>CAKJTW010000005.1:37262500-42262500 GCA_917880005.1 Nanger dama | reverse complement strand
CTATCCCTTCTCCATTGGATCTTCCCCACCCAGGAATTGAACCTGGGTCTCCTGCATTATGGGTGAATTCTTTACCAGCTGAGCTACCAGGGAAGTGCTTGTGGGACCACCTCTGTGCCTCATTCCAATAGAAAGCTGTAAATGAACTGAACAAAGCATATGAGATTTGATTACTCCATGTTTATGCCTATAGTTTTCCTAACAGTAGAACAGTATCTCTGGATGATAATTACGTTACATCCTAATCTTTTTAACTTTAGCAGTAAATTTTTACTTTATTTTAATATTAACTTTTAGTACCACCCAGGTCATGGAGAAGGAAATGGAAACTCACTCCATTATTCTTGCCTTGGAAATCCCATGGGCAGAGGAGCCTATCGAGCTACAGTCGCTGAGGTCACAAAGAGTCTGACATGACCGACTAAGAACACATCACCAAGTCTGTTGTCACCAGCGACTCTTTGTAGAACTGTAGCCTTCCAGGCTCCTCTGTCCATGGAATTTTCCAGGGAAGAATACGAAAATGGGTTGGCATTTCCTGCTCCAGGAGATTTTCTTGATCTAGAGATCAAACTCATGTCTCCTGTATCTCTTGTGTTGCAAATGGATTCTATAACTACTGTAGTCACTTGGGAAACAAGGTGATATTTAACTTGAAAGAAAATCAAGAGAAAATTCCTTTCTATTTTTTTATGTTTCTGGTCAGAATGGGCTTCCTAGGTGGCAAAGTGGTAAAGAACCAGTCTGCCAATGCAGGAGACAGAAGACATGCAGTTTCAATCCCTAGGTGGGGGAAGATCCCCGGGAGGAGGAAATGGCAGCCCAAAGGGGAAAAAAAAAAATCAAACATATTTAAGAAAGTGTTAATTCAATCCCTGATAGAAATACAAATGATAACTAATTTTTACTTAGGTTTATAGCATTAGCTATTCTTAGATTTTACTTTTTATTGCAGTGTAGTTTTAAAGGCATCAGGAAAACATCTCAAATGATTAACAGTATCAGCAAATCTCTAATCATTCTTTGGATGAACCACTAATCAATAGATTCTTCTTTTGACCTTGATAAATCTTCCACTCACACCAGATGAAAATGAAACAAGTCACACTAGGCCTGATCTCAATTTTATAAATAGCCAAGAAAAACAAGGCCCTTCCCTTTCTAAAGACAATAAGTTTACAGTATGCAAATATGCATCATTTTATTTTACCTTTATGTTATGCAGAATTGCAATTATTTAATAACATCTGTATTACTAGGTTTATGATATTCTTTGGCAAGGATTTGCCTTATCTAAGTGCACTTTGTATATAGTAGTTAGTGTATTTATAATTCACACTAATATATTTGATTTAATTTATTCTAAAATTACTGTTTGCACTTTACATAAGGTCTTGCTTTCATTTAAGAGAAAAAGTTTTGATGTGATTTGGTAAGAAAAAGTCTCGAGGAAATTTCTGTAATGAAAAACTAAAAATTTGCTTCCAGTTGTTTCCTTTGTGAATTATTCACCTTGTCCTTGTTTGAAAAATTGAATTTGGACTAGATTTAGGCATGAGAGCATCTGGATTTTGATGGGGTGTGCTCCTCAGCATCCCCTCATCTTTCTGCTGTCATTGGCTCAGTTTCTGCTCTGACAATCCTAATGTCCAACAGTGCATTACCATTCTGGCTTAATGAGACTGCTTAGCTTATAATAGGAGTTTTATATTTTAGGATAATTTTATAATGAGGTGAGTGAAACACCAGAATGTATTCTTTTAGAATACTGAATCAATAATTCAAGGGAATTTTAGAATCTATATTTTTACAAGAGTCCCAAATAATTCTTTAAGACCAGAATGAATTTCCACTGGAAAATTGAAAACAATGTAAACTAGATATCAAAGGTCCTCCATCAGGATCTAAACTTAATTGTGAATTATGTGACTATTAGTAAATTGAGTAGTCATGTCAGACTACAGATTCTTGTTATAAAATTATTACTTTTTAAAATCACATTTCTTGCCTTTTATTCAAATAATTTTAATGTTAAAATGAAATACACTTGGAAACTTTTAGTAACATTTATATAAATAGATAAGCTTTCCTTGTGGCTCAGCTGGTAAAGAATCTGTCTGCAATGAGGGAGACCTGGGTTCAATTCCTGGGTTGGGAAGATCCCCTGGAGAAGAGAAATGCTACCCACTCCAGTATTCTGGCCTGGAGAATTCCAAGGACTACATAGTCCATGGGGTCACAAAGAGTTGGACATGACTGAGTGACTTTCATTTTCATATAAATATAAAATATAATTTTCCTGTGCTTATGGTTGTTTTTACTTATTTTTTAATACAGACATTTACTTTTTATGACCCTCAATAGAGGTGATTGATGGCTATATCTTTCTACTGTTCTACTTTACTTTGAAATTCAAGTGATTTAATAATCATAAGAATTAATTTTGAACAAGTAAAACACACAAAATGTGAAATGTTAACTAGTACCAGAGATTGTATGCTTTCTGAAATAAATGTATTGTAAGCTATTCTTAAAAAGTCAGAAATTTTGACCTAAATAGAATGAGGATACAGGTGATATTTTTACATTTATATGTTATGTAGCACTGTCAAAATAAAATATTTATTTTTCATTGATAGAAAGTAACTTATAGTACTATTTCTCTTTCTCCTGAAATATTACCAGTTAAATAAAATATGAGCTCTAGAGAGTGTTTTTGCTATCATTTCTCTATATGGATTTCAGATCTCTCTGTTCTTTCTCCTAGAACATACCCCAAACTGATTTTTGGCCAGTGTATTTTTATGCATTCTAGTACTTTGAATTTTAAGACAAAACAAATTTGTGCATAAATTCAAATATCAGGAAATGTAGTACTTGAGTTTGGGTCCACTAGGTAAACTTTAATCTTTTTCAAGAAAACAGTGTGAGAACAGTGGCAAGGACTTTAATAATGAATAATAAAGAAACTTGATAATAGAATTCTTTGAATATAGCATGAAAAAAATGAGAATACAATTGCATGTTGTGTTCACTTTCAATCAAATTGAATACATCTGAAGCATCAGTATTTTATTCTCACAGGATAATTAAAAAGAAAAAACAAAACACAATTTTAACATATACATATCTAATTCATGCTGGAATAGACAGATGTTTATTTTATTTTATTTTTTAATACTTTATTCTACATTATAATACTGTATTTGTTTTGCCATACATTGACATGAATCAGCCACAGGTGTCCACGATCTCCCAATGCCGAAGCCCCCTCCCACCTACCACCCCACATCCTCTCCCTGAATCATCCCGTGCACCAGCCCCATGCATCCTGCATCCTGCATTGAACATAGACTGGCGCTTCATTCTTACAAGATAGTATACATGTTTCAATGCCATTCTCCCAAATCACCCAACCCTCTCCCTCTCCCTCAGAGTCCAAAAGTCCGTTCTATACCTCTGAGTCTCTTTTGTTGTCTCACATATAGGGTCATCATTACTATCCTTCTAAATTCCATATATATGTGTCAGTATACTGTATTGGTGTTTTTCTTTCTGGCTTACTTCACTCTGTATAATCAGCTCCAATTTCATCCATATCATTAGAACTGAGTCAAATTTATTCTTTTTAAGGGCTGAGTAGTACTCCAGCTTTCTTATCCATTCATCTGCTGATGGACATCTAGGTTGCTTCCATGTCCTGGCTATTATAAACAGTGCTGCAATGAACATTGGGGTACATGTGTCTCTTTCAATTCTGGTTTCCTTGGTGTGTATGCCCAGCAGTGGGATTGCTGGGTCATAAGGCAGTTCTATTTGCAATTTTTTAAGGAATCTCCACACTGTTTTCCATAGTGGCTGTACTAATTTGCATTCCCACCAACAGTGTAAGAGGGTTCCCTTTTTCTCCACATCCTCTCCAGCATTTATTGCTTGTAGACTTTTGGATCGCAGTCATTCTTAGACAGATGTTTTTATTTCTCCACAATTTGATCTTTATTGTTGGTGATAGAAGTCTATGTCTAAATTTCTCTATATTGCTTTCATATGCCTTCTCCATTCTCCCTAATAAAGGAAATGGAGAAGATACCACGTCTGTGTTGGAGGAGCTCCTAGTCTGGGTAGGTGAAGGAAAGGGATGTTGTGGAGTCCTCTGCCATTTCCTTGGATGCCTGGGAAGCTGTGAGTGTGCTGAAAGAAGACACTATAATGATTGGCTTCATCTAGGTATCATCATGGCAGCAAAAATGGAAAAGCATAGATGTTCAAAGGGAACATCATCTCTACAAGAGAGAGGGAAACAAGTAGGTGGAAAGTCACATGTCCTACATGTAACCATGCTTGAACCAGAGTTGGGTACTAGACCTTTGTGAATCAGAGGAGGAAAAGAGTTGATATATAAACTATCCTACATTCCCTTATTCTCTGAAACTAATCTCATAAGGTATCTTTTTGCTAGGCGTGGGGATTAAATCTAGAATGATTATGATAATATCTGAAATTCTAAGAAAGAGATCAGTCTCTTTAACTGAAATAAGGGCCTCTGTTGGAACTAGCATGGAGAATCTGGTGTGAAAATGTGAATGTACATGATAAATGTATCTGTGGGGCTTTTCTGTTTTTCAGAAAGATCAGTGATTAAACTCTGTAATGCTGCTGCTGCTAAGTTATGTCAGTCATGTCCGACTCTATGCGACCCCAGAGAGGGCAGCCTACCAGGCTTCTGTCTCTGGGATGCTCCAGGCAAGAATACTGGAGTTGGTTGCCATTTCCGTCTCCAGTGCATGAAAGTTAAAAGTGAAAGAGAAGTTGCTCAGTAGTGTCTAACTCTTCGAGACCCCATGGACTGTAGCCTATTAGGCTCCTCTGTCCATGGGACTTTCCAGGCCAGAGTACTGGAGTGGGTTGCCATTGCCTTCTCCAAGAATCTGTACTAAACTATTGTAATTGACATTAGGACCCCACTGTGTTGCAAGAGGCTTGGCAAAATATGATGATCAGGCACTACATTTCCCAATCCAAGGACATAGGGTTTTATTTGGAGTCTCTGAGGCTTCCATGAAATGGTGTCTGAATAAAAGAAAACTCTGCAGCATTTCCTGTCGAAATTGTCGAGGATGTGAGCTCACCTAGTACTACATGTAGCCTTTTTATTTTTCTTTAACTAAGGTAGAATAATATACATATATTTATATTGCAAAGGAATTTCAGAAATCTCTGTTCTTTTATTTGAACTGTTTATAATAGTTTATAATCTTCAGCTGAAGGGTCATTCTATCTTCCATGAGAGCAAAATACTATGTAGAGAAGTTGTGTGTGTGGTGTGTGCTTGGGGAAGTGGAACGGTTAGTAAGAACAATTAGGGAGAAGTAAACTTCTTAATAGCCCATTGCTTTCCTGAAAGAGGAGAATAGTGATCACCTTTCCTATCCCTGCATGTATAATTTATCTTTGCTTGACTTTGAGAGAATTTATGTGTATAGAGACAGAGGAATCATATGAAAAAATTCATCCATCAACAGTTTTTACAGCTTTATAAACACCCAAAACTTAATGTGAGTACTTTGTTGTTGTCACTTGCATTTCCTCACATCATTGGACAATCAGATTATCTGATGTGTTTTTAAAGTAATTATGAGCACAGAAGCCTCTACTGTTGATTATGACAAATGCCTGTCAAGCTGTGAACTATCTAGAGAAGTGTTCACACCTATTAAGAATTCTGATGATCTTTTCTATAATTTATTTTACTCTAGGCAGAGGCCAATATAGCAAAATTAAAGATTATTCTTTGATACTAGATTCCTCCAGAAGCTATCATTTATGACAGTCCAATAAAAAGAAAAAAATTAAAAGGCTATTACACTAACATTTTTAAATAAGTCAAACTAGAGAAAACTTTTTATGTTTATATCAATTAATTTAAATTCATTTGAAGACTCACTGATTAATCTGTGTCAGACACTATATTAGATAGAGTCAGTGATGAATCAATCACTTCCTCTGGCCTCAAGGGTTTTAAATGTGGTTATGAAGACCAGAAAGTACAGAATTGAGTATAATATAAAATAATAGTGTGATTAGGGTAAGAAAGGGCATACATATGAGAGAAGACTAAACATATCTTTACGGCTAGAAGTTCCCAGTGGAAGAGTTATTTAAATGATAAGATGGTATATAGGAGTTAGCTTGTAAGGACAGGGAGAAAGGACAGAAGAGTTATCTCCAGCTGGTTTAACATATACAAAGATCAAAGGAGCCAGAGAAACTTATGAAATCAGTAAACTGAAAATTGTTTTGTATGCTGTTTTGGATAAGTATAAGGATGGAAGTTAAGTGTTCCAAATACTGAGATGTGGAAGTTCAACAGTATCTTAGGAGATGGAGTAAGGAATCGAATCAGTAGGAAGCCAATGAACATTTTTAACTAGAAGGTGATATCTGATGTATACTTTAAAAAAAAAGAAAAGAAAAAGACAAATTATATTGATGTCATGAAGAAAGTTGATAGGGAGAAACATTGGATAAAGGGAGACCACATTTAGCAGATATATCATTGGGACGATTTCAGGGATGGTACTTTGGTTTCTCACTTGAATGACCGGGTGTTTAATGGTTCAAATCAGTTACATCAGAGACAGAGATCTAGGGAAAGCAAATTTCCTTGTGATATGAGACAGAGTTCAGACTCAAATGTTATGAATTTGAAAATACCAATGGTAAATAACTTGTCTGGCAATACAGGAGACATATAGACATGCGTTTGATCTCTGGGTTGAGAAGATCCCTTGGGGGAAGACATGGCAACACACTCCAGTATTCTTGCCTGGAGAATCTGATGGAGAGAGGAGCCCAGTGGACTACAGCCCATAGGGTCTCAAAGAGTCAGACACGACTGAAGTGACTGAGCACATAGAATTGGCTTCATGGAAGAGGGTTGGAAAGCATCAGTGTGGAATGCAGTTACTGCCAACCCAGAGAGTAGCAGCAGTGACCACTGATTCTAGTGATCTTAGCCAGACCCTATAGTAGTTAATGTAAAAGACAGAAAATTAAAGGACCAACAGTGAACTGGGTTCCCTCCAAATAATGCACAGGGATGAATAGGGAGTGGTTATGGGCTCTCTGAGTCTTCTTTTCCTTAATCTTCCGATCTATATGACCCAGGTTGTCTATTTGCTTGTAGTTCACTTTAAACTCAGAATATTAAATTGTTTGTTTCTGACCTCTAGGTAGTCTACTGCTTTATATTTATTATATGTAACAGCCAATGAAATTGTGTTACCCATGTCTTATGCCTTCACCCCTTTGTATTACCATGTGTTTGAGTATAATGAGACTTCAGAGTGCTTTTGTTTCAAATAGCCAGCACCTACAGCTTCTAAAGCTTGCTTTGTCCACAAGCCCAAAATCTCAGACATGCCTGGGAATTTGTGCTGTTCTGGGGTGGTCACCAACCAAAGATGAACAGATGTGGTTTTACAAAAGGCCCAAATTCCTTGGCACAGGTCACAGTATTTCACAGAATACTGAGAAATAACTTACACTCAACAAATAGCTACTACCTTAAGGATTCTGACTGATATTTCACTCTTGGTTGGCTTACATCTCACTATTCAGGTTCCCAACTGCTTTTGAGTTCCCTGAAAAGATTTCCTTAATAAATTACTTTTTCACAAACTCTTATCTTAGGCTTGACTTCTGGAAAGAAAGAAAGTGAAAGTGAAGTCGCTCAGTCCTGGCCGACTCTTTGGGAACCCGTGGACGGTAGCCCACCAGCTCCTCAGTCCATGGGATTCTTCAGGCTAGAAAACTGCAGTGGGTTGCCATTTCCTTCTCTAGGGGATCTTCCCAAACCAGGGATCAAACGCGGGTCTCCCGCATTGCAGGCAGGCACTTTAACCACTGAACTACCAGGGAAACCCCCTCTTAAAATATGATCTTTTCACATTTGCCTTACTAATCCCCATGTCCCGCCACATGTTATTTCACAGTTCAATTCAGTTCATTCTCTCGGTTATTTCTGACTCTTTGTGACCCCATGAATCGCAGAACGCCAGGCCTCCATGTTCATCATCAACTCCCGGAGTTCACTCAGACTCAAATCCATCGAGTCAGTGATACCATCCAGCCATCTCATCCTCTGTCATCCCCTTCTCCTCCTGCCCCCCAATCCCTTCCAGCATCAGAGTCTTTTCCAATGAGTCAACACTTCGAATGAGATGGCCAAAGTACTGAAGTTTCAGCTTCAGCATCATTCTTTCCAAAGAAATCCCAGGGCTGATCTCCTTCAGAATGGACTGGTTGGATCTCCTTGCAGTCCAAGGGACTCTCAAGAGTCTTCTACAACAACACAGTTCAAAAGCATCAATTCTTCGGTGCTCAGCCTTCTTCGCAGTCCACCTCTCAAAACCATACATGATCATAGGAAAAACCATAGCCTTGACTAGACGGACCTTAGACGGCAAAGTAATATTTCTGCTTTTGAATATGCTATCTAGGTTGGTCAGAACTTTTCTTCCAAGGAGTAAGCATCTTCTAATTTCATGGCTGCAGTCACCATCTGCAGTGATTTTGGAGCGCCCAAAAATAAAGTCTGACACTGTTTCCACTGTTTCCCCATGTATTTCCCATGAAGTGATGGGTCTGGATGCCATGATCTTCATTTTCTGAATGTTGAGCTTTAAGCCAAGTTTTTCACTCTCCACTTTCACTTTCATCAGGAGGCTTTTGAGCTCCTCTTCACTTTCTGCCATAAGGGTGGTGTCATCTGCATATCTGGTTATTGATATTTCTCCTGGCAATCTTGATCCTACCATGTTTTTCTTCCAGTCCAGCGTTTTTCATGATGTACTCTGCATATAAGTTAAATAAGCAGGGTGACAATATACAGCCTTGATGTACTCCTTTTCCTATTTGGAACCAGTCTGTTGTTCCATGTCCAGTTCTAACTGCTGCTTCCTGACCTGCATACAGATTTCTCAAGAGGCAGGTCAGGTGGTGTGGTAATCCCATCTCTTTTAAAATTTCACACAGTTTATTGTGATCCACATAGTCAAAGGCTTTGGCATAGTCAATAAAGCAGAAATAGATGTTTTCTTCTGAAACTCTCTTGCATTTTCCATGATCCAGCGGATGTTGGCAATTTGATCTCTGGTTCCTCTGCCTTTTCTAAAACCAACTTGAACATCTGGAAGGTCATGGTTCATGTGTTGCTGAAGCCTGGCTTGGAGAATTTTGGGCATTACTTTACTAGCATGTGAGATGAGTGCAATTGTGCAGTAGCTTGACCATTCTTTGGCATTGCTTTTCTTTGGGATTGGAATGAAAACTGACCTTTTCCAGTCCTGTGGCCAGTGCTGAGTATTCCAAATTTGCTGGCATATTGAGTATAGCACTTTCACGGCATCATCTTTTGGGATTTGAAATAGCTCAACTTGTATTCCATCACCTCCACTAGCTTTGTTCATAGTGATGCTTTCTAAGGCCCACTTGACTTCACATTCCAGGATGTCTGGCTCTAGATGAGTGATCACACCATCATGATTGTGTGGATCGTGAAGACCTTTTTGTACAGTTCTTCTGTGTATTCTTGCCACCTCTTCTTAATATCTTCTGCTTCTGTTAGGTCCATACATTTTCTGTCCTTTATCAAGCCCGTCTCTGCATGAAATTTTCCCTTGGTATCTCTAATTTTCTTGAAGAGATCTCTAGTCTTTCCCATTCTTTAAGGACCTACAAAATGTTCATGGTTTTATCTCAACATATCAATCTAAAACAAGATTCTTGAGGACTCACAAGATGGTCTTGTTTCTGATCTTTGGGTAAAAGTACATGATATAAACTTTTTTAAGATCCTTCCTGGTGGCTCAGCGGTGAGGAATCTGCCTGATAGTGTAGGAAACAAGGGTTAAACAGCTAGTCTGGGAGGATCCCACATGTAACTTAAGCCCATGCACCACAACTATTGAGCCTGTGTGCTAGAGCCCAGGAACTGCAACTACTGAGACCACGTGCTGCAACTACCGAAGCCCTGGAACCCTAGAGCCTATGCTCCTCAAAAGGAGAAGCCACCACAATGAGAAGTGCATGCACTTGTTGTTGTTGTTTAGTCACCAAGTCATGTCCAACTCTTCATGACCCCATGGACTGCAATACATCAGGTTTCCCTGTCCCACATCATCTCCTGGAGTCTGCCCAAGTTCATGTCTATTGCATCAGTGATGCCATCCAGTCATCTCATCCTCTGCTGCCCTCTTCTCCTCCACCTTCAATCTTTCCCAGTATCATGGTCTTTTCTGATGAGTTTGCTGTTTACACCCATGGCCAAAGTATTGGAGTTTCAGCTTAAGCATCAGTCCTTCCAAAGCGCATTCAGGGTTGATTTCCTTTAAGATTGACTGGTTTGATCTGCTTGATTCCAAAGGTAATTTGAAGAGTCTTCTCTCCAGCACCACAATTAGAAATCATAGATTCTTGGGAGCTCTGCTTTCTTTGCTATCCAGCTGTCACATTCATACGTGACTACTGGAAAGATCATAGCCTTGACTATGTGGACATTTGTCAGCAAAATGATGTCTTTGCTTTTAAACATACTGTCTAAGTTTGTCATAGCTTTCCTGATAAGAAGCAATTGTCTTCTAATTTCATGGCCGCAGTTACCATCCACAGTGATTTTACAGCCCAAGAAGAGGAACTCTGTCACTGCCTCCACCTTTTCCCATTCTATTTGCCATGAAGTGATAACATCAGATGACGTTATCTTAGTTTTTTATTTATTTTAATATTAGGTTTAACCCAGCTTTTTCACTCTCCTCCTTCATCCTCATCAAGAGGCTCTTCAGTTCCTTTTGCTTTCTGTCATTAAAGTGGTATCTTTCACATATCTGAAGTTGTTGATATTTCTTCAGGCAATCTTAATCACAGCTTGTAATGTATCCAGCCTGGCATTTCACATGATGTGCTCTGCATATAAGTTAAATAAACAGGGTGATGATAAACACTTAAAAATGAAGACCCAGAACAGCCAAAAATAAATAAATAAATAATAAAAAAATTTAAAAAAAAAAAAACCAGGGAGGAAAAAAAGATGGTGGAGGAATAGGATGGGGAGAACACTTTCTCCCTCTCTACCTCATCAAAAGAACATTTCAACCCTGAGCAAATTCCACAAAATAACTTCTGACTGCTGGCAGAGGACATCAGGCATCCAGCAAAGCAGATCATTGGCTTCAAAGCCAGGTAGGAAATATTTTATTTTATTTTAAAGAATGAAGTTATAGACAAAGGAGGTAGGGAGGGAATCCCGGCACAGGAAGAGACTCTTAAAGAGAGAGGTTCCCTAAAATTGAGGAACTTTCTCACAGCTGTGCATGGGGCGAGCCCTGGAAGCACAGAGGGCAACATAACAGGAAGGAAGAATAAATAAATAATTAAAACCAACAGACTACAAATTCAACAGTATAACCCCCAGCGGACAAGCAGCGCAAACGCCTGCGTCCAACAGCAGTGGGGGTTGGGCAGGGAGGAGCGCACCCGCGACAGTGCTTTCTAAGAATTGGGCCGCGGGAGACGTAGACTGCAGGGCTTTTCTTGAGAATCGGGCGTAACAGGGCCAGAATCGGGTCCGCACGTGGATAGAATGATTTATCCCGGACTAACAAACCAGACTGGGGGTAACTAACACGCGAAACGCTCGAACATAAGACACTGACAGGCCCACGCACAGAACAAAGAATGGATCGGAAATACTGGCTGCAGACCATCCCCCACCAGCGACGGGCAGCCAGAGCCTGAAGCTCTGGAAGAGGGCAGTCGCAGCTCAAGAGAGACTTTACCTACCAAATTGCAAGCAAGCTTCTTTATTGAGACTTCTGCAACAATAGTCCGCACCATACTCCCTACCACTCAGACTTGGAACCAAACCCGGCACCCGGAGGGGACTTCCTGAGCACCAATCCTGAGCGGCTTAAACCGGGGAATTGCATGAAACATAGGGCAGGCCCCACACGGTTATCCCGCAGATTGGGAAGGGGCAAGCCCAGTGCAGAGCTCATCACCACCCTCCCTGTGGCAAGACAGAAATCAGACACGGAAGAGACCAGCAAACAGAGGAAGTCAAACAGAGGGAACTGCCTTGGTAGTGACCCCACATAGTCCTCAATGACAGAGAAAGCGCCAGATACGCCATTTCTACTTTTATGATCAAAAAAAAATTTTTTTTTATGGGGGATGATGTGGAAGCGTGATTTTTTTTTCTTTTTAAGAATTTTGTTTTCTTTCTTTAAAAATTATTTTTTTTCTTTTTAAATTTGTTTATCCTTTTCTTTTCATTCTTTTTCCCCTAAACGTCCTTAAATTTTTAAGTCTTCTTATTTCTAGTTATTATTTTTAGAACCTAATATTACTTAAAAAAAAAAAAAAACCCTATCGTTTAAGCAAACGCCTTATATAGTCTTATTGGTGAAGGAAGTTGTCTTTTAATAATTCTGGAGTCTTTCATTATATTTTACTTTTTTTTTTTTTCTCTATTTTTTTTTAAATTTCTCTCTCCTTCTTCATCTTCTCTTCAATAATCTATCTTTGAAAATCCAATCTATACTCCAGATTTTTAATCTTGGCATTTTGGTATTTGTTGCCAATTTTGTACTTTTAAAAACCTAATCCTCAGTACCCAGTTTTACATGAGTGCAAGACTACTGGCTTGACCACTCTCTCCACCTCAGGAATCTCCCTTTTCGCCACCAGGTGGCTTTTGTCTCCTCCCCTCCCCCTCCCCCTCTCTACCCAACCCTATGAACCTCTGTGCGTTCCAGAAGGAGGAGAACTCTAAGGGAACTGGTCACTGACCGGATCTGTATCCCTCCTTCCCATCTCCCTCTTTTATCCTCCTGTCCACCTCTATCTACTTCCTTCCTCTCCTCTTCCATGTATAACTCTGTGACCACCTCTGAGTGGTCCAGACTTCGGAGCGCACACAAGAAAGTGGTTACGGGCTAACTTGCTTTTCCCCTCTTATGATTCCACCTCATCCCATTCCACTCACCTCTAACTACTCCCTCCCTCTTCTCTCCTCCAAGTAACTCACTGATCCTCTAGGGACGACCCTCAAGGTGGAGAAACCTATCATCATTAACCTAGATGTTTTAACATTAGTGCTGAATAGATGGAGAAATCATGAGACTGTTGTAAAAATAAATCTGAAAACCAGAATCAGGAGGCGTAATTCCAAATCCTGAGATCATCAAATAATTCCTGAATACAGGGAACATTATCCAATTAGAGCTCATCAAACACCTTCATACCTATACTAAAACTGAGCACTGCCCAAGGGCCAACAAGCTCCAGAGCAAGACATACCACGCAAATTCTCCAGCAACAAACACAAGAACAAGCCCCTGAGCTTCAATACACAGGCAACTCAAAATACTCCAAAACCACTGACGTCGCATAACCGATTACTTCACACGTCACAGCACTCCAGAGAGAGGAAATCCAGATCCACCAACCAGAACTCCAACACAAGCCTCCTGATCAAGAAACTTTGACAAGCCAGTGATATAACCCCAAACACAGAGAGGAAACTCTATAATAAAGAGAACTCCACAAATTCCCAGAATATAGAAAAGCCACCCCAAACACAGCAATATAACCAGGATGAAGAGACAGAGGAATACCCAGCAGGTAAAGGAACAGGAGACATGTCCACCAAACCAAACAAAAGAGGAAGAGATAGGGAATCTACCTGAGAAAGAATTCCGAATACTGATAGTGAAAGTGATCCAAAATCTTGAAATCAAAGTGGAATCACAGATAAATAGCCTGGGGTCAAGGATTGAGAAGATGCAAGAAAGGTTTAACAAGGACCTAGAAGAAATAAAAAGAGTCAACATATAATGAATAATGCAATAAATGAGATCAGAAACACTCTGGAGGCTACAAATAGTAGAATATCGGAGGAAGAAGATAGGATTAGTGAAATAGAAGATAGAATGGTAGAAATAAATGAATCAGCGAGGGAAAAAGAAAGGTGAATTAAAAGAAATGAGGACAACCTCAGAGACCTCCAAGACAATATGAAACGCTCCAACATTCGAATTATAGGAGTCCCAGAAGAAGAAGACAAAAAGAAAGACCATGAGAAAATACTTGAGGAGATAATAGTCGAAAACTTCCCTAAAATGGGGAAGGAAATAATCACCCAAGTCCAAGAAACCCAGAGAGTGCCAAACAGGATAAACCCAAGGCAGAACACCCCAAGACATATTTTAATCAAACTCACAAAGACCAAACACAAAGAACAATTACTAAAAGCAGCAAGGGAAAAACAACAAATAACACACAAGGGGATCCCCATAAGAATAACTGCAGATCTTTCAATAGAAACTCTTCAGGCCAGGAGAGAATGGCAAGACATACTTAAAGTGATGAAAGATAATAACCTTCAGCCAAGACTACTGTACCCAGCAAGAATCTCATTCAAATATGAAGGAGAAATCAAAAGCTTTACAGACAAGCAAAAGCTGAGAGAATTCAGCACCACCAAATCAGCTCTCCAACAAATACTAAAGGATAGACTTTAGAAAGGAAACACAAAAAGGATGTATAAACCCGAACCCAAAACAATAAAGGAAATGGCAACAGGAGCATACTTATCAATAATTACCTTAAATGTAAATGGGTTGAATGCCCCAACCAAAAGGCAAAGACTGGCTGAATGGATACAAAAACAAGATCCCTATATATGCTGCCTACAAGAGACCCACCTCAAAACAACGGACACATACAGACTAAAAGTGAAGGGCTGGAAAAAGATATTCCATGCAAATAAAGACCAAAAGAAAGCAGGAGTAGCAATACTCATATCCGATAAAACAGACTTTAAAACAAAGGCTGTGAAAAGGGACAAAGAAGGCCACTACATAATGATTAAAGGATCAATCCAAGAAGAAGATACAACAATTATAAATATATATGCACCCAACATAGGAGCACCGCAATATGTAAGACAATTGCTAACAAGCATGAAAGGGGAAATTAATAATAACACAATAATAGTGGGAGACTTTAATACCCCACTCACACCTATGGACAGATCAACTAAGCAGAAAATTAACAAAGAAACGCAAACGTTAAACGATACAATAGACCAGTTAGACCTAATTGATATCTATAGGACATTTCACCCCAAAACAATGAATTTCACCTTTACTCAAGTGTACACGGAACCTTTTCCAGGATAGATCACATTCTGGGTCATAAACCTAACCTTGATAAATTCAAAAAATCGAAATTATTCCAAGCATCTTCTCTGACCATAATGCACTAAGGTTAGATCTCAGTTATAGGAGAAAAACTATTAAAAATTCCAACATTTGGAGGCTGAACAACACCCTACTGAATAATCAACAAATCACAGAAGAAATCAAAAAGAAATCAAAATATGCATCGAAACGAATGAAAATGAAAGCACAACAACACAGAACCTTTGGGACACTTTAAAAGCAGTCCTAAGAGGAAAGTTCATAGCAATACAGGCATACCTCAAGAAACAAGAAAAAAATAAAATAAATAACCTAACTCTACACCTAAAGCAACTAGAAAAGGAAGAAATAGAGAACCCCAGAGTTAGTAGAAGGAAAGAAATCCTAAAAATTAGGGCAGAAATAAATGCAAAAGAAACAAAAAGAGACCATAGCAAAAATCAACAAAGCAAAAAGCTGGTTTTTGAAAGGATAAATAAAATTGACAAACCATTAGCCAGACTCATCAAGAAACAAAGAGAAAAAAAATCAAATCAACAAAATTAGAAATGAAAATGGAGAGATCACGACAGACAACACAGAAATACAAAGAATCATAAGAGACTACTATCAGCAATTATATGCCAATAAAATGGACAACTTGGAAGAAATGGACAAATTCTTAGAAAAGTACAATTTTCCAAAACTGAACCAGGAAGAAATAGAAAATCTTAACAGACCCATCACAAGCACGGAAATTGAATCTGTAATCAGAAATCTTCCAGCAAACAAAAGCCCAGGTCCAGACGGCTTCACAGCTGAATTCTACCAAAAATTCCGAGAAGAGCTAACACCTATCTTACTGAAGCTATTCCAGAAAATTGCAGAGGAAGGTAAACTTCCAAACTCATTCTATGAGGCCACCATCACCCTAATACCAAAACCTGACAAAGACACCACAAAAAAAGAAAGCTACAGGCCAACATCACTGATTAACATAGACGCAAATATCCTCAACAAAATCCTAGCAATCAGATTCCAGCAACACATTAAAAAGATCATACACCATGACCGAGTGGGCTTTATCCCAGGGATGCAAGGATTCTTCAATATCCGCCAGTCAATCAATGTAATTCATCACATTAACAAACTGAGAAATAAAAATCATATGATTATCTCAATAGATGCAGAAAAAGCCTTTGACAAAATTCAGCATCCATTTATGATAAAAACTCTCCAGAAAGCAGGAATAGAAGGAAAATACCTCAACATAATAAAAGCTATATATGACAAAGCCACAGCTAACATTATCCTCAATGGCGAAAAATTGAAACCATTTCCCCTAAAGTCAGGAACAAGAAAAGGGTGTCCACTTTCACCGCTACTCTTCAACATCGTACTGGAAGTTTTGGCCACAGCAATCAGAGCAGAAAAAGAAATACAAGGAATTCAAATTGGAAAAGAAGAAGTAAAACTCTCACTGTTTGCAGATGACATGATATTCTACATAGAAAATCCTAAAGACTCTACCAGAAAACTACTAGAGCTAATCAATGAATATAGTAAAGTTGCAGGATATAAAATCAACACTCAGAAATCCCTTGCATTCCTATACACTAAGAATGAGAAAGTAGAAAAAGAAGTTAAGGAAACAATTCCATTCACCATTGCAATGAAAAGAATAAAATACTTAGGAATATTCCTACCTAAAGAAACTAAAGACCTATATATAGAAAACTATAAAACACTGATGAAAGAAATCAAAGAAGACACTAACAGATGGAGAAATATACCATGCTCATGGGTTGGAAGAGTCAATAGAGTGAAAATGAGTATACTACCCAAAGCAATCTACAGATTCAATGCAATTCCCATCAAGCTACCAGCAGTATTTTTCACAGAACTAGATCAAATAATCTCAAGATTTGTATGGAAATACAAAAGCCTCGAATAGCCAAAGCAATCTTGAGAAAGAAAAATGGAACTGGAGGAATCAACCTGCCTGACTTCAGGCTCTACTACAATGCCACAGTCATTAAGACAGTATGGTACTGGCACAAAGACAGAAATATAGATCAATGGAACAAAATAGAAAGCCCTGAGATGAACCCACACACCTATGGACACCTTATCTTCGACAAAGGAGGCAAGAATATACAATGGAGTAAAGACAGTCTCTTTAACAGGTGGTGCTGGGAAAACTGGACAACCACTTGTAAAAGAATGAAACTAGACTCCTTTCTAACACCATACACAAAAATAAACTCAAAATGGATTAAAGATCTAAATGTAAGACCAGAAACTATAAAACTCCTAGAGGAGAACATAGGCAAAACACTCTCCGACATAAATCACAGCAGGATCCTCTATGATCCAACTCCCAATATACTGGAAATAAAAGCAAAGATAAACAAATGGGATCTAATTAAAATTAAAAGCTTCTGCACAACAAAGGAAACTATAAGCAAGGTGAAAAGACAGCCTTCTGAATGGGAGAAAACAATAGCAAATGAAACAACTGACAAACAACTAATCTCAAAGATATACAAGCAACTTATGCAGCTCAACTCCAGAAAAATAAATGATCCAATCAAAAAATGGGCCAAAGAACTAAATAGGCATTTCTCCAAAGAAGACATACGGATGGCTAACAAACACATGAAAAGATGTTCAACATCACTCATTATCAGAGAAATGCAAATCAAGACCACAATGAGGTACCATTTCACACCAGTCAGAATGGCTGTGATCCAAAGTCTACAAGCAATAAATGCTGGAGAGGATGTGGAGAAAAGGGAACCCTCTTACACTGCTGGAGGGAATGCAAACTAGTACAGCCATTATGGAAAACAGTATGGAGATTCCTTAAAAATTGCAAATAGAACTGCCTTATGACCCAGCAATCCCACTGCTGGGCATACACACAGAGGAAACCAGAATTGAAAGAGACACATGTACCCCAATGTTCATTGCAGCGCTGTTTATAATAGCCAGGACATGGAAGTAACCTAGATGTCCATCAGCAGATGAATGGATAAGAAAGCTGTGGTACATATACACTATGGAATACTACTCAGCCCTTAAAAAGAATAAATTTGACTCAGTTCTAATGAGATGGATGAAATTGGAACCGATTATACAGAGTGAAGTAAGCCAGAAAGAAAAACACCAATACAGTATACTGACACATATATATGGAATTTAGAAGACAGTGATGATGACCCTATATGTGAGACAACAAAGAGACACAGAGTTATAGAGTGGACTTTTGTACTCTGAGGGAGAGGGAAAGGGTGGGATGGTTTGGGAGAATGGCAATTAAACATGTATATTTTCCTGTAAGAAACGAAGCACCAATCTATGTTCAATGTAGGATGCAGGATGCATGGGGCTGATGCTCAGGATGATTCAAGTAGAGGATGTGAGGTGGGAGGTGGGAGGGGGCTTCGGCATTGGGAGATTGTGTTCACCTATGGCTGATTCGTGTCAATGTATCGCAAAACAAATACAGTATTGTAATTTTAAAAATAAATAAATAAATAAATAAATTTAAAAAAAAAACACAAATTATTTTTAAAAATCTGTTTTAAATGCATAATAAGAACAAATGCTTTATATATGTGTTTATATGTATATTTGTGTGTATTTGTATGTATGTGTATGTGTAGTAGCAATAATGAATCTAAAGACATATCTCAGAGATATTATGAGTTTTATTCCATACCTCCAGAATATAATGACCATTGCAATATAGTGAATCACACAATGCTTTTGTTTTCCCAGTGCATATAAAAGTTATACTTACATATACTGTAGTCTATTAAGTGTGCAGGAGCATTGTTAGGAGAATCACTGACTGAAACCACACATCCTGGCCAAGCAAAGTAGTAACATTTTGCATGAGTTATCTAACAACAGGAGGTTCTGTTAAGGAACATGGAACTAATAAGCTACCACCAACTGGAAGAATTTGGGAAAAGTCAAAATGTGAGAGAAGATGTCAGTCCATATGTGCTATGGACTCTCAGAATCTTTTGGACCTAGATCCCAGTCCTGGCCACTCCTTCGTGGCCTCGGTTTTCTCACCTGTAAAGTGGGGCAATTATAATCCCTTTTAGATCTGTTGTGGGGATACAATGATACAACACATGCAGAATGCTCATCCCAGCTCCTGGCCAGAGCCAAAGCTCAAGATCGGGGCCCTGTGAGTGTTATCTGGAATCAGATTATGGGATGCTCCCTCTCTAGGGAGTAGAGACAGCTGGTTTGTTGAGTCCTTCTTCACTGAAAGATGTGCATGCCACCACGAAGGGCCCTGGATTATAGGGATTGGCTAGAGACAACAATAACCTAACCCTATCACCATAAAACATGAGACTGAGAGCTATATGACAGAGCAGTTCTATTGTGTTCCCTTATTTGGCTGCTGTCCATCCAGTTGCCCCTTTGTAATAAATTATCTTGCTTTATTAGCACCTGTATCTTCTCAGACAAGTCATTTCTAAGTGTTAGACAAAAGACAACTCTAGGTCCCTGGAAGGGGTCTGCCTTCGTGCAACAAATGGCAACCTCTTCTCTATGACTGATATCTTGACCACTCGAGGTACTCAGGGACCAGCTTGCCCACTGACAGATGAGACTCAGTAACTGCAAACAGGGCCCTTTTGTCCCTGCTTTTCTCCTGATGTAGATGACTGGCCAGAGAACCCCAACTGGGCAAAATACATGAGACTTTATTGATCTCTTTCTCCTTCCCTCTCTCTTTCCTCTTTTCAACCCCTTCTATCCACCACTTTTTTTGATTCTAGCTAGGTAGTAGATACAGTAGTCTGGTTAAAGGGCCTCAACTTAATCTGAGGATCTGAGCCTGACCACCTCTAGCGAGTGAAGAACTTGAATTCTGGCCTGGTATCGGGTTTCTGGTAGGGCCAAGTTCCAGTCTTCCCTTACTGGAAACCCAGGGAAAAGTCTCACAATACCTAGGTGTCTGCAGGTAACAACAGACATCCATAAGTTCAAACTTTTTGTTCCATCTCTTCCCCCTTTTCTTTAAATCTAGCCTCCTTTCCTCCCTTTGAAGTCTCTGAAGACCTAAGGTATTTCTGTTTAGTCTGTCAGTATTCAGATCTGAAGTTCTGTGTCTCCATAAGAGGTTTGCTAAGAAACCACAGTTTTGTTTTTATGGGCATGTCTGATCAGGATCTCCATGCCTGTCTGTGTTCTATATTTTGTGTTCTGTGTTGTTATTTCTGATGGCTATTCTGCCTTGTAAAATTGGAAATTCTGGTTCTGTTCCACTGCAAAGCCCTCTTGGTGAATTCTGTCTGACTGGAAAGATTTTAGCTGTGAACTTATAACTAAGATGATATATTTTATTATAACATTAGGTGGCTACCATATTGTTTACACTGTAGAGAAAGTTGGTTTGGGTAAAACTCTTGAAAATTCCAAAACTGGATCTTTTGCATATACATTTAGTAAACACTAGCTTTTTTTTTTCCATAATTCTTGTCCTAAAGGAAAAAGTTCTACTAGGAGGACTTGATTTTCTTTCCCTGTGACTTGAGACCAGGGCTCTCAGGATCATATATCTTATCTAGACCATCTCTAACTCCTGAAACTGAGAGAGAGAGAGAGAGAGAGAGAGAGAGAGAGAGAGAGAGAGAGAGAGAGAAAAGGTGGTAGTGAAGAAGCCGTCTAAATTTTACCTATTCCAACTATTATTTATAAGCTACTGAATTTATATGTTAACCCTTGATTCATGACTAATTTTAGAAAATGAGGCTATCTTATCTTTGTGTTTGTTTGTTTATATGTGCTTTATCTTTGTTTTTAATCTTTTAATTAATAAAATTTAATTGTCAATGAGTTCTACTTAATTGACTTAAATAAAACTAAGTTCTTGTATAACTTCTGAAAAATACAAAAGATAACTAGCCTATATTTTCAGGTTCATGTTAACTGGGAAACATTCAGTAAAAAAATTAATTGTTGTTGGTGTTGTTTGTGTTTCGTCTATTTGTGACCCTATGGACTACAGCACACCAGGCTCCCCTGTCCTTAACTATCTCCTGGAGTTTGCTCAGATTCATGTGCACTGAGTTGGTGATGTTATCTAGCCATCTCATCCTCTTCTGCCCTCTTCTCCTTTTGCCTTCAGTGTTTCCTAGCATCAAGATCTTTTCCCATGTGTTGGCTCCTTGTATCGGATGACCAAAGTATGAGAGCTTCAGTTTCATATTCTAATGAATTTTCAGGGTTTATTTCCTCTAGGATTGACTGGTTTGAACTGTTTGCTGTCCAAGGAACTCTCAAAAGTCTTCTCCAGTCCATCTTCTTTATGGTCCAGTTCTCACATTTGTTCATGACTACTGGAGAAAACATAGCTTTGACTATACAGTCTTTGCTAGTTGATCTAATTCAGATAGACATGCTTTCAGAGTTGTCAACAGAGCAAGACTCTGTGGGGCCTTGGAGTGTAAACCCTTTCTTTGTTCTCTTTTTTTTTTTTGTGGAATGTAGACTTCATTCAAACTCCTTGAACTTCATCCGTTCTAAAGACAAGATTCAAGTTGTTGCTAAGGGAGAGAATACAGAAGCAGAGAAGGAGTAATCAAATGATGATGCAGGCTTAGGGCAGAGTCCTGATGCCTCTTCAAGGAGTAAATGCAAACAATATATCTGAGTTCTTCTACAAAACTTTGGCAGCCACCCAGATGGAGGATGATAACTTCAGGTTGAGACTAATATCTCTGCAGCATCACTCTGTTACATCTTTACCAACCAATCAAAACAAAGTCACACATCTTGCAGCCCTTACCTCAAAGTTTGCTTCCTTTTCTGGGTCTGGAGATGACCATTCTGTTGGGCCTCCCATATGTCCCCTGTCTGTTTCAACTGCTTACAAGTTTCATCCGTGACAAAGTCTAGCGGTTTCTCTAAATTGTTTTTACTACCTGGGTAAATCCTGGTTTCAGGAACAGAATACTTCAATTTAGATCAAGCAGAGAGAGACTACTACTCTACTAGGCAGTACCAAAACCACCTCAGCAGGAAGTAGTTATGTTGCAGGAAAGGGGACCCCTTTCAGGGCCCAAAACTAGACTCTTGTCTAACACTCAGAAATGAATTGTCCGAGGAGACACATGTTCTGACAAAGCAAGAGATTTTACTGGGAAAGGGCACCTGGGTGGAGAGCAGTAGGGTAAGAACCCAGGAGGACTGCTCTGCTGTGTGGCTTGCAGTCTCGGGTTTTATGGTGATGGGATTAGTTTCCAGATGGCTTTTAGCCAATTGCTCTAATTCAAAGTCTTTCCTAGTGGCAGACACATCCCTCAGCCAAGATGGATGCTGTTGAGAGGGATTCTGGAAAGTGGACAGACACATGGTGTCTCCTTTGACCTTTCCCGAACTCTTCAGGTTGGTGGTGGCTTATTAGTTCTGACTATGGTGCCTGGCCAGGGTGGGCGGTTTCAATCAGCATGCTTCCCCTAACAACTCCCCACTGAGAGACTTCATACTCAAGATACTTACTGGAAATTGGGATGGAGGTCTCTTTCTTCTGTAACTTCTTCCTGCTGTGCATGGGTGTAGGCCTGCTTAGCAGTGCAGAAGTCTCTTTCTACATGATCTAAGTTGGGGTGTTCCACATATGAAACCAGCTTCCACCCTTGTACTAACAGCAATTTAGTTTCAAACTGTAGGCTCCTCTCAGAGATGAAGTAGAAAGGGGCCAAACAGGAGACCTAACAAGATGATCATCACTGGTCCCCAGAAACAGGAGGCAACATTTGGGGTGAGGGCTGCAGAGTTTGTGACTTTTTTTTTTTTTTTTTTTGTTGGTTGGTGGTGAAGCAATAGAACTATGCTCCAGGAACCTTGTGTTCAGTCTGAAGTTATCATCGTCCACCTGGGTGGGGGCTCCAGTTCTGTAAAAGTCAAAGACATTGTTATGTATATTTCTTTGAGTAGGAACAGGACGCTGTTTCAAGGCTGTACCACCATTTGATTGCTTCTCCTCTGTTTCCGTATTTCCTCCCATCCCTGATTAGCAATTGTTTGAATACACCCTTCTGGATCCAGGGAAGGTCAAGGAGGCTGAATGAAGCCTATATCCTACAGACAAGAAATGGAGAACACAGAATAGATCTCTACTCCAGAGCCCCACAAAGTTCTACTCAGTTTTAATTTAGGGAACTAGGCAACTATGACTATGATAACTTCCTGTCAAAATGGAGCATAGGACTGCATCAGCTTAGAGAAGAGACACTGAATTGGAAGTAATCCTGAGTTCCAGTCCTAGATCTGAGCCTTTATGATTAAAATCTCAATCCCTTGGTCTGCCATTTTGGTGTAACAGACCCAGTTAGAAGTAGTTGGAGGAGTGATAACTGGAATTTAGTAGACAAAATAAATCTGATTTCTTTTTAGAAGAATAGGCCTGAAACCCAGTCTGGACCTGACACTTTAGGGAGACTTGTAGCCAGGTAGCCAGTTGCCTAGTTTTATAAAAAGTAAGGTTGCAGCTACTAGGTTCTAGCAGACATTATTTAGAGAATGGTGGCATCCAAGCCTGACACAACTCAGAAAACTCAAGTGTTTAGCAATACAAGGTCTAATCTGAAAGTACACCCATAGCTTCCCCTAGCTACTTCCTAGGATATCTGAACCATGGCTACTCTATTTGACTTTTAATTCTAAACTTTTCCTTAATAGTCAAAGCAGATTTCACCATTAATAATGTCAGTGTTTCTCTAGGTATGAGAAGATGCAAGAATTGGGACTCATAAAATCTTCTCCTGAAAAGATCTAACTATCTTAAGGCCTGTTCTGCTAGTTTTTCCCAGAGCACAGAATGCCTCATTCCTGATTTTCACCCTGAACTCCTTTCAGGGGCATTGAAACTCGGAAGTTAGAGGGGCCATGATTTAATCTTTGTAGATTTAGATGGCAAGTGTCAGTCTTCAGTTGGTAGAGCCCATTTTTGCTCATAAACTTGACCATGATTTTGAGGGGGACATTTCATGACCATTTTATCCCATGGTGCTTCAATCTCAGGTTTGGCAAAGATTTTGATGATAGGCCACTCAATGTGCTGTTACTAGGCTAGGCCATAAAACAGTATCCAAAATTCTCTGGACCACCTATCTTACTAGTCTCTTGGACTAGGAAAATATTCCCTTTGTTGCTTCTTCCGATATCTAGAGTTACACTGTTACCATCATCAATCTCATGTGGGACTATATATTATTGTATTAGAGGCCTCAACACACATTTGACAGTGTTAGTTCAGTTCAGTCGCTCAGTCTTGTCCGACTCTTCATGACCCCATGAATTGCAGCACATCAGGCCTTCTTGTCCATCACCATCACCCGGAGTTCACTCAGACTCACGTCCATCGAGTCAGTGATGCCATCCAGCCATCTCAACCTCTGTCGTCCCATTCTCCTCCTGCCCCTAATCCTTCCCAGCATCAGAGTCTTTTCCAATGAGTCAACTCTTCACATGAGGTGGTTAAATACTGGCGTTTCAGCTTTAGCATCATTCCTTCCAAAGAAATCCTAGGGCTGATCTCCTTTAGAATGGACTGGTTGGATCTCCTTGCAGTGCAAGGCACTCTCAAAAGTCTTCTCCAACACCACAGTTCAAAAGCATCAATTCTTCAGCGCTCAGCCTTCTTTACAGTCCAACTCTCACATCCATACATGACCACAGGAAAACACATAGCCTTGACTAGATGGACCTTAGTCATCAAAGTAATATCTCTGCTTTTGAATATGCCATCTAGGTTAGTCATAACTTTTCTTCCAAGGAGTATGCATCTTATAATTTCATGGCTGCAGTCACCATCTGCAGTCATTTTGGAACCCCCAAAAATAAAGTCTGACACTGTTTCTCCGTCTATTTCCCATGAAGTAATGGGACTGGATGCCATAAAATTTGTTTGCTGAATGTTGAGCTTTAAGCCAACTTTTTCGCTTTCCTCTTTCACTTTCATCAAGAGTCTCTTAAGTTCTTCTTCAATTTCTGCCTTACGGGTGGTGTCATCTGCATAAATGAGACTATAGATATTTCTCCCGGCAATCTTGATTCGAGCTTGTATTTCTTCTAGTCCAGCATTTCTCATGATGTACTCCACATATAAGTTAAATAAACAGGGTGACAGTATACAGCCTTGACATACTCCTTTTCCTATTTGGAACTAGTCTGTTGTTCCATGACCACTTCTAACTGTTGCTTCCTGACCTGCATACAGATTTCTCAAAAGGCAGGTTAGGTGGTCTGGTATTCCTATCTCTTTCAGAATTTCACACAGTGTATTGTGATCCACACAGTCAAAGGCTTTGAAATGGTTATTAAAGCAGAAATAGATTTTTTTTTCTGGAATTCTCTTGCATTTTCCATGATCTAGCAGATGTTGGCAACTTGATCTCTAGTTTCTCTGCCTTTTCTAAAACCAGCTTGAACATCTGGAAGTTCACGGTTCATGTATTGCTGAAGCCTGGCTTGGAGAATTTTGAGCATTACTTTACTAGCACGTGAGATGAGTGCAATCGTGTGGCAGTTTGAGCATTCTTTGACATTGCCTTTCTTTGGAATTGGAATGAAAACTGACCTTTTCCAGTCCTGTGGCCAATGCTGAGTATTCCAAATTTGCTGGCATATTGAGTGTAGCACTTTCACAGCTTCATCTTTTAAAAGTTGAAATAGCTCAACTGGAATTCCATTCCCTTCACTAGCTTTGTTCATAGTGATGCTTTCAAAGGCCCATTTGACTTCACATTCCAGGATGTCTGGCTCTAGGTGAGTGATCACACCATCGTGATTATCCAGGTCGTGAAGATCTTTTTTGTAGAGTTCTTCTGTGTATTCTTGCCACCTCTTCTTAATATCTTCTGCTTCTGTTAGGTCCATACCATTTCTGTCCTTTATCGAGCCCATCTTTGCATGAAATATTCCCTTGGTATCTCTAATTTTCTTGAAGAGATCTCTAGTCTTTCCCATTCTGTTCTTTTTCTCTATTTCTTTTCATCGATCACTGAAGAAGGCTTTCTTATCTCTTCTCGCTATTCTCTGGAACTCTGCATTCAGATGCTTATATCTTTCCTTTTCTCTTTGATTTTCATCATGGTCAACAAAAGAGTCTGAAATGCAGTACTTGGATGCAATATCAAAAACGACAGAATCATCTTTGTTCGTTTCCAAGGCAAACCATTCAATATCACAATAATCCAAGTCTATGCCCCAACCAGTAACACTGAAGAACCTGAAGTTGAATGGTTCTGTGAAGACCTATAAGACCTTTTAGAACTAACACCCCTCCGCCCCCCCAGTGTCCTTTTCACTATAGGGTACTGGAATGCAAAAGTAGGAAGTCAAGAAACACCTAGAGTAACAGGCAAATTTGGCCTTGGAATGAGGAATGAAGCAGGGAAAAGACTAATAGAGTTTGGCTAGGAAAATGCACTCGTCATAGCAAATATCCTCTTCCAACAACACAAGAGAAGACTCTACACATGGACATCACCAGATGGTCAACAATGAAATCAGATTGATTATATCCTTTGCATCCAAAGATGGAGAAGCTCTGTACAGTCAACGAAATCAAGACCAGGAGCTGACTGTGGCTCATATCATGAACTCCTTATTACCAATTTCAGACTTAAATTGAAGAAAGTATTGAAAACCACTAGACCTTTCAGGTATGACCTAAATAAAACCCTTTATGATTATGCAGTGAAAATGAGAAATATGTCTAAGGGCCTAGATCTGATAGATAGAGTGCCTGATGAACTATGAAGTGAGGTTCATGATGTTGTACAGGAGACAGGGATCAAGACCATCCTCATGGAAAAGAAATGCAAAAAAGCAAAATGGCTGTGGAGGCCTTACAAAAAGTTGTGAAAATAAGAGAGGTGAAAAGCAAAGGAGGAAAGAAAAGATTCAGCATATTAGCAGCCTTAATAATTTAGACAAAGGATCTTTTACCTAAATAGAGCTATAGTCAGAGATATCTTAAAAAAAAAAAAAAAAAGAAAAGAAAAAGAAAAGAAAAAGAAAAGAAAAAGAAAAAAAAAGAAAATACATGCAAGCTGTGGTGGAAGAAAACTCATTGAGGCCTAGAGATCAGATTCCACTATATTTTTGAATGTGTCTTTGCATGTCCAACAAATATTTGTGTATAAAACACTTGCTTTTCCTTCCCTAGTGTGAATTGTCCTCCTGGCTTTTGAAGTACTAAACCACTACCTTCAACATCTTTCTTTCTCTTTAACTGATGAGGGCTTTGACCATTTTGACAAGTCATTTGATTTTCCTGGGTTTCTCCCATGTATATCTGTTATTGCAATTTTGTTTGATTTTCCCTTTTTAATCTGTCTCATGTTAAATTAATTAACAGCCATGAAAACCTAGAATTGTAGAGGAAATCTGTTCCTCCCTGACAACATCTCTTAAAGCTTCAGTAAGTCAAAATCCTTTTGATGGTCTTGTTTTCATGTTGATGACTGGCCAATCAGGGCCATGGTTGATGAAGGCTGGGATAGCTGTGTTTCCGGTGTACTGGAGGTTCTTGATGTCTTATCACAGAAAGAATTCAGTGAGAGGCAAAATCATAGATAAGAAGTAGACTTATTTAGAGAAAAATACACTCTACAGACAGTTTGGGCCATCTCAGAAGATGAGAGAGAACCTGATTATTTTTCATGGGCTGAATAATTTCATAGGCTGATGAGGGAGAGTTTTATTTTAATTACTTTGGAGAATTGGACCAATATTCACTTTTTACCTTTGATGATTGGCCTCAGAATTGTCAAGGCATTGGTGGGTGTGTCATTTAGCCACCAAATATATTACAATGAGTATATTATGAGGTTCAAGGTCTACTGGAAGTCAAATCTTCTGCCTAGTTGTTTTTAACCAGTTTTTGTCATGTCCTGTGACCAAGTTACTCTTTAAATCATTGTGTCTTGCCCCCTTCCCTCCTGTTTCAGATTTATATGGCTCTAAATTTGTAGTGCCTAAACATAAAAAAACCCTGATCCTTTTTGCAATTACAAATGACTCTTGGAGACTTTTTATAGTCACCATGGAAAGGAAATTTAAGATAATTTATTTAAGTGCCCAGATTTGGTGAAGTTCCATATTACTTTCAGACTTTTGTTGCATGTATATGTCTATAATCATTCAGTGGGAAAAAAATTAAAAAAAAACTAATCAATAAGATTTGGTCTTATTACCTTGTAGAACAATAACCAACTTTGTATTTAACCTAGCTGCCTTACTCTACCACTTTTTATTAATTACCAATGCATTCTTAGCACTTCATATGCTCTCTGAACCAACTTTAATATTTGACTGGTTACCTCACTAATTAGTTGAATAAACTTGTTGACACACATTCATTGTATATTTATGTGATCACGCTTTTCAGCTTTGAAGATTACCCTTTAAAAAAATGAAAGCACATGACTATTTTCCCTTAGAGGAACTTTATATTTCTTATTCATATATATATAAGTATATATATATATATATATATATATATATATATATATACATAGAACTGAGTGTGAAAATGTATTTTTAGTCAATAAATATTAATTGAATGTATAATTGCAAAGATACATAAATATTAATATTTGTAACTAGATTAAAGCTAAGAGTGCATATTGTACTCAGGCTTAAGCGTGTTCTTAAATAATATTATTATAGTATAGATAGTTTCTGATAGAACTATAAAACATGGAATTATATGTTTCTTTATCCCTTTGTTTTCTATGACACTTCCTTTTTTTTAAAACATGGCCACAATAAGAAATTTATCCCTCAGTGCCCATAAGCAAAATGAAAATTTTAAGACACGAAATCCTTGGATTCAAACCTTGTTTCATCTAACTTTTCTAAAAGGTCACTGATCTCTCTAGACATTAAATTTATCTTCTCCAGTTTGAGTATAAAATTATCTGCCTTGAAGTATTATAGTGAAGAAAAAATGAGATTGTATTTATGTCTATATAACCTATATCTCTCTATTGCTCTATCTATCTATATATAAAACATAGTGACTAGAATATGTGATATCACCAAATAATAAAGTTCTTCTCTATTATTTATAATTCCCTCTTGATGACCCACAACCCAGGACCATGACTCGCTTGAGGAATACAACATGGCTTTTTATCATATATCTGTCAATTTGAGACAACTGTTTAATCACTCTAGATCTACCTTTTGTCAAATTCAAAATGAAGGAAGTGAAGTAGAGGTACACAATTCAAAGGATGGCCCAGGGACCAACAGCCTTGGCATTATATAGACATTTATTTTCTGTCCCATTTTATCCCCATATTTGAACTACTGAATCAAAAGTAGCATTTTTATAAAATCTTCAGGTGATTCATGGGCATTTAAAATTTTAAGCAACTCAAAATAAATTACTCTAAGCTGTCTTTCTGCTCTCAATTCTGAAAATATTAAAAAAAGAATACTTTAAAAATCCCTATTATTTTATTAGGAAGAGTTAACACTAAACTTTTTAATTTTATACCATCTCAATTATCAGTTGCTAAGTTACAAACTGCTACAAAATTTGGTGGAATGAAAACAACTAGTAAGAAATTCAGATAAGACATAGCAGGGATGTCTTGTATCTACACTACAATGTCTGGGGACTTTGCTCAAAAGATTTAAACTGCTTGGGGTTGCCTAAATAACAAGGGAATGAAATTATTTACAGGGTTTATCACACAAAACTAGCACCTGAACTGGGATGTCTAGAAGGTTAGGCATATATGAATTATAGATTAGAATGCCTACATGAAGTCTACTAAGAAACTTGAGCTTCTCAGAGTATTTAGACCATAGGATGGTAATACTTCTGACATGACATCTCAGGAGTTCAAGAAAAAATGTTGTTTTGAACCCAAGACAGAAACATTACCTTCATTCTCAGTGTATTTGACTACTCCAAACACTACCAGATTTGTCCTGTTTCAAGGAAAGTATGGGTCCTATATTTTCATAGAGAGGTGTCAAGGAATTAGCAGCCAAGTTTTTAACTCTCCACACAAAAATTCTTTGCATTTACAGAAAGCCTTGGCAAAACTTCCACCAAAGTGAGTCCTCAGAATAATGAGTAGACAATGGCTAAAATTTTGGGGAACGTGTCATCAACAAAATGACAGAATAGGAAGTTTCAGCTCTTATTTCTAAACAGAAGCACCAGTCAAGGGACTAAAATACTTTATGAGAGGTCCAGAATTCAGTTAAGAAACTGTATTAATGCCAATGGAGTGAAGAACTAATTTCCCCTGTCTTTCAGTGAGTTCCCTAATGGGTTGGCCTCTTTCTAGCAGCACTTAAAAAAAAAAAAAAAAAGTTTGATATGAATTCTTTGGATAGCTAGGAACCAAAAAAAAAAAAAAAAGAATGGGAGAGCTTGCTACAGTAAAATAATCTCGAGAAAGAAGAACAAAGCTGGAAATATTAAGCTTTCTGATTTCATATCATACTACAAAGCTGTAGTAATTAAAACAGTATATGGTGTTGCATTAAAAGCAGACATGTAGACCAATGGGATAGAATATAGCCTAGAAATACTCATGAATATATGACCAGTGGCTCATCAATAAGTGAGCCAAGAATATATAATGAGGGAATAATGATCTCTTCAATAAATAATGTTGGGAAAACTGAATAGCAGCATGGCAAAGAACAAAGTCAAATTCCTATCTTACACCATACTCAAGAATAAACTTTAAATGTATTAAATATTTAAATGTAACTCTAAAATTTAACTATATGAAACTATAAAACTCCTAGAAGACAACTCAGAGGGAAAGTTTCATGACATCAGGCTTAGCAATAATCCTTTGAATATGATACAAAAGCATAAGCAACAAAAGCAAAATGAGATTGTATCAAATTGAAAAGCTTCACAGAGCAGAGAGAATCAATGGAATGAAAATGCAATCTAAGTAAAAGAAGAAATTATTTTCTAGACATACATTTTTAAAAAGTTATTATCCAAAATATGTATTTTTTAAAAATCACATGCAATTCAATACCAAATAATAATAATCCAGTTAAAAAGTTCCAAACTGTTCTCCACAGTGGCTGTTTGTGACCCTATAATCCCACTTCTGGGCATATACCCAGAGAAAAACATGCTTCAAAAGGATAAATAAACCCCAATGTTCATCAATACTGTTTACAATAGTCATGACATGAAAGCAACTTAAATGTACATCAAGAGAGGGATATTTAAAGAAGATCTGGTACATGTATACAATGGAATATTTGTCAGCCATTAGAAAATAAAACAATGCCATTTGTGGCAACAATGATAGATCTAGAGATTGTCATACTAAGTGAGGTAAGTCAAAGAAATATATCATATGCTATCACTTATACACCAAATCTAAAAGGAAAATTAGACAAATTAACTTATTTATAAAGCAGAAACAGACTCACAGACTTAGAGAACAAATTTATGGTTACGAGGGCATAAGGGTGTGGGGAAGAGTGAATTAGGGAGTTTGGGATTGACATGTACACACTACTATATTTAAAATAGATAATCAACAAGGGCCTTCTGTGTAGCACAGGAAATTTCAATGTTGTATGGTAGCCTGGATGGGAGGAGATAAAATCGGGGAAAATGAATATATGCATATATATGGCTGAGTTTCTTTGCTGTACACCTGAAACTATCAAAACATTGTTAATACGCTATACTCCAATCTCTGATGGCTCAGATGGTAAAGTATATGTCTGCAATGTAGGAGTCCTGGGTTTGATCTCTGGATTGGGAAGATCTCCTGGAAGAGGGCATGGCAACACATTCCAATATTCTTGCCTAGAGAATCCCCATGGACAGAGAAGCCTAGTGGGTTACAGTCCATGGGGTCACAAAGAGTAGTACATGAATAAGTGATTAAGCACACACATACTCCAATCTAAAATAAAAAGTTAAAGAAAATGACCCTGTCAACAAATAGACTCCACTCTTGCATAGATATTTAGTCAAAGGAGACTAAATGGCCAACAGGTAGGTGAAATGAAACATAAAAAGATGTTCAACATTAGGAAAAATAAGTAAAAACTGTAATGAGATATTTCTTCATACATTTTAGGAAGGCTATTATAAATAAACATCTACATAATATATATATCATTAATACATGTATATAATACATATATCATTTCATATATGTGCTATATACTTCTGTATATCATTACATTTATATATATTGAGGAGGATATGGAGAAATTGGAACTCTTGTGCACTATTAGTGGCATGTAAAATGGTGTAGCTGGTACGGAAAGCAGTATAGAAGTTTTAAAATAAATTTTAAAATAGAATTACGGTATAATACAGCAACTCCACTGTCTGGGTATGTATTCCAAATACTGAAATCAGGATTGCAAAGAAATATTTGCACTTTCATGTTTATTGCAAAACTATTTACTCACAGTAGCCAAGACCTAAATGTCCACTGATGGATGAATGAATGAACAAAATGTGATATATACATAAAATTTAAGATTTTTCAGCCTGAACAAAAAGATATGATGCCCTTTTTTACAACACAGGTGAACCTAGAGGACATTATGCTGGATGAAATAAGCTGATCACATAAAGAACATGAGTCTACTTATTAGAGGTACCTAAAACAGTCAAATTCAGAGAAGGGGGAGAAGGAAACAAGAGTTGCTGTTCAACAGGTACAAAGTTTCACTTATGCAAGTGAGTAATTTGCAGAAATCTACTATACAACATTATGTAATGTAGTTAACACATTATATTCTGCACTTACATTTTGTTAAGAAGGTAGACTTCATGTTAAGTGTTATTATATTCACTAAAAATAAAAATAAATAAGTCATCCAAAAGGAGGAAATGATGGCAGTTCTAGAAATCCATTATTACTCTAAAATAAATATGATTAAATCACTTTGTTTTATTGTTAAATTACATTAAATGTAATCTGCATTTGTAATTTTTAATCTGTTAATATACTTCTTGTTTCTATTATTACTTTAATTAGTGTTTCAGGTAAAATCAAGATTCACAGTTAAATTTGGATTTCAGTTCATTGACAATTTTGAAATAGTATAAGTATGTCCCAAATATTCCAAAGGACAGATTGCCCTTTAAAATTATTTTTATCTGAAATTGAAATAGGCTCTCAGGCTTGTATTTATTTGTTTACTAAATCTGGCATCTGCTCTCATCCTTGATTAATATTGATGCTTTAGGCAGGTGCTCCATATTTACCTAGATTATTCTCTTACCTTACAGTTCAATATAGAATATACTCTAGAATACATACACCTCAGTGATATGATAGAATACATACACCTCAGCACCTACTGCTGCTGCTGCTAAGTCGCTTCAGTCATGTCCAACTCTGGGCAACCCCATAGATGGCAGCCCACCAGGCTCCCCCATCCCTGGGATTCTCTAGGCAAGAATACTGGAGTGGGTTGCCATTTCCTTCTCCAATGCATGAAAGTGAAAAGTGTAAGTTAAGTTGCTCAGTCATGTCTTTTAGCGACCCCTGGACTGCAACCTTCTAAGCTCCTCCACCCATGGGATTTTCCAGGCAAGAGTACTGGAGTGGAGTGCCATTGCTCTGGTCACAAATCTGAGTAATAATACGTCCAAACTGGTTAAAAGCTAACAGGAAGTATGCTTTTAGACAAGAAGTCTTTTTAGATTTCTTCAAATTCCAACTGCTTATCTGTAACTCTCTTAAGAGACTTTGATACATTAATGGTTATAAAGTTTTAAAATGCCATATTCAAAGACATTGTGAATACTCAACCAGATATGTAATCAGAATGAATTTCACCATATTGATAAACCCTGCAAAGCTGTAATTTTAGCATTCTTAGATTTCAAATATCAAGATTATAAACTTTTACCTGTGACTCTTATACTCTGAATTAAATCCTACACAAGTACTAAGAATTTAATACTTTTAATAAATTCTGGTTTAAAAATTATAATTATGTGGCTGAAAAATTATAAATTGGCACTCAAAAAATAGTTTCCAACATAACTTTATAAAGTAGGGAAGCAATTTTAATAAAAATTTTCTCAATATTTTACTTCTTTAAATCAGGTTTCCAGTGAATTTTATATATTGTTTTTAATATTTTATTTTTGAGCCTATAAATAAATATTGCAAGTATATGATAAGTTGTGGGAAAATAGCTGAAAACTTAGCTTATGCATCTTTCTACAGCAATTATATATATATACACCTCAATATTTCCCTTCAGAAAAATCTAAGACATCTGAAAACTTTTCTCCTCACTAATGTAAGTGCCTAATCCCTTCCATGTCTGATTTTGTGCATTAAAAGCAGATTATTCAACTGAAGCAAATCCACAGCCATGTTAATTTCTTGGAGGAAAAAGTCTGTTGAAGAAGATAAACCCTTTCCTACTTTTCCTTTTTCATACCAAAGGAAAATATACCTTTTTATTTATGAAAGCTTGTATGAGAGGAATAATTATATCCACATACTGTAACCTTCATATTAAATCATAGAGATTTGAGGAAAAAACAGTCAAATTTTTCCACTGCTTACATTAACATTTCTACTGTTTGCATTTAAATATTTTTGCTGATGAGTGAAAAAATAGTTTGAGGAATATTTAGCAGGATACTAAAGGAACAAAAATGATGGAGGAAACAAAAATAATTTCTGGAAGAGCTGTCAGAAAATACTGGCACCCACTATCATAGGAGCAAACATTTTAATAGAGACATAATAGATTATTAGCCTTATTTTCATTTTAACATAGCTCTATCTGTTTTCAGGGTAATTTAGAATCATGATATGATTAATTCTAAAAAACAAAATTCTCATAATTCCAAATATGTAAATGTTATTTGTGAGCAATGATATGCTGGTAGAACTTGCCCTTGAATATCTTATTTACTTCTAAAGTATAATTTTTTATATTTACAAATTCAAAAACATATTTGCTCAAACACTAATCATAAGTGCTTATAGGAAAGTAAAAACAAACCAGGGAAATTATGTTTAAGTTTTCACAGCCACATTTTTGTTTTTAGAATTACTAATTTGGTAGAAATGTGTTGAACATTGTGCTAGGAAACAGAACACTAAATTGATTATTTGAAATATTTTGCTAATAATTTTACATCAGATTCAGAAAAACAACAAACTGTCAAAAATTCTTAAAAAGATGGGAGTACCAGAATATCTTATCTGTCTCCTGAGAAACTTATATAAGGTCAAGAAGCAACAGTTAGAACTGGACATGGAACAACAGACTGGTATAAAATTGAGAAGAGTATGAAAGGTTGTATACTGTCACCCTGCTTATTTAACTTATATGCAGAGTACATCATGTAAAATGCTGGGGTGGAGGAATCACAAGCTGGAACCAAGAAGGCTGAGAGAAGTATCAGCTTTAGATATGCAGATGATACTATTCTAATGACAGAAGGTGAAGAGAAACTAAAGAGCCTCTTGAGGAGAAGGAAAGAAAAGAATGAAAAATCTGCTTTAAAACTCAACTTTCAGAAGACTAAGATCATGGCATCTGGTGCCATCACTTCATGGCAAAGAGCTGGGGAAGCAATGGAAACTGACAGACTTTATATTCTTGGGCTCTAAACTCACTGTGGATAGTGACTGCAACCATGAAATTAAAAGATGTTTGCTCCTTGGAAGAAAATCTATAACCTATCTAGACAGCATAAAAAAAGCAGAGACATTAATTTTCCAACAAAGATCCGTCTAGTCAAAACTATGGTTTTTCCAGTAGTCATTTATGGATGTGAGAGCTGGACCATAAAGAAGACTGATCAACAAAGAACTGATGTTTTCATATTGTGGTTCTGTTTAAGAGTCCCTTGGACTGCAAGGAGATCAAACCAGTTAATCTGATGCTAAGACTGAAGAATTGATGCTAAGGTTGAAGCTCCATTTCTTTGGTCAACTGATGTAAACAGCTGACTCATTGGAAAAGACCCAGATGCTGGGAAAGATTGAAGGCAAAAGGAGAAGGGGGCATCAGAGGTTGAGATGGTTGGATGGCATCACTGAATCAATGGATTGGAGTTTGAGCAAGCTCCAGGAGATGGTGAAGACGAGGGTTTCCTGGCATGTTACACTCCATGGGGTCACAAAGAGCCAGACAGGAATTAGCAACTGAATGACAGCAACAGAAAGACAGAATTATAAGGAGGGAAAAATAACATCACATGCATATGCAGTAAAACAAATTATTTTTTGTTCAATATATTACTTATTGGTAAAGGTAATTTGTGTGGGTTTTTTGGGGGAGGGGTATTAAAGTATACACAGAAAAATATATAACATTTTTTAACTTACCATGAGGTGGATTATCTCCAAAAACCCAATTTAAGTTGAAAATATCTTAAGTTGAAAATATATTTAATACAGCTAACCCACTGAAAATCATATCTTAGCCTAGACTACTTTAGAGGTTCCAAGAATACTTATATTAGCCTACTGTTGTTCAAAATTATCTCACACAAAGCCTATTTTATACCAAACTACTGAATATCTTACATATTTTAATGAATATTGCACTGAAAGTGCAGAATGTTTGTTTACTCTCATGGTTACATAGCTGACTGCAAGATGCAGCTCACTGATTCTATCCAGGATCATGAGACATCATCATGCGATATTTACCACTAGTCTAGGAAAAGACCAAAATTCAAACTACAATTTCTTCTGAATATGTATTGCTTTTGTGCCAGCATAAAATTGGTAAAAAATTATTAGTTGAACCGTCATCAATTGGGATTTTCTGTAGCAATTTTAATGGAAATTGGAAATAGGTGATTGCATAGAAAAAATTGTTTATATTGTAGTTCAATATTAATTAAAATTAAATGGAAAGAAATGAATTAAATACAAAATGCATTTGAGGGAAGAGTGTGGATTTTCATGTATGTTTATAGAATAAAGGAAAGCATGGATGGGAGAGTAAAAAGTTACAGTCACTACATATGAGACTTGTGGTAGCTTGTGCACAATATGATGAGGTTGAAGTGAAAGTCTTTGATTCTTGGCGACCCCAAGGACTATCAGTTCAGTTCAGTTCAGTCGCTCAGTTGTGTCCGACTCTTTGCGACCCCATGAATCACAGGATGCCAGGCTTCCCTGTCCATCACCATCTCTCAGAGCTCACTCAAACTCATGTTCATAGAGTCGGTGATGCCATCCAGCCATCTCATCCTCTGTCGTCCCCTTTGCCTCCTGCCTCCAGTCTTTCCCAGCACCAGAGTATTTTCCAATGAGTCAACTCTTCGCATAAGGTGACCAAAGTACTGGAGTTTCAGCTTCAGCATCATTCCTTCCAAAGACCATCCAGGGCTGATCTCCTTTAGAATGGCCTGGTTGGATCTCCTTGCAGTCCAAGAGACTCTCAAGAGTATTCTCAAACATCACAGTTCAAAAGCATCAATTATTTGGCGCTCAGCTTTCTTCACAGTCCAGCTCTCACATCCATACATGACCACTGGGGGAAAACAAAGAAACAAACATAGCCTTGACTAAATAGACCTTTGTTGGCAAAGTAATATCTCAGCTCTTCAATATGCTATCTAGGTTGGTAATAAAGTTTCTTCCAATGAGTAACTGTGTTTCAGTTTTATGGTTGCAATCACCATTTTCAGTGATTTTGGAGCACAAAAAGATAAAGTCTGACACTGTTTCCACTGTTTCTCCATCTATTCCCCATGAAGTGATGGGACCAGATGTCATGATCTTCATTTTCTGAATGTTGAGCTTTAAGCCAACTTTTTCACTCTCCTCTTTCACTTTTATCAACAGGTTTTTAAGCTCCTCTTCACTTTCTGCCATAAGGATGGTGTCATCTGCATATCTGAAGTTATTGATATTTCTCTTGGCAATCTTGATTTCAGCTTGTGCTGCTTCCAGCCCAGTGTTTCTCATGATGTACTCTGCATATAAGTTAAATAAGCAATGTGACAATATACAGCATTGACATACTCCTTTTCCTGTTTGGAAACAGTCTGTTGTTCCATGTTGCTAACTGTTTTTTTCTGTCCCGCATACTGGTTTCTCAAGAGGCAGGTCAGGTGGCCTGGTATTCCCATCTCTTTCAGACTAACACAGTTTATTTTGATCCACGCAGTCAAAGGCTTTGGCATAGTCAATAAAGCAGAAATTGATGTTTTTCTGGAACTCTCTTGCTTTTTTGATGATCCAGCAGATGTTGGCAATTTGATCTTTGGTTTCTCTGCCTTTTCTTAAACGAGCTTGAACATCTGGAAGTTCACAGTTCACTTATTGCTGACACTTGGCTTGGAGAATTTTGAGCATTACTTTACTAGCGTGTGAAATGAGTGCAATTGTGCCATAGTTTGAGCATTGTTTGGTATTGTCTTTCTTTGGGGTTGGAATAAAAACCGACTTTTCCAGTCCTGTGGCCACTGCTGAGTTTTCCAAATTTTCTGGCATATTGAGTGCACCATTTCACAGCATCATCTTTCAGGATTTGAAATAGTTCAATAGGAATTCCATCCCCTCCACTAGCTTTGTTTGTAGTGATGCTTTCTAAGGCACACTTGACTTCACATTCCAGGATGTCTGGCTCTAGGTGAGTGATCACACCATCGTGATTATCTAGGTCAGAAAGTTCTTTTTGTAGAGTTCTTCTGTGTATTCTTGCCACCTCTTCTTAATATCTTCTGCTTCTGTTAGGTCCATACAATCTCTGTCCTTTATTGAGCCCATCTTTGCATGAAAGGTTCCATTGCTATCTCTAATTTTCTTGAAGAGATCTCGTGTCTTTCCCATTCTGTTCTTTTCCTCTATTGGTTTGCATTTTTCGCTGAGGAAGGCTTTCTTATCTCTTCTTGCTAGTCTTTGGAACTTTGCATTCAGATGCTTATATCTCTCCTTTCCTCTTTTGCTTTTCACTTCTCTTCTTTTCACAGCTCTTTGTAAGGCCTCCCCAGACAGCGATTTTGCTTTTTTGCATTTCCTTTCTATGGTGATGGTCTTGATCCCTGGCTCCTGTACAATGTCACAAACATAATTCCATAGTTCATCAGATCAGGTCTAGTCCCTTAAATCTATTTCTCACTTCCACTGTATAATCATACGGGATTTGATTCAGGTCATACCTGAATGGTATAGTGGTTTTTCCTACTTTCCTCAATTTAAATGTGAATTTGGCAATAAGGAGTTCATTTTCTGAGCCACAAGTGTGGCTGAGGTCAGGGGCAGAAACTGGGAGGACCTCATGCCCGAGGGGCAGTGGCCAAGAGGAGCTGCCCCATGTCTGAGGTCAGGGGTGGTGGTAGGGAGGAGTTACCCCATCTGAGGTCAGGGACAGCGGCCGAGAGGAACTACCCTAGGTCTAAGGAGTAGTGGCTGCGTGGGTGCAGGAGGGTTGAGAGGAGCTACTCCACAGTCAAGGTCAGGAGGGGCGGTAGTGAGGAGATACCCCTCATCCAAGGTGAGAAGCAGCAGCTGCACATTGCTAAAGCAGCCATGAAGAGATACCCCACGTCAAAGGTAAGAGAAACCCAAGTAGACGGTAGGTGTTGCAAGAGGGCATCAGAGGGCAGACACACTGAACTAGTCAATCTAATCACACAGAAAACTAGTCAGTCTAATCACACTAGTACAACAGCCTTGTCTAACTCAATGAAATTAAGCCTTGCCCTGTGGACCCACCCAAGACAGGCAGCTCATGGTTAAGAGATCTGACAGAATGTGTTCCACTGGAAAAGGGAAGGGCAAACCACTTCAGTATCCTTGCCTTGAGAACCCCATGAACAGTATGAAAAGGCAAAATGATAGGATACTGAAAGAGGAACTCCCCAGGTTGGTAGGTGCCCAAAATGCTACTGGAGATGAGTGGAGAAATAACTACAGAAGGAATGAAGGGATGGAGCCAAAGCAAAAACAATACCCAGTTGTGGATGTGACTGGTGATAGAAGGAGGGTCCAATGCTATAAAGAGCAATATTGCATAGGAACCTGGAATATCAGGTCCATGAATCAAGACAAATTGAAAGTGGTCAAACAGGAGATGGCAAGAGTGAATGTCAACATTCTAGGAATCAGCAAACTAAAATGGACTGGAATGGGTGAATTTAACTTAGATGGCCATTATATCTACTACTGTAGGCAGGAATCCCTTAGAAGAAATGGAGTAGCCATCATGGTCAACAAAAGAGTCCAAAATGCAGTACATGGAGGCAATCTCTGAAATGACAGAATGATCTCTATTCGTTTCCAAGGCAAACCATTCAACATCACAGTAATCCAAGTCTATGCCCTAACCAGTAACACTGAAGAAGCTGAAGTTGAATGGTTCTATGAAGACCTAAGAGAACTTTTAGTACTAACACCCCCAAAATATGTCCTTTTCCTAATAGTGGACTGGAATGAAAAAGTAGGAAGTCAAGAAACACCTCGAGTAACAGGCAAATTTGGCCTTGGAATAAGGAATGAAGCAGGGCAAAGGCTAATAGAGTTTTGCCAAGAGAATGCACTGGTCATAGCAAACAACCTCTTCCAACAACACAATAGAAGACTCTACACATGGACATCACTAGATGGTCAACACTGAAATCAGATTGATTATATTCTTTGCAGCCAGGGACTATAAGTCCACGGAATTCTCCAGGCCAGAATACTGGAGTAGTTAGCTGTTCCCTTCCCCAGAGGATCTTCTCAATCCAAGGATTGAACCCAGGACTCCCACATTGCAGATGGATTGTTTGCCATGAGGGAAGCCCTGTGTCTAACATGCTACCATTTATTTTTACCCATTCAGTATACACATGCCATCAAATGATGACATCTATTTTTCCACCATTTGATTTGGCCTGGCATGTGATTGCTCTGAAAAATATCTATGGTGGAAATGACTCTAATCATCTTCAGGATTCACCAATGTGAGTACTGGTATTTTCCTCCGAGCTGTCTTTTCTCTTCTTTTCTTTGTTTCTTTTTTTTCCCCTACCTTTATTGAGATAAAGAATAGGTATTCAGCAGGGGAGCTACCCCACGTCCGAGATCAGGGGCAGAAGCTGGGAGGACCCCATGCCCTAGAGGCAGTGGCCAAGAGGAGCTACCCCAAGCCTGAAGCCAAGGGTGCCAGCAGGGAGGAGCTACCCCAGGTCCAAGGAGTGGTGGCTGTGCAGGCTCAGAAGGGCTGAGAGAAGCTACTCCATGTTCAAGATCAGGAGGGGAGGCAGTGAAGAGATACCCCTTGTCCAATGAAAAGAGCAGCAGCTATGCTTTGCTGGAGCAGCTGTGAAGAAATACCCCACGTCCAAGGTAAGAGAAACCCAAGTAAGATGGTAGGTGTTGCAAGAGGGCATCTGAGGACAGACACACATAGAACTAGTCAATCTAATCACACAGAAAACTAGTTAATCTAATCATAGTAATACAACAGCCTTGTCTAACTCAAAGAAACTAAGCCATGCCCTATGGTGCCACCCAAGATGGGCGGGTCATGGTGGAGAGGTCTGACAGAACGTGGTCCACTGGAAAAGGGAATGGCAACCACTTTAGTATTCTTGCCTTAAGAACCCCATGAACAGTATGAAAAGGCAAAATGTTAGGATACTGAAAAGGAACTCCCCAGGTCAGTTGCCCAATATGCAACTGGAGATCAGTGAAGAAATAACTCAAGAAGGAATGAAGGGATGGAGCTAAAGTAAAAACAGTGCACAGTTCTGGATGTAACTGGTAATAGAAGCAAGGGCTAATGCTGAAAAGAGCAGTAATGCATAGGAACCTGGAATGTTAGGTCCATGAGTCAAGGCAAATTGGAAGTGGCCAAACAGGAGATGACAAGAGAGAATGTTGATATTCTAGGAATCAGCAAACTAAAATGGACTGGAGTGGGTGATTTAACTCAGATGACTATTATATCTACTACTGTGGGCAGGTATCTCTTAGAAGAAATGGAGTATCCATCATGGTCAGCAAAAGCATCCAAAATGCAGTACCTGGATGCAATCTCAAAAACGACAGAATGACCTATGTTCGTTTCCAAGGCAAACCATTCAATATCACAGTACCAAGTATATGTCCCAACCCGTAATGCTGAAGAAGCTGAAGTTGAATGGTTCTATGAAGAACTATAAGGCCTTTTAGAGCTAACACTGAAAAAAGATGTCCTTTTCATTATAGGGGACTGAAATGCAAAAGTAGAAAGTCAAGAAACACCAGGAGTAACAGGCAAATTTGGCCTGGGAATAAGGAATGAAGCAGGGCAAAGGCTAATAGAATTTTGCTAAGAGAATGCACTGGTCATAGCAAACACCCTCTTCCAACAACACAAGAGAAGACTCTACACATGGTCAACACCAAAATCAGATTAATTATATTCTTTGCAGCCAGAGATGGAGAAGCTCTATAGAGTCAGCAAAACAAGACCTGGAGCTGACTGTGGCTCTGATCATGAGCTCCTTATTGCCTAATTCACATTTAAATTGAAGCAAGTATGAAAAACCACTAGACCATTCAAGTATGACCTAAATCAAATCCCTTGTGATCATACAGTATAAGTGAGAAATAGATTTAACTGACTAGACCTGATAGATAGAGTGCCTGATGAACTAGGAAATGAGGATTTGTGACATTGTACATGAGACAGGGATCAAGAACATCCCCATGGAAAATAAATTCAAAAAAACAAAATGGCTGTCTGGGGAGACCTTATAAGTAGCTGTGAAAAGAGAAGTGAAAAGCAAAGGAGAAAAGGAAAGCTATAAGCACCTGAATGCAAAGATCCAAAGCATAGCAAGCAGAGATGAGAAAGCCTTCCTCAGCGATCAATGTAAACCAACAGAGGAAAAGAACAGAATGAGAAAGACACGAGATCTCTTCAAGAAAATTAGAGATAGCAAGGGAACATTTCATGCAAAGATGGGCTCGAAGGACAGAGATGGTATGGACTGAACAGAAGCAGAAGATATTAAGAAGAGGTGGCAAGAATACACAGAAGAACTCTACAAAAAAGACCTTTCTGACCAAGATAATCACAATGGTGTGATCACTCACCTAGAGGCAGACATCCTGGAATGTGAAGTCAAGTGGGCCTTAGAAAGCGTCACTATAAACAAAGCTAGTGGAGGGGATGGAATTCCAGTTGAATTCTTTCAAATCCTGAAAGATGATGTTGTGAAAGTGCTGCACTCAATATATCAGCAAATTTGGAAAACTCAGCAGTGGCCACAGGACTGGAAATGTCAGTTTTCATTCCAATCCCAAAGAAAGGCAATGCCAAAGAATGCTCAAACTATCACACAGTTGTACTCATCTCACATGCCAGTAAAATAATGCTCAAAATTATTCAAGCTAGGCTTCAGCAATAAGAGAACTGTGAATTTCCAGATTTCAAGCTGGTTTTAGAAAAAGAAGAGGAACAAAAGATCAAACTGCCTACATCAGCTGGATCATCGAAAAAGTAAGAGAGTTCCAGAAAAACATCTTTTCTGCTTTATTGACTATGCCAAAGCCTTTGACTGTGTGGATCACAATAAACTGTGGAAAAGTCTGAAAGAGATGGGAATACCAGACCACCTGACCTGCTCTTGAGAAACCTATATGCAGGTCAGGAAGCAACAGTTAGAAATGGACATCGAACAACAGACTGATTACCAAGAGGAAAAAGAGTACATCAAGGCTGTATATTGTCACCCTGCTTATTTAACTTATATGCAGAGTACATCATGAGAAATGCTGGACTGGAAGAAACACAAGCTGGAATCAAGATTTCCAGGATAAATATCAATAACCTCAGATATGCAGATGACACCACCCTTATGGCAGAAAGTGAAGAGGAGCTAAAAGGCTCTTGATGAAAGTGAAAGAGGAGAGTGAAAAAATTGGCTTAAAGCTCAACATTCAGAAAACGAAGATCATGGCATCATGAGAAATTGATTGAGAAACAGTTGTGTAAACAGTGTCAAACTTTATTTTTTGGTCTCTGAAATAACTGCAGATGGTGACTGCAGCCATGAGAAATTAAAGGACACTTACTTCTTAGAAGAAAAATTATGACCAACCTAGATAGCATATTGAAAAGCAGAGACATTACTTAGCCAACAAATGTTCGTTTAACCAAGGCTATGGTTTTTCCAGTGGTCATGTATGGATGTGAGAGTTAAACTGTAAAGAAAGCTGCACACCGAAGAATTGATGCTTTTGAACTGTGTGTTTGAGGAGACTCTTGAGAGTCCCTTGTACTGCAAAGAGATCCAAGCAGTCCATTCTAAAGGAGATCAGCCCTGGGTGTTCTTTGGAAAGAATGATGCTAAAGCTGAAACTGCAATACTTTGGTCACCCCATGCGAAGAGGTGACTTACTGGAAAAGACACTGATGCTGGGAAGGATTGGAGGCAGGAGGAGAAGGGGACCATAGAGGATGAGATGGCTGGGGGGCATCACTGACTCGATGGACGCGAGTCTCAGTGAACTCCGGGAGTTGGTGATGGACAGGGAGGCCTGGCGTGCTGCAATTCATGGGGTCACAAAGAGTCGGACATGACTGTGTGACTGAATTGATTGAGTGTGCAAGTTTAAAGTATACAGCATAATGTTTTGGCTTCTGTATATCATGAAACAATTACCACAAGTTAAGTTTAATGAGTATCCATCATTTTGTATGGATACATAATCAAAGAAATAGAAAATATTTTTTTTCCTTGTGATGAGAACTCTTAGAGTTTACTCTGAATAACTTTTGTATTAAAATACTGCAGTGCTAACTATATTTACCATGTTGTTCATCACATCCCCAAAACATATTTATCTTACATTTGGCTTGATAATTTTTTAGGGTGACATTGATGAAATTTTATTTTGAATAATGAAGACTATTGTGATTATATTCAGAAAGTTGTATAGCATTTGTTGCAGTTTACAAAGTGCCTTATTGTACAGAAATCACTTGAGCCTTAAAATAACTGTGATGTAGGCATATGCTTTATATGACTTTCAAACACAAATATCCATTGCTCTCCCTCATCCCTCTACATCTTAAGCAAAATTGATTGTTTTGTAAGCTTTTCTTTAGAATTCAGCAGCCATATAAAAGATGAGACTATATTGATATCATCAAGCTCTTAGTAGCACAACTGGAGATTAAAACACTATGTGTTGAAAGATGGAGAAGTATCAATGTACCAGTCACATGAATGAAAAACTATATTGTATATTCCACCCTAGAGGCTGATTCCAAATGCAACTTCAGGCATTGTCTGACTGCAATTGCTTGTGAGATATTTAGCTAGACTTATTCCTAAACTCATTCAATCTAAAGATCAAAGAGAAATATTAATTATTGTTATTTAAGTCTGTAAGTTTTCATGAGGTTTGTTACTAAGAAATAGATAACTAAAACAGAGGCCTGTTCCTGTTAAAAAATAACCTGAAACTTTGATAAACTATTCAGACTAACACAGTTTGGTTCAGTCTCTCAGTCATGTCTATTTGCAACCTCATGGACCAAAGCACGTCAGGCTTCCTTGTCTATCACAAACTCCAAGAGTTTGTTCAAATTCACGTTCATTGAGTTGGTGATGCCATCCAACCATTTCATCCTCTGTCATCCCCTTCTCCTCCTGTCTTCAATCTTTCCCATCATAAGGGTCTTTTCTAAGGAGTCAGTTCTTCACATCAGGTGGCCAAGTTTTGGAGCTCCAGCTTCAGCATCACTCCTTCCAATGAATATTCAGGACTGGATTTCCTCTGGGATGGACTGGTTTGATCTCTTATAGTCCAAAGGATTCTCAAGAGTCTTCTCCAACACTAATTCTTCAGTGCTCAGCTTTATAATCCAACTCTCACATCCATACATGACTGCTGGGAAAACCTTAGCTTTGTCTAGATGGATCGTTGTTGGCAAATTAATGTCTTTGCTTTTTAACATGCTGTCTAGATTGGTCATAGCTTTTCTTTCAAGGGGTAAGCATTTTTAAATTTCATGGCTGCAGTCATCATCTGCAGTGATTTTGGAGCCCAAGAAAATAAAGCTCATGTGTTTGTATTTGCTATAATACATGACCCATAGACATTCTTACCCTGAGGGGAGAAGGGAAAATCCATTGAAAAGTAGAAAATTATGTCAGGTATAACAAAGGAAAGGATGACAACACTTAAAAATAGTGTTAGTGGTAAAAGAAGACATCCTTTTAGTTGAGAACAAGTTAGGGCATAGAATAATCAAATGTAGGATTGAGGAATATATAAAGCTTTAAAAGGATTAGCAATGGAAATTAGAGGGACAAACCAATAAGACTAATGAATTTTCCTAATGTCATTCCCAAAAAAGGCAGTTTTTTTTTTTTTTTTGAAGGATATTGGCTGCCATTTCTAGATGTAGCTTGGTAAAAATAAAAGAAAAAAAAATGTTGGGTAGCAGAACAGTGCAATGGAAGTGAAATTTGCTCAGTCGTTTCCAACTCCTTGTAACCCCATGCACTATACAGTCCACGGAATTCTCCAGGCCAGATTACTGGAGTGGGTAGCCTTTCCCTTCTCTAGGGTATCTTTCCAACCCAGGGATCTAGCCTGCATTGCAGTGGGCTCTTTACCAGCTGGGCCACCAAGGAAGCCCAAGAATACTGGAACGGGTAGCTTATTCCTTCTCCAGCAGATCTTCTCAACTCAGAAATTGAACCAGGGTCTCCTGCATTGCAAGCAGACTCTTTACAAACTGAGCTATCAGGGAAGTCCTGCAGATACTTTTACCCTCAGAAAAATGTGGTTGGTTAGGAGAGGAGCAGTGGTGCTATATTGAAGATGAGAGAGTAGCCCTTTCTGATTAAAAAAAAAAAAAAAAAGATATCACATTACATACAATTTGCTCTTGCAACTCCTAAGGCCTACCTGTGTGTTTTACAAATCATTAAATTTTATTCTTGTAGAAAACTTATAATAGAGTCTAAATCTTAGTTTTTAGAAGCATATTTCAGCCAGGAATAATCTCAGGTACCCAGTAAGCTATATTTAAACATCTATTTATGCTTTATTGACTATACCAAAGCGTTTGACTGTATGGATCAAAATAAACTGTGGAAAATTTTGAAAGAGACAGGAATACCAGGCCACCTGACCTGCCTCTTGAGAAATCTATATGCAGGTCAGGAAGCAACAGTTAGAACTGGACATGGAACAACAGACTGGTTCCAAATAGGAAAAGGAGTACATCAGGGCTGTATACTGTCACCCTGCTTATTTAACTTATATGCAGAGTACATCATGAGAAATGCTGGGCTGGAAGAAGCACAACATGCAATCAAGATTGCTGGGAGAAATATTAATAACCTTAGATATGCAGATAACACTACCCTTATGGCAGAAAATGAAGAGGAACTAAAAAGCCTCTTGATGAAAGTGAAAGTGGAGAGTGAAAAACTTGGCTTGAAGCTCAACATTCAGAAAATGAAGATCATGGCATTTGTGCCCATCATTTCATGGGATATAGATGGGGAAACAGTGGAAATAGTGTCAGGCTTTATTTTTGGGGGCTCCAAAATCACTCCAGATGGTGACTGCAGCCAAGAAATTAAAACACACTTACTCCTTGGAAGAAAAGTTATGAGCAACCTAGATAGTGCATTCAAAAGCAGAGACATTACGTTGCAACAAAGTTCCATATAGACAAGGCTATGGTTTTTCCCGTGGTCATGTATGGATGTGAGTGTTGGACTGTGAAGAAAGCTGAGAGCTGAAGAATTGATGCTTTTAAACTGTGGTGTTGGATAAGACTCTTGAGAGTCCCTTGGACTGCAAGGAGATCCAACCAGTCCATTCTGAAAGAGATCAGCCCTGGGATTTCTTTGGAGGAAATGGTGCTGAAGCTGAAACTCCAGTACTTTGGCCATTTCATGTGAGGAGTTGACTCACTGGAAAAGACTCTGATGCTGGGAAGGATTAGGGGCAGGAGGGAAAGGGGACGACAGAGAATGAGTTGGCTGGATGGCATCACTGACTCGATGGATGTGAGTCTGAGTGAACTCTGGGATTTGGTGATGGACAGGGAAACCTGGCATGCTGCGATTCGTGGGGTCACAAAGAGTTGGACACGATTAAGTGACTGAACTAACTAGCTAATTAAACATCCTTCAAGGTAGATGGCACCTTTATTTACCCTGTGAGAATTTCCCAAACTTGCTCTATTTCTTGAAAAAATATTACCAATGATTTGTCTCCTTCCCATTGCCATCCATATGTCTACTGCCATTGACTTTTGTAATTATTCCCTTTACAGTGGAAAGGAATGAGTCTTTGTGGTTTATGGGTATCACACAAATAATACAAAATACTATATCTCACAATAATAGCTGCCTTTACTCAACAGATATTAAATAGATTCATAAAGACAAATTCCATTAATTTTCAGAAGTCTATGAGGTAAGCATAAAAGTATGATGTTATTTGCACTTATCAGTAGTAGTGTATTGTTCAGTGTATTGTTTGCAACTAAAATAATAATGCTAATAGTAACAAGTAGCTTGTCCAAAGATACAGATGTTGACTGTGTTAGGATTGAAATCCAAACAATCTAACTTCTTCCTTTCACTGGTGGCTCAGACAGTAAAGACTTCACCTGCAATACAGGAAACCCATGTCTTATCCCTAAGTCAGGAAGATCCCCTGGAGAAGGAAATGGCAACCCACCCCAGCATTCTTGCCTGGGAAATTCCATGGACAGAGGATCTTGGCTGGCTCCTCCACAGGATCGCAGAAAGTTGAACACAAATGAGCAACTAATACACTTCAGGTAACTCTAGAATTCACTAAATGTAACAATTAATGGAAGGTCAGAGCATTGGCCTTTATATGCTAAAGACATATAAAATCTTGAGGGAACTTAGCAGATATTTATATGAGATTTTGAAATGTCCCATCAATAAGCTCTTCACCACTTAATAGTTTATAAAAGAATACAATTCTGCAGACATACACGTGACCTCGATTCAATTTACAAGGCAAAAAATATAAGTAGAAGGAAGCAAAAAGAGGGAAGAGGAGAACTTACTACTTTATGTATGTAGGTTTAATGTGTAAATTTTAAAAACTACGTTAAACTTCACATTCAATTAAATTTGAGGCATTTTGTACAGTTCCCCATTTAATATCTATATAATTCTTGTTCTTTTATTTAAATTTTTATATTGAGTACTGAGGGGTATTGTAGGGAAAGAGAAAATTAGCTAAGATGGCATGGTCAGGCTCTCCCACTCCATGGCCTGTAGATCTTGCCCCACGTTTTGAAAATAATGATTATATAACAGCTGAGCTCACTTACAGCACTGTGCGTGTGCGTCACGAGGTACCCGCTTGGTCAAGGGCTAGTCTGTGATATATGCCTGTGTGAGCGCCACCTAGAAAAGCCCTGAAGGGTTGTGTGCGGTTATGTTATGTCTGCTGCTGAAGCTGCTGTGCCAGCCAGGAGAGAATGAATATGTTTACAGTTCCTAAGGCTCCTCACATTTTCTTCCAGCCTCTTAGCTGGCACCTTGCCTGTCATGGGTTCAGTGAACAGTAAAGACAGTGTGATACACCGAGATAATTGGCATCACTAACAGGATTAGCGATAGCTATTATTTCTTTTACTAACCTCTGAAATGTTGTTTACTTTTGATGTCACATCTTGGTTTCGATGGCAAAGCTAACATTTAATGGTGTATTTGAAATGTATGACTACTAGCAGGGCTGGTTTCCTGGACAGAAAGCACGCATAGTCACACAAGATCCTATGTGTAAAAGTGCTCCAGTCTTGATTAGACATTCTGGTGTCACTGCCTTAAAATTATTAAAGAGAATGAATACAGAGCCAACTATTTTTATTTTGCAATAGGCAGCACAACTGAAACAGTTGTGACTATAATGTTTGGCATAATTATTGATGTATGATTTAGTATGTCAGGATTTGTATTCAAATGTTATGATTTATGGTATATTCTACTTGTGTCCTTAGCTTCAGTTTGCATTAACTCCTTTCTGGATTCAGTGGCCTGGAAGTTATCATGTAATAAAAGGAAGGTGTTTATCACATTCCAGCTTCCTTGCAGATCACCATTCATATCACATTCTTCAGATGAAACTGACTAGTTCAACAGACGGAACTACTAATTTAAAGGCAACAAACATAAGGTATTTCTCACTGTCCCTCCCTCATTATAAGAGACAAATCTCATTTTAGATCCGAGTGTAACTCCATCCCACACAGACCCGATGTTATCTGACATTTATTATGGCAAACTATTTACATCAGAAATGCTACATTATGAAAATAAGGCTACAGAATATTTTATTTATGCTGAGATATTAATCATACAACTTTAAACCTCCTACATCATCACCCTTTCTATGTGCTCTTCATTCTGTTTCTTTACCTTATATTCATCCTGCTCTTTAGTTTTGGACATTTGAAAAATTTAAAGTAATATATTACATCAGCATTTGTAATAACATTTTGCCAAAGTGTACATGATAATCTATAATAGAAGAAATATTACATATTGTAAAAGAGCTATATTTTTAAAGCAGTGACTGTACAACTAGCAGTGAAATCTCTGGTGAAACTTGTTTAATGAAATGTTAAAACATAATGTTTCCTAATTTTTTTAATGATTTGTTCTGAAATAGATATTTGAACTTTCTGAAAATAATGTGTGTTATTAGCTGCAATGTTGCCAACAGAAGTTCCAAATCACTGAGATGCTCAGTAGGCCTATCTCCCATGCTAGAAAGGATTGGGGGCAGGAAGAGAAGGAGATTGCAGAGGACGAAATGGCTGGGTGGCATCACTGACTCAACGAACGTGAATCTGAGTGAACTCAGGGAGTTGGTGATGGACAGGGAGGCCTGGAGTGCTGCGATTCATGGGGTAGCAAAGAGTTGGACACGACTGAGTGACTGGACTGAACTGAACTGATCTTTTATCTATTTATATTTTCCTTTCTTTTTTCCTTTCATCTTTCCTTATTTACCTGTTTTAATGATATTTTTGCTTATGTTTCTTGAAGAAAAAATGAAAAGCTTTGAGGAGGATTATCATAAGATGACGTGTTTCTCATGTCTGTTTTTACAGAGACATTTGATTGTTATTAAGATATTTAATGACTGAAGTAAAATTCATAACAATAAGTAAAATTAGGAGACAGAAGGGAGTTAACTCCACATGTTTAGAGAACAAAATAATATTATATTTATCTACATGTCCATTTTTATACCATTGTCATACTGTTTTGATGGAAAATAATAGAAATCTAAAAGTAAAACCATTTAAGTCATCCAGCATGAATATTATTCAAACTTAATTTATTTCTAAGTCTCCATGAGTTTCTACATAGATTTTACAATTTGCTTGTCAGTTTTGAAAACAAAACATAATGGCACTATAAGCTTTATTTGAGAGGAATAGAACTATTTCAAATCCTGGAAGATGATGCTGTGGAAATGCTGCACTCAATATGCCAGCAAATTTGGAAAACTCAGTAGTGGCCACAGGACTGCTAAAGGTCAGTTTTCATTCCAATCTCAAAGAAAGGCAATGCCAAAGAATGCTCAAACTACCGCACAATTGCACTTATCTCACATGCTAGTAAAGTAATGCTCAAAATTCTCCAAGCCAGGAGTCAGCAATATGTGAATTGTGAATTTCTAGATATTCAAGCTGGGTTTAGAAAAGGAAGAGGAACCAGAGATCAAATTGCCAACATCTGCTGGAACATCGAAAAAGCAAGAGAGTTCCAGCAAAACATCTTTTTCTGCTTTATTGACTATGCCAAAGCCTTTGACTGTGTGGATCACAATCAACTGTGGAAAAGTCTGAAAGAGATGGGAATACCAGATCACCTGACCTGCCTCTTGGGAAATCTATATGCAGGTCAGGAAGCAACAGTTAGAACTGGACATGGAACAACAGACTCGTTTCAAATAGGAAAAGGAGTACATCAAGGCTGTATATTGTCAGCCTGCTTATTTAACTGATATGCAGAGTACATCATGAGAAATGCTGGGCTGGAAGAAACACAAGCTGGAATCAAGTTTGCCGGGAGAAATATCAATAACGTCAGATATGCAGATGACACCACCCTTATGGCAGAAAGTGAAGAGGAACTATAAAACCTCTTGAAGAAAGTGAAAGAGGAGAGTGAAAAAGTTGGCTTAAAGCTCAACATTCAGAAAACGAAGATCACAGCATCTGATCCCATCACTTCATGGGAAATAGATTGGGAAATAGTGGAAACAGTGTCAGACTTTATTTTTTTGAGCTCCAAAATTACTGCAGATGATTATTGCAGCCATGAATTTAAAAGATGCTTACTCCTTGGAAGGAAAGTCATGACCAACCTAGATAGCATATTCAAAAGCAGAGACATTACTTTGCCAACAAAGGTTCGTCTAGTCAAGGCTACGTTTTTTCCAGTAGTCATGTATGGATGTGAGACTTGGACTATGAAGAAAGCTGCATGCGAAAGAATGATGCTTTGATGCTTCTGAACTCTGGTGTTGGAGAGGACTGTTGAGAGTCCCTTGGACTGCAAGAAGATCCAACCAGTTCATTCTAAAGGAGATCAGTCCTCGTGTTCTTTGGAAAGAATGATGCTAAAGCTGAAACTCCAGAACTTTGGCCACCTCAGGCAAAGAGTTGACTCACTGGAAAATACTCTGATGCTGGGAGGGATTAGGGGGTAGGAGGAGAAAGAGACAACAGAGGATGAGATGGCTGGATGCCATCACCGACTCTATGGACATGAGTTTGGGTGAACTCTGGGAGTTGGTGATGGACAGGGAGGCCTAGTCGTGTTGGACACGACTGAGCAACTGAACTATAGCTCTTAAGAATACTGAGTGTTTGGATACATAAATGTGATATTTATCCTATTTACATAGGTATTCTAAGTGTTCTAATTTTCAATGAATATAATTTATGCAAAGTTAATTAAAGTTATGGTGGTTTTTTATGGTTTTTTTGCCATTGTAAAATTATTTTTAAATATTTTAATTTTCTAATTATTCATTGCTACTATTTAATAATATAATTAGTTTATATATATCAATCTTGTATCTTGCAGCCTTGCTATTCTCACTCAGTTTTAAGGTTTTGTGCGTGTGAGTGTATATGTAAGTGAGATTTTCTTTGTGCATATTGTATAAAATCATTTATATGTAAGATAATGTTATCTGCTAATAAAGACTCTTGATTTTTTAGGTCAGCCACTTTTATATCTTCAACTTCCTTTGTAACTTCTTAATGGCAATCCTGGTATGTGACTAGTCCTTTATGTCTTTCTCTATTCTTGATTCTCTTTGTCTTTTGTGGTTTAACGTCCTTATGTTTATTCTATTTCTATTTCTTCAGGCTTCTTGGATGTTTAAATGTATATTTTTCATCATATATCGGAGTATTTCAGCTATTACTTCTTCAGTTATTCTGTGTACTCCCTCTATCTTTTCTTCTGGAACTCCCATGTGTATGCTGGTCCATTTTTGATCTCCTATATGTGGGAGACCCAGGTTCAATCCCTGGGTCAGGAGGATCCTCTGGAGAAGGAAATGGCAACCCACTCCACTACTCTTGCCTGGAAAATTCCATGGACAGAGGAGCATGGTAGGCTACAGTCCATGGGGTCGTAAAGAGTTGGACATGATTGAGTGACTTCACTCACTCACTTTTGATGTGCTATAGCTCCCTTAAATTCTTTACTTTTCTCCATTCTTCTTTTCTTCCTAAAGTTTACCCCCAGCTCTTCATAAATGGTGGATAAGAATACTATGGCTAAGAAAATTGTGCTAAAGAAGTAAAGGAAGGTTTGAAAGTAGCTCAAAAATAGAAAACATCAGTAAAATATATAGAAATTTTAGAGAACCAAAGCTGAGCATACTCTAAGAAAGAAGGACTTCAGTGACAATGCATGAAAAGGGATATGATTTCTTAAAAAGAAAAAAAATGTAGAGAAAAGTCACTGGACAACCCCCATTATGGTATTGGGTGCTGAGGACTTTGGGAGATAACTAGAATAAAGGTGAAGCCTTATTAATAGTTTTCATGACTTTATAAAGTGACTTTACAGAACTCTCCCATCCTTTCTACCATATGAAAGAACAGTGAGAAGGCAGCCACCTATGAACAAGGTACTGGGTACTCACCAGATACCAGGTTTGTTGGTGCCTTGATTTTGGACTTATCAGCCTCAGGAAGACTAATAAATATAATTACATTGCTTAGAAACCACACAATCTATTGTGGTTTGTTATAGTAGCCTAAACAGATTAAGATAGGATTGGTACTAAGACATACGATGTTCTTTCTAAAATACAAATATCTAAAAAGTGGAAGCAGCTTTGGAACTGGGTGATGGACAGAATTTGGAAGCATTGATCCATACAAGAAAAAGCCTACATGGTTGTGAATGAACTATTAAGGGTGATTATGGTGAGATCCCGGGGGTGCGGGGGGAAGAGGAATACTGAAGAGAGAGTCTCAGTCTTGTTAGTGAATACCTAAGTAATCTTGAACATAGCCTGGGGAGAGATGTGGATGATAAAGCCCATTCTGATGATCTTATGCGTGAAATGAAGACAGTGGTATTGGAAAACAGAGGAAAAGTCATCTTATTATGAAGTGGAAATGGACTTGAAATTGTGTTTGTGCATTCATATTTTGGGTAAAACTTGTCAGCTGTGAAATCAGATATAAAAATTTCTAAGCAAGTGTTGAAGGAATAGTCTTTTTTTTTTTTCTGATGGCTTATTGTAAAATATAAGGATAAAGAAATAATTTTGAAGACAGAATTGTTAATTAAGAAGAAAGCAGAACTGAAATTTTTGGAAAATTCTTAGCTTATTCATAGTGAAAAGAATAGGAAAACTTGTTTGGGAAAAAAATAGTAAAGGTGTAGCCAGGGACCATTTGGTAAGGAAATTCCTGTGAATCAGCCTAGGATCCACCTCCAAAGGCAATAGAAAAATGACTAAAAAGGTAATCTTAGATATCACTAGGACTGCCTCTCCCATTGCAGGCCCAGAGTACAGATACCTTGGGGACAAGGTTGCCTCTACAGGAGCAAGGTCCCTCAGAGCTGTGGGAACAGGGCCCAAGCAGAGGATTGTCATGGGAGCAGGGTTGTGCGGAGACTTGGTGGCCCAAATCTGCGAATTGGAGCTTCAAAGAAGGGAACCTCTGCTTCAGTGAGTTCCAAAAGTATACACTTGACACAGAAAGGCATAACCTCTGCCTCTCAGCATGCAGGGCAGAGTATGCTTAATAAGCCAAAGGATTATTCTCAAGTGCCATCATCTCATGGAGTTTGCCTTACAGTTTGGGCTTGGAATCTGTTACCTCTTTCTTGCTTGCTTTCTTTCTTTCTTACTTTCTTTCTTTTTTTTCCTTTAATTTTCCCTGTTGGAATTAGAATGTTTATCCTTTGCCTGTGCTACCGTAATATTTTCTTAGCACATAAATTGTCTGATTTTACAGATTCACAGCTGAAAAGCAATTTTTCAGGATGAATCATATCTGAGTTTTACCAGTATCTGTTCTAGATGAGATTTAAAGGTCTTCCCTTTTGGCTCATCTGGTAAAGAATCTGCCTGCAATTTGATCCCTGGGATTGGAAGAGCCCATGGAGAAGGGAAAGGCTACCCACTCTGGCAGTCTGACCTGGAAAATTCTATGGACTGTATAGTACATGGGGTTGCAAAGAGTCAGATAAGACTTTCACATGAGATTTTAGATTTAGATTCTAAAGTTGATACTAGAACCAGTTAGGACTTTTGTGGATATTGCTGCTGCTGCTGCTGCTACTGCTAAGTCGCTTCAGTCATGTCTGACTCTGTGTGACCCCACAGATGGCAGCCCACCAGGCTCCCCCATCCCTGGGATTCTTCAGGCAAGAACACTGGAGTGGGTCGCCAGTTCCTTCTAGGATGAAGTAAATGCATTTCACATGCAAGAAGGACGTGGATTTGGAGTGGGTTGAATAGAATGCTGTTGTCTCAGTGTTTGTGCCCCCCTCAATTCATATGCTGAAAACCTAACTTTAATGTGATAGTATTAGAGTGCAGGACCTTTGGAAGATGCTTGGATTATTAGGGTGGGGTCCTCATGAATGGAATTAGTGACTTTATAGAAGGTCTGAGAGACTTCTCTCTTGCCTCTTACATCACATGAGGTTATGGAAAAAAGACAGCTGTCAGTGTATCAGGAAGCAGGATTTTTCACCAGACACTGAATCTGTCTGCACTTTGATCTTAGACTTCCTGGTCTCCAGAACTTTTGAAATACATCTTTGTTGTTTATAAGCCACCCAGTCTATAATATATCATTATAACGGCATTGACAGAACAAGATATATACACCACTTAGAAAGATGGTAATGATAACACTATATGCGAGACAGCAGAAGAGACACAGATGTAAAAACAGACTTTTGGACTCTGTGGGAGAGGGAGAGGGTGGGATGATTTGGGAGAATGGCATTGAAACATGTATATTGTCATGTAAGAAACAAATCGCTAGTCTAGGTTCGATATGGGATACAGGATGCTTGGGGCTGGTGCATTGGGATGACCCAGAGAGATGATATGGGGAGGGTGGTGGGAGGGGGTTCAGGGTTGGGAACTCAGTACACCTGTGGTGGATTCATGTCAATGTATGGCAAAACCAGTGCAGTATTGTAAAGGAAAAAAATAAAAATAAAAACCTGTACCACTATATTTTAAGTGTATCTTTGCAGAAAATTGACTTAAAGGCATTGACTTCTTCAGTGATTTTATTGTAATTAAAATGTATTTTATATTTAGCCACATATTTATAATTACAGTGTTTTTCAACTAGCTACAAAGTTCTCTATTTCCATCTGATATTAGTTTCTCTATATGGAAAACTTTTAAAAGCAATTATTTTAGTACATTTTCTTATCAATATATATTCTTATCTTTTTCTTCCATTTTGTCATTAATAGCCTTCATCTTGATTTATTACTGAATAAATTTATATATTTAGTAATAAAATTCTAGTTTAAGAGTTCATATTTTACTTTCAGAAATTTAGAGATGTCATTTCACTGTCAGTTTCACCCATTATTTTGCTTTTTTTGTTTGTGCAATGCTTTTCCCCTCCCTCAAGGCCTCTTTAAGATTTTCTCTTTATCTTAGATTTCCAGAAATGTAATTATGATGTTCCTTGGTATAATTGTCATTATTATATTATTTCATTTCTTTTATTTACTTCCATCTGTCTCTATGTTCTTCTGTCTTTCTTAAATCTTCCTTTGGGTGCTTTCAGTTTTCCGTATATGTAGGTATTTATTATACCTTAAATTTGAAAGTTTTTTGGCCAGTTTTTCAAATATTTTTCTTCCCCGCACTTTATATTCTTTTGGAATTCCAGTTATTAAAAATACTACATAATTTTATGTAGCTCAATAGTTCAATAAGTTTCTGTGCAATTTTTGTCTGTGCTTTAGCTTTAATAATTTTTTTTATGTTGTGTTCTCATCTATTTTATCTTACATAATCATTATGAAGTTTTCATTTCATATATTAAACACTTCAACTCAGAAGTCAGTTTGATTTTTATATACCAAATTTTCTCCTCATTATGTTCATATTTTTCTTTTCCTCATTGAACAAAACTGGTTTAATGATATTACTGACTCCATTGTCTCTCTCATGACTGTATTTATTGCTGTTACATAAAATGTCTTTAATATTTTTAATATATTTTAGAATGATGTTATTATATTTTGCTAATGGTTGTACTGGATGATAGCCATGGTAAATATGATGTTGAGTATCTGTGTTACCAAATGTCTATTTTGATGAATGAACAATTTACCCTTCAGATGTCATTGTATATAGAACAAAGATAAACAGACAGACAATAGGGGATATTTATTTCTTTCATTTTATAAGAAAATGTATTACTAGTTATAAATGAATGGAGCATGAATAAAAGGTAAGCATTATTTTTCTCTAGCTATCTGGTTAAAAAATCAACAGTAGGAGTGCATAAGAATTGATGCTTTAGAATTTTGGTGCTGGAGAACAGTCTTGAGAGTCCCTTGGACAGCAAGGACATCAAACCAGTCAATCCTAAAGGAAATCAACCTTGAATATTCATTGGAAGGACTGATGCTAAAGCTGAAGCTCCAATACTTTGTCCACATGATGTGAAGAGACAACTCATTAGAAAAGACCCTGATACTGGGAAAAACTGAAGGCAAAAGAAGAGGAGGGCGACAGAGGAGGAGATGGTTGGATGAGATCACCAACTCAATGGACATGAATTTGAGTGAACTCCATGAAGGACAGGGAAGTTTGGTGTGCTGTAGTCCATGGAGTCAGAAAGAGTCGGACTTGATTTAGTGACTCAACAGCAACAACAAAGAACCTATTTTTCCTTGATGTGTTAAAATTAAAGTAAGAATGAAATACATTTCAGTAAGATATTCACCATTTACAGTTTCTCAAATCTTCAACACAGAAGGAAATCACAATACATCATTCAAGATGAACTGCAGTAAAAACTGAAAATCATAAAGATGCAAAGACAACACATGTTTGCTTTTGTCCCAGAAGTTTATGGCAGTTTTCTGAGTTGTCTCTGGAAAGAATATTTTTGATAATATATTCACTTGTTAATTTGGGAGTGGATAAATCCAATTAATATATCAAAAAACACTTCCTTATGTGAACTTTAATCATCTTATTTCATGGGGGCTGTATGGTATTTGTCAAATTTAATATTAGAAATACTTTGTTAAAGTAAATTCAAGTAAAATGTTTACAGCAATCACTTCCTTTGGCACTCATCCTAGCTCAGATGGTAAAGAATCTGCCTGCAAAGTGGGAGAATTGAGTCTGATCTCTGTGTTGGGAAGATTCCCCTGGAAAAGGGAAAGGATATGCACTCCAGAATTCTTGCCTGGAGAATCCCATGGACAGAGGAGCCTTGACAATCTATAGGGTCAAAGAGTCGAACACGACTGATCAACTAACTTGAATCAGCTGTGTTGAGTCTAGCATTTTATATCTTCTCATATAGCTCACTATTTTCCTCCATATTACTATTGGCCTAGAGTCTAAAATTTTATATTTATTTACCACACTCTTTATTAAATATAAAGTCATGTAATTATATAAATATTTTGTTTATTTTCACTATATCCTGCCCCCCCACACACAAGGTTATCTTGCCATATTAAATAAATTAGCCAGGCCCCTTAGACACTGTACCTCAGAAGATGATTAAGTTGTAGGGCCCAAAACAGAAACTCTTCTAAAACAATTTGTTTTCCTGTCAGTTTGATGGAGGTTGAGGTAGACCTGCATTGCATTGAAAGAACTATGATCTTAAGAATACATCTGTGTCTCTTTTGCTGTCTCACACAGGTGAAGCAGGAAAATAAATAAATAAATAAAAGAGAGAGAGAGACTCTAAGATTCAGAAGGACAGAGAATTCCATTGTATCCAGAAGAAATGCGATTTTTGGTCTCCTTCCCTAGTAATAAACAGAGAAGTCACAGTGACAGGTTCTCTGTCAAAGTGAAAAATGCATCCTTGGTTCCCCAAGAGCAAGACCTTGAGCATCAAAACATAAATGAAGAGAGGTGACTCTGGCAGTAGGAAACATCAAGAGAAGCATGAGACCAGAATCATTATACTTGGTAAGCATTGCTTTATGTTACCAGCATATACTGGAAGGTCATGAAACGAAGTGAACTGAAGGAAGTGAAATGAAGTTGTTCAGTCATGCTTGACTCTTTGCGACCCCATGGACAGTAGCCTGCACCAAGCTTCTCCATCCATGGGATTTTCTAGGAAAGAGTACTGGAGTGGGTTGCCATTTCCTTCTCCAGGGACTCTTCCCTACCCAGGAATCGAAGCCAGGTCTCCGCATGGTAGACAGACGCTTTACCGTCTGAGCTACCAGGGAAGTCATAGACCTTCATAAAGCAGTGGTGACTTGGAAGTGCTTGTAGAGTAAAAACCATAGGAAACCAAAGACTGTATATGTGGTATGTGTATGGGTTACTTTTCTTGCTCTGCCTAATGTCACAGGTATATATTACAAACCATGAGGAAATTAAAAGGCCATAATAATGATTAATTCTATAATTTTTTGCACTTTTATTAGATAAGAAGCAAAGTCAGATTTAATCTGATTTTAATAAAATGAATTATCATGACAAGACTTGTTAAAAAAAAAAAAAAAGATTTGTGTACCCTAGTTTATGTAGTAAGATGTGTGATGTGTTGTGTTGTGAAAATCGCTCCATTGAGTCCAACTCTTTGTGACTTCATGGATTATACAGTCCATGGAATTCTCCAGGCCAGATTACTGGAGTTGGTAGCCTTTCCTTTCTCCAGGGATCTTTCCAACCCAGGGATCAAACCCAGGTCTCCAGCATTATAGTCAGGTTCTTCGCCATCTGAGTCACCAGGGAAGCCCTTTAAGACTACTAGTACATCAGGAAGACTGTTGATTGATGATTAATTTTCTGAAGTAGTTCTTGTAACCTGTCATATTATTATCTGATTCAAGTTTGTTTCCTTATATAATTATTTCCTTTCAAAGCTGGTGTGCACTAGCAATCTTCACATCTACCATTATCACTACAATGACACATTTCGTTCATTGTTTTCCTGAGTGTAATCAGCACAGGCACCATTGCCATACTGAAAAATCTTAAATAAGCCCTTCCTACATAGTGCAAGGTGGTGATTTTTCTCCCTCTTTTATCATATTAAGAATTTCACAATACCAGAGATAATTTCTCCTACTTTCTTCATAAATGTACCAGAGTATGGTGGTTTTCACCAGAGGGTTTGGAAATTATTTATATGAAGCGACAGATCTGTATATTCAAGTGTGTGTTTGATTAATTACTTTATGCTGAAAGTATTTAAATGTCTGTATAAAGTAAATGTTCCCAAGCAAATATCATATTTTATCATATTTTTCCTCAAGGATATGTAATAATGAGAAAAAGCATCAGCAATTAGTCAGAACTCTCACTAAAAGACACAAGCAACATTGTAAGGGAATAAACTGAAAATTTCCAATACTAAAAACCAATAAGAAAAATTTTAAAATTAATGATGAAAAGAAAATTGAGTCCATTTAAACAATTGTTCTTAGAATCTCATATTCTTACTATATTTGAGGCCTTTGCTAACCATTATACTTATATTAATCAATTTAGTACTCATCAGATTATTTAGATAATAACTATAGATCCTATTAGGCAAGAAAACTGGTTCAGTGGAATGACTATCAGCTCAACATGACAAGTCAATAAGTGGAGAATCCAGGATTCAAACCTAGGCCATTTGACCCGGAGATCCTGTTCTCATTACATCATTGTACTGACTAGCCTATAAGTATGAACAAAGATGTGAAAAATGCTGAATGAATTAGGAAAGATAACGATTAAAAATATTTAAATACTAATCAATATTGTTATAATAAGTATCTGACAAAACTCAACATACTTTTTGTAATAAACAGTCTGAAAACACACAAACTGTACAAAGCTACCAGAGAAGAACCCATTAAATTTAGGAATAAATATACAGAAATTATTTAAAGTAAATTCACTGACAGATTTTTAATCCAATTTTAATTGTCCTGAAATTATTTCTCAATTTGACATATTTTCAAAGAAAGTTTTTTTCAATACATTATTTAAGTTTATAAGCTATATAAAAGATAACAAACAAGTGTAAATTGGTGATCACTTTGCTCTAAAGTTCATGGCAGATAGATGGGGAAACAGTGGAAATAGTGGCTGACTTTATTTTTCTGGGCTCCAAAATCATAGCAGATGGTGATTGCAGCCATGAAATTAAAAGACCCTTACTCCTTGTAAGCAAAGTTATCACCAACCTAGACAGCATATTAAAAAGCAGAGACATTACTTTGTCAACAAAGGTCCATCTAGTCAAGGTTATGGTTTTTCCAGTAGTCATGTATGGATGTGACAGCTGGACTATAAAGAAAGCTGAGTGCTGAAGAATTGATGCTTTTGAACTGTGGTGTTGGAGAACACTCTTGAGAGTCCCTTGGACTGCAAGGAGATCCAACCAGTCCATCCTAAAGAAGATCAGTCCTGGGTATTCATTGGAAAGACTGATGTTGAGGCTGAAACTCCAACACTTTGGCCACCTGACTTGAAAAAGACCTTAATGCTGAGAAAGATTGAGGGCAGGAGGAGAAGGGGACAACAGAGAATGAGATAGTTGGATGGCATTATCAACTTGATGGACATGGGTTTGCCTGAACTCTGGGACTTGGTGATGGACAGGGAGGCCTGGTGTGCTGCGATTCATGGAGTCACAAAGAGTCAGACATGACTGAACGAATGAACTGAACTGAACTACTCAGTCATGTTTGATTATTTGCGACCCTATGAACTACTGTAGCTCGCTAGGCTCCTCTGCCTGTTCAGGCAAGAACACTGGAGACAGTCATCATTTCCTACTGCCGGAGATCTTCCCAACGCAATGAATGACTACACATCTCTTGCTTCTCTTCCATTGGCAGACAGAATCTTTACCTCTGGGACACTGACTATATATTTATAATAAGCTAGATTTGGGCTTCACTTGTAGCTCAGTCACTCACTACAAAATCACTGTAGATAGTGCCTGATGTCATGAAATTAAAATAAGCTTGCCCTTTGGAAGAAAAGCTATGACCAACCTAGAAAGCATATTAAAAAGCAGAGACATTATTTTGCCAACAAAGGTCTGTCTAATCATAACTATGGTTTTTCCATTAGTCATGTATGGATGTGAGAATTGGACTATAAACAAAGCTGAGTGCTGAAGAATAGATGCTTTTGAACTGTGGTGCTGGAGAAGACTCTTGAGAGTCCCTTGAACTGCAAGGAGATCCAACCAGTCCATCCTATAGGAAATCAGTCCTGAATATTCATTCAAAGGACTGATACTGAACTGAAATTCCAATACTTTGGTTACCTGATGCGAAGAACTAACTCATTGGAAAAGACCCTGGTGCTGTGAAAGATTGAAGGCACGAGGAAAGGGGGATGACAGAGGATGAGATGGTTAGATGTCATCACTGACTCAATGGACATGAGTTTGAGTAATTTCCAGGAGTTGGTGATGGACAAGAAAGCCTGGTGTGCTGCAGTCTATGGTGTCGCAAATAACAGGATACAGCTAGTGGTGACTGAACAACAAATAGGGGAAAGATCAAGAAATTGACCATTGTGACAATATGCATGGATTTTGGAGGACATTATGCTAAATGAAATGTCAGACAGAGAAAGACAAATACTGTACTATCATTTATTTATATGTGGGATGTAAAGAAGCTTAACACATAAAAACAGTAAAATGATGATTACCAGAGGGTGAGGTTTGAGGGAACTGAGGAGATATATTTTAAAGTTATACTTGTAAAAAGTAGATGAATAAGTCTTGGTAGATGAATAAGTCTAATGCATAGCATAGACAATAAGATACTATATCTTAATTATTCCCAACACACACACAAAAACACAATAATTATATGACTTGATAGAAGTGTTAGTTAGTGCCATGGTGGGTGGTAATCATATTGTAATGTGTACATGCTTCAAATCTACACATTATATGATTTAAATTTATACAAGTGGCATGTCAGTTATATTTCAGAAAGTAAAATCTAAAGATCAAAAAGCATAAGGAAGAGAAGTTATCATTTTCATGTACTCTTAAAACAGTAATGACAAAGATCTAAAAATAAAGAAAAAAAGACTTCACAAGGCATAAAACGACTGACCCATTAAAGGCACAATGACAAAGAATTATTATCCGTAGTACAGAGAGAATTTCCAAAGTAAAATAAACATTGGAAAGAATGGAGCAAAACTGTTTACATTCAAATCTCATAGGAAAATAAGACTTATAGGTGGTCAGTGTGTAACAAGTGATATGCAATCTTACTCATAAAAAGAAAGGTACAATGAGTCATGTCTTGCCTTTCAGAGAAGCACTATTTTATAGGACATATTATGTCACAGACAAAATTTTTGAAAAATAGGTCTCAGATTCCTATTGGTGGATTGAAAATAGTAAAGTATGCTAAGAGTCTAATTATTCTTGTAGAAATCTAGCAAAAACATACCAACACAACAACAATAATTAAAAAAAAAAAAACACATCTGTGCCTAATTCTTATATTTAACATACAAACCCAAAAAAGATCACAAATAGCCAAAACAATCTTGAGAAAAAAAAAGTTTATTGTTATAGTGAAAGATAAGTGGTTACCAGAGAGGGTGGCAGTTGAGGGCTGAGTGAAAAGGGTGGCTCACCCCTAGATTTGTGGTGATGACCAGTTTGTAGTTTATACAAATGTTGAACTATAATGTTGTACGCCTTAAAATTATGTAATATTTTTAAAAAGTTTTTCTTTTCCTGAAAGAAAATGAAGACACATAGCAGCAACAACAATGACAATTATTCTAAATTTCTTTAAATGTGTAGGCTTTGAAATATTATAGATTATCTCATTTCATTTTTGTATGGATTTCTACTAAGTTATCAGTAACAAAAAGGTAAATATACACATAACTTCTTTCCATTTTATTAAATTAATTACAATGTATTTACTATGCTTTATGCTATGTTTACAATACGGCTGACTATATATACATATTTATGTATGAAAACAATGAACTCAAACAGTGTATGTCACATGTTTAAATCAAGATAACTCATAAATGAGGAAGAAATATAAGGAGGGTGAGTAGTAAATTTTTAATATTTTGACCTATAGACATATTCATTATAGGAAGTTTTAGATTATAAATATGTTCATGCATGAGACGAAAAACACATGTAATTTCAAACATGCTGAAGATAAAAAAAGTGTGCTGTTACTTCCAAACTTCTTCATTCTCTGAATATAATTTCTCCTGACTCAATTCTGGCAAATTCACAAAATAGGGAGAGAGCTACTTTGTAATTATGTCCTATTCAATAAATATTTGTTGAGCTCCATTCTTTATAACATACAAGTGTGGTAGATGCTGTACACCAAACAGGAAAAGAGACAAGGTCTCTGACCCATCAGATTGCATCTGCTTGATCAGACAAAACAGATAAGTAATGACAACGATTACAGACTGTAAATCATCCAATAAAAGGAAATAAAAAATGTAGTCCACAAAGATACAGGAAAAGGTACTTTAAGTGAAATAGCCACAAGCGATGTTTGAGTGGAGTCCTATAGAAAATGAATAAATTACCCATTGAAGACAAGTGGGTAAATATTCTACATTTAGGGAAAAACAGTGTAAAGGATTTGGCTTTTTTTTTTGTGAGGAATGGAAAACAGGCAAGAGGAGCAAAGAGAAAAATAAGATTGTATAAATCAATGGGAGTCAGACTATACAGTCTTAAAAGTTAAAGTTAGGAACTGTGATTTTACTCTCAGACTTATCTTCCAGGAGTGAGTGTAACTGGAACAGATAAATAAGTTATTCATAATAGTCTTTGTTGCATGTTTAGTTTAACATAAGCAAATGAAAATATGTTGGTTTTGTTTCTGATAATATATTTCTAAATGTTTTTGTAAGGGTGAGAGAAATGTAAATTGTAGCTCTAGAGATGTCTGAATCATAAGCAGCTCAGGATAAATGTTGTGTCCATGTCCATCTTGTGCTTCTTTTCCTGTATTTGGTTATGAACTTCTGAAATGAATGCATGGATGGATGAATGAATGAATGATTGAATGAATCAATACATAAACACACAGAAAATGGTAGACTTTTTATTTTCTATTATTATCTTGAAGAGAACATACAGAAATAGCTTTAAATTTAAATTGAATGATGATCAGCAAAAGACACCTAAACATTTTGATTAGCTTGCCTATCATTTTTTCATATATTATCTATTTTATCTGAATAGGTTTTTTCATCTATTTGAAATGAAAAAATGTACATTTTTCATCACTATATGTAACTTTTTACAAAAAGCATCCCATGGAATATAAACGTTATGTAAAAAAAGGTAAAAGAAAAATAAAGCTTGATTTGTAATATTTTAAAATACTACAGGGAATAATTCTTATGAGCCTATCTTCTAAAACTCAAATAGAAAGCTTTTATTTTCCATGTCTTTCAGAGCCTAGTCTCTGATGGACTCCTTTTTAAAACATTTTTCTTTCTGTTTGGTATTTTTTAAAATCTATTTTGCTTAAGATTTGAGCAGAGCTTCTATAATTCTTGTCTGTGTGTCATGTGTATGTGTGTTTAGTCATGTCTGACTGTTTGCAACCCCATGGACTGTAATCTGTCAGGCTCCTCTGTCTATGGAGTTTTCCAGGCAAGGATACTGGAGTAGTTTGCCATTTCCTTATGTAGAGGATCTTTCTGACCCAGGGATGCAATTGTGTCTCTTACATCACCTGCATTGGCAGGGGAATTCTTTACCACTACACCATTTGGGAGTCTTTTAAATGTTTTGTTTTTCCTTTCCTTCATTAATAATAGTCTTTGAGCTTGCTTAAATATGCTCACAATTATTTTTTTTTAATAAACCTCACTATAAGGCTGATTTTCCTTTCTTTTCAAGTGCAATTTGCATATAGAAATGGGTAAACTTCCTATCTTCTTACATTATTTATCTCCTGTTTACTACTTGGCTATTCCTTTTGATCAGTCTATTATTGTTCTATCTTGGACTCTTCTCCAGTTTCAAATTCAACTCTTGATTTGCTTCCTTCTTGTAGTTATCCTTTGTCTAGTCCTCCTTTCTGATTTTATTTTTATCTTTGCTATTTTTCTCTATTTTAAATAGAAATAACCTACATGTTCTTCTTTTTTTCAGTTTTCTAATATTTCTGCTGCTGCTGTTGCTAAGTTACTTGAGTCGTGTGCCACTCTGTGTGACCCTATAGACGGCAGCCCACCAGGCTCCCCTGTCCCTGGGATTCTCAAGGCAAGAATGCTGGAGTGGGTTGCCATTTCCTTCTCCAATGCATGAAAGTGAAAAGTGAAAAGTGAAAATGAAGTTGCTCAGTCATTTCTGACCCTCAGCGATCCCATGGACTGCAGCCTTCCAGGTTCCTCCATCCATGGGATTTTCCAAGCAAGAGTACTGGAGTGGGATACCATTGCCTTTTCCATCTAACATATCCGGGCTTCTTCAAATTGGAGAAACCTAGACATTACTTGGCCAACAAAGTTCTTTCTAGTCAAAACTATGGTTTTTCCAGTAGTCATGTATGGATATGAGAGTTGGACTATAAAGAAAGCTTACCACTGGAAAATTGATGTTTTTGAACTGTGGTGTTGGAGAAGACTTTTGAGAGTCCCTTGGACTTCAAGGAAAACCAACTAGTCCATCCTAATGGAAACCAGTCCAGAATATTCATTGGAAGGACTGATGTTGAAGCTGAAACTCCAATACTTTGGCCACCTGTGCAAAAACTGACTCATTGGAAAAGACCCTGATGCTGGGAAAGATTGAAGGCAGGAAGAGAATGGAACGATAGAGGATGAGATGGTTGGATGTCATCACCAACTCAATGGACATGAGTTTGAGTTAGCTCCAGGTGTTGGTGATGGACAGGGAAGCCTGGTACACTGCAGTCCATGGTGTTGCAAAGAGTCAGACAGAACTGAGTGACTGAACTGACTGACTGAGAAAATCTTCTCATGTTCACTTTTTTGTTTGTTTTAACTTTTGTTTTTCAAATTCCAAAAGTTTTAATCATTTTAATCTTTTCACATTGAAAGCTTGAAATATATTTTTATTAACCTAGATTTGAAGTAAGGAGAAACTTGACAGTAGTTTCTCTGTGTCAGATACTTCTAGGTATTTCATATACCATTTTAGCTTAACTACTATATGAAGTAATTTCTATTATTAGATCAATTTTAAGGAAGTAAATACTAAAGCACGCAAACGTTGGGTAACTTCCTGAATGTCAGTGTTGAGAACCGATTTACCTAGACTCAGACTGTAGTTCAACTTCAGTTTGTGCCCAGTCATTCCATTATACTGCTTTTCACAAAAAGCTAAACTAAGAGATAAATGTTTCTTTTTTCTTACTTCTCAACTCGAGTTGAAACTGAATAAAATAATTATGCCTAAAAACATGTCATTAAACAAAAAATAAACTGAGACTTATAAGGTGCTCAATTAGTTGTCATATATGAGGCAGATTTTATACTATAAGAAAAGGGTGGGTAAATGACTTTTCCAAAAGTATCAGTAATAATATATATTATTGTAGCTAAGAAAAGGTAATATTTTTCCTAATTAAACTCAATTATATTTCATAATCACTTTTGAAATTTGGGGCAGAGGAAATTACAATTAAACATGTTTATTAAACCACATAGATAGTCTTTTACTAAGTGAAGGAACTAAAAACTTCAAAAGAGAGTAAAGTAAATCAAGAAACCAAGTAGATTCAAGGGCAAAGTTAATGAGAACCATCTATCAAAAATGTTATATATACATAATAAAACATTTGCTAATTTGTTACAAGGAAGTTAATCTAATCAAACTGTAAATAACAAGTTACTGAGCTGATGATTTGAAAAATAATGAGGTGCACTACCAGCTACAAAGCTATAATTGTGATATACTTCATTGCTAAAATCGATTATATTCTCTAAGCACATGTTACTTTCCAGTTGAATTTATACAGTGTATTGGCCTCTTAAATTAGTGGACTTGATACTGAAAGCTCCTTCTTTGTGTGTTGGTGCAGATTCAAATCTCTGAAAGAGTTTTGGTTGAGGTAGAAAAAAATAACTTTATTGTTTTGACAGGCAAAGAGGGACATAGCACCTCCTGCTCCCCAAAAAACTGTGTGTCCCAACCTAGGAAGATTTAATGAGTTGCTTTATGGTTCAAAGATGGGAGTGTTTACAGGGACACACTCCTTTAATCTTGTCTCAGGTGGTCTCTTGGCCAGTTGTCCCTTGATTAGCAACTATTCCTATCTACTCTTTGAAACTCAGGGAAGGTCATGGAGGCCGAAATCTAATCCCCACAAATGAGAAATGGGGAACAGAAAGGCTTTCATACCCAGAAAACCCACAAGGTCCTGCTTAGTTTCACTCTATGCATCCTCATACCATTTGAGATGCCCTCACATACTCAGCAATATATTCCATTTCAGTAAAATCCTTTGACTTTCAGTTTTGTCTATGGCAGTGTTCATTTGGTTACATTTATTATGCACTTCCCTGGTGGCTCAAACAGTAAAGAATCTGCTTTTAATGTAGAAGTCCTGAGTTTGATCCCTGAATCAGGAAGATCCTCTGGAGAATGGAATGGCTATCCACTTCAGTATTCTTGCCTGGAAAATTCCATGGACAGTGGAGCCTGGTGGGCATGGGATGGAAGAGTCAGGCATGACTTAGTGACCGACATAAAGCTGTAATAGACACAATTGTAGCTGTTATTAATAAATGCTAAGGTTGCATTTGCTAAAGAGGAAGAATTTTTCTTCTACCCTCTTAAGTTCTGGCTGGTCACAAACTAAATTAACATAAATCAAATGTTTAATTACATGATTACATGGAAGAGACCTAGGAAAATGCAGTAAATTAAAAATGGTCAAAACCTTCACCTTAAGTACCATCTTCAGCTAAAGACAAAACAGAATGTTGGAGGTAGTGGCTGAGACTTCAAAGGTGAAAAGGCAATTCATAACGAAGTAGAAATGCATGCACGCTAAGTTATTTCAGTCGTGTCTGATTCTGTGTGACTGTGTGGACTGTAGCCTGCCAGGTTCCTCTGTTCATGGTATTTTTCAGGGAAGAATACTGTATTGGGTCACCATTCCCTCCTCTAGGGGATATTCCTGACCCTGGAATTGAACCAGTGGCTCTTATTTGCATTAGTAGGCAGGTTCTTTAGTGCTAGCATCTCCTGGGAAACCCCAGAAAAGCAAATGTTTGGTAAACAAATGCTTGCTGGGCCATGCAGAGACAATGTAACAGACTCTGATCTCTTGTTGTTTAGTTGCTAAGTCATGTCTGACTCTTTGTGACCCCATTCCCTCCCTGTAACTTCCCGGGCTCCTCTGTCCATAATATTCTCCAAGGCAAGAATACTGAAGTGGGTTACCATTTCTTCCCCCAGGAGATCTTCCCAACTCAGGGATCAAATGCACGTCTCCTGCATCTCCTACATTCGTAGGCAGATTCTTTACTGCTGAACAATCAGGGAAGCCCATGTTCTTTATAGATATCTCTGGTGTTAGGTCTGGTCCACAAATACGCCCTTTATTTAAATTCTTTTAGACAGTTAAGGGGGAAGGAAAAAGAAAAACTTCCTGAGCTTTCATTTCTTAAAAATAATCAGCCTAAATTAGACATGTCTTGGGGTGGCACGTTTTATTCCCTACACATGTATTTTATGTTAGGCCTGATTATAAGTGATGGATATTAGACATGAATAAGATGTGAGACATGAAATAGAATCCTGAAGGGCTTATTTTCAAATTTCAAAAATTCCACAAGAATATTGAATTTAAAAAGAGAGAATAGCTATTTCTGTTTTATGGATTCCTAAAATCCTGTACCTGTATAGGGAAAAGGTGAAAGAATATGTAAAAATAAAAAGAAAAGAAAAATTAAGATAATTATTCAGAAGAAAGAAGTATGAGTTTTAGAACAGTGAAAGGAGTATTATTTTAATTTTACAATAGACAGAAAAATTGATTCACTAAATGCTACCTGAGAGTGAACATAGCATATATTTCTAAAAGGAATTTAAAATGAAGAAAATTTGAGGGAAATTGTACTTGAAAGGAAGAGGTATTAGCATTAAGAAAGATTAGGACTATATTCTTGGCAGCACAGCTTTTAAATGTCTTTTGCATAATTGCCTTTTTGTGTTTCAGTAAGTATGAGTAGCATTTTTTATACTTTTTGCCGACTTAATCACTGAGTTTTCAGGAACTTTCTCTTAGTTATCCAATTGTCTCCTCATTAGGTTAATTTCATTTGTGTTTCATTGTTTGGGACATAACTAAACGTAGTTGTGGTCTCAGTAGCTTCCGGCCACATTTGTAACCTCTGTCAATAATGTTTCTTTTCACTGAAAATTGTTGAACATATTTACTTGCATTTCTTTGGAAAAGAGCCTTGTACATTTTCAGAAATTACTTATAAGGGTGATATCAATCTAAATGTATATATATTTTTACTGTTCATGAAGAGTACAAATATTTTTAGAAGAAGCCAAACTACTAACAAGTTTATTGCTCATAAACATTTTCATTCAGAAAAATAAGTGACATGTCCTGCATTCAGATTATCACCTGACTAAACTATTATGAATCATGTCACAAAACACCATTGTCTCTTAATCTCATTAGTACCTTTTAATTAATATAATAAATTTAATATAAATAACAATTAATTCTGTTTAAGTTATGAATTTGTCAGTGTCAGTTTAGTTATCTCTGACAACTCTGAGTGATTAATTGATTGATTGATTGATTAATTAAATATCCATTCTTGCTGCACGAAGTATTTGAAGGAGCATATAGCCCATATCCTAGTAATAAAATTTCAGAATGGAGGATTATAGGTCATCTGGATTCATGCCTCATTTACAAAACTGAGAAAAAAAAATTGGCTCATAGATTTTAATTTTTTTTTTTTTTTAGGTTTTGTTAGTAATAGAATGTCATTCAGAACCTAATTCTTCTAACTTAAGTCGGTGACATTTCAACACTAAATATTAAAAACAATGACAACAATAGCAAATGGTAACAACAAAAATAAAAACTTTACTGTTATACACTTGACAAAACACATTAATGTGAAAATAAAATTTTTCAGAGGTATTTCCTGATGATGATGCTTAGTCATTTTTTTTTAATTTAATATGAGGTGATGAAGAGTCATAAAACTATTTTTAATTCACTGAGCAGTCTTTCTGTACTTGTTTCCTTGAACATTGTCCTGTGTATATTTTAATATAGAGAGAGTATAAATCTTTATCCTAAAAGTAATGTATATAAGATATATAAATTTTCTATTTTTATATTTCTGGGCTTCTTTTTCACCTAAGTTCTTTTTCAATGATTGTTGGAAATTAATATTATTCAATTTGAATATACATTGACTAGTTAACTTAATTAAGTGTTTCCCCTAGATTATAGTTCTATTAAATTCTGGGGAGGATTACATGTGGTCAAGGTGTTGGGGAGTGACTCAGAGTACTTTATAATCCACCATTCATGCTTGATATAATCCCTTTGTTTATGTTTGATGGTATATGCAATTACAACTCATTTCTGTTGATTTTATGGCATCTACACACCCATGACTTTTGGAAAGCACTTGTGTAGTCCATTTAGTTTTGGAGTTTGTGAAAAGTTTCAAAGTCTGCCACAGGGATCTTTTCCAATTGATATGCCATATTCATTTTTGTGTCTGCTTTTCCACCTCAATTTCCAGGAAAACAAGGAATTTGCCTGTTTGCTTTATTAAAGGGACAAAAATACCTTAAGATATATTTTATTTTCCCATTCTCTTTATTACACCAAATTTTATAGCTTTTACTAAAGAAATATTTACATGCCATAATATTCACCCATTATAAGTGTGCAATTCTATGACTTTCAGTACATACTTAGATTTGTACAATAAAAACCACAATACAAAATTAGAATAGTTTCATCATTCCAACAGATCTGTGTGTGGATTGGGGTGTAGATTCCAGATTCAGCCAATTTTCAAGTTTTTAACAGATTTGGTTTTCTGAATGACTCACATCTCCTCTGCACAAATTTTTAGGGTTCACAGAAATCCAGGAAGGTGTGGAGACCTCCTCACAGTCTTCAATGGATTTCTTACTTCCAAAACTTCCCTTTTAAATATTTGTATCAGAATTACAGCCTAAAGCTACCTGAGTCACTTTTCATTCCTGTTCGTTAGGTACTGAATTCTTGGTGGCTATTCTTCTTCAATCTAAGTCAAGTAAACTCCATCCATTGGCAAAACAGCTGGTTTTTCTAGCTTTTCTCACCAAACTATGGGAAGATGTTTAGCCAAGAATGCCTTGAGCACCCACTTATCAAACGTTTAGTAGATTTTTCAGAATAACATGCCTCAAACATTGTAAACTTCCCATCAATTTCAGAGCCCTGAAATTGTTTTTATTGACAATTTTGTCTAAATTCATAGTTAATTTTGGGGGAAAAGTTTTGCTGAGACCCTCACTTTGCATATGGGGGAAGTCTCAACTCTGAAAATCTCTGCTGAAATTGAAAATCTGAGAATAGACTCTTTGTTTTATTCTTATTGACCTTTACCTTGGTTAAGATTTAGAACATCCTGAGTATTGCCTGGATAGGGCAGAGGCACTAAGGTTGGGATTTAGGAAATGGAGATTTAAAAAAATTCTGCCATGAACGTAACACTGAAACATCTGATATTCCTCCTTTGGTGCTATAGAGTCTTTTTCATTGTGTTCAGTTGTATTAAAAAGTCTCACACTTGGTACCAATACATATCGGTGATCTGAATAGTGGAATTTCCCACGAGATGATGATTTTCACCTGACAATGAAACACCACCACACATTTGCCCCTGTCAGCATGGCCAGCACACAGAAAGGAAAGAAAGTGAAGTCCCTCAGCCGTGTTCGACTCTTTGCGTCCCCACGGACTGTAGCTGACCAGCTTCCTCCATCCATGGGATTTTCCAGGCAAGAATACTGGAGTGGGTTGCCATTTCCTTCTTCAGGAGATCTTCCCAACCCAGGGATTGAACCTGGGTCTCCTACATAATAAACAGACGCTTTACTGTCTGATCCATCAGGGAAGAGAAGACCCCGTAGTCAAAGAGAAAAGAGTCATAGAAAAAAGAGTTATTTACAATTTGAATAAAAATATTAAACAAAGAAGATAAGGGCAAGGGGCTTTCCTGGTGGTTCATATGGTAAAAAGTCTGTCTGCAATGCAGAAGACTCGGGTTTGATCCCTGGGTCAGGAAGAGCCCCTGAAGAAGGAAATGGCAACCCATTCCAGTACTCTTTCCTGGAAAATTCCATGGGCAGAGGAGCCTGGTAGGCTGCAGTCCATGGGGTCGCAAAGAGTCAGACATGATTGAACGACTTCTCTTTCACTTTCATAAGGGTGCAGATGGTCCTGATTTAATTTATTATGATACATATGAAAATTTATTTCAAAAATCTTTAAAAACTTTTAGCTTTATGTGCTATATCTGCATATAATTTTAAAATATACTGGAAAATATAAAAATGCATTTTAAAAATTTAAAATTAAAGGAAAGGCAGTAATACATGTAAAAAAGTGAACTCATGAATTAAACATCATTCAAATTTATTCTTCAGTTTCATAGTTCAATGAATCTGAACTTTCAGAAATAATTTCAGAGAAATACTTTTGATAGAAATATTAATAGTGAAATGAACTTTTTTAAATAGTACATCAAGATATAAATGAGCATGATGACAGTTTTATAGCTGTGTTTTACAAATATGCTTTTATGTTGTTACTAAATATTTTAAAGGACTGCAAATGGTAATACATTTTTTCTATTTTAGATTTTAAGTTATCTAATCACCTAAAATTATGTTTCCCAAATATATTGAAACAATATTTTCCAGAGTCTAAATGGGAAATGATGAATGTTTAGAAGATCATGCTGCTAATCAAAAATCTGTAGTTCCTTACAAAATCTCTCAAAGACTGCTGGGGCAAAGTCACAACATCAGTTGGTTGGCAAAGACCTTTGTTTCATTCTTTTAGATAGCTTTAGATTAAGAAGTTCTAGCAAAAAAGCCCATGCTGTTTTAAATTATAGATCATAGAACAACAACAACAAAAACTTGATTTCTCTTTCTGTTTTCCATTTATAGAAGAAAATTCTATAGTCTTTTATATACTTAGTTGCAGATATCACAGTAAATTTCTGAATATCTTGCTAGCTTATGTCACTAAACTGTTTTTTTTTTTCTTGCATTCTGACTTTTAAGTAACTAAGCAGATAGCACAGCATTTGATGAATAGAAGAAATTTCTCTTTAGATTTTCTGTATTAGAAAAACTGCTTCATGCATATATTTAATTCAAAGGCCAATTTAGGCCCATTCAAAACCATTAGGTATTTTGAGCTGACATTTAGCTAAATAGAATAAATGAGCCTCTTTCCAAGTGAAAAACATCTTTCTTTGCTTTTAAAAACATCTAAGCAAAATTCACAGAAACTGAATTTTTTTAAATACATAGAAATGGCTTCATTGTTTTGTTTGCTTTTCTAATAAATATGAGAAGTACCCTGACACTTGTGTTACAACAGCACTAAACCTCTTTAAACTACCAATGTGCTTTGGTCTTGAAAGGCAATAAATGCTTATCTGTAATTGTACAGAACTGTTCTATAAGCATATTATATATGCACACACACACACACAATGCCCTGCCTCAACCAATAATCTATTTATTTTCATTGTTTCTGCTAGTATTAGAGTTTACATGTCCACAAGACTGTTAGATTTTATTTTTGTTGGGTGGGAGAGTGCTCAACTTTTTTAAAAAGTTCATTTATTTTTAACTAGAGGATAATTGTTTTACAATATTGTGTTGGTTTCTGCCATACATCGACGTGAATCAGCCATAGGTATACATATGTCCTCTCCCTCCTGAACCTCCCTCCCACCTCCATGCTCTCCCACCCCTCTAGGTTGTCACAGAGCACCTGATTTGAGGTCCCTGTGTTTTTTACATATTGAGTAGGATAGTGATTTCTATCATTTGGGAAACATCTAAAAACCATAATTGTTTGGGCCCTGCCCTCAGAGAACTGATTTAAGTTGATCTGTGGGGGGACTCAGGAATTGGTAATGCATATTTTTAAGACATACTATTAATGATTTGGGCCTTAGGAAAGCACCACTACAAGTGGGCCTGAGGAAGCATCACTATGAACAAAGTAGGTGGAGGTGATGGAATTTCAGTTGAACCATTTCAAATCCTAAAAGATGATGATGTTAAAGTCCTGCACTCAATATGCCAGCAAATTTGGAAAATTCAACAGTGGCCACAGGACTGGAAATGGTGAACTTTCATTCCAATCCCAAAGAAAGGCAATGCCAAAGAATACTCAAACTACCACACAATTGCATTCATCTCACATGCCGGTAAAGTCATGCTCAAAATTCTCCAAGCCAGGCTGCAACAGCACATGAACCATGTATTTCCAGATGTTCAAGCTGGATTTAGAAAAAGTAGAGGAACCAGAGATCAAATTGAAAACATCTATTGGATCATCAAAAAGCAAGAGGGTTCCAGAAAAACATCTATTTCTGCTTTATTGACTATGCCAAAGCCTTTGAATGTGTGGATCACAACAAACTCTGGAAAATTCTGAAAGAGATGGGAATACCAGACCACCAGACCTGCCTCTTGAGAAATCTGTATGAGGTCAGTAAGCAAAAGTTAGAACTGGACATGAAACAACAGACTGGTTCCAAATAGGAAAAGGAGTAAGTCAAGACTGCATACTGTCACCCTGCTTTTTTAACTTATATGCAGAGAACATCATGAGAAATGCTGGCCTGGATGAAGCAAGAGCTGGACACAAGATTTCTGGGAGAAATATCAATAACCTCAGAAATGCAGATGACACCACCCTTATAGTAGGAAAGGAAGAAGAACTAAAAAGCTTCTTGATGAAAGTGAAAAGAGGAGTATGAAAAAGTTGGCTTAAAACTCAATATTCAGAAAACTAAGATCATGGCATCTGGTCCTATCACTTCATGGCAAATAGATGGGGAAAAAAATGGAAACTGTGAAAGGCTTTATTTTAGGGGGCTCCAAAATCACTGCAGATGGTGATGGTAGCCATGAAATTAAAAAACACTTTATCCTTGGAAGAAAAGTTATGATCAACCTATACAGCATATTAAAAAGCAGCGGCGTTACTTTGCCAAAAGGTCCATCTAGTTAAAGCTATGATTTTTCCAGTAGTCTTGTATGGGTGTGAGAGTTGGACTATAATGAAAGCTGAATGCCAAATAACTGATGCTTTTGAACTGTGGTGTTGAAGAACAGTCCATTCTAAAGGAAATCAGTGCAGAATATTCATTGGAAGGACTGATGCTGAAGCTAAAACTCCAATACTTTGGCCACCTGATGCAAAGACGTGACACAATGGAAAAGACCCTGATGCTGGGAAAGATTGAAGGCAGAAGGAGAAGGGGACAACAGAGGATGAGATGGTTGGATGTCATCACTGACTCAATGGACATGAATCTGAGTAAACTCCTGGAGTTGACAATGGACAGGGAGGTCTGGTGTGCTGCAGTCCATGGGGTTTCAAGGAGTCAAACACTACTGAGTGACTGAACTGAACTGATCAATGATTTTAATGTGTAGCCAGATTTGAAACCATCAGTCTAGATTTTAGCTTCCTACAAATCCTAATTTCCTAACTACTTAATGTTAGAATTGTATTTAAGGAAAATGAACCTGTTCTGTTACTTAGTTTGGCTTCATCAACTTTCCTTTTTACCCTTAGTAAAATAATTTGAATAATGTGTGGAGCTTAAAGCTAGCATTTTTTTAAATCACTTGAGTTTAATTCAATGACTGAGACAGTACCAAAAAGAATAGTTCTCTTCTTTCCCTTTCTTTGGCCTCTAATCTTGCTGCTATGCGATCCTTATTTCCCAAGCAAAAATTACCCCAAATCATTCCAAAGGAAGGAAGTGAAGTAAAATCAGATAATTTATTATTCTTATTCCAGGCCCACTAAAAACCCAGATACAAATCAAAAGGAAATGTATAAGTATCTCATTTTTAAGACAAGAATAACATTTATATTTCTTATCCTACCAAAGAAGAAATTGCATGAGTAATTTATTAATCGTATTACAGTGAACATGGATTAGCAACATAAGTTGAATCTGAGTCAAAACTAACATGTGAAAATATAACCAAATGATGAAAATTAATAAAGTGGAAGTAACTATCAGCTCTTAAAATGCATATACACATTAATGAAGTTATAAATAATGATCAGTAACTAATATTAAAACTTTGTTTATGCACATAATTAGCATTTAATAAATATTCATAATATTAATGAACATAAACTTGAATATTAGTCAGCAGAATATCAATTCAGCAGTCATCAGGAATAGCAAACTGGAACATGCATTTACTTCAGATATATTCATCACATTCTAACTCTAGCACTTTTTAGGTGAGGAACTTTAAGAAAATACTGAAATTGCCAGCTTCTTTCAACTAGCCTTTCCAAACAGAGTATTGCTGTGCAGCTTAAGTAAAATCCAGAAATACAAGTAAAACCATTTTTTGTGAATTGAATAGCACTTTAAAATATTAAGATACATTAATTTGCAATAAAATGAATGCCTCAGTAATAATGAGTTTCAGAGATTTGTACTCTTCTACATTCCCAACAGAAACTTTACCAATGAGGCAGTTACTCTCTTGAAACCTTTTTACCCTGGGTTAAGCTCCTTGGAAGAAAAGTTATGACAAACCTAGATAGCATATTCAAAAGCAGAGACATTACTTTGCCGACTAAGGTCCATCTAGTGAAGACTATGGTTTTTCCAGTAGTCATGTATGGATATGAGTTGGACTGTGAAGAAGGCTGAGCGCCGAAGAACTGATGCTTTTGAACTGTGGTGTTGGAGAAGACTCTTGAGAGTCCCTTGGACTGCAAGGAGATCCAACCAGTCCATTCTGAAGGAGATCAGCCCTGGGATTTCTTTGGAAGGAAAGATGCTAAAGCTGAAACTCCAGTACTTTGGCCACCTCATGCGAAGAGTTGACTCATTGGAAAATACTCTGATGCTGGGAGGGATTTGGGGCAGGAGGAGAAGGGGACGACAGAAGATGAGATAGCTGGATGGCATCAAGGACTTGATGGATGTGAGTCTGAGTTAACTCTGGGATTTGGTGATGGACAGGGAGGCGTGGTGTGCTGCAGTTCATAGGATCACAAAGAGTTGGACACGATTGAGTGAACTGAGCTGAACTGAACTGAAGTTTTTCTAAAATTTTTACATTACATTATTTCTTTAATCCAAGCTTGCACAATGATATGTCATTTTTCTGCTATGTGGTTTTACCTCTTTCAGGGAAATGGAACTTACCTTTATGACCTAGGAATTCCTTTAGACTATATTTCTTGTCTAAATGACCACAGCCTGATTTCTGTAAAAGTGGTATCCACGATTGTTTTATCTCCAAAATGCTACCAATTATAAAACATCTTATTGAGCAAATACTCAATATAATCTATTTCACTTAATTTCATTCGTTTTCAAATGAAGTTGGAAAGTGGTATTTTATTGATCTTAATTGAGAATGAAATATTGTCTTTTAGCAGCAAAATGAATTGTAAGCAAAATTCAAAGACTCCAGCTCTGACTCTGATGACCTGGAACAGGTTGATTGCCCCTAAGCAGAGATATATGTGTGATGACTTTTTGACCATTTAACTTGAAAATTTAGAAGGGTAGAGCTTAAATGTCTCTCTCATTTAAATTCTAACATCTCATTACTTACAAAATGCTTCATCAAAATGTGTAGCTGCTCCATTTTCTACTGATAACATTTTGTAACTAAAAAAGAAGATAAAATTGCTGATAACTATTCCCAACCTATCTCTACTGCCCTCTGTTTAAAAATATTTCAGTTAAGTCCACTTTAGGTCACTTGAGTTTTGCAATGAAGCAGAGTGGATTAATTTCCTTGACTTCACTTAATAGAGCCAAATGTGTGAGAAATTGATTGAAGAACCAACATTTATAATGGAAGAAATCAGAGGGACAAGAGGTGTCAGAAGAAGAAGCTGCCTCTGCCAGCAGTACACATTTATTAGATATCAGTGAGCATGTTACACTCATAGTGATCGGCAAGTAAGCTGGGGAAAGGACTCTGGCTAGCAGTCTAATTGGGAACCAGAGTCACAGAGAAGAGCAATGTTTGGCCCAGGGATGCACGACATAACAGGGAAGAAAATTTAGACAGGGCACAATAGGTAGGACTGGAGACTCCTCTAAATTCATTAAGAAATAGAAACAGACTGTGTAACAATTGAACTTAATATGATAAGATATATTTTAACTGCAAGACAAAGAATGTTCAAAAGCAGGATATAATTATGAATGAATGAGGCAATAAAATGCATTTTAGTGGCAGAACCTTAGACTGGCTGTCTGCCACATGAATTTGGCTGCACATAAGTGTATTCAGATTGAACCTCACAGAGTTAAAAAAAAAAAAATTGCCAACTTTAAAAACTTGTGATTTCACATTTAAAAATATACACTATTCAATGGATCCCCATTTCATTCAAAAACAAATTTCCTTACAATGTTGTATGGGAATCTAAAATTGCCCACATCTTAACCTTACCTCTCTGAAAATGAAAGTTGCTCAGTCGTGTCTGACTCATTGCGACCCCATGGATTGTATAGTCCATGGAATTCTCCAAGCCAAAATCCTGAAGTGGATAGCCTTTCCTTTCACCAGAGGATCTTCCCAATTCACTGCCTATTTCTCTTCCTCTGCTGTAGCCACGTTGGCTTACTTGTCCTTTTTGTACAATAACAGCTTCTGTCTGCAGCTATTATCCCCAGATACCAACATGACTTGTTCCCTCATTTCCTGAAGTTATCATCACACTGAATACTCTCTTTAAAATTACAGCCCCACTGATTATCCTTTATCTACTTTACTGTCTCTTATTCTTTCTCCAGAGCTGTTATCATATTTTAAAAGATTATATAATTCACTCATTTAATAGTCATATTGCTGGTACTTTCCCCAGTAGACTGAATTATATGAGGTATGACTTTCTATCTGTATCATTACTTAATCCCAAGTGCCTAAGACTATCCCTTAACTCTCTATGTTTCTAAAGTTTAAGAAGATCCTATAACACCAGACCCATATTCTTTCATAACAAAATTTTTCTGAATCTTCGGAGCACACATATCATTTATATGAAGCATTCATTCTGATGTTTAATATAGTATCCAATATTCCCTTCTGTGTCTCTGACAAAAAAGCTTGGAATCATCATTTATCAACAACCTTGCACTGATCTCTTTTATTAATATTTTCTTTTTCAAACACTGAAGTTAAAGAGGAAATTGAAGTATATTTTGTATAAATATATGGAAATATTAGTAAGAAAAACAGAAGACATATTACTTTAGAGCAGTAAAATATATATCTTTTTCTTCAGCTTTAATATACACTTGAATTACCATTATGAAAAAAACATAGTATGATTCACTTGTGACATTATTTACTAATCTTGTGGGAATTTGCATTTGAGGTCTTTGAAGATAAGTTAAATAAATGGAGTACCAGAAATTTCAATTGACTTGTATATGAAGACATAGTAATAATAAAATAAATAATGTATTGTTGACAATTGTTGGGAAGGAAGAAATTTTTCTCTGTTCCTCTATGTCCTTCTTGCTGGCTTAAGAATTAAATTGACATGAGACAATTTGGGGGCTTCCCAGATGGCTGTAGAGGTAAAGAACTAGCCTGCTAATGGAAGAGACTTACATAAGAGACCCAGATTTGATCCCTGGGTGGGAAAGATCCCCTGGAGGAGTACATGGCAATCCACTCCACTATTCTTGCCTGCAGAATCTCATGGACAGAGGACCCCAGTGGGCTACCATCCATAGGGTCACAAAGAGTCTGACATGACTAAACTGACTAAGCACACAAGCATACATGGGACAGACCCAGGAGAACTGAGTAACTCTTCAAAACAGCTATGGCAAATACCTCTCTGAGGTTTTTTCAGTTCAGTTTTTCAGTTCAGGTTTTTCAGTTCAGTTCAGTTCAGTTTAATCACTCAGCCATGTCCGATTTTTTGTGAGCGCATGGACTGCAGTAAGCCTGTCTTCCCTGTCCATCATCAACTCCTGTAGCTTACTCAAACATGTCCATCGAGTTGGTAATGCCATCTCATCCTTTGTCTCCCCTTCTCCTCTGTCCCCAATCCCTCCCAGTATCAGGGTCTTTTCCGATGAGTCAATGCTTTGCATGAGGTGGCCAAAGTATTGGAGCTTCAGATTCAGTATCAGTCCTTTCAATGAACACCCAGGGCTGATATCCTTTAGGACGCATGAATGGATGGCCTTGCAGTCCAAAGAACTGTAAAGAGTCTGCTCCAATACAACAGTTCAAAAGCATGAATTCTTTGGCCCTCAGCTTTCTTCACATTTCAACTCTCACATCCATATATGACCAATGGAAAAAATGTAGGCTTCACTAGATGGACCTTCAATGGCAAAGTAATGTCTCTGTTTTTGAATATGCAATCTAGGTTGGTCATAACTTTCCTTCCAAGGAGTAAGAGTCTTTTAATTTCATAGCTGCAATCAACATCTGCAGTGATTTTGGAGCCCAAAAAATAAAGTCTGTCAATGCTTCCCCATCTATTTGTCAAGAAGTGATGGGGTCAGATGTCATGATCTTAATTTTCTGAATGTTGGGCCTTAAGGCAATTTTTTCACTCTCTTCTTTCACTTTCATCAAGAGGCATTTTAGTTCCTGTTTACTTTCTGCCATAAGGGTGGTGTCATCTGCGTATCTGAGGTTATTAATATTCTTGATTCCAGCTTGTGCTTCTTCCATCCAGCATTTCTCATGATGCACTATGCATATAAGTTAAATAAGCAGGGTGACAATACACAGCTTTGATGTACTCCTTTTCCTATTTGGAACCAGTCTGTTGTTCCATGCCCAGTTCTAACTTTTGCTTCCTGACCTGCATATAGGTTTCTGAAAAGGCAGGACAGGTGGTCTGGTATTCCCATCTCTTTCAGAATTGTCCACAGTTTATTGTGATCACACAGTCAAAGACTTTGGCATAGTCAATAAGGCAGAAAGAGATGGTTTTTTGTTTGTTTGTTTTGTTTTGTTTTGTTTTGTTTTGTTTTCTGGAACTCTCAGTTTTTTTCCATGATCCAGCAGATGTTGGTAATTTGATTTCTGGTTCCTCTGCCTTTTCTAAAACCATCTTGAATGTCTGCAAGTTCACAGTTCACATATTGATGAAGCCTGACTTGGAGAATTTTGAGCATATATTACTAGTGTGTAAGATGAATGTAATTTTGCGGTAGTTTGAGCCTTCTTTGGCATTGCCTTTCTTTGGAATTGGAATGAAAACTAACCTTTTTCAGTCCTGTGGCCACTGCTGAGTTTTCTAAATTTGCTGACATATTGAGTGCAGCACTTTTACAACATCAGCTTTCAGGATTTGAAATAGCTCAATTGGAATTTCATCATCTCCACTAGCTTTGTTCGTAGTGATGCTTTATAAGGCCCTCTTGACTTCACATTCCAGGATGTCTGACTCTAGGTGAGTGATCACATCATCGTGATTATCTGAGTCATGAAGCTCTTCTTTTTTTTTTTTTTTTTTTTTTACAGTTCTTTTGTGTATTCTTGCCACCTCTTTTTAATATCTTCTGCTTCTTTTAAGTCCATGCCATTTCTGTCCTTTATTGAGCACGTCTTTGCATGAAATGTTTCCTTGGTATCTCTAATTTTCTTGAAGAGATCTCTAGTCCTTCCTATTCTGTTGTTTTCCTCTATTTCTTTGCATTTATTGCTGAGGAAGTCTTTCTTATCTCTCCTTGATATATTTTATAACTCTGCATTCAGATGCTTATATCTTTCCTTTTCTCCTTTGTTTTTCGCATCTCTTCTTTTCCCATCTATTTGTAAGACGTCCTCAGACAGCTATTTTGCTTTTTTGCATTTCTTTTCCATGAGGATTGTCTTGATCCCTGTCTCCTGTACAGTGTAACGAACCTCCATCCATAGTTCATCAAGCACTCTATCAGATCTAGTTGCTTAAATCTATTTCTTATTTCAAATGTATAATCATAAAGGATTTTATTTAGTTCATACCTGAATGGTCTAGTGGTTTCCCCACTTTCTTCAATTTAAGTCTGAATTTGACAATAAGGAGTTCATTATCTGAGCTGTAGTCGGCTCCCGGTTGTTTTTGCTGACTGTATAGAACTTCTTCCTCTTTGGCTGCATAGAATATAAACAATCTGATTTAGGTGTTGATCATCTGGTGATGTTCATGTGTAGACTCTTCTCTTGTGTTGTTGGAAGAGGGTGTTTGCTATGACCAGTGCATTGTCTTGGTAAAACTCTATTAGCCTTTGGCCTGCTTCATTCCATACTCTAAGACCAAATTTGTCTGTTACACCAGCTGTTTCTTGACTTCCTACTTTAGCATTCCAGTCCTCTATAATGAAAAAGACATCTTTTTGGGTGTTAGTTCTAAAAGGTCTTGTAGGTCTTCATAGAATAGTTCAGCCTCAGCGTCTTCAGCATTACTGGTTAGGGCATAGGCTTCAATTAGCATGTTATTGAATGGTTTGCCTTGGAAATGAACAGAGATCATTCTGTCATTTTTGAGATTGCATCCAAGTACTGCATTTCGGACTCTTTTGTTAACAGTGATGGCTACTCCATTTCTTCTGAGAGATTCTTGCTCACAGTAGTAGATATAATGGTCATCAGAGTTAAATTCACCCATTCCAGTCCATTTTAGTTCACTGATTCCTAGAATGTCAACATTCACTCTTGCCATCTCTTGTTTGACACTTCCAATTTCCTTTTATTCATGAACCTGACATTCCAGGTTCCTATGCGATATTGCTCTTTACAACATCAGACCTTCCTTCTATTACCAGTCACATCCATAACTGGATATTGTTTTTGCTTTGACTCCATCCCTTCATTCTTTCTGGAGTTATTTCTCCACTGATCTCCAGAAGCATATTAGGCACCTACTGACCCAGGGAGTTCCCCTTTTAGTATTGTATCATTTTACCTTTTTATACTGTTTATGGGATTCTCAAGGCAAGAATACTGAAGTGGTTTGCCATTCCTTTCTCCAATGAACCACATTCTGTCAGACCTCTCCACCATAACCCTCCCATCTTGTATTGCCCCACATGGCATGGCTTAGTTTCATTGAGTTAGACAAGGCTGTGTTCTGTGTGTTCAGATTGGCTAGTTTTCTGTTATTATGGTTTAAGGGTGTCTGCCCTCTGATGCCCTCTAGCAACACCTACCATCTTACCTTGGTTTCTCTTACCCCGAAGGTGGGGTATACTTTCACGGCTGCTCCAGCAAAGCATAGCCACTGCTCCTTACCTTGGATGAGAGGTATCTCCTCTTGACTGCATCTCCTGACTTTGAAGATTGAGTAACTCCTTTCTGCCCTCCTGCATCCACACAGCCACCACTCCTTGGATGTGGGGTTGCTCCTCTCGGCCGCCTCCCCTGACCTTGGGCATGGGGTAGCTCCTCCAGGCCTCCGCCCTTTACCACAACAATGTTAGACCCAAGAAGATCTAAAGGATGAACATTAATGATATATCTCTTTACAATTCACCCTAAAGTGTTCCTCATATTAGAAAAGCACTACAGAGCAAGTTTCCCAATCCTTACAGCACAATATTAACCCCTGAAAAATCTCACTGACCATGATTTCATCACTATCTTGTTCTTGCTGATATATCTATCAGAAACAGCAAGGCTTCCACACAAAACATATGCCTACATTCTCTGATGTTTTTCCTGCTCTGGTTCCACATGCAACCATCAGAGCATGGGTGGATGAAATGGCTAGAAATGTGGACAAATTTGGGCCCACTGAGGGCTCCTGGATGGAAATTGGTTCCTGGCTTTCATATGCACAGTTCACTCCCTAGTTGTGGCTTAGAAGTTCCTTCTGATCACAGCTTCAGGACCAGAACTGGCTCCTTCCAAGGACACTGCAACACTGTGACTGACTGGAAGGCTGAGGAGCCCAGGAACACTAGAACTGAGTGATAGATGGTGTGAGCGTGGTTCCTTACTTATGAGTCCAAGAGAAGAGGCCTTTCAGCTTGAGGGAACACAACTGCCGGTCCCTGTAGATAAAGGTCAGACTTCCTCTGGCAAGTATGGTTGTGACTACAGTGTCTGTGACTTGATTCTGCCATTCTTCGAGCCTTCCCTGAGGCTCAGCACATCCCAGCTCATCCTCTCCCTGTATCTTCATCAGGATCCACACTTAACTGAAATGAAGGGCTTGGCTTAGACGTTTAAGATAAATTCTCATTCCTGAAATTAAGTTAGAACCCCTATCAATCTATGTCTTCAAATGATAGCTCACACTTGAAAAGCTCTAAGAATTAAAGATACATGACTTTCTTTTCAGAGTGATCATATGCACAGTCAGGATGAACATTTTGTGTAAAACACAAGATATTAATTTACTTCCCTGTTGGAAACATGATGATTTACTCCCTGGATTATAGAGATCTTCAAGCATTTTGATAAACAGTACCAGCAGATCATCAAGCCTTCAGAGGACTGAAAAAGACCTCTCCAAAATGAACCTATTTTTGACAATTTAGTCAGTGTTCCTGGAAGGACAGTTAACAAACTATTAATGTGCAGTCTATGTAAAGGTATTCCTGTAGTGAAAGTCAGCCAATTAAAAGGTGTAATGCAATTTGTCCCTGACTTTAGATGGAATTTTAAGTATTAGGACTTTTGAACTGGAAGGGATTTAAGTCAGTCTCAACTCATTATCCAAGATTGTTACAAATGATGGAATTATTCCTCCTTTCTTTCTTCCAGATCAAGGTGGAGTCCATGCATTTGCTAAAACAACCTTCTAAATGAGGATTAATGCTTTCAGAAACTTAACAAGAAGTCACATGATTTTTAAAGATATAATGTGATGTTTTATGGAATTTATTCAGCTGATTTTGTTCAGAACATTGAGGGGATGGTTGATGTCATTGCTTAAGCTGACCTAATCCTACTACTTTGGGGATTGCTGATAGTAGCCTTAATTAAAGGTTAGATGTGACAGTTGGACAAATATGGTCCCAGTACCTGTTGTTCAGTCTCTCAGTTGTGCTTGACTCTTTGCAACCCCATGAAATGCAGCATGCTAGGCTTCCCTGCCCTTCACTATCTCTCGGAGTTTGCTCAGACTCATATTCATTGAGTCAACGATGCCATCCAACCATCTCATTCTCTGTTGCCCCCTTCTCCACCTTCCCTCAATCTTTCCCAGTACCAGTCTCTTTGCATGCATGCATGAAAAGTCACTTCAGTTGTGCTGGACTCTGTGACCCTATGGATTGTAGCCCATCAGGCTTCTCTGTCCATGGGATTCTCCAAGCAAGAATCTTAGAGTGAATTGCCATGCCCTCTTTCAGGGGATTCCTGATCAGGGATTGAACCAAGGTTGCTTATGTCTCTTGCATTGGCAGGTGTGTTCTTTACCACTAGTGCTACCTGGGAAGCCCACCTGTCTCTTTAGGACAGATTAATTAGAATGGTTGAGCAACCTGTAGGCTCATGAGACAATGTACTTTGTGTTTACTATGCTTCATGTTTATTAATTTCTTGTGAGCAAGACATTAACTAATAATCTTCATTTTTTAGACCATCTTTTCAAAATTTTTGCAAAATGCACAGCCTGAGAAGATACATAATCTCCCTTCAGAGGAAAAGACAAGTGTGATTATTCTCTAGCTGATGATGTTGAGGTCCTTCTTTAGAGAGGTGGTAAGCATACTTGCGTGTGTGTGTGTGTGTTTGTGTGTATGTGTGTGTATTAGTCACATTAGACTCTTTTTAACCCCATGGGCTGTAGCCCACCAAACTCATCTGACCGTGGAATTCTCCAGTCAGAAATACTGGAGTGGGTTGCCATTCCCTTCTCCAGGGGATCTTCCCAATGCAGGGATCAAACCCATGCCTCCTTCATTGCAGGCAGATTCTTTACCTCTGAGCTACCAGAGAAGCCCTTACTACACACTAAAAGAAAACAGGTCCCCTATGTTTATTATGCTTTTCTTGTAACATAGCCCAATATATGGGTTAGTATCCATCTGTGCCCCTCTCTTTGCCCCTTCAGGACGTAGGGAGAAGCTGCACTCATGCAAATATGCTTATGATGCTTTCTGTGCCATGAAAAAGAAAGTCCTTGGTCTCAAATCAGGAGTCTTATATTTTCAGCCAACATTCATGAAAATGTTGCAGACAAAGACAATAGAAGCAAGCAAGGTAAATTCTCGGGCCCTTCACAATTCTTGACACTCTGAGGTAATATATAAAGTATATGTTAAAATAGCAAGATTTAATCAAGTCTTTAAAGAATATATAAATACATTTTGTACTGAATATCTCTTACAACTCTGTGTATGTGTGTGTGTGCATAAACATTAAAAAAATGGTGAGATTGTCAGACTGAGTTATAAAGTTACAGAAGCCTTTCAAAATTCTATCAATCAGCAATAACAAAAGACATGCTTCACCCTTATGCAATGACACAATATTTAGTTACCTTGTTAAGACTGAATGTTAATAATAATCTTTCCCCAGGCAACTTCATTTAATATTAGAAGCCTTCTCTAGTTAAAAATTCAACTTGTTGAAAATTCCCAAGGAAAGGATAAAGTTGGTATTAATACATTTCTATTAAAATAAAGGTCAAGTTCTAAGCCAGCCAAAGATTCATTAGGTACAAGCTGTGAAAGTGAAGTCACTCAGTCGTGTTCGACTCTTTGCGACCCCATGGACTGTACTCTACCAGGCTCCTCTGTCCGTGGGATTTTCCAGGCAATAGTACTGGAGTGGATTGCCATTTCCTTCTACAGGGGATCTTTCCAAACCAGGGACTGAACCCTGATCTCCCGCATTGCAGACAGACACTTTACCGTCTGAGCTGTGAGGGCCTCGGAAATCTTCACTGCCTCGAACCCATTATAAAACTGATTAGTAGCAGGAACTCTATGGAATGAGTCCTATTACAGTATACCATCCTACTTCACCTCCCACAGTCCACATATTTGGTTTCATTGAAATTGTCATTTTTGTTGGTTGACTGCCAATTTGCTATAGTAATGAAATTGTTCCAAATTAAATGCTACTGTCAGGACAGGATGCCAGTTAAAAGATAGTGACTGTAGATTTTATCTGGTCGTTGGACGGCAGAACTAACAAAGGCATGAATTTCTAGGATGCCAGTGCTTAAATTATCATAGAATGAAAGACAGTTTCATCCCTTCAGATGTCTTAGAAGGGGAAATTTACTGGGGCAGGGGGTGGGGAGAGGATGTTTTGTTGTCAAGTTTTCACTTTTCCTAAATTACTGCTCCTTGGAAGATCATGAAATATCAACATACACAAAAGTCTTACTGTACTTTTAGGATTATAAATGAAAAGTGACTTTTGTACTGTGTACATTTTCATGATATCTTGCCCATCATCCGATTCAAAGAAAACACTTTACTGTGTTGTAATTTTCTTTACTTACTGCTTTTCTGTCCTTGACAGAAATTGTCTTGAAACAAGACAGTATATCTTTTGTGTGTGTGTGTGCATTTTTATTTAAAGTTCAATTAGAAACGCCAGGAATGATTTTTAACTGAATGAAGTCTTGAATTTAGAGAGCTATAACTTGTTTTATCTTTAGAGATTCCACTGACACCATACAGTTTCTATCCAGGAGGCCAGATCCAACAATGAAGAATGTTGTACATTAAAATGAAAACAGAATCTCAATACCCGTGTTGAGCTGAAAACAGTGCACCCCAGATTTGTTGTAGATATACAAAGCCATAGTCAAAGGGAAAGACGGACAACAATAACAACAAAGAAAATACAAAGGGAAACAAACCAGTAAGTAAATATCAACAACAGAAAAAAACAGTATTTTTCTATTCCCACTCAATCAAAAAATTTAAAACCACAAGCCACAGGAATCCGAATTTAAATTGGAGAGAATGGAGGTGATACAAAGCAGTTAATATTTGCTGGTTGAGCATTCAAGATTTGAATAATCATAAACACAGAAACATCTTCCATTTACAGAAAGCTTTAGTGGAGTCTGTCTTGGAGTGGCCAGAATTAACCGATATCTATCCCTAGGTTCAACCAAAGACCTAGTAGGTTAGCAATTTGTTTCTTCCAGCTCATTCAGCAGGCAGCATTCAAAAACTCTTTGCTCTTGATAAAGAAAACTATGTTTGAGGGAACCTTAAAGAATATGAGGCAAAAATTAATAAGTATATTCAATTTATTGTTAAACTTCCATAGTCAATTTTCAAAAAACCTTTAAATACTGAATGAAACATTGAAGGATATGAATGAAAATGTAATTTATAATTATTAATTTGTCATAATTCCCTAATTCCTAAAATCTTTTCATATGCACAAATCATGGGAGTAAGTGACTAAAATAACTTGTTAGGTTTGAATTAGGAAGTAAGATGGCTCTAGCACATACTTTTTCTAATAACAAAATGTCATAGTTTTGAAAAGTTAAAACATACTACTTTAATTTTGCAAAAACTTAAATCTATAAAAACTTGTATATTTTTAATATCTTAACATATTTATGTGCATATTTCCTAAACATTATTTTATAGTATACTACAATATGCATATTATATACTATATATGTAACATATATGCACATGTATGTAAACATATGCAAACATATGTATATGTTTACACTGTTGTATGTATATGTAACATATTATCACAAATATTGTATATATAACATACATATACGTATATGTTCTTATTTTTCTTATTTCCAGTTTTATTTTTCTTTGATTTTTTTAAAAGACTAAATCTTAGATGGAAATATTTAGATAAATTAGGAGTCTTGGTAGTTTTAAACCAAAAGTATCAAAATGTGCAAGAGATAGTCCCAATTACATACATTTTTAAATTGCATAAATTATTTTGTCTTTCCAAAAATTTAAAATGAAAAGTTTAAGGTTCCTGAATGACATATCCTATGAGGGCTGGAGCATGTAAATAAAGTTTTTACTTTAAAGCTTAAATAATTGTGGCTTGGGTACTTATTAGCCATGAACTTGGAGAATTAAACTCTTCTTTTAAAATAGGGGTTAAACGCTAACTAGGGCTACAGTGAGGATTAAATGAGTTAGTGAATACATCTAATGTTAATTAAGAGTAGTGCTTAATAGTAAATGCTCAATAAATGCTAATTATTATAACTTTAATTCATGTGGACAGACATAATAGGCAGTAATATTTTTCACATTATTCTGCAACCTGCTTCTTGTATAGCACATGTCACAGCTTTCTATACCAGGCCTCACCAATTAACACTTATATGATTCAGTCATATGAATGCATCAGAATTTAACCATTCCTATACTGGACCCTCGTACATGTCTTTGCATATCTGTCCAGGTATTTCTGTAGGAGTGATTCCTAAAGTGGAAGAGTCAAAGGGCATGTTCATTTACAATTTTGGTATTTGCCTTTTATAAATGTTGTATTAATTGACACTCACAAATGACTGACTTAAACAAGCCTTAGTCATATAAGAGCTCCTCTGGGAAGTCTAATATCAATAACTGGCTGATATTAACAGACTCTGTAAAGATATCATTTAGCATTGTGTATGTGTTGAATAAAAGTATTTTCAAAATTCCATGTAAAAAAAAATAAAAATAAAATAAAGAATATGAGGTGAAACAAGGTAAAAATAGCAGCGGAGTAAAAACAGAAAGTTGTTTTTAATAGTTAAATATCATTTTAATTATTATTATTTAAAAGAAAGACATTAATCACAAACAATTATAACTAGGAACAAAATAGTCCTTCTGGAATATCAAGTATACACATTAAACTTTACACTGTTAACATCTATGTTTCATGTTCATATTTTCCACTCTTTGCTCTCTCTGTGGTTCCAGTGCACCTGTTAACCTATTTTCCAGTTTACTTATTCCTGCTAGTTTTCATTTTTAATGAATCTGCTATTAAATACATCCACTGAGTTTTAAGTGTCTCTCAGTTCTAGAATGTCCATTTGGTTCTATAGCATTGATTCCAGTTCACTGAAGAAAATCTCAATCTAGTCATTATTTCCTTGAAGACAGCAAACAATCATCTTAAAATCAATGAAAGTGAAGTTGCTCAATCATGTCTGACTCTTTGTGATACTATGGGCTGTAATCTACCAGGCTCCTCTGTCCATGGGATTTTCCAGGCAGGAAAACTGAAGTGCGTTGCCATTACGTTCTCCAGAGGATCTTCCCAATCGAAGGATTGAACGTGGATCTCTGTAGGCAGGATAGAACCTACATACTATCTCCTGCATTGTAGGCAGATGCTTTACTGTCTGAGCCATGAGGGAAGTCTAAAAATCAATAAACCTATGTATAGGTTGGAATCTTAGACAGGGTTTTCAGTCTCCAAAGAAGAAATATGTTTGATTTCCAGCCGGTATCTAAGGGCTGTAGCAATATTGAATCCAATGAATGCTCAAATTATATCACAAATTAAAGAGGTTTAAGCCTCAGCCTCGGTTTCTGCAAAGCTGGTTATTTTCCAGTTCACCCTCACATTTAGTGTATAACTTTTTCAGGGTTAAAATTACAATTGTGTGAATGTGCCTGGGTGCACATATGAAGAGTGGTCACTAGGTCTCTTGTTGGCAGTCTCTTCCTAACCCAGGTTAACATTAAAAACTCTGCCCAGCAGCACTATTTCTCCACTATCTCTTAGCATATCTGCAGATGTGTATGGTGCAAAAATGCCCCCCAAATCAGAGCTTATGCCTCTGAGTTTCTACCTTCTCCTGGATCCTATCTAATATTTCTTCATTGGCCTATAAAGGTGAAGCTTTCCAAAATTGTCAGAGGGTTTTTAATTACTGGTCTACTCACAGTTTTCCTCAGAATTATCTAAAGCAATATCAGCAGAAGTCCTGAATTAGACTTTAAAGCTAACTCCAAAAGAATACATTGAAAATTTATAAAGCTTATTATATACAATTACAATAGCAATCACTTTGAAAGTGAAAGTTATTTCCCTCAGTCATGTCTGACGCTTTGCTACCCCATAGACTGCAGCCTACCAGGCTCCTCTGTCCATGGGATTTTCCAAGCAAGAATACTGGAGTGGGTTGCCATTTCCTTCTCCAGGAATTTTCCTGACCCAGGGCTTGAAGCTGGGTCTCCCACATTGTAGGCAGATGCTTTACTGTCTGAACCACCAGGGAAGTACAAAGTGTTCTCTTTAGTATATCATAAATGTTTAGATAAAACTGGACAATGAACTATATGATGGTAAAATAATTTTCACTTTTGGCATAAGCATTCAAGATTTCACAGGGGACACAAAGAAGGTGGCTCGGAGCAAGATGAATGGATAGGGTTTCCTTGATTCAGTAAGAACAGTAGTTCCATTATATGTTCATATATATAAAAGTACCATTGAAGAAAATGTTATTCTGTTTAAAAATATAAAAATCAGTGATGTTTGAAGAGGTGTTAAGAATTTCTAGCTTGGATAATGACAAGAAAATATCTATTTTATTGTTCTAATATCACTGTAGAAACTGACATGTTATAGGTTCTCAATAAGTATTCATTAAGTCAATGAGTGGATTACTCAGAAAATGTGCAATCACATTGTTTTATCCAAAAATCAATATTGAAATAATTTACAGTATTTAATTGCTTTTCTATTACAATTTATTTAATTTTTTTAAAAATCTTATTTGTATATACTTTACTGATGTATACCTAAATACCATAAAGTTCACCATTTTAAAATACACAGCTCATTTACAGAGCTGTGTAACCACCACCATAATTTAGTTTTAGAACATTTTCATCATTCTCAGAAAAGACCTTGTACCACTTTGTCATCACTCCCTTCTCCCTCCCATCAACACTTACCCCTCTCCCAACCCTAGACAATCAGAAACCACTTTTTTGTCACCTAGATTAGCTACTTGGGCATTTTATATAAATGAAACCCTACACTGTTTGGCCTCTTGTGGTTGGCTTCTTCCACTTACTGTATACATTTAGAGTTTACCCAGACTGTGGCATTACTTCATTCCTTTTTTGTATTGCTGAATCATTTCCCATTATTACATGTATTTACTGCATTTCATTTATCCATTCCTTAGTTGATGGATATTTGAGATATACAAAAACCAAACTGCCATTAGATAATTCTTCAGATTCATCAGAAAACCTATAATGAAAAAGAATAACATGCTTTAATGAGGATGTGCAGAAATTAGATACCTCATAGGTTGCTGGTTCATAATGATGCTTCCTGAGGCCCACTTGATTTCACATTCCAGGATGGCTGGTTCTAGGTAAATGATCACACCATCGTGATTAACTGGGTCATGAAGATATTTTTGCATAATTTTGTGCATTCTTGCCACCTCTTCTCAATATCTTCAACTTCTGTTAGGACGATACCATTTCTCTCCTTTATTGTGCTCATCTTTGCATGAAAATCTTTTGGTATCCCTAATCTTCTGACCTGTCTCTTGAGAAATCTGTATGCAGGCCAAGAAGCAACAGTTAGAACTGGGCATGGAAAAACAGACTGGTTGCAAATAGGAAAAGGAGTACGTCAAGGCTATATATTGTCACCCTGCTTATTTAACTTATATACAGAGTACATCATGAGAAATGGTGGACTGGATAAAGCACAAGCTGGAATCAAGAATGCCGGGAGAAATATCAATAACTTCAGATATGCAGATGACACCACCCTTATGGCAGAAAGTGAAGAACTAAAGAGCCTCTTGATGAAAGTGAAAGAGGAGCGTGAAAAAGTTGACTTAAAGCTAAACATTCAGAAAACTAAGATCATGGCATCTGGCCCCATCACTTCTTGACAAATAGATGGGGAAGCAGTGATAGACTTTATTTTTTTGGGCTCCAAAATCACTGCAGATGGTGCCTGCAGCCATGAAATTAAAAGATACTTGCTCCCTGAAAAAAGTTATGACCAATCTAGACAGCATATTAAAAAGCAGAGACATTACTTTGCCCACAAAGGTCCTTCTAGTCAAAGCTATTTTTTTTTTCCAGTAGTCAAGTGTCGATGTGAGAGTTGGACTATATAGAAAGCTGAGCACTGAAGAACTGATGCTTTTGAACTGTGGTGTTGGAGAAGACTCATGAGAGTCCCTTGGACAGTAAGGAGATTCAACCAGTCCATCCTAAAGGAAATAAGTTCTGAACATATATTGGAAGGACTGATGTTGAAGCTGAAACTCCAATACTTTGGCCACCTGATGCGAAGGACCATTTCATTTGAAAAGACCTTGATGCTGGGGAAGATTGATGTTAAGAGAAGAGGATGATAAAGGATGAGTTGGTTGGATGGCATCACCGACTCAATGGGCATGACTTTGAGTATATTACAGGAATTGATGATGGACAGGGAGGTCTGGCGTGCTGCAGTCCATGGGGTCACAAAGAGTCAGATAAGACTCAGCAACTGAACCGAACTGAACTGACAGGTTGCTGGTTGGTTTATTCAATGATGTAGACTCCTTGGAAAACAGTTCTGCTTTTCTTCAAAGTGTTAAACATAGGGTGGCTTTATTATTTGACAAATATATGCCTAGTTATCTACTCAGAAGAAATAAAAATGTAATTTCAAAGGTTATGCAAAAATGTTTACCATACTATTATTGAACAATCTGTTTGGTCTTTTAATTTACATACTATTTAAGTTTTCATACTTTTCTAGATCTATATTCTTTAACATACAGACTTACTATTAATTATTCTTGTACTTTATGTTTATATATATATATACCATAAAGTAATTTTGGCTGATAATTGATCTCCTATGGCAATGTTAGATATTCTTTTTAAAAATTTCAGTCTACCACGTTACCTTTACTCATTGGTGGCCATCACAAATATTTGCTGAGTATCTGCCATTAATCAAGACATGTAGCAGTTATAGAGTTTTCAAAATAAATTTAAAATTCTATTCAATCATCTGTTAGGATATCAGGTACATAGTGGACACCTAGTGAATGTTTATTAAATTTATAAATGTTACATGTATATATGTTTAGTTCACATCTTAAAGAATTAAACAAAAATTTAGAAAGCAACTATACATATTAAATCTGCCTGCAATGGAGAAGACCTGGGTTTGATCCCTGGGTTGGGAAGGTCCTCTGGAGAAATGAAAGGGTATCCATTCCAGTTCTTGCCTGGAGAATTCCATGGACTGTAGAGTGCATGGTGACAAAAGAGAGGGCAAGCAACTTTCACTTTTGCTTTCATACATATTACACTAAGGAAACTAAGGAATGTGTGCTGTATAGACATAGACATTTTCATTGTGATATTTTCTAAATCTCATGCCATTCTTAGTAGTGAATATGTTATTTCAGAGTTGGAGATTCTTTTTCAGTGTCAGTGTGATTCAAAACTTACTCATTCAAAATTCCTATTTTTGTAGGTTTTTCTACTTTGCTTATTGCTGCTGCTTGCTGCTGCTGCTAAGTCACTTCAATCGTGTCTGACTCTGTCCGACCCCATAGATGGCAGCCCACCAGGCTCCCCCATCCCTGGGATTTTCTAGGCAAGAACATTGGAGTGGGTTGCCATTTCCTTCTCCAATGCATGAAAGTGAAAAGTGAAAGGAAGTCGCTCAGTCGTGTCCGACTCTTCGCAACTCCATGGACTGCAGCCCATGTCTCCTCTGTCCATGTGATTTTTCAGGCAAGAGTAGTAGAGTGGGTTGCCATCGCCTTCTCTGACTTTATTATCTTAATGTAAATGTTCATCTGGTAGTATCAACTCTGAAGTCTGACAATGAATATATAATTAAAACATAATTCTTGTGCCTATAACACTATTTTTGTTAAAATTTACCTATATTCTTCTTTAGGGCATGGTAAATGGGATTTTTATTTTTTATCTTTTATGTATGCTTTTGATCTTTTTATTTAGTTTAAACACTAAGACTGAATTTTTCTACGTAACTGATATATAGTGCAAAATATGGTATTTTGAAATTGCATTTGGCTCAGAGATTAAAAGGCAGTTCATTTATGAGGATCACACTGGTGGGATAAGCTATATATTTTAACTTAAAGAGAAAAAAAAGAAGCATAATTAAAAGTACATTTTTATTCACAAATTGAGGTTTCAGTTTATAATTAGCCTATAATATATTACATGGAAAATAGTCAGGTTATTAAATAATTTCGCTGGCATCGTAAATTTCTGAGTTGAGGACTTAACATTAATAATAGTGTCGCCTTTGTTTTCAGCACTGTACTGCATACATTAATGGATCATATAATTCCATTTCAACAATCCTGTGAGATATTATTAGCTTCTTTTTACCAATAAGAAAATCAGATCCTAAAGGAGCTTTATAAGTTTTTGGTCACATAATCGTGGGAGGCATAGACCAAAGCTGATGTTTCAAATTGCAGTGTTACACAGGGCTAGATTTGATGCTTTTGTTGAAGCAGCTACAAAACAGATTCTCCTCCTATGAATACACTTCCTTAATTATTCTAATATCAACCGCCATCAAATAAATTAAACTTAATTGAGTGCCTGAAGGTAAAGACTATATTTTTCCCTTGTTTTTAGCCTCAGATTCCAGCATGATGTGTGTGTCTATTTGTTACTCAAAACAATTTAATTGAATACATTTTAGATAAAAATCATTTAGCTCCTTTTTAAGATGGGATTTTGTAGCTAATCATAAACATCTCTTTTGAAAACAGCTCATGATTACTTTGAAAATAAGAAAATATCATAAGAACTTTTCCCAAAACATTAGTTCTTTTATATTCGTATATCATTTAATAGATTCTTGGTATTTAACTTTGCCTGAGGGGAAAGACTAGGATGAGGAAGTGGCTTATGAGAAAACAGTGCTTATCCTTATAATCTAATGTTTCCCCTAATATTGCATTTTGTTACTTTGAATTTTCTAAAGGCTGGATTTATTTTCTAGATTCATAAAAATTTAAGTTGCTTTTGATAGTATTCTTCAGTGCTGGTATTAAATGTTTTAATTAGCATGGAAATTACATTTGAAATTAAATAGTAACAATGAAACAAAGGTCTTTAAAATTAACTGGAAGCAAGTGTTTATTGCTTTTAGAGAACTTTATGTCACAGCAAATGCCTAGTAACTAATTCCCTATCTTAAAACTGTAATTATTGTTTTCTGCTGAAATTATCTTCATTAAAATAATCTCCAAAGAAACAAAAAATACCATGATATTCAACATTTTCCTTTCTAGTTTTTTAATACTACAAGATAAAAGAAGCACTCAGACTTTACCCTCATTTTTTTCTACATCTAATTACCAGAGTAAATTTTATATTTATCATTTTCTTCTATGCTTTATACTATTTCTACATCTAAATATTTTTAAAAACTGAATTTTGCTGAATACTTATCACTGGTGTAATTTTTCATCACTATCATGCTTTCTTAGAATTTGTCTATTCTGATATATATTGCATATCACTTAATTTTTACATATGATTTATTATAAAATGTATAATTTGGTTTCAGTTTTTATTGTACTAAATTATTTATCACTTCTGCTGTTACAGACAATGCTATGACATCAATTTGGGTAGGTGACAGAATTTCTTTAAGATTTTTACTCAGAAGCAGATATGTTTGTTCAACATCATCCAACATTAAAAACTCCTACTTTTCTACCCAAAACAAGCTATACAAATTCTGAGTTACACCGGTATTATTTAAGTGTATTTCAAATGCTTATTTTTATCATTAGTTTTAAAGATTTTTAATTAAAAGTATGTGGAATAATATTTCAAGATTTTGATTTATATTTTTCCAATTATTTGTGAGGTTGTGTTTCTTTTCACATAAATATTTCTTTTTGGGGAGAATTGTTTGTTTATTTCCTTTACATATCAGTAACTTGGATTGTTTGCCTTTTTGCTTGTATTAACATGTGAAAAAATAAATTGTCAAATTCTGAGGCTTGTAATTTCTATTTTCTTATGTGAAAAAAATAGTATACTCAAATTAAACCATTCTCACCTCATTGAGTTGTATTTTTCTCTGTACTATTATTGAGGATATAAGGTGGTCTTCTATAAATTTTATTAGTTCCCAAGATTTGATCTTCATACTTAAGGCTCTTTATATTTGTGTAGAGCATATATTTAATGTAATCATTGTCTATAGGGTCAATTGTACCAGTATTCTATTTTTAAAAAGTTATCCTTTCTCCACTGATTTTAAAAGACTCTGATACACTCATTGATTCATGCTGGGTAGTAGATTTATTAGAAAGTTTTTATGGACAATCATATTGCAGTCTTTTCATACTACTTTTCTGTTTTGATTTCTTAAGAGGAGAAGTATCTGTAATCTGTTTCAACCTCAACATTCTCTCCCAAATAATTTTCTTTCTCATTGTATTTATCAGAATATTTTTCTTAAAATACCAGTCATAGAAGGCATCTACACTTTTTCATTATTTTGATTTGAAAGCTTACATAGTGTCATTATTAAGTATTAAAACTAATCTGCTTTAAAAAAACACACTCATTTACTCTGGTAAAAGCACTTAAACACGAGCTCTATTCTTTTAGCTTTTTTAAAGTTTACATTATAGTTGACCATAAATGAAATATTGTTCAACAACTCTCTAGGGCTTCTTCATCCTGTGCAACTGAAATTTTATTCTCATTTTCCCTTGTCTTCAGCCCTTGGAAACCACTATTCAACTCTTTTAATCTATGGATTTGGTTATTTTAATTAGCTCAGATAAGTAGAATCATGAAATCATGTCTTTATATGGATTGGTTTAATTCTCTAAACATATCTTCAATGTTTATATGTAATGCCATGCGTTGTAAAATTTCCTTTTTTAAGGGCTGAATAATATTCTACTGTTATGTATATTCTACATTTTCTTTATCCTTTCTTCTGTTGGTGAACATTTGATTGTCTCCACATCTTAGCTATTGTAAATAGTGCTTCAGTGAACATAAGTATGCAAATATCTCACTGAAGCCTGCTTGCAATCTGGACAAGTAATTAGAAGTGGGATTGCTACAGCATGCGATAATTCTATTTTTAAAGCTTTTGTGGAACTCCCACGCTGTTTTTCATAATGGTTGCACCATTTTACATTCAGTTGTGTGCAAGCATACTGACTTCTCCACATTCTTGTTAACACTTGTCTTTTTTTTTTTTTTAACAGATTTCTTGTCAAATCTCTTGTAAAATCTTATGACTTTGATTTTCATTTTTTCTGACAATTGGTACTGTTGAACTTTATATATATATATATATACATATATACATATATATATCATATATATATGATATATATATATATGATATATATATGTATATATGATGGTCATTTGTAAAACTTACTTTGAAAAATTCTATTCAAGTTATTATTTGAATTTTAAATCAGTTTATGATTGTTTTGTGTGTGCTATTGAGTTGTAAGAGTTCCTTACATTTTGGAGGTTAACCTTTTATCAAATGCTTTTGATATCTGACAGGTAATTATTTCTCTTTTATTCTTATTTTCTTATGAGATTTTTTAAAAGCAACCTAACTAACCTGGAAATGAAGAGCTGAATATGACAAAGTCTAAATACACACACACACACACACACACACACACACACACACACACACTTAGTCAAATAGTGGAAGAGAAAGAATTCTTCTTACTGAGTAATTATGAAATAGTTGGATTATTTATTAACACTGGAAAAATAAAGACCACTGAGAAGAATACAAGAGCTCTTCAGTATTGTTTAACAAATTAGACTATCTTTTCTACATATTTGGGTTCATTTTACTGTAATGTAGATAGATTTAATTTAATTAAATTAATGAAGTACGAAAATATATTAAACCTCCAATGAGAGGTATATGCTAACCTATTTCTCTAGCTATAAAAATCCTGCTACTGCTAAGTCGCTTCAGTGTGTCCAACTCTGTGCAACCCCATAGACGGCAGCCCATCAGGCTCCCTCATCCTTGGGATTTTCCAGGCAAGAACATTGGAGTGGGTTGTCATTTCCTTCTCCAAAGCATGAAAGTGAAAAGTGAAAGTGAAGTCACTCAGTCGTGTCTGACTCTTGGCGACCCCATGGACTGTAGCCTACCAGGCTCCTCCATCCATGGGATTTTCCAGGCAAGAGTACTGGAGAGGGGTGCCATTGAAAAATTTTGAATGACAAGATAATGCTATACCTACGCCATGAGCACAAGTTCAGTGAGAGAAACAGAAATCACTGTTGGCATTTTGAGCAAAAGCGATTTTTATCCTGGCAATTAGATTATAATAAAATTGTTTCAATGTCTCTAAGAACAGCAAAAAATTGTGTATAGAAGATAAATTCTGAAAAATCAAAACAACAGGCTCACCTCGGAATCTATGATCCATGAGACCACAACACAAGTCATGAAATCAAGAACATATACCTTTAACTGCAATCCCAAAGCTAGAATTAAGCATCTTTCCTTCTGATCCCAAACAGGATCAACTCAAAAGAACCACACCAAATTAAAATAAAAATAAATAAATAAAGATAAAGTGTGAATACTAAAGGCAGAAAAGGAAAAACAAGGTTACATACAGGGGAACTTCCATAACACTATCACTTCACTTCAGAACAAAGTCTGCAGCTAGAAGGGAGTGGCATGATGCATTCAAAGTGATAAGTGGGAAAAAAATCACATCCAAAACACCTAAGCAGCAAGACTTTCATTCAGATTTGATGAAGAGATCAAAGGTTATACAGAGAAGGAAAAGCTTAAAAGTTCAGTAGCACTGAACCAGCTTTACAAGAAATGTTAAAGGAACTTCTCTAAGTGAAAAAGAAAAGGTCACAACCAGAAACATAAAAATTATTAAAGCAGAAATCACACTGATAAAGGCAAATATACAGTAAAGTTGATAAATCGGTCACTTTTAAAGCTAATAAGAAGGCTAAAAGATAAAAGTAGTGAAAGCATACCCACAATAATTAATAAAGGTATACACAAAATAAATACATTAAATATGATTTTAAAAGAGTAAACAGTGAAGGTGAGGAAGTTAAAATACAGGCTGTTAAAATGTGTTTGAACTTAATAGGTCAGTAAATGAAGATAATTACATTACATATAGATTGCAATTAAGCAGTGTGAGGAATACAGTCAATAGCTATGTGATATCTTTGGTGACATTTTGTAACAATTTATCATGGTAATTAGTTTGAAATGTATAAGAGACATAAAATAACTCTGTTTTGTTAAAAAAAAACTGTTATAAATCAAAAAACAAAAATAAAAAATCAGATTTGTGGTTATTAGAAATGGGGTATGGCAGGGGAAATTGGATGGAGGTGATCAAAGGTACACATTTCCACTTCTAAGATAAATAGGTTCTAGGAATGTACTCTGTGTGTGTGTGTGTGTGTGTGTGTGTGTGTGTGTGTATGCGCGTGTGTGCTCTCAGTTGTGTCTGACTCTTGCAACCCCATGAACTACATGTAGCCCTCTAGGCTTCTCTGTTCATGGAATTTTCCCAGCAAGAATTCTGGCATGGGTAGCCATTTCCTACTCTGAAAGGGTTGTACTATACAATAGGATAAATATAATTAACACTGTTTTATGTTTGTTATATATGGAAATTGTTAACAGAGTAAATCCTAAGAGTTTTCATCACAATAAAATTTTCTGTTTTCTTTATTTTGTATCTATATGAGATGATGGATGTTCACTAATTGTGACATGCATTTCATGATGTATATAAGTCAAATCATTATATGTACATCTCATTTACACAGTGTTGGATGTCAATTATATCTCAATAAAATTAGAAGGAAAGAAAGGAATCTTTCTGTTGTTGCAATTGCCTCTCAACATCCAATTTTGAACTCAAATTCTGTAGAAAAACTTTCATCAACTTTATTAACAAAAGAAAGAGAGCTAAAAAGAAAAAAGAACAGAAGATGACTTTCATTTTATTTCTGATTCCAAATCTCATGAAAGTTCATCTAAGCAGAACACATTAGTTTTCACCTAGAATCCTAGCTACAGAGAGTATATAGCATATGGTTTTTAACATTTTATCCTTTGCAATATGTGAAATACCTTAGAAAACAACTAAATAAGAGATCTACAAGAATGCAGTTAATTTTTCACTAGAATGTAAAGGGCATAAAGGCAGGAATATTTGCCTGTTTTGTACAACCTCAGAAACACTTAGGCACATGGTAGACAATAAGTACTTGCTTAATTAGTGATTATTTCACTGAATCTCCAATGTCTAGTACATTATATGGTGCATGTGACCCCAAGGACTGTAGCCAACCAGGCTGCTCTGTGCATGGAATTCTCCAGGCAAGAATACTGGAGTAGGTAGCCATTCCCTTCTTCAGGAGATCTTCCCAAGCCAGGGATCGAATCCAGGTTTCCTGCATTACAGGTGGCCTCTTTACCATCTGGCCCACCAGGGAAGCCCTTTATGTTACATCTTCACTAGGTATTCAATATTAATGTTGCTCTTTGGACTTCTCTGGTGGCTCAGATGATAAAGAATACACCTGTAATGCAAGAGACCTGGGTTCAGTCCCAGAAGTGGGAAGATACCCTGGAGAGGGAATGGCTATCCATTAGAGTATTCTTGCATGGAGAATCCAATGGACAGAGGAGTCTGTTGGTTACAGTACATGGGATTGCAAAGATTTGGACATGACTGAGCAACTAAAAATAGGTGTCACTCTTTTATTAAATTTTATGTGAATTTCGCATAATCCATAACAAAAACACATAGCACATGTATACACACAATTTTAAAACTAAACTGGGAATATCATTCTATTACCTATGGATTTACTGACTGGTCCTTTTATTTAACATCTATGATGTGTCTACTTCTTTCCCTGCCTGTGATACAGTGTCCCTTGAATATTTAATATGCCTCTCCACCGCTAAATTTTCATTTTACTGCTCCTCTCCCCTTCTGTTCTTCTAAAATCTTAAAAGATGATGCTGTGAAAGTGCTGCTCTAAGTATGCTAGCAAATTTGGAAAACTCAGCAGTGGCCATGGGACTGGAAAAGGTCAGTTTTCATTCCAGTCCCAAAGAAAAGCAATGCTGAAGAATGCTCAAACTACCTCACAATTGCACTCATCTCACATGCTAGCAAATTAATGTTCAAAATTCTCCAAATCAGGCTTCAGCAATATGTCAAACATGAACTTCCAGATGTTCAAGCTGGTTTTAGAAAAGGCAGAGGAACCAGATATCAAATTGCCAACATCTGTTGGATCATTGAAAAAGCAAGAGAGTTCCAGAAAAACATCGATTTCTGCTTTATTGACTATGCCAAAGCCTTTGACTGTGTGGATCACAATAAGCTATAGACAATTCTGAAAGAGATGAGAATACCGGACCACCTGACCTGCCTCTTCAGAAACCTATATGCAGGCCAGGAAGCAACAGTTAGAACTGGACATGGAACAACAGACTGGTTCCAAATAGGAAAAGGAATATGTCAAGGCTGTATATTATCACCCTACTTATTTAACTTACATGCAGAGTACATAATGAGAAACACTGGGCTGGAGGAAGAAGAAGCTGGAATCAAGATTGCTGGGAGAAATATCAATAACCTCAGATATGCAGATGACACCATCCTTATGGCAGAAAGTGAAGAGGAACTAAAAAGACTCTTGATGAAAGTAAAAGAGGAGAGGGAAAAAGTTGGCTTAAAACTCAACATTCAGAAAACTAAGAACATGGCATCTGGTCCCATCACTTCAAGACAAATAGATGGGAAAACAGTGGAAACAGTGCCTGACTTTATTATTTGTACTTCAAAATCACTGTAGATGTTTACTGTAGCTATGGAATTGAAAGACACTCCTTGGAAGGAAAGTTATGACCAACATAGATAGCATATTTTAAAGCAGAGACATTACTTTGCCAACAAAAGTCCATCTAGTCAAGGCTATGGTTTTTCCAGTGGTCACGTATGGGATGTGAAAGTTGGACTGTGAATAAAGCTGAGTGCCAAAGAATTGATGCTTTGGAACTGTGGCATTGGAGAAGACTCTTGAGAGGCCCTTGTACTGCAAGGAAATCCAACCAGTCCATCCTAAAGAAGACTAGTCCTGGGTGTTCATTGGAAGGACTGATACTGAGGCTGAAACTCCAATATTTTGGCCATCTGAAGTAAAGGGGTAACTCATTTGAAAAGACCCTTATACTGGGAAAGACTGAGGGCATGAGGAGAATGAGATGACAGAGGATGAGATGGTTGGATGTTATCACCGACTCACTAGACATGAGTTTGGCTAAACTCCAAGAGTTGGTGATGGACAGGGAGGCCTGGCATGCTGCAGTCCATAGGGTCGCAAAGCATCGGACACGACTGAGCCAATGAGCTGAACTGAACTCCCCTTCTGAATTCTTCTCTTCACTGATAACAATCTTACTTTCATTTTTAGAACTATCATATCCCACACAACCCTCTGATGATGGTTTTTGCTTTGTAACACCTCAAAATTTCAGATCACCATTGAGGCCATACCTGCAGGCTGTCATTAAGTGTTGATACTTCATTAAAGTGATACTGATGAGATAGAAAATGTTCTAGAAACAAGTATCCTATGGTATTAGCCTCCTATTTTCATATCAGAAGGAGTTAGCAGTGTTTTAAGGAAAGATCTATCAGTCCAAAATCTACTTTTCTGTTAAATATAGTATGGAATATATGGTGTAGTGGATTCTTTCATGTCATATATTCAATACAGTACTTTTAGATTAAACTTCCCTTACTCATTTGCAGTGCTTTCTCAGACATATCCAAGTGCTCCAGGACGTTGAAAAGAAGCAACAAACCATATTTCCATTACCTGGGCACAGGAAACCACCTATATACTATTAAATAAGTATTTGAGATGCATATTATCAAACAGGAATTTTATTTAGGATTTTGTTCTTGGGAAATGTATGTAAAAGAAGGAAGATAAAAAGATCTAGGTAGATAAAGAAGTTGGGTTGTAGCCTAGTCACTCTTGCAAACCCATGGGGAACTATGAAGACAGTATGATTCTACAGTATCAATCTGTTTTGCAGACGGGCACATATAGATCCATTTTACATCTTCTATTTATTTTGGTAAAATTTCCCACAGCACAATATTCTCTCTTCAACACTGTTACATTTAACAGTTGTTTCCTGACTTTTTTCCAATATTTATTTGAGGACATACAGTAAGGTATTGCTACATGCCACCTAAATCTCTATGCAAAACTGAAGGACTTAATTCTGCAGTTGTTGGTACTGTCGGAAGACAATACTGCTGACAACTTTCATATACTGGTCTTCACTAGCGAGAGCTGCCTCCCTTACCTTTTCGGTATAACCAACTTTATGTTCAGTGATAGAATGTACAGACTTACCTCTTGTTCCAATGTAAGACACTTCTAAAGAATCATCCCAATTTCAGAGCTCCCTGTGTGGTTATATGAGATCACTGTGAGACTAAACCATAATCTTTTTTTTTTTTCCCCTCCAATCTACCTCCCTCCTCTTCCACAGACATTCATCCTAAAATAGATGTTTCTAATAAACATCCCTTATGATAATCTCTGAATCTGAGTTTGCTTTCCAGGGAATTCAACATACAAAAAATCAAAATATTTTTAGACTTGAGAAGCTCAGATAATTTGGCATGAACTGCTATTATGCTAAGCAAAATTATAGCACTATAAAAGAACTTGAAAGCAAAATTCATGATGAAATGCTAAATAAGATTATTAGAACTAAAATGGACATAGAAGTTTAGAGAAGGAAAAAAAAATGTATTGAAGGTTGTCAGATTCAGAGAGATTTTTATGGGAAAGAAATATTGAGCTCAACCTTGGTAAGTGGACAGGATTTTGATAGATGAAAGGAATGAAGAGCATTCCAACCAAGGAGTAAATTGATGAAATGATCAATGGGCTAGGTGAATTTCTGGTATTCATTATCCTTCAGTCTAAGAGTAACTTGGTGATACTTGGAAAGATGGCAATCAAATAGCTCTTATTCAGTTGTTTTAAAGTATACTTTTATGATTTTTTTTCCCCCTGAAAAGCTCTTAAGTTGATTGGGTCTCTTATCACAGTTTCTGTGAAATCTTTAGATTTAATGAGCTTATTACTAGTTTAAGTAACCTGCCACTGGAGAGCTGTCAACCTAAAATAATCTCACATGTTCTCATTTGAGGAACTCTCCCAGGAAATAGATGATCAAGGAAATGATTACCCTTAAAATAAAAGTGTTTAGTGAAATTCTAAAGGGAGATTGTTTCCATAGTCATTTATCAGTGTAATTTTCTCAGACTAGACTGTGTCTTGAGCAATTAAGCCATAACTAAATATATTCAGATTGACATTAATACACAGGTAATAACCAGAATCAGTTTTGACATATTCTTTATAGATAAAACTTCAGTTTTGTGGGGGAGTCCACATTTTCAGAAGAAAATCAGTGAAGCCAGTTCTATCTACAAGTACAGATAAAGGAAACAAACGGAGTAATTCAATATTTGACATTTTTATTATTATTTATCCCACTAGTTAAACAATCAATTTTAAGATCCATAAAACAAAAGGCATTATGGTTACCCTCTTTATATTTTAGGACTTATGTAAAAAAATAATTTAAAAAACTGAGAAATTCTTAATCAAGACTGGTGTGATTATGACAAGCTTTCTTCAAAAGGACAAAAGAAATAAGAAGTTGCTGTGATAAGGCTTTTGCATAATTCTTTAAGACCTTTATCATTTACTCAGCTTCTTCTTTGAACAGATGGTTAAAACATGGCAGCCAAAATAAACGAGGCCTAGTCCAAAATAAGTCATTACCACTTTATATATGATCGGCCAATACATACAAAAGAATTAAGAGAATCTTAGCCTAAGGATACAAAGCAAAGAATGACAGCTATTTACATTACATTCTTTTTGTCAGCTCCTCTGCAACAGCCTTTTGGCACTGCCCCTGCTTTGTTGAAGCCAAGTAGGTAAATTAGGTAAGTATGAGAGTATGAGGTAACTATCCCTTATTATCCAATTTATCTAGCTAAATTTCAAGACACCTGTATACCTTTGCTTGTCAAAACACATAAGTGCAGCCATCGTTTAACTTAACAAAGAAATTTTAGTTTCCCTGAAGCCCATGCAGTACAATAAAAAGTAAATATGTACTTACAGTGTGTTACTGTTTGCACAGCATACTCTACATATCATGGAAGGGGAAAAAGAAGTAGAAATAAATGGAACGTTTATAAAAATTAAGAAATTCTATTATCCATACAATTCCATACTCTAGACTTTCTGAAATGAAAAACAACAACAACAACAACAACAATAACAAAACACTAATTATGTACAGGTCTACTTCTGTAAAACCATATTGAAAATTGTCTTCAAGTTATAAACATTTAAGACAAAAAATGTGTGTGTGTGTGTTTTTTTTTTTTTTAGGTAGTACTTATAAATGTGGGGGAAATGTATATAGTAATCATGGAAACAATGCTTAAACTCCAAAAGGCTCTTATCATATACTACCTACAAAAATACTGTGAGCTAAAGGTACTTAATGTCTGTTCCTTCACAGATGAGAAAACTCTAAGAACAGAAGTTTAATAGCTTTCCTAACATGACAGAACTAATAAGATACAGAGTTGGGATTCAAAACTCCTTTCCCCAGGTCCGTAAGTACACATTCTTAACCTCTACTCTATGTTATCATTTTAGAGTCTATATATCATATAAATAAAGCTACAATATGATGAAAGGAAGCTATGACTCTTTTGTTAGATGAAACTCTTTTCTGAGACTGCAAATGATTAAATACATTTAATCATTCTAGTCAGCTAAATATAGGTAGTTTAAAGCCTTACAAGATGGTCTTAATTTAACAATTATTTAGTGATCTATACATGTTGTAAGTTATCTAGTTAAATAATCACTAATTTATAAAATAATAAAGAAATTTTAAAATAAGCTAGAACAGACTGGTTCCAAATAGGAAAAGGAGTATGTCAAGGCTGTATATTTAACTTATATGCAGAGTATATAATGAGAAACGCTGGACTGGAAGAAACACAAGCTGGAATCAAGCTTGCCAGGAGAAATACCAATAACCTCAGATATGCAGATGACACCACCCTTATGGCAGAAAGTGAAGAGGAACTAAAAAGTCTCTTGATGAAGGTGAAAGTGGAGAGTGAAAAAGTTGGCTTAAAGCTCAACATTCAGAAAATGAAGATCATGGTATCCAGTCCCATCACTTCATGGGAAATAAATGGGGAAAACAGTGGAAACAGTGTCAGACTTTATTTTGGGGGAGCTCCAAAATCACTGCAAATGGTGACTGCAGCCATGAAATTAAAAGACACTTACTCCTTGGAAGGAAAGTTATGACCAACCTAGATAGCATATTCAAAAGCAGACATCACTTTGCTGACTAAGGTCCATCTAGTCAAGGCTATGGTTTTTCCAGTAGTCATGAATGGATGTGAGAGTTGGACTGTGAAGAAGGCTGAGCGCCAAAGAATTGATGCTTTTGAACTGTGGTGTTGGAGAAGACTCTTGAGAGTCCCTTGGACTGCAAGGAGATCCAGACTGTCCATTCTGAAGGAGGTCAGCCCTGGGATTTCTTTGGAAGGTATGATGCTAAAGCTGAAACTCCAGTACTTTGGCCACCTCATGGGAAGAGCTGACTCACTGGAAAAGATTCTTTTGCTGGGAGAGATTGAGGGCAGGAGGAGAAGGGGATGACAGAGGATGAGATGGCTGGATGGCATCACTGACTCAATGGACGTGAGTCTGGGTGAACTCCGGGAGTTGGTGATGGATAGGGAGGCCTGGTGTGCTGTGAATCATGGGGCTGCAAAGAGTCAGACACAACTGAGCAACTGAACTGAACTGAACTGATAGTGTTGGTTAGTAAAATTGTTACTAGTTTTAGGTTGATTAACCCAATGATTTTTCTAGTTTTTTATGATAGTGCCATTAATATAGAAGCACTAAAAATTCAAAATAATATTCCTACATGTGTAAATAGACATTTAATGATGTTTGTTGTGATGAAGAAATGGTAAGCAATGTTTCATGCCTTCTCTAATTTGCTTCTCGGGAGTCTATATCTCAGTGCTGGAATTTTAAAGAAAAATTTTGAATACAAATTACTGCTGCCAGTGGTTTATTTTCTACTTGCATGGGTTATTTTGATATGCTCAAGAACTGGGTTATCACTATTGATATATGAGGAGAACAATTTTGATTATCTTGGCATAGAAGCCATTAATCATTTATATTAACATAAATCAGGTAACTATGTTGTTGGATATTATGTAACATCATTTCAGCAATATAATGATTTCTATACTATTTTTATTGAAAATTCCCAGGGAATAACCTAAGATTATTATCACTCAAGTAAGTGTTCAGAATAAAGATTATCCTGCAGTGTTTAAATATTAGTTTCACTTGGGTGAACATAAAGTATCTTTGAGTTTTCAAAATTTATTTAGTTTTGTATACTTACTTTCAATATTAACTTATACATTGTTGTTTTTCAGTCATCCAGTTGTGTCCAACTTTTTAGACCTGATAGACTCAGCATAACAGCCTCCCTGTCCCTCAGCAATTCCCAGAGTTTGCTCAAGTTCATGTTCATTGCATGAGTAGCAGTGCTGTCCAGCCATCTCATCCTCTGATTCCCTCTTCTCCTTCTGCCCTCCATCTATCCCAGCATCTGGGACTTTTCCAATGAGTCATCTGTTCACGTCAGATGACCAAAATACTAGAGCTTTAGCTTCAGCATCAATCCTTCCAGTGAATATTTAGGGTTGATTTTCCTTAAGATTGACTGGTTTGATCTTGCTGTCAGGGGACTCTCAGGAGTCTTCCCCAGCATCACAGTCTGAAGGCATCAATTCTTTGGCATTCTGCCTTCTTCATGGTCCAGTTCTCACAACCATATGGGACCACTGGGAAAACCATCGCCTTGACTATACATACCTTTGTTGGCAGAGTAATGTCTTTGCTTTTCAAAACACTATCTAGGTTTCTGTATTTTAGGGTATTTTATTTGACAATAAAATTGAATTATTTAGTTGCTAACTAAAATTTCAAATATCAATTTTTAATATGAAAACCTACGTGTTTCCCTTGATACAATTCTTTATCTGCATTCAATACATGAATTCTAATATTTTGTGTAACATAGGACAATGTCACTTTATTTGGAAATAAGCTTATTTTAATTTTCAAAGGTAACATTGAGACATGTCCCCATTTCTTTTAAATATCATTTTTTAAAATATCATTCTTGGTCTTGAATATAAAATATCCGTATCCTGTTTTGCCAGTCACAGCCTAGAAAAAAACATCACCACAGTCTCAACGTTGTCTTAAATAGTGAAGGTGTATTGTATTCATACCTTTTTATTTGTTTGTTTCAAGGAATTAGGTGTTTTTTGTTACATTTTTAAATTTAAAACATGCACAATATCTCATTGTATTGATCTCTTTTTTTTTTTTTCCTTTACAATACTGTATTGGTTTTGCCATACATTGACATGAATCCACCACGGGTGTACATGAGTTCCCAATCCTGAACCCCTCTCCCACCTCTCTCCCCATATCATCTCTCTGAGTCATCCCAGTGCACCAGCCCCAAGCATCCTGTATCCTGTATCGAACCTAGACTGGTGATTCGTTTCTTACATGATATTATACATGTTTCAATGCCATTCTCCCAAATCATCCTACCCTCTCCCTCTCCCACAGAGTCCAAAAGTTTGTTCTATACATCTGTGTCTCTTTTGCTGTCTCACATACAGGGTTATCATTACCATTTTTCTAAATCCATATATATATGTGTTAGTATACTGTACTGGTGTTTTTCTTTCTGGCTTACTTCACTGAGAAAGAAGTGTTGATTTTTCAACTTAATAACAAAAATTATTTCTTAAGCAAGTCAAATAAATACATGTGATTATTTGAGTTTTGTGGATGAGCCTTATTTTTGAAATTGTAAGTCATAAAAGCATTTTGGATTAGTTTCATTCCTGACAATTGATATAAAAGGATGGTAGAAAACAAGCATTCTGTATTTTTTTTTTAAAGATGGTAACTGATGTCTCAAATTAAACTTCACACCAAAATATCCTTCAAGGAAACTTGGTGCCTTTCTCTTAGGTATATGCATAGCATATACACATATTCTATAAACTAAGTTAAATATCATTCTTTTCTTCTCCCTTAAATTTCTTAGAAGATCATTTCTATTTTACAGACCAGCATAGAATCATTGTATGGATACATTTTTGTGGAATGTGTAATATTTTACAACTCAAATTTCCTAACATGATGATGTATATAATACTTGCAAGATTATTATATAGTACCATAATAAAGAGAATCTTTCATCTCTAATTAGAAACAGATATAATATTTTTTCTTTGAGAGTATTTTCTTGTCTCAATTGTAATGATGACATTTTAAAATGAGACTTAAAAATTTATTGAATATACTACTTCCCTGGTGGCTCAGAGGTTAAAGCATCTGCCTTTGATGCGGGAGACCTGGGTTCGATCCCTGGGTCAGGAATATCCCCTGGGGGAAGGAAATGGCAATCCACTCTAGTATTCTTGCCTGGAGAATCCCATGGACAGAGAAGCCTGGTAGGTTACAGTCCATGGGGTTGCAAAGAGTTGGACACGACTGAGCAACTTCACATCAACATTCACATCATCATTATACCTAAATATACTGACTTTACCATTAGTAAAACGATGAAACACCACTTTTGCAAAATCATTAGTGTTGAAAATTGTTCTCTAAATGATTTATAAAAAGAAATACTTTTTAAAAAGTATAATGAATGCATATTTTGGTGATAATAGTTGTGTCTCCTAAACTCTTGCTAACTTTTCCATTTACATCATCCAAGTCTTGTTATATGACTTTCACAGCTTGAGACACTTTCACAATGTTTTCTTATCTCTGATATCTCAAGAATTCCTTGTATTTCACGTGCATTTTTTTTTTTTTCCCTTTTACAAATAAATTTTATTTATTTATTTGGAGGCTAATTACTTGACGGTATTGTATTGGTTTTGCCATACATTGACATGAATCTGCCACTGGTATACGTGAACCCACCTCCCATGGCCTTCCCTATCCTATCCCTCTGGGTCATCCCAGAACACCAGCCCCGAGCACCCTGTCTCATGCATAGAAACTGGACTGGTGATTCATTTCACATATGATAATATACATGTTTCAAAGCCATTCTCCCAACCTCCCACCCTCTATTCTATGCATTTGTATCTCTTGCTGTCTTGCACAAAGAGTTATTGTTACCATCTTTCTAAATTCTATATATATATATGCGTTAGTATATTGTACTGGTGTTTTTCTTTCTGGCTTACTTCACTCTGTATACTAGACTCCAGTTTAATCCACCTCATTAGAACTGATTCAAATGTATTCTTTTTAATGAATGATATATATTCCATTGTGTATATGTATCACAGCTTGCTTATCCATTTGTCTGCTGATAGACATCTAGGTTGCTTCCATGTCCTGGCTATTATAAATAGTGCTGTGATGAACATTGCAGTACACGTGTCTCTTTCAGTTCTAGTTTCCTTGGTGTGTATGCCCAGCAGTGGAATTGTTGGGTGGTATGGTAGTTCTATTTCCAGTTTTTTTTAAGGAATCTCCACTCTGTTCTCCATAGTAGCTGTACTAGTTTGCATTCCCACCAACAGTGTAAGAGGGTTCCTTTTTCTCCACAACCTCTCCAGCATTTATTGCTTGTAGACTTTTGGATAGCAGTCATTCTTACTGTGAAATGGTACCTCATTGTGGTTTAGATTTGCATTTCTCTAATAATGAGTGATGTGGAGCATCTTTTCATGTGTTTGTTAGCCATCTGTATGTCTTGTTGGAGAAATGTCTGTTTAGTTCTTTGGCCCATTTTTTGATTGGGTCATTTATTTTTCTGGAATTGAGCTGCAGGAGTTGCTTGTATAGTTTTGAGATTAATTTTTTGTTAGCTGCTTCGTTCGCTATTATTTTCTCCCATTCTGAAGGCTGTGTTTTCACCTTGCTTATAGTTTCCTTTGTTGTGCATAAGCTTTTAATTTTAATTAGGTCCCATTTGTTTATTTTTGTTTTTATTTCCAAAATTCTGGGAGGTGGGTCATAGAGGATCCTGATGTGATTTACATTGGAGAGTGTTTTGACTATGTTTTCCTCTAGGAGTTTTTATAATTTATTTTCTTACATTTAGATATTTAATCCATTTTGAATAACAGCTGACCTTTCAATAGAAACTCTTCAGGCCAGAAGGGAATGGCAAGACATACTTAAAGTGATGAAAGAAAATAACCTACAGCCCAGATTACTGTAATCAGCAAGGATCTCACTCTAGTATGAAGGAAAAATCAAAAGCTTTGTAGACAAGCAAAAACTGAGAGAATTCAGCACCACCAAACCAGCTCTCCAACAAATACTAAAGGATCTTCTCTAGACAGGAAACACAGAAAGGGTGTATAAACTCAATCCCAAAACAATAAAGTAAATTACACTGGGATCATACTTGTGAATAATTACCCCCAACCAAAAGACAAAGACTGGATGAATGGATACAAAAACAAGACCCCTATATGTGTTGTCTACAAGAGACCCACCTCAAAACAACGGACACATACAGACTGAAGGTGAAGGGCTGGAAAAAGTTATTCTACGCAGACACCAAAAGAAAGCAGGAGTAGCAATACTCATATCAGATAAAATAGATTTTAAAACAAAGGCTGTGAAAAGAGACAAAGAAGGACACTACATAATGATCAAAGGATCAATCCAAGAAGAAGATATAGCATCTATACATATATATGCACCCAACATAGGAGCACCACAATATGTAAGACAAATGCTAACAAGTATGAAAGGGGAAGTTAACAATAACACAATAATAGTGGGAGATTTTAATACCCCATTCACACCTATGGGTAGATCAACTAAACAGAAAATCAACAAAGAAACACAAACTTTAAATGATGCAATAGACCAGTTAGACTTAATTGATATCTATAGGACATTTCATCCCCAAACAATGAATTTCAGCTTTTTTCTCAAGCACACACGGAACCTTCTCCAAGATAAATCACATCCTGGGCCATAAATCTAGCCTTGGTAAATTCAAAAAAATTGAATTCATTCCAAGCATCTTTTCTGATCACAATACAGTAAGATTAATTGTCAATTACAGGAGAAAAACTTGTGAGTCTCTTTCATAAGCTCTTTAGCCTTCTGTTCTAGAGCATTTTCTTTCTTTTTTTTTTTCCTTTTGTGCTACATGGCATGTGGGATCTTAGTTCCTCAACCAGGAATCCAACTTGTGCCCCTTGCAATGAGCCATGAGACCACCAGGGAAGTAAACCTATATTCTTCATTTTTTTTTACCTTCTCCTTGAATCTCAGAAATACCTTGCAATCAGTGCAGTTAATAATCAGTTTACCTTGCATCTTTGAATACAGCTGCTTTATCTTTTATTTTTCTGTGTTTCTCTCATAATTGAAATACTGTGGCAAACATTTATAGTTCTCAACAATGATCATGTACTCATCTATATTTCCCAGACTCCTTGATTTTAGGTTGATCCCAAAAGACAAGATTTTGGCCCATTTGATTTGAGTGGGAGTAATTAAAGCCACTTCTAGGCATGGCTCTTAATATCACCTCATGCAATCTTTTTGTCTTCACTTTATCTGCTAGAGATATCTTGGAAATAGTTTATTTTAGAAGGCATAGTTAGAAGAAAGAAGACAGTCCAATCTGCTTTGTGTGTGATAAGTTATTTTAGTTCTGTCCAACTCTTTGTGTCTCCTCTGCCCATGGTATTCTCCAGGAAAGAATACTGGATTCAGTTGTCATGTTTTCCTCTAAGGGTTCTTCCCAATACAGGGGTGTCTCATGCCTCCTGAATTTTCACGCAGGTTCTTTACCACTAATGCCACCTGGGAAGCTGCAACTTGCATTAGACTTTATTTCTTTCCCTCTAGGGTGGGAGAGAATAAGCTGAAAATTAGGGTTTTTAAAATTTGGTGATGCTAGCATTACTTAAAATATTGACCAAATATCTCACCCATTTTAATCAACAGATTTGCCTTGGAATAATTTTGACCATCTCTAAAAATCAAATAAGTCTTCAAAAGAGGAAAATAATTTTCCTTCAAGGAACTGTTGATACCAAAAGAAATTTAAAAATAAAAGACCCAAGGGTGCATTAAAAAAAAAAAGAAAGAAATTAGTATCATAAGAGAGATATAGTTATAGGAAAACTCTAAAAAATATTTCTTATTTAATTAGGAGAGAAATATTAGGCAGTGAATAATCAATATTAGGGGCTAGAAAGACCATGACACATGTTGTATAGTGGAACACACACTTGGTAAAGGGAAAACTGAAATCACTTGTAAGCAGACCACATGCTTACTTTAACTGTAGAGAAAATGTTTCAAAAGCATGTTCCTAGTGTATTGTATTATTACTGGCTACATTCTCCAAGGTTGGCAAGATAGATATGAGCCAGTCTGCAAGCAAAAATGCAAAAAATAACATATAGATTCAGAATTTTGCAGCTTTAGGAAAACTCACTGCTTTTTTGATAGAGTTTTAAACATCCTTTCAATGATAAAGACCCAGTAAAACATTTTAGTTAGAAAACTGACAGGAGTCAAAGAAGATATAACCTTATAATGCAAGACTGTTAGCTGCAAGGCAGCCACATCAAGATAGGAGAGAAGCACATGGATGTAAAAAAAAAAAAAAAAAAAAAAGAAGAAGAAGAATCAAATGCATTTGAGGACCATAGCAAAAGAAGAACATTTGAGAATGATTAGCTGTTCAAGGTACTGACTGAGAGTGAATAAATCAGAAGCTAATTATAGACCCATATTAACTAAAAAGCAATAAATAAGGACTAAAAATATAGTAGCTTTTTAGTAGCTTTCAGGCCACCAAATCATGGCACTGAGAGTTAACTTAAGCAGGAGCACCCCACTCCAGTACCCTTGCCTGGAAAATCCCATGGACGGAGGCGCCTGGTAAGCTGGAGTCCATCGGGTCGCTAAGACTCCGGCACAACTGAGGGACTTCACTTTCGCTTTTCACTTTCATGCACTGGAGAAGGAAATGGCAACCCACTCCATGGTTCTTGCCTGGAGAATCCCAGAGATGGAGGAGCCTGGTGGGCTGCTGTCTATGGGGTCTCACAGAGTCGGACACGACTGAAGCGACTTAGCAGCAATTTTCTCATTCTTTTGCCTTAGACAAATAGACCTCAAAGGCAGCAATATCCCTTGTTCAAAGACATGCCCTCCCCTCCCCTCCTCATGCTTCCCTGCCCTTGCTTTTTCTTTCTTTCTTTTCCTTTCTTTCTTCTTTCTTTCTTTCTTTCTTCTTTCTTTCTTTCTCTTTCTTTCTTTCCTTTCTTTCTTTCCTTCTTTCCTTCCTTCTTTCCTTCTTTCTTTCTTTCTTTCTTTCTTTCTTTCTTTCTTTCTTTCTTTCTTTCTTTTTCTCTTTCTTTCTTTCTCTCTTTCTTTCTTTCTCTCTTTCTTCTTTCTCTTTCTTCCTCTCTCTTCTTTCTTTCTTTCTTTCTTTTTCTTTCTTTCTTTCTTTCTTTCTTTCTTTCTTTCTTTCTTTCTTTCTTTCTTTCTTTCTCTCTTTCTTTCTTTCTTTCTTTCAGCTTTGGATGAATGTTATGGGAGAAGGCAGGAGTAAAACTTCCACAGCCTGAAGCTCTGGGTTAGCCTGTTCCTTCTGGCTAATCTTGTGCTTATGTCATCCCAGGATGTATGTTACCAAGAAAGTGTCTGGTTGAAATTCTCACAGCCTTGAGGTACTTTTTATCTACTCTCAGCAGCTAGTTGAGAAGTATATAAGGCATTGCTTAAACTGATGAGATGGATACTCTCCTGCCCCCTTCTGATGTCTATGTTACAAGCTTTTCCTGTCACTTCCACTTTAAATAAAATCTACACAAAGGTCTTAGTGACTGAGACTGTCTTTGGTTCTGGAGTTAAATCTTCTCCTTTGGAGACCATGATCTGGTGGCACCATTCAACATCAGCTATCAGAAGAGAAACAGTCTTCATTCAAAGACAGATGAGATATTCTATGTGACTCATTCCACATGTAGATATATTTTTTATATATTTGTGACAGGAAGGTGAGCTCCATGTCCTACTACTTTACCATCTTGATTATGCTCCTACAAGGAGAGTGTGCTTTCCAACAGCTTTTCAGATAAGCCCAAATATAAGAACAAAGAAAATCTCAAAGCATTGATCCTGAGCTCTAAGGAAGGCCATGCAATAAAGTTCAGGAGAGGGGAATCAGAATCTATTCAAGAAAACTCCGCAGTGAAAATCTGCTTTTATTTTTAGTAGTTAGATCCAGTGAAAAGTTAAGGTTTCAATAAATAAACTTTTAAGCTTTCATTTGGTTTTACTTATTTGATACTATAGGTATCCCTTCAGGTTATTATAAGGGAGTAGTCATATTTTTTATTGAATAAAACATGAAAATATTTATTGTTTATCATTCTGAAATTGTTTCCACTAAGCCTCTGATATGTTCCTCACCAAAATTACATTTTTGAGAAATGAACTCATCATTTTTTTACGTATAGTCCAAATTTCTATGTATAATAATATGAATTCATATCAGCATTAATGAAAATAAAGACTAAAAGATGAGCTAAAGCTATCACAAAGGTTTTCATCAGAAGACTCATCACTTTTGAGGTGACATTCTGTACTGTGTAGTGAGATGATGCCATCACTTTGAGAACTGCTAAGAAAGACAAAAAAAAAAAAAAAAAGAGAGAGAGAGAGAGAGTGAGTCCTTGCTTAAGTTTACACTAATTTTATTCTTTTCTCTTATGAAATTAGCTGAACATATCAATCTTTGGTGGCACCCAAAGAGACAGCATAACTCAGACAACACCCCTTGATACTTCAGGTTCTAGAATAATTTAGAATTAATATTGCAAGAACTGTATGGTAGACAAAGCACTTTCATTATCACTGCACAAATGTGTCATCATTTTTGAAGGCCTTGGGAAGGCATTCAATGGTGAAAAATTGATATAACTTGATTCTTAAAGAAAGACCCTCAGAAGCTGACTTTCTATAAATGTGTGGCATCTGGGAGGAAATATGGTTTGAAGAGATTCTAAATAAAATGTGTCACAATTTAATCTGTGGTATAGGGATCAGGACTATGGAATGAATTCCGTATTAAAGGCCATCTAGGGGTCAATAGAAGAAGACATCCCAAAGTTTTCAGCATTTGTTTTTCCACAGATACTACAGGTTTTCACTTTATAAAACACAATTTTTTAGGGAATAATTAGTTATACTTGAATGTTCCTTTATTTAAATCTTAATCACATTGCACTTATAAGGTACTTCTCAGAAACACATTTGTAACATAATGAAAAAGAAGCATAGGATGTGTTCATCTGCTCATTAAAAACTACTTGACATCACACATATTATGACAGTGAACTGAGTATTCTGGAGAGAAAATTTATGAGAAGCAAATACAATAGTTCATAGTTCAGTCATTCAGTCATGTCCGACTCTGCGACCACATGAATCGCAGCATGCCAGACCTCCCTGTCCATCACCATCTCCCGGAGTTCACTCAGACTCATGTCCATTGAGTCCGTGATGCCATCCAGCCATCTCATGCTCTGTCATCCCCTTCTCCTCCTGCCCCAAATCCCTCCCAGCATCAGAGTTTTTTCCAATGAGTCAACTCTTTGCATGAAGTGGCCAAAGTACTGGATTTTCCACTTTAGCATCATTCCTTCCAAAGAAATCTCAGGGTTGATCTCCTTCAGAATGGACTGGTTGGATCTCCTTGCAGTCCAAGGGACTCTCAAGAGTCTTCTCCAACACCACAGTTCAAAAGCATCAATTCTTCGTGCTCAGCCTTCTTCACAGTCCAAATCTCACATCCATACATGACCACAGGAAAAACCATAGCCTTGACTAGACAGACCTTAGTTGGCAAAGTAATGTCTCTGCTTTTGAATATGCTATCTAGGTTGGTCATAACTTTTCTTCCAAGGAGTAAGTGTCTTCTGATTTCATGGCTGTAGTCACCATCTGCAGTGATTTTGGAGCCCAAAAACATAAAATCTGGCACTGTTTCCCCATCTATTTCCCATGAAGTGATGGGACCGGATGCCATGATATTCATTTTCTGAATGTTGAGCTTTAGGCCAACTTTTTCACTCTCCTCTTTCACTTTCATCAAGAGGCTTTTGAGTTCCTCTTCACTTTATGCCATAAGGGTGGTGTCATCTGCATATCTGAGCTTATTGATATTTCTCCTGGCAATCTTGATTCCAGCTTGTGTTTCTTCCAGTCCAGCGTTTCTCATGATGCACTCTGCATATAAGTTAAATAAGCAGGGTGACAATATACAACCTTGACGTACTCCTTTCTCTATTTGGAACCAGTCTGTTGTTCCATGTCCAGTTCTAACTGTTGCTTCCTGACCTGCATACAGATTTCTCAAGAGGCAGGTTAGGTGGTCTGGTATTCCCTTCTCTTTCAGAATTTTCCACAGTTTCTTGTGATCCACACAGTCAAAGGCTTTGGCATAGTCAATAAAGCAGAAATAGATGTTTTTCTGGAACTCTCTTGCTTTTTCCATGATCCAGCGGATGTTGGCAATTTGATCTCTGGTTCCTTTGCCTTTTCTAAAACCAGCTTGAACAACAGGTAGTTCATAGTTCACGTATTGCTGAAGCCTGGCTTGGAGAATTTTGAACATTACTTTACTAGCATGTGAGATGAGTGCAATTGTGCAGGAGTTTGAACATTCTTTGGCATTGCCTTTCTTTGGAATTGGAATGAAAACTGACCTGGCTTCTCTTCAGATAATTTTTACATTTAGGGATTAAGTTGGTTTTAAAGTGAAGAAGTTGCCCAAACTCAAACTAAGGTTGTTTGAAAAGCAATTATTAAATTCACCAGTTGTGGTATTCTGTCATTAAGCAATAATTTACTCATTTATTGAACAAATCTCATTCATTAATTAAATAACAATCATATAATAAGTATCATTCCAGGTGCTACAGGAATGTGAATAAGTAGTGTGGACAAAATTCTTGCCTTTCGTGTTATAATAGAGGATGGGGGTGGGAGGTGGGAGGGGGTTTCGGCATTGGGAGATTGTGTTCACCTATGGCTGATTCGTGTCAATGTATGGCAAAACAAATACAGTATTGTAATTAAAAAAATAAATAAATTTAATTTAAAAAATATAATAAAAGCAGACAAAATTATCAGTTACATTAGTATTATGCAGAAAAATAAAGCAATTAATGGGTAAAGGAATGCTCTGTAGTGGGTTGCAGTGGATTGCTGTTTTATTCTGTGTTGTCAGGGAAGGATTTCTCTTTCAGGTAATATATGAATAGAGACACAAAGGATGTGAATGAATGAGACTGGTGGATGAGGTACCTGTGCAAACAGTTTCATACCAAATATAAAAGCTTGAAGGAGGAATGTGTTTACAGAGATCTAAGAAGGAGAAGATTAGTAAAAGTGAAGTAGAATGCACAAGGCAGGGGTAGCAGTGTTGTGTGAGCTGGTAGGAAAGTCAGAAAAATTACTGGTTTGAAGTTTCTTGGCAGAAAAGGCCTTGGTAATGCAGGCCACAGTAAAATCTTTCCTCTTACACTCATGATGGTGGGAGATGGTGGCAGTTACCTGCGCATAGAAGCAATACTGTCTGGTTCATGTTTTAAAAGAATCACTCTGGTTGCTTAGTTTGAGAATACATTAGACAGGGACAGGAACAATGGCCTAAAAACAGTTTTGAGGCTCTTCTAATAATCGAGGCTAAATATAACAGTGGCTTGGACCTGGATGTGGCAGTATTAGTGGCAAGATATCAGATTCTGGATATGTTTTGACATATGGGAAAATATTATGTTGATAATATGAATATATACTACTCAAAAGTATCTTCAGAATTATATTCCTTTATTTATATATATATATATATATATATATAGCTAAGAAAATTCATCTCTCCTCATTTATTTTCAAATTATAGTTCAGAAAAATGGTGAAACAGAGAGGATATATCATCTATGGAAAGCAGAACTCGTGTCATAGGAGAACACTCCTCTCTCTAGCACCAGTGATTTGCACAAAAAGGAAAATAGAAAGAGATGGAGGTAATGTACTGTGTGAGAAGATGCTTCCTTACTGAAGCATTGATAGACAAATCTGAAAATCTTCATCTCAGTATATGTGATTCCATTAAAAATATCCCACAACAGTTTGCATTATTTGGTCATTCATTGTTGGGTCACATGACTATTATAACTTCTAAGTAGAGTGTTAGTCACTCAATCAGTCATGTCCAACTCTTTGGGATCCCATGAACTGTAGCCTGCTAGGACCTTCTTTCCATGGAATCCTCTAGGCAAGAATACTGGAGTGGATAGTCATTCCCTTCTCCAGAGGATCTTCTCAACCTAGGGTTCAAACCCAGGTCTGCATTGCAGGGAGATTCTTTACCATGTGAGCTGCCAGGGAAGCCCCTTAGTAAGTGTACTCTACTGAATTAAAAGATTTAGTAGTGCATTCTCAGCCATTTTAGATTTGAATGGACTGTATCTGGGAGATTCTTGAATTCATCATGCTTCTGAAACCTCACAAAGCTGAACAAAATGAATTTCATTATCTAGGTTTTATACTATCTATTCATAATGTCAGTGGCCAGTCATTTAGATGCAGTCTTAGATTCAGGCCACACTGACCTATTAGCTGTCCTAAAAGATTCATAGTTGTTCTGCTTTGGTTACAATCTAAACTAGGGCAGGGTGAGTGTGACAAATACATAGGAGAGTTTCTGATTCCTAACAAAAAAATTATTGAGAAACTTCAAGAGCCAGATAGGACTTAGGACATTGTAGTAGGCAAAACAAATAAGGTTGTAGATGTTTACTCAGAAAGGGCTAATTGTATTAACTTTATGTTGCAGAGAAATAAAGTTTCAAATAGTACCCAAATAAAATGATCAGTTTGGCACCAGTGAAACCAGTTTGGTTTTTCACTAACTGGTATTGGGTTTACATTAGGAGCTAGATTTCTCTCACGCTAAGCCAACATGCAGAACTATACCAATGAAATCTCTGAAACTGGTCCCATTGGGCAATACTGCTAACACAGGATGACAGCTTAAACTTATATCTAAGATAGGAACATTACTTCCATCAAGATGCATGAATTATGAGGTTGAGGAATTTATTTAGTATGCATATTAAAAGAAACTCATTTCAAGAAAATTATCATAAACTCTCTTCACTAAGTGTAAGTGGTGGCCATATTTGTTTTAATCAAATTCTGAGCTGCCAAAATAATTCCTGGCCATATGATATAACTATGTGCTTGCAACTGTATATATCATTAGAATGGAGACATTTTCAAAACTTTGTAATATTTCATATTATTTCATACTGATCTACAGGACCTTTAGTCCTATATCTGGCCTAACCTACTTCTCTGCCTAGCTTATCAGTAGGCTTATAAAATGTATTCAGGTCATATCAAGATCATTATGAAGTGTTGCCTTATTTTCTACTAGTATTTACCAAATCAAGTAAAATGAAAAATCCACAAATATATCTGGAGTCTTTTTTCAGACCTTTTTAGAATTTCAGTCTTGGCCTCAGAGAAGTTAGTAGATTGTTTCAAACCATGAAAGATGAGGCTGTGAAAGTGCTGCACTCAATATGCCAGCAAATTTGGAAAACTCAGCAGTGACCACAGGGCTGCAAGGGGTCAGTTTTCATTCCAAGTCCAAAGAAAGGCAATGTCAAAGAATGTTCAAACTACCACACAATTGTACTCATCTCACACGCTAGTAAAGTAATGCTCAAAATTCTCCAAGCCAGGCTCCAGCAATACATGAACCTTGAACTCCCTGATGTTCAAGCTGGTTTTAGAAAAGGCAGAAAAACCAGAAATCAAATTGCCAACATCCACTGTATCATGGAAAAAGCAAGAGAGTTCCAGAAAAACATCTATTTCTGCTTTATTGACTATGCCAAAGCCTTTGACTGTGTGGATCACAGGAAACTGTGGAAAAGTCTGAAAGAGATGGGAATACCAGACCACCTAACCTGCCTCTTGAGAAATATGTATGCAGTTCAGGAAGCAACAGTTAGAACTGGACATGGAACAACCGGCTGGTTCCAAATAGAGAAAGGAGTACGTCTAGGCTGTATATTCTCACCCTGCTTATTTAACTTATGTGCAGAGTACATCATGAGAAATGCTGGACTGGAAGAAACATAAGCTGGAATCAAGATTTCCAGGATAAATATCAATAACCTCAGATATGCAGATGACACCACCCTTATGGCATAAAGTGAAGAGGAGCTAAAAGCCTCTTGATGAAAGTGAAAGAAGAGAGTGAAAAAGTTGGCCTAAAGCTCAACATTCAGAAAATGAATATCATGGCATCCGGTCCCATCACTTCATGGGAAATAGATGGGGAAACAGTGTCAGATTTTATGTTTTGGGCTCCAAAATCACTGCAGATGGTGACTACAGCCATGAAATTAAAAGACACTTACCCCTTGGAAAAAAGTTATGACCAACCTAGACAGCATATTCAAAAGCAGAAACATTACTTTGCCGACTAAGGTCCGTCTAGTCAAGGCTATGGTTTTTCCTGTGGTCATATATGGATGTGAGAGTAGGACTGTGAAGAAAGCTGAGCACTGAAGAATTGATGCTTTTGAACTGTGGTGTTGGATAAAACTCTTGAGATTCCTTTGGACTGCAAGGAGATCCAACCAGTCCATTCTGAAGGAGATCAACCCTGGGACTTCTGTGGAAGGAATGATGCTAAAGTTGAAACTCCAGTACTTTGGCCACCTCATGCGAAGAGTTGACTCATTGAAAAGACTCTGATGCTGGGAGGAACTGGTGGCAGGAGGAGAAGGGGATGACAGAGCATGAGATGGCTGGATGGCATCACGGACTTGATGGACATGAGTCTGAGTGAACTTCGTGAGTTGGTGATACACAGGGAGGCCTGGCATTCTGCGATTCATGGGGTTGCAAAGAGTTGACTGAGCTACTGAACTGAACTGAACTGATACAAGCAGCTAATAGTAATATGACTTGAAATATCTAAGAAAATTATCCTACATTCATCTAGATGAAATGCTGCCAGCTATAGGTACACATGACATAAATGGCGACCTGCTGTTTGTGGTAAAGTTAAGTAATATTGGAGATTTTTCCAAGATTAACTCAATCACAGAATGATGATACGTGATGGGAACACAAGAGCTGAAATTGTTCAAACATCAACTGAGGTAACTAGAGGAAAAATGAGTTTTAAAATAAAATAAATGTGACTCATATCAGGAATGACTAACAAGTAAGTGTTGATCTGAGCGTAGAAGTTAAGCAGACAGAACAAGTTCACTTTGAGGAGATTTTGATACTGTAAAAGATGCTAATAAGCAGAAAAGAATGGTACTCACCAGAAGCCATGGTGCTTTTTCAGATGCTATAGCCACTTGGAATGCTGGCATCTCTTCTTCAGGACAATTTCAAATTCCAAAATTCAAACAAACTTCAGATGAAGGACAGTAAGTAGAGACAGTATTGTGCATACATGTGTGCTGAGTTGCTTCAGTCATGTCCAACTGTTTACAGTTCTATGGACTGTGGCCCACCAGGCTCTTCTGTCCATGGGATTCTCCAAGCAAGATTTACCATTAGTACCATATGGAAAGCCCCAGAGACAGCTTTGCAATGTGCAAATGAAAAGCTTGATTTATTGAATTAGTTTCCCCTTGCTTTATGTTTCAGAAGTAACAAGGTTCATTGTAAGAGCCTTTATCACTGACAAGATAGAAATATACCATGCTCATGGGTCGGAAGAGTCAATAGAGTGAAAATGAGTATACTACCTAAAGCAATCTACAGATTCAATGCAATTCCCATCAAGCTACCAGCAGTATTTTTCACAGAACTAGATCAAATAATCTCAAGATTTGTATGGAAATACAAAAACCTTGAATAGCCAAAGCAATCTTGAGAAAGAAGAATGGAACTGGAGGAATCAACTTGCCTGACTTCAGGCTCTACTACAAAGCCACAGTCATTAAGACAGTATGGTACTGGCACAAAGACAGAAATATAGATCAATGGAACAAAATAGAAAGCCCTGAGATGAATCCACACACCTATGGACACCTTATCTTCGACAAAGGAGGCAAGAATATACAATGGAGTAAAGACAGTCTCTTTAACAGGTGGTGCTGGGAAAACTGGTCAACCACTTATAAAAGAATGAAACTAGATCTCTTTCTAACACCATACACAAAAATAAACTCAAAATGGATTAAAGATCTAAATGTAAGACCAGAAACTATAAAACTCCTAGAGGAAAACATAGGCAAAATACTCACCGACATAAATCACAGCAGGATCCTCTATGATCCAACTCCCAGCATACTGGAAAGAAAAGCAAAAATAAACAAATGGTATCTAATTAAAATTAAAAGCTTCTGCACAACAAAGGAAACTATAAGCAAGGTGGAAAGACAGCCTTCTGAATGGGAGAAAACAATAGCAAATGAAACAACTGACAATCAACTAATCTCAAAGATATACAAGCAACTTATGCAGCTCAACTCCAGAAAAATAAACGATCCAATAAAAAAATGGGCCAAAGAACTAAATAGGCATTTCTCCAAAGAAGACATACGGATGGCTAACAAACACATGAAAAGATGTTCAACATCACTCATTATCAGAGAAATGCAAATCAAGACCACAATGAGGTACCATTTCACACCAGTCAGAATGGCTGTGATCCAAAAGTCTACAAGCAATAAATACTGGAGAGGATGTGGAGAAAAGGGAACCCTCTTACACTGCTGGTGGGAATGCAAACTAGTACAGCCATTATGGAAAACAGTGTGGAGATTCCTTAAAAATTGCAAATAGAACTGCCTTATGACCCAGCAATCCCCTGCTGGGCATGCACACCAAGGAAACCAGAATTGAAAGAGACACATGTACCCCAATGTTCATTGCAGCACTGTTTATAATAGCCAGGACATGGAAGCAACCTAGATGTCCATCAGCAGATGATTGGATAAGAAAGCTGTGGTACATATACACAATGGAATACTACTCAGCCCTTAAAAAGAATAAATTTGACTCAGTTCTAATGAGATGGATGAAATTGGAACCGATTATACAGAGTGAATTAAGCCAGAAAGAAAAACACCAATACAGTATACTGACACATATATATGGAATTTAGAAGACAGTAATGATGACCCTATATGTGAGACAACAAAGAGACACAGAGGTATAGAGTGGACTTTTGGACTCTGAGGGAGAGGGAAAGGGTGGGATGGTTTGGGAGAATGGCAATGAAACATGTATATTTTCTTGTAAGAAACGAAGCACCAATCTATGTTCAATGTAAGATGCAGGATGCATGGGGCTGATGCACAGGATGATTCCAGTAGAGGATGTGGGGTGGGAGGTGGGGAGGGGCTTTAGCATTGGGAGATTGTGTTCACCTATGGCTGATTCGTGTCAATGTATGGCAAAACAAATATAGTATTGTAATTAAAAAAATAAATAAATTTAATAATAGAAATTTAAAAAAGATTTTTTTTTATGTTCCTTATTTACTTTGTTTTGGTTTGCTATTGTTTTCTCAGAGAAAGAACACTCATGTTTTCACTGAAATTGCTCTTACCAGAAGGTTTCTGACAGCATGAACTGAATATGAATTATTTTTCCATCTAGTTCTCACAAAAGGGAGTTGCTATTTTCTTTTCCTAAACATCAAAATAGAGCCCCCTCAAAAATCCTCCCTAGTTCCACATTTGCATAACCTCTTAATTGCTTCACTTCTACTTTCTTAGATGTATTTTGGCAAATATTTCTTAACCACATATTTTCCTACCTTTTCCGCTCCCAGTTTTTTCAATCAACTTTGCTGGTTTTCTCCCAAGGAATACTCAGGTCATCCAAAATTAGCATTTTTAAATATCTATGCTTAAATTTATTCTACAAGGGCAATAGTAAGCTGTCTTTGACAAGGATTTCCACTTTTAAGGAGAAGCACTTGCTCTTCTGTAATATCACTTATTTTTAAGACCCAGAACTACTAGCTATTTTTACATATGGTTGAATTTTATATTAATTCACAGACTAACAAAGTATGATCAGTTTTGGTTTGCAATCTCATATAAATTGACCACTCTTAGAGCTTTGACACCTGATGAGCTTGACTATTCTAATTACCCTATATGATCGATCTTATTATAATGCTTTTAGTAAAGCAAAACCACAGAGAGAGAAGAACCAACAGTTTGTGTCTTAGGAGACTGAAGTTATGGGAATTAGCTAACATTCTGTAAAGATTGCCTGTGAGTTTCCAAAAAGTTATTTCTAGAAATCTATTCTTCAGAGTCTGGGTTTCACTTCCAGGAGAGAAAAAAAGCAAGTCAATTTCTGATTACTGAAATTTCTCAATAAATCAGTTCTTGGTAAAATGAAAAATGATGTTGAGAGACAAACAAGATGAGTCAGAAGCTGATTATTATTCTTTAACTCTGCCTAAAAGTCAAAGTGAATTCCGGGAGTTTATGATGAACAGGGAGGCCTAGCGTGCTGCTATTCATGGGATCGCAAAGAGTCGGACACGACTGAGTGACTGAACTGAACTGAAAAATGAAAAAAACTTTTAGATCCTTTTAAAAGATTTTTTTTTTTTTTGTAAATAGCTATGTTTTTCAGCCCACATACACAGATTCTTCTCAACTCTAATTGCAAAGAGTTAAATATGCATGAAGACCTAATTTTTACTGTTTGTACTAACCTTATGCAACTCAACCGTTTCAGCTTCAAATTTTCCATGAGCATATAATAGTGATGTCAAACAAACTAGATGCTGATATTTTCAGTGCATTAAATCCAGGTGTAATGAACAATTCTTCTCCCTCACCTCACCTGTGATAGTAAATAAAATTTTATAATCAATGTTCCAAAGATAACTCTAATACATTAATTTCTCTTCAAGTTGGTCAATATGTTTATTCAATTCCTCATCTACCCCTGCTTTGAATTTTTGAAAATTTTCTTAACTTATTTTGCTGTCTCCATTTTTTATACTAAACCAATCTTTCCTGAATTTAAGCTGATTTTCTAAAATATGACACTAGCCCAAATACATCACTACTGTGGAAATGTTCATGATCCTTCATGTCACAGATGAAAACTGCAGTGTATTTCTATATAAAGAGTGCTTCCCATTCTGGTCACAGTCCTGCGTCCCTAGGCTCATCCCCTGCTGCTTGACCCCTCAGATTCTTTGCTTTAGTCAAGATATTCATGACATTTCCAGAAAGTGCCAGAAATTTTCACATTTCTGAGTTTCTGTTGTTGATTTCTATCTTTCTTTATTTTTTTGTTGAAATATCCAGTTCGGTTCAGTCACTCAGTCATGTCCGACTCTTTGCGACTCCATGAATCACAGCATGCCAGGCCTCCCTGTCCATCACACACTTCTGGAGTTCACTGACTCACGTCCATCTAGTCAGTGATGCCATCCAGCCATCTCATCCTCTGTCATCCCCTTCTCCTCCTGCCCCCAATCCCTCCCAGCATCAGAGTCTTTTCCAATGAGTCAATTCTCCGCATGAGGTGGCCAAAGTACTAGAGTTCCAGCCTTAGTATCATTCCTTCCAAAGAAATCCCAGGGTTGATCTTCTTCAGAATGGATTGGTTGGATCTCCTTGCAGTCCAAGGGACTCTCAAGAGTCTTCTCCAACACCACAGTTCAAAAGCATTAATTCTTTGGTGCTCAGCTTTCCTCACAGTCCAACTCTCACATCCATACATGATCACAGGAAAAACTATAGCCTTAACTAGACGGACCTTAGTCGGCAAAGTAATGTCTCTGCTTTGAACATGCTATCTAGGTTGGTCATAACTTTTCTTCTAAGGAGTAAGCATCTTTTAATTTCATGGCTGTTGAAATATTAGAGATTTTATAACGTGTTAGCTTCAGGTGTACACCAAAGTGATTCAGTTATATAATATATATATATATATATATATATATATATATACACACACATATTATTTTCTTACATTTCTTCTATTAGAGTTTTTCAAGATATTTAGTTCCCTTTGATATACAGTAGATACTTATTTGTTATCTATTTTACATTTAGTAGTGTGTATATTTTCATTCCAAACTCCAAATTGATCCCTCCCTACACCTCTCCCCAATTTTCTTTCCAATCCCAAAGAAAGGCAATGCCAAGCATTGCTCAAACTACCACACAGTTGCACCCATCTCACACACTAGCAAGGTAATGCTCAAAATTCTCCATGTTAGGCTTCAACATGGGGAACTGTGAAGTGTGAACTGTGAACTTCCAATTGTTCAAACCGGATTTGGAAAAGGCAGAGGAACCAGAGATCAAATTGATCATTGAAAAAGCAAAAAAAAAAAAAAAAAAGAAAGAAAGAAAGAAAGAAAGAAAGAAAAAAGCAAGAGAGTTCCAGAAAAACATCTACTTCTGCTTTACTGACTCTGACAAAGCCTTTGATTGTGTGGATCACAACAAACTGTGGGAAATTCTGAAAGAGATGGTAATACCATACCACCTGATCTGCCTCCTGAGAAATCTGTATGCAGGTCAAGAAGCAACAGCTAGAACTGGACATGGAACAACAGACTGGTTCCTAATTGGGAAAGAAGCATGCCAAGACTGTATATTGTCACCCTGCTTATTTAATTTATATGCAGAGCACATCCTGAGAAATGCCAGGCTGGATGAAACACAAGCTGGAATCAAGATTGCAAGGAAAAACATCAATAACCTCAGATATCCAGATGACACCACTATTATGGCAGAAAGTGAAGAAACACTAAAGAGCCTTTTGATGAAAGTGAAAGAGGAGAGTGAAAATGTTGAGTTAAAACTCAATATTCCAAAGACTAATATCATGGCATTTGGCCCCATCACTTCATGACAAATAGATGGGGAAACAATGGAAACAGTGACAGAATTTATTTTGGGGGTTCCAAAATCATGAGATTAAAAGATGTTTGCTCCTTGGAAGAAAAGCTATGACCAACATAGATAGCATATTAGAAAGCAGAATCATTACTTTGCCAAAAACTCTGTCTAGTCAAAGCTATGGTTTTTCCAATAGTCATGTATGGATGTGAGAGTTGGACTATACAGAAAGCTGAGTGCCAAATAATTGATGTTTTTGAAATGTGGTGTTCGAGAAGACTCTTGGGAGTCCCTTGGATTGCAAGGAGATCCAACCAGTCCATTCTAAGGAAAATCAGTCCTGAGTATTCATTGAAGAACTGATGCTGAAGCTGAAACTGCAATAATTTGGCCACCTGATGTGGAGAACTGACTCACTGGAAAAGACCCTGCTGCTGGAAAAGATTGAAGTGGGAGGAGAAGGGGATGACAGAGGATAAGATAATTGCGTGGCACCACCGACTCAATGAACATGAGCTTGTGTAAGCTCTGGGGGTTGATGATGGACAGGGAAGCCTGGTGTACTGCAGTCTGTGGGGTTGCAAAGAATCAGACACAACTGAATGACTGAACTGAACTGAACTGCCACATCTCCCACCTTTGGTAATCATAAATTCATATTCCATGTCTCTGGGATTGTTTCTGCCTTGCATATGTGTTCATTTGCATCATTTCTTAAGATTCCACATATAAGTGATCTCATATAATACTTGTCTTTGGTTTACTTCACTTACTGTCATAATCTCTAGGTCCATATATTTTGCTGCAAATAACATTATTTTATTATTTTTTATGACTGAGTAACATATCATTGTATATATGGACTGCATCTTCTTTATACATTGTTCTCTCAAGGGACATTTCGTTTCCATGTCTTTGTTATTGTGTAATAAATAGTGCTGCAATGAAGAACCCTTTTGAAATTATTATTTTCTCCATATCTTTAAGTGTTTTTGGCAAATTCTTCACCACAGTCATTCTGAGAATCCCTGAAAATCATAAAAGAGTAAAGATTTAACACATATCTGAAGCTCTCTGTATCTTGGTAGCATACTCAACACTCTGCTTTTTGTTGTCTCTTAACACTTTAGGTAGACTTCAATTATATCACACATCACACCATACAGTAACTTAATCTAGTCCCAGTATTACTCTTACTTGAGAGAAGAGGTATGCCTTATTTATCTTTGTATGTACATGCTCAGTTGCTTCAGTCGTGACTGACTCTTTGTGACCATATGAACTGCAATCCACTAGGCGCATCTGTCTATAGGATTCTCCAGACAAGAATAATAGAGTGGGTTGCCATGTCCTCCTCCAGGGGATCTTCCTGACCTAGGGATCAAACCCATGTCTCTTGCATGGGTGTATTTTTTTTTTTTAAGGCAAAATTTTTTACTGATAAGCCATGGAGAAAGCCCATTCAGCTTTGTACACACAGCTCGTAAAATTATTACTGGAAATTTCTTAAAATTACTACTTTGTTTGATGAATTAATAGAAGGATGAGAAAGTTTTTCTATAACTGAGTTCTTGCCTTACAATCTAGTTCTCATAATTGAGAATTTTTTTTAATCCCATAGCTGAATGTTTTCCTTGTAACCTGTTTGATACTCCATTTTCCTCAATTCTGGGGCTCTTTTACTACAATATTCCTTATAAATAAAGTTAATTTTGTATTCTTTATATCTATGAAGAGAATTATGTCTTCACATACTTATATATTTGCCTGTAATTACCTGTAGTGACACATTATTTTTATACTGGATTTCAGTGATACCCAGTTGTACACCTACATGAATCTTGTTGGAAGTCATTTCACCCCTGAAAACTTATGTAGTACCTCAGTCATGGACTGTATAATTTATGTTTTTTTTGTTTTTTTGTTTTTTTTTTGCCATTTATGGTGTGTATATTATTTAGTGAGAAGGATATGTGAGTAAATACTTCAGATGTGTATCTACATATACTTACATAAGAAAAACCAGGTACTACACAACCAAATTGTTATAATGTTATATAGTATTGAGTTCTTTTGAAAGAAATTTGCCTTTTAATAAGATGATAACTCTTAAGCAACAGCTACTTTATTTTACTTAAGTCAGTTTGATTGCTATGAAAACTTTATTGTTCAATGTTAGTCAAACACATATATTTCGATGTAATTTTTCATTTTATGTCAGAAGATGAAGAATAACAGTATTATCAGTTTATAAAATATCATATTTTATGGTTCAAATTAGGGAAAATATGTAGGGAATCAAATTGATAGTTTTAAATATTTAGCTAAGGAAAATTGTGTGATTGAGAACTGATATTTTTATTCATGATATAGTTGATATAGTTGCAGTAGCTTTTAAAAATTAGCAAGCATTGATTAAAGAATTTACTATTTTCTGTTCTAATAGACAATTCAAGATGTACATTAAAATGGTATATCCTTAAAACAAGACCATTAGAATATCTTCTTCATAGAATTGAACTGTGGAGTCTTAGTTTTATTCATCATAAAACAAGACAATTAAAACATCTTCATAGAATCCAACAGTGGATGTTTAGTTTTATTTATCATATAGTTCTTTAAATTTCTGCTAGTGAAATTTTGCTTAAACTACAAAAAAGTCACAGCATTTAAGTCCACCAAGAGATAATTCTTCTTTGAGAATTTAGGGAAGGTAGAAGGGAAAAATAAAAGTAGAAATTTCTTTCTAAACTTAAATCTGTGTGATTATGTTTATGATTTGTACATTATTGTCATACTTAATTTTGTTTAACAATTAAATTTAAGTGATAGATGATAAAATTATATCATAGAATCTGAAATTTGGAAAGAATTTTATTGATATTGGTACTATATGATGTAAACATTCTATTAATATGCCCTAATTTATAAAGCATCTTAGTGCTTGATCTAGAAACTCCTAGACCAGTATTTTTATATTAATATTAACATCATGGAATGGAAAATATAAAATTAACTCTATGGAGCTTATTTTGCATTTACTATGTCTTGATTTAGACAAGACCTTTATACTGAACTTTTCTTCTTTATTTTATCTTGATGTCATACTATTTCTAGCTTAATTAAGACTATAAAATATTTCTTAGTCACATATGACCCAACATATTTAACATCTACCACAAACTGGAATTTTCAATATATAAAGTTGATATCTGTGATTGTTTAACAATATATGATTTGTAGGATAGTTGAACAAAACTAGAGCCTGGGTAGTAGCTCAAACCTCTTGAATATGCAGAAAGACCCAGAACTGACTATATGGGAAATAAAATTGCACATAAAATATTCTAATTTATAGGTGAGCCTATTAGGTGGAGTATGCAAGGGAGTTTTTAAGACTAGTTGAAAATTGAAGATAATTTCCTGTTTAGGGTTTTTTTACAGTTCATGGAATTCTCAAGGCAAGAATACTGAAGTGGTTTGCCATTCCCTTCTCCAGTGGACCACATTCTGTCAGACTTCTCCACCATGACCCGCCCATCTTGGGTGGCCCCACAGTGCATGGCTTAGTTTCATTAAGTTAGACAAGGTTGTGGTCAGTGTGATTAGATTGACTAGTTTTATGTGATTATGGTTTCAGTGTGTCTGTCCTCTGAGCCCTCTCACAACACCTACTGTCTTACTTGGGTTTCTCTTACCTTGGACTTTGGGTATATACAGAGCAGGATGTTATTACATTGAGGCACTTACACACAAATAGGAAAGTTAGGCATTAAAATCACATAAATTGTAACATTTAATTTAATTTAGTTTTAATTTAATTTAATTCTTTAAATTTACTTGGGTTTCTCTTATCTTGGACGTGGTGTATTTCTTCACAGCTGCTCCAGCAAAGCACAGCTGCTGCTTCTTACTTTGGACAAGGGGTATCTCCTCACTTCTGCCCTTATGTCCTGACCTTGAACATGGAGTAGCTCCTCTCGGCCCTCCTGTGCCCATACAGCCACCACTCCTTGGACGTGGAATTGCTCCTCTCAGCCGCCGGCCCTGACTATTTTTTTGGGCTCTAAAATCACTGCAGATGGTAATGAAATCCTAGAAAATAAACAAGCTATATCTTTATTTAATAAACCTTGGTAGAATATCTATGTATTCCTGGCCCAGAGCACAGAGATGAATAAAGTAAATAAATAAATATGTATAAATGCAACTCTAGAAGAACTGCAGTATGTATATTATGGTCTATATACTATATATTACAAGTTTTAAGGTTAAATAGTTAAAATATATTTGTATCATGTGATAAGGAGATTTAGTATTTTTGCATGTTTTGGCATTTGATCAGTCCATGCTTGCTTAGCATCAACTGACCTGATGAGTTAAGTACTTAAAATATTCTCAGTGTGTGGAGAGATGTATCACAAAACGCTAGTGGCTGGAATCTGATCTACTTTTTGGTCATATAACTTCTTCCGTGCTCTTGCTCTAAGGTATAGTTGCTTTTCTTTAAATATAATATTAAAGGGGGAGGGGTGGATAAGTCATAGTTTGAGTATCAGTCCAGTTCAATTCAGTCACTCAGTAGTGTCTGACTCTTTGTGACCCCATGGACTACAGCACGCCATGCCTCCCTGTCTATCAGCCACTCCTAGAGTTTACTCAAACACATGTCCATTGAGTCAGTGATGCCATTCAACAATCTCATCCTCTGTCGTCCAATTCTCCTCTGGCTTGAATCTTTCCAAGCAGCAGAGTCTTAGAGTCAGTTCTTCACATCAGGTGGCCAAAGTATTGGTGTTTCAGCATCACTACTTTCAGTAAATATTTAGGACTGATTTCCTTTAGAATTTACTGGTTGGATATCCTTGCTGTCCAAGGGACTCTCAAGAGTCTTCTCCTATACCACAGTTCAAATGCATCAGCTATTCAGCACTCAGCTTTCTTTATAGTCCAACTCTCACATACATACATGACTGCTGGAAAAACCATAGCTTTGACTAGATGGACCTTTGTTGGCAAAGTAATTTCTCTGCACTTTAATATGCTGTCTAGGTTGGTCATAGCTTTTCTTCCAAGGGGCAAGTGTCTTTTAATCTCATGGCTGAAGTCACCATCTGCAGTGATTTTGGAGCCCCCAAAATAAAATCTGTTACTGTTTCCATTGTTTCCCCATCTATTTATCATGAAGTGATGGGACCGGATGCCATAATCTTAGTTTTCTGAATGTTGAGCTTTAAGTCAACTTTTTCACTCTCTTTCATTTTCATCAAGAGGCTTTTAGTTCCTCTTCACGTTCTGCCATAGGGTGGATGTCATCTGCATATCTGAGGTTATTGATATTTCCCCAGGCAATCTTGATTCTAGCTTGTGTGTATACTTATTTTGAGTATAAAAGGTATAAACTAAAATATTTCAAGTGTAAGAGTTAGGCAATGAAAAGTTTCACCCTCTTTCTGAAGAGTGAAAAAGCAAAATTTCACTGGCAGCTTCAGCTTATGAAGGAAGATAAATAGGAAATCATTGAAAGGCACATGTTCTAATCACACCCCACTTAATTTAGCCAGAGTGGAGTGATCATTACCTCTGTTCTCCAGATGGTTAATCTTTTCTGCCAGAGACATGTAGGAAAATGTACCTTAGAGATTTCTGAGAACCAGAATAAATCTACCAGCTTTTCTCTGAGAAGCAGCCCAGACACCTGCATCTGCCACTAGCAAGTGGAGGCTGGGCAGGGAAGCCCGGGATACACTGCTTAGAGTAAGGACAGGGCCTGAATGACCTGAGGCCAGTCTGAGGGAACTAACTTGAGATAGCAACCCAGACTGCGGGATAGCTATCTTGTGAAAAGCCCTAACCTAAGAGACCACCAGGCCCGCTCATAGAACAAAGGACTGAGCAGAGCAAGATGGCTGCGGACTTACCCATCCCCTGCCAGAGACAGGCAGGTGAGGGCAGCCAGAGCCGGAAGGGTGCAAATCATGGCCCCAGAGAGGCATCATCTACCAAACTGCTAGCAGGCTTCATTGTTAACCAAGACTTCTTGGAATTCTGGATGGTTGACATCTGCTGGAAGGGTTGCAGCCAGAAATCAGCTCCCCAGAAGAGATACACAGCACACCTGAGAAGGTGCGCCAGTTGTACACCCAGAAAGCCAAGTGGCAGGAATGGGGAGGCAATAAATCGCCGCCACTGTGCGCATCAAATACCTGGTCACCTGAGCTGCTCAGACCTGGGAAAGGCACAAAACACAGACCCAGCAAAGTCTATACCTTTGTGGAGTACCTGAGTACCTGAACCTGAGAAGCTTAGACCTGGGAAGTGCATACAACCCAGGGTTGGCCTCAGACAGTTCCTGGCATAGCAACCTAGAGCCTAAGCAGTGTAGACAGGGAAAGCACAGACACCGTGAGCGGGGGTAAACCCAGTGTGGCCGAGACACTGCGAGCACACATCAGTGTTATTTGTTTGCAGTGTTCCTCTCTCCGCACAGCACGACTGAACAAAGTGAGCCTAAAAAGTATCCACCACTGCCCCCTTGTGTTAGGGTGGAAATTAGACACTGAAGAGACCAACAAACAGAAGTTAAAACAAACAAATGGAAACGGTCATAGAAGTGACAGGTACAATAGATTAAAACCCCATATTGAGCATCAACTACATAGGAAGGGGGCTATAGAACTTGAGAAGTATAAGCTAGATCAAGGAACTATCTGAAAATGAACTGACCCCACACTGTCCACAACAACACCAGAGAAAGTCCTAGATATATATTTACTATTATCATAGTTTAAATTAAAAAATATATATTTAAGTCCTCTATTACTCCTTTATTTTTTATTTTTGTAACCTAATATTACTTTGCAAAAAAAAACTCTATTTTTTAAAGCAAATTTAATATATATATTCTAATTTTTGACTTTTTTTTTTCTTTAATATTGTATTTTGAGACTCCTACATCTACTCTAGATTTTTAGTCTTTGCTTTCTGGTATTTGTTATCAATTTTGTACATTTAAGAATCCAGTCTTCACTACCCATTTTTACTTGGGAGCAAGATTAATGGCTTCACTGCTCTCTCCCCCTTTGGACTCTCCCTTTTCTCCACCAAGTCACGTCTATCTCCTCCCTCCCCCTTCTCTTCTCTACCCAACCCTGTGAATTTATTTGTGTGTTCTGGACTGTGGAGAACACTTCTGTCTCTCTCTTTTTGGTTCTCCCCTTTATCCTCCTGACCACCTCTGTCTCCTTCCTTCTTCTTCTCTTCTCTGTATAACTCTGTGAACATCTCTGAGCAGTTGAGACTGTGGAGAGCACATAAAGGAAGTGATTACTGGCTAGCTTACTCTCTTCTCTATTGATTTCATCTCATCTCATTTGGGTCACCTCTATCTCCCTCTCCTCTTTTCTCTTCTCCATGTAACTCTGTGAACCTCTCTGGGTATTCCTCACTGTGGAGAAACTTTTCATTTTTAACCTAGATGTTTTATTGGTGCTGTATAAATGGAGAAGTTTTGAGGCTACTGTCAGAATAAAACTGAAAACCAGAGGCAGAAGTCTTAAGTCAAATCCTGAGAACACCAGAGAACTCCTGAATCCAGGGAACATTAATTGATAGGAGCTAACCAAATGTCTCCATACCTACACTAAAACGAAAAACCACCCAGGGCCCAACAAGTTCCAGAGCAAGACATACCACACAAATTCCTTAGCAACACAGGAACACAGCCCTGAGCTTCAATATAGAGGCTGCCCAATGGCACCCCCACCCCAGTACTCTTGCCTGGAAAATCCAATGGACAGAGGAGCCTGGTAGGCTACAGTCCATGGGGTTGCTAAGAGTCAGACACGACTAAGCGACTTCACTTTCACTTTTCACTTTCATGCATTGGAGAAGGAAATGGCAAGTCACTCCAGTACTCTTGCCTGGAGAATCCCAGGGACGGGGGAGCTGCCGTCTATGGGGTCGAACAGAGTCGGACATGACTGAAGCGACTTAGCAGCAGCAGCATCAAAGTCACACCAAACACATTGACATCTCATAACTCATTACTGGACACTTCGTTGCACTCCAGAGAGAAGAAATCCAGCTCCACCCACTAGAACACAGACACAAGCTTCCCTAACCAGGAAACCTTGACAAACCACCCGTCCAACACCACCCACAGTGAGGAAACTCCACAATAAAGACTATTCCACTAACAGCCAGAACATGGAAATGCCACCCCAAACACAGCAATATAAACAAGAAGAAGAGGTAGAGAAATATCCAGCAGGTAAAGGAACAGGATAAATGCCAACCAAACCAAGCAAAAGATGAAGAGATAGGGAATCTTCCTGATAAAGAATTCCAAATAATGATACTGAAAATTATCTAAAATCTTAAAAACAAAATGGAGTTACAGATAAATAACCTGGAGACAAGGACTGGGAAGACACAAAAAGGATTAACAAGGATCTAGAAGTAATAAAAAAAAAAAGTTGATATATAATGAATAATGCAATAAATGAGATAAACACTCTGGAGGGAACCAATAGTAGAATAACAGAGGCAGAAGATAGGATTAGTAAGGTAGAAGATAGACTGGTAGAAATAAATGAAAAAGTAGGAAAAAATAAAAATGAATTAAAAGAAATGAGAACAATCTAAGAGACCTTTGGGACAATGTTAAATGCCCCAATATTCGAATCATAGGAGTCCCAGAAGAAGAAGAAAAAAGAAAGACCATAAGAAAATATGTGAGGATATAATAGTTGAAAACTTTCCAAAATAAGGAAGGGAATAATCATCCATGTCCAAGAAACCCAGAGAATCTCAAACAGAATAAACCCAAGGTGAAACACCCCAAGACACATATTAATCAAATTACCAAAGATCAAACACAAAGAACAAATATTAAAAGCAGCAAGGGAAAAACAACAAATAATATAAAGGGGATTCCCATAAAGATAACAGCTGATCTTTCAATAGAAACTCTTCAGGCAAGGAAGGAATGACAGGACATCCTGGAAGTGATGAAAAAAATAACCTACAGACCAGATTACTGTACCCAGCAATGATCTCATTCAAATATGAAGGAGAAATCAAAAGTTTACAGACAAGCAAAAGCTGAGAGAATTCAGCACCACCAAATCAGCTCTCCAACAAATACTAAAGGATCTTCTCTAGACAGGAAACACAGAAAGTGTGTATAAACTCAAACCCAAAACAATAAAGTAAATGACAACAGGATCAAACTTATCAATACTTATTTTAAATGTAAATGGGTTGAATGCCCCAACCAAAAGGCAAAGACTGGATGAATGGATACAAAAACAAGACCTCTATATATGTTGTCTACAAGAGACCCAACTCAGAACAAGGGACACATACAGACTGAAGGTGAAGGGCTGGAAAAAGATATTCTATGCAAATAGAGACCAAAAGAAAGCAGGAGTAGCAATACTCATATCAGATAAAATAGATTTTAAAACAAAGGCTGTGAAGAGACAAAGAAGGACACTACTAATGATCAACGGATCAAACCAAGAAGAAGATATAACAACTATACATATATATGCACTCAACATAGGAGCACCACAATATGTAAAACAAATGCTAACAAGTATGAAAGGGGAAATTAACAATAACACAATAATAATGGGAGACTTTAATACCCTCTCACACCTATGGATAGATCAACTAAACAGAAAATTAATAAGGAAACACAAACTTTAAATGATACAATAGATTAGTTAGACCTAATTGATATCGTTAGGACATTTCACCTGAAAACAATGAATTTCAGCTTTCTCTCAAGCACACACGGAACCTTCTCCTGGATAGATCACATCCTGGGCCACAAACCTAACCTTGTTAAATTCAAAAAAAAAAAATTTGAAATTATTCCAAGCATCTTTTCTGACAACAATGCAGTAAGATTAGATGTCAAGTGTAGGAGAAAAACTATTAAAAATTCAAACATATGGAGGCTGAAGAACACCCTGCTGAATAACCAACAAATCACAGAAGAAATCAAGAAAGAAACCAAAATACGCATAGAAACAAATGAAAATGAAACACAACAACCCAAAACAAGTGGAACACTGTAAAAGCAGTGCTAAGGGAAAGGTTTATAGCAACACAGGCATACCTCAGCAAACAAGAAAAAAGTCAAATAAATAACCTAACTCTACACCTAAAGCAACTAGAAAAGTAAGAAATGAAGAACCCGAGGGTTAGTAGAAGGAAAGAAATCTTAAAAATTAGGGCAGAAAGAAACGCAAAAGAAACAAAAGAGACCATAAGAAAAATCAATAAAGCCAAAAGCTGGTTCTTTGAGAGTATAGATAAAATTGACAAATCATTAGCCAGACTCATCAAGAAACAAAGGGAAAAAATCAAATCAATAGAATTAGAAATGAAAATGGAGAGATCACAACAGACAACACAGAAATACAAAGGATCATCAAGAGACCACTATCAGCAATTATATGCTAATAAAATGGACAACTTGGAAGAAATGGACAAATTATTAGAAAGGTACAACTTTCCAAAACTGAACCAGGAAGAAAAGAAAATCTTAACAGACCCATCACAAGCACAGACATTGAAACTGTAATCAAAAATCTTCTAGCTAACAAAAGCCCAAGTCCAGACTGCTTCACAGCTGAATTCTACCAAAAATTTAGAGAAGAGCTAACACCTATCCTACTCAAACTCTTCCAGAAAATTTCAGAGGGAGGTAAATTTCCAAACTCATTCTATCAGGCCCCATCACCCTAATACCAAAACCTGACAAAGATGCCACACAATAAAGAAAACTACAGGTCAATATCACTGATGAAGATAGATGCAAAAAATCCTTAACAAAATTCTAGCAATTCAGAATCCAACAACACATTAAAAAGATCATGCATCATGACCAAGTGGGCTTTATCCCAGAGATGCAAGGATTCTTCAATATCCGCAAATCATTCAATGTAATACAACACATTAATTAAAAGACGATTACTCCTTGGAAGAAAAGTTATGACCAACCTAGATAGTATATTCAAAAGCAGAGACGTTACTTTGCTGACTAAGGTCCATCTAGTCAAGGCTATGGTTTTTCCAGTAGTCACGTATGGATGTGAGAGTTGGACTGTGAAGAAGGGTGAGCACGAAGAAGTGTGGCTTTTGAACTGTGGTGTTGGAGAAGACTCTTGAGAGTCCCATGGACTGCAAGGAGATCCAACCAGTCCATTCTGAAGGAGATCAACCCTGGGATTTCTTTGGAAGGAATGAATCTAATGCGAAACTCAGTACTTTGGCCACCTCATGTGAAGAGTTGACTCATTGGAAAGACTCTGATGCTGGGAGGATTGGGGGCAGGAGGAGAAGGGGATGACAGAGTATGAGATGGCTGGATGGTATCACTGTCTCCATGGACGCAAGTCTGAGTGAACTCCAGGTGTTGGTGATGGACAGGGAGGCCTGGCATACGGCGATTCATGGTGTCACAAAGAGTCAGACATGACTGAGCGACTAAACTGAACTGAAGTGAACAAAATTATCTCAATAGATACAGAGAAATCCTTTGATAAAAAATTAAACATCCATTTATAATAATAATAATAAAACCTCCAGAAAGTAGGATTAGAAGGAACATTCCTCAACATAATAAAAGCCATATATGACAAATGTACAGCAAACATTATCCCCAATGGTGAAAACTTGAAAACATTTCCCTAAAGTTAGGAATAAGACAAGGGTGTCTACTCTTTACTATTCAACATAGTTTTAGAAGTTTTGGCCACAACAATCAGAGCAGAAAATAAATAAACGGAATCTGAATTGAAAAAGAAGTAAAACACTCATTGTTTGCAGATGACATGGTCCTCTACATAGAAAACCCTAAAGATTCCACCAGAAAATTACTAGACCTAATCAATGAATACAGTAAAGTTGCATGATTAAAATCAACACAGAGAAATCCCTTGCATTCCTATACACTATCAATGAGAAAACAGAAATAGAAATTAAGGAAGCAATTCCATTCACCATTGTAAAGAAAAGAATAAAATCCTTAGGAATATATCTACCTAAAGAAACAAAATACCTATAAATAGAAAACTATAAAACACTGTAGAAATATATAAAATGGACACTAATAGATGGATAAATATAATGTGATCATGGATCGGAAGAATCAATATAGTGAAAATGAGTATACTACCCAAAGCAATCTATAGATTCAAAGCAATCTCTATCAGGCTACCAACAGTATTTTACACAGAGCTAGGATAAATAATTTCACAATTTGTATGGAAATACAAAAAAGCTCGAATAGCCAAAGCAATCTTGAGAAAGAAGAATGGAACTTGAGGAATCAACATTCCAGACTTTAGGCTCTACTGCAAAGCCACAGTCATCAAGTCAGTATGATACTGGCACAAAGACAGAAATATAGATCAAGGGAACAAAATAGAAAGCCCAGTGATAAATCCACTCACCTATGGACACCTTATCTTTGCCAAAGGAGGCAAAAATACACAGTGGAGAAAAGACAATCTCTTTAACAAGTGGTGCTGGGAAAACTGCTTAACCACTTGTAAAAGAATGAAACTAGAACACTTTTTAACACAATACACAAAAAGAAACTCAAAGTGGATTAAAGACCTAAACGTACCACCAGAAACTATAAAACTCTTAGAGGAGAACATAGGCAAAACACTCACTGACATAAATCACAGCAGGATCCTCTATGACCCACCTCCCAGAGTAATGGAAATAAAAGGAAAAATAAACAAATGGGACCTAACTACAACTAAAATTTTCTGCACAACAAAGGAAACTATAAGCAAGGTGAAAAGAAAGCCTTCAAAATGGGGGAAAAGTAATAGCAAATGAAGCAACTGACAAATTATTCTCAAAAATATACAAGCAATTCCCGTAGCTCAATTCCAGAAAAACAAATGAATGACCCAATCAAAGAATGGACCAAAGAACTAAACAGACATTTCTCCAAAGAAGACATACAGATGGCTAATGAAAACATGAAAAGATGCTCAACATCACTTATAATCAGAAAAATGCAAATCAAAACCACAATGAGGTACCATTTCACGCCAGTCAGAATGGCTCCTATCCAAAAGTCTACAAACTTTTCATGATTGTAGAGGGTGGAGAGGGTGTTGATAAAAGGGAATAAATGCTGGAGAGGATATGGAGAAACGGAATCCTCTTACACTGTTGGTGGAAATGCAAACTAGTACAGTCACTGTGGAGAACACTGGAAATTCCTTAAAAATCTGGAAATAGAACTGCCATACCCCCCAGCAATCCCACTGCTGGGCATACACACCAAGGAAACCAGAATTGAAAGAGACACGTGTACCCCAGAATTGAAAGAGCACTGTTTATAATAGCCAGGACATGGAAGCAACCTAGCTGTCCATAAGCAGATGAATGGATAAGAAAGCTGTGGTACATATACACAATGGAGTATTATTCAGCCATTAAAAATAATACATTTGAATCAGTTCTAATGAGGTGGATGAAACTGGAGCCTGTTATACAGAGTGAGGTAAACCAGAAAGAAAAACACCAATACAATATACTAACACATACATATGAAATTTAGAAAGATGGTAACAATAACCCTGTATGCAAGACAGCAAAAGAGACACAGATGTCTAGAACAGTCTTTTGACTTTGTGGGAGAGGGTGAAGGTGAAGGTGATGTCGCTCAATTGTGATTGACTCTTTGCAACCCCATGGACTGTAACCTACTAGGCTTCTCCATCCATGGTATTCTCCAGTCAAGAATACTGGAGTGGATTGCCATTTCCTTCTCCAGGGGATCGTCCTGACCCAGGGATTGAATCCCGTTCTCCCACATTGGAGGCAGATGCTTTAACGAATCACCAGTCTAAGTTTGATGCATGAGACAGGGTGCTCGGGGCTGGTGCACTGGGATGACCCAGAGGGATGGGATGGGGATGGAAGTCAAGGGGTGTTCAGGATGGGGAACACATGTCCACTCATGGCAGATTCATGCCAATGTATGGCAAAACCAATACAATATTGTAAAGTAATTAGCCTCCAATAAAATAAATTAATCTATATTAAAAAATGATAGAATGGTTAAAACTAAGACTGGAATGAGTGGTGGGTACTAATTATAAAATAACTGGTCAGTTCTGTTGTGTCATTAAAAATGCATCTTGTCAGTGATGTAGCAGTTTAATGGAATAAGTAATAATATAAAGGTGATGGAACAGAGATGGAGAGGACATAGGCAATAAAGGAAGTTAGGAAACTATTACAATTATCCCAAATAAAAATAATAAAAGTACTATATTAAGAGTTAAAGTGAGGATATAGGAAATGAAGTATTTCAAGTTGTAAATTTGCTTACATAAACCATAGACCACCAATCCATGACTGTGTCACTGTAAGCTTTTTCCTTCTACTACTCATTTTATCCTTGCTTGGGAGATTTTTTCTCCTGAGCTTTGGTTGTTCCTTTTTCTTTTTTTTTTTTAGTAAATAAAATTGATCTCCCTCCATTCTATTGAAAACATAAAATGTTGAAGAGTTTTAAGTGAGATAACAGAATGAAACCAGAAAGTGGTCCCCTCTTCCCAAGGCAGTCCTTGTGGCATTCCTGGAAGAAATGAATTCTCACAAATCCAGTTAGAAACCACTGGATTAGATAATTGCTAAGGTCCTTCCAGCTCTATTATGCTATTATTCCCCCAAGATATGATTACTCTATGATTGATTTCTATTTTTACACATGGTGAATATTCCCAGAAATAATGTCACTCACTAATTATGAATTATGGTAACTTACAAAAGTGGGTGAAAAAAAGGCAATATACAGTCATTTCCATTTTACATTTCTGATTGCACTCTATTATGATTTGTCAGTGAAAACACTCCAGGTTGAAATTACAGCTGAGTTGTTTTACTGATTATAGATTCTAGCAGTTTAGTCAAGTAAGGATTAAATGACCAATATGTGATTTAATGGGCTTTCCTGGTGGCTCAGACAGTAAAGCGTTTTCCTGAAATGCAGAAGACTTGGGTTCAATCTCTGGGTTGGGAAGATCCCCTGGAGAATGAAATGGCAACCCACTGCAGTACTCTTGCCTGGAAAACCCCATGGACTGGGGAGCCTGGCTGGCTACAGTCCATGGGGTCACAGAGAGTCGGACACAACTGGGCGACTTCACTTTCATGTAGTTTAATAGGCAAACTGTGTGTAAAAGAGACAAGACAAAGCATAGTTTAGAGAGACATTCTTTCAGGTAATTTTATGTATCGAGATCCATTATTTATTAAAGATTTTCCTAATTTTGCTAAACAAAGCTATGCTATTATCAAAGACAAGGCTTGCTGTTCTATTCTCTGAGCAAAATGATAAACTTTTTCAAGTGATAAGGATATAAGTATAGGGATCCCACACACAGTCCAAGTTCATCCGCTTGAATTTGCTTAACATGACATTTGGCTTATCCTAATTTTGATATTTCCAGTGGTTTTAAAGTGCAAGCTATATAGAAGTTTTCTCTACTGGAATTTTTTTAATAACTCAAAATATGAAAGTTTTAAAGGTATATAAAGAAGAAATGAATCAGAATAACTCCATATCATAAATTTAATATCTGTTCCTATTTCAGAAAACATGTTTTACACATAGTTGAAGCAAAATAATGGAAGCAAGCAAAAAGAAATATGAAGTTTAATGTACATAATCATTTTGTTGAACAAGTAGGATGCATAGAAAATGATGAGAAAAGAACCTGAAATGTTTCTACCACTCTCCATTTATTTTATTCTGCAAGGTGAAATTTTCTTTATCATTCTAGAAGAAAACTAGGATGATTCTATATTCTTCTGATTATTTTCAGATAATAAAAAGATTGTTTAGGCACTTCTATTTATAAAGACAAACTAAGTTCAGTAATTAACATGCATTTCTTTTTTTTCTCATTTGTTGTTTTCAACTCCTTTGTTGACACCTAGATACTTGGAGGTATACCTCAGTGCTTTCTATTGAGGTCTTCTCATCCCTTTAGGAACCAAGCTATCTTGAAGAGTTCTGTGACAACCCACGCTAGTTTTGTAGAGTTCATAGCTCTTATCTGGTACATGGAGTATGTGTTCTACGCATTCTTTTCTCTGGAAACCATGGGATATGGGAACAATTAGAACCCAGTCTCCTTTTCTTCTTTCATAGGCAGTTCATTTATAAAGCATTCACATTCTTTAGGCTTCCCTGATAACAGAGATGATAAAGAGTCTGCCCACAATGTGGGATACTGGGCTCTATTCCCTGGTTGGGAAGATTCCCTGGAGAAGGAAGTGGCAACCTGCTTCAGTATTCTTGCCTGGGAGATGCCATGGACAGAGGAATCTGGGGGCTAGAGTCCATGGTGTCCCAAAGAGTCAGATACTACTGAGCGACTTTCACTTCACTTTACATTCTTTAATTATATTGGTTCAGAAGAAGACTAGTTCACTACATCTTTCAAGTTCAAGAGAACATGGTGATGTGCCACCTAGATCCCTGTTAAATTGCCTCAGGAACCAATATATTTTTCATCTGCTGTTTCATTTCTCTTAATTTCATAGAGCCATTTTTACCAATGAGTCCCCTCTCTAAACAGCCTGCATCAGCTTGAGATATAAAAATGCAGCTATTTTGAGGCCCTGCAGTACACCTCTGACAGGCCATAATGTCACAGAGCTCTTGATGGGACTGATTTAGGGTTTGCATAGCCTTCATTTCAGGATAACTTCTTCCCAATCCTGCTTCATTCCTTTTTTTTTTTTTTCCTTGAAACATCCCTAACAAATATCCTGCCTGCTAAATTCCATCAGGGCATCTATCGCCAAGCAACAAAACCTGAGACATTCTGTGCAATAGTTTCACATTAATTTTGGATTTTAGCATCTATTGTTTTGAAGATCCAGCTAAAATTCATTGATAATAAAATGCTCTTCACTGCTGTCATGTGTGTGTGCACAGATGTATATGTATATATTGTATTACTGAAATGTTAAAAAATTCTGAGCATTCATTTCTTGCCAGAACATAATTAAACTTATCCTACTAAGTCTCAAATTTATCTGACTGCTGAGTTTGTGGTAACTTGCATTTAGCCCTATGTGGTACTAAATCTTTTACACTATATTTCCATATTTAAGTTTTTTTCCCTTTTGCTAGGACTGTGTGATGAGTGGTTTGCTTATACCATGTGTTCAATAAATTATTTTAAGTAAATGAAAAAAAAATAAAAATAAACATGACATAAACTATTCTTATTCCTTATCAACATTATTTTCCCTAAAAACTCAACAGTTTATGTCCTCTGAACATGAGCTTTATAATTAAATTTTATAACAAATGTATATGATGCAGTAATTTGATCATGTAATTTTATCATAACTAGTTTAATAATATATCTTCATTAACATGATTTCCTTATATTTAACATAACCTATAATTAGTCACACATATCTCAAAATGTATTAGGACTTTTGTAAATAATCTACTAATTACACTATTAGTATTATTTTGGATTAATATTTAATGTTTTCTATAAAATTTCTGAACCTTTAAATTGGTTTCATCTTGTCTTCAAAGAAGAATACACAACAAATTCTCACATTCATTAAAAAAGGCTAAACTGCCAGGTTGGCTACAGTCCATGGGGTCTCAAAGAGTTGGACACAACTAAGCAACTAATACTTTTACTTATGCTGTAAAACTGACTCAAAAGCATAATGGCTCAAACACTTTTTTTTTTTAATTTTTATTCACAGAGCCATGCAAAGTATATGTGTTTTTTTTTTTTTTTTTTTTTTAAGATTTGAAGGAGACTTTTTTCTAATTGTTGAACCAAACCCAGTCTTTACTATGGCGCTACAACAGTGTCATAAGGTATTGCCATGGAGGATGTCTTGATGAGATTGGATTACCATATCCAGGTTCTTTTAGGGGAAAAAAATGAAAGCGAACCAACCATAGGAACAGATACCTCTACCAACAACAACCTTAATGCTTTTTAAAGTATATTTCAGAAAATTTCAAACATTTATAAAAGTAAAGAATATAAGAAATCTTCATGTATACATTTTGAATATATACAGGATTGTGTCAATCTTGTTTAATGTAGTCTCCATCCACTTTTTAATTACAGTATTAGCATTAGTCACTCAGTTGTGTCCAATGCTTTACAACCCCATGGACTGTAGCCCACCAAGCTCCTCTGCCCATGGAATTCTTCAGGCAAGAATACTGAAGTGGTTTGCCATTTCTTACTCCAGAGGATCTTCCCAACACAAGGATCGAACTCTGGTCTCCTGAATTGCCGGTGGATTCTTTACAGTGTGAACCATCAGGGAAGCCCTTTTAAAAACAGATCTAACATTATCTCCTTTCACCCATAATATTTTTAAAGCTATCACTAATCTTTCATGGACTTGTTTTTGAATATAATGTAAGTGTGTAATTATCTCTCATAAATTAGTAATTTACCAACAGCTAATAACAAATCCATACTTAAAGTTATCCCATTGGGAAGACCAGTTTTGGAGTTATTTGGTTGCACCACACAGAATTTCCCTTACCAGTAAGCGAACTGGTGCTCTCTTCAGTAGAAGCACAGAGTCTTAACAACTGGACCACTAGGGAAGTTCTGAGGAGACAAAGTTTGGATATAGACTGTGAAACAAAGGTTATTGCAAAAACTAACTTGGGATTGTTAAATGTATAAATGGTCATGTTGTGACCAATTTTAGAAGTTTAGATATATTTTTATATGTTATATTCTTGCAAAGATAGACTCTCAGTGTTCAGTAAACTGATAATAAGATAATTATAGGGAGAGATTAAGTAGGCGCCCAGGTTCTAACTCTGGATATTTGTTTCTGTAAGTCTAAACTGAGGTTTGGGAATAATTAGTTCTAACAAGTACATAAGAGCTTCTTATATATTCATTTAGGAAACAGTGTATGTATAATAAGAGAATCCCTCTCCTTCTCCAAAACCTCTTTTCTGCTATCTAGTTCCATAAGGATCAGTTCACTCAGCTGCACAGGTCAGGAAACTCAATATTGTTATCCATAGTGGATATACAAATTTACATTCCCACCAACAGTGTAGGAGGGTTCACTTTTCTCCACATCCTGTCTAGCATTTGTTATTTGTAGATCTTTTTGATTCTGACTGTTGTGAGGGTAAAGTTTAATCTCTTTATAGCATAGACTTATATTTATTTAGTAATTAGTGATGTTGAGTGTCTTTTCATGTGCCTTTTGGCCATCTGTATGTCTTCTTTGGGAAAATGTCTATTTAGATCTTCTGTCCATTTTTTTGATTTGTGTGTGTGTGTGTATGTGTGTGTTCTGATATTGAGCTGTATGAGATGTTTGTGTATTTTGGAGATTAATCCCTTGTTGGTCACATCATTTGCAAATATATTCCCCCATCCTGTAGCTTGTCTTTTGGTTTTATTTATGGTTTCCTAACTATACAAAACCTTTAAAGTTTAATTATGTCCCATTTGTTTATTTTTATTTCTATTATTCGAAGAGATGGATCCAAAAGATAATGCTATGATATTAAATCAGAGACTGTTCAACCTATGTTTTCCTCTATGAGTTTCCAAAGGGGAAACGGTAGGGGAGAATAAATTGGAAGCTTAGGATTAACCTATATACAATAATTTATATAAAATAGGTGACCAATAAAGATCTACTGTATAGCACAATAAATGTATACAGTTCAGTTCAGTTCAGTTGCTCAGGTGTGTCCGACTCTTTGCGACCCCATGAGTCGGAGCATGCCAGGCTCCGCTTTTCATCATCATCTCTAGGAGTTCACTCAGACTTACGTCCATCGAGTCCGTAATTTCATCTCATCCTCTGTCGTCCCCTTTTCCTCCCGCCCCCAATCCTTCCCAGCATTAGAGTCTTTTCCAATGAGTCAACTCTTTGCATGAGGTGGCCAAGTACTGGAGTTTCAACTTCAGCATCATTCTTTCCAAAGAAATCCCAGGGCTGATCTCCTTCAGAATGGACTGGTTGGATCTCCTTGCAGTCCAAGGGACTCTCAAGAGTCTTCTCCAACACCACATTTCAAAAGCATCAGTTCTTTGTCACTCAGCCTTCTTCACAGTCCAACTCTCACATCCATACATGACCACAGGAAAAACCATAGCCTTGACTAGATGGACCTTAGTCTGCAAAGTAATGTCTCTGCTTTTGAATATGCTATCTAGGTTAGTCATAACTTTTCTTCCAAGGAGTAAGCGTCTTCTAATTTCATGGCTGCAGTCACCATCTGCAGTGATTTTGGAGCCCAAAACCATAAAGTCTGACACTGTTTCCACTGTTTCCCCATCTATTTCCCATGAAGTGATGGGACCGGATGCCATGATCTTCGTTTTCTGAATGTTGACATTTAAGCGAACTTTTTCACTCTCCTCTTTCACTTTCATCAAGAGGCTTTTGAGTTCCTCTTCACTTTATGCCATAAGGGTGGTGTCATCTGCATATCTGAGGTTATTGATATTTCTCCCAGCAATCTTAATTCCAGCTTGTGTTTCTTCCAGTCCAGCATTTCTCATGATGTACTCTGCATATACGTTAAATAAGCAGGGTGACAATATACAGCCTTGACGTACTCCTTTTCCTATTTGGAACCAGTCTCTTGTTCCATGTCCAGTTCTAACTGTTGCTTCCTGACCTGCATACATATTTCTCAAGAGGCAGGTCAGGTGGTCTGGTATTCCCTTCTCTTTCAGAATTTTCCACAGTTACAGTTTCTTGTGATCCACAGAGTCAAAGGCTTTGGCATAGTCAATAAAGCAGAAATAGATGTTTTTCTGGAACTCTCTTGCTTTTTCCATGATCCAGCACATGTTGGCAATTTGATCTCTGGTTCCTCTGCCTTTTCTAAAACCAGCTTGAACATCAGGGAGTTCACGGTTCATGTATTGCTGAAGCCTGGCTTGGAGAATTTTGAGCATTACTTTACTAGCATGTGAAATGAGTGCAATTGTGTGGTAGTTTGAGCATTCTTTCACATTGCCTTTCTTTGGGATTGGAATGAAAACTGACCTTTTCCAGTCCTGTGACCACTGCTGAGTTTTCCAAATTTGCTGGCATATTGAGTGCAGCACTTTCACAGCATCATCTTTCAGGATTTGAAACATCTCAACTGGAATTCCATCACCTCCACTAGCGTTGTTCGTAGTGATGCTTTCTAAAGCCCACCTGACTTCACATTCCAAGATGTCTGGCTCTAAATTAGTGATCACACCATCATGATTATCTGGGTCATGAAAATCTTTTTGTACAGTTCTTCCCTGTATTCTTGCCACCTCTTCTTAATATCTTCTGCTTCTGTTATGTCCATATCATTTGTGTCATTTATCAAGCCCATCTTTCTATGAAATGTTCCCTTGGTATCTCTAATTTTCTTGATGAGATCTCTAGTCTTTCCAATTCTTTTGTTTTCCTCTATTTCTTTGCATTGCATTTACAGCACAATAACTGTATATAGTAGTTTGTAATAATATGTAAGCAGAAAGAACCTGAAAAAAGGAGATACATATGTATGTATAACTGAATCACTTTGCTGTATACCTGAAACTAACAGAACATTATAAATCATCTATATTTCAATTAAAATAATAAATAAATAAAATATATTAAAAAAACACAGGTCAGAAACTTGTGAGTTCCCAGGTATTTTTCCTTCTTTGTTAAATCTTTGCCCAGATAGCCCTCAGTGAGAAAATCATGTATTTCCTTAATCTTCAAATCTTAACCCTTCTTTTGCTTATTAGGGCCACAAACTTTATCCTCAACACTTACCATGTTCATTTGTGTTGTTTAGATAGCTTAGCAGCAAACTACACCTCATCTGGGGCTTATCAGGTGGCACTAGTTTTAAAGTACCTGCTTGCCAATGTAGAAGATATAAGAGATGTTGTTTGATCCGGGGGTCAGTAAGATCCCCTGGAGGAGGGCAAGGCAATCCACTCCAGTATTCTTGCTTGAAGAATCCCATGGACAGAGGAGTCTGGTGGGCTACTGTCCACAGGGTTGCAAAGATTCAGACACTACTGAAGGGACTTAGCATGATTTAATATCTACTCTGACTTGAGCCTATGTTTAACAAGGCTCAGAAAATTATGCATTTAAATATCAACTTTAATCATGTTGCTTTCTTTTTACAAAATTTAAAAATTTTAACTGGAAGATAATTGCTTTACAATATTGTGTTACTTTCTCCCATATATCAACATGAATCAACCATAGGTACACATATGTTCTTTGTCTCTTGACGCTCCCCTCCATCTCTCATCCAATCCTGAACCTCTTGGTTGTCACAGAGCACTGGATTTGCGCTCCTTGTGTCATACAGCATATTCCCACTGTATATCTATTTTACATATAGTAATGTATATGTTTCAGTGTTATTCTTCCAATTCATCTCTCCCTCTCCTTTCCCTACTGTGTCCTCAAATCTGCTCTCTATGCGTGCATCTCAGTACCATCTTTCTAGATTCCAGATATATGTGTTAATATATGATACTTGTTTTTCATTTTCTGACTTACTTCACTCTGTATAATAGATTTTAGGTTCATTCACTTTATTGAAACTGATTCAAATGTGCTCTTGTGTTTTCTTTTTTTTTTTTTTTTTTTGTCAAGTAATACTCTGTTGTATATATGTCCCACAGCTTATTTGTTTCTTCATCTGTGGGAGGGCATCTAGGTTGTTTCCATGTCCTAGATACTATAAATAGTACTGCAATGAACATTGGGGTACTTAGGGCTTTTTCCTACAGTTTCCTCAGGGTATATGCCCAGTAGTGGGATTATTGGGTTGGATAGTAGTTTTTTTCCTATATTTTTTAAGGAATCTCCATACCATACTCCATAATGGCTGAATCAATTTAGCTTACCAGCAATAGTACAAGAGGATTCCCTTTCCTTCACACCCTCTCCACTAGTTGTTGTTTGTAGATTTTTTGATGATGGCCATTCTGAATGGTGTTATGAGGTGACCCCTCATTGTAGTTTTGGTTTGTATTTCTCTAATGATGAGTGATGTTTAACCATATCACTTTCAATCCAAATATCCTCTGCCTTTAACACTCAGTGTAGAATTCATGAAATCACACAAACAAAAACTAAAATCCTTATGACGAATATGTACAGTTTGCATGTATTTTTAAAGCAAAATGGAGAAATATTTTTCCCAATACAAAATCACTTTGAGACCCTGGGCATTTAAGCCATTTTCTGCTGGAGTTAAACATACCTTCATGGGAAAATGGAAGTCCTGTGAGCGCCTGTGCCAAAGATACTCTCTGCAGTGTCATACTTGATCTCTCTATAGTCTCACCTGTTAGAACTTCCAAGCTCAATCACAACTGACCCCTCTCCTAGAATCTTCCTATGCTATCCTCAGGCTAACACAGTTCCCTCCCTTTTGCCTTCATAGTTACTCCATCACCCTCACTAAATATTTATTTATATGAGGGCCAGGGCATTGCTTCATTCTCCTCTCCATACTCACTGCCAAGACAACACTCAGCATATAGTTTTTTCCAATAAGTGTTAATTTAATGAAAGGAATAAATAAATGTGCAACTCCTGATTATATGTTGGATGTGTTTATTTTTTCCAGTTGATAATTAAATAATGTTTAATTTATGAAACTAAACATATTTCTCAATTATTTTCATATCTGTCTTTTCATTGTACTTATCACAGTGTGTTGTAGTAATTTGTAATTGGGCAGACATATGAAATGAAATACAAGAAGGATGATATTTCCTTTGGCTGCACAGTTCTAGGACTTAGCTGAATAGTCTATGTGTATTATGTACCTAATGCATATTTTTTAACTTAAGAAATACATAACAAAAGGGAAGAATTTAAAAAGGAATTAAGGAAGAAATGAAATAAGGAGAAGGAGCTAATGAGTAATTTTGGGAAATTTGATGTTAAATAAAATAGCATATAAACTCATCAGAAGTTCAAAACATGAGTACTTCTTGTTGTTTATTGTTATTTGCTTTTAAAATGTATGTTCATGGGAGAAAAAAAGACTCATTGGAGAGTGAGAGATTGAAAATTTAACTGAAATTCAAGGAAATTTTAACTGAAAGATCAAATTAGCCAACAAGTTGCAAAGTAGTATAATTAAGTGCATTATAAAGAGATACTATTCCTTCAGGGCAAGTTTAAAGATGGAAAAGAAAAATAGTTTCAAGATATGGCCTCTATGTTTTCTTTAAAAAAAAAAAAAGGTTTCAGAAAACCTTGCTGAGAGGAAGATGCTGGTGGAATTCCATGCTTAAGGAAGGTTGTTTGGGAAGATATGAAACAATCTTTTTGGATTAAATGAAATCAAAATCCAGAAATTAAGGATGTAAGAATGGAGCCTGAGATCCAGATACAGTCTGCAAAATTATAAGCAGCAAGTTTCTGAATTTTCTCCTTAAATCTTTGCATTTGGTTTTTTTTTCTGACAAATCCTTTCTGCTTGTGCTTGCTGGATTAAGCATAATAAAATATATTTTTTCTCCTATCTTTCTTATTATAAAGATGCCACATTCTGTATCTCTAAAAATTTACTGGGAGCCTGTTGTTGTTTAGTCATTAAGTCGTGTCTGACTCTGCAACCCCATGGACTGCAGCACAACAGGCTTTGCTGTCCTTCACTATCTCTCAGAATATGGTAAAATTCATGTCCATTGAGTCAGTGATGTTATTCTAATAATTTCACCCATTGCTCTCCCCTTCTCCATTTGCCTTCAACCTTTCCCCCAGCATCAGGGTCTTTTCCAATGAGTAGGCTCTTCCCATCAAGTGACTAAAGTATTGGAGCTTCGGCTTCAGCATCAGTACTTCCAATGAGTATTCAGGGTTGATTTTCTTCAGGACTGACTGATTTGATCTCCTTACTGTCTAAGGACTCTCAAAAGTCTGCTCTAGTACTACAATTCAAAAGCATCAGTTCAACTTTCAGCCTTCTTTATGCTCCAACTCTTCATGCATAACTACTGGAAAAACCAGATCTATATAGATCTTTGACAACACAGATCTTTGACAACATAGATCTTTGTTGGCAAAGTGATTTTTCTGCTTTTTAGTATGCTGTCTGGGTTTGTCATAGCTTTCCTTCCAAGGAGCAAGCATCTTTTAATTTCATGGCTGTGTTCACTGTCAGCAGTGACTTCGGAGCCCAAGAAGATATAATCTGTCACTGCTTCCACTTTTTCCCCTTCTATTTACCATGAAGTGATGGGACCAGATGCCATGATCTTCCTTTTATGAATGTTGAGTTTTTAAGCCAGCTTTTTCACTCTCCTCTTTGACTATCATCAAAAAGCTTTTTAGTTCTTCTCTACTTTACTCAGGGCATACTTAATAAATATTTTACAATAAATAATAAAGAAGTAAAACAAAATGTGTTAAACTTATCTTATTCATTTAATTTATGTAAAACCAAAATATTATTCTAACATATATACAGACAGACAAATATCTTCATTATCATATGTTATGAAGTGTTAATAAGCTTTTTACTTAGTAAGAGTTGATCTTTAAAGCTAAAAATAATAAGGAATATTAGATAACTGATCAGTCTTAACCAGTCAAGAACTGTATTTTTCATAATTCCTGCCTGAATGTATAAGTATAAGAGCTTCATTGAGCTCTCCCCAGTCCAACTTTTTCAGAAAGATTTTGGAAGGAACAAAAGGCCATCTAATCAAGAGACTGCATGGAGACAGAAAAGTGTTGGAGAGTAAGACTTGGCAAACTCAAAGGTGGATATTTGAATTAAGTATTCGTACTGATGAGGGTGAGTGCTCTATCTCACTGCACTGACTCTAAATATGAAAAGCATTGAGCCTAATATGTTGATTAGATTTTGAAAAATATTAGAATATAGGGTTATTGGGACTGAGTCATTTTATATAATACCTCCAATTATGTTTCAACAAATTTTTCTAACTTGCATTTGTATTTCTGAGTGTTTGACTATTGTTGGGTATTTTTGTGCCTACTCTAGAGTGATAATTATTCCCATCGCAAAGAATAGCACTTTTGTCAAGATTTGGTTACAGGCTCAGTGCTGCAATTCTTTCATTAAAACTGCTAAGTAAAGTTGTCAATACTTGCTATCAACAAGGATTTTAAAGATGCTGGTTTTCACTTAGGAAAAGTTTTTCATTACGAATAATCAACACTTTCTCAGAATTAAAATATCTGTACATATGAGTAAATTAAAATAATATTGTTACAATTTCAATATTCCAAAATAATGAACTGGGACACCTAGAAATTCTTAAAAAAAAAAAAAAAAGAAAAAAAGAAAGAAAGAAAGAAAAAGTAAAAGTAGAGTTTAGCAAGCTGTCTCACAGACTTGACCTTGTCACTCAGGCAATTCAAACTATCTTATGGAGTTGAAATGCTCCAAGAGTATGGTACTAAATAAAACTCAATTCAGTGAGTAAGTGACCCATACTTAGGAGAAAGCAGGTAGATAATAAAAAGATTTTATGGAAGCATTTTGAGTGTAAAAATATCTAAAAGATATTCACTTATTAATTTTGTCAATAAGTAACTATGTAGAAAATACTATGAGTATAAGCTATTTATTATTTTTTAAACAATATTTATACCTCTCTGCTGCTAGTTGCTGGGTAAACAATTGGTAAAACACAGTCCTTTTATTTGATGTCACCATTTATAATTTATGGTGTAATTATTATATCTCAGAAATCACAAATAGTTTCTTATTATTATAGTATAAAGAGGAAAGGATAGTGACAAGGACTGGGATTGCATAAATGAGCAAGAACTCTGTAATGAAAGGTTTTGTATAGAATGAAACAATCTTGATGTGTATCTTCATACTTCTAAAAATGATGCACACTTACTTGCTCATTTACAAATATCATAATTAAGAGATATTTAGATTTGGGATCAAAAGGGGATATTCATTTTAAATTAGTCACTAGCAGAGACAAGAATTAGTGTAAAATTTTAATTAAATAAAACAGTTTATTATTTGTTTATTATAATATATAATATGAAGTCTATTCTTACATTGTTATAAATAACAAATTATATATATACACTTGTGTAGTATATAATATAAATAATAAGAAAACCAATAAAATGTAAAAATAAATAGTCAAAATCAAAAAAAATCAAAATGTCACATGGAAATCCAGTCTTTACTTAAAAATAAATGATGTCAAAGAGAAATGCATGCTATAAAAGTTGTAAAAATAAAGACTGGGTTAGAGAATTCTTAATGTTCACTTTGTAATGACATAAAATCCAATAATAAAATCAATTTAATATAAAGAATGAAGAACTAAACTGTAGAAGTGGGAAAAGTCTTAGTAAGTAGCTAGAAAAGATTTTGCAAAGGTTCTTCTGATGCCAATTTTCTTGCATATGACATACGTGTGTCATGATGGTAAAGGAACTATTATTCTGAACCCAAGGAACAATTGATAAAAATGGTTATCTATCAGTTCCTGTTAAAAAAAAAAAAGAGGCATAGAATGAATAATATCAAGTTGATTTGTAAAATAAATAAAATATCTAGAAGGGAATCATAGTAGAAAGAGTGATGGAGAATTGAAGTTTAACTGTAGAAATAGAGAGTTAATTGCACTGAAGGTCTATATTATCACGAAACAAAATATTTAGCAGAGGCATGACAACAAAATCATTAAATATAGAAGAGTTGTGTAATTTTTGAAAGCTTATCTATAACTGTATGATTAAAATGAACAGGACCACAAATAATAGAATCAGCATAATGCTGAAGATGCTTCTCAGAAAACAGTGCCACATCAAATGTCATGTGCACACTGTCTTCTTTAGCAACCCATGTTAGTTCAAACACAGCATGCTGGTGCAGAAGTGATAGCACATGCCCAGGGGAACTGTGGAGATCATAGTGTGGAAATATGGCGAAGTGAAAAAGTGTTTCACAGTGATTAAGATGAACAGCTGTACCTCTGTCAACAGAATGAGAATCAGTTGATTTGGCTGACATACCTCTTTCCTTTCTGTTCGTCTTCAGTTCCCATGTATTCTTCCTAGTTAAAGGAATATCAACTTTGAGAAAAAAGTTACTCTTTCTTCATAAGTATTCATCTCTTGTTAAAACATCCATAATGAAAACAATTTAAGACAAGTTCAATAACAAGACATTTTCATTATCTATTCCCAAGTATTCTGATTTTCTTCCAGATATACTTTAGCTTTTTCCAAAAGGGAGAGACCTATAAAAGCACAAATCCAATTCCAGTTCCAATTCCTTGTACAATTTACAAAAAGGGCACAGTTCCAAAAGGGAGAGAGCCAAAAGGACACAACAGTGCAGGAAAAGTCTGTTTAGTTTTAGGTCAGATCGCCATGCCTGGAAACAATGTAATGTCCTTAATTAACTTACTCTTATTTGATGCCTCCAATCAGTATCCTGTATGCTCAGTGTAGATACTTCTTGCATGGGTTTTCAGTCTTATATTTTTAGTAAAAGACATTGTACTTAACTTAGTTATTATCCAACTCACAAAGAAAAGTATAATTATTAATTAGAAATTTGCTGCCTCTCATACAGGGTTATCGAATATCACATATGAAACAAATCGCCGGTCCAGGTTCAACACATGATACTGGATGCTTGGGGATGGTATACTGGGACGACCAAGAGGGATGGTACAAGGAGGGAGGAGGAAGAGGGGGTTCAGGATGGGGAACACATGTATGCCTGTGACGGATTCATGCTGATGTATGGCAAAACCAATACAATATTGTAAAGTAATTAACCTCCAGTTAAAATTTTAAAAAGAAAAAAAAAATATTTGTTGAGGCAGACTGAATGAAGCATGGAATTAGAATTAAGAAACTAAAATTTAGTTTAGACACAGTCTGTAACTGTTTCAACCTAGTTGAGGTATGTCTATTCTCTAAGATTGAGAAGCATCATAGCATAGAGATTAAGAGTAAAATAGAGAGGATCAGAAATCCCCTGGTCATTCAGTGGTTAAGACTGTGTGCTTTCACTGCAGAGGCTCCAACTCTGATCAGGGAACTGAGATCCCACAAGCTGTAGGATGTGGACAAAAATAGATGCTTAAAGCTTCAAGTTAAACTGTGTATTTATACACTTTCCCCATAGCTAAATCATCAAAAAAATTTACAGAAATTACTTATTCTCTTAGAGCTTCAATTTTTTATGTGTATGTAAGCTTGAATTAATAGTAATAATTATGTTATAGAGTTTGGGGAAGTGATCTGTATATGTTAAGATCACTAGGGTACGTACCTCCACAATTTGTTAAGAGAGACAGATCAGTTTCTTCAGAGAAGTTGTTCTTGAAGGTTTTCCCATAAGCATCTGTTCAATGTTAACTGTTTTTATTACTGCGATAAAAATAAGAATATTTGAGAATGCCTCAGAGTAGTAATTGGAGAAGGAAATGGCAACCCACTCCAATTTCTTGCCTGGAGAATCCCATGGATGGGGGAGCCTGGTGGGCTGCTGTCTATGGGGTCTCACAGAGTCGGACACTACTGAAGCAACTTAGCAGCAGCAGCAGCAGCAGCAGCAGAGTAGTAAGCAACATTATGGCTACAATATAGGGAAGACATACATGAAATTTCATCACAATTTCAAAAGATGATATGCTTTTTATTATTGTTGGATAAGGAACTACCCAAATTTAGTGATATAAAAAGTTTCATAATTCCCATGGATTCTGTGGGTCAAGAGTTCTGACAGGGCACAGTATGCATGGCTTGTTTGGTGCCATAATGCCTGGGCTTTAGCTGGGACGATCTGATAGACTGAGGGTGACCAATCGAGGCTGCTCTGCTAGTATTATTTTGCAACACAGTGTCTTGATCTTTTTGTGTAAAACAGCAGATTTTTTTAAAAAGTATTAAGCTCAAAGCTTCTGTGTACTTTGAATTTAAAGATGAAATTATACCTGAAAAGTTTCAGATGGCTAAGGAGTAGAAGAATGAAACCTGAAGAAACCACTTCTAAGGTGTCTATGTCATTCATGTATTGGGAACCAGGTCTCAAATGACTGTGGAGTGGGCTCAGCTGAGACTGCAAACCAAAGAGCCCAACAGATTGCTTCATCATTGGCTTTTACTTCTGCGTCATGGTGGTTGTTTCAGAGGGAGAGTGTGTGAGAGAGTTGATGGAGAGAGAGCATCCCGAGATTACCGAGTGGATTTGGCAGTCAGATAGTGTCTCTTCTGCTGTACACTGTCAAAGAGTCACAGAATAACGTAGATTCAAAGAGATGGCCCATACACTCCACGTCTCAATGGGAGAGTGTCCACAATTTCAGGGAAAATGTTTTAAAACGATAAGAAAAATTGATACTAAATTTGAAGAACCATTTTTTTGTTCTTCCTGTGTCTGACACTTGGAAAATTATGAAAGAGATGGGAATACCAGCCCACCTGACCTGCCTCTTGAGAAATCTGCATGCAGGCCGGGAAGTAGCAGTTAGAACTGGACATGTAACAACAGACTGGTTCCAAATAGGAAATGGAGTATGTCAAGGTAGCATATTGTCACCCTGCTTATTTAACTTATATGCAGAGTATATCATGAGAAATGCTGGACTGGAAGAAACACAAGCTGGAATCAAGATTGCCAGGAGAAATATCAATAACCTCAGATATGCAGATGACACCACCCTTATGACAGAAAGTCAAGAGGAACTAAAAGCCTCTTGATGAAAGTGAAGTGGAGAGTGAAAAAGTTGGCTTAAATCTCAACATCCAGGAAACAAAGATCAGAGCATCCAGTCCCATCACTTCATGGGAAATAGATGGGGAAATAGTGGAAACAGTGTTAGACTTTACTTTTTTGGCTCCAAAATCACTGCATGGTGACTGCAGCCATGAAATTAAAAGACTTTACTCCTTGGAAGAAAAGTTATGACCAACCTAGATAGCATATTCAAAAGCAGAGACATTACTTTTCTGGCTAAGGTCCGTCTAGTCAGGGCTATGAGTTTTCCTGTGGTCATGTATGGTTTTGAGAGTTGGACTGTGAAGAAGGCTGAGTGCCGAAGAATTGATGCATTTGAACTGTGGTGTTGGAGAAGACTCTTGAGAGTCCCTTGGACTGCAAGGAGATCCAACCAGTCCATTCTGAAGGAGATCAACCCTGAGATTTCTTTGGAAGGAATGATGCTGAAGCTGAAACTCCAGTACTTTGGCCACCACATGTGAAGAATTGACTCATTGGAAAAGACTCTGATGCTGGGAGGAATTGGGGACAGGAGGAGAAGGGGACGGAACAAGGATGAGATGGCTGGGTGGCATCACCGACTCGATGGACGTGAGTCTGAGTGAACTCCGGGAGTTGGTGATGGACAGGGAGGCCTGGTGTGCTGCAATTCATGTGGTCGCAAAGATTCGGACATGACTGAGCGACTGAACTGAACAGATGTCTGAGACTTTATGGATAATTGCTCCTTAAATATATAGTCAATTTTGAACACTCCAGTTTATAAATAATTTTAATCTCCATGTAGTCTTAAACTCTTCTCATAGTAAATTTCTAAACATGTTGAAAACTTATCAATATTTTTAAAAATCAGATTATTATCTGGACCCTATTTTTTACTTTTTTAGAAAAGAAAAACAGCATCATAATTTTGTTAGGAAATTAAACTGGAGACATTATTGACATTTATCTGATTATCCACTTCCATATTTATTCTATTATCAAATATTTTCAAATCTTTCTTCTTACAATTCTTTCACATATTTAAAAATTCCTTTTCCATTTAACATTAGCTCAAATCTGCATCATATGTGGATTGCAAAGTAATTTTTTTCCTGATCATCCAGTTTTTTATCATTCTCTCCTTTAATTGACCCTCCATCTTGAAAAACTCTTTGAACTGAAACAATGCAACATAAATATTAAGCACTGACTAAAGGGTTTCCTTTTATTCCAAAGTTTATAGAATGAATTCAGGATAACTTTTTCTCAGGATACTGTTGTTTAAAACTTTGTATCTAACTTAAAGTTTTTGCTATAAATTTGTGATGTGAATGATTATTTGAATGGACGTTTGGGGACAGATACAGACACAAAACCAGAGAAATACAAGTAATAGCCTCAGGTTGCTGCAGAATTAAATTTACTCTCATTGATGTTTTAAGACTACATTGAAGTTGACCTCGAGTTGAAAGAGAAGTTACTTTCAAAATTGCAAAATCACTGCCAGATAGAGCCCAGTAGAAAATAACTTTAAATTCCAGTAGTTGTCCAGATTAAATTTTTACCCCTTCCACACTAGGTCAAGTTTGTCTACACATAGTCCTTCTTTCACCAAAACAAACAAACAAACAAAAAAAAAACTATATATATATATATATATATATATATAACTATATATATATTTTTCCTCACTTTTCAACATATATCTTCTTTCACATTTTCATTTTAGCATTCAAAAGTCTTGTAATAAATCAGAAGTTTCTTAACGACGGAAACTTTTTAAGTTTGTTTAAAAATGCACATCTTTATATAAACTCAAAGTTTGAGTTGTTGTTGTTTTTGTTGTTTTAATCAGCATCAGAAGATTCTAATGAAATGAATCAAAGCCAGAAATGGGCTTCCCTCATAGCTCACTCAGTAAAGGATCTGCCTGCAATGCAGGGGACCCAAGTTCGATTCAAGAGTCAGAAAGATACCCTAGAGAAGGAAATGGCAACTCACTCCAGTATTCTTGCTTGGAGAATCCCATGAACAGGGAAGCCTGGAAGGCTACAGTCCATGAGTTTGCAAGTGTTGGACATGACTTAGCAACTAAACCATGACCACCAACATCACCAGCACGAATGCCAGATAGCTTCAGGAAAAAGAGTTCTAAAGATAACTTAATAGACCTTCACTCAAAATGAAGTTCAAATATCAATTTTGTAAGAATAAATCTCCATCTTACGGTGAAATGGAATACTCAATTATATGATATTTTTAAACACTTTCTAAGATGTACTACTGTAGTAAAAGTGGCATAAGGAAAAATTAGACAATTTTGCTTTTACTTCCAACTAGGTGCAAGTATGATGATTTAAATTCCTTTCTCATCATTTTTTTTTTTACTGAAATACAAGAATGATGACTTATACCTCTTTATTTCCTAAATATGTTATAAACATGATTTGAGTTCATGGAGTTATAGACTTGAAAAGTAGACTTATAAACATATATATCACACATATTTAGAAAACTATACTCATTTTATTACAGTTTTAATTATATATGCTCTGATCTATTTGCTTATTTCTGTTATTCTTTTTATTTTTTGGTTTATTTGTTGTTCTTATACATATTCTCCCAATGAATTATAAATTGTTAAAAAAAAAAAGGATTTAAACTCTTCAGCCTCCATAAATTTCTATTTTTCCAGTGTGTGCTAACTGTATAAGCTTTTAATATTGACTACATGCTGAGATTTGACAAAACTATGCCTGTTTATGTAGAATTCTTTCCCACACTTTGATCTTGGTAGACTGTGTATAGTATAGTCATGCTACTTAGTCCCAGTGATAATTTGCTTCTTTTTCTTCTCTATTTTTAGGTCTTTCATCGCTTTTTATGAAATTTCTGAATTCAAAAGTAATACATACATATTTTAAAAAATCAGAAATAAAGTACAAAAAAATAATCAGTACCCTTCCCATGATCCCATTCTAATTATGCATCTTCTGAGAGAAATATTGAGTCTGTTGTAAGTCTCCTTTAAGTAAATAAATAATTAGTATACATGCAAAATCTCCAAATACATGCACATACTTACACACTCAGTTAAGGTGGCAAATGGATTCAAAGTGGTACAATATAATAATACATGCTGGGGAACATAAAATCAAGTATATATGTAACCAGACAAGTTACATACAAAAGTGAAGTGACTCCAAAGTAAAGCCATGGAAGTGGCAGGGACTGGGCCTCAGTGCAGAATCTTTCTGTCTAAAGAAGGCAGTTACCATGTGTAAATTCAAACATAGGTTTCAAAAGACCAAAAAAGCACAAAATAAAGAAAAATTCCCAATTTATTATAAAATGTCTTCATTTTTAAAACTCTATGAAGATCACACAAACACATTTATAAGTAGAATCATTGCTCTTAAATAATATTTATGTTTTTTTCTTTAGGGTTTTCTGATGCAGAATTTATTACTGGACAGGAATTGAGATTCTCATTATATGATATTCAAGATATGTTATGGAACACTTGGTGATAGATTTCCCTTTGTTAAAAGTAAGCTTTTCTTTTCAGGCATTGTTGATAGATACTTGTATTAGATGTTTACCTTAAGCACGTGGTGCATTTGATGTCTAACATGTTTCTCAGTGGCAACATGAGTTACCATTTTTCTTGTGGTAGATGGCAAATATTCTAGGATAGATTTTTCAAATACTGATTCTCCTCAAACTTTTGTCTCCTGGGTAACAGTACAAGAAGGACATACGATCTCTGCACATTTTGGGGGAAGCAATCTTTCTATAATTATAAAGTTGGTTCAAAATATGTTTTAAAAAATTATCTTTCTTTTGTTTCATTTGGAATTAAAACTAGCTTGCATTTTATACCTTAATTTTTCTACTTGCTATTTTTTTTTGCAATTTCTTTTTTCAAAATTGTTTTTCTAGATAATATAATTTTTCTTAAATGACTTCTAACATCTAGGCATTAAAAAGTATTTTATTCATTCTTATAGGATATAGAGGTATCAACACTACCTGAGACTCAAGGCACAGAGAGAGAAACTATCTAAAAATAAGGTTATCACGATGTTAAACCAAACAATTCAACTCAGTCTTTCCTTCAAGACTGGGTGTAAATACAAGGTTCAGGATCATCTTACTCTCTACTATAATAAAAGGCAGATATCTGAAAGATGAATGATTTGAGGCTCTTTTAGCTGGAAATTTTATCATGCCATTAAAAATAAAAAATATTCCCAGACAGAAGTTTTGCCTTTGTTGCACACCTACTGAAAATTCAGATTATCAGTAACAGGGTTGCTGTTGTATTACAGGTATATTGATTCGATATTTTCATTTTATGCAATATGCATTTGTATGTGTTCCTCAATCCACTATCACACTGCTGCTTTAAAAATAATTAATAGTTTTGAATCAGTTCCTTAGACAATGGATATCAACTAAAAGTTAGTACATTTTAAAATCATAAAATAACAAACAGCTAACTTTCCCTTAAAAAAATCAGTTTGTGACTTAATATGTCATTGACACAACAACAAAGAAAGCGTATTGTTACCTATATACTTTTTGATATGAAATGTGTTAATAAAATAGGATATTTTAATGGTTTATTTAGAATTCCTTTTGCAGTCAGCAACTCTTCCATTTTATTTCTTTCCTTTAGACTTTAAAAGAATAATTACAGGATACATTTAAAGAATTTTCATCAAGGTGTCTTTGAAAGTAACAATAAAAACCAATTCAAAATTTCTCAAAATGATTTTCTACAAATTGATTCTGTAATCCTGTGGCTCTATTCTGTGCTGATTCTCTCTTTGCAAAGATCTCCTCTAGGCTACCTTGCAGCATGCTTTATGGATCAGTGACTCTGCTGATTGTTTTTCCTCACCAAGGTTGTTAGTAAGACCCTTCTTTCTCAGTCTCCAATTTTCACCTAGACTTTCATCTGTCTTGTAATTCATAATTCTAATAACTGTATATTTCCTGAGATCCTCAACTAGAGGAGAGAGCCTGGGTAGTTAGGATTGGTTTAATTTTTTTCACATTGTTTCCTATATTGTTGACTATTCTAGTTCCATCTTTATTATTAAAGTGTAGAATAGCTAATATTTATTTAACATTTATTAAATCCAAGGCACTGGGAATTTTTATAACTCTTATTTCATTGACTCTCTCCAATAACCATAAGTGGAAAAGCTATTGTTATTCCCTCCTTATGAGAAAGAAACTTCAATATGATCTTGTCCAAAGTCACAGGTTAGTAGGAAACAGAAGTGAGACTTGAGCAAGAATCTGAATTCAGACCTTGACTTTCTGTCAACTTCTCTTCACTGCTAAATTATCTTATTTCGTCTAAATAATTCTATCAAAGCCATGTAATTCATGTTTAAATGAATTCTTACCCACCAACAAATTTTAAAAGGTAAAGAAAATGCATGCTTTTTAAAATAAGAATTCTTAAATTCAAGTATATTTGTTAGAAAATTCGCTAACATAGCAAATGAGAGAAGGAAACAAACAGACTCAGCAAATACTCTATATCTCTAAAACATGAGTAATTTGTAATCATTAATTCATAGTGAATTCAAGCATATTATAAAATATTTTAAAATATTCTTCAAAGTTACCATTATTTTCTTATAATTTAGTGTATCTTCTCTTTTTGTTGAGTAAGGAAAGAAAAGCTGCAATTCATTTATACTTCAACTAATTATATTTTGTTTATATCCTATACTGGGTCTGCAAATTTGCAACAAGAGGTATTACTTCACTGTAGGAATGAATGTTTTTTGGAAAAAGGTGAGTCCTGAACAAAGCAGGAAAATAAAAATTCACATTGATACTTTTTTCTTCACTTTATCCTTGGTTAATGGAAGAAAGAAATAACCTGTGACATGATGGGACATGATGGCTCTTCTACTACTCCTCTAGTAGAAGAGACTGAGAAGTATTTAGCTCATTGATGGACCATAAAAGCTTTCCTGAGATACTGACACTGATGTTTTTTCATGTGGATGGGGAATGAGTTGGGGTTAAGCAACTGCTGTTGTTTAGTTGCTAAGTCCTCTCCAACTCCCTGCGACCCCCATGAACTACAGCTTGCCAGGCTTTACTGTACTACCTTTCTCCTCTTGCCCTGAATCTTTCACAGTGTTAGGGTCTTTTCCAATGAATTGGCCCTTCACATCAGGTGGCCAAAGCATTGGAGCTTCAACTTCAGTATCAGTCCTTCCAATGAATACTCACAGGGTTGATTTCCTTTAGGATTGATTGATTTAAACTTTCCGTCCAAGGTACTTCCAAAAGTTTTCTTCAGCTCCACATATCAAAAGCATCAATTTAAAAAAATTTAATATAAATTTATTCATTTTAATTGGAGGTTAATTAGTTTACAATATTGTATTGGTTTTGCCATGCATCAACATGGATCTGCCACAGGTATACACGTGTTTCCCATCCTATACCCCCTCCCACTTCCCTCCCTGTACCATCTCTCTGGGCCATTTCAGTGCACCAGCCACAAGCATCCAGTATCATGCATTGAACCTGGACTGGCGATGCATTTCATATATGATATTATGCATGTTTCAGTGCCATTCTCCCAAATCATCCCACCCTTAAAAACATCAGTTCTTCAGTGTTCAGCCATCTTTATAGTCCAGTTTTCACATCCATACATGACTACTGGAAGAACCATAGCTTAGACTATACAAACCTTTGTCAGCAAAGTGATGTCTCTGTTTTTTAACACACTGTCTAGGTTTGACAAAACTTTTTCTGCCAAGAAGCAACTGTCTTAATTTTGTGGCCATAGTCACTGCCCACAGTGATTTTGGAGCCCAAGAAAAATAAAATCTGTCAGTTTCCACTTTTCCCCCTTCTATTTATCATGAGGTGATGAAACCTGTTGCCCATGATCTTAGTTTTTGGAATGTTGAATTGTAAACCAGCTTTTTCACTCTCCTCTTTCACCCTCATCAAGAGGTTCCTTAGTTCCTCTTCACTCTGCTATTAAAGCGGCATCATCTACATATCTGAGGTCATTGATATTTCTCCCAACAATCTTGACTAATGTTTGTGTCTTCCAGCCTGGCATTTCATGTGATGTACTTTGCATATAATTTAAATAAGCAGGCTGCCAATATACTGCCTTGTCAACCCCCTTTTGTAGTGTTGAACCAGTATGTTGTCCTATGTCTGGTTCTAACTATTACTTCTTGACTTGCATACATGTTTCTCAAAAGACAAATGAGGTGGTCTGGTACTCTCATCTCTTTAAGAATTTTCCACAGTTCTCTGTGGTCCATACTGTCAAAGGCTTTAGTGTAGTCAATGAAGCAATGTAATTTTTTTTTTAATTTCCATGCTTTTTCTCTAATCCAGCAGATGTTGGCAGTTTGATCTCAAGTTCCTCTGCCTTTTCTAAATCCAGCTTATACATTTGCAGGTTCTCAGTGCACATACTGCTGAAGCCTAACAAGGGATTTGCATTACCTTGGTAGCATGTGAAATGAGCCAATTTGTGGTGGTTTGGACATTCTTGTGGTGTTGCCTTTCTTTGAAATTGAATTGAAAACTGACCTTTTCCAGTCTTGTGGCTAGTGCAGTGTTAAGTCCAGTCTTAGGCAGTTATTTGCTATAAAAAGAACATCTTGTGTGAAGTAAGAGAATGAGAAAGCACATGGCTTGGTTTGGTCAGGTATTGAGTCTAAAGACTTTGGTTGGTCAAGGTCAGCTCATGGAGGACATTACATTTTCAAATGCTATTTATTAATATACTTTACTCAATTGGTGAGAGACTTTTATAAAAATTACCATAATTTTGCTGCACACTGTTTTGTGTTTTAATATATTTAGTGATCTAATTATGGCTGCAGATACTATTATTTCTTAAATCTCACCAATGTAAGTGAACATGCTTTAAATTCTTAAAATATGAGTCTGTGTGTTTGTGTGTGTGTATGTGTAAGATATTAAATTTTCAACTAGAGCTCTAATTCTTTTGCCTCTCCCTGCCCTTGTGGTCATCAACTTTTGCATGGTTGACCGGGCCCTTCTCTGAATTTCCTTTTAAGAAAGTTGATGAATGAGGGTTGTTTAAAAGTATCACATTTGAGACATTTTCCCTTTAAAAGTTACTGTTCTTTAATTGAGCTTACAAAGTTAATCATATTTTTAATGTCCTTTTAATGAAACTCCAATAATGTTGAAATATCATTAAAAAATAAAATAAAAGAAAGACATAAAGACCCCAACAGATAAAAGGCATAGGGTCAAAAGATTTTTTTAAAGTGTGTATGGGAGAGCATGCCCAGGTATCTATTAGGTGTGAGTGCGTTAGTGCATATTTGCTGTTAATGAAAATACAGCATCAAACAAAGAAACGTGGGCAAAAAATATACTGTTGTATGATGCAGTAAAATCTGAAGATGAAACCTTATTTAGGTACTTACTATTCTAGGTAGTAGGAGTAAAATGATGAATAACACATAGCCTCTGCTGTCAAGTCTTTTACACTCAAGGCCAATGTTCTGAAAAGCTCTACCAAGCTGAAGTCTGAGAACTGCTTGAAAAGGAAGTAGATTATTTTGGGGGAGGGGGTGTGGATCTGTGATTATAATCACAGTCCTCAGATGGCCATAGGTTATCTTAGAGCACAGCCAAAGTAAGGCACTGTAATATATATGATTATATTCATATGATGACATGGAGAACCTGTAAGTGGAGGTTCTGAAGTAGAAGAAAATAAAAATCTGGTGGGTAATCAGGAAAAGTGTGCCTACTTTACAAGGCTTTATATTAGAAAGGGCAAAGAGATCCTGAAACTCAAATATTATTGTCATAGCACATCTACTTCTCATGTTTGAATAATTCATTCTGAATTATCAAAAAATAAGAAGGACGTTAAGACATCAAGATATAAGGTCAAAGCTGACACCTAAATGTTGATTTTATGGCATAGTTTTGAAAGTAGTATCATGAAGCATAATTTCAGGACCACCTCATACCTGATCTGTAAACTTAAATTAGTGTTTCTTCATGCTTATTGAGATATAATTGACATGTAGCACTGTATAATTACAAAGTGCATAGCATAGTGCCTTCATTTGTGTATATCATAAAATAATTACTACAATAAGTTTTAGCTCAGTCCAGTTGCTCAGCTATGTCTGACTCTTTGCAACCTCATAAACTGCAGTACGCCAGGCCCCCTGTCCATCACCAACTCCCGGAGTCCACCCAAACCCATGTCCATCGAGTGAGTGATGCCATCCAACCATCTCATCCTCTGTCATCCCCTTCTCCTCCTGCCCTCAATCTTTTCCCAGCATCAGGGTTTTTTTTGTTGTTGTTTTTTTTTTTTTCAAGTGAGTCAGCTCTTCACATCAAGTGGCCAAAGTATTGTAGTATCAGCTTCAAAATCTGTCTTACCAATGAACACCCAGGACTGATCTCCTTTAGGATGGACTGGTTGGATCTTCTTGCAGTCCAAGGGACTGTCAAGAGTCTTCTCCAACACCATAGTTCAAAAACATCAATTCTTTGGCACTCAGCTTTCTTCACAGTACAACTCACATCCATACATGACCACTGACAAAACCATAGCCTTGACTAGACGGACCTTTGTTGACAAAGTAATGTCTCTGCTTTCGAATATGCTGTCGAGGTTGGTCATAACTTTCCTTCCAAGGAATAAGTATCTTTTAATTTCATAGCTGAAATCACCATCTGCAGTGATTTTGGAACCAATAAAAATAAAGTCAGCCACTGTTTTCATTGTTTTCCCATCTGTTTGCCTTGAAGTGATGGGACCAGATGCTATGATCTTAGTTTTCTGAATGTTGAGATTTAAGTCAACTTTTTCACTCTCCTCTTTCATTTTCATCAAGAGTCTTTTTAGTTTCTCTTCACGTTCTGCCATAGGGTGATGTCATCTGCATATCTGAGGTTATTGATATTTCTCCCAGCAGTCTTGATTCCAGCTTGTGCTTCTTCCAGCCCAACGTTTCTCATGATGAACTCTGCATATAACTTAAATCAGCAGGGTGACAATAAACAGCCTTGACATAATCCTTTTCCTATTTGGAACCAGTCTGTTGTTACATGTCCAGTTCTAACTAATGCTTTTCCTGACCTGCATACAGATTTCTCAAGAGGCAGGTCAAGTGGTCTGTATTCCCATCTCTTGAAGAATTTCCCACAGCTTATTGTGATCCACATAGTCAAAGGTTTGGTATAGTCAATAAAGCAGAAACAGACGTTTTTTTCTGGGACTCTCTTGCTTTTTCCATGATCCAGCAGATGTTGGCAATTTGATCTCTGGTTCCTCTGCCTTTTCTAAAACCAGCTTGAACAACAGGAAGTTCATGGTTCACGTATTGCTGAAGCCTGGTTTAGAGAATTTTGAGCATTACTTTACTAGCATATGAGATGAGTGCAATTGTGTGGTAGTTTGAGCATTTTTTTTGTCATTGCCTTTCTTTGGGATTGGAATGAAAACTGACATTTTCCAGTCCTGTGGCCACTGCTGAGTTTTCCAAATTTGCTGGCATATTGAGTGCATCACTTTCCACAGCATCATCTTTCAGGATTTGAAACAGCTCAACTGGAATTCCATCACCTCCAAAGCTTTGTTCATAGTGATGCTTTCAAAAGCCCACTTGACTTCACATGCCAGGACGTCTGGCTCTAGATAGGTGATTACACCATCGTGATTATCTAGATCATGAAGATCTTTTTGCACGATTCTTCTGTGTATTCTTGCTACCTCTCCTTAATATCTTCTGCTTCGTGCCCAACATGCTTCTGGAGATCAATGGAGAGATAACTCCAGAAAGAATGAAGGGATAGAGCCAAAGCAAAAATAATACCCAGCTGTGGATGTGACTGGTGATATAAGCAAGATCCGATATTGGAAAGAGCAATATTGCATAGGAACCTGGAATGTGTTCATGAATCAAGGCAAATTGGTAGTGGTCAAACAAGACATAGCAAGAGTGAATGTTGACATTCTAGGAATCAGCTAACTAAAATGGACTGGAATGAGTGAATTTAACTCAAATGACCATTATATCTACTACTGTGGGCAGGAACCCCTCAGAAGAAATGGAATTGCCATCATGGTCAACAGAGTCCAAAATGCAGTAATTGGATGTAACCTCAAATACGACAGAATGATCTCTGTTCGTTTCCAAGGCAAACCACTCAATATCACAGTAATCCAAGTCTATGCCCCAACTAGCAATGCTGAAGAAGCTGAAGTTGAATGGTTCTATGAAAACCTACAAGACCTTTTAGAACTAACACCCAAAAAAGATGTCCTTTTTATTATAGGGGACTGGAATGCTAAAGTAGGAAGTCAAGAAATACCTGGAAAAACAGGCAAATTTGACCTTGGAATGCAGAAGGAAGCAGGGCAAAGACTAATAGACTTTTGCAAAGAAAATGCACTGGTCATAGCAAACATCCTCTTCCAACAGCACAAGAGAAGACTCTACACATGAACATCACCAGATGGTCAACACCAAAATCAGATTGATTACATTCTTTGCAGCCAAAGATGGAGAAGCTCTATACAGTCAAACACACACACACACACACACACACACACACACAAGACTAGGAGCTGACTATGGCTCAGATCATGAACTCCTTATTACCAAATTCAGACTTAAATTGAAGAAAGTAAGCAAAACTTCTAGATCATTCAAGTATGACTTAAATCAAATACTTTATGATTATACAGTGGAAGTGAGAAATAGATTTAAGGGCCTAGATCTGATAGATAGAGTGCCTGATGAACTATGGAATGAGGTTTGTGACATTGTACAGGAGACAGAGATCAAGACTATCCCCATGGAAAAGAAATACAAAAAAAACAAAATGGCTGCCTGGAAAGGCCTTACAAATAGCTGTGAAAAGAAGAGAGATGGAAAACAAAGGAAAAAAGAAACATAAATATCTTAATGCAGAATTCCGAAGAATAGCAAGAAGAGAAAAGAAAGCCTTCTTCAGTGATCAATGCAAAGAAACAGAGGAAAAGAACAGAATGGGAAAGTCTAGCGATCTCTTCAAGAAAATTAGAGATACCAAGGGAACATTTCATGCAAAGATGGGCTCAATAAAGGACCATGAGTTTAGTAAACATAAATCATGACCTACAGATATGAAATAAAAAATAGAAAAAATCATTTTATGTTGATGAGAAGTCTTAGTATTTAGTCTCTTAACAGCTTTCACGCTTACCATATAGAATACATCAGTGTTAACTATACTTATCATGTTGTATATTACAGCCCTTAGAAAAGGCAGAGGAATAAGAGATCAAATTGTCAGCATTTCATTGTGTGCTAAGTTGCTTCAGTCATGTCCTACTCTTTATAACCCCATGGACTGTAGTCCACCAGGGTCCTCCATCCATTAGATTCTCTAGGCAAGAATACTGTAGTGGGTAGTCTGTCTCTTCTTCAGGGGATCTTCCCAACCCAGGGATCTAACTGGGGTCTGCAACATTGCAGACAGGTTGAGCTCTTTACCAGCTGAGCCATGAGGAAAGCCCAAGAATACTGGAGTGGGTAGCCTTTCCTTTCTCCAGAGGATCCTCCTGACTGAGGAACTGAATCGGGGTCTCCTGCATTGCAGGCAGATTGTTTACCAACTGAGCTATCAAGGAAGCTCATCCAATATTCATTGAATCATAGAAAAAAACAAGGGAACTCCGAAAAACATCTACTTCTATTTCATTGACTATGTTAAAACCTTTGACTGTGTGGATCACAACATACTGTGGAAAATTAGTAAAGAGATGTAAATGCCAGACCACCTTAAATGTGTCTTGAGAAACCCTATGCTGGTAAAGAAGCAACAGTTAGAACTGGACATAAAACAACTGACTGCTTCAAAATTGGGAGATGAGTACAGCAAGGCTGTATATTGTCAACCTGTTTATTTAACTCATATGCAGTGTCAGTTAAATTGCAGAATTCCAGGCTGGATGAGTTACAAGCTGGAAAAAAGCTTGACAGGAGAAATATCAGCAACCTCAGATGTACTTATGCTAAGTCACTTCAGTTGTGTCCGACTCTGTGTGACCCCATAGACGGCAGCCCACCAGGGTCCCCCGTCCCTGGGATTCTCCAGGCAAGAACACTAGAATGGGTTGTCATTTCCTTCTCCAATGCATGAAAGTGAAAAGTGAAAGGAAAGTCGCTCAGTCGTGTCCGACTCTTAGCGACCCCATGGACTGCAGCCTACCAGGCTCCTCCACCCATGGGATTTTCCAGCCAAGAGTACTGGAGTGGGGTGCCATTGCCTTCTCTGAGATATGCTTTTAATACCATTTTAATGGCAGGAAGCACCCTCACTGAAGAGTTTCTTTTGTGAGGGTAAAAGAGGTGAGTGAAAAAGCTGGTTTAAAAATTAACATTAAAAAAGTGGAAGCAGTGACAGATTTTCTCTTCTTGGGCTCCAAAATCACTTCAGATAGTGACTGCAGCCATGAAATTTAAAAATGCTTGCTCTTTTGAAGGAAAGCTATGACAAACCTAGAAAGTTTATTACAAAGCAAAGGCATCACTTTGCCAACAAAAGTCCATATAGTCAAAACTATGGTCTTTCCAGCAGCCATGTATGGATGTGAGAAGTCTGAGAGGCAAAGAATTGATGCTTTTGAATTGTGGTGATGGAAGAGACTGTTAAGAGTCCCTTCGACAGCAGGGATTTCAAATCAGCAAATCCTAAAGGAAATAAGCTCTGAATATTCATTGGAATGATTGATGCTGAAGCTAAAGCTCCGATATTTTGGGCACCTGATGTGAAAAGCCAACTCAGTGGAAAAAACTCTAATGTTGGGAATGATTGAGGACAAGAGGAGAAGGGGAAAACAGAGAATGAGATAGCTGGATAGCATCATCGATTTCAGTGGACATGAACATGAGCAAACTCTGGAAAATAGTGAGAAATGAGGAGTCTTGGCTTGCTGCAGTCCATGGTTTCCAAACAGTCAGAAATGGCTTAGCTACTGAACAACACGTTAGATCCCTAGTAATTACTTATCTTATAAATGAAAGGTTGTGCCTTTTGATTGCCTTCATCCAATTTTCCCCATCCTCATTCCCACCTCTGGTAACCACAGATATGATCTCTTTTTCTACGAGTTTGTTTATTTTTGAAATTTAATATGCTTAGGACATTACGTTTTTCCAGTGGTCATGTATGGATGTGAGAGTTGTACTGTGAAGAAAGCTGAGCACCTAAGAATTGATGCTTTTGAACTGTGGTGTTGCAGAAGACTCTTGAGAGTCCCTTGGACTGTAAGGAGATCCAACCAGTCCATTCTAAAGGAGTTCAGTCCTGGGTGTTCATTGGAAGGACTGATGCTGAAGCTGAAACGCCAGTCAATACTTTAGCCACTTCATGTGAAGAGTTGAATCATTGGAAAAGATCCTGATGCTGGGAAGATCGGGGGCAGGAGGAGAAGGGGACAACAGAGGATTAGACGGCTGGATGGCATCACCGACACGATGGACATGAGTTTGAGTGAACTCCAGGATTCGGTGATGGACAAGGAGGTCTGGCATGCTATGATTCATGGGGTCAAATAGAGTTGGACACGACTGAGAGACTGAACTGAATTGAGGACATCATGTTACAGTGATTTGATATTTATATACATTTCAAACTGATCATCATGGTCTTTAGTTACAGCATGTTGTAGCACAAGAATATTACATAGTTACTGCATCTACTCCCAACATTGTACATTTCATGTGTCTGACAGTTATAACAGGAAGTTTGTATTACTTAATCTCCCTCACCTGTTTTTCCTATGTTTTTTGCTTCTTTTCCTTTCAGTTAAACACTTGTTTACTTTATGTACCTATAACTCTGTTTATATTTGGTATTTGTTTATTTGTTTTGCTTTTTGTTTCTACATACAAATGAAATAATTCAGTATTTGCCTTTCTCTATATGACTTATTTCCCTTAGCATAATACATCATAGGTCTGTTCATGGCATCATAAATGACATTTCCTTTTTGTGACTTATTTTCATTTTATAGAATATATGGAAAATGTGAAACATATGTGTATATACATTCATCTATTGATGGCCACTTCAGTTGTTTTAGTACCTTTATTATTGTAAATAATGTTGCAATAAACTTAAGGGTGGAGATATCTTTTCAAATTAGTGTTTTTGTTTACTTTTTGGATAAATACCCAGTAGCAGTACTGTTAGATCATATAGTAGTGTATTTTTAATTTTTGAGGAATCTCCATATTGTTTTCCATAGCAGATGCACCAGCTTATAATCTCACCAACAGTGGTGAGAATTACCTTTTCTCCATATCCTCTGCAATGATTGCATTTGTTGTCTTTTTGATGATAGAGATCTTGAAAGGTGTTAGGTGATACCTTATTATGATTTTGATTTGCATTTCTCTAAAGTTTAATGAGGTTGAGCTTTTTTTTTTTTTTTTTTTTTTAATATCCCCATTATCCTTACATAGGCGTTCTTTGGGAGAAGGTCTGTTCTTAGTCTCAAATTATTTTTCAATTGTTTTTTTTTGTTTGTTTTGTCTTGTTTGATGTTAAATTGTATGAGTTCCTCTTACATTTTGTATATAGCCCATTATCTGATATACTGCTTGCAAATATATTTTCTCATCCACTAGGCAAACGTTTTTTCTTGTAATTTCTTTCACTGTGCAAATGTGTTTTAAATTGATATAATCACATTTATTGATTTTTACTTTTGTTTCTCTGGCTTGAGAAAATGTATCAAAAAATATTTTGAAGACTGATGTCAAAAAGCATGATGTCTATGTTTCCTCCTAGAAAGTTTATGGTTTCAAGTCTTACATTTAAGTATTTAATTCATTTTGAATTTATGTTAATAAATAGACATATTTATTGAGCTTATTATTAATAAACATATAAATTATTTTCTAAACTTTAATTTCCTTATCTGAGAAAATAAGATGAAACCATTGTGAAAAATATCAGGAAACAATATAAATGTAAGTGCTCTACATTTGTATACAGACAGAAAAACAGGGACATGATTTGTGTATTTGAGTTCATTCATTTCAGAGATATGAGCCTCTTTTATGCACATACAGAGTTCACTTGCTATGGTGCCGTTCAGTGTTAAAAACAAAGTTCAGTCAGTTAATTCATTATATACTATGCTTTAGTGGAAAGATTCCAAATAAGGAGTTTTCAGGTATGGTTTTGCAAACATAGTCAAAGTTTTAAAAATACCCTTGCCACTTCTTTTACCCTTCAGATTATGTGAATTGAAGAAATTTTATTTTTATTTCTACAGTTTTGTAGCAGCTTCAATATAAGATGCAAAAGAGCAATCATGCATTTGAAATTTTCTCTCATAACTCCATTTCTCTTTAAAAAAATAGCAGATTAGCTGTTTTCTTCCCCAATAAATGAACACATAAATATAAAAGAACCAAAAGGGAAACATTACTTTGCTTTTATACCACCATCTGCTACATATCAGATTCTATGTGTTGTGTTAACTGAGGCAAACCCGTATACTGCTGAATTGAGCAATGTTTTTCCACCATCTTTGGTAAAACCTCACTCAATTTACTGATTTTATTCAAATTATGTAGAAAATAATGCTTAACAAATATAAACTTATATTTAAATCTACTCAACAGCTTCTCCATGAATGAAGATAACTTGAAAAAAAAAAAAACTATGGAAAAATATGGTGGATTATTTCCTGTTACAAGATAATAGAATATTAATACATATGAGATTTAGATTTTATGATTATTTGAAAGAAAACAAAAGTCTTTAAAATACTATGTTAACATTTTACTTTGTCTTGAATATTATGAAATGAGAATTTAATAATAGTAATAGGAGTTTATAGCTAAAATTTAATTAATATGTAATTTTAAGCATTTAATGTAAATGCAAAATCTGTCATTATTGTGATGTGAAGATGTCAAATTCGAATGCCAATATATACACAATAGATATAAGAGGGCCAGAATGTTTTTAAAAAGCTTTACATTTATTATAATTGTTTAAATGGAATTAATGGCATTTATGAACCCATTGTGGGCAATGTTGGGGAGTGATATAAACAAATCAGCTTCTTATTCTTGAAAATTGCATATTTGTAAAGCAGAATGCATGTACAGAAAAAAAGAAAAGACTTACCAAATAGACAATAGTATGGCAAAAGAAAGAACTTCTCAAAAGGTTCAATTATGTGCAGGAAAATATTCAGAAAGAACATAATGGATATAAGTTTTCTTTAGGCTTTCAGTCTCACCAAAATTTTTCCTTCTTATAGAGTTTAGATACATTTTAAAAAAGTGATTTGAGCCATAACTCATTCTTTTACCATTCTTTTACCATTTCCTCTATTCTGAAAATAACAGAAAAATATAAAGAATATGTAGGGTCATGCCCTGGCTCTGATACTTCATTTAGTTGTCCTGAGGAAATTAACTAAATTTCATTCTTTACACGTGCACTTCCTTATTTATACATTAAGTGTGAGCAAGATTGAGGCTGATTTTGTTATATGGTATTGGATCATGCAGTCATAGAGAAGTCCTATAATCTACCATCTGCAAGCTGGAGACCTAGGAAAACTAGACATGTAGTTCAAAGGCCTGAGAGCCAGATGGTATGATTTCTATCTGAGCCTGAGAAACAGGAACCTTGGAAGAAAGAGAATATCAATGTTCCACTCAGGCAGAGACAGATTGAATCCTTCTTGCTCTTGCTTTACTTAGGTCCTCAGTGGATTGGATGATGCCCAATCACACTAGCTAAGGCAATCTGTGTTACTCTACCGATTCAAATGTGAATCTTCTCCAGGAATACCTTCCCAGACACACCCAGAAATAACTTTGAATCAGATATCTGTGATCCAGTCAAGAACATATACACACATAGGAGGACTACTCATGGTAATTACAGTCCTGACTGTGGTAACTTGGATGCAGTAATTGGACATGGTCAAGCAGGAGATGGCAAAATTGAATATCATCGTCTTAGGAAATAGTGAACTAAAATGGAAGGGAATGAAAGCAAAAGTGTTAATTGTTCAGTCATGTCCAAAGCTTTGGGATCCCGTGGACTGTAGCCCAGCAGGCTCCTCTGTCCATGGAATTCTTCAGGCAAGAATATACTGGATGATTTCCTATTATTTTCTCCAGAGGATCTTCCCAACCCAGGGATCAAACCTGGGTGTCCTGTATTGCAGGCAGATTCTTTACCATCTCAGCCACCAGAGAATGCTTGGGGGAATAGGCAAATTTAATTCAGATGGTCATGATATTTATTATTGTGGGCAGTAATCCCTTAGAAGAAACAGAATAGCACTCATAGTCAACAACAGAGTCCAAGATGCAATACCTGCGTGCAACCTGAAAAAAAAAAAAGAATAATCTTGGTTCATTTCCACAGCAAATTATTTAACATCATAGTAACTCAAGTCTATGCCCCAGTCACTGATGCTGAAGAAGCTGAAGTTGACTGCTTCTATGAAAATCTACAACACTTTATAGAACTAAAACCAAAAACCAATGCCTTTTTCATCAGAGGGGATAGGAAAGGAAAAGTAAGAAGTAAAGAGATAGCCAGAATAACAGGCAAGTTTGACCTTGGAGTACAAAATGAAGCAGGGCAAAGGCTAGCAGAGTTTTATCAGGAGAACATGCTAGTCATAGCAAACACCCTTTCCAACAACCCAAGAGATGACTCTACACATTAACATCACCATATTGTCAAATACAAAAATCAGGCTGATTCTGTTCTTTGCAAAGAAAAATGGACAAGATCTATACAGTCAGGAAAAAAAAAAAAATGAAGCTGACTGTGGCTTAAGATCATGAGCTCCTTATTGTAAATTGCAAGCTTAAATCCCTTATGATTATACTGTGAAGGTAATAAATAGATTCAAGGAATTAAATCAGGTAGACAGAGTGCCTGAAGATTTATGAACAGAAGTTTGTAATATTGTACAGGACGAAGTGACCAAAACTATCTCCAAGAAAAAGAAATGCAAGAAGGCAAAGTGGTTGTCTGAGGAGGCTTTACAAATGGCTGAGAAGAGAAGAGAAGCAAAAAGGGAAGCAAGAGAGAAAGAGAAGTATATACCCAACTGAATGCAGAGTTCCAGAGACTAGCAAGGAAAGATAAGAAGACCTTCCTAAATGAGCAATGCAGAGAAATAGAAGAAAACAATAGAATGGGTAAAACTAGAGATCTCTTCAAGAGAACTTTACCTCCTCCCTTCAAGGAGGTAAAAAGGGAATATTTCAAACTAGGATGAGCATTATAAAAGACAGAAATATTAAGGACTTAAATAGAAACAGAAGAGATTAAGAAGAGATGGCAAGAATACATGAAGAACTATACCAAAAAAAAAAAAAAAATCTTAATGACCTGGATAACCAAGATGATGTGGTTAACCTAGAGTCAGACATCCTGGAATGTGAAGTCAAGTGGACCATTGGAAGCATTACTAGACACAAGATAGTAGAGGTGATGGAATTCCAGCTGAGTTACTTAGAATCCTAAAAGATAATTCTATTCAAATACTGCACTCAATATGTCAGTAAATTTGGAAAACATAGCAGTGGCCACAGGACTGGAAAAGGTCAGTTTTCATTCCAATCTCAAAGAAGTGCAATGCCAAAGAATGTTTAAATTACTGTACAATTGCACTCATTTCATAAGCTAGCAAGATTATTCTCAAAATTCTTCAAGCTAGGCTTTAGCAATATGTGAAATGAGAACTTCCAGGTGTAAAACTTGGGTTTCAAGGAGATAGCGAAACCAGAGATCAAATTGATAATCTTCATTGGATCATGGAAAAAGCAATGGAGTTTCAGAAAAACATCTACTTCTGCTTCATTGACTATACTAAAACCTTTGACTGTGTGAATCACAACAAACTGGAAAATTCTTGAAGAGACAGGAGTACCAGGCAACCTTAACTATCTCCTTAACTATCTCCTGGGAAACTTATATATGGGTCAAGAAACAACATTTAGAATGGGACAGGGAACAATGGACTGGTTCAATAGTGAGAAAGGAATATGACAAGGCTGTATCTTGTCACCTTGCTTATTTAACTTACACACAGTGTACATCTTGAGGAATCCCAGGCTGGAGGAATTATAAGCTGGAATCAAGATTGGTGGCAGAAATATCAACAAGCTCATATATGCAGATGACATAACTCTAATGGTAGAAAGTGAAGAGGAATTAAAGAACCTCTTGAGGAGGGTGAAAGAGAAGAGTGAAAAAGCTGGCTTGAAAGTCAACATTAAAAAAATAATAATAATAATAATATAATGGCATTCTGTCCCATCACTTCATGGCAAACAGAATGGGAAAAAGTGGAAGCAATGATAGAATTTATTTTCTTTGGATCCAAATTCACTGTGTATGATGACTGCAGCCATGAAATTAAAAGATGCTTGTTCCTTGAAAGGAAAACGGACAAACCTAGGCAGTGTATTAAAAAGCAGAGACATCATTATGTCAACAAAGGTCCATATAGCCAAAGCTATGGTTTTTCCAGTAGTCATGTTCAGATGTGACTATAAAGAAGGCAGAATGCTGAAAATTTGATGCTTTTGAATTGTGAAGCTGGAGAAAACTCTTGAGAATTCTGGATTCCAAGGAGATCAAACCAGTTAAATCTAAAAGAAATCAACAGTGAATATTATTTGGAAGGATTGATGCTGAAAGTGAAACTCCAATAATTTGACCTTCTGATGTGAAAAAAATCGGCTGATTGGAAAAGACCCTGAGGCTGGGAAAGAGTGAAGGCAAAAGGACAAGAGGGTGGCAGAGGAAGAGTTGGTTAGATAGCATCATCTAGTCAATGGACAGGGCTTCCTAGGTGATTCACCTGTAAAGAGTATGTGTGCAGTGTAGGAGGAGTGAGCTTCATCCCAGGTTGGGAGGATCCCCTGAAGGAGAATGTGACAACCCACTCCAACATTCTTGCCTGGAAAATCCCGTGGACAGAGGTGTCTGGTGGTCCATGAGATTGAAAAAAAGTCCAAAATGATTGAAGAAGCTGAGCAGCCATGCACTTAACAGACAAAATTTTAATCAAACTGGGAGATAGAAGCAGAAAGTCCTGTATACTGCAGTCCATGAAGCTGCAAAGAGTTGGACAACCACTTGGCAATTGAACTGCAATAACTGTTGTAACTGTTCATGTGGTTTCAACTTCTCATTGTAGTTACTTTTTTATAAGCCAATATGTATTCTCTTTGCCTTCATCAAGCATCATTTTTAATCATGATTCTTTACCTGGTAGGGTGACCCACAAATTTATTCTCAAGGATCTGGGTCACTAGTGGCCCTGCTTGGATTGGTTTATATCTTTTCTCTGTTTATCTTAATCACATAGCATAGTAATACTGAGAGATAACCTCAAGAAATATCTTGTACTCTGGTCATATTCTTTTTACTCCACTGAAGAGTAGCAGTCCAATTTCCTCATTTATAGACAGAAGCCAGCACAGTAATTACTTTACATTCCTTCCTTGATTCAGAAGTGTGAGAAACCCAAAGTGACCAGGCAGCAGTCTTAAATTTCAGAGTAATGGAGTCGTTTTTGTGTCTCTTGGTGGAAAGCTTTTCTACCTTTGGAACTAAGGCCCCAGGGCTAGCAGAGTATAAAGTCATGGAAACTTGAAGGAAAAATAATAATAGTAAATAGTGCAACTCCAATTTCCATCGCCTGATTCCTAAACCCATGGAGTCTACTATGAAATATATAACACAATATATTAGATGCTGATTCAGAGCATGCACTGTTCTTAGTCACTCAGTCACATCCTATTCTTTGATATCCCATGGACTGTAGCCTGTCAGGTTCCTCTGTCCATGGGGATTATCCAGGCAAGAAAACTGGAGTGGCTTGCCATGCCCTCCTCGATTCAGAGCATATACAATCCTATAGAGAACCTTGTCCCAGCCCTGTAATTTATTGCCACTTAGTTGATGCTGTAACTAACTATTCATAAGGTTATTCCATGCTTCTGTCAAACCAACTGCTTCAACATGGTTCACAAGGCAAGAACAGTGGGTTCCATAAGCATGGATCTATTGCTGCAAGATTTGTTTGTTTGTTTTTGCTGTGAAGTAAGTTCCTTGAACAGAAGTAATGCTGTTGGAAATATTTGACATTGCATAAACATCCTGTAACTACATGGGTATTAGCTTTGGCAACAAAACATGTGTAAGAAAGTTAAGTCCATGTTAAGAAGTATCTATTCCATTAAGAACAAAATGCTGCTCCTTCCATGATGGAAGTGGTCCAAAGTAATCAACTTGCCACCAGATAGCTGGCTGATCATTCCAAGGACTGATGCCATATCAGGGACTTAGTGTTGATCTCTGCTGTTGGCAGATTGGACACTCAGTAGTGGCCATAGTCAGGCAGCCTTGGTAAATAGAAGAACATTTTGCTGAGTCAGTGCATTACTTTCATCCCTGTCACCATGACCACTTTCTTCATGAGCACATTGGATGATGATGGGTTGATTTGAGAAAGGCTAAATTGGATCCACAAAATGGGTTATCCCACATACTTGATTATTAATGTCCTCCTCAGCTAGTGCCTCCTTTGGTGAACATTCACAGAAAACATGAACATACTCATATTTTTTTTTAACCATTTCAGAATCATCAATCCACACACCTCTTTCCAAAAATCTTTGTCACCAGTTATCCAATCATGTTGTTTCAAAGTCTGTGACCATTCAACAAAACCATTGATCAAAGTCCACAAATCAATATATACTTGCATATTTGTCCATCCATTTTTCCAAAGAAAATGAACAAAGAGGTCATCACTTGGAGTTATGCCTCTAATAGGAGTTTCTCTTACCAGTGTCCTTCAGAGATGTCCCAGAAAAAGGGCATAGGGCTTTAGTTGTCCACTTTCAGGTGGTACCTGTATATAGTGCAAAACCATCTGTAAAGCAGATCTGAGTTTTCTCTTTTTCTGTCAAGTGGTCATAGGAAATCCTTTGTGGAGCCACATGTGCAGACTGAAAGAGGGAAGGTGGTAGGCTGGAATGGGGAATCATGAAGTGGGACACTTCTTCATTTAACATACTTACAGTTTCAGGGCCTGCCTTTTCCTCATTATATATGTACCGTTTCCATTTGATGATGGAGTGTAGCTGTGCAAATGAGACTTTTGGCCTATAATTAAGCATTCAGATTCCACTAAAGCCCCATAGACAAAGAGCTGTTTATCAAAGAGTTATTTGCAGAGGATGACAGGATTTTGCTCTAAAATATGAAGGACCTGTTCCGAAAATCACTTAGAAGGTCCTTCCAAAGGCTCCATATGCTACCCCTATCCGCCACTCAAACTTCAGTCACCATTGGATCTCCTGGGTCATATGATCCAAGTTATAAGCAACTTGTTCAGCAGCCTGGGCCTGATGCAGAGCCTTTTTCTAGGCACCACTCAAAGTTAGCAGCTTTTCACATCACTCAAAAAACAGGTCAACATCACTCAGAAAACAGGTCAACATAACACACCCAGATATGTTGCCTCCAAAATTCAAAGAGATGCACTCTGCTTTTTGGGGGAGAATAGAAGGGATTAAGTGTAGCAAATTTTCCTTCACCTTTGGGGGAAATCTTGGCAGGCCTATACCAACAGACCCCTAGAAATTTCACTGACGTTGTTGTCCCTGGTCTCTGTCAGATTTATTTCTCACCTCATGATGCACAAATATCTTAGCAATAAGTAATACTACCAATATTGACTTAATGAATAAGTGGTTACTTCTTGCTTACTAGGTTCAGTTAATGTAATGGATCAGCATAACCCCTTGTGAAAAGAAAAGGTGCTCAAGGCTCCTTCAAGCTAATTTATGACAAAGGCTGAGAGTTGATACCTTTGGTATAGGGCAGTGAAGGTATATTATCGTCCCTGACCCCTGGAGGTGAGGGGTGGGGGGTGGGTAGGAACTGCTTCTGGCTGGTTTTATTGATAAGAAGGAGAAAAAAATTAAAAATTTATTTCCTAGATCAATAGCTAAATACTAGGTACTAAGGAGTGTTTTTTTTTTTTTTTTTCCAACAGTGGAACTAAACCTGGTACAACAGCTTCAGTTGGAATTACCACCTGGTTAAGCTTAGGAGAGTCATTGTATTTATTGGAGATCCATCTATCATCTGCACAGTCCCACTAGGGAGGATGAATAGGAATGTGGTGGGAACTGGCACCACTACCTCCTTCACAACCATGATGGTGACACTAATCTCTGTTATTCATCTAAGAATGTGGTATTGGTTTTGATTTATTATTTTCCTAGGTAGAGCCAAGCTAATGGATTTCATTTTACCCTTTTCACCATCATATCCCTCACTATGGGGAACTGATGTGGACTTTCTACTAACTGCTAAGTGTGCCTTTTCCAATAATTCAGTTGGGGACTGAGTAAATAGCCACAGGATGCGTTTGGAGGCCACACTGGGACTACTGCGAAACTAACCTGAGCTAAAACTTTATTGATGATCTAATGTTTTTAAGCCTCTACTTTACGTAGTGAACCACAGGGATGTTTTTTATTTTCTGGATTTAGAGTCAGTTCAGACCCAGTGTCTACTAGTCTTCAAAAGTTCTGATTATTTATTTTTCCCCAATGCACAGTTACCCTGAAAAAGATAGTAGTTCCCGTTGGAAAAGGCTGGGGAAAGGATTCACAGCATAAATATTGGGGCATGAACCAGGGTTCTTCCTCAAGAAGACCCATTCTCTCTATCACTCAAGGGGTTCTGATTTTGTAAAGACTCAATTCTGGGAATTGATTGAAGGATCATAACTCATTATTTTTTTGATTTAAGCTAGACTTTTGTCCACTTGATCTAGGACTTTTCTACTTCTACAGATCAATTCAGAATTTAGTAGTCTTCATACCTATTTCACTTCTGGGAACATTATTATCGATTAACCAATGGCATAGGTTTATAGGTGTCACTCTTTTCTGATTTCTACTTAGACCCTCCTGTCTCTTAAGGTAACCACACTCAACTTTCCTTTAGTGGTTTAATGGTGTCACTTGGTATCTAATACCTGAGGATACAACAACTGTCATTGCACTTAACCTTTCCAGTTGAATTCCCATCACAAACTTCTCACAATTTTTGTAGAAGCCTTGTCTTTTGACCTCCCAGTGTGGATGATTAGGTTTTAAATGAAAAATGTCATCAAAATTTCAATCTCCTTAAGCCTATGAATCCCTTCCTCTACATTAACAAAGGCAGATTGGGGATTTCAAGTCTACTCACTGTGGGTCACATTTCAGTCCATGCATCAGGCAACCAACCAAACAGTTACAAACCTATCTAACTCCTGGATTTACCATATTAAAAGCTGAAACTCTGCTCAGTAAACCACAACCATCAATTTAATGTGGTCCAACTATATCTTCCTTCTACTATGCTCTCACATCCTTAGTATACATTCCTATGCATGTTCTTTGTATTTCTCTATATACCTTAGAAATACAAATGATTATTTTGTAGTGTAACACACTTTGTACCTCACCTCTATAGGCCTGTTGGGATTTGAGTCTACTTAAAGGTCTAGAAAAAAAATAGAGTTCTGAGGATGGATCTTCAGGAGAATTAGCATTGTCTTGAGTGGCCACTGCCGCTGAAGAAGCCATAAGAGTTTCTTCAGGGAATGCAGGTGGGGATGGAAAGACCAATACCTAAAAGTCTGGAGGCCTCTTCCACTAGCAAAAAGTCTCATCAGAATTTAGGGACCTGATATCTCTAGGTTCATCAGAGTCTTCCAATATGTCCACATAGTAATTTAAAGATTTTTTCCTAATCAATCCCCTCTCTTTAAAAGTAAATACCTGGGGTGACTTTCAAGATACTGGAGGAATAAGAAGGGGAGATCACCTTCCTCCCCAGAAATATATCAAAAATACCTCTGCACTTGGAAAATGTCTACAGAACACCTGAATGCTAGCAGAAGATACCAGACTTCCAAAATGACAATCCAATATCCTCAGAATGAAGTAGGGCAAAAGATAAAGATATAAAAGGAGACAGACAAAGGCTGTCAGGACAGGGACCTGTGCCCTTGGAAGGGAATCATTAAGGAGGAAAGTTTTCTCATACTCGGAAACCCACTCATGAGTGGGGAGGGGCGTTGGGGCTTTGGAACCTCAGATGGGAAACCACACGCTTGGAAACCAAAATGGAGAGAATCCTTCACAGGGATCATTGTAAGCATCTTTCATGCCCTCTGCAGTGAGTAGGGGTTAGATACTGATGCTCAAGCTTCAGGAGTCAGACCCTAGGGAGAAGACTGGGATTTAATGGCATGGATACTCTGAGGGGGCTAGTGCAGCACATCTGAGTGAGTCCAGGGAAATGTCTGGACTGAAAGAAATCATTGCAATGGGGGCCCTCTAACTTTCCTTGCTTTCATAAAACAAGAACAAACTTTGTGAATGCCATAAATGAGATGAGTAACGGCTATGAACTGCCAAACCTCAGAGTTAGGTATGCTTAGTCATCACCAAAGCCAGCATGAGTGTCAAAGATAGGACTGGATGCAACTTCAGTTTATGATCCCAGAGTGGGGAATGCAAACAAAATGGCCACTGACAAAACTAGGGCAAGGGCTAAAGGTAGGGAACAAAATGCTGCTGCTACAGTCCTGACCCCAGAGGGTCAGTTATGACCCAAAATTTCCTGGGAGCCTATGCATCTTGGCTGTGCCTAAGGACACAAGACTTTTGGATAACTCCTTTGGAAGAGTGCAAAACCCACCTCAGATATAGTGGCTTCCCACAAGCCTCAACCGCAGCAAGCACTTCACAAACACCACAGTTGTGGCTTCCATATCCCTCCCTTTCCCCAGCCCAACTGAGCAAATGAGCCCTAATAAGCAGCTACTTTTATCCCCTCTGATCAGGGTGGGAAACAAACACCAGACAGTGGCCTATAGGCAGAGGTGGGCTCAGAACCATAGTAAAGCACCAGGGGCTGTGTGAGAAAAGAAGAGGGAATTGAAAAGAGAAAAGAAAAGGGAATTGAATCCTGTAGGCACAGATGCATCAGATTAAAACTCCATAATTATCTTGAGACTGTGGACTTTAGGGGCAATTGTAGAATTTTGGAGAAAGTACAAGCTGGAATAAGGCCAGATTTAACCTGAGTTGATGCCACACAGCATCCACAGCAGGCCCAGAGACCTTTCTAGAAATATTGGAGGACTTCCACAGTAAGCAAACTGTCTGTCAGTATGAAGAGAATAATGGAGGAATTGGGAGGAAATTCTTACTGCCACTTTTTTTTTCTATTTCATATTGTATTACTGTTGTTCTTTCTTTATTAATCCTTTAATTTGCATTTTAGCCTTAAAAACATCTTATTTTTAATAAATTTATTTTCCTATTTTTACAATATTATTTAGTTATTCTGCATTTTTTCATATTTTTGATTTTGTATTTTTGCTGGTCTAGTTTTTAGTATTTATTTTCACTTATGGGTTTGCTTATGGGCTTGATTACTCTCTTCATTTTTTATTTCTGTTTTTATTATTTTTCTCTCTCTTTTTACTCTCTTAATTTCTTTTTGTAGAAAGAAATATTTGGGTTTCTTTAGATGTTATTGGATATTGAGTAATGCTTTCACCATGAGTCTTGGGGTTTTGTTTTCTGTGCTGCATGGGCTGAGAAGTCTTGGTGCTACAGTAAGGGGTTGGGCCTGAACTTCCATGGTGGGAGACCCAAGTCTAGGACTTTGGACCAGCAAATAATTCTTGATCCAATAGATTCTTAACCAGTGAAAGCTCTCCCTAAGGCCTCCTTCTCAACACTAAGACCAGACCCCACCCAAAGACCCACAATTTCCAGTGCTGGATGCATCATGCCAAACTTTCAGCAAAACAAGAACAGAACCCTGCCCATTAGCAGACAGGTGACCTGAAGCCCGTAGACTCCACCAGAACACAATGCTGCTGCTGCTGCTAAGTCGCCTCAGTCATATCCAACTCTGTGCATCCTCATAGATGGCAGCCCACCAGGCTCCCCTGTCCCTGGGATTCTCCAGGCAAGAACACTAGAGTGGGTTGCCATTTTCTTTTCCAATGTACAAAAGTGAAAGGTAAAAGTGAACCTGCTCAGTCGTGTCTGACTCTTAGAGACCCCATGGACTGCAGCCTACGAAGCTCCTCCATTCATGGGATTTTCCAGGCAAGAGTACTGGAGTGAGATGTCATTGCCTTCTCCCCCAGAACACACTATTGGACATGAAACTGCCTTTTAGAGAGACAAAATTAAGCTCCTTTCACCAGAACATAAGAACAAGTCCCTCAACCAGGAAATTTTCACAAGGCACTAGTCCAACTTTACCTATGAGGGGGAAGATTTCACTCATAAAAGGAACTACAACTCCCTAGCTTGTAGAGAGGAGACCCTAAAGACAGTAAACTAAACAAAATAAAATGACAGAAATATTTATCAAATGAAAGAACATGGTAAAAATTCACAAGACCAAACAAATGAAGAAGTAAGCAGTCAACATGAGAAAAGAATTCAGAGTAATAATAGTAAAGATGATCCAAAATCTTGGAAATAAATGAAGGCAGAGATAAATACAATGGATGCATGAATTGAGAAGATAAAGGAAATATTTAACAAGGAACTAGAATATATATATATATATATATATATATATATATGACAATCAGCAATAAAAACATAATAACAGAATAAAAATACACTAGAGAGAACCAATAGCAGCATAGCTGAGGCAGAAGACTGGATAAGTGAGCTGGAAGACAGAATGGTGGAGAAGCACACACACACACAAAAGAAACAGAAAGAAATGAGGGCAGTTTCAGAGACCTCTGGGACAACATTAAGTACATCAACATTCAATTTATAGAGGGACCAGAATAAGAAGAAGAGAAAAAGAAAGTGTTGAAGAAAATTTTGAGGAGATCATAGTCAAAAGTGTCCTTAACACAGGAAAGGAAATAACTACCCAAGTACAGAAAGCCCAGAGTTCCCATAAAGGATAAATACAAACAGAAACACACCAAAATACATATTAATCAAGCTAATGAAGATTAAACACAGAGCAAAAATGGTGGCTCAGACAATAAAAGCATCTGCATACAATGAAGGAGACCCTGGTTCAGTCCCTGGGTTGGGAAGATACTCTGGAGAAGGAAACGGCAACCCACTCCAGTACTCTTCCCTGGAAAATCCCATGGACAGAGAAGCCTGGTAGGCTACAGTCCATGGGATCGCAGTCAGACACAACTGACTGACTTCACTTTCTTTCCAGGGAAAGTTAGCAAATAACATAAGGGCATCTTCATTACGTTATCAGCTGATCATTCAGTGGAAACTGCAGACCAGAAGAGAGTGGCAAGATATACATAGAGTGATGAGAGGGAAAAACCTACAACCAAAATTATTTTATCCAGGAAGAATATCACTCAGATTCAAAGAAGAAATCAAAAGCTTTGCAGATAAGTGGAAGTTAAGTGAATTCAAAGTAGCTTTACAATAAATGCCAAAGGAACTTCTTTAGACAGAAAACAAGCAAACAAACAAAAACAAGAACAAGAAAATAAAGTCTAAAAACATAGTTAAAACAATACAGTAAATGGTGATAGGATCATGTGAAGTGAAGTGAAATTGTTCAGTCATGTCCAGCTATCTGTGATCCCATGGACTATACAGTCCATAGAATTCTCCAGGCCAGAATCCTGAAGTGGGTAGCTTTTTCCTTCTCCAGAGGATCTTTCCAACCCAAGGATAAAACTCAAGTCTCCCACATTGCAGGTGAATTATTTACTAGCTGAGCCACAGGGGAAACAAGATTACTGGGGTGGGTAGCTTATCTCTTTCCTAGCAGATCTTCCTGACCCAGGAATAAAATCAGGTTCTCTTGCATTGCAGGTTAATTCTTAACCAATTGAGCTATCAGGAAAACCCAATAGGAGCACACTAATCAATAGTTATCTTAAATGCAAGTGGATTAAATGTTCCAGTCAAAAGACACAGATTGGCTGAATGGATCTGAAAAGAGACCTCAATATATATTGTCTACAAGAGACCCACTTCAAACTTATGGACACCTACAGACTGACAGTGAGGGACTGGAAAAGATATAGCATGCAAATGGAGATCAAAAGAAAGTGGGAGAAGAAATGCTCTTATCAGATAAAATGACTTTAAAGTAATAAACCTCCAATTAAAATAAATACATTTATATTATAAAAACAAAACAAAATAAAGTGTGCTACAAAAGACAAAGGAAACATTATTTAATGATCAAAGAATCAATCCAAGATATAACAACTATAAATATATATGTACCCAACATTGGAGCACCTCAATAAATAAAGCAAATGCTAATTAATATTAAGGAGGAAATTGACAGTAACAAAATAACAGTGGGATGTGGAGGTTAAAAATCACTCCCACTAATGGAAAGGTCATCCAGAGAGAAAATTAATAAGGAAATGGAAGCTTTGGCTGATTCATGTCAATGTATGGCAAAACAAATACAGTATTGTAATATAAATAAATAAATAAAAAATTTTTTTAAAAAAGTGATACATTGGACCAGTTGGACCTAATTGAGATCTACAGGGCATTTCATCCAAAAAGAGTAGATTTCACTTTTTTTCTCAGGTGCACATGGAATATTTTCTATGATATATCACATCTTGGACTACAAGTCAAGCTTTAGTAAGTTTAAAAAATATATAATTGAAATTATTTCAAGCATCTTTTCTGACCACAAGGCTATAAGATAACACATCAGCTACAGGTAAAAATATAGGAGACACCAGAGATGTGGATTTGATCCCTGGGTCAGGAGATCCCCTGGAGGAGGAAATGGAAACATTCTTCCGTACCCTTGCTGGGAATTCCTATTGCCAGAGAAGCCTGGTAGGCTACATTACATGGGGTCACAAATAATTGGATATTACTGAGCAACTGAGGACACACTCATAGGGGAAAAAATGTAAAAAGCACAAATACATGGAGGCTAAACAACATACTTCTGAATAACCAAGAAGTACTAAAGAAATGAAAGAAGAAATCAAAAGCTATCTAGACAACAAATTAAAGAAAATGTCAACTGGAATGATATAGGATGCAAGAAAAACAATGCTAAAAAGGAAATTTATAACAACACAAGCTTATCTAAAGAAACAAGAGAAATGACAAATAAACAACCTAATGTTACACCTTAAGCAGCTAGAGAAAGAAGAAGAAGAACAAAAACCCAAAGGTAATAGAAGGAAAGAAATCATAAAGATCAATGAAGAAATAAATGAAAAACAATCAAAGAAAACAATAGCATAGATCATTAAAACCAAAAGTTGGTTATTTGAAAATATAAACAAAATTGATAAATCATTAGCCAGACTCATCAAGTAAAGAAAAAAATAAAAAGACTCAAATCAATAAAATTATAAATGAAAAAGAATTTACCTCAGATAACATACAAATTCAAAGGATCATAAAATAATAGTATGAGAAAGTATATGCAAATAAAATGGACAACCTAGAAGAAATTGACAAGTATTTAGAAAAGTATAATCTACCAAAAACTTATCCAAGAAGAAGTAGAAAATATGAACAGTCCAATCACAAGTATGGAAATTGAAACTGCAGTAAAAAATCTTCCCTAAAAGCACATAGCCAGATGGTTTCACAAGCAAATTTTATCAAAAGTTTAGAGAAAAGTTAACACCTATCTTTTTAAAAATCTCCCAGAAAATTGCAGAGGAAAAAAACCTCTCTAGGAAAACACCATCACCCTGATGCTAAAACCAGACAAAGATGCCATCAAAGAAAAATTACAGACCAATAGCCCTGATGAATGTAGATGCAAAGCTCTTCAGCAAAATTCTAGTAAAACAAACAGCATGTTAAAATGATCATATATCATGATCAAGTGGGGATTATCCCAGAGATCTAAGGATTCTTCAGTAAAGCAAATCAATGTGGTACACCATATTAAGAAATCAAAAGATTTAAAAATATACCATCTCAATAGATGCAGAGATAGCTTTCAACAAAATTCAACACTGGTTAATGATAAAAATCTCTCCAGAAAGGAGTTTCAGAAGGAGCCTGTCTCAACATAAGAAGGAGCCCGTCTCAACCATATACATTAAACCCACAGCAAACATTCTCAATGTTAAAAATCTGAAAGCATTCCTCTAAGATCAGGAACAAGACAAGGGTATCCACACCCACCACTATTATTCAACATACTTTTGAACCTCATAGCTGAAGCAATTAGGAAGAAAAAAATAAAAATAATCCAGATTGGGAAAAAAAAATGAAGGAAAACTCATTATTTGAAGATGACATGATACTCTACATAGAAAACCCTGAATATGCCACCAGAAATTTACTAGAGCTAATCAATGAATAATGTAAAGACACAGGATATAAAATTAATACACAGAAATACCTTGTATTCTATACACTAACAAGGATAAATCATAAAAGGAAATTAAGGAAACAATTGCATTCACAATTGCAAAAATAAAATATGTAATAATAAGCCTACCTAAACAGACAAAAATCCTGTATGCATAAAACTATAAGATGCTGATAAAGGAAAATACAGAGAATAGAAACAGGTGGAGAGGTATACCATGTTCTTGGATTGGAAGAATCAATATCATGAAAACGACCACACTACCCAAAGCAATCTACTGATTGAATGCAATCCCTATCAAACTACCAATGGTATTTTTCACTGAACTAGAAAAATAAATATATAATTTCTGTGGAAACACAAAAGATCTGGAATAGCCAAGGCGATCTTGACAAAGCCATATAGAGCTGGAGGAATCAACATTCTTGACTTCAGACTATATTACAAAGCTATAATAATCAGGATGTTATCATTTCAGTTCAGTCACTCAGTCGTGTCTGACTCTTTGCGACCCCATGAATCACAGCACTCCAGGCCTCCTTGTCCATCAACAACTCCGGGAGTTCACTCAAACTCATGTTCATCGAGTTGGTGATGCCATTCAGTCATCTCTTCCTCTGCCGTTCCCTTCTCCTCCTGCCCTCAGTCCCTCCCAACATCAGGGTCTTTTCCAATGAGTCAACTCTTCTCATGAGGTGGCCATAGTATTGGAGTTTCAGCCTCAGCATCAGTCTTTCCAATGAACATCCAGGACTGGTTTCCTTTAGGATGAACTGGTTGGATCTCCTTGCAATCCAAAGGACTCTCAACAGTCTTCACAAACACCACAGTTCAAAAGCATCAATTCTTTGGTGCTCAGCTTTTTCACAATCCAACTCTCACATCCATACATGACCACTGACAAAACCATAGCATTGACTAGATGGACCTTTGTTGGCAAAGTAATATCTCTGCTTTTTAATATACTATCTAGAATGGTCATAAATTTCCTTCCAAAGAGTAAGCATCTTTTAATTTCATGGCCTGCAATCACCACCTGCAGTGATTTTAGAGCCCCCAAAATAAAGTCTGACACTGTTTCCACAGTTTCCACATCTATTTCCCATGAAGTGATGAGACCAGAAGCCATGATCTTAGTTTTCTGAATGTTGAGCTTTAAGTCAACTTTTTCACTCTCCTCTTTCACTTTTATCAAGAGGCTCTTTGGTTCCTCTTCACTTTCTGCCATAAGGATGGTGTCATCTGCATATCTGAGGTTACTGATATTTCTCCTGGCAATCTTGATTTGAGCTTGTGCTTCTTCAAGCCTAGCATTTCTCATGATGTCAAGTTAAATAAGTAGGGTGACAATATACAGCCTTGGCATACTCCTTTTCTATATGGAACCAGTCTGTTGTTCCATGTCCAGTTCTAACTGTTGCTTCCTGACCTGAAATCTCTTAGAGTAATGCAAATTAAAAAAAAAAAAATTAACAAATGGAAGTAGATAAACTTACAAGCTTTTTCATAGCAAAGGAAACAATAAACAAGGTTAAAAGACAATACTCAAAATGGGATAAAATAATTGCAAACTAAACCACTGACAAAATCTCCAAAATGGGTAACTACCTCATACAACTCAGTATCAGAAAAAGAGACAGCCCAATTAAAAAAAAAGAAAGAAAAAGAAAAATGGGCAGATTTAGAGATTTTTCTGCAAAGAAGGCATAGAGATTGTCAATAAACACATGAAATAATGCTCAAAATCACTCATTCAGTTCAGTTCAGTTCAGTTCAGTCCAGTCGCTCAGTCGTGTCCTACTATTTGTGACCCCATGAATCGCAGCACACCAGGCCTCCCTGTTCATCACTATCTCTTGGAGTTCACTCAGACTCATGTTCATCGAGTCTGTGATGCCATCCAGCCGTATCGTCCTCGGTCGTCCCCTTCTCTTCCTGCCCCCAATCCCTCCCAGCATCAGAGTCTTTCCCAATGAGTCAACCCTTCGCATGAGGTGGCCAAAGTACTGGAGTTTCAGCTTTAGCATCATCCCTTCCAAAGAAGTCCCAGGGTTGATCTCTTCAGAATGGACTGGTTGGATCTCCTTGCAGTCCAATGGACTCTCAAGAATCTTCTCCAACACCACAGTTCAAAAGCATCAGTTCTTCAGTGCTCATCCTTCTTCACAGTCCAACTCTCACATCCATACATGACCACAGGAAAAACCATAACCTTGACTAGATGGACCTTAGTCCGCAAAGTAATGTCTCTGCTTTTGAATATGCTATCTAGGTTGGTCATAACTTTTCTTCCAAGGAGTAAGCGTCTTGTAATTTCATGGCTGCAGTCACCATCTGCAGTGATTTTGGAGCCCCAAAAATAAAGTCTGACACTGTTTCCCCATCTATTTACCATGAAGAAACTCACTCATTAGGGAAATGGAAATTATAACTACAATGAGATATCACATCACAACAGAGAGAATGGACATCATCAAAACATCTGCAAACAATAAATGCTAGAGAAGATGTGAGAAAAGGGAATACTTTTGCACTGTTGGTGGGAATATAAGTTGATACACACACTATAGAGAACAGTATGGAGATTCCTTGAAAAAGTAGGAATAAATCTACAATAGGACCTAGTAATCCCTGAGAAAACCATAACTGAAAAAGGCACACATACCCCAATGTTCATAGCAACACTATTTACAAAAACTAGGGCATAAGTCTATCAACAACTGAATGGATAAAGAAGATATGGTACACATATACAATAGAATATTTTTCAGCTATAAAAGGAATAGATTTGAGTCAATTCTGGTGAGGTGGATGAAACCAGAGTCTGTTGTACAGAATGAAGTGAATCAGAAAGAGAAAAACAAATAATGTATATTAGCACCTACATATGAAATCTAGAAAAAATGGTACTGATGAACCTACTTTCAGGGAAAGAATGGAGAACTCACATATAGAGAATAGCTTGTAGACACAGTGCACAGGGAGGAGAGAGTGGAAAGAATGGAGAAAGTAGCATCTGCAATTATACACTACCATGTGTAAAATAGGTAGCTTGTGAGAAGTTGTATAACACAAGGAGACCATGTGGGCTCTCTCACTGATTACCTAGAGGGGTGGGGTCAGGAAGAGGAAGGAGGCTCAAGAGGTAAGAGATATATGAATAATTATGGATAATTTCCATTTTGTATGGCAAAAACCAATACAACTTTGTAAAACAATTTTCCTCAAATTAAAGATAAATTGAAAAATAAATAAATAAAAGTAAAAACTCTGCCAAGCTTGGAGCTCAATTTGCATTGTATTTTATCAAGTTGCAGGATGAGATTCTGTGTTTGACTTTCGGCAATTACAGTATCGAAGCCATAGGAGATAGGGGTTTCCCTCTGAGCACACACAGTCATTTATCTCCTTGTTTCTTATAAGTGACAGATTAGTGTTATGTAACATAAACGTTTTCCATATCTATGACCAGTTTATACCATAGGCTGTTAGTGTTTTCTTTGCTACTAGAATTAGTCACTGCCATCTTTTAATCTAATCAGAATAGAGAGGCAATTCCACATACCTTAAAACAAATTTAAAAAATCATCTTAAAATTCTGTACTTTGAACCATCTTTGGTACTAAAATCTGTAACAAGATTTTTTTAGAGAAACAGTATAATTCACATATAAAAATATAATTTCCATTATGGTAGCTTTAAATTTGGTCCCCAATTCTTGGAGACATTCATAAACATAAATGAGTTATCCACTGTCTAACCCACACAAAAATACATAAATTACTTCAAAGTCAGAAAGGTCATGTGAATTCTGCATTGTTTGCCAGAATATGAACTACCAGGAAAGATGGTCAACTACTCCAGTGCTGCCATTCTGAAAATATTATATTTAACTCTCTGTCAATAATACCAGGCTTCCCTGGTAGCTCCGCAGTAAAGATTACACCTGCAATGCAGGAGATGTGGATTCAATCTCTGTGTCAGGAAGGTCCTCTGGAGAAGAAAATAGCAACCCTCTCCAGTATGCTTGCTTAGGAAATCCCATAGGCAGAGAAGCCTAGTGGGCTTCTCAGTGTTTACTGCAGAGAGCATTTCTACTTCCATGTATAAATCTGAACAAACAGGTGCGGTCACCTCAGCTTTGCTCAGCTCACCTGGGGCCCTGAAGACTTGAGAAGGGCCAAGTTGCTGTTTCAAAAGCTATCTCTGATGAAAGTATTCCTGAAATTATTTATGCCAACATATTCCATTGTATACTGATAGGAAAGTTAATATTTAGGGAATATAGTTAGGAATAATAATAATAATAGATCCTTCATCTACCCTTATGCCTTGGTACCCAGCAACATGTACTCTTGACATGGAAGGAACACAATGATATGTAAGTTACAAGTCTATCATAGCATATTCTACGTTCTGCTGGAAAGTCTCAAAAATCTTAATGTGTTGTCACAATATTTATGCTGTGAATTGATTTTCAAGGCCATATTAACATTTTACATTAAAATAAAATGGCCTCCACTGTCAAGATAAATGTTAGAAAACATAATTCACAGGAACTATCTTTCTACTGTGATATGAATTACTTTTTAGGTACAATGCTATACATTATAATGATCTTCAAAGGATGTCCAGATCTTAACAGTGCAAAATAAATCAAACTAAATAAAATTACAAAATAATTACTTGTTACATGTAAGACAAACCACTGACCACTGTAATATATTGGGGGTTCATGTTTGAGGGAATTGTTTCAAGAAAATTGAAATTTTGCAAACTTTTTGAAGCAGAGTTAAGGATACATGTCATGAAAGTTGCCCATTAGTAGCCAAAATTCTTATCACAATTCACATTCTGTTCATAAGCTCATTAATCTAACAACGGTCACGTTCTCTAGCAGATATTTAAGAACATATTATGCTATTAAAATCTCTTGACACCCATGCTTAGTAAACTAGTTTTAATGCTGAGATAATTCAATTCAGTTCAGTCACTCAGTCTTGTCCGACTCTTTGTGACTTTATGAATTGCAGCATGCCAGGCCTCCCTGTCCATCACCAACTCCCAGAGTTCACTCAGACTCAAGTCCATCGAGTCAGTGATGCCATCCAGCCATCTCATCCTCTGTCGTCCCCTTCTCCTCCTGCCCTCAATCTCTCCCAGCATCAGAGTCTTTTCCAATGAGTCAACTCTTTGCATGAGGGGGCCAAAGTACTGGAGTTTCAGCTTCAGCATCATTCCTTCCAAAGAAATCCCAGGGCTGATCTCCTTCAGAATGGACTGGTTGGATCTCCTTGCAGTCCAAGGGACTCTCAAGAGTCTTGTCCACTACCACAGTTCAAAAGCATCAGTTCTTCAGTGCTCATCCTTCTTCACAGTCCAACTCTCACATCCATACATGACCACAGGAATAACCATAGCCTTGACTAGATGGACCTTAGTCTGCAAAGTAATGTCTCTGCTTTTGAATATGCTATCTAGGTTGGTTATAATTTTTCTTCCAAGGAGTAAGCGTCTTCTAATTTCATGGCTGCAGTCACCGTCTGCTGTGATTCTGGAGCCCAAAAAAATAAAGTCTGACACTGTTTCCCCATCTATTTCCCATGAAGTGATGGGACTGGATGCCATGATTTTCGTTTTCTGAATGTTGAGCTTTAGGCCAAATTTTCCACTCTCCTCTTTCACTTTCATCAAGAGGCTTTTTAGCTCCTCTTCACTTTCTGTCATAAGGGTGGTGTCATCTGCATATCTGAGGTAATTGATATTTCTCCCAGCAATCTTGATTCCAGCTTGGGTTTCTTCCAGTCCAGCGTTTTTCATGATGTACTCTGCATATAAGTTAAATAAGCAGGGTGACAATTTACACCCTTGATGTACTTGTTTTCCTATTTGGAACAAGTCTATTGTTCCATGTGCAGTTCTAACTGTTGCATCCTGGCCTGCATATAGGTTACTGAAGAGGCAGGTCAGGTGGTCTGGTATTCCCATCTCTTTCAGAATTTTCCACAGTTTATTGTGATTCACACGGTCAAAGGCTTTGGCATAGTCAATAAAGCAGAAATAGATGTTTTTCTGGAACTCTCTTGCTTTTTGCATGATCCAGCGGATGTTGGCAATTTGATCTCATAAAGAAGTCTATTTGTTTTGTTTTGTTTTGTTTTGTTTTTTCAAAGCATCTTTGACATTAGTTATCTACTCTTGCTACAGACAGGTTACTTTTCATCTAGCTGGATAATCAGCCACTGCCAAGGAATTAGCATATTTGCCTCACTTCAGCTTTTGCTCCAGGTGAATGTGAACAAGATTTTTTAAGGTATTAATTTTCAGGAATAGAATGTACTAGGATATTTAAAACAAATTTCTTACTAAAAACAAATAGAAATATGGATGGGCAAGTTAAAGTCTTCTTAAAATCATAGCAGCTTTATAAAAGTTACAGTTAAGAGAAAGCTAGGTTATAGAGAGGAAGGAAAGACAGAAAACCACACTTTTCCTGAGAGAACGTGCCAATATTAAAAATAAATTTACTATAATTTTGATGGTCTTGTAGAGTAAGGAGTTTACAAATCATAGTTCATATACTACCAAATTGAGTACTCTGAAATAGATTTTCCCCATATTTAGCCTGGATCCTCAAGGGATATGTGCTCTTGAGACAACTGGACTAGTAGTAAATATTTTGACACTTATATTCTTTGTTTTTATATACAGTAGGAAGAAGAAAACTTTTTTAAGAAGTAGCAGATACTTTTGGCATGCACACTGATTTACACCCCAAGCTTTCATCACCAGGGTACCATGAACTTCAAGTTATAAATTATGAACTAAATATGTATTGATTTGAGTCTACAAGAAGCATATCCAAATACTTTCTTGAAGACATTATCTTTATCCCAACCCTCAAAGATATCTCATAAATAATACTTCAAAAATGATATGTCATAGGACTACATCAAACTAAAAAGTTTCTGCACAGTAAAAGTAACCGCCAACAGAGTGAAAAGACAATCTAAAGAAAAGAAAAGTCATATATTTGCAAGTCATATATCTGATAATAGGTGAACATCCAAAGCTTTTACAAATCAATAACAAAAATTTTTTAAAAAAACAAAAAACAAACAGCCCGCTTAAAAGTGGGCAACAAGTCTGAAGAGGTATCTTTTTCCAAAGAAGCTATATAAAAGGCCAATGGATACATGAAAAGATATTCAACGTTGCTTGTTATTAGAAAAATGAAAATTAAGACCACAGTGAGACATCAACTCAATCTTGTTAGGAACACCATCATTAAAAAGACAAGAATGGGAAATGCTATGTACTGTTGGTAGGATTGTAAATTTTTGCAGCCACTATGGAAAGCAGTATGGATGATCCTCAAAAAATTAAAAATATAACTCCTATATGATCTAGCAATTTTACTTTTGGGAATATACCCAAAGGAAACAAAATACCTTTCAAAAGGATATCTGCACCCTCATGTTTATAGCAACATTATTTGCACTAATCAAGACTTGAAAACAAGTGTTCATTGATGGATGAATGGGTAAAGAAGCTGTGGTATATATGTGTACATGTATCTATATGTATCTATACACATAGAATATTATTCAGCCACAATATATGAAGTGGTGCTAGTGGCAAATAACTTGTCTTTCAGTGCAGTAGATGTAAGAGATTCAAGTTTGATCCTTAAGTCAGGAAGATCCCCTTGAGGAGGGCACGGCAAACCACTGCAGTACTATTGCCTGGAGAATCCCACAGACAGGGGAGTCTGGTAGACATATATGCTTGCATACAAATATAAATACATATATAATGAGAAATATAATGACTATATATATATAAAACTCACTATAGATATAGATATAATTTCCCAGATGGTGCAGTGGGAATCCACCTGCTAATGCAAAAGGTGCAACAGATGTGAGTTCAATCCCTGGGTTGGAAAGATCCCCTGGAGTAGGAAATGGCAACCTGCTCTAGCATTCTTGCTTGGAAAAATGTCAGGGACAGAGTAGTCTGGCAGGCTACAGTCCATGGAGTCACAAAGAGTCAGACGTGACTGAGCAACTGAGCACACCTGCGCAGAGATATAAATACATACACAGAGAAAGAGACAAAGAATGAGAAAGAAATAGAGAAAGGGAGGAAAACAAGGAGCAAAAGAGAGAAACTGTAAAGAGTAAGAGAAAATCTCCAAGCATAGTGGGAGATTTTAATTCATTTTTTGGTAATTGATAGAAGACAAAATTATAACAGAATTGCAGAATGAAAATTATTAAAGATTGATTAGCATACATATATGAAAAATGCATCCAATTATGATAACATAGTTATTTCTTTCATGCACACATGAAGGATTTACAAAAATTTAACAAGTACTGGACTATGTAGAAAGACCAAATTTAAATTAACTCAGCATCTTGCTCAAAAATGTCTTTGTAAAGCTGTGATATGATAATAGAGTTATTTTTCAAAATCATAAAGATGACAGTGAATATACAAATATTAGCAACAAGAAAAGGCTATCAGAACAGATGGTAAAGACACAAAAATCAGTTATTAAATATTAAGTGAAATTTTATGCCAAATATTTGAATATCAAAATTAAGTGTACAAATACTAGAAAGAAAAATTTGCATTAATGACTCATGAATACATGAAGTGAATACGCCTATAAACTTCAGAAAACTGAAATCAGTAATAAATTTTTACACAAATAACTCAAATTTAGAAAGCTTTAAGCAGAGATTTCTAAAAGGCTTTTATGGAAAAAATTACAATATTACCAAAATTTTCTTGATAATGTTACGAAGTGTATATAGGATAGTCTGTACTGCAATAACACATACACCCAACAGTGTTGTAATGATAATAATGTGTACTCATTTCTAATTTTATGTAGCTATTCCAATGATGAATAAGTCATAACCATAAATTTGAATGCTTAAAACAATATCCATAGAGGAAAAACAGTCAGAAGACTGACACCACCTGACTTCAAATATTTGTATAAGTTTGTGGAAATTATGAAATTTTCATCTTAGGGAAAGAATAATGACAACATGAGTAGAACGGAATAGACACCAGAAATAGACAAAAACAAACATAGTCAATTTATCATTGACAAAAAAGTAAGGACAAGTAATTCAATTAAAAAATATATTCTCTTAAATAATTGCTTCTAGAAAAATGGACATCTACATGCAAGAAACTAATTCTAGACACAGCTCCCTAGGCTTTAAAACATTCATAAATATTAACTGAAAATGGAGCATAGATATAACCATGAAATATAAAACTATGAAATGTCTGGAAAATAAAAATGGGAAAAATGTAGGTGACCTCAAATGTGATAACTTTTTAAATACTACACTAAAATCACAGCCCATGAAAAAATAAATTGAAATTCATTAAAATTAAACAGTCCTTTCTGTGGAAGTTACTCTTATGATGGGAAAACATGTTGTAGCCTAGGAGAAAATTATATGCAAAACCTTTATTGGATAAAGGACTTCTTTTCAGATATACAAAACACTTTTTAGGGTTGAAATGTTCTAAAGATATCAATTAGGTCTAACTGGTCTATTGTATCATTTAAAGTTTGTGTTTCCTTGTTAATTTTCTGTTTAGTTGATCTATCCATAGGTGTGAGTGGGGTATTAAAGTCTCCACTATTATTGTGTTATTGTTAATTTCCCCTTTCATACTTGTTAGCATGTGTCTTACGTATTGCAGTGCTCCTATGTTGTGTGCATATATATTTATAATTGTTATATCTTTTCTTGGATTGAGCTTTGACATTATATAGTGTCCTTCTTTGTCTCTTTTCACAGCCTTTGTTTTAAAGCCTATTTTATCTGATATGATCATTTCTACTCCTGCATTCATTTCGTCTCTATTTGTGTGGAATATCTTTTTCCAACCTTCACTTTCAGTCTGTATGTGTCTCTTGTTTTGAGGTGCTCTCTCCAGGATAGATCACATCCAGGCCATAAATCTAGCCTTAGTAAATTAAAAATAAGAAAATGAAATGAAAACATTCCAAGCATCTTTTCTGACCAAAATACAGTAAGATTAGATGTCAATTCCAGGGAAAAAAATCTATTAAAAATTTCAACATATGGAGCTGAACAACCTGCCGCTGAATAATCAACTAATCACAGAAAAAATCAAAATATGCATCAGTTCAGTTCAGTCACACGGTCGTGTCTGACTCTTTGCGACCATATGAATCACAGCATGCCAGGCCTCCCCGTCATCACCATCTCTCAAAGTTCACTCAGACTCACGTTCATCAAGTCGGTGATGCCATCCAGCCATCTCATCCTCTGTCGTCCTCATCTCCTCCTGCCCCCAATCCTTCCCAGCATCAGAGTCTTTCCCAGTGAGTCAACTCTTCACATGAGGTGGCCAAAGTACTGGAGTTTCAGCTTTAGCCTCATTCCTTCAAAAGAAATTCCAGGGCTTATCTCTTTCAGAATGGACTGGTTGGATCTCCTTGCAGTCCAAAGGACTCTCAAGAGTCTTCTCCACCACCACAGTTCAAAAGCATCAATTCTTTGGCGCTCAGATTTCTTCACAGTCCAACTCTCACATCCATACCTGACCACAGGAAAAACCATAGCCTTGACTAGATGGACTTTAGACAGAAAAGTAATGTCTATGCTTTTGAATATGCATAGATATGAATGAAAATAAAAACACAACAACCCAAAACCTGTGGGACACTGTAAAAGCAGTGCTAAGGGAAAGGTTCATAGCAACACAGGCATACCTCAGGATACAAGAAAAAAAGTCAAGTAAATAACCTAACTCTACACCTAAAGCAACTAGAAAAAGAAGAAATGAAGAACCTGAGCATTAGTAGAAGGAAATAAATCTTAAAAATTAGGACAGAAATAAACACAAAAGAAACAATAGAGACTATAGCAAAAATCAACAAAGCCAAAAGCTGGTTCTTTGAGAGGATAAATAAAATTGACAAACCATTAGCCAGATTCATCAAGAAACAAAGGGAGAAAAATCAAATCAATATAATTAGAAATGAAAATGGAGAGATCACAACAGATAATACAGAAATACAAAGGATCATAAGAGACTATTATCAGCAATTATGCCAATAAAATGGACAATGTGGAAGAAATGGACAAATTATTAGAAAAGTACGACTTTCCAAAACTGAACCAGGAAGAAACAGAAAATCTTAACAGACCCATTACAAGCACAGACATTGAAACTGTAATCTGAAATATTCCAGCAAACAAAAGCCCAGGTCCATTGTATTTTCTTGCCTCCTTTGTCGAAGATAAGGTGTCCATAGGTGTGTGGGTTTATCTCAGGGCTTTCTATTTTGTTCCATTGATCTATATTTCTGTCTTTGTGCCAGTACCATACTGTCTTAATGACTGTGGCTTTGTAGTAGAGCCTGAAGTCAGGCAAGTTGATTCCTCCAGTTCCATTCTTCTTTCTCAAGATTGCTTTGGCTGTTCGAGGTTTTTTGTATTTCCATACAAATCTTGAGATTATTTGATCTAGTTCTGTGAAAAATACTGCTGGTAGCTTGATAGGAATTACATTGAATCTGTAGATTGCTTTGGGTAGTATACTCATTTTCACTATATTGATTCTTCCAAGCCATGAGCATGGTATATTTCTCCATCTATTTGTGTCCTCTTTGATTTCTTTCATCAGTGTTTTATAGTTTTCGATATATAGGTCTTTAGTTTCTTTAGGTAGGTATATTCCTAAGTATTTTATTCTTTTCGTTGCAATGGTGAATGGGATTGTTTCCTTGACTTCTTTTTCTACTTTCTCACTATTAGTGTATAGGAATGCAAGGGATTTCTGAGTGTTGATTTTATATCCTGCAACTTTACTATATTCGTTGATTAGCTCTAGTCGTCTTCTGGTCGAGTCTTTAGGATTTTCTATGTAGAGGATCATGTCATCTGCAAACAGTGAGAGTTTTACTTCTTCTTTTCCAATTTGGATACCTTGTATTTCTTTTTCTGCTCTGATTGCTGTGGCCAAAACTTCCAGTATGATATTGAATAGTAGTGGTGAAAGTGGACACCCTTGTCTTGTTCCTGACTTTAGGGGAAATGGTTTCAATTTTTCACCATTGAGGATAATGTTAGCTGTGGGTTTTTCATACATAGCTTTTATTATGTTGAGGTACATTCCTTCTATTCCTGCTTTCTGGAGCGTTTTTATCATAAATGGATGTTGAATTTTGTCAAAGGCTTTTTCTGCATCTATTGAGATAATCATATGATTTTTATTTTTCAGTGTGTTAATGTGATGAATTACATTGATTGATTTGCGGATATTGAAGAATCCAAAGACAGTCTCTTTAGCAGGTGGTGCTGGGAAAACTGGTCAACCACTTGTAAAAGAATTAAACTAGATCTCTTTCTAACACCATACACAAAAATAAACTCAAAATGGATTAAAGATCTAAATGTAAGACCAGAAACTATAAAACTCCTAGAGGAAAACATAGGCAAAACACTCTCCGACATAAATCACAGCAGGATCCTCTATGATCCACCTCCCAATATACTGGAAATAAAAGCAAAAATAAACAAATGGGATCTAATTAAAATTGAAAGCTTCTGCACAACAAAGGAAACTATAAGCAAGGTGAAAAAACAGCCTTCTGAATGGGGAGAAAACAATAGCAAATGAAACAACTGACAAACAACTAATCTCAAAGATATATAAGCAACTTATGCAGCTCAACTCCAGAAAAATAAGCGAACCAATCAAAAAATGGGCCAAAGAACTAAATAGGCATTTCTCCAAAGAAGACATACGGATGGCTAACAAACACATAAAAAGATGCTCAACATCACTTATTATCAGAGAAATGCAAATCAAGACCACAATGAGGTACCATTTCACACCAGTCAGAATGGCTGCGATCCAAAAGTCTACAAGCAATAAATGCTGGAGAGGATGTGGAGAAAAGGGAACCCTTACACTGCTGGTGGGAATGCAAACTAGTACAGCCATTATGGAAAACAGTGTGGAGATTCCTTAAAAATTGCAAATAGAGCTGCCTTATGATCCAGCAATCCCACTGCTGGGCATACACACCGAGGAAACCAGAATTGAAAGAGACACATGTACCCCAATGTTCATTGCAGCGCTGTTTATAATAGCCAGGACATGGAAGCAACCTAGATGTCCATCAGCAGATGAATGGATAAGAAAGCTGTGGTACATATACACAATGGAGTACTACTCAGCCCTTAAAAAGAATAAATTCGACTCAGTTCTAATGACATGGATGAAATTGGAGCCGATTATACAGAGTGAAGTAAGCCAGAAAGAAAAACACCAATACAGTATACTGACATATATATATGGAATTTAGAAGGATAGTATTGAAGACCCTCTATGTGAGACAAAAAAAGAGAACTCAGAGGTATAGAACGGACTTTTGGACTCTGAGGGAGAGGGAGAGGGTGGGATGATTTGGGAGAACGGCATTGAAACATGTATACCATCTTGTAAGAATGAAGCGCCAGTCTATGTTCGATGCAGGATGCAGGACGCATGGGGCTGGTGCACGGGATGATTCAGGGAGAGGATGTAGGGTGGGAGATGGGAGGGGGCTTTGGCATTGGGAGATCGTGGACACCTGTGGCTGATTCATGTCAATGTATGGCAAAACAAATACAGTATTATAATGTAGAATAAAGTATTAAAAATAAAATAATAATAATAATAATAATAAAAGCCCAGGTCCAGAAAGCTTCACGGCTGAATTCAAAACTTTAGAGAAGAGCTAACATCTATCCTACTCAAAGTCTTCCAGAAAATTACAGAGGGAGATCAACTTCCAAACTCATTCTATGAGGTCACCATCACCCTAATACCAAGACCTGACAATGATGCCACAAGAAAAAAAGAAAGAAAGAAAGAAAGAAAGAAAGAAAGAAAGAAAGAAAGAAAACTACAGGCCAATTTCAATAATGAACATAGATGCAAAAATTCTTAACAAAATTCTAGCAATCAGAATCCAACAACACATTAAAAAGATCCTACATCATGACCAAGTAGGCTTTATCCCAGGGATGCAAGGATTCTTCAATATCCACAAATCAATCAATGTAATTCAACACATTAACAAATTGAAAAATAAAAGTCATATGATTATCTCTATAGATGCAGAGAAAGCCTTCAACAAAATTCCACATTCATTTATGATAAAAAAAACTCTCCAGAAAGCAGAAATAGAAGGAACATACCTCAACATAATTAAAGCTGTATATGACAAACACACAGCAAACATTATCCTCAATAGTGAAAAAAAAATGAAAGCATTTCCCCTAAAGTCAGGAAGAAGACAAGGATGACCACTTTCACGATTACTATTCTACATAGTTTTGGAAGTTTTGGCTACAGCAATCAGAGCAGAAAAAGAAACTACAGGAATCAAAACTGGAAAAGAAGTAAAACTCTCAGTGTTTGCAGATGATATGATCCTCTACATAGAAAACCCTAAAGACTCCACCAGAAAATTACAAGAGGTAATCAATGAATATAGTAAAGTTGCAAGATATAAAATCAACAGACAGAAATCTTTTGCATTCCTATACACTAATAATGAGAAAATAGAAATCAAGGAAACAATTCCACTCACCATTGCAATGAAAAGAATAAAACACTTAAGAATAATTCTACCTAAAGAAACTAAAGACCTATATATAGAAAACTATAAAACTCTGGTGAAAGAAATCAAATAGGACACTAATAAATGGAGAAATATACCATGTTCATGAATTGGAAGAATCAATATTGTGAACATGCATATACTACCTAAAGCAATTTATAGATTCAGTGCAATTCCTATCAAGCTATGAATGGTATTTTTCACAGAGCTAAAACAAATAATTTCACATTTTGTATGGGAATACAAAAACCCTCGAATATCCAAAGCAATCTTGAGAAAGAAGAATGGAACTGGAGGATCAACCTGCCTGACTTCAGGCTCTACTACAAAGCCACATTCATCAAGTCAGTATGGTACTGGTACAAAGACAGAAATATAGATCGATGGAAAAAGAAAAAAAGAAAGCCCAGAGATAAATCCACTCACCTATGGACAACTTATCTTTGACAAAGGAGGCAAGAATATACAATGGAGAAAATACAATCTCTTTAATGATTGGTGCTGGGAAAACTGGTCAACCACTTGTAAAAGAATGAAACTAGAACACTTTCTAACACCATACACAAAAATAAACTCAAAACGGATCAAATATCTAAATGTAAGACCAGAAACTATACAACTCCTAGAGGAGAACATAGGCAAAACACTCTCTGACATAAATTACAGCAGGATCCTCTATGGCCCACCTCTCAGAGTAATGGAAATAAAAGCAAATATAAACAAATAGTACCTAATTAAAATTAAAATCTTCTGCACAACAAAGGAAACTGTAAGCAAGATGAAAAGACAACCTTCAGAATGGGACAAAATAATAACAAATGAAGCAACTGACAAAGAATCTCAAAAATATGCAAGCAACTCCTGCAGCTGAATTTCAGAAAAACAAATGACCCAATAAAAAAATGGGCCAAAGAAATAAACAGACATTTCTCCAAAGACAACATACAGATTGCTAACAAACACATGAAAAGATGTTCAACATTATTCATTATCAGAGAAATGCAAATCAAAACACAATTTGGTATGATTTCATGCCAGTAAAAATGGCTGTGACCCCAAAGTCTACAAGCAATAAATGCTGGAGAGGGTGTGGAGAAAAGGGAACACTCTTACATTGTTGGTGGGAATGCAAACTAGTCCAGCCACTATGGAGAATAGTGTGGAGATTCCTTAAAAAAATGGAAATAGAACTGCCATATGACCCAGCAATCCCACTGCTGGGTATACACACCAAGGAAGCCAAAATTGAAAGAGACATGTGTACCCCAATGTTCATCGCAGCACTGTTTACAATAGCTGCAGCACTCCTATAATAGCCAAAACATAGAAGCAACCTAGATGTCCATTAACAGACGAATGGATAAGAAAGCTGTGGTACATATACACAGTGGAGTATTAGCCATTAAAAAGAATACATTTGAATTAGTTACAATGAGGTGAATGAAACTGGAGCTTATTATACCGAATGAAGTCAGCCAGAAAGAAAAACACCAGTACAATATGCTAATGCATATATATGGAATTTAGAAAGATGGTAATGATAACCCTGTAAAAGAAACAGCAAAAGAGACACAGATGTCTAGAACAGTCTTTTGGACTCTGGGAGAGGGTGAGAGTGGGATGATTTGGGAGAATGGCATTGAAATATGTATAATATATGTGAAACGAATCACCAATCCAGATTTGATGCATGATACAGGATGTTCTGGGATGGTGGGCTGGGATGACCCAGAGGGATGGTATGGGGAGGAATGTGGGAGGGGGTTTCAGGATGGGGAACACATTTACCCTCGTGTCAGATTCATGTCAGTCAGTTCAGTTACTCAGTTGTGTATGACTCTGCAACCCTATGAATTGCAGCATCCCTGTCCATCACCAACTCCCGGAGTTCACTCAGATTCACGTCCATTGAGTCAGTGATGCCATCCAGCCATCTCATCCTCTGTTGTCCCCTTTTCCTTCTGCTCCCAAACACTCCCACCATCAGAGTCTTTTCCAATGAGTCAACTCTTTGCATGAGGTGGCCAAAGTACTGGAGTTTCAGATTTAGCATCATTCCTTCCAAAGAAATCCCAGGGTTGATCTCCTTCAGAATGGACTAGTTGGATCTCCTTGCAGTCCAAGGGACTCTCAAGAGTCTTCTCCAACACCACAGTTCAAAAGCATCAATTCTTGGGTGCTTAGCCTTCTTCACAGTCCAACTCTCACATCCATACATGACCACAGGAAAAAACATAGCCTTGACTAGACGGACCTTTGTTGGCAACATGATATCTCTGCTTTTCAATATGTTATCTTGGTTGATCATAACTTTTCTTCCAAGGCGTAAGCGTCTTTTAATTTCATGGTTGCAGTCACCATCTGCAGTGATTTTGGAGCCCCAAAAATAAAGTCTGACACTGTTTCCACTGTTTCCCCATCTATTTCCCATGAAGTGATGGGACAGAATGCCATGATCTTTGTTTTCTGAATGTTGAGCTTTAAGCAAACATTTTCACTCTCCACTTTCACTTTCATCAAGAGGCTTTTTAGTTCCTCTTCACTTTCTGCCATAAGGGTGGTGTCATCTGCTTATCTGAGGTTATTGATATTTCTCCCGGCAATCTTGATTCCAACTTATGCCAGATTCATATCAATGTAGGGCGAAACCAATACAATATTGTAAAGTAATTAGCCTCCAATTTAAATAATTTTATCTTAAAAAAACTTTTTAAACTCAACAATAAAAAGGACAAAAAAAAAAAAAGGAGTGAAGATCTGTACAAATATCTCACCAAAGGAGATATACAAATGTCACATAAACAAATGAAAAGATGCTCAACATCATATGTCATTAGAGAACTGCAGATGAAAACAACAAGTTACCACTGCATACGTATTAGATTGATTAAAAATTACAACACAGTCATTATCCAATTTTGGCCAAGATTTGAATACTCATTCATTGTTGATGGGAATGCAAAATGGTACAATCACCTCAGAACAGTTTGATAGCTTCTCACAAAATTAAATACTGTCTTAGAATTTCACCTAACAATCATATTCCTACATATCTGTCCAAATGGATTGAAAATTTACATGTACACAAAAAATTCCACACAAATATTTATAACAATATTACTCACACCTGCCCCAGTTTGGAAGCAACCAAGATGTTTTCCAATAATCAAATAGATAAACTTTGGTAAATCCATAGAAAAGAAATATTATTGAATTATAAAATAAAATTAACTATCAAATCCCAAGAAGGCATAGATGAAACAAATTAATATTTTTAACTGAAATAAGTCCATTGGAGATGACTTTATGCTTTATGATTCCAACTAAATGACTTTCTGAAAGAGACAAACTATACAGAGAGTAAAAGAGATCACTGTATGCTAGAGATTTAAGAGAGGAAGGCATAAACAGAAGACAGAATTTTTAGAGCAGTGAGTTTACTCTGTACAGCACTGTAATGATGGATACATGATATTATGCATTTGTAAAAAGATATGGAAAAATACAACATAAAGAATAAACCCTAAGGAAACTAAAGTGTGATGGTGTCTAGTTGCCAAGTTGTGTCTGAGTCTTGGCAACCACATGGATTGTAACTTGCCAGGCTCCTCTGTCCACAGGATTTCCCGGGCAAGAATAATGGAGTGGGTTGTCATTTCCTTCTCCAGGGGATCTTCCTTACCCAGAGGTCAAACCCACATCTCCTGTTTGACAGGCAGATTCTTTAACACTGGTTTAGTTAATAATATTGTATCATTATTGTTTCATCAGTTATAACAAATGTACACAATGATATAATACATTAACAGGAAAAAACCTGTAGAGAAAGAATTCCCTGAACTTTCTGCCTAATGCTTTTGTTAGCTTAAGACTTTCAAAAATATAAAAAGCCTATTAAATTTTAAAAATTTTACTTAATTTACCTGTGCAATAAATACAAAAAAAAGACAACAGCAAATTAAAATTCAACACACTCTTATTACTCTGTACAGCAGAAAGCGAGGTTCTATATGCTGCAATCTTTATTTAAGACCATGTAAGGATGAAATTGAGGTTTTGGAAGTCTGTGTTGTCATATGGAGCTTGGAGAACTTTTCCAAGGTCATTTAGGTTGACCAAATTCAGTTCCTTGCAGCTATAAAAATAGAATCCTCATTTCTTGGCTGGATGTCATCCAGAAGTCACTCTTAGGTCCTAAATGCCATATAGATTACTTGCCACAGCCAGCAATGGAGAATATTCATTACATCAAATCCTCTTATGCTGCAAATTTCTGTCTTTAAATATTTTTCAAAAGAAAGATCCCCTTTAGTCCAGATCACCTATAATAATTGTTCTATATGAAAGTCAATTGATTTTGAAAACTATCTGCAAAATCTCATTTGTTATAAAATTTGTTGTAAAATCATGGAAGAAATATCTCAGCATATTTATAGATTCTTTCCATAATCTACAAAAGGTAATTAGACAAAGATGATGATCATAGGATGGAGGATGTCTTAGTATAATTCTATACACATTACTCATAAAAGAATCAGGATGAGGGCTTTATGCCAGCGATGGCTTGATCTAATCCACACAATACAAAATACTGTACAGTTATGCTCAGTTCACATGCTAGTAAGGTTATGCTCAAAATCCTTCAAGTTAGACTTCATCAGTAAGCAAACCCAAAGCTTCCACATTTACAGCTAGGTTTTGAAAAGGGAAAGGAACCAGGGATCAAATTGCCAACATCCATTGGATCATAGGGAAACTAAGGGAATTAAATTTAAAAAAATCTACTTCTGCTTCACTTACTATGCTAAAGCATTTGACTGTGTTCATTTCAGTCACTCAGTCATGTCTGACTCTTTGAGACCCCATGAACCACAGCATGCCAGGCCTCCCTATCCATCACCAACTGCCAGAGTCTACCCAAACCAATGTTCATCGAGTTGGTGATGCCATTCAGTCATCTCATCCTCTGTTGTCCCCTTCTCCTCTTGCCCCCAATCCCTCCCAGCATCAGAGTCTTTTCCAATGAGTCAACTCTTCACATCAGATGGCCAAAGTACTGGAGTTTCAGCTTTAGCATCATTCCTTCAAGAGAAATCCCAGGGCTGATCTCCTTCAGAATGGACTGGTTGGATCTCCTTGCAGTCCAAGGGACTCTCAAGAGTCTTCTCCAACACCACAGTTCAAAAGCATCATTATTTGGCACTCAGATTTCTTTACAGTCCAACTCTCACATCCATACATGACAACTGGAAGAGAAAAAAAAAAAAAACATAGCCTTGACTAGATGGACCTTTGATGGCAAAGTAATGTCTCTGCTTTTTAATATGATGTCTAGGTTAGTCATAACTTTCCTTCCAAGTAGTAAGTGTCTTTTAATTTTATAGCTGCAATCATCATTGGCAGTCATTTTGGAGCCCAGAAAAATAAAATCAGCCACTGTTTCCATTGTTTCCTCAGCTATTAGCCATGAAGTGATGGGACTGCATGTCATGATCTTAGTTTTCTGAATGTTGGGATTTAAGTCAACCTTTCCACTCTCTTCTTTCACTTTCATCAAGATGCTCTTTAGTCCTTTTGCACTTTGCCATAAGGGTGATGTTATCTGCATATCTGAAGTTACTGATATTTCTCCCAGAAATCTTGATTCCAGCTTGTACTTCCTCCAGCCCAGCATTTCTCATTATGTACTCTGCATATAAGATAATGAACAGGATGACAATATACAGCCTTGACATACTCCTTTCCTATTTGGTACCAGTCTTCCTTCCAAATCCAAATCTAACTGTTGCTTTCTGATCTGCATATGGGTTTCTGAAGAGGCAGGTCAAGTGGTCTCGTATTCCCATCTCTTTCATAATTTTCCAGAGTTTATTGTGACCCACACAGTCAAAGGCTTTGGCATAGTCAATAAGGCAGAAATGGATGTTTTTCTGGAACTCTCTTGCTTTTTTGATGATCCAATAGATGTTGGCAATTTGATCTCTGGTTCCTCTGCCTTTTCTAAAATCTGCTTGAACATCAGGAAGTTCACGGTTCATGAACTGCTGAAGCCTGGCTTGGAGAATTTTTACCATTACTTTACTACTGTGTTAGATGAGTGTAATTGTGTGGTAGTTTGAGCATTCTTTGGCATTGCTTTCTTTGAGATTGGAATGGAAACTGACCTTTTCCAGTCCTATAGCCACTGCTGAGTTTTCCAAATTTGCTGGCATATTGAGTGCAGCATTTTAAACCATCATCTTTTGACTGTGTGGATCACAACAAACTGTTGAAAATTCTTAAAGTGTTGGTAATACCAAACCACCTTGCTTGTCTGCTGAGAAACCTGTATATGAGCCAAGAAATATCAGGACCAGACATGGAACAACAGACTGGTTCAATATTTGGAAAGGAGTATGGCAAGGGTGTATATTGTCACCCTGCTTATTTAACTTATATGCAGAATACATTACACAAAGTGCTGGGCTGCATGATTCAGAAGGCAGAATTAAGATTGCCAGGATAAATTTCAGCAACCTCAGATATGCAGATAATAACCACTTAATGGCAGAAAGTAAATAGGAACTCTTGATGAGGGTGGAAATGAGAGTGAAAAAGCTGCCTTGAAATTCAACATTCAAAAAACTAACAGCATGATATCTAGTCCCATCATTTAATGGTAAATAGATGGGTAAAATTGGAAACAGTAGCAGATTTTATATTCTTTGGCTCCAAAATCACTGCTGATGTTGACTGCAGCCATGAAATTTAAAGGCAATTGCTCCTTGGGAAAAAAAGTTATGACAAACCTAGACAGTATATTAAAAAGCAGAGACATCACTTTATAAACTGATGTCCCTATAGTCAAAGCTGTGATTTTTCCAGCAGTCATTAATAGATGTGAGAGTTATACCATAGGAAGGCTGAGTGTTGAAGAATTGATGTGTTCAAATTGTGATGGTGAAGACTCTTGACAGTCCCTTTGACTGCAAAGAGATCAAACCAGTCAATCCTAAAGAAAATCAATACTGAATATTCATTAGGAAAACTGTTGCTGAAGTTCCAGTACACTGGCTACCTGATGTGAAGAGTTGACTCATTTGAAAAGGCCCTGATGCTGGGAAGGATTGAATGCAAAATCAGAAGAGGGTAGCAGTAGATGAGTTTGCTAGCATCACCTACTCAATGGACATGGATTTGAGCAAACTCCAGAAGATACTGGAGACAGAGAAGCCTGCTGTGTTGCAGTCCATGGGGTCGTAAAGAGTCAGACATGACCTAGTGCCTGAAAAGCAACAACAACAATCAACACACTCATGTAAGGAAACAAAGTCACAAATTCTTTGGTCTTTAACATACTATTGTTTCCCAGATTTCCCTGGGTATCACTGCCTTAGCCAACTAAAACCAGAAAGGAAAAAAAAAAAAGTGAGCAATAACACAATGGAAATAATTAAGTATGGAAGTAGTAGACACATTTCTAAGTTCATTCTACGATGTCAGTTATAAAGTCAGTCCTAAAAGTTAAAGAAACTAGAAATACATTCTGTGCCCCAAGTGAAATGGAAATGAATTTAGATGGTTACTCTTCCCAGTTCATTCAGAATACTATAGGAAAACATCTTACTCTGCATAGCTTATAAGATTCAGAAATTCATTTCTCACAGTTCTGGATACTGGAAGAGTGAGAACAGTAGAGTTGAGTGAGGGTTCTCTTCTTTGTCACAGACTTCTCATTGTATTCTTACATGATCAAATGGACAGAGGAGTTCTATGGAGCCCCTCTATGAGGCATTAATCCCCTCCTGAGGGTTCCAGCCTTATGATTTAAGCACCTCCTAAAAGTCCTATGTCTCAATACTATCATGTTTGATGGCAATGATTTCAATGTATGAATTTGGAGGGGACAAAAACATCAGACCATGGCAGTTATCTTTTGATCTCTTTCACAAGAGAAACCACTTTCTCAGTCATCTTTTCCAGAGATGGACACAACCCTATGTTCATTCCTGTGTGCTATTCTACTAAGTGGCATTATCATTCTTTCATCAAGAAAGTGTGCTTATTTTTCCAATACTGTGAATATGAGCAGGCCTTGGGACTGCTTTAACAGATAGATGAGGAAAAATGTCACCTTGCCAGTTCTGGGGTAGTCCTCAATCGAGTTTGCAGCTTCTCATAATTTGGGGTGCTGACTTTTGAGATACTCTCAGATGGAACAAGGGCTTTCCTGGTGGCTCAGGCAGTGAAGAATCTGCCTACAATGCAGGTGACCTGGGTTCGATCCCTGGGCTTTGAAGGTACCCTGGGAGGGGCCTGGCAACTGACTCCAGTATTCTTGCCTGGAGAATCCCCATGGACAGAGGAGCCTGGTGGGCTACAGTCCATCAGCTTACAAAGAGTTGGACATGACTGGATGACTAAACACACAACAGCACAGTTGAAACAAAAATGCCATTCTGTTTCAAGACTAAGCCGCATTAAGAAGATAAGTACTATGGCTGCAAGTTCCAGCTGAGATTCTTGAGTGACAAGAGCATCAAAGGCCATATAAGTGATTCTACTTGGTGGCTTCAGTCCTATCTGTCACCTAATGGATAAGAGAGCTAAGAAAAGCCTCTTAGCTAGGCTGAGACAATCCACAGAAATACAGAAGATAATAATTGTTTTAACTTATTAAATTTGAGGGTAACTTGGCATGCAACCTAGATAGTATAGTCAAGAGAAGATACATTACTTTGCTGACTAAGGTCCGTCTAGTCAAGGCTATGGTTTTTCATGTGGTCATGTATGGATGTGAGAGTTGGACTGTGAAGAAGGCTGAGCACCGAAGAATTGATGCTTTTGAACTGTGGTGTTGGAGAAGACTCTTGAGATTCCTTTGGACTGCAAGAAGATCCAACCAGTCCATTCTGAAGGAGATCAGCCCTGGGATTTCTTTGGAAGGAATGATGCTAAAGCTGAAACTCCAGTACTTTGGCCACCTCATGCGAAGGGTTGGGTTGACTCACTGAAGAAGACTTTGATGTTGGGAAGGATTGGAGGCAAGAGGGAGAAGGGGACGACAGAGGATGAGATGGCTGTATGGCATCACTGACTCAATGAACGTGAGTCTGAGTGAACTCCGGGAGACGGTGATGGACAGGGAGGCCTGGCGTGCTGCAATTCATGGGGTCACGAAGAGTTGGACATGACTGAGCGACTGAAATGAACTGAACTGAACTGGTATGTTATAACAGTTGGAAATTCCAGAAATTACATTCTTGAATGACATGTTGTTATTTCAAAAAGATCAACGAATTAAATTTGTTTTTAGGATTGTGGATAGGGGTGGGATCTGAAAACCTTCAGAAAATTGGAAAAAGAAAGTATTTCATTGGATTTTGGAGAAAAAATTGTCCCCACTGTGATAGCTTTATGTGTCAATTTGACTGGGCCAAGAGGAGCCCAGATTAAACTTTATTTCTGAGTATGTTTGTGAGTGTGTTTACAAAACAGTTTACTGTATAAATTTGTGGATCAACAAAGTACATTGTCTTCTCTTATGTGGGTGGGCATCCTCCAACTCACTGAGGCCTGAACAGGACAAAAGGCACAGACAGGAAGTGTTTGCCCTTTTTGCTTCTTGCCTTTCTGCTCAGCTGGGACATCTATCTTTTCCTGCCCTAGGGCCAGGATTTACAGAAGAGCTTCCCTGGGTTCTCAGGCCTTGGGAATGGGATGAGAATTACACCCAGCTCTTCTGAATCTACAGCCTAATGATAACAGATCATGGGACTTCTCAACCCTTATTAAAATATGAGTCAGCTCTCTCTATACACACACACACACACACACACACACACACACACACACACCACAATTTATTCTGTTTCTCTGGAAAATCCTTACTAATATACCAAAAATATATAGTATATAACAAGATAACATGGGATATACACATGTCTGTGTACATATATATTAATTAACTGTTATGTCTAAAAGGATGTCCAAACAGTAGTTCTGATCTGACATGCTCTTCTGCAATGTGACTTTGCAACTCCTCCATCAAGATATGGCTCTTTCTTCTTAGCCCTCTTGAATCTGAGCAGGCTTGTAACTGCTAAGACCAATCCCACATGGTAGGGTGGCACAGTAGTAGTTCTAGAAGTACCCCTTCATATTCTCAGTAGCTGAGATTTCTTATTTTCAAAATTCTTGTTGTTAGAGCATGGATGCCTTTTTTCAAGAGCCTGGCTACACAGAGAGGCCATATCATGGTTAGCAAAAGTCCCATCCTATGGCAAATATTAATTATCAGTCTTTTCAACAAACCAACTGGTTTGTCCAGCATTAAAGTGCCTCTAGCAGCAGATTATTTGTAACAGCATAAAAATCCAAGCAAGCACTGCATACTGTGCCAAGTCAACCCCCAGAATTTTAGTGATGATAATAAGTTATCCTTTAAGACAAAAGTTTTATATGTGGTTAGGTCTGCAGAGTGAAGCCAAGCCTGCTGCCAAAGTCCCAGATGACAGAACATAAAGCCACAAAAAATTATTCCAAAGACTGAAAATCTAATGGAATTTGCTTTGCTTGATTTTAACCTTGTTTTGGAGCATTAATCCCATTTGTTTCTTTCATTTTCTCCTTTTCCTAATGGGAATGCCTACATTATGCCTGTTCCACTGTTACATTTTGAATGCAGATGCTATGCCTCCTAGATTTTACAGGCCCACAGATGGAGAAACATTTTTCTCCAGGGTAGTTTATATCCAGAGTTTCATCCATATATGATATAGATGATGAAATTTGGAATATATTCACTTGATGTCATTTAGATTAGAGTTTGCAAGGATTAATGCTGGAATAGGTTAAGACTTTGTGAGACACTGAGCCAAAGTGAATATATTTTGCACATGGAATGGGTGTGGGAATGTTAGGGGAACCAAGAGTCTGTTGACCAGTGGTCAAAAGTTCATGTTCACCTTTAACCTCAGAATTTTACCTTATTTGGAAATAGGATATTTTCAGATGTAATTAGTTAAAATGAGCTTGTAATGAATTAGGATAGACCTTAAACCCAGTGATTAGTGTCTATAAAGAGGAGGAAAGAAAGAGGAAGAAAATAACTGTTTAAAGATAGAGGCACATGTTAGAAGGCAGCCACAAGTGAGAGAACAGCAAGGATTCCTGGAAGCTGCTAGAAGCTCGAAGAGAAAAAGAATGATTATTTCCTAAAGCCTCAGAGAGCGCATGACTCTGGCAACATCTTCATTTCACACCTTTAGTCTCTAGAATTATGTAAGAATACATGTCTATTGCTTCAGGACACCTAGTGTGTTGTGATTTGTTATAGCAAAGCTTAAAACGTACTATAGATCTTTAAGAGATTTGAGAAAAAAAAATATATTTATAAAGCTATTTCCACTGATTTCAGGTCAAAAGATAAGGATGATGTTCAAAAAGTAATGAAAGAGGTTATTCTTGCCACTCAAAGCAGAAGGTGCCTGCTGAATGCTGAGAGAGGCTACAGTGATGTGTTGTCAGGTACCAAGTCGTGTCCATTTTTCATACAGCTGGAGCAGGTAGAATGCCTCTGACAATGTCTACTTAGAGATGTTGTATCTTTACCATCAGTTGTATGCATGTTCTATTCTTTCACACTGTCCTGGAAAGACAGCTATTTGCTTGTTTATATTTATGAAGTCCATTGATAGTAGTACTGAATTTGAATTTGGAGAGTGACTTAGTAAGTAAACCATTAATTTTATACAAAATCAAAAGCCAATCTCACTCTTAATATTTAAAATAAATAAATAAATATATATATATATATATATATATATATATATATATATCTGTTTATTTGTCTGCACCAGATGTTTAGTTGTGGCAGTCAAACAGTTAGTAGTGGCATGTAGCTCTAGTTCCCTGAAAAAGGATTGAACCTGTGCCTCCTGCACTGGGAACATGGAGTATTAGCCACTGGACTGCCAGGGAAGTCCTGTCACTCTTAATATTTTAAATGGAAATGTCTTTGTCTACATTCAAATTGATATGTTACAATCAAGTTTTATCAAATATATGTTTAAGCCATTTTTTTCAGTTAATTTCAAGTATGTTTTGCTCACCAAAAGAAAGCCTCCTTGTAAAGTAGCTGTGGTAGTTAGCACATGTCATAATAATGCTTATTAACCACTGGAAAATCAGTTATATTCAATAATAAGCATTTATCCTCTTTTCCATAGCTCTCTGGTTTAGCTAATATGATTCTACTTCAAGTCACAAATCTGCAGATTGGCTAAATTTTTATGAACTCAGCTGGCTTCAGCTGGGCTCAGCTGGCCTCAGCTCCAGACATCATGGATAGTGGCTATCTGGAGTATTTCTTTCACTTTCCAGTAGTAGAAGCATGAGAGTACTAAGTCCAAACATCTACACATATTTCATGTTTATGCGCTCATTTCATTGGGCTAAAGCAAGTTAATGACCTCACCAAAAGTATGGCTTGGGAAAATGGAAATGTGCTTCTCTCACAATGAAACCACTGCCAGTGTGTGGCTTATTGTAGTACTAATGGGAAACAAAGAATTAGAAATGAAACTCAGTCTACCACAGTGTTATTTGTAAGTGTGATCCAGGCCACCAAGAGGGTTTAAGACTCCTAATTAGAAATCTAAATACCACATTTTTCAGATTCTATCAACAGTGTCATAGCATGGTAGATGATTAGCAATTCTGCAGAACTGTACAATGGCAACCCACTCCAGTACTCTTGCCTTGAAAATCCCATGGGCAGGGGAGCCTAGTAGGCTGCAGTCCATGGGATCGCAAAGAGTTGAACACGACTGAGTGACTTCTCTTTCGCTTTTCACTTTTCATGCATTGGAGAAGAAAATGGCAACCCACTCCAGTGTTCTTGCCTGGAGAATCCCAGGGACAGGGGAGCCTGATGGGCTGCCGTCTATGGGGTCACACAGAGTCAGACACGACTGAAGTGACTTAGCAGCAGCAGCAGTACATATTCAAAGATTTAACATGTCTCTGAAACAGAATGGAAAAGAGCTATAGCAAATATGTGGTGTCCCACTGTGTAGTAGCTTTGTGCTTTGTCACCTTACTTGGTTGAAACTACATTTTCTCGAGTTCTTTTCCCTGAATACTTCTGAAATAGGGTTTATAGTACAGAAACATTGAGCAAGATTTGGAGAAAGAAGTGAAGCAGTGGCTGCTCTTATGCTCTGAAGGTCAGGGCCAGGTGTTCTGCTCACATCAGATCACATGTTGTTGCTGACTCATCTCCTTGATGGTGGGACCACCCAGGTTGCAGCTCCAGCTCCCACAGATTTTCTCCTTCAGCTTTTTGGAGATCTGGGCTAAAGAACAGTGTGGCTCTGTAGTGGCAGAGGGTGTAACATGAGTCAGTGGTAACACTGAAGTAGGAAGTGGTCGGGGAGAGCAGTACTATAGTAATAAAGTTTTGAAGTTTGATTTCCAGAAAATAAAATCTCTAATGAGAAGAATCTGCCAATTTCCATGGCCTATTTTATGTTAACTGCCTTAACAGATTCTCAGCATTTACCATTTGGGCTTTCATGAGGTAATGAGTCAGGTCCATAACTCCACCAGATATATGTGAGCGCTAGTTTTTCATTCATCTCATTTTGTGTTTAATAGTTACATATTGTTATGTTTCAGTTTTCCCTTTTGCATTTCAGTTTTCCACACATTCTGCCATTTTACCCTATGACTACCAGCCTCATTTATCATGGTGACTTAAATTCTAATGTGGTATGCAGAAGTAACAGCCTTTTAGACTTCTGCATCAGCCTCCCCCAATTGCATATGTTTAATATCTATAATAAACCCCTTATTTCTGTTAACTGGCTCATCACTTTAATCAATCTGCCAATATAGTGTATATATATTATACACATATACATTATTTTAATGTATACATGTGTTTATGTTTATATACTTTCCTTGCAGATTAAATCTCTGTTAAGCTGATAGCCATATACCAGGAGACAGAGGCCTTATCAATTTATGAAAAGCACATATCTGGAACAGCAGTTGAAGTTGGAGCCACTGCCTTATTTAATTTTGAAAGTCTTTACAGTTGAATATTTCAAGCAGTTATACAGAAATGTGTATCATAGATAGAGATTCAAATGATCTATTAAGCTCTAAAAATCAAAATTACTATAATTTAATACTAGAATTTTTCTAGGAGCTGAGTATATGCTTTCTATTATGTACTCATGAATGGAGGAAATGACAATGTTTTGTTAAAGGATATCACTACAAAATCTAGCTGTATTTGTCATCTGATTCCTGTAATACATCAGTCTTCTTCAAGGAAAACAGTGGTATCCAGATTTATGAAATATTCAAGTAACCTCAGAACTGATATTTAGTGGAATCTCACTGTCTTTTATTCTCCCATCACGTTACAGATTCGTCTACATTTCCCTGATCATAGAGGATACTGAGAGAATAGGATACTAGAGAATAGATTCTGAGTATCCATTCTCTGGTAACAATTTCTGTATGATTAAGATTGATTGGAAATAGCAATAATTATGCTGCATACTGTATACACAAAGGAATGTTTTGGAATTATATGAATTATATGACAGATTTTAGGGAGAAAATCTATTATTAAATAGAAAATGAGCTATCTACAAGAATTTAACATGGTTTCTTTACAAACTGTAGAAATGGACTGCTTTCTCATTTCACTCTATGTATTACTTTACCACTGATTAAATTTAAGGGATAGAGCATCTATTTAGCCTGGGCTTGTCCACTGTATGCAATTTTGTGGAAATAAAGTTTATTAGGTCATTTGTTTAATAAATCAACAGTGCTCAACTATGGTATAATTGTTCTTATACCAAGAGAGAAATAATACAGGAGGCAGAAAAACTGAGGGATCTTAAGTATTCCCTCAATAATTTCAGCATTGAATTTACTAAATAAATATTGAATAAATGTTTATTTTACTGAATAAATATTATTCAATATTAAACAATACTGAATAAATTCAGTATTATAAATCAATTTTTTTCTTAATGTTCATCTTTCCTTCTCTTCCTCTCCAGACTTTAGCCAATATGTACTGCTAGACTTAAAAAAAAAAAAAAAAATAAGTTGTGGTCTTTCTGTGCTCACATTCAGCAGCTAAACTTTCTTACAATTTTTGACTATATTGTTTTGATTGCTAACTAGCAACTATGTATTTCTAATTACTATATTTTGATATAATTATCATCTATGGCCTCTTGATTTTTTTTTCTATTATAAACCATACTGGCAAAGAGGAATCATGTTTCCAGACAATGTTGCCAGCAAAATTCCAGCAACATGTGAAAGGTATGTGTGAGTGTGTTCAGTCATGTCTGACTCTTTGTGACCCTATGCACGCCTCTGTCCATGGCATTTTTCAGGCAAGAAAAATAGAGCAGATTGCCATCTCCCAATCCAGGGATCAAACTTACATCTCTTGTGTCTCCTGCACTGCTCACTGTCAGGCATATTCTTAACATTAACACCACCTGAGAAACCGTATTTGAAAGGCAGAAAAAAAAAAAATTATCCTGGCTTGAAGGGTAGACATGTAGTCTAATGACAGACCTGAGGTTTATAGTTCCCAACAGAACACCTACCAATCGATAGTTACCCTGTTTAGGTGCTGAAGGAAGATAGATCATTGATGATAATCTATTATGCTTCTGTTAATTTTTTGATTTTTCAAAAGCAAGACTCCCCAAACTAGAAGGTTTTACCTTTTAAAGTGATTTTCTGATGATAAATCTGAAGGTCTTTAGGTTCAAAAATCAATGATAAAAGATAAGATGAGAGGACCCTGGTTTGTCTATATCAGAGACTGTCCTGAGAGTCAGAAAATCTTGACTCCTTTGATAACATGAATAAATAAGAGAACATCTCTTTCCTTTGCCAACACCAAATATTTCCTGGTAGCTTTTTGGTTGTTTCTTGACAGTCTTCTGATCTTGCTTTCAAAATATAATCCACCTGCATCCCTTAGGCTTTGAGGTGAAGTATAGATCAAAGACCTACTTTTCCCTCCAGAAATAGTTTACTTTCATGACTTCATTACAACAGTCCAGGGGGAACACTTTAACCACTTTACTCAGTAAACTTCGATTCTTCCTGAGCTTATGTGCTTGAACTCAGCTTATTGAGTTTTTTTCCTCCCTCCTCTTCTGTTTTTCTACTTTCTTTAGAAAGAACTGTTTTTATACTCTTTTTCTTTGTATTTGAGTGCAAACCTTAGTATGACTTTAATAATATTCCATATATTGGTCTTCAAGCTCTACATAAAATTCACAAAAGTAAATGTAGAACTGTCCCTTTGTAAATTTTCTTTTTTTTTTTTTTAAATTTATAATACTTTATTCTACATTACAATACTGTATTTGTTTTGCCATACATTGACATGAATCAGCCACAGGTGAACACAGTCTCCCAATGCCGAAGCCCCTCCCACCTCCCACCCCACATCATCTCCCTGAATCATCCTGTGAGCCAGCCCCATGCATCCTGTATCCTGCATTGAACATAGACTGGTGCTTCGTTTCTTACAAGATAGTATACATGTTTCAATGCCATTCTCCCAATCCATCCCACCCTTTCCCTCTCCCTCAGAGTCCAAAAGTCCATTCTATACCTCTGTGTCTCTTTTGTTGTCTCACATATAGGGTCATCATTACTATCTTTCTAAATTCCATATATATGTGTCAGTATACTGTATTGGTGTTTTTCTTTCTGGCTTACTTCACTCTGTATAATCGGCTCCAATTTCATCCATCTCATTAGAACTGAGTCAAAATTATTCTTTTTAAGGGCTGAGTAGTATTCCATTGTGTATATGTACCACAGCTTTCTTATCCATTCATCTGCTGATGGACATCTAGGTTGCTTCCATGTCCTGGCTATTATAAACAGTGCTGCAATGAACATTGGGGTACATGTGTCTCTTTCAATTCTGGTTTTCTCGGTGTGTATGCCCAGCAGTGGGATTGCTGGGTCATAAGGCAGTTCTATTTGCAATTTTTAAAGGAATCTCCACACTGTTTTCTAAATTTTCAAAATGATGGAAATTTTCACTAAATAGAAGCTTCAATCATCCATTAAGATTTCATCTGTTTTTATAGTCTCATGATTCTTATTTCCAAATTGATTTCTTGGTGATTAGAAATTGTTAGCTATGATTGAATACAATAGATTCAATTTCTCCTTTTTTAAGAAGGAATAGGTGAACAGATATGTTTTCAAATTTAATTGTTTAAACATTTGGATATTTCTTATCATCATTTGGCAAATTTTGGCTTGGCTGGTGGCTCAGATGGCAAAGAATCTGTCTGCATTGCCAGAGACAAGACTGTGTTTGATCTCTGTGTCAGAAAGATATCCTGGAAAAAGAAATAGCTATCCACTCCAGTATTCTTGCCTGGAAAATCCCATGGACTGAGGACCGTGGTAGGCTACAGTCTATGGATTCACAAAGAGTCAGACATGACTGAGCACATGCACACTTACTCACATTGAGTATAATATATACAACTGTCTCAATCAGAGCAATTTACAATCACACATTGTAGCATTAACTTATGATTTTCATTGACAAAAGAGTTATTTTCTTCTTTATTCAGTCTGTGTTATGCAACTGGCTTTTAAAAATATGCTTTTTCATTTTGTTACAAATATTTTACTTTTAGCTGTTAATTCATCATTGTAATGTATTCCTTTTTTTTTGCACATTTTAAAGTATTTCTAGTGGGGTTAAATTCCAATCAATAGCAAAAGGTTAGGCAGTAGCAATATACATTTTCCTGCTTCCGTAATTTAGCCAGCCAGATTATGTACAATATAACTGTATGACATATATTAACTATGAACTGTGGAAGAATACTTATGGAAATAATCAAAGTTGCAATATGCCCCTTTTGTCTTAATTATCTTTCATATTGTACTTTATTTTGAACTTTTCTTCTTCTATTGAGCTAAATGCTTTAATTGCTGGTAGAAATGAATAATAATAAAATATTATAGCTTTCTATAGTTCCTGGATTTATTTTGTTTTAAAATATTTAATTTCCTCGGGAAAATATTCTATCATCCTTTCTCCTGAAGAAACCCCTATTAGGTTGTAATCATGTCTATTTGAATTAGACCTTGAAGTGGTCTTTCACGCTTTTGTTATTTCAGGATTAGATTACTGCTATCCTCTCCTGGCTTCTGGCCCAGGAGGAACCTGCATAATTGCCAGCTGGTACCGGATGCCACTGCCAGATCCTTCCTGCAAAAGACGTCAGTCTGAGGATATTTTCATGCTCCTTTCTCATTTTTACACAATTATAGGTTAAACAATATACGATTATAAAAAGACCCTTTTCCTTGAAAATTTAGTGACATTAGCCTACTGAGTATTACCAACATTTTTCCCCCAAGTACTAAGTAAACTATCTATTAATCTCAGGTTTAGCTTATAATCATCTAAAAATAAATTCTTGTAAAGTTTTTCTGCCCCTTCATCTGTAGAAAACTTTCCATAAATGTGTGTTTTGGTATTCCAGATATATATGATTCTCAAAAAGTTACATCTTAACCTTTTGTAAATATGAAAAAATTAAAAATTCTGTTTCAAGGTTATCATTCTTACATTCACATTGCTTTCTAGATTGTCAGAATCCATTGGCATAAAACTGGGAATACAACACAATGCAGTATATACTCCACATTTAAGTGTTAAGTTTAGGAGAAAAACATGTCAAATTGTCTGATTTTCATTTGGAAACTGATTCATTACTGTGAGCAGACATCTCTGAGGTAAACTCGTGCACATTATTACTCTTCAAGAAAAAAAGAAAAAAATTTACTTATAAAATATACTTGAGGTTATGGTTATAAGAACATATAAGACAGTAGTGGGGCTTTCAAATATTTTATAATTTATAAAATGAAATAAAAGTTTATATAATTGAAACATAAACTAATTCATTATGCATTTTCTATAGATAATATACACAAAACAACAAAATAGAGAGGGAAAGATGAGTGTTAGTAAAAATTATATACATTAATTTGCTGATCCTTAAATAAAAAAAAAAAAATGAGATATTTCTATAGACCAGACCAACAGTGAAGGAAAGGTAATCAAAAATGAGAAAACAATGACCTGGGTAAGGGCACAGAGGAAGAGTTATCTAAGATATATGAAGTCATATAGTTTGATAGGGATCTATATTTTGGGACTGGAAACAGGGGAAAGGTAAAAAAAAAAACAATAAGGAGAAGAGTCAAGCACTTAAACACTTGATCAAAGAAATTAAGAGAAAGCTTGCAAATAGAGTGGTGATACAATAAATAAGCTCTAAAGATTGCATTAATAAGTAACTATGGTGTCATTATGAACAGCAATCATGAGACATGTGTTAGGGCAAGAATAAAAGTAAAACAGCAATCACAGATATATTTACAGATGTATATGGTTTGAGGAACCTTAACTTATATGTAAAGTACATCATGTGAAATGGTGAGCTGGATGAAACAAAATCTGAAATTAAGATTGCCAGGAGAAATATCAGTAACTTCAGATATGCCGATGACACCACCCTTATGACAGAAAGCTAAGAAAAACTAAAGAGTCTCTTGATGAAAGTGAAAGAGGAGAGTGAAAAGGTTAGCATAAAGCTCAACATCAGAAAACTAAGATCATGGCATCCAGTCCCATCACTTCATGGCTAATAGATCGGGAAACAATGGAAACAGTGGCAGACTTTATTGTTTTTTTATTTTTTTGGGGGAGGGGGCTTCAAAATCACTGTAGATGGTGACTGCAGCCATGAAATTAAAAGACACTTACTCCTTGGAAGAAAAGCTATGACTGACTTGCTGCTGCTGCTAAGTCGCTTCAGTCATGTTCGACTCTGGGCGACCCCATAGACAGCAGCCCACCAAGCTCCTCTGTCCCTGGGATTCTCCAGGCTAGAACACTGGAGTGGGTGGACATTTCCTTCTCCAATGCATGAAAGTGAAAAGTGAAAGTGAAGTGGCTCAGTTGTGTCCAACTCTTAGCGATCCCATGGACTGCAGCCCACCAGGTTCCTCCATCCATGGGATTTTCCAGCCAAGAGTACCAGAGTGGGGTGCCATTGCCTTCTCCATGACTGACTTAGACAACATATTAAAAAGCAATGGTCTGTCTGATTAAGGCTATGTTTTTCCTAGTAGTCATGTATGGACATGAAAGTTGGACTAAAAGAAAGCTGAGCACTAAAGAATTTATGCTTTTGAACTGTGGTGTTGGAGAATACTCTTGAGAGTCCCTTGGACTGAAAGAAGATCCAACTAGTCCATCCTAAAGGAAATCAGTCCTGAATATTCATTGAAAGGACTGATTCTGAAGCTGAAACTCCAGTACTTTGGCTACCTGATGTGAATAACTGACTCATTTAAAAAGACCCTGATGCTTGGAAAGATTGAAGAGGAGAGGAGAAGGGGATGAGAGAGGATGAGATGGTTGAATGGCATCAGTGATGTAATGGACATGAATTTGAGTAGCTCTGGGAGTTGGTGATGGACCAGGAAGCCTGGAGTACTGCAGTCCATGGGGTCACAAGAACCAGACACGACTGAGTGACTGAACTGAACTGAACTGAACTGGATGCATATATGTTAAGGATTTTACACAAGTTTTTGGCTAATAATTATTATCAGAAATGGTTACCCCTATTTTTATTAGATGAGCAAAATTTAAATCACGTGCCCATCTCCACTTCCCTTAACAACATCAACTGTCAAATTCAGATCTCACTAACGTTTTCCAAATGATGTTAATGAATTTTATGTTTACTTGAATTGCTAAAGGTACATAAATCCCCAAAATTACTCTAATAAATATCACTGTACCTCTTTAAAATACTTTTACTGTTTTAATAAAATGTGTTTTATGCTGTTTTTCTATTTTTAGGAACCCTGGGGGAAAAATAAATCCATAGTACAGAAGAACACAGAAACACTTAAGGCCCGGGTATTATACAAGGTACTCAAAAATAATTGCTGCTTTTCTATTTTGTAAAATAAGTTCTAATTGCACATAATTATCTGTCCTTTAGTTTATTATGCATTTAAAGCCAAAAACATGTTATATATCCACAATTATAAAATATAATTTTATAAAAATCCTATTTAGCCATCTACATACTTTTTCAAAGTGTTTATGCTAAAATTTGCTTTTTTAGAACCCATATTTCTACTTAAATTCAGTTTATGAAAGGATATTTTTGCTACCTTTGAATAGCAGATTCCAATATGTCTCCAAGTTGGGGTAAAAGTTCTATATAATTTATAGACTGAAGCTTGAGGACATGCTGCATTGTAAATCTTTTTCAGTGAACTAATGAGATATTGACCGCTTCCTCCTTGCTACACAGTGCTTTTATTTTGTACCCTACACTGGTGATAATGCATAATAATTGGGTATTATTTTATCCTTGACAATGTGGGAATAGTCAAATCTTCAGGTAAAGAAAATTCTGATACATCAGTTGATGCATCAACTGATATTTACATAACAAAAAACAACATTGCTGCATATAATTTGAGATACATTGCATTTAAATAAGCACAATTGTTTCTAATAAATTATTAATGCATTCAGTTACTTTGAAATGTCAACTAAAATTTAAAAATTACTAAAATGTAGAAAATTATTCTCAAGAATATAATAATTTACTGCTGCTGCTGCTGCTGCTAAGTCGCTTCAGTCATGTCCGACTCTGTGCGACTCCATAGACGGCAGCCTACCAGGCTCCCCCGTCCCTGGGATTCTCCAGGCAAGAATACTGGAGTGGGTTGCCATTTCCCTTTCCAATGCAAGAAAGTGAAAAGTAAAAGTGAAGTTGCTCAGTAGTGTCCAACTCTTCACGACCCCATGGACTGAAGCCTATCAGGCTCCTATTATTTGCTAGGTAATGTTAATCAATTTTACAGTTCATTTTCTGGCAAAGAGCAAGTTCCATTTCATGGGGAAAATTCCTAGATATTTAAATTATAGTATAATTAATGATATTTTTTAAACAAGGAGTTTTGTGATATCAGAATGTTTTCTGTTTACATACTAATAATATTTTAAAATGATCAATGTCCTTAATTCTGAAATGTTTCATTAAAATTAAATGTTTTTATATTCTATTGAGGTAGGAGGTAGATTCTCTACCCTGGCCCCCAAGTGTAAAACAATTGGAGATTCATCCCCTATGGACTGAAACTTCAAGATGAAAATATCAGGACAATTAAGAGAGCTGTCTGGGCCCTGCACAGACCACATATTTCTCATTCCTGAAGTCCAGACACCTCCCACAAAGAAAGGCTCCTTGCAGGTCAAAGGTAGAGTAATTTTTATAGGATAATCTACCCATAGGCCTCTTTGATAGAATCCATCTTGGCTAAAAGATGCATGTGCACACATGGAAAAATCCTGAGATATAACAAATATGGACTGTGATTCAGGCAAATTAAAATGATTGGCCAAAGGAAAACCAGAAGATATACCCAATAAAATAATTCAAACTGTCAAATTTACTTTAAAGGAAAACTTCAAGCAGGCTAAAGGCATAGGTTTTACCACTTGTTAAGAATAGTTTTGGTAATTAAAAAAATAAAATAAAATAAAACTTCCTGGACTAAGCTGTATTCAAGGAAAATATGTAAGTGAAGGGCCAAACTACAGAGACCAAAGCAAAATGTGATTTAGTGCTATATACCTGATTAGCTACAGAACACCACCACCAACCTAAATTTAAATTTAGACTGATCTAAATATCACTATGACTTAATTAAAATATTTTTGTCATTGTTTTCTTTAGAGGAAATTTCATTGTTTTTGTTTCTATTTATTATATTTATAACAGATTTTAAAGAGACTTATTTTGCAACTTCCTCTTGTATTTCTAGAACATGTAGCAATCCATAGAGCCAGACATCCTGGAATGTGAAGTCAAGTGGGCCTTAGAAAGCATTACTACGAACAAAGCTAGTGGAAGTGATGGAATTCCAGTTGAGCTATTTCAAATCCTGAAAGATAATGCTGTGAAAGTGCTACACTCAATATGCCAGCAAATTTGGAAAACTCAGCAGTGGCCACAGGATTGGAAAAGGTCCGTTTTCATTCCAATCCCAAAGAAAGGCAATGCAAAGAATGCTCAAACTACCACACAATTGCACTCATCTCACACGCTACTAAAGTAATGGTAAAAATTCTCAAGCCAGGCTTCAGCAATACGTGAACTGTGAACTCCCTGATGTTCAAGCTGGTTTTAGAAAAAGCAGAGAAACCAAAGATCAAATTGCCAACATCTGCTGGATCATGAAAAAAGCAAGAGAGTTCCAGAAAAAACATCTATTTCTGCTTTATTGACTATGCCAAAGCCTTTGATTGTGTGGATCACAATAAACTGGAAAATTCTGAAAGAGATGGGAATACCAGACCACCTGAACTGCCTCTTGAGAAATCTGTATGCAGGTCAGGAAGCAACAGTTAGAACTGGACATGGAAAAACAGACTGTTTCCAAATAGGAAAAAGAGTATGTCAAGGCTGTATATTGTCACTCTGCTTATTTAATTTATATGCAGAGTACATCATGAGAAATGCTGGACTGGAAGAAACACAAGCTGGAATCAAGATTACCGGGAGAAATGTTAATAATGTCAGATATGCAGATGACACCACCCTTATGGCAGAAAGTGAAGAGGAACTAAAAAGCCTCTTGAAGAAAGTGAAAGAGGAGAGTGAAAAAGTTGGCTTAAAGCTCAACATTTAGAAAATGAAGATCATGGCATTCTGTCCCATCACTTCATGGGAAATAGATGGGGAAATAGTGGAAACAGTTTCAGACTTTATTTTGGGGAACTCCAAAATCACCACAGATGGTGACTGCAGCCATGAAATTAAAAGATGTTTACTCCTTGGAAGAAAAGCTATGACCAACCTAGATAGCATATTCAAAAGCAGAGACATTACTTTGCCGACTAAGGTTCATCTAGTCAAGGCTATGATTTTCCCTGTGGTCATGTATGGATGTGAGAGTTGGACTGTGAAGAAGACTGAGCGCTGGAGAATTGATGCTTTTGGACTGTGGTTTTGGAGAAGACTCTTGAGAGTCCCTTGCACTGCAAGGAGATCCAGCCAGTCCCTTCTGAAGAAGATCAACCCTGGGATTTCTTTGGAAGGAATGATGCTAAAGCTGAAACTTCAGTACTTTGGCCACCTCATGGGAAGAGTTGACTCATTGGAAAAAACTCTGATGCTGGGAGGGATTGGGGGCAGGAGGAGAAGGGAAAGACAGAGGATGAGATGGCTGGATGGCATCACTGACTCGAGGGACGTGAGTCTGAGTGAACTCTGGGAGATATTGATGGGCAGGGAGGCCTGGTGTCCTGTGAGTCATGGGGTCGCAGAGTCAGACACGACTGAGCGACTGAACTGAACTGAACTGTTGGAGTATAATAAACACCAAAATGTCTATCCTGTGACTCTCTCTTACCTATTTCTTATGGATTTTATCCCTTGCCCACTGAACAACAACCATATTTCTTACTAACCAAGATTCCTGGCCTTCTGAATCAATAGATATTTATGCAAGGTGCAACAAGAAATTCCGGGAAACCTTTATTTAGACCCGTGCTGTAGTAAGGTGAGGTGAGGTGAAGTCACTCTGTCATGTCCGACTCTTTGCAACCCCATGGACTGTAGTCTACCAGGCTCTTCCATCCATGGGATTTTCCAGGCAAGAGTACTGGAGTGGGTTGACCATTTCCTTCTCCAGAGGATCTTCCCAACCCAGGGATCGAACCCAGGTCTCCAGCATTGTAGGCAGATGCTTTAGCGTCTGAGCCACCAGGGAAGTCTGAGCCACCATGGAAGTGCTGTAGATAGGATTAGTGCAAAAACAAGTAACAAGTTTGCTTACTCACTCCCTGAGTGGGGCAAACTGTTCCTTATATGGGGTGAGGGAAGAGATTTTCCATGAATTGAAATGGAGGGATGACCTAGGTGGTCTCCCCATCCCTTGGTGGTGCTTCATGGGTTTTTGGTCTTCTTGTATCCTGTTTATAATTTGCCCAAATTGCTCATGTGTGGGGTCTCAAAGAGTCGGACATGACTGAGCAACTGAACTGAACTGAACTGAACTGGAAGTTATTTTTATTCCTTTAGAGTTTCTTTATATTTTGTTACTGGAAAAGACATTTCATCAGGTGTAACCACTGCAGCATAGGGGCCCAGGGCCCAGCCTGTCTAATATTAGCCTCTTGCTTCCCTGGTGGCTCAGACAATAAAGACTCTTACAATGCAGGAGACCAGGGTTTCTAGGTCAAGAAGATCCCCTAGAGAAGGGAATAGCTACCCAGCTCTAGTATTTTTGCCTGGACAATTCCATAGACAGAGGAACCTGGCTGGCTACAGACCATGGGATCTCAAAGAGTCAGACAGGATTGAGCTACTAACACTTTATCTTTCCACTTTTAACCCTTAAATACACCAAGCATAGTCCTGTCTTTTCAGTACTTTAGGCTGCCTTGAAAGCTCTTTCCATTTATCCTTCACTTTACCATGTCTTTGCTCAAATCACCTCTTCAAAAGGCCTTTAGTGATTTCTTTATCAAAATGACCACCCCGACAATCTGAACTCACAAAGCTTGCTTTATTTAATCTTTATAACTCTTAATCAGTACCCTCACTGCATATTATTTTTAATTATTTGCTTTCCCCCAATTGGAATAAAACTATAGGTGAGATGGGCCCTTGTTTAGTTTATTGTTCTATCTTTAGTGCTTATAATAATACTCTCAAAAAGTAGCAACTCAATGCATATTTAAGAATAAATAGCTGAATATTTGAACAAATCATCAATACCTTCAAATCACTGAGCTTTTATTGGTATGAATGCATAATGCTAGTATTCTGTATCATTTAAACTTCATAGAAATAATCTAGTGTAGGTACTATAATTTCTATTTTATAAATAAGAAAATATATTTAGAGTGAACTCACCAGTGGGAAATATAGTTGGAGAGGTTTAATAGAGACTTGGATTTAAGAATATGAAGCTTCCCACATGGCACCCACCTCTGTCTGTAGCCACACCACCTTGAATGTGCCCAATCTTATCAAGAGTATAAAATTTAGGAGGAAAAATCAAGATAAGTATATTACATATATTATTTCATTTTATATTATAATTATTCATTATGAGTATATAAGTTCTAGTTTAAGCCACAAAAATCCATGGAATATCCTAGGAATCTGAGTAAGAGAGAAATTAGCAAGGAAATAACATTGTATGTGTGAACAGTAAACATAGACACAATTTCAAAGAACTGAGTAAGTCACATTTTCCATTTTTTCTTAAGAGGCATTACAGTGCACACCTCAGAAATACAGAAGTAATGCTGCATTCTTCTGTTTTCATTTATACCTAGTCAGTCATTAAGTGTTTGATTGTATTTTCTAAGTATTTTCCTATCCAACTTCATCCTGTATCCTTTATTTTGGCTGGACTCATCATTTCTTATTTTGCTCTCAGCAGTGACCTTCCAACTTAATTTCTAATTGACATTTAGTCTTGTCTCTTTAGATTTCTTTCCTACACTAAGTATAAACATGAATTTGTACTAAATAAGGTTCAAATATTTTTTCTAAATTAGAGTACTCTCTTAGTACATGTTGTTCTGCAGCCTTCTCTCCAGCAGCAGAGTCACAAGAAACTCAGTGCCCACCACTAGCATATAAAACTTTTAGCTTTACAATCTAATTTCAAGTGCAACATTCAATTTTTGCAAAGATTCACTACAACTAGAGTGAATATGGTATAACCAGCATGTAAACCACAACTTCAAGAATAAAAGATATTCAGGGGAAAAAAAAAATAGATAGATAGATAGATAGATAGATAGATAGATAGATAAATATCTCCATCTGTGAATCTTGCTGCATTGTGCCCCTACTGGGACTTGGGTCTAAGATCTGGAGAGAAATCCGATGATAGCAAGAACATGATAGTGATCACAGGTGGTAACAATACTTCAGGTGGGCTAGGCCAAGGTGGAGAAGGAAATGGCAACCCACTCTAGTGTTCTTACCTGGAGAATCCCAGGGACAGCAGAGCCTGGTGGGCTGCCGTCTATGGAGTCTCACAGAGTCGGACATGACTGAAGTGACTTAGCAGCAGCAGCAGCAGCAGCAGGCCAAGGTGACAGAGACCTTTCATCTAAAAAAAAAAAAAAAAAAAGGCCTGGTATGGAAAGACTGAAGTGAAAGAAGACTGTTTTATTTATTGGTCTACTCCACATGTTTTATTTATTGTTCTACTCCATTTGAAATGCAGAAAAATTGGAAGTCAAAGATACCTGCAGTATCTTTTGATACTGCAGGTAAAGTTTACCATGGGATACAAAATGAAAGTATCCATGGGAAAGTTTACCATGGGATACAAAAATGAAACATGGCAAAAGCTAACAAGAGAATGACAAGAGAATGTACTGGTCAGATCAAATATCTTCTTTCAAGAACCCAAAAGATGACTTTACACATGAACATCACAAGAAGTCAATACTGAAATCAGATTGATTTTATTCTTTGCAGTCAAAGATGGAGAAGTTCTATATGGTCAGCAAAAACAGGATCTTCAGCTGGCTATAACTCAGATTAAGTACTTATTTCAAAATTCAGACTTAAATCAGAGGAAGTAGGGAAAAATCACTAGGTCATTCAGTTATGACCTAAATCAAATCCTTTATGATTATACAGTGGAGATGAACAATAGATTCAAGGGACTAGATCTGGTAGACAGAATGCCTGTAGAACTATCAATGGAGGTTCATAATGTTGTACAGGAGATTGTGACCAAATCCATCCCCAAGAAAAAGAAATGCAAGAAGATAAAGTGGTTGGCTGAGAAGGCTTTACAAATAGCTGAGAAAAGAAGAGAAGCAAAAGGTAAAGGATAAAGGGAAAGACCTACCCAACTGAATGCAGAGTTACAGAAAACAGCAAGGAGAGACAAGAAGGCCTTATCCAAGGAACAATGCAAAGAAATGGAGGAAAGCAATAGAATGGGAAAGAGTATAGACCTTAAAAATAATTGGAGATATCAAGGGAATATTTCATGCAAAGATAGGCACAATAAAGGAGAAAGCAGTATGGACCTAACAGAAGCAGAAGATATTAAGAAGAGATGGCAAAAATACACAGAAGAATGGTACAAAAAAAAAAAAAAAATCTCTTAATGATTCAGATAACCATTAATGTGTGCTCACTCACCTAAAGCCAGACATCCTGGAGTCAACTGAGCCTTCAGAAGCATTATTACAAACAAAGCTAGTGGAGGTGATAGAATTCCAGCTGAGTTATTTCAAATCTTAAAAGATGCTGCTGTTAATGTGCTGCACTCAACATGCAAGCAAATTAGAAGTACTCAACAGTGGCCATAGGACTGGTCAGTTTTCATTCCCATCCCAAAGAGAGGCAAAGCAAAAAATGTTCAAATTATAGTACAATTGCACTTTCACATTCTAGCAAGATATTGTTTAAAATCCTTCAAATTAGGGTTCAATAGTACATGAACAGATAACTTCCAGATGTACAGCTGTATTTAGAGAAGGCAGAGTAGCCAGAGATCAAATGGACATCTTCTGGGTAATAGAAAAAGCAAGGAAATTCCAGAAAAAAAAATCTACTTCTTCTGCATTGACTACACTAAAGCCTTTGACTGTATGGATCACAACAAACTGTGGAATATTCTTAAGGAGATGGGAATATCAGACCACTTTACCTGCCTCCTGAGAAGCCTGTATGAAAGTCAAGAAGCAATAGTTAGAACTGGACATGGAACAATGGACAGATTCAAAATTGGAAAAGGAGTACGTTAAGGCTATATACTGTCACCTGCTTGTTTAACTGATATGCAGAGAACATTATGTGTACTGTTGGACTGGATGACTCACAAGCTGGAATCAACAACTTCATATATGCAAATAATAACACTTTAATGGGAGAAAGTGAAGAGGGACAAACGATCCTCTTGATGGAAGTGAATTCAAAAAAACTGAGATCATGGCATCCTGTTCCATCAGTTAATGGCAAATAGGTGGGAGAAAAGTGTCAGATTTCATTTCATTTTCTTGGGCTCCAAAATTACTGTGGATGGTGACTGCAGTCACATAATTTAAAAAAAAAAAAAAAACAAAACACAAAACACTAGTTCCTTGGAAGAAAAGCTATGACAAACCTAGACAACATATTAAAAGGCAGAGAAATCACTTTGCCGACAAATGTCCTTATAATCAAAGCTATGGTTTTTCTAGTGGCCATGTATGAATGTGAGAATTGGACCATAAAAGAGGCTGAATGCCAAAGAATTGATGCTTTTGAGGTGTGGTACTGGAGAAGACTCTCGAGAGTCCCGCAGACACCAAAGAGATCAAACCAGTCAATCCTAAAGGAAATCAGTCCTGAATATTCATCAAAAGGGCTGATGCTGAAGCTGAAGCTCAAACTTCAGTTCTTTGGCCACCTGATGGGAAGATTCAGCTCATTGGAAAAGACCCTGTTGCTAGGAAAGACTGAAGGGAAGAGGGGAAGGAGGTGACAGAGAATGAGATGATGGAGGGCATCATTGACTCAGTAGACATAGTTTGAGCAAACTCAGGGAGATAATGAAAGACAGGGAAGCCTGGCATGCTGCATTTCATGGGGTCACAAAAACAGACACAACTTGGTGACTGAACAACAACAACAGCAAAAACTCCATATATCCAGCACAGTACCTGATACTCAATGGTTGCTTAACAAGTGTTACATTGAGAGAAATCTGCTTGCATCTCCAGCTCTTCTTCAGTGCAAGACTGAGAAAGTAACCTGAAGCCTCTGAACTTTGCTTGCTTTCTCTAAAATTGAGCATGCTCTGAGATTTCACATGTGCACCTGCCAGGCAAATTCTAAGGCAAATCACAAATAAGAAAAATGAATGATAAGGCTGCTTCTGTTGTGCTAACATATCTCTAGATATTAATATTAGCTTTCATTATTAAAGAGCAGTGACAATTTCTCAGTAAAATTCTTCTATTCAGTAAAATAGATCATCCAAGTTATAAGAATATATATTGTCCGTGGGCTTCAACAAAGCCCTCTTAATTTGCAGAAGAAAAATACCAAATATGAACATTTTATTGTTCTTATTATTCTGTCTATATAAAGTCTTCTTTTAATTATTATATGTCATATTCTAAGTCTTTGGCTTTGCAGGCAAAGCATTTCATGTTCTGACCATTGCCTGTTTTTTCATCTTTATCTTCCTTCTTTAATGTTCAAAATTCTCCAGCTAGGCTTCAGCAATACGTGAACCATGAACTTCCTGATGTTCAGGCTTGTTTTAGAAAAGGCAGAGGAACCAGAAATCAAATTGCCAACATCCACTGGATCATGGAAAAAGCAAGAGAGTTCCAGAAAAATATCTATTTCTGCTTTATTGACTATGTCAAAGCCTTTGACAGTGTGAATCACAATAAACTGTGGAAAATTCTGAAAAATATGGGAATACCAGACCACTTAAACTGCCTCTTGAGAAATCTGTATGCAGGTCAGGAAGCAACAGTTAGAACTGGACATGGAACAATAGACTGGTTCCAAATAGGAAAACGAGTACATCAAGGCTGTATATTGTCACCCTGCTTATTTAACTTCTATGCAGAGTACATCACAAGAAATGCTGGACTGGAATAAACACAAGCTGGAATCAAGATTGCTGGGAGAAATATCAATAACGTCAGATATGCAGATGACACCACCCTTATGGCAGAAAGTGAAGAGGAACTAAAAAGCCTCTTGATGAAAGTGAAAGAGGAGAGTGAAAAAGTTGGCTTAAAGCTCAACATTCAGAAAATAAGACCATGGCATCTGGTCCCATCACTCCATGGGAAATACATGGAGAAATAGTGGAAACAGTGTCAGACTTTATTTTTGGGGGCTCCAAAATCACTGCAGATGGTGATTGCAACCATTAAATTAAACAATGTTTACTCTTTGGAAGAAAAGTTATGACCAACCTAGATAGCATATTCAAAAGCAGAGACATTACTTTGCCGACTAAGGTCCATTTAGTCAAGACTATGGTTTTTCCTGTGGTCATGTATGGATGTGAGAGTTGGACTGTGAAGAAATCTGAGCACCGAAGAATTGATGCTTTTGAACTGTGGTGTTGGAGAAGACTCTTGAGAGTCCCTTGGACTGCAAGGAGATCCAACCAGTCCATTCTAAAGGAGATCAATTCTGGAGTTTCTTAGGAAGGAATGATGCTAAAGCTGATACACCAGTACTTTGGCCACCTCATGCGAAGAGCTGACTCATTGAAGAACACTTTGATGTTGGGAGGGATTAGGGGCAGGAAAAGAAGGGGACAACCGAGGATGAGATGGCTGGATGGCATCACTGACTCAATGGACGCGAGTCTAAGTGAACTCCAGGAGTTGGTGATGGACAAGGAGGCCTGGCGTGCTGTGATTCATGGGATCGCAAAGAGTCGGACACAACTGAGTGACTGAGCTGTACTGAACTGAACTGATACTACACATTAGATCGGCAAACATGGTAGCCTCCATCTGTGTTGAGCCATCCATAATCCCCTGAAATTTCAATGTTCTTTCTCACCTGTGGGAGCACTTTGAATCTGTAATATCTGTAATCTTTTTCTGCTCTCCTGTGACTCACATCAGTTCAGTTCCGCTCATTCGTGTCTGACTCTTTGCGACCCCAAGAATCACAGCACACCAGGCCTCCCTGTCCATCACCATCTCCTGGAGTTCACTCAGACTCAGGTCTATCGAGTCCGTGATGCCATCCAGCCATCTCATCCTCAGTTGTCCCCTCTCCTCCTGCCCCCAATCCCTCCCAGCATCAGAGTCTTTTCCAATGAGTCAACTCTTTGCATCAGGTGGCCAAAGTCACTGTGATACTAGGAATTTCAGGCATAGAAAGATTATACTGTGATCATAATATGTTGCTTTCCATGACCTGTATGTACTGTAAAATATTGTGGGTTGGATATAAATATGGGAGTAGCTATTGTGAACATATAAAAGAATTTAACATGGCAACATGACATCATTGTATATCTAAGGTTAATTAACTCTATAGATTTTATTTTTAAATCTTAATACATCTTACCATACCTTCATTCCTTAGAAAAATATTTTGGCTTAAATATAATCAAAGTCAGTGTCCTTTTCTAGATCAGTATTTTTACAGTGTTTCATAGAAAGTTATATGAATTCTATTGAAACAATTTCATGGTTATACTTAGTTAGGAAAGCTGTATCAAACAAGAATATATTTTGTAAACTCTAGATTATTCAATACACTGAAGTACACTGAAGATACTACAAGAGAGATTCTAACTATCAGGCAGTGTTTCCCAAACATTTTTATCACATATATGTACAAATAGTATCTTACAGAAATACTGATGTAAATCTATCAATTTATCTCTATAGGAAAAAACAAACAGAATGATTTTACCTTGAGGAATATATCCCCAAATAATCTTTTCTAATGCTTAAAGTTCTAATTAAAGTGTCTTTGGATTAAGACTTTGGTTTCTGTTAAAATAGCATTATCTGAGAGAGCAACTCTAGTTTACTCCTTACTAGTTATATATAATCTGCTTTAAAACAGTCTCTGAAGAAAATCATTTAGATGGATTATTTAAACCTTAGACATTTGAGAAGATGTTGCTACTCTAACAACAACAGCAGAAATCCAGCAGTAAGAAAAGGGTCAAACAGCAATATTTCAACATTTTTCTTAGGGTCAAAATGTTACAACAGTAGAAAATTACAAGGCAACTAGCTAGTCTCGCCATCAAACTTTCCTTAAAAATTGCTATCTGTAATCTGCCTCAAGAATGAAGTCATTTGGTGTTAACCATCATCTAAAATCTATTTACAAGTTAAGAGCTCTCTAAGCCTGCAGCTATGGAATCATGACATTATAATAGATGGTGTGCATTGCCTTTGGAAAAATGAAGGTTACTTACCTATAAGCCTGCTTTTCTCACTGTGTATCATTAGAAAGTCACTCACCGCCCCAGAGCAGTTAACTTGCTGATTGGTTTCTGATTATTATATTTCCTTGGGCAACTGATTGATTCTTATCATTTTTTTTTCCTTCTATGTTGCCTGAAAAAGATTTATATACTAGGGATCATTTCTCAGTACTTTCTGCTAACAGGGGAGTTTTGTAGTTTTCATTCAAGCATTGACACTATTGCAAGTTCTTTTCCAGGAGACATAAATTGTGTTTCAGTGTTAATGGTGATGATGGTTCCTATGCACTAAGAAGGAATTTCTGTGTATACTTTTAAAGGCTTTACATATAAAGGACATCTTTACATCATAAGAGCAATGTTTTTTCATAAGCTTGGCACTATCATTGCTGTATTGCTGTATTGACGATAACTGCAACATGACAGAATAGTCATTTTAAACACAGCCATCATTATTTTTATTCCTAAAATGATGGCAGAAGATGACTTTTAAAAAAGTCTATATACTTGCTCAAAAGGATTAATAAGTGCAACTACTGAATGATATTTTTACAATAAATCAAATGATGTATAAAAATAGCGTAGGCAACTAGAACATAGAATTTTTTTCTGCCTGGTATGCCTTAAATCCACCTACAAAGTGCTCCTATATTTGTCTGATCATTTCTACACTAATTTCAGTTAAGCTATTGACATCTCTACACATTTACTGTTAAAATAAGTATACAAAGGCACAAGATAATAGAACACATCATCAGCTGTCTGTGAGTTAGTTTATTAGACTACTATGTTTCATGACAATAGCTGAGAAAATAAACTAGAATTTGGAGCACTGAATGTGGAACTTGGAATAAATACTTTAGATCATAGGTCAGGGAGATAACAATTCTGTGGGGTGCTGGATCAAGGGACAATATACCATGAAAAGGAATCGTCAGTGACAAGGACACTCATGGAGGTCACACGAAAGGAGGTGCTAAGAAAGAGAAATTTGAATGAAAAGCTAAGAGGGAAAAGAAGCAAGCAGTACTCATTTCACATCTTTGCATAGAAACAGTAAAATTCTAACACTCTCATGGATATTCAACAGTTGTCATTCACCGACAGGACACTTTTGTCATCAGTTTTCTAAATATTACCAATAAAATATCTGCCATGTTTTTGTGCCCTATTGGCAATAAAGATGACATTTCTCTTCTCTTTTGTAAAGGTTACTTTGTTCATATTTTCAGCTGTTGAAAGGCAATATAACTCTAGTTGAGAGGACAATGAGTTTAAAGTTTTATAGAAAAATAATTAAGAGTTAGTCCTTTATCTTTAACTATATGATTTCTTCCCTAAAATTAGTATATTCTATTTTGATAACTAATAATAGCTTTTAAAACATTAATTTAAGGAAACATATAAAGAGCTGGTAATCTGATAGATGCAAAATTAGAATTAAGTAAATTAACTTAATTGCAGATTAGTGAGCTTTATGACTTAGATTTTGAGAAGGGAGTGAAGCATCACATAAAACCTATAATTTTATACTTCTAATATAGTGTAGCAATATTACCAAAAACACTGTGAAATTGACTGAGGTTTGTATTGATGAGCACACTAATTTCTTAACTAATTTAATTAAAATTTTCTGAGTTATTAATATTGCTCCTGGGAAAACTATATTTAGCAGAGACAAACTGATAAACTTTGTGTTCTATCTTTAAGGACCTTATAGTTTATAGGACAAGACAGAAGGTAAAATAATAAAGCCACTTAATACCTAGCAAATACAGCAATGTTGTAATTGTCAAGTTAAGATAGTATGAGGCATTACTGGAGCATTTACCAAGGGAATTGATCTATGTAGGAAAGTTGCTTGAGGCCCTATCTAAAACAAACTTTAAAAACAATATTAACTGCTTTCCCACAAAATTATTTTTTATTTTTATTTTAATATATTTATTTATTTTACTTTACAGTACAGTATTGGTTTTGGCATACATTGACATGAATCCACATGGGTGTACATGAGCTCCCAGACATGAACCCCCTCCCATCTCCCACCCCACTTCATCCCTCTGGATCATCTTCATGTACCAGCCCCAAGCATCCCACATCCTGCATTGAACATAGACTGGTGATTTGTTTCTTACAATATCATTTTTTATAAAGACTTAAATTTTGAAATTTATTTATAAAAGACACAGTCATTGAATAGCTAACATGCATTATACAAAACTCTGTGCTATGTGCTAGAAATATATCAACGAACATGATGGACAAGTCCTTCCTTTCATAGAGCCTATAGTCTAGTGATGAGTAAAGAGTGGACCACTATCAATCATATAGTTTGTGCTTAGTTTAGAAATCATTATTTCTGACTGAAAAGCACATGTTTTAAAATTCTATAATAAATTAATAATTATAATTCTATAATATGGATGACTATCATTCATAAATGAATGATACTCTTTTTGAGATATATTGAAAATTTATTTCTTCATTTTTCCCCTTACATCTATAAATTGTGATCTGTGCCTCTATTACAGATATGTGTTTTTAAGAGAGAGAGAGCTACATAGACATATAAAGGGAGAAAGAAGAATAGATGTCTGATTTCTCTATGATGCACTGATTAATTTTTAGGTATTGTTAGACAATGTTTACATATGTTCTTCCAATCATCAGTAAACCTACAGAAAAAGTTGCTACCACATTAACAAGGGGATATTTGTATGGGAGAGTCTTATGCAGAAAGTTCACATATAAAATATACAAAATGGTAATGCAATAAATTATTTTGAGCAACTTCAATGTGCTAAATATTGTAGTAAGTGTAGTACAAAAAAATAAATTAAAGGAATCTATCTCAGCACCTTCTTTTATAGCAAGAATCTCATAAATGTCTATTTGATTTAAACAGGGAGGAATGACATCTTTTTATTTGCACATTTCCAGATTCTCCCCTACAAGCTCTTTGAGGTCAGACATTTTTGCCTCATTTGGATTTATAGCCTTGGTAGCAAGCTGAATTTTAGTATATATTTTGTGTTTAATAAATATTGCTTGATATTTGAAGGAAAAAGGGGGTAAAATAGAGAAAAATAATTCATCACTTACTTTTATTATTTTTATTAAATAAAGTCAACATGGGTTTCCCTTGTGTTTCAACTGGTAAGGAATCTGCCTGCAATGCTGGAGACCTGGGTTCAATCCTATGGTCAGGAAGATCCCTTGGAGAAGCAAAATGGCAACTCACTCCATTACTGTTGCCTGGAGAATTCCATAGACAGAGGAGCAGGACAGGCTGCAGTCCATGGAACCACAAAGAGTCAGACATGACTGTGTGACCAATTTTCACTTTCCACTTTTCAGAGTCAACATAGTTTGATTTCTCTATTGAATTCACTAATAAAAACTTTCTAAACTATGAAATTTCCAGGCTAACCTAAAAGAAAAAAATTGCCATAATTTTAATGATGAAAGAGTCTTACTGTAAATTTATATAGTAACATAGTCCTTTTTAGTTATAGAAGTCATTTGCCCCTACAAAAAAAAAAAAAAAAATGGCCTCAAGTGCCTAGATAATGACCTTCTGCTTATTTTCTATCTCCCACAGCTACTTGAAATCTTATTTCTTCATGTTGCAAAGATCTGTCTGTCTAGGTTACATCCTGTCTATAACTGTTTCTCTCATAGTCTGGAGTGGTTTTGTTGTTGTTGTTGTTTTTGTTTCCTGTTTTTTTTTTTTTTCCCTAGTTGTAGTATCATATTCTACCCTAAGATTAAGGCTGTTGGAGATACAGGCCTTCTTCAAACTATAATTTTTGTCTTAAATATCTAATTCATGTTGGACTAATTTATATTCTAGACTAAACTGCCTCAACAGTTTTATTTATTTATTTATTATTTCCATAGTGTGGGGCTTGTGAGATCTTATTTCCTGACCAAAGACTGAACCTGGGCAATTGCAGTGAAAGCATAGAGTCCTAACCAATACACTGCAAGGAAATTCCCTCAGCTTTTCTAATGCTGAAGTTATGTGAACCCATGTTTAGTAAAATTACATTTTAAATCACATTCTTCACATGAAAATATTACATATAGAGGCAATGAATTAGAAAGATTTATGTTGATTGAAGAAAATATACTAAGCAGTGAACCAAAACAAAAATTAAAACAGTGATGCAGAGTTTTGCTAAGAGAGCTTTCTCTAGTAAGTTTAGAAAATGAAAACTATGTTTATATACTCTTATAATAAGCAGTGAACTTTATCATTACAAGTAGATTAAAAATATTGTTTGTGATCTCAGTGATCACCCAGTGTATCAGACAATCAATAAATTGTTTAATATTCTCTTGAATTCTTTTGACTATTTTTTCAAGACATATACAGAGAAGTGTTTGGACTTCCCTGGTGGTTCAGACGGTAAAACGTCTGTCAACAATGCGGGAGACCCAGGTTGGATTCCTGGGTTGGGAAGATCCCTGGAGAAGGAAATGGAAATCCATTCCAGTACTCTTGCCTGGAAAATCCCATGGACAGAGGAGCTCGTTAGGCTACAGTCCATGGGGTCCAAAGTCAGACACAACTGAGCAACTTCACTAGTTCACTAGTTCAAGACATATAGAGAATAAAGATATTTAATTATGCTTGCGTCAAACTGGTTATTGACAATTTTTTATCTTATAGAGAAATAATGCACACTATAAAAAATTACAACAACATCAAAAAATTTTCACCTTTCACCAGACAACCTAGCATCACACTTAGTTTTAATTGTTCTCTGGAACCTATGATTTCATAACATTCTAAACTAGATTTTTCTGTCCAAGATAGCTAATTAAAGAACATCTAGGTGCTACATATACACAGAAAAGCATTGAATAATACATGAAGGTTGACTGAAGTCAGTCTCTTTATGTTTTTATCTTTTATTCATTAGGAAACTCTAAAAAAAAAGAAGAAATAGAAATAAGTACCACAAAACTTGCAATCACCTACAATGCAACTTTAGAAGTCAAAAAGTAGTACTCACTTTAAAAGTACATGTGGATTATAGGATAACAAGCCACTAAAAAAAAAAAAAAAAAAAAAACAGATAGTTTTGCTTTTCTATAAAATGGCTGTGTACTATGGGTTCTCCTTGACTCGTCTGTTACTATCTATTTAAAACTTTTGCATTTGCCCTGTGGATTGATTATGTCTGGGATTAGAAATAATATGCATTAGTGATGGGGTGTTACTCTTAACATTTTAGTTTAATGAAAATTGTGGTTTTCTTGTCTCAAGTTTCATCTATTTACTTATTCATTCAAAAAATACTGTCAAAAGTTGAATATGTGTCAAACTGTTGGGGGCGCTGGGAACAGAGCAATGAATAAAATCAGTAAAAATGTGTACTTTTGTAAAACTAAATTCTTATATAGACTACAGGTGATGGACAACAGATAAAATACAAAGCAAAACATATGGCATGTCAAAAAGTATTGATTGCTAAGTGTAAAATAAAAGAACAGAAAGAAAGGAAAAAGGAAATATTGGCAATTGAATACGTTATTACTCAAAATTGGGAGGCGAAACAACCAATGACTATATAAGAGAATGAGGTTTTGTTTCGTTATGTCTGTTTGCTTACAAATACATAGCTTCATTCTAACTGGTAATCCATTCAAAACAAGTATTACAAAACACATCAGCAATAAAAATAGGAAAACATATGCATAGAAAATAATAATTACACCACAAATGTAATTTTTCCTTTTCCTCATTCCCAGAAATTAAACAAGTGTGCATAGTAGAAAAAGAAACAATTGTCAGAAAATTTGGGTACAATTCTCATCAAGAAATATCTGTGTTTCTTTAAATGGAAATTAAAACACAATAAGGTATCACCTCACACCAGTCAGAATGGCCATCATCCAAAAAAAAAAAAAATCTACAAACAATAAATCCTGGAGAGGATGTAGAGAAAAGGGAACTGTCTTCTACTGTTTGTGAGAATGTAAATTGATGCAGCCACTATGGAGAACAATATGAAGATTCTTTGGAAAACAAGGAATAAAACCTACCATGTGACCCAAAAATCCCACTACTGGACATATACCCTGAGAAAACCACAACTTTGATATACACATGTACCCCAGTGCTCATTGCAGCATGGTTTACAATAGCCAGGGCATGGGAGTAACCTAGTATCCATTGACAGATGAATGAATAAAGTTATTATACATATATGCATTGGACTCAGCCATAAAAGGGAATGCATTTGAGTCCGTTCTAAAGAGGTAGGTGAACCTAGAGCCTATTATACAGAATGAAGTAAGTGAGAGAGAAAAACAAGTGTCATATATTAATGCACATATGTGGAATCTAGAAAATTTATATTGATTAACCTATTTTGTAGGTCAGCAGTAGAGACTCAGTTGTAGAGAACAGATTTGTGGACACAGTATCGGAAGGAGAGGGTGGGGCAAATTGACAGAGTAGCACTAAAACATATACATTGCCATATGTAAAATAGATAGCCAGTGGGAATTTACTGTATGATGCAGGGAGTTCAACCCAGTGCTCTGTGACAATGTAGAACCATGGGATGGACTGGGAGGTGAGAGGGAGGTTCAAGAGTGATGGGACATATGTATAAATATATGGTTGATTCATGTTGATGTATGGCAGAAACCAATACAACATTGTTAAGCAATTATCCTCTAGTTAAAAATAAATTAATTAAAAAGAAATATCTGTGTTTCTCTAAGAAAATAATAATCTATCATCAGTCCCCTGGTAGGATGGAGGGCTTGACTTCAAAGGGCTGAATATTATTTAAAATACAAAATTATAATACCTTGCAGCTTAGATTCTCCTGCTTCTTACCTTGTTTTTCTTGGCTTTTATGTTGGTCATCTAACCTCCTGAGAGTATGTAAGAGTTCTCTGGCTACTATATGAGTGACTTGCCTTTGCACCCAGGTATGATCTTGCCAATATAGCCAGCTTCAAGGACCACCTCCTTATCCTCTTTATGTTTCATGCTTAAATTCCATGACAAGAAAGACTTCAATAAAATAGAAAAAAAAGTTCTTTAGGTGGATGTAAGAAGGGATGTCCTTCCTGAAATGCCAGATGAGCTCTCAGAAAGCATTTGTAAAAGAAAAGAGTCAAACTTTCAAGAATTAAGTAAAAACTAAAGTTAAAATCCCAAGAGATTTCTAAAGATGAAATTTCATACACAGAGAAAGATAATGAGGAAGATAGTTTAAGTAAAAATAATTTCCCAGTGCTTTCAAATCATATGACATATTCAGCTGCCTACTTTGACTCTGCATAAGGTCTACTCATGAATAAGGCTTGACAACTGGGTTTAGGAATGCCACATTTGATTGCAGTTTCTGTGATTACAGAGAGAACAATGAGTAATGCATCAATCTACCCAGTTTCAAGAATTCACAAGTTAGACTTACTAAATTTATTTGTGAAGAAAGTTTGCATAAGAAATAATTAATTAGATAGTTAAAATCAGTATGATATATACAAGTACCATAATCCTCTTTTGGGCTTTCATTTTACATGCTTTTGAAATAGCTATTTTTAACTAAATAACAGCAAAGCTATTTGATTCCACCAAATGGGGAATTTATAAAGACATGTGACTATTTTAATACTTATTAAGGGGATATTTTCTTGAGTGGATGTTATGATTTCATATCTTTCAGAGTCCTTTGTATTAAAGAGGTTTTACATTTAAGACATTAGATTATAAAAGGGGGGAGGTTCTTTTTAAATGTTCAGTTCAGTCACTCAGTCGTGTCTGAATCTTTGTGACCCCATGAACTGCAGCACATCAGGACTCCCTGTCCATCACCAACTAGTGGAATTTACCCAAACTCATGTCCATTGAGTCAGTGATGCCATCCAACAATCTCATCCTCTGTCATACCCTCCTTCTCCCACCTTCAATCTTCCCCAGCGTCAGGGTCTTTTCAAATGAGGCAGCTCTTTGCATCAGGTGGCCAAAACATTGGAATTTTATCTTCAACATCAGTCCTTCCAATGAACACCCAGGACTGATTTCCTTTTGGATGGACTAGTTGGATCTCCTTGCTGTCCAAGGGACTCTCAAGAGTCTTCTCCAAGACCACAGTTCAACAGCATCAATTCTTCTGTGCTTAGCTTTCTTTATAGTCCAACTCTCACATCCACACATGACCACTGGAAAAACCATAGCCTTGACTAGACAGACCTTTGTTGACAAAGTAATGTCTCTGTTTTTTAATATGCTGTCTAGGTTAGGATTAGTGGTCATATATTAACTTCTTTAAAATAATTACCATTGAGTGTCAGCATTGTAATAACATTTTATATGCAAAGTAATTTTACAGTCACAGACTCAGGCTTCCAAAAATATATCTTTATCTTTGTAAAACTTGATGCTGTGTTCCATCTCTAAGCCCTATTCTGTATAATGCAGACATTTAATTCAGTGGCTTCTACATGAACTCAGTCTGTTTAAATGACTTGTTGAAATCTTCTTCTCACTATTCCCCTGTCCTTGCTCTCCTGGAGTTATCTGTCTGTAGGGTGGGAGCCGTCAACTCTTTGATCGAAGTTAGAAGTTCTCAACCCTGGTGTTCATCACCATCTACTAATGTGCTTTTGAAATACGGCACAGCCCAAGTCTGTCATCCACGTGGCTAGAAGTCACTAATCTGAGCCTCATGGGGATCTTCTACTGCAGATCTCATCTGGTTCTATGCCCTGACTGAACAGCAGCCTTCTCTAACTTTAATGTGTGTATGTGATCCCTGAGAATTTTTTTTTTTTCTTTTTTTAGTTGTAGATTCCAGTACAGAAGTTCTGGGGCCTGAGACTCCACATTTCTAACACACATCCAGGTGATGTTGATGCAGCTGGTCTATGTACCCCACTTAAAGTAACAAGAGTGTACAGAACAAACTGAATTGATGCTTCCCAACCTCGATTCCATGTGAAAATTGCATAGGAAACTTTAAAACATAGTCATGCCTGGATATTGTTATGTGTTCAAGATTGTGATTAATTGTACTGGGACATGGTCCAGTCATTGAGAAGTTTAGAAGCCCCCAAGATTGAGACTGTGCATGGTAGGTTATTTTTAGTTGTGTCTGATTCTTTGTTTCCCTTTCAACTGTAGCCCACCTGGCTCCTCTGTCCATGGGATTTTCCAGGCAAGAATACTGTCAACTTAAAAATTATTGTTGACTGCACAATGTGAGACTTGCAAATTACATTTGATTTGGTGTAATATGTCCTGGAGACGGGAAAGGCTATCCACTCCAGTATTCTAGCCTGGAAAATTTCATGGACTGTATAGGCCAAGTGGTTGCAAAGAATCGTACAGAGCTGAGCAACTTTCACTTTCACTTGGTGTAAAATGAGGACTGCAGCTCAGGAGATAGCACCTCAGATACCTCTGTGAAACTGTTCTGAAGAGATATAGGGGAAGGACAATATATTTAAAGACAGAGTACATGTAATCAACCACATTTATAATTTAGAAGGTTTCTGCTGGTCTTGTGAAGATTCTGCTACTCTTGAGAAACAGTCATCACCATGAAGGATTTCAGTGCTTTTCTAGAGATGAGGCGATATAAGAACTGGGCTCAAGAAATCAGTTCCTGAGAATATCTAACTGTCTGAAGACCTGTCCTGCCAGTTTTCCCAGAGCACAGAGAGACTCATTTCTGTTTTCCATCCTGAGTTCCATCAGGGGGTGTTGAAGGTCAGCAGCACATGATGTAATCCTTGTAGAGGTAGATGACAAGCACCCATGGCAAGTGCCAATGTGTAGCTGACAATATTATCTCAGATAATCATATTTGAACAATGAAACTCAATTAGAAATAAATTTGCATAATCAATGTTTACTAGATTTTTTTTTTTCCTCTCTCTCTGGTTTGAAAATCCCATCCATGGGATTTTCCAGTAATTTCAATACTTAATATTATAAGAAAATGATGATAGTGATAGTACATAATTACTCATTTACCTATTCATTCATGGACTTTATATTTCTGAGCCCTACTGGTAGATCCATTTCTAGATCAAAATGCACTATTCAAAAACAGAAACAAGACTTTATATGTGGAGTTTACATTATATTGGGAAAAATAAATATATGCAAAGTAATAAAATTATATAAATTATTGAACATTTTCTTTAGTCAGAAAACAGGCTACAATGTGATGTACAGTGCCAGGTTAGAGGCAACTGCAACGAAGTGGGTGATGGAAGGTTTCTATAAATAAGTAGCATTGGAACCGAAATATGCCTGACAATGATTAAGCTAGAAATCCCCTAAACTTTCAACCACATCTACATGATCATGTCATTCTAAATCTGATTATATTTTAAAAACGTGTTGAGTCATTTCTATCTTGTGCCTTGACACTTCACAAAATTGAGAACCTTTCAAACCATGTACAGAAAAAAAATATAATGCAATATAATAAAACCATAAGAGCAGAAATTCATACTCAAAAGAATCTGCTGCTGCTGCTGCTGCTGCTGCTGCTAAGTCGCTTCAGTCGTGTCCGACTCTGTGTGACCCCAGAGACGGCAGCCCACCAGGCTCCCCCGTCCCTGGGTTTCTTCAGGCAAGAACACTGGAGTGGCTTGCCATTTACTTCTCAATGCGTGAAAGTAAAAAGTGAAAGTGAAGTTGCTGTGTATAGCTCCCAGCAACACCATGGACTGCAGCCAACCAGGTTCCTCCATCTATGGGATTTTCTTGGCAAGAGTACTGGAGTGGCTTGCCATTGCCTTCTCTGCAAAAGAACCTATAGTAACATAAATACCAAAGTTGTCCATAGATATGTTAAACCTGAAGAACACATTATAGAAACTCTACATAAACATGCAAATCTTCTTCAAAATATTAACAGCAGCTGTTGAAATTTTACTATGTTTCAGATTCTGAATAGAAAACCCATCTTCACCAAATAATATCAATATTTTATACCACACAGAAGAGGAAAGCAAAAACAAAAATACTGTACTTTTAATTCTGCATTCTTAGATAAAGTTTAGGTCTGGTGCTGAACCAAAACAAACATCTCTTTGTCTCTTAGTTTCTCTCATTTGATTTCTGGATAAGATATTTGAATTGTCTAAGCTATAAGATGGGAAATAAAACCATCAAACTCATCAGTTCATGCCTTTAAAAAAGCTGTTTCTATGTGTGAACAACTCAGGATGACTTCAAAAGAGAGCAACAGTCTAAAGAATGCATAGGCTAGATTGAGGAATGTCATTCAAAAGATGAATGGAATGGGATTCTGGGTATGGGAGTATTTACCCTTGTATATCTGTGGGTATGCATTCTTGTTGTTTAGGTCACAACTTCAGTTCCATAGTTTTGAAGCATAAGCTTATACACCTATTCATCCTATTAGTCTTGTAAATTTTTATGGTGATACCTGGACTAATATAATTTTTCAAAGAATGTGTATATAGTGATATTGGTGAAATGACTGTACTTTTAGTTCCTCTTTTGGTTTCATTCTGTTGAAAATTTTCTACAGGAAAATAAGTCTAATAATTTCTGATTTCAAACTAAAAGCTAACTTATTAAAATAAAGGCATTCCTCCTCTTACATCTAAAGAACACAAATCATAATTCACCTTTTTAGTATGGTGATGAATTAGCATTATTTTTCCTAACTTTGACTTAAAGTTGTTTGTGTCTTACATAGAAAAACTTCTTAACTTCTCTCTTACAAGTAGAGAGCAACTATGCTGCTTACTTAGTATGTAATTATATATAAATATATAGGAAAGGCATACACACACACACACACACACACACACACACATATATATATATATATATATATATATATATATATATAAAATTTGAGCAAGTTCCAGGAGCTGGTGATGGACAGGGAAGCCTGGCATGACCATGGAGTCACAAAGAGTCTGACACGACTGAGCGACTGAACTGAACTGATATATGAAAGATGAAAGATAACTGAGAGCAAAGAGAGGATATATATGAAAAAATAATATTCATAGAATTCAAACAATATTATTTTCTGAACTACTGACAATGATATTAAAATATGACCAAAGGATAGTTCATAAAAAAAATGACTGAAACTGCACATCTAAAGACAATATTAATAATAGTATATATTTACCGTCTACTATATATCAGAAACCAAGTTAATATTTTAACATGCATAGTGTTATTTAACCCTCCTAATATATGTATGAGTATTGATGGTTCAAGATATTTATATAACAGTTGTTATTGTTATTAATTAGTAATCTAGTCTTTTACTGAATACTGTAAAACATGTAAAATATTTTTAAAAGTTTCTGACACATATTAAGTTATTAGAATAAAGAAACTATATCTGTAAGAGTGATGAAGCACAATGGTTAAGAATGTAAACTCTAATTTCACAATTTGTATGGAAATATTAAAAAAAAACCTCGAATAGCCAAAGCAATCTTAAGAAAGAAGAATGGGACGGGAGGAATCAACCTGCCTGACTTCAGGCTCGACTACAAAGCCACAGTCATCAAGACAGTATGGTACTAACACAAAGACAGAAATATTGATCAGTGAAACAAAATAGAAAGCCCAAAGATAAATCTATGCACTTATGGACACCTTATCTTTGACAAAGGAGGCAAGAATATACAATGGATTAAAGACAATCTCTTTAACAAGTGGTGCTGGGAAAACTGGACAACCACTTGTAAAAGAATGAAACTAGAACACTTTCTAACACAATACACAAAAATAAATTCAAAATGGATTAAAGATCTAAAAGTAAGACCAGAAAATATAAAACCCCTAGAGGAGAACATAGGCAAAACACTCCCTGACATAAATCACAGCAGGATCCTCTATGACCCAACTCCCAGAATACTGGAAATAAAAACAAAAATAAACAAATGGTACCTAATTAAAAGTAAAAGCTTCTGCACAACAAAGGAAAACTATAAGCAAGGTGAAAAGACATCCTTCAGAATGGGAGAAAATAATAGCAAATGAGCAACTGACAAACAATTAATCTCAAAAATATACAAGCAACTCCTGTGGCTCAATTCTAGAAAACCAAACGACTCAATTAAAAAATGGGACAAAGAACTAAACAGACAGTTCTCCAAAGAAAATATACAGATTGTTAACAAACACATTAAAAGATGCTTGGCATCACTCATTACCAGAGAAATGCAAATCAAAACCACAATGAGGTACCATTTCATGCCAGTCAGAATGGCTGTGATCCAAAAGTCTACAAGCAATAAATGTTGGAGAGGGTGTGGAGAAAAGGGAACCCTCTTACACTGTTGGTGAGAATGCAAACTAGTACAGCCACTATGGAGAAGAGTGTGGAGATTCCTTAAAAAACTGGAAATAGAACTGCTTTATGATCCAGCAATAACACTGCTGGGCATACACACTGAGGAAACCAGAAATGAAAGAGACACATGTACCCCAATGTTCATCACAGCACTGTTTATAATAGCCAGGACATGGAAGCAACCTAGATGTCCATCAGCAGATGAATGGATAAGAAAGCCATGGTACATATACACAATGGAGTATTACTCAGCCATTAAAAAGAATACAATTAAATGAGTTCTAATGAGATGGATGAAATTGGAGCCTATTATACAGAGTGAAGTAAGCCAGAAAGAAAAACACCAATACAGTATACTAATGTATATATATATGGAATTTAGAAAGATGGTAACGATAACCTTGTATGTGGGACAGCAAAAGAGACACAGATGTCTAGAACAGTCTTTTGGACTCTGAGGGAGAGGGAGAGGGTGGGATGATTTGGGAGAATGTCATTGAAACATGTATAATATCATATAAGAAACGAATTGCCAGTCCAGGTTTGATGCAGGATACAGGATGTTGGGGGCTAATGCACTGGGATGACCCAGAGGGATGGGATAGGGAGGAATGTGGGAGGGGGTTCAGGATGGGGAACACATGTACACCCATGATGGATTCATGTTTATGTATGGCAAAACCAATACAATATTGTAAAGTTATTAGCCTTCAAATAAAATAAATAAATTTAAATTAAAAAAAAGTAGTACCAAATAAACAATCCTTTTAAACGTTTAAATTAAAAAAAAAATGTAAACTCCAAAGTTAATATCCGGGTTCTGTTACTTCTTCACCTGGTGATGTAGGAAAGTGACTTTACTTATGAATGCCTCTAGTGCTTCATCTGAGGAATATAATAATGTTTGTAACTTATAAGGCTATTCTTTTTATAATATAATTTAAAATCATTATTAGATCTAAATATTTTCTGTTTTTAAGTTAATTAATTTTCCACAATTTTAAAAGATGTTTATTAGTTTTCACAATAAATAGCCAAAATATAATTAGTAATTACAATGCAAGCCATAATGGAAACATGATTAACCTAATAATATAAAATAATTACATATAATTTGGGGAGGGCTTCCCTTGATTGTTCAGTTGGTAAAGAATTTGCCTGCAATGCAGGAGAGCCCAGTTCAACTCCTGGATCAGGAAGATCTGCTAGAGAAGGGATAGGCTACCCACTCCCATATTCTTGGGCTTCCCTTGCGGCTCAGCTGGTAAAGAATCTGTCTGCAATGTGGGATGCTGCTGCTGCTGCTAAGCTGCTTCAGTTGTGTCCGACTCTGTGCCACCTCTGAGATGGCAGCCCACCAGGCTCCTCTGTCCCTGGGATTCTCCAGGCTAGAACACTGGAGTGGGTTGCCATTTCCTTCTCCAATGCCTGAAAGTGAAAAGTGAAAGTGAAGTAGCTCAGTCATGTCCAACTCCTAGCGACCCCATGGATTGCAGCCTACCAGGCTTCTCCGTCCATGGGATTTTCCAGACAGGAGTACTGGAGTGGGGTGCCATTGCCTTCTCCAGCAATGTGGGATACCTGGGTTCTATCCCTGGATTGGGAAGATTCCCTGGAGAAGGGAATAGCTACAACTTCAGTATTCTGGCCTGGAGATTCCATGGACTGTGCAGTCCATAGGGGTCACACAGAATCAGACATGAGACTTTCACTCACTAATTTGAGGAGTTAAGTAGAATGACGTGGTAAGTGGAAGTGCATATATGCACATGTTTTCATCTGCCCGGCCAGTCTATCTTTTGGTTGGTACATTTAATCCATTTACATTTAAGGTAATTCTAGATATGTATGATCCTATTGATCTTCCATGTTGGCTCAATAGTAAAAAATCCACTTGCAATGTAAGAGACACAGGAGACACAAGTTTGATCCCTGGGTTGGGAAGATCCACTGGAGGAAAGCATAGAAACCCATTCCAGTAATCTTGCCAGAAAAATCCCATGGTGTTAGGAGCCCCTTTAGGCATTACTGACAAAATAGAGGCACGGCCTGGAGGCATGGCCCTAAACCCCCTCCCTTTGTTCCATAGGCAGGACCCAGAGTGAAGGAGTTAGGCTTTGTGATTCTGACTTGTTTTTTCCTTTCCTCAGCTGAGTGACTGAAGAGAATATTAAGGTGTTTATGTTTCTGACAGGAGCATGAGAAAGCATAAAGCCTTCTGCAGCTGTGCTCAAAGAATAACTCACAAAGTTAATCACTGACATTTGTTCAAGGACTTTTGCAAAAGAGTGTTCCAGGGTGAGCACAGAAGCTGCAGCTTAAGACCATGGGAGGGATTCCTATCTGAAGCCCATTTGTGAGAAAAGTGTTTATGGCAAATAAGTTTGCTAAATTTAGGGCTTAGGAATAATTAAAATAGTTAGAAGCTAAAGATTTAAGGATTGCTGTAATGTTACAATATTCTACTATAGCTTATAAAAATTAGGGACTTTAGAGATATTATTAGCTAGAAACCCTTTCTAAGAAATAGTTAGCTTAGGATAGTAGGGGCAAACAGGGCTTAGAAAGATAAAAATTAAACTGAGGAATGTGGTATGCAGTCTAGACATTAGCAAGAGTCACAGTGTATTCACAAGGACACATGAGAAAAAGTAGATAAGAGAATCACTGAGGAAGGAACTCCTTTTGAGGGGCAACAATGATTTTTGGAGAAAATAAATCTGGGTCAATGGGAACTAAAAATATCAAACCTCTGACTTAATACTTTTGCAAAAGTATAAAAGAGAATCATAAGTTTGAAATAAACAGGCAGTCCAAAGAAAAAACTGAGAGGCTGTCTCAGTTTCTCTCTCGCCAACATCACTCACCTCTTCAGGCTAAATTCCTGGCTGCTGGAGCTGGACTCTGGCACCATGGACAGAAAAACATTGCAGGCTAAGGTGCATGGGATCACAAATAGTTGGACATGACCAAAGGGACTGAGAATGCACGTACACACGCAAGATCCTATTACCATTTTCTTAATTATTTTGGGCTTATTTTGTGTAGGTCTTTTCCCTTTTGTTTCCTTCCTAGAGAAGTTCCTTTAACATTTGTTGCAAAGCTGGTTTGGTGGTGCTGAATTCTCTGAACTTTTGCTTCTCTAGAAAGTTTTTGATTTCTCCATCTCGTCTGAAGGAGAGGCTTGCTGGGTAGAGTATTCTTGATTTTAGGTTTTTCCTGTTTTCACTTTAAGTATTTCGTGTCATTCCCTTCTGTCTTATACAGTTTCTGTTGAGAGTAGGCTGATAACTTTGTTTTTTTTTTTTTTTTTTTACCATTGTTGCCTTTACTATTTTATCTTTATCTTTAATTTCTGCCAGTTTGATTACTATGTGTTTTGGGGTGTTCCTTCTTGTGTTTATTCTGACTGGAACTTTTGCTTCCTGGACTTGATAGACTATTTCCTTTCCCATGTTAGAGAAGTTTTCAGCTATTAACTCTTCATATATTTTCTCAGGTCCTTTCTCTCTTCTCCTTCTGGAACTCCTATAATGCAAGTATTGAAGTATTTAACGTTGTCTCAGAGGTCTCAGGCTATGTTCACTTTTCTTTCATTCTTTGTTCTATATTTGGTTCTACAGCAGTGATTTCCACCATTCTATCTTCCAGGTCATGTATCTATTCTTCTGCCTCAGTTTTTCTGTTATGGATTCCTTCTATTGTATTGTTCATCTCTGTTTGTTTGTTCTTTAGTTCTTCTTAGTCTTTGGCAAACACTTCTTGCACTGTCTCCATTTTTTTTTTTTTTTTTTTAACCAACATTCTGATTCATCTTCACTATCATTATTTTGAATTCCCTTTCTGGAAGGTTGTCTATCTCTATTTCATTTAATTGTTTTTCCTGGGGTTTTATTTTGTCCCTTCATAATCCTCAATTAACTTAATCCTCTGATTAACTTTCTGTGATGTGGTTTTTGTTGTAGCCACTGTGAGATTGTAATTCTTCTTGCTTTTCTCCCTCTGTTCATTTTTAGAAAAATAATTATCTGTTATTTATATGTTAATTTGGTTTAATAATATATGCGTTGTTTTACACTTCATTCATTTCTTTTAACATTTTACTGCAGCAAAATATAAAAAAGAAACATACCTTTTAATTCATTTTTAAGTGTACATTTTAGTAGCATTAAGTAAATTCACATTGTTGTGTAACCATTGACGCCATTCATGTCCAGAAATTTTTTTCATCTTCCCAAATTAAAACTTTATACTCTGCAGTAACTCTCCATCCTCCACTCCCCTCACCCACTGGTGACCACCATTTTGCTTTCTGTCTCTATGAATTTGCCTGTTCTATGTACCTCATATTCTTTTTGAACAGTTTTCTTAGCTATTGATTACATTTTGCATTTTTGCCCACTGTTTAGTTTTAATAATATTTTCTCATCTAGGATAAGCCTTAAAGAGAAAAAAAGGATAAATGTAGTCAAGCATCCATTCTACAAGATCAGTTATCCTAGGTTCCTCTTGTCATTTAGGAAACACTTCCCTACAAGATACTATTCTCCATTTATTTATGTTCATATTACAATACACATAAGAAAAGCCCACTGCTATATTTAAGGAGGCAATATACTAATCAACATGTTAAAAACTTGATTTTTTTGGACAAATATTTCTAGTGCAAATTAGGCCAAAAACTACCATAAATACATTGAAATTAACAGAAGAACAATAAGGATATACACTGCTGAACTGAAATTAGTTAAGCATGTGTGCCTCAAGTCTTGCCAAATGATGCATTATTATTGGACTTTTTATCATTGTAATAAATTGTTTTTGAAAAAAAAATGCATGATGCAACATCACACATTTGCTAATCCTATGCAAAAAAAAATCTATGGCAAATCTACAAAAATTTTTCCCCCTCTGGTTTAAATATATATGCTAGCTCCCAGAAATCCATAGTATATTAAAATCAAAAATATATAAGTTTCTTTATTCATTAAATTCACATTCCAGCCTCTGGTAGGTCCAGAAAATTTGTTTGAGGAGACAGCCTTCTGAATATAGCAGACTGAAGAACTAGGGGTATGAATCTGCTGCCCTGTCCAGATTCCATAATTCCAGATTCCTTTAAGGAAGCTGGATTTGGGCAGCCATGCATTTCTCCACTCAAGGAAGAGAGAAATTACACCAATTCAAGGTAACATTTTATTGATGGTTTGCTGCTAAGCAACTCAGAATATATATGGAAGAGTGTTGCTAGGCAGCAACCTCATCTTTCCACTGCTGAGAAGTGCAGTGAGAAATGAGAAAATAGCCCAATATTTATCTCTCATAAAGCTTTTATATGTGCAGGTAAGTATACACAAAGTAGAATCATGTTAAGTATGAAAGAGATATTAGATATTAAAAATAATATTAGAGATATCAAAACATTTTAGAAAATTCTACCACAATTTGGAGACTGGTAAAATTGCATGGCTGAATGATTCACATCTATAAAGGTCAATTTGCACATAATAAAAATCAACCATGATTGACAAAACACAACTGAAATAATGAAATTAGAGTTGATATTCTTACTACACAAAGGTAGGTATATAGAGATATGAGAATCTTTAAAACTTGATCAAGGATTAAAAAAAAAAGACATGCTCAGACATAATAGGAGAAGTAAAAAGACAATAGAGGCAAATAAGCATATTCACAATGCTAATGTTCCTCAAGCTCTGTTGCAATGCTTCTTAGTTTTTTCATTTAGCTGTATCTTCTGAGATAGAGTCTGTGTTAGGCACTTTGAGGTGCCATAATGAAATGCCAGAGGTGAAAGTCTAGGACCTGGATACCAGCATAACTGGTGAATGCTGTCTTTCTGACTTGCATACAGGCAAATTCTCACTGTGTAAGAATGGCCTTCCCTCAGGGGCCAAAGGTGACTCAGATGGTAAAGCATCTGTCTATGATGCGGGAGACCTGGATTCGATCCCTGGGTTGGGAAGATCCCTTGAAGAAGGAAATGGCAATCCACTTCAGTACTATTGCCTGGAAAATCCCATGGACAGAGGAGCCTAGTAGGCCATAGTCCATGGGGTCGCAAAGAGTCGGACACGACTGAGCAACGTCACACGTTCACAAGAATGGCCTTCCCTCAGTGCAGGCACATGAAGAGAGAAAGACAGAGACAGAATGACAGAGGGAGGATCCTCTTCTTATAAAGCCATCAATCCTATTTGATTAGGACTCTATGCTTGTGATTTCATATAACTTTAATTGCTACTTAAAAGCTTATCTCCAAGTACAGTCACACTAGGGGCTTAGATCTTCAACATATTAATTTTGTGGAAACATGGTTGAATTAATAGCAGAATCTCTTTGGGAGAGAATGGATCAGTTTAACTCCTTTACTTATTTAGCACAGTCTCAATATATGTAACACATACTTATAAAAGCACACACATTAACTTTGTAAATGGTCAGTTTAACGTGAAACAAGAGAGCAAATTGTTTACATATATAAGAAAATACTCTGCAATTTTATCATTAAATGAAAGGTTAAAATGGTATTATCTTACCACATTGTAGTTAACTTTTCTGGAACATTCAATATTTTCAGGGACGTTAAAACAACTATTCTTAATTTCCTTTAGAATAAATCTATCCTAAAGAAAAATAACCTAATGCATGTAAAGTTTTTAAACAAGTTTATTTTGTTATCATTTATAATAACAACAACAAAAAGAGAAGTGCATATGTATTAAACTAAAGGAAAGCTTAAGTAAAAGTTGATACATTTATAGAGTGAAATACTGCACAATGTAGAAATTATGTTTTAAAATAATGTTTACTGTTCTTGACAAAATATTGACTTAGGATACAGAATTAAATCAAGTTTTTAAAATAAATGTGTGTTGTAAATGCATATGTACAGGTACATATGCAATGTACATATAAATATATTCCTTGAAAGTTTCTTTAAAAGGACCAGAAAGAAGATATAATATTAATAGATGTGTTTTGTTAGTAGTTAAATTATGAATTTATTATGTTTTCTTTATAATTTTTGTTTCCTAGTTCTCTATAGCATAATGAATTTGTATTAATTTGTACAGTAAAAATGAGAAGATAAAAATGAACTTTTAGAAATCTGCCTTTATGAAACAACTCTGAGCATAATTTAAGGGAATAGCCTGCTGTGCAGGTACCGCATCCCACTCAAATTCTTACAGAACTGGTATACTTTTCTACCACTTGAAAACACAAACTTGAACCCCCAACCTGACTTGATCTATCAAATACTTTAAATTTCAAATCAATAAGGAAAGACAAAAAACACATCACTTGCCAAATTACTCCTACTCATGCCAAAACAGCCTGTGCAGGTACGTGGTGATGGTGTCAAAGGCAATCTGGTTACTGAGCACGTGGCAGCACGTCCTGGGCTGAGATTTATTATCTTTTTTTCTTTCATCCTCGTTACCATTCATTTTCTACAGTTGCTTCCTCTTTGCCCCATCAATTCTGCAACTAACAGGTGTCTTCACAAATAATTCCATCTGCATTTCAAATCTCTAGAACTTTTACTTGTAACCCAAAACCCTGGTTGATAACCTTATTTTGATGATTTCAAACAGACATATATCCAAATAGGATGAAATATAAGAAAATCTAATTGAATCATTATAAGTAACAACAAATTTACTACAAACATTTTAAAAACTTACTCAAGTCATATAAATACATCAATAGTTGGAAAGACTTTTTCAACATAGAGATATTTTCAAAATGATCAAATGAGCTAACACAAAACCTTTGCACAATTTTCAAGTTCTAGTAATTGTGTACTAGAATGTATGATAAATCTACTGCAATTTTTGCATGACTTAAAATATTAAGCAATCTTAATCAGCATAATTTCCCTACTCTATCTAGTAACATTTTTATATAAAATGTATTTTCAGTAAGAGGCAATATAAAATACTACATTTCCTAGTTAAATTATACGCCTGAAGAAGGAAAAAAAATAAGGAAATAGGTCGAGATTTATATCAAATCTAAGAAAAGTTATAGCTACCTCAAAGCAAAAAGTTAACACACTGTTTTATTTAAGCTGATGTCTGTTGAAATCTAGATATTTCTATCTCCTTTCTAAAGCAACACAGTACAGGAATGAAGAAGTTAAAGGGTAAAAGCGAAAGTGTTGGTTGCTCACTTGTGTCCAACTCTTTGCAATCTCATGGACTGTAGCCCACCAGGCTCCTCTGCTCATGGAATTCTCCAGTCAAGAATTCCAGAATGGGTAGCCATTCTTTCTCCAGGGGATCTTCCTGACCCAGGGAAAGAACCTGGGTCTCCTGAGGTGCAGGCAGATTCTTCATCATCTGAGCCACCTTGGAAAATAGAAGGTAATTTCTAGAAAGAATAAATATCTATTCAGTTACATCTTGTGTGGTTATGTCATTATTATAATTTTATCCTTCCCTTTATCTAGTTAATTTTATCTCAAGGTACAAGGCACTGCCAAAATTTGTTGGTAATGAGAGAGATGAATATAAGTGAAAGGTATGTTAGAGAAAAGAAGTTACCCATATAGGTTAACTTTATCTATAGAAATATGCTGAAAATAAAACTTGTTAGATTATTAAATCAGAGTATGGTCTTATCTAGTGAAGGATAAAGTAATACAAAACAGCAAACATTATGTTTTTAAACTACATTAAGAAAAACAAATCTGAGGGCCGTAATAACCAAACACCTTTCTTTAATTCACAATAACATACTGTAAGCTTTCAAGATATTTTAAAAATTGGTAATTTTAATTTTTTTCAAGTGCAACTTTATTAGGATATAGATAACTTTGTTGTTTTTATCTTTTAGTATATCTTGAAATGAGACAAAGTTTTTAAAATGATAATTATTTATGGTGAATAAAATGACTAATAACTTTGTAGTAATTAGGAGATACATTTACAAAACACGGTTAACATCTATAAACAGGACTTACAGTGTCCTGATTGGTTTCAGTATCAAAAATAAGGTCTGTATTTCTCTAAATATCATCTAAGTATTTGTCCTTACACTTGCAAAGATCTTTAACATAGTAAAGGTTTTATATCCACTTCTGTAATTTTGACAAGTGTGTCCTGTAGGCCTTATCCAATAAAATGTTTAATAAGTTAGTGCTAAAACTTAGTTCCTTTAAAACTGAGTTCCCTGCTGAACTTATGATTAATCTCTCTGTCCAGAACTTTATTCCCTGCCTTGTCCTGCTGCTGTACTGGTCAGAAATGAGAAGTACCAAAAAAAAAAAAAAAAACAAAGATAAAAAGAGAGGCTGAAACCAAGGAAAACTCTATGAGGCTTTCCCAAGTAAAAATCTTTGCTGTGTCCTCTGTTCTTGTTTGTAGAAAAACATATGTTCATCTCATAGGTCTTGTCTGCATTCCAAAGAATAGGCTCCAGCAGCTAATTATCAGGACAATAGAGTCAAGGGCAACTAGAGCCTCATGAAAGGATATAAATAAAAATGTAATGAATACTTTTGGTTGTTTGGTAGAAAGGAAGCCCCCAACCACCCACCCACTCAAGTGGAGGATGGTGATTACATGCTGACCACAAGCATTAGACTCCAGACTGCACCCGCTCCTCAAACACTGTCTTTAAAAGGTTTTGTGGACACACCAAGGGAAGGAGAGAGGGTGTGATGAATTGAGAAAGTAACATTGACATATATACTTTACCATATGTAAAAATGCTAGTGGGAAACTGCTATATAACACAGGTAACCTAGCCTGGTGTTCTGTAATAACCTAGAGGAATGGAATATGAGGGGTGGGAGGAAGGCTCAATAGAGGAGGGTATATATATATATATATATATATATATATATATATATATATATATCCCTGGAGAAGGAAATGGCAGCCCATTCCAGTACACTTGCCTGGAAAATCCGATGCATGGAGGAACCTGGTAGTCTACAGTCCATGGGGTTGCAAAGAGTTGAACACGACTGAGCAACTTCAGTTCATTTCTTCACTTTATATATATGTGTGTATATATATATATATATACATATACACACACACATGCATATATGTGTGTGTATATATATATATATATATATGTATATAGATAAATAGGTATAGATATGACTGATTCATGTTGTTGTGCCACACAGACTGGCACAATACTATGAAGTAATTATCCTTCAGTTAAAAATAGATTAAAAAAAAAAAAAAAAGCCTTGCCTGAAATATATCCAAAAGACTTCAGGTCTTTTGAGCGTGAGCTGCCCATTTTCCTTGCTTGGCACCCTGTAAATAAACCCTTCATTTCACTTCAGTCACTCAGTCATGTCCGACTCTTTGCAACCCCATGAATCGCAAGACGCCAGGCCTCCCTGTCCATCACCAACTCCCGGAGTTCACTCAGACTCAAGTCCATCGAGTCAGTGATGCCATCCAGCCATCTCATCCTTGGTCATCCCCTTCTCCTCCTGCCCCCAATCTCTCCCAGCATCAGAGTCTTTTCCAATGAGTCAACTCTTTGCATGAGGGGGCCAAAGTACTGGAGTTTCAGCTTTAGCATCATTCCTTCCAAAGAAATCCCAGGGCTGATCTCCTTCAGAATGGACTGGTTGGATCTCCTTGCAGTCCAAGAGACTCTCAAGAGTCTTCTCCAACACCACAGTTCAAAAGCATCAATTCTTCAGCGCTCAGCCTTCTTCACAGTCCAACTCTCACATCCATACATGACCACAGGAAAAACTATAGCCTTGACTAGACAGACCTTAGTTGGCAAAGTAATGTCTCTGCTTTTGAATATGCTATCTAGGTTGTTCATAATTTTTCTTCCAAGGAGTAAGTATCTTTTAATTTCATGGCTACAATCACCATCTGCAGTGATTTTAGAGCCCCCAAAATAAAGTCTAATACTGTTTCCACTGTTTCCCCGTCTATTTCCCATGAAGCGATGGAAAAGAATGCCATGATCTTCGTTTTCTGAATGTTGAGCTTTAAGCCAACTTTTTCACTCTCTTCTTTCACTTTCATCAAGAGGCTTTTTAGTTCGTCTTTACTTTCTGCCATAAGAGTGGTGTCATCTGCATATCTGAGTTTACTGATATTTCTCCCGGAAGTCTTGGTTCCAGCTTGTGTTTCTTCCAGTCCGGCTTTTCTCATGATATACTCTGCATATATATTAAATAAGCAGGGTGACCACCCTCAGTCAGAGTTAGGCTTTATTGCTGTAGGCAAACAGTACCTTTCTTGCTAACAGTGTTGCAAACAGATACATGCATTATCTATGCTTAAATTCTGTATTTATTAAAAAGTAGGATTAAGTTTTTAATAATCCTGAATTCCCAGGTAGTGCTACTGTTAAAGAACCCAGCTGCCAATGAAGGAGATGTAAGAGATGTGAGATCGATCCCCAGATCAGAAAGATCCCCTGAAGAAGGGCACTGCAACCCACTTCAGTATTCTTGCCTGGAGAATCCCATGGATGGAGGAACCTGGTGGTCTATGGTCTATGGTGTCACAAAGAGTCGGACACAACTGAAGCGATTTAACACAGCACAGGATTAGTTTTTAGTTCTCAGCCATGACATGCAATGTAATTTGAATAAAATGTCTTATTTTAGGTACAGGGCAGAGAAAAATTATTCATTGTATATATATGTCAGGAATGTGTTAATGGAATAAACATCTCCATCTTACAGTAGTAACTTCATCATCAGTAGTAACTGTAAGATGAATAAATTCAGTTGCTTAGATTGACTGCGAGCTGTCCCTTTCATAAAGGTGAAAAACAAAACAAAACAATTATTGCCTTTTTTTCTTTTTCCTATTTGCCATCTAACCTTTGGCCATTTCAGTGACCATTAACTCTTCAATTAGCACTGCAAGTTAAATAAAATAGAATAAATGAAAAGAAATAGCAAAGCCTTGACTACCATGGAAAACTAATACAAATAATTGACCAAGACAAATATATTTTATCAATATGAACAATTTACCTAGAAATTTTTCAGCTTGGAAGTATATTTTTTCCTCAATACTGGAGAAAATTTACTCTAAAATCTATGCATAATTATCTTGATCATGTATATTTTCCATTTAACTAGGTAATAATACAGTATTCTTGGACATCATGCAGCCTAGATACCGCTTATTTCCATCTGAAAAGTATATAAATCTTGCTACCAATTTGAATATCACTTTAGTAATAAGTTGATTTGCTCATAATAACAATTTTTTTACCTGATTTATAATCATAATTGTTTAAAGTGGTTTTTGTTTTTTTTTTTTGGCCAGGCAGTACAAGCAGATTGGCTAAAAAAGTTATTTTTCTTTGAAAATCTCAGATGATAGAGCTTAAATGAATGGATAAGATAATATATATTTAAATATATTAATTTTGGCTATTTTTTGCCATTATTTCTATTTACATAAAATGATAACTAATGGTCAGGGAGAAGGGAGGAGAGGGTGAGATGTATAGAAAAAGTAACATGGAAACTTACATTACCGTATATAAAATAGATAGCCAATGGGAATTTGCTGAATGGTTCAGGAAACTCAAACAGGGAGTCTGTAACAACCTAGAGGGGTGGGATGGTGAGGCAGATGGGAGCGAGCGAGGTTCAAAAGGGAAGGGATATATGTATACTTATGGCTGATTCATGCTGAGGTTTTACAGAAGGCAACAATATTCTGTAAAGCAATTATCCTTCAATTAAAAAAATAAACACCAGGTGATGTTTTAAAAAATATTTATTTTACTGTAAATTGAATCATGTGAACAATTAAGAATGTAGGTACACAGTTCTTTACAACTGCTTTGAGATTTTTGAAAGAGAAAGTTTGCCAATAAGCCATTTCAATTACTAAGTTTCCTCATTAGAGATGATAATGTAGAAAAAAAATTTCTTTCACTAAAGGTATCATAGCATGATAATTATTAATGAGTATTTTCTGTGTAGTAAGAAAAACATAGTATATTCAAGGACATGGTTGCTTCTTTTAGGTCATGCTATAAGTTACAGATGATATAATGTGGATATAAAATATACTAGATGAGAAGGCAGTTAAATCTCTGAGGTGTGGTGTAGCTTAAATCTCTTCTTAAACAAAGAACCCTGTTGCAATGTCCAAATGTGAGATTTTTATGGATTAAACACTATTCTGTGCTTTTTTTTCATAGTTTCTAAAATGACATGATGTTTCACAGAATGAAAGAGAAAAAGAAAATACAGTAAGGAAGAAGGCCTCCCATGAATATCTCAGAAGCTAAAATTAAAAAAAAAAAAGAATTTGCAAAAATACAATTATTAGCTTTTAAAAAACTGTTTAGAGCATATGTTTTATATGTATAGAGGACTTTAGTTTTAGTAGCCTTCAATATAAAATGGATTATATGGCATCAATTTTTATCTATGCATAAATATTGTTAAGAAAATATTCAAAATGAACAATAAGAGTTCAATTTATTCATTCAGATTCATCGATTGCCAACTGTCTGTTAGCTACTGAAGATGCAGTGGCAAACAAAATACACAATGTCATTGTCCTTACAAATTATGGTCACCATATACACTTGATGTCCTTCACCCATTTTGTCCAACATTTCCAACCCTCTTTCCTTCCAGTACGAGTAAATCCATTTTCTGTTTTTATAATTTTATTTCTGCTTTTTATATTTGTTCATATTTTGTTTTTGTTTTTTTGGATTCCACATATGAGTGATATCACACTGCTTTGATCATTTACCTTCTGGTTCACTTAGCATAATACTCTCAGGGTCCATTCAGATGAGTTCAGGTCAGTCGCTCAGTCATGTCATACTCTTTGCACCCCCATGAATCACAGCATGCCAGGACTATCTGTCCATCACCAACTCCCAGAGTTCACTCAGACTCGCATCTATTGAGTCAGTGATGCCATCGAGCCATCTCATCCTTGGTCGTCCCCTTCTCCTCCTGCTCCCAATCGCTCCCAGCATCAAAGTCTTTTCCAATGAGTCAACTCTTTGTATGAGGTAGCCAAAGCACTGGAGTTTCAGCTTTAGCATCATTCCCTCCAAAGAAATCCTAGGGCTGAACTCCTTTAGAATGGACTGGTTGGATGTCCTTGCAGTCCAAGGGACACTCAGGAGTCTTCTCCAACACCACGGTTCAAAAGCAACACTTCTTCAGTGCTCAGCCTTCTTCACAGTCAAACTCTCACATCCATATATGACCACTGGAAAAATCAGAGCCTTGACTAGACGAACCTTAGTCGGCAAAGTAATGTCTCTGCTATCTAGGTTGGTCATAACTTTTCTTCCAAGGAGTAAGCATCTTTTAATTTCATGGCTGCAGTCACCATCTGCAGTGATTTTGGAGCCCAGAAAAATAAAGTCTAACACTGTTTCCACTGTTTCTCCATCTATTTCCCATGGAGTGATGGGAACAGATGCCATGATCTTCATTTTCTGAATGTTGAGCTTTAAGCCAAACTTTTCACTCTCCTCTTTTACTTTAATCAAGAAGCTTTTAGTTCCTCTTCACTTTCTGCCATAAGGGTGGCATCATCTGTATATCTGAGATTATTGATATCTCTCCCAGAAAGCTTGATTCCAGCTTGTGTTTCTTCCATTCCAGTGTTTCTCATGATGTACTCTGCATATAAGGTAAATAAGCAGGGTGACAATATACAGCCTTGACGTACTCCTTTTCCTATTTGGAACCAGTCTGTTGTTCCATGTCCAGTTCTAACCGTTACTTCCTGGCCTGCATACAGATTTCTCAAGAGGCAGGTTAGGCGGTCTGGTATTCCCATCTCTTTCAGAATTCTCCACAGTTTCTTGTAAGCCACAGAGTCAAAGGCTTTGGCATAGTCAATAAAGCAGAAATAAATGTGTGTGTGTGTGTGTGTGTGTGTGTGTGTGTGTGTGTGTGTGTGTGTTTTAACTCTCTTGCTTTTTCGATGATGTTGACAATTTGATCTCTGGTTCCTCTGCCTTTTCTAAAACCAGCTTGAACATCAGGGAGTTCACGATTCACATATAGCTGAAGCCTGGCTTGGAGGATTTTGAGCATTACTTTACTAGTGTGTGAGATTAGTACAACTGTGTGATAGTTTGAGCATTCTTTGGCATTGCCTTTCTTTGGGATTGGAATGAACACTGAACTTTTCCAGTCCTGTGGCCACTGCTGAGTTTTCCAAATTTGCTGGCATGTTGAGTGCAGCACTTTCATAGCATCATCTTTCAGGATTTGAAATAGCTCAACTGGAATTCCATCACCTCCACTAGCTTTGTTTGTAGTGATGCTTTCTAAGGCCCACTTGACTTCACATTCCAGGATGTCTGGCTCTAGATGAGTGACCATACCATCATGATTACCCAGGTCGTGAAGATCCTTTTTGTACAGTTTTGTGTATTCTTGCCATCTCTTCTTAATATCTTCTGCTTCTGTTAGGTCCATACCATTTCTGTCCTTTATCGAGCCCATCTTTGCATGAAATGTTCCCTTGGTATCTCTAATTTTCTTGAAGAGATCTCTACTCTTTCTCATTCTGTTGTTTTCCTTTATGTTTTTTTTGCATTGATCGCTGAAAAAGGCTTTCTTATCTCTTCTTGCTAGTCTTTGGAACTCTGCATTCAGATGCTTGTATCTTTCCTTTTCTTCTTGGCTTTTCACTTCTCTTTTTTCACAGCGATTTGTAAGGCCTCCCCAGAGAGCCATTTTGCTTTTTTGCATTTCTTTTCCATGGGGATGATCTTGATCTCTGTCTCCTGTACAATGTCACGAACCTCATTCCATAGTTCATCAGGCATCAGGCACTCTATCTATCAGATCTAGGCCTTTAAATCTATTTCTCACTTCCACTGTATGATCATAAGGAATTTGATTTAGGTCATGCCTGAATGATCTAGTGGTTTTTCCCTGCTTTCTTTAATTTCAGTCTGAATTTGGTAATAAGGAGTTCATGATCTGAGCAACAGTCAGCTCCTGGTTTTGTTATTGTTGACTGTATAGAGCTTCTCCATCTTTGGCTGCAAAGAATATAATCAATTTGATTTTGGTGTTGACCAGCTGGTGATGTTCATGTGTAGTCTTCTCTTGTGTTGTTGGAAGTGGGTGTTTGCTATGACCAGTGCATTTTCTTGGCAAAATTCTGTTAGTCTTTGCCTTGCTTCATTCCATTTTCCAAGGCCAAATTTGCCTGTTACTCCAGGGTCCATTGGTTTTGTCCAAATTACAAGATTCATTCTTTCTTTAAATGACTAATAGTCCAGTTGTATACAAAAATCATATCTTGATTCTTTTATCAACTAATGGACATATCTTGTTTCTATATCTTGGCTACTATAAATAATACTGTTATGAATTTAAGAGTGCATATAACTTTTACAGATTCATGTTTTGCATTCATTGTATAAATACTCAAAAGTGGAATAGCTGAATCACAAGTAGTTATATTCTTAAATTTGTGAAGAGTCTCTGTAATGTTTTCCAAAATGGCTGTAGCAATTTATATTCCTGCCAACTGCTTGTTAGAGTGCTTTTTTCTCCACATCCTCTCCAACACTTGCCACTTTTTGTCTTTTTAGCTAATTAATTAATTAGTTTTATCTTTTTTTAAAAATGTATTTATTTATTTTTCCATTTGCCTAGTATTTAGTAATGCCAAACATCTGTTAATGTTCCTGTTGGTCTTCTGGATATGTTATTTGGAAAATATCCATTTAGATTTTCTCCTTTTTTAAAAACTGTACTGGGATTTCTGTTGTTAAGTTGTATATATTTTTAATATATTTTAGGCATTAACTTCTTGTTCAGTTCAGTTCAGGCACTCAGTTGTGTCCAACTCTTTGTGACCCCATGGACTGCAGCACACCAGGTCTCCTGTCCATCATCAACTCCCCAGAGCTTACCCAAACTCATGTCCATTGAGTCGGTGATGCCATGCAACAGTCTCACCCTCTGTCATCCCTTTCTTCTTTCACCTTCAATCTTTCCCAGCATCAGGGTCTTTTCAAAAGAGTCTGCTCTTTGCATCAGGTGGCCAAAGTATTGGAGTTTCAGCTTCAACGTCAGTCCTTACAATGAACAGTCAGGACTAATCTTTAGGATGGACTGATTATATCCCATTGCAGTTCAAGGGACTCACAAGAGTCTTCTCCAAAACCACAGTTCAAAAGCAACAATTCTTTAGTGCTCAGTTTTTTTATAGCCCAACTTTCACATCCATACATGACTACTGGAAATACCATAGCCTCGACTAGATGGATCTTTGTTGACATAATAATGCTTCTGGTCTTTAATATGTTGTCTAGGTTGGTCATAACTTTCCTTCCAAAGAGTAAGCATCTTTTAATTTCATGGTTGCAATAACCATCTGCAGTGATTTTGGAGCCGCCCCATCCACCCCCCCACCAAAAAAAAAAAAATAAAATAAAGTCAGCCAGTTTCCACTGTTTTCCCATCTATTTGTCATGAAGTGATGGGACCAGATGCCATGATCTTCATTTTCTGAATGGTGACTTTCAGTTAAAAAGCCAACTTTTACTCTCCTCTTTCACTTTCATCAAGAGGCTCTTTAGTTCTTCTTCACTTTCTGCCATAAGGGTGATGTCAACTACATTTCTGAGGTTATTGATATTTCTCCTGGCAATCTTGATTCCAGTTTGTGATTCATCCAGCCCAGTATTTCTCATGATGTACTTTGCATATAAGTTAAACAAGCAGGGTGACAATATATAGCCTTGACATACTCCTTTTCTTATTTGGAACCAGTCTGTTGTTCCATGTCCAGTTCTACCTGTTGCTTCCTGACATGCATACAGATATCTGAAAAGGCTGGTTAGGAGGTCTGGTATTCCCATCTCTTGAAGAATTTTCCACAGTTTCTTGTGATCCACACAGTCAAAGGCTTTGGCATAGTCAATAAAAAAGAAATATATGGTTTTTTCTGGAACTCTCTTGCTTTTTTTATGATCAGGCGGATGTTGGCAATTTGATCTCTGATTCCTCTGCCTTTTCTAAAACCAGCTTGAACATCTGAAAGTTCATGGTTCACGTGTTGCTGAAGCCTGGCTTGGAGAATTTTGAGCATTACTTTACTAGAGTGTGAGACGAGGGCAATTGTGTGGTAGTTTGAGCATTCTTTGGTATTGCCTTTCTTTGGGACTAGAATGAAAACTGACCTTTCCCAGTTGTGGCCACTGCTGAGTTTTCTAAATTTGCTGGCATATTGAATGTAGCACTTTCACAGAATCATTTTAGGGTTTTAAATAGCTCAACTGGAATTCCTTCAACTTCAATAGCTTTGTTCATAGTGATGCTTCATAAGGCCCATTTGACTTCATGTTCCAAGATTCTGGCTCTAAATGAATGATTACACCAGCATGGGTCATTATCTGGGTCATTAAGATATTTTTTGTATAGTTTTTCTGTGTATTCTTGTCACCTCTCCTTAATATCTTCTGCTTCTGTTAGGTCCATACCATTTCTGTCCTTTATTGAACCCATCTTTGCATGAAATGTTCCCTTGGTATCTCTAACTTTCTTGAAGAGATCTCTAGTCTTTCTCATTCTATTGTTTTCCTCTATTTCTTTGCACTGATCACAGAGGAAAGCTTTCTTATCTCTCCTTGCTATTCTTTAGAACTCTGCATTCAAATGGGCATATCTTTCCTTTTCTCCTTTGCTTTTGCTTTCTCTTCTTTTCTCAGCTATTTGTTAGGCCTACTGAGATAGCCATTTTGCCTTTTGCATTTCTTTTTCTTAGGGATATTCTTGATCCCTGTCACCTGTACAATGTCAGGAACCTCTGTTCATAGTTCATCAGGCACTCTGCCTATCAGATCTAGTTCCTTATATCTGTTTCTCACTGCCACTGTATAATCATAAGGGATTTGATTTAGATCTTACCTTAATGGTCTAGTGGTTTCCCTACTTTCCCCCATTTAAGTCTGAGTTTGGTAATAAGGAGATCAAGATCTGAGCCACAGTCACCTCCTGGTGTTGTTTTTTGCACATATGGATTTGCAAACATCTTCTCTCACTTATTAGGTTGCTTTTTTGAGATGGTTTCCTGTTCTGTGCAAAAGATTTTTAGTTTCATGTATTCCCATTTGCTTATTTTTGCTTTTCTTTCCCTTGCCATAATTCCTATCAACAGCCTCCCCCTCCAACTACACACACACACACATACAAACTCTAATAAATATCTATGTTTTATACCAGAGATTTTACGGTTTCAAGTCTTACCTTCAAGTCTTTAATCTGTTTCAAGATTTTTGTATATGAGGTAGAAAATTATGTAGTCATTCTTTCATATGTGGCTGACTTACATGTGCAGTTTTTCCAGCAGAATTTATTGAAGAGACTATTCTATCTTCATTGTATATTCTTGGCCTCTTCGGCATAAAATAATTTTTTTAATGTGTGAATTTATTAGAGGGCTTTCAAATCTGTTCTACTATCTGTATATCTGTTGCTTTTCCAATAACATACTCTTAACTACTATAATTTGCAGTATGGTTTCATATCTGAAGATGTGATGCCTCCAGCTTTATTATTTTCTCCTGAAGTTGATTTGACTCTTTGGAATCATCTGTGGTTCCATACAATTTTTAGAATTACTTGTTTTAGTTCTGAGAGAAACTACATAGGAATTTTGATATGAACTGCATTAAATCTATAGTTTGCTTTGGATAATATAGATGGTTTAGCAATATTAATTCTTCCCATTATGATCATGAAATATATTTCTCTTTATTTTTGTCTTCTTCAATTTCTTTTATTAACATCTTATAGATTTCACTGTAAATGCATTTTGCCTCCTTTTCAAATTTATTCCTAAGTTTTTATTCATTGTGATGCAATTGTGAATAGAATTATTTTCTTGATTTTCCCTTTGACTCTTATTACTGTACAGAAATTTCATTGATTTCTGTGATTAATTTTGTACCCCACAACTTTACTCGATAGAAAAAATTCATCTATTAGTTCTGACAGTTTTTTGGTAGAGTCTTTAAGTCTTTTTAATATAAAGTATATTATCTGCAAATGTGTCAGTTTTACTCTTTTGTTTCTAATTTTGAGGACTTCTTTTCTTTATTTGCTGTGGCTAGGACTTCTCAATACTTTGTGATGAATAGAGATGCTTAATCATAAAGTCACACACCTAATTTTATCTCAACTAAAAAAAAATAAAAGTTCAAAAATGGAAATGAGTGTAGTATAAATGTTGAGAATATAAACCATATCTATTTTTCCTGTCCTATAAATTTTAATAAGTATATTTGCTAGACATTTTGAGTTCTTATCTAATTCTCTGGGATAAATTTGAAGGTATATTAAAATGAATAATCAGACTATTTTTGTGCTTATCACTTGCATGGCAAAATTTCAAATTATACATTTTATAAAACACTTTTATATTTAATTCTCTTAGTAATTCTATCAAAACCATTTCTGAATAACTGTAAAGATAGAGGACAATTTAATATTTTTATAATGTAGACTCAAGGATCTTATAAGACGGTGCTTCTTCAGAGAACTCGTTGTTGTAGTTGTTCAGTCACTAAGTCGTGTTCACCTCTTTACAACCCCATGGACCGCAGCATTTTAGGCTTCCCTGTCCTTCACTAGCTCCTTGAGCTTGCTCAAAATCATGTTCATTGAGTTGGTGATACCATCCAACCATCTCATCCTCTGTTACCCCCTTCTTCTGCCCTCAATATTTCTCGGCATCAGTGTCTTTTCCAATGAGTCAGCTTTTCACATCAAGTGGCCAAAGTGTTGGAATTTCAGCTTCCCATCAGTCTTTCCAATGAATATTCAGGGTTAATTTCATTTAAGATTGACTGACTAGATGTTGCTGTCCAAAGGGCTCTCAAGAGTTGTCTCCAGCACCATAATTCAAAAGCATCAATTCTTCTGTGCTTGGCCTTCTTTATGGTTCAACTCTCACATCAGTAAGAGGTTAAATAAAATAAAATTGGCATGTTTTGAAATGTCAATATATTATTAAAAAGTATTGTATCAAGTATAGTCTGAATTTATATATGTATATACAAGTATCTATATTATGCATGTTATTTTAAAATTAATCATTCTGTTTTATAGTACTAAGAAAATAGAAATCAATATGCCTATCTTCTCTTCCTGCTGTAAAAAAATCCGCTTTTCTTATTTCCTTGGTGTACAAGAGCAAACGTTATCTGAAAGCTAATATCTGGAAGCATTTCTCAATAAGTTGGTCTATCTTCCCTCTTCTACATCAAAATATTTCCATCTTAAGAAATAAACTGATTTCTTCCTATATTCTCCACCATCACATTTCTTCACTTTCTTTCTTAACATTTTTTGTTTGTATATTTCTTATAGTCTTTTCACCACATAATCTATTATATTTTGGTTACTTCCATGAGGTGTGTAAAAACTATTTATGATAAAATTTTAAATGATCCTCTTGTTATCAAATACAATGCTCACTTACGGCCAACATGATTTCACTCTGTAAAGCCCTTTCTTCTTAAACTATTCCTTTCTTTCTGTATCTCCAAATCCTTTGATTTTCTGGTCAGTTCCAAATTATCCCTTAAATATGTATATATTTCTGCATTTTGCTTTATAAATGATATCTAATCAGTTTAGTCTTTCTCTCTGAAATGTGTCATATCATTTTATTTATTATATCATAATCTGAAAATCCTTAACATTTTATCTATCTCCTTGTTTATAGATCTACATATTCAATCATCTACCATGCTTATCTTCTTGTGTGTGCTTTACACACTTTTAACATTTGTAAAACATACCTTGTTTCTTTCTCTTTTAAACACATGCTTCATCCTGTATGTCCTATCTCAGTGATCTTGAATTGCACAAGTCAGAAACCATTAAATTATTCCTGACTCCTTTATTTAACTACTGTAAGCAACTCTGAAGGGTCTTGGGGTTAATTTACAAGCTGGAAAACTGATCTGTTAATGCTTCATGGATATTGGCCAATGATGTATGACTCTTGGATCAGAGACAAAACACTTATTACTCAAGACAAAGTAGCCAAAACTTCAGGTGTTAAATCAGTTCTCTATGACACTCTAAATTCCATAGGGACAATGCACTTTGGTCTGCCTGCATGCAGTGAATGTACAAGCACAGAAGAAAACTGAGTTTTATAGTGAATGATAAGTGTGTTCTGTGTCCTGGGAAGATTTTATCTCATCCCTACATGTTGCTTTCTGCAAATGTAATCCTTAGGACCCAAAGTGAAATAACTCTCTTAACAATCATTATCCACATGCAATCAATTATGAATTGCTATCAACTTCAAAGCCTAAGCATATTTTAAATTAATCCACTAGTCTCAATATCCACTAAGCTAGTACAGGACATATTGCCTCATCTCTCAATAGATGTATAGGTAAACCTCTAATATATTTGCTTGCTTATCAGTATCCTACCTCCTTCTCTACTATCCAACCCCCCATCCCCGATGAATCTCAAAGTAGAATCAGACTATCATTGTAAAAGCACTGTAAAAAGAATATATGTATATACATATATGAATATACATATATACAATTTTATATATATATATATATATATATATATATATATATATAATTACCCCATCATGAGACTTTTAATTTTATTGGCTATTCATGCCTTTCATCATCAACCTTTATTTACATTTCTAGATAAATTCATTTCTTTCTTTACCATTTCCTTTTCCACTCAGTAATAATTCTTTCACAATAACTGCCATTTCTTCCCACTGCAAACTGCTGTTCTAAGCTATTTTCAATTCCTCTAACAGTCAGTTTTTGAGTATAGATTTTCATTTGCTTTGTTTGTGCCACAGTTTCTTCTTGGTAATTTTTTTAAACTCACATTTCTTCAAGTTTTAACTTTGAGGTCATGTCCACTAGGGCATTATAATTAACCTGTAAAAATCAGCACATGACACCTCTTCCCAATGTCCCTGTGCTCCAGGTTTTCCAATTTGGGTACAACAGACAAGCAGTCTTTTCACTGGCCAACATCTCTCTCTGAGATCTTTGTGGTGACCAGGGATCACACCTTTATATATTTATTTATTGATCCTTGCTATATGCCCAACAAATAAAAATGGTTGACATACTCCTTTTTTTAATAAATATATGTGTAAAGAGTGAAGGAAATAAGTTACAAAATATTTGTGACAGTTGAGTTTCCCTTGTTCTCAAAGATTAATGTTTTAAGAAGGAATGGGCCAGGTCTTGATTTTGTCTTTGCATCAAGAAAGATAGTGCCTAACACACGCAGTGGATCCTCATTATTTGAAAATTTTGTATTTATGAATTTACCTACTTAATAAAAGTCATTCATAAGTCAGAAGTCAATACTGTATTTTTTGGCGATATCATGGACATGTCCATGTGAAGAGAATAAAAATATTTGAGTCCTGCAACTCACATGTTCTCAATATGTTGTCTTCCTCATTAAAGTTTCATACTGTAAATGTATCATTTTCATGGCCATTAGTGTCATATGTTCACACTTTTTTTTTCCATTTAAAATAAACCCGAAATGAATACCAACTAGACTTATTAAGTGTATATAGCCAGTTATGCACCTTACCAAGAAAATGTGTTTTCATTCCTTTGGCTTGCATTATAGTGAATTCAATGATATTAAATCAACAATTCATATTAAAGAAAGTGTCTTTAAACAGGAACATGCATAAACTAAGTTTATTTATTGGTGGGTCAGTTGAAAATGTCATGACCCACAGGAAACTAATTTTGTATTTTCCTTAAGGGCAATGAAACAATATTTGCTAATTCAGTGTCTACATTAACTTTATAGTACACCATTATAGTAAATAATGAGAACAGACTCTAATTAACTTCTCATAAGTATTTTACAAGTAATAGCTGAATGAAAAGAAATAAGGAATGAAGAAGGAACATGCTTCCTTCTTCAGAGAAGTAATATCTCTGAATTTATAAGCTCTATATCTTGTTCTATATTTTCTTTAATTATTAGGGTGAAGATCAAAATACTTATTTGTGTAAATGATGAACAATGCTTATTTGTGCCATATAGCTATGCAGAATTCAAAATAATCTTATTAGGTTGAGAGAATTCATTGAAATTCAATGAGATAAAATTTAACAAAGAAGCCATGCTTCACAATTTAAAGTCTGTGTATTAGTTACCGAAGAAAATAAAAATATTAGTTGTTTTAACAAAAAATTAGTTGAAAGTTTCATTTTACTTAATCATAAGAAATATACGAAGAAAACATGTTGAATCGTGTGTCAACATTTAAAATCAGGAGACCAAAACAAAAGATGTAAATAACAATTGCAACTTAGCTTTACTGACCATGTGCTAGGGTTTTAATTTTTTAAATAAGTACCAAATGGATAGATTAAATTACTCAATCGTATTTTGCTTTTCTAACTGGATATATGTAATTTTTATCCTATTAAATTTAAAATCCTGACATCTATTATTGAATTTATCATCCTCAATTTTACAGGACTAAACTCTACAAGAAACATGTCAACTGATCACAAATGACAAGTGAATCAACCCTCCAAACACATCCAATTGTGCAAAGAAAAATTCTGGTTCCCTTGGAGCCAATATTACTTTATCTAGGTATATTTTAAGATAATTAATTGATTATTAGAGTATAATGCAATAAGAATATTCTAAACTGTATACTCACAACACAATATAATTTCAGAGGAATTTATAAGCTATATCTTAAATAAACAACACTTTGTGAAAACTACACCTAATTGATTCAAGTAACATTGGTAAATTTAGCTTATTGACTTGGTGATAAAAATTATAATGAAATGCACTATTTGTCCTAAAAACCAAACTCTTTCAAGTTTATCTAAATTTTCACTGATCTATGGAGCAAGCCTTTGATATTAGATTTTATTACAGTTAGTACCATTCATGTTTTGCTTCAAAGTTAGCACAACCCTGAAAATATTCCGCTTGCCCTCCCACTTCCAGGCCTCCTGTTGGATTATTTTAGACTTCTAAGTCTCCTTAACAAAGTTTAAATCTGTATAACTCTCTCTGAGGTCATGCTGAACGTACAGAAAGTATATATCACTTACTTCAAAACTGAACCTCTTGAGAAGCATGTCTAAGATTCTTTAAAAGAAACTTCAACTTCTCTACCCCTGGATTAACCATCATATTTGATTTCAAAGAAGTTCAGCCATTTCAATAAAGATGGGACTTTTTGGAGAATATTTGGCATGCTCTTTAAACCTCTAGATCATTCATTATTTTGAGCTACAGATTATTTCTACCTTGAGAAAGACGAGGTAACTCTTAAAGTGATACTGTTCTTCCTTTAAGGTACATGAATCTTGAGGGAATGATGCCCATTATCTAGCGTATGTAATGTTCATAACAGGATAATAAGCATTATTAATTTCTTAATCATTTTAAAATCAGTACTTAATGGTTATGATGACTACATTATCTTTTGATTCTCTTTAATGTAGATTAAGTCAATATTAGGGCTTCCCTGGTAGTTCAGATGGTAAAGAATTCCGCTGCAATGAAGGAGACCCAGGTTTGATCCCTGGGTTGGAAAGATCTCCTGGAGAAGGGACTAGCTTCCCATTACAGTGTTCTTGCCTGGAGAATTCCATGGATAGGGGAGCCTGGTAGACTACAGTCTCTGGGTCACAAATGGTCAGACATGACTGAAACTAAGTGCAAGATAAATGAAGGCCTCATGGAATAACTGAAATATGACATTAGCAGCCTGTAAATTATAAAATATCAAAAATATAATTTATTTTACTATTAGTGATTAATTTAGAAATTCTTGACAAAGACTGGACTCCTTATTAAATTATAATAATTGTGTTAAATATTATTTTAAAAGTTATTTATTAAAATATATATTTTGATACTATTTTGAAAATTTATCAAAAGGTATATTTTCTAATATGTATTATCAGTCAATATAATATGACTATACTTGTTGCATGTATAACTGTATTTATGACTTGGAAATTTTAGAGAGAGAAATGTTTGTTAGTGTTAAAAGACTTTTACATATAATAATGTGGAAGAGATTTAATGATTTCTTTCAAAACTATTGAAAGTGGTTGAATAATTTTGCACAAAAATATGGCTGGAGTTTTTTTTTTTTTTTGAAGAATATGTTAACATAGATCATTCAAGAATAAATTAAGACAAAATATATCATTTTAAAATTCTAAAATTCTGTTAATATGAATTGTTCATCCAAAGTTTGAGAACATATAAAATTAATGGTATTCTCAAATAGTGCATGCATTCATCATAACAAGCAGACTCTGGGATTATTATGAATATGCTCTTATATCAATATCTTTATTCTCTGATTACTTTTTGATCAAAATATAGCTAAAACACATGATTATTAAAACTGTGCTTATTGATATACATCATCATTTTTGCTTAGATTTTCAAGAGTAAATTATAGAAAATAAGCATAATCTAAAGACCCTTTAAAATGTGAAAAATATATAGAAAAATATGTAGCTATGTATATTTCTCAAGATAGTCTTTAATAATTAAGGGCAATGAAGGTTTAGGCAGGTTTACTTACAAATCATAGAGTTGAAACATTAAAACAGTGTCATCAAAGAATAAAGAGATAAAAGATTAAATCATATGTTTTCAATCTTAATTCAAATATATTTAGGAATTCAATATATCACAAAAATAATTAATAAAAACAATATAAATAATATAGTAAATGGCTCTAAGCTCATCCACTTCATTAGAACTGACTCAAATGTGTTTCTTTTTATAGTTATGTAATATTCCATCGTGTATATGTATCACAAGTACTTTTTCCATTCATCTGCCAATGGATATCTAAGTTGTTTTTATGTCCTAGCTATTGTATATAGTGCTGCAATAAACATTGGCATACATTTTAATTTTTCAGTTCTGGCTTCCTCAGGGTATATGACCAGTAGTGGGATTTCTGGGTTGTATGGTACTTTTCTTTCTAACATTTTAAGGAATCTCCATAGTGGTTGCATCAGTTTACCGTCCCAGGAACAGCATAAGAGAATTCCCTTTTCTTCACATCCTCTCCAGTATTTATTATTTAATGACATTTTTTAGATGATCATTCTGACTGGTGTAAGATGATACCTCATTGTGGTTTTGATTTGCTTTTCTCTAATAATGAGGGATTTTGAGCATCTTTTCATATGTTTATTAAGCATATGTTTGTCTTCTTTGGAGAAATATCCTTTGAGGTCTTCTGACTACTTTGTGATTAGGTTGTTCATTTGCTGGTATTGAGCTGCATGAGTCACTTGTATATTTAGGAGATTAATTTTTTGTGTCAGTTTTCTCATTTGCTATTATTTTCTCCCATTCTAAGGGCTGTACTTTCACCTTGCTTGTAGTTGCCTTCATTGTGCAAAAGCTTTTAAACTTAATTAGGTCCCATTTGTTTATTTTTGTTTTCATTTCAATTACTCTGGGAGGTGGATCACTGAGGATCTTGCTGTGATTCATGCCCGATTGTGTTCTGCCTATGTTTTCCTCTAAGAGTTTTGTGGTTTCTGGTCTTAAATTTAAGTCTTTAATCAATATAACTTTATTTTACTTCATGGTGTTAAAAAATGATTTAATTTCATTATTTTACACTTAGTTGACCAGTTTTCCCAGCACTATTTGTTGAAGAGACTCTCTTTTCTCCATTGTATATTTTTGCCTCCTTTAGCAAAGGTAAGATGCACATAGGTGCATAGATTTATCTCTGGTTTTTCTATTTTGTTCCATTGATCTATATTTCTGCATTTATATATTTCTCCTGAGAATAAGCACAACTGAGCAAGTGAGACTGAATCAGTGGTCACTGATTCAGGGCATGCTAGGGCAGAGATCAGACAATGAAGAGATACTTGCAAGCAGAGGTTGCCAATGTGAGCAAAGAAAAGAAAGGGTAACTGCCCCAGAAATGACAGATGCAAAAGATTAAAGTCCTACAGTTACACTGAGACTGTACACTTTAAGGGTAACCATAGAATTTGAGAACAAATACAAGCTGAAAGAAGGGAATAGCTGAGACGAAACTGACTCCACACTGCCCACCCACAAGTCTAGAGACCTTTCTAGATATATTGAAGGACCTTCTGAATAGACAAATCAACTGGAGCAGGAAAATGGAAGAATCACATGAACATTCATCTCACTATCACTGTATATATACTCCACATAATAGAGTATTCAGTTCAGTTCAGTCACTCAGTCATGTCCGACTCTTTGCAACACCATGAATCACAGCACGCCAGGACTCCCTGCCCATCACCAACTCCCGGAGTTCACTCAGACTCACGTCCATCGAGTCAGTGATGTCATCCAGCCATCTCATCCTCTGTCATCCCCTTCTCCTCCTGCCCCCAATCTCTACTAGCATCAGAGTCTTTTCCAAGCTCTTTGTATGAGGTGGCCAGAGTACTAGAGTTTCAGTGTTAGCATCATTCCTTCCAAAGAAATCCAAGGGCTGATCTCCTTCAGAATGGACTGGTTGGATCTCCTTGCAGTCCAAGGGACTCTCAAGAGTCTTCTCAAACACCACAGTTCAAAAACATCAATTCTTTGTCACTCAGCCTTCTTCACAGTCCAACTCTCACATCCATACATGACCACAGGAAAAACCATAGCCTACTTGGTCTTGAAAAGAATGAAACAATGCCATTTGTAGCAATGTGGATGGAACTAGAGATTATCATACTATGTGTACTATTTGGACTATGTCAAACAGAGAACGGAAAATATATAGTACACCCATATGTGAAACTTAATTTTTTTAAAACTGCAAAAAAATGAACTTATTTATAAGACAAACAGGCATTGAAAAACAAACAAAACACAAACAGGTATTGAAAATAAATGTATAGCTACAAAAGGGGAAACATGGCAACAAGGATAAATCAGGAACTTGTGATGAACATGTATGTACACACTACTATATATAAGATACGTAACCGTCAAGGACTTTCTGCAGGATTGTACACTGTTTATGGAAATGTAAATTGGTTCTGGAGTAACCTTTTTTTCTATATGTATATGTGTAACTGAATTACTTTACTGTATACTTGAATCTATCAAAATATTGTAAATCAATTATTTTCCTCTAAGTTAAATAACAAATAAAATATTTTGTTAGATAATTTTCACAGAGAATTATAATTTGATACCTGCATATATTACAAAGTGATCACCATTATGAATCTAATTTCTGTCCATCAGCATAAAGTGAACTCCCTTAATCTTTTCACTTATCCCATAACCCCCTCCCCATCTTGTAACCACCAATCTATTCTCTTTATCTATTAGTTTATTATTGTCATATTTTGTTCATTTGTTTTTGTTCTTTTAGATTTCACATATTACAGAAATCATATGGTATTCGTCTTTCTCTGTCTGATTTATTTCACTTAGTATAATAATTTCAATATCCATCCATATATTGCAAGCAATAGGATTTCATTATGTTTTAGAACTGTGTTCAGTTCAGTTCAGTTCAATTGCTCAGTCATGTCTGACTCTATGACCCCATGACTTCAGCACACCTGGCCTCCCCGACCATCACCAACTCCCGGAGTCCATCCAAACACATGTCCAATTGAGTCGGTGATGCCATCAAACCATCTCATCCTCTTTTGTCCCCTTCTCCACAAGCTGTCAATCTTTCGCATCATCAGGGTTTTTTTTTCAAATAAGTCAGCTCTTTGCATCAAGTGACGTATTGCAGTTTCAGCTTCAGCATCAGTCCTACCAAAGAACACCCAGGACTGATCTCCTTTAGGATGGACTGGTTGGATCTCCTTGCAGTCCAAGAAACTCTCAAGAGTCTTCTCCAGCATCACAGTTCAAAAGCATCAATTCTTTGGCACTCAGCTTTCTTTATAGTCCAACTCTCACATCCATATTTGACCACTGGAAAAACCATAGCCTTGACTAGACAGACTTTTGTTGACAAAGTAACGTCTCTGCTTTATAATATGCTGTCTAGGTTGGTCATAGCTTCCTTTCCAAGAAGTATGTGTCTTTTAATTGTGTGGCTACAATCACCCTTTGCAGTGATTTTGGAACACCACAAAATAAAGTCAGCCACTGTTTCCCATCTATTTGCCATGAAACGATGGGACTGTATGTGACAATCTTAGTTTTCTGAATGTTAAGCTTTAAGCCAACTTTTTCACTCTTTAGTTCAAGAGGATCTTAAGTTTCTCTTCACTTTCTACCATAAGGTTGGTGTTATCTGCATATCAGAGGTTATTGATATTTCTCCTGGCAATCTTGATTCCAGCTTGTGCTTCATACAGTCCAACATTTCATGATGTACTATGTATATAAGTTAAATAAGCAGGGTGACAATATACAGCCTTGAGGTATTCCTTTTCCTGTTTGGAACCAGTGTGTTGTTCCATGTCCAGTTCTAACTGTTGCTTCCTGGCCTGCATACAGGATTCTCAAGAGGCAGGTCAAGTGGTCTGGCATTCCCATCTCTTTCAGAATTTTCCACAGTTTATTATGATCCACACCGTCAAAGGCTTTGGCATAGTCAATAAAGCAGAAATATATATATATATATATATATATTTTTTTTTTTTTTTTTCTGGAACTCTCTTACTTTTTCCATGATCCAGCGGATGTTGGCAATATGATCTCTGGTTTCTCTGTCTTTTCTAAAACCAACTTGAACATCTGGAAATTCATTCATGGTTCACATACTGCTGAAGCCTGGCTTGGAGAATTTTGAGCATTACTTTACTAGCATGTGAGATGAGTGCAATTGTGCAGTAATTTGAGCATTCTTTGGCATTGCCTTTCTTTGGGACTGGAATGAAAATTGACCTTTTCCAGTCCTGTGTCACTGCTGAGTTTTCCAAATTTGCTGGCATATTGAGTGTAGCACTTTCACAGCATCATCTTCCAGGATGTGAAATAGCTCCACTGAAATTCCATCATCTCCACTAGCTTTGTTCCTAGTAATACTTCCTAAGGTATTCCACTAGTTACAAGTATCACAATTTCTTTATGCATTATAGCAATAATTTGTGTTTAGTTGTTTCCATATCTTTAATATCATAAATAATACTGTAGTGAACATAAGGATTCTTTCATATTAGCTTCTCTGTGTTCTTTGGATAAATACCCAGAAGTGGAAAAGCTGAGTCATATGATACTTCTGAGTCATATGATACATAATTTACTTCTAGTATTTCAACAGATTTCTTGAAAATATTTATACTGTTTTCAATAATTGCTGCACCAATTTACATTCCTAACAACAACGTATGAGAGTTCTCTTTTGTTCACATTCTTTCCAACATTTGTTACTTTCGTGTTTTCTATAATAGTCATCCTAACAGATATGAGGTGACACTAATTGTGATTTTGATTTTAATTTCTTTAATGATTAGTAATGTTAAATATTTTTTCACACCATCTTTTTTTAGCAAAATTTCTAGTTAGATCTTCTGCCCATTTTTTAAAAATCTGTTTTTTTAATTAATTTTTAAAACCTTTAAACTCATATTATAATCTTTCATTTATAGTAAGAAATTTTTAAAAAGCTGAGATGAATATTTATTTTTATAACATCTCATATTCAAATCCCACTTTGATACTACAAACAATTTGTTGTTCAAATAGTTATTTAATTAAAGTTCAAAATGGCAAATACTTCATGCAGTTATCAATGAATGCATGTGTGCCTGCTGCATCGCTTCAGTCATGCCAAATTCTGTGCAATCCTATGGACTGTGGCTAGCCAGGCTCTTCTGTTCATGAATTCTAAAGACAAGAATATTGGAATGGGTTGCCATGCCCTCCTGCAAAGGGCCTTTCTGACCCAGGGATAAAACCACCATCTATTATGTTTCCTGCATTGGCAGATAGATTATTTACCACTAGTGCCACCTGGGAAGCTTCATCAAAGAATGGTGGTGGTTTAATCACTAAGTCGTCTCTGATAGTTGTGACTCTAAGGACTGTAACCTTCCAGGCTCCTCTGTTCATGAGATTCTTCAGGCAAGAATATGAGAGTGGAGTTGCCATTTCTTTCTCCAGGGGATCTTCCCAACCCAGGGATCAAACACAGGTCTTCTGCATTGCAGGCAGATTCTTTACGAACTGAGCTACAAGGAAGCACATCAAAGAATGATTGAAGTTAAATTCTTGTTTGCACATATAAGAATTCAGTTTATACAATTTCAAATGTAACTGAAGAAATGGAAAGTATATCAAAGAATATTTAGTGCAGTTCCTTCTATTTAAGAGAAAACTGAAAGTCAGTGGGGGTGAAGCAATTTATCCAATAAGACACAGTTAAGAAGTGACACAAATGGGAGTGAAATGTAAATTTCTAAACTCTCAGCTTAATACTCCACCCTCTTTTATGAATGTAGCACACTGTTTTCAAGTATTTGCAATGCAATATATTTTTCATGTCTAGTTAAAATAGCTCAATTCATTTTCAGCATAAATTTCTTCTGAAAAAAAATGGTTGCAAAATCTTCTGATTTAAGCTTACAGATAACTGGAGTTTGCAACAAAAAGCAATTCTGACTTTGGTATCGTACTGTTATTATTAAAGCAGAACCTGTGTAGAATCATAGGTGAATATGATTACATATAATTTTATTTAGGAAGGAACTTAAAGAAATATAAACAAGAAAGATTCTGTATACTATATACTTTTTCTGCTTCACTACATTGCTTAATTAAGTAAATGTGTGTTATAATCAATAATGTATTTTGAGATGCAAATGTCACTCAGTTTAATTATTAGCCTAGATAAACCTCAAGACAGTTATAATTTCCCTTGCAGCCTAGAAATGGTTTTATAGAATCTTTGTAATTTATTCAAATTCTAGATTTTAATGTTATTAAATATGAAGTATTAGGATAGATTAAAATTCTCATATTAAAATAGCATTTTTATGTGTACCATTTTGAGGTCCTGATTTAAAATTTACCAACAGAGTATAAACCAGCCTTTTAATTTCTCTAGTCTAAGATCCAGTATAAAATAAGCATTGAAAAATGTGTTTTTAAAATATTTATTTTTGAAAAAAAGATGTTCCTAGTCTATTAAAGTATTCAATCAGAGGTATATTCAATAAAAGTATAATAAACTTCTCTTCATTTTGTTTTGAAGCTAATGCCTTGCAAGTGAGAGGTATAAAAGCTCATATAATTTGTGTTCATTGATAATACACAGATATACAAAAATGTGTTTTGGTATTTTAAGCTTTCCTTTTATCTATTTACTGAGACAAAATAAGACACTATTGTAAACAACCGTAATTAATTTACTATGATAACATAGAATTAGTTAGGGTGAGAATAAAATAGTAGCAGTTCACAGAAAAAGGAAGTTTGAATTTGACCTGTCAATAATCTAAAATTTTTATAAAATTTAATCTCGATAAATAAAAATAAACAAAAATTCCAAAATTCATATTGTCATTCACAAAATGAATTCAATTGAATTTATGCAGAAATCTGAAAATAACCTGGGAACAATTGAAACTCTTTTTTAAATGTATCTAGACAGAGAAAAGAGGAACTAAACCACTGAGAAAACGTTGCAATAGAGAGTGGTGGAATATGAGCTATACTACCCCACCACCATCACTCTAGTTTCTGTTTATAGAGCTTTACATTTACAAACCATTTCTCCACCAACTTCCAAATGATTCTTATTCTCAGGTTTGTTGTAACCATATATTCACACTATAAATTGAATTAGCATGAAAAAGTAAAAACCTAAAACAAAATAGCACATTCTTTTAATATAATTAAAAAGAGTACCTTTAAAATTCATACCATGTACATGATATTTCATTTACTTGAATCTTTTTGAAGTACACTAAAACACATGGAAGTCACAAGAACCCTTATTGTGATATGCCTCTAAGAAAATATTGTATTTCAGCCCTACCTTCCTTCAGGAATAAAACTTCACCTTGTGGATGAAGTTTGAAGTGGACAAAAGTAAAAGGGTCTTTTTCTTAGAAAAGAAGAGAAAAGACACATGAATGAGGTATAAGATAATACAATACCCAGTTGTTTTCTTTTGAATATACAGTTACACTTTCTTTAAGTTTTAGCATCTTCACCAATAAAATAATGAAGTGGAATAAGTGATATCTAATGACTTTCCAAGAAATAAATTCAGTGGTGTCCCCAGTCTTCTCGTATAGCTGCATAATGGTGGTTACTTATTCCCACAATACAGAGAGAAAACTTTCTAAACAGACACTAGCTAGAAGGTATGTACAGCTGATGTGTTATCACACTTATTATAAATGCATTATGAATCACATAAATGAAGATTCCAGAGACTCCTGCTTTCTTAAGATGGAAAGAGTAAATTCTTATTTTATTTTGCTTTTAAGAGAAAACCTCAATCAACATTTGATTATAATAAATGTTGTCTTTATCTGAGATTTTTTTATTTTTAAATTAAATTTATTTATTTTTTTAATCACAATACTGTATCTGTCTTGCCATATATTGACAAGAACCAGCCACAGGTGAACACAATCTCCCAATGCTGAAGCCCCCTCCCACCTCCCACCCCACATCCTCTACTTGAATCATCCTGTGCATCAGCCCCATGCATCCTGCATCCTACATTGAACATAGATTGGCGCTTCGTTTCTTACAGGAAAATATACATGTTTCATTGCCATTCTCCCAAACCATCCCACCCCCCTCTCCCTCAGAGTCTAAAAGTCCACTCTATACCTCTGTGTCTCTTTGTTGTCTCACATATAGGGTCATCCTTACTGTCTTCTAAATTCCATATATATGTGTCAGTATATGTATTGATGTTTTTCTTTCTGGCTTACTTCACTCTGTATAATCGGCTCCAATTTCATCCATCTCATTAGAACTGATTTATTCTTTTTAAGGGCTGAGTAGTATTCCATAGTGTATATGTACCACAGCTTTCTTATCCATTCATCTGCTGATGGACATCTAGGTTGCTTCCATGTCCTGGCTATTATAAACAGCGCTGCAATGAACATTGGGGTACATGTGTCTCTTTCAATTCTGGTTTCCTCGGTGTGTATGCCCAGCAGTGGGATTGCTGGGTCATAAGGCAGTTCTATTTGCAATTTTTTAAAGAATCTCCACACTGTTTTCCATAGTGGCTGTACTAGTTTGCATTCCCACCAGCAGTGTAAGAGGGTTCCCTTTTCTCCATATCCTCTCCAGCATTTATTGCTTGTAGACTTTTGGATCACAGCCATTCTGACTGGTGTGAAATGGTACCTCATTGTGGTCTTGATTTGCATTTCTCTGATAATGAATGATGTTGAACATCTTTTCATGTGTTCGTTAGCCATCCGTATGTCTTCTTTGGAGAAATGCCTATTTAGTTCTTTGGCCCATTTTTTTTTATTGGATCATTTATTTTTCTGGAGTTGAGCTGCATAAGTTGCTTGTATATCTTTGAGAGTAGTTGTTTGTCAGTTGTTTCATTTGCTATTGTTTTCTCTCATTCAGAAGGCTGTCTTTTCACCTTGCTTATAGTTTCCTTTGTTGTGCAGAAGCTTTTAATTTTAATTAGATCCCATTTGTTTATCTTTGCTTTTATTTCCAGTATACTGGGAGTTGGATAATAGAGGATCCTGCTGTGATTTATGTCGGAGAGTGTTTTGCCTATGTTCTCCTCTAGGAGTTTTATAGTTTCTGGTCTGACATAGAAAAAGAAGTTAAGGAAACAATTCCATTCATCATTGCAATGAAAAGAATAAAATACTTAGGAATATTCCTACCTAAAGAAACGAAAGACATATATATCAAAAACTATAAAACACTGATGAAAGAAATCAAAGAGGACACTAATAGATGGAGAAATATACCATGCTCATGGGTCGGAAAAATCAATATAGTGAAAATGAGTATACTACCTAAAGCAATCTACAGATTCAATGCAATTCCCATCAAGCTACCAGCAGTATTTTTCACAGAACTATATCAAATAATCTCAAGATTTGTATGGAAATACAAAAAACCTCGAAGAGCCAAAGCAATCTTGAGAAAGAAAAATGGAACTGGAGGAATCAACTTGCCTGACTTCAGGCTCTACTACAAAGCCACAGTCATTAAGACAGTATGGTACTGGCACAAAGACAGAAATATAGATCAATGGAACAAAATAGATAGCCCTGAGATGAACCCACACACCTATGGACACCTTATCTTCGACAAAGGAGGCAAGAATATACAATGGAGTAAAGACAGTCTCTTTAACAGGTAGTGCTGAGATTTTTTTAAATTGCTGTTTAATAGAGGGATTCTTACCTTTAAGTAATTCTTCAGAGATTTCCCCGATGGTCCAGTGGTAAAGAACCTGCCTCGCAATTCAGGGGTTGCTGTTTCAATCCCTAGTTGGGTAACTAAGATCCCATATTCATGGAACAACTAAGCCCACACACTGCAGCTACTGAAACCTATACACTCTGGAGCCTATGACACAACTAGAGTGCCCACATGCCACAACTACTGAAGCGTGTGCCACATGTGCCACACAATTAAGAGTTTGTGTGCCTCACTGAAAGGATCCAGCATGGTGTAACAAATTCCTGCGTGTCACAACAGACTTGATCACGTCAAATAAATAAATAAATGTAATCCTGATTCTTCAATTTCTGTTGTTTATTTTAGTGTTTATAAGCTATTTAGGGAACTCTTTATTTGACTGCATACTCAAATAACAGGTTACCTTGACTTCATACATGCTGCTGGAGAATAAAGAACATGTTTCAAAGGGATGGGAAGAGAGCATGTGATGTCCATGACCCACATGACTGGGTCTGTCCAATCCTCCTGTACAAGTTCAGACAGCCTTATTTCTCCAATGACATGCAAATTTATATAAGACACCAAGATGGCCAGCCTTCAGTTCTTCCCATTCATGCTTCCCCCATGCAGTAGTATTAACTAATTAAGAGACAAGTATGTTCATATGGATATGTAATAGTATGCTTTCAACAATATTGGATTTATTAGTGAAGAAGATGGTATGTGGGCCTCACATGTCACAACAAGTTTTTCTTGAATTAAAACACAGATGTACAAAAGAGATCCTCATTTTCTTGTTTCCTTTCTTACTCATACCATATATTTACCCATTTTCTCTCTGGATGATAGTGGAAGTTTCCTTTCTATTACCAAGACCTCAGCTCAGTCTTGTCCAAGTCGCTCAGTCATGTCCCACTCTTTGTGACCCCATGAATCACAGCACGCCAGGCCTCCGTGTCCATCACCAACTTCACCCTGCTACAAATTTCCATACATAGATTACACCTGAACATTCATATTCTCATATTTTTAAACTATTATTTTATAAAGAGTGGGTGTGATGTCTTAAGTCATCCTGACTCCTATATATATAGTACTTTTTTAAAGAATGCCCGAATGCTTACTGGCTTTACTCTCAAGTGATGTGCTTAAAAAGATATATGTTTCTGATAAAAAGAACCAGAGTCTTATTTCTTTACTTTATCTAATTGTTCAAAGCTCAGTATAAAAACACTACTTTTTCTATAAATTTAATTTTTTCTCAAATTTATACCTAGTGAATTATCAACTCCTTTTATTTTTCTGTCTTAGCATGTTAATATATTTTTCTCAATTTTTACCTTACAATTGAATTCTAAGGAAGGAGGTTTAAGGAAACTTCAAATAATTAGAAACAAATCATCATGCTTTGGAAAAGCACACTTCCATAAATGGCTGATATCTCTTAATATAAGATCCAAAATTTAAAAAAAAAAAAGAAAGAGAAACATTAACCAAATAAGTGTAACAGCATGCCTTTTTAAAGTATCTTTTTAAATAAAAGATATGGGACCATGTTATCACTATCAGTTCTAACTTGCATTGAATTCTTTCCTCTTGTCTAAGATGGTAAACCATGACCCCTTCACTTCAATTTTGCCTTTTTTAAATCACATTTTTATATTTATCAGTCTTTAGGAGATTTAGCCTTCTTCACAATAGAATCATACTGCTTCAGATGTAGAAATATATACTCTTCTTAAACCACCAGACAATCAATAGAAAACTCCACTGAGTGTTTCACTGGCCATTTGCCAATCTCTTAGATGATTAAAAAAAAAAAAAAGAAAAGAAAATGTTGCTGATGAGCAGGGTGATATCAGATTCCTCTCTTGAAGAATATGAGAAGCTTTCCTCCAATCAACATTGATAAAAGACTCAGACATCTCTCAATATAACTTTATAATATACTGTCTCCTGAGGCATCAAAGAGGCTTTATCATACATACATTGAGAACAGAAAATTAATGGAAAAAAACAAAAACAGAAATACACTGAGTGCTGAAAAGAAAAACAGAACTTAAAAGGGAAATAACTAAAGAATTTTTCACAGCAAATGACTCCCAGAGAGAGACACTGGATAATGAAGGTTATAAAATTTAAATATTGACCAGATATCATATACTTTTCAGTTTGCTCAAAGTGCTAAACTATGTACCAATAGAGTAATTTATTGTTTTCAAAAAATCCTGCAAAAGCACATGTAGACAAATGGAGCAAACCAAGCAAGAATATTATTTGCCTTTTAACCAACCATTGTCTATGGTCTGGGAAGCAAGATGGACACCTATGTGTCAATAGTCAAAACACTGCATGTCATCTTGCCACTTACACTTGATTAAAAAAAAATCCTAAACCTGAAAAGTGAAAATAGATGTCCCATGTAGTCTAATAAATAAATATAGTTGACCTGCTCCATCCTGACCACTCAATGATCATTTGATAATTCATATTTATTTTCCTTCATAAAAACTTGAATTTTTATTTAAGCTTATTAATGTATATGGTAATAACCTCCTATGAAGTACTTTTTTCTTAAGATGTGGCATACTACATAATCTTCTAGGAGTTTATATATTAAAAAAAAAAAACAGAAAGGGAAGGAAAGAGAAAGGAAGGAAAAGAAGGAAGGAAAGAAAGAAGGAAGGAGTTTTTGAGATGTTTAGGAAGTAGGTTTTACTCACAGGTTCCCAAATAGCTAAACACAATCATTTATTTTCTTACTTGCAACTCATTTTGTTTTGTGTTATACCACAGGATGCCAATCACATTGTGATCTATTTTGACTTGTATAGTTCACAGGTAATCTGGAGTCTCCAGAAAACTCACACTAGGTAAGATAGGCTGAAGCCCCATTAATATGTTGGCCGTTTGGTGGCCAAATGCTCAACATGGTAGCCAAAGAATTCCCCAAAATCTCAGATTCTCTGAGAGATTAAATTCATCACTACTACCTTTTCTCAGGTACTGCATTTCAGACTTCTTTGTTGACTATGAGGGCTACTCTACTTCTTCTAAGTGATTCTGGCACACAGTAACATATATAATGGTCATCTGAATTTAATTTGCCCATTCCTATCCATTTAGCTCAGCGATTTCTAAAATTGTTCCATACAGCATTGTACATTATTTTCACCACCAGACACATTCACAACTATGCATCATTTCCACTTTTGATGAACTTATTAATTATTTCTAGAGCTATTTCTCAGTTCTTCTCCAGTAGCATCCGTTCAGTTCAGCTCAGTCACTCAATTGTGTCCAACTCTTTGTGATCCCATGGGCTGTAGCACACCAGGCTTCTTTGTCCATCACCAACTCCCAGTGCTTGCTCAAACTCATGTCCATTAAGTTGGTGATGCCATCGAGCCTTCTCATCCTCTGCCATTCCCTTCTCCTCTTGCCTTCAATCTTTCCCAACATCAGGGTCTTTTCCAATGAGTTGTCTCTTCACATCATATGGCCAAAATATCTTTGCATCAGGTGGCCAAAGTATTGGAGTTTCAGCTTCTGTCTCAGTCTTACCAATCTCCAATAACATATGGGACACCTACTTACCTAAGCACTTCATCATTCAGTGTTTTTTTTTTTTTTTTTTTTTGCCTTTGCCTTTGCATATGATTCATGGGGTTCTCAATAAAAGAATGTTTAAGTGGTTTGCCATTCCCTTCTTCAGTGGACCATGTTTGTCAGAACTCTCCATCATGACTTGTTCATCTAGGGTAGTCCTCCACAGCATGGCTTATAGCTTCATTGAGTTACACAGGGCTCCAAACTTATTGCAGTGACTGCAGCTAAAAATTAAAAGACATTTGCTCCTTTGAAGAAAAGCTATGACAAACCTAGACAACATATTTAAAAGCAGACATCATTTTGCTGACAAAGATTCATCTAGTCAAAGCTATGTTTTTTTCAGTAGTCATTATGGATGTGAGTTGGGCCATAAAGAAACCTGAGCTCTGAAGAATTGATATTTTTGAACTGAACTGAACTGAACTGTGGTGCTGGGGAAGACTCTTGAGAGTCCCTTGGACAACAAGGAGCTCAAACCAGTCCATCTTAAAGAAAAACAATCCTGAATATTCATTAGAAGAACTGGTGCTGAGACTGAAAGTCCAATACTTTGGCCACCTGATACTAAGAGTTGATTCATTGGAAGATACCTTGATGCTGGGAAAGATTGAGGTCAGGAGGAGAAGGGGGCAACAGAGGATGAGACTGTTGAATGGCATCAGTGGCTTGTTGGACATGTGTTTGAGCAAGCTCCAGGAGATGGTGAAAGACAAGGAAGCCTGGCATGCTGCAGGCCATAGGACTGCAAAGAGTTGGACTAGACTAAACAACAACCACTACCTGTCCCCAGGCATGTTTTCATTGAAATCTTTCAGCTTAATCATCTCAACATTTAATGTATTTTGCTAATTATAAACCATATAGACATTCATAAAACTAAATCCCTTCGAAAGCTAGTAGACACATGAAAACTTGCCTGGTTACCTTGAGAGGAGAGTAATTAAGCTCATAATAAAAGAAAGACTATTAAAAATCTCTATTGTGAAAATGTCTCTTTAATATAACAGTATCAGGGCTGGTTGCTTATCTCAACACTACTCCCAAATATAATCTTTTGTAGGCCGTTCAGTAAACACTTTGCTGAGGGCTACTTCTCAACCTTTTATGTTATTCCCAGGAGATAATTCTTCTTTTCTTCTTACTCTCTCCTAATATAGTAGTTTAGCCTTAAGGCCCTCAAAATGCTGGGTCCATTTTCTCTTTAATATACAAAGTTATCAAGTTTCTTAGCATGACAGGAAAATCCCATCTAGCAAATTTATCCTTCTAGACAGGTATTTCTAATATTACTTTCTGCATTTCCCTTCAGGTACTTTTAACATAGCTTTTACCAAGAGAAATAGAAAAAAGAGATTAACAAAATTATATGAACATACTTGTTAAACTTTCTAGTGATAAAGCTATATTTATATAAAACTCCAAACTTTCATCAGCAGATTCATCCTAATGGTTTTTATTCAGGAACGGGGACACTTAATGATGTCTGGAGACACTTTTGTTTGCCACAACTGAGGTGGGAGGTGATCGTTGTCTTTCTGATTTCATGGCAGAGATGTTGCTAAACGCCTGGAAATGCACAGGGCCATTCCCTATGATGACAAGGAACTATCTGGATCAAAATGGTATTAATATTGAGGTTGAGAAACTCTATGCATTGTACTGAGGGTCAGCATTGAATGGGTGACCTATACTTTAAAGAAATTATCACACAGTAAAAGTTTGATTTAAAATCATGATAAAATTCTGACTTGTGAAAAATGATAGTACTACATTCAATATTAATTGAAATTTATATCTACTGGTTCTTCAACAACCTATACTCCCCTGGAATTTTCCCCTCATCATCCACCAAGTCTCCCCAGTCATACCTCATACTCTGTTCCATTTGTAGAAACTGAAGATACTCAATTTCATGCATGCTAGAACAAGGTCCTTAACTCCTACTGTTTTTTTCTGACTAGAACAGGTTTTTCCCTATTCTCCATAATATTAAAATACAAGTTATTATTAAAAGCCTCAAATAACTTTATCTCCTCCAGGAAACTTTTCTAAACCCTCTCTTCTCTAGGGAAGATACTTGTTATCCTCTCCTTTATGTTCTCATCAGTATTTTTAATAGCTCAAGTACAGCACACATTATGAAACATTTGTCAGCTCTTTATACTCCTGTCCTTCTAGACTGTACATTTATTTATTTGTTATTTAATGATTATATATATATATATATTTAAATGTATTTTATTAAATTATTTTTGACTACACTCTGTTGGATAACAGAAATGAAATCATGGCAAGAACCTGAAAGGGCTGATAAGCATAATGACATAGTTGGCTTTTACATATGTTCATGGTGTGCTCTGTCCCTTACATGCATGTTTTTATTAATTTGTTTCAGAAACCCTATGAGAAAGTTACTATTGTTATCTCCATTAAACATGTGAGAAAACTGAGGCACTGGCAAGTCAGACATTTAGCAAAGCCAGAATTTTCAATCACATTTTTAGAGTCTCCATTCCATAGTCTGAAATATTGGGTTGTGATACTTATTTTAATAAATAAAAGGCAAAAAGGCACCACATGAATGCTGAAAGAACAATGACAAATAGCTTTCCTGATGTCTTTTTTTTTTTTTGAATGAAATTTAACCTTATTGCCCACAAATAAGTTTTATTGGATTACAGTCATGCCCCATTATTTTACTTTTTTTTTAATAAGTAGTTCTGAAGAATTGGAAACGCATACTAACTTTGGGCCTTCAAGTAGTAGGAACATTGGGGAGGGAGTCACATTTTCTTATTCTTAATATTTCTAATACCTTCAGATTGCAGGTATATGCGAGCTGTTCATCACTGAAAAATTAATAAAGAGGCAAGGTTGTTTAAAAGTTGGCTTTATTTTGGATACTGACCATCAAAGATGGAGGGGTAAGCATCTGTTCAAAAGCTGAGTCCCCTCACTGATAGTTACTGGGCAAGAGTTTTTAGAGATGGAGTGAGGGGGCTACCTGCAGGAACAGTACAGTTAGCTCCGACAGTCATCTTGAAATTGATTGTGCAGTGGTCTGCTCTGTGTCATGCTAATTGTTTTAAGTACCATTAATCTTTAGTTGCAGGGTTCCTTTGTTCCCCTTTGCTTGAGGCCAATTCTCTGAATTGTGGTAGCTTATGCCTAGGAAATCCCAAGGAGAGAGGAGCCTGGATGGTTACAGTCCACGAGGTTGTAAAAGAGTCACATACAACCTAGCTAATAAACAACACAACATGTCTTGGCTACAGTGTGGTCATCATGTAGTTAATTTCTTTCTCCAAGTGGGGGTTCCAGTGCCAACAGACATCTCACAGTGTGTCTCAGAATAGTATATTTAGCCCTTGAAGAGAACCTAGAAGTCCTTGATTTTGCTTAATGATTAAACAATTATTATTTACAATTATTGGGCTATTTTCTTTAGATTCTGCGTTTTATCTCTTCTCTGATTAACCTTTTTATTTTTTTTGAGGGAGGGGGTGGCTAAAGTTTCTCAGGAGTAAAAGACAAATGGAGGACATAGGGGCAAGGACCACAAGGCCCTGCTCCATTTCAGCCTTAAAAATGATAATAGATGTTAGCATTAAGTAACATTCCTGTATACCAGGAGAATTCATGTTTTATGTGTTGAATCATTTAATTCTCATGACAATTCTATAAGATATATCATATCCTTATTCCTGACATACAAGTAAAGAAATTAAATAATAGAGGTTAAGTAAATTTTAAAAGTGGATATAACTAATAACCTTTATAAACAATTTATTCCAGATTCTCATCTATAACAAAGGATTTATGAAGGAAGGGATTATCAATGTACAGATGCTGCACCAGAATGTGCAATGTTAAACATGTTGGAAATTATGAAGAATGAAAACTCCAGTTGCAACTGAAATAAAGGCAGGAAAATATATGAATCACAAATAAATATTTTATACAATTATTTCATAATATAGCAGTTACTTATATATCTTAATGTATATTGAGCTACCATAATGTCTATACACACACATATAAAATAAATGCTATTAATAATCATTCCATAAATAAGGATTTTGAGTAGAAGAAATTGTTAAGTCTCCTACACAGAGACTATAGTCCTTATTTGGAGAAGAAATCATTAGGTCTGCTACAGAGGAAGAGCTGTTAAATTTCTTCTGATGTACAATAGCATGAATACGGGGAGTGTGTGTGTGTGTGTGTGTGTGTGTGTGTGTGTGTGTGTGTGCACACACATGAAATCTACTGCATTCTCCAAAAATATGAACAGAAGACAAGGAAAAAAAAAGACAGTATAAAAGTGGAAATAGAGCTAACATGATTTATTTTCTTGTTTCTCTGGGTTGGGGGGTGGTTAATTATATGTTTTTTCCAAGAGACCAGTCATTGAACTGATATGTCAGAAGTCATTGAACTGAATGTGGCTTCTGCTTTAGATGAAACAGAGTATACAGCTGTATTTGATGTGTCCTGAAGAAAGGGGTTGTGTCCATTTGTTCACTAATGTGCCCCTAAAGCCTGACACAGTGCTTGGCACTCCAAATTTAAAAAACAAACAAACAAAAAATTAAAAAAAAAAACCCTTGAATTAATGGAATAAAAAACTAAATGAAGTTTGAGAATCAGAAATATGGTTATCAGTGTTCTATAAAAATTAGGTTAAAAATATGCAATCTATGTTACTCTCTAGTTAATATGGTTGGGCAGAATCATCACAAGATTCAGTTTCTGTCATTACAGTGATCCTCTTCTAAAACTTTCTTCTGAAAATGCTACACACAAGTACACATTTATATGTAATTAAATTTTAAAAATATAGATGCTTAAAAAGGTATAGATCACATATAATTTTATATATATATATATATATATATATATATCTAGACCCCATCACACACACACACACACACACACACACACACACACACACACACACCCCTATATGTATTTTAGTGGTTGTTGAGGAGCAGGAATGCTTTGTAGAAAATAAGACAACATAAATAATTTAGAGAGAAGGATGTTTAAATTTGTTTATTTAAATCATCATATGAATAAAATATAAAAATTAAAGTTAAAAGAGAAAAGAAGTAGTCATTGGTAGATAAATGTAAATGATATTGTTTTACAAATGAAATGCAAGAGGTGGATGCTTAATTTCCCCAATTTCTGATTTGTTATTCAGTGGGACTTATTTCCATCTCTGTTTCCTTCTTTGCCATTGTACATTTAAGAATAAAATCTCTATTTTTGCTTCTTTCTCACCCTAATAATGGACGAATTAAAAAACAAAAGACACTACCAAATTCCCATAGTTAATAATCCTTACAGATTTCTTTTGCCTCTGCTTATGTCATGCTTCTCCCTAAGGCTGAGTTGTGTGTAGAGGGATCAATTACAGAGAAAAACTGCAATGACAGCCTAAGTCTTCTGTGGCTTGATTATATCTCAAGTTTCTTAGTTAAGTCAGTGAGACACTCCCTCCAGGCATGGATCATTGTATCATGAGCATTATTGGAAGAGAGAGAGAAAAGAGGAAAGAGAGAGGGAAAATGAGAAGGAGAAAGAGCAGTGATACTTGTGCTTAATGCATAGTTTGGTAATTCTGCAAACAGTAGATGCCATCATTTTAAAATAGGTCACACATGTTCCTTTCTGCTTGGCAGTACTGCTTAGAAAGAAAACACATATAAAGATATATTCATTGTGGTAAATAATGTTGAATCATGCTCTCTTTTTGAAAATACTAACAGAAAGATAAAGAAAAAATGTGCATAGTGATGTAAAGAAATATACATTAATCTTTCTGAGTTTTTTAAAAATTCTCTATTTTATAAAATAAGAGATAAATTAAAGGATAATTTGCATCTGGATTTTTCCATTTCTTATTCTCATTCAACTATTAAATCAGTTTTACTCAAGTGTCTGTGTTTTATGAATCTTAAAAAGCATTTATATCAAGTATCATACAAAGTAAAATCTAATATACAGTCATTTAAAGTCATATAAAGTCATTCTCAGTCCTAAATCATCTTCTTATTAACATTTTCTAAAAGTAAGTTAAGTGAAACCTAAAGAAAGACATAGAAATGCCATATACAGACATTAAAATGAGTGACTGAACTAACTAATTATTATGAGCAAAAGCAAAAATAAATAAATAAAACTACTTAAATGAAGGGAATCTGTTGGTTTCTATTTCTTAACATCATAAAAAGATTTTAGCAAAGCACATGGCTTTCTGAACCTGTCAAAAATATTATTCAGACAATGAGAAACTACAGTTAGCAGCTTATGTCAATCGGAATGAGAACAAGAGAAAGAAAATCTCCAGCTGTTGTGTATATTACGTTTGTAACTAGATAATTTGTTATGGTTTATTTTTTATCACAGCAGTCACCTAATTCGGACGGTGGCTAATGGATGTCAGAATTCTGGTAAGAGATTCAAAGACTCAAGTAACATGAAAATTGAATGCTATTAGTTTATCAAACTCTGAAATTATAAAAAGTATTTTAAAAGGTTTATGAACAATTTAGGTTATCCAAACAGTGTCAACTTATTAATGCTGCAAGTCTTCCATAACAAAAAGCTTTGGATTATAATACTGTATTTGATATCACCTGGGATCTAAAATTTGCAGAAAGAATTACATCTAAAAATTCCAAATGCAATTGACTTCAGTGGTTGAACCTAAAATGAACTCAAAATCTTTAGTTAACTGTATAATTTGTTCTTCGTTTCTTCTGATGATCTTAAAAATTCAATATTTTATAATATATTAGTTTTGAAAGCTTCTATTAAAAACTGTTTTCCCACAACCCAGATGACAATATAGAGGATTCAAATGTGAAGTTCAGTCATTTGACTATAAAAATACAAATAGTCATTTATTTCTGTATTTTTAGGTTGAAATAAAATGAATTCAATCCAATAAGCTAGAAATGACTATAAACTACAGACTTGATAACAAAACTTATTTATGTTAATTATGAACAGAATAATAATAATTCTGCTAACAAATGTATAAAAACTATTTTCCTGTGCTCTTAGGATAATTTTGTTGATTTAAAAATACTGAACTTACAAGTAATTTGTTGAAGGGAAATATTATATTAAAATGCTTTTATTGATAAAGATTTATCCTTTCTGTACCTAACTAATCATAGCATGTTGAGAACATGTAAATATCTTCCTTCACTTATAGAACACTTAACCAGAAGCTTACAAAGTTTTAACAAGTCTCAGCTTTGTAAGAATTTTAACAGCCTACACTTCTTCATGCAGGAACATCCTGAAGATACTGTAGGCTCATTTGAAGACAAGACTAAAATTGTTTACACAAATTTGAGATTTGCCAAAATGGTGTATAAGACCTTTTAGCAAGACATAGGTCTGTTTTCAATTTTATTAGCACTCAAATATGAAGCATTACAATTTAAATTAGCCCTTCATACTATGTTTATATGTGGATGAAAGGAGCTTCCCAGGTGACACTAGTAGAAAAGAACTCTGTCTGCCAATGTAGGTGACATAGAGGATGTGGGTCTGATCATTGTGTTAGGAAGATACCCTGGAAATGGCAGCCTACTCCAATATTCTTGCCTGGAGAATCCCATAGACAAAGGATCCTTCTGGGCTACAGTCCATGGTGTCACAAGAGTTGGACAAAACTGAAGCAACTTAGCAAGCTTGTGCAGAAAAAAAAAAAAAAAATCAGTTCATCTGATGGCCATGACAGAGGAAAAGGACTCCATTCCTCAAAACATAAGCTGAGTGCTTTCCTTTCAAAAGTCAATCATAAGAACTAATATGTTGAAATTAAATCTGACTATGGGCTGTCAAGAGACTTATGAGGCTTAATCACATGAACTAAATCTTGAAAAGTTTAACTGTTACATCTCACTCATCTTTCTATTCAAAATTTTAGCTAATCAAACCCTGAAAAATAGATTTCATTCATCTTAACAGTAAAGTATTCTCATTACTTTAAAAATAGAGTTATGTCACTGTTCAAAAACTATGTCATCAGAAATTCCTTATTTACCCATGCTTTAATAACATAATTTTGTTTTTTTAAAGTATACATTGCTTTTTTAAAATCTTATAAAGCTACGTGTTTTCTTATTTACTGCCTTTGTCTCTTCATTCTCTTCAGATGTTAGTAAGAAGAACTCCATGGGTCTAGTTTACTCAATATTCATATTCTTACTTTGAGATCATTTTTGTTGTAGTTTGAATGAAACAGGACTTCATAAATAATTGTTGAATGGATGAGTAAATACAAATACATTAAAATGTTCTTGGTTAATTACATTTATTTCTATATATACAGATTAAGATATAAACATGTAAGTTAACTACTCCATATTTATAATATGGTAACATCTATTTCTGCTTTATTGACTATGCCAAAGCCTTTGACTGTGTGGATCACAATGGACTGTGGAAAATTCTGAGAAAGATGGGAATACCAGACCACCTGACCTGCCTCTTGAGAAATCTGTATGCAGGTCAGGAAGCAACAGTTAGAACTGGACATGGAACAACAGATGGGTTCCAAGCAAGAAAAGGAGTACGTCAAGGCTGTATACTGTCACCCTGCTTATTTAAATTATATGCAGAGTACATCATGAGAAACGCTGGACTGGAAGAAACACAAGTTGGAATCAAGATTGCCGGGAGAAATATCAATAACCTCAGATATGCAGATGACACCACCCTTATGGCAGAAAGTGAAGAGGAACTAAAAGCCTCTTGATGAAAGTAAAAGAAGAGAGTGAAAAATTTGGATTAAAGCTTAACATTCAGAAGACGAAGATCATGGCATCCGGTCCCATCACTTCATGGGAAATGGGAAACAGTGGAAACAGTGTCAGACTTTATTTTTCTGGGCTCCAAAATCACTGCAGATGGTGATTGCAACCATGAAATTAGAAGACACTTACTCCTTGGAAGAAAAGTTATGACCAACCTGGATAGCATATTCAAAAGCAGAGTCATTACTTTGCCGACTAAGGTCCATCTAGTCAAGGCTATGGTTTTTCCTGTGGTCATGTATGGATGTGAAAGTTGGACTGTGAAGAAGGCTGAGCGCCAAAGAATTGATGCTTTTGAACTGTGGGGTTGGAGAAGACTCTTGAGAGTCCCTTGGACTGCAAGGAGATCCAACCAATCCATTCTGACGGAGATCAGACCTGAGATTTCTTTGGAAGGAATAATGCTGAAGCTGAAACTCCAATACTTTGGCTGGCTTATGCGAAGATTTGACTCACAGGAAAAGATTCTGATGCTGGGAGGGATTAGAGGCAAGAGGAGAAGAGGACGACAGAGGATGAGATGGCTGGATGGCATCACTGACTCGATGGACGTGAGTCTGGGTGAACTCTGCTAATTGGTGATGGACAGGGAGGCCTGGTGTGCTGCGATTCATGGGTTCACAAAGAGTCAGACATGACTGTGCGATTGAACTGAACTGGACTGAACTGAACTTGCTGATGGTCATTTAGGTTGCTTCCATGTCTTGGCTACTGTAGAGTGCTGTAATGAACAATGGTGTGCATGCGTCCTTTTGAACCATGTTTTTCTCTGAATATATGCCCAGGAGTGGGATTATAGTACCATTTTTTAAATCTATTTTTTTAAAGGAACATCCAAGTTATTCTCCATGATGGTTGTACCAATTTATATTCCTACCAAAAGTGTATGAGCATTCACTTTTTCCTACATTCTCTAGCATTTATTGTTTGTGGATTTTCTGAAGATAGCCATTTCGATTGGTGTGAGTTGATATTTCATTGTAGTTTTTGTTTGTGTATCTCTAGTAATTAGTAATGTTGACCATCTTTTCATGTGTCTCTTGGCCTTCTGTATGTCTTCCTTGGAACAATGACAATTTAGGTCTTCTGCTAATTTTTGATTGGATTATTTTGGTAACACTGTGCTTCAGGAGATGTTAGTAGATTTTGAAGGCTAATCCTTTGTTGGTCACATAATTTGCAATATTTTACCCCAATCTGTGTGTTTCTTTTTGTTTGCTGGTTAACTCTTTCCTTTGCTGTGCAAATGTTTTCAGTTTAAGTAGGTTCTACTTTTTTTTATTTTTGTTTTTATTTCCATTATTCTAGGAGTTGGATGGAGAAAAATGTTGATGCAGTTTATGTTAGATTGGGTTCAACCTATGTTTTCCTCTAGCAATTTTATAGTGTCCATTCTCATTTCTAGGTTCTTAATCTACTTCAAGCTTATTTTGTATATGGTAGTAAAGAATGATCTAATTTCGATTTTTTAACACGTTACTGTCCAATTTTCCCTTCACCACTTGTTAAAGAAATTGTATTTCTAACATTATAGAGTCTTGCATCCTTGTCATAGATTAATTGCCCGGAAGTGCATGGGTTTATTTCAGGACTTTCAATTTGTTCCATTGATCCATATTGCCTTTTTTTTTTTTTTTTTTGGCCAGGTGATGGCTATAACTTATAGTCTGAAGTCAAGGAGTCTGATTCTTCTGGCTCTGATTTTCTTTCTCAAAATTGCTTTCACTATTCAAGTTCTCTTCTGTCTCCATACAAATTTTAAGATTTTTTTGATCTAGTTCTGTAAAAAATGCTATGGCTAATTTCATAGGTATTGTGCTGAAACTGTGGATTTCCTTGGATATTATAGTCATTTTGATGATATTGATCCTTCCAATTTATGAACATGGTTTATCTTCCCATCTGTTTGTGTCTTCTTCAATTTCTTTCATCAGTATCTTTTACTCTTCATAGTAAAAGTATTTGTCTCCTTAAGTAGGTTGATTCCTAAATATTTTATTCTTCTTGAAGCAATGGTGAATGGAACTGTTTCTTTAATTTCTCTTTCTGATCTTTTTTTGAAATACAACTTTCTGAGTGTTAATTTTGTAACCGGCAATGTTACCTAATTCACTGATGAGCTCTAGTACTTTTCTGTTAGAGTAATTAGGATCTTTTCTGTATAGTTCCCAGGTCAGCAGGTACCCAATATTCTACTGGAGAAGAGTAGAGAAATGATCCAGAACGGATGAAGTGGCTGGGCCACAGCAGAAACAACACCCAGCTGTGGATGTAACTGGTGATGAAAGTAAAGTTGATGTTGTAAAGAATAACATGGCATAGGAACCTTGAATGTTAGGCCCATGAATCATGGTAAATTGGAAGTGGTCAAACAGGAATGGCAATAATTAACATCAATATTTTTGGAATGAGTGAACTAAAATGGACTGAAATGGGCAAATTTAATTTCAGCGACCATTATATCTATTATTGTGGACAAGAATTGCTTAGAAGAAATGAAGTAGCTCTCATAGTCAACAAAAGAGTCTGAAATGTAGCACTTGGATGCAATCTCAAAAAAATCAAGCTGACCTTGGTTCACGTCCAAAACAAACCATTCAGTATCACAGTAATCCAAGTCTATTGCCCAAACACTAATGCAGAAGAAGCTGAAGTTGAATGGTTATGTGAAGAAATACAAGACCTTCTAGAACTAACAAACAAAAAAAAAAAAAAAAAAAGACCTTTTCATTTTAGGCACTAGAACACAGAAGTAGGAAGTCAAGAGATACCTGGAGTAACAGGCAAGTTTGGCCTTCAAGTAAAAAATGAGGAAGGATAAAGCCTAAAAAGTTCTGCCAAGAGAACACACTGGTCACAGCAAACACTCTCTTCCAACAGTACAAGAGATCACTTTACATATGGACATCACCAGATGATCAATATTTAAGTCAGATTGATTATATTCTTTGCAGTCAAAGATGGAGAAGCTCTATACAGTCAGCAAAAACACGACCAGAAGCTGACTGTGGCTCATATCATGAACTCCTTATTTCCAAATTCAGACTTAAAATGAAGAAAGTAGGGAAAACCACTAGACTATTCGGGTACTTTCTAAATCTAATCCCTTATGATTATACAGCAGAAGTGACAAATAAATTCAATGGATTAGGTCTGATAGACAGAATGCCTGAAGAACTATGGATGAATATTCATGACATTGGATAGGAGGCAGTGATCAAAACCATTACAAAAAAAAAAAAAAAAGAAATACAAAAAGTTTTCTGAGGAAGCCTTACAAATAGCTGAGAAAGGAAGAGAAGCAAAAGGCAAAGGAGAAAAGTAAAGATGTTTCCATTTGAAATCAGAGTTCCAAAGAATAACAAGGAGAGATAAGAAAGCCTTGCTAAGTGATGAATGCAGAGAAATAGAGGAGAACAGTAGAATGTGAAAGACTAGAGATCTCTTCAAGAAAGAAATAATGATATCAAGGGTACAGTTCATGCTAAGATGAGCACAATAAAGAATACAAACAGCATAGACTGAAAAGAAACAGAAGATATTAAGAAAAAGTGGTAAGTATACACAGAAGAACTATACAAAAGAAAGCTTAATGACTTCTATACCATGACAGTGTGACCACTCACTTAGAGCCAGACATCTTGGAGGGTGAAGTCAAGTGGGCCTTAGGAAGCATCACTATGAACAAAGCTAGTGGAGATGATGGAATTCCAGCTGAGATATTTCAAATTCTAAAACATGGTGCTATTAATGTGTTGCACTCAATATGCCAATAAATTTGAAAAACTCAGCAGTGGGCACAAGACTGGAAAATGTCAGTTTTCATTCCAATACCAAAGAAAGGCAATGTCAAACAATGTTCAAAGTACTGCACAATTGCACTATTTCACACACTATCAAATTAATGCTCAAAATTATCCAAACTAGATTTCAACAGTACATGAATTGAGAATTTCCATATGTTCAAGCTGGATTTAGCAAAGGCAGAGGATCCAGATATCAATTTTCCAACATCTGTTGGATCATAGAAATAACAAGAGAGTTCCAGAAAAACATCTACTTATGCTTTACTGACTACAACAGGGCCTTTGACTGTTTGTATCACAAAAAACTGTGGAAAATTCTTAATGAGATGAGAATATCAGACACTCGTACTTGTACTTGTCTCCTGTGAAACCTGTGTGTGAGTCAAGAAGGAATAGTTAGAACTGTACATGGAAAAATGGAATGGTTCCAAATGGAAAAGAATATGTCAAGACTGTACACTGTCACCCTGTTTATTTAACTTATATGCAGAGTACATCATGAGAAATGCTGGACTGGAAGAAACACAAACTGGAATCAAGATTGCTGGGAGAAATATCAATAACGTCAGATATGCAGATGATACCACCCTTATGGCAGAAAGTGAAGAAGAACTAAACAGCCTCTTGATGAAAGTGAAAAAGGAAAGCGAAAAAGTTGGCTTAAAGCTCGACATTCAGAAGACAAAGATCATTTCATCCAGTCCCATCACTTCATGGGGAATAGATGGAGAAACAGTGGAAACAGTGTCAGACTTTATTAAAAGACACTCCTTGGAAGAAAAGTTATGGCCAACCTAGATAGCATATTCAAAAGCAGAGACATTACTTTGCCCACTAAGGTCCGTCTAGTCAAGGCTATGGTTTTCTTAGTAGTCATGTATGGATGTGAGAGTTGGACTGGGAAGAAGGCTGAGCGCCGAAGAATTGATGTTTTTGAACTGTGATGTTGGAAAAAACTCTTGAGAGTCCCTTGGACTGCAAGGAGATCCAACTAGTCCATTCTGAAGGAGACGAGCCCTGGGATTTCTTTGGAAGGAATGATGCTAAAGCTGAAACTTCAGTACTTTGGCCACCTCGTGCGAAAAGTTGACTCATTGGAAAAGACTCTGATACTGGGAAGGATTGGGGTCAGGAGGAAGAAGGGATGACAGAGGATGAGATGGCATCACGGACTCAATGAACATGAGTCTGAGTGAACTCTGGAGTTGGTGATGGACAGGGAGGCCTGGCGTGCTGCGATTTATGGGGTCGTGAAGAGTCGGACACGACTGAGTGACTGAACTGAACTGAACTGAAGATATGCAGATGACACCATCTTTATGACAGAAAGGCATCGGGAACTAAAGAGCCTCTTGATGAAGGTGAAAGAGGAGAGTGAAAAATCTGGCTCAAACCTCAACAGTCTAAAAACAAAAATCATGGCATCTGGTCTCATCACTTCGTGGCAATAGATAGGGAAACAATGGAAACACTGACAGACTGTATTTTTTGGACTCCAAAATCAATGCAGATGGCAACTGTAAGAATAGAATTGAAAGACACATACTCCTTTGAAGAAAATCTATGACAAACCTAGAAAGTGTTTTAAAAAGCAGAGACATTACTTTGCTGACAAAGATCTGTCTAGTCAAAGCTATATTTCTTCCAGTAGTCATGTATGGATGTTAGAGTTGTGCCATAAAGAAGGCTGCAAACTGAAGAATTCATGCTTTCAAACTGCTGTTGGAGAAAGGTCTTGAGAGTCCCTTGGGCTGCAAAGAGATCAAATAAGTCAATCCTAAAGGATATTAATCTTTAATATTCATTGCAAAGACTGATGCTGAAGCTGAAGCTCCAATACTTTGAGTTCCTGATGCAAAGAGCTGACTGTTTGGGAAAGACCTTGATGCTGGGAAAGATTAAAAGCAGCAGAAGACGGAGATGTCAGAGGACAAGATGGTTAGCTGGCATCACTGACTTGATGGACATGAGTTTTCACAAGCCGCAGGAGATGGTGAATGACAAGGAAGCCTGGTGTGCTTCAGTCCATGGGGTTGCAAAAAGTCAGACATGACTGAGCAGTTGAATAACAATGTTTAATATCATGTCATCTACAAACAATTATGGCTTAACTTCATATTTTCCAATTTTATTCCCTTTGTTTCTTTCTCTTTTCTGATTGCTGTAGCTAGGACTTCCAAAGCTATAGTGAATAATACTTGTGAAACTGGACATCCTTGTCTTGCTCCTGATCTTAGAGAAAATGCTTGCAACTTTTCACCACTGAATATGATGTTAGCTGTAGGTTTGCAGTTTACGGCCTTCATTATGTTGAGGTAGATTCCTTCTATGCCCACTTTCTGGAGAGTTGTTATCATAAATGGTTGCTCTATCTTGTCAAAATCTTTTTCTGTATCTGCTGAATCTACCATATGATTCTCATTCCTCAATTTCTTGATGTCAGGTATCACATTAATTGATTTATGGACATTGAAATGATCATGTATCCCTGGGATAAATCACACTTGATTGTGTTGTGCAATCCTTTTAATATATTGTTGGGTTTGGATTGCTAGTATCTTTTGAGGATTTTTCATCTATGCTCATCAGTGATATTGACCTGTAAATATGTGTGTGTGTGTGTGTGTGTGTGTGTGTGGTATCTTTCTCTGGTTTTGGTATCAAGGTGATGGTGGCCTCATGGAAAGAGTATATATGTATTCCTTCCACTGAAGTTTTTGGGAGAGTTTTAGAAGGATACGTGTTCATTTGTATCTAAATGTTTCATGTGCAGTTTTGGAAAATGTATAACCTACTACTTTTAGGGAGCATGCTCTATAAATATAAATTAGGTTTATTTGGTCTAATGTGTCACTTATAGTCTGTGTTTCCTTATTAATTTTCTGTCTGGATAATCTGTGCAGTGATGAAAGTATGGTGTTAAGGTTCTCAACTCTTATTGTGTTACTATCAATGTGTCCCTTTATGGTGGTTAGTATTACAATATTTCCATATTGAAATGTTCCCGTGTTCAGTTCAGTTCAGTCACTCAGTAGTGTCCAACTCTTTGTGACCCCATGAATCGCAGCACACCAGGCCTCCCTGTCCATCATCAACTCCCAGAGTTTACCCAAACTCATGTACATCAAATGGTGATGCCATCCAGCCATCTTATCCTCTGTTGTCCCCTTCTCCTCCTGCCTCCAGTCCCTCCCAGCATCACGTTTTTCCAATGAGTCAACTCTTCACATGAGGTGGCCAAAGTATTGGAGTTTCAGCTTCAATATCAGTCTTGCCAGTGAACACCCAAGACTGATCTCCTTTAGGGTGGACTGGTTGGATCTCCTTGCGGTCCAAGGGACTCTCAAGAGTCTTCTCCAACATCACAGTTCAAAAGTATCAATTCTTTCATGTTCAGCTTTCTTCACAGTCCAAATCTCACATCCATACATGACCACTGGAAAAACCATAGGTTTGTCTATATGGACCTTTGTTTGCAAAGTAATGTCTCTGCTTTTGAATATACTGTCTAGGTTTATCATAACTTTTCTTCCAAGGAGTAAGCGTCTTTTAGTTTCATGTCTGCAATCACCATCTGCAGTGATTTTGCAGCCCCAAAAATAAAGTCAGCCACTGTTTCCACTGTTTCCCCATCTATTTGCCATGAAGTGATGGGACCAGATGCCATGATCTTCATTTCCTGAATGTTGAGCTTTAAGCCAACTTTTTACTCTCCTCTTTCACTTTCATCAAGAGGCATTTTAGTTCCTCTTCACTTTCTGCCATAAGGTTATTGTCATCTGCATATCAGGTTATTGATATTTCTCCCAACAATCTTGATTCCAGCTTGTGCTTCTTCCAGCCCAGATTTCTCATGATGTACACTTCGTATAAGTTAAATAAGCAGGGTGACAATATACAGCCTTGACATATTCCTTTTCCTATTTGGAACCAGTCTGTATCCCCTTGATAATTATGTAGTGTCATTCTTTGTCTCTTTCAGTAGTCTTTATTTTAAAGTCTATTTTGCCCAAATATTGCTACTCCAGCTATTTTCAAATTCCATTTTCATGGAATACATTTTGTCAAACCCTCAGTTTCACTTTGTATGAGTCCAAGGTGGTTCTTTTTATACAGGATATATACATGTCATTTTTCTATCCACTCAGCCAGTTGATGTCTTTCGGTTGGTGCATTTAGTCCATCTAAATTTAGAGTAATTATCAATATGCATGTTTCTATAATTATTTTGTTAAATGTTTTTGTATCTGTTTTTGTAGGTCTTTTACTTCTTTTGTACTACCTGACTAGAGAAGTTCCTTTGGCATTTGTTGTAAAGCTCACTGGTAGTGCTGAATTTGTTCAACTTTTGCTTATATGTAATTTTTTTTTCATCATTACATCTGAATGAGAGTTTCCCTGGGTATAATTTTCTTGGTTGTAAGTTTTTTTTTTTTTTCTCTCTTCATTTTAAAAATATCATGTCATTCCCGTTTTTCTTGCAGTTTTTCTGATAAAATGTCAGCTGATAACCTTATGAGAGTTTCCTTTTGTGTTATTTGTCATTTTCCCCTAGTTGTTCTTAATATTTTATCTTCATCTTTAATATTTCTCTATTTGATTACTATGTATCTCAGCATGTTCCTCCTTGTGTTTATCCTGCCTGGGGCTCTGTGCTTACTGGACTTGGCTGATTGTTTCCTTTCTCATGTTAAGGAAGTTTTCAGCTATTATTTCTTCCAATATTTTCTAGCATATTCTCTCTCTTTTCTTCTTCTGTGACCCCTACAAGGTAAATATTGGTGAATTTAATGTTGTCTAGTTGCAGTGGCTGTGTGACACTGGAGCAGCCATGAGGAGATATCCTTCATACAAGGTCAGAGAAGCTCCAGGAAGATGGTAGGTGGTAGAGCAGTTGTGAAGAGATACCTCATATCCAAGGGCAAAGGAGACTCAAACACCATTTCCACCAGAGACTCTCAAAGAATTCAAACAAACCTTGTGCACACCAGGGCCCAGAAACTCCACAGAGACTGAGACAAAACTGTGTTTGAACATCTCTTGTGGAGGTATGAGTCAGCTGTGGACTGCCACAGGGGCAGGGGCTCGGGGTGCAGCAGACTTGGTTATGGCATAAGCCTTCTTGGAAGAAGTTGTATTAACCTCACCATAGAGCTGCCAGAACTTACACAGGGATGGAAAATAGACTCTTGGAAGGCACAAATGGAAACCTGTGGGTACCAGGACCCAGGAGAAAGATCAGTGACCTCACAGGAGAGTGACCCAGACTTGCCTGGTAGTGTCCAGTAGTCAACAGCAAAGGTGCGGGTCGGTGGTGTCCCGCTGCAGGGTTGGGAGCACTGAGTGTAGCAGTACATATATAGGACCTTTTGAAGGAGGTCACCATTATCTTCATTACTTCCACCATAGTTTGGCACCAAGTAAATAACAGAGAGGGAACACAGCTCCAACCAACAACAGAAAATTGGATTGAAGATTTACTGAGCATGGCCTGGCCCATCAGAACAAGATCCAGTTTTCCCCTCAGTCAATCTCTCCCATCAGGAAGCTTCCATAAGCCTCTTTTCTTTCTCCATCAGAGGGAAGACAGACTGAAAACCACAATCACAGAAAAATAACCAATCTGATCACATTGAACACAGGCTTGTCTAACTCAATGAGACTATAAACCATGCTGTGTAGGACCACACAAGAAGGACGGGTCATGGTGGAGAGTTCTGACAAAATATGGTCCATTGGATAAGGGAATGGCAAACCACTTCAGTATTCTTGCTTTGAGAACTGCATGAACAGTATAAAAAGGCAAAAAGATAGGACACTGAAACATGAACTCACAAGGTATGTAAGTGCCCGATGTGCTACTGGAGATTAGTGCAAAAATAACTCCAGAAACAATGAAGAGACAGATCCAAGGCACAAACAACACCCAGTTGTGGATAGGACTGTATATAAAAGCAAATTCTGATGCCATAAAGAGCAATATTGCATAAGAACCTGGAATTTTAGATTCATGAATCAAGGCAAATTGGAAGTGGTCAAACAGGAGATGGCAAGAGTGAATGTCAACATTCTAGGAAGCAGTGAACTAAAATGGACTAAATGTGTGAATTTAACTCAGATGACCATTGTATCTACTACTGTGGGCAAGAATTCCTTAGAAGAAGTGGAATAGCCATCACAGTCAACATGAGTCTGAAATGCAGTACTTGGATGCAATCTCTAAAATGACAGAATGATCTCTGTTCATTTCCGAAGCAAGTCATTCAATATCACAGTAATCCAATTCTATGCCCTGATCAATGATATTGAAGAAGCTGAAGTTGAATGATTCTAAGATCTATAAGCTCTTCTAAGACTAACATCCAAAAAACTTGTCTTTTTCATTATAGGGGACTGTAATGCAAAAGTAGGAAATCAAGAACCACCTGGAGTAACAAGGAAATTTGGTCTTGGAGTACAGAATAAAGCAGGGCAATGGCTAACAGAGTATTGCCAAGAGAAAACAATGGTTATAGCAAACACCTTCTTAAAACAACACAAGAGAAGACTCTACAGATGAACATCACCAGATGGTCAACTCCAAAATCAGATTGATTATATTCTTTGCAGCCAAAGATGGAGAAGCTGTATACAGTCAGCAAAAACAAGACCGAGAGCTGACTGTGACTCAGATCATGAACTTCTTATGGCTAAATTCAGAATTAAATGGAAGAAAGCAGGGAAAACCACTGGACCATTCAGGTATGACCTAATTCAAATCCCTTATGATTTTACAGTGAAAGTGAGAAACATATCAAGTGATTTAGATCTCATAGAGTGCATGAAGAACTATGAATGGAAGTTTGTGACATTTTACAAAAGACAGGGAGCGAGACCATCTCCAAGAAAAAGAAATGCAAAAAGAAAAATGGCTGTCTGAGGAGGCCTCATAAATATCTGAGAAAAGAACAGAAGCCAAAAATAAAGGAGAAAATAAAAAGATATACCCATTTGAATGCAGAGCTCCGAAAAACAGCAAGGAAAAATAAGAAAGCCTTCCTCAGTGATGATTACAAAGAAAGAGGAAAACAATAAAATGGGAAAGACTGAGATCTTTTCAAGAAAATTAGAGATACCAAGGGACCATATTACACAAAGATGGGCTCAATAAAGGAGATAAATGATATGGACCTAACAAAAGCAGAAGATATTAAGAAAAGGTGGCAAGAATACACAGAGGAACTGTACAAAAAGATCTTAATGACCTTAATCACAATGGTGTGATCACACACCTAGAGCCAGACATCCTGAAACATAAAGTCAAGTGGTACTTAGGAAGCATCTCTATGAACAAATCTAGTGAAGGTGAAGGAATTCCAATTGAGCTATTTCAAATCCTAAAAGATGATGCTGTGAAAATGCTGCACTCAATATGCCAGAAAGTTTGGGAAACTCAGCAATGGCCACAGGACTAGAAAAGGTCAGTTTTCATTCCAGTCCCAAAGAAAGGCAATATAAAAAAATGCTCAAACTACTGTACAATTGCACTCATCTCACACTCTATGAAAGTACTACTCAAAATTTGCCAGGCCAGGCTTCAGCAATACATGAACCATGAACTTCCAGATATTCAAGGTGGTTTTGGAAAAGACAGAAAACTTGAGATCAAATTGCCAACATCTGTTTGATCATTGAAAAAATGAGACTTTTCAGAAAATATCTATTTCTTCTTTATTGATTATGCTAAAGACTTTGACGGTGTGGGTAACAAGAAACTGTGGAAAATTCATAAAGAGATGGGAACAACAGACCACCTTACCTGCCTCTTATGATAGCTGCATGCAGGTCAGGAAGCAACAGTTAAAATTGGACATGGAACCACAGAATGGTTTCAAACCGGGAAAAGAGTGCTTCCATTTTTCATATATGTGGCCTCATTTTGACAAATTATGTTTGATAAGGCTTTCTAAACCTCCTGATGAATGTTAAAGAGGAGAGTGTAAAAGTGGACTTAAAGCTCAACATTCAAAAAACTAAGATCATGACATCTGGTCCCATCACTTTATGGCAAATAGATAGGAAAACAGTGGAAACTGTGATAGACTTTATTTTGTTTTTGACTCTAAAGTCAGTGCAGATGGTGATGACAGCCATGAAATTAAAAGAGGTTTACTCCTTGGAAGAAAAGTTATGAACAACCTAGACAGCATATTAAACAGAGACATTATTTTGCCAACAAAGCTCCGTCTAGTCAAAGCTATGTTTCTTCCAGTAGCCATGGATGGATGTGAGAGTTGGACTATAAAGAAAGCTGAGTGCTGAAGAACTGATGCTTTTGAATTGTGATCTTGGAGAATACTCTTGAGACTCCCTTGGACTGCAAGGAAAGGCAACCAGTCAATCCTAAAGGAAACTAGTACTGAATATTCACTGGAAAGACCGATGCTGAAGCTGAAGCTCCAATACTTTGGTCACCTGATGTGAAGAACTGACTCATTTGAAAAGACCCTGATGTTGGGAAAGATTGAAAGTGGAAGGAGGAAGGGACGATAGAGGATGAGATGGTTCCAGGGCATCACCGACTCATTAGACACGAGTTTGAGTAAACTCTGAGAGTTGGTGATAGACAGGGAAGCCTGGCATGCTCCAGTTCATGGGGTTGCAGAGTCGGAAATGACTAAGCGACTGAACTGAACTGAGGCATCTCTTATATTACTTTCACTTCTTTTCATTTTGCTTCTTTATTTTGTTTTGTAGCAATGATTTCCACCAATCTCTACTCAAGGTCACTTATCCATTCTAACTCCTCAGTTATTCTGCTATTGATTCCTTCTGTTTTGTTTGGCTTTTAGTTATTGTTTTGTTCTTGACTGTTTGTTCTTTAGTTCTAAGTCTTTGTTAATTCTTTACATCAGTTCAGTCTTTCCTCCATTACCCCCTCCCCTTTCTTTTTTCGAGATTCTAGATTGTCTTCGCTATCATCATTCTGAATTTTTTTTTTTTTTCTGGTAGATTATATATGTCCATTTCATTCAGTTGTTTGTCTGCGTTTTATCTTGGTCCTTGCCTTCTGAAACATAAGCCCCTGCCTTTCCATTTTGATTAAGTTTCTGTGATTGTGTTTTTCATTCTGGAGGCTACTGGAATGTAGTTCTTGCTTCTGCTATCTTCCCTCATGTCAATGAGGCTATCTAAAAGAGGCTTATGCAAGTTTCCTGATGGTAGGGGCTGTTGGTGGGTAGAACTGGGATGTGCTCTTGTGGTCAGGGCCGTACTCACTAAAACTTTAATTGACTTGTTTGCTGATGGGTGGTGTTGTGCTCCCTCCCTGTTAGTTCTTTGACCTGAAATCATCCTGTCCTAGAGTCTCCACATTCAATGAAAGGGCTAAAGGTTACAACTCCCAGGAGGACTCACAGCAGTTGGTACCTCCTAGGAGTGCTGCTTCCAGGGCCCTTATCCCCACAGTGAGCCACAGTCAACCCATGTCTCTGTAGGGGACTCCAGTGCTAGCAGACAGGTCTGTTTCACTCTGCTGTGGAGTCACTGATCCTTTCTCCTGGTGTATACAAAATTTTGTGAGTGTCCTTCAAGAGTGCAGTCTCTGTTTTCTCAAATCTTAGGAATCCCTGCAATCAAATTCCACAGGCTTTCCAAGTCAGATTCCCAGCCCCTTTGTTGGATCCATAGTCTGAGAAGCCTGTAAAGGACTCAGAGGCTTGACAACTGTGAGAGAACCTCTGTGATATAATTTTCTCTAGTTTGTGGTCACCCACCTAGGAGTTACAGGATTTGATTTTAGTATGATTGCATCCTTCTGACCATTTCATTGTGGCTTCTACTTTGTCCTTGGGCAATGGAAGTATTTTTGGTGAGTTCCAGCATTCTCCTATTGACAGCTGTGATTTCAGTACTCTTGCAGGAGCACATGAGCACATTTCCTTCTACTCCACCATTTTGAATCAATCCCCCTACATTTATGTCTACCACGAGCATCTCTGCTGCAATTCAATGCACAAAATGTTACTAAAAACGAATTGCATCCTGCAAATTTGCAGTCCTAACCTCTGAAGTCTATTGAGAAAAGTGGTTTTGGAACATTTCACTCAAAAACCATGTGATTATATAACCATAAAGCTAGCAAAAGCAATAATTATCCTAAAAGAAATGCTAGCATAGTTAGAATATGTTGTTTCCACTGTATATAGAAATATTCAATAAATGTAAGATTTTTATCTTTAAAAAGATAAGTGGCTATGATGAAGAATGTCAGCTGTGGAGTTCTGGATATCCAGGCAAAATACACAAGGAGAAGAGAGATATGCAAAATAAACACCTTAAAATCCAAAGAGGCCAAACAGGAAGAACAGAGCATAAATGACTTTTTTGAGTGTGATATGGCCTTTTAGATGTTTTCTTGAGGTCATTATTGTGAGCAGCAGTATATTTGGATGCTACTGGCACTACTTGGTGGTTCAAAATATTAATGGACATGGAAAAATAATACGTGAATCAAAATGATATCATTACCTTAATTCATCATTTATATATTTGCAGATTCTCTCCCTGAATTATAGTCTTGTGATATAGGTTAGAATAGTTTTAGACATTTGGTGCAGACAATTTTGTTTTATTAAATAGCAAAACATGAATTTTACTGATACATCAATTTTAATATTCAAATAAAACCATCATCTTTTATACTCCTGGACTTAGAAAAAAATTCCAAAAAACTGAACTGAACAGAATACTATATATATATATATACACACACACACACACACACACACACACACACACACACACACACACACATATATATATACATATACAATCTTTGGAGAAGGAAATGGCAACCTACTCCAGTGTTCTTGCCTGGAGAATCCCAGGGATGGGGAGCCTGGTGGGCTGCTGTCTATGGTGTCGTGCAGAGTTGGACACGACTGAAGCGACTTAGCAGTGGCAGCAGCAGCAATGTTATGCTTAGCTTGTAACACCTGAAGGAGGAAATGACAACCCACTCTAGTATTCTTGCTTGGAATATCCCATGGGTAGAGGAACCTGGTAGGCTACAGTACATGGGGTCACAAAGAGTCAGACATGACTGAATGACTATTAATTACTTAGGCTATAATATGTTATTTTTGCATTAAAAGTATAAGCAAAAATAAAAGTGATAAGATTTATAGCTAATTAGGTGTTTTCTTAAAGCATTTTATATTTATTTGACAAGATACTCTACTAAAGACTGATATAACCATAGGCTTCAATACAGGTAAATAGTAAATTCTGAAAAGGAAAGGTTCTTAGAAAAGATTGATAACATTTTGGTTAAATATACAATATCAGGGTTTTTTTTTTCATTTTTTTCTGTATTACTAGCATTTTTGTACATGTTCTATTTGCTAGTTTCTCAGAATTTCTGCTTCACTATCTTTCACTCTATATTTATAAATTCACTGTTTTAATCACTGAATATATATCTAATGGGTACATTTAGGAACATTTCTAATTAAACCTGAATGATAGAAGAAAAACAAACAGAAAGAAGGAACTTTTCTTTAGTAAAAACATAATTTCTCAATTTAAAAATAATGGCAAATATAAATCCTTTATTATATTATATAATTAAGAATTATAATTCAGTTATATTAAAGTTCCTTCTCGATTATATCCAGCTTTTGCCCATTTTTACTATATATATATATATATGATGTGATTTTTTTATTATTTGTGATTTTTAGTAATATTTAGAGTGTTTGGCTATAAATGTTTCAGACATCAAATCCACCACATGATTGAACAATTATATGCATAGTAAAAATTAGATTTACTGGGTATTTATATAGTAAGTTTTTTTATATATTCATTTCCTACTGCAAGAATGCTTTAATTTTTTTTTTTTCAGTATTTTCCACATTCACCATATTTCATTTTAATCAATAAATTTTTATAAACATAGCATAGTCAAATTGCTTTTCTAAGGCCTTTAAATATTTTCATATGCATCTTCTTTAACATAAGTTTGAAGCAAATTTTGAATGTCTACTTGCATAACATTGATTAGCACCAGTGTCTGTTGTTGTTTTTATAGATAGAGAATTTGTCCTAGACTAAATTCTAAGACTAAATATATAGGAAATAGTCGTGGTATAATCTGTAATTCTCTTCATTAAGAAAAATGTACTGCTTAGAAAAGAATAAAGGCAGAGCATCTAAAACAATCCAAGCTGTAAAATCAAAGAAGATATGGAAAACAACCAATTTTATACTTTTTCTAAATAAGTCAATTTCAAGGAGTGTTGGTACAGTGGTCTTAGTTGTTCAAATTCTTTGAAAATGATGAGTTTTATTTATTAGGGAGTATGGTCAGGGCGAAGTCAAAAAAGTGCCAGTTGATTTCTTGAGAAATACTATGAAGAGTGAGACATAACATCAGTTGAAGCTTAGTCAATACACATGAAGCAAATGTTTAGAGAAATTCTCTACTGTGATGATAAAGGAGGAACTAAAGCTTTATTTATTTATTTATTCAAAAAGATTTATTTAAAATCTCTCTGAGGCTATTTTTTTTCTTAAATAACAAATGAATTAAATATACTTGTTTCCATCAGACTTATTCCTGCTAAATGTGTTAATTAGTATATTTACCAGAAGGTTTCTTGAATGGATATATAAATAGATTCTATTACTGAACATCAAATAATCAAAGGATCATTTTAAATCTCAATTAATGAAGATGGACTTTAAATTCCTATATACTGGTTTCAAACTTAGACTTTATTTTGTATGACTATTTGAGCTTGGATAAAATGCTTCATCTTCCTGAGCTGAGATGTTCTTATTGGAACAAAAATGATAGCAACAACAATGACACGATGGTGTTAACGTTAACATTATATATAATACGTATATGTTATGAGAATAATTTAATAATAATTGTATCCCTTTTATAATGCTTAATATTTGTCAGAAACCAATCTGTATATTTACTTTTCATAATAGCCCTACAAATAGTTACTATTATTTTCCATACTGTGTACATGTTGAAATCAATATACAGATCTTCTCCAGTTTCAAATATTATTTGAAAAGGCCAAAAGTGAATTATAAGACTGGCTCCAAGCCTGTCGAGTTTCCCTTTGGGTAAATAGTTTTATTAAGGGCCTTGCCCAGGCCTGACAAATTTTAAATGTTTAAAGAATTTTAGTTCAAAAGATCAAGATTCAGTTCAGTTCAGTCTCTCAGTCATGTCCGACTCTTTGCAACCCCATGAGGCAGGGAGGCACGCTAGGCCTCCCTGTCCATCACCAACTCCCGTAGTTCACACAAACTCACGTCCATTGAATCGGTGATGCCATCCAGCCACTTCAAACCCTGTAGTCCCCTTTTTCTCCTGCCCCCAGTCCCTCCCAGCAGCTGAGTCTTTTCCAAAGAGTCAGCTGTTCACATGAGGTGGCCAAAGTACTGAAGTTTCAGCTTTAGCATCATTCCTTCCAAAGAACACCCAGGGCTGATCTCCCTTAGAATGGACTGGTTGGATCTCTTTGCAGTCCAAGGAGCTCTCAAGAGTCTCCTCCTAACACCACAGTTCAAAAGCATCACAATTCTGGAAACAGGGTAACATTGTATCCTGTGTTTTTTTCTCTCTTCTCTTCCACTTTCAAACTACTTTATCCCCTAACTCAAAAGACCCCAGGGATTCTTATGCAGCATGAAAGTCCTTGGATTTTAAGGAATTTTATGCCAATATAATTGATATATGTGTTCCACTCAATATGCTGCTGCTGCTGCTAAGTCACTTCAGTCACGTGTGACTCTGTGTGATCCATAGACGGCAGCCCACCAGGCTCCCCCATCCCTGGGATTTTCCAGGCAAGAACACTAGAGTGAATTGCCATTTCCTTCTTCAATGCATGAAAGTGAAATGGCTCAGTTGTATCCAACTCTTAGTGACCTCATGGACCAAAGCCTACCAGGTCCTTCATCTTTGGGATTTTCCAAGCAAGAGTTCTGAAGTGGGTTGTCATTTCCTTTTCCAACTTAATATGCTGTGCTTAGGCTTAAAACAGGAAGGAAGGACTTCCCTGGTGGTCCAGTGGCTAAGCATCCACCTTCCAATGCAGGGGACGTGGATTCAATCCTTGGCTGGGGAATTTAGACCCACACGGCACAGGGTAACTAAAGAACCCACATACAGCAAGTACTGAGCCTGTGCACTACAACTAGAGAGAAGTCAGTGCACCACAAGAAAGAACCTGTGTGCTGCAACTTAGATACAGATCTTAGTTATATTAAATTAATATTTCAAAACAGAACAAAGCAAACAAATTAAGACCAAATACAGATCTTAGTTATAATACAGTGAAAAGTGAAAGTGAAGTCGCTCAGTTGTGTCTGACTTTTTCCAACCCCTTGGACTGTAACCTACCAGGTTCTTCATTCATGGGCTTTTCCAGGCAAGAATACTGGAATGGGCTGTATTTTCCTTCTATGGGAGACCTTCCCTATCCAGGGACTGAACCCAGATCTCCCACATTGTAGTTTTAATAAATAAATATTTAAAACAGAAATATTAAAACAATATTTAAGTATTTAAAACAAATATTTAATAATAAATATTTAAAAAAAAAGGAAGCTAGTAGATTCTAAGATTGTTTTGACCATCAGGCATGCTGCACATTTCTAGATTATAATCAATATTACCAGTTGTTGATATTATTTCAAGCAATTTTTTTGTGACAGAGTTTTATTTTACTGAGTTTGTATTTAATTTGTTCTAGCTATTACAATAGGAGTTCCTTAGGTCATTTGCAATTTCCCTTAATTGATTTAGTGGGTCTCACTTAAGTCTGATGGATGGTGATGGTAAAAGAGTTGTTGAAAAGCAAAATCCTATATCTGGGCCAAAGAAGGTTAACTGCCAGGCCATCCTAAACCTTAAGAAGCCTCCTTGATATGATATTTGGGTATTCATCCAGTTCAGTAGTTATGAAAATTCAACTTCTTTTATGTTCTTCATTTCTTGGGGCCAGGAAGACAAGAGCACACACATACACATGCACAAAAGCAATGTGAAATAAATTAATGATGGTTATTATGAATCTGATAATGACAATTGTATCACTATAAAATATTCAAATTCTGCACCAAATTTTATTTCTATAGCAAATAATGTAATCTACTAATTAAATAATTAAGTGCATGAATAATGGAGAAGGTAGCCACTATTGAATCCTACATAAGTAACCTATATTACCTAACACAACAAATATCTTTAAAAAATGATAAAACATACTGAGAAAAAAATTCTAAAAGAAATTGTAAGGCAGATATACCAACAAGAAGTCATTAAACATATTAAATATGAAATTTATTCAGACTGAAGAATGTGTCAGTTAAAAGGACTCAGTGAATTTAAAGAAATAAAGGAACAAAAACACTTTTAAAGGTAAGCTTCTGAATTCTATATGAAAAAATAAAGGATTATAATAATACACATAAACAAAAAATTTCCTACAAGGAAAATCAGATGGTATTAGGTTAACATGTGTGAGAAGATAAAATAGAAATAAGATTATATATTCAGATAACAGGGAGATTTATACCCTCATCAAAAATACCATTCACTTGCCATAGCAAAATAAACATATCTGAGAATATGAATAACTAAGAGACAAAGAATCCCATTAGAGGAAGATATAACTACACTTAATTATTTGAATACTTTCACTCCTGAATTTAGATCGTAAGTGATGCTACATTATTTAAATCTATTTAGTTCCTAAGTTCCATATGTTAAGTACTCAGAACTATCTTATTTGGGTTCCGTGGTGGCCAGAATAACACTCATCTCTCCACCACAATGTAGCCCATGCTATCTTAATCCAAACTTACAGAAAGGTATTTTGAAAATCTAGAAATGGGGAGAAAATCTAGGAGCGTCTAAATGGGGCCAATGTAATCAAAGGTCCCTATAAGCGAAAGAGGGAGGAAGGAACATTGTATAAAGAGAGTGGTAAAGAAAGCAAAGATTGGAGTGTTTAAGTTGCTAGCTTTGAAGATTGAAGGGGCCACAACTCAAGGAATGTGGGCAGCCACTAAACATGAACAAGAATTATCTCTCAAAGCTTCAAAAGTACCTTTCCCAAACCTTGACTTCGATGCAGTGAGACCATTTCAAACCTCCAGCCCTTCAGAACTATAAAAGTTTGTATTAAGCTACTAAATTGAGGGGTTTTTTTGTTTTTTGTTTTTTTAATTATTATTAAATTTATTTATTTTTTAAATTACAATACTGTATTTGTTTTGCCATACATTGACACGAATCAGCCATAGGTGAACAAAATCTCCCAATGCCAAAGCCCCCTCCCACCTCCCACCCCACATCCTCTACTTGAATCATCCTGTGCATCAGCCCCATGCATCCTGCATCCTACATTGAACATAGATTGGCGCTTCGTTTCTTACAAGAAAGTATACATGTTTCATTGCCATTCTCCCAAACCATCCCACCCTTTCCCTCTCCCTCAGAGTCCAAAGGTCCACTCTATACCTCTGTGTCTCTTTGTTGTCTCACATATAGGGTCATCATTACTGTCTTCTAAATTCCATATATATGTGTCAGTATATGTATTGGTGTTTTTCTTTCTGGCTTACTTCACTCTGTATAATCAGCTCCAATTTCATCCATCTCATTAGAACTGATTCAAATTTATGGTTTTGTTTGTTTTGTTTTTACAGCAACCACACAAACTAATGTAAGGATCATCTTTAAATAATGTACTCTAGTCTACTCAATTGCTGAGTTCAACTAGAGACGATTTACAAAATTAAAGATCAGCTCAGCTCAGTTCAGTTACTCAGTCGTGTCCAACTCTGTGATACCATGAACTGCAGCACGCCAGGCCTCTCCGTCCATCATCAACTCCCGGAGTCCACCCAAACCCATGCCCATTGTATCGGTGATGCCATCCAACCATCTCATCCTCTGTTGTTTACTTCTTCTCCTGCCCTCAGTCTTGCCCAGCATCAGAATCTTTTCAAATGAATCAACTCTCTGCACCAGGTGGCCATAAGTATTGGAGTTTCAGCTTCAATATCAGTCCCTTCAATGAACACCAGGGACGGATCTCCTTTAGGGTGGATTGATTGGATCTCCTTGTAGTCAAAGGGACTCTCAAGAGTCTTCTCCAATGCCACAGTTCAAAAGCATCAATTCTTCAGCACTCAGATTTCTTTATAGTCCAACTCTCACATCCTTACATGACCACTGGAAAAACCATAGCCTTGACTAGATAAACCTTTGTTGGCAAAATAATGTCTCTGATCTTTAATATGCTGTCTAGGTTGGTCATACCTTTCCTTCCAAGGAGTAATCATATTTTAAATTCATGGTGGTAGTCACCATCCACAGTGAATTTGGAGGCCAGAAAAACAAAGTCAGCCACTGTTTCCACTATTTCCCAATTTATTTGCCATGAGGTGATGGGACCAGATGTCATGATCTTAGTTTTCTGAATGTTGAGCTTTAAGCCAACTTTTTCACTATCCTCTTTCACTTTCATCAAGAGGCTCTTTTTAGTTATTATTCACTTTATGCCATGAGGGTGGTATCATCTACATATCTGAGGTTATTGATATTTCTCCCAGCAATCTTGATTCCAGCTTGTGCTTCCTCCAGCCCAGCATTTCTCATGATGTACTCTGCATATAAGTTAAAAAATAGGGTGACACTATATAGCTTTGATGTACTCTTTTTCATGTTTGGAACCCGTCTGATGTTTCATGTCCAGTTCTAACTGTTAGTCCCTGAACTTCATACAGGTTTCTCAAGAGGCAGGTCAGGTGGCCTGGTATTCCCATCTCTTTCAGAATTTTCCACAGTATATTGTGATCCACACAGTCAAAGGGTTTGGCATAGTCAATAAAGCAGAAATAGATGTTTTTCTGGAGCTCTCTTGCTTTGTAGATGATCCAGTGGATGTTGGCAGTTTGATCTCTGGTTCCTCTGCCTTTTCTAAAATCAGCTTGAGCATCTGGAAATTCATGGTTCACATACTGCTGAAGCCTGGCTTGGAGAATTTTGAACATTACTTTACTAGAGCGTGAGATGAGGGCAATTTGCAGTAGTTTGAATATTCTTTGGTATTACCTTTCTTTGGGATTGGAATGAAATCTGACGTTTTTCAGTCCTGTGGCCATTGCTGAGTTATTGAAATTTGCTGGTATATTGAGTACAGCACTTTCACAGCATCACCTTTCAAGATTTGAAATTGCTCAACTGGAATTCCATCACCTCCACTAGCTTTGTTCATAGTGAATCTTCCTAAATTCCACCTGACTTCACATTCCAGGATGTCCGGCTCTAGATTTGTGTGAGTGATGACATCTTCGTGATCATCTGGGTCAGGAATGTCTTTTTGTAGAGTTCTCTGTGTATTCTTGCCACCTCTTCTTAATATCTTCAGCTTTTGTTAGGTCCATATCATTTCTGTACTTTATTGAGCACATCCTTGCATTAAATGGTCCTTTGGTATCTCTAATTTTCTTGAAGAGATCTCTAGTCTTTCCCATTCTATTGTTTCCCTCTATTTCTTTGCATTGATCACTGAGGAAGGCTTTCTCATCTCTCCTTGCTGCTCTTTGGAATTCTGCATCCAAGTGGGTATATCTTTCTTTCTTTCTTTTTTTTTTTTTCCTTTGCTTTTGCTTCTCTTCTTTTCACAGCTATTTGTAAGGCCTCCTTAGACAATCACTTTGCTTTTTGCATTTCTTTTTCTTGGGAATATTCTTGCTCCCTGTCTCCTGTACAATGTCACAAACCTACATACATAGTTCATCAGGCACTCTATCAGATCTAGTCCCTTAAATCTAGAGGAAAAACAAAACAAAACAAATCAAAACAGAATACATGCCTTTCTGCCACTGCCAGCTGAAAAGTAACCCAGACCCTCTCATCTGCCACCAGTGAGTGGGTGTTGGTCAGGGAAGTGCAGGCTGCACGTTTAGTGTATGAACTGGCCTTGAATGCCCTGAGTACAATCTGACCGAGCTAACGTAAGATAGCAACCCAAACTGTGGGACAGCCAGAGAGCAAAAGAAAAGAAAAAAAGAGAGAGAGAGAGAGAGAGAGATTTTTTTTTCCTGTGAAAGTCTCTAACTAATCTGCAAACTGGCCTGCTCACAGGAAAATGGGTTGAGCACATACCAAAGGAGAGGTAGATGTGTTGACAGTCAGAGCTGAAAAAGTTAGTTGAAAGTTAAGTCGCTCAGTTGTCTCCGACTATTTGCGACCCCGTGGACTGTAGCCCACTAGGCTCCTCTGTCCATGGGATTCTCCAGGCAAGAATACTGGACTGGGTTGTCATTTCCTTCTCCAGTGGATCTTCCTGACCCAGGGATCAAACCCAGGTCTCCCACATTAGAGTCAGATGCTGAAAGGCAAGAGGTAATTTCCTCCCTAGAGACCAGCATCCTCCACCAAACTGTGAGCATACCCCCATTTGCTAACCATTTTTTCCTGGGATCCTGGATGGTTGACATCTGCCAGGAGGGTCACAGCCTGAGATCAACTCCCTAGAGGAGACCCATGGCACACGTGTGATGATGCTAACATGGCACATTTAGGAAGCAGAACAGCTAGGACCAGGAAGGTGATTAAGACACACAGCCCCCTGGGACAGGGAACTCATAAAGCACTTGGTTACCTGAGCTGCTCAGACCTGGGAAGGACACAATACACACGCCCAACCAAGTCTGTGCCCTTGTGGAGTACCCAAGAACCTAAACTTGAGCAGCTTAGACCTGGGAAGTGCATGAAATATAGGGCCCACTTTGGATAGAACCCCTGGCAGAGCAACCTGGAACCTGAGCAGTGTAAACCTGGAAAGCACATACTGCCAGAGCTGGGACAAATCCAGTGTGGTTCACACCCTACAAGCACTCCCCATGAACATGAATGGTATTTGTTTGCAGTGTTCTCCTTGCCACAATGCAACTGAACAAGTGAGCCTAAATAAGGGACCACTTTTGTCCCCTTGTGTCAGGGTAGGAGTTAGATAGTGAAGAGACTTGCAAATAGAGGAAACCAAAATAAACATAGAAGAGAAAACTTCTCTGGAAGTTACAGATGCAGCAGATTAAAACCCTGTAGTTAACATTGACTAAGATTGGAAGGAGCCTATAGAACTTGAGAAGAAGTAAAACCTGGAACAAGGAACTGTCTGAAACTGAACTGACCCCACATTGCCCACAATAGCTCCAGAGAAATTCTTAGATATATTTTTACTACTATCATTTTTTAATTTATTTTTAGTTTATTTTTAATTTATTTTTTACTTTTAAGTAAAGTTCAGTTCAGTTCAGTTCAGTTCAGTCGCTCAGTCATGTCTGACTCTTTGAATTCTTTATTGCTCCTTTAATTTTCATCTTTATAACCTACTGCTGCCACTGCTAAGTCACTTCAGTAGTGTTCAACTCTGCACGACCCCATAGACAGCAGCCAACCAGGCTTCCCCGTCCCTGGGATTCTCAAGGCAAGAACACTGGAGTGGGTTGCCATTTCCTTCTCCAATGCATGAAAGTGAAGAGTGAAAGTGAAGTCACTCAGGTGTCCAACTCTTAGCGACCCCATGGCCTGCAGCCTACCAGGCTCCTGCATTCATGGGATTTTCCAGCCAAGAGTACTGGAGTGGGGTGCCATTGCCTTCTTACCTTGCAAAAAATGCTTTATTTTTAAAGCAAATTATAGATAGATAGATAGATAGACAGATAGAATATTGACATATAGAATATATATATATATATATTATAATTTTGTGATTAATTTTGTTCTGTAATTTTATTATTGTATTTCTGAGAGTCTAACCTCTACTCTAGATTTTTGATGTTTGCTTTTTGTATTTGTTATCAATTTTGTCCCTTTAAGAATCAAATCTTCAGTATCTATTTTCACTTAGGGGAATGATTACTGGATTGATTGCTCTCTCCCCTTCTGATGCACCCTCTTCTCCCCCAGGTCACCTCTATCTCTTCCTTACCCCCTTCTCTTCTCTACTTAACTCTGTGAATCTCTCTGGGTGTTCCAGGCTGTGGAGAACACGTAGGGAACTAATAACTGGTTAGGCTGGTCTCTCCCCTTTTGATTCCTCCTCTGCTCTTCCTAGTCACCTCTATCTCCCTCCTCCCTCTCCTCTTCTCCATGTTACTCTGAATATCTCTGGGTGTTCCTCACTGTGGAGAATTTTTCACCATTAACCTATATGTTTCATCATCTGTGCTGTATGGATGGAGAAATCTTGAGGCTACTGTAAGAATAAGACTGAAAGCCAGAGACAGGCAGCTCCATTCCAAAACTTGAGAACATCAGAGAACTCCTGATTCCAGGTAACATTCATAGACTAGAACTCATCCAAAAGCCTCCATACCAAGCTCCACTCAAAAGCCTACAAGTTCCAGAGCAAGACATACACCAGTCTAACTTTCTAGCAACACAGGAACACAGAACTAAGCATTAAGATACAGGCTTCTCAAAGCCATGCCAATCCCATAGACACCCCCAAACTCACTACTGGACACTTCATTGCACTCTAGAGAGAAGAGATCCAGCTCTGTCCACCAGAACACAGATGCAAGCTACCTTCACCAGGAAACTTTGACAAGCCATTAGTCCAACCCCACCCATAGAGAACAAGCTCCACAATAAAGAGGAACCACAAACTTTCAGCCTACAGAAAGGCCACCCTGAACACAGCAATCTAAATAAAATGAAAAGGCAGAGAAATATTTAGCAGGTAAAGGAACATGATAAATGCAATCAAACCAAACCAAAGAGGAGGAGATAGGGAGTCTACCTGAAAATAATTCAGAATAATGATAGTAAAGATGATCCAAAATCTTGAAAACAAAATGCAGCAACAGATAAATAGACTAGAGATAAGGATTGAGAAGATGCAAGAAATATTTAACAAGGGACTAGAAGAAATAAAAAAGAGATTCAATAATGAATAATGCACTAACTGGGATAGAAAACACTCTGAAAGGAACAAACAGTAGAATAAGTGAGGCAAAAGATAAGATAAGTGAGGTGGAAGATAGAATGGTGGGGATAAATGAAGCAGAGTGGAGAATAATTTAAAGAGAGAGAGAGAGAGAGAGAGAGAGAGAGAAGACAGAGAGGACTACCTCAGAGACCTCTAGGACAACGTTCAATGCCTCAACAGTGGAATCATAGGAATCCCAGAAAAAGAAGACAAAAAGAAAGGGCACAAGAAAATACTTGAAGAGATAATAGTTGAAAACTTCCCTAAAATGGAAAAGGAAATAGCCACCCAAGTCCAAGAAACCCAGAGAATCCCAAGTAGGATAAACCCAAGGCAAAACACCCCATTACATACATTAATCAATATAATGAAAATCAAACACAAAGAGTAAATATTAAAAGCAGCAACAAATAACACACAAGGGGATCCCCATAAGGATAACATCTGATCTTTCAATAGAAATGCTTCAGGCCAGAAGGGAATGGCAGGATATACTTAAAGGGTTGAAAGAGAAAACATGCAATCAAGATTACTATACCCAGCAAACATCTCATTCAAATATGAAAGAGACATCAAAACTACCGTACAACCCAGCAATCCCACTGCTGGGCATACACACCTAGGAAACCAGAATTGAAAGAGACATATGTACCCCAATGTTCATTACAGCACTGTTTACAATAGCTAAAGCATGGAAGCAACCTAGATGTCCTTTGGCAGATGACTGGATAAGAAAGCTGTGGTACATACACACATGGAATATTATTCAGCCATTAAAAATAATACATTTGAATCAGTTCTAATGAGGTGCATAAAAGTGGAGCCTATTATACAGAATGTAGAATATCAGAAAGAAACATATCAATACAGTATATTAACACATATATATGGAATTTAGAAAGATGACAACAATGACCCCATATGTGAGACAGTGTGAGAGACAGATATAAAGAACAGACTTTTGGGACTTTGTGGGAGAAGGCAAGGATGAGATGATTTGACAGAATAACACTGAAATATGTATATTTAGTTCAATTCAGTTGCTCAGTAGTGTCTGGCTGTCTGTTATCCCATGAATCACAGCATGCCAGGCTTCCCTTTCCATCACCAACACCGGGAGTTCACACAAACTCACGTCCATAGAGTCAGTGATACCATTCAGCCATCTCATCCTCTGTTGTCCCCTTCTCCTCCTGCCCTCAATCCCTCTGAGCATCAGAGTCTTTTCCAATGAGTCAACTCTTCACATGATGTGGCCAAAGTATTGGAGTTTCAGCTTCAGCAACAGTCCTTCCAAAGAACACCCAGGACTGATCTCCTTTAGGATGGACTGGTTGGATCTCCTCGCATGTCTAAGGAACTCTCAACAGTCTTCTCCAACACCACAGTGCAAAAGCATCAATTCTTCAGCACTCAGCTTTCTTCATAGTCCAATTCTTGCATCTATACATGACCACTGGAAAAACAACAGCTTTGACTAATCGGACCTTTGTTGGCAAAGTAATGTCTCTACTTTTAAGATTCTGTCTAGGTTGGTCATAACTTTCCTTCCAAGGAGTAAGTGTCTTTTAACTTCATGGCTACAGTCACCATCTGCAGTGATTTTGGAACCCCCAAAATAAAAGTCAGCCACTGTTTCCACTGTTTCCCCATCTATTTCCCCTGAAGGGATGGGACCAGATGTTATGATCTTCATTTTCTGAATGTTGAGCTTTAAGCCAACTTTTTCACTCTCCTCTTTCACTTTCATCAAGAGGCTTATTAGTTCCTCTTCACTTTCCGCCATAAGGGTGGTGTCATCTGCATATCTGAGGTTATTGATATTTCTCCCGGCAATCCTGATTCCAGCTTGTGCTTCTTCCAGCCCAGCGTTTCTCATGATGTATTCTGCATATAAGTTAAATAAGCAGGGTGACAATATGCAACCTTGACATACTCCTTTTATTACTATATGTCAAATCGATCACCAAGTCCAAGTTTGATGCATGAAATAGCGTTCTCAAAGCTGGTGCACTGGGACAACCTTGAGGGATGGGATAGGAAAGAAGGTGAGAGGGGGTTCAGAATGGGGGACACGAGTTCACTCATGGCTGATCCATGTCAGTGTATGGCAAGAATCACTACAATACTGTAAAGCAATTAGCCTCCAATTTAAAAAGAATACATATTTTAAAAATACATAGTAAGAAAAATGGCCAATAGAAAGAATAAAATCTTACAGACACGAACAAACAAACAAACCTGATCTGTGTATGTAACCTCACTGAGGAAAAACCATTTTGTAATTTTTACCTTATAATTTTTATTTTAAAGTTTAAAATTGATAATATAATAGCTGAAAATTACAATGATAACTTTGGTTGGTAAATAGCCAGATTAGTGAAACAATAAATAACTGAGGAATAGATATTACAATGTAGATATTTATTTAGTGAGTAAAAAATGTGAACGTTTATCTCAGTAGGCAAAAATTGAATAATTTAATAAAAGTTAATGCATCTTGTTGTCTGGGAGAAGATAAAAGCACACCCATATCACATGTCTTATGAAACACAGTATTGACTTATCAAATAATATGTTAAAATTAAAAAAACTGTTGTAATTTATACATGAAATTTTTAAGAGAATAAATCCTAAAAGTTCTAATCACAAATCTTTTTTTTTTTCCTTTTATTTTGTTCTATATGAGATAATGGATATTCACAATACTTAAACTGATGTTCATTTCATGATGGACATAAGTCAGAATATTATGCTGGACTGCTGCTGCTGCTGCTAAGCCGCTTCAGTTGTGTCCGACTCTATGCAATCCCATAGACATCAGGCTCCCCCGGCCCTGGGATTCTCAAGGCAAGAACATTGGAGCGGGTTGCCATTTCCTTCTCCAATGCATGAAAGTGAAAAGTGAAAGTGAAGTAGCTCAGTCATGTCCGACTCTTAGCAACCCCATGGACTGCAGCCTACCAGGCTCCTCCATCCATGGGATTTTCCAGGCAAGAGTACTGGAGTGGGGTGCCATTGCCTTCTCCATTATGCTGGACAGAAGATGTCAGTAAGCATAAGAAAAAAACTGTTAACCTTATTAGTATTTAGAACATTAATTAAAGTATGCTAAAAGTATGAAAATCATAGGTTTTAATCTACCATCTACCAGAAATTTATATCAGTGGTAGAAATAAAAACTAAAGCATTTTTCTATACCTATAAATAATTTTTAAAAAATCACCACTCTTTGACAAAATAATCTATTTTGATGAATTTGTGCTTAGAAATAAAACTGTTTTTTGTATATAGGCCTGTAAACATGCATATTTATCAAATGTTGTTTACATTGAAAAAAGCCCTTAGAGATAAGTAGATGTCCAGGAAAAGTAATGGCTCAGTAACATTATGTCAAATCATATCAGATCAAATACTACACTGATTAATATTTTATTGCTTAATAATATAACAGAAGATAATTAAAGGACTGGATTGGAGTTTAACAAATTGGGAGAACAATAATGAAGTTCCTCAAAAAACTAAAAATAGAAGTAACATATGATTCAGCAATTCCACTCCTGGGTATATATCTAAAGAGAACAAAAACATTAGTCTCAAAAAATACTTTTAACCTAATATTCATAGCAGCAGTTTTTACAATACCCAAGATAATGAAGCAACCTAAGTGTCCATCAATATATGGATGTCCTGCTTAATGAATAATTTTGGACAGTGAAAGATAAATACTATATATTATCACTTATATGTGGAATTTGAAAAATAAATACATGAATATAATAAAACAGAAATAGATTCACAAATATCTAGAATCAATTGTGGTTACCACTGGGGAAAAGGAAGCAAGGAAGGATAAGATAGGGATCAGGTATTATGAAGCACAAACACCTATGTATAAAATAAATACATTACATACATATATCAATATTATGTAGGACAGGGAATATAGTAAACATTTTATAGCTTTTACACTTTATGTGGAATATAATATATAAACATTTTGAATCATTATGCTGTACTCCTGAATTAATATATGGTAATTCAACACCACCTCAATAAAAATATTGAAAAGAATTTCTGAGTTAAAATCTATTTTAGTATGTCTCCAAACTGAGAATACTGCAAGCTCTAGCTTGCAGTGTAATTGAAGTTTCATAATCCCTTAACAAACGTTACTTAGTTTCTTAGCTTGAAAAGTTGGCCTTTGTTACTGTTTCCTGCCTGGACCTAACTCATTATTATTATTATGCTGTTATTAATAATTAATGTACAGCATGACAATTCCAGTTAATAATGCTACTGTGTATTTGAAAGTTGCTGAGTGGATTTTAGTATTTTGTAAACACTAAAAATTCACATCACAAGTAGAAATATTTTATAAATATAAATATATAAATATTTTATATTTATATTTTATAAATATAAATACTTTAAAAATGTTATAAATATTCTATAAAATAAATATTTTATAGAAGTGATATATGTTAACTACATTTGTTGTAATGAACATCTCAAAAAAATATACAAATATTAAATCATTGTCATACACCTGAACATTAGTCATATATAGAGTGGACTTTTGGACTCTGAGGGAGAGGGAAAGGGTGGGATGGTTTGGGAGAATGGCAGTGAAGCATGTGTATTTTCCTGTAAGAAACGAAGCGCTAATCTATGTTTGGTGTAGGATGCAGGATGCATGGGGCTGATGCACAGGATGATTCAGGTAGAGGATGTGGGGTGGGCGGTGGGAGGGGGTTTCGGCATTGGGCGATTGTGTTCACCTATGGCTGATTCGTGTCAATGTATGGCAAAACAAATACAGTATTGTAATTAAAAAAATAAATAAATTTAATTTAAAAAAAATAAAACTGAATGAAAATTAAAAATAAAAATATAATTACTAATGTAAAAATAATGACTAATGATTCATGAAAGTTAGAAAACTGTATACCCAATAATCTTCACATTTCTGAATACCATAATCCATCAAAATAGTCAGAAGAAGGATGTCAGCATTAAGTCTGATACAGTCAGGCAGTATCTCTATGCAATTCAACCATACTTATCTCTAGTTTTCTCTCAAAGGCAATGTAAGAAATGACCAAGTAGAATAATTGAAACTGAATACAATAAAACTAATAAATTTTCGAATTTATCAGATCAGTCACCATTTTCTATTTCTTTCTTAACTGAATTTTTAAGTATAGAATGCATTGTGCATTTTTAAAAATTTAACTATAAATACTAGCTAAAGAGACATCCTGAAAACTAAGAATTTAAAATAAAATTATATTGGTAAAACTGCATCTATATGTGTTGAAACTTTCACAAAAATTTCTATTTCCTACTGATAAATTTTTACACAAATGAAAATGCAAAAGCATCTTTTCCATTTAATGTAGCAACAAAAGCTTGTCAAATAGATGTCAAATTGATTATTCATGTTAAAAATCATCAAAGCTATCCATCAATTATGTTCATTTAACATGAGTTTAGTGTTTTTTGAAAGACACTATTTTTCCCAAAGCTCTGTGTCTAATCAACAAGTCCATTAAAGCAATTACTTTCAGTTATAATTACCTCTGTTTAAGCTAATCAGTCATAATGCATTTTTATTTTTATACAATTTCTTTTATATTTTATGTGATATACTTGGCAATCATTCCATCACTGTCATCACTGAAAACAAGCTATCACAATAATGAATTGTTTCATCAAATTTTATTTTGTCTTACAGTTTCTCAGGCATTTCCTCACATGGATATAGAACAGGTAGATATGATTATTTCCAGTTTTAAGATGAAAGTATTGAATCAGAAGCAAGTGATATAACCTTCAGAGAAGCTAATATTAGCATTCCAGTCTGAATTTCTTTCTGTAGGTACTTTCAAAGCCATAGTCAGTACGTATAACATATTTTGAATATTAGTAATTAGATTTAAACTTTTGAAATAAGGAATATTTTATATTTCTTCTTAATTCTTCTTTTGACAATTGACTGATGTCTTGTAGCAAAAATAAAACTGATCAAGAAATGTCTGAAGATCATTATCCTATTTACAACACAGAAATATTTCAAACATTGATTTTATTAGAAACCAACTTGGACCATAAAGAAGACTGAGCACTGAAGAATTTATTATTTTGAACTGTGGTGCTGGAGAAGACTCAGGAGTGTCCTTTGGACAACAAAGAGATCAAATCAGTCAATATTAAAGGAAATCAGCCATGGATATTCATTGGTAGGACTGATGCTGAAACTGAAGCTCCAATATTTTGGCCACATGATGTGAAGAGAGAACTCATTGGAAAAGACTCTGATGCTGGGAAAGATAGAGGGCAAGAGGAGAAAGGGCTGACAGAGGTTGAGCTGTTTGGAGGACATCACTAACTCAATGGACATTAATTTGCAAACTCAAGCAGATACTGAAAGACAGGGAAGTCTGGCAAGCTGCAGTTCATGGGATTGCAAAGAGTCAGACTTAGTGACTGAACAATAACAACAAAAACACTTCTAAAATATGTAAATAATGATTAAGTGATATTTTGCCTTACTTAAGTCATAAAACTATTTTGGAGATAAAATAGGGAAAATTTATCTTAATTTTTGCCCAGTTAGGTTTCTTTTTCTAATGATTTCTGTTTCTTTGTACCACTCCAAAAGAATTATGCCTCTAATTTCTTCCTGGTTTCTTTAAATTAAGTTCAAGGTTAATCTTTATTAATAATCATCAAACTTTTTCATCAGAGTTAAAAAAACTCAAAGGCCAGACTACTATTTTTATCCTTCTTTCTTTCTTTTCCTTGCCTTTGTTCTGGCTTACCATGGAAATTGTTATTGAAGAGTAAATCCTCCAAATGTCATTAGTACTGAAAAGAGAAATGGTCTAAGATGAAGTTGCAATCATTCATTAATGTTTAAAACACAGTCTGACCCCAGTATGCCTCTGCTTCTTGGAGTGAGACATATATTATGTGATAAAAGCACTCTTGTACTATGAATGCATTGTCTATGAGTTGTGATTCCTGATAAACTAGAAAACAGCCCTGTCATTCCTATGAACAACTTCCTTAACAGGAACTCTAGAGCAATTTGTGATTAATACCCGCTTCTACTCCCAAATTAGCATCTTAATATAAATATGAAATTGTTCCAAAATGGATATACGATTGATATTCTTGTATTCAAATGAATCAAGGTCTATTTTTGCATATTGATTTCTCATATCACCAAACAAGGGATAGATATTATTATTGATTTCTAGGCATAATTGCATGATGGGATGGGAAAAAGAAGACTTAAAAAACAAGCTGGTATATTTGTTGGTTGCTGGTATACTTGTATAAACAAGAGGTATACTACCTCTATCACAGAACGGCACTGCATACTGCCTCTGGTGTTATTGCCTGATGTTATGTGGTGGTTTCCAGTTACACCCTTGGCCCATACCCATGCTAAAGCAAGTTTTTCCTCCTGTGCCCCTTCTGTATATGCATACACTTGACCACCTTGGTGTACAAAACATGACAGAGAAGCAAACTTGCCTTTGATTGTATCAACATTACACCAGTATGAATTTTTCTTTTTTTCTTTTTTTTAATTAATTTATTTACTTAATTTCAATACTGTATTTGTTTTGCCATACATTGACATGAATTTTTCTTGAAGTTCTCTTGGAATTTATATGTGAATAGGCTTTCAAACTGTGGTGATGGAGAAGACTCTTGAGAGTCACTTGGACAGAAAGAAGATCAAATCAGTCAATCCTAAAGAAAATCAGTCTTGAATATTCTTTTGAAATACTGGTGCTGAAGATGAAGCTCCAATTATTTGGGCCCCTGATGCAAAGATCTGATTCATTGGAAAAGACCCTGATGCTAGGAAAGATGAAGGTGGGAAGAGAAGGGGGCAACAGAGGATGAGATGGTTGCATAGCATCATCAACTCAATGGACATTATTTAGAGCAAGCTCCAGAAAATAGTGAAGGATAGGGACTGGTATGCTGCAGTTCATGTGTTCACAAAAGGTGGACATAACTTAGGAACTGAACAACAACAACCTGTGTATACAGAATTTTAATTTTGCAACAATATCAGTCATTATGAATATAAGAGATTTACTACATAAATGTCTTAATTAAGTAATATAATCATTATAATATCAGTAGCTAGATATGAGGATTTTATATATCATGAGAATTTCCTGATCTCACTACAATAGGGTAGCCGAGCGGAATTTTTAGCAAAACTTCAGAAGTGTCCTATAGTCTGACTCCAAATTAATTCACGGGTTCTTTTATAATACAGTGGAAGAAGATTCTGGGTTCTAGCAGATTATCAGACAGACTTTGCAGTCTCCTTAAAATAATAATGAATAATTAGCCATTACCTTCTGCTTGTGAGATTTCTTCTTTTTAAGTGGTTGTAGCAAAATTGGAAATTCTTCCCTATTTTAAAAGAGGAAGGAAGTGCAATTTCAACTACAATCAAGCCTAGTAAAAATGACATTATCACTGACTCTTTTTTTTTTTTTGCCCAGAATGATTTGCTTTCTTTTATACCTTACATGATTGACAGGAAGATGCTGAATTATACTTTTTCCCCCTCATTTGAAATACTGAGGAGATGACTTTCTCCACGTGTTAACAAAAATACTACAAAAGTAGAAAAAGTAAAAAACTGTCAAGATACATAGCAACAAGAAAATATGAAGATCCTCAGAGTTTATTTCCTAGTTATAATTTTTTAAATTATTCCATGGGAAATATAATGACCATATTAAAAAGCAGAGACATTACTTTGCCAACAAATTTCCTATTGTTAAATCTATGGTTTTACTAGTAGTCATGTATGGATGTGAAGTTTGGACCGTAAAGAAGGCTGAACATTGAAGAACTAATGCTTTTGAGCTGTGGTGTTGACGACTTGAGAGTTCCTTGAACTGCAAAAGGATCAAACCAGTCAATTATAAAATACATCAAACCTGAATATTCATTAGAAGGACTGATGCTGAAACTGAAGCTCCAATAATTTGGCCACCTGATGTGAAGAGCCAACTCATTAGAAATGACCATGATTCTGGGAAACATTGAAGGCAGTAAGAGAAGGTAATGACAGAGGATGAGGTGGTTGGAACTTGATGGACATAAGTATGAGCAAATTCTGGGCAATGGTGAAGGGTAGGAAAGCCTGAAGTGTTGCAGTCCATGGGGTCACAAACAGTCAGACATGACTGAGCAACTGAAAACCAGCAGCAAATAATAACCTCAGCTTTAGTAAGCTGCTGTCTCAGAGGAAAGTTCTATTAAGATTGTGTGTTCAGGGTGCTCAGGGCTGGTGCACTGGGATGACCCAGAGGGACGGTATGGGGAGGGAGGTGGGAAGAGGGTTCAGGATGGGGAACACACGTATCTACACCCATGACAGATTCATGTCAATGTATGGCAAAACCAATACAATATCATAAAGTAATTAGCCCCCAGTTAAATTAAATAAATTTATATATTTAAAAAAAGATTGTGTGTTCAGATGAAGAAAGGATTTTTCAAGTGGCAAATGTCTAACAAGCCTCCTTGACCTAGTGTATTCCAAGTTGCATGTGTATCTAGTTATATATTTAATGTGTTTCCTCAACACTTTCATTCAAAATCTACCTTATAAAGACTGGAAATCTTGGAAAATATCAGAGCCTTATGAATATTCACATAGGATAAACTGAGCTGTTTACATTTGGTTCTTTTATTACATGTTCTTTTCTAAAGCTGGCCTGTATTCTGTCCTGCCAGACCACAGTAAATCATGGGCAACTAGAAACTGCTTCCTTTAAGCCCCAGGCTGTATGATACGGTACTGTGGATCCCTGTTTTCCAAACTTTTTCTCTTGGAGGCCCTGAGTCCTACTGGAGTGATTCAAGATTTCAAAACATTGGTTTGTAATTTAAATTTGGTAGTTTGGTAATTAAAGAAAACTCTCAGATATGCTGTCAGATTTTAACACATTGCAGACCACTGATATGCTAACTTAAATTGCAAGGTTAGTTTGCTTTTGTGCATCACTCAATAAGATTGCCCTTACCGTCTTTATAAATATGTTTGAAAGTTTTATAACACCTTCTGATTAGTGAAATTGGAGCTTTTCCCTAGTCCTTTAACGTTTCTAATTTCTGTGTGAACATTTCAACACTTTTAAAATTAACCAGCAAGTCCTTTATTAAAGTATCTGCCTAATGCACTCAACTAAATAGCAAATATGGTTGAAATATAAGTTCATTGCATATTCTCTTCAGCAAAGAATGGTCAGTTGCACAATGACTATCAAGTGACTAGTTTTATTCATAAAAAAAATATACAAATTTTATTTAGATTGCTTTTTCACTCAGTTTTATTTTTAAAGTGCTGTAAATTTGAATGTAAAAAAATCAACTTTTAAAGTTATTGTTTTTATACATTTTATATAATAATATCGCATATTTTATTTATTTATTTTTGCAAATTTGAGTTCCAAAAGCTGTGAGTACAGGGAAAATCAACCCTGGATACTCTTGGAAGGACTGATGCTGAATCTGAAGCTCCAATTCTTTGGCTAACAATTGACTCATTGGAAAAGATTCTGATGCTGGGAAAGATTGAAGGCAGAAGGAGAAGAGGGAAACAGAGGATGAAATGGTCCGTGTACATGAACTTGGGCAAACTCTGGGAGATGGTGAGGGACATGGAAGCCTGGCATGCTGCAGTCCCTGGGGTTGTGAGGAGTTCGACACAACTGAATGACTGAACTGAACTGAACTGAACTGATGCTATTGGAGAACAACTGAGAATTAGCTCTAGAAAGAATGAATAAGTTCAATTATAATTGAAGTGTATCATAATAGGTTGTATTGAAATATATCATATAGGTTGTCTTCTGACTTGTTTGTTTGAGGGTTCCTTTTTCCTTAATGTCAAAATATAAATATTTATGATTAATGCCCTGCAATCCCGTTTCCTACTCTATTTCTCTTTAAATTGACTGCTCTTAAATTGACTTTGCTCTTATGCAAAAATTCCTACAATTAAAGTTGCTGGCATAGACAAAATATAGAGTGAAAAAATGAGTAAATGCTTGAGGATAAAATATTGAGAATTCATTTTATTTGAAATTTGCATTGTTTATTTGGAAGCATTTCCAAAGTACTTGGAACTGAGCATGACTAATAACATTTAACAGAATTTTCCAAATGTTCTGGGTTACCTTTCTCTCTTTTGACAATGTGTATTTTTCCTCCACCTCCATGTTGCTATCCATGGTTCTGAATCTGAGAGTTAGAGGAGAAGTAAAGGGTAAAAAGATTTTACTCTGGCAGTACTGTTTCGAGACAGTAAGTGTTTGAAGCTGACTCACTCTCATGACATTTTTACACATTTTGCAGTTTCCGTACATGCTGATGTGGCACTTCAGCTGACAATTCCCTTTTCAAATACTCATGTGTCCTGTGATTAAATCCATACCATTTCTCTGTCTCTGGGGACTCCAAAATAATATTCTCTTAGAGGTTTCTTCGGCAGGATGCAAAATGATTCAAGCTGATTTTCCCCCATGTAGTCTATTTCTCTCTTTTCTTAGGCATCACAAAACTTTTGATCCCATAAACTGTAGGAAAAAACGCTACTCCACCATACAGCTGTTTCTCTGTGTGTGCGTTGTTGTTGTTGTTGTTGTTTTTAATTCTTTAGATCAAGGCTTAGTAAAATAAGACTGTTCGGATAAATCCATTCAATTACCTGTGTGTGTAAATAAAGTTTTATTAGTACATATGTCTTTTCATTTCTATGTATTAATAGTATATGACTGCTCGTGTACAAAATAGGTAGGATTGAATAGTTGTGACTGAGGTCATACAGCCTGTAAAATATAAAATATTTATTTTCTAGCTGTTTGCAGAAAAAAAATGTTTGCTGACCCTGATTAAACACCAGAAGTAAAAGTCAAACAGTCCCATATACTATGCAAACATCCAGGAACACATAGTGAGCTCTCTGAGTGAGTCAACTCAAGACCCATTTGGAGGACTACAGACACTAGGTAAATCTCCAAAGACATCTCCTCATATTCTCTTTCTTCATTGTTTATCACTGATACTTATTAATTTTGAACAAATATTTAAATACTCACTTTGACTTATTGACATTTATTCAAGTGGCACTAGCAGTAAATAACGTTTATTGTCTATATTAGAAATTACTTTGACATCTAACATTAGAACTTATTTTGACATCTAATGTCTTGTAATTTAACACTTCAGAAGTAAACTCCAGATTGACATTTTATTATAAAAACATTTAGTAGGATGAGTTACCTTTTACCTCTCACTTTGCTTCTGTTCAATCCTACTAACCTGGAATTTCTTTTGTTGAGCCTCTTGTGCTCTGCTATTTGCTTTCAAAATTCTCCAAATATTATTTCAAATTCTTCTTCACAAAGAATTAAGAATGACTTACTTATTCATTGAAAAGTATTGAAGCATAGATGCTTCAATTAATTTGTTTCTCTGTATTGTGTCTCTTTATTCAAAAAGCTGGGTGGTATTTCCAGATCTTGTTATATGTGGCCAGACTGTATAGATTCTACAAGAAGATCTAGAAACAAATAATTTCCCTTTTCCCATGTGAGAAGTCTGTGGGAGGCATTTCTATGTTTCTGTGTTCTACTCCCAAACATTCCATTAGATGCACCATCTAAAAATCAAGATTGGAGAGGAAGACACTGGTTGTATCTTTGTAGCTGAACTGGGTTCTCTATTCTTATCAGTAAAAGAAAAAACTGATTTTTAGATCTCTACTTGCCATTATACTTACTTTTATCTGTACTCAAGGGGTCGTGAGTCATTTCACTTTCTATAGAGCTAAATTATTAATAGTAGTAGGCACTCAATTAAAACCACTTCTTTCATTATTACAAACCATAAGTTCTGATTTTATAGCTAAGAATTTGTAATTAGCAAAAGGAAAATATCCTTCAAAATGATAATCTTTTTTTTTTCTCCTTTTACCACTTCTCTCCCCTTAATTTCTCTTTTGTTTTTAGCCTGATATTTTAACAGTAATTTTAGAAGATTTTCCTGGTGGCTCAGAGGTTTAAAGCATCTGCCTCCAATGCGGGAGACCCGGCTTCAGTCCCTGGGTCGGGAAGATCCCCTGGAGAAGGAAATGGCAATCCACTCCAGTATTCTTGCTCGGAGAATCCCATGGACGGAGAAGCCTAGTAGGTTACAGTCACGGGGTCGCAAAGAGTCAGACACGACTGAACGACTTCACCTTCAAAAATTCTGGACTGAATAGGTCCTGACCAGCTTTTAGCAAAAACTTCTAAGTTCCTTAAAAACCACGGATAATATAAAGGAATATGTTATAAATGCACACAAAATTTTTGTATATATTTGTGTATAGTTTACGTTTGCATATATCATAATTATTATGAAAGAAAGAATCCTTGTTAATATTTGCAATGTATATGTACATATATAGAGAAAGTAAATGACTGTAAAGCAAACATATTGATGTTTTATGTCCCTTATGGACATGAATTTCATTATTTTATGCCTGCATGTAGTATGTCATAATAGACGGAATTTTACTCAACATGAACATTACAAATTTCTGCCTCCAAAAACAAAAACAAAAATTAAAATTAATTTAAAATTAAAGTCAATACATGTTAGGGCTTAACAAAGTTGACACTGAATTCTTAAAAGTTGCTGATTTCTTTGTGCTTATCTGGAATAAAATGGATCTAATAATCTCTTCAGTTCAGTTCAGCCACTCAGTAGTGTCCAGCTCTTCACAATCCCATGGACAGCAGCACCCTTGACCTCCCTGTCCATAAGCAGCTCCCAAAGTTTACTAAAATTTGTCTCCACTGAGTCAGTGATACCAACCAACCACCTCATACTCTGTTGTCGCCTTCTCCTCCTGCCTTCAGTCTTTCCCAGCCTCAGGGTCTAATCAAATGAGTCATCTTTTCGCATCAGATGGCTAAAGTATTGGAGTTTCAGATTCAACATTAGACCTTCTAAAGAATATTCAGGGCTGATTTCCTTTAGGATGGACTGGTTGGATCTCCTTGAAGTCCAAGGGACTCTCAAGAGTCTTTTTCAACACCACAGTTTAAAAGAATCAATTCTTCAGCACTCAGCTTTTTTATAATCCAACGCTCACATCCATACATGACTACTGGAAAAACCATAGCCTTGATGAGAACATTTGTAGGGAAAGGAATGTCTCTACTTTTTAACATGCTGTTAGGTTGGTTATTCCAAGGAATAAGCGTCTTTTAATTTCATGGCTATCATCACCACCAGTTATTTTGGAGGCCCCCAAAATAAATTCAGGCATTGTTTCCACTGTTTCCCCATTTACTTTCCATGAAGTAATGGAACCAGAGCTCTCTAGTCTTTCCCATTCTGTTGTTTTACTCTATTTCTTTGCACTGAACACTGAGGAAGGCTTTCTTATATCGCCTTGCTATTCTTTGGAACTCTGCATTCAGATGTTTATATCCTTCCTTTTCTCCATTGCTTTTCGCTTCTCTTCTTTTCACAGCTATTTGTAAAGCCTCCGTAGACAGACATTTTGCTTTCTTGCATTTCTTTTCCATGAGGATGATCTTGATCCCTGTCTCTTGTACAATGTCATGAACCTCCATCCATAATTCATCATGCACTCTATCTATCAAATCTAGTACCTTAAATCTATTTCTCACTTCCACTGTATACTCATAAGAGATTTGATTTAGGTCATACCTTAATGATCTAGTGGTTTCCCCTACTTTCTTCAATTTAAGTCTGAATTTGGCAATAAGGAGCTCATGATCTGAGCCACAGTCAGGTCCCAGTCTTGTTTTTCTGACTGTATAGAGCTTCTCCATCTTTGGCTGCAAATAACATAATCAATCTGATTTTGGTGTTGACCATCTGGTGATGTCCATGTGTAGAATCTTCCGTTGTGTTGTTAGAAGTGTGTGTTTGCTATGACCAGTGAGTTCTCTTGGCAAAACTCTATTACCCTTTGCCCTGCTTCATTCCATATTCCAGGGCCAAATTTGCCTGTTACTCCAAGTGTTTCTTGACTTCCTGTTTTGAATCCCAGTCCCCTATAATGAAAAGGACATCTTTTTGGGGTGTTCTAAAAGTTCTTGCAGTTCTTCATAGAACCGTTAAACTTCAGCTTCTTCAGTATTACTGGTAGGCTTGGATTACCATGATATTGAATGGTTTGCCTTGGACACGAACAGAGATCATTCTGTCGTTTTTGAGATTGCATCCAAGTACTACATTTTGGAATCTTTTGTTGACCTATGATGGCTACTCCATTTCTTCTAAGGGATTCCTGCCCACATTAATATATATAATGGTCATCTGAGTTAAATTCACCCATTCCAGTCCATTTTAGTTCTCTGATTCCTAGAATGTCAATGTTCACTCTTGCCATCTCCTATTTGACAACTTCCAATTCACCTTGATTCATGGACCTAACATTCCAGGTTCCTATGCAGTATTGCTCTTTACAGCATCAGACCTTGCTTCTATCACCAATTACATGCACAACTGGGTATTGTTTTTGCTTTGGCTCCATCCCTTCATTCTTTCTGGAGTTATTTCTCCACTGATCTCCAGTAGCATATTGGGCACCTACTGACCTGGGGAGTTCCTCTTTCAGTATCCTATCATTTTGCCTTTTCATTCTGTTCATTGGGTTCTCAAGGCAAAATACTGAAGTGATTTCCCATTCCCTACTTCAGTGGACCACATTCTGTCAGACCACTCAATCATGCCAAAATGGGCTCGATAAAGTACAGAAATGATATGGACCTAACAAAAGCAGAAGATAGTAAGAAGTGGCAAGATTACACAGAACAACTGTACAAAAAGATCTCCATGACCAAGATAATCATGTTGGTATGATCACTCACCAAGAGCCAGACATCCTGGAATGTGAAGTCAAGTGGGCCTTAGAAAGCATCACTATGAACAATGCTAGTAGAGGTGATGAAACTCCAGTTGAGCTATTTCAAAACCTGAAAAATGATGCTGTGAAAGTGTTGCACTCAATATGCCAACAAATTTGGAAAACTCAGCAGTGGCCACAGGACTGGAAAAGGTTAGTTTTCATCCGAATCCCAAAGAAAAGCAATGACAAAGAATGCTCATACTACCACATAATTGCACTCATCTAGGTTCAGTTCATTTCAGTTCAGTTGCTCAGTCATATCTGACTCTTTGCGACCCAGTGAGTCACAGCACGCCAGGCCTCCCAGTCCATCACCACCTCCTGGAGATCACTCAAACTCATGTTCATTGAGTCAGTGATGCAATCTAGCCATCTCATCCTTTTTAGTCCCCTTCTCCTCCTTCCCCCAATGCCTCCCATCATCAGAGACTTTTCCAGTGAGTCAAATCTTTGCATAAGGTGGCCAAAGTACTTGAGTTTCAGCTTTAGCATCATTCCTTCCAAAGAACACCAGAACTGATTTCCTTTAGAATGGACTGGTTGGATCTCCTTGCAGTTCAAGGGACTCTCAAGAGTCTTCTCCGATACCACAGTTCAAAAGCATCAATTCTTTGGCACTCAGCTTTCTTCACAGTCCATCTCCTACATCCATACATGACCACTGGAGAAACCATAGCCTTGACTGGATAGACCTTTGTTGGCAAAGCAATGTCTCTGGTTTTGAATATGCTATCTAGATTGGTCATAGCTTTCCTTCCAAGGAGTAAGCATCTTCTAATTTTATGGCTGCAGTCACCATCCACATTGATCATCTCTCACGCTAGTAAAGTAAAGCTCAAAATTCTCCAAGCCAGGCTTCAGCAACACTTGATCTGTGAACTTCCAGATTTTCAAACTGGTTTTAGAAAAGACAGAGGAACCAAAGATCAAATTTCCAACATCTTCTGCATCATCAAAAAAGCAAGAGAGTTCCAGAAAAACATCTATTTCTGCTTTATTGACTATGCCAGAGCCTTTGACTGTGTGGATCACAATAAACTGTGGAAAATCTGAAAGAATGTGAATACCTAGACCACCATACCTGCCTCTTGGGAAACCTATATGCAGGTCAAGAAACAACTGTTAGAACTGGACATGGAACAACAGACTGGTTCCAATGGGAAAAGAAGTGTGTCAAGGCTATATATTGTCACCCTGTTTATTTTCCTTATATGCAGAGTACATCATAAGAAACGCTGGGCTGGAAGAAGCATGAGCTGGTCAAGATTTCTGGGAGAAATATCAATAACCTCAGATATGCAGATGACATCATTATTATGGCAGAAAGTGAAAAGGAACTAAAAAGCCTCTTTTTATTTTATTTTTAATATAAATTTATGAATTTTAATTGGAGGCTAGTTACTTTACAATATTCTATTTGTTTTGTCATACATCAACATGAATCCACCACATGTATACACGTGTTCCCCATCCTGAACACCCCTCACTCTTCCTTCCCCATACCATCCCTCTGGGTCTTGATGAAAGTGAAAGAGGAGAGTGAAAAAGTTGGCTTAAAGCTCAACATTCAGAAAACTAAGGTCATGGCATCTGGCCCCATTACTTATGGGAAATAGATGGGGAAACCATGGTAAGAGTGTCAGACTTTATTTCTGGGGCTCAAAAATCACTGCAGATGGTGATTGCAGCCATGAAATTAAAAGATGCTTACTCTTTGGAAGGAACGTTATGACCAACCTAGATAGCATATTCAAAAGCAGAGACATTACTTTGCCAACAAAAGTCTATCTAGTCAAGGCTATGGTTTTTCCAGTGGCCATGTACGGATGTGAGAGTTGGACTGTGCAGAAAGCTGAGCACTGAAAAATTGATGCTTTTGAACTGTGGTGTTGGAGAAGACTCCCGAGAATCCGTTGGACTGCAAGGAGATCCAAAGAGTCCATTCTAAATGAGATCAGTCCTGTTTTTCACTGGAAGGACTGATGCTAAAGCTGAAACTCCACTACTTTGGCCACTTTATGCGAAAAGTTGACTCATTGGAAAAAGACTCTGATACTGGGAGGAATTGGGAGCGACAGAGGATGAGATGCCTGGATGGCATCATTGACTCGATGGATGTGAATTTGAGTGAACTCCAGGAATTGGTGAGAGATAGGGAGGTCTGGCGTGCTGCCATTCATGGGATTGCAAAGATTCACACACTACTGAGTGACTGAACTGAATTGAAGTGAATGGGAACAGATGTCATCATCTTAGTTTTCTGAATGTTGAACTTTAAGCCAACTTTTTCACTCTCCTCTTCCACTTTCATCAAGAGGCTCTTTAGTTTTTCTTTACACTCTGCCATAAGGGTGATGTCTTCTGCATATTTGAGGTTATTGATATTTCACCTGTCAAGCTTGATGCTAGCTTGTGATTCATTCAGCCCAGCATTTCTCATGATGTACTCTGCATATAAATTAAATAAACAGGGTGACAATATACATCCTTGACATTCTCCTTTTCTTTTTTAACACCAGTGTCTTATTCCATATCCAGTTCTAACTGTTGTTTCCTGATCAAAATACAGATTTCTGAAAAGGCAGTTCAAGTGGTCTGGTATTCTCATCTCTTGAGGAGTTTTCCACAGTTTATTGTGATCTGTAAAGTCAAAAGTTTTGGCACAGTCAATAGAGCAGAAATAGATTTTTTCTGGAACTCTCTTCCTTTTTCAATGATCCAGTGAATGTTGGCAATGTGATCTCCGGATCCTCTGCCTTTTTAAAACCAGCTTGGATATCTGGATGTTCATTGTTCTTATATTACTGAAGCCTGGCTTGGAGAATTTTGAACTTTACTTTACTAGCGTGTGAGATGGGTGCAATTGTGGGGTAGTTTGAATGTTCTCTGGTATTGCCTTTCTTTGTGACTGGAATGAAAACTGACCTTTTCCAGTCCTGTGGCCACTGCCATATTTTCCAAATTTGCTGGCATACTGAGTGTAGCACTTTCACAGCATCATCTTTTAGGATTTGAAACAGCTGGAATTCCATCACCTCCACTAGCTTTGTTCGTAGTGGTGTTTCCTAAGGCCCACTTGACTTCACATTCCAGGATGTCTGGCTTTAGGTGAGTGATCACACTGTCGTGATTGTCTGATTCATAAATATCTTTTTTATATAGCTCTTCTGTGTATTCTTGACATCTTTCCTAATATCTTCTGCTTCTGTTAGGTCCATATCATTTCTGTTCTTTATTGAGCCCATCTTTGCATTAAATGTTCACTTGATATCTCTAAGTTTCTTGAGGAAATCTCTAGTCTTTCCCATTCTATTGTTTTCCTCTATTTCTTTGCTTTGAATGCTGAGAAAGACTTTCTTGTCTCTTCTTGCTATTCTTTCGAATTCTGCATTCAAATGATTATATCTCCTTTTCTCCTTTGATTTTTGCTTCTCTTCTTTTCATAGCTATTTGTAAGTCCTCCTTAGTCAGCCATTTTGCTTTTTGCATGTCTTTTTCCTGGGGATAATCTTGATCCCTGTCTCCTGTGCAATGTCACGTACCTCCATCCATAGTTCATCAGGCACTCTGTCTATCAGATCCAGTCCCTTAAATCTATTTCCCACTTACACTGAATAATCATAAGGTATTTGATTTAGGTCATACCTAAATGGTCTAGTGATTTTCCCTACTTTTCAACTGAAGTCTGAAATTTTTAATTAAGTTGTTCATTGTCTGAGTTGCAGTGAGCTCCAGCTCTTGTTTTCATGACTGCATAAAGCTTCTCCATCTTTGGCTGCAAAGGATATGATCAGTCTAATTTTGGTGTTGACCATCTGGTTATGCCTGTGTGTAGAGTCTTCTCTTGTGTTGTTGGAAGAGGATGTTTGCTATGACCAGTGTATTCTCTTGGCAAAACTCTACTAGCCTTTGTCCTGCTTCATTATGTACTCTAAGGACAAATTTCCCTGATTCTTGACTTCTACTTTTGCATTCTAGTCCCCTATAATGAAAAGAACATCTTTTGGAGGTGTTAGTTCTAGAATGTCTTGCAGATCTTCGTAGAACCATTCAACTTCAGCTTCTTAAGCATTACTGGTCGGGACCTAGAGTTGGGTTACTGTGATATTGAATAGCTTGCCTTGGAAGCAAATAAAGATCATTCTGTCATTTTTGAGACTGCATACAAGTACTGCATTTTGGACTCTTTTGTTGACTCTGATGACTACTCGATTTCTTCTAAGGGATTTTGACCAAAGTAGTAGATATAGTGGTCACCTGATCTAAATTCACCCATTCCAGTCCATTTTAGTTTGCTAATTCCTAGAATGCTGATGTTCACTCTTTCATCTCCTGTTTGACCATTTCCAATTTTTCCTTGATTCATGGACCTAACATTCCAGGATCCTATGCAATATTGCTCTTTACAGCTTTGGACTTTGCTTCCATCACTAGTCCCATCCGCAACTGTTTTTGCTTTGGTTCTGTCCCTTCATTCTTTCTTGAGTTATTTCCCCACTGTTCTCCAGTAGCATATTGGGTATCTACTGACCTGGGGAGTTCATCTTTCAGTGTGCTATATTTTTGCCTTTTCATACTGTTCATGGGGTCCCAATCTTTTGATTGTTTGTAATTATCTAAATGTAGTCCTTGCAGAAAAAAAAAAAAAAACTGTATACTATTTGAATCAATATTTTATCCCAATAAGACTAACAATGACATTAACTTTTCTATGGCATAAAATAAAAAAACAGTTCAAGTATTAGAGTTGAAGTAACATCTGAAGTATGTTATTCTCAGCTGGTGTCTATTTTTGAGAAGCTTTCCATCTTATCAAACTACCTTAAAAACTTTCTAAAACAAGGTAAAACACACATACACACACATTCAAAGTCACATTTATTTACACCAAATGGCATTAATAGAACACCTCAAACTATTTTGGTTTATACAAAGAAGGCCCTTTAAATAATAATATAATATATGCGGGGGCACTCCGCAGAAAGAGCGGAGGCAGTGGAACTTCCCTCAGCAAAGCCGAGGGGTTCCCAAGGAGAGGTGAGCCTGCTGTCCGCCAACCCAGCCCCTCGGCGAGCGAGAGACAATCAGAGGCGACAGGGGTTCCATCGAAGCAGTTCCGGTTTATTGTTGCAAACTCCCAACTTATATAGACAAACAGGAGGGTTTTAGGAGGGACTTTCCATAGTTGCACCAATCACATTAAAGGTCAAATTGTCACCTTCATTATAACAGGAGTCTATAGAGATCACACACTGTCTATGTGCACAGAAATCAAGAGAGCCAATTAAAAACTTTGACAGACAACATAGACCCTGCCCCCATCTCTTCTGCCAGGCGCCATCTTAGGTTTTCGACCGCAAAGCTAGCCCTTTTGTTTTTAAGGTTTCCCCATTTAGGGCCCCACATAACCCCCCTTATTTTATTTTATTTTATTTAAGCCCTCGAGACATTTGTATTGCTGTTCTGTAGAGCAAGGCATAAAGCTGTAGGCGGCCAACCTCCAGCCTCGCCAGCCCCTCTCGCGGCTGTGCCTGTCTTAGGTTGCCCTCCTCTGAGGGTTTTACCCGTCATTGGCTATCCAGCCACCTCTTGGGGGCTAGGCGGAATCTCTCTAGATGATGGGCATCTAGAACTCTTATTTTTATTTATCTGTCTCAGTTAATCTCTTGAAGGGCTAAATTAATCCAGGGGTTTTGTGGGTCCCCAACGTGAGGCTCCTCTTTCATGACCTGGGCACACATAACCTTTTTTAACACTACAACAAGCAGAATATAATAAAAACAAGCAAATAGAAGGCATTTTTAAACCAGGTGAATGGAGTTTGTATCCAGTCCCATAGATTCATTGCTCCCTTTTTTACCTGTTAAGAGTCTCATTTAACATTGGAAAAGCTGTCAGACAAAAGCTGGGGTATCTCACATCGCAGTCTATGAGCGCCAGAACACATCTTGATCGCTCTGGAGTGGAGAGCATGGAGATCAAGCTGTTGTTGGAGTCCCATCATAGCAGATCTCAGGTGTTCAAGCTGGTTTGAAATCCTTGAGCAGAGGCAGTGGATGTGTTGTTTATAACCTCGATGGTCTGAGCTTGTTGAACTCCCAGCATGGATGCTGACACTGTTGTACCCTCATGGTTGATGGCCTTGTGTCGTTAAACCCAGGTTTCAAAGATTTTAAAAACTGTTATACAGCCATGGCAATGAGGAAGGTCAGCATGGAGAGGCTAGATAATCTGACGATCACCAGGAGCAGTGTCCAGCAGGGTCGCTGCATCGATGATCTGAAAGGGAAGAAAAGATCGCCTCAAGAACTTTTTGTTATTGGGCTCAATATGTGAATGTCTCTTTAATCTGTGTCAGGTTTTGAGATTTGACCTCTCTTTTGTGGTGTAAATTTAAGATTCCTTGCTGGCACCCATATAGGGCTGGGGTCCCCAATGGGGAATATGTATCCGAATCCTCTCCCCATTGTAAGGAGTGGATCGGGCCCCTTCCACTGACCAGTGATGGGTTCTTTCCATCTCACTTGTATTTCAGGTTTTATTTCTTGATTAGACCAATGTTTCTGAAAACATGATATCGGTTCATTTTTTGAAAAATTTAAGATGTTCAGAGTAAAGAGTGCCATTCCAAGTTGCCGGTGAGGGCTTATTCCCCCTTTTTGTTTTTGTAATTGAGCCTTTAAATTTTGATGGTGGCACTTAAGTTTTCCAAAAGGGGAATAATGGGTTACATCAGTATGCCACAGCACATTGGGTTTTAGCCCTCGAGGGTTTACTCCTGGGGTCTGTAAAGGTGGTACTTGTAAATAGGGAAGACAGGATTTACAAGTATGTATAATTTTCTTTAATTCTTTAATAGGGATCTGTGGGAACCTTTTATGTAGCCCTCTCCAATTTATATGAATAAGATTGTGAAGATCATAGGCATCTTGTAAGTTATAAGCTTGGATTGTAAGGGAGGCAGCTGTATCGGCCAGGGAATTTCCCATTGAAAGCAATCCAGGTAAATTTGATGACCCCTAAGATGGTGTACATAAATGGGATAGTGGGAGGTCTCCGACCGGTAGGTCTTTCTCCACCTTGGGGGCACCCCTTCTTAAAGTGTCCCTCTTGTGGTTGATGAGCTAGGCCCTGGAGAATAGTTTTTGCCACAGGGAGTTTGGGCCATCCTCTGCCACTGCCTTTTGAGCTCTTTTAAATCGTTGGCCTCCCAGGGGTACCAGGCTGCCGGCCTATTCCCCTCCGGGTTAATATTTACAGGAAAGGCTTGAGTCAGGCCGGTAAAGGGCAGTGGGGATCCCCAAGGGTCCCTGGGGTAGGTTCTCTCTTTCCAAGGTGACCTCATTGTCTCTCCCACCCAAGGTGCTCTCGAAACTTCCTCAAATGGGGGAGGCAGGGAGGGGCACAAATCTCTCCCCTGGGCTCCCGGTCCTGAGGCATCAGAGGAGTCTCTACTCTCTTCTGCCCTTTTATCATCCCCGAAGGGCTCCCATGGCCCACTATTTGCTCTAGAGTCTTTATTCCCTGCAGTGTCTTTTGCTATATCTTGGTCTGACATGACTCATTCCTCATCAAATTTTTCCCATTGTTTTTCTGATTTTGAATTGAGGGCACCCGTATCAGTGACATGCTCCTCGCTCCGTGAAAAGCAGAGCTTGAGGGCCGAAATGATCAGACAGAATCCTAAGGGGGGCTCCTCACCGTATCGAGCCTCTCTCTGCCTAGCAAGGGTTTGTACTCGATCCCAAGTGTCCCAAGAGAACAGGTTAGCTGAAGCAACTCAGGGGCCAACCATACAATGGTCCCCCAGACCTTAATAGCCTGAGCGTCAGAAATCTCAAGTCCTCTGCTTTTGAGCATATATCTCAGTGCCTTGATGGCAGGCTCATCAGACTTGCTAATGTTACTTCCCATGTTGCCGAGAGAGGATAGAAAGAAAAGTCACTGAGGACAGCCACCAAGAATCCTACCAGGAGTGGTGGCGGCCAGAAAGTTGGACTTATGGTATGCTTTTGGAACTGTTTATGTGCCTGCGTCATTGCACGGAAATTTTCTTGCTGGGGGCGGGCACCCTAGAGGTTTCTAGCCTGTTCCGTGACCCCCTTATCCTGTCACGGGAGTCTTCAAGTGGCAGGCGCCCTAATGGCCTTTAAGTGCCTGACCCGTGCCCACAGGGAAGATTCTAGGCCATGTCCTCAGTTGAGAAAGATTAAAGGGAGTTTCACCCGGTCGGACTCTAGTTACTGAGGCTTACCTGTTGTGGGGCCTTCAAAGTCCGCCAGAGAGTGGCCCTAGCCAGGACTTATCAGTTGCCTCCACAACCGTTCGCCTGTTCACTGAAACTCCAGAAAAAAAGAATTAAGGCCAGATCAGGAAAGAAGAGGAGAAGGAAAATAAGAGAGTTTTTGGCACTTCCCTCATAAAAGAGGGGGCCCACCTTGATGTCCGGATTACCTCGGGTGATACTCCTCTAAAGGGGAGCTCCGTGCTGTGACCAGCCTAGGGTCCCTCGTTGCTCCTCTTTCAGAGCCGCACGGTGACACCACCTCCGTCCGTCCGCTTCGTGCCCCACGTTGGGCGCCAGTTTCTGCGGGGGCGCTCCGCAGAAAGAGTGGAGGCAGTGGAACTTCCTCAGCAAAGCCGAGGGTTCCCGAGGAGAGGTGAGCCTGCTGTCCGCCAACCCAGCCCCTTGGCGAGCGAGAGACAATCAGAGGCGACAGGGGTTCCCTCGAAGCAGTTCCGGTTTATTGTTGCAAACTCCCAACTTATATAGACAAACAGGAGGGTTTTAGGAGGGACTTCCCATAGTTGCACCAATCACATTAAAGGTCAAATTGTCACCTTCATTATAACAGGAGTCTATAGAGATCACACACTGTCTATGTGCACAGAAATCAAGAGAGCCAATTAAAAACTTTGACAGACAACATAGACCCTGCCCCCATCTCTTCCGCCAGGCGCCATGTTAGGTTTTCGACAGCAAAGCTAGCCCCTTTGTTTTTAAGGTTTCCCATTTAGGGCCCCACAATATAAGCATTGTCATCATCAGTCCCAGTTTTGAAATTTCACATTTATATCTCAAGGTTCATTTAAAATATTCTCTCACTACACTTGAAAAATATTTGAAAGTGGGGCAAGAGTTGCATAATTAAATAACAGAGGAAAAATCCATTGAATCATACAATCTCAAAGCTGAAGATTTTCATATTTACATAGTGTTAAAACACTTATTTAACATAAGGAACAAATTCAGTGTTGTCAGTTGAAGACCCAGGCTTTCTGACTCTTCAAATTGTGATTTCTACTATCTGATTCTTATATAAAGTCAGCAAACACAATGGGAAACTGGTGATATTTATATAAATCATATTATTTCTAGATTTAATTCATTAGCATTACCAAATGTTTCATTCAGCTGTTTTTCTCCCATCTTTCCCTTCAAACACAACAATTTCCTTGGCAAATAAAACATCCGTAAGTACACTTGGGTCTATCTCTGGGGTTTCTGACAATTGGTATTTTAAGACAAACATACAAATAAATGGAGGCAGCTTCAGGGTAAGATATCTTGGCAACATTCATATTTTGTCTCATATAAAGGATTATGGGTTCCTCACAGAAAGCTATGCTACAATACAAAGATTAGAGCAATTATGAGAGCCTTCTTTTTAGTCATCACAAATGATATTTCCAAAAGAGCAATCTGTATTTTCTCCACTATATATTTGTACAAAACTAACTTGGGACAATTTGTGGAGTAATTTGTATCTATTTGCTACAAAATCTGACAGTAAATACATAGAGACAGTTAAGCAAAGTATACCCTTTAGAAAAACTTAATAGATTGACTCTATAAATATAAGTTTTATATGCATTCTTATGAATTACCTAAATAATATAAGCACTATGTGTTCTTAGTTCATTACTTTCACACAAATAGATGCCTCTAAAACACTTAAGGCCTACCTTTATTCCTTACTTCCTTTCTTTCGTTTTCTCTTTATTTTGAAAAATTTGCTTTTAAAAGAAGTAAACTTATATTATTACTTAAAAGTGAATGTAAATTTCCAGATGCCAAAATATAACTTCTCTTCATTTTGTTTCCTCAGATCGCATGCTGATGGCAGTGACAAAAGATAATGGATTGATAATGTTGAAGAATAATTGCAAAGAAAGCAGTTTGATTTCATATTCAAATATTTTATGACATGTTATAATAAAATACAGCTTCTTCCTTACCAGTAACGGAAATTGATAAGAACCTGGCTTAGCTAAAACTGTCCTAGATAAATTGCTCTTTTGAAATAATTTTTAAAAAGAGCAATTGAAATTCACAGAGTTATTCTATTCTATAATCTTTTCCCCTCATTGCCCCATTCCCAGATTATTAGCTTTAAAGTACAGATTCCTGAAATAGGTAAATCTATGTGGACAGAAAGATCACTGTATTTACTTTTCAGAAAGATATTAATTTGCCAGAAACATAAATTTACTTACAATTACAATATTGAATTCTCTTTGAAACATGGTAGAGGCAAAACAAACTTTTGATTATTTATAGCTTACAATTTGTGAACTTGATATAATCCATTCTAAAAGTGAAAATATTGGTATCTTTAATATATTTTATGAAGTGCATGGATTATGCAAGACCCAAGGAAGAAAAATATATAGCAAGATTCACAATCCTCTCAGGTTATAAAGAAATATTTCCTTCCTTAAAAGTAACTTCCTATTTGTTAGTCTGTTCTTCATTATGAATTTCACCAGATAGATGTTATCAAGTAGAGGAAGGATCAAAGAGGATCCTGTCTTGTTTGCCTCTGGTGTTGGTAAGGATACAAAGAAGAATCTGGGGTCTTACCCATGGAGTAAACAAGCTTATTAAGGAAAGAACAGAAACAGCACCTCAAGGGAGAGGGCCCTCAAGGGCCAAAGAGAGGCACTGGCCCACTAATGATATAGGAGTTTTCAAGACAGCATTTACATATTCATTTAAGCAGGTATGAGCTTCCCTGGTGGCTCAGATGGTAAAGCATTTGCCTGCAATGCGGGAGACCCGGGTTTGATTCCTGGGTCGGGAAGATCCCTTGGAGAAGGAAATGTCAATTCACTCCAGCACTCTTGCCTGGAAAATCCCATGAACAGAGGAGCTTGATAGGCTACAGTCCATGGGGTCACAAAGAGTCAGACACGACTGAGCTACTTCACTTCACTTAAGCAGTCATGGACTAATAGTTTTGATTAATAGTCACATGTTACATAACAGTTGGCTCTACTGTGCATGTCTTTCCCATAATTCAGTCTATTATAATCAGATGTATATACATACAGAATATTTATGAACATGTAATAGGCTTCTGGCTGCTTAAGATCACTTGAGGACACAGCAGCCGTGCGCTGCACACCAAGGGTGCATGTGCTGGAGTTGGAGAGGTCTCTGTGGTTACTTTGTGGGCTTCCCAGGTAACACTAGCCTGACAATGCAGGAGACATTAAGAAATACAGGTTCCATCCTTGGGTCAGGAAGATCCCCTGGATGAGGACATGGCAATCACCTCCAGTATTCTTACCTGGAGAATTCCATGGACAGGGGAGCCTGGTGAGCTCTAGTCCATAAGATCGCAAAGAGTTGGACACAGCTGAAGCAACTTAGCATGCACAAGCACATTGCAGTTATTTTGTAGCATATCGTTGAAGTCACCTGGGCCACATTAGCGTATGTCTGTGGTGGGATATAGACATAGCTGCAACCTTCTTGGGTCAGCTTGCAACCTTCTTGGCTGGGTCACCCATTGGTGATCATGCCTAAATTTCTGTCTAATATAGGATAAATTGAAGAAAAACAACAAAATATTACTAAGATTTATCCAGTAACTTTAGTTGCACCTAATACTTTCTGAGTTTCCCTCATAACTTAGTCAGTAAAGAATCTGCTTGCAATTAAGGAGACCTGGGTTCGATTCCTGGGTCAGAAAGATCCCCTGGAGAAGGAAATGGCAACCCATTCCAGTATTCTTGCCTAGAGAATTCCATGGACAGAGGAGCCTGTCAGCTACAGTCTATGAACTGCAAGAGTTGGACCCAATGTAGCGACTAAACCACCATCACAGGTAAATGCTAACAGATACATATTTTCTTGATATCTTTAGGAAATTTACTGTGTGTTTGAATGTCATGCATATTTCTGATATTTTAAAATATTTCAAATTTCTGATAATTTCTAGCCTCACCTGGTGCTGCTCCTAACCAAGTTGGTGAGTGGCTGACTCTTCTGTGGTTGTGTAGCTAGTATATCTTGGTATGGAGCAAGAGAAATCAGGTGTACAAATCTATCTTCTGGATCATCTTTTTGCTTCAGAATGACACATCTAGCTCTAGGGAAAAATACCGTTTCATCCAAAGTTAGCATCTGAGGTCCTAGTGTATGCTTCTGTTTTAGATGTCCCTGTATTTTCACCACAAACCTCTGTCTTCCTCAATGTTTTCTTAGAGATATTGAAAACTACATTCCCTGTACACTGCATTCTGGACATGAAGAACAAAAGTCACCTCAATTGCATTCTCCTGCTAAAGCCACTGAACAATTTTCCTGCACAGTACTGAAGCTGAACATTTTTGAAATTTCTCCTAAGAGATTACAGTATGTGTTTGCCATTAGCTGCTTCTCCCTTTTCTTGAGTACACTAACATAATGAGAGGTGGGATTTATCCTTTGTATTTCTTTATCACCATGCCTTCTATATTCTGTTCCTAGATGTATAGTAAACTTTAATATGCCAGCTAGCCAGGACAGACACAGAGATTTGAAAATCTTGCAATTCCAAATAAAGTCTCACAGTTTGTCTGTTTCTTGTCTATTATTTAGGAAGTGAGAAAGTGAAAATTTATTATTTTGGGGGTTTGAATTTCTAATTTCTTATCTAGCAATTCTATAGCTTCACACTATTCTAAGCTTCCTCTCCACCAAGGGGTTGACTTAGGAAAGGGCAAGAACACCTTGAAATTTGTTCTCTAACTGTATATTTTACTACTAAATGCTAACTTTGTTAAATATTAATATTTTATACACTGAAATGCTTATATGAGGTTTTATTGTTTACAGTATAACAATTGCAAGCTATAACTTATTTCAACTCTAAGAGAAAGCTTATAAACACAAATTAAATATATATAATGTTAATTCAGTAAATATAGTGCAAATATATATAAAATATGTAATGTATAAATATAATGTAAATCAAATACATATGGGGAGAAACAGGGAAATTTGAAATGGAATAAGGTTATAGAGATTTAGTAAATTGAACACCAATTTTTAACTGCATTCCTATACAGACCAAGCTGGCTCAAATCTCTGCCTGGTTTTCTATACACTGTTCTAGAGCAGACACACATTTTTGCTTCCCTGTGTTAAAACAGCATGCCTTCCATCCCATGCTGCTTCTTTTCCTATCTCTCCTAGTTGTAGTGCATGCTTAGTTTTCCCCAAACTCAATTCTAAACTCATCATAGGGCAAAAGGCATCACCTTTTCTCAAGTTCTAAATATGTTTCTGTTGCATGAAGCCTGATGAGCAAAGTCTGCTACACCTTCATTGATCCAGCTTTACCTCCAGGGTATGTATGTATGTGTGTGTGTGTGTGTGTGTGTGTGTGTGTGTGTATATATGCATATGTATATATATGTGTGTGTGTGTGTGTGTGTGTATGCATATGTATATATATGTGTGTGTGTGTATATATATATATATATGCATATGTATATATATGTGTGTGTGTATATATATATATATATATATAAAATTTTCCTTTGGTACCTAGTCATCAATCTATTGTCACCAGAACATTATATTATTTTCATTTACTTCTCATTTCCTTCACAATCACAGTAAAAATTTTATTGATAATTCTCAACTTATCTCCCATTCAATCTATTGAACATCCCAGCTCATGTGGCCAACTGCATGCAATGTAGATATTTCAAAGCAAATACAAAATGTAAAAACTTTTCTCTCCAAATCAGCATCTTCTCCTGTATTACTTGATTTTTATCAATGGCCTCACTTTCTACATACTTGCAGTCACTAGGAAAATATAATGTCTTTCACATCAGTTCAATTCAGTTGCTCAGTCATGTCTGACTTTTGCAACCCCATTGCAAAGAGCCAGTATGCCAGGCCTCCCTGTCCATCACCAACTCCCGGAGTTTACTCAAACTCATGTCCATCAAGTTAGTGACACCATCCAGCCATCTCATCCTCTGCCATCTTCTCCTCCTGCCCCCAATCCCTCTCAGTATCAGAGTCTTTTCCAAAGAGTCAACTCTTTGCATGAGGTGGACAAAGATTTGGAATTTCAGCTATAGCATCAGTCCTTCCAATGAACAACCAAGGCTAATCTCCTTTAGAATGGACTGGTTGGATCTCCATGCAGTCCAAGGAACTCTCAAGAGTCTTCTCCAACACCACAGTTCAAGAGCATCAATTCGGAGGATGAAAAAAGATGGCAGAGGAATAGGATGGGGAGAACACTTTTTCCCTCACTACTTCATCAAAAGAACATTTCAACGCTGGGTAAATTGCACAAAACAACTTCTGACTCCTGGCAGAGGACATCAGGCATCCAGCAAAGCAGATCATTGGCTTCAAAACCAGGTAGGAATTAATATAAAGGACTATGATAGAGACAAAGGAGGTAGGGGAGGGAACCCTGTCACAGGAAGGGAATCACTTCACGGGAAGAGACTCTTAAAAGAGAGGTTTCCTAAAATTGGGGAACATTCTCACAGGTGTGTATGGGGTGAACCCTGGAAGCACAGAGGGAAACATTACAGGAAGGAAGAATAAATAAATAATCAAAACCAACAGATTACGAATTCAACAATAAAAGCCCCAGCGGATAAGCAGCACAAATGCCCATGCCTGACAGCAGTGGGGGTTGGTCAGGGAGGATCGCACCCGCGACAGTGCTTTCTAAGAATTGGGCTGCGGGAGACGTAGGCTGCAGGGCTTTTCTCGAGAATCAGGGTGTAACGGGGCCAGAATAGGGTCCGCGCATGGCTAGAACGAACTATCTTGGTCTAGCCAGACTGTGGGATAGATAACACGCGAAACGCTCGAACATAAGACACCAAGAGGCCCGCACACAGAACAAAGGACGGATCGGCAATAGCCGGCTGCAGACCATCCCCCTCCGGCAACAGGCAGCCAGAGCCTTAAGTGGGGAAGGGGGCAATCGCAGCTCAAGAGAGACACTACCTACAAAATTGCAAGCAGGTTTCTTTGCTATTGAGACTGCTGGGGGCTCTGAACAGTTATCATCTGCCTGAGAAAGAGTCCTGGTGGAGCTCCCAGAAAAATGAGTGACCCAGAAAGCCCAGAAGTCACAATAGCGCATATCAAATTCCCTAGCCACTCGGACCTGGGAAGGGAACAAAGCCCCGGTTCAACCAAATCCAAGCCTCGGAGGGCTTCTGAGCGCCAACCTGAGCAGCTTAGACCGGGGGAAGTGCATGAAGCATAGGGCAGGCCCCACACAGTTATCTCACAGAGAGAGAGGGGCAAGCCCAGTGCAGAGTCAACCACACCCTCCCTGTGTCAAGACGGAAATCAGACATGGAAGGGACCAGCAAACAGAGGAAGTCAAACAGAGGGAACTGCCTTGGTAGCAACCCCACACAGTCCACAAAGACAGAGAAAGAGCCAGACATACCGTTACTACTTTTATGATCAAAATTTTTTTTTTTTTCCCGGGGGGATGATGTGGAAGCATGAATTTTTTTGTTTAAGAATTTTTTTCTTTCTTTAAATTTTTTTTCCTTTTTAAATCTGTTTTTTCTTCTTTTCTTTTTCATCTTTTTTCTAAACTTGCTTAAATGTTTAAGTCTTCTACATTTCTATTTATTATTTTTATAACCTAATATTACTTTTCAAAAAAAATCCCTATCTTTAAAGCAAACTCCGTATGTAGTCCTATTGGTGGTGGAAATTGTCTTTTAATAAGTCTGGAGTCTTTTATTTTATTTTATTTGGTTTCTGCAGGGGCACTCCACAGAAAGAGTGGAGGCAGTGGAACTTCCCTCAGCAAAGCTGAGGGGTTCCCGAGGAGAGGTGAGCCAGCCCCTCAGCGAGCGAGAGACAATCAGACGCGACAGAGGTTCCGTTGAAGCAGTTCCGGTTTATTGTTGCAAACTCCCAACTTATATAGACAAACAGGAGGGTTTTAGGAGGGACTTTCCATAGTTGCACCAATCACGTTAAAGGTCAAATTGTCACCTTCATTATAACAGGAGTCTATAGAGATCACACACTGTCTATGTGCACAGAAATCAAGAGAGCCAATTAAAAACTTTGACAGACAACATAGACCCTGCCCCCATCTCTTCCGCCAGGCGCCATCTTAGGTTTTCGACCACAAAGCTAGCTCCTTTGTTTTTAAGGTTTCCCATTTAGGGCCCCACAATTTCTCTATTTTTTTCTTTTAATTTTTCTATCCTTCTTCTTATCTTTAATATTTTATCTTTGAAAATCCAATTTCTACTCCAGATTTTTAATCTCGGCATTTTGGTATTTGTTGCCAATTTCGTACTTTTAAAAACCTAATCTTCAGTACCCAATTTTACATGAGTGCAAGATTGCTGGCTTGACCACTCTCTCCCTCTTTGAAATCTCTCTTTTCTCCACCAGGTGGCTTTTGTCTCCTCCCTCCCCCTCCTCTTCTCTACCCAACTCTATGAATCTCTGTGTGCTCCAGAAGGTGGAGAATTCTCAGGGAACTGGTCACTGGCCAGATCTGTATCCCTCCTTTGCATCTCCCTCTTTTATCCTCCTGTCCACCTCTATCTACTTCCTCCCTCTCCTCTTCCATGTATAACTCTGTGACCACCTCTGAGAGGTCCAGACTTTGGAGCACACACAAGAAAGTGGTTATGGGCTAGCTTGCATTTTCCTCTTTTGATTCCACCTTATCCCATTCCACTCACCTCTAACTACCCCTCCCCTCTTCTCTCCTCCAAGTAACTCAAGGATCCCCTAGGGATGACCCTCAAAGTGGAGAAACCTATCATCATTAACCTATATGTTTTAACATTAGCACTGAATAGATGGAGAAATCATGAGGCTATTGTAAAAATAAATCTGAAAACCAGAATCAGGAGGCGAAAGTCCAAATCCTGAGATCATCAAAGAATTCCTGAATACAAGGAACACTATCCAATAAGAGCTTGTCAAACACCTTCATCCCTATACTGAAACTGAGCACCACCCAAAGGCCAACAAGTTCCAGAGCAAGACATACCACACAAATTCTCCAGCAACACAAGAACAAGCCCCCTGAACTTCAATACAGAGGAAGCTCAAAATACTCCAGAACCATTGACGTTGCACAACCCATTACTTCACACTTCACAGCACTCCAGAGAGAAGAAATCCAGCTCCACCCACCAGAACTTCAACACAAGCCTCCCTAATCAAGAAACTTTGACAAGCCACTGATATAACCCCAAACACAGAGAGGAAGCTCTATAATAAGCAGAATTCCACAAATTCCCAGAATATAGAAAAGCCACCCCAAACGCAGCTATATAACCAGGATGAAGAGACAGAGGAATACCCAGCAGGTAAAGGAACAAGAGACATGCCCACCAAACCAAACAAAAGAGGAAGAGATAGGGAATCTACCTGAGAAAGAATTCCGAATACTGATAGTGAAAATGATCCAAAATCTTGAAATCAAAATGGAATCACAGATAAATAGCCTGGGGTCAAGGATTGAGAAGATGCAAGAAAGGTTTAACAAGGACCTAGAAGAAATAAAAGAGTCAACATATAATGAATAATGCAATAAATGAGATCAGAAACACTCTGGAGGCTACAAATAGTAGAATATGGGAGGCAGAAGATAGGATTAGTGAAATAGAATATAGAATGGTAGAAATAAATGAATCAGCAAGGGAAAAAGAAAGACAAACTAAAAGAAATGAGGACAACCTCAGAGACCTCCAAGACAATATGAAACGCTCCAACATTCGAATTATAGGAGTCCCAGAAGAAGAAGACAAAAGAAAGATCATGAGAAAATACTTGAGGACATAATAGTTGAAAACTTCCCTAAAATGGGGAAGGAAATAATCACCCAAGTCCAAGAAACCCAGAGAGTGCCAAACAGGATAAACCCAAGGCAGAACACTCCAAGACATATACTAATCAAACTAACAAAGACCAAACACAAAGAACAAATATTAAAAGCAGCAAGGGATAAAACAACAAATAACACACAAGGGGATCCCCATAAGAATAACTGCAGATCTTTCAATAGAAACTCTTCAGGCCAGGAGGGAATGGCAAGATATACTTAAAGTGATGAAAGATAATAACCTTCAGCCAAGACTACTGAACCCAGCAAGGATCTCATTCAAATATGAAGAAGAAATCAAAAGCTTACAGACAAGGAAAAGCTGAGAGAATTCAGCACCACCAAACCAGCTCTCCAACAAATACTAAAGGATAGAATTTAGACAGGAAACACAAAAAGGACGTATAAACCCGAACCCAAAACAATAAAGTAAATGGCAACAGGTGCATACTTCTAAATAATTACCTTAAATGTAAATGGGTTGAATGCCCCAACCAAAAGGCAAAGACTGGTTGAATGGATACAAAAACAAGATCCCTATATATGCTGCTTACAAGAGACCCACTTCAAAACAACGGACACGTACAGACTGAAAGTGAAGGGCTGGAAAGATATTCCATGCAAATAAAGACCAAAAGAAAACAGGAGTAGCATACTCATATCCCATAAAATAGACTGGAAAACAAAGGCTGTGAAAGGGGACAAAGAAGGCACTACATAATGATTAAAGGATCAATCCAAGAAGAAGATATAATAATTATATATATATATGCACCCAACATAGGAGCACCATAATATGTAAGACAAATGCTAACAAGCATGAAAGGGGAAATTAATAATAACACAATAATAGTGGGAGACTTTAATACCCCACTCACACCTATGGACTGATCAACTAAACAGAAAATTAACAAAGAAACGCAAACTTTAAACAATACAATAGAACAGTTAGACCTAATTGATATCTATAGGACATTTCACCCCAAAACAATGAATTTCAACTTTTACTCAAGTGCACACGGAACCTTTTCCAGGATAGATCACATCCTGGATCATAAATCTAACCTTGATAAATTCAAAAAATCAAAATTATTCCAAGCATCTTCTCTGACCATAATGCACTAAGGTTAGAGCTCAGTTATAGGAGAAAAACTATTAAAAATGCCAACATTTGGAGGTTGAACATCATCCTTCTGAATAATCAACAAATCACAGAAGAAATTAAAAAAAAATCAAAATACGCATTGAAACAAATGAAAATAAAAACACAACTACACAGAACCTGTGGGACACTATAAAAGCAGTGCTAAGAGGAAATTTCATAGCAATACAGGCATGCCTCAAGAAACAGGAAAAAGTCAAATAAGTAACCTAACTCTACACCTAAAACAACTAGAAAAGGAAGAAATAGAGAACCCCAGAGTTAGCAGAAGGAAAGAAATCCTAAAAATTAGGGCAGATATAAATGCAAAAGAAACAAAAGAGACCATAGCAAAAATCAACAAAGCAAAAAGCTGGTTCTTTGAAAAGATAAATAAAATTGACAAACCATTAGCCAGACTCATCAAGAAACAAAGAGAAAAAAATCAAATCAATAAAATTAGAAATGAAAATGGAGAGATCATGACAGACAACACAGAAATACAAACAATCATAAGAGACTACTATCAGCAATTACATGCCAATAAAATGGACAACTTGGAAGAAATGGACAAATTCTTAGAAAAATACAACTTTCCAAAACTGAACCAGGAAGAAATAGAAAATCTTAACAGACCCATCACAAGCATGGAAATTGAAACTGTAATCAGAAATCTTCCAGCAAACAAAAGCCCAGGTCCAGACGGCTTCACAGCTGAATTCTACCAAAAATTTCGAGAAGAGCTAACACCTATCTTACTGAAACTATTCCAGAAAATTGCAGAGGATGGTAAACTTCCAAACTCATTCTATGAGGCCACCATCACCCTAACACCAAAACCTGACAAAGACGTCACAAAAAAAGAAAACTACAGGCCAATATCACGGATGAACATAGATGCAAAAATCCTTAACAAAATCCTAGCAATCAGAATCCAGCAACACATTAAAAAGATCATACACCATGACCAAGTGGGCTTTATCCCAGGGATGCAAGGATTCTTCAATATCCGCAAGTCAATCAATGTAATTCATCACATTAACAAACTGAGAAATAAAAATCATATGATTATCTCAATAGATGCAGAAAAAACCTTTGACAAAATTCAACATCCATTTATGATAAAAACTCTCCAGAAAGCAGGAATAGAAGGAACATGCCTCAACATAATAAAAGCTATATATAATACCCACAGCTAACATTATCCTCAATGGTGAAAAATTGAAACCATTTCCCCTAAAGTCAGGAACAAGACAAGGGTGTCCACTTTCACCACTACTATTCAATATCGTACTGGAAGTTTTGGCCACAGCAATCAGAGCAGAAAAAGAAATAAAAGGAATCCAAATTGGAAAAGAAGAAGTAAAACTCTCACTGTTCTGCAGATGACATGATCCTCTACATAGAAAATCCTAAAGACTCGACCAGAAAACTACTAGAGCTAATCAATGAATATAGTAAAGTTGCAGGATATAAAATCAACACTCAGAAATCCCTTGCATTCCTATACACTAATAATGAGAAAGTAGAAAAAGAAGTGAAGGAAACAATCCCATTCACCATTGCAATGAAAAGAATAAAATACTTAGGAATATACCTACCTAAAGAAACTAAAGACATATATATTGAAAACAATAAAACACTGATGAAAGAAATCAAAGAGGACACTAATAGATGGAGAAATATACCATGCTCATGGGTCGGAAGAGTCAATATAGTGAAAATGAGTATACTACCCAAAGCAATCTACAGATTCAATGCAATTCCTATCAAGCTACCAGCAGTATTTTTCACAGAACTAGATCAAATAATCTCAAGATTTGTATGGAAATACAAAAAACCTCGAATAGCCAAAGCAATCTTGAGAAAGAAGAATGGAACTGGAGGAATCAACTTGCCTGTCTTCAGGCTCTACTACAAAGCCACAGTCATTAAGACAGTATGGTACTGGCACAAAGACAGAAATATAGATCAATGGAACAAAATAGAAAGCCCTGAGATAAACCCACACACCTATGGACACCTTATCTTCGACAAAGGAGGCAAGAATATACAATGGAGTAAAGACAGTCTCTTTAGCAGGTGGTGCTGGGTCAACCACTTGTAAAAGAATGAAACTAGACCTCTGTCTAACACCATACACAAAAATAAACTCAAAATGGATTAAAGACCTAAATGTGAGACCAGAAACTATAAAACTCCTAGATGACAACATAGGCAAAACACTCTCTGGCATAAATCACAGCAGGATCCTCTATGATCCACCTCCCAGTATACTGGAAATAAAAGCAAAATAAACAAATGGGATCTAATTAAAATTAAAAGCTTCTGCACAACAAAGGAAACTATAAGCAAGGTGAAAAGACAGCCTTCTGAATGAGAGAAAACAATAGTAAATGAAACAACTGACAAACAACTAATCTCAAAGATATACAAGCAACTTATGCAGCTCAACTCTAGAAAAATAAACGATCCAATAAAAAAATGGGCCAAAGAACTAAATAGGCATTTCTCCAAAGAAGACATACGGATGGCTAACAAACACATGAAAAGATGAACAACATCACTCATTATGAGAGAAATGCAAATCAAGACCACAATAAGGTACCATTTCACACCAGTCAGAATGGCTGCGATCCAAAAGTCTACAAGCAATAAATGCTGGAGAGGATCTGGAGTAAAGGGAACCCTCTTACACTGCTGGTGGGAATGCAAACTAGTACAGCCACTATGGAAAACAGTGTGGAGATTCCTTAAAAATTGCAAATTGAACTGCCTTATGACCCAGCAATCCCACTGCTGGGTATACACACTGAGGAAACCAGAATTGAAAGAGACACATGTACCCCAATGTTCATCACAGCACTGTTTATAATAGCCAGGACATGGAAGCAACCTAGATGTCCATCAGCAGATGAATGGATAAGAAAGCAGTGGTACATATACATAATGGAGTACTACTCAGCCCTTAAAAAGAATAATTTTGACTCAGTTCTAATGAGATGGATGAAATTGGAGCTGATTATACAGAGCGAAGTAAGCCAGAAAGAAAAACACCAATACAGTATACTGACACATATATATGGAATTTAGAAGGATAGTAATGATGACCCTCTGTGTGAGACAACAAAAGAGACACAGATGTATAGAACGGACTTTTGGACTCTGAGGGAGAGGGAGAGGGTGAGATGATTTGGGAGAATGGCTTTGAAACATGTATACTATCTTGTAAGAAATGAAGCGCCAGTGTATGTTCAATACAGGATACAGGATGCATGGGGCTGGTGCACAGGATGATTCAGGAAGATGATATGGGGTGGGAGGTGGGAGGGGGCTTTGGCATTGGGAGATCGTGGACACCTGTGGCTGATTTATGTCAATGTATGGCAAAACAAATACAGTATTTTAATGTAGAATAAAGTATTTTTTTAAAAAAAGCATCAATTCTTTGGCACTCAGCTTTCTTCACAGTCCATCTCTTAGATCTATACAAGACTACTGGAAAAAAAACAGTCTTGAGTGGACATACCTTTGTTGGCAAAGTAATGTCTCTGCTTTTTGCGGGGGCGCTCCGCAGAAAGAGTAGAGGCAGTGGAACTTCCCTCAGCAAAGCCGAGGGGTTTCCGAGGAGAGGTGAGCCTGCTGTCCGCCCACCCAGCCCCTCGGCGAGCAAGCAAGAGACAATCAGACGCGACAGGGGTTCCGTGGAAGCAGTTCTGGTTTATTGTTGCAAACTCCCAGCTTATATAGACAAACTGGAGGGTTTTAGGAGGGACTTTCCATAGTTGCACCAATCACGTTAAAGGTCAAATTGTCATGTCCCTTGGTTATAACAGGAGTCTATGGAGATCACACAGTGTCTACATGCATGGAAATCAAGAGAGCCAATCAAAAACTTTGACAGACAACATAGACCTCGCCCCCATCTCTTCTGCCAGACGCCATCTTAGGTTTTTGACCTCAAAGCTAGCCCCTTTGTTTTTAAGGTTTCCCATTTAGGGCCCCAATATGCTACCTAGGTTGGTCATAACTTTCCTTCCAAGGACTAAGCATCTTTTAAATTTCATGGTTGCAATCACCATCTGCAGTGATCTTGGAGCCCTCAAAATAAAGTCTCACACTCTTTTCACTGTTTCCCTATCTGTTTCCCATGAAGTGATGGGAACAGATGCCATGATCTTTGTTTTCTCGATGTTGAGCTTTAAGCCAACTTTTTCACTCTCCCCTTTCACTTTCATCAAGAGGCTTTTTAGTTCCTCTTCACTTTCTGCCATAAGGATGGTGTCAATCTGCATATCAGAGTTTATGGATATTTCTCCTGGAAATCTTGATTCCAGCTTGTGTTTCTTCCAGCCCAGCATTTATCATGATGTAGTCTGCATATAAGTTAAATAAGCAGGGTGACAATATACAGCCTTGATGTACTCCTTTTCCTATTTGGACCAGTCTGTTGTTCCATGTCCAGTTCTAACTGCTGCTTCCTTACCTGCATATAGGTTTCTCGAGAGGCAGTTCAGGTAATCTGGTATTCACATCTCTTTCAGAATTGTCCACTGTTTATTTTGATCCACATGTCAATGTCAAAGGTTTTGGCATAGTCAATAAAGCAGAAATAGATGTTTTTCTGTAACTCTTTTGCTTTTGCTATGATACAGCAGATGTTGGCAATTTGATCTCTGGCTCCACTGACTTTTCTAAAAACCAGCTTGAACATCTGGAAGTTCACTGTTCACGTACTGCTGAAGCCTGGCCTGGAGAATTTTGAGGATTACTTTACCAGCCAGTGAGACAAGTGCAATTGTGCAGTAGTGAGCATTCTTTGGCATTGCCTTTCTTTGGGATTGGAATGAAAACTGACCTTTCCAGTCTTGTGGCCACTGCTGAGTTTTTCAAATCCGCTCCCATATTGAGTGCAGCAGTTTCACAGCGTCATCTTTTAGGATCTGAAACAGCTCAACTGGAATTCCATCCCGTCCACTAGCTTTGTTTGTAGTGATGTTTTCTAAGGCCATTTGATTTCATATTCCAGGATGTCTGGCTCTAGGTGAGTGATCAGAGCATTTTGATTTTCTTGGTGGTGAATATCTTTTTATGTACAGTTCTTCTGTGTATTCTTGCCACCTCTTCTTAATATCTTCTGCTTCTGTTAGGTCCATACCATTCTGTCCTTTATCTAGCTCATCTTTGCATGAAATATTCCCTTGGTATCTCTAATTTTCTTGAAGAGATCTCTAGTTTTTTCCATTGTATTTTTTTCCTCTATTTCTTTTCATTGATCAGTGAGGAAGGCTTTCTTACCTCTCCTTGCTATTCTTTGGAACTCTGAATTCAGGTGCTTATATCTTTCCTTTTCTCCTTTGCTTTTCACTTCTCTTCTTTTCACTGCTATTTGTAAGGCTTTCCCAGACAGCCATTTTGCATTTTGCATTTCTTTTCTGTGAGGATGGTCTTGATCCCTCTCTCCTCTATAATGTCAGGAACCTCTGTCTACAGTTCATCAAACTGTAGTATATATATATAGTATATATATATGTTAGTATACTGTATTGGTGTTTTTCTTTCTGGCTTACTTCTCTCTGTATAATCGGCTCCAGTTTCATCCATCTCATTAGAACTGATTCAAATGTATTCTTTTAAGGGCTGAGTAGTACTCCATTGTGTATATGTACCACAGCTTTCTAATCCATTCATCTGCTGATGGACATCTAGGTTGTTTCCATGTCCTGGCAATTATAAACAATGCTGCAATGAACATTGGGGTACACGTGCCTCTTTCAATTCTGGTTTCCTCGGTGTGTAGGCCCAGCAGTGGGATTGCTGGGTCATAAGGCAGTTCTATTTCCAGTTTTTTAAGGAATCTCCACACTGTTCTCCATAGTGGCTGTACTAGTTTGCATTCCCACCAATAGTGTAAGAGAGTTCCCTTTTCTCCACACCCTCTCCAGCATTTATTGCTTGTAGACTGTTGTATCACTGCCATTCTGACTGGCGTGAAATGGTACCTCATTGTGGTTTTGATTTGCATTTCTCTCATAATGAGTGATGTTGAGCATCTTTTCATGTGTTTGTTAGCCATCCGTATGTCTTCTTTGGAGAAATGCCTATTTAGTTCTTTGGCCCATTTTTTTTTATTGGATCGTTTATTTTTCTGGAGTTGAGCTGCATAAGTTTCTTGTATATTTTTGAGATTAGTTGTTTGTCCGTTGCTTCATTTGCTGTTATTTTTCTCTCATTCAGAAGGCTGTTTTTTTCACCTTGCTTATAGTTTCCTTTGTTGTGCAGAAGCTTTTAGTTATAATTAGATCCCATTTGTTTATTTTTGCTTTTATTTTCAGTATTCTGGGAGGTGGATCATAGAGGATCCTGCTGTGATTTATGTCGGAGAGTCTTTTGCCTATGTTCTCATCTAGGAGTTTTATAGTTTCTGGCCTTACATTAGATCTTCAATCCATTTTGAGTTTATTTTTGAGTATTGTGTTAGAAAGAGATCTAGTTTCATTCTTTTACAAGTGGTTGACCAGTCTTCCCAGCACCAGTTGTTAAAGAAGTCTTTAATCCATTGTATATTCTTGCCTCCTTTGTCGAAGATAAGGTGTCCATAGGTGTGTGGATTTATCTCTGGGCTTTCTATTTTGTTCCATTGATCTATATTTCTGTCTTTGTGCCAGTACCATACTGTCTAGATGACTGTGACTTTGTAATAGAGCTTGAAGTCAGGCAGGTTGATTCCTCCAGTTCCATTCTTCTTTTTCAAGATTGCTTTGACTTTTCAAGTTTTTTTTTTTTTTTTTTCCATACAAATTGTGAAATTATTTGTTTTAGCTCTGTGGAAAATACTGCTGGTAGCTTGATAGGGATTGCATTGAATCTATACATTGCTTTGGGTAGTATACTCATTTTCACTATATTGATTCTTCCGATCCATGAACATGGTTTATTTCTCCATCTGTTAGTGTCCTCTTTGATTTCTTTCCTGTGTTTTACAATGTTCTATATATAGGTCTTTAGTTTCTTTAGGTAGGTATATTCCTAAGTATTTTATTCTTTTCGTTGCAATGGTGAATGGAATGGTTTCCTTAATTTCTTTTTCTACTTTCTCATTCTTTGTGTACAGGAATGCAAGGGATTTCTGTGTGTTGATTTTATTTCCTGCAAATTTACTATATTCATTGATTAGCTCTAGTAATTTTCTGGTGGAGTCTTTAGGGTTTTCTATGTAGAAGATCATGTCGTCTGCAAAGAATAAGAGTTTTACTTCTTTTTCTATTTGGATTCCTTTTATTTCTTTTTCTGCTTTGATTGCTGTGGCCAAAACTTCCAGAACTATATTGAATAGTAGTGGTGAAAGTGGGCACCTTTGTCTTGTACCAGCCTTTGGGAAAATACTTTCAATTTTTCACCATTGAGGATAATTCTGCTGTGAGTTTGTCAGCTTTTATTATGTTGAGGTATGTTCCTTTTATTCCTGCTTTCTGGAGAGTTTTTATCATAAATGGATGTGGGATTTTGTCAAAGGCCTTCTCTTCATCTACTGAGATAATCTTATGGCTTTATTTTTTTTTCAATTTGTTAATGTAGTGAATTACATTGATTGATTTGAGGATACTGAAGAATCCTTGCATCACTGGGATAAAGCCCACTTGGTCATGATGTACGATCTTTTAATGTGTTGTTGGATTCTGATTGCTAGAATTTTGTTACGAAGTTGTGCATCTATGTTCATCCGTGATATTGGCCTGTAATTTTCTTTTTTGTGGCTCTTTCTCAGGTTTTCGTATTAAGGTGATGGTGGAGTCATTGAATGAGTTTGGAAGTTTACCTTCCTCTGCAATTTTCTGGAAGAGTTTGAGTAGAATAGGTATTATCTTTTCTCAAAATTTTTGGTAGAATTCAGCTGTGAAGCCCTCTGGACATGGGCTTTTGTTTTCTGGAAGATTTCTGATTACAGTTTCAATTTCCGTGCTTGTGATGGGTCTGTGAAGATTTTCTATTTTTTCCTGGTTCAGTTTTGGAAAGTTGTACTTTTCTAAGAATTTGTCCATTTCTTCCACGTTGTCCATTTTGTTGGCATAAAATTGCTGATGATAGTCTCTTATGATCCTTTATATTTCTGTGTTGTCTATCGTGATCTCTCCATTTTCATTTCTAATTTTATTGATTTGATTTTTCTTCCTTTGTTTCTTGATGAGTCTGAATAATGGTTTGTAAATTTTATATGTCCTTTCAAAGAACCAGCGTTTGGCTTTGTCAATTTATGCTATGGTCTCTTTTGTTTCTTTTGCATTTATTTCTTCCCTAATTTTTAAGATTTATTTCCTTCTACTAACTCTGGGGTTCACCATTTCTTCCTTTTCTAGTTGCTTTAGGTGTAGAGTTAGGTTATTTATATGACTTTTTTCTTGTTTTTTTGAGGTATGCCTGTATTGCTATGAAATTTCCTCTTAGCACTGCTTTTATAGTGTCCCACAGGTTTTCGGTTGTTGTGTTTTCATTTTCATTCGTTTCTATGCATATTTTTATGTCTTTTTTTTTTCTGTGATTTGTTGGTAATTCAGAAGCGTGTTTTTCAGCCTCCATATGTTGGAATTTTTAATAGTTTTTCTCCTGAGATTGAGGCCTAATCTTAATTCATTATGGTCAGAAAAGATGCTTGCAATGATTTCAATTCTTTTTTTTTTTTTTTTTTTTAATTTACCAAGATTAGATTTATGGCTCAGGATGTGATCTACCCTGGAGAAGGTTCCATGAGTACTTAAGAAAAAGGTGAAATTCATTGTTTTGGGGTGAAATGTCCTAAAGATATCAATTAGGTCTAACTGGTTTACTGTATCATTTAAAGTTTGCATTTCTTTGTTAATTTTCTCTTTAGTTGATCTGCCCATAAGTGTGAGTGTGATATTAAAGTTCCCCACTATTACTATGTTAATGTTAATTTCCCCTTTCATGCTTGTTAGCATTTGTCTTACATATTATGGTGCTCCTATGTTGGGTGCATATATATTTATAATTGTTATATATTCTTCCTGGATTGATCCTTAAATCATTATGTGTTGGCCTTCTTTGTCTCCTTTCACAGCCTTTGATTTAAAGTCTATTTTAAAATGTACTGGTCATAGCAAACACCCTCTTTCAACAACACAAGAGAAGACTCTACACATGGACATCACTAGATGGTCAAAACTGAAATTAGATTGATTATATTCTTTGCAGCCAAAGATGGAGAAGCTCTATACAGTAAACAAAAACAAGACCAGGAGCTGACTGTGGCTCAGATCATGAATTCTTTATTACCAAATTCAGACTCAAATTGAAGAAAGTAGGGAAAACAGCTAGACCATTCAGGTATGACCTAAATCAAATCCCTTAAGATTATACAGTGGAAGTGAGAAATATATTTCAGTGCCTAAATCTCATAGATAGAGTGCCTGATGAAGTAAGGAATAAAGTTCGTGACAAGGTACAGGAGACAAGGATCAAGACCATCCCCATGGAAAAGAAATGCAAAAAAGCAAAATGGCTGTCTGAGGAGGCTTTATAAAGAGCTGTGAAAAAAGAGAGGTGAAAAGCAAAGGAGAAAAAGAAAGATATAATCATTTGAAAGCAGAGTTCCAAAGAATAGCAAGAAGAGATAAGAAAGCCTTCTTCAGCAATCAATGAAAAGAAATAGAGGAAAAGAACAGAATAGGAAAGACTAGAGATCTCTTCAACAAAATTAGAGATACCAAGGGAACATTTCATGCAAAGATGGGCTCGATAAAGGACAGAAATGGTATGGACCTAACAGAAGCAGAAGATATTAAGAAGAAGTGGCAAGAATACACAGAAGAACTGTACAAAAAGATCTTCACGACCCAGATAATCATGATGATGTGATCACTAATCTAGAGCCAGACATCTTGGAATGTGAAGTCAAGTGGGCCTTAGAAAGCATCACTATGAATGAAGCTAGTGGAGGTGATGGAATTCCAGTTGAGCAATTTCAAATCCTGAAAGGTGATGTTGTGAAAGTGTTTCACTCAATATGTCAGCAAATTTGGAAAACTTAGTAGTGGCCACAGGACTGGAAAAGGTCAGTTTTCATTCCAATCCCAAAGAAAGGCAATGTCAAAGAATGCTCACACTACTGCACAATTGCACTCATCTCACATTCTAGTAAAGTAATGCTTAAAATTCTCCAAGCCAGACTTCAGCAATACATGAACCATAAACTCCCTGTTGTTAAAATTGGCTTTAGAAATGACAGAGGAACCAGAGATCAAATTGCCAACATCTGCTGGATCATCGAAAAAGCAAGAGTTCCAGAAAAAAAAAAAAACAACATCAATTTCTGCTTTATTGATTATGCCAAAGTCTTTGACTGTGTGGATCACAATAAACTGTGGAAAATTCTGAAAGAGATGGGAAATCCAGACTACCTGACTTGCCTCTTGAGAAATCTGTATGCAAGTCAGGAAGCAACAGTTAGAACTGGTCATGGAACAACAGACTGGTTCCAAATAGGAAAAGAAGTACCTCAAGGCTGTATATTGTCACCCTGCTTATTTAACATATGCAGAGTATATCATGAGAAAAGCTGGGCTGGAAGAAGCACGAGCTGGAATCAAAATTGCTGGGAGAAATCAATAAATTCAGATATGCAGATGACATCACCCTTATGTCAGAAAGTGAAGAGGAGCTAAAAGCCTCTTGGTGAAAGTGAAAGAGGAGAGTGAAAAAGTTGGCTAAAAGCTCAACATTCAGAAAACGAGTATCATGGTATCCAGTCCCATCACTTCATAGAAAATAGATGGGGAAACAGTGGCAACAGTGTCAGACTTTATTCTTCAGGCTCCAGAATCACTGGAGATGGTGATTGCAGTCATAAAATTAAAAGAGGCTCACTCCTTGGAAGAAAAGTTATGACCAGCCTAGACAGCATATTCAAAAGCAGAGACATTACTTTGGCAACAAAAGTCCCTCTAGTCAGTTCAGTTCAGTCCCTCAGTCGTGTCTGACTCTGTGACCCCATGAATTGCAGCACGCCAGGCTTACCTGTTCATCACCATCTCTCAAAGTTCACTCAGACTCACTTCCATCGAGTCCATGATGCCATCCAGCAATCTCATCCTCGGACGTCCCCTTCTCCTCCTGCCCCCAATCCCTCCCAGTATCAAAGTCTTTTCCAGTGAGTCAGCTCTTCGCATGAGGTGGCCAGTACTGGAGTTTCAGCTTCAGCATCATTCCTTCCAAAGAAATTCCAGGTTGATCTCCTTCAGAATGGACTGGTTGGATCTCCTGCAGTCCAGGGACTCTCAAGAGTCTTCTCCAACACCACAGTTCAAAAGCATCAATTCTTTGGCTCTCAGCCTTCTTCACAGTCCAAATCTCACATCCATACATGACCACAGGAAAACCATAGCCTTGACTAGACGGACCTTAGTCGGCAAAGTAATGTCTCTGTTTTTGAATATACTATCTAGGTTGGTCATAACTTTTCTTCCAAGGAGTAAGGCTATGATTTTCCTGTGGTCATGTATGGGTGTGAGATTTAGACTGTGAAGAATGCTGAGCACCAAAGAATTGATGCTTTTAAACTGTGGTGTTGGAGAAGACTCTTGTGAGTCCCATGGTCTGCAAGGAGATCCAACCAGTCTATGCTGAAGGAGATCAGCCCTGGGATTTCTTTGGAAGGAATGATGCTAAAGCTGAAACTCCAGTACTTTGGCCACCTCATGCAAAGAGTTGACTCATTGGAAAAGACTCTGATATTGGGAAGGATATGGGGCAGGAGGAGAAGGGGACGACAGAGGATGAGATGGCTGAATGGCATCATGGACTCTATGAACCTGAGTCTGAGTGAACTCTGGGAGATGGTGATGGAAAGGGAGGCCTGGCCTGCTACCATTCATGGTGTTGCAAAGATTCAGACACTACTGAGTGACTGAACTGAACTTATCAGATATGAGTATTGCTAATCCTGCTTCTTTTGGTCTCTATTTGCATAGAATATCTTTTTCCAGCCTTTTACTTTCAGTCTGTATGTGTCCCTTGTTTTGAGGTTGGTGTCTTGTTGACACCACATATATAGACGTCTTGTTTTTGAATCCATTCAGCCAGTCTTGCCTTTTGGTTGGGGCATTCAACCCATTTACGTTTAAGGTAATTATTGATAAGTATGATCCCGTTGCCGTTTACTTTATTGTTTCAGGTTCGTGTTTATACGCCCTTTATGTGTTTCCTGTCTAGAGAGTGTTTTTGGGGAGCTGGTTTGGTGGTGCTGAATTCTCTCAGCTTTTGCTTGTCCATAAAGCTTTTGATTTCTCCTTCATATTTGAATGAGATCCTTGCTGGGTACAGTAATCGGGCTGTAGATTGCCTTCTTTCATCACTTTAAGTATGTCTTGCTATTCCCTCCTGGCTTGAAGCTTTTCTATTGAAAGATCTGCAGTTATCCTTATGGGAATCCCTTTGTATGTTATTTGTTGTTTTCCCCTTTCTGCTTTTAATATTTGTTTTTGTGTGGGTGTTTGATCTTTGTTAATTTGATTAATATGTTTCTTGGAGTGTTTCACCTTGGGTTTATCCTGTTTGGAACTCTCTGGGTTTCTTGGACTTGGGTGATTAATTCCTTCCCTATTTTAGCGAAGTTGTCAACTATTATGTCCTCGAGTATTTTCTCATGGTCTTTCTTTTTGTCTTCTTCATTTGGGCCTCCTATAATTTGAATGTTGGAGCGTTTTGTAATGTCCTGGAGGTCTCTGAGATTGTCCTCATTTCTTTTATTTCATTTTTCTTTTTTCCTCTCTGATTCACTTGTTTCTACCATACTATCTTTTGTTTCACTAATCCTATCTTCTGCCTCCCATATTCTACTATTTTTTGCCTCCAGAGTGTTTCCGATTTCACTTATTGCATTATTCATTGTATATTGACTCTTTTTTATTTCTTCTAGGTCCTTATTAAACCTTTCCTGCATCTTCTCAATCCTTATCTCCAGGCTATTTATCTGTGATTCCATTTTGATTTCAAGATTTTGGATCATTTTCACTATCATTATTCGGAATTCTTTCTCAGGTAGATTCTCTATCTCTTTCTCTTTTGTTTGGTTTGGTGGGCTTTTCTCCTGTTCCTTTACCTGTTGGGTATTCCTCTTTCTCTTCATCTTGGTTATATTGCTGCATTTGGGGTGGCCTTTCTGTATTCTGGGAATTTGTGGAGTTCTCTTTATTATGGAGTTTCCTCACTGTGGGTGGGAGTTGTATCAATGGCTTGTCAATGTTTCTTGGTTAGGAAGCTTGTGTCAGAGTTCTGGTGGGTAGAGCTGGATTTCTTCTCTCTGGAGTGCAATGAAGTGTCCAGTAATGAGTTATGAGACATCTATGGTTTTGGAGTAACGTGAGCTGCCTGTATATTGAAGCTCACGGGTGTGTCCCTGTGTTGCTGGAGAATTCGCATGGTATGTCTTGCTCTGGAACTTGTTGCCCCTTGGGTGATGCTTGGTTTCAGTGTAGGTACAGAGGCATTTGATGAGCTCCTATCGATTAATGTTCCTTGGATTCAGCAGTTCTCTGATGTTCTCAGGATTTGAACTTAAGCCTCCCGCTTCTGGTTTTCAGTTTTATTTTTACAGTAGCCTCAAGACTTCTCCAACTATACAGCACTGATGATAAATCATCTAGATTAAAGATGAAAAGTTTCTCCACATTGAAGGACACCCAGAGAAGTTCACTGGGTTACATGGAGAAGAGAAGAGGGAGGGGGTAGTTAGAGATGATTGGAATGAGATGATGTAGGATCAAAAGAAGAGAGAGCAAGCTAGCCAGTAATCATTTCCTATGTGCACTCCTCAATCTGGACTGCTCAGAGATGTTCACAGAGTTATATAGGGAAGAGGAGAGGGAGGAAGTAGACAGAGGTGGCCAGGAGTATAAAAGAGAGAAATGAAAAGGAGAGAGACAGATCCAGCCAGTAACCAGTTCCCTAAGTGTTTTCCATCGTCTGTAACACACAGATTCAGAGTTGGGTAGAGAAGGGGGAGAGAGGAGACAGAGACAACCTGGTGGAGAAAAAGGGGGTCCAAAGGAGGAGAGAGTGGTCAAACCAGTAATCTTGCTCTCAGGTAAACTTGGCTACTGAAGTTTGGGTTTTTAAATGTACAAAATTGACAACAAATACCAAAAAGCAAAGATTAAAAGTCTAGAGTAGAGATTGTATTTTCAAAAATACAATATTAAAGAAAAGAAGAAGAACAAGAAGAAAATAAAAGTCACAAGAATTATTATAAAACAACAACAACCATACCAAAAAAAAATCACACAAAAAAATATGGCATTTTAAAATAGGGTCTTTTTTTGGGAAAAATGATAGTAGGTATTAAAATTTAAAATTAAAGGAGAAATAGAGGATTTAAAATTTTTTAAAGTTAAAAAGGAGAAGAAGAAGAAAAGAAGAAAAAACAATCAAAGAACAACATCAAACAAAGAAAAAAAAAAAGAGAGTGAGAGAGAGACAGAATGGTTGTAATTATAGTAAAGATATTTCTGGGACTTTCTCTGGTGTTGTGGGCAGTGTGGGGTCACTTCCAAGGCAGTTCCCTCTGTTTAGCTTCTTCTGTTTCCTGGTCTCTTCAGTGTCTGATTTCTGCCTTGACACAAGTGGGGCAGTGGTGGACACTTTTTTTTTTTTTTTTTAGGCTCACTTGTTCAGTCTCGCTGTGAGGAGGGAGGGATACTGCAAACAAATAACACTGGCATGTGCTAGCAGTGTCTCAGCCACACTGGGCATGGCCCTGCACACGTTGCACACCACTCAGGCTCTACATTGCTCCACTGGGAACCATCTGAGGCCAGCCCTAGGCTGCATGCACCTCCCCAGTCTAAGCCACTCAGGCTCAGCTCTCAGGTAGCCCTCTGAGGTGCAGATTTGGTTGGGCCTGCACTTTGTGCCCTGTGCCCTTCCCAGGACCAAGTAGCTCAGGTGTTTGGTGAGCATGGTCTGTGACTTATCGCCTTTCCCTGCTGCTCAGTTTTCTGGGTGTACTGCTGGTGCCCCTTGTCAGGCAAATGGTGACTGTCCAGAACCCCAAGAAGTCTTAGTTAGCAAAGAAGCTTGCTTGCAGTTTAGTAGGTAAAGTCTCTCCAGGGCTGCGATTGCCCCCTTCCAGTCCTTACGGCTCGTCTGCCTGTCACGGATGGGGGATGGTCTGCATCTGGCTCTTTCTGTTCCATCCTTTGTTCTGTGCATGGTCTTGGTGGTGTCTTATGTTAGAGCTTTTTGCGTGGTAGCTATCCCACAGTCTGGTATGCTAGCTCAAGTTAGTTCACTCTGGTTAAATTCAGGGCATTCCAGCCAGATTCTTAAAAAGCACTGCAGCCCGTGCCTCCCTGCCCAGCCCCCACTTGCCAGTCTGCGCTGCTTCTCCGCTGGGGGAGTTGCCGTTGGACTCGTAATCTGTTGGTTTTAATTATTTATTTATTTTTCTTCCCTGTTATGTTGCCCTCTGAGGTTCCAAGGCTTGCCACAGACTCGGCAGTGAGAGTGTTTCCTGGTGTTTGGAAACCTCTCTCTTTTAAGACTCCCTTCCCTCGACGGGACTCCCTTCCTGGGACAGAGCTCCCTCCCTACCTCCTTTGTCTCTTTTTTTCATCTTTTATATTTTTCCTACCTGTTTTTGAAGGGTTTCCCTGGTGGCTCAGAGGTTAAAGCGTCTGCCTGGAGTGCTAGAGACCTAGGTTCAATCCATGGGTCAGGAAGATCCCCTGGAGAAGGAAATGGCAACCCACTCAAGTATTCTTGCCTGGAGAATCCCATGGAGGGAGGAGCCTGGTAGGCTACAGTCCATGGGGTCGCAAAGAGTCAGACACAACTGAGCGACTTCACTACCTGCTTTTGAAGACAATGATCTGCTTTTCTGGGTGCCTGATATCCTCTGCCAGCATTCATAAGTTGTTTTGTAGAATTTACTCAGCATTGAAATGTTCTTCCAACGAATTTGTAGGGAGAAAGTGGTCTCCCCATCCTATTCCTCTGCCATCTTCTGAATTCCCCCTAAGGCAAGTTTTAATGAGCTGTTTTTATAAATTTTGTGAACTATTTATACAGAAGTACCGACTATCATAGTTAGATACTCGTTTTCTCAGATGAAAAAACTGCATGTTAAAAAAAAAAAAAAGTTTTCTAACCATTTCCTAAAAGAAATAGTGAAGTTTTTTCATGATTGATAGCCTTACTGCCTGGGTGAGAATTACTCTGAGCAACCACCTATGTTGACACAGATATTCCCAAATCTGAGTCCCAAAAGTTGTAATGATGCTTCTGGGCTCTGTTCTCAATCTCAGCTTTGTGTCATTGCCTACTTGGAACTGAATTCAATCAGCTTTTATTCACTTGTAAATTGAGAATCAAGAGTGCCCATATTATAACAAACGAAAAAAATCTATCCATCTTGAAGAGAATGCAGAAATAGATATAGGGTATTAGCCAAAAAGAAAGAAAGAAAGAAAGAACAAAACAGCTTAATTATTTATTTGTTATCTTACATGTTTTGTTTCACAGAAGATAATAAGAAGGTGTCAGAAGCCAAGTATTGATTGCATTCTTACCCTAAGATAACACTTATTCCTTCTTAAGAGGTTAGCATTATATCTAGGGATATTCTGCTGGGATGTTTGTCAGATCTAATAAATACCTATGTCAAGTAGTTCTCTGACCTCAGTGATATTGCCTTGCTTCAATCATGATTTAAATCATGAGAGGAAGAATATTTCCTAATTTTCTGGGCCCTTTGTAAAGCGTGAAATAAAGAGAGTAGAATACAGTCCAGAATTCCTTTCTTTTTGGGATCAAGGGTCACTCATCAAGGGCTAGATATTTTCCATCTTGATTTATGTTATTATATAATCTCTATCCCTTCTTTTGTTTTTTGATAGGTGAAATCAATATGGAAAATTAGACCCAAGGTTTATTAGAATACGAGACTGTAAGGAAAGTTGGAAATGTCTATTGTTTGTAGTAAGTTATAGGCTTTGGTACTAAAAATCTAATACTAGTAGTTGAGGGCCAACTACTAGTTTTTAGAAAAATATTCATTAAAGGTAGCTAAGTAGTATTGTACATTTTCAATATTATTCAACAAGAGGAGTCAGATGCCAGACAATTTGAGTCATAAAATCTAGATAAATAGCAAGATTCTTTTATGGACTTCCTTTAAAAGTCCATAAAAGTGAGAAAGCTTCAATAGATACATAATATCTTTTGAATTTTTTTCCAAGTTTAATATGTATGAAAGTTTGGTTAAAGAAACAACTCTTATAAAACATACCCAGACTTTTTCCTTATATGATGTATTACAGGGAAATTTGTGTTCAGCTATCTTTTTGTGATATTGGCTTCTAAAATTTTGTTTGCTAATTTAGAAGGTTAAATTTGGAACTACTCTTTCATTACCATAGAGTTAGATAACATTCTGTGGAGAAGGCAATGGCACCCCCGCTCCAGTACTCTTGCCTGGAAAATCCCATGGACAGAGGAGCCTGGTAAGCTGCAGTCCATGGGGTCGCTAAGAGTCAGACACAACTGAGCGACTTCACTTTGACTTTTCACTTTCATGCATTGGAGAAGAAAATGGCAACCCACTCCAGTGTTCTTGACTGGAGACTCCCAGGGATAGGTGAGCCTGGTGGATTGCTATCTATGGGGTTGCACAGAGTCGGACACGACTGAAGCGACTTAGTAGCAGCAGCATCAGATAACACTCTGAGGAATATATATATATAATTTGTTTTAGATTTTTTTGAGATATATACATGTATGTATGTGTGTGTGTGTGTGTATATATATATATATATATATATATATATATATATATATAGTGTTTTAGATTGTTTTAGATCTAGCCAGTAGCCAGATATTAAACATATCAGAGAGTAACTAGAAATGTAGTAAGCAGTATTTAGAGAAAGACATCCTGGGTATCATGGTCATGAGTAAAAGTCTGTTGAAGTAGAATGTTAAACCAGCAAAGAAAAATAAAATATTTATGAAAATAAAGAGTGTTACTGCACCTTAAACTTGATACTCTACTGTTTTAGTCATCTGAATCTTGGGAAGAAACTTCTGGTTTACATAGAAGCCTGAAAGTTTCTGTTTCTGGAAAATTTCAAGAATCTTGGTGTGAAGTGTGCACCCTTCTACTAATCTGCGGATAGTTGTGTCCCTTAAATGAATTGCAGTGATTCCAGAGACCAACCTCATTGAGGTTTTTTCACATATTGGCAATATCCTTTCCATTGACATTTGCAAGCTGTTTTATCTTTAAATTCACTTCCATAATATCAGATTTCTAGAATTTAAGCTGTGTGTAGGTTGTTAAAACAATGCTGAGGAAAGTTTGGCTACATTCCCATTAAAAGATGTATTTTGCACAAGTTCTTTGCAGGAACTGGGCAAGTCTATTTGCAATGAAGCAGGTTTATAATCAGTGATCTTACTAGCTGAGAGAAGCTGAATAATGGAAGGTGGTATTATTATTATTTTTTTACATTAAAGCCAATAACAAATCTAATATCATGGAAGATCAAGATTTTTTTAAGTGTTTTGTAGATTTTACTTATGAGATATTGGGTTGGCCAAAAGTTTCCTTCAAATTTTTAAGAAAAAAATTAAAGACATATTTTTCATTTTTACCAAGAACTTTATTGAAGAAAGTATTAACTTTAAGGGAATTCCAGAAAAACTTCTACATCTGCTTCATTGACTATGATAAAGACTTTGATCGTGTGTCACAACAAACTGGAAAAATCTAAAGAGATGGGGATACCAGGCCACTCTACCTGTTTCCTGAGAACCCTGTATGCAGGTCAAGAAGCAAAAGCTAGAACAAGATATGGAACATTGGAGTCATTCAAAATTGGGAATGGAGTGTGACAAGCCTGTATACTGTCACCCTGCTTATTCATATTTAGCTAATATGCAGAGTATACCATGCAAAATACTGGGCTGAATAATCATATACTGGGATCCAGATTACCAGGAGAAATATCAACAACCTCAGATATGCAGGTGATGCCACACAATGCCAGAAAGTGAACAGGAACTAAAGAGCTTCTTCATGAGGGTGAAAGAAGAGGGTGAAAAAAACTGGCTTAAAACAACATTCTAAAAATGAAGAAAACAGAATCCTGCCCCACCATTTCATGGCAAATAAAAAGGGAAAAACTGGTAACAGTGATAGATTTTATTTTCTTAGGCTCAAAAACCACTGCAGATGATGACTGCAGCCAGAAAATTAAAAGATGCTTGCTCTTTGGAAAGAAAGCTATGGCAAACATAGTATATTAAAAGCCAGAGACATAACTTTGAATACAAAGTGATATAGTCAGAGCTATGTGTTTTCCAACAATCATTACTGGGTGTGAAAGTTGGGACATCAAGAAGGCTGTACACTGAAGAACTGATAATTTCAAAGAGTGGTGCTGAAGAAGACTCCTGAGAATCCCTCAGAATGCAAAGAGATCAAAGCAATCAATCTTATAGGAAATCAACTCTGAATATTCATTGGAAGGACTAATACTGAAACTGGAGCCTCAATACTTTGGCCACCTTGATGTGAAGAGCTGACTTTAGAAAAGACCCTGATGCTGGGAAGGACTGAAGGCAAAAGAAAGAGGTGGAAGTGAATGAGATGGTTAGATAGCATCACTGACTCAACGAACAGGAAGTTGAGAAAACTCTGGGAAAGAGTGAAGGACAAGGAAGCCTGGCATGTTGCAGTCCATGGGGTCATAGTGTTGAACATGACAGCGACTCAACAACAGTCACCATTTTGTTCCATTACTTTCTGCCATTTTTCAGGCCTCTTCATAATTCCATCTTACCAAATTTTTTTGACTAAATAATTCTTCTGTCTTTTACAGTCTTCCAGGGGTTGGATTTTTCTTCTAAGTCTGTAAAGATTGAAATACATTAAAATATGAAGGTGCACAGTTTGGTGAATATTGCCATTGAACTAGAACTTTCCAGCCAATCTATAAATAGTTCTTGCCAGGTCATCAATGAAGCATGGGGTCTTACATTATTCTGATGGAGGATGATTACTATTGACTAATTCTGGATGCTTTTCATCGAGTGCTGTCTTCATTTAGTTTAACTGGAAGAGGCACATGATCACCAGCCTTTCATGTGGTTGGTGGCTGTTTATTTAACTTGCTCTGAAATCTCTTCCATTCCACATTACTGTACATTGTCCACTTTTCAATACTCATAATTTGTTTTAAAAATGAAACATTTTCATTCAGTAGAGAATCACATGCAGAAATAAGGTCAAAAAGTGTTTGTTTGTTTGTTTGTTTTTTTCCCACCTATGTGGAATCCAAACATCAAAGTGATTAACATCATTCAGTTCAGTTCAGTTCAGTCGCTCAGTCGTGTCCGACTCTTTGCGACCCCGTGAACTGCAGCACGCCAGGCCTTCCTGTCCATCACCAATACCCGGAGTTTACTCAAATTTACCTCCATTGAGTTGGTGATGTCATCCAGTCATCACATCCTCTGTTGTACCCTTGTCCTCCTGCCCCCAATCCCTGCCAGCATCAGAATCATTTCCAGTGAGTCAACCCTGCACATATGGTGGCCAAAGTACAGAAGTTTCAGCTTTAGCATCATTCCTTCCAAAGAACACCCAGGACTGATCTCCTTTAGAATGGACTGGTTGGATATCCTTGCAGTCCAAGGGACTCTCAAGAGTCTTCTCCAACACCACAGTTCAAAAGCATCAATTTTTGGTGCTCAGCTTTCTTCACAGTCCACCTCTCACATCCATACATGACTACTGGAAAAAACATAGCCTTGACTGGACATACCTTTGTTGGAAAAGTAATGTCTCTGCTTTTGAATATGCTATCTAGGTTGGTGATAATTTTCCTTCCAAGTAGTCATGTCTTAATTTCATGGCTGCAATCACCATCTCCAGTGATTTTGGAGTCCCCCAAAATAAAGTCTGGCACTGTTTCCACTGTTTCCCCATCTATTTCCCATGAAGTGATGGGACCAGATGCCATGATCTTCATTTTCTGAATGTTGAGCTTTAAGCCAACTTTTTCACTCTCTTCTTTCACTTTCATCAAGAGGCTTTTTGTTTTTCTTCACTTTCTGCCATAAGGGTGGTGTTATCTGCATATCTGAGGTTATTGATATTTCTCTCAGCAATCTTGGTTCCAGCCTGTGTTTCTTCCAATCCAGCATTTCTCGTGAAGTACTCTTCATATAAGTTAAATAAGCAGTGTGACAATATACAGCCTTGATGTACTCCTTTTCCTATTTGGAACCAGTCTGTTGTTCCATGTCCAGTTCTAACTGTCGCTTCCTGACCTGCATATAGGTTTCTCAAGAGGCAGGTCAGGTGGTCTGCTATTCCCATCTCTTTCAGAATTTTCCACCGTTTATTGTGATCCTCACTAAACTGATGAAAATTATTTTCAACACTTTATGTGGATATTTTGATTATGTTGGCTATCTCCCACATGGTATAAGGTGGATTCTTCTCAAATAATATCTCAGTTTGATCATCTTCAATGGTCTACCAACCGTAGACCATCGTCCAGCAAGAAATCTCCAACATGAGATTTCTCACAACTTTGACATGTTCAATTAGTTATAGGATGTTCTCTATACATGAAACAAATTATTTTGTTCAAAAGCTTTTTGTTTTCTTTTCTTCTCATTCCAGTTGCATGTTTACCTTTTTTGAAATAATAAAGTATAACATGCCAAAAAGGTTGCTTTTTTCTTCCATCCTCAATATGAAAAGGACTACATTAAAATGCACCATTTTTGATGAGAGTTTTTTTCTTCTATTTTTGTAAATGCATTCTGATATAACCACTGTCACCATACAATCTAACAAAATTGTTTTGAATAAAGTTAAAGACAACTAAGTGCTGCTAGATCCATCTTCTAGGGAAAAAAAAAAAAACTGAAAAGGTCTTTGTCAACCCAATATATTTGTTCTCTCCAACTTTTTGAAGATTGAGTACAATTTGGACATGGAAATTTCTGAGTATGTAACAAGACTTTTCAATTCAATGTAATACTAGTCACTCTAAATTGGCACTCCTTTCACTAGAGAGAGAAGAGACTGGAAACCCTCTGATGAGGAATAAAGCAATATTTTTGCTAACATTAACATGAAACAAATAGCCTCCCATCAAGTAAAACTTTCAGTCAATCTTGTAAACAAGCCAACAGTGACCAAGACATATTCAAAATTCATTGCAGGGAATGTATTGTGACACTCATTTGAATGCACTCTGAGGTGTCCTTGGATTCTTGTCCATATCCCATCTTTACGGGTTTACCAGGATAATGGTGATAACAAAGGAGGTATAACACAAAGATTTTGGCTTGCTAACATTTTGATATTGGTTGATATAACAAATAACACTTTAATATTGCTTGATATAATACCCTAATTTTCCTTGCTGTAGTAGAAAAGTCAGTGTAAAATCATTGCAAGTTTTTTTGAGGGAAAAGAAAGTTATTTTCATATAATATGAAGTGATAGTTCTCCCAATATTTCTTATTTTTCCTTCTTTCCTTTCTTTCTTTCTTTTTTTTCCTTTTTCTTTTTTGAAACTGTGGTTACCAGTCACTGGCATACCATAATAGTTTCTTGAAAATTCTTTAAAGAATTAACTTTTGGAGTGCTAACAAGGCCAAGATCTTAATTAAAGCCCCTGTCTTCCATAGCAATTACCTAAAATATTTCCCTTTGCCTTCAAGTCATCCCTTTGTGTGCAGACTTCTAATTGTATAATGATTATCTACTTCAAAAGTATCAGAGCATAAAGGGTTCTTTACTCTACTGGATAATCCAAATTGGATTTCTTGGTGAGATCAAGAATGTGTGCTGTTTCCAAAGCAGTACAGAATTAAATATTACATGTAAAAAAAAAAAAAAAAGTCTGCTATTACAATAAATGTTAGGTCTCTGATCTCTAGCCATTTGTCAAGACCCAGAGGGTTCAGTGTATCTGCCATCTAGGCTGATTAAGTCTCTGGTAAAGGGTCATATTGGAGAAGGCAATGGCACCCCACTCCAGTACTCTTGCCTGGAAAATCCCAAAGTTGGAGGAACCTGGTAGGCTGCGGTCCATGGGGTCGCTAAGATTCGGACACAACTGAGCGACTTCACTTTGACTTTTCACTTTCATAAATAGGAGAAGGAAATGGCAACCCACTCCAGTATTCTTGCCTAGAGAATCCCAGGGATGGGGGAGTATGGTGGGCTGCCATCTATGGGGTCACACAGGGTTGGATACAACTGAAGCAATGCAGCAGTAGCAGCAGCAGCAGCAGCAGCAAAGGGTCATATACTGTGAATAACTTGACTGCTGTTTTAATAAAAATTGAAAATTTCCTGTTCTGAGATTAAGACTAGACTCATTAACAACAAATATTATATATAAATTTTCTATAAGAATTTTAAAAATAACTATGTTTAGAGTGTGAATGATAATTCTTGGCAGATTCCAATCAGTTATTTGTTTCCTGTAATTCAGAGTATGGAAATAAGGTGCCATAATTTGAAAAATTTCACTGATGCTTGGAAATGTGTGAAGGAGTAATAAGAATTCTATAGGTGATATACTTATTCACTGATAAATATTGAGTTTTTAGATAAGAACAAGGATTGCTCAGAATGGGAATCCATCAAGTTTAAGAGAAAATCTAAATCCTACTTCATAGAATCTTCCATTACTTGAGAAAAAGCTAGGATTGCTGTGAAACAGGGTAGGCAGGGTTTTGCCACTGAGTAAAAAGAATGCTGAAATAAAACATTGGTGTAAATAGTTGGGAAGACAGTGACTGACTTTATTTTGGGGGAGCTCCAAAATTACTGCAGATGGTGATTGCAGCCATGAAATTAAAATATGCTTACTGCTTGAAAGGAAAGTTATGATCAACCTAGAAAACATATTGAAAGCAGCGACATGACTATGTCAACAAAGGTCCATCTAGTCGAGGCTATGGTTTTCCAGGGATCATGTATGGATGTGAGAGTTGGACTGTGAAGAAGGCTAAGCACAGAAGAATTGATGCTTTTGAACTGTGGTGTTGGAGAAGACTCTCGATTCCCTTGGACTGCAAGGAGATCCAACCAGTCCATCCTAAAGGCAGTCAGTCTTGGGTGTTGATTGGAGGGACTGATGTTGAAGCTGAAACTCCAATACTTTGGCCACCTGATGCAAAGAGCTGACTCATTTGAAAAGACTTTGATGCTGGAAAAGATTGATGGCAGGAGGAGAAGGAGACAACAGAAGATGATGAGTTTGGGTGGACTCTGGGAGTTGGTGATGGACAAGGAGGCCTGGCATGCTGCGGTTCATGGGATCTCAAAGAGTCGGACACAACTATATGACTGAACTGAACTGAGCTGATCCTTTCCCCAAAGTCAAGTCAGAACATCACAGGCTTGTCCAGATTATTTATGAATTGATGAGAAATTATTGAAGAGCTTATTTTAAATCATAAAATGTATTCTCCTGCTTAGGAGTTTTAGTTAATGAAAACTTGGTTAAATTATACACATACACAGTGATTTCAAAAAGTAATGAACCTACTGCTTATACTGGGTCTATGTGACCAAGGAATGTTCTAATTACTTCTGGAACAGAATGAAAGAAATTTTAATGATATCAAAGCTCTTATAAGGGAAAAATTTTCATTCTTAGAATATATTAGGTCTTGGACTAAGTCATATCTTTTGTTCGACAAAGTGTAGCTTTTTCTTAAAAACATTATGTTCTTTGCAACCTGATTACATACATAAAATCGATTTTATTATGAGCAGAACATAATTAAAATGGATTCATATATTAGACAAGAAAATCATGGGAAAATTTACCATAACTGTCTCATGAAAAATGGAGAGTGTCTTAGTAAAATTCTGAGGCATGATTCTGCAGGTATATTTTAGTTTTCCAAGAAAAGGCCAATAAGTACTTAATTAGCTTAATGAGGGGAGCCCTAAAATATAAAACTGAGTACAAATATAAAGTTGGGAAATGTGTAGGCTTAATTAACACTGAAGATAAAATACTACTTGGGTTCAGTATCATAGAAAGCAGAGGATTACTACTTTCCATTATGGCCCTTGAGTATCGAACAAATCAATGTTTTTTTTCTGTCATACTTTGTGACTTGGAAGATGAGTATTACAGTGATTGGTAAAAGTATGATTTTTTTTTTCTACCAAACTTAAAATGATTGGCTTTTGTCCTTCTTTTTCTTCTTGTTTTAGAGGAAAATCTATAATTTGGGTGAAAGTATGTATAAAACAATCTAAATTTCATTATATTCAACATCAGTGATTCTTTGGCCACCTGATACAAGGAGCTGACTCACTGGAAAAGACCTTGATGCTGGGAAAGATAGAAAGCATAAGGAGAACATGGCAACAGAGGATGAGATGGTTGGATGGCATCACTGATTCAATGGACATGAGTTTGAACAAACTCCAGGAGACAAGGACAAGGAAGCCTGACATGCTGTAGTCCACAGGGTTGCAAAGAGTTGGACATAACTAAGTTTCTGAACAACAACAAAAGTCTGTTAATATCAGCAGAATATTTGGACCATAAAAAGTTGTTGAACTCTTGGAAATCTTCAACTGGGACTTTATTTAGACACAAACAAAATGATAGATAAAGATTTGAATTACTTATGTCTTGATTACAAATAAAAGAATCTTTGATTATATGAAGAAATGTAGTCTCCAGGGGAACATTAAGAAGTAATTCTATTTACAAACAACAAATTGTTCAAAATTGGAAAAGGAGTAAGTGAAGGCTGCAAATTGTAACCTTGCTTATTTAACTTATATGCAGAGAGTACTTTATGTGAAATGCTGGGCTGGATGGAGCACAAGCTGAAATCAAGATTTCCAGGAGAAAATCAATAACCATGGAGATGCAGATGACATCATCATTATGGCAGAAAACAAAAGGAATTAAAGAACCTCTTGATGAAGGTGAAAGAAGAGAGTGAAAAAGTTGGCTTAAAACTCAGTATTCAAAAAATGATCATAGCATTTGGTCCCATTACTTTATGGCCAATAGATGGGGAAACAATGGAAACAGTGACAAATTTTATTTTCTCAGGTTCCAAAATCACAGTGGATGATGAGCGGAGACATGAAATTAAAAGACACTTGCTCCTTGGAAAATAAGAAATGGCAAATGTAAATAGCTCATTAAAAACTATATTACTTTGCCTACAAGGTCTGTACAGTCAAAACTATGGTTTTCCTGTAGTCATGTATGGATGTGAGAGCTGAACAATAAAAAGGCTGAGCACTGAAGAATTGATGCCTTTGAAATATCATGCTGGAGAAGACTCTTGAGAGTCCCTTGGACAAGGGGATGAAATGAGTAAATACTAAAGGAAATCATTACTGAATATTCATTCGAAGAACTGATGCTGAAGCTGAAGCTTACTTTGACCACCGAATGCAAAGAGATGCTGGGAAAGATTGAAGACAGGAGGATAAAGGGATGACAGAGGATGAGATGGTTGGATGGTATCACTGACTCAATGGAGATGAGTTTGAACCATCTCTGGGAGATGTTGAATGAGAGGGAAGCCTGTTGTGCTGTAGTCCATGGGATTGCAAAGAGTCGAACAAGACTGAGAGACTGAACAAAAACAACTATTCATGAAAGAAAAACATTTCTATTAAGTTAACTGGTATAGTTTTAGAAGAGAAAAAATAATGTTGTTTGGTTGAAGGGACACTGGTGAGATTTATTGGATGATAAACGGTAATGTCTGAAGTTGCTATTAAGATACAAATTCTGATTACCTGAGTTGTCGTCCTTTACAAGATTAAGTTTCTGTGATAATGCCAGAATTTAAGATTAACATTGTAGAATGTATATCAATAAAAAAATATTCTGTTTGTGTTTTTAATATTTGGAGAAAATTCTTCTGGAGAGTTCGAGAGAAAATAAGGTTAAGTGCTTGGTTCCCTCTGAGAGTGCCTGCATTTCTATCCACATTATGTTTGTTTGTTTGTTTGTTTCTGTCTTTCCACTTCTTATCTGGCATAGAACAATTTCAAACTGAGAGGAAGTGCATAAATCAGGGTTATGCAGAGAACCAGAACCTATAGGATGTGTTTACATAGAGATTAACTATAAGGACTGGCTCGTGTAATTATTAAAGCCAGCAAATTCAAAATCTGTGGTGTTGTTAGCATGTTGGAGTCCCAGGGAAGAGCCAGTGTTACAGTTCTGTATGACAACTGTCTGCTGCAGAATTTTCTCTTGCTCAAGGGAAGTAATTTGTTGTTGTTGTTGTTGTTGTTGTTGTTGCTCTATTTAAGACTTCAGCTAATAGAATGTGACCCACTCACACTATGCAGAACAGCCTATTCTAGTTGAAGTCCATCAGTTTAAATATTGATCTCAACACTGCAGCAGAAATACTCAAAGTGATGTTTGACCACCATGTCTCAGTCAAGTTAACAAATAAAATTAACAATGACAACATATAAATGACTAAATCTATTAACTTTTGTACTTTTTAAAATTTCCTTTTCAAGATATCTTTTGCAAAAGTAAATATTAAATTTCAATTTCTTTTGGAAATTTCTTTAGTTTTTAAAAAAGATAAACAATTTTATGTCTTAAATTTCTTCCATTTTTCCCCTCAAGACATTCCTCAATGAATAATTGTGCTGTCATTAAAAGTATTTGGAGAAATTTGGTTATTTAAAAAAACAGTTAATCAAAGGTAAAACTTGCCCTACAAAGATACCAGTCTGACAAGACCTTTGGAACTTGTTGGCCTTTGGGATTGAGACAAATTTATTGTGTCTATTCTTAGCTTTTTGTTTATGAACTTCCTCTGGAAAACTGGAAACAAATTGGAAAGGACAGTCCAAGAAATAAATGATGATGTTATATGACAGATTTTTACCATACTGAGACCAAGGAAAGAGATTCCTAGGTGGCATTAGTTGTCAAAAACTTGCTGGTCAATGCAGGAAGCATAAGAGATGTGAGTTCGATATCTGGGTTGGGAAGATTCCTTGGTGAAGGAAATGGCAATCTGCTCTAGCATCTTTGCCCAGAAAATTTCATGGGCATAGGAGCTTGTCTGCAGTTCATGGGGGCAACAAAACGTCAAACATGACTGAGCACCTAAAGCGCTGCACAAGACAAAGGAAAAGGCTTTGTTAAATTAATGAGGTTAGCCTATTAAACTGTTTCTTTTTATTTCCAGGAGACAAAATTATCTTAGAATTTGGGAGCTTGATGAAGAAATAGATGTTCAGACTCAAAGTGGGACTTACTTCACCCTCATGGTTAGAAAACCATTCCAAGCAACAGACTCATGATGCTTCAGTTTATGAAGTTTTGTAAGTCTTAAGCCTTAAAGGCCATTTTTGTAAGATCTTAAAAGTCATCCACTGTTGAATACTCAATAGTATTTAAATTAGCACTCACACACAAAAAAAGCCTGCTGATCAAATAGTGCTGAATGTCAGCTTTCAGGGAGAACTACACCTTAGTAGAGTCTTAATAATTCAAAACAGGAAATTAGGGTAAGATATTAATGAGTTTGGAGTGTGTTAGTTTGATGGATTCAACATGTCATCCAAAACAGGGGATTTGACAGCAAAGTTTGCAATAGAATAAATTAGAATTGGTTCACATGGAAAGATGCAGATCATAAGACAAAGTTAGATAAGAAAACTTCTCTGATAATTGAGTTTATTGTTCAGGTGAAAAAACACTTGTCTTGTGAGAAAATGATTTTGTCTAATGAGCAATTTTTTTGCTAAGATAAACTGTCTGTAAAATTTCCTGAAGCAAACAACAAAGATAATGCACTTTGTATTCTATTGCCCCGGGCAAGAGTTTCCTGGAGCATATAGCTGTTAATGACAAAGTAGATATCTGTTCTGTCAAAGCAATTATGTTATCTCACTGTAAGCAGTATCAGTTTCATCATTAATTTGTTATATATTATAAACTATGAACTTACCTTTAGCCTTTCATAAGGACATATTACTGCACTTAATATTTTTCTTACATACATTTGTATCCTTTAGACAACTTAATATAATTCTGTTTTTAAATATATAATTGATAAATCTAATCTTCTTTTGGTTCAGATTAACCAAAAACAGGTTAGTTCAATTAAATTTCATATTTTTGAAAAATTACTTTCATGAATAGTTTTATAAAAGTCAATAAATGCATTAAAATAATATAATTATTTCATTAAGACTGGCTTTTTCTTCAGCCATGACTTAGAGAAATTATAAGAACACGATAAAGGAATAGGTAGGAAAGAAACTGTAGACAAAATTGTACTACCTGAAAAATATTATTTCCTACAATAAAATTTTGGAAAGTGGCAACCTACTGAGTTGGACAGAGAAGATTTAACCCATGCTAGCTTCTGATTCTCAATAGTGAAATAATGTGGATTTGACTTCAGTACACTTCCTTATCTTTCATACAAAATCATTTTCACAACTAAATTAATTTGTTGTATTTATTTAACACAGGACAAATCAACAACTATAATACTAAAAGAGTTGGACAAAAAGTGATAAAGTAATGAGATTTGAAAACAATCATAAGATGCTTGGATCATGATAGGAATAATATCTAAAGATTAATAAGAAGAGGTGGCAAGAATACACAGAACAACTGTACAAAAAGATCTTAATCATCCAGATAATCATGATTGTGTGATCACTCATCTAGAGACAGACATCCTGGAATGTGAAATCAAGTGGACCCTAGAAAGCATCACTATGAACAAAGCTAGTGGAGGTCATGGAATTCCAGTTGAGCTATTTCAAATCCTGAAACATGATGCTGTGAAACTGCTGCACTCAGTATGCCAGCAAATTTGGAAAATTCAGCATTGGCCACAGGACTGGAAAAGATCAGTTTTCATTTCAATATACAATTGCACTCATTTCACTTGCTACTCAAGTGAGTAATGCTCAAAATTCTCCAAGCCAGGCTTCAGCAATACATGAACCGTGAAATTCCTGATGTTCAAGCTGGCTTTAGAAAAGACAGAGGAAACAGAGATCAAATTGACAGCATCCACTGGATCATCAAAAAAGCAAGAGAGTTCAAAAAAACCATCTATTTCTGCTTTATTGACTATGTCAAAATCTTTGACTGTGTGGATCACAATAAAACATGGAAAATTCTGAAAGAGATGGGAATAGCAGACCACCTGACCTGCCTCCTGAGAAATCTGTATGCAGGTCAGGAAGCAACAGTTAGAACTGGGCATGAAACAACAGACTGGTTCCAAATAGGAAAAGGAGTACTTCAAGGCTGTATATTTTCACTCTGCTGATTTAAGTTAAATGCAGAGTACATCATGAGAAATGCTGGGCTGGAAGAAGCACAAGCTGGAATCAAGATTGCTGGGAGAAATCAATAACTTCAGAAATGCAGATGACACCACCCTTATGACAGAAAATGAAGAGGAACTAAAAAGCCTCTTGATGAAAGTGAAAGTGGAGAGTGAAAAAGTTGGCTTAAAGCTCAACATTCAGAAAACGAAGATCACAGCATCCAGTCCCATCACTTCATGGTAAATAGATGAGGAAACAGTGGAAACAGTGTTAGACTTTATTTTGGGGGCTCCAAAATCACTGCAAATGGTGATTGCAGCCATTAAATTAATAGACTCTTACTCCTTGGAAAAAGTTATGACCAACCTAGACAGCATATGCAAAGCACGGACATTACTTTGGCAACAAAGGCTATGATTTTTTCTGTGGTCATGTATGGATGTGAGAGTTGGACTGTGAAGAAGGCTGAGCACTGAAGAATTGATGCTTTTGAGCTGTGATGTTGGAGAAGACCCTTGAGAGTCCCTTGGACTGCAAGGAGATCCAACCAGTCCATTCTGAAGGAAATCAACCCTGGGATTTCTTTGGAAGGAATGATGCTAAAGCTGAAACTCCAGTACTTTGGCCAGCTCATGCAAAGAGTTGACTCATTGGAAAAGACTTTGATGCTGGGAGGGACTGGGGGCAGGAGGAGAAGTGGACGACAGAGGATGAGATGGCTGGATGGCATCACTGACTCTATGGACGTGAATCTGAGGGAATTCCAGGAGTTGGTGATGGACAGGGAGGCCTGGCTTGCTGTGATTCATGGAGTCGCAAAGAGTCGGATATGACCGAGCAACTGAACTGAACTGAACTGAACTGAATATGAAGTGAATGAAGCATCTTAGACACTTTTAGAAAAATTCAAATACAATATTAAATTTAATAATGAGCTTTTTATACTTCTAGGATCAGTTTTAAAAATGAAAATATTTTACTGAATTTTATTTTATATTTTATAGTTGTCCTTTAAAAAAATTGAAGTATAGTTGACTCTCATTATTAAACTAGTTTCAGTTATAAAAAACACTGATTCAATATTTTTATAGATTATGAAGTGAAGTGAAGTTGCCCAGTCGTATCTGACTCTTTGGGATCCCATGGACTGTAGCCCACCATGCTCCTTCGTCCATGGGATTCTCCAGGCAAGAACATTGGAGTGGGTTGCCATTTCCTTCTCCAGAGGATCTTCCTGACCCAGGGATTGAACCCAGGTCTTCCACATTGCAGGCAGATGCTTTAACCTCTGCGCCACCAGGGAAGCCCTCTTTATCGATTATATTACATATAAATAAGTTGCTATGCAACATAAAGTAAAATTACTATAAAATATTGGCTATAAAGGACTTTAAAAGTTAGCTTTCCCAGGGGGCAACAAGAACATCTAGTTCTCTGGGATTCATGAAGAAATTCTTTTCACAATCATGGATCTGTTAAGGGAAATTTAAATATGGTGATGGTGGTTCAGTCGTAAGTCATGTCTGACTCTTGGACCCCATGGACTGGTAGCCTGCCAGGCTCCTCTGTCCATGAGATTCCCCAGGTAAGAATACTGAAGTGGATTGCCATTTCCATCTCCAGGAGATGTTCTCAACCCAGCAATCAAACCCACGTCTCCAGCACTGCAGGATTCTTTACCAACTAAATTATGAGGGAAGTCAATTTAAACATATTAGTTGTGTATCATCTTAATGAAAAGGGGTTTTATTAACTTCGCTTGGGAAATAGTAAAATCATTTAAAAAGTTATCTTATTGCTTTGAATTTGAGTTTCCCTACATTTTTGTGTGTTGATTAAAATGGAAAAATTTTTAATCTAATTTTTAAACAAAAGATTAGATCTGCTTATAACTTTTCTTGTTCATACTGTTATGAAAATAATTGTTTATTTTCTCAGCAAGAAAGTGCAAAAGCTAATTATCTGTAGAGAATAATAATAAAAATAACACAACTCCTTAACAAAACACGATAAAAATTAAAAATTCACAAATTTTCCATAATGGATAAATAAATACTACATTAATTCCAATGTCTATTTTTAGATGAAGAATTAATACTTCATTTAGTTTTACCCAAGTTCAGCCATTCAGCCTCATGATATTTCAAAGCTTTGTGAAAAGTAAAATATTGTAAAATATCAATTTTTGCAGTTTGACTTTAATATACACTTTTTCCTAATAAGAAAACAGCAATTGTTGATCAAAAGAATTTAATTCCATCAGCTTGATAGCCTTAATGAATCTCTACTCAAATTTTCTATTTCAATATCAGTTAGCAAGGGTTAATTTCTGCATTATCCTTTTATGACATTTCCAGTAACATAGGATAGATGTTGCTTCTTAACAAGCCCTGACATTTTCCATCTTTCTTCTAATTTGTTTTAAATGACATCTAACTATGTCTCTCCATTTCTTGTATTTGAAATGAAAATCACTGTAATAAACATACTAACTTTTAGATTTTAAATTATCAAAACTACTTCTGACTTTTTGTCTGATTTAATAATTCTTGGTTAGTCAATAACTGAGAAAGGACACAAACAATATTTGAATACATTACATGTGTTCTGCCTGAATAAATTACATTGTGACCCACATCCCAGTAATGATTCAAATACTGATAGACTTCTCTTGACTGTCACACTGTTGACATTTCAGATTTCTGTGAGATCAATGTGTTACAAGACACTAAGGGTAAATGAAAAGGTGAATACTCACAGCAAATATCTAAAATAATTTATCCACATTATATGTCACATTATTGCCCTTCTGAAGGCATCAAAATCATTAGGATTTTATGTAATTATTTATATTATCAATAACTATTGAAACATACAATTAAAAACCTTTAGAACTAATCTGCAAATATTGTATATTTAAAGAAATCTCTATCTTCCATCTGAATTAAAAAATTCAAAATAAATCTAGATTTAGGTTTTATTCATCTGTATCATTTATGTTTCTATAGATGTATGATAACACTATTTAGCTATTACAAAATTTGTAAACAATTTTTAGAAGTGACATGAATTTTCTATTTTAAATGTTAATGACTGAGTATTTAAATAAAGTTTCAATGAATATATCAGGACCAATTGTGTAATTTTTATTTGTTTTTTTAAGACTGTTCTTTGACAAAATAGGAATTCTTAGCTCAGGGGAAAAGGAAAAAAAAATGCTTCTAGAAATACTTCTTTTTGTTGTTATTTGCTTCATGCTTGTAGTCCCATGTCTTCTTAAAAGAGAAAGTAGTAAATTACTATCAGTTTATGACAGCTTTTGATGTGTCCCTTTGTATATGAGAAACTAAGTTGAGACACCTGAACACATTTCTCTTGATATTTTGAACTATAAAAAATGGTTTTGTTTTGGACTCATATGGTTCTCTGAAATGAAAATGCCATTATATCGAGGACTGCACATCAATCTAATTTGCTACCTGGATCCCCAGTCTCATCTTTTCCCAGTTAAGACTGTTTTACAATATGCAAGATATCAGTCTTACTTCACAATTTAGTAACATTTTCTAAGTGACTTTTACATTTGTATCAACAGGGATGGAACACAACAGATTAATTTAAATTTCTAGTAAAGAATTTTCTTAAGTTATGAATATAAGAGCATTGAAGTATGTCGGTGCTGTGTTTTTTGTAAGCTTGGAAGATATGCCAGCCAAGATTACACCAGGGACAGCCTCCAGGAAGTAAATGAGTAGATAGAAGCCCAATACTACCATTATGTTTTGTTTAGAAAAAAAAGGGAAAGTTTTGAATTGTTTAGTAACTTTATGCAAAAAGATAAACAAAAATATTGTTTTCTTGGTTTCTATTATATTTTTGTGATTGAACATAGATTTGATAGTTCAGAGGAAAAGGGAAATATCTATACAATAACATCTTACATCATTTTATTGCCCTAAAAGAAATTATGAAATATTCATGTTATATTTACTTAGTAAGAATGGCAACTTTAAGGAATTGACACAAAAATTTTCATTAAAAAGAAATCTCACATTTGAAAATAAGGGTACTATGATCTCTTTTTCAATTTATCTAGAAATATACTGTGCTTATTATGCATGTTTATGAATGTTTGTTTTAATATAGTTATTGAAATATGTCAGGTATCTGATGGGATTAAATGCACACTTATATACACATGCAAAAATGACCCAAAGTTTCACTGCTTTGCCAACATTTTTTTCTGCTGGATTGATTGTCTGTATTCTGGGTGAGTCCTATTTAATCTGAAGTAACTACAGCTTTAAAATTTTCATGTAAAGCTTTGTGTTGTATGTGTGTAGCAGTAGTAGAGAAGATATATGGTTATTGTCTTATAAAAGATAGTAAGCTCCTAAAGTCTAGAACCAGTAATATGTAAAATAATTTTATGGTTATAGAGCCTTGGTTTCAAAATTAATCAATTACCCTTTCTAGCACATGAATGTGAAGAGACAAGAATTCTTTTAAATTGGCTGAAGTATACACAGGTATTTTGGAGCATCACTCCTAGGAATAGGAATTCAAGGGAAACCTGCAGTCCATTTCTCCATATCAACCATGGTTCCCTCAAAATATAATACAGTTGAGTTCAGTCCAGTCCCTCAGTCGTGTCCGACTCTTTGCAACCCCATGAATCACAGCATGCCGGGCCTCCCTGTTCATTACCATCTCTCGGAGTTCACTCAGACTCACGTCCATCGAGTCCATGATGCCATCCAGCCGTCTCATCCTCGGTCATCCCCTTCTCCTCCTGCCCTCAATCCCTCCCAGCATCAAAGTCTTTTCCAATGAGTCAACTCTTTGCATGAGCTGGCCAAAGTACTGCAATTTCAGCTTTAGCATCATTCCTTCCAAAAATAACCCCAGGGTTGATCTCCTTCAGAATGGATTCGTTGGATCTTCTTATAGTCCAAGGGACTCTCAAGAGTCTTTTCCAACAACACAGTTCAAACGCATCAATTCTTCGGTGCTCAGCCTTATTCACAGACCAACTCTCACATCCACACATAACCACAGGAAAAACCATAGCTTGACCAGAAGGATCTTGGTCGGCAAAGTAATGTCTCTGCTTTTCAATATGCTATCTAGTTTGGTCATAACTTTCCTTCCAAGGAGTAAGCATCTTTTCATTTCATGGCTGCAATCACCATCTGCAGTGATTTTGGAGTCCAAAAAATAAAGTCTGACACTGTTTCCACTGTTTCCCCATCTATTTCCCATGAAATGATGGGTCCGGATGCCATGATGTTCGTTTTCTGAATGTTGAGCTTTAAGCCAACTTTTTCACTCTCCACTTTCACTTTCATCAAGAGGCTTTTTAGCTCCTCTTCACTTTCTGCCATAAGGGTGGTGTCATCTGCATATCTGAGGTTATTGAGATTTCTCCTGGAAATCTTGATTCCAGCTTGTGTTTCTTCCAGTCCAGCATTTCCCATGACATACTCTGCATAGAAATCAAATAAACAGGGTGACAATATACAGCCTTGAGGTACTCCTTTTCCTATTTGGAACCAGTCTGTTGTTCCATGTCCATTTCTAACTGTTGCTTCCTGACCTGCATACAGATTTATCAGGGGGCAGGTCAGGTGGTCTGGTATTCCCATCACTTTCAGAATTTTCCATGGTTTATTGTGATCCACACAGTCAAAGACTTTGGTGTAGTAAATCAAGCAGAAATAGATGTTTTCCTGAAACTCTCTTGCTTTTTGATGATCCAGTGGATGTTGGTAATTTGATTTCTGGTTCCTCTGCCTTTTCTAAAACCAGCTGGAACATCAGGAAATCCACGGTTCACATCTTGTTGAAGCCTGGCTTGGATAATTTTAAGTATTACTTTACTAGCATGTGAGATGAGTACAATTGTGCGGTAGTTTGAGCATTCTTTGGCACTGACTTTCTTTGAGACTGGAATGAAAACTGACCTTTTCCAGTCCTGGGGCCACTGCCGAGTTTTCCAAATTTGCTGGTATACTGAGTGCAGCACTTTCAGGATTTGAAACAGCTCAACTGGAATCCCATCGCCTCTACTAGCTTTGTTTGTAGTGATGCTTTCTAAAGCCCACTTGACTTCACGTTCCAAGATGTCTGGCTCTAGATGAGTGATCACATCATCATGATTATCTGGGTCATGAAGATCTTTTGTGTACAGTGCTTCCCTGTATTCTTGCCACCTCTTCTTAATATCTTCTACTTCTGTTAGGTCCGTACCATTTCTGTCCTTTATCAAGCCCATTTTTGCATGAAATGTTCCCCAGGTGTCTCTCATTTTCTTGAAGAGATCTCTCCTCTTTCCCATTCTGTTCTTTTCCTCTATTTCTTTGCATTGATCACTGAAGAAGGCTTTCTTATCTCTTCTTGCTATTCTTTGGAACTCTGCATTCAGATGCTTATATCTTTCCTGTTCTCCTTTGCTTTTCACCTCTCTTCTTTTCACAGCTCTTTGTAAGGCCTCCCCAGAGAGCCATTTTGCTTTTTTGCATTTCTTTTCCATGGGGATGGTCTTAATCCCTGTCTCCTGTACAATGTCATGAACCTCATTCTATAGTTCATCAGACACTCTATCTATCTGATCTAGGCCCTTAAATCTATTTCTCACTTCCACTGTATAATCATAAGGGATTTGATTTAGGTCATACCTGAATGATCTAGTGGTTTTCCCTACTTTATTTAATTTCAGTCTGAATGTGGTAATAAGGAGTTCATGATCTGAGCCATAGTCAGCTCCTGGTCTTGTTTTTGTTGACTGTATAGAGCTTCTCCATCTTTGGCTGCATAAAATATAATCAATCTGATTTTGGTGTTGACCATCTGGTGATGTCCATATGTAGAGTCTTCTCTTGCGTTGTTGGAAGAGGGTTTTTGCTATGACCAGTGCATTTTCTTGGTAAAACTCTGTTAGTCTTTGCCCTGCTTGATTCCACATTCCAAGGCCAAGTTTACCTGTTACTCCAGGTGTTTCTTGACTTCCTACTTTAGCATTCCTTTCCTCTCTAATGAAAAGAACATCTTTTTGGGTACTAGTTCTAAAAGGTCTTGGAGGTCTTCATAGAACCATTAAACTTCAGCTACTTCAGCATTACTGGTTGGGGCATAGAGTTGGATAACTGTGATACTGTATGGTTTGCCTTTGAAACAGAGATCATCCTATCGTTTTTGAGATTGCATCCAAGTACTGCATTTCGGACTCTTTTGTTGACCATGATGGCTACTCCTTTTCTTCTGAGGGATTCCTGCACACAGTAGTAGATATAATGGTCATCTGAGTTAAATTCACCCATTCCAGTCCATTTTAGTTCACTGATTCTTAGACTGTCGATGTTCACCCTTGCCGTCTCTTGTTTGACCATTTCCAATTTGCCTTGATTCATGGACCTGACATTCTAGGTTCCTATGCAATATTGCTATTTACAGTATCAGACCTTGCCTCTATCACCAGTCACATCCGCAACTGAGTATTGGTTTTACATTGGCTCCATCCCTTCATTCTTTCTTGAGTTATTTCTCCACTGATCTCCAATAGCATATTGGGCACCTAATGACCTGGGGAGTTCCTCTTTTGGTATCCTATCATTTTGCCTTTTCATACTGTTCATGGGGTTCTCAAGGCAAGAATACTGAAGTGGCTTGCCATTCCCTTCTCCAGTGGACCACATTCTGTCAGCCCTCTCCACCATGAACTGCCCATCTTGGGTTGTCCCGCAGGCATGGCTTGGTTTCACTGAGTTAGACAAGTCTGTGGTCCTAGTGTGATTAGATTGACTAGTTTTCTGTGAGTATGGTTTCAGTGTGTCTGCCCTTTGATGCCCTCTTGCACCACCTACCATCTTACTTGGGTTTCTCTTACCTTGGGCATGGAGTATCTCTTCATGGCTGCTCCATCAAAGCACAGCTGCTGCTCCTTACCTTGGGTGAGGGGTATCTCCTTACTGCCACTGTTCCTGACCTTCAATGTGGGATAGCTCCTCTAGACCGTCCTGCACCTTCACAGCCACCGCTCCTCAGGTTGCTCCTCCCAGCCACCAGCCCTGGCCTCGGGCATGGGTGACTCCTCCCAACTGCTGCCCCTGGTCTTGGGCTCATACACTCTACCTCTATTTTTAAAAACTTTAATTGAAGTAACTATGTTAGGGTCATAGATGGAAATAAGTGGTTTTATGGGGGATTTCAAGCCACTCTAGGACTAGTAACAACCAGAAACCATTTCCAACACTGAATCTCAGTGTGAATTTTGTCACCTGTCAGGAGTCAGGAGTCGTAGTTCAGAACTGCATTAAAACTGAGTTGTAAGGGGGTTCCTAATGTGAACTCTATCTTTTTCTTCTTTTGACCTCCTGTTAGATGCCCTCATTGTTTGAAGCTAACCAGTATCCAGAGAGAAGGGAAACCAAGATTCTGCAATCTGTACAGCACTCAGTCTCCCAGGGTTCAGAGAAAGTGAGAGGAGGATGAAGCATATGATTAGAGAGGTACCAAAGAGAACAATCAGCATTGGGTACCATTGTCTTAAAATGCTAAATGAAAGTTATTTCATACGTTAAATTATATATAAATATATATTTATATTATATATATGAATTAGATATTTAATATTATATATATGAATTGTATATATAATATTATATATAATACATCTATCTATAATAGATAAATATTATATTATCTAATACAGATAATATATAATAAATAATTATAATTATATATATTATATATGTTTGTGTATATATGTGTGTGTGTGTATGTGTGTGTGTGTATATATATTACTTTCTACCAGTATGCTGTATTAACAAATAGAACATAGATATGTAAATAACTGAAATCAAATGTAGACAGAAATTACATTAATCAAAGAGGAAAATAAGGATAGATCACTTTGATAAGAGAGTTAAGATGGTTATTTCACAAACACAAATAGAATGACAGGGACATTTCATTTACCCAAAAATTGCCCAAGCATATACCTATGCCATATACCCAAGCATTAATGCATTCTAAAGTATTTTCTGTCATGAAAATTAGAGCAACAGTGAAGAAAGAAAACTTTAAGTGATTTATTTCAGTAGCATGATTTTTAGTTATCACTAAGAAGTTAATTTGAATTATAGCAAAAAAAAAAAAAATCACCACCACTACCAAAATTACAACATAAATACATATATGGAAGATGTTATTTCATAATAAATTTAAGGAGATTATCCATACAAAACATAAATAATGAATATTGTGCAGAATTTTAATGACTTTTTCTTTGTAGTTATTGGTAACAAACTATTATTAATTTGTTAACTATAGCTATTAATTTTAGGAAACTCTGTAGTTATTGCTAACAGTTAACCATGGGCATGTTTGATTTAGATATTACTCATTTGCTTTCCAAAGAGAATCACAAACTCCAAAGACAACTTAAACATGAGAAAATTAAACATAAGAATATACAAAAATACTTTATTTGGATTATATTTTTAAAATAATTCATTTTGAATTCTGCATTTTGTTAATATATTTTTATGAATATCACACCTCTCCCTTGTCAAACTAATATCTATTTTTTCCCTAAGGTAGTGCCTTTTTTTACACTATTAAAAAAAGAGAAAGAATATTTAAATAAACATGGAAAATTATAGGCTTCTGAAAGTAAGTTATTTGCCTTGATTTTTAGTAACTACAAATAATAAGTATAAAAGCAGCGTATTTTTTTTTTTTTACAAAGTTTCATGCCCTTATTCACAAGATAATTGAAAAATCAGGAAGGAGCTTGTAAATTCTTTACTGACAAATGTTATATTAATGCAAAACCAAAATTAGATTTTCTTTCTGAGAAATGATAAGTTGATCTGAGTTCATTAGTTCTATTTTAACAAGTGGTAGTAAAAATGTAGTTGCTATCATCTGTACAGTCTTTGTAGTTAGATTTCATGTCTAACAAGAATAATTATTGGTTTTCTGGTGACTTTTCCACGTTCTTGATTGAGAAAAAGCAAAGTTTTGCTGCATTGTATTATTTTCTGTGTTTTCTTAAAATATTACATTGTCACCTTGATTAGAAAGTAATCAAACTATTCCTTCTTATTTATTATAATTATGCTTAATCAAGTAACCACATCTCTATTGATAATTCTTTTGATTTTTGTTCTGAGAACAAAGTTTAAACTTAAAAATATATATCTTTTACAATTCTTTGAATTCTCTCAGAGGTCCTTTGAGACAATTTCAAAGAATTATTTTCTCAGTGTATAAAGATAAGTATACTAAATTATTTGATTTGTTTTGATTCTTCATATTTCTCAATTAAATCCAACACAATTGTGATCCCTTCATGAGAAGAGTTTTTACATCAAAGGACAGTTCTGTAAAATACTTTAGCATAAATGTTTCAGGGATTGTGCACTTGGCAAAACTGGCAAATTGGCAAAAGTCTTCATGTCTTCAGTATAAAGAAAAACTTATCTTAAAGTAAGATTTAATCAAATTGGTATATAATATCTATCACTGTATTCAAAAGAAAGTTTTACTATCCTACATTCAGATGTTGTTAGACTTTAAAAGAATTAACCAGTCAATCCTGAAGGAAATCAGTCCTGAATATTCATTGGAAGGACTGATGATGAAGTTGAAACTCCAATACTATGCCCACCTAATGCAAAGAACCTACTTATTGGAAAAGACCCTAATGCTGGGAAAGATTTAAGATGGGAAGAGAAGGGGATGACAGAAGATGAGATTGTTGGATAGCAACCTTGACACGATGGACATGAGTTTGAGTAGGCTCTGGGAGCTGTTGATGGATAGGTAATCCTGGCATGCTGCATGCAGTCTATGTGGCCTCAAAGAGTCAGACACAACTGAATGATTGAGCTGAACTGAACTGATGAAAATTAACCACAGTCTGATCACTTCACAATATATATATGCATTGAGTCATCACACTGTACACTTGATAATGTAACACAAAGTTATATTTCAATTATTTGTCAATAAAGCCGGGAAAAACAAAGGAAAGAAAAACAAAGAGAAACAATAACAAACAAATTAATCACAACAATCTAGACAAATTACTAAACAAAACTTTCCACTTCTAATGATTACTTGAAGGTTTAGCTGTACAAACTACAGGCTAAATTTTGAGTTTCCAACAGAGGAAAACAGTCTTGACTCTCATGGAAAAAGTGATAGCAAATAATTTCAATTAATGCTACTTCGAGAAATTGATTTATTAGCACAGATTTGAGAGCTTAAAACTGGCATCGCTGAGACAATTCTTAATGAGTGTACTTACAAAAAAAATCAAGGACTCCATTTCAGAAGCAGGCAATTATGTGAAAGCTGATTGGTGAACTCAAACTTAAAGGAGTAAGGATCATTTACTAATGAAATTTAACTGCAGTTATTAGAACAGTTTTGAGATTTCTTTATATTTAAATTTTTCACATTTATAAGAGTACTTCAATCTTTCTTCTTTGTCCTTAACTCTCAAGGTAGTAGACAATCGTTTTACATATAGAAATAAAACATTTTTAATGGAATCTAATTGCCAACAAAATTCAGAATTTAAAATCAAATACTTTTAATAAATCAAGTAAGTTTTCATGGCAATATAGTTATTTGAACAGTAAAATAGAAACATGCAGTGTGCAATTGTGTAACAAAGGCTATTCCATTTAGTATGACATTTGAGAGGTGTTCATTCACTTGTAACTATGAAAAACAAGCTCATCATTAAGCCAAAAATTATTTCAGGAAAAGTTGGGTAGGTATGTCTGAAGTGTACATTCAAGGAGGGTTTGTACATTTAATGGGCACCACTTGTTACATCTAAGTAAACAGTCAAGGCAATATATAATGAAGTGAGCATTTCATTATCAGGAATGATTATAGGACACTTTTATGATCAGAATTGGGGGACTGTTATTCAAAAATGAACCAAAATTTGGATATAAGGTATGAGACTTTTCAAGGTACCCCATGGTACATTGAAACACAGTATGAAACTTTGCAGGAAACCCCATGATCATTGTTAAAAACCTACTCATTGATTATTTTATTTTTTGAGGGGATGGAAATGTTCTATGTTTGAAATTGATATTTCCTATTAACTAACAGCACAAAATCTGTGACTATCTGTGAATTTACATGCCAACTGAAAGACATTGAAAGGTGTAGGTACAGATAATTTCTGTCCATTTAAAAAGATAGTCCCAAGATTTTAGTTAGCAAAGTAATGCTCAAAACTCTCCAAGCTAGGCGTCAACAGTACATGAACTGAGAATTTTCAGATGTTCAAGCTGGATTTAGAAAAGGCAGAGGAACCAGAGATCAAATTACCAACATTCATTATAGAAAAAACAAGAGAATCCCAGAAAAACACGTTCTTCTGAGTCATTGACTATTGTAAAGGCTTGTTGTGGATGACAAGAAACTTGAAAATTCTTAAAGAGGTGTGAATACCAGACCACCTTACCAGCCTCCTGAGAAATCTGTATGCAGTCAAGAAGCAAAAGTTAATACCGGACATGAAACTATATACTAGTTCAAAATTGGGAAAGGAGCATTTCAAGGCTGTGTATTGTCACCTTGCTTATTTAATTTATATGCAAAGTACACCATGCAAAATGCCAGGATGGATGAAATACAACTTGGAATCAAGATTACCAGGAGAAATATCAATAACTTCAGATATACTGATGATGCTTTCCTTATGACAGAACGCAAAGATGAACTAAAGAGCCTCTTGGTGAAGGTGAAAGAGAATGAAAAAGCTGGCTTAAAACTTAACATTCAAAAAACAAAGATCATGGAATCTGGTCCCATAACTTCATGGCAAATAGATTGGAAACCAGTGACAGACTTTATTTTCTTGGGCTCTAAAATCACTGCAGACAGTGACTGTAGCTATGAAATTAAAAGACACTTGCTCTTTGGAAGAAAAGCTATGACCAACCCAGATAACATATAAAACATCAGAGACATTACTTTGCCAACAAAGAGCAGCATAGCCAAAGCTATGGTTTTTCTAATAGTCATGTATGCATGTGAGAATTGGACAATAAAAGAAGGGCAAGCACCGAAGAATTGATGCTTTTGAACTGTGGTGTTGGAGAAGACTCTTGAGAGTCCCTTAGACTGCACGGAGATCAAACCAGTCAGTCCTAGCAGAAATCAACCCTGAATATTCATTGGAAGGACCAATGCTGAAGCTGAAGCTTCAGTGGTTACCATGTGATGTAAAGAGTCAACTCACTGAAGAAGACTCTGATGCTAAGAAAGATTGAAAGCAGGAGGAGAAAGGGGTGACAGAGGATGAGACTGGTCGATGGCATCATCGACTCAGTGGACATGAGTTTGAGCAAGCTCTGGGAGATGTTGAAGGACAGACAAGCCTGGTATGCTGCAGTCCATGAGATTTCAAGGAGTCAGACATGACTGGGTGACTGAACAACAACAAAGTTTTAGCTGTACTGCTCTGTAGGATGTTACCAACAATTTTTAATGTAACTTAATAATCTTTTCTAGTATTTGTTTGTAAGGGTATACATTATCTGATCTTTCAAATTTATTTTGAGTATTTATCAATGAGTTTTAAAAATACTAGGGATATGTTTATCTATATTCCTACAATACTCATGCTTTTAACTTTTTGGAAAATATACTTTGATGTGTCTAACTCTTTAGAGCTTACAACTCAGTGATAAGTATATTTTTATTGAATATAGTCTTTTTTAAAAAATATTTGACTGATGTGTCATGTATTCCCAGGGCTGTCAGACCCCTTAGAAGAGTCAGAACTCTAGCTGTTTTTATGCTTTATAATCATTTACTTAAATTGCATGCCAGTTTCTCTTGACAATTAACTAAAATAAAAATAGAATATGTTTTATTTAAAAAGTATTTCATCAAACAAGACAATTAATATCTATAAAACTTAACTGTATCATTTTCCTATTGCTACTGTAACAAATTACCACACATCCAATGGCTTAAAGAGCTTCTCTGGTGGTTCAGATGATAAAGAATCTGCCTGCAATGCAGGAAACCCAGGTTCAATACCTGGGTCAGGAACATCCTCTGGAGAAAAGAATGGTTACTCACTCCAGTAATTTTTCCTAGAGAATTCCAGGGACAGAGGAGCCTGGTCGTCCACAATCCACAGAGTCACAAACAGTTGGACATGACTGAGCGACTAACACTTTAACTAAAACAATATGGATTTATTATCTTGCAGTCTAGTAGATCATAAATTCGCCATGGGCTTCATTGGGTTAAAATCAAGTGTCATCAGGGCAGACTTTCTCTGGAGGCACTGGAGGAGAAACCAGCTTCTGACCCTTACAAGCTTCAAGAGGTAACACATAGTCTTTGATTCATGGTTCCTTTCCTCCATCTTTAAAGTTGTTTCTTCTCACACCGCATTACTTCTCACATTGTAGTTGCTTCCAGCTTTAAGAATTCTTCTGATAACACAGGTCTACCTGGTTAATCCAAGATAATCTTCCTGTTTTAAGTTCAATCTTACCTCCATCGGTAATGGTAATTCCCTTTTCTATGCAATATAGCACATTCACAAATTCTTGGAATTAAGATGCAGACATCTTTGTAGGAGAGAGGAATGAGACTGAATAATTCACCCATGCAAAATAAAGTTGCCTTAGAAGTGTATTCCTTGGTAAAGCCAAGAACATTGATTGATTCACTCATTCGTATATTAATTCACTTAGAGACAATGTATTATAGTAGAAAAACTGGGATATAGGCATCACAAAGGAAAAAAAATAGAGTTTGCATGCCAAATTATTTCTCACAGGATGTGTAATGATGGGGGATTATTTATTCTCTTTGAGATTCTCTTCTCATTTTTTTAATTAGAAAAAAATGAGAGCAATTAAATGCACCTCAAAGTGTCATTCTGAGGATTGGGTATGATAATTAATATAATGCTCTCACCAGGTGCCAAGAAAAAAATTAGTCGACAAAAGTCAGCTGTAAGCAGTGTAGCACAGTTCCTGCTCTAAATAGACTTTTAATTAGTGATGTTTATTCATTAACTAAATAATTTATTTAATCATTTATTTGTCAAAAAATATGTTAAACCCCCTGTTATTACCATGCAACACCAGCATATACACAAAATATATAGCACAGATTATTTCTAAAATATGAACATAACACTGTTGGCCTTACTGAAAAAAGCAGACGCTTTATTGTAATTATAATTTTTCAATTTATAGTCATAAGAAATTAGTCACAAAGACATTAATACAAATCAGAAATGTCCTATAGGAAAGTGCTGAATTTCTATTTTTCAGGCTTTTGAATTCTGTGTGAGAATAGTTTTTTATTATGTCTATTATGAATTTTTAAAAATGAGTTGCCATGGCATCATGAATCTCCAAAGGCTTTATAACTTTAATACATCCTACCTAGTGTCCACAAATGAGCCTCAGCAAGGACTTTGCTATATTTTCAGTACTGTCTTTAAAAAACAAGCATTAATATAACTACTGCTATTAATTTACTTGTGGAAGTTAACCTTACTTTACATGATAGATAAATTGCCATGACAATATATATTCAATGGTCTAAGGTGTATATGTGCATGATATATTAAATTATGTTGAGACATAAAATTTTATTTAATTTAACAAGTTATTGCTTAAATAATTTATAATTACCTTTCCAAAAATTGACATCATCATGGTTGTTCATTTTAAACACAGAGAAAAATATTTTTTTATCCTTACTGAAAGCAAGTTCAATAATCTCTAGCAAAACTTGTGTCTTTCAAGGTTGATTTTGAAATTCCTGATTTGAAATTCCAGTGTAAAACACTTTTTTATTTTGTCAAGGTGTTAAATATTTCATAAAAAGTCTTAAATAATCTTGTTTGTTTTTTTAAGCAGAGTATATTTCCTAGATTATTTTATCTTTCCTAATGAATAAACAATAGCTTACTAGATTGCACTATAATGCAGTGTAATTCTTAGGATTATTTAATAGTGCATATTTTCCTTTATCATTTATCGAGACATTCCCAGTCACTATTCCTCTATTGTCTTAAAGTATTTTTGATTTAGTTGGATTAAATTTCAGCTAAATTTAGTACTAGACAAGTATTAAAAAAAAAAAAAGAGGCCCAAATTGTCCCAAACAATAATTTTGAGGGCACACAGAAACTTATCTCATATTTTTACCTCTCACTTTACTCATCTATTATATGAAATTTCAATTTAATTTTCTTTGTTATCTATGTAAACCTGCTCTTCTCTTTAGAAAAGCTCTTCAACATCAGCTTTAACATTCCTTGTCAAAACTTTTAGCCTCTATAAATTACAACATTTTAGTGCAGGAGGATCTCTTTAATGGCACAAAAATTCATTATCCCTATGGGTAGGGAACTAAGATTAATTGTGTTGCTACGGAAGCAGTGCTAGATTTGCTTGAGATTATTTCTACACAATTTATGTTTGGAACATTGTGATAAATAAGACACCAGTTGTGTTTATTCTCAAAGATGTTAAAGAGAAAAGTGAGTAATCCTGCAATAAATGAGGGCCAAGTTCTATTTTCTGTTCTCTAATTGGCAAAAGCCACCTGATTAAGAGATTCATAGATGCCATATTCAGAGATGTGATTTTTTTTTTCCTGATGGTTTTAGAGTGATTCTCAATTAAGGGCGATATTTACAGCTGGGGACATTTAACAATTTCCAGAGATATTTTGTTCATTAAGATTGTGGGAATGGTTGTGCTACTGACATAAAGAAGATAGAAAAAAACAGGCTGCTGCTAAATGTCTTATGATGGAATAGAAAGGACACCATAAAGAATTATCTAGTTCAAAATGTCAATACAAAAACTTTAAGAAAGCCTGATCAAGACAAATTTGAAAGTTTGATATTGTCTTTGTTCTATTCTATTATGCAACTGTGATTATAATGATGTATTGGAATTGGTATATACAAGAGAGAGTATCAGATAAGGAGTTCAAACTAGAGCAGTTAGTGGTCTGAACAAAAGATGTCATGGAGATATGGGCAGTTTCAGAGATTTTGGAGTAAAGCAATTAAATATACTTTGCAATTAATTAGGTGAGGTCAAAAAGTGAGTCAACTGTCTCTGTGACAATAGAATAGATGGTAGATAAAGGAGATAAAGAAATTGTAGGAAAAGCAGCAAATTTAGGGAGATTTTAGTAGGTCATGGATTTTGATTTGGAAAATTCAGCAGTGGCCACAGGACTGGAAAGGGTCAGTTTTCTTCCCAATCCCAGATAATGGCAGTGCAAACAATATTCACACTACCGCACAACTGAACTCATTTTACATGCTATCAAAGTAATACTCAAAATTCTCCAAGCTAGGTTTCAGAAGTTCAGGAAACAAGAACTTCCAGACATTCAAGATGGATTTAGAAAAGCAAGAGGAACAAGGGATCAAATTGCTAACATCGATTGAAACATAGAAAACCAAAGGAATTCCAGAAAGACATCTACTTCTGCTTCATTGACTACGCTAAAGCCTTTGACTGTGTGGATCACAGAAAACTGTGGAAAATTCTTTAAGTGATGGGAATACCAGATCATTTTACCTGCCTCCTGAGAAACTCGTATGCAGGTCAAGAAGCAACAGTTAATACCAGATGTGGAACAATGAACTAGCTCCAAATTGGGAAAGGAGTATGTCAAGGCTGTATATTGTCACCCCATTTATTTAACTTATATGCAGAATGCATCATGAGAAACACTGGGCTGGATGAAGCACACGCTAGAATCAAGATTGCCAGGAGAAATATCAATAACCTCAGATATACAGATGACACTATCCTTAGACAGAAAGCAAAGAAGAACTAGAGTCTCTTGATGAAGGTGAAAGAGGAGAATGAAAATAAAACTGGCTTAAAACTCAACATTCAAAAAAGTAAGATCATGGGATCTTGCCACTTCATGGCAAGTAGATGGGGAAACAATGGAAAACAGTAACATACTTTATTTTCTTGGGCTCTAAAATCACTGCAGATGGTGACTGCAACCATGAATCTAAAAGACAGTTGCTCCTTGGAAGAAAAGCTATGACAAACCTAGATAGCATATTAAAAAGCAGGACATTACTTTGCCAACAAAGGTCGGTCTAGTCAAAGCTATGGTTTTTCTAGTCATGTATGGATGTGAGAATTGGATCATAAAGAAGGCTGAGCACTGAAGAATTGAAGCTTTTGAACTGTGGTTTTGGACACAGCTCTTGAGAGACTCTTGGACTGCAAGGTGATAAAACCAGTCAATCCTAACAGAAATCAACCCTGAATATTCATTGGAAGTACTGATGCTGAAGTTGAAGCTCCCATACTTTGACCACTTGATGTGAAATGCAAACTTGTTAGAAAAGACCTTAATGCTGTGAAAGATTGAAGGTAGGGGAAGATGGAGACGACAGAGGATGAGTTGGTTGCATGGCATCACCTATTCACTGTACATGAGTTTGAGCAAGCTTCAGGAGATTTTGAAGGACAGGGTAGTCTGGTGTGTGGCAGTCTGTGGGGTTGCAAAGAGATGGACATGACTGAGCTTCTGAACAACAATGGATTTGGATAGATAATCTGAGGTGTCATGAAGAAGTGTACATAACTCAGTCTGAAATCAACAATAATGTAATTTCTATTATATATAGCAGTAAGTAGCCACTTGTAGATTACATTTATCCTACAGTAAACTTCTTTATAAAAACTAATTTTATTCTCATCACTCTTCTGAAAAATTCTTCTAAGAGGTTTTAAGGATGCCTGCTTTCCAAAACCCAACTTATATCATTCGAATTGAGAAATGAACAAACAAGTGCATGAAGGTTTTATGCATTTTAAATCATTTGAAGAAGTTTGTGACTCTTGCCTCTCCCTATGTAGTTTTCTCCCATGTTATTTCCCAGTTGTTTTTTTTTTTTTTTAATTGGTGGATAATTGCTTTACAGTATCATGCTGGTTTCTGCCATACATCAACATGAATCAGTCACCGGTACATATACGTTCCCTCCCTCTTGAACCTTCCTCCTATCACCCACCTCATCCCACCTTCCAGGTTGTTGCAGAGCACTGGGTTGATCTCCTTGTGTCACACAGTTAATCCCCACTGGTTATCTATTTTATGTCGGGTAACATGTATGCTACTTTCTCCATTCATCCCACCCTCTCCTTCCCTGACTGTCCACAAGTCTGTTCTCTATGTCTGTATCTCCATTGCTGCCCTGCAAATAGGTTGATCAGTACCATCATTCTAAACTCCATACACTTGTGTTAATATAAAATATTTGTCTTTCTCTTTCTGACTTGCTTCACTCTGTAGAGTAGGCTCTAGGTTTATCCACCTCGTTAGGACTGACTCAAATGTGTTCTTTGTTATAGTTGAGTAATATTCCTGTGTGTGTGTGTGTATATGTGTGTGTATATATATATATATATATATATATATATATAGCCATATCTTCTTTATCCATTTATCAAATGTGTTCTTTGTTATAGCTGAGTAATATTCCTGTGTGTGTGTGTGTGTGTGTGTGTGTATATATATATATATATCCATATCTTCTTTATCCATTTATCCATCTAGGTTGCTTGCATATCCTACCTACTGTAAAAAGTTCTTCAATGAACATTGGGGTACATGCATCTCTTTCAATTATGGTTTTCTCAGGGTGTGTATCCAGTAGAGGAATTGTTGGGTCATATGGTAATTCTATTTCTAATTTTTAAACGAATCTGCATACTATCCTCCATAGGGGTTATATAAATTTACCTTCCCACAATGGTGCAAGAGGATTCCTTTATCTCCACAACCTCTCTAGCATTTATTGTTTGTAGATTTATTTTAATGATGGCCATTTTGACTGGTGTGAGATGATACCTCATTGTAGTTTTGATTTGCTTTTCTCTAATAATGAGTAATGTTGAGCATCTTTTCACATATTTTTGGCCATCTTTTGTCTTCTTTGGAGAAATGTCTATTTAGGCCTTCTGCCCATTCTTTTGTTGGGTTGTTTGTTTTTCTGTCATTGAATTTATTGACCTGCTTATATTTTTGGAGACTAACCCTTTGTCAGTTGTTTCATTTGTAATGAATTTCTCCCATTCTGAGTGTTGTTTTTTAATCTTATTTATTGTTTCCTTTGTTACACAATAGCTTTCAAATTTAATTAGGTCCCATTTGTTTATTTTCCGGAGTTTTTAAAAAGCTAAATTTTAAATAATCCTGAAATGTTTAAAATTCGACATTAGTCACAAGTGTAGATACTTTGTTTATAGCCTACACCTAACAATCTCCAATGATAAGATCTTATATGACCAGAGTATGTTGCCAGTTTACTTCAATTTACCTTTAAGATATCTCAGTGTTTTCATTGAATAATGAGCTCAGCAACAAGAAGGACAGAATTCAGCAATGAACAAAGAGAAGATCTCATTCTTAACTTCATTCCTTTTGGATGTTCTATTTTCCTTAGTAATAAACTGTGTATAAATTTGCTTGCCAAGTATCCTTAACATGGTTGTTTAGAGGATGAAAATTGTCTCACTGACATATTGGAGATGCTTATAAACTCTAGTATAATGTTCATAGATAAAGGCTTATGATTCTGAGTTCCACCTTTGTTCATTGAGCTTTTATTTTATAGTAAATCTCCTTGAAATAAAGACAATGACACTTGAATAATCTTCATAAATCACTAGTTGACTATCCATAAAAGTATCATATATTCAATTTGCATTTCATGGATGGAGGAATAAATTACATAAGTTTCTCATGTTTATTAAATCAGAGTAGTGAATCAAAAATTTCAAATTAACTCTTCATTTTCCTGTCGATTTGTCACAGAGATAGGAATAGAGCCATGCAAGTAAAGTGAGACAGTTGCCTTGTGTAAAAAGTTTAATGGGATACTAAATTCTCAGTAATCAATATCTTAATGCAACATTTTAAAAAGTAAAAATTAATATGAAATATCCATAATTAACAAATGTCAAAATTTTAAATAAATATATACATTGAATTTTCCAATCAAATTTTGCCTTGGGGTATTGTATGCCTCTGCATGGTGCAGACAGTGTGGTTTGGCATATTGGATTCTGGAGTTGTGAAGCTTGGGCACAAGTTCCTACACATACTTATGGTATAGTAAGCATGTGACTATACCTCTGTAAGTTCATATTTTTCTCACCTATAAAATGTTTGTAACATTATTGCTTCCTTGATAGGTTTTATGACAGGATGAAGAGACAAATGCACCTGGCACATTTTGTGGCAATTTATAAATGTTCCATACATGACATATTTTTCAGCTCTTATTTATAGTTATAGTTCAAAAGAGCATTTATAAATGAATCACACATCACGTCTATCACACAATTTTGGAGATGTTTCAAAATAGGAAAATTAGTGAAAAGCCTTTATGGGATTTTAGGTTAAACGCTGGATGATTTTAAGGAGAGTCACCAAGATAAATTAATTGTTTGAGATGGTCAATTTGACCAAATATTTTTGGATTGGGGATCACAGAGAAGAAAGAACATAGATGTGAATCTTGGTGAGCACATTGTTAAACTTGACAAATAAGATATTATTTGTTTTGTATACCTATCTTCTAAAAACAGTTATTTCCTAGAGCGAGTTGATGTTATTTTTTACAGCTATTAACATTGTTTGAGAAGCATGAGACATTATGTTACCTTAATTTTTCTTTCTCTCTCTCTTTGTATACACTTACATGTGACTGGGTTTAGAAATATATAGACAGATAATAAATAGACAAAATATTTTCAACTGAGCTGTAAATTAATTTAAATTTGGAAGTTGCTAAAATGTATGCTGCTTGAGCTTGACATTAATCTAAAATCACCATCGCAATGCAGAGGATTATGCTGGCAGTCATGCTCCAATGCTGTTTGGATTAAGTCTTCATAGGTTCACAACTTCCTTTGCATAGGATGCTGTCTTTTCAGATAACATAGCATTTATTCTACCTTATTATTCTAATCTAAGCTCAGTTCCCTTCAATCTGTGATAACTGAGACTTTTTAATTTATTAAGAAATAGGTTTCTAAAACACATAAACATATAATTGGTTGTCTTTGAAACACCGAGTAGTTTAGAGTTACTGCTGAATGTTTATGTATGTGCTTTTGTTGTTAACTAGTATATTTTTAGAACAGTACTGCTAAATGGAATTTTATTGTGTTCTCTCAAGGCATATTTTTAAAATCAACATTAGTAGGCTATTTACTTCTGTTTCTCTCTCTTTTTCATTTTATTTTTTTCCTTTTAAAAATACTGACAACCATCTACCAAAACAGCAAGGCAAATGGCAGGTAGAAAAGATATATTGTAAAGAAGCTTGAGATCCAGGAGACAAATTTGGATTTCTCTCAAATTCGATATTCAACAGGAAATGATAGATGTCTTAGTTCCAAAAATAGAATTAGGAGGTTAAAAAATAATGCTATTTGTGCTATTGTATGCATTTACTTAAATAAGTAATAATTTATATTTTAATGACATAATTGCATTACTGAAACTGCAAAAAGTAAAGAAAATAATATAAGTCAAATTACATTATATTGAAAATAATATACATCAAATTATATTATCACAGATTTTATTTTTTTTTAAGACTGAGATATATATTTTTTTCTCTTTGGTTAATTGTCAATATCTGAAAGGCAAAATAAGACATTCATATATTACTGTGATTTTCTTGTGATTACAATTAATACCATTCACATAATTGGTAATTACAGGTGCCTGGAGATGCATAGCTTTTCATCAGATCATATAATATAGCCATAGAAAAAAGAGAGAAATACATCTCACAATATCACCAAAAGTAACAGCATTTAAATTAATCAAAGAAAAATGTTATTTTATTTCTGACTCCCCTCTATGTCATCAGAGAAAAATGAGAAAAATGATACTATATTGATAACAGGAAAACATACACATAAAGAACTTGTAAGAGAGATGAATTTGTTACTGTAGTATACATACATGACACTGACCAAATCACATACATAAAGCACAATACTTAGATGCTAGGACATTGATAGTGTTTCCCAGACTATTTTGTAGTTGAACATTAATAAGAAGAACTAATTGTATTATATACAGAAAGTGATTTCAATTGTTAAAAGAGGAGTACTCCCAAGATCATTAGAAATATTTCCTAGTGCAACACAGGTTGTATTTTCAATTCCTACAATCATTGATTTGTATCCTTTCTGGTGGTAAAACAGAAATATTTGTTTTTTATATTGAAGTAATGAGAATACATTATAGCACTACGGAAAAAAGCAATAAAGAAATAGAAAAGAAGGAACAAGGAGAAAAACCATGTGACAGAGAGGAGAGGGTAAAATGCAAATAGGGCTCAAATTATTTATTATCTAACTATATTGTTTATAGGACATAAGTTTAAAATAAGGAACTATATCTAGACTATAGAACTATAGTGCATATAAAGTAGGCATCAGTTCAGTTCAGTCACTCAGTAGTGTCCGACTCTTTGTGACCCCATGAATCGCAGCACGCCAGCCCTCCCTGTACATCACCATCTCTCGGAATTCACTTAGACTCATGTCCATTGACTCCGTGATGCCATCCAGCCATCTCATCTTCGGTCGTCCCCTTCGCCTCCTGCCCACAATCGCTCACAGCATCAGAGTCTTTTCCAATGAGTCAACTCTTCCCATGAGCTGGCCAAAGTACTGGAGTTTCAGCTTTAGCACCATTCCTTCCAAAGAAATCCCAGGGTTGATTTCTTTCAAAATGAACTGGTTGGATCTCCTTGCAGTCCAGGGGACTCTCAAGAGTCTTTTCCAACACCACAGTTCAAAAGCATCAATTCTTCGACACTCAGCCTTCTTCACAGTCCATCTCTCACATCCATACATGACTACTAGAAAAACCATAGCCTTGAGTAGACGGACCTTAGTCGGCAAATAAATGTCTCTGCTTTTCAATATACTATCTAGGTTGGTCATAACTTTCCTTCCAAGGAGTAAGCATCTTCTAATTTCATGGCTGCAGTCACCATCTGCAATGATTTTGGAACCCCCAAGAATAAAGTCTGACAATGTTTCCACGGTTTCCCCATCTATTTCCCATGAAGTGATGGGGCTGGATGCCATGATCTTCATTTTATGAAAGTTGAGCTTTAAGCCAACTTTTTGCTCTCCTCTTTCACATTCATCAAGAGGCACTTTAGCTCCTCTTCACTTTATGCCATAAGGGTGGTGTCATCTGCATATCTGAGGTTATTGAGATTTCTCCTGGCAATCTTGATTCCAGCTTGTGTTTCTTCCAGCCCAGCATTTTTCATGAGGTACTCTGCATATAAGTTAAATAATCATGGTGACAATATACAGCTTTGACATATTCCTTTTCCTATCTGGAACCTGTCTGTTGTTCCATGAGCAGTTCTAACTGTTGCTTCCTGACCTGCATACAGATTTCTCAAGAGGCAGGTTAGGTGGTCTGGTATTCCTATCTCTTGAAGAATTTTCCAGTTTATTGATATCCACACAGTCAAAGGCTTTGGCATAGTCAATAATGCAGACATATATATATATATATATATTGGAACTGTCTTGCTTTTTCCATGATCCAGCAGATGCTGACAATTTGATTTCTGATTCTTCTGCTTTTTCTAAAACCAGCTTGAACATCAGGGAGTTCACGGTTCACATATTGCTGAAGCCTGGCTTGGAGAATTTTGAGCATTACTTTACTAGCAAGTGAGGTGAGTGCAATTTTGCAGTACTTTGAGCATTCTTTGACATTGCCTTTCTTTGGGATTGGAATAAAAATTGTTCTTTTCCAGTCCTGTGGCCACTGCTGAGTTTTCCAAATTTGCTGGCATATTGAGTGCAGCACTTTCACAGCATCATCTTTCAGGATTTGAAACAGCTTAACTGGGATTCCATCACCTCCACTAGCTTTGTTTGTAGTGATGCTTTTTAAGGCCCACTTGACTTCACATTCCAAGATGTCTGGCTCTAGATGAGTGATCACATCATCATGATTATCTGGGTCATGAAGATCTTTTGTGTACAGTGCTTCCCTGTATTCTTGCCACCTCTTCTTAATATCTTCTGTTTCTGTTAGGTCCATACCATTTCTGTCCTGTGTTGAGCCCATCTTTGCATGAAATGTTCCCCAGGTGTCTCTAATTTTCTTGAAGAGATCTCTCCTCTTTCCCATTCTGTTCTTTCCCTCTATTTCTTTGCATTGATCACTGAAGAAGGCTTTCTTTTCTCTTCTTGCTCTTCTTTGGAACTCTGCATATAGATGCTTATATCTTTCCTTTTCTTTTTTGCTTTTTGCCTCTCTTTTTTCATAGCTCTTTGTAAGGCCTCCCCAGACACCATTTTGCTCTTTTGCATTTCTTTTCCATGGGGATGGTCTTAATCCCTGTCTCCTTTACAGTGTCATGAACCTCATTCCATAGTTCATCAGACACTCTATCTATCAGATCTAGGCCCTGAAATCTATTTCTCACTTCCACTGTATATTCATAAGGGATTTGATTTAGGTCATACCTGAATGGTCTAGCCGTTTTCCCTACTTTCTTCACTTGAAGTCTGAATTTGGTAATAAGGAGTTCATGATCTGAGCCACAGTCAGCTCCTGGTCTAGTTTTTGTTGACTGTATAGAGCTTCTATATAAATCCAATTGAGATTTTGACCTTTTTTTTTTTTTTCCTCAGTCACATTTTTAATTGTTATTATATACTTTTGCCTCTATGTTGGGTTTTTGCAGTTCTGTAGAGATTTTTTTTTTCCTCTCTCTCTCTCTCTTTTTAATTTTTAAAATCTATTATTTTTTTCTACATTTTTTCTTTGTTTGATTTTCCTACTGTTTTTCCCCCTTGCAGTTAATCTTTAATGTAAATAAATATTCTTTATCTACCTCTATTTAACTTTGCATATCTATTTTATCCTTTCCTTCTCTCCTGTCCTCTCAATATATTTTCTAGTTTTATTTTCATTGCTTTATTCCCCAATCAGTACTTTGCTTTAGTTTTGATTTCCAGTTTGTGCTTTAGTTAGTTTTGTTCTGTTAGATATATTTTTGGTTTCCTTTGTTCACTGGATCAATCTATTGTACTTTATTTTTGTTGGGTTGTTTTGATTTTGCTTATGGGGGCATATGTATATGTGAATATTCAGTCACATTTTTTATTGTTGTTATAAACCTCTGTCTCTACATTGAGCTTTTGCAGCTCTATGGCATTTTCCTCCCCTACCCCTCGCCTTTTTCCTTTCTTCTTCCTTTTTCCTTTTCTATTTTTTTATAATTTTAATTTTAAAACCTATTATTTTCTTTTTACATGTATTCATTTGTTTGCATTTCCTACTGTTCTTTTCCCCTGCAGTTAATCTTTAATGTATATAAATCTTCTTCATCTACCTCTTTTTAAGTTTACGTATCTATTCTTTCTTTCCTTTCTTAGTTTTCCTCTCACCATATTTTTTATTTTTTTGTTTTCATTGTTTTATTCCCCACTTGACAAAAAACGCAATTACTGAAATTAAAAATACTCTAGAAGGAACCAATAGCAGAATTTGTGAAGCAGAACAAATCAGTGAACTGGACGATAAAATGGTGGAAATAATTTCTGAAGAGCAGAACAAAGTAAAAAGAATGAAAAGAACTGAGGATAGCTCCCAAAAACTCTGGGACAATATCAAATGTCCCAATACGCAAATTATAGAGGTCCCAAAAGAAGAAGAGAAAAAGAAAGGGCATGCAAAAATGGTTGAAGAGATTATAGTTGAAAATTTCCACAATATGGAAAAGGAGATTGTCAATCAAGGCCAAGAGGTGCAAAGAATCCCATACAGGATAAATCCAAGGAGAAACACAAGAAGACACATGCCAATCTAACTAACAAAGACTAAACACAAAGAAAGAATATTAAAAGCAGCAAGGGAAAAGGATCAAGTAATATACAAGGGAAACCCCATAAGCTTAACAGTTGATCTTTCAGCAAAAGCTCTGCAAGCCAGAAGTGAATAGCAGGATGTATTGAAAAGGAAAAATCTACAACCAAGATTACTGTACCCAGCAAGGATCTCACTCATAATTGATGGAGAAATAAAAAGCTTTTCAGACAAGAAAAATTAAGAGAATTCAGTACCATCAAATCAGTTTTACAACAAATGTTAAAGGGACTTATATAGTCAAGAAGGATAAGAGAAGAAAAAATATCAACAAAATCAACCCAGAGCAATTAAGAAAATGGCAATAAGAACATATGTATCAACAACTATTTAAATGTAAATGGGTTAAATGCATTGACCAAAAGACTCAGGGTGGCTGAATGGATACAAAAGCAAGACCCATATATATGCTGTCTACAAGAAACCCACTTCAGACCTAAAAACACATATAGAATGAAATTGAGGGGATGGAAAAATGTATTCCATGCAAATGGGAAGCAAAAGAAAGCTGAAGTAACAATCCTCATATCAGGAAAAAAAAAATAGACCTTAAAAAAAAGAATAGTACAAGAAATATAGAAGGACACTATATAATAATCTATTTCTGTTTTATTGACTATGCCAAAGCCTTTGACTGTGTGGATATCAATAAACTGTGGAAAATTCTGAAAGAGATGGGAATACCAGACCACCTGATCTGCCTCTTGAGAAACTGATATGCAGGTCAGGAAGCAACAATTAGAACTGGACATGGAACAACAGACTGGTTCCAAATAGGAAAAGGAGTATGACAGGGTTGTATATTGTCACCCTGATTATTTAATTTATATGCAGAGTACATCATGAGAAACTCTGGGCTGAAAGAAGCACACAAGCCGGAATCAAGATTGCCAGGAGAAATATCAATAACCTCAGATATGCAGATGACACCACCCTTATGGCAAAAAGTAAAGAGGAACTAAAAAACTTCCTGATGAAAGTGAAAGTGGAGAGCAAAAAGTTGGCTTAAAACTCAACATTCAGAAAATGAATATCATGATATCTGGTCCCATAACTTCATGGGAAATAGTTGGGAAACAGTAGAAACAGTGTCAGACTTTATTTTGGGGGCTCCAAGATTACTGCAGATGGTGACTGCAGCAATGAAATTAAAAGACGCTTACTTCTTGGAAGAAAAGTTATGACCAACCTAGATAGCATATTGAAAAGCAGAGACATTACTTTGCCAACAGAGGTCCATCTATTCAAGGCTATGGTTTTTCCATTAGTCATGTATGGAAGTGAGAGTTGGACTGTGAAGAAAGCTGAGCACTGAAGAATTAATGCTTTTGAACTGTGGTGTTGGAGGAGACTCTTGAGAGTCCCTTTGACTGCAAGGAGATCCAACCAGTACATTGTGAAGGAGATCAGCCCTGGGATTTCTTTGGAAGGAATGATGCTAAAGCTGAAACTCCAGTACTTTGACTACCTCATGCAAAGAGTTGACTCATTGGAAAAGACTCTGATGCTGGGAGGACTGGGGGCAGAAAGAGAAGGGGATGACAGAGGATGAGATGGCTGGATGGCATCCCTGACTCAACGGACGTGAGTCTGAGTGAACTCCGGGAGTTGGTGATGGACAGGAAGGCCTGGCATGCTGCAATTCATGGGGCCACAAAGAGTCGGACACCACTGAGTGACTGAACTGAACTGAACGTAATGATCTTGGGATCAATCCAAGGAGAAGACATAACAATTTTATGTACTCAACATAATAATACCTCAGTAAATACATAAGACAAACACTAACAGACATAAAAAGAGAAACTGACAGTAACACAATAATAGTAGGAGACTCTAACACCCCATTCACACCATGGACAGATCATCTAAACAGAAAAGCAATAAGGAAACATGTCTTAAATGATACGTTAGATGAGATGGATCTCAGTAATATCTTCAAGACATTCCATCCAAATGTAGAATACACCTTTTCCTTAAGTGCACATGGAACATTCTCCAGGAAATCTTCTTAAGTTCACATGGAACATTCTCCAGGAGAGACCACATCTCCGGCCACAAATGAAGCCTCAGTAAATTTAAGAAAACTGAAATTGTGTAAAGCATCTTCTCTGACCACAATGCTATGAGACTAGACACCAGTTACCAAAATAAAAAGAAAGAAACATAAACACATGGAGTTTAAACAACGCGTTTCTAAATAACAAACAGGTTACTGAAGACATCAAAATGGAAATTTAAAAAATTTCTAGAAACAAATGACAGTGAAAACATGACAATTCAAAACGTATGAGATGCAGCAAAAGCAGTTTACAGCAAGACAATCCTACTTGAAGGAACAAGAAAAACATCAACTAGACAACCTAACTTTATACCTAAGACAACTGGAAAAAGAACAAAAATCCCAAAATTAGTAGAAGAAAAGAAATCATACATATACAAGCAGAAATAACTGAAAAAAGAAATGAGAGAAACAATAGGAAAGGTTAATAAAAGTAAAAGCTGGTTCTTTGAGAAGATAAACACAATTGACAAAGCTTTAGAGAGACTCGTTGAGAAAAAAAAAAAAAGAATCAAATCAACAAACCTAGAAATGAAAAAGGAGAGGTTGAAACAGATAATGCAGAAATACAAAAGATTATGAGACTATTATAAACAACCATATGGAAATATAATAGATAGCCTAGAAGAAATGGGCAGATTCTTAGAAAATTTCAATCTTCCAAGACTGAACCAGGAATATATATAAATTGTGAATAACAAATCACAAGCACTGAAATTGAAGCTGTGATCAGAAATCTCCCAAAAAAACTGAAGCCCAGGATATGATGGCTTCACAATAAAATTATATCAAACATTTAGAGATGAGCTAATGCCTATCCTTCTAAAACTCTTTCAAAAGGCCACCATTATTACCCTTATACCAAAATCAGATAAAGACACACACACACACACACACACACACACACACACACACACACACTACAGGCCAATATCACTGATGAGCATAGATGTAAAAATCCTCAGTGAAATTTTAGCAAACAGAATTCAACAATATATCGAAAAGCTCATGTACCATGATCTAATTCAGTTCCCCACCCCTCAGGAATGCAAGGATTCTTCAACATATGTAAATCAATCAATGTGAAGCACCATATTAGGAAAGTGAAAGATAAAATTATATATATATATATGATAATCTCAATAGACACAGAAAAAGCTTTTGACAAAATTCAGCACTCATTTATGATAAAAATGGAAGGAATCTACCTCCACATAGTAAAGGTCATATATAATAATACTACAACTAACAATATTCTCAGTGGTAAAAACCTGAAAGCATTCCTCCTAAGATCAGGAACAAGACAAGGGTGCCCACTTTCCCCTCTGTCATTCAACATAGTTCTGGAAGTCTTAGCTACAGTAATAAGAGAAGAAAAAGTAAATAAATAAAAGGAATTCAGACTGGAAAAGAAGAAGTAAAGCTCTCACTGTTTGCAGATGAAATGAAACTGTACACAGGAAACCCTAAAGATAGTATCAGAAAATTACTAGAGCCAATCAGTGAATTTAGCAAAGTTGCAGGATACAAAGTCAATACATAGAAATCATTTGCATCTCTATATACTAACAGTGAAAAATCAGAAAAAGAAATTTAGGAATCAATCACATTCACCATTGCAGCAAAAGAATTAAATATGTAGGAAGAAACTTACCTAGGGAGACAAACGAACTGTACACAGAAAAGTATAAGACACAAAATAAATCAACGGTGACATAAACAGATGGAAAGATGTTCCATGTTCCTGGGTAGGAAGAATTAATATTGTGAAAATGACTATACTACCAAATGCAATCTACATATTCAATGTGATTCCCATCATATTATGAACGGCATTTTTCACAGTAGAACAAAATATTTCACAATTCATATGGAAACACAAAAGACCCGAATAGCCAAAGCAACCTTGAGAAAGAAGCATGGAGCTGTAGAAATCAACATTCCTGAGTTTAGATTACACTAAAAGCTACAGTCTCCAAGACAGTATAGTACTGTCACAAAAACAGAGACATAGACTGATGGAACAAGATGAACAGCTCAGAAATAAACCCATGCACCTATAGGTACCTTATTTTTGACAAAGGAGGCAAGAATATACAGTGGGGCAAAGACAGCATTTTCAATAAATGATGTTGGGGAAACTGGATAGCAACATGTAAAAGAATGAAACTGGAACACTTCCAACACTACACACAAAGATAAACTCAAAATTAAATAAAGATTAACTGTAAGACCAGAAACTGTAGAACTCTTAGAGCAAAACATAGGCAGAACACTCGATGACATAAATCAAAGCAAGATCCTTTATGACCCAGCTCCTAGAGTAACATAAATAAAAACAAAAGTAAACAAGTGGGACCTTATTAAACTTAAAAGCTTTTGCACAGGAAAGGAAACTGTAAGCAAGGGGGAAAGACAACCTTCAAATGGAAGAAAATAATAGCAAATGAAACAACTGACAAAGGATTAATTTCCAAAATGTAAAAGCAGACCATACAACTCAATACGAGAAAAACAAGCAACCCAATCAAAAAGTGGGAAAAAGACCTAAACACACATTTCTCCAAATAAGACATATAGATGGCTAGCAGAAGCATGAAAAGATGCTCAACATTCCTAATTATTAGAGAAATGCAAATCAAAACTACAGTGAGATATCACCATACACTGGTCAGAACCATCATCAAAATTTCTACAAGCATTACATGATGGAGACCGTATGGAGAAAAGGGAAGGCTCTTGCAGTGTTGGTAGGAATGTAAATTGATACAAACATAATGGAAGATAGTATAGAGATCCCTTTAAAAAAAAAAAAAAAAAACTAGGAATAAAATGACAATATGACTCAGCAATCCCACTCCGACATATACCCCGAGGAAACCAAAATTGAAAAAGACATATGTAGTTCTATTTGCAATTTTTTTTTTAAGGAATCTCCACACTGTTCTCCATAGTGGTTGTACTAGTTTGCATTCCCACCAACAGTATAAGAGGGTTCCCTTTTCTCCACACCCTCTCCAGCATTTATTGCTTATAGACTTTTGGATTGCAGCCATTCTGACTGGTGTGAAATGGTACCTCATTGTGGTCTTGATTTACATTTCTCTGATAATGAGTGATGTTGAGTATCTTTTCATGTGTTTGTTAGCCATCCATATGTCTTCTTTGGAGAAATGTCTATTTAGTTCTTTGGCTCATTTTTTGATTGGGTCTTTTATTTTTCTGGAGTTGAGCTGCATAAGTTGCTGGTATATTTTTGAGATTAGTTGTTTGTCAGTTGCTTCATTTGCCATTGTTTTCTCCCATTCAAGGCTGTCTTTTCACCTTGCTTATAGTTTCCTTTGCTGTGCAGAAGCTTTTAATCTTAATTAGATCCCATTTGTTTATTTTTGCTTTTATTTCCAGTATTCTGCCTTATGACCCAGTAATCCCACTCCTGGGCATACACATTGAGGAAACAAGAATTGAAAGAGACACGTGTACCCCAATGTTCACTGCAGCACTGTTTATAATAGCCAGGACATGGAAGCAACCTAGATGTCCATCAGCAGATTAATGGATAAGAAAGCAGTGGTACATATACACAATGGAGTATTACTCAGCCATTAAAAAGAATACATTTGAATCAGTTCTAATAAAATAGATGAAACTGGAGCCGATTATACAGAGTGAAGTAAGCCAGAAAGAAAAACACCAATAGAGCATACTGACACACATATATGGAATTCATAAAAATGGTAATGATGACCCTGTATGCAAGACAGCAAAAGAAACACAGATGTATAGAAGGGATTTTTGTACTCTGAGAGAGAGGGAGAGAGTGGGATGATTTGGAAGAATGGCATTGAAACATGTATACTATCATGTAAGAAACGAAGCACCAGTCTATGTTCGATACAGGATATAGGATGCTTGGGGCTGGTGCACAGGGATGATCCAGAGAGAGGATATGGGGTGGGAGGTGAGAAGGAGGTTCAGGATTGGGAGCTCATATACACCTGTGGTGGATTCATGTCAATGTATGGCAAAACCAATACAGTATTGTAAAGTAAAATAAAGTAAAAATAAAATTAAAATTAAATTAAAAAATAAGCATATTCATATTTTTAAAAAAATTAAATAAAAGTTTGATAAGTTAAAAAAAAAAAAAGACATATATATATATATATATATCCCATTGTTCTTTGCCTCATTATTTACAAAAGCTAGAACATAGAAGCAATCTAATGCCCATTGACAGATGTATGGATAAAGAAGTAGTGGTACATATACACAATGGAATATTACTCAGCCATAAAAAGAACACATTTGAGTCAGTTTTAATGAGGTAGATGATCCTAGAACTTATTTTACAGAATGAAATAAGTCAGAGAGAAAAAGATAAATATTATATTCTAACACATATACATGGAATCTAGAAAAATGTTACTGAATAATCTATTTATAAGGCAACAATGGAGAAACAGACATAAAGAATAGACTTACAAACATGGGGAGAGGGGAAGAGAGGGCTAGATGAATGGAAAGAGTAACATGGAAACTTACATTACTATATGTGAAATAGATAGGCAGTGGGGATTTGCTGTATGGCTCAGGAAACTCAAACAGGGTCTTTGTATCAACCTAGAGGAGTGGAATGGGGAGGGAGATGGGATCGAGGTTCAAAAGGGAGGTGAAATATGTATACCTATGGCTCATTCATATTGAGGTTTGACAGAAAGCAACAAAATTTTGTAAAGCAATTATTCTTTAATAAAAAATAAAAAGCGTTTGAAAAAATACAGCATATAAGCAGAAATTAAGAGCAGATTGATCAATATCTAAATATTAATGCAATCCATATTTGAAAGGAAACTCTTTAGCTTAATGTGTTTCTTAGAGTTATGATGTTTTATTTCATTGCAATACAAGATTATCTAAATTACTATTGGGCTTCCCTGTTGGTTCAGTTTATAAAGGATCGGCCTGCAGTGTAGGAGACCCTGGTTCAATTTCTGAATCAGAAATAAAACCCTGGAGATGGGATAGGCTACTCATCATAGTATTCAGGCCTGGAGAATTCCATGGATTGTATAGTACCTGGGGTTGCAAAGAGTCAGACACAACTGAGTGACTTTCACTTTCACTTTCAAATTAATTTAAGCATTATGTGTCTGAGAAAAGCAGACACTTCTAATGTTAGGTAAGCCCTAAATCTTTCAGATGTACAAGCTGGAGTGAGAGTAGCTGGTAGAGTAGCCAGAGATCAAATTGCCAACATCCATTGAATCATAGAAAAAGCAAAGGAATTTAAGAAAAACCTCTTCTGTTTCACTGACTACAATAAACCTTTTAACTGTGTGGTTCACAACAAACTAAAAACTCTTAAAAACATGGGAATACCAGACCATCTTACCTGCCTCCTGAGAAACCTGTATGCATGTCAAGAAGCAACAGGGAGAACCAGACATGGGACAATAGACTGGTTCCAAATTGGGAAAAGAGTACATCAAGGCTGTGTATTGTCACCTTGCTTATTTAACTTTTATGCAGAGTACATCATGCAAAATGCTGGGCTGGATGAAGCTTTAGATGGAATCAATATTGTGGGGAGAAATATTAATAACCTCAGATATGCAGATGAAAACCACCCTTATGGCAGAAATAATGAAGAGGAATTAAAGAGCTTCTTGATGAAGGTGAAAGAGAAGAATGAAAAAGCTTTCTTAAAACTCAACATTCAAACTAAGATTGAGGACTATTGTGATGGTCCAGTGTTTAAGACTTTGCCTTCCAGTTGCTGAGTGCTTGATTTCTGGTTGGGGAGCTAAGATCCCACATGCATCTTACCAAAAATCAAAACATGAAACAGAATTAATATTGTAATAAATCCAATAAATATTAAAAAATAAGCAGCTAAGATCGTGGCATCTGATCCCAACACTTCTTAGTAAATAAATGGGGAAAAAATTTAAAAAGTGACAGATTTTATTTTCTTAGGCTCCAAATCACTGCAGATGGTGACTACCGCTCTGAAATTAAAAGACCTTTACTCCTTGGAACAAAAGCTATGACAAAACTAGACAGTGTATTAAAAAACAAAGGCATCACTTTGCCAACAAAGGTCCATCTAGTCAAAGTTATGGTTTTTCCAGTAGTCATGTATGAATGTGAGAAATGGACCATAAAGAAAGGTGAGCACTGAAGAACTGATGCTTTCAAATTGTGCTGGAGAAGACTCATGAGAATCCCTAGGAAAGCAAGGAGATCAAACCAGTTAATCCTAAAGGAACTCAAACCTGAATATTCATTCTAAGGACTGATGCTAAACCTGAAGTTCCAATACTTTGGCCACCTGATTCAAAGAGCTAACTTATTATAAAAGACTCTGATTCTGAGAAAGATTGAGGGCAGGAGGAGAAGAGGAAATGTGGACACGTTAACTAAGTGGAAATGAGTGTGAGCAAATTCTGTAAGATAGTGAAGGACAAGGAACCCTGGCATGCTGCAGTCCTGGAGTAACAAAGAGTTGGATATGACTTAGCAACAGAATGGCAACAGCAACAAAGCCCTAGAACAAGAGGACAGTGTTTAAGGAAGGAAAGACTGAGGAAGAAAGCAGTTGCTGCTAAGGTTTCAAAGTGAAACATTTCTATTAACAGTTTGATGCTAACATCTGGCAGGAGCATAAGATAGAGAGAAGCTACCTTCTTTGTTGTTGTTCTTGTTATTCTATTACAAGCATTAACGAAGAAAAGAAGGAGAAAGCATGAAAGCAGTGAAAACTTTTATTTTCTTGGGCTCCAAAATCACTGCAAACAATAACCAAAACCACAAAATTAAAAGAAGTTTGCTTCTTCAAAGGAAAACTATTGGAAAACTAGACAGTATATTAGGAAGCAGAGACATGACATTGAAGAAAAAAGTCCATTTAATCAAAGCTATACTTCATCTGGTTTTTCCAGTAGTCATGTGTGGATATGAGAGTTTTGTCATAAAGAAGGCTGAGCACTGAAGGACTGATGCTGTTGAATCACGGTGCCAGAGAAGATTATTCAAAGTCTCTTGTATTACAAGGCATTCAAATCAATCAAACCCAACGGAAATCAAACCTGAATATTCATTGGAAAGACTAATGCTGAAGCTGAAACTCCAATACTTTAGCCACCTGATGGGAAGAGCCAACACATTGGGAAAATCCTAATATTAGGAAAGGTTGAAGGCAAATGGAGATGAAGGTTGTAGAGGATGAGATGATTTGATAGCATCACCGACTCAGTGGATGTAAATTTGAGCAAACTCAAAGAAAGGGATATAATGGAAGACGGAGGAGCCTGGCATTCTGCCATCCATGGGACAAAAAGAGTTGGACATCATTTAGTAACTGACAGCAATAATTAAAATGTACAAATACAAAAAATAAATAGAAAAATTTGAGACCAAATAGAAAACTGACTCTATTATTCTTTTTATTGCATTATGATAGAAGGGTTAAAAATCTCTTGCTTTTGAGAGTAGATGGCAAGTTAAACATATGGGACTATTCCTAAGTATTATCTTTACATCACTGCTTATTGTAGAGTATCTACTTATAATGTGAATGAAACATGATTACTGTATGTGCTTAGTCACTCAGTTGTGCCTGACTCTCTGTGATACCGTGGACTATAGTCCACCAGTCTCCTCTATCCATGGGGATTCTCCAGGAAAGAATACTGAAGTGGGTTTCCATGTCTTCTTCCTGGGGAACTTCCCAACCCAGGGATCAAACCCCCGATCTCCCACATTGCAGTTGGATTCTTTACCATCTGAGCCACCCAAGAATTCTGGAGTAGGTAGCCTATCCCTTCTCCAGGAGATCTAATTAACCAAGGAATCAAACCAGAATCTCCTGCATTTAAGGCAGATTCTTTACCAGAAGCCCCACATTTGATTATTTTCAGTTCAGTTCAGTTCAGTCTCTCAGTCATGTCCAAATCTTTGTGACACCATGAATTGATGCACACCAGGGCTCGTTGTCCATCACAAACTCCTGGAGATTACTCAAATTCATATCCAGTGAGTAGGGGATAGCATCCAACCATCTCATCCTCTGTTGTCCCCTTCTCTCACTTTCAATCTTTCGCAGCAACAGGGCCTTTTCAAATGAGTCAGTTCTTCTCGTCAGGTATCCAAAGTATTGGATTTTGAGCTTCAGGATCAGTCCTTTCAATGAATATTTGGGACTGATTTCCTTTAGGATGTACTGGTTGTATCTCCTTGCTGACTAAGGGACTCTCAGGAGTCTTCTTCAGCACCACAGTTCAAACGCATCAATTCTTCAGCACTCAGCTGTCTTTATAATCTGCCTCTCCCATCCATACATGACTACTGGAAAAACCATAGCTTTCACTAGATGGACTTTTGTTGGCAAAGTAATGATTCTGTTCTTTAATATGCTGTCTAAGTTGGTCACAACTTTTCTTCTAAGGAGTAAGCATTTTAATTTCATGGCTGCAGTCACCATCTGCAGCGATTTTGGAGCCCCCAAAATAAAGTTTGTCACTGTTTTCACTGTTTCCCCATCTATTTGCAATGAAGTGATGGGACCAGATGCCATGATCTTTGTTTTCTGAATGTTGAGTTTTAAGCCAACTTTTCACTCTCCTCTTTCACTTTCATCAAATTCTTCTTCACTTTCTGCCATAAGGCTGGTATCATCTGCAATATCTGAAGTTATTGATATTTCACCCAGCAATCTTAATTCCAGTGTGTGTTTCTTCCAGTCCAGCATTTTGAATAATGTACTCTACATGTAAATTAAATAAGCAGGTGACAATATACAGCCTCGATGTACTCCTTTCCCAATTTGGAAACAGTCGATCATTCCATGTCCAGTTCTAACTGTTGCTTCTTGAACTGCATACAGATTTTTCAGGAGGCAAGTCTGGTGGTCTGGTATTCTCATCTCTTTCAGAATTTTCCAGTTTGTTGTGATCCACAAAATCGAAGGCTTTGGCATATTCAATAAAGCAGAAGTAACCATTGTTCTGGAATTCTCTTGCTTTTTCAATGATCCAGCATATGTTGGCAATTTGATCTTTGGTTGTTCTGCCTTTTCTAACCTGACTTGAACAGCTAGAAATTCATGTTTCAAGTACCGCTGAAACCTGGCTTATACAATTTTGAGCATTGTTTTGCTCACATGTGAGATGAGTGCAATTGTGTGGTAGTTTGAGCATTCTTTGGCACTGCCTTTCATTGGGATTGGAATGAAAACTGACCTTTCCCAGTCCCATGGCCACTGCTGAGTTTTCCAAATTTGCTGGCATATTGAGTGCAACACTTTTACAGCATCATCTTTTAGGATTTGAAATACCTCAACTGGAGTTCTATCACCTCCACTAGCTTTGTTCATAGTAATGCCTCCTAAGGCACACTTAACTTCATATTTCAGGATGTTTGGCTGTAGGTGAGTGATTGCATCATGGTGATTAAATGTGGCATGAAAATTTTCTTTGTATAGTTCTTCTGTGTATTCCTGCCACATCTTATTAATATCTTCTGCTTCTGTTAGGTCCATACCACTTCTTTCCTTTATTATTCCCATCTTTGCATGATAATATTGGATAGTTTAAGTGAGTAACACTGAGACTACCCAGAGAAGATGAAGTAGGGAGAATAGAACACATCCCTGCTCTACTCTATTTTAGGGGGATACTTATCTTATTCTTCCCTTACAAAGACTCTTAAAGGAAAATGTTACTGTCTCTAAGAGATTCAGTACCTTATCCATATACCCATAGCCATAGAGAGATGCTGTGAATCAAACATATGGATAAATATTTCTAAAGTCAAACTGCATTTGTGATATTAGTGAACTATCAGCATCAACTACAGAATTTAAAGGACACAACATGAACTGAAAATGTGAGTTACCTTTTCAAAAAGTAGGCAAAGGTGTCTCTACAGGTATTAAAATGTAAAACTTATTTTCCTCTGTGGTCTGTTTTGACTCTCATAGTGTTTTTAATTTTATATTTAATTTTGTTCTAAGTAAAGAAAATTTGCATTAATTATTCAGTCATTATTATATTCTGCAATGTGATTTTGAAAGAAAAATGTAAAAGCATGTATTTTATATGTAAAATAACCAATAATACATTATTTTTATTTGATAACTCATACATGCACATGTGTTGTTACCAGAATAATGGAAACACTGCACTGAACTAACTAAACTGTTCTTATTTCAGTTAATGATCTGTGCACAGTCTACCAATACACTCTACCTTCAAGTTTACCAAAGATTAAGGAATGAGAAATTATAGGTTACCTATGTTTTGTGTTCCTTTTATGTCTTCTTTTTCAGCTTAAATAGATTGCTAACACAAGGAAGGAAATAATAAATAAATAATAAATAGGAAAAAAGGATGATAAGATTTCTTGCTGGTTCATATTTGTTGGAATGCCATTGTTTGCTTTCTGTGTTTGAAGCACATTATAGTTTGAATGAAAAATGCAGCCTACCTTACACCTTGTCCTGGCTTGCAGTATCATTTGTTTTCCATACATTTTAGTCATATGTATTTCATGCTCATGGGATGTTGGAGCATGATAGGTGAGGACAATTGCAAGGAATGACAGACATTGCGTGTATCTTCTTTGTTCATGCATGCAATCCATAGTCTTTTTACAAACATACATTCAAGAAACTAAGACACTGGATTAAAATTCAATTAAAATTTTCAAAACAATAATGGCAGAGAATTCAACTAATCATGTTGTCATTACAGTTTGTATGCCCATGAAGTAAGACCTCCAATTTTAAATTCTGAGCTGCGGGACCATATCAGGACAAATAGAGCAACACTCTTCTTGAAATTAACACATGACACAACAGGGTTGTGAACAAATTACCTGTCAATGTAACTTCTTGCAGAGGGTATGTTTGCCAATTTTATGGAAACAATTCATATCCAGAAGGTTCAGGGTTTAAATCAACTGAGGTTGACTAGATATTTCAGGAGGTTTACAGTGATGAAATAATAGGTGGCTCAGAAGTTAAAAAAAATCTGCTTGCAATGTGGGAGACCTGGCTTCTATCTCTGGGTAAGGAAAATCCCCTGGGAGAGGGAAATGGCAACCCACTCCAATATTCTTGCCTGGAGAATCCCATGGATGGAGGAGCCTGGTGGACTACAGTCCACAGGGTCACAAAGGGTCGGATACAACTGAACGACTTCACTTATGCTGTGAAATTAATCATTGGTTTTAAAGACTGTGAATGGTAGTGAAGGAATTTTATTTGGGTGGTCAAATGACCAGGTAAGTAAAGAAATGTAATTTTTGTTCAACCATTACTAAGTTATAAATGAGAGATATGGGACAGAGAATAAATACACAAAGGCACTTATTTAAACCCACTAAATACAAAAAGTTAAGTCCTAGAACTAGAACATGAGGGCCCACAGGGTTACAAGAGTACCTGTGCTTACAAGACAAATGTACCTGCTTAAGGCAGGTAAAGTTGACTTGAACATAGTATGCATTCAAAAAGAAGTTACTGTTATTATGGTGATTGTCATTATTATCAAAACATTTGAAAGCAGATTTTGGTCTTCACAGTGAAGCTTTGAATATTTCTCTCAGAGAAGAACTGTTAATAAAATAACCAAATATATGAACAAACTATATTTGATTAAAACCCCTAAATTTTGCTCCATATTTATTCTAAAACATGGCTATTAAAGTTGACTTGAAAGAGTTAATAGAACTAGCTCCTTTAATATTTATATAAAAAAGAAAGACAATAATGTTGCAAAACAATTTATATTCTCTAAGTCTGATGAGTTTATGATTTATTCCATGTTCTCAGCGGTTTCAGAATGTTTAGTAGATTTTGTATATATATAGATATTTAGATATATAGATATAGATATAGATATATCTATACACTTTTAGGAATTTGGCTTACTGTAGAAGGCAATGCTTCCCTAGTGGCTCCCTAGTGACTTCCCTAGTGCTTCAGCCAGTAAAAATCTGTCTGCAGTGCAACAGATCTGGGTGCAATCCCTGGCTTGGGAAGATCCCCTGGAGAAGGGAAGGGCTACCCTCACCAGTATTCTGTCCTGAAGAATTCCACGTGTTATACAGTACATGGGGTCAGAAAGAGTCAGATACAACTGAGCAACTTTCACTTTCAATACTTTCAGAATGCAGTGCACATTGTTGCATCTAAATAAATTGTCTACTAAGTTTTTCTTCTTAAAAAAATAACTAAATAAATAAAGGAACTATAAAAGACAGATTTTGAGGTAAGTATGGGAGAAGGCAATGGCACCCCACTCCAGTACGTCTGCCTGGAAAATCCCTTGGATGGAGGAGTCTGGTAGGCTGCAGTCCATGGTGTCGCTGAGGGTCAGACACGACTGAGCGACTTCACTTTCACTTTTCCCTTTCATGCATTGGAGAAGGCAATGACAACCCACTCCAGTGTTCTTGCCTGGAGAATCCCAGGAATGGGGAAGCCTGGTGGGCTGCCATCTATGGGATCACACAGAGTTGGACACGACTGAAGTGACTTAGCAGCAGCAGCATTAGAGGAGAAGCAGTGGAAAAATGGGGAGGAATTACCCCACAAGATTTTTGAGGGATGTAAATTTATTCTTCTGGTTTTGTAAGTAAGAAAAAATTTACAAAGATTTTGGGTAAGCGATATCCATGAGCATTAATAGCTTGGTGCATGTGACCTACAATAGTGTGTCTTTTGGGTCAGAGACAAAATTAATCCATCCAGTCAAGAGGCTGAATTAACAACAAGAAACCCAAGATGCTAATCAATATTAACTTATGCTTTTCATAATTCAGCATACAATTTTCCAGTACCAGTGAGTGTAGGTAAGAAGCAAAAGTTATCAACGATAATTGTATTCTTATTTTATTAAGGATTTGTAGAGAGATGGAGTAAAAATCAACAGGTTCATAATAAAACAATCATTTTATATAATATAATGTAAGCATCTCTTTGCACAAGATAATATTATATCTATTTAAGAATATAGCCTCAGGAAAACAGAAATCACTACCTCAGCATTATAACTTACAATTTTCATTTTATTTGTTTCAATCCAGGCACTTTTCAAGCAAATATATCAATAAATTCATCTTCTAAACTAATCATAACTCTTTTCTCTATCTAACTTCTTGTTCAGGTTGTATGCAAAATCAAAATATCTTCTAAGGGACTGCTATGCACCAGCCACATAAGAGGATGAAGATAGAAATAAAATCTCCTTATCACAAATTACTAACAATTCATATGGAAAAGACATTTCCCTGTCTAAAGCAATAAGACCAAAGGGGGGAGGGGGACTGGAGTGGGAGGAAAGTTTACTAAATACATGTTAGAACACTCTTCCTATTCTGTTGCTGCTCTAACACACTACCAAAAAAATTAGTGACTTAAAACAGCACAAATTTATATTGTCTTACAATTCAATAAGTCAAAAGTTTAAAATGGGTCTTACTGGGTTAAAATCAAGTTTTCAGCAAGACTACATTTATTCCATCTGGAGGCTTTAGGACAGCACCCATATCCTTGCTCTTCCTAGTTTCCAGAGATCATACACATTTATTAACATGTTTCATTCATATTTAGTGCCAGCAACAGTGAATCCTGGTTCTCACATCACATCACATCACTTTTACCTCCTCTTTGCTAATTTATTCCATTTTTCAAGAGAGTTTGATAACAGTAAACATACCTAGATAACTCAAGTTAAATGACAGCTGAATTAGGAGTTTGGGGATTAACACATACATACTAAAAAACCATGTGTGCATGCTCAGTTCAGTTCAGTTCAGTAGCTCAGTTGTGTCCGACTCTTTGTGAACCCATGAATCAAAGCACGCCAGGCCTCCCTGTCCATCACCAACTCCTGGAGTTCACTCAGACTCACATCCATTGAGGCAGTGATGCCATCCAGCCATCTTATCCTCTGTCGTTCCCTTCTCCTCCTGCCCTCAATCCCTCCCAGCATCAGAGTCTTTTCCAATGAGTCAGCTCTTTGAATGAAGTGGCCAAAATACTGGAGTTTCAGCTTTAGCATCATTCCTTCCAAAGAAATCCCAGGGCTGATCTCCTTCAGAATGGATTGGTTGGATCTTCTTGCAGTCCAAGGGACTCTCAAGAGTCTTCTCCAACACCACAGTTCAAAAGAATCAGTTCTTCTGTGCTCAGCCTTCTTCACAGTCCAACTCTCTCATCCATACATGACCATTGGGAAAAATATAGCCTTGACTAGACAGACCATAGTCGGCAAAGTAATGTCGCTGCTTTTTAATATGCTATCTAGGTTTGTCATAACTTTTCTTGCAAGGAGTATGTGTCTTCTAATTTCACGGCTGAAGTCACCATCGGCAGTGATTTTAGAGTCCAAAAAAATAAAGTCTGACACTGTTTCCACTGTTTCCCCATCTATTTCCCATAAAATGATGGGACCAGATGCCATGATCTTCATTTCCTGAATATTGAGCCTTAAGTCAACATTTTCACTCTCCACTTTCACTTTCATCAAGAGGCTTTTTGGTTTCTCTTCACTTTCTGCCATAGGGGTGGTGTCATCTGCATATCTGAGGTTATTGATATTTCTCCTGGCAATCTTGATTCCAGCTTGTGTTTCTTCCAGTCCAGCGTTTCTCATGATGTGCTCTGCATATAAGTTAAATAAGCCAGGTGACAGTATATAGCCTTGATGTATTCCTTTTCCTATTTGGAACCAGTCTGTTGCTCCATAAGCAGTTCTAACTTTTGTTTCCTGACCTGCATACAGATTACTCAAGAGGCAGGTCAGGTGGTCTGATATTCCCATTTCTCTCAGAATTTTCCACAGTTTATTGTGATCCACACAGTCAAAGGTTTGGCATAGTCAATAAAACATAAATAAATTTTTTGGGAGGAACTCTCTTGCTTTTTCTATTATCCAGTGGATGTTAGCAATTGAAGAGATAAGAAAGCCTTCTTTAGGGATCAGTGCAAAGAGAGGAAAAGAACAGAATGGAAAAGACTAGAGATCTCTTCAAGAAAATTAGAGACACCAAGGGAACATTTCATGCAAACATGGGCTCAATAAAGGACAGAAATTGTATGGACCCAACAGAAGCAGAAGATATTAAGAAGAAGTGGCAAGAATACACAGAACAATTATACAAAAAGATCTTCACAACCTGGATAATCACGATGGTGTGATCACTCATCTAGAGGCAGACATCCTGGAATGTGAAGTCAAGTGGGCCTTAGAAAGCATCACTATGAACAAAGCTAGTGGACGTGATGGAATTCCAGTTGAGCTATTTCAAATCCTGTTAGATGATCCTGTGAAAGTGTTACACTCAATATGCCAGCAAATTTGGAAAACACAGCAGTGACCACAGGACTGAAAAGGTCAGTTTTCATTCCAATCCCAAAGAAAGGCAATGCCAAAGAATGCTCAAACTACCACACAATTGCACTCATCTCACATGCTAGTAAAATAATGCTCAAAATTCTCCAAGCCAGGCTTCAGCAATACGTGAACCGTGTGCGTGTTCAGTCGTGTCCAACTCTTTGCAACTCTATGGACTGTAGCCCTCCAGGCTCCTCTGTCCTTGGGATTCTCCAGACAAGAATAGTGGAGTGGATTGCCATTTCCTACTCCAGGGGATCTTCCCAACCCAGGAATTGAACTTACATACCCCTGTGTCTCCTGAATTGCTGGGCAGATTCTTTACCACTGTTATCACTTGGGAACATATTACTCTGTATAAAGTAGATAACCAAGACGGACCTACTGCAGAACACAGAGAACTATATCAGTATTTTGTAATAAGCTGTAAGGGAAAATAATATGAATAATATAAAATATATACGTATGTATAAGTGAACACTTTTCTGTATACCTGAAACTAACATAGCATTGTAAATCTACTATACTACACTTTTAAAAAATAAATAAAGGACAGCTGATTAGCAATTGTAATTTTCCCTGCAATCTTAATTTTCCTTAGCTACATAAGATAAAATAGTCACAGTTTTTGGAAATTAGAGGTTGAATATCTGTGAAGGTACTGCCTATAGGTATGTTTTTAGAGTAGTAGGGAAAATTTTATGTAAAAGACATGAAACTTACACTATGCTTTGATATGTACGTAAAATGCAGGATAAATCTACTGGAAAATTTAAGAATACCAAGTGATAAAATCTCTTTTTATTAGTTCCAGTAAAATCAGAACTTGTGTCTAGTCTATGAACAATAAAGTGAAAGTGAAAGTTGAAAGTGAAGTCACTCAGTCGTGTCCGACTCTTTGTGACCCCATGGACTGTAGCCTACCAGGCTTCTCTGCCCATGGAATTTTCCAGGCAAGCGGACTGGAGGGGTTGCCATTTCCTTCTCTAGTCAATGGACAGTAAAGATAAATGCTATATGTTCATATTTCTTTTTAAAAACCAGCCTAAATTAATAAAATGGTTAGATTGATTTTTAATACAAATATTAAATTCAACACAAATTTTGGAAGATCTCTTGAAATGATTTTAATCCAAGTTTGTACAAAATACATTTTTTATATTGTTGACAAAACATCACTGTAAACATATTCAAGCAACATATAATTCAGTATGTCTTCAATTATTTTCAACAAGATTGTTTTATTTCAGCTTAATGTATAGGACTTTAATTTTTTAACATTCAAGTTGTTCAATAAAATGATAAACTCTTAATTAACCTAAACACAAAATTATCTTTAAAAACACAAATATTTTTGGTCAAGGAGAAACATTGCATTTTGTGAAACCTTTACAACTATCTATTTTTAAATGCATCTGAGTCAGTGGCCATTTTTTACCTCATTTTAATCTAGATGTTTAGTGTTTCAGGGAGAAAAAATTAGTTCTTATTTCATGAACACCTGAACAGGCCTTTAATCTAGATGAATGACACTGTTATATGGATAGATAATCCATTTTTCTATAGTGACAATCTGCAGTAATATTTCAGCAGTGCCCCTTTCAAGATATGCTGTTAGATGCTCAAATCTATGCTTTAGTCCCTGAAATGACAAGTTTTAAAAAGGTTCCATGAATGAATCTTTTAGTAAGAGAAGGTATAACACACAGAAGGCAATGATCCCTCTTATACAATTAAATGACATGACAATGAATAAGTAATATACTTATTTTAATATATTTATCATAAAGAAGACAATGATATATTTTATCTTTCCCTCAAAGTACATCTTCAGTGCCTTTGATGAGAATGCAATTGATATCTTAAAAAAATTTAGAGTGCAGCTGCATTCAATTTCTATTTATTATGTCAAATAACTGATGCACTTGGGGGGTCCCTGTATTATTATACAATATAACATATTATGTCACATATTCACAGCAAATGAACATGTTAACATGTTAAGAAGCTCATTACTGCATAAATACTACTAAATGATTGACAATTACAATTGTAAAGGCAATAGTATTTTATATAAAGTAATATCACAAATCTGAATAGTAAGAACAGATGAAAAAGGAGTAGTTGGTACCTCAAAGTCCCTATAGAAGTTAACCTAGTTTAGGGGCATTTAGGGGCTTCCTGGTGGCTCAGATGGTAAAGCATATACCTGCAATGTGGGAGACCTGGGTTCAATCCATGGGTGGAGAAGATCCCCTAGGGGAAGGCATAGCAACCCACTCTAATATTATTGCCTGGAGAAGTCCTGTGGACAGAGGAGCTTACAGGTTCCAGTCCATGTAGTTGCAAAGAGTCAGACATGACTAAGTGACTAAGCACAGCACACAGCACAGGGACATTAAAGTGAATTTCTGGAAGTTTGGGAAGAGAAGCTTTCTGAAGTTTTCAAAAATGTATACAATATATACTAAAGTATATACACACACATACACACACAGACACACATACATGTAGGCATATACATATATAAAATATATTTAAGTTAATATATTTTAAGGAATATGATTGGATACTCTCTCCAGATTTCTTTGTCCCTTTTTGTTTCTTTGTCTCTTTCTCTTCCCTCTCCTCCCCCTCTTTGGTCTCTTTTCTTTTTCTTTGGTTTCTTTTGTCTTTTTCCTTTGTCTCTCTCTCTCTCTCTCGCTCGCTTTTTTTTTTTTTCTTTTTTGGTCTTATATTCTTTGTCTCGTTTTTTGGTTTTCTTTCTTTGTTTCTTCTTCTTTTTTTTTTTTTTCTCTTGTGTTCATTTTGGATAATTTGCATTGAATTGGCCTAAAAGACACTGGTACTTTCCATATATATGTACACTAACACTTTACCAGGTAGTAGTAGTAGTGAAGTTGCTCAGTCGTGTCCGACCCTTTGTAACCCCATGGACTGTAGCCTACCAGGCTCCTCCCTCCATGGGATTCTCCAGGCAAGAATATAGGAGTGGGTTGCCACTTCCTTCTCCAGGGGATCTTCCTGACCCAGGGATCAAACCCAGGTCTCCAGCATTGCAGGTAGAGGCTTTAACCTCTGAGCCACCAGCAAAGCCACCAGAAGCAGTGGCTGTGCAGGTGCTGGAGGGCCTAGAGGAGCTATCCCACAAAGAAGGTCAGGAGCAGTGGTGGTAAGGAGATATCCCAAGTCCAAAGTAAGGAGCAGCGGCTGTGCTTTGCTGTCGTGAAGAGCCGTGAAGAGATACCCCATGCCCAAGGTAAGAGAAACCCAAGTAAGATGGTAGGTGTTGCAAGAAGGCATCAGAAGGCAGACAAGCTGAAACCATACTCACAGGAAACTAGTCAATCTGATCACACTAGGACCACAGCCTTGGCTAACTCAATGAAACCAAGATATGACTGCAGGGCAACCCAAGATGGGCGGGTCATGATGGAGAGGGCTGACAGAATGTGGTTCACTGGAGAAGGAAATGGCAAGCCACTTCAATGTTCTTGCATTGAGAACCCCATGAACAGTGTGAAAAGCAAAATGATAGGATACCAAAGGAGGAACTCTCCAGGTAATTAGGTGCTCAATATGCTACAGGAGATCAGTGGAGAAATAACTCCAGAAAGAATGAAGGGATGTAGCCAAAGCAAAAACAATACTCAGCTGTGGATGAGACTGATGATATAAGTAAGGTATGATGCTGTAAAGAGAAATATTGCATAGGAACCTGGAATGTCAGGTCCATGAATCAAGGCAAACTGGAGGTGGTCAAAGAAGAGTGGCAAGAGTGAATGTCGATATTTTAGGAATCAGCAAAATAAATGGACTGGAATGGGTGAGTTTAATTCAGATGACCATTATATCTACTACTGCAGGCAGGTATCCCTCAGAAGAAATAGAGTGGACATCATGGTCAACAAAAGAGTCAAAAATGCAGTACTTGGATCCAATCTCAAAAATGACAGAATGATCTCTGTTCGTTTCCAAAGCAAACCATTCAATATCACAGTTATCCAAGTCTATGCCCCAACCAGTAATGCTGAAGAAGCTGAAGTTGAATGGTTTTATGAAGACCTACAAGACCTTTTAGAACTTACACCCCAAAAAGATGTCCTTTTCATTATAGGGGACTAGGATGCAAAAGTAGGAAGTCAAGAAACACCTGGAGTAACAGGCAAATTTGGCCTTGTAATGCAGAGTGAAGCAGGGCAAAGACTAATAGAGTTTTGCCAAGAAAATGCACTGGTCATAGCAAACACCCTCTTCCAACAACACAAGAGAAGACTCTACACATAGACATCACCAGATGGTCAACATCAAAATCAGATTGATTACATTCTATGCAGCCAAAGATGGAGAAGCTCTATACAATCAGCAAAAACAAGACCAGGAGCTGACTGTGGCTCAGATCATGAACTCCTTATAATCAAATTCAGACTTCAATTGAAGAAAGTAGGGAAAACGACTAGACTATTCAGGAATGACCTAAATCAAATCCCTTATTATTATACAGTGGAAGTGAGAAATAGATTTAAGGGCCTAGATCTGATAGATAGAGTGCCTGATGAACTATGGATGGAGGTTCGTGACATTGTACGGGAGACAGTGATCAAGATCATCCCCATGGAAAAGAAATGCAAAAAGCAAAATGGCTGTCTGGGGAGGCCTTACAAATATCTATGAAAAGAAGACAAGCAAAAAGCAAAGGAGAACAGGAAAGATATAAGCATCTGAATGCAGAGTTCCAAAGAATAGCAAGAAGAGATAAGAAAGCCTTCTTCAGCGATTAATACAAAGAAATAGAGGAAAACAACAGAATGGGAAAGACTAGAGATCTCTTCAAGAAAATCAGAGATACCAAGGGAACATTTCATGCTAAGATGGGCTCGATAAAGGACAGAAATGGTCTGGACCTAACAGAAGCAGAAGATATTAAGAAGTGGCAAGAAAACATGGAGGGACTGTACAAAAAGATCTTCATGACCCAGATAATAATGATGATATGATCACTAATGTAGAGCCAAACATCTTGGAACGTGAAGTCAAGTGGGTCTTAGAAAGCACCACTACGAACAAACCTAGTGGAGGTGATGGAATTCCAGCTGAGCTGTTTCAAGTACTGAAAGATGATGCTGAGAAAGTGCTGCACTCAATATGCCAACAAATTTGGAAAACTCAGCAGTGGTCACGGGACTGGAAAAGGTCAGTTTTCATTCCAATCCCAAAGAAAGGCAATGCCAAAGAATGCTCAAACTACTGCAAAATTGCACTTATCTCACATATTAGTAAAGGAATGCTCAAAATTCTCCAAGCCAGGCTTCGACAGTACATGAACCGTGAACTCCCTGATGTCAAGCCGGTTTTAGAAAAGGCAAAGGAACCAGAGATCAAGTTGCCAACATCCGCTGGATCATGGAAAAAGCGAGAGAGTTCCAGAAAAACATCTATTTCTGTTTTATTGACTATGCCAAAGCCTTTGACTGTGTGGATCACAATAAACTGTGGAAAATTCTGAAAGAGATGAGAATACCAGAATACCTGACCTGCATCTTGAGAAATCTGTATGCAGGTCAGGAAGCAACAGTTAGAACTGCTCATGGAACAACAGACTGGTTCCAAATAGGAAAAGTAGTACTCCAAGGCTGTATATTGTCACCGTGCTTATTTAACTTATATGCAGAGTACATCATGTGAAATGCTGGACTGGAAGAAACACAAGCTGGAATCAAGATTGCTGGGAGAAATATCAATAACCTCAGATATGCATATGACACCTCCCTTATGGCAGAAAGTGTAGAGGAACTAAAAGCCTCTTGATGAAAGTGAAATAGGAGAGCAAAAAAGTTGGCTTAAAGCTCAGCATTCAGGAAATGAAGATCATGGCATCCAGTCCCATCACTTCATGGGAAATAGATGGAGAAACAGTGGAAACAGTGTCAGACTTTATTTTTGGGGCTCCAAAATCACTGCAGATGGTGAGGGGACGACAGAGGATGAGATGGCTGGATGGCATCACTGACTCAATGGATGTGAGTCTGAGTGAACTCCGGAAGTTGGTGATGGACAGGGAGGCCTGGACTGCTGTGATTCATGGGGTCACAATGAGTGGACATGACTGAGCGATTGAACTGAACTGAATCTTTCAATTCATCCCATCTTCCTCTTTCCCATCTCCATATTGACGTGCATTCTCTATATCCATGGCTCTAGTCCCTCTCTGCAAATAAGTTCATCTGTAACATTTCTTTCTATATTCCACATTTATACATATATACAATACTTGTTTTTCTCTTTCTGAGTTACTTCACTCTGTATGACAAACTCTGGATCCACCTACTTAATATAAACAAAGCAATGAACAACGGATTAATCTCCAAAATAACAAATAACTCGTACAACTCTATATCAAAAACAAAAACTACAATCCAATCAGAAAACGGTCAGAAGAGATAAATGGACATTCTCCAAAGACATACAGAAGACCAAGAGGCAAATGAAAAGATGCTCAACATCACTAATTATTAGAGAAATACAAATACACACTACAATGAGGTATCATTTCACATCAGTCAGAATGGCCATCAGCAAAAATCTACAAACAATAAATGCTGGGAGTTTAGAGGGTGTTGAGAAAAGGGAATCCTCTTGCACTGTTAGCGGGAATGTAAACTGATAGAGCCCTGTGGAAAACAGTATGGAAGTTTCTTAAAAAGCAAAATTAGAACTACTGTATGAATCAGCATTCCCACTGCTGAGTATATACCTTGAGAAAATCTAATGTTCTTTACAACACTATCATATTCAAGACCTGGAAGCAACCTAAATGTCCATTGACACATGGATGGACAAAGAATAAGTGGAACATATATATAATAGAATATTGTTGTTGCTGTTCAGACACTTGTCATCTCCAAATCTTTGTGACTCCATGGACTCCAGCAAGCCAGACCTTCTTGTCCCTCACTATCTCCTGGTGTCTGCCAAGGTTCATGTCAATTGAGTTGGTGATGTTATCCAACCGTCTCTTCATCTGCCTGCCTCTTCTTTTGCCTTCAATCTTTCCCAGCATCAGGGTCTTTTCCAGTGAGTCACCTCTTTGCATCAGATGGCCAAAGCATTGGAGCTTCTGCTTCAGAATCAGTCCTTCCATTGAGAATTCAGGGTTGGTTTCCCTCAGGATTGACTGGTTTAATTTCCTTGATGTCCAAAGGACTCTGAAAAGTTTTCTCTAGCACCACAATTTGAAAGTATCTATTCTTTGGTGCTCATCCTTCTTTATGATCCAAACAATACAATATTACACAGCCATAAAAAGGGATGAAATTGGGCTATTTGTAGAACCTTTTCTTATGTCACTCACACCAACAGAAAAAGCTAGAACTAGAATAAGGAATTAAATGTCATGACTCAAAATTATAAAAGTTCTAGAAGAAAACATGGAGGCAAATATCCTTCTCCTTGGGAATACTCCTTGGCAATAATTTTTTGGATATGGCCTAAATAATATCCAAAAGTAAAATGTAAAACAGCAAAAGCATCAATTAGTGTTCAGAGTATATCAAACTAAAAAACTTCTGCAATGCAAAGGAAACAATACACAAAATGAAAAGGCAACTCATGCAGTGAAAGAAAATATTTGAAAACTGTGTCTAATAAAAGCTTAATATCCAGAATACATAGGAATTTATAGAACTTAATAGCTAACAAACAATATAATATAAAAATTGGCATAAAAACTAAAAAGACATACAAATTGCCAAAAAATAAAATGAAATGGTGTTATTGACTATGAATCATCAAGAAAATGAAAATCAAAACTACAGTGAAATATCATCTCATACCAGTTAAAATGACAATTATCAAAAAGACAAGCAGTCAGAAATTCTGCTAAAGGTACGGAAAAAAGGGAACACATATTCATTGCTGGTGGAAATGGAAATTGGCACAGCCACTATAGAAAATAGTACAAAATTTTCTCAAAACAATTAAAAATAAAATTATCATATAATACAACTATTCCATTTTTGGGTATGTATCCCCAAAATTAGAAATCACTGTCTCAAAGAGGTATCTGCATTCCCATGTTCACTGTAGTGATGTTACAGTGGTTAAGAGTCACTTATATATACAATGGAATACTAATCACTCATAAAAGCAGGAAATCCTTCCATTTGTGATAATGTGGCTGGAACTTGAGGCCATTATGCTAAAGGAAATAAGTCAGACAGAAAGAAAAAATAATGTATGATCAAAAAGTACAAACTTTCAGTTATAAATGATAAATTCTAGGAGTCTAACGTACAGTATAGTGACTATAGGTAACCATTCTCTATTGTATACTTAAAAGTTGCTAAGAGAGGACAGCTTTGATGCTCTTGCTATAAAAAGAGCAAAATGATAATTATGTGAAGTGAAGAATGCATTAACCGACTTTATTAGGGTAAATATTTAATGATACATAAATTTATCAAATTGTCACATTGTACAACTGAAACTCACACAATTTTATGGATTAGTTATATCTCAGTATAGCTGGAAGAAAAACTAATCATGTGCAAAGGATATTAAAGTATTTTTTTGAGGATATAAAATGAATAAAGCTCCTTTCTTCAAAGATTACAAAATTAATTGAGTTAAGAATATGTTGAGACTCACTAAACTTAGAGTTTGAGGCAATATGTACATACTTTCAAGCAGCTTTATAGGTCATAAAAGTGCTTGAAATGTTGAAAATATACCTAAAACATGAGACAATATTAAAATAAATGAAAACTTTGTAAAAATGCTTCAAATGACTTTTCAAATTTTGTTTCAATTTTATTATAGAAAAATTATAGCAGATTTAAAAGCAATAGATCAAAATAGATTCATTCAAGGTGAATATTATTTCCCTTATTTTTTTGCACATTTGAAAATTAGAGTAAGGTAATTGCTCAATAAATTTTATTATCTTAAATTATGTGGATATTAGATATGATCTTTGTATTTTTATTTTTTAATATCACAGATTACCCCTAAGCATTATTTCTATATAACCGATTTAGTTTTAATATTTAATTTTGTCCAATGGAAACTGTCCAATGGACTTTCCTGATAGCTCAGTTGGTAAAGAATCCTCCTGCAGTGTAAGAGACCTGGGTTCAGTCCCTGGATTGGGAAGATCCTAGGAGATGGGAAAGGCTACCCACTCCAATATTCTGGCCTGGAAATCATGGACTGTACAGTTGCAAAGAGTCAGACAGAACTGAGTGACTTTCACTTTCAATGGAAAAGTATCTTTTGAAATTCAGGATATATGTTAACAAAAGTAATCATAGACTTCTTTTAGTATAATTTAAGAGAAACAGATTAATGTGTATTTATTTTCCAAATAATTATTTAGTTTGAAAGGCAATTTTAACAACAGACTATAGAGAATATAATGAAACTATTACTATTGTCAATGCAGCACTCTAAGTAAAATATATATTTAAAACAGAAAAAGACCATGTTGTTGTCATTTCCTGTGGATATACCTTTATTTGTGAAATGTTAAAAGGAAACTATATTAAAACATTTAAATGATGACACTTTAGCAGTTGCACTTAAAGTTAAAATCAACAATTAAAAACAGACTAAACCATGATATTCACCAATATGGTAAAATATACTTTATAAAAATAGGAATATAAGCAAATAAAATGAAAAGTTGAAATCAAATATTTTCAAAATATTGTAAAACTGAAAGAGAAATCAGTCTAATATGTTTTCCATTAAACATTCAGAATATAAGGATAGTCTCTTTTACTTTTATTAGTAAGTAAAGAGGAATTTGCTTTAAAATAATATTCATAATTTAGGATTAATGTTGATTTTAGTTCAGTCCAGTTGCTCAGTCATGTCCAACTCTTTGCAACCCCATGAACCACAGCATGCCAGGCTTCCCTGTCTATCACTAACTCCCAGAGTACACCCAAATCCATGTCCATTGAATTAGTGATATCATCCAGTCATCTCATCCTTTGTCATCCTCTTCTCCTCCTGCCCTCAATCGTTCCCAACATCAGTGTCTTTTCAAATGAGTCAGCTCTCCACATCAAGTGGCCAAAGTATTGGAGTTTCAGCTTCAACATCAGTCCTTCCAATGAACACCCAGGACTGATCTCCTTTAGGATGGACTGGTTGGATCTCCTTGCAGTCCAAGGGACTCTCAAGAGTCTTCTCCAACACCACAGTTCAAAAGCATCAATTCTTTGGCACTCAGCCTTCTTTACAGTCCAACTCTCATATCCATACACAATTACTGAAGAAACCAAAGCCTTGACTAGACAGACCTTTGTTGACAAATTACTGTCTCTGCTTTTTAACATGCTGTCTAGATTTGTCATAACTTTCCTTCCAAGGAGTTAAGCGTCTTTTAATTTCATGGCTGCAGTCATCATCTGCAGTGATTTTGGAGCCCAAAAATATAAAGTCAGCTACTGTTTCCACTGTTTTCCCATCTATTTGCCATGCAGTGATGGGACCGGATGTCATGATATTGATTTACAAAAGGTTATATATTGCTATTAAAATACTTTCAGATTTACTTTCCTAAAACTTAGTTTGATCCTATATAAATCTGATATATTTATCTTTCCTATTTTTATTTTTGATTGGAAATTTTACTATTAATGAGAAACTCACATTGCTTTTATAGTGATTGATGATCATATGCATATTTTTTCAAATTGATGGTGAACATATGCTGAAAATGAGAAAACATATACATATTTCCATTATCATATTTTCCTATTGATTATCATAAGACACTATAAGAAATCTACATATACATTCAACTATATCACAATTAAGGAAAATACAAAAGAACTTCAATTACTTTTAAAGCAAGAAATCTAGCATTATATGATTTTAGATTATCATATTAACTAGAATCCATAGTTTCAAACTGAGGGCATGAAAAGTTATTTTTGGCTGCAAACTTTTTAAACTCAGTGATAAAGCTGGATTGATGACTGTTTATAATAGCAATAATCCCTGAAAAATCTGTCATTAGCACAGTTAACAACTAATTTGTTGGAGTGTTAACTGCCCTTGGCTTTGCCTCAAGCTGTTAGCAAACTGGTCATTAACTGCTGGTTACAATTGATTTCTTGGGGCCCTATTTAACAGAAATTTGATTTCAATTCAACACCCAGAGAGACTAATTTCGATTCAGTAAACAAGTCTCTTTTCTTAAGGTTAACATTGATACAATATTGGTTCCTCTGATATATAAAAATACATATCTATGTGGAACATGTGTGATTACTCTGTAGATAATTGGATCACTGTTTGTGTTTTTCAACCCACATGGCTGGACTGACAGACAATATAAGACAAGAAAAGCAATGAAGAATAAAATATATTTGGTCTAATATGTTCATATAATACACATTTCCAAAAGTATTTCAATGAATGAAACCACAGTATATACTTCAAAGACTTACTATGTTAGTCAGTCATGTAATGATAACAAAAGCAACGACTAAAAATAGTTTAATATGACAAATGTCTTCACTATGAATAATAACAGAAACACTCAACCAGGTATATTATCATAATCATTTTTTTATTTCTGAGTGAAAACCTGTATTCATATACTTCTGAAAAATGCTGTTTAGTAGAACACTTAATTCATTAAGTTAACAAATATTTGTTGAGCATGATGTGTTAAGCATTGTTGTTTGCATTTGAATAAAACAAATTTTACCTCTTTGGAAAATTTAATTTCTAATGGGGTTAACAGACAGCAAACATCAAAATCAGATCAAAATATGTATTAGAAAATAAGTCCTGTAAAAAGGAAACATAGAATAATGAAAAGAGTATCAGGAAATAAAAATGTGGTTGTGTTGGAGTTCAAGATTGAACATAGAGTTGTTAGGATAGGCTTCAAAAAGAAAAAGTTTCTACAAAGACTTGAAGAACATCAGAAAATTAGCCAAGAAAATATTAAACAAAAGTATTAGTCACTCAGTTGTGTCTGACTGTTAGCAACCCTTGGACTGTAGCCCACCAGGCTCCTCTATTCATGAAATTCTCCAGGAAAGAATGCTAGAGTGTGTAGCCTATCCCTTATCCACCACCCAGGGATTAAATCCAGGTCTCCTGCATTTAGAGGTAAAGGTAGACTCTGTACCATGTGAGCCACCAGGGATCCTCAAATATTAGGCAAAGTACAATCCAAATAAAAGAAATAGCTAGAGAAAAGTTCTTATTTTTTAATATGGTAAAATACACATGAAATCAAGTTTATTATATACACCATTTTGAAATGTACAGTTCAGAGGCTTCAAGTACATACAGTTTTATGTATACATCACCACTTTCTAATTTCAAAATGTTTTCATCAACCTAAACAGAAACTCTATAACCGTTAACCAATAATTTCTGATTACTCCTATTTTAGACTTCCTTGGGGGCTCAGATGGTAAAGCGACTGCCTGCAATGCGAGAATCCAGGGTTGGGAAGATACCTTGGAGAAGGAAATGGCAACCTCTTCCAGTACTCTTTCCTGGAAAATCCAATGGAAAGAGAAATGTCATAGGCTACAGTCCATGGGGTCTCAAAGAGTTGGACACGATTGAGCAACTTCAATTCATGCCACTCCTATTTTAAAATCTTGAAAGCTCAGTTCTTTCTTCCATCTTTATGGATTTTCCCATTCTACATTCTTTATGAAGTTCTCTGTGGAATTATGCATATCATTTACCTTTTGTATAGCATGGTTTTAAAGTTCATCTATGTTATAGCATATGTTAGATATATATTCCATTTTAAGGCTGAAGAATATTACATTGCTTATCTATTTATCTGTTAATGGACAGTTGGGTTATTTTCATCCTCTGGTTATTGTGGATAATGCTGGCATGAAAGTCAGTCCCTGTTCTCAATTCTTTGTGCATGTGTATATATATATATATGACTATCTCCCATATTATGTTAAATTGTTTAACTATATTTAACTTTTTGAGGAACCACATAATTATTTTCCACAATGGCTCTATGAAATTTGTTCTTTTCCTGTCCTTAAATTTAATGATACTCATCATAATGGATGTGAATTGACAACTCATTGTGATTATGACTTGCATTTTTCTAGTGACTCATCATGTTTAGCATCTTTTCATATGTTTAGTGATCATTTATCTTATTGGAAGAAATGTCTGTTCTACACCATTGACACATACTCTACTATTACATGATTTTGATTATGCTAGTTTTATAGCTAGCTTTGAATCAGAAAATGTAAATGTTTCAACTTTAATTGTCTATATATACAGAGAGTTGCTACTTGTGGTTCCTTGAGATTCCATATGGCTGTGAACTAAATGTTTATGTCTTCTCCAAATTTATATGGTGATTTCATGATTCTCAATATTGTGGAAATCAGAAGGTAATTTTGGCTAGATTAAGTCATGGGGGTTGGGCTCTCAAGATGGGATTAATGGGTTTATATTAAAATAAAAATGAAGAGACTTGATATCTCTGTCTGTCTGTCTCTAAATGAATATACCAAGGAAAGCCAAGTTAGGACATGATCTAGAGGAGGGTTCTTATCAAGAATTTGATCATGCTGGCATTCTGATTTCTTGCTTCCAGACAGACTCCAGGATGTGAAAAATAAATGTTTGCTGTTAAAATTACCAGTATATGATATTATGTTATAGCAGTCTATAGTGACTAAACTGCCTATAAATTTTGATATAATTTTTCTCTTTTAGAAAAAAATTTGTAATTGAGATTTTGATGGGAATTTCATTGAATCTGTAGGTCACAATGGGTAATATAAGTCTTCTAATGCATGAATTTCATATTTCTTCTCATTTATTTATGTATTTAATTTTTCAGCAATAGTTTATAATTTTTAATGTAAGTTTTTGCTTCTTTGATGAATTGTATTTCTAAGTAAATCTTCTTTTTAATGCCATTGTAAAACAAATGTTTTCTTTTTATTTTTAATTGTTCATTAGTAGTGTACACAAATATAATTGATTTTGGAATTTTAATTTTGACTTCTGCCACTTTGCTCAATTAGTTTCTTGACTTTAATAGTCTGTGTGTGTATATGTATGCATGTGTGTGTGAGGGGGTTCTTTAGAGATTTCTACATATGAGTGACGTCAGAAATCAGATCTACATATCAGTGATGCCATCAAACCATCTCATCCTCCCTCTGCCACTTCTAATCCTGCCCTCGATCTTTTCCAGCATCAGAGTCTTTTCCAATGAGTCAACTCATTGCATCAGGTGGTCAAAGTATTGGGACTTTAACTTTGGCATCTGTACTTCCAATGAATATTCAGGGATAGTGTATAATGATTTTAATATATGATCTGATTCCATTTGCTCTTTGTTATTGAGGATTTTTGTATATATATTCACAAGGGTTATTTCCTACAATTTTCTTTTCTTTTAATATCTTTTATGTCAGGGAGATGCTGGCTTGGTATAATGGACACATGTTCTCTTTTCTTGTATTATTCAGAAGAATTTCAGAAGAATTATGTTAATTCTTTATAAATATTTGGTAGAATTCATTAGTGAAGCAACTTGGTCCAGAAGTTTTCTTTGTTCAAAGGTGTTTTATTACTGATTCAACATCTTGCATATGATGAATCATTTCTTTCTTATTGCTTTCATTTTTTACCCTTTGACTTTAGGTTTCAAAAATCTGACTGTATTTCTCAGTGTGCATTTCTTCAGGTTTATATTGCTCATAGTTTAGGGAGTTGCTTGTTTAGTTTCTTGAGTGTTTGTATATGCTCTTTTCATTAAATTATATAAATCTTCAGCCATTATTTCTTCAAATATTTTTCCTTATCCTTTCCTCTCTCTCTTCATCTAGGACTCATATTTCATTTCTTCCAGGTCTTCAGACTTGACCATTTCAATTACCCTTTCTTCAAATTTGCTGATTTTTTTTTCTGCCTGCTCAGATCTGCTGATCCATGTAGTGACATTTTTCATTTCAGTTATTTTGTTTTTGTTTCAATTATTGTACACTATTATATATTTTATTTCTATATTTCTATTATTATATATATTATATTATTTATTTTCATATCTTTTATTTATATATTTTTCATATATAAGTTTCCTGATATCCTTTACATCTTTGCTTATGGTTTCCTTTAGATCATTGAGTATATATTGTTTTAATGTCTTTGACTAGCATTTCAAAAGTCTAGGTTTTCTTCAGAATGGTTTATTATTATGTTTCAACCCCCAGTGAGTGGTCTATATTTTCGTTTATTTTTTTATGATTTGTGTTTTCTGTTCTTGCTGTTATTGACAATTGGACATCCCAAGTATTATAATGCAGTCACTTTGGAAATCTGTTTCTCCAACTCCTCAGGAATTTCTGATCTCTGTTTGCTGAGATATAAAACTGTGCTCTAGACCTTTGCAAACTATTTTTGCAAAGTGGACATTCTTTCTGTGCAGTTACTGAAGCTTCTGTTCTGTTATCTCTGAAGTCTACTACAGTCTTAATTACTGACTTAATTAAAGTTTTCTTATTTTAAATATTTGTCTCCAAAAGGAAAAAGATACTAGCTCTTTAGAGGTTTTTGAGGGATGTCTCTAGTGAAAGCTACTGTGGCTAAAGGGTTGAAACCAAGGCAAGCATTTATGTGGGTCCCTAAGGTTACTGCCATACCTACCAAGTTGCATAACATCATATTTTTTATAGACTAAGGACTGCATTACCCACCTTGATAGCAACTAGCTGCACCTACAGTTCAAAAAAAGCCTTAACACCAGCTGTTGCCAGGGCTGAGGAATGGATGTGGGGACCTGTTCATAATTACATGTCTATTTATTTAGAATAGCACTTTCTCCCTTCATTCAAACTCCCATAGTTGCCATAAGTGTCAAATTAAATATTAGAATTATAAATTATTTTATTCCAATATTTCTATCCAACTCATTTGCTCTTTTGGTGATAGAGCTAACACCTAGAATTTCTTTTTTTTTTTTTCTTTTTTGATTTTATTTTTACTTTATTCTACTTTACAATACTGTATTGGTTTTGCCATACATTGACATGAATCAGCCACAGGTATACACAAGCTCCCAATCCCGAAGCCCCCTTCCACCTCCCACCCCATATCATCTCTCTGGATCATATCTGTGCACTAGCCCCAAGCATCCTGTATCTTGTATCGAACATAGACTGGCACTTTGTTTCTTATATGATAGTATACATGTTTCAAAGCCATTCTCCCAAATCAAAGCCCTCTCCCTCTCCCTCAGAGGCCAAAAGTCCATTCTATACCTCTGTGTCTCTTTTGTTGTCTCACATACAGGGTCATCATTACTATCTTTCTAAATTCCATATATATGTGTCAGTATACTGTACTGGTGTTTTTCTTTCTGGCTTACTTCACTCTGTATAATTGGCTCCAATTTCATCCATCTCATTAGAACTGATTCAAATGTTTTCTTTTTAAGGGCTGAGTAATACTCCATTGTCTATGTGTACCACAGCTTTCTTATCCATTCATCTGCTGATGGACATCTAGGTTGTTTCCATATTCTGGCTATTATAAACAATTCTGCAATGAACACTGAGGTACATGTATCTCTTCCAATTCTGGTTTCCTCAAAGTGTATGCCCAGCAGTGGGATTGCTGGGTCATAAGGCAGTTCTATTTGCAATTTTTAAGGAATCTCCACACTGTTTTCCATAGCGGCTGTACAGCCCAGCAGGTAAAGGAACAGGAGAAATTCCCAGCAAACCAAACAAAAGAGGAAGAGATAAGGAATCTACCTGAGAATGAATTCCAAATATTGATAGTGAAAATAATCCAAAATCTTGAAATCAAAATGGAATCACAGATAAATAGCCTGGAGACAAGGATTGAAAAGATTCAAGAAAATTTTAACAAGGACCTAGAAGAAATAAAAAGAGTTAACACCAGAATTTCACCTCTGCTCTTTTGTATATCACTCCAGAGAGTTTAAAAATAAATAAATAACATGCACATGTTAAGGAACAATTATTTATGAGTCAATCCTGTTTATTTGCATCTATTAAGCAAGGCATTTTATTATGAATTATCTTTACAATGCTTTTTGCATGGCAAACACCCTTAGAAGATAGAAATTTTGAGATTTGTCATGCAGTAAGATAAAGTTAACATCTCCTTCATCAAGGAAAGCATGGAAATGGCAGCTTACTGACAGCTCTTTTTTAAAAAAACAAAAATAGAATTTTGTAAGTTTGGCATTTCTCTTTTATAGCAGAAACCATTGCATGTGTAAGCATCGTCTTACTTCTGTCATGCTGCCCAGCTGGAACTGGGGCTAGGGGAATTAGTTAAGAAAATGCGACATTCTAGCTATAATAAACTGCTCTTAGTTTCTGACACAAGTCTTTGTATCTTCAACTTCTATAGGAAAGTAGCAGGTTAGCTTGTTAGCTTGCCCATAGAATAAAACTCAGACACTTCAAAGTTCTTGAATATATAGTATGCTTGAGGAATAGCAAGGAGTTCAATGTGATTTAAGCAGGGTAAAAACTGGTGATAGAGTATTAGGAGATGATGCCAGAGAGGAAGGAATTGGAAAGATGGAGAGAACATTTTGCAGGGTTTTATAAGCTACTGCAAGGAAAAATATACCTTAGTTAGAGGAGGGAGAAGCCACTGGGTTTTAGAAAACATGTGACATGATGTGACTAAAATTATAAGAAGATCATTCTGGCTACTGTGTTTTTTCAGGTTACTGGCTATATTTGGTATACAGAATGATGGACAATGATAGGCTAATGGATATAAGAAAAATGGTGTTGTCACACCACCTGCAACTGCCATGAACAGGGAAATCTGCAGGTGGAAAAGATTTTGGTAATCAAAATCAGTTTTTATATGAGATATAGTGTTTGAGAGGTTTATGAATCGTGAAAATGAAAATGTTAAATAGAAAATTAAATATGCTTATAGGCTGAGTTAGACAGTAATATAAATAAATAATTATATTTATTTATTAAAACTAATATAATTAATAAATATAATTATATATTATATAATATATAATTATATATTATATTTTGTATATAATTATATATACTATATATATAAATATACTTATATAATTATATTTATTAATTATATTTATATAATTATGATTGTATTATTTATAATTATATAATATAATAATATGTTTTATTAATAAATACATCAGTAGTATTTTAACAATTAGACTGTACAAGTCATTAAACTATGTGTGTGTAAATGTTTATATTTCAGTTTCATTCAGCTTAGAATTCTGGCCTGGAAAGATTGTATTCTGGCTCCACTTTGTGTGTGTTTTTGAGTTGTCAATCATCAACTAGATTTTCACTCTGTGAAAGATGGCCTGTGTTTTCCTAAAGCTGCTTTTTAAGATTTGCTTTTTGCTTTGATTTATAACAAGTTTTACACACTGTGTCTATATATTGAATGTTTCATTATTTATTGTTCTTGAGATATGCAAATCTTGAATCTATGGGTTATCTTTAATAAACATTTCCTTAATTGTAATCTCTTCAAACACTATTTCTGACCTATTCTCAACTTTTGTTTTAGATCTTCAATTACATATATATTAGACAATCCCCTGTGTTCTATATCTCAACATATATTATTTTCAACTTTCTCTCTTTCTGTAATCCAGTCTAAATATTTTCTTATGATTTGTAACCATACACACTTTTATACATCAAATAATGCAGGTTTCTTTTGTTGTACTGGTTTTTCTATAAGTTGTCTTGTTTCTTTTTTAAATTTATTTATTTTAATTGGAGGCTAATTACTTTACTATATTATAATGGTTTTGCCATACATTGACATGAATCAGCCATGGGTGTACATGTGTTCCCCAACCTGAACCAAAAAGTTGTCCCCACCTCCCTCCCAATAAGTTGTCTTGTTTCCTAATGTGCCTATGTTTGTGTCTATTTAGACAGCTTTTTGAAATATTGTGAAAATGAGGATGATATCATTCTCCAAGGAAACTTTGTGTCTTTCTTTCAAGATAACCAAGGGCATAATCACCCCAGTATCATCTTAAACCAATATCAAGAATTAACATGATTTTAAAATGCACTACAGCCTCTGTATTACCTGCATTATTCTTTTTCTTATTAGCAAACAATTGTGTCTTAGTCTACTGTTGACGGTGTTCACTAGGCATTTCTCTTTAGCAGGACTTAGAAGTAAATTTTCCCCCTTCCCCTGTGAGCATATCCAAAGCTCCATTCCACCTCTGACTTTCAGCCAACATCTTCAGAAATGACTATCTGTCTGCAGGAGAAAGCATCTCTACGACCAGACTCACCTCTTAGATTTTACTCCTTTCTATCATTTTTGGAAAATTCTTTGAAATCATCTTACCTCTCCAATGCATACAATTATTCAGAAGATTGGTATTGTTGTTATTAAGCAGCAGTACTCTGAGTTCATTTATTGTAAACTACTCATTCATCATTACCAAAGAAAGAGCTACTTCTATTAATTTATAATTAAGTCTGTGGTTCCATAATTACTGAATCAAAAAATTAATCTAAGTGTATATATTAATGGCTCATGTCAATGCATTGTTGTAAATACCTAGTAGAGTTCAGTTCAGTTCAGTCACTCACCAGACCTCCCTGTCCACCACCAACTCCTGGAGTTCACTCAAACTCATGTCCATCGTGTTGGTGATGCCATCCAGCCATCTCATCCTCCTATCTCAGCCTCGTCCTTGCTCCTCCTACCACCATTCCCTCCTAGCATCAGAGTCTTTTCCAATGAGTCAACTCTTCACATGAGGTGGCCAAAGTACTGGAGTTCCAGCTGCAGCATCATTCTTTCCAGTGAACACCCAAGACTGATCTCCTTTAGAATGGACTGGTTGGATCTCCTTGCAGTCCAAGGGACTCTCGAGTCTTCTCCAACACCACAGTTCAAAAGTATTAATTATTCAGTGCTCAGTCTTCACAGTCCAGCTCTCACGTCCATACATCACCACAGGAAAAACCATAGCCTTGACTAGATGGACATTTGTTGGCAAAGTAGCATCTCTGCTTTTCAATATGCTAATATGATATCTAGGTTGGTCATAACTTTCCTTCCAAGGAGTAAGCATCTTTTAATTTCCTGGCTGAAATCACCATCTGCAGTGATTTGGGAGCCCCCAAAATAAAGTCAGCCACTGTTTCCCTATCTATTTCCCATGAAGTGATGGGAGCAGATGCCATGATCTTCATTTTCTGAATGCTGAACTTTAAGCCAACTTTTTCACTCTCATCTTTCACTTTTATCAAGAGGCTTTTTAGTTCCTCTTCACTTTCTGCCATAAAGGTGGTATCATCTGCATATCTGAGATTATTGATATTTCTCCTGGAAATCTTGATTCCAGCTTGTGCTTCTTCCAGCCCAGCGTTTCTCATGATGTACTCTGCATATAAGTTAAATAAACAGGGTGACAATATACTGCCTTGACATGCTCCTTTTCCTATTTGGAACTAGTCTGTTGTTCCATGTCCAGTTCTAACTGTTGCTTCCTGGCCTGCATATAGGTTTCTCCAGAGGCAGGTCAGGTGATCTGGTATTCCCATCTCTTTCAGAATTTTCCACGGTAGATCAGTGTTAAATAATAATATTTGTTGTTGCTGTTCAGCCACTAAATCGTATCTGACTATTTGCAATCATATAAACTGTAGCTCATCAAGCTCCTCTGTCCATGGAGTTCTCCAGACAGAAATGCTGGAGTACGTTGCCATTTCCTTCACTAAAATAATATTAGGTTGGTGCAAAAATAATTGCGGTTTTACATTGTTGAATTTTGACTTTGGAATACATTCTTAAATAAATACTATGTTATACATCACCGTACTGAGCATTTCTCACTGTGTTTCTTTGCTAATATCTTATTACTTGGTGTTTGTTTATATTTATTTTGGAATAGGAAAATGGTGTTAGACAAAAAGCAAATTCAGCCCACTTTTTACTGGAGTTCAAAATGGGTCATAGAACACCGACAACAACTTGCAACATCAAAAACGCACTTGGCCCAGAAATTGCTAAAAAAAAAAACAAAAAAAACATACAATGTGGTGGTGGTTCAAGAAGTTTTGCAAAGGTGACGAGAGCTTTGAAGGTGAGGAGTGTAGTGGCTAACCATCAGAAGTTGACAGTGGCCAATGGAAAGCAACCATCGAAGCTGATTGTTTTACAACTACCTGAGAAATTGCTAAATAACTCAAAGTTGTCCATTTTATGGTCATTCAGCACTTAAAGCACACTGGCAAGATGAAAAGTTAGATAAGTAGGTGCCTCATCAGCTGATCAGAAAACAAGCAAACAAAATCACTTTTCTGAAGTGTTGTCTGCTCTTATTCTTAGTCAGTTCAGTTGATCAGTCATATATGACTCTTTGTGATCCCATGGATTGCAGCATGCCAGAACTCCTTGTCCACCACCAATGCCCGGGGTTTACTCAAACTCATGTCCAGTGAGTCGGTGATAACATCCAACAATCTCACCCTATGTAATCCCCATCTCAGCCTACCTTCAATCTTTCCCAGCATCAGGGTCTTTTCAAATGAGTTAGTTCTTCGTATCAGGTGGCCAAAGTTTGGAGTTCCAGCTTCAGCTTCAGCATCAGTCCTTCCAAAGGATATTTAGGACTAATTTGCTTGCCATCCAAGGGACTCTCAAGAGTCTTCCCCAACACCACAGTTCAAAAGCATCAATTCTTGAGCTTTACATTTACCTTATAGTTAAACTCTCATATCCATACATGACTATTGGAACAACCATAGTTTTCACTAGATGGACCTGTATAGGTAAAATTATGTTTCACTTTTTAATATACTATCTAAGTTGGTCATAACTTTTCCTCCAGGAGCAAGTGTCTTAATTTCAAGGCTGAAGTCACCATCTGCAGTGTTTTTGGAGCCCAAGAAACTAAAGTCTATCACTGTTTCCATAGTTTCCCCACCTATTAGCCACAAAGAGATGGGACGGGATGCCATGAACTTAGTTTTCTGAAAGTTGAGTTTTAAGTCAACTCTTTCACTGTCGTCTTTAACTTTCATCAAGAGGATCCTTAGTTCTGCTTCACTTTCTGCCATAAGGGTTGTGTCATTCACGTATCTGAAGTTATTGATATTTCTCCCAGTAATCTTCATTCCAGTTCATACTTCATCGAGTCCAGCATTTTGCATGATGTACTCTGTATATACTCTATAGGGGAGGCAGTGATCAAGACCATTCCCAGGAAAAAAGAAATGGAAAAAGGCAAAATGTTTGTTTGGCAAGGTCTTATAATGAAAAGAAGAGAAGTGAAAGTCAGTGGAGAAAAGGAAAGATATACTCATTTGAATGCAAGTTCCAAAGAAAAGCAAGGAGAAATAAGAAAGTCTTCCTCAGTGATCAGTGCAAAGAAATAGAGAAAAACAACTGAATGGGAAAAACTAGAGACCTCTTCAAGAAAATTAGAGATACCAAGGGAACATTACATGCAAAGATGGCTCAGTAAAGGACAGAAATAGTAGGGACCTAACAAAAGCAGAAGATATTAAGACAAAGTGGAAAGAATACACAGAAGAACTATGCAAAAAGACCTTCATGACGAAATAACCACGATGGTGTTATCACTCACCTAGAGCCAGACAACCTGGAATGTGAAGTCAAGCGGGCCTTAGGAAGCATCACTACGATCAAAACTATTGGAGATGATGGAATTCCAGTTGAGCTGTTTCAAGTACAGAAAGATGATGTTGTGAAAGTGACGCACTCAATATGCCAGTAAATTTGGAAGACTCAGCAGGGGCCACAGGAATGGAAAAGGTCAGTTTCATTCCAATCCCTAAGAAAGGCAATGCAGAAGAATGTTCATACTACCACACAATTGCACTCATCTCACAAACTAGCAAAGTAATCCTCAAAAATCTCTAAGCCAGGCTTCAAGAGTATGTGAACTGTGAACGTCCAGATGTTTAAGCTGGATTAAGAAAAGGCAGAGGAACCAGAGATCAAATGCCAACATCTGCTGGATCAATGAAAAAGCAAGACAGTTCCAGACTCCCCACCCCCCACAAAAAAAAAAACTACTTTTGCTTGATTGACTATGCCAAAAGCTTTAACTGTGTGGATCACAATAAACCGTGGAAAATTCTGAAAGAGATGAGAATACCAGACCACCTGACTTGCCTCCTGAGAAATCTGTATACAGGTCAAGAAACAACAGTTAGAACTGGACATGGAACAATTCTTTTGCATTGCCTTTCTTAGGGATTGGAATGAAAACTGACCATTTCCATTCCTGCTGCCACTATTGAGTTTTCCAAATTTGCTGGCATATTGAGTATAGCACTTTCACAGTGTCATCGTTTATGAAATGAAACAGCTCAATCGAAATTTCATCACCTCGAATAGCTTTGTTCGTGTGATGTTTCCTAAGGCCCATTTGACCTCACATTTCAGTATGCCTGGCTCTAGGTGAGAGATCACACCATCGTGGTTATTTGGTCATGAAGGTCTTTTTTGTACAGTTCTGTGTATTCTTGCCACTTTGTCTTAATATCTTCTGTTTCAGTACCCTTGCTGGGAAAATCCCATGAACAGATGCAGGGGGCGCTCCGCAGAAAGAGTAGAGGCAGTGGAACTTCCCTCAGCAAAGCCGAGGGGTCCTGAGGAGAGGTGAGCCTGCTGTCCACCAACCCAACCCCTCGGCGAGTGAGAGACAATCAGAGGCTACAGGGGTTCCATCTAAGCAGTTCCACTTTATTGTTGCAAACTCCCAGCTTATATAGGCAAGCAGGAGGGTTTTAGGAGAGACTTTCCATAGTTGCACTAATCACGTTAAAGGTCAAATCATCATGTGCCTTCATTATAACAGGAATCTATGGAGATCACACACTGTCTACATGCATGGAAATCAAGAGAGCCAATCAAAAACTTTGACCGACAACATAGACCCTGCCCCCATCTCTTCCGCCAGGCGCCATCTTAGGTTTCTGACCACAAAGCTAGCCCCTTTGTTTTTAAGGTTTCCCATTTAGGGCCCCACAGACAGAGAAGTCTGGTAGGCTACAGTCTATGGGGTTGCAAAAAGTCGGACACGACTGAGCGACTTACACTCTGTTAGGTCCATACCATTTCTTCCTTTATTGAGCCCATCTTTGCATGAAATGTTCCTGTGGTATCTCTAATTTTCTTGAAGAGATCTCTAGTTTTTCCCATTCTATTGCTCTCCTCTATTTCTTTTCACTGATCACTGAGGAAGGCTTTCTTATCTCTCCTTGCTATTCTTTGGAACTCTGCATTCAAATGGGTATATCTTTCCTTTTCTTTATTACATTTAGCTTCTCTTCTTTTCATAACTATTTGTAAGGCCTTGTCAGACAACCGTGTTGCCTTTTTGTGTTTTTTTGTTTGTTTGTTTTATATGAGGATAGTTTGATCTGTGCTTCCTGTACAATATCTCAAACCTTTGTCCATAGTTATTTTGGCACTCTGTCTATCAGATATAATACCTTGAATCTACTTGTTACTTCCACTGTATAGTCATAAGGGATTTGATCTACCCATCATACCTGAATGGCCTAATGATTTTCCCTACTTTCTTCAGTTTAAATCTCAATTTGTCAGTCTCTTATTCTAAGGAGAAACAATGAACCATTTCTTGACTGGATTGTGGAAACTGGATTTTATACCTAGTGAAGACACTCAGCTCAGTCACTGGACCAGAAGAACCTCCAAAAAATTCCCAAAGTCAGTTTTGCACCAAAAAGGCCACGGTCACTGTTCAGTGACCTGCTGTCCATCTGATGCACTACAGTTTTATGCATCCCAGTGAAAGATTACATCTGAGAATTATATTCAACAAATTGATGAGATGCACTGAAAATAGTTAGACCTTAAGGCAGCACTGATCAACAAAGAGAGCCCACTCTTTTTACATGCAAACGCCCAATAGCACATGCTACAATCAATGCTTCCAAAGTTGCAGAAATTGGGTACAAAATTTTGCCTATTCTGCCATATTCACATGAACTCTTAGAAATTGACTATCACTTCTTCAAGCATCTCAACAATTTTTGCAGGAAAAATACTTTCACAAACAATAGGAGGCAAAAATTACTTTCAAGAATTTATCAAATCCTGAAGAATCAATGTTTATGTTATAGGGATAAACAGACTTATTTTCATTGGCAAAAATATGTTGATTGTAATGGATCCTATTTTGATTAATAAACATGTGTTTGAGTCTAATGACAATTAGTTTTGCACCAGTCTAATACTCTGAATAGTCTTTGCCCTGCTTCATTCCGTATTCCAAGGCCAAAAGCCTTACAAACAGCTGTGAAAAGAAGAGAAGCGAAAAGCAAAGGAGAAAAGGAAAGATATAAGCATCTGAATGCAGCATTCCAAAGAATAGCAAGAAGAGTTAAGAAAGTCTTCCTCAGCAGTCAAGGCAAAGAAATAGAAGAAAACAACAGAAAGAGAAAGATTAGAGATCTCTTCAAGAAAATTAGAGACACCAAGGGAATATTTCATGCAAAGAAGAGCTCGATAAAGGACAGAAATGGTATGGACCTAAAAGAAGCAGAAGATATTAAGAAGAGGTGGCAAGAATACACAGAAGAACTCTACAAAAAAGATATTCACGACCCAGATAATCACGATGGTGTGATCACTCATCTAGAGCCAGACATCCTGGAATGTGAAGTCAAGTGGGCCTTAGAAATCATCACTATGAACAAAGCTAGTGGAGGTGATGGTTTTCCAGTTGAGCTATTTCAAATCCTGAAAGATGATGCTGTGAACCTGCTGCACTCAGTATGCCAGCAAATTTGGAAAACTCAGCAGTGGCCACAAGACTGGAAAAGGTCAGTTTTCATTCCAATCTCAAAGAAAGGCAATGTCAAAGAATGCTCAAACTACTGCACAATTGCACCCATCTCACATGCTAGCAAAATAATGCTCAAAATTCTCCAAGCCAGGCTTCAGCAATATGTAAACCATGAAATTCCAGATGCTCAGGCTGGTTTTAGAAAAAGGCAGCGGAAACAGACATCAAATTACCAGCATTTCCTGGATCAGTGGAAAAGCAAGAGAGATCCAGAAAAAAAAAAAAATCTATTTCTGCTTTATTGACTATGTCAAACCCTTTGACTGTGTGGATCACAATAAACTGTGAAAAATTCTGAAAGAGATGGGAACACCAGACCACCTGACCTGCCTCTTGAGAAACCTGTATGCAGGTCAGGAAGCAACAGTTAGAACTGGACATGGAACAACAGACTGGGGTTCCAAATAGGAAAAGGAGTAGGTCAAGGCTGTATATTGTCACCCTGCTTATTTAACTTATATGCAGAGTACATCGTGAGAAACTCTGGGCTGGAAGAAGCACAAGCTGGAATCAAAATTGTCAGGAGAAATATCAATAACTTCAGATATGCATATGACACCTCCCCTTATGGCATAAAGTGAAGGGGAACTAAAAAGCCTCTTGGTGAAAGTGAAAGAAGAGAGTGAAAAGGTTAGCTTAAAGCTCAACATTCAGAAAACAAAGATCATGGCATCTGGTCCCATCACTTCATGGGAAATAGATGGGGAAAAAGTGGAAACAGTGTCAGAGTTTATTTGGGGGTCTCCAAAATCACTGCAGATGGTGATTTCAGCCATGAAATTAAAAGATGCTTACTCCTTGGAAACAAGTTATGACCAACATAGATAGCATATTGAAGAGCAGAGATATTACTTTGCCAACAAAGTTCCATCTAGTCAAGGCTATGTTTTTCCAGTGGTCATGTATGGATGTGAAAGTTGAACTGTGAAGAAGACTGAGCACTGAAGAATTGATGCTTTTGAACTGTAGTGTTGGAGAAGACTCTTGAGAGTCCCTTACTGCAAGGAGATCCAACTAGTCCATTCTGAAGGAGATCAGCCCTGGGATTTCTTTGGAAAGAATGATGCTGAAGCTGAAACTGCAGTACTTTGGCCAACTCATTCGAAGATTTGAGTCATTTGAAAAGACTCTGATGCTGGGAGGGATTGGGGGCAGGAGGAAAAGGGAATGACCGAGGATGAGATGGCTGGATGACATCACTGACTCGATGGGCATGAGTTTGAGTGAACTCCGGGAATTCTTAATGGACAAGGAAGCCTGGCATGCTGCAAATTATGGGGTCGCAAAGAGTCAGACATGAGTGACTGACTGAACTGAACTGAACGGAATACTATTTTTAATGAGAAGCTTTGTTTTTGCCTCTTTGGTGCTTCCTTGATAGATTAAAGTTTAACCTATATTTTATTTCTAGTTATTCAGATATATTATCTTATTTCATCTACCGTGATACTTCAAAGCAAATGACAACTATGAAAATTAACACAAATTAATGCAGTGGATTGGGGAGTATATTATTAGTTTAAAAGTAAGTGGAATTAAAATTTTGAAAAGAAATGTATTAAAAATTGTAGTTAGTGCTGACAAGGTAAATGTTAGATATATTTGTAACTAGAATAAGAAGAAAAGAAAAATAGTACTTATTCCTCTCCAAGTTATTATTATTATTTTTCTGGTAATGACAATAGTTAATGTTATTCTATGTGTTTTATATATATCTAAATGTGTGAAGAAATTATATTCCTTATTTCACAGTAATACGTCTATTTAAGTAACTTTCAACTCACTATTTTTGGTTTACATAAGTAACCTACTACTCAGATGAACTCAACCCTTAAACTACAGAAGACATACATTTTAAACTGTGATGTTGTGATCAGAGATAACTCATCCTAATTATAGAAGCACTTTCCTGGCATGTAAAATGTGAAGATGCCATATCCTATCTTCTCTGTCCTTCAAGTTAAAGACATTTTCTGTGATCATAATTTAAAAGCAGCATACAACTTCATGATACTTGACTATTTAATTTGATTAATTTTATATGATAGTATTCCTATTCTTTTGGATAGTAAAGCTATATAACTTCTTTTACTTTTGCCTGAGGCAAAGTGCTAGTATTTGATTTATCTTCTGTACTTGTCTTTCTTTTAGCAATATGAGCTTTTTCTCAGACAAATGCAATGCTGTGTGTGACCCACCAGGGAAAATGCTTTCTTTTTAAGAAATGTGTACAAAGTACTTAATAAGTTATATCATTCCATGATTTACTGTATATTTTCAGTGACTACAGTTAACTTCCTTCATCTCTAGATACTAACATTTTAATAAAAACAAGACATTTTCAAAAAATGTCAGAACCAAAGTGATCAAAGTGATATGGGAGCAGTTTGGCAACAGTTTGAGCTTTGAATTTCCTATTCACTTTCCAAAACATTCACTTAAAAGCACTTATTGAAGCTGAATTGCCTTTATCAGCCTGATCAGAGCTCCATAAAGAGCATGCATGATTCAACTGCCTTCCTAAGCTTTAAAAAAAATATAACTTTGATATATACCTCACAAGTGCAGCACAATAGTTTTCATGCTCACGTTTGTTAAGATTTAGTGCAGCCATTAAAGAACAGAAGGGCTCTTTGGTGGCAATCCTCACACATACCAAATATCCCAAAGCAAAACCTTCTACAAATCAGAGATTAAGGTACTGACAAAAATTTCCACTTGATTGCAGTTTTCCCCTTTAAACCTTATATCAGGAGTGACTATCTTTTCGATCAAGTCTCTCAGGGAGGTGAATAGATAGGTTTTTTTTTTTTTCCTTGGAAGAAAATATCAACTGAAAGATAAAAAGTGACATTTTATATGTCTTGTCCAGGAGTCAGTCGATTTATTTAAAAAACGGTGTGTGAGTCTGACCTATACATGAAGTTTGTGGCATGTCTCTTGTCAAGTATTGATCATTTAAGACTTTACTGTTTGCCCACTGCAGTGTAGCTAATAATCTCTTTTATTTAGTTTGTGTCTTTGAATTCTTATCATGGCTTTAGTGATTTCTCTGGGACCTATTAGATCTTGCTTTTGCTGTGCAAATGGCTATGGAAATTAAGCTTGCTGAAACACTTTTCCTGGGCAAACACTCTTTGTTTTCCATCAGTTCATGTGTCAAGTGGTTTGCATGCAGATAGGGTCCAGTTGGAAGCAGTGGTCACCATCAATCTTCATGACTTTGCTATACACACCATTTCACCTCAACCTGTTTCAATGGGAGATTGTAAAGGATGGCTGAGCAATCAAGCTATTCCCCTTGACTGACATCAGGTATTTCTATCTAACTCATCTTAGCACTTTGGGGTCAATGCTGAGTGAAAAAAAAAGGAGGTGGGGGGCTCTAGGTGATGTGGTCAAATGTCTTCCACATGCCAATTCAGTTGGCTTTTGAAATTGTGGTTTTAAGCTTATTTCCACTAATCAGAAGCAAAACTGATTTTTCTTTATTTGTATCCTCTACTCTCAGAGTTGGCCAAAATTATGTGAATGATTAGTACAATTGCTTTATTTCCTGCATGACTTCACTGAGTTATCTGTCATGCAACCAAAAAAATAAACCATACATATGAGAAATACAATGTTCAACTTGATGGTATTCCAACATGATGGATAATAAATGAATTAAGCATCTTTTCTTTCAAGGCAGTGGTTGATATAAATTGAGGAAATAATAATAATAATTAAAAAGCCTCATGGGAAATATTCTTGTTTGTGTGTCTGAGCTTTTTCATGTCTGTTTTCCTATATACCCATATATACATAAAAAGTAATGTGCTCTTCTATCATATATTGATTTTAAGCGAATTGATCAATTGTGTTCAGGGTTGTTCATTACTATTTAGTATATCTGTTAGTCCCAATACATAGCTCAAAAAGTAACTCACAAAACCAAATTATACTAGCTATATAATAGCCACAGTTTTTCATTTTTAATTGAAATGATATTAGCATCAAATGGTGCTGTGAAAGTGCTACATTCAATATGACAGCAAATTTCAAAAATTCAGCAGTGGCCACAGGACTGGAAAAGGTCAGTTTTCATTCCAATCCCAAAGAAAGGCAATGCCAAAGAAGGTTCAAACTACTGCATAATTGCACTCATGTCACACAATAGTAAAGTAATGCTCAAAATTCTCCAAGCCAGGCTTCAACAATATGTGGACCATGAACTTCCAGATGTTCAAGCTGGTTTTAGAAAAGGCAGAGGAACCAGAGATCAAATTGCCAAAATCCACTAGATCATCGAAAAAGCAATAAAATTTCAGAAACACCTTTATTTCTGCTTTATTGAGTATGCCAAAGCCTTTGACTGTGTGGATCACAATAAACTGTGGAAAATTCTGAAAGAGATGGGAATACTAGACCATCTTCCTGCCTCTTCAGGAATTTGTATGCAGGTCAAGAAGCACCAGATAGAACTGGACATGAAACAACAAACTGGTTCCAAATTGGGAAAGGAGTATGTCAAGGTTGTATGCTGCCCCCTGCTTATCTAACTTATATGCAGAGTACATCATGAGAAACCCTGGGCTGGATGAAGCACATGCTAGAGTCAAGATTTCCATGAGAAATATCAATAATCTCAGAATACAGTTGACATCACCCTTACGGCAGAAAGTGATGAAGAACTAAAGAGCCTCTTGATGAAAGTGAAAGAGAAGAGTGAAAAAGTTGGCTTAAAGCTCAGCATTCAGAAAACAAAGATCATGGCATCTGGTCCCATCATTTAATGGTAAATAGTTGGAGAAACACTGGAAACAATCATAGACTTTATTTTGGGGGCCTCCAAAATCACTGCAGATGGTGACTGCAGCCATGAATTTAAAAGACACTTGGTTCTTGGAAGAAAAGCTATGTCCAACCTAGAGAGCATACTAAAAAGCAAAGACAGAGAGAAGAGAAAAATATGGCGGAGGAATAGGATGGGGAGAACACTTTCTCCCTCTCTACCTCATCAAAAGAACATTTCAATGCTGAGCAAATTCCACAAAATAACTTCTGACTGCTGGCAGAGGACATCAGGCATCCAGCAAAGCAGATCATTGGCTTCAAAACCTGGTAGGAATTATTTTATTTTATTTTATTTTATTTTAAAGAACTAAGAGAGCGACAAAGGAGGTAGGGAGGGAACCCCGGCACGGGAAGGGAATCCCATCCCAGGAAGAGACTCTTAAAGAGAGAGGTTCCCTAAAATTGGGGAACTTTCTCACAGTTGTGCATGGGGCGAGCCCTGGAAGCACAGAGGGCAACATAACAAGAAGGAAGAATAAATAATTAAAACCAACAGATTACGAATTCAACAGTATAACCCCCAGTGGATAAGCAGCGCAAACGCCTGCGTCCGACAGCAGTGGGGGGTTGGGAAGGGAGGAGCGCGCCCGCGACAGTGCTCTCTAAGAATTGGGCCACGGGAGACGTAGGCTGCAGGGCTTTTCTCGAGAATCGGGGTGTAACGGGGCCAGAATCGGGTCCGCGCGTGGATAGAACGAATTATCCCGGACTAGCAAACGAGACTGGGGGATAACTAACACGCGAAACGCCCGAACATAAGGCACTGACAGGCCCGCGCACAGAACAAAGGACGGATCGGAAATAGCCGGCTGCAGACCATCCCCCACCAGTGACGGGCAGCCAGAGCCTGAAGCGCTGGAAGAGGGCAGTCGCAGCTCAAGAGAGACATTACCTACCAAATTGCAAGTGGGCCTCTTTGATGAGACTTCTGGGGGTATCTGAATGGTCATCATCTGACTGAAAAAGAGCCCCGGCGAAGATCCCAGAAAATTGAGCGACCCGCAAAGCCCAGAAGATGCAACAATAGTCCGCGCCAAACTCCCCAGCCACTCGGACTTGGGACCAAACCCGGCACCCGGAGGGGACTTCCTGAGCGCCAATCCTGAGCGGCTAAAACCAGGGAATTGCATAAAACATAGGCCAGGCCCCACACGGTTATTCCGCGGATTGAGAAGGGGCTAGCCCAGTGCAGAGCTCACCACCACCCTCCCTGTGGCAAGACAGAAATCAGACACGGAAGAGACCAGCAAACAGAGGAAGGCAAACAGAGGGAACTGCCTTGGTAGCGACCCCACACAGTCCTCACAATATGCCGTCTCTATTTCTATGATCAAAAAAAAAATTTTGGGGGAGGGGGGTGATGTGGAAGCGTGATTTTTTTTTTAAGAATTTTTTTTCTTTCTTTAAAAATTATTTTTTTTCCTTTTTAAATTTGTTTATCCTTTTCTTTTTCATCCTTTTTCCCTAAACTTCCTTAAATTTTAAGTCTTCTATATTTCTAGTTATTATTTTTATAACCTAATATTACTTAAAAAAAAAAAAAACCCTATCATTTAAGCAAACGCTGTATGTAGTCTTAATGGTGAAGGAAGTTGTCTTTTAATAATTCTGGAATCTTTTATTATATTTTACTTTTTTTTTTTTTTTCTCTATTTTTTTTTTTAAATGCCTCTCTCCTCATTCTTCTTCTCTTCAATAATCTATCTTTGAAAATCCAATCTATACTCCAGTTTTTTAATCTTGGCATTTTGATATTTGTTGCCAATTTTGTACTTTTAAAAGCCTAATCCTCAGTACCCAGTTTTACATGAGTGCAAGACTACTGGCTTAACCACTATCTCCACCTCTGGAATCTCTTTTCCCCACCAGGTGGCTTTTGTCTCCTCCCTCACCCTCCCCCTCTCTACCCAACTCTATGAACCTCTGAGCGTTCAAGAAGGAGGAGAACTCTAAGGGAACTGGTCACTGACCGGATCTGTATCCCTCCTTCCCATCTCCCTCTTTTATCCTCCTGACCACCTCTATCTACTTCCTTCCTCTCCTCTTCCAAGTATAACTCTGTGACCACCTCTGAGCGGTCCAGACTTCGGAGCACACACAAGAAAGTGGCTACGGGCTAACTTCCTTTTCCCTCTTTTGATTCCACCTCATCCCATTCCACTCACCTCTAACTACTCCCTCCCTCCCTCTTCTCTCCTCCAAGTAACCCACCTATCCTCTAGGGACGACCCTCAAGGTGGAGAAACCTATCATCATTAACCAAGATGTTTTAACATTAGTGCTGAATAGATGGAGAAATCATGAGGCTATTCTAAAAATAAATCTGAAAACCAGAATCAGGAGGCGTAATTCCAAATCCTGTGATCAACAAAGAATTCCTGAACACAGGGAACATTATCCAATTAGAGCTCATCAAACGCCTTCATACCTATACTAAAACTGAGCACTGCCCAAGGGCCAACAAGCTCCAGAGCAAGACATACCACGCATATTCTCCAGCAACACAAGAACAAGCCCCTGAGCTTCAATACATAGGCAACTCAAAATACTCCAAAACCATTGACGTCTCATAACCCATTACTTCACACGTCACAACACTCTAGAGAGAGGAAATCCAGATCCACCAACCAGAATTCCAACACAAGCCTCCCTGATCAAGAAACTTTGACAAACCAGTGATATAACACCAAACACAGAGAGGAAACTCTATAATAAAGAGAACTCCACAAATTCCCAGAATATAGAAAAGCCACCCCAAACGCAGCAATATAAACAGGATGAAGAGACAGAGGAATTCCCAGCAGGTAAAGGAACAGGAGACATGCCCACCAAACCAAACAAAAGAGGAAGAGATAGGGAATCTACCTGAGAAAGAATTCCGAATAATGATAGTGAAAATGATCCAAAATCTTGAAATCAAAATGGAATCACAGATAAATAGCCTGGGGTCAAGGACTGAGAAGATGCAAGAAAGGTTTAACAAGGACCTAGAAGAAATAAAAAAGAGTCAACATATAATGAATAATGCAATAAATGAGATCAGAAACACTCTGGAGGCTACAAATAGTAGAATATCGGAGGCAGAAGATAGGATTAGTGAAATAGAAGATAGAATGGCAGAAATAAATGAATCAGCGAGGGAAAAAGAAAGACGAATTAAAAGAAATGTGGACAACCTCAGAGACCTCCAAGACAATATGAAACGCTCCAACATTCGAATTATAGGAGTCCCAGAAGAAGAAGACAAAAAGAAAGACCATGAGAAAATACTTGAGGAGATAATAGTTGAAAACTTCCCTAAAATGGGGAAGGAAATAATCACCCAAGTCCAAGAAACCCAGAGAGTGCCAAACAGGATAAACCCAAGGCGAAACACCCCAAGACATATTTTAATCAAACTAACAAAGACCAAACACAAAGAACAATTACTAAAAGCAGCAAGGGAAAAACAACAAATAACACACAAGGGGATCCCCATAAGAATAACTGCAGATCTTTCAATAGAAACTCTTCAGGCCAGGAGGGAATGGCAAGACATACTTAAAGTGATGAAAGATAATAACCTTCAGCCAAGACTACTGTACCCAGCAAGGATCTCATTCAAATATGAAGGAGAAATCAAAAGCTTTCCAGACAAGCAAAAGCTGAGAGAATTCAGCACCACCAAACCAGCTCTCCAACAAATACTAAAGGATAGACTTTAGAAAGGAAACACAAAAAGGACGTATAAACCCGAACCCAAAACAATAAAGGAAATGGCAACAGGAGCATACTTATCAATAATTACCTTAAATGTAAATGGGTTGAATGCCCCAACCAAAAGGCAAAGACTGGCTGAATGGATACAAAAACAAGATCCCTATATATGCTGCCTACAAGAGACCCACCTCAAAACAACGGACACATACAGACTAAAAGTGAAGGGCTGGAAAAAGATATTCCATGCAAATAAAGACCAAAAGAAAGCAGGAGTAGCAATACTCATATCCGATAAAATAGACTTTAAAACAAAGGCTGTGAAAAGGGACAAAGAAGGCCACTACATAATGATTAAAGGATCGATCCAAGAAGAAGATATAACAATTATAAATATATATGCACCCAACATAGGAGCACCGCAATATGTAAGACAATTGCTAACAAGCATGAAAGGGGAAATTAATAATAACACAATAATAGTGGGAGACTTTAATACCCCACTCACACCTATGGACAGATCAACTAAACAGAAAATTAACAAAGAAACGCAAACGTTAAACGATACAATAGACCAGTTAGACCTAAATGATATCTATAGGACATTTCACCCCAAAACAATGAATTTCACCTTTTATTCAAGTGCACACGGAACTTTCTCCAGAATAGATCACATTCTGGGTCATAAATCTAACCTTGATAAATTCAAAAAAAATTGAAATTATTCCAAGCATCTTCTCTGACCATAATGCACTAAGGTTAGATCTCAATTATAAGAGAAAAACTATTAAAAATTCCAACATTTGGAGGCTGAACAACACCCTACTGAATAATCAACAAATCACAGAAGAAATCAAAAAGAAATCAAAATATGCATCGAAACAAATGAAAATGAAAACACAACTACACAGAACCTTTGGGACACTATAAAAGCAGTCCTAAGAGGAAAGTTGATAGCAATACAGGCATACCTCAAGAAACAAGAAAAAAGTCAAATAAATAACCTAACTCTACACCTAAAGCAACTAGAGAAGAAAGAAATAGAGAACCCCAGAGTTAGTAGAAGGAAAGAAATCCTAAAAATTAGGGCAGAAATAAATGCAAAAGAAACAAAAGAGACCATAGCAAAAATCAACAAAGCAAAAAGCTGGTTCTTTGAAAGGCTAAATAAAATTGACAAACCATTAGCCAGACTCATCAAGAAACAAAGAGAAAAAAATCAAATCAACAAAATTAGAAATGAAAATGGAGAGATCATGACAGACAACTCAGAAATACAGAGAATCAAAAGAGACTACTATCAGCAATTATATGCCAATAAAATGGACAACTTGGAAGAAATGGACAAATTCTTAGAAAAGTACAATTTTCCAAAACTGAACCAGGAAGAAATAGAAAATCTTAACAGACCCATCACAAGCATGGAAATTGAAACTGTAATCAGAAATCTTCCAGCAAACAGAAGCCCAGGTCCAGATGGCTTCACAGCTGAATTCTACCAAAAATTTCGAGAAGAGCTAACACCTACCTTACTGAAACTATTCCAGAAAATTGCAGAGGAAGGTAAACTGCCAAACTCATTCTATAAGGCCACCATCAACCTAATACCAAAACCTGACAAAGACACCACAAAAAAGAAAACTACAGGCCAATATCACTGATGAACATAGATGCAAAAATCCTCAACAAAATTCTAGCAATCAGAATCCAGCAACACATTAAAAAGATCATACTCCATGACGAAGTGGGCTTCATCCCAGGGATGCAAGGATTCTTCAATATCCGCAAGTCAATCAATGTAATTCATCACATTAACAAACTGAAAAATAAAAATCATATGATTATCTCAATAGATGCAGAAAAAGCCTTTGACAAAATTCAGCATCCATTTATGATAAAAACTCTCCAGAAAGCAGGAATAGAAGGAACATACCTCAACATAATAAAAGCTATATATGACAAACCCACAGCTAACATTATCCTCAATGGTGAAAAATTGAAACCATTTCCCCTAAAGTCAGGAACAAGACAAGGGTGTCCACTTTCACCACTACTCTTCAACATCGTACTGGAAGTTTTGGCCACAGCAATCAGAGCAGAAAAAGAAATACAATTAATCCAAATTGGAAAAGAAGAAGTAAAACTCTCACTGTTTGCAGATGACATGATCCTCTACATAGAAAATCCTAAAGACTCGACCAGAAAACTACTAGAGCTAATCAGTGAATATAGTAAAGTTGCAGGATATAAAATCAACACTCAGAAATCCCTTGCATTCCTATACACTAATAATGAGAAAATAGAAAAAGAAGTCAAGGAAACAATTCCATTCACCATTGCAACGAAAAAAATAAAATACTTAGGAATATTCCTACCTAAAGAAACTAAAGACCTATATATTGAAAACTATTAAACACTGATGAAAGAAATCAAAGAAGACACTAATAGATGGAGGAATATACCATGCTCATGGGTTGGAAGAATCAATATAGTGAAAATGAGTATACTACCTAAAGCAATCTACAGATTCAATGCAATTCCCATCAAGCTACCAGCAGTATTTTTCTCAGAACTAGATCAAATAATCTCAAGATTTGTATGGAAATACAAAAAACCTCGAATAGCCAAAGCAATCTTGAGAAAGAAAAATGGAACTGGAGGAATCAACTTGCCTGACTTCAGGCTCTACTACAAAGCCACAGTCATTAAGACAGTATGGTACTGGCACAAAGACAGAAATATAGATCAATGGAACAAAATCGAAAGCCCTGAGATTAACCCACATACCTATGGACACCTTATCTTCGACAAAGGAGGCAAGAATATACAATGGAGTAAAGACAGTCTCTTTAACAGGTGGTGCTGGGAAAACTGGTCAATCACTTGTAAAAGAATGAAATTAGACCCCTCTCTAACACCATACACAAAAATAAACTCAAAATGGATTAAAGATCTAAATGTAAGACCAGAAACTATAAAACTCCTAGAGGAAAACATAGGCAAAACACTCTCCGACATAAATCACAGCAGGATCCTCTATGATCCATCTCCCAGTATACTGGAAATAAAAGCAAAGATAAACAAATGGGATCTAATTAAAATTAAAAGCTTCTGCACAACAAAGGAAACTATAAGCAAGGTGAAAAGACAGCCTTCTGAATGGGAGAAAACAATAGCAAATGAAACAACTGACAAACAACTAATCTCAAAGATATATAAGCAACTTATGCAGCTCAACTCCAGAAAAATAATTGATCCAATAAAAAAATGGGCCGAAGAACTAAATAGGCATTTCTCCAAAGAAGACATACGGATGGCTAACAAACACATGAAAAGATGCTCAACATCACTCATTATCAGAGAAATGCAAATCAAGACCACAATGAGGTATCATTTCACACCAGTCAGAATGGCTGCAATCCAAAAGTCTACAAGCAATAAATGCTGGAGAGGGTGTGGAGAAAAGGGAACCCTCTTACACTGCTGGTGGGAATGCAAACTCGTACAGCCATTATGGAAAACAGTGTGGAGATTCCTTAAAAATTGCAAATAGAACTGCCTTATGACCCAGCAATCCCACTGCTGGGCATACACACTGAGGAAACCAGAATTGAAAGAGACACATGTACCCCAATGTTCATTGCAGCGCTGTTTATAATAGCCAGGACATGGAAGCAACCTAGATGTCCATCAGCAGATGAATGGATAAGAAAGCTGTGGTTCATATACACTATGGAATACTACTCAACCCTTAAAAAGAATAAATTTGACTCAGTTCTAATGAGATGGATGAAATTGGAACCGATTATACAGAGTGAAGTAAGCCAGAAAGAAAAACACCAATACAGTATACTGACACATATATATGGAATTTAGAAGACAGTAATGATGACCCTATATGTGAGACAACAAGAGACACAGAGGTATAGAGTGGACTTTTGGACTCTGAGGGAGAGGGAAAGGGTGGGATGGTTTGGGAGAATGGCAGTGAAGCATCTGTATCTTCCTGTAAGAAACGAAGCGCTAATCTATGTTTGGTGTAGGATGCAGGATGCATGGGGCTGATGCACAGGATGATTCAGGCAGAGGATGTGGGGTGGGAGGTGGGAGGGGGCTTCGGCATTGGGCGATTGTGTTCACCTATGGCTGATTCGTGTCAATGTATGGCAAAACAAATACAGTATTGTAATTTAAAAAATAAAGAAATTTAATTTAAAAAAAAAAAAGACATTACTTTGCCAACAAAGATTCATCTAATTAAGGCTATGGTTTGTCCAGTGGTCATGTATGGATGTGAGAGTTGGACTAAAAGGAAAGCTGATTGCTGAAGAATTGATGCTTTTGGACTGTGGTTTTGGAGAAGACTCTTGAGAATTCTTTGAACAGCAAGGAGATCTAACCAGTCCATCCTAAAGGAAATCAGTCCTGAATATTCATTAGAAGGACTGATATTAAAGCTGAAACTCCAATACTTTGGCCACCTGATGTGAAGAGCTGACTCATTCAAAAAGACCCTGATGCTAGGAAAGATTGAAGGCAGGTGGAGAAGGGAATGACAGAGGATGAGATGATTGGATGGTGTCACTAACGTAATGGAGATGAGATTGAGTAAGCTCCGGGAGTTGGTGATGGACAGAGAGGCCTGGTGTACTGCATTCCATGGGATCACAAAGAGTTGGACACCACTGAGCAACAGAATGGATTCTGATGATTATTATCATTTTAGAACAAGAGAGTCAAAATATTGGTTTTAACCTGCAAATACTTCCCCCATAGGCAGCATGCAAGGATTTTCTCAAAGCAGAAAATTTAGGACCAGACATAGTTTTTAATGCAGAATAGTTGAGTTCCAAAGAATAAATTTCCTAACATAGCTGGTTTGCTTTGTTGAGGTCAGAACCTTGGTTAGGAAATAATGGGACATGACACATGGGCTGGGCTATCTGGATTTATTCCTTGGAAATTTGTGTATAAACAGGTTCTTCTGAACTTAGAGGTGCTACAGAAATGAACTAAACAAACATACTATATACTAGCACAAGCTTCTTGTCTGAGATGTTGCAGGGTTGTCTCCACTGTAAGATAGTATAATCCATTGACCATTCAGTATTTGCCCCCACTTCCTTTTAGGTCCATAACTAAAGTTAAGTTACAATGCTTCTTTGGAAGACATGCTGGGAATTATCAGAAAAGGAAGAAAAAAATCTCTGAAATCCAAGAAATCTGTAAGACTGAGCTACTGTGTACCACTAAAATAAAGGATAGTGTGTGAGGTATTGAATTTTGTGGCTTCTTGATCATGGGAGACTTAATTAAGGAGCGCTGACCTGGAACACAGGATGTAACAACTTGGAAAGGGCCACAGGACACATTTGCTGCTAAAATAACTTAGCAATGTGTAAAAAGTAGTGGCATACTCTACATGACATTGAAATGTCAGAGTTGATATTACATAAAGCAAAATATTAAAATACCTGGAAACTGGGCTTGCTAGTGGTTACTTTATGTAAAGGCCTTAAATTCAAAGATAATTATATTAGAAGGGAAAATCCACATAACATACAACTTATCATGTCCATTAGAAATATGCTAGTGATAGAGGTCTCAGCTGGTCTTCCCTGGTAGCTCAGATGGTAAAGAAACTGCCTGCAATGCGGAGACCTAGGTTCAGTCTCTGGGTTGGGAAGATCCCCTGGAGAAGGAAATGACAACCCACTCCAGTATTCTTACCTGGAAAATCCCATGAACAGAGGTGCTTGGTGGGCTAAAGTCCATGGTGTCACAAACAGTCTGACAGAGTGACTAACACACAGAGGTCTCAGCACCACCAAAAGTTTGATGGTGGTTTTCTGTCTCTTTGCGACCCTGTGGATTGTAGCCAACCAGACTCCTCCGTCCATGGGATTCTCCAGGCAAGAACACTGGAGAGGGTTGCCATTTCCTTCTCTAGGGGATCTTCTCAATCCAGGGATCAAACCCAGGTCTCCTGCATTGCAGGCAGACACTTTAACCTCTGAGCCACCAGGGAAGCCCCCTGACCATCTAAGAGGCTTTTATGGAGATAGACTTACTGATAGCAATCAGGATGATATGACTCTGAAACAATGATCTTCAGTGTTGTCAAATGGATACAAGTATTGTGATATGTGGCAAAGTCAAAGGGCAACTATGGAAGTCTGACTTGAAACTAGTATTAAAAATAACATCTATAATTATAGAACATGACACACCAGGGAAAAATAATTGGGTACCCAACAAGTGTCTTTTCATACTATTCATGGGGCTCTCAAGGCAAGAATACTGAAGTGGTTTTCCATTCCCTTCTCTTGTGCACCACGTTTTGTCAGAACTCTCCATTATTAACCATCTTTCTTGGGTGACCCTACACAGCATGGCTCAGAGTTTCACTGAGTTAGACAAGGCTGTGGGCTGTGGTTATTGTGATCAGTTTGGTTAGTTTTCTGTGATTGTGGGTTTCATTCTGCCTGCCCTCTGATCATAAGGATAACAGGCTTATGGGACCTTCTTGATGGGAGAGACTGACTGTGGGGAAAATGGGTCTTGTTCTGATGGGCAGGGCCACGCTCAGTAAATCTTCAATCTAATTTTCTGTTGATGGGTGAAGCTGTGTTCCCTCCCTGTTGTTTTTCCTGAGGCCAAACTATAGTAGGATTAATGAAGGTAATGGAGACCTCCTTCAAAAAGTCTGTTTTCCCAGTCTTGTGGAAGTTCTGTTGTTAAATTACCTGAAAGTTCTCAGTCCCTTTGCGAGATCCCCAGGTTACAAAATTTATTGTGGTTCCTAGAACTTTCTTAACATTGGAAAAATTTCTTTGGTATAATTGTTCTGTAGTTTCTGGGTCATCTGCTTGGTTGTTTTATGGTGGGGATAATGGTAACCTCCTCCAAGAAGGCTTAGCCACACTGCGTGACACAGGTCTGCTGCAGCCAGAACCCCTGTCTCTGTGGCAGGCCACTGCTGACCCTTGCCTTGCAGGAGACACTCAAACACTCAAAAGCAGGTATGGCTCAGTATCTGTGGAGTCTCTGGGCCCTGATGCACACCAACTTAGACAGTATATTAAAAACTAGAGACATTACTTTGCCAACAAATGTCTGCTTATAGTCAAAGCTATGCCTTTTCCAGGAAATGGCAACCCACTCCAGTATTCTTGTCTGGAAAGTCCCATGAATGGAGGAGCCTGGTGGGCTAAAGTCCATGGGGTCACAAAATATCGGACACAATTGAGCGACTTTCACTTTTCATGATTTTTCCAGTAGTCATGTATGGGTGTGAGAGTTGGACTATAAAGAAAGTAGAGTGCCAAAAAATTGTGCTGTAGAAGACTCTTGAGAGTCCCTTACACTGCAAGGAGATCAAACCAGTCAATCTGAAATGAAATCAGCCCTGAATATTCATTGGAAGGACTGATGCTGAAGCTGAAGTTCCAATACTTTGGCCACCTGATGTGAAGAAATGAATCACTGGAAAAGATCCTGATGCTGGAAAAGCTTGAGGACAGGAGGAGAAGCCAATGATAGAGGATGAGATAGTTGGATGGCATCACTGACTTGATGGACATGAGTTTGAGCAAGCTCTGGGAACTGGTGATAGACAGGAAACCCTGGCGTGCTGAAGTCATGTGGGGTCTCAAAGAGTCAGACACGACTGAGGGACTTAACTGACCACAGCTATCTTACTCAATTTTTAACATTCAGTGGGGGGAAAAAAGTGGGTAACCCAGAGGCTAAGTGACATGAGCTTAAAAACAATAAGCATCTCTTGGGACTTGAGACTGTTTTTATACTTAGATCCTTTAAGAGTTTGAATCTCAGGAAGGATCCTACATACTAATGTAAGTGTACAAATCAGACAGTTATGTACTGGAGAAAGGGAAAATTTCAAATACTTTGAAGACTCCTGGACACAGGGCCAAATTCCTTTTATATATAAGGATATGGAGAATCATAATGGCACCTTTTTCGACTGGACACATGTTACTGAATCAGACTCAGGCCACTCACCTGATACAAAGCAAAGCCAAAATAATGGCACCAGGTTGTGGTGGAAAAAAAAAAATACAATACAATCTCTGTTGAAGAATATCAAGCAAGGAAATGAAAGATGAGCCTCATATCCATTCCAACTTTGTCTCCGAGTTAGATTTTTTTTTTTTTTTTTGGTAAGTGGGAAGAGTAAAGAAGCATTGTTTGTTCCTTCCTCTTATAACTTTTATGTGATATTTTTTAACCATAGTTTTGGGAGTTAGGAAGTCTCTGGTTTACAGTTCTCTGGCTAGGTGTTCTATGGCTCTGAGGTCTCTAAGCTCATCCTGGTTTGGAGAAAACACCCTGAGTTTTTCTGGTAATGGTTATATCTATAATACCAATTTTAGTATATTTATAAAGTTATCAACAATACTAATTTTAGTCATCTGACTGTTGTGTGTTTAGTTAGCACTGAATTGAGATCAGAGAGGACAAAAAGGGAATAAAGCTTTATATTAAGTGATTAATTATAAACTCAGTGAAGGGAACTGGGTTTTAAGGGGTCTCAGTTTCAATATGGTGAAAGTGAAAGAAAGTGTTAGTCACTCAGTCATGTCTGACTCTTTGCAACCCCATGAACTGTTCCCCACCAGGGTTTTCTGTCCATGGAATTCTCCAAACAAGAATACTAAAGTATGCACCCATTCTCTTCTCCAGGGTATCTTCCCGACCCAGAGATCAAACCCAGGTCTCCTGCACTGCAGGCAGATTCTTCACCTTCTGAGCCACCAGGGAAGCCCTTCAATATGGAGTGCATGTAACCAATGGCATTGTGTCCAATGTCTAATGCCTTCAGTCTACATTAGTTCGGTAATCCCTTCCATAGTCATTGTGTAGTTAGAATAGACATAATTGGTTGTTGGCACAAGGTTCTTGGCCTGTGGGATTAGGGTTATCATCATGGCAAAGGTAAAGTGGAAGCCTCTATAATTTATTCCCCCAGCCCTAGTCAGGAGAGTAAATTTAAGAAGCACATAAATAAACAAAATGATTATCTTTCCCTGAGGAGATTATAGAATATATAGCCATTTTTAAGAATATAAAGTTACAGTTTGGTCATATTTTATTCTCCCGACAGATCTTAGAGAATAACAGTAGGTTGTCACAAATATAACCAAGTAGTATCTCAAATTGCAGCCACTATATGGTGTCTTTGCTAGAGAAGATTGGCACAGCTTTTGTTGAATATGTTTTCTTTATTTATCTCCCTTTATAGAAAAAAAAATCAGAAACATTTTATGTTCACATGGAATAGACAACAATATATATTACATAAGAATAATAAGAGTATGCTGACTATTTCACCCTCTGTATTAGTCAAATCCAAAGGGATCTGAACTGCCTAGTCATCCTGTAGAATATCACATTGACCCTCTCTATGTACAAGTCAAAGATTGTGGAGATAAATCCTATTCAGATTCACTGAAAATATCAGTAATTTTTGTTTGTTTGTTTGTTTTATGAAATCAGCAGTCAGAGGCATGTTGGCATATCCTTAAAAAAAAAAAAAATTAGTGTAGTTTGTACTTCTCACCATGACAAGAAAGCACAATGCCGATAGCCTTTTCTTTAGGTTCTGGAGGTGGCACATCCACATCCAGGAATATAGATCCAAATAATATTTTGGGCCATAGAAAAAGCTACTGACATTGTGTGAGGTCCAGAGAAAGAAAACTCTGCATCAGGCCCATGCATGTATGCTCAGTTGTTCATTTGTGTCTGACTCTTTGTGATACCATGGACGGTAGCCCTCTAGTCTTCTCTGTCCATGGAATTCTCCAGACAAGGATACTGCAGTGGCTTGTCATTTCCTCCTCCATGGAATCTTCCTGATCCAGGAATTGAACCTGCATCTCCTGTGCCTCCTGCGTTGGTTGGTGGATTCTTTACAACTGAGCCACATGGGAAGCTTTGCATACAGACATGCAACAATAAAAGCCACACTGATGTCTAACTCCTAAACTGTAACAGTAATTATCATATTAAAAATATAAGTAATAGGAAAATATGCTCTGTAGTTTATGAACAACTCTGATGGAAAGACCAAGTGTGGGTGCTTGTCAGCAAGCAATATTAATCTGTCAGCTTCTTCATAGATGCCTCAGCTTCAGAGAGCTATCTCCCTAGGGATCACTCTTAGTTTCTTCCCCAAGGGCAGATAACCCATATTAAGTAATAAATTGACACAGGGGTATAATCCAGGACAATTTAAGATTTTTCAAGGCTGCCAATAGGCTTCCATTGTAACACAGCTTTGCCTCAGATTTGGTTTCCTGGTGAATTCCACCCCAAATAATTCTGTGGGATTTTTTTTCCTCCTAAATTCTTAAGATAGTTGATTACTTTGATACTAAGACAAATTAACAGAAAACCCATGATTAATTTACAGCAAACTCAATTTTGTTAATTACAAATAAACCGAATTTTTCATGCATTAGACTTTGTTTACTAATATTTAAGACATTTGCATCAAACTTCCTTTGCAAATTTGGCCTGTTAATTGTCTTACAAAAATTATCTTTGTTACATTTGAGATCTAGGTATTTTTAGACTTATAAAGTGAGCTGTAAGAGTACTCTCTTTTCCTATTCTTGTGAAGAGTGTGATATTTCATTATTATACATTTTATATTACTAATAAAAACATTGATAAATTATTTTTAATTATTTCTTTTTGTGTTTGGCATAGTTCACTGAAAAGTCATCCTGATCTAGACTATTAATTGGAGTATTTTAATTATTGTTTATATATTACTTTTGCTACCCATTCTGTATTTAATTTTGCAGAAATAATTATTTCTAAAAATTTGTTCATTACCTCTTAATAGTTCAAATGTAACTACACGCAGTTCTTTTGTAATTATTATTGTATTTCAGGGTCTATGGCATCTATAACCATTTTTATGACTGATGTTTTTCATCTTCTTAAGTTTCTTTTTGTTTTTCAAATTACAAAAATATGATAACACATTTATAGGAGACTTGGAAAATACAGAACAAATTTACATACAGTTCCATTATATATTACAATTGTCCATGTTAAGTAGATAAATTAAGAATTTTGGTTGGACATTGAATATCAAACTCTCAGAAATTAATAGAATGAATGTACAGAAATGTTGAATATAGTAGATCTGAAAAGCATTAAGAACAAATTTGACATGACTAAGATTTATATACTTTTGAAACAACAGTAGTATATACGATTCTATTCAAGTTCCCATAGACTAAAAACTAAGAGACTCTGAGATGTATCCAGAGACATAAGACCAGGTGGAGAAGTGGGTGGTTTTAAGATGATGGAGGAAAAAGATGGGAAAACCATTTTCTCCCCCACAAATTCATTGAAGGAACATTTAAACGCCAAGCAAATTCCACAAAATAATTTCTGAATGCTGGCAGAGGACATCAGGTACCCAGAAAGGCAGCCCATTGTCTTCAAAAGGAGGTAGGACAATATATAAAAGATAAAAAGAGAGACAAAAGAGGTATGATAGAGATCCATTCCAGGAAGGGAGTCTTAAAAAGAGAGAAGTTTCCAACACCAAGAAACACTCTCTCTGGCAGATCTGTGGTGAGCTTTGGAATCTCAGAGGGCAAAATAACCAGGAGGAAAAATAAATAAATAATTAAAATCCACAGATTACATGCCTAACAGCAACTCTCAGTGGAGCACCGGCCCAGATGCTTGCATCCCACAATAGCAAGCGAGGGCTTGACAGGGAGGTGTGGGCTGCATTTCTTTGGGTAAGGTCCAGGCCTGAATGCCCCAAGGGGCAATGTGAGGGAACTAGCTTGAGATAGCAACCCAGACAGTGGGATAGCTATTCCGTGAAATGCCCTAACCTAAGACACATCCAGGCCTGTTCACAGAACAAAGGGCTGAGCAGAGACAGCCAGCTGTGGACCAGCCCATCCCATGCCAGAGCCAGACAGATAAGCATCCTATTCCAAACTGCAAGCAGACTTCATTGCTAACCAAGACTTCTTGGGATTCTGTTCAGTCAACATCCACTGGGAGGCTCACAGTTAGAGATCAGCTCCCCAGAAGAGACACATGGCACACCTGAGAAGATACATCCATTGTACACCCAGAAAACTGAGCGACTGGGATGGCAGAGGCAATAAGTAACAGCCTTCAACTGGAGTTGACTGTACTTGCCAAGTACCTGGTCACCTGAGCTGCTTGGACCTGGAACAGGCACAAACACAGGCCCAACCAAGTCTGTTCCTTTGTGGAGTACCAGAGAACCTGAACCTTAGTGGCTTAGACCTGGGGAGTGCATGAAACCAAGTGCCTGCATCAGACAGTTCTTGGCAGAGCAACCTAGAGACTGAGAAGTGTAGACTGGGAAAGCATACATGCTGTGAGCGGAGGCAAACCCAGTGTGGCTGAATCACTGTAAGATCATGCCAGTGAAATTTGTTTGCAGTGTTCCTCCCTACTCACAGCACACCTGAACATGCAAGCCAAAAAAAGTGACCACCACCACCCTCCTTGTGTCAGGGTAGAAAGTAGACACTGAAGAGTCCAACAAACAGAAGAAGCTAAAATAAACAGAGAGAACTGGTTTGGAAGTGACAAGTGCAATCGAGTTAACACCAACTACATGGGAAGGGACCTATAGACCTTAAGAAGTGCAAGCTGGACCAAGGAACTATCTGAAAATGGACTGACCCCACACTGTCAGAAACAGCTCCAGAGAAAGTCCTAGATATATTTTTTACTATTATCATTTATTTATTTTTTTAATTTTTAAGTCACCTATTATTTCTTTTAATTTTCATTTTTATAACCTACTGCTGCTACTGCTGATAAGTCATGTCAGTAATGTCTGACTCTGTGCAACCCCATAGATGGCAGCCCACCAGGCTCCTCTGTTCCTGGGATTCTCCAGGCAAGAACACTGGAGTGGGGTGCCATTTCCTTCTCCAGTGCATGAAAGTGAAAAGTGAAATTGACATCACTCAGTTGTGTCTGACTCTTAGTGACCCCATGGACTATAGCCTACCAGACTCCTCCATCCATGGTATTCTCCAGGCAAAAGTATTGGAGTGGGTTGCCATTGCCTTCTCCTTATAACCTTACTATTACCTTACCAAAAACAAACAAACAAAAAAAACACCTAGTTTTTAAAGTAAACTTCATATATATATATATACACACACACACACACACACACACACACACACACACACACACACACATATATATATAAATTTGTGACTTAAAAATATATTGCATTTTTGATAATCTAACCTCTACTCTAGGCTTTTAATCTTTGTTTTTGGTATTTATTATCAACTTTTACTTTTAAGAGCCCAATCTTCAATAACCATTTTTACTTGGGAGCAAGATCATTGGCCTGATTGCTCTCTCCCTCTTTTGACTCTCCTTTGACTCCACCAGGTCGCCTCTAGCTCCCCCTCCCCGATTTCTTCTTTGCCCAACTCTGTGAATCTCTTTGTGTGTTCTGGGCTGTGGAGAACACTTAGGGAAATGATTACTGGCTGGATCTGTCTCTGTCCTTTGATTCCCCCTTTTATCCTCCTGGCCACTTCTGTCTCCTTCCTCCCTTTTCTCTTCTCTGTGTAACTCCATGAACATCTCTGAGGGATCCAGACTGTGAAGAGCATATAGGGGAGTGATTACTGGCTAGCTTTCTCTCACCCCTTTTGATTCCTCCTCTTCTCCTCCTGGTCACCTCTATCTACCTCCCGCCTCTTCTCTTCTCCATGTAACTCTGTGAACCTCTCTGGGTGTCCCTCACTGTGGAGAAACTTTTCATCATTAACCTAGATGTTTTATCATTGATGCTATATAGATGGAGAAGTCTTGAAGCTACTGTAAGAATAAGACTGAAAAACAGAGGCAGGGGGCTTAAGTACAAATTCTGAGAACACCAGAAATCTCCTGAATCCAAAGAAAATTAACTGATTGGAACTCATCAAACGACTCCATACCTACCCTGAAACCAAACACCATCCAAGGGCCAACAAGTTCCAGTGCAAGACACACCACACAAATTCTCCAGCATAGCCCTGAGCTTCAATATACAGGCTGCCAAAAGCCATACGAAACCCACTGACATCTCAAAACTCACTACTAGACACTTCATTGTGCTCCAGAGAGAAGAAATCCATCTCCAGCCACCCAGAAAACAGATACAAGCTTTCCTAACCAGGAAATCTTGACAAGCCACCCATCCAACCCCACCCACAGTGAGGAACCTCCAAAATAAAGAGGAACCACAAACTGCCAGAATACAGAAAGGCCACATGAAACCCAGCAATATAAACAAGATGAAAAGGCAAAGAAACACCCAGCAGGTAAAGGAACAGGATAAATGCCCACCAAAACAAACAAAAGAGGAAGAGATAGGGAATCTATGTGATAAAGAATTCCAAATACTGATAGTGAAAATGATCCAAAATCTTGAAAACAAATTGAAGTTATAGTAAATAGCCTGGAGACAAGGATGAAGAAGATGCAAGAAAGGTTTAACGAGGACCTAAAGAAATAAAAAAGAGTCTATACATAATGAATACTGCAATAATGAGATCAAAAACTCTCTGGAGAAAACCAAGAGTAGAATAACTGAGGTAGAAGATAGGATAAGTAAGGTAGAAGACCAGTTCAGTTCAGGTCAGTCACTCAGTCATGTGCTACTCTTTGCGACCCCATTAACTGCAGCACACCAGGCCGCCCTGTCCATTGCTAACTCCCGGAGTTCACTCAAACTCATGTCCATCGAGTCAGTGATGCCATCCAGTCATCTCATCTTCTGTCATCCCCTTCTCCTCCTGCCCCCAATCCTTCCCAGCATCAAGGACTTTTCCAGTGAGTCAATTCTTCGCATAGGTGGCTAGATTATTGGAGTTTCAGCTGCAGCATCAGTCGTTCCAATGAACACCCAGGACTGCTCTCCTTTAGGATGGACTGCTTAGATCTCATTGCAGTTGAAGGGACTCTCAAGAGTCTTCTCCAACACCACAGTTCAAAAGCATCAATTCTTCGGCACTCAGCTTTCTTCAGAGTCCAACTTTCATATACATACATGACCACAGGAAAAACCATAGCTTTGAATAGACGGGCATTTTTTGGTAAAGTAATGTCTCTGCTTTTGAATATGCTGTCTAGGTTGGTCATAATTTTCCTTCCAAAGAGTAAGTGTCTTTTAATTTCATGGCTGCAATCACCATCTGCAGTGATTTTGAAGCCCCAAAGAATAACATCTGACACTGTTTCCACTTTTCCCCATCTGTTTCCCATGAAATGATGGGACCAGATGCCATGATCTTCATTTTCTGAATTTTGAAATTTAAGTCAACTGTTTCACTCTCCTCTTTCACTTTCATCAAGAGGCTTTTTAGTTTCTCTTCATTTTCTGCCATAAGGGTGATGTCATCTACATATCTAAGGTTATTGATATTTCTCCCAGCAATCATGATTCCAGATTGTGCTTCTTCCAGCCCAGCATTTCTCATGTTGCACTCTACATATAAGTTAAACAAGCAGGGTGACAATATACAGACTTTACACTCCTTTTCCTATTTGGAACCAGTCTGTTGTTCCATGTCAAATTCTAACTGTTGCTTCCTGACCTACCAATAGGTTTCTCAAGAAGCAGTTCAGGAGGTCTGATATTCCCATTTCTTGAAGAATTCTCCACAGTTTATTGTGATCCACACAGTCAAAGGTTTTGGCAGAGTAAATAAAGCAGAAATAGTTGTTTTTCTGGAATTCTCTTGCTTTTTTGATGATCCAGCAAATGTTGGCAATTTGATCTCTGGTTCCTCTGCCTTTTCTAAAACCAGCTTGAACATCTGGAAGTTCACAGTTCACTTATTGCTGAGGCCTGGCTTGGAGAATTTTGAGCATTATTTTACTAGCGTGTGAAATGAGTGCAATTGTGTGGTAGTTTGAGCATTCTTTCGCATTGCTTTTCTTTGGGATTGGAATGAAAACTGACCTTCCAAGTCCTGTCACCTCTGCTGAGTTTTCCAAATTTGCTGGCATATTGACTATAGCCCTTTCACAGCATCATCTTTCAGGATTTGAAACAGCTCAACTGAAATTCCATCACCTCCACTAGCTTTGTTCAGAATGATGCTTTCTAAGGCCCACTTGACTTCACATTCCAGGATGTCTGGCTCTAGACGAGTGATCACACCATCGTGATTATCCAGGGTGTGAGATCTTTTTTTGTATAATTCTTCTGTGTATTCTTACCACCTCTTCTTAATATCTTCTGCTTTTCTTCTATTCACAGCTTTGTAAGGCTGTAAGAGGTAGAAGATAGAATGGTAGAAATAGAGAGGAAACAAGAAAAAAGAATGAAAAGGAATGATAACCTCAGAGACCTCTGGGACAATGTTAAAAGCCCCAACATTCGAGTCATAGAGTCTCAGAAGAAGAAGATGAAAAACAAGACCATATGAAAATACTTGAGGCAATAATAGTTGAAAACTTCCCTAAAATGGGGAAGGGAATACTCACTCAATCCATGAAACCCAAAGAACTCGTAACTGTATACATTCAAGTTGAAACACCCCAAGACCTATATTAATCAAGTTAACAAAGATCAAACACGAACAGCAAATATTATAAGCAACAAAGGAACAACAACAAATAACACACAAGGAGATTCCCATAAGAATAACGGCTGATCTTTCAATAGAAACTCTTCAGGCCAGAAGGAAATGGCAGGGCACACTTAAAGTGATGAAAGAAAATAAGCTACATCTCAGATTACTGTACCCATCAAGGATCTCATTCAACTAAGAAGGAGAAATCAAAAGCTTTACAGACAAGCAAAAGCTGAGAGAATCAGCACCACCAAACCAGCTGGCCAACAAATGGTGAAGGATCTTCTCTAGACAGGAAACACAGAAAGGATGTATAAACTCAAAAAACAAAACAATAAAGTAAATGGCAATGTGATCATACTTATCAATAATTACCTTAAATATAAATGGGCTGAATGTCCCAACCAAAAGACAAAGACTGGTTGAATGGATACAAAAACATGGCCACTATATATGTTGTCTACAAGAAACCCATCTAGAAAAAAGGGACACATATAGACTGAAAGTGATGGGCTGAAAAAATATATTTCATGACAATAGAGACCAAAATAAAGCAGGACTAGCAACACTCAGATAAAATTTACTTTAAAACAAAGGCTATGAAAAGTGACAAAGAAGGACACCACATAATGATCAAAGGATCAATCCAAGAAGAAGAAATCACAACTATAAATATATATCCACTCAACTTAGGAGCACCACAATATGTAAGACAAATGTTAACATTTATGAAAGGGAAAATTAACAATAACATAATACTAGTGGGAAACTTTAATATCCCACCCAGATGTATGGAGAGATCAACTAAACAGAAAATTAACAGAGAAACACAAACTTCAAATGATACAATAAACCAGCTAGACCTAATTGATATAGGAAATTTCACCCTCAAACAATGAATTTCACCTTTTTTCTCAAGTGCACATGGAACCATCTCCATGACCGATCACATCATGGGCCGTAAATCTAGTTTTGGTAAATTAAAAAAAAAAAAATCATTCCAAGCCTATTTTCTGACCACAGTGCAATAAGATTAGATGTCAATTACAGAAGAAAAAAAAAAAAACAAAACATCTACTCCTGCTTTACTGACTATGCCAAAGCCTTTGACTGTGTGGACTGTAATAAACTGTGGAAAATTCTCAAAGAGATGAGAATACCAGACCACCTAACCTGCCTTTTGAGAAATCTGTATGCAGGTCAGGAAGCAACAGTTAGAACTGGACATGGAGCAACAGACTGGTTCCAAATAGGAAAAGGAGTATGTCAACGCTGTATACTGTCACCCTGTTTATTTAACTTATATGCAGAGTACATCATGAGAAATGCTGGACTAGATGAAACACAAGCTGGAATCAAGATTGCTGGGAGACATATCAATAACCTCAGATATGCAGATGATACCACCCTTATGGCAAAAAGTGAAGAAGAACTAAAGAGCCTCTTGATGAAAGTGAAAGAGGAAAGTGAAAAATTTGACTTTAAACTCAACATTCAGAAAACAAAGATCATGGCATCCAGTCCCATCACTTCAAGGGAAATAGATGGGGAAACAGTGGAAACAGTGTCAGACTTTATTTTGGGGGCTTCAAAATCACTGCAGATGTTGACTGCAGCCATGAAATTAAAACATGCTTACTCTTTGAAGAAAAGTTATGACCAATCTAGATAGTATATTCAAAAGCAGAGACGTTACTTTGCCGACTAAGGTCCGTCTAGTCAAGGCTATGTTTTTTCCTGTAGTCATGTATGGATGTGAGAGTTGGACTCTGAAGAAGGCTTAGCATGGAAGAATTGATGCTTTTGAACTGTGATGTTGGAGAAGACTCTTGAGAGTCCCTTGGACTGCAAGGAGATTCAACCAGTCCATTCTGAAGAAGATCAATCCTGGGATTTCTTTGGCAGGAATGATGCTAAAGCTGAAACTCCAGTACGTTGGCCACTTCATGTGAAGAGTTGACTCACTGGAAAAGACTCTGATGCTGGGAAGGATTGGGGACAGGAGGAGTAGGGGACGACAGAGGATGAGATGGCTGAATGGCATCACTGACTCGATGAACGTGAGTCTGAGTGAACTCCGGGAGTTGGTGATGGACAGGGAGGGCTGGCGTGCTGCGATTCATGGGGTTGTGAAGAGTTGAACACGACTGAGCAACTGACCTGAACTGAACAGGAGAAAAACTATTCAAAATTCCAACATATGGAGGCTGAACAACACGCATCTGAATAACCAACAAATCACAGGAGAAATCAAAACAGAACTCAAAATATGCAAAGAAATGAATGAAAATGAAAACAAACAACAACAACAAAAAGAAAACCTATGAGACATTATAAAAGCAGTGCTAAGGGGAAAGTTCACACCAATTCAGTCTTACCTCAAGAAATAAGAAAATACTCAAAAAAAAAAAAAAAAAAAAACAAAACCTAACTCTGAACCTAGAGCAACTAGAAAAGGAAGAAATGAAGAAGCTGGGGGTTAGCAGAAGGAAAAAATTCTTAAAAATTAGGGCAGATATAAATGCAAAAGAAACAAAAGACCATAGCAAAAATCAACAAAGCCAAAAGCTGATTCTTTGAGAAGATAAATAAAATTGACAAACCATTAGGCAGACTCATCAAGAAACAAAGGGAGAAGAATCAAAACAACAAAATTAGAAATAAAAATGGAGAGATCATCACAGACAACACAGAAATACAAAGGATTATAAAAGGCTTATCAGCAATCTATGCCAATAAAATGGACAACTTGGAAGAAACGGACATTCTTAGAAAAGTACAACTTTCCAAACTGAGCCAGGAAGAAACAGAAAATCTTAACAGACCTATTACAAGCATGGAAATTGAAACTATAATCAGAAATCTTCCAGCAAACAAAAGCCCTGGACCAGACGGCCTCATAGCTAAATTCTACCAAAATTTTAGAGAAGAGCTAACACCTATACAACTCTAACTCTTCCAGAAAGCTGAAGAGGAATGTAAATTTCCAAACTCATTCTATAAGGCCACCATCACCCTAATACCAAAACCTGTCAATGATGCCACAAAAAAAAGAAAACTACAAGCTAATATCACTGATGAACATAGATGCAAAAATCTTAACAAATTTCTAGCAAACAGAATCCAACAGCCTACTAAAAAGATCATACATCACGAGCAATTGAGCTTTATGCCAGGGATGCAAGGATTCTTCAATATCCACAAATCACTCAATGTAATACACCATATTAACAAATTGGATAATAAAAACCATATGATTATCTCAATATATTCAGAGAAAGCCTTTGACAAAATTCAACATCCTCCTGGCAGCAGCCAGGAGAAGCGACCCCACGCCCGAGGCAGGGGTGGTGGCCAGAGGAGCAACTCCACGTCCAAGGAGCACAGGAATACCTAGAGGAGCTATTGCATGTTGAATCTCAGGAAGGGAGGTGGTAAGGAGTTACCCTTCGTCTAAGATAAGGAGAAGTGGCTGCACTTTGCTGGAGCAGCCATGAAGAGATATCCCATGTCCAAGGTAAGACAAAACCCAAGTAAGATGGTAGGTGTTGCAAGAGGGCATTAGAGAGCAGACAAACTGAAACCATACTCACAGAAAACTAATCAATCTAATCACATTAGGACCACAGCCTTTTCTAACTCAATGAAACTAAACCATGCTTGCGGGGCAACCCAAGACGGGCAGGTCATGGTGGAGAAGTCTGACAGAATGTGGTCCACTGGAGAAGGAAATGGCAACTCACTCTAGTGTTCTTGCCTGGAGAATCCCAGGGACATGGCAGCCTGGTGGGCTACCGTCTATGGGGTCGCACATGGTCAGACACAACTGAAGTGACTCAGCAGCAGAAGCAGCAGCAGCAAGATATAAAATCAACACACAGAAATCCGTTGCATTCCTATACACTAACAATGATAAAACAGAAAGAGAAATTAAGAAAACAATTCCATTCACCATTGCATCAAAAAGAATAAAATACTTAGGAATATACTTACGTAGAAAAAAAAGACCTATGTATAGAAAACTATAAAATACTGGTGAGAGAAATCAAAGAGGACACAAACAGATGGAGAAATATACCGTGTTCATGGATCAGAAGAATCAATATAATGAAAATGAGTATACTACCCAAAGCAATCTATAGATTCAATGCAAACCATATCAAGCTACCAACAGTGTTTTTCAGAGAACTAGAAAAATAATTTTACAGTTTGTATGGAAATACAAAAAAACCTTGAATAACCAAAGCAATCTTGAGAAAGAAGAATGGAACAGGAGGAATCAATGTACCTGATTTCAGTCTTTAATACAAAGCCACAGTCATAAAGAGAGTATGATAATGGTACAAAGACATAAATATAGATCAATGAATCAAAATGGAAAGCCTAGAGATAAGTCCACACTCCTATGGACACCATATCTTTGACAAAGTAGACAAGAATATACAATGGAAAAAGGCAATCTCTTTAACAAGTGGTGCTGGGAAAACTGGTCAATCACTTGTAAAAGAATGAAACTAGAGCACTTTCTATCACCATACACAAAAATAAACTCAAAATGGATTAAAGATCTAAATGTAAGACCAGAAACTGTAAAACTCCTAGAGGAAAACACAGGCAAAACACTCTCCAACATAAACCACAGCAGAAATCTTTATGACCCACCTCCCAGAATATTGGAAATAAAAGCAAAAATTAACAAGTGGGACCTAATTAAACTTAAAAGCTTTTGCACAACAAAGGAAACTATAGGAAAGGTAAAAAAAAAAAATCCTTCAGAATGGGAAAAAAATAATAGCAAATTAAGCAACTGACAAATAATTAGTCTCAAAAGTATATAAGCGACCCCTGAAGCTCGATTCCAGAAAAATAAATGACCCAATCAAAAAATGGGCCAAAGAACTAAACAGAGATTTCTCCAAAGAAGACATACAGATGGCTAACAAATACATGAAAAGATGCTCAACATCACTCATTATCAGAGGAATACAAATCAAAACCCAATGAGGTACCATTTCACACCAGTCAGAATGGCTGTGATCCAAAAGTCTACAAGAAATAAATGCTAGAGAGGGTGTGGAGAAAAGGGAGCCCTCTTACACTGTTGGTGTGAGTGCAATCTAGTACAGCCACTGTGGAAAACAGTGTGGAAATTCCTTAAAAAACTGTAAATAGAACTGGCATATGACTCAGCAATCTCACTGCTGGGCATACACACTGAGGAAATCAGAATTGAAAGAGACATGTGTACCCCAATGTTCACCATGGCACCGTTTATAATAGCCAGGACACGGAAGCAACCTAGATGTCCATCAGCAGATGAATGGATAAGAAAGCTGTGGTACATATACACAATGGAATATTACTCAGCCATTAAAAGAATACATTTGAATCAGTTTTAATGAGGTGTATGAAGCTGAAGCCTATTATACAGGATGAGGTAAGCCAGAAAGAAAATACCAATACAGTATGCTGCTGCTGCTGCTGCTACTAAGTTGCTTCAGTTGTGTCCAACTCTGTGTGACCCCATAGACAGCAGCCCACCAGGCTGCCATGTCCCTGGGATTCTCCAGGCAAGAACACTGAAGTTGGTTGCCATTTCCTTGTCCAATGTATAAAAGTGAAAAGTGAAAGGGAAGTCTCTCAGTCATGTCCAAATCTTCACAACCCTATGGACTGCAGCCTACCAGGCTCCTCTGCCCATGGGATTATCCAGGCAAAAGTACTAGAGTGGGCTGCCATTGCCTTTCCCCCAATACAGCACATATATATGGAATTTAGAAAGATAGTAATGATAAACTTTAATGCGAGACAGCCAAAGAGACACAGTTGTATAGAACAATCTTTTGGACTCTGTGGGAGAGGGCAAGGGTAGGAAGATGTGGGAGAATGGCATTGAAAAGTCAATTATCATATGTGAAATGAATCATCAGTCCAGGTTCAATGCACGATACAGGATGCTCGGGGCTGATGCACTGGGATGACCTAGAGGGATGAGATGAGTTGGGAGGTGGGAGGGGGGTTCACGATGGGGAATACATGTACACCCATGGTGGATTCATGTCAATATATGGCAAAAACAATAAAATATTGTAAAGTAAAATAAATAAACAAAATAAATAAAACTAAAAAAAAAAAAAAAAAAAAAACACCAGGTGGAGAAATGTCATGGTCTAAAGTTACTAAAATCATAGTCTGTTCTCTTATTACTGGGAATTATGTTAGTGAGCAATATCAAAAGATATTTGGATAACCCACATATTTTCAAGTGCAGTATGACATTTACCAACAAAGATCTTTGACTTAGCCATTGAAAGTCTTGAATAAGTTAAAAGATTGAAAAAACACTGAGGGTGATTGCAGAGAAGAAAGCATTCAAATGACAATGTCAAAATGAGAAATTAATATTTAAAAATCCCATTTATTTGGAATTAAATGTCCACTTTTAAACAAAGGGTATATCTGAAAGGCCATAATCAGACAAATTATAAAATATTTGTTATAGAAAAAAAATGAAAAGAGAATTTACCAGAATCTGTTGTATGCAACTGAAGATACTCAATACAATTAAACACAATATGGATTCTTTAATAAGGTATGAAAACAATTAATGAACACTAGCTTAAAATTCGTTGAGTTTTTAACAAAATCTGTACTGTTAATAATACTTTATCAATTAATAATACTGTATCATAGGCTAATTTCCTGGGTTTTTGTTAATAACATGGTTTTTATATTATCAAAATTCTATTAAAAGTTTCAAGCCTCCTTCAATTTTCTTAATCACTAAGATAACACATTTTCTAGACTTTTAGGAATAATACTAGAGACAAAATACATGAAAGTATAACAAAATTTTGAGTGAATATATATTAGAAATATTATATTCATACTAAATAGAACAAGTGGAATTAAAATGTTATAAACTTTTAGCTAGCCAAAATTTGTAAGTTTTGTAGAATATATATTATATATATTTATGTATATCATTTTTTACTATGCTTGATAAAGGCTTGAGAAAACACAGCAACAAAAGCAAAAAGACAGATGGAGAAACTGGAAATCATAAGCTAAATGAAATGGGAACACTGAATATGAAGTAGAAAAAGTGAAGCAAACTAGATAAAAGTAAAAGATCATTGTATAGTCCAGCTGTTTTTAAACATGAATGGTCATAAGAAACCAATCTGGATATTTGAAGAAAAAAAAAAAATACATACATTTGTATATCTCAAAAATGTCCAACATAATTTTCATAAGCATCTGGATTTTAAAAGTTGATCATAGGGGTTTTCATTAAACAACGGTTTTAGTAATATAGAATTCTATTATTTTCTGTTGATCAAACATGATGCAATTACTGTATTAAGGAAAATCCAAAACAGTATAAGAAGTTGTCAGTTTTCACAATCTATAGTCAGACAAAACATAAAAGATCATTGCAATTGCAAATCATGATGGGAACCTGATTAACTTAACAATATAAAGTAATTACATCCATTTTAGGATTATGTAGACTGCCTGATGAACAATGGACAGAGGTTTGTGACATTGTACAGGAGACAAGGTTCAGGAACATTTCCATGGAAAAGAAATGCATAAAAAGCAAAATGGCGGTCTGGGGAGCCCTTACAAAAAGCTGTGAAAAGAAGAGAAGTAAAAAGCAAAGAAGAAAAGGAAAGATATAAGCATCTGAATGCAGAGTTCCAAAGAACAGCAAGGAGAGATAACAAAGCCTTCCTCAGCAATCAATACAAAGAAATAGAGGAAAACAGAATGGGAAAGACTAGAGATATCTTTAAGAAAATTAGAGATACCAAGGGAACATTTCATGCAAAAATGGGTTTGATAAAGGACAGAAATGGTATGGACCTGACAGAAGCAGAAGATATTAAGAAGAAGTGGCAAGAATACACAGAAGAACTGTACAAAAAAGATCTTCATGACCAGAATAATTATGACGGTATGATCACTCACCTAGAGCCAGACATCTGGAATGTGAAATCAAGTGGGCCTTAGAAAGCATCACTATGAACAAAGCTAGCGGAGGCAATGGGATTCCAGTTGAGCTATTTCAAATCCTGAAAGAAGATGCTGTAAAAGTGCTGCAAGCAATATGCCAGCAACTTTGGAAAACACAGCAGATGCCACAAGACTGGAAAAGGTCAGTTTTTATTCCAATCCTAAAGAAAGGCAATGCCAAAATGCTCAAACTATCACACAGTTGCACTCATCTTGCATGCTAGTAAAGTAATGCTCAAAATTCTCCAAGCCAGGCTTCAGCAATACATGAACCGTGAAATTCCAGATGTCCAAACTGGTTTTGGAAAAAGTAGAGGAACCAGAGATCAAATTGCCAACATCTGCTGGATCATCAAAAAAGCAAGAGAGATCCAGAAAAAAACATCTATTTCTGCTTTATTGATTATCCCAAAGCCTTTGTCTATATGGATCACAATAAACTGTGGAAAATTCTGCAAGAGATGGGAATACCAGACCACCTGACCTGCCTCTTGAGAAACCTGTATGCAGGTCAGGAAGCGACAGTTAGAACTGGACATGGAACAACAGACTGGTTCCAAATAGGAAAAGGAGTATGTCAAGGCTATATCTTGTCACCCTGCTTATTTAACTTATATGCAGAGTACATCATGAGAAATGCTGGACTGGAAGAAACACAAGCTGGAATCAGGATTGCCAGGAGAAATATCAATAACCTCAGATATGCAGGTGACACCACCCTTATGGCAGAAAGAGAAGAGGAACTAAAAAACATGTTGATGAAAGTGAAAGAAGAGAGTGAAAAAATTGGCTTAAAGCTCAACATTCAGAAAATAAAGATCATGGCATCCGGTCCCATCACTTCATGGCAAATAGATGGGGAAACAGTGTCAGACTTTATGTGGGGGTCTCCAAAATCACTGCAGATGGTGAATGCAGCCATGAAATTAGAAGATGCTTACTCCTTGGAAGGAGAGTTATGACCAACCTATAGCAAATGCAAAAGCAGAGACATTACTTTGGCAACAAAGGTCCGTCTAGTCAAGGCTATGGTCTTTCCAGTAGATATGTATGTATGTGAGAGTTGGACTGTGAAGAAAGCTGAGCACCAAAGAATTGATGCTTTTGAACTGTGGTGTTGGAGAAGACTCTTGATAATCCCTTGGACTGCAAGGAGATCCAACTAGTCCATTCTGAAGGAGATCAGCCCTGAGATTTTTTTGAAAGGAATGATGCTAAAGCTGATACTCCATTACTTTGGCCACCTCATGCGAAAAGACTCATTGGAAAAGACTTTGATGCTGGGAGGGATTAGAGGCAGGAGGAAAATGGGGCGACAGAGGATAAGATGGCTGCATGGCATCACGGACTCGATGGACGTGAGTCTGCGTGAACTCCGTGAATTGTGATAGACAGGGAGGCCTGTCGTGCTGCAGTTTATGGTGTTGCAAAGAGCTGCACATGACTGAGAGACTTAACTGAAGTGAACTGATACTGACATGGCAGAGAAGGAAATGACACCCCCACTCCAATACTCTTGCCTGGAAAAATCCCTTGGATGGAGGAGCCTGGTAGGCTGCATTCCATGCACTCGCTAAGAGAAAGACATGACTGAGCGACTTCCCTTTCACTTTTCACTTTCATGGACTGGAGAAGGAAATGGCAACCTGCTCCAGTGTTCTTGCATGGAGAATCCCAGGGAGGGTGAAGCCTGATGGGCTGCCGTCTATGCGGTCGCAGAGAGTCGGACACGACTAAACATATGCACATGTTTTTATCTGCCCTGTCATTCTGTCTTTTGTCTTGTGCATTTAATCCATTTATGTTTAAGGCAATTATTAATAATAATTAATTATTGACAAGTGTGTTACTATTACCATTTACTTAATTGTTTTTGGTTTATTTTGTGTAGGTCTTTTCTTCTCCTATGTTCCTGCTTAGAGAAGTTCCTTAGCATTTACTGTAAAACTGGTTTGGTGATACTAAATTATCTTAATATTTGCTTGTCTGGAAAACTTTTGATTTCTCTATCAAATCTGAACAAGAGTCTTGCTAGGTAGAGTATGCTTGGTTGTAGGTTATTCTCTTTCATCCCTGTAAAATATCGTGCTATTTTATTCTGACTTTATTTTCTGTTGAGAAGTCAGCTAATAACCTTATGGGAGTTCCCTTGACACTTATGGGAGTTCTCTTGTATGCTATTTGTTATTTTCCCTTGTTGCTTTTAATATTTTATCATTTTTAATTTTTGTCATTTTGATTACTCTGTGTCTCAGCATGTTCATCCTTGAGTTTTTTCCTGCCTGAGACTGTGTTTCCTGGACTTGGCTGACTATTTCCTTTTCCATGCTTTCCCATGTTGAGAATGTTTTCAGCTATTATATCTTCAGACATTTTCTCAGGTGCTCTCTCTCTCTCTCTCTCTTCTCCTCTGGGATCCATATAATGTGAATGTTGGTGTGTTTGATGTTGTCCCAGAGGTCTCTTAGGTACTCTTCTTTTTAAAGTTCTTTTTTTCTATATTCTGTTCTGTAGCAGTGATTTCCACTGCTCTGTCCTCCAGGTCCTTACCTGTTCTTCTGCGCCAGTTACTCAGCTATTGATTCCTTCTAGTGTATCATTTATCTCTGTTTGTTTGGTCTTTAGCTCTTTCAGGTCTTTGGTAAATGTTTCTTGAATCTTCTCCATTGTTTTCCTGAGATCCTTCACTATCATTATTTTGAGTTCTTTTTCTGAAAGGTTTCCTAAAACACTTCATTTAGTTGAATTACTGGGGTTTTATCTTGTCCCTTCATTAAGACATAATTTTCTGCCTTTTCACCCTGATTAACTTTCTGCTTTTTGACCTAGCTGCTGTGGGATTGTGGTTCTTCTTGGCTCTTCTGTCTGCCTTCTAAAGAGGGAGGATATGAGGCTTCTGTAATCTTCTGAATGGAAGGGACTGGGGATGGGAAAAACTGGGTCTTGCTCGGGTAGACAGGTGTGTGTTCAGTTCAGTTCAGTTCAGCCTCTCATGTCTCAGTTCATGTTCTACTCTTTGTGACCCCATGAATCACAGCATGCCAGGCCTCCCTGTCCATTGCCATCACCAGGCCTCCCTGACCATTACCATCTCTCAGAGTTCACTCAGACTCACATCCATCGAGTCCGTGATGCCATCCAGCCATCTCATCCTCGGTCATCCCTTCTCCTCCTGCCCTCAATCCCTCCCAGCATCAGAGTCTTTTCCAACGAGTCAACTCTTTGCGTCAGGTGGCCAAAGTACCAGAGTTTCAGCTTTAGCATCATTCCTTCCAAAGAAATCCCAGGATTGACCTCCTTCAGAATTGACTGGTTGGATCTCCTTGCAGTCCAAGGGACTCTCAAGAGTCTTCCCCAACACCACAGTTCAAAAGCATCTATTCCTCGGTGCTCAGCCTTCTTCACAGTCCAATTCTCACATCCATACATGACCACAGGAAAAACCATAGTCTTGACTAGATGGACCTTATTCGGCAAAGCAATGTCACTGCTTTTGAACATGCTATCTAGGTTGGTCATAACTTTTCTTCCAAGGAGTAAGTGATTTCTAATTTCCTGGTGGCAGTCACCATCTGCAGTGATTTTGGAGCCCCAAAAATAGTCTGACACTTTTTCCACTGTTTCCCCATCTATTTCCCATTAAATGATGGGACTGAATACCATGATCTTTGTTTTCTGAATATTGAGCTTTAAGCCAACTTTTTACTCTCCTCTTTCACTTTCATCAAGAGGCTTTTTAGCTCCTCTTCTCTTTCTACCATAAGGGTGGTGTCACCTGCATATCTGAGGTTATTGATATTTCTCCCGGCAATCTTGATTCCAGCTTGTGTTTCTTCCAGTCCAGCATTTCTCATGATGTACTTTGCATATCAGTTAAATAAGCAGGGTGACAAGATATAGCCTTGACGTACTCCTTTTCCTATTTGGAACCAGTCTGTTGTTCCATGTCCAGTTCTAACTGTTGCTTCCTGACCTGCATACAGATTTCTCAAGAGGCAGGTCAGGTGGTCTGGTATTCCCATCTCTTGCAGAATTTTCCACAGTTTATTGAGATCCACACAGTCAAAGGCTTTGGCATAGTCAATAAAGCAGAAATAAATGTTTTTCTGGATCTCTCTTGCTTTTTTGATGATCCAGCAGATGTTGGCAATTTTATCTCTGGTTCCTCTGCCTTTTATAAAACCAGCTTGAACATCAGGGAGTTCATGGTTCACGTATTTGGCCTTCAAAATCAAATTTCCTGAGGATTCCCAGTCTGTTTGTTTGATCCTCAAGCTGTGAAATTTGACATGGGGCTCAGAGCCTTTACAACAACAAGAGAACTTCTTTGGTATTATTGCTCTCCAGTTTGTGGGCCATCCATCCAGAGGGTTTGGTATTTTATTTTATTTTGATTGATCCCTCCTCCTATCTCACTACAGCTTCTTCTTTGTCTTTGAATGTGGGATATCTTCTTTGGTTGGTTCCAGTGTTCTCCTGTCAATAGTTGTTCAACAGCTAGTTGTAATTCTCAGCTGAGTTTTTAGGTGAACCTATTTGCATGGTAGGGATAGAATAACAGACATAGGGAGTAAACATGTAGGCAGACATAGTGGGGTAGAGGAGGGTGGGATCAGCTGGGAGATGATGACTGACATATATATACACTACCATATGTAAAAAGATAGCTAGTGGGAAGAGAGAGCTCACTTTTGTGCTCTGTGATGACCTAGGTGGGTGGGATGGGGCAGTTGGTATAGGATGGGTAAGAGAGAGGTTCAAGAAGGAGGGGATATATGTATGCACATAGCTTATTCACTTCATTGTGCCACAGAAACTAACACAGTATTTAAAGCAATTAATTTCAATTAAAAAATCAACATTTCTATACTTGAGCTAATTCTAGGTTTTGCCAAAGATAAAATTATTATTTTGATTAGGTCAATTGTATGCAATGAATGTCTAATGCATTAATTTTTGGCTGTTTTTATTACCCCCTCTTATATTTTTTGAAAACCTAGGTTGCTGGTTTTTAAAGGTAAATTCTTAGATGGATGCATAGCTTAGTAATTTTCATTCTTTCTTAAGTAGTATTAGTTTTAAAGTTTACAAATTTTCCTCTGAAGTTTTATATGTTTTATATAGGTCCTTTATGGACTGAAGCTGAAGCTGAACCTCCAATATTTTGATCACCTGATGCAAAGAGTCGACTTTTTAGAAAATACCCTGATGCTGGGAAAGATTGAAGGCAGGAGGAGAAGCAGACAACAGAGGATGAGATGGCTGAATGGCATCATCAACTATGTGGACATGAGTTTGGCAAAGCTCCAGGAGATGGTGAAGGACAGGGAAGCCTGGAATACTGTAGTCCAAGGGGTCACAAAGAATCAGACATGACTAAGACACTGAACAACATTACAGTTCCAGTATTTAGTATTTTCTTTATACTGCAGCCATGAAATTAAAAGATGCTTCCTCCTTGGAAGAAAAGTTATGAACAACCTAGATGGCATATTAAAAAGCAGAGACATTACTTTGCCAACAAACGTCCATCTAGGCAAAGCTATGTTTTTTTTTTCAGTAGTCGTGTATGGATGTGAGAGTTGGAGTATAAAAATAGCTGAGCACCAAAGAATTGGTGCTTCTGAACTGTGGTGTTGGAAAAGACTCTTGAGAGTCCCTTGGACTGCAAGGAGATCCAACCAGTCCATCCTAAAGGAAATAAGTCCTGAAAATTCATTGGGAGGACTGATGCTGAAGCTGAGAATCCAATATATTGACCACCTGATGCGAAGAGCTGACTCATTTGAAAAGACCGTGATGCTGCGAAAGATTGAAGGTGGGAGGAGAAGAGGACAGCAGAGGATGAGATGGCTGGATGGCATCACTGATTCAATGGACAAGAGTTTGAGTAAACACCAGGAGCTGGTGATGGACAGGGAGGCCTGGTGTGCTGCAGTCCATGGTGTTGCAAAGAGTTAGACACAACTGACTGAACTGATCTGAACTATGCTGTATTTTTAAATATTGCTATATTCTTATGTATTATTATTTGTTTATATTTATTTAGATTTATCATTTAAATTTCTAAAGACAAAGGCTTTTAAAATGATGCCTTAACATGGATTTTGACACCAATTGCCTTGTGATTTGAGAACAAGCTCTGTATATTAACTATTTAGTTATCTGAGTTTTTTTCACTCTCAACATACAGGAAAAGAATGTCACTTACTTCCAATTTGATAGTCTTTATCTTTCTAGTGAAATTATTAGTCCCATTATATTTATTATAATTGCTGATATAGCTGAATATCTGAACTTATTTTGTACTGTTTCATTTTGTATTTTTTCCTATTTTCATTTCATCTTATGGATTTATGGTTAAAAATAATTTCATTATTTTGTTTTATCCAATATTTTGCAAGATATTTCTACTGTTTTCTATTTCTAACATTTAGAAACTTTTCCTTTTGATTTCATTATAAATTCCATTATGTATGTTCAATTCATTACAGTAAAAAAAAATCATCCTTTTCCATATAATATGAAATGAGAAAATATGTAAGCTCATTTAGCCTTCATTATTATTTAAAAAAGTTTTCCTTTTAAATTCCAAATTAATTATCAATATTTTATGTGATTAAAGTTAATTTTTATTCATCTATATGCTTATACTATCTCCAGTATTCCTTATTTCTTGTACATTGAAGACTCATTTTGAGCATTAATAAATCTGCTAGAATACTTTTTGTTTTTTTATTAGTTTAGTTTGGGTTTGATGATGGCAAAATCCCTCAAATTTTTTTATGAAAATGTCTCAAATGTTCACAATTTCTGAATTTTAGAAATAATTTTTCTGCATATAAAATTCTAAATTTTCAATTATTTCTATTGGTATACTGATAATATTATTTTACTGTCTTTTGGATTCCTGTTTGATAATATATGTCTGATAATTTCAGTAGCTAAGATCTCTTCTTGGCTGTTCAGCTCTTATATACATATGGACTTATTTATTTAAGTACAAATGGAAATATATAATGAAAGAATTAAAAGATGTTAGCCACTCAGTTGTTTTTGACTCATTGTGACCCCATGGACTGTTAGTTTGTCAGGCTGTACTGTCCATGAGACTCTCCCAGCAAGAATACTGGAGTGGGTTTCCATTCCCTTCTCCAAGGTATCTCACCAACCCAGGTTATGAACCCAGGTGTCCAGCATTGCAGGCAGTCTCTTTACCATCTGAGCCACTTATGTTTAATTCTACTGCTAGACTTTAGAAGGCATTAAATTCAGAAACCAGTTTAAGCTAAATTAATTGTTTAATGTTTTTCCCCAACTAGGTAAGATGACTCTAGCTAAACATCTACACAAGAGATGCTATATTTACATTTTTAAACATCTTTTTCCCATGCTCTGTTTTATATCAAAGAAACTCCTTCTCAACTTTAAAGCAATATTTCTTGAAAGTGGATGGTGCAGTTTTAGTTTGGGTTCACACTCACTCTACAGTTTTATCCTTTTGAAGTTCATGTTACTAGATCACACCATTAGACTTCACGGTTAGACTGCAAGCTAGATGGGTGCTAAAAACTGTCTTTTCATTCCTATATTTGTCTTATCTTAAAAATCAGTGTTCAGGTTCCACATTTTACCAAATAGTTTTGAAACAAAACCAGCTACAATAATCTGCTTATTTCTATGGTTTCCACTATCACCAATATTTTTGGCCTGAAAATTTCTTTCTAGTTTTATAATACTTTAAAAGATTTTAAAATTATTTCATCATATAGTTTCCATTGTTTTCAGTTAGAGGTTTAGACCAAATATATCTCATATTACTCATTTTTCTGTGTGTTTTAAGACTTTTGGAAGTGTGATTTTTTTTCCTTACTGTCTAATATCCAATTAATATCTTTAAATATTGTTCCTTGAGTGTTATAGGCTTCCCTGGTGGCTCAGACGGTAAAGCAGGAGACCTGGATTCGATCCATGCGTTGCAAAGATTCCCTGGAGAAGGAAATGGCAACCCACCCCACTATTCTTGCCTGGAGAATCCCATGGACAGAGAAGCCTGTCTGGCTACAGTTCATAAGAGTCTCTAAGAGTTAGAAATCACTGAGTGACCAAGCATAGCACCTTGAGAATTTAAATGAGTACACAGTATCAGAAATAGTGTTTTACATGACTATTAACTCAAACATTATTTTTCCATTTAATATTTCTTTTTTAAAATTAATTTTTTCATGCTCATCTGTCAATATCTAATAGGAATGTTTACTACTCCCACTGAATTGTATATAATCAACTTGCTCTTGTGTCAGCTAACAGTGCTTACTTTGTATAATTTTAACTTATGAGGTTAAGCAAATTTTTACTTCTAGAATTATCTTTTAGTGTTATTTATCTTACAAGAATCTGCCTGCAATGCAACAGACACAGGTTTGACTCATAGGTTGGGAAGATCCCTTGGAGAAGAAAATGGCATCCTTCTGCAGTATTCTGGCCTGGAGAATCCATGGGAAGAGGAGCCTGGAAGGCCACAGTGCATGGTTACAAGAGTCCAACAGATTAGTGACTAAATCACAAAATCTTCAGTTCAGTTCAGTCGCTCAGTGTGTTTGAGACTTTGCGACCCCATGAATCGCAGAACTCCAGGCCTCATTCTCCATCACTAACTCCCAGAGTTCACGCAAACTCAAGTCCATCGAGTTGGTGCTGCCATCCAACCATCTCATCCTCTGTCATCCCCTTATCCTCCTACCTCCAATCCCTCCCAACATCAGGGTCTTTTCCAATGAGTCAACACTTTGCATGAGGTGGCCAGGGTACTGAAGTTTCATCCTCAGCATCAGTCCTTCCAATGAACAACCAGGGCTGATCTCCTTCAGAATGAACTGGTTGAATCTCCTTGCAGTCCATAGGACTCACAAGAGTCTTCTCCAGTACCACAGTTCAAAAGCAACAATTCTTCAGCGTTCAGCTTTCTTCACAGTCCAACTCTCACATCCGTACATGACCACTGGAAAAACCATAGCCTTGACTAGACGGAACTTTGTTGGCAAAGTAATGTCTCTGCTTTTGAATATGCTATCTAGGTTGGTCATAACTTTCCTTCCAAGGAGTAAGTGTCTTTTAATTTCATGGCTGCAATCACCATCTACAGTAATTTTGGAACCCAAAAATAAAGTCTGACACTTTTTCCACTGTTTCCCCATCTATTTCCCATGAAGTTATGGGACCGGATGCCATGATCTTCGTTTTCTGAATGTTGAGCTTTAAGCCAACTTTTTCACTCTCTACTTTCACTTTCATCAAGAGGCTTTTAGTTCCTCTTCAATTTCTGCCATAAGGGTGATGTCATCTGCATATCTGAGGTTATTGATATTTCTCTCAGCAATCTTGATTCCAGCTTGTGTTTCTTCCAGTCCAGCATTTCTCATGATGTACTCTGCATGTAAGTTAAAAAAGCAGGGTGACAATATATACACTTGACATACTCCTTTTCCTATTTGGAACGAGTCTGTTCTTCTATGTCCATTTCTAACTGTTGCTTCCTGACCTGCATACAGGTTTCTCAAGAGACAGGTCAGGTAGTCTGGTATTCACATGTTTTTCAGAATTGTCCACAGTTTGTTATGATACACACAGTCAAAGGCTTTGGCATAGTCAATAAAGCAGAAATAGAAGTTTTCATAGAACTCTTGCTTTTTGATGATCCAGTAGATGTTAGCAATTTGATCTCTAGTTCCTCTGCCTTTTCTAAAACCAGCTTAAACATCTGGAAGTTCATGGTTCACATATTGCTGAAGCCTGGCTTGGAGAATTTTGAGTATTACTTTACTAGCATGTGAGTTGAGTGCAATTGTGTTATAGTTTGAACATTCTTTGGCATTGCCTTTCTTAGGGATTGGAATGAAAACTGACTTTTCCAGTCCTGTGGCTACTGCTGAGTTTTCCAAATCTGCTTACTCTTTGAGTGTAACAACTTCACAGAGTCATCTTTTAGGATTTGAATTAGCTCAACTAGAATTCATCACTTCCCACTAGCTTTATTCCTACTGATGCTTCTTCCTAAGGCCCACTTGACTTCACACTCCAGGATGTCTGGCTCTAGGTGAGTGATCACACTATCGTGATTATCTTGGTCATGAAGATCTTTTGTAAAGTTCTTCTGTGTATCTTGCCATCTCATCTTAACATATTCTGTTTCTGTTAGCTCCCTAACATTTCTGTTCTTTATTGAGCCCATCTTTGTATGAAATGTTCCCTTAGTTTCTCTAACTTTCTTGAATAGATCTTTAGTCTTTTCCATTCTTTTGTTCTCCTCTTTTTCTTTGTACTGATCATGAGGAAATCTTTCTTATCTTTCCTTGCTGTTCTCTGGAACTCTGCAATCAAATGGGTATATCTTTCCTTTGCTCTTTTGTGTTTCACTTCTCTTCTTTTACAGCTATTTGTAAGGCCTTCTCAGAGAGCCATTTTCTTTTTTTGCATTTCTTTTTCTTGAGGATTGTCTTGATCTCTGTCTCCTGAACAATGTCACAAATCTCCGTCTATAGATCAGGCAGTCTGTCTATCAGATCTAGTCCCTTAAGTCTATTTTTACCTTCCACAGTATAATGTAATGGATTTGATTTAGTCATATCTGAATGGTCTAATGGTTTTCACCACTTTCTTCAATTTAAGTCTGAATTTGGCAAAAAGGAGTTCATGATCTGAGCCACAGTCAATTCTTGGTCTTGTTTTGGCCAATTGCATAGAGCTTCTCCATATTTGGCTGCAAATAATATAATCAATCTGATTTTGTTGTCTACTATCTGGTGATGTCTGCTGATGTGTAGTCTCTTCTCTTGTGTTGTTGGAGAATAATATTTCCTATGACCAGTGTGTTCTCTTGACAAATACTATTCACTTTTGGCCTGTTTTATTCTGTACTCCAAGGCCAAATTTACCTGTTACTCCAGGTGTTTCTTGACTTCATACTTTTCATTTCAGTCCCCTATAATGAAAACAATACCTTTTTGGGTATTAGTTCTAGAAGGTCTTGTAGGTCTTCATACAACCATTCAACTTCAGCTTCTTCATCGTTATTGGTTGGGGCATAGACTTGGAATACAGTGATATCGAATGGTTTGCCTTGTAAATGATCAGAGATCATTCTGTCGTTTCAGAGACTGCATCCAATACTGCATTGTGGTGGCTCAGAGTTTAAAGTGTCTGCCTGCAATGCGGGAAACCTGAGTTTGATCCCTGGGATGAGAAGATCCCCTGGAGAAGGAAATGGTAACCCACTCCAGTATTCTTGCCTGGAAAATCCCATGGATGGAGGAGCCTGATGGGCTGTAGTCCACTGGGTCGCAAACAGTCGGACATGACTGAGTGACTTCATTTTCACTGCATTGTGGACTCTTTTGTTAACTATAATGGCTACTCCATTTCTTCTAAGGGATTCCTGCCTACAGTAATAGATTTAATGGTCATCTGGGTTAAATTTACCCATTCCATTCCATCTTAGTTCGTTGATCTCTAGAATGGTGACCTTCACTCTTACCATCTCCTGTTTGACCATTTCCAATTTGCTTTGATTCATGGACCTTACATTCCAGGTTCCTATGCAGTATTGCTCTTTATAGCATTGTACCTTGCTTCTATCACCAGTTACATCCACAGCTGAGTCTGGTTTTTGCTTTTGCTCCATCCTTTCATTCTTTTTGGAGTTATTTCTCCACGCATCTCCAGTGGCATATTGTGCTCCTATCAACCTTGGGAGTTCATCCTTCAGTGTCCTATCTTTTTACCTTTTCATACTCTTCATGGGTTTCTCAAGGCAAGAATACTGAATTGATTTGCCATTCCCTTCTCCAGTGGACCACATTCTGTCAGACCTCTCCCCAGTGACCTGGCCAACATGGATGGACCGACATAACATGGCTTAGTTTCATTGAGTTAGACACGGCTGTAATCCATGTGATCAGATTGGCTAGTTGACTGTGATTGCGGTTTCAGTCTGTCTGCCCTCTGATGCCCTCTCTCAGCGACTACCATCTTACTTGGGTTTCTTTTACCTTGGATGTGGAATATCTCTTTATGGCTGCTCCAGCAAACCAGAGCCACTGCTCCTGACCTTGGATGTTGGGTACCTCCTTTCAGCTGCTCCTGTGCCACACAGTGGCCACTACTGGGCATTGTCAGTGGGAATATAAATTTATAGAAACTATGGAAAATTGTAAGGAAATTCTCAAAAAATTTCAAGACAGAACTACCATACAATTTAGTAATTTTCCTGCTGTTTATTTATCCAGAGGAAATAAGAAAACTGATTATAAATGATACGCACCTCTATGTTTCAGTTCAGTTCAGTCACTCAGCCATATCCGACTCTGCAACCCCATAGATCGCAGCACATCAGGCCTCCCTGTCCATCACCATCTCCCAGAGTTCACTCATACTCATGTCCATCGAGTTTGTGATGCCATCCAACTATCTCATCCTCTGTCGTCCCCTTCTCCTCCTGCCCCCAATCCCTCCCAACATCAGAGTCTTTTCCAATGAGTCAACTCTTTGCATGAGGTGGCCAAAGTACTGGAGTTTCAGCTTTAACATCATTTCTTCCAAAGAACACCCAGGGCTGATCCCCATTAGAATGCACTGGTTAGATCTCCTTGCAGTCCAAGGGACTCTCAAGAGTCTTCTCCAACATCACAGTTCAAAAGCATCAATTCTTCAGCCCTCAGCTTTCTTCATAGTCCACCTCTATGTTTACTGCATCATTATTTACAAAAGCCAAGATATAAGGACCAATGTACAATGAAATATTATTCATCCAGAAAAAGCATCTACTTCTGTTTCATTGACTATTCTAAAGCATTTGACTATGTGGGTCACAACTTTGGAAAATTCTTAAAGAGAAAGTACCAGGGTCCAGCCTCAGCAGAGTCCAGGGATACCCTCAGGATGGATGGCATTGGCAAAAAGAGAGAGAGAGAGAGAGAGATGACACAGGGAGGCCAAGCTTAAGTGGAACGAGGCCTGTCACTTTATTTTCAGAGGGAGATTTTATACCCTGAGTTGTACAGTGAAAAATGCAGAGTCAGCTCAACATTCCTTGAGTATTAAATTTTATCAATACCAGGTTTCTTCCTACATACTATTTCATAAACAAGGGTCTTATTTTTTGTACATTATCTTCTGGCCCAGAGGCCTGTTGACATTTTATGACCCCTTTTTGATAAATGTTGGCCAGCTAGAATGCTTACTTTCCCTTGAAATATTTTCTTCCTTAAATTCCTTAGCCTGTGTCACCCTTAAAGTACAGAGTTATATTTTTATGGAGCAAAGGTCCAGTGGGTTACAGCAAAGAAAGAACTTATTAACTCAAAGTCTAATGGTGCTAATGCCAAGGCTACTACTTGTTTTTTCTACATTCTAACTATATGCACTCCCAGGCACATAATGGATAAGGGGCGTGGGAACTTGAGAACAAGCATTGGCTCAACAATGTTGCAAGAATCTGGATAAACCTGCCAAGTAAGCTAGAATGCTAACAGGGGGTTTAAATTGAAATACTCCTTTCATTCCCAGGAGATTTATCAACTAGAGCCCTAAGTTGATTTTTTCCAGAGAAAGGTGGTCACGGGTAGCCCCCTGTTAATGTCAGAAGAGTTGGTGAAACGTATAAAATAGTAAGACTGGTTTTGAGGTAAATGCTCAAGCAAGTCCAGGGGGTCTCTCGAGTCCTGAAGGCTTTCTTGTCAAGTCTCCTTCACATGACCTTGTCATGGGTGGGATCTCCCATGCTGGCTCCCGGCAAGAAAGGAATACCAGAACACCTTACATGCCTCTTGAGAAATCTGTATGTAGGTCAAGAAACAACAGTTAGAACTGAGCATGGAACAATCGACTGATTTCAAACTAGGAAAGGAGTATGTCAAGGCTGTGTATTGTCACCTTGTTTAGTTAACTTATATGCGGAGTACAGAATGCAAAATGGTGAGCTGGCTGAAGGACAAGCTGGAATAAAGATTGCTGGGAGAAATATCAATAATCTCAGATATGCAGATGACACCACCCTTATTGCAGAAAGCAAAGAGGAACTAAAGAACCTCTTGATGTAGGTGAAATAAGAGAGTGAAAAAGCTGGCTTAGAACTCAACATACAAAAAATGAAGAACATGCCATTGGGTCCCATCACTTCATGGTAAATAGATGAGGAAGCAATGGAAGCAGTGACAGACTTCATTTTATTGGGCTCCAAAATCACTGCAGATGGTGACTGCAGCTGTGAAATTAAAAGATGCTTGCTCCTTTGAAGAAAACCTATGAGAAACTGAGACAGCATATTAAAAAGCAAAGACAGTACTTTCCCAACAGAAGTTCATATAGTGAAAGCTATGATGTTTCCAGTAGTCATTTATGGATGTGAGAGTTGGACTATAAAGAAATCTCAGCACTGAAGAATTGATGGTTTTGAACTGTGGTGCTAAAAATTCTCTTAAGAGTCCCTTTGACTTCAAGGAGATCAAATCAGTCAATCCTAAAAGAAATCAGTCCTGAATATTAATTGGAAGGACTGATGCTGAAGCTGAAGCTCCAATAATTTGGTTACCTGATGTGAAGAACTGACTCATTGGAAAAGCTTCTGATGCTGGGAAAGATTGAAAGCAAGAGGAGAAAGGGATGAAAGAGGATGAGATGACTGGATGACATCAGTGACTTGTTGGACATGAGTTTAGCAAACTCCAGGAGTTTGTGATGTACAAGAAAGTCTGGCATTTGAAATAAGTTGGACAGGACTGAGCAACTGAGCTGAACTGAACTCAGCCACAATAAAGAATGATATCTTGCCATTTTCAAAGACATGGATAATTCTAGAGTTTCTTATGTGAAGTAAGATAAATCTGACATAGAAAAACAAATACTATATTTTTTCACTTCTATGTGGAATCTAAAAATCTAAACAAACCAACTTAACAGAACTGAAACAAAGTTACAGATACAAAGAACATATAAGTAGTTGCCAGAGGGAGGAGAGGTAGAAGGAGGAAAGAAATAGCTGAAAGAGAGTAAGATATATAAATTTCAGTGGCAAAATAAGTGAGGATATGAAACATACAGTGTATAGAATATCATCAATAACTAAATAATATTGTCGTGTGGTGACATATCATAACTACACTTATCATAATGATCATTTTGAAGAGTATAGAAATATCAAATTACAGTGATGTATAATAGGAGCATAGTGTTGTTTTGAATTAATTATACTTATATAAAAAAAAAGAAGAAGCTCAGAAAAAGATTGGATTTGTGATTAGCACAGTTGTGGGATATTGTCAACAATTGTATAACATTTTTGTATGGTGACTTATTATAACTAGGATTATCATGTGATTGAAGAAGGAAATGTTAGACCCCACCAGTATTCTTGCCTGAAGAATCCCATGGACAGTGGGGTGTGGCATGGGGTCTCAAGAGTCAGATACGAATTAGTGACTAAACAAACCACCACCATTATTGTGATCATATTTAAATGTGTAGAAATATAGAATCATGTTCTTGTGCAACAGCGACTAACAATGCTTTGTTGGTGGTAATTTAACTTTCAAGGAAAACAAAGAAATTCATAGAAAAAGAGATAAGATGTGTGGTTACCACAGGCAGGGGATTCGGGGATGGGACATGGATGAAGGCAGTCAAAAGGCACAAAGACCCAGAAGTAAGAAAAATAAGTACTAAACATGCAGTGTTCAACATGATAGATATAATTAACACTTCTTTACATTACATATGAAAATTGCTAAATGAGAAAGTCCTGAGTTCTTATCACAAGGAAAATATATATATATATTTACATTATATATTATATAGATATAGAGATATATAGATATACATTTCTATTTCCTTAATTTTACATCTATGTGAGATGATTGAAGTTCACAAAAACTATTGTGGTAATAATTTTATTTTGTATATACATCAAATTGCTATGTTATCATCTTAAAATAATACAAACTTGTGTGTCAATTATATCTCAATAACAGTTTTGTAAAGTAAAATAAGTAAAAATAAAATTAAAATAAAATAAAAAATCTGAAATTAGGATTCATATGGGTTGGTAAAATATTACTTGATCAAGTTCTAGAGAAACTGTTATGAGGCAGTTAACCTCAACTAATTTTGTAGAAGTGTTGCATCTGCTACATATGAGGAATAAAATATTGGATGCATGAAACAGGGCACTCAAAGCTGGTACACTGGGAAAAGCCTGAGGGATGGGATGAAGAGGAAGGTGGGAATGGGGTTCAGGATGGGGAATACATGTACACCCATGGCTGATTCATGTCAATGTATGGCACAGTCACTGCAGTGCTGTAAAGTCATTAGCCTACAATTAAATCAATAAATAAATTTTTAAAAACAGATTATTCAGAAAAAGTTGGTATGTTTTTTTAATTAAAAATATTTGACAGTGATATGTGTTTTCTAAACACAAAAATCAAGTGTCCAGTCTCTTCTTCCATTTCTTAAAATATTGTGTAGCTACAAACATTGAGAAAATATACATCTTTCTTTATTTTATACCTTAGATTTTAAAGTTTCATTAACTTTGACAAAACAGAATAATTTTCCCAATATTTTTTTAATTTAAATTTATTTATTTTAATTGGAGGCTAATTACTTTACAATATTGTGTTGGTTTTGCATACATCAACATGAATCTGCCACAGTGTACACATGTCCACAATCCTGAACCCCCTCTCACCTGCCTGCACACAACCATCCCTGCGGGTCATCCTTGTGAACCAGCCCCAAGCATCCTGTATCGAACCTGGACTGGCGATTCATTTCTTATATGATATTATACATGTTTCAATGTCATTCTCCCAAATCATACCACCCTCTCCCTCTCCCATAGAGTCCAAAAGACTGTTCTATACATCTGTGTCTCTTTTGCTGACTAGCATACAGGGTTATCATTACCATCTTTTTAAATTTCATATATATGTGTTAGTATACTGTATTGGTGATTTTCTTTCTGGCTTACTTCATATCTGTATAATAGGCTCCAGTTTCATCCTCTTCGTTAGAAAAGATTCAAATGTATTATTTTTAATGGCTGAATAATGCTTCATTGTGTATATGTACCACGGCTTTCTTATTCATTCATCTGCTGATGGACATCTAGGTTGCTTCCATGTCCTGGATATTATAAACAGTGCTGCAATGAACACTGGGATACACGTGTCTCTTTCAGTTCTGGTTTCCTCGGTGTGTATGCCCAGCAGGGGGATTGCTGGGTCATAAGGCAGTTCTATTTCCAGTTTTTAAGGAATCTCCACACTGTTCTCCATACTGGCTGTACTAGTTTGCATTCCCACCAACAGCGTAAGAGGGTTCCCTTTTCTCCACACCCTCTCCAGCATTTATTGCTTGTAGACTTTTGGATTGCAGCCATTCTGACTGGCGTGAAATGGTACCTTATTGTGGTTTTGATTTGCATTTCTCTGATAATGAGTGATGTTGAGCATCTTTTCATGTGTTTGTTAGCCATCTGTATGTCTTCTTTGGAGAAATGTCTATTTAGTTCTTTGGCCCATTTTTTGATTGGGTTGTTTATTTTTCTGGAATTGAGCTGCATGAGTTGCTTGTATATTTTTGTGATTAGTTGTTTGTCAGTTGCTTCATTTGCTATTATTTTCTCCCATTCTGAAGTTTTTGATTATAAAGAGTAATTTCAAATAATACAATAAATACTAATCTAACTCAGAAGTAGAGATCTGTATGCAGGTCAGGAAGCAACAGTTAGAACTGGACATGGAACACAGACTGGTTCCAAATAGGAAAAAGGAGAACATCAAGACTGTATATATTGTCACTCTGCATATTTAACTTCTATACAGAGTACATCATGAGAAACGCTGGGCTGGAAGAAGCACAAGCTGGAATCAAGATTGCTAGGAGAAATCTCGATAACCTCAGATACGCAGATGACACCACCCTTATGGTAGAAAGTGAAGAATTAAAGAGCCTCTTGATGAAAATGAAAGAAGGGAGTGAAAAAGTTGGCTTAAAACTCAACATTCCGAAAATGAAGGTCATGGCATCGAGTTCCATCACTTCATGGCAAATAGATGAGGAAGCAATGGAAACAGTGACAGACTTTATTTTGGAGGCTTCAAGGTCTCTGCAGATTGAGACTGCAGCCATGAAATTAAAAGATGTTTGCCCCTTGGAAGAAAAGCTATGACCAACCTAGACAGCTTATTAAAATACAGAAAAATTACTTTGCCAACAAAGATCTGTCTAGTCATGGTTTGCTTTTTTTTTCAGTAATCATGTATGCAAGTGAGAGTTGGACTATAAAGAAAGCTGAGCACTTAAGAACTGATGTTTTTGAATTGTGGTGTTGGAGAAGACTCCTGAAAGTCCCTTGGACTGAAAGGAGATCCAACTTCCATCCTAAAGGAAATCAGTCCTGAATATTCATTGGAAAAACTGATGCCAAAACTCTAATACTTTTGCCATCTGATGCGAAGAACTGACTCATTTGAAAAGACCCTGATGCTGGAAAATATTGAAGGCAAGAGGAGAAGGGGATGGCAGAGAATGAGATGGTTGGATGGCATCACTGACTCAAAGGACATGAGTTTGAGTAAAAATATTTTAACACTAGCTATTAATAAAAATGTAGGTTTTCCTATATATCCAAAAATCTTAGAAAAAATAAAATTTTTAATACTTATAGTTGTTTTTTTTAGTTTTTTTGTCATCTTGTGTTTGATAGACACATAGATATATTACTCAGAGTAACTCTTTTAGATCTAGGTTAGAATCTTAATTTCTGTGGCCTAAATAATTAATCTTCCAGCAGTGTTAGTGCATAAACATTGGTAATAAACTGATAAAAGTTTATTTATTTATACAGACATTCTATTATGCATTATTCTTGTGAAAATTTTAGATACGTTAACAGGTATCTGTATGTCATCCCCCCACCCCCAGTTCAGCTAGATAGCAGCTTGATCCAGTATCAGTTTGTTTTGCAAAATTTTAGTAAGTTTTCAAAAAGCATTGCTTTCTGAATATACAAAGTAACTACTTGACTTTAATTTTAATTTTTCTTTGGTAAGGTTGATATAAGTTAAATAAGCAGGGTGACAATGTACAGCCTTGATGGACTCCTTTTCCTATTTGGAAGCAGTCTGTTGTTCCATGTCCAGTTCTAACTGTTGCTTCTTGACCTGCATACAGATTTCTCAAGAGGCAGGTTAGGTGGTCTGGTATTCCCATCTCTTGAAAAATTTTCCACAGTTTAATGTGATCCACACAGTCAAAGGCTTTGGCATACTCAATAAAGCAGAAATCGATGTTTTTCTGGAACTCTCTTGCTTTTTCCATGATCCAGCGGAAGTTGGCAATTTGATCTCTGGTTCCTCTGCCTTTTTAAAACCAGCTGGAACATCAGGAAATTCACGGTTCACATATTGTTGAAGCCTGGCTTGGAGAATTTTAAGTATTACTTTACTAGCATGTGAGATGAGTGCAATTGTGCGGTAGCTTGAGCATTCTTTGGCATTGCCTTTCTTTAGGACTGGAATGAAAACTGACCTTTTCCAGTCCTGCAGCCACTGCTGAGTTTTCCAAATTTGCTGGCATATTGAATGCAGCACTTCCCCAGCATCGTCTTTCAGGATTTGAAACAGGTCAACTGGAATTCTATCTCCACCACTAGCTTTGTTCAGAGTGATGCTTTCTAAGGCCCACTTGACTTCACATTCCAAGATGTCTGGCTCTAGATTAGTGATCACATCATCATGATTATCTGCATCGTGAAGACCTTTTTGTACAGTTTTCCATGTATTCTTGCCACCTCTTCTTAATATCTTCTGCTTCTGTTAGGTCCAGACCATTTCTGTCCTTTATCGAGCCCATCTTTGCATGACATGTTCCCTTGGTATCTCTAATTTTCTTGAAGTGATCTCTAGTCTTCCCCATTCTGTTGTTTTCCTCTATTTCTTTGCATTGATCACTGAAGAAGGCTTTCTTATCTCTTCTTGCTATTCTTTGGAACACTGCATTCAGATGCTTGTATCTTTCCTGTTCTCCTTTGCTTTTCACCTCTCTTCTTTTCACAGCTATTTGTAAAGCCTCCCCAGACAGCCATTTTGCTTTTTTGCATTTCTTTTCCATGGGGATGGTCTTGATCCCTGTCTCCCATACAATATCACGAACCTCATTCTATAGTTCATCAGGCACTCTGTCTATCAGATCTAGGCCCTTAAATCTATTTCTCACTTCCATTGTATAATCATAAGGGATTTGATTTAGGTCATACCTGAATGATCTAGCGGTTTTCCCTACTTTCTTCAATTTAAGTCTGATTTGGTAATATGGATTTCATGATCTGAGCCACAGTCAGCTCCTGGTCTTGTTTTTGTTGACTGTATAGAGCTTCTCCATCTTTGGCTGCATAGAATATAATCAATCTGATTTCGGTGTTGACCATCTGGTGAGGTCCATGTGTAGAGTCTTCTCTTGTGTTGTTGGAAGAGGGTGTTTGCTATGATCAGTGCATATTCTTGGCAAAACTCTATTAGTCTTTGCCCTGCTTCATTCCACATTCTAAGGCCAAATTTGCCTGTTACTCCAGATGCAGAGTACATCATGAAAAACGCTAGACTGGAAGAAACACAAGCTGGAATCAAGATTGCCGGGACAAATATCAATAACCTCAGATATGCAGATAACACCACCCTTATGGCAGAAAGTGAAGAGGAGCTAAAAAGCCTTTTGATGAAAGTGAAAGAGGAGAGTGGAAAAAAGTTGGCTTAAAGCTCAACATTCAGAAAATGAAGATCATGGCATATGGTCCATCACTTCATGGGAAATAGATGGGGAAACAGAGGAAACAGTGTCAGACTTTATTTTTGGGGGCTCCAAAATCACTGCAGATGGTGATTGCAGCCATGAAATTAGAAGACGCTTACTCCTTGAAAGAAAAGTTATGACTATCCTAGATAGTATATTCAAAAGCAGAGACATTACTTTGCCGACTAATGTTTGTCTAGTCAAGGCTATGGTTTTTCCAGTGATCATGTATGGATGTGAGAGTTGGACTGTGAAGAAGGCTGAGTGCCGAAGAAGAGATGCTTTCGAACTGTGTCCTTGGAGAAGACTCTTGAGAGTCCCTTGGACTGCAAGGAGATCCAACCAGTCCATTCTGAAGGAAATCAACCCTGGGTTTTCTTTAGAAAAAATGATGCTGAAGCTGAAGTTCCAGTACTTTGGCCACCTGATGTGAAGAGTTAACTCAGTGGAAAAGACTCTGATGCTGGGAGGGACTGGGGGCCGAAGGAGAAGGGGACTACCGAGGATGAGATGGCTGGATGGCATCACGCACTCGATGGACGTGATTCTGAGTGAACTCCAGGAGTTGGTGATGAACAGGGAGGCCTGGCGTGCTGTGATTCATGGGTTCACAAAGATTCGGACACGGCTGAGCGACTGAACTGAACTGAACTGAATTGAAGGTTGATATAGTACTAGATAAGATTATGAATATTAAGTTAGAACAATTTAAAATAAAGTACCTTTAAAACATAAGGTATATAAAAGAGAATAAGGTAAAGTTTCTGCTTACATTACACGTGCAGTTTTCCTTATTATATAATCAAATCTACGACATAAAATCTACGACATTGCAATGTACATTTAGGAATATACAGAGACTGGTATTAGCACATTGAAGTGAAGGACAACTCAAGGAACAAAGTAATAAAAGTGACTGCTTTGCTTGGAGAATACCAAACCAAAAGGAGACTATAATTAGGCTCTTGACACTTGTAGTGTCAGATAATTTTACTCTTCAATATTAATCAATAATTTGGATAGAATTTAATGTTCTTTAAAATTCAAAATGTATAGCAGAAACATCTAAACAGTATGCAATTTTAAGTGCCTCGCTGCCTCATGTAATCTAAGAAATTAATTGTACCTTCAATAATGTGCATTGACATCTACAGACATCACTGATGAACACATCTGCTTATAAGACAGGTGGTGCTATCAGCTTATATATGAGGTAGGATCAGGATTAATAATTGACTCTGTTAAATTACAGCAATGGAAAATATGTTCTGAAAAAATAATTTCGATACAAACAACTAATCTCAAAAATATATAGGCAACTCATGCAGCTCAATTCCATAAAAATAAACAACCCAATCAAAAAATGGGCCAAAGAACTAAATAGACATTTCTCCAAAGAAGACATACAGATGGCTAACAAACACATGAAAAGATGCTCAACATCACTCATTATCAGAGAAATGCAAATCAAAACCACAATGAGGTACCATTTCACGCCAGTCAGAATGGCTGCAATATAAGTCTACAAGCAATAAATGCTGGAGAGGGTATGGAGAAAAGGGAACCCTCTTACACTGTTGGTGGGAATGCAAACTAGTACAGCCAGTATGGAGAACAGTGTGGAGATTCCTTAAAAACTGGAAATAGAACTGCCTTATGACCCAGCAATCCCCCTGCTGGGCATACACACCGAGGAAACCAGAACTGAAAGAGACACGTGTATCCCAGTGTTCACTGCAGCACTGTTTATAATATCCAGGACATGGAAGCAACCTAGATGTCCATCAGCAAATGAATGGATAAGAAAGCTGTGGTACATATACACAATGGAGTATTACTCAGCCATTAAAAATAATGCATTTGCATCCTTTCTAATGAGGTGAATGAAATGGGAGCCTATTGTACAGAGTGAAGTAAGCCAGAAAGAAAATCACCAATACAGTATACTAACACATATATATGGAATTTAGAACAATGGTAATGATAACCCTGTATGCTAGACAGCAAAAGAGACACAGATGTGTAAACAGTCTTTTGGACTCTGTGGAAGAGGGAGAGGGTGGGGTAATTTGGGAGAATGGCACTGAAACATGTATAATATCATATAAGAAACAAATTTCCAGTCCAAGTTCAATGCAGGATACAAGATGCTTGAGGCTGGTGCACTGTGATGACCTAGGGGATGGTACAGGGACGGAGGTGGGAGGGGTGTTCAGGATGGGGAACACATGTACACTGTGGTGGATTCATGTTGATGTATGGCAAAGCCAACACAATATTGTAAAGTAATTAGCCTCCAATTAAAATAAATCAATTTAAATAAAAAATAAAATAAAATATGCTCTAACGAACTTCATGGTATAATGGGGGAAATGGGGGAAATGTCAAGAGTAATTAAGAAAAATGATAGTTTTAAATATAGTCAAAGGAAATACATCTTTCTTCCTGTAATATTCTCGTTCCATTTCTCCCTTACTTTTAAATATCATCTCTGTTCTCAAATTATTTAGGATAGTACTTGCAAAAGGGTAGAATAATTTTTAGGTAATTTGACATATCCTCTTGTTAAACTTGTTGATTATGTATAGCTCCATTTAAATTGTGTCTATTTTTTTCTATGATTTAAATAGGCCAAAATTCAAGTAAATAGCCAAGAGGTGTCTGCTTATGAGGGGAATATCTTATTTTATTTTTGGATTGTTTTCATCTCATTTCATGAAAACTTTTTGGTAGATGCTTCATATACAATCTTATATAAATTAAAAATAAATCTATAGTGAGAGGTCACAGAGCAATTTATCCTTTCACTATTAGTTAATTATACAAATCATTTAATCCATGTATTAAAGAAAGTTTTGCTTCATTATTTAATATAAATATTAAAATCATGCATTTTAAAATTATCATATTTTATAATAGGTAACTTTAGCAACTTGTATTCTTTGGCTTTGATGAAAAAACAACATATTTCAGACAGTTTTGCAACTAGTACAGACACTTAAAAAAATTTTTAAAGCTCATATAAGATTAAAAGAAATCTAATTTGAAAAATCCAAGGTACTGTCACCAAAATTTTATGAAGTATCAGGCAAAATTACCAAATCAATAACAAAATTAATTTTTTTAATTGAAAATTTTACAACAGACAAGAAGTGAAACTATGGGTAATTTAGTCATAAGCAACTAAGGAAATAAAGTTTTATAACAGTGTTGTTTATTTCATTAAATGTTGATTATCAGTTACTAAAGGTAAAATATAGAGGAGTGGCCAAAATGACTGAATAGGAAGACTGATCTCACCCCTCCCACAGGCACACATTACAACTATTTATAGAGCAGTCATTATAGAGAGCAACCTGAAGACTAACAGAAAAGATATTCGGCAAATAAAGATACAAAGAAGGAACTGCAATGAGACAAGTAAGTGGGTGGAAACCCAGTGAGGTCAAGATTCAGACCCTTGGAATGGTGATCCACAAGTGGGAGGATGATTACCATTTTAGTGATTCTTTCCAGAGAGTTAGGGGTCTGAGCCCCACATCAATTTCTCCATTCTGAGCATCCTGCATCTGGAAAATGAGCCTACAGAGCAGCAGTTTCTGAAGGCCCAGAGGACTCATCTTCAGGAGAGCCAAAGAACAATAAAAAATAGAAATTCTACTCTTAAGCACTCAAAATTTCACATGTTTGAGATCCAGAGAAGAGTTAGAAATCTGAAAGGACCCTGGATTAGATATACGTTCTGGTCTGGGAGAGCTTCCTGGAGAAGTAGGAAAGCACTGGAACTTACTCTGAGTAAATGCTAACAGTAGCTGTCGTAGGGCACTGGTACTGGAAATTATCATTTTGGAATTATTCTTCTAGCTTGTAAATGTTAAGACCTGACCCTATCCACTAACTGGTGAAAATCAGTCTTGGTAGACCCCAGGCCAAGTGGCTAGCCAGGCAAAGACACAGTTACACTTACTAGTAGACCACTTGTCCTAAGAACCCCTTGACTACTGATGGTCCAGGACCTTGCTCCACTCACAAGAGAGCTCAGGGCTTGGCTCAAGTGACCATTGAGTTAGCACTAGATCAAAGACCAGTAGTCCTGTAGCCAGTCACCCTGGGAAACAATTCTGCCCATCAGTAGACCAGCATTAACTCAGGAACTCCTGGGGCTCTGTAGTCACCTTCCTCATTATTAAGCCATGCTCACCAGCAGGTCTGCACCAGGGCTTGGATTTCCCTAGGCCATTTCCTTGCCAACTGTGCCAAGGCTTAACTCCACCCAGTAGTGACTGGAGGCCTCTAGAATAAGCAGGGCTTGACAACAAACCAGATCAGAGGCTAATTACATGCAATAACATACTCATTTAGTCCACTCAACACAATAGAAGGGCCCAAACGGTCCACATGGAGGCCACCCTTAGGACATAGAACTTTTGTAACTACAGCTAATGCACTGCTGGGTTCCACAATACGTCAAATAACATGGAAAATAAATGTAATTAACCTACCAAATATGTAGAAATAAAAACAAAGAATTAGACAACATGAACAGACTGATGAATTCTTCCAAAAGAAGGAACAAGATACAATCGCAGAGGAAAAACTAAGTAGAAATAAGCAATCTACCTAATAAATAATTAAAGGTAATGATCATAATGATACTCAAAGAACTTGGGAGAAAAATAGATGAAGGTATAAGTTTCTAACAATAAGCTAGAAATACGAAGAAGAATGAAAGAAAGCTGAAGAATACACTAGCTGAAATTTTTTTAAAAAATACACTAGAAAGAACTGAGAATAAATGAGATGATACAAAATAAATCAAAAAACTGGAAGAAAGAGTAGTAGAAATCACTGAATTTTAGCAAAAAGAAGAAAAAAATTATAAATGAGAACAGTTTAAGTAGTCTCCTTGAAAATATCAATTGTACTAGCATTTGTGTTATAGGGGGTTCCCAAAAGAAGAGGAGTGACTGAAAAGGACAGAGAACATTTTTGAAGACATAATAGCAGAAAACTTTCCTAACCTGATAAAGGAAGCAGGCATCCAATTCAAAGGAGCACAGAATCCCAAATATAGCCAACCCAAAGAGGACCACACTAAAACACACTGTAAATAAAATGGGAACAATTAAAAATAAAGAGAGAATATTAAAATTAGCAAAGGCAAAGCAGCAAGCTATATGCAAGGACATTTCCATAAGGCTCCCAGGTGACTTTTCACCAGAAACTCTACAAATTTGAAGTGAATGGTAGTATATATTTAAAGTGATAAAAGGAAAATACCCACTATGAAGAATACTCTATCATCAAGGCCATCATTCAGATTTGAAGGAGAGAGAGTCTTACATAAACTCAAAAGATAAAAACAAAAAAGGAAAATTAGCACCACAATAAGATCTTTATAAGAAATGTTAAAGGAATTTTTCTAAGTAGAAAAGAAAAGGCTACAGCTAGAAATATGAAAATTACAATAGGAAAATGATCTCCCTGAAAAAGGTAAAGATAAAATAAAAGTAGTAGATCAATCATGTATAAAGCTAGCAGAAAGGTTAAAAGACAAAAATAGTAAAATAATTTATATCCACAATAAATAGGGATAGATAAAACAAAAATGGAAACTGTAATGCCAAAAATATTAACATGTGTGGGGAGGGGAGTAGAATGAATGTTTTTGAAATGAATTCAAGCTTGTGTGATGAGAATCTTAATATAAATGTATATGCATATATATGTAAATATGTATATAAAACACCTCTATATTTTAGTTGCAATGGAGATATATATATACAGCTATATGTAAAACATATATGGTGAGGTGAGGTGAAGTCGCTCAGTCCTGTCTGACTCTGTGACCCCGTGGACGGTAACCTACTAGGTTTCTGTCCATGGGATTCTCCAGGCAAGAATACTGGAGTGTATTGCCATTTCCTTCTCCAGGGGATCTTCCCAACCCAGGGATCGAACCTGGGTCTCCTGCATTGGAGGCAGACGCTTTAACCTCTGAGCCCCCAGGGAAGTGTATAAAATATATATATACATATATTTATTATATGCATTTTATTATTTTAACTAAATTCATCAAGAAAAGAGATAGGTCCCAAATAATTATACTCAAAATCAAGAAAGGAACATTTACACCTGACACTGCAATATTACTTTGAGTAATTATACACCAATAAAATTAGAAAACCTATAAAAATAGATAAATTCCTAGAAATATATGCAATATTCCAAGACAGCATCAAGAAGATATAGGAAATATGAAAAGACTAATTATTAATAATGAAATCCAATCAGAAATAAAATAACTTTCCCAGAAAACAGAATCCAAGCCAACCACAGTGCTTCACAGGTGACTTCTATGAATCATTTAAAGAAGAATTCACATTCATTCTTCTCAAACTACTGCAAAATGTTGCAGAGGAAGAAGTGCCTCAGAACTCACTTTAGGAGATCAGCATTATCCTGATAACAAAACTAGATAAAGATGTCTCAAAAATACACACAGGCCAATATCACTGATAAATATATATATATATAAATTCTTAACAAAATATTAGCAAACATAATTTAACAGTACATTAAAAGTATCAGACAACATGATTAAGTGGCATTTATACAATATCTCAAAATCAGTGAATATGATGCATCAAATTAAAAAACTGAAGAATAAAAAATGTAATCATCTCAATAAAAAATCTGAACAAACTCAACATCCATTCATGTTAAAAACTCTCAATAAAGTGGATATGGAGGAAACATACCTATACAAAATAAAAGTCATCAATGACAAGCCCAAAACTAACATAATGGTCAATGTTGAAAATCTGAAAGCATTTCCTCTAAAATTAAGAGTAATACAAGGATGTCCAATTTCACTACATTTATTCAACAAGTTGTGGAAGTCCCAGTCACATCAATCAGGCAAGAGAAAGAAATAAAAGGAATCCAATTTGGAAAGAAAGAATTAAAACCATCTTGTTTGCAGGTGATATGATACTAAACGTAGAAAATTCTGAAGAAACTACTAGAAAACTACTAGAGCTCATCAGTAAATTTTGACAAGTTGCTGCTGCTGCTGCTGCTAAGTCGTTTCAGTCCTGTCTGACTCTGTGAGACAGCCCACCAGGCTCTCCCATCCCTGGGATTCTAAGTCGTTTCAGTCGTGTCTGACTCTCTGACGGCAGCCCACCAGGCTCTCCCGTCCCTGGGATTATCCAGGCAAAAACATTAGAGTGGGTTGCCATTTCCTCCTTCAATGCATGAAAATGAAAAGGGAAAGTGAAGTCACTCAGTCACGTCCAACTCTTAGCAACCCCATGGATTGCAGCCCACCAGGCTCCTCCGTTCATGGGATTTTCCAGGCAAGAGTACTGGAGTGGGATGCCATTGTCTTCTCCCCTGACCAGTTGAGAGATGCAAAATTAATATAATAGAAATCTGTTGCACCTGTACGCACAAATGATGAACTAACAAAAGAGACATTTAAAAAAATGTAATTTACAATTGTGACAAAAGAATAAAATACCTAGGAATAAATCTAACTAACCATTATAAATAATTCTAATATATGTTTGGCAATGCAAGTGATCCTAAATAGCTAAAACAGTCTTGTTAGTCACTCAGTCGTGCCTGACTCTTTGCAACCCCATGGACTGCAGCCCTCTCTGTCCATGAGATTTTCCAGGCAAGGATACTGGAGTGCATTGCCATTTCCTTCTCCAGGTGATCTTCCCAGCCCAGGAATAGAACCCGGGTCTCCTGCACTACAGGCAGATTCTTTACCAACTGAGCTAAAAAGGTTAGTACTATCACTTTGCTGATTTCAAAATATACTACAAGGACACAGTAATCAAAAGAGTGTGGTACTGAGACAAAAGTGGACAGATAGATCAATGGAACCAAATAGAGAGTCCAGAAAGGAACTTATGATTATACAGTCAAGTAATCTCTGGCAAAGAGTGCAATAATATACAATAAGAAAAAAAAGAAACCAGCTTTTTCAATAAATAATGTAGAGAAAACTGGATAGCTATTTGCAAAAGAATCAACCTGGACTCTTTTCCCATACTATATAAATCATAAACTTAAAATGTATTAAAAATTAGATGTAAGCACTGAAATCATTAAACATCTGGAAGAAAACTTAAGCAGTATACACTTTGATATAAATATTAATATTTTATGGATATATGTGCTCACAGAAGTGAAATATGAGCAAAAATAAGGAAACGAGACAACAAAAAATTAAAACTTTTGCACAGCCAAGGAAACTATCAATAAAACAAAAGAGCCACTTCTGAATATTTTAAAATATTTGAATATTTGCAACTGATAGATCTAATAAGATGTTGTAGTCAAAATAATCAGAGAATGTCTACAACTAGACATCAAAATAATAATAATAATTAAAAACTGAACAGAGGACATAAGTGACATTTTTTCCAAAGATTTACCTGGGCATGTGAAAAGATGCTCAACATTACTAGGCATCAGGGAAATGGAAAACAAAACCACAGTGAGATGTCACCTCACACCCATTATAATGAGTATTATAAACAAAGACAGTAACACAAATGTCTGTGAGATTATGGAGAAAATAGAACCTCAGGCACTGTTGGTGAGAATATAAAATGGCACAACCACTACAGAAAGTGATATCAAGCTTCACCAGAAAATTAAAAATAGAGTCACCACAAAACCCAGCAATTCTACACCTAGAAATTTATCAGAAGAAAATGAAAACACTCATTTTAAAAGATATTTGTTGTTCAGTCTCTCAGGCATGTCTGACTCTGTGATCCCATGGACTGCAACATGCCGGGCTTTCCTGTCTTTAACTATCTCCTGGAGCTTGTTCAAACTCATGTCCATTGAGTCAGTGATGCCATCCAACCATCCCATCCCCTATTATCCCCTTCTCCTAATGCCTTAAATCTTTCCCAGAATCAGGGTATTCTCTAATGAGTCAGCTCTTCATTTAAGGTGGCCAAAGTATTGAAGCTTTAGCTTCAGCGTCAATCCTTGCAGTGAATATGCAGGATAGATTTCCTTTAGGATTAACCGGTTTCATTTCCTTGCAGTCTAAAGAACTCTAAAGGGTCTCCTCTAACGCCACAGTTCAAAATCAACAATTCTTTGGCCTTCTTTATGGTCCAACTCTCATATACACATACGATTACAAGAAAAATCATAGTTTTGAATATACAGACCTTTACAGCAAAGTAATGTCTCTGAATTATAATACACTGTCTATGTTTATCACAGCTTTTCTTCCAGGGAGCATGCATCTTTTAATGTTATGGCTGCAGTCACCATCTGCAGTGAATTTGGAGCCCAACAAAGTCAAGTCTGTCACTATTTCCATTGTTTTCCCATCTATTTGTCTTGAAGTAATGGGACTGGATGCCATGACCTTTGTCTTTTGAATGCTGAGTTTTAAGCCAGCTTTTTCATTCTCTTCTTTCACCTTCATCAAGAGGCTCTTTCTTTAGTTTCTCTTTTTTATTTCTGCCATAAGGGTGATGTCATATGCATATCTTAGGTTACTGATATTTCTCCCAGCAATCTTGATTCCAGCTTGTGCTTCCTCCAGCTCAGCATTTCACATGATGTACTCTGCATATTTGATAAATAAACAGGCTGACAATATACAGCCTTCTTTTCCCAACTTGAAATCAGCCCGTTTTTCCATATCCTGTTCTAACTTGCTTCTTGACTTGCATACAGGTTTTACAGGAGGAAGGTAAGGTGGTCTGGTACACCTATCTCTTTAAGTATTTTTCACAGTTAATAAAATGTTATCACAATAATGATCCACACAGTCCAAGGCTTTACAGTAGTCAATGAAGCAGAAATAAATGGTTTTCTGGTAGTTGTTTTAAAGCAGAAGTAGATATTTTGAAAAGATGCATAAACCTATGTGGAAAAAGCAAGAGAGTTCAAGAAAAACATCTATTTCTGCTTTACTAACTATTCCAAAGCCTTTGACTGTGTGGATCACAATAAACTGGACAATTCTGAAAGAGATGGGAATACCAGACCACCTGACCTGCCTCTTGAGAAACCTATATGCAGGTCAGGAAGCAACAGTTAGAACTGGACATGGAAGAACAGACTGGTTCCAAATTGGCAATGGAGTATGTCAAGGATATATACTGTCACCCTGCTTATTTAACTTATGTGCAGAGTACATCATGAGAAACGCTGGGCTGGAAGAAACACAAGCTGGAATCAAGATTGCTGGGAGAAAAATCAGTAACCTCAGATATGCAGATGACACCACCCCTTATGGTAGAAAGTAAAGAGGAACAAAAAAGCCTCTTGATGAACGTGAAAGTGGAGAGTGAAAAAGTTGGCTTAAAGCTCAACATTCAGAAAATGAAGATCATGGCATCTGCTCCCATCACTACATGGGAAATAGATTGGGAAACAGTGAAAACAGTGTCAGACTTTATCTTTTCAGGCTCCAAAATCACTACAGATGGTGATTGCAGCCATGAAATTAAAAGACGCTTACTCCTTGGGAGGAGAGTTATGACCAACCTAGACAGCATATTCAAAAGCAGAGACATTACTTTGCCAACAAAGGTCCTTCTAGTCAAGGCTATGGTTTTTCCAGTGGTCATGCGTGGATGTGAGATTTGGACTGTGAAGAAAGCTGAGCGCTGAAGAATTGATGCTTTTGAACTGTGGTGTTGGAGAAGACTCTTGAAAGTCCCTTGGACTGCAAGGAGATCCAACCAGTTCATTATAAAGGATATCAGTCCTGGGTGTTCTTTGGAAGGAATGATGCTAAAGCTGAAACTCCAGTACTCTGGCCACCTCATGAGAAGAGTTGACTCAGTGGAAAAGACTCTGATGCTGGGAGGGATTGGGGGCAGGAGGAGAAGGGGACGACCAAGGATGAGATGGCTGAATGGCATCATCAACTCAATAGACATGAGTATGAGTGAACTTCGGGTATTGGTGATAGACAGGGAGGCCTGGTGTGCTGCAGTTCATGGGATTGCAAAGAGTTAAACACGACTGAGCAACTGAACTGAACTGATGCTCACTACAGTATTATTTACAGTAGCTAAGATATGGAAGCATACTAAGTGCCCACTGATAAATGAAACAATAAAGAAGATATAGTATATTATATGCAATTAAATATTACCTAACCATAAAAGAGAATCAAATCTCACCCTTTGTGACAACATGGATGCACCTAGAAGCATTTATAAGAACTGAAATAAGTCAGACAGAGAAAAACAAATACTGTATTATTTCATTTATATGTGGGATATATAAATCAAAACAATGGACAAACAGAAACAGTCATAGATACAGAGAACAGTTAGGAGGTTGCCAGAGGGGAGGGTGGGTGAAGAGATAAGAGAATTAGGTGACAGAAATTAAGAGGTACAAAAGTCCTGGGGAAAAAAAATAATATGCCTGCAATACAGGAGACCCAAGTTCGATTCTTGGGTTGGGAACCTTCCTTGGAGAAGAAATGGAAACCCACTTATTGCCTGGAGAATTCCATGGACAGAGGAGCCTGGTGGGCTACAGTCCATGGGTTGCAAAGAATCAGACATGACTGAGTGGCTAACACTACACTTTCTTTCATATATGAGGTACTTAATGTTCACTAAATTTGTGAACACTTCATGATATTAGCATTTTACAAATGATGTGAACATTTCATAATTATATAAATAAAATAATTATGCTGTGCAGCTTAAATTTATACAATGCTGTATGTCAATTATATCTCAATAAAATTGGAAGAATAAATGTTTTAAAATAGTAAATGGTATTGGAAAAGATAATAGGTTTACAAAATAATGAAGATATGCTTCATATCAAATTTATGTTTCTGTGATTTTAATTCATAAATATAAATACTGTTCAAAAGCCATGTTTATGTGTGCTATGTTTAATCAAAGAAACATTAATAAACATAGTGTTTATTTATCCATGAATAAATATAAAATACACATAAGAGTTAAGGAAATCATGTTAGAGGAATCATAGTTTAAACTACAATTTTGAATAGAGATATATGTTTATCAGGTAATAATGAGAGCAAGTATGCTGCTGCTGCTGCTGCTAAGTCGCTTCAGTCGTGTCTAACTCTGTGCGATCCCAGAGACAGCAGCCCACCAGGCTTCCTCGTCCCTGGGATTCTCCAGGCAAGAACACTAGAGTGGGTTGCCATTTCCTTCTCCAATGCATGAAAGTGAAAAGTCAAAGTGAAGTCGCTCAGTCGTGTCCAACTCCTAGTGACCCCATGGAATGCAGCCTACCAGCGTCCTCCATCCATAGGATTTGCCAGGCAAGAGTACTGGAGTGGGGTGCCATTGCCTTCTCCGAGAGCATGGATATTCCTAGAAAAATAAGTGATACACAGAAATTTAACACAAAACAATAGGAGGAGTGTTTTTGTCTGGAGAACAAGTGCAAAAATGTGAACCCAAAGAGAAATGAAAAAATTATAGACAAAATTAAAACTAGGAAAGGCTTTACATTTCATGGTAACTAGTGCTTTTTCTGTGCATCTTAATAAAGTATTTAAAACTTTTAAGTGTGCAGAGATTGTATTAAAAGTCAATAGTGGGAGACAAGTTTAGAACATGTAACAATAATGCCAATAAAAGCTGAAGAAAATCTGTATTATATTCACAATACTCAAGTTAGACCAAAAGAATGTCCTTGAACAGAATGCATTTTGGAATCTATATGGGTTTTTATCTTTGAATGGACTGAGGGAAAAAAAGGAGTAAAATAAATGGGAAAAAAACACTCATTTCTTTTAGATAGTAATATTAAGAAATGGTACCTCAATTAGAGAATGCTTAAGTCAGTTATGCTTATGCCTTCATGGATGCAAGCCCAAGTGTCTTTGTTTTACTTATAGCTCTAGCTTTTTCCTGTTTCCCAGAGCAATGACTGATAACAACAGTCTCCTTCTCAAGTATCCCGGTTTAGCTGATAAATTACATGGTTCACACAACTGTAAGTTATATCTGCTCATCTCTACTTTTATTCTTATGCCATATGGTATTAAAATCAAGTGGGAAAAGTTGGGGGAAAGTTATATGTGAAAATAAAATTTAAATATTTAATCCATCCAACATTCAATAAATTTAATCACCAGAACAAAGTTAACTAAAACTTAAAAATCAAATTCAGCATCTTATGTGCTTTTGACCACAATACAAGCAAGGATTCTCTGCCTGCACATTGCCTGAAACTTCTTTTTAACAAGTTAGGAGATGGACGCTGAGATCTTGATGCAAAACATTTTACTCTTCAGTAGGCAACATTTTCACTATTTCTTATATCATCCTCTATAGTACAATGCCATAGCAATTTAAATTTTAAATGATAAAGTAATATACAGTCAATATACAGTCATATATATATATATATATATATATATATATACATATTACTCTTTGAAATTAAAACTTTTTAGAAATTATGTAAAGACATTTTATTACTACATGTGAGTGAAAGTCACTCAGTTTTGTCTGGCTATAGAGTCCATGGAATTCTCCAGGCCAGAATACAGGAGTGGGTGGCCTTTTCCTTCTCCAGGGATCTTTCCAATTGAAGGATCAAACCTAGGTTTCCCGCATTGCAGACATATATATTTTTTACTAGCTGAGACACAAGGGAAGCCCAAGAATACTGGTGTGGGTAGCCTATCCCTTCACCAGTGGATCTTACTGACCCAGGAATCAAACTGGAGTCTCCTGCATTGCAGGTAGATTCTTTACCAACTGAATTATCAGGGAATTCCTGATTACTATCTACTGAGACATTAATTTTATAACTGGCATTCTCATCTCATAAATTTACTTTAAAATGGCCTCCCTAGTAGAGCTTGACTCACTATTCAGAAAATACATATTTATATTTATGACATATATCACTCTTATGAGTCTTATTTTGATTTTTTAAATTATAATTAAAACTTTTAATTCCTATCTTTGTTAAATATAATAAAGTAAAACAAATGAGTAAGGAAGTAAAATTGTCAAATGTTAATCAAGGTGCATAAAATGCTTGCTGCTGCTGCTGCTGTGTCATTTCAGTAGTGTCCGACTCTGTGCAACCCCATAGACAGCAGCCCACCATGCTCTCCCCATCCCTGGGATTCTCCAGGCAAGAACATTGGGGTGGGTTGCCATTTCCTTCTCCAGTGCACGGAAGTGAAAAAGGAAAGTGAGGTTGTTCAGTCATGTCCGACTCTTAGCAACCCCATGGACTGCAGCCTAACAGGCTCCTCCGTTCATGTGATTTTCCAGGCAAGAGTACTGGAGTGAGTCGCCATTGCCTTCTCCAGAATAAAATGCTTAGGAAATGTTATTTAGCATACCATGCATAATTATACAATTTTTATCATTAATATGCCCAAAATTGACTGGTCATTATTATCAAAACTTCACCAAAAGAAAACATTTTTATTCCTTTTGTAGATAACAGCTTGAAACTCTAGGTTAAAAAAAAAAATCAGCTATCTAAATGCACTGAATTATGGCCATATGGTGAAGGAAGAAATTTGAAACTTGGAAAATGATTTCACTGGATAAGTGTGTGTGTCTTTGTGTGTGTCTGTGTGTGTTAATGGCTGTTTTACCTTGGGACAAGTCCTAGTGTGTGTCATGTGAGTGGCTAAATCTTACATAGAAAATGTATAGTTGTCTTTCTTAAACATTAGAAACAAAGTTGAGGCAATCATAGATGTATAGTCTGAATGTTCGTGTTGAAATCTTAATGTTCAGTACAATAGTATTAAGAGGCGGACCACTTGAAAAGTAAGTAGGTCTTAAGATGGATCCCTCATGAATGAGATTAACCCTCTTACAAGGAGATAATGTGGAGAAGGCAATGGCCAGCCCACTCCAGTATTTTTGCCTGGAGAACCCAATGGGCAAAGGAGCCTGGTGGGCTATAGTCCATAGGGTCACAAAGAGTTGGGCACGACTGAGTGAAACTAAACCACCAAAGAAATAATGAAACATGCCCTAGGCTGTTTCACCATATGAGAATAGAGCTAGAAGTTCTATGAAATGGGTCCTCATTAAGCTCGGAATCTGCTGGCCTCACAGTCTTTGCTTTCCATCCTTCAGAACTGAGGAACTAGGTTTTGTTATTTATAAACTACCTATTCTAGTGCATTTTTAAAGCAGCCTGAATGGATTAGTCTTTATGTGAACCATGGTCTTAATGAACCTCCCTAGAAGAAGAGCAGCCAGTTTGAACCAAAGGGGAAGGATACAGGAAAGAATGAAAGATGGCTATAGAATTCTTATGTTCTATAGGGTGTGACCATAGAGCTATTTGGTTGAGAATGTGTGATATTCTTCAAAATTAAGAAAAGAAGGACCCAAAAAATAATTCAGAGATCATTAGGACTGCTTCCTCAGTTTAAAAAAAGGGCCTTTGCCTGGGTTTCAACAAATCTAATGACAACCACCAAAAGCCATGAGAGTCTGATTCTTTACCCAGCAGAACTATGGGGGCATGGCCACTTTCACCTAGGGTTTGAAGGATGGAGCATTATGAAGGTATGGCAGAAGATTTTAACAATAAGGACCAGGCTACCTATAGGAAAATGCTCTGTGGAGAAATGGAGGTAGAGCTTCCTTGAGACCTTAAATGAGTAAAGCCACCAGCATACAATTCAGCCCAAAACAGCATGGGACTCCAACTCATGAGAGCTGATGCATGAACTGTGCCCCGTCAAAACTTGATGGTGAGAATGTCCTAGTGTGTCCAGAAGGCAAGACCCCTGCCCCTGTGAAAAGATCAGGAAAAGTGAAGTTTTAAGGTTTAATGTTTTCCCTGTTGGGTTTTGGATTTGCTTGCAGTCTGTCACCCCTTGCTTTCCTATTTCTCCCATTTGGAATGGAAATGTTTACCCCATGTCTATCCTACCATAGCATTTTAGAAACACATAGTATTTAATGTCATAGATTCTTACTAAGGAACAATTTGCCTCAGAATTGATATTTAGATGAGACTTTGGACTTCAGCTTTTCAATTGATTTAGGCATGATTAAGACTTCTGGGTTATTGGAAGAGAATGGATATATTTTTCACATGAGAGGACATGAATTTTAGTGGCCCAGGGATCAAATGTTGTGATCTGAATGTGGATGAAAAGTGAAACTGAGGGTCACTCAGTTGTGGCTGACTTCTTGTAATCCCATGGACTATACAGTCGGTGGAATTCTCTAGGCCAGAATACAGGAGTGGATAGCCTTTCCCTTCACCAGGGGATCTTCCCAATTCAAGGATAGAACCCAGGTCCTCCACATTGCAGGTGGATTCTTTACCAGCTGAGCCAAAAGGGAAGACCTAGAATACTGGAGTGAGTAGCCTATCCCTTTGCCAGTGGATCTTCCTGACACAGGAATCGAAACAGAGTCTCCTGCATTGAAGGTGAATTCTTTACCAACTTAGCTATCAGGGAAGTCCCTGAATGGGTATGTCTACCCTAAAATCTTATTGACTGATATATTATTGGGAGGTAGAGATTTTGGGAAGTACTTAGGTCATGAGAATGAAGCTCTCTTGGATTGACTATATTAATGTTGTTATAAAAAGAGACCCCACAGAGTTTCCTAGCTCCCTCCATCATGTGAGGATACATTGAAAAGCCATGGTCCAGGAAGTGGGTCCTCAGAAAACACTGAATCTATTGACCTCCTAATCTTAGACTATCCATCCTCCAGAACTATGAGAAATACGCCTGGTTTTTAAAAGCTACCCTATTTGAAGTATTGTGTTATAGTACCCAGACAGAGTAGGGGAAGCAAGAAAGTGAGGATAAAATTCCAGAAAGGAGCAACCGAGAGTGGAACAGCTCAAAATCTAAGGGTAAATTCAGCCCAGGTATCTGGAAACATCACATATGCTTATGGCTAATATAACTGAACATAGATTTCAGCAGCCACCACCTCACAGAAAGGCAGTTTGCAACTTGAGTTCTGCCAATAGTGTCTGGATTTTGTTTAGGATATCTTGTAGAAACACAAGATTCTGTTATATTCTTCTAAAGAGTGTGTGTGTATGTTTCTACTTACATAATTGTGTCAGTATAATTGATGATTTCTTCTAATGCATGCACAAAGTAATTTTTTTCCAGTTTGTCTGTATTTTCTAGAATATCCGAGACACTACTTAATTATAGTATGACTAGAAGTATTCTCCTAAAGTTCTAATTTTTGCAATCATATTGCTGTTTTGCTTTTTCAATTTAGTTCAGTCACTCAGTCATGTCCAACTATTTGTGACTCCATGAATCGCAGCACATGAAGCCTCTGTCCATCACCAACACCCGGAGTTCACTCAGACTCACGTCTATTGAGTCAGTGATACCATCCAGCCATCTCATCTTCTGTCATCCCCTTTTCCTCCTGCCCCCTAATCTCTCACAGCATCAGAGACTTTTCCAGTGAGTCAACGCTTCGCATGAGGTGGCCAAAGTATTGGAGTTTCAGCTTCAGCATCATTTCTTCCAAAGAACACCAGGACTTATTTCCTTCAGAATGGACTGGTTGGATCTCCTTGCAGTCCAAGGGACTCTCAAGAGTATTCTCCAACACCACAGTTCAAAAACATCAATTCTTCAGCGCTCAGCTTTCTTCACAGTCCAATTCTCACATCCATACATGACCACTAGAAAAACCATACCCTTGACTAGATAAACCTTCGTTGGCAAGTAATGTCTCTGCTTTACAAAATGCTATCTAGGTCCCTTCCAAGGAGTAACTGCCTTTTAATTTCATGGCTGCAATCACCATCTGCAGTGATTTTGGAGCCCCCCAAAATAAAGTCAGCCACTGTTTCCACTGTTTCCCCACATATTTCCCTTGAAGTGATGGGACTGGATGCCATGATCTTCATTTTCTGAATGTTGAGCTTTAAGCCAACTTTTTCACTCTCCACTTTCACTTTCATCAAGAGGCTTTTAGTTCCTCTTCACTTTCTGCCATAAGGATGGTGTCATCTGCATATCTGAGGTTACTGATATTTCTCCCAGCAATCTTGATTCTAGCTTCTGCTTCTTCCAGCCCAGAGTTTCTCATGATGTACTCTGCATAGAAGTTAAATAAGCAGGGTGACAACATACTGCCTTGATGTACTCCTTTTCCTATTTGGAACCAGTCTGTTGTTCCATGTCCAGTTCTAACTGTTGCTTCCTGACCTGCATATAGGTTTCTCAATAGGCAGGTCAGCTGTTCTGGTATTCCCATCTCTTGAAGAATTTTCCACAGTTTATTGTGTTCCACACAGTCAAAGGCTTTGGCATAGTCAATAAAGCAGAAATAGATATTTTTCTGGAACTCTCTTGCTTTTTCCATGATCCAGCAGATGTTAGCAATTTGATCTCTGGTTCCTCTGTCTTTTCTAAAACCAGCTTGAACATCTGGAAGTTCACAGTTCACGTATTGTTGAAGCCTAGCTTGTAGAATTTTTAGTATTACTTTACTAGCATGTGAGATGAGTGCAATTGTGCGGAAGTTTGAGCATTCTTTGACATTGCCTTTCTTTGGGATTGGAACGAAGACTGATCATTTCCAGTCCCGTGGCCACTGCTGAGTTTTCCAAATTTGCTGGCGTATTTAGTGCAGCACTTTCACAGCATCATCTTTCAGAACTTGAAATCGCTCAACTGGCATTCCATCACCGCCACTAGCTTTGTTTGTAGTGATGCTTTCTAAGGCCCACTTGACTTCACATTCCAGGATGTCTGGCTCTAGATAAGTGATTACACCATCATGATTATCTTGGTCGTGAAGATTTTTTTGTAGTTTTCTGTGTATTCTTGCCACTTCTTAATATCTTCTCCTTCTGTTAGGTCCATACCATTTCTGTCCTTTATCATGCCCATCTTTGCCTGAAATGTTCCCTTGGTGTCTCTAATTTGCTTTTTATGATGACTATTTTTGAGTCTTAGAAAAGGTGGTGACCAAGAAGGGAACTATAGGGAACTATACCCAAGATCCTATAAGAGAAAAAAATCTGAAAAAAAAAAAATGTTTAACTGAACTACTGTGCTACATACTGGAAAGTAACACAACATTGTATACCGACAATATTTCAATTAAAAAAATTCTGATAAAAAAGAAAAGGTAATATTCTTTAATTTTTTCTATTCATATTTTTCATAGATAATCATTAGGAAAGCTGATTTATCTTAAATGATATCACATAGTTTATTATAATTGACATGAATTTGCATCTTCATTTGTTGAAGTCATTCTGATATGTAGCTACATAATGAAATTATACCTTGAGAATAAATTCTGTTTAATATCAGTTAATTATATACTGCTTTGTACCAATGTGAATGTTTCATAATATTCAGGAAATTACATTTACTTTGGTTGATTTTAATTGACTTTCTCGAGTCATAATTTACCTAAAGTAAACTTTGCACATTTTAAGTATAATGTATGTTGGATTAGTTGCTCAGTTTTGCCCAACTCTTTATGACCTCCATACATGGAATTCTCCAGGCAAGAATACTGGAGTGGGTCACCATTTATGGAAAATAAATGGGGGAAAAAGTGGAAACAGTGACAGATTTTATCTTGTTAGTCTCCAAAATCACTGTAGAAAGTGACTGCAGACATAAAATTAAAAGATGCTTGCTCCTTGAAAGGAAGTCTTTGACAAAGTTAGACAAACATATTAAGATGCAGAAATAGCACTTTGATGACAAAGATCTGTCTAGTCAAAAACTATTATTTTTCCAGTAGTCATGTACGGATATGAGAGTTGAACCATAAAGAAGGCTGATGGCCAAAGAATGGATGTTTTTGAATTAGATGCTGAAGAAGCAAGAAGATGAAATCAATCAATCTTAAAAGAAATCAGTCCTGAATTTTCATAGGAAGGACTGATGTTGAAGTGGAAGCTGCAGTATTATGGCCACCTGATCTGAAGAGCTGGCGCATCAGCAAAGACCTTGATTCTGAGAAAGACTGAGGGCAGGAGGAGAAGGGGACAGCAGAGAATGAGATGGTTGAATGGCATCATCAACACAATGGACTCGAGAACAAACTCTGGGAGAGAGTGAATGACAGGGAACCCTGGCCCGCTGTAGTCCATGGGATTGCAAAGGTGGGGACATGGCTTATCAGCTGAAAACAACAATATACTGGGTTGGCTAAAATTTCATTTGAGTTTTTGTACCAACTTACAGTAAAACACAAATGAACTTTCTGGCTAACACAATAGTTTAAAGGCTTTAGAAAAAATTATTCATCAGAATAGCTGTCAATAAAGTTTAAAACTATTCTATTATCTCATAAGGTTTTTGGTTCTCTTTTGTAGTAAATTATTGACTCCAAATTCATGGCTTAGACATCACTGATCTGATTTCTACTATATAAAATTATATCTACTTTCAGAAATTCATGTAAAAAGAATTCCATGGTAGCCATCTTGGCTTATATTGCTCAGCATGCTGCTTTTAATTTTAGACATAGTTTCATTTGTCAGTAGCTTATATATTTTTTGCTGATTAGAATTCCATCCTATAAATAAACAGGGTATATATCCCTTTTACTATCAATGGGAATTTGCTGTTTTGACTTTTTTATTTTTATTGTTATTGCTGTTTAGTCGTTCAGTCATGTCTGACTCTTTGTGACACCATGGAATGCAGCACACCGGGTTCCCTGTCCTTCACCAACTCCCAGAGTTTGCTCAAACTCATGTCCATTGAGTCAATGATGCCACCAAACTATCTCGTCCTCTTTCAACCCCTTCTTTTCCTACCTTAGATCTTTCCCAGAATCAGGTTCTTTTCTGAGGCAGCTCTCCATATCAGGTGGCCAAAGTACTGGAACTTCAGCTTTAGCATCAGTCTTACTATTAAAAAATAATATTATTATAAAAAGTATATTTTGGGCAGAAGTTTTCATTTCCTTCAATAAATACTTAGAAGGGTAATTCTTAAGTAATATCTACCAAACTGTTTTCCCAAGTAGATATATCATTTTGTAATTTTCTGTTTTTTTTTTTTTTGCAATGACGAGTCCTAATGGATCCATATCTAGATAAACTATTGATACCATCAATATCTTTAATTTTAGCTATCTAGTGGGGTGGTACCTCATTGCTTTTTCATTTCCCCTGTGATATTTTATCTTTAACATTTATGTATTTGCTTGTTGGCCATTCATGTATAGTATTTGTGTGTGTGTGTGTGTGTGTGTGTGTGTGTGTGTGTGTGTGTATATATATAATATGTGTGTGTGCTAAGTTGCTTCAATTGTGTCTGACTCATTGTGACCCTATGGACTGTATACCACCAGGTTCCTCTGTCTCTCTGTCTCTTTCTATGTGTGTGTATATATATATATATATATACACATATATATGTGTGTGTATATATATATATATACACACATATATATGTGTATATGTGTGTGTGTATATATATATATATGTATATATATATAAAGAGAGTTTTTGTTGTTATATTGGGGACTACATATCTTAATTTTTGTGTATGTGTATGTGGTGTGAAATGGAGTGAAAGTACATTTTCTTTCCCACATATCTATCCAGTTGTCACACTATATATATATAACATTTATTCAAGTATTTAACTCATTTTAGATTTCTGAATTTCTTTATATTTAGTTATAAAACTTCCTTATATATTTGGAACATAAGTTCTTTAATAGATTCATGTATTGGGAGTGTTTATCCCTGTCTGTGACCTGCATTTCTATTTTTTGATAATGGCACCTTTTTGAAGAGGAGGTGGTTTTCATTTTGAAGATAATTCAATTGATTATTGCTATATGTTAATATTTAATCTGTCTAAATATTCTTTGTTTACTCCAAGGTAGTTAACATTCCTTCATGTATTTTGCTCTAGATATTTAGAGTTTTGTTTTTATATTGGGGACTATATATCTTATTTTGTGTGTATGTGCATATTGTATGAAGAGGAATGAAGGTACACTTTCTCTCCCACATATCTATCCAATTGTCATGCTTTATGATTTCTTAAAAGTCTATTCTCTCTGATGAATTCTATCAGTATCTTTTATAAATATCTATTATATTTGGTTATTTAATTTTTTGTTTAATTTTCATCAGTTTATCAGCAAAAATGTTCTTCCTTTTTAATTGCCTTTTAGTTTTTCTACTTGTGGAGTTTGTTTTGTTTTGTGGGAATCTAATAATATGTTGGAGAAGACTCTTGAGAGTCCTTTGGACTGCAAGGATATAAAACCAGTTAATCCTAAAGGAAATAAACTTTGAATATTCTTTGGAGGGATTGATGCTGAGACTTAAGATCCAATACTTTGACCACCTGATGAGAAGAGATAACTCACTGAAAAAGACCATGATGCTGAAAATGATTGAAGGCAGGAGGATAAGGGGATAATGATGACAGAGGATTAGATGGTTGGTTAGCATCCCTGAGTATATGGATATGAATTTGAGCAAGTTCTGGGAGATGATGAAGGACAGGAAAGCCTGGTGTTCTGCAGTCCATAGGGTTGCAAAGTGTTGGACACAAGTGAGCAACTGAACAACAATTAACTGATTGAAGTAAAGTGAAGTTGCTCAGTCGTGTCCGACTCTTTGCGACCCCATGGACTGTAGCCTATCAGGCTCCTCCGTTCATGGGATTTTCCAGGCACGAGTGCTGGAGTGGACTGCCATTTCCTTCTCCAGAGGATCATCCCGACCCAGGAATTGAACCTGGGTCTCCCGCATTGCAGGCTGGTGTTTTACCATCTGAGCTACCATGGTAAAGCAATTAACTGATTAATTTATTATAAATCTTCCATGTATTTTTAAATAAGTTGAAATTTCTGTTTAATAATGACTTCTTGTAAATCAACTAAAGTGAAAATGAAAAGTGAAGTCGCTCAGTCGTGTCTGACTCTGTGCGACCCCGTGGATTGCAGTTCACCAGGCTTTTCTGTCCATGGGATTCTCCAAGCAAGAATACTGGAGGGGGTTGCCATTTCCTTCTCCAGAGGATCTTCCCCTGCCCATAAGTCTAAAATAATCATTATTTTATTATACCATTGAATTCTTCTTTTTTTGTATTCTGGGTCACTTAAATTCTTATAAAATTTTACCAAAATTTTCCTGCATTTCTAGTTTTATCTTATATATTTAGTTCCATTGCCATTTAATATATACTCTTCTTGTATTTTAATTTCCTCAAAATCTGCACCTCCCATCAAAACATAGTGATTTTTTTTTTTTACTATTTAGTGTTATCATTAAATTCCTCACACCTTATATTGTTATTCTTCCTGTATTCACAAGATATTACATAACATGCTCATCATATATTTTAAAACTGTATTCATTTCATGTTAATGTATTGCTTAATCTTACTTTGCTATCTTACTTAGGGCAGCTAACACAGTTTCTTCCATGTGTTACACGTAGGCAAAAATAAGGAGTAATTTCTCATACAATTTTCACTCCCAGGTCTTTAACATACTTCTTACATACTTCATCTTATTAGAGGATATTCATCTCCTATCTGTCAAACTACAGTCCTTCTCTACTTTAATTGCAGTCAAGATAAAATTTACCCAAATTTATAGACTACCCCTCCAGTATTCTTGCCTGGAGAATCCCATGGGCAAAGGAGCCTGGCAGGCTACAGCCCATGGGGTCACAAGAGTCACACATGATTTAGCGACTAAACCACCACCACATAGACTAACTCCTTACTAAAGTTACACAATTCTCTTCATTTAATTTCTAATAAAATCCAAGTTCTCAGTATTCTATTTTTTTTTTTGCCTCACAGTTTATTAATCTATTGGAAATGTTGAATAAAAGTCTCTGATTATTTATGTGAAAAGTAAAACTTCAAGGATTTTGCTCTTATGCACTTCCTGACAGACTGTGATTCGAACATTTCACCAGAGGCTTCTTCATTAATATTCAGAAGCTCAACAGACTTGCAGGGCTTTTGATTCTCTCAGAAGGAATGACATCAATTTGCAGTAACATTGAATATTCACATACTTTTGAATACATCACAGGCAAGAGTCTATACACTGATTACCAAATGTTTAATTTGAATACTTACCTTGTCTTTCTTTAAATATCTCCCCTTTTTAGAATTAAAGGGGTCTCAAAAAGTCATTTCAGTTTTTAAATAACACAGGATGAATAAAAGTTCTACTCAAAAGGTTAAAAGAACCCATAACTCTTTGAAGAGAGAAAACACAGATGATCTCTTTTGGTAATTGTTAAAGGTCATGTTTTAATCTAGTGCCTCAAACTGATAATAGGGAACAGCCACAAGACTATAGTTGAAGGTCATAACATCACACTGAACTAAAAGTATATTAGAATAAAATCAGTTAAGCATGGTATTTGTCTTCTGAAATTATTGGGTTTAACTAAGTTTACACCCCCATATTTGATATGAATATTTATCTAAATATTTAGAGACAATTAAAAAGAAGAAGAAAATAAATTAGGTGGATTAAAATGTAATTCAGTCATTTTAACATTGTGAATATTACTTTTGACTTACATGAAAGTCACTTTAACATGTACTGATTATTGAAAAATAATATCTTGATCAGATTTTTGTTTATCTCTTTTTTAAAAATTTCCATCCTCCATAATCTTTATTTCCTGCCAGATTAAATATATAACTAATTGTTCTGATGAAAGTTATCCAGAGTTAAATAAAAAGCAGTTGCACAATTTAGTGCTGTTATTGCCTGTCTCTTAGTACATATTCATTATATTGAAATAAACAACCCAAAAACTGACTGGTTTGTAAAAACTGTAGCATTCTACATTGTCAATATAGAACTCAATATTATTCACTACTCATTAAAATATTAAGATTAGAGAAGTGATGATAATGAGATAGTTATTTCCTCAAAATACTTTATGATTTGTTGCATCCACAAGATAAAAGATCCAGTAATTTTACTGGTTTGTAAATTCTTCTTTACTATGGGTAAACCCTCTGAGACAGATACTTCTGTGACAAGTTTTAAAGATATCAGTTCAGTTCAATTCAATCACTTAGTCATGTCCCATTCTTTGCGACCCCATGAATCGTAGCACACCAGGCCTCCTTGTCCATCACCAACTCCCAGAGTTCATTCAGGCTCACGTTCATCGAGTCAGTGATGCCATCCAGCCATCTCATCCTCGGTCGTCCCCTTCTCCTCCTGCCCCCAATCCCTCCCAGCATCAAAGTCTTTTCCAGTGAGTCAACTCTTTGCATCAGGTGGCCAAAGTACTGGAATATCAGCTTTAGCATCATTCCTTCCAAAGAAATCCCAGGGCTGATCTCCTTCAGAATGGACTGTTGGATCTACTTGCAGTTCAAGTGAATCTCAAGAGTGCTCTCCAACAACAGTTCTCCAACTGTTCTCCAACAGTTCAAAAGCATAAATTCTTTGGCTCTCAGCCTTCTTCGCAGTCTAACTCTCACATCCATACATGATTACTGGGAAAACCATAGTCTTGACTAGACGGACCTTAGTGGGCAAAGTAATGTCTCTGCTTTTGAATATACTATCTAGGTTGGTCATAACTTTTCTTCCAAGGAGTAAGCGTCTTCTAATTTCATGGCTGCAATTACCATCTGCAGTGATTTTGGAGCCCCAAAATATAACCTCAGATATGCAGATGACACCACCCTTATGGCAGAAAGTGAAGAGGAACTAAAAAGCCTCTTGATGAAAGTGAAAGTGGAGAGTGAAAAAGTTGGCTTAAAGCTCAATATTCAGAAAAAAAAAGATCATGGCATCTGGTCCCATCACTTCATGGGAAATAGATGGGGAAACAGTGTAAACAGTGTCAGACTTTATTTTTGGGGGCTCCAAACCACTTCAGATGGTGACTGCAGCCATGAAATTAGAAGATGCTTATTCCTTGGAAGAAAAGTTATGACCAACCTAGACAGCATATTCAAAAGCAGAGACACTACTTTGCCGACTATGGTCCGTCTAGTCAAGGCTATGTTTTTCCCAGTGGTCATGTATCGATGTGAGAGTTGGACTGTGACACAGCAGCAGCAGCAAGGACTTGAACCTGGGCAAACTTCAGAAGATGGTGAGGGAAAAGAAGTCCTGGTGTGCTGCATTCTGTGGGGTCACAAAGAGTCAGACATGACTGGATGACTGAATAACAACAAGAACTAATACAAAGATCTTTTTGGTATGTTTAATTTACTTTGTCCTCTTGCAATCTGCCTCCTAAGTAATCTCTTCAAAGACTGGTTTCAGAGACTCAGACAAGGCTCTAAAAGTTTACACTACAAGGCAGTTGCAGAATGGCTTATGGGCAGTGAATGTAAATTAAAATATGCATTAAAAAGATATTATGAGATTATATTCTCCAAAATTAATAAAGAAAAGGAATACAGCAATACAAATAATATGAAATTAATTATTTCAAGTCCTAAGCAAAATCTACTGTTAGACAATGTTCTCTATTTTTGCTAATAGGAGAAAAATATAGTCTCCAAAGTATAAGATTGCTTACAGGAGCTACTTTGAAGGAAGAAAAACAGTAAGTACTTTCGACACTGTGTGAGAAACTACTCAAAATACTTAAAAGTTATAAATTTTACCTACTAATGGCATATTTTTTAATTTATTTAAATTAGAGTACATTATTGTCACAAAAGTTCCTGATCAAAAGAAATTGAGATGTACAGGAATCAATATTTCTAAGATCATTAAGCTAGCTCGTGAAATAATTGCTATTAAACCTACTTCTGCTTTCCTCAAATTTTTCATTGTGAAGTTACCAAAAACTTAGATGAAGAAAACATAAGCAAATTCTCACAACAGAAGATAGTATGTTGACATTTTCGTCCCTTCTAATGGAGCCATTGGTATCATCTTTCATATCATAACTAGTGTATGCATCAGGTTAAAATTCAAAGACTAAAAATAAACTTTGAGGAGAGAAGTTGGTGCAACTTAATTATATCTTGGTTCAATTATATGATTTTGAGGCATATTTGATATGCTACATTTTTATGTCACTTGTGTTTTTAATCTCTAAATTATTTGTAGATAAATTTGCATCTGCCTTCTCTTAATTTCTTCAGTTCAGTCACTCAGTCATGTTCAACACCTTGTGACCCCATGGACTGCAGCATGCCAGGCCTCTCTGTCCATCACCAACTCCCAGAGTTTACTCAAACTCATGTCCACTGAGTCAGTGATTCCAGCCAACCATCTCATCTTCTGTTGTCCTCTTCTCCTCCTGCCTCCAATCTTTCCCATCAGTAAGGTCTTTTCTAATGAGTCAGTTCTTTACATCTGGTGGCCAAAGTATTGGAGTTTCAGCTTCAGCATCAGTCCTTCCAATGAATATTCAGGACTAATTTCTTTTAGGATGAACTGTTTGGATCTCCTTGCAGTCTAAGGGACTCTCAAGAGTCTTCTTCAACACCACAGTTCAAAAGCATCAATTCTTCAGCACTCGGCTTTCTTTATAGTCCAACTCTCACATCCATACATGACTACTGGGAAAACCACAGCTTTGACTAGATGAACCTTTGTTGGCAAAGTAATGTCTTTGCTTTTTAATATGTTGTCTAGGTTGGTCATAGCCCCCCCCCGCCAAGGAACGAGCATCTTTTAATTTCATGGCTGCAGTCACCATCTGTAGTGATTTTGGAGCCCCCAAATACAGTCTGTCACTGTTTGCATTGTTTCCCCCTCTGTTAATAGAGGTATATTTTGTATTGACTAACCCTTCTGTAGAATACAATTGTAGTTCTGGATATAATATAGAAACAACTATTTTGGAAGGAACTAAGAGTGAATAAATACAGGAGAAATCAAAAGGAAGTATGCCATAAAGGGCTTCCCTTGTGGCTCGGGTGGTAAAGAATCTGCTTGCAATGTGGGAGACCTACTCTCTCCAGCATTCTGGCCTGGAGAATTCCATGAACTGTATAGTTGATAGGGTTTCAAAGAGTAGGGCATGACTAAGCGACTTTCACTTTCACACCTTAAAGAGTTAAAAAAAAAATTACACCAAGTAAAATTCTTACAAATTTTAAAAATGTTTTGCCTGCAGACATGCTCCCAGTCAAGTAGTATAGGATGAGTAGATATAGAAAACTACAAATTATTATTTGTTTGAAGATTCAGAATGTGGGATTTGGCACTGTCACAGTCTAGAAACTGAAAAATTAATTCAGGAAGAAATTGGGGACGGAGAAGATGCTCCAAACTTTCCATTCAAACATTTCTATAGCCATTGGTTAAGTGTGAATGAATGCACACTAATTAAATGAGAATTCATAGGCAAGGTTTCAATCATGTGGGCAAAAGAGCAACAGTCAGAATTTTGGAAGAACTCAACAGTTTCAGCTGCTGCCCATCATGAGGAAGACATGTTTCATTTTATCCAGTAAAAACATTGTTCAGAAGAAGAAAACAAAATCCACTGTCTCTACAGAACATCATTCTCAATAATTTATATAAATGAAATATTAGACATGTCCAAATTGAGGCCCACAGTCAAAGAAGAGGTTACAAAAAAAAAATTGATGGCATAATAACCCAAATGCTGAAATTGATATGAATTTAAACTATCATAAATATATAGAAATACTTCAGAGATATGTTCATAACAAACAGACTCAGTACAGAGATGAAAACTCTAAATAAAAAACATGAAAATATTTTTATATTACTAACAGACATATTTAGAGTAGAAGACTTGAGCATATAGTACAGCAAGTTTCCACATACTCCCTCTCCTCTCTCATAGTTTTCCCTATTTCTGATGTATTGCAGTTTTAGTATCTTTGATAAAATTGTTGAACCAATATTGATACACTATTTTTGCTACAATATATTGGTTACATTAAGATTTGCCCTTTTTTTATTACAGTTCTTTATAAACATGTAATTTAACCTATCCACTATCGAAGTCTTACAGAGCATGGTTTCACTGCCCTAAAATTCCTTATACTATATTAAAGCAGTTCACACATTCTCCACTACATTTCCAAACCCCTGGCAACCAATGATATTTCTGCTGTTTCTATAGTAAGAACTTTTCCAAAATGCCATATAAATGAAGTCATACATTATGTTCTACTTTCAGACTGGCTTCTTTCACTCAGCAATATGAAGTTTGGGTCCTTCATGTCTTTCTGTGGCTAGATAGCTCATGTGTTTTTATCACTAAATAATGTTCTATTGCATGTAACACACATAGCTTCTTTATTCATTCACTTATTTAGAGACATATTGGTTGGTTGCAGTTGTTAAATATTTATGTGTAGATTTTTGTGAACTAATTTGAAATTTTAAAATTAAAAGTTACAGTAATTGAAATAAATCTGTAAGCAAATAGCCATAATGACCCAGGAGGACAGCAGAACTGTTCAATGAATTTGAATAAACACCTAGAAATATAATTGGATCTTAAGAATGAAGAAAGCACTTTAAAAAAATCCAAAGTCTTATTTCTATGGTACAGTATCAATTCGTGTATCATATATGTATATATAGCTGTTTTTGTTCAGTTGCTAAGTCATGTCTGACTCTTTGTGATTCCATCGACTATAGCAGTAATAGTCCTTTACTGTCTTCTGGAGTTTGCTCAGATTCATGTCCATTGAGTCAGTGATGCTATCTAACCATCTCATCCTCTGCCATCCCCTTCTCCTTTTGACTTGAATCTTTCTCAGCATCAGAGTCTTTTCCAGTGAGTCACCTCTTCAGATCAAGTGACCAAAGTACTGGAGCATAAGCTTCAACATCAGTCCTTTCAATGATGTTCAGAGTTGATTTCCTTTTGGATTTACTGGTTTGATCTCCTTTCAGTCCAAAGGACTCTCAAGTGTCTTCAGTGCTCAGTCTTCTTTATGGTCTATCTCTCACATCTGTACATGACTACTGGAAAAGCCATAGCCTTGACTATATGGGCCTTTGTTGGCAAAGTGATATCTCTGCTTTTTAATACACTGTCTAGGTTTGTCATACCTTTCCTTCCAAGAAGCAAACACTTAATTTCATGGCCATAGTCATCATTCACAATGATTGTGGAGTCCAAGAAAATACAAGTGTAGGTATTAGTGTTATTATCTCAATTTTACATTCAGTCCATTGTTGACATCTTATTTCATCATGGGTCTCTGGTCCAAAATATTATCAATTCCCCTCATAAATCATAAAAATAGTCTCTCCATTCTTACTCATCTTGCTAACACACTTCCTGTATTCATCTGTTCTAAATATTAAATTGTTTACTTTTTGTTCCCACATTATATCTTGGCCTTTTGTATGCCTTAAGCGTCTTATTTTGAGGAATTAATATGTTTCATTAATCCAATATATCAATCTAGTTGCAGAAAACCACTACTTAATTCTATTGCCTTAGTTTACCTAAGTTTGAAAAATCTTCCCATGAGATTGGTGGTAGGTCAAATAATGGTCCACCACAAATGTTCACATCTTAATCCCTGAAACTTTTGTATATAATTTGTATAGTCAGTGGGATGTTACAGATTTAAATAAGTTAAAGACCTTGGTCTGGGGTGATTACCCTGGAATAATCCCCAGCTGGGCCCAGTGTAATCACAAGAGTCTGATGAGAGAAAGACAAAAACACGTATCAGTAGTGAAAGAGGTGATGATAGAATCAAAATGCTGAAGTTAGGCAAGAAGTCATAACCTAAGTAGTGCAGATCCTGTTGTAGAAACTGAAAAAAGTAAGGAAATGACTTTTCCCCAAAACCTCTAAAAGAATGCAGCCCTGAAGACATTTTTATTTTAATCTTCTGACCTCCAGAACTTCAGGAGAATACATTTATATTGTTATTTACCACTAGGTTTGTGATCATTATTACAGCCACAATAAGAAACTAATTTAGAGTCTGGCCCCTGAAAGTGGAGTACTGATGTAAAAATATTTTTAAAATGCAGAAGTGTTTTTGGAATTATAAAATGAGTAGAAAGTGGTAGAGTTTTGAGATACTAAGAGAAAAAGAAATCATCATAAACTGTTGGTAGGAATATGGATGTTAACATTGGGAGATTGTGTTCATCTGTGGCTGATTCATGTCAATGTATGGCAAAACAAATACAGTCTTGTAATTAAAAAATAAATAAATATTAAAGAAAATAAAATAAAAATTAAAAATAAAATCTCTGCTGGCAAGAGCTCAGGATGAAGTGAGGAGTATGTAGATACAACTCAAAATTCAAGAATTCCCCTAGAAGCTGAAAAGAACCAAGAAAATAGATTCACCCTTTCAGAAATTCCAGAAGGGATGGACACTACCTACACCTTGACTTTAAACTAGTAAACTTGATTTTAGAGTTCTGACTTCCAGAACTGTAACATAGTAAATCTGTGTTGTCATTCAATTTGTGTTAATTTTTCAGAGCAGCAACAGTAAACTAATGAGCCTGAAAGTAACTAATTTAGGTTCATTCTCAAGCCTATTTTCCATTCAAGTTATTTAAAGTAGTGTGATGAGGAAATATTAATCTGGTAGGGACTGAGGTTTCTTTCACTGGGACTAGCCAGGATTCCTAGAATTAAATTTGGTGGAAGAGGAACTTAGTAATGTAAGAATTTCTGTACCATTTAAGAAGAAACTTACACTGACATGAAAGTTGACAGAATTTCAAACTGTATGTTACAATAATCTTCACTTTAAACTTGTCCATTAAGATCCACTTAAGACTATTCTTTGTTATATCTTCCTAATGGAAAATAATCTTTATTCACTTTAGTAACTAACACTCACCTCATGTAGGTTAGTGATGCGGTCACATTGAATAAATACATCCTATTCTATTGCTAATTATATTATAATGAGTTTCTCTTTCTATATTTAATATCTTATTTCTAGGTTCCAGGAAATTCTAATGGTTGTGAAGAAAATCATTTTTAGTTTTATTTTTTAATGGTTATAGTTTATTGTTATAAATTGCCTTTGTCTTGGAGTAGCTTGAGTCTGCACATGTTATGTCAGTTGCCAATATGGAAATTGATGAGAATTTATGGGATACAATATAATTATTTATCACTGAGCCAACTGTAATTATATCCTACTGGAAATCTGATAAGCTATTTTTCTATTTTTTTTTCCAGATGTTCAAGTTGGTTTTATTTTTATTTTTTAAAATTTCTTTTCTTTTTTTTTTTTTTTAATTACAATACTGTATTTGTTTTGCCATACATTGACATGAATCAGCCATAGGCGAACACAATCTCTCAACCATGTGAAAGTGTCTTTTCCTCACAAGCAGCATGTAAGCATCAAGATTTAGTACTAGACCACTGATCCACTTTTTGAAGCTAAAAACAGGCCAAATTAATTTTAAACAATAAAAGAAACTAAATTAGATTATACTTAAGTGCTCAAGATATGTGTTATACATTTGGCATATATTCTGTTTATTGGAAAAATAATGAATAACTTCATCAGAAGCAATTGTTTTCTTGGCTGCTATCTCAGTGACTGCTCTCTTAATTTTTATATTCCTATATCTTTCCATTTATTCCTCTCTTCCTACTCAGAATTTTTCATTGGCTAAATACAAGTAAGGACTGCAAGCTTCCTATTGTAAGAACTCATTTACCCAAAGTTTTCCAAACCAACATTCAGTTCAATGAAATATATTTTAAAAAGTTTTTGATTATCCATGTAAATGTAAATAAAAATATATTACATTGTTCTCAATGAACATATTTATGGTATTCTTGGTATACCTTAGCTCCAATACATTTGTAACTTCTAGTGAACTATGACAGAATCTTTATTATCATACTCTGCATAGTAGAATGCACAGTGAAAGCTCAGGTTATTTCACTTAAGCAACAGAAAGCTTCTTTCCTAAATAACCTCAGTGCAATTTCTTAGACAGATACTCTGTAATACCACAGTGAGATGTCTTGCCAATATAGCTTCATCCTACTAATAGTTGCTTCATAAATATGGAAGGATGTATCTGCTCTATTTCTCTCTCCTCTCTTTCTCTCCCATTCTCTTCCTAAAAATGAAAAATGATTCGAAAAAGAGAAATTTTCAAGAATGACAGGAAAATCTCTATTCACCTTTCGTTGTACAGAAATGTTAATGAGTATGACAGGGTTTTGTTCTTCATATGCACTTGCTGTAAGGTGATAACAACAACAGTCTCAGAGTGCTCACCTGTACAGTGGTTAAAGCCTTAGAAATATTTTTTTGTGTATGTGTGTGAGGAGGATGGGGTGGGGAATGTTCTGTTGCAATCAATGCAACTATTAATCTGCAGGGATATATGTTTTAAATGTTCTAAAGACCTGTTAATCTTTTTTAACCTCTGAATTTCTACAAACGTCCTTGCAGAACCAATTAATAAGTTGCCATATGCTGCTGCTGCTGCTACTCAGTCTCTTCAGTCATGTCAGATTCTGAAATACTATGGACTGTAGCCCACCAGGCTTCCCTGTCAGTGGGATTTTCCTGGCAAGAATACTAGAGTGGATTGCCATGCCCTCCTCCAGGGGATCTTCCTGACCCCAAAATTGAACCCTCATCTCCTGCATTGGCATACAAATTCTTTACCACCAAGTTACTGGGGAAACCCAGATCATTAATAATACATCAATAAATACAGCAATACCAGAAAATTAAGAATATGCATTGCCCTATCATTGCCAGTGAAAGCGAAAGTCACTCAGTTGTGTCCAACACTCTGTGACCCCATGGTCTATACAGTCCATGGAATTCTCCAGGCCGGAACACTGGAGAAAGGGAGCCTTTCCCTTCTTTAGGGGATCTACCCAACCCGGGGATCAAACCCAGGTCTCCTGCTTTGCAGATGGGTTGTTTACCAGCTGAACCACAAGGGAAGCCCATGAATACTGGAGGGGTAGCCTATTCCTTCTCCAGCAGATCTTCCCAACCCAGGACTTGAACCAGGGTCTCCTGAATTGCAGGCAGATTCTTTACCTGAGCTATTCTTTAACTGAGCTATCAGGGAAGCCCAAATGCAAACTTGGTGTCAAATGAAAATATGTACTTGACCTAACAATTTTGAGAAAAATCTTAAATTCTGAAGCCCTAGCAGTAAAATGCAAAGTGATGCACTTGAGAAATATAAACATGCCAAAAGATAAGTAAAATTAGAAAGATTTCAGTGGTCACAGAGAGTAAGGGTATGATCTTAGCACTGGAGTCAGTTTGAGTTTCTCCATTGTCTTCATTTCTTAGTTGTATGACCTTGGGCAAGTTGGATAATCACTCTGTGCCTCAGTTTCCCCATCTTTTTTTTTTGTTAACTACATGCAAACAGGCACACAGGCAAAGTCACAGACAGAGTCTCCCCTTTGGGAAGAGTCTCCCCTTTGGCTGCATCAGGTCTTAGTTGCTCAATGTGGGATCCCTCGTTATGAAGCGGGGGATTAACAGTTGTGAGGCATGGGCATAGTTCTTCTACTGCATGTGAAATCTTAGTTCCCTGAGCAGAGATGAACCCAGGTCCCCTGAATTGCAATGCGGATTCTTAAGCCCCTGGGCCATTAGAGAAGTCCCATAAAATTAGGATAAACTCCATACCTGTTTTCAGTTCAGTTCAGTTCAGTCACTCAGTCATGTCTGACTCTTTGCGACCCCATGAATCGCAGCACGCCAGGCCTCCCTGTTCATTACCATCTCCCAGAGTTCACTCAGACTCATGTCCATTGAGTCCGTGATGCCATCCAGCCATCTCATCCTTGGTCACCCCCTTCTCCTCCTGCCCCCAATCCCTCCCAGCATCAAAGTCTTTTCCAATGAGTCAATTCTTCTCATGAGATGGCCAAAGTACAGGAGTATCAGCTTCAGCATCATTCCTTCCAAAGAAATCTCAGGGTTGATCTCCTTCAGAATGGACTGGTTGGATCTCCTTGCAGTCCAAGGGACTCTCAAGAGTCTTCTCCAACACCATAGCTCAAAAGCATCAATTCTTCGGTGCTCAGCCTTCTTCACAGTCCAACTCTCACATCCATACATGACCACAGGAAAAACCACAGCCTTGACTAGACGGACCTTAGCAAAGTAATGTCTCTGCTTTTGAATATACTATCTAGGTTGGTCATAACTTTTCTTCCAAGGAGTAAGCGTCTTTTAACTTCATGGCTGCAGTCACCATCTGCAGTGATTTTGGAGCCCCCAAAATAAAGTCTGACACTGTTTCCACCGTTTCCCCATCTATTTCCCATGAAGTGATGGGACCACATGCCATGATCTTCATTTTCTGAATGTTGAGCTTTAAGCCAACTTTTTCACTCTCCTCTTTCACTTTCCAGGTAGTTGTTATAAGGAGTAAATGAATTAATACTTTTAAAGCTGTTGAACAGGATTTAGCACAGAGTAAGAACTGTATATTTGTTATATTAAAATTATTGTTAAAATCCATGGCGACATTTCAAGTCTACACTTCCATAGAAAATTTCATAGATCCTTTGTGATCTTAGAAAATCTCTCAAGCAGCTGTGAGTAATTAAGTTACTCTCTAAACTTTGAGGAAAAGTAGACAAGAAATCATGGGGAATAGGCAGAGAGAATTCAGTGTTCTCTCAGGTAATAATAAAAGGTGAAACTGCAGGGTCTTTCTTCCCAATACAAACACACTAGAAATTTGCTAACTCTGTAAGTCCTGTTAAAAGTATATTCAGTGCCACAACTATATATTTTACTGCAGCTGCCTTTGAATAATCATGGCACATGGTCCTCTAGATCAATTCTGTATGCCTGGTGCACCCAGGAGCCATTCATTGTTTAAGTCATTTATTCATCCATGTATTTAAATATAACTTAGAAAACACATATACATGATCTCTGAATTCACTGGGAGGACTCATGCTGAAGCTGAAGCTTCAATACTTTGGCCACCTGATGTGAAGAGCCAAATCGTTGGAAAAGACCCTGATGCTGGGGAAGATTGAAGGCAGGAGAAGAGATGACAGAGGATAGATGGTTGGATGGCATCACCAGCTCAATGGCCATGAGCTGGAGCAAACTCAGGGAGATGGTGAAGGACAGGGAAGCTTCTCTAGCTGCAGTCCATGGAATCATAAAGAGATGAACATGACTGAATGACTGAACTACAACAACAATGAATCATCATCCAGAATCCAAAAACTTAAATAGAATTCACATACTATTCTTATAGGAGATGATACTGGGAAAAGAGATTCAAATATTCATTATAAACAGATGAAACAAGGGAGGAGTAGGAAAGTAGTCTTTGTAGAGAATTGCCCTTTTTATCAGTTAGACAATATGAAGACACAGCCCCTCATAGCAGTCATTTTGAAAAAGAAATGTTTTTAAGCAACTCATAGTAAAATAGTCATAAATATACATATCAATTTTACCTATCTACATATGTAATTGATTTTATTGTTGGATTTGTGCTCCATTAACATCTAGAAGTAGCCATAACCCATTATTGATGATATATTTATAATTTTATTTAATTTCCTTAAATTTAGCTTTTAAATGTATTATAAAGAATGTATCAGTGAACAAAGATTAGTGCAAGGAGAACTAAATGAGTAGCCAAGAGACCACAATACTAATCCCAGCTCCAAACCAGCACCAGCAGTGCAACTTCAAGCAAATTACTTCAAATGTAGAAGAGCTAAGTTGAATTAACTATCTCCCAGTGTTGCGTGATTTAATGTTTTTGATGAATTAGAAATGCTATTCCTATTACTATGGACATAGACCAGTGATTTGAAATACAGTTTAAAACACTGCTTTAAGAATCACAAGGTGATTTATTAACCCAAATTGTCATACTTTAGAGACAAATAATGTAAGACTGAAAGTGTACCCACATAAATTTAAACACTTTACTTTCCAGTCATGTGTTATATTTAAAGCTTCTTATTTTATGTTATCTTGATCTTTCATCAAGTTATTATGTTATAGTAATGACTTAAAACAATTTCACAGGATTTTACCTTATAAAGAATTAGTTATCCAACAATTTTGTCTTGACACAAATTTGCACAAGATAGATGTAGCTTTCTTTGAGCCAAATGAACTTGCTTCTACTGGGTATTACATGAAGGGCTAAAACAACCAACTCCTTATGAAACATGAAAGGCTCCAGTAATAAAGTATTTACTTCCTAGAGAGTCATAAGTGTGTACAAATATTGTATATATACATATATACATAATATGTATAATAAGCTACAGAAAACCACCTTAAAATTAAAAAACTTTCACATAACTATTTACACATTTAGGAATATGATGTTCTTTGAATGCATATTGATATAGCTACATATGTTCTAAATAAGACTATTTCCATTTAATTCCAGTATCCTAGATCTTTATTTCATCTGTTTTATATAAACAAAATAATTGAAAGTATCGACCATCTCCACTCTATTGATCGAAATAAACTTATCATATAAGGAAGAGTAATTATCCATTGCTAAATTAATACTGCATAGCATACCACCCAAACAGAATGGCTTAAAGCAAAAATATTTTATTATATTTTTTGTTTGTGTGTCTGTGGATGAAAAGAGTAGTTTTGATGATTTGGGTCATTTTTGGGTAGAACTCAACTGTGCTCATTCATTTATTTGAGATAGGTTGGCAGTGGATTATAGCTGGCTGCTAAAATTGCCTCAGCTAGGACACTGGGCTCTTTTCCATGTAGCCTTCACTTTTCTCCAGTATTCTAGCCATATTCTTATGGGTGAAGCAAGCATTAAAGAGGAAAGAAGCTCAGTCACCAAACAGGAAGCAAGAAGTCATATGCACATACTTCTCAAGCCCCTGCTTGTCCAGTGATATCCAGCTGGATGAAAAAAATCATATTTTGAGGCCATAATTAGAGCAGGAGGGCACTGAAATTTACATTATTAAGATGCAAGGTACAGGTAGACTTTTAATTTCCACAACTAATGTACAGTATAAAAATCCTGAAGGGTACAGTGAATCATATAAATTTTCAGAGATACCTGTTTTCAGGATACTCAGTTACTAAAGCCCTTAATCAATGCAAATAGATGAATGGTACTTACAGTCATTTTCTATGTTCTGATTATAAAAGTATTAATTTTAAAAATAAAAATTGATAAATCAGCAATCATGTTAAAAATCTTCAATATTTTAATAATTTTGCTTTAACTCTACACTTGTGATTACATATTAAAAACAAAATTATGGCAAAATCAATGCAATATTGAAAAGTAATTTAATTAAAATAAATAAATTTATATTAAAAAAGAGAATGTACTGTATATATATTATGTTTATACTGTTTGGATGCATATAATGTGTTTATTATTTATGCATACACTCACAATGTCATATATCATATAAACATATATGTGAATCCACATGTACACATGCACATACACCCAGGCTTATATATAAATATATTTATACCTTTACTGACTTGCTTTTCAGTAAATACCTTTTACTGAATCATCTGCCTTATATGTATATATTTAAATCTTTCTTATCATAAACATTTCTCCACAAAAAGTTATTGCAGCTCTCGAATTCAACAACATATTTATTAAAATGTTTATTTTTGGGATCATATATAAAAGCTATGTTATACTTTCTAATACATAGATATATTGTAGTCAATTTTTTTCAAAATGATATCATAGAAATTATATTATTGGATCAAAAATGTAAATATTGCTAGAGTCTTAACTTGTCATCCTCTCTTGCCCATGAGAATGCTCTTATAATTTACCCTTCTAGTAAAGGTATTTGAAAAATACAGACCTCAATTCACTCTCCATGAAGTACGGTAGTTTGATTTGCCAGTGCAAAAATCAGACATTTTTTTCTTCTTTTTTTCTGACAAAGTAAACTCTTTAACATGTATAATATTGTCAGTTTATTTGACCTTCCTTTCCTTCAGTTTTCTCATATGAAAAACTGGTATAACTCCATAGACAGGTTGGATAAAGATTAAAGAAAAATGAGAATTATAAATCATGGAACATATATTCAGGAAGCACAAGTACTCAAAGGTGTCTAGTGTTTTTTATTGTTGATAGCACATTTTCTGATTTTATCTGTTATGAATTAAGCAATAAAATATTTCAAATATTTTCTATCAGAGTACTTCTCATTTTCTTATCAACATAATAGAGTTCTTTACACTAAGTATATAAATTCATTGTCATATACATAGCAATGATTTTTTTTTCTAATTCAACACTGACTTTGTTCACAGTGCTGTTTTGAACAGATTTATTTTAATTTTCTGTCTTCAAATATACTATTATTTTTACTTATCTTAGAATTTTTTATTATTATTAATTTGTTGCTAAGTCACTTCAGTCATGTCCGACTCTGTGCGACCCCATAGATGGCAGCCCACCAGGCTCCACCATCCCTGGGATTCTCCAGGCAAGAACACTGGAGTGGGTTGCCATTTCCTTCTCCAATGCATGAAAGTGAAAAGTGAAAGTGAAGTCACTCAGTCGTGTCCGACTCTTCGCGACCCCATGGACTGCAGCTTACCAGGCTCCTCCACCATGGGATTTTCCAGGCAAGAGTATTGGAGTGGGGTGCCATTGCCTTCTCCAATTATTAATTTAGTTTGGTGATTTTTAAAGTTTTATTTTATGTTGCTGCTGCTAAGTCGCTTCAGTCATGTCCAACTCTGTGCGACCCCAGAGATGGCAGCCCACCAGGCTCCCCCATTCCTGGGATTCTCCAGGCAAGAACACTGGAGTGGGTTGCAATTTCCTTCTCCAATGCATGAAAGTGAATAGTGAAAGTGAATTCGCTCAGTCGTGTCGACTCTTAGGGATCCCATGGACTGCAGCCTACCAGGCTCTTCCATCCTTGGAATTTTCCAGGCAAGAGTACTGGAGTGGGGTGCCATTGCCTTCTCTGATTCTATGTTGAAGTATAGTTTATTTACAATGTTGTATTAGTTTCTAGTTCACATCAAAGCAATTAAGTAAAAGTTATACATGTATCTATTATTTTCCAGAATTATTTTCCCATATAGATTGTTACAGAATATTGAATAGTTCCCTGTGGTATACAGCAGTTCTTTGTTAATTATCTATTTTACATATAGTAGTGTGTATGTGTTAATCCCATACTCTTTGATTTATTTCTCCCCCTACCAAATTTCCCCTTTGATAACCATAGTTTGTTTTCTGTTTCTGTATGTTTCTATTTTGTAACTATGTTCATTTTTGTAATTTTTTTTTTTTTTAGATTTCACACATGTGATATGATATATTTGTCTTTCTCTGTATGCTGAACATCCATGTTGCTGGAAATGGCAATATTCCTTCTCTTTTATTCTATTGTGTATTCTCTTCTACCACATCTTCCTTACCCATTCATCTGTCAGTGAATATTTAGGCTGCTTCCATGTCTTGGCTATTATAAATAGTGCTGCTGTCAATATTAGGATGCATATACCTTTTCAACTTATGTTTCTTTTCTTATTTTCTTTTTCCCAGAAACTTGCTCAGGAGTGGGATTGCTGGATCACATGGCAGTTCTATTTTTAGTTTTTGAAGGAACTTCCATGTTATTCTCCATAGAGGTTGTACCAATTTACAGAAGGGTCCCCTTTTCTCTACACTCTCTCCAGCAATGGTTGCTTGCAGACATTTTTATGACGGCCATTCTGGTCATTGTGAGAAAATGCTTCTTTGTAGTTTTGATTTACATTTAGTTTATAACTAGTGATGTTGAGAATCTTTACATGTGCTTCTTTGGAAAAATGTGGATTCTGTTCTGCACATTTTTTATTAATTTTTATTTTATTTTAGTTTTGTTTGTTTTATAGTGAGCTGCAGGAGTTGTTTGCATATTTTGGAGATTCATTCATTGTCTGCTTCATTTTCAAATGCTTTCTCCCTTTCTGAGGGGAATCTTTTCATGTTATTTATTGTTTCCTTTGCTATGTAAAGCTTTTAAGTTTAATTAGGTCCCATTTGTTTATTTTTGCTTTCATTTTCATTACTTTAGGAGATATCACTACAATTTATGTGAAAAAGTGTTCTATGTATTCTTCTAAAAGTTTTATAGTATCCAGTCCTGCATCTAGATCTTTAATTTTCATTTTGAGTTTATTTTTTATGTATAGTGTTAAAGAATGTTCTAGAGTCATTCTTTTGAGTGTACTTGTCCAGCACCACTTAGTGAAGAGACTTTCTTTTTTCCATTGTATGTTCTTGCCTCCTCTTTCATAGATGAATTGACTATAGGTGTGTGAATTTATTTCTGGGCTTTCTATGCTGTTCCATTGATCTATATTTCTATTTTTATGCGAGTACCATACTGTTCTGATTACTGTAGTTTTATAGTATAGTCTGAATTCAGGAGCTTGATTTTTCCTTCCTGTTCTGATTCTTCTCTTTCTCAAGATTGCTTTGGCTATTTTGGTCTTTTGTGCTTCCACACAAGATTTAACTTTTTTTTGCTCTAGGTCTACAAAAATGCCATTGATAATTTAACAGGCTGTGCTCTGAATCTGTAGACTGTCTAGTATAATCATTTTGACAACACTGACTTTTCTAATCCAAGATCGTGGTATATCTTTCCATCTGCTTCTGTCATCTTTGATTTCTTTAATCAGCATCTTACAGTTTTTGAATATAGGTACAATTTTCTGGGTACAGGTATTTTGCCACTATAGGTAGCTTTATTCCTAGGTATTTTATTCTTCTTGTTGCAGTGATAAATAGGATTGTTTCCTTAATGTCTCTTTCTGATAAGCAGTCATCTGCATACAATTTACCTGAGTTACATGACACTTCAGCTTATCAAAACCTTATCAAACTGTCATGTAAAGGTTCATGGACACACATCATTAGTACCAAATGATGCAGATATAGGGCTTAATGGGAAAAAGATTTCATAGCAGAGAACACATGCTCTCCCAAACTCTCATTATTCTATAGCTTATACTGAGCACATATGGTTTACAAATGTCATAACCAAGTTCCAATAGAAAGGCATCCCATCTAGATAATGCTATCTATATGTTTAGTTTGGGAGAAGCAGAGATGAACCATGTAACCATGTAATAATAACTGCCTAGTTTGAGAACTGCCCTTGTTAGAAAACAGAACACTTATGAGTCCAGTAATTAATACTAACCTATTTTCTGTTGAACTAACTCAGACCTGCTGAGACAACACTTGACTAAATCATGAAAAAGAGTGATGATGAACATTCAGGGCTATCCTTTGGACATATTGATAAATACATTCATTGCTACTCATATCATTGGATTCTACAGAAATCAGTGTTATACACAGCAAGAACGTTCTTTATCCCTAAAGGCTGCCACAATTGTACAATTGAAATAGTACCACAGTCAGGAGAAGAAGAATATAACCTCACAGGAAATTTATTAAAGCAATGGTGTTATTCAGTATGTTTTTCAAGTATAATAATTTTCCCTGGCCTATGAAGGCTAGTGACACTTGGAGCTTTCTGTGGATGACAGAGTCTTGGATAAGAAAATAATCTTTACTGCACTTACGTACTGAGCCCCTAATCGTGTGTGTTGTTAGTTTATATTTTGCTATATCTATATCTGTATCAACAAAGTAATATACTAAAAAAAAACACAATTGGTATTTTGCTTTGGATACTACCAATGCTTTACTTCTTATTGTTCTCCAAAAAGAAATAAAAATAAGATTCCCTGCCTTTTGTTTGGTATGCCAGCAACCTGACATCAGACGGCTGAATAATCTCTAATACAATATGAAATAATGGTAGATGTATGAATGTTTTGCTGATAGAAAACTACTGACCCTTCAGCTACCAAATGTAAATAAACTGGCCTAAGACCAATTGACTTATTTGTAAATTGGGAATACCACATTCTAGGTCTAGAAATTGGTACAGCCTTTATACCAAAAAAAAAAAAAAAAAAAGATATATATTTAAATTTGAATCGAACCCCTTAGAACCAAGAAGCTTTAGATGCAGTAAAAATTTTATAAATTAAACTTTACTGTGAAGTCTCTGAACTTTTTAAAGAATAAAATCCTTTTTTTGTTGTTTTCCAAGTTATTACTTTTTAAATTTTTATGCTTTCATATTTTATATTGGAGTAAATAGTGATTCTGAACTATTTGTGTGCCTGTGAGATTGAAAATATTAGCTATCAACCTCAGAGCTGATAAGAATTTTGCCAGCAAGACTCACCCGATATTATCCAGTTTGGGCCTGTGGACTTTCAGAGCTGCCTCTCTGTCTTGAATAGTTACTAACTGCTCTGTTAAGGGATCTTAATGGAAACTATTGTATAATTAAAAAGCAGCCAAGGTTTTCCACTGCAGCCCTCTCATCTTGAAATTCGTCTCTCTTATTTAAAAAATATATATATAACTTAGGATAAATCCTTGAAGTTTCTACTTTGGTTAACAAAATTACTATTAAGCATTAATTAGGTAAGCCTCTAATTGAAAGACAAACCTGACCCCTAAGGCCTGAGGCATTTCATAAATATATGGCTCTGTGCTCATTAAAAATAGACAATATCTTAATCACTTACCTCTAAGGTGGATAAACCAATAAAATGGTGCATCATCGTAGCAAAGAGTTGCCAGTAGCAGAAGACATTAGATCCTTTCTATGATGGGCTGAACATCACACGGTATTTTTATCTATGGACATCAGTTCAGTTCAGTTGCTCAGTCATGTCCGACTCTTTGCGACCCCATGAATCGCAACACGCCAGACCTCCCTGTTCATCACCATCTCCCAGAGTTCACTGAGACTCAAGTCTGTCGAGTCTGTGATGCCATCCAGCCATCTCACCCTCTGTCGTGCCCTTCTCCTCCTGCCCTTAATCCCTCCCAGCATCAGAGTCTTTTCCAGTGAGTGAACACTTTGCATGCGGTGGCCAAAGTACTGGAGTTTCAGCTTCAGCATCATTCCTTCCAAAGAAATCCCAGGGTTGATCTCCTTCAGAATGGACTGGTTGGATCTCCTTGCAGTCCAAGGGACTCTCAAGAGTCTTCTCCAACACCACAGTTCAAAAGCATGAATTCTTCTGTGCTCAGCCTTCTTCACAGTCCAACTCTCACATCCATACATGACCACAGGAAAAACCATAGCCTTGACTAGACGGACCTTAGTCGGCAAAGTAAGATCTCTGTTTTTGAATATACTATCTACCTATATATACTTTTATATAGACTTACAGTTCAAATCTAATAGCTTAACTAAATAATAAAACTAATAGACCACAGCACTGAATTATTAAGACATACCCGTTAGGGTTTCTTCCTTTGGAAACAGAACAAACTCCTCACGTACTGGATATTTATGTGGCAGATGTATATGCCCTTATGAACTGAACACATTTAGAGAAAAACATTTGGATTGGTGAATCCAAATCAAATATTTTTGGCTATTACCTTTATAACACACTTGATCAGTAACAAAATCTATCATAGTAATGAAATTTTAACACTGGACTCAATTACCCAAAGAAAAAATATTTTTAAGTGTTGAGAATCATTTTAACTCACAAACTATGCTATTCACCAACATAGCAGCTTCTCTAGCAATAACTTCCGTGGAACATAAACTCAACTGTTGTCAATTATTTTTATGTTGCATATAATCATACCCTTTTTGTTCCAGATGAACTCTCAGGTAACTGAGAGTCACTGCAAGTTCAGCCCTCACTCCAGGACTCACTCACTCTTTTTCCTTTTTCTCTCTCTCTTCTCAGTTCCTCTCCCTTCCATCATGCCCATCTCACCTACCTTGCACTGGCCTGAGCAGATGGATGGGTAGTTCACATAACCTCAGTAAAAAAAAATTGTGTACTCCATGATGCTCAGATCAAGAACACCTGGACAGAATGAATTTGAAGACTGCCTGAAATTGTGACTCCTAGGTCTCCATGATCCCCTTAACTCCAGAACAAGGGGGAAAAAAAGATTTTGGCCTATCCCTTGCTAGAGGTTGTGAGGGAAAGGGATATCCAGAGTAGGAAACAGACTCCAATTGGTTTAGCATGTATACAACTGATCATTGTAAGAGGATGGGAAATGAGGGAGTAAATGACTCTCTTTTGCTATTACATAGCTGAATGAACTTACGCAAGTGGCATTCCACTGCAGTTTTAAAACTGACCCATAATTTAAACTCAAAATTAATAGATATATCACTTTGTCCCTGGCCTAGCATTTTGAGGATATCATTAATGTTCAGCTTTCAGAAAAGCTGCAGAAACTTCTGTGCCCTGTGATTTTCATTTTACAATCTGGTGATCAGTTGAAACAGAGATACTTATATGTACAGAGATCTCAAAGGTTATAGGATGAACAGACAAAATATATACTTCGATATCTATATCATCTCCCCTTTGGTGCCTGAGCAGGTTTGATTTTACTCAACAAAAGAACAGATTAAAACTAGGCAGTAGTTTGCCAAGACCCACTTTTTCCAAGATAGTCACATTGCTAACCAAGGTGCTCCCATTGCTGCAGAGTAATACACTCTGCCTCTCAGTCCATTGAATTTGTATGACCATCACTTTGATTATGGTTCTTCATTAACATAAAGGCCGTGCTGTTGTTGCTGTTGCTCAGTCACCCAGTCATGTCTGACTCTTTGCAACCCCATTGACTACAGCATTGCCAAGCGTTCCTGTCCCACACAGTCTCTAGGAGTTTGTACAAGTTCATTTTCATTGCATTAGTGATACTTTCCAGCCATCTTATCCTCTGACGCCCTCTTCTGTCCTCAGTCTTTCCCAGCATTAGGGACTTTTCAAACGAGTCATCTGATCACATCTGCTGCTGCTGCTGCTGCTGCTAAGTCGCTTCAGGCGTGTCCTATTCTTTACGACCCCAGAGACAGCAGCCCGCCAGGCTCCCACCTCCTGGGATTCTCCAGGCAAGAACACTGGAGTGGGTTGCCATTTCCTTCTCCAATGCATGAAAGTGAAAAGTAAAAGTGAAGTCACTCAGTCGTATCTGACTCTTAGCGACCCCATGGACTGCAGCCTACCAGGCCTCTCCGTTCATGGGATTTTCCAGGCGAGTACTGGAGTGGGTTGCCCAATGACCAAAATACTGGAGCTTTCAGCTTCAGCATCAGTCCTTCCAGGGACTATTCAAGGTTGATCTCCCTTAAAATTGACTGGTTTGATTTATTTGTAGTCCAAGGGACTTTGAGGAGTCTGCTCCAGTACCACAGTTTGAAGGCATCAATTTTTTTGGCATTGTGCCTTCAAAGCTCATGCTATATATAGACTATTAGTGCCCATCCTAAATTTTAGGATGTTAGATATTTAAAGCATAATGTGTACTCCAAAACTTATATGTTTATAAGTGGTGTTTAATAAGTCCAGTTTTATATTTTTTTCTGTATCATTCTAGTGGTTTACATCCTATAACCCTTGCATAACATCCACTCGGTTGGTCATTGTATGAACGCTAGCAATGCTTGAGACAAAATACATTTGGGGCTTAAATTTGTCCTGTATAGCTTTACTGACAAAATTATTATAAAAGAGTGTTTTAATTTATAAAACAATGCCCTTTTTAAAATTAGAAAATAAAGCACAATGTCATTGTGAATGAATAAATCAACATCAGGAAATTACTGGGAAGTTTTCTGGTCCATATGGGCTACATTCAGGGATAAGAATGGGATTTTCTTTTATAAAAAGATTTTCAACTGCTATTCATCTTGAGTGAGAAGCAATGAAAGGGTTTTTGTGTTTTGGGTGAGGGTAACATCATATTTTCTCTGAGGATCAGAGGGCTTACACTTTGAGGCTCAGAAATTTCTGCTATGCTCCTTGAAACAGAAGGTAAATTCCTCCTCTCCGTGCTATACTGATGTTCATTCTGGAGTAAGTGATAGTGCTATGCATTTTCCTCCACTAGTACGCAGTTTGGTGGCATCATTAGAATTGGGTGCATTTGCTTTAAAGTTAGCTGTTTTCTAAAACACCATACATGTGTGATAAAATTGAAGATAACTTAATTTTAAAGCATATTGTCAATCCATGGTTTGGAGTAGGGATGTCACCTTTTGTTGCTATCTAAGACAGTTGATCCCTGCAAAACAGTGATCTGGTAGTATCACCAAGAGATGAAATCACAAGAAGTCCTCAGCAGAGAAGCATAAAGTGGTAAAGACAAATGGTTGATTAAGACGTGATCAAAAGCTATAAGGCACACTTACAAATGTGGTAATATTCCTCCTGGCTCAGGGATGTTCTCCAGAGAGAACATAATGTATAATAACATCTCCAGACAGCTTCATAATATATAATGGTGCTGAAAACAACTGTTCAGTGTATGTACTCTAATTCCTGTTCACTCATTTGGTCCCAAGGGGTTCTTCAGGTAGTTAAGACTTCTGAGAGAGGACTGCCCTCCTCCAACATTGTGGTATCAGGCATTTATGCTCATACTCAGAGCAGAGTAGGTCTTATCAATCCCCTAGCAAGATAGATATAACAGAGCACACAAGTCGGGCCACATTTTATAGTGAGGGAGGACAAGGTAGCTGTGTCAAGCTTGCTGCATGCTATATTGCCTAAGTGGGAAGCTGTGTATGGAGGATCAAGTTCTCAAGGGATCAAAGCTTTGGAGAGTTTCTATTTCCAGGACAGCATGGCATGGGGACAGCAATTGTTGATTGAGAGGCATATAGTACATTGCCACAGAGGACAGTGTTTTGCATCAGAAAGCCAAGGACAGTTTCTAGCAATCATGAATTATTAAGAGACTCCAAGAGGTTTGAGAGGAGGTAACTAGAGCCTCCACTTTACTAAAATGAAGCCATCTCTGAGAGACACCAATGGTAATATCTATTGAATTGCAGTTTGGACAGATTCTAGACCCTTTTGATATAGGATACCCCATTCAAGATGAATCAGTTTTCAAGTAGCAGTATAAATGGCCTAACTAAAAATTTAAAGAAAGGAATAGCTTGCTTCCAGAACACAAAAGGCTTAAAAGATGTTGGATTTGTTGTTAATATTGTAAGTGCTAAGAGGGTCATTGTTGTTTCTTGCAAGTGTGAGGGATGGAACAGCCCTCATTCTACCAAACAGCTTTTAGAAATTTAACCAAGAGGCCATGGACCTTCAGTGTGTGAATCAATAGCCTATTCCCATTTTGGAAGATCCTTTGTAAGTATAGCTGTGCCTTGAATAAGTGTGAAATGCATCCCTTCTGAGGAGAAAGCTATCAATGTGATGTCATACAAGTGTTTCTGGAAAAAGTTAGATCAGTTTAAGGCTTTGTCTGAAAAGACTTCGTGTGATGACAAGGAAGTTGAAGTCTCCCTTTTATATCCTGGTAAAGATTTGCTATGACTTTTGGAGGTATGGTTAAAACTTTCTCTAAATGTTGAAATATCCACTGTTGAAATATCCAATGTTGAAATATTCAACAAAAGTTGAATTAGCCATGTACAAAAAAATTTAACCAACTGTACAACTTCAAAATATTTACCAGCAGTCTATTGGATGAAGTATGTCAAGGCTGCATACTGTCACCCTGCTTATTTAACTTATATGCAGAGTACATCATGAGAAATGCTGGGCTGGAAGAAGCAGAAGCTGGAATCAAGATTGCCGGGAGAAATATCAATAACTTCAGATATGCAGATGACACCACCCTTATGGAAGAAAGAGAACAAGAACTAAAAAGCTTCTTGATGAAACTGAAAGAGAGGAGTGAAAAAGTTGGCTTAAAGCTCAACATTCAGAAAACGAAGATCATGGCATCTGTTCCCATCACTTCATGGGAAATAGATGGGGAAACAGTGGAAATGGTGTCAGAGGTTTTTTGTTTTGTTTTGTTTTGTTTTCTCCTACAAAATCACTGCAGATGGTGACTGCAGCCATGAAATTAAAAGATGTTTACTCCTTGGAAGAAAAGCTATGACCAACCTAGATAGCATATTGAAAGCAGAGACATTACTTTGCCAACAAAGGTCCATCTAGTCAAGGCTATGGTTTTTCCAGTGGTCATGTGTGAAAGTGACAGTTAGACTATGAAGAAAGCTGAGTACCAAAGAATTGATGCTTTTAAACTGTGTTGTTGGAGAAGACTCTTGAGAGTCCCTTGTACTACAAGGAGATCCAACCAGTGCATTCTGAAGGAAATCAACCATGAAATTTCTTTGGAGGGAATGATGCTGAAGCTGAAACTGCAGAATTTTGGCAACCTCATGCGAAAAGTTGACTCACTGGAAAAGAATCTGATGCTGGGAGGGATTGGGGGCAGGGGAAGGGAATGACAGAGGATGAGATGGCTGGATGGCATCACTGACTCGATGGACGTGAGTCTGAGTGAACTCCGGGAGTTGGTGATGGACAGGGAGGCCCGGCGTGCTGTGATTCATGGGGTCGCAAAGAGTTGGACACAACTGAGAGACTGAAATGAACTTAACTGATTGAATGAAGTCATTTTCTGGTGATTTGATGGATAGATTAGACTTAAGGGATTTGTCTCTACTCTACAGTGCCCAGATTTATAACATTTTTTTCTTCTAGAGAGCCCCAAGTTAGTATAATTTAAGGGCTTAACACTCAGGATTTAGGTCTTTTCCATGGAATCAATGGAATAACTCTTTGTATTTGACACAGTGATTATGGATATGCCATGGATAATTTTCCAGATAGCCATGAAGATCAATATCATTTCTAATGATAGAGGTATAAGAAGAAGCAGCAACAAAAGTAAAGCAGAAGTCTTAGTAAACCATTTGCATTTATGAGTATGACTTTTGTCTGTATGACAAATAGTAGCTCCTTTTTCTGCACTTGAGTGATCACTCAATGAATATGTGTTATCACTTCAGTATCTTCTTTTCCCCTGAACACTCTATAGAAAGAGAATAATGCCTGACTGACAAACACAACTAGCAGTCCAAGGAAGACTTGTTTCCCTGAACTTAGCTAGCCTCAGCCACTCTTCATTCTGGGATCAAGACATTCAGTTCAATCTGAAAAACAAAGACAGGTCTAGGACAGCACATATGAATACAGCCACCATAAAGAGGATCCTAAATTCATATTCCTGCTCCTAAATGCCAAATCTTGAAACCCCTAACACAATTTAAGGCAGAGACTGGGTAAAACTCAGAAAACACAACACAAAGCAGCACAGCTCAAAATCCAAGATAACCACTAAGCAGTAACACAAAGAATATACTGCCAGCAAGCAGCAGAAATAGCAACTGCTCATAGCACCAATTGGTGTGAACATGCCCCAGATGGATCTCCACAAAACTTGGGTTCTGATGATAATGATGATACCACACACACACCAAAAGATTGTACAAAGGTTAATTAGGCACATTATCAGGCTTGGTAGGGAAACTAGGGTGGATCCCAAACATGTGTGAAAGTAATTTGAGACAGCACTATAAGAAAATTGACTTGGATTTTATTAATAAAAGTAGGGCAGGGAGTGAAAATTTCCCAAAGGTAGAGACTCATGGTTTGAATTCTCAATGCTGCTAAAAAGAAGGAACACCCTAATTTTTTTATCAGCTTGTCAAAATGTGGGCAGAAAGGGAAAAAGGAAGAATAAAGAATAAAAGCTAGAAGGATCAGATAGCAATAAGTGGAATCATACTCTTAACCCACATATTCAACTATCCCCTATTCATCTTCTTCCACACAGCAATCACTGATTTTTTTTTCTGTCTCTGTAGTTTTGTCTTTTCCAGAATATCATATTGTTAGAATCTTACAGTATATAGTCTTTTCAGATGGGCTTCTTTCATTCAGTGCTACATAGTTTCCTCCATGTTTTTTTCCTAGCTTGGGGACTCACTTCTTTTTATTGTTGAATCACTAGATCTCTTCTGAACATGTATCACGTTTGTTTATCCAATAACCTATTGAAAGAAGTTGTGGTTGCTTCCAATATTTGGTATCAATGAAGCTTTCAGGGATTTCTCAGTGGATCAGTGGTAAAGAATATACCTGCCATGCAGGAGACCTAGTTTCAATTCATGGATTGCACAGCTCCCTTGGAGAAGGGAATGGCAGCCCACTCCAGTATTCTAGCCTGAAAAATCCCATGGACAGAGGAGCCTGGTGGCTTGCATTTCCAAAGGGTCACAACATCGGACACAACTGAGCAACTGAACACACAACACACAGTGAAAATATAAACACTTTCAAATATGATTTTGTGGGGACATGCTTTTAATTTAGTTGAATGAATATTTAAGAGCACAAATCCAAAATTGTATGTTATACCTACATTTGTGAGAACTTGTCAAACTATCTTTTACAATGGCTGTATCATTTTGCATTTGCTTCAGTCATGTATGAGAATACTAAAACCAGTTTATATTATCTTATCTTAATTAGCATAATCATTCATAGTTCTCTGTCTGTCATATAGATATTTTGAATCATTCTCTTTAATATCTATAGTTGTATATAAAGCTAGTAGTATAAAAATGTGCATTCTTTCAAAATCTAAACTTCTTCAGACATCTAAACAGTCTTCATTGGGAGAACACACATTCATCAATGACCATTATGATCATTCCATAGTACAGAAGTTTCATACATTTATCATCACAATAAAACTTATAAAGTAGGTATGATAATGGAATAAAAACTTATGGAGATTTAATGAATTGTTTAACATAATACAGCTAGTAAGTGATGTTCAAACAATGATATACAGCTTCAGAGCTGATGCTTTTTCACCTCATCCTACTTTTTCATAATAGTCACTCTCCTGGATTTGAAGAATGTTAAAGTGGAGGAGAAATAAATTAGATGGAAAGTGTAACCACACACACAGGTAGAATTGACGTGTGTCTTCATCAAGTGTGTTAACTACAACTATGCCTGGGGCAAGTTTCTTTCCCTGGGTTTTGTACGGGCTTCCTGTACAGACCCTTCTTCATTTTTTGTTCTACTTTAGGATGATAAGGAAAGATTTTCTCTTTATGGAGTTTTATAAACCCATGTTTTATAAACTTCTATTTAGCCTTTACTTTGCAGAACAAAGTATACTGCAAATGTGGCAATATTTGCAATATTTTTCCACAAAAGGAATAATGTATCAGTGTCTATAGGGGCTTTATCTGGAAACATAATGTCCATGGATTAAATACAATCAACAGAATGTATCAATTGTCATCCCTCTCATTTAAAGACTGGCACTGACAAAAAGCAATCAGTAGATTTCATTTATGAATCTATGTAACTGTTGAAAGAAAAACCTCTCAAACTTTTCCTATGACCCTGAGTGGCCATAAGTACTAGACACATGCTCTACTCTCCACCGTAGTCCTTGCTTCCAGGTTGCTTTTTACAATGTTTGTTGTCATTTTTCAACGTTTTTGGCTATTTGTATGTATTAGAGACAATGTCTGATGTTTCCATGTCACATAAAGAGTTGGGGAGAAAATAGTTCTTTCTAGAAATAAAAAAATTTCCCTCATATTTACTATACATCGAAATATAGATTTGAAAATTTAACCTTATTTTATATCATTTCATTTTCTTCACATATTCTTTACTTTGTATAATTTATTATGCTATAATATATACTGTACTATTTTATTGAATATATATTTTCATATTTGCAAATATATTGATGTTATTGAGAGTAAGTGTTTATCCACTGGTTCATAGTAAAGCATTTAGTAAATAAGTAATGAGCTGTGTTTTCTAAGCTCTCTTATAATACATTATTTTATGTATGGATAGACTGATGGAAGTTCTTTAACTTCATTTTTTTAGAATTTGCAGGAACATGGACTAAAATTCAAGTTTCATTTTCTCATAACAAGATTTTTATTAGAACTTCTTACATGTGAAATATAATAGAATATATACTCACATTCTACACACAAATATGTCTATTTATATTGTACTGGTGCTAATTCAGTTCAGTTCAGTTGTTCAGTCGTGTCTGACTCTGCGACCCCATGAATCACAGCACGCCAGGCCTCCCTGTCCATCACCATCTCCCGGAGTTCACTCAGACTCATGTCCATCGAGTCCGTGATGCCATCCAGCCATCTCATCCTTGGTCGTCCCCTTCTCCTCCTGCCCCCATTCCCTCCCAGCATCAGAGTCTTTTCCAATGAGTCAACTCTTCGCATGAGGTGGCCAAAGTACTGGAGCTTCAGCTTCAGCATCATTCCTTCCAAAGAAATCCCAGGGTTGATCTCCTTCAGAATGGACTGGTTGGATGTCCTTGCAGTCCGAGGGACTCTCAAGAGCCTTCTCCAACACCACAGTTCAAAAGCATCAATTCTTCGGTGCTCAGCCTTCTTCACAGTCTAATTACTGATTGCATTCAATTTAAGAAGTTTAGCCAAAACCTCTTTGTGTTTAATATACTTGTAGGAAACAATCAAGAATCAAAATCACTTCATTTTAAAATAATATTTTACACTTAATGCTGCAGTGATTTTTAATCAATATCTACTAATTTTTAAAATACATACAATGCATGTAAACAGTTTTTGATCATCTTGTTATACTTGAATCTAGGCATGATGATTTAGTTCAGAGGGATGTGTATTTCATTTTTAAAATTGATTTTATATCATGCACAACTCCAGGATTCATGATTGTAAAACTAAATAAGATAATGTATACAGATAATGTGTGTATGTTCTCATGGTCTTTTCTGTTAGTTTGAAATTTAGAATAAATAGCTTCATCTTTTAACTGAAGTATAGCTTTTCTTGCTGTGTTACTTTCAGATGTATGGCATAGTGATTCAGGATTTTTGCAGATTTTATTCCATTATAAAAGGCTATTACAAGACAATGAGTATAATTTCTTGTGCTATTTGGTGTAGCCTTGTTTCTAATCTATTATATATATATTGATAGTAATTTGTATCTGTTAATCCCATACCCATAGTTTGTCACCCCACTTCCTTCTCCCCTTGATAACCACAAAATTGCTTTATATACCTGTGTTTGTTTCCATTTTGCATACAAATTTATGGTGTTTTTTTTTAGATTCCACATGTGATAGCAAATAGCAAATAGTATTTGGTTATTGAATCATTGTCACAGTTTAAGAAACTTATGCCAATGGTAATTAATCTTTAAGATTTGTAATGTTTAATCTAACTAGTAAAATGGTTTAAAAATGTCTATTGTTCTTATTATAAAATATTTATTATATACTATGATACAGTGATAAAATATTTTACATTATAAAAGTTATTAATAATAAAAATGCAAATTAAAAGAAATGAGATAAAAGTATAACATACTTCATTTTCTGTTATATAGATGCAGTTGATTTTCCTATATAAAAAGCTCATTGAATTTAAATCTTTAGTTTATTGTGTGGCTTATTGCATTCTACACTTGACCATCAATTTTTCTATTTAATAATGGCTGCTAAGTAGCTTCAGTCGTGTCCGACTCTGTGCAACCCCAGACGGCAGCCCACCAGGCTCCCCCATCTCTGGGATTCTCTAGGCAAGAATACTGGAGTAGGTTGCCATTTCCTTCTCCAATGCATGAAAGTGAAAAGTCAAAGTGAAGTCGCTCAGTCATATCCGATTCTTTGAGACCCCATGGACTGCAGCCAATCAGGCCCCTCCGTCCATAGCATTTTCCAGGCAAGAGTACTGGTGTGGGGTGCCATTCCAGCATGATTAAATATGCTTCACTATTTTTTGTAGTTTTAGCATAAAACTTTGGACTTTGAAGGTTTATTTTGTTCATTGTATTTAATGGTTTACATAAATGAAAAATAGATTTCACAGATAACTAGATCCAAATACTGTTGTTGTTCAGTTGCTCAGTCTTGTCCAACTTTTGTGACCCTATGGACTGCAACATGCCAGCTTTCCCTGTCCTTCACTTTCTCCAGAAATGCTTAACCTCATGCCAATTGAGCTGGTGATCCTATCCAATCATCTCATCCTCTGACAGTCACTTCTCCTACCCTCAATCTTTCTCAGAATCAGGATCTTTTCCAATCAGAATCTCTTCACATAAGGTGGGCAAAGTATTGGCACTTCAGCTTTAACATCAGTCCTTCTAATGAATATTCAGGGATGATTTCCTTAGGACTGGCTGGTTTGATTTCCATATTGTCCAAGGCACTCTGAAGAGTCTTCTCCAGGACCACAATTTGAAAGCATCAATTCTTTGTTGCTCAGCCTTCTTCTGGTCCAACTCTCACATTCATACATGACTACTGGAAAAACCATTGCTTTGACCATATGGATCTTTGTCAGCAAAGTTATGTCTCAACTTTTAATATGCTGACAAGGTATATCAGAGCTTTCCTTCCAAGGAGAAAGTATCTTTTAATTTCTTGGGTGCAGTCACCATCCACAGTGATTTTGGAGCCCAAGAAAATAAAATCTGTGATTTTCCACTTCTTGCCCATCTATTTGCCATAAAGTGATGGGACTGGATGCCATGATGTCAATTCCTTGAATGTTGAGTTTTAAGCCAGCTTTTTCACTGAACAGTCTGAAAAGGCTGGAAGAAATATCACCAACCTCAGATATATAAATTCAAATGGAAGTATATTATTAATGTTTTCTAAATTATGATGATTAGATTCCAAATTAATTGAACCATTATGAAGATATTTTTGTTAAAGTTTTTATTGTAAATTTTTAATATCTTTAGTTTTATTTGATTGTTTTTATAAACTAGTATAATGCTTCTTTTGATTTTTATTTAGAGCATATATTTCCCTGAAGTATTTTTATATATATTAGAAAATTATTTGCTTATAATTTGTAAATGTGAATATGAGAAGGCTTTTATAAATGATAGAAATATTACTGCAGATAACAAGGTAAAATAGGAAACTATTCTACATAACTCTTTCAAAGTTCTCTCTTCATAAAATGTACTTACAAAAGCAAACCTATTATTTCTTCAATCATACTTAAAAACATCATGTGAATATGAAAGAAAAAGATAGACATGCATATTAAGTAACAAACCAAAACAGTCAGTTTTTATGTTATAAGTTTGCTGATAAATCATCTTAGAAAAAATGTTCAACTTTGTTATTTTCTTGTGTCCTTGTGCTTATAGTTAATTTTGATTCATTCCCAAAAGTTATCAATATTTTGTACTGATTTTGTGCATATTGGTTACATGCCAGATATGTAAATCCACATAAACAGAAACATACAAACTGTAATATGTGAAGAGTCGACAAATAAATGAAGCCACAATTGCTGATGCCCCCAAAATGTGAGAAACCCTACTTTTTCTGCTTACCATAAATAATACATCACCATCATATGAGAGGATGTGAGAGAACACCCATATCAATTCATGACTTAAATGTTAGTAAAGCTTAGTATCTTTGAAGCATCGTGTGTGTGTGTGTGTGTGTGTGTGTGTGGCTATATCATAGTGACCACTGTCATGTTTTGCTTTGGGGGTGCATGCATCTAATCTTGTCTAGACTAGTTCAGACTACTGAATAAATCCATTATTTTAAAATTCCAAATATAGAATATAAGTTTTGAGTTACTACTGAAAACACAATTGTAAAATAAACAAGAATAAGGAGCTTGTCTCATTTATATACTATCTCCCATTTTGCCTAAAAATATATTAATATTATTCACAAGGTAGGTGTATTTAATATTGATTGATAATTCAATCTAATAAATTGCTAAGGTATGTAACACTCAAATTGTAGATTTTGAGTTCTTTGCATACATAATTCATGTAAAACAAATTGTTGAAGAGAATCTTTGTTATGCATATATATTTTTAGGAATCAAAAAGCTTATACAATAATCTACTTTTCCCAGAAGTACTTCCTTCAGAAGTTGACTTAGAAGATTTTTAAAAACTTCAAAGTTGATCTTCTTTTCTTAAAAACAAAAAAAAATAGCATTTCCAATATGTACTCTTCAAATTTTGATAAGGTTGCCAATGATAGATTTTTCTTGATCTATTAATCAGTATCGGAGAAGGCAATGGCAGCCCACTCCAGTACTCTTGCCTGGAAAATCCTATGGATGAGGAGTCTGGTAGGCTGCAGTCCATGGGGTCGCAAAGAGTCACACAAGACTGAGCAACTTCAGTTTCACTTTTCACTTTCATGCATTGGAGAAGAAAATGGCAACCCACTCCAGTGTTCTTAGCTGGAGAATCCCAGGGACAGAAGAGCCTAGTGGGCTGCTGTCTATTGGGTCACACAGAGTCAGACACAACTGCAGCGACTTAGCACCACCAGCAGCAGCAGCAGCATTAGCCAATATATAATAGAAGCCAATAATCAGCATTTTTAGTAATCTTCTAGCCCTGGGATTTCTTTGGAAATTATGCTTATGAAGCTGAAACTCCAGTACTTTGGCCACCTCATGCGAAGAGTTGACTCATTGGAAAAGACTCTGATGCTGGGAGGGATTGGGGGCAGGAGCAGAAGGGGACGATAGAGGATGAGATAGCTGGATGGCATCACTGACTCAATGGACGTGAATCTGAGTGAACTCTGGGAGTTGGTGATGGACAGGGAGGCCTGGCATGCTGCGATTCATCGGGTCCCAAAGAGTTGGACATGACTGAGCAACTGAACTGAACCGAACCGAGGACATTTTAAATCAGACCAAAGTTTAACAAACACTACTTCAAATGCTTTCAGTACCATTTCAGATCACAGTTAACTATGTTACCCACTTTCTATGTGACAGAGCTGAAAGGAGCTCAAGTGCTGTAACTCCAGAAGCTGTGCTCTTAAATCACTGTTATGTCTCTTGACAGATTCAATCTAGCAGTCTCGTATCTCAATGATTTTTAAATGTTTTCTCTTAAATTATGCCAAAGATTTCTTCTATCATAAGTTCCTTATCCAGAGCCAAACTTTTCAATGAGCCACCCAACACATTGCTGAAAGAAATTACATACTGAATTAAGAATATCTTTAAGCAATCAATGTGGGCAAGTTAAGCCTGGTCTAGGGTATGACTTATTACCCTTGGTTAAATATTCTCAAAATAGTCTCTTATTTTACATCAGAGTTTATATACACACACACACACACACACACACACACACACACACACACTACAGTTTTGGTTTGCTCTGTGTGCTAAACAAGTCACTCCTAATGGCTTAGCATTCTGTTCCAGGAGTCTTTTGAAATTTTCCTTAGTTTCCAACAAAATGCACATTGAGCCTCTAGAGGATTTGGAGCAAATACTCTTCCTCTGAGTAGGGCAAAGGATGCTGGAGAGTTGAACCAGATGTGGGCAATCAATGCAAAAACCACTGTTGTTGATCATAGTTTTACTCTGGGGTGCTGACCTCATCAACCATCATCAAAGTTGTTCCTGCCTGGTTCTACATCACTTGATGTGTCCTATCCGTCCAAGTTCTTTGTTCACCTAAAATTTAAGCTTTCCTTTAATTTATTCCATTGCGTTATGTGATGTTGTTTTTAATTGCCTTATATTGTTTATATTATTCTTGGTGCTTTCTAAATTGCAGCAGTAGAATTAAACAAACTGATCCATGCTAATGTTCATAGCAAGTTCAGTTCAGTGCAGTTCAGTCAGTCAGTTGTGTTTGACTCTTTGGTATCCCATGGACTGCAGGATGCCAGGCCTTCCTGTCTATCACCAACTCCCGGAGCTTACTCAAACTCATGCATATCAAGTCAGTGATGCCATCCTACCATCTCATCCTCTGTTGTGCCCTTCTCCTCCAGCCTTCAGTCCTTCCTGGTATCAGGGTCTTTTCAAATGAGTCAGTTTTTTGCATCAGGTGGCCAAAGTATTGGAGATTCAGCATCAGTCCTTCCAATGAATGTTCAGGACTGAGCTCCTTTAGGATGGACTGATTGGATTTCCTTGAAATCCAAAGGATTTTCAAGACTCTTTCCCAACACTACAGTTCAAAAGCATGAATTCTTGTGCACCCAGCTTTCTTTATAGTTCAAATCTCACATCCATTCATGACTACTGGGTCTAGAAAAACTCCTGACAAATTATAAATGAATAACATATAATGGAATAAATAAGTAAATGAGACAAATGGCTTCTAATATTCATTTGCAACATCTCAGGTAAGATGTATGCATCTAAGACATAGAGATTTGAAAAAGAAGTTTCTAATTATCTGGCATGAATTATTTAACAAAGAAATCAGATAAATTGACAAAAAGTTTGATGAAAGATTGGAGGATGTAAATAATGTCTGTTGAAAGAGTATTATGGGGATTCATGCTAGTATCATCCTGAGTAATTTGATTTATGAAGTTATTATTTCCTCCTTATAATAGTACTTTCATATACTGGAAAACAGTGAACTGTGTCTTTTAATAATGTTTTTCAGTAGATATGTCATTTTATACTTAACATATTTACATTTTTAATTTTAAGAATATAAACTAAAGAACATCCTTATTTAGAATACACTTAATAAAAAAATATGTAACCATTATGTGTCAGTCAGTTCAGTTCAGTTGCCCAATCGTGTCCGACTCTTTGCGACCCCATGAATCACAGCACGCCAGGCCTCCCTGTCCATCACCAACACCTGGAATTCACTCAGACTCATGTCCATTGAGTCAGTGATGCCATCCAGCCATCTCATCCTCTGTTGTCCCCTTCTCCTCCTGCCCCCAATCCCTCCCAGCATCAGAGTCTTTTCCAATGAGTCAACTCTTCGCATGAGGTGGCCAAAGTACTGGAGCTTCAGCTTCAGCATTATTCCTTCCAAAGAATACCTAGGGCTGATCTCCTTCAGAATGGACTGGTTGGATCTCCTTGCAGTCCAAGGGACTCTCAAGAGTCTTCTCCAATGCCACAGTTCAAATGCATCAATTCTTCGGTACTCAGCTTTCTTCACAGTACAACTCTCACATCCATACGTGACCACTGGAAAAAACTTAGCCTTGAATAGATGGACCTTTTTGGCAAAGTAATGTCTCTGCTTTTGAATATGCTGTCTAGGTTGGTCATAACTTTCCTTCCAAGGAGTAAGCATCTTCTAATTTTATGGCTACAGTCACCATCTGCAGTGATTTTAGAGCCCCCCAAAATAAAGTCTGACACTGTTTCCACTGTTTCCTCATCTATTTCCCATGAGGTGACGGGGCCAGATGCCATGAGCTTCGTTTTCTGACTGTTGACCTTTAAGTCAACTTTTTCACTCTCTACTTTCACTTTCATCAAGAGGCTTTCTAGTTCCTCTTCAATTTTTGCTATAAGGGTGGTGTCATCTGCATATCTGAGGTTATTATTTCTCCAACAATCCCTGACCTCGGGCGTGACTAAAACCAAACAACCAACTTTAAAACCATATATAAAAACCATATATAAAAACCATAACTAGAGAAAAAACTGTTAGTAAGTATGTAACAATTCACATTGTCTTCACATGTAAACCTTTTGACTTAATTTTCTGTCTACCTACCTATTTATCATCTAGAAGAAAACACTGAAATAGATTGTGAATTTAAAATGTCTACGGCTGCCGCTGTTGCTAAGTCGCTTCAGTTGTGTCCGACTCTGTGCCACCCCATAGACGGCAGCCCACCAGGCTCCCCCATCCCTGGGATTTTCCAGGCAAGAACACTGGAGTGGGTTGCCATTTCCTTCTCCAATGCATGCAAGTGAAAAGTGAAACTGAAGTCGCTCAGTTGTGCCCGACTCTTTACGATCCCATGGACTGCAGCCCACCAGGCTCCTCTGTCCATGGGATTTTCCAGGCAAGAGTACTGGAGAGGGTTGCCATTGCTTTCTCCTAAATTTACTTCTAAATGCATATTAATTGTTTGTGTATTGCATAGCTTTAAAAGATAAAATTGAGCTACTGTTGCTTAAAATCTTATTTTACACAGCCACATGGGTGATAAATTATTTATAAATTATTAGAAGACTTAAACACAAGAACACAGCATAAAAAAAATTCATCAGGGGATTTCCCTGGCTGTCCAGTGGTTAAAAGGTCACCTTCCAATATATGGAGTGTGGGTTTGATCACTGGTCAGAGATCTAAGATCCCACACGCCTCAAGGCCGAAAAACTGAAACATAAAGCAGAAGCAATGTTGTAACAAATTCAATAAAGACTTGAAAAAAAAAAAAAGTCCACATGAAAAACAATATCTTTTTTAAAAATGGTCATCAGAAAGAAAAAGCATTTTGAATATCTGTAAACAAATAAATGAAAGATGTCAACTAAGAACAACATAGTTAAAAAAAAAAAGAGGTTGTCTTGGAACTCACACATCCTTTGGTTTCTAGTCACTCAGAGTGTATTAAATAACTAAACAGATGAAAACAGAGAGAGAAATGCTCTTACTCTGAAACAGTCAAGGAAGATTCCTGCAACCCTCGTTCCTACCAGAATTTTATAAAATCAAATAGAGAAGGACAGGACCAATGTTAGTCCTTGGTCCATCTTTCTGGACTGAGCACACATCTCACTCAAGTTGCAAATACATCTTCTCCTTGGCTTCACATCGATGACAGATTTCTTTTAAATTTTATTGTAAGCTGATACAGGCCAAAGCAATTCATTTTCTTAGACTCATATTTTTAAAACACGTTTACACTGGACATTTATTTAAAACTGTTCTTGTAGCCGAAGACCTTTACATCTTTAAGTCTATTGTTCATCACTGCTCAAAATTCTAGCCTGCACAATTATAGGCTCATACTATAGATGTAAAATAAAAATAATAAAAATTCAATTAAAGATAAATAAAAGGTTCAGATGAACATTAAATCATGCCAGGCACTGTGCTAAAAATATTGTTATTGCTACACCTAATTTACAAATGAAGACACTATAAAGTGTGGCAAAGAAGTGTGTAAAAGAGCTCAGAGCTTCTAATGAAAGACTGAGGAGGGTTTTCACTCAGTAATTAGGTTCTAGAACCTTCTCAGTTACCACCACATACACTGCATCAACACACATTCTGCTCTCAACTTGAAGAGTAGAAAACTGATTCATTCCTCCATCTCTGAAGAAGAATGTTCATCAGACAACTTAAACACGGTTCAGAGATAAGGTGCTCAACTCGTCAAAAAGTGTTTTTAAGAACATTAGAAAGTAATGTTTATATGTGTAACTGAAACATTTTAAATAGTCTTATAGCTATTCATTCAAAGATTCTCCTCAAAGTTCTCTGGGCCAGCTTTCTGACTTTATTATTTTGAAATAATGACAATGACTTTCCTTAAAACTATTATGAATAAATAAATTCCAAGCTGCCATTAGTTGAAATGTGCAACCCTCTCCCTTTGAGGCAGCCAGCAAGAAGGGAGGGAGATGTGTGAAGAAAATTGATGCCAGGCTATCTGAATATCACTTTTGGTTTTGTTATGACTATATATAGCAAATAATGCTTAAGAGATTAGCAATTTACCATACAAAAATGTACTTCTTTTCGAAAAGAAGTCCTGCCTTCAGAATGTCACACTACCTTCTGAAAACAACACTGAAAAATTCATTGAATAATTTTTATTGAATAAAAATTTATTAAAGCAATATTTTAAGATAATTAACAAGCCTCAATTATATAAGCCCACAGAAATAACAGTTCAATCCATTTAACTACAAAGGACCAATAATTTTCCCATGATATAAGTAATACTGACTAAATTAAATCAAAGTTTATAATTAAGACAAAGCAAACATTAAAAATTAGATTTGGACATCAAAGGAAATAAAGACAGGAAATGTGGAGGGGAGCAAAAGGGAAGTATGGTTCAATAAGTAAGTAAATTCTTCCACAAAAGCACTGTCGGCTTAAAAATAAACATTTATTGACTGCCTAGAAGTCTTTGAGAAATAAAAGACATATATATCTTATATATATGGTAAATCACTTTCTCTATATATAAAATTATAATTACATATTGAAAGCAGACACAAAATAATATGTCTAATTTAAATGAAAATAAAATTTATTCACTGACTGCTTGTACATTTTTAAACTATTTTATTAACAATTTAAAACTGAATTACTTTACTGTATACCTGAAACTAACAAAATATTGTTGGTCAACTATACTTCCATAAAAACTAAATTAAAAATAAATAAAAATGAAATTCATTCCAATGATAAAAATCAAATATTAAATACCTATGTAGCTGCTGCTAAGTCGCTTCAGTCGTGTCCGACTCTGTGCGACCCCATAGACAGCAGCCCATCAGGCTCCACCGTCCCTGGGATTCTCCAGGCAAGAACACTGGAGTGGGTTGTCATTTCCTTCTCCAATGCATGAAAGTGAAAAATGAAAGTGAAGTTGCTCAGTCGTGTCCGACTCTTAGCGACACCATGGACTGCAGGCTACCAGGTTCCTCCGTCCATGGGATTTTCCAGGCAAGAGTACTGGAGTGGGGTGCCATTGCCTTCTCCATACCTATGTAGACTCAAGGATATATATTTTTTTCTTTTTAATAAGGATTTCCTTAAACACAGAATTAACATGTAGTTAAACTAGAAAGTTCACATTTATTTTCAAATACTTTGGAAGCTCTGTGTATATTTGAAAATTTCTATTGATTTTAATTTATACAAAATTGAAGAATTTTCAAATATGAAGCCACCCCTTTTTTTTTTTTACTTAATAGGTTGTATTAATTAAAATTTTTAGCAGTGTTTCTGTTCCGTGTTTACTTGTAGCCAACCTACCCCAGAGAGAAATCAAAGCTCTCAGATAACTTGCACTATTTTGTAAATTGAGAAAGATGGAAATGGTATATGAGGCTGAAGGGATCAGAAATAATCTGTCAATCCAGAAACCTGCAACTAATAAACAGTTATCAGCAGCTTTAGCCAGTTTTATCTTAGGTAGTAATCCAAACTCAAAATTGTAAAACTCTGTCTTTTAAAATTTACAATTCATTTCACACAGAAATTTAAGATGTTTTTATCTATCTATCTATATACCTAATACCACTTAATTCAATTATTCTTATCCTTAACAACATCACTTCATATTCATGCAGAATATAATATTTTCTAAAAAGTCATTCTGTGTATCTTTATAATTTATGTGATTGCTAAGAAATAAATGCTGACAAAATTTATAAGAGGGTATTTTTATAATAGAATCCTAGTGCAACTGTTGAAATATTCAAATTTAGGACAAGTTCAAAATGCAAATACTGATGTTTCAAAGCAAAGTTGGATATACCACTTTTTCCCCCTTGTAAACATTTCTGTTAATTACTTGGAGTTTGAAAAAGCTTTACTTCATCCTGGCAGTTCCCTAGAGCTAATAATCTGTGGCTGGGTTTAGTGACTGTGGCAGAATGCCAATTACATTTCATGATGAATGAAATATCTGTTGCCACTGTCAGAAAGCAATAAAAGTCACAGAAAGCATTTAAAAGCCAGAGACTACTTAGTATTAGCTTTCATATTGAATATGTAAACAAGACAATGTCTCAAACTTATCTGTAATGGTAAAAATATATTCCTATATTAAAAAATATTTCCTTATTTGATCTTCACTATTCTTTCATGATCAATGAACAAAGGAAAAGAGAACACACTAAAAAAGGAAGTTGCTGCTATTATTATTTATTTACAGCATCAGTAACATGAGAATAGCTTTTCTATGTTCCTGAAACTGCATAAACTAATATGCCTATTAGTAGCCATATATAATATACAAGGTACAAATAATTTATGTAAATGGAGCATTTGGAAATAATTGTAAGCTTTTTAAAGCGGATTTGGGAAGGAATGGAGAAATCCCAGTGATATTGAAAGATGTTTAAAGCACATGCTATTTATAGCTCAAAATATCAAAAAACCACAGGTTTTCTCATTCTGTACGTTTGGAAAATTAATTGTGTATTTTCACTTCACTTCAATGTACATTTGCTAATTTGATACAAAATCTGTTTATACTCAAAGATCTACAGAGGTAGGATTCCTTCTTATGCATCCTATTTTTGTGAGAAGAGAATGTAAATAACTCTGACAGGCTTTATTGTTTCTCTGAAGAAATTGCACATGGGCCCTTCATATGTTTTAGCCACTACTCTACTTCAAATATACACTAAACACACAAACATACATTATGCATGTGTCTGTATAAAATTTCTAACTTAAATCAAGAATATGCAACCCCACTGAATATTTATATTTGTAATTTTTCATAACAATAGGTCTCCATTTTAACTATTGTTTTCTTTTATGTGTGTGAGCCATGTATTGTTTGGTTCTCCCAAAGAGGTAGATATATCTTTAAGGAAATAAAATTAAAATTCTAGAAAAGAAAATTAAAGTGACTGTTGAAGAAATACTGCTAAACACAAAGGCGAAGAAAACAACGACAACAACAACAACAAAAATCTATAGGAAAAGGGGTAGATTTCATTGAATAAAAAATAAAATAAAATAATGAAGATACATGTATATAAATACAGAAACACAGACAAAGCATGAAAGTATCATGAGTGTGTAGAGACAAAAATGGAAAGCAAATCAAAGATTTGATGAAGTGAGTTGTACATAAGAATTTAGAATGATTTCTAAATGCCATCTTAGATAATAAGTGTCTTCCCTCAAACTGATCTATTCTGGGCAGCTCTTCATTTTCTGACAACCAGCAATGCTGAAGACAATGGCAACCACCATGGGAGAGATATTTTATTGAAGTTTCATGAGGTTCTAAAAATGTTAATAGATTAATTCATTTAAAAATATTATTTCCACATGTTCATGAAGTAAATGGTGTCATCATTAGCATTTTATGCTTGGTCACATTCAAACCCAGAGATTTAAAAACTGCACAAGGTCATAAGCATAAAGAGTCCATATTTGCCTTCTAGTGATATAAACTTTGCACTGATTACTACTTTCTTAGATTAACAGTTTTGCTAGCATGCACTCATATCTATGTGATGTGACCTTACGTAGCTCACGATCTCTGAAAGCACAATGATGCACATGACACAAGTGCAGGGTTTCTTTTTTTTTAATAACCATTCAGAAATACCAAATCCTGAGAACACTGAGATAAAAATTAGAAATAAAAATCAAAGATAAATGTAATAATCAATTGATTCAAATTTTCTTAAGTTTTTCTCTTTTCTGTCAGGATCTATGTTACACTCCTTCAGTAAACATTGACTTTGTTCTTACTGTAAGCCTGGGACTGGCAATAGAATAAAGTTCATATTCGTTGTGTTCAAAGTAGACTGCATATTCCACCATCATTTCCTAAACTTTAGAGAATAAAGATATTAAGTATTTAATAAGAGCTGGATATAATTCAGCTTATTTCAGAAACAAATGTCCTAATGCAAAATTTTATTGCATAAAGCCAGGGCCAAGGCTGAAGTCCACAATGCCAATCACCAAAGCCCAGTACACTTATTTGATTGAGGGAGACCTCTGCTTGGTTTGGAAATTTTTAACAATTAATGCAAAAAGTATTTTTATTTTAATTTATATAAAAATTTCAAAGATTATATTAGTTGTTCTTAATAAGCAAAGTGATTTCTTATATTTAGATCTAAAATTGTTTTTTTCAATGGGTCTTCATAAAGAACACTTTATAAAACATAGTGTAAAATACAGTCAGTGATTTCCATGGAATAAGGACAGGAGTAGTTTTATAAAAAGCTTATTTATAAATCTTTCATTGTATTTAAAAGTAAAAGTACCTAGACTTTGTAATTATTCTAACTTTAAAGAATTTTATACATTATTCTTTGCTTAATAATGACAATTATACTAACAAAATGAGCATTAATTTCTTTTATTCAACACCTGTGGTACATCTATAATGTAACTTTTTCATTTAAGTTTAATTTAATTTCATTTAATTTTCTCATTTAGTTCCCAATCCATTCAAAGTAATATGGGTACCAGTAATATATTATCTAAAAGAGAGGGAAACTGACACTTTGAAAAGTTCAGGTAGATTGCATAAATTCACAAAGAAAGAAAGTGGTAAGCTGAGTTTCTCTTATTGGGTGGATGGATGGATGAATAAGTAGATACAGAGATAATGAAGAGGGAAAAAGACAGTCAGTCATAGACCTAAAGAGATATCACCTGGGGATATAGTTATCTGGGGGTCTTGATTAGGATAGAAGCTTTGAGTTCTTTCATTCACTCTTTTCCTAAGGCAACTGGAAAATGTCAGAAAAAAAAAATACACACTGTAAGAGATGTGTATTCCTAACTTCCTTCCATCTATACATGGCCACCCTACTTTTTTTTTTCTTTTTTAATATTTTACACTTTTTATTTTGTATTGGGATATAGCCAATTAACAATGTTTTGATAGTTTTAGGTGAACAACAAAGAGACTCAGCCAAACATATGCATGTATACATTTTCTTCCAAACTCCCTTCCCATTAGGCTGCCACATAAATTGTTCTTCTACATGATCTCTTAAAATATAATAGCTAAAATTCTTACACAACAGCTCAAAACTCTCAAAAATTACTTAAAGGGAAGTATTTTGGCTTTTGTAAAGTATAAATCTAAAACTGTTAAGTGTTCTTTTTTACGTTATACTGGAAGCAACAAACACACAGCCCTCCAGATTCAATGTCTAAGGGTCTACACAGAAGTTTGATAACTGGGAGATATAGTTCATTGTGGGCCATCTTTAAGAATAGCTACCAAAATAAAACTGTCCAGATTAAAAAAAAAAAAAGAAAAGAGGAAATAGAATCTCTCTAAGAGTAGCAATGATGGATTCCCAGGGAGACAAGCTATGATAGAATGCAGAAGTACATTTATTGGGGGTCATTATTTTGATATTAGCCACAGTAATGTTTCCATAATATTTTACTTCTTAAATTACTGTTACCTAATAAAGGACAGAAATGGCATGGACCTAATAGAAGAAGAAGATATTAAGAAGAGATAGCAAGAATATATAGAAGAACTATACAAAAAGATCTTAATGACCCAGATAACCATGATGCTGTAATCATTCACATAGAACCAGATATTTGGAATGCAAAGTCAAGTGGGCCTTAAGAAGCATCAAAGTGAAAAAAGGAATTGAAGGTGATAGAATACAAGCTGAGCTATTTCAGACCCTAAAGGATGATGCTGTCAAAGTGCTGTACTCAATATGCCAACAAATTGGAAAACTCAGCAGTGGCCACAGGACCAAAAAGTCACTTTTCATTCCAACCCCCAAAGTACAGCAATGTGAAAGAACATTCAAGCTCCCACACAATTGCACTCATTTCACTTGATAGCAAAATTATGCTCAAAATTTTCCAAGCTAGCCTTCAACAGTACATGAACCAAGAATTTCCAGATGTTCAAGCTCGATTTAGAAAAGACAGAGGAACCAGATATCAAATTTCTAATATCCATTGGATCATAAGAAAAGCAAAAGAATTCCAGGAAAACATCTGCTTCATTGACTACACTAAAGCCTTTGAGTGTGTGAATCAGAGCAAACAGTGGAAAATTATTAAAAAGATGGGAATATCAGACCACCTCCTTGCCTCCTGAGAAGCCCGAACGCAGGTCAAGAAGCAACAGTTAGAACCAGACATTGAACATCAGAAAACTTCAAAGTTCAAAAAGGAGTACATCAAGGCTGTATATCGTCACCCTGCTTATTTAATTTATATGCAGAGTACGTCAGGTGAAATGCCAGGGTGAATGAAACACAAGCTGGAAACAAGAATACTGGGAGAAATATCAATAACCCCAAATATGCAGATGACAGAAAGACAGAAAGCAAAGAACTAAAGAGTCTCTTGATGAAAGTGAAACTGGAGAGTAAAAATGCTGGCTTAAAACTAAATATTCAAAAAACCAAAACGATAGCATCCAGTCCCTTCACTTCATGGCAAACAGATGGGGAAACAATGGAAAGAGTGACAGACTTTCTTTTCTTGTTTTCCAAAATTACTGGAGATGGTGAATGTGGCCATGAAATTAAAAGACACTTGCTCCTTGGAAGAAAAGCTCTCACAGTCCTCGACAGCATATTAAAAAGCAGAGACATTACTTTACCAACAAAGGTCCATCTACTCAAAGCCACGGTTTGTTTTTTGTTTGTTTGTTTGTTTGTTTTTGCAATAGCTTGTATGGATGTGAGAGTCTGACCATAAAGAAAGTTGAGTGCCAAAGAATTGATGCTTTTGAATTGTGGTGTTGGAGAAGATGCTTGAGAGTCCTTTGGACTGGAAAGGGATCCAATCAGTTAATCCTAAAGGAAATCAATACTGAATATTCACTGGAAGGACTGATGTTGAAGCTGAAGCTCCAATACTTTGACCACCTGATGCCAAAAGCTGACATTAGAAAAGACCCTGATGCTGACAAAGACTGAAGGCCAGAGGAGAAGGGATGAGGAGGATGAGATGGTTGGATGACATCACCAACTCAATGGACATGAGTTTGAGCAAGTTCCAGCAGATGTGTTGCAGTCCATGGGGTAGCAAAGAGTTGGACACAGCGGGGGACTGAACAACAACAATTAATGTCTTCTACATTATATTTTGATTTCTTGACTCATTAGTGAGATTGAAGTGTATTATTAAATTTCAAAGTGTGTGAAATTCGATAGATTTATTTTCATTGCATTAGTATTAATAGTAATGATAATGACAATAGTGATAATGATACTCAGTAGTATTTGCAGTAATACTAGTGATGGAGGTAGTGGTAGTTACAGAAGTATTCTAGCTCAGTTGCATGATAAACCATAATACATTATCTCTGCTAAGTCACTGCTAAGCCACTTCAGTCGTGTCCGACTCTGTGCGACCCCATAGACGGCAGCCCACCAGGCTCCACCGTCCCTGGGATTCTCCAGGCAAGAGTACTGGAGTGGGGTGCCATTTCCTTCTCCAGTGCATGAAAGTGAAAAGTGAAAGTGAAGTCACTCAGTCGTGTCTGACTCTTAGTGACCCCATGGACTACAGCTCACCAAGCTCCTCCGTCCATGGGATTTTCCAGGCAACAGTACTGGATGTCTCTATTTGTAAGATTTTGAAACTTGCTCTATGGCCACACACAAATTCAATTTGGTAATTGTCCCATGTATTCTTACAAAACATATATCTCTATCATTGTTGAATACAATGTTACACAATTAGGTCAGATATCAAACTGAAGTTGCACAAAATATATATTTTTTACTGGCAATTTTCTTTCATGTTTTCTTAACAATTACTGAGAGATGTAGTAAAATTACCCATGACTATACTTTTGTCTATTTCTTTTTAAGAGTTCAGTTTTTGCTTCATATTTTGAGGCTATAAATTATATTTATACAAATTTATCAATTTTATACATCTCCTATGAATTAAACTTTAGTGGTTATGAAATTACTGACCTTTCATAAAATGTCCCTTTCTAAAAATTTATTTTGTCTAATATTACTATATCTTATTTTAATTTTTGCATCAGTATATTTTCAGTCCTTTTTCTTTCAAAGATTTTATTCATTAGATTATATTTCTTATAAGCTCATGGATTTTTATATTTCATTGAGATAATCTTTCCTTTTCTTCAATTTGTGTTCCTCAACTGTACACATTTAGTGGCATTTAATACCTTCCTATCAAGATTCTGAACCAGACTACTCATTCCACTCCACAAGATAAATACCAGATATAATGTGAAAGGAACCAGAAAGACATTCTATTATAGGAATTAATAAGGGTGACAATGGAAACTGCTTTGATCTTGTGCATTTTTTTGCACAGTGGCTAGGAAATGGCAACCCACTCCAGTACTCTTGCCTGGAGAATCCCACAGATGGAGGAGCCTGGTAGACTACAGTCCACGGGGTTGCAAAGAGTCTGACATGACTGAGCAAGTGCTTTGCCTTTGCTTTTGACATATAGCAGGAGGCAGTCAAACACGAATGAATGAAATGGCAAAAACAAACAAGCAGTTACTCTCTTGCACTTGCTCATTGTTAACCTGGAAGAAGCAGTATCTGCCCCTGCCCCTGATTTTTCTTGAACCTGTGTATGATGCTTCCCAGGTGGCATTAGTGGTAAACAATCAGCCTGTTGGTGCACAAGACTTAAGAGACACAGGTTTGATCCTGGGTCAGGAAGATCCTCTGGAGAAAGAAATGGCACCCCACTCCAGTATTCTTACCTGGAAAAATGCCATAGACAAAGGAAACTGGAAGACTACAGTCCATGGGGTTACAAAGAGTCAGACATATCTGAGCATCTAAGGCACACAGGGTACTTCAGTAACAAAATCAGTGCAGAATTCCTGTACTTTTGAGCAATTAGGAAAATGATGGCACCTAAGTCCTGAATGTTACTTTTGACATTATATAAACCTCCTGGCCTGATAGGAAGTAATCTAAAGACAAGCAGCTCCAATGTTGTTTTTTCCTCATTAGCAAAGAATGGAGCCTTGATCTGATAAAATGTTTTGTGGGATGGGGAAATGATTGTGATTTTACCTGCTTGGAGTTCTTCAAATGAGATCTTATATTCTTCCTACCACTGAAATAATTGGCTGTCCCCAGCACTGGGTCCCAGACTTAACCAAGTATATAGTGGTTGAGAGAATAGGTGATACCTTCAGTGGGTAGTAAGCTTCAGACTAAAGTTATAAGATATGTTATTAACATCATCATTTTAAGTGAAATACACACACACATATACACTCATGCAGTACTGAATGGTATCAAGATTAAGATTGCTAGAACTGAAAAATTAAGAATTCTAGATTAAAGAAATGGACATATTAAGAACACTAAGGGAATGTTAGCATATAAAATAACCTGAAAATAAATCACAAATTAGAAATGTGAGAAATAAACTTCACCCATTAAACTATTCTTAAAAGTACTTGTCATTTTCTTCCTTACTAGCTGTTATATCTGAAAAATTACTATGTCAAGGTTAATTTTCTTCCTATAAAGTGACAATAATAATAGTGTAAAATAGCATAGATTCATTTTAAAAATTTAATTTGTGTAAAATTTTAGTATCTCTGACAAGTAGAAGAAACTATAAAAATTTTATATTTTATTGTCATAAATGTTGAATTAAATCTAGGACTGAAAAAGTAACCAGATCATAATAATACATATATCTGCATAAAATATTATAAAGTAAATATAAAAGGATATATAATAAATAAAAGCAAGAATTTACTAAGCTGTAAATAATTGCATTTTATCTTTTAGATAATAATATAATGAAGTTATATACAAATTTGTAATAGTTATATAAACCCCAGGTTATTTATTTAAACTTTAGGAAAATACTTCTTAATTACTCATAGATCAAGAGTAACAGGAATAGAAATGTAAACATTAAGAACTAATTTTAATAAATGCAAGTCAAGCAGCAAAAGGATTTGTATAGACTTCATCATTATATTAGTAATTAAGATAAAAATAAATGAGTTATGTCTCCAATTTAAGAGAGAGAAACAAAGAGGGAGGAAAAGGGAGGAAATGTACCCATTTTACATAAAGATGAGGTTAGTTTGAAAGTATAAGAGACAAAAGTATACCAAGAAAACATAAGCTTCAGAAAGGGGGTGCAAAGACATTAATAAAAGATAAGCTTCACACCAGTCAGAATCAGTTCAGTTCAGTCACTTAGTCCTGTCCAACTCTTTGCGACCCCATAAACTGCAGCACACCAGGCCTCCCTGTCCATCATCAACTCCCGGAGTTCACTGAGACTCACACCCATCGAGTCAGTGATGCCATCCAGCCATCTCATCCTCTCTTGTCCCTTTCTTCTCCTGGCCCCATTCCCTCCCAGCATCAGAGTCTTTTCCAATGAGTCAATTCTTCGTATCAGGCGGCCAAAGTACTGGAGTTTCAGCGTCAGCATCATTCCTTCCAAAGAACACCCAGGACTGATCTCCTTTAGAATGGACTGGTTGGATCTCCTTGCAGTCCAACGGACTCTCAAGAGTCTTCTCCACAGTTCAAAAACATCAATTATTCCGCACTCAGCCTTCTTCACAGTCCAACTCTCACATCCATACATGACCACAGGAAAACCATTGCCTTGACTAGATGGGCATTTTTTGGCAAAGTAATGTCTCTGCTTTTGAATATGCTATCCAAGTTGGTCATAACTTTCCTTCCAAGGAGAAGCACCTTTTAATTTCATGGCTGCAATTATAATGGCCATTATCAACAAATCTACAAACAAATGCTGGAGAGGATGTGGCGAAATGGGAATTCTCTGTCACTGTCAGTGGTAATATAAATTGATATAGCCACTATGGAGAACTGTATGGAGTTTCTTAAAAAAAAAAAACAAAAACAAAAACTAGACATAGAGCTAACATCTGACACAAAAATCTCACTGCTGGGTATATACCCTGTTATTATTCAATCACTCAGTTGTGTCTGACTCTTTACAACCCATGGACTGCTGCATACCAGGCTTAACTGTCCTTAACCATCTCCCAAAGCTTGCTCAAACTCAGGTCTATTGAGTTGGTGATGCCATTGAACTATATAATCCTCACTTGTCTGCTTTTCCTCCCGCATCTTTCCCAGCATCAGGGTTTTTCCAATGAGTCGGCTCTTCACATAGGTGGCCAAAGTATTGGAACTTCAGCTTCAATATCAGTCCTTCCAATGCATATTCAAGATTGATTTCCTTTAGGATTGACTAGTTTGATCTCCGTGCAGTCCAAGGGACTTGCAAGAGTCTCCTCCAACACCGCAGTGCAACAGCATCATTTCTTGGAGGCCCAGCCATCTTTACAGTACAACTCTTACATCCATACATGGCTACTGCAAAACCATAGCTTTGACTTTACAGAACTTTGTCAGCAAGTAATGCCTCTGAGTTTTAATGTGCTGTCTAGGTTGGTCATAGCTTTTCTTCCAAGGAGCAAGTGTCATTTCATTTCTTGGCTGCAGTCACCATATGTAGTGATTTTGGAGCCCAAGAAAAGAAAATATGTCACCGTTTCCATTGTTTCTCCATCTATTTGCCATGAAGTGATGGGACCAGATGACTTGATCTCGGGTTTTTTTTTTTTTTTTAATACTTTATTCTACATTACAGTACTGTATTTGCTTTGCCATACATTGACATGAATCAGCCACAAGTGTACATGATCTCCCAATGCCGAATACCTCTCCCACCTCCCACCCCATATCATCATCCCGTGCACCAGCCCCAAGCATCCTGTATCCTGTATTGAACATAGACTGGTGCTTCGTTTCTTACATGATAGTGTACATGTTTTAGTGCCATTCTCCCAAATCATCGCACCCTCTCCCTCTCCCTCAGAGTCCAAAAGTCCATTCTATACCTCTGTGTCTCTTTTGTGTCTCACATAGAGGGTCATCATTACTATCTTTCTAAATTCCATATATATGTGTCAGTATACTGTATTGGTGTTTTTCTTTCTGGCTTACTTCACTCTGTATAATCAGCTCCAGTTTCATCCATCTCATTAGAACTGAATCAAATTTATTCTTTTTAAGGGCTGAATAATACTCCATTGTGTATATGTACCACAGCTTTCTTATCCATTCGTCTCTTGATAGACATCTAGGTTGTTTCCATCTCCTGGCTATTATAAACAGTGCTGCAATGAACATTGGGGTACATGTGTCTCTTTCAATTCTGGTTTCCTTGGTGTGTATGCCCAGCAGGGGGATTGCTGTGTCATAAGGCAGTTCTAGTTGCAATTTTTAAGGAATCTCCAAACTGTTTTCCATAGTGGCTGTACTAGTTTGCATTCCCACCAGCAGTGTAAGAGGATTCCCTTTTGTCCACACCCTCTCCATCATTTATTGCTTGTAGACTTTTGGATCGCAGCCATTCTCACTGGTGTGAAATGGTACCTCATTGTGGTCTTGATTTGCATTTCTCTGATAATGAGTGATGTTGAGCATCTTTTCATGTGTTTGTTAGCCATCCGTATGTCTTCTTTGGTGAAATGCCTATTTAGTTCTTTGGCCCATTTTTGATTGGTTTGTTTATTTTTCTGGAGTTGAGCTGCATAAGTTGCTTGTATATCTTTGAGATTAGTTGTTTGTCAGTTGTTTCATTTGCTATTGTTTTCTCCCATTCAGAAGGCTGTCTTTTCACCTTGCTTATAGTTTCCTTTGTTGTGCAGAAGCTTTTAATTTTAATTAGATCCCATTTGTTTATCTTTGCTTTTATTTCCGGTGTACTGGGAGTTGGATCATAGAGGATCCTGCTGTGATTTATGTCGGAGAGTGTTTTGCCTATGTTCTCCTCTAGGAGTTTTATAGTTTCTGGTCTTACATTTAGATCTTTAATCCATTTTGAGTTTATTTTTGTGTATGGTGTTAGAAAGGGGTCTAGTTTCATTCTTTTACAAGTGGTTGACCAGTTTTCCCAGCACCACCTATTAAAGAGACTGTCTTTACTCCATTGTATATTCTTGCCTCCTTTGTCGAAGATAAGGTGTCCATAGGTGTGTGGGTTAATCTCAGGGCTTTCTATTTTGTTCCATTGATCTATATTTCTGTCTTTGTGCCAGTACCATACTGTCTTAATGACTGTGCCATTGTAGTAGAGCCTGAAGTCAGGCAAGTTGATTCCTCCAGTTCCATTCTTCTTTCTCAAGATTGCTTTGGCTATTCGAGGTTTTTTGTATTTCCATACAAATCTTGAGATTATTTGATTTAGTTCTGTGAAAAATACTGCTGGTAGCTTGATAGGAATTGCATTGAATCTGTAGATTGCTTTGGGTAGTATACTCATTTTCACTATATTGACTCTTCCAACCCATGAACATGGTATATTTCTCCATCTATTAGTGTCCTCTTTGATTTCTTTCATCAGTGTTTTATAGTTTTCGATATATAGGTCTTTAGTTTCTTTAGGTAGGAATATTCCTAAGTATTTTATTCTTTTCATTGCAATGGTGAATGGAATTGTTTCCTTAACTTCTTTTTCTACTTTCTCATTATTAGTGTATAAGAATGCAAGGGATTTCTGAGTGTTGATTTTATATCCTGCAACTTTACTATATTCATTGATTAGCTCTAGTAGTTTTCTGATTGACTCTTCCGACCCATGAGCATGGTATATTTCTCCACCTATTAGTGTCCTCTTTGATTTCTTTCATCAGTGTTTTATAGTTTTCGATATATAAGTCTTTAGTTTTTTTGAATGTTGAGTTTTAAGACAGCTTTTTTACTTTCCTCTTTCACTTTCATCAAGAGGCTTTTTATTTCTTCTTCACTTTCTGCTATAATGGTGATGTCATCTGAATATCTGAGATTATTGATATTTCTCCCAGAAATCTTGATTGCAGCTTGTGCTTCATCTGGCCTAACATTTCGCATGATACACTCTGCATATAAGTTAAATAAGCAGGATGAAAATATACATCCTTAATGTACTCCTTTCTCAGTTTGGAACCAGTCTGTTCTTCCCTGTCCAGTTCTAACTTGCATACAGGTTTCTTAGGAGGCTGGTAAGATTGTCTGGTATTCCCATCTCTTTAAGAATTTTCTGGTTTGAGATGATTCACACACTCAGAGGTTTTAGCATAGTCAGTGAATAAGTAAATGTTTTTCTAAAATTTTGTTGATTTTTCTATGATCCAATGGATGTTGGCAATTTGATCTCTTGTTCCTCTACCTTTTCTAAATCCAGTTGAACATCTGCAAATTCTAGTTTATATACTGTTGAAGGCTAGCTTGCATAATTTTGAGCACTATTTTGCTATCATCTGAAATGAGTGCAATTATGTGGTATTCTGAACATGCTTTGGCATTGCTTTATTTTGTGATTGGAATGAAAACTGACCTTTTCCAGTCCTGTGGCCACTGCTGAGTTTTCCAAATGTGCTGGCAGAATGCATGCAGCACTTTCACAGCATCATCTTTTAAGATGTGAAATAACTCAATTGGAATTCCATCACCTCCACTAGCTTTGTTCTTATGATGCTTCCTAAGGCCCAGTTGACTTCACATTCCAGGATATCTGGCTCTGGGTAAGTAACAACACCATTGTGGTTATCTGTGTCATGAAGATCTTTTTTGTCTAGTACTTCTGTGCATTCTTGTGACCTCTTGTTAATATTGTCTTCTTCTGTTAGGTCCATACTATTTCTGTCTTTTATTGTGCCTATCTTTGATGAAATGTTCCCTTGATGTCTCTAATTTTCCTGAAGGGAACTTTAGTAATTCCCATCTTACTGTTTTCCTCTATTTCTTTGAATTGTTCACTTAGGAAGGTTTCTTATCTCTCCTTGCTATTCATTGGAACTCTGTATTCAGATGGGTGAATCTGTCCTTTTCTCCTTTGCCTTTTGCTTCTTTTCTCAGCTATTTGTATGACCCTCAGACAACCATTTAGCCTTTTTGCATTTCTTTTTCTTGGGAATGGTTTTGCTCACCACCTCCTGTACAATATTACAAAATTCTGTTTCTGTTTCTTCAGGCACTCTGTCTCTCAGATCTAATCCCTTGAATCTGTTTGTCATTTCCAATGTATACACCCTGAGAGAACCATAATTGAAAGAGATACATGTATTCCAGGGTCGGCTGTGGCACTATTTACTATAGTTAAGTCATGGAAGAAACCTAGATGTCCTTCAACAGATAAATAGATAAAGAAGTTGTGGTACATGTATACAGTGGACTATTCAGTTTAGTTCAATTCAGTTGATCAGTCGTGTCCGACTCTTTGCGACCCATGAATCGCAGCACGCCAGTCCTCGCTGTCCATCATCAACTCCTGGAGTTCACTCAGACTCATGTCCATCGAGTTGGTGAGGCCATCCAGCCATCTCATCCTCTGTCGGCCCTTCTCCTCCTGCACATATTCCCTCCCAGCATCAGAGTCTTTTTCAGTGAGTCAACTCTTTGCAAGAGGTGGCCAAAATATTGGATTTCAGCTTTAGCATCATACTTTCCAAAGAAATCCCAGGGTTGATTTCCGTCAGAATGGACTGGTTGGATCTCCTTGCAGTCGAAGGGACTCTCAAGAGTCTTCTCCAACACCACAGTTCAAAAACATCAATTCTTGGTCTCTCAGCTTTCTTCACAGTCCAACTCTCACATCCATACATGACCACTGGAAAAACCATAGCTTTGACTAGACGGACCTTTTTGGCAAAGTAATGTCTCTGCTTTTGAATATGCTTTCTATGTTGGTCATAACTTTTCTTCCAAAGAGTAAGTGTCTTTTAATTTCATGGCTGCAATCACCATCCGCAGTGATTTTGGAGCCCCCCTCCCCCAAAATAAAATTTGACACTGTTTCCACTGTCTCCCCATCATTTTCCCATGCAGTGATGGGACGAGATGCCATAATCTTCATTTTCTGAATGTTGAGTTTGAAGCCAACCTTTTCACTCTCGTCTTTCACTTGCATCAAGAGGATTTTTAACTCCTCTTCACTTTCTGCCATAAAGGTGGTGTCATCTGCATATCTGATGTGACTGATATTTTTCCCTACAATCTTGATTCCACCTTGTGCTTTTCTTCCAGCTCAGTGTTTCTCATGATGTACTCTGCAAATAAGTTAAATAAGCAGGGTGACAATGTACAGCCTTGACATACTCCTTTTCCTATTTGGAACCAGTCTGCTGTTCCATGCCCAGTTCGAACTGTTGCTTCCTGACCTGCATATAGGTTTCTCAAGAGGCAGGTCAGGTGGTCTGGTATTCCCATCTCTCTCAGAATTGTCCATAGTTTATTGTGATCCACACAGTCAAAGGTTTTGGCATAGTCAATAAAGCAGAAATAAATGTTTTTCTGGAACTCTTATTTTTTTCTATGATCCATTGGATGTTGGCAATTTGATCTCTGGTTCCTCTGCCTTTTCTAAAACCAACTTGAAAATCTGGAAGTTCATGGTTCACATTGTTGCTGTAGCCTGGCTTGGGGAATTTTGAGCATCATCTTTCAAGATTTGAAAAGGCTCAACTGGAATTAGATCACCTCCACTAGCTTTGTTCATAGTGATGCTTTCTAAGGCCCACTTGACTTCACATTCCAGGATGTCTGGCTCTAGGTGACTGATCACACCTTTGTGATTATCTTGGTCTTGAAGATCTTTTTCACACATTTCTTCTGTGTATTCTTGCCACCTCTTCTTAATATCTTCTCTTTCTGTTAGGTCCATACCATTTCTGTCCTTTATTGAACCCATCTTTGCATGAAATGTTCCCTTGGTATCTCTAATTTTTTGAAGAGATCTCTAGTCTTTGCCATTCTGTTGTTTTTCTCTATTTCTTTTCATTGATTGCTTAGGAAGGCTTTTTTTTTTTTCTTTAATAAATTTTATTTTATTTAAATTTATTTATTTTAATTGGAGGTTAATTACTTTACAATAGTGTATTGGTTTTGCCATACATCAACATGAATCTGCCACAGGTATACATGTGTTCTCCATCCTGAACCCCCCTCCCTCCTCCTTCCATGTACCATCCCTCTGGGTCGTCTCAGTGCACCAGCCCCAAGCATCCAGTATCATGCATCAAACCTGGACTGGCGATTCATTTCATATATGATATTATACATGTTTCAATGCCATTCTCCCAAATCATCCCACCCTCTCCCTCTCCCTCTCCCACAGAGTCTAAAAGACTGTTCTACACTTCTGTGTCTCTTTTGCTGTCTCGCATACAGAGTTATTGTTACCATCTTTCTAAATTCCATATATATGTGTTAGTATACTGTATTGGTGTTTTTCTTTCTGGCTTACTTCACTCTGCATATTAGGCTCCAGTTTCATCCACCTCATTAGAACTGATTCAAATGTATCTTTTTAATGGCTGAGTAATACTCCATTGTGTTTATGCACCACTGCTTTCTAATCCATTCATCTGCTGATGGACATCTAGTTTGCTTCCAAGTCCTGGCTATTATATACAGTGCTGCTTCAGAATGGGAGAAAATAATAACAAATGAAGCAACTGACAAACAACTAATCTCAAAAAAATATACAAGCAACTCCTGCAACTCAATTCCAGAAAAAATAAATGACCCAATCAAAATACAGACCAAATAACTAAATAGACATTTCTCCAAAGAAGACATACAAATGTCTAACAAACACATGAAAAGATGCTCAACATCACTCATTATGAGAGAAATGCATATCAAAACCACAATGAGGTACCATTTCATGCCAGTCAGAAAGGCTGTGATCCAAATGTCAACAAGCGATAAATGCCGGAGAGAGTGTGGAGAAAAGGTAACCCTTTTACACTGTTGGTGGGAATGCAAACTAGTACAGCCACTATGGAGAACAGTGTGGAGATTCCTTAAAAAACTGGAAATAGAACTGCTTTGTGACCCAGCAATCCCACTGCTAGGCAGAGGAAATGAGAATTGAAAGAGACATGTGTACCCCAATGTTCATGAGGAAGGCTTTCTTATCTCTTCTTGCTATTCTTTGGAAATCTGCATTCAGATGCTTATATCTTTCCTGTTCTCCTTTAATTTTCACTTCTCTTCTTTTGACAGCTATTTGTAAGTCCTCTCCAGACAGCCATTTTGCTTTTTTTGCATTTCTTTTCCATGGGGATGGTCTTGATCTCTTTCTCCTGTACAATGTCACAAACTTCAGTCCATAGTTCATCAGGCACTCTATCTATCAGATCTAGTCCCTTAAATCTATTTCTCACTTCCATTGTATAATCATAAGGGATTTGATTTAGGTCGTACCTGAATGATCTAGTGGTTTTTCCTACTTTTTTCAATTTAAGTCTGAATTTGGCAATAATGAGCTCATGGTCTGAGCCCCAGTGAACTCCCGGTCTTGTTTTTGCTGACTGTATAGAGCTTCTCCATCTCTGACTGCAAAGAATATAATCAATCTGATTTCCATGTTGACCATCTGGTGATGTCCATGTGTAGAGTCTTCTCATGTTGTTGGAAGTGGGTGTTTACTATGACCAGTGTGTTCTCTTGGCAAAGCTCTATTAGCCTTTGCCCTGCTCATTCCACATTCTAAGGCCAAATTTGCCTGTTACTCAGCCATAGAAAGCATTTGAGTCAATTTTAAGGAGGTGATGAACCTAGAGCCGCTTTTATACAGAGCAATGTAAGTCAGAAAGAGAAAAACAAACATTGTATATTAGCACATATATATGGAATCTAGAAAGATGGTTCTAATGAACCTATTTGCAGGGCAACAATGGAGATGCAGACATAGAGAACAGATTAATGGACACAGTGGTGGAAAGAGAGAGAAGAATGGAGAATGTAGTATGGATACATATACATTACCATATGCAAAATAGATAACCTTTGGGAATTCGCTGTATGATGCAGGGAGCTCAACCTGTTGCTGTATGGCAACAGAGAGGTGAAATTGGGAGGGTGTTGGGAGGGAGGTTTTAGAGGAAGGCAACATATGTATACCTGTGGCTGATTCATGTTGATGTATGGCAGAAACCAAAACAATGCTGTAAAACAATTATCCTTCAACAAGAAATAAATAAATTTAAAAAGAAATAGATGAGGTGAACTTGAATGCATTGAGGATGACAAAATGGACAGTGACAAAGAGAAACTCAAAACTTTCACAGTATGTATAGACCTATTAAAAATACTTTAAAATATATGGAGCAAAAATGAAAAAGGAAAATAAAGGAAAAATAGGCAAATTCATAAGCCTATAGGGAGATTCAGGAAATAACTTTTAATAATTAGTAATGGCTTGTGTTGATTAGAATTAAAGTATGCAATCCCTGTGGGCCATGGTATTGGAAATTCTCACCACTCTGCAGACTTCTTCAGGAAAACAGACACACAAGAAAGACTGTGGAGTTTCCTGAAAAAGCTGCTTTTGAGGTGCTGGCTTATAGGGGCGTCACAGTACTCACTGCTAAAACATTGTATATTAACACATATATATGGAATCTAGAAAGATGGTACTAACGAACCTATTTACAGGGATAAAATGCAGACACAGACAAGAGAACAGATTTGTGGACACAGTGGGGGTAAAAGAGAGTGAGATGAATGGAGAATCTTGTCCTACAAAAATCAATCTTAATCTATAGGACAAAGGACAAAGGAACATACCTGGGAAATCATTATTGAAACTTGCAGCATCAAAGAGAAAATAGCCACTGCCAAAGTCCCCCTCAAACCCGTAACACCATTTCCACACCCATCTTCTACCAGAAAAAGAAAAAGAGAAAATTCAAAATAGATCCTACAATCAAACGTAAAAATGTAAAAGTATAAAGATTTATAAGAAAACATAGGAGAAAATTTATTTTGTATTGATTTTTGGCAATGAGATTTTAGTTATGACACCAAAATCACCTTTATAGAAGAAAATTCTTAAATTAGAATTGATCAAATGTAAAAATGTTTTTGCTGAAAAAGACATTGCTAAAAATAAAAAAGCAAGGCATAGACTCAGAAAAATATATTTGCTAATCACGTATTTTATTTAAAGAATTGTATCCTGAAGAAATATCCAAATAATATCAATAATTTTCAGTGAAAAAAGTCCCAGATTAAATAATTTCACATTCATTCTATAAAATTAAAATCCAAACTAGTCTAAATAATGCAGTGTTTATGCGAGTACATATATATGTGGCAATAACACAAAAAACAGAAGAGCAATGGAATAATGAATATAAAAATTTAAAAGGTAGAGGAAGATGTAGATATTAACTAAATTACTGGTAAACAGCTAGCTATTGTTTTGAGCGGTGAGTTCAAGATTGATCATATTTTAAAATAAATGTAAAGAAATGGAAGTGTTAGTCGCTCAGTCATATCCAACTTTTTGTGACTCCATGGCCTTTAGCCCACCAGGCTCCTCTCTCCATGGAATTCTCCAGGCAAAAATACTGAAGTGGGTTGCTGTTTCCTTCTCCAGGGGTTCTTCCTGACCCAGGGATAAAAACTGGGTCTCTGGCATTGCAGGCAGATTCATTACTGTCTGAACCACCAGGGAAGCCATATGTATATGTATATATACATAGATAGATATAGATTAATTTACAAAAATAAATCAAATATAATAGGGATATATATAAATCGAAATACTGGGTATATCATTGCTGTTATCTCAAAGTTTGTGTATCCTCAAATTACGTATGTTGGAATTCTCACATTCAAAGCCATGATGTTATGGAGGTGAAGCTGATTTTGGTGGCAAGAGGACTTCAGCCTTTTTTTCTTTGAGGCAAGATGTCAACAAAGAGACTAAGATTACAAGGCAGGTATTGAATTCATTGGAAGCACAGTATTTGCAAAGAAAACAAAGTAGCAATTTACTTGCCGCTAAATCACTTCAGTCGTGTCCGACTATGTGCAACCACATAGACGGCAGCCTACCAGCCTCCCCTGTCCCTGGGATTCTCCATGGAAGTGAAAAGTGAAAGTGAAGTCGCTCAGTTGTATCCAACTCTTAGCGACCCCATGGACTACAGCCTACCAGGCTCCTCTGTCCATAGGATTTTCCAGGCAAGAGTACTGGAGTGGGGTGCCATTGCCTTCTCTGAGGAATTTACTTAGGGCAGGGCAAAAGCTACACACTAAGAGAAGAGTTATGGGCATACCAGTTAGTGAGGGGCATGCAATAGGGGCAGTTTAGGATGTTAATATGGGTTAATTTTCCACGGTTTAAATGAGGGTGACCCCCATTTTCCTCCCTGTACAATTGTGCAATCTGAAATTTGTTATTTGGGCTTCCAACAGGGGCAATTTTGATTCTTTCTCATGAGTACCTAAGCAAAACCCATGGAGGAAGGAATCAAAACAGCAATTCTAGTGACATTATAATTATATTACAACATGGCCAAGATTACTAGAGGATGGATTGAGATTCCCTCTGCCCATGCTGCAGGCTGAAAACTAAACACAAGAATGAGGAGGCTTTGGGGGCTGCTTTGTCTTTTTATCCAGTTATCAGCAATCCATGCATACTTATTTGAGCATATTCCAGAGTTTTCAAGGTCAGAGTTTTCTTGCTCAGATGCTACCAAATTTCTGTTTCAAATACCATTCCTCCATGCATCATGGGCTCATCAAGTGTAAAACAAGGAGGTGGTTTTGCCTTCTAACGCCTATGCATGAGAAGAATATTCTTATGCCCAGACTTTTCAGCCTCAGGAATTAACAGGTCATGAAGATGTGGTGGTAGTTAATTTGCTAAATCGTGTCCAAATTTTGTGACCCCCATGGACCTTAGCCCACAAGGCTCCTCTATCCATGAGTTTTCCCATCTATCCATGAGTTTTCCCAGGCAAGAATACTGGAGTAGGTTACCATTTCCTCCTCTAAGGGATCTTTCCAATCCAGGGATAGAACCTGCACCTCCTGAACTGGTGGGCAGATTCTTTACCACTGAACCACCAGGGAAGTCATGAAGATGGCCACCTCACAAATGAAGTTAGTGATTCTTTTCTAAAAGAGACACCATAATACTCTCTAGGCTCTTCCACCAAGTGAGGAAAAAGCAAAATATCACCATCTAGAAAGTAAATCTCACAAAACAAATATACTTAAGTCATAATCTTGTGTGTTCACTCTTCCAAAACTGTGAGAAAAAAAAAAATTTCTTTTGTTTATAAAGTCACTTAATCAGTGGTATTTTGTCATAGCAGCCTGAACAGACTAAGATGCATATAATAGAAATTAAGTTTAAGAAAATAGACCTTACATAATAATGGATAAAATAATTATGTCATAGGTAAAAAACCAGAATATCACTTTGCCATTAAAAGAAAAAAAAAATGTTTGTGTAGCAACATGAATGACTCTCACAAACACATTATTAGGTGAGAAAGGTGACGAAAGAAATTTACATATAGAATTTATTCTGGATTATACATGACCTGAACTTTATACTAACTAGGATACCCTGTCTTATGGGCTGTCAAACATGCACTTGTACATTTGCTTTAACCATTAAAGAAAAAAAACACATGAAAAATTAAAAAAAAAAATAGAGTAACTGGTTCACACATTCAAAATGAACCTGAGTGCCCATAGCAGATATTTCAGACATTGCTGCACTACTGAAAATTTGAATTTTCTGAATTGCATTAAACTCAAGGACACAGGTGGTACTAGTGGTAAAGAATCCTCCTGAAATGCTGGAGACATAAGAAATACTGGTCAGGAAGATCCCCTGGAGGAGGAAGTGGCCATGAACTCCAGTATTCTGGTCTGGAAAATCTCATAGACAAGGGAGCCCACGACTGAGTATCTGATCATGACCAAAGACACTACCTGCTGTTATCAAAACAGTATCTGCTACCAGCTGCAACCCATGGTCTCAAGATCTCTTGTAACCATTCAACTATTTCCCATCAATCTTTTTTTAACAAGTATCCTTACCTTCTTGCAGCTCCCATTGTAATTCTTGACAAACATCTCATGTAACTAGTTGAAACACTGAGGTTTTTGCCTATGTAAGCTTCCCCTATTCTGTGGTCTTTAACACAATTCAAATGCTCCTGAAATCTATTTTCCTTAGACTGTTTTCCTCAGTTTGATTCTAATATATTTTTTTTCTATTCCTATTATAGGTTGTTTATTGATTATTTTCACCTACAAGTGAAAGCCCCAGCAGAAGTCCACTTATGCATGTCAGTTATATTATAATACTCTTTATTTAAGATTAGAAGCTAGTAATATAATATTATAGATATATATTTTGAGTATATTACATAAATGCAAAAAGGAAGATAAGTGTAAATAATATTTTTGGAACTAATGAAATTGATTTTCTCTTTGAGAGAGTGGCGAAGAAAGCAATGAAATTGAGGAAGTATGTATGGCAGTGGTTTAGTTGCTAAATTGTATCTGACTCTTGTGACCCCATAGACTATAGCCTGCCAGGCTCCTCTGTCCATGGGATTCTCCAGGCAAAAATACTAGAGTGGGTTGCCATTTCCTTCTCTAGGAAGTATGTATAGAAGACTCAGTTTTATTGGTAAAATATTCTATTACTTAAGCTGATTATATGTATGTAGTTATTTTGCCTCTTCAATAAGTAATAATATGTTGTCATTGGAATACTTTTCTGAAATGTGTAACCTTTATACATAAATGAGAGGTAGAGGGAGAGTAAGAAAAAGTTATTAAAAAGTATATGCATAGCCCATTTACAACTATTAGAATTATTATTCGGCATTGGGAGATTGTGTTCACCTATGGCTGATTCGTGTCAATGTATGGCAAAACAAATACAGTATTGTAATTTTAAAAATAAATAAATAAATAAAAAGAAAAAAATAGAATTATTATAATAGTTCAAAATTATTTACTATCAGGGAAAAGAAAAAATTAAGGCAATAAATGGGATAAGAAGTGACATATAATTAAAGTAACTATTAATCAGCTAAGGTTTTTCAGATAGCTTATTTTTTTAATACTTTATTCTACTTTAAAATACTGTATTGGTTTTGCCGTACATTGACATGAATCAGCCACATGTGTCCACGATCTCCCAATGCCAAGCCCCCTCCCACCTCCCACCCCACACAGTCTCCCCGGATCATCCCATATACCAGCCCCAAGCATCCCATATCCTGTATTGAACATAGACTGGTGCTTGGTTTCTTATATGATAGTATACATGTTTCAGTGTCATTCTCCCAAATCATCCCACCCTCTCCCTCTCCCTCAGAGGCCAAAAGTCCGTTCTATACCTCTGTGTCTCTTTTGTTGTCTCACATACAGGGTCATCGTTACTATCTTTCTAAATTCCATATATATGTGTCAGTATACTGTATTGGTGTTTTTCTTTCTGGCTTACTTCACTCTGTATAATTGGCTCCAGTTTCATCCATCTCATTAGAACTGAGTCAAATTTATTCTTTTTAAGGGCTGAGTAGTACTCCATTGTGTATATGTACCACAGCTTTCTTATCCATTCATCTGCTGATGGACATCTAGGTTGTTTCCATTTCCTGGCAATTATAAACAATGCTGCAATGAACATTGGGGTACATGTGTCTCTTTCAATTCTGGTTTCCTTGGTGTGTATGCCCAGCAGGGGATTGCTGGGTCATAAGGCAGTTTTATTTGCAATTTTTAAGGAATTTCCACACTGTTTTCCATAGTGGCTGTACTAGTTTGCATTCCCACCAACAGTGTAAGAGGGTTCCCTTTTCTCCACATCCTCTCCAGCATTTATTGCTTGTAGACTTTTGGATCGCAGCCATTCTGACTGGTGTAAAATGGTACCTCATTGTGGTCTTGATTTGCATTTCTCTGATAATGAGTGATGTTGAGCATCTTTTCATGTGTTTGTTAGCCATCCATATGTCTTCTTTGGAAAAATGTCTATTTAGTTCTTTGGCCCATGTTTTGATTGGTTCATTTATTTTTCTGGAGTTGAGCTGCATAAGTTGCTTGTATATCTTTGAGATTAGTTGTTTGTCAGTCGCTTCATTTGCTATTGTTTTCTCCCATTCAGTCTTTTAATTCTCATTCTATAGATGTAGAATTTGAATTCAACAAAATTAGGCAATGATCTTCTGGTCTGAAATTCCTGCCTCTTCCTATATGATTACTTCTAATGGAGTCACTATGGAAACATTGATTTCACTTCATAACTTTGGAAATAAGAGTTTAATTTCAACCAAGAATAAATGATTGAGAAGATCTATCAAGTTACGAATTCGAATTTGCCTGTCAGATTTTGGTGACTTTTAAGGAAGAGTTTTTATAGAGTAGAGGGATTAAATTGTCTTTAGGAAAATTAGGCAACAAGTAATATTAGTTTATTTTTGTCTCCTTAAATTTAGCTTCCTGCTTTGGAATTTTTCTCTTTTCAAAATCTTGCACAGAGATGAACATTCTTAACATAAACATTATTTTCTTCTGTCTTTCCACAGGTCGTTCATCTTGCTTAACTTTGGAAAAACTGAAACTTCTAATTACAATATTCCTCAGATATCTAATGTGGCTCCCCAAAGAGTTACATGCTTTCAGTTACATGCCTTGTAGCTGTTAACAAAAAGTGTTCCTTCTCAGAAAAATGAACTGATTCCCTTTTGGACACTGTTTAGATACCACTCTAAAGAAAGTATTTATTGGTTGCTAACAGGAAATTTTGTTTTTCAGTGCCTCTAGTAGTAAATAAGTATCCTAGAGCTAAAATACAGCTACAGCTGGAGCTGACTTCCATTCATTCATCACTGTCACTTCATGAATTAGGAGCCAACAGACCATTTCTCTCACTTACCTCAGCTCCTTTCCAGAATGAGGTGAAGTTCAGAATGCTCAGATAAGATAGTTCTTTCTTCTAACCGATTATTTGCAGAGCAATCAATTTTGATCCGTGTCATTCTATAAACTCTTGAGATTTTCAAAGGAAAAATAAATTCTGATTGGTGTTTATGTATAATTATGTGCATCCATGTTAATGGGACATACAGCAATGGGATTTGCTTAATATGGCTGTGACACTTTTTTTTGAGTGCATTTTAACTTCTCTAAAACTTGAAACAGCTCTCCTTTTCTCTTATTAAAGTAATTATATTCCATATAAATCTCTTCTTTAAGGATGTTAAATTAAAAGATCCACATTTTCCACATACAAAAGCTTTTATTAAAGCATTTTAATGGTAGTGGATGAAATGATTGTATGTCTACTGACCTGCCAATAGAATAATTGGTCATATCATCATAAAAGGGAAGTTTTTCCTTAAAATGGGTTGCATTGCATTAATTTATTCTCTTTAAAGAGCTACATGCATTAACCTTTGAAGTGACCATCACCCTTTAATTGGCATTCTTATACTATCTAGTGTATCATTAGCCTTTGTAGATGGTATCATTAAAAGTGGCAATCATAATATTCAGTAAATTATAATACAAGTTGGGATCATCTTTTTAGCCCCCTCAAACCACTAATTAACCATATGGTTGTGTCATAAAATAAAATGATGCTTTGTGGCAAACAGTGTTTGACTCTTTTGTCTATCACAAATAGAGAAGTATACATCCACATAATTTATAAAGTTGCAAGACATAATTATAACTTAATCTTTGCCAAGACAGCTAAAGTACTCTGTGTAAGAGAAAACCATGACAAATATAAACGATCCTTTAAAATGTACCTCAATGACCTGAAAACCTTTGAAATTTTTAAGTATAAAATCTATGATAAAAATATGAGATTACATATGTAAATTCACCAGATTATTAACTATATAAAAGTCAGCTTTCCAATGTGAACATACGGAGTCAGCATGGCAAAATCATTTGAAATTAATGAGGTGTCAAAGTATACAGATATTGATATAGATGTATAGATAGACATTAGTATTTCAAATTTGAAAAATCGGTTACTATAACCCTTGTAAACTGAAGAAAAGAATATTTGTAAACATTTTCAACACCATAATGTACAGAATTTACTAATTAATTTTCACACACAAGTTAATACCAGATTCACAAGGCCCGAGTTAGATGTTTTTCAAAATGCATACATAAGCATATAAATTGTTTGATATAAGTATTTTAAAATAACATTCTTACTTTTTTTTTGATATAACAATTTTGGCTTGATATCATGGTTTATTTTCTGACCAAAGTTATAAACTCTGAACAAGTGTAACTTTCTCTAAAAGAATGAATTTGCTATTGACATTGAAGGATACTTGGTAAAACAATTCACAGTTGACAGGCTTTTTTTCTAGTTACCTTTATACAAAGCGTATTTTTATAAAAAGGGGAAACCTTGAGCCATCATCACTGGTTTTAATCTGTAATTACTTTTTCAGGCTTTGCAGATCTTTCTAATATTCAGTGAAAGGACAGAATAGTCTCTGCGTTAGGGTTTTTCCAAAGTAAAATAACTCACTCTGACCTAGCATTCTCAAAATAGTGAACAAGTTAAAGATAATTCCAACAAAGATTATTATCGTTTTATTTCAAATATAATTGAAAACAAAAGTGCTCTGAGGATAAATTCCAATAAATAATTCACAGAATTCTATTTACTTATCAGACAAAAGATATGTCAAGAAGATGAGATGGCTGGATGGTATCACCAATGCAAGGAACATGAACTTGGCCAAACTCCAGGGAATGGTAAAGTATACTGAGGCCTATCATGCTTCAGTCCATGGTGTCAAAGAGAGTCAGACACTACTGGGTGACTGAACAACAACAAAAGTATCCTTGTATTTTTTGTTTGTCAAGAGTTCTTATCATGAAAAACTATTGATTTTTTCAAGTTCTTCTCCTGTAGCTATTGAGATGATCATGTGATTTTTTTTATCCTTCATTCTGCTAATGTGCTGTTTCACTTTGATTGACTTTCATATGTTGCACTATCAAAGGTTAAGTCACATTTTGTCATATTTATGGTCTTTTTAAAGTGCACTGAATTTGGTTTCCAAGTACTTCATTATTTATTTATTTATTTTTTTAAATTTAGGGTCATCAGGTATATTGGCCAGCAGATATCTTTCAGTGTGATGTCTTTTTCTGCTTTTATTATCAGGGAATATTGTCCTCATAAAATCAGAAGCATTCCTTACATTTTGATATTTTGGAAAAGTTAAAGGAAGTGTATATACATGCATTGGAATATTATTCAACCTTAAAAAAAGTCAATCTGAACCTGAGAAACGTTATATTAACTGAAATAAGCCACTCTCAAAATAACAGATAATACATGATCCCATTTATATTAGTAATTAAAAATAATCAAACTCATAGAAGCAAAGAATAGAATAATCATTCCTGATCTGGGGAGAGGGGTGGGGAGTTGCTTACCAATGTGTATAAAATTTCAATTATGAAAGATGAATTCATTTCAGAGATTTCATATCTATAGTTATTACTATGTATTGTACACCTAAAAAAACTATTGAAAGGTTAAATATGGTGTTCTTAATACAACAAAATATTATTTGCATTGCTCTAGGAAATGGCAGCCCACTTCAGTGTTCTTGCCTGGAGATTCCTAGGGATGGGGAGCCTGGTGGGCTGCCGTCTATGGGTTAGCACAGAGTCAGACACGACACGACTGAAGTGACTTAGAAGCAGCAGCAGAGAACCTAAAATTCAAATATATATGTATATTTGGGTATATTATGTATATGCATGTGTGTATACATTTTATAAATACAAATACTAAAATGAAATCTGGTCAACTTTTTTTTGAAAAGAATATCTCAGTTCAGTGTTGAGCTGCAGATGATTAAATGAGAAACACATTGCTCTTGTCATCTATGATAGAGAAAGCAGTTTTCATATTCCTCACATTATACTATAGGTAAATATTTGTGCTGAGTTTGCATTTACTGACAGGATTGTGCAGTGACAGCATAGAGGACATGTGGTAGAAAAAGGTTGGAAAACATCTCAACACCACTATGAAAACATACACTACAAAGGTATTCAGCTGTACGCAACAAAAGTTTGAAAACAGCATGCCACTTCTCAGTCAGTGATTCTACCTTGGAAATTTTACCAAAAAATAATTCTAAGTTAAAAATTCTGTGTTTCTGTTATCAGAATTTGTTTTTACATTATTAAACTTGGAAAACAATGTAAAAAGATAAATATACATAAATCTAAATACATATAGTGGACATTACTCAGAAGCATATTATCAAGTGACATATAAATTTTCATACAATTGGAGACACTTTTAACAAGGATAATTTGGAGGAAAGCCAGTGCTATAGGTATAAAGTTGGACTGGTCTAGGCAAACCAAACCATATGATTACTTTACATATTAATCACCTTTTAATTCAAGGTTAAATGTAATTGACTTGAAGAAGTATTTCTGTTATATATCAACTGCATAAAGAGTAAATTCAGAATGATAGTAAGTCTATACATTGAAGTGGTGCTATTCACCATTTTATAATTTTTTATATTAATATGCATTAACTTCTTAAAAGAATGCATAATAAACATAACTTTATTTAAAATGTAAACAGGAATTACCTAGGTAGAGTTGTATGATTATTCAGAATTCTTACAGAGACAAAGATAATAGCTATAGAGAAGAGAGAAAATGGGACAAAGAATACATGTATTATTTTTCGAAATTATGCAACTCAAAATTACCCCAAATATTTAACAGCTTTAAGTCACATTTCAGAACTATTTAAAAAGCTACAAATTATTTTACAAGTGACCTACAAAGTAGGTAAAACAGGTTATAATTTTATTTTGAGAGATCAACAGCTTCTAGAGAATGCCTTAAACACATACAACTTTTTAGTTTATTTTGGAATGTAGTTTCATTTTTTTAATATATTGCCTAGTTAAGTATCATTCTCTCCTAATGTTAACTCATTAATAGTTAAATATTATTAATCATACACTGATGTTGGAATAAAATTACACTTTCTTACCACAGTCTGTGTAAATGAACATGGAGGGTCCAGCTAATTCTATTACACCAAATATTCCCTGCCTTAAAGAAATCTCCCAGCAAAAGAAGGAATAAAGCAAGCATCTAAAAATGTTATTTCTAGGAAATATGCTACCTAATTTGCAGTGCATGCAATCTCACTTTATTGGTTTAAAATAATTTACTTCAATCACATTAGAACAAACATAGTCCATTCTGAAGGAGATCAGCCCTGGGATTTCTCTGGAAGGAATGATGCTAAAACTGAAACTCCAGTACTTTGGCCACCTCATGCGAACAGTTGACTCATTGGAAAAGACTCTGATGCTGGGAAGGTTTGGTGGCAGGAGGAGAAGGGGATGACCAAGGATGAGATGGCTGGATGGCATCACTGACTCGATGGACGTGAGTCTGAGTGAACTCCAGGAGATGGTGATGGACAGTGAGGCCTGGTGTGCTTTGATTCATGGGGTCACAAAGAGTCGGACACGACTGAGTGACTGAACAGAACTGAACTGATATATGAAAGGATAGGACTTATCAATATAAGATGCTCCAATGTTTATAAGATAATTATCATACATAAGAGTCAGATATTGTTTATGAAGCCAAATTAATTTGTGATCAGATTAACTAATGCACAATTTTTAAAAAATTGACCAAGGTAGTCAGAGTCATTATTCTAGAAAATAAGTGTTTACAGTCACTTGAGTGGTTTTTTAAAATAATAACCAACTGAGTCAACATCCGCTCTTTCTCCACAGCCAAACTTAGGAATTTCTTCCTACTGCAGTAAGCAAGCATGAAAGAAGAAATTACTACAAAATCTCCAGAAAGACAAAGAAAATGACTAACAGTCTGTGGATATGACTAATTTTCATTCACCATAATCCTTTCTGTAATCTTGTGTGGTAGTTATTATCATCCTCTTTTGAAAATGGGTCAAGGAAAGATTAAACATATTTTCTAAGATGCACTCCTAATAAGAGTCTTGAGGCAAGTCCAAACTGTCCAAATACACATTTTTTTTTAATCCCATGCCATTCATAAAATGTTGATGTTACAGTTTCTCAAATACATTGGATTTTCTATTCTCATCTAATTAATTCCTCCCTATATATTTCGAAGATATTTAGTCAAGAAATAACACCTTTATCTTTATTATGTATGTAATTTAAATCCCAGTAGCCATCATATATTAATTTTTAAATAATTTTAATAAATAAAATATATTGAAAGAATAAGAAAGAATTCACCGAATAACATACTTATCCTAGCACGTGTGACTTTCTTTGTTCTGTTAGAAAGCATATTGTATAAATCATATCATTTACAGTTAATCATGTCATTTGAATCTAACTGCCTTGCAACTTTATTACAAATGTGTCATCCTGTTACTTGATTAAAAGAAAATAATCAAGAAACTCAATGTGCTCTTTTAATTTTTTTCATATAACTCAATAATATAGAACATGCCTAGCAAAAGGAAAATGCTGCTGATTTTTCACATATTTTATTTGCTTTTTCCCTTTAGCTTGAAAACTATAGTATTTTTTTCTTTGGAATGAATTCACATGCTTTTCTTAGATTCCTTTTCTCTGTAACAGTCCAATGAGTCTTTATCTATTGCTCCAGACAGCCATCTTGTCAAATCACCTAGAGATGTGAATGATAACCCAATCACCTACTAGACAGAAACATCAAAATTCTGGCCACCATTCACCAAGATAGCTTTTTCTTATCTGAAGCTATCCATCTATAATGTGTAAGGACAGAGCCTGCTTTCAGTAATGCAGCTGGTTATAGCAACTAAGAATAGCACAAGCTTCCTTCCAGATGATGCAGAGTAACTCACCTTCATCAAAATGAACTAGAACTGGATACATTGACTTCTGAAGGACAATTGGAAAATTCTACATTGCATATAAATCTCATAGGAAAACTGAATCAAACCACTGATTTAAATATATTTTATGACCAATTCTCTAAATAGGTATGATTTGGCATCTATAGGCAGTTTAACTAGCTTATAATTATTTTGTTTAATATGGCAAGTATTTTGCATTTGTCATTATGTAACCAAAAACAATAACAATAATTACAAAATCAGGGACTAAAATATGTTTGTCTGAAGCTGAAATTTTAATGCCATGAAATAATTAAATATGTATTGCCTTGTCAGATAACGTACCTCTCAAACCTGGACTTTTTTTTTTTACATCACCTAGTGTTACATAAGTGGATCCAAATTCTACACAGTACAAATTAATCCTGAATAAGCCATTGTGATACAAAATTTACTTTGACAATTAAGACAAAATAGGTTATTGTCTTAGTACTAATGTTATGTAATATAAAATTATTTTCCTCAATAAAATAGAGAAAAATATATAAATGATAAACATCAGGCTCCTTTTTACATACATATATATATATGTGTGTGTGTGTGTGTGTGTGTGCGTGTGTGTAGGCATGCATTTTCAGTCACTAAGTCATATCTGAATCTTCTTGACACCATGGACTGTACCCTCAGGGTTTGCTGTCCATGAGATTTTCTAGCCAAGAGTCCTAGAGTGAAAAGATTCCTCTTCTAGGGAATCTTCCTGACCCAGGAATTGAACCTGCATCTCCTGTATTGGTAGGTGGGTTCTTGACCACTGCACCACCTTCAGTTCAGTTCAGTTCAGTCGCTCAGTCCTGTCTGACTCTTTGCGACCCCATGAACCACAGTACACAACCAACTGTTGTCCATCACCAACCCCTGGAGTCCACCCAAACCCATGTCCACTGTGTCAGTGATGCCATCCAACCATTTCATCCTCTTTCATCCACTTCTCCTCCTGCCCTCAATCTTTTTCAGCCTCAGAGTCTTTTCAAGTTAGTCGAGCTCTCTGCATCAGGGGGCAAAGTAGTGGAGTCCAGCTTCAACATCAGTCCCCCAGTGAACACCCAGGACTGTTCTTCAGGATGAACTGATTGGGTCTCCTTGTATTACAAGGGACTCTCAAGAGTCTTCGCCAACACCACAGTTCAAAAGCATAAATTCTTCTTTGCTCAGCTTTCTTTATAGTCCAACTCTCACATCCATACATGACTACTGGAAAAACCATAGTCTTGACTAGATGGATATTTGTTGGCCAAGTAATGTCTCTGCTTTTTAATATGCTGTCTAGGTGGTCACACCTTTCCTTCCAAGGAGCAAGTGTCTTTTAATTTCATGGCTGCAGTCACCATCCACAGTGTTTGTGTGTGTATGTGTGTTTAATTTAAATTTATTCATTTTAATTGGAGACTAATTACTTTACACTATTGTCTTGGTTTTGCCAAATATCGACAAGAATCTGCCACAGGTGTACACGTGTTCCCCATCCTGAACCCCCCTCCCACCTCCCTCCTCATTACCTCCCTCTGGGTCATCCCAGTGCACCAGCCCCGAGCATCCTGTATCATGCATCGAACCTGGACTGGCGATCCACTTCACATATGATAATATACATGTTTCAATGCCATTCCCCAAAATCATCTCACTCTCTCCCTCTCCCACAGAGTCCAAAAGACTGTTCTATACATCTCTGTCTCTTTTGCTGTCTCGCACACAGGGTCATCATTACCATCTTTTTAAACTCCATATATATGCGTTTGTATTCTGTATTGTTGTTTTTCTTCCTGACTTACTTAACTCTGTAAAATAAGCTCCAGTTTCATCCACCTCATTAGAACTGATTTAAATGTATTCTTTTTAATGACTAATACTCCATTGTGTATATGTACCACAGCTTTCTTATCTATTCATCTGCTATGGACATCTAGGTTGCTTCCATGTCCTGGATATTATAAACAGTGCTGCAGTGAACACTGGGGTACATGTGTCTCTTTTAATTCTGGTTTCTTTGGTGTGTATGCCCAGCAGTGGGATTGCTGGGTCACAAGGCAGTTCTATTTCCAGTTTTTTAAGGAATCTCTACTCTGTTCTCCATAGTGGCTGTACTAGTTTGCATTCCCACCAACAGTGTAAGAGGGTTCCCTTTTTGCCACACTCTCTCCATCATTTATTGCTTGTAGACTTTTGGATCGCAGCCATTCTGACTGGTGTGAAATGGTACCTCATTGTGGTTTTGATTTGCATTTCTCTGATAATGAGTGATGTTGACCATCTTTTCATGTGTGATTTTGGAGCCCAGAAAAATAAAGTCAGCCACTGTTTCCATGGTTTCCCCATCTGTTTGCCGTGAAGTGATGGGACCGGATGCCATGATCTTAGTTTTCTGAATGGTAAGCTTTAAGCCAACTTTTTCATTCTCTTCTTTCACTTTCATCAAGAAGCGCTTTAGTTCTTCTTCACTTTCTGCCATAGAGTGGTGTCATCTGCATATCTGAAGTTACTGATATTTCTCCCAGCAATCTTGGTTCTAGCTTGTGCTTCCTCCAGCTCAGCATTTCTCAAGATGTACTCTGCATATAAGTTAAATAAGCAGGGTGACAATATACAGCCTTGACATACTCCTTTTCCTATTTGGAACCAATCTGTTGTTCCATGTCCAGTTCTAACTGTTGCTTCCTGACCTGCATATAAGTTTCTCAGGAGACAGGTCAGGTGGTCTAGTATTCCCATCTCTCTCAGAATTTTCCAGTTTATTGTGATCCACACAGTCAAAGGCTTTGGCATAGTCAATAAAGCAGAAATAGCTTTTCTGAAACTCTGATGATCCAGTGAATGTTGGCAATTTGATCTCTGGTTGCTCTGCCTTTTCTAAAACCAGCTTGAACATCTGGAAGTTCATGGTTCACATATTGCTAAAGCCTGGCTTGAATAATTTTGAGCATTACTTTACTAGTGTGTGAGATGAGTGCAGTTGTGTGGTAGTTTGAGCATTCTTTGGCATTACTTTTCTTAGGAAGCCTCATGTATATGTGTTATAGATCTATATCTATCCAGATATGAAAATGTTTACCTCTTTGTCATGCACTTCCTCAAGAGGATATCCTTCTATCTCATATAAAGGAGGTCTCATAAGATCTTGTGAAAGCCTGAGGTTAGCAAAATCATTTTGTTTGTAATAAATTTAAACTTGAGTCCTTAAGAGTAAAAGGCAAATGCACCATTCTGCTCCATCCTGTTCTCTGTTCCAAGGGCCCTTAAATCTTTCTGATTTATGCTCCAGAAATGGACTTAGGCGTCACTTCACTACCTCTCATTTTAGAGCTCCTATTACAAAAGCTCCAGGGTTTGGGCATTTATTATGGGAGAGACTAAGCAACTCTGCACAATTTTCCCCTCTATAATTTAAACATGGGAGTGGGGTTTTCAGTAACTTACAGATAGTATTAAAGTATTAAAGGATTAATAGAGATTTATTAAATGAGTATTAAGTTATTGGTGCACCAGAGTGAAATTACCTAATTGCCTGTGATGTATTTAAATAAACTGAAGACTCACATATCTATCATTGAATAAATGCTGGCATATAGAAATGTTTGGATTAATCATAATATCATCTTGACCTTAAAGAGTGCTTTAGTTTCTTGAGGCAAAGCCCATCAGTGACAGCATGAGTTAAGAAGATACTACAAAGGAATGACTGCAACTGACTCTCCTTTTCCATTAGCATTTTCCTGAAGTATTGATTACTATCAACAGCATGGCTATTATTTAAGCATCATGTTTGTCAAAAGATAAACCAATTGTGTTTTGTTGCTGTTCTTACCTGAGGCAGAACCTAGCAACACTGCCCTTTTCTTTTCTCAAACATATGCCTCCTTCACTTATTCAGATCTTTTAAAATACACATAAAACTTTTTTACTGTCAAAAACAAAAGGGTAGCAACAACAAAATTTGAATCTATGTTTTGATAGTCCTTGGATGATTATTTTCTCCATGAATCTTACAAATCAAGCGAAACTCGGTGATCTGTGAACAAAAGCACAGCATCCATGTAGTGACAACATACACACAGTGACATGCAGACTGTGAGTTGGGATCCATCTTCAACACCTATTATTTTTTGTCTTTTGTGTGTTTATGGTCTCAATTTGCTCTTCTCAGCTGCCTATTTTCAAAATGGTGAAATCATCTACTTCAGTTGAAACCTAAAAGTAAATCATAAGACTTAGAGCTATGTAATCATTTCTAGTTATATAATAATTTAACCTGTAGAACAAATATTTTTTTCTGAAGGAAGAACTTTTTTTTTCAGAAAGTCTTTTTGGACATTAAGAAATTATTTCATGAAGTATTAAAAATCCATTAATGATAAAACCATGCTTAGACAGAAGTACCAATAAATCATTAGCATTTGTTATTTTGATTTTATTTGGATGAGTTGGTGAGTTTCTCTAATAATTCCAGAGTGTAATGTCTAACTGAAAAAAAATCTGGTGGTTGGCTTGTTCAGGAATGTGTTTATTTTGTTTATTTTATTTATGATATTTTGTAATTGTCTCCGAGGTAGGACAGGAAGATAGCTTTCTTTTTATTTTCTAAGAAAGTTAAGAAATGTTTTCAAATACATCTGTCCCATGGGAAAATTGCTGCCTCTGCTCTCGGCCCTCTCATTTGCTTTAAACAATATGGAAGGGCATTATCTCCTTGCTAAAGATTGGAAGCTTGCTTTGATTTTCAGCTCTAACGGTCTCATCTGAACCCTCCACTCAGGAGCATTAGCTGACAGAGACCCCATGCTGTGATTCACACTATTTAATGCCAAGTTGGCAGGTAATAAAGTTATCATAATCCATAATTTAATTATAGGTGATAGTCTCTGCTCTGATTGTAATACTGAGACTCTAGCTTCATTTACACTTCTGGGATGCTTCACAAATGATTTGGGCTGAACTTTGATACAGGGTCAAGGGTAGAGAAATTTTTGATGTAACTGCATTCCCTCTAACTTGAAGGAAATATTCCATGTTCAAATTGGATTTATTTGGGGGTTGACACATGTCTGTAGTTTCTACAGTAAGTATAAATTTTAATAAGGATTGTGTAGGTGTTTCCTCTTTACAAGAGATATTTAGATTGAATTTATCTTCCTATTTGCATGTAAAAATCACTTGGTTACTGCTATAAACCTGAAAAACATAAGCAGAATATAATTATTGCTATGGAAAATAGAAAAAGCATATTTGGAAATTGATTTTATTTTCCCAAACTGTACTATCCTCATGCAAATTTCATGTCATTTTGTGAATTTCTGAGGCTGTTCACTTAGCTGAGCATAATGCTCTCCTCTTTTTATTTTAAAATAGTATCCAATTCTATCTACTCTATGAAGCTCTTTCCTGCAAGGAAGTTTAGTAGATGCTAAGTTCCCACAGAACATGAATCAGATAATACTAGCTAAATGGTTGAAACCTTCATCAAAACTTTCCAAATCTCTCTTAACGTCTCAGAAAAATGGCAATTCAGCCCCAATCAAAGAACTATAATGAGTAAGCAAGATAATACTCAGGCAGATCTAGCATCCTCTCAGAAGGACTTAAAATCTATGAGATATATATATGAGAGAGAGAGAGAGATTAAAAATAAAGTAGCTTTGCATCAGTTTTAATTCTTTATTTTTGTGCATAAGTATATATATGAAAATGGTTTTAATGTATAAATTTATAATAGAAATCATTACTTAAGAAAAATACTTTATGCTAAATATTCTTTACAATGCTGCTAAAGAAACTTCTGTGCGACCCCATAGATGGCAGCCTACCAAGCTCCCCCGTCCCTGGGATTCTCCAGAGAATAACACTGGAATGAGTTGCTATTTCCTTCTCCAATGCATGAAAGTGAAAAGTGAAAATGAAGTCACTCAGTCGTGTCCGACCCTCAGTGATCCAATGTACTGCAGACTTCCAAGCTCCTCTGTCCATGGGATTTTCCAGGCAAGAGTACTGGAGTGGGGTTCCATTACCTTCTCCAATTCTTTGCAATATCACCCTTCAAAGCTAAGAAGATTAGAATTATTAGAAATTCCTTGGAAACCTGCATTTATATTTAGAAAGAAAAAACATTTGACTGTGAAAAGCAAGAGACTACAGGGAATATGATTTACTTTCCATATCTTGAGGACTATAGTAAGTCTTATAACCAAACAAAATATTCAGAGTCTTTTGTGATCACAAGTATCACCCACTCCTGTATTCTTGCCTGGAGAACCCCACAAATAGTATGAAAAGGCAAAAAGATATGATGACAGGAGACAAGCGTGCAGGGTTGGAAGGTATCCAATATGCTACTGAGGAAGAGTAAAGGGTACTTACTAATAGCTCCAATGAGAATACAGAAGCAGGGCAGAAATGGGAATAACATTCAGCTGTAGAAAGTCTGTTGGTGAATTTAAAGTCTGACTGCATAGGCCCTTGAAATGTGAAGTCCATGAATCAAGGTAAACTGGATGTGGTCGAGTAAGAGATGGCAAGAGAGAACATCACCATCTTAAGAATCAGTGAACTAAAATTGACTGGATCAGCAAATTTATCTTTTATAGGGTGTTGGGATGTCACAGCAGAAACTTAAGAGATACCTGGAGTAACAGGCAAGTTTGGCCTAAGAGTACAAAATGAAGCAACACAAAGGCTAACAGAGTTTTGTCAAGAGAACACCCTGGTACAGTAAACATCTTCTTCTAACAACACAAGAGACAACTCTACACAAGGACATCGTCAGATGGCCAATACCAAAATCAGATTGATTATCTTCCTTGCCGCCTAAGATGGAGACACTCTATACAGTTACCAAAAATAAGACCTGGAGCTGTTTGTGGCTCAGATAATCAGTTCCTTACTGCAAAATTCAGCCTTAAACTGGAAGAAAGTATGGAAAACCACTAGAACATTCAGGTATGTCCTAAATCAAATCCTTTATGTTTATACATTGGAGGTGATAAATAGATTCAAGGGACTAGATACGGTAGACAGAGTGCCTGAAGAGCTATGGATGGGATGTTCATAACATTGTACAGGAAGTAGTAACCAAAATCATCCCTAAGAAAAAGAAATGCTAGAGAGCAAAGTGGTTGTCTAAGGAGGATTCATAAATAGCTGAGGAAAGAAGAAAAGTGAAAGGTAAGGGAAAAAGGGAAACACATACCCAATTGAATGCAGAGTTTTAGGGAATAGCAAGGAGAGAAAAGCAAAACTTCTTAAATGAACAATGCAAAGAAATAGGAGGAAACAATAGAATGGGTAAGACTAGAGATTTCTTCAAGAAAATTGGAAATATCAAAGGAACGTTTCCTGCAAAGATGGGCATCATAAAGGACAGAAGCAGTAAGGGCCTAACAAAAGCAGAAGAGATTAAGAAGAGCTAACAGGAATACACAGAAGAACTATACAAAAAAGGTCTTGGTGACCAGGATAACCATAATGGTGTGGTCACTCATCTGGAGCAAGACATTCTGGAGTTTGAAGTCAAGTGGGCCTTAGGAAGCTTTTCTATGAACTAAGTTATTAGAAGTGATGGCATTCCAGCTGAGCTATTTCAAATCCTAAAGATGATGCTGTTAAAGTGCTACACTCAATATGCCAATAAATTTGGAAAACTCAGCAGTGGCCAAAGACTTGAAAAGTTCAGTTTTCATTTAAATCCAAAGAAGTAAGTGAAAGAAAGTGAAAGTCACTCAATTGTGTCCAACTCTTTGCGATAGTCCATGGTGTTGTCCAGGCCAGAATACTGGAAATGGTAGCCTTTCCCTTGTCCTGGGGAATCTTTCCAACCCAGAGACAAAATCCAGGTCTCCTGCACTGAAAGTGGATTCTTTACCAACTGAGGCACCAAGAAAGCCCAAGAATACTTGAATGGGTAGCTTATCATTTCTCCAGGTGATCTTCCCGACCCAGGGATTGAACTGAGATCTCCTGCTTTGCAGGAGGATTCTTTATCAGCTGAGCTATAAAGGAAGCCCTTTATTGGTCAAGGTCAAATAATGTTCATGTACTGTACAATTATACTCATATCACATGCTAGTAAGGTTATGCTCAAAATCCTCCAAGCAAGGCCTCAGCAGTACATGAACTGCACACTTTCAGATGTACAATCTGGGTTTAGAAAAGGCAGAGGAACATGAGATCAAATGGCCAACACTACTGGATCATACAGAAGGCAAGAGAATTCCAGAAAAATATCTATTCTGCTGGCTTGAAAGTCAATATTTAATATTTAGTTCAGTTCAGTTCAGTCACTCAGTCATGTCCGACTCTTTGCAACCCCATGAATCACAGCACGCCAGGCTTCCCTGTTCGTTACCATCTCTCGGAGTTTACTCAGACTCATGTCCATTGAGTCCGTGATGCCATCCAGCCACCTCATCCTTGGTCGTCCCCTTCTCCCCCTGCCACCAATCCCTCCCAGCATCAGAGTCTTTTCCAATGAGACAACTCTTTGCATGAGGTGGCAAAAGTACTGAAATTTCAGCTTTAGCATCATTCCTTCCAAAGAAATCCCAGGGTTGATCTCCTTCAGAATGGACTGGTTGGATCTCCTTGCAGTCCAAGGACTCTCAAGAGTCTTTTCCAACACCACACTTCAAAAGCATCAATTCTTTGGTGCTCAGCCTTCTTCAGAGTCCAACTCTCACATCCTTACATGACCACAGGAAAAACCATAGCCTTGACCAGATGGACCTTAGTCAGCAGAGTAATGCCTCTGCTTTTGAATATTCTATTTAGGTTGGTCATAACTTTTCTTCCAAGGAGTAAGCGTCTTCTAATTTCATGGCTGCAGTCACCATCTGCAGTGATTTTGGAGCGCCCCAAAATAAAGTCTGACACTGTTTCCACCGTTTCCCCATCTATTTCCCATGAAGTGATGGGACCGGATGCCATGATCTTCGTTTTCTGAATGTTGAGCTTTAAGCCAATTTTTTCACTCTCCTCTTTCACTTTCATCAAGAGGCTCTTTAGCTCCTCTTCACTTTCTGCCATAAGGGTGATGTCATCTGCATATATGAGGTTATTGATATTTCTCCCAGCAATCTTGATTCCAGCTTGTGTTTCTTCCAGTCCAATGTTTCTCATGATGTACTCTGCATATAAGTTAAATAAGCAGGGTGACAATACACACCCTTGACGTACTCCTTTTCCTATTTGGAACCAGTCTGTTGTTCCATGTTCCATGTCTAACTGTTGCTTCCTGACCTGCATACAGATTTCTCAAGAGGCAGGTTAGGTGGTCTGGTATTCCTGTCTCTTGAAGAATTTTCGACAGTTTATTATGATCCACACAGTCAAAGGCTTTGGCATAGTCAATCAAGTAGAAATAGATGGGTTTTATTTTTTGGAACTCTCTTGCTTTTTCCATGATCCAGCGGATGTTGGCAATATGATCTCTGTTTCCTCTGCCTTTTCTAAAATCAGCTTGAACATCAGGGAGTTCACAGTTCACGTATTGCTGAAGCTTGGCTTGGAGAATTTTGAGCATTACTTTACTAGCATGTGAGATGAGTCCAATTGTGCGGTAGTTTGAGCATTCTTTGGCATTGCCTATCTTTGGAATTGGAATGAAAACTGACCTTTTCCAGTCCTGTGGCCACTGCTGAGTTTTCCAAATTTGTAGGCATATTGAATGCAGCACTTTCACAGCATCATCTTTCAGTATTTGAAACAGCTCCACTGGAATTCCATCACCTCCACTAGCTTTGTTCGTAATAATGCTTTCTAAGGCCCACTTGACTTCACATTCCAAGATGTCTGGCCATATACTTTCCATAAAGTGATGAGACTAGATGTCATGATATATATGTATATAGATGTCATATATATATATATGTATATATATAGATGTCATATATATATAGATATCATATATATATGTATATATATATATACATAGATATATACACAGACATATATATACACACACACACATATATATATAGATGTCATATATATATACTAGATATTATGACGTCTAGTCTCATCACTTTATGGAAAATATAATGGGAAAAAGTGTCCGATTTTATTTCTTGGACTCCAAAATCACTGTGGGTGGTGACTATAGCTTCCTTATAGCTTTAACTACAGGGGTCTTTGTGAGCAAAATGATATCTCTGCTTTTTAATATACCGTCTAGTTTTGTTATGGGCTTCCCAGGAGTTTCACTGTCAAGAATGTGACTGCCAATGCAGGAGAGGCAAATTCGATCAAGAAATTGAGAAGTTTCCCTGGAGAAGGAAGTGCCAACCCACTCCCATATTCTTGCCTGAGAAATCCCATGGAGAGAGAAGACTGGTGGGTTACACAATCCATAGCGTCTCAAAGAGTTGGATGCAGATGCAACTGAAGTGACTTAGCATGCAATGGGACTTGATGCCATGATCTTAGGTTTTCTTTTCTTTTTTTTTTTTTTTTAAATTTTGAGTTTCATGCCAGATTTTTCACTCTCTTCTTTCACCTTGGTGAATCTAATGCTATTAGCATAGCTGTTATTTCTTCTTTAATTTATATATAAATATTACTATTATTAGTTAGTTCACTCACTCTGTCATGTCCAACTCTGTGACCCCATGGACTGATGCACACCAGGCTTCCCTGTCCATCACCAACTACCAGAGGTTGCTCTGACTCATGTCCATTGAGTCAGTGATGCCATCCAACCATCTTATCCTCTGTCATCCTCTTCTCTTGCTTTCAATCGTTCCTACTATCAGGGTCTTTCCCAATGAGTCAGTCCTTTGCATCACGTGGCCAAAATATTGGAGTTTCAGCATCAGTCCTTCCATTGAATATTCAGGACTGATTTCCTTAAGGATTGACTGGTTTGATCTCCTTGCAGTCTAAGAGACTCTCCAGAGTCTTCTTCAAGACCACAGTTCAAAAGCATCAATTCTTAAGCATCTCAGCTTGCTTTATGGCCCAATTCTCAAATTACTTATGTTCATTTATTGAAATTAAAGAGATCACAGACTAATATGCTATATGTCACATTTATACAAAAGCTGTTGTACATATATTTTCAATTATCATGCATTCTAAGTTACTACACTAAAATTTTATGTAAGTACATACATATTCTCTTTTCATTTACATTTAAAGGTTGTCATGCCATCCTTGAGGCATATTCAAGGAAGAATAAAAAATACAGTGGAAAAGAAAAGAAAGTGGAATTCACAAACAAAAGAAGAATATTAATTTGCTCTTTACTTTTTGCTTTTAGCTTTTTGTCTTCGAGTCACTGTTATGAAGCAATATTATTTCACTTTATTAAACAGAAAGAGTTCTGAGAATCTGGAGAAATTTTAAACATGTTCTTACCTGTAGCATTCCTAGTTTACATCTGAATATAAACTTCCTTACTCTACTATCATTCTTGGTGTCAGTGTGCTATCTAAAAGTGATTGTATACATATCTATGGACTGAAGCTGAAACTTAATTTACTATGTTTAAATTTAGATTTGTTTTCTGTAGAGCATCCTTAGATACTTAAAGCTCAGTTTCATGAATGATCTTTGGCAATAAAAGCTTGCAGAGCTTACCTATCACAGTAAATATGATTTGACAATTTAATTTATTTAAATACAGGTTTATTTATACTTCATTGAATTCTTTTTTTAATTAAATTTATTTATTTTTTTAATTACAATACTGTATTTGTTTTGCCATACATTGACACGAATCAGCCATAGGTGAACACAATCTGCCAATGCCGAAGCCCCCTCCCACCTCCCACCCCACATCCTCTACTTGAATCATCCTGTGCATCAGCCCCATGCATCCTGCATCCTACATTGAACATAGATTAGCCTTTCGTTTCTTACAGGAAAATATACATGTTTCATTGTCATTCTCCCAAACCATCCCACCCTTTCCCTCTCCCTCAGAGTCCAAAAGTCCACTCTGTACCTCTGTGTCTCTTGTTGTCTCACATATAGGGTCATCATTACTGTCTTCTAAATTCCATATATATATGTGTCAGTATACTGTATTGGTGTTTTTCTTTCTGGCTTACTTCACTCTGTATAATCGGTTCCAGTTTCATCCATCTCATTAGAACTGAGTCAAATTTATTCTTTTTAAGGGCTGAGTAGTATTCCATAGTGTATATGAACCACAGCTTTCTTATCCAATCATCTGCTGATGGACATCTAGGTTGCTTCCATGTCCTGGCTATTATAAACAGCGCTGCAATGAACATTGGGGTACATGTGTCTCTTTCAATTCTGGTTTCCTCAGTGTGTATGCCCAGCAGTGGGATTGCTGGGTCTGTTATCTATATCTCAAAAAATTGAAAAACATGATTCATGTACTAAAGGAAAGTGATTTATATATGCAAAGATTCTATTTGTATTTGAGACCTCATGTTCAACATATATTTAAAATGCAAATTATGGTAAAAATACGTGTGTGCAAAGTCGCTTCAGTCATGTCCTACACTTTTCAGCCTTATGGACCTTAGCCCATTAGACTCCTCTGTCTATGGGATTCTCCAGGCAAGAATACTGGCATGCATTGCCATGACCTCCTCCAGGGGATCTTCTTGACCAGCGATTGAACTCAAGTATGATTTTGCTGAAACAACATGACATATTGAGAAAGTAAATCAATTTCCAGAATTTATATCTCTAATCCCGAGGAAAAAAAACACTGCCTCCAATCTGTAATTTGGGGGCAAATTTATACCCAGTCATATATTGCCTGCCAGAAGCTAGAGAAAGCTCATTGTTACTAACCATTTGGGTACTCAGTTTGGGACATAGTCTTGACTGAGAAACACGTTACTGCAACCATGTAAAACTATCATCCTGTCTCCATGGCCACTGGATTCACCAGTCTATTGAGTAAGCACAGGTGTGGCTGAGGAGAAACTGATTGCAATCAAACTGGTGGGTCACAATGTTCACCTGATTATTTAAAACATCCTATTTAATGAATATCCTTCAGGGACATTTACAAGGATAAGTATTACCACATTATATTCTCAGAAGTCCATTCACAAAGCTCTCCGTGTCACTATATCTTTCAGTATTGCTTTGTCCAAGTCTGATCACCTGTTGAATCATAATTGTTTATCTAAAGTAAATATGTTATTGAGTCCAACCTCAAACTACTCACCCCACAACAGGTCAATAATTTAAGAGACAAGGTGTTTGGGCAGGGAATAAGGACTTTATTAAGAAAGCTACCAGACCAAGAATATAGTGGACTAGTGTCCCAGAGAACCATCTTACCAGAATTAGAATCCAAGCTTCTTGTATACTAAAAGAGGAGAGAGCTTGGCTGGTTGTTGAAAACTTCTTGGTACTGACCAGACCCTGGAGAGTATGCCATAATCCTTTGTTCTTAACAGTTGCTCAGATAGGTCTGCTCAAAATATTCCTGTAAACCTTCAACAAGGAAATTATTAGTTTCTGTTCTGTAACTTTTATCTCTATGTGAATTAAAAATTATTATATCTTTAAATGCCAAGCATGGGAGGCAGAGACTTAAGAAAGGGTTATGTATATTTCAACATTCTTACAAAGATGCAGAGCCAGCATGACTAAGCGGAGGCAAGAGAGCACAGAGATTAGAGCTAAAGGAATAGGTTTGTTCTTCTCTATTACAAATACATTGTCTTTGGACGGTGTTATATTCTAAAGCTGGTATATGTGTTAGTCACTCAGTTGTGTCTGACTCTTTGTGACCCCATGGGCTGTAGCTCACCAGGCTCCTCTGTCTGTGGAATTCTCCAGACAAGAGTATTGGAGTGGATTGCCATTTCCTTCTCCAGAGGATTTTTCTGACCAAGAGGTTCTACCCAGGCCTCCGCATTGCAGACAGTTTCTTTACCTTCTGAACTACAAGAAGCCCCCAAAACTGATTTATATATATATATATATTTATACACACACACACACACACACACACACACCATATATATATCTGACTTCAAATAATCATTATCAAGTAAACTATGACATATTTCTCAAAATTTTATTCTTTATAGGGCAATTTCTTCTAAACTTTCCTATAGCATCACATCTCAGTGTGAAAGAAAGAGTCTGTACATTTCTGGATGTGTACAGAACTATTTTGAAGTATACTCAATAGTTTTTCTGAGGTCAGCTTGTCACAAAATATTCTCAGTGGTTCACAGGTGTGGTGGTTTCAGAAGGAATAAGACAGCAGCAGGAGAAGTCATTCTGGGAAAAAAGTCAATGGTTCACACAACTTTAATATGCCTTTAACACTGTCTTGAATACACTACTTCTGCTTAACGTTGGAATGTTGCTGTGTGTATCTGCCCTAATTGCCATACTTGCCCTAATTTTTAGAGCTTTGATGAAGAGACTGTAACCTGAGATCTGCTTGGTGAAGGTACTTTGGTGTGTCACCCAGAATGACTGATAGCAACATTGCCATCTTGTTCTTACTTATTATACTGAAGAGTTTCTAGTCCTTCAAGTCTTTCATTGTAAGCCTCAATTAAGTATTAAAAGGATGAAAAACTAGAAGATCCCTATCACTTAATTCTCTACTGTTCTGACTCATGGATCATAGTCCTCTGACCTAGGGATGAATAAGTTGCTACAGTGACCATTGGCTTCAGGACTACACTAGCTTCACAAAATGCGTGCTATTAAATAGTTGCTGTATGCTCTGTCCCTCAAGCTAGCAACTATATATTGAGTCCTGTGCATTCTCGTTCCAGAAAAACTAAATTCTTCTATGCCTCTGCTATCAAAATCAATTGAAGTAAAAAGAACTTTTTCCCTTACTTATGCTTTACAGATAACATGTGAACCTGAATGTTTGGCGCAAGCCAAAATACTTATAAAACATGAACTGTTAGGCAATCTAGAGAGAGTAGACTTTAACATTTTGGCTTTTATCATGAACAAAGCCATCTAAAAAGAGTTGAGTGAACAAATCAGCACAAAATGCCAGATTTTGTGCAGATTTACTAACATATGTCTCACGGTATGTTTAAAGAACCTCTATCTAGAAACCACATTTCTTCAGGCTGCAGTGGCATTACCTCATTGGTTTATAACAACCTTTCATTCAAATTTTCTTGTGTAAAATGACACGTGAATTTCCCTTACTTTCTCAAAGTTCAGCTATGTATTAGATTTTCATTCTCATAATACATATTATAATATTTGCATAGGCTTCTAGAAGGAAGAGGGCTTCCCAGGTGGCACTAGTGATAAAGAACCAACCTGACAATGCAGGAGACATAAGTGACGTGGGTTCAATTCCTAGACTGGGAAGATACCCTGGAGGAGGGCATGACAATGCAGTCAAGGAGAATCCCATGGACAGAGGAGCCTAGGGGGCCACGGTCCATAGGGTCTCAAAGAGTCAGACACGAGTGAAGTGACTTAGCATGCACACTAGAAGGAAGAAAAGCATCCAAATTCATCCACTCTATGTGGAAATTAGAAATGCCTTTTCATGTGCATGTTTCTTTTTTTTTAATTTATTTATTTTTTTAATTACAATACTGTATTTGTTTTGCATACATTGACACGAATCAGCCATAGGTGAACACAATCGCCCAATGCCGAAGCCCCCTCCCACCTCCCACCCCACATCCTCTACCTGAATCATCCTGTGCATCAGCCCCATGCATCCTGCATCCTACACCAAACATAGATTAGCGCTTCGTTTCTTACAGGAAAATACACATGCTTCACTGCCATTCTCCCAAACCATCCCACCCTTTCCCTCTCCCTCAGAGTCCAAAAGTCCACTCTATACCTCTGTGTCTCTTGTTGTCTCACATATAGGGTCATCATTACTGTCTTCTAAATTCCATATATATGTGTCAGTATACTGTATTGGTGTTTTTCTTTCTGGCTTACTTCACTCTGTATAATCGGTTCCAGTTTCATCCATCTCATTAGAACTGAGTCAAATTTATTCTTTTTTAAGGGCTGAGTAGTATTCCATAGTGTATATGAACCACAGCTTTCAATGGTCATTTTTCTTTCCATTATTTTTGACCAGTATTTCATGAATTGTTTCACTTTTCTGTCCACATCTTTCTTCAGTTCAGGAACATTTTCTTCTTCTATTGTTATTTTTATGTTTAAGAGTTTGTTGTGTTCCATTTTCAGATATTCATTAATAAAACATCTTTGTGTATAATTTATCTTCCTTTGACTGTAACTCCTTTTCAAATAAATTATTATATACCTTCTTTCTGTCAATTTATTATGTTTTCTGAGGATTATTTTTTAAAAAACTATGCTCCAAAGCATAATTTTTTCTATAATCTTTATTCATTATTTTGCCCCATTAGCACGTGAAGATTTATAGTTTCCTTATCTACATCTTCATTTTGTTTTGGCCATGTGTATGTGTTAAGTCACTTCAGTCTTGTCTGACTGTGTGACCCTATGGATTGTAGCCTGCTAGGCTCCTCTGTCCATGGGATTCTCCAGGGAAGAATACTAGAGTGGGTTGCCATGTCCTTCTCCAGGATATTTTCCTGACCCAGCGATTGAACCTGCATCTCTTAGTCTCCTGCACAGGCAGGAGGATTCTTTACCACTAGCACCACCTGGGAAGCCCTTATTTTGGCTAGTTTTACTTATTTTGTAATTCATTTTTTCATGTTTTATTTAATAAAATTCAGAATGCCTTCTATAAATGTATGTGGGTTACAAGAAAGTCATTGTATAACCCTTCATGATTATTGATGTAGAAAATTTTATCCAATTTGAAGTTTTTCTATACTCACTCTTCCTTTTTGATGCTGTTGATCCAAGTAGTTTTTCCACTACTTTGATGATGATCAAATAGTAGTCTAGTTGCACTTTCACTTTGCATCTCTCTTGGTTATCTAGGCAACATTTATATTCTCCTCACTTCCTAAATTCAGGTCTTAAGTAATCTGCAAGGGCACAAGGGAGCTTGAACCACATACTTAATCTCCACGTACTTTCTGCATCAGTAAACAGTTTCAAGTTAAAGTCAGTCATGGAAAATGTGCTGTCCACTTGGGGATATATCTCAACTTTCATCTTCTTCCATAGTTTAGAGATGAGAAGTCACTTAAATAAATTGACTACAAGTTACTATTAATAGTCTTCTAGCAGACTCAGTTAGCGCACTATTTTTTTTTTCATGTATCTTTAACTTGATTTAATACTGTTTTACCACACTTGAGAAGGGCAACTGAGAGATTACAGCTCATTTTTCCTATCATGTATATTCTAATTTACACCTTCTCTTTTTTTTTCCTTATCATTCAATTGAGTCTATGAAATTATAAAGAAGTCTGATTGAAAAAACAAAATAGAAAAATTTTGAAAAATCATTTATCCTCCAGATTCATCATAACCATTATAGCTGACATTTCCCATTTTTTCCCATGAATACAATATTCATCTGTGTATATTGAAGATATCTCTTTTATGCTTCACTTAAAAAAAAAAAGACTTTTGTCTTACTTTCCGTGAAGATGTATTATTTCCTAGAAAAATACATAGTGTTTGAAGACAAATGTATACTTTCAATTTAATTAAAATTTATTTCTGGGAGATTACCCTCAAAGCATTTTGTGACAGAACTAAAACTCTTAGAAATTTTAAATCTAAGAAAATTTTGGTGGCATTAGAAAACTGAGATGTTTAATGGTTATAAAAATTATTTGGAGAAATTTTGATGAATCATCACAATTAAATGTTTCCAATGTCTGATATTGGTTGTTTTGCTTTATTATAGAAAAATTTAAATTATTATATAGAGGATCCCTATAGCTCAAAACGGAATAAGTATAAAAAATTGAAAAGAGATTTATTCATCAGGAAGCAAAGCAACTATTTTATTAAAATTTAACTTTGGAATACACTTTGAGTATATCTATTATAATCATAAAAATTTTTATTTCCTTAAAAATGAGGATTAAATCTATTTATTGATTTAGATCCTTTTGGTTGATTCCATTAAATTCTATCACCATGGTATTCCATAATGATAGTCATTAAAAGCTCTGCATTTTATTTGTAATAGTAGTTTCTGGTTGATAATTCAAGAGTTAATAAAAAATATTTCAAATAGTTTTTTGGTGAAAATAATGAATAGTTGAAAACAACTTATTAGAATAAATTTTATTTTTTGTAAATATATTCTACATAAAAGACACTTGGAGAATCTTAAAATTAAAGACTAAAATTAATATTCACTTATATTAAGTATAAGCTAAAAAATATTCAGCACTTAAATTTATTATTATATTATGAAATTATAATTCATTTAAGGCATGTAGATATATCTTGAATCATTGGAATGTGCAATTTCTAACCTATTTCGAACTTCTAACATTCATTTCCATTAAATGAAATTGTCAGAAAGTTAAAACAAAACACTACAAGTGTTATATAGAGCAGTCAAATTCACTAAGTTACCAGAGATTAGAAAGAAGGGAAACTCTAGCATTCTAAAATACAGTATACTAAAAATTTCCTGTGGAAGATTTTATTTCTTTAATTTACTCTTCATGCAAGAAATTTGCTAGTTTGATAAGGTATAACTTAAGAAAATAATTTGAAAATATTTTTGGTCAAATACTGACAATTATAGGGATATAATAAAAATGTTGAAGGAAATCTATTTTCTAAATAATAAATTAAAATTAAATTCTTATTACTTTCCAATAATTCAAAACTACTTATTGAAAAATATATTTTTTCTCTATGCATCTACTTATAAGATTAAATTCAACTTGAGTCTTACTTTCTATAAATTTTATAATGGACTTCAATATCGCAAACCAAAACAAATCTCAGTACATTGCCTTGAGTTTAGATGTCTCCATGTACTTTTTCGTATATTATATTATTCCCTATTGATGATAAAAGGTAAGCAAGACATCATTTAAATTGAACCAAAAAGACAACAAATAAGTAGATCTATGAGAGGAATAAGCAAATCACTTTTTAGTACCATGCAAGAAATGGCAAACCACTCCAGTATTCTTGCCTAGGAAATCTCATGGACAGTAGTACCTGTGGGCTACAGTCCATGGGGTGTCAAAAGAGTTGGACACAGCTTGGTGACTAAACAACAAGGCAATCAAAGAAACATAGAACATACTTGTACAAAGATCAACAAATTAGAAGGTCAGAGATGCTTACAGGTAAATAGTCAAGGTTTCTTGAGAAGGTAGCATGTGAAATCAAAACTGCAGTATAAATAGGATGTTAACAGAAAAAGGAGATGGCATTAACCCAGAGACTATATTAGAAGGAAAGATGTAGAGGCAATTGGGAGTTGAGAGAAGTCCAAGTATATTTATATATCCATGCAGAGGGTTTTTAGTTTACTTGTACAGGCAAAAATGAAGTCCTAGACAAAACACTGATTCAGAAAGATTATGTTGTCATCTTTGTTTAGAAAGAATGAGCAACATGGGAATCACTTTTCAGTAGTTTTCGGTAACTGGACATAATTAGGACCCAAGCTCATTCATTGATAATGGCCTTGGAAATAATGAACAGATGAGATTTAATGGAGGCAAACTATGCATAGCTTGGCAATTATTTGCAGAATGAGAGATGAAGGAGTAAAAATGGTCAATTTCAGCATGAATGACTCTAGATTGTATTATTACCACACATAAAAGGATTTCCACTGACATTTGCTTTTTGTGTATTAGAGTTCTCCAGAAAAAGAGAACCAAAAGGGAATATATGTGTAAATATATATATATATTTGAATAATAAAGCATTATAGTATCTTTAAATATTATCTATTATACAATACTTCTATAGTATATATGTGCATATATGTATATGTAAAGATATTTATTATAAGGGGTTGGCTCATGTGATTATTGAAGCTTAATTTCATAATCTGCTATTACCAACTGCTGCTGCTAAGTCATTTCAGTTGTGTCCAACTCTGTGTGACCCCATAGACAGGAGCCCACCAGAAGCCCCCCGTCCCTGGGATTCTCCAGGCAAGAACACTGGAGTGGGTTGCCATTTCCTTCTCCAATTGCCAACTGAGAACCCAGGAATGTTGGTGATGCAGTTCTGAGAACTATAGTGCCAATGGTGTAAATCTCAGTCTGTTAGGGGAGAAGACTGATGTTGAGCTCAAGCCATCAGGCCAAGAAAAATTCCCCTTCTCAATGTTTTTTCTAGTCAGATTCTCAATGGATTATATGAGGCCCACCCACACTGAGGAGAGCAATCTGCTCTACTCAGTCTATCAACACAAATGCTAATCTTATCCAACAAATATTTGAACACTCTGTGATCTAATCAAGTTGACACATAAAATTATCCATTAAATCATGGTTGGATGAGAAATATATTGCCTATTTTTCAAAATATTTCTAGCTATATTTTTGAAATTCATTTCTTACTTTTACTACGATTAGAAGAAAACATAAATCTTCACAAATTTGTTGACTGTCACTCAGTATGTGGTCAGTTTTGATAACTGCACTTGAATGTGCACTTGAAAATAAGTATTCTTCATTCATCAGATGCATTACTCTTTATGTGTCAATTAGGGTCAACTTTGTGAATCATGTTGTTCACATCTTCTGTGTCTTTAACACTTTGTCTACTTTATCAGTTCCTTAGAAAAGTACTAAAAATATCTCATAATGATTGTAAACTTGTCCATTCATACTTTCAGATAAAATTATTTTTATCTGATATGTTTTGACAGCATGAGATAATTATATACATTTAGATTTCTTTCTTTTTCTGTAGATATACATTTTTATCATTATAAGATTTTCTGTTTATCTCCAGTAATGCTTCTTCTTTTCTCTATACTTGTCCTAGCATTATTATAGCTACTCAGTTTTACTGAGGTTTACATTTTAAAAGTATATCTTTTTCCATAGATTTACTTTTGATTTTTCTGTATATTTATACTTAAGATGTATATCTTATAAGCAACCTACTTATTATTTAATCAAGTCCAAATATTTCAGCCTTGAATCTTTATAAGATCAGGGATATTATCTGTTTTCTTCATGACACATTTTGGGTATAGCAACATATTTTACATACAAGAAGAGCTAATAAATGCTTGAAGTAATAGCTAAATAAATGCATTATGAACTCTTATTCCAGTTATCTTTAGTATCAATTATCCATTCTTTTATCCTGTTTTACTTTTATTTTTCTAGATAGTAGTCAGTTCTCCCTATCTGTCCCTAAACTAAATAAAGTCAGCTATTTTGTCAAATTACTTATCTCTAAGATCTCCTGGAGAAGGAAATGGCAACCCACTCCAGTACTCTTGCCTGGAGAATCCCATGGATGCAGGAGCCTGGTAGGCTACAGTCTAGGAGGTCACAAAGAGTTGCACATGACTGAGCTACTTCACTTTCTTTCATCCTATATGATATTGAGACAATACCTGTCTACCTATTTATTTATTCTTACATACATATATATATGTACACACATAAATTAGGTTATATGCACATGCCATTTCTTATCTCAGATCCTCAAGTGTTTCCAAAATTAATAATAGAATTAGGCAGTGAAATTTAGGTTTATGTATTCACAAAATCTACTCACTAATTGTACTGTATAACATTCATAATATACATGACTTGCTAGTTGTAGAATAAACTAATGTAAAACTATGCCATATATCACAATCCAAGCACTGAATTTCCTTGTTTAAATCTCCTAGATTTATTAAAATAGAATAACACCAACTTTTGGATAATAGATTAATATGAAATTTCAGGTAACCTCATGAGAGCCTACCAAAAATGCATAATTTTTTTTTCTAGTAGAGATTGTGAGGTAGCTCATTATATACTAGATAACATATTTGAGTTTTAATGGAGACATAGGAAATAGTTCACATTTAAGGCTATGATAGATAAATTTAAATCTAAAAATGTTTTAATTAATTAGATCTGACAAAACAGTCTTATACAATGGCAAGTTTACTTTGCTATTTAATAAAACAGTAATACTTGTGTATAGCTTAGAAACATCCAGTGTAGAATTTGGACACAGCATACACATGCATCATTTATATTTTGATTGCATTTTAAGTGCCAACAAGGTGTTGTATTCATGAATAATTCAAACAATCTAAAAGAATGGGCTTTTTACAATTCAATTCCAGAGTTTTGTTTTTCAAACAGGATGTCTTAACAATGTAAAACATGTGTCACTGATGGAATATGATCAAAAATACACTGTGATCTGACAGCTAACAATTATTCCCTTATGTATGATTCTTACAGAATATGTAAATGATACAAAAGTTATACAGTAACTCAAAGTATAAAAGTCACAGAAGCTTAAAAAGTAAGCAATATGTGTAATATATTTGTATGAAAAGTAGAAAAAAATTGAAATATAGAAATATAGTGCTTTAGCCAATTAAATGCACTGGATTTTGTAAGTAGAATATAAAACATTACCAAAACTTGTACTAAAATATAAAAAGTTAAGTAGTTTGAAAGGTTTATTTTTCATTTTCTTAAGCAAAGTATTTAAATATTTAAAAATACATTGTTATCCTTGATTGAAGTTCATGATTTTCTTCATTTATAAAAGTTTATCTCTGTGTTTTAAAATTTCTCTACCTAAGAACAAAAAAACACATTTACATAAATTTGAAAACAAGATCAAAAGAAAACAAGGTTATATTTTTCTAAACATAGTACACAATCTCATTGTGGGCAAAAATCAGACACTAGTAAATGTATATATATATATTTTCAGTTAAATAGTAGTTAATTTCAGCTCAGACATTTAGATATTTAAAACTATATAATTATAAGGTGAGAACAGGCAGCAATTTAGGAATATCCATTTGCCATGCTCTCCTACAAGGATTATTTTTCTAAGCCGGTTTCTTCGAGTTGATTTAAGACACTATTTTGACCAGATTAATAGACTAGACTAAATTTTAGAAACTAATGTACTTCATATTCCAGTCTTTTATTTATAATAACATTCTCTTTGTTACACAAAATGATATATTTTGTGCATAAACAAATAATTACAAATGCACATTTATTGTAATTCATTATTGTACACTGCATAATTTTAAAAATAAGTTAATGAACAATTTATTATTTTGGTAGATAGCTTTCACATAATTTATGGGAGATTGTGTTCACCTATGGCTGATTTGTGTCAATGTATGGCAAAACAAATACAGTATTGTAATTAAAAAATGAATAAATTTAATTAAAAAAATAAATAAAATTTAAAAAAAAGCAAAAATAATTGAAAAGCACATATAACTGAAAACATACACAATTCAAATAAATCTTCTTCCCAATTCTGTTCCCTTACCACATGGATCACCTCCTAAAAGACATTTTCTATTGTTCGTGCATTATATATGTTTACAGATATTCTTTCTATATGAAAATATATGCATACTAATTTTATTATAAACTATAATATACTATATGTGATTTTTATATCTTGCCTTTTTCATTTGTTAATGTACGTTAGAGATTGAACTACTTCATTCTTTTCAACTTGATTCTATTCTATTTAGGACTCTACTACAATTTATTTGAAACATTATTTAGATTGTTCCTGAAATCTAATGCTGAAATGAATGCCCTTACCCTTCTGTGAGTATATCCATGAGTACAGTCTAAATCCCAAAAGCTGCATGGTTGAAGGGAATGTACTTGACAGACTGTGCCAGGAATTGGTAACAAAGACCAGGTATATTCTTGAGTATACCACAGTAACCTGACAGTGATATCAATTTGATACTTTAAAATGTCATTTCATTGTCCTTTTAATTTTTGTTTACCTTATTAGCATCTGCCTGCAATGAGGGAGACCTGGGTTTGATCCCTGGGTCTGATCCCTGGGTCAGGAAGATCCTCTGGAGAAGGAAATGGCAACCCACTCCAGTTTTCTTGCCTGGAGAATCCCATGGATGGAGAAGCCTGGTGGGCTACAGTCCACAGGGTCGCAAAGAGTCGGACATGACTGACCAAGTGACTTAACTAACATATTAATAGTGAAAGTGAACATGTGTTTGTGTGCTGAAGAACTATTTTTATTTCCTATTTCTATTTCTTTAAACACTTTATTCTTTTACAGAGTCCATTTCTCCCAAGGAGTTTTTACTCGTCTTTTTGATTTTAATATGCATGCATATAATATGCTGCAGTTAATTTTCCCGTTGTCATTTGTGCTTTAACTATGAATGGTAATCTTTTTATATAGAATTTTTCAATGTAGTTAAGTTTATCCAGTTTTATATTGTTTTTTTCATGTTATATTTGATCACGCTTAGAAAAGTGACATATTATATTCAATTTTTCATGTTTTTTTCTTCAGTAAAAATGTTTGATTTAATATTTTATCTGGAATATATTTTATAAAAAGCTGTATTGAGTATTACTGAATATCTTTCTAGCATGACAATCATGGTTTTTATGTTTCTTAGATTCAGTACAATATTTTAATAGATATGCTAATGTTAAAGCATCAAGTCATTTGAAATATGAATGAACCTGGTTTTCGTCATGTTCAATTGTATGTTAATTTCTCCTGGCTTGTGTTTACAAATTTGAGGTGGATGGGAAATGCCTTTTACCTTGTTTATGCCTCACCATTGAGTTTAAAGCCTTTGGCCTAAATATACCACCTTATTTAATATTTGTCAAAGGAAGAACAGTGAATTACCTTGATGGTGAAGTTTTTAGCTTGGGTCCCCTCAAAAGAGAGCCCAAGATAAAGGTATTAGGCAAAATATTAGTCTGATTTATCAGTCCATCCTAAAGGAAATCAGTCCTGAATATTCATTGGAAGGACTGATGCTGAAGCTGAAGATCCAATTCTCTGGCCACCTGATGCAAAGAACTGACTCATTGGAAAAGACCCTGATGCTGGGAAAGCTTGAAGATGGGAGGAGAAGGGGAGGACAGAGGATGAGATGGTTGAATGGCATCACCAATTCAATGGACATGAGTTTGAATAAACTCTGGGTGTTGGTGATGGGCAGGGAAGCCTGGCATGCTGCAGTCCATGGAGTCGCAGAGTCAGACACGACTGAGCAACTGAACTGAACTGATCATCCTAGGGAGCTGCAATGAGCATTTGGGGGACTGGAATAGGAAATTACAATCAATTAAATATATATATATATATATGTATATCTCCTATGTTTGACCACGACCACTGCTATGGATTTCTTGGGCTTAGCCTTCTTGAAAATTCTTAAAGTTCATCTCAGAATTATCCCTTTCAGAAATAGGAACCTGCTGCCTTAATTTGCCTAGTGGTTAGTAGCAGTCCTACACATTTAAGCCTCTAACATTCAAGATTGCTTATGTGAAGCTTTTAAGAGTATTCCCAAGGACACTGTACATCAATAGATTAGAAAAGGAGAGTTTCTGGGAGTGGAAGTAATAGGCAGGAAAAGGTTCAGCCTGAGACACTATTCATTGTATCTGCAAAGTTTCTCAGAAGGTTACTTAAAAATAGTTGCTTTAGCAGTGCTGGGAGCAAGAAGGAGTCTCCGGATTTACAATAGTGTCTAAATATGTCCACTGCCATCAGCTATTTGTATCACATAGCTGAATTAGAGCCAGTCAGCCAGAGGCCTCAACAAGATGCTAACTCCATCTCTTAAATGATTTGTGAAAGAGAAAGTGTTAGTAACTCACTCATGTCCAACTTTTTGTGACCCTATGGACTGTAGCCTGCCAAGCTCCTTTGTCCATGGAATTCTCCAGGCAAGAATACTGGAATGGGTAGCCATTCCCTTCTCCAGGACATCTTCCTGACCCTGAGTTGGAAGTTGGGTTTCCTACATTTCAAGTGGATTCTTCACCATCTGAGCCACAAAGGAAGCTGATTAAAGCAGATTCTCCTAAATGTTGTAATAGAAGTCAATTAATAGAAAGAGAAAACAGTTTCTTCTCCAGCAACAGTAGGCATCCCCAGAGTAATGGCTAATATTCATCCCCCCCCACAACTTATACTAAATTTCACTCACTCTTGGCCTTTATTATGGTTGATAAAGATTGCTGGCCAGGTGGGTTGATTCAGATCTTCTTTCCCAAGAGTTATGAGTCTTTGTTTGTCTTATCATCATCCTTCAATGATTGCTGCAACTGCCCAAATACAGTTACTGCAGGGTAGAAAAGAAGCAAATGAAATCTCATTTAATTTTCCAGGTTTAAGATGTACTCTTACATTCATCCGTCATGTAGCTTATGGCTCCTTATGGTAACTGGCTGCTATCCCCTTAACAGAGCAACTCTTTTTTTTTTTTTTTTTGTCTGTTTGTTTTGTCTGATAGTTGGAGGTGAGGGGCTTCCCTGGTGGCTCAGAGGCTAAAGCATCTGAATACAATGCAGGAGACCTGGGTTGTATCCCTGGGTCGGGAAGATCCCCTGGAGAAGGAAACGGCAACACTTTCCTTTTTTTTGTCTGTTTGTTTTGTCTGATAGTTGGAAGGAGGGGGAGTAAAAGTTGGTCAAATAGTAGACACAATCTTAATTTCTATGGACATTTAACTAAACTAACTAAATGGACATTTACTGTACTACCTAGAGGAAGTATTTTGTCACTGGGAGTAAGGATCTCTATTTTAGCAGAGAATACAACAGTGGTGACAGATAGCACACATTTTCCAAGTTAAATTTTAAAGTTTTTATTATGATAAAAGAAATCTATATGACTTCTGGGCCTCCCAGGTGGCACTGGTGGTAAAGAACCCACCTGTCAATGAAGGCGGAGAAGGCAATGGCAACCCCCTCCAGTACTCTTGTCTGGAAAAATCCCATGGATGGAGGAGCCTGGTAGGCTGCAGTCCATAGGGTCGCTAAGAGTTGGACATGGATGAGTGACTTCAACCCACTCCAGTCTTCTTGCCTGGAGAATCCCAGGGACGGTGGAGCCTGGTGGGCTGCTGTCTATGGGGTCACACAGAGTCAGACATAACTGAAGTGACTTAACAGCAGTAGCAACAGCAGCAGCCAATGCAGGAGACATAAGATACCCAGGTTCAATCCCTGAGTTGGGAAGATCCTCTAGAGGAGGGTATGTTAACCCACTCCAGTATTCCTGTCTGGAGAATCACACGGACAGTAGAGCCTAGAGCCTGGTAGGTTATAGTCCATAGGGTCACACAGAGTCAAACACAACTGAAGTGACTTAGCACACACACAGCACATATGACTTCTATCTACCTGTTAGGGGTACATCACCATTTGTCAGGAATTGAAAATGTATCATATTTCCACAGATTAATATTCCTAAGATACTGGGTCTGTTGAGACTTTAATAGGCTATTTCACTCTTCTAGTAGGCTAGTTGCTTCAGATATATGGGATCCATTGTAAGTCCAGTGGAAACCATGTTCATATGCCTATAGTTGCTTCTTCTTTGCTGTAAAATCAATTTCTTGGTCTGAGCGAATGTTATGTGAATGATCTTTTCAATATATATTTGGATGTGAGACACACCATGGTTATGAAAGACAAGCATATATAGAAATGATACCAGTTCTATTAAGGACAAATCACTGCTCTGTTGATGGGGAATAATATCTCTCCATGGTATCTGCATGCCAGCAATTGACTGATATAGTTCATCAGAGGATAGTAAATGCTAAGAACTTGGTATTAGTCTCAGCCTATGGCAGCCTTGAATACATTCTGCATTTTTAGAACATCCTTGATTAAGAAGTAAGCCCCTGCTGTCGAGCCCATGTATAGCCATGACAACTGCACCATTGTCAACTTGTTTATGTCAGCATCAAGGCTCTCAAATTTAGCCTGGCTAATTTGTACAGTTAGTCAACTTGGCCACTTAGTTTCTGAGTTCTTCTTATAGAGATCATTGACAAGATAAAAAGTAACAAAGTTCATCCACATTCTCATACCATACACGTGTTTTTTTCTTCATATCACTAACTGGTGTATTAAGCCAGTTACCACTATCCAAAAGCCTATGAATATCAACTTTAAGCTATTTCTCTACTTCTTTCTCCAAACAAAGTGAACAAATAAGGTTTAACCATTCCACCTGGGAGGATAGCTTTTTCTTTTTCTTTTCTTTTTTTTTTTTTCCCACTGTCCTTTTGGAATACTCTTGAGTAAGATTTTATTGCAGTAGTGGTACATCTATTGCTTTTGATTCTCATTACTGTTGAAGCTTGAGAAGAATGAATTTTCCAGGTCAGTAATTATATAGCAAGTGTTAGAGGCTATGCTGTTCTGCTCCAATAAATATACCACTTCTAACATAATGGCTCTGATTGAGATAGCCATTTGGTATAAGTTTTGGTAGTTCATCATCATCTGCCACAATCTAATTCATTGTTCTAAAGTCAAACAGAAAAACTAATAATAAATGGAGAGATGATAGAGACAATGCCCTTGACTACTTTCAGTCTTTGCTTGAGGCACTAAATCCTTTCAATCTGTTTAAGATATAATTTAGTTTAGATAATTATTTTGGCCAAAAGTAGAAGAGTGTCAAGGCTTGCATCTGTCTTTCCTGCTGTTATAATGCTTATCTCACAGGTGAGATACCCAAAGTGATATAACATATGACATAGCTACACATATCTGATAATAAAAATTTAAAAATGAGAAATAGAAGAAGAAATAGAAGAGACATCATCTTTGCAAAATAGATTTACTGCCAAATTAGATCCCATCTAGATGATATCAAGTATCCATTAGTAAATGATAATATAATATCTATGTCTCAGTCAAAACTCAAAGTTATTTGAAATGTGTCTTAAATCAACAAATTGACTCAATTATTTAAGTATGCATGGATCTTTATATGTTAAAAATGAATATCACCAACTGATAGCATTTATTATAAACTGATGTTAGAAAAACCAAGTATATCAGTCAGTCATAGATCTAGATAACTTTGAAACATTATGGCAAATATTGAAGGACTAAAAATGATTCCAGGACTTACAATGTAAATGGTACATTTATATGATACTTTGAAGCATTGGGGTTTGATTTGAAGAAAACAAAAACACTTGCTTTGTAAAAAAAAATTCTAAAATACATCATTAAATATAGCTTTTAAAATGTCTTCAAGTACATATGTAATAATCACATAAAAGTAATTTAATAGGATACTGATTAATCAAACATTATAATTGAAAATGGAATAATAAGAATACAATGAACTTCTTTTCATTATCATCATGAGAAATCTAATTAAAATTCTCTCTGAATAATCTTTTTAAAATTATATTCATATATGCTGAGAAAAATATGATTTTAATATATTCTCTTTGACTAGATAACCTCTCTAAATTAATCTAAATTCACTGTCTTTTATTTACTTATTATGTAAAGCACTGTTATATTTTTTCTAAATGTCCAAATTAAAAACAAGCAAACAAACAAAAAAACTTCTGACTCAGGTCTAGAAAAAGGAAAAGCAACAGCATTTTAACTTTACAAAAATATATTTAATTAGAGTGTGATGCTTTCATACCCAAGCAGAAAGTATTTTTCAAGAAATTAGATGCTATGATTTTAGGATTTTAAAGTGTTTCTTACAAAATAATTTGTAAATAGATATATGAACTGTTTTTCTCTATTATAAATACTAGAATATGTAGTTAATATTGAAATGCACATCTCATTCATGTCTTTTGTTTCTGTAAAATTTGCCAATAAAGCCTCAAAGCTGCTGAATACATGTTTAGTTCCAATTTCATTTCTTTCTGAATTGCATCATCTTAAGCAGTGCATCATCATCACAGGTCATTGCACTGATGGAATTAATCTGATAAAACACCTGTGTGACAGGGAAAATGATATATTAGTGTGATTAATCATTAATGAACATCATCAGCACATGATCTATTAGTGTATTGCTCAAAGGATGGTGTCATTAGGAGTGAGTTCCTAGTGTTAAATTACGGTGTTGAAAGCAGTAGCTAGAGCTTGGCATAATCCAGAAGACAGCAAGTAGATGTGCCAATGTTAAATCAAATTCCCGAGAACTTTTTTTTCTGGCTTTAAAGTGTCAGATTTGCATCTTTGCTAATAAGGTTTACTACCCTAGGGCACAATTAAATTTGAACTTATTATTCATCTACTATTAATTGCTTATCTATCCTCCATAAATTATACCATTTATGAGGCTGACTCACATATGCTGTATCACCAGTGAGAATGGCAAACAAATTTTTATTCGAAAAGGAAATCAAGATGAATTTGATATATCTGTGAGAAAATAATGATTTTTGCCAGGTTATTTCTTCAAACATGTAGGCATAAATGTGTCACAAACTATATTTTACTTGACCAACTCATGATATAAAGATTGAAAATTATAATGCAATGCCTTTGCTAAAGTGATCTAACCAAGAAATTTTATTCAAGATAAAAACACATTTGCATATATAATAGATTTTAAAATCAGAGATTGATAGATAAATTTTAAGAATTCAGACTATGAATAGATTAATTTCTAACATAAACTTGACGATTTTGATCTTTTAGATTTAAGTAACTGTTTTAGATTCAAGTTCCAGACAAACATCTAATTCTGCTTTATTGACTATGCCAAAGCCTTTGACTGTGTGGATCACAATAAACTGTGGACAATTCTGAGAGAGATAGGAATACCAGACTACCTGACCTGCCTCTTCAGAGACCTATATGCAGGTCAGGAAGCAACAGTTAGAACTGGACATGGAACAACAGACTGCTTCCAAATAGGAAAAGGAGTACGTCAAGGCTGTATTTTGTCACCCTGCTTATTTAACTTCTATGCAGAGTACATCATGAGAAATGCTGGAGTGGAAGAAGTACAAGCTGGAATCAAGATTGCTGGGAGAAATATCAGTAACCTCAGATATGCAGATGACACCACCCTTATGGCAGAAAGTGAAGAAGAACTAAAGGGCCTCTTGATGAAAGTGAAAGAGGAGAGTGAAAAAGTTGGCTTGCTGCTGCTACTGCTAAGTCATTTGAGTCATGTCTGACTCTGTGCGACCCCATAGGTGGCAACTCACCAGGCTTCGCCGTTCCTGGGATTCTCCAGGCAAGAATAATAGAGTGGCTTGCCATTTCCTTCTCCAATGCATGAAAGAGAAAAGTGAAAGTGAAGTTGCTCAGTTGTGTCCGACTCTCAGCGACCACATGGACTGCAGCCTACCAGGCTCCTCTGTCCATGGATTTTCCAGGCAAGAGTACTAGAGTGGGGTGCCATTGCCTTCTCCGAAGGCTCAACATTTAGAAAACTAAGATCATGACATCTGGTCCCATCACTTCATGGGAAATAGATGGGGAAATAGTGGAAACAGTGTCAGACTTTATTTTATTTGGCTCCAAAATCACTGAAAATGGTGAGTGCAGCCATGAAATTAAAAGACACTCACTCTGGAAGGCAAGTTATGACCAAACTAGATAGCATATTCAGAAGCAGAGACATTACTTTGGCGAAAAATTTCCATCTAGTCAAGGCTATGGTTTTTCCAGTAGTCATGTATGGATGTGAGAGTTGGACTATGGAGAAAGCTGAGTGCTGAAGAAATGATGCTTTTGAACTGTGGTGTTGGAGAAGACTCTTGAGAGTCCCTTGGACTTACAAGGAGATCCAACCAGTCCGTTCTAAAGAAGATCGGTCCTGGGTGTTCTTTGGAAGAAATGATGCTAAAGCTGAAACTCCAGTACTTTGGCCACCTCATGCTAAGGGTTAACTCATTGGAAAAGACTCTGATGCTGGAAGGGATTGGGGGCAGGAGTAGAAGGTGACAACAGAGAATGAGATATCTGGATGGCATCACTGACTCGATGGCCATGAGTCTGAGTGAACTCCGGGAGTTGGTGATGGACAGGGAAGTCTGGCGTTCTGCAATTCATGGGGTCACAATGGGTCGGACACGACTAAGTGACTGAACTGAACTGAGTGTGGAATAAATAGCTGATCTTAATCTGGTTCCTGGGTGGTAACCTGTAAATTCTTGAGATTTCTTAAGTGATAGAGATGTCTTTGTTATTCATTGCAGGCCTCTAATACCGCAAGGGATGTGATGTGCTCACAAGGTGACTCAGGATGAATCTTAGATAGTTTGTGCTAATGAGTTAACTTAAGATTGTGTCTAATCATGCCTGAAAGACCAACCATGTGATTATATGGCTGGGATTATTAGCCAAGTGATATCAGTTTGACCTCTGAGGAGGGGGAGGAGGGTGAATTTTGAGCTTCAGTCATGTGGCCAGTGATTCAATCAATCATGCCTAGATAATGAAATGTCAACAAAATTCTAGGTACTAAAGCTTAGGTAAACTTCCCTGGTTGGCACTAGCCTATGTACTGTCACACATCAGTGTGCTGGGAGGTTAATGTGTCCTGATTTCATGAGGAGAGGACAAATAGAAACTTCACATTTGAAACTTTCTTAATATTACATATGCATTTCTTCCCTTGGCTGTTTCTGATTTGAATCTTTTTGTGATAATAAAACTCCAGTCATAAGCATAGCATTTTCCTAAGTTACATGGGATGTTTTAGTGAATTATTGAAACTGGAAACAAGTGAGATCCCCTAAATTAGAAGTCAGCTGGTCAGAGGTGAAGGTTGTCTGGGGACCTAGCAGCCCGCATCTGATATCAGAAGTAAGAGTAGCTTTGTGGAAGACTGTGTACTTAATCTGTTAGGTTTGACTTACATCTGTATACTTGGTGTCAGAAGTCATTGCAGGTAAACTAGACATCTATTTCAGATTGTTATGCTCAGCTCACTATTAAAATCTCAAAATCACAAACTGTTCCATGTGTTCCAGTGAAATGAATGATCCTCCTGTATCTGCTCTTCTTCAAAGATGCCTGTATTACTGAATTACTCTACCATCTACTGAGTATTGCACAGCAGAAACACAGTGCCATTCTTAACTATCTCCAATCTTTTGCTCACTCCTCCAAATATCCAATTTACTTTTCTGTTTAAAGTTTAACTATGTACCTCACACCTACTGACTGTAACTTTTTGCATCAGTAATCGTAATAACCCGTTATTATTATCACTCCTTTGGATTTCTAGAACAGATTTCAAGGTGATTTTGTTTGTTTGTACTTTCAATCTATATTCTACAATTGGAAATAAGAATTTATTTGAAATACATATTTGACAATATCCACTTTCCTGCTTGTTTCAGGCATGGTTAATTCCTCTAATTGTTTACAATAGGTCCTATTACAAAGCCAAAACTATTAAAAGAGATTAGAGAGCCTCAGCATGAAATAGGGCTCTCTCTACCACTTCAGGCTTTTATTATACCTTGTGCCCTCTTTCACTGTCTGCTCTAGTGATACAGAGCTTCTTATAGCTTTGGAAATCTTTGAAATGCCCCCTACTGCATTAACAACTTTATGCTTATTGCCCCCTTCCCCACAGGGCCCTTTAATCTTCTTTTCATCAGTTATCTCCTACATATCATTCAGATTTATGCCTGGGCAAAATTTCCTCAGTTCAGTTCAGTTCAGTCACTCAGTCGTGTTCGATTCTTTGCGACCCCATGAATCGCAGCACACCAGGCCTCCCTGTCCATCACCATCTCCCGGAGTTCACTCAGATTCACGTCCATTGAGTCCGCGATACCATCCAGCCATCTCATCCTTGGTCGTCTCCTTCTCCTCCTGCCACCAGTCCCTCTCAGCATCAGAGTCTTTTCCAGTGAGTGAACTCTTCACATGAGGTGGCCAAAGTACTGGAGTTTCAGCTTTAGCATCATTCCTTCCAAAGAAATCCCAGGGTTGATCTCCTTCAGAATGGACTGGTTGGATCTCCTTGCAGTCCAAGGAACTCTCAAGAGTCTTCTCCAACACCACAGTTCAAAAGCATCCATTCTTCGGTGTTCAGTCTTCTTCAGAGTCCATCTCTCACATCCATGCATGACTACTGGAAAAACCATAGCCTTGACTAGATGGACCTTAGTCAGCAAAGTAATATCTCTTCTTTTGAATATACTATCCAGGTTGGTCATAACTTTGCTTCCAAGGAGTAAGCGTCTTTTTAACTTCATGGCTGCAGTCACCATCTGAAGTGAGTTTGGAGTCCAAAAAAAGTCTGACACTGTTTTTACTGTTTCCCCATCTATTTCCCATGAAGTGATGGGGCTGGATGCCATGATCTTTGTTTTCTGAATGTTGAGCTTTAAGCCAACATTTTTGCTCTCCTCTTTCACTATCATCAAGAGGCTTCTTAGTTCCTCTTCACTTTCTGCCATAAGGGTGGTGTCATCTGCATATCTGAGGTTATTGATATTTCTCCCAGCAATCTTGATTCCAGCTTGTGTTTCTTCCAGTCCAGCGTTTCTCATGATGTACTCTGCATAGAAGTTAAATAGGCAGGGTGACAATATACAGCCTTGACGTACTCCTTTTCCTATTTGGAACCAGTCTGTTGTTCCATGTCCAGTTTTAACTGTTGCTTCCTGACCTGCATACAGATTTCTCAAGAGGCAGGTTAGGTGGTCTGGTATTCCCATCTCATTCAGAATTTTCCAAAGTTTATTGTGATCCACATAGTCAAAGGCTTTGGCATAGTCAATAAGGCAGAAATAGATGTTTTTCTGGAACTCTCTTGCTTTTTCCATGATCCAGTGGATGTTGGCAATTTGATCTCTGTTTCCTCTGCCTTTTCTTAAGCCAGCTTGAACATCAGGAGTTCATGGTTCACGTACTGCTGAAGTCTGGCTTGAAGAATTTTGAGCATTACTTTACTAGCATGTGAGATAAGTGCAATTGTGCGGTAGTTGGAGCATTCTTTTTCATTGCCTTTCTTTGGAATTGGAATGAAAACTGACCTTTCCAGTCCTGTGGCCACTGCTGAGTTTTCCAAATTAGCTGACACATTGAGTGCAGCACTTTCACAGCATCATCTTTCAGGATTTGAAATAGCTCCACTGGAATTCCATCACCTTCACTAGCTTTGTTCATAGTGATGCTTTCTAAGGCCCACTTGACTTCACATTCCAAGGTGTCAGGGTCTAGATTAGTGATCGCATCATCATGATTATTTGGGTCATGAAGATCTTTTTGTAAGTTCTTTGGTGTATTCTTGCCACCTCTTCTTAATATCTTCTGCTTCTGTTAAGTCCATACAATTTCTGTCCTTTATCAAGCCCATCTTTGCATGAAATGTTCCCTTGGTATCTCTAATTTTCTTGAAGAGATCTCTAATTTTCTTGAAGAGATCTCTAGTTTTTCCCATTCTGTTCTTTTTCTCTATTTCTTTGCATTGATCGCTGAAGAAGGCTTTCTTATCTCTTCTTGTTATCCTTTTGAACTTCGCATTTAGATGCTTATATCTTTCTTTTTCTCCTTTGCTTTTCCATTCTCCTTTCACAGGTATTTGTAAGGCCTCCACAGACAGTCATTTTTCTTTTTGCATTTCTTTTCCATAGGAATTGTCTTGATCCCTGTCTCCTGTACAGTGTCAGAAACCTCATTCCATAGTTCTTCAGGCACTCTATCAAATCTATGCCCTTAAATCTATTTCTCACTTCCACTGTATAATCATAAGGGATTTGATTTAGGTCGTACCTGAATGGTCTAGTGCTTTCCCCTACTTTCTTCAGTTTCAGTCTGAATTTGGTAATAAGGAGTTCATGATCTGAGCCACAGTCAGCTCCTGGTCTTGTTTTTGTTGACTGTATAGAGCTTCTCCATCCTTGGCTGCATAGAATATAATCAGTCTGATTTCAGTGTTGACCATCTGGTGATGTCCATGTGTAGAGTCTTCTCTTGTGTTGCTGGAAGAGGGTGTTTGCCCTGTCCAGTGCATTTTCTTGGCAAAACTCTATTAGCCTTTGCCCTACTTCATTCCGCATTCCAAGGCCAAATTTACCTGTGTTACTCCAGGTGTTTCTTGACTTCGTACTTTAGCATTCCAGTCCCCCATAATGAAAAGGACATCTTTTTTGGGTGTTAGTTCTAAAAGGTCTTGTAGGTCTTCATAAAACCGTTCAACTTCAGCTTTTCAGCGTTACTGGTTGGGGCATAGGCTTGGATTACTGTGATATTGAATGGTTTGCCTTGGAAAGGAACAGAGTTCATTTTCTCTTTTTTGAGATTGTATCCAAGTACTGCATTTTGGACTCTTTTGTTGACCATGATGGCTGCTCCATTTCTCCTGAGAGATTCCTGTTCACAGTAGTAGATATAATGGTCGTCTGAGTTAAATTCACCCATTCCAGTCCATTTTAGTTCGCTGAATCCTAGAATGTCGGGGTTCACTCTTGCCATCTCTTGTTTGACCAGTTCCAATTTGCCTTGATTCATGGACTTGACATTCCAGGCTCTTGTGCAATATTACTCTTTATAGCATCGGATCTTGCTTCTGTTACCAGTCACATGCGCAACGGGGTTTGTTTGTTTGTTTTGTTTTGTTTTTTTTTTGCTCCATCCCTTCATTCTTTCTGGAGTTATTTCTCCACTGATCTCCAGTAGCATTTTGGGCTTTAATGACCTGGGAAGTTCCTTTTTGCATTCCTATCATTTTGCCTTTTCATACTGTTCATGGGGATCTCGAGGCTAGAATGCCGAAGTGCCTTGCCATTCCCTTTCCAGTGGACCACGTTATGCCCTCCTAAATCTGATGCTCTCATAACACTTAGCATGGCTGTGTTTTTTATATAGTTATCTTATTTGACTAATGTCTCTTTCAGCAGAATATGGTCTCTATGAATACGTCTACTCTCCTCAAAATTTTATCACTGGTTCTTGAAACTTAAGTCCTTAATGTTTATTGAATTACTATTTCAATAATTTAATATAAAGTTTGCACTTATTTTATGCCATAATAATAATAATAAAGTATATACTGATTGCATATTTTTAGTACATGAGAAAATAATCAAGTAAAAAAAGAGATCATGTTCTCATATTATCAAAACAGATATCGAACAAGATAATACTAATAGTTTATTTCCTGGTGGCTCAGACCTTAAAATGTCTGCCTGCAATGCAGGAGACCTGGGTTCGATCCCTGGGTTAGGAAGATCCCCTAGAGAAGGAAGTGGCAACCCATCCCAGTATTCTTATCTGGAGAATACCATGGATGGAGAAGCCTGGTGGGCTACAGTCCATAGGATCGCAAAGAGTCGGACATGACTGAGCGACTTCACTCACCCACTTATAGCATTTTTAACATCCTAAGTATAAAAAATATACACTAGATAAATAGAAGATGATTTTTTTGTAGGACTGGATTTGTGTAAGGTATTAATATAATTTTCAGACAAAATTCAAATATCAGCTTTAAATTTTTCAGTATGGTTGGGATTAAACACAAATATTTCCCCCATTCTGAGTGTTGTCTTTTCATCTTTATGGTTTCCTTTGTTGTCCAAAAGCTATTAATTTGAATTAGATCCCATTTGTTTATTTTTGTTTTTATTTCCATTACTCTAGGAAATGAGTCAAAAGGATCTTGCTGTGATTTATGTCAAAGTATGTTCTGCCTAGGCATTCCTCTAAAAGTTTTATAGTGTCTGGCCTTACATTTAGGTCTTTAAAACATTTTGAGTTTATTTGTATGTATAGTGTTGGGAAGTGTTCTAATTTCATTCTTTTCAATGTAACTGTACAGTTTTCCCAGCATTACTTATTGACTGTAAAGCGAGTGCAGAGAAAAAGAGAGTGAGCTGGGCAGTCAAGCAAACAAAGGGAAATTTATTAGAGGGAAAAGGGAGGGTGACTGGCCCTTAAGGAGAACCAGCATCCTCCCTTTCTGATGGAGTTCTTTTATACCTCACCAATGAAAAATTCTCTGAAGGGATGGTCACATAGCCAGAGGTCTGGAATCTGGTGGTCTCGAAGCTTTAAGAAGATAAGCGCCAGTGAGATAACAGGATGCCATTTGGGCAATTTGGTCAGTTTCAAGGATCACTGTGATTTATTCTTTTAGAGGTCAACATAATGAGCCATCTTATCATTGAGACCCCAAAGGGACCCTATCATCAACAATGCTATCTTTTCTCCATTATATATTCTTGACTCCTTTCTCAATCTTAAGGTGGCTGTAAGTGAATGAAATTATCTCTGAGCTTTCTATCCTATTTCTTTAATCTTTTTTTTTTTTTTTTTTTGTGCTGGCACAATCTTGTCTTAGTTACTGCAGCTTCAAAGTATAATTTGAAGCCAGGAAACCACAGAAAGGGAGAAAATATTTGAAAACTAAGCACCTGTCAAAGGGTTAATGTACAAGCTGCTCATGTAGCTCAAAAAACAACAAGCAAGGGAACTCTCTTGCACTGTTATATGAAATGTAAATTGATACAGTCATTATGGAGAACAGTGTAGAGGTTCCTTTAAAAGCTACCATATGACTCAACAATCCCACTCCTTGGCATATGCCTGGAATAATTAATGATTCAAAAGACACATGTGCCCCAATGTTCATTGCAGTACCATTTACAATAACTAGTACATGTAAGTAAGTAAATAAAGTCGCTCAGTCGTGTCCAACTCTTTGAGACCCCATGTACTATAGCCTACAAGGCTCCTCCCTCCATGGGATTTTCTAGGCAAGAGTACTGGAGTGGGTTTCCATTTCCTTCTCCAGGGGATCTTCCCAACCCAGGGATCGAACCTGGGTCTCCCACTTTCCAGGCAAATACTTTAACCTCTGAGCCACCAGGGAAGCCCTGGAAGCAACCTAAACATCCATCAACAGATGAATGGATAAAGACACGATACATATATACACTGGAATATTACTCAGCAATAAAAAAGAATTCAGTTAGCTCATAAGTAATGATGCAATAGGGCCTAGAGTTTGTCATTAAAATGAAGTAAGTTATAAAGAGAAAAAAATTGTATATTAATGCATATATACACAATCTCTAAAAAATGATATGTATGAATCTATTTGCAGAGCAAGAATAGAGGCATAGACTTAGAGAATGGACATTTTATATATATATATATATATACACACACTATTATGTGTAAAATAGATAGCTAGTGGGGAGCTGCTAAATAGCATAGGGCGTTTAGTTCTGTGCTCTATAATGACCTAGAGATGTGGGATTGGGGAGTTGGGGAGAGAATCACAAGGGAGGGGTTATTTGTATACATATAGACACTTCACTTTGTTGTACAGCATAAATTATCACAACATTATAAAGCAATTACATGCTAGTTTAAAAATAAATAATTATGTCAAAAAGAAACAAACAAACAAACAAAAAAAAAGATTTAAACACAACTATGCCAACTTCATCCAATGCATTCAGAGGAAATTTACTATCATTCCAAATATATATTGGGATTCTTGGTGGACTGATATTTATCCTCAACATCTATTTCCATATTCATGATATTCCTGAGTTTTCATTTTCTTCTTTTGTGTTTAGCCTTTGTATATTTTCCTTCCACAAATTTTATACACCCCCTCAGGATTCCTCTACAAGTAAGTATTTTAAAAATAACACTAATAGTGTTTTTAGCCAAGTTTTACTTAAATAAAGAGGAGAGGCAGATTTTAGAGGTAAACTGAACACAGCGTACTTACCAACTTTGCCTTGAAAATATCTGAATTTCACCTTCCCCATTTTGTTCCAAATTCTTTTCCTTGTTGTGCTCTATCTAACACTTTAATTCTTTCAAATGCTTATAGTCTTATATTGAGGGGAAAAAAGACTGCATAATTTCACATTATTATCAAGTAGTTTGATTGAGGCTCTATTTGTTAAATCCTCTCTTTCATAAGGGCTTCCTAGGTGGCGCTAATGGTAAACAACCTGCCTGCCAAAGCAGGAGATATAAGAAATGCAGGTTTAATCCCTGGATTGGGAAGATACCCTGGAGAAGGAAATGGAATTTCACTCCAGTATTCTGGCCTGGAGAATCCCATGGACAGAGGAGTCTGACAGACTACAGTCCATAGGGGCTCAAAGAGTTGGACACAGCTGAATTGACTTAGCAAGCACACAGGTACTCTTCATGAACCTGCCTGTTGTTCTAATGCTTCATATCCACATATCCCATCAAGTTATTCTAACAGACAGTTTTCTTCTGCAGAAGAATTATGAATCTCACTTTAGGAATGAAGGGTTTTGTTAGTCAATAATTATCTCTCAAAAGATAAGTTAATAATGAAGTCAAATAATCTTATAAGCTTGGTATCTGACATGACAGAATTTCATTGAAATAAAAATGAAAGAAAACTCTAAATTATTTAACATTGAGCACTTACGACTAAACAGAAAGGTTAACTCAAAATCATAACCTCAAACTAGAAATGACTCAGTATATTCTAGGAGCTTTTCTTAGTTTAGTATCCAATTCTACTTTTCTAAGCATATATAATTATATAAAGGTTAAACTTGCCCTCAACATGTGAAATTATCCTTTGTCTGAATTAATTCAGTCTGTTAAATAAAATGTCATATACTCAGGATCTTATAAACAGAAGAAAATATTTTCTCACAATTCAGGAAGTGGTGAATTTCAACATAAAGATACTAATAGATGTGGTGTCTGGTAAGAACCTGCACAGAAGAATGGCCAAATTCAGGAGTGGTGGCCAAGAGTGCCAGGCTGCACTGGCGCAGGAGCGGCTGAGAGGAGCTACTCCACGTCTGAGGTCAGGGACGGCTACCGGGAGGAGTTAGCCAATGTCCAAAGAGCGATGGCTGCGTGGGTGCAGGAGGGCCAAAAGGATCTACTCCATGTTCAAGGTCAGGAGGGGGCGGCTGTGAGGAGTTACCCCTCATCCAAGGTAAGGAGCAGTGGCTGCACTTTGCTAGAGCAGCTGTGAAGAAACACCCCATGTCCATGGTAAGAGAAACCCAAGTAAGATGGTAGGTGTTGCAAGAGGCATCAGAGGGTACACACAAGCCATAATCACAGAAAACTAGTCAGTCTAATCACACGGACCAAGCCTTGTCTAACTCAATGAAACTAAGCCATGCTATGTGGGGCCACCCAAGACAGGTGGGTCATGGTGGAGAGGTCTGACAGAATGTGGTCCACTGGAGAAGGGAATGGCAAATCACTTCAATATTCTTGCCTTGAGAACCCCATGAACATTATGAAAAGCAAAATGATAGGAAGGCAAAAGAGGAACTCCCTAGGTCGGTAGGTGCCCAATATGTTACTGGAGATCAGTGGAGAAATAACTCCAGAAAGAATGAAGGGATGGAGCCAAAGCAAAAACAATACCCAGCTGGAATTGACTGGTGATAGAAGCAGGGTCCAATGTTGTAAAGAGGAATATTGCATAGGAACCTGGAATGTCAGGTCCATGAATCAAGGCAAATTGGAATTAGTCAAACAGGAGCTCGCAAGAGTGAACATCAACATTCTAGGAATCAGCAAACTTGTGGGGCCCTAAGTAGGAAAACTTAAAAACAAAGGGGCTAGCTTTGTGTTCAAAAACCTAAGATGGCGCCTGGCGGAAGAGGTGGGGGCGTGGTCTATGTTGTTTGTCAAAGTTTTTTGATTGGCTCTCTTGATTTCCATGCACGTAGACAGTGTGTGATCTCCATAGACTCCTGTTATAATGAAGGCACATGACGATTTGACCTTTAACGTGATTGGTGCAACTACGGAAAGTCCCTCCTAAAACCCTCCCCTGCTTGCCTATATAAGCTGGGAGTTTGCAGCAATAAAGTGGAACTGCAACAACTGTTGCCTCTGATGGTCTCTCACTCGCCGAGGGGCTGGGTTGGCAGACAGCAGGCTCACCTCTCCTCGGGACCCCTCGGCTTTGCTGAGGAAAGTTCCACTGCCTCTACTCTTTAGCGGAGCTCCACCCGCAGAAACTAAAATGGACTGGAATGGGTGAATTTAACTCAGATGACCATTATATCTACTACTGTAGGCAGGAATCCCTCAGAAGAAATGGAGTAGCCATCATGGTAAACAAAAGTCTCCAAAATGCAGTACATGGATACAACCTCAAAAATGACGGAATGATCTCCATTCGTTTCCAAGGCAAACCATTCAATATTACAATAATCCAAGCCTATGCCCCAATCAGTAACGCTGAAGAAGCTGAAGTTGAACAGTTCTATGAAGACCTACAAGACCTTTTAGAACTAACACGCAAAAAAAAGATGTCCTTTTCATTGTAGGGGACTGGAATGCAAAAGTAGGAAGTCAAGAAACAACTGGGGTAATAGGCAAATTTGGCATTGGGATACAGAATGAAGCAGAGCAAAAGCTAATAGAGTTTTACTGAGAGAACATACTGGTCGTAGCAAACACCCTCTTCCAACAACACAAGAGAAGACTCTACACATGGACATCACCAGACGGTCAACACTGAAATCAAATTGATTATATTCTATGCAGCCAAAGATGGAGAAGCTCTATACAGTCAGCAAAAACAAGACCGGGAGTTCACTGTGGCTAAAATCATCAGCTCCTTATTGCCAAATTCAGACTTAAATTGAAGAAAGTAGGGAAAACCACCAGATCATTCAGGTATGACCTAAATTAAATTTCTTATGAGTAAACAGTGGAAGTGAGAAATAGATTTAAGGGTCTAGATCTGATAGATAAAGTGCTAAATGAACTATGGCCAGAGGATCAAGATATTGTAGAGGAGACACGGATCAAGACCATCCCCATGGAAAAGAAATGAAAAAAGGTAAAATGGCTGTCTGGGGAGGCCTTACAAATACTTGTGAAAAAAGAGAGGTGAAAAGCAAAGAGAAAAGGAAAGATATAAGCATCTGAATGCAGAGTTCCAAAGAATAGCAAGAAGAGATAAGAAAGCCTTCTTCAGTTATCAGTGCAAACAAATAGAGGAAAAGAACAGAATGGGAAAAACTAGAGATCTCTTCAAGAAAATTAGAGAAACCAAGAAAAATTTCATGCAAAGATGAGTTTGATAAAGGACAGAAATGGTATGGACATAACAGAAGCAGAAGATATTAAGAAGAGGTGGCAAGAATACAAAGAAGAATCGTACAAAAAGATCTTCATGACCCAGATAATCATGATGATGTGATCGCTAATCTAGAGTCAGACATCTTGGAATGTGAAGTCAAGTGGGCCTTAGAAAGCATCACTACAAACAAAGCTAGAGGAGGTGATAGAATTCCAGTTGAGCTATTGCAAATCCTGAAAGATAATGCTGTGAAAGTGCTGCACTCAATATGCCAGCTAATTTGGAAAACTCAGCAGTGGCCACAAGACTGGAAAAGGTCAGTTTTCATTCCAATTCCAAAGAAAGGCAATGCCCCAAAATGCTCAAACTACTGCACAATCTCACTCATCTCCCATGCTAGTAAAGTAATGCTCAAAATTCTCCAAGCCAGGCTTCAGCAGTACGTGAACCGTGAACTCCCTGATGTTCAAGCTGGTTTAAGAAAAGGCAGAGGAAACAGAGATCAAATTGCCGACATCCACTGGATCATGGAAAAAGCAAAAGAGTTCCAGAGAAACATCTATTTCTGCTTTATTGACTATGCCAAAGCTTTTGACTGTGTGGATCACAATAAATTGTGGAAAATTCTGAATGAGATGGGAATATCAGACCACCTAACCAGCTCCTTGAGAAATCTGTATGCAGATCAGGAAGCAACAGTTAGAACTGGACATGGAACAACAGACTGGTTCCAATTAAGAAAAGGAGTACATCAAGGCTGTATATTGTCACCCTGCTTATTTAACTTCTATGCAGAGTACATCATGAGAAACACTGGGCTGGAAGAAGCACAAGCTAGAATCAAGATTGCTGGGAGAAATATCAATAACCTCAGATATGCAGATGACACCACCCTTATGGCAGAAAGTGAAGAGGAGTTAAAAAGCCTCTTGATGAAAGTGATAGAGGAGAGTGAAAAAGTTGGCTTAAAGCTCAACATTCAGAAAACGAAGATCATGGCATCCGGACCCATCACTTCATGGAAAATAGAAGGGGAAACACTGGAAACAGTGTCAGACTTTATTTCTTTGGGCTCCAAACTCACTTCAGATGGTGACTGCAGCCATGAAGTTAAAAAGACGCTTACTCCTTGGAAGCAAAGTTATGACCAACCTGGATAGTATATTCAAAAGCAGACACATTACTTTGCCGACTAAGGTCTGTCTAGTCAAGGCTATGGTTTGTCCTGTGGTCATGTATGGATGTGAGAGTTGGACTGCGAAGAAGGCTGAGTTCCGAAAAATTGATGTTTTTGAACTGTGGTGTTGGAGAAGACTCTTGAGAGTCCCTTGGACTGCCAGGAGATCCAACCAGTCCATTCTAAAGGAGATCAGCCCTGGAATTTCTTTGGAAGGAACGATACTAAAGCTGAATCTCCAGTACTTTGGCCACCTCATGTGAAGAGTTGACTGACTGGAAAAGATTCTGATGCTGGGAGGGATTGTGGGCAGGAGGAGAAGGGGACGACCAAAGATGAGATGGCTGGATGGCATCACGGACTCGATCGACGTGAGTCTGAGTGAACTCTGAGAGATGGTAATGAACAGGGAGGTCTGGCAAGCTGCGATTCATGGGGTCACAAAGATTCGGACACGACTGAGGGACTGAACTGAACTGAATGGGCTCGATAAGACAGAAATGGTATGGACCTAACAGAAGCAGAAGATATTAAGGAGAGTTGGCAAGAATACACAGGAACTGTGCAAAAGATATCTTCAAGACAAAGATAATCACGATGGTGTGATCACTCACCTAGAGCCAGACATCCTGGAACGTGAAGTCAAGTGGGCCTTAGAAAGCATCACTATGAGCAAATGTAGTGGATGTGATGAAATTCCAGTTGAGCTACTTCAAATCCTGGAAGATGATGCTGTGAAAGCGCTGCACTCACTATGCCAGCTAATTTGGAAAACTCAGCAGTGGCCACAGGACTGGAAAAGGTCAGTCTTCATTCCAATCCCAAAGAAAGAAAATGCCAAAAATATGCTCAAACTACTGCACAGTTGCAATCATCTCCCATGCTAGTAAAGTAATGCTCAAAATTCTCCAAGCTAGGCTTCAGCAGTACATGAACCGTGAACTTCCAGATATTCAAGCTGGTTTTAGAAAAGGCAGAGGAACCAGAGATCAAATTGCCAACATCCGCTGAATCATTGAAAAAGCAAAGAGTTCCAGAAAAACATCATTTTCTGCTTTATTGACTATGCCAAAGCCTTTGACTGTGTGGATCACAATAAACTGTGGAAAATTCTGAAAAGATGGGAATACCAGACTACCTGACCTTCCTCTTGAGAAACTGATATGCAGGTTAGGAAGTGGCCCTTAGGTCTGGACATGGAACTACTGGTTCCAAATAGGAAGAGGAGTATGTCAAGGCTGTATTTTGTCACCCTGCTTATTTAAATTATATGCAGAGTATATCATGAGAAATGCTGGGCTGGAAGAAGCCCAAGCTGGAATCAAGTTTCCCAGGAGAAATATCAATAACCTCATATATGCAGGTGACACCACCCTTATGGCAGAAAATGAAGAGGAAATAAAAAGTCTCTTGACGAAAGTGAAAGAGGAGAGTGAAAAAGTTGGCTTAAAGCTCAACATTCAGAAAACGAAGATCATGGCATCTGGTCCCATCACTTCATGGGAAATAGATGGGGAAACAATATGAATATTGTCAGACTTTATTGGGCTCCAAATTCACTGCAGATGGTGATTGCAGCCATGAAATTAGAAGACCCTTACTCCTTGGAAGGAAAGTTATGATAAAACTGGATATTATATTCAAAAGCAGAGACATTACCTTGCTGACTAAGGTCCATCTAGTCAAGGCTATGGTTTTGCCAGTGGTCATGTATGGATGTGAGAGTTGGACTGTGAAGAAAGCTGAACTCCAAAGTATTGATGCTTTTGAACTGTGGTGTTGGAGAAGACTCTTGAGAGTCCCTTGGACTGCAAGGAGATCCAACCTGTTCATTCTAAAGGGGATCAGTCCTGGGTGTTCTTGGAAGGACTGATGCTAAAGGTGAAACTCTAATGCTTAGGCCACCTCATGTGAAGAGTTGACTCATTGGGAAAGACTCTGATGCTGGGAGGGATTGGGGACAGGAGGAAAAGCAGACGACAGAAGATGAGATGGCTGGATGGCATCACCGATTCTATGGACAAGAGTTTGGGTGAACTCTGTGAGTTGGTGATGGACAGGGAGGCGTGGCATGCTGCAATTCATGGGGTCACAAAGAGTTGAACACACCTGAGCGACTAAACTGAACTGAACTGTACTGAAGAACCTGCTTCCTGGTTCACTTATGGCCATGTTCTCTGTGTGTTCCCACATGGGAGAAAGATCAAGGAAGCTCTCTGGGGTTCTTTTTTAATGATATTAAAAGACTCTTGAAAGTCCCTTGGACTTGCAAGGAGATCCAACCAGTCCATTCTGAAGGAGATCAACCGTGGGATTTCTTTGGAAAGTATGATGCTAAAGCTGAAACTCCAGTACTTTGGCCACCTCATGCGAAGAGTTGACTCATTGGAAAAGACTCTGATGCTGAGAGGGATTGGGGGCAGGAGAAGAAGGGGAAGACTGAGGATGAGATGGCTGAATGGCATCACTGACTCGATGAACGTGAGTCTGAGTGAACTCCAGGAGTTGGTGATGGACAGTGAGGCCTGGTGTACTGCGATTCATGGAGTCGCAAAAAGTGGGACACGACTGAGCGATTGAACTGAACTGAACTGAATGTCATTATTGTAGACTTATGTCCTAATATTCTCCCAAGAACCTTATATATGATATCATAATCTTGAGGATGAGGATTCTTCCAGTGGATTATGGGGAGACATAAACCTTCAGTCTATAGCATCATTTCATATCTTCTTTTTATCTCTGATTATTTTAGCACATACAAGTCATAAGTAACTTGGTACTAAAATGATAAATATAAGCCCATCTTGTGAAAAATAGTAATGTATATGGATTTTGCCACTTTTATAATTTTATTTTCAGTAAACTGATAGATGTGTTCTAAATGTAGCTAATTTTAGAAGAGTGACACATCACGCAAAATAATTGTATCTCAAAAGAATAAATTTAAGATAATATTGCTAGAGATTTAAAGGTTTCAAGAGCTCCAACTATCAAAAACATTCTTTCTATACTAACTTTAGGCTTTTGGCTCTAATATCAACAAGTAGTTTGGTGAAGAAATATTTTCAATCTAAGCTCAATAAAAGTGGATCTAAATCAATATGTATACTTTGCTAAATTTAGCATATTAAATCACTTTTGGATTTAGAAAGTTGCATTTAAACTCAATTTCAGAGAAACTTCTCTTATACCTTTAAATATATAAAATTATTAAAATATAGAATAAAGTATAAATAAATAAAACCATTTTCCCCACTCTAATAAATGACAGAGCTCTTATACTGAAAGTTGTGTGAATGATCTTCAGAACTTTGACATTTGGTAGAATAATTTTATATGAGAATCCAGAGTAGCTCCCAGTTTGTGAAAGGAAGGTCACTCAGTTGTGTCTGACTCTTTGTGACCCCATGGACTATATAGTCCATGGAATTCTCCAGACCAGAATACTGGAGTTGGTAGCCTTTCTCTTCTCCAGGAGCTGCTAATAAGGAAAAGAATAAAAGGAAGAACTTCAAAGGGCTATTCCAAACAGCATGGAAAAGAAGAAGAATGAAAACTAATGAGACAGGATAGTTATCCTGAAAGGCACTTGAAAATATGTATGAAAAGTCTCAAAAAGCATATGTATCTACAAATTTAACAATTTCAATCTTGGAAATGGAGACTTTTTTCCTGAAAAGTAAATGACTGGGGGAAATTCAAAGATTTATATATGAAATCAATATATGCAGCAGAAAAAAAAATTTAATAATTGAAATGCTCAAGAATAGATGATCACTTAATTGAATATGGTAATATGCATAACAATTTAATTTCAAGAGAAATAAGTACTATAAAATGTTAAATATAAAATTAAAAAAATAGTAAGCAAAATATGACAAAAGTTGTATATGTATGGTGTTTCTGCAGCTTCTTTAAGTTTTCAAACTGTGACTTCTCCAGGACATCTTCCATTTGCTGGGGACTTTAGTTCAGCAGAGCTTAAAGATATTGTTATATGTATCTCTGGAGGCAGAATCAGGACCCTGCTCCAAGGCTGCACTATTGTTTCTTAAGTGCTTGTTCCTTATCTCTGTATCCCCTTCCTTCCTTTGCTAGCAACTGTGCAAATCTACCCTTTGTAACTCAGGAAATGTCATGGAGACTGGCATCTTTTCCCTGCAAATGAACAACAGGGGACACAGAAAGTCTTCCATTTCTAGAAGCCCCACAGGGTCCTGCTTGGTTTCAGTAATGTGTTACATAATGTCTGGTATTTTAGAAACTCGGTAATTTTTGGTAGCTTACTGCTTTTGATTGTGATTGGGTTTGTGATTAATGGTACTGATTTATTATTCCAGGAAACATATCTGAAGGCAGAACCATAATTTTATGCAAATTTGTACAAAGCCCAAATCCAGTCACTATTCAGAGTCTATAGCTAGGTTTTAAGATGCCTACAATGAAAACTTATTAGAAATAATAGGTAATTTTTCAATTTATTCATGTCTTCCTTCAAGGTAGCTGAGACTACATAGACCAGTTATTGGATGAAGTTCCTGCAGCAATTGGCTTATTTATCATGCCTGAATAAGTATACATACATTTATATGTATGTTTATTGCTTTAAAGTAAATTTACATATATCTACTTCAAAAACTTTATATAATTACTAACCAATTGGTTGATGAAATGTTTCCATTTCAATGAAAATAAATAAGTTATTAATAATTACTTCATTTCTTTCATCATCTGCACAGGAATAGATCAATGATTTGTTCCCACTAACTCTATGCTAGCGTATGAAGGAAATAAACTCATATCTTTCATATCATTTTTGTGAGAAGTTTCATTGCAGGGATTCTTTTTAACCTTGAATCTCCAATGACTTACATGAATTCTGACCCTTAAGAGGCGTTCCATAAATTTTGAACAAAACTGAATTTTACTGAGGAGCATATAGACAAGTAGGAGAATAAGGCGTGTACCAATCTGATTCTGATACAATGTAAAAATGTTATGGCTGCCATAAAGAGATGGAGGAAATTACTTTCAGAATTGAGCAGTGAAAATCTCTCCCAGAATTTGAAATAACATTTCACGAAGGAAAAATTTAAGTGGAGAATTGAAAGAAAAGCAGGGCTCAGAAATGAAGAGACAGGAAGAAATGCTTGTGCAGACAAAAAGAATGTACAGTGCAGAAAAAAAATTTTCTTTGTTTTCTTTTCTCTGTACCAGACAGTAACCTTTTTTTGCACATTTCTACATTTCTTTCACTGCTATGAAGTTAATATCACTTTACAGGAAGAAAATAGGGCTCAGAATGTTTAGGACACTTGATTAGCAAAAGTAAAACTGCATTTGTCAGGGATCTGTTTGACCATCCAATCCTGTCTCTTAGGTAAAGAGAGACTGCGTATTGGGTGGGAAGGCAATGAGAATCAAAGAACAGTTAACTATAATTGGAGAAAGTTATTTTGGGTCTCTTGAATCTTATACCCATTCATAAATGTCCAGAATATTACTGACTCAGCTTTTGCATAATAAAGTCAGGTTATCTTGGTTTGCATATTATGAATCATAGTGTGATCATGGGTTTCTTCCTACCTCTTCTTTTCTTATCTTCTTTCTGCAGGAAAAAATTAATAAGCATATTTAATTACAAAGAGACATCTTGGCTCAGTTTCTGATGAAAATTAGAGATGAGTGGATGTATTTTTAAAACTTCAGTTTCAGGAGACCACCTGAAGATGGTAGGCCTTGATCAGATCTTGACACTTATCAGCAATCCCATCCTTGAACCACTGCTGTAAAACTCGCCAGTTCAACCTAGGGTGGGATACAGTTTTGAGGCACAATCACACTATACCCACTTTCGCCTTGGGAAGCCATAAAGCTATTCTTTTCTACTTATCCCAAAACACTGTCTCTGAGATTCAATTCCGCACCAGGGCACAGAGGCCAAATCTTTGGCATCATTGTTGCTGTTGCTCCTGCTGCTCCTGTTACTAAGTCGCTTCAGTCGTGTCTGACTCCGTGCAACCCCAGAGACAGCAGCCCACCAGGCTCCCCCATCCCTGGGATTCTCCAGGCAAGAACACTGGAGTGGGTTGCCATTTCCTTCTCCAATGCATGAAAGTGAAAAGTGAGAGTGAAGTCGTTCAATCGTGTCCGACTCTTAGTGACCCCATGGACTGCAGCCCACCAGGCTCTTCCATCCTTGGAATTTTCCAGGCAAGAGTACTGGAGTGGGTTGCCATTGACTGCATATTATTTCATTTAGTTTTAATTTCAGCTCAGTTAGTTCAGTTCACTCAGTCATGTCCAACTGTTTGTGACCCTATGGGCTGCAGCACACAAAGCTTCCCTGTCTATCAGTGACTCCCAGAGCTTGCTCAGACTCATATCCATTGAATCGGTGATGCCATTCAACCATCTCATCCCCTGTGGTCCCCTTTTCCTCCTGCCTTCAATCTTTCCCATCATCAGGATCTTGTCCAATGAGTCAGCTCTTCACATCAGGTGGCCAAAATATTGATATTTCAGCTTCAGCATCAGTCCTTCTAATGAATATTTAGTACTGATTTCCTTTAGCATTGACTGGTTTGATCTCCTTGCTGTTCAAGGGACTTTCAAGAGTCTTCTCCAACACCACAGTTCAAAATCATCAATTCTTTGGTGGTTTATATTTTATATTCCAGCTCTTACATCCATACATGACTACTGAAAAAACCGTAGCTTTGACTAGACAGACCTTTGTCAGAAAAGTAATGACTCTGCTTTTAACTATGCTGTCTAGGTTGGTCATAGCTTTTATTCCAAGGAGCAAGTGTCTTTTAACTTCATGGCTGCAATCACCATGTGCAGTGATGTTGGAGCCCAAGAAAATAAAATTATCTTACTGTTTCAATTGTTTCCCCATCTATTTGCAATGAAGTGATGGGACCAGTTACCATAATCTTAGTTTTTTAATGTTGAGTTTTAAGCCAATTTTTCACTCTCCTCTTTCACTTTCAGCAAGAACCTCTTTAGCTCTTCTTCAATTTTTGCCATAAGTGTGGAGTCATCTGTGTATCTAAGGTTATTGATATTTCTCCTGGCAATCTTGATTCCAGCTGTGCTTTATTCAGCCTGGGATTTCACATGATGTACTCTGCATATAAGTTAAATAACTAGGGTGACAATATACAGCCTTGACATACTCCTTCCCCAATTTGGAACTGGTCTATTGTTCCATGTCCAGTTCTAACTGTTGCTTCTTGACTTGCATATAGATTTCTCAGGAGGCAGGTAAGGTGGTCTGGTATTTCATCTCTTGAAGAATTTTCCACAATTTGTTGTGATCAACACAATAAACACCACCCTTATGGCAGAAAGTGAAGAACTAAAGAGCCTCTTGATGAAAGTGAAAGAAGAGAGAAGAAAAGTTGCCTTAAGGTTCAACATTCAGAAAACTAAGATCATGGCATCTGGTCCCATTACTTCATGGGAAATAGATGGGGAAACAGTGGCTGACTTTATTATCTGGGCTCCAAAATGATTGCAGATGGTGACTGCAGCCATAAGAGTAAAAGACACATAATCCTAAGAAGGAAAGTTATGACCAACTTAGATAGCATATGAAAAATCAGAGACATTACTTTACCAACAAAGTCCATCTAGTCAAGGCTATGGTTTTTCCACTGGTCTTGTATGGATGTGAGAATTGGGCTATAAAGAAAGCTGAGCACTGAAGAACTGATGCTTTTGAACTGTGATGTTGGAGAAGACTCTTGAGAGTCCCTTGGGCTGCAAGGAGTTCCAACCAGTCCATCCTAAAGGAGATCATTTCTGGGTGTTCTTCGGAAGGACTGATATTGAAGCTGACACTCCAGTACTTTGTCCACCTGATGCGAAGAGCTGACTCATTGGAAAAGACTGTGATGCTGGGAAAGATTGAGGGCAGGAAGAGAAAGGGACAACAAAGAATGAGATGGTTAGATGGCATCACCGACTCAATGGACATGGGTTTGGGTGGACTCTAGGAGGCTTGGCATGCTGCAGTTCATGGGGCTGCAAAGAGTCAGACATGACTGATCGACTGAATTGAACTGAACACAATCAAAGGCTTTTGCATAGCCAATAAAGCAGAAGTAGATGTTTTTCTGGAAATCTCTTGCTTTTTCTTGATCCAGCAGATGTTGGCAATTTGATCTTTAGTCTTCATTAAAACTTTCAAATAAGTTTTATTAGGCTGTAGATACAAAAAGAAAGCTAGGAAACTGAATTAATTAGATCTTATACCAACTCTCTCTGACTTTAATATTCAGTAACTTAACTACAAGCAACATGATACTTCCTGTTTGCATTCAATTTCCTTATCAATAAAAAGTAATTATATTTCAGAAAGTTGTTGAAATGGTTAAAGTATGCCAGATCATAGAAATGGCCTGGAACACCTCATTGATGTTCAATAAGCTAATGGTAAAATAAAAAATACATAGCAATATGAAATATGAGTGCTCAAGTCAAATCTTGTGATTTAGTCCTACCTTTTAAGGCTGATAAAAAGCACACTAGCCAACTGGAAGACTGAGTAAGCTACAAATGTTTCAAATAGCTGGTTGATGGTGAAACATGTAGAAGCTATATTTCTTCATAGCTTGGAGGTTGCAATAGTAAAGTACTATTTAAAAAACTGAATGAGATTCAAAGTTGCAAGAGATAATATTATCATAAGAGATGAAGCTCTTAAAAATGATGAAAATTTTAGGTATTAAGCATTGAGACAAAATATAACTTCAAAATTCTCCTTAAGTATACAAATGTGTGACCACTCTGTTTAAATTGAGCAAGAACTCTTCAGTTAAATGTGAAAGGTTCTTTTGCTGAAAACTAGAATAAGTTAGTATGGGAGTTCTTAGAAATACTCTCTTTTAAGATTGTAAAAATCAAGTAGATAACAATATCTTTGAAATGATTTAGGCTCAGTACTGTCTATTCAGTGGAATAAATATGAGGGCATCTGGAGCTCAATACTTTGTGATTTGTATTCTGCAAACATATAGAAGTATCTTAATCCATAGATCTTATTATATTGAAAATTTGATATTTCATATAATTAAGAGAAAATTTTCAAAAATTCATCCAATTTAAACAAGCTATACAGTTTCAAGATTCTCTCTAATACTGTTTCAGTTGAAATAACTCCTACAAGTGAAGATAAAGTAATAGGTCTATTTTACTTCTTTAAATTGGGTAATAATGGCTTGTAATTATAGAGCTCCTCTCTTCTGTGGAGCTTAATGTGTTTTGTGGACATTGCCTCATTAATCCTTTCACGTTCCTTTTAAGGTAAGTATCACAGTCTTCATTATACAGATAGAGAACCTGAGGCTCAGAGAAGTTAATTGATTTGCCCAAGGTCACACAGCAAGTAAGCGTTGAGGCTATGACTTCTGACTCACCATCTAATGTTTTGCACACCAGGCCATTCAGCTTTTCCCAGTGGGGGAAATAATCCATTCATTTTTATCAAAGTTCAACTCTAGGCTGCTAAATTCCTTAGGGCAAAGTTGCATACTTCAATTTCACACCACAGCTTGGCATACTGTCAATTTACACAGAGGAGATCTCATACTGAGCTGCAAGGTTACTCATAAAAATAGAGAAGAAAAGAGGTTTAAACATGGTTCTCTGAGATGTCTGATTTTGTGCTGTTGAGAATTTGCACTATCTTTCTCAAACAAGCCACAGCACAGAAACCTGCAAACTTCAGAAGGAAAATTCTAATGATTGTTAATGGTTTGAAAACATTTTTAAAATGATAAAACAAAAATCTTAAGTAGGTCATTGCAAAAGTGTTTTACAGGTGTACCTCACTTATTTATGCATGTATATTTTTATTGACTTGTCTCAAACACAAAACTTTCACTATATATTCTTTGGCAAGCATTCATAAATAATCACCCTCATCTTAACAAGGCTAATAACCAGCACATTAAAATGTTATCACTTTAAAACAACAGTAAAACATTACGTGAACACACTAATATGCACAGTAAATCTCTTCTCGTGTAAAAGGTGAAGGAAGATATTCCAGACACAAAGGTTATCTGATGATTTGCTATACCAGTAGGCTCTCTAAGAGAGCAATACAGAATACCATTTCTCAGTGACTGCAATGCAGTGACATCATTCAGCATGCTATTTATATCACTTATCTAAAATGGGAGGAATTCAGAGAAGTGCCAAAATGTAACTTTCGTTATCCCAGATAAGTCTCAGAAGATTATTGTCATGAATGATTTTTTCCTCTGAAGTGTAACCTACTAAAACCTTCAGAAATTCTCAGCAGATTTAAAGTCTTATAGGCACTGCAAGCACTAGTGAAAGTAAAACAATAACAAAAATCCATTTCCATAAAATAGTATTGATATTTAATTAAGGAACGGGCTCCTTCTTTCAGTTCTCATAGATTTCCAGTGTGTTGAAACTTTAGTTCATCCCTGCAGACACTGAGGGACACTCATTACTGACTTGTAAAGGGATGGTACGCCAGAAGCTGTGCAATGGATTATGCCTTAGTGCACTGATGCATACTTGGTTAAATCTCTCTTTGCAGGTCTGGATCCACCTGGCATTCACTGTAAGGTCAATGATATATATTCCCACCTCTTTAGAAAAAGATGAAAATAAGAAAGGCAATGCCAAAGAATGCTCAAACTACCACACAATTGCACTCATCTCACATGCTAGTAAAGTAATGCTCAAAATTCTCCAAGCCAGGCTTCAGCAATACGTGAACCGTGAACTCCCTGATGTTCAAGCTGGTTTTAGAAAAGGCAGAGGAACCAGAGATCAAATTGCCAACATCCACTGGATCATGGAAAAAGCAAGAGAGTTCCAGAAAAACATCTACTTCTGCTTTATTGACTATGCCAAAGCCTTTTACTGTGTGGATCACAATAAACTGTGGAAAGTTGTCAAAGAGATGGGAATACCAGACCACCTAACCTGCCATTTGAGAAATCTGTGTGCAGATCGGGAAGCAACAGTTAGAACTGGACATGGAACAACAGACTGGTTCCAAATAGGAAAAGGAGTACGTCAAGGCTGTATAGAGTCACCCTGTTTATTTAACTTATATGCAAAGTACATCATGAGAAATGCTGGGCTAGAAGAAACACAAGCTGGAATTAAGATTGCTGGGAGAAATATCAATAACCTCAGATATGCAGATGATACCACTCTTATGGCAGAAAGTGAAGGAGAACTAAAGAGTCTCTTGATGAAAGTGAAAGAGGAAAGTGAAAAAGTTGGCTTAAAGCTCAATATTCAGAAAACAAAGATCATGGTATCCAGTCCCATCACTTCATGGGAAATAGATGGGGAAACAGTGGAAACAGTGTCATACTTTATTTTTTTTTGGGGGGCTCCAAAATCACTGCAGATGATGACTGCAGCCATGAAATTAAAAGATGCTTAGTCCTTGGAAGAAAAGTTATGACCAACCTAGATAGCATATTCAAAAGCACAGACATTACTTTGCTGACTAAGGTCCATCTAGTCAAGTCTATGGTTTTTCCTGTGGTCATATATGGATGTGAGAGGTGGATTGTGAAGAAGGTTGAGCGCCGAAGAATTGATGCTTTTGAACTGTGGTGTTGGAGAAGACTCCTGAGAGTTCCTTGGACTGCAAGGAGATCCAACCAATCTATTCTAAAGGAGATCAGCCCTGGAATTTCTTTGGAAGGAATGATGCTAAAGCTGAAACTCCAGTACTTTGGCCACCTCATGCAAAGAGTTGACTCATAGGAAAAGACTCTGATGCTGGGAAGGATTAGGGGACAACAGAGGATGAGATGGCTGGATGGCATCACTGACTCGATGAACGTGAGTCTGAGTGAACTCCGGGAGATGATGATGGACAGGGAGGCCTGGTGTGCTGAGATTCATGGGGTCGCAAAGAGTCAGACACGACTGAGCAACTGAATCAAATTGAAACTAATCTCGCCTCTCAACAATTCCCTCTTTGAGGAAGTAAATTCAGTGAGGGTGAAAATCTTTCTGTTCAACAATTAACTCCAAAACCCTACAATAAAGAATTTCAATATATGTTCATGAATTGAACGAATAGAAAGAAAAATGTTTTAACTGTTTTTTTAAAGTAATGTCTATGACTATGTGCACATATATTAGAAATATATTTTATGTTATTTCTACAAGTGGAACATGATTTCTGGAAGAAAGCTATTTCCAAACTTATACCAGCTTGTTCTTTAATGTTCCTAATTTTTCTAATGGTAAAGAGTTAGATAGGTTTGGCTCTAATCATAACTATAAAACTTCATAACCTTATAATCATGACATGCTTATTTAACCCCTCTGAATCTCAGTTTTTCTCTAAAATGAGAATAATCATAAAGATTGGTTCATATGGTTATTGTGAAAATTAAATGTTAGTATATATAGAACTCATATTCAATTCCTTGAAAAAATACTAAATACTACACATTGGTGTTCAGTTGTCAAGTCATGCCTGACTCTTTGTGACCCCATGGACTACAGCATACCAGCTTCTTTGTCCTCTGTCATCTCTCGGAGTTTGCTCAAATTCATGTCTATTGAGTCGTGATGCCATTCAACCATCTCGTTCTTTGTCATCCCCTTCTTCTCCTGCCCTCTATCTTTCCCAGCATAGGGTCTTTTCCAAGGGGTCAACTCTTCACATCAGATGGCCAAAGCTTCAGCTTCAGTATCAGTCCTTCCAATGAACATTCAAGGTTGATTTCCTTTATGACTGACTGGTTTGATCAGTCTTACAAAACTAAGAGACTCTCAATTCAGCACCACAGTTTGAAAGCATTAGTTCTTTGGCATTCAATTTTCTTTATGGCCCAACTCTCACATTCATACATAACTCCTTGAAAAACCATAGATTTGACTATATGGATATTTGTTGACAAAGTGATATCTCTGCTTTTTAATAGGCTGCATAGGTTTGTCATAATTTTCCTTCCAAGGAACTAACATATTTTAACTTCCTGGTTTCAGTCACCATCTACAGTGATCTTGGAGACCAAGAAAATAAAATCTATCACTGTTTCCCTTTTTCCCCTTCTATTAATATTTACCATGAAGTAATGGGACTGGATGCCAAGATCTTAGTTTTTTTTAATGTTGAGTTTCAAGCCAGTTTTTTTCACTCTCCTCTTTCACCCTCATCAAGAGGCTCTACTGTTCCTCTTCATTTTCTACCATTAGACTGGTATCATCTGCATATCTGAAGTTGTTGATATTTCTCTCAGCAATCTTGATTGCAGCTTCTGATTTATCCAGCCTGGCATGTTGCTTGTACTCTGCATATAAGTTAAAGAAGCAGAGTGACAATATACAGCCTTGTTGTATTCCTTTTCCAATTTTGAACCAGTCAGTTGGATCAAAGAGAGGACTTTGGTTTCGAACTTATATGCTTAACATAACATCTCCCAGAGAGAGCCATTTATCTTCAGACTGGATTTTTTCTCTTATAATACCAGGCTAAATTAGCTTCCTAGAGAAACTCTGGCTCTTGGACCTGCTAGCCAGTCCACAAGATAAGAGGCACATATCAAAAAACTGCCAGGGTAGGGACAATGTTCCAGATTTTAAAAATCATCAATATCTTTTTTTTTTTTTTAATTGTACTACATAACACAAAACACCCTGGAAGAGCAAATGGCAACCCACTCCAGTATTCTTGCCTAAAAATTTCATGGACAGAGGAGCTTGGTGGGCTACAGTCCATGGGGTTTCAAAGATTCATACATTACAGTGATTGAGCATACATGCACCACAAAATGAAACAAAGTAAATCAAAACAGAAACAAGGAAGAAAAAGAAAGAAAAGCAAATGAAAAGCCAAATAATTAAAGTGACTATGGCAAGAAATATCATATTTAACTGTCCAGTTATGATTAAAACGTAATGAGAATGGTCATTCTAACTTATTCTAGTATTTCCCCTTTGCTAGTTGGCAATTAAACAATGTCAATGAAGCATTCATAAGCATGAAACAATGTGACTTTCAAATATTCTCACAACCTTTCTACCCAGTCTGTTTCTCTCTTACTTTCATAACTAAAACTACTATCCAGAAAGTCATACTCATAGTTGATAGTAAATCCTCACTTTCCATTACATTTCACATGTAATCCACCAGATAACTCCACAGATTTTATGCATAGAATACATTCTAAATTTGATCATCCTCTCCCCACTGCTTTCACTGTTACCTCCATAATCCAAATCCTACTGCACCAGCCTCCTAACTCCCCTCTCTGCTTCTACTCTTCCCTGAACCCTCAGATATCAAGTGATGCTCTGTCCATTAAAATATGTCCAATGGTTTCTCTTCATATTGAAAATAAGTCTTAAACTCCTTATTCAGAAGTACAAAGCTCAACATGTCTTAGCCCTGTCTTCATTTCATATTACTACCACCATACTCTTGTTGACCTAAAAAGATAGACTGTCAGTCATTTTTCCATTAAAAATGAATTTATTCAGGATCAGCAGAGAATTGCAGTTCAGTATCTGCCACCATTGTGAGTCATGTTTGAGTCTCCAAACAGCAAGGGAAGGAGAACTCTTTTATAGAGGGGAAAAGGAAGTGGTGGGGTGGGAGGGATTCTCATAAATGGAGACCATGGCTTTTCATTGTCTGGGTCATTGCCAGGAAAGAAGAGGTGTCTCTCTTCCTTTTGGACTCCTGGTATCTTTGTAAGGCAAGGCATGAGAGCTCCTGGTTTTGGTCTTTCAACCCTATTTAACTGAGGTTTCTGTTTAGCCTTTTTTTTTTTTTTTTTAATACAGGGCAACAGCCATATAGACTTTCTTGTTGCTCATTTAATAATTCTAAGCTTATTCCTGTCTCCAGGGGTTAGAATTTGTTGCTTTTTCAACTTGAAATGCTCTTTTCTGAAATCTTCACATGACTGGCTGCCTCATTATTATGGTTTCAGATCAAAGATTACTTCCTTAGATTAGTTTTCTGATATCATTCACAGTACAGTAATCTTCACATACCCTATCCCCTGTTCTGTTTTGTTTTCTTATATATTTCTTTATAGTTTGAAAGAGAAAATTGGTGTATGGCCAGTTTTTGAATGAAATAAGCAAAATCTTGAAAGAGTTATTTGTGAAAAACATTTAAACATTTTTTAATATTTTAATAAAGAAATGTGGTTAATATTAGTTGTTATACTACTGTGGAGTGTGACATTTACTTATTTCCAAATGCATTAGAGAAATTTTTCTTATATTTTACTGTAGAAAGCATACTTAAATTCAGAATAAAATCTATATTAGTCAAGCTAATTATTGAGTATTGCTAGATTTCTTGTGTTTTATTGTAATTCACCTGAGGTTAGGATTGTTAAAAACAATTGTTAAAAAAAATTGTTACATATGTTAGATTTGGTCTGACAACATCCTCTCCCTTCCCTGAACCCAGTCCCTATGCCTTCCTGTTCAATAAATTTCAAGTATTTTCCATATGCTCTGTGAAGCCTTGTAAAATAGCTTAATGGCATAAGATAGTGAAAATGTAAGGATTAAATGTGGTACAGGCCATGATGTTTATAAAATATAGATAAAGTTTAATCTAGCTGCCACAAATGGCTTTTTAAAAATTGGCAAAATAATGCAGAAATAAGCACAGACACATAATTTGAAGAAAAACTTTTAAAAATTATTTTAGCTTTTCTTAAAAAAAAAAAAAAAAAAACAACTTCAGCTGTTTACAAAAAGCTAGCTCATTCTGTCTTGCATTATATTTAGCATGTCAGGATGATACTCCCAGGAGAATTTTCAGGATTATTCATTCTTTGGATAATGGCTTCAAAAAATGCAGTAGGAGTGGGAAGAAAAACACTTTCATTTCCAAAGGAATGCTCTGAACTTCCTAGGGGATGCTGGGAAAAGATTTTGCTGAACTGAGAACACTTGACAGCCAGTTAAGTGGCTCAGTGCATTCACAATAAAAACTACTTTTCCTCTTCTCCACATCCTAGTTTTATGCATGAGAACAACTTGGTATTCAAATAATGCATAATCTCACTTATAGTACAGGGAATTCATTAATGGGTAATGCAGAGCATAAGTGATACAATGTCATCCGCAGAAAAAGCAAAGCGCTCCCTTGTGGCAGGATAAAGTTTTATTCAGTCTGACCTGAATTGAAAGAATTGTGAGCTCCTTCTCTACTTAGAGAGTTTGGCTTTTCAATAGGAGCTGCTGAAAAAAAAATGTAGAATTTTGAAAATAAAAAGTATATTTTGATCAGCATTAAATTCAGGGCATTACTCTTCTGCTACTCACTTATCATGAGTTTGTCAATGTCTTTCTTGGCAAAAGAAAAATGCATTTAATTCAGTGGGAAATAGATGACTTGAGTATACAACCACAATGCACTCAAGTCAGCTTTATATGCTGACTCTTCCTTTGTTTTCACTTAAGGGCTTGAAAAAAATGTAAAATATGAATCTAATGGCATGGGCATATAATGCACAGTCATCCTAAACATAAATCTTGAAGCTGGATGGTGTCAAAATAATAGAACTATTAGAATATGTCCCCATGTAAGTAACTGATATTAAATCTGAGAGGTGAGAATTCATCTTCTTTTGTGTTTTGTTTCTAGTTAAGAATAATTTTTTTGAAGGAATCTAATGCCTCTTGAGAAATCTGTCTGCAAGTCAGGAACCAACAGTTAGAACTGGACATGGAACAACAGACTGGTTCCAAATAGGAAAAGGAGTGCGTCAAGGCTGTATAGTGTCACCCAGCTTATTTAACTTATATGCAGAATACATCATGAGAAACGCTGGGCTGGAAGAAGCAAAAGCTGGGGTCAAGATTGCCAGGAGAAATATCAATAACCTCAGATATGCAGATGACACCACCTTTATGGCAGAAAGTGAAGAGGAACTAAAAAGCCTCTTGATGAAGGTGAAAGAGGAAAGTGAAAAAGTTGGCTTAAAGCTCAACATTCAGAAAACAAAGATCATGGCATCCGGTCCCATCACTTCATGGGAAATAGATGGGGAAACAGTGAAAACAGTGTCAGACTTTATTTTTGGGCTCCAAAATCACTGTAGATGGTGACTGAAGCCATGAAATTAAAAGAGTCTTACTCCTTGGAAGAAAAGTTATGACCAACCTAGATAGCATATTGAAAAGCAGAGACATTACTTTGCCGACTAAGGTCCGTCTAGTCAAGGCTATGGTTTTTCCTGTGGTCATGTATGGATGTGAGAGTTGGACTATGAAGAAAGCCGAGCACTAAAGAACTGATGCTTTTGAACTGTGGTGTTGGAGAAGACTCTTGAGAGTCCCTTGGACTGCAAGGAGATCCAACCAGTCCATTCTGAAGGAGATCAGCTTTGGGATTTCTTTGGAAGGAATGATGCTAAAGCTGAAACTCCAGTACTTTGGCCACCTCATGCGAAGAGTTGACTCACTGGAAAAGACTTTGATGCTGGGAGGGATTAGGGGCAGGAGGAGAAGGGGACGACAGAGGATGAGATGGCTGGATGGCATCATTGACTCGATGGACGTGAGTTTGAGTGAACTCCGGGAGATGGTGATGGACAGGGAGGACTGGCGTGCTGCGATTCACGGGGTCGCAAAGAGTCGGACACGACTGAATGACTGAACTGAACTGAATTGAAAGTCTTTAACAAGTCTTGTTATGATTCTTAGTGATTTCTTAAAAATATTCTATTCATGCAGGTAATGCATGACATCTATAACAAAAGCTTTTTTTTGGTAATAGATTTAGTTTTCTACTGTCAGAGATTTTCTTTTTAAATTAATGCAAAAATGCAGAAGTATTTCTTGAAAAGAGTACAGATTCTGATCACTGGGATCTTTATCCACTGGTTCAATGATTGCATCTCCCTCATTAGCATCCAGATATTAAAATTTTCTCTACGCTGTCAAGAACTTACAAATCCATTCTATCATTTATTCATGGAGTTTAATGTTTATCCTAACAATTCACTGAGTGGCTGATATGTACAAATACCTGAGTTTGGTGTGGGAAACTCAACAGAAATAAGGCAGACAAGGAAATATTGTGGAGATTTTAAGACTGGGGGTTTAATGAAGATTGGTGTGAGACGAATCAGAGAGACTACAAGGAGACCAGGAAAAGGCATCTGTTGTACACTTGGGTAGGTGTGACTGTGGCTAGGTCCAGAGTAGCTGCAGTTGGGTAAAAAAAAAACAAAATGAAAGGACAAAAAGTGAAAGTGAAACTGACAGATTGGACAGAGAGAGAGGCAGAGGTCATACTTACTGCTAACATAAGCTCTGGAGGCTAGTTTATTTACTAGGGTAGGTTAACTAGAGGGGACATTACTTGAGTGGAATATGAGTTCAATCTCAGACTTCTTGTGACTTGTTTGGCAAATAGGAAGGATGAGTAGAAAAATGCTATATAATTCTGATGCTCAATGTCAATGGCTGTGCTCAGAATAATATACTTATTTGATTAATTGAGATATATTTTGTCCTTGAAGTTATAAGGATGGATAAGGGCAATTAAGGAGAATGATTAAAGCAACAGTATAGCAATTTTAATGCCAAATCCAGAGGAAATAAAACTATAAGGATTAGATAAAAGAGATAAAAGTAGAAGTAGACACCAAAAGTGTAGCCAAAGAAGTAGGATGGAAACCAGGACAGTGTGATAATATTTTTTACATAAAGAGTATCTAGTCCTGTCCAACTGATATGAAGAAATAAAACATAAAATCAGTAAATAATTGAGCTAGTGTTGAAATAAACAAGGAGATCTGAAAGCATAGAGTTTTCTCTTATAAGCTGATGCACAGCAGGGATGACAGCCTCCAGTGAAACTGCTTGAAAGTGATTAAATGGAGATAGAGATTTGTAGGGTTTTTTCCGATTGAGGCATGCTAAGGACAAGTAGGAGTGATTCCAGGAAAGCAAATTGCAAGGCTTTAAACATTCTGACATGCAAGCTTTCAGCAAAATAGGATACCAGTTGATGTGAGTAAAAACAAAAGACCCTGCACGTTTCTTGAGAAAAGTACAGGTTGTTATTACTAGTAACCTTGTTTTAACTTGGGGTAGAGTGGATTTTTCCATCTGGAGTAAATGGGGCTCTGTAAAAGTTATAAAAATAGAAAGATCCAAGTGATTTCAGGAAAATACAGTCTTTCAACTGAATTCTGTTGTTTGAACATATCAACATGGATAGCATTGTTTTAACAGAGAAATTCAGAATGAAATAAGTTGAAAAATAAGCTAAAGAACAGAAAGTTTTACTAAAAGTTTGAAAAACTCTTTTGAGAAAGCTAACTTTGAATTAAAGGTGAGTGAAAGGAATAGTTAAAACTGTGTGAAAAAAAATTAAAAGCTTCTGCACAACAAAGAAAACTATAAGCAGGGTGAAAAGACAGCCTTTGGAATGGGAGAAAATAATAGCAAATGAAGCAACTGAGAAACAACTAATCTCAAAATTATACAAGCAACTCCTGCAGCTCAATTCCAGAGAAATAAATGACCAAATCAAAAAATGAGCCAAAGAACTAAAGAGATATTTCTCCAAAGAAGGCATACAGATGGCTAACAAACACATGAAAAGATGCTCAACATCACTCATTATCAGAGAAATGCAAATCAAAACCACAGTGAGGTGCCATTTCATGCCAGTCAGAATGGCAGCGATCCAAAAGTCTACAAGCAATAAATGCTGGGGAAGGTGTGGAGAAAAGGGAACCCTCTTACACTGCTGGTGGGAATGCAAACTAGTACAGCCACTATGGAGAACAGTGTGGAGATTCCTTAAAAAACTGGAAATAGGACTGCCTTAGGACCCAGAAATCCCACTGCTGGGCATACATACCAAGGAAACCAGAATTGAAAGAGACACGTGTCCCCCAAAGTTCATTGCAGCACTGTTTATAATAGCCAAGACATGGAAGCAACCTAGATGTCCATCAGCAGATGAATGGATAAGAAAGCCGTGGTACATATACACAGTGGAGTATTACTCAGCCATTAAAAATATTACATTTGAATCAGTTCTAATGAGGTGGATGAAACTGGAGCCTATTATACAGAGTGAAGTAAGCCAGAAAGAAAAACACCAATACAGTATACTAACACATATATATGGAATTTAGAAAGATGGTAATGATAACCTTGTATGTGAAACAGCAAAAGAGACACAGATGTATAGAACAGTCTTTTGGACTCTGTGGGAGAGGGAGAGGGTGGGATGATTTGGGAGAATGGCATTGAAACATGTATACTATCATGTAAGAAATGAATCGCCAGTCTATGTTTGATGCAGGATACAGGATGCTTGGGGCTGTTTCATGGGATGCCCCAGAGGGATGGTGTGGGGAGGGAGGAGGGAGAGGGGTTCAGGATGGGGAATACATGTACACCCATGGTGTATTCATGTTGATGTATGGCAAAACCAATACAATATTATAAAGTAATTAGCCTCCAATTAAATAAATTAAAAATAAAGCTGTGTGAAACAGGTGGAAGAATGTTCAGAATTTGATGATTTATTACTAGATTTTTTTTTTGAGAAATTATTAATCATAAGGGCTTCTCTGGTGCCTCAGTCAGTAAAGAGTCCACCTACAATGTGGGAGACCTGTCTTTGATTCCTGGGTTGGGAAGATCCCCTTTAGGAGGGCATGGCAACTCATTTTAGTATTTTTGCCTAGAGAATCTGCATGGACAGGGGAAACTGTCAGGCTACAGTCCATGGGGTCAAAAAGAGTCAGGGACAACAAAGTTCAGTACAGTCCTCAATAATGCATTATTTACCACTTGTATTGTTTATTTATTGATGTGATAAACTAGAACATATAAAATGGAGTGGAAAGATCCAGTGTAAAGGAAAATGTTGATGATAAAAGAGAATTAAAGAATAATCAAAAGTACATCATTTGGGAGATGCAAAAAAATAAAATCAAAATAACAGATAAAGCATCCAGACTTTGAGGGAACACTTTTGTCTAGTTGTATCATGATAGAGGATGATCACAAACTGAAAGTGACCTTGAATTTGGTGCTGAAAGGGCTAGAAAATCCCCATTTGTAACCTTTATTTTGTTTATGAAGAAGTCAAAAGACTCATCTGACAAGAATGAGGATAAGGGAAGATGAGATATTCAAAAATGTTGAAAAAATGATATTTTTATTCAGGATAGTGGAAAGAAAAATTGCCAAAATAAATAGTAAAACTAATTAGAAATAATGAAGTTCTAATAATTAACCCAATAATATATAAACTTCATGGCAAGTAGATGGGGAAAAAATGGAAACAATGACAGATTTTACTTTCTTGGGCTCCAAAATCACTGAGGACCCTGACTGCAGCTATGAAATCAAAAGACACTTGCTCCTTAGAAGAAAGCTATGACAAAGTAGACAGTATTAAAAATCGGAGACTTCACTTTGTTGATAAATCTCCATCTAGTCAAAAACTATGGTTTCTCTAGTGGTCATGTATGGATGTGAGAGTTGTACCATAAAGAGGGTTGCGCACTGAAGAACTGATGCTTTTGAACTGTGGTGCTGGAGAGGATTCCTGAGACTACCTTGGGCAATAAGGAGATCAAACCAGCCAATCCTAAAGGATATCAACCTTGAATATTCATTGGGAGGACTGATTTGAAGCTGAAGCTCCAATACTTTGGCTTCCTGATGCCAACCGATGACTTACTGGAAAAGACCCTGATGCTGGGGAAGATTGAGGGCAAGAGGGGAAGGGAATGACAGAAGATGAAATGGCTGGATGACATTCTAGGCCCAATGAACATGAGTTTGAACCAACTCCAGGAGATAGTGAAGGACAGGGAACCCAGGCATGCTGCAGTCCATGGGGTTGCAAAGAGTCAGATATGATTGAATCACTGAACAACAGTAATTAATCACCATTAACTATTATGAGCTCAAATGTTCAGGAAATAGAGTGTTATTTTTCTCAACTTTATTCAGATGCTAGGTTCAGTAATGGAAAAGATGACTGAATTAATCCATTATTTACCAAGAAAATCAACATTTTCTTTTCACATAAGAATGGAAGTGTTTCTCCAACTAAAGTAAGAAATCTCCTTTCAAAAAGCAGATAACATGTATATTGGAAGTGAAAGAAATATAAATAAGAAATTGAAAATATAAAAGTTAAAATCTATGCAAGAAAAGATGACGAGGTGATGTAAAAACTGGAGGAGTAACTATACAGAATAGATAAAATAAAAAGAATGAAATTTTTGAAAAATATAAGTAAAAAGACAGTATTTTATGTGCTTTCCCTTAAAGTTAGTGCATTTTATGTAATTTTGCACAAGATTTACTTGTAATTGTTAAGTGTTTATCAGAGATTAGAAAACTACAGCTCATGAGCAAAATTTAGCCTGTGAGCTGTATTAATAAATAAAATTTTAACATAACCCATCTATGTCCAGTCATTTGCCTATTATATAGGACTACTTTTGTGCTGCCATGCTGGAGTTGAATAGTTGCAAGAAAATCATATGAGCTCCAATGCTTAAAATATGTGCTAGCTAGAAATATACACAAAAGCTTACTAATACCTAAATTAAAGCAATGATAAGATATTTCCAAATTATAGTCAGACTAATAATTTTAGATGTAATTTATTCTTCAATCTTAGACTTATTCAATAAATAAATATTTTAATCATAGCCAAAGTACTGGGCTTTTTGAGACTCTGACTATCCAACAGTCACCAATATGGGTGAAGTGTTTGCCTTTAGTAAGTTTAAAGTTTAGTAGAAAGGAAAATTCAGCAAACGTAATGCATAAATAGTCATCATTAATACTAAACAGTTAGAACTGGACATGGAACAATAAACTGGTTCCAAAAAGGAAAAGGAGTAGGTCAAAACTGTATATCGTCACCTTGTTTATTTAACTTCTATGCAGAGTACATCATGAGAAACGCTGGGCTGGAAGAAGCACAAGCTGTAATCAGGATTGCCGGGAGAAATATCAATAACCTCAGATATGCAGATGACACCACCCCTATGGCAGAAAGTGAAGAGGAACTAAAAAGCCTCTTGATGAAAGTGAAAAAGTTGGCTTAAAGCTCAACATTCAAAAGACGAAGATCATGACATCTGGTCCTATCACTTCATGGGAAATTGATGGGGAAACAGTGGAGATAGTGTCAGACTTTATTTGGGGGGCTCAAAAATCACAGAAGATGGTGATTGCAGCCATGAAATTAAAAGATGCTTACTCCTTGGAAGGAAAGTTATGACCACCTAGACAGCATATACAAAAGCAGAGACATTACTTTGCCAACAACGGTCTGTCTAGTCAAGGCTATGGTTTTTCCAGTGGTCATGTATGGATGTGAGAGTTGGACTGTGAAGAAAGCTGAGTGCCAAAGAATTGATGCTTTTGAACTGTAGTGTTGGAGAAGACTCTTGAGAGTCCCTTGGACTGCAAGGAGATCCATCCAGTCCATTCCAAAGGAGATCAGTCCTAGGTGTTCTTAGGAAGGACCGATGCTAAAGCTGAAACTCCAGTACTTTGGCCACCTCATGAGAATAGCTGACTCATTGGAAAAGACTGTGATGATGGGAGGGATTAGGGGCAGGAAGAGAAGAGGATAACAGAGGATAAGATGGCTGAATGTCATCACTGACTAGATAGACGTGAGTTTGAGGGAGCTCCGGGAGTTGGTGATGGACAGGGAGGCCTGGCAGGCTGCAATTCATGGGGTCACAAAGAGTCAGACATGACTGAGCAACTGAACTGAACTGAATACTAAACAGAAAACCAAAAATTGGTAGGAAGAGAAGTTATTTACTTTATTTTGGGTTTCAGAGAGGCTTCCCTAGCACAAAGAAAATGCTAGAACAGATTCCAGGAAGAGGAACTGACTAAAGAAAGGTTCTGGAGCTAAAACAAACTTGATATATTCAAGAAACAGGTCTGTTTCTTGGAATCATCAGACAAGTGGGTGATCTGCATTAGAACATGTCAGTCAGATAGATGAAAAGCAGTTCACACTAACACTTTGTAAATCAGATAGTTGACTGCATTTCATTTCAATTAAAAAGAAAGGCTGTTAATTATTTAAAGCAGTAAGTAAAATGGTCTGATTTAGTTTGAAATAAATCATCTGGCTGCTATGCAGAAAGTGAAAGTGAAAGTCACTCACTAATGCACTACTCTTTGTGATCCCATGGACTATACAGTCCATGGAGTTTTCCAGCCCAGAATATTTGGGGTGGGTAGCATTTCCCTTCTCCAGGGTATCTTCCCAACCCAGGATCGAACCCAGGTCTCCTGCATTGCAGGTGGATTCTTTACCAATTGAGCCACAAGGGAAGCTCAGGAATACTGGAGTGGGTAGAATATCCCTTCTCCAGCAGATCATACCAACCCAGGAATCGAACTGGGGTCTCCTGCACTGCAAGTGGATTCTTTAGCACCTGGGCTATAAGGGAAGCCCTACTATGCAGACTAGATTAAAAAAATTGTAGCAACCAAGAGCATAAGTTGGGAGACAAGTTAGAAAGCTACTGTAATTTTCAAGGTAGTGCGGATTTATGTGTTTGAGAGTGGAGATGGCCAAAATTAAACTTCTTCTCAGTCTTATCTGACTCCTTGTGATCCCATGGACAGCAACACACCAGGCTTCCCTGTATATCTATATCGTTGAGCATGTGCAAACTCATGTCCATTGAGTAGATGATGTCAATGAACCATTCTCTGTTGTCCTCTTCTCCTCTTGCCATCAGTCTTACCCAGCATCAAGGCCTTTTCCAGTGAGTGGGCTTTTCGCATCAAGTGGCCAAAGCATCGGAGCTTCAGCTTCAGCATCAGTCCTTCCAATAAATATTCAGGGTTGATTCCTTTAGGAATGACTGGATTGATTTCCTTGCAGTCCAAGGAACTCTCAAGAGTTTTCTCTAAAACCTCATTTCAAAAACATCAATTCTTCTACTCAGCCTTTTTTATAGTCCTACTCTCACATCCATATATGACTACTGGAAAAACCATAGCTTTGACTATATGGACTTTTGTTGACAGAGTGATGTCTCTACTTTTTAATACACTATCTAGGTTTGCCATAGCTATTTTTCCAAGGAGCAAATGTCTTTTAATTTCATGGCTGCAATCACCATCTGCAGTGATTTTGGAGCCCAAGAAAATAAAATCTGTCTCTGTTTCCATTTTTTCCCCACATCTATTTGCCATGAAGTGATGGAACTGGATGCCATGATCTTAGTTTTTTTGAATGTTGAATTTTAAACAAGCTTCTTTGCTTTCCTCTTTCACCTTCATCCATTGGTTCTTGTGTTCCTCTTCACTTTCTGCCATTAGGGTGGTGTCATGTTCATATTTGAGGTTATTGATATTTCTCTTGGCAATCTTGATTCCAGTTTGATCTTCATCCAGCCTAGCATTTCACTTGATGTACTCTTCGTAGAAGTTAAATAAGCAGTGTGACAATATACATCCTTGACATTCTCCTTTCCCAATTTTGAACAGTTTGTTTCTTCCATGTCCAGTTCTAACTGTTGCTTCTTGACCTGAATACAGAGTGCTCATGAGGCATAAGGTGCTCCCATCTCTTTAAGAATATCCACAGTTTGTTTTGACCCACACAGTCAAAGTATTTAGCACTGTCATTGATGCAGAAGTAGATATTTTATTCTGGAAATGTCTTGCTTTTTCTATGATCCAATGGATATTGAACTGATTCTAAGATTTTTAAAAAGAAATAGAAGTAACAGGTTTTGCTGGTGGGATGACACTGAGATGGGAAATTTAAGTGAACAAAAGATAATCTCTGGTTTTAACATAAGCAATGTAGTGGTGATAGTAAGAGAACACCTATTGTGTTTGTCCTAATTCACTCAGTTGTGTCCAGTTCCTTGAAACCCCATGGACTGCAGCCTGCCAGACTCATTTTTCCATGGGATTTTTCAGGTAAAAATATTGGAATGGGTTGCCATTTCCTCCTCCAGGGGATCTTCCTGACCCTGGGATCAAGCTCATGTCTCCTGTGTCTCCTGCATTGCAAGTGGATTCTTTCCCTGCTGAGTCAAGAGAAGCCCTAGAACCCCTGTTAGTACATTAAATTCCTAAGAAGACAAAAATGTGGAGATAAAACCAAGGATTTTCTCTCAATAATGTCAGACAGAGAAGACTTATGTCCTAGTGGAGAATTTATATAATCATTTTTGGTACATGTTATTCTAAGATCGCTATTAGATATAGGTTGTGGTGATAACTCAATATAGCTTGTAGCTTATATTGAGTTATCAGAGACTAGACAGACTAATCTCAATATTGAACAAAGAAAAAACAAGGGAGCAGAATGGAAACTTCATCATTTAAGAGTCAAGAAAAAGACGTGACACAAAAATGGTCTAGGGGTACAAGGGGATTGCAGACAAAATGCTGAATGTGATAGGAAGGAAACTGTATCTGATTCTAGTGTACATAGTAGATAAAGAATTTTTAAAAACTCCAAATTTGGAAACAGATTTCTTTGACTTTGATGGGGTTGAGGTAATGGAAGATTGATGAGATTGAGGAGAGGATGTGAAATGAGGATATGGATATAAATTGTTCTAGAATCAACATTTTGTAAAACATTTTGAAAATACACAGGCAAAAAGGTTTATCTTATAGGCAGAGAGAGGATGATGTTTCAAGAAGTATTGTTAATATAGGAAATTCTAGGATATGTGGTAGTTAGGTGAAAACTCCAGTATAGAGTTATTGAAACATTGACACTTGAGTAATAAAGGAAGAGACATTCTGGAAGAGAAGAAGGAGGATTGGATCTAAAGCAGCAGAAGAGTGACCTAAAATGTACAGCTATAGCTATTTATTCACCTAGTGCCAGATATCCTGGAATGCAAGGTCAAGTGGGCGTTAGGAAGCATCACTACAAACAATGCTAGTGGAAGTAATGGAATTCCAGTTGAGTTATTTCAAATCCTAAAAGATGATGCTGTAAAAGTGCTGCATTTAATATGACAGCAAATTTGAAAAACTCAGCAGTGGCCACAGGACTGGAAAACATCAGTTTTCATTCCAATCCCAAAGAAAGACAATGCCAAAGAATGCTCAAACTACCACAAAATTGCACTCATCTCACACTAGCAAAGTAATGCTCAAACTTCTCCAAGCCAGGCTTCAAAAGCACGTGAACTGTGAAATTCCGATGTTCAAGCTGGATTTAGAAAAGGCAGAGGATCCAGAGATCAAACTGCCAACATCCATTGGATCATCGAAAAAGTGACAGACTTTCAGAAAAATGTCTACTTCTGATTTATTGACTATGCCAAAACCTTTGAGTGGATCACAACAAACTGTGGAAAATTCTTCAAGAGATGGTAATACCAGACCACCTGACATGCCTCTAGAGAAATCTGTATGCAGTTCAAGAAGCAACAGCTAGAACTGGACATGGAACAATACACTGGTTCTAAATTGGGAAAGGAGTACATCAAGGCTGTATATTATCACCCTGCTTATTTAACTTATATGTAGAGTACATCATGAGGAACACTGGGCTGGATGAAGCACAAGCTGGAATCAAGATTGCTGGGAGAAATATCAAGAACTTCAGACATGCAGATGACATCATACTTATGGCAAAAAGCAAAGAAAAACTAAAGAGCTTCTTGATGAAAGTGAAAGAGGAGAGCGAAAAAGTTGGTTTAAAGCTCAACATTCAGGAAACAAAGATCATGGCATCTGGTCCCATCACTTCATGGCAAATAGATGGGGAAACAATGGAAACAGTGAGAGACTTTAGTTTTTTGGGCTCCAAAAAAACTGCAGATGGTGACTGCACCCAGGAAATTAAAAGATGCTTGCTCCTTGGAAGAGAAGTTATGACCAAACTAGATAGCATATTAAAAAGCAGAGACATTACTTTGCCAACAAAGGTCCAGCTAGTCAAAGCTTTGTTTTTTCCAGTAGTCCATGTGTAGATGTGAGAGTTGGACTATAAAGAAAGCTGAGTGCTAAAAAATTGATTTTTTTTTGAAACTGTGGTGTTGGAGAAGACTCTTGAGAGTCCCTTGGACTGCAAGGAGATCCAACTGATCAGTGCTAAAGGAAATCAGTCCTGCATATTCATTAGAAGAAATTACACTGAAGCTGAAACTCCAATACTTTGGCCACCTGATGCAAGGAACTGATTCATTTGAAAAGACCCTGATGCTGGGAAAGACTGAAGGCAGGAGGAGAAGGGGACAACAGATGATGAGATGGTTGGATGGCATCACCAACTCAGTGGACATGAGGAGTAAATTCTGTGATTGAGTGATGGACAGGAAAGCCTGTGTGGGGCCCTAAATGGGAAACCTTAAAAACAAAGGGGCTAGCTCTGCGGTGGAAAACCTAAGATGACACCTGACGGAAGAGATGGGAGCATGGTCGGTGTTGTTTGTCAAAGTTTTCTGATTGGCTCTCTTGATTTCCATGCACGTAGACAGTGTGTGATCTCCATAGACTCCTGTTATGAAGGCACATGACGATTTGACCTTTAACGTGATTGGTGCAACTATGGAAAGTCCCTCCTAAAATCCCCCTGCTTGCCTATATTAGCTGGGAGTTTGCAGCAATAAAGCGGAACTGCTTAGACGGTCACAAAGATTCAGACACGAGTGTCAAATGAACTAAACTGATAGCTATGCACTGTGAAAAGAAGGGAAGCAAAAATATGAATAAGGGTGTGCATAGGCTGATGCATCTTTGGTAAGTGCAGAAACTGGTTCCTGCGTGATTACTTTTATTTTCTCCATAGTAGATGAGTTTATGTCATCAGTTTAGAATTTCTATCATTTTATCATAATGCCTCCCCTCTGTAATGCTTTGACTATAACCACAAGAAATTTCACTTCTTAGGCTTACTTGCCATTGAAGTTTTGGGATGTGTTGCCAGTACAAAGCTCTAAGTACTGGTCAAGAAAAACCAGATACAATAGGGCTTTGAAAGGACAGAACATAAGCTTGGTTGCCTGTGGCACCTGCATCAGGGAAGTGCCTGCTGCTTCTTCGTGGTGGCAGTTTCCTAAATCTGTTGACTTCCAGATAACACTATGTTCCTTCTTCAAATGTTTCAGTCCTTCCAACAATTTTGCAACCTAAGTCCCATTCTTTTCTTTTACTAGTCTCTAGAGAGGTAGCTTTGGTATTGTCTAGATCCCAATAGTGGTGAGTAAATTCTGAGAAAGAGAAGATAGGAAAGAGTCAGAAGTCTGGCATGTGATGCACATAAAAGCAAGCCTTTTATGTTTGCAATAAGACAAAATTAGAGAAATCCAGCTATTCATCCCCTTTCATCTCACCCCTGCTATGGCGTGTGGTTCATTAAGCAACTCCAGAGAAACACACAAGGATCATGGAGCCCAGTTTTAAAATCCTCAGTAGATGCTTTACTATTGTTTAAGACATTAGCAGCAACGTTTACTCAGCCAAAACTGGAGCCCTAGCAATGGCAGAACTCTTTTAGATTTTTTTTTAACGTTTATTTTTATGTAATATTTATTTTTTTACTTTATTCTATGTTACAATACTGTATTCGTTTTGCCATACATTGACATGAATCAGCCACATGTGTACACGATCTCCCAATGCCAAAGCCCCCTCCCACCTCCCACTCCGTATCATCTCTCTGGATCATCCTGCACCAGCCCTAAGCATCCTGTATCCTGTATTGAACATAAACTGGTGCTTCATTTCTTACATGATAGTATTCATGTTTCAATGCCATTCTCCTGAATCATCCCACCCTCTCTCTTTCCCTCAGAGGCCAAAAGTCCGTTCTATACCTCTGTGTCTCTTTGTTGTCTCACATACAGGATCATTATTACTATCTTTCTAAATTCCACATATATGTGTCTGTATACTGTATTGGTGTTTTTCTTTCTGGCTTACTTCACTCTGTGTAATCAGCTCCAGTTTCATCCATCTCTTTTTAGATTTTAAGCAAATTTATTTTCTTATAAACTCTTAAATATCCATTCTGTGACTGTAACTTCTTTCCCTTAGTCTAAATGGTTTTGTGTGTGTGTGTGTGTGTGTGTGTGTGTGTGTGATTATTTTGAAAGAAAATAAATGTCTCAGTAACAGTCCTTAAATATTTTTAAATCTCTATTTTGAGAACTCTCCAGTTTTTTTTTCATCTTCAGTGTAAAATCCTACCCCCAACCAGTCTCTCCTTGTGTACTTGATATGAGGGTATTCAACATCCATATTCCTGCTTTCTGGATACAGTTAGGTTAATTAATGTCTTTCTTAAGTTTTAGCAGCTAGAATTTTATAAATATAGTTTGAGTAGCCTAGGAAAAAAAAAAAAAAGGCCATTGCTTCCAATGCACCTAACTTCACATCAGTGTTAATTACAAACCTAATAGCACTGATAAACATTTTAGTAACAGTCAATTGAAATAGTTAAAATAGTTAACTTTCTTTTGGTATTTCATGTGGTGTGTTTGGCTGTGTCCTCTCTACTTATAAATATAGCTTTTAGAGTTACATTCAAAGTACTATATTCATGCTTATTTAATAGTTCTTTATTAGATTTGGCTTCATGCCAGCTCATCTCTTTGATGCCCCTTCAGTCAAGCAGTGTGTTCACTGTATCATGGCATCTAATTACATCTGTTGGCAGATTTCTATCATCACAGTATTATTACTTTCATCTAAGCCAGTGTCTAAAATATTTGTGGATGTACTACAGAATGACATCAGAGACTTGAAATTTACATTGTTCAAACATCAGTGTACTATTTCAAACCATCAGAATTAAGACCACATAGAGACAACAAAAGAGACACAGAGGTATAGAACGGACTTTTGGCCTCTGAAGGAGAGGGAGAGGGAGAGGGTGGGATGATTTGGGAGAATGGCATTGAAATATGTATACTATCATATAAGAAATGAAGTGCCAGTCTATGTTCAATACAGGATACAGGATGCTTGAGGCTGGTGCATGGGATGATCCAGAGAAATGATATGGGGTGGGAGGTGGGAGGGGGCTTCGGCATTGGGAGATCGTGTACACCTGTGGCTGATTCATGTCAATGTATGGCAAAACCAATACAGTATTGTAACGTGGAATAAAGTATTAAAAAAAAAAATGACCACAAAGAACAGAAAATCCAAAAGATGGAAGCATATAGGGAAAAATATGGACTGAGACCAGAGATGCTAATATAAAGAGTAGTACAAGTATGGAAGGCACTGTATTATTTGCTAGCATGTCCATAACAGAACCAGAGACTCAAGTGTGGTATAAATAGCAGAAATTTATTTTCTCAGAGTTTGGAAGCTGGAAATAGAAGATCAAAGTGCCAGCAAAGTATATTTCCTCTGTGGCCTCTCTCCTTGGCTTGCAAATGAGCACCCAATTGCTGTCTCATCAGTCTTTCCACAGAGAATGTGAATTTTAAAGGAGTTCTGCAGTTAATTGTGGGGCCCTAAATGGGAAACCTTAAAATCAAAGGGGCTAGCGTTGCGGTCGAAAACCTAAGATGGCGCCTGGCGGAAGAGATGGGGGCAGGGTCTATGTTGTCTGTCAGTTTTTAATTGGCTCTCTTGATTTCTGTGCACATAGACAGTGTGTGATCTCTATAGACTCCTGTTATAATGAAGGTGACAATTTGACCTTTAATGTGATTGGTGCAACTATGGAAAGTCCCTCCTAAAACCCTCCTGTTTGTCTATATAAGCTGGGAGTTTGCAACAATAAAGCGGAACTGCTTCAAGGAACCCCTGTCGCGTCTGATTGTCTCTCGCTCGTCGAGGGGCTGGGTTGGCGGACAGCAGGCTCACCTCTCCTCGGGAACCCCTCGGTTTTGCTGAGGGAAGTTCCACTGCCTCCACTCTTTCTGCGGAGCGCCCCCGCAGTTAATTTCTTAAAGGCACTTAAAACTCAGAATATTCAGAACTGAACTCATTGTCTCTGCTTCTCACTTGCTCATGTTTCTACCTACTATTTTTCCTGTGTTAATTTTTCAGATTGATGGGTCAGCCATGAACCTAAGAGCTCAGGTTAGGGCAGCTATTGGAAAACCATTATCCCACTGGTTTTCCATACTCATTGCTATTAGGATAAAATTCAGACTACTCAGTATGGTGTCACAGGGATATACACAGGACTTGGTCTTTGATCTCAGACATTGTCTCCAGTCATGTTTCCTTCTTTTGCTGTATTTCATGTACACTGGGCATATGCTTGTCCTTAAAGAAGTACACCAAACTGTTCTCATTCTAAGGATATTTGAACTCTCCTTGACCTCTACTTAGAATGCTATTCAACAAGATTTTCTGATGACTTATTCATTCTAAGCATTCTTAGCTTAAATGTGTCTCATTATTAGGGTCTCAGCTCAAATGTCACCTCCTTAAAGGGTTTTTTTTTTTTTTTTTTTTTTTTTACTATAATGTCCAAGTTAAATCCCCTGGTGTCATGACCACTTATCACTCTGTCCTAATATCTGCTTTGTTTCTTTCATCTGTCACTTTGTAATATTAGAACTTGGTCTGTCTGGCTCATTAAAACCTAATCTTGTATTTCTGTTTTCACAGTACTAAAATAGTTTTTGATCATCTACAGAATGATGTCTGACATTTTTACCATGGTGTGTAAGCCCCTCATTATCTGGCCTTACTTCTTCCCATTTTTTTCATTTTATGTTAATTGCCCATTCTTCCATGTATAAACCTCTCTCACTATCCTGCTATCATCCACAAACAAGGTTCTTACCTGTCCAATAACAAAATAATTCTGTTTACTCAATTTAGCCTTGATATGCTCACCCATAAAGTAAGGATAGGAAAAGGGGAAGGATAGAGGAGATAATTTATTTCTAAATTTTAATCAGAATTTGATGTCAAGTGGTGTGTATAGTAAATCACATAATAACCACTTAATAAAGTTAACTGTGATTATTGTGAGTACTCCATTCCTAGTCAATGCTGTTAGAAAAAAATTTAAGGAACTAAGATGATGACTGCAACTTTTAAATAACTTATCTCAAAAAGGGCAATTTTGTCACTGTTTGCACTTCACATAAAAATCTTCTCAAGTTTTTTTTTAATATATTTGCATATCTGCTCCATAGTGATAAAGTGTCAAAGCATAAATTAAAATGTGAAAACGTGATATTTTCATTAAAATATAGCATTTCAAGCCAAAGTGCATTCACATTTACAATATTTATTTATATTTTTCCATCATCATGAAAAGACACATGAGTGTGCCATCTCTAGAAAAGTAAAAATAAATACTCTAAGAGCATCACAAATCAATTATTCTTAAAATTTACTGTATAGTTCATCACTACCATTCTACTCATATTACAAAAACTATTTAAACACGAACAAAATATTTTTTTAATAAATTGCAATTACTAAACTTAAAAATAATGCGTTAAATTACAATCATTAACTTCTCAAATTGTATAACCTCAATAGGACATTTAAATCCATTTCCCATAATGTCTTGTATGATTTTAAACATTGGAAGGGGAAAACAAATAATAAGGTAATAGTACTTGAGTCTACAAGGGGGCCTTTGCACTTTATTGGTCCAGTGCATGAACAAGAGTCATATTTGTTTTGTTTATTTCTGTGAAATAAAAGCATGAGGTGCAAGAGTGATATATATCATAGCTACTAACATAATGGATTATGGCTGTCTAGCACAACTGAACCATTGTGTTTGCCTCATAATAAAGTACTGCTGGGTTCATTCAAAAACTGCATAAACCAGGTGGCATACTAATTTTCATGTCAGTATATCATTGGCTACACAGTAATAGATACTTAAGGCAGATGGTGTTTTGAAAAATCATTACACAGGGGAAGTCTCTTATCTGCTAGAAAGACTATTTAGACCATATCTATTTCTATAATGTAGAAGAACACAAATCATGAATCCTAATGTTAGAATAAACTTAAATGTCATCAGGCCAAATATTTTACCAAATTGAAAAACTCTGTCACAAAATTCTGAAAGGTTCTTTCTCATTCGTTTTAAGAAAATCTTCTAAGAATGAATAACTTGATATTTCACATATGGTTTTATATTTTATTGAAGGATAATTGCTTTACAGAATTTTGCTTTTTGTCAAACCTCAACATGAATCAACCAGATGTAAAATTAAAAAAAAAAAAAACTTCTAATAATAAAACTTCCTTTTTAAATTTGAATTTTAAAGTCCTTTTAGTTCCTCCTTCTGTAGTGATGTATTAAGCCTACTCCCTATCCAAAACAGTCCCTTTTATGCTTTAAAAATGAATATGATAACCTCCAATCCCAGGCCCAGAGTTACTCTGATTGCAGTGTTGTGAAATTTGTTTGAAGTTGATTTGATTGATACAGCCAAGAGAGAATAAGACACAATGAATGTATCTTGATAACAAAAGTAACACAGAATCAAAACTCATGAATCTAAAAGTGAATACATATATCACTCCCTATTATATTCTCTATTCTATCCTATAATCCTCATTTAAAATCTTTCATGAATACATCTAATAATGGAGAAGTTTCTGATTTTAAAGACATTTACTTCTAATTTAGCCAATACAGCAATATTAAGTCTAGTGGAAACCAGATATTTAACAGAAACCAGATACTCTTTAATTTACATATTTAATCTTGCTTCCAACATTTTAGGCTTATAACATAAATATATATATTTTTTCAAGACAAATTGTTGAAACATTTAAAAATGGCTAGATAGTTATTCACTACCTCCCACGTCCATCTCTCCATTCTGCATTACATTTGTTTTATTCTAAAGAGTACTGTTTGCAACAGATAGCATAAAGATATTTAATATAAAATGAAACCTGCATTTTACTTATGAAATAATAAAATGCTTTACTATATGATCCAAAAGACTGTTCTTTTTTCATTTCTACACTGTTCTGTATTTTCAGATTTTCTCAGTATTGTATTATTGAGATCTAGAGATTTAAGATTAGGTTGTGAGTTTGGAAAACTTGACCGAAGAGGTTGTTAGATCCAATATTATTTCTACAGATGTATCCTAGGCCACTGTTTTTCCGAATATTATACAATTCCCACAGATTCATTCTTTCATTCAGTATATATAGGCTTATTTGTGTGGAAATAATATTGGTACAATATTAAATTTTGAAAACAGTTGGAAAGTTATAGACTTTCAAATAGGATACAGAATAGAAGAGACTATACCTTGAATTTTGATCTTTTCCCCAGGTTAGTTATATGTGGTAGACACTTTCTTGTGAGACTGGATGACAACTGCGAGCAGCAGCTCCTGATCAGTCATGTAATCACAAGAGTAAACAACCCTAACACTTAAAACAATTCTGGATGCATATATCCATTTTACTTTTACTTTCTCTATAGCATTTGATAAATTATATAAGATATTCAATAATTCATTATAAAATAGGTTTTGTGTTAGATTTACATAATTTCAGGCTAATGCAATTGTTCTGAGTATGTTTAAGCTAGCCCAGGCTCAGCTATTGCCAAGAAAGATCCATTTAGTCAAATGTATGGTTTTTCTAGTAGTCATGTATGGATGTGACAGTTGGACCATAAAGAAAGCTGAGCAACAAAGAACTAATGCTTTTGAAGTGTGGTGTTAGAGACTATCCTTGAGAGTCCCTCAGACTGCAAGATCAAACCAGTCAATCCTAAAGTCTATCAGTCCTGAATATACATTAGAAGAGCTAATGCTGAAGCTGAAGCTCAAACACTTTGACCACCTGATGCAAAGAACTGACTCATTGGAAAAGACCCTGATGCTAGGAAATATTGAAAACACAAGGAGAAGGGGATGACAGAGGAGATATTGTATGGCATCACTGGCTTGAAGAACTTGAATTTGAGCAAGCTCCAGGAGTTGATGATGGACAGAGAAGCCTGGCATGCTTCAGTTCATGGAATAGCAAAGAGTCAAGACACAACTGAGCAACTGAACTGAGGCTAAGCAGGAGCAGGTTAGGTGCACTAAATGGAGTTTTGACTTAATTTTCAGCTTAGGATGGGTTTGCCAGGACAACCTCACTGAAAATTTAGGAAGATTTGTAACACAAATAGTATAGTCACTCCCTCACAAGTTTAGTTTAAAGGATTAAAGTATCTGTATAAAAGAGCTTAGCACAGTGCTTGATCATAAAAAACAGACCATCATCATTGTTACTTTTTTTTTCTTTTAACTTTTTCTTTTATCATTTTTCAGTCCCTCTCCTTAGGTTACTATGGCCTGTGATTGAGACTACCTCAATGTTCCATTCGGCACGAGTAAACTTTAAACAAGATTCTTTCAGACTATCTCATGTCACCATTTTCTTAGAGAATTTGCTTCATAACGAGCAATTATAAATTATTTTTCTGCTTCTTTGAGATTAAATCTCTTAGCTTCTTGTTAGGTTTTACAACTCAGAAATGTCTTTCCTTAAGGTAAGGACCTTGAAGTCATCTCTTTACAGTGTACAATAAAGAATGTTAGCACTCCTATCTTCCAACATCTGTTCTGGTTTTATAATCTAGGCCCAGTAAAGTAAACTACATTTTATTTATTTTTTGATTGATTTCTTTTATGGAGGTTAATTACTTTACAATATGGTATTGGTTTTGAAATACATTGACATGAATCCACCATGAGTGTATATGTGTTCCCCATCCTGAACACCCCTCCCACCTTCCTCCCCATCCCATGTCTCTGGCTTATCCCAGTGTACCAGCCCAAAGCACCCTGTATCATGCATCAAGCCTGGACTTGCAATCCATTTCACATATGATAATATACGTAGAATGGCAGTAACCACATTTTAAACAACATCTATCCAGTTAGCTTTTAATTTCCTCAGTGTAACCTTGCCTTTTAAATAAATAATTTCAATTAAGAACAAGAATGTGTGTGTGTGTGTGTGTGTGTGTGTGTGTGCTGTGCTTAGTTGCTCGGTCCTGTCTGACTCTCTATGAGCCCATGGACTGTAGCTCACCAGGCTCCCTCTGTTCATGAGGATTTTCCAGGCAAGAATATTGTAGTGGGTTGCCATGCTGTTCCTCCAGGGGATCTTCCCAAAACCCAGAGTTCAAACTCTGGTCTTCCATATTGCAGGCAGATTATATCCTGTTTGAGCCACCAAGGGAGCCCAAGAACACTGGGGTGGATGGTCTATCTCTTCTCTGGGGGAACTTCCTGACCCAGGAATTGAACTGGGGTCTCCTGCATTTTAAGTTTATTCTTTACCAGCTGAGCAACCCTGGAAGCTGATAGAGATAGAGAAAGTTAGATGGATAGATGTCTGCTACATCTCCAACAGTCCTGTTATATAAACAAGAAATTTAAAGGAGCAAAATAATGCTACAGATTTCATGAGGTAGAATCCTTCATTCCATCATGGATAAGAAATAAATGGTAGCCATTGGGATGTATATGACCTGACTCTTGATCATGACCTGCACTTAGTGCTTCCTCCAGGAAGACAGCTTGTGTAACCATTTTCCCTGCCTTCTCACAGATGACACCATCTCATTTGTAGAAGAAACAATGAGGAGCCCTGTGTACCTGGTCAAATTAGGATAATTTTTTTCACCATTTATATTACTTGATTGTTCTGTGTTGATCCTTTGACTTGAACTATTAAATACTATCTTCTCAAAAGTCTGAATTTAAATTTCTTAAAATATGTGTATTATTTAGTTTCAATAGTACATGTTTATTCTAATTTTTCTCTGTATCAATTTATTAAGTTGCAAAAAGTGTCTTCAATTCAAAATGGTACTTGTCAAATATGTTTCAGTTATTCAGTTTTATTGAGAATATCTTCATCTTTTATAAATAAAATAGCAATTCTAAATCTTGTCAATTTCTTTTAAATATAGGACCAACTCAACCTTAAAACACATCTAGTTGGTGAGCCCCTCACTAGGAGGATAATCTTACACATATATTTATAATCATGGAACAGTTCTTCTGAGATTCCTATCTCTTACACATCCCCTGGACATGCCAATATTTCTGGCCCATTTTTTCCTGGGTGTCTTCTTGCATACTCCTTCTATGTTGGGAGAAAGTGTTGAGTAGCTAAAAGGTGGTTAGAGAATGCCTTACAAAGACAGTCACATTTAGGTAAAATCCTGATGGCAATGAGAGAAAAAGAAGGACTAGTGAGTGGGTATTTAACATATATGCTTATATAACTTCAGTGCAGAGTACACCATGTGAAATGCCAAGCTGGATGAAGCACAAGTTGGAATCAAGATTGCCGGGAGAAATATCAATAACCTTAGATATGCAGATGACATCACCCTTATGGCAGAAAGTGAAGAGGAACTGAAGATCCTCTTGATGAAAGTGAAAGAGGAGAGTGAAATAGTTGGCTTAAAGCTCAACATTCAGAAAACCAAGATCACGATACCTGCCCCCATCATTTCATGGCAAATAGATGGGGAAACAATGGAAACAGTGAGAGACTTTATTTTGGGAGGCTGAAAATTACTGCAGATGGTGACTGCAGCCATGAAATTAAAAGATGTTTGCTCCTCGGAATAAAAGCTATGACCAACCTAGATAGCATATTCAAAAGCAGAGACATTACTTTGCTGACAAAGTTCCACCTAGTCAAAGCTTTGGCTTTTCCAGTAGTCAGTGTGTAGATGTGAGAGTTGGACTAAAAGAAAGCTGAATACCTAAGAATTGATACTTTTGAACTGTGGTGTTGGAGAAGACTCTTTAGAATCCCTTGGACTGCAAAGTGATCAAATTAGTCAGTTCTAAACAAAATCAGTTCTTAATATTCACTGGAAGGACTGTTGCTGAAGCTGAAACTCCAATTGTTTGGCAAACTTATGTGAAGAACTGACTCACTGGAAAAGACCCTGATGCTGGAAAGATTTGAAAGCAGGAGGAGAAGGGGACCACAGAGGATGAGATGGTTAATGTCCATAAACTAATGGACATTAGTTTATGCCTCTCCGCGAGTTGGTGATGGACAAGGAAGCCAGGGGTGCTACAGTCCATGGGGTCACAAAAAGTCAGACATGACTGAGCGACTGAACTGAATTGTGAGTGGATAGTTGAATTACTTTTCAAGCAGGAAGGAATACCACTAAAGGAAAATTTCACAAGGCCATAACTTATCTGCAGAGGCTCAAGAAATAGAAAGAAGACCACATTACAGAGATGACTGTTACTGAAGTAGAGATGAGGCCAATGGGATAAAGCCTCAGGATAATAAGCCTGATAGACTTTTCAGGACATTTCCAGGACTTAGACTATTACTCTGAATGAGAGAGAAGAGAGAGGAAGAATAACAGTTAGGCTCCACTTTTAAAAGAACCACTCTGGCTGCTCTGATGTAAATAATCTCCAAGGTTAAAAAACAGAGCACTTAGCTAGAAAATTTTGTATTAAAAAATCAAGACATAATGGTTAATTTTCACCACTCTTTATGAGAGGAAAAGCAGATAGAAGTGGTGAGAATTTGGATTTAACAATATTTTGAAGATCGAATGAACAAGAATTGCTGATATACTCACCGTATTTGGGCCTCAAGAAGAGTATTGAAAGTGTGAATATTTACAGCAAGCCTCTGATTTGCACTATAGTATGGGGTGGTTAGATTATCCTGGAAGTTAGACAAATCGATCTTATTAATCAATGGGAAAATTTGTGATTGTTGCATGGCTTTTAACTTATTTTGACAAAACATTAAAACTCTTCTACTATCAGTTATAAATTTATGCAAAAATAAAAAATCATGTATAGAAGTCAATATTTATTTATCAACTATAATATAAAATACTGGAAACAGAGAATTAAAATCTTATTTCTTTGTGAAAAGATAAATTATTTATTTTAGCTCTGTGAAAAATACTGTTGGTAGCTTGATAGGGATTCACAGTTTGTATGGAAATACAAAAAACCTTGAATAGCCAAAGCAATATTGAGAAAGAAGAATGGAACTGGAGGAATCAACCTGCCTGACTTCAGGCTCTACTACAAAGCCACAGGCATCAAGACAGTATGGTACTGGCACAAAGACAGAAATATGTCAATGGAACAAAATAGAAAGCCCAGAGATAAATCCACACACCTATGGACACCTTATCTTTGACAAAGGAGGCAAGAATATACAATGGAGAAAAGACAATCTCTTTAACAAGTGGTGCTGGGAAAACTGGTCAACCACTTGTAAAAGAATGAAAATAGAACACTTTCTAACACCACACACAAAAATAAACTCAAAATAGATTAAAGATCTAAATGTAAGATCAAAATGGATTAAAGATCTAAATGTAAGACCAGAAACTATAAAACTCCTAGAGGAGAACATAGGCAAAACACTCTCGGACATAAATCACAGCAGGATCCTCTATGATCCATCTCCCAGTATACTGGAAATAAAAGCAAAGATAAACAAATGGGATCTAATTAAAATTAAAAGCTTCTGCACAACAAAGGAAACTATAAGCAAGGTGAAAAGACAGCCTTCTGAATGGGAGAAAACAATAGCAAATGAAACAACTGACAAACAACTAATCTCAAAGACATATAAGCAACTTATGCAGCTCAACTCCAGAAAAATAAATGATCCAATAAAAAAATGGGCCAAAGAACTAAATAGGCATTTCTCCAAAGAAGACATACGGATGGCTAACAAACTCATGAAAAGATGCTCAACATCACTCATTATCAGAGAAATGCAAATCAAGACCACAATGAGGTATCATTTCACACCAGTCAGAATGGCTGCGATCCAAAAGTCTACAAGCAATAAATGCTGGAGAGGGTGTGGAGAAAAGGGAACCCTCTTACACTGCTGGTGGGAATGCAAACTAGTACAGCCATTATGGAAAACAGTGTGGAGATTCCTTAAAAAATTGCAAATAGAACTGCCTTATGACCCAGCAATCCCACTGCTGGGCATACACACCGAGGAAACCAGAATTGAAAGAGACACGTGTACCCCAATGTTCATTGCAGCGCTGTTTACAATAGCCAGGACATGGAAGCAACCTAGATGTCCATCAGCAGATGAATGGATAAGAAAGCTGTGGTTCATATACACTATGGAATACTACTCAGCCCTTAAAAAGAATAAATTCGACTCAGTTCTAATGAGATGGATGAAATTGGAACCGATTATACAGAGTGAAGTAAGCCAGAAAGAAAAACACCAATACAGTATACTGACACATATATATGGAATTTAGAAGACAGTAATGATGACCCTATATGTGAGACAACAAGAGACACAGAGGTATAGAGTGGACTTTTGGACTCTGAGGGAGAGGGAAAGGGTGGGATGGTTTGGGAGAATGGCAGTGAAGCATGTGTATTTTCCTGTAAGAAACGAAGCGCTAATCTATGTTTGGTGTAGGATGCAGGATGCATGGGGCTGATGCACAGGATGATTCAGGTAGAGGATGTGGGGTGGGAGGTGGGAGGGGGCTTCGGCATTGGGAGATTGTGTTCACCTATGGCTGATTCGTGCCAATGTATGGCAAAACAAATACAGTATTGTAATTAAAAAAATAAATAAATTTAATTAAAAAAAAAAATAAAAGTGGCTATCGAGCACTTGAAATGTGGCTAGTAGGGTAAATGAGGAACTGAATTTTTACTTAAAAAAAAAAATAAATAAATGTAAGATCAGAAACTATAAAACTCCTTGAGGGACATAGGCAAAACATTCTCCGACATAAATCATAGCAGGATTCTCTATGACCCACCTCACAGAATACTGGAAATAAAAGCAAAAATGAACAAATGGGACCTAATTAAAATCAAAAGCTTCTGTACAACAAAGAAAACTACAAGCAAGGTGAAAAGACATCCTTCAGAATGGGAGAAAATAATAGCAAATGAAGCAACTCACAAACAACTAATCTCAAAAATATACAAGCAACTCCTGCAGCTCAACCCAAGAAAAATAAACGAGCCAATCAAAAACTGGGGCAAAGAACCAAATAGGCATTTCTCCAAAGAAGACATACAGATGCCTAACAAACACATGAAAAGATGCTCAACGTCACTCATTATCAGAGAAATGCAAATCAAAACCACAATGAGGTACCATCTCATGCCAGTCAGAATGGCTGTGATCCAAAAGTCTGCAAGCAATAAATGCTGAGGAGGTTGAGGAGAAAAGGGAACCCTCTTACACTGTTGGTGGGAATGCAAACTAGTACAGCCACTATGGAGAACAATGTGGAGATTCCTTTAAAAACTGGAAATAGAACTGCCTTAGGACCCAGAAATCCCACTGCTGGGCATACACACCAACGAAACCAGAATAGAAAGAGACACATGTACCCCAATGTTCATCGCAGCCCTGTTTATAATATCCAGGACATGGAAGCAACCTAGATGTCCATCAGCAGATGAATGGATAAGAAAGCTGTGGTACATATACACAATAGAGTGTTACTCAGCTATTAAAAATATTACATTTGAATCAGTTCTAATGAGGTGGATGAAACTGGAGCCTATTACACGGAGTGAAGTAAGCCAGAAAGAAAAACACCAATACAGTACACTAATACATATATATGGAATTTAGAAAGATGGTAACGATAACCCTGTATGCGAGACAGCAGAAGAGACACAGATGTATAGAACAGTCTTTTGGACTCTGTGGGAGAGGGAGAGGGTGGGATGATTTGGGAGAATGGCATTTAAACATGTATAATATCATATAAGAAATGAATCACCAGTCTATATTCGATGCAGGATACAGGATGCTTGGGGTTGGTGCACTGGGACAACCCAGAGGGATGGTACGGGGAGGGAGGAGGGAGGGGGCTTCAGGATGGGGAACACATGTACACCTGTGGTGGATCCACAGTCCATTCTGAAGGAGATCAGCCCTGGGTGTTCTTAAGAAGGACTGATTCTAAAGCAAAACTCCAGTACTTTGGCCACCTCATGCGAAGAATTGACTCACTGGAAAAGACTCTGATGCTGGAAGGGATTGGGGGCAAGAGGAGAAGGGGACAACAGAGGATGAGATGACTGGATGGCATCACCGACTCGATGGACATGAGTCTGAGAGAATTCCAGGAGCTGGTGATGGACAGGGAGGCCTGACATGCTGCAATTCATGGGGTCACAAAGAGTTGGACATGACTGAGTAACTGACCTGACTGACTGCATTTTGGACTCATTTGTTGAGCATGAAGGCTCAGTTCAGTTCAGTTACTCAATCGTGTCTGACTTTGTGACTCCATGGAATATAGCATTCCAGGTTTCCCTGTCCATCACCAACTCCTGGAGTTTACTCAATCTCATGTCCATTGAGCCGGTGATGCCATCCAACCATCTCATCCTCTATCTTCCCCTTCTCCTCTTGCCTTCAACCTTTCCCTGCATCAGTGTCTTTTCCAATGAGTCAATTCCTTCTATCAGGAGGCCAAAGTATTGGAGTTTCAGCTTAAGCATCAGTTCTTCCAATGAATATTCAGTATTGATTTTGTTTAAGGTAGATTGGTTGGATCTCCTTGCCATCCAAGGGACTCTCAAGAGTCTTCTCCAACACCACAGTTTAACTAAATCAATTCTTTAGTCTCAGCTTTCTTTATAGTACAAATCTCACATCCGTATATGACTACTGGAAAAACCATAGACTTGACTCAACAAACATTTGTTGACAAAGTAATGTCTCTGCTTATTAATATGCTCTGTAGGTTGGTCATAACTTTTCTTCCAAGGAGCAAGTGTCTTTTAATTTCCTGGGTGCAGTCACTATCTGCAGTGATTTTGGAGCCCAAAAAATAAAGTCTGACATGTTTCTACTGTTTCCCTGTCTATTTCCCATAAAGTGATGGGACCAGATGCCATGATCTTAGTTTTCTGAATGCTGAGTTTTAAGCCAACTTTTACTGTCCTCTTACTTTCATCAAGAGGCTCTTTAGTTCTTCACTTTCTGCCATTAGGGTGGTGTCATCTGCATATCTGAGATTTTTTTTTTTTTATGTTTGTCCCAGCAATCTTGATTCCAGCTTGTGCTTCTTCCAGCCCAGCATTTCTCATAATGTACTCTGCATATAAAGTTAAATAAGCAGGATGACAATATACAGCCTTGACGTATTCCTTTCCCTATTTGGAACCCTTCTGTTCTTCCATGTACAGCATGAGGGCTATTCCCTTTCTTCTAAGGGATTCTTGCCCAGAGTAGAAGATGTAATTGTCATGTGAATTAAACTTGCCCATTCTTGTCCAGTTTAGTTCACTGTTTCCTGATATGTCAGTGTTAACTCTTGCCATCTCCTGCTTGAGCACATCCAACTTATTTTGATTCATTGACATAAGATTGCAGGCTCTTGCATTATATTGCTCTTTACAACATCGGACTTTATTTTCACCACCTGACACACCCAGTACTGAGCATCATTTCTGCTTTGGGCCAGCGGCTTAATTCTTTCTGAAGCTATTAGTAATTGCCTTTCACTTTTCCCCAGTAGCATATTGGACACTTTCCAACCTGGGAGTGGGGGTGGGGGTCAAGGGCTCATCTTCTGGTGTCATTTCTAATTTTCATTCTGTTCATAGGGGTCTTGTAGAAATAAAACTGGAATGTTTTGCCATTCCCTTCTCTAGTGGACCACCTTTTGTCAGAACTCTTCATTATGACTCTTTCATCTTGGGTGGCCCTATACAACATGTTCACAGTTTCATTGAGTTATGCAAGCCATGAAAAGGCTGAGATCTATGAAAGTGAAAGTGAAGTCGCTCAGTCATATCTGACTCTTTGCAACTCCACGGACTGTAGCCTACCATGCTCCTCCATCCATGGGATTTTCCAGGCAAGAGTACTGGCCATTCCTTGCCATTTCCTTCTCCAGAGGATCTTCCTGACCTAGGGTCAAACCTGGGTCTCTCTCCTACATTGTAGGCAGACGCTTTACCATCTGAGCCACCAGGGAATGAGATCTATGAAGGAGCCTACTAACACTGGTAACTGGAACTCATGTTTACTATAAATCAGAGTTTCCTATAATCTAGATAACAGATATTTTAGAAAGATTCCAGTTGCTGCTTTCAAACATATAAAGTGAAAGATATAGATACCTTATATGTAGTCAAGAAACATATGTGAAAATTCTAGATGGCAAGATGGCAATTTTTCCAGGTAGGTGAGTTCATTCAAAACAAGATAGGGCTTATATAAATTAGAAATGTCTACTATTGGAATAGTTGACTCTGAAATAAGTAAAAGTCCTATTAATAGACATTTTCTAACAGAAACTGGATAACTTTTTTTTTTTTTTTTTTCCAGGAGTGTTATATATGGAGTGTTATATGGCCAACACCAAAATAAATTAAATTTTCAACGAATTAACATTTAGGTTCTCATCTAGCTGGAATATGCTTTCTTATTTCCAAAGTACATTTAATTTGATGGAACCATACAATGCAAAGACATCTACTTCCTCATTTCCTGTAGGGAGAAGAAAAGAAGCTCTTTTGAAAAATAAAATAGGCCATTCAAATTTTTATAGATGATAAGAAATTTTTATTATCTATGCATGACTTTTTAAATCAGTTATTGGAAATGTGAAAAACTTAGTCAACAAACCAACAGGGTGCCCAAAATAGATACCATTTCAATAAGTAGAAATAGTTATTATTTTCTCAGAAATGGAAATAATTTTCAATAGCTGATTTGTGCATGTTCCATATCTGTAGTACACATGTATGTATGTTCTTATAAACTGTAAAGTAAAATATATCCTATTAAGTATGCAAGATATTAATTTTATAATAAGTGTTATAGAATCAACTGTTAAAATTTTCATTATATTTTAATATAAGAAATACCATTTTCACTTTATATCCTCAAGGGTGAAAAAGATATTGATTTGTTCTTTATAGCCTGAATTTTAGAATGTGTTTAATAGATGCTTATTGTACCTAAAATTTCACTCCACCTCACTTTAATAAAATTTTGAAACATCTTCTGCTTGTGGTATACTTTATAAATCATTGACAATGTGTGACTTTTATACATTAGAAAGAACAAGTGCTAATCTGATATTGGGGAAACTTTAGCTTTAAACTTAAAAGTATTCCAGTTATATAGTTATTTCTGAAAATCATCCTACAAAATACAAAACAGAGCAATGACTGATTTTTATTTCATTTTTAGATGACTGAAGCTCATGAAAATTAAACAACTTATTACAAATCCATAGTCAGTGACAGAGTCCTGGCAAATGTTCCAGTTTTCACTTCATAGTGATGTGCTAACCAAGAAGTCAACAAGAAAGAATTGAAAACTTCATAAGCATGGGGATGGTTTGGATTAAAAAGGCATAGTCAGTAGTATAATGCAATTTATATTTGGGAGAATGAAAGAAAATTCAATAGCTCAAGCTTAGCAAAATCTAGTAGTGATTAAGCACATACAGAGGATGAATTCTAGATCAGCAATGTCCCTGAATCAGGTGCAACTTAAGAGAACATAATGAAATCTTGAAGTGAGAAATGATTTCTGTTTATGGAAGTGTTTAAAGAAGAATAAAAAATGTTTTATATAATATTTAATTCTTTAGAATACCAATGAACAAACCAAAAGACAAAGAAGGACCTTTAACATACATGATCAAAGAAAAATATATTATGCAGTCTTTATTTAATATGAATTGCTCGGCTCTAAAAATGACAAATATTTATTTTTACTTACATTTATTAAAGATCATTAAAGAATCATTTTTATTACTCATTTATTGTCAAACAAACCTCAGAATACTTTTTTGAAACAAGCTTTACTCCATCAAAACTTCAAACCAAAGTCTTATACACAGACTTACAAACACTATACTGAGCTTGAAGTTACTGAAGGGGTTTCAGATTGTCATAAAAGAAATGCATCTCAATATGTGTAACAGAGCATAATATTTTTTTACAAAGTAACTATCCATACATTGTTGTCTGGATTGTGTTACTGCAATGTTTCCCAGACTTTTTCTAAATTTTTTCCTCCCTAAAACATCTTTTTAGATATTATTTTCCCTGTTTCCTCCATGAAATTTTAATATCACAGATATACTGTATATCTATTTATGTACTGTGGCCTTCCTGAAGGCCACAAATCCCAATAAAAGCCAAGCCCCTTCAAAATTATTTTTTCTTTCCCTTGGGGTGACACTGTCCAGGTTGAAAACATATCTGATACAGCAATCAGATTTACAAGTATAGAAATTCTGAAAAAAATACTCTGATTGATTATATAAATGCACCATCACTCTTGAGAAATTCACAGTTGCCTGGTTGATTCCAGTCAAACACTAGGTAGTAAATTCAGCACAATCTGAAGAGTCATCAGGTCATAGTTTTAGTCTTTGTTATACAATTATCATTTTGTCCAGTTCTAAATTATGAGATATATGAATTTCATCTATAAATACTACTGTTCTTCATTGAAATATATCACTGCTACTATGGGAACATAAGAATTCATAGAAATGTGTACATGTCAAAGTCAAGTTTTCATGTAAAAATAAGAAAAATAAAGTTATTTTACCTCCAAGAGAAAAAAATGCACAACTAACGGATCTATTTTTTCTTAAGCTTAAATTTTTCTGAATGTAAACATACCCTTATTTCTGCATTTGAAAACTATGAAGTTAAGTGAAATTATGTATAAATTCATAATTTCAGTGACAATGTTATTTTGCATGTACTTATGTACTAGAGACAATATAAACTATAGGGAAAAAAACTAAGATAAAGAGTGACACATAATTAACACTGGAAAAAAAAAGCTAATTAGAGATGCTCAGTATTTTTGTGCTCTCCTCTGTAATCAGCTTCTTGCAAACAAAATCTCATATTTTTTTTTTTTAATTCTCAGAAACCAGTAATATATTCAAATTGATTTTCTCTCATGATGAGCCCTATACATGTTCCTTTAGTGCACATTTCCTTCTTGGCTCACAGTGGTTCAAGATGTAAAACTTTGGTAAGGAGGGAAGACATGGTGTAATTGTAAGTGAGATAATACACATGCTTTTCTTAAAAGATTACTATTTCATTAACTAAAGTTTATATAATCATGACTCATATGTCTTATACCTTGGGTTGAAATAATATATAATGCTTGCTCCTGGTGCTTAATAAGAGAAGAAACATGAACACGGACATCCTTTTATATTCACACCACCAAACACATACAAGAAAAAAAATCTAAATAGTATCAAATTTGCCTATTTCTAGAACTTCATGAGTAACTTTATCTATCAGTTCTTACTTAGTCCTTACAACATTATGAATTAGAATTATTAGAATTATTATATCTCTTTTGCATACAAAAATAAATCCTAGATAGGTTAGTTTATCTATGTGTTGCTAAATGAAGAAACTGATATTCTACACAAGATACATCTCATTCAAGAGTGTATGAAAACATTCTTAAATCCAACAGAAAAATATGGCATTCTAAATATGCCACTAATGTCAGATTTGGTTGAAAAATGCATTTTGGTAATGCATGCAATTCCATCCCCTCATCAAATCCTAGTGAGATGGTAAATATATGCATGTTTGTACTTAAAGATGAGAACATAATTGGCATGAAAACTCATGCAATTTTACCATTAATTTTCCAGAAATTTTAGTGAATTTTTTAGAATTTGTAGGTGAGTGGAGTCAAATTGACTGAGAAATAGAACAATAGAATAAAATAAGGACTACAAAAGTACATATTCATGGATAAAGACTCTATTTCAGATAACATCTGTAATATAAAGTATTTGAAAGATCCTGAAATAAAATAATCAAAACAATTTAATGGAAACATGAACAAGTCAGAGAAAAATGCAGTCCCAAGAACAATAAAAAAATACATGACATATAAATCTTAAAATGCATTGAAAATACTCACTGGTATCAGAAACAATTTAAAACAATAATCATTATTGATGAAAGAATGATTTTTCCCCCATTCTATTGGCAAAAATTAAAACTTGATTAGTTGATTCTACATAAATTTATTTTAGATGTGAGAATTAATTCTAATAATGTCATTGGTGGACATGAAAAGCAGTACAGTCAAAGACATATAACCACATTGCTGTATTAATCAAAATGTAAGTGAATGTTTCCTATCAGTCTAGAAATTGTCTATCTAGGCATCTATCTTGTAGACAAAACTGTATATGTATTTAAGTATGTAAGTTGCAGCATTGTTTGTAATAACAAAAAAAGAAAAAGGAAGAAAATATGTGTGGAATGTTATACCAGGATGACAGAGAATGATGTATGTATCTATAAACTGACATGAAAGAGAATTATAAGAAATTTTGCTTAAAAATAACAGTAGCCTAACTGCATATATCAGAGAAAGCAACAGCAACCGACTCCAGTACTCTTGCCTGGAAAATCCCATGGACAGAGGAGGCTGGTGGGCTGCAGTCCATGGGGTGGTGAAGAGTCAGACAGGACTGAGCAACTTCACTTTCACTTTTCACTTTCATGCATTGGAGAAGGACATGGCAACCCACTCCAGTGTTCTTACCTGGAGAATCCCAGGGATGGTGGAGCCTGGTGGGCTGCCATCTATGGGGTCGCACAGAGTCGGACACGACTGAAGCGACTTAGCAGCAGCAGCAACTGCATATATAATTCTACTTATGCTTTCTAATTTGTGAATACAAAGACACACAAAAACCTGTGTAGAAAAATGTCCAGAAGAATAGTCATATTGTGTAGATCCTTAAGAGAAGAGGAAAGGCTTGATGTTGAGTAAATAAAGCTAAGCAGCTTTTTCTTTTCTTATGTCTACATTGATAGGTATCTTAATATTTATTAGGAATTAGTATATTATAATTACAGTAATAAATGCATATTTTGGGAAATGAAATTAAATAAACAATGTAAGATGATAGGGCTTCCCAGGTGACACTTCTGGTAAAGAATCAGCCTGCCAATGCAGGAGATGTCAGAGATGCAAGTTTAATCCCTGGATCAGGAAGACCTCCTGGAGAAGTAAATAGCAACCTACACCAGTATTCTTGCTTGGGAAATTCAACGGACAGAGGAGTCTGGTGTGCTACAGTCCATGAATTCACCGGAGTCAGACATGACCGAACACACACACACCATCTATGTAAGATGATAGATGTATTAACTAGCTTTATTGTGTTACTAATTTCACAATATGTACATCTTTTGAATCATCACTTGTATACCTTAAACTTACACAATGTATTACATGAATTCCATCACAATAAAACTGGAAAAATAATTTCTATTATATTTTACTAATACAGCATTTTTGCACATTTTCTTTGTGACCATCAAGCTCCATATTTCTTACTAAAACCTGTATGTTTGCACCACATAGGTGAAGATACCTGTAATGATAATACACTCATTTAAAGAATTGATAGAAATAAGGGTATTTCCTTCATGGCAGTTTCAAAAATAATTCCCTCTTTATTTAGTATGGATTTAATTTATCTTAGGTGAAGTTGCACTTAGATAAGAATTTACGAGCAAGTTGCTATTCCCTTCTCTAGGAGATCTTCTCAACTCAGGGATCGAACCATCTGAGCCACCAGGGAAGACCACTAATTCAGCAATTCTGTTTAATTAGACTCTTGACTACCCTTGAGTCACCAGGGAAGCCCTAATTATATATTCTAATATATAATTCTATACATATATATATATATAATTATAAGGTATAATATATAATTCTAAAGTTAACCCTGAAAATTCAGTGATTATTGATGTTAATGTCAGTATGTTAAATTTTTAATTGATGAATGAAATACACATAGGATTACTACACTGTTTATTAACAATTAAAGCTGTTATGAGGGTTCCCTAATTCTACAGTTTAAAATGATAAAATAAATATGCTCAGATTTGGGGTGTGGATATACGAAGGTGTATTGTATATGTAAGTGTGTGGTAGAGTGATAGAAAGAACACTAAATATTTTCTAATTTTGATAATCAACAGTTTTATACAATATAAACTATAATTCACATTTTATTTTTAGGTTGGTGCAAAAGTAATTGCAGTTTCAGATTGTTAATTTTAAATCATTATACTTAGGTTCAAAAACATCCTTATTAATCAAAATGAGAAGCTTTATAGTCAGCACAATTTGGCCAATGAGATGAAGTTGGTTTATTTCTGTAGTGTAAAAATTCGTGCTTTGGAATTTGACGAATCCTTGGAAAGCATTTTTGCCTCCTTCTGGTTACAGAAGTATTTTCCCTGTGAATAGTTGTCAAGATGGTTGAAGAAGTGCAGTCAGTGAGTGAATGGTCAGGAGATTATGGTGGATGAAGCAAAACTTTGTAGCCCAATTTGTTCACCTTTTGAAGCATTGGTTGTGTGATGTGTTCAGATATTGTCATGGAGAAGAACGGGTCCCCTTCTGTTGACCAAAATCAGCTGCAGGTGTTGCAGTATTTGCTGCATCTCATTGATTTGCTGAGCACACTTCTCAGATGTAACGGTTTCATTGTGATTTATAAAGCGTAGCGGATCAGACACCACCAAACAGTTACCATGACTTTTTTTTTTTTTTTTTTTGGATGCAAGTTTGGCTTTGGGAAATGCTTTGGAACTTCTCAGTCCAATCACTGAGCTGGTCATCACTGGCTCTATAAAATCTACTTTACATCTCACGTCATAATCTGATCAAGAAATGGTTCATTGTTATTGCATAGAAAAAGAGAAAATGACACTACAAAATGTGGCCTTTTTAAATTTTTGGTTGGCTCATGAGTTACCCACTTATCAAGCTTTTTCACCTTTCCAATTTGCTTCGTATGATGAACAACCATAGAAAGGTTGATGTTGAGTTCTTCCACAACTTATCCTGTAATTGTAAGAGAATCAGCTTTGATATTTGCTCTCAATTGGTCGTTATGAACTTCCAATGACTGGCCACTGTGCTCCTCATCTTCAATGTTCTTGTTTTCTTTGCAAAATGTCTTCAACCACCACTGCCCTGTACATTCGTTAACAGTTCCTGGGCCAAATGCGCTGTTGATGTTGCAAGCTGTCTCTGCTGCTTTGTGACCTATTTTGAACTCAAATATGAAAATTGCTCAGATTTGTTTTTGTCTCACATCACTTCCATTGTCCAAAATAAGCAAAAAGAAACAGCAAGTAATGTCATTAGCAAAAAATATAAAGCAAGAAATGTGCATTAAAATGATGTATAACAACTATATGTATTAATAATGTATTCCAGTATCAAATGGTAAATTTCAACAATGCAAACAAAGCTGCAGTTATGTTTCCACAAACCTAAAACAAGTTTCTTAATTTTAAATTTTGTTTCTATAAATTGCCAGATATATATCCAGAAACATTTAAAGAAGCTTATTTAGATTAAATCTGAAACAATTTAATGTGAAAGAATTTATACTTCATTCATTTTATTCTCAAAAAACATAGGCAACAAACGTTTTAAAAATTAAATACCTTCACTAAACATTGGTGCTATATTTTGTTGGGGTTTGATATATAATGCTCTAGCCAAGCTAAATATTTGTAAAGACAAATTTAATTCATCTTAAAGTAAACTTAAAATTAGAGTCAAAAATATTGTTTTTAAATAAGATGGATTCGACTTGTCCTATCTCAGCAAGTGTTATCTATATTCCTCCATCTCAACATTCTTTTACTTTCTATATAAATGGTTATAATATCTTCTTTTCCTTTAATACACTTTAAAGAGAAGTGTCATTCTTACTGCTTCAGAACAGGAAATTTGAATGCTGAGGCTCTGCCAAGATTCATAATAACATCACATTGTTTCTGATGTGCTTACAGTATTAACAGCTTGCCATAAAACAATTTATAACTCAAAGGCTTAAAATCCATTCCCTGTGAAACATACCTGCTGATGACTCACTTGCAAATGATCTAATTTTCAGGGTTATTTGAGTTTCCATATTGAACATTTTATATTAGATCCATCTTTTAATCACAGCATATACTATGTCATATCTATGAATTGTAACTAATAAGTGTTTACATATTGATTGTTCAGAACTCAAAATACATTTTCTCATGAAGCAGTAGTTTGGTTTCAGGATGTTGGGCACAAAAATCATATAAAGTGGCCGAAAATAATAACTCAAATTTTCATTCCTAAGAACAGAAGCTTTTAATATAGGAGGCAAGAAGTGAAAAAAAAAAAAAAAAAAAAAAAAGGCAAAGAGAAGTAAAATTTTTTTCAATATATGTCTTGATCTTAAATTCTGTCTTTTTCACATAGTAGATTACTTAAGTTTGGGAAAATTACTTAATTTTTCTGGTCTTAGTTTGAAAAACAGGCTTATAATATTATTTTGATTATTTCTAGGATAATTAATACATGATGCATCTTGATGTACATCCCTAAAGTTTTTTATGAGTTTTGCTATAAATCTTTCTTCATAAATGCACATTTTAATTAAATCAACTATGTAGAAATAAACTTTCTGATTGTGTGGATTCAATATTTTGAATATACTTCACTGTGGCTCAGCTGGTAAAGAATCCGCCTGCAATGTGGGAGACCTGGGTTCGATCCCTGGGTTGGGAAGATCCCCTGGAGAAGGGGAAGGCTACCCACTGCAGTATTCTGGCCTGGAGAATTCCATGGACTATACAGTCCATGGGGTAGCAAAGAGTCAGACACGACTGAGCAACTTTCACTTTAACTTTCAGGAAGCATAATGGATTATTTTCCAGAGATATGTTATGCATCAAAAAAATTAAAAAAAAAAATCCCTGTCTTCATAGAAGCTTGTTATTTCAGGCATAATCAACCCCTGGATTTATTATTTACTATTAATATAATTTGTCATTACCAAAGGGTAAGAGGTGGGGAGGATGGTGGAGAACAAACTTAAAATTTAAAAATTCAGATACAATTAGTTGCCCAAGCATTTTTAGATTTCATATATGAGACCTATCACTAATGGTCATATGGTTTTTATTCCACCTCCAAGTATGATACTAACAAAAAGCTCTATAAAGTTGAAATTTACTTGAGAATCATTTGGTAGCATTTGAAAAAGAATCAACATATAAGAGAATATACTTCATAAAAAAAATACATCTCATAAGATTGGTGCTTGCTTATCTTGGCTAAAAGCACGTTGGACAGTGGATTCATTTTATTTGTTTTTTTCAACTTGGTTAATGCACAGAAAACCAAGTTTTATTGTTGATGCTTTTATGGTTGCCTTTTTCTCCCACATCGCACCTCTGACTAATGGCTAGGCACAGCAAGATTGATAGAAAAATTTGTTAGTAAGAATGATATTTGAAGCTCTTGAAGGAGATCAGATCCTTTTAGCAAGGTAAATGGCCTATGACAATATCTGTAGATAGTTGTTATTTTGACTACAGCACGCATCAGGCAATTGAGAATGGTATAAGGAGTACATCCCAAGGTTGTTTTATGATGCACAATGCTCCATTAAAATCAGTCCTTTATGAAACTAAAACCGTGTGACTTTGTAAGATTTTATTTTCATTCTAAAGTGAATACATTTCAAGCACAATGTTTTCTCCAATTATCAGTGCAATGCATCTTTCTATTTAGTCACCTTTTGCATTCAATCATCTTTTATGCTTATTCTGGAAGCTGGAGCTTACCATATCCAAAGTTTATTATGCTAACAAATTATCATTAACACAAAGATTTTTGAGTAGGATGAGAGTCATTTTAAGTTTTCTTTATAATCAATGAGATGAGCAGAGAAATTGAATCACTAGTAAGCTTTTTAGTTCTACAACAGTAAATACTCACAGTGAATATATAAACAGAATCAGGTTTGGACCATAAAAAAGGAAATGTTTCCTTGTTGGTTTTTTAAAGGTGACTTTCCTTTTACAATTCTTATTATCATTGCTAAAATTTTACACACCTTAGAGATTCAATAAATGTTCCTTTTGATGAAGATAGGCTTGTTGTAAAGAATGTCAAAAAGATTAAAACTCAAACTGTCTTCTGACCAAGAAAATTTACAGCAGAAATCTTTATGTTGATACGTCTACCTCAAAAAGAAATTTATTCCCTAGATTTTATTGAAAGGTTTGGGGCTCAGTTTGTCATATCTTATGAATTTTTATGCACTATATATTTGTAAACTGAAATAAAGGCATCGATTATGTAGAATTTATACTTGCTTATGTTCTTTCATAAAATAAATTAAATATTGAGATTTCAAGGTTTGCAAGATGGTTTTACAATGTTTACAACTTTTCACAAAAATGAATTAATTACCGATTTCTTTGTCTGGATTTACCTGGTAGCTCAAACAGTAAGGAGTCTGCCTGCAATGAGGGATATCCAGGTTCTATCCCTGGGATGGGAAGATCCCCTGAAAAGGAAATGGCACCCCACTCCAGTATGTTTGCCTGAAAAATCCCATGGAAGGAGAAGCTTGCCAGACTACAGTCCATGGGGTCAACAAAGCAGCTGAGCAACTTCACTTTCATTTTGTCTGGATTAACTTGTGGGTGTGTACATATGTCATGGCTATACATATATATATATATATATACACACACACATATATATGCACATTAAAGAAAACACATATACATATGCTGTGCTGTGTTATGCTAATTCGTTTCGGTTGTGTCCAGCTCTTTGGAACCCTATGGACTATAGCCCGACAGGCTCTTCTGTTCATGAAATTATTCAGGTAGGACTACAGGAGTGGGTTGCTGTGCCTTCCTCCAGTTGATACTCCAGACCCAGGAACTGAACCCGTGTCTCTTACATCTCCTGCAGTGACAGGTGGTTTCTTTAATACTAGCACTTCCTGAGAAGCCTCTCTCTCTCTCTCTCTCTCTGTATATATATATATATATATATATATATATATATATATATATATTGCTTATCCTCTTGTCATATGAATATTCCTGAGAGGTCAATATTATTAAAACACATACAGAAGTGTTTCCTTAATTTATAGTATAAACTATATGAGTTGGAATATATTAGAACTTATATGTTAGCCTGCATGTTGGCTTGTTAGGAAATAATATATAGTGCCCTATGATGTTAAAGGACTTCCCAGGTGGCTCAGTGGTAAAGAATCCACCTGTCATACAAGAGATGTGGGTTCGATCTCTGGGTAAGGAAGATACCCTGTAGAAGGAAAGAGCAACCCACTCCAATAAGGTTGCCTGGGAAATCTCATGTACAGAGGAGCCTGGCAGGCTACAGTCCATGGGGTCACAAAATAATTGGATCTGACTTAGTAACTAAACAACAAAATAATGTTAAATTAAAATTATTTTTGACTTCTGAAAATGAAAAATCATAAATTAATGCACATCACATTTTAATTTGAACTTCAAATTATAACATTTATCATAAAATTCAAATATATTCATCAAACTTGACTGCTGGTATTTTTGACCATTTCCAAAATTTGGATTAATTCCCAAAGGACTACATCTTGCCCCTATTTAACAAGAGTAAACATTGAAGCTCTGTTATTAATCATCGACATCTCCTGCTTCCTTAGTTTTCCCAAATATAACTCTATCAACACTCTCATTTTTGCTAAACAGTGTCTTCAGTAGGAGCTTTTCCCCTTGGTTCAGTGGTAAGGAATCCATCTGCAATGCAGGAACCTCAGAAGACTCAGGTTCAGTCTCTGGGTGTGGAAGATCCCCTCGATGAGGACATAGCAACCCACTCCAGTAGTCTTGCCTGGAGAATCCCATAGACAGAGGAGCCTGGTGGGCTACAGTCCAGAGGGTCACAAAGAGTCAGACATGACTGAGGTGACCTAGCATGCATGCACATCTTCAATTACTTCATTTTAACTGGTTCCATTTTTTTTTCTATTTTATAATCAACTTTAATCATCTCTCATCTAGAAAGGACTAGCCATACTCATGGCTCTCCTAAAATTACCACTTTTTGACTTTGCTGATCAGATATCTTGAGAAATTAATATCCAGTGCCTCTGCTCTTATTCCCTTAGGTCCTTCAGAGAAGTCTGGCTTTGGTCACCAACACAATTGTGAAATTGCTTTTATCAGACATACCAGTGACCAAGAGCTGAATTGAAGGTGATCTAATCAGATTTCATTCTATTTTACTTTCTGAAGCATTTTAGTCTTTTGACTAAATTCTTTGGAATCAGAGAATCTCTGTGCAAAAACCATTTGTATTATTATTTGTGCATACATTTTTGTTCTTTTAATTTACTTTGGATTCTCATTCTTCTCATATGGGACTAGTGCCTACTGCTTGGTTGACTAAAGTAATTACACTTGATAATACATAAAAAGAATATTTAATAGTATCTGATATACATCAAGCATTCAAGAAATGTTAACTACCCTTCCTTTCTAAAGTGATGTTTATATTTAACTCCTTTCACTCTATTTTTCTTTTCACCCAGTCACGCTAAGTCACTTCAGTTGTGCCTGACTCTTTGTGACCTAATGGACTATAGCCCCTCAGATTCCTCTGTCCATGGGATTCCCCAGGCAAGAATAATACTGAAGTGGACTGCCATGCCCTCCTCCAAGAGATCTTCCTGACCCAGGAACTGAACTAAAATTTCTTATCTCCTCCATTGGCAGAAGGGTTCTTTACCACTACCACCACTTGGGAAGCCACTTCACCCAATATTTGTATTGCATTTGAAATGTGTAATTCAACTGTATAGTCAAAGCTATTTCCAGTAGTCATGTATAGATGTGAGAGTTGGACCATAAAGATAGTTGAGTGCCAAATAATTTATGCTTTGAACTGTGGTGTTGGAGAAGGCTCTTGAGAGTCCCTTGGACATCAAGGAGCTCAAACCAGTCAATTCCATTGGAAATCAACCCTGAATATTCATGGGAAGGACTCATGCTGACGCTGAAGTTCCAATACTTTGGCCACCTGATACAAAGACCCAACTCTTTGGAAAAGACCCTGATGCTGGGAAAGACTGAAAGCAGCAGAAGGGAATGATGCAGGATGAGATGGTTGGATGGCATCACTGACTCAATGGACATGAATTTGAGCAAGCTCTGTGAGATGGTAAAGGACAGGGAAGCCTGGCATGCTGCAGTCCATGGGGGTGCAAAGAGTTAGACACAACTGAGTGACTGAACAATAATTCAACTGTAGATACACATTAGCCAAAGACCATCAGAAACACAATTGTTAGCAAAATTAGATTCTCTACTTCCTGGAACAAAGGAGATATTTAATATAACTATTTCATAGCATAGAAAGGGTACTAGATGTACTAGAAAGGTTTGTGCTTAAGTTAGTTGTAGGAGAGTTTTGAAAGGAATGGTTCAGAAGTCAGTGGACTTAAATTGTAGTTATAAACAAAGAAAACACAAAGGAGAACAAACAGAAGCTATTCATTCAAAGTTACTTATAACAAAGGAATTGGGCAGAATGACTTGAAGTTTAGTGGTTCATCAGCAGGCACCCAGTGAGAAAGCATTCTTTTTTTTTTTTTTTTTCTTTATAGACAGAAATAAAGGGAAGTCTTCAGTTTTCCTCTGATAGGAGGCTGTTTGCATGAGAAAACTCGGGGCAATGTGACTAGAAGTTGGGCATTTGTGTAAGTGGTTTGGGGACCACTTTTGGTTTTCTCTGGTCCTCAGAAGCAGGGAAGAAAACTGGGGAAGCAGACAGTCATGGTTTTGGACTGACTGCTGCAGAGGTGGGTTTGGCTCTTTGGTTAGGTTGCTGCAGAGTTTGTGAATCAGAGCTCTGTTGTCATTTATGGCTGATAAGTGTTCATTTTTATATCCAGCCTATAAGAACCCATGAATTTGTGCTGAGTAAATCTTAGGTCAATTTCTTGGACCTTATGCCTCTGGAAGGACTGCTGTTAGAAAAAAATTGAATTAGATATTTTGTAATGAACATGGTAACTTTGATTTGATTCAGTTTCCTATTTTGAGAACCATGGTATAGTGGACAAGCTATGGTTTATTTTTCAATTGTCGGTTCTCAACAGTTTAGCAGCCAGAAGGTCAGGGTTTCACTTTATCAAAGACCACAATTAAGATATATCTATGTGGATATTACAAAAGCATCTCAAAACAAATGTATAAGCTGTCCACTCATACCTGGAAAATATTTTTACTTATATTTAAGTGTGGAGTATTCACCGTTCCCCTTATTCTTTGAGTTTTTGTTTGTTTTTATTTACTTTACAATATTGTATTGGTTTTTCCACATATCAACATGAATCTGCCACAGGTTTGTACTGATTTAGTCAAGGCTTTAGCTATCTCTTGAATGAACAATTGTAATATACCCCTAAGTAGTGTATGCAATGCCAATCTTTCCCAACTCTAATCTATAGACCTTCAAGCTACTAAAGCTTATTTCTAAAGCATAAAGTTTGGTTTAAAACATAAAGTTAATTCTGCATTTAATATACAATAAATCCCAAACATAATAAACTTCATATCCTTGTTCAGCCCCCTTTTTCATAGCCTTTACCTTTCTCTGCTTTATATATGTCCCTAAAGACTCGAAAAACTGACTCATTGGAAAAGACCCTGATGCTGGGAAAGACTGAAGGCAGGAGGAGAAGGGGATGACAGAGGATAAGATGGTTGGATGGCATCACTGACTCAATGGACATGAGTTTGAGCAAGCTCCAGGAGTTGGTGATGGACAGGGAAGTCTGGCATGCTGCAGTGCATGGGGTCACAAAGAGTTGGATACGACTGAATGACTGAAATGAACTGAACTGAAGGATGTGAATATTTCATGAGTCTAACAAATGTTTTCACAACATTGTTCATTTATTGCTTTTCCTCTTTTTTCTTGCCTGTAATTCCATGTTCATCTAAAACTTCAAGATCCAGATTAATATAATCTCTTCACTACCCTTCTCAGACAAATGTTCCTGTTTTTTCCCCTGTCTCCATTGCCCTATATCTTAGAATCCCCATAGTATTCCAATTCACATTGTAATAACCTGGGGTCACACTGTATTAGGTGCCCCCTCATCTTATCATCTCCATTGTACAGATGAGGAGACTTAGCAAGTTAAGAACATGTGTGCTATCTTGAACATTTAGTTCTCCATATGTAAAATTTCTTATTTTATTGCCTTCAAAGCCTAAAATACTAGTGCATCCACTTTTTTCCTCTTGTGTCAAAATAGAAGCTTAAGAATGTTTCTTTTTCACCATTGGACCCACTCCAAGGCAGGAGTTAGACATAATTCATTTTTAAATTCCCTGTATAAATCACCACCTCTCTTAGTCATAATACAGGGCAGAAATTGAATGCATGTGACAAAATTTCTAAATTTCTAATGATGTTTCAGAAATACCTCAGAAATTAAAAATTTATCTCAAGTATTTTCCCATGTAGGTTAAAATTTTATCATCATATATATTCATGATTGAAAAGATAAATTTCATAAAATATTAACCTGAATTTTAATTTTTGACAAATTTAAATAGTTATTCTACTTGTTGAATCACCTACTTGTTTCTTCACCTTTTTAGTAAAAAAAAAAACATTGTGAAAGTATCAGAACTACATACTATTTACATACCATACCACTTATATATTAAATATACATTGTTTAAAACTATCTGCATACAAGCCAAATGTATACTCTTTTGTTGATAATGCATTATGGACACATGATGTACTATTTGTCAGTTACTGTTTTAACCAACTTCAAAATGTAAGTTGAGCACATCTAAGGGAAAATATATTTTTGGACAAATAGATATTGAAATTACATAGCTGAAAAGAGGAAATATAGCATTTTGTAGTTATCTCCTTAAGTCACAATTTCATTGTTAACACACTATCAAGCAAGAAGTAAACCTGGGCTTATCAGGAGAGGCTTTTTGAAAGGGTTATCAAAGAATGGGAAAGAGAAGATTGCAACAAGGGAGATAGAGTATTAACATAGGTAAAATGCTCTTAATCTTCTCTCTTTTTCATAATCATAGACCTCAGGTAAAATTCAACAATGCTAGGATTCTATTACATCACAATTTATACCATGTTATCTATTTATCCAAAGCTGCCCTGAATGTGGAAAATTCTTTGAAGAGGCCAGAGTCTGATATAAACACAGCCATCCCACACACTCATAGCCCAAGCTGCATGTTATCAGTCACCTGGGAAGGTGACTTCAGAGAAATAATATGAAATAATGCTTATGATGAAGATTCATTAGTACATCTAAGGCTATTCCATTGCTCTCCTACATGTCTGCTTTCTAATATCCTGCTTGCATATTGCAAAGCAAAAATTCAGCAGTCACAGTATTCTCAGATGCCCTTTAGTAAGTTTATTTTAAAAATAATTGTTTCTTTAGAAATTTTATATGTCCATCCCATATAGAAAATTAGGGAAATACTTCAAAATAAAAGAAATGAAAATTAATTGCAATCATATTACCAATTAATAAATACTGTTAATGTATGTGTGCATCAATACATATTTGTGTACTTGAGATTATGCTGTTAAAAATTTTGCATTCTACTATTTTATATCTTAAATTTTGTAATATGTATGACAAAATTATTATAACAATAATTTAAAATTTTATATAGAAGTCTATTCTACCATAATAGACCCATATATTGTCATATCATATTTAATGAAATATTATTGATTTTTCATTTCTTAATTTTCTAATAAGGTTAATGATGCTTAATAAAAATAATAACTCATTAATATTTATCTTAATCTGATTACTTCTTAAAGTTATATTCATGTAATTATAATTATATTCTTTGCAGCCAAAGATGGAGAAGCTCTATACAGTCGACGAAAACAAGACCAAGAGCTGACTGGCTCAGATCACGAACTCCTTATCACCAAATTCAGACTGAAATTGAAGAAAGTAGGGAAAACCACTAGACCATTCAGGTATTACCTAAATCAAATCCCTTATGATTATACAGTGGAAGTGAGAAATAGACTTAAGGGCCTAGATCTGATAGAAAGAATGCCTGATGAACTATGGAATAAGGTTCATGACATTGTACAGGAGACAGGGATCAAGACCATCCCCATGGAAAAGAAATGCAAAAAGCAAAATGTCTGTCTGGGGAGGCCTTACAAATAGCTGTGAAAAGAAGAGAGGAGAAAAGCAAAGGAGAAAAGGAGAGATATAAGCATCTGATTGCAGAGCTCCAGAGTTCCAAAGAATAGCAAGAAGAGATAAGAAAGCCTTCTTCAGTGATCAATGCAAAGAAATAGAGGAAAAGAACAGAATGGGAAAGATTAGATATCTCTTCAAGAAAATTAGAGATACCAAGGGAACATGTCATGCAAAGATGGCCTCGATAAAGGACAGAAAGGGTATGGACCTAACAGAAGCAGAAGATATTAAGAAGAGGTGGCAAGAATACACGGAAGAACTGTACAAAAAAGATCTTCAGGACCCAGATAATCATGATGATGTGATCACTAATCTAGAGCCAGACATCTTGGAATGTGAAGTCAAGTGGGCCTTAGAAAGCATCACTACGAACAAAGCTAGTGGAGGTGATGGAATTCCAGTGGAGCTGTTTCAAATCCTGAAAGATGATGCTGTGAAAGTGCTGCACTCAATATGCCAGCAAATTTGGAAAATTCAGCAGTGGCCACAGGACTGGAAAAGGTCAGTTTTCATTACAATCTCAAAGAAAGGCAATGCCAAAGAATGCTCAAACTACCGCACAATTGGACTCATCTCACATGCTAGTAAAGTAGTGTTCAAAATTCTCCAAGCCAGGCTTCAGCAATACGTGAACCGTGAACTCCTGATGTTCAAGCTGGTTTTAGAAAAGGCAGAGGAACCAGAGATCAAATTGCCAACATCAGCGGGATCATGGAAAAAGCAAGAGAGTTCCAGAAAAACATCTATTTCTGCTTTATTGACTATGCCAAAGCCTTTGACTGTGTGGATCACAAGAAACTGTTGAAAATTCTTCAAGAGATGGGAATACCAGACCACTTGACCTGCCTCTTAAGAAATCTGTGTGCAGGTCAGGAAGCAACAGTTAGAACTGGACATGGAACAACAGACTGGTTCCAAATAGGAAAAGGAGTACGTCAAGGTTGCATACTGTCACCTTGTTTATTTAACTTATATGCATAGTACATCATGAGAAATGCTGGACTAGAAGAAACACAAGCTGGAATCAGGATTGCTGGGAGAAATATCAATAACCTCAGATATGCAGATGATACCACTCTTATGGCAGAAAGTGAAGAAGAACTAAAGAGCCTCTTGATGAAACTGAAAGAGGAAAGAGAAAAAGTTGTCTTAAAGCTCAACATTCAGAAAACAAAGATCGTGGCATCCAGTCCCATCACTTCATGGGAAATAGATGGAGAAACAGTGGAAACAGTGGCAGATTTATTTTTCTGGGCTCCAAAATCACTGCATATGGTGACTGCAGCCATGAAATTAAAAGACGCTTAATCCTTGGAAGAAAAGTTATGGCCAACCTAGATAGTATATTCAAAAGCAGAGACATTACTTTGCCGACGAAGGTCCGACTAGTCAAGTCTATGGTTTTTCCTGTGGTCATGTATGGATGTGAGAGTTGGACTGTGAAGAAGGCTGAGCACTGAAGAATTGATGCATTTGAACTCTGGTGTTGGAGAAGACTCTTGAGAGTCCCTTGGACTGCAAGGAGATCCAACCAGTCCATTCTAAAGGAGATCGGCCCTGGGATTTCTTTGGAAAGAATGATGCTAAAGCTGAAACTCCAGTACTTTGGCCACCTCATGCGAAGAGTTGACTCACAGGAAGACTCTGATGCTGGGAAGGATTGGGGACAGGAGGAGAAGAGCACAACAGAGGATGAGATGGCTGGATGGCATCACTGACTCGATGGACGTGAGTCTGAGTGAACTCCAGGAGACGGTGATGGACAGGGAGGCCTGGCGTGCTGCAATTCATGGGGTTGCAAAGAGTCAGACATGACTGAGTAACTGAACTGAACTGAATTATAATTACTGTCATGAAGAATATGAACATTTTAAAATATTTATATCTGAGTTGCCTTCTAGAATAAAGTGCTAAATATATTACCTTACTACATTTTGTAATAGATATATATATTCAAATTTTCTCAATTTAAAAAAATGTAATAGTTAAGCAATATTTCATTATCTAATATTCATTTATTTAGAATGTTGAACAGAGCATTACCTCATTTAATTTGCAATTTACAAATAATGTTGAGCATTTTTTTATTTTTGAATTAATGTGCCTCTTTTCTATAAGAGTCCTTCTTTTGTAGTTATGTTCTTTGTATTTATATGTATTCATAGCACATAACATACATACAAAACGTTTTTGTTCTAGATTGTGAGTTTATTAAGCATAAGGGCCAGCTTTTTGCTTTGTTTTGTTGTTTTCTTTATATAGTGCATGTGATGAATGTTTCTGGAGAGAAGGATCTAGTAAACACAAAAGCACATATTACAAACCTGTGACACAGATGAACTAATGTGGAAATTAGTTACTCAAGATCAGCAGAGACCATGAAAGAAATGACAAATTCAGACAGGATATTGAAAACAGAGAGGAGAGACAAAAATCAAGTCATCTTTGATTTGTTTAAAGGTGGTTGTGTAGTTGGCTGTCAGCAACCAACAGAAAAATTGGAACAGAAGGCTTGCAAGTAACATGGAAACATCATTCTAATTTGCACCTTATTCAAAGATTTTTTCAAGTTCTCTCCACTACATTTTGAAGTAGCTAGTATGAGTCCACTGACAATCTACCAACTGTATTTAAAGGGCTTTTTATCTGTAAATGTGCAGAGCTTCAGACACAGAATGTACAGATATTTGGACTGTTTTAATATCTGACCTCGATAGTTTTACTAAGATTAGATTAGGTGTGGAAAACCTGATAGATAATAAAGCTGATTAAATGACAAATACATGATCAGAGATAATATATAAAACAGTGAATGTTCAAAGGTGCTGCAAATAATTTGTCAATGCAGAGTGATGCTCTGAATATCCAAAACAATGTGTTGCACTTTGTTCCCTCATTGTCTAAAATTGATCAAAATATTCAGGTAAGGTTTGGTGTGCATGCCAGTTGGCACCATATATTTCCATTTTGAGCTACATTTTGCAAGGAAATGCTAGACAGCAGTTGGATATAATTTTTCTGTAATGAAAATAGCAAAACATCTTCCCAGTTAGCCCATAACAAACAACATACAAAAAAGAATCTATTTAATAAAAAGTGTAGTTGCTTTTACATACTTTTATAGCAGCTTAATCATATTTTGGCATAATCAGCCCTGAAATAAATCTTGTGTATGTCTCAACAGAAAGTATTAAAGCTGAATAAAAAATTGCACAGATTTGGTTTTCTCATGCATAGGTTTTTTAAAATCATGCTCAAAAGTATACAGAACTATGCTGCTGAAGCATTTCATTAATGAACTAGAGTGAATGATAGTACATTCTTATACACAAACAGGCACATAGAAACAGTAAAGTGAAGAGGAGGATTCAGAGAATTGCATTGTGCTAATCCTGAGAAACTAATTCTTTTGATGTAGTACAAGAACCGTCTATATTCCATTCACTTCAAATAAGAATATATACTGCAGAAGCCATTTCAGAAATTGCTGTTCCATCAGGGTACATTCAGTGAATCAATGTAGTATTTGTTTACTCTGGCAATGTGGGCTGTACGTGTGCTGTCAGAGTTCCAAAATTCTACCAATTCATCTAGAAGAGAAAGCAATTTCATTTTTTTAATAAATACTTTTTTATAGTTTAATAAGTATTAATTTTGTTAGACAGAATGTGCTTTTAATTAGTGTTTTCCTTTGAAGAAATTTATAGTGTCTGATTTTAAATATATTATGATTATATTTTTGTGGGACCACCATGATGATTTGGGAGTATAATTTTAGTAGGTTAATATTTTATTTTTTTAATAATTATGATTCCTCATTCAAAGTAATGCCAAATAGGAAATTTTATGTTTAGTACAAGTAATATTAATGGTCTCTAAGATGCGTGCTATTCTAACATAATAAAAAATGTGCAAATCTTGTTGGCTATAGCAGAAAGTCATGTTTCCAATTCAACTGGCACTTTTTATTAAATTGTTTAGTACAAAAAACATGTTTTATTTGAAGAGGCCTTTACAGCAGGTTGAAAAGCAGAGACATTACTTTGCCAACAAAGGTCTATCTAGTCAAGGCTATGGTTTTTCCAGTGGTCATGTATGGATGTGACAGCTGGACTGTGAAGAAGGCTGAGCACTGAAAAATGGATGCTTTTGAACTGTGGTGTTGGAGAAGACTCTTGAGAGTCCCTTGGACTGCAAGGGGATTCAACCAGTCCATTCTGAAGGAGATCAGCCCTGGGATTTCTTTGGAAGGAATGATGCTAAAGCTGAAACTCCAGTACTTTGGCCACCTCATGTGAAGAGTTGACTCATTGGAAAAGACTCTGATGCTGGGAGAGGTTGGGGGCAGGAGGAGAAGGGCACGACAGAGGATGAGATGGCTGGATGGCATCACCGACTCGATGGACATAAGTCTGAGAGAACTCCGGGAGCTGATGATAGACAGGGAGGCCTGGTGTGCTGCGTTTCATGGGGTCACAAAAAGTCAGACACAACTGAGCAACTGAACTGAATTGAACTTATATACAAAATATATTAAAAAGTATCAAGTAAAGTCAAGTGCCAGACTCAGTCTCAAATGATATTTATGCTTTCATAATTTCTTTTGCAAATAGCTTTCAGAGTTTCATTAGAAGCTAGGCTAAAAGCATTCTGTTTGAGTGTAGAATATTCTAATCATTTGGATGGGGGACATTTTACAAACATGCTTGTTTTAGATCAAAATTTTTTCACTAGGGTGGTATTATGAAATAGGGTCTATTGTTCTAAGGTGATTTTATTCATGTAGTATGCAGAGTAAGATTATATCCTAAAGCACCAGATGCTTGTATTTAAAACATACCTCAGCTGATTCATGTGAATGTATGCAAAAACCACCACAGTACTATAAAGTAATTAGCATCCAATTAAAATAAATAAATTTAAAAATAAATAAATAAAGCTTACTTTATCCAATTCTGTATGTGTGACTTTGACATAGTTACAAAGCCTAACAATATATGAGTATATTCACCTTTAAATTGAGGGTAATAAGAGAAACTTTTTAATAGAAAGTGTGTAATTTTGAAAAGCTTTGTAAAATGCTACTCTCATGCAAACATTAAAAAAAAAGAACATCTGACAGAGTTGATATTTAACCCACGATTTAATAATGGAAGAGGTAACACGTTATGAACAACTAGAGAGAATTTAAGTGTATATGTAGAAATAGAAATAGGTAGATATGAAGTTGATAGATTGCTGAATAAAATACAAAGCTGGCTAGCATCCAACAAATCCATAAATCACGATATTTGGGGGTTATCTCTTTTATTGTGTAGAAATTATTTACATCTCTACCAGGCAAAATTCTGTAAGTTTACCACTGCCCCTAGAGCGTTGGTATGTGTGTTTCTGTGTATGTGTGTGCTCAGTTGTGTCCAATTTTTTCCCACCCTATGGACACTAGCCTGCCAGGGTCCTCTGTCCAAAGAATTTTCCAGGCAAGAAATACTGAAGTGGAACGTCACTTCCTATTGCAGGGGATCTTCCTACACAACCAGGGATTAAACCTGTGTCTCTTACATTTTACTGCACTGACAAGCAGATTCTTTATCACTGTACCACCTGGGAAGCCGAGAGGGTTGGTAATCACTAGTAAATACACCCAGAGTGGCATTAAGAATAACTGGTAATCTTTTTACTTATATTCAAGTTGGCAATATTTTTGATCTCACAATTTTCCCCTGTTGTGATCACAATTGCCGAGAATTATTCTTAATCACACACACACAAAAAAATCTGACCCTATTAGATTTATACTGATTATTTACACAGATAAAACAAGAGTGTTACTTAATTCAATAAACTATCTTCAGTTCTGTAAGTCAGACTTGAAAAGTTTTGCAGCTAATAATGTCAGTAATTAATCTATGTGTATAAAGTTTAAAAAGAAATCCTAGATTGACTCCCCAAATTATATAACTACTTCTTTGTTGGTGAAGGTAAAATTCAAGATTCTTTTCATCAGATTTCAACTGTTATATCTATATATTTGGCTAAATTTCCTTAGTTGAGATTCCCTAAGATGTATTAAAATCCTTAGATTACCAGATAATATATTTCTTATTAAGAAATTTATGAATTTTAAAAGTGTGGCATTTACTTGGAAATCCAGGTAGCAAGTCAGATTTCTTGGAAGAATATCAAGAATTTGTCTCCAAATATTAAGTAAACCCCTACTCCTAAATACATGCTTGTCATATCTGATTAGATTAAATTTGTCTCAAATGTAATAGTCCAAATAAAGCTTTGGTTGCACTCATTTGTCCAATTTTATCCTGGTAAGACAGAGGACACATATGTATAGCACTCACTTTTATAAGAAGACTCAGCAAAAAATATTTGCTTTTGATTTTTGAAGAGAAAAGAGAATCAGATATTACTTTAGAATGGTTTATTTTGGTGTACAAAAGCAAAACTTCCTAAATAGTGGGTTAGAGATAATTTAAAAGCAAGATAAAGTGCTGTGTCATCAGTTCAATTCAGTTCAGTCGCTCAGTCGTGTCCAACTCTTTGCGACCCCATGAACTGCAGCACACCAGGCCTGCTTTGTCATATACCCATATAAAATAGACTACTAAAAACAGTGCTAACAGTATTTCAACACTCTCATGTGAAACAATTAAACCTGACAAATTTTTTTTTCAAAAGTATATTTTAGAATTTGAATGATTGGCAGCTCAGGACATTGACCCCTGAGGAAGGAATGACATAAAATGATAAGCCCTATGGATCTTTTAGCTTATGCCTGACACAAGTGAGTTTCCAGGATATGGAGAGATAGGACTACAGAAGCAGAAACCATAGTGATATGATTGATGGTTTTGAGGAGTCCCTGAACCAAGGAATGGGTATAGTCTTTAGAAATCAGAAAATGCAAGTTAACAGCATTTTCCCTAGAGACCTTGGTAGGCACACTGCCCTGCTGACATCTTTACTTTAGTTAAGTGAGATTCAACTTGAATTTCTGACTTCCAATATTATATAAACTTGGGGTGTTTTCAAGCCAAGTTTGTGATGATTTGTTATAATAGTAATAGTTTGGTTCAGTACACTTAGGCAGTCTTGTCTGACTCTGTGACCCCACAAACTGTAGCCCTCCAGCTCCTCTGTCCATGTAATTCTCCAGGCAAGAATACTGGAGTGGGTTGTCATTTCTATCAGGGCAAATCACATTCCCTCTCCACTCATAATCTTTTATAACTTGCTATACTTCCTTAAGTTTTATCTTTCATTATACTTTTACATATTCTGAGACAACCTATATCTATATTTTAGAATACAACTATGTACTTGGCCCTTGAAAAATTAAAATTCTTCCTGTTGTCTTGGATGCCTCTTCTGTTTCTTTGTCAATATTGCTCTGAGTAAAATCTAAACTGTGTGTGTGCTTTGTCACTCAGTCATCTCCAACTCTTTGCGATCCCATGGACTGTGGCACCCCAGGCTCCTCTGTCCATGGGAATTCTCCAGGCAAGGATACTGGAATGGGTTGCCATGCCTTCCTCCAGGGGATCTTCCCAATCCAGGGGTCAAACGCAAGTCTCCCACATTGCAGGCGGATACTTTACTGTCTGAGCCACCAGAGAAGCCCATAATCTAAACTACCCATATGAATTTTTAATCAGAGTAGCTTACTCCTAAGTGACAGATAAAGCTATGAGGTAGAAAGCGCCAAACTGCCACAATCAAATGTTTTAGCAGGTTAGAAAAGCTTAAAAATGCATTAACACAAATATCTAAAGACACTTACACCTCCTTCACACTTTTTTTATAGTGGTAACTGATTCAATTTAATAAATTATTATTATATAATGAATTAACTCAACTTAGTAATCCAGAGATTTAAGTTACCTAAATATCTTGGAAATAGTTTAAGATGAAAAAGAAACAAAAAATTGTAATGTAAAAACTTCTGCTGTCATTATGATGTTATTATAATTCATGTTAGCTTACTTGACATATAACAAGTATAAGCAATAATTCAGCTTAACTAGTCTCTTGACTGAGCCACCAGGGAAACCCCATTTAAAATATACATAACACAAATGTATTAAAGATAAATAAATAAACACAATGTACATGTGTATTATCCTCAAGAAAAACACACAAAGCTGTTCAATATTTTTCAAAACACAAAATTATTATACTAGTCTAAAGATTTGTCTAAATTATGAATGTAGACTTTGAAAATATTTTTTAATCCAGAAATTTGTCTAAGGATTGTTTTTCCTTAATGTTCTATATGTTTAAAGTATTAAGATTCACATTTTTAATTCTCAGAGAATTGGAGAATATTTTATTTACTTAAGCACTTGTTAATACCTGTAAACCATTAAAAAGAGATCTCCTTTGATGCAAGAGATTATAGAGTAGGAAATAATCTCATTCTTACATAAAACGGAAAAACTTTTCTTAAGTACGAACACACAAACTCACAGACGCATAAGGAGTTTATATTTTTGGTTCTACAAAATCATCCACAAGTCCAAAGAAAATATAGAAACACAATGACTGATCATTCCAAATTTCAAGGCCCGTTTTTTTTTTCCTAGCACACAGAAAACTATTAATTGATTTGAGCTCATAAATAAACAAACAAAAAGACTAACAAACTAGATTCTCTGTTATCTCTTACTCTACAGAGTTGTTCTCAGTCATTTGTTTACAGAGATCACCAACGTTCATATTGTCAAACTAAGCACTGTAAACTAAATTCCTACCATAGATGAGAAGTATGTTATCAGTCATGTGAATCAAAGAAACAATAAAGTCAGTATCTTGTAATAAATAATCATAGAAGCAAGCAAGCTAACAAACAAAAAGAGAAAGAACCCCAAAACAGGGGAGGGAGGGGACAAAGTTCAAGTACTATCGCTTTTTGACATATACTCTAGGTCTCTGTGAGCCAAGAAAGATAGGAAGGGGTAAGAAAGCGAGGGAGGGAGGAGAGGGAGGCAGGAGAGAGGGAGGGAAGGAAGAAAGGAAGGAAGAAAATAAAACCAGTCTGGGCTAAACAATCCATAAGGCATCTACTGAGAAAAATTCTCCACATCAATCTCAAATTCTCTAAACAGAGGCAACAGCTTCTTGTTTAGATTAATACTTCAGGATGTTTGTAGAGCCTGTGACCTTGTAAGCTACAGTGTGTTCCTTACTGCAGGTCAGGGAACAGATTTGTTTACTGTGGAGACGGAAGATAATACCTCCTTCTGGGTCTAAGTTTGGATAGGTTTACTAGGAGCCACTTGAAAAGATCAGAGCTGTGTTACAAATACACTGAGTGTGCAAAATTCACCTAGGCTCATCTCTCAGTCATCCCACATGAGGGCGCAAGGGAAGTTTTGAAAACCGGAAATTGTACTGCCCGCTGTGCTGTAATAAAGCCCTTTGCTTTGTCCCAGGAGTTTCATATCTTCTGCAAACATCAGTGAAAACTGGTTGGCTAACTTTTTAACTTGTAGGCTAAAATCTTAGACTAAATCTTAGACCCTGAACCTTTCTTGACAAGTGCATTTCTTTAACCATGCAGTTTCCTTGAATATTTTAGGGATGTCTACTTGGGCATTTTCCTAGATTATTTCTAAAACTGTTAAAGCATAAGTTCCAAAAGTTTAAAAATATGACTCTCCTAAAAATATAAAATAAACATGCATCCAAGATTTTATTTGAATCATTAACTAATAAGGTCACAGGTAAATTATTGTGACTGTTTTAAAGAGCATAGGAGAAGCTAGGTTATTTATAGAAAATAAGAACATTGAGATGGATACAAAAGCTGTTAATGTTCAATTGGAATAGAAACCATAACTTCTGGCCTTTTACCAGAACAAAATAGTCAAGACAACCCTGCTGCTAAAAAGTTGTAAAACAGTCCAATGAAAAAGTTGTAAAGAGTTCAATTTCACCTAGTAATCTATGGTTTATTTGCAGGTTTCAGATCATATTTTGTACTTATAGTTGAAAAGATTAGAAGGTTAATATATTTAAATTTTTTAGAACAGATCTAAAGAATCTTAAGATCTTAAAGACTCTTAACATCTTTAAGAATCAAAGATCTTAAGAATCTTTGATCTTAAGCACAAAATTAGATGTTACATATATATATATATATATATGTATGTTAGCTATTCATTTATTTATTTCATTTACAAAACCAGGTATGAAACTATTTTTTGTTCTTCTAGATAGGAAATACAGCTGAATCTTAGTTTATCAATGATAAATTATCATAGATAATTAATGAGGATACTTCCCTTCCACCCAAACAGCCATAACACAATGGTATCAAAATCTTAGGCCACTTACCTTAATCTATTCTCCCTTTTGATTTTACCATTCTCACTCCATGTGTTAGGAGCACTGTCAGAATTCTGTTACAGTAAAATTAGTAATGAATTCTCCCTCAGTCATCGTTCCCTAATGCTTCCATCATGTATAATGAATTATCTTCTATGCATCCAGAAGTTGCTAGCTGTATATTGTCCTTGAGAGACTTTAGAAAACAGCCATTAAAATTCTTCTATGTAGTTCTACATTCTCTTGAGGAAACTTGATTGAGAAAGGTTGGAGCTGGTCGAGCAACACTGGTAACAATTGGGAAACTGTTAGAAACTTGAAAGTTCAGGATCGACCTCACCTATTAAACTCCAGAATGACAATTTTAGCCAGATACCAAAGTAACTCATATGGCTATTAAAGTTTCTGAGGCACCGCTCCAGAGTATCCAGTTGTATAGATTTTCCTCTGTTTATGATGGCATCCCATCCTGATAAATCCGTTGTTCAGTTCAGTTCAGTCCAGTTCAGTCGCTCAGTCGTGTCCAACTCCTTGCGACCCCATGAATCGCAGCGCGCCAGGCCTCCCTGTCCATCACCAACTCTAGGAATTCACTCAGACTCACGTCCATCGAGTCCGTGATGCCATCCAGCCATCTCATCCTCCATCGTCCCCTTCTCCTCCTGCCCCCAATCCCTCCCAGCATCAGAGTCTTTTCCAATGAGTCAACTCTTCGCATGAGGTGGCCAGAGTACTGGAGTTTCAGCTTTAGCATCATTCCTTCCACAGAAATCCCAGGGCTGATCTCCTTCAGAATGGACTGGTTGGATCTCCTTGAATGGTTGTTAGTATACTGCTTATTCCCATCATGATCATGTGACTGACTGCGAGCAGCATCTTCCTGCCCTATTGAACTTCATGAGAAACTTATTGCAGAGAGCTAGCCCAGGAGATCAAAATTCAAAATTCTAAGTACTGTTTCTATTGAATGTGTGTTGGTTTCACATCATCATGAAGCTGAAAAATCATGTCAAACTATTGTAAATTAAAGACTATCTGTTTGTTTACTAGACTACACCAGAGAGTAAATCTTCATTTGAGAGACAGCGTATGTAACAGTTAACTGTGAGGCCTCTGAATCCTGATGACCTGGTTTAAAACTTGGTTCCATTATTTAAGTTTTGTGACTTCTGCAAAATAAATAACCCTTAACTAAAATACTTCAATTTCTTTATCTGTAAATTGAGTTTAAGGATACTAAATCATTGGGTTGTAGAATGGAATTCTAGTTATACAAATGATTTCTATGAGCACCTGACACGTGGTAAGTCTAAATAAATGAGAATTATTGTTACTTATATCCATGTCTTAAAGACACTTTTCTCTTAGTGTCTGTAAGTGATTTTACTCAGATACAACAGTTGGATATATTTTAATTCTTACCCTTTTGAACTGAATTTTGTTTACAACAATACATACTTTCTTACATCAATACTTCATGCTTTTCTATATGAATTTAGTAAAGAATGTCACAGACACTATAGGAAAACAAAACTTGAACATTGCCTCATATTGCCACATTCAAGAATTTCAAGATGACATTTATGTCAGATAAATTACATTTACTTTTATTTTAAAAGCTGGTCTTATGTGACTTTCAGTTGTTATAATATTGGATATTTTTCCATTAATAAGTACACATACACTTTGCCACATCATTCATTATCCTAAAGTAAATGAATTTAATTTTTAATTGATGTATCTATGAAAGAAGAGAGATTTGGCTCTAAAAGAACTTAGTCCAAAAGTTTAATTGCAGCCTAGGAAATAAGACTGGGAGTTTAGAAAAGGGTCATTCTGAGGTGGAGAAAGCTTTGGAATAATCTGACAACATTTTGGCATTAGTACAACATGAATACAATAGGGCTATAAATACAGAATGGTACTCTTAACAAAGCTATCAATCTAGAAGAACTAGACAGAAATCACTTCCTTCTCTAGAAAGAATTCCTCTACCTTTGTTTCCATAATAATACGCTCATGTGAGCTTTTGGTATCTTTCTCATTGTTTCTTTTGCCATCTTTTGCTGAATCATTCACTCTTCTGTTTTCCTTAAAACCTTAAAATATTTGTGCATAATAACAAGAATCTACAGATACAGATAAAAATAAAAAACAATAATGTTTTGCTCCAATTCTCCACACCCCCTCCCCTCATCATTTAAACTATTTTAAAAATTTGGTTAAAAAATATTTGCTAGTTTCATCACCAAGATTAAATAACAGACTTAGTTGCTGTTACTTGATCTATCCATTTTAGAATTTGGTCTATTTTTTTGAACTTTAGGTCTATTTTTATATTAATATAATTCCCTTTTTTATATTTTAACATCTGTCTCCACACACTAGAGTTATAAGACCTGAAAAGGCATAAATGCATATCCTCTTGGTTCACTGCTCTATTCTCAGTGATAAAATTGTGCCTGACAATCAGTACTGGTTGAATAATAAATATTGATCAAAATTGCTCACATATCAATCCCCCAAATTTTAACCCTCCAGTTTTGATAATCTATGTATTTTTCTTTTTCTTCCTTTAGTTAGATTTTCAATTTTATTTATCTACCTAAGTGAAGTGCCTTACTTCTTGAACTAGAAATACCTAACTTTCTAATGATGAAGGCCCTCAATTATTTTTCCCATTACTTATTTTCTACTCGTATTGATGCTTTCTAAACAAGGCCATTCATATTTATAGTCTCAGTCTTGCTGGGTTCTGAATTTATATCATTATTTTTATATTATTTATGAGTTATGCAGGGGAATATTCCACATAATGGAATATTCAAATAATATTTTATAATAGCAAATAAGTCTGTTATTTAATATTGGGGATGAAACTAGCAAATATTTTTTAAACAAACTGTTCAAATTTTAAAAATATTATTTTATACTTTCATTTGGTTATCTGAAAATTACTGTAGGAGATTTATCTTTAAAAAATTGCAGATGAGATTTCCAAAATAACACCATGCAAAGTTTTAATGACAGTATTAATTTCACTTTTGTTAGACTCTCATGAAAATCAAACTTTTGAAAATTCCTTCATGACATTGCTATAAAAACAATTTATTCTAGAGCTTCAGAGATTTGTTTTTACACCTAAGCCATACCACCTTGAAATGATTTTGTATACAAAATGAGCTAGAGCTCTACTTTTTTTTTTTCAGCCAAATAAAAAGTTTAAAACCGTGAAGGATTTAAGATACTATCCTCTGACAAGTTAACAAGTTATCTTGCTACAGTTAAACACACACACACACACACACACACACACACACACACATCACACCACTTAGTCCCAGATCATCATAGCCGCACTTGTCCCCACACAAATTCCCCCACAGAGGATGTTTAGAGCTTCGGATGAACTTAACATGTGCAATGAGGTTTATACCACAGGTGAGGGACCCTAATATTATGAGGATCAGATTTTATATAGAGCAGCTGTCAGATCCCTCCCTTTTAAGCTCGGGGATAAAAATAGACTTTTCTCTGAAATATAAAGAAATTATCCTTGGCTAGAAATTAAGACTTCTGGGTCCATTACCTTTAAAACTTGTGCCAATGGATCCAAGGAAGATCTTTCTTTAAATCTTTAAATCTTTAAATCTCTCCTGAGCAACTTGCCATCTTGAACTTCCAAGGCATGCTTGTCACTCAGTAATAAACCCAACTAAGATAAAATGTGAAAACACTCAATAAAAATATTTTCATTGTTTCATCCCAACAATAATTTTCCTCAACGTTGTTTAGTGAGTAGTCATTGTTTCTCCAAGTGTCTGCAAAGCAAATTGGTTGTATAATATATTTTCATATAAGCCTTAATTTGTTTTGGGTCCCCTATTAGGTTTAATTGCTTTATTTCTATTTTCACATTAAGTGTTTAATTTCACAGCATTCATGTTAAATCTTATAACAAATCATGTGACTTGATGGAGTAAATTGTTCAACTTCATTTGTTTTAGGATTCTCTTGGCTATTTTTTTTTTTCTTGGCTATTTTTGAATTAGAAGTAGTTGACTGATTACCATGGATGAAATTTACATAATTTTATTTATATTGAATTGAATCTATGAATCAATATTGCTAGAACTAATGCCTAATAATATTTAATAATCTTATTTATAGCATCATATTTTATGGTTAATATTAAAATATTTAAAATATAAACAAATTAATGGGTAGTTCAAAATAACATCTGAACTATCATGAATACAAAAAAAAAGGCTTATTTATTCAATGGAACTTATCTTATAGCAGAAAAGAATAAACTACAATCACCTATGTGAACAGTTTTTCCAGGAAGCACAAGTGGTAAAGCACCCACATGCCAATGCAGGAGACATAAGAGACTCTGGTTTGATCCATAGTCAGAAAGATCCCCTGGAGGAAAGTATGGTAACCCACTCCAGTATTCTTGCCAGGGAAATCCCATGCACAGAGGAGCCTGGTGGGCTATACCATCCACAGGGTCAAAAGAGTCAGACTCAGCTGAAGCAACTTAGCTCACAGGACCCACCTGAACATAAACTTTTCTCAACAATTAATACTAAACAAGAAAAACAAATTTCCAAGAAACATATTTCTTTCTAAAAATGTTTTGAGTATCAGTATGTTCCTTATCACATTTGGGACAATTTTGGTAAATCTGGCAATGTTGTGTCTAGGTTAGTTGCTGGTATTTCCCTTAACGAGTCCTCAGACTGCAGAACTTGAAGATAAATAATTGACCCTAAAATTCACCTGGCAAATTAAGTGACAATCTGTGTTAACTTGTTGGCTTTCTCCAGAAGATTAAAAAAGAGAGAGAGAGAGAGAGGAGACAAAAACAAAGAGACAATTTTTTTTTGTTTATGCTGGAGGCAGTTTTGAGACTTGGAGCAAGATGTTCACTGATTCTGGGCTCCTACCCTCCCACAGAAACTGGGAGATAAGTGGTACCATCTCCCTGCATTTCAAAGAGATGGCTCCCAGGTTCTTAAGAAAGACTTTCCTGGGTCACCAAAGTGACAAAAGGCCAGCTAGAAAGACTTTTGGAATCTTTAGAACAAATTATATACATTTCAAAAAGATAAGAAAGTGCTTAAAATTTTCTAACGAAAATACTACAAGAAAAGAAACAGAAGAGATCTCTTACTTATTTTCAATAAAGAGGATTAATCAAGACCTTATTTTTAATTTATATTTTTCCTTAAAGTTGTGAGATAAAATACAAGATGTCCAGATAGATTTTAATTTTAAATATATATATTTAGTATATATGTATATATATGAGCTTCCCTGGTGGCTTAGATGGTAAAGAATCCACCTGCAATGCAGGAGACCTTGGGTTCAATCCTTGGGTTGGGAAGATGCCCTAGAGAAGGGTATAGTTACCATGTGAATTACTCACTCCAGTATTCTTTTTTTTTTTTAAATTTATTTATTTTTTTTAATTACAATACTGTATTTGTTTTGCCATACATTGACACGAATCAGCCATAGGTGAACACAATCTCCCAATGCCGAAGCCCCCTCCCACCTCCCACCCCACATCCTCTACTTGAATCATCCTGTGCATCAGCCCCATGCATCCTGCATCCTACATTGAACATAGATTGGCGCTTCGTTTCTTACAAGAAAATATACATGTTACATTGCCATTCTCCCAAACCATCCCACCCTTCCCCTCTCCCTCAGAGTCCAAAAGTCCACTCTATACCTCTGTGTCTCTTTTGTTGTCTCACATATAGGGTCATCATTACTATCTTCTAAATTCCATATATATGTGTCAGTATACTGTATTGGTGTTTTTCTTTCTGGCTTACTTCACTCTGTATAATTGGCTCCAATTTCATCCATCTCATAGAACTGAGTCAAATTTATGCTTTTTAAGGGCTGAGTAGTATTCCATTGTGTATATGTACCACAGCTTTCTTATCCAATCATCTGCTGATGGACATCTAGGTTGCTTCCATGTCCTGGCTATTATAAACAGCGCTGCAATGAACATTGGGGTACATGTGTCTCTTTCAGTTCTGGAGAACATAGGCAAAACACTCTCCGACATAAATCACAGCAGGATCCTCTATGATCCAACTCCCAGTATACTGGAAACAAAAGCAAAGATAAACAAATGGGATCTAATTAAAATTAAAAGCTTCTGCACAACAAAGGAAACTATAAGCAAGGTGAAAAGACAGCCTTCTGAATGGGAGAAAACAATAGCAAATGAAACAACTGACAAACAACTAATCTCAAAGATATATAAGCAACTTATGCAGCTCAACTCCAGAAAAATAAATGATCCAATAAAAAAACGGGCCAAAGAACTAAATAGGCATTTCTCCAAAGAAGACATATGGATGGCTAACAAACACATGAAAAGATGTTCAACATCACTCATTATCAGAGAAATGCAAATCAAGACCACAATGAGGTTCCATTTCACACCAGTCAGAATGGCTGCGATCCAAAAGTCTACAAGCAATAAATGCTGGAGAGGATGTGGAGAAAAGGGAACCCTCTTACACTGCTGGTGGGAATGCAAACTAGTACAGCCATTATGGAAAACAGTGTGGAGATTCCTTAAAAATTGCAAATAGAACTGCCTTATGACCCAGCAATCCCACTGCTGGGCATACACACCGAGGAAACCAGAATTGAAAGAGTCACTCCAGTATTCTTTCCTGGAGAATCCCATGTACATGAGGTCACAAAGAGTCAGACACAACTGTGCGACTAAGCATACATGTGTATGCATGCTGCTGCTGCTAAGCCACTTCAGTCGTGTCCGACTCTGTGAGACCCCACAGATGGCAGCCCACCAGGCTCCCCCATCCCTGGGATTCTCCAGGCAAGAACACTGGAGTGGGTTGCCATTTCCTTCTCCAGTGCATGAAAGTGAAAAGTGAAAGCGAAGTCACTCAGTCGTGTCTGACTTTTAGCGACCCCATGGGCTGCAGCCTCCCAGGCTCCTCTGTCCATGGGATTTTCCAGGCAAGAGTACTGGAGTGAGGTGCCATTGCCTTCTCCAATGTGTATGCATATATCTGTCCCAAAGTATGTATGTAACAAACTTGGTAAATCTGTCCCTTTTCATCCCAGATTCATTGTTGACGTGGTATAGAGAAAATTCCTACCAATGTAGAACCTCAAGCTCACTCAACTAAAGTAGGTGGAAGATCCCTCCCAGAAAATCCCAATGTTTCAAAGGGAAAGCACTGAAGTTCTGATTTCTGATGTCAAGTGTCATCGGATAGATAATAATTCTTAAGAGGAGAAGACAATAAAAGCAACTAGGTCCTGGGTGAGAATGCAAGACATTTCACCTGAACAACTTTATGCAACTAGTAAATCAATACAAAAATCTTTTTAGACAGAAATCTTAGTAGGTTAAGAGAGAGACTTGAATCCAACTAAAAAAAAAAAGTAAAAAATAAAACTTAAAATCCATTTAAAAAAACAATTTGAACTGAAATTGGAAAAAACATCCATTCACGTTATCAACAAAATAATAAAATAACTAGTAATAAATTTAACCAAAAAACACAAAATTTATATGACTAAAAAAATTTAGTTATAAAACAAGATTTGAATAAAATTTTCTTTTTAAAAAAGTTAAGCAATGATTGCAAAATAAATTTGTTTGCATACCTGTTTCGTACATTGCAGCTATTGGAATGCAACTAGAATACTTAAAATGTAGATCATTTTCTCCATGAGGATGAAAGAGTAAAAATTACTAACAGCCCCTCCCAGGCTGAGCACAGTTTAAGCTTGTTCTTTGGTATTCAACTATAGCTGCTGTTTGCAGACCCAAATCACTTAAACTACAATTAGTCTCCAGACTTTGCTCAAAAACACTTATTCCTTTTGTAATTATAATGCTTTTCCTAACTGATTTAGCAATTGCTATTTCTCTAAAGTTAAAATTCCCTGTTGCTTGCACACCTCTCAGGGGCAGGAAGGATGGTGAATAGTTCTCTTATACGGTCTTTTCTGCAATTTTGCTACTTAAGATTCATCTTATTCAGTCACTGAGAAAACTAAAAGGTGATGGCTTTAGAGATTTGCATCCATTTTTATTTAAACAAGCTTCCCTGGTGATTCAGATAGTAAATCCCATGGACAGAGGAACTTGAAGGGATACAGTCCATGGGGTAGCACAGAATTGGACAGGACTGATGCACTAAGCTTGCACACATGAACATTTTCATTTTACATCATTTTCTAGATTAACACATAAAAACTTTTGAGTTTTTTTGTTCTCTTCATTATACAATTAAAAGAGTAGGTTACAGAGCCAACATACATCTCCAGAGGGAAAAATCTTCAGAAACTTCCACAGGATAGTAGTTAATCTGCCCTGAAAAGAAAAAAAAAAAAAGTATATAAATCATCAAAACATATTTTCCAGTTAAGCTTATATATATTCAATGCATGTACCAAAATCATGGTTGGATTTCTTCCCTGTCTCAAAAACCTACATATTAAGTTGATTGACCACTTAAACCATCTCTTGCTTCCTCTGACTCCCCATCATTTGCTAGAGTGCCTGCTGACTGCCATTCCCAGCATAGGTGCCTCACTAGACAGATCACTAGCCTACCAAAAAAAGGGAATGGAAACAAAAACCATCCGTCTAATATACGTGATCAAACGATATTTTACGAGCATATTATCACTGTCAGTTAAATGAATAGGTAAGTGAAATAAATGTGATTTGAAATTAGAAATGAAAAGACATTCTACAACTTAAATTTCAAAGACAGAACAACACTGAGGGTAAAATTATTATGAATGTCACATTGTTTTACAGTCCAAAGCATAGAAACGATTTGCAGATAATTCACATCTGCACACTTCTGTAATGTTTATGCAGTTTGGAAGCTGAGTGCTTTGTTGTTAGTGATTTAAAACTCTTGCTTTTTCCCCCTGACTGTAAAACAACAAACAAAAGCCACCATAAGATCAGAGCATTTTGGATCTGCTTACCTCAATATGCCTATCAATCATTTTATTTTTATCAGTTACTACTGCTTTTCATTATATATGAAGGAAAATAAATTACACCATCTGGATTTATCTGAACCAAGTAAACTTAAGCAATATTTAAAATGCAGTTTATAGTTTAATGCTCTCCATAGCAATGATCTAAAATAGCATCCTACTGCTATTTATAATTGCAACTCTAGCAGAGAAGGATTAAGCATTATTACCAAAGTTACAGAGTAAATAAATCAGTCTCTTCTCTGTGTGTTCTTACACCTTGATGTTGCTTACCATTTCTACTGTCTTGCCTTAAAGTCCTCAAACACATGTTCAGTCTCAGCTTTTATGAAAAAAATTCTATGTCCCAAAATCTTAATTACAACAAAAATCCAAATGAAACACTACACACTCTAAATGTTCTTATAGTTTCATATTTTCCATCTCGATGTTAATTTATGAAATCTATATGTGAGAGCCAATGCTTCTATTTTGCACTGGAGTGACAAACACTATGACCTAACAGGTCTTTGCTCCTCCAATTTCAAAGATTAAACTGAATTGCAAGGACAAGTTATTTGTGCAGAAACACTTACACTAATGAAAGAAGCTTGTATTAAACCTTGGATTTTCAGTTTGCAATTCCTAAGGGAGTTGTTATCAACCTTTTATCCCCAGGTCCTTCCTTCTGGCTACTCAGCTTTCCTTGTGTCAAGTGTGAGTCTTTCCCAGTTCTCTTTGTCCTTCAGAAATCTTCATCACTTTAATTGTGGGATGTTACCTGAAATAACCTACTCAGAAAACTCTCCTCTCCTGTTATTTTCATGCTAAATTTTAATGTTGGTTCATAAGATTTTAAGGTAATCTGATTAAATTCCAGTGAAACTAAACACAAGGGAGAGAATAGAATATAAAATAAGTCAGATAACCTAAAGGAGATCAATTTAAATCTGTTTTTAAGCTTATTAACAACATGAGGCCTGCTTTCTTTCACATTAGTGGACCTTCTGGGATTTACAGGAATAAACTAGCAGGAATGTTTCTCTTTGATATGTCCTGTCTTTGGGCATCTTACTGCTCCATCTGGAACATCTCAAATCTTCCACAGTTATCATATTGCATCCTTCAAGTCCCTTTAACTTTCCTGGGCCTTCTCTAATACTTGTTTCTTATTCCTCTTGGAAAACAAATGCTATTCTGGAAATAAAAAAATTCTCCACCATGTTTAGAATATAATTCTCAACTAGCCTACCAAAAGTTCTCAAATCTTTGTTTAAATCACTTGTGCTTTTTACCCTATAGTTGATCTGATTTTTTCCCAAGAAAAATAAATAACAGGTTTGCCTACAAACCAAAGAGTCTTCTTTCTTTTGTCTCCTACTTCCTTAGCATCAATCACATCATTTATTCTGTCTTAAAAACTTCACTTTCTTTTCACATATTCAATGTACAAGAACAAAACAAAAAGCACTAGCATGTTATAAATACAAAGGATGTGTCAATAAAAATAATTATTCACATTAAACAAGAATAAAGGTATTACAAAAAGAATATGTTAAGCCTCACAGCTGGGTAATCTCTAAGCATAAATAATTAAAGTGCATTGCTTTGAACTACATTAAACAGGGTGGAATTATGAAAGATGTCCAATAATCTCACTTAACATGCCTTTTAAAATTTTAATTTTCAAAATTTATTTTTGTGTAGTTTATAGAAGGTAGTTCCTGGAATTGGGCTCAGCAGCATATCATAACAGTAAACTAATCATTAACCTAGTCCACAACTAACCCAAGCTCCAAGAGAATAAGTATTAAAGAGCAGGGTCAAGGATATATTTTGAATAATTCTGTTTTTATCTATATATTTGAAAGTAGTTTAAATATACTTCCTAAAAAGTCATTAAGTATAATATGCTTCCTACTTCATGTGTGTGTGTGTGTGCGCTCAGTCACTTCAGTCATGTCTGACTCTTTAGGACCCTATGGACTGTAGCCTGCCAAGCTCCTCAGACATTGGGATTCTCCAGGAAAGAATACTGAAATAGACTGTCATGGCCTCCTCCCTCCTTCTCACATGTATACTTTTTAAACAAGAAAATTTACATATGAAATTTTCCATATGTAGCAGAAAAATGTGTTATGACAATTTTTAATTAAAATGTTTTACTAAGCTTGAAAAATAATTTGACTCTAAGATTGTGTTGGTTAGAGTTGTTACTGTGCATTTTACTGCCTTATTTGTCTATTTAAACAATTACTTATGTTTTATAAGATAATTAACCATTATACTGTCAGCCCCATACAGAGTACCAAATGTAACCATGAATGTCAATGAGATCACTCACAAAATTTCTTTAAAAAGACTGATCAAGTGATTTTAATATTTTCTGCAGCTGTCATATGTATATTCTAGATGTTCTGTGTATCATTGTTTAGTAGGTAAAAATATCAGTTTTTAGATTCCTGGGACTATTTTTTATATAGCCTCTTTCTTAATTTGATTTACATTTATTGTCTACCATTTTAATTTACAAAATACACAAATTCAGCTACATGTCATTTAAATTTTTTCTTTAGGGCAGAGCTTACAAAATTGAAGACAATATTTTTGCAAAGAAAACATTGCCTCCATGGGCCTACTAGTAACACTTCTCAATTTGCTATTATAATTTCACCTCACACTCAGTAAAAGTTGTCCTTGAAGTAGCTCTTCATTGTAACAAATGGTACCCACTTTGGTCATTTCTAAGCAAGGTATCAATCTGTCTCCCAAAATGAAGAGAATGCTGGCAACATATAATGGATACAAGACCAAGCATTTATGGTTTGAACACACAGCATGAAGTGGAATGAAGACACTAAAAGGTGATCATTTGGAACTGCTGTCACCTGACCCAGAAAAAGCAATGTTTAAGATTTTTCTGTGCTTCCTTGTCACTATGGAATTGATATTTGGGTATGCACACTGGGCTGCCTGGCAGTTCAGATGGTAAAGAATTGCCTACAATGCAGGAGACCCAGTTCAATTCCTAGACTGGGAAAATCCCGTGGAGAAGGGAATGACTACCCACTTCAATATTCTTGCCTGGAGAATTCCACAGACAGAGGAGCCTAGCAGGCTACTGTCCATAGGGTCACAAAGAGTTAGACACGACTGAGTGATTAAGCACACATGCACATAAGCAAAATGCACCATATTATAGACCTGAAAGCAAAGAGTTAGAACATGCCTAAGTTTTATGGGGATGATGTGGTTAACTGTGCAATTATCTAATAATCAGCCAAAGTCTGGGTTAGGTATCTACTGTTAACTCTTAGCCCCTCTGACTGACCACCCAAAGACAGAGAAACAAAAATGGAGACTTTAAAAGATTTTTAAAAATTCTTTATCTTTTTCTAGCATTCATTACTTGGCTTGAATAATGGGAAAAACACTCTGCACAGATGATCAATTCATCATCTCCATTTCCCATACACAGTGTTACATAGCTTAATTCTACCCATGATAGAACAAGGCAGAAACCTTGACCTGCCCTCTATTTTCACCTTGTCTACATTTCAAGATAGATTACCAGTGGTTTAGCACTTTTAATTCTTTGTTCTCATGTGGTTTGGCCTCATCGCTCCTCTCAACGTAAAATTCTTCCTTTATTAAATATAAATATGCATGCAGCAAAATATGTTAATAATAACTTGAGCAACTGTGAATTGTCAGTTTAGAATGCTGATCTCTATTCCTATCTATGTCTATGGTGAGATGCGTTTGTTTCTTTTGAATATTCTAATAGTGAATCAGGAAACATTTGTAAACTAAGCTACTTTACTTATACTACTTTAACAAGTAATGAGATAACAAGTCAACATTATCTCATATGATTTTGCTGAACTAGGAACAGTCTAGGGTGACATAAGAAGAGCAAAGATAATAGAAACAGACAATGCTGAGGTTCACTTCTCCTCTATTTTTTAAATGCCTACTAGTTTAAAACCAGAAATTTAAGTTGTAAAATCATATATCAATTAAAAAGTGAATTATTTAGTAAAGGATGAACCAAAGACCAATTTATTGCAGACAATTTTATATTTTCAAAGATCAATAATTTGAAGGTATGTAGCTCATCTGGTCCTGTTATTGAAATCCAGTTTTGTTTTGAAAATATAAATATAAAATTGAAAATATAAATGTATAAATTATCCTCAGAGCAATTTAACTTTCATAAGAACACTAAATCCAAATTGTGGTCTTTCTTTCAAAGGCAGAGTATAATTTTACTTTATTTGATTAGATTTTATTTGGATCATGATACTCATTCTATTTTATGAATTTATTCCTCTAATCTGCCAAAATCATTCTCTGAAGCTAAAAATATTAATAGTGATACAACCACCTTTGGTCTTTGTGCAACAACACTTAGTTTTTCTAAATAGGTAGCAATTTATTGAGTTGGATAAATGTTACATTCATCAGACTAGAAAAGGAATATGTTTTTTAATGATACAATATTCCAAAGGAGTACAGGGTTAGTTTATAAACATAATATATAATTACTATTTAATTTCAAGGATATAACTATAAAAAATTTCACAATAGCATCTTCAAATTACTTATATTTTTATTTTTATATCAGTATAAATCAATATTATCAGTTCAGTTCAGTCTCTCAGTCGTGTCCAACTCTTTGTGACCCCATGGACCATAGCATGCCAGGACTCTCTGTCCATCACCAACTACTGGAGTCTACTCAAACTCATCTCCATTGAGTTGGTGATGCCATCCAACCATCTCATCCTCTGTCATCCCCTTCTCCACCCATTTAAAAGCTTTCCCAGAATCAGTGCCTTTTGAAATGAGTCAGATCTTCACATCAGGATGCCAAAGTATTGGAGTTTCAGCTTCAACATTAGTCCTTCCAATGAACATTCAGGACCGATCTCGTTTAGGATGGATTGGTTGGATCTCCATGCAGTCCAAGGGGCTCTTAAGAGTCTTCTCCAACACCACAGTTCAAAAGCATCAATTCTTCAGTGCCCAGCTTTATTTATAGTCCAATTATCACATCCATACATGACTACTAGAAAACCATAGCCTTGAAAAGACAAACCTTTGTTGGCAAAGTGATGTCTCTGCTTTTTAACATGCTGTCTAGGTTGGTCATAATTCCTTCCAAAGAGAAAGTGTTTTTTTTAATTTCATGGCTGCAGTCACCATCTACAGTGATTTTGGAGCCCCAGAAGATAAAGTCAGCTACTGTTTCCATTCTTTCCCCATCTATTTGCCATGAAGTGATGGCACCAGATGCCATGATCTTAGTTTTCAGAGTGTTGAGCTTTAAGCCAACTTTTTCACTCTCCTTTTTCACTTTCATCAAGAGGTTCTTTAGTTCTTCTTCACTTTCTGCCATAAGAGTGGTGTCATTGTATACCTGAGGTTATTGATATTTCTCTCAGCAATCTTGTTTCAGTTTGTGCTTCATTCAGCCCAGCGTTTCTCATGATGTACTTTGCCTCTAAGTTAAATAAGCAGGGTGAAAATATAAGCATTGCTGCTGTTGCTGCTGCTGCTGCTAAGTTTCATCAGTCATGTCAGACTCTGTGCGACCCCATAGATGGCATCCCACCAGGCTCCGCCATCCCTGGGATCCTCCAGGAAAGAACACTGGAGTGTGTTGCCATTTCCTTCTCCAATGCATGAATGTGAAGTTGTTCAGTCATGTCTGACTCTTCACAATCCCATGGACTGCAGCCTACCAGGCTCCTTTGTCCATGGGGATTTTTCAGGCAAGAGTACTGTAGTGGGTTGCCATTGCCTTCCCCAACAGCCTTGATGTACTCCTTTTCCTATTTGGAACCAGTCTGTTGTTCCATGTCCAGTTCTAACTGTGGCTGCCTGATCTTCATACCGGTTTCTCAAGAGGCAGGTCAAGTGGTCTGGTATGCCCATCTCTTGAAGAATTTTCCACAGTTTATTGTGATTCACACAGTCAAAGGCTTTGGCATAGTCAATAAAAACAGAAATAGATGTTTTTCTGGGACTCTCTTCTTCCATGATCCAGTGGATGTTGGCCATTTGATCTCTGGTTCCTCTTTTCTGAAACCAACTTGAACATCTGGAAGTTCACAGTTCATGTATTGCTGAAGCATGGCTTGGAGAATTTTGAGCATTACTCTACTAAAGTGTGAGAGTAGTGCAATTGTGTGGTAACTTGAACATTCTTTGGCATTGGAATGAAAACCAATCTTTTTAAGTTCTGTGTCCACTGCTGAGTTTTCCAAATTTGCTGGCATACTGAGTGCAGCACTTTCACAGCATCATCTTTTAAAATTTGAAATAGCTCAACTGGAACTTTGTCACCTCTGCTGGCTTTGTTCATAGTGATGCTTCCTAAGGCCACTTGACTTCACATTCCAGGATGTTTGGCTCTAGGTGAGTGATCACACTGTCTTGATTATCTGGGTCATGAAAATCTTTTTGTACAGTTCTACTGTGTATTCTTGCCACTTCTTCTTAATATCTTCTGCTTCTGTTAGGTCCTTACTATTTCTGTCCTTTATTGATCCCATCTTTGTATAAAATAGTCCCTTGGTATCTTTAATTTTCTTGAAGAACTCTCTAATATTTTCTGTTCTATTGTTTTCCTCTATTTTTTTGCACTGATCATTGAGGAAGGCTTTCTTATCTCTCCTTGATATTCTTTGGAACTGTACATTGAAATGGGTATATCTTTCCTTTCCTCCTTTGTGATTGGTTTGTCTTTTTCCACAGCTATTTGTAAGGGCTCCTCAGACAGCCGTTTTGCTTTATCACATTGCTTTTTCTTGAGTATTATCTTGATCCCTGTGTCCTGTACAAGGTCATGAACCTTCGTCCATATTTCCTCAGGCACTCTGTCTATCAAATCTAGTCCCTAAGTCTGTCACTTCCATTGTATAATCGTAAGGGATTTGATTTAGGTCATACCTGAATGGTCTAGTGGTTTTCCCTACTTTCTTCAATTTCAGTCTGAATTTGACAATAAGGAGTTCATGATCTGAGCTACTGTCAGTTCCCAGTCTTGTTTTGCTAACTGTATAGACCTTCTCCATCTTTGGCTGAAAGTAATAGAATCAATCTGATTTCAGTGTTGGCCATCTCGTGATGTCCATGTGCAAAGTCTTCTCTTGTGTTTTTGGAAGAGGGTGTTTGCTATGACCAGTGCATTCTCTTGGCAGAACTCTAAGCCTTTTCCCTGCTTCATTCTGTACTCCAAGGCCAAATTTGCCTGTTACTCCAGGTGTTTCTTGACTCCCTACTTTTTAAAGTACCCAGAATGGAAAGGATATATTTTTGGGGTGTTAGTTCTAGAAAGTCTTGTAGGTATTCATAGAACCATTCCACTTCAGCTTCTTCAGCATTATTGGTTGGAGCATGGACTTGGATAGCCGTGATATTGAACGGTTTGCCTTGGAAACAAACAGAGATCATTCAGTCTTTTTAAGATTGCATTTCAGACTCTCTTGTTGACTATGATGGCTACTCCATTTTTTCTACAGGATTCTTGCCCACAGTAGTAGATATAATGGTCATCTGAGTGAAAGTCACCCATTCTAGTCCATTTTAGTTAACTTATTCCTGAAATGTCAATGTTCACTCTTGCCATCTCCTGTTTGACTACTTCCATTTTGCCTTGACTCATCAACCTAATATTCCATGTTCCTATGCAATATTACTCTTTACAGCATTAGACCATTACTTAGCAAATCATAGTATGACTAGGTATATGAACTTTTTTTTCAGAATTTAATATATTCTGATTACCTAAGAAATAGATTATTCATTTACTTTTTATGTTATTATTTTTTTCTTTCAGTTTTATTGAGACATGTGACATATAACACTGTATATATTTAATGTCTACTGCATAATGATTGACTTACATCACTAAATAACTACCACAGTAACTTTAGTAAGTCTCCATTATCTTATACAGATACAACTGAAAGAAGTTTTTTTTCCTTTAAGATGAGAACTGTTCAAATTTACTCTTTTATCTTTCTTAGATAACACAGAACAGTGTTAATTAATCATGTTGTCAGTTATACTCTTTGTACTTATTTATAGCATAACTGAAAGTTTGCACCTTTTGACTACCTTCATCCAATCCCCCCCTGTCAATCCCTCCACCTCTGGTAACCACAAATCTGATCTATTTCTCTAAGAGTTAGTTAAATTTTGAGGTGTAATTGACCTACAGTGCTATAATACTTCCTGCCTGGTAAACAAGATAGTGATTTGATATATGACAAAATAATCACCTCAGTACTTCTAGTTATCATCTGTCACCATTCAAAAATACACAATATTTTATTTCTCATGCTTTACATTTATCTCTATGATTTATTTACTTTGTAACTGGAAGCTTTTACCTCTTAAATTCCCTTACCTATTCCATACATCCTAGCATCTCCCTTTCCTCTGCCAATCACCTGTTTGTTCTTTATATATATGACTCTGTTTTTGTTTTGTTATGTTTTTTAATTTAAAAAATATGTTTCATATAGAAGCAAAATCATATGACATTTGTCTTTGTCTGGTTTATTTCACTTAGCGTGACACCTTTTAAACCCATCCACTTTGCTGTAAATGCCAATATTGCTTTCTTTTCTATTGTTGAATAATATTCCATTGTATATATCTTGTGTATATATATCACATATTCTGTATCCATTCATCCTTGATGGACACTTAGATTGCTTATATCATGGCAATTGTAAATAGTGCTGCAATGAACACAGAGGTGTATGTATCTTTTCAAATTAGTGTTTTTGCATTCTTTGAAAATATGCCTAGAAGAGAAATTGGTAAATCATATAGTATTTTTTAAGAAACTCCAATATTGTTTGTATAGTGACTGCACCAATTTATATTACTACCAACAGTGCACAGTGTTCTCTTTCTTCACATAACTTTCAATCCTTGTTTTTACAGTCTTTTGATAACCCCATTCTAACAGGTATGAGGAGGCATATTATTGTGGCTTTGATTTGCAAATCCCTGATAAATAATGATATCAAGCATCTTTTCACGTGTCTTCTGTCCATATGCATGTTTTTGGGGTTTTTTTAGGGGCAGAGGGAAATGTCTATTCAATTCTTATGCTGATTTTCAGTTGGGTTACTGTGTTGTTGTTTTTTTTTCATTCTTTTTGAAGTTGAATTATATGAGTTCTTTGCATATTTTGGGTATTAACCCCTTATCAGACATATTGTTTCCAGATAAATTGTCTCCTTATTTATTTTTAAAGTTACTTTTCTTGTTATTGTTAGTTAAAATTATTTACCAATCTACAGCATGATTTGACTCATTAGTTCATTGTTTTTAAAAGTAAAATTTTTCTGATAACTCATGATACAATTAAGTTTTAGTTATACCTGTAAAAACAAGAATTATATAAATGTGAGGATTTATATAATTTTATATTTTATATATATTGTTATATATAAAAATATTTATATATATTTTATATAACTGCATTTTTACTAATGAAATAGTGCAATAATATAAAGCATATTGAACATTTATTTTCCAAATAACATCACTATGTTGCAAAGTTTAATATGAATCTGAAATTCACTTAAGGAAACACTCTAATCATTTCTTTGTTGAACAACCAGAAATCATATACAATGCAATGGTGGAACTGCTAAGGATTAATCAATTTAAGGTTTAGGAATATTGTCAATTTGTTTTAACAGTTTTATAGTAGAGAAGGTCTTCCATTTTGGTAACTCTACTTTAAAAGGAAAGCAAATTGATACAATGCTATATATTTAAATTAAGGATTCCATTTTGGCCTTGACACATCCAAAATAAGAACATTATTCAGTTTCATCCACCTTATTAGAACTGATTCAAATGAATTCTTTTTAATGGCTGAGTAATACTCCATTGTGTATATGTACCACAGATTTCTTATCCATTCATCTGCTATTAGACATTTAGGTTGCTTCCAAATTAAAAAAAAATTATTTAACAGCAGCACAACTTATCTATGTATTAAGCAAAATTATTGGACCTTTAGTGTCCTCTGTAGACATTGAAAACAATTACTCAATGGGTTGAAAGGTAATTGTTTTTCACTGACTTGAATGAACATATGCAATAATTAAAATTTGTTTAAAAAACTTACTTTATCTTTTTGAACCTGGCTTGAGTAAATGATAACTGAGAAGTCTTTCATGGAATTGATTTTGAACACTCTCAGCTAGACTTTAGGAAAAGTTCCTCTGATCCTTTATATTTGACAAGCATTTGACAATTGAACAGAAAATCTTTTTCCATTATATACAGGTCATTTTACTCACATGTTTACAGAAGATTATGAATGTGCAGAAGAAGTAAAAACTATCACTTGCTAAATTTCAAGTCTTTTAAAAAATTTACCCAATTCTCTTGTTCTTAAAGAAATGTAAAGTAGAAGGCAGGCTGCTTCAGATTTATGACCTCATCATCATCAACAACTTTTTAATTAGCTGACCAAATGGAGCATTTTGCTTGTAGTTTTTGAGCCTGACAGTGAGAATGGGAACATTTTAATTGTTTTACTAAGAAGACTTTTATTAAATAATTTCTAAATAGTCTATATGAAGCTCTCCCCTTTCATGGAGATGATAATTGTAAGTAAAAGTACTCTCATTTCATTGTGGTTATTGTCCTTAATAACTATTTAGGGATAGTTTAAAGCAAGCACTGCAGGGTGCTTTTCATTTTGTGGAGAAAAGCAGAATGCTTAATCATGCAATTACAAAATCAGAAAGGTCTCTGTATCTTTAGATAACTTCAAAATTGAATATTTCTCAACCTATCATGTATAGCAAGAGTCTCCTGAATGCTTAACTATCTAACAATATTGAAAACTCTTAACACCTTAAAGGTGCCAGTGATTGCATGCCCTGTAAGAGCCGAAACTTGCTCTTTAATGTCAGAAAAAAAAAGTGTAACAGAAAATGCTTTGATTGCATAAAAGTGATGGTCTATAAAAGCTCAAATCAGAAAGGAGAAAAGGCTATTGGAAAGTGATAATATTTCATAGGTCTTCTTAGTGTATATTTCACCAATAGATGATTTCAAGAGTACCCAGGAAAAGTTGATATTTATAAAGGGGAACTTTATGAACTTCATGTTCATCAGTAAATGAGCAGGGAGGCTGGAAAAAAATAGACTTCATTGTTTGGCATGAATGCTCAGAAGTGTAAATTGGTCATGGAGTAATGAAAAGCCAGAGTTCATGAATATAAATGTTATGCCTGATAAATCAGATTGTCTTTATCTTGTTGTTCAGTTGCTTAGTCATATCTGACTCTCTGTGACCCCAAGAACTTCAGCACGTCAGCTTTTCCTCTCCTTCACTATCTCCCAGAGTTTGCTCGCACTCAAGTCCATTGAGTTGGTGGTTTTTCCCAACCATCTCATTCTCTCTTGCCCCATTGTTCTACTGCCATCAATATTTTCCAGCATCAGCGTCTTTTCCAGTGAGTCAGCTCTTCTCATCTGGTGGCCAAAGTATTGGAGTTTCAGTTTCAAAATCTGTCCTCCAATGAGCACTCAGGACTGATCTCCTTTAGGATGTACTGGTTGGATCTCCTTGCAGTCCAAGGGACTCTAAGAGTCTTCTCCAACACCACAGTTCAAAAACATCAATTCTTTGGCACCCAACCTTCTTTATGGTCCAGCTCCCAAATCCATATATAACTACTGGAAAAAAGTTTTGACTATACAATACTTTGTTGGCAAAGTGATATTTCTGCTTTTTAATATGTTGTCTACATTGGTTATAACTTTTCTTCCAAGGAGTAAATGTCTTTTAATTTCATTGCTACTCTCACCATCCACAGTGATTTTGGAGCCCAAGAAAATAAAGTCTGTCATTGTTTCCATTTTTCCTCATCTATTTGCCATGAAGTGATGGGACTGGATGCCATGATCTTAGTTTTTTTTTTTTTAAATGTTGAGTTTCAAGCCAGCTTTTTCACTCTACTCTTTCACCTTCATCAAGAATCTCTTTAAGAGTAATGATGACCCTCTATGTGAGACAACAAAAGAGACTCAGGGGTATAGAACGGATTTTTGGACTCTGAGGGAGAGGGAGAGGGTGGGATGATTTGGGAGAATGGCACTGAAACATGTATACTATCTTGTAAGAATGAAGCACCAGTCTATGTTCAATACAGGATACAGGATGCTTGGGGCTGGTGCACAGGATGATTCAGGGAGATGATGTGGGGTGGGAGGAGGGAGGGGGCTTCAGCATTGGGAGATCGTGGACACCTGTGGCTGATTCATGTCAATGTATGGCAGAACAAATACAGTATTGTAATGTAGAATAAAGTATTTTAAAAATAAAAAAAAAATAAAAATTTAAAAAAAAATAGCACTAGCTGACTATCTTAAAAAAAAAAAAAAGAATCTCTTTAGTTTTTCTTTGCTTACTGCCATTAGGGTGGTGTCATCTGCATATCTGAGGTTAGTGATATTTCTCCCAACAGTCTTGATTCCAGCTTGGGTTTCATCCAGCCTGGCATTTGGCATGATGTCTTCTGAATATGAGTTAAATAAGCAGGGTGACAATATATAACTTTGATGTACTCCTTTCCCAGTTTTGAACTAGTCCGTTGTTCCATGTTTTGTATTAACTTCTTGACCTAGATACAAGTTTCTCAGGAGACAGGTAAGATGGTCCGGTATTCCAATCTCTTGAGGAATTTTCCACAGCATGTTGTGATACACATAGTCAAAGCTTTAATGTAGTCAGTGAAGCAGAATTAGATGTTTCTCTGGAATTCCCTTCCTTTTTCTATGATCCAACAGATGTTGGCAATTTGATCCCTGGTTCCTCTGCCTTTGTAAATCCAGCTGCCTATCTGGAAGTTATCAGTTCACATACTGTTGAAGCCTAGCTTGAAGGATTTTGAGCATTACCTTGGTAGCATGTGAAATGAGCACAATTCAGTAATTTGAACATTCTTTGGCATTGCCCTTCTTTGGGACTGGAATGAAAACTGAAATTTTCTATTCCTATGGCCACTGCTGAGTTCTCCAAATTTGCTGGCATAATGTGTGCAACACTTTCACAGCATCATCTTTTAAGAGTTAAAATAGCTCAGCTGCAATTCCATCACTTCTACTAACTTTATTCATAGTAAAGCTTCCTAAAGCCCACTTGTCTGAAGACAAGAATGTTTGACTACGTGAGTGGGCACACCATTTTGGTTATCTGGGCCAGTAAGACCTTTATTTGTGCAGTTCTTCTGTGTATTCTTGTCACCTTTGTTAATATTTTTCGCTTCTGTTAGGTCCATACCTTTTCTCTCCTTTATTGTGCCTATCTTGGCATGAAATATTCCCTTGGTATTTCAAATTTTCTTGAAGAGCTCTCTAATCTTTCTTATTCTATTGATTTCTTCTATGTCTTTGCACTTTTTACATAAAAATTCTGTCTTATCTTGTTCTTTGGAACTCCACATTCAGGTGGGTGTATATTCTTTTTCTGTTTCTGTCTTGGTCTCCCCTTTTTCTGTGGTGAATCTTTTCTTTCCTCCTTTTCTACTGGGTAAACTTCCTATAACTCTAAGTTTTAAGTTATATATTTATACACTATTAAAACATTTCCAAGATACTCCCCAAAAATATTACGTGCTATTATGAACATCATTTTATTAAAGCTATGATGATTTGTTTTCAACTTTGAATTCTCCAAAGATTGACAGAAGCATGCATCTGCACATACACATGGTCAATGTTGTATCAATTGATAATACCAAAAATATAGTTTATGTGTAGGTGAAAGGCAATAGGGACTGTCTGTTTGGCATCCTCTTTTATGGCTACTCAATACCCATATAAATACATCTGTCCATTTTTAAACTTTCATATAACAGCAATATCAATGACATGCTTTTTTTCCCTAGAGGATGCAACTATCTGTATGTAAGGAAAGAAGTGTTTATTTTCTTCAAAAGTAGACAGTAAGTTCTTATCAGTTATTATATCCTTTTCTGAGTGATACTAATTCCTCTTCTAGATTGCTGCTTCAGTATTACATTAAGATCAAATAATAGATTTAGATATTATTACAAGACCTTCCCATATTATTACCATCATAAAAAGCTGTGATCTAGCTCAGTTCTGGCTTAGTCTCTTGTATGGTAACTCAACAGTAGCCTGTGTTCATGAGACTTATAGTTTTTCTGAGTAAATATGCAAATAATACAATAATAGGCTCTCATCCAGGATACTGTGGTTAATTAAGTCACTGATATTAATCTCTGCAGGTCAAAACATTTCAGTTGTCTCTGGACCTATGCTCACCACAGTTGCTTCATTTGCTAGTCTAGGATTTAAATCAAACCCACTGAAATAAGAGAATCCAAGTCAAAGGAAACACTGGCCACTATCATCACAGACCTTCAAAGAAATAAACTACAGAGAACTTAGAGTTCTGTTTTTGGAGATCTTTTGCCAACTCATTTTCAAGATGTTTCAAATATTGTCAAGTTGGTATCCTAGGACCTATCATTAAAGAGGATTCCACACCAAGATGGCTATCTTCCTACATATTTAGATTCCTTCTTCCCAGTTTACTAAGGAAATTCTGGCAATTAATTTATTAATGTGGGCCACTATGTAGATCAGGTTTCAGCCAATCAACCATGAAAGTGTTAAAGTGAAAGTCAAAGTTGCTCAGTCATGCCCAACTCTTTGGGAGCCCATAGACTATACAATCCATGGAATTCTCCAAGTCAGAATACTGGAATGGGTAGTTTTTTCCTTTTATAGGGGATCTTCCCAACCCAGGGATTGAACCCAGGTCTCCTGCACTGCAGGCAGATTCTTTATCAGCTGATCCACACGGGAAGCCCAAGAATACTGGAGTGGGTAGCTTATCGCTTCTCCAGCAGATCTTCCTGACTCAGGAACTGAACCACGGTAATCTGCACCAACTGAGCTATTAAGAAGTATTCTAAACTGCTTGAGTTTATGGTTGAATCAGAATCTCTGTTACATGCTCTACAATATTTGTAGCCACAAATTTTGTTTGATATAATGCTACATCTTGTCTTCTTGATATAAACTGTTAGAATATAGCCCCACAAAATATGTCTAGGTTTTTACTCATATAAATTAGCAAAACTTGGCAAATCTTTTAGGATATAAGTTTTCTTCTCCCAAGTCATGCTTTCTGCTTGTTTCCTAGAGGCACTAGTACATGCTCTGTAGTAATGGATATGAAGGGGAGGGGATACAGGGTATAGAGATCGGTGAATAAATTAATCATATAAAGTAACTGCCTAGGATAACATTATCACAGAAATTTGAAGCAAAGAATAGCTAATGTGTTGCCAAGGTAGAAGCAGCTGATTCTGTTGGTAAAAAAAGGCTTGAAGGTCTTGAGTTTTCTTTATTACTTGAAATTTTATCTTGTTGTTGTTGTTCAGTAGCCCAGTCATTTCCAACTCTTTGAGACCCTATGGATGTAACATACCAGGCTCTCTGTCCCTTATCATCTGGAATTTGCCCAAGTTCACGTCCATTGCATTGGTGATGTCACCCAGTCATCTCATGCTCCATTTCCCCCTTCTCCTTGTGCCTTCAATCTTTTCCAGCATCAGAGTTTTCCAATGAATCAGCTATTCTCATCAAATGGGAAAAATATTAGAGCTTCAGCTTCAGGGTTAATCTTTCCAGTGGGTATTGAGGGTTGATTTCCTTTAAGATTGACTGGTTTGATCTCCTTGCTGTCCAAGGGACACTCAAGAGTCTTCTCCAGCACCATAGTTTAAAAGCATCAGTTCTTCAGTGCTTTGCCTTCTTTATGGTCCTGCTCTCACAACCATAGATAACTACTGGAAAAGCCATAGTCTTGACCATACTGACCTTTGTCAGCAAAGTGATATCTTTGCTTTTTAACACTTTTTCTAAGTTTGTCATAGCTTTCCTGACAAGAAGCAATCATCTTCTAATTTCATGACTGCAGTCACCATCTGCAGTGATTTTTGGCACCCAAGATGAGGAAATCTATCATTGCTTCCATTTTTCCCCTTCTATGTGCTGTGAAGTGATGGAGCTGCCACAATCTTGTACTGTTTTGTTTAATATTTAGTTTTAAGTTAGCCTTTTCACTCTCCTCCTTCACCCTCATCAAGAGGTTCTTTAGCTCCTCTTTGCTTTCTGCCATTAGAGTCGTGTTATCTGCATATTTGAGGTTGTTGATATTTCTACTGCCAATCTCGATTCCAGCTTGTAACTCATCCAGTCCAGCACTTTTCATAATTTTCTCTATCTATAAATCAAACAAGCAAGGTGGCAACAAACAGCCTTGTCATATTCCTTTCTCAATCCTGAACTAATTATTCCTTCCATACAGGGTTCTAATGGTTGCTTCTAGACTAGCATACAAGTTTCTCAGGAGATAGGTAAGATGGTCTGGTATCCTCATCTGTTTAAGAGTTTCCCACAGTTTGTTATGATCACATAAATTCAAGTCTATGCCCTAACCACTGATGCCAAAGAAGCTAAAGTTGATCAGTTCTATGAAGACCTAGAAGACCTCCTAGAACTAACACCAAGAAAAGATACCCTATTCATCTCTGGGGATTGGAATGCAAAAGTAAGATGTCAAGAGACACCTGGAATAACAGCCAAGTTTGTTGTACAAGTTTGGAGTACAAATGAAGCAAGCCAAAGGCTAACAGAATTCTACCAAGAGAACACACTGGTCATAGCAAGCATTGTTTTTCAACAATATGAGATAGACTTTACACATAGACATCGCCAAATGGTCAATACCGAAATCAGACAGAGTACATTCCTTGTAGCTGAAGATTGAGCAACTGCATACAGTCAGCAAAAAAGACCTGGAGCTGGCTGTGGTTCAAATCATCAGTTTTTCATAGCAAAATTCAGGTTTAAACTAAAGAAAGCAGGGAAAACCACTAGGGAAGTCAGGGATGGCTTAGAGCCTTGCTTGAATATACAGTGGAGGTGATTAATAGATTCAAGGGATTATATCTAGTAGACAGAGTGCCTGAGGAACTATGGGCAGAGGTTCATAATACTTTGCAGGATGCAGTGTACAAATCCATCCCAAAGAAAAAGGCAAGCAAGAAGACAAAGTGGATGCCTGAGGAGGCTTTACAAATAGCTGAAGAAATAAGAGAAGTGAAAAGCAAGGGAGAAAAGAAAAGATACACTGATCAAAACACAGGGCTGCAGAGAATAGCAAGGAGAGACAAGAAGGCCTTCTTCAGTGATCAAGGAAAGAAATAGAGGAATCTTATCTACATGTCTTCAATTCCTACTCTCTTGTCCCCAGTTCTTACAAAACAACGTAGTATGTAAGTCACATGTGATGCTCTAGATTCTACTTGCCTTGCATGATTATATTTTGATCTTATTTTAGTGTCATCACATGAACTTTTTCTCTCTGATTGGATCTTGATCTAAGTGTTTAACAGGCTGGCATGGTGTGCATACTCAGTGGTGTCTAACTCTTTGAGACGCTATGGACTGTAGTCTGCCAGAATCCTCTGTCCCTGGGATTGTCCCAGTAAGAATACTGGAGACAATTGCCATTTCCTCCTTCAGTGCATCTTCCCAATACAAGGATCAAACCTACATCTCCTGTGTCTCCCGCATCCACCAGGTTGATTCTTTTACCACTACTTTGGTATTATTTTTCAGTAAACTCTCCAGTACATTCAAAAATAGTCAACACTCCATAATTTTTATAAGCAGTATCCACCCTAACAATCTAGTTTAGTCTTGCTTTCACTAATCACTTCATCCCAAGAATTAGGTGTATAAACGACAATTTGCCTGTGTATGTCATGATTATCTATGGTTCATTTTCCAAATGTGATAAGGTCAGTATTTGCAATCATGTCAGATAAATACTCTCAAATTTTCAGATTTAGTGGTTTATTCCATGGGGATACTACTTAGCACATCTATCAGTTGATAGCCTGTCATTATAAGAGACACTACTGTTGATAGTTCCAGTAGAAAGAAAATTGATTAAGATGATGTTATCTGTAGGCATATGCTAGAGGAGCAAAAGGGAAAAAGAGAGGTTGCATCAAGCTCAGGAATCTGCTGCCTATCCTGAACTCCTGAGCCCATACGCTTGCTGAGTTCCTGGAGATGCTGAGGTTGCCATGCCATAACTGTACCCACGGCTACTGAGCAGGATGCAAAGATTCAGTCTTCTTGCTGCTGTGGTTGCAACTGTGTTAATACAGTTGTCTTCAGCCTTCTGCAGTCACTGTTACTTACCTTGTGTGACTACTACTATTATCAAAGTCACTTCCAGAAGCACAGAATTGTGATGTCTATTTTCCTCCATCTTTCAGTCTCTCACTTGTCGCTCCCAAATGTAACATATTTCTTGAGCATATTCTGTAGATAATTTGCATTTCCTTTTGAAATAGGCAAAAATGATTTAAATATCAAGTTGTCAAATAAATGAAGTAAAACAAAATGAATTAAATTAAAATATAAATTATAAAGATCAAATTGAGAACTATAGGGAAAGGGAAATAATTGTCATAAACTTTATCTTAAATTGGATGGAAGAGTAATATTTTCATACAGAGAACATCATATACTTTGACCTGGTATTACCAATTACTTTTCTCCAGATTACTGCTTTTTTAAAGCACATCAGAATAATCACCCTCATATTATCTAAGATGATGCAGTCTGAAAATTTTCTCTCTATTGAAAATGATTTTCTTTCTTTAATATATATAGACATACATAAGCATGTATACATACATCATTGAGACTTTTCCTTTTATTTTTTTTTAATGGAGAAGAGAGACATTGCTCATGGAAAAAATGGTTCAAAACGTACTTAAACTGACATTGTATTAGAAAGAGATTATTACATAAAATCTCTATGCAAAAGTAATTGTTTTTAAAGTTGAATAACAGAAGAAACTAATAAGATATCATACTTCCCTCTCATGCAAGACAATTTAGTCTCTAAATGTTATTGCTGTCAGTATTTAGGGGTCAAAACACCTTTAAGGTCAAAAGACAGCTCTGTTTTCACAAAAACATCTGTAAATTTTGCAAAAATGAGATCTGCAGAATTCCTTGCAAAACTAAGAAAAGTACTGGTACCCAGATGTCTATGAAATGTTTAATGTCAGGGAGCACTAGACAAATATAAATTTCTCAATAACTTTCAAATCACTGTCATCCAATATAATACTGACATTATTCAAGTATAGCCACTATACTTTGGAGCCTAATAACTGTCCAATAATTATAACACAGCTGTTTATTAGATGCTTGCCTTATTTTGTTTTTTAGTACATGTATGTGTTTATATCTACCTTTATTATTTTCCACTCAATTTTACCTTATTCTTTCAAATATCTTCTTTCTGTACTCTCATCAGGTTTTTAAAAACATATTCTCTCTATAGTGCTTTTGATTAAAGTTATTCATATATATATATACATATTTATATATATATACACATATATGGCATTGACAAATTTTGTTGAATGATCAATAGCGCTAACATGCCTTTTGATGCTATGAGTGATGCAAAGATATATAGATTTCTTCCCTGTCTCTTTAAAAAGACAAGCAACCTAGAAAGAAAATGAGATGATTACAAAATGTACTAGAATAATTTAATTGCCTTAGACCCAAAAAGAAAAGATATTTCAAGATGGTTTGACCTAACCTTCTCATAACCAACAAGGGAATACCCAGTAAAATTCCCTGAATAGATACTTAGCCTATCTCAATTTCACATGGAACATTCCAAGTTCACTGATTTTATTCATTAAAATCTCTCACTATATGAAGCTGGAATCTATTTCTCTGTTTTATTGAATGATGAATAGATAATTGTGGGCAAAAGTCTTAATGAGGAAACAGCAATATTAAACATAAAAGCTGAAAAGCATAACAATTTTTTGACAACAGTGAGGAATTCAGTTTAAACAGTGCAAGTAAACGTGGCATAGGACAAAAACTTAGGGAGAGTGATACTTATCAGAAACCAGATTTTAACAATATTTTAGTAAACTATACTTCTAAGGATGAGGGAAACAAAAAATGTGAGAGGCAAGAAGTAATTGGTAAATTACCTAAGTTCATAGTTTACCAAATGTCTGGATATCTGCCATTTATTAACTGTGTTTTATTGAAAAAATAATCACCTATCCTGTGTGGCTCCATTTTCTTATTTGTAATATAATATTTTTAATACTTACCTAAACAGGATATTTTAAGCTTAATGGCATATTATATTTGAAAGCACTTCATATACTATATTATTGATCAAGTTTAAATGGTTCTTTTATATACACGAGTCAAGGCTATTACCACTTTCAGGAACTATGAAACTTGACATTGTACATTTACCGAGAAGAGAATGAAAAATGTTGTTGTTTTGGCTTCACTGAATTTTTTCTCATTCATCAGAAATAAGAAATCATTAAGATTTATTTCAGTTACCTGAAAAAATTACACACATCACATATCTATTTATAATTATTTGAATAATGAACATATACAAACATTAGGTGGCATTAGTTCAGTTCAATCCAGTCATTCAGTCATGTACGACTCTTTCTGACCCCATGAATTGCAGCACGCCAGGCCTCCCTGACCATCACCAACACCCAGAGTTCACTCAAACTCACATCTATAGAGTCAGTGATGCCATCCAGCCATCTCATCCTCTGTCATCCCCTTCTCCTCCTGCCCCCAATCCCTCCCAGCATCAGAGTCTCTTCCAATGACTCCACTCTTCAAATGAAGTGGCCAAAGTATGGGAGTTTCAGCTTTAGCATCATTCCTTCCAATGAACACCAGGGCTGATCTCCTTCAGAATGGACTGGTTGGATCTCCTTGCAGTCCAAGGGACTCTCAAGAATATTCTCCAGCACCACAGTTCAAAAGCATCATTTCTTCGGCGCTCAGCTTTCTTCACAGTCCAACTCTCACATCCATACATCAATACATCCGTACATGACCACAGGAGAAACAATAGCCTTAACTAGATGGACCTTTGTTGGCAAAGCAATGTCTCTGCTTTTGAATATGCTATCTAGGTTGGTCACAACTTTCCTTCCAATGAGTAAGTGTCTTTTAATTTCATGGCTGCAGTCATGAAACTGCAGTATTTTGGAGCCCAGAAAACAAAAGTCTGACACTGTTTGCACTGTTTCCCATCTATTTTCCGTGAAGTGATGGGAATAGATGCCATGATCTTCATTTTCTGAATGTTGAGCTTTAAGTCAACTTTTTCACTCTCCTCTTTCTTCAAGAGGATTTTTAGTTTCTCTTCACTTTCTGCCATAAGGGTGGTGTCATCTGCATATCTGAGGTTATTGAGATTTCTCCTGGCAATCTTGATTCCAGCTTGTGCTTCTTCCAGCCCAGTGTTTCTCATGATGTACTCCGCATATGTTAAATAAGCAGAGTGACAATATACAGCCTTGATGTACTCTTTTTCCTATTTGAAAACAGTCTGTTAGTCCATGTCCAGTTCTAGCTGTTTCTTCCTGACCTGCATATAAGTTTCCCAAGAGGCAGATCAGGTGGTCTCGTATTCAAATATCTTTCAGAATTTTCCACAGTTTATTGTGATCCACACAGTCAAAGGCTTTGGCATAGTCAATAAAGCAGAAATAAATGTTTTTCTGTAACTCTCTTCTTTTTCCATAATACAGCAGATGTTGACAATTTGATCTCTGTATCCTCTGTCTTTTCTAAAATCAGCTTGAACATCTGGAAGTTCACAGTTCACGTATTGCTAAAGCCTGGCTTGGAGAATTTTGAGCATTACTTTACTAGCATGTGAGATGAGTGCAATTGTGTGGTAGTTTGAGCATTCTTTGGCATTGCCTTTCTTTGGGATTGGAATGAAAACTGACCTTTTCCAGTCCTGTGGCCATTGCTGAGTTTTCCAAATTGGCTGGCATATGCAACACTTTCATAGCATCATCTTTCAGGATTGAAATAGCTCAACTGGAATTCCATCACCTTCACTAGCTTTGTTCAGAGTGATGCTTTCTAAAGCCCACTTGACTTCACATTCCAGGATGTCTGTCTCTAGGTGAGTGATCGTACCATCGTGAATATCTTGGTTGTGAAGATCTTTTTGGTACAGTTCCATGTATTCTTACCACCTCTTCTTAATATCTTCTGCTTCTGTTAGGTCCAGACCATTTCTGTCCTTTATTGAGCCCATCTTTGCTTGAAATGTTCCCTTTGTGTCTCTAATTTTCTTGAAGAGATCTCTAATCTTTCCCATTCTGTTGTTTTCCTCTTTTCTTTGCACTGAACGCTGAGGAAGGCTTTCTTATCTCTTCTTGCTATTCTTTGGAACTCTGCATTCAGATGCTTATATTTTTCCTTTTCTCCCTTGCTTTTTGCTTCTCTTCTTTTCACAGCTATTTGTAAGGCCTCCTCAGACAGCCATTTTGCTTGTTTGCATTTCTTTTCCATCGGGATGGTCTTGATCCCTGTCTCCTCTACAGTGTCATGAACCTCCATCCACAATTCATCAGGCACTCTATCTATCAGATCTAGGCCCTTAAATTTATTTCTAACTTCCACTGTATAATCATAAGGGATTTGATTTAGGTGATACTTTAATGGTCTAGTGGTTTTCTCTACTTTCTTCAATTTAAGTTTGAGTTTGGCAATAAGGTGTTCATGATCTCAGCCACAGTTCAGCTCCCGGTCTTGTTTTTGTTGACTCTATAGAGCTTCTCCATCATGGCTACAAAGAATATGATCAGTCTGATTTCAGTGTTGACCATCTGGTGATGTCCATGTGTAGAGTCTTCTCTTGTGTTGTTGGAAGAGGGTGTTTGCTATTACCAGTGCATTCTCTTGGCAAAACTCTATTACACTTTGCCCTGCTTCGTTCCATATCCCAAGGTCAAATTTGCCTGTTACCCCAAGTGTTACTTGACTTCCTACTTTTGCATTCCAGTTCCCTATAATGAAAAGGGCATGTTTATTGGTGTTAGTTATAAAAGGTCTTGTAGGTCTTCAAAGAACCATTCAACTTCAACTTCTTCAGCATTACTGATTGGGGTATAGACTTGGATTACTCTGATAATGAATGATTTGCCTTGGAAACGAACAGAGTTCATTTTGTCGTTTTTGAGATTGCATCCAAGTACTGCATTTCAGACTCTTTTGTTGACCATGATGACGACTCCATTTTCTTCTGAGAGATTCCTGCCCACAGTAGTATAGATATAATGGTCATCTGAGTAAAATTCCAGTCCATTTTAGTTTGCTGATTCCTAGAATATCAACGTTCACTCTTGCCATCTCTTGTTTGACTCATTCCAATTTGCCTTGATTCATGGACCTAACATTCCAGATTCATATGCAATATTGCTCTTTATAGCATTGGACGCTGCTTCTATCACCAGTCACATCCACAACTGGGTATTGTTTTGCTTTGGCTCCATCCTTTCATTCTTTCTGGAGTTATTTGTCCATTGATCTCTAGTGGCATATTGGGCACCTACTGACCTGGGGAGTTCCCCTTTCAGCACCTATCACTTTGCCTTTTCATACTGTTCATGGGGTTCTCAAGGCAAGACTGCTGAAATGGCTTGCCATTCCCTTCTCCAGTGGACCACATTCTGTCAGACCTCTCCACATGACTCGCCCATCTTTGGTGGCCCCACATGGCATGGCTTAGTTTCATTGAGTTAGACAAGGTTGTGGTTCATGTGATTAGATTGACTAGTTTTCTGTGATTATGGTTTGTGTGTCTGCTCTCTGATGCCCTCTCGCAACACCTACTATCTTACTTGGGTTTCTTTTACCTTGGACGCGTTGTATCTCTTCAGGGCTGCTCTAACAAAGTGCAGCTGCTGCTCCTTACCTTGGATGAGGGGTATCTCCTCACAGCTGCCCCTCCTGACCTTGAAGGTGGAGTAGCTTCTCTCGGCCCATCTGCGCCTGCGCAGCCCCTGCTCCTTGGACCTTAGAATAATTTAAAGTTCAAATTTAGTATAGGATTTGAAGAGCTGCTAAAATCTGTGGGCCCATACAGTAAGTCGTCTTGCACATTATTCTTGCATATGAAATTCATAATGGAAATAAGATAATAAAAATATGAGTTTATCCTCTAAATAATTTATTCACTATTTGGGATAACATATAGAAGCAAAATATATTAATGTATTGACAGGGACATTCACAGACATAAAGCAATTTAAAATTACTTAAAAGGACAAAAAGAGAAGAAAAGATAGGATCTAGGGAATATTATCATGTAATTGCATGCTGTCTGCTTGTTTAGGAAGAGTAAGCTTTTCCATGACAACTACAAATATGAAGGTAAAATGTGTTTTCTGTAAAAATGAGAGTTTCAAGACTTACGTGCTCTGTAGCAGTTTCAACAAGCTAAAAACAAAATTTGCTACATTGCTAAAATGAATAAATGTGTGTGTGTGCATGCTCAATCATTGCCGACTCTTTGGGACCCCATGGATCTTAGCCCTCCAGGGTCCTCTGTCCGTGGAATTTTTGAAGTAAGAATACTGGAGTGGGTTTCATTTCTATTCCAATGGATCTTGCCAAGTCAGGATAGAACCCACATGTCTTGCATCTCCTGCATTGGCAGGAGGATTCTTTACGACTGCACCAACTAGGAATCCCAAACTGAATACATAGTAGCTTACAACTCAAAAATTAGAAGAGTGGACAAATATACATTGGATTCAATTCTGACCAAAAACGTGGAACAAACTAATGCTAGAAAAGTGAAATAAATTCAATAAATAGGAAATTATATCAGACAAATTATAGTAGCAAATTTCTTTTATTTTTTCTAAAAACCAGTGTTCAACTGATAATATAGTCCTTTTGATTGAGCAAAATAACTTTCTAGAAATTTTTCTAAAGATAAAATAAGTCTGGTTTCAACCCAAGAAGCTTTATTTTTATGTGTCAAAAGAATAAGGTATATTAAAACACTCAACGCTGATAAAAATTAAAAATGTCCACAAATATATATAAGATATTGTATGGAAGGCATCCTTCAAGTTACACATCCATGTTACTAGAGAGGCATTACTTTTTAAGATCAATTCTTCAAAGACTATATGTAGACCCTATGCTTGACAATAAAATATAAAACAAAGCAAACTCATAAATTCACTTAAAATAAACAGAAGAAACTTTTGAGGCTCTAATTTGTTGTTTAATCACAAAGTCCTATCTGACTCTATGTGACCCCATGGATTGTAGCCCACCACGTTCCTCTGTCTATGGGATTTCCCAGGCAAGAATACTGGAATGGGTTGCCTTTTCCTTCTCCAGGAGATTTTCCTAACCCAGGAATAAAACTTGCATCTCCTGTATTGGCAGGCAAATTATTTACCATTGTGGCACTAGGGAAGCCCAAGGCTCTGATAACATGTTGCATAAAGGAAATACTTACTTTAGAAATACACATTTTTAGAGATAAATAAGAATTTGTGAACTCTGAAGGGATGATAATGATAATAAGAATTAGTCTATATTTTTTATGTTGGAAAAAGATTTTGGGATTGTTATATGTGCAAAGCCAAATTATTCCACTCGAAGAAAAAAAGTTAATTAATATTAGTGACATTGATCTAATTTTGAGTTAATCTGAGGGTTTTTTAAATTATTATACAGAAAGTGCAATGTTTTTACATTTTCATACACTGATTGATTTGGTTTTGGGTGGACTCCAACAGACAAATGACTTAAGAAAAAGATCAAAAAGCACAATTCTCTTTTTATTATTATAATATACCAGAACATTCAGTACTTAATAAAGGATGTGGTCACTAGAAAACATGAAACATTAAATCAGATAGTTCATTAGTGAGGCTGCCTAGCCTCTGGTGACAATGTCTCAGACATATAATGGCTCAAAACAAGAGCAGTCTGTCTCTTGCTCATATAACAATAGTTAGAAGGTGAACAGATCCAGGAGGCAGGTCCAAACAGTTTAATTCAAAGACCCTGGCTAGTAGATCCTCAGTCATCTTCAACATGTGATATTCAATACATCCATTCTTCTCCATCCAACAGAACTGATTTGATGAGTCAGAAGAGAAATTCATATTAGTGATTGGGAGTTTAAGACAAATACCTGGATATGATGAAAAGATAATGGAACCTAGAACCTGTGCCCTCAGAAACAAATTATAATATACAATGAAACAAAAAACCATTGAAAAATATAATAAAGCCACAGCAAATAGACGACTTCACAGTGTTGAAATGAAAGTAACAGATTGTTCTGAAGATATTAAAATAAGTGTATTGATAACACTCAGAGTGACTATGAAGAAAATAGCACCATAAAACAAGATTAGAAGAAAAAGAAAAAAATGAATTGTAAATATGAAAAATAAAATAAAAGGATAGGATAATTAGTAGTTTGGGAACAAGGAAATAATTAATGAGTCAAGAGTTAGAATTAGTCATCTAAGACATTATGAGATGATAAAAAAAAATGAAATGTAGATTGAGTAGTTATAAATTACATTTAATGGAATTTCCAGTAGAAGAGAAAGGGATAATTTACAGAGCAGCAAAAGTCAAATAAAGTTTCAAAATTCTTTGTAATTGATATAAAGCTTACATTAAAATGAAAACACATTCCACTTCTGAGTGAGACAAGCATAGAAACAAACATAAGAGCAAAAAAGAAAAGAAAAGAAAAGAAAAAAACCTAGACAAATTATAAGATAATATTTCAAGATAATAGAAAAATACTTCAAAGCTACCAGAATTAACAATCTATAATCTAATGTAGGACATTCTATAAGGTATAAGACATAAATCGCTACAGTGAAAGAGAACAAACTGAATATCTATATCTAGCTAAACTAAATCCTAAGTATAAAAAATTAAACCATTTTGCCAATACTTTATTGCTCCAGATGCTTGCAAAACCTTTATTGAATGATATACTTAGACATGAAAAACTCATGTCCTTATTTAAAAATAAGGAGCAAAAGCTAAAGAAGAAAAAATATAAAATAAATATGTCAATAAATTGGACCAAATACAGAAAGTATATGAAATAAATATACCACTGTTTTTGCTTTATAAAAGATTTAAAAATGCAATTTTACAAAAGAAAAATCTTTCAACTGGGTAGGTAGTATTTAGAGAAATTTTATAACAAGCTAATCTCTTTAACATGGATGGGTTAGATAAACATTTAAAAATTAAGTATGCATGTAAAAATTAAGTAATTTTTAAGGAAAATTACTACAATAAAATACATAGCTTTCCAGTATAGTAAAAAGGAAAGAATAGGAAAAAAAATGTTTCAATCCAACAGTACACAGAATCAAGGTGTACTAACAAGTCTTTGACCATGTTTTGCTCACTTACTAACTGTACAAAAATTATATAATTATGAAGTATTTGAGGATATTATTGTCTCAAGTATGAAAGAGTCATTAGAGAAATTTCTAATACATAGCAATTAGAAAGCAAAGACATATTTACAAGCTGAGTGTATTAAAATAAACAATTTATCAGAGCAAAATACTGTCCTTGCCTTAAGTTTTAAATGTCATTTAAAAAGCAATCTATCTAGGATTAACTGAAAGATGTGGGAAAATTCTGTGACTTTTAGTTAGCCACAAAATCAGTAACCATTTATAAAATTTTAAAAGAAGCAATTATATGATGAGATAAGTACAATGCAAGTAGTGTATGAAAATGATTTATAAACAACATTAAATCTGTTCTTAAAATACTCAGTTGCTAGCCCATTAATTCATTTAATTCTTATAGCAACCCTCTGATGGTGTGTTATTATAGCTGTTATACTTACCATGTAAAGGAAAAGAAAGCAATAGATATATAAAGTACCCTCAGTGATCAGTGCAAAGAAATAGAGGAAAATCATAGACTGGAAAATACTATAGATCACTTCAAGAAAATTAAAAATACCAAGGGAACATTTCATGCAAAGATGGGCACAATAAAGGACAAGAATGGTGTGGACCTCATAAGCAGAAAACATCAAGAAGAGGTGGCAAAAATACACCAAAGAATTATTAAAAAAAAAAATCTTTATGACCCAGATAACCACGATGGTGTGATCACTCACCTAGAGTCAGACATCTTGGAATGTGAAGTCAAGTGGGCCTTAAGAAGCATCACTACAGAAAAAGCTAGTGGAGATGATGGAATTCCAATTGAGCTATTTCAAATTCTAAAAGATGATGCTGTGAAAGTGCTACACTCAATATGCCAGCAAATTTGGAAAACTGAGCAGTGGCCAGAGGACTGGAAAAGGTCAATTTTTTTCCAATCTCAAAGAAAGATAATGCCAGAAAATGCTCAAACTACCACACAATTAGACTCATCTCATATGCTAGCAAAGTAATATTCAAAATTCTCCAAGTCAGGCTTCAACAGTATGTGAACTGTGAACTTTTAGATGTTCAAGCTGGATTTTAAAAAGGCAGAAGAACAAGAGATGAATTGTCAACATCTGTTGGATCATCAAAAAGCAAGGGAGTTCCAGAAAAACACTTACTTCTGATTTATTGACTATGCCATAGCCTTTGACTATGTGGATCAAGACAAACTGTGGAAAATTCTTTAAAAATTAGAATATCAGACCACCTGACCTGCCTCCTGAGAAATCTGTGTGCAAGTCAAGAAGCAACAGCTAGAACTGGACATGGAAAAACAGACTGGTTCCAAATAGGGAAAGGAGTGCATCAATGCTGTATATCGTCACCCTGCTTATATATAAAGTACATCATGGAAAAAGCTGGGCTGGATAAAAACACAGGCTGGAATCAAGATTGCCAGAAGAAATATCAATAACCTCAGATATGCAGACGACACCACCTTTAAGGCAGAAAGCAAAGAAAAATTAAAGAGCCTCTTGATAAAAGTGAAAGAAGAGAGTGAAAATGTAGCTTAAAACTCAAGATTCAGAAAACTAAGATCATGGCATCTGGTCTCATCACTTCATGGCAAATAGATGGCAAAGCAATAGAAAGTGACAGACTTTATTTTGGGGGCTCACAATAGAAAGTGACAGGCTTTATTTGGGGGGCTCAAAATCACTGCAGATAATGACTGCAGCCACAAAATTAAAAGATGCTTGTTTCTTGGAAAAAAGTTATGACCAACCTAGATAGAATATTAAAAAGCATAGACATTACGTTCAGTTCAGTTCAGTCACTCAGTCATGTCCGACTCTTTGTGACCCCATGAATTGCAGTACACCAGGCCTCCCTGTCCATCACCAACTCTCAGAGTTCACTCAAACTTATGTCCATCGAGTTGGTGATGCCATCCAGCCATCTGATTCTCTGTCATCCCCTTCTCCTCCTGCCCCCAATCCCTCCCAGCATCAGAGGCTTTTCCAATGAGTCAACTCTTTGCATGGGGTGGCCAAAGTACTGGAGTTTCAGCTTTAGCATCATTCCTTCCAATGAACACCTAGGACTGATCTCCTTTAGAATGAACTGGTTGGATCTCCTTGTAGTCCATGGGACTCTCAAGTGTCTTCTCCAACACCATAGTTCAAAAGCATCAATTCTTCAGTGCTCAGCTTTCTTCACAGTCCAACTTTCACATCCATACATGACCACTGAAAAACCATGGCCTTGACTAGACAGACTTTTAAACAAAATAATAGACTAACAAAATAATAGCTTTGACATCTCTTACAAGAGGTGAAATCCGTTCCCTTTACTTTTGAATCTTGTATGTCCCAATGGCTTACTTTCACCAATAGAATGTGCCCTCTTAGAATCCTAAGACCCTCATTCTGCATGTTAGCAGAGCTAAGCCTCCTCAAAGATTAGAAATTATGTGCAGAGAGACATTACATAGACAAAAAATGTCCAGCCATACAGCAAAAGCCCCAGACATATAATGAGTCCATTTAGGACCATCAAGCCTCAGATTATGGTAACTGCATGAGTTACCACAGCGAGATCAGTAGGATAACTGTCCAGCTGAGCCAAGTTCACAAAGCTGTCAAGACAGAAATGTGAACAAATAAATGAGGTTCATTAGAATTACTTAGCTTGGAGTAAACTTGTCATGCAGAAAATTTTCCCTGAAACAGAAGTTAATAAGCCTTCTGTCATTTTTTTTTTTCAGTTGGACTTATCTTGAGTATTGAATCTGTTTCTCCACTCCACAATTGCAAAATACATTGAACAAAATATGTCAACAATCTGATAACTATAGTGATGGATGACATATACAAATACCATATGTAGATAAAAGATAACAGCTGCTCAAAACTACTATACTGGACTTAGAAATTTCTGAAAGTGTGATCCAGGACTACTGCTTCCAGAAATAACTGTACAATGATACCTTATCTATCTTCTATTGAGCTAGAAATTGCATCTAACTGTCATAAATTTTCATTGTGATACATTGACCAGTAGATTGCAATTACAATGTGAGGCATACGACTTGACATATATTCCTTAATGGGTTATGTGACATTCAGAGTATAAGTGATAGGAAAGAAATGGCAGGGATATGTTTAATGAAGTAAAGTGGACAGAGCTGATTTCAATGTTGCTTTTTACAGTAAAGTGCACCTGTAAAAGGCCTGTGAGCTGGGCTTGAGATGGAGCCAAAACTCCCCAGACCGCAAGTCATAGATGTAGTACCTGCCAGAGATGTACCTACTAGTGTATCTACCAGAAATGCTGGTGTGTTAGGGATTTTCATCCAACAAGCCAAAGAAAAATTGCTCACAATAATTGTACAAAGAATTACTCACCAGCGTGCCTATTGTGAGTCATATAATGGAAATAAAATAGTTGAGGCATTATTTCTTGTGAATATTTTCAGATGCTAAACTTAATATCATGTGACATTGAACCAATGGTTATGTAGGAGGCAGATTTGGGGCATAAGTAGAACTGATACAAAGAGACCTATTCAACACACACAGTAAAAATTTATTGCCAGGGTCCAGCCCCGGTGGATCCAGGGTAATTCGAAGGTGGGGACAGAGTAGGCATCCTAGAAAAAAGCTATTTAATTACAGATATATAGAGAGATTAGAAATGGTTAGTGTAGTAAGAAATATTAGTGGAGAAAAATAAGGCTGAATAACTTGGCTTACATGGAATACCAATCACCACCTACGTAGGCCACAGGCATCTTTCCGTTCTCCCAAAAGAGAGGAGGCACTGAGGCCTCCCGGTCTGATCTTAGAAGCCCCGGCAAAGTTAGTAGGCTTGGTGTGTACCCCCATACCAGATGGGAATTCAGCCAGGAAAGCAGGGAGCAAGAAAGAAACGACACAGGGGAATCAGTCTTTCCAGAAACTGATCCAATTTCTTTATTTTTAGGTTTGCTTTTATACCTTTGTTATACATAGGGATGAATACAGAGTCATGCAGGGGTCAGCAGACCTGACTTATAATCAGGTGCTTCACATAAAATTATACAAAGGTCTTATGGGTTTTTACATCATCTTCTGGCCATGAGGTCTGCTGCCAGTGTATGGCCCTTTCTGATACCGGTCAGTTAACCAGAAAACTTATTTTTCCAGGGTTGATTTTTTCTTAAATCAGGTGCCACCCTCCAAATAAAGTTGCATTCCTATAGGGTGAGGATGCAGTGAGTTACAATCAAGAAAGGAATTTACTTAACCTAAGGTTTAACATGATTAATCTTAAAGGTTAATACTTATTTCTCCTATATGCTAGTTATATTCACTATAAGGGCAGGGAATGGAGATTTAGCAGCAAACATCAGTCCAACAAGTGAAAACCTTTTACCAATGTTTCCCTTAAGATCGATTTAGTCTTAAGATAGTGATAAAGCTACATTTGTGCATAGCAAGGACACAGTGATTTATAACAAAGTTTAGTGATCTATAACAAAAGATAAAATTCATTAATTCAAAAAGTCTAGTATTGCTAACATCAAAAACTACTATATTTCCTTTTCTATATTCCAAATACATTGATTAATATATTCCCAGGTACCTAAAGATATGAAGGCCTGGCAGCAATCATTGACTCAACAATGAAAAAAAGCCATATGCTAATACTCCAAATTCTCTGTGCTGTTTATGGTTGAGAGGTTGTCACACAAGCTAGTCTGTCAGAAGAGAGGTTTGACCTGAGACACCTTTGTCACACCCAGGGCAGGGAATTAGCAGTAATTATTGGCAAATGAAAAAAACCTTCACCAATATAATTTCTAATCAACCCACCAATACTACACTAATGATCTTCTAACTTCTCAAATGAGTCTGTATTTAGAAAGTTTTAAAGCATCCCGTACCTCTCATAGTTGGGAGGCTGTAAACAATCACATGTGGCCAGACAAACCTGATCAGGCAGGCCAGAGAACCTTCAGAGTTCGTAAGTTGAAACACTCTTGTCATGCCCAGAAATTTTTATTAACTGGAGCTGCAAGTTAGCTCCTTCTCTGAGAGAAATGATTATAGGGGAGAGCTCCCCGTAAAGTACTCTGGTTTTGGGGGTAGATGCTTGGGAACATGGGGTTTCCTGAGGCTTGATTATGCCTTTGTGTATGCCAAGCCTCCTTCCTCATGACCTTTGCCATGGGCAGAGTTCCTCATGCTGGCCCCCAGCAATTTATTATGTTAAAGACAATATGGAAGAAAAGATTGTGATCTCGGGTGATGGACAATCCATTCATGGTATGACTAGCAATTAAGTGCATTTAAATGATGTAAATATGATTACACTCAAGGAGAGAAGAAGACTGAAAATGGACAGAAAAGATTGTATAGTGACTTTTCTTGACTATATTGACAAAAGTGAAAACATTAGCTACAGAATACCTAAGTAAATGATTTCAGTTCAGTTCAGTCACTCAGTCGTGTTTGACTCTTTGTGACCCCATGAATTGCAGCATGCCAGGCCTCCCTGTCCATTACCAACTCCCGGAGTTCACTCAGACTCATATCCATCGAGTCAGTGATGCCATCCATCCATCTCATCCTCTGATGTCCCCTTCTTCTCCTGCCCCCAATCCTCCCCAGCATCAGAGTCTTTCCAACAAGTCAACTCTTCGCATGAGATAGCCAAAGTACTAGAGTTTTTAGATCATACTATGCCATCACTTACAGGTTCCAGAGAATTTCTAAGGGCCCTCATTAGTGTTTGTACAATTTCTACTTTTGTCTGTTCATTTTCGGTGGATGTCATTACTGAAACAATCATCAAAAATGTTACAAAATATAGGTATGCTGTGAATTATTTCAATTTGAAACATCTGAATCTATGTTCTCAATTTAAAGGACCAATGATTATGATATGTGGTTAAACTAAAAGCACCATGTTATTTGGACATATTCCATTCATTCATACCTTCAGAGTAGCATTTTTATAAGAAATTTAAAGGGGCACTAAAGATGTTTCCTTAAAAGGTTTAGAAAGTGTTCTAATCATTCTTTTATATGTAGTTGACCAGTTTTCCCAGCATCACTTGTTGAAGAGATTGTCTTTTCTTAATTTTATATTTTTGCCTCCTTTTCCAAAGAAAAGGTGTCCATAGGTGAATGGATTTATCTCTGAGATTTCCATTTTTTCCGTTGATCTATATTTCTGCTTTTGTGCCAGTACCATACTGTCTTGATGACTGTAGCTTTGTAATATAGTCTAAAGTCAGGAAGACTGATCCCTCCAGTCTCATTGAGGTCTTTGTATTTCCGTACAAATTGTTAAATTATTTGTTCTGTAGAAAATACCGTTGGTAGTTGGATAGGGATTTCACTGAATCTATAGATTGCTTTGGGTAGTATAATCATTTTCACTATACTGATTCTTCAAATCCAAGCACATGGTATATTTCTCCATCTATTTGAGTTGAATTTGATTTTTAAATCAGTGTTTTATAGTTTTCTGTATACAGAGTTTTTGTCTGTTTAGAAAAAATTATTTCTAAGTATTTCATTCTTTTTGTTGCAATAGTGAATGGGATTGTTTCCTTAATTTCTCTTTCTGACTCTTCATTGCTAGTGTATATGAATGCAAAGGATTTCTGTGTGCTAATTTTATATTCAGCCACTTTACTATATTCATTGATTAGCTGAACAAATTACATTAAATTGAAATTTACAACCACTAAACTTACAACCTAAAATTACAACCACTAGTAATTTTCTGGTAGCATCTTTAGGGTTTTCTAGGTAGAGAATCATGTCATCAGCAAACATTTAGAGTTTCATTTCTTCTTTTCCAATAAATGAAATTATAACATTTCTAATATCACATACAAAAATAAACTCAAAAGGGAATAAAGACCTAAATTAAGACCAGAAATTATAACACTCTTACAGGAAAACACAGATAGAACACTCTCTGAAATAAATTATATCAATATCCTCTATGAACAGCCTCCCAGAATAATGGAAATAAAAACAAAAATAAACAAATGGGACCTAATTAAGCCTAAAATCTTTTGCACAATGAAGGAAACTATAAGCAAGGTATAAGAAAAGCAGACCTCAGAATGGGAGAAAATATTAGCATACAAAACAACTGACAAAGAATTCATCTCCAAAATACAGAAGCAACTCATGTAGCTCAATACCAGAAAAATGAACAATCCAATCCAAAAGTGAACAAAAGACCTAAATAGACATTTCTCCAAAGGAAACATAGATGACTAATAAACACATGAATGTATGCTCAATATCACTCATTATTAGAGAAATGCAAATCAAAAGCACAATGAAGTATCATCTAACACCAGTCAGAATGGCCATCATCTAAAAGTTTACAAACAATAAATGCTGGGAGGGTGTGAGTAAAAATGAACCCTCTTACAATGTCTGTGGGAATTCAAACTGATACAACCACTATGGAGAACAGTATGGAGATTCCTTTAAAACCTAGGAATTAAACTGCCATAGGACCCAGCAATCCCACTACTTTAAATATACCCAAGGAAATCAGAATTGACAAAGACACATGTACCCCAGTATTCAATGCACTAATTTACAATAGCTAGGACATGGAAGTAACTTACATGTCCCTCAACAGATGAATGGATAAGGAAGTTGTGATACATATACCCAATGGAATATAACTTAGCTCTAGAAAAGAATGTATTTGAGTCAGTAACCTGAAGCCTATTATACAGAGCGAAGTAAGTCAGAAAGAGAAAGACATTATCTATATTAATATATATGTGTGTGTATATATATATATATATATATATATATGGAATTTAGAAAGATGGTACCAATGATCCTACATGCAGGGCAGTAAAGGAGACACAGATGTAAAGAAGAGACTTTTGAACTCATTGAGGGAAGAAGAGGATGGGATGATTTGAGAAATAGCATTGAAACACAGGCATTGCCATATGTAAAACAGATAGCCAATGAGTTGGTTGTATGACGCAGGGCACCCAAAGCTGGTGCTCTGTGACAACCTGGAGGGATAGAGTGGGATGGGAAGTGGGAGGCAGGGTTCAGGATGGAGGTTATGCATGAAACATGTATACCAATGACTGATTTATACTGATGTATGGCAAAAATTATCACAATATTGTAAAGTGATTATCCTCCAATTAAAATAAATAAACTGATTTTTAAAATTTGCTTAAGAAAAGAAAATGGAACAAAGAGCTTGTCTGCATGATCAGGTGCCTGGAGTTAATCTTTTCATAGAGAGGCTACAAAATGGGGTCTTTTGGGGTGTAAAAGTACGAATGCAAGCGTAAGAAATGATACCATAATACAAGTTTGCCTTTTCCACCTGATAATGTGTTTCTGTTGTAATGTAGAATCCCATGATACCAAGCTCTTGATTCAGTTTGTTTACTCCTATTGGGAAAGATATTTTGACATATAGTATTATCTCTAAAACTTTACACCTTGCAACATTTATCCTGAAAGAATTTCAGGTTAGATGGCTCTTATGTCAGCAGCTTTTCCTTCTTTTCCAAAGAAACCCTCTTTTGAAGTTCTTATGGTACATATGAGAATGAATATACTTTAGAAATAGAAAATGAACAATTAATGATTTCCTAATAACCACATGTATGTAAATATAATTTTCTATACTGCCATCATGTTCAACAATAGCAAGGACACATGTAAAGCAAAGTCGACAATTGTCCAAGTGGTCTGGAAGGGATTCAGAAACCATTGATTTGTAGCTGAATACCTTGAGCCAAGCAGAAATACTTTTGCAAGCATGTCACAATGTTAAAATGTAATTCTGCTCCATATAGATATTTTAAACAGATTTCTTTGGCAAGAGACTAGACAAATTAGGCAAGACTCAGAAAAATGATGAAGAACAGTTAGGTGGAATACATACATTCATAAAATGATGAGACATTTTCCTGAGTGACCCTTTGGGAAAAGGCATAACCTTCAGCATATGAAGAACTCTCTTACATATGAATGATCATAAAGTCAAATAGGTTGTGAAAAATATAACTGAGTATTGTGGAAGTAAAAATAAAATGAGCTCACTCATCATTGTTTTTCTGGTGCTCAGTTCTGTCTGAATCTTTGTGAACCCATGAACTGCAACACACCAGGCTTCCCTGTCCTTAACTATCTCCTAGCGTTTGTTCAAACTCATGTCCTTTGAGTCACTGATGTGATCCAACCACATCATTCTCAGTCACCCTCTTCTCCTCCAACTTTCAATCTTTCCCAGTATCCGGATATTTTCCAGTGAGTCAGCTCTTCGTAACAGGTGTCTGAAGTATTGGAGCTTCAGCTGCAGCATCAGTTCTTCCAATGAATATTCAGAGTTGATTTTCTTTAGGATTAACTGGTTTGATCTCCTTGCAGTCCAAGGGACTTTCAAGTGTCATCTCTTGCACCACAGTTTGAAAGCATCACTTCTTTGGTGCTCAGCCTTTTTATGGTCCAACTCTCACATCCATACATGGCTACTAGAAAAGCCATAGCTTTGACTAGATGGAGCTTTGTCAGCAAAGTGATGTCTCTGCTTTTTAATACACTGTCTATGTTTGTCATAGCTATTCTTCAAAGGTGCAAACATCTTTTAACTTCATGGCTAAAGTCACTGCATTGAAAATGGAGAAAAAAAAAAAAAAGCTGACACTGTTCCCACATTTTCCCCATCTATTTGCCATGAAGTATTAGAACCAGAAAGCATGGTCTTCATTATTTTTTATGGTTGAGTTTTAACCCATCTTTTTCATTTTCCTCTTACATATTCATCAAGAGACCCTTGGATACCTCTTCACTTTCTGCCATTAAAGTGCTATCATCTTCATATCTGAGGTTATTAATATTCCTTGCCACAATCTTCATTCCAGCTTGAACATCATCCAGCCTAGCATTTCATATGATGTACTCTGCATATAAGTTAAATAAGCAGTTGACAATGCAGAGCCTTGATGTACTCCTTTCCAATTTGGAACCAGTTCTTTGTTCCATGCCCGGATCTAACAGTTGCTTCTTGATCTGCATATAGGTTTCTCAGGAGGCATGTTAGGTGGTCTGTTATTCCCACACACTCAAAGGCTTTAGCATCATCAATGAAGTAGATGTTTTTCTGAAAGTTCCTTGCTTTTTCCATGAGCCAGCTGTTGTTGGAGATTTGATCTCTTGTTCCTTTGATTTTTCTAAATCCAACTTTACATCTGGAAGTTCTTGATTCACATACTGCTGAACTTTAGCTTGAAGGATTTTGAGCATAGTTTCATTAGAATGTGAAATGAGTGCAACTGTATGGTAATTTGAATATTATTTAGCATTGCCTTTCTTTGGGATTGGAATGAAAATTGACCTTTTCCAGTCCTGTGACCACTGCTGAGTTTTCCAAATTTGCTGGCATAAGGAGTGAAGCACATTAGCAGCATCATTTTATAGGATTTGAAATAACTTGGCTGGAATTCCATCGCCTCCACTAGCTTTGTTTATAGTAATGCTTCTGAAGGCACACTTGACTTCACATTCCAGGATATCTGGCTCTAGGTGAGTGACCACACCATCATGGTTATCTAGGTCATTAAGAGCTTTTTTTTTTTTTTTAATGATTCTTCTGTGTTTCTTGTCACCTCTTGTTAATATCTTCTGCTTCTGTTATGTCCTTGCCATTTTTGTCTTTTATTGCGCCTACCACTGCATGAAATGCTCCCTTAGTAGTAGCTCCAATTTTCTTAAAGAGATCTCTAGTATTACCCATTCTATTGTTTACTTCTATTTCTTTACACTTTTCATTTAAGAAGGCTTTCTCATCTGTCCTTTCTAGTCTTTGGAACTCTGCATTCTGTTGAATATATCTTTCCCTTTCTTCTTTGCCTTTCATATCTCTTCTTTTCTCAGCTATGTGTAAAGCCTCCTCAGAACACCACTTTGCCTTCTTGCATGTCTTTTTCTTAGGTATGGTTTTGGTCACCAAGTCCTATGCAAAGTTATGAACCTCTGTCCATAGTGCTTCAGGCACTCTGTCTAACACATCTAGTCCCTTGAATCTAATTGGCATCTCCACTTTATGTATAAACATAAAAGATTTGATTGAGATCATACCTGAATGGCCTAGTGGTGTTTCCTACTTTCTTCAATTTGAGCCTGAATTTTGCAATTAGGAGCTGATGACCTGAGCCTAAGTCAGCTCCAGTTCTTGTTTTTGTTGACTGTATGGAGTTTCTATATCTTTGGCTGTAAAGACTATGATTAATCTGATTTCAGTACTGGCCATCTAGTGACAACCATGTGTTTAGTCATTTATTGTGTTGTTGGAAGTGTGTGTCTGCTTGGCAAACAGTCCATTTTTTTAACAAAACTCTGTTAGCTTTTGCCTTGCTTCATTTTGTACTCCAAGGCCAAACTTGCCTGTTTTTCCAGGTATCTCCTGACTTCCTATTTTTGCATTCCAGTCCCTTATGATGAGAAGGACATCTTTCTTTGGCATTAGTTCTATGATGTATTGTAGGCCTTTGTAGAATCATTCAACTTCAGTTTCTTCATCATCAGGGGTTGGGGCATAGACTTGGGTTATTGTAATGTTGAATGGTTTGCTTGGAAATTAACTGAAATCATTCTGTCATTTTTCAGATTTCAGGCAAGTAACACATTTCAGAATCTTTTGTTGACTTATGAGGTCTATGCCATTCCTTCTAAGGGATTCTTACCCACAGTAGTAGACATAATGGTCATCTGAATTAAATTTGTCCATTCCTATCTATTTTAGTTCACTGTTTCCTAAAATGTTGATGTTCACTCTTGCCATTTCCTGTTTGACCACATCCAATTTACCTTGACCCATGAACCAAACATCCAGATTCACGTACTTTACAATATCAGACATTACTTTTCACCATCAAACACAATCACAATTAGGTGTCATTTCTGCTTTGGCTCAGCCTCTTCATTATTTCTGTAGCTATCTCTCTGCTCTTCCCTAGTAGTGTATTGGACACGTATGACTTTGGAGGTTCAACTTTCAGTGTCATATCCTTCTGCATGTTCATACTATTCATGGAGTTCTTAGGCAAGAATACTGCAGTGGTTTGTCATTCTCTTCTCCTGGAGACCATGTTTTGTCAGGCCCTAACTAGCAGAGACATGTCCTTCAGCTGCTCAAAATAGCTATATGACATGCCCAGTGACCTGGCTGGCCCATTGCTTGTCCTTGTTGAGCATGTAAACTTTCACTGACTGTCAGTTCAGTTCATTTCAGTTGCTCAGTTGTGTCTGACTCTTTGCAACCCCATGAATCGCAGCATGCCAGGCCTCCCTGTCCATCACCAACTCTCGGAGTTCACTCAGATTCACATCCATCGAGTCTGTGATGCCATCCAGCCATCTCATCCTCTGTCGTCCCCTTCTCCTTCTGCCCTCAATCCCTCCCAGCATCAAAGTCTTTTCCAATGAGTCAACTCTTCGCATGAGGTGACCAAAGTACTGGAATTTCAGCTTTAGCATCATTCCTTCCAAAGAAATCCCAGGGCTGATCTCCTTCAGAATGGACTGGTTGGATCTCCTTGCAGTCCAAGGGACTCTCAAGAGTCTCTCCAACACCACAGTTCAAAAGCATCAATACTTCAGCACTCAGCCTTCTTCACAGTCCAACTCTCACATCCATACATGACCACAGGAAAAACCATAGCCTTGACTAGATGGACCTTAGTCAGCATAGTAATGTCTCTCTTTGAATATGCTATCTAGGTTGGTCAAAACTTTTCTTCCAAGGAGTAAGCATCTTTTATTTAATGGCTGCAGTCACCATCTGCAGTGATTTTGGAGGCAAAAAAAAAAGAAAAGAAAAGAAAAGAAAAATAGTCTGACACTGTTTCCACTGTTTCCCCGTCTATTTCCCATGAAGAGATGGGACCTGATGCCATGATCTTCGTTTTCTGAATGTTGAGCTTTAAGCTACATTTTCACTCTCCTCTTTCACTTTCATCAAGAGGCTTTTTAGTTCCTCTTCACTTTCTGCCATAACGATGATGTCATTTGCATATCTGATATTATTGAGATTTCTCCCGGCAATCTTGATTCCAGCTTGTACTTCTTCCAACCCAGCGTTTTTCATGATATATTCTGCATATAAGTTAAATAATATACAGCCTTGAAGTACTCCTTTTCCTGTCTGAAACCAGTCGTTTGTTCCATATCCAGTTCTAACTGTTGCTTCCTGACCTGCATACGGATTTCTCAAGAGGCAGGTCAGGTGGTCTGGTATGCCTATCTCTTTCAGAACTTTCCACAGTTTATTGTGATCTACACAGTCAAAGGCTTTGGCATAGTCAATAAAGCAGAAATAAATGTTTTTCTGGAACTCTCTTCCTTTTTTCATGATCAAGTGGATGTTGGCAATTTGATCTCTGGTTCCTCTGCCTTTTCTAAAACCAGCTTGAACATCAGGAAGTTCATGGTTCACGTATTACTGAAGCCTGGCTTGGAGAATTTTGAGCATTACTTTACTAACATGTGGGATTAATGCAATTGTGAGGTAGTTTGAGCATTCTTTGGCATTGCCTTTCTTTGGGATTGGAATGAAAACTGACCTTTTCCAGTCCTGTGGCCACCGCTGAGTTTTCCCAATTCGCTGGCATATTGAGTGCAGCACTTTTACAGCATCATCTTTCAGGATTTGAAATAGCTCAACTGGAATTCCATCACCTCCACTAGCTTTGTTTGTAGTGATGGTTTCTAAGGCCCACTTGACTTCACATTCCAGGATGATTATCTGGGTCATGAAGATTTTTTTGTACAGTTCTTCTGTGTATTCTTGCCACCTCTTCCTCACTGACTGTGAGGTGTTCTGAGAGTCTCAACAGCTTAAGTTGTAAAGAGTGTCACAGAGAAATATTGACTAGGAAAAGTTTCCTGGTAATCCAGTTGGTGCAAACAAGGAAAAATACAGTCTGCAATGTGTCCTCTTAGTGGGAAGTATACAAATCATAGTATACAATGATACCTAAAATTATTGTTAAAATTATTAAGGTGATTATTTGTAACTGGGTTATGAATGGAGCACAGCCTTGATAGACTCTAAATTTAATAAACAGTGATTTTTAATAACTGCTTCTTATTGAGAGTATGTAATATAAGTGAGACAATGATATATTGTGAATATATATTTGATATAGAAAACATTGATATTGGTATTTGGTATAATAAATGATTTTTTTCTTTGAAAGTAATTGAATAGAAAAGGATATTGTCCAAATAAAAAATCATTGGAATATTATTTGGGAAAATTGATTTTTGATTCTTAACTGAAGTAGCTTCAATGGAAATTAACTGGACTGAAGAAGAAATAAATGTATTTTCTGAATAATTAGATGTACATTTAAATGCATATCATATTTATTTTTGAAAAGTACAAATAGTAGTAAGCGAAGGGATAAAAAGTAAAATCAAATTGATTTACAAACTATTCAAAATGTGCAAAGATTTGATCAAGACTAGATGCTTTTGATCTGTGGTGATGGAGAAGACTCTTGAGAGTCCATTGGACTGCAAAGAGATCCAACCAGTCTATTCTAAAGGAGATCAGTCCTGGGTGTTCTTTGGAAGGACTAACGCTAAAGCTGAAACGCCAGTACTTTGGCCACCTCATGCGAAGAGTGGACTCATTGGAAAAGATTTTGATTCTTGGAGGTACTGGGGGAAGGAGGAGAAGGGGACGACAGAGAATGAGACGGCTGGATGGCATCTCTGACTCGATGGACATGAGTCTGAGTGAACTCCGGAGTTGGTGATGGACAGGGAGGCCTGGTATGCTGCGATTCATGGGGTCGCAAAGAGTCAGACACGACTGAGCGACTGAACTGGACTGAACTGAACATATCTAGTCAATCATACTAACATTCACATAAGTTTGTCTACCTGTTAACTACAGACAAAAAAAAATCATTTGTTATTTTTGCAATATCAAAAATTTGCATTTCAAAACAGATATAAAAGGATGTTAAAATTATAAATGACACAATTGTATCCAGAGCTCAAGGATAGATAATTGTTAAAAGGTTAAAATTTCTTCTGAACTCATAATTCATGTCCAAAAACAACTGAGACTATGGCTCTGAATTTATCTGTCCCCTGTAATGTGTTGACAACGTGAACAATGATGTCACGTGTATTGTACCTGGTTATCAGAAATGTATATTGTTAAACTGCTGAATTGTGGCTGCCCTGGGAATGATGCAACTTGCACATATTGCTAGAAGGACTCCTTGGGAAAACTGTAAAAGTTAGATGAGGAATGGAAGGGTTGCTTCCCTGATTAGCTGTGTCTGGGCTCTCTTCAGTGTCTTTTGCCTTCAAACACGAGGGCTTTGACTACAGTGAAACCCCTGGATGCACTTCTATTTGCTGTGTGATTATTCCCTTCTTTTAAGTAAATGAGAAAGTTAGGAAGGCCAAATCAAATAGTCTATCTGTAATCTAATTTTAGATATGACATTCTATAACTTGTGCCATATTCTACTTGTTAGATGTGAGACATTAGATCTAGGCACCAAACAAGGAAAAAAAAAATGTATCAAAAGTACCATAGGTTTTCTATTAAACTATGAGGAAATCTTCGTGAAATATAAATATAAATAATGCAGCATTTCAATACCTTTGATTTTTTTTTAATTCTTAGGACAGATTCAAAAGATACATATTTTTAATACTCTGACTTTTCAAAATCTATCAAAACTGATAACTAAGTTATAAGTATTTTTATAACTGAATCAGATCAAATATTCTGAATAATCCTACAGTGTTAAAGTAAATAACACACTTTATTTTGTTTCTGTTTCTGTAACCAGGTAATGAGCAGTTGAAAGTCATATTTACGATGTCCATAATATTGCCCTTTTCATATTAATGTGTCCTGAGCTTAAAAAACTCTCTCTACTTTTTAAGCTTTGCAGTTCAAAGTATGAATCTATGTGATTGGTTGCTGGGTTAAGAGGTTGCATAGATTACTAGATCAAGCTACATTTTACATTCAAATTAATGTCACAACTGTAACAAATTGGGATGCTCGGCTATTGTCAACTAATGTAGGGCCAAGGTTGGCAAATTAGTTAGTATTAGCATATAGACCTTTTGGCAGGAAAGAAAAGCTTTTTACTTGGAGCTGGGCATTCTGCAGGATTTGTCAACTTGAATCTGCCACTGGTCTCATTATCTCATTTGTCTTATTTAGGTTAAATTGGCAGTTATGTCTTCATGGCAAATGTTTGCTTTTACAAATGAGCAATGAAGCACAATCTGTGAAACATATACTAAAATCGCTTTTCTGCAAGTTTGTAAAGTATTTCCAGAACTGGATAAGCCATAGAAAAATTTCTTTGCCCTTTGACTTTGTTTTATATTGTAAATTTGTGGTTATTAAGGCAAATACTGCAGAAATTAGAGATCCTGTAGTCAACTGAAAAAAAAAGGTATTGAAAATGTGAAAGCCTAATTTATGACATTAGACAAGTTAAAGAGTAAGAGATTACTTTCATTTTGATTTTTAGTGTTGTAAATTAAAATTTCTTTATCTGATCCTGATTGGCACAATCATATACCTTATGCACCTATGTGAGTATCTATATGTCTGCACAAAACCACACACACATATACAAACACACATCCATATATATGTATACATGCACAAACACACATGATATCACTGTAACATTTTATTCTGGTCAATAATGTGTAAGACAGGCTTATTTTGGTTAGCTTGTGAACATGAAGCTTAGAGAATTAAGTGATAGATGGGCTCTATTATGAAGACATATAAACAGACTTACATATACACATATATAAGGCCTCAAAATAGTATGGTGTATAAGCAATATGTTAGTGTAACTAAGGGCCTTCCATGGTGGCTCAGTGGTAAAGAATTCACGTGCAATGCAGGAGACACAGGTTCAATCCCTGGATCGGTAAGATCCCCTGCAGAAGGAAAAGGCAACCCACTCCAGTTTTCTTGCCTGGGAAATCCCATTGAGAGAGGAGCCTAGTGGGTCCATGGGGTCACAAAAGAGCCTGACACAACTTAGTGACTAATAACAACAAACGTGTAAGTTATAGTATGAGTGAAAGTTACATGTTAACAATAGTATATATAAACTGTTTAATACATTTAAGGTTAGATTAGCTAGATTATACTATATGTAACAAAAAAATAACATCATTCTTAGCCAAAAAAAAAAGTTATAAGAAAGATATCTTCATTATTTTATGTACTAAACAAAATGAAGAAAAAACAATAAATGCTACATCAGAAGAATTGTTCATAAGGTTATCTTACTTTAAGTTATATCCTCAAAATTATAGTTTAAGATCTACAAAAGAAGTACTGCCACACTCTTCAACCCAAATCTTTGCAGACTTTCTAGGTTACAGATTATGAAAAAATCGTTGCTCAAACAAGAAGACAAATATTTTATGGACAGGTACAAAGTTCACTGAAACAACAAAATAATTAATAGTCTTTTGCTAAAATGAATAACAGAAAAATACATTTTCCAGATACATGATCAAAAATAGTCTGTTTCCATGGCTTTTATTTAAGCTATGATTATTGAGATTTTTATAGAGAAATTCCCAATACAGTGTATCATTTGATAATCAGTAAAAGTCAAATTATTTTGTCACAGATATAATTCATATTGGTTCTTTCTTAGTTTATGGATGTATAAAGGACCAAAATTCTACTTGCTTCAATTTCAGCAACAAGAATAGAACAAGACCTGTGGATTACAGTAGAAACCCCATGTTGAAAACAGTAGTAAGTAATCATTGGCCATAGGGGGCATGAATGAAAATATAATAAATAAATTTTTATCTAATTACCCAGAATATATTTCCAAGTACATAGGAAATAGGCCGTTTGTAATAATTGCTACACATATATTTACAATTACACTTTTACCAGTTAATATGGGAATTTGCTCATACTTTTAAGATATGATTCCTTTATAGTTCACTTACTGACAAAATAATTTTTAGCTTTGAAGTCTGATCAGAACATCTGGGTAAGTATCGACTTATATGGATTGTTTTACCTTACACAATCTCTGCTAGAGATTAGCATTTAGGTTTGAGAAAGGGCTATATAAATTATTTTCCTTATCCACACCATGTCATGATAGATTATTGCTATCTTAAATGTGTTTTTTTGAAATGCTTCTATGAACTCTTTTTAACCTCAAAATACCAAGAGAATACTCTGTTCTGAAAACTTGTGGTGTAGTATGCCCAAAAGGATAATTATCAAATAATTATTGGCAAACTCTCAATAAGCAATAGTTACTGTCATAAACTCAGAACATGAAAGTAAATTTCTAAAACTTATTTTTCAAGTTCTATTTACTTGAAATAGCTCTTAAGTAGGATTAAATTACCATTTTAATGGAATCCACTTTTTAATGAACTAAATAAATCAATATTTACAAGAACTGAGACTTCCTTGTTTCCTTCAGTACAAACCAAAGGCTAGTAAATATCTAAAACTGCTACATAAAATACAAATCATGCTTTTTTAAAAGAGTGATTGCATAAGACTTGGAGAAATGGAACTTCTTAGGGCAGAATTTCTCAAGGAAGACAAAGTTAGGAAAAGGAGCAGTTGCTGAAGCTGTTGTATATCCTGAATGTGTGTTCCCCTGCAGGATGGGAACATGTCAGGATTCTGTGAGGCTGCACCTGTGCAGGGTGAGGAATCATGGGAATTTGCCACATGCAAAGTTCGGAGTACAGAAAGATCTATACTATTAGAAAATAGTTAACTAAAAAATGAATTTGAAGCCAGTCAGAAAGCAAGGGCAATTTCTCTCTCATATTTCAGGCTCTTTTTCTAAGTAAAATAGAAATAGTTTCCCATGAGAATTTATGGCAACAAGGTAGGTATAGGAATTGAATTTGTACTATTTGTCTGGTTCCAAAAATACAAAAGAATAATTTGAAGTGGAGTGGATTTGTATTTCTTCCAGGTCTCAGGAAGAAACAAAAGAGGAGAAAAACAAAAAACTTAACTTCTGAGGGAACTGACACTAAAACCAGGCCTCATGGAAATGCCCTAGAGTTATAAAAAATATGAGCCCCAGTTAAAAATCGTTCAGTACTATAAAACTATATAGGTAGCATTCATCAGGGAAAAATAAAAATACTAGGTACATAAAGATTATATTATAATTTCTGAGTATGTGGCAAATGGAATCATAAATGGCCCCCAAAACTTTGACACTTGAATCCCTGGAACCTGTGAGTATATTATCTTACATGGGAGAAGGGGCCTAACAGATGTGATTAAGTTGAACATTTTTTAAAGAAGGCACTATGCTGGATTATTCTGTAATCAGAAGGGTCCTTTCAAGTAGAGTTAAAGTCAGGGAGAAAGTGATGTGATAATAGAAGCAGAGATTGAAGTGGTGCATCTCTAAGCCAGAAAACTCAAGGAGTCCTAGTAGACTTTAGAAGCTGGAAAAACCAAGGAATAGATTTTCTTCTGGAGCCACCAGGAGGAACCAGACCTGCCCCAAATCTTGATTTTAGCACTTTATGACCCATTTAAGGTTTCTAACCTCCACATGATTAAGTGAATAAACTTGTGTTTGTTTCAAGCCATCAAGTTTTAGTCCACTAAAATAACTACTGTGAAAACTGAAACAAATTATTGTGATAATTTGTCACAGAAGCAATATTAATGAGTATAACTATGAAATAATGCATAAAAATTTTAAATTATTAGAATGTAAGTTGAAAATGTTTCTAAGGAAGGGAGATTATAAATACACATAAGCAGAATTGGGAGGGAAAAGTTCACTAAAAGCCAACTAGCAGAGATTTTAAAAATAAAACAAGTCAAATTAAATATTCTATATAAGTTAAATAGCAGAATAGGCACAGTAAACAAAGAATGGCTTGGCTGGATGAACCATCTGAAGAAAATATTGAAAAAAAATATAAAAAGTCAAAAATGTGAAATGCAAAAATTAAAATAATTGGAGTATAGAGTGAGAAAATATAATACGCATTTAAATGTAAAGTAATAGGATGAAGAAAATATCGAAAGAAATTTAATCTGATAAATTTTTAGAACGATGAAAGACACAACCTTCACATTTAGGAAAAATCAGTGACTTCTCCACAAAGAAAAATATATACTTCAGTACATTATAATCAAATTAGAAATCACTAAAGAAAAATAAAAGACATGAAAAACAGTCAAGTAATATTTAAGGCAGATATATGGCTAAAATCTGTTGAAACATTATGTAACTCAGTAATATACATTATAGAGGTAGCATCAGTGTTTTGGAAATACAAAACCAAAAGATTCCTGTATGAATCAAACCCATGTCTCCTGCATTGGCAGGTGTATTCTTTAACACCGAGCACAATTTCATAGGTAAGAATGGCATATCTTATGCTTAAAATACTTTCCGATTTTTTGAAATTTCAATATTCTGAGTTTTAAAGAAATTTATTTTAAAAAGAAAAAAATTACATAACAAAAAGCCTCTGCAGTTGAAACCTGCTGTTAAAAGTATATTTTTAAAAAAGGGCTTACTAATTTTTGTATTAATTGTTGAGAATTCATATTCACTATTTATTCATTCCTCTTGATTCAGAACAAGCAGTTTACCATATTACTGATTGCTCCATTGATCAAAATGTACCACCTAATAAAGCTAATATTTTAATATAATGAGGAGAGTGATTCTAACTGAAGAAAAGAGTTATTTTCTAATTGTTAGAATTTTTCCCTTTGAATGCAATGCCCTCTTCATTTCTCAGCCTCTCTACATCTACCATAAAAGTCTGAAAGTAAGCAGATATTACCCTTTTCCTTACGACAAAGTGACTGTTGAATAAATAGGCCTCTAACCAAAACTATAAAACTGTGTTTATTGATTGGGTCATTCACAACATGGACAGGCATTAATATGAGAGATTTATGTATGAAATCTATATGAGTACCAATATGAAAGATTTCCTCCATTATTTCCTTCCATGAGCTCTCCTGTGAGGATTTGGATCCCTAGTGGTTGATGGTGCCAGGAGAAACTTAATCAATTTTAGGGAAAATGATGCCAAAAAAGAAAGAGGCAAAGGGGGAGAGTGTTAAGTTCAATGTTCTTGAGTAAACTTATTGCATTTCCTAGGGCTTCCAGGTGTTTACATGCCCAAAGTTTGACATAGTTTGACATAACTCTCCCTTTGATTATTTGAGTGAAGTCATTCAGTCGTGTCAGACTCTTTGTGACCCCATGGACTGTAGCCTGGGCTCCTCCCTCCATGGAATTCTCCAGGCAAGAGTACTGGAGTGGGTTGCCATTCCCTTATCCAAGGGATCTTCCCGACCCAGGGATTGAACCCATGTCTCCTGCATTGTGGGCAGATGTTTTAACTTCTGAGCCACCAGGGAAGCCCTATTTGAGTAAGTATCCTTTAATATATTTCAGGCTAACTCACTTTAAGTTTATTTTCCTAGAAAACAGATTTCTAACTACTAAATATGTATAGATTTTACAATCTATTTTCTTGCATTCTATTTTACATGCTATAAAATTTTTAATGTCACAATGAGCATTGGATCCACAGAAAGATCTATCTTTTTTCTTATAAAGGTTTTTAATTGATATGTACATAAAAATTTGACAGTAAAGAAAATATTTTCCCAGAGAAACAGAAGTATATACATTTGATTCAGCTTCATTCTAAATGCGACTTGTAAATGAAATACATTTTGTTATATATTAATCTTCAGAGTGACCCAGTGATGGTATTATTAACATTCTAGAAAAAAAAAAAAGAAAAGAAAAGAAATAGGCTAAGAGAAGCTAAGGGAATTGTGTGAATTCAATCTATGACTATATTATACCAGAGTTATGTACTTAACCACTGTACTGCAGACACTTATCATTCACTGGGTACTCTTTTAAGAGAAAAAAATCAAGAAAAAATGAATCTGCTTCCTAAATGTTTTAGATGAATTAAAAATGATGGTAGCTGACCTATGGCTATTGATGTTACCCAGTGAATCTTCCTGGAAAAAAACAAATGGGTCCAGATATTTCTTTCACCAGTATGTACTATATATTGATAAATATGATGATGATACCAGAATGTATTGTTTTGTTCTTATTATTTAGAAAGAATGCTTATACTCTTCTACAAGTTTTCCTATTGGCCATTATATCTAACTGAAAATAAAAGATAATAAAGTAAGCAATAATACATGTATTTATTTATTTATTTATTTAACAGCAAAATGAATAATTTATTCTGTCAGTGTACAGCTGTCCCAGTGATAGGAAAGCTTAAACAGATTAATGGAATAATAATAGAATGTTTTGCTGCTTCTCATGTTCTCTCTTTTCTCATCATGTTAATTTCTCTTTCCATCTATCTCTCTCTCCATCTATTTCATCTGGCTTTCTCCATTGTTATAATATAAAACATGCAACATATGTACAGCTATACCTTACAGGTTTACATTTTATAGTTTCACAAAGAGGAAGAAAAAATAATTTAGATTTAGAAATATACTAAACAAAGTATTTTTAAGGTATTGAAAGCACAAAGTCGTTTAGTCATGTCCAACTCTTTACGACTTTATGAATTATAGAGTCCATGAAATTCTCCAGGCCATAATACTGGAGTGGGTAGGCTTTCCCTTATCCAGGAGATCTTCCAAACCCAGGTCTCCCATATTGCAGATAGGCTGTTTACCACCTGAGCCACCAGGGTAGCCCAAGAATACTGGAGTGGGTAGTCTATCACTTCACCAGGATTCTTCCTGACCCAGGAATCAAACTGAGATCTCCTGCATTGTAGGCATATTCCTTACCAGCTGAGCTAAAGGGAAGTGTATTGAGGTAAATACACATTCTGTAAGAGTAATAAGAAGGTTCAACATATGAACCAATGTAACCATATAAATTACCTATGAAATATATGTCACATAAATCAATGTTGTATAATCTAAGCTTTGCTAACAGAATTTATTGCAATGTTAGAATTCCTGTTTCTTCTCCATCCAATTTGGTAGCTCCTGATGGCCATGTGTGGCTTTGCATACTTGACATGTGGGGACTGAGACTGTGGAACTGACCTTTTAACTTCCTAGGAACATATGGCTAATGCCAACTGTGTTTAACTTCTGCAGATACAGAAGAAAAGCATTTGGAGAGAATAGATTCATAAGTATAAATAAAAATATTGATTTTTTATCATAAAACATTTAAATAATCATTTTATCCAATTGAATGTGCTAAATAGCATTTCTGAATTTACAATATTAAATATTTTCAGGATCATTTACTGCACAATAATTTTGCATTTTTTAATATGAGAGGAATTTGAATTATCATCTTCAGTAAGCAAACAAGTAGAATAAATAAGTAAAAAGTAAATAAGTAGTTAGTGAAAATCATTTGATATCCATTAAATATATTTAGGGGCTGTCCTGGTGGCTCAGTGGGTAAAGGATCTCCCTGGAATGTAGGAGATGCAAGAGGCATGGGTTAATTCCTTGGGTCCAGAAGATCCCTAGGAGGAAGGCATTACAACCGCACTCCAATATTCTTGCCTGCAGAATTCTATGGAAGGAGGAGCTTCAGATGGTTACATTCCATAGAGCTGCGAGATTTGGACATGAAGTGATTGAGCAGATATATTTAAAATATTTTAGAAAAAAAAATGGGCTCTCAGGATGAAGGAATTGTTTCTTCCTATGTAGCATCCTGTTGTATGCTTGGTGAAAGTTGTTTTATAATGATACACCTCTGTTCTATTATTAATTTTTCTTTAAGAAGAACAATGTACTCAGAGAAAATTGATACAAAATCTTATGAAAATGTTTCTGAGGTGATCAAAAACAAAATGTGATAAAAAACTGAATATGATAAAAACAGATTTAGAAAAAAATGTTTAAATTTTTAATTATTAAAGAGATTTATTATCAAATCTTCCATAAGCCTCTTATTATTGTCCACCAAAGGGCAGACAGACTGAAAACCACAGTCACAGAAAATTAACCACTCTGATCACATAGACCATGTCCTTGTCCAACTCAATGAAACTAGGGCCACCCAAAATGGACGGGTCATGGTGGAGAGTTCTAGTCTCCACTGGAGAAGGAAATGGCAAACCACTTAAGTATTCTTGCCTTGAGAACCTCATGAACAGTATGAAAAGGCAAAAAGATAGAACACTGAAAGATAAACTCCCCAGGCCAGTAGGTGCCCAATATGCTACTGGAGATCAGTGGAGATATAACTCCAGAAAGAATGAAGAGACAGAGCCAAAGCAAAAACAGCAGCCAGTTGTGGGTGTGACTATTGATGGAAGTAAAGTCCAATGCTATAAAGAATACTATTGCAAAGGAACCTGAAATATTAGGTCCATGAATCAAGGCAAATTGGAAGTGGTCAAACAGGAGATGGCAAGTGTGAACACTGACATTTTAGGAATCAGTGAACAGAAATAGACTGGAATGGGTGAATTTAACTCAGATGACCGTTATATCTACTACTGTGAGCAAGAATCCCTTAGAAGAAATGGAGTAGCCCTCATAGTAACAAAGGAGTCCGAAATGCATTACTTGGATGCAATCTTAAAAACGACAGAATGATGTCTGTTTGTTTCCAAGGCAAATGAATCACTATCACAGTAATCCAAGTCTATGCCCCAACCAGTAATGCTGAAGAAGCCAAAGTTGAATGGTTTGATGAAGACCTACAAGATCTTATAAAACAAACACCCAAAAAGATGCCCTTTTCATTATAGGGGACTGGAATGCAAAAGTAGGAAGTAAAAAAAAAAAAAAACCCCACAAAACAAAAACCTGGAGTAACAGGCAAATTTGTCCTTAGAGTACAGAATGAAGAATGGCAAAGGCTAACAGAGTTTTTTTCAAAAGAATTCACTGCTCATAGTAAACACTTTCTTCCAACAACGCAAGAGAAGACTCTGCACATGGATATCAACAGATGGTCAATAAGTAAATCAGATTGATTATATTCTTGCAGCCAAAGATGGAGAAGCTCAATACAGTCAGCAGAAACAAGACCAGGATCTGACTGTTGCTCAGATCATGAACTTCTTATTGCCAAATTCAGAATGAAATTGAAGATAGTAGGGAAAACCACTAGACCATTAAGATATGACCTAAATCAAACCCCTTAGAATTATACAGTGGAAGTGACAAATAGTTTCAAGAGATTAGATTTGGTAGACAGAGTGCCTGAAGAACTATGGACCAAAGTTCTTGATACTGTACAGGGTGCTGAGATCAAAACCTTCACCAAGAGAAAGAAATGCAAAAAGGTAAAATGTTTGTCTGAGGAGGCCTTATAAATAGCTGAAAAAAAGAAGAGAAGAGAAAGGCAAAGGAGAAAAGGAAGATAATCCAATTTGAGTTCGAAAGAATAGGAAGGAGAACTAAGAAAGCCTTCCTCAGTGATCAATGCAAAGAAATAGAGGAAAACAATAGAATGGGAGAGACTGGAGATCTCGTCAAGAAAATTAGAGATACCAAGGGAACATTTCATGCAAAGATGGACACAATAAAGGACAGAAATGGTATGGACCTAACAGAAGCAGAAGATATTAAGAGGTTGCAAAAATACACAGAAGAACTATACAAAAAGATCTTCATAACTCAGATAATCATGATGGTGATCACTCACCTAGAGCCAGACATCTTGGAATGTGAAGTAAAGTGGGCCTTAGGAAGCATCAACTATGAACAAAACTAGTGGAGGTGATGGAATTCCAGTTGATGGAATCCTAAAAGATGATGTTGTGAAAGTGTTGCACTCAATATGTCAGCAAATTTTGAGAACTCAGCAGAGGCCACAGGACTGGAAAATTTCATTTTAATTGCAATCTTTAAGAAAGACACTGCCAAAGAGTGCTCCAATTACCTCACAGTTGCTCTCATGTGACACATTAGTAAATAATGCCTAAAATTATCCAAGCCAAGCTTCAACAGTACGTGAACTCTGAACTTTCAGATGTTCAAGCTGGATTTAGAAAAGGCAGGGAACTAGAAATCAAATTGCCAACTTCTGCTGGATCATTGAAAAAGCAAGTGAGTTAAAAAAAAAAAATCTACTTCTGCTTTATTGACTATACCAAAGCCCCTGACTGTGTGGATCACAACAAACTGGAAAATTCTTCAAGAGATAGGAATACTGAACCACCTTGGCCTGCCTCTTGAGAAACCTATATGCAGGTCAGGAAACAACAGTTAGAATGAACATGGAACAACAGACTGGTTCCAAATAGGAAAAGGAGTATGTCAAGGCAGTATATTGTCACCCTGCTTATCTAATTTATATGCAGAGTACATCATGAGAAATGCTAAGCTGCAGGAAGCACAAGCTGAAATCAAGATTTCTGGGAGAAATATCAATAACCTCAGATAAATAGATGACACTATACTTATGGAAGAAAATGAAGAATAACTGAACAGCCTCTTGATGAAACTAAAAGAGGAGAGTGAAAAAGTTTGCTTAATGTTCAACATTAAGAAAACTAAGATCATGGCATCTGTTCCCATTACTTTTGGTAAATATATGGTAAATAATGCAAACAGTGAAATACTTTATTTTTTTTTTGGCGGGGGGGCTCCAAAATCACCGCAGATGGTGCCTGAAACCATGACTGTGTGGGGTGTGAGGTAGGAGGGGGCTTCAGCATTGGGAGATCGTGGACACATGTAGCTGATTTGTGTCAATGTATGGCAAAACCAATAGAGTATTGTAAAGTAGAATAAAGTATTAAAAAAAAAAAAAAGATGCTTGATCCTTGGAAGTAAAGGTATGACCAACCTAGATAGAATATTCAAAAGCAGAGATATTATTTTGGCAGCCAATGTCTGTCTAGTCAAAGCTATGTGTTTTTTTTTTTTTCATTGATCATATATGGATATGAGAGTTGGACTATAAAGAAAGCTGAGAGCCAAAGAATTGATGCTTTTGAACTGTGGCATCAGAGAAGACTCTTGAGATTTCCTTGGACAGCAAGGAGATCCAACCAGTCCATTGTAAAGGAAATCAGTCCTGAATATTCATTGGAAGGACTAATGCTGAAGTTATAACTCCAATACTTTGGCCACCTGATGTGAAAAACTAACTCATTTGAAAAGACGCTGATGCTGGAAAATATTGAGGGAAGGAGGAGATGGGGATGACAGACGATGAGATAGTTGTATTGTATCACGGACTCAATGGACATGAGTTTGAGTAAACTCCAGGAGTTGGTGATGGACAGGGAGGCCTGGCGTCTGTCCATAGGGTCAAAAATAGTCAGACATGACTGAGTGACTGAACTGAACTGAACTGATTTTCAGATTTAAAAGTCCTGGCCCTGAGATCGCTCAGAAAGAACAGTTTTCCAATTGCATTTTAGACTGAATAATTTCCTTTAATTTGGGGCTAAAGCTAAAGACAAGAATCACTGATTTATGCTTTATATTTATGTGTCATCTATGTTTGGAGATTGAACCAGGACTATCAGCTACTTTCACTTCAGTTCAGCCACTCAGTCATGTCCTATTCTCTGCGACTCCATGGACTACAGCATGTCAGCCTTCCCTGTCCATCACCGATTCCCAGAGCTTGCTCAAACTCATGTCCATAGAGTTGGTGCTCCCATCCAACCATGTTATAATCTATCATCCCCTTCTCCTCCTGCCTCAATCTTTCCCAGCATCAGGGTCTTTCTCAATGAGTCAGTTCTTTGCATCAGGTGCCCAAAGTGTTTCACTTAGGCCATTGAAAAAGTTATTGGATATTTTAATGTTTAATTACCACCAGTGGTTTGGTTCGTGAGCTAGAAGTTACCATCTTTGTATCCTATTACTAATCTCCTGAGAAAGCCAGGCTTATTTATTTACCTATTTTAGATCCAAGGGATCATTTGATCCTCATTAAAGACAGATATCAATCCTTAAATTAAAAAAAAAAAAAAAAAGTTTTGCAATGTCTGGTACTCGGTTTCCCTACTGTGACTTTTAAGTGTGAAAGTATAATTTAGTCTAGCAGAGAACCTCTTTACAGAACCAATTCTGCTCTAAAATTATCAATATCAATATGTAGGCCTTTTTGAGAAACTACTTTCCTTTCTGTGGCACTTATTATCATAGACATGAAAAGGTTTCCTCCCTTTTATTTCTTGGTCTGTATAGGATTCAAAAGTTGTTGAGTTTCTTTCTTTTTTTTTCCTTTGCAGAGTTAAGTTGCTTATCACAAATGTTCTTTCCTTCCTTTTCTGAAATAAAAATGAATGCTAGTGATGTCAGCAATGGCAGCATTTGGAAGGTAAAGAGAAATACTGTGCTTTGCCCTGTCAAGAGTCAGCTCTATGAGCAGTCAGCCTCTGCAAATCTCCCGTCTTAATAAAGAAAATGTGTGGAAAAGGAGAGCTAACCCTGCTGGGTGTACCCACACTCTATTTTATCATCAGGATTTGCATTACTGCAGGACATGGCAGTTATAAATAAAAGCAGCAGTTTGTGACTCATGCTGAAGGACAATAAAGTATCTGCACCAGACAGAGTCACCTTCTTGTTCTATTAAGTTATCACTCCAATTTTCAATTCAAGTTTTCTGAAGTACTTATTTGATTTTTTTCCCCTTTCAAACACAGATGTCCTTATATTTTTATTTTCCTCTTTCAAAACTTCTATCAAAATTTTTGAATAATAGAACTTTATTATCATGCCATATTTTAGAAATACATTTGTGTCTCTCTCATATTTTCAACACTTTTCCATTTATTAATTCATCTGAAAATTCAATCCAAACTAAATTTTGATAACCTGCTATATGCCGTGTTCTGTACTATTAATAGGACAAAAATGTTACATAAGTAACATCTTCTGAAAAAGGAACATCCACCTAGTGTGCCTATAAAAAGGTATAATCTCCAGTATAGGTATTGGTCTTCAATAGACTGGAATATAAAAATTACCTAAATAGTTGCTCTAAATCTCCAGATCATTTAGAACCATCTGTGAGGCTTTAAACACTAAATTCTTTGAACCTCATTTCAAATCGATTGAATTAGACCTTCAGGTGGTAGATGCTGACACATAGGCTGTGAATAATAAACCCAGGTGACTTTAATAATGCCAGTTGAGAACCATTGCTCTAAGATATTAAATAATTTGTGAGTGAAGTCGTTCAGTCATGTCTGACTCTTTGCGACCCCATGGACTGTAGCCCACCAGGCTCCTCTGTCCAAGGGATTCTCCAGGCAAGATTATTGGAGTGGGTTGCCATTTCCTTCTCCAGGGGATCTTCCCAACCCAGGGGTTGAACTCAGGTCTCCCACATTGCAGGCAGACGTTTTAACCTCTGAGCTACCAGGGGAAGCAAACACTTAGAAATAAAATTTGATCAAGTGAACAAACTCTAACATTAAATTATAGGAACTATTTTGTAATTATGTGATCAATGGGCTTACATGATATCTCAGTTGGTAAAGAATCTGCCTGCAATGTGGTTTCATATCTGGGTAAGGAAAATCCACCATCTTATCACACAAAAGGTTGTGGAGTAGAAAGATATGCACTCATCTTCTCCTGTGAGAAATCCAAAATGACAACTTACTGCTGAACAACCATTGACAGAATATTGGATCCCACCAAAAAAATATACCCCACATCCAAGGGCACAGGAGAAGCCCCAGAAAGACTGTATGAGGGGAAAGTCATATTTACAACTAAACTCTATACCTGCCAGAGACACTCGAAGGGCTCAAACAAAACTTTGTATGCATCAGAACCCAGAGACACCACAAAGACAGGGCAGACCTGTATTTGAGTGTTTGAGTGTCTCATACAGAGGTATGAGTCAGCAGCAGACAGCAGCAAAGGCAGGGGCTCTGGGTGCAGCTACCTGGGTCACACAGCTTATGGCATAAGCCCTATTGGAGGAGGTCACCATCAACCCCACCACAGAGCGGCTGAGCAGAACCCACAAACTTCAGAACAATTATACCAAATAAATTCTTCCATTGTTAAGAAAGTTCTAGGATGCACAAAAGATTTCCCAACTTGGGGATGTGGCAAAGGTACTGAGAACCCCTAGGAAATTAGATTTTGGAAGCCAGTGAGATTTGATTACAAAACTTACCCAGAACTGGAAACAGACTCATGGACAACACAAACAAAACCTTGTGTGAAACCAGGACCCAGGAGAAAGGAGCAGTGACCCCAAAAGAGACTTGCCTGTGAGTGTCCAGGAGTCTCTGGCAGAGGTGTGGGAAGGCAGTTCCCTGTTGTATGGTCAGGGGCACTGAGTGCAGCAGTACTTGCACAAGACACTTTGAAGAGGGTCACCATTATCTTCATAACCCCTACCATAGTTTGGTCTCAGGTCAAACAGCAGGGAGGGAACACAGCCCCACCTATCAACATAAAATTGGATTAAAGAACTACTGAGCATGTCCTGGAATTTAAGAAAAAGACTCATTTTCCCACACAATCAGTCTCTCCCATGAGAAAGCTTCCATAAGCCTCTTATCCTTACCCTTCAGAGGGCAGACAAGATGAAAACCACAATAACAGAAAACTAATCATACTGATCACATTGATGATAGTCTTGTCTAATCCAGTGAAACTATAAGCCATGCCATGTAGGGCCACATGAGGTGGATAGATCATGATGGAAAGTTCAGACCAAACTCAGTGCACTGGTGAAGGCAATGGCAAACCACTTCGGTATTCTTGCCTTGAGACCCCATGAACAATATGAAAAGGAAAAAGATACAAAACTGAGAGATGAACTCCCCAGCTCCATAGGTGACCAATATGTTACTGGAGAAGAGTGAAGAAATAACTCCAGAAAGAATGAAGACCAGGAGCCAAAGCAAAAAATACCTAGTTGTGGATGTGACTGATGATGGAAGTAAAGTCCAATCCTATAAAGAACAATTTTGTATAGAAACTTGAAATGTTAGGTCCATGAATCAAAGTAAATTGAAAGTGGTCAAGAGATTGCAAGAGTGAACATCAACATTTTAGGAATCGGTGAGCTAAAATGTAGTGGAATGGATGAATTTAACTCAGATGACTATTATATCTACTACTGTGGGCAAGACTCCCTTAGAAGAAATGGAGTAGCCCTCATGGTCAACAAAAGAGTCAAAAATGCAGTACTTGGATGCAATCTCAAAAATGACAGAATGATCTTTGTTCATTTCCAAGGCAAATGAATCAATATCACAGTAATCCAAGTCTATGACCTAACTAGTAATGCTGAAGAAGCCAAAATTGAATGGCTCGATGAAGACCTATAAACACTTCTAGAATTAACACTCAAAAAGATGTCCTTTTCATCATAAGGGACTGGAGTGGAAAAATAAGAAGTCAAGAAATACCTGGAGTAATAGGCAAATCTGGGCTTGGGGTACAGAATGAAGAATGGCAAAGGCTAACAGAGTTTTCCCAGGAGAATGCACTGTGCATAGCTAACACTCTGTTCCAACAACATAAGAGAATACTCTATACATGGACATCAACAGATGGTCAATAAGTAAATCAGATTGATTATATTCTTGCAGCCAAAGATGGAGAAGCTCAATACAGTCAGCAAAAACAAGACCAGGACGTTACTGTGGCTCAGATCATGAACTCCTTATTGCCAGATTCAGAATGAAATAGAAGATAGTAGGGAAAACCACTAGACCATTAAGATATGACCTAAATCAACCCCCCTTAGAATTATATAGTGAAGTGACAAACAGATTCAAAAGAATAGATCTGATAGACAGGGTGCCTGAATAACTATGGACTGAAGTTCCTGATGTTGTGCAGAAGTCAGTGATCAAAACCATCACCAAGAAAAGAAATGCAAAAAGATAAAATATTTGTCTGAGGAGGCCTTACAAATAGCTGAGAAAAAAAAAGAAATTAAAGGCAAAGGAAAAAGAAAAGATATACCCATTTGAATTCAGAGTTCCAAGAACAGGAAAGAGAGCTTAAAAAGCCTTTCTCATTGATCAGTGCAAAGAAATAGAGGAAACAAATAAAATGGGAACGACAAGCAATCACTTTAAGAAAATTAGAGATACCAAGGGATCATTTCATGCAAAGGTGGTCACAGTAAAGGACAGAAATGATATGGACCTAACAGAAGCAGATGTTAAGAAGAGGTGGCAAGAATACACAGAACTGTACAAAAAAGATCTTCATGACCCAGATAACCATGATGGTATGATCACTCACCTAGAGCCAGATATCCTGGAATGTGAAGTCAAGTGGGCCTTAGGAAGCATTACTAAAAAAAAAAAAATAAAAAGCTAATGGAGGTGATGGAATTCCAGTTGAGCTATTTCAAAGCCTAAAAGATGATACTGTTAAAGTGCTGCACTCAATATGTTAGCAAATTTGGAAAATGCAGCAGGGCCCACAAGACTAGAAAAGGCTAGTTTTCATTTCAATGCCAAAGACAGGTAATCCTAAGAATTTTCAAAGTACCTCACAATTGCACTCATCTCACATACTAGTAAAGTAATGCTCAAAATTCTCAAGCCAGGTTTCAACACTACATGAGCCATGAATTTCCAGATGCCCAAGCTGGATTTAGGAAAGGCAGAGAAACCAGACAGATATGGATCATCAAAAACAAACAAGAGATTTCCAGAGAAACATCTACTTCTGCTTTATTGTGTATGTCAAAGTTTTTGACTGTGTGTGTTGTAACACACTATGGAAAATTCTTAAAGAGCTGGAAACACTAGACCACCTGACCCTCCTCCTCAGAAATCTGTGTGCAGGTCAAGAAACAGCATTTAGAATTGGACATGGAATAAAAGACTGGTTCCAAATTGGGAAAGGAGTACGTCAAAGCTGTATATTGTCACCCTGCTTATGTAACTTATATGCAGAGTACATCATGCAAAACGCCAGACTGGATGAAGCACAACGTGAAATCAAGATTGCTGGAAAAAATATCAATAACCTCAGATATGCAGATGACACCACCCTTATGGCAGAAATTGAAGAACTAAAAAATCTCTTGATGAAAGTGAAAGAGGGGAGTGAAAATGTTGGCTTAAAATTCAACATTCAAAAACTAAGATCATGGCATCCGCTCTCATCACTTCGTGGCAAATACTTGGAGAAACAATGAAAATGAGAGACTATTTTTGGGTCTTCCAAATCACTGCAAATGGCGACTGCAGCCATGAAATTAAAAACACTTGCTCCTTGGAGGAAAAGTTATGACCAACCTAATCAGCATATTAAAAAGCAGAGACATTACTTTACCAACAATGTTCCATCTAGTCTAAGGTTGGTTTTACCAGTAGTCACATATGGATGTGAGAATTGCACTATAAACAAAGCTGAGCACCAAAGAAGTGATGTTTTTGAACTATGGTGTTGGAGAAGACTCTTGATAGTCCCTTAGATTTCAAGGAGATCAAGCCAGTCAATCATAAAGGAAATCAGTCCTGAATATTCATTTGAAGAACTGATGCTGAAACTGAAATTCCATTACTTTGGCCACGTAATGCAGCAAACTGGCTCATTAGAAAAGACCCTGATGCAGAGAAAGATTGAAGGCAGAAGGAGAAGGGACAACAGAGGATGAGGTGATTAGATGGTATCACCGGGTTGACTGAAACGAGTTGGAGCAAGCTCCAGGAGTTTGTGATGGACAGGGAAGACTGGCATGCTGCAGTCCATGAGGTCGCAAACAGACAAGAATGTGCGACTGAACGGAACTGATCTGATGTGATCAATGATTCCATATATTATATTAGCACAATATGCTACAATGCGTCAAAAAAAAAAGAACTGTATTTAAATGTATTCTAAAAATAGATATCTGTTACAAAACGAATTGTATTCCCCCACCTTCCCAAAATATGTATATTGAAAATCTAACCGTCAGTAGGAGTATATTTTGAGGTGAAGACTTCAGGAGGTCATTAAGAATAAGTGATATAAAGGTAAGGCCTTTATCTGATTTGACAGATGTCCATATAAGAAGCAGAAGAGCCACCAGCAATCTCTTTTCCTGCAAGTACAGAAAAAAAGTCCATGTGAAAATATAGTAAGAAAGCAGCCACCTTGCAAACCCAGAAGAAAGATCTCACCAGAAACCAACCCTCCTGGCATCTTGATCTTGGATTTGGTATCACAGAACAATGAGAAAGAAATGCCTATTGTTTAAGCCACCAAGTCTGTAGTCTTCTATTATGGAAGCCCAAGTAGACTAACACAATATCTTACGGCTTCTTATTCTGCCCTTCTCTTCAGAGGGGATGGGAAGAAACCAGACCTAAGTAAAGTATGTCATCTTGACTGAAAGTAGTGAAGCCAAAAGTAGTTACAATTGACAGGAAAAAGCAAGCTCTAAAAAAAAAAAAGAGACACGCTGTATATAAAATGACAGTCCTAGCACATTCCTCAAGACACCTTGTTGCCGCAACTCTTTTCACCAGTGCTGAAAAGAAACATGGAGACACAGCTTTGGGTGAAGTAGAAAAGAGTAGCTTTAATTTCTTTACCAGGCAAAGGGGGCCACAGTGGACTAACGCCCTGAAAATCATGTGACCCACTCTGGAAGGGGTAGTAAGGAGTTTCCAGGAGCAGGAGATGATCAGCTCATGTACAGTTCTTGGACTGGTTGGCATCAAGATGAAGTTTCACATATCATCAACCTTCTGGTTTCAACTAGTCTAGGGTCTATGTTCTTGGGGTCTGCTTTATATGGAGAGGGGTCTGCTTCCTCTAAAAACAATTTTAGGAATGTGTATCAGGCCTTTATCTGTATCTTTCAGGGAGCTGGGAGTCTGGTTATTCTGTAATGTAGAAGAATTATGGTTTAAATTGTTACCAATTCCCTAGTGCAGTAGCTATTCTTTGTTTCTACACCTTCACATTTCCAAATCAATAACTCTTGAGGCAACATTTTACTTCACAAGAGAAGGACACGGGGCTTGTACACTATTTCACTTTCATCTTAACATACTAAAACTCTTAACATTTATTAATTAATTCAAAAACACTGATAACCAGTTTCTGTTAATTCCTGCTTGATTATTTGAGGTTCTTTGTGAGTTATTACTAAAACAGAAGAGAAATTTAACAGTGGCCAGCAAAGGAGGAACATATGGATACAAAGTACACAGCAAGACAGTTAAAGGCAGGTGATCATCTGATGACAATAAATGGATTTGGCATCCACTTAAAATAAGGAAAGGAAACTTGAGATTAATAGCAATACCCACAGGGCAGCACAATTTATTGTAGAATATTTTATGATACATTTACCTCTTCTGTAGTCAAGTTTTATTATTTGTGGCAGAATAATATAGAAAAATACCCTGCCTATTTCATGGAAGAGGAAAAAGAAATACGTAATTATTATCTATATAGCACTTCTAACATGCTAAGCAATATGCTAAAATTTTATATCAAAGAGTCAATATAATCTTAAAATTTAATGCAAGTCATTATTATGAAAGTAATAATGCAAAAGAGGCTCAATTATTGATAAAATTTTAAAGCAAAATAAAAATAATATAAGTGGAAACTTGGAAATTCTGAGTCTGTGACCATATTAGGAATGAGCATATTGAACTTACTAATTTATTTTTCCACAATTGTGTGTCTATATTTGGTTTAGGGAGAGTCAAGGGAGTGATTTCCAGAACACAATGGAATAGCTATTCCCCACAGTTTTTCAGTAACATACCCAGAAATGATGTATGACATACACCTAACACTCTGAATGAAGCAAAAAGAATTTTGTCTGTTTTGTTCAATGTTATTGAACAAAGCTGAAAAGTTATGTCCAGAGGAAAAGCTGCACCTGGATATTTACAGTAGCTTTATTCATAGTTGTGTAACTTGGAAGGGACTAGGTTGCCCTTCACTACATGAATAGATAAGTAAAACTCTGGTATAATCAGACAATGGAATATTATTTAATGCTACAAAGAAATGATCTATCAAACCTAAAAGAACATGAAGAAACCTTAAATCATAAAAAACTATATATTGTCTGATTTCAACTATGACATTCCAGAAAAGACAAAACCATGGAGACAGTAAAAAGATCAGTGATTAGCAGGAGTTAGGAGAAAGAGAGGATGGATAAATAGAAGATTTTTAGGACAGTGAATCTACTCTGTACCATACTATCAAAGGTGAATACTTGTCACTTCGTATGTGCTAAGTTGCTTTAGTCGTGTCCAGTGCTTTAGGACACTGTGACTTGTAGCCTGCCAGGCTCCTCTATGAGATTCTCCAGACAAGAATACTGGAGTGGATTCCCATGTCCTCCCCAGGGGATCTCCCTGACCCAGAGGTTGAACCTGCCTCTCTTATGTCTCCTGCATTGGCTGGCGAGTTCTTTACCTCTGAGTCACCAGGAAGCGCCCCAAATCATTATACATATGTCCAAACCCATAGAAGTTAAACCACCAAAAGAACTTACTCATATAAACCATGGACTTCAGATAATAATGCTGTGTCAGTGCAGGTTCATCTATTGTTACAGAGGTACCACTCTGATGGGGATGTTGATAATGGGGGAAGCTATGCAAGTGTGAATGCAGGGGGTTTATCAGAAATCTCTGTACCTTCCATTCAATTTTTCTGTGAAGATAAAAATCATAAAAATTTCTCTAAAAGATAAAGCCTACTTAAAAATATAAATAAGAATAAGTACTCTAAAAGATGTATCATATTTGTTCAAATAACCCATAAACTTACAAATACATGATGAATAAAAATTGGAACAGTAGCTACTTCTGGGGAGGGAAGGACATAAAACATGTTTCAATTTTAACTGTAAAGATGAAATTATCTAAGCTGGGTGTAGCTTCATTTGTGTCTATTATATCATTTGCTGTAAGTTTTGTATACCTGAAATATTTCAGGTCTAAACAAAATAACATGAAACATATAGTATGGAATAAATGGCAAAAAACTACCACAATATTGTAAAGTATTAGCCTTTAATTAAAATTTTAAAAATAATAATTTGACAAAAAATTAATGAAGTTCCAATAGCTTACCTCTGTAAATATTATTCCTCAAATAAGATCTGTACGAATCCAAATTAAGGATTCTTTCCTCTCTTCCTGGTAACACAGCTTCCTTGCTTCCAGCATCCTTCTTCACTTGCCCTGTATTATGCCCTCCATAGTCACACAGGGTTGTTCAGCTCTGTCTCTTCCTTCACTTTTTGTTCCCCCAAACCTACTACAGAGTACAGCAAGCAGATAGCCCTCTAATTAACAGGCCCTCTTTCTACTCAAACACACACACACACACACACACACACACACATATACAGAGTTTTCATGACAATAAAAATATATTAATATATGCATATTCAAGTATTTATATATCATATATATGAAACTGAATCTTCTTCAGGGCAGCAAACTATTTTATGCTATTCCTTTTTTTCCCAGTATGTAGCACATATCTCAGTACATGACATGTGTATGTGTGTGCTAAGTCATTTCAGTCACATCTAGCTCTTTGCCATCCTATGGACTATAGCCTACCAGGCTCTTCTGTCCAAAGTATTCTCCAGGCAACAATACTGGAGTGAGTTGCCATGTCTTCCTCTGGGGAGTCTTCCTGACCCAAGGATCGAACCTGCATCTCTATGCTTCCTGCATTGGCAGACAGGTTGTTTACCACTAGTGCCACTTGGGGAAGCCCTTCAGTACATGATGAGACCTACTAAACACGAAGTCATTTGCTGCTGGCATGACCTGTCTGGTCATCACCTTAACAGGCTAGCTCTGAAAGGTCTGTCAGTCACATCCCTGTAGATATTACACTATTTGAGTCATTTTTGAAACATATTTGCAAGAAAAAATGTACAAGAGGAGAGAAAAAATTATAAATCATGATTAAAAAATATAAAACCAAGAAGGGGGAAATATTGCTCAGATAAATTTTGTCAATTTCCATAGAAAAGTCTTCTTTAAATTTTGTTGAAACAGTATTAAAATAATTTCTTACTGAATTTTAAAATATACTAAATAATATATTAAAGTAGTGAATAAGGGAGAGATGCAGTTCATATATAAGAAGGCTGTCATAATTATGTTGTTTTTGAGAATGTGTGTTCCTACCAAACAATAACAATATAGATGTTTGTGCCATTGGCTGTTTTCCTGATTTTCTGAACCCTAATCCAGTCTGCTTGCCACTAACCAAGTGCAAGCTACCAACAGCTCTTATGATCTGGTGGTTTTTGCTTTGCAAACCTCAGAAATTTTTTTGATAGGTTTTTTTTTTTTTTTTTGGGATATTTTTGCTTTGGCTTTCTCATTTCAACCCATAGGTAACTGGAGTTGGGTTAGGTAAATTATTGATACATAGTAAATTCTGATTGAATTGAGATGCATTTGATAAATCTTATATTGGGTTCCTTTACCCAAAGGCTATCTACTCAGGAACACTATCTCTAAGAGGTGAAAAACCTGTAAACTATGTGTCTTTGGTAAATTAGCAGAGTCCATTCTAGCTCCTTGAGTACATGGAAGTGTTATGCTTTATTAGATCTGCTTCAATTTTCACTAGAAAGTTAATTTAATTTAGAATTTGAATAATTTTATGTATCTCTTTCAATATATTTACACCATCCTCTATTTTTTTGGCCTTTGTTGTTGTTGTTGTTGTAGTTGTTTCAAAAGATTAATAATCAGATTGCACATGTACCCCAATCTTCACTGAAGCATTGTTTATAATAGCCAGGACATGGAAGCAACCAAGATGTCCATCAGCAGAGGAATAGATAAGAAAGCTGTGGTACATATACACAATGGAGTATTACTCATCCCTTAAAAGAATAAATTTGAATCCGTTCTAATGAGATGGATGAAACTGGAGCCGATTATACAGAGTGAAGTAAGCCAGAAAGAAAAATACCAATACAGTATACTGACACATATATATGGAATTTAGAAAGATAGTAATGATGATCCTGTATATGAGACAACAAAGAGACACAGATGTATAGAACGGACTTATGGCCTCTGAGGGAGAGGGATAGGGTGGGATGATTTGGGAGAATAGCATTGAAACATGTATACTATCATGTAAGAAACGAAGCACCAGTCTATGTTTGATACAGGATACAGGATGCTTGGGGCTGGTGCAGGGGGATGATCCAGAGAGATGAAATGGGATGGGAGGTGGGAGGGGGTTTCAGGATTGGGAGCTACCCCTGTGGCTGATGCATGTCAATGTATGACAAAATGAATACAGTATTGTAAAGTAGAATAAAGTAAAAATAAAATTAAAAAAAACTTCTAAAAAATAATCAGATTTCACCCACAGTATATACTTTTCCCTAGATATTTTTATAAGCATGTAAGAAAAAGTATGAAATATCAGCTGAATTGTAAGGTATTTTGAAGAAAGAAACATTGAATATTATTATACAACAGGGATATGCTGCTAATACACAAAGAAAAAAAATTGACTTCAACACTCAGGATGATATTTTTGGATGACTTGAAAATATTGAAGAAAGTGAATAGCAAATGCACAAACTGACTTTTGGCTGATGTACTTATATTTTCTAAATATGGCTTTTACTGCTCTTTAGAAAATGCCATTTTATGAACCAATTTTGAACTAAGAAGGTTAACTCATTAAAGGTTAGATCACTACACAAAAGGGCTTAAGAAAATATAAAACCTCTGTGTTGTGTATATCATAACTGAGAATAAAAGAAGCAGATTAAGGAAAGACTTTAATATCTCATGTCCTTTCATCATTGCTGTTTACTAGATCTTATTTTATTTGTGTCTCCTAACTCACTTGAAACATATTCAGAATTAGATATAAATTACTTGGAATTATTTTCTAATTGCAGCAACTGCATGTACTATTCTAAAGCCAAATAATTTATAGCTCATCTCATTATACTCTTCTCTCTAACCACCATTTTGAGAGACAACATAGGAAGTATAGGCTTTCCACATCTTCAGAGAAAGTGACATTTTATACCCCTGGGAACTCAGAAAACACAATTTGGCACAAAAGAAAAATGTGTTAATGAGTAGCTTTACTCTGAGATTGTATATTTATTGGTCTATTTCATGTCAAAGGTCACAGATCTATGTTCCTGTTCCCTCCATCAAGGTTTACATACACTGTGGATTTTGCTTATCATTTTCTAGTATTATGATATGCAGACCTCTTAAAATGTTGTGCCCTCTCATGTTTTCAAGTAAAATATGGGAAACCAGTAAGATGGATCTGTGCTAATATATAGCACACATTCAGTGGCAAAAGAAGAAGTGATCTCCATTTCAATAAAAGCAAAATTCAGAGTCATCAGAGGAAAATGTTACCAAAACATATAAAAATTTTAGGAATTCATGAACTGAATATGAAGCTAAAATACAATTAACACAGAGAACCACTTCATTTTCTTCAATAAGGTTATTCATAATTTCTTGGCTTCTACATTCCTTTTCATAGTATGCCTCCTTCCCATATTTTCCTCTCAATATCCTGTTTTTATTTTGTCCACATTTTTCAGTCTTCATGGGGCTTTTTGTAGATTATATGAGAAACTTGGGAGTAGCCTGTCCCTTCTTTTTAATATGCTTTCCTTGTAACCATAGATTTTAAAGACCCAATTCTTCCAAGAGACTTCCTAGATTGAAGGAATATTGAATAGAAATAATTTCTATCCCTTTGTCAAATTGTCTTACCATATTGCAGTCTATAAATTCATTGGGTATTATAGCTATTTCTTATCATCAGCTGTATTTTGGCTTTTTAAGTTGTTGATGGTACTCGAGGTGTTCTACATTCTTTCTTTCTCTTTACATCTGTCTTAACAGGGCATTGACATCTTTTCAACTGGGAGTGCCAATCTTAAATGTTTTGAAAAGCCAAGTGGTAAAATGGTTCATATGTGTGGGGTATCAGAAATTCAGAGAGTTAGCACTGATACTTTTCTTAAAATTATTCAAATGTGAATCCCTAGAAAATATACCAGTCAAATTAAATATAAGATACTGCAACCAGTTATAATGGAAGAAGGCAATGGCACCCCACTCCAGTACTCTTGCCTGGAAAATCCCATGCATGGAGGAGCCTGGTAGGCTGCAGTCCATTGGGTTGCTAAGAGTCAGGCATGACTGAGTGACTTCACTTTAGCTTTTAACTTTCATGCATTGGAGAAGGGAATGGCAACCCACTCCAGTACCAGTTAAAAAGGGGCTTCCCTGATGGCACAGTGGTAAAGAATTTGCCTGCAATGCAGGAAATATGGATTTAATCCTTTGGTCAGAAAGATCTTCTGGAGGAGAAAATGTCAACCCACTCCAGTATTCTTGCTTGGAAAATTCCATGGGCAGAGAAGCCTGACAGCTACAGTTCAAAGGGTCACAGGAGTTGGTCAGGACTAAGGGACTGAATACACTCGCACCAGTTATAAAGCAATTTGTAGAGGAACGAATAGAATCATATAAAATTAGAAGGAGACAAACAAAAAACTAGAAGTTTGCTTACCTCAAATTACTAAACCTTAAATTGAATATTATATTAAATGTCATGGTAAGAACATTATCATCAATATTAAAATGAGAACAAATGATGTCATATAATTACATATAGTTCAGTATTCAAAAATATTTTTGAATACTAAGGTTCTGGATTGTTTTGCATGTTAGAATTTACAATCATCAACAAAAAGATTTATATATTGTAGTAGATTTGGCAAGAAAAAACATTTTTTTTCCTCCACCTATGTAGAAGATCATATCATCTGCAAACAATGAAAGTTTCACTTCTTCTTTTCCAGTCTGGAGAAATACACCATGTTCCTGGATCAGAAGAATCAATATAGTGAAAATGAGTATACAAATCAAAGCATTTTATAGATTCAATGCAATCCCTATCAAGCTACTAACAGTCTTTTTACAGAACTAGAATAAATAATTTCACAATTTGTATGGAAATACAAAAACCTTGAATAGCCAAAGCAATCAAAAAAGAAGAATGGAATGAGAGGAATCAACCTGCCTGATTTCAGACTATACTACAAAGCTACAGTCATCAAGACAGTATAGTACTGGCACAAAGATAGAAATATAGATCAATGGAACAAAACAGAAAGCCCAGAGATAAAGCCACGCACCTATGGACACCTTATCTTTGACAAAGGAAGCAATGATATACAATGGAGAAAAGACCATTTCTTTAACAAGTGGTGCTGGGAAAACTGGTCAACTGCTTGTAAAATAATGAAAATAGAACCCTTTCTAACACCATACAAAAAATGAACTCAAAATGGATTAAAATCTAAATGTAAAACCAGAAGCTGTGAAACTCCTAGAGGAAAACATGGGCAAAACACTCTCCAACATACATCACAGCAGAATCCTCTATGACCCACCTCCCAGAGTAATGGAAATAAAAGCAAAAATAAAGAAATGGGACCTAATTAAACTTTAAAACTTTGGCTTTTAAGAAGATATTATCAACAGTAGTGTTTGCCAGAAAGAATGAAAGAGGACAAACAAACAAACTAGTGATACGATCTCATCAACCTCATGAGCTACAGGAGGCCTTTTTGGGAGGAGAGAGAAGGAGTGTGAGAAACACACTGAAGACTTTCTCAGACTGTAAAAGCAAAGATGTTAATCTCCAGTCAAGAAGCATCTGCAGAAGTCCTTGCTGGCAGAGGTAAAGCAAGCTCAGAGATTCTATTTAACACTGCTGTGTTGAACATAATCTCTACACATATATCTAAATTTCCACCCCAGTCCCATGTAGTCTGATCACATACTCATGCACAAGCTCAGCTGTGTCCACGTGTTCTTAAACTCTCACACATGTACACTTCCACTCACATTTACTCATTCACACTGTCCTTCACACTCACACCCGTGTTCAACTGCACTTCCCCTTCTATACAAGCTGCTGCTGCTGCTAAGTCACTTCAGTCGTGTCCGACTCTGTGTGATCCCATAGACCGCAGCCCACCAGGCTCCCCTATACCTGGGATTATCCAGGCAAGAACACTGGAGTGAGTTGCCATTTCCTTCTCCAATGCCAACAGAAATATCTAAATCCTATAGAAATTAAAAATAGTTTTTGAAAATTCCCTTTTAAGAAAAAAAAATTTTAATGCCCAGCAGATGGATTGTGGACTTGATATTTATATTTTGAGAGGTTTCCACTGTCATAAAATCTATCAGTGTTTTTCATTCTATGCTGAGCCATTCATTTCTGTTTGGAATACAGTTCCATTTTCCAAATTGTCTAAATTAAGCATATTTAAATAAAATTATGTATCAAAATGAGATATATTTACAACTGGGAAAAAATGCAGTGTTTGCACATTTATTTTACCTTCTAAGACAGTATCAATTCTGACAATCTTTTTCTTTCTTTTTGAAAATCAGTAAACTGATATACTTTTTTGACTATATGAATACTGTTAAGTCTCTGACTTCTTCTCTTAAATAAATAAATAAATTTAAATTTATTAAATTCAAATAGATTTACAATGCTGTGTTACTTTCTGGAGCAATGAAAGTTGATTTATAATATATTTATATGTGTTTATAAATATATATTATATATATATATATATATATATACTTTTCAGATTATTTCACATTATAGGTTACTACAAGGTATTGAATGTAATTCCTTGTGGCATATAACTCAGTTCAGTTCAGTCACTCAGTCATGTCTGACTCTTTGCAACCCCATGGACTACAGCACAGCAGGCCTCGCTGTCCATCACCAACTCTCGGAGCTTGCTCAAACTCAATTCCATCAAACTGGTGATGTCATTCAACTATCTCATCCTCTGCTGTCTCCTTATCCCCCTGCCTTCAATCTTTTCCAGCATCAGGGTCTTTTCCAATGAGTCAGTTCTTCGCATAAGCTGGCCAAAGTATTGGAGTTTCAATTTCAGCATCAGTCCTTCCAATGAATATTCAGGTCTGATTTCCTTTAGGATTGACTGGTATTATCTCCTTGCAGCCCAAGGAACTCTCAAGAGACTTCTGAAACACCACAGTTCAAAAGCATCAATTCTTTAGTGCTCAGCTTTCTTTATAGTCCAACTTTCACATCTATACATGACCACTGGAAAAGCTATACCTTTGACAATATAGATCTTTGTTGGCAAAGTTGAATCTCAGTTTTTTAATACACTGTCTAGGTTGCCCATAGCTTTTCTTCCAAGGAGCAATATCTTTTAATTTCATGGCTACAGTCACCATCAGCAGTGATTTTGGAGCCCAAGAAAATAAAGTCAGTCATTGTTTCCATTGTTTCCTCATTTATTTGCCATAAAGTGATGGGACCAGATGTTATGATCTTAGTTTTTTGAATGTTGAGTTTTAAGCTAGTTTTTTCACTCTCTTTCACTTTCATCAAGAGACTCTTTCATTCCTCTTCCATTTCTGCCATAAGGGTGGTGCCATCTGCATATCTGAGGTTATTGATATGTCTTGCAGCAATCTTGATTCAGGCTTGTGTTTCATCCAACTCAACATATTAGATGATGCACTCTGCCTGTAAGTTAAATAAGCAGGGTGATCATATACAGTCTTGATGGACTCCTTTCCCAATTTGAACTAGTCTGTTGTTCCATGTCCTATTCTAACAATTGCTTCTAACCTTGATACAAATTTCTCAGGAGGCAGGTAAGGTGGTCTAGTATTCCCATCTCTTTAAGAATTTTCCAGTTTTCTATGATCCATACAAAAGTTTTACCACAGTCAGTGAAGTAGAAGTAGAAGTTTTTTTCTGAAATTATCTTGCTCTTTTATGATCCAATGGATGCTGACAATCTTATGTCTGATTCCTCTGCCTTTTGCAAATTCAGCTTGAACATCTATTTAATGTATAATAGTTTGGATCTGTTAATCATAAAATTTTAATTTATCCATCCCCTGTTTCCCCTTTGGTAACTGGCAGAAAGTGAAGAGGAACTAAAAAGCATCTTGATGAAAATGAAAGAGGAAAGTGAAAAAGTTGGCTTAAAGCTCAACATTCAGAAAATGAAGATCATGGCATCAGGTCCCATCACTTCATGGGAAATAGATGGGAAAACAGTGGAAACAGTGTCAGACTTTATTTTCTTGGGCTCCAAAATCCCTGCAGATGGTGATTGCAGCCATGAAATTTAAAGACGCTTACTCCTTGGAAGAAAAATTATGACCAACCTAGATAGCATATTGAAAAGCAGAGACATTACTTTGGCAACAAAGGTCCATCTAGTCAAGGCTATGGTTTTTCCTGTGGTCATGTATGGATGTGAGAGTTGGACTGTGAAGAAGGCTGAGCGCTGAAGAATTGATGCTTTTGAACTGTGGTGTTGGAGAAGACTCTTGAGAGTCCCTTGGACTGCAAGGAGATCCAATCAGTCCATTCTGAAGGAGATCAGCCCTGGGATTTCTTTGGAGGGAATGATGCTAAAGCTGAAACTCCAGTACTTTGGCCACCTCATGCAAAGAGTTAACTCACTGGAAAAGACTCTGATGCTAGGAGAGATTGGGGGCAGGAGGAGAAGGGGACGACAGAGGATGAGATGGCTGGATGGCATCACTGACTCAATGGACATGAGTCTGAGTGAACTCCGAGAGTTGGTGATGGACAGGGAGACCTGCTGTGCTGCGATTCATGGGATCGCAGAGTCGGACATGACTGAGTGACTGAACTGCACTGAACTGAACTGAACCTTAAGTTTGCTATCTGTGTTTGTTAGCATGTTTCTCCTTAGTAAATAAGTTCATTTGTATTATTCTTTTAAGATTTCACAGATAAGTGATTATTTGTCTTTCTGTGTCTGACTTACTTCTCTTAGTATGATAATCTCTAGATCCATCTAGATGTCTGACTCCTCTGAAGAGAAGAAGAAGAAAATGAAATATGAAGATTGGACTCTTTGAACTGAAGAAGGGAAGAAAACACTAGCACTAGAACACATCTGTAGCATTTACTGGAATCTAAGCACAGTGCTAGACCACATAACAGATATAATATAAACATATTTTCACTGAAGAACCAGAGCTTTATTCTTGCCTCTGGGGCAAGCAGCTGAGCAACCCTGGATTCCAGTTACTTGTTCTGGCTCAAAGCTATGTCATTTAAAATTAAAGTCTTTAACTTTTTTAATTTTAGAAATTTGATTGATAGATCATTTATACTATCATACGCTGATTTAAATTTATATCATTATATAGGATAATAAAACCTTCATTGGATAACTTTATTTACAAAATGATTTTTATGAGCATTGTGGTCTATGGCAGTGCACGTTCACGTGTGCCTTCTCCAGTAAGTTTTAGAAAGTCCGACTTTTAATTTCCTTTATTTCTTTTAAAATTGAATTCTCTTTTGAAGTTGGAAAAATCTAGACTCCATCTCATTATTTCTAAGTGCTTGCTTTCACTCATATTCAATGTAAAATAGCTAAAAATTTTACAGCCTCTACTGTTTATGGAGTGCTTTCACAAATGTTAAATTGATCCACCTTTATGAAATAGAGATCTTCAATAGTCAAGGAATTAAAGAAGACCTTCAGGGTTTAGGATTTCCTGGTTAAAGAAAGAGGTGATAAGGAGGATTAGGAACTCCACTGTTCTACCTTCAATTTATGAACTAATATAAGTGTCACACAGATGGAGATCAAGATATAAAACTGATATAACTAGTTTTGATAAAATGGCAAAACCAATACAATATTATAAAGTAATTTGCCTCCAATTAAAATTTATATTAAAAATAATTCAAAATGGCAATTTCATCTTAGATATCTTGACTCAAGGAAAGCTTTAACTTTTCACTGCAGATCAGTGTCTATATTGTTTCCCTGTTGCCAGCATAGCCTGAATCCAGATTTCCCCATCACTACAGACCAGGAATCCATCATGGAAGAAAGAGAATATCCATCTTTTAGGCAGGAAATTAGCCACAGGGAACTAAATGTCCAATGGCTGCCTAATCTCACCAAGCTATTTACCAGCCCCACCCCAAATATACCCCCCATGAATACACTCCAAAATAGTCAAAGGACTGGAAAAATTCCCCACGGGCTGACTGGAGGGACTTTCCGTACTTTGACACTTGTACATACCTAATGCTAGCATGTACTTAGATAACCTTTAGTCACCATTGGTCTCATTAAATATTTATAAATATTCCATGAATAGATGACAGAGTGAATTATGGGAAGGACATGTGAAGTAGAGTCTCTTGTTTTATGATCTGCAGTTCTAAAATAAGACTGTCAATCAACAACTTCCTGGATAATGCAAAAACCTTACCTTAAAAACTCTGCACCCCCAGCCCTCTGGGGCCATTGCCTTCCTTAGCTTGGCCCAACTCTCTCTTGAGATGTTCTGTCTGTTCTTTCCTTCCTTATCTTCAATAAAGCCTTTTACAATGGGTAAGAGCTCAGATTCTTATTTGCATCCTTACCAAGAACTGAGACTTATGGGAGGAGGGCTCACTAGATCCTCTACTAACACATTCAGAGAAGAGGCTGCTCCAAAGAGTGAGGATCCAGAAAGGCTTAAATCCTACATGCTGTAGATTGAATGTCTGTGGCCTCCTCTATAAATTTATATATTGAAAGCTAATTCCCAGTATGATGATTTTAGAGGTAGGGGCCTCTGGGAGCTGATAAGGTCATGAAGCCAGAGCCTTATACATAGTGGTATTAGTACTTATATAAAAGAGATCCCAGAGAGCTCTTCTGCCTCCTCTTCCATGTAGTTATTGTGAAATTCTGGCTATTTATGGACTAGGAGGTAGGCCTAACCAGACATCAAATCTGCCAGTGCCTTGATCCTGGATGTCCTAGCCTCATGAATGAACTGTGAGAAATGTATTTCTGTTATTTATAATCTACTTAATCTATTGTATGTTATTATAGCAGCCTCAAATGGACTAAAACAGAAATCTAAGAACTCCTTTCTCCTCAGTTTGATAATTAGCTAAATTGTTCCTCTAATGGGCACAATTAAAGGACTCATAGAGGAATAAAGCTGAAGAATCTTGTAATACTCTCCCTACACTGGATTAGTAGTTTTCTGTCTTCTAAGAGACATGGCAAGTAGGTATTCAGACCTAAAGAGATTCAAAACAATTGCCTGAGCTTCCATGGTTCTTCAAAAAAGAGACAAGATTTCTCTTCTACTTGAAGACTGAATGTTTTAAATGTGTTATTATGAAAATCAAATAATCTACTTTATATCATGTAATTAGCATGTAAAATGTTACCTAGGAAATGGTAATTATCTTTGGACAGAGGCAGACTTTTTAATTTTGGATTTTCTATTTACTAGCTATGTATTCTGTTTATGTAAAATTTAGGTACATGGTCTATTTACCATGAGTAAGTTAGATTTTTTTTTCATTTATAAAGCTAATAAATGATCTGCAGAACTTTTGTGAAGAAGTATTTAAAAACAGGGAAATATATATATAAACCATTGAAGCTGGAAGTTGACATACACTCGTTAAATGTTAACAGTTATTTTCAAGGGTTCAGTTCAGTTCAGTTACTCAGTCGTGTCCGACTCTGTGATCTCATGAATCACAGCACACCAGGCCTCCCTGTCCATCACCAACTCCCAGAGTTCACTCAAACTCACATCCATCGAGTCTGTGCTGCCATCCAGCCATCTCAGCCTCGGTTGTCCCCTTTTCTCCTCCTGCCCCCAATCCCTCCCAGCATCAAAGTCTTTTCCAATAAGACCAAGGTAATAGACTGAACAGCAAAGACATTCATTCATAGTGGAAATGTTCAGCAGGAGAAGGTCTCCAGAGAAGTCCTAGAACATAGGGAGAGCAATGAGCTGGATATCATCAAGCAGAGAAAGCCAATGTGGTAGCAACATAGGTATGAAACTACAGACAATAGGGAACTTTAAAATAGATCCATATATCCTTAACTGTGATCAGCTTTGTACAATACATAGATATCACTTTATATTCCATATCTTTTATTTTTCCTGCCTAACAAGCTTATAATAATAAGAGCAACTTCTGTTTTCTCTTTCTGGAATATGAGCTTTTGCCTTTAGAAATATATTAAAAATGTTTATACTTCTCTTTTTATAGGTTGTACCTTTCTTGTTAAATGCATTCTTAAGAATTATATACATTTTATCTAGACAATTTTCTTTTTATTTGAATATTCATTTCTGTTTTTGGTTGGATTTTTTTAATAAAAAGTAAAACATCTCTACTTTTATTCTCACTTATTTTAGACTAAAAGGATGGCATTTTCTTCTCACACCTTAACAGACTGAAAACATTATTTTTTCTATCTTTAAGAAAAGGAAAACTATAATTTTTACTCATTAATGATTTAAGACCATAATTTTAATAAGGCATCAAGTTCTGTGTAAAACAATAATATATTTTAGCAGAAGATGAAAGATAGAAGACAAGTGTTCACTAACTGAGGTAGTGAAATAAATATGAAAGAGGAAATCTGAGTACTGGGAAGAAAGAAAAGAACTAAACTACATTAAAATTAATAGCAGGATTTCCCAACTGGGAGGCTTTGCTCTGCATATAAATCTTGCCCAAAAAAGGCAAGGATCAGCTGCCAGTTGAGTAAATACAGAAGGACTCTCCAGGAAAATGACTCATATGACCAGTAGTCCTGGGAGCTAAGACATCATTTACTATTGTACCTATTCTCAGTTGAGAGAATTTCTCAATATCTACTCTAAGAACTTCTGCCAGGTTACTCTTCATCAATATCTAAAGAAGACTTTTCACCAGCTTCACCGATTAACTCTTTTATTCCCTGTTTCTTCAAAATGTAGCTCATTTATGCCATACTAAAATTTTACTGTTCGTTTTGTTGTTGTTGTGTTTTAGGGTAATGTGGATTCTATCCATTAAATGCCTATAACAGCTAAAAGCATCTGGGAGGAGATATAAATATGTATCTAGTGGTCTAGGATTTAAAGGTATGATGGCCAGAACAGGTTAAGTGATATCCCATTATATTAGCACTTAAACAAACAGCAGTTAGAGATTACCCAACCCTTTTACCATTCTATTGTCATTCATAAACACCATCTAGCTGAGTTTATTGGATTTTCTAAGCTCATCTATAAAACCAAATTCACAGGATAACAATAGTAACTTTAACTCCAGCACTGCACATTTTGAAGTTCAGTGAAACTTGGCTGGATTTGGGTGACATGGCCAAAACCAACCAGTCACTATGGTCAAGGTAAGGTCTAGTTTACATGTTCCACTCATATATTCTTGGGTGAAATCAAACATATCAGAACCACAGACACTGAGAATGTAGGAGAATGTTGATTTCCACAGGGACACACTTTAAGTTAAATTGTAAGAGGAAAAAAGTCTTAACAAATGGTATAATAGATTAACTATCCCCTAGGAAGTAAATGGCACCCCACTCCAGTACTCTTGCCTGGAAAATCCCATGGACAGAGGAGCCTGGGCTGCAGTTCATGGGGTCACTGAAAGTCAGACACGACTGAGAGCTTTACTTTCACTTTTACCTTTCATGCATTGCAGAAGGAAATAGCAACCCACTCCAGTGTTCTTGCCTGGAGAATCCCAGGAAAGGCACAGCCTGGTGGGCTGCCATCTATGGGGTTGCATAGAGTTGGACGTGACTGAAGCGACTTAGCAGAAGCAGGAAGTAAGTAAAAACTTGATATCATTTTAAATGCCAAAATAAAATACAAGACAATGATATTTTAATTAGAATCAAAATTTTAACTTGATTAAATGTTTTCAAAGTTTACATGGAGAAAAAATGGAAATAAGGACGACTTGAAAAATGAAACACTGATTGAGTAAAGATTTGCTATACTCAAAAATAAAAGTTGTTATAAATCATCATAATAAAAAACAGTTCATTGTCTTTGGAAATGTAGCCAAATAGATATCCATTACAGAGTCTAAGGATAAATCCAATTAAGATATAAATGAGGAGTCAGCGTGACATTTAGGTAAAGGAAGGGCTTGATTATACAAGTAAGTATAATGGGCCAGTAGTAAAAGAATGCTACATTTCTTTATTTCTATAAATCAAACATAATCTACTTAGGAAGTATGTAAAGTGGTAGGGAAGTCAATGTCAATGATTGGAAGGAATGGACCACTGTTTTCCTAGGGTCTTAAAAGTGAGAATCTTGGTATTAGTGTACAAAACTGTGTAACAAATTACCATAAATTTAGCGGTTTAATACAGCACAGATTTTTTATCTCAGTTTATGTGGGTCAAACATCTGGGTACATGAAAACCAAATCCTCTCTTCAGGGTCTCACCAATATGGAATCATGGTGCTAATTGGTCTGTGCTCTCATCTAAAGTTTGAAGTGTTCCTTCAAACTTATCCAGGAAGTTGAAAGATTTCAGTCCTTTTGGAGGAGGTTCTTATTTTTGTGTGGTCAGTTGGGGTCATCCTCAGCTCATAGAGACTGTCCTAATGTCCTAGCCACTCAGACCTAAAACAACATCAATATTGACCTTATTTTCAATGCCAACAGGAAAATCCTGACAGTCCAGTAAGAAGGTGTCTCACTTAACATAATGCTAAGTCACTTAACATAATGTTTTGTCACTTAATATAATGTTATCCCAAAATATTTTCCTCCACGTTGGCCACTACAAAATCTGATGAATTGGATTTCTGTGCACTTGGCAATTTCATCTCTTGAGTTTATAATTCACAACACATTTATAACATATGCATGTAAAGGTTTAAAATCCTAAAAGATGATTATATTAAAGTGCTGCACTTAATATGTCAGCAAATTTGGAAAACCAAGAAGTGCCCACAAGACTGGAAAAGGTCAATTTTCATCCCAGTTCTCAAAAAGGGAAATACTAAAGAATGTTCAAACTCCCAGATGATTGCACTCATCTCCCATGCTAGTAAATTTGTGCTCAAAATTCTTCAAGCTAGAGTTCAGCAATACAAGAGCCAAGAGCTTACAGATGTTCAAGCTAGGTTTAGAAAAAGGCAGAGGGACCAGAGATAAAGTTACTAACAGTCACTGGTTCATATAGAAAGCAAGACTTTTCAGAAAATCATCTACCTCTGTTTTATGGACTATGCTAAAGCCTTTGAGTGTATGGATCGTAACAAATTGTGGGAAACTCTTAAAGGGATGGGAATACCAGACCATCTTACCTATCTCCTGAGAAACCTGTATGTAGGTGAAGAAGCAACAGTTAGAACCTTATATGGAACAAATGACTGGTTCAAAACTGTGAAAGGAGTATGACAAGGCTGTTTATTGTCACCCTATTTATTCAGCTTATATGTAGAGCATATCATGCAGAATGCCTGGCTGGATGAGTTACAAGCTGAAATTTAGATTGCCAGGAGAAATATTAACAACCTCAAATATGCAAATGATACCATTTTAATGGCAGAAAGGGAAGAGGAACTAGACCTCCAGGAGGAAAGTAAAAGTGAAAGTAGCTCAGTTGTGTCCACTCTCTGCTACTCCATGGCCTAAACAGTCTTGAATTCACTAAGCCAGAATAATGGAGTGAGTAGACTTTCTCTTCTCCAGGGTATCTTAGAGAGTGAAAAAGCTGGCTTAAAACACAATAGTTTAAAAACTAAGATAATAGCATTCATCCCTATTACTTCACAGCAAATAGAAGGGGAAAGGTGGAAGCAGTGACAGATTTCCTCTTCTTAGGGTTTAAAATCACTGCAGATGGTGACTTGCAGCCATGAAATTAGAAGACTGTTTCTTAGCAGGAAATCTATGACAATCCTAGACAATGTATTAAAAAGCAAGGACATCACTTTACCAACAAAGATCCATATAGTCAAGGCTATTGTTTTTCCAGTAGTCATGTACGGATATGAGAGTTAGACCATCAAGAGGGCAGAGTGCCTTCAAACTGTGGTGCTGGAGAAGACTCCTGAGCATCTCTTGGACATCAAGGAGGTCAAACAAGTCAATCCTAAAGGAAATAAATCCTCAATACCATTGAAAGTACTGATGCTGAAGCTGAAGCTCCAATACTTTGGCCAACTGATGTAAAGAGCTGATTCATTAGAAAAGACCCTAATGCCAAGAAAGACTGAAGGCAAAAGGAGAAGAGGGCATCAGAGGAAGAGATGGTTGGATGGTATCACTGATTGAAAGGGCATCAACTTCAGCAAACTCCAGAAGATGGTAAGGAACAGGGAAGCACGGAGTGCTGCAGTCCATCAAGTGGCAAATAGTTGAACACAAATTAGTGACTAAATGACAACATGTAAAATTTCAGCCATTATAATGAGACAGCAAAGGAATAATACTTATTATCTCTAATTTTTGATAAAATGCAAACAATTATGAATTAATTAAGCCTCAGATTATCTTTCCAAGTAAACAGGACATAAAACAAAAATAGATAAATAAAAAGATCAAAAAATAAACTAAACTTAAATGAAAATTATTCATTTGGTAAAAATTATAATAAACAGTATTTAAATGCAAATGATTGACCAATAGAAAATAAAACATTATTGTATATAAGAGAGAAGTACATGCAATAAACAATTTTAACTTATCATAAACAGTCTCTGTAAATTAATAAGTAAAATAGTTTAATGGAAAAATAATAAAAGTTACAAACAAATAATTCACAGAATAGAAAATTCAAAAGGACAATAACCATATCATTAGACATCTCGCATTACTAGAAGTCAGGAAATTGCAAATTAAATGAGTAAGAAAATATCATTTTTTACCATTGCACTGAAAGATATAGAGGAAAAAAATATCCTTACACATTGTTGATGGTACAGTATATTATAAAAAATTTAGGAAGCAATCTAGCAGTATTTTTAAAATTTAAAATATATGTACTCTTAGAACCAATATTTTTCTTCTGTGAACTTTCTCTACAGATATGAAAGTATCAATAATTGAGAGAAATCAGCATGACTGAAATTAATTTTAAAGTTCCAATAAAAATGTTAATACTTAAGTATAGAAAAATGATTGAAAATGCATTGAGTTCACTTAATATAAGCTGTAAACTATTGAAAGATGACAAGTTAAATGTATATTAAATGCATATAAATTTGGAAGGATGTCCATGGCATATTTTTATGTGGGAACAATTAAGTTAAAATTTTTGAAAATTATCTTACATTTTTGAAAGATAAATCAAACAAAACAATAATTTAATTATGTATATATTTGAACAAAGGTACTATTTTGAAAGATATAGCTTATACCAAAATGTTAATAACCTTTAGGTTTGTTTTTCAGTACTCAAACAATATAAGTGCTTTTAAATTTTGAAGGAATATATTTCTACCATCGAAAAATCATGTATCAGTGAGCTGAGATGACCTTAACCTAAGAATAGCTTCCACTGTATGTCCTATATAAGCTTGATCCTGGGGCTCTAACTCCCATAGTGTTTTGCTTTGCCTTCTACACAAAACAGCTCTCTGACCACAATACTTGAAGTCAATACCTGAGACTACTTCTGCATTTCAAAATCTATATATGAAATTGCTTATGATCTCTACTAAATATTGACTGTTTCAAAGAATATTAATTTTTTGAAGCCAAACGTGTGTGCTAAGCCATTTCAGTCATGTCTGACTCTTTGAAACCCCCTGGACTGTTGCTTACCAGGCTCCTCTATCCATGGGATTCTCTAGGCAAGAATACTGAAGTGGGCTGCCATTTCCTTTTCCATGGAATCTGTCTGACACAGGGATCTAACCTGCATCTCTTATGTTTCCTGCATTGACAGGTAAGTTCTTTACCACTAGCACTGCCTGGGAAGTCCAGCCAAACATACTAGAGAAGACAAATGTGACCGTCATGTGTTGAATAACTATTTTGTGTCACACAGCTTGCTAGTAGCTTTCAGTGTCCATAAATGTGAAACTTATTCATATGAACACTTCTTTGTAGAGCAGTGAGTGGAATCCTGATTAGTAGGCATACACACAAGAAAATACTAACATAAACAGTGAAGACGACAACAACAACAACAGAGTGAATTTGATTCAAAATAGAGTTAAGGGACATTCCCAGAAGCAACATAAATGGACCAAAATTGTTTATTTTCCCATATGTTAAACAGTTCATTTTCCCTCTAGCAGCTTGTGTCTATTCTGGTTTCTTAAGTAGGCCTGAAACAAGATCTGATCTCAATAAATTAGAGTTTTGAAGACAGGATGCAAGACAGCCACTTAGAAAACCAAAGTTCTATATTTTCAGTTTTCTTTTTTCACAACCAGCTAAAAAATTCTAGTTTATTTTTCCAAGACACATTTTACTCCTATTCAAAAGATTCTTGTGTAAATCTGACAAATTTAGATAAATTTTTTTCTTTTGTTTTTTCATACTGTTTTAGTCCACTTGGGCTACCATAACATTATACCATATGCTGGGTGGCAGAACCAGCAGAACTTTCTCCCAGAGAAGCTCAAGACCAAGCTAGCAGCAGGTCTAGTTTCTGGTGAGACCTCTCTTCCTAGCTTGTAGAGGCCCAATTTTTTTTTTTCCTGTTTCTTCACATGACTTTTCCTGAGTCTGTTTGCAGAGAGACAGAGAAATCTTTCTCTTTTTCTTATAAGCCACCAATACTATTGGATTAGTACCACACCCTTATGACCACATTCAATTTTATTTACCTCCTAAAAGCCTGATTTCCAAATGCAGTCATTTTAGAAATTAGAGCTTTAACATGTGGATTTGGGGTGGGAAGACACAACTCAGATATACCAATGTTTAACATTTCAGTTATTTATTTCAGAGTAATTAATCTATGAATGGGGCTTCCTGAATGTCTCAGTGGTAAAGAATCTGCCTGTGAGGCAGAAGACACAGGAGACACTGCAGATTCGATCCTTGGGTTGAAAAGATCCCCTAGAGGAGGGCATGACAACCCACTCCAGTATTCTTGCCTGGAGAATCCCATGGCAGAAGAATCTGGCAGGCTACATTCCATATGGTCGCTCAGAGGAAGACATGACTGAAGCAACTGAGTACACCCGCAATCTATTAATACCTATTATATGCAGAGAAAGTAGAGGTTACAGTGTTGTACACAATTATTATAATAATAGTACCATACATATCTGTGTATTCATTCATCAACTTACTCTTTCAACAAACATTTTCAGAAGCCTATTCTAGATGTATGAAACATAAAAGCCCAAATAATAATTGAGTAACTTCAGTTGGTATAATTTGGGGAGAATTTGGTACATTTCTATTGTCATAACAAATGATCAGTCAGCACTACTTTTGGTCTATACTCAACATTCTAGGGTGCATTTGGGGGAATGAAAATGGAAGTACATAATACACATTTTGATGTTGCAAATATAATATGTTCATAAATCTTTTAGTGGATTTGGAATTATCAGCAATCATTACTATTTCAGCTATCTATGTCTACAACAATGCTGTATAATAATTAATCATGACACTTCCATGGCATATAGCAAGAGGATTATTTCCACTCTTGAGACTGTCAGCTGGGCAGTTCTGCTGACTGAGCTGGGCTCAATGGAAACTATTCATTCACCTGTGGTTAGCTGTTAGTTGCTCTGCTTTACTGATCTTGGGTAGGTTCTTTCACAGGTCTGGGCTTGTAGCTGGAAAAAAAATGACCTCATTTGGTTCCACTTGATGCACAGTAAGGATAGCCAGGGTAAGATTCAGAAAGAGAGAATGGAATTCTGGAAGGCCTAATAACCTGAGTCTCAGAACTGTCACAGCATCATTTCCTTATAATCCACTATGCAAACATGTTACAAGGCCAGGCCAAATCTTATGAGTAAAGAAAAGAAGTGCATCATTTGTGAAGTGAAAAACTGTATTGCAAAGTATGCAAATACTGAGGTTGACTGACGATTAGGTGAAGAATTAAGACCATTTTTTCCATCAATATAGTACCATAATACACATAAAACCTGGGGAAAACATAAACTTAATTTGCTAAATTACTTTACTTCATAGATAACCAGAGAAATTATCAAATGAATCCACAGATATGCCCAAGCTTGCAGATCACAGATAGGCAAATAAACTAAATCAGTGAAGTTCAGTTCAGGTGCTTTGCAACCCCATGAACCACAGCATATCAGGCCTCCCTGTCCATCACCAACTCCCGGAGTTTACACAAACTCATGTCCATTGAGTCGGTGATGCCATCTAACCATCTCATCTTCTGTCGTCCCCTCTCCTCCTGCCTTCAATCTTTCCCAACATCAGGGTCTTTTCAAATGAGTCAGCTCTTCACATGAGGTAGCCAGAGTATTGGAGTTTCAGCTTCAACATCAGTCCTTCCAGTAAACACCCAGGACCAATTTCCTTTAGGATGGACTGGTTGGATCTCCTTGCAGTCCAAGGGACTCTCAAGAGTCTTCTCCAACATCACAATTCAAAAGCATCGGTTTTCTTTAGGTCCAACTCTTACATCCATACATGATCACTGGAAAAACCATAGCCTTGACTAGATGGACCTTTGTTGACAAAGTAATATCTCTGTTTTTTAATATGCTGTTTAGGATGGGCATAACTTTCCTTCCAAGGAGCAATGTCTTTTAATTTTATGGCTATAATCACCAACTGCAATGATTTTAGAGCCCCCAAAAATAAAGTCAGCTACTGTTTCCACTGTTTCCCCATCTATTTGCATGAAGTGATGGGACTGGATGCCATGATCTTAGTTTTCTGAATGTTGAGCTTTATCCAACTTTTCACTCTCCTCTTTCACTTTCATCAAGAGGCTCTTTAGTTCTTCTTCCCTTTCTCCCTTAAGGGTAGTGCCATCTGCATATCTGAGGTTATTGATATTTCTCCTGGCCATCTTGATTTCAGCTTATTCTTCATCCAGCCCAGCATTTCTCATGATGTACTCTCTATATAAGTTAAATGACGTACTTTGACATATTCCTTTTCCTGTTTGGACCAGTCTGTTGTTCCATGTCCACTTCTAACTGTTTCTTCCTGACCTGCATATAGATTTCTCAAGAGGGAGGTCAGATGGTCTGGTATTCCTATCTCTTTCAGAATTTTTCACAGTTCTTTGTGATCCACAGTCAAAGGCTTTGGCATAGTCAATAAAGCAGAAATAGATATTTTTCTGGAACTCTCTTGCTTTTTTGATGATCCAGTAGATGTTGGCAATTTGATCTTTGGTTCTTCTCCTTTTTCTAAAACCATCTTCAGCATCTGAACGTTCATGGTTCATGTATTGCTGAAGCCTGGCTTGGAGAATTTGAGCATTACTTTTGTAGTGTGTGAGATAAGGGCAATTGTGCGGTAGTTTGAGCATTCTTTGACATTGCTTTTCTTTTGTATTGGAATGAAAACTGACCTTTTTCTAGTCCTGTGGCCACTGCTGAGTTTTCCAAATTTGCTGGTACATTGAGTGCACCACTTCAACAGCATCATCTATCTTTTAGGATTTGAAATAGCTCAACTGTAATTCCATCACCTCCACTAGCTTTGTTCACAGTGATGCTTCCTAAGGCTCACTTGACTTCACATTCCAGGATGTCTGGCTCTAGGTGAGTGATCACACCATCCTGATTATCTGGGCCATGAAGATGTTTTCTGTACAGTTTTTCCATGTATTCTTGCCACCTCTTCTTAATATCTTCTGTTTCTGTTAGGTCCACACCATTTCTGTCCTTTATTGAGCCCATATTGCATGAAATATTCCCATGGTATCACCAGTTTTCTTGAAGAGATCTCTGGTCTTTCGCATTCTATTGTTTTCCTCTATTTCTTTGCACTGATCACTGAGGAAGGCTTTTTTTTTTACCTCCCCTTGCTATTCTTTGGAACTCTGTATTCAAATGGTTATATTTTTCCTTTTCTCTTTTGCTTTCCACTTCTTTTCACAACTATTTGTAAGGCCTTCTCATATAGCCATTTTGGTTTTTTCATTGCTTTTTCTTGGGGATGGTCTTGATTTCTGTCTCCTGTGCAATGTCACAAACCTCCATCCATAGTTCATCAGGCACTCTATCTATCAGATCTAGTCCCTTAAATCTATTTTTCACTCCCACTTCATAATCATAAGGGATTTGATTTAGGTCATACCTGAATGGTCTAGTGTTTCCCCCACTATTTTCAATTTCAGTCTGAATTTGGCAATAAGGAGTTCATGATCTGAGCCACAGTCAGCACCTCTTCTTGTTTTTGCTTACTATATAGACCTTTTCCATCTTTGGCTGCAAAGAATGTAATCAATCTGATTTAGTTATTGACCTTCTGTTGATGTCCATGTATAGAGTCTTCTCTTGTGTTGTTGGAAGAGGGTATTTGCTATGAGCAGTGCATTCTCTTGGCAAAACTCTGTTAGCCTTTGTCCTGCTTCATTCTTTACTCCAAGGCCAAATTTTTCTGTTACTCCAGATGTTGCTTGACTTCCTACTTTTTCATTCCAGTCCCCTCTAATGAAAAGGACATCTTTTGGGTTTCAGTTCAGTTCAGTCGCTCAGTTGTGTCCGACTCTTTCTGACCCCATGAATTGTAGCATGCCAGGCCTCCCTGTCCCTCACCAACTTCCGGAGTTCACTCAGACTCAACGTCCATTGAGTCAGTAATGTCATCCAGCCATCTCATCCTCTGTTGTCCCCTTCTCCTCCTTCCCCCAATCCCTCCCAGCAACAGAGTCTTTTCCAATGAGTCAATTCTTTGAATGAAGTGGCCAAAGTACTGGAGTTTCAGCTTTAGCATCATTCCTTCCAAAGAAATCCTAGGGCTGATCTCCTTCAGAATGAACTAATTGGATCTCCTTGAAGTCCCAGGGATTCTCAAGAGTCTTCTCCAACACCACAGTTCAAATGCATCAATTATTCGGTGCTCTGCCTTCTTCACAGTCCAGCTCTCACATCCATACATGACCACAGGAAAAACCATAGCCTTGATTAGACAGACCTTAGTCGGCAAAGTAATGCCTCTGCTTTTGAATATACTATCTAGGTTGGTCATAACTTTTCTTCCAAGGAGTAAGCTTCCTTTAATTTCATGGCTGCAATAACCATCTGCAGTGATTTTGGAGCCCAAGATAATAAAGTCTGACACTGTTTCCACTGTTTCCCCATCTATTTCCCATGAAATGGTGGGACCTGATGCCATGATCTTCGTTTTCAGAATGTTGAGCTTTAGGCCAACTTTTGCACTCTCCTCTTTCACTTTCATCAAGAGGTTTTTAGTTCCTCTTCACTTTCTGCCATAAGGGTGGTCCCATCTGCATATTTGAGATTATTGAGACTTCTACCTGCAATCTTGATTCCAGCTTGTGTTTCTTCCAGTCCAGCATTTCTCATGATGTACTCTGCATAGAAGTTAAATGAGCAAGGTGACAATATACAGCCTTGATGTACTACTTTTTCTACTTAGAACCAGTCTGTTGTTCCATGTCCAGTTCTAACTGCTGCTTCCTGACCTGCATGCAGATTTCTCAAGAGGCAGGTCGAGTGGTCTGGTATTCCCATCTCTGTCAGTATTTTCCATAGTTTATTGTGATCCACACAGTCAAAGGATTTGGCATAGTCAATCAAGCAGAAATAGATGTTTCTCTGGAACTCTCTTGCTTTTTCCATGATCCAGTGGATGTTGGCAATTTGTTCTCTGGTTCCTCTGCCTTTTCTAAAACCAGCTTGAATATAAGGAAGTTCACAGTTCACATATTGCTGAAGCCTGGCTTGGAGAATTTTGAGCATTAATTTACCAGCACGTGAGATGAGTGCAATTGTGTGGTAGTTTGAGCATTCTTTGGCATTACCTTTTTTTTGCAATTGGAATGAAAACTGACATTTTCCAGTCCTGTGGCCACAACTGAGTTTTCCAAATTTACTGGCATTTTGAGTGCAGCACTTTCACAGCATCATCTTTCAGGATTTGAAACAGCTCAACTGGAATTCCATCACCTCCACTAGCTTTGTTCATAGCAATGCTTTCCAAGGCCCACTTGACTTCACATTCCTGGATGTCTGGCTCTAGATGAGTGATCACAGCATCATGATTATCTGAGTTGTGAGGATCTTTTGTACAGTTCTTCTGTGTATTCTTGCCACCTCTTCTTAATATCTTTGCTTCTGTACTCCATACCATTTCTGTCCTTCATCACACCCATCTTTGCATGAAATATTCCCTTCGTATCTCTAATTTTCTTGAACAGATCTCTCGTCTTTTTCATTCTGTTGTTTTCCTCTATTTCTTTGCATTGATCACTCAGGAAGGCTTTCTTATCTCTTATTGCTATTCTTTGGAACTCTGCATTCACATGCTTATTTCTTGCCTTTTCTCCTTTGCTTTTTGACGCTCTTCTTTTCACAGCTATTTGTAAGGCCTCCCCAGACAGCCATTTTGAGTTTTTTGCATTTATTTTCCATGGGGATGGTCTTGATCCCTGTCGCCTGTACAATATCACGAACCTCCATCCATAGTTCATCAGGCACTCTATCTATCAGATCTAGGCCCGTAAGTCTATTTCTCACTTCCACTGTATAATCATAAGGGATTTAATTTATAAATATCATGATGGAGAGGCAGAAATGATGCAGTCTGTCAGATATGCATTTGCATGCTGAGTGTTTGGCTGGAAAGGGGTAACCTCTGAAGCTCCTCTCTGTGGTAATTCTTTTAGCATCTTAATGCACAGTGTTTCATTCAACTTGGGGAGGAAAGACTTGAGTTTGATTCCTTAAAGTTTTATAGTAACATGTTAAATATGTCAAGATATTATTTTTCTAGAGCTAAGTTCTTTTATAATAAATTAAACTTTTATTAATGAAAACATAACTTCACAGGAAATACTTAAATGTATTTTTTAAATCTGTTTTTATGATGGACTATAGAAGATAGGATAAATGAGCTGCCTGTGATTTTGATTCAACTTTCAAACACATGTTAATTCTAAGAATTCTTATGTTTACACATGATCAGCCCTATGTTACAATCAGTCCTATTTAAATTAACTAAATGAATAAAAATAATGAATTTAAATAATGAAATACTTTAAAAATTCACTCCACAAATAACAATTTATAATGATGTGTACAGAATAATTCTTTAATATAAGGATTTAGTTGTAGTCATCTTGTACACTAATGCCAAATCTCAATACTTGTAAAAAGAAAGATCTAAATAATTACCCATACCCATAAAAGAGCCCTTATTTAATTTTATACTATTTTTAATCAGATATAGTAAAAAATGTATAGGAGTATTTCTGTCTTCAGAAAACACATACAGCATCTTAAATATGTATCAGTTCAGTTCAGTGCTCAGTCATGTCGGACTGTTTGTGACCCTATGGACTGCAGCAGGCCAGGCTTCCTGTTCATCACCAACTCTTGGAGCTTGCTCAGACTCATGCCCATGGAGTCAGTGATGGCATCCAGCCATCTTATCCTCTGCTGTCCCCTTTTCCTCCTGCTTTCAATATTTCCCAGCATCAGAGTCTTTTCTAATGAGTTGGCTCTTCAAATCAGGTGGCCAAAGTATTGAAGCTTCAGTTTCAGCATCAGTCCTTCCAATGAATATTCAGGACTGATTTCCTTTAGGACTGACTGATATATGATCCTATACCAGGGCTGATTTCCTTTAGAATGGATAGTTGTATATACTTAAAATTTGAATTCCAAGGAAAGTTATAACTTCCAACGTTTATCTATTCCATTATTTGCCTTCTTTTTACAAAACCAAGCTAGGAATAAAAAGAACTAAGACTAAAACCTAAATATTTTTGGAGTTTTCTCTTTTACACAAAAGATAATTGTTTTATCAGAGATTTCTATACACTTCTTTGTGTGATCACCCTGAGAAAGTTCTGATAATAAAGGGGGTGATGGTAATGGCAGTTAGACAATGAAAATAACACTAATTAATTTCTTGAAGTTTTTTTGTTTTTGTCCCATTCAGTGCCAGTGTTATACTTTGTCCTGTGACCTTTATATTGTCATTAAATTGCTACTACAAGCATGCTTTGCTTCCCATTTGCCTTCACTCATGGCTTGAGTGAGTGATGCTTCAGTCAGTCACTTCAGAGACTGAATCCCATGGACAGAATCCCAAGAATAGAGGAGCCTGGCTGGCTACAGTCCATGAGGTTGCAAAGAATAAGACATGACTGAAGCGACTGAGTATATATACACAAACATTATATATATATATATATATATATATATATATATATATAGTTTATCACAGTTATTTCAGAAAACACTGATTAACTTTTGTCCACAATATTTTTGCTAGGAAATGTGACTTTATGAAAACTGAAAACAAACTTTCATTCTCAACAGTTTATTATCTATAAGGGTGAAATAATCACCTTATTTTCAAGATGGTGTACAGATAGGTAAAAATCTGGAACACAAACGTGGGTATATATATGCGTAGATGTTGATACATAAATGAAAACCAGAGCAAGTCATATAGTTGCTTACTAAAACAATCATCACTGGAGATTCCAGACAGAGAAATTAGCATTGACTTCATAGGATAAATGACCTTTAGCAACAGATATACTTTCTTGAAAAGTCAAATGAAGAATTTAGACAGACTTTATAAAATATTTTCATACTTTGTCAGTTTTTATTGTTTGCTAAGAAAGAGCTAATACTTTTCAGATATATTTTTTCCTCTGATTGTTAAGAAGACTGCCTAGAGATAAGTATCATCTTTCTAAAATGTTGATGTAACATTGCTTTATAACATTATGTTTCATGTGTACTATATTATATTTTCATTTCTGTATACACTAAACTGTGTTCATCTCCAAAAACTTCGTTTTCCATCTGTCAACATACAATTTTCCCTCTTTACCCATTTTCTCTCCCTCTCTTACCTCTGGTAACAACTAATATAATCTCTCCACCTATGTCTGTTTTTGTCTGGTGTGTTTTGTTCATTTTTTAATGTCTCATATAATAGTGAAATCATAAAACATTTGCTTTTCCATCTGATTTATTTCACTTGGTATAATATCCTTAAGGTCCATTAATATTGTTGCAAATGGTAGCGTTTTATCTTTCTTATGGCTGAGTAGTATTCTATTGTTTATATACACCACATCTTCTTTATCCATTCATCCATCAATAGATTGTTTCCATATTTCAGCTACTGTAAATAATGTTGTGATGAACTTTGGAGAACATGTTTTCTTTCAAATTAAAATTTTTGTGATTTTTCCAAAAATATCCAGGAGAATAATATTTAGATAGTATGGTAGCTCTCTCTTCTTAAACTTGAGGACATTTTCTTACATTTTTCAATAGAGGCGGAATCACTTTACATTCCCAGTAAGGTGTACATTTTCTTCAAGTCATCAGTAACACATCATTTCTTGACTTTATGATAATAGTCACTTTAATTAACATGATGTCTCACTTTGGTTTTGATTTACATTTCCATAATAATTAATGATGATAAACATCTTTTTCTATGACTGTTGACTGTGTGTATGCCCTCTTTGGGAAAAAAAAAAAAATCTATTCAGATCCTCTGCCCACTTTTCAGTTGAGTTGTTTTGAGGTTGTATAAGTTCCTTACATACTTTGGATATAAACTCCTTATCAGACAGAGGATTTGCAGATATTTACTTTCATTAGTCAACTGATTTTTTTGTTTTGTTGATAGTTTCATTTGTTTTGCAGAAACGTTTTCATTTGATGTATTCCCATTTGTTTATTTTTATTTTTATTCCCCTTGCTTGAGGAGACATGCAGAAAAACATTTCTAAGATGAATGTCAAAGAGCCATTTTCTTCTCTAGGGCATCTTCCTGACCAAGGGATCAAACCCACATCTCCTGTATTGGCGTGCAGGTTATTTACCACTGAGCCATCAGGGAAGCCCCTAGTGTAAAAAAATCAAAAGCGATTAAAATAGATGAAGAGATATACCATGTTCTTGAATTGGAAGAATCATGTTGTGAAAATGACTGTATTACATAAAGAAATCGATAGGTTTAATGCAATCCCTATCAAACTGCAAATGGTATTGTTCACAGAATTAGAACAAATAACCTATGATCTGTATGGAAACACAGTAAACCCTGAAGAGCAAAAAAATCTTGAGAAAGAAGAATGAACCTGGAGAAATCAACCCTCTTAACTTTATACTATAAAGCTACAGTCATCATGACAGTATGGTATTGGCACCAAAAAGGAAATATAAACCAATGGAACAGGTTAGAAAGCTCCGAGATAAACACATGCAGCTTATCTTTTGCAAAGGAAGCAAGAATATACCATGGAGAATAAACAATCTCTTCAATAAATGGTGTTGGGAACACTGGACAGCTACATATAAAAGAGTGAAATTAGAATACTTTTGAAGAACATACACAAAAATAAACTCAAAATGGATTAAAGATCTAACTGCAAGACCCAAAGCTATAAAACTCTTAGGGAAAAAAATAGGTTAACTACTCCTTGACATAAATCAAAGCAAGATTCTCACTGATCCACCTCCTAGAGTAATGGAAATAAAAACAATAAAAATAAAAAATAAGTGGGACCTAATTAGCTGGCTTTAGAAAAGGCAGAGAAACTAGAGATAAAGTTATCAAAAGAGATAGGAATTCCACACTACCTGACCTGCTTATATGAGAAACCTATATGCAGGTCAGGAAGCAACAGTTAGAACTGGACATGGAACAACAGACTGGTTCCAAATAGGAAAAGGAGTATGTCAAGGCTGTATATTGTCATCCTGCTTATTTAACTTATATGCAAAATACATCATGAAAAACGCTGGGTTGGAAGAAGTACAAGCTGGAATCAAGATTGCCGGGATAAATCTCAGTAACCTCAGATATGCAGATGACACCACCCTTATGGCAGAAAGTGAAGAGGAACTAAAAAGCCTCTGGATGAAAGTGAAAGAGGAGACTGAAAAAGTTGGCTTAAAGTTCAACATTCAGAAAATGAAGATTATGGCCTCTGGTCCCATCACTTCATGGGAAATAGATGGGGAAACAGTGTCAGACTTTATTTTCTTGGGCTCCAAAATCACTGCAGATGGTGATTGCACCCATAAAATTAAAAGAAGCTTACTCCTTTGAAGAAAAGTTATGACCAACCTAGATAGCATATTCAAAAGCAGAGACATTACTTTGCTGACTAAGGTCCGTCCAGTCAAGGCTGTTGTTTTTCCAGTAGTCAATGTATGGATGTGAGAGTTGGACTGTGAAGAAGGCTGAGCACTGAGGAATTGATGCATTTGAACTGTGGTGTTGAAGAAGACTCTTGAGAGTCCCTTGGATTTCAAGGAGATCCAACCAGTCCATTCTGAAGGAGATCAGCCCTGGGATTTCTTTGGAAGGAATGATGCTAAAGCTGAAACTCCAGTACTTTGGCCACCTCATGAGAAGAGTGGACTCATTGGAAAAGACTCTGATGTTGGGAGGGATTGTGGGCAGAAGGAGAAGGGGACGACAGAGGAAGAGATGGCTGGATGGCATCACTGACTCAATGGACATGAGTCTGAGTAAACTCTGGGAGTTGGTGATGGACAGAGAGGCCTGGCGTGCTGCACTTCATGGGATCGCAGAGAGTCTGACATAACTGAGCGACTGAACTGAACTGAATTGAGTATATCATGAGAAACACTGGACTGGAAGAAACACAAGCTTGAATCAAGATTGCTGGGAGAAATATCAATAACCTCAGATATGCAGATGACACCACTCTTATGGCAGAAAGTGAAGGGAGCTAAAAAGCCTCTTGATGAAAGTGAATGAAGAGAGTGAAAAATCTGGCTTAAAGCTCAACATTCAGAAAACAAATATCATGACATCTGGTCCCATCACTTCATGGCAAATAGATGGGGAAAAAGTGTCAGATTTTATTTTGGGGGCTCCAAAATCACTGTATAACTTTTCTTCCAAGGAGTAAGCTTCTTTTAATTTCATGGCTGCAATCACCATCTGCAGTGATTTTGGAGCCCAAGAAAATAAATTCTGACACTGTTTCCACTGTTTCCCCATCTATTTCTCATGAAGTGATGGGACCAAATGCCATGATCTTCGTTTTCTGAATGATGAGCTTTAAGCTATCTTTTTCGCTCACCTCTTTCACTTTCATCAAGAGGACTTTTAGTTCCTCTTCACTTTCTGCCATAAGTGTGGGGTCATCTGCATATCTGAGGTTACTGAGATTTCTACTGGCAATCTTGATTCCAATTTGTGTTTCTTGCAGCTCAGCATTTCTCATGATGTACTCTGCATAGAAGTTAGATAAGCAGGGTGACAATATACATCCTTGACGTACTCTTTTTCCTATTTGGAACCAGTCTGTTGTTCCATGTCCAGTTCTAACTGTTGCTTCCTGACCTGCATACAGATTTCTCAAGAGGCAGGTCAGGTGTTCTGGTATTCCCATCTCTCGCAGAGTTTTCCAGAGTTTAATGTGATATACACAGTAAAAGGCTTTGGCGTAGTCAATAAAGCAGCGATAGAGGTTTTTTCTGGAACTCTCTTACTTTTTCCATGATCCAGTGGATGTTGGCAATTTGATCCCTGGTTCTTCTGCCTTTCCTAAAACCAGCTTTAACATAAGGAAGTTCATGGTTCACGTATTGTTGAAGCCTGGCTTGGAGAATTTTGAGCTTTAATTTACTAGCATGTGAGATGAGTGCAATTGTGTGGTAGTTTGAGCATTCTTTGGCATTAACTTTCTTTGCAATTGGAATGAAAACTGACCTTTTCCAGTCCTGTGGCCACTGCTTAGTTTTCCGAATTTCCTGGCATATTGTGTACAGCACTTTCACAGCATCATCTTTCAGGATTTGAAACAGCTTAACTGGAATTCCATCACCTCCACTAGCTTTGTTCAAAGCAATGCTTTCCAAGGCCCACTTGACTTCACATTCCAGGATGACTGGCTCTAGATGAGTGATCTCAGCATCATGATTATCTGAGTCATGAAGGTCTTTTTGTACAGTTCTTCTGTGTATTCTTGCCGTTTCTTCTTAATATCTTCTTCTGTTAGGTCCATACCATTTCTGTCCTTTATTGAGCCCATCTTTGCATGAAATGTTCCCTTGGTATCTCTAATTTTCTGAAGAGATCTTTAGTCTTTCCCATTCTGTTCTTTTCCTCCATTTCTTTGCATTGATCACTGAGGTAAGGCGGCTGCAACTGGCGCACTAAGCACAGCTGAGAGTAGCTACCCCATGTCCGAGGTCAGGGTCAGAAGCTGGGAGGATCCCATGCCCGAAGAGCAGCAACCATGAGGAGTTACCTCACGTCTGAGGTCAGGGGCAGCAGCCAAGAGTTCCAGGCTGCAACGGCACAGGAATGACTGAGAAGAGCTACCTCACATCCAAGGTCTAGGTTAGCAGCTGGAAGGAGCTATCCTGCATCTAAGGTCAGGGGCGGTGGCCAGGAGGAGCAACCCCTTGCCCAAGGTGAGGGGCAGTGACAGAGAGGAGCAACCCCGTGCCCGAGGGCAGAGGTGGTGGCCTGGAGGAGCAACCCCATGTCCAAGGAGCAGCAGCTGCATGGGCACAGGAGGGCCTAGAGGACCTATACCACACTGAAGGTCAGGAAGGGCTGTGGTAAAGAGATACCCTCATCTAAGGTAAGGAGCAGCGGCTACACTTTGCTGGAGCAGCCATGAAGAGATACCACATGTCCAAGGTAAGAGAATCCCAAGTAAGATGGTAGATGTTGCAAGAGGGCATCAGAGGGCAGACACATTGAAACTGTACTCACAGAAAACTAGTCAATCTAATCACATTAGGGCCACAGCCTTGTCTAACTCAATGAAACTAATCTATGCCCACGGGGCAACCCAAGATGGATGGGTCATGGTGGACAGGTCTGACAGAATGTGGTCCACTGGAGAAGGGGATGGCAAGGCACTTCAGTATTCTTGCCTTGAGAACCCCATGAACAGTATGAAAAGGCAAAATGATAGGATACTGAAAGAGGAGCTCCCCAGGTCAGTAGGTGCCAAATATGCTCTTGGAGATCAGAGGAGAAATAACTCCAGAAAGAATGAAGGGATGGAGCCAAAGCAAAATCAATACCCAGCTGTGGATGTGACTGGTGATAGCAAGGTCCAATGCTGTAAAGAGCAATATTGCATAGGAACCTGGAATGTCAGGTCCATGAGTCAGGCAAATTGGAAGTGATCAAACAAGAGATGACAAGAGTGAATGTCAACATTTTAGGAATCAGTGAACTAAAATGGACTGGAATGGGTGAATTTAACTCAGATGACCATCATATCTACTAATGCAGGCAGGAATCCCTCAGAAGAAATGGAGTAGCCATCATGGTCAACAAAAGTCTCCAAATTTCAGTTCAGTTCAGTTCAGTCACTCAGTCCTGTCTGACTCTGCGACCCGATGAATCGCAGCACACCAGGCCTCCCTGTTCATTACCATCTCTCAGAGCTCACTCAGACTCACATCCATCGAGTCCGTGATGCCATCCAGCCATCTCATCCTCAGTCATCCCCTTCTCCTCCTGCCCCCAATCCCTCCCACCATCAGAGTCTTTTCCAGTGAGTCTACTCTTTGAATGAGATGGCCAAAGTACTGGAGTTACTCGGATGCAGTCTCAAAAACGACAGAATGATCTCTGTTCATTTCCAAGACAAATCATTCAATATCACGGTAATCCAAGTCTATGCACTAACCAGTAACACTGAAGAAGCTGAAGTTGAACGGTTCTATGAACACCTACAAGACCTTTTAGAACTAACACCCAAATAAGATGTCCTTTTCTTTATAGGGGACTGGAATGCAAAAGTAGGAAGTCAAGAAACACCTGGAGTAACAGGCAAATTTGGCCTTGGAATGTGGAATGAAGCAGGGCAAAGACTAACAGAGTTTTGCCAAGAAAATGCACTGGTCATAGCAAACACCCTCTTCAAACAACACAAGAGAAGGCTTTACACATGGACATCATCAGATGGTCAACACCGAAATTAGACTGATTATATTCTTTGCAGCCAAAGATGGAGAAGCTTTATACAGTCAACTAAAACAAGACCAGGAGCTGACTGTGGCTCAGATCATGAACTCCTTATTATAAAATTCAGACTGAAATTGAAGAAAGTAGGGAAAACCGCTAGACCATTCAGGTATGACCTAAATCAGATCTCCAATGATTGTACAGTGAAAGTAAAAAATAGATTTAAGGACCTAGATCTGATAGATAGAGTGCCTGATGAACTATGGAATGAGGTTCATCACTCATCATTAAAGAAATGCAAATCTGTCCTGAAGAGGTATCACTTCCCACTGGTCAAAATGGCATCATCAAAACATCTACAAGCAATAAATACTGAAAAGGATATATATATAAAAAAGGAAACTCATTCCTCATGTTTGTGGGAATGTAAATTGATACAGTCACTGTGGAGAACAGTATGGAGATTCCATTAAAAAAAAAAAAACCTAGAAATAAAACTACAATATAACCCAACAATCCCACTATGGGGAATATACACTGAGAAAATCATGATTAAAAAGACACATGTACCACGATGTTCATTGCAGAACTATTTACAATACCTGAGACGTGGAAGCTATTTAGATGCTCATTGACAGATGAATAGATACAGAAGTTATAGTACATATATATATACAATAGAATATTACTCAGCTATAAAAAGGAGTGCATTTGAGTCTGTTTTAATGAGGAAGATGAACCTAGAGCCTATTATGCAGAGTGAAGTAAGTCAGAAAAATAAAAGCAAATGTTGTATATTAACACACATATATATAATGGAATCTTGAAAGATGGTACCAATGAACACATTTGCATGGCAGCAAAGGAAGTGTACACATAAAGAACAGCCTTGTGGACACAGTGGGGAAAGGAGATGATGGGATGAATGATGAGCATAGCATTGAAATATATACATTACCATATGTAAAATAGAATTTGCTCACTATCCCACAAACAGAGATTTTGCTGTATGATACACAGAGCTCAGCCCCAATGATCTGTGACAATCTAGAGGGTAGAGTGGGGTAGGAGGTGAGAGGGAGTTTCAATAGGGAGGGAACACACATATATCTATGGCTGATACATGTTGATACATTGCAGAAATCAGCACAATATTGTAAAGTAATTTTCCTCTAAATATAAATAAATAAAAATTTCTTAGTCTTAAATAAAAGAGCATACTGCTTATGTTTTCCACTGAAAGTTTTAGTTTTAGGTTTTACACTTAATGCTTTAACCCATTTGGGGTTAATTTTTGTGTTTTATGTAAGATAGTGGTCTAGTTTCATTATTTTGCTATGGTTACTCAATTTTCCCAACACCATTTACTAAAGTGACTATTCTTATCCATTAGGTTTTTTACTACTTTGCTGTAAATTTATTGTCTATATACGTGTTAGTTTATTTTGGGCTCTCAATTCTGTTCCATTTATCTGCATCTGCCAGTAGCACACTGTTTTGATTATTATAGTTTTGGCAGTTTGAAGTTAGGGAGTATGATAACATTAGGCTTGTTCTTTTTTTCAAGATTGCTTTGATAGAATCAGTGGTTTGCTTCAGGTAACATGGACATTTTCAGTTTAGTTCAGTCGCTCGGTCATGTCCGACTCTTCATGACCCCATGGGCCACAGCATTCCAGGCCTCCCTCTCCATCACCAACCCCCGGAGTCCACTCAAACTCATCTCCATTGAGTTGGTAATGCCATCCAATCGTCTCATCCTCTGTCTTCCCCTTCTCCTTCTGCCGTCAATCTATCCTAGCATCAAGATCTTTTCCAGTGAATCAGCTCTTTACATCAGGTGGCCAAAGTATTGGAGTTTCAGCTTCAACATCAGTCCTTCCAATGAACTCTCAGGACTGATCTCCTTTAGGATGGACTGTTTGGATGTCCTTGCAGTCCAAAGGATTCTCAAAAAGTCTTCTCCAACATCATAGTTCAAAAGCATCAATTCTTCAGTGTTCAGCTTTCTTTATAGTACACCTCTCACATCCATACATGACTACTGGAAAAGCCATAGCCTTGACGAGATGAACCTTTGTTGATAACATAATGTCTCTGCTTTTGAATATGCTGTCTAGTTTGGTTATAGCTTTCTTTGCAAGGAGTAAGCATTTTTTAATTTCATGGCTGCAGTCACCATCTGCAGCGATTTTGGAGCCCCCAAAATAAAGTCTGACGCTGTTTTCACTATTTCGCCATCTATTTGCCATGAAGTGATGGGACTGGATGTCATGATCTTACTATTTTTGAATATTGAGCTTTAAGCCAAATTTCCCCTCTCCTCTTTCACTTTCATTGAGAGGATCTTTAGTTCTTCTTCCCCCTTCTGCCATGAGGATGGTGTCATATCTGAGGTTCTTGACATGTATCACAGAAATCTTGATTCCAGTTTGTGCTTCATCCAGCCTAGCATTTCTGATGATGTACTCTAGATATAAGTTAAATAAGCAGGCGGACAATATACAGCTTTGATGTACTCCTTTTCCTATTTGGAATCAGTCTGTTGTTCCATGTCAAGTTCTAACCGTTGCTTCCTGACCTGTATACAGATTTCACAAAGGCAGATAAAGCGGTCTGGTTCGCATCTCTTTCAAATTTTCCACAGTTCATTGTGATCCACACAGTCAAAAGCTTTAGCATAGTCAATAAAGAACAGATGTTTTTCTCAGACTCTCTTGCTTTTTCAATGATCCAGCGGATGTTGGCAATTTGATCTCTGGTTCCTGTTCCTTTTTAAAAACTAGCTTGAAAATCTGGAATTTCATGGTTCACGTATTGCTGAAGCCTGGCTTGGAGAAGTTTGAGCATTACTTTACCAGTGTGTGAGATGAGAGCAATTGTGTGGTAGTTTGAATATTCTTTAGTATTACCTTTCTTTGGGATTAGGATGAAATCTGATGTTTTCAAGTCCTGTGGCCATTGCTGAGTTATTGAAATTTGCTGGCATATTGAGTCCAGCACTTTCACAGCATTGTCTTTCAGGATTTAAAATAGTTCCACTGGAATTCCATCACCTCCAATAGCTTTGTTTGTTGGGATGCTTCCTAAAGCCCACTTGACTTTACACTCCAGGATGGCTGGTTCTAGGTGAGTGATCACATCATCCTGATTATCTGGGTCATGAAGATGTTTTCTGTACAGTTCTTCCATGTATTCTTGCCACCTCTTCTTAATATCTTCTTCTTATGTTAGGTCCTTGCTATTTCTGTCCTTTATTGAGCCCATCTTTGCATGAAATATTCCCTTGGTATCTCTAACTTTCTTGAAGCGATCTCTAGTCTTATCCAGTCTATAATTTTCCTCTATTTCTTATCACTGATCACTGAAGAAGGCCTTCTTATCTCTCCTTGGTATTCTTTGGGACTCTGCATTTAAATTGGTATATCTTTTATTTTCTCCTTTCTTTTTCACTTCTCTTCTTTTCACAGTTATTTTTAAGGCCTCCTAGGGCACCCATTTTGCTTTTTTTTTTTTTTGCATTTATTTTTCTTGGGGATAATCTTGATCCCTGTCTCCTGTACAATGTCACAAACCTTCGTCCATAGGCACTCTATCAGATCTATTGCTGTCCGTCAGACACTCTATCAGATCTAGTCTATTTGTCACTTCCGTTGTAGTCATAAGGGATTTGAGTTAGGTTATACATGAATGATCTAGTAGTTTTCCCTTATTTCTTCAATTTAAGTCTGAATTTGGCAATAAGGAATTCATGATCTGAGCCACAGTCAGCTTCTGGTCTTATTTTTGCTAACTATATAGAGCACTCCATCTTTGGCTGTAAATATAATGGACATTTTAACAATGCTAAATTCTTCCCATCCATGAGAGAGAAATATTTCTGTATTTTTCTGACTTCAATTTTTTTCAACATCTTATAATTTTAGTGTACAGGATTTTAACTTCCTTGAGTAAATTTATTCCTAGATATTTCATTCTTTTAGTTGCAATTGTAAATGTATTTGTTATATTAATTCTGTTTCTGCTACGTTGATGTTAGTATACAGAAATACAACAGAATTTGTATCCTGAAACTTTATTCATTTTTAATTTTTAATAAATTTTTACTTCTCATAAAATCTTTAGGGTTTCTTATATATAAAATTATATTATCTGAAAATATTGGCAGATTTACTTCTTCCTCTCTCTATATATATATGTATATATTTTTTCTTGCCTAATTGTTGTGACAGGGACTGTGAATACTATGTTTAATAAGAGTAACAAGAGTGGGCATTCTTATCTTAATCTTGATTTTAGAAGAATAGATTTCAGTGTTTCACCATTGAGTATGATGTGGCAATAGGTTTATCATATATGATCTTTATTATGTTGAGGTACATCCATTCTATACTCACTTTATTGAGAGGTGTTTAATTTTATCAAGTAGTTTTTCTGCACCTATTAAGATGATAGTATGATTCATAGCCCTCATTTTGATAATGTGTATCATATCGATTGTTATGTGGATTTTGAGCTGTTCTTGAATCCCTGGAATAAATACTACTTGATCAGGCTTTATGACATTTTTAGTGTATAGTTGTATTCAATTTGTCTATATTTTGTTGAGAATATTTGCATCTTTTTTCATCAGTGAAATTGGCCTATCATTCGCGTGTGTGTGTGTGCATGTGTGTGCGTGTGCGTGTGTGTGTGTGTGTGTGTGTGTGTGTGTGTGTGTGTGTTGCCTTTCTGTGCATTTGGTATCAAGGTGACATTGGCTTCTTACGTTAGGAAATCTTCCTTCTCTTGATGATAAGCATTAAAATTATTGAATATTTGGGAGAATTGACCTGTGATACTGTCTTGTCCTGAACTTTTGGATTTGGGGATATTTTTATTACTGTTCAATCTCTGAACTAATAACTGGTCTAATTAGACTTTCTGTGTGTTCATGATTCAATATTGGAAGATTGTATAATTTTAAGAATTTGTTCATTTCTTCTAGGTTGTCCAGTTTGGTGGCATGTATATGTGCATAATATTCTCTTACAATTATTTATTTCTTTGAAATTTTTTAAAAATTATTGTTTTATCTTAATTGGAGGCTAATTTACTTTACAATATTATGGTGGTTCTTCCATACATTGATATGAATCAGCCATGGGGGTACACGTGTTCCCCCATCCTGAACTGCCCTCCCACCTCCCTTCCTGCCCCATCCCACTGGGTTGTCCATAGCTTTGACTAGACAGAACTTTGTTGGCAAAGTAATGCCTCTGATTTTTAATATGCTGTCTATTAAAAGTTTGTCATAACTTTTCTTCCAACGAGCAAGCTTCTTTTAATTTCATGGCTTCAATCACCATCTGCAGTGAGTTTGGAGCCCCCCAGAATAAAGTCTGTCACTATTTCCATTGCTTCCCCATCAATTTACCATGAAGTGATGGGAATAGATGCCATGATCTTAGTTTTCAAATGTTAACTTTTATTGCTTTATTTTTGTTGAGTTCCATTTCTGCTTTCTTGACTATGCCAAAGCCTTTGACTGTGTGGATCACAAAAAACTGGAAAATTCTTAAAGAGATGGGAATACTAGACAACCTGACTTGCCTCTTGAGAAATCTGTATGCAGATCAGGAAACAACAGTTGAAAGTGAACATGGAACTGCAGACTGGTTCCAAACTGGGGAAAGAGTATAACAAAGCTGTATATTGTCACCCTGCTTATTTAACTTACATGAGTACATCATGAGAAATGCTGAGTGGGATGAAGCACAAGCTAGAATGAAGAATGCCAGGAGAAATATCAGTAACCTCAGATAGGCAGATGACACCACCCAAATGCTAGAAAGCAAAGAGAAACTGAAGAATCTCATAATGAAAGTGAAAGAGGAGAGTGAAAAATCTGGCTTAAAAATCAACATTCAAAAAATGCAGACACATGGCATCCAGTCCCATCACTTCTTGGCAAAAAGATAGAGAAACAAGGGAAACAGTGACAGACTTCATTTTCTTGAGCTCTAAAATCACTGCAGATGATGAGTATAGCCACGAAATTAAAAGACACATGCTCTTTGGAAGAAAAGCCATGACCAACCTAGACAGTATGTTAAAAAGCAGAGACATTACTTTGCTGACAAAATCCATCTAGTCAAAGGTGTCCTTTTTCCATACCTTTCCATTAAACCTGAAACTCCAATACTTTGGCCATGTAATGAAAAGAACTGACTGCTTAGAAAAGACTTTGATGCTGGGAAAAATTGAAAGCAGGAGAATAAGGGAAAAATACAAGATGTGATGGTTTGATGGCATCACTGACTTGATGGACATGAGTATGAGCAAGCTCCGGGAACTAGTTATAGACAGAGAATCCTGGAGTGTTAATGTCCATCAGTTCAGTTCAGTCACCCAGTCCCGTCCGACTCTTTACGACCCCATGAATTGCAGCATGCCAGGCCTCCCTGTTCATCACCATCTCCCGGAGTTCACTCAGACTCATGTCCATCGAGTCCATGATGCCATCCAGCTATCTGATCCTCTGTTGTTCTCTTCTCCTCCTGCTCCCAATCCCTCCCAGCATCAGAGTCTTTTCCAATGAGTCAACTCTTCGCATCAGGTGTCCAAAGGACTGGAGTTTCAGCTTTAGCATCATTCCTTTAACAGAAATCCCAGCGTTGATCTCCTTCAAAATGGACTGGTTGGATCTCCTTGCAGCCCACGGGACTCTCAAGAGTTTTCTCCAACACCATAGTTCAAATACATCAATTCTTCACCCTTCAACCTTCTTCCAGTCCAACTCTCACATCCATACATGACCACAGGAAAAACCATAGCCTTGACTGGACGGACCTTAGTCGGCAAAATAATGTCTCTGCTTTTGAATATACTACCTAGGTTGGTCATAACTTTTCTTCAAAGGAGTAAGCGCCCTCTAATTTCATGGCTACAGTCACCATCTGCAGTGATTTTGGAGCCCCAAAATATAAAGTCTGACACTGTTTCCACTGTTTCCCCATCTATTTCCCATGAACTGATGGGACCAGATGCCATGATCTTCGTTTTCTGAATGCTGAGCTTTAAGCCAACTTTTTCACTCTCCTCTTTCACTTTCAGCAAGAAGCTTTTTGTTCCTCTTCACTTTCTGCCATAAGGGTGGTGTCATCTGCATATCTGAGGTTATTGATATTTCTCCTGGCAATCTTGATTCCAGCTTGTGTTTCTTCCAGTTCAGTGTTTCTCATGTTGTACTCTGCATAGACGTTAAATAAGCAGGGTGACAAAACACAGCCTTGACACACTCCTTTTCCTATTTGGAACCAGTCTGTTGTTCCATGTCCAGTTCTAACTGTTGCTTCCTGACCTGCATACAGATTTCTCAAGAGGCAGGTCAGTGGTCTGGTATTCCCATCTCTTTGAGAACTTTCCACAGTTCATTGTGATCCACACAGTCAAAGGCTTTGGCATAGTCAATAAAGCAGAAATAGATGCTTTTCTGGAACGATCTTGCTTTTTCCATGATCCAGTGGATGTTGGCAATTTGATCACTGGTTCCTCTGCCTTTTCTAAAACCAGCTTGAACATCAGGGAGTTCATGGTTCATGTACTGTTGAAGCCTGGCTTGGAGAATTTTGAACATTACTTTACTAGCATGTGAGATGAGTGCAATTGTGCAGTAGTTTGAGCATTCTTTGGCATTGCCTTTCTTTGGGATTGGAATGAAAACTGACCTTTTCCAGTCCTGTGGCCACTGCTGAGTTTTCCAAATTTGCTGGCATACTGAGTGCAGCACTTTCACAGCATCATCTTTCATGATTTTAAATAGCTCAACTGGAATTCCAACACCTCCACTAGCTTTGTCCGTAGTGATGCTTTCTAAGGCCCACTTGACTTCACATTCCAAGATGTCTGGCTCTAGATGAGTGATCACATCATCATGATTATCTGGGTAGTGAAGATCTTTTTTGTAGAGTTCTTCCGTGTGTTCTTGCCACCTCTTCTTAATATCTTCTGCTTCTGTTAGGTCCAGACCATTTCTGTCCTTTATTGAGCCCATCTTTGCATAAAATGTTCCCTTCGTGTCTCTAATTTTCTTGAAGAGATCTCTAGTCATTCCCATTCTGTTCTTTTCCTCTATTTTTTTGCATTGATCGCTGAAGAAGGCTTTCTTTTTTTCTTTTTTTTTAAATTTATTTATTTATTTATTTATTTGTTTATTTATTTATTTTTAAATTACAATACTGTATTTGTTTTGCCATACATTGACACGAATCAGCCATCTCTTCTTGCTATTCTTTGGAACTCTGCATTCAGATGCTTATATCTTTCCTTTTCTCCTTTGCACTAAGCGCGGGCGGCTGCAAGAGCCAGCGGGCACACTAAGCGTGGCCGAGAGGAGCTACCCCACGTCCGAGGTCAGGGGCGGTGGCCTAGAGTGCCAGGCTGTTGTAGCGCAGGAACGGCCGAGAGGAGCTACTCTGTGTCTGAGGTTGGGGCAGCAACCGAGAGGAGTTACCCCGCATTCAAGGTCAGTGGCTGCTGGGAGGAGACAACCCGCATCTGAGGTCATGGGTGGATAGAAAAAGCCACCTTGCACTCGAGGCCAGGGGTGGTGACCCTGAGGAGCCACCCCGAGCCCCCAGGCCAGGGGCAGCAGCTGGGAGGAGCCACCTAAGAAGCGGTGGCTGTACAGGTGCAGGAGGGCCTAGAGGAGCTATCCCAGATTGAAAGTCAGGAATGGTGGTGGTAGCGAGATACCCCTCATCCAAGGTAAGGACCAGAGGCTGTCCTTTGCTGGAGCAGCTGTAAAGAAATACCCCACACCCAAGATAAGAGAAACCCAAGTAAGATGGTAGGTGTTGCAAGAGGGCATCAGAGGGCAAACACACTGACACTGTACTCACAGAAAACTAGTCAATCTAATCACACTAGGACCACAGCCTTGTCTAACTCAGTGAAACCAAGCCATGCCTCCGGGGCAACCCAAGACAGGTGGGTCATGGTGGAGAGGGCTGACAGAACGTGATCCACTGGAGTAGGGAATGGCAAGCCACTTAAATATTCTTGCCTTGAGAACCTCATAAACAGTATGAAAAGGCAAAATGATAGGATACCAAAAGAGAAACTCCCAAGTCATTAGGTGTCCAATATGCTACTAGAGATCAGTGGAGAAATAACTCCACAAAGAATGAACGGATGGAGCCAAAGCAAAAACAATACCCAGTTGTGCATGTTACTGGTGATAGAAGCAAGATCCGATACTGTAAAGAGCAATATTGCATAGGAAGCTGGAATATCAGGTCCATGAATCAAGGCAAATTGGAAGTGGTCAAACAAGAGATGGCAAGGGGTGAACGTTGACATTCTAGGAATCAGAGAACTAAAATGGACTGGAATGGGTGAATTTAACTCAGATGACCATTATATCTACTACTGTGGGCAGGAATCCTCAGAAGAAATGGAGTAGCCATCATGGTCAACAAAAGATTCTGAAATGCAGTACTTGGATGCAATCTCAGAAATGACAGAATGATCTCTGTTCATTTCCAGGGCAAACCATTCAATATCACCGTTATCCAAGTCTATGCCCCAACCAGTAACACTGAAGAAGCTGAAGTTGAACGGTTTTATGAAGACCTACAAGACCTTTTAGAATTAACACCCAAATAAGATGTCCTTTTCTTTATAGCGGACTGAAATGCAAAAGTAGGAAGTCAAGAAACACCTGGATTAACACAGGCAAATTTGGCCTTGGAATATGGAATGAAGCAGGGCAAAGACTAATAGAGTTTTGCCAAGAAAATTCACTGGTCATAGCAAACACCCTCTTCCAACAATACAAGAGAAGACTCTACACAGGGACATCACCAGATGTTCAACACCGAAATCAGATTGATTATATTCCATGTAGCCAAAGATGGAGAAGCTCTATACAGTCAACAAAAACAAGACCAGGAGCTGACTGTGGCTCAGATCATGAACTCCTTAATACCAAATTCAGACTTAAACTGAAGATAGTAGGGAAAACCGCTAGATCATTCAAGTATGACCTAAATCAAATCCCTTATGATTATACAGTGGAAGTGAGAAATAGATTTAAGGGCCTAGATCTGATAGATAGAGTGCCTGAATAACTATGGAATGAGGTTTGTGACATTGTACAGGAGACAGGGGTTAAGACCACCCCCATGGAAAAGAAATGCAAAAAAGCAAAATGGCTGTCTGGGGAGGCCTTACCAATAGCTGTTAATGTCCATGGGGTCACAAAAAGTTGGACATGACTAAGCAACTGAAGTGATCTGAGAGTTATACAACCTGAACTGTAAAAATTGAATTTCCCAAAGTTTCAAATATTTTATAGTTAACACAGTGACATCACAAAACGACAATAGTTTCCTGATGTAAAATTCAGTGTATGTCTATAGAACAACTATTGGTACATTTTAAAAACATCATTAGTGGTAAGTTATTAATGCACCTCATAAATAATTCCAATTAAATAGATTTTTGTCTTATTTTGAGTCAGGAATTCTTGTGATTATTGTCATTTTAATCTGTGAAGACTTTTCTCACAGGATTTTTCTAATTTGCAGGATGCAAACATTATTACCTGTTTCACTGTGAGAATCCTATTAAATTGTGTATTATTACTTACTGCTCAGTCATGCCTGACTCCTTGCGACCCCATGGACTGTAAACCATCAGTTTCCTCTGTCCATGGAATTTTCCAGGCAAGAGTACTGGAATGGGTATCTATTTCCTTCTCAAAGGCATCCTATCAACCCACGGATAGAACCTGGATCTCCAGAATTGCAGACAGATTCTTCTGTCTGAGACATCAGGGAAGCCCCATTTACCTAAATATGTATACTCAAAATATGTACTTAATTATCTAGAAATAAAATAAGCTACTTTAAAAAAAAATTGTGAGTTTTATCTCAGTATTTTATTAAGATATGATAAAAATGTTTTAACATATTTTTCATCATAATGATATAGCTATGCAAATAAATTTCCAATGAAAGACTGCTTTAGTCCTCACATGATTTTACTTCTCAAAGCAGCACATAATTTTAACTGGAAACCTCCTCAAACAATGCATTTATATATCTTGTTATATCGTGGTCATTTTAAACCAAATTAAAAAATAAATATCAGCTTCTTGGGAAGACACATAGTATAGACTCATCTTTGCAATCAACATAAAAATGACCTATTGTCTATCTATAATTTTAAGTATATATAGGCAATTAAATTTTACTATAATAGTTTTGTTCTTATTCAGGTATTCAAAGCGTTGAAGATTTTTAAGTGGTTGAGAATTCTCAGCCTAGATCTAATTTTAAAATAACATAAAAATAAAAAGAAACAACAAAAATTAGTTATAAATTATTTATAACATTTTAAAAATATCTTGATCTGTGCCAGGCATGCAGTTAAGTACTTTCCATGCATTGCTCTGTTTAATCTAATCCCTCATAGTGAGAAAACATATGTAGTTCTATTGTCATATCTATTTAAACAGGAGTGTACTGATAGTTAATGATCAAAGTATATATCTTAAAGCCAAAATTTTATTATCTGAGAACGAGACAATATAAATGATCCATTTCTTTGCTCCCCATCATAATGCCATGGTATTTAACATTTACTATTTTGAAGTTTAGAGTTTTACTAATTTATAAGTCTTGGCTTTTTTTTTTTTTTCCTTTCTATTGAGTTTGTTTATTGATTAGAAGCAAAAATTTTTCTATCGTGCTGTTTGTCTTTTTATTTTAAGAATATTTAATCTTTAAAATAAGCTTTCAGTTAAGCAGAGATGTGTGTTTTCTTTTTGTCAAATTGAAACCTTAACTGTTTCTTCAATTACTGTCTTCAGTTCAGTTAAGTCACTCAGTCATGTCTGATTCTTTGAGACTCCATGAACCACAGCATGTCAGGCCTTCTTTCCATCACCAGCTCCCAGAGTCTACCCAAACCCATGTTCATCATGTCAGTGATGATGCCATCCAACCATCTCTTCCTCTATCATCCCCTTCTCTTCCTGCCCTCAATCGTTCCCAGCATCAGGGTCTTTCCAAATGAGTCACCTCTCTTCATCAGGTGGCCAAAGTATTGGAGTTTCAGCTTCAACACCAGTCCCTCCAATGAATACCCAGGACTGATCTAATTTAGGATGGACAGATTGGATCTTCTTGCTGTCCAAGGGACTCTCAAGAGTCTTCTCCAACAACACAGTTCAAAAGCATCAATTCTCCTGTGCTCAGCTCTCTTTACAGTCCAACTCTCACATCCATACATGACTACTGGAAAAACACAAAAACCTCTTATTATAACTTTAGTACATATGTACCCCAGAAAGTTCACAACACAGCTGTAGAAAGTACAATTAACTGAAACTTTTTGTGTCAGAGGATATCTTTTGACATTAAAAATATGGAACTTACAAAAATTAACTATTTTCTATATAGATCCCAAATTATTATGACAAAATTATTATAGTTTTATTCTATCCAATTTAAGAATAATATTTGAAGAAGGCCTTAATTTGGTCTCATGTAATAAACTTTGATAATTTATCTTTTAGACATATTTTAATGGATACTAAATGATATTTTGTTTATTTGCTTCCTTAAGTATAAGCCCTAGCAATCTCAAACCAGGTTAGGATTTCCTGAAATGGCTCTATGTTACAAATAATCAGAATATAATGGGCTCAGAATAGCTCTTTCAGAAAACATGAAAGTTCTACCTTGACCATTTTTTTGTTTTGTTTTGGAAATTTTTATTTCCTGTTTCCTAAAGCTTTGTTTGAATCAAGATATGAGGCATATATGCAATTGAATTTTAATAGGTTGGGAAAATATCATCTCTAATGCTATACTTCAACATAATGACAGCATAAACCAATGAATATTTCTTGCAGTCAAAAGTTCTGGAGACAGATATCAAATATTAATGCAGTGACAATTTCTGCCTCAAGTCTGTACTACATATGTTTGAAGAGTCTTTTTTTTTTTTTAACCTCAAATTATAGCTCTTAAAATCATGGAAAAACATTACTTATTAGAATTCTAAAGGTAGAAATTTTTATACCGATTTTTACTTAATACCTTCCAGGAATTATTTACAATATTCTAAGGTTATCTAAACTACTATAGAAAAGTTTCCAGTTCTGACTGATGACTGTAATATACTGTAGAAGTCTTAAGCAATGCAGAATTCTAAGTTAGTAGATCAGAGGTGAAGTCCAAGAATAAACTTTTCAAAATGTTCCATAGGAAGCATTTCCACTTCTGATAAAGGTAAAATAGCATTTAACACAGTCTTAGACTCTTGCAGATAAAAATTAAAATATCTGCACAAAATGTTTTTAATGACATAACTTTTTAAATACACTGGCAAGTGGCCATAAGCAGACAGAAACTGGCAGTCTAACCTTGGAACAGGGTACAAATTGGATGGAATTTGCAACTATGTAACTTTTGTGCCTAAGTGGGGGCACTCTTTAATGGGCTTTCCCAAGAGAGCTGAAAAGTAATCATAAAACTATAATCTTACTGACTTGGGGAGTCAGAGTGTGGCTTTGTGGTTTTCAGGAGTGGAAAGTGAGATAGAAAGAGCTGCTATTCCAGAAAGAAAGAGCTACTGAGAAGAGGTACAAAATTTGCAAATGAACACTGCCTGCCTTCTTGTCTGAACTTACTATATGCTTTGAGCAAGCTCCAGTGTACTCAAAAGAAAGCAATGGATAGAAGACTAAAATAACAAAGTGGAGAATTCAGCTGCAAACTACCACTTGAGAGTCAGAGTTTAGAGTTTGATTTTAGCCAATTTTTTCTCCATTACATACTTTAGAGGAAGAAAACAGAATCCAGATCCATATCAGATTATCCATAATGTTCCAGATACAATCTTCTTGTTAAGAACTCTCTGGGTCTAGATAGTTTTACTGGAATTCTATGGGGTATTAGAAATAAAAGATAAAGCTAATCTTGCACAAAGTCTATTCAAAACAAAAATAAAGAAACCATCCTTAATTGCTTAATGTAGCCAGGATAATCTAGAAATTAAAACGAGAAGACATTAAAGAAGAAAATTGCTGACTTGTAGTGCCAATAAACATGGTTAAAAATAATAACAAAAGTACTCATTACAGAGAGTGAGGGAAGAGCAGAAGACCTGGTTTCATCTCCTTTTAAACATGCAGATGACAAACCTACTAGCTGACACACTTGTATGTTTCAAGAAAAGTTCAAGATGTTGGAATTTTTAAACAAGATATAACTGGTCGAGAATTGTGTCTAGTGTACAAAAACAAAATTCAACATTAGGGGAAAAAGCTACTTATGTCAGTTGACTATTCTAAAACAAAATTAATTCTTTCCTAAATATTTCTAATTATTATCTAGGTTTTGAAACCACTGTAATCTTAGATTACTTTTACCTGTTTGTCAGTTAGCTCAGAAGGGCAGCAGGAGGATTTCAATTATTCTTAGATACTGACTTCAGAGACTAATCAGAAAATGACAAGATGGTTGTTTATAATCAAGTTTTTCACTATGCCAGCTGCTAACATTTCTCCACCATCAGAGCAAAGGTCACTACTAACATAAATTTTTTCTTTCTTCTTAGCTGCTCCACCCACTTATTCAGCCATTATTCACTTACTAATGAGCATATAAAAATACCTGGAATTTTTACTATTTTTTAATATTTCAGATGTCTATAACAGTTAACAAAATTACTTTGAAGATATAAAATATCTAGACATTATTTATTATTTCATAAAAATACCTATACTTTTACCTATACTTTTTGCTTTCATGACAAATCATTATATTGAAAACAAACAATATTTTTAATTCTCTCACTTAAAAAAGTGCAGCAACAGAGATTATCATCATAATAAAGTTAATATATTTAAGCTCTCATTATTTGCCAGCCATTAAGGCGAGGGTTTATATACTTTATACCAGTTAATCCTCAAAACTGTACTGTAAACATTTTTATTATCTCTTTTCTCAGCAGAGCAAAAATAATGTGAACTTTTCATGTAATTTTGATATACCCTGATGTATAACTTTATGAAGCATTACCTTAGTCAAACTGTTTCAAATGAGCATTTAATTAATGATTTTCAGGTGAAAATTTAGATCTATTTATTTTTAAAACATGTCATTTGTACAGACATCAGAGATATAAAATTCTACCCTTGAATTGTACTTCAAAGAAACTGAAAGTTTATAAATAGTTCTACATAGATCTGATAGTCAATTACTTTTGTTCAGATATCTGCTCACAATTTCCTCAGTTATATTAGATTGGTCAAAAAGTTCATTTGGGTTTTTGTAGTATCTTATGGGAGAAGCATGGCAGCTGTGACAGACCACACAGAAGGTCAGGGGTGGCGACCAGAAGCACCAGCCTGCAACTGCGCAGGAGCAGCCAAGAGGAGCTATCCCAAGTCTGAGGTCATGGGCGGCAGCTGAGAGGAGATACCCCACATCCAAGGTCAGAAACAGCGGCCGATAGAAGCAACCCCATGTCCAAGGAACAGCAGCTGCATGGGCACAGAAGGGCTGAGAAGAGCTACTCCACTTTCAAGGTCAGAAGAGGCAACTCATCCAAAGTAAGGACCAGTGGCTGAGCTTTGCTGGAGCAGCCGTGAAGATATATCCCATGTCCAAGGTGAGAGAAACCCAAGTTAAGATAGTAGGTGTTGCAAGAGGGTATCAGAGAGCAGACACAATGAAATCATAATCACAGAGAACTAGTCAGTCTGATCACATGGACCACAGCCTTGTCTAACTCAATGAAACTAAGCCATGCTGTGTGGGGCCACCCAAGATGAACGGGTCATGGTGGAGAGGTCTGAGAATGTGGTCCACTGGACAAGGGAATAAGTAAACCACTTCAGTATTTTTGCCTTGAGAACTCCATGAACAGTATGAAAAGGCAAAATGATAGGATACTGAAGAGGAACTCCCCAGGTCAGTAGGTGCCGAATATGCTTCTAGAATCAGTGAAGAAATAACTCCAGAAAGAATGAAGGGATGGAGCCAAAGCAAAAACAACACCCAGTTGTGGATGTGACTGGTGATAGAAGAGAAGTCTGCTGTTATAAGAGCAATACTGCATAGGAACCTGGAATGTGAAGTCCATGAATCATGGCAAATTGGAAGTGGTCAAACAGGAGATGGCAAGAGTGAATATCAACATTCTGGGAATCAGCAAACTAAAATGAACTGGAATGGGTGAATTTACTCAGATGACCATATATCTACTACTACGGGCAGGAATCCCTTAGAAGAAATGGAGTAGCCATCATGGTCAATAAAAGAGTCCAAAATACAGTACTTGGATGCAATCTCAAAAATGACAGAATGATCTCTGTTCGTTTCCAAGGCAAATCACTCATTAATATGGTAATGCAAGCCTATGCCCCAACCAGTAACACTGAAGAAGCTGAAGTTGAATGGCTCTATGATGACCTATAAGACCTTTTAGAACTAACACCCAAAAAAGATGTCCTTTTCATTATAAGGGACTGGAATGCAAAAAGTAGGAAGTCAAGAAACACCTGGAGTAACAGGCAAATTTGGCCTTGGAGTATGGAATGAAGCAGGACAAAGGCTAATAGAATTTTGACAAGAGAACGCACTGGTCATAGCAAACACCCTCTTCCAATAACACAAGAGAAAACGCTAGATATGGACATCAAAAGATGGCCAACACAAAAGCAAATTTATTATATTTTTGCTGCCAAAGATGGAAGAGCTCTATAAAGTCAGCAAAAACAAGACTGGGAGCTGGCTGTGGCTCAGATGATGAACTCTTTATTGCCAAATTCAGACTGAAATTGAAGAAAGTAGGGAAATCCACTAAACTAAAAAGGTGTGTCCTAAATCAAGATTATAAGTGGAAGTGAGAAATAGATTTAAGGTACTAGATCTGGTAGAGTGCCTGATGAACAATGGACAGAGGTTTGTGACATTGTACAGGAGACAGAGATGAAGGCCATCCCCATGGAAAAGAAATTCAAAAAAGCAAAATGTCTGTCTTGGGAGGCCTTACAAATAGCTGTGAAAAGAAGAGAAGTGAAAAGGAGAGAAGAAAAGCCAAAATATAAGGATCTGAATGCAGAGTTCCAAAGAATAGCAAGGAGAGATAAGAAAGCCTTCCTCAGCCATCAATGCAAAGAAATAGAGGAAAACAGATTGGGAAGGACTAGAGATCTGTTTAAGAAATTAGAGATACCAAGGGAATATTTCATGCAAAGATGGGCTCAATAAAGGACAGAAATGGTCGGGACCTAAGAGAAGCAGAAGATATTAAGAAGAGGTGGCAAGAATACATAGAAGAACAGTACAAAAAAGATCTTCATGACTCAGATAATCACGATGGTGTGATCACCCACCTAATGGTAAACATCCTAGAATGTGAAGTCAAGTGGGCCTTAGAAAGTATCACTATAAACAAAACTAGTGAAAGAGATGGAATTCCAGTTGAGCTATTTCAAATCCTGAAAGATGATGCTGTTAAAAGTGCCACGCTCAATATGCCAGCAAATTTGGAAAACTCAGCAATGGCCACAGGACTGGAAATGGTCAGTTTTTATTCCAATCCTAAAGAAAGGAAATGCCAAAGAATGCTCAAACTACCGCACAATTGCACTCATCTCACATGCTAGTAAAGTAATGCTCAAACTTTTCCAAGGCAGGCTGTTGCAGTACATGAACTGTGAGCTTCCGGATGTTCAAGCTCGTTTTAGAAAAGGCAGAGGAACCAGAGATCAAATTGCCAGCCTCTGCTGGATCATGGAAAAAGCAAAGAGTTCCAGAAAAACATCAAATTCTGCTTTAGTGACTATGCCAAAGCCTTTGACTGTATAGATCATAATAAACTGTGGAAAATTCTTTAAGAGATGGGCATAAGAGACCACTTGGCCTGCCTCTTGAGAAATCGGTATTAAAATCAGGAAGCAACAGTTAGAACTAGATGTGAAAAAAACAGATTGGTTCCAAATAGGAAAAGGAGTACGTCAAAGCTGTATATTGTCACCCTGCTTATTTAACTTATAGGCAGAGTACATCAAGAGAAACACTGGGCTGGAAGAAGCACAAGCTGGAATCAAGATTGCTGGGAGAAATATCAATAACCTCAGATATGCACATGACACCAGCCTTATGATAGAAAATGAAGAGGAACTAAAGAACCTCTTGATGAAAGTAAAAGAAGAGAGTAAATAGGTTGGCTTAAAGCTCAACATTCAGGAAACTAAGATCATGGCATCTGGGCCCATCACTTCATGGGAAATAGATGGGGAAACAGTGGAAACAGTGTCAGACTTTATTTTGGGGGCTCGAAAATCACTGCAGATGGTGATTGCAGCCATGAAATTAAAGGACGCTTACTACTTGAAAGGAAAGTTATGACCAACCTAGATAGTATATTTAAAAGCAGAGACATTAATCTGTCAACAAAGGTCAGTCTAGTCAAGGCTATGTTTTTTTCCAGTGGTCATGAATGGTTGTGAGATTTGGACTGTGAAGAAAGCTGAGTACCGAATAATTGATGATTTTGAACTGTGGTGTTGGAGAAGACTCTTGCGAGTCCTTTGGACTCCCAGGAAATTCAACCAGTCTATTCTATAGGAGATCAGTCCTGAGTCCTGAGTGTTCACTGGAAGGACTGATGCTGAGGCTTGAAACTCCAATACTTTGGCCCCCTTATGTGAAGAGTTGACTCATTGGAAAAGATCCTCATGCTGAGAAGGATTTGTGGCAGGAGGAGAAGAGGACGACAGAGGATGAGATGGCTGGATGGCATCACTGACTCACTGGACATGAGTCTGGGTAAACTTCAGGTGTTGATGATAAATAGAGAGGCCTGGCATTCTGTGAATCATCAGGTCACAAAGATTCAGACATGATTGAGTGAATGAACTGACTGAATCAAATTGAGTATTATGGAAAATCTGGGATGAACTTTTTGGCCAACCCATTATAACTATAGGCAATATTTTGCTATTGAATTGTCACATGATACTTTGGAAAACAGTTCATTGTGATAAGCAGTGTTAATTTCTGTGGGCAAATCAATCCTTTAGGACATTGCTCATTTCATATTTGTGAGCCAATGAAAACAATAGCAGGATTAACAGACTGACTAAAGTGGTAGAAACATGACTCAGACACTACATGGAAATAATGCCTTAAAATGAATTCTTTCAATGAGCAAGAAAGACATTGCAAAGAAATCCTGTTAGTGGATATGGAGAATTGAAGAGGACCCTCACTTGTGAGCCTCAGTTCTTTGTAAGGACACAAAGAAGAATCTGACATCTTATCCATGCCAAAAATTTATTGAAGAAAGAATACCTCAAGGGAGAGGTGGGCCAAGTCAAGAGGGGCACTGGCCCCAGGTTGATGAGGTACAGGTTTTTCAAGACAGGACTTCTTCATATTCATCTAGGTTTGTGAGAACTGAGAGTTTTGACTGACAATTGCAGTTTACATAACAGCAAGCTCTTTGGGCAGGTCTTTCCCACAATTCAGTCTATTATAATCAGATGTATGTATATATGCATAGAATATTTTATGTACCCTAAATGGGCTCCTGGCTGTCTAAGGTCACTTGAGGACACAGTTGTGGATCAAAAGTGTATGCCTCAAAGTTGGAAAAGTCCCTATGGTTAGTTTGTATCCACTGTGCACCTAAGGTGAAGGTACTGGAATTGTTAGTCTCTGTCATTATTTTGTAGCATATCTGAGAAATCTTCTGGTTCACACTGGGGCATGTCTGGGGTGTGGTTTATAAATCAAGTTGAATTATTTTGGTTAGGCTCTCCATCATTCAGTTCAGTTCAGTTCAGTCACTCAGTCGTGTCCGACTCTTTGTGACCCATGAAATGTAGAATGCCAGGCCTCCCTGTCCATCACCATCTCCCGGAGCTTACCCAAACTCATGTCCATTGAGTCGGTGATGCCATCAAGTCATCTCATCCGCTGTCATCCCCTTCTCCTCCTGCCTCTCAATCCCTCCCAGCATCAGGGTCTTTTCCAATGAGTCAACTCTTCTGATGAAGTGACCAAAGTATTGGCGTTTCAGCCTCAGCATCAGTCCTTCCAATGAAAACCCAGGACTGATATCCTTTAGAATGGACTGGTTGGATCTCTTTGCAGTCCAAGGGACTTGCAAGAGTCTTCTCCAACACCACAGTTCAAATGCATCAATTCTTCAGTGCTCAGCTTTCTTCCCAGTCCAACTCTCACATCCACACATGACCACTGGAAAAAGCATAGCCTTGACTAGATGGATCTTTGTTGGCAAAGTAACGTCTCTGCTTTTTAATATGCTATCTAGGTTGGTCATAACTTTCCTTCCAAGGAGTAAGTGTCTTTTAATTTTATGGCTACAATCACCATCCACAGTAATTTTGGAGTCCCCAAAATAAAGTCTGACACTGTTTCCACTGTTTCCCCATCTATTTCCCATGAAGTGATGGGACCAGATGCCATGATCTTAGTTTCCTGAATGTTGAGCTTTAAGCCAACTTTTTTTTAATTTATTATTTTTTTTAATTTTTACTTTATTGAATTGGTTTTGTCACACATCACTCTCCTCTTTCACTTTCCTCAAGAGGCTCTTTAGTTCCTCTTCATTTTCTGCCTTAAGGCTGGTGTCATGTGTATATCTGAGGTTATTGATATTTCTCCCAGCAATCTTGATTCCAGCTTGTGCTTCTTCCAGCCCAGTGTTTCCCTTGAGGTACTCTGCATATAAGTTAAATAAGCAGGGTGACAATATACAGCTTTGACATACTCCTTTCTCTATTTGGAACCAGTCTGTTGTTCCATGTCCAATTCTAACTGTTGCTTCTTGACCCTTCATTGCTCATGCCTAAATCCCTACCTAAAAATCCACCAAAGTATGAGGCCATATATATTTTATCAGGGGTGAAATAGATGGAAAAGTTAGGAAACAAACACTTATAAATATCTGAGTTGGTGTATAATGTTGCCAGGCCAATCCCAGAATCTAGAGATACTAACTGTGGACTAATAATTACTGGCTCTGATTCAACTGAAGTAAAGTGTTTTTTTTTCAGTCATTTCCGATTCTTTGTGACCCCACAGGTTGTCACCTGCCAAGCTCCTCTGTACATGGAATTTTCTAGACAAGACTACTGGATTGGGTTACCATTTCCTTCTCTGGGGGTCTTCCTGACCCAGGGATTAAACATGGGTCTCCTGCATTGCAGACAAATGCTTTACTTCTGAGACCCCAGGGAAGTCTCAATTCAACTAGCAGCCCCTAGATAATAAAGTCTGTCAATATCTAGGAGTCTAGTCACATGAGAAGGACAGAAAAAAGGGAGATAGAGGGGACTCTTGATTGAATACCTCTATAAGTTTATGTTATATTTTCATTTCCTTGGGAGTCTTTTAAAATTATGCACTAAAAGCACATATAAAAGGAAATTGGCATGCTGCCATCTATGGGGTTGCAAAGAGTCACCAACATGACTGAGCAACTGAACAACAAAAACAAAAGAGAAACTAAAAGACTGTGTATATATGTACAGGATTTTGTAAAATGGAAAATGGGTCAGTATTACTCAAGCACACGTATTGGTACCTTAGTCAGTTGTTAAACAAGACTACTGCCTAGTTTTGTGTATAGGCTATTAGTGGAACACAGAGACACTCATTTTGCACATATTGTTTGTGAATGCTTTCTTGCTACCCAGACAAAGCTGGGGGTGATCATGTGGACTTTTTATTATATTGTACTTTACAAAAAATTTGCTGTCCCATTCATCCAACAGACTGTGTCAATATTTAAGGACTGCATAATACTAGAGGAAAGAATCCTTTAGTTCTAATTTTGCTATGTGATAATATTCCCTTTAAAAAAAAAAAAAAACACCTCTTGACCTATATGTTACTTATTTCCCCATGGCTGAAGAGTAAGTTACCTGGCTGATAGATGATGCTCATTGCCGAATTTTGCTGCTTCGGATGGAGCTAACCCACTAAGAGGCTATAAATCATAGGACTTCAATCTTTGTCTTAAAAAACAAAATTAAACTACTCTACTCTCCAGACTTGTGAATGGATAATTCTAGATATGTTTATTAATTTGCAGACTCTTGTTTTCCTGTGGGACTCTCTCATAAACTTTACTGGGGGCATAGGAAGTATCTGCAAACCTACTCTTTCTTATTCCCAAGAAAAGTTCTCAATCAACTTTATTAGAAATAAAGTGATATGCTAATATCTATCTACTGGAATTATCTATTATTTATTGTTTCCAAAATTGTTATTAGGAAGAAGGGTGCAATTAATTTGGCATCTATGATCCTAAGTTTCACTGTATCAAAGGCCACATGTTGTTACCACTCAGATTATGTTTTCCTGGGATGACCAACAAGTTAAAATATAGTTAAAAATGCCATCTCAGAATATGGAATACTAAAATACATTCTATGGAATGTATAGCAAAACCAACAATATTGTAAAGTAAAAAAATGATAATAATAATAAATGAGAAATGGTTAAATAAAAAAACAAAGGAAAAGAATTTAGAAAATACTTAGAGATGAGCATTGAATGTGACTAGGAATATCCTTCACAGGTAGGGTGTATTCTGTGTGTTTTATGTATAGAGTAGAAAGAAATATGTTAGGATTCCAGATAAAGCAAATTAAGAGAAAAATATGCAACTATGAAAGAATTTGAGAAGTATGTTAATTAGTTTGGAATATCTAAAATATAGAATGCAACTAAAGAAGAGAATTAGGAAAGACTGAAATGGAAAACATGAGCAAGATCAGCAGCCTGAAAAGAATAACAAATCATCATGGTTTTGCTTTGTAGATATATCGAATTTTTTTCCTCTGCAAAAACTATTCCTCTTACCCTTTCAACCTTTGTAATTAAGTGTAATTCAAAGTGACCATCATTACCAGCTCAGGGATATTTGTAACTTTGACACTTTGACCCCATACTCTTGGGTGCAGCACTTGATTCAGATTAGAGCCAATGAGGGGGAAAAATGAATATTTTTTTCTGAGAGATCAGTGAAAATAAACTCATATTATTTATGGGAAATGATCTGGGAAGTTTATAATTATTAAAATTAATTATAGCTCTTTTGAAATCACCAAGGAAAAGCTTATCTGAAAAATGAACTAGCACAGTGGAGGCCAAACTGTTAAATTAAAAAGAAATCTTTTGATAGAATGTAATCCCTGGGTCAAGCTGTATTTGAAATCAAGTCTATTTCCAAAGATTTGTGCAAGAATAAATTCTCTTTTTTTTTAATATAGTTTGCATCAGACTATGTACAACAGACTTATTGGGTTATTTAGCATAGCTCTTCAAGCAATATGGGAATGTGAAACAAATAAAAGGATTGTAAATATAAATATGCTTTGATTGAGTTGTTAATTAAGTTGTAGAAAGATCAGTGCGAAATTAATATCTTTAAAATTCTGTAGTTACACATTTTACTGTCCTGGCCAAAGTTCCTTAATGACTGTGGTAGGCAGAATAACGGTTCTCCAATATTGCCCATATTTTAATTCTTTGACTATTTTAATATATTATTTCAAATGACAAATGGAAATTAGCAGGTGTGATTACATTATGGAAATAAAGATGATTAGTTATCTTATATTATCCAGGTGAATACAGTCTGTCATATGAGTCTCTCAAATTGAAAATTTTCCAGCTATAGTGAGAGAAAGTGACTGTGGAAGAATACTCAGAGAGATGTGGCATTGCATATTTTGAAGACAGACAATAGATGAGTCACTTCTTGAAGCTGAAAAGGCTGATACATATATTCTTTGCTAAAGCATCCAAAAAGGACTCCACCTTGGGCTTCCAAGTTCCAGAAGTTTAGACAATACATTTGTGCTATTTGAAGTCACTGTTAGTGTAATTTTTTTTTTTAGTTTCCATATGAAACCAATACAATGATCCTCTAAAATTTTATTTAGCTACCAAGACTCATGACACAGCACTCCTTACCCCATGAGATTATCTTACTCGTCTAAACAAATTATTCTGTTACAGGAATCTGTCCCTTTTCTTGTATCCACATCACACTTGCTTTCCATTTGCCTTCACCTAGAGCTTCAAAACTTGGTTCAAGAATTATTCTCTCAGAAAAATTTCCAGATACCCTGCTATATATATAGATTTCTCTCACCCATGCACTCTCATTTTCCCTGAGATTATTATTACAGACATCACATTGTGCAGTAATCATGATACTTTGATACGTGAATATCTCACAAGACAAAAATGTTTTAAAATTAATATTAATTAAATGTCTTCACTGGAGCATATGTTCATATTTTTTGATTGAATAGATGAATGATATAAGTATAAATTACAGCTATTTGTCATGGGCACTCAAAAAGACCCCAAGTTTCAATGATTCACTTGGAAGATTTGTAGGTTCCATGGCTATGTGTGTCATAGGAAATGTATATAAAGCATGAGCAGCAAAGGAAAAAAAAAATGTTTCCAAGAAAATCAGGTACAATTTTCCAAGAGTCTTTACTCAATGGAATCACAAGATGCACTTAAATCTCTTGGCAGTGAATTAGGACAGCATTTATAAAACATTGTTAAACAGGGAAATTCCTCTGAGACTAAATGCCCATGGTTTTTTATTGGAAGCTGATCATGATCATAACTTGACTGACTTATAACAATATTCTGTATACACAAAAGAAGAGCAGATTTTCACTCTAAACAACATTGTTTATTCAATCAGTGTAGGCACAGTGAGGCACCTTAGAAGTTAATGATGGAAATCCTCCTGAAATCCAAGTTCACAAATGCAAGCCAAGGATAATACTTCAGGCCTGCCATATTGAATCTTTCCTATATAGGGCTATAGTATCATCTAGAGACAGAAATGCTGTCTGAATGTATCACTTTGGATATAAATAGTCTTATTTTAGCTGAGAAAGTACTCTCTGACTACAGATACTATTTAATACACTGATACAGATATGGAAACTCATCTATAAATATGAGTAGGTAACCAGGAATCACAAAATATTTGATGAAAAATAGAAATACAAATACAACAATAAAATAATTAACTACTGTAGAAATACAGTAAACAGAAAAGAGCATATAAATATGTCTGAACTTAAATAACTTTCAGTTTATTATAAAACAAAGAGATATAGGTCAATATATATAAACTCCATGGTAATGAAAATAATAAGCCTATAAAAATGCACAAAAACTAGAAAGAAAGAAACATAAGCATTCTGGTAAAGAAAATCACCAAATCATGAAGGAATAAGAAAAAGAATAAAATAACAGAAAAGAACTACAAAAACAAGCATAAAAAAGTAACAAAATGGCAAAAGTATAAACCTGTTAATCATGATTTTAAATGCCAGTGGACTAAATGTTCCAAAAAACATATAAAGTGGTAGACTAGTTTAAAAAGGAAATGTATTGGTTGCTTACAAGAGACTCACTTCTGTGCTAAGGAAATATATAAACTGAATACAAATGAGGACTGGATAAAGATATTTTAAGAAAATAGAAATTACAATGAAAATGAAATAGCAATACTTAGATTAAATAGACTTTTTAAAAATTTCATACTCAGAGGAATGATACAGGGAGGGAGGATGGAGGGGGTTCAGGATGGGGAACATATGTATACCTGTGGTGGATTCATGTTGATGTATGGCAAAACCAATACAATATTGTAAAGTAATTAACCTCCAATTAAAATAAATAAATTTATATTAATAAAAAAGACAAAAGAGGCACTATATAATGATAAAGAGATCAACGCATGAAGAATATATTACATTCCTCAACATTTATGCACATTATATTTAAGCTCCCAAATAAGTAAAGGAAATATTATTGGACATAAAAGAAGAAACTGTCAATAGTGCAATAATAATAGGGGACTTTGACAGCACATGTATATCAAAGGATAGATTATCGAGACAGAAATTAAATAAGAAAACAGTGATCATAAATGAGACATTAAACCACTTGGACTTGTCACAGGACATTTCACTCAGAAACAAAGCATGTTATTTGCATGTATGTATGGAATGTTATCCTGCTAGATCGCAAAATGTGTCTCAAGAAATTGAAAAGGATATAAATTATATCAATGTATTTTCTGACCACATTCAATTCAGTTCAGTTAGTCACTCAGTCATGTCCGACTCTTTGTGACCCCATGAATCGCAGCATGCCAGGCCTCCCTGTCCATCACCAACTCCCGGAGTTCACTCAAACCCACGTCCATTGAGTGAGTGATGCCATCCAGCCATCTCATCCTCTGTCATCCCCTTCTCCTCCTGCCCCCAACCCCTCCCAGCATCAGAGTCTTTTCCAATGAGTCACCTCTTCGCATGAGGTGGCCAAAGTACTGGAGTTTCAGCTTTAGTATCATTCCTTCCAAAGAAAACCCAGGGTTGATCTCCTATAGAATGGAGTTGTTGGATCTCCTTGCAGCCCAATTAGGATGAAACTGATAATCATTTTCAGAAATAAAACTGGAAAAAGAAAACAATAGGATTAAATATTATGTTATTTTAAAAATGGGTAAATGAAATGAAAGAGAGAATACTTTGAGACAAATAAAAATGGAAGCATAGCTCTCATTCCAAAATCTATGAAATGTACAGTTGTATGGCAGAAACCAACACAACATTGTAAAAATTTTAAAAATGATTAAAGCTATTCATAGCCAGAAAAGCAGTTCTGAGGTTTACAGTGATACAGACTTCTTCAAGAAATAATTAAAATTTCAAACAAGCAACCTAACCTACCACCTAAGATAAATACACACACACACGCACACACACACACACACGCACACGCAATACAGAGCCCAAAGTCAGCTGGAAGAAGGAAAAACTAAAGATCATAGAGGAAATAAAATTTAGACCAAAAAAGAATAAATAAAATAATTTTTTTTTCAATTTTTTTAAAATTGAAGTAAAAGTCACATAATTATGAAACAAACTATTTTAACCATACTTAACAGTGGCACTAAGTTTAATGCATTCTCATAGTTGTGCATGCATCTCACCATTATCTATCTCCTGAATTTTTCATCTTCCTAGACTGAAATTCTGCCTCAATTAAGCATTAGTTCACCATTTCCCTTCCCCTCTTCACATCCCTAGCCCCTGACATCTACAAATATATTTTCTGACCTATGCATTTGACTATTCTAGAGTACCTCATATACAGGGAATCAAACAGCATCTTTATGCACCTAATAAGTGTTGAAATGCATTCTTATGATTAACTTAATATGTCTAAAGCAGACTGTGCCTTCTTTTTCCCCTCTGTGCTATAAAATACGTCCTCATTAGTTACCTATGAAAAGATAACAAACTGACAAAATTTTAGCCAGAAACAAAGAAAAGAAAGAAGACACCAATAAATAAAATAAGAAATAAGAGATGAAAGAGGAGAATAATAAATACCACAGAAATTAAAAATAACAATAATAAGAGAATACTACAAACTGTTATGAGCCAACAAATGGATAACATAAAAGAAATGGACAAATGTCTAGAAATGGACAATCTACCAAAGCTGAATGAAGAAGAAACAATTTGAACAGAGCAATAACTAGTAGTAAAAATAATAATAATAATAGTAATATTAATAAGCTTCCAGTAAACACAAATCCAAGAAAAGATGGCTTAATGTGATAATTCTACCAAATATGAAAAGAAGAATAATACCTATAATTCTCAAACTATTCAAAAAATTGAACAAGTGTGAACACACTCAAATTCACTCTACAAGGCCATCCTGTTACCAAAACCAGAAAAAATAAGATACCATAGAGAAGGAATTGCCAGCCAATAACTTTGATAAATATAGCTGCAAATATCCTTATTACTGTTCATTGTTCAGTCACTAAGTCATGTCCCACTCTTGGCAACTGCTTGGACTGTAGCAAACCGGACTTACCTGTCATTCAATATTTTGTTGAATTTGCTCAAGCTCGTGTCCATTGAGTCAGTGATGCCATCCAACCATCTCATCCTCTTTTGACCCCTTCTCCTCAACATTAGGGTCTTTTCCAATGAGCCGGCTGTTCACATCAGGTGGCCAAAGAACTGGAGCTTCAGGATCAGTGCTTACAATGAATTTTCAGGGGTGATTTCCTTTAAAATTGACTGGCTTGATCCCCTTTCAGTTTGCAAACGCTGAAGTGTCTTCTCCAGCATGACAACCCAAATGTATCAGTTGTTCGGCATTCAGCTTTCTTTATTGTCCAAAATGAAATCCTACATGATTACTACAAAAAAAAAAAAATAAAAATAAAAATAACTTTGATTACACAGACATTTAAGAGCAAAGTGATGGCTCTGTATTTTAATATACAGATGATAACACTATAATGGCATAAAACAAAGAGGAACTAAAGAGCCATTGATGAAGGTTAAAAAAAAGCCTTAAAACCGAGATTGTGTTCACCTATGGCTGATTCGTGTCAATGTATGGCAAAACAAATACAGTATTGTAATTAAAAAAATAAAAATAAATAAAAATAAACCCTCAACATTCAAAAAACAAAGATCATGGAAACTGGACCCATTCAGTTCAGTTCAGTTCAGTTCAGTCAATCAGTCAAGTCCAACTCTTTGTGACCACATGGACTGCAACACACCAGGCCAACCTGTCCATCACCAACTCCCGGAGTTCACTCAAACTCATGTCCATTGACATGAGTCAAACTCATGTCCAACTATCTCATCCTCTGTCTTCCCCCTTCTCCTCCCACCTTCAGTCTTTCCCAGCATCAGGGTCTTTTCAAATGAGTCAGTTCTTTACATCAGGTGGCCAAAGTATTGGAGTTACAGCTTCAAAATCAGTCCTTCCAATGAATATTCAACCGATTTCCTTTAATACGGACTGGTTAGATCCCCTTACAGTCCAAGGGACTCTCAAGAGTTTTCACCAACATCACAGCTTAAAAGCATTAATTATTTGTGTCTTAGCTTGCACCAACTGTTACATCCATACATGACTACTGGAAAAACCATAGCCTTGACTAGATGGACCTTTGTTGGCAAAGTAACGTCTCTGCTTTTAATATGCTGTCTAAGTTGGTCATAACTTTTCTTCCAAGGAGGAAGTGTCTTTTAATTTCATAGCTGCGGTCACCATCTGCAGTTACTTTGGAGCCCCCCAAAATAAAGTCTGTCCCTGTTTCCATTGTTTACCCACCTATTTACCATGAAGTGATGGACTGGATGCCATGATCTTAGTTTTCTGAATGTTGAGCTTTAAACCAACTTTTTCACTCTCCTCTTCCACTTTCATCAAGAGGCTCCTTAATTCTTTGCTTTCAGTAGTAAGGGTGTCATCTGCATATCTGAGGATATTGATATTTCTCCTGGCGATCTTGATTCCAGCTTGTGCTTCATCCAGTCCAGTGTTTCTCATGATGCACCCTACGTATAAGTTAAATAAGGAGGGTGACAATATATAGCCTTAATGTACTCCTTTCCCAATTTAGAACCAGTCTGTTGTTCCATGTCCAGTTCTAACTGTTGCTTCCTGGCCTACATACAGATTTCTCAAGAGGCAGGTCAGGTGATCTGGTATTCTCATCTCTTTCAGAATTTTCCACAGTTTGTGGTGATCCACATAGTCAAAACGTTGGCATAATCAGTAAAGCAGAAAGAGATGTATTTCCCGAAACTCTCTTGCTTTCTTGATAATCCAGTGGATTCTGGCAATTTGCTCTCTGGCTCCTATGCCTTTTCTAAAACCAGCTTGAACATCTGGAAGTTCATGGATCACGTACTGTTGAAGGCTAGCTTGGAGAATTTTGAGCATTACTTTGCTAGTGTGTGAGGTGAGTGCAATTGTGTAGTAGTTTGAGCATTCTTTGTCATTGCCTTTCTTTGGGATTGGAATGAAAACTGACCTTTTCCAGTCCTGTGACCACTGCTGAGTTTTCCAAATTTGCTGGTATATTGTGTGCAGCACTTTCACAGCATCATCTTTTAGGATTTGAAATAACTCAACTGGAATTCCAACACCTCCTCTAGCTTTATTAGTAGTGATGCTTCCTAAGGCCCACTTGACTTCAAACTCCAGAATATCTGTCTCTAGGTGAGTGATCATACCATCGTGATTATCTGGGTCATGGTGATCTTTTTTGTATAGTTCTTCTTTATATTCTTTCCACATCTTCTTAATATTTTCTGCTTCTGTAGGTTCATACCAGTTCTGTTCTTTATTGAGCCCATCTTTGCATGAAATGTTCCCTTGGTATCTCTAATTTTCGTGAAGAGATCTCTAGTCTTTCCCACTCTTTGTTTTCCTCTATTTCTTTGCACTGGTCACTGAGGAAAGCTTTCTTATCTCTCCTCTCTGTGGTTTTGAACTCTACGTCCAAAGGCTTATATCTTTCTGTATCTCCTTTGCTATTCACTTCTCTTTTCACAGCTATTTTTAAGGCCTCCTCAGAGAGCCATTTGATTTTTTGCACTTCTTTTTCTTGGGGATAGTCTAAATCTCTATCTCCTATACAATGTCATGAACCTCCATTTATAGTTCATCAGACATTCTGTAAAATCTAATCCCTTGAATCTGTTTCTCACTTTCCCTGTAAAATCACAAGGAATTTGATTTAGATCATACCTGAATGGTCTAGTGTTTTTCCCTACTTTCTTCAATTTAAGTCTGAATTTTGCAATGAGTTCATAATCTGAGCCACAGTCAGCTCCCAGTCTAGTTTTTGCTTACAGTGTAGAGCTTCTCATCTTTGACTGTAAAGAATATAATCCATCCAGTTTTGTTACTGACCATCTTTTAATGTCCATGTGCAGAGTCTTCTTTTGTGTTGTTGGAAGAGGTTGTTTGCTATGACCAGTGCATTTTCTTGGCAGAACTCTATTAGCCTTTCCTCTGCTTCATTCTGTACTCCCAGGGCAAATTTGCCTGTTACTCCAGATATTTCTTGACTTTCTACTTTTGCATCCCAGTCCCCTATAATGAAAAAGACATCATTTTAGGGCATTAGTTCTATAAGTTTTTGTAGGTCTTCATAGAACTGTTAAACTTCAGCTTTTTCAGCATTACTGGTTGGGATATGTTCTTGAATTACCATGATACTGAATGGTTTGCCTTGGAAATAACTCACCTGGACTGATTACTTCATGGCAAATAGATTGGGAAATAATGGAAACAGTGACAGATTTTACTATCTTGAGCTCCAAAATCACTGCAGATGGTGACTGCAGCCATGGAATTAAAATATATTTGCTCTCTGGAGGAAAAACTATAACAAAACTAGACAGTATATCAAAAGCAGATACATTACTTTACCAACAAAGGTCCATCTAGTCAAAGTGGTGTGTGTGTGTGTGTGTGTGTGTGTGTGTGTGTGTTCCAATAATCTTGTATGAATGTGAGATTTAGACCATAAAGAAGTCTGAATGCTGAAGAATTCATGATTTTGAACTGTGATGCCAGAGAAGACTCTTGAGAGTACTTTGGGATGCAAGGAGATCAAGCCAGTTAATCCTAAAGGAAATCAATCCTGAATATTCATTAGAAGGACTGATTCTGAGGCTGGAGCTTCAGTACTTTGGCTACCTGATGCGAGAAGCTGACAATAGAAAAGACCATGATGCTGAGGAAGATTGAAAGCAGGAGGAAAAGAGGACAACAGAGGACAAGATAGTGGGATGGCATCACTGACTCAATGAACATGTGTTTGAGTGGGCTGTGGCAAATAGAGAAGGACAGAGAACCCTGAGTTGCTGCAGTCCATGAGGTCACAAGTGTCAGACATGCCTGAGCAACTGAAGAATGACAGCAAGGTTTGTCATGGCTTTTCTTCCAAGAAGCAAGCACCTTGTCATTTTATTACTACAGTCACCTTTTACAGTTACTTGGAAACCAGGAAAATAAAATCTGCCACTCTTTCCACTTTTTCCCCATTTATTTGCCATGAAGTAATGGGATCCTATGCCATTATCTTAGTTTTTAAATGCTGAGATTAAGCCAGCTCTTTCACTCTCCTCTTTCAGCTTTTTCAATAGGATCTTTAGTTCTCTTCATTTTCTGCCTCAGAGTATTATCATCTGCATATCCGAGGTTGCTTACATTTCTGCCCAAAATGTTGACTCCAGCATGTGACTCATTCAGCTTGGCATTTTGCATGATATATTATTCATAGAAATTAGATAAACAAGGTGAAAATATACAGTCCTGACATAATCCTTTCTCAATTTTGAACTAGCCCATTGCTGCATGTCCAGTTCTAACTGTTACTTCTTGATCTGCATACAGAATTCTCAGGAGGCAGGTAAGATGGTCTGATTTATAAGTATTTTTCACAGTTGGTTGTGATTCACACAGTCAAAGTCTTTAGCACAGTTGATGAAGCAGAAGTAGATGTTTTTCTGGAATTCTCTTGCTTTTTCTGTTATTCAATGGATGGTGGCAATTTTGTATCTGATTCCTCTGCCTTTTCTAAATCCAGCTTGAACATCTGGAATGTCTCAGTTCACATACTGTAGAAATCTAGTTTGAATGATATTGAGCACTACCTTGTTAGCTTGTGAAGTGAGCACAATTGTACAGTAGTTTGAACATATTTTGACATTGCCTTTCTTTGGGATTGGAATGAAAACTGATATCTTCCCATCCTGTGGCCATTGCAGAATTTTCCACATTAGCTGACATACTAATTATAGCACTTTAACAGCATCATCTTTTAGAATTTGAAATGTCTCAGCTGGAATTCCATCACTTCCACTAGCTTTGTTCATGGTAGTTTTTCCTAAAGCCAACTTGACTTCCCACTCCTGAATGTCTGGCTCTAGGTGAGTGACCACAGCATCATGGTTTTCTGGCCCATTTGGAAGGTTTTTTGTGGGGCCCTAAATGGGAAACCTTAAAAAGAAAGGGGCTAGCTTTGCAATCGAAAACTAAGATGGAGCCTGGAGGAAGAGATGGGGGCATGGTCTGTGTTGTTTGTCAAAGTTTTTTGATTGGCTCTCTTGATTTCCGTGCACGTAAACAGCACATGATCTCCATAGACTCCTGTTATAACGAAGGCACATGACGATTTGACCTTTAACATGATTGGTGCAACTATGGAAAGTCCCTCGTAAAACATCCCTGCTTGCCTATATAAGCTGGGAGTTTTCCGCAATAAAGCGGAACTGCTCAGATAGAACCCCTGTCGTGTCTGATTGTCTCTCACTCGCCAGGGGGCTGGGTTGGTGGACAGCAGGCTCCCTCTCCTTGGGACCCCTCAGCTTTGCTGAGGGAAGTTCCACTGCCTCTCTTTTTTGCGGAGCGCCTCCCGCAGTTTTTGTGTAGTTCTTCTGTGTATTCTTGCTACCTCTTCTTAATCTCTTCTGCGTCTGTTATGTTTTTGCTATTTCTGTCCTTTATTTTGTCTATCTTTGTATGAAAGTTTCCCTTGTCAACTCCAATTTTCTTTTAGATATCATATCTTTTCCATTCTATTTTTCACTTTATTTCTTTTCATCTTCACTTAAGAAGGCTTTCTTCTCTGTCTTTGCTATTTCTCCTTGCAAATATCACTAGCAAAGTGTAAACAAACCAATTCCAACAATATATAATAAGGATCATATTAATACACTATGACCAAGTGGAATTTATCCAAGGATGTAGGGATAGTTCCATTTTTTATAAATCAGTCCGTGTAATACACCACATTAGCAAAAGGAAGGATGAAAATCACATGATCATCTCTATAGATTCATTTTAAAAATCAACAAAATTCAACATCTAATTGAATTTTTCCATGTAAAAACTCTCATCAAAGCTGATATAGTGAACACATTTCAGTATGATAAAGGTCTTTTACAACAAACTCACATCTAGCTTCATGATGAAATGTTCAAGTATTTCCCCTAAATCAGGAACAAGACAAGGATGCCCTTGCTCACCTCTACTAAACACTTTGAGTCCTAGCTATAGCAATTAGAAAAGAAAATGAATCATCCAAATTGGAAAGGAAGAAATAAACTGTGCTATTTTCAAATGACATGCTTTTTATACAGAAAACTCTGAAGTGTCCACCAAAACACTATTAGAATTGATCAATTCAATCCATAAATTTTCACGACTTAACATTAAAAGTTTGAAATCCATTGCCTTTCTGTACACTATTAATGAATTGTCAGAAAGAGAAAGCAAAAAAAAATCCTGTTTAGAATCACATCATAAGGAACAAAATATCTAGAAATAAACTTAACTAAGGAGGTGGAAAATCATACTCTGAAAACTATAAAACACTTATGAAAGAAGTTGGAGATACCAAGAAATTAAAAGATATCCCATGGTCATGGATTGGATGAACTAATATGATTACAATATCCATATTATCTAAGGCCATCTACAATTGAATGCAATTCCATCAAATTACCTATGACACTTTTCACAGAACTAGAATACATGATCTTAAAATACATATGGAATCACTTATATCCAAAGCAATCATGAAAAAGAATAATGCTAAGAGTATCACATTCCTTAAGGTTGTTAAAAAAAAGAAAAAAACTATAGAAATTGAAACAGTATGCATTGCACAAAAATACACATAGGTAATTGGAAAAGAATTAAAGCCCAGAAATAAATCATCTGAGCCACCAGGGAAGCTAAACCCACATCAGTTCAGTTCAGTTCAGTCACTTAGTCCTGTCCAACTCTTTGCGACCCCATGAATGGCAGCACGTCAGGCCTCCCTGTCCATCACCAACTCCCGGAGTTCACTCAGACTCACGTCCATCGAGTCCGTGATGCCATCCAGCTATCTCATCTCACATCCCCTTTTCCTCCTGCCTCCAATCCCTCCCAGCATCAGAGTCTTCTCTAAAGAGTCACCTCTTCACATGAGACGGCCAAAGTACTGGAGTCTCAGCTTTATCATCATTCCTTCCAAGGTAATCCCAGGGCTGATCTCCTTCAGAATGGACTGGTTGAACTTCCTTGCAGTCCATGGGACTCAGGGTCTTCTCCAACACCACAGTTCAAAAGCATCAAGTCTTCACTGCTTAGCTTTCTTCACAGTCCAACTCTCACATCCATACGTGACCACAGGAAAAACCATAGCCTTGACTAGACGGACCTTTGTTGGCAAAGTAATGTCTCTGCTTTTGAATATACTATCTAGGTTGGTCAAAACTTTTCTTCCAAGGAGTAAGTGTCTTTTAACTTCATGGCTGCAATCACCATCTGCAGTGATTTTGGAGCCCACAAAAATAAAGTCTGACACTATTTCCACTGTTTCCCCATCTATTTCCCATGAAGTGATGGGACCGGATGCCATGATCTTCGTTTTCTGAATGTTGAGCTTTAAGCCAACTTTTACACTCTCCTCTTTCAATTTCTTTTTTTTTTTTTGATTTATGTACAGAAAAAGAACACTCACTACCACTGAAGTAGAAAATCCTGCATTGTTCAGTGCAGCAAGTTTTGTATCTAAAGTAAACATAGCCATCATGTTTAGAGTCAAATTTCTTTTTTTTTATTTTTATTTTTTAATACTTTATTCTACATTACAATACTGTATTTGTTTTGCCATACATTGACATGAATCAGCCACAGGTGTCCACGATCTCCCAATGTCAAAGCCCCCTCCCACCTCCCACCCCACATCCTCTCCCTGAATCATCCTGTGCACCCGCCCCATGCGTCCTGCATCCTGTATTGAACATAGACTGGTGCTTCATTCTTACAAGATAGTATACATATTTCAATGCCGTTCTCCCAGATTGTCCCACCCTCTCCCTCTCCCTTAGAGTCCAAAAGTCCGCTCTATACCTCTGAGTCTCTTTTGTTGTCTCACATAGAGGGTCTTCATTACTATCCTTCTAAATTCCATATATATGTGTCAGTATACTGTATTGGTGTTTTTCTTTCTGGCTTACTTCACTCTGTATAATCAGCTCCAATTTCATCCATTTCATTAGAACTGAGTCGAATTTATTCTTTTTAAGGGCTGAGTAGTACTCCATTGTGTATATGTACCACAGCTTTCTTATCCATTCATTTGCTGGTGGACATCTAGGTTGTTTCCATGTCCTGGCTATTATAAACAGTGATGCAATGAACATTGGGGTACATGTGTCTCTTTCAATTCTGGTTTCCTTGGTGTGTATGCCCAGCAGTGGGATTGCTGGGTCATAAGGCAGTTCTATTTACAATTTTTTAAGGAATCTCCACACTGTTTTCCATAATAGCTGTACTAGTTTGCATTCCCACCAGCAGTGTAAGAGGGTTCCCTTTTCTCCACATCCTCTCCAGCATTTATTGCTTGTAGACTTTTGGATCGCAGCCATTCTGACTGGTGTGAAATGATACCTCATTGTGGTCTTGATTTGCATTTCTCTGATAATAAGTGATGTTGAGCATCTTTTCATGTGTTTGTTAGCCATCCGTACGTCTTCTTTGAAGAAATGCCTATTTAGTTCGTTGGCCCATATTTTTATTGGTCTGTTTATTTTTCTGGAGTTGAGCTGCATAAGTTGCTTATATATCTTTGAGATTAGTTGTTTGTCAGTTGTTTCATTTGCTATTGTTTTCTCCCATTCAGAAGGCTGTCTTTTCACCTTGCTTATAGTTTCCTTTATTGTGCAGAAGCTTTTAATTTTAATTATATCCCATTTGTTTATTTTTGCTTTTATTTCCAGTATATTGGGAGGTGGATCAATTGAAACCATTTCCCCTAAAGTCAGGAACAAGACAAGGGTGTCCACTCTCACCACTACTATTCAATATCGTACTGGAAGTTTTGGCCACAGCAATCAGAGCAGAAAAAGAAATAAAAGGAATCCAAATTGGAAAAGAAGAAGTAAAACTCTTACTGTTTGCAGATGACATGATCCTCTATACAGAAAATCCTAAAGACTCGACCAGAAAACTACTAGAGCTAATCAACGAATATAGTAAAGTTGCAGGATATAAAATCAACACTCAGAAATCCCTTGTATTCCTATACACTAATAGTGAGAAAGTAGAAAAAGAAGTCAAGGAAACAATCCCATTCACCATTGCAATGAAAAGAATAAAATACTTAGGAATATTCCTACCTAAAGAAACTAAAGACCTATATATCAAAAACTATAAAACACTGATGAAAGAAATCAAAGAGGACACTAATAGATGGAGAAATATACCATGCTCATGGGTTGGAAGAGTCAATATAGTGAAAATGAGTATACTACCCAAAGCAATCTACAGATTCAATGCAATTCCCATCAAGCTACCAGCAGTATTTTTCACAGAACTAGATCAAATAATCTCAAGATTTGTATGGAAATACAAAACACCTCGAATAGCCAAAGCAATCTTGAGAAAGAAGAATGGAACTGGAGGAATCAACTTGCCTGACTTCAGGCTCTACTACAAAGCCACAGTCATTAAGAGAGTATGGTACTGGCACAAAGACAGAAATATAGATCAATGGAACAAAATAGAAAGCCCTGAGATAAACCCACACACCTATGGACACCTTATCTTCGACAAAGGAGGCAAGAATATACAATGGAGTAAAGACAGTCTCTTTAACAGGTGGTGCTGGGAAAACTGGTCAACCACTTGTAAAAGAATGAAACTAGATCTCTTTCTGACACCATACACAAAAACAAACTCAAAATGGATTAAAGATCTAAATGTAAGACCAGAAACTATAAAACTCCTAGAGGAAAACATAGGCAAAACACTCTCCGACATAAATCACAGCAGGATCCTCTATGATCCTCTTTCACTTTCATCAAGAGCCTTTTTAGTTCCTCTTCACTTACTGCTATAAGGGTGTTGCTTTCTGCATATTTGAGGTTATTGATATTTCTCCCACATACTTCTGCTCAGTTAATTTATGACAAAGAAGGTAAGAATATAGATGGAAAAAGACAGTCTCTCAGTAAGTGGTGCTGGGAAAACTGGACAGCCACATGTGAATGGATGAAATTAGAGTTTTTCTTCACTTCATATACAAAATAAACTTAAATGGATTAAAGACTTAGGTATAAGTTTGGAAACAATAATACTAAAAAAAAATAGTTAGAACACTGTGACAAAAATTGCCACAATATTTTCTTGGATCTATATCTTTCGGTGAAAGAAAAAAAAAGCTTTATTAATTAACAAAACTAAGAGCTTTTCTTTTAAAAAATGAAATAACCTTCAAAATTATGGTCAGAAAACCCAAATAGACACTGTTTCAAAGAAGACATACAAATGTTAACACATATGTGAAAGTCACTCAGTTGTGTCCAACCATTTATGACCCCATGGGCTATACAGTCCATGGAATTCTCCAGGCCAGAATACTGGAATGGGAATCCTTTCCCTTTTCCTGGGGGTCTTCCCAACCCAGGAATCGAACCTAGCTCTCCAACATTGCAGGCAGATTCTTTACCAGCTGAGCCACAAGGAAAGTTCAATAGGCACAAGAAAATATGCTCAACATCACTAATCATCACATGAAGTTAAATCAAAACCACAATGAGATATCTATCACTTCATACATATCAAAATGGCTATCATAAAAATGTCTGCAAATAACACATGTTGGTGAGCATGTGGAGAAAAGAGAATTCTAGTACACCAGGTGAATATAAATTGGAGCAGCCACTGTGGAAAATAGTACAGAACTTCTTGAAAAAACTAAAAAAGAAAAGAAAAGAAAAGCCAGCAATTTTATTTCTGATATACATCTGAGGAAAACAAAATGACTAGTTTAAAAAGATATATGAACACCGATGCCCATCGCAGAATTTTTATGATAGCCAAAATATGAAAGCAACCCAAGTGTCCAGCAACAGATGAATAGATATGGACAAGGTTGTGAGATGAATGGAGAGAGTAGCTTGAAAGCATATACACTAATGTATGTAAATAAATAGCCAACAGGAATTTACTGTATGAATTAGGGAACTGAAAGAGAGGATGAGATGATTAGATGGTATCACCAACTCAGTGAACATAAGTTTGAGCAAGCTCCGGGAGTTGATGATGGACAGGGAAGCCTGGTGTGCTGCAGTCCATGGGGTCACAAAGAGTTAGATACAACTGAGAGACTGAACTCAGTGGGGTGGGAATGGGTGGGAGGTGGCAGCAAGATTCAAGAGGGAGGAAACATATGTACACCTATGGTTAATTCATGTTGATATATGACAGAAATCAAGCCACTATTGTAAAGAAATCATCAATCAATTAAAATAAATAAATATTTTTTAAAAATATAGTAAATTATACATATGATGTAATATTACTCACCATAAAACAATGCAGGTTTGCCATTTGCAACAACATGGGTGAACATAGAGGGTATTATGCTTAGTGAAATAAGTCAAAGACACATACTGTACATTTTATCTTATATGTGGAATCTAAAAGAATATAATAAAAGAGAAATCGACTCAAAGATACACAGAAAACAACTATCATAGTGGGTAGAATAGACAGGGGAGAGGAAATATAAGTTTAATATATTAGGAAGTATAAACTACCCACAGCAAACATTATCCTCATTGGTGAACATTTGAAAGCATTTCCCCTAGAGTCAGGAACAAGACAAGGGTGCCCACTCTCACCACTACTATTCAACATAGTTTTGGAAGTTATAGCCACAGCAATCAGAGAAGAATAATAAATAAAAGGAATACAAATTGGAAAAGAAGTAAAACTCTCACTGTTTGCAGATGACATTATGCTCTACTTAGAAAACCCTAAAGACAACACCAGAAGATTACTAGAGCTAATCAATGAATATAGTAAAGTTGCAGAATATAAAATTAACATGCAGAAACTCCTTGCATTCCTAACACTAACAATGAGAAAACAGAAAGAGAAATTAAGGAAACAATTCCATTCACTTTTGCAATGAAAAAAATAAAATACTTAGGAATATGGGGTTGCACAGAGTCAGACATGACTGAAGCAACTTAGCAGCAGCAGCAAAGAAACAAAGAACCTATATATAGAAAACTATCCTTATAAAAACTATAGGTTTCTATATAGAAAACTATAAAACACTTATGAATGAAATCAAAGATGACACAAATAGATGGAGAAATATACTATATTCATGGATCAGAATAATCAATATAGTGAAAATGAGTATACTACTCAAAGCAATCTATAGATTAATGCAATCCCTATCAAGCTACCAATGGTCTTTTTCAGAGAACTAGAACAAATAATCAGAGAAAGTGATGACACCCCACTCCAGTACTCTTGCCTGGAAAATCCCATGGACAGAGTAGCCTGGTAGGCTGTAGTCCATGGGGTCACGAAGAGTTGGACACAACTGAGCAAATTCCCTTTCAATTTTCACTTTCATGCATTGGAGAAGGCAATGACAACCCACTCCAGTGTTCTTGCCTGGAGAATCCCAGGGCAAGGGAGCCTGGTGGGCTGCCGTCTATGGGGTCACACAGAGTCAGACACGACTGAAGTGACTTAGTAGCAGCAGAACAAATAATTTCACAATTTGTATGGAAATACAAAAAAAAAAAAAAGAAAAACTCGAATAGCCAAAGTAATCTTGAGAAAGAAGAATGGAATTGGAGGAATCAACCTGCCTGATTTCAGGCTCTACTACAAAGCCACAGTCATCAAGACAGTATGGTACTGGGAGAAAGACAGAAATATAGATAAATGGAGCAAAATAGAAAGCCCAGAGATAAATCCATGCACCTATGGACACCTTATCTTTGACAAAGGAGGCAAAAATATACAATGGATTAAAGACAATCTCTTTAACAACTGGTGCTGGGAAAACTGGTCAACCACTTGTAAAAGAATGAAACTAGAACACTTTCTAACACCATGCACAATGATAATCTCAAAATGGATTAAAAATCTAAATGTAAGAACAGAAACTATAAAACTCCTAGAGGAAAACTTAGGAGAAACCCTCTCTGACATAAATCACAGCAGGATCCTCAATGACCTACCTCCCAGACTAAAGGAAATAAAAGCAAAAATAAACAAATGGGACCTAATTAAACTTAAAAGCTTTGGCACAACGAAGGAAACTATAAGCAAGGTGAAAAGACAGCCTTCAGAATGGGATAAAATTATAGCAAATGAAGCAACTGACAAAGAATTAATCTCAAAAATATGAAGGAGCACATGTAGCTCAATTCCAGAAAAATAAATGACCCAACTGAAACATGGGCCAAAGAGCTAAACAGACATTTCTCCAAAGAAGACATACAGATGGTTAACAAGCTTATGAAAAGATGGTCAACATCACTCATTATCAGAGAAACACAAATCAAAACCACAGTGAAGTACCATATCACACTAATCAGAAGGACTGTCATCAAAAGTCTACAAACTGTAAATGCTGGAGGTGTGTGGAGAAAAGGGAATCCTCTTACACTGTTGGTGGGAATGCAAACTAATACAGCCACTATGGAGAACAGTGTGGAGATTCCTAACAAACTGGAAATAGAACTGCCATACAATGTAGCAATCCCACTGCTGGGCATACACACCAAGGAAACCAGAACTGAAAGAGACACACGTACCCCAATGTTCATTGCAGCACTGTTTATAATAGCCAGGACATGGAAGCAACCTAGATGTTCATTGGCATCTAGGTAAAAAAGCTAGTGGTACATATACACAATGGAATATTACTCAACTATTAAAAAGAATGCATTTGAATCAGTTCTAATAAGGTGGATAAAACTGGAGCCTATTATATAGAGTGAAGTAAGGCAGAAAGAAAAACACCAATACAGTATATTAATGCATATACATGGAATTTAGAAAGATGGAAAAGATGATCCTATATGCGAGACAGCAAAAGAGGCACAGATGTAAAGAATAGACTTTTGTACTCTGTGGGAGAAGGTTAGGGTGGGATGATTTGAGATAATAGCATTAAAACATGTATATTACCTATGTGAAATAGTTCACCAGTCCGTGTTTGATGCATGAGACAGGGTGCTCAGGGCCAGTGAATTGGGATGACCCTGAGGGACAGGATGGGGAGGGATATGGGAGGGGGTTTCAGGATGGGGAACACATGTACACCAATGGCTGATTCATGTCAATGTATGGCAAAAACCACTACAATATTGTAAAGTAATTAGCCTCCGATTGAAAATCAATAAATTAATTTAAAAATATAAAATAATAGCAACTACTGCAAATAGGAAAAGGAGTATTTCAAGGCTATATATTTTCACTCTGCTTATTTAACTTATATGCAGAATACATCATGAGAAACTCTGGGCTGGATGAAGCACAAGCTGGAATCAAGATTGCTGGGTGAAATATCAATAACCTCAGATATGCATATGATACCACCCTTATGAGAGAAAGTTAAGAGGAACTAAAAGCCTCTTCATGAAAGTGAAAGAGGAGAGAGAAAAAAGTTGGCTTAAGCTCAGCATTCAGAAAACGAAGATCATGGCATCTGGTCCCATCACTTCATGGCAAATAGATGTGGAAACAGTGGCTGACTTTATTTTTGGGGGCTCCAAAATCACTACAGATGGTGATTGCAGCCATGAAATTAAAAGATGTTTACTTCTTGGAAGGAAAGTTATGACCAACCTAGACAGCATGTTAAAAAGCAGAGACATTTCTTTACCAACAAAGGTCTGTCTAGTCAAGGCTATGGTTTTTCTAGTGGTCTAGTATTGATGTGAGAGTTGGGCTATAAAGAAATCTAAGCACCAAAGAATTGATGCTTTTGAATTCTGTTGTTGTAAAAGACTCTTTAAGAATTTTTGACTGCAAGGAGACCCAACCAATCCATCCTAAGGAGATCTGTCCTGGGTGTTCACTGCAAGGACTGATGTTGAAGCTGAAACTCCAATACTTTGGCTACCTTATGTGAAGAACTCATTGGAAAAGACCCTAATGCTGGGAAAGATTGAGGGCAGGAGAAGAAGGGGATGACAGAGGATGAGATGTTTGGATAGCATAGCCAACTGAATGGACACAAGTTTAGATAAATTCCGGGAGTTGGTGATGGACAGGGAGGCCTGGGGTGCTGCAGTGCATGGGGTGGCAAAGAGTCGGACATGACTGAGGGACTTAACTGAACTGAACTGAATATAAAATAAATAAGCAAATACAGTCAATATTTTATAATGATTTTAAATGGAGTATATATAAAGCAAAAAATAACAAACAAAAAAACCTTTTTGTGCATGTTAATGGATGTGACTGTGCTTTAGTGAAACTTTATTTAGCAAAATGCATTGATGATGTATGCATGCTGTGACTCATATTTTGTCAAGGTCTGACTTAAAAGATCAAATCACTTTTTATGCAAAAAAAAAAAAAGAAAGAAAAAGAAAGAAAATACCCTAGAGACAATATAATAGTGGGATTGAGTCAACATGAAAAGGGAACCCTCTTACACTGCTGGTGGGAATGCAAACTAGTACAGCCATTATGGAAAACAGTGTTGAGATTCCTTAAAAATTGCAAATAGAACTGCCTTATGACCCAGCAATCCCACTGCTGGGCATACACACCGAAGAAACCAGAATTGAAAGAGACACATGTACCCCAATGTTCATTGCAGCGCTGTTTATAATAGACAGGACATGGAAGCAACCTAGATGTCCATCAGCAGATGAATGGATAAGAAAGCTGTGGCACATATACACTATGGAATACTACTCAGCCCTTAAAAAGAAAAAAATTTGACTCAGTTCTAATGAGATGGATGAAATTGGAACCAATTATACAGAGTGAAGTAAGCCAGAAAGAAAAACACCAATATAGTATACTGACACATATATATGGAATTTAGAAGACAGTAACGATGACCCTGTATGTGAGACAACCAAGAGACACAGAGGTATAGAGTGGACTTTTGGACTCTGAGGGAGAAGGAAGGGTGGGATGGTTTGGGAGAATGGCATTGAAACATGTATATTTTCGTGTAAGAAACGAAGCGCCAATCTATGTTCAATGTAGGATGCAGGATGCATGGGGCTGATGCACAGGATGATTCAAGTAGAGGATGTGGGGTGGGAGGTGGGAGGGGGCTTCGGCATTGGAAGATTGTGTTCACCTATGGCTGATGCGTGTCAATGTATGGCAAAACAAATACAGTATTGTAATTAAAAAAAAAAACCTTTAATTAAATTAAAAAAACAAACAAACAAAAAAAGAAAACAGATATAAAGTTCAGCAGATATAAAGTTAAATAGACATTATTTCTCCTAACAATCCAACTCCTAGATATTTATTTAAGAGAAATAAAGACTGTGTTCACACAAATATGCTCATAATAGGCACAAACTAGAAACGACCATATGTCCATCAAGAGGTGAACAGATCAACTGTTGCATGGAATATATGATAGAATATAGTAATAATAAAAGAAAGAATTACCAATACACAGAATAGCCTGGACAGATCTCAAAAGCATTATGCTAAATGATAGAAGCTAGAATTTAAGACCATATACATTAAAAAGAAAATGAAAGCATCAGTCCTCAGTCATGTCCGACTCTTTGGGACCCCATGGACTGTATAGCCCCTCCAGACTCCTCTGTCCATGGGATTTCCCAGGCAAGACTATTTGAGTGGGTTGCCATTTCCTTCTCCAGGGGATCTTCCCAACCCAGGGAACCCAGGTCTACTGCATTGCAGGCAGATTCTTTACCATCTGAGCCACCAGGGAAGTCTACAGGTGGTCTATTTACATGGAATTTTAGAAAAGGCAAAACTATAGTGACAGAAGCAAACCAGTGGTTGCCAGGGCCCTAGAAAGGGATTAACTGCAAAGAAACACAAAATAAATTTGGGGGATGATGGAAATATTATTTTACTATTATGGTGGTGGTTACATGATTAAACTCATGTGCCATAATTCATTAAATTATAATTGGTGAATATTTTGTAAAACTAATTTTTAAAAGTTAAGAAAAGAGAAACAAAAGTGCAGTATTTACCTATGGCTGGCATAATTCTATTTGTTTCACTGTATACACCAGATTCTTGACTCTAAAGAAGATTTTGACAACGTATATGAACATAATTTAAGATGAAAAATAGAATCAGAGAGGATTTCTTGGCCTACCACCGTAGTTCCCAACAGATGCAAATCAGAATTTTTGGCAATGTAGTCTGAATGCATCTTTCTAGACCCTTTCCCCAGAAGTTCTGATTTAAGGTTGGGTACATGGAGGATAGACCTCTGCGGGCTCATGGGCTCTCCAAGTGACAATGAGGCATAGCAAAATTTGAAAACAGTAAGCCTAATGTATAGATTGACCTGGAGTAAACTTCACTGATGTCATGTTCTGGTCCCTTTTGGAGACTTCTGAGAATAATATCAGAACATCACAAAAGACTTTGAAGCAAATAATTACATTTGCATTAGCTCCAATAGAAGGCTCAAGACTCGGCAAATTTGCCTCCCAAAGATGTAAGTCTTCTAATATGCCATTTACCTCCTTCCCCAACCTCAGCCTGGCTGAACGCATACTCAGTCCTCAAGCCTTAGCTTTTTCATTGGTTATTTGGTGAGATCAATAGCATCTACCTATCTCATAGGGATATTTGTCCAAATAAAGCAAATCCATATAAACTGCTTAACACAATGCCTAGTACATAGTATGTACAATGAAACCTGGAATATTTGGATAGTCTACTTAATAACTCATTCCTGACCTCCACAGAAGGTTCACCCTGGTTATTTCATTAATTTCATAATAATGAGACCTGGATTTCATGCTTTTTAATTATTTGGACCTCATTTGTACCACTGACCCCTTCTCAATAAATGTCATCTATTAGTATTATCAAAAAAAATAAATAAATAAACTGGACAGGACAATTTAATTCACTAACAATTGGTGCTACTCAAAAAATCTTTTTTTTTTTTTTTTTTTTTACAGAAGATACAAAGCATGTGAATTGATTTTTCAGTTCACTTTAGTCCCTCTGTTGTGTCTGACTCTTTGTGACCCAGTGGACTACAGCACTCTAGACTTCCATGTCCATCACCAACTCTTGAGAGTGTACTCAAACTCATGTCCATCGAGTTGGTGATGCGATCCAACTATTTTATGCTCTGTCCCCTTCTCCTCCTGCCTTCAATCTTTACCAGCATCAAGGTCTTTTCCAATGAGTCAGTTCTTCGCATCAGGGAACCAAAGTATTGGAATTTCAACTTCGGCATCAGTCCTTCCAATGAATATTCAGGACCGATTCTTTTAGGGTTAACTGGTTTGATTTCCTTGCAGTGCAAGGGACTCTCAAGAATCTTCTCCAACACCACAGTTCAAAAGCATAATTCTTTGGCACTCGATATTCTTTATAGTCCAACTCTCACATCATACATGACTACTGGAAAAACAATAGCTTTGACTAGATGACCCTTTGTAGGTAAAGTAATATCTCTGCTTTTTAATATGCTATTTAGGTTTCCCATAGCTTTTCTTCCAAGGAGCCGGTGTCTTTTAAACTCACGGCTGCAATTACCATCTGCAGTGATTTTGGAGCCAAAGAAAATAAAGTCTGTCACAGTTTCCATTGTTTCCCTATCTATTTGCCGTGAAGTGATGGGACTGGATGCCAAGTGTCTTCACTTTTTGAATGTTGAATTTTAAGCCAGTATTTTCACTCTACTCTTTCACTTTCATCTAGAGGCTCTTCAGTTCCTTTTTGCTTTCTGCCAAAGAGTGGTGTCATCTGTATATCTGAGGTTGTTGATATTTTTCCTGGCAATCTTGACACCTGCTTGCACTTCATTCAGCCCTGCGTTTCTCCTGATGTACTCTGCATATAAGTTAAAGGAGCAGCGTAACAATATACATCCTTGACGTACTCCTTTCCCAGTGTAGAATCCATCTGTCATTCCAAATTGATTCCAAATTGCTCCAAATTGATTTTTACAATAAGTTAATTTTTAAGCCTTTCTATATAAACACAAATAGTTTCTCAGATAGAAGTTATCATATGCTTTAGAAAATACTATTAAAAATAGTTATTATGTAAAACAAGAAATCATTTTACCTGAAATAAAACAAAAATAAAGATCACTGATATGATAACAACAACAACAAAAATCACTCAAAAGTGGACTGAAAATCTAAATCTTTATAACTGAACTTGTATAGCTCAAGATCAGTGGTGTGCCAAACACCATACAAAATACTGATGACATTAAAAAAAAAAAAAACTAAAAGCAGAACTAGAGGAGGACAAAACAATGCTTCAATTTATGTCAAGCAGGCATAACACAAGTAGTTAACAGAGAACATGAATGGGAGGAAAAGATTCAACTGAATAATACAAAAACATTTCTGTAACTTTTTCTTTGCTCTGATAATGCTGAAAAAGATATCAGTGGCTTAGAAAAAGAACTATCCATTTTTGTCTTGCTCTTCATATCAACAAGGTAGGCTCTGTTTGGGGATAAATGCTCAGGTCAGGACTGCTCCATGACTCTTTTATTCCAGACCAGTAGCAACCAAGACATTATTTTCTCATAGTGAGTTACAGAAGGGTTAGAGTGCTAACAAAGTGATGCTTCTTAAGACGTTGCTTTGTAACTGGAATACTGATTTTGGTCTACATCCCATTGGCAAGAAAATCACTTAGAGAGTTCAAAATCAACAGCAAAGGGAAATAGATTATGTCCACGGTGATGGCATGGAAAAATCATATGACCAAGCACACGAATTTATGATTATATTATAGGGATAAAGTAAAAACTTGAGGCAATAGTTCAATCTACCATTCTTACAATAAGCTTACTTATTTCTTTTTTTTTAAGTATTTGTGTTCTCTTAGAATCTAATTTTTACAAGGAAGTAGATTTTATCTGTATTATTAATTACAAGACACTGTTTTCTAGAACTGACTCATGCAATAGGGTAGTCATTAATTAAATGAAGCTATAAATCACTGGAATTAAGTCTAGTCTGAATTGATGTATCCTATATACACACTGAATACCAAAGACCTTGAGAAAAAAGATAATATATCTCAATGATAATTTTACATTTATAGTATATTAAAGTGATAAAATTTATCATTATAACTATTTTATACATATTACATTTTAAATATAATATATTATTACAGTTAATCTTATCTTTTTGTCTTCTTTAATGTACATACTAGAAAACTTTAAAATTGCCTTTTAGATTTACATGTAATATCATAATCTATCTTGAAGAATTCACTATACATGGAAAATGCAGATGAAAGAAACAAATAACAATGCAAAAAAGTTACATTTTATATTGATATGGGTAAAATTCATCCCAAATATATATTACCCATTACTTGTATGATGGCATAATTTCAAAATACAGAGAGCAAATGTTAGAAATGCAGGGGGAAAATGAATAATTGTTATGTTTTGCATAGAGGGTTTAACAAAATTTTTGAATACTATGAATCAATCAATAAATAAATAGACTATGTATTAGGAGGCATGTGGAAGAACTGAATAATACAAGAAATAATCTTAACTCAGCAAATGTTTATAACTTAGTTATCACTTTACAGAAAATATACCATCAATTTAATAATTCCATCATTACATAAAAGAAATAGCACTATATTTTAATCTGTACCTTGTTGGTAAAATAAATCCAGTATCAACAGAGAGACTACATAATTTTTGTTCAGTAAATATTTTATGAAATATAAGGAAACTGGACTTCACAATCTTTACATTGTACATCCAGAAGTTAAGAACTAATCACATTTCAATAATAAGCAAATTTTTAGCAAGTCTTCACAGAATATGTAGTTTTTCTATTTATTAGACTAAAAGAAAATCTCAAATTCTACATGCAAAAAAACAAATTACTTTAGAATTTTTCTCTCACAACAAAGCATTATAACTAAAAGTGATTATAAAAAGATAGCCTTTTAACCCTCTCCATAACTCAAACTATTTTGAAAATATGAAAAACTCCATGGGGGCAAAAAGATATCAGAGTTGAAATTTCAAACTATCAGTAAAAATATTATTAAAAACTTCAAGGAACCACTGTAATACACAATAGAAAAATTTCCAGCTAGAATCAAATGTGTTCATTAAAAAGAACTAATAATTTGAAGTAAGAAATAATTAAATAAAACAAGGAAATACACTAAAAGGTAGCAAAACTAATAATATAGTAATTATAAAATAAGAAATAAATAAAATAGTAAAAGTTTAAATGGAACTTTAAAATTATGATTATTAAGTAAAATTGGTTCTTATAAAATGTCAGGTGACTAAATTTAACAGCCCATTCAAGAAAAAAATTTAGAAAGTATCAAGTAAGTTGGTTTAGGAAGTGGAAGGTGGAAAAAATTCAGATATAAAAAGTGCTTTATTTTTTCTGTACATCTCACATCAATAGAGAAAGCAAGGAAGAAATTGCTTAAATTTTTTACTTCATAATACTTAATGTATGATTTTTGTCTCTGTTTTGAAAATTCTCAAACTGGAAGGGTTGCTATGGCCATGGCACTCTCAATAGTTAACTGAAGTCACCTCACTTTTTTTTCTAGTTCAGGATGATGGACACTTGGGCAAAATTACAATACTGAGCAATCAGATTTTATTTTTCTAGGAAACTGATTCTTAAGCTGATAAACACAAATAAACACTGAGTTGCTTTCAGAGACTTTACAGAAAATCTCCAGGAGGTCCTGTAGCTAAGGTCTCAAGGCTTTATTAAAGAGTATCTTTGTTCACTTCTTTTAAGTTTTTAGTTACTGTAATAAGTTTCCAATAAAATCTTTTTTTTTCTTTTTCATTCAACAAGCCAAAGTAAATTGTCAACAAACAAGAAACCTTCTGCCAGAGATCTGTGAGAGATTAAAAATATTTAATTTAAGGGTCAAACTGTTGCTTCTGATATTTCTAAACAACTCCAAATAATAGAATAATAATTTCAACTCTCAAAAGTTTACCTCAAATAGACAATGAAATATAAGGCTTTCATGTGCTTCTCAATACTTAATGCTTATAGTCATGAGGCTGACTTTCCAGAATTAATTTCATAAAATAAAACTTCAAATAACTGTACCCTCTAAATTCACAAATGTTTTACTTCTCCAGTGAATGTTACAATGTTATGGGAAATTTAATTATTGCATGTCAGAGGATGTATAGATTCAGATGCTTTCTCAAGCCAGTCCTTTTCTTATTTTATGCTATTCTGAAATTATTATTGCAGCTACTCTGCACTGAAAGCACTGAATACTTTGCTTCATTCAACTATTTTTCTTTTCTTTGAACCTCAACCTGAACTATAGTTTAATATGGCAATCAAAATGAAGTGAAACACTCAGAAAGAAGGAAAAAAAAACATGTTGAAAGGTGATAATATGACTCTCCTAATTTACATTTTTTATGAGAAATTTTCCAAGGTTAATTTGAATGTATTTAATCAAAGAAGAGGGCTTCCCTGATGGCTCAGCTGGTAAGAATTTCCCCTGCAATATGGGAGACTGGGTTCCATTGCTGAGTTGGGAAAATCCCTTGGAAAAGATGCATCTTTTGACTTATTTCATTGCTACAGGTGTGCATGCTTCACATGTGCATTCTTACACACACACACTCACACACAAGTAGACTGCATTTAATATGATAGTTTAGAAAGCCAGCTATAGTTAGGTAATGCAAATCTTATCAAAAGTCTAAACCACACTGTGTAGCATTTGAAAGTTGAATTTATTTACAACTTTCAAATGCTACACAGTGTGGTTTAGCGATTGTGTTCACCTATGGCTGATTCGTGTCAATGTATGGCAAAACAAATACAGTATTGTAATTAAAAAAATAAATAAATTTAATTTAAAAAAAAAGAAAGTTGTAAATAATTTAATATAATACACAGGAATGGCTAGCAAATTTGCAGAGAGAGGGATATTGGTGTTTTGTTTTGTTTTGTTTTTTTCCATCAGTGGTCTTTTCACACAGTCAAATTTCTGTTCTCTCCAGGCTTTCTCTCTCTATATATAAGGAGCTATTTATCATATAGATGATAGATAGATAGATAATATATAGATATAGATATAAAAGAGATTGATGAGGAGAATATAATAACTTTGAAACTTGCTTTGTGAAAAATTTATAAACAGAAATGTCAATAAAACAGATTCAAGAGACCAGGGGAATGGAGTGGTTCTCACATCAGGTAAATGGAATACTTATCTCAATTGCTATTTTAAGGCCTCACAAAAAGTGATCAGGAGTGTAAAACTGCCTTTCTGCAAAATAAAAATTTAAGATTAACTGAGGCAACAAACTATTAAAGAAAGATAAAATGACTCCAAAGCCTATTTTCCAATAGCCTATTTGGCTATTCTTTCCTGACTTTGCCTCAGGTTCTGCCTTCAGCACCATTTTGTCTCTCTCCCATGACTCCTTATGTTCAGATTCTGCCCCCAGCACCACTTTCCTAGCCTGCATCCCCCCTTCTATAGTCCTTCTATCTCTTCTATACCCTTAATTCCTCTGTGCTAATTCTTACAAGAAACTTCCCACTTCCCTTTCCTCTGAATTTTTCAGAAATCATCTCTTTAAAATTAAGGCTTCTTTTGCATTTCTCTGATAATGAGTGATGTTGAACATCTTTTCATGTGTTTGTTAGCCATCTATATGTCTTCTTTGGAGAAATGCCTATTTAGTTCTTTGGCCCATTTTTTTATTGGATGACGTACCATTTCACACCAGTCAGAATGGCTGTGATCCAAAAGTCTGCAAGCAATAAATGCTGGAGAGGATGTGGAGAAAAGGGAACCCTCTTACACTGCTGGTGGGAATGCAAACTAGTACAGCCATTATGGAAAACAGTGTGGAGATTCCTTAAAAAATTGCAAATAGAACTGCCTTATGACCCAGCAATCCCACTGCTGGGCATACACACTGAGGAAACCAGAATTGAAAGAGACACATGTACCCCAATGTTCACTGCAGGGCTGTTTATAATAGCCAGGACATGGAAGCAACCTAGATGTCCATCAGCAGATGATTGGATAAGAAAGCCGTGGTACATATACACAATGGAATACTACTCAGCCCTTAAAAAGAATAAATTTGACTCAGTTCTAATGAGATGGATGAAATTGGAACCGATTATACAGAGTGAAGTAAGCCAGAAAGAAAAACACCAATACAGTATACTGACACATATATATGGAATTTAGAAGACAGTAATGATGACCCTCTATGTGAGACAACAAAGAGACACAGAGGTATAGAGTGGACTTTTGGACTCTGAGGGAGAGGGAAAGGGTGGGATGGTTTGGGAGAATGGCAATGAAGCATGTATATTTTCTTGTAAGAAACGAAGCGCCAATCTATGTCCAATTCAGGATGCAGGATGCATGGGGCTGATGCACAGGATGATTCAAGTAGAGGATGTGGGGTGGGAGGTGGGAGGGGGCCTCGGCATTGGGAGATTGTGTTCACCTATGGCTGATTTGTGTCAATGTATGGCAAAACAAATACAGTATTGTAATTTAAAAAATAAATAAATTTAATAATAAATAAATAAATAAATAAATTTAAGGCTTCTGAAGATCCAGAGGCTAAACTAACAAATTATTATACTCTCTGGACTGACACTGAACTTCAAGTTATACCAAAAAATTTCACCAAATTAACCAAAGATCCTCATAAATTTGCTAAGGAATTTAATATAGTCATTAGAACATATCAGCCTGATGTCTCTGACTTATACGAGCTATTCCAAATGCTTGTCAATGAACACTCCTGTTGCTCTGGCCAACTACTTTAAAGCAGTTCTTATCTCACAAACACTAACAGAGTTCAAATAGTGAGGACTTACTATTATTATTATTATTATTATTATTATTATTGCTCAATCAATCATGTCTGACATTTTACCAGCACATGGACTGTAACCAGCCAGGTTGCTCTGTCCTTGGCATTTTTCAGGCAGTTTCTAGTGAATCTAAAATTGTTTCTGTCTCTGGACTTTCGCCCTTTTGTTTAGACTTTTTAAGAAATACAAATGCAATTATCTTCAGTTCCTTTACCCTTGTTCATTAAGTTGAGATTTCTTGAAGGAGTATGGTGATAATTTCCCTTTCCAAAAGGGGGAAATGATTCTATAATTTGACAGCAGTCATCAAAGTAACCAACCAGATGAATTAAATGACTCTGTGATAGCTTTTGTTTAATCTCTGAGAGTACTAGAGTTGATACTAGAAACCCTGACAAATTACCCTTATTGAATTAGCTACCAAAGTTCTTATGCAAAAAAATTCCAAGTGACATTGACAAAATTCATAGCACACCTCACATCAAGATTCACATAGATCCCTCAGAACTCCTTGACATAAATAGTCAATATCTCATAAGTAAATACATCCTTTAAGGCATAATGATCATAATAAAATATTACAAAGACTACCCCTTTGTACATAATAAAATATTATAAAAATTACCCTTTGTGAAAGTCTCTACTAATACTTTTATTTAACTGGTGAGGAAATCTAAGGGCAGAACATAGAGGTTTGTCTAGCTCATATGAGCAATAATTCTTTTTGTTGTTCTGTCACTAAGTCATATCCAGTTCTTTGTGATCCCATACACTGCAGCTCCTCTGTCCTCCACTGTCACCCAGAGTCTGCTCAAACTCATATTCATTGAGTCCATGATGCTATCTAGCCATCTTATCCATTGCCACCCTCTTCTCCTTTTGCCTTCAGTCATTCCCAGTAGCAGAGTCTTTTCCAATGAGTTAGCTCTTCGCATCAAGTGGCCAAATATTGGAGTTTCACCTTCAGCATCAGTCCTTCCAATGAATATTCAGGGTTGATTTCCTTTAAGACTGATTCTTTTGATATACTTACTGTCCAAAGGACTGTCAAGAATATTCTCCAGCAACAAGTTTGAAAGCATCAATTCTTCAGAACTCACTCTTCTTTATGGTCCAACTCTCACATCTATACATAGATTTGACTATACAGATCTTTGTCATCAAAGTCATATCTCTGCTTTGTAATATGCTGTCAAGGTTTGTCATAGTTTTCATTTCAAGGAGCAACCATCTTTTAATTTCATGGCTGCAGGCACCATATGTAGTGATTTTGGAGCCCAAGAAAATAAAATTTCTCACAGCTTCCACACTTTCCCCAACTATTTGCCATGAAATGATGGGACCAGATTCCATTATCTTAGTTTTTATAATGCTGAGTTTCAAGCCAGGTTATTCATTCTCCTCCTCTCCTCTCATCAGGAGGCTCTTTAGTTCCTCCTCACTTTCTGCCATTAGAGTGGTGTTTTGTATGAGGTACCCTGCATAGAAGTTAAATAAACAGGGTGACATTATATAGCCTTGTTTTACACCTTTCCCAATTTTGAACCAGTCAGTTTTTCCATGTACAGTTCTAAACTGTTGTTTCTTTACCTGTATATAGGTTTCTTAAGAGGCAGGTAAGGTGGTCTGGTACTCCCATCTCTTTAAGAATTTTCCAGAGTTTGTTGTGATTCACATAGTCAAAGGTTTTAGTGTATTCAATTACGCAGAAGGTTTTTTTTTGGAACTTCCTTGCATTCTCCATGATCAAACACATGTTAGCAGCTTGATCTCTGGTTCCTCTGATTCTTCAAAATCCAGCTTCTACATGTGGAATTTCTAGGTTCACATATTGCTACAGTCTAGCTTGAAGTATTTTGAGCATAATCTTGCTAGCACATGAAATAAGTGAAGTTATACAGTAGTTTGAATGTATTTTGGCATTGACTTTCTTTTTGAGTGGAATGAAAACAGGACTTTTCCAGTCCTGTGGCTACTGCTGAACTTTCCAAAATTAGCTGACATACTGAATGCACTTTAACAGAATTATCTTTTAGGATTTGAAAGAACTCAGTTGGAATTCTATCACCTCTACTAGCTTTATTCATAGTAATGTTTCCTAAGTCCCACTTGACTTCCCACTCCAGAATGCCTGGCTCTAGATGAGTGATGACACCATTGTGGTTATCCAGGTCACTAAGACTTTTTTAAATTTTTTTGATAGCTCCTCTGTATTCTTGCCATTTCTTCTCAATATCTTTTGCTTGCGTTAGGTCCTTACTGTTCTTGTCCTTTATCATGCCCATCCATGGATGAAATTTTCCCTTGATATCTACAATTTTCTTGAAGAGGTTTCTAGTATTTCTCATTCTATTGTTTTCTTCCATTTCTTTGCCTAGTTCAATTAAGAAGCCTTCTTAATTCTCCTTGCTATTATCTAGAATTCTGCATTCAATTGAGCATATCTTTCCTTCTTCACCTGTATTCCACTTCTCTTCTTTCCTCAGCTATTTTAAAAACAGCTTTGTTTTCTTGCATTCTTTTTTTCTTAGGGATGGTTTTGGTCACTGCTTCCTATACAATGTTATGAACCTTCATCCGTAGATCTTCAGGCACTCTGTCTACTAGACTTAATCCCTTGAATCTATTCATCACATCCAACTATATAGTCCTAAGGGATTTGATTTAGGTCATATCTGAAGGGCCTAGAGGTTTTCCCACGGTAATTTACTTATATAAACCAAGCCAGATAGAGCTCACTTTTACTTGGAAGGGAAAACATTTCCACTTGGAGAGCAATGACTCCGAATTTTACTAATAGTCCTTATTCCATGAAAATCTTAAAAGCTGATTATAAATTTTGTTAGAAGTTCTACTTTTTGCAATATATGGATGGTTTTCTTCTTTATTCTCCTTCTCAACTCTTCTCACAGGAAGACAGCATCAACTTGCCAAAACTTTTAGCTTTACAGGGACATAAGGTCATCAAAGAAAAATTGTGTTATAGTTTGCCCAAACCCAAGTTCAATATTTAAGGCATCCAATATCAGAACAAGGTCAATATCTAAATTCAGATAAATTTCACACTTTCTCAAGTTTTTTCAGTTTGTTCTAAGTTTCTCAAATCCAAAACTAAGTGCCAACTGCAGGTTTTTCTCAGGCTAGTTGGTGATTGCCAGAACTGAATGCCAATTTTCTCTTTTACGCCTAAATATCTGTATGCTTTACTAAATAACCACAATCTCCATGCAGTTTTATAGAAAGAATCATATGACATGGCTCTTAAACCCTTAAAAAGAATTTGTTGAACCTAATTGCCTTTGGATAACCCAGTAATCAAATTTTGTTTTACTTTTACTTTTTGTTTATGAAAAAGAAATGCAGCCCTCTGGGTTTCTGCCCCAAAACAAGGGGACTTCAATTGACTCATAGGATTTATAGCCAGCAACTTGACCCTGTAGCATGGGGAAATAGCCCCTGTCTTATTCCATTATAGCCACTGCCCTTTTGGATAAAACCACTCATAAAATTATGAGATAACCATTAACCATTCTAATAGAAACCCATCTAATTTCCCATCATATTCAATATTTTTATCATCAGCATCACCTCCTATGAAGTCTATTTTTTATTTTTTAATTAAATTTATTTTTTTAATTACAATACTGTATTTGTTTTGCCATACATTGACACGAATCAGCCATAGGTGAACACAATCTCCCAATGCCGAATCCCCCTCCCACCTCCCACCCCCATCCTCTACTTGAATCATCCTGTGCATCAGCCCCATGCCTCCTGCATCCTACATTGAACATAGATTAGCGTTTCGTTTCTAAATAGACATTTCTCCAAAGAAGACATATGGATGGCTAACAAACACATGAAAAGATGTTCAACATCACTCATTATCAGAGAAATGCAAATCAAGATCACAATGAGGTACCATTTCACACCAGTCAGAATGGCTGCGATCCAAAAGTCTACAAGCAATAAATGCTGGAGAGGGTGAAGTCTATTTTTTAAATTGCTCCTCACATAACTTTTGTGTACAGTAATAAACTTAACTCATCTATTCTCCCATCCATTACTAATGAAGTTCCTCAAGAATTCTTAATGGTGACAGACTACTTCTAGTGGTGATTTTCAGGGGACGCTTCTAGGTATTTATGAACTTCTCATGGTTCACTTGAAGTGTTTATTTAAAAGGTGACAACTGCAAATATTGTACTGGGTATGCTATTACAGAGCTTCCCTGGTGGCTCAGATGGTAAGGAATCTGCTTGCAATATGGAAGAACCTGGCTTAATCCCAGGATCAGGAAGATCCCTGGGAGAAGGGAATGATTACCCACTCCCAGATTTTTGCCTGGAGAATTCCATGGACAGGGGAGCCTTGTGGGCTACAATTCATGGGATCACAAAGAATTGGACATGACTGAGCAACTAAAGCACACACACATGCTATTACAGCTCCTTTTGATGTTGTTGAGGCGGCATCTTTAACCATGGATATTTCAGTCCAAAAGAATAAAATATATGATGTTACATAGACTTGCACTTTGGCCAAGGGGGAAAAAAACTGTCAATATTTATACTGATAGTAAACATGTATTGGGAGTAGCTCATAATTCTGAAATTCTATGGTAACAATGTGTTTTCCTTACTTACAGTGTAAATAAAAATTGCCTCTATATAATCACTGGATATGGTACTTTTGCCTGTTGCTTTAGCTATTATTAAGATTATTGGGCATTTCAATCTTGACTTTCTGGGACCTCAGGGAAATCACCTTGTTGACATTTTCTCAAGGAATTCTGCTCTTAAAATGACTGAGAATAGTCAGACTTTTCATGCTCCAAGAGTATATTTTCCTAATGATACTTTAGAAAAACTGCCTAGAGAAGCTAAACAATTGGCCTCTGAAAAGTAAAAACAAGATTGGAAAATCAGCAATTTTTGCTTTGATGAAAAGAGAAAGCTCTGGTTTGGATAAAATAGCAGCTCAATTCTACCAGAGACTCTAAAATTCTTACTCTTAACCACCACATGTTTACAGACAGAATGATAGTGACCACTGGTTTGCTGACAAAATGGTAGCCTTTGTGAACTAATATTAATAAAGGAAAATGACATAATGGGAAAGACCAGGAATCTATTCACACACACAAAAAATGGAGATACCAAGAGAATCATTTTATGCAAAGATGGGCACAATAAAGGACAGAGACAGTAAGGATCTAACAGAATTAGAAGAGATAAAGAAGAGGTAGCAAGAATACACAGAAGAAATATGCCCCCCACACACACACAAAAAGTCTTAATGACCCAGATAACCACATTATGTGTTCATTCACCAGAGCCCAACATAGAGAAGTGTGAAGTCAAGTGGGCCTTAGGAAGCATTGTTATGAACAAAGCTGGTGGAGGTGATGAAATTCCAACTGAACTAATTCAAATCCTAAAGAATGATGCTGTTAAAGTGCCACATTCAATGTTCCAGCAAATATGGAAAACTCAGCAATGGCCACAGGACTGGAAAATGTTATTTTTCATTCCAATACCAAAGAAAGGAAATGCCAAAAAATGTTAAAACTATCACACAATCATGCTCACTTCACATACTAGCAAGGTAATGCTCAAAATACTTTAAGCTAGGGTCAAATAATGTGAACTAAGAAATATCAGATACACAAGATGGATTTAGAAAAGGCAGGGGAGCCAGAGAGAAAAATGCCAACATTTGTTGAATTATAAAATAAGCAAGAGAATTTCAGAAAAAAAAAAAATCTCTACTTCATTGAGTACACTAAAGCCTTTTATTGTATGGATCATAACAAACAGTGGAAAATTCTTAAAGAGATGGGAATACCAGATCATCTTACCTTCATCCTGAGAAACCTGTATGCAAATCAAGAAGCAACAATAAGAAACAGACAAGAACAACAAACTGGTTCAAAATTGGGAAAGGAATACATCAAGGCTATATTTTGTCACCTTGCTTATTTAATTTCTATGCAGAGTACATCATACAAAATGCTAGGCTAAAATGATCACAAGCTAGAGTCATGAGTGCCAGGTGAAATATCAATAACCTCAGATATTCAGGTGATACACTCTAATGGCAGAAAGTGAAGAGGAACTAAAGAGCTTCTTGATGAAGTTGAAACAGAAAAGTGAAAAACCTGGCTTAAAATTTTACATTCATACATCGAACCTGGATGCATGATACTGGATGCTTGGGGCTGGTGCACCCAGAGGGATGGTATGGAGAGGGAGGAGGGAGGGGGATCAGGATGGGGAACCCGTGTCTACCTGTGGCAAATTCATGTTGATGCATGGCAAAACCAATACAATACTGTAAAGTAATTAACCTCCAATTAAAATAAATATTTAAAAAAAAAGAGAAAAAATTTTCATTCAAAAAACTAAGATCATAACATCTGGTCCCATCACTTGATGGCAAATACATGGGGGAAAAGTAGAAACAGAGGCAGATTTTACTTTGTTGTTTTCCAAAATCACTGTAGACAGTGACTGCAGCCACTAAATTAAAAGACCTTTGCTCCTTGGAAGAAAAGCTATGGCAAACCTAGACAGTGTGCTAAAAAGCAGAGCTATCATTTTGCCAACAAATGTCAATATAATCAAAGCTTTGGTTTTTCCAGTAGTTATGTATGGAAGTGAGAGTTAAACTGTAAAGAAGGCTGAGCACCAAGGAATTGATGCTTTTGAACTGCACTGTTGGAGAAGACTCTTGAGAATCCCTTGGATGGCAAGGAGAACAAACCAGTCAATTCTAAAGAAATCAACCATGATTATTAGTTGGAAGGACTGATGGTGGAGCTGAAGCTGCAAAACTTTGGCCACCTGATGGGAATAGCTGACTTTTGGAAAAGATCCTGATAGGGGGAAAGATGGAGAGCAATAGGAGAAGGGGACGACAGAGGATGATTGACATTACTAACTCAACGGACATGAGTTTGAGCACTCTTGGAGATGGTGAAGGACAGAGAAGCCTGACATGCTACAGCTGATGACATCCAGAAAGTTTTACATGACTTAGTGACTGAAAAACAGCAACAGTTAAGAAGCCCACAAAAAGTACCTACCTCATTCGTCCCACTTCTCTGAAGATAACCCAGGGAAGCCTGTTCGTAATACTCCCTGACATATTAAACTGTACAATGCACAGTTCAAGTTCTGACAAATATGTTTCCTCAAATATCCTCCCTCTCATGGATGCAAATATGTTTTAGTCATGGAGTTTGTTTTTGTACTAGACTGAAGCTTTCCCTTGCAGACAGGGTTTGGCCTTGTCTGTGGCTAATGTCTTTTTGTCAAAGATTTATCAATATGTAGAATAATTCTGTCTAATTTCATAGTGATAAAGGAACCAATTTTCCTGACCAAATGCTTCAATAAATCTGTTCTGTTTGGCCAATTTTAATTTCAGTATTTTTACCACCTTCAGTCTTCTGGTTTAGCTGAACATACTGATGGCTTACGAACATTCAATTGGCAAAATTTATAGATGTCTTTCAAATATCTCAGCCAAAAACATTGCTGTTGGTCCTTCTATATCTCAGATGTCCCTTTTGGAAGTCATATTTACTTTTAATTAGCAACAGAACACTCAGTGTACTGCGCTCCTACTGCCTTTGACCTACATTAATCAAAAGAAAGACATTCCACTATTCTAAGGCCTAATGGCTTCTATTTAAATAACTGTGTTTTGGTAGAGCAATCTCTTAATAGTACACTCTCTGGAGATGAAGAACTTAAGCATCACACCTGGCTCTGACTGGACCTAGGCATCATCTAACAACCTGAAAGTAAAGTTTTCCTGGAATTGAATGAGACAACATTTGATAAAAGTTTTCCCAAAATATTTGGATTAGGCCTCTTGAACTTTATTACTAAATATTTGATGATTACAAAAAACTTCACATAATTTCTAATGTCTATGGTCTTGATAACATATATCTTTAAATTTAAAAATATCTGAGAGTTCTCTTTTCTATTCTACTTATTCAAATGTGACCTCAGTAAGTTTCCAATCTTTGCACTTCCCTCAGATGTGAGATATCACATTCAGGAAAGGTTTTTCCTGATATTAAGGGACAAAATATTCCTGAATATTAATTGCAAGGACTGAAGCTGAAGTTGAAGGTCCAATACTTTGGCCACCTGATGCAAAGAACCGACTCATTGGAGAAGACCCGGATGCTAGGACAGAGGGAAGGTAAAAGGAGAAGGAGCAGGCAGGGGATGAGATGGTTAGATAGCATCACCAACTCAATGAACATAAATTTGAACAAGCTCAGGGATATGATGAAGGACAGGAAAACCTGGTGTGCTGCAGTTCATGGAATCACAAAGAGTTGGACATGACTGAGTGACTGAACAACAACAACAAAGGTGCAAAAAGTCACTGAAACTGGAAAACCTCACTCTTATTCAGCAATAAAAGTGAAAGTGTTAGTCACTTAGTGTTTTCAACTCTTTGTGATCCCATGGACTGTAGCCTGCTAGCTTCCTCTGCCCTTTCAGAGAAAACTTTTAATCAAAAGAGGAAAATGTAAAAACAAACAAAAATGTAATAAACAAACATCTCAATTAAAGAGTCAGGAGACCAGAACAGAGAAGTTACATGCTTTGCAATGATATGTATGTGATAAATCACTTCAGTAGTGTTTGACTCTTTGCAACCCTGTGAACTGTAGCCTTCTCCTCTGTCTGTGGAGATTCCCCAAGCAAGAATACTGGAATGGGTTGTCATGCCCTTCTCCAGGGTATCTTCCGAACCCAGGGATCAAACCTGAGTCTTTTATGGCTCCTGCATTGGCAGGCAGAATCTTCACCATTAGCGCCACCTGGGTGCTCTACAATGATAGCAGAGTTCAATAACAGCAATAAAGACTACTATTCTTTCCTGACAGACAATGAAAACCAGGGACTTCTTGTTTACTCTAGCACCCTGCCCCCATCAGCTTCGTTTTCCCTTCTATTAATGTCTTCTCCTTTATTTTCTGTAAAGAGACTTGCATGAGGCTTGGCATGGTTGCAAACCTTATATTTTAGTTCTCTGCTAATTCTGAATAAGTCTTTATCTTTACTGGAGAAATATCTGACAGTCTGTTTTAGGTCAACATTTGTCACTCTTTTCTGAAATGATGATACGGGGAGGGATGAAATGGGGATGGTGGTAGGAGGGGGTTCAGGGTTGGGAACTCATGTACACCTGTGGTGGATTCATGTCAATATATGGCAAAACCAACACAGTATTGTAAGGTAAAAAAAAAAAAAAAAAAAGAAAAGAAAAGAAAAAGAAATGATGAAAAAACATAAAATACAAAGGGGTTTTCTGATCTCAACTGAAACTTGAGAAACCTTTAGCTACACAAATTCATCTACTTTAGAAGTGAAGTATGTGTGGTCATTGTGTTAGTCTTTAGCACAATAATTAGGGGTCAAGGGGTGGTATAACATTCAAAATTTCCTGATGGCCAACAAATTTCTAGAAATTAAAATGAGACAACTAAATTAATTGACTTGTAAAGCCAAGATCACTTAGAATTGACAAACAGTTCCATTTTTACTTGATTCACAGTCATGAAAAATCAAAACCTTGATAAAAGTCATAAAATTAACTTCATTTATCAGTCCGATAGTCCACCTGCAATCTAATTTGATTATAGGGGACACAGGCACTTTTTCAGGAGGCCACATCTATTAAATGACATGTATCTATTATCATTTCTCACATTTCCCACAGATAAGTATGCTAAAATATATAAATATAAATATTTTGAGAGAATGAGCTTAACCCTAAGCTAACAATAATTACTAGGGACCTGAAATATTATTGTGAGGTGCCAATTAGAGTGTGAATTTCTGGAAGTTGACCCTCTAATCTTTTGACACTAATCTCTGATTACTTTTGCAGTTTCTGGAAATATCACAAAAATAGATATTCTAACATTGGCTTCATAGCTCATAAGTGATATTTAGTGCTGAGAAACAACTGTAAGTCAATGGAAACCCACCCATATCAGCCTTATCATGGACATCACCATTCTTGATGAAATATTAAAATTATTTTAATTATCAAAATCTTGAAATCACAGCTATAAAAACAACCTTCATTATTCCTAGTCAGTTCTACAGATTAGGTAGTAAAAAACAAAATGTGCACATTTCTAGAAAATAACATAAGATGGTGACTAAAATATTAATTTTGTTACAAATAAAATAATCTGGTATGGTAGATAAAATAATGCTCCTCCAAGATATTTCTCATGAATTTTCAGAATCTATAAGTATATTACATTACAAGGGAATCAAAACTTTGCAGATATAATTGTTCAACAATCTTTTTTTTCCCCCATACTATAATGGAAGCATCTTGGATTATCCAAGTGAGGCCAATCTAAATCCATGAATCCCTAAAAGCAGAAAAATTTCCCAAACTTAGAAAGAAAAGAGTGAAAAGAGGGAACACTTTCTTCAGAAAAGGAAATATCAGAAAGACACTATGTTGCTAGATTTGTAAACATGGAAGAAATCTATGAGCTGAAGAATGTAACTGGTCTCTAGAAGATGGAGGAGGCAAGAATGTGGATTCTGGGCCCAGATCTAGAGAAAGAAACATCTATGCAGACACAGTGATTTTTGCCAGTGAGACCCATTTTATAGGTTGACCAACAGAAATAGAATATGATAAATTTGTCAAAAATTTTGTTGTAATTTGTTACAGCGAAAAAATAGAAAATTATTCTTGTTTATATTAGTATAGCATCTGATATTTGCAGTATTAATATTGATGAGTATAACACACTCCAAGTGAAGACAGAAAACACAATACTATAAGAACCCATTTGCTTTTCTTGAAGAAAAGTAAGAGCAGACTTTATACCATTGCCTCAATAATAAATCCATTCTTATACTTCATGCCACAGTGTGGTTCACAAAGTCTGAAACTTCAAGCCATCTCACAGAATATCATCTTGGTCTATCACCTGAATGCTATCATGCTGATGTTCATAGGACCTAGAGAGCAACAAGGAGCAAGCACCTGATATATATATATATATATATATATATATATATAAAATTACCTGAATGTTAAAAGATAAGAAAGACAGTTCATGAAAAAATTTCTGTTACTTCATTAAGTTAGCGGTGGAATGAAGTATTATAATTTATATATGGTGTACACATTGTTGCTTAGTAAGCCTCCCTACATCTAAGGAAGAGGGTCATTGTTGAGGATTCTGGAGGCAGGATATAAGGTATTTCCTGATGGAATCCATTTTATTAATATTTTAAGTATCCAGCTTTTAAATACAGTTCAATATAAGATGAAAATCTAGTATCATTCCATGTTTCTGAGGAAAAGTATTTATAATTGTGGTTTTATGATCTTGTATATCCTACAAAGTAAAAATGGTGGCATATTGCAGAGTTTGGAAGTATCACAGAGGAGAACTATAAAAAGAAACCGACTTTTGACCAATATTCAGGATTATTCAATAAGACTATCTTCTACTATTGAAAATATCTCTGAAATGGTTTTGAGACTTTAGTAGACACTAAATGTTTAAATAATTCAGATTAGGTTGTTGATATAAATTAATAATTAGTTAATAATAATAATTTAGATTGAATTTAGGTATTAAATAATCTTTTGGTAATTATGTGATTAGGGACTCCATCACAAAGTAATATTAATTAATCTAATAGTCATAATGTCATAATGTCATAGTCATAATGTCAGGTAAGTCCTATAACACTGAATCAAAAGTTATAAAAAGATAGGCCTTGTACAATGCTTGAATGCAGTAATGTTTCATGTATACAAATGTACTATCTGATAGGTATAACCCCACAAAATGGCTGTGTCAGAAAAATTTGTTTAATTTGCTTACCATCAAGTGCATTGTGACATTGATGAATGTCACTGAAGGATGTGGTGTATATACGTTGTTGATGACTTTTGTACTTTATCTCCCACAGTCAGTGCATAGGTTAGCACCTTTAGTGTCAGAGAGTAGAACAATGCAGCTATTTTAAGGATGAAGTGATTATTACAGGTGTCAAAAATACAAAAATAGAAAAATTAAACATACCAAATCAATGATTAATAACAGCTTATTTTGCATATAAAAAGACTGAGAACTCGGAGCTTGCAAATTCAAAGACGGATAAGAAGCTTAGCAGCATAAAGTTATGAGATAACCTATAAAGTGAAAATAGAAATTTATTAACTTTTATGATGATTGGTTATTACAATGGTGATTGACTGAAAGTGATTTTGTCATACCATTTTTAGAAAGATGACTTAAGGTTTTCTTTATGAATTGCACAGGCTTTTATAAGAAACAACCTAAGGTAAGTTTTTATTGTGCTCATGAAATAAGCTAGACTTAGTTTTCTGCATGGCTTACATAGTTTGGTTTGTTCGAGGCATTCTAAAGTGCAGTCTCCATTTTATATTTAATTTTAACACAGGTTTACTAATGGGCAGTTTACAAAAATCATTTAATAGTTGGAGGAGCCAAATCCTTCCAGGAACAACTCCTAAAACACTGCATACTCAACTGCCATTGTAACCACGTGGTACTGCTATTACCCTCAGTAACAAAATTGATTTTATGTCTCCTGAGTGTTCCTCATGTAATTAACTTCCATGCAGTGGTGTTCTAGAGGACAGACAGCCTTTGAAATGTAATTATATTATTATTTTTATTTTGTATTTGAAAAGCAAAATTTATACTGTGATGAGCTATCAAAATATAGTAATCTCAGCTGCCATCTATGGGGTCGCAGAGTTGGACATGACTGAAGTGACCTAGCAGCAGCAGCAGCAGCATGTTCAAATATAATTTCCTATATATCATTCTCCAATAGAAAGAATCAGGATTTCTTGAAGAAAAAGCTGATTCTATGGCCAGGAGTAAGGAAAATGCACAACTCTGGAACATCTTGCAGTGAAAAATGGAAGGAAATAAAAAGTTGAAGGGAGGGAAAAAAAAAGAAACTGGGGTACAAAGAGATTACCTGAAAGAACTCTCAATGCCCAGGGATGAAAATATTTGAACAATTAAAAAATACAGTATTAGATTATAAGTAAAATGGTATAATAAATATTCATGAATCCTGCATGATATTGATGGAATAAATAAATGGACCCCCACAAAAGAATTCTTTCTTAGAGAAAAACTAGAACTATTATAAACAGTTACTTCATTCTTTCAAGGCACTCCACTAGCTTAATTCTCTTCATTTTGAGTGTGGGTTGAATACAGTGACTTATTTCCAAGTGAGGCTATAATATAGAAAATAAATAGCTTCAAATACTAAATTCAAGCTATAGTATAGTATAGTAAATGGAAAATAAATAGCAAAGTGAAGAAACTTGTCAAACACTACCTTAAACAAGTGATCACCAGCAATGAGTAATATTGACATCATGAGGTTTCATGAGAAAAACATCAGATATACAAAATTCAGAAACATTTTACAAAATAGCTGACCAGTATTCTTCAAAGTCATCAAGGTTGTAAGAAACATGTAAAGACTGAGAAACTGTTAAATGCAAGATGGTATCCTGGATTAGGTTATGGAACAGTAATAGGATTATTAGAAATATGGTAAAATCTTGGTAAACTAAGATTTACATGACAATATCTTAGTTAATGACAATGTCTTAGTTTTGGAAGATGGTTATGATTATATAGTATGTAACATTAGAGGACTCTTGTGGTAGGAAATCTGTACATTGTTCAACTTTTCTTTAAAAGTAAAAGATTTTCAAAGCAAACAATTATTTTTAAAAAACATAAAGAACATCTTGCAAAAATGTTGTGCTATCAGCATAGATCTTTAATATGAAAGATACAAAGATAAGGAATATAGTTTGAAAGAAAAAGCAAAGTTCCCAGACACTCAAGCAGATCAATGGTGAGTGAGACATATTAAAAATGTTCAAGCACTAGAAAGATAATTTACAAAATTTTGCTATTGGAGTCTGTGACAACTTTAATCCAAAAACAAACTTCTACTTTTAGATTAAAAGAAGTGGGGCCTACAATATGCCCTATTGAATATTTATGTGATGTCAAATTACGTTATTATCTCATGTAGTCCCAAAACCAAAACATGTACCATTAAATAAACTGTAATTTTCCATCAGTGAGGAATTAATAAGAACATGTAAAGTCAACAGAGTTGGGTTTAGTACATGCTATAGCAAACAATATCTTATAATATGGGGCACCCTGGATCATCTTGGTGGCAGTTTAGTGCTTAAGTCATGTCGGATTCTTGAGATCCCATGGACTATAACCTGCCAAGCACCTCTGTTTAGGGGATTTTCCAGGCAAGAATACTGGAGTGGGTTGCCATTTTCCTTCTCAAGAGAGTCGTCCTAACCCAGGAATCGAACCTGGGTCTCCTGCATTGCAGGCAAATTTTTTGCTGACTGAGCTATAAGGAAGCCCCTTTTAATAAAGTCTGAAGGACAGAATTTGGTTATGAAATTCTCGTCAGAGACTTTAAGAATGTGTAAACTAGAGAGTTAGAAGTGTTGGTGATCTAGTCTTTAAAGCACATGAGGCCATGGGGAGTCACTGTAACATTTTCTTGGAGTATTTAGAGTATATATATTTGTCTGTGATGAACATCATAGTTTGGTATAAAACAGTTCATCTGCCTTGTAAATTACAATGCAATCCATTTTGTGTCTTCTGTTACATGTCTTAATTCACCCCAATTGTTTAGTTGACAGAAGGACTATTTTTTACTTTATCAAAGCCAATGAACACAGCAGATTAAATAATGAAGCAAATGCAACTTTAAATGCTTTGAAATAAACCTGTTATATATGCCAGATGCTGCTCTATCCAGTATTAATGTGGTTTTTAATACAGGAAAGTCCTTGTGAATGTATGTTGTCATGATTTAGAATAGAATTAGCCTGGAGCTATGTTTATGACAATAAAAGTCTGTCTTGCTATACTGCTTGCCTATTCCACAAATGCAAAATTGCCTTTTTTAAAGAACCCTAGGAACTCTAAATATTTTTCCAATAACCTGTATCATTTTCAAATATAGCTAAATAAATAATGTATAATCTATAGTAATCCTTTATTTGCTTTACAACTTAATTTTTATGTCACCTTGTGTGTTTTGACTAGTTTAACATATTAAGGTTAACAACTTTTACTCTGCATGTTTATGATTCCAAGCAGAAGGACAGGATGTTTTATGCTTATTTTGAAGCAGTGATTGACATCTACTTAATGCTCAGTAAACACTGTTAATCAGGTGATTGTATAGTGAGTGAATGGAAGGGGTCAGGTGGAGAGAAATTTCAGGTGTACTCTCAAATGGTAAAGCATAGGGACTGCTGCTGCTGCTGCTGCTGAGTCGCTTCAGTCGTGTCCGACTCTGTGCGACCCCAGAGAAGGCAGCCCACCAGGCAACCCTGTCCTTGGGACTCTCCAGGCAAGAACACTGGAGTGGGTTGCCATTTCCTTCTCCAATGCATGAAAGTGAAAAATGAAAGTGAAGTCACTCAGTCGTGTCCTACTCCTAGTGACCCCATGGACTGCAGCCCACCAGGCTCCGGTGCCCATGGGATTCTCCAGGCAAGAGTACTGGAGTGGGGTGCCACTGCCTTCTACAAAAGCATAGGGAATAGAAGATAGAAATAATAAATTAATATTCCTAATGCTAACACTGTTATGTTCTTACCTGTTTTATGACTTAAAAAATTGGTAAGTGAATATTGAAATAATTAGTTGTAAGTCATATACCATATAGACTATGCTAGGTTACAAAAAAAAGACAAAAATGCTTTATTGTATTCAATTTATTTTTGCACGAATGAGAAAATGATGCCCCCTCAATGGCTCAGTGGTGAAGAATCTGCCTGCAATTTAGAAGAGATGTGGGTTTGATCTTCAAATCAGAAAACCTCCAGAGGGAGGAAATGGCAACCCACTCCATTATTCTTGCCTGAAAAGTCCCAAGGACAGAGGAGTGTTGTAGGCTACAGTCTATGAGGCAGCAAAGAGTCTATAGTCCATAAGGCAGCAAAGAACTAATTCAGGAGACACAACTGAACAGTTAAGCACACGGTAAAAATTATAATTAAGCATTGAAACTATTGCTGAAAATGTATATGAATAAATATTTGAATAATTAATTCTTTTTCCTATGGATTTTATTATACCTGTAGGAAAAATTAATCTGTGGTTCATAGTAGAAATAATAATTAAGAAGCCAATATTTCTTTAGAGGAAGATTTGAATTTCAATGAGTTTTGATTCCCTGAATTCCAAAAAACATTTTATGTACAGTTTCCTGTTTTAATACTTTGCTTTTCCCATATAAATTGATTCTCTGGGAAGAAGTCATAATTGAGTAACATGTACTTTTCTCAATCTTAGAATAGTTATTCTATATCAGTATTTGAATAACTATTAGCACACAAGCAAATATCATCCTTAAATTGTATTAGAACAAAGCAATCAAACTCTGGGTCTTCCCAGGATGCACCAGTGGTAAAGAACCTGCCTGCTAATGCAGGAGACAAAAGAGACTTGGGTTCTATTCCTGGGTCAGGGAGAGGCCCTAGAGAAGGAAATGGCAACCCACTCTAGTAATTTAAATTTTCCACTATCGTTCTGAAATCACAAAAATCCTGAAAATTTTCACATTTACCTTACAGATCATTGTAATATTCTCTTGACAATAGTTTCAACATGATTACAACACATTCTAGAAACTTAGCTTTGTTTCATTTGAAGCATAACCTATTTTGTACCCATTCAATACAGAACTCATTAAGTGAAACCCTTGAACATGGGAATGTTTTAACCTCCTGATTCTTTTCTCAAGTTCAACCCACATCGATACATATTTAATATATATGGTTTTGGAACCCCAAAAAATAAAGTTAGCCACTGTTTCCCCACATTAAAAATAAATCAAAAAGTATTAATACAGGAATAAGAAAGTAGTACCATGTTTACATTTTCTTTTAAGATTTTAAAAATTTATCTTTATATACTATATTATATTAATTAGATATCATTATTACAAATTATTGTCTAACTATTCATATTACATAATAGATGTATTTCTGTTACTACATTCTTAAAATGTGGAACCAATTTGTATGATTTAAATCAATATTAATCACTGATTATCAGTCCAGAGAATAGCTACCAATTGTTCAGTATATACCATGAAAGCAGCCCTGTACTTGCTATATATATATATATGTGTGTGTGTGTGTGTGTGTGTGTGTGTGTGTGTGTGTGTGTGTGTGTGTGTATGCATAGATATGTATATGTGTGTATATATAATACACAGAGATACATGTATATACCTGTATATATGTATATATAACATAAATATGCATGTGTATATAATTTACATATGTGTCTATGTATGTATATATGTATGTATGTATGTGTATATATATATATATATACAAAAAACCTTTCATGTGTAGTTAGAACTATAGGACAATATTTATCAGTTAAGATCTTTTCTTCTTTAAATGTTAGTATCTTAATATGTAACTTTATTCTCTATTTATTTCACATTTTTAAATTTATTTTGAAGGTTTAAATATATTTTATTTTGCAATATGTCTAGTTATCAAGAACATATAGTCCTTTCATGATATTTTTAAAAACTCACTATGTGTTCTGTATTCTCATACTATGTTTCTTTGCAAACAGACACAGAGGTAGAAGCAAATGTTTTGTTTTGAGGAATAAAATTTAGTTTTTATAGAGAGAAACATCCTATGATAATTGAAATGCTTAGATTCCCTTGACATAGATGAAATTCTGTGTGTAACTCTTCACTTCATTAAACCACTGCAGACACTGCCAGACTTGGGTAAAAATTGGAAATGATATACTTTGGGAAAGATTTTAAGCAGGCACAATTTAATGTTATAAGTTGGACTTATTCCAAGGTGCTGAAATATTTATGTCTTGTTTCTGCTGTCAAGTAACTTGCTACATGTGAATGTTATTTGGACATATAATCATTGACTGTTAGGTTGCTAAGTTATTGTACAAGTAAAGAAAGTTGAAATCTTTACTTTATAGTCAGTTGAATTTGATGCACTTTGACTTTCAGATAATATTCTTACTGTGCTTCAAGAAGAATAATCTTTAACTAAGCCCCCAGGAATCCACGTAGATACAATACCCAAAAGGAAGAGAGATGCCTGAGATGTCACTTGCAGCGGACACTTTAGTTGCAAGGAGACTCAAAAGAGCCTATTGATATCATCCAGTTTAAAAACGGACAATAAGAAAGGAAAGGAGAGAATTATTGTGGAAAAAGAGTAAAATAAAGAGGCAAATAATATGGGAGAATGAATTATACATTCATAACATCCTTATAGGCTTCCCTGTTAGCCCAGCTGGTAAAAAATACACCTGCAATGCAGGAGACCTGGATTTGACCCCTGGGTTGGGAAGATCCCCAAGAGAAGGGAAAGGCTACCCATCTCCAGTATGGAGAATTCCATGGACTATATAGTCTGTGGGGCCGCAAAGCACTGAACGTGACTGAGCAACTTTCACTTCACTTCAACATCTTTATTGCTTTTCTAGACTTAAGAGATGAATTCAGTACAAAATTATAAAATAACAGTGTGAGTTGCAAGCAAGATCATTGCAATTATAATTATGATTATTATGATAAATTACTTACAGAAAAATGAGAAATGTTTGAATTTTAAAAGATATGTAACAATATTCTAAGAACATCTATGTTGTCATTTACTCTTCTCAGACAAAAGTAGAACTGCCGGGAGCCGCCATGGGAGATCCCACCCATGATAGGGTCATGTGGAAGAGAACTGTTAAGAAAGGCTTCAGAGCTCAAGGGGCTCCTCGGCTTTCTCGAGCATATACCCCCAAGCCAGCATCTGTCTGTTTTACTGTTTCATGAGTTTCACCAACTCCTTTGACATTAACAGGGGGGCTAACCCTGACCACCTTTCTCTGGAGAAAATCAACTTAGGGCTATAGCTAATAAGTCTCCTGGACATGAGAGGAATATTTCAAATCAAACCCCCTCTGTTAGCATTCTAGCTTGCTTGGCACATATATCCAGACTCTTACAGCTATGCATACAATTATTTACAGCCTCCCAACTGTGAGAAGCATGCAAAGCCTAGAACACAGAGCCTTTGAAAGAGTTAAAAGTTATTAGAGTAGTGCTAGTGCTGGTGTAGGATTTCATTATTGGGCCAATGCTTGTTGCTAACTTCCCATATCTCTTATCCACTGTGCACCTGGGAATGCGTTAGTTAACATAGTGAGAATGCAAGAAAAACACGTGTAGCCTTGAATTTAACCATATCAGATTTTTGAGCTAGTTGGTTCTTTCTTGTAATTCTCTGCACCTTTGCTCTGTGAAAAACATAACTCTGTTTGGTACTTTCTGAGGCTGACATAGATTAGAAATATAAAGAAAAAAAAAACACTTTGAGGGAAAATAAGTTTTTGGTTGAGCAGCCTTTATCAAAAGAGGGTCATACAATGTTCACAGGCCTCCAAGGCCAGAAGACACTGAACACAACATTATTTGTGGGAAAGGTATGCAGAAAAAAATTGTGGTTTCAATAAGGGCAAAACTGCTGGAATGTTGGGCTGATTCTGTATGACCTTGCATCTTTCATTTCCCTCTATGTACAAAAAGGTATATAAGTACTGTTCAAAAATAAAGCTATGGATCTTGCTCATCAAAGCATCTTGATCTCCTCGTGTCAATCATTTTCCTCCTCTTACTCTTACTTTCAGGCTAGTTCCCATCTGGAGTACAGAGATCCGCCTTGTCTACTTATTTGCCTGGGTTTCTAAGACCTGACCGGGAAGGCGCCCTGTGCCTTCACTCTCTCAGGAGACCAGAAAGGCACCTGTGGCCTGACGTAGACAGTGCAAGTCTCTTGTCTTGAGACTTTATTGATTTTCTGTATATACCAAGGAACATCAGCCTCTTTTCTTCTCTCCTCTATTTTCTTATCTACAACGTTCTTATCTGTCTCTCTCCCTCTCTAAATCAATCACTGAAGCCGTTCCTCCTTCAGGTTTCCCTGGATCCTGCGGGGGCTGGACCCTGGCATAGAACATACTGCAAAAGTTAAATCTCTCCACCTTAACTTATTTCCAGAGAATATTTAATAATCTAAATTTTATAGTTAAGATTATTATTTTTGTTTTATTTTAAGGATAAAATAAATCATGTTTTTTAGCTGTCTCCTTGAAGAAAATAAAATATTACATTGCATTTCCTTTATTTTTTTTTTTTTAACAATGAATATTAGTGACAAGTCCACAACCAAAACTATGCATGGACCTGAATTCAGTCATATTATCAGAGGAAAGATTGAGCAAAACTTTTAAAATTTATGTATAGTTTAACCTACGTGTTTAGGACAGTATATCACTATGGAGGACTATATATCAAGAAATGAATTAGCCAATTAATTAACAAAAGAATAAAACTCAGTTTCTATTTAACAACATTAAATGAATCACTACATAAAATACCATGTATATATTTAGATATTCTAAGTATTAGTTCCCTCAAAGTTATTTTTATTTTATTTTTATATATGTGAGCTCATTTTTGCAAGGTTTTTATTCTCCTTTATCTAGATCAAGTTTGAATTGTTTTTCTTTTTTTATTATAAAGTTTCCATGGTCAACATAACAACATAAAAGCTTTGTCTTGATTGCTTAAAATAGGTTTGAACTTATTGACTTCAATTTCACACATCTTATCTTTAAAAATTAACAAACAGTCTTTTTATGAGATTAATCATAGTATCTCCACCATGAATATTTTGAAGTAAGGTCTCTCAGGTTTTTAACTGTCAATAATAAATGAAACCACATTAATAATTGTTTTAAAATACATAAAAGTACCTTTCACACGCTCATGTTAACAGCACAGTCCAAAAGAAAATGTTCTCTATTTCCTAAAATCTCTCTCTGGCTCATGTTTTGTTTCTTTCTTTCTATTTTTAATGTAAAGGCATAGTTGATATGCATTATTATGTTAATTTCAGCTATATTACTTAATGATTTAACATTTGCATACATTTTGAAATGATCACATGTCTAAAAACCATCTGTCTACATACACAACTGTTAAATTTTATTGATCACTTTCAAATTAGTTTTTTTGGTTTTCTTGGGATAAACATCCAGAAATGAAATGGCTGAATCATATGGCAGTTCCTTTTTTATTTTTTTGCAAAAACTGCACAGTGTTTTCATAGTGGTTGTACCAACTGACATCCCACAAACAGTGCATGATGATTCCCTTTTGTTTACATTTCAGTCAATAAGATTTATAGCTTAACTTTTTGATGATAGGCATTTTGATGGGTATGAAGTGGTAGCATTTCATTGTCATTTTGACTTGCATTTCCTTGATGATTAGTGATGCTGAGCTTCATGTGTTTATTGATTATCGGTGTGTTTTCATTAGGAAAAAAAAGGTCTGTTTTGGTCTGATGGCCAATTTTTAATCAAATTGTTGGTCTTTTTGATGTTAAGATGTATCTTTTCTTTGAATATTTTAGATAGAAACCCTTACTGGATACATTGTTTTCAAAGATCTTCTGCCATTCAGTAGGCTGCCATTCCTTTGGATTGATGGTATCTTTGGCTGTGCAAACTAAAAGATTTTTAGTTTAATGTGGTCCATTTGTTTATTTTGCTTTGTTTTCCTTAACTGATGAGACATATACCCTCTCATCCCAAATAATACTAAGACCAGTGGTAAAATCACACTATAAACAAGCATATATGATATTGGCACAAATACAGACTTATAGGTCAAAGAAACATAATTTAAATTTTAAAAAACTGCTATATATAAAACAGATAAGCAACAAGGGTTTACTGTTATAACATGATATATTATACACAATGTCTTGTATTAACTTATAATGAAATATAATCTGTGAAAATAGGCTAAATAAAAGTGTACTTTCTAAGTTTTCTTCTAAACGTTTTATAGTCTTAGGTATTACATTAATTGTTTAATCCCTTTTGAGTTTCTTTTTACATATGGTGTAAGAAAATATTTCAATTTGGTTCTTTTGTGTGTAGCTGTTCAATATCCATAACACCATTTATTAAGGAGGATATGTTTTCTCCATTATATATTTTTACCTCCTTCGTGGTAGATTAATTGATCATATAAGCGTGGGTTTATTTATAGGCTCTTTATACTATTCCTTCATTCTATGTGTCCATTTTTTTGTGCCAGTACCACACAGTTTTGATTACTATAGATTAGCACTACAGTTTGAAAGCCCAGAGTGTGATATCTTCAGTTTTGTTCTTCTTCTCAAGACTGTTATGGCTATTTAGGGATTTGTGAGTTTCCATATATGTTTTAGAATTACTTATTTTAGTTCTAACAAAAATTCCATTAGTATTTTCAAAGGGATTTCATTGAATCTGTATATTGCCTTGGGTAGCAAGATCATTTCAACAATATCAATCCTTTCAATCCATGAGCACATGGTTATTTGCCATTTGTTAGTGTGGACTTCTGTTTCTTTCATCAATGACATGATTTTCAAAGCACAGCTATCGTACCTACTTAATTATATTTATTTTTAGGCAATTTATTCTTTTTTTTTTTTTAAATTACAATACTGTATTTGTTTTGCCATACATTGACACGAATCAGCCATAGGTGAACACAATCTCCCAATGCCGAAGCCCCCCCTACCTCCCACCCCACATCCTCTACTTGAATCATCCTGTGCATCAGCCCCATGCATCCTGCATCCTACATTGAACATAGATTGGCGCTTCGTTTCTTACACGAAAATATACATGTTTCATTGCCATTCTTCCAAACCATCCCACCCTTTCCCTCTTCCTCAGAGTCCAAAAGTCCACTCTATACCTCTGTGTCTCTTGGTTGTCTCACATACAGGGTCATCATTACTGTCTTCTAAATTCCATATATATGTGTCAGTATACTGTATTGGTGTTTTTCTTTCTGGCTTACTTCACTCTGTATAATTGGTTCCAATTTCATCCACCTCATTAGAACTGAGTCAAATTTATTCTTTTTAAGGGCTGAGTAGTATTCCATAGTGTATATGTACCACAGCTTTCTTATCCATTCTTCTGCTGATGGACATCTAGGTTGCTTCCATGTCCTGGCTATTATAAACAGCTCTGCAATGAACATTGGGGTACATGTGTCTCTTTCAATTCTGGTTTCCTCGGTGTGTATGCCCAGCAGTGGGATTGCTGGGTCATAAGGCAGTTCTATTTGCAATTTTTAAGGAATCTCCACACTGTTTTCCATAATGGCTGTACTAGTTTGCATTCCCACCAGCAGTGTAAGAGGGTTCCCTTTTCTCCACATCCTCTCCAGCATTTATTGCTTGTAGACTTTTGGATCACAGCTATTCTGACTGGTGTGAAATGGTACCTCATTGTGGTCTTGATTTGCATTTCTCTGATAATGAGTGATGTTGAGCATCTTTTCATGTGTTTTTTAGCCATCCGTATGTCTTCTTTGGAGAAATGCCTATTTAGTTCTTTGGCCCATTTTTTTATTGGATCATTTATTTTTCTGGAGTTGAGCTGTATAAGTTGCTTATATAACTTTGAGATTAGTTGCTTGTCAGTTGTTTCATTTGCTATTGTTTTCTCCCATTCAGAAGGCTGTCTTTTCACCTTGCTTGTAGTTTCCTTTGTTGTGCAGAAGCTTTTAATTTTAATTAGATCCCATTTGTTTATCTTTGCTTTTATTTCCAGTATACTGGGAGTTGGATCATAGAGGATCCTACTGTGATTTATGTCGGAGAGTGTTTTGCCTATGTTCTCCTCTAGGAGTTTTATAGTTTCTGGTCTTACATTTAGATCTTTAATCCATTTTGAGTTTATTTTTGTGTATGGTGTTAGAAAGGGGTCTAGTTTCATTCTTTTACAAGTGGTTGACCAGTTTTCCCAGCACCACCTGTTAAAGAGACTGTCTTTACTCCATTGTATATTCTTGCCTCCTTTGTCGAAGATAAGGTGTCCATAGGTGTGTGGGTTAATCTCAGGGCTTTCGATTTTGTTCCATTGATCTATATTTCTGTCTTTGTGCCAGTACCATACTGTCTTAATGACTGTGGCTTTGTAGTAGAGCCTGATGTCAGGCAAGTTGATTCCTCCAGTTCCATTCTTCTTTCTCAAGATTGCTTTGGCTATTCGAGGCTTTCTGCATTTCCATACAAATCTTGAGATTATTTGATCTAGTTCTGTGAAAAATACTGCTGGTAGCTTGATGGGAATTGCATTGAATCTGTAGATTGTTTTAGGTAGAATACTCATTTTCACTATATTGACTCTTCCGACCCATGAGCATGGTATATTTCTCCATCTATTAGTGTCCTCTTTGATTTCTTTCATCAGTGTTTTATAGTTTTTCGATATATAGGTCTTTAGTTTCTTTAGGTAGGAATATTCCTAAGTATTTTATTCTTTTCGTTGCAATGGTGAATGGAATTGTTTCCTTAACTTCTTTTCTACTTTCTCATTGTTACTGTATAGGAATGCAAGGGATTTCTGAGTGTTGATTTTATATCCTGCAACTTTACTATATTCATTGATTAGCTCTAGTAGTTTTCTGGTCGAGTCTTTAGGATTTTCTATGTAGAGGATCATGTCATCTGCAAACAGTGAGAGTTTTACTTCTTCTTTTCCAATTTGGATTCCTTGTATTTCTTTTTCTGCTCTGATTGCTGTGGCCAAAACTTCCAGTACAATGTTGAAGAGTAGTGGTGAAAGTGGACACCCTTGTCTTGTTCCTGACTTTAGGGGAAATGGTTTCAATTTTTCGCCATTGAGGATAATGTAAGCTGTGGGTTTGTCATATATAGCTTTTATTATGTTGAGGTATGTTCCTTCTATTTCTGCTTTCTGGAGAGTTTTTATCATAAATGGATGCTGAATTTTGTCAAAGGCTTTTTCTGCATCTATTGAGACAATCATATGATTTTTATTTCTCAGTTTGTTAATGTGATGAATTACATTTATTGACTTGCGGATATTGAAGAATCCTTGCATCCCTGGGATAAAGCCCAGTTGGTCATGGTGTATGATCTTTTTAATGTGTTGCTGGATTCTGATTGCTAGGATTTTGTTGAGGATTTTTGCGTCTATGTTCATCAGTGATATTGGCCTGTAGCTTTCTTTTTTGTGGTGTCTTTGTCAGGTTTTGGTATTAGGGTGATGGTGGCCTCATAGAATGAGTTTGGAAGTTTACCTTCCTCTGCAATTTTCTGGAATAGCTTCAGTAAGATAGGTGTTAGCTCTTCTCAAAATTTTTGGTAGAATTCAGCTGTGAAGCCGTCTGGACCTGGGCTTTTGTTTGCTGGGGAGATTTCTGATTACAGTTTCAATTTCCGTGCTTGTGATGAGTCTGTTAAGATTTTCTGCTTCTTCCTGGTTCAGTTTTGGAAAATTGTACTTTTCTAAGAATTTGTCCATTTCTTCCAAGTTGTCCATTTTATTGGCATATAATTGCTGATAGTAGTCTCTTATGATTCTTTGTATTTCTGTGTTGTCTGTCGTGATCTCTCCATTTTCATTTCTAATTTTGTTGATTTGATTTTTTTCTCTTTGTTTCTTGATGAGTCTGGCTAATGGTTTGTCAATTTTATTTATCCTTTCAAAGAACCAGCTTTTTGCTTTGTTAATTTTTGCTATGGTTTCTTTTGTTTCTTTTGCATTTATTTCTGCCCTAATTTTTAGGATTTCTTTCCTTCTACTAACTCTGGGGTTCTCTATTTCTTCCTTTTCTAGTTGCTTTAGGTGTAGAGTTAGGTTATTTATTTGATTTTTTCTTGTTTCTTGAGGTATGCCTGTATTGCTATGAACTTTCCTCTTAGGACTGCTTTTAAAGTGTCCCAAAGGTTCTGTGTTGTTGTGTTTTCATTTTCATTCATTTTGATGCATAATTTGATTTGTTTTTTGATTTCTTCTGTGATTTGTTGATTATTCAGAAGGGTGTTGTTCAGCCTCCAAATGTTGGAATTTTTAATAGTTTTTCTCCTATAATTGAGATCTAACCTTAGTGCATTATGGTCAGAGAAGATGCTTGGGATAATTTCCATTTTTTTGAATTTATCAAGGTTAGATTTATGACCCAGAATGTGATCTATCCTGGAAAAGGTTCCGTGTGCACTTGAGTAAAAGGTGAAATTCATTGTTTTGGGGGTGAAATGTCCTATAGATATCAATTAGGTCTAACCGGTCAATTGTATCGTTTAACGTTTGCGTTTCTTTGTTAATTTTCTGCTTAGTTGATCTGTCCATAGGTGTGAGTGGGGTATTAAAGTCTCCCACTATTATTGTGTTATTATTAATTTCCCCTTTCATGCTTGTTAGCAATTGTCTTACATATTGCGGTGCTCCTATGTTGGGTGCATATATATTTATAATTGTTATATCTTCTTCTTGGATTGATCCTTTAATCATTATGTAGTGGCCTTCTTTGTCCCTTTTCACAGCCTTTGTTTTAAAGTCTATTTTATCAGATATGAGTATTGCTACTCCTGCTTTCTTTTGGTCTTTATTTGCACGGAATATCTTTTTCCAGCCCTTCACTTTTAGTCTGTATGTGTCCGTTGTTTTGAGGTGGGTCTCTTGTAGGCAGCATATATAGGGATCTTGTTTTTGTATTCATTCCGCCAGACTTTGCCTTTTGGTTGGGGCATTCAACCCATTTACATTTAAGGTAATTATTGATAAGTATGCTCCTGTTGCCATTTACTTTATTGTTTTGGTTTCAGGTTTATACGTCCTTTTTGTGTTTCCTTTCTAAAGTCTATCCTTTAGTATTTGTTGGAGAGCTGGTTTGGTGGTGCTGAATTCTCTCAGCTTTTGCTTGTCTGTAAAGCTTTTGATTTCTCCTTCATATTTGAATGAGATCCTTGCTGGGTACAGTAGTCTTGGCTGAAGGTTATTATCTTTTATCACTTTAATTATGTCTTGCCATTCCCTCCTGGCCTGAAGAGTTTCTATTGAAAGATCTGCAGTTATTCTTAAGGGGATCCCCTTGTGTGTTATTTGTTGTTTTTCCCTTGCTGCTTTTAGTAATTGTTCTTTGTGTTTGGTCTTTGTTAGTTTGATTAAAATATGTCTTGGGGTGTTTCACCTTGGGTTTATCCTGTTTGGCACTCCCTGGGTTTCTTGGACTTGGGTGATTATTTCCTTCCCCCATTTTAGGGAAGTTTTCGACTATTATCTCCTCAAGTATTTTCTCACGGTCTTTCTTTTTGTCTTCTTCTTCTGGGACTCCTATAATTCGAATGTTGGAGCGTTTCATATTGTCTTGGAGGTCTCTGAGGTTGTCCTCATTTCTTTAATTCTCCTTTCCTTTTCCCTTGCTGATTCATTTATTTCTACCATTCTATCTTCTATTTCACTGATCCTATCTTCTGCCTCCCATATTCTACTATTTGTAGCCTCCAGAGTGTTTCTGATCTCATTTATTGCATTATTCATTATATGTTGACTCTTTTTATTTCTTCTAGGTCCTTGTTAAACCTTTCTTGCATCTTCTCAATCCTTGACCCCAGGCTATTTATCTGTGATTCCACTTTGATTTCAAGATTTTGGATCATTTTCACTATCAGTATTCGGAATTCTTTCTCAGGTAGATTCCCTATCTCTTGCTCTTTTGTTTGGTTTGGTGGGCATGTCTCCTGTTCCTTTACCTGCTGGGTATTCCTCTGTCTCTTCATCCTGGTTATATTGCTGCGTTTGGGGTGGCTTTTCTATATTCCGGGAATTTGTGGAGTTCTCTTTATTATAGAGTTTCCTCTCTGTGTTTGGGGGTTATATCAGTGGCTTGTCAAAGTTTCTTGGTCAGGGAGGCTTGTGTTGGAGTTCTGGTGGGTGGATCTGGATTTCCTCTCTCTGGAGTGCTGTGACATGTGAAGTAATGGGTTATGCGACGTCAGTGGTTTTGGTTTTGGAGTATTTTGAGTTGCCTGTGTATTGGAGGCTCAGGGGCTTGTTCTTGTGTTGCTGGAGAATTTGCGTGGTATGTCTTGCTCTGGAGCTTGTTGGCCCTTGGGCAGTGCTCATTTTTAGTATAGGTATGAAGGTGTTTGATGAGCTCTAATTGGATAATGTTCCCTGTATTCAGGAATTCTTTGATGATCTCAGGATTTGGAATTACGCCTCCTGATTCTGGTTTTCAGATTTATTTTTAGAATAGCCTCATGATTTCTCCATCTATTCAGCACTAATGTTAAAACATCTAGGTTAATGATGATAGGTTTCTCCACCTTGAGGGTCGTCCCTAGAGGATCGGTGAGTTACTTGGAGGAGAGAAGAGGGAGGGAGTAGTTAGAGGTGAGTGAAATGGGATGGGGTGGAATCATAACAGGGAAAAGCAAGTTAGCCCGTAACCACTTTCTTGTGTGTGCTCCGAAGTCTGGACCGCTCAGAGGTGGTCACAGAGTTATACATGGAAGAGGAGAGGGAGAAAGTAGATAGAGGTGGACAGGAGGATAAAAGAGGGAGATGGGAAGGAGGGATACAGATCTGGTCAGTGACCAGTTCCCTTAGAGTTCTCCTCCTTCTGTAACGCACAGAGGTTCATAGGGTTGGGTAGAGAGGGGAGGGGGAGGGAGGAGACAAAAGCCACCTGGTGGTGAAAAGGGAGATTCCAAAGGTGGAGAGAGTGGTCAAGCCAGTAGTCTTGCACTCATGTAAAACTGGTACTGAGGATTAGGTTTTTAAAAGTACAAAATTGGCAACAAATACCAAAATGCCAAGATTAAAAATCTGGAGTATAGATTGGATTTTCAAAGATAGATTATTGAAGAGAAGATGAAGAAGTAGAGAGAAATTTAAAAAAAAATAGAGAAAAAGAAAAAAAAAAAAAAAGTAAAATATAATAAAAGACTCCAGAATTATTAAAAACAACTTCCTTCACCAATAAGACTATATATGGCGTTTGCTTAAATGATAGGTTTTTTTTTTTAGTAATATTAGGTTCTAAAAATAATAACTAGAAATATAGAAGACTAAAAATTTAAGGAAGTTTAGGGGGGAAAAAGGATGAAAAAGAAAAGGATAAACAAATTTAAAAAGGAAAAAATAATTTTTAAAGAAAGAAAACAAAATTCTTAAAAAGAAAAAAAAATCACACTTCCACATCATCCCTCCCCCAAAAAATTTTTTTTTTGATCAGAAAAGTAGAAACAGCGTATCTGGTGCTTTGTCTGTCGTTGAGGACTGTGTGGGGTCACTACCAAGGCAGTTCCCTCTGTTTGACTTCCCTCTGTTTGCTGGTCTCTTCCGTGTCTGATTTCTGTCTTGCCTCAGGGAGGGTGGTGCTGAGCTCTGCACTGGGCTTGCCCCTTCCCAATCCGCAGGATAACCGTGTGGGGCCTGGCCTATGTTTCATGCAATTCCCCGGTTTAAGCCGCTCAGGATTGGTGCTCAGTAAGTCCCCTCCGGGTGCCGGGTTTGGTTCCAAGTCCGAGTGGCTAGGGAGTCTGGCGCGGACTATTGTTGCAGAAGTCTCAATAAAGAAGCTTGCTTGCAATTTGGTAGGTAATGTCTCTCTTGAGCTGCGACTGCCCTCTTCCCGCGCTTAAGGCTCTGGCTGCCCATCGCTGATGGGGGATGGTCTGCAGCCGGCTATTTCCAATCCGTCCTTTGTTCTGTGCGCGGGCCTGTCAGTGTCTTATGTTCGAGCATTTCGCGTGTTAGTTACCCCCCAGTCTGGTTTGTTAGTCCGGGATAAATCGTTCTATCCATGCGCAGACCCGATTCTGGCCCCTTTACACCCCGATTCTCGAGAAAAGCCCTGCAGCCTACATCTCCCGCAGCCCAATTCTTAGAAAGCACTGTTGCGGGTGCGCTCCTCCCTGCCCAACCCCCACTGCTGTCGGATGCAGGCGTTTGCGCTGCTTATCCGCTGGGGATTATACTGTTGAATTCGTAATCTGTTGGTTTTAATTATTTATTTATTCTTCCTTCCTGTTATGTTGCCCTCTGTGCTTCCAGGGCTCGCCCCATGCACAGCTGTGAGAAAGTTCCCCAATTTTAGGGAACCTCTCTCTTTAAGAGTCTCTTCCTGGGACGGGATTCCCTTCCCGTGTCGGGATTCCCTCCCTACCTCCTTTGTCTATAACTTCGTTCTTTAAAATAAAATACAATATTCCCTACCTGGCTTTGAAGCCAATGATCTGCTTTGCTGGATGCCTGATGTCCTCTGCCAGCAGTCAGAAGTTATTTTGTGGAATTTGCTCAGCGTTGAAATGTTCTTTTGATGAGGTAGAGAGGGAGAAAATGTTCTCCCCATCCTATTCCTCTGCCATCTTTTTTCCTCTCCGCATTTTATTCTTTAAAGTACAACTATAAATTGGATTGCTTTCTCAAATTATCTTTATCAAAGTTTGCTTTTGCTGTGAAGAAATGCAACAAAATGCTGTATACCAATTTTGTATCTGTCTAGTCAAGGCTATGGAGAAGGCAATGGCAACCCACTCCAGTACTCTTGCCTGGAAAATCCCATTGATGGAGAAGCCTGGTAGGCTGCAGTCCATGGGATCGCTAAAAATCAGGCACGACTGAGCGACTTCACTTTCACTTTCACTTTACTTTTATATAGAAACAAAAGCTAAGTTTAGCACCAAAAAACATTTTGGAAGACTACAAAATGCCTTTTGCCAGTGCCAACTCATATTAGAGTGAGCTCCCCAAATGACTTCTTCCAGTGTCTATGTCCTCAGAGGAGTCCCAATTGCCTCCTGCTCACTGCAAGACTCATTATCATCAGCAAGTGTGCCTTAATCAGGCTCCTTTCATGTTACTTCCTCTCTTCTGGGTCATGGAATGTTCACCCTTTAGTAGCAGAGTCTCTGTTTCCTACTCCATCCTACTCTCTCATGTGCAAATCGTGCTGGCCTTCAGATGTTATTGGGATTCATCCTTCCAGGGCAGGAATCCCAGGCTGGGAGCCCAATGTGAGATTCAAACCCCTCTCTCCTCAGAGAGATCAGCAATTGTGATCATCCTCCCATACTGGGGTCACCTACCTAGAAGTGTGAGTCAACTACATCGCATCTCTGCCCCTTTTTCTTTTGTTGTGGTTTCTTTATATTTTTAAATGTAGTAAATCCTTCCCACTGATCTTCAAGTTCTTTTCAAATACAATTGTTCTGTAAATAGTTGTAATTATGGTTTGCCTTTGAGAACAGGTGCTCTCAGAGTTTTCATACTCTTCCTTTTGTTTTCCTGTATCACATTATCATTTCCTAAAGTACAAGCCTATTTATTTGTGCTGTTAAGGTTATGTGAATCATTGCTGCTTAGGAACACAGGATGTTAAAATAAAAATGATAGCACTTTATTGGGTATATAAACAGAATTCTGATTAAATCCTGACTCTTCCTTGTAACAGCTGCATGACCCTGAGCAATGAACTTGACTTCTCTGATCCTTAATTTCTAAATGTGTAAATGAAGATAATAAAACCTACCCCAAAGGGTTGTTTCCGAGGTAAATAATATGGCATAATTAAAGTATCAGACAGAAAGCACATTTTATAGTGTACATTTCATAAGTATGAGCTGACTAACTCTTTCTCTCCTATTACTGCTATATAGGAAGCTCTCCTGAGAAAAGGAAGGGGCTTTGATAGTGAAGAACAAAACAAAACAAAAATAAAACAGCACAGTGACACTTTGGGAACATATTATTCTTTCACTTTATATTCAACATTGTGCATATGAATATTTTTGACAAGCGTTAGAAGTCAAACTAATAAAATCATACATTTAAATTCCATAAGTATATTTTGTTGCTTTAGGAAATTTTGACATTATTTGACTCAGTACATTGGAATGAAACTACAAACTTATGTATGATAATTTTCCATGAAGCCTTTGAAATGTGACCTCTTAAGATACAGAATGCTGAAGTCTGTCTGTTGTTTGACAGAATTAATATAGAACAAAGACTTTTGGTAGACTAATCACCTAGCCTAAAATCCTGGATTGTATTGAACTCTATATTTACCATTTTATATATATATATATGTGTATGTGTGTGTGTGTGTGTCTGTGTCTGTCTGTGTCTGTGTCTGTGTCTGTATGTGTGTATGTGTATGAAACTAGAGTTTCCCTGGTGACTCAGATGGTAAAGAATCTTCCAGCAATGTGGGACGCCTGAGTTCGATCCCCAGGTTGGGAAGATCCCCTGGAGAAAGGAACAGCTACCCACTCTAGTATTCTTGCCTGGAGAATTCTATGGACAGTGGAGCCTGGCAGGCTAGTCCATGGGGTTGAAAAAAATTTGGACATGGCTGAGCAACTTTCACACATACACACATGTATACATAAAAAACTATGATAAAGTTTAATTTACAATTAGCACAGTGGATCAACAATTACCAACTGTAATATGGGACAGTTGTAACTATATATTATAATAAATGCTATGTGATTGTGTTCTCTTTCACTTACTCTTAAAATACCTTATTGCACAAATTTTATGCTTTTTCCATCATAACTAAGCACTATCAAACACCATGGTTCTAACATTTCCAATTTGAGGTGCAACAGAAAATGTAGCACAAATTTCTTTTCTCTTCTTCACAACTTCATGGATAGAAGATTCATTTTTCCATAGATCTTATTAACAGCAACATCCACAAAAAAAGGTGTGTTTTTTTTTCTTATTATGTTGAGAACTTTCATTTTTTCATTTAAAAGAAGCATTTCACAGTTTGTATTTAGCATTTACAAATTGTCAGCTCTAGTCTTGCACTTTGGGGCCATTATTAAATAAAATAAGCACTTCAACACAGTCACTGCAATACTGGGATTATTGACCTGATAATCAAGATAGCTACACAGTAACTAACAGGAAGCTTATGCTAGATAAAGGGATAATTCATATCCAGGTGGAATGGAAGGGTACAGCATGAGATTATTATGCTATTCAGAACATTTTGCCATGTACTTAATTTTTGATTTCGCCATTTAATATTTCACACCATGGTTGACAATGGGCAACAGAGATATGTGGAAAGTGAAACTAAGGATAAAGAGATATTATTGTATATGGTAAAGTACAGACCAGCAGAAATAAGCGAATTGTTTGGTGGGAAAACTGGAAATAACCAATGGGATCTTATAAGAGAAGGGCCTCCCTGTGATCAGCTGATTCCCAAGAGGTACTGATAAGTGGGGGCATCTTCACTTTTGTTCAGCTTCCTCAGGCATTGGGATAAACAGAATTCAATGGACTATAGGGATGAGGAAGCCTGACTAATGTCTGGCCTGGGTAAAGCAGAGGGTAAGCAATGGAAATTATGAACATGTATTTATTTATTTTAGGACATTAGGTGAGGTAAGGTAAGGTGCAGTCGCTCAGTCGTGTCTGACTCTTTGCAACCTTGTGGACTGTAACCTACTAGGCTTCTCCATCCATGGGATTCTCCAGGCAAGAATACTGGAGTGGATTGCCATTTCCTTCTCCAGGGGATCTTCCCCACCCAGGACTAAATAGTATTATTCCAGACTCACGCTTTGAGCTCCTAACTCTCAATGTAAATGTATTTTGAGATAGCTCTATAAGATCACAACTAAGGTTAAATAAAGTCAAAAGGATAGGACCCTAATCTGGTAAGACTGCTGTTCTTATAAGAAGAAAAGAATCCAGTGCTATCTTCCATGTATCACAGAAGAAAGGCCACATGAAGACACAGCAAGAAGGTTGACCTCTGCAATCCAGAGAGTTCTCACATATACTGGCACCTTGGTCATGAACTTTCAGCCTTCAGAACCGTGAGAAAATAAATTTTTATTGTTTAAGCTACTCAATCTGTGGTATTTTTATGATAGTCATAGAGGACTAAAACAGATATAAAAATTTGAGGTTTCAAAAGTTTAAAGATTTCATTTCATTTTAGAATTTAGTATGTTGGTAAAACAGATATTAATATCATGCCTAGATCTGTCTGTTACTAATGCCCTTTATGTACCACTTTATTACATAACCTTTGCAATTAGTGAATTGCTGAATTATTTAAACCTCATTTTTGTTTCTTAGTCCAGGTATTAAATTATTATATCACTGCTGCTGCTTCTAAGTCACTTCAGTCGTGTCCGACTGTGCGACCCCATAGATGGCAGCCCACCAGGCTCCCCCGTCCCTGGGATTCTCCAGGCAAGAATATTGGAGTGAGTTCAGTTACCCTGAAATGTTCTAATAGCAATGTCAACCCCCACCCTTCTTACAGTACTCTACTCAGAACATTAAGTTGGCAATCCTTAGAAAGGACGGTATTGCCACCTTTGGGATCTTACTCCATTCACTGGAGGCTACATACTTAATATAGAGAGAGGACTGAAGGCATATTTCTTACTGACAGGACAGTAATAAAGATTGGAGCAAGGCTGCCTATGAACGATAAGTATATGCTGTAACTTCTATCTATTTCTAAAAATCTTTATTGGAGTATATTTGCTTTACAATGTCGTGGTAGTTTTTACTCTACAGCAAAGTGAATCAGCTATACATAAACATATATCCCTTCTTTCTCAGATTTTCTTTAAATTTAGATCACCAGAGATCACTGAGTTTCTTGTGATACACACTGGATCTGATTATCTATTTTATACATAGCATCAATTATGTATATATGTCAATTCCAGTCTCTCAATTCATCCCACCTTCCTTTTGCTCTTTGGTATCCATGTTTGTTCTCTATGTCTTTCTCTCTATATTTTTTGCTCTGGGTTTGGAGAAGGCAATGACACCCCACTCCAGTACTCTTGCTTGGAAAATTCCGTGGACAGAAGAGCCTGGTAGGCTGCAGTCATGGGGTTGCTAAGAGTCGAACACGACTGAGTGACTTCACTTTCACTTTTCACTTTCATGCATTGGAGAAGGCATGGCAACCCACTCCAGTGTTCTTGCCTGGAGAATCCCTGGGATGGGGGTGCCTGGTGGGCTGCAGTATATGGGGTCGCACAGAGTCGGACACGACTGAAGCGGCTTAACAGCAGTAGTAGCAGTAGGGATATATTTGGGACAGATTAAAAAATTTCTTTATTCATGCTTTATTTGGTGTCTCCATGGATTCTCTTCATTTACATTTTGTTAATATTTTGACTAAGGGGTAAAATGTTTTTCTAAAGTATATTAATTATCTCAATACTATTTTTACTTTTTTTTTTTTTTTGGAACATAGATTGGTGCTTTATTCTTACGAGATAATATACATGTTTCAATGCCATTCTCCCAAATCATCCCACCTCTCCCTCTCCCTCAGAGTCCAAAAGTCCGTTCTATACCCCTGAGTCTCTTTTGTTGTCTCACATAGAGGGTCTTCATTACTATTTTCCTAAATTCCATATATATGTGTCAGTATACTGTATTTGTGTTTTTCTTTCTGGCTTACTTCACTCTGTATAATCGGCTTCAGTTTCATCCATCTCATTAGAACTGAGTCGAATTTATTCTTTTAAGGGCTGAGTAGTACTCCATTGTGTATATGTACCACACCTTTCTTATCCATTCATCTGCTGATGGACATCTAGGTTGCTTCCATGTCCTGGATATTATAAACAGTGCTGCAATGAACATTGGGGCACATGTGTCTCTTTCAATTCTGGTTTCCTTGGTGTTTATGCCCAGCAGTGGGATTGCTGGATCATAAGGCAGTTCTATTTGCAATTTTTTTAAGGAATCTCCACACTGTTTTCCATAGTGGCTGTACTAGTTTGCATTCCCACCAGCAGTGTAAGAGGGTTCCCTTTTCTCCACATCCTCTCCAGCATTTATTGCTTGCAGACTTTTGGATCGCAGCCATTCTGATTGGTGTGAAATGGTACCTCATTGTGGTCTTGATTTGCATTTCTCTGATAATAAGTGATGTTGAGCATCTTTTCATGTGTTTGTTAGCCATCCTTATGTCTTCTTTGGAGAAATGCCTATTTAGTTCTTTGGCCCATTTTTTTATTTCTATTTTTCTCTTGTCTTATGATTAATAGTATTTCCTTTTTTCCCTTGCAGATATAAGATGTTACTGTATAAAATTTTAATTGAATAATAGTAATAATGGATTATATGAGTTTGTTTCTATTTTACTGAGGTGTTATACTTATATTTCCTACTTTAATATTTTGTTGTTGTTGTTTTTCAGTTGCTAAGTCATGTACAACTCTTTGCAATCCCATGAACTGCAAAACGCCAGACTCCTCTGTCCTTCACTATCTTCCAGAGTTTATTTAAATTCGTGTCCATTGAATGCTATCTGACCATCTCATCCTTGGCCACCACCTTTTCCTTTTGCCTTTAATATTAATTTTTGTTTATTTATTTATTAGGTTGTGCCAGGTTTTAGTTGTGGCATGCAGAATCTTTTAGTTGTGACATGTGGCAAGGCATGTAGGATCAAGTGCCATGAGCAGGGATAGAACCTGGCCCCTCTGCATTGGGAGCATGGAGTCTTAGCCAGTGGGCCACCAGGAAAGTCCCTGTTACTTTATTTATTTTTTTTTATTTTATTATTATTTATTTTATTTTTACTTTATTCTACGTTACAATACTGTATTGGTTTTGCCATACATTGACATGAATCAGCCACAGGTGTACATGATCTCCCAATGCCAAAACCCTCTCCCACCTCCCACCCCATATCATCTCTCTGGATCATCCCATGCACCAGCCCCAAGCATCCTGTATCCTGTATTATACATAGACTGGTGCTTCATTTCTTACGTGATAGTATGCATGTTTCAATGCCATTCCTTAGATTAAAAATAATTTTCTGTGAAAATAAGATTGGACAACACAAAAGATCATAAAGGGACAAAATTAGCTTTGAATAATCAGCATTTGTCTAAGATTCTTGGTTCAGGATAATATATACATTGCCTCCCTTAGTGTGCATATGTCAGTCTCAATATCCCTATTCATCCCACCTCCCTTTACCCCTTGCTATTTATATGTTGATTCTCTATGTCTGACTCTCTAGTTTTTGTGTGTGTGTGTGTTTTTTTGTGTGTGTGTTTTTTAATTTTGTAAAGTATTTACATTTTATTTTTTTTTTTTGGTGGGTTTAGGAACATTTTGAGAAAGACTGAAAAATTCCCTTATTCATGCCATAATTTGGTGTGCCTATGGAGCCTCTATGCATTTTAATATTCAGGTTTTCTTAAGTAGGTAATAAGTCATCAGTAACTTCAATAAAAGTTTATTTTTCATGAGAGAAACTGTATATCAAGACAGCATACATCTTAACAAATCATAAAAATAAATAGCATAAAATAGAAAGTTTCCATCAGGGGAAATTTTTAAAATAGATTTGAAATTTATTTGTCAACCCAGTAAAAGCTGCTTACATTTCCTTAAAAAAATAGATATAGATACATAATTCAACAGCTTTATTCTAACTTAATTGCAGTGAATTTATAGACTTTAAAAGCCCTGAATCTTTAGGAAGTTTTGTAATTATTTCTTGATTCTGTGATCTAACATTAAACCTATATGTTGGAAAGGATATGAGAGAATTTAAATAAAAAGTAGAAGTTAAATAATAGTTATTATTAGATAATATTTATTATACATTATTATATAATATATATAGATAATATTTATCATACATTATTTATTATATATTTATTATATATTATTTTTTCAGACTAAAATGTGACCTCATATGAAATTTTATAAAAACTAATCCACTTGGGAAAATAAAAGACAAAAATGACATTCAGAAAAGTGTTTTCACATTAGTAAAACATGCCCTAAAAATGAAATTAACAAATAAGCATTAGAATCATTTACTAGATTTACATGTGTGTATGTGTTTGTGTGCACAAGCTCAGTCATGTTTGATTCTTTTCCACTTCATGAACTATAGCCTGCCAAGCTCCTCTGTCCATTAAATTTTCCAAGAAAGAATACTGGAGTGGATAGTCATTTCTTCTCCAGAGGATCTTCCCAACTAGGGATCAAAACCACATTTCTTGCATTTCCTGCCTTGGCAGGCAGGCTATTTATCAACAGAGCAACCAGGAAGCCCATCAGTGAGTTCAGTCTCAGTTGTGTCTGATTCTTTCTGACCCCATGGACTAAAGCACACCAGGCTTCCCAGTCTATCACCAATTCCTAAGCTGACTCAAACTGTCTGTTGAGTCAGTGAAGCCATCCAAACATCACATCCTCTATCATCCCCTTCTCCTCTTGCCTCCATCTTTCCCAGCATCAGGGACTTTTCCAATAAGTCAGCTTTTCTCATCAGGTGACCAAAGCATTGGAGCTTCAGCTTCAGCATCAGTCTTTCCAATGAATATTCAGGACTGATTTCTTTGAGAATTCACTGGTTTGATTTTCTTGCACTCCAAGGGATTCTCAAGACTCTTCTGCAACACCACAGTTCAGAATAGCAATTCCTTGATCTCAGCCTTCTTTATGGTCTAATTCTCACATCCATACATGCCTACTGGTAAAACAATAGCTTTGACTGTACAGACCATTGTTGCCAAAGTAATGTCTCTGCCTTTTAATATGCTAAGTTAGCCATGGCTTTTCTTCCAAGCAGCAAGTGTCTTTTAATTTTATGGCTGCAGTTACTATCTACTAGATTTGTCCATTTTATTGGTTTATAATTGTTTTAGGCAAGCTTTAGTTTCTTTTGTATTTCTATGGTGTCAATTGTAAATTTTTTTCACGTTTTATTTTATATATTTGAAACATTTTTTCCTCTCTCTTTTGATTAGTATTTCTAAAGATTTATCAACTTTTATTATCTCTAAAGGAAAAAAAAAACCAACTCTTAGTCTCATTGATTTTTCTATTATTTTTGGTTTCTATTTCTGCTATGATCTTTTGTTATTTACTTTCTTCTGCTAACATTGGATTTTGTTTGCTCTTCTTTTTCTAAATTCTTTAGGTGTAAAGTTGGATGTTTATTTGATATTTTTCTTGATGCCTGAGGTAGGCTTGTGTTGTTTAATCTTCCCTCTTAGAATTACTTTAGCACCATCCCATAGTTTTTGGGTTACTGTATATTTGACTTTTTAGTGACCCATTTGTTTTTAGTGGCATATTTTTAGCCTTCATGTATTTATATGTTGACAGTTATTCTCTTGTAGCTGATTTCTAGTCTCATACTATCATAGTTCATAATGATACTTTATATGCTTTCAATATTGTTAAATATTGAGACTTGCTTTGTGGCCCAGCTTGTCTATCTATTATGGAGACTATTTCATGTACATATGAAAAGAAAGTGTATTAGTCTGCTTTTGGTTAAACTATTCTGTATATATCTATTGAAAGTAAAAGTGCTTTTCACTCAGTCATGTCTGACTCTTTGTAACCCCATGAACTGTAGCCCACCAGGCTCCTCTGTCCATGAAATTCTCTAGGCGAGAACACTAGAGTGGATGGCCATTCTCTTCTCCAGGGGACCTTCCCCATGCAGGGATCAAAGTGTCCTGTTTTGCATGCAGATTCTTTACCATCTGAGCCACTGGAGAAGCCCATATATATGTTAGGCCCAACCTATCTAAATTGCTGTTGAATACCTGTCTTCTCTTATGGATTTTCTGTCTGCATATCTGTGCAATGATGTAAGTGGGAGTGTAATATTAGTTTTTAGATATAATATAAGTTGGGGTTTAGAACTGTACATTTTATTACAGTTCTGGTGCAAAAATCCAGCATATTTTAAGACAATACTAAATCAAGAGTAGCTAAAGCTTCAAGGTATCTTAGCTTTTTTTTAATTTCCAATCTCCTTGACATATAATACAATAATTAATACAGAACAAGTATTGCTTAAATATTAGTCATACTTAATTTAAGGTAAAAATTAAACTAAAGATTTATAACAAGTTTCTACAACCCAAATAAAGACATAAAAGTCTGCTAAAATTCAAGATAGGTAAGCCCTTGGAAACTAAGTTTAATAACGATGATATTAAAGTGCATGCATCAAATGACTGAACATTGTGAAGTTTGTGAAAGCTAGTTATTTTGGAAAACCATTGAAGGAAGTAGAAAATCTAAGGCTAGAAATACATTTTGTGAAAGGAGTGGAATAAACATTTTCAAACAAAATAATCTGTCATGTGGAAGAGAGATTATACACCTCATGTTACTTTCAAATGAAAAAATTAGGGCCATGTCTAATTTCTGGACGTTAGAGTGGGCCCTAAATAGATTTTCTACTCATTATGGAGAAACTGTTACATCAGTGAGAAAATTCAAAAGCAGACAAAATTATTTTCTGTCATTGTAGAGAGGCTATTGTTTTAAGTTGGAGATTGTGCTAAGTAAAATAAAAAAAAAATTACTTTTATTTCTATTATTTTATAATTGGTTCTGGTTTAGTCACTAGTCATGTCCAACTCTTGCAACTCCATGGACTGTAACCTGCCAGGTACCCCTGTCCATGGGATTTTCCAGGAAAGAAGACTGGAGTAGGTTGCCATTTCCTTCTCCAGGGTTTCTTCCCAACCCAGGAATCAAACCCAGGTCTGATGCATCGGAGGTAGATTCTTTAATAACTAATCTAACAAGAGTGTCCAATAATATAGTCATTTACTGAGCTCTTTTCATAATAGGTGATGGGAATGCAAAAACAGAAAGTCAAGAAACACCTGGAGTAACAGGCAAATTTGGCCTTGGAGTACAGAGTGAAGCAGGGCAAAGGCTAACCGAGTTTTGCCAAGAGAACCTACTGGTCATTGCAAACACTGTCTTCCAAACACACAAGAGAGGACTCTACATATAGACATTAGCAGATGGTCAAAACTGAAATCAGATTGCTTATATTCTTTGCGCCAAAGATGGAGAAGCTCTATACAGTCAGCATAAAACAAAACTAGGAGCTGACTGTGGCTCAGATCATGAAATCCTTAATGCCAAATTCAGACTGAAATTGAAGAAAGTAGGGAAAACCACTAGACCATTCATGTATGACTTAAATCAAATCTCTTATGACTATACAAAGGAAATGATAAATAAGTTCAAGGGATTAAATGTGATAGACAGAGTGCCTGAAGTACTATGAACGGAGGTCTGTGACATTGTACAGGAGGCAGTGATCAACATCATCCTCAAGAAAAAGAAAAGCAAAAAGGCAAAATGGTTGTCTGAGGAGTCCTGTAAAGATATACCCATTTGAATGGAGAGTTCCAAAGAATAGCAAGAGAGAAAATAAAAGCCTTTCTTGGTGACCATTGCAAAGAAACAGAGGGAAAAAAATAGAATGGGAAAGACTAGAGATCACCTCAAGAAAATTAGAGATACCAAGGGAACTTTTCATGCAAAAATGGGCACATTAAATGAAGAAATGGTAAGGAGGTAAAAAGAATACATAGAAGAACTATACAAAAAGATCTTCATGACCCAGATAATCATGATGGTATGATCACTCACCTAGAACTAGATAGCTTGGAATGTGAAGTCAAGTGGGCCTTAGGAAGCATCACTATGAACAAAGCTAGTGGAGGTGATGGAATTCTAGTTGAGTTACTTCAAATCCTGAAAGATGATGCTTTCAAAGTGCTGCACTCAATATGCCTTCAAATTTGGAAAACTCAGCAGTGGCATCAGAACTGGAAAAGGTTAGTTTTCATCCCAATCCCAAAGAAAGACAGTGCTAAATAATGCTCAAACTACCACACAATTGGCACTTATCTCACACACTAGCAAAGTAATGTTCAAAATTCTCGAAGCCAGCTTTAACAGTACATGAACCATGAACTTCTAGATAATCAAGCTGGTTTTAGAAAAGGCAGAGGAACCAGAGATCAAATTGCCAGCCTCTGCTGGATCATCAAAAATGCAAAAGAGTTCCAGAAAAACATCAACTTCTGCTTAATTGACTATACCAAAGCCGTTGGCTGTGTGGGTCACCACAAACTGTGGGAAATTCTTCAAGAGGTAGGAATACCAGACCACCTTACCTGCCTCCTAAGAAGTCTGAATGCAGGTCAGGAAGCAACAGTTATAACTGGACATGGAGCAACAGACTGGTTCCAAATTGGGAAAGGAGTACGTAAAGGTTGAATACTGTCACCCTGCTTATTTAACCTATATGCAGAGCACATCATGAGAAATACTGGACTAGGTGAAGTACAAGTTGGAATGGAGATTGCCGGGAGAAATATCTGTAACATTAGATATATAGATGACACCACCCTTGTGGCAGAGTGAAGAAGAACTAAAGAGCCTCTTGATGAAAGTGAAAGAGGAGAGTGAAAAAGTTGGCTCAACTTCAGAAAGCTAAGATCATGATATCAGGTTCCATCACTTCATGGAATAGAGAGAGAGAAAGAGTGAGAGACTTTATTTTTCTGGGCTGCAAAATCACACAAATGGTGATCGCAGCCATGAAATTAAAAGACACTTACTCCTTGGAAGAAAAGCTATGACCAACCTAGACAGCTTATTAAAAAGCAGAGACATTACTTTGCCAACAAAGGTCCACTAGTCAAAGCTATGGTTTTTCCAGTAGTCATGTATGGATGTGACAGTTGGACTATAAAGAAAGCTGAGCACTGAAAAATTTATGCTTTTAAACTGTGATGTTGGAGAAGACTCTTGAGAGTTCCCTGGACAGCAAGGAGATCCAATCTGTCCATCCTAAAGGAAATAAATCCTTAACAGTCATTGGAAATCCTGATGCTGAATCTGAAACTCCAATACTTTGGCCACCTGATATGAAGAAATGGCTCATTTGAAAAGACTCTGATGATGGGAAACATTAAAGGCAGGAGGAGTAGGGGATGACATAGGACAAGATGTTTGGATGGCATCACCAACTCAATGGAAATGAGTTTGAATAATCGCCAGGAGTTGGTGATAGACAGTGAGGCCTGGCATGCCACAGTTCATGGAGTCACAAAGAGTCAGACACAACTGAGCAACTGAGCTGAAATGAACTGAGTTCTAAGAAGTTGCCAAGCACCTTGCTTATGTGGAGTAGATCATCATCTCACTTAAATCTTCCCAGTACTACTTCAAGTGTTATCTGGAGCATTTGTGCTATTTGTGATGGGAGCTATTTGTGCTATCCCCATTTTACAGTTACTTTATTCTAAATTGTTAAGGAATTGGAGTGTTAAGACACTGAGGAAAGAAACGCTTGAAGCTGTTTGGATCTTAGCAACTTTTATAATGTATCACTTTTTAATCTTGGTATTTTAACCTGTAATATACTTAATCCTTTTATTCTAATTCTACAACTTATCTTTTATTTCCTTTAAGACTCTAAGGAACCTAGAAGAGAAGGAAGGAATACTCATGTTCTTGGGAAAATATAATAAAAGCTTGAATCATGTCAATGGTATAGTAAGAAAAATTCTAGGAATAATATATGTGTAGCACATTTTAGTGTCCAGATGGTAAAGAATTTATCCACAATGCAGGAGACCTAGATTCAGTTTCTGGGTTGGGGAGATCCCCTAGAGAATAGAATGGCAACCCACTCCAGTATTATTGCCTGAAGAATTCCACTGGACAGAGAAGCATGGCAGGCTATAATTCATGAGGTCGCAGAGTCAGACATGACTGAATAACTCATATACTTTGAACACATTTTTAATTTTGAAATGCTTTCACTTTTAAAATATAGTGTTATTACTATATTTTAGAGTACTAACTTCATATATTAATTGTTCCTAGATTCATTTTTACCTTTATTGTTTGCATAATGAACTGTAATGTATGCTCTCAGAGGACCTAAAATCCTCCGCACTTTCTTTGATCAAAGTAGATGAGAAAAATTGCTAATTTGCTTTGAAGCTAATTTTTGCTTCACCCCTAGATTCTAAAGCAAACTGTTAAGATATTTTGAAGATTTCCCAGGTTATGTTTTGAATATTTTACAAAGTAACAATTGAAAGTTAAAATTAAAACATTTTAGGAGGGAAAAAATCAGCACTTTGACTTCAGTGAAACTGTTTCATATCACAATTGGCTGTTTAAAAGAGGTTGAATACAATTATTAATCTTTGCAAACAATAGTGGTTTTAAGATTACCTATCCTTAACTACAAGAAATGTATTTATGCAGTACCTAAATTTCTGAGCTACCAGGAAAGTCCACCTAAATTTCTAGAATAGCTTATTTCTAGTACATAATCATTCATTATTTATCCAACTTCTTTTTAATGTGTGCTTTATCCTTGTCATTGCACTGGCATTGTGGGTAAAGTTATGAAAAAATATATATGGAATAGCAGGGAATGAAAAAAATCCAAGTGCAAAAGATAGCATAGAACTTGGATAAAATCAGTTTGATTGGAACATGAAATATAGTTTGGAGAGAGGTATTAAAAATGAGACTAGTGTGATAAGCAGGGTATGATTATGAGAAACATAGCAGGAAATAGCCTTACATATAAAAATGTTTCAATCAGCAGTATAATATTATTTTTATGTTAGGAAGATTACTTTATAAAATAAAGATTGGAAACTTGCATGTACTATAAGATAAAGGTAGCACTCTGGTAAAGAATCCACCTGCCAATGCAGGAGACATAAGAGATGAGGGTTCATTGCCATTCTCCCAAACCATCCCACCCTTTCCCTCTCCCTCAGAGTCCAAAAGTCCACTCTATACCTCTGTGTCTCTTGGTTGTCTCACATACAGGGTCATCATTACTGTCTTCTAAATTCCATATATATGTGTCAGTATACTGTATTGGTGTTTTTCTTTCTGGCTTACTTCACTCTGTATAATTGGTTCCAGTTTCATCCATCTCATTAGAACTGAGTCAAATTTATTCTTTTAAGGGCTGAGTAGTATTCCATAGTGTATATGTACCACAGCTTTCTTATCCATTCATCTGCTGATGGACATCTAGGTTGCTTCCATGTCCTGGCTATTATAAACAGCGCTGCAATGAACATTGGGGTACATGTGTCTCTTTCAATTCTGGTTTCCTCGGTGTGTATGCCCAGCAGTGGGATTGCTGGGTCATAAGGCAGTTCTATTTGCAATTTTTAAGGAATCTCCACACTGTTTTCCATAATGGCTGTACTAGTTTTCATTCCCACCAGCAGTGTAAGAGGGTTCCCTTTTCTCCACATCCTCTCCAGCATTTATTGCTTGTAGACTTTTGGATCGCAGCTATTCTGACTGGTGTGAAATGGTACCTCATTGTGGTCTTGATTTGCATTTCTCTGATAATGAGTGATGTTGAGCATCTTTTCCTGTGTTTGTTAGCCATCCGTATGTCTTCTTTGGAGAAATGCCTATTTAGTTCTTTGGCCCATTTTTTTATTGGATCATTTATTTTTCTGGAGTTGAGCTGTATAAGTTGCTTATATAACTTTGAGATTAGTTGTTTGTCAGTTGTTTCATTTGCTATTGTTTTCTCCCATTCAGAAGGCTGTCTTTTCACCTTGCTTGTAGTTTCCTTTGTTGTGCAGAAGCTTTTAATTTTAATTAGATCCCATTTGTTTATCTTTGCTTTTATTTCCAGTATACTGGGAGTTGGATCATAGAGGATCCTGCTGTGATTTATGTCGGAGAGTGTTTTGCCTATGTTCTCCTCTAGGAGTTTTATAGTTTCTGGTCTTACATTTAGATCTTTAATCCATTTTGAGTTTATTTTCGTATATTTTCGTGTAAGAAACGAAGCGCCAATCTATGTTCAATGTAGGATGCAGGATGCATGGGGCTGATGCACAGGATGATTTAAGTAGAGGATGTGGGGTGGGAGGTGGGAGGGGGCTTCGGCATTGGGAGATTGTGTTCACCTATGGCTGATTCGTGTCAATGTATGGCAAAACAAATACAGTATTGTAATTTAAAATAAATAAATAAATAAATGTAAAAAAATAAAATAAATAGATGAGAGAAAAAAAAAAAGAGAGATGAGGGTTCAATCTCTGGGCCAGGAAGATCCTCCAGAGAAGTAAATGGTAACCTGTTCTAGTATTCCTGCCTGGAAAAGTCCATGGAGAGAGGAGGGTGGTGGGCTACAGTCCACAGAGCCGCAAAGAGTGAGACACGACTGAGCCATTGAGCACACACTAAGAGTTTGATTATACCAGTTCTGTGAAGCAGAAAGTACATTGGAGAGACATGCATTGACTTGGGGGACCACATTGAAAGCAGAGGAAAATTAAGAAACTAGAGTGGAAATATAAGAGTAACAATGATGGCTTACTGGGTCAAGGAATTAAGAGAGGTAATAGAGATAAGCAAATAGTTCAGGATTCTAAATTGCTTCATTCGTGTCTGACTCTGTATGAACCTATGGACTGCAGCCTGCCAGGCTCCTCTGTCCATGTGATTATCCAGGCAAGAATACTGGGGTGTGCTGCCATGCCCTCCTCCAGGGGACCTTCCCAATCCAGGGATCTAACCCATGTCTCTTATGTCTTCATTGTCAGGTGAGATCTTTATTACTAATGCCAACTGGGAAGCCCAAGCAAATAGTTCAGAAGAGTATAATTCAATAGAAATGTGTTGCAAAGTTTATGTAATTTTACATTCATTGTAAAAGAAAAAAAAAAACAAGTAAAATTACTTTTAATGATAATAACACTATATTAACCTAAAATATCGGAGAAGGCAATGGCAACCCACTCCAGTACTCTTGCCTGGAAAATCTCAGGGACTGGGGAGTCAGGTGGGCTGCCGTCTCGGCGTCGCATAGAGTCGGACATGACTGAAGCAACTTAGCAGCAGCAGTAACCTAAAATATAATCATTTCACAAGTAATCAGTATAAATCAATTCTCAGGAATATTTTACATACCTTCTTGTTACTAAGTATTCAAAACTCATACCTCAATTCAAAAACTAAATTCTTGTCAGGTTTATTAAATTTCTTAAAATTTATAGTTGAAAAGCATATTTACATATCTTAGCTCTTCCAAACGTACTTAAATTTTTCCAGTAAATGAAATTCATATTATGACTCATACTGAGAAATATATATTCAGTCTTTGTTACTGTTTCTGTCATAGGGCTTCCATAATGCTTGACATTTCTTAACTGCAAATTAGAAAATGATAAAGATGTCTCTTGTTGTGTAAATGAGGTAACTTTTGGATCACAACTAAAATAGGCAGTTTGTATCCAGGAGTACAAACCATTTAATTGAATGCTTGGAAATTTAAGTCTTACCTCTTTGATCTCCATAGAGGGAGGAGGGACTGTCATTTGAACTGAAAGCCAGTGGTCAGTGGTTTAATGAATCAGGCTTATGTAATGAAGCTTCCACAAAACCCCAAAATAATGGAGCTCTGAGAGCTTCAGTATTGGTGAAAACATGGAGTCAAGAGAGTAGCTGTTCAGAGACCGTGTATGTTCCACATCCTTTCCCCATATCCTGCTGTGTGCATACTATAACCTCTTCATTTGGTTGTAAATAAGTTACATCCTTTCACAATAAACTGTTAATCTAGAAAGTAGACTTTTTCCTCCCCTTACCTCCCTGAGCTATTCTAGCAAATTATTCGAATCATAGGAGGAGGTCCTGGAATCCTTCATTCTCTAGCCAGTAGGTCAGAAGCACAGGTAATAATCTGGATTTGACACTGGCATCTGAAATGGGGTGGGGGAACTTGGGGGAGCTGTGAAGTGAAGCCTAATATGAATGAGCCCTAAACGCATGGAATCTGATGCAATCTCCTGATAGGTAGTGTCAGAATTGAGCTGAATTGTTGGTCAGAGTTAAAAATCAAAATTCACTGAGTAAATTTTAAAGATCTTATTGGTGTTATTCAATGACTCATGAATCAGAAAGCATCCAAAGCAGCAGATAGAAAGTTACTCTGAGGGACTGTACAATAAGAAAGATTTTATAGGCAGAAGAGAGTGAGAACAAGGGAGTATATGAAAAACAAGAAAACAGGTTAGTTATTGCAAGGTCTTTCCTTTAGAAAATAGGAAAGATCACTGAGCCAAGTTACTGAACTAGTGCTGATCAGGAAATTTCTGATTGACTGGATTATAACTCCATATCTGGGAGAGCTGACTAAGTTAAGTTTTGGTTTGGTGATGTGGGGCTTTGTATAAACAATTCCATTTTGGGCCTTTGTTTTGCTTTTAAAAACACAAGAAAAAATAAATGCAAAATGGCAAAATGGTTGTCTAACAAGTCCTTACAAACATCTGAGAAAAAGAAGAGAAGCTAAAGGAAAAGGAAAAAGGAAAGATATACCCATTTGAATGCAGAGTTTCAAAGAATAGCAAGGAGAGGTAAGAAAACCTTCCTCAACAATCAATGCAAAGAAATAGAAGAAAACAATAGAATGGGAAAGACTAGAAATCTCTTCAAGAAAATTAGTGATACCAAGGGAACATTTCATGCAAAGATGAGCACAATAAAAGACAGAAATGGTATGGACACAACAGAGGCAGAAGATATTAAGAAGAGGTGGCAAGAATACACAGAAGAACTATACAAAAAGATCTTCATGACCCAGATAAGCACAATGATGTAATCACTCACCTAGAGTCAGACATGCTGGAGTGCAAAGTCAAGTGGGCCTTAGGAAGCATCACTATTAACAAAACTAGTGGAGGGGATGGAATTCCAGTTGAGCTACTTCAGATCCTAAAAGATAATGTGAAAATGTTGCACTAAATATGCCAGCAAATTTGGAAAACTCAGCAGTGGCCACAAGACTGGAAAAGTCAGCTTTCATTACAATCCCAAAGAAAGGCAATGCCAAAGAATGTTCAATACTGCACAATTGCACTCAACTCACACACTGGCGAAGTAATGCTCAAAATTCTCCAAGCCAGGCTACAAAAATACATGAACTGTGAACTTTCAGATGTTCAACCTGGATTTAGAAAAGGCAGAGGAACAAGAGATGAAATTGTCAACATCTGTTGCAACATCAGAAAAGCAAGGGAGTTCTAGAAAAACACCTAATTATGCTTAATTGACTATGCCAAAGACTTTGACTGTGTGGATCACCACAAACTGTGGAATATTCTTAAAGAGATGTGAATAACAGATCACCTGATCTTCCTACTGAGAAATGTGTATGCAGGTCAGGAAGTAATAGTTAGAATTGGACATAGAACAACAGACTGGCTCCAAATTGGGAAAGGAGTATGTCAAGGCTGAATATTGTCACCCTGCTTATTTAACTTATATACAGAGTACATCATGGGAAATTCTGGGCTGGATGAAGAACAAGCTATAATCAAGATTTCAGGGAGAAATATCTGTAAACTTAGATATGCATATGATACCACCCTTATAGAAGAAAGCAAAGAGAAACTAAACCTCTTGATGAAAGTGAAAGAGGAGAGTGAAAAAGTTGGCTTAAAACTCAACATTTAGAAAACTAAGATCATGACATCCAGTCCCATCACGTCATGGAAAATAGATGGGGAAACAAGGGAAACAGTGAGAGACTTTATTTTGGGAGGCTCCAAAATCACTGCAGATGGTGATTGCAGCCATGAACTTAAAAGATTCTTGTTCCCTGGAAGAAAAGCTATGACCAACCTAGTTAGATTATTAAAAGCAGAAACATTACTTTCCCAACAAAGTTCCATCTAGTCAAAGCTATGGTTTTTCCAATAGCCATATATGGATGTGAGTGTTGGAGTATAAAGTATAAAGAAAGCTGAGTGCCGAAGAATTGATGCTTTTAAACTGTGGTGTTTGAGAAGACTCTCAAGAGTCCCTTGGACAGCAAGGAGATCCAACCAGTCAATCTAAAGGAAATCAGTCCTAAAATTCATTGGAAGGACTGATGCTAAAGCTGAAACTCCAATAATTTGGCCATCTGATGCAAAGAACTGACTCATTGGAAAAGACTCTGATGCTGGGAAACATTGAAAGCAGGAAGAGAAGGGAATGACAGAGGATTAGATCACTGGATGGCATTACCGACATGATGGATATGAGTTTGAGTAGCCTCTGGGAGTTGATGATGGACAGGGAAGCCTGGTGTGCTGCAGTCCATGGGGTCTCAAAGAGTCAGATGCAACTGAGTGACTGAACTGAACTAGTGTATGGAAAATGGCTGGCGGTATGGGGAAAACCTGCCTGACACAGTTTGAGGATTAAGTGACCTAAACTTTTAATTATCCATTTAAATTAAGAGAAATTACATACAATTTAAAATTCAGTTCTTTAGTTTGCACTAGCCATGTTTCCAGAGACGGAAATGGCAACCCACTCCAGTATTCTTGCCAGAAGAATTCCATGGACAGAGGAGCCTGGTGGGCTACAGTCCACGGGGTTGCAAAGAATCAGACACAATTGAGCGATTAAGCAGAGAGAGCAGAGCAGAGCCACGTTCCAGAAGCCAATAGCCACAAGGAGCTACTGGCTATCATATAAAACTTAGTACTATTGGTGTAGTATTGGATATGGCAGAAAGGGCAATAGAATGGGGAAGTGTGTTCTAGTTAGGGCACTTTAGTGGATAGTGGAGACTTTCAGTAAGTTAGGGAATGCAACAGGAGAAACATTCGGTGAGGTCAAGGGAGACCAGATGTTAATAAATCTGGTCTGTTAAATAAATGTTGAATAAATATTGAATATGGTTGTGAACCAGGTTTTTCATTACGTAAGCTTTATAAGAAAATTTATTGAAGTATAGTTGATTTACAATGTTGTGTTAGTTTCAAGTGTACAGTAAAGTGATTCAGTATACATACACATATATTCATTCTTTTCCAGTTTTTTCTCATTTAGGTTATTGCAATAAACTCTTAGTTTCAATTCAAATTAGAGAAGAGTGCACCCAAATTTTCTAGCACATGTCTGAAAATTTGGAATCAATAAACTGTTTAACAAATATTGAATAAAATAGTATAGTTGTTATTGCATTGCTCTATTCTAAGACTAACAACTTCCATAAGTAGTATATTTAAACATGGGAAATTGATGATTTTTCCTTTTGTTGGCTTCTCATCAATCTAATAATTCTTTCTCTTCCTCATTCCAGAATATTGACTTCCAGTTTTTTTCCATAGATTTTTACTTCGTTAAGATAATAGTTATGATTTTTAAATCCTCAAGAGTATTTAGAAGATTAAAGCATAGCAGTGTGGTTATAGATATGCCATTTCCTTCATGAATAATTTATGGGAATCCATCTACTTTTAAGGGTAGACTTAGCAAAATAAACATACTACCAAGTCAGTCATGTTAATTTGTAGGAAAATAAAAGAAAAGTATATTAATCAGTTTGTAAATCAATTTTTATGAAGACTTTAGATTTCACTAGTTGTAATTACTTTTCATCAAGAAAATAATAAAGCAAAGGTATTAAGATTCATGGTCTCTGTATATGCTTGAAACAGTTATAATAGTAAATACTTAAAACAAAGGTACACATCATGATTCCCATTTCCAGCTGACGAAACTAAGTCTTAGCTTAAGAGGTAAACCTAGGTCTATATAATATCAAAGTTCATTTAGTATTTTGTTTTCTTTATTTATATTTTTGCTTGTTGTTTGGTTGGTTGGGTTTTCCTAACAAGCTTTTTATTTTAGAATAGTTTTAGATTTGCAGAAAATTTTTAAACATAATACATTTCCCTACACATTAGTATACATACTATTTTATGTTAGCTGTACTAACAAAGCTATTAGTACACACAAACAAAGCAGTACTATATTTGTCACAATTAATGAATGAATATTGATATGTAATTATTAACTAAAGTTCATAGCATATTAAGATTTCCTGAGTTTTCATCCACTTTGTGTTCCAGGATTTGGCTCAAAGTCAGAGCTGGGCAGTAATTAAAATGGTAAAAGCAGCTTTGATACTTATACATGATAAAAGAGATCTCAGTATAAAACTAGACTCAGTTCTAAATGGAACATGACAAGTGGGGGATTTATAGCCAAGGAGCTAGGTAACAGTTAGTAGATGGAAAATTTCTAAGAGGAAACTTCAGGGATAGGGTAGATTCTGGTTAATCAGACCTTAAAAGTTTTTGCTAGTGGAAGTGACGAGATAGCACCTTCAGGGGTGGCAGAAGATGAGCAATTTAATCAGCTACTGAGGGTGGAGGTTTCTTCTAGCTGACTCAACAAGATTCTTGTTATGACTGAGAGATACAGGCCTAGGAAGGACAGATGCTAAGTCTCCTGGATATTTATAGTTTGGCTTATAATTCAATAATATATTTTTGCTTAAATTCTTCCAGTTTTCCAATGAGAGCTCTTTTAGTTGATTCCAGTGTTCCTATGACAGACTTGTATTATAGTGTGTTTGTGTGTATGTGTGTGTGTGTTTAGGACTTCCCTACTTACTGGTGCAATAAAATGTTCCATCCACACTCTTATTATCCATTTTCTCCACCAAACCTAGAACTACTGATTTCTTTGTGAAGTCCTAGCTCCTATTATTGGAGAATGCTATTTAGAAAGACAGATTTGGGTCCTAGGTGTGCTTGCTACTGTCTCTAGGCCCTCTAAACTGACAGAGCAAGAGAATGTGTGTGTGTATATACTGACCAGTGTTTATACATACATTTATAAATATTTCTACATGGAATAAAAATTTGCATCTATGTTAAGCTAAACATGAGTTCGTACTCAGGTGTCCAACTCTGATCCATTACTCAGTGTATCATTCTGACCTGTTTCCTTTGTTTATTTCAACTCCCAACAGTGATAAATCCACTCCCACCACTTGTTCATCATTTGATTATTGTTTTCAAACTCCAGAGTAGAGTTGACCCTTGAACAACATGAGAGTTAGAGACAATAACCCTCCATGTGGTTGAAATGTTGAGTATAATTATGTAGTCAACCCTCTACATCCATGGTTCTTAATACACACAGATTGTATAGTGTTATAGGGCATACACACATGCTCAGTCACATTCAACTCTTTGTGACCCCATAGACTATAGCCTGCCAGGCTACACTGTTCACTGAATTTTTCAGGCAATATTGTAAAGTAATTAGCCTCCAATTAAAATAAATAAATTTAAATTTAAAAAATAAAAAAAATATATGTATATTGAGCTAGTAAAGGAATAGGCAGGTATACCAATGGAACAAAGTAGAAGATAGAGAAACAAGTAAGGATCACCAAACACTTCAGTTCAGTTCAGTTGCTCAGTCATGTCCGACTCTGTGTGACCCCATGAATCTCAGCATGCCAGGCCTCCCTGTCCATCACCAACTCCTGGAGTTCACTCAGACTCACATTCATCGAGTCCATGATGCCATTCAGCCATCTCATCCTCTGTCGTCCCCTTCTCCTCCTGCCCCCAATCCCTCCCAGCATCAAAGTCTTTTCCAATGAGTCAACTCTTCACATGAGGTGGAAAAGTACTGGAGTTTCAGCTTTAGCATCATTCCTTCCAAAGAAATCCCAGGGTTGATCTCCTTCAGAATGGACTGGTTGCATCTCCTTGCAGTCCAAGGGACTCTCAAGAGTCTTCTCCAACACCACAGTTCAAATGCATCAATTCTACTGCGCTCAGCCTTCTTCACAGTCCAACTTTCACATCCATCAGGAAAAACCATAGCCTTGACTAGATGGACCTTAGTCGGCAAAGTAATGTCTCTGCTTTTGAATATACTATCTAGGTTGGTCATAACTTTTCTTCCAAGGAGTAAGCATCTTTTAATTTCATGGCTGCAATAACCATCTCCAGTGATTTTGGAGCCCCCAAAATAAAGTCTGATACTGTTTCCCCATCTATTTCCCATGAAGTGATGGGATCGGATGCCATGATCTTTGTTTTCTGACTGTTGAGCTTTAGGACAACTTTTCTACTCTCCACTTTCACTTTCATCAAGAGGGTTTTTAGTTCCTCTTCACTTTCTGCCATTAGGGTGGTGTCATCTGCATATCTGAAATTATTGATATTTCTCCTGGCAATCTTGATTCCAGATTGTGTTTCTTCCAGTCCAGCACTTCTCATGATATACTCTGCATATAAGTTAAATAAGCAGGGTGACAATATACAGCCTTGACGGACTCCTTTTCTTATTTGGAACCAGTCTGTTGTTCCATGTCCAGTTCTAACTGTTGCTTCCTGACCTGCATACAGATTTCTCAAGAGGCAGGTCAGGTGGTCTGGTATTCCCATCTCTTGCAGAATTTTCCACAGTTTATTTTGATCCGCACAGCCATAGGCTTTGGCATAGTCAATAAGGCAGATATAGACATTTTTCTGGAACTCTCTTGCTTTTTCGATGATCCAGCAGATGTTGGCAATTTGATCTCTGGCTCCTCTGCCTTTTCTAAAACTAGCTTGAACATCAGGAAGTTCACGGTTCATGTATTGCTGAAGCCTAACTTGGAGAATTTTGAGCATTACTTTACTAGTGTGTGAGATGAGTGCAATCATGCAGTAGTTTGCTTAGGTTCAAGCAAAATCCATCTTCTATAAATACAATAAATGAAAAGAAACAAACAAACAAACAAATTGGAGTGGGTTGTCCTTTCCTACTCCCGGGTATCTGTTTGACCCAGGAACTGAACCCACATCTCTTGTATATACTGCATTGTCATGCAGATTTTTGCTGCTGCATCATTACATATTTATTGAAAAAATCCATATAAAAGTGCATTTCTACAGTTCAAATCCCTATTTGTTCAAGAGTCAACTGTACTTGTATAATCGTTTCAGAATCATTAACCTGTATTCTCATAGGATGAAAGTTTATTAATTTCTAAAATTATTATAGCCATTCTAACAGATGTGTAATGGTATCTCAATGTTATTTTAACTTGCATTTTCCTGATGACATATGATGTGAAGCATCTTTTCATACATGTATTAGTCATCTGCATATCTTTCTGGTCCATTCTCTAATCCAATGTTTTGTTTTCTCATTATTGAATTATAAGATGTCTTGGCATATTTTGGATGACATTCTTTAATCAAACATGTCCTCTGCAAACATTTTCTCCCTAGCCTGTGGTATGTACTTTATACTTTATATAGATAGATAGATAGATAGATAGAGTTCTTTACAGAGCAGAAACTTTTAATTTAATGAGGTTCAGCGTATCTATTGTTTCTTTCTTAGACTATGTCTTTGGTATTTATCAAAAAAGTGAAAAGTGATTGCAATACACAGAGTAATCTGGTTATTTCCCTGTGTTGTCTAGAAGTTTTAAAATTGTGTACTTCACATTTAGGTCATGATTCATTTGAGCTGTTAATTTTTATGAAGGATGTATGGTTTGGCTTCAGGATCTTTTTTTTTTTTTTTTTTTGCATGTAGATGATCAGATGTTCTACTTTATTCTTCTTTCTGTCTGATTTCTATTGAGTGTTCACTGTAAATCTTACCCTTTTTTCTTTTATAGATATTTTAACTGCTGAATTTCTCAAGAATTTCTGTGTAGGCTTGCTTTCCTGCAGTTTTAATATAATATACCAATAGCTAGTTCTATTTCTTATTGCTGTTGTTTTCTGGAGTATTCTGTATGTATAGTTACCCTGCCTAATGTCGCCTGAGCATCCAGTATCTGTGGTTTTATGTCTATTATTAATTTTAGAAAGTTCTCTGATATTATTACTTAAATCATTTTTTCTGCTTTTGTTCTATGTCTTCTGCTTCTGGCATTCCGATTATTCATGTTACAATTATTGAATTTGTCCTATAGTTCCTGCATGTCCTATTCCTTTTTTTTTTTTTTAATAATTTTCCCTCTGCATTTCAGATTGGGAAATTTCTCTTGTTCCATTTTTCAGCTCACTGAGCTTTTTCTTAACTGCAGTCTTTACAATTGCTTCTTCAGTGACATATCCCCACAACCTGCCCTGAACTTTCACCTCTTTCCTTGTCTGTGGCCTTCTAAATTTATTTCCTTAAAGGCATATTCCAAGCTGAGTTTGTTTTATGTTCCTGTTATCTGGGATTTTGTTTCTTTGTTTGTTTGTTTTGTCTTTCCATGGGACAACCAAGGTAGCAGGGGCTGAATAAAAGAAGAAGCACACTTCCCTACACCAAACTAGAGTAAGGGTCTCACAAAATACTTTCCACTGAAGAGTACAAGTCTTTATAGAAAAGGTTCTGAGTATGTTTTACCATGATTACTCTCCCCCTCCTCCTGTCAGAGTGATGTGGGAAAATTTATATCAATTTTTCTCCACTAAAACCTGTTGGGATACCAGGAGGAATCATGAAAGTTTGGAGTCTCTACTAAGACTGAATTCCCCAAGGGATTTCTCAGTCTTATGCCAGTCTAAACTTCGCCTCTAGCCTCATCAAACTTATCTTTAATGTGTTTAAACCAGTTGATGTCCCTAATGGCTTCTGTTTCATGTAAGCAGATCTTGACTCATCCATCTGGATACAGCCACCTGTCTCTCCTTGTCCTATGATCTCAGGTCTCTGATGGGTCTAAATAAGTCTGTTTTTTCAGTTTGTCTGGGCTTTCTTATTGTACGTATGTGAGTGACACATTCCTGGATCTTGACATGTTGGGACTGAAACTAGCAATCTAGCAATCCAGTTTGTTCAGCTTTTACTCTGCCTCCATTTAACTCAGCAGTTTCTTGAAGTTGCTCCTTTTAACATTTTCATTTACCATTATGTCCAGCTGTAGGCTTCATATTTTCATATACATTTTCTCTTCAGTACTTTTATTTTCTATATTTCTCTCAAAACTCCATATCTATTTCCAAAGAAGAGCTCTCTAGAGGTTAGCATCTAGTTTCCTTTTATTCTAACCAAGATATGCTAAGAAATCTGCCCTTATTTCCAAATTACTGTTTCTGTTGAAATTTCTATTTTTTTATGCTTCGTATCTCACTGCCTAGAAATGTAATCTTACCAACAATTTAAGCAAATATCTAATCTTTCTTCAGGTAATCATTTATTAAAGCTAAATTCAATTGATTCAAATAAGTTTGAAATTATATATGTGTGTATATGCTTACACAGACAGTTATGACTTTCAAGCAATATAGTGAGTATAACTATTCAAATTTTATTTTTGTTACATAAATTCTAGTCTCTATACTCTACAAAATGAAATAAACACAAATGAATTGGCATAAATTAGCTGAAAGACAAGGTGAAATATTGTCTGTTGAAGATTACTATGACAAATTGAGTCAATTCTCTGCTTATAATTTAAGAACAATCTTGTAGTCCTACATTACTTAAAAGGTGTTATATGTTACCTATTTATTTTTCATATAAAATCATTAGGATGAATTTTGCTGACATTAATCTGTGAACAGACACGAGCACAATTGCTAATAATTTGCTGCTTCTTTATATTCTACATTCTTCAAGTAACTTCATAATTTCCTTAATGTTGGTGACTACTGCACCGGGTGAAGGATGCTTTCCTACCCCCTCCTCCCACTAAATATGGTTGTACACTATGTAGGAGTGAGTTACAATTTCAATTTCACAGTTTATGTGAAGCATCCTGTGTAGAGAGCTGAGCTAACGAACATACTTATTCTAATTTCTTCTTAGTTTGGACATAAGCAGCTGCCCAACTGACTTGCTTTGATCACAGTTGAAGCTCAAAAAAATCTATCTGTAATGCAAATTAATGAGCTTGTCAGAATTAAAGCTTCTTATGAGAAAAATTAGAGCACAATTATTTGTTTCTTTTAAACATTGAGGAAAATGTACATTTTTCTTTTAAACTGTTTCAGTGATTCATAAGTACTCAGTTGCTCTATTTCACTAATATAAAATAAATCTATACTTCCATTTTTAATCTATTGATTTACTTTTATAAAATAGAAGTGCACATTTATTTTAAATTCTGATGACAATGAATGACTGGGACAGCAGGCATCAGTATGGTTCTTAAACAGTCCATATTCTACTAACCTTAAAGTACTTTGGTTAAAATTTAAAAAAAAAAACACAAGACCTTCTTTCACTTTCAGTAGAAGAGTTTATTATTATCTATTTAAGTACACAGGCATCATTAAAATTAAGCAGCAGATGGGCTGCCTATGGAAACATTTTGAGCTCTGGAACCCAGCAAGTCACCCTAGTACCAGGTTATTGGCAATTCAATTATGCCAAGAAAGTTAAATCCAACTTGCAGTTAAGCACCAAATGGCTGTTTAATAAATTTTACCTGCTTGTGCTGCTACAACTGACAGGGAGGGCAGAACCACTGCTCCTTTCATTGGTAGTTATGCAAAATCAATTTGCATTTTAACATTGAAAATTTGCAGTTGCACAGTTTAGAATTTAAAAACACAGCATAAATGAATGCTCTGGAAAAAGAATAGTATTGTTTTATCACAAAATACTGAAAGAAAGGACTTGAAATATTATGTGTCCAAATACAGCTTGTTACAGGAAAGAGCACAGGGCAAAAGAGATTAATAATAACTGTTTCATTTTCATTCAATAAGGTATCAGTTCAGTTCAGTTTCTCAGTTGTCTCTGACTCTTTGCGACCCCATAAATCGCAGCACGCCAGGCCGCCCTGTCCATCACCATCTCCCAGAGTTCACTCAGACTCACATCCATCGAGTCTGTGATGCCATCCAGCCATCTCATCCTCTATCATCCCCTTCTCCTCCTGCTTCCCAATCCCTCCCAGCATCAAAGTCTTTTCCAATGAGTCAACTCTTTGCATGAGGTGGCCAAAGTACAGGAGTTTCAGCTTTAGCATCATTCCTTCCAAAGAAATCCCAGGGCTGATCTCTTTCAGAATGGACTGGTTGGATCTCCTTGCAGTCCAAGGGACTCTCAAGAGTCTTCTCCAGCACCACAGTTCAAACGCATCAATTCTTCCACACTCAGCCTTCTTCACAGTCAAACTCTCACATCCATACATGACTACTGGAAAAACCATAGCCTTGACTAGATGGACCTTAGTCGGCAAAGTAATGTCTCTGCTTTTGAATATGCTATCTAGGTTGGTCATAACTTTTCATCCAAGGAGCAAGCGTCTTTTAATTTCATGGCTGCAATCACCATCTGCAGTGATTTTGGAGCCCCCCAAAATAAAGTCTGACATTGTTTCCACCGTTTCCCCATCTATTCCCCATGAAGTGATGGGATCGAATACCATGATATTCATTTTCTGAATGCTGAGCCTTAAGCAAACTTTTTCACTCTCAGACTCTTTCACTTTCAGCAAGAGGCTTTTGAGTTCCTCTTCACTTTCTGCCATAAGGGTGATGTCATCTGCATATCTGAGGTTATTGATATTTCTCCTGGCAATCTTGATTCCAGCTTGTGTTACTTCCAGTCCAGCATTTCTCATGATGTACTCTGCATATAAGTTAAATAAGCAGGGTGACAATATACAGCCTTGACGTACTCCTTTTCCTATTTGGAAACAGGCTGTTGTTCCATGTCCATTTCCTTTTTTTTCCCATGTCCAGTTCTAACTGTTGCTTCCTGACCTGCATACAGATTTCTCAAAAGGCAGGTTAGGTGGTCTGGTATTCCCATCTCTTTCAGAATTTTCCACAGTTTATTGTGATCCACACAGTCAAATGCTTTGGCATAGTCAATAAAGCACAGATAGATGTTTTTTCTGGAACTCTCTTGCTTTTTCCATGATCCAGCGGATGTTGGCAATTTGATTTCTGGTTCCTCTGCCTTTTCTAAAACCAGCTTGAACATCAGGAAGTTCACGGTTCATGTATTGCTGAAGCCTGGCTTGGAGAATTTTGAAGTAATTTTACTTTACTAGCATGTGAGATGAATGCAATTGTGCAGTACTTTGAGCATTCTTTGGCATTGCCTTTCTTTGGAATTGGAATGAAAACTGACCTTTATAAGTAGAGTCTAATGGCAAATTGTCTTAAATCCTTATGTATTTCTACCACTGTGTCTTATCATCCCATTATGTATTCATACATTTTAAGGCAAATCTACCTTGTATCAGAATAAATTAAAAATCCTCAGCTGCCTAAAGTTTATATTAAGTATTTAAAAATGCAAATAGAGAGAATTATTCTGGAGGTAACTTTTTAAAATTCTCTTCTACAATTAATAAAAGATTATTAACTCCTTTGGATTTTTCCTTTATTTGATACTAAGCATTTTTCTACTGAATGAATATTTACATTTATCTGTGTGTTGGAGAAGACTCTTGAAAGTCGCATGGACTGTAGGGGAGATCCAACCAGTCCACTCTGAAACAGATCAGCCCTGGGTGTTCTTTGGAAGGAATGATGTTAAAGCTGAAACTCCAGTACTTTGGCCACCTCAAGTGAAGAGTTGACTCATTGGAAAAGACTCTGATGCTGGGAGGGATTGGGGGCAGGAAGAGAAGGGGACTACAGAGGATGAAATGGCTGGATGGACATGAGTCTGAGTGAACTCCAGGAGTTGGTGATGAACAGGGAGGCCTGGCGTGCTGTGATTCATGGGTCGCAAAGAGTCAGACACGACTGAGGGACTAACTGAACTGAACAGAATGTAATATTTTAAAAATTACATACTCAAAGTTGTGCACAATGACAAGTAGTTGGCTGAAATTTCAAATTTTTAAGGTAAGAAAAATGAAAGATGGTTGTTTACTAAGAAAAGAGCTTAGACAAACTGACCTACTGAGACTGTTTAAAGTAACTGGACAATAGTTGAAGAAAAAATGAACAGAATTTGAAATGACAAATAATATTGAATGCAACTTCACTTACTTTGTCTTCTTTCACTATAGTTACTCAATTTCTCCCTAGTCATAATCTTTCAAGTGATGCCCCATGACCACTTGAAAGATCCTTTAAAAAATTAATAAGGATAAACTCTTCTACTAAAAATAGAATCTGGGTCTGTAGAATGCCATACAAACTGATTTTCTTTTTATATTATTTTATTTTATTATTTTTAATATAAATTTATTTATTTTAATTGGAGGTTAATTACTTTACAATATGGAGCATGTGATTTTTTTTTAAATTGATTGTATTGTTACATTTCTTTATAGAATAAACAGACAGCTCAACTGATAATTATTTCTCCAGTAAATTACCTGAATCTTTTGAAAACATTGTGTGGGGCAAAAGGAGATAGGTTCTCTCAACATGTTCCCAATTATGAGTACAAACTCTTAGTACTTAAAGTATGCCTCTTCAATATTATACAGCTGCCTTATTACCTGAATAGAGACTGGTGTTATAATCCTTCCTTACACTGATAATCACTCTCTGTGTGACTGAACATATATGTAGCTATAATCATTTGAATTTAAAATGTATTAACTCGAATTTCTCAAATAAACTTAAAGTCAAATGCTTTAATATTCTATCAGCTTTCATTTCAATTTTTAGTTATGAGTAAACTATGAGTTATGAGCAGTTATTCCATTCATTACCAAAACTACACATCACTTTCAACTTGATAGTTCTAAAATGTGAGATCAAGAATTTGTTTCTGGTCAGAGAAGCTATCAAATATTGGCATTATTTATAAAAATTAAAGGATATTAATTAAAGATGAGGTTTTTGTTACTTTTTTGCTTTTATTTTGTATTTTATTTTTGAATATACATTTATTGAGAGAACGTGGTCCACTGGAGAAGGGAATGGCAAGTCACTTCAGTATTCGTGCCTTGAGAACCCCATAAACAGTATGAAAAGGCAAAATGATAGGATACCAAAAGAGGAACTCCCCAGGTCATTAGGTGCCCAATATGCTACTGGAGATCAGTGGAGAAATAATTCCAGAAGCATGAAGGGATGGAGCCAAAGCAAAAACAATACCCAGCTGTGGACGTGACTGGTGATAGAAGCAAGGTCCCATGCTGTAAAGAGCAATATTGCATAGGAACCTGGAATGTCAGGTCCATGAATCAAGGCAAATTTGAAGTGGTCAAACAAGAGATGGCAAGGGTGAACATCAACATTTTAGGAATCAGCGAACTAAAATGGACTGGAATGGGTGAATTTAACTCAGATGACCATTATATCTACTACTGTGGGCAGGAATCCCTCAGAAGAAATGGAGCAGCCATCATGGTCAACAAAAGAGTCTGAAATGCAGTATTTGGATGCAATCTCAAAGACAACAGAATGATCTCTGTTCCTTTCCAAGGCAAACCATTCAATATCACAGTTATCCAAGTCTATGCCCCAACCAGCAATGCTGAAAAGCTGAAGTTGAACGGTTTTATGAAGACCTACAAGACCTTTTAGAAATAACACACAAAAAAGATGTCCTTTTCATTATAGGGAAATGGAATGCTAAAGTAGAAAGTCAAGAAACACCTGAAGTAACAGGTAAATTTGGCCTTGGAATGCGGAATGAAACAGGGCAAAGACTGATAGAGTTTTGCCAAGAAAGTGGACTGGCCATCGTAAACGCCCTCTTCCAACAGCACAAGAGAATATTCTACACATGGACATCACCAGATGGTCAACAGTGAAATCAGATTTATTATATTCTATGCAGCCAAAGATGGAAAAACTCTATACAGTTAATAAAAATAAGACCAGGAGCTGACGCGGCTCAGATCATGAACTCCTTATTACCAAATTCAGACTTAAATTGAAGAAAGCAGGGAAAACCACTAGATCATTGAGGTATGATCTAAATCAAATACACAGTGGAAGAGAGAAATAGATTTAAGGGCCTAGATCTGATAGATAGAGTGCCTGATGAACTATGGAATGAGGTTCATGACATTGTATAGGAGACAGGGATCAAGACCATCCCCATAGAAAAGAAATGCAAAAAAGCAAAATGGCTGTCTGGGGAGTACGTACAAATAACTGTGAAAAGAAGAGAGGAGAAAAGCAATGGAGAAAAGGAAAGATACAAGCATCTGAATGCAGAGTTCCAAAGAATAGCAAGAAGAGATAAGAAAGACTTATTCAGCGATCAATGCAAAGAAATAGAGGAAAAGAACAGAATGGGAAAGTCTAGAGATCTCTTCAAGAAAATTAGAGATACCAAGGGAACATTTCATGCAAAGATAGCCTTGATAAAGGACAGAAATGGTCTGGATCTAGGAAAAGAACAGAATGGGAAAGTCTAGAGATCTCTTCAAGAAAATTAGAGATACCAAGGGAACATTTCATGCAAAGATAGCCTCGATAAAGGACAGAAATGGTCTAGACCTAACAGAAGCAGAAGATATTAAGAAGAGATGGCAAGAATACATGGAAGATCTGTACAAAAAGGATCTTCACGACCCAGATAATCACGATGATTTGATCACTAATCTAGAGCCAGACATCTTGGAATGTGAAGTAAAGTGGGCCTTAGAAAGCATCATTGAACAAGCTAGTGGAGGTGATAGAATTCCAGTTGAGCTGTTTCAAATCCTGAAAGATGATGCTGTGAAAGTGCTGCACTCAATATGCCAGCGAATTGGGAAAACTCAGCAGTGGCCACAGGACTGGAAAAGGTCAGTTTTCATTCCAATTCCAAAGAAAGGCAATACCAAAGAATGCTCAAACTACTGCACAATTGCACTCATCGCACATGCTAGTAAAGTAACGCTCAAAATTCTCCAAACCAGGCTTTAGCAATACGTGAACCGTGAACTCCTGATGTTCAATGTGGTTTTAGAAAAGGCAGAGGAACCAGAAATCAAATAGCCAACATCCACTGGATCCTGGAAAAAGCAATAGAGTTCCAGAAAAACATCTATTTCTGATTTATTGACTATGCCAAAGCCTTTGACTGTGTGGATCACAATAAACTGTGGAAAATTCTGAAAGAGATGAGAATACCAGACCACCTAGCCTGCCTCTTGAGAAATCTGTATGCAGGACAGGAAGCAACAGTTAGAACTGGACATGGAACAACAGACTGATCCCAAATTGGAACAGGAGTACATCAAGGCTGTATAATGTCACCCTGCTTATTTAACTTATATGCAGAGTACATCATGAGAAACGCTGGACTGGAAGAAACACAAGCTGGAAGCAAGATTGCCAGGAGAAATATCAATAACCTCAGATATGCACATGATACCACCCTTATGGCAGAAAGTAAAGAGGAGCTAAAAGGCCTCTTGCTGAAAGTGAAAGAGGAGATCGAAAAATTTGGCTTAAAGCTCAGCACTCACAAAACGAAGATCATGGCATCCGGTCCCATCACTTCATGGGAAATAGATGGGGAAACAGTGGAAACAGTGTCAGACTTTATTTTTGGAGGCTCTAAACTCACTTCAGATGGTGACTGCAGCCATGAAATTAGAAGACACTTACTCTTTGGAAGAAAAGTTATGACCAACCTAGATAGTATATTCAAAAGCAGAGACATTACTTTGGCCACTAAGGTCCGTCTAGTCAAGGCTATAGTTTTTCCTGTGGTCATGTATGGATTTGAGACTTGGACTGTGAAGAAAGCTGAGCACCAAAGAATTGATACTTTTGAACTGTGGTATTGGAGAAGACTCTTGAGACTCCCTTCGACTGCAAGGAGATGCAACCAGTCCATTCTGAAGGAGATCAGCCCTGGGCTTTCTTTGGAAGGAATGCTGCTGAAGGTGAAACTCCAGTACTTTGGCCACCTCATGAGAAGAGTTGATTCTTTGAAAAAGACTTTGATGCTGGGAGGGATTGGGGGCAGGAGGAGAAGGAGATGACTGAGGATAAGATGGCTGGATGGCATCACTGACTAGATGGATGTGAGTCTGAGTGAACTCCGAGGGATGGTGATGAACAGGGAGGCCTGGCGTGCTACAATTCATGGGGTCGCAAAGAGTCAGACACGACTGAGCAACTGAACTGAACTGAATTACTTTACAATATTGTATTGGTTTTGCCATACATCAGCATGAATCTACCCCAGGTATACACATGTTCCCCATCATGTACCCCCCCTCCTTCTTCCCTCCCTGTACCATCTCTCTGGGTCATTTCAGTGTTCCATCCCCAAGCATCCAGTATCCTGTATTGAACCTGGACTGGCGATTCATTTCATATATGACATTACACATGTTTCAATGCCATTTTCTCAAATCATCCCACCCTCTCCCTCTCCCACAGAGCCCAAAAGACTCTTCTATACATCTGTGTCTCTTATGCTGTCTTGTATATAGGGTTATCTTTACCATCTTTCTAAATTCCATATATATGTGTTAATATACTGTATTGGTGTTTTTCTTTCTGGCTTACTTCACTTTTTATAATAGGCTCCAGTTTCATCCACCTCATTAGAACTGATTCAAATGTAATATTTTTAATGGCTGAGTAATGCTCCATTGTGTATATGTACCACAGCTTTCTTATCCATTCATCTGCTGATGGACATCTAGGTTGCTTCCATGTCCTGGCTATTATAAACAGTGCTGCAATGAACATTGGGGTACACGTGTCTCTTTCAATTCTGATTTCTTCGGTCTGGATGCCCAGCAGTGGGATTGCTGGATCATAAGGCAATTCTATTTCCAGTTTTTAAGGAATCTCCATGCTGTTCTCCATAGTGGCTGTACTAGTTTGCATTCCCACCAGCAGTGTAAGAGGGTTCCCTCTTTTCCACATTTATTGTTTGTAGACTTTTGGATCACAGCCATTCTGCCTGGTGTGAAATGGTACCTTATTGAGGTTTTGATTTGCATTTCTCTGATAAAGAGTGATTTTGAGCATGTTTTCATGTGTTTGTTGGCCATCTGTATGTCTACTTTGGAGAAATGTCTATTTAGTTCTTTGGTCTGTTTTTTGATTGGGTCATTTATTTTTGTAGAATTGAGCTGCAGGAGTTGCTTGTATATTTGAGATTAGTTGTTTGTCAGTTGCTTCATTTGCTATTATTTCCTCCATTCGAAGGCTGTCATTTCACCTTGCTTATAGTTTCCTTTGTTGTGCAAAAAGCTTTTAAATTTAATTAATCCCATTTGTTTATTTTTGCTTTTATTTCCAATATTCTGGGAGGTGTGTTATAGAGGATAGTGCTGTGATGTATATTGGAGAGTGTTTTGCCTATGTTCTCCTCTAGGAGTTTTATAGTTTCTGATCATACTTTTAGATCTTTAATCTATTTTGAGTTTATTTTTATGTATGGTGTTAGAAAGTGTTCTAGTTTCATTCTTTTACAAGTGGTTGACCAGTTTTCCCAGCACCACTTGTTAAAGAGATTGTCTTTACTCCATTGCATATTCTTGCCTCCTTTTCACAGATAAGGTGTCCATAGGTACATGGATTTAGCTCTGAGCTTTCTATTTTGTTCCATTGACCTATATTTCTGTCTTTGTGCCAGTACCATACTGTCATGATGACTGTGGCTTTGTAGTAGAGCCTGAAGTCAGACAGGTTGATTCTTCCATTTCCACTCTTCTTTCTCAAGTTTGTTTTGGTGATTCAAGGTTTTTTTAAATTTCCATACAAATTGTGAAATTATTTGTTCTAGCTCTGTGAAAAATACCATTGGTAGCTTGATAGAGATTGCATTGAATCTGTAGATTGCTTTGGATAATATAGTCATTTTCACCCTATTGATTCTTCCAATCCATGAACGTGGTTTATTTCTCCTTCTATTAATGTCCTCTTTAATTTCTTTCATCAGTGTTTTATAGTTTTCTATATATAGGCCTTTATTTTCTTTAGGTAGATATATTCCTAAATATTTTATTCTTTTCTTTGCAATGGTGAATGGAATTGTTTCCTTAATTTCTCTTTCTATTTTCTCATTATTAATGTATAGGAATGCAAGGGATTTCTGTGTGTTGATTTTATATCCTGCAACATTACTATATTCATTGATTAGCTCTAGTAATTTTCTGGTGGAGTCTTTAGGGTTTTCTATGTAGAGGATCATGTCATCTGCAAACAGTGAGAGTTTTACTTCTTCTTTTCCAATTTAGATTCCTTTTATTTCTTTTTCTGCCAAAACTATGTTGAATAGTAGTGTTGAAAGTGGGCACCCTTATGTTGTTCCTGACTTTAGGGGAAATGCTTTCATTTTTTTCACCACTGAGGATAGTGTTTGCTGTGGGTTTGTCATATATAGCTTTTATTATGTTGAGGTATGTTCCTTCTATTCCTGCTTTCTGGAGAGTTTTATGGATGGATGATTATCTCAATAGATGCAGAGAAAGCCTTAGAGATGAGTTTTGTAGCAGTTATTGGGGCCTAATAATGTACAATGATTTGATTTCTCTTATTTCTGAGAATTAAAACATCGTTTGGCTTTTAGCTAAATTTTTATAATAACAGTGATCTAGGAAAGAAAAGAGAAATTGTTCCTTTTTTTAATAACTTTAATTTGTCTATAGTGTCTATATTTTAATTTGGTTGTATGATTTAGTTCTTCAAAATGAATGAAACATCTGCACTGAACTTTTATGTGCAATTTAAAAAGTGATACAAATGAGCTTATTTACAGTGTCATAGACACAGAAAACAAACGTGATTACCAAAGGAGTAGGGAGGAATAAATTAAGGGTTTTAGATTAAAATATACATACATATATAAAATAGATAAACATCAAGGTCCCACTGTGTAGCACAGGGAAGTATACTTAATATCTTGTAATAACCTGTAATTGAAGATAGTGTAAAAGAATATATATGTTCTCTATATTGATATATATGCATAACTGAATCACTTTACTGTACAGCTGAAACTATCACAATATTGTAAATTAACTAAATTTCAAAAAAATAGTCTCTATATTATGACATGTTAAAGAGAAAGGCACTTTTGCTCTTTGTATCCAATGAAATAGGAGCTGAGATAGGTGTTGTATTCACATTTAATGTAAATAAACACTATGTCCTACCTTTCAAATTTTGAACCACAAATTAATTCATGTAGGTGGTTAAATGCCATGTGGCCTATAATTTCTAAAATTTACTATTTAGCCATATATATTTAATTAAACTTTTATATTATTGGTGTCTGCTTTCTAAGCTCAAGTATATGTTCTCATATATTCCCTGCTATTCATTTTAAGACATCTCTTATAATTTAGCTAATATATTAAGTGAATAAAAATGATTTATGTTATTGTAGTCTGAGTTGAATATCCACATGGTCTCTGAGCGTAAGATTGCCTAGTAAGATACCATCACTATGAAAGCTTTTTAGAAACCCTCTTTGGTGTAAAAGCCAAGCAAATATGCCCCTATCAAAATAGAGGTTAGGATGGGAGTGTAACAACTCATATTAAACAATTTACATTAATACATTAAATAATACAGGCATTGATTTAAGTACCAAAAGGAGTTACTCTCAGCCTTGTACATATTTAGGTTATTGACAGTCATATTTTTTCATAATTATGTGTATAAGTTTTTCATCACTGAGAGTCCCTAAGTCATTTCAAAAGGTAATTGTCAAAATAACATTAAGCAAAACTTCTCTCTTTTAGTTACAGAATAAACTGGCTAATGTAAAATGAAGTAATTATAATGATTTGCAACTCAAACTGAGGAGAGTAATGCAAGCAAATCTACTTCATATTTTTTAGAATAGTTCTATATACTTCTGCTGTGGAATAAAACTAAGTCTACCACTTTTATTTTACTACCCAAACAACTTAGAAGATTATAAAATAAATAATGAATTGAAGGATTTTGTAAAAATAAATCATAGCAACTTACATAGCAGCCTCAGAATCACATTATAAGCAATATTCCACTTTATCAGTTTCCCAAATTTTTCTTTTGAAAAGTATCAGATGTTATAGCATAATTTGTGCCTATTTTTGATTATATTTACATCACCATGTCAAATAGGCAAAGGTTTAGGAATCTAAATTGAGTAAAGACGTTTCAGTCTCTGGTTCTTGCAACTTTTCATGAAATGTTGTTACTTTTAATTTCCAATGACATTTTACAAGTCATTTGCCGAGCTTGCACATTTGAAGTAGCATCTCATTAGGCAAACTGCCAGTACTAATATTCTCTATTTATTTGTTGTAATTTTTGCATAAATAGTAGATTGTAACTCATATTGATTTTTGTGTTTAAAGATTTGGCAGATGAAACAAAATGAATAGGAAGGGTACAAAATATAAAATTTAGTATTCATCATAAATTCAGGAAGATCTTGAATATCATGTTGGAGACTTTGAGTGTCTTATTAACTCGCAACACAATTATATTACAGTTCATTCTATTTCTTTCACAATGTAACTATGATGTAATTGAAAGTTAACGATGGTATTTCTTAGAAATACAATTGATCTGAAAAAAATCAAACATTTTCTGTATACTGTACTTCCCATTATATATGCTCCATTTCTTTATATTTTTTGGTTAGGAGTTTTGTAGTTTCATATAATTTTTAAAAATAGGTGATAATCAACACTTTCCATTAGTCATGTGCAGATGTGAGAACTGGACCGAAACGAAGGTTGGGCACTGAAGAATAAATAGATACTTTCAAACTGAGGAAGATTCTTGAGAATTCTGGAGAAGATTCTTGAGAGTCCCTTGCACAGCAAGGAGATAAAACCAGTCAATCCTAAAGGAAATTGACCATAAATATTCATTGGAAGGACTGATGCTGAAGCTGAAGCTCCAGTACTTTGACTATCTGATGCGAGGATCTGACTTACTGAAAAAGAACCCAATGCTGAGAAAAATTGAAGGTAGGAAGAGAAGGGGAGACAGAAAATGAAATGGTTGTGTGGCATCATTGACTCAATGGATATGAGTTTGAGCAAACCCTGTGAGATGAAAAACAGAGAAGCCATGCATATTGCAGTCCATGGGGCTGTAAAGACATGACCAAACAACTGAACAACCACAAAAACAACAACAACAACACTCTGCAAAATCATTTTTTGTGTTATAGTGATCATAGGTAACTCAAATCTTGTCATTTTTAAAAATAAAATAATTGAAAATGTAGATAATGGGAAGATTATTCTGAGTTCTTTTACATATTTTGAATGGGTACATGAGTCTAATTCAAGCTTCTAATACTTGTATTTTAAGAGATAATATTCAACTTATTGTTAAATATTACCACTTTTGTCTTGAGAGTCCCTTTGACTGCAAGGAGATCCAACCAGCCCATTCTGAAGGAGATCAGCCCTGGGTATTCTTTGGAAAGAATGATGCTAAAGCTGAAACTCCAGTACTTTGGCCACCTCATACGAAGAGTTGACTCACTGAAAAAGACTCTGATGCTGGGAGGGATTGGGGGCAGGAGGAGAAGGGGACGACAGAGGATGAGATGGCTGGATGGCATCACTGACTCAATGGACATGAGTCTGAATGAACTCCGGGAGTTGGTAATGAACAGGGAGGCCTGGCGTGCTACAATTCATGGGGTCGCAAAGAGTCAGACACAACAGAGCGACTGAACAGAACTGACCATTTTTGTATAAAAACATAATTCAAAGTTCTGTGAAAATTGAACAGAACATTCAGTGTACTTTAAAATGTATGTACTAATGATTATTTTAAAATTACTTAAATTCATTTAATTACTTATCATATAACTTGAAACTTGCATGTTGTTATTGCCTTCATCTAATTTTTCCTCACCTCACCACCAACCTCTGGTAATCACGAATCTGATTTCTTTTCTTATGAGTTTGTTTTTAAAGTATAATTGACCTGCAATACTATGTTAGCTCCTGTTATACAACATAGTGATTTTTATACATTTCAACATACATCATGATAAGTATAGTTATGTCACCATACAAAAATACTATACAGTTATTTATTACAGTCTTCACACTATATATTTCATGCCTATAACACATTTATTTTGTAACTGGAAGTTTGTGCTCTTAATCCCCCACACCTTTTTTTTTTTTTTTTTTTGTATTCCTTCCTCTTTCTACACTGGCAAACATTTGTTTGTTATTTGTTTTGATTTTTTATATCCTAACATAAGTGATACCATACAATATTTGTCTTTCTCTCTGATTTATTTCACTGAGCAAAAGGTAAAATTTATTTATTTTTTATGTCTGAGTAATATTTGTTGTTCAGTTGCTCAATCATGTCTGACTCTTTACACCCCCATGGACTGCAGCACTTCAGACTTCCATGTCCTTCACTATCTCCTGGAGTTTGTTCTAACTCATGTCCATTGAGTCAGTGATGCAATTCAACCATCTCAACCTCTGTCATGCCCTTTTCCTTCTGCCCTCAATCTTTCCCAGCATCAGGCTCTTTTCAAATAAGTCGGATCTTCTCATTAGATGGCCAAAGTATTGGAGCTTCAGTATCAGTCCTTCCAATGAATGTACAGGGTTGATTTCCTTTAGGACTGAGTGGTTTCATCTCCTTGCTGTCAAATGGACTCTTGACTCTTCTCCAATACTACAGTTTGAAACATTAATTCCTCAGTGTTCAGCCTTCTTTACGACAATATATATGTCACACCTTCTCTTTAGATAGACACCTATATTATTTCTATGTGTTGGCTGTTGTAAATGATATTGCAATCAACATAGGGGACAAGATAACTTTTCTAATTAGTGTTTTTGTTTTATTCTGATAAATATCCAGAAGTGGAATTGCTGGATCATATAGTAGTTGTAGTATCAATTTTTTGAGAAATTGCCACAATGTTTTGAATAGTGACTGAACACATTCTCACCATCTGTGCAGATGGTTCCCTTTTCTCCACATCCTCATCAACATTTGTAACAGTTTTGATAAAAGTATCTGATAGGTGTGTGGCGATTGCTTTGATTTTTCATTTTCCTGATACTTAAGGATATTGAGCATCTTTTCATGTTCCTATTGGCTATCTGTACAGTTTCTTTGGGAAAATGTCTATTCAGATCCTTTGCCTATTTTCAGTTGGGTCGTTTGTCTTTTGATGCTGGGTTGTATGAATTCTTTGTATATTTTTGATGTTAAGCCCTTATCAAATATATCAGGCTTCCCTTGTGGCTTAGTGGTAAAGAATCTCCTTGCCACTGCAGGAGAAGAGGGGTCTATCTATGGTTTGGGAAGATCCTCTGGAGAAGAAAATAGCCCACTCCAGTGTTCTCTCCTGGGAAAGTTTATGGACAGAGGAGCCTGGTGGGCTAAACTCCATGGGGCCACAGAAGTGTTGGACACACTTAGTGACTAAAAAGCAACAAAATCAGATATATCACTTGTAAAAATTTCCATTTCAATAGGCAATGTATCCTTTTTGTGGATAGTTTCTTTATATATACATAATCATTTTATATAGTCTTATTTATTTTAACTCTTGTTTTCCTTGCCTGACATGACAGCCCTCCTCCCCAAAATTACAAAGACTAACATCAAAGAGCTTATTGACTTTGTGTTCTTCTAGAATTTTTATGGTTATAGGACTTACATTTAAGTCTCTAATACTTTGTTTGTTTGTTTGTTTTTATATACTGCATTATAAAGTAGTCTGGTTTGAGTTTTTCACATGTAGTTGTTCAGTTTTCCCAGCACTATTTTTTGAGAGGTTGTCTTTTCCTCATTGTATTTTCTTGCCTCCTTTATTGTAGACTAATTGACCACATATGTTTGACTCATTTTTTAAATTTTCTATCCTGTTTTATTGATCTACAGTATCATTTTTTTGTGCTAGTACCATACTCTGTTGATTACTGCAGCTTTGTAGTACAGTTTGAAATTAGAGAGGGTGATGTCTCCAGTTTTGTACTTCTTTCTGAAGATTATTTTGGCAATTTGGGGTCTTTTGTGTTTCCATAGAAATTTTGGAATTATTTGTTCTAGTTCTGTGAAACATGCCATTGATTTTTGATAGAGATTGCATTGAATCTGTGGATACTATGGTCATTTAAATAATATTAATTTAAATATTAATATTAATTTCTCCATTCTTTGAAAAATATATATATATATATTTCTATCTCTTCAGGTCATAGTCAATTTCTTTCATCAGCGTCTTAATGTCTTAGAGTTTTCTGAACACAGGCCTTTTACTTCCTTAGTTGGAATTAGTTAGACTTTATTCTTTTTTAAATGCTTGTAAATAAGATTGCTTTCTCCATTTTCCTTTGTGAAAGTTCATCCTAAGTGTATAGAAATGCAACAAATTTCTGTCTATTAATTTTGTCTCTTTCAACTTTACTGAAAATATTGCTACACTGGTTTTCTTTTCATTTTCATGTACATGACATAAAAATTTTCATTTCATCACTTTCAGTCTATGAGTGTTTTTAGAGTTGAACTGACTCTCTTGTAGGCAGCATATATACATTTCTTACTACAGGTATTTTGGACTTTTTATTTTGTATTGGGGTATAACTGATTAACAATGTTATGACAGTTTCAGGTGAACAGTGAAGGGGCCTAGCCATACATACACATATGTCCATTCTCCCATAAATTAACTTCTCATCTGGGCTTCCACACGACATTGAACAGAGTTCCATGTGTTATACAGTAAGTCCTTGCTGGCTATTCATTTTAAACATAGTAGTGTGTACATATACATCTCAAACTCCCCAACTATCCCTTCCCCCATCCCTCCCCTTGGCAAACCATTCTCCAGGTTTGTGAGTCACTTTATCTTTTATAAGGAGGTTCATTTGTATCATTTATTTTTATACTCCACATAAAAGAGTTATCGTATGATATTTCTCCTTCCCTAACTTAATACACTTAGTATGATGATCTCTACGTCCATCCATGTTGCTGAAAATGGCATTATTTCATTCTTTTTAGTGGTTGAGTAACATTCCATTGTAGATATGTACCACATCACCTTTATTCACTCCTCTGTCAATAGACATTTATTTGTTTCCATGTCTTGGCTATTGCAAACAGTGCTGCAATGAACACTGAGGTGCATGTATCTTTTCACATAATGTTTCTCTCTGGATATATGCCCAGGAGTGGGATTGCAGGGTAATACTATAGCCCTATTTTCAGTTTTTAAGCAATTTCCATAGGTGTTCTCCATAGTAGCTGTACCAATTTATGTTCCCACCAACAGTGTAGGAGTTTTCCTTCTCTCCACACTCTCCTCAGCATTTATTGTTCCTGGATATTTTGATGATAGGTCTTTTTATTGGAGCTTTTAGTGGATTTACATTTAAATAGTTATTATAGATGGATATTTCTTACCATTTCTTTGTTTTAGGGTTGTTTTTTACTCGTCTTTCCCTCCTTTAATTTGTTCCCTATAATCTGATGACTCCCTTTCATGTTATAGTTGGATTCTTTTTTTCATGTATGTGTGTGCATCTATTACAAATTTTTGATTTGTGGTTACCATTAGGTTTATATATAGCAAGTTAAATGTATACTTAATAAAGTTGTTGGTATTTTAGGTTCAAATACATTTTAATAAACATCACATTTTTATTTTCTCTATAAATGTTTAATAATTCAATGTCATATTGACAACTGTTTATTTTGTGTACTCCTTAACTGCTTGTTGATATACATAATTTTACTACTTTGTACATTTGGGGAAATGGTTTTATATAGGAAATAACCTATGGGACAAGGTAGCACACACTTTCCTCTCATCACCAGAGCTGTAATCTCTAGGAATGCCTTCTGTATGGGTTGCATGGGTCCTTCTGCTGCGGCAGGCTGGCTACTGTGGATGTACTGATAGGAATGGCTGTCTCTAGTTTGCTTAACTGCTAAGACATGCTTTCTGTGGAGGCTGCCAGCCTCCTGTGGACAGGGTTTGTTCCTGCCTGATGCAAGTCAGCTGGTTGGTGGGACTGGGTCATGAGGTCTGAGAGGTCTTGGGTTTAGTGTTGACCCATTGGTTGGTAGGGCTGGGTCTTGAAATGGCTGGCTGGAGAACTGGGGACCTGGAATATTATAAATTTACTGAAGGGTGTGATTGGTTCCTGATTTAGCTGGCTGTGATGATAAGGATGTCTTAGAGTTGGTAATGACCTACTGGTTGGTAATGTTGAATCACAAATTACCTCACTAAGTGGGTAATTTGGGATTATCCAAATTTAATTAATGTGGATTATATGTCCTATGGCTGGTTTTGATTTGCTGTTGGGTGGTATTTTGGCCTAATGTGTGTAGGTGTTGATGTCAACCCCTGGTGGGTGAGGCTAGGTCCAAGGGATAGTGCTGGCTTACTGGTAGGTGAAACCAAGACCCAGTGTCTGTGGCTGTTGAGGCTGGGGTACTGTAACTGGTGTTGGCCAGTTAGTGGATCTATCCATGGGTCTGAGAGCTTGTGTCCATATGACTAACCCCTGATTGCCAAGCCCTACCTTGTGTGGAGTCTTCTGGCCACTGGTGAGGGAAGTCAGTTCCTAACATGGGTGGCTACAGAGTTCTGGGTATCCTGAAACTGTTGTCAGCATGCTGATGGGTGGGGCTTGATCCCTGAGTGGCTAACTAAATGTCCCAAAGCTCGTGTTGGCTTGCTGGTAAGCATGGCTAAGGCCCAGGGCTTTTGAGCTGGTGCCAGCTCACTGCTGGAAGGAGCTGAGTTCCAGTGTCGATTTTTAGTTGATTTGGATTTGCTCTTGGAAAAACATGAGCCTGCTTGAGTGATTTCAGAGCACTCAAATACTGTGAATGCAGGCTGGAAACTGGTTTGATTACCTGTGTCCAGAGCTGTGAAGTTAACATATTAAGAAAAGCATTAAACTACATCATATTATCATCTGCTGATTAAATGATAAAATATATGTCAAGAGTCTTGGATTTAATTAATATTAGCTATCAAATGTTTTAGCCAGTACTTGTCCTTAGATTTACTGAAACTTTCTTTAATACAATTTAATTTGCTTTTGGATCTATACAAAGTGAAATGACCAAAAAATATCCATTATTAAAGTGCAGACTAAGTCCTCAAAATTCTTTGGTTCACAAACTATTTTTAAGGAATAATTAATATCCACAAAAAAAGTCACAAGATATATACACTGGCAGCTTCTACATATGACATTTTATTATTATAAAGGCGCACATGGAAGAGGGGTTCCACTGTGTTATATGATCAAACCTTAAAAAAATGTGTACTCGCTCCATGTGAATGACATTTCTCTTTCACATAATAAAAAAATATTGAAATCTTTCTTTTAATATCAGACTGTGGTAGATGAGAAAATATAAGCATTACTGTGGGTTACAGAATTGGATCTATGCCAGAAAAGGCATTGGGTGTTATTTTTTCTTCTGTTTTATCTTCAACAATATTGCCATTCCTTTACTATATTACCTCAAGATTCTCTAGTCTTTGTTTCTGCTATTTTTCTTCAGATAATCTACACCAAGACAAATTCAAAATTCTAGAAAAATTTTAGCAGTCACTGTCAGCACAATATAAGATTCTGAAGATAACATTTAACCTTTTCATCTTTTAAGTTATAGCTTGTTTTATTAAAAACACTTTCTCCTTTCTCCATTAATTTTTTTAATTTATACTAAAAATAAGAAAATGTACTAAACAATCCAGAGATGTCCATTCTGTCCTTCCAACATATGACAGGGAAAGTGATATTATAACAGTGAATGCTTATGTTCATTTATTATGCAAAATGACCAGATGATCAGCTTCTTGTTGAAAACTGTAGATGGAGAAAAGGTTCCAAATGTCATAAAATGCAGGAAAAAAAAGCATTTTCATGAATTCATTGACCTTTCCATTAATATCGTAACAGAGCATAATCACTAAGGCTTTTAAATTAGCAAGGTAGCTCAATACAGAGGGATATCTTGAGAAATCTCAAGGGCTTATGTTGCCAGAACAAGATCCTGACACTAAAAGTAAAAGGGTAAATGAGAATCATGTTTAGTGATGACCTTTAGGTCCCACAGCTGCTTATCACATATCTTGTCTTTTTGCTTTACTGTTGCACTTTAGCTTATTAAAATTAATTGTGTTCTCTTTGGTTGTTAAGAATTTTTAGTTTCTAACCTTCACTGTCAGATGAACAGTAATATTTTTTCTTCCTATCATTTTGTTGTAGTATAAAAATAATTCCTTTTATGTGATTTAAATAAATATACTAAGTAAAGAGATCTTGTAAATTCTATTAAAAGTTAAATAATAAGAATAGAAAAGAATCACACAAGTTCCAAAAAGAACACATTTTTAGTAACAAAATGACAATAACATAAACTAGGGTTATACAACAAATATACTTTTACAATGGGCATTTAAAGGAGGGCACATAATTTTCCTTCCAACTTGAAACACTTTGAGCATTAAAGTGGACTCATAATAGAAAAAATAAGTCTGACAAGCATAACCAGAGACTACCCTAAAAACCCAGATGCAAGGTCACATAACCACACATTTGTTAGAAACTGTGCTCAAGGTCTACATCTTTTAACAAGCAAGCTATGTCTTGATATAATTGAACTTACATTCTTTTAGAAAGGAGAGACAATAAATACTTTTAAGAATGAATTCAAAAATGGAGATTTACAATAATCACATAAAAGAACTGAAACTGAAACCCAGGCATTCTGACAGAATAGCTACACTCAAACTCTATTCTACACTTCCTCCAAACTGATGCAATTAAACTATAAATCATACATGGTCTGCTCTGTCCAGTGGATACAACTTGTAAGGGTCATCACTGCAAATGGAGGACTCTATCTACAGTAAAATATACACAATGAAGTTAATCCCTGAATGAAATAATGCTTTACATACATAGATTTTAAAAAAAAAAAAAAAACAGAATAAGACCAACTTCAATAGTGGACAACAGTACCCCATGGAGAGGAAGCCTCTCCCAACATCTGATACAAGGCAACTGGTCTACACACACCCCTCTTATGCTCTAGCAGAAGAACATCAATCCCCCAGGGTCCAGATACAGTAAGGTGCCATATGATGCACACACATAAGAAGAATTTAAAAAAAAAAAAAAAAGAATATGCATTGAGGCTGAGACAAGAAAAGTCATTCCAACACATGGATATTAGCACTCCTTAGGTGGGAGGGCTTTTTTAATTCTAAAGAACTGTTTCAGGCTTGAAGCTCTGGGAAAGACTGAGGAAGGGCACTGAGTCACATCATGGCTGATCACCTCAAATGTTCTGTTCTGTTTGTATTTCTTTTTAATTGAGGGTTTATGATTTGTTAGAAACTGTGCTCAGTGTCTACATCTTTTAATAAGCAAGCTATGTCTTGATATAATTGAATTTACATTCTTTTAGAGAGGAGAGACAATGAATACTTTTAAAGAATGAATTCTAAAAATGGATAATATAATATTATGATGTATAATAACATGTGTGTGCTAAGTTTCTCAGTCATGTCCAGCTCTTTGTGACCCTATGGACTGTAGCCCACTAAGTTCCTCTGCCCATGAGATTCTCCAGGCAAGACTACCAGAGTGGGTTGCCATGCCCTCCTCCAGGGGATCTTCCTGACTCAGGGACTGAACTCACACTTCTTATGTCTCCTGATTGGCAGGTGGGTTCTTTACCACTAGGTCCACCTGGGAAGCACAGAATAACATAAGTGTTTAATTAAAAGAAAAAAAAAAGGGATAACCAGAAAAAACAACTCAAAATGTGACATCAAAACTGAAGGTAGAAAAATGTGGGTTGCACAATGAAATATATCATCAAAATAATGAGTTAGATAAAGGAATAGCAGGTGCCAAAGTCCTGAGGTGAAAATTTGGTGTGTGCAAGGACCTGAAAAATAGAGTGACTGAAACCAAGCAAGTTAAGAGATAGTGTGTGAGCTGAGTTTGGGAATCGAGGCAAATGCTTTAGGAACATGACAAGTCATTTGATTTTTCAGTCTTATTTTGGAAAAATTTTGAATGGTTTTAATTATTTCATCAAATGTACTTATTGAATATTTAATATGGATCTGGTTGTTGTTAAGAGTCGTTAAGTCATGCCAGACTTTTCTGAGACCAGGCTTCTCTGTCCATAGGATTTCCCAAGCAAGAATACTGGAGCAGGTTGTCATTTCTTTATCCAGTGGCTCTTTTAGACACAGGGATCAAACCTGTGACAGGCAGATTCTTTACCACTGAGCCACCAGGGAAACCATGGGTCAGGTATTTTGCTTAAAGTATGTGAAGGGTTAAAAATGTTGGTAATGGGAAAGGGTAACATTTTTAAATAGCAACCAGAATAAGCTTCACTGGGATGATGAGATTTGAATAAAGACTTGAAGCTGAGTTTGGTGAAAGTCAGTTTATTGACTTGGATTGGAGACAGCATTCCAGACAGTAGGAAAAGCCAGTGCAAAAGCTTTCAAATGGGAGAATGTGTGCTGTGTTCTGGAATAAGCCAAAGATCCTAATTCTGAAGCAGAATAGGAAGAGGCAATAACAATATAGGACCTCAGAAGGTAACAAGAGAAGGAAGGAAGAGGAAGAGCTGATCATGTAGAGCTTTGTAAGCAATTAGAAAGGCTTATACTTTTACTTTGATTGACATGGAGATCTATTAGCTAGGTTAAAAGGGAGAAGTATAACAATTTGATTTATATTTTTAAAGGTCACAATGACTGTTGGTAAAGTGAGCAGGTGAAACAGGCAGACGAATTAGGAAACTATAGCAGCAATCTATTCAAGAATTTGATTTCAATGAAAGAGGTTAGGAGCAGTCCAATTTTTAATGAGATTTGATGACTGACTCAACAGTATTTTGTATAAATTAGATGTACAGTATGAAAGAAGAAGTCTAGGTTTTTATGTTGAAATTGGGAAGAATGGTGTTTTCATTATTTTAGGTACATTAGATTGCACCTGAAGAAAGTTTAGCTGTATGCGTGAGATCAAGAATTTAGGATTAGGCTTGTTAATTTTGAGATAACTCAGAAATGTTAATTATGAGATATCTGCTAATATCAGGCAAATGTTAAATGAACAGATAGATATATAAATTCAAGTGCTTGCTTGTGAGTGGGTATGTAAATCTGAGTTGATGGTATTGAAAGCTTTACAACAAATGAAATCTGTTTTTGCATGCTTGTTCAGTCATGTTCAACTCATTGTGATCCCATGGACTGTAGCCTGCAAGGCTCCTCTGCCCACAGGATTTTTCTAGGTAAGGTTACTGGAGTGGGTTGCCATTTTCTACTCCAAGATGCATCTCTAAGAGATATATCTTTAGATATAAAATAAAATAAGATCCTGAGTGTGCTAGAATGAAGAAAAGAGTAGCAAATGAAATTGAAAGGAATGACCAATGAGATGAGAAGAAAAACAAAAGTAAGTAGGATTAGAGAATAATAGTGGAGAATTCACTGGTTAGAAACTGGTGCTTTCAGTGCCAGGGCCCAGGTTTGATCTCTGATTAGAGAGCTAAGATCCTGCAAGGACTGTGGCCCAGTTGAATTAAAAATAGAAAGATGAAATGTGAGGAAAATGTATCACCTATGATGTAAAAAGCATATTTATAGAACAAATAAATTGAAGATTTGGAATAGACCATCAAATCTAGTAACGTGGAAGATCTTGGTGATCGTGACAAGAACCAGCCTGATGAAGCAGTTAAAGTGAGTGTCTGTTGGAATACGTCCTAATAATGGAAGGAGATGAATGTGAAATAGCACAATGAATAAGTATAATATTTTCAGAGTTTGCTTCAAAGAGATACAAAATAAATTTAAAAATGGGAGTGCAGCTGATGAGAAAAGATGAATCAAGAAAAAATTATTTTGTTTTCTTCTGTAAAGATGGGGAAAATAATAACAAGCTCATATGATAATAATAAAGATATGAGGAAAATGTGATATTGGAGGAAAGTGACACGTCTTTTGAACAGTGTCTCAGAGATGGGATTCAATGACAATGTTGTGAGACTGGCTGGGTTTAGAGCAGATGATATGAGTACAAGTTCTGATAGCTGAGTAGGTCTAATAGTTGGAGTTGGCGAAATTCTTCCCAGCTACCTTAAATCATTAATGACAATGAGTTTATGGGAAAATTATTCAAGGCTTAATGAGAAAGAAGATGTGAAATGAACACAGGATATTAGGAGAGTGAAGGCATAAGATTAAGGTATGACTGTGAGGAGAAGTCTTCAGAGTCAATGTCACATTTATAATTATGACTATAAAATAAGATCAGTCAGAATGTCTGTATGTTTTTCTCTACACACATTTAGCTTCCTTTGGACAAACATTGAATAAGTGGAAAGATGGATTTAATTGGTTTGTGATTTTTCCAAGAGAGTACAAAAAGCAAGAGAGAAGTAAAAGTAGAATATATATGAAAGTTACTGATTCTAATGATTGTGGAACATAATGTTGATAAGTAGGAAATAAAGAATATGAAGGGAAGTGGAGAAAATTTTTAAAAAGTTTCAACAGGATTGAAATTACTGAAATATTTGATGGAATGAACTAGAAAAATGTAGTGATCAAACAACAGGGCACAGTAAATTAAAATTATGAAGGGCCTGATGTTACATGTAATGACATATTCCAGAATATCCTTCTAGGAGTGACTGAAGAGAAGGATGTGTTACACAGAGGAAAAAATAACAAGACACTAAATTTTCAGGTATCGGGGGAAAAAAAAAAAAAGATGAGATCATTGAGAACAGTCACCAGAGTAGTGTTAAAGAGCCCATGAGTCCAAAGTTAAAACGTTTAAAAGGTGAGAGTGTCTGTTGAAGAATTGATAGTAGACAGAATGAGAGTAGTCACTGAGAGACAGGTGACATGGATTCAAAGCCAATTTGTAGGGACAAAGGACAGAGAATGGTCTGGAAATGGAATTGAGTAATGAAGAGAACACCAATCTAGTGGATTGAGTCTGTGAAGAGAAAAAAAATCAATTGAGAAAGTTGCAGGTAAACTAGTGTCTTCTAGAACAGCAGGAAGGCTTTATAGAAAAGACTGAGAATTAGAAGATTTTTCTTCAGCGAGCATAAAGGAAAGATTTGAAGAATGATAGAGGGGTGGCCCTAACCTAATGTTCAAGCACCATTGGCCACTGTCAATGGAGATGAATGATGTGGGAAGAAGCTTAGTGTTACACCAATTTTATGGGGCATCCACTGGCACTGTTAAAGGGAATTACAGAGAAAGGGGGCCTGGTTTTAGCCTCAGTGTTATGAATGCACTACCAGCTGGTGTACTTTTGTCAAAGCTCTATCTGGCTATGCTGTGGAACTGAGAAAGAAAGAGGTGTGCAGATAGGGCATATGAAAAGATGCTCAACATTGCTAATCAGGAAAATGTAAACCACACCCACAATGAGATATCACTTTAGACCTGTCATAATGGCTGTCATCGAAAACAACACAAATAGCAAATGTTGGCAAGGATGTGGAGAAAGGGAACATTAGTACACTGTTGATGGGAGTATAAATTGATGCAATCACTGTGAAAACCAGTGGAGGTTTTCCACAAAACTGAAAATAGAACTATCATATGACCCAGCAGCTCTGCTCTCAGTATAGATATGTAGATGATACCATCATAATGGCAGAAAGCAAAGAGGAACTAAAGAGCCTCTTAATGAAACTGAAAGCGGAGAGTGAAAAACTTGGCTTAAAATTCAACATTCCAAAAACAAAGATCATGGGATCCAGTCCCATCACTTCATGGCAAATAGATAGGGAAACAGTGAGAGACTTTATTTTCTTGGGCTCTAAAATCACTTAGGATGGTGATGTCAGCCACTGAATTAAAAGATGCTTGTTTCTTGGAAGAAAAGCTATGACAAAACCTAGACAATATATTAAAAAGCAGAGACATTATTTTGCTGACAAAGGTCTCTGTATAGTCAAAGCTATGGTTTTTCCAGTAGCCCTGTAAGTGTGTGAGAGCTGAGCAAAGAATAATTGATGCTTTTGAACTGTGATGCTGAAGAAGACTCTTGAGAGTCCCTTGGACAGCAACAAGATCAAACCAGTCAATCCTAAAGGAAATCAATCCTGAATATTCATTGGAATGACTGATGCTGAAGTTGAAATTCCAATACTTTGGCCACTTGATGGAAAAAGCTGACTTATTTGGAAAGACCCAATCTTGCTGGGCAAGATTGAGAGCAGGAGAAGAAGTGGCATACAGAGGATGAGACGTTCAGTTGGCATCACTGACTCAATGGACATAAATTTGAGCAAACTCCTGGAGATAATGAAGGACATGGAAGCCTGGCATGCTGCAGTTCATGGGGTAGGACACAACCTAGTGACTTAATGACAACAACATATATGAAAAGAAATTATATGAACAACAATGTATATTAAAAAATTCAAAAATTACAACTACCTCAGTGTTCATAGCAGCATTGTTTATGATTGCCAAGATACAGAGCAACCTAAATTTCAATGAACAGATAAATAGGTAAATAAGATATGATAAACACACACACACACACACACACACACAGTGGAATACTATTCAGCCATTAAAAATGAAAACTTTGTCATTTGCAGTAACATGAATAGTCTTGGAAGGCATCATGCCAGGTGAAACAAGAAAGACAGAGAATTAAAAATAATGTATGATATCACTTACATGTGGAATCTAAAATTTTCAACAAACTAGTGAATATAAGAAAAAGAAGCAGACTCACATATATAGACAGCAAACTAGTGACTACTACCAGTGGAGAGAGGTGGTGAGGAGCAATATAGGAGTCAAAGAATAAGAGAACACCTATTTTTGTGTGTAATATAGGCTCAACACAGGAAATACAGACAATAGTTTGTAAAACTGTAAATTGAAGTTGCATAAAATACAATTAAAATTGTATAAAAGTTAAAAAATAAAATTGAAAATAGCAAATGTTATTTGCTCTAAAAAATTGTTATGCTACTAAATCGTTAAATCACTTCAGTCGTGTCTGACTCTGTACGACCCCATAGATGGCAGCCCATCAGGCTCCCCCGTCCCTGGGATTCTCCAGGCAAGAACATTAGAGTGGGTAAAGAAACAAAATAATAGTTTGATTAGGATTTGATTAGAAGGCATCTTCTTTATGCCTGGTTAAATTATCATACTTTAAGTTTGGATGAACATCCACCATTTTATCTTTTTATTTACATTGTCACAAATGATCTTCAAGAAAGCCTGTAATGTGAAGTTTTTAATGGCAACTAAGTTCTTCTGAGACATTTTCACCCTTTTATCACAATTTATTTCCTTATTACATCAATAATTTCATATTCACCAACTTCCTGCACATCTGGAATCTCTCAAACAGTAGTAATGCTAATGTCTCTATGGTCAACTAACCCTTCTATAATTTCAATTACATAATATACAAGTATCACTTTCAGTATTTTTTTATCTGATTTTTTTAATATAAATTTATTTATTTTAATTGGAGGTTAATTACTTTACAATATTTTATTGGTTTTGCCATACATCAAACATGAATCTGCCACAGATATACAGGTGTTCCTCATCCTGAACCCCTCTCCTCCCTCCCTCCCCTTATCATCCCTCTGGGTCATTTCAGTGCACCAGCTCCAAGCATCCAGTATCATGCATCAAACCTGGACTGGCAATTCATTTCATATATGATATTATACATGTTTCAATGCCATTCTCCCAAATCATCCCACCCTCTCCCTCTCCCACAGAGTCCAAAAGACTGTTCTATACATCTGTGTCTCTTTTGCTGTCTCGCATACAGGGTTATATCTACCATGTTTCTAAATTCCATATATATGTGTTAGTATACTGTATTGGTGTTTTTCTTTCTGGCTTACTTCACTCTGTATGATAGGCTCCAGTCTCATCCATCTCATTAGAACTGATTCAAATGTATTCTTTTTAATGGCTGAGTAATACTCCATTGTGTATATGTACCATATCTTTCTTATCCATTCATCTGCTGATGGACATCTAGGTTGCTTCCATGTCCTGGCTATTATAAACAGTGCTGTGATGAACATTGGGGTACACATGTCTCTTTCAATTCTGGTTTCCTTGGTGTGTATGCCCAGCAGTGGGATTGCTGGGACAAGAGGCAATTCTATTTTCAATTTTTAAGGGATCTCCACACTGTTCTCCATAGTGGCTGTACTAGTTTGCATTCCCACCAACAGTGTAAGAGGATTCCCTCTTCCCCACACCCTCTCCAGCATTTATTGTTTGTAGACTTTTGGATCACAGCCATTCTGACTGGCATGAAATGGTACCTCATTGTGGTTTTGATTTGCATTTCTCTGATAAATGAGTGATGTTGAGCATCTTTTCATGTGTTTGTTAGCCATCTGTATGTCTTCTTTGGTGAAATGTCTAGTTCTTTGCCCCATTTTTTTTTTTATTGGGTCATTTATTTTTTTGGAATTGAGCTGCAAGAGTTGCTTATATTTTTTTAATTTATTTATTTTTGAGATTAGTTGTTTGTCAGTTGCTTCATTTGCTATTTTCTCCCATTCGGAAGGCTGTCTCTTCATCTTGTTTATAGTTTCCTTTGTTGTGCAGAAGCTTTTAAGTTTAATTAGGTCCCATTTGTTTATTTTTACTTTTATTTCCAGTATTCTGGGAGGTAGATCATAGAGGATCCTGCTGTGATTTATGTTGGACAGTATTTTGCCTATGTTCTCCTCTAGGAGTTTTATAGTTTCTGGTCTTATGTTTAGATCTTTAATCCATTTTGAGTTCATTTTTGTGTCTGGTGTTAGAAAGTATTCTAGTTTCATTCTTTTACAAACGGTTGACTAGTTTTCCCAGCACAAGTTGTTAAAGAGATTGTCTTTAATCCATTGTGTATTCTTGCCTCCTTTGTCAAAGATAAGGTGTCCATAGGTGCTTGGATTTATCTCTGGGATTTCTAGTTTGTTCCACTGAGATTTTTAAAATAATGTCTCATGGGTTTATCACTAACAGACAAAGCAGGTACACAAAGCTGCCTATGTGTGAGCTGAATAACAAATGTGCAGTGACTACTCACTAACAGACTTTGATAGGGGTTACATGATTCGTCACTGGTCATGATGTTATTTATATAACAACTTGTGGACTAAAGAAGTAGCAGTAAAATTAGTACTTTACAAGATTATTCAGCTCATACCAAGTAGCTGAAATTCATAAATTTTGGAACAGTGCAGAAAGGAGAATATCTGAATGCACGCATGTGCCTGTGTCTTCAATTGCTACTGTTATTGAAGTTAGCAGTATAACTGAAACAGGGAGTCTGGGTGATGTTTAGGTTCAAGTATCGAAAATTGTTCTGGTTTATAAAAACTGAGACACCTATGAAACTAGATAGCTAGTGATCATAATATATTCATGATACCAGGGAAGATGTTGAATTTTAATGACTAAATTTAATATTGATACAATTTAAACCACGTTTCTTAGGAAGAGGAAACACAGAGAATGTTACCAGAAGTTAGTAAAAAAACTAAAAATATTAGCTTGATTCAAGGAGCACAGATTGACAATGAAGTTGTGAGATGTTAGAGAAGCTGAAGAAAGAAAGAAAAATTCTTACATGTCTAGCATGACTTAGTGACTAAACCACCATCACCAAAACATCATTTTATTCATGCCATCTTCAGTTTCTATATTAGCAATGGGAGGAAAAAAAAAATTTTGCCAACATGCCTGGAAGATATTAGGGCATCACAACTGATTAATATAATTCTCCAATTCCACTTTGCAGTTTCCTTGATTTGGCATCCTCTGTGTGATGGTTTCACCAGTTCTAGGCTCCATAGCTGCACATGAGAAGTCCAGAGGAAGAGAAAGCTTTGAAATCTTCCCTTCATGTCTCACTGGGTGGACTTAAGTCCTATGCTCATTATTTATTATCTGGAGAAAGCCACAAACTGACTGGTTTTGAACAGAGATCTTGAATCATTCACTGGCAAGGGGAATGATATTTGTATTTGAGAAAAAAAAATTCTTTTTGGATAAGAATCATAATCCCAAATGCCTGATTACCCCAGCATGGAAGAGAGGTGTTATGTTAATATTCCATCCACCACATTCTCTGTGATCAAATTCATGACTCCATCTCTAGTCGTATCATTTATTACTACATGGTTATTAAAATTGTTTTCTTTTAATGATTACTGTTATTATCTATAAAAAGGTTGTGTATCTCTGAAGCTTCTTTCCTTTCTTTTTTTGATCCAAACTATTATTAGCTCCATATACAATAGCTTTGTCAGTTCTTTCAACTCCATCCTGTGTGCAGGCCTTCACAAATACTGTTATTCCATCTGTCTGGAGAACTTTTTTTTTTCATTTCTATTCTTTAGAAGTCTAAATATAAGTGTCATCTAAAAACAATCTCTCAGATACTGCCATCAAACTAATTAGGTTCTTCTCAAAGCAATTTGCACTTCTCATTCAAATAATTCATTAGGAGCAATTAACTAATTAATCTCTCATATTTTTATTCAATATTTGTATAATGTGGTTTATTATAAACCTTATAATGGCAGGATTATGTCCCTGTATTCACTGCTATATGCTCATTTCTAATAGAGAAAGGGAGCACACACTTTACTAGATATTTATGTAAGGAGAAGAAAGAAGAAAATAGATTTTTAAGAAAGATGGAGAAAAATAAGAGAATGAAGACAGGAGTGAATGTTAAAAGAAGTACTTACCATCCTATTGCTTTCAGGAATGATAGGAGATCACACTGAAGAATTTAAGTGGGGATGCAGTAAAAATAATTGATTAGATTGTTTTGTCAAAGCATTCTTTTCTATTGCTTTCATTAACAACTATTCTGTATAAAAATATTTATTGTTCATTTATTTCAGTGGACTTCAGTTTGTGTGGAACAGAAGCAGTTCAATCTCCTTTCCAAATTTATTCCCAGGGCCTAACACCATGTCTGCCAAAAAATTGTTAATGAAATTAAATTACTAATAAAGCATGATTTAGAATCATTTATCAAGTATGTGATTAAATGTCCACTCAGAAATTAAATTCTTAGTTAAATACTATTCTTCGGCTTCTTAATCAAGAAGGCCTCTTGTGTTTTATGAGTTAATTTAATAAATGATGTGTCATTGTACATTCATTCATTGCCAACTGTCCAGATCAACAAAAACTGCCCTTTCACCCACTATTTATTTGCCTTTCTAACCATTAGAAAAGAATATTTCCAGAACAGCTTAATCAAGTTTTAGCACAAGAAAGTGGAGACTAAATATGGCATCTTTGTGCATATAAACAAGTAGCTTCTTTAATCTACTATTTCTGCATCTGACATATAAACTTTCTCAGTGGAACAGCCGTTTTCAGAGATTATAACAGTCATTATTCTTTTGCTTATCTTCAATAATAGTTGTTTTTTTCCCCTTTTTCAAGAGTTATTTGCCTTTTGGCAATGCTGTTTATTTCTCATAGAATTCTTTTAAAATAAATGTCATGCAGGGATAATGCCAGGTAACCTTAAAGCAGGCTTTCTCCCACAACTTCATTTTATGGAGTCCCTTTTGTGGAAAAGCCATCACAAAGCACTGTCAAAACTGGAAACAAAACAAAAGTCACACAGCCAAAAAAAAATCAATGATCTTTCAAATAAACCAAGATTAAATCAAATCAAACTAGCTTTAAGCTTAAACTTTAAACCCAGTCAGAATTTGGTGCCCCTGACTGGGCCAATTACATTCCAGACGCTTGTGCTGTGACAGGAGCCATCCTTTGGGTAATAATTGACTGACCCAAAATCCAAATGAAAATTTAGAATCAACTCATAAAACATAAAGAAAAAAGTTGTACAAAACTAATAATTTATCTTCAAAGTATGAATTTTTATCAATCAATTTAAATTAAAACAGTTTTTAAATTTTTCTTCACATCTCACAGTAGTTAGAAATGTCTGAATTGTAAAGGGCCAGCCAGAAAGTCTGTTTTCTTCACTCGAGTAAGACTGTTTTTATGTGATGGAAAAGGATGGAAAGAAAAAACATTACTGGGAATTCTGAACTTTTTCATATGGTCTAGACAATTCTGGAACTAATAAACAAGTTTTTAAATACTTTATTTCAAACTAAATGTATTTTAATAGAATTAAGTAAAGTAAAAAAAAATGTGCATCTGCAATATGCCTAGAATAGTTTTTTATTGTTTATATCTGCTCAACTAATTTGATCTGCTTTAAGCAATATAAGGCATTGGTAACTTAATTCCACACACCAGGAGATGATAAAGAACAACTTGTAACTGAGAAACACTGGTAAAATAATATTTTTGCAATACCTTATAACTTGTTTTGTATGTACCAATGTAATATCAAAATACACTTATGGCATCTTCATAGAATAAGTTTTATAGAAAGGGACTTACTGTAAAAGGTCAATATTGTTGTAACAAGCAAGCAGAATAATGGCTCCCCAATGGTGTCCTCATCTTAATCCTTGTAAATGCAAATATGCTAATTTACTTAGTAAAAGAGATTAAGTTAAGAAACTTAGAAGCCAGAGCATCCTGGTTTTTCCAGGTAGACCTCATTAAAACACAAGGGTCCTTGTAAAGGGAAGGCTAGAGTGTCAAAGTCTGAGAAAGAAATTTGAGGACATTGCATTGCCGGTTTTGATGTTGGGGAAAAGGGTCATGAGTCAAGGGATGCAGGTGGCTGACCTCTAGGAGCTGAAAGATGCCAGATTCTGGGAAACAGATTCTTCCCTAATGCCTTCAGAGGGAATGAAGTCCTGCTGACCATTTGATTTGAACTCAGTGAAATCTATCTGACTTCTAACCTCATGAAGGGTAACGGATTTGTGTTGTTTTTAAGCCACGAAGTTTGTGGTAAATGCTACAGTACCAATAGTAAACTAATATAATTGTCTAATAGAATTAAAGAAATAAGAATAATACAGTACTAAAAGCATGCTTGCTATATGGTAGGCACTGTATTAAGAGCTCTCTTTGAAATATCGGTTTCATCTATACCACAATCTTATGAGTTACTTATTATTTTTTAACGGTTTTACTAGAGTATAATTGTTATACAGTAACGTGAATAAAATTAAAGTGTACAGTTTTTTTGGCATACATGCTTATCCATGAAAGCAACATGACAATCAAGATCAATAAACATATTTGTCACCAGCAAAAATTGTTGAATATACCTTTATAATTTCTCTCCCTTCCACCTCCTTTCTCTTTCCCCAGGCAAATTCTGATAATATTTTTTTTATCACTATGTGCTAGTTTAACTTTCCTAGAACTGTGCACATTTCAAGTATTATGACATGCATTCTGTACTATTTGCCTTTCATGCAGAATGAATGTACTTAGATTAATCCATATTATAATGTGTACTTACTTCCAGACAGTATTCCACAGTGCAGACATACTACAGTTTGTATTATATACTGCCACTTGTTGATGGGCCTTTGTTTTCTTTCCAGTTTGGGGCTATTACAGATAGACTTATTTTGAGTGTTTATATATGACTTTATGGCCAGTCACTGGTCATAGCAAATACCCTTTTCCAAAGACACAAAAGACTCTACACATGGACATCACCAAATGGTCAATACAAAAATCAGATTGAATAAATTCTCTGCAGCCAAAGATGTAGAAGATTTATACAATCAGCAAAAACAAGACTGGGAGCTGACTGTGGCTCAGATCATGAACTCCTTGTTGCTAAATTCAGACTGAACTTGAAGAAAATGGGGAAACCACGAGACCACTCAAGTATGACCTAAATCAATTCCCTTACAATTATACAGTGGAAGTGAGAAATAGATTTAAGGGACTAGATCTGATAGAGTGCCTTAGTGAACTATAGACAGAGGTTCATAACATTATACAGGAGACAGGGATCAAGACAATACCCAAGAAAAAGAAATTCAAAAAAGCAACATGGCTGTCTGAGGAGGGCTTACAAATAGTTGTAAATAAAAAGAAGCCAAAAGCAAAGGAAAAGAGGAAAGTAATAATCATTTGAATGCAGAGTTCCAAAGAACAGCAAGAAGAGATAAGAAAACATTCCTCAGTGACCAGTGCAAAGAAATAGAAGAAAACAACAGAACGGGAAAGAATAGAGGTCACTTCAAGAAAATTAGAGATACCAAGGGAACATTTCATGCAAAAATGGGTTCAATAAAGAACAAAAATGGTTTAGATCTAAAAAAAACAGAAGATATTAAGAAGAGATAGCAAGAATACACAGAAAAACTGTACAAAAAATAGCCAGACATCCTGGAAGGTAAAGTCAAGTGAGCCTTAGGGAGCATCACTATGAACAAAGCTAGTGGAGGTGATGGAATTCCACTTGAGCTATTTCAAATCCTAAAAGATGATGCTGTGAAAGTGCTGTAGTCAGTATGCCAACAATTTTGGAAAGTTCAGTAGTGGCCACAGGATGAGAAAAGGTCAGTTTTCATTCCAATCCCAAAATGGCAATGCCAAAGAATTCTCACACTACCGCACAATTGTACTCATCTCACAAGGTAGCAGAGTAATGACCAAAATTCTCCAAGCCAAGCTTCAACAGTATGTGAAACATGAATTTCCAGATGTTCAGGCTGGACTTAAAAGGCAGAGGAACGACAGATCAAATTGGCAACATTGGCTGGATTATCAAGAAAGCAAGTGACTTCCAGAAAAACATCTACTTCTGCTTTACTGACTACATCAAAGCCTTTGACTGTGTAGATCAAAATAAACTATGGAAAATTCTGAAAGAGATGTGAATACCAGACCACCTAACATGGCTCTTGAGAAACCTGTATGCAGGTCAGAAAGCAACAGTTAGAACTGGACATGAAACAACAGTTTCCAAATAGGGAGAGGAGTATGTCAAGGCTATATGTCACCCTGTTTATTTAACTTACATACAGAGAACATCATGAGAAATGTTGGGTTGGATGAAGCACAAGCTGGAATCAAGATTGCCAGGAGAAATATCAGTAAGGACAGATATACAGATGACACCACCCTTATGGCAGAAAGTGAAGAAGAACTAAAAAGCCTCTTGAAAAAGTGAAAGAAGAAAGGGATAAAATTGGCTTAACACTCAACATTCAGAAAACGAAGATCATGGCATCTGGTCCCATCACTTCATGGGAAATAGATGGGGAAACAGTGGAAACTGTCAGATTTTATTTTTCAGCTTCCAAAATCACTGCAGATGGTGACTGCAGCCATGAAATTAAAAGATGCTTGGAAGAAAAGTTATGACCAACCTAGTTCAGTTCAGTCACTCAGTCATGTCCGACTCTTTGTGACCCCATGAATCAGAGCATGCCAGGCCTCCCTGTCCATCACCATCTACCAGAGTTCACTCAAACTCACATCCATCGATTCAGTGATGCCATCCAGCCATCTCATCCTCTGTCATCCCCTTCTCCTCCTGCCCCCAATCCCTCTCAGCATCAGAGTCTTTTCCAGAGAGTCAACTCTTCACATGAGGTGGCCAAAGTATTGGAGTTTCAGCTTTAGCATCATTCATTCCAAAGAACACCCAGGGCTGATCTCCTTTAGAATGGACTGCTTAGATCTTCTTGCAGTCCAAGGGACTCTCAAGAGTCTTCTCCAACACCACAGTTCAAAAGCATCAATTCTTTGGTGTTCAGCCTTCTTCACAGTCCAACTCTCACATCCATACATGACCACAGGAAAAACCATAGCCTTGACTAGACAGACCTTTGTTGGCAAAGTGATGTCTCTGCTTTTGAATATGCTGTCTAGGTTGGTCATAACTTTTCTTCCAAGGAGTAAGTGTCTTTTAATTTCATGGTGGCAGTCACCATCTGCAGTGATTTTGGAGCCCCCAAAATAAAGTCTGACACTGTTTCCACTGTTTCCCTATCTATTTCCCATGTGTGATGGGACCAGATGCCATGATCTTCGTTTTCTGAATGTTGAGCTTTAAGCCAATTTTTCACTCTCCTCTTTCACTTTCATCAAAAGGCTTTTTAGTTTCTCTTCCCTTTCTGTCATAAAGGTTGTGTCATCTGCATATCTAAAGCTATTGATACTTCTCCCAGCAATCTTGATTCCAGCTTGTGTTTCTTCCAGTCCAGATTTTCTCATGATGTACTCTGCATATAAGTTAAATAAGCAGGGTGACAATATACAGCCTTGACGGACTCCTTTTCCTATTTGGAACCAGGGTGTTGTTCCATGTCCAGTTCTAACTGTTGCTTCCAACCTAGACAGCATATTAAAATGAGAGGCATTACTTTACCAACAAAGATCCATTTAGTCAAGGCTATAGTTTTTCCAGTAGTCATGTATAGATGTGAAAATTGAACTCTAAAGAAAGCTGAGGGCCGAAGCATTGATGCTTTTGAACTGTAGTTTTGGAGAAGACTCTTGACAGTCCCTTGGACTGCAAGGAGATGCAACCAATCCATCCTAAAGGAAATAAATCTTGATTATTCATTGGAAGGACTGATGCAGAAGCTGAAACTCCAATACTTTGATTACTTGATGTGAGGATCTGACTTATTGAAAAAGAACCTGATGCTGGGAAAGATTGAACACTGGTGGAGAAGGGGATGACGGAGGGTGAGATGGTTGGATGGCATTACCTAGTCAGTGGACATGAGTTTGAGTAAACTCCAGGAGTGGAGTTGGTGATGGACAGAGAGGTCTGGCAGGCTGAAGTCCATGGGTTCACAAAGAGTCAGACTCAGCTGAATGACTGAACTGTACTGAACTGAACTGGTATGTCTTTATAGTGACATATACTTTTATATATATATATATATATATATATATATTTTTTTTTTTTGCAGTAACATGAGTGGATCTAGATATTGTCATATTGAGTGAAGTAAATCAGAAGCAGAAACAATATATGCCATTCCTTATGTGTGGAGCCTAAAAAACATGGAAATATAAACTTATGTACAAAACAGAAGTAGAATCACAAATGGAAACAGTGACAGACTTTATATTTTGGGGTTCCAAATTACTGCTGATAATGACAGCAGACTTGAAATTAAAAGAAACCTGCCCTTTGTAAAAAGGCCATGACTAACCTAGACTGTATATAAAAAGCAAACACATTACTTTGCTGACAAAGGTCCGTCTAGTCAAAGCTATAGTTTTTCCAGTTGTCATATGGATGTGAGAGTTACACTAAGAAGATAGCTGAGTGCTGAAAAATTGGTACTATTGAACTATGGTGTTGGAGAAGCCTTGAGAATCACATGAACTGTGAGGAGATCTGACTAGTCAATCCTAAAGGAAGTCAATTCTGAATATTCATTGGAAGGACTGATGCTAAAGCTAAATTTCCAGTACTTTGACCACCTGATGTCAAAAGTCCACTTATTGGAAAAGACTCTGATGCTGGGAAAGATTGAAGGCAGGAGCAGAAGGGTATGACAGAGGATGAGATGCTTGGATGGCATCACCGACTCAATGGACATGAGTCTGAGTAAACACCAGGAGATGGTGAAGGACAGGGAACCCTGGAGTGCTGCAGTCCATGAGTTCACAAAGAATTGAACACAACTAAGTGAGTGAACCACAACAATTTACAGAACGAACCTGTGTTTGATATGGATAAAGATAGTTGGTGAGTTTGGGAAGGACTGGCATACACTGCAATATTTGAAAGTGGATAACCAACAAGGACCCACTCTATAGTGCATGGAGCTCTGCTCAATGTTATGTGGCAGCCTGGATGGAAGGGGAGTTGAGGGGAGAATGAATAAATATGTATGTCTGGCTGAGTCCCTTTGCTGTCCATCAGAATCTATCACAATGTTATTAATTGGCTATAATTCAATACAAAATAAAAGTTTAATAACCAGAAATAATATATATTTATTAACTATTATTTTCATTTTATAGATGAGGAAGTGTGCCTTATGAGGGAAAAGGCATAGCCCAATGATGAAAACTGGTAAGTGGAAGATGTAGGGTTTAAACTATATTCCTCTAACTCTTCTCTGTCAAATAGTGTAGTTTGAGAATAAAAGAACATTAATAGAGGTCTCCTCTGAGCCTAAATAAATTTAACTCACAAATTAAATATATATATATATATATATATATATCTCAATAGCTCAGGTACTAAAAATGTTTGACCAGAAGAAATACACGAGTCACTAAAAAAAAAAAAAAAAAATAGCCAAATATGACCTTCTTTTTATATATTCATCACATCCACAATGAGAAATGTAGGTCACTGTAGGTATTTCAGAATAGCCATCCCTCTGAAAATGTTTGTCCTTTGGGCTGGCACCATGCTGGGCCTATCTGTTGCCTCACCCCTGGCTGCAATAGATTGGTCCAGAACTGGGCAGCTGCATCACATTTATTCATACAGATCCCCTTCCTGGGAATTCAAAAGTCAGTACTGCAAAAAATGTACTTCATCTCTCCTGGGCTGAATGATTCTGTAATGTGGATAATAGGAGCATCTCACAGTGATATGTTTCAACACAAGGACTAGACAGAACAAGAAAGCTGTTCTGCAAAGAGTGAGAAAATAATTAGTTGTAAATGTAGACAGTGTTGACAGATTCAGAGATAACACTGCAACTTTTCCAAGCCCTGGTTCTAGTATATTATTAAACACAAAGAATTACTAAGTATTTTTCCTTCTCCTTAGGTTCTTTGAGATGCACTCATGGCCTTATAACCATTATTTACTTATTGATTATTTAGCCTCAGTGAACTTATATTTATTGCAACATAGTCAAGTATATATCAAATATTGGGACAGACTCTCTAGACAATGATTCACCATTGTTTCTTCTTATGTTCTGTGTAGTTGTGACATGTGTCAGTACATGCTAGACCACCAGTTAAAAACCCTGAAATATCCAAAAAATCGATATTTGGTGCTTGGTAATTGTTTTTCTATCTTATCTTCTTGATAGCAGTCATTCAGGATAAAATTCTATTACTAAATATATAAAAATCTTCTATTCTGTGCCTTATCCCCCATGTAATATAGTCAAACATATTCATCAGTTTTCCAATTATGTTTCCCATATTTCATAAATTTCCTTATTAATACAATAATTGGTGTTTATAAAAATTCATTTCCTTACCTTATTACTATGGCATGTAATTCATGCAGCTTCCATATCATCTTCACATTCCTGTTCAACCTCCATTCAATTTACCTTGAAAATAGGTGGCCTTGAAATGCTGACTTCATATACTTAAAAGAAGATCACAGAGAATTCATTAATTTATTCCATTTAATATTATTATCTTATATATATAAGTGGCCTGAAGAACTATGAATAGAGGTTCATGACATTATATAGGAGGCAATGACCAAGCCCATCCCCAAGGGAAAAAAAATGCAATAATGGCAAAATGGTTGTCTAAGGAGAACTTACAAATAGCTGAGAAAAGAAGAGAAGCAAAAGGAAAAGGAGAAAAGGAAAGATCTACCCATCTGAATGCACAGTTCCAAAGAATAGCAAGGAGAGAAAGAAAGCCTCTCTAAGTGATCAATGCAAAGAAATAGAACAGTAGAATGGGAAAGACTAGAGATCTCTTCAAGAAAACTAAAGATACCAAGGGAACATTTCATACAAAAATGGGCATAATAAAGGACAGAAATGGTGTATGGACCTAATAGAAGCAGAAGATATTAAGATATTAAGAAGAAGTGGCAAGAATACACAGCAGAATTCATGTGAATTGCTGGGCTGGATGAAGCATAAGCTGGAATCAGTATTTCTGGGAGGAATATCAATAACTTCAGATTATGCAGATGACACTACCCTTATGGCAGAAAGTGAAGAGGAACTGAAGAGCCTCTTGATGAAAGTGAAATAGGAGAGGGATAAGCTGGCTTAAAACTCAACATCCAAAAAACTAAGATCATGGCATTAGTTCCCATCACTTCATGGCAAATATATGGCAAACAATGAACCCAGTGAGAGGCTTTATTTTGGGTGGACTCCAAAAGCACTGCAGATGGTAACTGTAGCCATGGAATTTAAAGACTCTTGCTCCTTAGAAGAAAAGCTATGCCCAGCCGACAGCATAATAAAAAGCAGAGATATTATTTTGCCAACAAAGGTCCATCTAGTCAAAGCTGTGGTTTTCCAATAGTCATGTATGGATGTTAAGTTTGGACCATAAAGAAAGCTGAACACTGAAGAATTGATGCTTTTGAACAATGGTATTGGAGAAGACTCTTGAGAGTCCCTTGGACTGCAAGGAAATCCAACTAGTCCATCCTAAAGGAAAGCAGTCCTGAATATTCATTGGAAAGCCTGATGCTGAACCTGAACCTCCAGCATTTTGGCCACCTGATGTAAAGAACTGAGTAATTAGAAAATACCCTGATACTGGGCAAGATTAAAGGCAGGAGGAGAAAGAGACAACAGAGGATGAGATGGTTGGATGGCATCGCTGACTCAATGGATATGAGTATGAGCAAGTTCCAGTGTTCGGTGATGGATAGCGAAGGCTGGTGTGCTGCAGTCCATGGGGTTGGAAAGAGTCAGACATGAATGAATAACTGAGCTTAACTGATATTATTTTCTTATGTTCAGCACGACACTTACCTCAGTGTCTCCTGCTCTAGCTTCATGGTTTTTTTTTTTTTATGTAATCTACCCACCAAGAATGAGGATTATGTTTTGAAACTGAATTTCAAATTTACTCTTGGAAATATTTTTAAAGGTCACAACATTCTTCTTACTCTAAACCCAAGATTTCTTCTGCCATAGACTATGGCTAAATTCTCTCCCTTAGATTATCATTCTCAGCTTCCATGACGTGGTTTCCATCAGTATTTTATACACTTCCTGGCAAAGTTTATGTAAATATATTAAGAAACTGGTTAGTGGGTCCTCCTACCTCTGGGTATTACTCATTACCTCCTATCTTTCCACAACTTTTTTACCTTATTCATTTTTTTAGACACATTACTTGCTGTTTTGTGTCCAAGTCATTTATTGTAATGTCTTTTATAATTCAATATCTGGTTTTATATTTTTAATATAAATTTATTTTAATTGGAGGTTAATTACCTTACAATATTGTATTGCTTTTGCCATATGTCCGTAAGTAGCATGTTTTTGGTGTAGTGGTAGACTGAGCAGGAAGAGATTTAGCTTATTCCATTTAGAGTCCATCTGATATTATAGGTTATATTTTGTAAAACAGACCAGTCAGAAGACTAGTTTTGTGTAGGTTATGAAGTCCCTTGGGAGTTATTTCATTTAGCTAGAAAATGAGAGTTGCAGAGTTAAGTATCTACCAGTAAAGATCTCTTGGCCACCTTTTGTGCAAGCTCCAACTATATAATTTCCACAAATCAAGCTTAAACCTAAAGTACGAGGTCAAATTATTGTAACCATATGCATATCCCATGATGTGGCAAGTCACATCTAAATATATTTTCAACAGAAACATATTCACATGTCAATTTAAAAGAAAGTACTAATTATTTATAGGAGCAGTATTCATAACAGCGCCAAGCTTAAAACTACATAAATCTCCATTAAAAACAGAAATGATGAATAAATTATAGAGTGAAATACTATACAACAATGAGAATAAATCATTCATTTGCTATACTTAATAATATGTATCAATTTCAAACCAAGTGCTGAGCTGAAGACCTCAAAGAATATATATATATATATATATATATATATATATATATATATATATATATATAAAATGTATAAATTCACTTGATTTCCTTTATATCAAGTAAAAAATAAATATGAACCAAACTGTTAGAATCCTGGATAACAGTACCTTTGGGGAATTGCATAGTGACTTCAAGATATAATGAGAAGTATTCTTGATGTGTTTCAGAAATGTTGACAATTTTCTGTTTCTTGATCTGAGTGCTGGTTATGCAGGTGTACTGTTACTGAAAATTTATCATATTGTAGAATGATATATGCATATTTCTGTATGAATATTTTCTTTCAATAAAATATTTTAAAATATTAGCTAATATCAAGGGTCTAAAGATTATACCCACTTGAAATATTTTCATAGATTTGTTTTGATTACATGTAATTAAACTATACAACATCTTAAGCTTGTTTATTTTCAACACATGCCAAATTTTCTAACTATTATCTGTGTCATATCACAGATTTCATATAATTCTTATATGTTCCAAGGAAAATATAATGGGTATTTTTCAAGATGATTGAAATATTCCCAAAGGACTACTTTTTTCTCTTCCTAAAAGGCTGTTACTCATCTTTGAAGAACTAGCTCAGTTGACACCTCCTCTGTGAAAGCTTATCGTTTGCACCACAGGGCAGAAGCTGTTCCCTACTTTGTGAGCCACATACAGAGTTATTAACTTTGACAGCTTTTAAGGCATTATTTTGAGATGACCTCATCACAATTTCAACTTCTCTACTAGATTGTGAGTTTCTCAAGAGCAAGAGCATCCCTTTATGCATTATAGTCTCACTGGCACTTAAAAATACATATAAAATATTTAGAAATAATTTCAACCAAAAATGTTGGAAATACATGGAAAACAGGACAAAAGTACTCCAAATTAAGTTATATCAGCCAGGAACTAAGTACTTGAACTACGTGTCGCATGGTTCTTTTAGAATTACTTATATTGATTTTTCTTTTTTTTTTTCTGTTCACAAATTTATTTACAAATCTATTTAATAGATTACTCAATTACAAATTTATTTAATAGATTACTCAGTTATGGCTTCCTGTTTGAGAGGCTCAAATAATTTGAAGAAATTAATTATAACTGGGCTCAGGAAGCAAAGGTTCAATCTGCATTGCCCGTATCACAGTATACTACATTTGATGACAAATACATATTTGAAATATGGTTAATCTATATTATGTATTTGTATTTGTATGTGTGAGATTTATTTCTGGTTACTCTCTCTGAGCTTAAAAAAAGCTTTCTGGTTTGGCATGTGGGCCAGCGGAGCAGGAAAGCCTGGTGTGCTGCAGTCCATGGGGTTGCAAAGAATCAGAAATGACTTAGCGACTGAACAACCACCACCACCAGTGGAGAAGGCCACCTCTCAAGGTAAAAGAAATAAGACTAGGTCAGTGGCATTAAATCAAGAGATCTATATTAAAGAGTTTAGCACTAAAATTTCTTTTAAAAAGACCTATCCATTATTTCAGTTCATTAATACAACAACTCTCATTTTTCTACCTCTGAGGAGTCTTGTTATATTGATTTTTCCATTGTCATCATAACTTGGAAGCAGTTTTAAGAAACCTGTTGCTGTGCTGCAACAATCAAAACAACAACAACAAAATTCTGGCCTCAGCCACAGCGTTACTTAGGTCTTCTCTGAAAACTAATACACTTCAATCTTCTGGATATCTTAAATCATGTTCCTTATAGCTTCCTCTATGCATTTTCAAAAAAAAAAAAAAAGTATAAATTGTAATCCCTCTCCAGAAAATGCCTTTACTGTATTTGCTTTGTACAAAGCATAGCCCTGTGACTGAGTCAGGAAGTAAAAAGCATCTGACGTTAGCTTAACTTCACTTCAAGGGGTAAACAGCTTTGTAATTGCCAAGTGGTATTAAGTGATAGTATCTGAAAGGAAAAGATAAGGGGGTCATCTTCTTGTAGAAAATGCAGAGACAAAGGGAAATATTTAGAGAAATAAACCAATAATAATATTACTAGACAAACTCTATTGATTGTCCATTCTCTCAACATTTTGCATTATTTATTTCATTTAATTTCCTTTGCAAGATTTAAGATGTCTTTATTACAGTCTTATTTTCATGTAACAAATCAGTGTTTGCTGCAAACTTAGTTGCTTCAGTCTTGTCCGACTCTTTGCTACCCCATGGACTGACTTCAGCCCACCAGGATTCTTTGTCCATGGTATTATCTAGGTAGGAATGCAGAGTGGGTTGCCATGCCCTCCTCCAGAGGATCTTCCCAACCTAGGGATCGAACTCTCAGTCTCTGGTATCTCCTGCATTGCAGGTGGATTCTTTACTGCTGAGTCACCAGAAAAAAAATCTTAGGTACTTTAAATATTTTGCTGCAAATTATGAACACTGAATAGTAGGAGTGGGTTTAACATTCACCCAAATAACAAAGGACCTGAATCTTTAATGAATCTACTTATGCTGCCTTGTTTAAAATGCTCATAAAGACATGTGAAGCATCATACAAATGATTCTTTAGAATGAAACAATAGCTCTTACAGCTCCTACTTTTAACATAATTTATTTCATTCTTGTTGAAAGTATTTATGTAAGATATCCTGAGTAATTTCCAGAAGTAGAAAGGGATCGTGTTCATGGATAAAAACATGCAATATACACACTATTCACATCTATGTAGACAATTCCAGGGATAAGAACATAATCTTTGATCACTGAGAACTTAAATAAATGGGTGTTATAATAAACATGTCAATTATTTTAAACTCATTTTTATGTTCAATGTAATTGCAATTAAATTTTTAATAAAAGTATGCCCCCAAAGTTTATTAGAATTTATTATTAATAATTACAGAAAATTAAAATGAGAAACTATAGAAAAAAACATTTCAAATAGCAAACTACCAAAGAATTTTAAAATGTTAATCTTAAAGTTTAAGTGCAACTTGTAAACATTTTTCTAAAAACAAATTTAGTAATATATAACAAACTTCATACACAAAAGTCTAATAATTCTCCATTTAAGAGTAATAAGAAGGAAAAGAATAATTTAACAAAGTGTTCTTCACAGAAATGTACTTCATTACATTCATTTTATAAAATGAGATTTCAACATATGAATTCTGAATTTTGGGAGGACGTCAATATTCAGTACATAACCAATGAGAAAGTGGTGAGAGTGGTTTAGTGGAGCTCTGGACATTGAGAATAAATGAAAACAAGATGCAGTTAGATTAGGCCAGTATATGAAGGGGCTATGAAGCTACAGAGTGCAAAGTTCCCCTGTAGTTCTCATGGTCTGAATGTTCTACCTCCTACATGGGAGAGTATCCATAAGCTTTAGATTTTTCCAGTAGGATCAGCAGTGGTCCCTGGGAGGAAAGGGGAGAGAGACAAGTGATTTAATTCGAAAAACGCAGAGGCAAAATGTGCAAAAGCCCCAGATCAGGTATATTTGAACAGTCACTGACGGGTTGCCTTCTTAAACATTATTGAGTTACATTATTTTTATTATTATTATTTTAGGCAAAAGTACACTTTGAATGGTTAATATTTATTTAGCCACTGAAACTAGCATATGCACTATTACATTTTTAGTTTTTAAAAAAACTTTATGTATTGGAGAAAGATTCTTGACCTGTATGCAGTGATATATTTACTACAGAGAACTGTGCAGAAATTGCATACTATTCATCTAGACAGGTTTCCATTATACTTTGCCTATTGATAGAATATAAAAAGCTTTGAATTTGACCAGGCTGTCCATTCATTCATCTCTGAAAAGTTAAGTGATATTTTATTTTAGCTACTAACAGCATCAAAAAGCTTATACATTAGGTAGCTTCTCAAAATGTTATTTATGCTCAATGGCATTTAGCACATAGAACAGAGTGCATCTTCCCATCCAGATTCACATAGAGATGTCTCATTTGAGTGCCGTATGCTAAATAACTGGTATTTTGAGAGAGAAGTACTAATAACCTGAGTTTCTTAACCACCAATATGGACTTCTTATTCTGAAAACTTGTCTTCTTGGCCACATCATACAGTGCCAGTGAGTTAATGCCAACAATTGCCCTATTGTGTATTAACCCAGAAGTAGAGCACCAGGTCTGTCTGATGATAATGGCAGGCACTATTATCATATCCAGGTAAACAAAAGCCCATATTTTGAAATACCAATTTGAGATCCAAGTCAAGGGTAAAATGTATTAAGAACTGAGTTTTCAACAATCTGGTATCCTGAATGATATAAACAATTATGGAAATTGATGGCAATTATACCCAGGATGAGTTCCTAGCTACTATTGTTTAATTGCTCAGTCATGTCCAACCCTGTTGTAATCCCATGGACTGTAGCTCTGCCAGGCTCCTTTTCTCTTGGGATTTCCCAGGCAAGAATACTGTAGTGGGTTGCCATTTCCTTCTCTAGGGGATCTCTCTGATCCAGGGATCAAATCCAGGTTAACTCCATTGCAGGCAGACTCTTTTCCATTGAGCCACCAGGGAAGTTATTACTTGCTATGGAGACATTTTTTCAAATTGTTACTCAAATAACATAGCCATAGAGATATTACTTTGCCGACTAATGTCCGTGTAGTCAAAGCTATGATGTTTCCAGTAGTCATGTATGGATGTGAGAGTTGAACTGTGAAGAAAGCTGAGCACCGAAGAACTGATGCTTTTGAACTGTGGTGCTGGAGAAGACTCTTGAGAGTCCCTTGGACTGCAAGGAGATCCAACCAGCCCATTCTGAAGGAGATCAACCCTAGTATTTCTTTGGAAGGAATGATGCTAAAGCTGAAACTCCAATACTTTGGCCACCTCATGCGAAGAGTTGACTCATTGGAAAAGACTCTGATGCTGGGAGGGATTGGGGGCAGGAGGAGAAGGGGACGACAGAGGATGAGATGGCTGGATGGCATCACTGACTCAATGGACGTGAGTCTGAGTGAACTCCGGGAATTGGTGATGGACAGGGAGGTCTGGCGTGCTGTGATTCATGGGGTCGCAAAGAGTCGGACATGACTGAAAAACTGAACTGAAGTGAACTGAAGATCATCCTGCAAAGTGTATCAGAAATGTAAAGTTAGGGTGACAAAGTTTGACAATAATGTTATGCAAGTTAAACTTGGAAATTACATTATGTCTGTTCTGAGAGAAAAGCAGTAAATCCATTTTGTGTAAACATTTATTTTATTGTAGGAAGAAACTTGTATACTTTTGAGCATCACCTTTCCTTTCCAGTGAAACAGAAATAAAAATTTAGCAATAAACAGAAAGTTATAATTGAGAATGTCAATTGCAAATAATATCCTACAGGTTCTACTGATTTTCCCATTGAGTGGAAGAGCTCAAGTCATAATCAGGAAATAATTTTATGTTAAAAATGTCACCTTAAATTGCAAGGATGTTCATAAACATTACAACTAAACATGCCAAAGGAAAAGACACGTTGTCAAAATGCCCAGTTAGCCCAATCAAACATCTCAAGCACACCCTTTGCTGACTTTCTGTAACTCCAGTTTTAAATGTTTTTTTTTTTTCTTCTTTTTCTAAACAAGAGAAAGTTGACAGATACAAGTTGGTAAATGTTAACTGTCTATTCACACAGAGACACAGTATAATGTCTGGGACCAATATCTAGAAAAAGAACAAAAGCTAAATATTTTGTGTCCTATTACACAGGAGCTTAGTACTCTCCAGCTTTCAGAAGAGCTAAGCAAGCATAAGATTTTGCTTTTTCCCATAGAGCATGGTAGTGTTGATTCCATAGAGTTTTTGTACAGACATGAAGGATAAAAATTGATTTGGAACAGAAAGGGATGGAGATTCTTTTTCCCACTAAATTCTGCTCAAAGTAATGTTGAGACACATGGTATAAAGAAGAAAAGAGACCTCAAAAACAAGATGACTTTGCACAAGAAGGGAAAAAAAAATACTGCAACTTGCTCTCAGAGACTAGAGAAAATTTAAAAAAAGAAGAAGAAGAAGAAGAAGAAGAAAGAAAAGAAAGCCAAATTCGTTAGTGTTTGATTAGTCATTCTCTCCTTTATCTTCATCTCCCTCTCCTTTATCTTCATCTTCTTCCTCTTTCCCATCCTCTTCATTGTCTTCACCTTCATCTTCATCCTATCATTCATGAATATCTTCCAATCCTTCCTCCTCCTCATCTTTTTCTTCTCCTTCCCCTTCTTCATCATCCATGTCAGGAATTATGTAGTACTGTAATGGATTTGGCCAAATATCATCTTTGATAGCCTCTCCTAACTTATCTGCACCTGGATCAGAATGATCAGTAAACCAGGTGAAGAAGCTCTCTGGTTCCTCATGCTGTCTCTTCCTGCTGACTTTCTTCTGTATTTCTTCTTGTGTGTTTAGTCAAATCCTTTCTGATTTCCATTTGATTTCAATGGACTTTGAAGATGAATCACCACTCTCATTCAGTAGAAATTCTTTGTTGAGAATTTTACTTTTGAAGTAAGAGTTTTCATTAAAATAAAAATCTATTCTATAACCTGATTTAAAATCTTAAAATTCTGTCAATTCCTATCAAGTAGTGAAGCACTCTTCTTCCTCCTCCACAAGCAGTACACACACTTGTAGATGGTTGGCAAATAGTGTCACCTCAAAATTATGGGGTTTGGTGAACAATTCTGACAGCCTCTGGTTGGGGGAGGGGAACGGTTGATGGAGTTTGTTATATTTCTGTTCTTTCAGAGTCTCTTCACTGGCTTGTTCATTAAATCTGTCATTTGCTTCATCAATATGTTCAGTTGCTTCTTGCTGTTCTTTTCTCCCTTCAGCAAGTTTGGAGAAGCAGACATTTACTGTGATCCAGAGGAAGGAGTCAGTCTCAGTTTATTTGGTTTCTTTACTTAATTTGGAAATGAAGACTGGTGTTTGGGAGATGTGCTGTGGGAAAAGCCAAAAATCAAATCAAGGAAAACCTATACACAAGGAGCTCTGAGACCTCGTATTACTTAATTACAATTGTCATAACAGTTCTTTGAGGCAGGCACACATTTTTCTCTCCATGGTAATTAGTGAAAGTGATAGTGTTAGTCGCTCACTGTGTCCAACTCTTTGTGACTCCACGGATTATAGCCAATCAGGCTTCTTTGTCCATGGAATTCTTCAGGCAAGAATACTGAAGTGGATTGCCATTCTCTTCTCCAGGGGATCCTCCTGACCCAGAGTTCAAACCAGGGTCTCCTGCATTGCAGGTGAATTCTTTACTGTCTGAGCCACCAGGGAAGACCAAAGTGAAAGTTGCTCAATTGTGTCAGACTCATTGTGACCTCGTGGATTATACAGCCCATGGAATTCTTCAGGCCAGAATAATGGAGTGGGTAGTCTTCCTCTTATCCAGGGGATGTTCCCAACTCAGTGATCAAACCCAGGTCTCCCACATTGCAGGCAGATTCTTTACCAGCTGTGCCACAAGGGTAGCCCAAGAATACTGGGGTGTGGTAGCCTATCCCTTCTCCAGTGGATCTTCACGACCCAGAAATCAAACCAGGTTCTCCTGCATTGCAGGTGGATTCTTTACCAACTGAGCTATCAGGGAAGCCCAATTCGTAGACAGGCACATATTTAGAGAGCCTGAAGGACTCAAACACATCTCACAGTTAGAGGAAAAACTTCAAGCTGTCAATTTAGGTCTGTCCAGCTCCAAAGTCCACCAAAGGCATGTCTGATTGATCCACAAAGGAAACACAGGTGATAAAGTCTAAACACATTAAGAGAAATAAAGAACTAAAACAATAAAACTACTTAAAAGCCTTTATCAGAGAATTCTGATAATGAATTTATTACTTTAGAAAACAAATCTGATAAGAACCCATCAAACAGATTAAAATGGAATGATAGAGTGAAGAAAAGTAACTATACAACAACCACAGGCTTTTAGGAAAATCTGAATTAATGTGGGAATAACAACAACAAACAAAAAGACAAATTTATGACAGAATAATTAAGAGAATAGATAACTGAATGGATATGAGGAACAGAGGATAAGAGAAAGTTAATAATGACTGATATTTAAAGTACTAATTTAGCATATTTAATATATATTGAAAGTCAAAAATTCTTGACATATTTTAATACCAATATTGTATATGTTCTAACATATTTCCTTCTTTACATGTATAGCCTTATTTGACCTCATTGTAGCCCTAAAAGTTAGTAAATATATATATATATTATATATATAATGTATATATATAATATATATATATATATATTTGCCATGTATTTTTATAACTGGACAAGGCTGGGTGAGCTTTTGATATGAGCAAACATACATAACAGAGAGCTCAGCAGCTAATGCAATCTTAATTGTAATCTATACTATGGTTATCAAAATGTATTCTTGATTTCCATATATTTGTGTGGAGTTAGTGTTGGTATTGGTATTTGCTGAAATGTAATTTTAGTTAATTCAGTGTGAATTTTTATTTCTAAATAAAGTAGATGTCATTTTGTCTTAGAAAATTCTAAGAAATAAGTGGATCTTTAAAATATTTTTCTTAACTATTATTATTCTACAGGCAAGTAGCTGTACATTATCAAGAAAGCACACGTTGCTTATTTTGAGGATTATTTCACATCTTCTGCTCTTTCTCAGAGACAAAATGATTTGGTTCTTTGAATTACTGTCAGCAACACAAATGTTTAATTCAAATTGAGATAGAAACCAATTATGTTAGGAGAGGTAATTGACAACTGTAGCATTCCAGGAACTTTGGCCTTGGCTGGCACAGAATGAGCAAAAAAAACTGCATTAGGAGACCTATAAGGAGTGTTTATTTCCATAATTCATGCTAAAGAACTGAATTTGGAGACATTCTTAACTCTCTGAAAAAGTAAAGTCAATACAAACTCAAGTTTGTTCGTTTGGATTTTTTTCTAGATGGCTTAGTAACACCATTAAAGCATCCAAATGTTAACTTTCCCATAAAACACTAGCAGGCATGAGACAAAAAGTCCCTGTAATCCTGCTTCTCCCAGTAAGCTAAAATGTATTACATGTTTACAAGCATTGTGTCATCTATCTTTACATATTTTTGTTATTCAATTCACACATCAGGTGCTATTTTTACCTTGACTTTACAAACATATAAAGTGAGAGGCAAAGAGTTATATGATTTGCCTTAGTCACCCATTTATGTTTCTTTTTAGCTCCAAAATTACTCACCAAATTTGAGGAAAGGTTCTTAGTGAATAGGCACTTTGGTTTATCAACATCAATCATGAGTTCCCCATTCAGAGAAGATACTTAAAAAACAAAAATCTCATTCCACCTTATCTAAACAGATAACTTGCTTTGACTCAACCACAAATATTCATATATTTTGAAATGGCATTTTGTAAAGAATCTCCAGAAAATAGAGAAGATACTATAATTACCAGAATCAGAATAACCTGTTTGTTTTTTAACTTTTTTTTTTTTTGAAAATTTTAATTACTTTTAGCAATCACCTAGCATACATTCAAATATACCGACTGAGCTGGTAGGATCTGCACGTGCTCATCATCTTAGAATGATGATGAGTTCATCTTAGTCAGCTCTATAGTAACTGGCATGCTCAGACATCTTTTAGAACAAAATTTTTAATCAATATTGGTCAGGGAAACTAATACAAAAACAAAGAAACAAAACAAACAAAAAAATCATAAACTACCTTATATAACTACCTATAAACTGCCTTATGTAAGTTAGGAATAAACTTTTAGCATAGAAATTAAAGGCTAACAGGAAGAGTTGGAATTCAAAAGGCAAAGAAGCAATTAAGTCATTGTCAAGACTCAGGGAAACTGTCACAGAAGGTCAGGGAAGTATATATTGCAGGACTGGGCCTGCACAGCACTCAGTGGATTCGCCTCACAAACTTGCAGGAAAGAGGTGAAATCTCAGAAGTTCCAATCATCTGTTTCAATCTCATCATTTATTTCTTTCTAAGTCATGAGGTGGTTGGTTCTCAGGAACTTACTGGGAAGCCATAATGAATCTGACATCTACTGAAGAATCTTTCTACAATTCACTAAAAGAAAATGACTTCTTCCCTTCGATCTTCACTATTCGAATCACATACCTCAAAGTCCACCTTAGAATTGTAGAGGAAAATGTATTCTGGGAAATGTCATCACCAGCTTCTCAGCAATCTCCAAAGTCAGGCTTAGAAGGAGACAACGATGATGGCAAGTGGCCAACAGGTAATCCAAATTAGGAAACACTAAGCCCTTTATGTCATGTGTCTCTCCCCATGTAATTGTTTAAATATGTCATAGCTTAGTGACAACCTTCTTTTGATATCTTCTAATTTAAATATTTAAATATAACATACTTTATGTTGTATTGAAATTTAATATTAAAATTTAACATATCTTATGCTAAACTATTCGGGACTGAAAGTAAAGGAAAACAATTTTTGTACAGATTTGAGAGTTGGATCATAAAGAAGACTGCATGCTGAAGAATTAATGCTTTCAAATTCTGGTCCCAGAGAAGACTCTTAAGAGTCTTGAACAGCAAGAAAATCAAACAAGTCACTCTTAAGGGAGATCAACCATGAATATTCATTGGAAAGACTGATGCTGAAATAGAAGCTCCAATACTTTGGCTATCTGATGTGAAGAGTAGACACACTGGAAAAGACCTAATGTTGTGAAAGATTAAAGGCAACAGAAGAATTAACAACAGGGGTGGAAGAGGATGAGATGGTTAGATAGCATCACCAACTCAATGAACATGAATTGAGTAAACTCAGGGAGATAGTGAAGGACAGGGGAGCCTGACTTTCTGCAGTTCATCAAGTCACAAAGAGTCAGACATGACTTAGACTTAACAGCAATAACAATGATCTAAACTAATAACTGAATTAATAAGAATAATTTAGATTTTATTTGTACTGTGCTTACTCAGCCATGTCTGACTCTTTGCAACCCCATGGAATATAGGCCACCAGGCTCCTTTGTCCATGGGGATTCTCCAGGCAAGAATACTAGAGTGGGTTGCCATGCCCTCCTCCAAGGGATCTTCTCAACTCAGCGATTGAACCCTGGTCTTGCACATTGCAGGTGGTTTCTTTACTATCTGAGCCATCTTGTTATAAAATCTGTTATCCTACAGCTGATTTAAAAGAAAACTAAAATGGCTATTAGAAATACAAGTATGGATCAGGCTTTCCAACAACATCTGTTGAGTGTTCAAATGATAATATGTTCTAATTTGTGACCAGTATGTGGAATTGTTTCTCCATAACCAGAATACCTAAGTCTAGGAGTCAAGGTATGGAAATGAGAGTGACCTTAGTCATTAGGGAGTGATGCCATCCAAGGAGAAGCAGCTATGCAGGCGCAAGAGGGTTGAAGGAACACTCCATGTTCAAGGTCAGTAGGGGTGACCATGAGGAGATATCCCATGTCCAAGGTAAGAGAAACCCAAGTAAGACAGTAGGTGTTGTGAGAGGGCATCAGAGCAGACACACTGAAATCATAAAAACAGAAAACCAGTCAATCTGATCACACGGACCACAGCCTTGTCTAACTCAATGAAATAAAGCCATGCCATGTGGGGCCACCCAAGACCGGGGGTCATGACGGAGAGGTCTGACAGAATGTGGTCTACTGGGGAAAGGAATGTCAAAAAACTTCAGTACTCTTGCCTTGAGAACCCCATGAACTTCATGAAAAGGCAAAATGATAGGATACCAAAGAGGAACCCCCAGGTCATTAGGTGCCCAATATGCTACTGGAGTTCAGTGGAGAAATAACTCCAGAAAGAATGAAGGGATGGAGCCAAAGCAAAAACAATACCCAGCTGTGGATGTGACTGGTGATAGAAGCAAGGTCCAATGCTGTAAAGAGCAATATTGCGTAGGAACCTGGAATGTCAGGTCCATGAATCAAGGCAAACTGGAAATGGTCAAACAGGAGATGGCAAAAGTGAACATTGACATTCTAGGAATCAGCGAACTAAAATGGACTGGAATGGGTGAATTTAACTCAGATGACCATTATATCTACTACTGTGGGCAGGAATCCTTTAGAAGAAATGGAATAGCCATCATGGTCAACAAAAGAGTCCAAAATGTAGTACTTGGATGCAATCTCAAAAACGACAGAATGATCTCTGTTCCTTTCCAAGGCAAACTATTCAATATCACAGTAATCCAAGCCTATGCCCCAAGCCGTAATGCTGCAGAAGCTGAAGTTGAACGGTTCTATGAAGACCTACAAGACCTCCTAGAAGGAAAAGACTAGAGATCTCTTCAAGAAAATAAGTGATACCAAGGAGCATTTCATGCAAAGATGAGCAAAATAAAGGACAAAAGTTATATGGACCTAACAGAAGCAGATGATATTAAGAAGAGGTGGTAAGGATACACAGAAAAACTGTACAAAAAGGTCTTCATGACCAACATAATCATGATGGTGTGATCATTCACCTAGAACCAGACATCTTGGAATATGAAGTCAAGTGGGCCTTAGAAACCATCACTATGAATAAAGCTAGTGGAAGTGATAGAATTCTAGGTAAGCTGCTTCAAATCTTAAAAGATGATACTGTGAAAGTGTTGCACTAAATATGCCAGCAAATTTGGAAAACTCAGCAGTAGCCACAGGATGGTAAAAGGTCAGTTTTCATTCCCATCCCAAGGAAAGGCTATGCCAAAGAATGTTCAAACTACCACACAATTGCACTCATCTCACATGCTAGTAAAGTAATGCTCAAAATTCCACAAGCCAGGCTTCAGCATTATGTGAACCGTGAACTTCCAGATGTTGAAGCTGGTTTTAGAAAAGACAGAGGAACCAGAGATCAAATTGCCAACATCTACTGGATCATCAAAAAAGCAAGAGAGTTCCAGAAAAACATCTATTTCTGCTTTATTGACTATGCCAAAGCCTTTGACTGTGTGGATCACAATAAACTGTGGGAAATTCTGAGAGAGATGGGAATACCAGACCACCTTACCTGCCTCCTAAAAAGTCTGTATGCAGGTCAGGAAGCAACAGTTAGAACTGGACATGGAACAACAGGCTGGTTCCAAATAGGAAAAGGAGTACGTCAAGGCTGTATATTGTCACTCTGCTTATTTAACTTATCTGCAGAGTACATCATGAGAAACACTGGGGTGAAAGAAGCACAAGCTGAAATCCAGATTGGTGGGAGAAATATCAATAACCTCAGATATGCAGATGACACCACCCTTATGGCAGAAAGTGAAGAGGAACTAAAAAGCCTCTTGCTGAAAGTGAAAGAGGAGAGTGAAAAAGTTGTCTTAAAGCTAAACATTCAAAAAACAAAGATCATGGCATCTGGTCCCATCACTTCATGGGAAATAGATGGGGAAATAGTGGAAACAATGTCAGACCTTATTTTTGGGGCTCCGAAATCACTGCAGATGGTGACTGCAGCCATGAAATTAAAAGACGCTTACTCCTTGGAAGGTAAGTTATGACCAACCTAGACAGCATATTAAAAAGAAGAGACATTACTTTGCCAACTAAGGTCTGTCTAGTCAAGGCTATGGTTTTTCCTGTGGTCATGTATGGATGTGAGAGTAGGACTGTGAAGAAAGCTGAGCACTGAGGAATTGATGCTTTTGAACTGTGGTGTTGGAGAAGACTCTTGAGAGTCCCTTGGACTGAAAGGAGATCCAACCAGTCCATCCTAAAGGACATCAATCCAGGATGTTCATTGAAAAGACTGATGCTAAAGCTGAAACTCCAATACTTTGGCCACCTCATACGAAGAGTTGACTCATTGGAAAAGATTCTGATGCTGGGGGACTAGGGGCAAGAGGAGGAATTTGACAACAGAGGATGAGATGGCTGGATGGCATCACCGACTCGATGGATATGAGTCTGAGTGAACTCTGGGAGTTGGTGATGGATGGGGAGGCCTGGCATGCTGCGATTCATGGGGTTGCAAAAGTCAGACACGACTGAGTGACTGGAATGAACTGAACTGAACTGAACGTAGTCATTATTACTTACATAATTCAGTGTAAAATGCTTGATTCCCACAATGTAAAGTTATGCTTTTCTCATTCCTAAAGAAGGCATATTCCTTGTCTTGCACATAAGTTAATTTGTACCATAAAATAAATAACTAATAAAGACCTTCTGTATAGCACAGCAAACTCCACTCAATATTCTGCAATGGCCTATATTGGAAAAGGAGACGGTGGGATGATTTGGGAGAATGACATTGAAAAAAAAAAAAGAATCTAAAAATGAAAGGATATATAGGTGGTGCTAAATAATCATTTGGAAATAATATAACTATATTACTTAAGGATCCCATACTAAGAAATGTTAATTAATGTAATCAGCATTGTCATAATGTCAGGTAAGTACTATAACACTGGATCAAAAGTTATTAAAAGGATTGGAATATAGTTGATTTACAGTGTTGTGCTAGCTTCCATGCTACAGCAAAATTAATCTGTTATACAAGCACATACGCGTGCATGCTAAGTCACTTCACTGTGTCCGACTCTTTGTGATCCTATAGACTATAGCCAACCAGGATTCTTTGTCTCTCCTGCATTGGTAGGCAGATTCATTACCATTAGCATCACCTGAGAAGCCCATATACCCACTCATTTTTAGATTCTTTTCCCATATAGGCAATTACAAAATACTGAGAGTTCCCTGTGCTATAGAGTAGGCCCTTGTTAGTTATCTAATTTATGTGTGCATAAAACTGGATACAAATGAATTTGTCTAAAAGACAGGGAATATTCCTTCTTAGGAATCAGAAAAGTATAAATTTTCAGTGATGGAAATGAAGCATTTCACATGGAATTATGTAAATAATAATGACTAAGATCACTCCCATTTCCATACCTTAACTCCTAGATTTAGTATTCTGGTTATCGGAGAAACAATACCACTTGCGGCTTCCCTGGTGGCTCAGATGGTAAAGCGTCTGCCTACAATGTGGAAGACCAGGGTTCGATACCGGGTTGGGAAGATTCCCTGGAGAAGGAAATGGCAACCCACGATACCACTTCAGTTCAGTTCAGTTCGGTCGGTCAGTCGTGTCTGACTCTCTGCAACCCCATGGATCGCAGCACGCCATGCCTCCCTGTCCATCACCAACTCCCAGAGTTCACTCAGGCTCACGTCCATCGAGTCAGTGATGCCATCCAGCCATCTCATCCTCTGTCATCCCCTTCTCCTTCTGCCCCCAATTCCTCCCAGCATCAAAGTATTTTCCAGTGAGTCAACTCTTCATATGAGGTGGCCAAAGTACTGGAGTTTCAGCTTCAGTATCATTCCTTTCAAAGAAATCCCAGGGTTGATGTCCTTCAGAATGGACTGGTTGGATATCATGCAGTCCGAGGGATTCTCAAGAGTCTTCTCCAACACCACAGTTCAAAAGCATCAATTCTTCGACACTCAGCCTTCTTCACAGTCCAACTCTCAAATCCATATATGACTACTGGAAAAACCACAGCCTTGTCTAGATGGAACTTAGTGGCAAAGTAATGTCTCTGCTTTTGAATATGCTGTCTAGGTTGTTCATAACTTTTCTTCCACGGAGTAAGCGTCTTCTAATTTCATGGCTGCAGTCACAATCTGCAGTGATTTTTAGAGCCCAAAATAATAAAGTCTGACACTGTTTCCACTGTTTCTCCATCTATTTCCCATGGAGTGATGGGACCAGATGCCATGACTTTGTTTTCTAAATGTTGAGCTTTAAGACAACTTTTTAACTCTCCTCTTTTACTTTCATCAGGAGCCTTTTAGTTTCTCTTCACTTTCTGCCATAAGGGTGGTGTCATCTGCATATCTGAGGTTATCGATATTTCTCCTGGCAATCTTGATTCCAGCTTGTGTTTCTTCCAGTCCAGCACTTCTCATGATATACTCTGCATATAAGTTAAATAAGCAGGGTGACAATATACAGCCTTGACGGACTTCTTTTCCTATTTGGAACCAGCCTGTTGTTCCATGTCCAGTTCTAACTGTTGCTTCCTGACCTGCATACAGTTTTCTCAAGAGGCAGGTCAGGTGGTCTGGTATTTCCATCTCTTCCAGAATTTTCCACACTTTCTTATGATCCACATAGTAAAAGGCTCTGGCATAGTTAAGAAAGCAGAAATAGATGTTTTTCTGGAACTCTCTTGCTTTTTCCATGATCCAGTGGATGTTGGCAATTTGATCTCTGGTTCCTCTGCCTTTCCGAAAACCAGCTTGAACATCAGGAAGTTCACGCGTGAAGCCAGGCTTGGAGAATTTTGAGCATTACTTTACTAGTGTGTGAGATGAGTGCAATGTGTAGTAGTTTGAGCATTCTTTGACGTTGCCTTTCTTTGGGATTGGAATGAAAACTGACCTTTTCCCATCCTGTGGCCACTGCTGAGTTTTCCAAATTTGCTGGCATATTGAGTGCAGACTTTCACAGCATCATCTTTCAGGATGTGAAATAGCTCTACTGGAATTCCATCACCTCCACTAACTCTGTTCGTAGTGATGCTTTCTAAGGTCGACTTGACTTGACATTCCAGGATGTCTGGCTCTAGATTAGTGATCACACCATCGAGATTATCCAGGTCGTGAAGATCTTTTTGTATAGTTCTTCTGTGTATTCTTGCCATCTCTTCTTAATATCTTCTGCTTCTGTTAGGTCCAGACCATTTCTGTCCTTTATTGAGGCCATCTTAGCATGAAATGTTCCCTTGATATCTCTGATTTTCTTGAAGAGATCTCTAGTCTTTCCCATTCTGTTGTTTTCCTCTATTTCTTTGCATTGATCACTGAAGAAGGCTTTCTTATCTCTTCTTGCTATTCTTTGGAACTCTACATTCAGATGCTTATATCTTTTCTTTTCTCCTTTGCTTTTCACCTCTCTTCTTTTCACAGCTATTTGTAAGGCCTCCCCAGACAGCCATTTTGCTTTTTGCATTTCTTTTCCATGGGGATGGTCTTGATCCCTGTCTCCCGTAAAATGTCACGAACCTCATTCCATAGTTCATCAGGCACTCTATCTATCAGATCTAGTCCCTTAAATCTATTTCTCACTTCCACTGTATAATCATAAGGGATTTGATTTAGGTCATACCTGAATGGTCTAGTGGTTTTCCCTACTTTCTTCAATTTCAGTCTGAATTTGGTGATAAGGAGTTAATGATCTGAACCACTGTCAGCTCCTGTTCTTGTTTTTGTTGATTGTATAGAGCTTCTCCATATTTGGCTGCATGGAATATAATCAGTCTGACTTCGGTGTTGACCATCTGGTGATGTCCATGTGTAGAGTCTTCTCTTGTGTTGTTGGAAGAGGGTGTTTGCTATGACCAGTGCATTTTCTTGGCAAAACTCTATTAGTCTTTGCCCTGCTTCATTCCGCATCCCAAGGCCAAATTTGTCTGTTACTTCAGGTGTTTCTTGACTTCCTACTTTAGCATTCTAGTCGCCTATAATGAAAAGGACATCTTTTGGGGGTGTTAGTTCTAAAAGGTCTTGTAGGTCTTCATAAAGCCGTTCAACTTCAGCTTCAGCGTTACTTCTTAGGGCATAGACTTGGATAACTGTGATATTGAATAGTTTGCCTTGGAAATGAACAGAGATCATTCTGTCGTTTTTGAGATTGTATCCAAGTACTGCATTTCAAACTCTTTTGTTGACCATGATGGCTGCTCCATTTCTTCTGAGGGATTCTTGCCCGCAGTAGTAGATATAATGGTCATCTGAGTTAAATTCACCCATTCCATTTCATTTTAGTTTGCTGATTCCTAGAATGTCAACGTTCACCCTTGCCATCTCTTGTTTGACCATTTCCAATTTGCCTTGATTCATGGACCTGACATTCCAGGTTCCTATGCAATATTGCTCTTTACAGCATGGGACCTTGCTTCTATCACCAGTCACGTCCACAACTGGGTATTGTTTTTGCTTTGGCTCCATCCCTTCCTTCTTTCTGGAGTTATTGCTCCACTGATCTCTAGTAGCATATTGGGCACCTAGTGACCTGGGGAGTTCCTCTTTCAGTATCCTATCATTTTGCCTTTTCATGCTGTTCATGGGTTTCTCAAGGCAAGAATACTGAAGTGGCTTGCCATTCCCTTCTCCAGTGGACCACGTTCTGTCAGACCTCTCCACCATGACCTGGGCTGTCTTGGGTTCCCCTACAGGCATGGCTTGGTTTCATTGTGTTAGACAAGGCTTTGGTACTAGTATGATTAGACTGACTAGTTTTCTGTGAGTATGGTTTCAGTGTGTCTGCCCTCTGATGCCCTCTTGCAACACCTACCATCTTACTTAGGTTTCTCTTACCTTGAGCGTGGGGTATCCTTTCACGGCTGCTCCAGCAAAGCACAGCTGCTGTTTCTTACCTTGAACGAGGGGTATCTCCTTACCACCACCTTCCTGACCTTCAATGTGGGATAGCTCCTCTAGGTCCTCCTGGTCCTGCACAGCCACCGCTCCTCTGGTTGATCCTCCCCTGCCGCCAGCCCTGGCCTCTGGCATGGGTGTCTCCTTTCAGCTGCCTCCCTCTGGCCTCAGGCTCGAGCTCGGGGTGGCTCCTCAGGGTTACCACCCCTGGCCTCGAGCACGAGGTGGCTTCTTCTGGCCTCCCCGACCTCGGACACGGGGTGTCTCCTCCCAGTCACCCCTTACCTTGCACACGGATGCGGGGTGTCTCCCCTGGCCATCCCTGACCTCGGACGCGGGGTGTCTCTCCCCCGCAGCCCCTGACCTCGAACACAGATGTGGTGTGTCTCCTCCAGGCCTTTCCTGAGCCATCACAGTCTGGTACTCTAGGCTACTGCCCCTGACCTCGAACGTGGGGTAGCTCCTTTCAGCAGCGCTTAGTGTGCTGGCAGGCTCTCGCAGCCGGCCGCGCTTAGTGCGCACGCTTAGTGCTGCCACCGTACTGGCCACTAACTCAGAACGTATCCTAACTTGAACACTCAACAGATGTTGTTGGAAAGCCTGAACCATAATTAAGTTTCTAAGAGCCATTTTGGACATGAGCACATTGTTAAACTTCAATCACTTTTAGTGAATTTCCTGAACAGAGGATATGTTGTGTGTGTTCTCTGTTGTTACAGACATCACTCTATAAGTCTACTGATGGTGAACTTACTGAAAGAAGCACTGCAGATTTGAAGAGAAATTTATATCCAAATAAATGTCTCCTGGGAGAGAGAAATCATTATTCCTGTCATGAAAGATTCAGTCCATTGTATACACCTCTTGTGGCTGCCATATCTTCCAAAAGAGACTGCGGTTTCCTCACTCAGCAATTTGGTAGTAGTTCAGCCTTAGTGAGTAAACCCCCAGCCTAGGTAGTTCATCCCTCTGTAGTATCTGGTCTAATAATCTAGCTGACATCCAAAGAATAGGTCATTTTGTCCAACAAGTTATTGATAATTTTCTCTATGTGCTGTGCTGTGCTCAGTTGCTTCAATCTTGTGTGACTCTTTATGATCCTATGGACTATAGCCTGCCTGGCTCCTCTGTCCATGGGATTCTCCAGGAAAGAACAGTGGATGGTTTCTCATGCTCTCCCTCCAGGGGATCTTCCCAACCCAGGGGTCAAACCTGCATCTCTTGGATCTCTGCATTGTAGGCCCACTGAGTCATCTGGAAAGTCCAAACTTCTCTATTTTGGTTGTCGTTTTGTGAACATTCTCATTGAAAAAAAATATTTTGTTCTAATTCTGAGAGCTGTAGCTTCATAATTTTCCCTTAGATCTTGTTATCATTGATTTTAAATCTCATTTCTTTGAAATTCCTAACCACTGTTCAGGTTCTCTCCTGAAAGGTGGTGTGGTATTGTAGGGCCACTTTCAGGAAGCACCAGTGTATTGTGCACAACTATTTTATGTTTAGGTTTCATTTTTCTTTAGTTTCTTTCTCCCCATCCCTCTGTCTTTCATCAACTGGTGAAACAGCAGTTTTCATCTCTTTGAGAGCGTCACTGAGTGTTGAGAGAGTCAGCAATGTAGGGAAACTATAAATCATGGGTGGGAGTTTAAATCATTTGCTCCTATAATATATACTGGTTTTCAGAACTGAACTTATATATCACTTCCACATAATGATAATTTCTGTGCACTTCCTATGCCATGTGTTGAAGGTTGAGATAACACTCAGTTTTTATGAACAATTCAATTTGCATGGTAATGTAGTATTTCATGGTTAGATATTAAATCTCTCTTAGGGCTCAGTAGCACATCAGGACCTTTATTGTTTGTTTGTTTGTTTGTTTGTTTTTTAAAGAGAGAGAAAATATGTCTCTAGAAAATATCATTTGACTCAAATCCCAAGTGTTTGTGCTTGACCATGAATTCTGCAGTCTTATTAAACTCACTTATTCATTACAGCAGATTTTTGGTAGATTTTTTGATTTTCCTCTTAAATATACAACACATTTATTTTGTAGAACTTAAGAGGAAAACTGCTCTTTAATATAAACTCATCTGTTTAACAATGATGTTGCTCTTCTTTTGTTCCTGAAGAACCTAGGTACTTTCTGCTATCACTTCCCTCCACGTGAACAATACCTTCAGTATTCTCTTAAAGCAGATCTTCCAACAAATAATTTAATTTTATTTTATTAGCAATGAATTTATTCCCTTAATCCTTAAAGGAGTGATGCAGACATAGATGACAAGACATTCATAAATAGAAAGATGAAAACAGATATGGATATAAATATAGATGATATAGATATATGTGTAAATGAAGATAAAGTAGATATGGAAATAAATAATAGATATATATGGCTTCAGAAGCTTCAGCAATTTAATTATGTCATTCATTTATTTCCAAGTAACTGATATGCATTCTATTATTTTCTATCTGCTTTCAAATATTTTCATTCATTTTGTATTTCAGAAATTTTATTGTGATGTGCCTAGGCATGATTTTCTTTGAACTTATCTTATTGAACTTTATTTCTTGAACTGAAATCTTAAATTGATGTATTTTACCACCTTTTGAAGTTTTCAGCATTATTTCTACACATACATCTTTTGTCCATGTCTCTTTCGCTTCTCTTCCTAGAATTAAACTGTTAATATTGCAAAAATTGTTGTATGTGTATCTGAGGCTTTATTCATAGTTTTTTTTTTAACTTTTTGTTTTCTTTATTCAACTGAATATATATTTTTTGATCTATCTGAAAGGTCATCATTGTTTTGTGTGTAATCTTCATTCATAATCTACTGAAATCTCATTTTAATTATTTTAATTTTCATTATTCTCCCAATTAGTTCTTTTAAAAAAGAAGAGCACTTAACATGATTTCTACCTCTTAACAAATAATAGCACAATACACTGTTATGAACTATTAAACACCCTATGTTGTACAGTAGATCTCTAAAATTCATTCATCTTTTATATCTGAGTAGCAGCTCCTGACTTTCTCTTCCCCCATAGCATGGCAACTATCATTTTGCCGTTTCTATCAGTTTTATTATTTTAGATGCCTCATATAAGTGAAATCATGTCATATCTGTCTTTCTGTGATTGACTTATTACACTTAGTACAGTGTTCTCAAAAAAAAAAAAAAAGTACAGTGTTCTCCAGGTCCATCCATATTGCTGTGTAAGACACAATTCCTTTTTAAAGCTAAATAATATTTCCTTGTTTGTATATAATATATTTTCCTTATTCATTTATGCATTGATGGACATTTGAGTTGTTGCTATATATTGACTATTGTGAATAACACTGCAATGAACATGTAATGCAGATATCTTGGAATCCTGATTTTATTTATTTTGAGTATATAGTCAGAAGTGAGATTGATAGATCATATGAGAGTCCTACTTTTAGTTTCTGAGGAGTTTCCATATGCTTTTCTTATAGTTTAGTTCAATTCAGTTCAGTCACTCAGTCATGTCCAATTCTTTGTGACCCATGAACCACAGCACGCCAGGCCTCGCTGTCCATCACCAACTCCCAGAGTCCACCCAAACTCATGTCCATTGATACAGTGATGCAATCCACCATCTCATCCTCTGTCATCCCCTTCTTCTCCAGCCCTCAATCTTTTCCAGCATCAGGGCCTTTCGAATTAGTAAAATCTTTGCATCAGGTGGCCAAAGTATTGGAGTTTCAGCTTCAACATCAGTCCATCAAAGGAACACCCAGGACTACTCTCCTTGAGGATGGACTGGTTGGATCTCCTTGCAGTCCAAAGGACTCTCAAGAGTCTTCTGCAACACCACAGTTCAAAAGCATCAGTTCTTCGATGCTCACCTTTTTATAGTCCAACTCTCTCATCAATACATGACCACTGGAAAAACCATAGCCTTGACTAGATGGACCTTTGTTGGCAAAGTAGTTTCTCTGCTTTTTATTATGCTATCTAGGTTGGTCATAACTTTCCTTCCAAGGAGTAAGCATCTTTTAATTTCATGGCTGAAGTCACCATCTGCAGTGATTTTGGAGCCCAGAAAAATAGTCAGCCACTGTTTCCACTGTTTCTCCACCTATTTTCCATGAAGTGATGGGACCAGATGCCATGATCTTAGTTTTCTGAAAGTTGAGTTTTAAGTCAACATTTCTAATCTCCTCTTTCATTAATAGGCACTTTAGTTCTTCTTCACTTTCTGCCATAAGGGTGGTGTCATCTGCATATCTGAGGTTATTGACATTTCTCTCAGCAATCTTGTTCCAGCTTGTGCTTCTTCCTTCCAAGTGTTTCTCATTATATACTCTGCATATAAGTTAAATTAGCAGAGTGACAATATAAAGCCTTGATGTACTCCCTTTTCCTATTTGGAACCAGTCTCTTGTTCCATGTCCAGTTCTAACTGTTGCTTCCTGACCTGTTTGCAGGTTTCTCAAGAGGCAGGTCAGTGGTCTGGTATTCCCATCTCTTTCAGAATTTTCCACAGTTTATTGCAATCCACAAAAGGCCTTGGCATAGTCAATAAAGCAGAAATAGATGTTTTTCTGGAACTCTCTTGCTTTTTCCATGATCCAGCAGATGTTGGCAATTTGATCTCTGGTTCCCCTGCCTTTTCTAAAACCAGATTGAACATCTGAAAGTTCACAGTTCATGTATTGCTGAAGTCAGGCTTGGAGAATTTTAAGCATCACTTTACTAGAGTGTGAGATGAGTGCAATTGTGCAGTAATTTGAGCATTCTTTGGCATTGCCTTTCTTTGGGACTGGAATGAAAATTGACCTTTTCCAGTCCTGTGGCCACGGCTAAGTTTTCCAAATTTGCTGGCATATTGAGTGCAGCACTTTCACAGCATCATCCTTCAGTAACTGGAATTCTGTCACGTCCACTAGCTTTGTTCATAGTGATGCTTCCTAAGGCCCATTTCACCTCATATTCCAGTATGTCTGGATCTAGTTGAGTGATCACATCATCATGATTTTCTGGGTCACGAAGATCTTTTTGTACAGTTCTTCTGCGTATTCTTACCATCTCTTCTTAGTATCTTCTGCTTCCATTTCTGTCCTTTATTGAGCCCATCTTTGCATGAAATGTTCCCCATGGTATCTCTAATTTTCTTGAAGAGATCACTAGTCTCACTTTTAGTGAGAATACATATTTAGGCATTTAGTTTATATCTACATTTATTTTATGCAGCATAGGTATAATATTTGCTTTAAATATTTTATGATAATTCCAAATTCTGGATCACTTGAAAATTTTCATTTGTTGATTGTATTTTCCTTTCAGAACTGGTCACAATTTCCTATTTATACATATGTCAAGAAATTTTGAATTATTTCCTTAGATTTTAAATATTAGGTTGTGGAGGATATAGATTTTTCCATAATTTTATAAAAATTTTGATTTTTCTTTCATTTTGATTCTTTACCTGTTTTAGCCACAAATTTACTTAACTTCAGCTAACAAAGGCTTTGGAAGCTTCTCCCCATCAAAGGAAACCATAAAAATAAAAACACAAAAGATAATCCATAAAACAGGAAAAAATATTTGCTTATGATGTGACTCCAAAATTTACAAGCAGCTCATATAGCTCAATATCAAAAAAAGGTGAAATCAAAATGCAATCAGAAGACCTAAATAGACATTTCTCCAAAGAAAATGTGCAGGCGGCCAAAATGCACAAGAAAAGATGCTCAACATCTCTATTAGAGAACTGTAAATCAAAACTACAATTAGATATTAACTCCCACCAATCAGAATAGCCATCATCAAAAAAATCGACAAACAGTAAATTCTGGAGATGGTTGGAGAAAAGAGAACCCTCCCACACTGTTGGTGGGAATGTAGATTGATAGAGCCACTATGGATAACAGTATGGAGATTCCGTAAGAAACTAAAAATAGATCCACCATATAATCCCATTACTGAGTGTATATTCAGAGAAAAGGATACATTCACTCTGATGTTCATTGCAACACTGCTTACAATAGCCAAGATGTGGAAACAACCTAAATGTCCACTGATAGAAAAATAGATAAAGATGTGGTACATATATAGTGATATATTACTCAGACATCAAAGAGAATGAACAATGCCATTTGCAGAGACGTGGATGTACCTAGAAACTGTGATACCAAGTGAAGTAAGCCAGAAAAGAAAAACAAATAATATTACTTATATGTGGAATCTAGAAAAAATGGTACAGTTAAACTTATTTAGAAAGCAGACATAGAGTCACATGTAGAGAACAAACTTATGGTTACCAAGGGGGAAATGGAGTTGGTATGAACTGGGGGTTTAGGATTGATGCATATACATTAGTATGGACTTCTCAGGCAGGGGCTAGTGGTAAAGACCCCACCGGCTAATGCATAAAGATGCAGGTTCCCTTGGTTTGGCAGACCCCCTGGAGAAGGGCACAGCAGCCCACTCCAGTATTCTTGCCTGAGAAGTCCCATGGGCAGAGGAGCCTGGAAGTCTACTGTCCATGGGGTCGCAAAGAGTAGGACATGACTGGATTGACTTAGCACACACTTGAAGAGTTGGATTATAGATATGGCATAAAAAAAAGTCAGTGCTCTGTGGTGACCTATTTGAGAAGAAAATCTAAAAAAAGACAAGGTATATGTATACATATAACTGATTCACTTGGCAGCAGAAACTAACACAACACTGTCAACCAAATATACTAAAAAAAAAAAAAAGATAACCAACTAGGACCTACTGCACAGTGTAGAAAATGCTGCTCCATATTCTATAATAACCTAATTAGGAAAGAATTTGAAAAGAATAGATACATGTATATGTATAACTGAATCACATTGCTGTGCACCTAAAATATAGCACAATATTGTCAATCAAGTATGCTCCGATATAAAATACAAATTATAAAAAGTAAGGTATGGAAGACTTAGATAGGAGTTAAGTGTTAATTCAGTTTTAAAGGCCTTTGCTCGATGTCTATTCCTTCCATGCACAGTTCAGAGTCCAGTCTGAGGCTTGTTTGGGAACATATATGAAACCAGAAAATTTCCTTCATCTCGTCTCTTCTGTAACGCTTTTCCTATGCTCTCTGCTCTGCAAGTCCCACACTTGTACTTCTAGTCAAAAAGTTCAAATTATTTTAAAGTTTTGTCTGTTTACATCATTGTTCTGCCATGTAGCCCTATGACATCCTCAGGCCAAAGCCATGAGAGAGAGAGAGAGAGAGAGAAAAAGAAGCTGATTTCCGTGAATCTCATTTCTTCCAAATTAGACATCTGCACACACTACCTGATTTTGTTATCTTTTCAGAAAGGAAGAAATGAGTTCTGCTAATTTATTTGGGTAGGAAGTTAAAGGATTGAAAATAGACTAGTCAAATGTAAAGCTGAAGTTTGGTGATCCTAAGAATGATCTTACTGAAGTGGTAGAGATTAAAGATTTTCAGTTCAATTTTTATATAAAATATAATATTGTAAATTTTTCACATCGGTTTAACATGCAGTGGATTGTTAAATTTTAATTGTTTTTAAAAATTCGGTGTCTTCATAATGTTTATTCACAAATTCCTTACTTTTATTGTTGGATCATCTTTTCATATTTTGAAAATGTGACCTAAAACACTGACTTTGGAAAGCCCTAACTGTGACAAAAGCTTTTAGTACATTTGTTTTCATGTACCTCCATGATTTCTAAATGCTCCACAAAGTAGGGACATTTGATGCTAGTGGTAAAGAATCTGCCTGACAATGCAGGAGACGCAAGAGATGTCCAGGTTCAATCCCTGGACTGGGAAGATCCCCTAGAGAAGGAAATGGCAATCCACTCCAGTATTCATGGCTGAAAAAGCCTATGGACAGAGGGGCCACATGGGTGACAGCCCATAGGGTCACAAATAGTTGGACAAGACTGAGCATGAACACACACATGCACATTTTTTAATTTAATATGCTTTTCCTAAAGCTGTTTACAGTGTATAATAAAAATAATCTAAAAACCAGTAATAATTAGGAATTGATCACACAAAAGAAATGATAAATTTTATCTGCATTTTCATATGTTCAAACTCTGCACCATAAATAGGAAATTAAGAGGGACTAAACAGTTATAATTAAAAAAAAATAAATCATCTGCACCCTCATGTCACACTGATCCAAATGATGATATCTTAGAGTTTCCAGTCAAAATTTAAGAGATAATTATTTTTTAACAAATGTGTCCATTGAGAAATTTGTATTAATGTGTTGGAAATCCACTGATAAAACTTTCCTCTGTAATATGTATGTGTTTCCATGATACAGTCATCAATCAGCATATTGAAATTGCCCCTTCCATGCAAAATAACAGTTTTTACCAAGAAAGGAAGACCCATGAAGTCATTGTTCTCTCCACTGAAGTCCTCACCTGGTGTGGGTATGTCTCAGAGCAGCTGCCTATTCTTCCTGAACTCGTGTCTGTTAAATGATCCCCAGTATCTAATCCATCTGCCCCCTTGCTGCACTGACAGTCACCAAAGTTGGCAGATAATGTTGACTATCTGCCAAAAATAAATAAAGACATCATTTTTCTCTAGGAAAAAAATGTGATTGGGACAATAACAATTTTTTTTTTTTTTGGAAGCTCTCTATCATCCCTCCCTCTTCACAGTAATCCTTTCATCTGACTGAAAAAAAAAAAAAAAGAAGCATATTATTGTTAAGAGTAGGATAAAGAACATAAAGCCCTTCACTGAAGAAGGACTATGTTCATTTTTGATTTGCCACAGTCTGATAAGAAACCTGAGGAATGTTCTGGGACACTGTGTAAATAGAACAAGAGAGTTCAACTTGATTCACCTGATACTTTCTGAAATTACTTGATAGCTTGGAGTAATGTAGTAAAACGATATATTCTTTGTTCCTCTTTGGCAACATTTAAATAATTTATTTTATTTGATCTTACAGTTCATTCTGGAAACATCTATCAACAACCAAAAATCAGATTTAGAGATATTGGAAAGTACAACAAATATGACTTTCATGCAGATGAAAGCTAAATGCTGAAATTGAGAATTTGGTTTTAAAATGTCTCTATATTATCCTATAAGACTAAAGTTGTCTAAAACATGCTAATATCAACAAATGATGGGTATATGTAACAAATAATTCTTTAAGTTGTTAAAAAGCCTCTCATTTTTAATGTTAAAAATACCAAAATAGTGAAAACTCACTATGTAAACTTTAAATAATATGTAAGTGTAAAGAATAGTAGTTGAAAACTCCCTTCTGCTTAGGTATATATATATATATATATATATATAACATATACACATATATAGAATAGAATAGCATATATAGATAAAATAGCAGTGAAAGAATCTTCTCATACTTTTTATCTGCATCATTAGTTAAGAAGGATTTAATAATGACTCATACTATAAATTCATTTTGTGACTTGATTTTACAATTAACAGAATAGTGTATACTGGATTTATATATATATACATAAACTATTCCTACCATTACTATCCTTCATTATTCATTTAACTATTTCACTAGTAATGCACATTTGGTTCCTTGACAAGTATTCAAGAATATAAACATATATTTACAACTACATATATAATCATAAAATATGCATACGTACTCACTCATTCAGTCATGTTTGACTCTTTATTACTTCAGTTCCAGAAAAACATCTATTTCTCCTTTATTGACTGTGCCTAAGCCTTTGACTGTGTGGATCACAGTAAACTGTGGACAATTCTGAAAGAGATGGGAATACCAGACCACCTGACTGGCCTCTTGAGAAACATGTATGCAGGTCAGGGAGCAACAGTTAGAACTGGACATGGAACAATAAACTGGTTCCAAATTGGAAAAGGAGTACATCAAGGCTGTATATTGTCATTCTGCTTATTTAACTTATATGCAGAGTACTTCATGAGAAATGCTGGGCTGGAAGAAGCACAAGCTGGAATCAAGATTGCCGGGAGAAATATAACCTCAGATATGCAGATGACACCACCGTTATGCAGAAAGTGAAGAAGAACTAAAGAGCTCCTTAATGAAAGTGAAAGAGGAGAGTAAAACTTGGCTTAAAGCTCAGTATTCTGAAATTAAGATCATGGCATCTGGTCCCATCACTTCATGGGAAATAGAAGGAGAATCAGTGCAAACAGTGGCTTACTTTATTTTCAGTTCAGTTCAGTTCAGTTGCTCAGTCATGTCCGACTCTGCAAACCCATGAATCGCAGCACCCCAGGCCTCCCTGTCCATCACCAACTCCTGGATTATACTCAGACTCATTTCCATCGAGTCAGTGATGCCATCTGGCCATCTCATCCTCTGTTGTCACCTTTTCCACCTGTCCCGAATCCCTCCCAGCATCAGAGTCTTTTCCATTGATTCAACATTTTGCATGAGGTGGCCAAAGTACTGGAGTTTCAGCTTTAGCATCATTCCTTCCAAAGAAATCCCAGGGATGATCTCCTTCAGAATGGACTGGTTGGATATCCATGTAGTCCAAGGGACTCTCAAGAGTCTTCTTCAACACCACAGTTCAAAAGCATCAATTCTTTGGCACTCATCTTTCTTCACAGTTTAACTCTCATATCCATACATGACTACTGGATAAACCATAGCCTTGACTAGATGGACCTTTGTTGGCAAATTAATTAATGTCTCTGCTTTTCAATATGCTATCTAGGTTGGTCATAATTTTTCTTCCAAGGAGTAAGTGTCTTAAATTCATGGCTGCAATCACCATCTGCAGTTACTTTGGAGTCCCCAAAAATAAAGTCTGACACTGTTTCCACTGTTTCTCCATCTATTTCCCATGAAGTGATGGGACCGGATGTCATGATCTTAGTTTCCTGAATGTTGAGCTTTAAGCCAACTTTTTAACCCTCCTCTTTCACTTTCATCAAGTGGCTTTTAGTTCCTCTTCACATTCGGCCATAAGGGTGGTGTCATCTGCATATCAGAGGTTATTGATATTTCTCCCGGCAATCTTGTTTCCAGCTTTTGCTTCCTCCAGTCCAGCATTTCTCATGATGTACTCTGCATATAAGTTAAATAAGCAGGGTGACAATATACAGCCTTGATGTACTCCTTTTCCTATTTGGAACCAGTCTTTCGCTCCAACTGTTCCTTCCTGACCTGCATATTGGTTTCTCAAGAGGCAGGTCAGATGGTCTGGTATTCCCATCTCTTTCAGAATTTTCCACAGTTTATTGTGATCCACACAGTCAAAGTTTTGGCATAATCAATAAAGCAGAAATAGATATTTTTCTGGAACGCTCTAGCTTTTTTGATGATTCAGCAGATTTTGGCAATTTGATCCCTGGTTCCTCTGCCTTTGGTAAAATCAGCTTGAACATTTGGAAGGTCACGGTTCACGTATTGCTGAAGCCTTGCTTGGAGAACTTTGAGCATTACTTTACTTTATTTGGCGGGGGTGGGGGTGGGGCACCAAAATATCTGAAGATGGTTATTGCAGCCATTAAATTAAAAGACGCTTACTCCTTTCAAGGAAAGTTATGACCAACCTAGACAGCATATTAAAAAGCAGAGACATTACTTTGCCAACAAAGGTCCATCTAGTCAAGGCTATGGTTTTCCAGTGGTCATATATCAATGGCAGAGTGGCCTATAAAGAAAGCTGAGGGCCAAAGAATTGATGCTTTTGAACTGTGGTGTTGGAGAAGACTCTTGAGAGTCCCTTGGACTGCAAGGAGATCTAACCAGTCCATCCTAAAGGAGATCAGTCCTGGGTTTTCATTGGAAGGACTGATGTTGAAGCTGAAACTCCAATACTCTGGCCACCTGATGGGAAGATCTGACTCATTGGAAAAACCCTGATGCTGGGAAAGATTGAAGACAGGAGAAGAAGGGGATGACAGAGGATGAGATGGCTGGATGGCATCACCAACTTGTGACACTCGGATTTGGGTGGACTCTAGGAGTTGGTGATGGACAGGGAGGCCTTGTGTGCTGTGGCTCATGGGGTCACAAAGAGTCGGACACAACTGAGTGACTGAACTGAACTGAACTACCTCATGGACCCTAGCATGTCAGACTCTGTCCATGAGATTTCCCAGACAAGAATGTTGGAGTGGTTTGCCATTTCCTACTCCAGGAGATCTTCCCAACCCAGGGATCAAACCTGTAGCTCCTACATTGGAAGCAGATTCCTTACCACTGAGCCACTTGGGAAATCCTAACCATAACATATGTATGCATAATTTGACCATATGCTGTCTATTTTGTTCAAAGAATATTAGAAGTGAAAGTGAAAATTAATTGGTGTGTCAATTTAAATATTAAAAGATATTAAATTTTGCCTATGTTTTTCTCTTTTATAGTTCTTGGCCCTACTTTTAAGTATTTAATTCATTTTGAGTTTATTTTTGTGTATGGTGTTAGAAAGTATTCTAATTTCACTCTTTAACATGTAGCTGTCCAGTTTTCCCAGTACCACTTATTGAAGAGGTTGTCTTTTTCTCCACTATATTTTCTTGTTTCCTTTGTCAAAGATAAGGTGCCCACAAGTGCATGTGCTTATCTCTGGGCTTTCAATCTTGTTCCATTGATCTGTATTTCTGTTTTTATGCTGGTGCCATACTGTCTTGATTACTGTAGCTTTGTAATATAGTCTGAAATTAGAAAGGTTGATTCCTCTGTCTCCGTTTTACTTTCTCAAGATTGCTTTAGGTTATTTGAGATATTTTATATTTATGTACAAATTGTAAAATTTTTGGTTTAGTTCTGTGAAAAATGCCATTGGAAATTTGATAGAGGTTGGATTGAATCTGTAGATTCCTTTGGTTAAATCAGTCATTTTTACAATATTGATTCTTCCAATCTAAGAAAATGACATATTTCTCCATCTGTTTACCTTGTCTTTGATTTCTTTCATCAGGGTCTTATAGTTATCTGCGTACTGGTATTTTGTCTCCTTATGTAGGTTTATTCCAGGCATTTTATTCTTTTTGTTGAAATAGTGAAAGATATTGTTTCCTTAATTTCTCTGATTTTGCACTGTTAGTTATAAGAATGCAAGGGATTTCTGTGTATTAATTTTGTATCCTGAAATTTTACTAAATTCATTGATTAGCTCTATTAATTTTCTGGTGGCATCTTTAGGGTTTTCTATGTGTAGTATCATATAACCTGCAAACTGAGAGCTTTATATTTTCTTTTCAAATCTGAATTCCATTTATTTATTTTTCTTCTCTTATGGTTGTGGCTAGGATTGCCAAAACAATATTGAATAATAATGGTGATAGTGGGCTCCCTTGTCTTATTCCTGATCTTAGAGGAAATGGTTTCTGTTTTCATCATTGAGAATTATGTTTGCTATGGTTTTGTCGTATATTGCCTTTATTGTGTTGAGGTAGTTTCCTTCTATGTAAATTTTCTGGAGGGTTTTTATCATAATATGGGTATTGCGTTTTCTCAACAGGTTTCTCTTCATTTACTGAGATTGTCATTTTTATCTTTAATTTTTTAATATGGTATATCACATCTATTAATTTGCAGATATTGAAGAATCCTTGCATCCCTAGGAGAAATTCCACTTGATCATTGTGCATGATTGATCCTTTTAATATGTCGTGAGATTCTTTTCAATAGCACTTTATCTATGAACCACTGCCCAGAATAATAGGAATAAAAACAGAAATAAACAAATGAGACCTAATTGAACTTAAAATTTTTACACAGAAAAGGAAACTATAAACAAGATGAAAAGACAACCTTAGAATGAGAGAAAATAAAGCAACTAACAAAGGACTAACCTCCAAAATATACAAGGAGCTCATGCAGCCCAATATCAGAAAAACAGGCAATCCAATAAAAATTGGACAGAATATCTAACCAGATATTTTTCCAAAGAAGACATATGTATGAGTCACGAATACATGAAAAGATGCTCAACCTCATTTATTATTAGAGAAATACAAATCAAATCTACAATGAGGTATCACCTCACATCAGTCAGAATGTTCATCAAAAAATCTACAAGCAATAAATGCCGGAAAAGATGTGGAGAAAAGGGAACCTCCTTACTCTATTAGTGAGAAGGCAAATTGATACTACTAGTATGGAGAGTCTTTAAAATCTAGGAATAAAACTACCTTATGATCCATCAATTCCACTACTGGCCATAAGACTTGAGAAAATCATAATTCAAAATGATAAATGAATCCCAATGTTCACTGCAGCCCTGTTTACAATAGCCAGGACATGGAAGCAATCTAGATGTCCATCTACAGATGAATGGATAAAGAATGTGGTAAAAGAAGTGAAAGTGATAGTTGTTCAGTCATTTCAAACTCTTTGCAACCCTATGAACTGTAGACTGTCAGGCTCCTTTGTCCATGGCATTTTCCAGGCAAGAATATTGGAGTGGGTTGCCATTTCCTTTTCCAGGGCATCTTTCCAACCCAAGTATCAAACCTGGATCACCTGCATTGCAAGCAGATTCTTTACTGTATGAGTCACCAGGGAAGCCCAAGAAGTTAAGTTCCAGCTGGAGGTGCTGGAGATTAAATACAGCACCTCATGCATGCTAAGTGTATGTTCTACCACTGAGATATCTATCTGCAAATGAATGGATAAGGAAGATGTGGTACTTCTATACAATGGAATATTATTCAGCCATAAAAAGGGATAAATGTGAGTCAGTTGAAATGAGGTGGATAAAGCTAGAGCTTGTCATACATAGTGAAGAAAGTCAGAAAGAGAAAAACAAATGTCATATATTAATTCATATATGTAGAATCTAGAAAAATGGTACTGATGAACTTATTTGCAAGGCAGGAATGTAGATGCAAATACAGAGAACAAAGTTTTGCAGTAGCGGAAGGAGAGAGTGGGACAAACTGAGAGAGCAGCATTGACATATATACACATGTGTATAATATATAGTTAATGGGAACCTGCTATATAGCACAGGGAGCTCAGCTTGGTGCTCTGTGATGACCTAGAGTGGTAAAAAGGAGAAGCTGGAAGAGGAAGGAGGCTCAAGTGGGAGGGAATAAATGTATACTTATATCTAATTTATGTTGGTGTATGGCAGAAACCAACACAACATTATAGAGCAATTATCTCCAATTCAAAATAAAGTCAAAGAAAAATTTTAAAAGATATTAGCAAATCACCCTTTGGAAATCTATTATAATTCATCATTATTATTACAACTATTATTATTATTATATTGGTTTGTAGAAGTTTTATGAATTCTATATATTCATATTTCTATGCTTTCAGATAATATCTGTCTACTGCAAAATTGATGTCTGATATATTTTAACATTGTTCATGTTAAAAGTTTCAAATCATAGATAAATACTATATAAAAGAATCAAGGAAAATATTAGTCTATTTTTTTCTATATCTAATTTGTAAAAATATGTTCTTCACTCCAATAGTATACAGATATTTTTTGACTTTTTTTTAATTTTAGTTGTTCCAAGTTTAAAGTTTAGAATTTTCAATTGTTTGGAATTTGCTTAGTCACTTAGTATGGGAAGTACTATTTTTCTTAGTATAAAGTTCAAAACACTAGCATATTGTATCAGTAAAATAGTTCAATAGTCATTTATATTCCTTTCTGACCTGATAAACCATAATTTTAATATATAAAATTTTTCATTGATATGTAGAGGAATATTTGAACTGTGTTTCTTTCATTAATTCATTTTCTGCTTCAGAAATGCTATATTTGTATGTGCATACTAAGAAATGAAGTTGAGTTCTCCTTTCATTGTTCTTTCTATTTATTCCTATTATGACTAGCTATCAGTTGTTTTATAACTTTAATTTTTACAAGTTTATTACAAAAATATAGGAAGTCATAGGATATTTCATATGAAGTTATATGATATTTCAAATTCAGTTTAAATCTTCTAAAAATTTTATTTTCACTGTCTTCAGAATTGAATTATAAACCAAAAAGTTTTTAAACATAGTATTATATGTTTAGTTAAGTAAATGGAAATATTTTTCCTATTTGCCATCTTCTGCCTTAAAGAAGAATTATTTTCTTTTTCCAGCTAATATATTATTAATAGTATAAGATTTGAGCATTAGTCTCTTTTTAATGACATTTCTGTATTTGCATAATTTAATAATATGCAAATCAAGTCTCATTCTTTGAGACTCCAATATGCAAATTATTATATTATTTCATAATATGCAAATTATGTCCCATTCTTTGAGATTCCAATGGACTTTAGTTTGCCAGGCTTCTCTGTCCATGGAGATTCTCCAGGCAAAAATACTGGTGTGTGGGTTGCCATGCCCTCCTCCAGGTGATCTTCCCAACCAGAGATAGAACCCAGGTCTCCCTCACTGCAGGCAGATTCTTTCCCAGAGCCACAAAGGAAACTCAAGAATACTGGAATGTGTGGCCTGTCACTTCTCCCCTGGCAACTTCCTGACCCAGGAATCCAACCAGAGTCTTCTACAGGCGTCCGCTGCAGGTGGATTCTTTACCAGCTGAGCTACAAAGGAAGCTCCTATGCAATAATGTGGTTATAATAATGTGGACTTTACTTAAGTTCTTTTTGAAATAATCTTATATGTGAAGAAAGTTTTCTTTATATTATTTGAAATTTAATTATTTCTTTGTTTATCATTAATATTTTAAGTTGTCTGCTGTGCTGATTCAAAGCTGTGAACATTTCTTAGTAAATTGTATTATATGATTACAAAGGTAGATGGAAAAAAATATAAAGCTCTAATTCTGATTATTTTATTTTGTTCCATTTCACAATTTTCAGTTCCCTATTCTGGGTGCTACAGTATTTTCTGGATTTCAGTGCTTAGTGATTATATTAAAAATAGCAAAAATTCAGGTTCTATGTTGGCTAATGAGCAAGTCATACTTGCTCACCCTTCACATAACCAGATTCCACAAACCTCTGAGTATTCTTTTAAATTATGACTCAGGATACACCATCTACTCTAATCCAGTCAGTTTTGTCTTTACCACCCCCAAAATATACTCTTCCACTACCATCAACAAAAACTCTTTAAACTTTTCCCTTTTAGTATTCTTATCCTCTTTTAAATTATAATTTCCAAGCAAACACTCGTTAGCCCCAGGCCATGTTCATCACTCATGGTCTTTTAATCTAAAATGTATTCTTCATGTTTAACTAGTCTCACACTTAGTATAAGGTTATATCTTTTTCTTGCATACCAATTTTCCATAGAAAAATGGCCCTGGAATTTATTCTTAAATTCTTGAGACTAGTGATGTTATTTCTTCTAAAAACACACAAAAATAACATTCTGTCATTAAATGACAGCTTCAGTTAATACATGTCTGGAGAAAATTCTATAATTTATTAATTCATCTACTCTACATTGTCAGGGACAGCACAGAATATTGAACTCTGTTCAACATAATTCTCTTAAAATCAGTTATTAAAAAAGTACTTGTTCATCAAAAATGTCATTATTGGACTTAAAAAGAATAATGTATCTTCTAAAAATTTTAACACATTTCCAGTGTATTGGTTACACACTGTGAACATTCTTCTTCATTTTGCTGATGATGTTAGAAGATAATAAAGCAGGAAAACTTTCATCAAAATATAACTGTTTCCTTGAATATAACAAAAACAACAACAACAAAGGAAAACTATCACGTTTCAGAATGGTAAATTGGCTTTTAAATATATTTTTAAATTTACTGAAGTCTGTAAAATAGACAGGAATAAGATAAACAATGACCTGTAGGGAAAAATCAAAGACTGACAGACACTGCTGTTCTTAATAGGTGCTGCTGCTGTTAACAAACCACCTAGATCTATCAAAAGTTGATTCAAAAAGATTGAAGACGAGGTCTCAACCCTGATTGAAATGAAATGTCAGCAAGGATAAGAGAAGAAAAATGGAGATTGTATTAAAAAAGAAACTATGTTCAGAAATAAGCTTTGGGACATACACGAATCTAAAATGGCATCTATATCCAGCAGAGCAAATTCATGGGGTCTAGAAAACTAGGTTAGTTTGTCTTTTGAAGCACTTGTTGAATTCAGAGTTGAATCTGAACATAAATGGATTTAAAAGAGAATCCTTTTTATTGATTTCCAAGCTAAGATGACATATGAGGCAGAGAAGTAGAAAGGAATAAAAATTGCTAAGGCTGTAAAGCTTGCTATTTTCTTTCTTTCTTAAAGTTTTCAGTAAGAGTATAAACTATGTACATTTATCTACTTTAAGAAATTGTTTACAGTATGCCATGCTGAGAAAACTAGCCATTAGTTTCCTTGATTTTCTTCATATCAGCTCCTACCTTATTCCACACACTAGAAATTATAAAATGACTAGGAGTCCAGATTCCCACTGATGCTACAATTTGAAGACAAGGGCAAGAGATTTACTATTTCAAGGAGGCAGTTGGATGTGATGGAAAGACTATTTCATTAGTCCTGAAAGTCTATGGTTTTAATTTCAGTTCTGACAATTCAGGCAGTGGGTTCTGGAAGTCTCAACCTCTATGAAACTCACTGTTTCCTGATTTAAAATGAGAACAATCCTTAATGTTTCCCTGACTAATCTCCTGACTGCATTCAGTTTTTAAATTATATGGAAATGTGAAGAAATGTACAAATATGGCATTTGACTATTTCTGCATATACAATTTTAAAAGTCTATCAACTCACTATCTCTCACATAATCAACCCTTCCTCTATTTCACCTTGTTAAATCATCCTTACATGTCACTTCTTCGTATATAATCATACCAACCTTAGCCTTCAGCTCAACTCCAAATAAAACTCATGACAATATTTTTTTCCTTGTATCAGTTCTCTTACAATGATATATTTTCCCTTACATTTTCTTAGAAAGCCATGTCCCTCTTTGACTTAACTGATATTGCTTTTTCTTTAAAGTACAAACCAAATTCCTCCAAATATTGTTCAGTTGAATTCATCCTTTCTTATACTCACTCATTCACAGCCTATATTTCTCATCATAAAAATAACACAGAAAAGTCAATTAAATGAGGATAAGTTAAAATATTCCACTGTATATAACAAGCTATTACCTTTTCTATCAGTTCTATGTCCAAAACAAGTCAAACAAACATCATAAATCATCATTGTGGAATTCACCTACATGACTTCAAAGCAAGTTTGCACTAAATGAAGGTAACACAGGAATGATACAATTGGTTCAAAGAATAAAAATAATAATCTGCTGATTGATATCTAATCATCAGCATACTTTGCTGAACCACAATTATTCTGTCATGCAATTCTTCCTTCTGGTGTTTAAGAATAGAATGAAAAAAGAAAAGAAAAAAAAGACTAGAATGAAATTGTGTTTGCTACAAGATAAATTAAGAGAATCACATTTTGGACTCTTACTAGAAAATTAAAATATGATCTGGGACTTAAATGCAAGATGTTTAGAAACGAGTTGGCCAATTCAGTACATAAAATTCAGTTTTATTAGTTGAAAATGATGGTTACATCATAGATGGGGGAAAAACCATAGCCTTGACTAGATGGACCTTTGTTGGCAAAGTAATGTCTCTGCTTTTTAATATGCTATCTAGGTTGGTCGTAACTTTTCTTCCAAGGAATAAGCATCTTTTCATTTCATGGCTGCAATCACCATCTGCAGTGATTTTGGCGTCCCCCAAAATAAAATCAGCCACTGTTTCCCACTATTTCCCCATCTATTTGCCATGAAGTGATGGGACTAGATGTCATGGTCTTAATTTTTCGAATGTTGAGTTTTAAGCTAGCTTTTCACTCTCCTCTTTCACTTTCTTCAAGAGGCTCTTTAGTTCCTCTTCACTTTCTGCCATTAGAGTGATGTCATCTGCATATCTAATCTCCCAGAAATCTTGATTCCAGCTTGAGCTTCAACCAGCCAAACATTTTGCATAGTGCACTCTGCATATAAGTTAAATAAGCAGTGTAACAATATACAGCCTTGATATACTCCTTTCCCAATTTTGAACCAATTCATTATTCCATTTCAAGTTCTAATTGTTGCTTCTTGATATGTGTACATGTTTCTCAGGAGGCAGAAGTGATGGTCTGGTATTCCCATTTCTTTAAGAGTTTTTGAGTTTGTTGTGATACACAGTCAAAGTCTTTAGCATAGTCAAGAGAACAGAAGTAGATAATTTTCTGGAATTCCCTTGCTTTTTCTATGATCCAGCAGATGTTGACAATTTGATATCTGGTTCCTCTGTCTTTTCTAAATACAGCTTGTATATCTGGAAGTTCTCAGTTCATGTATTGTTGAGGCCTAGCTTGAAGGATTTTGAGCATTACCTTGCTAGCATGTTAAATGCAGGCAATTGTGCCATAGTTTAAATATTCTTTGGCATTGCCTTTCTTGAACTAGAATGAAAACTGACGTTTTCCAGTCCTGTGGTCACTGTTGTTTTACAAATTTGCAGGCATATTGAGTGCGTTGCTTTAATAGAATCATCTTTTATTACTTGAAATAGCTCAACTGGAATTCCACCACTTCCATTAACTTTGTTAATAGTAATGCTTTCTAAGATCCCCTTCACTTCACACTCCAGGATGTCTGGCTGTAGATGAGTGATCGCACCATCGTAGTTATCCAGGTCATTATAACCTTTTGTACAGCTCTGTGTATTCTTGCCATCACTTTTTAATATCTTTGCTTTTATTTCTGTGCCTTTTCTTTATTGTGCCCATCTTTATGAAATGTTCCCTTGGTATCTCTAATTTTCTTGAAGAGATCTCTAGTCTTTCCCATTCTATTGTTTTCCTCTATTTCTTTGCTTTGTTCACTTAAAGAGGCTTTCTTATCTCTCCTCACTATTCTTTGGAACTCTACATTCAGATTAATATTCATGAAGTTATTATTAGATAAATATTATTGTTAGTAAATATTTTATTTTATATACATATATGCTACTTAGTTGCTTCAGTGGTGTCTGACTTTGTGAGACCCAATGGACTAGACCCCACCTGGCTCCTCTGTCCATGGGATTCTCTAGGCAAAAGAGAGTTGCCATACCTATGGAGTGGGTTGCCATACCTTCCTCCAGGGAATCTTCCTGACCCAGGAATTGAACCCAGATCTCCTGCATGGTAAGCAGTTTCTTTACCACTGAGCCACCAATGAATCCTATTGTAGATATACAATGATCCCCTTTAGATAAAAAGAGATGTGAATATAAATAAACCATTAAAGTAATAATAGCTAACATTTATTTTGCATTATCATTCCCCAAACTGTTCTACATTTTTTAGAAGTATTATCTGATTTAAGTCTTATAAAATGCCTTAAACTTTATTATTATCATTATTTACTTATGTTCAAGCTGGCCAGCAAGTTTATATGTATGCATGAATATTTTATATATATAGAAATTGGCTGAATAAATATATACCTTACATTATTTTTAAAATTGTTCATAAAATTTTCCCCATTAAAAGATAATACCAATGATAACTAATCATTACCAATTTTTAAAATAATGTAAAATATTTTTCATTCAGCTTATATATATATTTATATGGAGATATATATATATATATATATATATATATATATATATATAGGCATTCCCTGGTGGCTCAAACAGTAAAGAATCTGCCTTTAATACAGGAGACCCAGGTTTAATCCATCAGTCAAGAAGATCCCCTGGAAAAGGAAATGAATATATGTGTACATGTTTACATTATTCTAGATGTCCTTGTTTCTGGGAGCAATATGATTGTAGATCCTTAAAACAATTTTCAAGCTTTGAGATAGCCCCATCAATAGATAAAACTTGTCTCCACATTCTATAGACAACTATACCTATAGAGTTTAAGCATGTGTTACCATTACATTGTTGTTGCTATTGTTGTTAAGTGCTAAATCTTATCTGACTTTTTGTGACCCCATGAACTGCAACCCACCAGAACCCTCTGGCCATAGGATTTCCTATGCACGAATACCAAAGTAGGCTGCCATTTCCTTCTCCAGGCCACCTTCCTTACTGTGTCTCCTGCATTGGCAGAGATATTCTTTACCACTGAGCCACCAAGGAAGCCCCATATTTATATGGTGATGAACAATAATCCCTTGTGGGAAAACAGCATATAGAGTCTAAGAAAATAATAAACCAAAGCAAAGATAATGAAGGATCAATCAAAAGTAATACTGAACATAATAAAATGTTAGCTTTCTTTATCAGTTCTATGTGAGGAGACTCGTGGAAAATGTAATAAAGGATAGCAATGTCAAAGTAAAGCAATCTGTATTCATAAGTATGTAACATAACTCTACCATATTGTGTTTAGGTGCCCAGGTGGGCACTGCAATGATTTGTACAAAAAAACGGTGAGATTAGGAAACTGTCACTACACCAAGAGCTGAATATCACAGAGAAACCCCACATTTTTTAAACAAAAACACAAAGGCATAAAACATAAACATTCAGTATTATTTCTACTAGAATGTTCTACTCCAAGAGCTGAATATCACAGAGGAAAAACACAATTTTTAATGTAACAGAAAATGATAAATCACCAATATTCAGTAATATTTCCACTAGAGTATTTTACCAGAGTGTTTTACTTGATTCCTTCTTCTTATAATATGAATCTTCAGATCTTCAAATATTTCTAGAAGTTCATGCTGGCTATAAAGACAATCTTTTATTTTACTTTTTCTCAACATTATTAAAGAGTATTACAAACATAATAAACAGAGATCATCAAAAAATCTTAAACTTACAGTTAACATTTCCCTTCATACTTAGAGAAAACTTCCACAGAATATATTTACTCTTCCAAGAAGTTGAAAACAGTATTTAAAAAGAAGGTGGGTTAAGATGATATTAATTCAAGAAATATGTAATTAAATTGACAGTTTTTGTAACCATCATCTAACATTTATCAAGCACTCACATTATGCTGTGTGCTACATAAATGCACACCCACTACTTCTTGCATTGCTCTTTTCTGTTGATAACAAGGGCTCTGTGTGCATGTCTCTAAAAAAAGTAATAAAGGATACAATCAATAAAAATTTTCAAACTATGTAAAATAATAAATAAATAGGCACATGAATGATCCCTAGCAAAGACTATTGTGTTTGAAGGAATGACCCTTCATCTCAAAATTCACCTAAATCTCTTCTAGATCTGTGACCTCCTAAGAGGGGTGAACACACAAGGGAACATCCGTGTATAATCAAGTCGGAAGCAGGAAAAGGAACAAGATGGTTATTTACACTCATTTTTACCTAAGGAAAGAAATTAAGGTTTGCTAATATTCAGCTATGGTCATTTTTTTTTTTTAAATAGATCAGGTGGCCATATGTTAAAGGATAGATTATGTATGCAGAAAAAAAAGTTTATCTTTACAGGAGACAAGGACTTAGAAGCTCACCATTTTGCTTTCATTTTATGGCAGTTTATTGCAATTTACGTGTTCCCAGGTACTTAGTCACTCAGTCATGTCCCACTCTTTGGGACCCTAATGAGCTGTAGCCTGCTGGTCTCCTCTGTCCATGGGGATTCTCCAGGCAGGAATACTGGAGTGGGTTGTCATTTCCTCCTCCAGGAAATCTTCCAGATCCAGGAGTGGAACCCAAGTCTACCGCACTGTGGGCAGATTCTTTACCATCGGACCTACCTGGAAAGCCCCAAAATATTGGAATAGGTAGCCTATCCCTTCTCCTAGGAAACTTCCCAACCTAGGAATTGAACCAGGGTCTCCTACGTTGTAGGTGGATTCTTTACTTGCTGAGTTAGGAGGGAAGCCGTGGTAAAGAATCCACCTGCCAAAGTAGAAGTGGGTTCAATCCCTGTGTCTGAAAGATCCCCTGGAGAAGGAAATGGCAACCAACTTCAGTATTCTTGCCTGGGAAATCCCATGGATAGAAGAGCCTGGCAGGCTACAGTCCATTGGGTCTCAGAAGAGTCAGACACTACCTAGAGATTAAATAGTTAAACAGTTTGCAAATTACTCCATTTAGCTTCAATGAAACTAACAAATACAAATTCAGTTAGCTGTTTGAAAGCTTCCTACCTCCCTTCCTAAAATCTGTATTGACACAAGACCAATTATGCAAGCATAAGCCTCGCTGGTGGCTCAGACCATACAGAATCTGCCTGCAATGCAGGAGACCCAAGTTCAGACCTTCGGTTGGAAGCATCCCTGGGGAAGGGAATGGCAACCCACTCCAGTATTCTCGCCTGGAGAATTGCATGGACAAAGAACCTGGAGAGCTAAAGTTCATGGGGTTGCAAAGAGTCAGACAAAACTGAGTGACTAACACTTTCACAGTTCCAAACAAACACCAAGAAAATGATAGCGTTGACTGTCATTTAAATTTCCAAGTGAAAACAATCATAATTTAATCAGATATATAATTGAGTTGCTCAAAAATTCAGAAAAGTATTATCTAGAACATAAATATGGATTGATATCTACTATATTTAATAAGAATATTAGATTTGAAATTCATTTACTGCATTAGTCATAGGACAATACTCAAAGTTGTTGCAAGAATTTGCATAAATGTCATTGACATAAATAACATTATACTGTTATCTAACTGTATTTTAAAATTTAAAATACAGTTAAATCTTTAACTTGCTAAAAGGTAATAATTTGACTGAGAAATATTTTTTCCACATACACAAAAAATGTTGAGAATGTATCAGTTATCAAGAGGGAAGAGTAAATAGTTCATAGAATTTGATGACAAATTGTACTTCTTTCTTTGTACAAAAGAAAAGAGACCCAAACATATTGCTCTATCATTTTTGCTCTGCTGCTGCTGCTGCTGCTAAGTTGCATCAGTCGTGTCTGACACTGTGCAGCCCCACAGACAGCAGCCCACCAGATTCCTCTGTCCCTGGGATTCTCCAGGCAAGAACACTGGAGTGGGTTGCTATTTCCTTCTCCAAAGCATGAAAGTGAAAAGTAAGTGAAGTCGCTCAGTCATGTCTGGCTCTTCCCGACCCCATGGACTGTAGCCTACCAGGCTCCTCTGTCCATGGGATTTTCCAGGCAAGAGTACTGGAGTGGGTTGCCATTTTTGCTCTAAAAGTCACTTAAAAGGCAGTGTATTTTAAAAATATTCTATCCATCAACACTTATTTTAAAAACATATTTAATCTGTATATCTAAGGGATAAAAAGGAGCATTTTAACAGAATCAGAAGATAAATACTGTTGAAAAGAACTGTGTGTGAGTCATCCTAGTGCACCAGCCCCCAAGCATCCAGTATCATGCATTAAACCTGGACTGGCGATTTGTTTCATATATGATATTATATATGTTTTAATGCCATTCTCCCAAATCATCCCACCCTCTCCCTCTCCGAGTCCAAAAGACTGTTCTATACATCTGTGTATCTTTTGCTGTCTCGCATACAAGATTATCGTTACCATCTTTCTAAATCTCTCATATATGCATTAGTATACTGTATTGGTATTTTTCTTTGATGTATGGAAAAACCAATAAAATATTGCAAAGTAATTAGCCTCCAATTAAAATAAATAAATTTATAGTAAAAAGAAAAAGAATTGTGTGTGAAGTAAACAGTATTTACAAAACAGATATTTGAAAATATTTTCTTTGTTATGCTACTGAGTTCTTAAAAATGGCATGTGTACACCATTCATTAAAGAAATCTGTATCTGCACACTTAAAAACACAAAAATTTGAAGAGAGATGTTCCTGTTAAACTCTTCCAAAAACAAACAGTTATAAAACCATTTGTGTTATATATATATATATATATATATATATATATATATATATATAAATGCAGAGCATTGTGATTGCTTGAAAAAAACAAGTGATTTTTAACACAAAATATATAAATTTTGATGAATTAAAAATAGATTATTGTGGAATTTCAAAAATTAAATCTTAAATGGTGAATATGATTTGATGCTGCTCCGGCACTGAAGGCCGTCCACCACGTGTCCTCCCCGGCCATCCCTTCTGTGTCCCCCAACCCGCTCTCCAGCCCCCACCTGTATCACAAGCAGCACAGCGGCATGAAGCTGTCCATGAAAGGCTCCCACAGCCACGGCCAAGGCAGCAGCTACACCTCGGTGGGCACTGGCGGCGTGCGGCCTCCCGTGGGCAACCGGGGCCACCACCAGTACAACCGCACCGGCTGGAGGAGGAAAAAAACACACACACAAGGGACAGCCTGCCTGTCAGTCTCAGCAGGTAATGCACCCGGTGGTGCCGCCCGGCCTGCCCCGCAGACTGTAGCCGGCCGGGCGGGGTCCCAGGACCGGAGACCAGCCCCGGCCGGCCACGCTGCATGTCCCCGTGTGGTGGTCACGTCCTCAAGAACAGCTCCCTGTGTCGAGATAAAGTATGAAAGTTGCTGATAGGTTCTTCCATGTAGGTATTTATATTTGGAGTTATCTCTTCCAGCAATGAGAAATATTCAAACTAAGGATTTAAAACACTGGAATAAAAATCAGACTTCAGTTTAACAAAATGTCAAGCAAATTTTTAAAAACAATAATAAAGACTATCATTTAGAGTAATTCAGTTATTTACTGAATTGCATATAAATAAATACACATATCTTGGGGAAACTTGCTCTATTTTAAAAGCTCCTAATCAGTGAAAGACAGATTAATCTTTATTGTACTGAGGTTATTAAACAAGGTTTTTAAAAGAACAATTGAATTGAATGGTGAGTTAAGAAAAATACTAATTTTGGAGGAGTAGAAACAATAAAAGTGTTAAAGAGATCAGGAATTTAAGTAAAATAAATGAAACTCATAGTTTGGAATCAGAAACTGAATAGAAGAAAGTTTCACCAAAGGAAAAAAAAAAGGGAGGAGGTGATGATAATGTTAGCTAAAGCATTGTTTCATTTAATTCCAATAGGTCAATATCCATGTAACCTAATAGTATTATCTCCATCTTCCATATAAAGAAATATAAGTTTATAGAGCACAGTAAATTGTACAAGGACATCAGGAAAAAGTAGAAAAAAATTTATTAGAAAAATGATACCCCATGTATGGATATTTTTGCTTAAATGTCGATTAACTACATAAATATTAAAGTTCAGTCACTATAAATATACACAATGCATCACCCAGTAAGCATTAAATGTTAAATTAATGTTATTAAAATTTTAAAATAAATATTTTACCAGGAAATGTATTGTAAAACACAGGGAATATAGCCAGTTGTAAATTGAACTTAACCTTTACACTTGTATATAAATAAATAAATTTTTCAATAAATATAACACATACTAAATGAGGTTGGATATATGCAAAATAAAATGAAAGATACTTTTAAAAGATATGTAAAATGTTAATCTATTCTGATCTTTTGGTATACTGATACAAATTTTTTCAAAGATTTTTTGAAATGCCTACTAATAGATTCTCTATACATACATTATTGAGTTATCACTTCAGAGTGAAAATGACATGCACCCCTTTGAGTGCCATGTTTATTAGTTTACTTTGCTAAAGAAAGACATGTATAAAAGTAATTCACCTTTGGAAAGTCATAAATTACATTTTATTAATAATCGCTTTCCATATAAAACCAAAGAAGCCCAGATCATTTGTTTATTTTTAATTAAAAGGCAAATTGACTGAACATAATTGAACTTTGAAAATACCCTTAAATCTGATTTCGATTAGTGAAATCATTCTCATCAATAATTTAACTACTAAATTGATAAATCCCAAAGCATTTCTTTTAAAAACCTCATTAGCATTCCTACATCCTCTTTCCCTTGTAGCTCTTGTTTAATTATAGCAAAACCTTTATTCAGACACAACCCCAGAGAAAATTTTTTAAAAGTTGTTCCTTAGCAGATATGAGATCTAACTAAAGGTCACACAAAATTCTCCAGGAAGCCCAGGGGATACTAGTGGTAGATTAGCACTGAGCTACTGTCCTTAGGGAAGTCATCCTTCCCAGATCTGTGAATACACAAAATATGTCACGCTGGTTAAACTTTCATATACTTTCTTTTTCAAGAAATAATTTTGTGATTAATTACAAATCAACTAATGCTTTCTTTTTCTCATTTTCTTTGTTAGATTATGATTTTAATTTCATTTTTGTAATTCATTGCATGAATTCAATGCATGAATTTAACTTGTTTACCCTATTATAATCATGTAAAGTTTTTCCTAAGGATTACCATTTCTATTAAAACTTTGACACACCTACTGATATATAGTAAGAAAAAAATAAAGAAAATAAAAGACCCTGTAAACTCAAGTCTCCAGCAATTTTTTAGAACATAGCATTAAATATAAAATTTTACCTGGCTTATCTTGGATCTCCTTGTCATTGTCCTTTGTCTTCAAACTTCAGTCTATCTTAGCTTCCTCTTCTCAGAAAAGCAGTAGTCTGGTGCCCTGTCAGTAAATGCAGTTACTTTTACACTTAGATTTGTTAACTCATTGAGTTGCTGGCTGTATGTAATCAAGTCAGACTCCTTTATCTCAGCTTGACTAGCCCAGAGACTCTAATGTCATTTGTTAGATCTCTCCTAAATTCAGGCTCTGGAAGTCAATGTCACACCGCAACCTAATACTTGCTCATTTTCAGAAATAAAATGATTCAATCTTGGCATTAACTGTCTTTAACTTAACTTGTCATTAACTTCTCTTCCTCAGGTCCTCTTGAAAATTGTTTATATATTTTTACATAAGTAAGTCAGTAAGTGTTAGTTGCTCAGTCGTGCCTGACTCTTTGCTACCCTATGGACTGCAGCCCACCAGGCTACTCTGTCCATGGATTCTGGAGTGGGTTGCCGTTTCCTTCTCCAGAGGATCTTCCCAACCCAGGGATCAAACCCTGGCCTCCTGCACTGCAGGCAGATTCTTTACTTACTGAGCTACAAGGGAAGTCCATATATATATATATATATATATATATATATATATATATATATATAAATATTAACATTCTAAACACATAAGTTATGCAAACATCCACTCACTTTATGCTATCATTTTTACCTCTTTTCCCAAAGAATGAGGAAGAAATATGGATTTCCTTTTAGAAATGGATTTTTTTCTTCTCCTAAGATATTTGTTTTCTCAATATAATAGTTATCATTTAATGACTTTAATATGATTGCAGGAAAATCTTGACTCCAAATTCATGACTACATATTAAAGTTGCTTCCAATATCAGTACATATTTTAAAATACAATGCAATACACAAGATTTTAAAAGTCCAGAGTGCTTGCTTGGCAGCTAAAAATAATTATCAAAGGAAGTGAAGCAATATCAACTAGCATAAATTTAACATATACATTTCAAAATGAAATTCCCATATGCAATCACTTTTAAATAAAGTTATGTTTCTTCTATTTAAGCTAATAATTATCAACAGATACAATCTCCCTGCAGGGAACTCTTTGTTTCTTTGTTTTGTTTATGGAGCAGAATATTTAACACTGTCATTTCTTCAGCTCATAAACTGATATCCTTTTTGCTGGGGCAAATTTCCAAATTCATTCTTCTTTCATTTTCATTTAGAGAACCTGAAGAAATAAATTAAAATCCTTCTTACTGCTAAACATTTCCTTACACTTTAGTTGCATAAACACACAAATTCATCATTATCTCTTTTATGAAGATTAAACTAGTTTGAACCAGTTTTATCCACATACAAAGACTAGAATTTTAAATAGTAATATATATCAAACTCTTAAAATATTTCATAGTGCAAATTCTTCCAGGATATTCCTGATGTCTTAAGATGAATTTTCTTAGAAAATTTGATTTCATGTAGAATTTATGGAAGATAGAATTCCATATCATTCAACAATGCATCTTGCAGAATTGGTACATGACAGAGTATAATCTGAGTAAAGCTTTTGAGATTTGTTTAGATTTGGTATGATATTTTTATAGAGACCATATTATACTAAAATGTTGCATTTAATTTATTACTTAGCTCAAATCCAACAGAGTAATACTACAGTAGATTTGGGCAGACAATGTAGATCATCTACCAGTATTTCCAAAACAAGTGAGATACGGTTATTATGAATGTTGTGAGATGACATGATATTATATGACATTATAATATTCCTGAAGAAATATCCTCTACGTGGGAAGTTCAAGTTATAGGTATAACTATCTCAAAGAGTAAGAAATTACTTTTTAAAAGTTATGATTATTTCGGTGTGATTTTATCTGCTTAACTGATAACATTTCCTCATTATATTCAAACATTTGTTCTTTAAACTCTGCAAGTAATTTTTAGCTATCTGAATATATCATTCACTCATATACCTTGTCATGCTGAACATTTTCCTGTTTCTGTGATTCCCGCTCACCTCTACTTTTTATGATGAAATCCTGTCACTCATTCCTCAATTTCAGAGGATATGCAGTCTTCTTACCAGGATTCCTCCATTTCCACTCCATGCTGTGTGTGCGTAGTCTCTCAGTCATTTCCGACTCTGTGTGACCCCATGTATTGTAGCCTGCCAGGTTCCTCTGTCCATAGAATTCTCCAGACAAGAATACTGGAGTGGGTTGCCATTCCCTTCTCCAGGAAATCTTCCCCACCCAGGACTTGAACCTGTGTGTCCTGAATTTCATGTAGATTTTTACCATCTGGGCTACAAGTGAAGCCCTATCTACTCCACATGACGAAGAACTAATCCCAACATCTATAGTGTCCTTATGGTCATTTTCTCCAAATTTCCCACAATTTATTTCTTGTAATTTACTCTTACTTGTTCAGAATTAACCACAGAACAACATGATCAAAACCTAAACTGATACTTTATACTTTGCAAAAATATTTGTTTCCTGATATATAAGATTGCTTGAAGTGGTAGGGATGTTATCAAATGGTCTTATTTTATACATCTCATATTTTTGCAAGGTTAACCAAAAACATTAGGAGAGAAGAGAACCATTCTATCATTCTATATTTCCTCTGCTAGTTAGGCTTTATAAATATCAAGGTATATATTTTAGGTAACGCAGGAGCTTCAGGAACCTGTAGTGGACTATCATAACTGCAGAAGCAGATATGCTTTCTTCCTTTTCATATCCCCCATACTGATGAATATACCCACTTCTATTGATTTTCTACCTCTTTTATTCCTTCCCAACTCTCTGTCATAGTTAACAAAAGAAATATAATCTGTTTAGTTAATCATTTTTGATCTATTCAATATACATTTCCCCATCAGGCAGATTTCTTATCTCAAGCAACTAGATAAACTATAACTGTTAGTTTTCAGGATATATGAAGTGGCCTTTGAAAGGACAAAGGCCATAAAGAAGACATTTCAGATATCCTGGGATGTAAAGTCAAGTGGGCCTTAGGAAGCACCACTACGAACAACCTAGTGCAGGTGATGGTATTCCACTTGAGCTATTTCAAGTCCTAAAAGATGATGCTGTGAAAGTTCTGCACTCAATATGCCAGCAAATTTAGAAAACTCAACAGTGGGCACAGGACTGGAAAAGGTCTTTTTATTCCAATTCCAAAGAAAAGTGATGCCAAAGAATGTTCAAACTATAATACAATTGCACTCATCTCAGATGCCAGCAAAGTAATGCTCAAAATCCTCCAAGCCAGGCTTCAACAGTACATGAACCGTGAACTTCCAGATGTTCAAGCTGGATTTAGAAAAGGCAGAGGATCTAGAGATCAAACTGTCAACATCTGCTGGATCATCAAAAAAGCAACAGAGTTCCAGAAAAACATCTACTTCTTCTTTATTGACTATGCCAAAGCCTTTGACTGTGTGCATCACAACAAACTGGAAAATTCTAAAAGAGATGGGAATACCAGACCACCTGACATGTCTCTTGAGAAACCTGTATACAGGTCAAAAGTAAGAATTAGAACCTGACATGAAACAGATTGGTTCCAAATAGTAAAAGGAGTATATCAAGGCTGTATATTGTCACCTGCTAATTTAATGTATATGCAGAGAACATCATGAGAAATGCTGTGCTGGAAGAAGCACAGGCTGGAATCAAGATTACTGAGAGAAATATCAATAACCTCTGATATGCAGATGACACCACTCATGGCACAAAGTAAAGTAGAACTAAAGAGCCTCTTTTTGAAAGTGAAAGAGGAAAGTGAAAAGGTTGGCTTAGAACTCAACATTCATAAAACTAAGAGCATGGCATCTGGTCCCATCACTTTATGCAAATAGATGGGGAAACAATGGAAAAGTGAGAGGCTTTATTTACATGGTCTCCAAAATACTGAAGATGGTGACTGTGGCCATGAAATTAAAAGATGTTTGCTCCTTGGAAGAAAAGTTATGGCCAACTTAGACAGCATGTTAAAAAGCAGAGGCATTATTTGCCAATGAAGGTCCATCTAGTAAAAACTATGGTTTCACCAATAGTCATGAATGGATGTGAAAGTTGGACTATAAAGAAAGTTGAGGGCTGAAGAATTGATGCTTTTGAACTGTGGTGTTGGAGAAGACTCTTGAGAGTCCCTTGTACAGCAAGGAGATCCAACCAGTCCATCTTAAAGGAAATCAGCCCTGAATATTCATTGGAAGGACTGATACTGAACCTGAAGCTCTGAAATTTGGCCACCTGATGTGAAAAACTGAATCACTGGAGAAGACCCTGATGCTGGGTAAGAATGAAGGCAGGAGGAAAAGGAAATGACAGAGGATGAGTTGGTTGGATGACATCACCGATTCAATGGACATGTTCACTTCAGTTCAGTCACTCAGTCATATCCAGTTCTTTGCAACCCTGTGAACCGCAGCCTGCCAGGCATCCCTGTCTATCACCAACTCCTGGTGTGCACCCAAAACCGTGTCCATTGAGTCAGTGATGCAACCCACCATTTCATCCTCTGTCATCGCCTTCTCTTCTTGCTCTCAATCTTTGCCAGCATCAGAGTCTTTTCAAATGAGTCAGTTCCCCGTATCAGGTGGCCAAAGTATTGGTATTTCACCTTCATCATTAGTCCCTCCAATGAACACCCAGCTCTGATCTCCTTTAGATGAACTAGTTGGATCTCCTTGCAGTCCAAGGGACTCTCAAGAGTCTTCTCCACACCACAGTTCAAAAGCATCAATTCTTCTGTGCTCAGCTTTCTTTATAGTCCAACTCTCACATCCATTCATGACTACTGGAGAAACCATAGCCCTGATTAGATGAACTTTGTTGACAAAGTAATGTCTCTACTTTTTAATATACTATCCAGGTTGGTCATAACTTTCCTTCCAAGGAGTAAGCATCTTTAATTTCATGGCTGAAATCACTATCTGCAGTGATTTTGGAGCCCAGAAAAATAAAGTCAGCCACTATTTCCACTGTTTCCCATCTATTTCCCATGAAGTGATGGGACCAGATGCCATGATCTTCGTTTTCTGAATGTTGAGATTTAAGCCAACTTTTTCACTCTCCTCTTTCACTTTCATCAAGAGGCTCTTTAGTTCTTTTTCACTTTCTGCCATTAGGGTGGTATCACCTGCATATCAGAGGTTATTGATATTTTTCTCAGCAATCTTGATTCCAGCTTGTGCTTCCTAAAGTCCAGCATTTCTTCTGATGTACTCTGCACATAAGTTAAATAAGCAGGATGACAATATACAGCCTTGATGTACTCCTTTTCCTACTTGGAACCAGTCTGTTGTTCCATGTCCAGTTCTAACTGTTGCTCCTTGACCTGCATATAGGTTTCTCAAGAGGCAGCTCAGGTGGTCTGGTATTCCCATCTCGTTCAGAATATTCCACAGTTTATTATGATCCACACAGTCAAAATCTTTGGCATAGTCAATAAAGCAGAAATAGATGTTTTTCTGTACCACTCTTGCTATTTTGATGATCCAGAGGATGTTGGCAATTTGATCTCTGGTTCCTCTACCTTTTCTAAAACCAGCTTGAACATCTGAAAGTTCATGGTTCACATATTGCTGAAGCCCAGCTTGGAGAATTTTGAGGATTACTTTGCTAGCATGTGAGATGAGGGCAATTGTGCAGTAGTATGAACATTCTTTGGCATTGCCTTCTTTGGAATTGGAAAGAAAACTGACCTTTTCCAGTCTTGCGGTCACTGCTGAGTTTTCCAAATTTGCTGGCATATTGAGTGCAGCAGTTTCACAGCATCATTTTTTAGGATTTGAACTAGCTCAAGTGGAATTCCATCACTTCCATTGCTGAAGCCTGGCTTGGAGAATATGAGTGCAAATGACCAAACTAGATAGCATATTAAAAAGCAGAGACATTACTTTGCCAGCAAAGGTCCATCTAGCCAATGCTGTCATTTTTCCATGGTCATGTATGGATGTAAGAGTTAGACTGTGAAGAAAGCTCGGTGCTAAAGAATTGATGCTTTTGAACTGTGGTGTTGGAGAAGACTCTTGAGAGTCCCTGGACTGCAAGAAATCCAACCAGTCCATTCTAAAGGAGATCTGTCCTGGATGTTCATTGGAAGGACTGATGCTAAGGCTGAAATTCCAATACTTTGGCCACCTCATGCAAAGAGTTGACTCACTGGAAAAGACTCTGATGCTGGAAGGAATTGGGAGCAGGAGGAAAAGGGGCCACAGAGGATGAGACGACTGGATGGCATCACTGACTCTATGGACATGAGTTTGAACAAGCTCCAGGAAGTGGTGATGGACAGAGATGCCCAGAGTGCTGTGATTCATGAGGTTGCAAAGAGTTGGACATGACTGAGAGTCTGAACTGAACTGAACTGAACTGAATTGAACTGATATACATCCTCTATGATGGTACTTTCTGGAAACATGTGATCCTGAATTTAGTTAGATGGTAAAGACAGAGAGTTCATGCTGATAATTCTTCATTCAGTTCATGTGGGATCATCATAATTCCTATTATCATCATAGTAAAATTCCCTCCCTCTCATTGGCATAGTCTCTGTGAAAACAACTGCTTATCCAACTGATAGTGTGTAGTTTCCTGGTTCTTTAATGGTAAAGAGAAAGAAATTACACATAATAACTGAACATAGAAAATAATATTTATAAAATAGATGAGAAGAAAGTTTTAAAAGGTGAGCTTTCTGAAAAATTTTAATACCTATATTTTATGCTAAAGAGTAAAGGTTTCAGGTCAACACTTTTTATTTTATCTGTAAAATTCCAGAACTTGTTCAATTGACCTCAAGGGTTTTTGTTTTTTTTTCAATTATTATTTGTTTGACTTAACTGACAGATTATGTCCTATTTCACCCCCACCCCCCGTCACTTAAAAATATCCATAAAGTGGTTCTAAACTGGAGAGTGTTTGCCTTGTTGAATTTTTTTTTACTTTTATAAAATGACACAATAGTAACAGTTTGGCTATAATTATTCTGTTGAATTGATCTTAGAATATGTGTAATCAATACTAACTCATCTTTAAAAAATAGTAAGTGGCTAAACTCCAATCAGTCCTTATATTAATATTCCTATCAGTTACAATATTCCTCAGTTCAGTTCAGTTCAGTCACTCAGTTGTGTCTGACTCCTTGTGACCAGTGAATTTCAGCACTCCAGGCCTCCCTGTCCATCACCAACACTTGGAGTTCACTCAAACTCACATCCATCAAGTCGGTGATGCCATCCAGCCATCTCATCTTCTCTCATCCTCTTTCCTCCTGCGCCCAGTTCCTCTCAGCATTAGAGATTTTTCCCAATGATTCAACACTTCACATGAGGTGGCCAAAGTACTAGAGTGTCAAGTTTAGCATCATTCCTTCCAAAGAACACCCAGAACTGACCTCTTTAGAATGGACTGGTTGGGTCTCCTTGCAGTCCAAGGGACTCTCAAGAATCTTCTCCAACACCACAGTTCAAAAGCATCAATTCTTAGGTGCTCAGTTTTCTTCACAGTCCAACTCTCACATACATATATGACCTCTGGAAACACCATAGCCTTGACTAGACAGAACTTTGTTGGCAAAGTAATGTCTCTGCTTTTCAATATGCTATGTAGATTGGTCATAACTTTCCTTCCAAGGAGTAAGTGTTTTTAACTTCATGGCTGCAATCACCATCTGCAGTGATTTTGGAGCCCAAAAACATAAAGTCTGACACTGTTTCCCCATCTATTTCCCATGAAGTGATGGGACCAGATGCCATGATCTTCATTTTCTGAATGTTGAGATTTAAGCCAACTTTTTCACTCTCCTCTTTCACTTTCATCAAGAGGCTTTTTAGTTCCTCTTCACATTCTACCATAAGGGTGGTGTCATCTGCATATCTGAGGTTATTGAAATTTCTCCCAGCAATCTTGATTCCAGCTTGTGCTTCTTTCAGCCCAGCGTTTCTCATGATGTACTCTGCATATAAGTTAAATAAGCACGGTAACAATATACAGCCTTGATGTACTCCTTTTCGTATTTGGAACCAGTTTGTTGTTCCATATCCAGTTCTAGCTGTTGCATCCTGACCTGTATATAGATTTCTCAAGAGGCAGGTCAGGTGGTCTGATATTCCCATCTCATTCAGAATTTTCCACAGTTTATTGTGATCCATATTCCTATTGTAACTAAATAACATATAAAATTTATTTCCCACAATTTATGAAAGTATATATATATATATATATGTGTGTGTGTGTGTGTGTAGTTTGATGTGCCATTATTTCTTTACAGTATACAATGATCTGAATATGAAAATCATTTACAAAAAGTAATGAAAATATCAAACTACTGGAGCTTATTGAATACTTCTCAGCATTTACATTGCAATTACTATCTAACAGCCTTAGGTTTATGACAGAAAAATCCTGAGGACCAGCAAATAAGTAGGAGTTGGTATTGTAGTTAAACCCTTAAAAGACTATTCATTAAATTAAAACTTTCTGGTATGGTATTTAATTCGGTATTATAAATGTGGGTGAAGTATACAGATATACACACAATGAAAAAAATTATTTTAATACCTATGAACTTTGCTTAGTCAGGTTTCAATCACCTTGTATTATTTTTCTTTTTTTTCTTTTCTTATTTATTTTAATTGTAAGTTAATTACTTTATGTATTATTTTAATGAAAATGGTCATTTCAAAAATGTTCATGAAAAATTCCCTTGAATTAAAAATATCTTATCTTTAATAATACACATATCAATATAATAGTTATAGTTTTAAAGACAGAGATTCTTAGTCTAAAGATAAAGTTGTTTCCATTTTTTACTAAATGAATTTCTACATTTGAAATGGGCAATCATCATTTTGTATAGATATGTAAGTTAAGCACTTAGGCACTTTCTTCAGATTCTCTCAAACCACTGACCACCATCATGTAGTTTTGCAGTTATGTAGTTATAACTTGTATTATGCAAGTTATGTTGTAACTTTCAAAATTATGGTAATAAGAATTTTATTAAAAAGGTTAGCCACCTTTGCAGAATAATGTTTTCTCTAAATGTGCAGACAATAATGTAATACATGCTGATATGATCTCCTGAAGGGGAAAGAAATTTTATTGTGAAATCTTGAGGACACTTAAATTTGCTCACTTTCAAAAAGAGAGCAGAATTTCAGTTTAAAGTCTATTTGGAACCATGTACAAACAGATGTCTTGAATTATGATTGTGCTTTCTCTCTTGGACACAGGTCTAAACCCACAAAAGCTGACCATTTATTGTTTGTCCAACAGACTTGTTACTGTCACCCCAAATACACCCAATCCTTAATAACTGTCAGTGAAATCATTCACCAAAATTCTTATCTTACTTTTTTATTTGTTCAGCATATGCTATGTGTTAGTCACTCAGTCAGACTGTAGCCCATCAGGCTCCTCTGTTCCTGGAATTCTACAGGCAAGAATACTGCAGTGGGTTGTCACTAAGTTCTCCAGAGGATTTTCCCAACCCAGGGATTGAATCCAGGTCTCCTGCATCGCAGGCAGATTCTTTACCACTCTGCCACATGGTAAGCCCCAACATACGCTATGAGTTTCCTAATCAGTTTATTTGTGTATATTTTACATTTCCTTTGACAAAAAAAAAAAAAAACTGTTAATATGTCTGCATTCTAAGTCTTTTTTTATTATCCTTAGAGAACATCTGGAGAAGGCAATGGCACCCCACTCCTGTACTCTTGCCTGAAAAATCCCATGGGCGGAGGGGCATGGGATACAATCCATGGGGTCGCTAAGAGTCGGACACGCCTGAGCTACTTCACTTTCAATTCTCACTTTCATGCATTGGAGAAGGAAATGGCAACCCACTCCAGTGTTCTTGCCTGGAGAATCCCAGGGACGGGGGAGCCTAGTCTACCTGGTCTACCGTCTACAGGGTCGCACAGAGTCGGTCACGACTGAAGTGACTTAGCAGCAGCAGCAGCAGTAGAGAACATCCTTGAAGAAGATATTGGATAATTATTTACTATGAGAACAAGTGGTGGATAATCTAGCTTTGGAGTTTTATATTGGGGTTGATGTATAAAATACAATTTTGTTTATATACATATAATTTGTATATATATATATATATAATATATATAATTTTGTATACACAATTTTTATTGAAATAATATCTTAAGCAACTCTACCAAATATTTATTGTTCTTTCTGGCATCATTTTCTGCTGCTTTTGTCGTTTCTGATGTAGTTGAATTAAATAATTCCAGTATTTTCTTGCCTTGTTATTTATCCTGATACAAATTTAATTGCTGCATATTTTAAATTAAATTCTATTATTTTAAAAAATATTTCCTTGCAACATTTCTCTTTTAAGACTGCAAATACCAAAGTAATAGTTGTATTTTAAAATGCAACTAAGCCTAATTGTAAAATTGATTTTATTATATTATTTTTAAATCTCTTGTAATAGTTACCATCTCTTACTAAATAAAAACTCTATTTTACATCATTATCTTAAGAATAGTTGCTCAATGATCTATACTATGGGGTTGGTCACAAATCAACACTAATACTTACTATTAAGAATTTAAATCAACATTAATACTCACTATTTAAGAATTTATTAGCATACATAAAGGTGAAAACTAAATTACTTGAATCTGTGTAAGAGAACACATCTTTCCATATAAAAACTGAAAATTTGTTTACTTACTTGTGCTGCTGAAATATAAAAATGTAATAAGACTATTCAATTATTTGAATAAAGGTAGTATCAGACTTTATTTTGGGGGGCTCCAAAATCACTGCAGATGGTGACTGCAGCCATAAAATTAAAAGACACCTACTAAGGAGAGGGAGAGGGTGGGATGATTTGGGAGAATGGCATTAAAACATGTATACTATCATGTAAGAAATGAAGCGCCAGTCTATGTTCGATATAGGACACAGGATGCTTGGGGCTGATGCACAGGGATGATCTAGAGAGATGATATGGGGTGGGAGGTGGGAGGGGGATTCAGGATTGGGAGCTTGTATACACCTGTGGTGGATTCATGTCAATGTATGGCAAAACCAATACAGTATTATAAAGTAGAATAAAGTAAAAATAAAATTAAAAAATAAAATAAAAGACACCTACTCCTTGGAAGAAGTTATGACCAACCCAGATAGCATATTCAAAAGCAGAGACATTACTTTGCCGACTAAGGTCTGTCTAGTCAAGGCTATGGCTTTTCCAGTGGTCATGTATGGATGTGGGAGTTAGACTGTGAAGAAAGCTGAACACCGAGGAATTGATTCTTTTGAACTGTGGTGTTAGAGAAGGCTCTTGAGAATCCCTTGGACTGCAAGGAGATCCAACCAGTCCATTCTGAAGGAGATCAGCCTTGGGATTTCTTTGGAAGGAATGATGCTAAAGCTGAAACTCCAGTACTTTGGCCACCTCATGCAAAGAGGTGACTCATTGGAAAAGACTCTGATGCTGGGAGGGTTTGGGGGCAGGAGGAGAAGGGGACAACAAGGATGAGATGGCTGGATGGCATCACTGACTCAGTGGATGTGAATCTGAGTGAACTCAGGGAGTTGGTGATGGACAGGGGAGGCCTGGCGTGCTGCAATTCATGGGGTCGCAAAATCAGACATGACTGAGCAACTGAACTGAACTGACTGAATTTATTTCAGTATGGGAGGTGTTCAGTTTATGTTACTGTTTAACATAGTCACTTTGTATTGCAGTTTAAAATGTAAAATATATGTGTATATGAAAGGCGAATGGGTACATAATGTGTATGTCACATTTAGGGGCCAGAAACAGGCAGGCAGCTTCAGTTAATACCTCAGACAGTCTCTTTGGTGGTCAGCTATGGTAATACTTAAAAATGTAACATTTCCAGTCATTGACTTTAGAAGGGCCATTTGAAGCAACTCTGGAAGGGCCATTTGAAGCAACCTGAGGTCCCAGAACTTCTGACTTGTGAATTAAGAAAAGAAGTGCTCGTGTAGCCTTGTAATCCCTTCCAAGTGAGCTATGTTATAGAGGAGGAGGCAAAATCAACTGTATTGTTGCAAAGCAACAAGACATTAGTAGTTTTAAATAACAGTTGGCCTGATTAGTAATCTTAATAACTTTCAAATTGCCCAGCAGCAAGCATAAGTTTATTTTTCTGTCTTCCTCTTTTTTAAACATTTCCCTCTATGGATTATATTGACTTTGACAACTGAAATATTGCAAGTTTATAAACATAAGCACTCTATATAGAAAACTGTCTTCTGCATGCCTACCTCTATACAAGGGGAGGAGAGAAAAATGTATCTCAAATTTGCTATCCTCCTTCATCTCTTGAAACCACATTATTTGCTTGACATGGTATGAAGTCTAAGTCAGATATGACAGGAAAGCCCAATAAATCACAGGGAGAATGAAGAGTTGGGATAGACTTGTTTACTATTAGTTCTGGCAGTGAGACCATTGCGTTTCAGTTTTAACATTTATACAAAGAAGAAGATCAGAAAATCATGAAAAATAATGGTGAGAATATCATAACAAAAAATTGGCCTTATGTGTGCCACTACAAACAAGACTTGTATCATTCAGTGACTGTTACAATGCAAATTGCTTTATTAACAAACTCAAATTCCCTATGAAAAATAGACAGTTGTCATAAATCTGAGCTTCCAATCATTATAAGAAAATGGCTAAATATCAGTGACTGAATTTGAATAAAACTAAAAGCAAAGATACTTGGATTTTAACTATTATGTTAAGCCTTATCCTAGGCACAAGAAAAAAAATGCAATTGACATTTTCAATACTGAATTTTAGCTGACTATCTTCCATTTGTTTGTTCCCAATTCACATTGCAAGTTGGAGTCAGAGATTAAGAATTGGAAACCACATCCATAGATGACTATCAATACACATAGGGTATATTTTTAGAAAATTATTTTTTCTTTTATTCATACTTAATAAAACTAGTAAAAATAATTATCAAAATGATTATAGCAACATCAGTTCAGTTCAGTTGTTCAGTTGTGTCCGATTATTTGAGAACCCATGAACCACAGCACGTCGGGCCACCCTGTCCATCACCAACTCCCAGAGTCTACCCAAATCCATGTTCATTGAGTCAGTGATGCCATCCAACCATTTCATCCTCTGTAGTCCCTTTCTCCTCCTGCCCTCAATCTTTCCCAGCATCAGAGTCTTTTCAAATGAGTCAGCTCTTCGCATCAGGTGATCAAAGTATTGAAGTTTCAGCTTCAAAATCAGTCCTACCAACACCCAGGACTGATCTAATTTAGGATGGATGGTTGGATCTCCTTGTAATCCAAGGGACTCAAGAGTCTTCTCCAACATCACAGTTCAAAAGCATCAATTCTTTGGAACTCAACTTTCTTTATAGTCCAACTCTCATATCTATAAACGATGACTGGAAAAACATAGCTCTGAATAGATGGACCTTTGTTGACAATGTCTCTGCTTTTAATATACTGTCTAGGTTTGTCAAAACCTTCCTTCCAAGGAGAAAGTATCTTTTAATTTCATGGCTGCAGCACCATCTGCAGTGATTTTTGAGCCCAGAAAAATAAAGTCAGCCACTGTTTCCCCATCCATTTGCCATGAAGTGATGGGACCAGATGCCATGATCTTCGTTTTCTGAATGTTGAGCTTTAACCTAACTTTTTGCTCTCCTCTCTCACTTTCATCAAGAGGCTCTTTAGTTCTTCACTTTCTGCCATAAGGGTGGTGTCATCTGCATATCTGAGGTTATTGATATTTCTCCCAGCAATCTTGATTGCAGCTTGTGTTTCTTCCAGTCCAGCGTTTCTCATGATGTACTCTGCATATAAGTTAAATAAGCAAGGTGACAATATACAGCCTTGACGTACTCCTTTTCCTATTTGGAACCAGTCTGTTGTTCCATGTCCAGTTCTAACTGTTGCTTCCTGACCTGTATACAGTTTTCTCAAGAGGTAGGTCAGATGTTCTGGTATTCCAATTTTCCACAGTTTGTTGTGATCCTCACAGTCAAAGGCTTTGGCATAGTCAATAAAGCAGAAATAGATGTTTTTCTGGAACTCTCTTGCTTTTTTGATGATCCAGCTGATGTTAGAAATTTGATCTCTGGCTCCTCTACCTTTTCTGAAACCAGCTTGAACATCTGGAAGTTCATGGTTCATGTATTGCTGAAACCTGGCTTTACTAGCATGTGAAATGAGTGCAATTGTGCCATATTTTGAGCAATCTTTGGCACTGCCTTTCTTTGGGATTAGAATGAAAACTGAAATTTTCCAGTCCTATGGCCACTGCTGAGTTTTCCAAATTAGCTGGCATATTGAGTGCAGCACTTTCATAGCATCATTTTTGGGGGTTTGAAATAGTTCAACTGGAATCCCATCACCTCCACTAGCTTTGTTCATAGTGATGCTTCCTAAGGCCCACTTGACTTCATATTCCAGGATGTCTGGCTCTAGGTGAGTGATCACACCATCATGATTTTCTGGGTCATGAAGATCTTTTTGATACAGTTGTTCTGTGTATTCTTGCCACCTCTTCTTAATATCTTCTGCCTCTGTTAAGTCCCTACCATTTCGTCCTTTATTTAGCCCATCTTTGCATGAAGTGTTCCTTGGTATCTCTAATTTTCTTGAAGAGATCTCTAGTCTTTATCATTCTATTGTTTTCCTCTATTTCTTTGCATTGATCACTGAGGAAGGCTTTCTTATCTCTCCTTGCTATTCTTTGGAACTTTGCATTAGCAACATACATCAAAATGTTTTAAGGAATTTAGATAAATATATTTTTACCCTGTGTGTCAAATCTTGGCTAAAGGTAAGCTATATGAGAATGGACATCTCTGGAAGTCATTTATAAAATTTAAAAAGAAGTATATTTATGAATGCCAAAAATTAAATTGATGTTTACCATATGCTTATACCAGGTCAAGATTTTTTCTTACCCACTATAGCATTTCAGTTTTAATACTGTGCTGATTTCTGAAGGAAACTATGCTTTGAAAGCACAAATTCTATAAATTTGTGTTAACTTAAAAGTATAGAATATAAGGTACAGTTTTTGAGCTTTAAATGCTGTTCCTGTCTTATTTATTGCAGAAACTTCTGTTGTAGGAATTGCATAACATATTCCACACTGCTTCTTGCTGGTCTTTTAAAATAAATTGCAGGTAAGATTAATAAATTGTTATAACTTCATACTATTGAATGCTTAATGGTATGCAAACTACCAGATATACGTATTTTAATGTTTTGTATCTTGAATGACTCTTAGCTTATCTAAAATTAAATATAACTAAATATATATTATTAAAACTGCTCATTGGTGTCTCAAATGCTAAAGAGTCTACTTGCAATGTGGGAGACCTGGTTTTGATCTCTGATTAAAGAAGATCCCTTGGAGAAGGGAATGACAACCCACTCCAGTATTCTTGCCTGGAAAATTCTAGGAACAGTGGAACCTGGTGAGCTACAGTCCATGGGATCACAAAGAGTCAGACACAACTGAGTGACTAACACACACACACACACGTAATGTTCCAAGCATTGCATCAGAAAAAAACTAATATTAACACTTTAATAACTTTAAAAACTTTTTTAAAGATAAGAGTTACTAATATTTTCTTATTTTTTCATTCATCTATCAAATGTTTACCAAACAGTAACTAAACACTACTCTACAGAAGTATTCTGGGTTTAAAAATTGATAATTATGGCAAGCTGACTGCAGTGTAAAGGATTCATGAGGAATCAGGCAAAAAGACTGTACATTATTCATCTATGCCTTTCTCATTCCTGATGGAATCCTGTTGAGATGTCTTCAATATCTCATATAGAGTGAGATACCCAGAGTTCAGAGCTGCCAAGATACTATGGGTTTTCTTCATTTTACACTAGGTGTTAGCAAATCCTGCCTACCACCTGTTTTTGTAAATAAAATTTCATTTGAATACAGCCATGCTTATTCACCTACATATTTTCTATGTCTGCTTTCACTTTACAACCCAACTCAGTAGGTGTGACAGACACTGCATGTCCATTGAGCCTAAATCATTTATTACCTGATCCTTTAAATGAAAAATTTGCTCACACCTGTTTTATGACTGAAACTAAGGAAGGGACTATGTTAGTGCTTAATGGTCTACACGAAACCATCTAAGGTCAATACTTGCTGTGTTACAGCTGTATTATTCTATTTCCATTTCATTCTCTGTCATCAGGTCCGTGGCCCACTAAAACCCATTCCTTTGGATGGGGACATGGGTATTCATGCTTCATTCCATATTAAAAATGTATATATAAGGATACCACTTTTTAAATATAACAATAGCATATCCAAAGAAGCTAAAAGCAGGTAATGTCAATTATTATGGCAACCTCAGTTGGCAAAACCAGAAAACCTGATTTATTTTTATAGCTCTTGATGCAACTGGTGGGCTTATCTGCCCATTAATTAATTTTAAAGCTAGAACTGTTTGATCTGTGCCTACCAGGCATTTCTTTCAGACTTAATGTCAAACTTCCTCTGAATAAAGTTCAACAACAAAGATTATTTATATGAATATCTACCAAAGTGAAAAGGATATAGTGAGTATCAAAGTGAAAGTGTTAGTCACTTGTGTCCAACTCTTTGTGACCCCATGGACTGTAGCCCATCAGGCTCCTCTGTCCATGAAATTCTCCAGGCAACAATACTGAAGTGTGTCGCCATTTCCTTCTCCAGGGATCTTCACCACCCAGGGATTGAACCAAGGTGTCCTTCACTGCAGGTAGCTTCTTTATCATCTGAGCCACCAGGGAGTCCATGAGTATCAAGGTAAAGGTAGTCTATGATCAAGAACACTATACTCAGGTGACAGGTTCAGTGCCAAAGTGACCAGTGTGAATCTTTTCTCCTAATTTGTTGTCTTCTGGAAATTTACTTATTGATATTCTTGAAGAATTTTATTTATCTGAAGCAAGTTTGTTAGTTTGTTATGAGGTAAAACAACTATGATTCATCAGCATTTGAATTTTCTTATAATCCATACACATGAAAAGTGGAATTCTTAGCCTTTTTGAAGTTTGTTGGATCATGTGACTTCTCTGGCTGAGGGACTATGGGATGCAGTGATCTAAGTCATTTTCAGATCAAAGCATTGAAGGCTGGCACATGATCTTCTAGCTTTTCACCTCATTCTGAAATGGAGATGAAAATTAAAGATTGCATAAGACTGAAGTAGCCTGAATCACATAGAGTTCAGTTACCAAAATTTTTGTCTACACCTTTAAAAAAATAAGAGTTAAAAAGAAATAAATCTTTATTTCATAAAGCCACTGGGAATTAAGTCTGTATATTGATACAAAATACAGATGACTTCTCAGACTTTCTGTACTTTCAAGATCTCTGTTCTTGCTCTTTAACCTTGGAAGTAGACGATATGAAGGACTGAACTAGTCTATTCACTTTTAAAACATTTCATCATAATCCTAATAACTCATTCCAATACCAATGCCCATCCAAGGAAAAATAAAATATAAAAGATTCGATCCAAATCACCCCAGATAGTAAGTGATTTTAAAATCAAGATGCTTGAAATACATCCAGAATTCAACTCAAATAAGATAGAAAATTATATCTCCTGAAATCCAATAGAAGCTTCCAAAGAATGAAAATGAAGTGATAGTTGGTCAATAATACTTTATCATAACTTCTTTTTAATGATGATGTCAAATTATTTAATAGTTTTAAATGCACTGGTCAGAGCAAACACCCACTCCCAACAGCACAAGAGAAGACTCTACACATGGACATCACCAGATGGTCAACACTGAAATCAGATTGATTATATTCTTTGCAGCCAAACATGGAGAAGCTCTATACAGTGAACAAAAAGAAGACCAGGAGCTGACTATGGCTCAGATCATGAACCCCTTATTACCAAATTCAGACTGAAACTGAAGAAAGTAGGGCAAACCACTAGGCCGTTCAGATATTACCAAAATCAAATCCCTTATGATTATACAGTGGAAGTGAGAAAGATTTAAGGGACTAGATTGGATAGAGTGCCTGATGAACTATGCACGGAGGTTCGTGACATTGTACAGGAGACAGGGATCAAGACCATCTCCATGGGAAAGAAATGGCTGTCTGAGGAGGCTTTACAAATAGCTATGAAAAGACGAGAAGCAAAAAGCAAAGGAGAAAAGAACAGATATAAGCATCTGAATGCAGAGTTCCAAAAAATAGCAAGCAGAGATAAGAAAAGCCTTCCTCAGCAATCAATGCAAAGAAATAGAGGAAAACAACAGAATGGGAAAGACTAGAGATCTCTTCAAGAAAATTAGAGACACCAAGGGAACATTTCATGCAAAGATGAGCTCAATAAAAAACAAATGGTATGGACTTAACAGAAGCAGAGGATATTAAGAAGAAGTGGTAAGAATACACAGAAAAACTGTACCAAAAAGATCTTCATGAGCAAGATAAGCACGGTGGTGTGATCACTAATCTAGAGCCAGACATCCTGGAATGTTAAGTCAAGTGGGCCTTAGAAAGCATCACTACAAACAAAGCTAGTGGAGGTGATTGAATTCCAGTTGAGCTATTTCAAATCCTTAAAGATGAGGCTGTGAAAGAGCTGCACTCAATATGCCAGCAAATTTGGAAAACTCAGCAGTGGCCACAGAACTGAAAAAGGTCAGTTTTCATTCCAATCCCAAAGAACGGCAATCTCAAAGAATGCTCAAACTACTGCACATTTCCACTCATCTAACACAATAGTAAATTAATGCCAAAAATTATCCAAGCCAGGCTTCAGCAATACATGAACTGTTAACTTTCAGATGTTCAAACTAGTTTTAGAAAAGGCAGAAGAACCAGAGATCAAGTTGTCAACATCCGCTGGATCACGGAAAAAGCAAGAGAGTTCCAGAAAAACATCTATTTCTGCTTTATTGACTATGCCAAAGCCTTTGACTGTGTGGATCACAATAAACTGGAGAATTCTGAAAGAGATGGGCATACCAGACCACCTGACCTGCCTCTTGAGAAACCTATATGCAGGTCAGGAAGCAACAGTTAGAACTGGACATGGAACAACAAACTGATTCCAAATAGGAAAAGGAGTAGTCAAGGCTGTATATTGTCACTGTGCTTATTTAACTTATATGCAGACTACATCATGAGAAACACTGGGCTGGAAGAAGCACAAGCTGGAATCAAGATTGCTGGGAAAAATATCAATAACCTCAGATATGCAGATGACACCACCCTTATGGTGGAAAGTGAAGAGGAACTAAAAAGTCTCTTGATGAAAGTGAAAGTGGAGAGCAAAAGGGTTGGCTTAAAGCTCAAAATTCAAAAAACGAAGATCATGGCATCTGGTCCCATCACTTCATGGAAAATAGATGGGGAAACAGTGGAAACAGTGGCAGACTTTATTGGGGGGAGGGCCTCCAAAATCACTGCAGATGGTGACTGCAGCCATGAAATTAAAAGATGCTTACTCCTTGGAAGAAAAGTTATGACCAACCTAGCTAGCATGTTGAAAATCAGAGACATTACTTTGCCAACAAAGGTCCATCTAGTCAAGGCTATGGTTTTTCCAGTGGTCATGTATGTATATGAGAGTTGGACTGTAAAGAAAGCTGAGCACCGAAGAATTGATGCTTTTGAACTGTGGTGTTGGAGAAGACTCTTAAGAGTCCCTTGGACTACCGCGAGATCCAACCAGTCCATTCTGAAGGAGATTAGCCCTGGGATTTCTTTGGAAGGAATGATGCTAAAGCTGAAACTCTAGTACTTTGGCCACCTCATGCGAAGAGTTGACTCATTTGAAAAGACTCTGATGCTGGGAGGGATTAGGGGTAGGAAGAGAAGGGGACGACAGAGAATGAGGTGGCTGGATGGCATAACTGACTCGATTATCGTGAGTTTGAGTGAACTCCGGGAGTTGGTGATGGACAGGGAGGCCTGGCGTGCTGCGATTCATGGGGTCAGAAAGAGTCAGAAATGACTGAGCGACTGAACTGTGCTGAACTAAACCACCAGCTAAGAGCTTCCCAGCAGCACTAGTGGTCTCCGATACTGGAGACCTAAGAGACATGGGGTTCAAATCTCTGTGTTTAGAAGATCCCTTGGAGGAGGACACAGCAACCCACTCCAGTATTCTTGCCTGAAAAATTCCATGGACAGAAGAGCCTGGTGGGCTACAGTCCATAAGGTCACAAAGAAGTGGAAACTAGTGAAGCGAGTTAGTACACATTAACACGCTATCAGGTAAAGATCCTTAATAAGCTTCTGACACATCAGTAGGTTTTAACTGCCTACTATCTTACGCTGAAATGAATCAAAATCAAGTTAAAGACCCACAGCTTAAGCTTCATATCCTCTATTCTACAGTTCACAGAGGAAATGAAAAATGAGGAAAAAGTGCTTTATTAACCTTTTACTATCACAGGTAGCACTGAAAGTAGCCCCAGATCTGGCATCACTTGTCATAATACTTGCTTACCTTTAACATTCAAGCCTGGTACATCAATTCAGGTGTGAGTTTGGTTGATATTGTCCATCACCCTTGATAAAAGAAAGGGATGTAGCCGTTTAGTAAATTGGTCATCATAATGTGCCATATCATTTCCCTGGTGTATGGACTGAATATTTGTGTTGATATGTTAAAAATCTTAGCTCCCAATGTAACGATATTAGGAGATATGGAAACCCACGTGAATGGCATTAGTGCCCTTACACCAAGAAACGCAAGAGCTCTCTCTCCCTGCCTTCCTTTCCCTCTCTCTTCTTCTCCCCCCCATCTCCCTTGCCTAGTCTATGAGAATACATTGAGAAGAAGATAGTCATATGAAAAACAGGAAGTGTTTCTTCACTGGACATGGGATTTGCTGGCACCTTGATCTTGGACTTCTTACTCCTTAGAACTATGAGTGGTTTGTTGTTTAAGCCACCTGGTCTCTGTCAATAAGTTATAGCAACCTGAGATATACCAGGAGGCTAAGACACATGGCCACTATTGCATGGATAAGTATGCTTTAGCATCTTAAGAAACTCTTAAACTTTGTGAATCATCCAAGCTGCAGCTCACTCATTCCTACCCAAGGTGGGAAACACATACTATTTCTCCTCATGTGAAGAGTGCTCTAAACCACCCAGTCCAGTCCCTGACTCATAACACCAATGAACTCCTTTACCTTCTCTAGAAACATGGAATCACTGCATTAGCAGGTCATGGCCCAGCAGTAGAAACCATGTTTTCACAATGAAAATAGGGACTTCACTCCCCATTAGTACTATCAATGAGCATTTCTAGATGAGATGCTTGGTTAGTGATAGGTAAGATCACTTTATTTCAACATGTAACACTGTGTTGGGTGGCCAGGAATGCAGGCTTTTACCTTCAGAGGAGCCTTTTCTGTGCCTCTGTAGCTGCCACTAGATGAGTTTACCCCACAGTGGTTTACAGCACCATCATTTCTATATTCTGGTCCTGCCTCCGTAATAGACTCCTAATTACCATTACCAAGGTCAACAACAATACTGTGCATAGTCTGCTGCTGAAATAGAAGCAGGCTAGATAAACAACAGCTGGTCCATTCTTTAGTGAATTCTGGAATTTAGTGAATTCTTTAGTGAAACTGGAAAATAGAAATATTTCTCTGCCTCCAAAAGGAGCAATTGTTCAACTTTACTTGAATCAACAGATTAATATATGTGTTTACCTTTCCTACCCCCAGGATCTTGGTCCACAACGAATGGGAGGAGGGAGCTAGGACTAGAAAGGTACTGAGAAAAATACTCATCCAAAGACTCTCCAGAAACCAAAATCCTCTTGTGGAGGTGACAGAGAACTATTTCAGCCAAAGTCCTTGGTAAGAAGGCCTTCAAATGGAGGGCTTGAACTAGGAATGCAGACATGTCTATGAACATGACTGATCTATAGATGTCATTGATTGACACTCTCTCAGAAAACTGCACTGTACTATCTGTGCACCAAATTTGGTATGAGGAGAAGCTGCTCCTTGTGAGGACTGTTAGGGAAAGTCTTTAAATGCCTACGGTTAGGCTTGAAAGATCACACGTAGAATTATAGTCTGGAGTCACACTCCCTACAGGATATACTGTGTACCACAAACATCCAGTGTTCTGTTGTTGTTTAGTTGTCCAGTCATGCCCAACCTTTTGCAACCCCATGGACTGCAGCATGCCAGAATTCCCTGTCTTTCATCACCTCCTGGAGCTTGCTTTGCTGACAAAGGCCTGGATAGTCAAAGCTATGGTTTTTCCAGTAGTCATGCGTGGGTGAGAGAGATAGACCACAAAGAAGGCTGAGCACCAAAGAACTGATGCTTTTGAACTGTGGTGCTGGAGATTCTTGAGAGTTCCTTGGACAGCGAGGAGATCAAACCAGTCAATCCTAAAGGAAATCAAATGTTTAACATAGGTAAGACCTATGCTGAAGCCAAAGCTCTAATACTTCGTCCACTGGATGGGAAAATCTGACACATTGGAAAAGACCCTGATGCTGGGAAATACTGAAGGCAAGAGGAGACAGGGACAACAGAGGATGAGCTGGTTTGATGGCATCACTAACACATTGGGCATAAGTGTGAGGAAACTCAAGGAGATAATGATGGACAGAGAAGCCTGGTGTGCTGCAGTTCTTGGGGTTGCAAAGATTCATACATGACTTCACAATTGAACAACAGCAACAACAACAAGAGATATTTAATCCAATCATAAAGAATTAGTGGGTACCACTACAGCAAAGTGGCCTTGGAAGAGTGTATTTATAACTTGAGTTTCTACCTGGATATCTTTATTTTCTCTGAATCCAGTCTCAGTAGTCAATAGACCAAACTGGAAGGCATAGCTTAACAACAGGACATTGTAACAGGGACTCAGGTATCTCAGTATTGAGATTTTGGCTATGTCACCAGTTCACTTCAGTTCAGTCAGCTCAGTTATGTCTAACTGTATGAGACTCCATGGACTGCAGCATGCCACATGTCCATCACCTACTCCCAGAGCTTGCTCAAACTTATGTCCATCAAGTTGGTGATGCCATCCAACCATCTCACCCTCTGTTTCCCCTTTTCCTCCAGCCTTCAATCTTTCCCAGCATCAGGATCTTTTCAAATGAGTCAGTTCCTCACATCAGATGGCCAAAGTATTGGAGTTTCAGCTTCAGCATTAGTCCTTCAAATGAATATGCAGGACTGATTTCCTTTAGGATTAACTGGTTGGATCTCTTGCAGTCCAGGGGACTCTCAAGAATCTTCTCCAACACCACAGTTCAAAAGATTCAGTTCTTCGGTACTCAGCTTTATTTGTAGTCCAGCTCTCAGATGCATACATGACTACTGCAAAAACTATGGCTTTGGCTATACAGACCTTTGTAGGCAAAGTAAAGTCTCTGCTTTTTAATATATTGTCTAGGTTGATCATAACTTTTCATCCAAGGAGCAAACGTCTTTAAATTCCATGACAGCAGTCACCATCTGCAGTGATTTGTTTCCCCATCTATTTGCAATGAAGTAATGGGGCCAGATGCAATGATATTAGTTTTCTAAATGTTGAGTTTTAAGCCAACTTTTTCACTCTCCTTTTTCACTTTCATCAGAAGATTCTTTAGTTCTTCTTCGCTTTCTGCCATAAGGGTGGTGCCATCTGTGTATCTGAGGTTACTGATATTTCTCCTGGTAATCTTGATTCCAGTTTGTGTTTCATCTATCCTAGCATTTCACATGATGTACTCTGCATATAAGTTAAATAAGCAGGGTGACAATATACATCATTTACGTACACCTTTCCTAATTTGGAACCAGTCCGTTGTTCTATGTACGGTTCTAACTGTTGCTTCCTGACCTGCATACAGATTTCTAAGGAGGCAGGTAAGGTGGAGAACTTAGAAATATAGGTCATTGAGAGTATGCCAGTACAGATCTGAATTAAAAGATGGAGACCTACACTTAAAAAATGTACTAATTAATAATAGTAAAAGTAGGCATGATGGATTTAGTCCAAATTGCTTCTTTGAGAAGAGAAGCAGTGGGCCTCCTTGGTGACCATTTGGTGCACTACATGTGGCTCTATGTACCTGTGGCCCCTCATTTTTGACTCATTGGAACCTGGATGGAGTAACATAAAAAGTGATTGCTTCATCTGCATCTTGATGGCCTCTGTGATTGTCCATGCCAGTGACTGCAAACCCTGCACTGTGTGCGCTAGCCATTCAGTTCTTTCTGACTCTTTGTGACCCGCATGGACTGTACCCTTCCAGGCTCCTCTTTCCACAGGATTCTCCAAGGGGTGAACCTAATGAATTCATTTATCATTTATTCAAACAAAGCATAAAGTTTAGGTTAAGAATAAGGAAGCAGTATTTTGAAATAATGAGAATATGGATTTTATCTGCCTTTTTTAGTTACCCAATTCACAGCTCTCTTTTTATTTCTTTTGCCTCCACAGTCATTATTTCCTTAAACTACAAAATTTTGCAGTGTAAGAAGAGTAAAGAGACAAGGTTTCCCTAATGGCAAAAGAGAAGATAATGCTCAGTTCATTTCAGTTCAGTCACTAGTCGGTCCAACTCTTTGTGACCCCATGAATTGCAGCACACCAGGCCTCCCTGTCCATGACCAACTCCCGGGGTTCACTCAAACTCATGTCCATTGAGTTGGTGATGCTATCCAGCCATCTCGTCCTCTGTCATCCCCTTCTCTTCCTGCCCCCAACCCCTCCCAGCATCAGAGTCTTTTCCAATAAGTCAACTCTTCGCATGAGGTGGCCAAAGTACTGGAGTTTCAGCTTTAGCACCATTCCTTCCAAAGAAACCCCAGGGCTCATCTCCTTCAGAGAGATGAAGACTGGTTGGATCTCCTTGCAGTCCAAGGGACTCTCAAGAGTCTTCTCCACACCACAGTTCAAAAGCATCAATTCTTCAGCATTCAGCTTTCTTCACAGTCCAACTCTCACATCCATACATGACCAGTGGAAAAACCATACCCTTGACTAGACGGACCTTTGTTGGCAAAGCAAAGTCTCTGCTTTTGAATATGTTATTTAGGTTGGTCATAACTTTCCTTCCAAGGAGTAAGAATCTTTTAATTTCATGGCTGCAGTCACCATCTGCAGTTATTTTGGAGCCCCCAAAATAAAGTCTGACACTGTTTCCACTGTTTCTCCATCTATTTCCCATGAGGTGGTGGGACCAGATGCCATGATCTTAATTTTCTGAATGCTTAGCTTTAAGCCAATTTTTTTCACTCTCCTCTTTCACTTTCATCAAGAGGCTCTTTAATTCCTCTTCACTTTCGGCCATAACAGCGGTGTCATCTGCATATCTGAGGTTCTTGATATTTCTCCCAGCAATCTTGACTCCAGCTTGTGCTTCTTCCAGCCCAGTGTTTCTCATGATGTACTATGCATATAAGTTAAATAAGCAGGATGACAATATACAGCTCACCCTCTCTTAAATTTCTTAATTTATCAAATTCACAAAGTAACAGCACATTGACAATTATGATACCCATTGGTGCTCATAAATGATCCATTCACTCTTAACTGTTACATCAAACACAGGTGATAGTTATTAGATCTTTTTAATTTATCTGTCATGTATGGATGTGAGAGTTGGATTGCAAAGAAAGCTGAGTGCCAAAGAATGCTTTTGAACTGTGATGTTGGAGAAGACTCTTGAGAGTCCCTTGGACTGCAAGGAGATCCAACCAGTCCATTCTGACGGAGATCAGCCCTGGGATTTCTTTGGAAGGAATGATGTTAAAGCTGAAACTAGTACTTTGGCCACCTCATGCAAAGAGTTGACTCACTGGAAAAGACTCTGATGCTGGGAGGGGTTGGGGGCAGGAAGAGAAGGGGATGATAGAGGACGAGATGGCTGGATGGCATCACTGACTCGATGGATGTGAGTCTGAGTGAACCCTGGGAGTTGGTGATGACCAGGGAGGCCTGGCCTGCTGCAATTCATGGGGTCACAAACAATCAGACATGACCAAGTGACTGGACTGAACTGAACTGAACTGAACTGAACACAGGAAAATGAGACCAAAACACATAGTTCACCTCATCTAAGAACAGTTATTTTTCTGTTTCTTTATTTGGCTTCCCCCTCTTGTAAATCCCTTCTTAAAAGTCCTATCAACATCAAGTCTCAAATGGCTTTAACATTTGTTATAGTATTAGCACAAGCATTTGGAATGTCCTGGTAACTGTGTATCTCACTGTCCTTTTTTTATTTTCTGTAATTCAAAACCCATTTGTTCTAGCTTTTACTAATCATGTTATTCCACCTAAGCTCTTTGCAAGAGAAAAGACCAAATATCTGGGCATTGTCATTGCCATGCCTTACTTTCAACATCCATAGGCATAATTCATTATCTGATGCTGAATAAATCACACCTTCCAAATTTGCTTTTATCTAACCTTTAAATATGTAAAGGATGACAATTCTTACTTTTCTATTTCATTTCTGATTCAGTAGTAATTGACCCACTTACTAGACTGAAGTCTATTTTCAATCAATTTATTCTCGGCCTTCTTTTAAAAGCAAGTAGTCTAGAGCAAGTCAAACTTATCTTTGAATATAAAGAATATCACATGGTATTTAAGAATAAATTCTCTAAAGCTGAATGATCTGCATTTGAATTCAAAATTCCTTAGCAACTGTATTCCTCAGCTATCTTATCTGTAAATGGAAGTAAGCTCTTGCATAGAGTTGTGGTAAAGAGAACAGAGATGAGTGTCAAGCAATTTATAGAGACCAGTACACATGATCTATAAGTCCCACAATTAAGTGAGATCCTTCTTGTGAAGCACATGGTTGGTGCTGCCAAACAGAAAGCATGCAATACATATTATATTCTATAATTAATGATAATAATGAGCAATTATAATCTGTTGATGACCACAAAACATTTAGCTCAAAAGATGTTCTCAAGGTTAGTGATTAGTTATATGAAGCAGTCATCACAGTTTTGAACCATGGTATGTGTTCTATAATTGGCCACCATTCCCAAACTCTTGGTCTCTCCTTTTTCTTAATTCTTTTGTTCCTAAATAAATATTATTCCTGCCTAGGAAAGCACACACTACAGTCTGCAGTCCTGTTTTGGAATTATAAAAATGGAAAAAAAAAAAAAGGAACCCAATGCAAAATCTTGTCAAAAATCTTGCAAAAATCTTCAACCAGGATTTATTCTTATTTTAGAAGTATCTTATTAAGTTCTTTTGTGTTCAGTTGCTAAATCATATCCAGCTATTTATGGTCCCATCAACTGCAGCATGCTAGGACTTAGTTACTATAATACTAATAACAATAATGCTCAGAAGATTTGTTTACCTTATGCTTTAATTCATGTCATTAATTCTAAGGAGATGACACCTATTTTAAATAGGCTATTTTTAGAGCATTTTTAGGATCACAGAAAAATTGAACCAAAATTTTCCACTTATACCCTCACCTTATAACATCTTTATTTTAACATTACTAAAAAATCAAGTTTGACTAATATAAATTTCTCAGTCTACATCTTTATCATCCAAAATACTGTCTTTGGAGCTGGTGCACTGAGATGACCCAGAGGGATGGTACAGGGAGGGATGAGGGAGGGAGATTCAGGATGGGGAACACGTGTATACCTGTTGCAGATACATGTTGATGTATGGCAAAACCAATACAATATTGTAAAGTAATTAACTTCCAATTAAAATAAATAAATTCATATAAAATATTCTTTTTCTTTTTATACTCTCAGAGACATTGATATAATGCTGCCTTTTAAGATAAAGATTTTTCAAGTCCATTTTCTTCCTCATCCTCTGAAGATCCCTCCCTCAGTTACCCCTGAACATCACACCTCTCAATTCATCTTTGACCTTTACAGTGTCTAAAGCGTTGCAATATGACATCTTATTTCCTTCTCGTTTTATTTAATTTTCACTTCTAGATTTTTTTAAACAATTGGTTTGTATTGACTGCCTCTATTTATAATCACCAACTCTCAATTTCTCAAGAAACATTTGAAATATTTCGGCTTCTAAGAAAGTTGATTTTAAAAGTTGCCTGTTACCACTTCATTCTCAAACACTTGTTCTCTCAATTCTTTCTCTCCTTAGAACTCTTTGTCATACTTGACCAATTCTTGAAACCATCAGAAATTGGTTAAGAGGAATGAAGCGACAAGGAAGCAACTATGTGTTCTGGGAACACATCCAAACTTATTCCCAGAAGTTATAGGAAACAGGCAAATGATAAAAAGGACAAGCAGGGAGGAAAAACACTTACAAAATCAAAATCAGAACTAGAAAACAAAATTTCTGCCATGAGATGTCACTCTCTAAATGCTTATCGTGTACAAAGGCAAGGGATCAAATTTCCCTTTAACCTGCTTATGTGTGCATGTGTGAAATTGGCATAATTAGCTCAAATCAACAAAGTCTGCAGTTATTACTAAGCTGGCTGTTTTTTCTCTCTGTGACTTCAATACTATTGATTAAAATACCAAATTAAAATGAATGGGAAAAGGCCTGTGAAAGAGGCTCCAAACAGCTGGAAATATGACAGTAGGGAGTCATCAAAAGAACAAAATCTTTAAATACTGTTCTTGGAAATATGAAAAATTATCCTGGCAGTAATTGATTACCAGCAATCGATAATTGTTAATATCATATGTAATCATCCAACTAAGTGCTTCACTTTGAAATTTTGTGGCAGGTTTAAATAGAACTAGGATAGTATGAATAGGGACAGACTTTGGTAATATAAGCAAAATTTTCTGAGCAAAAACAATGAACCCATTGCAACAAAAATTGATCTTCATGTACTAAAGATAAATAGTGCTTTTTCCTCAGGCAGGAAAACCTGTCCATGGAATTTTCCAGGCAGGACTACTGGAGTGGGTTGCCATATCCTACTCCACGGATCTTTCCAACACAGGGATCAAACTCATGTCTCTTGAATCACCTGCATTGGCAGGGATTCTTAACCACTATGCCCTCTGCTAAGTCCTGTACAATACAAGCTAAATAATCGTAATTATTTCCCTTGGAGAGATAGCACTTCTGGTAAATAAGCACTAGTTTTACTGCAATTTAATGGACTTACTTTTCCAAAAGATCAACTGGAAATTCACTCCACATGTTTAAAGAAACACAAAATAGGCAAAATTTACTATGTGGGCAACATATAAGGATTATATGTACTTGAATCAGTAACTATATTAAAAATGATTTTCATTTTATAAGAAAGAATGAAATTTGAAATGAAAATGAGTCACTTTTGTATAACAAAAGTGTAAAGCATTATGAATTTTATTTTACATCATCTTCACTATTTTTGTCTAATTTGTATTTTAGCTCACTAATACTAACATGATCTGATATTATAAAATTAGACCTTGAATGCATTTCTGCCTATTTTAATATGAAGTCAAAATTCACATGAAGTTAGGGTCTTAATATACAGTTAATACTTTTTAGATATATACTGAAAAAATATCTAGTTATGAATTTTTAGAGTAGGTCTACACACCACCTAAAATCATGTGTGTGAGAAGAAAGAAATAATTCAATTCTTTAGGTAAAAATTGTTTTAATAAGCTTGGGTTACTATAACAATTACTAGGAACTTGGTGACTTAAATAACAGACATATATTACCAGCAGTTCTGGAGGCTGGAAAGTCCAAGATCAAGTTGCTGGAAGATTCACTTACTGATAAGAATTCTCTTCCTGGCTTGAAGACAGCCACTTCCCTACTACTCTTATGATGGAGAGAATGCTGGTGCTTTCTCTTCTAAAAGAATACTAATTCCATCATGAGATGGCCCACTCATCTAAATTTGAATTTCAAGATATAATCAGTTAGATATAATGCCCTAAAAATGAGTGTTTTTTTCCCTCATTTTAACAGCAAAGATGTTATATCATATTCTAATTTTATTTTTTAATAATTAAATTTATTTATTTTTTAAATTACAATACTGTATTTGTTTTGCCATACATTGACACGAATCAGCCATAGGTGAACACAATCAATTTGTACCCATAACCAAAATTATTTCATTAAATAATAATTTATTTTTTACAGTAACTTATTTGGTTATAATTTCATGGAACAAAATTGATTCATTTTAAGTAAATGCTTGTAAAATTGAACAAATATATATACTCAGGTATCTGTAAGGCAATCAAGAAATTCAACTTTTCAAAATCAATTTTATTTTTAAAATTGTTAACAAAACTCTTTCTTCATCCCTCCACAGTCAAATCTCTCATCTACTAATATATATTGCTTTTTTCCTATCCTAGAATTTCATATGAATGGAATTGCATAGAATATGGAGTTCCTGATAGCTTAGTTGGTAAAGAATCTGCCTACAATGCAGGCAACTCTAATTCAATCCCTGGGTTGGAAAGATCCCCTGGGGGAGGACATGGCAACCCACTCCAGTATTCTGGCCTAGAGAACTGCATAGACTGTATAGTCCATAGGGTCGCAAAGAGTTGGACATGACTGAGCAACTTTCACACACACACACACACACACACACAGAATGTACATTTTTATGTCTTACTTACTATTTTCAGTATAGAAATTTTTGGATTGTTATAATATCAACTGTTTATTTTTAAAATTTATAATTAGGATTGCTTTTTATGAACATATCATGATGTTTAAGACTTTGGTTTTTTTGTTAGACATTTTGGTTTCTCTGAAGTTCTAAGCTATTAAGAATAAATCTACTCTGAACTAATACACCATTATTCTATCTCTTATTATGTCCTTTGTATTTAGAATTCAGTTTGCTATATTATTTCATTTCCAAATAATTATGGATTTTATAAGCAGTATCTTACAAACATCTACCAAAAACCCCACAGGTATTTCTATTCGGATTCCATTGAATCTGTAGATCAGCTTGGGGATAATGATCATTTTTCAATATTGAGCTTCTCAATTTGCAAACAGGCTACCTGTTCATTGCAACAGTTAAATTTATGTAGTAACTGGCTGGGCTAATCAGTTGTTTAGTTAAGCATCAATCTAGATGTTGTTGTAAAGGTATTTTTGAATGTGATTAATGTAATCCTGGAATATGAAGTCAAGTGGGCCTTAGAAAGCATCACTACAAACAAAACTAGTGGAGGTGATGGAATTCCAGTTGAGCTATTTCAAATCCTGAAAGATGATGCTGTGAAAGTGCTGCACTCAATATGCTAGCAAATTTGGAAAACTCAGCAGTGGCCACAGGACTGCAAAAGGTCAGTTTTCATTCCAGTCCCAAACAATGCTCAAACTACTGCACAATTGCACTCATCTCATATGGTAGTAAAATAATGCTCAAAATTCTCCAAGCCAGGCTTCAGCAATACATGAACTGTGAACTCCCTGATGTTCAAGCTGCTTTTAGAAAAGGCAGAGGAACCAGAGATCAAATTGCCAACATCTGCTGGATCATGGAAAAAGCAAGAGAGTTCCAGAAAAATATCTATTTCTGCTTTATTGACTATGCCAAAGCCTTTGACTGTGTGGATCACAATAAACTTTGGAGAATTCTGAAAGAGATGGGCATACCAGATCACCTGACCTGCCTCTTGAGAAACCTATATGCAGGTCAGGAAGCAACAGTTAGAACTGGACATGGAACAACAAACTGGTTCCAAATAGGAAAAGGAATCCATCAAGGCTGTATATTGTCACCCTGCTTATTTAACTTATATTCAGAGTACATCATGAGAAATGCTGAGCTGGAAGAATCACAAGCTGGAATCAAGATTGCTGGGAGAAATATCAATAACTTCAGATATGCAGATGACACCACCCTTATGGCAGAAAGTAAAGAAGAACTAAGAGGAGAGTGAAAAAGTTGGCTAAAAGCTCAACATTCAGAAAACGAAGATCATGGCATCTGGTCCCATCACTTCATGGGAAATAGATGGTAAAACAATGGAAACAGGGTCAGACTTTGTTTTCTTGGGCTCCAAAATCACTGCAGATGGTGACTGCAGCCATGAAATTAAAAGACGCTTACTCCTTGGAAGGAAAGTTATGATCAACCTAGATAGTGTATTAAAAATGAAGACATTACTTTGCCAACAAAGGTCCATCCAGTCAAGGCTTTGGTTTTTCCAGTGGTCATGTATGGATGTGAGAGTTGGACTATAAAGAAAGCTGAGCACCTAAGAATTGATGCTTTTGAACTGTGGTGTTGGAGAAGACTCTTGAGAGTCCCTTGGGCTGCAAGGAGATCCAACTAGTCCATTCTAAAGGAGATCAGTTCTGGGTGTTCATTGGAGGGACTGATGCTACAGCTGAAACTCTAATACTTTGACCACCTCATGAGAAGACTCATTGGAAAAGACCCTAATGCTAGGAAGGATTGGGGGCAGGATGAGAAGGAACAACAGAGGATGAGATGGCTGGAAGGCATCACCAACTCGATGGACATGAGTTTGGGTAAACTCCGGGAGTTGGTGATGGACAGGGAGGCCTGGCATGCTGCGATTCATGGGGTCGCAAAGAATCGGACACAACTGAGTGACTGATCTGAACTGAGCTGAATGTAATCAGTAGCAATGAGCAAAGCAAATTATCCTCCATAATGTGGGTGTACCATAGTCATTCAGTTGGAAGTCTTCGGAAAAAAAAAAAAAAACACTGAAGTCACTCAGCTAGTAAGGACTCAAGATTGCCTTCTGACTCAAGGATGCGACATCAACTCTTGTTAGAATTTCTAGCTTGCTGGCCTCCCTTGCAAGTGCTGGCCTGCCTTGCAAGTTTTAGCCCCTACAATTGTGTGCCAATTCCTTAAAATAAATTTTTTCTCCTTATATGTGTCTCTATTTTTCTAGGAGAAATTTTTCCTAGTAAATTTTCTTTATTTTTAGGAGTTTTAAATTTTCTTTCAGAAATGTCTATTTAAATTTTTACTGTAAAAGTATTACACATAATATTTAAAACTAATCCCAAAATACTGTTTTTGATGCTGTTGTAAACTTTGACCCTGCTGTTATTATTTGTTTGTTGCTGGTATAGAGAGATTCGACTAATGTGTTATTTTCAACTTAGTTCAGTTTTTTTAAAGTCATTTATCTATCTATTTCATTTTAGTAGAGATAGTCTAAAATTATTTATGTATATGATTTTTTTCTGTGAAAAGACATATTACTTCTTTATTCCCAAGGTTTATACCTTGTATTGCTTTTTCTTGCCTCATCCAGAAAGGAAAGCAAAACCTTAGGAGAAATGATCAATTTCATTTCATGCTGTAGGAAATGACATATAGAAATGAAAGCAAGATTGATAATCGGAGGAGAGAGAATAGTATTAAAGAAAAAAACTATGGCCATACTTGATTCTATAAACAACTCAAATCTTTTCATATATTTTTCATAACTAAAATAAAAACAAGAGACAAATTCAATATAATATTTCTGCAATAATTTTAAGCAACCTGACTATATTATTATTCATCTTTTAGATGTATTCTTATGTAATTAAAAATAAAATATTTACTAAATATAGACAACTATTCCAGAAGAATATGTACTCTTTCAACTTCTGAAAGAACTGAGAACTTTTCAGAACTGGAGACTATATCAGTTCGATAAAAGACTGAGGAAGAAAGCAGATTCTTTTCAGGTGTCATTTATTTTCATGATGATTAGCAATTATCATACACAGAAAAAGCAGAATACATTGACACAAAGAGGGCAAGATTTTTTAAAAAAAGAAAGAAAGAAAATAGTGACTGCTTGAACAAACATGGTATATTTTGTCCCTGCTGCTGGGTATTGTGAGTGTCTTGGCACTGGGCAGGACAGTATTAGTTAATTTCATGAATGCTGGAGCCAAATGACCTGGGTTCACATTCTATCTGTCTCAGTGTGTGATCACGCTGTCATCTTGGGAGACATTTTAAATCTTTCTGTGCTTCATATGTAAAATTCAGATAATTACTGTAGCAACCTAATAGGGTTATTATGAGGATTAAATGAGTTATTATTCAAAAACGATTTAGAAGAATGCCAGACACATATTAACCTGTATGTGTCTGTGTGTGTTTTAATACAATTTTAAATAAATTCCTTTTTAGAAAGAAAGCATATTATTCATATGCCTCAAGGCAAAAGTATAATAGTTGTCACAAGAATTATTCCCATGACTGGTGCAAAAAGTTATATGTTTAATTACACAAAGATTATAGATTTTTCTATACAGAGTATTCTTAGTCCATTTATAGGTTATTATCATAAAAGAAAAAGATACTACTAAAATGTTTCATGCATTAATGAAGAGTGAAGATTCTCCTACAGCACTCTGTGTTCTTTCTTCCTTTCTTTATTCATTGCATCACAATTTCTTAGTCCTCACATGGCAATCAGAATGTGACTTTCTCAGGGAGGTCTCTGATCCCTGTTTCTAGGATAGATATCTCAAAGAACCCTATATTCTTGCTTTTATGATACTCATAATAATGGTAATTAAATGTTCCTCTAATTATTCCTTTATATATTTTACTCGACAAAACTTTAAGCCGTTAAAATACAAGAGTGTTTCTTCCACATCTTCTGTTTTTAGTAAAGGGTCTAATACAAAGTATCCATAAGTTCCCTGAGACAAGGGATCTAGCTATACTCTTTTTATCCCTAGCATATTAGTAGTATTAAACAATGTAACATAAAATAAAAATAATGAATTATTATTTTTGAGTGATAAGTCAAAGTTTTGCTTTGCAAAGTTACAATGTGAAGTTTTGGTTCTTCACTTTGAAAACACTACCTTAGTTTACTGTCCAGCAATATAATTCTAATCTAACTCTCTGGCTTTTACTTAAGGTCATGAGCGTATGTTTGTATTAAGGGCCAAGTGAGAAGCAAAATTTTATGATGATCTCCAATAATCTGGCTTCCAATGTACATATATATTCTTTAAGGAAAACACTTCCAATAAAACACTAATCTACGTGCTGCTACAAAGGAATTTTGAAGACAACTAACATTCCAGATCAGCTGACCTTATAATGGGAAAATTATATAAAAAGGTGCTTCAATAACTGAGTCTAGAAGTTAGATCAGCCCTGGGATTTCTTTGTAAGGAATGATGCTTAAGCTGAAACTCCAGTACTTTGGCCACCTCATGCGAAGAGCTGACTCATTGGAAAAGACTCTGATGCTGGGAAGGATTGGGGGCAGGAGGAGAAGGGGACGACAGAGGATGAGATGGCTGGATGGCATCACCGACTCAAAGGACGTGAGTCTGAGTGAACTCTGGGAGTTGATGATGGACAGGGAGGCGTGGCGTGCTGCAATTCATGGGGTCGCAAAGAGTCGGACACAACTGAGCAACTGAACTGAACGAGAAGTTAAAGACAGGGAACATAATGGTTGTGTTGGTGGAGGTATCAGACATACTTGCAGAGTGAGAAAATTTCCATTCAAGAGAAACTCTGCATTATTAGCTATGAAGTTGGTAAGCAATAAATAGAAATTTAAAAAATAATAATACAGCAGTCTCTAGGATCTGAGAGTGACCTTCAACTACCAACAAGAACATAGAGACTTTTCAGCCAAACAGAACTGAAGTTTACCAGCAATCTGAATGAATTTTGAAATGGATTCTTCCCCAGATCCTTAAGACAAGAAAACAGCTTGACAGACATCTTGAATTTCAACCACTGGTATGTTGAGAACCCACCTGCATTGTACCCTGACTTCTGATCCACAGACTTGTGAACTAATAAGTGAGGACTGTTTCAAGTCACTAAGTTTACAACAAATTGTAATGCAACAATATAAGTGGAAAATATCTCTTTATAGAAACAAGTATATTTGGTTTGCAAACATAAAGAAAAGTTGTACAAGGATCAGATGAATTAAATTTGGCCGTAACTTTTTTAGAGTCAATGTTAACTGTTTAACAATAAAATTTTGAATACTAAAAATACAAATATATGTACATAAATTCTTATATTTATCTAAATTAATCAATTAAAATTTAAATGAATAATAATAATTTATTTCATTGGAGGCTAATTACTTTACACTATTGTATTGGTTTTGCCATACATCAACATGAATCCGCCATGGGTGTACATGTGTTTCCCCATCCTGAAACCCCCTCCCACCTCCATCCACTTACTATCCCTCTGGGTTATCACAGTGCACCAGTCCCGAGCATCCTGTATCATGCATTGAACCTGGACTGGAGAGTCGTTTCACATATTATATTATACATGTTTCAGTGTCATTCTCCCAAATCATCCCACCCTCTCCCTCTCCCACAGAGTCCATAAGACTGTTCTATACCTCTGTGTCTCTTTTGCTGTCTCACATACAGGGGTATCATTACCATCTTTCTAAATTCCATATATATGCATTAGTATACTGTATTGGTGTTTTTCTTTCTGGCTTACTTCACTCTGTTTACTAGGATCCAGTTTCATCCACCTCATTAGAACTGATTCAAGTGTATTCTTTTTAATGGCTGAGTAATACACCATTGTGTATATGTACCACTGCTTTCTTATCCATTCATCTGCTGATGGACATCTAGGTTGCTTCCATGTCCTGGCTATTATAAACAGCGCTGCAATGAACACTGGGGTACACGTGTCTCTTTCAATTCTGGTTTCCTTGGTTTGTATGCCCAGCAGTGGGATTGTTGGGTTGTATGGAAGTTCTATTTCCAGTTTTTTAAGGAATCTCCACACTGTTCTCCATAGTGGCTAAACTAATTTGCATTCCCACCAACAGTGTAAGAGGGTTCCCTTTTCTCCACACCCTCTCCAGCATTTATTGTAGACTCTTGGATAGCAGCCATTCTGACTGGCATGAAATAGTACCTCATTGTGGTTTTGATTTGCATTTCTCTGATAATGAGTGATGTTGAGCATCTTTTCATGATTTGTTAGCCATCTGTATGTCTCCTTTGGAGAAATGTCTGTTTAATTCTTTGGCCCATTTTTTGATTGGGTTGTTTATTTTTCTGGAATTGAGCTGCAGGAGTTGCTTGTATATTTTTGAGATTAATTCTTTGTCAGTTCCTTCATTTGCTATTATTTTCTCCCATTCTGAAGGCTGTCTTTTCACCTTGCTTATGAAACTCCAGTACTTTGGCCACCTCATGCAAAGAGTTGACTCATTGAAAAGACTTTGATGCTGGGAGGGATTGAGGGCAGGAGAAGAAGGGGACGACCGAGGATGAGATGGCTGGATGGCATCACTGACTTGATGAACATGAGTCTGAGTGAACTCCAGGAGTTAGTGATGGACAAGGAGGCCTGGCGTGCTGCGATTCATGGAGTCACAAAGAGTCGGACACAACTGAGTGAACTGAACTGAACTGATAGTTTCTTTTGTTGTGCAGAAGCTTTTAATTTTAATTAGGTACCATTTGTTTATTTTTGCTTTTATTTCCAATATTCTGGGAGGTGGGTCATAGAGGATCCTGCTGCAATTTATGTCAGAGAGTGTTTTGCCTAGGTTCTTCTCTAAGAGTTTTATAGTTTAAAAATCAGTCTCAAAAATGATGAAAGAGCGACATTTATGAAAATATCTTATAACAAACATCCTGTCTATTATCTCTTTCATGAAGACAATGTTAATGGAAATAAAAATTTTTAAACAGTATTTTTAAAATAAGTACTATAAACTTGGCAGAAATTTTGTTATTTATGCTTCCAAACACATGCTGACTTGTTTGTTTATGCCATAAACATAATCCATACTTATAGCTCTCAAGAGTTTCTTCCTTTCAACATCCATTGACCTTCTTCACTACGCTCCATGTACTTGTTTGATCCCCATTGCTTTGTTTGGAAATCACAAGGGGAGAGAATAATTACAATGCCCATTGCATGTGAAGTTCAGGTCTGTGCCATTTTTCTGTGTCCTCCTACAAAACAAGGAGAATCTGTAACCTCTAAAGCATAAGGAAAATTTTTCTGTGTAAGTGAAACAATTCATAGATTCTAAGCCTGGAAAGCTGCAGATGCAAGAAACAAGCAGGGAAGGGTCAAGGTGAAGAGGAACTTCTGATTTTCTTCAGCGGTGTAACAGCTGCTGCACTACATTATGTTCAGTTCCCAGTACTTCTTCCTTCTTCTTCATAATGTTTTTGAAGCAATACTGAGCATCCTTTATATATCTGAGTCCCTAGCATTATTGTCTCATGTTGCTTTATTACCATAATAAACTTGTGAATCATGGTAACTAACGCAGCAGGGCTCCTATGACGAATTCATTTTCATAACCTCTTTTGTTGTCACAAATGTGATCCAAAAGGGTGCCATGTCAGCAGTTCCTCACTGCTTATTAATATAACACATTACAGGGATTCATTTAAAACTTCAACAGATGTAATATAATGAAACACTCTACTTATAATTACAATTATGCTAACACTTAATAATAATTGAGCTTCTGTGCCTATATTTCATTTTACTCTAAAGACAATTGAATCTTTTTGAAAGTAGCTAACCCTCAGCAGGTGTTCTGCTTAAAAAGCCAGCATAATTAAATGAGAAGGGAAAAGTGATGATGGCACAGGCAACAAGTCTGCAACTGAAAGGTGGAAATTAAAGAAATTTGGAGATCTAGCTGTTCTTAAAGTGAAACCAAGGTTATGAAATAAAAATCTAGAGTCTTAATGAGAATTTATAAATACATAGAAGTAAGAAGTAGTAAAAATGTGTCTTGATGTGATTAGCACAGCTTGTTGCCATTAAATTAATATGTAGAATTATGTCAAGTGTAAACAAGTTATTCATAAACAGCTCATCAAACTCTGTTCTTGAAAGTTTAGTAATGACAGGAACTCTAAATAGCCATTCTAGTGATTAACATTATACCAATATTTCCATCATGCCATATTTAACTCTGACATCTATAGCCTATAAAAAATACCACTGCAATAGAGAAATTAAGCACCAAATACTGATGAGACAAACATTGGTTATCAAATAATCAAATTTCTCCTCCAAGTGCAAAATATATATTCCAGATATTATTGCCCCTGAAATTTTCTTTAATGGAAGTATTTTAATCTTACAATGAAACATGTAATTTTAAATGGAATTCCCTAAATGATGTTATCATCTCCACATGCTTCATTTTAATATTAAGTAACTATGACTGAGTTTTTAAATTGATGATGAAACATAATGATACGTAAAAAAGTATTTATAGTCTGTTTTGGGAAAGTATATTTATTTGTTAGTAACCCAATTATACTTTGATTATATAAGCTAATTAAGTGCCTTGATAGATACTGAATATCAGATATCTTTTCTCTAGAGAATTTATAATCTAGAAAAAGCATTCCATAAGCAAACATAAAATGATAAATTGTGACAACAGCTATGATTAAAACAAAAGTAAGTTAGTGTAGGAGAATCACCCAGTGGATAGCATTTAGAAAACAGTGTGGAGATTCCTTAAAAATTACAAATAGATCTGCCTTATGACCCAGCAATCCCACTGCTGGGCATACACACCGAGGAAACCAGAATTGAAAGAGACACATGTACCCCAATGTTCATTGCAGCATTGTTTATAATAGCCAGGACATGGAAACAACCTAGATGTCCATCAGCAGATGAATGGATAAGAAAGCTGTGGTACATATACACAATGGAGTATTACTCAGCCCTTAAAAAGAATAAATTTGAATCAGTTATAATGAGATGGATGAAACTGGAGCCTATTATACAAGTGAAGTAAGCCAGAAAAAAAAAAAAAAAAAAGCACCAGTACAATATACTGACATATATATATGGAATTTAGAAAGATAGTAATGATAACCCTGTATGTGAGGCAACAAAAGAGACACAGATGTATAGAATGGACTTTTAGACTCTGAGGGAGAGGGAGAGGGTGTGATGATTTGGGAGAATGGCATTGAAACATGTATACTCTCATGTAAGAAACGAAGCACCAGTCTATGTTCAATACAGCATACAGGATGCTTGGGGCTGGTGCACAGGGATGATCCAGAGAGATGATATGGGGTGAGAGGTGGGAGGGGGTTTCAGGATTGGGAGTTCGTGTACACCTGTGGCTGATTCATGTCAATGTATGGCAAAACCAATACGGTATTATAAAGTAGAATAAAGTAAAAATTAAAAAAAAATAGAATACAAGATCTGGAATGGTGCTTCTCACAAAGAGACATTTTAACGGAAGTCAGATTATTCAGAGGGATAGTTTGGGGTGACGCAAAATAGGCTGGAAGAAGCAAAAGCTGGAATCAAGATTGGCGGGTGAAATATCAAGAACCTCACATATGCAGATGACACCACCCTTATGGCAGAAAGTCAAGAGGAATTAAAAAGTGAAAGTGAAAGTGAAAAGTGAAAGTGAAGTGATGAAAGTGAAAGAGGAGAGTGAAAAAGTTGGCTTAAAGCTCAGCATTTAGAAAACGAAGATCATGGCATCCGGTCCCATCACTTCATGGGAAATAGTTGGGGAAACAGTGGAAACAGTGTCAGATTTTATTTTGGGGTGCTCAAAAATCACTGCAGATGGTAGTTGCAGCCATGAAATTAGAAGACACTTATTCCTTGGAAGGAAAGTTATGACCAACCTAGATAGCATATTCAAAAGCAGAGACATTACTTTGCCAAAAAAGATCCGTCTAGTCAAGGCTATGCTTTTTCCAGTGGTCATGTATGGATGTGAGAGTTAAACTGTGAAGAAAGCTGAGCACCGAAGAATTGATGCTTTTGAACTGTGGTGTTGGAGAAGACTCTTGAGAATTCCTTAGACTGCAAGGAGATCCAACCAATCCATTCTAAAGTAGATCAGCCTTGGGTATTCTTTGGAAGGACTGATGCTAAAGCTGAAACTCCAGTACTTTGGCCACCTCACGCAAAAAGTTGACTCATTGGAAAAGACTCTGATGCTGGGAGGGATTGGGAGCAGGAGGACAAGGGGACAACAGAGGATGAGATGGCTGGATGGCATCACTGACTCAATGGATGTGAGTTTGAGTGAACTCCGGGAGTTGGTGATGGACAGGGAGGCCTGGCGTGCTGCAGTTCATGGGGTCGCACAGAGTCGGACACGACTGAGTGACTAAACTGAACTAAAAATTAGTAGAGTAGCCCTAGACTGAGAATATGCACTTGAAATCTCTGATCAGTATAGATATAGTAGATCATTAATGATTGATGAAGAACCTCTTAGGGTAGGCTTAGTAATTTGGGATTTTATTTTAGCTATAAAGGTCATGACAATTTTTTAAGTATGTGGAAAGTGATAAATTAATTTTAATCTTTCAAGATATCACTTTTGGTGCTCTGTGTAGTGGGTAGTATGAACACAAGACTTGAGTTCTAGTATACATCAACTCAGACTTTTGCAATAATGTAGGTGAGTGATGATGCCTCAGACTAAGCATTAGATATTAGGTCTTTGGGAATGAAAACTAGTCATTGAGTCTCTAAAGTTCCTTGTAAGATATGAGAAAAATTCTGTTAGTGGTACAAGATTTTATTAATTTATGAATTTATGAGTTTTTGAGTCTTCCTTGGTGGCTCAGATGGTAAGAATCTGCTGGCAATGCAGGAAAACTGGGTTTAATCCCTGGGTCAGGAAGATCCCCTGGAGAAGGGAATGGCTACCCATTCCAGTATTCTTGCTTGAAGACTTTCATGGACAGAAGAGTCTGGCGTGCCACAGTCCATGTGGTCACAAAGAGTCAGACACGACTAAACAACCAACACTAATGAGTTTTCCTGCTTTGGCCTTATTGCATATTATACTAATGTGTGAAACTGAAAGCGAGGCCGCTCAGTCATCTCCAACTCTTTGTTACTGCCATGGACCCCAGGCTCCTCTGTCTGTGGGATTTTCTAGGCAAGAGTACTGGAGTGGGTTTCCATTTCCTTCTCCAGGGGATCTTCCTGACCCAGGGATCAAATCCAGGTCTCCCACGTTGTAGACAGATGCTTTAATGTCTGAGCCACCAGGGAAGTCCACTCTGAAGTGTAGTTTTCTTAAATATACTGTTAATTTAAAAATGTGCAAAGGCAAATATATGATATTGTTTATATGTGGAGTCTTTTTAAAAAATGATACAAAGGATTTATATACAAAACAGAAATTGACTCACAGACATAGAAAACAAACTTATGGTTATCAAAGGGGAAATCAGGGGACGGTATAGATTAGGAATTGTGATTAACGTATGCACTGCTGCTGCTGCTGCTGCTGCTAAGTCGCTTCAGTCATGTCTGACTCTGTGCAACCCTGTAGACGGTAGCCCACCAGGCTCCCCTGTCCCTGGGATTCTCCAGGCAAGAACACTGGAGTGGGTTGCCATTTCCTTCTCCAATGCATGAAAGTGAGAAGTGAAAGTGAAGTCACTCAGTCGTATCCAACTCTTAGCGACTCCATGGACTGCGGCCCACCAGGCTCCTCTGTCCATGGGATTCTCCAGGCAAGAGTACTGGAGTTGGGTGCCATTGCCTTCTCCTAACATATGCACACTACTATACATAAAATAGGTAACCAACAAGGAATAGTTCTCCCTCAGTCTTAAGAGAGATCAACAGAACTACGCTCAATATTCCTCAGTAGCACAGTAGGCTATACTCCTGAAAAGGACAAGAATGTGGAAAAAAAAAAAAAAAATCGGTATTCACAGCGTTGTTGTTCAGCCACCCAGTCACGCTGACTCTTTGTGACCCCATGGACTACAGCACACTATGCCTCCCTGTCACTTTACATCTCCTGGAATTTGCCCAAGTTCATGTTTATTGCATTGGTGATGCTGTCCAGCCATCTCATCCTCTGACGCCCTCTTCCCCTTCTGCCCTTAGTCTTTCCCAGCATTGAAAACTTTTCCAATGAGTCATCTGTTAGCATCAGATGACCAAAATACTGGAACTTCAGCTTCAGCGTCAGTCCTTCCAGTGAATATTCAAGGTTTATCGCCCTTAAAACTGACCGTATTGATCTCCTTGTCCAAGAGACTATCAGGAGTCTTCTCCAGCACCACAGATTGAAGGCATTAGTTCTTCAGCATTCTGCCTTCTTTACCATCCAGCTCTCACAACTGTACGTGGCCACTGGGAAGATCACAGTTTTTGACTTTATGGATCTTTGTTGGCAAAGTAGTCTCTGCTTTTCAATACACTGTCTAGGTTTGTCATCGCTTTCCTACCAAGAAGCAATCATCTTTTTATGGCTACAGTCACCATCCACAGTGATTCTGGAGCCCAAGAAGAGGAAATGTGTCACTGCTTCCACCATTTTTCCTTATATTTGCCATGAAGTAATGGGGCCAGATGCCATGATCTTAGTATTTTTAATATTTATTCTTAAGCCAGCTCTTTCACTCTCATCCTTCTCCCTCATCAAGAGGCTCTTCAGTTCGTCTTTGCTTTCCGCCATTAGAGTAGTATCATCTGCATATCTGAGGTTGTTGATGTTTCTCAATATTCCTCAGTAGCACAGGAAACTATGCTCCTATAAAGGACAAGAATGTGAAAAAAATCAATATACACAGTATGTATAACCAAATCACTTTGCTGTACACCTGAAACTAACACAACATTGTAAATCAACTATATATCAATAAAAATAAATAAACTAAAAATGCATAGCAAATCATGGTGAAATGAACACTGATCAAAAATATGTAAAAAGTAATGCAAAAAATGAGGCATTTTTAAATTCCAAGATGTAACATCTTAATTTATTAAATAGAGTGAAATATGATTTCCTTACAAAATATCTAGAAACTAATAAAAGAAGGAAGTATGATTTGTCTTTACAAGATAAATACCTTGAAAATTGTAAAAAAAAAAATTGTGTCATTTAAAATAAAAGAATTCCAGGTTCTGCCATTCAACATGAAATCTCTTCATATGAAATCCTTAAATGATAATCCTATGTCTGGTGAAAATGACTGTCACAGCTCCTTAATACTCACGCTGAGTTACCATGCCCAGGTTTATAATTTCTCCTTCAGGATTAACTTTGGTCTTGTTCCAGCTGCTGACGGTGCTTAAATACCAGTGTAGCTTTAAGTCCCACCTCTGCTTAGATCATTACAAACTCAAGTACATAGTCTGATACTGCAGATCAGAAAAAGTATCAACAAAATCCTTATTTCTAACAGATTTCACCGCATTGCGCTAAAGAATGTTATTAATAATCATAACAGAATAACTGCATCCAAGCCTACCTCTTAATCAAGTAAAATGACTACCTGACCACAGGGAAGGAAGTCTGCAGTGGTGAATAGCATCAGGACATTTCAGAGAGAGCAAAGATTGTGTTCTCAGTGGTCCTTACTTTGCAAACTGGCTCTGCATTCAACAAGGTTTTAAGTTTTGAGAATCATTTACCTGATTACAAACGCTGATAAGTCTGGATGAAAATAGCCTTGCAAGAATTAGATATGATGCTTTCAAACCATCATTAGAGTGTCTGATGCATGACAATCACTTTGCACATTGTGACCATGTTTCTTGACCTGTTTTAAACAGAAAATCAATCTTATTTAATGTTGCCTTCAAAAGCTTAATGCTTGCAAAAATACCAGTAAAGTTGCTGATCAAATGAAAATGGCAATTGCCAGGACATTTTGTTTTACTATAAGATACCAGGAATCAGGAAGATATTACGTGGTAACTTTAGTATATAAACACACACTAATCATCTTCCCAATTTCCAAAAAGTCACTCTCAGTGCAGGAACATTCATCACCAAACTCTTACCACTAAATGGAAACCTGACAAAAATATTGGGGTGTGGTAGACTGTAGCCCACCAGGCTTCTCAGTACAGGAAAATGGTAAGGAAGGAACTGATACAAAAAAAAAAAAAAAGCAAAATATTATACACTTCACCATGAAGCATATCCTTCATTTCAGATCAAATTTTATGCTAATCTTTCAGCCTGAGAACCAAGAGTTTATTTACAAAGCCATCTTTTTTTTTCTGTAAAGATTTTCACAGTGATTCATTCATTTAAGGGATCTAAGAATTTCGCATACTCTTTGTGATGCTATGGACTGTAGCCCACTGGGCTCTTCTGTCCATGGGGATTCTCCAGACAACAATACTGGAATTGATTGCCATGCCCTCTTCCAAGAAATCTTCCCAACATAGGGATTGAACCAAGGTCTCTTACATCTCCTGCATTAGCAGGTGGGTTCTTTACCACTAGTGCCACCTGGGAAGCCCTATATTTATGCAATTACATGTTAATCATATGAAACAAACATATAAGAAACAACCATGTTATATCACAACATCCCTTGTGAGCTTTCGTGATTTTAGATTACATATCTTTAACTCTGAATGACTAAACTACTTCTGTCCCAAGAGCTGAAGATCTGCTCTTTCCATATGTCTTAGAATAGTTAATAGCAGATTTTTTACAGAATGATCTCACTCTTGTTACATTTTAAGGCTTTGTTGACAAATATAAAGCCTTTCCAAATAATACAACATGGAATTCTTAAACCTTCCCTTTCATTCAACCTGCTTTCCTGAAATAGCAATAACTTGGACAATACATAAATAGTAAAAATGTAAGTGCACTGTCCACAATGGTCTGCTGCTCTGGTAGCTCAGCTGGTAAACAATTCACCTGCAATGCAGAAGAACCTGGTTCCATTCATGGGTCAGGAAGATGCACTGGAGAAAGGATAGGCTACCCACTTCAGTATTTTTGGACTTCCTTGGTGGCTCAGAAGGTAAAGAATCTGCCTGCAATGCAGAAGACCTGGATTTGATCATTGGGTTAGGGAAGATACCCTGGAGAAGGGACCAGCCACCCATTCCAGTATTCTGGTCTGGAAAATTCCATGGACTGTACAGTCCATGGGGTCGCCAAGAGTTGGACAGGACTAAACGACTTTCACTTTCTAAAACAGCATTTAAGTGTATATTGTAAAGCATTCAGAGGGAAATGTAGCCTCAACTCTTTGGGGATTTTTCCCAGTCACAATGAGTCAAGGAAATATTAAATATATTAATAACAGACTTTAAAAAGTGTAAGTTGTAGTATTTGTACTAATTTTGTGCAGAGAAGACTGGGAACAAGCTCTCTCAGAAGACATTTTGATAATAAATAGAATTTGGCTAATAGTTATTGGTGGAGTATTTTCCAGTTTTTACTAAATACTCATGGAAAGCCAAAAATAAGAGATTGTTTGAATACAGAATAGTAAGGCTGACAGCCAACCTCTTATAATCTTGGACAGATTTCCAAAAAGACAAGATCTATAAGACTGGATTAAATAATGTCATTAGGTGAAATTAGCTAGAGGCTATTTTACCCCTCCTTTTCCTTTATTCCCTGGTTTATAAGCAGAAGGAAAAACCCACTAAATAATTGGGCATCTAACCATGGTGCTGAACATGATGCTTTAGTTAGCTCAACTCCACTCCAAAACTACCATTGCCTTATCACAGTGGGCAGGATACTTTGGTGATAGGCAAATGAAAGTCATGTACTGAATTTTGAGACTTTGATTTTCCAAGAGCAATTTGTTGTTGGCAGTCAGAGTACAGTCCTTAGTAATTTCTTGTAAGTCCCCATATGTTCTATCTATATGAGTATCAGAAGGGCAAAAAAAAAAAAAAAAAAAGGACAGATGGAAAGAATCACACTTTATTAGAGCACTATGGTTAAAACCCTTGGATAGTAAAAACGGAGCCATATGTTGACACACACAGACCTGCTATCCAAGTTTGGTTCAGAGAGGACACATCAATCAGCAGCCAAGAGGTTGAGATCTGCACCAAGTGAACATCAAACATTCATTTGGTATGCACCAGATTTTGACAGGTCACTATCAAGAATCAGTAAATCAAGGCTCATTTAAGATTGGAAAAAGCTCCCCTTCTCTGTGCAGAGTTTCATAGTATCACTCTGGAGGTAGTCATTATCTTCACTTTACTGTCACATTCTCATAGTGCCCTCTGCTGCCTTTCAGGTAGGCTTGGAGATGACAGGTTGGATGACAGCTAAAGGATGTGCTTTCATATATTTGAGACCAACAAGAAGGAAAAATAATGAGATTTCCTTTGTTATATGTTTTTCATACCAAAATATATATTTTAAAGCCATTCTAAGTCCTTGTAAGCAGTATTTCATCTTCAACCCCAGATCAAATATCTCCCATGAATACATCTTAGAATAGTCTATCCAAGTAAATAAAAAGAAGTATACTTTAATTTTGTAATAATTGATTTATTAACAAAAATGCTTTCAAGAAGTTAAAATAATTCTTTAGTTGATGATGAGCTAACACTGATAAGTTAATAAGTCGTTGCTTTAAAATCTTAACTACATAAAAATAACATTTATAACTGAAGATTATGAACCTCCAAAAAAGTATTCTCATCCACTAATTGTTGAAATTATCATTCAGTATACCAGTAAATGATTCTAGAATGATTTTTCAATTGAGAAAATCTAGTCCAATTTAAGAATTTGAGAACAATCTTTTTAATTCAAATTGCTTGCAAATAGAAAAAAAAAATACACATTTTCAGAAAATTGCAATACAAATGCAACAAATGAGAAATAATTTATAACAAAGCTCATAAGATAGTAGCAGAACTTTTTTTCATATTGCATAGTTACACCTTTAAAATTCACCTAATAGTTCTCATAGAAATCTGTAATGATATAGCAGAACAGTTTAGAGCACAAAATAAAATGGTGCAATGTTTTGAAATTCATTTAAAGAAAGTCTGTAGTAAGTTAATATGAAATGGAGTTTAAAAATATATCAACCTGTAGATATAAACTCATGTCCAAAATCACAGTGAATACTGCAAGCCAATTTTATAATATACAAACACAACAGCAGACAGTTTTGCTTTAAAATATGCTTTATGTAAAATCACACTTTGATATTTATTTTTATAGTGATTAAATGTAAAAGTAAATATCACAGTAAAAATAATGTATTTTATACGTGCTTTGTGTTAATAGTACAAATTTATCAATGAATATTGAAGCTAGTAGTAGAAAAAAAAAAGAAAAAATTTCCAAAATACAGTAAATCACACAAAAACATAATTTGTTCTGTTATATATTCTAAAGGTTATATTTATACTATGAGCAGTGAATGAGATTAATGAGCTTTCTCAGCACAGTAAAATTCTTCCTCAGAAACAGAAGCTAAATTGCAATAAATCATGGATTTATGTTCACGTATTTATGGGATGGGAAAGATTTAGAGTTCCTCTGTAGAGAAAGCCATCCCAAGTAAAAGAAAAATTATGGCATCCGTAACATAAAGGTAGATAAACTGGGGCAAGCTCAAAGTTGTGCATTCAGTATGCTTTAATAATGTCAATAATTTATTAAAAGTAATTATCACAGCAGACTTGCCTGGTTATACTTCACCAGAAGTGACAAAATGCTAGTTCAATATGTTAGTTACCTTCATATGAGTATGTATCAAGATCAATTAAATTAGAGCTATCATTTTTCTACATTTCCCTTAAAACTAAGTTCCACTTTTCCTTTCAAAAATGTGTCAGCAGTATTACAGGTGATAGAGTGTAATTCATCAACTATAAAATATTTCATATCATTTATACCAATAACCCAACCTTAGATCACTGCCTAAAAACATTTTTCCTTATTTGTTAAAAAAACAGATCTTCTGATCATATTTGGCTATCTAGTAAGAGTATAATCTCTGACATTTATATAAAAAGATTTTTGATCACAAATTTTGTGGACAAAGATCATGAAAATAATCTAGTATCATTTTTAAGTGAATAGGATCCTGGTCTCTTCCATTTGTGCCATCTTACTGGAAAAATTATCTGAAGACAAATACTGGGAACACAATTATAGCAATACTAACCCAGATGCTAAAAGCCTAGCAAATTTTATTTTGTCTGCACCTATAAATGAAAGAATCACTATCAGAAAGAGTAGAGTGAACTTTCTACTCAATATCCTGAAAAGAAAAAAATAATAGAATCCAGTATATTTGTTTCTGGGGATGTTATTCAATCTGCTTCAAATACACTGTAATGCTAAGAAAAGAGGAAACCAGGTTGTTTTGGAAAAAAATTCAAAATCTTTTCAAGAGAAATATTGATAAATAAGAAAATTTTGCTGTTTAGAAAATAATTCCAACCTTGACAAATAATGATACAGTAATGCAAAGGGACAAAATCTTTTAAGGCCTGGAATGTCATGTTTCAGACATTTTGAAATGGGCTGCTTTTCCATCAATGTTCAGAAAGAGATCAGACAAACCACAGAGATAAATTTAGATCTTCTGTGCTCACATATGAGTGAAACATTGTTGTTGCGATTATACAGCCTCTATTAATTCTTCATAAACTAGAGACTGCTTGATGGAAGCACCAGAAGTTACTCAAACTGGAGGGCAACATAACTTTCCAAAGGTAGATTATTTGGGGTTTTTTGAGAAATGTATATCCATTAATGGATGAGCAATAACTTTCATATTTCTAAACTATTCAGTTTAAATATTTCCAAAGAGCATATTTAATGAGCACTACTTGAGAAAGAGCCAGAAGTATAAAAATGAATAATGCATAATATTATCTCTAAAACCGTGAACAATCCTGGGTGGAGATAATACAAGAGATTTTTGATATTTTATGAAATTAAAATATAACAATTTTTAAAACAGCATGCAACCTTGAAAAAGATTAATCTACATTTATTTCTAAGATTCAATAAGTAGCAAATTGACAAAAGGTAAACTTTCTGATCTGGCATGCTTACAGACACCTTGTTATCAAATATCTTAGTCTTTACACATGTCACATTTTCACATATGCATTCATACATTTTGACTCTTCTAGTGCCATTGACTACTTGTTAACAATAATTGGCAAGTACAATAATTTTTGCTTTATTACGTAAACCAACAAAATAGTGTGTCTTATTCCCAGCCAAATTTTTTCATTTCTGTCTAAATATGGAAAGCTATAAAATGGGTTAATTGTATTATTTTGTAGTGTGTTCACACTTGTTCAAAATTTTATATTGGCTTGATAGGAATCCTATTATTGTACCAGATTTTAAAACACCACACTCTTAAAAATAAGCTGATCAATGTATTATTCATGCTTCATAAAATTGTACAATGTAAGGTGAGGTCAAAAGTAAGACTATTTCAGCTTAGTTCTTTCTTAAAACTTACTCATTTATAGTCAGTTCTACATGGAAAATTTTACATTTTCTCATTTCCAAAATAACTACTTCTCTATGTAAAAGAACTACATAAATATCTTTCTTAATAACTCTAATGACTTTTTAATAAAAGAATAAATATGTAACAGCAAAAGGATATCAACTTTTCTCATTTACACATGACATGATTATGCTTTAATAGGAATAGTTCCAGAACACAAAAGCTAAAGATGATTAAAATGCTGTTAACAAACAGTAGATGACAAGAACAGGAAGTTTTTCCAGGTTCAAGGAACATTAAAATCTACACAATCTCCAAATTTAGTAATTATAACAAGCTTGAAATACAAAAAATAGGCAAATAAACTAAATTAACACCAATCTGATGGGAGAAACATTTATTCTTATTTACTTTCAAATGATTTAATTATCCCACACCAAAGGTCTCAGTTCAGTTCAGTTCAGTTCAGTCGCTCAGTTCTGATCGACTGCGACAGCGTGAATTGTAGCACGCCAAGGCCTCCCTGTCCATCACCAACTCCCGGAGTCTACCCAAATTCAAGTCCATTGAGTCCGTTATGCCATCTAACCATTTCATATGCTGTTGTCCCCTTCTCCTCCTGCCCTCAATCTTTCTCAGTGTCAAGGTTTTTCAAATGACTCAGCTCTTCACATCATGTGGCCAAACTATTGGAGTTTCAGCTTCAACATTAATCCTTCCAATGAAGACCCAGGAATGATTTCCTTTAGGATGGATTGGTTGGATCTCCCCTGCAGTCCAAGGGACTTTCAAGAGTTTTCTCCAACACCATAGTTCAAAAGCATTAATTCTTCACTGCTCAGCTTTCTTTATAGTCCAACTGTCACATCCATACATGACTCCTGGAAAATCCATAGTTTTGACTAGATGGGCCTTTAATGACAAAGTAATGTCTCTGCTTTTTAAAATGCTGTCTAGCTTGATCATAACTTTCCTTCCAAGGAATAAGCATCTTTTAATATCATGGCTGCAATCACCATCTGCAGTGATTTTGTATCCCCAAAAACAAAGTCTGACACTGTCTCCAGTTTTCCAATCTATTTCCCATGAAGTGATGGGACCAGAAGCCATGTTCTTAGCTTTCTGAATGTTGAGCTTTAAGCCAACTTTTTCACTTTCCTCTTTCACTTTCATCAAGAAGCTATTTAGTTCTTCACTTCTGCTATAAGGTAGTGTCATCTGCATATCTGAGGTTATTGATATTTCTCCCAGCAATCTTGATTCCAGCTCCTGCTTCTTCCATCCCAGCATTTCTCATGATGTACTCTGCACAGAAGTTAAATAAGCAGGGTGACAATGTATACAGCCTTAATGTATCCCTTTTCCTATTTGGAACCAGTCTGTTGTTCCATTTCCAGTTCTAACTGTTGCTTCCTGACCTGCATACAGATTTCTCAAGAGGCAGGTCAGGTGGTCTGGTATTCCCATCTCTTTCAGAATTTTCCACAGTTTATTGCGATCCACGCAGTCAAAGGCTTTAGCATAGTCAATAAAGCAGAAATAGATGTTTTTCTGGAACTCTCTTGCTTTTTCCATGATCCAGCAGATGTTGGCAATTTGATCTCTGGTTCCTCTGCCTTTTCTAAAACCAGTGTGAACACCTGGAAGTTCACAGTTCACTTATTGCTGAAGCCTGACTTGGAGAACTTTGAGCACTACTTTACTAGCATGTGAGATGAGTGCAATTGTGCAATAGCTTGAACATTCTTTGGCATTGCATTTGTTTGGGATTGGAATGAAAACTGACCTTTTCCAGTCCTATGGCCACTGCTGAGTTTTCCAAATTTGCTGGCATGTTGAGTGCAGCCTTTTCACAGCATCATCTTTTAGGATCTGAAGTAGCTCAACTGGAATTCCATCACCTCCACTAGCTCTGTTTGTAGTGATGCTTTCTAAGGCCCACTTGATTTCACATTCCAGGATGTCTGGCTCTATTTGAGTGATCACACCATCGTGATTATCTGGATCAGGAAGATCCTTTTTGTACAGTTCTTCTGTGTATTCTTGCCACCTCTTCTTAATATCTTCTGCCTCTGTTAGGTCCATACTATTTCTGTCCTTTATTGTGCCCATCTCTCCATGAAATGTTCCCTTGGTATCTCTAATTTTCTTGAAGAGATCGCTAATCTTTCCCATTCTATTGTTTTCCTCTGTTTCTTTGTATTGCTTGCTGAGGAAGGCTTTCTTATCTCTCCTTTCTATTCTCTAGAACTCCACACTCAAATGGGTATATCTTTCCTTTTCTCCTTTGCTTTTTGCTTCTCTTCTTTTCAGAGCTATTGGTAAGGCTTCCTCAGACAGCCATTTTGCTTTTTGCATCTAGATACAGACAACTTCACTGATGAACTCTATTAAAAAAGAAATAAAATCAAATTTACCTAAATTTAGTTGAGGTATATTGAGGTATAGTAGATGTATAGAGGAAGTGAGACTATGTCCTAGTACCTTTTATGATATCAGCATGTACTTAATATCAAAATATGATGAAAAACATCATCCAAAAAATATAAATATTCATCATAAGCATAGATGAGAAAACTTTGAAAATATAAATAATTTCATCAATACATAATAAAATATAGTACAGAATGTTCAAATTATGCTTATCCAAGGAATGTAAAAACAATGTCATGATATTAACAGAAGAAAAATGAGCATAATCATATGATCACCTCAATATATATAAAGAAGTCATGTGCAAAAATTGCAAACATGCATATAATTTTAAAATTCAGCAAAATAAAAATGAAACAAAAGCCATCCTTAACAAGCTATATCAAACATAGTTAGTCCTGATGATTCAGTGTTTTCCTCTCAAATATTGTAAACAAGAAAAAGAGATACTCTTCAACACTTCTTTTAAAATTTTTACTAAGGACTCAGTTAACATGAGAAAGGACAAGAAAAACAATTTCAAATAAATAAAGGGGAATAAAGATTAAAGTGAAAGAAATATAACTATCATACTCATAGACAAACATTATTTATATGAAATTCTAATATAGAAATCCTAAGAGATCCAGAAAACAACAACTAGAACTTTGAGTTCTGCAAGTTTGTGGGATACAAGTCAATATATAAGAATCCATATAATTTCTATAATTATACAAATATGTAATACAAAATATAACAAAATGAACTTATAAATATTGCAAACATGAATATCTTGAAAAAATTAGGTTTTAGACGTAGAAGTTATCTATTGTAAAATCTACAAAGTACTGCTAAGATGAATTTAAAGAGATCTAAAAGATGAAGAGATATATCACATTCATGGATGGGAAGGCTGAGTATGTTTGAAATGTCATTGTCTCCAAAATGATCTGCAAATTCACTTCAGTCTCAGTCTTACTACCAGTAAGTTATGGGGTTTTGGATTTTGTGTAACATAATAACAAGTGATAAGTAGATCATAAAATTTATATGGAAATATTAAGATCCTAATAAGTATAGACAAATCTTGACAGAACAAATTTGGGGAACCTGACTTCAAGATTCAGTGTAAAGTTAAGGTACAACCAAATAAGTGTAACTAAATAACAATTGGTACAAACAGTATATATTAATAAAAAGCCAACAGACTCATACACTGATTTTATACAATAGCAACCAAGCAATTCAATAAGTATGTTTTGTTTTGTTTTTTAATGTTGCTAGGAAAACTAAATATGCAGTAGAACAGGGAAATCTAGACTCTTAATTTTGCAACTTTGGATTAAGCTAAGTAACCTTAGATCAGACATAGAAAAAATAATTTAAGAAGAAAATAAAAATCAATTAAATTTCACTGAAACAAAATACTTCTGCCCATTAAAGATACTTTTAGGGACTTGCCTCATTGCCCAGTGGTTAGGACTCTGCTTCCACTACAGGCAATTTGGGTTTGATCCCTGGTAGGGGACCTAAGATTCCACATGCCATGTGGCAAATATATATATTTTTTTTTCTTTAAATATATGAATTTAAAGAAAATAGACCAAAACCTGGGAGAAAAACAGAAGAAAAGGAAAGAAATCTTAACAACTTATTAGAAAATTTTAAATGGAAAACTCAAGAACATGCAGAACAAGGATACTGTGGAAAAAATCATAATTTTCTTTTCTGCTCTAGATAAGGAATTGAGGCAGTTCTCTAGCAAGAGCCATGAAAGAACTTTTTGGAATGAAGTAATCGTTCTGTAATTTGAAATGGGTATCAAATACAACACTCTATGGCTAGTCTGGACCAAATTATAAGGAAATATCTGATATCCTTAACCAAGGTGCATTCTACAAAATCACTGGCCCACTGTAGTCTTCAAAAATATCAATATCAAGAAAGACAAAGACTGAGCTATCATATGTTCCAGCAACAAGGAACCTAAGGACCTAAGGCAACTAAGTACAACAAATGCAGTGCCTTGAATTCATTTTTGGAACAGGGTAAAATAGATATAAAATACATTATTGGGACAACTGACAAAATGAGCATAGACTGGTATAATGCAATAGGGACAATTATCCAGGTTTTGATAATGTAATACAAATGTGTCAGAGAATTTCCTTATTCTTAAAAAATATAGATTGAGATATTTAGGCCAAAAGGGATCAACATCAACTTACATTCTCCAGAATATATTTGTGTATAAGAGAGAATAATAAAGAAAATAAAATGAAATGTAAACAACTTCTGAATTGTGTAAGGACTGTACAGGAATTCCTTGTATTTCTGCAAATTTTCTCTAAATGTAATGTTTCAAAGTAAAAGTAACACATAAAGGAAAATAGAATTTTAAACAGAAAAAGGGAATGTGTCAGAAGTGACTGAAGGGTAGGAGGTAGGACAGAAGAAACAGAGTTCTCAGCTCTGAGAATGCATGATTCCTTCAGTTTTAGACATGATCGTTATCCAGAGAAAGGATAATAGTGGACAAAAGTCTCAGAGAAAACAGGAAGAAATAACTTGCAGTCTAGAAGATGACTGTACTTAGTAGATGGTACGTTTGCTTATAAGTTTTGTTTAATAGAATGATGTCTATTAGAAAGACAAACAGTAAAGAGAATCTCAAAGGTTCAACTTTTAACAAAGGATTTTCTTCAATGCACTATGTCTCAATCAAAGAACACTGAACAAGACAGGTCAGTTTTAGCCCTAAGTCTGCAAATCAGTAGTTAAATATATAACCTAAATTTTATTTGCATAAATTTCTCATTTGAAAATAAGATATCTATAAATATGAATTCATATTTTTATTAAAAAGTAATAATAATTCATGTCAAATATTAAAACACTAACATTAATTATTTAATAAATGAATTAACAATTAATTAAATACTATATGAGACATCACCATGCACCTGTATAAACATAAATGTTATACCATTCTCTCACATTGTTAGGTGCAAATAGAAACTATATATCACTGGATTGCCTTTTATGCACTATAAAATCAGAATGCTTACAAAAATAAACATCCATTGCTAAAGCACATTTTTATTAAAGATGTTAACATAATATGTGACCTTTGAATAGCATGTAATCATTAAGATGTTTTATCCCAATTTTACTTCTGTCTTTTAGGGCTATCTTCTGTTTTGAATAATTTGATCTGTGTTTCATTGGCAAATACAGAATTTTGCAGAAAGCAAGCAGCCTTGTAGATGTTTTCCAGATATACAACATATTTGAGCTGCTGTCTTGAGAAGTAGGGCATTTTTATAGAATGAGTTGCTGCATATACTTGAAATGTCAAGACATGCTCTCAAGACTGTACAGGCTTTTCATGAAGTCTAACTTAAAACACTGTCACGTTTTTAATTCTACACACACTGATTTATGAACAATCACAGTAGATTTTCTTGACACTTATTTTCTTACTTTTAAAGCTTGATCTAGACTTTCTAGTTAAGCACATTTTCTACTATGTTCTACAGAATGATTACAGTTCTAAAACTTTACTAAAAAAATCACAATCATTTTATATATATATATATATATATATATATATATATATACTTGCAAAGGTCATTTAACATAAAAATGTCAAAACTGAGTCATGATATTAAATGTGATAAGTACATTCGTGTATATATCTACATGCATATATAATAAAATCTACAAATGTCATAAAATTTTAGCATATTAAGAAAGTCACAGAAAATGCTTCATAAACCAATGTTGGTAATATATATAGTTTATAGTATGAGAAAGATCTCTGAAATAAATCACGTATATATGTAAATTATGAAAATACTTATAAAAGTAAATATAATATTCCCTGTAATCGTGATAAAGACACTGAACTTTAACTTCTGATTTTAAATTACTTTCTACATATTAAGGACTTAGGACTTTATGTTTGAGTAGTCTTTTATGTTTATTACAATGTCATTTTGTCTTTAGAATCATCTTTGATTTATTTTGGTAATAAATATGACTATACAACACAAAAATCTATTATGTTTATTGAAATTATTGTGATACACAGAATATGCTTTGACATATGTCTAGGATATTTGAAGATCTATTTAATTTTTAATGATTAGTTTACTTATCATCAAACCATGTTTTTCTCTACTTAAACTTACTCAGATGAAAAATATCAAACAAGATTAAAGGATAATTTCTAAGTCATATCTTGTATACCACATAGCTATGCACTATACAATATATACAGTGTAACAAAAGTTTGCATATAAATGAAACAGGATATCAGTCCTAGGTGTCCTTTGGAAGGAATGATGCTAAAGCTGAAACTCCAATACTTTGGCCACCTCATGCAGAGAGTCGGCTCACTGGAAAAGACCCTGATGCTGGGATGGATTAGGGGCAGGAGAAGGGGACAACAGAGGATGAGATGGCTGGATGGCATCACTGACTCGATGGACGTGAGTCTGAGTGAACTCTGGGAGTTGGTGATGGACAGGGAGGTCTGGCGTGCTGCAGTTCATGGGGTCGCAAAGAGTCGGACACAACTGAGTGACTGAACGGAACTGAACTGAAGGAAAGAAGAAAAGAAGGCTAGAACTTCAGTTAAGAATTACCAATTATTAGGCTATTGTATATAAAAGACTACAAAGAATTCTTCACATTTTACTTGCAGTCCAGAAAGAAAACGTAGTAATTAGTAAACTGATCTATCAGTTCAGTCTCTCAGTCGTGTCCGACTCTTTGCGACATCCATCAAATAAATAACAAGCTAATTGCTTGGGAAATGTTTGACTCTTCATATTTAAAAAGATTTTTTTCCTGAGGACATTAAAAAGAAGAACTTTGTGATTCTCCAAAAAGTTCAAACTGCTAAAAACATCTATTTGTTCTCTTGCTCCTGGACCATTCTCTCTCTTCCTGAAAGTTAGAGAGACCTTTGTAACATATAAATCACATCCTTCTTTCCCCAAATTTCAAATGGTATTTTGTTACATGCGGCATAGTTTGATCTCTTAATTGGGTTCTACAAAGCCCTATCTGAAATAGTCCTTACTTAAATCTCAGATATTATTTGATAGCTAGTGTCTTCTCAGCTTTTCTCACTAAGTTTCTTAAATGCTGCACTTCTTTTCCATGTTCAAACAAACCTCATTCAGTAGAAGGTCATGTTTTGCAATCACTTTCCCCTCCAGATTTACTTCATGGCTCAGTCAATTCACTCAGGCCACTGTCTAACATGACCCCTTCTGGGATGACTTCCTCAATGACTGTGTTGAAAGTGACCTCCCTCCAAACAGTCCCTCTACTACAATACTGTTTTATCATTTTCCCAGAAATTAAAAGAACCTCTGATAATGATTAGTATAAATATTCTTTTTATTATATGTTATTTACTCCCCTCCTTTCCAAAAACAATACAATATGGCCTAAGAAGCAAACTCTTGACTATTCTGTCACTATTGTTACCCAGTCCCAAGAATGGTGCCTGGCTTAGAGCCATCATTTAACAATGATTTTTGAATGACTGAAAGAATGGGGAATTAATAAAATATATGCCCTGATTTCCTGGATAGTACAAGAATAGAAATCAAATTTATGAAGGAGTGGTTTCTGATCCTTAAAATAAGATTCTGTGTTGAGGGTAAAGCCCATTCATTGGTCAAAAGTGCCAAATGAGGAACTGCAAATTATTTGATACTAGATAAGCATTCAGTTATTGATTCACCTGCCTGCATTCTTATCTTTCTCCAAAGCACCTTCATTTTCTATTTTTTTACACATGTGAGCTGTCTAAGATATATTACTTTAAAGAATAATAGGAAAATTTACTTTGTATCTTGTTACTCTTAGGCATTCAGTGCAGTTCAGTTCAGTCGCTCAGTCGTGTCCAACTCTCTGCGACCCCATGAATCACAGCACGCCAGGCCTCCCTGTCCATCACCAACTCCCGGAGTTCACTTAGACTCACGTCCATCGAGTCAGTGATGCCATCCAGCCATCTCATCTTTGGTCGTTTCCTTCTCTTCCTGCCCCCAATCCCTCCCAGCATCAAAGTCTTTTCTAATGAGTCAACTCTTCTCATGAGGTGTCCAAAGTACTGGAGTTTCAGCTTTACCATCATTCCTTCCAAAGAAATTCCAGGGTTGATCTCCTTCACAATGGACTGGTTGGATCTCCTTGCAGCCCAAGGGACTCTCAAGAGTCTTCTCCAACACCACAGTTCAAAAGCATCAATTCTTCGGCGCTCAGCCTTCTTCACAGTCCAACTCTCACATCCATACATGACCGCTGGAAAAACCATAGCCTTGACTAGACAGACCTTAGTCGGCAAGGTAATGTCTCTGTTTTTGAATATACTATCTAGGTTAGTAATAACTTTCCTTCCAAGGAGTAAGTGTTTTTAATTGCATGGCTGCAGTCACCATCTGCAGTGATTTTGGAGCCCCCAAAATTAAAGTCTGACACTCTTTCCACTGTTTCCTCATCTATTTCCCATGAAGTGATAGGACCAGATGCCATGATCTTCGTTTTCTGACTGTTGAGTTTAAGCCAACTTTTTCACTCTCCTCTTTCACTTTCATCAAGAGGCTTTTTAGTTTCTCTTCACTTTCTACCATAAGAATGGTGTCATCTGCATATCTGAGGTTATTGAAATTTCTCCTGGCAATCTTGATTCCAGCTTGTGTTTCTTCCAGTCCAATGTTTCTCATGATGTACTCTGCATAGAAGTTAAATAAGCAGGGTGACAGTATACAGCCTTGAGGTACTCCTTTTCCTATTTGGAAGCAGTCTGTTGTTCCATGTCCAGTTCTAACTGTTGCTTCCTGATCTTAATGTTCCAAAAAGTCCCCATCCCCAAAAGACTAGTCAAGGCTCCCTTGCTTATTACATAGATACTTCACAAACTGGCTAGGCCAGCTTCTCCAGCCAACTTGCCACTTTCCTCTCTCACTCACTGTACTCTACCTTTAGGGAAATTTGTCTTTCTTGTCCATGTTTCAACTCAGTCTAATTTCCCTTTCTCTTTTCAACTTTTCCCTGGTGCCTTTAGGCAAGACATCACACCCTTTTCTGTCTGTTCCCAGGAAAGAAGCTAACTGGCTTACAGTCAAATATAGTATATGGAGCTTTTAAGTAGTGACAAAGATGCTGGATTCAGTTCAGTTCAGTCACTCAGCTGTGTCCGACCCTTTGCAATCCCATAAACCGCAGCACGCCAGGCCTCCCTGTCCATCACCAACACCCAGAGTCCACCAAAACCAATGTCCACTGAGTCTGTGATGCCATACAACCATCTCATCCTATGTCATCCTCTTCTTCTCCAGCCCTCAATCTTTCCCAGTATCAGGGTCTTTTCAAATGAATCAGCTCTTCGCATGAGGTGGCCAAAGTATTGGAGTTTCAGTTTCAACATCAGTCCTTCCAATGAACACCCAGGACTGGTCTCATTTAGGATGGACTGATTGGATCTCCTTGCAGTCCAAAGGACTCTCAAGAGTCTTCCCAACACAGTTCAAAAGCATATTCTGCACTCAGCTTTCTTTATAGTTCAACTCTCACATCCTTACATGACCACTGGAAAAACCATAGCCTTAACTAGATGGACCTTGTTGACAAAGTAAAGTCTCTGCTTTTTAATATGCTGTCTAGGTTGGTCATAACTTTCCTTGCAAGGAGTAAGTATCTTTTACTTTCATGGCTGTAAACACAATCTACAGTGATTTTGGAGCCCAGAAAACAAAATCAGTGAATGTTTCCACTGTTTGCCCACCCATTTGCCATGAAGTGATGGGACCGGATGCCATGATATTAGTTTTCTGAATGTGAAGCTTTAAGCCAACTTTGTCACTCACATCTTCCATTTTCATCAAGAGACTCTTTAGTTCTTCTCTTTCTGCCATAAGGGTGGTGTCATGTGCATATCTGAGGTTATTGATATCTCTCAGGGTAATCTTGATTCCAGCTTCTGCTTCTTCCAGCCAAGTGTTTCTCATGATGTACTCTACATTTAAGTTAAATAAGCAGGGTGACAATATACAGCCTTGATGTACTTCTTTTCCTATTTGGAACCAGTCCATTGTTCCATGTCCAGTTCTCACTATGGCTTCCTCACCTGCATACATATTACCGGAGGCAGGTCAGGTAGCTTGGTATTCCCATCTCTTTCAGAATTTTTCACAGTTTATTGTGATCCACACAGTCAAAGGCTTTGGCATAGTCAATAAAGCAGAAATAGATGTTTTTCTGGAACTCTCTTGCTTTTTGCATGATCCAGCAGATGTTGGCAATTTGATCTCTGGTTCCTCTGCCTTTTCTAAAACCACCTTGAACATCAGGAAGTTCATGGTTCACATATTGCTAAAGCCTGGCTTGGAGAATTTTGAGCATTAGTAGCATGTGAGATGAGTGCAATTGTGTGGTAGTTTGAGCATTCTTTGTCATTGCCTTTCTTTGGGATTGGAATGAAAACTGATCTTTTCCAGTCCTGTGGCCACTGCTGAGTTTTCCAAATTTGCTGGCATATTGAGTGCAGCACTTTCACAGCATCATCTTTCAGGATTTGGAATAGTTCAACTGGAATTCCATCACCTCTACTAGCTTTGTTTGTGGTGATGCTTCCTAAGACCCACTTCATTTCACATTCCCTGTTGTCTGGCTCTAGGTGAGTGATCACACCATAGTTCTTTTCTGGGTTGTGAAGATCTTTTCTGTATAGATCTTCTGTGTATTCTTGCCACCTCTTCTTAATATCTTCTGCTTCTGTAGGTCCATACCATTTCTGTCCATTATCGAGCCCATCTTTGCATGAAATGTTCCCTTGGTATCTCTAATTTTCTTAAAGAGATCTCTAGTGTTTCCCATATTATTGTTTTCATCTATTTCTTTGCATTGCCTGCTGAGGAAGGCTTTCTTATCTCTCCTTGCTCTTCTTTGGAACGCTACATTCAAATGGGTTTATCTTTCCTTTTCTCCTTTGCTTTTCACTTCTGTTCTTTTCACAGCTATTTATACGGCCTCCTCAGACAGAAATTTTGCTTTGTTGCATTTATTTTTCTTGGGGATGGTCTCGATTACTGTCTCCTGTACAATGTCATGAACGTCCATCCATAGTTTATCAGGCACTCTGTCTATCAGATCAAGTCCCTTAAATCTATTTCTCACTTCCACTGTATAAACATAAGGTATTTGATTTAGGTCATACCTGAATGGTCTAGTGGTTTTCCTTACTTTCTTCAATTTAAGTCTGAATTTGGCAATAAGCGGTTCATGATCTGAGCCACAGTCAGCTCCTGGTCTTGTTGTTGCTGACTGTATAGAGCATCTCCATTTGTGGCTGCAAAGAATATAATCAATCTGATTTTAGTGTTGACCATCTGGTGATGTCCATGTGTAAAGTCTTTTCTTGTGTTGTTGGAAGAGGGTGTTTTCTATGACCCATGTGTTCTCTTGGCAGAACTCTATTAGCCTTTGCCCTGCTTCATTCTGTACTCCAAGGTCAAATTTGCCTGTTACTCTCCATGTTTTTACTCCCTACATTTGCATTCCAGTCCCCTATAATGAAAAGGACATCTTTTTGGGGGTATTAGTATAGAAGGTCTTGTAGGTCTTCATAGAACTGTTCAACTTCAGCTTCTTCAGGGTTACTTGTTGAGGCATAGACTTGGATTATGATCATATTGAATGATTTGCGTTGGAAATTGACAGAGATCATTCTTTCATCTTTGAGATGCTGGATTGAATAATCTCCAAAGGCACTTCCAACTTTTACTTTTCTACAAGCTATTATACTTACGTGAACATTATTCATGTCAATCAAAGTGCAATTATAGTTGAAAATTGTGCATGCAGATTATTAGAATAAAATAAAACTATGTCTCATTGGATTTCCCAGGGGGCCTAGTGGTAAAGAATCCACCTGCCAGTCAGGAGATGTAGTTCAATCCCTGGGTCATGAACATCCCCTGAGTAGGAAATGGCAGCCAACTTCATTTCCCTGGGATGCCTGGGAAATCCCTTGGACACTGGATCCTGGGTAGGCTGTAGTCCATGAGGTTGCAAATGAGTCAGATGCAACTAAGTTACTAAATAACAATAGCACGTCTTATTTAGCCTATGAACAGCATTTTTATCTTTGAAATTTTTTCATCTTTCAGAATGGTGACACTGCATTTATAAGTATAGTATTAGATCAGTATGTTTTATATGTTATGCAAACCAACCAAGAGGATAGACTGTATTTTATTGAGCCCACAGATTAGCTAGCTAGACTAGCCCAGGCTAGTCTGCCATTTGATTGAGAGCGCTGCTTAGACCAAGCCCAACCAGGCTAGTCTGTCTTTTGATTGACACTACTGATTAGGCCATGCACAACAAGTACAAGGTCAGGAGGGGCAGCTATGAGGAGATACTCCTTGTCCCAGGTAAGGAGCAGCAGCTGGTCTTTGCTGGAGCAGCTGTGAAGAGATAACCCATGTCTAAGAAAAGAGAAACACAAATAAGATGGTAGATATTGTGAGAGACCATCACAGGGCAGAAACACTGAAACCATAATCACAGAAAACTAATCAGTCTAATCACATGGACTACAGTTCAGTTCAGTTCAGACGCTCTGTCTTGTCCGACTATTTGTAATCCCATGAATCACAGCATGCCAGGCCTCCCTGTCCATCACCAACACACAGAGTTCACTCAGACTCACGTGCATCGAGTCAGTGATGCCATTCAGCCATCTCATCCTCTGTCGTCCCCTTCTCCTCCTGCCCATAATCCCTCCCACCATCAGGGTCTTTTCCAATGAGTCAACTCTTCTCATAAGGTGGCCAAAGTACGGGAGTTTCAGTATTAGCATCATTCCTTCCAAAGAAATCCCAGGACTGATCTTCAGAATGGACTGGTTGGATCTCCTTGCAGTCAAAAGGACTCTCAAGAGTCCACAGCTCAAAAGCATCAATTCTTCAGTGCTCAACCTTCTTCACAGTCCAACTCTCACATCCATACATGACTACTGGAAAAACCATAGCCGTGACTAGATGGACATTTGTCGGCAAAGTAATGTCTCTGCTTTTGAATATGCAAACTAGGTTGGTCATAACTTTTCTTCCAAACAGTAAGCGTCTTTTAATTTCATGGCTGCAATCACCATCTGCAGTGACTTTGGAGCCATAAAAATAAAGTCTGACATGGCTTCCCAATCTATTTCCCATGAAGTGATGGCACCGGATGCCATGATCTTTGTTTTCTGACTGTTGAGTTTAAGCCAACTTTTTCACTCTCCTCTTCCACTTTCATCAAGAGGCTTTTTAGTTCCTCTTCACTTTCTGCCATAAGGGTGGTGTCATCTGCATATCTGATGTTATTGATATTTCTCCTGGCAATCTTGATTCCAGCTTGTGTTTCTTCCAGTCTAGTGTTTCTCATGATGTACTCCGCATATAAGTTAAATAAGCAGGGTGACTATATACAGCCTTGATGTATTCCTTTCCCTATTTGGAACCAGTCTGTTGTTCCATGTCCAGTTCTAACTGTTGCTTCCTGACCTGCATACAGATTTCTCAAGAGGCAGGTCAGGTGGTCTGGTCTTCCCATCTCTCTCAAAATTTTCCATGATTTATTGAGATCCATGCAGTCAAAGGCTTTTGCATAGTCAATAAAGCAGAAATAGATGTTTTTCTGGAACTCTCTTGCTTTTTCCATGATCCAGCGGATGTTGGCAATTTGATCTCTGGTTCCTCTGCCTTTTCTAAAACCACCTTGAACATCTGGACGTTCATGGTTCACATATTGCTGAAGCCTGGCTTGGAGAATTTTGAGCATTACTTTACTAGCATGTGAGATGAGTGCAATTGTGCGGTAGGTTGAGCATTCTTTGGCATTGCCTTTCTTTGGGATTGGAATAAAAACTGACATTTTCCAATCCTGTGGCCACTGCTGAGTTTTCCAAATTTGCTGGCATATGGAGTGCAGCATTTTCAGAGCATCATCTTTCAGGGTTTGAAACAGCTCAACTGGAATTCCATCGCCGCCATTAGCCTTGTTCATAGTGATGCTTTCTAAGGCCCACTTGACTTCTCATTCCAGGATGTCTGGCTCTAGATGAGGGATCACACCATCATGATTATCTGGGTCGTGAAGATCTTTTTGTACACTTCTTCTGTGTATTTTTGCCACCTATTCTTAATATCTTCTGCTTCTGTTACGTCCATACCATTTCTGTCCTTTATTGATCCCATATTTGCATGAAATGTTCCCTTGGTATCTCTAATTTTCTTGAGGAGATCTCTAGTCTTTCCCATTCTGTTGTTTTCCTCTATTTCTTTGCATTGATCACTGAAGAAGGCTTTCTTATATCTTCTTGCTATTCTCTGGAACTCTGCATTCAGATGCTTATATCTTTCATTTTCTCCTTTGCTTTTTGCCTCTCTTCTTTTCACAGCTATTTGTAAGGCCTCCCCAGATAGCCATTTTGCTTTTGCATTTATTTTCCATGGGGTTGGTCTTTTTTTTTTTTAATACTTTATTCTATGTTACAATACTGTATTTGTTTTGCCATACATTGACATGAATCAGCCACAGATGTACATGATCTCGGGTTGGTCTTGATCTTTGTCTCCTGTATAATGTCACGAACCTCATTCCATAGTTCATCAGGCACTCTATCTATCAGATCTAGGCCCTTAAATCTATTTCTCACTTCCACTGTATAATCATAAGGGATTTGATTTTGGTCATACCTGAATGATCTGGCGGTTTTCCCTACTTTCTTCAATTTCAGTCTGAATTTGGCAATAAGGAGTTCATGACCTGAATGACAGTCAGCACCTGGTCTTGTTTTTGTTGACTGTATAGAGCTTCTTCATCTTTGCCTGCATAGAATATAATCAGTCTGATTTCGGTGTTGACCATCTGGTGATTTCCATGTGTAGAGTCTTCTCTTGTGTTGTTGGAAGAGGGTGTTTGCTATGACCAGTGCATTTTCTTAGCAAAACTCTATTAGTCTTTGCCCTGCTTCATTCCACATTCCAAGGCCAAATTTGCCTGTTACTCCAGGTGTTTCTTGACTTCCTACTTTTGCATTCCATTCCCTATAATGAAAAGAACATCTTTTTTGGGTGTTAGTTCCAAAAGGTCTTGTAAGTCTTCATAGAACTGTTCAACTTCGGCTTTTTCAGTGCTACTGGGAATGGTTTGCCTTGGAGACAAACAGAGATCATTCTGTCATTTTTGAGATTGCATCCAAGTACTGCATTTCGGACTCTTTTCTTGACCATGATGGCTACTCCATTTCTTCTAACGGATTCCTGCCCACAATAGTAGATATAATGGTCATCTGAGTTAAATTCACCGAGTCCAATCCATTTTAGTTCGCTGATTCCTAGAATGTTGATGTTCACTCTTGCCATCTCTTGTTTGACCACTTCCAGTTTGCTTTGATTCATGGACCTGACATTCCAGGTTCCTGTGCAATACTGCTTTTACAGCATCAGATCTTGCTTCTACCACCAGTCACATCCACAATTGGGTACTGTTTTTGCTTTGGCTCCATCCCTTCATTCTTTCTGGAGTTATTTCTCCACTGATCTCCAGTAGCATATTGGGCACCTACTGACCCGGGGAGTTCCTCTTTCAGTATCCTATCATTTTGCCTTATCATTCTGTTCATGGGGTTCTCAAGGCAAGAATGCTGAAGTGGTTTGCCATTCCCTTCTCCAGTGGACCACATTCTGTCAGACCTCTCCACCATGACCCTCCTGTCTTGGGTTGCACCGCAGGCATGGCTTAGTTTCATTGAGTTAGACAAGGCCGTGGTCCTAGTGTGATTAGACTGACTAGTTTTCTGTGAGTATGGTTTCAGTGTGTCTGCCCTGTGATACCCTCTTGCAACACCTACCATCTTACTTGTGTTTCTCTTACCTAGGGCATGGGGTATCTCTTCATGGCTGCTCCAGCAAAGCACAGCTGCTGCTCCTTACTTTGGATGAGGGGTATCTCCTCACCACCACCCTTCATAATCTTCAATGTGGGATGGCTCCTCTAGGCCCTCCTGCATCATAGTCTAACTCAGTGAAACTAAGCCGTGCTGTGCAGGGCCACCCAAAATGGATGGGTCATGGTGGAGATGTCTGACACAATGTGGTTCCACTGGAGAAGGGAATGGCAAACCACTTCAGTATTCTTGCCTTGAGAACCCCATGAACAGTATGAAAAGGCAAAATGATAGGATACTGAAAGTGGAGTGCCCCAGGTTGGTAGGTGCCCAGTATGCTACTGGAGATCAGTGGAGAAATAACTCCAGAAAGAATGAACGGATAGAGCCAAAGCAAAAACAGTACCCAGTTGTGGATGAGACTGGTGATAGAACCAAGGTCCGATGCTATAAAGAACAATATTGCATAGGGACCAGAAATGTTAGGTCCATGAATCAAGGCAAATTGGAAGTAGTCAAACAGGAGATGGCAAGAGTGAACATCGACATTCTAGGAATCAGCAAACTAAGATGTACTGGAATGCTGCTGCTGCTTCTGGTTCTGGTTCTGCTGCTGCGGCTGCTTCTAAGATGCTTTAGTTGTGTCCAACTCTGTGTGACCCCATAGACAGCAGTCTGCCAGGCTCCCCATCCCTGGGATTCTCCAGGCAAGAATAGGGTGAATTTAAATCAGATGGCCATTCTATCTACTACTGTGGGAAAGTTCCCTTAGAAGAAATGGAGTAGCCATTATAGTCAACAAAAGAGCCCAAAATGCAGTATTTGGATGCAATCTCAAAAACAACAGAATGATCTCTGTTTATTTCTAAGGCAAACCATTCAATATCATGGTAATCCAAGCCTATACGCCAACCAGTAAGGCTGAAGAAGCTGAAGTTGAATGGTTCTATGAAGACCTACAAGACCTTTTAGAACTAACACCCAAAAAAGATGTCCTTTTCATTATAGGGGACTGGAATGTAAAAATAGGAAGTCAAGAAACACCTGAGGTAACAGGCAAATTTGACCTTAAAATACAGAATGAGGCAGGGCAAAGGCTAATAGAGTTTTGTCAACAGAATGCACTGCTCATAGCAAACACCATCTTCCAACAACACAAGAAAAGACTTCACACATGGACATCACCAGATGGTCAACACCAAAATCAGATTGATTATATTCTTTGCAGCCAAACATGGAGAAGCTCTATACAGTCAGCAAAAACAAGACCGAGAGCTGACTGTGGCTCAGATCACGAACACCTTATTACCAAATTCACACTTAAATTGAAGAACGTAGGGAAAACCTTTAGACCATTCAGATATGACCTAAATCAAATTCCTTATGATTATACAGTGAAAGTGAGAATAGATTTAAGGGACTAGATCTGATAGACAGAGTGCCTGATAAACTATGGATGGAGGTTCTTGACATTGTACAGGAGACAGGGATCAAGACCATCCCCATGGAAAAGAAATGCAAAAAACAAAACAGCTGTCTGAGCAGGCCTTACAAATAGCTGTGAAAAGAAGAGAGGTGAAAAGCAAAGGAGAAAATGAAAGATATAAGCATCTGAATGCAGAGTTCCAAAGCATAGCAAGGAGAGATAAGAAAGCCTTCCTCAGTGATCACTCCAAAGAAATAGAGGAAAACAACAGAATGGGAAAGACTAGAGATCTCTTAAAGAAAATTAGAGACACCAAGAGAACATTTCATGCAAAGATGGGGTCAATAAAGAACAGAAATAATATGGACCTAACAGAAGCAGAAGATATTAAGAAGAGGTGGCAAGAATACACAGAACTGTCCAAAAAGATCTTCACGACCCAGATAATCATGATGGTGTGATCACTCATCTTGAGCCAGACATCCCGGAATGTGAAGTCAAGTGGGCTTTAAAAAGCATCACTACGAACAAAGCTAGTGGAGGTGATGGAATTCCAGTTGATCTATTTCAAACACTGAAAGATGATGCTGTGAAAAAAGGCACTTAGTATACCAGCAAATTTAGAAAACTCAGCAGTGGCCACAGGACTGGAAAAGATCAGTTTTCATTCCAATCCCAAAGAAAGGCAATGCCAAAGAATGCTCAACCTACCGCACAATTGCACTCATTTCACATGCTAGTTAAGTAATGCTCAAATTCTCCAAGCCAGGCTTCAGCAATACGTGAACCGTGAACTCCCTGATGTTCAAGCTGGTTTTAGAAAAGGCAAAGGAACCAGAGATCGAATTGCCAACATCCGCTGGATCATGGAAAAAGCAAGAGAGTTCCAGAAAAACATCTATTTCTGCTTTATTGACTATGCCAAAACCTTTGACTGTGTGGATCACAATAAACTGTGGAAAATTCTGAAAGAGTTTCACCTGACCTGCCTCTTGAAAAACATATATTCATTTCAGGAAGCAACAGTAGAATTGGACATGGAACAGCAGAGTGGTTCCAAATAGGAAAAAGTGTACATCAAGGCTGTATATTGTCACCTTGCTTATTTAACTTATATGCAGAGTACATCATGAGAAATGCCGGGTGGAAGATTCACAAGCTGGAAGCAAGATTGCCAGGAGAAATATCAACAATGTCAGACATGCTGATGACACCACCCTTATGACAGAAAGTGAAGAGGAACTAATAAGCCTCTTGATGAAAGTGAAAGAGGAGAGTGAAAAAGTTGGCTTAAAGCTCAACATTCAGAAAACTAAGATCATGACATCTGGTCCCATCACACATGGGAAATAAATGGGGAAACACTGGAAACAGTGTCAGACTTTTTTAAGGGGGCTCCAAAATCACTGCAGATAGCGATTGCAGCCATGAAATTAAAAGACACTCCCTGGAAGAAAAGTTATAACCAACTTAGATAGCATATTCAAAAGCAAAAACATTACTTTGCCAACAAAGATCCGTCTAGTCAAGGCTTTTTCCCAGTGGTCATGTATGGATGTGAGAGTTGGACTCTGAGGAAGGCCCAGCACCGAAGAATTGATGCTTTTGAACTGTGGTGTTGGAGAAGACTCTTGAGAGTCCCTTGGACTGCAAGGAGATCCAACCAGTCCATTCTGAAGAAGATCAGTCCTAGGTGTTCAATGGAAGGACTGATGCTGAATCTGAAACTCCAATACTTTGGCCACCTCATGTGAAGAGTTGACTCATTGGAAAAGACTCTGATGCTGGAAGGTATTGGGGGCAGGTGGAGAATGAGACAACAGAGGATGAGATGGCTGGATGGCATCATCGACTCGATGGACGTGAGTCTGAGTGAACTCCGGGAGTTGGTGATGTACAGGGAGGCCTGGTGTCCTACGATTCTTGGGCTCCAAAGAGTCGGACACGACTGAGCAACTGAACTGAACTGAGTATAGTATAGAATAATATACTATTTGGTAAGACTGACGAAACTAGGTACTGCAAACTGAATGGCTTAAACAACAAAATATATTGTCTCAAAGTCGGACATGACTGAAGCAACTTAGCAGCAGCAAGAGCAGCACAGTTTGGATGCTAAAAGCCCCAGATCGAAATTATCATATTCGCTGGTTTCTTGTAATGGCTGTGGGGAAAATCTGTCCCATGCTTCTTGTAACTTAGTGAAATCTTTGGGATTATTTGGCTTGTAAAAGCTTCACCAATCACTATCTTTATTTCATATGGCATTCTCCCTGTGGGAGTATCCGGGTGCAAATTTCCCCTTTTTAAAACCAACAGCAACACATTGAATTATGACCCATCCTACTTGAGTATGATCTCATCTTAACTAATTATATCTACAATTACCTTTTTTCCATATAAGATCCCATTCTAAGGTACCAGGGTTTAGAACTTCAACATATGAATTTTAGAGGGATACAACTGAACCCAAAATATATCTTAGTATCTATATGTCACTATTTATACCACTGATATGCTAGTTTATTAGATAGTACTATTATAATGATATTTAGACATAAATATAAACCATAGTATATTTATACTATGAGCATATTATTATTAGAAAATATATTAGTATATTTTATAATACATGGGACTTCCCTCGTGGCTCAGATGGTAAGAATCCACTTGCAATGCAGAAGACCCAGGTGTGATCCCTGGGCCAGGAGAAGATCCCCTGGAGAAGGGAATGGCTACCCACTACAGGATTCTTGCCTGGAGAATTCTATGGAGAGAAAAGCCTGGTGAGCTACACTCCATGGAATCACAAAGAGCTGGACCCAACTTAGCAACTAACACATACATACATAGTACATAGGAAGATGGTAGATAATCTAAAGATTGGCCTATTCTAAGCAAAATCTAAGCTGATTTATTTATTAAAGTACTTTGAAAAACTATTCAAACAATTTTTCCTGAAATTTTTTCTCAATATACTAATTCTTTTAGGAGGAAGCACAAAATGTTACTGAGAAATATAAGATAGTAATGGCACCTTACTTATGTGTTTCAATAATTAATATACAAATAAACTTTCAATTGTATGTGTAAGCTACAACTTTGAAAGCTGCAATTCTATGCCTAACTTAGAATTGTATTGCAGTTGAATTTGTATATGTATATATGTAGTCCCTTTTCTTCCTTAAAGATGTTCACAAAGTGAAAATATTTGTCAAATAATATTTAGAGTGTATCCTCTCTGTTTATATTAGCAAAGTGATTAATCCTATAATAGCAGTTTAAAATGCAGACAATATAAAGTATTTGGTCCTGTGTAAATATGCATATCACTGTTTGTGTATTTGCCATTTGCTTAAAACTATTTTAATTAAAAATCCAAAAATAACTAGTTTCATGGTATTTGATAAAGTAAATAGCACCATTTAAAGCCAATCAAGTGTGACAAAGTGAAAAAGTATTTGTGAAATGTATCTTTTGCTTTCTTTGTTTTATTCATAGCCTGGATCCCTTTCCTTTACTATCACATCCACTCATTTCCTGGGCTCCCATCAGACTTTGGGAAAGTATCTAAATATCAGAACCCATGTTGTTTTTAGAATCACTGCTTTCATTAAAAATAAATAAATATAAAAATAAATAAAGACTAAGATTTTGTTAACTAAAACAAGATTTTAATGACAAACTGTCTTCATTAAGACGCATTTCTTTCCCTAGAGTTTTTAAAGTCACACATGCACACAACACACACACATATATTAAAAGGAAAAAGACTGTTTTCTTTCTACTACTGTCAACAGTTTGTAAAAAATTCATAAACAGAAACCTCAGTTAAATAAAGACTGGAGACCAGAAAGGGAAGTTCTCACACCTATCACAATAGCAGAGCTCAACAGGAAGATAAAAGACTTCTTTCCTAGCAAGGATTTAACCAATGAAAAGTCATGGGCTATTTGTTTAAGATGGCCTTCCAAATTTCCTTCTCCTCTCTCTAAAAAGTCTTCTCTTTCTCTTGCTGGGCAGAGCCTAGTGACTGAACATGGTTGCAGACCCTGAACTGCAACGTTCTGCTGACCACAAGTAAACCCATCTTTGCTGGAGACATACCTAGCAGTCCATGTTTTATGTCAACAAATTCTCCCAACAAATTGTGTAGGTTTTCCAATTCTTGGACAACAACTGGGTATCTTACAACCAATTTAATTCTGACACTATCTTCATAGAGTTAAAATAAGATCTCACAGCTTAAGGGCTCAAGTCTCACAAGATTACTTCTGCTTTAGATTCCAATCACAAGTCTGGATTTCCCATACTTCAGACTCAGAAAAGCAATTTACTTAAAATTGCCCATTTCCTATAAAGGAGGTAACTCACAAACAGTCAAATAGAATAGATGCATTGGGCAAGGTTTAGAAAAGGGATATGGAGCTTCCATTCCCTCCCTGTATGTGCTTCTACCCAATACATGTATTCCTATATCCCTTCCTTCTTGAACCTCCCTCCAACCACTCCATCCCATCCCTCTAGGTCATTATTCAGCACCTAGTTGAGTTCCCTATGCTATACAGCAGCTTCCTACTAGCCATCTATTTTACACACAGTAGTGTATATATGTCATTTCTACTCACCCTCTCCTTTCACCCTGCAACCACATGTCCATTCTCTACATCTATGTCTTTATTCTTGTGCTGCAAATAAGTTCATCTGAACCACCTTTGTACCTTCTATACACATGATACTTGTTTTTCTCTTTCTGACTTACTTCACTTTGTGTGACAAACTCTGAGCCCATTGACATCACTACAAATGACTCAGTTTTGTTCCTTTCTATGGTTGAGTAATATTTCATCACATGTACAAACCACATACCCATTCATCTTTTGATGGGCATTTAGATTGCTTCCATGGCCCAGCTACTGTAAATAGTGTTGTAATGAACATATGATGCTTTTGAACTGTGGTGTTGGAGCAGACTCTTGAGAGTCCCTTGGACTGCAAGGAGATCCAAATAGTCCATTCTAAAGGAGATCAGCCCTGAGTGTTCTTTGGAAAGAATGATGCTAAAGCTGAAACTCCAGTACTTTGGCCACCTCATGCAAAGAGTTGACTCATTGGAGAGGACTCTGATGCTGGGAGGGACTAGGGGCAGGAAGAGAAGGGGATGGCAGGATGAGATGGCTGGATGGCATCACCGACTCGATGAATGTGAGTTTGAGTGAACTCCAGGAGTTGGTGATGGACAGAGAGGCCTGGCGTACTGTAATTCATGGGGTTGCAAAGAGTCGAACACGACTGAGTGACTGAACTGAACTGAATGAACATATAGTTCTTATCACTTAGGAAATTACAAGAATTTTAGGAGGTCTACCCACAAGCTGTGATGAAATATAAATTCTTATTATGTCACAAAATCATATACAATAACATACACATATGTATGTATGTATATGTTAGTATTTCATATATATATTACATGTGTATGTATATGACCATATATTTCTGGTAAGATGGCTCTAGTTATTTGTAAGAAACATACAACATTTCTAAATCCCAGTGTAGATTATAGCTGGTATCCCTGCTATATCATACTAAATGGTTTCTATTCCTAATTCTGCTTATTAACTTATCCATGCCTATATAGGTGGGATAATAATATTATTGTAAGTATTAAATATTATAGCAGCTATAGTCAATAGTCATTGATATACAGCAAGAACACAATAAGTTCAGAATTATTACCATCATCACCATTCCTTTTTAAAAATCATAAGTTAAAATATTAACAATAATTACCTTTATGTGTTAGGATTAAAACTGATTATTATATATTTTTATTTATTTGTTTTATTTGTTAATATAAATTTATTTATTTTAATTGGAGGTTAATTACTTTACAATATTGTATTGGTTTTGCCATACATCAACATGAATCCACCACAGGTATACATGTTTTCTCCATCTTGAGCCCCCTCCCCCTCCCTCCCCATACCATCCCTCTGGGTCATTTCAATGCACCAGCCCCAAGCATCCAGTATCATGCATCGAATTCACAGTCTTTGTAAAGCCCTGAAAAATATAATATTAAAAATACATAAAACTGATTATTATATATTTTAATATTATATTTTTCAGGACTTTACAAAGACTATGAATTGCACAGTAAAAATAAAATGCTGTTTTGAAATGAAATAAAAAGAATTCAACAGTATTTATCTAATAATATTAATAAATTATAAACTGTTTATTATGTAAAATAATGTAACATTCACTCTCTTTCAAACCAAACTTTAAAAAGTAATTACTGAATCCATTAAAAGTATTTACTGACAACCATGGGAAGTTTGAAAATGACACAAACATTGGCTACTTCTTATCTTCTTCTATTGGTGACAGAGGATCTAAAACTTCACACCTGGTCTCAGATTGGAACCATAACCCATTGTCTTTTAATTAAAATCACTCACCTGGCTTTAGGACTTACTGAAGCTCAGGTTCTTAATGTCTCAGCATAGAAGGAATTCAACAAAGGGCAAAGTGATAGGTAAGAAATAGATTTACTAATACAGGATGCTTGTAAGTATACAAGTGGGCAATCAAGGGGACTCTGCCCCAAGAATTAAGTAGGCCATCAAAGAAAATAAGAGGTTCTGAGAGATACATACTTCATAGATAGAAAGTAGTACATCTCAAAAAGTGATTGTGGCCTCAAACTATGTACTTGTTAGTCTTTATGGGCTGGGTAATTTCATAGGCTAATGAATAGGAGGATTACTACAAGTATTTTGGAGAAGCCACTGTCCAATTTTTGGCATTTTATAATCGCCTCAGAACTGTCATAGGGCCTGTGGGTATGTCATTTAGCATGCTAATGCATTACAATGAGCATATAATGAGGCTCAAGGTCTACTGGAAGTCTAATCTTCTGCCATCTTGGCCTTAATCAGTTCTAAATAGTTTGTGTGGCATACTCAATAGCTATGTTATTCTTTTAAATGTGCCCTGCCCCTTTTCCTCCTTTCTCAGATCTAAAAGTATATAATGGTTTTCAATTGTTGTTTTCCTTTGTTTTTTTATGTTTGGACAATTGACATAAATAGAGAAGAATATATAAACCCAAAGTATGACATTTTGGTGTGTGGATTGTTTTGAGCTGAAGGCAGTCAAGACCTATCAGATTCAAGAAACACTTCAGTTCAGTTCAGTCGCTCAGTCATGTCCAACTCTTCGTGAGCTCATGAATCGCAACACGCCAGGCCTCCCTGTCCATCACCATCTCCCGGAGTTCACTCAGACTCATGTCCATCGAGTCAGTGATGCCATCCAGCCATCTCATCCTCTGTTGTCCCCTTCTCCTCCTGCCCCCAATCCCTCCCAGCATCAGAGTCTTTTCCAATGAGTCAGCTCTTCTCATGAGGTGACCAAAGTACTGGAGTTTCAGCTTTAGCATTATTCCTTCCTAAAAAAATCCCAGGGTTGATCTCCTTTAGAATGTACTGGTTGGATCTCCTTGTAGTCCCAGGGACTCTCAAGAGTCTTCTCCAACACCACACTTTTACCTCTCCCTTAATTACCTAAAAGATTTTAGATTGAGAGCCTGGTCCAGGAAGAAAGTTATTACCAAAGAAAATAACAAAGAATATGGGCTAATGTGGCAAGCTGAGGGGAGCTGGCAGCATCTGTTTGTCTACATTTCTGTATCCAGTTGTCTCTGCATGACATGACAAACATTTGTTTAGCAAACTATGCTCTTATCTTCCTGTGAATGTCTGCTTCCTGATGTCTACTTTCTCTGCAGCTCAGGATTGCATATAAGCCTTAGTTACCTGTCTTTGAGTTTTTCACATCCATGTGAGATTTCTGTATGTATAAAATTTTCTTTTCCTATTAATCTGTCTTAGATATATTTTTAATAGGTCAACTCAAAAAGCTGTCAACTACAAATTAGCGCTTACCAAGAATATTGCCAACGACTGAACAAAAAAAGGTATTTGCCATCTGCCTCCACAGAGACTGAACTTCATGTTGCTATTGCTGCTAACCTTCAATAATTCCTGAGGGAGTTAAGGGTAGAGTGAGGCTCTCTTTGCCCCAGGGAATTTGGTGGTACAGGTCTTTAGATAGCTGGATGTTTCTAGGAATAGATTTTATGATATCAGTCCTTGCATCTCTTTCTATCTAGAAAAGCACTAAATCCCTTATGGTGACATCAGATTCTCATGACTAACAAAAAATCTTTTGTAAAATGAGTGCTTCATGGCATTGAACTTCCCTTCACTAAAACCCTATATGTTGAATTTCCCCCACTGCCGCTTTGGAGTAGTCTCTCAGAGCTATCTGAGATGCTGCCTCCTGGGCTGCAGTCCTCATTTTGTCCCAAATAAAATTTAACTCACAACTCTCAAGTTGTACATTTTTTTTTTTTTTTTAGTCAACAAAGACTATAAGGGTAGAAGAACAATATCCCTTCCCAATAACACTTAAAAAAAAAAAACTTAAAAAGGACTCTCTTTGTCCCTTTTATACTATTTTTCTTTTTTACCATTTATCTGTGAATAACTTTTCTGCACTAGGATTTATGAGATAGCATTTACTATTGTGTGCTTATTTTTTATCTCTTTATACCCATGTCCTTACACTGTATGTCCTCTGATTTATTACTCTAAAAGAAGTATATACCTGGATTTCAGATTTTACCTGATACAGATGATATTTTACTGTATATATATATATATATATATATATAAGCCTGTTTATATTTCCTGCATTTATTGACAATTTGGACTGTTTGGCGATTGTCTTTTGACATAATTTTCTTTTTCTGTTTGTTTTACCCACTTCTGACTTTAATTTTTTTCTTCCCTTTTCATCTTTAGGGTTGCATATTGTATATTTCTTACTTTTCCTTTTAGTTGCTAACATTCATATCTATTAATATATTTTTCCTTATAACTGATAATATTAATCAATGCCATGCTTTTTTATTCAAAACAAGGCAACACCCAGCTGGATATGCTGGATATCCAGCATATTCAGAATACGTGCCAGTCTCCTATGAACTTTTTCTCACCTGACTTTCATGTCATTTTTGCATATTTAGCTTAAATTTATTATTAACCACAAAAACCTATATTAATTTTATTATTTTCTTTACATTTTATTTTTCTTAATACTTAGTAAAATTATTACACTTTACCTATATGCGTTCTTATCATTAAATTTTTGCCTTATTCCTGTCTTCTGCATTCCTTTTTTCTTTACCTACAGAAGTACCTTTCTGATAGTTATTTTGTAAACTGTTCTCTGGGAATAAGCCTTAACTGTATACTTTTCTTTTTTCAGACATTATAACTAAAGAAAATTTGTTGTCCTGGTACTATTCTTCTGTGAATTTCTGTGAATTTCTCTCATAGATTCTAGAATTTTCTCTCTGACCTCATGTTTTGTGATTTCACTTTGAGGTTTCTATTCCTCAGATAAGAAAGTGTGAGGTATCTATTGAGGTGCTCTTCAATCTGATGATTCATATGGTTGGTCATTCTGGAATAATTTCAGGTTTGAATGTTTCAAATATTTTCTCCCTAACATTTACTTGACATCCTCTTACTACTCTTCTAATTTGTATCTGTTCAGCATTGAAATAACTTTTTGAGAATCTTGTAAAGCCTGAGTAAAGTGAGTCAGAGCATCAACTCATAGGATAACATCTGTAGTTTCCAGAGAGGGAATGAATATTGCAGCCAGATAATCATACCAGTGAAATACAGACCTTTCCCAGCAAGGTTTAAGGTGTGGCAGATTAGCAGATTTTTCTGGAAGCTCTGAAAATATGAAGCCATGAGTAAAAGGTAAACCTAGGGTGCTATCTCTTTATCCAGCCAGGGGGAAGCCATGCCCATAGATAAGAGCCATATATCCAGTAGATCCCATTAGAAGCAAACAAGCATGACTGAGGGATCCAGTCCCAGTGAGTGACTGGCCAGGCAAAGGGAGGACCTGAACATGGGAAGCTTTCAATTGATGAAGAGGGAAGTGCTCCACAGACCCAGCAATTAGACTGGTTGTGGAATGCAGGGTAAGAATGGCCCAGGACAGAAAGGTATTGTCTTGAGGGTCAAATGGCAGACTCAGGACTTTTGAGTCAGCAGAAGCAGGCCCACATAGATTATCAGGTTATTCAGAAAAGCAAAAGGTGAAAGCATAGAGGATAAAGACATAAAATGGCATTATTTAGTTTTGGTTAGGGTGCCACTTTTTAACTCGAGTATGGTACACCCAGGAATAAGTTCCTGGCACCTTGACAGCTCTGGGAGAAGAAAGAATAACCTGATAAGGGCCTTCCCAGAGGGGGCTTGAGAGATTGGCCTCCAGATCTCAATATCTTTATCAAGACCTTGGTGCCTGGTTCAAACAGTTGCTTGTTTGACTCAGAGGCCAGGAGTCACCTCCCAGAGTTTCCATAATGTTTCTTGAAAGGCTGAAAGCTGAGTCACATAGTTAATTCTAAGGCTTCAGGATCTATAACACTGTCTGTGCATAAGAAGGGTCCTCCATACCATAGATACATTCAAAAGGGAACAGTCTTTCCTTTTTAGGGGCAGTCCGAGCCCTCATTAAAGCAATGTGAAGAACTTTAAGCCAACTGTCCTGAGTCTCTTGAGTTAATTTACACAGATTTCTCTTAATAATGCCATTAGCCTTTTCTACCGTTACACCCAAGTCGCAAAATCTCCCAGTGACCACCAGGGAGCCGGCATCTGATGCAAAAGCAACAGAGTTTTTATTACCAAGCTTGAGCTGGTGCTCCCATCATTACCGAAGCAGCAGCTAAGGAGAGGAGCCACGAACTCTGGGTTTCATTGCTTATACAGGGTATTCTCATGCGAAAATGTTACCTTCTGTGGAAGGGTTAGGTGTTGAGTTCTGATTGGTTTTCATTTCCCAGGCTGGCCACGGGTTCTGATTGGTTCCCATTTTCTGGGCTTAATTCGAATTTCCTGGGCAGGTCATAAGTCCTGAACGTAAAGTCAGGAGATCCTGATCTGGGATCTGATTGCTCGCAGGTGGTGGGGTGAGATCAGGGGATTTCCAAAGACTCTTTCCTCAGAACTCTAAAATGGAGTCTTTTTTAACAAAATGGGGTGGCTTAGGTTCTTAATTCCCCCTTCTCAAGGTCCCAAGACAGACCCAATCATGGGTCCAGCTCTATATTTTCTTTCGCTAAGGGGGCCGCTGGCAGAGCTGTATATTGGGGCCTGAGCACCATAAGCTGCACTGTGTTGATGCGGCCTATAGGCACAGTGCAGCTTCCATCTAGCCCCCAAAGCCCGGGCTATCCCCTGGCTTACCTGAGACATGAAGGCTGGCCCATTATCTGACCCCACCTGTACCAGAAACCCAAACCGTGGCAAGATGTCTTCAATCAGCTTTTTGGCCACCACCTGTGCTGTCTCTTTTGGTGGGGAAAGCTTCCACCCACCCTGAGAAGGTATCTATGAATACCAACAGGTATTTGTATCCATATTTACCTGGTTTTACCTCAGTAAAGTCCATTTCCCAGTAGGCTCTTGGTCTTGTCTCCCATTCTCTGGTGCCTTGGTTGGCAGGATGAGAGACAGCATTGGTAAATTGGCAAGTCTTACAGTTTGATACAATGTCCTCTATTGTTTTTCTGGCATCTTTCATGGTAATTTTAGCATGCCTAATCAGGTCTTGCATTTTTCGAGTTCCTAGGTGAGTAGCACAATGCATTCTCAGTAATACTTGTTTTCCTAGTTCTTCTGGGAGGATTAGAGAGCTGTCTGCTGCTCTCTACCACCTGGCCAGCTTTTGGGCCATAGGCAGGCTTTTTATCCAGTCTAAGTCTCTTGGTGAGTAATTGGGCACGTCTGGCAGATCAGGGCTCCCAGGGTCAGGCAGCTGAAGAGTGGCCTGTATCATGGTATTCTGGGCTGCATCTCTGGCTGCTCTAAGTTGTTTCCCCTTGAGTTCAGGGTGTCTGGCTTTTGGTGCCTTGGGCAGTGTATTATGGCTAGTTTCTTAGGTAGTTGTAATGCCGAGAGGAGAGCTTTTATTTCTTCTTTATTTTTAATTGTCTTACCCTCGGCCGTGAGGAGTCCTCTCTCTCTGTAGATGGCCCCATGTGTATGGGCAGTTACAAAGGCGTATCAGCTATTGGTGATGATGTTAAGTTTTTTGTTCTTTCCCAACTGAAGGGTTTTTGTTAGGGCAATTAGTTCAGCCCTTTGAGCCAATGTACCCAGAGGAAGTGCTTCCGCCCACACAATTTGGGTTTCCGCGGTTATGGCCGCCCCCCGCATACCTAAGTCCGTCTGGAATGAAACTGCTTCCGTCTGTATACCAGGTGACGTCAGCATCCGCTAGGGGGCGATCTTCCAAGTCCTCTTGCGTCCCATGCACCTGGGCTAGTATGTCGCTGCAGTCATGGATTGGGGCTTCCAAGTCCGGGTTAGGAAGCAATGTTGCTGGGTTGAGAGCAATAGGCTGTAGAAAGATGATTCTGGAGGGATTTAGTAATAGTCCCTGGTAGTGGGTCAACCGAGTGTTGCTGATCCACCTGTCCAGAGGTTGCTTCAGTATGCCCTCAATGGCATGGGGGACAGTGATGTGTAACTCTTGCCCCAGGGTCAGCTTGTCTGCATCTTTAACCATAAGGGCCACAGCTGCAATCATGCAGAGGCACGGGGGCCAGCCTGAAGCCACGGGGTCTAGGCATTTAGACAAGTAGGCCACCAGCCACTTCCAGGGTCCCAAATGTTGCATCAGCACCCCTTTTGCCACCTCTTGCTTTTCATCTACATATAGAAGAAAGGGTTTGGTGACGTCAGGTAGTCCCAGGGCAGGGACTGACAGTAAGGCCCTTTTAATGGCCTTGAAAGCAGTCTCCATCTGTTCTGTCCAACTGAAAGGGATGGTATATTTTGTGGCTTCATATAAGGGTTTAGCCAGTTCTGCATAGTTTGGAATCCAAAGACAGAAGAAGCCAGCAGACCCCCAGAAATTCTCTCACCCTTCGAGGTGAGTCTGGGGTCGGTATTTTGAGTACTGTCTCTTTCCGTGCCTCTGACAGCCACCTCTGCCCTTCTTTTAATACATACCCAACGTAGGTGACCTCTGGTTGACGTATCTGAGCCTTTTTGTCTGAGGCTCAGTACTCTAATTTTCCAAGGGCCCACAATAGTTCTCATATGCCCATGAAGCAAGTCTGCTGGTCCTTTGCTGCAATTAAGAGCTCATCTACATATTGCAAGAAGGTTAGTTGGGGGTGCTGTTGTCTAAACTCACCCAGGTCTTTCATAGAGGGCCTCATCGAAGATAGTGGGAGAATTTTTAAATCCCTGTGGTAGGCGTGTCCAGGTCAGCTGCCCATTGATCCCCTCCCTCTGGATCTGACTACTCAAAGGCAAAAAGCTCCTGGCTTCTGGATGCCAGAGAAAGGCTAAAGAAAGCGCCTTTTAGATCTAGGACCATATACCAGTGATGATCTGGTGGGAGTGAACTCAAGAGGTTGTATGGGTTTGGCATCGTAGGGTGAATATCTTGCCAACTGACAGGGTCTCAAGATTTTCTAGGCTGCAGATAGATATGGAGGGTGATTCCGTCAGGCCTCTAAGGTCATAGGATATTGTCTGACTCAGACAGGATTGGCCCCTGGCTTGAGATCTCTATATATAGGAGGGCAGTGCCTAGCCAAGCCGGTTCCCCCTGTCTCGGCCCATGCTTCAGGGAATTCATCTAGCCAGTCCTGGATGTCCATTTGGGAAAGGGTCGGTTTTCCGTGCAGCCGATATTAGTCCTCTAGTTGAATTGTCAGTACTTGAATCAGCCTGCCCACCTGATCAAGTATTTTAGTTTCTCCTGGGAGGAAGTGAATTTGAGCTCCCATCTTGATTAACAAGTGTCTTCCCAACAGTGGGAAGGGGCACTTGGGGTGACCATAAAGGAGTGGGATACCCGACCCATGCCCAAATCCACAGATCTTTGGGTAGTCCACTGATATTGTTTCATCCCAGTGGCCCCCTGCCCCCATGAAGCCTTTTGGCCAGTTTCCCTTGGGGCTCCAGCAAAACCGAATATTGAGCCCCTGTGTCAACAAGGAAGTCAACTGGGGTCCCCTCTACTCTTAGGGTTACCCTGGGTTCAGGGAGGGGCGCCGAACCCCATCTCTCCTAGTCGCTCAGTTCATCGATGGCCAGGATAGGGGTCTTTCGTGGTCCCTTCTTTTTCTGAGGGCCTTTTTGGCCCAGTGTCCTTCTCCTTACAATAGACGAATTGGTTCTTTCCCTAATGCTGGTCGCGTATGGGGGTGGCTCTTACCTTCAGCAGCTAGGGCAGCACAGCTGGCGCTCCCTTTCTCCTGAATTAGGAACTGTTGCCGCTAGCAGGATGCGCGCCATATTGCGGATCTGGCGGTCTGCTGCTTTAGCTTGTTTTTCCTCAGGGGTCTCTCGAGTATTGTAGACCCTTTCTGCCACTGTTATTAAATCCTGGATACTCTTTTCAACCAGGCGTTCTAGTTTTTGTAACTTCTTCCTAATGTCTGGAGCCGCCTGCTTGACAAAATGCATTTTCAAAGCAGCCTGAGTGCCTTCTGCTTCTGGGTCCATGGGGGTGTATTGTCTAAAGGCCTCCATCAACCTTTCCAGATAAGCTGCTGGGCTCTCGGTGGGGCTCTGTTGAACATCTCCTACTCTAGCTAGGTTAGTGGGTTTCCGTGCAGCTGCCTTGAGTCCCTGCCCCAACAGAGTCTGGCGGTAGACCCAGAGCCTCTCTTTACCTTGTGCCGTATTGTAATCCCAGTCAGGTCGCGACAAAGAGAAGGAGGTGTTCATTTCATCTATATTAGTTGTGGGTTCTCCATTTGCCCCTGGGACCTTTTACGGGCCTTATTCTGTATTCTCTCTCTCTTCCGTGGTGAAGAGAATCTGGAGCAGCTGTTGACAGTCGTCCCAGGTGGGCTGATGAGTAAAAAGCACAGTCTCTAGAAGGTTAGTTAGATCTCTAGGGTTATCTGAAAACTTAGCATCCTGGGACCTCCTGTTATATAGATCACTGGTAGAGAAGGGCCAGTATTGATGAGGTTGGTTCCCTTCCTCGTCGGGGGGCCGGCCACTCATAAAGGGAGGGCAACAGTTGAGTCCACTGGCCCTGTCGGAGACATGGCTCGCCTATGGCAAGTATTCTGTGCAGGCCCCCTTCTGATGGGTCGGCCCTAGGTGGAGGGATAGCAGGGGCCCGTGGTGGCTCAAGGGGTTGGTAAGGGGGTGGGAAGAGAAGTTCTTCCTCTGTCCCCCTTGTAAAATGGGGTACAGCAGTGCCATTGGCTCAGGTTCCTTGGAATCTTTCAGGTTCTTTCCTACACATGTCGCCAGCACCTGTGCGGTGGAAAATCCCCTGTTGAGGCAAGAAAGTTTTTACCCATGGAGGGGGTCACAATATGAGATCTTCCCACACTATGACATAGGGAACTTGGTCAGGGTGTCTGCTCTGCGGTTGAAAGATGATGTCTCGGACTCGGTGCAGGGTTTCCAAGTCAAAGGTGCCCTCTAGGGGCCATCACACATGGAAGGTTGGCCATTCTGCACTGCAAAAAGTGATTAATTTATCTTTCTTAATTTCCACACTGAGGTCACGTGCATGCATCTTGACCTTAAAATGGTCAGTGATCAGGGGTAGAGGGGTAGGGTTAGATTGACATTGTCCCATCGTTCCTAGATCAGTCAGATGTTGGTAAATTAACACAGACAGTACAGATAGCCACACAGAGAGACAGAGAGACAGAAGAAACAGACCTCCAGAAGTCCAGAGGCAAAACTGAAAATAAGACGATGGCCTCTGGCCATTCAGCGGGAGTGACTCGCTATGGTCTACAGAGAACAGGGGCACTCCATCCCTTCCAAGCGGGTTGGGGACATCTCCCAACAACCTGCACCAGTGACCTGCCAGTACGTCCACCTGAGTCATGTACCAGCTTCAGAAAATAGGCCTTATCAGAAACAAACAGACAGAGAAGAGCTTACTGGCTGCTGATAACTCTCCGGATCAGTTTCTCTGCGGGGCTGATGGGAGATCCCTGACGAGCCCCCAAGTGTTATGCCCAAGTTGCAGAATTTCACAATGACCACCAGGGAGCCGGCATCTGATGCAAAAGCAAGAGAGTTTTTATTACCAAGCTTGAGCTGGGGCTCCCACCGTTATTGACACAACGGCTAAGGAGAGGAGCCATGAACTCCCAGTTTCATTGCTTATATAGGGTATTCTCACGCGAAAAATGTTACCTTCTGTGGAAGGGTTAGGTGTTGAGTTCTGATTGGTTTTCATTTCCCAGGCTGGCCACGGGTTCTGATTGGTTCCCATTTCCTGGGCTTAATTCGAATTTCCTGGGCAGGTCATAAGTCCTGAACGTAAAGTCAGGAGATCCTGATCTGGTATCTGATTGGCTTGCAGGTGGTGGGGGTGAGGTCAGGGGATTTCCAAAGACTCTTTCCTCAGAACTCTAAAATGGAGGGGTTTTTTGTTTTGTTTTGTTTGTTTGTTTTTAACAAAATGGGGTGGTTTAGGTTCTTCACTGCCTTTCCTGAAGATTGGAGTCTCCTGGAACAGTGTAAGTGATATTCTATTCCTAGAGATTTTGACATGCCTTGGATTACGGCAGCTTTGATGGTGGAGCCATTGTCGCTCGGAGGCTACTTGGCAGCCCAAACATGGGAATAATTTCATGGATTAAAATTTTTATAACTTTCTTAACCTGTTCACTGGACTTCCCTGGTGGCTCAGACTGTAAAGTGTCTGTCTACAATGGGAGAGACCTGGGTTCAATCCCTGGGTTGGGAAGATTCCCTGGAGAAGGAAATGGCAACCCACTCCAGTACTCTTGACTTGAAAATCTCATGGACAGAGGAGCTTAGTGCAGGCTACCTTCCATGGGGTCGAAAAGAGTCAGGCACAAATGAGTGACTTCATTTTCACTTAACCTGTTCACTACAGCAGGGAAAGGCTTCAATCTATCCAGCAAAAGTGTCTATCCAGACCTGTAAGCAAGTAAATCCATTTGGTTTTGGCATATGAGTAAAAGGAAACACAGCCTCATTTATTGAGGCTAGTCTCCATCTTGAACTAGTCTCCATTTATCAATTAAACTTTTTCATACCCAAAATAGGAGCGTTTCATGGACTATTACAGGGATTTAATGGCCTCTGCTCCTTTAAATGTTCAATGATAGGTTTTAACCCTTCCTTAACCTTTAGTGGGCACTTGCTTTAGAAGTGGAAATAAGCAAGGGTCTTTGAGATTGATAATAACAGGAACAGCATTTTGTGTTTGACCCACCATTTTTCCATCAGCCCACACTTCAAGATTTACATTTGCTCCATTAATGGGAGAGAAAGTTCAGGCTCCATATTCATGAAAACAGACGCCTGGGCCTTGCCCAGTATATCCCTCTCCAGAAAGGGTGAGGGAGATTCTGGCAGGATCAGAAACTCGTGAGGAAACAGCAGAGAGTCCCAGTTCCAACTTAAAGGATGACTGAAATAATAGCATTTGGCTCGTCCTGACAGTCCCATTACAATAGTGGATCGGGAGGAACGTGGACCAGGGGCGTCAGTGAGCACAGATAAAGTTTACCCAGTGTCCAGAAGAAAATTGACTGATTGCCTCCCCCCACCCACCACCCACCCCCCAGTTATTAATATCCAGGGTGTTATTAGGATGGGAGCTTGTATGGGGACCTGCGGACACCTTCAACCCTGATTGTCCTGAGAGCCCGAGCCCTGGGGCCTACACCTCTGTGGACAGTCTCTCCTCCAGTGTGATCCTTTACAGACCAGAAGGGAAGCCGGGGGCAGCTTAGATGCCTGAGAGCAACTTCGCTTGAGATGCCCCTCCTTTCCACAGTAATAGCAAGCCCATCCCTTTTCACCTGGGTTCCTTGGGGAATTTTTCTCTTCAGGCTGATTCATAACAGTTTCCACAGTCATCTCTAGAGCCTGGGCCTTTTCTTTGGTTCTCTTCTTCTGTTGTCTTTTTTCCTCCTCATATTCTCTACTGTAATATAGTGTTAGAGCCAGTTGCAACAGTTGTATCTCTGGGTACAAAAAGGGCTTGTGGATTTTTATGGATTGGTTATTTTTCCCAGTGTGGGCCTCCTGAAAAGGCAGTAAGTTGTGTAGCTTTTCCTCAGCTCCTCTAGCTACCCTTCACATACGTTTCCAGGGATAGATTAGAGAAACCTGCTTTTTCTCATCCTCATCCTCATCCTCTTTCTCACCTTTGTCTCATCCTTAGTTTTAGTTGTCTGTGCCTCCTCTACTTTGACTGTCTGAGTTCCTATTGAAACCAAAGTAGTCTGAGGCTGCATTGGAACTGGGGTTATTTGAACCTCTCTTGAGACTGAGGCAACCCTTCCTGGAGGGGAGTCCTTGACCCTACGCTTGCTCAGTTGTGAGCCCCAGATACAGAGACAGAGGGAGAGAAAGAGGACAGGAGGGAGCTGAAAGCTTCGCACACAAATCTGTACCCTTAGGACCTAATTCTGGCATATCTCACAGAAAGAAAAAGAGCAACACATATGGCACTTCTACCCATTTCCCTTGTCTTCTACAGAACCTGTCTAGTTGTAAAATAGAATTATAATTAAGAAACCCTTCTACCAGCCATTGGCTGCCACACTCTAGTGGATATTATGGCCATGCAGATTTGGAAAAGAAAGTCAGGCTTGTTTTCTTTAAACTCTGGGAGTCAAACTTATCCCAGTTTTTCAGGAAACAATCCAAGAGTGTGAGTCTGGAAATTTGAGGAGCTCCCATCTGTAAAAGAGAAAAACGAGGTGACCAGCGCCTTTACTTCCTTCCACTGGAGGCGTCCCTCCTGCTATAGATGGGGTTGTTGGCAGACATTCCACAGAAGCTTCCCTTCCCTGGCTGGACTTAGTCTGTCCATTACTGACACAGTCACCTTACTTGTCCCTCCCATTTCTACCACCAAGGTAGGGTGGAGATGCACCAGGGGTAGACCTGATGGCATCCTGAATTGATTTCTAGTTCCATGCCACCATGATCTTTGTTCGATTTGCCAGAGTAGTTTCCCAGAATATTTCCCAAGCTAGTACTACTAGACGAAGCATCTGTCTTACGTGTGCCTGTTCACATTCCTGAGTACAGTGCTGACTGCAGTAGAAGCAATGAATCATTGCCACATAAGTAAGCCACTGGAGAGCTTTATCTAGTCTGCTAAGAGCTAGTACTACCAAAGGAAGAAACCTGCTGTGCTCCCAAAATGGGATTCCAAACCTATGTTCTTAGAAACCTCTTGTCTGCTAGCAGCACTTCCGTCCGTACAGTTTGGAAGCACAGCTATGACAAGGACTCACTAGTTTCACTTAGTTTCTAAACATGCTCCTAGCAAGTCTGGGTTCCCATGACTACCAAGCTAGGAGTATAAATAAAAATACAGAGTAACGGCATGAATCACAAATCCATTAAAAGTTTATGATGGGATAGATTAGGTTAAAAGTTCTAATTTCCCACCCAATTATGAAATGGTCAAAGAGACCAGGAAAAGCTGACTGAGAAAGGAAAATTCAGTCCACATGCTTTGCCCATTTCTGGTCGCTCCCCTTGCAGGGAAATTTGCTGTCTCTTGGCATTGGCAGATCTGTATAAACCCCTGACAAGGCTCCACTTTTGGGGGCGGCCTTCAGTCATTATGAGGCACTGTGAAACCACAGAGCAGGGCATATCACTTCCTTTATGCAAGGTATGTCATTCACACAAGCATATAAAAGAGTCAGTAAAGTAAAGCAGAAAGACTGTATACTGAGAAAGCAGAGAGGCTAGAGCTCTGAGTGTTCTTACCTTGTCCTGCATATCCTGGATGAGCCCTCAAGATGACAACTTATGGTGAATGATGTCAGATTGGGGATCTCCAAAGAAGAAGATTTAGCTTTGGGATCAGAGACCAGGCTTGACCACTCAGGGCTCTTGTGTGGCAGAAGTTTTATTACATTGAAAAGAGACAGAGAAAGCTTCTGACATAGACATCAGAAGAGGACAGAGAGTGCCTTGCTCACTAGCCTTTAGCCGGGAATTATATATTTTTTCATTAGTTGGTACAATAAATCAAAAGAATGTCTCAAGGTTGTAAGAATTTTACCAGACCCACTCCCACAGTTTACACTTTACGATACAGGATTAGAATTTAATAATAGAAAGATCCTACCAGACCCATTCCCATAATATACATTTTAAAATATCAGGATTAATCAGGTTTTCAGGAAGGAAAAACTGTCCTCAAGCAGAAAACATTGTTGTTACATAATCCTTCAGTTCAGTTCAGTTCAGTCGCTCAGTCATGTCCAACTCTTTGTGACCCCATGACTCATAGCACACCAGGCCTCCCTGTCCATCACCAACTCCCAGAGTTCACTCAAACTCATGTCCATCGAGTCAGTCATGCCATCCAGCCATCTCATCCTCTGTCATCCCCTTCCCCTCTTGCCCCCAATCCCTCCCAGCATCAGAGTCTTTTTCAATGAGTCAACTCTTCACATGAGGTGGCCAAAGTATTGTAGTTTCAGCTTCAGTGTCAGTCCTTCCAATGAACACCCAGGACTGATCTCCTTTAGGATAGACTGGTTGAATCTCCTTGCAGTCCAAGGGGCTCTCAAGAATCTTCTCCAACACCACAATTCAAAAGCATCAATTCTTCGGCATTCAGCCTTCTTCACAGTCCAACTCTCACATCCATACATGAGCACTGGAAAAACCATAGCCTTGACTAGACGGCCCTTTGTTGGCAGAGTACTATCTCTGCTTTTTGATGTAATATATAAGTTGGCCATAAACTATATATATATATATGTTATTAAGACTAAGGAATGTAGAGGGGAAAAAAAGTTTGTCCTTTCCTCCTGGAGAACCCCAAACCCCTCTCTCCTCAGGGACCCCCAGATTTCTTATCAACCTGCCTAGGAACTGACTCTCTCATTGCTTCACTTGATAAGTTCACTGTAGACCATTTAGCTTGAAAACCAAAAGAATTATTTACCTTTAAATAAAATACACTAAAATATATTTGTGTATCTTAATTTTTTAAAAAGGTCATCCTTCCTTTCTTTCTCTTTCTCCTCACTCTTTCTTCCCTCTTTTCCCTCCTTTCTTCCTTCTTTCTCTCTTTCTTTCCCTCTTTCCTAATTTTCAGTGTCCTTTTCTTTAGTTACATTTGCCTGTATCTTCAGTGATTGGAAGCATAATGTTGCTTATTATTCTGGGACTATGAAGTAAAGGTTCGATTGTTTTGAATATAAAATAGAAATATTTTATAGTAGAACACTACTATATCCTACTATATATTCTATATTCTAGAATAGTAGAAATATTTTAGCTTTAGAAAGTAATTTTTTAAAGAAGTTTTTAAAAATTATGGAGGAAGTGTTGAAAAATCTAGCATATTAATAAAGTAAGTATCAACTAAAAAGATGTACAACTTGAGAGTTGTGAGTTAAGTTTTATTCGGGGCAACATGAGGACGGCAGCCCAGGAGGCAGCATCTCAGATAGCTCTGAGAGACTACTCAAAAGCGGCAGTAGGGGAAAATCAATGTATAAGGTTTGGGTGAAGGGGAAGTTCAATACCATGAAGCATTCACTTTACAAAAGATTTTTTTGTTAGTCATGAGAATCTGATGTCACCATGAAGGGACTTAGTGCTTCCCTAGATAAGAGGAGATGCAAGGACTGAGATCATAAAATGTGTTCCTAAAAACATCTAACCATCTAAAGACCTATCCCACCAGATTCCCTGGAGCACAGAGTACTTCACTCCTCCCTGAATTCCCTCAGGGGTTGTTAAAGTTCAGCAGCTATAACAGCATGGGATTCAATCTCCTTAGAAAGTGAAAAGTGAAAGTCGCTCAGTTGTGTCCCACTTTGTAACCCCATGGACTGTAGCCTAACAGGCTCTTCTGTCCATGGGATTTTCCAGGTGAGAATACTGAAGTGGGTTTCCATTTCCTTCTCTAGGAGATCTTCCCAACCTAGGGACTGAACCCTGGTCTCCCACATTGTAGGCAGATGCTTTACTGTCTCCTTAGAGGAAGATGGCAAATGCCTTTGTTGTTCAGTTGTTGGAAATGCTCTTGAAGTGAAGTCGCTCAATTATGTCTGACTCTTTGCAACCCCGTGGACTGTAGCCCACCATGCTCCTCTGTCCATGGGATTTTCCAAGCAAGAGTATTGGAGTGGGTTGCCATTTCCTTCTCCAGAGGATCTTCCTGACCCAGGGATTGAACCCAGGTCTCTCACATTGTAAGCAAGATGCTTTACCATCTGAGCCACCAGGGAAGTCGGCAATGCTCTTGGTAAGTGCCAATTTGTAGTTTACATAAGGAATATTAAAATAGTAATTTTAAGTTAATAAGTATGATTTATAAAATCACACAAAAAGAACCATGCTATATTTTAAGTATTAGGGAAAAAATCAGCTTTAAGAAACTGATTTTAGATATCAAGTTTTTAGAAATCAACGTTTTTTCATTTTCATAAATTTTTTTGTGTGAAAGTGTTAGTAGCTCAGTTGTGTCCAACTCTTTATGACCTCATAGACTGTAGCCTACCAGACTCCTCTGTCCATGGAATTCTCTAGACAAGAATACTGGAGTGGGTAGCCATTCCCTTCTCCTGAGGATCTTCCTGATTGAGGGATCAAATCCAGTTTTCCCACATTGCAGGCAGATTCTTTACTGTCTGAGCCACCAAGGAAGCTGAATTTATTTTGAAATTGTATCAAATTTCAAAAGATGGCTAATTTTTAGTATATAAACAATTAATGATCAAGTAAATAAATGTCAAAAAGGAAAAGTAATGAATGCAATTAAGCAAAGGAAAAAATTAAAATCGGATAAGAGAATAATAACAATTGCTAGAACAATTCAACAAAAATGCTAGATTATAAAAATTTGCAGAATTAAAAACATATTTTATATGTCCCACAAAACAAGGAATGTCACTGGAAGTAAAAATTACAATAAGTAATCATGAAATTGAGATACCTAACTGGAAGATGGTGAGGGGACCGTGAAGTTTGACGAATTATAGAAAAAAACACTCTCTAGTGGCAGGAACTTAGCATCAAGTCACAGGGGTAAAAATACAAATTATGAACACAGGATTTTTATGAAAAGTGATATAAAAATATACTAACAATTTCAAGTGTACACATTTTAATTGTAAATTATTTGAAAACTAAAATGTGTGATATTTTATATCTCACAATGTAACTTACTCAAGAACAACAGTGGTGGGAATCTTTCAGCATGTTTCTTCTTTAAGGATATATTGATTTTTTAAATTAAAATAGCTATTTTAAATTCCATATTTTCCAACATTTTATGCGTGTTTTATGGGAACTCTTTAAAGGCTCTTTAAATATTGCAAATCACTACTAGTACCATTAACTTACATGCTCAGATTCAACCAAAACCTTTGAACATGGGATCTGAGAATCTCTTGTTTTCAAACACTCTGACAAAGGTCCTTATAGGAATTGAAAAATCACAATTTTTAATATAAATTTTTACTGTCCTTCTAGTCCTCTTGCTTTCTTCAAACTATGGGGCTTCTCAGGTTGTACAGTGATAAAGAGTCTACAGGAGATGCAAGAGACCCGAACTGGATCCCTGGGTCAGGAAGATCCCTTTGAGAGGAAATGACAACCCACTGCAGTATTCTTGCTAGGGAAATCCCATGGACAGAGGAACCTGGGAAGCTATAGTCCATGGGGTCACAAAGAGTCGGACACAATTGACCACATACAAACAAACACACATGAATTTTCCTACCTTGAATCTGTGGACAGCCTTTCATGTAGTACCAGTTCCCATATATTCTCTAGTTTTTGTTTGTGAGCTCATCTTCAGCAGTAATCACCACTATGTCTTTATAGGGGGTTTCCACTGCTACCCGTTCCTGATAAATTCCAAAACAGCACTGATTTACTAGAGACTTAAATGTCATTGTGAATTCAGGTATTGTCAGTGTTAAATTTTATTTCTATTTTTATTTATTTATTTTTTTCCTAAAACTGACTAGGTGACATTTAGGGTTTCAATCATTTTGTACTTGATACTCCTACATTTCAGTTTACAGAAGGAATTGTCTTAATCTGAGGTCCCAAGAAAATAGAGATGTATGTTCTAGTCATTATTTATAAGCTATACAATATATTTCTGCTCTCTAGCTTTATTCATATCAATTGTGACTGAGTCTGGGTGGGATTAAATCCTATCCCTATTGTCCATATTTACTCAACCCTCTGTGAGCTAAGTGAATTTCACTTTTTCTTACTTTCTGGATACCCATTTGTTTCTGGTTATTTGGAGGTTTCCTTTTCTTACCTGAACATGACTATCTAGTGAAAGTTAAATAAATATTTACTTGAAATAAAGATATTATAGCATGGATTAATCAGTCATCTTGATTTGAAATCTTGAACACTGACTCTGAAATGTTTTGTTTTGATTAGAAAAAAAAAATTATGCTTGTTTTATTCTTGAAAATCATGATTTCTTTGGACATATATAGTAAAACCCCAAAATAACTGTAAAAGTGTAAAAACAAACTCAGTAAAGTTGAAAATAGATTAGCTTAACATATAACAGTATTCACTCAGAAATACATCTTAGCATAGTGCTGGAAATTTTAAAACATTGCACTGTTGTCCTGAAATGTGGCCCAATTTCTATCTAAGATCCGAAATATAAAATCAGATGCCATTCACATTTTAAGTGAGATATTTTAGTGGTTTAATAAAGCAATCAAGAATGTATTAGGCTCACAGGACTCTTCTAAGCTTAACTATTTAAGCTTATTTTTATGGTACAAACCAGACCCTGAGGTTGCTGTCAGTTCAATTGCTCAGTCGTGTCCGACTCTTTGCGACCCCATGAATCGCAGTACACCAGGCCTCCCTGTCCATCATCAACTCCCAAAGTTCACTCAGACATGTCCATCGAGTCAGTGATGCCACCCAGCCATCTCATCCTCTGTCATCCCCTTCTCCGCCTGCCCTCAATCCCTCCCAGCATCAGAGTCTTTTCAAATGAGTCAACTCTTCGCATGAGGTGGCCACAGTACTGGAGTTTTAGCTTCAGCATCATTCCCTCCAAAGAAATCCCAGGGCTGATCTCCTTCAGAATGGGTTGGTTGGATCTCCTTGCAGTCCAAGGGACTCTCAAGAGTCTTCTCCAGCACCACAGTTCAAAAGCATCAATTCTTCGGTGCTCAGCTTTCTTCACAGTCCAACTCTCACATCCATACATGACCACTGGTAAAGGTTGCTATAGTAATGTTCAAATGACAACTATAGATAATATTTTTGAGGCAGGAAAACAGAAGAGACTTAATTTGCCCTCATTGATATTTTCTTCGTCTTAGAAATCAAATCTTAATTACCCTGTTATTTTTAAGTGAAATATCAGAATATCTTTAAAAATTATAAATTTCAATTACTTAAGGATTTCAAAAAAACCTTACCTATTAGAAGTTTTTGCTATCGATCTTTAATTCCCATTTACTTATTATGTTTTGGACATTTGAATTTATAAAAATGTAGAATAATTCTGTCACTTTGCTATGTGAATGAATGCATATTTAATATATATTGCTTACAAATGGCTTTTCATATTAGTACTCTCAAAAAGAACCATTCTTAGCTAGTATGATTGTCTTTAATTCACAATCTTTGTCCCCATTGCCCAGCCTTGCTTTTTTACCTACTATTTATGAATTCCTTACAAATTTATCATTTTCTCTGACATTACATCCTACTTCTACTGTCAATATTTTTGATTCCCAATAATGGTAAGTGGAATTAGTCAGCAACAAAGCACTAAAAATTTTTAAAAGCAAGGATATTATTTCAAAAGCCAAGTCTTAGCTTGAAAAGTTACAACTTGGCGAGCATGCTTTAAAAATTCTGATATTCTATCAAATTTTAATAGTTTTAATTGCCTAATTATCTGCTCTAGTGCAATAATAAAGCCTTTTAATATTTCATTTTCTACTACATGAAAAGATATTTTAGTCTGTACAACAGAACCTTCTCACCTTTTGTTGAATGCTATGTTGAAGCTCCCTAGTATAATCCTGCACTTTTGTAACCCAGCTCCATCTGTCTGTCATCTCACTTTCATTTCCTCCACCTCTCTCCTTACCCAAATGTTACTTGTTTATTCAAGGAACACCTCGTTTTCTTTCTTTTATCTTTTTGTCATTGGCAACTCTGCTTTTTATATCCATTTTTATACTCCTCAATAAATTTCTCTCTATATCTATTTGTGTGTTCTTTAATGCAGGCAGTAACTTTGTTTCTGAATCTTATATGCCTTCCCATGCCTCTGAAAATTTTGTTCTCTACTCTCGATCTTGCCATTAGCACTTCCCTTAATCTGTGGGCCTGTGCTGTACTGAATAGTTAGGAGAGAATCAATGCTTCTTTTCAAGCACTGACAGGAAGACTGCCTTGGGCACACTCAGCAGAACAAGGAGCCATGAGGTCAACAACAGCAAGAGGATTTAAAGACAACTGTAAGACACTGAATTTCCACTTAAGAAATTCCGTGATCCATTCTGTGTGTCCTTTATTACATTGCTCAATCTCTAAGAAATGCATTATAAATATGAAAAAAATATTTTATTTATTTGCAACTTCAAGAATATGCTCCTTACACCAGGAATGCACAAGAAATTCTGTGGTTTCACGAACAGAATCACTGTTAAAAATGTTCAAAATATTATTATTCTTGTATTAAGATCAGTACTTTTGGTTTCTATTTCCTGTACTGGGCTCAGACCATCAAGTTATTCAGCCTAAATCTGTATTTAAGAGCTACTTACTTATTCTCAAATTTTTAACACCTCACAAATGAAAATGAAAATGTTTACTTTTAGTTTCATTATAAGGTAGCAAAAGAATTAATCAACAGTAATTAGGGCTTTACGTATTCAATGATGATGCTCGGATTATAATCAGCTTGAGAAACAATGTAAGATCATTTCATTTTTCTTGCAGAAAATGTTCATCTGAGAAAATGGATAAGAAACTAAAGCAACCACAATTTTGAAAATCATTTCTCTCTGACATAAGCTTTTTCTTTAGAAAAAAATAATGCATTGCAATTTACAGGAAAATATTAAACCTAAGTATTAATAAGAGATTTGTGTGAGTAATACTAGTACTCCATTAATGAATTTCAATAATACATCTTAATAATTATTAACTGCATTACTAGTCCACCTACAATTCACCTTATGACTTGGGGAAAATGAAAACTAGAGGGTAAGACTTATAACCTATACCCATAATTGATCTTAAGATTCTATTTATATACACTTGGAATAGAAAATAGAGATTACATGTCTCTTCAAATAATACATTTTATAAATAAGCATCTAAAGAAGAAACTTTCACAAGAAAGTATATTTATATGCTAACAATATGCTAAAGCAGGCCTAGATGTTTTTGCACTATACCAGGATCACTATTTTACAGACATGCTGAAAACAGCTAAGAATATCCTTCATTTGTTTTTGAAAAAGACTTGATGAGAATTTCTGTGACAGGACCAAGTTGAAAATTGCAAGTATAAATGATCCAGAATGGAAAACTAATCAAATAAGGATTTGATTAAGAATTGAAGCAGGACATTTGACAAGAAATTGTCTTTATTGTCGTTTTAGTGATCACAACCTTGTTTATAAGATGCAAACAATATATGTGTTTCTGACAAAATAAATAATACACATTATAAAAGAAAATATTTTTAGGAGAGTGTAGCTTATAAATATTTTTGAAAAGATTTTATTATTTGTAATATTAACATAGCCTAAACATATATGCTTTATTCATTTTTCAAATCGTCTTTTCAAATAAACTCTAAGCTTAAAATGCTTATTTATTTAACATGTCTATCATGGTCTTTCAAAATCACCATATAGATCTTAAGCTGAACTCTTTTAAATCAATAAGATAAAGCTTTTTACAAATTCGGTAAAAATGTGAACAGTTCTGTAATCATGCATACATAGCTGCATTAGAAATCACATTCATGAGAAAGAAAATAGAGCTCATACCCTGAAGGAGTTTCACTTGATTAAAAATCTACTACAAGAGTTTTGCAGGTATGTTATTTCATTACATTTGTGTATGTTTAGTGGTATTCCTACAAGTGTTGCAATAGTTAACTTTACACCTAACCCACAGTGTAAACTGCAGGGTGGAGTGGTCGCTAGGCAACCTAACCAAGAGAACATTAAGGACCAGATTTTCCTCATTTAAATCTGTTTGAGAGCTAGAGAAGTGAGAGATTTTTATGGGCAGAACTTTTCCAGTTGCTTTGGCTAAAAACTAAGCAGCCTGAAATTTGTATGCCTGAAATCTTGTCAGGTTGGCAAAGGCTGAAACTACAGAAAATGGCTTAAGGAAATACTATTACTAACATGAGGAGGATTTTCTTTAAGGGGTAGACTTAGTTTTATTCTTAAGTAAAAAGATGTATTTCTCCAATACTGCAGAATTTCATATTTGGTGTATTTTTATTCCTGTATCATTTGGTATTCTGATAATTCTTTTTAAGGAAATTTATTGTGTGCTGTGATTCGTGGGGTCGCAAAGAATTGGACACTAGTGAGCGACTGAACTGAACTGATTGTGCCTTTAAAATTAACTCAGACTCAGACATAACTTAATAGAAAATCTTTAGTCTTCTTTATAGATGTAAGCACAGAAAATTTATCTTTCCAATAAGTTCCTGACATTAATAATTCAAATTAAAAGGGTAAGGTGACGAGGAGTAGATATGTCTTTGATTTAAAGCCCTACAAGGTATTATTTTTTCATTTCTATTATAACTTTTAAAAATTATTTTCCTTTTTGAGTGTATGATTTCATCAACTGTATGCATCATCCTAATTCATGTTAATAATTGCCTGTTTTGAACATTATATTAATAGCATCAGCCATATTATCTTTTACAAATTAATAATTTTTCCTTAAAAATGTTTGTGAAAATCCTTTGTGGTTTTGTATGTACTGTATTTCACTATTTTTATTTCTCTGTGTTATTTAATTCTATGGGTTGTGACATCAATAAATAAAATAAATATATTAATTATTTGTTTATTTCCCTATTAATGTCAAATGTAAGGTGTTCCTAGTTTGAGGGAATTAAATTCTCCTGTGTTCTTGTATATGTCTCTTAGAGTACCTGTGAAGGTAGGTATATTTCAAAGAATAAAGACTAGGGTCATGTGAATGCTAAAACTTAAACCTTAACCAGGTAATGATAAATTCCTCTCCAAAGCGGTTCTACCAATATATATTCTCACCACAATATTTAAGGATTTCATTAGTTGTTCCAAATCTTCACCAAATTTGTTACCAGCAGTTTTCTGTTCTTTGTTTTTTCCTGTCTTTTCCAACCTGGCAAATCAATGGATACCTCTGTGTTTTTAGTTAGCATATTCATGATTGATTGTGAGAATTTAAATCATTTAACATATATCTTGCCTGTGACATTTGTGACATGACCCATGAGGGATTGTATGAACATTTAAATCTCCTCCATCTTTACCTGAGAGATATTTACTAGTGGCTTTCCTACCAGAGGAGTGTACAGCTGTGCCCTGTTGAAGTCAGAATAAACACAGTGTGGATGGAAACAGTGTGTGTCATTTCCATGGACAATATTTAAGTGTGTGCTTGTGATTTTCATGGCCCTTTATCCTCTATCCTGAGACCAGTGATGTTTCAAATGGTTTGACCCTAAGAGTCTAGATCTGTAAATAAGACTATAGAGTAAGGTTAAAGCCCACCAGTGATGGATATGTGGTGTGAGAAATTAATTACTGATACTTAATTTACTAATGATCCTTATGAGTTTTTAAAATACATTCTGGACACTAGCCTTTGTCGGATTCAAGTGTTGAAAAATATTATTTCCCATGTTTTAATTTGCTTCTCATTCTTCTTTTGATATCTTTTGATAAAAATTAATAAATAAAATTTACATATATTTATCCATCTTTACCCTTCTGTTAAGTTTATCTTACAAATCCTTTTATTTCCTGAGATAATTATATTCTAAAAATCTTTATTGTAAAGCCCTTCACATTTCAGTGTAACTTCACAGTAAATATATCAAGCCTTGAGATTCATTTGTTTGTTTGGTTTGAGAAATAATTGACTAATGTTTTACTTTTTAACGACTATACAACTAGAGAAAAGAAAGACTTCGTGGTGGCTCAAATGACAAAGAATCTGCCTGCAGTGCAGGAGACCTGCCTTCAACCCCTGGGTCAAGAAGATCCCCTGCAGAAGGAAATGACAACCCTCCAGTACTCTTGCCTGGAGAATTCCATGAACAGAGGTGCCTGGTTGACTGTAGTCCGTGGGATCGCAGAATCAGACACAACTTAAAATGACTAACTTTCCTTTTAATAGAGTTGATTGTATTTCCTATTTTTCTTTTAGTCAGTTTTAATGCTATGTTTTTCTAGAAATTGATTAACTTTAATATTTTTAAATATTAACCTTAAATTTATGGGCATAAAGCTTTTAGATCATTCAGTACTTCTGTTTTCCCTTGTTTTTATCTTTAATTTTGGCCGTCCTGGGTCTTTGTTGCAGTGTGCAGGCTTCCCTGGTGGCTCAGACAGTAAAAAAAAATCACCTGCAAAGTGAGAGACCTGGGTTCAGATCCCTGGGAGGGAAAGATACCCTGGAGGAGGGCAAGGCAACCCACTCCAGTATTGTTATCTGGAGAATTCCCATGGACAGAGGAGCCTGGCAGACTACAGTCATGGGGTTGCAAAGAGTCGGACATGACTGAGTGACTAAATACAGCAGGCTGTTTAGTTGCAGTGCCTGTATTTAGTTGCCCTGCAGCATGTGGGATCATAGCTCCCTAACCAGGAATCAAACCCTCATCCTCTGCATTGGAAGACAGATTCTAAACCACTGGACAACCCGGGAAGTCCATCATTCAGTACTTTTGTATATGAAATATATATAATTTGTTAAATATATTTGTTCCCTCTTTATTTTTATATAAATTTTAAAAGAAGTTTATTACTTTTTAGACTTTTGTATAATCAACGAGAAATCTGCTAATCTTTTAAATTAATTTTTGTATTTATATCTATACTTTAAATTTTAACTGATGTATTTCTCTAATATCTTGAATTGGATGCTTATTAATTTTAAACTGTATTCTTCTCTATTAAATAGTTTGATTTCTAATTACAAGCTTTATGAGTAGTATTTTCATTATTATTTTTTATTTTCAATATTTAGTTCTTTGTTTAGTTCCTAGGTATTTTTGTTTAATTCCTAGGTATTTTAGAGGCAGGTTTGTTCATTTCTAACATTTTTTTTTCTTTTAGATATTATTTTCTAGCTTAATTACATTTGCTCAAAACTTTTAATTCTTTACTAAGCTAAGTCGCTTCAGTCATGTCCGACTCTATGCAACCCCATAGACGGGAGCCTACCAGGCTCCCCCGTCCCTGTGCTTCTCCAGGCAAGAACACTGGAGTGGGTTGCCATTTCCTTCTCCAATGCATGAAAGTGAAAAGTGAAAGTGAAGTCGCTCAGTTAGCAACAATTTCAAGTGACTTGACAGCCCTTAGAGGGGGAGCATGAAAGAAACATCATAATTATGTTTATGATGCAAATGCTAAGTCAAAGTGGCAATAATCTGATCTGTTTCAGAGGGTATACAACTTGGTAGCAAATAAGATATAACAAAGTCTTCACAGTAGTAATAAAATGTGTCGTTCTAGAAAGAAACAAATATTCCACTTGTTAGTATAATACTGTATATCAGTTCAGTTCAGTTCAGTTCAATCGCTCAGTCGTGTCCGACTCTTTGCGACCCCATGAATCGCAGCACGCCAGGCCTCCCTGATCATCACCATCTCTCGGAGTTCACTGAGACTCACGTCCATCGAGTCTGTGATGCCATTCAGCCATCTCATCCTCTGTCGTCCCCTTCTCCTCCTGCCCCCAATCCCTCCCAGCATCAGAGTCTTTTCCAATGAGTCAACCTTTCGCATGAGGTGGCCAAAGTACTGGAGTTTCAGCTTTAGCATCATTCCTTCCAAAGAAATCCCAAGGTTAATCTCCTTCAGAATGGACTGGTTGGATCTCCTTGCTGTCCAACAGACTCTCAAGAGTCTTCTCCAACATCACAGTTCAAAAGCATCAATTCTTCGGCGCTCAGTCTTCTTCACAGTCCAACTCTCACATCCATACATGACCACAGGAAAAACCATTGCCTTGACTAGACGGATGTTAGTTTGCAAAGTAATGTCTCTGCTTTTGAATATGCTGTCTAGGTTGGTCAACTTTTTTCCAAGGAGTAAGCGTCTTCTAATTTCATGGCTGCAATCGCCACTTGCAGTGATTTTGGAGCCCCCAAAATAAAATCTGACAGTTTCCACTGTTTCCCCATCTATTTCCCATGAAGTGATGGGACCGGATGCCATGATCTTCGTTTTCTGAATGTTGAGCTTTAATCCAACTTTTTCACTCTCCTCTTTCACTTTCATCAAGAGGGTTTTGAGTTCCTCTTCACTTTCTGCCATAAAGGTGGTGTCATCTGCATATCTGAGGTTATTGATATTTCTCCCAGCAATCTTGATTCCAGTTTGTGTTTCTTCCAGTCCAGCGTTTCTCATGATGTACTCTGCATAGAAGTTAAGCAAGCAGGGTGACAATATACAGCCTTGATGTACTCCTTTTCCTATTTTGAACCAGTCTGTTGTTCCATGTCCAGTTCTAACTTTTGCTTCCTGACTTGCATACAGATTTCTCAAGAGGCAGGTTAGGTGGTCTGGTATTCCCATCTCTTTCAGAATTTTCCACAGTTTATTGCGATCCACTCAGTCAAAGGCTTTAGCATAGTCAATAAAGCAGAAATAGATGTTTTTCTGGAACTCTCTTGCTTTTTTGATGATCCAGCGGATGTTGGCAATTTGATCTCTGGTTCCTCTGCCTTTTCTAAAACCAGCTTGAACATCAGGGAGTTCACGGTTCACGTATTGCTGAAGCCTGACTTGGAGAATTTTGAGCATTACTTTTCTAGCATGTGAGATGAGTGCAATTGTGCGGTAAGTTGGTGAAATGCCTGCAGACAAAAAGGTATATCACTGTATAATCTATGAACATGACAGTCTACATTCTACAGGTAGTAACTGTGACATTTAACATTTACTACAAAAAAGTACAACAAATCCTAGGAATCAACTTTTGATATTTCTGATGTCAAAAAGAATGAAGTCATTTCTTTTCTATTAAAAAATGTTTCCTGCTTCCTTTTAATACAATTTATAAAGCTTTTCTAAATTAAATATATTGTTCAAGAGAAACAAGTATTGACTTACATGAAAATACATAGGCCCATATCTTTAAAATCTATACCTATAATTGTATGTCAGAAGAGTATTTATACTTTATTATAGTACTTGACATACTTTATTATAGTACTTGACATATTTATGCGTAAGTAGTTTTTGCCATTCAATATATGAAGTATAGGTACATTATTATAATTTATATATATTTTTCAATTGAAATACTTTACCTTGCAATTGAAAATATATTTATGTGAAGTTTGATAAATTAGAAAAAACAAGGGCATGCTAATCCAAAATTAATACTAAACCAGAATACTAGTGTAGTTAACTGGGGTCACATGAATGGCCAGCAAGAAGCACAGATTGGTAACTTTCTGGAATTCCTGCAGGTAACAATGCCAACCAGTCACAAGTAAGATATATACCACAGAGTATTAAAAAAACTAAAGCAGTATCTAGTAGATACCTAAATGGAATTCCAGAAATGAAAGAATTTAGCCTAATTACTAATTGTGCTTTAGATGGGCAAAAGCTAAAATGTTATACTAAAAATGATTAACTACAACATAAATATTTCTTGTGCTTTAGAATTCCTCTTGCATTTTCTTAAAGTATCTTGCTTCTTCTCCAAGTGGTTTTGCTGAGGCCAATACAAGATTTAAAACGTGGGCAAATTAAGTAACTAAAACTGGGATCTTCTGTTCCTAATGCTATTTCTTGTATGTAATATACTTGTCCGCACTACAAGGACCAGTATATGATTAAACTTTATAGCTATTCAAAGTGTGATTAAATATTTATTCTATATCTGAGTGCAGGAATAGCATAGATAGATAATGGATAGATATATACACATATATAGATACATAGATAAATAGATTTCTATCAGATTATTTTTTGTTAATGTTTGTCTTTATTCTTTCTGGTACTTTTACCTTTTAGCAATTCACAATGCTACTGAGAAAAGTATAATAAAATTCCCAACAATAAATTTTTATTTGTCTTTTTCACCTTATGTGTTGTGCTGTGCTTCATCATGTCCAACTATTTGTGACCCTGTGAACTGTAGCCCACCAGGCTCCTCTGTACATGGGGAATCTCCAGTCAAGAATCCTGGAGTGGGTTTCCATGCCCTCCTCCAGGATATCTTCCCATCCCAGCAGTTGAACCCAAGTTTCCCATATTGCAGGAAAATTATTTACTGTCTAAGCCACCAGGGAAGCCCAAGAGTACTGGAGTGGGTGGCCTATTCCCTTCTCCAGCAGATCTTCCCAATCCAGGAATTGAACCGTGGTCTCCTACATTGCTAAGCTACAAGGGAAGCCCTTTTCACCTTATATTTCTCCACAATTTTCATTTCATTTATTTCAAAGCTATTTTACTGTGTTCATGCAATTGCAAAATATTTTATATTATTTGTTAATTTTGCTGTTTCAAATGTTCTGCCTTAAAATATGTTGTCAAATATTACACTATTAATAATTATAAAATATATAATCCTAATAATTTATAAAGCAGTGCAATTTAATGTAGTTGTAAATTTGACAAAAAATAATTTGTGTAATTACTTCCAAAGCACAACACAGAAAAATTATCAATCTGGAATGAAATATTCAGCAAAACTGTTAAGCATGAATGTCCCCCAAACTATGAATGTTTACTGTTAAAATACATTTACTAGAGGAATTTTGTGCTTAGTCACTCAGTTGTGTCCAACTCTTTTCAACTCCATGGACTGTAGCCCACCAGGCTTCTCTGTCCATGGAACTTCTCAGGCAAGAATACTAGAGAGAGTTGCCATTTCCTACTTCAGGGTATTAAAGGAGTTACAATGCTTGTAACTCAAGAATTAGGCAAGTGGTCTCAAATGTCAGATATTAGGTTAAAAAAATGAAGTGGTAATAATAACTAATGCATAGACAAATTTTATAAATAGTCTGCGTTTCATTTAGTTAAGCCAGAATAGTACTTTTGTTTCAATTTCATTGAGATCAAAGACTATTGATCACATTTATCTAGGAAGCAGAAGGCAATGTCATTCAGTATCAGTTTATCTTCTTTCATTGGAAGTTTGGTATATAAGACTTGGTGAATTTTGTGAGTTCTTGACAAGAAAACATATATATTTATTTTTACTCTTTGCATTTCCCTTAACTATATTTTGCTTGGCATATATTATACCATGTTCTCAGTGGCTGCTATTTGAATAAACCAATAATTTAATAAAAAATTATATAACACAGCTGATATTCCAATATCAGACTTAAACTGTCCAATTCTAATCTTCTAATCTAATTCTAATGGCTGTGTGTACTTTTGACCCTAAATTTGCTGTATAGTTCCTTTAAACTGTCCTCAGTTTTAAGATGTCCTCCATAGCAACCAAGGCAGGATTCAGAAGGCTAAGACAAAAGTAGTGTGACTATCAGCCAGAGAACACGGGTCATTCAAATATAGAAAGGCATAGAGAAGTCACAAAATCACAGAAATACTAACTGAGGCGATGCCTTATAGTAACTAATGGACTCCTTCAGGGAGGAACACAAACATCACTCAACAGAATACTTGCTAAGAATCTCATAGTTAAGGTACTCTGGATAAGACCTGAAGCAGAGTAGAGTCTAAAAATACTGGCCTTGCAAAAAGAGTGTAACTGTGTTAGTACAGAATGACCTAGAACAAAACAACACAAAGATAAAAGGAAATCAGTAGTATTCGGAAGACTCAAGAGGAAGAGAAACCAAACCCAGCCAGAGAAAAGAAAAGTCAGGAACTCTAAAACTGATATAAAATTCCCTCAATTTTCAGTGAAATGGAAATGGTATAAGTAATTCATATCAGAATCTCATATTTAAAGATTGTTCCTTACATTAACCCTAGAGAACAGTTTTTACTTACTCATTTATTTATTCATTCAATGAAACTATATTTTTTGAATACTACCAAGTGCCAGGCAGTAAGAACATAATTTCTTAACCTCTCAATGTCTCAGTTTTACCGTCTCCAAAATAAGTATAAAAATATACTCAAGTCATTGAATTGCCTTAAGGATTAAATGAGATACTCCATCTCAAGGGCTTAGGCCTGCTTCTCATATATAGTAAACACCTAAAATAATTCCAGTGAACATTAATGACATATCTGCCAAGTAAGTGAAATTGTAAGTAAAGGAACAGCAATGGCAAGGAACAATGTTATGCATTAATTTATCTGACTACCCACATCAAGTGGGAGTTAAAAATTGAAAAACAATGGCTGATAATTATGAACAAAATAGCAAGTTTAAAAATAAAAATGCATTTCACAATATTTTCAGTCCCATCTACTCAAATGTTTTTGATCCTCCCTTCTGAAAACAGAGATCCAGTAACTGAAAAGTTTTCTGAGACAGTATCAGGTAAGGATCTCACTGTGTGCATGCATGCTAAGTCGCTTCAGTCATTTCTGACTCTTGAAGACTCTATGGACTGTATCTAGCCAGGCTTCAGTGTCCTTGGGATTCTCCTGGCAAGGGTGCTGCAGTGGGTTGTCAGTTCCTCCTCCAGGGAAGGACCTCTCTAACTGTGCCCAAAATATTTTTATTTCTAGGAAAATTATGACCAAACATTCCAAGTTTAATTTAAATTTATTTGAGCTCTGGAGAGTTAGAGATGACTCACTGGACGAAGACTGAAAATAAGGATTCCAAGAAGATAAGTGCTTGGCAACTGAGGGAGACTAAATATGGGATCCTGGTCAGCAGTGATTGATATTATTCACACAAAATAACGCTGGCTTTGGCACCAGAGAACAAAGGTCATAAACTGTATGAACAGGCATGACTCTGAACTTGCTTCCTTCATTGTTTTTTAATGAAATAAAAGGTGCTAGAAGAGAAAGGGAAAGTTGAAATAACATGAGTTTCCTTTGGAAAGTATAGGTTCTTGATAATACAGAGTTAGTAATAAATGGGCTACTCTCAGGAAAAATAAAAAGACAGAATTGGGAAATACTAAGAGAAATTGTAGTAGCATTTATGAGTTATCTGTGTAATTATTGCCAAGCTTAATGATGACTTGAGTTGCAATAATGGAATATTTAGCACTGAAGATTTCATCATCATGAATTTTACAGTGACACATTCAGAAAAACCTGTTAGACTCTTGTTTAGAACATGTTTTTCAAAAGTCAGTTAAGAGAGTTAGAAACCACTGTCATTCTCTGTTTGCGGGTGAATCCTTTACTTATAAATCTTATCACCCAGGGACAAGTGTTTGATATTGCCCCAGAGAAAATGGGCAATCAGCTTCAGTTATTTTGCCTGACATTTTTTCTAGTTAAGGATTCACATCCTAGCCTGGAAAAAAGTCATACAGCTGTATTGTTCCAACCTATTAAACAAAAAATGAATAAGGTCTATCACCTACCTTTCCAGAGTGAATATATCCATACATAGGAGATATTCTGGCTATATCCATTTTCACCTTCACCTGTACCTAGAACAATTTAAGACACCTGTGGTCATATAGTCATACTAACTAGAAAGAATGAGCTAGTTCCTGTTATGGCCACAGAGCAGTCTTAATATTATGCTACTACACGAAGAATCAATGCCAACCTGAAGATATGCACTAGGCAAAGTGAATACATCAGCCTTCAAGATCTAGGATTAAGTAAAAGGATTAAGAATTGGTGGAAAGAAACCAGCTACAAGACAAGAGACAACAAAGTCTCTAAAGAGATTTCATGGTAACTCTTACTACAGAGGGGATTCTCAGGTTGCACTAGTGATAAAGACACCACCTGTCAATTCAGGAGACCTAAGAAATGGAGGTTTGATCCCTGTGTCTGCAAGATCCCCTGGAAGAAAGGACAGCAATCCCCTTCAATATTCTTGCCTAGAAAATCCCATGGGCAGAATAGCCTGGCAGACTACAGTCCATAGGATATCACAGTGTTGGACACAACTGAAGAGACTTAGGATGCAGGCATGCATGCGTGCTTACTACAGAGATAAGGGAAGAGGTTGAATCCTATAGAATCTAAGGATTTAAAAATTGATCTAAGGAAAATGGGAGAAAAAGTAAAGATATTATCCATATTTCAAGACTGAAAGATTAAGGAGAAATAAACCAGAATATCAAGAAGAAAAATGAGTAATAGCAAACCAATAATGAGCTGAAATTGGACATTAACATTCTTATTGTTGGTAAAACTTTATCATGTGTGGATTCAATAACTTAAAGTGAGTCAAATTTCTCTCAGATTGAATTAGACTATGAGAAGCAGTGAAACTGGAATAAAGATAATTTGGGTTATAAAATAATGTGTAGCTATTGAGTAATAACAGTGGTAATTTTTTAAATGTATAGAATAGCTCAGAAGATTCATAAGAAGCATTCCATAGATGTTAAAATCACTATTGTTATTGGAGTGACAACCTTTCTAAGTACTATATTGATGAATTATCATTTGGATGCACAAGTTCTAGTATATACATTTAGAAAAATAAACCGAATTTTTACCAGTCTTCATACATATATTTGTGTATTTTAAATAAATGGCGATAATTAAGGGCACTCAAATGTTGATGTTTATATTTTTAATGACGATAGATACTACAAAAAATTAATGATAGTATAACACTAGAGGTAATTCATAATAACTCAGAGAGATGCAAGTAACAGATAAAAAAATATATCAAAATATATTCCTAATTCTCAAATTTATTCTTCCTAGACACTATCCCTCCTATTTAAGTATTTAGTAAATCTAGCTTTAAAAATAACATTTACAATAATATACAAAGAAAGCAATGGTGTTTTCATTTGGAGAACAAGTAGTAAAATCTAGAAAGAAAGTTTATAGAAAAGCATGCCCGAACAAAGAGTTGTGACAAGAGGATTAACCAAATCATTCATATATATATATATATATATATATATATATATATATAAAGATCACCTCTGCATTTCAAAATGATATTCATCATAAGACAGAAACAGTACACAGCATGCAAAGGCCTCCTAGGTTGACTGATAAAGTGAAAATATCAAAGTTTAAAAAAAAAAAACAATTTCAGTGATTTCATGCTCACAAAGTGAATAAAGGAAATAAAACTGAAGATCTGTGTGCTAGCTACTCTGGGAGAAACGAGTTACCCTGTCATCCATGATCGCAGGTTTTACTCTGTTACTGCCTGATATATCCAAGCATGCCAAATAGGTATAAAATGATAGTAGATGACCTCCTATGGGATTCTGTGCACAGAAAATGGGGGATGAATCAGCCTGCATTGAATTGTGTTTCTCTCTCCCACAGATAAATACTGCATGCTAAATCAGTCTCAGTGTACTCACATAGCTTTCCATTTAGCTTAATATATTCAGTGTCAACTTATTTCAAACTGAATATAGTTTGAGTCTATGTATCAATACATAGTTTGTCTGGAGTAAAAACTGAAAACAGTTAAAGTAAAATTTAGTGAAAATTTTTTTCCTACTTCTGTAATTTTTAGGGAATAGTGAGAAAAATCTATGAGCTGCAACACCAACTTAACAGGTATTGCTAATACTACTTAATGGCGTGAAAATACCATATTCTTCACATTCTAAGAGAACATACTAGATTATTCTATTCAGAGATTCCTGTAAACTAAATCTTTTTTAGTCACTGTCTCAGTCAATAGGGATAAACCTAATTTGATTAGATTTAATTGGTCATTTTTTGAAGAATTTTATACTTGGTTACTATGTTCCTGAAAATATTGTTATCTACACATCTCATACCAGAGACATATTTTATGATGTGAGAACTGTTTCCCTATCTCTAAGTCTTACTGTGACAAAACTGTCTGTCTGTGTGTGTGTAAAGCATGCACAATGTATTTCATAAGCTTGTAGGGTGCTGGATTTAAAGTTCTTGAACAGTCATAGTGAAAATATGGTACTATGCTTTTCTCCAGCTGACATCTTGCTGCTGCTGCTGCTGCTGCTAAGTCACTTCAGTCGTGTCCAACTCTGTGTGATGGCAGCTCACCAGGCTTCCCTGTCCCTGGGGTTCTCCAGGCAAGAAACTGGAGTGGGCTGCCATTTCCTTCTCCAATGTGTGAAAATGAAAAGTGAAAGGAAGTCGCTCAGTTGTGTCTGACTCTTTGCAACCCCATGGACTGCAGCCCACCAGGCTTCTCTGTCCATGGGATTTTCCAGGCAAGAGTACTAGAGTGGGGTGCCATCTTAGCCAACACCTAAAGAAAAGGTGAGGGCTGGGAAGGAAAGAAGTTGGTAACAACTGATGCAAAGAACTTCAAGGTAAACTCAGTCCTTATATAGGCCTGATTGGGTTGTTTTAACAAGTTCAGTTCAGTTGCTCAGTCATGTCTGACTTTTTGTGATGCCATAAATTGCAACAGTCCAGACCTCCCTGTCCATCACCAACTCCTGGAGTTCACTCAAACTCACGTCCATTGAGTCAGTGATGCCATCCAACCACCTCATCCTCTGTTGTCCCCTTCTCCTCCTGCCCCCAATCCCTCCCAGCAACAGAGTCTTTTCCAGTGAGTCAACTCTACGCATGAGGTGACCAATGTACTGGAGTTTCAGCTTTAGCATCATTCCTTACAAAGAACACCCAGGGCTGATCTCCTTTAGAATGGACTGGTTGGATCTCCTTGCAGTCCAAGGGACTCTAAAGTGTCTTCTCTAACACCACAGTTCAAAAGCATCAATTCTTCGGTGGTCAGCTTTCTTCACAGTCCAACTCTCACATCCATACATGACCACAGGAAACACCATAGCCTTCACTAGATGAACTTTTGTTGGCAAAGTAATGTCTCTGCTTTTCAATATGCTATCTAGGTTGGTCATAACCTTTCTTCCAAGGAGTAAGCGTCTTTTAATTTTATGGCTGCAGTCACCATCTGCAGTGATTTTGGAGCCCCCAAAAATAAAGTCTGACACTGTTTCCACTGTTTCCCATCTATTTCCCATGAAGTGATGGGACCTGATGCCATGATCTTCATTTTCTGAATGTTGAGCTTTAATCCAACTTTTTCACTCTCCTCTTTCACTTTCATCAAAGGCCCAGGTAAATAGTGGTTTAAAGAAAATAAAAGCTTGTTTATTTTTAAGGTAGTTCAAGTTAATATGGAGACCCTGAGATATGAATTTTTATTAGGTTGAAGTGCTATCTAATTTGTCATATAATTTCTCTCTCTGGATGACCTAACTTCATACTTTAAGATGAGTCAACATCAAGTGTGAAGTCTACAAACTGGGAAAGGAGAAAAGGGAAAGGCCATGTATGACTGGATCAAACTTCTTTTTAAAGGTACAATCCTGAAGATTAAAAAAAAAAAAAGAAAAGAAAGAAACAATTTACACTTACATCACACTAGGTAGAAATTAATCACATGCCATATCTGGATTGGAGGATGTTGGAAAATGCAGTCTTTAGGAATGTTGTGCTTGTCTAAAACTTGAGTGTTCTATAATTATAGATAAATTGGATACTAATATTCACAATAATCAATTCTATTGCATTAACAAAAATTCCTGTTATAGTTCCCTATTCTTCTCATTCTAATAATGCTTATATACCTTACGAGAAGTGGTATGACTTCCAGATAAATGTTTGGAAAATCACCTCTTAAAACATATGCCTTTGGACTGAACCTTGGTTCCGTTATTTTCTTGCTAACTACTTCTCCACCGCAGTTTCCCCATCTGTGAAAAATGGTAATAATTTTCATTAAGTCGCTATATGTATCAACTATATCTTAGGGTGCTGAGGTTTAGAACAACTAGACATATAAGACTGGGATTGACAAATATACATTATTGACATCATGCATAAACTAGATAACTAATAACATACTGTGTAGCACGGTAAACTCTACTTACTGCATCGTGGTCACCTGAATGGGAAGGAAGTCCAAGAGGGTGGAGATGTTTTTACATGTATGGCTGATTCATTTTGCTATATGGTAGAAACTAACACAACATTGTAAACAACTATATTCCAATAAGAATTAATTTAAAAAAGAACTCAGTAAAGTTAACATGCATAATTATGTCTGCTTTTCTCTAGAATGTTTTTGAAAACAAAGTCCTTTATAATTTATTTCATTTTAATGCTTGTTTATAGATTTCTATTTTTATATTCTTAGAACTCATATTGTCTAAAACTAAATAAAGGTCCTAGACTTACGTGTTTTTTCCTTAATTGGAACTTTTAAAAATAATTTCTAACACAATGTTTTTTTAATTTTTATCCACTTCTATAAATGACATTCATTAATTGCTGAATAAGCTTATCAATAAACTTTTGCTTATTTTTAAATGCACAAAAATTTTAACTTTACAAACTCCTATGTACGTGTTTACAAAACAAAACCAGACTGCTTGAGACAGCCAGAAACTAATAACTCTTTAATCTTTCGTTCCAAGCACGCAGCAATAATAAAGATTTGTGAGTATCTATAGAAGCACAACACAGCTTGAGGAATATAGCTCAGAATGTTGAAGGCACCCTGATGAAAAAGAGTCAGATAAAATTTAAGAAATTATGTGGAGTATAAATTATAGGCAAGCATTAAACACAACAAATCCATGGCAAGCAGCTGATGTTCTGCATAACTACAGGGTTGGGCAATAGGAATAGAGTGTACGGTTCGTGCTTGAGCATGCGGATGTACTATTATCAGAGGGAAAAAGCATCCTTGCCCATGATGGAGCCACAGTGAACAGATTTTATATCCCAAGACAGAGATTCAGGAGAAAAACACACAGTGGGAGAGCAAAGAGAAGACAGGGAAGGGGAAAGAATGAAATGATAAGAGAGATTAATCAAGATTGATATAAACATTTTGGATCTGAAAGGGAAAAACAGGAACAGAGCTAACTTATGAGGTAGAGACAAAGAAGGGAGGACAGAGAGAGAAGACATTCGTAAGAAAAAGAAAAATAGAAAATAACTCTCTCTCAAAATCGAGGCCTGAAAATAGAGGCTAAGATGCCCCAATATCCCTGGCTTGGGCCTCTGCTGCCATTCTAATGGTGCACCGGCCTTTCTGAGGTTCCTCCTTGTCTGCTTTTCACAGTATGAGGCCAAACCCACTTCCTTAGCCTTGACATCTTACCTCACACTTCATCTACACATCAATACTTGGGTAACCACTGCTCCTTGAGAAGTCAGTTAACCTTAAGTTATAACACTTTAAAGAGATGTTTGTCCACAGCAGATGGATCTGAGATAAGCTGGGAATCGGCACCCTTTTCTAGAGTGCTTGTACTTGAAGTAATGTCTTTTTGAGCAACAGAATACAAAGAAACTCTAAGGGACTAAAAGGAACTACATGCATTTGCAGCCAGGGCAATTATGAACAAAAAGATACAGAAAGGTCATAAACCAACTGCCATGGCTGAGGTGCCAGAAGCAAAAACAGGGTACCACTCATGATCCGTGTGCACAGCACCACCAGGGAGGCTGCAGACTCTCTAAGTTATGTCTACCCCCTACCCTCCTGGAACCAGCTTACTCCATACTCAGGAGTGAGCAAGGGCATTGGTTTTTGTTCTTACTCTGGCTCCCTTGTGCTGTAGCACAACCTCCAGTAAAACATTGTCTAAATTTTTCCTCTGACCTCATATCAATATCTATTGATTATAGGGTCCAAGGGCCCAGGTTGGTAGCAGATCTACATAGAAGTTAGGGACAGAAGTACATCAAAGATATTGGCATCAGTAGTCCTGGAGATACCCTGTCCAATACATTAGCCTTGAGTAACACTTAGCTATTAAGCACTAGACCACATCGAGATATACTGTAAGTACAGAGCACACACTGGATTTTGAAGACAGTATCAAAACTATGTAAAATATTTAATATTTTCTTTTTTAAGTTTTTAAAATTAATTTATTTTAACTGGAGGCTAATTACTTTACATTATTATAGTGGTTTCTGCCATACATTGACATGAATCAGCTATGCGTGTACATGTGTCCCCCATCCTAAATCCCCCTCCTATACCCCTCCCCATCCCATCCCTCTGGGTTGTCCCAGTGAACTGCCTTGGAGTACCCTGTTTCATGCATCGAACATGGACTGATCATCTATTTCACATATGGTAATATACAAGTTTCAATGCTATTCTCTCAAATCATCCCACCTCGCCTTCTCCCACAGAGTCCAAAAGTCTGTTATTTATATCTGTGTCTCTTTTTCTGTCTCACAATTGGGTCATCATTACCATCTTTCTAAATTCCATATATATGTATTAATATACTGTACTGGTGTTTTTCTTTCTGACTTAGTTCACTCTGTATAATAGGCTCCGGTTTCATCCACCTCATAACTGATTCAAATGTGTTCTTTTTAACAGTTGAGTAATATTCCATTGTGCATATGTACCATTTTCTTATCTATTCATCTGCCAACAGATATCTAGGTTGTTTCCATGTTCTAACTATTGTAAACAGCACTGCAATGAACATTAGGTTACAAGTGTCTCTTTCAATGCTGGTTTCCTCGGTGTGTATGCCCAGCAGTGGGATTGCTGGGTCATATGGCAGTTCTATTTCCACTTTTTCAAGAAATCTCCACACTGTTCTCCATAGTGGCTGTGCTAATTTTCATTCCCAACAGTGTAAGAGGGTTTCCCTTTTCTCCACACCCTCTCCAGACATTTATTTTTTGTAGACTTTTTGATGACAGCCATTCTGAACGGCATGAGATGGTACCTCATTATGATTTTGATTTGCATTTCTCTGATAATGAGTAATGTTGAGCATCTTTTCATGTGTTTGTTAGCCATCTTTATGTCTTCTCTGGACAAATGTCTGTTTAGTTCTTTGGTCAATTTTGATTGGATCATTTATTTCCTGATGTTGAGCTGCATGAGCTGCTTATATATTTTTAGATTAATTCTTTGTGAGTTTCTTCATTTGCTATCACTTCCTTCCATTCTGAAGGATGTCTTTTCACCTTGCTTATAGTTTCCTTCTTTGTGCAAAGTCTTTTAAGTTTAATCAAGCCCCATTTGTTTATTTTCCCTATTTCCATTAATCTGGGAGGTGCAATTAATATCTTGGGAATCTGATAGAAGATATATTCACCAGTTGTATAATACAGCATGAGATGTATTAGTAAAAAATGAAAATAATAATAATATTTATATTGATTACATATTTAATATATTTGCTAATATTGAGCTTAACTACATTACTATTAAGATTCAATTCATCTGTTTCTTCCTACTTTTGAAAAATGTAGGTACTAGAAAATGTTAAGTTACACATGTGGTAAAAATTGTATTTCTATTGTATTGCACTGGTCTGGAACTTTGCAGCATTACAAGGCAAAATTATTTGCCTTTCTATAACTTAAAAAAGGGCTCACTCTTGAGTAGAGCCTAAAAGCTTTGCAAGTGTATCATCCAGTGCATGGCCCAAAGGTAAATGACACATGGTTATTCTGGCCAACCACAACACTTGTGCCTGGTCTCTGTCTGAGGACTTAGAATATGCACAGCCCAAATGTGTTAAGCCAGTTTAGCCAATCACTGTTTCTTACATACCTCTAGTCACATTTTATACATTCTCCCTTACAATGATTAATGGCAAAGGGGAAATAATAATGTGCACTATGTATACTCTAAGAGTTAGAGTAAAGATATTTTTAAATATTCACTGAAAATTTTGGATAGGTGACATGTATTCAAATGAGGCATAGAAACTAAGGCATCCTATTCAACATTAAATATCTGAGAAGACAGTACTCACTACCCATGTCAGTCTGCATCAGGAAAATCCTACAGTAGGCAAAATATTACATTTTATCCATTATGAGTTACATTTTTTTTCATATTTTAACATCCTTGAAATCAAGATGCATCATATGATTGATGACATCCTATAATTTCTGCCAGGCAGACAGCACTCACAACAAACTCATCACTGTCTGTGCGTGTGCAAGCATCACTGTTACTTGTGGCAGGTTAATACCACTGAGATGGTGACATTTCATCTAAAACTATTTAAGAGCCATCTGAGAGAGAAACAACAGTTCTGTTTATATTTTGGAAACCTTCTACAGACACATCCTACTAAGATAAATAAATACAAGTCTTACAGAACTGGTATCCACATCACAGAAACAAATTACGGAGACAATGCCAAGTAGCCTGAAAAAATTATCTATCATCAACTATCTTGATGGTTCAAGGCACAATATATTTTGGGAGGAAAAAAAGAGACATGACTATAACTGAGATGAACAGTGATTCAGACTCTTCATATGAAGAACTTTAAAAATACCTTAACCAGCTTATTTGATTTTATTTCCATTCACTTATTCACTAATGTGATATGTAATAAAAACATATATATCAGTCTAAAAACATTTTTAAAATGTATAAAAATGCAATTCTAAATTATAGTAATAAATTGAATTATAGTTTAATTTCCAGATATTTTTCCTTAAGATTTTAAAAAATAAGGATACTTTGGATTGGTACTATAACTCTAATTTGTTTTACTTGTCATAATTTATTTCCTATTAGCCTTCTGATTTTGTTTGTGTTTGCTAATCTAATCCTTTGGTATGTGTATTCAATCTCTAAGTCAAGTCTGACTCTGCGACCCCGTGGACTGTAGCCCACCAGGCTCCTCTCTGTCCGTGGAATTTTCCAGGCAAGAACACTGAAGTGGATTACCATTTTCTTTTCCAGAAGATCTTCCCAACCCAGGGATTGAACCCATGTCTCCTGTGTCTTCTACACTGACAGATTGTTTACTACTAAGCCACCTGAGAAGCCAGTCTAATCCTTTACCTGAGTATATTTGCATAAGACTAATTTTTGATCTGTTGATTACAGACAACATTTATTGAAACTCTATAAATGACTCATCTGTCATACTGTCTCCTCTGGGTTTCTGCTCATTGTGCTTTTCTTCTACACTTCTCATGGTTACAATATTTATATTCTTAAACTGCAATTCAGTTTACTGCCTTTTATCTATATATTGGTAGAACAAACTGAAAGTACTATACAAAACCAAAACATTATGCTGAAGTAACTACTGTCTTTTTCAGGGTCAAATGCTATGATTTAAACCATAAAGAGAAAACATAAAACTACACCAGAATATTTGTGTATCTTGGTAGCTTAGAAATCACATTTTTTTCCAGCATAGATGGATTAAGACTGTTTTGAATAACTTTTCATTTTTGTTACAATTTTATATTGCCTTTTCATCCTCTTTATAGAAAAAATCCTCATCATAGAAATTTAACTTCCCTTAAATTTCAATGTAATACCTTGTTGGAGATATTTTTTATAGATTCATTTTAGTACCTGCTACTCCTTTAACATTCAATATTTTTAAAACTTCTAGTCCTGGGTCTAGTTCACTGTTACTTTAATTGTATGATTGCTGCTTTGCTAATTTTTTTTTCATTTTAATTTGTTTAATGATGTGTGTATATACATCTTCAAGAATTTTTTTCAACAAGAAGAGTCTGTAGAGGTGGATTTTATGTTTCTCTGTGCCCCCAAATATCTATTTTTTTATTCTTAAATTTAATTTGGTGAGTGTTACAAGGAACAGTTGGCTTCCTTAATACTATTTCCCAGATCCATGATCCCTTGCAGTCTTCTAATATCAGGCCTAAGAGAATGAAACTCAGTACTCAGTTTTCAGCTTCCTGACAGCTATGATTCCCAAGAAACAGACAGTTGAATCTGGTGAATCTAAGTGAAATCATGCTGGAAGAGGGACATATCTAGAAAAACTTTTGTTTCTGGAAGAAATACAGATAAAAAGATTCGGCTGACATAGTACCTTTGCCCTTCCTCTCCCCTTACTATCTGGCACGTAACTAGGAAGACTAGTCAAGATGGGTAGCAACAATCTAAACAATTATCTATCATTTTTCTGAAATTGAAATTGAACTAGATGCCCTATTTGTTGATTTGTTTGCTAAATCTAGCAACTCTAAGACAATCTTAAGGTTAAACACAATATACAGATACTCTCACTCAGAGCGAAGACCTAGAGAGAAAAGAGAGTATCATAGTATTCCCAAAGTATTGGCATTAACAGCCAACATGTTTTATGTAGTATAAAATTGGATGGAATAGGCTAAGAAGTTGTGAATGTCCATTTCTGTGCTGAGTCAGATCAAGAAGCTTCTGAAGGCTTGAGCATTAGAAGCTGAAGGAGAAAGGGTCTGAATAAAGAGAAACAGAAGGAATCAAAGAATCCACTGATGTTCAGAATTTTAGTTCAGCAGTAGGGAATGAAGGTTCAGCAAAAAATGGGAAGTTCTCCCCAAGTAGAAATTTCTTAGATTAGAAATACATCTGAAGTAAAATACTCCCTGTGACCTACATATCTTTTCCGGGTCATCAATAAAAGAGAGAGATTTTAATGAGGCTTCAATATATATTTGACAAGATAATGAATATGGGGAGTAGTAGGTATTAGTGAAGCTGGACTCAGTGAGTAGGAAAATATTGTCTCCCAGAAATATAAGAATAATAACAGTAGCACATGACATTTCTTGGGCATGGGGAGAGAGCTAAGGCACCATTTTTTTGTGGTTCACAAGCAGTCAATTCATTTTTGCTGAGTTTGTGGGAGCCAGTCCCAGAAAAAAATTGAACCCTGTTAAATTAGTCTTGTATTCCAACCAGGATTAGTGTTACGTGTATGTGTATATGTGAGTATGAGTGTGTGTATGTGTGTGTGTGTGTGTGTGAGAAAGAGTTGTATGTGCAAGTGTGTGTATACATTTATACTCAAACACATGCATGTTTCAGGTGGGGTGAAAATTAATTTATATAGAACTAGCAACTGTATATATATGAAAAATGAATGTGAAAGTCAATCAGTTATGTCTGACTCTTTGCAACTCTTCATGGACTATATATATACAGTCTGTGGAATTCTCAAGGTCAGAATATTGGAGTGGGTAGCCGTTCTCTTCTCTAGGGGACCTTCCCAACCCAGGGATTGAACCCATGTCTCCTGCATTGCAGGTGGAGTCTTTACCAGCTGAGCCACCAGGGATATGTATATAAACACTGTATATATGCAAAGTGCATATACCTTGTGCTAGGGTGTTTAAAGAAAGAAAATTTTATATAAAATATATTACATTAAGCTTCAGAATGTCTTCCTCTTCTAAACAACATTTAAAAACCAGGATATATGAAATATTTTCAGAGGCATGACCCTTTGTTTTGCAGTGAAAGAAAATCTTCTGGGTTACCACCCTGCTGCAAAATATCACAGAGTCTGTGAGATAAGAAAGTCAATATGTATTAGACAAAGAGAAGAAACGAGTGTATAGAGAGTGAACAGGAAACCAGCGATGAGGAAAACAGCAGGGGGTTGCTTGTTGAGCCAAGTGACCTTTTTCTATTCTTAATACACAGAAGATTGTGTAGATCATAGGGAAAAAAATTTTCTTTAATTCTTTAGTTTTCTGTATACAGATAAGGATTTTTCTCTTTTCTTCTCATTTAACTTTAGTAACTTTCTCCAGTAAGGTTATTATGCTTGCACATTGAATTCTGTGTAAGCTAAATAGGAGAAAATAATAAATATCTTGAAGTTTTTTCTACTAGTAGTTATAAAACTCTCCAAGAACTGCAAGTATTTTTCCCCTAACAAGTAACGCTATATTCACTGAGGGAAATGAAACAGAGCTTAGAGTGAGTCTTGCAGCCTATTAAACATTTAATAAGTAATAAGACTCCATCAAAGTGCAGACTATTCTTTACAGATGATGACTGCAGACAGTCACTTCCCAATTTGAGCTCTAGAAACCAGAAGGGAAGCTATTGTGATGGAAGAATCAAATATAAAGTGACTAAGAATAGCCGATTTATTGTATTTGACATTTATTAATATGAACTTTCAAGGACTGGGTCATGAATGCAGACAGTTTTGAGCCATTGTCTATGTACATGTGTCTCTGGCTCAATATCTCAAAATATGGAGATCCTATTTTATTTTCAATGTCATAATAACCACTTTGATACATTCATTAATCAGATCTCTGAATTGCAATTTGTCTTGTCTTGTGATATCAGGGACTAAGACCAAGGTAGAAGACATTAAACATAATTTGATAATTTAGAATTCCTCTCATATTCTGATTGTCAAGCCTGGCTAATTTCACAGTCAAAGGAGTACATTTCAGGGTAGAAGCTTAGAATGCACATCACCAGGAGTAAGTCACTTGCTTCCTCTTCATTCCACCTTTTAAATGTAGATTGCCTGCATAACATTCTGAGAATAAGGCATTTGTGTCACTGTCAACTACTGTTTACATCAAATTTCCTCATATGTTGTGACAGGTAGGCAGAATTCTAAGAAAGCCTCAAGATTCCTGTCCCCTGGTGCCAATGCTCTGTGTAACTCCCTCTCCTTGAGTGTGGTGAACATCATATATCTCATTTCCATGTTATGGGACAATGTGTGACAAAGGTAAAGGGATTTTGCCTACGTAGGCCTGTCCTAATGAGTCAGCCCTTTAAAACTGTATTTACACTTTTCCTGATGTCAAGGATTCTCTTGATTTCTTTGAAGAAGTCGGCCACCAAGTTGTGAGTGAGCTGCAGCATAAGATATTGAGGATGCCTTTCCTCCAGTTGCAGAGAGGGATTCTCACTGACAATCAGCAAGTAAATAGGGACCTCAGAAATAAACCAAAAAAATTAATTTTGCCAGCAATCTGGATGAACTAGGAAATGTATTCTTCCCTATCCAAACTTTTGAATGAAAACACAGCCTGCCTGATATCTTCATTTCAGACTTATTAGACTTTGAGCAGAGAACACAACTGAGCTATGCACAGACTTCTGACCTGCAGAAACTATGGATTAATAAATGGATGTTGTTATAAACTACTAATTCAGTTCAGTTCAGTTGCTCAGTTGTGTCCGACTCTTTGAGACCCCACAGACTATAGCACATCAGGCCTCCATATCCATCACAAACTCCAGGAATTTGCTCAAACTCATGTCCTTTGAGTCAATGATGCCATACAACCATCTCATCCTCTGTTGTCCCCTTCTCCTCCAGCCTTCAATCTTTCCTAGCATCAGGGTCTTTTCAAATGAGTCAGTTTTTCACATCAGATGTCCAAAGTATTGGAGTTTCAGCTTCAGCATCAGTCCTTCCAATGAATATTCAGGATTGATTTCCTTTAGGATGGACTGGTTGGATCTCCTTGCTCTCAAGAGTCTTCTTCAACACCACAGTTCAAAAGCATCAATTCTTTGGCACTCAGATTTCTTCACAGTCCAACTCTCATCCATACATGACTACTGGAAAAACCATAGCTTTGACTAGATGGACCTTTGTTGGCAAAGTAATGCTATGGTAATTGGTCATGCAGCAATAGCAAGCTAATAAACATGGCTTCTAGGCTAGAAGCATCTTAACAATATAAAATGACATTGGACAATGTTGTTTCAAAGGCTCTGAAACGCTTTGAAGGCAGAATCCAGTTTTGAAAACACAGTACATGCTGGATAAAACTTGCATATGTGACTGAATAACTGGTTAACTTATAGTAAATGCTTTACACTGTAAATTATAAAACACCTTGAGGTATGTTGATTTTTAAGGATAAAATATTGATAGATATTAAAATATACATTTTAGAATTGAAAAAGAAACTCACAGAGAGGTACATGACTCAGCTGAAGTCATAGCCTTGGAAAATGACAAAAATTTCCACCATAATCTCTCTACCTTTATTGAACAAAGGTATTAAGAAAATAAGCAATGGAAACATGCTTGAAAATAAATAGAATTCTGATTAATTCATGAAAGCAACTAGAAATAGCATCAAGAAACTCACTCTTGGGACATGTTATCTAACATCTCTGAATTTCAATTCTTTCATCTATAGAGTAACACTAAAATAGTACCAAACTCATAAAGAGCAGAGCATTCACATGTCTTATCTCTTACAGATTAACTTTGAAAAAATGGAAAATGTAGAATTTTAAAATCCTACAGTTTTTTATAAGCTTGCTATATGCTATCTTTACAGATTTCCTCATATATACTAAAATAATGAAAATTAAATCTCTTATACATGTAATTTTAATAGTATTACACACTTAAAACAGCATTAGAGGTTGTGGGATAAATATTTTCTTTTTAAATATTTAAGTCAAATGTTTGTTGTTTACAAAAGTGTTTAACATCCTCCAATATTTTTTAACCCAGCACTGATAAAAGATCATAGAAAGTAAGCTTCATTTAAAATGACAATAAAAGCACATTAAAGTTCTAAGTTAGTATATCATCTTTAGAATTTCAGAAGCAATAAAAATCATTCTGGAATATTAAGTAAAGGACTGGGTAACTTCTCAAAAGATTTTTAACTATCTGAGAGAAGACCAGGGTATATTTTATCATCAAATATTGACAAGAAAGTCATTTAGTAAATAGCTTTCTCAGATACTCTGAAATAAGTTTCATCATCATATTTGTACCTCTTTAAAATATTAAAATAACTTCACAAAAATTGCTTCTATCTTTAGGTTTGAGACTTGACAATATATTTCCAAAGTTACTTTATTTTTTCCAAATTTATACATACATTTTTATGCCTAATAATTACTTTTGATATCTTCAAAATAATTCACTTCAGTCATTTGGCTAGAGTAATGCCAATGTACTCTTGAATAGTACTTCCTAATAGATACGTTTATATATGAAGCATCTTGCAACATGATTGACATTCTCATACATATGCTAGAGCTATGAAAGGAGATATTATTTTCTAGGGCTGCAAAAAAAAATGAGTTTAAAATGTCTAGCATTCAATTTAATAGTTATTTTCTTTACAGTTACATGAAAGTAATAGATTGATATATTGATTTATAAATGATAACTAACACTGTATTCTATGCAGAGGAAAAAATTAAACTTTGCATATATTTATTTTTGTCACCATAAGTGAATAAGTGTGAAAAGTTCTCACTTTTTAAAGCATTTGGATTTGTCTTTTTCAGTAACTTTTTCAACTATAAAATACTTTTTAAAATCCCAAAGAATCAAATCCTTGTTATTTGCAGTAGCTTTATAATTTTTACTATCTTAAGTTCTAATAATGCATTATCCAGCTATATATGAGTGTAACAAAATGAGTCATCTGCCATTACAAATCTTAAGCTCATACAAAATATCTTTACATAAGTTTTCACACCCAGAAGTCATGATTTTACCTGTGACAAATGGATCCTCAAACGCAAGGAAATTCTTATCGCCATCTGCTTTCATCAGATAAGAAAGACATTGTGAATATTCTCTACCTGTATTTTCATATTTATATCACAAATGTAAAATTAACTATATCAGTAAGCAGAGAGAGGGGGAAAGGAGTATATACAAAGCAGAGAGCTTTAATTTTCAGAAAAGTTTTGGAAATAGACTGATGAAGAAGAATGTATATGTCGCTGTGTCTCCAGGCCAAAAAAAAAAAAGGCAGATTTATTCAGTCTGACTTGAAAATAGTACCTGTTGACTATACATCTTGACTGACAGTATAGAATTTCAACATTGTCATGAATTTCATTGACAAGTATAGGTTATTAATTGTGATTGTGTGGAAATTCACATATACCAATAATCAGGAAGCAACAATAAAGCAATATTTTAAACATTTTATTATTTTTTAATGTTGCAATAACATTTGACTCAGAGATGAAGATTTCCCATAAATAAACTTCTAGAAACTAAAACAATACATTTTTACTCAGGCACACACATGCCTACCATAAAGAAGCTGCAGTGGACATTGATGGGAAGGTTGAGCAACAGGAAAAAACCTGAGACTTATATGTAAGACTAGGATTCATTATTTTTAAAAAACTGAGAAATTTCCTACAACAATTAGCAGATCATTTTAACTTGACAAACTGTTACTTTTTAAAAATCTTTCTATCTCTGAAAGAAATTCAATTAGGTGCTTGCAAGTCCTTCTTGCTTGAACAGCAGTCATATGCACCTTGTCCCTGTCACAGTGTTTGATATTATCTAGACATGAGTAACAGAAAAGTCCAGGACTAACAAAGGCTCGCTGCATTCCTGTCAGCCAACTCTGGAATGTCTTTCTTATTAGAAGTACCCAGGAGTTTTCTCTGCACAAGTGGAGTCCTAGAATAAGTAACGTTGTCTCCTGTTTTAACCATGTATACTCCTGAAATCAAAGGTGGTCTTTCCCTTTTCAAGAAATGCCTGCCCCCTTTTGGCCAAAAACCAGCAATTTCATTTTCATTCAGAAAACAAAAACATAATGTTTTTCCCTCCTCCAAATGACATCTATCTTAAATAATGGTATGAGCAGTTCTCAAATTGAAAAAAAAAAACCTAATCATCATGATGCAGAATTTAAACTACAAGCAGTCTTCTATATTTTGTTATGTGGAAGGAGAATCTTGAGAGGAACACGATTTTAGTTTCAGTTTCTAAATGAAAATAAAAGCTTATGTTCAGAGAAATTCAAGGTTAAAGGTCCTCCTCATCAGGCATAACAAATATATTACTTTTTCTGGATTAAAATAACTATAATACCAGGAAACAAAAGCTTAGTAGGATTACAGCTTAAATTGGCAAACGTTTAAATTTGAACTTGTTTAAAAACTAATTTTATATATCCCATAACTCACAAAGTTGTCACTAATTATTGATTCTTAGAAGAAAAATAGTAAGAGTTTGTTAGTTGTTAATATATTACTTGGTTCTGATAGTTTGATCTAAGCATACTATTTTATGAAAAATATAGGACAGAATGTGAAAAATTAGAAATACCCACGTGCAAAAATAGCTGATTGAATCATGAATTGAATAATCAAGAAAGTCAAAAAAACTAAAGTCTAGGGGAAAAATAGAACAATTTAAAGAAAGTGTCAGGTTCATCAAAGACTAACTTTGATTGTGTGATTAGGAATGAGAATTAGGTTACAGTGCTTGTTCCAGAGAGAAAAACAACCAACATTTCTTGCCTTTACACTGAAAAGGTGATTATTTAACCAAGAATGACATTGGATTTACTTTCTTCTTTGTGTGTACACAGAGCTTACACTAAGATTGGATAGCAAACTATTTCTCTTGGAAACAGACTGAAAAAGAAATAGTAACTTTTAAAAAAATATTGTGTTTGGTGTAGGATGCAGGATGTATGGGGCTGATGCACAGGATGATTCAGGTAGAGGATGTGGGGTGGGAGGTGGGAGGGGGCTTCGGCATTGGGCGATTGTGTTCACCTATGGCTGATTCGTGTCAATGTATGGCAAAACAAATACAGTATTGTAATTAAAAAATAAAAATAAAATATTGTTCGGAAAACCTATATCTGTTGACAAAACCACATCATTTCATTTAGTAATTTACTTAATTAGATCTAGCTAGAATAAAGCAATGTTTTCTTGAGTGTTTCTGGATCTCATTAACTCTAACAATTTCAATATTCCTTGTTTTGGTTTGCAGATATTTATTAACTTCCTAATTTGGGGCTTCCCTGGTAGCTCAGACAGTAAAGAATCTGCCTGCAATGCAGGAGACCTGGATTCAGTTCCTTCTTTGGAAGATCCCCTGAAGAAGAGAATGGCAACTCACTCCAAAATTCTTCCCTAGTGAAGCCAATGGACAGAGGAGCCTGTTGGGCTACAGTCTATGAGGTCACAAAGAGTCAGACACCACTGAGTGACTAACAGTTTCACTTTTGCTTTCACTTTTTCATATAGGCTTGGAAGTAGTGTGCATTATCCCAAAGTAACTCTCTCTCATTCACACACACACACACACAAACATACCCCTATATGCAAAAAGATTCTTTTGTAAGAATATAAAACTGGATATTTTCTCTCCCTCATTCTGCCTTGAAGGAGTAACACCGTTACAAATGATCAAGATGGGAAAAGGCCTTAATTTTTCCTTCAGATTGACTGAATTTTAAGCAAAGTCTTTATGACTCTAGGCCCTGATTTCCCCTTTCCTAGAAAATTTACCTTACAAAATTTATAAACATAAATTCTTTATCTTCTTCTTTGAGGTACAAATCTCTTTAAAGGCTTCTTGCAAATTTTAGAACCCAGGGATGTTTTTTCTCAAGCACTAGGGATCCATACCTTTGAGATATATTAATCAGGAGAAATAGTACATCATCACTGAGTTTCTGTGGGAGGGTAGGAGTATATTTCAGTTGGGAAATATACTTGCTTCAGGTTGTAAATCTCCTGTCATGAGAATAAGAAGAAAATTTACTTTTCCTTTTAATAAGGCTTACTTTGCCTACAAAGGCCCATCTAGTCAAAGCTATGGTTTTTCCAGTAATCATGTATGGATCATTCTGCAGTCCGTGGCGTGGCAAAGAGTCGGACATGACTGAGCAACTGAACTGAACTGAACTGATTAACAAATATAAGTCACCTATGTTTCCTGCTCAGCTCTTAAAAACTTTCCCAACTTCTGTTTCAATGGAGTTTTCTGTCTCTGTCCCCCCATTATAATAGCCTGAATAAAGTCTTCCTTGTCTGATTCACTTTGACCAATTCAATGCTTACTTTCACAGAGCTAAATTCATGGTATTAAGAAACAGTGCTTTTATGTTATATGGATAGAGCTGCAATCTATTTATAGTTCAAGTTCTTAGTCTATTACCTCTTATTGGGCTTCCCAAGTTGTGCTAGTAGTAAAGAGGTCACCTGCCAATGCATTAGACATGAGACAGGAGCTCGATCCCTGGGTCAGGAAGATCCCCCAGAGGAGTGGATGGCAACCCACTCCAGTATTCTTGCCTAGAGAAAATCATGGTCAGAGGAGCCCAGCAAGCTATAGTCCTTAAAGTCACAGAAAATTAGACACAACTGATGCAACTTAGCACAATTTTTTTTTTTTTTTATGAAACCCTCTTTCAATTTGGGGCTTCCTTTGTGTCTCAGCTGGTAATGAATCCACCTGCAATGCAAGAGACCTGCATTCGATCCCTGGTTTGGGAAGATCCGCTGGAGAAGGGGAAAGGCTACCCATTCCAATATTCTGGCCTGGAGAATTCTATGGACTTTGCAGTCCATGGGGTTGCAAAGAGCTGGACATGACTGAGCAACTTTCACTTTCACTTTCAATTTATCTTTTGAGATTTTTCTTGATTACTATTTTGGGGATTATTTTCTCATGTGACATATTACAAAATGTAGTTGTGATGGCTCTGATTTTGGCATTGTGCAAATTTTTTTCATGAAAGTTTGGGTTACTAAAATGAACACTTGAAGTCATGAGATGAATACTCCATTGCATTTGCTAATCTTTTCTTAGATTTATTTTTCTTTGTCTTTGATCCTTCTTAATACCAAGACCACGAGAACCAAGCAAAAGATATAGGCATAGAAAAAGAGATTTAAACTTCTTGGTGTCATGAATCCCTTTTGACAGTTTGATGAAGCCTATGAACCTCTTGGAATATTCCATTTAAATCCATAAAATAAAATTCATAGGATTAAAATGGAAGCTAACAATATTAAAATATACCAAATATTTTTATATTTTACATGGTAATATATTTGCTTTTTAAAATAAATTATAAGATACAGAGATTTGTCCATCACCAATGGTAATCTCTAAATTGTGATAAGTGATATTTCAGGATATCTTCAACACCATGGTAACAAGAAAAAAAAATCTATTGATATATATCAACAGATTAGCTGATGCTGCTGAGGATTTTTGCCTATATTTACAATTGAAGAAAGTGTTAAATTTCAGCTGGTGGTTAATGAAAAAAATTTTTTTCTTATGAAAGTAACTTGTTAGCCTGGATAGTCTAGAGTACAGAACCAAAAGAGTGCTTTGATTCTAAATCAGTACTGCAAATGGAAACTTATGACCCTACTGGCCCATTGTAACTTGTCATCATTAGTGACAATGTACAGGAGATTGTGGCTGAATCCCTACAGAAATAAACTAAAAATTCCCTCCAAATATCTTCCTTATAATACTGAAGCAGTGCTTAGATGAAAATTCAAAAGGTTGGAATTCCAGCACAGTTTCATCACATCTTTATTTTTACTAACCTCTAACTGCTTGAGCATAAAATGTACTCACTCATCTGACTATGCTAAGTTCAAATGCCTTAGGGACAAGCTGTTCCCTTTCAGTGGGTATTTTTATAATGTAAGATAGGAAAGAGCCAAAGGACAAGGAATTTTTGAGTAATGACAGAGAAACTATAGGGATCATTCACTTACAGAATGTTTTTTAACCTCTTAAGTACTTGGAGTTTTATAAAAACTACTCCCATAACAGTTGTATAAAGCTGAGTTTGTTTATGTATTACAATGACATTACACAATTCTCTCAAGTGCTGGTTACTTTGTGGTTCCCATGTTGTACTGATTTTTGGAAATCATAACTTTGAATGGACCTTAAAAATGATAAACAAAAATACAATTTATAATTCTGCAGTTAAGAAAGAAGCATTACATTTTACAATCATTGTTAACTGATGATTATACTCCTCATTATGCTTCATTCTAATATCAAGAAATGCCAACCTCATCAAAAAAAAATTTTTTTAATTGTATAATTCTTGAACAAGATCAGATTGGAAATAACAAATTCCTAAATAAAGGCATAATCAATACTGCAGTTGGGCAGGGGCTGCTAGTTAATATTAAACCTAATACATTTAATCCTGTTGTTTAGTTGTTAAGTCCTGTTAGACTCTTTTTGTGACCTCATGGCTGTAGCCTGCCAGGCTCCTCTGTCCATGGGATCTCCCAGGCAAAAATACAGGGTGGGATGCCATTTCCTTCTCCAGGGGATCTTCCCAACCAAGGGTTTGAACCTGCATCTCCTGCATTGACAGGCAGATTACTTACCATTGAGTCATCAGGGAAGCCCACGTTTAATCCTGTGTCACTTCTAAATTCTCCCAAGATTCACTATTTTGAAACTGAATATCTATTTTTTGTTCTTCCCTTTTTTAGCTTTGATGCTATTTTAAAATTATTTTACATTCAAAATTATTTGATTTACAATGTTATACTACTTTCAGATATATAGCAAAGAGATATAGCTATATCTATACATTGGAAAAGGCAAATGCAACCCACTCCAGTACTCTTGCCTGGAAAATCCCATGGACAGAGGAACCTGGTAGACTGCAGTCCATGGAGTCACTAAGAGTGGGGGCACAACTGAACAACTTCACTTTCACTTTTCACTTTCATGCATTGGAGAAGGAAATGGCAACCCACTCCAGTATTCTTGCCTGGAGAATCCCAGGGATGGGGGAGCCTAGTGGGCTGCCATCTATGGGGTAGAGTCGGACACAACTGAAGCGACTTAGCAGCAGCAGCAGCAGCAGCAGCATACATATATTTTTGGGCTTCCCAGGTGACTCAGTGGTGAAGAATTTGCCTGCCAATGCAGGAGGCTTAGTGTTGATCCCTGGGTAGGGAAGATCCCCTAGCAAAGGAAAAAAAAAACCACTCCAGTATTCTTGCCTGAAAAATCCCATGGTCAGAGGAGCCCAGTGGGCAACAGTCCATGGGATTGCAAAGAGTCAGACAGATACAGCGACTGAGCATGCATACATATGTACATATACCTATTATTTTTCAGATTCTTTTCCCATACAGGTTATTAGAGATTATATGTTTTTATGCAGTGTGTGCTTAGTGCCTCCAGCTAATTTACTATTTTGTGAAGTCAAATTCAAAGTTTTAAAATTTTCTCTTTGACTAATGCTGAGGAGATGGATATAAAAAAAATTCTATTCATATTTGTGTTTATTAGGTACATCAGGTAAGCCCACTCCACTTGTTTCCATCAGAAAACGCCTATATTATTTATTGAACATAGATTCTTCTGGAAAAATAACACTGTCAGATTAGGTCATAGATCATTTCCCTGCACCGGGCAGCAACAATAAAAGGATTTGGCCAGTGGACTACCAGTTTGCCATTTCTTACAACTGCCCAAATACACACTGGAGTTAGAAAGGAAAATTGAAGTAGCATTATTGGTTCCATAACCAGCTCCTGACCAAGAACACCTCAGTGTTTGATGTGGAGAGTTGAAGGATCACTGTGTACATTTTGATTTGATAGCTTCTCAGGGTATCTCTTGACCGAACTCCACTCAATCAAATGTCAAAATCCCTAGAAAAGAAAGGTTATTATAGAGAACAAGGCAAATCAAAGCCACATCACTATGCTTTCTGTAGACAAGAGGCAGTTCCACATTGTGACTTTAGTACAACAATAAGAATTTAATAAAGGGGAAACATTTGAGGGATGACAACAAGACAGAGACACTTTGCAGGAATTTTTAGGTGGAATCATTCACCAGGCTGCAGCATCAGTCAAGTGGTATCAGCTTCTAATATACCTGAAGACATCTGTCAGTGACTGATGTATTGCCAATATACAAGTCAGGAAGCCTTGTAAAATTAGGGAAGAAAGATGGAGTTGTGAGACCTCCTGGGATTAATTGAGCAAGTCAGAAAAACATGAACAGGTGCCAGTTTCAGCAACTTAGCTCCTGAGTAGAAACTCCTGGTAACTCACAAATTCCTGCCTTTTTGATAGTGTTTGTCCCTTGATCTATTATTACCCTCAGGCCACTGGCATATAATGATGATAACAGGTGTTCAACCAGTTTTCACAGACTCCACAACTTACTTAGATCTAAATAATACATGATCTCCATGTAACATTATTTATTCAGAAGTAATTATTTATTTTTGCTGAAGATATCAGCGAGGCTCACTTGTCCATGGATAAAGTGATATCTGAGTTAATGGTCTATGCAATATCCACAAATAGCATTACAAATCTTTGAAATGTAGTGAAACAACATCTTCTTTCCAGCACTAACTTCTGGATATAATAATTATGGCTCCAACGACTTAGTGAGCAAATTAAAGTAAAATGTTTCTCCTCTTGATCTGAGAGAAAAATATGATCATTTATCACAGAAGGAGATCATTGAACTTACTATTCAAATTTAGAGATCTCCTTATTCGTGCTGTTCTATTAGCTCTGTCAGCAGAAGATGCATGTATTTTTACCTATCAGCCTCTAGTATAGTAACTGGAGCACAATCAGTGATCATTAATATGATAATAAATGGGAAAGAGCAATTCTTAACATCTTTTCTTTATTCGAGCCACAGAAAGAAAACTGTGGCAAGCATATATGGGATATTTCAATATCACCAGGGAAATTAATATCATGTCACAATATTGTACTAAATGAAGTATTTATAAGCCTTCCTTGATCTAAGCCAACAAGTTTTAAACCTGTCTCTTAAAATTTTACATCAGGCAGTGTGATATCATTTGTTACTCTGAGAAGGAGACTACTTCTTACCTTTGTGCTGTTTCTTTGTGGGAATGATATTCGTTCAATTTATTGAAATCCTACTTACTTTAGAAGTGCATTTAAAGGAAAGTAAGTAGACCTTTTGCGTGTTAAATATGCAAATACAACTGACATTATTTGCTATGGGAAAAACAGGAAAAGTGGGGGAAAAAGAAAAAAAGAACTCAAGAATAATTTTTCTTTAAGTTAATTTCTCTAATGAGACTTCTAAAATATTAAAATTTTTAATTCTGTTTTACAGTCACTGTCTTTTTGTTTGCACTCATATACTAATATACATTGTTGGTTACCTTCTCGTATTTATGGCCCTTTCTTCCATCTAAGGCATACATCACCTGAAGAGGTAAATATATCTTATATTTTCTTTGAAATAACATCTTTCTTATATGTAAATATCTAGTTAATAATTATCAGTTTAAATGTATGCCAGGTCTTTTATACCATTGTCTGAAATATTTGTCTCCTCCGGTCTCAACCCAAAGAAAAAACAGGTGGGTAAAATTTTATGTTTCAGTGTCAATTTGGGGTAAAAGTGCCAAAAAGTTACCTTTTAAAAAAACAATATTCCAAAATGCTCTTTTTTTTTTTTCTTAATAAACCTATCTTTGTACCTGGTGGGAGCTGAGGCTTTCCAGAGAGTTCAAAACTACCCTATCACCAGAAGTGATGCTCTTTTCAAGAGATGATGAGAGACCTGATAACTAACTCATCTTTTGTTTCCCTAGTCAAGTTTAGATTCCATTATCTACTTCTGCTTTTTTTAAACTTGAGCAATCTCTTGAAAATATCTATAGATCTTCCATTTCATAGACAAAACAAAGAGAAATATCAAAGAGAAATATTGTCAATGTTTAATCTTTCTTTTTCATCAACATTTAGTCTTTTTTTTTAATACTTTATTCTACATTACAGTACGGTATTTGTTCTGCCATACATTGACATGAATCAGCCACAGGTGTCCACGATCTTCCAATGCCGAAGCCCCCTCCCACCTCCCACCCCACATCATCTCCCTGAATCATCCTGTGCACCAGCCCCATGCGTCCTGTATCCTGTATTGAACATAGACTGGTGCTTCATTCTTACAAGATAGTATACATGTTTCAATGCCATTCTCCCAAATCATCCCACCCTCTCCCTCTCCCTCAGAGTCCAAAAGTCCGTTCTATACCCCTGAGTCTCTTTTGTTGTCTCACATATAGGGTCATCATTACTCTCTTTCTAAATTCCATATATATGTGTCAGTATACTGTATTGGTGTTTTTCTTTCTGGCTTACTTCATTCTGTATAATCGGCTCCAGTTTCATCCATCTCATTAGAACTGAGTCGAATTTATTCTTTTTAAGGGCTGAGTAGTACTCCATTGTGTATATGTACCACAGCTTTCTATCCATTCATCTGCTGATGGACATCTAGGTTGTTTAACATTTAGTCTTCCACTGGATCTTCTAAGACACATTAGAAATCCTTCTCAATATAGTTTCAATATATACCACCAGTACACTGAAGGTCCCTTCATTTGCTACAAAGTCATGGGATATTCTTCAGCACTTACCTTCCTAGAGCTTTCGACAATAATTCTGTATGGAGTTTTCTCTTCCTTTTGCTTCTGTGACAATGACTTCTTGTTCGTTTTTTCTCTCATCTGATTGTTCTTTTTAAGTTTCTGTCCATTTCCTCTATTTCATAAACAAGGGTTTTCCTAAGTCAAAAGAAAAATAACAAACTGCAAAAATATTTGCAATATGTTTTTCTTCTAAGTAATGGTAGTGTTTATAACCAAAGAGAAGCTCTCATAGCAGCAAAGTTTTCCATCACCATTATCAGCAGTATTTTTAGTCCAAACACTCATCAATATTACTTGGAATATAAATAATTTATTCTAATCATTTTCTCTATATATTTCCTGTGATTTTCTACAATTAATCTTATATACAAAAATCAGATTAATAATCTTAGTATGTAACCTGAATATGCCCAAAGTGCAATCATACACACACAAACCACCGCCCCCACACACAGCCAACCATCACCACCACTTTAAACTGTTTTTCTAAGGAAGGTGCTGCTGCTGCTGCTAAGTCGCTTCAGTCATGTCTGACTCTGTGCGACCCCAGAGACGGCAGCCCACCAGGCTCCCCTGTCCCTGGGATTCTCCAGGCAAGAAAACTGGAGCGGGTTGCCATTTCCTTCTCTAATGCATGAAAGTGAAATGTGAAAGTGAAGTCGCTCAGTCATGTCTGACTCTTCACGACCCTATGGACTGCAGCCCACCAGGCTCCTCCTTTCTTAACATAGCCTGCAAAGTACTGTATGGTTTTGCTTTGTGTTTTGCTGCTGCCTCACTTCACACAGTGCTCTTGGGGCAACTTTATCACCAGTCTGCTTTCAATTCTCCTAATATGCCCTACTTTTGCACAATCACTGTAACGTTAGGCAATTACTGCTCTTCTAGCAAGGCTTTCTTCTCCACATTTACCCACTTAATTTTATTTCACTAAAATTTTAGCTCATTCATGTCTTCAAGGCAGCTCTCCTGCCATAATGTCTCTACCACACATTGTTTTTAGCACCATCTATCTTTACTTTTCATTATTGAGGTTTGTATCTTTAGATTTAATTGTATGGTATCACTGATGGGCTCAGGGCAGAAATTAAATACCCAACAAACTATTCTTGTCCCTTCTGCCCACTTAAGTTTAAAAGTGTTAGTCGCTCAGTCCTGTCCAACTCTTCATGACTTCATGGACTGTAGACCACCAGTCTCCTTTGAGAATCCTCTGTCCTTGGGATTCTCCAAGCAAGAATACAGGAGTGGGTTGCCATTCCCTTCTCCAGGGGATCTTCCTGACCCAGGGATTGAATTCAGGTCTCCTGCATTGCAAGAAGATTCTTTACCTTCTGAGCTACAAGGAATCCAGAATCACTTCATTAACATCAAAAGAGACAGCTTCATCAATCTCATCATTTAGAAAATTCCAAAGGTTTTAGAACCTCTGTGCTAGAAATGGGGATGACGACCAAACATATATTTTATTTTAAGTCACAGTATCACAAAATCAATGACTCATCAGTTAACTTTTATTGTGATAATTTATATTCTTGTCTAATTTCCCTTAATATATTATGAACTTCCTAAAAATTATAATATTGATATTTATAAAACTTTATCAACTGCAAGTTGATTTTATTTGTATTACCTCATTCAACTTTCAGAACAAATGAGATTGATGAAGGAGAATTAATGCTATTCCAGTTTTCAAGAATAAATGTTTGAGACTCGAAGTGATAAAATAACTTGTTTAAGACCATAGACTATTTGTAAAGCTTTTGATTTCTCCTTCATATTTGAATGAGATTCTTGCTGGGTACAGTAGTCTTGGTTGAAGGTTATTATCTTTCATCACTTTAAGTATGTCTTGCCATTCCCTCCCTAGCCTGAAGAGTTTCTATTGAAAGATCTGCAGTTATTCTTATGGGGATCCCCTTGTGTGTTATTTGTTGTTTTTCCCTTGCTGCTTTTAATATTTGTTCTTTGTGTTTGGTCTTTGTTAGTTTGATTAGTATATGTCTTGGGGTGTTCCGCCTTGGGTTTATCCTGTTTGGCACTCTCTGGGTTTCTTGGACTTGGGTGATTATTTCCTTCCCTATTTTAGGAAAGTTTTCAACTATTATCTCCTCAAGTATTTTCTCATGGTCTTTCTTTTTGTCTTCTTCTTCTGGGACTCCTATAATTCGAATGTTGGAGCGTTTCATATTGTCTTGGAGGTCTCTGAGGTTGTCCTCATTTCTTTTAATTCGTCTTTCTTTTTCCCCTGCTGATTCATTTATTTCTACCATTTTATCTTCTATTTCACTAATCCTATCTTCTGCCTCCGATATTCTACTATTTGTAGCCTCCAGAGTGTTTCTGATCTCATTTATTGCATTATTCATTATATGTTGACTCTTTTTTATTTCTTCTAGGTCCATGTTAAACCTTTCTTGCATCTTCTCGATCCTTGACCCCAGGCTATTTATCTGTGATTCCATTTTGATTTCAAAATTTTGGATCATTTTCATTATCAGTATTCAGAATTCTTTCTCAGGTAGATTCCCTATCTCTTCCTCTTTTGTTTGGTTTGGTGGGCATATCTCCTGTTCCTTTACTTGCTGGGTATTCCTCTGTCTCTTCATCCTGGTTATATTGCTGCGTTTGGGGTGGCTTTTCTATATTCTGGGAATTTGTGGAGTTCTCTTTATTATAGAGCTTCCTCTCTGTGTTTGGGGTTATAACAGTGGCTTGTCAAAGTTTCTTGATTAGAGAGGCTTGTGTTGAGGCTCTGGTGGGTGGAGTTGGATTTCCTCTCTCTGGAGTGCTGTGAAGTGTCTTTAAAGCAAACGCTGTATATAGTCCTATTGGTGGTGGAAGTTGTCTTTTAATAATTCTGGAATCTTTTATTTTATTCTATTTTTATTATTATTTTTTTCTCTCAACTTTTTTTTAAATTTTTCTCTCCTTTTTTTTATCTTTAATATTTTATCTTTGAAAATCCAATCTCTACTCCAGATTTTTAATCTCAACATTTTGGTATTTGTTGCCAATTTTGTACTTTTAAAAACCTAATCTTCAGTACCCAATTTTACATGAGTGCGAGACTACTGGCTTGACCACTCTCTCCCCCTTTGGAATCTCTCTTTTCTCCACCAGGTGGCTTTTGTCTCATCCCTCCCCCTCCTCTTCTCTACCCAACTCTATGAATCTCTGTGTGCTCCCGAAGGTGGAGAATTCTCAGGGAACTGGTCACTGGCCAGATCTGTATCCCTCCTTTGCATCTCCCTCTTTCATCCTCCTGACCACCTCTATCTACTTCCTTCCTCTCCTCTTCCATGTATAACTCTGTGACCACCTCTGAGAGGTCCAGACTTTGGAGCGCACACAAGAAAGACCATAGACTATTACATAGTATTAAATTATAGCCCTTGTTTAATTTCAAATTATGTGCTTATCACATTAATAGTTTCATATGCATATTTCCAAAAGCACATAGTTAGGTGGCTGCACACAATTTTTTGAATGAATGAATGAATGCATTAGTAATCTAAATGAAAAATTTAACATTTTCATTTGAAATTATGTTTGGAAGGTTATAAAAATATACAGTGGATTTGAAGTACTTTGGGAGTTGGCACTGTATGACAGAATGTTTAAAGTATTGCAGATTGAATGCCAAGTTAAATGACAATCACTTAATTATTTTTGAAAAGATTAGGATATAAAGAAAATTGGAGGTGAATACAAGAAACAAAACTTTAGCTAGGATTTTTTTTTCATTTTTTAAATTTAAATTTAAAATTGGTTATATATTAGATTTAACTCTATTTCCTCAGTTCTGTCTCACTGCAGAAAAGATTTGAAATGGTGGACCAGTGTTACAGCTCAGTTACAGCTCGGAGTTTTATTTGGCAAGCAAAGGATTTGGTTTCCTCCTTTTATACATTTGTCTCCTCCCCAGCTTGAGCCTGCGCTATGCAAATTGTGCTGGCCAAACAGGGGATGTGTGATTTCACTTGTGGATTTTCTTTTATTCCATTCTCACGGGCTTTTCCCTTTCTTTGTCTTTTAGCCATCAGCATTTTGGACTCCTTTTTCCTATTCTAACTATCTAACAGAAATAATCTAAAAAACACAATTAATCTTTTAGAGGGTTTTTTAAATTTAAAGTGCGTTTACATTTGAAATCATACTTTTTAAGGCTTAATATCTCTGTAAAGCAATATGAATCACACGTGCCTTTATAAATCTGTTTATGTAAGTGTGAATGCAAAATATAAGAATGAAACATTATAAACAATTTATATTTATTGTAGCCTTGCTTCTATAGCAGTGTGAAATGACCATAATAATGGTCCTGACAAGAAGAAATGCACTGGACATTAAGAGACTGCCCCCACAAAGTGCTTTCTTCAAATATAATGAGTATCAAAAGGACAGTATGTTCATCTTCAAAATATTTTCTGTAACATGGCAAGGTTTATTCACCTTAAAAATAAAATCATAATTACTAACATTTCTAAGTATCTGTACATTGCTCACTATTGCTTAAATCTAAAAAATAAAGAAAGGAAAATGGAAAAAATCAAAGCCTTTTTCATCCTTAAATTATGCCCGGAGATAGACTCAGTTCAGTCACATTTTAAAAAGGAAGTAAGTGCTCTTGATTCAAATGAAAGAAAGGAAGGAAGAAAGAACAAAAGAAAAAGACCAAAAATTACTATGCTTTATTAGTTTGCAAAGATATTTTAGTTTTCATTTTCAATTGATTTAATTTAATGGGATGGAACCATACTATTTTAAATGTTTCCCGTCAGATTACATATTTTGAAGAAAAAAAAATTCAATTGTCAGGCATAATTTCAGTGCTCAAAGATTCTATTGTCTGCCGTATTATGCAAATATCTTATATAGTTTGCAATAATTGCTTAATATATTGTAATCTATTTCCTAAGAGATAATTATCCATTTAATTAAGCATGTACAAATGGACTTCCCAGGTAGTGCAGTGATAAATTATCCATCCAGTCTTCCTCTGAAGACTGCATTCCCATTGTATAGACTGTAAATTAAAAAACAAAGCAAAACAAGTTTTTGCTCATATGGCTTAAAGTTGTGCAAAAAAGTTGTAAATTAGATACACAGCTAGAATGTGGTTAAATAAAGTTACTATATGAATAATCAGATGACTCTGGAAACAAGCATACACTCTGATGCTAAATAAAGGTAATTTTTATTTCCTGCTTTCATCACACCAGAGAGCAGTGAGTAACATTTTTCTTTGTTGTTGGCTTTCTATGGTAAATAAGACGACAATGAGGAGGCATGTAGACATTTCCTATAGTTATCCTACCAGCTCTCATTCATGGCTATAGGAAAATTACTTCTCCAACAGATCTAATTCAGAAGGATATACACATTCCCTGTGCTTGTCTGGATCAATTTTATGGATGATTAACTTCTTTATATTGACTGTAAGCCCATTTTGGCAATGACTTATGTGACTGTGATTCTTTTTTCTACTAAAAAGCACAACTGAAAAAAAAGTTAATGATTTCAAATATTGTTAGTTTCCAGTTTTATAAGCTCCATCTCTAACCACATCCTACAAAACTCAAAGCATCCAAGCATTTACCCACTAGCTTCTGTGTATCAATTCAGACCAATTTTTAATCTTTCCTAATGTGATTCTGAGTTCACTTATACTACTTATATTGCTTAAATCATACTTAAGAATCCAATTTATAATTCTTACCAATATAATATATTTTTCTAGTCCCACAATGCCTAAACTGGGTAAGAATACAGTTGAGAATTAACAAGCATTAACTATATTTGAATAGCTAAAAACCTATGAAAAGAAAGGAGAGAGGAGATCTAGATGGCAGAGTAGGAGGCTGAGTTCACCTCCTCCAATGAACACATCAAAAATAAAACTACATGTGAAACACTTTTCACTGAAAACACACTGGAGACTTGCAAAAGACTCTTATGCAACCAAAGCTGTAAAAAAAAAAAAAAAAAATCCAGATGGAGTTGAGTAGGAAGGGAAGAGAAGCAATCGTGTTGGGACTTGTGTTCCTAGGAGGGGACACAGAAGAAGAGAAAGATTACAGACTTGCAAATCATTCCTTGGGACTGAGGGATCAAAACCACATGCTGGGCACCTCAGCCCTGGAGTCTTGACATTGGGAAGACAAGTCCCCTTAGCTGCTTTGAAAACCAATTGGACATATTGTGTGTGTGTGTGTGTGTGTGTGTGTGTGTGTGTGTTTTGTGGGTGGGGTGGTGGGGGGAGGACTGTAATAAATGTAGATACTGACCATGAAGAGCAAGCACATACTTGCTTATTCCTGGGAACAAGGTGGAGACAGTAGATTGAAACTGTCTTGGACTCTGGCCAGTTTCCTGTGACCACTCCATTGCACTCCAGCAAAAGTTAAAAATGAAGAGGGAATTCTAAAGACAGCAAGAGAAAAACAAAGAATCACATACAGAGGAACTCCCACAGGGCTATCAGCTGCTTTTTCTGCAAAAACTTTGCAGGCAAGAATGGAATGGTATGATAGATTTAAAGTGCTGAAAGGAAAAAAAACATATAACCCAGCAAGATTTTCATTTGTAATGAAAGGAGAGATAACTTCTCTGACAAGCAAAAACCAAGAATTAATCAATACTAAATCATAAATAAACTAATCATAAACTAAATCATAAATAAATGTTAAAAGGGCCTCTCTTAGTAGAAAGAAAAGGCTACAATAAGAAGCAAGAATATATAGAAGAGTAAAAAATATCAATAGTGAAAACAAGCATGTAGTAAAAGCTGTGGATTAATCACTTAAATAAGCTAGTGCATAGATTCAAAGACAAAAATTATAAGCTATAACAACAATAAACAGTGAGGGGACAAACATTAAGATGAAAATATAACATCAAAAACATAAAAAATGGGGGAGTGAAAAATATAAATACGTTAGAATGTGTTTGAACTTAAATAATTATCAGCAAAAACAGGTAGAGTTATAAGTTAACATGTATGAACCCCATGGTAACTACAAATTGAAAACCTATAATAGATACACAAAAACTAGAGAGAAAAAAGTGAAATTATACTGCTAAAGAAGATTAAACCACAAGGAAAGAAACTAAAAGAAGCAGAAATGAACTACAAAAACAATTAGAAAGCAATAAAATGGTCATAAGTACATACCTATCAACAATCACTTGAAATGTCAATGAATTAAATCCTCCACTAAAAGATATAGTGTGTCAACTGAAAAAACAATACAAGCAAACAAAAAAAAAAACACTCATCTAAATGCTGCTTATAAACTCACTTCAGAGCTACAGACACCCACAGACTGAAAGTGAAGCAATGGAAACAGTATTTCATGCAAATAGAAATGACAAGAAAGCTAAAGTAGTGATACTCATATCAGACAAAATAGACTTTGAAACAAAATCTATAACAAAAGACAAAGAAATGCACTGCATAATGATAAATGGAACAAGTAGTAGATATTTGTTAACATATATGCACCTAATGTAGAAGCACATAAATAGATAAGGAAAATATTAACAAACATAAAGGTAGAAATTGACAGTAATACAATAAGAGTAGGGGATATTAACACCCTACTTACATAAATGAACAGATCACCCAGACAGAAAATCAATAAGGAAACAATGGTCTGAAAAGATACATTAAACCTGTGGGATTCAATATATATTAGGGCATTCCAGCCAAAACAGCAGCAATAAACACTTTTTTCAAGGGCATTTTCCAGGATATATCTCATGCTATGCCACGAGACAAGTGTCAACACATTTAAGAGGATAGAAATTATATCAAACTCTTAAGAAACTAGATATGAGTTATAAGAAGAAAAATGGAAGAAGAAGAAAAAAATCATGAGGATACTAAATAGCATACTAGCAAAACAACACCCGGCTGTCCCGCATTCCAGGCAGACGTTTTAACCTCTGAGCCACCAGGGAAGCCCAGAGATTTCTTTGAGCCCCTTTTTGGGCCGAGGGGTGGGGCAAGAATACTGGAATGGGTTGCCAATCCCTTCTCCAGGAGATCTTCCCGACCCTGGGATGGATACCGGGTCTCCCACACTGTAGGCGCTTTACCATCTGAGACACCAGGGAAGTCAAAACAACAACAACAAAAACAAGTGGGTCGATGCAGAAATCAAAGAAGATATCAGAATATAACTAGAGACAAAGAAAATAAAAACACAGTTTCCAAAATCTGTGGAACTCAGAAAAAGGAGTTCTTCTAAGAGGGAAGTTTACAGTGATACAAGACTACCTCAAGAAATAAAAATCTAGGAAGTGATATATATTCTGCTTTACACAGACTTCCATAGATTTCCATAATGCAAATCCCAATGGAAAAGAATAACTCTAAAATTATCCCATAACTCTTCTTGACATGTAGTAGTAATTCATTAATCTAATTCCCTAAATTTGTTTCTGGATTTGAAATCACTGTTGGACAAAATCATAAAAGACTCCACTGATTAAAGGGCCACTATAATCTCTGCTATCAATCCATGACTGGTTCCTTATTTTTTCATACCAATTATTTTCTTTTGTTGATTAGGGATTCCTTTTAGGTATCAGTACAGCAACTCTCTATATTTCCAGAATTCCTCCTGTTCTTAATATTATGCATGCTTTTCTCACTTAGCTGGTGACTTTGCCTATTCATTCTCTGGGAAGACTAAAGAATGGAATGTGATTTTCACCATATCCTTTCTCTAGTCAAACCCAACACCTGTCAACATATTATTTCTTTCAATTTTAAGAAAGTTCTATACCTTTATATATCACTCTTTCTAGGCCAAAGGTGGTCTTTGATCCCAGATCTTCCTAACTTTTCTAGCAAATATCCCTTGTCTGTTCAAAAGTAAAAGTATTCTATGATCTTGCACAGGATTTAAAATTCTGTGTTAAAGAAGGAGATGCAAGTAACATCAATATCACAGATATAGCTTCCTTAATGTTTATTCTATACTTTATTATTATTATAGAGGTTAAAATGTACTGCATAAAATCCATTCTGGCATTTCAAAGGTATTGCCAGCAACACATCTATGAAAATAGTTACTGAAAATACAGGAACTGGAAGGAAGGAAAAAAAATACTTATTACAATTCAAATTTTGTTGCAAAAGAAACATATTTGAATCTTAGTTCAAATAATTAAATTTTATGGATAAATAAATATATAAATATTAACAAATTGGGTTTACAGAACATTTATTATGCTCTTTTGTTTTGATAATACTATCTTATTTGGCTAAAGAGTTATAAGTAAACTATTACCACTTGAAATTTCCAAGATTTCATATACTGATTGGCTGAAAAATTCAGATTCTTTTCTCTCACTATAACTTCCTATGCTAACTCACACTGTCTTTTGCTCTTTATTCATATTCTGATATCCAATTTTTCCCACTCCCTACCTGCTATCACAAATATCCAACATAATTGTAATTTCATAATTGGAATTTTCTATCCTATACAGCCAAAAGCCACAATGCATTCCAAGCAACAGATATCTGAGCATCTCTAACGCACATTTACTAACGGTTGTACTTTAGTAAGCCTATATTTTATTTAATCCTGGATCTGTAGCTTTACTAGAGAAAGTATGATAATTGTATTAATATATCTCTGTATATTTTCAATTTCATTTAATTCAACAAACACTTTTCATTGCCTCTAACAGTACCTATACCATGGTTGAATAAATGAGGCTTTTTTTTTTTTACTTCTTTTTTACTTTATAGACAAGTTTTGTGTAATCTTACTAGCATACATTATTAAGGTGAGAATTGCAAGCCGTTCAGGAGGCTGTTCCCCACCTTCCAACAAGCCTAGAGCTTGCCTGTAGTGTCTGTGAGTAGTTCTATCTTCTGGACTCAGACTGCCCTACCCGCTCTATCCATATTCCAAGATTCTTATACTTTCATATAAGTATAGGATGACTATAGAAAGTATGTCATCCAAATCAGCAGCCCCATTTACAAGAGGGCAAATTCTTTTGAGACATGGTATTCAAGATACAGATAAAAGAGAATTTATTGACACTTGTTAAATGCTAAGAAAGAAAGAAAAATATTGTGAAGTTCTGATAAAAGGACAAATGAGGGACACTTCACTCAGGTTAGAGTGAGCTTGGCGAGTGTCATGAGAATAAATGAATTCCAGGTAGAAAGATGACTGCAACCAGAAGAAATAGCCTACTGTGTTTAAGGACTTATAAACATCTTCAACCTAGTGCAAGAATTGAGGCTGAGCAGACAATAAAAATATTGCTTATAAAGGAATTTGTACCAACATATTTTTTTAAAAATAAAGAAGTGTTGGCATCTTGATCAGGAAGGGGAAGGCATGGAGAGTATGGCTATGATAAATCTGATTAGGAACCTCAAAATTAGTTGCACACCAATAAATAAAATATACACTTTTGAAACATAGGATAGATATCTAGATAGAAAATATATATCTGATAAAGTTTTTTTATAAGTAATAAATGTATTCTTGTAAATAACATCATTCTTCTGGTTCTGATCAAATAATAAGGATAAGTGTAAGAACCTTATGCAATAGCAGCAGAACATTGAGAAGCAGGGTGAGAAGGAAAAAACCTGAAACATCTTAGTAAAGTGCTAGAGAATCAAGACTAAAACTCAAAGGTGACAGTCCCACAGAGGACAAGAATGAGATTTCAAGAAGACTGTGTATAAGATTCATCAAAAAACATGTGATGAATGACATTGAATATTCATATGATCTCTACTTAGAAATATATTTTTAAACATAAAAGTATATACAATTTCATAGGGAAAATATAAATGTAACTACATAAAATTAAATGGATCATGAACCTCAAAAGAAAAATTACATTAAAGACAATCATCAAATCAAAAGAAACTTTAGGAACATGTGTAACATAATTAAAAGTCTACTATATGAGAATTCGCTATAACTGAATATAGGAATATTATCTAGTAAAAAAATTAGGCAAAATGTTTGAAGAGAAAATTCATAGCTAATAGAAAACTAAAATTGAGAGCATAGTAAAATGTTCCAAATTACCAATAACCAAATAAATTCAAGTTAAATCAAGAATGAAACACCATTTTTGCCTATCAAATTTATCAAACTACCTCTCTGCTGGCTAGTATGGGGAAATAAGAAGTCTTAAAGATAGATAATTGAGGGGAAATTGATGAAAACTTTCCTATCTTTCTCAGCATCAGGATTTTTTCAATGAGTCAGATCCTTGCATCAGATGACCAAAGTATTGGAGTTTCAGCTTCAGCATCAGCCCTTCTAGTGAATATTCAGAGTTGATTTCCTTTAGCATTGACTGGTTTGATCTCCTTGCAGTCCAAGGGACTCTTAAGAGTCTTTTCTAGCATCAGAATTTGAAAGCATTTTTCCAATGAAAAATTTGATTATTGGACATAATCAAATGATAATAACATATAATTAAAGGATGATGTTCAATAAAAAATACTCAAGGTATTGGGGATACAAATGTAAATATTACTTTCAAGCTTTTGATCATAAGCACTCCCGAAGTTGTGGCTCATGGTCAGTATTTCTGTTTTCTTCTGGTGGAGGTACCATGCAACTGCTACCTGAGGCTCCCAAAGAACATAGCTCAGAGATGACCCCGTTGGCAACCATAAGAAAATGTCTATATAATTTATTTCATATTCACTTGTTCTCTTTGTGGTTTACTATATATTCATTATTTCTGTATGTCAAAAATATAATGCATTTTTGAATGCTTGTGAATTTTTAGATTGCTTGTAAAATCTTTAATTTTTATAAATATCAATTTTTAATTGAGTGTATTGTTTTCAATAAATACATATTACTGATGAACCCCCAGAAAAAGAGTTAAGATTTTGTTCATTTGTGTGGGGATTAGTAGTACTTACTAGGTAAAAATATAGCAATATTTATATCAAGATATGCTGCATACTCATTAAGTTTGTCTTGGGAGCCTTCTCAGATATACAAAGTTTCTAAAAATGTATAGGTGTTAAAACCCATTCATAGCAAGTCATGTACTTGCAGGTAATATAGCAGCCACAGATACTATGGTAATTTAAGCCAAGAGCTGGTTGTGGTTAATAAAAATGTAAATATTTTCCAAGATCTTAATATGATAACTACTTCCCCATATATATTGAAGTCATATTAATATGAAATCAGTAAACTCATGATTAATCTTATTTTCAACATTATAAGGATTAGCTGGAGTAGTATACTGTATTTTCCAATAATTTCATATTATTTATTTCTTTCAATTGAATAATGTTAATGGATCTATAGATTAAAAATCCTATCAACAATTAGAAATAAGACATTCTTGTCAAGTAGCTAACAATATAGACATTAGAGGACAACATATAATTACTTAACTATTAATATCTTCACACACACCAGTTAGGTATTCCCTTTTTCCCTTATGTCCCAACAATACTAAAATGAGACTTTTATGTATTCACATCATGGATAAGAGATATTATTTAACCAGAATAAATGTGTAAAGTGATTGGAAAAGGTAGTTTGTGACAGAAAAGACAGCACACATGGTGGGCAGGTTTAAATATTTATACAGATATTAAAGCCCATAGAATTAAAAAATAAGTTGATTAGTTATGTATCTTTAAAATAAATTCTCAAGTATGTAACAATGCCTTATAGCTTGTATTTTTAAAAAAAATTAATCACTATCTTTTCACAGAATAGCATTGGTAAAAATCACTCTCCTACCAGAAGACCTTAATATTTTATCTAGGATAGCATTTAAATTAACTTTTTTTACTTTTTAAAATTATTATTGAAGTATAATTGATTTACAATGTTGCATTAGTTTCTGCTATACAGCACTGTAAAAACCTTACACAGATTATAAAATCAACAGAAGAATCTGCCAAGATTATTATATTATACCTTTATGTGCTAGGGTACTAAGTGTGATATTTCATTGCAAAAACAGAAACTAACTCAATGCCCTTCATAAAAAGTGAATGGACAAGATGAAAAAAGACTTATTTGACAATAATGTTCTGGGAAATTTGTGTGTTTTTTTCACTTACAAAAATATATTATAATGCTAACTATTTAAAAGAGATCAAAGGACAAACATTGGATCATTTTATAATTTATAAAATTTAAAAAATTCTCATGTACAAGTCCTAGTTGATGCAGTGTTATTTATTCCTTTCATCATTTATATACTTGAATACTGAGATTAATATACATCATTGGCAGATTTTATTTATCTCCTTCATATGCTGATTTCTTTGCTAGGAAAATAAGAGTTATTATTCACATTCAGGGATATTAGATATGAAACATATAATTATGAAAATTTTAATTTACAATATTCATGTCATTTACTTTCTTATTAACTCAATATCCATTTCTCACAAACCAAATTTTTACATTTTAATAATTGATTTTAGAAGAGCAAGGGTTAAAAAGAATAAGGCAAACCAAATATTTACTTGTAGGAAACAGATTAATAATGTGATTCTTTTGTTTATTTAACTTTCAGTGTATCTGAATGATTCCCCTCTCCCTGTGTGTAAAACAAGGGTTTTCTATAACATGAGCTCTATATATCCTTTGTGTTTGGACTCTGCACAAAGGAGGTTCAGATAAACATTGAACAATGCCACAGTCAAAACCCATGTCATATATTAACATTGGTGTTTTTTCATCCTAGTTAAATAATTATGCCAGAAGAAATTGCAGCTGTTTTTCATTCAGTACTTACAGTTACCTAAGAATTTTTTAGAGCTGTGATAAAAAGAGAGAAAAAAATCTTTATAAATCCAATCAGAAGAGAAAAATTATAAATTATTGTTAGATTTTGACCACATGTCTGAAAAGATAGATTTCTACCTATTAAAAAGTACTATTTGACTATTTTCCACTGAAGACTGTAGAAGTAGTGTTATTAAAGATTCACACAGTGGTCTACAATGTTGTGCCAGGCATGTACCCAATGGGTGTTCAATAAGTACTAATTATTGCTGCTGCTTCAGTACTTTATAAGGCAGCCTGGAACATTGTATAATCGATGGGAAAAGAGTACAAATTGCATTAGTGTATTTTTTTTTTATTATCTCAGGGTAAGGATGGGCAGGAATAAATAGAGCAGATACCCACTGACCCAACATTGTTAAATGATAGTTCAGGAGAGATGAATAAAATGTCTGTCTGTTGTGTGCAATCCTTCCCTGTCCAGTTTTTTCTAAAATATCTTAATTCAGCTCCTGAGGCCATAGGCAGTTTAAGCTCTTATCTGATTTTCTTTAATAATATACAGGATACTTAAAAATAAAACAAAATAAGGGAAAGAAAAATAGAACATTACTTTAAAAGAAAAGAAAACATAGGGGAAAAAAAATAGGGAAGAAAGAAAGGAAGGGAGGAAGGAAGGAAATATAGAAGGGGAAAATAATGGTAGAAACATGACTTTGCAGTCTCAAAGTCTTTCGGTCATGAATGAGGGCCAATGACTCTCCCTTGCTGGGAGATTGTTTACATCCTTGGTTCCCTATATAAAAGCCAGTGACACCACCAGTCACTCTGAAAAGCAAAGCCTCCTGCAAGCATTTCCAAATATACCCAGGCAGAAGACACATCTTAGTTTGAAAACCACTGCAGGATTTTGTATTTCATGGAGCTCTTCATAAACTAAAAATATACCAGAGACATTTTGCTTCTACACCAGTGGTTCTCAACCTTGGCTGTGCATTAGACTCCTCCAGGGAGCTTTTAAATTTCCAATACCAAGGCCATGATCCAACTCAATTATGTCAGTCTATGGAAGAGGGACCTACACATCAATATTTTTCAAACTTCTTCTTCAGACCAGTGATTTTAATGTTTTAAACCATTGCATTGACCCCACCTGCTGTCCAAACCTTTAACTTGATGAATTGATTTAATAACCAAATTAAAACTGTACCTTCTACCCAACAGTCTGGGACTAGGATTTTAAGAAGGTAACAAAAGACATTGACTATTTATTGATAGCCTACTATATATCAGAATCCTACTAACTTATGTATATTGATATATATTACATATATATGAATACATACATGATATATATGTAATCTCAGTCTTCAAAGCTACACCTGCAAAGCACAAGTTACCAATTTTATTTTTTTTATGAGAAAATGGGTTGTGATGATTTACTTATTGAATGTCATGTGTTGAGAGATTCCATTTACAAGCATTAGGCTATCCACCCCTTTCTTTCAGAACACTCCATAACATTAAAAAGAACAATTCCATAGGATAGACCCAAACAAGAGCCAAGGCCAGAGCCAGTCTGGGGAAGCTTCTCCTCTGAAGAAGAGACCAGAAGAGGCAAGGGCTATGCCAGTTTCTTTCTAGACCAACAACTCCTACAATTAAACTTGGTTTGCACAGTCAAATTTCAAAGTCAAGTTGGGAGATTGTGTACACCTGTGGCTGATTCATGTCAATGTATGGCAAAACAAATACAGTACTGTAATGTAGAATAAAGTATTAAAAAATAAATAAATAAATTTAAAAAAATTTTTCAAAGTCAAGGAGGTGAAATGTAACAGTTATGGGACATGAACCCTTTAGAGGCCAAGGTTGGTGGTAGGGATTGGGAGAAAGGAAGTATAACCAAAGTAGAACAATTTTAATTTTTAGCACTTTCCTTTTAGATTCAGGGATTTATAATAGGTAAAACATTAATTCAAATCCAGAGAGAATTCCTAAGTAAATAATCATGTGACTTCTAATTCTTTCATCCCAAAATGAAAGAGACACATGAATGGTGTAAATGTAATGATTACAGTGGTCAAATAGAAGATGAGTTATTTAGGGAATGTATCACCACAAAAATAAAGTTCCTGAGGAGAGTAGGTCTAAGCACTACAAATATATTTTATTTTCAGCTATTTTATTGAAACAAGTGGGGAAATTATGTACTGAGAGGAGAAATAAACCCATGTAACATTCACCCACATAAAAGAAGGTAAAAATCTGCAGAAAACATTTTATTTTATGTTATGGTTGAATATCACTCCACAGTAAACAGTGTTCTGCTTCTTGTTGATTAAAACAGAAAATCAATGCCATATTTTGTTTTTGAATTAAAGATTTTTTCCAACAATATACAACAATTATGACATACCCCCTACAACAATTGCAGCATTTTCATACCAATCTGCTTAGAATTCATGCATTTTAAGAAGAATATGGTTAAATATTAAGGCTACTCACATTTTTCAAAGCATAATTAGGAAAATCATATTTCTTTATTGACCTTCTTTTCCTCTTTGTTTCTCTTCCTAAAAATTATTTGAGAATATTATAAACAAATTATATAGAGGATATATGTTTTAAGTTTATTTTTGTAAATAAACATTTGTTCAGTATTTTCTTTTATCATATTATACAATTGGAGTGATTAAAGCTTAAATTTCTAGTTACAAACATATTTTGCTTACATAAAAATAGCTTCAAATATTTTAAGCAATATATTTTAAATGTCTATGAAGAAGAAACTGGGAAAATAAATGCCCTATAAGAACCAGCTACAGATTACTCTGTAATCAAACCTGTAATATTTTGTCTTGAAAAAGAATCATAGGGCTATATACTAACTACCTAACCTTTTTTTTTTTTCCCTACTCCCAAAGAGAATATGACTTTCCCCTGCAAAGCATTCAAATTGTAGCTTGTATCCAGTGCTCTCAGACTCTAAAATTGTTTAAGACTTTAAAATTTAATCAAGGGATTTCTTAATGGAAGCTAGGAAGAGCAACATCAGAAATACACTTGACAACACAGTAACAAATTTCTACTTAATTATTTACAATAGCCATATATGGCTACAGAGGGACAGAGAAGTAGTCAGAATCATGTACATCAAACTCAGCTGTCTGAAAAACAAGGGCATCAATATGTCCTCGCACCATGCAGTTTTCAAGATTGCATCTTGTAGATCTTGATGAAATTACAAGACTACGATTTGAAGCTTCTTGCTGATAATTTATTGCCACAGGTCACTCTGAATTGAATGCTTTCAGGGTACAGAGATATTTGCATGCATCTCATTTTGTCTAAAAGCATGTTTATCATCATTGCTAAAAGCCACTACTTTTCAGCTTCCATTTTCCCCATTTCTCTCTTTTTCTGTCTTTTTGTTTCTCTGCCCTTCTGTATCATTATCTCTAACTAGCCCTCTTTCTACAATAAAACAGAAAAGTTTTCCACTGAGCCCAACATTATAACAAGCATCCATATGAAATGATAGGCTAAAGAAATTTAATCTACTAATTTAGGCCAGAGTTGTTGTGGGTTTTTTTGGTGTTTGTTTGTTTGTTTGTTTGTTTTTGCCATTTACTGAGCTAGACTTACAAATCAAATATTTCATTAGTTTTATTCATAGGAAAACCCCTTAGCTTTCATACTTTGGATTATGCATTTGTTAACATTTTCCAACAAGCAATTGCCCTGGTTTTCTGTTACTAAGACAGAGCTGCTGCTGCTGCTAAGTCATTTCAGTCGTGTCCAACTCTGTGCAACCCCATGGACTGCAGACTACCAGGCTCCTCCATCTATGGGATTTGCCAGGCAAGAGTACTGGAGTACGAGTGGATTTCCATTGCCTTCTACTAAGACAGTGATACAATTTCAAACCAGTATACTTTCCTTGAATTTTACTATGTAGTACATTTATTAGCCTTGACATTATATATTTTTTAACTTTAAATTTCTGTTACTGTATTGTAACTGAAGTATAGTTGATTCACAATGTTGTGTTAGTTTCAAATCTGAATCACTTCAGCAAAGTGATGCAGTTATATATTTAACTGTGCTATATACTTGTTGATTATCTATTTTATATATAGTAGTATGTATCTGTTAATCCCAAACTCATAATTTATTTCTCCCCTTTCTTTCCCATTTGGTAACCATAAGTTTGTTTTCTATGTCTGTGGGTCTATTTCTGCTTTGTGGATAAGTTCATTTGCATCTTTTTTTTTTTTTTTTAGATTCCACATATAAACAATATTACATGATATTTGTCTTTGCCTGGTTTACTTCACTTACTATTATAATCTCTAGCTTATTAGAGAACATAGGTTCACCTATGTTCCTGCAAATGGCATTACTTTATTTTTTTATGGCTGAGTGATATTCAATTGTATATATGTGCCACATCTTTATTACCCCTTCATATGCTTTTTTTTTTAAGTTATTGTATGCTGCTGCTGCTGCTGCTGCTAAGTCGCTTCAGTCATGTCCAACTCTGTGCAACCCCACAGACGGCAGCCCACCAGGCTCCCCCGTCCGTGGGATTCTCCAGGCAAGAGTACTGGAGTGGGTTGCCATTGCCTTCTCGAAAGTTATTGTAAACTGGAGTATAATTGATTAACAATGTTGTGTTAGTTCTAAGTGTACAGAAAAGTGATCCAGTTATACATATACATATATCCATTATTTTCAAGATTCTTAGCACGGCCGGCTGCGAGAGCCGGGCCGGCACACTAAGCGTGGCCGAGAGGAGCTACCCCACATCCAAGGTCAGGGCAGCAGCCTAGAGTACCAGGCTGCGACGGTGCAGGAACGGCCAAGAGAAGCTACCCCGAGTCCGAGGTCAGTGGCTGCAGGGAGGAGGCACCTTGTGTCCGAGGTCAAGGGCCGAGGCCGGGAGGAGCTATCCCACGTCTGAGGTCAGGGGCGGCAGCCAGGAGGAGACACCCTGTGTCCAAGGTCAGGGGTGGCCGGGGGAAGACACTCCACGTCCAAGGTCAGGAATGGCCAGAAGAAGCCACCTCACACTCGAGGCCAGGGGCAGTGACGCTGAGGAGACACCGTGAGCCCGAGGCCAGAGGCGGCAGCTGGGAGGAGCCACCTCGCGCTCGAGACCAGGGGCAGTAACGCTGAGGAGCCACCCCGAGCTCCAGCCTGAGGCCAAGGGCAGCAGCTGAAAGGAGCCACCCACGCCCAAGGCCAGGGCTGGCGGCCTGGAGGATCAACCCTCCAACCCGAGGAGCAGTGGCTATGCAGGACCAGGAGGGCCTAGAGAAGTGATCCCACATTGAAGGTCAGGAAGGCGGCTGTAAGGAGATACCCTTTGTTCAAGGTAAGAAACAGCAGCTGTGCTTTGATGGAGCAGCCGTGAAAAGATACCCCATGCTCAAGGTAAGAGAAACCCAAGTAAGATGGTAGCTGTTGCAAGAGGGCATCAAAGGGCAGCCACACTGAAAACATACTCACAGAAAACTAGTCAATCTAATCACACTAGGAGCACAGCCTTGTCTAACTCAATGAAACCAACCCATGCCTGCACAGGAACACAAGACAGGCAGGTCATGGTGGAGAGGTCTGACAGAACGTGGTCCACTGGAGAAGAGAATGGCAAGCCACTTCAGTATTCTTCCCTTGAGAACCCCATTAACAGCATGAAAAGGCAAAATGACAGGATACTGAAAGAGGAACTCCCCAGGTCAGTAGGTGCCCAATATGCTACTGGAGATCAGTGGAGAAATAACTCCAGAAAGAATGAAGGGATGGAGCCAAAGCAAAAAAAAAAAAAATACACAGCTGTGGGTGTGACTGGTGATAGAAGCAAGATCTTATGCTGTAAAGAGCAATATTGCCTAGGAACCTGAAATGTCAGGTCCATGAATCAAGGCAAATTGGAAGTAGTCAAATAAGAGATGGTAAGGGTGAACGTCGACATTCTACGAATCAGCAAACTATAATGGACTAGAATGGGTGAATTTAACTCAAATGACCATTATATCTACTACTGCAGGTAGGAATCCCTCAGAAGAAATGGAGTAGCCATCATGGTCAACAAAAGAGTCCGAAATGCAGTACTTGGATGCAATCTCAAAAACGACAGAATGACCTCTGTTCATTTCCAAGGCAAATCATTCAATATCACAGTTATCCAAGTCTATGCCCCAACCAGTAACGCTGAAGAAACTGAAGTTGAACAGTTTTATGAAGACCTACAAGACCTTTTAGAACTAACACCCAAAAAATGTCCTTTTCATTATAGGGGACTGGGAAGTTAAAATAGGAAGTCAAAAAACACCTGGAGTAACAGGCAAATTTGGCCTTGGAATGTGGAATGAAACAGGGCAAAGACTAATAGAGTTTTGCCAAGAAAATGCACTGGTCATAGCAAACACCCTCTTCCAACAACACAAGAGAAGACTTTACACATTGACATCACCAGATGGTCAACACTGAAATCAGATTGATTATATTCTATGCAGGCAAAGAGAGAAGCTCTATACAGTCAACAAAAACAAGACCAGGAGCTGACTGTGGTTCAGGTCATGAACTCCTTATTGCCAAAATCAGACTGAAATTGAAGAAAGTAGGGAAAACCGCCAGACCATTCAGGTATGACCTAAATCAAATCGCTTATGATTATACAGTGGAAGTGAGAAATAGATTTAAGGGCCTAGATCTGATAGATTGCCTGATGAACAGTGGAATGAGGTTCGTGATATTGTATGGGAGATAGGGATCAAGACCATCCCCATGGAAAAGAAATGCAAAAAGCAAAATGACTGTCTGGGGAGGGCTTACTAATAGCTGTGAAAAGAAGAGAGGCAAAAAAAAAAAAGGACAAAAGGAAAGATATAAGCATCTGAATGCAAAATTCCAGAGAATAGCAAGAAGAGATAAGAAAGCCTTCTTCAATGGTCAATGCAAAGAAATAGAGGAAAAGAACAGAATGGGAAAGACTAGAGATCTCTTCAAGAAAATTAGAGCTATCAAGGGAATATTTCATACAAAGATGGCCTCAATAAAGGACAGAAATGGTCTGGACCTAACAGAAGCAGAAGATATTAAGAAGAGGTGGCAAGAATACATGGAAGAACTGTACAAAAAGATCTTCAAGGCCCAGATGGTAATGATGTGATCACTCATCTAGAGCCAGATATCTTGGAATGTGAAGTCAAGTGGACCTTAGAAAGCATCACTAAGAACAAAGCCAGTGGAGGTGATGGAATTCCAGCGGAGCTGTTTCAAATTCTGAAAGATGATGCTGTGTAAATGCTGCATTCAGTATGCCAGCACATTTGGAAAACTCAGCAGTGGCCACAGGACTGGAAAAGGTCAGTTTTCATTCCAATCCCAAAGAAAGGCAATGCCAAAGAATGCTCAAACTACCGCACAGTTGCACTCATCTCACATGCCAGTAAAGTAATGCTCAAAATTCTCCAAGCCAGGCTTCAGCAATACAAGAACCGTGAACTTCCTGGTATTCAAGCTGGTTTTAGAAAAGGCAGAGGAACAAGAGATAAAATTGCCAACATCTGCTGGATCATGGAAAAAGCAAGAGAGTTCCAGAAAAACATCTATTTCTGCTTGATTGACTATGCCAAAGCCTTTGACTGTGTGGATCACAATAAACTGTGGAAAATTCTGAAAGAGATGGGAATACCAGACCACTTAACCTGCCTCATGAGAAATCTGTATGCAGGTCAACAAGCAACAGCTAGAACTGGACATGGAACAACAGACTGGTTCAAAATAGGAAAAGGAGTACATCAAGGCTGTATATTGTCACTCTGTTTATTCAACTTGTATGCAGAGTACATCATGAGAAACGCTGGGCTGGAAGAAGCACAAGTTGGAATCAAGATTGCTGGGAGAAATATCAATAACCTCAGATTTGCAGATGACACCACCCTTATGGCAGAAAGTGAAGAGGAACTAAAAACCCTCTTGATGAAAGTGAAAGTAGAGAGTGAAAAAGTTGGCTTAAAACTCAACATTCAGAAAATGAAGATCATGGCATCTGGTTCCATCACTTCATGGGAAATAGATGGGGAAACAGTAGAAACAGTGTCAGACTTCATTTTGGGGGGTCCAAAATCACTGCAGATTGTGACTGCAGCCATGAAATTAGAAGACGCTTACTCCTTGGAAGAAAAGTTATGACCAACCTAGATAGTATATTCAAAAGCAGAGACATTACTTTGCCAACTAAGGTCCGTCTAGGCTATGGTTTTTCCTGTGGTCATGTATGGATGTGACAGTGGACTGTGAAGAAGGCTGAGTGCCAAAGAATTGATGCTTTTGAACTGTTGTGTTGGAGAAGACTCTTGAGAGTCCCTTGGCCTGCAAGGAGATCCAACCAGTCCATTCTGAAGGAGATCAATCCTGGGATTTCTTTGGAAGGAATGATGCTAAAGCTGAAACTTCAGTACTTTGGCCACCTCATGTGAAGATTTGACTCACTGGAAAAGACTCTGAAGCTGGGAGGGATTGGGGGCAGGAGGAGAAGGGGATAACTGAGGATGAGATGGCTGGATGGCATCACAGACTCGATGGACGTGAGTCTGAGTGAACTCCAAGAGATGGTGATGAACAGGGAGGCCTGGTGTGCCGTGATTCATGGGGTCGCAAAGAGTCGGACATGACTGAGTGACTGAACTGAACTGAACTCTCTCATATAGGTCACCACAGATCAGTGAGCAGAATTTCCTGTGCTATATACTGCTGCTGCTACTGCTAAGTTGCTTCAGTCGTGTCCGACTCTGTGCGACCCCATAGATGGCAGCCCACCAGGCTCCCCTGCCCCTGGGATTCTCCAGGCAAGAACACTGGATTGGATTGCCATTTCCTTCTCCAGTGCATGAAAGTGAAAAGTGAAAATGAAGTCACTCAGTCGTACCCGACTATCAGCGACCCCATGGACTGCAGCCTACCAGGCTCCTCCGTCCATGGGATTTTCCAGGCAAGAGTACTGGAATGGGTTGCCATTGCCTTCTCCAAATACTGTATACTAGGTCCTTACATATAATAACCGTGTATATGTTAATCCCTATCTACCAAGCATAAGTTTGTTTTCTACATTTGTGATTGCACTTTATTTTTTTATTAAATTTATTTATTTTTTTAATTACAATACTGTATTTCCTTTGCCACACATTGACACGAATCAGCCATAGGTGAACACAATCGCCCAATGCCGAAGCCCCCTCCCTCCTCCCACCCCACATCCTCTACCTGAATCATCCTGTGCATCAGCCCCATGCATCCTGCATCCTACATTGAACATAGATTGACGCTTCGTTTCTTACATGAAAATATACATGTTTCATTGCCATTCTCCCAAACCATCCCACCCTTTCCCTCTCCCTCAGAGTCCAAAAGTCCACTCTATACCTCTGTGTCTCTTTGTTGTCTCACATACAGGGTCATCATTACTGTCTTCTAAATTCCCTATATATGTGTCAGTATACTGTATTGGTGTTTTTCTTTCTGGCTTACTTCACTCTGTATAATCGGTTCCAATTTCATCCATCTCATTAGGACTGAGTCAAATTTATTCTTTTTAAGGGCTGAGTAGTATTCCATTGTGTATATGTACCACAGCTTTCTTATCCATTCATCTGCTGATGGACATCTAGGTTGCTTCCATGTCCTGGCTATTATAAACAGCGCTGCAATGAACATTGGGGTACATGTGTCTCTTTCAATTCTGGTTTCCTCAGTGTGTATGCCCAGCAGTGGGATTGCTGGGTCATAAGGCAGTTCTATTTGCAATTTTTTAAGGAATCTCCACACTGTTTTCCATAATGGCTGTACTAGTTTGCATTCCCACCAGCAGTGTAAGAGGGTTCCCTTTTCTCCACATCCTCTCCAGCATTTATTGCTTGTAGACTTTTGGATCACAGCCATTCTGACTGGTGTGAAATGGTACCTCATTGTGGTCTTGATTTGCATTTCTCTGATAATGAGTGATGTTGAACATCTTTTCATGTGTTTGTTAGCCATCCGTATGTCTTCTTTGGAGAAATGCCTATTTAGTTCTTTGGCCCATTTTTTTATTGGATCATTTATTTTTCTGGAGTTGAGCTGCATAAGTTGCTTATATATCTTTGAGATTAGTTGTTTGTCAGTTGTTTCATTTGCTATTGTTTTCTCCCATTCAGAAGGCTGTCTTTTCACCTTGCTTATAGTTTCCTTTGTTGTGCAGAAGCTTTTAATTTTAATTAGCTACTTTAATTTTGTAAATAAGTTCATTTATACCATTTTATAAGATTTCATATATTAACAATATCATATTTGTCTCTGTCTGCCATACTTCACTCATTATGACAGTCTCTAGGTCTATATATATTGCTGAAACTGTCATTATTTTCTTTGGTTTTATGGTTAAATAATATTCCACCATATATATGTACCACATTTTCTTTATTCATTTGTCTATTGATGGATATTTAGTTTGTACCCATGTCTTGGCTATTTTAAACAGCACTGCAGTGAACACTGAGGTGCATGTACCTTTTGAACCACAGTTTGCTCTGTATATATGTCTAGTAGTGGGATTGTGGAATCATATGGTAACTCTATTTTTACTTTACTTTCTAAAGGACTCTCCATTCTGTTCTTCATGGTGGCTGTTCCAATTTACATCTCCACCAACAGTTTTGCAGAACTCCCGTTTCTCCACATCCTCTCCAACATTTATTACTTGTAGACATTTTGATGATGGACATTTGACTGATGTGAGTAATATCACATTGTAATTTTTATTTGCATTTCTCTAATAATTAGTGATGCTAAGCTGAAACTCCAATACTTTGCCACCTGATGTGAAGAACTGACTCAATGGAAAAGACCCTGATGCTGGGTAAGACTGAAGGCAGGAAGAGAAGAGGATGACAGAGGATGAGATGGTTGGATGGCATCACCGACTTGATGGGCGTGAATTTGAGCAAGCTCCAGGAGTTGGTGATGGACAGGGAAGTGTGACATGCTGCAGTCCACGTGGTCTCAAAGAGTTGGACATGACTGAGCAATTGAACTGAACTGAGTCTCTTTTCATATGGTCTTCTGGCAATTTTTAATTTGGATTGTTGCTTGTTTTTTGGATATTGAGCTACATGATTTGCTTAAATTAAACATTTAGTGAAAATAAATCTATAATGCTCTGAAGTATGCTGTTTCTTGAAGAGGAAGTATCAGCTTATTTTTTTCACAATGGAAAGACTCAAAGATTGAGTAAATGTTATATGCATTTATGAGTTGTAAGGTTTATTTTTAGGAATAGTATTTTCTGAACACACAAGTTCCTAGAATTTATATAAAGCTGTCTGTATATAATCCCTGAAATAATCCCATATATATATAAATTTGCCTTATTTTCAACACATGTAAGGGATAAAATGTGAAAATTAATCTAATGATATATCAAATGTTCCTAGAGTCAGGAAAGGCTGCCCACTCCAATATTCTGGCCTAGAGAATTTCAAGGACTGTATAGTCTATGGGTCGTAGAGAGTTGGACATGCCTGAGTGACTTTCACTTTCACAATTAGATTGCTAACATGCAACAGAAAATATATAATTAAAAATACTATTTTTATAATTTCTAAAAGTTATAAGACCATTGAGTCAGATTTGGAAAAAGTATATGTCTTATAATATGCCTTCTAATAGCAAATCCCTTTTATGACATCCTGAGGAAGGATCCAGTTATTTAGAGGCTAAATATGAAAATATGACTCATATCCAGAGTGAAGTCTCTTGTTGCACATTATACATCACTGAATTACTTACAATAGTTAGGAACTTTTGTGTGTCTTCTACTAAAGCAAAATTAGTAGATTTCCTTGAAACTATCTCTTTTTAGGGTATACATGTGTCTGAACTACAAATTTCACATATCCCATAACTAAGATCAATATATTTTGGCATTTAACTTCATCCATTATAAACTTTTATACTACATTCCGCATCCTTTTTACAAATAATAGGTACATACTAGTCATTTTTTTAAATATAAGTTAATTCAAAATTGCCGGAATTTTTCACAATGTTTTTTTCTCTTCACCATACTAGCCATCTCAGAAAATTCAACTCTTTGTTATTAAAGATTTGTAACAATAGTAAATTTGAAGGACAACTGGTATAGGATAACTGAGAAACGCTCACACTTAGCATATATTTTTCTCTAGTTTCACTAGAATTCCTCAGGCATTCTATTAACCAACAGGAGGTTTCATAATGATGAGTGGAAATGAGAGACATGGAAGCATGGACTTACCAAGAAATGATAGTAAAAGGAGTATAATTTTATATTTCAATGACTGTGAATTATTATCCTGTTTACAAATTAACACATTATTATGCTACCACACTTTCATAGATGCTGGCAGAAGACATGGGTCTCCTGGGTGAGAGACAAAGGATATAATTTCTTTGTTCCAAACCACACAAAAGACAGTGGATCAGTCTCCTCAGCCCCCAGTTTCTACAAAATTGAAGCAAAGCTGGGCTCAGGTGGATGTTGCACATGATGGGTTAGTGTCACGGCTGAGAGTGCTGAGCTTAGAAAACCACAACTTAAAAAAAAAAAAAAAAAATGACTGCAAATCTGTCTTCACTTTTCCAGGAAAGAGACGTTATCTCTTTTAAGCTGGTCTGTAAACAAACCTGTTTCCAACTGTGAAGGAGGACACCATTTCTATCTTCCAAGGCTATTTGCTATACAAACATTCTTGGAATTCAGTCCAGGACCAAAGGTGATACATGTGCAGACATGTAATAGGGAATTCTCTCCCTATTAAAGCCCCATATGTCACTTCATTGTGATTGGAGGATTTCAGAAATAGTACAAGCTAGAACTGACAAAATTATTACTATGATCCAAAGAAAATTAAGCAGTTTATATGTATTTGTCACCAAGAACTGTGAAAGTGTTTCACTGTATTTATAATGAGCAATCATTTTCCCTAGATTAATGCTCTTGGGACAATAACACAATCAGCATACTGTTAGACAAATATTCTCAATGAAACATTAATCCATTTTGCATGAAAGTCAGCCTTGTTATAATTAAATTTGTCCTAGGCAATGGCACCCCCACTCCAGTACTCTTGCCTGGAAAATCCCATGGACAGAGGAGCCTGGTGGGCTGCAGTCCATGGAGTGGCTAAGAGTCAGACACGACTGAGCGACTTCCCTTTCACTTTTCACTCTCATGCATTGGAGAAGGAAATGGCAACCCACTCCAGTGTTCTTGCCTGGAGAATCCCAGGGATGTGGGAGCCTGGAGGGCTTCCGTCTATGGGGTCACACAGAGTTGGACACGACTGAAGCAATTTAGCAGCAGCAGCAGCAACAGTTTTAGAAGTTTGTAGATCATTTTAGTCTTCAAATATCTCCTTTTTATTTTTCTCTTACTCATGCTCTGTTTGACTGTAATAATTTTCTTGTCACCATCAAATCCATCTAAAGATCGCCACCTCTTCCCTGGATCTCAGGAATAGATAGGATAACCTGAATCTTCATGTCTTCAGATCTTTGTACCCTTTCTCATGTTCTATGGCACTCAAGTGGAAACAATGGTTTTCACATCCATGCTGTGGATACATGTGGATGTGGATACACTGTTCAGTAGTAAACATATTTCTGCTGCTTTGATTTATCAACATCATTCTGGAATTTTAAGGAAAAATCACTTTCACTTAGTTATTTGCATTCTGTGTGATCAGGATTTATTTTAAAAGTATGTATAGGCATCACAAAGAAGTAAAAATCATAATCCACATGGTGGAAGAAAAATATTTGTTTCATATCTAATAACAAAGAATTAGTTAACACAAAAATTAAAATATACTAAATATTTTTAGCTACAAACTAATAAGAAAATGGATAAAAGTTACAACAAACATATCGAAAGATAACACAAATGGACAATAAATATATGCAAATATACTAAGCCTTAGGTATCAGAAAATTTATAATTAAAACTACACTGAAACAGTGTTCTGTACTACTAATTTGGCAAGAGTTCCAATTAGTAAGACTAAGAAAAGGTTGGCACACTTATGGTACTCCGGATCTCTCATATACTGCTTGTGGGTTAAAACTGATATAATTACTCTGGAAAATAATTTAGTGACATCTTGTAAACAAGTAAATGCTTGTGCATCTGGTCCAGGAAACAAGGAAAAAACACCAGAGAAACATTGTTTTTAATGTAATACTAATGAAAGCCATTAATGTCTATTAAAAGAATGATTAAATAATTTTACAAAAACAGAGACTAAAAATAAACCAATTTGGAAACTGTGTGTATGTGTGTGATACGTGTGTGTGTGTTCTCTTCCTCAGAGAGAAAAGGCTGAAAGATAGATTGGTTAAAATCGAAAACTATAAAACACTGATGAAAGAAATCAAAGAAGACCCTAATAGATGGAGGAATATACCATGCTCATGGGTTGGAAGAATCAATATAGTGGAAATGAGTATACTACCCAAAGCAATCTACAGATTCAATGCAATTCCCATCAAGCTACCAGCAGTATTTTTCTCAGAACTAGATCAAATAATCTCAAGATTTGTATGGAAATACAAAAAACCTCGAATAGCCAAAGCAATCTTGAGAAAGAAAAATGGAACTGGAGGAATCAACTTGCCTGACTTCAGGCTCTACTACAAAGCCACAGTCATTAAGACAGTATGGTACTGGCACAAAGACAGAAATATAGATCAATGGAACAAAATCGAAAGCCCTGAGATTAACCCACACACCTATGGACACCTTATCTTCGACAAAGGAGGCAAGAATATACAATGGAGTAAAGACAGTCTCTTTAACAGGTGGTGCTGGGAAAACTGGTCAACCACTTGTAAAAGAATGAAATTAGACCCCTCTCTAACACCATACACAAAAATAAACTCAAAATGGATTAAAGATCTAAATGTAAGACCAGAAACTATAAAACTCCTAGAGGAGAACATAGGCAAAACACTCTCCGACATAAATCACAGCAGGATCCTCTATGATCCATCTCCCAGTATACTGGAAATAAAAGCAAAGATAAACAAATGGGATCTAATTAAAATTAAAAGCTTCTGCACAACAAAGGAAACTATAAGCAAGGTGAAAAGACAGCCTTCTGAATGGGAGAAAACAATAGCAAATGAAACAACTGACAAACAACTAATCTCAAAGATATATAAGCAACTTATGCAGCTCAACTCCAGAAAAATAAATGATCCAATAAAAAAATGGGCCAAAGAACTAAATAGGCATTTCTCCAAAGAAGACATACGGATGGCTAACAAACACATGAAAAGATGTTCAACATCACTCATTATCAGAGAAATGCAAATCAAGACCACAATGAGGTACCATTTCACACCAGTCAGAATGGCTGCGATCCAAAAGTCTACAAGCAATAAATGCTGGAGAGGATGTGGAGAAAAGGGAACCCTCTTACACTGCTGGTGGGAATGCAAACTAGTACAGCCATTATGGAAAACAGTGTGGAGATTCCTTAAAAATTGCAAATAGAACTGCCTTATGACCCAGCAATCCCACTGCTGGGCATACACACTGAGGAAACCAGAATTGAAAGAGACACATGTACCCCAATGTTCATTGCAGCGCTGTTTATAATAGCCAGGACATGGAAGCAACCTAGATGTCCATCAGCAGATGAATGGATAAGAAAGCTGTGGTTCATATACACTATGGAATACTACTCAGCCCTTAAAAAGAATAAATTTGACTCAGTTCTAGTGAGATGGATGAAATTGGAACCGATTATACAGAGTGAAGTAAGCCAGAAAGAAAAACACCAATACAGTATACTGACACATATATATGGAATTTAGAAGACAGTAATGATGACCCTATATGTGAGACAACAAGAGACACAGAGGTATAGAGTGGACTTTTGGACTCTGAGGGAGAGGGAAAGGGTGGGATGGTTTGGGAGAATGGCAGTGAAGCATGTGTATTTTCCTGTAAGAAACGAAGCGCTAATCTATGTTTGGTGTAGGATGCAGGATGCATGGGGCTGATGCACAGGATGATTCAGGTAGAGGATGTGGGGTGGGAGGTGGGAGGGGGCTTCGGCATTGGGCGATTGTGTTCACCTATGGCTGATTCGTGTCAGTGTATGGCAAAACAAATACAGTATTGTAATTTAAAAAATAAATAAATTTAATTTAAAAAATTTTTTTAAATATATGGAAAAATTGGTAATGTTCTAACATTCTCTTTCTTTTACTGAAGAGTGAGCTTACTATTATTCTTCATACTATATCATGTATCTAATATTTTTAATGTATCAATTATTTCAAAATAAAAGATGGGAGTAAAAGTCAATCTATATAAACCTGTTTGTTTTTTTAAAAAAAAGGATATACCGGAACATACTCACATGACACAAGTACACAAGACAGAGAGAAAGCGTAAGTGGAGAGATTTGGATTTGGTTTGAGTTGGAATGGGTTACAAGGGCAGGTGCATTCCATTTGCTGATGTCATACAACAAATGTCATTTTTAGGCAAATTTTTCCGTATTTAACCTCATCTTTATTGCAACAGCCTATGAGGTTTTTTAGACCAATTGTTCTTGGCTTTTAAACCTTAATCCCCAATTCTCTTAAGATGCATTTTCCTTCATCTTTATGAAAATTAAAATTTAGACTATTGACCTTCTTTAGTCTTGCTGGAATTCTAGGAAAAATGAAACATAACATGAGCTTTGGCTTATAAACTTGAATAATAAATTTTTAGATACTGACTCTATTGACCTCATTTGAAGCAACTGACAAACTGGAAAACCTGCTAAGACTCCTTCTCTAGTGAATTTTATTTGCATCATTGTATATTAACTCACCAAAAATGACTTATTGTTTTGGGTTCATCACATTTTTTCCTTTAAAACTGGAATATATTCTTGTAATATTCATTTTTCCCCAAGATGACTCCATGCTTCCGTATTTTTTAATAATGAACAGAAAATGAGTTAGAGACTGTAGATTTCAGAATGCCATGGGATAAAAAGAAGGGTACTTAAACTGTTCCTCCTTTTCTTTAAAAAATGGAAGTGGGTTTAGACAAAATTTTATTTTTTAATTAAACTTGGTGGTGACACTAGTGGTAAAGAATCTGCCTGCCAATGCAGGAGACACAGCAAGAAACACAGTTTTGATTCCCTGGGTCAGGAAGATCCCCTGGAGTAGGAAACAGCACCATGCTCCAGTATACTTGACTGGAAAAATCCACGGACAGAGGAGCCTGGTGGGCTACAGCCCATGGGATCTCAAAGAGTCAGACACAATGAGTGACTAAGCATACACATACATAGTGTTAATACTATCGTACATTTGTTTTATAGTCTAATCAATTATTAATCACTGAATTTGAAAACAGCTTTTGCAAACTACATTAATATTTTATGATACTTTGCTGGCTTTCATGGTATCTAAACATGTGCTATACCTTCTGTGGGATCCACTGATGATTAAAAAAAAATAAAAAGGCACTTCATGCTTATATGGTTATCATGACATTGGAGAATTTTCAAGACTTTATGTTACTGGAGATTTTCTAAATTGTGGATTACAATACACTGTTAAAGAAAACATTACTGTTAAACCACAGAGAAAATGTAAATCTTAATTTTTGCAAAAGTGACAATCTCATAATAAATAATGAATATATATAGACTTTTTATTCTGTTTTACACTTTTATCTCCAGACCTTAAAATAAAATGCAAAACCAAGTTGATATTTATGAGAGTATACTTTATATTTTAAACTATTTTATACCAGGTATTTGTGATTATACCTTAAATTTTAAGCAAAAATTATACTTGAGGTGCTAGATGCTGTTATATACATTTGCCAAAAGTATATAAAAAGAAACTAAACAAAATGAAGTTTTATTCTTTCTGATAGTAAAATTTATAACACTTATATCTACCAGATAAAATATATATGTATAGGTTTATCAACTGTTAATTAAGTAGCAAAATTGCATTTGTCTTATGCTTTTTTCTCAAAATTATAAAAACAAAGGGCATGAGTCAAATGTTAAAAAAAGTCTCTAACATTTTTTCCCATTTTATTGAAGAAATAATTAACTTTTTCCCAGCACACTATGCAGCATTTGTGCCCCAATGAAAATATAGACTTTTTTTTAATATACTCAAAATAATTGTACATATGTGAGTAAATATCTGCTTGTTTCGTATGTGTACTCATAAAAATGCATGGATATACAAATATGTATGTGTGTGCATATATTTCGGTTCAGTACAGTCGCTCAGTTGGGTCTGACTCTTTCCAGCCGCACTGACTGCAGTACGCCCCACTTCCCTGTTCATCGCCAACTCCCGGAGCTGACTCAAATTCATGTCCACTGAGTCAGTGATGCCATCCAACCAGCTCATCCTCTGTCGTCCCCTTCTCCTCCCACCTTCAATCTTTCCCAGCATCGTCTTTTCAAATGAGTCAGTTCTTTACATTAGGTGGCCAAAATACTGAAGTTTCAACACCAGCATCGGTCCTTCCAATGAATATTCAGAACTGATTTCCTTTAGGCTGGACTGGTTGGATATCCTTGCAGTTCAAGGGACTCTCAAGAGTCTTCTCCAACACCACAGTTCAAAAGCCACAATTCTTCAGCTCTCAGGTTTCTTTATAGTCTAACTCTCACATCCATACATAAATACTGGAAAAGCCATAGTCTTGACTAGATGGACCTTTGTTGGCAAAGTAATTCTATGCTTTTTAATATGCCAGTTGGTCATAGCATTTCTTCCATGAGCAAGTGTCTTAATTTCATGGCTGCAGTCACCATTGGCAGTGATTTTGAAGCCCCCAAAATAAAGTCTGTCACTGTTTCCATTATTTCACCATCTATTTGCCTTGAAGTGATTAGACCAGATGCCATAATCTTAGTTTGTTTTTTTTTTTTAATATTGAGTTTTAAGCGAACTTCTTCAATCTCCTCTTTCACTTTCATCAGGAGACTCTAGTTTTTCTTCACTTTCTGCCATAAGGGTGGTGTCAGCTATGTAACTGAGATTATTGATATTACTCCTGGCAATCTTGATTCCAGCTTGTGCTACATCCAGCCTGGCATATGCACTCTGCATATAAGTTAAATAAGCATATACAGCCTTGATGTACTTCTTTCCTGATTTGGAGCTAGTCTGTTGTTTCATGTCCAGTTCTAACTTTTGCTTCTTGACATTCATACAGATTTCTCCGGAGGTAGGTCAAGTGTTCTGGTATTCCAGTCTCTTTAAGAATTTTCCACAGTTTGTTATAGTCTACAAAGTCAAAGGCTTTGGTGTGTCAATTAAGCAGAAGTAACCGTTTTTCTTGAACTCCCTTGCTTTTTTAATGATCCAGTGGATGTTGGCAATTTGATCTCTGGTTCCTCTACCTTTTAAATCCAGCTTGAACACCTGGAAGTTCACGGTTGAAGTACTGTTGAAGGCTGGTTTGGAGAATTTTTAGCATTACTTTGCTAGCATGTGAGATGAGTGCAATTGTGTGGTAGTCTGAACATTTTTTGATATTGCCTTTCTTTGATATTGGAATGAAAACTGAACTCTTCCAGTCCTGTGGCCACTGTTGAGTTTCTCAAATTTGCTGGCATATTTGGTGCAACACTTCCACAGCATCATCTTTTAGGATTTGAAATAGCTCAACTGGAATTCCATCCCTTCCATTAGCTTTGTTCATAGTGATGCTTCCTAAGGCCCACTTGACTTCCCATTCCAGGATGTCTGGTTCTAGGTGAGTGATCACACCATCGTGGTTATCTGGGTCATTAAGATCTTTTTGTATAGTTCATTTGTGTATTCTTGCCACCTCTTTTTAATACTTTCTGCTTCTGTTAGATCCATACCATTTCTGTCCTTTATTTTGCCCATCTTTGCATGAAATATTCCTTTGGCATCTCTAATTTTCTTGAAAAGATCTCTAACCTTTCCCATTCTGTTGCTTTCCTCTATGTCTTTGCATTGATCACTGAAGACCTTTGGCTGCAAAGAATATAATCAATCGGATTTTGGTATTGACCATCTGGTGATGTCCTTGTATAGTCTTCTCTTGTGCTGTTGGAAGAGGGTGTTTCCTGTGACCAATGCGCTCTCTTGGCAAAACTTTGTTAGCCTATGAATGCTTCATTTTGTACTCCAAGGCCAAATTTGCCTGTTACTCCAGGTATCTCTTGACTTCCTACTTTTGCATTCCAGTCCATTTGTGGGAGTGGGGGTGGGGGTGTTAGTTCTATAAGGTCCTGTAGCTCTTCATAGAACCGTTTAACTTCAGCTTTTTCAGCGTTACTGGTCGGGGCATAGACTTGGATTACTGTGATATTGAATGGTTTGCTCAGAAATGAACAGAGATCATTCTGTCGTTTTTGAGATGGCATTCAAGTACTGCATTTCAGACTCCTTTGTTACTATAATGTCTATTCCATTTCTTCTCAGGGATTCCTGCCCACAGTAGTAGATATAGAGGTCATCTGAGTTAAATTCACCCATTCCAGTCCATTCTAGTTCATTGATTCCTAAAATGTAGATATTCACTTTTTCCATCTCCTGTTTGGCCACTTCCAATTTACCTTGATTCATGGACCTAACATTCCAGGTTTCTCTAAAACATTGCTCTTTACAGCATCAGATTTTACTTCCATCACTGGTCACACCCACAACTGGGTGTTGCTTTTCTTTGGCTCCATCTCTTTGTTCTTTCTGGAGTTATTTCTCCACTGATTGGGCACCTACCAACCTGGGGAGTTCATCTTTTAGGGTCCTATCTTTTTGCCTTTTCATACTGTTCATGGGGTTCTCAAGGCAAGAATACGGAAGTGGCTTGCCATTCCCTTCTCCAGTAGATCACATTTTGTCAGAACTCTCCACCACAACTTGTCCCTCTTGGTGGCCCTACACAGCATGGCTCGTAGTTTCATTGAGTTAGACAAGGTTGTGATCCATTTGATCAGTTTGGTTAGTTTTTTGTGATTGTGATTTTCATTCTTTCTGCCCTCTGATAGATATGGATAAGAGGCTTTGGAAGCTTCCTGATGGGAAAGACTGACTAAGAGAGAAACTTGGTCTTGTTATGATGGGTGGGGCCATGCTCAGTAAAATTTTAATCCAATTTTCTGTTGATGATCTGGCTGTATTCCCTCCCTCTTGTTTGACCTGAGACCAAACTATGATGGACCTAATGAAGATAATTTGGACCTCCTTCAAAAATCCCATGCACCCACTGCTGTACTCAGTGCCCCCAACCCCTACAGCAGGCCACCATTAATCCATGCCTCTGCCAAAGACTCCTGGACACTCATGGGCAAATCTGCGTCAGTCACTTGTGGGGTCTCTGCTCCTTTCTCCTGGGTTCTGCTGCACACAAGTTTTGTTTGAACCCTCTGAGAATCTCTGGTAGGTAAGGGGTTTGATTCTAAACATGATTTTAGCCCTCCTAGAGTCTTGCTGGGGCTTCTCCTTTGCCCTTGTATTTGGGATATCTTTTTTGGTGGGATACATTTTCTAGTCAATGGATGTTCATCAGCGAGTTGTAGCTTTGGAGTTCTTGCAGAAGAAGATTAGCACACCCCCTTCTCTGCTATCTTATGCCGAAAAGCATATGTTTATATATGTGAATAGATAAATTATAGATGGGTATATACATAGATAGAAACATATAAGACAAGGTTTGCTGATAATTGAAATAATCTTAAGCAGAAATTCCCAAAATAAATTATTGTTGCATAAAAACATGAAAGTTCTTGTAGTTAGTTAAGCTACATATTTTTTAATCCCTGCAAGAATTCTTTAAAAATGATTATAAGTATGAAACTGTCTTCCCATAACATGATGATGAAACAAATACAGGAAATAAAATTTGAAGATATTTGATTTATTTTTATATTCCTCTGTAAGGTCAAACACAATTACCAGTGCAAACATTTCACTCTCAATCACTGAAAATTATTTTTAAGGTGTAAAAATGGCTCCTTGTAACCCTGCAATAGGGTGGAATCAGCCTCAAAGTTTCTCAGTGAATACACTAAGCTCCCTAGTCACTCATCCTGCCAGTACTAACAACTAACTCTTGCTTGGTTTAGACAAGATGGTTCTAAGGTTTACTGTATCTTTAAGTTTTCATGGCTTTCTAGTGTAGTCAATTTAATCATTGTTTTCTACCAACTTATCATTCAGACACTTGCTAGTTCTTACGTTACCTATTATCTTTTATCCATTATCACTTACTTTCATTCTGAAGGCCTATATTTGTTCAAATTGAATTGGGGCTGCTTTTATATGTCATCTAAGTTCATTGTAATATAGAAATTGTAAAACCGTGAAAAGAATTCCTCTTCTTCACTACCAGGATTACTACAAACATTCAACCCCCACTTTTTGTCTCCTGAAGTATTAAACGGCCTCTGCTTCCAATTTCATCATACTGTCACTTAATTGATTTTTTTCCAAAACAGGAGTCTGATCATATTTGTCTTCTTAAAATCCTGCAATGGTTCTATTGCTTGCAAGCTAATATCCACATATTTCAACATGATTTAAAACACTTCGTTGATTAGGTACAAACCTTCCTTTCCAATTATTTCCCAATCACACTCTCTACTTCTGAGGTACATTATTCCTCTCTGCATTTGTTCATGCTGTTCCCTCTGAATAGAACATCCAAACATTTGTGCCTCTTGTTTCTCTTTCAGACTTTAGCTCAAGCATTACTTCTACAAAATATCTTTCTGATCCTCTTGAGAGGAGGAATACATATCCTCCTTTTTGTTTTTCTCCAAAACCTCAAAATTACATTCACTCAGCTACCACTATTCTGTGTTTATTTCTTCATGAGCAAAACTTCAATATTAGTGTTTGTTAAATTATATATATATCTTTTAGTAGATTCAAAGTCCCTTTAGGGAAAGGTTTTCTTCATATAATATGACCAGACTTAATACAGGGCTGGAACATACTGTTACCATCTGAGCCATGCTTTCAATTGATAACTATTGAAAAATAGAATGAAGTGAAGTATCCACACCAAAATAATAGCAATATGAGATTAATAAAATATATGAATTATACAAAGGAATTTTTTGCATTTATACTTATCTATATGCTGCTGCTGTTGCTAAGTTGCTTCAGTCGTGTCCGACTTTGTGCGACCTCATAGACGGCAGCCCACCAGGCTTCCCCATCCCTGGGATTCTCCAGGCAAGAACACTGGAGTGGGTTGCCATTTCCTTCTCCAACTCATCTATATATCTATATATATATATATTTGTATATTTACATAAAAATGTACACAGTACAGTAAATAACATCAAAAAATTGAAGTATTTATTATAAATACAGATTTCTGGATTTCAAGAACCAGAAATTTTGATCTCTTAGATCTCTAGGACACAAAAATCTGTACTTTGGCTAACTCCCAAGTTTATTCATCTTCATACTAAGGTAAGAGGATAAATTCTTATAAAGTATTGCAATAAAAATGAGATAAGCTTTAACTGAGTGATGGAAAAAACATCTTTGTTTTCATAATGAGCAGAGTTGAATTATGGAATTCTAAAACTCTGAATCTTGACTATCAACAAGTTTTCTCATATGTCAGTTCAGCTATCTCCAGATAGTTCATGATGGCATCGTCTACCAACAAGGTTGCTTAATAGTCTTAGAGGTCAGAGTCATTTGATGGTTTCAACACTAAATGCTCCTTTTCTCAATTAAATCTCTGTTAGCAGAATTTATTGAGGAACAGAAAAAAGTTTACATAATATACAGATTTTCTATTATATTACCTATATTTTTCAATATATATATATACACACACACACACATTTTTACCAATATAATTTTCAGTAATCAGAATATATAAGTGATGAAGGTAAAATCTATCTGAAACTTAAAATACAGTATATTTCAGTATCTGAAGCATAGTATACTTCTTCAAGTGTACTTACTAAAATCTGAATGCTTCATCCATGCACCTAAATGCAATTATCATAGCTCAAGTAGAATAAGAAAATATTATTGCTCCACTTAAGTCTTTTCTTCTCGGGAACATATGTAACTTGCAAAATGCTTTATATTTCTGTGTGGACACACACAAACATTCAGTTTCTTAAGGATCATATGGTTTCTTTTAAAATCTTTTGTCTTTCAGATTATATAGACATTTACTATTGATTTGGCTTGTCTAATTCATTTTCAGAAATGAAATGAGTTTTCTGATTAACTTGACTCATTCTTAAATGTGTAGATTAAATGCCCCTTAATGTGGCTGTTCACATCTGGTATTCCAGATGTTTGCCATAATAATCATATAAAACCAACACAGAATTTCTAAGGCCATGAAAAACACTGAAGAATGAATAAAGGCAGAATTGTGTCTCTTCCTACATATGACTCCGTAGAAATTGGGTATTCTGTACTGCACTACCCAAATCAATTCATCAAAACCTTAAAACCTAAATAGTTCTAATCCAGCCTTAAATGAACTGGAGCCCTAAATAGCTTAAAATGAATTTCCCATTCAAAGATTCTCCTGAGTATAGAAGTCTTTCCAGACAAATACCCTTGAATGTTTCCTTTAACACGATGATTTTTTTTTTTTTTTAATCAAGACTGAGGTTTGATGGGATATGGTGCAGTCTGGGCTAGACAGCCGGGATGAGGAGACTGTACAGTTACCTAGAAGCTGTGCAAGGGAAGGTCCAAATTGCAGATACTAGGAGAGGGATAGTAACATGCGTATGTCATTTCAGAAGTGGTTGCCATCAGACAGCAAGTAGGGACACTAGTGCAGTGGAGCAATGTGAATGTTTCTGGGTGTGTGGCCGCTAGATATTTTAGAATGTAAATGTGATGGAAGAGTTTATACTGCTCCCTTGTACTGATATTACAGAAAAAGAAGCTGAGACAGAATTTTCTTTTCTTTTTTTTTCCTTTTCTTTTTGTTTTGTTTTTTGTTTGTTTTTGTTTTTTTTTATTTTTTTAATTACAATACTGTATTTATTTTGCCATACATTGACACGAATCAGCCATAGGTGAACACAATCTCCCAATGCCGAAGCCCCCTCCCACCTCCCACCCCAGAATTTTCTTTTAACTTACCTGAATCAGTAATTGAGATTTCCCAATATGAATGACAGCAAGAATTTCTGAGTTCACAGCTCTGTACTAGAGTATTTCATTTAAAACCATCAGGTAATCTTATATTTATTCAATATTTTTTTGCACAAAGTAGAGAGTATATATACAAAATTTTGAAAATTTTGAATTTAAGTATATTCTGACATACTTAAATGATGGATATAAATAATTAAGATAAAATGAATACTGAATATTGCAGACTTCATGTATGATTAAAACAGATTAAGGAGGAAAAGTACAGAATGAGGGCCACACACACACCCTAATGAAAATATCAATGGAAATAACTATCTCAATATAAACATAATATCATCTGAAGACACAATTTTAATATAATTACTAATCAATGAAAAGAAGTATGTTTTTTAGTTTGTTTGTTTTTACCAAGAGGAGAAATATTCCACCATGTCATACATATTTAGTGTTCAATTCTGGGGAACACCTGTGTTACAGAGAACTTTGGTAAACAATTATATCCTGAGAAAACAATCAATTTAATTCAGTTTAACATCTACCAACATGCTGGTAATTTACCAAATCCTTTCTAGATTTTATAGACTATTTCATTCAGTTCAGTTCAGTCACTCAGTCGTGTGCGACTCTTTGCGACCCCACTGACTTCAGCACTGCCAGACTTCCCTGTCCATCACCAACTCCCAGAGCTTACTCAAGCTCATGTCCATCGAGTCAGTGATGCCATCAAGCCATCTTATCCTCTGTCATCCCCCCTCTTCTCCCTTCCTCAATCTTTCCCAGAATCAGGGTCTTTTCAAATGAGTCAGTTCTTTGCATCAGGTGGCCAAAGTCTTGGAGCTTCAGCTTCAACATCACTCCTTCCAATGAATATTCAAGACTGATTTCCTTTAGGATGGGCTGGTTGGATCTCCTTGCAGTCCAAGGGACTCTCAATAGTCTTCTCCAACACCACAGTTCAAAATAATCAATTCTTTGGCGCTCCACTTTCTTTATAGTCCAACTCTCACATCCATATATAAATACTGGAAAAACCATAGCTTTGACTAGATGGACCTTCATTGGCAAAGTAATATCTCTGTTTTTTTAATATGCTGTCTAGATTGGTCATAACTTTTCTTTCAAGGAACAGGCGTCTCTTAATTTCATGGCTGCAGTCACCATCTGCAGTGATTTTGGAGGACCCTCCCCAAATAAAGTCTCTCATTGTTTCCTTTATATACCCACCTATTTGCCATGAAGTGATGGGACCAGATGCCATGATCTTCGTTTTCTGAATGTTGAATTATAAGCCAACTTCTTTCACTTTCATCAAGAGGTTTAGAAAGCCTTATATCAAACATATAATTTGTCAAAGTAAAATTGTACTTATCTGAAAAATGGAAAACTCTGAGATGAAATGATTTTGGGGGCATACTGACACTCATTAGGAACTTAATAAGAAAGAAACTGAATAGATTATTTTTGAGGTAGCAATTTTCCCATTAATCCACATGCTCAAGCAGAGGGCATTGGTGAGAATGTTTGGGTACTCTGAGAAAAATGGGGTTGTATCTTATGTTTGGTGAAAACCTCCCTGCAACTCAAAATTTTGTTTCTTCCCGGCTGATTTATGGCATGTGCAGAAATAGAACCTACTATTAAAAATAGAACCTACTATTAAAAATAGAACTAGGGACCCTGCCTTTTATTCTTTCCAATACAGTCTGACTAATCTGGGTGATATTTACCAGCCTACTTCATCTCTTTCAGCAGTAGAAAGATAATGCATTAGAGCCACTTCATATCAGAAAAAAGTTTCCCTGACTCTGTCTACTGTGTCCTTGATGGCAGTCGTACAATAGTTTTTCTTATCCAGAAGGATGGAAAATTATATACTTGATGCAAAGGACTGTGAGGAATTTGGAGGTGATATTGTTTGAAACCTAAACAAAAGAAGCATTATTTAATGTATTACTTTGAAAAATGCCATGGTTATACTTTTTCTGATGTCCTTAACATAATAATTAGATTATACAGCCATTTTATTTTACTTATACTATAAAAATTATTTTTATCCCCTTTGTGATGGGAGAACAATGTAAGACAAGAATTTAATAAAATGTATTCTACTTGATTTTCAATTGGTTTTGAAAACAATGAGGTATATAAAATATGATCAACTTGTCATATACTTACTTCATTTTTGAATAATATGGAGGCTTAATGTGTGTCTGACAAGATTCTTAATACATCATATGAATTTAATATTTTAAGCACTTTGGTCAATATTGAAAGAAAAGCTCATTTTCACCTAATGAACATACCAAGTTAATTAGCCATCATTTATAATCCTAGTAATGTGGAAGTTAATATAGCATTTCAAAATAAATTTAAGACTGTTGCTGACACAGGCAGCATAATATTTTTGCAAGATATGAAGGTTATAACCACATAATCATGCTAACTTTTAAGTGTCCTTGAAAGTGACCAAGGTAAAGCAATTCAATAATTACAAAAAAAAAAAAACTGATGTTTTTCCCAAAATCTGGATAATAAATATCATTTTGAATGTGAAACACTTCAACTGTATCTGAACATTCCGTATTTCTTATTTACCAGTTTTCTCTGCTTTAGCACATGTTCTACATGACAGGTTAGATACCCTGTAAAGTCTTTGCCCTGAAAAGATGTCCTGGCTGACGCTGGTGACTATTTTGTTCCAGTACACAGATATGAAAATACTTGACTGCAAAAGAATTCCAAGTAGTTCAAATCTGAAAATATTAGGAATTAAACACTAGAGAAATGCCCATATAGCTGTAGCAGACAAAATGTTTTCTCGGATCACTATCCAGAACTTAGAATATAATCAGTTCTGCAAATGTAAATGTTTATTGTAAGTGGACATTGCTTTTGAGAAGTTCTCAAGCAGTTCTTTTATAATATTTTTTATTATAAATTTTATCCTACATTAACTCAACATGTCATAGGATTGGGTCATTGATGGTAAAGGGGAAAATTATAAATCCAAGCTTAAAAAAATGAAAACAATTTGCAGTCCATTTAAATATTTATATTTGCATTATTTAAATCATCATCAAAAAGTATTTCAGAAAGACTAAAATTAACTAATTTAGCATTTCACTCTAAAATTCATACATTCTAAATGAGTAAAAAATATGAATATAAACTGTTGGAAATCAATTAATCAGGTCTCAAATGATATATGATGTTTTATTTTCCACTTTTATATGCTTATCACAATATGTATTTTGGGAAATAATTCACAATGAGTGAACACAGGTCCCCAAATCATATTGTTCATTTTCCATTCATTATAATTTGTTAGTTAGAAAATAAAAATACAAAAACTTTATCAGTTAGGATAATTATAACATTTTGTTGAAGAATATTAACTAAATGAAGCAGGAGAGAAGGAAAATATAGAACTCTGTCTATGATTTAATTGTATTGGAAATAACACTTGACCTCCATCAGAGATGTTTCAATCATACAAGTAAGTTGACATTTTTAGATGTTATTATTTTTGTCTATAACAGGTAGAAAGTAACATCTTCCCTATATAAGTCACAATACTGTGTTAAAAAGTGATGAAATGAGTTTTTAGAAATTATAAATAAAGCATATTATTAAATGATTAATAAATGAGTAGACAAAGGTTGAAAAGATTAGTTTGCTTGAAGTCTGTATGTTTCAGCTCAGTTCAGTTCAGTTCAGTTGCTCAGTCATGTCCGACTCTTTGCAACTCCATGGGCTGCAGCATGCCAGGCTTCCCTGTACATCACCAACTCCTAGAGCTTACTCAAACTCATGTCCATAGAGTCAGCGATGCCATCCAACCAGCTCAGCCTCTGTCATCCCCTTCTCCTCCAACCTTCAACCTTTCCCAGCATCAGGGTCTTTTCCAAGGAGTCAATTCTTCGCATCAGATGGCCGAAGTATTGGAGTTTCAGCTTCTGCATTCCTTCTTCCAATGAATATTCAGAACTGATTTCCTTTAGGATGGGCTGATTGGATAACCTTGCAGTCCAAGGGACTCTCAAGAGTCTTCTCCAGAACCAAAGTTCAAAAGCATCAATTCTTCAGCACTCAACTTTCTTTATAGCCCAACTCTCACATCCATACATGACTACTGGATAAAACATAGCATTGTCTAGATGGACCTTTGTTGGCAAAGTAATGTCTCTGCTTTTGAATATGCTATCTAGGTTGGTCATAACTATCCTCCCAAGAAGTAAGCGTCTTTTAATTTCATGGCTACAATCACCATCTGCAGTGATTTTGGGGCCCCCAAAATAAACTCTCTCACTGTTTCCATTATTTCCCCATCTTTTTGCCATGAAGTGATGGGACCAAATGCTATGATCTTAGTCTTCTGAATGTTGAGTTTTAAGCCAACTTTTTCACTCCTCTCTTTCACTTTCATCAAGAGGCTCTTTAGTTTTTCTTTACTTTCTGCCATAAGTGTGATATCATCTGCATATATGAGGTTATTGATATTTCTCCCGGCAAATTTGATTCCAGCTTGTGCTTCATCCAGCCTAGATTTTCTCATGATGTACACTACATAAAAGTTAAATAAGAAGGCTGACAATATACAGCCTTGATGTACTCCTTTCCCAATTTGGAATCAGTTTGCTGTTCCATGTCCAGTTCTAACTTCTTGAATTGCATACAGATCTCAAGGGGCAGGTCAGGTGGTCTTGTATTTCCATTTCTTTGTTTTTAATAAATTTATTTATTTTAATTGGAGGTTAATTACTTTACAATATTGTATTGGTTTTGCCATACATTAACATGAATCTGCCACAGGTATACAAGTGTTCCCCATCCTGAACCCCTCTCCCTCCTCTCTCCTTGTACTATCCCTGTGGGTCATCTCAGTGCACCAGCCCCAAGAATCCAGTATCATGCATCTAACCTGGACTGGCAGTTTGTTTCATGATATTTTACATGTTTTATTGCCATTCTTCAAAATCATCCCACCCTCGCCCTCTCCCACAGAGTCCAAAAGACTGTCCCATTTCTTTAAGAATTTTCCAGTTTGTTGTGATCCATACAGTCAAAGGCTTTGGTGTGGCCAATAAAGCAAAAGTAGATATTTTTCAGGAACTCTTGTGCTTTTCTGATGATCCAGCAGATGTTGGCAATTTGTACATGTACAGTTAGCTTTTTATTTTGGGGGGCTCCAAAATCACTGCAAATGGTGATTACAGCCAAGAAATTAAAAGACGCTTACTCCTTTTCCTTGAAAGGGAAAGCACTCAGGACTGATCTCCTTCAGAATGGACTGGTTGGATCTCCTGCAGTCCAAGGGATTCTCAAGAGTCTTCTCCAATACCACAGTTCAGAAGCATCAATTCTTCAGTGCTCAGCTTTCTTCACAGTCCAAATCTCACATCCATACATGACCACAGGAAAAACTATACTATCTAGGACTAACCTAGATAGTATATTCAAAAGCAGAGACATTACTTTTCCAACAAAGGTCCTTCTAGTCAAGGCTATAGTTTTTCCAGTGGTCATGTATGGATGTGAGATTTGGACTGTGAAGAAAGCTGAGCACCGAAGAATTGATGCTTTTGAACTGTGGTGTTGGAGAAGACTCTTGAGAGTCACTTGGACTGCAAGGAGATCCAACCAGTCCCTTCTAAAGATCAGTCCTAGGTATTCTTTGGAAAGAATGATGCTAAAGCTGAAACTCCAGTACTTTGGCCACCTCATGAGAAGAGCTGACCCATTGGAAAAAACTCTGATGCTGGGAGGGATTGGGGGCAGGAGGAGAAGGGGATGACAGAGGATGAAATGGCTGGATGGCATCACTGACTCGATGGACATGAGTTTGTGTGAACTCCGGGAGTTGGTGATGGACAGGGAAGACAGGCGTGCTGTGATTGATGGGGTCACAGAGAGTCAGACATGACTCAGTGACTGAACTGAACTGAACAGTTATCTTAATTCTATCTGAGGGGTTTGTGCTTCTTAAAAGAGGCATACTCTGAAGAAACAAGATACCATTTTCAATAGCCTTCAATGGTTAGGAGTAAGCAAGTTACCAAGGTGTCAGTTCAGTTCAGTCGCTCAGTCATTTCTGACTCTTTGCAACCCCATGAATCGCAGCATGCCAGGCCTCCCTGTCCATCACCAACTCCTGGAGTTCATTCAGACTCATGTCCATTGAGTCAGTAATGCCATCTAGCCATCTCATCCTCTGTTGCCCCTTCTCCTCCTGCCCCAATCCTTCCCAGCATCAGAGTCTTTTCCAATGAGTCAACTCTTCACATGAGGTGGCCAAAGTACTAGAGTTTCAGCTTTAGCACCAGTCCTTCCAATGAGCACTCAGGACTGATTTCCTTCAGAATGGACTGGTTGGATCTCCTTGCAGTCCAAGGGACTCTCAAGAGTTTTCTCCAACACCACAGTTCAGAAGCATCAATTCTGCAGTGCTCAGCTTTCTTCACAGTCCAAATCTCACATCCATACATGACCACAGGAAAAACCATAGCCTTGACTAGATGGACCTTAGTCGACAAAGTAATGTCTCTGCTTTTGAATATGTTATCTAGATTAGTCATAACTTTCCTTCCAAGGAGTAAGCGTCTTTTAATTTCATGGCTGCAGTCACCATCTGCAATGATTTTAGAGCCCCAAAAGTAAAGTCTGACATTGTTTCCACTGTTTCCCCATCTATTTCCCGTGAAGTGATGAGACCAGATGCCATGATCTTAGTTTTCAGAATGTTGAGCTTTAAGCCAACATTTTCACTCTCTTCTTTCACTTTCATCAAGAGACTCTAGATCCCTCTTCATTTTCTGTCATAAGGGTGGTGTCATGTGCATATCTGAGGTTTCTGATATTTCTCCCGGCAATGCCAAGGTTTAGAGACTCATAATTTCTTGCCTGAGACATTGAATCTTTAACAAGAGACTCCTAGAGGATAGAATTATTGCAATTTATTTTCCTGCCCCAAATGCCTGACTGTGGTGATGAGAACATTGCCTGGGGCAGAAATAGAGGCAATGATAGCAGATGTATCAGTGATGTGGACTCAGAGTCATCATAGGGGATGGGCCCCGGCTCTGGTTCCCACTGCCAAGTGGCCCCTGACCCTTGACTTATGTTCTGAGCCTGGTACTCTAACCTTTCTGTGATTACTAATACCTATTCAATGTTCTTCCAAAATGTATCATTTTCTGCCAAGAGAGTCAAACTTGACATTTGCTACTTGAAACAAACAAACAAACAAAATCTGACTGTGTCATGAAAAGAAATCACTGGTGGTTTATTTGATACAAACCTAGTTATAGTAATATAACTGATGCTCTCTTTAAAGAGTAACAATATCATGATATAGTTCATAAATTCTTCTTTGTGGCTAGAAAGCCTCTTTCTTTCTATCTCTGATATTTTATATATCTTAATATATTAATACTATCTTGTATGATGCCTTACCTGGAATGAGTGTACTCAGAGACACTTCATAATTACTTTTGTAGCCCAAATTCCCATCAGAACTTACAATAATCACTGTCCTAAAAAGAGCTAGTTAAAAGTGGCATGTACCAAAATAAGAGGATTGGTATAATAGCAATGCATATTTTCGTGTCAACAGTTGTTTTACTTTTCACTGCAATACAGTGTTTCTTATCCTTCACTTGTATAATAGAATAAATGACATATTTCTGAGGACTGATTCATTTGTCTTGGTTTGTGTGAATTGATTCATTTTAGAGCATTTGCCAGAATAGTTGGTATCAAAATCATGCTATATACAAAACATATAAATGCATTATTGAATGAAGAATGAACTAAAAGACCATAAGTTCTCAAAGATGATGTTCACAGCAAGAGGATTAAATTGCATAAAAATCAAGTCACTACTCTGAAATACATAGTGTAATAAAAGCTTGAGAGAAAAATGTAAGATGAACTCAATTTCTCAGCCATTGCTATGAGTCTGGATGTGCATCCTGCTGTTATGTGAACAATTACCATGCCTGGAGGGAACTGAATGAATGTTGGCACCTATTGGCAGATGAAATAAAAACCTAAGCTTATTCTCCTATCATGAGGCTCACATGCCATATGCTAAAAACTAATACATTAAGCTGGCATAATGAGGAAGATAACACATTGTGTTCCTGCTTGCTTACGTTGCAAAAACTATGACACCATTATACAAATTGCCTGTAATTCATTGATCTTCCTTTTTCTCGCAATTCTTTGAATTTTAGAAGTACCTAAGTTATGAAAATATAACAGTCGATTTGCTTAAAAGTAGAAGATACATTGAACTTTGGCCTAAATCTTTTCTCTCCATTTTTCTTGAATCTGCCAAGATATTTGCCATTGAATACCATTTTCTGTATTTGTCTTTTTTTCATAAAACAGTACTGTATAGAAAACCTGCAGCTATAACAGTGAAAATCCTATTTTCATTAGATGGGTTTTTTTATAATTTTGCTTTTCATTTTAACTTTATTACTATGTTCCCTGCATGAAAGATATGCAAAATATATAAACTGGTCTAGGTTTTGGGCCAAGGGATCAGTGAATATTTGACTATGGATTGATAATTGATACATGGGATGCTTGAAAACTTAGAATGATAACTAAGTTCATTCTAAACTTAGAATGAAGCTCAAGTGAGAACGTATGGGTGGGGGGAATGAACCATTGCCTCAAATAAAGAGAAGCAAATTTAGTTCTTTCCAATTACCCTTGTGGATATTTCTGAACATAAAAACAGACAGAGCAGCATAAGGTCACAGGCATATAAGAGTAATGCACATGTGATTGCTAGAGCCTGAGACCTCTTATCAAATAATCCAGTCAGCAGTATGTTCTGCATCTGGGCATACACAGTAAAGTAGTCAAAGAAATATAGGACACAATTTTTATTTTCAAGGAGCTTAAAATTCAAATAGCATGCCAACACAAACAGGGTTATGGTGTGGAAAATAAAATTGAATTAGATTAAAATTAGGTGTAATCTAGATGGGATAAATCAAACTACTGTGGGACTCCTGAAAAATCAGAAGACTTTGTGTAGAAGATTGGATTTGATTTGTTGAAAGATGTGAAGAATGTGGATAGTAAAGCAAAGGTGTTAGAGATGTTAGGGAAAGACAAGCCAAGATAAACCACTGTCCTGCCACTATCCTGGCAATAAGCATGCTTTGTCTTCAGGAGAAAGGAATAGTAATAAATGATGAAATGTCACTGAATAATTCAAATATGTGTGGGGAGGAAAGAAAAGACGGCTCATGGAAAATATTGAAAAAGCAGATATTTGAATTTGTTCTGGTAGATAATAAGGAAACATTGAAGAAAACACAATTTCATTCAAAGCTAATACATATTAATGTAATTCCCAGCTACTCTCTGGCCATTGTGCAGGATGGTAAAATAGCTAAAAATAATTTCCCCTGCTTTAGAGGAAATTCAAAGGAAAGGAAAGACTCCAAAAGTTATATTTTTGGGAATTGCCTAGCTCTTATTAATGTTACATATCGATAAAGTATTCTAAGTGTATCAGCTAGTATTATATAGTATGTGATTTTTTTCACCTTGAAAATGTTTTCTGCTTTGCTTCAAAATTTACCTTTAGAAACTCAAAAAGAGAAACATAGAATATGGAATTTCTGGTTAAGTGACTTTGTAAATCAATATTTTCTGTTTCTCTGATACACTATTCAGTTCAGTCGCTCAGTCGTGTCCGACTCTTTGTGACCCCATGAATCACAGCACGCTAGGGCCTCCCTGTCCATCACCAACTCCCGGAATTCACTCAAACTCACATCCATCGAGTCGGTGATGCCATTCAGCCATCTCATCCTTTGTCATCCCCTTTCCTCCTGCCCCTAGTCCCTCTCAGCAGATGTTCAAGATGGTTTTAGAAAAGGCAGAAGAACCAGAGATCAAACTGCCAACATCTACTGGATCATGGAAAAAGAAGAGAGTTCCAAAAAATATCTATTTCTGCTTTATTGACTATGCCAAAGCCTTTGACTGTATGGATCACAATAAACTGTAGAAAATTCTGAAAGAAATGAGAATACTAGACCACCTGACCTGCTCTCTTGAGAAACCTGTATGCAGGTCAGGAAACAACAGTTAGAACTGGACATGGAACAACAGACTGGTTCTAAATAGGAAAAGGAGTACGTCAAGGCTGTATATTGTCACCCTGCTTATTTAACTTATATGCAGAGTACCTCATGATAAATGCTGGACTGGAAGAAGCACAAGCTGGAATCAAGATTGCTGGGAGAAATATCAATAACCTCAGATATGCAGATGACACCACCCTTATGGCAGAAAGTGAAGAGAAACTAAAAGTCTCTTGATGAAAGTGAAAGAGGAGAGTGAAAAAGTTGGCTTAAAGCTCAACATTCAGAAAATGAAGATCATGGCATCCAGTCCCACCATTTCATGGGAAATAGATGGGGAAACAGTGGAAACAGTGGCAAACTTTATTTTGGGGGCTCCAAAATCACTGCAGATGGTGATTGCAGCCATGAAATTAAAAGATACTTACTGCTTGGAAGGAGAGTTATGACCAACCTAGACAGCATATTGAAAACCAGAGACATTGCTTTGCCAACAAAGGTCCATCTAGTCAAGGCTACGGTTTTTCCAGTGGTCATGTATAGATGCGAAAGTTGGACAGACTGCGAAAGTTGGACAGACTAAGAAATCTGAGTGCCGAAGAACTGATGCTTTTGAACTGTGGTGTTGGAGAATATTCTTGATAGTCCCTTGGAGTGCAAGGAGATCCAACCAGTTCCTTCTAAAGGAGATCAGTCTTGGCTGTTTTTGGAAGGAATGATGCTAAAGCTGATACACTATATCCTCCATCAAAATGTGCAGCACTGAAAGATAAATCATGTAAAGAAATATAGGTTTCCCAGTTGGTGCAGTAGTAAAGAATTCACCTGCAAATGCAGGAGACCCAACAGCTTTATCCCTGGGTCAGGAAGAACCGCTGGAGGAGGAAATGGCCACCCACTCCAGTATTCTTGCCTGGAAAATTCCATGGACAGATGTCCTTGGGGTCACAAAGAGTCAGATATGACTGACTACACACACGCACACATAAAGAGATATAAATCCCAACAAAGTAAATATTTATAGATATCAAAAATAAATATAAACATAACTCAATGAGTAGAAGATAAATCTATGTGCTCTCTGGTTTTCAGGTATCAATGCTGAGAAAATCTAAAGTTCACCTTGTCTAAGTAATAAAGATGAAACCCGCAACATATAAAAGATTGAAGGGACCAAAAATAGGCTTACTTCTGAAAATCAGGGTTAAAGAGAATTTCCACTTATGGTAAAAGGAGATGAAATAAGTTAACACCAAATAGGTCTTAAAATTGTGGCTTTTTGAAGTTATGGATCTGGGAAGTAGATGGACAAAGACCTGACTTAAGACTAGAACTAAAACAACACATCTCTTGTTTAAGATCTGAATTTACAATATCCCTGGTATCACTGTAAGATAAGAGCTCCAAACTGACTCTTTAAGAATTGGTTTTGTTTCAGGAGCCTTGTGGGTTAGTTGAAAAGTGAAAGTGTTAGTCATTCAGTTCTGTCTGACTTTTGTGACCCCATGGACCCAGGCTCCTCTGTCCATGGAATTGTCTAGGCAAGAATACTGGAGTGGGTTACCATTCCCTTCTCCAGGGGATCTTCCCAACCCAGGGATGTAACTCAGGTCTCCTGAATCACAGGCAGAATTTTTACTGTCTGAGCTACCAGGCATTTAAATACAGTATGCAAGATGGTTATAAGGAAGAAATAGAGAGACAAAGAATCACTGCTCTGATTATTGCAACATACCATACAAGGTGAATCTAAAAATCAAAATTCTGATGAACATAAAGAATGAAAAATAGTAAATTACTCTAAACAAATTTACACGAAATTAAATAAGAATAATATAATAAATAAAATCTGTACATACTCATATTTAATGTCATTAAAGTGATGAAGAAATAACATTCAAAGATTTATTTCTTTGGCTGCGGGTAAGAAAGCTGTGGTACATATATACAATGGAGTATTACTCAGCGATTAAAAAGAATACATTTGTATCAGTTCTAACGCGATGGATAAAATTGGAGCTGATTATACAGAGTGAAGTAAGCCAGAAAGAAAAACACCAATACAGTATACTGACACATATATATGGAATTTAGAAAGATGGTAATGATGACCCTGTATGCGAGACACAGATGTATAGAATGAACTTTTGGACTCTGAGGGAGAGGGTGAGAGTGGGATGATTTGGAAGAACGGCATTGAAACATGTATACTATCATGTAAGAAACGAAGTGCCAGTCTATGTTCGATACAGGATACAGGATGCTTGGGGCTGGTGCACAGGGATGATCCAGAGAGATGATATGGGGTGGGAGGTGGGAGGGGGTTCAGGATCGGGAGCTCGTATACACCTGTGGTGGATTCATGTCGATGTATGGCAAAACCAATACAGTACTGTAAAGTAAAATAAAATCAAAATTAAATTTAAAAAAATTATTTCTGCAAAACTGGTGCAGAAAGGAGACACTATCAGATGACTATGATATCTTCATTGGAAATATTTGAAACAATGTGAATGTTAAAGACAAAAACACAAAGTAGGATGAATTCTGAAATGTTTAGAGTTGGGGTCTACCATATCAGTTGAACCTGATGATGGAGACAACTCTTCTGGATGCTTTGGAAAGATTCCCTTCTACAAGGAGATGAAAGACAAAACCTTCAAAAATTCAGAGGTTGCCATGTGGGTGAAATTTTTAGGATTTCAGTAATCTTTGGCATGCCAAAATATTCTTTTATGTAAGTGTTTCATTAACCTTACCCTCAGAGTTTCTGATTAGTAGAAACGGTCAAAACTCAAGTTTTTATATTTTTAACAAGTTAAAATGCAAATCCATGTCATATGAAACAGAAATCAAGAAATTATTTCAAGAGCATATTTGGCACTAGTTGAGATTAAGTGCCTGACCATGTGACATCAGGAATGGATATTATCACATTCAGGGACTCACAATATTGTATAGATACAGCAGCAATATGTTATACAAAAGAAATGATACTCTTAGGATCTAGCCCTGCAAGATCCAGAGGACACAGTAAAGTGCGAAAGAGGCAGCCCAGACTTTCATGTTTCCTACCTCTGTTTCATTACTGCCTCTCCCTCAACTTAACACCCATATCCTCCTTGAGGGTTCCTTAAGACTCATTGGCAAAGGTGGATATGAATGCAGCTTTCATTTGCAGATGAGTTAAGTTCTTATTAGAAGAAAATGGACTGCTTCCAAATTACGGTCGTTTTGAGGGCTGACCCTAAAAGCACTGGACAGAAGGAAATAGCCTCACAGTGTAAAGAGCTATATACAGAACACATGATCACTTACTTTGGGGCTGAAATGGCTTTGAGTACAGTTAAATGCTGACTCCTATGCAGGCATGAGTGGTGTCCTATGTTGCCCCAGTACATGGCATAATGGAAGTCAAACGAATATGGTAAAGAGTAAAATGGTGGATCTATGGGACTAAGTGCCAAACACATATATTGTTTTTCACATTAATACACACTAGAGAACAATGTTGAGAAACTCTTAACAAGATAGATAGGATGATTTTTCTTGTCTCCGTCTATCAACCGCTCTCTTCATAAACTTCCATGCTGGTCCAATGAATCTGATAAGAGCGTACCTGGTAGCAAGTCTCTAAACTGGCCTCAAGAACACATATTCCCGTTTTCCACCTATAAATCTACAAGCAGAAGAGGCAACTCTGATCCCTTTATCTTATCACCATTCCTCAATGAGAACTCTGGTGCCAGCTTGAATATATTGGATGCTTTCTATCCTGGATGATACAACAATTTGTTCTTATTGAAATTGATATCAACTTCAGATAAGAGTTTGTCTTCCTTGCCTGCTGTAGTGCTTCTTTGAGCATTACTATCTTAAAGCCAAGAGAACTGGCATGGAATCCTGTACTGCATTGTCTCATACCATGGACCAATTTTATGGCAGAAGAGGTATGACAATATGCCCCTGACCATAGAACCCACAATATATTGCATCACAAATCCATTACTTGCTATTAGACTGATGGAATGGATATCAAAGTCACCACAAAAAAATAGCTCAGATTGCTATGTCTTATGATTTTGAGATACTATTTTCCAATATTTTCATTGAACAGACAGCTTACATCTGGGGATAGGTACTTCAGTTCAGTTCAGTCGCTCAGTCGTGTCCGACTCTTTGCGACCCCATGAATCACAGCACACCAGGCTTCCCTGTTCATCACCATCTCTTGGAGTTCACTCAGACTCACGTCCATCGAGTCTGTGATGCCATCCAGCCATCTCATCCTCGGTTGTTCCCTTCTCCTCCTGCCCCCAATCCCTCCCAGCATCAGTGTTTTCCAATGAGTCAACTCTTCGCATGAGGTGGCCAAAGTACTGGAGTTCCAGCTTTAGCATTATTCCTTCCAAAGAATTTCTCCACTGATCTCCAGTAGCATATTGGGTACCTAATGACCTGGGGAGTTCTTGATAGGTACTTAGAACCTGGAATGCTTCGATCCAGAAACCATGAGCAGAAGTAAGATTTGTCCCTGTATACAGTCTTCTCAAAAGCCTGCTTGAGAAACAAAAGGCAAGATTAGTGATGTAGATTTTGAAGAATGAATCTGGGAAGACTCACTCTACTGGATATTAATCTATCTATCTATCAACTTATTTATATTATCTAATATTGGTATAGATTGATAAAATGAAGTGGCAACTTTTAAACATGTTAAATGACAGATTTGACTTTACAACGCAATAAAGAATGGACTTTCTATGTAATAGAGCTAGAAAAATTGGTTGTTCTGTGGATAATATAAATTTGAATTCTTTCCTCGTATCATATAACAAAAATCTTTCCAGTTAGATTGCAATTTAAGTGAGAACAGCAAAAAGTTAAAACTGTAAAAATAAAAAGTAAGAAGATATGACCTTAGGATAGGGAAGAATATCTATAGGGCAAAAAGAGCATGAAAGATACAGGAAAATATTTATAAATTTTACCATATTCAATTTAAATTTTCCTGTATGGGCACACCATAAGCAAAATGAAAAGAAAAACCACAGTCTTAGAAATGATACTTACTGGGCCTATATAAAAAGCAAATATTGAATTATATATTGTTAAGAATCTCTCCAGTAGTAGTAATCAATAATAAAATGCCAACCCAATGGGAAAATCAACAATAATAAAAACAACACACACAGGAGGAACCCTGAATTAATAGTGAACACAAAAAAGTCACTAACACCAGAAGTGATTACAAAAATGAAAAAACACAGTTAGAGGCTATTATTATTATTGTTACTATTACATAGGCAAGAACTTTAAGATATTTGCCAATCCCAATAACTGCCAAAGATATAGAAAAATAAAATTAAAAATTTTCTCATGCTCCAGAAATTCATGTAAAATAACACCAGCATTTTGGAATGTAATTTGACTATATCTAGGAAGTTTAAGAGGCACTTTACCATTGAATGATGTTCAGGCATAAGTAACTATAAATCAGATTACTGTGTTTAATCAAGGAAAGGGTTTGTCTCAGGCCTATAATAAAAATTCCCTGGAAACACTAGGTATCCCAAGGCTGAAGCAGTGGCTAACAATGCCTTCAAGAACCCAGACCTATTTAGCCACTCTGCTTTCCTTAATGTGTGGCTGCTGCACCTCCAAGATCACCACAGTTCTAGGCAAGAGAAAGGTTAGAGGAAATTAGATTGCTTTGGCAATTTATTCTTATATTATCTTGGCCATATCTCTCATAAGATAGTCACTTCTAATGCAAAAAGATTTCTTTTCAAACTCTAAAGTTGAGATAGTCAACTATTAAAAAGATGTGGGCATTGCTGAATTTAACGTATATATATATGAGATCCATTATCTCACTACTCCAGAGAAGGCAATGGCACCCCACTCCAATACTCTTGCCTGGAAAATCCCATGGACAGAGGAGCCTGGTAGGCTGCAGTCCATGGGGTCGCTAGGAGTCAGACACCACTGAGCGACTTCACTTTCACGCATTGGAAAAGAAAATGGCAACCCACTCCACTGTTCTTGCCTGGAGAATCCCAGGGATGGGTGAGCCTGGTGGGATGCCGTCTCTGGGGTCACACAGAGTTTGACACGACTGAATCGATTTAGCAGCAGCAGCAACAGCACCATTTAGAGCTTCACAGGTGGTTCTGGTAAAGAATCTGCCTGCATTGCAGGAGACCCGGGTTCAATCCCTGGGTTGGAAGATTCCATGATGGAGGGCATGGCAACCCACTCCAGTATTTTGCCTGCAGAATTCCCATGGACAGAGTAACCTAGCGGGCTACAGTCCATGGGGTCACAAAGAGTTGGACACGACAGTGACTAAGCCCAGCAGAGAACTGCAACATTTAGGAATTTTTTAGAAATGCATAATTTCAGGTACTACTTCAGATTTACTTCAGTATCTTCATTTCAACAGGGTCCCTGTAGATCCACATGTAAGTTAATCATGTAATAATATACATTGTATCTTACCAAAATAATGTAAGTAACTTAAATGCCCATCGATAACAAAATAAATATTTATTTATTCAATACAACAATTTAAAGGGCAGTTGAAACAAATAAATAGGTTGACTCATACTCATTTAGACAAATGACAAAAGTAAAATATTGCTTTACAAATATCAAAATTAAATTTTTAGTATGATATAGTTTTGTATGTTTTTATAATATAAAGCAATATTTCATATGAATACAAACATACTTATTAAAATATTTAAAGATGAATGGATGAGAAATGCCTATCAACTTCTTATATTGATTATCTTGGGGTAAAGATAAACAGAAATGTGATTGGAATGAGTAAAAAGTCATTTTAATTGCATTTGTTATATTTTATTTCTTTAAAAACTGCAAATATGGCAAAACATTAACAAATATCTACATTTGCTCTAGAGTCATAAAAATTATTCTCTAAACTTTTAATACACTTGAAATATTTTAAATATGTTTTTACATATAAAATGAATACAAATAATTTTTGAAAGGATAGTAATGATGTAACTCCTTTCACACTGACAATTTGTTTTTGAATGATTTAGCAATAGCTGGGTAAAATGAATACATTATTTATGAATATTAAGTCAGCACTGGAGTAATATTTGTAACTGATTTTTATGATAGTGAGTCCAAAATATTTCAATGAATTTGCAGCTCTCTCCTGGTAATAACACAGTTAGGAAACTCAAGAATATATCTAAATAAATGCACACATATTTATAACAAGCTTGCTTCAAAACTGCTAAGGATGAATAGAATACACGTGAAGTTGAATGCCATGCCTATTTTTTAAAGGAATCTGAGTATTCTTGGAACTTACACAACCATTTTCGCAACTTCTTGAAGTTTTTCTCTTCATCAATTGCTTTGACTTTGATACTGGTGTTTAGTATATATTATCTTTTTTCAAACTTTAAATCTGTTTGAAAAATATACGTCCTGGTTCTTGACATTGTGTTTGCTTCCTTTTTAGTATACAACTTTTTCTGTGTTTTTAATGTTTAACATTAACACTAGAAATGGCTCCTTTTTTTTCTCTACAGAAAACAATTTCTTAGCAAGTAATACTCCTAGAGAGAAATAGTCTTTGTTAATAAAAGATTGTTCACTCAGTATCTCTGCTATATGTACCACTTTCATGTTTATTAGCCATGAGATAAGCAAATTAATAGGAAAAAAATTAAGTGACATGCCACAAGGGCACACAACAGTGAGTGGAAGGATTATTTTGCTTTTTTGAAACTTTTATTATCTTCACAATATCCTAAAATCAAAACCCAGAGACTTAGTTTCCTACAAAGATAAGACATTTTTACTTGATTCTGATATTGGCCTCAAGAACTACTCTTTGTCTCCTCCCTGTAATAGACATTAAGATATTTGATTATTATAAGAAGCCAATCAGTGGCTACTTGCCCAGCTTTACTTGCATGCACAAATGCCTGTAGCTGGAGCATCCAGAGAGTAATTAGAGAGAGAGCGATGGTGAACTTTTAAATTGGTGAACCAAGAAGGAAAAACTAAATGTCATTAGTTGCACATAATATATTTCCATTCTGAGTAAATGCAGGACCACTTAAAAACAAATAAAACTAATGAGTTATTCAGTGAAATTGTCAGGTACAAGGAAACGCCAAAATAATAACTTTCCCAAATACCAGAACTAATCAGTAGGAACTCATACACACACACAAACATACACACAGACACACAGAGAGAGAGTTTAAAAACAACTTACTAGATATTTAAAAATGAACTTTGGAAATTAGAAAAATACATATATAAACAAAAATAACAGAGTTTAAAAGTATTCATTTAAATGGCCTAGTAAAAATTAGATACTATATTCCTGGAAATGAAAACATATCAATTGATAATAAAAATATATTTATCATTCTAAAATAAACATGCTCTTTCAGCATAATCTCTCCAAAACTTTAATAGAAAGTAGATAAATATGGAAATGGAACTGAAATGGAAATATGAACAATGTGTATCATTAATTAAGAAAAAGCAAAATATATACTAATACCTGATACTTTAATAACTGTGGTAGTTTCAAACACATAGAATACAAGGAATTTGTGTGCATTTTTCTTCCTTTCTCTGTGTATGCATTTGCACCGAAATGGAATAACTGTCACCAGACCCTTAATATCAGTCGTTGCTGGGAGATAGGTGGGGTTGGAGGCAAGTAGAAGAGTTTTTACATATTATGTACTTCGGTGTTGTTTGAAATTTTTATGTGACCATATTATGAAAGAAAAATAATGAATAAAGTACCAAAGAAACAAAAGGAGGTGTGCCACACTGAGGAGGATCAGTTCAGTTCAGTTCAGTTGCTCAGTCATGTCCAACTCTTTGCGACGCCATGGACTACAGTATCCCAGGCATCCCTGTCCATCACCAATTTCTAGATTTTACTCAAATTCATGTCCATTGGGTCAGTGAGGCCATCCAACATCTCATTCTCTGTCATCCCATTCTTCTCAAGCCTTCAACTAGCATCAGTGTCTTTTCAAATGAGTCAGCTCTTCACATCAGGTGTCCAAAGTATCGGAGTTTCAGCTTCAGCATCAGTCCTTCCAATGTATATTCAGGACTGATTTCCTTTAGGATGGACTGGTTGGATTTCCTTGCTCTCAAGAGTCTTCTCCAACACCACATTTCAAAAGCATCAATTCTTCTACACAGAGCTTTCTTTATAATACAGTACTCAAATGTGTGAACTTCCAGATGTTCAAGCTAGTTTTAGGAAAGGCAGAGGAACCAGAGATCAAATTGCCAAAATCAGATGGACCATCAAAAAAGCAAGAGAGTTCCAGAAAAACACCTATTTCTGCTTTATTGACTATGACAAAGCCTTTGATTGTGTGGATCACAATAAACTGTGGAAAATTCTGAAAGAGATGGGAATACCAGACCACCTGATCTGCCTCTTGAGAAACCTATATGCGGTCAGGAAGCAACAGTTATAACTGGGCATGGAACAACAGACTGGTTCCAAATAGGAAAAGGAGTACATCAAGGCTGTATATTGTCACCCTGCTTATTTAACTTCTGTGCAGAGTACATCATGAGAAACGCTGGACTTGAAGAAACAGAAGCTGGAATCAAGATTGTTGGGAGAAATATCAATAACCTCAGATATGCAGATGACACCACCCTTATGGCAGAAAATGAAAAGGAACAAAAAGACTTTTGGCTATTATAAACAGTGCTGTGATGAAAGAAAATAAAAAGACTCTTGATGAAAGTGAAAGAGGAGAGTGAAAAAGTTGGCTTAAAGCTCAACATGCAGAAAACGAAGATCATGGCATCCGGTCCCATCACTTCATGGGAAATAGATGGGGAAACAGCAGAAACAGTAGCAGACTTTAGTTTTTGGGCTCCAAAGTTACTGCAGATGGTGACTGCAGCCATGAAAGTAAAAGACATTTACTCCTTGGAAGAAAAGTTATGACTAACCTAGATAGCATATTGAAAAGCAGAGACATTACTTTGCCAACTAAGGTCCGTCTAGTCAAGGATATGGTTTTTCCAGTGGTCATGTATGGATGTGAAATTTGGACTGTGAAGAAAGCTGAGTGCCAAAGAATTGATGCCTTTGAACTGTGGTGTTGGAGAAGACTCTTGAGAGTCCCTTGGACTGCAAGGAGACCCAACCAGTCCATTCTAAAGGAGATGAGCCCTGGGATTTCTTTGAAAGGAATGATGCTAAAGCTGAAACTCTAGTACTTTGGCCACCTCAGGAGAAGAGTTGACTCACTGGAAAAGACTCTGGTGCTGGGAGGGATTGGGGGCAGGAGGAGAAGGGGACGACAGTGGATGAGATGGCTGGATGGCATCACTGACTCGATGGACATGAGTTTGAGTAAACTCCACGAGATAGTGATGGACAGGGAGGCCTGGCATGCTGTGATTCATGGGGTCACAAAGAGTCAAACACGACTGAGTGACTGATCTGAACTGAACTTAACTCAAATGCATACATGACTACTAGAAAAACCATAGCCTTGACTAGAAGCACCTTTGTTGGCAAAGTAATGTCTCTGCTTTTAATATGCTGTCTAGGTTTGCCATAACTTTCCTTCCAAGAATTAAGCATCTTTTAATTTCTCGGCTGAAATAACCATCTGTGGTGATTTGGGAGCTCAAAAATAATAATAATAATTAATAAAGTCTCTCATTGTTTCCATTGGTTCCCAGTCTATTTGCCATGAAGTGATGGGACCAGATGCCAAGATTTTAGTTTTCTCAATGTTGAACTTTTAGCCAACTTTTTCACTCTCTTCTTTCATCAAGAGGCTCTTTAATTCTTCTTTACTTTGTGTCATAAAGGTGGTGTCAACTGTATATCTGAGGTTATTGATATTTCTCCCAGCAATCTTGATTCCAAACTGGGCTTCATCCAGTCCAGCATTTCTCATGATGTACTCTGCAAATAAGTTAAAAAGCAGGTTGACAATACACGGCCTTGATGTAACTCTTTTCCCCATTTGGAACCAGTGTATTTTTCCAGGTCAAGTTCTAACTGTTGCTTCCTGACCTGCATACAGGTTTCTCAAGAGCCAGGTCAGGTGGTCTAGTATCTCCATCTCTTTCAGAATTTTCCACAGTTTATTATGATCCTTACAGTCAAAGGCTTTGACATAGTCAGTTAAGCAGAAATAGATGTTTTTCTGGAACTCTTTTGCTCTTTCAGTGATCCAGCTGAAAACTGAGAATTTGATCTCTGGTCCTCTGCTTTTGCTAAATCCAGCTTGAACACCTCGAAGTTCATGGTTCACATACTGTTGAAGCCTGGCTTGGAGAATTTTGAGCATTACTCTGCTGGCATGTGAGATGCGTGCAATTGTGCGGTGATCTGAGCATTCTTTGGCATTGCCTTTCTTTGGGATTGGAATGAAAACTGACCTTGTCCAATCCTGTGGGCACGTCTGAATTTTCCAAATTTGCTGACATATTGAGTGAAGCACTTTCACAACATCATCTTTTAGGATTTGAAATAGTTCAACTGGAATTCCATCACCTCCACTAGCTTTGTTCATAGTAATGCTTCCTAAGGCCCACTTGACTTCACATTCCAGGATGTCTGGTTCTTGGTGAGTGATCATACCATCGTGATTATCTGGATCATGAAAAAAAAATTTTTGTATAGTTTTTCTCTGTATTCTTTCCAGCTCTTATTATCTTCTGCTTCTGTTAGGTCCATACCATTTCTGTCCTTTATTGTGCTCATCTTTGCATAGTATATTTCCTTGGTATCTCTAATTTTCTTGAAGAGTTCTAGTCTTTCCCATTCTATTGCTTTCCTCTATTTCTTTACACTGATCACTGAGGAAGGCTTTCTTATCTCTCCTTGCTATTCTTAGGAACTCTGCATCCACATGGATATATCTTTCCTTTTCTCCTTCAAATTTTGTCTTCTCTTCTTTTCACAGCTATTTGTAAGGCCTCCTTAGACACCCATTTTACTTGTCTACATTTCTTTTTCTTGGGGATGATCTTGATCCCTGTGTCGTGTACAATGTCATGAACCTCTGTTTATAGTTCATCAGGCACTCTGTCTATCAGATCTAGTCCCTTAAATCTATTTCTCACTTCCACTGTATAGTCATAATGAATTCATTTAGGTCATGCCTGAATGGTCTAGTGGTTTACCCTTCCTTCTTCAATTTAAGTCTTAATTTGGCAATGAGGAGTTCATTATCTGAACCAGAGTCATCTCCTGGTCTTATTTTTTCTGTTTGTATAGAGCTTTCCACCTTTGGTTGCAGAGAACATAATCAAACTGATTTTGATGTTGGCCATCTGGTGATGTTCTTGTGTTGTTGGAAGAGGGTGTTTGCTATGACCAGTGGATTTTCTTCTTAAAACTCTATGAGACTTTGCCTTGCTTCATTCTATACTCCAAGGCCAATTTTACCCATTACTCCAGGTGTTTCTTGACTTATGCATTCCAGTCTTCTATAATGAAAAGGATATCTTTTTTGGGTGTTAGTTCTAGAAGGTCTTGTAGGTCTTCATAGAACCTTTCAGCTTCAGCTTCTTCAGCATTACTGGTCAGGGCAAAGACTTGGATTACTCTGATATTGAACTGTTTGCCTTGGAAAGGAACAGAGATCATTCTATCTTTTTGAGATTGCATCCAAGTACTGCATTTCTGACTCTTTTGTTAACTATGATGGCTGATCCATTTCTTCTAAGGGATTCCTGCCCACAGTAGTATGTATAGTGGTCATCTGAGTTAAATTCACCATTTACATTCCATTTTAGTTCGCTGATTCCTAAAATATCAACATTCACACTTGTCATCTCCTGTTTGACCACTTCCAATTTGCCTTGACTCATGGATCTGACATTCCAGGTTCCTATGCAATATTGCTCCTATGCAATACTGAGGAACATAAAGAATCATTTTTGGTAGACTTATAAACTTGTTTCGAGTAGGACAATAAGCCATGCTGAATAATGAGCCCCTCAAAGTCCAAATCTCTGGAATATGTTACTTCTCATCATAAAGAGCCACACAAACATGATTAATTTAAGGATTTTGAGATAGGGAAGTTATCCTTGATTGTCTACGTGGGCCTAATGTAACCACAGGTTTCCATACATCAAATAGGCAGAAGAAGATTTGACTACTGAGGAAAGATACGAAGACAGAAGCAGACATTAGGTGAAACAGCTATCAGTCAAAGGATGTCAACATACTTTAACATCTGGAAGAATCAAGAGCAGATTCAATCCTGGAGCCTCCAGAAGGAATCAGCCCTAATAACCGTGGAGTATAGGTTATAAGACTGATTGTGAATATCTAGATTCCAGAACTCTAAGAGGATACTTTTGCATTATTATAGATAAGTAAGTATGTGGTAATAGGAAATATGAAAGCAGGCAGGAAAAGTGCTCTGAAATAAATCTGCTTTGTAGTTAGGGTAACGAGGTAACCCATGTGGCCCGAAGCCTAAAGGTTGATGAAGTTAGGTAAATTTGACAGTGCCAAGCAAGAGGAAAAAGAGGATGTGAATCGCCATGGTATGAATAGAGGAGACATTTAAATCAGAAGTAGAACAACAACAACAAAAAAGCGGCAGCAGCAGCTCTGTGATAAAACTGAGTCAAATGTGAAAAGCCAAGATCTATCAGTCAGACAATTAACAAATGGGCTTTGAGTGTGTGCTTTGCACAAGGCTTGGGATGGAAATGTAAAGAGAAATGGACTATGGACTGTGCCTTTACAGAATTTGCAATCAGGAAAAGAAATAATCCACTGAATAATTTTAGATGAATGATTCACAAGAAGAACAAAAGCCTATGCCACATGTGGAAGCCATAGGAAAATCCCAGATCAGAAGCAGACCAGGTCAGAGCAGCCATAGGGGTTAAAAATCAAAGTGATAAACCATGCCCATCACGTCTCCTTTGTAATCCAAAGGCCTCTCAAGAGGTGACTCAGGACTTTGCCCTGGGTAAGGAGACCTGCATTTCAGGTGTCCCAGAATGAAAGACACTTATACTCCCTAAATAGAGTGTCATCTTATATGAGAAAAAAACAAAACCAAAAATTATATTGAACACACATCAGTGTCAAACTTGAGTTCCTTGCTGAGCTAATGCCAGTTTGCATCTTATTATTCATATAGCAGGGTCATTGAACTATTTCTAACACTAATAATGGAGAAATGAAGAAAAACGTACACACATGCACAGGCAAATATATAAATTGTTTTTGTACAATATCAGGTATTCTACTAAGGTTTTAGAAAGATTATCTCCTTATCTAATGCCCACATTTTTTTTTCATTCTGTAGTATTGGTTTTAAAATATAAACTTTTGAAATGAGAGTGGTGTGGTCTTGTTAATCTGCTCCAAAGCCATTTCACAGTCAGGCACACATTATACACTAATTGGATTCCTGATGCATCTTTAAAAACTAATTTCAAAACACTAAGTAATCAGAGGCTTTGTCTTCAAAACAAGACATCGCATCAGCAAAAAGTGTTTATTAGTCAGCCACCTGTGTTCTGCACAAAGCAATTTAAACAGACACAGTCCTTGCCCTGAGGAACTGTCTAAAGCCAGTGCCATTGTTACATTCAAAGACAGACAACTACACTAATGACAAACACAAGGTACTTACATTATTAAAAAATGAAAGAACTCACTTCATAATGTTATTTGAATCAAAAGATGAGCTCTTGCATTGTTTTGGAAAAAATGGCAGAAAGACTTGCAAAACTGTTAATAAATAAATGTCTATTAAATAAATAGTGCATTTAACAATACAATTTTGACAGAGATAAAAATGCAAATGTAAACAAATTTTATTAGAATATATTATAAATGGTACAGTCAACTGATATGGAATTTACTTATCTGATGGACAGGTTCTCATATGCCTTTCTGCCATTTCCAAGAGATTGTAATGCACCTGAAGTTAGAACCAAGAGATTTTCCTATTTGCATACCTTTTTTCATCACAATGTCTGATATATAATATTGAGCTTATAGAAATGTTGAAGATAACTAAAAGCGAATAGTTGAAATTATATTGGAGCAATTTTCTATAAGTAGCAATGTTCCTTCTCACTAGGCCTGCTATTTAATATTTGTGGAGGCATATGAATATGTATAATGTCACAAAGAGTCGGACACGACTGAGCGACTAAACTGATGAATATATTAATATCTTCAATAGAAAAGGGCTTCCCTGGTGGCTCAAAGATATGCTAAATCACCCTTGCTTTTCTTATAACACTTTCCCATAATACAGATTTTATGGTTCGCCTTGTATCCTCCACTCTTAAATGTTCCTTCAATTGCAAAACAGATAGACTAAATGAATTTGTAGTTGAGTTTATTTTACAAGCCCATCGTGTATGAATGTACCTCAGAACTGTAGAGGCACCATTTGCATATATGTCAATATAATTGGGAGTGATATCTCTGGAGTTGTACACTGTAGTGGCCCTGAGTGAGTTAGGGTAGCAACATGATGTTCAGTGTAGACAATGACGTTTCTCATAAACTAATGAACACAGACATCATGCCCAGACAGAGCATTCTCTTCAAGGGAACACTCAATCTCCTTTCCACTATACAAGTGTTCTCTCAAAATAGAACTTTTTCCCTTTAATGGGAAACAGATGAAAAAATAGACAAAAAAATTAGAACATTTATGGAATCCTCATACATCTGCTCTAGGAAAAGGAATAAATTCCATCAAGCCATGGAATAAAGGTTATTCAATAAAGTTTTGACACCAGAAGTCATTGAATTAATTCCAATTGTTGAAATCAGTTTAAAAATATTGATAAGCTATAATCAAATTTGTGAGCTTCCCAGGTAGCACTAGTGGTAAAGAACCTGCCTGCCAATGCAGAAGACATCAGAGACACGGGTTCGATCCCTGGGTCAGGAAGATCCCCTAGAGAAAGAACATGGCAACTCACTCCAGTATTCATGCCTGAAGAATCCCAAAGACAGAGGAGCCTGGCTGGCTATGGGTCAAAGGGTCACAAAGAGTTAGACTAGACTGAGTGACTCAGCACACATAATCAAATTTATGCTGTGACACAAGGTTTAGAAAAATATTAAAAGCATAGTTTCTCCTTTTAAACAGGCTTATGAGTAAATAAGAATTACAAAGTACATAGAGTAAGATTTAATGTTAGAGCTTTTACTATGAAGACACTTGGGGAAATTCTCATAAAACATGTAAGGGAGAATTTTGTACAATCAATTGCATGATCTTAAAGTTATATTTTATAGAATTTCAGATAGATGGATATACTGATCCATACACTTTAAAGAATAGGAGAAAACAAAAATCAATAAAAATTAATAAATAAATAAGTCTTTTGGACTCTGTGGGAGAGGGAGAGGGTGGGATGATTTGGGAGAATGGCATTGAAGCATGTATAATGTCTAAGAAACTAATCACCAGTCCAGGTTCGATGAAGGATACAGGATGTTTGGGGCTGGTGCACTGGGATGACCTAGAGGGATGATATGGGAAGGGAAGTAAGAGGGGTTTCAGGATGGGGAATATGTGTACACCTGTGGCAGATTCATGTTGATGTATGGCAAAACCAATACAATATTGTAAAGTAATTAGTCTCTAGTTAAAATAAATAAATTTAAATTTTAAAAAATTAATAAATAAATCAGAAGCAATAAAAGTTTCACTTTACTCCTAATGTAGTATGTTGAATAATGGTCCCCAATGATGCAGGTCATAATCCTCAGAACCTGTAAATGTTACCTTATTTGAAAAGAGAATCTTTGCAGATGTGATTAAATTAAGGATTTTGCAATGGGGAAATTGGGCTTCCCAGTGGCTCAGTGGTAAAGAATTTACCTGCCAAGCAGGAGATGCATGCTTTATCTCTGGGTTGAGAAGATCCCTTGGAGAAGGAAATGGCAACCCACTCCAGTATTCTTGCTTCGGAAATCCCACAGACAGATGAGCCTGATGGGCTACAGTCCATGGGTTCTCAAAGAGCTGGGCATGACTCAGTGACTAAACAACAGCAACAATGGGAAATTATCCAGAAGATGATATGCTTTGATTGCAATCACACACCATTAGGGCTGAGTGGAAAATGAAATGTGAAGACAAATAGATAATTGAAGGGGTGCTATGCTGATGAACTGAAAGGTGAAAGACAGTATGCAGCCATGAGCAATGAATGTAGCCCTAGAAGCTAAAAAGACAAAGAAATATTTCCCTCCCCGATAACTTAGAGAGCAGAGCACTGCTGCTACATAGGCTTTAACCCAGTGAAACTACTTTGGATTTCTGACCTCCAAAAATGTAAGGGAATAAATGTGGGCTTCCTTGATGGATCTGTTAGTAAAGAATCTGCTTGTAATGCAAGAGACCTGGGTTGGGAAGATCCCCTGAAGAAGGGAATGGTAACCCACTCCAGTATTCTTTTTTTAATATAAATTTATTTATTTTAATTGGAGGTTAATTACTTTACAATATGGTATTGGTTTTGCCATACATCAACATGTATCCACCACAGGTATACATGTGTTCCCCATCCTGAAACCCCCTCCCTCCTCCCTTCCTCTGGGTCATTTCAGTGCACCTTCCCCAAGCATCCAGTATCAGGCATCGAACCTGGACTGGTGATTCCTTTCATATATGATATTATACATGTTTCAATGCCAGAATGGCACTCCAGTATTCTTGCCTGGAAAATCCTATGGACAGAGGAGTCTGTCAGGCTATAGTCCATGGTGTCACAAAGAGTCAGACATCTCTGAGTGACTTTCACTTTAAGCCATTAACTTTACAGTAATTGGTTAGAGCAGCCTCAGGAAACCAATATACATATATTCAGCAGAACTGGAGTCTTTAAAGATTCTTCCTCAAATGATTTCTCTCTCTTCTTTTTTAAAATAATTAAATAATTTCAAATACAAACATCTTCATGAAAGCTTAGTAAATTAGTCAAAAAGATTTAACTATCATTCTCTTTATTGATTTACTCTATTTCTACTTATCAGATCTTCCTTTAACTTCATGCTTTCACTTAGGCTCTAATCCTTTGTGATGTGTGTGTGTGTGTATACATATATATATATATATATATATGTATATAACACCTTCATAATTTTTGCTTAATATCCATATTTTATTTTATGTGATTTCTCCATAATTTGTGTTTAATATACATTTATATTTTGCATATTAATCTTGTGATACCATAAGTTAAGGACAATTGTTTTAGTTTTCTGTTGGTACTTGAAAAAACTCACAAACTTGGTGGGTTGAACAATATAAATTATTTCCTTACATTCTTTGGTTAGAAGTTAGACAGACTTATGTCCCCTTCCGAAGATTCTAGGAAATATTCTGCACTTTTATTTGTTTGTTTGTCTTTTTTTTTTTTTTAACTTTGCCAGCTCCAGTGTGTGTTAGTTGCTCAGCCATGTCTAACTCTTTGCAAGCCCATGGACTGTAGCCCACCAGACTCCTCTGTCCATAAAATTCTCCAGGCAAGAAAACTGGAACGGGTTTACTATCTCCTTCTCCAGGGGATCTTCCCAACCCAGGGATCAAACCCAGGTCTCCTGCATTACAGGCAGATTCTTTATGGTCTGAGCCATCAGGGAAGCCCTGCCAACTTCAGAGACTGTCCATATTCCCGGGGCACATATTCTCCATCTTCAAAGCAATGACAGTGGGGCAACTTCCTCATGTTGCCTTTACTTTTGTTCTCTGACCACAGCTGGGAGCAGTTATCAACTTTAAATGAAATGGGATTAAATTGGGCACACTTGAATATTTCAAGTTAAACTACCATCTGAGAGTCTACACTCAATTACAACTGTATAATTTCTTTGCCATGTAAGGTAATATTTTTAAAGATTCTAGAGATTATATATAAACATCTCTGGAAGTCATTCTATCTTCATACCCATCTATTATATATTCATATATACTGTTTATAGTATGAAATTTTAAAACATATTGTTGATATATATTTGAAATAATAAGTCTTTTAAAATGCAAATTATTTGCACATAGTTTATCCCTAAAAATATAACTTACAGATCACATAGGTCCTTAAAAGAATAAAATTTTGATAATTTTGAAAAAAAAATGGAGTAAGATGAATGAGGGAAGTATTTTTAAAGGAGATCTGAGAAAGCCTCAGAAACCCTAGCTAGACTGACAACAAATATTTGTCAGTTATTAAAGACTGGAAGAGATAACTGCTGCTTCAAATATGAAAATAGAAGTTGAAAACTTCAAAAATATGAAAAATTAAAGAGACGTGACACTACCATCATTTGATTTTACAGATAATCTTTCAGTAACTGACCCCACAGGCAGGGGTCAGGAAAATAATACATGAACAAAAGGAGAAGTTTAACAGAGAGTGAAATCATAAAAAAGAACCAATACAAAACTCTGAAGCTGATGAAATGAATGACTGGATTAAAAAAAAATGCAATAGAGGGCATTAAAAGCAGAATGAATGAAGCAGAGGAAAGAATCTATGATACAGAATATAAGAATTTTGAAATTATCTAGTCAAAGGAGAAGAAAAACCTAAAAAGAGTGAAGAAAGCCTTATAACCTATTGAATACAATCAAATGAACCAATTTGTGAGTTTCTGAATTTCCATAGGCGGAAAGAGGGAGAAGAGAAAAAATTAAAGCAATAATGACTGAGAACTTCCCAAAGTGAAGAGAGATTTGGATATTGAAGTTCATGGATTTATACTTGTGCTAGTCATTCAGTCATGTCCAGTTCTTTATATTCTCATGGACTGTGGCCTGCCAGGCTCCTCTGTCCATGGGATTCTCTAGGCAAGAATACTAGAGCAGATTGCCATTCCCTACTCCAGGGAATCTTCCCAACCCGGGTCTCCTGCATTGCAGGAAGATTCTTTGCCATCCGACCATCAGGGAAGTTCTAGGACACCAAGCAAGGACTCACAGGACCCCAAACAAACACAGTGTAAAAACATCTTCACAGTGATACATTATAATAGAATTACTAAAGATCAAAGACTGTAGCTTTGTAGTATAGTACAGCTGGGAAAACTGGTCAACCACCTGTAAAAGAATGAAACTAGAACACTTTCTAACACCATACACAAAAATAAACTCAAAATGGATTAAAGATCTAAATTTAAGACCAGAAACTATAAAACTCCTAGAGGAAAACATAGGCAAAACGCTCTCTGACATAAATCACAGCAGGATCCTCTATGACTACCTTCCAGAGTAATGGAAATAAAAGCAAAAATAAACAAACGAGACCTAATTAAACTTAAAAGTATTTGCCAATGAAGGAAACCATAAACAAGGTGAAAAGACAGCCTTTAGAATGGGAGAAAATAATAGCAAATGAAGCAACTAACAAAGAATTAATACCCAAAATATACAACCAGCTCATGTAGCTCAATACCAGAAAAATAAATGACCCGATCAAAAAATGGGCCAAAGAACTAAACAGATATTTCTCTAAAGAAGACATACAGATGGCTAACAAACACATGAAAAGATGCTTAGCATCACTCATTATCAGAGAAATGCAAATGAAAACCATAAGAAGTACCATCTCATGCCAGTCAGAATGGCTGTCATCAAAAGTCTATAAGCAATAAACGCTGGAGAGGGTGCAGAGAAAAGGGAACCCTCTTATACTGTTGGTGGGAATGCAAACTAGTACAGCCACCATAGAGAACAGTATGGAGATTCCTTTAGAAAGTGGAAATAGAACTTCCATACAACCCAGCAATCCCACTGCTGGGCATACATACTAAGGAAACTAGAACTGAAAGAGACAGGTGTACCCCAATATTCATCTCAGCACTGTTTACAATACCTAGGATATGGAAGTAACCTAGATGTCCATCAGCACACAAATGGATAAGAAAGCTGTGGTACATAGACACAATAGAATATTACTCAGCTATTAAAAAGAATGCATTTGAATCAGTTCTAAAGAGGTGGATGAAACTGGAGCCTTATACAGAGTGAAGTAAGAAAGAAAAACACCAATATATATTAATGCATATATATGGAATTTAGAAAGATGGTAATGATGATCCTATATGTGAGACAGCAAAAGAGACACAGATGTAAAGAACAGACTTTTGTACTCTGTGGAAGAAGTTGAGGGTGGGATGAATTGAAAGAATAGCATTGAAACATGTGTATTACCATTTATGAAAGAGATGACCCATCCACGTTCAATGCATGAAATAGGGCACTCAAAGCCAGTGCACTGGGACCACCCTGAGGGATGGGATAGGCAGGGAGGTGGGAGAGGGGTTCAGGAAGAGGGACAGATGTACACCCATGGCTGATTTATGTCAATATATGGTAAAAACTGCTACAATATTGTGAAGTAATTAGCTTCCAATTAAAAGAAACAAATTAATTTAAAAACAAAACAAACAACAACAAAAGATCAAAGACAAAGAAAGCCTTACAATCAGCAAGAGAAAAAACTTGCAACTTATAAATGAACCTCCAAAAGGTATTAATAGATTTCTTAGCAGAAAACTTACAGGCCAGAAGAGAGTGGGATGATATACTCAAAGTGCTGAAAGAAAAACTAACAATGAGAAATATTCTAAGTGGCAAAATTGTCTTCCAGAAATAAACAAAAATTAAAGTCTTGCCCAGGCAAAAGCTGTGGGACTTCATCATCACTAAATCTGCCATAAAGAAATTCTGAAGGCTTTTCAAAATGAAATAAAAAGGTGCTAATTAGTATCATGAAAACATGTGAAAATACACAACACGCTGGCAAAGTTAGGTATATAATTAAATTCAGAATACTCTAATACTGAAATTTGGTGGAGTCTTAACAGCTTAACACTAGTATGAAGGTTAATAGAAAAGATAACTTTCTTTCCTCTTCTCCATCTTCATAAATATATGAAAATTAAACAACATACCTCTGAAGAAATTAATGGATCAAAGCGAAAACTGAAAGTGAAAAGTGATGAGTCATGTCTGACTCTTTGCAACCCTATGAACTGTAGTCTTCCTGGCTCCTCTGTCCATGGGATCTAGAGGCAAGAATACTGAAGTGGGTTGTCATTCCCTGCTCAAGGGATCTTCCTTACTCAGGGATCAAACCCAGGTCTTCTGCATTTCAGGTAGATTCTTTACCAACTGAGCCACCAATGGAAAATAAAAATATATATATTTTGAAACAAATGTAAATGCAAATGCAACAGCAAAAGATGCATGGGATATAGTCAAAGCAGATCTAAGAGAAAAGTTTTTAGCAATAAAAACCTATATTAAGTAAAAAGAAAGATGTCAAACAACCTAACTTTATACTTCAAATAACTAGAAAAAGAAGACCCAAACTGAGCCCAAAGTGAGTAGAAAGGAGATAACAAAGATCAAAGAGAAAGTAAATGATACAGAAACCAGAAAAATGATAGAAAACATCAACACAATAAAATTCATTTTCTTGGAAAGATTAACAAAATTTACAAATCTTTAGTAAATTAATAGAGAAAAAGACCCCAAATAGCCAAAACAACCCTGATAAAAAGCAAAGTTGTATGCATCACACACCCTGATATAAAACTATACTGAACAGCTATAGTAATCAAAACTGTATGATACTGACATAAAAATAAACACACAAGCTATTTGAATAGACGTGAGTCCAGAAATAAACTGTTGCATATATGATTAACCAATATTTGAGAAGAGAGTCAAGTATATTCAATGGAAAAGGACAGTCTCTTCCATAAATGATGTTGGGAATACTTGGTAATCATGTGCATGATAGTGAAATTGTATTGTTATCACTTATCCACTTACCAAACTCAACTAAAAATGCATTAAAGACAGAAAACATAAGACCTGGAACTGAAAAACTCCTAGAAAAAATATAGGGGAAAATTTCTTTGATGTTGACCTCAGCAATGATATTTTTAATATGACACCAAAAGCATAAACAACAAATGCAAAAAGTAATAAATGGCACTACATGAATTTAAAAGGCTTCTGTACAGGAAGGGAATCGATAAAGTGAAAGAACATATTATAGAATAGGATAAATATCTACAAAATCTATATATGATTGAAGGCTAATATTCAAACTATATAAAGGACTCATATAACTTAGTAGCAAAAAACTCAAAAAAATTGATTAAAAAATCAACAGAGGAATTGAATAGACATTTTTATAAAGAACACATGCAAATGTGTAAAAAGTAAATGAAAAGGTGCTCAACAGCACTAATTATCAGTTCAGTTCAGTTGTTCAGTCGTGTCCAACTCTGTGACCCCTGGACTGCAGCACGCCCGGCCCCCTGTCCATCACAAACTTCTGGAGTTTACTCAAACTTATGTCCATTGAGTCAGTGATGCCATCCAACCATCTCATCCTCTGTCATTACCTTCTCCTCCTGCCTTCACTCTTTCCCAGCATCTTTCCCAGCATCAGAGTCTTTTCAAATGAGTCAGCTCTTCGCATCAAGTGGCCAAAGTCTTGTAGTTTCAGCTTCAACATCAATCCTTCCAATGAATATTCAGGGCCAATTTCCTTTAGGATGAGCTGGTTGGATCTCCTTGCAGTCCAAGGGACTCTCAAGAGTCTTCTCTAACACCACAGTTCAAAAGCATCAATTCTTTGGTGCTCAACTTTCTTCACAATCCAACTCTCATATCCATACATGACTATCAGAAAAACCATAGCCTCATAGCCTTGACTAGATGGACCTTTGTTGGCAAAGTAATGTCTCTGCTCTTGAATATGCTATCTAGGTTGGTCATAACTTTCCTTCCAAGGAGTAAGCGTCTTTTAATTTCTTGGCTGCAATTACCACCTGCAGTGATTTTGGAACCCAAAGAATAGTCTCTCACTGTTTCCACTGTTTCCCCATCTATTTCCCATGAGGTGATGGGACCAGATGCCATGATCTTCGTTTTCTGAATGCTGAGCTTTAAGCCAACATTTTCACTCTCCTCTTTCACTTTTATCAAGAGGCATCTTTACTTCTTCTTCACTTTCTGCCACTAATCATCAGGAAGATACAAACAAAAACTGCAATGAGCTATTACTTCATACCTGTTAGAATGACTATCATCAAAAAGACAAGATATAAATATTGGTGAAGATGTGGAAAATAGGGAATCCTTGTGCACTGTAGATGGGAATGTAACTTGGGCAGACATAATGGAAACAACATTGAAATTCTTTGAAAAATTAAAGACAGAACTACATATGATCCAACAATGCCACTTCTGAGCCACTTCCTATATCTAAAGGAAATGAAATCAGGATCTCTAATATATATTAGTGGAGAAGGCAATGGCATCCCACTCCAGTACTCTTGCCTGGAAACTCCCATGGACAGAGAAGCCTAGTAGGCTGCAGTCCATGGGGTCACTAAGTCAGACATGACTGGGCAACTTCACTTTCAGTTTTCACTTTTCACTTTCATGCATTGGAGAAGGAAATGGCAACCCACTCTATTGTTCTTGCCTGGAGAATCCCAGGGATGGTGGAGCCCAATGGGCTGCCATCTGTGGGGTCACACCGAAGCGACTTAGTACTCCCAGGTTCATTGCAGCATTATTCATGACATCAATATATCACAACCACCTAAGTGGTGATCAGTGGATGAATGGAGAAGCAGATATGGTACGTGCATATGCAATGGAATACCACTCAATCATGAGAAGAAAGGAAATTCTACTGAACTGAGAGTATTATGCTAAGTGAAATAAGCCAGACAGAGAAAGACAAATACAGTATGATATTCACTTATATGTGGAATCTAACAGAGCTGAATTCACAGAAATGGAGAATAAATTGGTGGTTGCCAGGCACTGGGGCAGGGGAGCAGTATGATAAAAAGAGATATGTCAGTCAAAGAATATAATTTTCCAGTTATAAGATGAGTAAATTCTTAAGTCTAATATACAGCATGGTTATCACAATTAACAATGTTTTGTTTTATACTTGAAATATGTTAACTACAAGAAAGAAACCTTAACTATATGAGGGGGTTGAAATATTAACTAACCCAAGGTGGTAATTATTTCACAATGAATAAATGTACCAAATATCTCAATATACATGTATACAATATTACATGAAGATTATAAATAAATCTGGGAAATAAATCTGGGGAAAAAAATAAAGATTCTAGACTAGGTTTTGCCATACTTTCAGGTGGGAAGACAAAGATGGTCCCTTGTATTATGAAGATAAAGTTGAAGCAATGAAAAAGAAAAAGATAAGTTCACTTAAAACTTGTCTGGCATTAACGGTAGTTCTAAGGGGTCATCAGGACTTTTTGAGGCCTCCCTATTGCTCAAACTTTGTCAGCTTGCTGTTGCTGCTGCTAAGTCACTTCAGTCGTGTCTGACTCTGTGCGACCCCATAGATGGCAGCCCACCAGGCTCCCCTGTCCATGGGATTCTCCAGGCAAGAATACTTAAGAACTCTTAAAACCCCCAAATGCAAATACCGTAGCCTTACTATGCAAATACATCTTTAAGATCAAAATCCCCTCAAAAACAGATTGGCATTTTAAACAATTCCAATAAAGATTTACATGATTGCCAGAAAAGTCATATTACCAAGTTTCATGGGACTACCTGTGTTCATTTTCCCTTCTTACATCCAAACATTGATATCAAAACCAATTTTTTTCACATTCTAACCTCACAATTTCTGGCATTTACATGTGATTTCGAATTGAGAAATGTGTCAAATGACAGATACAGAGGCTGAGATTTACCAGCAGTTTAACTATCTGCCCTGGTGTAAATCTACTAACAAATTGTGTTCATCACTATTTGTCAACTTAGATATGTACTGGCCTGTGTAACAAAGCAGAAGTTTGATTTTTAGCTCAAATTCAGATCCCTAAATGTCTCTTTAACTGACTTCAAAATGATAGCTCTATGAACAAACACTGAAAAAAAATTCATGCACAGAAAATTGCCTGTCACGCTAGGCAATGTAATCAAAGATGGTAGAAATTGGTAAATTTCTCAATATAAGAAGAGCTTTTTCAAAATTAGGTGTTCATGGGGAATGATTCATGAATGATAAAGAACTATGACACAGATGCTCAAAAATGACAGAATGATCTCTGTTCATCTCCAAGGCAAACCATTCATTGTCACAGTTATCCAAGTCTATTCCCCAATGGGTAACGCTGAAGAAGCTGAAGTTGAACGGTTTTATGAAGACCTACAAGACCTTTTAGAACTAACACCCAAAAAAGATGTCCTTTTCATTATAGAGGACTGGAATTTTAGTGTAGGCAGTCAAGAAACACCTGGAGTAACATGCAAATTTGGCCTTGGAATGTGGAATGAAGCAGGGCAAAGACTAGTAGAGTTTTGCCAAGAAAATGCACTGGTCATAGCAAACACCCTCTTCCAACAACACAAGAGAAGACTCTACAGATGGACATTACCAGATGGTCAACACCAAAATCAGACTGATTATATTCTTTGCAGCCAAAGATGGAGAAGCTCTATACAGTCAGCAAAAACAAGACCAGGAGCTGACTGTGGCTCAGAACATAAAATCCTTATTACCAAATTCAGACTAAAATTGAAGAAAGCAGGGAAAACTACTAGACCATTCAGGTATGACCTAAATCAAATCCCTTATGATTATACAGTGGAAGTGAGAAATAGATTTAAGGGCCTAGATCTGATAGACAGAGTGCCTCATGAACTATGGAATGAAGTTTGTGACATTGTATAGGAGACAGGAATCAAGACCATCCCCATGGAAAAGAAATGCAAAAAAGCAAAATGGCTGTCTGGGGAGGCCTTACAAATAGCTGTGAAAAGAAGAGAGGCAAAAAAAAAAAAAAAAGGACGAAAGGAAAGATATAAGCATCTGAATGCAAAATTCCAGAGAATAGCAAGAAGATATAAGAAAGCCTTCTTCAGTGATAATGCAAAGAAATAGAGGAAAAGAACAGAATGGGAAAGACTAGAGATCTCTTCAAGAAAATTAGAGATACCAAGGGAATATTTCATGCAAAGATGAGCACAATAAAGGACAAAAATAGTCTGGACCTAACACAAGTAGAAGATATTAAGAAGGGGTGGCAAGAATAAACAGAAGAATTGTACAAAAGATCTTCACAACCCAGATAATCATGATGGTGTGATCATTAATCTAGAGCCAGACATCCTGGAATGTGAAGTCAAGTGGGCCTTAGAAAGCATCACTATGAACAAAGCTAGCGGATGTGATGGAATTCCAGTTGAGCTGTTTCAAATCTTGAAAGATGATGCTCTGCAAGTGCTGCACTCAATACGACAGCAAGTTTGGAAAACTCAGCAGTGGCCACAGGACTGGAAAAGGTCAGTGTTCATTCCAATCCCAAAGAAAGTCAATGCCAAAGAATACTCAAACTACCAAACAATTGCAATCACCTCACATGCTAGTAAAGTAATGCTCAAAATTCTCCAAGCCAGGTTTCAACAATACAGGAACTGTGAACTTCCTGGTATTCAAGCTGGTTTTACAAAAGGCAGAGGAACCAGAGATCAAATTGCCAACATCCACTGGATCATGGAAAAAGCAAGAGAGTTCCAGAAAAACATCTATTTCTGCTTTATTGACTATGCCAAAGCCTTTGACTGTGTGGATCACAATAAACTGTGGATAATTCTGAGAGAGATGGGAATGCCAGGCCACCTGACCAGCCTCTTGAGAAATCTGTATGCAGGTCAGGAAGCAACAGTTAGAACTGGACATGGAACAACATATTGGTTCCAAATAGGAAAAGGAGTGCGTCAAGGCTGGATACTGTCACCCTGCTTATTTAACTTATATGCAGAGTATATCATGAGAAACGCTGGACTGGAAGAAACACAAGCTGGAATCAAGATTGCCAGGAGGAATATCAATAACTTCAGTTATGCAGATGACACCACCCTTATGGCAGAAAGTGAAGAGGAACTAAAAGCCTCTTGATGAAAGTGAAAGAGGAAAGTGAAAAAAATTGGCTTAAAGCTCAACATTCAGAAAACGAAGATCATGGCATCCAGTGCCATCATTTCATGGGAAATAGATGGGGAAACAGGGGAAACAGTGTCAGACTTTATTTTTTGGGCTCCCGAAATCACTGCAGATGGTGACTGCAGCCATGAAATTAAAAGACGCTTACTCCTTGGAAGGAAAGTTATGACCAACCTAGATAGCATATTCAAAAGCAGAGACATTACTTTGCCAACTAAGGTCCGTGTAGTAAAAGCTATGGTTTTTCCTGTGGTCATGTATGGATGTGAGAGTTGGACTGTGAAGAAGGCAGAGTGCCGAAGAATTGATGCTTTTGAACTGTGGTGTTGGAGAAGACTCTTGAGAGTCCCATGGACTGCAAGGAGATCCAACCAGTCCATTCTGAAGGAGATCAACCCTGGGATTTCTTTGGAAGGAATGATGCTAAAGCTGAAACTCCAGTACTTTGGCCACCTCATGAGAAGTGTTGACTCATTGGGAAAGACTCTGATGCTGGGAGGGATTGGGGGCAAGAGGAGAAGGGGACGACAGAGGATGAGATGGCTAGATGGCATCACTGACTCGATGGACGTGAGTCTGAGTGAACTCTAGAAGTTGATCATGGGCAGGGAGGTTTGGCATGCTGCAATTCATGGGTTCCCAAAGAGTCGGACATGACTGAGTGACTGAACTGAACTGAAACTGATCAAATAGCAGACATTTTCTGCAGCCAAAGATGGAGAAGCTCTATACAGTCAGCAAAAACAAGACCAGGAGCTGACTGTGGCTCAGATCATGAACCCCTTACTGCCAAATTCAGACTTAAATTGAAGAAAGCAGGGAAAACTGCTAGAACATTCAGGTATGACCTAAGTCAAATCCCTTATGATTATATAGTGGAAGAGAGAAATAGATTTAAGGGCCTAGATCTGATAGACAGAGTGCCTGATGAACTATGGAATGAGGTTCGTGACACTGTACAGGAGACAGGGATCAAGACCATCCTCATGGAAAAGAAATGTAAAAAAACAAAATGTCTGTCTGGGGAGGCCTTACAAATAGCTGTGAAAAGAAGAGTAGTGAAAAGCAAAGGAAAAAGGAAAAATATAAGCATCTGAACGTAGAGTTCCAAAGAATAGCAAGAAGAGATAAGAAAGCCTTCTTCAGCGATAAGGCAAAGAAATAGAGGAAAAGAACAGAATGGGAAAGACTAGAGATCTCTTCAAGAAAATTAGAGATACCAAGGGAACATTTCATGCAAAGACATTAAGGAACACCTATTTAATTTTCAACGGTATTTTACTATGACAAAAACAATTTAAAAAACTTAGTTGATGTACACTCGTGGTGGATTCATGTTAATGTATGGCAAAACCAATACAGTATTGTAGAGTAATTAGCCTCCAATTAATATAAATAAATTTATATTTTAAAAAAGAAAGAAAATGTAGACAGAATTATGCTATTCTTTGATATTAGTAGAAATTATGTACCTTGGCTTAAGAATGCTTACAAATATAATAAGGCTTAAAGATATCATTATATACTGGAAGTGTGTCATAGTAATATGTATGTCAGCTACCTGGAGTGATTTACAAAACTCTTTGTATTCTGAAACTGAATTAGGTAGAGGTTCAAATTCTATTTGTGACATTTAGAAGGGAAAATGGTCAGGAACTGAAAGAGAAGCATTATTAATTTTTGATTAATTAAAAAGTTCTTTATTAACAGAGTACATTATTCAAAAATGTATTATATGTTTTATTATACTTCAGTATTATTACTGTATTCAGTATTATTACTGTATTCAGTATTCTTGCCTTGAGAATCTCATGAACAGTATGAAAAGATGTGACACTGAGAGATGAACTCACCTGGTTAGTAGGTGCCCGATATACTACTGGAGATCAGTGGAGAAATAACTACAGAAAGAATGAAGAGATGAAACCAAAGCAAAAACAGCACCCAGTTGTGGATGTGACTGGTGACAGAAGTAGTCTGATATTGTAAAGAACAATACTGCATAGCATCTTAGTTTCATGAATCAAGGTAAACTTGATGTGGTCAAAACAGTAGATGGCAATAGTAAACATCAAAATTTTAGCAAACAGTGAACTAAATGGGAATAGGCAAATTTAATTAGGATTAACATTATATCTACTACTGTGACCAAGAATCCCCCAGAAGGAATGTTATAGACCTCATAGTCAACAAAAGAGTCTGAAATGTGTTACTTGGTTGCAATCTTAAAATTGACAGAATGATTTCATTTCCAAGGCAAACCATAAACATCACAATAATCCAAGTCTATACCTCAACCACTGATGATGAAGAAACTGAAGTTGAATGATTCTACAAAGACTTACAATACCTCCTAGAACTAACATCAAAGAAAGATATCCTTCAATCATAGAGAACTGGAATGCAAAGTAGGAAGTCAAAACACCTGGAGTAACAAGCAAGTTTGTCCTCGGAGTCCAAAATGAAGCAGGCCAAGGGATAACAGAGATTCATGACATTATACAGGAGGCAGTGATCAAGACCATCCCCCAAAAAAGAAATGCAAAAGGGCAAAATGGTTGTGTGAAGAGGCCTTACAAATAGCTAAGAAAACAAGAAAAGTTAAAGGTAGAGGAGAAAAGGAAAGATACACCCATGTGAATACACAGTTCCAAAGAAGAGCAAGGAGAGATAAGAAAGCCTTTCTCAGTGATCAATGCAAAAAAAAAGAAGAAGAAGAAGAAAACAGGAGAATGGGAAAGACTAGAGATATCTTCAAGAAAATTAGAGATACCAAGGGAACATTTCATGCAAAGATGGGCACAAGGACAGAAATGATATGGACCTAACAGAAACAGAATATATTCAGAAGAGGTGGCAAGAATACACAGAAGAAGTACACACAAAAAAACTTAATTACCCAGATAACCATGGTGGTGTGATCAACCAGCTAGAGTCAGACATCCTGGAATGTGAAGTCAAGTGGGACTTAGAAAGCATCACTATGAACAAAGCTAGTGGAGGTGATGCAATACCAGTTGAGCTATTTCAAATCCTAAAAGACGATGCTATGAAAGTGCTGCATTCAATATGCCAGGAAATTTGGAAAACTCAGCAGTGGCCACAGGACTGGAAGAGTTCATCTTTCATTCCAATCCCATAGAAGGGCAATGCCAAAGAATGTCCAAACTACCACACAGTTGCATTCATCTCACGTGCTAGCAAAGTAATGCTCAAAATTCTCCATGTGAGGCTTCAATAGTATGTGAACCAAGAACTTCAACATATTCAAGCTGGATTTAGAAAGGGCAGAGGAACCAGAGATCACACTGCCAACTCCCACTGGATCATGAAAAAAGCAAGAGAGCTTCAGAAAAATATCTACTTCTGCTTTATTGATTATGCCAAAGCCTTTGACTGAGTGGATCACAACAAACTGTGGAAAATTCTTAAGGAGATGGGAAAATCAGACCACCTTACCTGCCTCATGAAAAATCTGTATGCAGGTCAGGAAGTAACACTTAGAACCAGACATGGAACATTGGACCGATTCCAAATTGGGAACAGAATACATCAAGGCTGTATATTGTCACCCTGCTTATTTAACATATATGTAGAGTACATCATGAGAAATCCCAGACTGGATGAAGCATAAGCTGTAAACAAGATTACCATGAGAAATATCAGTAACCTCAGATAAGCAGATGACACCACCCTATGGAAAAAGCGAGGAGGAACTAAAGAGGCTCTTGATGAAAGTGAAAGAGAAGAGTGAAAAGATGGCTTAAAACTCAACATTCAGAAAATAAAGATCATGGCACTGGTCTCATCACTTCATGCAAAGAGATGGGGAGAAAATGGAAACAGTGAGAGATTTTATTTTCTTGGGCTCCAAAATCACTGCAGATGATGATTGTAGCCATGAAATTAAAAGACACTTACGTTCACCTATGGCTGATTCGTGTCAATGTATGGCAAAACAAATACAGTATTGTAATTTTTAAAAAATGATAAATAAATAAATTAATTTAAAAAAATAAAAAATAAAAAAATTTTAAAAATAGACAGCATATTAAAAAACAGAGACATTACTTTATCAACAAAGGTCCATCTAGTCAAGGCTATGGTTTTTCCAGTAGTCATGTATGGATGTGAGAGTCGGACTGTAAAGAAAGTTGAGCACCAAAGAATTGATGATTTTGAACTGTGGTGTTGGAGAAGACTCTTGAGAGTCCCTTGGACTGCAAGGAGATCCAACCAGTCAATCCTAAAGGAAATCAGTCCTGAATATTCATTGGAAGCACTGATGCTGAAGCTGAAACTCCAATACTTCGGTCGCCTGATGAAAAGTACTGACTCATTGGAAAAGACCCTGATGCTGGGAAAGATTAAAGCCAGGAGGAGAGGTGAACGACAGAGGATGAGATGATTGGATTATATTAGCAACTCAAAGGACATGAGTTTGTCCATCAGGGAGTTGGTGATGGACAGGGAGGCCCTGACCTGCTGCAGCCCATGGGGTCGCATAGAGTTGGACATGACTGAATGACTGACCTAAACTGAACTGAGGGGCCACAACTCATCAGAGTCAGTCTGATGTTGTACATATAACAAAATTAGTGAGTGCTTGCTAAAAGAATGAGGAGATCATGAAAGTGAGTCAAATTTGTTGTTCAATCACTGTTCTTCACATTGGCAAACTTTACAGTTAAATTTTAATTTTTTTCTTAATAATTAATTTCCACAGTTACCAACTGATAAATGGTCATATGATGAGTCTAATCCTCATATCATGCTGAATTTTAAATTTGAAATTCTCTCACTAAACTCTTTCAGTGCTTGACATACTTTGCTGAAAAGCTTAATACAATCACTAAAATATGTGTATTCTGGTGGCTTTCAAGTAAATGTACACTAAGGTGATTTTCCCACTCCAGGAATCAGAAAATTAAACATTGTCTTTATTTGTATTTGTTTGGTTCCCACTGTATTTGGTTATTCATGTATTTGGAAAGGAACACTTAATTTTTGGACTTTATAAATGTACTAAATATTTAATGAGAAAGAAAAGTCCACATTTTGGAAGGAGAGCCATATAGGCTTATACAAGTTATTTCACAAATCTGCAATGGCTGCTTTATACTAATTACCCTTGACTCTCAAAATCAAAATTGTAGAGTGTTTAAAGAGTTGTGTCCAAGAAGAAATGTTTCAGTTGTTCTTCTGTTCTCACTGAAGAGCTATATTTGTTGACCTTTTGCTATTGTGTGGCTCATGCTATTTCACTTTCACAAGAATGTTTCTTTGTAGCTGAGTCTTTAACTACTTGTCAATTTCCCATTATCAACAAAATTAAGTACCAAAGCAAGAAGCAACTAAGATAAGCATTCAGTCCAGTTCAGTTGAGTCACTCAGTCATGTCCGCTCTTTGCGACCCCATGAATTACAGCACACCAGGCCTCCCTGTTCATCATCATCTCTTGGAGTTAACTCAGACTCACGTTCATCGAGTCCGTGATGCCATCCAGCCATCTCATCCTTGGTCGTCCCCTTCTCCTCCTGCCCCCAATCCCTCCCAGCTACAGAGTCTTTCCAATAAGTCAACTCTTCGCATGAGGTGGCCAAAGTACTGGAGTTTCAGCTTTAGTATCATGCCTTCCAAAGAAATCCCAGGGTTGATCTCCTTCAGAATGGACTGATTCGATCTCCCTGCTGTCCAAGGGACTCTCAAGAGTCTTCTCCAACACCACAGTTCAAAAGCATCAATTCTTCGGCACTCTGCTCTCTTCACAGTCCAACTCTCACATCCATACATGACCACAGGAAAAACCATAGCCTTGACTAGATGGATCTTAGTCGGCAAGGTAATGTCTCTGCTTTTGAATATATATCGAGGTTGGTCATAACTTTTCTTCCAAGGAGTAAGTGTCTTCTAATTTCATGGCTGCAATCACCATCTGCAGTGATTTTGGAGCCACAAAAAATAAAATCTGACACTGTTTCCACAGTTTCCCCATCTATTTCCCATGAAGTGATGGGACTGGATGCCATGATCTTCGTTTTCTGAATGTTGAGCTTTAAGCCAACTTTTTCACTCTCTACTTTCACTTTCATCAAGAGGCCTTCTAGCTCCTCTTCACTTTCTGCCATAAGGGTGGTGTCATCTGCATAACTGAGGCTATTGATATTTCTCCTGGCAATCTTGATTCCAGCTTGTGTTTCTTCCAGTCCAGCGTTTCTCATGATGTACTCTGCATATAAGTTAAACAAGCAGGGTGACAATATCCAGCCTTAACACACTCCTTTTCCTATTTGGAACCAGTCTGTTGTTCCATGTCCAGTTCTAACTGTTGCTTCCTGACCTGCATACAGATTTCTCAAGAGGCAGGTCAGGTGGTCTGGTATCCCCATCTCTTTCAGAATTTTCCACAGTTTATTGTGATCCACACAGTCAAAGGCTTTGGCATAGTCAATCAAGCAGAAATAGATGTTTTTCTGGAACTCTCTTGCTTTTTTGATGATCCAGCAGGTGTTGGCAATTTGATCTCTGGTTCCTCTGCCTTTTCTAAAACCAGCTTGAACATCAGGGAGTTCACGGTTCACGTATTGCTGAAGCCTGGCTTGGAGAATTTTGAGCATCACTTTACTAGCATGTGAGATGACTGCAATTGTGCGGTAGTTTGAGCATTCTTTGGCATTGCCTTTCTTTGGAATTGGAATGAAAACTGACATTTTCCAGTCCTGTGCCCACTGCTGAGTTTTCCAAATGTGCTGGCTTATTGAATGCAGCACTTTCACAGCATCATCTTTCAGGATTTGAAACAGCTCAACTGGAATTCCATCACCTCCACTAGCTTTGTTCATAGTGATGTTTTCTAACGCCCACTTGACTTCACATTCCAAGATGTCTGGATCTAAATTAGCAATCACATCATTATGATTATCTGGGTCATGAAGATATTTTTTGTACAGTTCTTCCATGTAGTCTTGCCATCTCTTCTTAATATCTTCTGCTTCTGTTAGGTCCGTACCATTTCTGTCCTTTATCGAGCCCATCTTTGCATGAAATGTTCCCTTGGTATCTCTAATTTTCTTGAAGAGATTTAACATTCACTATATGTCCAGTCCCTAAACCTGAAGTTCACCTGAAGCAAAGTATACAGCCAGCTACCTCAGCAGTTCTCTACTGTGCAACAAAAACATTGTTATAGTCCAGTATATTTCTTGTCCAAATAAGCTTTGTCACCTCTCCTGACTCCCCCTCTCTCCATCCTTTCTATAGTAAAAAGGAAATAATTTTTCCTAATTATCTTTTTTTAATCTACTCTTTAGCCATTCATCAATCCCATTTTTATCCACCCTATAGATGTGGAAACATCTTGCTTTGCTTGACATATGACTCTCCTTCCAGAGATTACTCTGCAAAACGCTTGTTTGTTTGCTTGTTTTTCTCATAGAAAATGTTATCTCTTTAATCAAAGTATTAAATTTCCACACACCTAATATCAGAGATCTAGGAAATTTATTACAAAAATAGAATTGTAGTTTCCTCCCTTATTATGCCGTGACTATTTCCCAGAGGTAGCAAATTGTGTGTCATCTTTTTTTTTTTCATTTTTATCCACATTTCTTAACTTTTTTCAGTCTTAAATATTATTTACTTCATTTCTTAATTTTAAAAAATTGTATATTATCTATTAAATTCCACTGATGGGTATTTTGGAGGTATATCTCTTATACTCAGATACCTAGTATACCCCTTATCCTCTCAATATAGCCATAAAAAAATTGGGGGCATACTGTTTACTATTTCTATTAGTATTACTCTTCAATTAATAACTATTACCCACAGTTGAGCTATGTGATATAGTAAGATTATATTTCCCTCTGATACATTTTCTTGCTTTTTTCTCAAATTCATAATATTTTATTTTTAGTGGATGAGGATTTTTCCATACTTTTTATTCATTTCTAAATTCTCCTTCGGAAATAAACATCTCCTTTATAACAGTCAAATATGTCAAAATTTCAATTTTTTTTTCCTTTGAGAAAATTTTACTGGAATCTTCCACCTGCCTGCTGCAATGTGAGTCATTTCTTGCTGCAGGACTTTAATTCTGGTAGTTTCATTTGTGCTGGTCTCTTTCTCAGATTAACAGTTTTCTGCAAATATTTCACATTCTTTGATTCTTAGCTACTACTTAGGAATAAGGTATAAATAATCCCATGCATTGGGATGCATTAACTGGTGATCATTATCCTCTAATGGTGAGACATGGACTCATCAACCTAGCTGAGAATAGGTAGATCATTCCTTCTGAGTTTCTAGGTCTTCCATCCTCAGAGAAAAATTGTTCAGTTTCAAATAACTCCCCCAATTCTGGAAGCAAGTTCAAGAAGGTCAGGAGTTCCCTGTTAGATGTGTAGACTTTCACTTAATCTCATTTTTGTGCAGAGTCCTCTGTTTCAACATCTCCAGAGGGGGAATTCACAGAATACTCACAAGTGACTCCTGGCTTTGCCAAATGAATAAGAGAATCTTTGATAATTTCTTATGGGACAGACTTTAAAACAATTTTCTGATCTATAACTGCAGCAGCACCCCTTTTATTATAACCTACTCTCCTTCCCAAACTCTTCTATGACTAAGCTATGGCTTGGTTATCTTCATGAAAGCTTATGTGTTAGCTATCTCAGCTCTGCTAATTTTCATTCACATTTCAAGTTCAAAATTTTTGAACTTCTTCTGTCATCTTTTAAACTCTCTTTTCATGTTGCTTACATGTTATGACTTTTAAAAATCTTTAATTGTTATATTGACAGGGTTTCCAAAGACTATGGAAACAAAAGTATGTGTTCAACCCAGCTGTCTAACCACCTCTCTGCTGCTTTTTCAATCAGTTGCTCATTAGTGAAAATTTCCACCTAACCGTTGTTCTCAGTACACCGCAATGCACTTTATTTCTCTCTTAGTATAAAGGTATGGAGGTTACATCTCCTAGGAGGTGGGCAGCACCTCTGTGCAGTTTCACTATCTTTAGCACCAATCACCTGGTCAACTGTAAAGTAATCTGTGATTAGCAGTATCTCACCTACAACCACCAAAACAGGAACATTAAGTAATGCAGAAATCATCGTTATCTGTGTACTAACTGAAAGAAATTCTTTCTCTTAGACTATAATGACTTCAACTTGAGTCTTTAAATATGTAGAACCCATAGGCATTTTCCCTATGGAATGTCTGCTTTCCTAAAATATACTCTGTTGAATCATTTTTGGAACTTATTTTCTTTCAGTGTGCCCACATTTTAACTTTCTTTTTCTCTTTGAGAATCTTAGTGTTGCTGCTTTTTTCAGAACAGAATATTCATAGAATTATAGTGAGCCACATAAATGTATTAACCTAAAACGTGGCATCAGAATCCATCCTTTAAAAAGTAACCACTGTTCAGCAAATTATATCACTGAAACTTTATATAAGGGAAGTACAAATTTCAAGATCAGGGTTGTGAAGAATAGGAAAACAAAACAAAGATAAAAGCTAAACTGTGTAAGTCAAACAGAGGAAAATCCATTGTATTTGAGCAATTAAGAGATTGGAGTTATAGGAAAAGGGAGAGTTTGGGAAAGAAGCCAGAAAGTTTGTGGTTATTTGGTATTAATTTGATAATAAAGTAATAAAGTGTTATTTCTCAGTAATGTCCAATCCTTTATGATCCCACGGACTGTAAGCCTTCAGGCTCCTCTGTACATGTAATTCTCCATGCAAGAATTCTGAAGTAGGCCACCATGTCCTTCCCAACCCAGGGATTAGAACCTAGATCTCTTTCATTGCAGGCAGACTCTTCCCTGAGCCACCAGGGAAGTTCTATTAGATAATAACAAGGTCATAAATTTTGCACTGAATTCTTCGGAAGGGAAAGGAAAATGATATAAGGGGAAATCATAAACAAGTCTTTAATTTTATCATTAGTATTTTATTTTCTGAGAATTCTGAACCAAATATGTTAAAATGGTAAGATATATTGACTATGTAGGCATATAGCTATTCATGATGTTTCTTCCTATACCTTTATATATGCTTGAAATATTTTATAATTTAAGAAAAAGCAACAACAAAATAGTATGATCTGAGTTGGAAAAATCATATTTGTATTGCAACTTAGAGAACAAGACCTACGGATAGAAGCTTATGAATATCAGCCTAATCAGAACTTTCAGAGACCATGAGCCTTAGGTTAGGACTCTTCCCAACATCAATCCAAAGTTGAGCTTCCATCAAAGAGGTAAGTTAAGAAGAGAAAGAAATCAGGAAAATAGAAAAGAATCCTAGTGGAATTACCTTCTTGAACTTCCCTTGTGGCTCGTATAGTAAAGAATCTGCCTGTAATGCAGGAGACCTGGGTTCAATCCCTAGGTAGGGAAGATCCTCTGGAGAAGGAAATGGCTCCCCACTCCAGTATTCTTGCCCAGGAAAGGATCACAAAGAGTCAGACATGACTGACCAACTAGCACTAACAGAAAAAAAAAAAAAAAAAAAAATCAGAAACATCAGTGTATCAGCAGATATTAGAGAATGGCCAAAAAAATGCATTTTTCTCCATTATACCATACTATCCTATGTAGGCAGATTCCAGACTCTGCTGTACTTCCCCTCACCTCCTACTTGTGTCTTTTTGCTTAATATTTTTCTCTACATTGTCCTTTTTATCTATTTAATTGTATGTCTTATTTCTTCTTTAAGGTTATAATTATCTACATCTATCTATAGTTATCAACTACAGAGTTGATAACATTATCATTTAGTGTTATTTCCAAGTTTCCTGAGCTGAATTAAGGATTGAAGGAAGTTTTCATTGTTCTTAAACATGGAATCTTTGTTGTCATCTCTCAGTATTAGTACCTCAGAGAATCCACCTTGAAAATGATGAATTAGTTCCCTAAGGTGCATTCAAGGGCTAATATTAGATGATTCCATCATTTCCTTGAAATATTGGCCCTTCCCATGCTGGTGGTGGATGTTCTGTGCAGCTTATTAAACAGCAGATGCTTAGGTATCCTGCTGTCATCCAGGGAGCAGGTTTATTTTGTAGCAAGTGACACTTCCAGATGGTGAACTGGATGCAGTCTAGCAAGCTGTTGATGAAATGGCTCAGAAAGTGGTGTAAGGAATTTGTGGGCAGTCCAAAATTCATTCAAAATTAGATATTAACACCATGTTTTACACATTCATATGATTTGGAGCTTAATGCCAGGGTTCAACTCTATCCATTAAGCTCACAAAGGTCACGGTTCATCATTAAACTCTATATGTTTCCTTCATTAGAGTGTTATTAGCTTTTGTAAAGTATTGTCAGTTCTGTCTAACAAATGAAAAATGGCCATATCTAGTACAGTAATAGTTACATGACCTTCTCTTTTAGCTCAGTCACATAAAGCATTTTATCTACTCTACAAAGCAAGTTAATTTATTTCTTATTTCTGTATATTTTTAAATAAAAAATTAATACATATTAACTTTTCTCCACCTGATTTTTCATTTTAAAATGATCAATTCAAGAGTGACACTGTATCAAATGCACATTGAATTTTACATAATTTAGGTGTAAGTTTTAAATGTTCACTAGAATAACAGAGGACAGGATATATAAAAACTCCAAAATTGAAGAAAAGATTAAAGAACTGAGATCACTATACCCATACATGAAAACACACAGAAAATTTGTTTTAGAATCTATTTGAATTATTTTAAAATAAATATCATGACATTTGCATAGTTCTCTACTTTCTCCCTACTTCCTCATAAGCATTGAATCTTACAGTTGGCTCCCAGCAATCACTCCCTAAAGGATTTATACCAAGTTATATCCTTGTGTTCATTGATTATACTGTTCTAGTTTTCATAAATCCAGCAGGATTCAAATAAAATAAAATAATTAATTTGATCTGAGAATTTGGCTTAAGAGTTTACCTTTATAAATATCAAGATTCATGTACGTATTTTGATCCACATGAAAAAATGGTCTGTTTCAAGATAAATAAATCATGAAAAAATGGGCTGTGGTTCTACATAAAAGTTAAAGAAAAAAGTCCAAAACTCGCTACATCTGTATTGGTTATATATTATTACATAACAAATCACTCCAAATATAGCAGCTTAAAGCAAAAAACATTTTATTATCTCACAGTTGGTCAGGATTCTGGTCATAGTCTAGCTTGATCTCCTGGCTTAGAGTCTTAGCAGGGTGAAATCAAACTGCTGACAGATGTTGCACCCCCACCTTAAGGTTCATGTGGTTGTTATCCAAGCTTGGTTTCTGTCCACAGAACTGCAGCTGGCATCCTCCAGGTTTAATGATCCAAGAGAGAGCAAGAGAGAGCACTCAATGGAAAAGCCAGATTTTTTTTTAATAATATAACCTTGGAAGGGACATCCCAACACTTGTCATATTCTGTTCCTCAGAAGAGAGTCCGCTGGTCCTTCCCACACTCAAGAAGAATGAATTACATGAGAGAATGGGCAACGAAAGGCGATGATCATGGTGGGCAGCCTCGGAGGATGACTGTTGTTTCATCTCCAAGTCATGTCTGACTCTTTTGCAACCCCATGGACTGTAGCTCATCAGGCTCCTCTGTCCATAGAATTTTCCAGGCGAGCATACTGAAGTGGGTTGTCATTTCCTCCTCCAGGAGATCTTCTTGACCCAGTGATGGGACTGGCATCTCCTGCATTGTCAGGTAGATTCTTTACCACTAACCCACTTGGGAAGCTCAGAGGATGACTAACATAATACATTTCATATTTTAAATGATAAAAGTAAATATTATATTGAGTGATTTTAAGTGTTTTAATACATAAAATCAGTATTACATATCAAGGTATTCCAGCCTTAAGAACACACAATTAATATCCAAGAAAATTTTAAAAACCAAATTTTCTTGAGGTAATTGTCCATTCTTTATATAAATAGATCTAACTATTATGCTAATAGAGAATTGGCCTCACATAAGTGGGAATTATAGGCTAATAGTCGGAGAAGGCAATGGCACCCCACTCCAGTACTCTTGCCTGGAAAATCCCATGGATGGAGAAGGAGCCTGGAGGGCTGCAGTACATGGGGTCGCTGAGGGTCAGAAACGACTGAGAGACTTCACTTTCACTTTTCACTTTCATGCATTGGAGAAGGAAATGGCAACCCACTCCAGTGTTCTTGCCTGGAGAATCCCAGGGACAGCGGAGCCTGGTGGGCTGCCGTCTGTAGGGTCACACAGAGTCGGACACGACTGAAGTGACTTAGCAGCAGGCAGCAGCAGCATAGGCTAATAGAGAATAGGCTTACACTGGGAAGATGAGATTGTTTCATCTGTGAGATTTACCTGACACCAAAGGGAAATATTTATACTTATAGACTTTATATATGAGCATATATCTTTATGGTAAGTCAGGAATATCCCATTTGATAAAGCATGTTTGTCATTATCCATTACTTTTAAATGTTCTAAAGCAAAACAAATAAAACAAGCCTAAGTATTATAAAATTTTAGGAAGTTAAAGCCTTTTGAACACGTATATTAGATATTTTGCTATCAAATGTATTTTCTTAACAATTTAAAGATTCATATCAGCATTAATGTTTTTACACTTCATCATTTTATTTACAGTAGAAGACAGGTGTATTCCCCTGAACAAGAAACAAAGATGAGATGCTAGCAATGAAACAATGTAACAGTGATTTTAGTCTTCCTCTGATTCATAAAATATCAACAAAGAACTGACAACCAGAAAGTTGCCTGTTTTTCATTCTTTTCTATCATATTTTCCTTATTGGTTTTAATACTTCACTACATTTTATACCATTCAAAAGGACTTATATGAAGCTGCTCAGATGTAAGAGAAACTTCAGGTAATTTATTAATTATTATATTTTCAGTTAATAAAGCCTATGCTATGAAAGAATTAAAAGTCATTCATAAGAAAATACTACTTGCTTTACAGTCATTTTCCAAAAACAATACAGCCTCCCACACTACAGATTGACACTTACCCTTTTTCAAATGATCATAATTGTCATCATGTCATATCTAAACATGAAAAAGTAACCGATTTCAGATCAATATTTCATCATAGATATGTTTAATGATAACTATCTATATCACACAGGTTTTGTTTATTAAGCCAACACAGAAAATTAGCTCTGCTTTTTCTTGCTTATGATTTACACTTGCACATGAACCAGATGGCAGTAAGAACCAGGTAAAAGAATAATAAACTTAAGCTAGAGAAATTGAGATTATTTGAAACAGCATATTATTTCAAAGATATAAAAACCCTGATGATTAAATCCTTTTCCTTTTGCATGAGTTGTCTAATGCATTTATTTCCATCTACCTTTGTTGGAGAATCTCTCCATTAAATTAAATCATGGAAATGCAGGGCAGATGAGCCTTCGTTCAGGGAACTAATAAACTCACTAAGTCATGAACAGAACATTCGACGAGCCGTAGTTTTTCACCTTTCTTACACACCTGGGAAGCATTAAACAATTTTTCCTCTGAATGAAACTTTTTTCTTGTCCAGAGGAAATACTTTTCTTACACAGGCTCTAAATAATGAGCCACTTTAAGGTAACTATATGTAAAGGGACTTACACAGCAGAAGTGCATCACAGGATGTGAGCTGTTAGAAATCCAAGCTTATTACTTTGATGTACCAAATGGTGCCAGAGCTCAAAAACTCCTAAAGGTCTATCTGTTAGGCATGCAGTGAGGTAAGTGACAAATAAAGATGTTCTAATATAGCCTTACTGTCTCCATGTCAAGGTCTGTATGAAATAGAAACCTGCCTCTCATAAAAAATTCTTGTGAGATACTTGCATAAACTTGGTCCTTGGGAAGGTTAGAAATATGACCTTATTACATAAGAGGTTAGTTTTAATAGCACATTTAAATGTAGTTAATAAGACTGCTATTCTAACAGTGGATAAAAAGAACATAAAAGGTTGAACTGGTGAATAAGAGGAAGAAGAGATGAAAATTTGATAGCAACAGTTACTTCACATTAAATAACAATACAATGGATATATTCATATATGTATAATGTAACCTATAAATCAAATACTAATACAATAAAATGGGAAAACATGTCAAATAATATCAAGATTTGTTATCATTTTCAAATTGTTAAATATAAATTTTGATAAGTCAGCTATCTATTCCAATTAAGAAATCACTCATAATTCTGAGATACTGAGGAACTATGTGTGCATTAAAAAAATAAATAAACATTTTTAAAGTAAGAGCTAAGAAATTAGAATTGCTAAAGTGTATCTGAAAATGAAATCTGATTTGTGATGCTATTTGAACTAATAGCTTCACATGATCGTGTGAAGTAATTCTAATATTTTTCAATAAATAAAGCTAGTTGAAATAACTAAAGGAGTGAAAAAAGTTATGCATAAATATTTTATTAGCTATTGTCAATTTTTTTTGCATGAATTATAGGTTAAATTCTGATAGGGTTGGAGAAATTAGGCCAGGAGAAAATCAAACATATTCAACTTCAGTCCAACTTCAGATAACATTTCTTATACAATTGACTTCTATTACTATTTTAATAACATTCATGTAAAATAAAGCACTTATAAGAAAATAATATTGATGAGTGCCATCCTGAATTGAGAGAAAAAGGGTTGAATTTAGTCAACATACATTTTACAGAATAAAGATCTGCATTTTTCCAAAAATACCTAGCTTATATTTTTAAAACCAAATTTCAAAATTTTCTGTAAATGAAAATAGCTTTAAAATTTTTAGAAATTAAAATCTGAAACAAACAGAATTCAATGGTCCTTAGCACTTTAGTGCAAAGTAAGTAAAAATAAAAACTTTTGTTTTTCATGTTTTAAGATACATGGTTAACTAATGGAATTTTTTGAAGTGATAACTACAAGTTTATCAACTAAAATTTAACTATATTAATAGTTGTCTCACTCTTACATAATAATTCATTTGCCTCCTGAATGATGAATTATAAAACATAGTCTAAGCCATGATCAATATAACATATAGGTAAAACATGCACGGGGAAAATGGCACCAAAATGGGGAAGAAATAACAACCTGAGTGGTAGAGAAGTAAACTACTATGAAAGTTTGATCACTGGCTGCTAAGGAGTGAGTAATATATATACTAAGTCATCAATTACACTTATAAGGACATTTGGAATATGTTTTAATGTATACATCACTTGTCAGTGTGCTTCAGATGAGAGATAAACTGTTACTGACTTTATTAAGTTAAGCCAAAACAAAACCTACTCCTAACTGCTAGTTCAAAAGAATAGCAAGAAGAGATAAGAAAGGCTTCTTCAGCGATCAATGCAAAGAAATAGAGGAAAAGAACAGAAAGGGAAAGACTAGAGATCTCTTCAAGAAAATTAGAGATACTAAGGGAACATTTCATGCAAAGATGGGCTCGATAAAGGACAGAAATGGTATGGACCTAACAGAAGCAGAAGATATTAAGAAGAGGTGGCAAGAATAAACAGAAGAACTGTACAAAAAATATCTTCAGGACCGAGATAATCATGATGATGTGATCACTAATCTAGAGCCAGACATCTTGGAGTGTCAAGTCAAGTGGGCGTTAGAAAGCATCACTACGAACAAAGCTAGTGGAGGTGATGGAATTCCAGTTGAGCTCTTTCAATCCTGAAAGATGATGCTGTGAGAGTGCTGCACTCAATAGGCCAGCACATTTGGAAAACTCGGCAGTGGCCAAAGGACTGGAAAAAGTCAGCTTTCATTTCAATCCCAACGAAAGGCAATGACAAAGAATTCTCAAACTACGGCACAATTGCACTCATCTCACATTCCAAGCCAGACTTCAGCAATATGTGAACCGTGCACTTCCTGGTGTTCTCAAGCCGGTTTTAGAAAAAGCAGAGGAACCAGAGATCAAATTGCCAATATCTGCTGGATCATCGAGAAAACAAGAGAGTTCCAGAAAAACATCTATTTCTGCTTGATTGACTATGCCAAAGCCTTTGACTGTGTGGATCACAATAAACTGTGGAAAATTCTGAAAGAGATGGGCATACCAGACCACCTGACCTGCCTCTTGAGAAATCTGTATGCAGGTCAGGAAGCAATAGTTAGAACTGGACATGGAACAACAGACTGGTTCCAAACAGGAAAAGGAGTGTGTCAAGGCTGGATATTGTCACCCTGCTTGTTTAACTTATATGCAGAGTACATCATGAGAAATGCTGGACTGGAAGAAACACAAGCTGGAATCAAGATTGCCAGGAGAAATATCAATAACCTCAGTTATGCAGATGACACCACCCTTATGGCAGAAAGTGAAAAGGAGCTAAAATGCCTCATGATGAAAGTGAAAGAGGAGAGCGAAAATGTTGGCTTAAGGCTCAACATTCAGAAAACGAAGATCATGGCATCCAGTCCCATCACTTCATGGGAAATAAATGGGGAAACCGTGGAAACAATGTCAGATTTTATTTTGGGGGGCTCCAAAATCACTGCAGATGGTGACTGCAGCCATGAAATTAGAAGATGCTTACTCCTTGGAAGAAAAGTTAAGACCAACCTCGATAGCATATTCAAAAGCAGAGACATTACTTTGCCAACTAAGGTCCGTCTAGTCAAGGCTATGGTTTTTCCTGTGGTCATGTATGGATGTGAGAGACGGACTGTGAAGAAGGCTGGGTGCCGAAGAATTGATGCTTTTGAACTGTGGTGTTGGAGAAGACTCTTGAGAGTCCCTTGGACTGCAAGGAGATCCAACCAGTCCATTCTGAAGGAGATCAACCCTGGGATTTCTTTGGAAGGCATGATGCTAAAGCTGAAACTCCAGTACTTTGGCCACCTCATGCGAAGAGTTGACTTATTGGAAAAGACTCTGTAGCTGGGAGGGATTGGGGGCAGGAGGAGAAGGGGATGACAGTGGATGGCATCACTGACTTGATGGCCATGAGTCTGAGTGAACTCCGGGTGATGGTGATGAACAGGGAAGCCTGGCGTGCTGCAATTCATGGGGTCGCAAAGAGTCGGACAACAGAGCTACTGAACTGAACTGAACTTTGAATTTCTTAACATTCACTGTCTCAAGTAAAAGGAGTTGTTTTTCACTCAAAAAAAAAAAAAAGAAGAAGAAGAAGAAGAAGAAGAAAGAAAGAAAGAAAGAAAGAAAATGAGATCATTACATGGCCATTTGTTGTGTGTCTCCACTCAGTCATGTCCAACTCTTTGTAACCACATGGATTGTAGCTCCCCCAGGCTCCTCTGTCCATGGTTTTCCAGGCAAAAATATTGGATCAGTTGCTGTTTCCTTTTCTAGGAGATTTTCCCTGACCAGGGATCAAACTCATGTCTTACACTACCTAGTTATATCCTTAAATCTTCAGTTCAGTTCAGTTCAGTCCCTCAGTCATGTCCAACTCTTTGCAACCCCATGAATCGCAGCATGCCAGGCCTCCCTGTCCATCACCAACCCCCAGAGTTCTCTCAGACTCACGTCCATCAAGTCAGTGATGCCATCCAGCCATCTCATCCTCTGTCGTACCCTTCTCCTCCTGACCCCAATCCCTCCCAGCATCAGAGTCTTTTCCAATGAGTCAACTCTTCGCATGAGATCGACAGAGTGCTGGAGTTTCAGCTTTAGCATCATGCCTTCCAAAGAATACCCAGGACTGATCTCCTTCAGAATGAACTGGTGGGATCTCCTTGCAGCCCAAGGGACTCTCAAGAGTCTTCTCCAACACCACAGTTCAAAAGCATCAATTCTTCGGTGCTCAGCTTTCTTTACAGTCCAACTCTCATATACATACATGACCACTGGAAAAACCATAGCCTTGACTAGACGGACCTTAGTTGGCAAAGTAATGTTTCTGCTTTTGAATATGCCATCTAGGTTGGTTATAACTTTTCTTCCAAGGAGTAAGCGTCTTCTAATTTCATGGCTGCAGTCACCATCTGCAGTGATTTTGGAGCCCAAAAAAGTAGCCTGACACTGTTTCCACGGTTTCCCCATTTATTTCCCATGAAGTGATGGGACTGGATGCCATGATCTTCGTTTTCTGAATGTTGAGCCTTAAGCCAACTTTTTCATTCTCCACTTTCACTTTCATCAAGAGGCATTTTAGCTCCTCTTCACTTTCTGCCATAAAGGTGGTGCCATCTGAATATCTGAGGTTATTGATATTTCTCTGGTAATCTTTATTCCAGCTTGTGCTTCTTCCAGCCCAGCATTTCTCATGATGTACTCTGCATATAAGTTAAATAAGCAGGGTGACAATATGCAGCCTTGACATACTCCTATTCCTATTTGAAACCAGTCTGTTGTTCCATGTCCAGTTCTGACTGTTGCTTCCTGACCTGCATACAGATTTCTCAAGAGGCAGGTCAGGTGGTCTGGTATTCCCAACTCTTTCAGAATTTTCCACAGTTAATTGTGATCCACACAGTCAAAGGCTTTGGCATAGTCAATAAAGCTTAAGGACTCACAGATGTAACCAGTAAGGAGGAACTATCAATTTTCATTTGTGGAAATTCTACAATCATTCAAAACAGAATCTGGCAGTCATAGGCAAGTCTCTTTGAATTTTAAAATTTCTACACAATCAATATTTGTTTCTCCTCTGATAATGTGTGTATATTTTAACTATGTCTAATGCATTTCATTTAATATTTTGTCACATGATTTTCAAAATTTTTGACATAGTGAGAGAAGGTAATTCTCTATAAATCTGATACTCTGTGAAGAAGCAATTTGCAGGGTAGCAAAGGAGACACAGACATAAAGAATAGACTTATGGTCACAGTGGCAGTGGGAGAGGGTTAGGGAATCTGAGAAAGTAGTACTGAAGCAATCTGTAGTTATTTTGTCTTAGTAAAAATCATGACAAAGCATGTTCAATATCACATTTTAATATCTGCAAACAAAAGATGAATAATAGAATTTGGGCAAAACATTAAATTGTGGATGTATATTAGTTTCAGTGTAGGCTTAAATATAAAAATTTAAATTGCAAAAATTCAAATTACAGTGCTTTAAATGAATAATATCTATTTTTTCGGCCCCATGACTATTTAGAGATGACTCTACTCAAGCAAATAAATAAAGTCCCAGGTACATTTCACAATTTTGCCTTGTCATTGCCAAGGTATTATCCCCATCTGCATTGTTGAATGTAAATCACTGCTTTTCCACGCTGAAACCTGAGGGGAAAGAAAAGGTAATTCAAATAAGTGTAATTTAACAAGTGAGTCAGATGTTCATTCATTTTCATATTCCACTGAAGAAAAAAGTCATAACACTGCGTTTCAAACGCAGCTTGTGTTTCTTCCAGTCCAGCAGTTGAAAATGTCTCAGCAGTTGTATGCCTAGCAAAAATCTACTGCAACAGAAAAATAGATTTGTAACCACAGCAAGCAATCAGCCTAGATAAATGCATTCTTCCATATTCCCATAAGTAGAGTCATCCACAGTTGTGTCTAGTTTCAGTTTGTCGCTTGATGAAGCATAGTCTCTTCAGTCAAGCCCAAATATGACTCTTTGCACACTGATGACATATAAACTAATCGATAATTTATATGACTACTTCTCACCCAAAATGCAACAAAACAATTACCATAACCAAATAATTAACTGGCTTTGGTAGAACAGGCATTTGGTTTGTCTTTCTTGGTAATAAATTTTTCTCAAAATATATGTTTTTAATTTTTTTATTCCAGTCAGCTTTTAGTTAAAATAACTATGCCCAAAGATTCCTCTAGACATATACCTCGAACCTGCCAATTCTATTCACTGTTCTAGATTAGGCCAATCTACTCTTCAATGATGTAAATGCTACTAAATTGAAAATAACCTGGAACAATACAGTTGGATAATAAGACAGCATCTTCAATCGGAGCTTCATTGTGGACTGGCACCTGATTCTGCTTTAAAAAGTTTAATTTGGAGATAGATTACAAGTAACAATTTCATCTGCTATTTAGGATAAATAAATGGTGCTATGGTCCAGATGATCGATTTTTCAATCAATGTGATTGCTGATTGCAGGCAACTACCTCTTTTAGAAGTACTACATTTTCTTCTCTATAGGACTGCAAAAATTGTCATTTCTTGCCTGATATCAGCTCTATTTACTAGTAATTTTGCTAAAACAACAAAGAGCAGCCAAACACATGCTTAATTTAAATTTTTCTAAGATGTTTCAGTAAAGCTACAAACTTGATAAACATACAGTCTGCTATTCAAGTGGTAGCTTTATAAGTATTCTGCCATGTCCTCACCTGAGTAATTATCTTTCCAGCCAGAACACTCATTCCATCCTCTTCACCTTATTCTAATACCACTGCCACGTGACTTAGATTTTTGTTTAATAGCACCTCACTTCTAAGAATCATTCTGTCCTAATGAAGGACTAAGTTGATTACAAGTGGCGCCCAGAATACATTAGTTTAAACAGGAATTATTTCTCTCACATACACAGTTTGGGAGTGGTTCAGACTGAAAAGCATCATGCCTTTGTGAAGTCCTCTCTCTAAGGCAACCCAGGTTCTCTTTCTTGTGTTGTCCTTTCTTCTCCTCCAATATTGATTTCATCTGCACAACCAAAAGGTGTCATTTTTGGAATTCACTGGTGGTCCAGTGGTTTAGACTCCACATTCTCACTATGAGAGACCCTGTTCAATCTCTAGTCAAGGAACTAAAATCCCACAAGCCATGTGGTGCAGCATATATATATATAATTTTATATATATATATATATATATATATAATTTATGTAATTTTAATTTAATATATATAATATCACTCAGTCATGTCCAACTCTTTGAGACCCCATGAACTGTGGCCTACCAGGCTCCTCCATACATGGGATTTTCCAGGCAAGAATAATGGAGTGGGTTGCTATTTCCTTCTCCAGCAGATCTTCCCAACCCAGGGATTGAACTCAGGTCTCCTGCATTGTAGGCAGACGCTTTACCATATGAGCAACCAGGGAAGTCCATATATATAATTATATATATATATATATAATTTTTATGCCATGTCTCAGCCTATAGAAAGAAGAACATTGAACTGAGGACAAGCACATTACCTTTGTGCAAGACACTAAAATATTACACAAATTATGTTCACTATTTGTATTCCATTAGAGAGAATGCAATTACCCAGCCACGTGTAGCTTCAGAGAAGTTTCCAGACAGATTCTTCAGTGAGGACTTGTTGAGTTGGCTTCTTGGAGGTTTGTCAGCAGGTATATTTCAGCTGTCAAAATCTTAAGGTTTTGCCAAGTTGCAAAGAGTCATTTTGCCTAAGGACAAGTCCCATCCAGGGCAACCTATATGCAAGGACAAATCCATGTGAGGATGTGGAGTCTAGCTCCCTTACCAAAACTGAGGACAATACCAAAATCCTAGTCAATTTACAAAGCCCTATTAGGGGTCCAAATTAGGCTGTGGCATGATCTTTCTCTTAATACTCTTATTTCTTTCTCTGCTTCTTCACTGAAGCTTTCCCTTCTACTCGTTGAAATACTCGTTCAGTGAGTATTGGTCCCAAGGAACTTCCCGAACAAACATCCTGCACACTAATATCTGTCTCAGTCAGCTTCCTAAGGAGTCAAAGAATTAACAGTGATAAAGTATTTTGTTTAACTAACACATATATATATATGTGTTATATATACATATATATAAATGTATCTTATATTAGCTATTCAAAGCAAATATAATAGATGTCCCTATTTACACCATCTTCCTTATTCAAGACTGCCATCAACATAGACATTTTCTTAAGTAAGTTATCCTCTATCCTTTCCTTGTGATCACTGATCATTACACATCAAATGTGTAATGCAGATGAGAAAGGTATGTGGCTTTAATAACTTCAGTGTACATTCCCTTGCTTTCTTGACAACATGTATATTATATACGCATCCAAAGCTACTTATCTGATAGGTGTAACCAGACGGCTTTTCATCACTTCATTACAGACTAATGTCTATTTAAATGGCTATGTTAATGCTCTAACTTCTCTCTGCTTCTATTTGTAAGTACTAGCTTTTGTTTAAATGAGTCATGCCAAAGCCAATACATCATGTATCACTAGAGACTAAATAAGGAAGGCCTTGGTCAGTCTAATAAGCAATGCTTCTAAAAGGAAGAAATGCAGGCAGAGAAAGGAAGATAAGGTCCATGAGGGTTTCACAAGAGCAAGGGGATTCAGCTTGCTGATCCCCCTTCTTAAGCACCAGTGAGGAGGGGGAGAACCATAGCGAAGCTGCCAGTGGGCACAGGAGCATCTTTCCCTGTGAAAGAGGGGGAAAATGTTCCCAGAGCAACGGCATAAACAAAGGTGATCAATTCCTGCCAGTCAAAAGATAAGACTTCACTCTGAATAGCTATGCCATTTCTATCCTGCTATTACTCTTCTTTGAGTCAAATGAAGGCCAAAATTTTAATGCATTCTACATTACATAAATTACCACAGTGTGTTTTGCTGTTTTGACCTTTTCAGCATTTCTTCTATAATTTGATTGGGCAGCTATTATACTTGCTTTCTGTTTACAACATTTAACCTGAAAGGAAGAGAGATATTGAGCCAAACAAGCAAAATACTAAAATAACACAGAGACTTAATTAGAGGTATAATGTGCTGCAAGTCAGGGGACCAAAATGCCAGTAAGTCCGGAACTGTCTTGTGAATTTTTTGATTGACAGAGGCAGCAAGGAAAGAGAAAATCATAAGTAAAGTTAGGACAACTGAAACCATTATTGGCATTATTTAAAGGTCATTTACATTAAAATTTCTCTAATGTATTAGATGTAATAACAAAAATGTTTTAAAAATATATTTCATACTTAAGAATTGTAAAATGTATCAAATTTACATTAAAATAGCCTTGGATAAATAACATTTGGCAGAAAAATGTACAGTCCATCAGGGGACATTTCTTGAATGCTTAGAATGTATCACACATTGTATTAGGGACTGAGAACAAATAAGCATAATACGTATTTCAAACAGTTTGCAACCTTCAGCTGATGTTTCAGACAATGAATGAATGCTAACATAGATCCATACAATTGAATGGTTCCCCCTAAGAGCATTTAGCAACCTAATGAAGAACTAGTGGTGATGCGTGTTTAGATTGACTGAAGGTTGATCTTTGCTACTCCAGGTAAAAGAAAGAGTGAGGGACAAGGAAGTTGAGGTTGTTTGTATGATGGTGGTTTTACAAGTTCTAAGAGTATGATTTGGTATACAACATGTGAAGAAAGGAAATAGACACACAGTGGACAGTGAAGACCATAATGTTAGGAAGAATGAAGCAGAGATTAGTTTAGAAATACATGTAAAACAAATGCCAAGAAACTAGCACTTAATATTTCTGATATTGAACAAGAAAGAGGCTAAAGGAAACTTTCAGGGCTGAAAACAAACTAGAAGAAATAATGACTGAAAGTGAAAGTCACTAAGTCTTGTACAATTCTTTGTGACCCCATGGACTGCAGCACTCCAGGCCTCCCTGTCCATCACCATCTCCTGGAGTTTACTCAGCCTCACATCCATTAAGTCGATGATGCCATCCAACTATCTCATCCTCTGTTGTCCCCTTTTCCTCCTGCCCTCAATCTTTCCCAGCATCAGGGTCTTTTCAAATGGGTCACTTCATCACATCAGGTGACAAAAATATTGGAGTTTCAGCTTCAGCATCAGTCCTTCCAATGAATGCTCAAGACTGATTTCCTTTAGGATGGACTGGTGGGATCTCCTTGCAGTCCAAGGGACTCTCAAGAGTCTTCTTCAACACCACAGTTCAAAAGCATCAGTTCTTCAGCGCTCAGCTTTCTTTATAGTCCAACTCTTACATCCATACATGACTACTGAAAAACCATAGCTTTTACTAGGTTTAGAATCAAACCCCATACCCTCCAGAGACACTGAGAAGGCTCAAACATACCTTGTGTGCACCAGGACCCAAAGAACCTGGAGAGACTGAGACAAAACTGTGTTTGAGTGTCTCCTGAGGAGGTACAGGTCAGCAGTGGACTGCTGCAGGGGCAGAGGCTCTGGGTGCAGTAGACTTGGGTATGGCATAAGCTCTCTTGGAGGAGGTCACCATTATCCCCACCACAGAGCCACCAGAACTTATATAGGACTGGGGAACAGACTCTTGGAAGGCACAAACAGCTGAGCCACAAGGGAAGCCCAATAACTGAAAACTACTCAAATTTGACAAAAGACCTAGACATACAATTTCAAGAAGCTGAGTTCACACACACACACACACACACATCCCTCAAGACACATCATGAGCAAACTCTGAAAATGAAGGATAAGGAAAAACTTTTGAAAACAGTGAGAATGAAATGACACCTTACCTATGGAAGAAAATCAGTTATAATGACAGCAGATTTTTCATCAGAAATCATATAAGAGGGGAGGTGGGACTACATTTTTATGCAAAAGAAAAAGAAAAAGCTAAACGATCCCCAAATTCCTCCCAATTTTAAAGGGGTACTATTTTCAAAGATAACTCAAAGATTTCTCAACCAACAAATGAATAGTACCACTTAATATTTCAGAGGAATTATTGTATATGTACCTTCTGTGAGGCCAAGTTTAGAGACGTAGTTTATGGTTTGAAGTATATTTTTCCATATGTTGAAGTCCCACCTCCCATTACTTCAGAATATAACCTTATTCGGAAATAGGTTACCTTGCAGATATAATTCATTAAGATAGTTTAACTCTGGACTAAGGTGAGACAGTGATCCAATGTGTCTAGCAAACTTTTAACAGGACAGTATTGTGTAGTCAGAGATCAACAGGGAGAATGCAAATAATGAGTAAGGCAGAGATTGAAATTTTGTAGCTTCATAGCAAGGACCATCAAAGATGTCAGAAAACCACCAAAAGCTAGAAAAAGCCAAGGACCAATTCCATTATAGGTTTCGGGATCATGGCCCAACTGACACTGATTTTGGATTTCTAGCCCTTCAGTTCAGTTCAGTCACTCAGTCGGGTCCTTGCGACCCCATGAATCGCAGCACGCCAGGCCTCCCTGTCCATCACCAACTCCTGGAGTTCACTCAAACTCACGTCCATCGAGTCGGTGATGCCATCCAGCCAACTCATCCTCTGTCGTCCCCTTCTCCTCCTGCCCCTAATCCCTCCCAGCATCAGAGTCTTTTCCAACGAGTCAACTCTTCACATGAGGTGGCCAAAGTACTGGAATTTCAGTTTTAGCATCATTCCTTCCAAAGAAATCCCAGGGCTGATCTCCTTCAGAACGGACTGGTTGGCTCTCCTTGCCCTTAGAACTCATAAAATTAAGACCTGGTTTCTGTAATTTTGTTATGACACCCTAGGAAACTGGAATACAGATTTTTATACAAGTCTGCTGTTTTCAATATATCTGACCACATTTTCTCATCATATAGACATTCAGTAATTTCATTCCTTATTTATAACACAGGTGCTAAAATCTGACTTGTAAGTTTGGTAAACTATATATATTTTTAGTCCTACCCTAAAGTTTTCAGTTAGGATTTTTGGGAGTTTTTTTCTTTTTTTTTTTTTTTAAATAAATGTATGTTTTTAACCTGTTTCTAGGGTTACCATTATCTACTTTAGCCAGTCTAAACACCCTATAGATCGTTTTTAGGGTGCCACTTATTTAAACAAGAACAGTTTCATTGTTAATTTAAACAATGTTTTACATTGGTAATGTGGAATTCTTACTTTCAAATTATTGCTTTGAAATAGCACTCTCAAAAACTGCAACTGGTTTTGTGACTATGTTAATTATCTTCTCCTCTGAAAAGTAGTTTATATACATATTTTAATTAGGGTTTTGAAACAAAATTCTGAGGTTTGCATATCAAATGATATTATTAAAAAAGTGTTTCAAGTTCTCTGACAGGCTTTCAAAAGATCCACAGTAACTTAATTCTTTTAAAAGGCTATGAAATATTTTTTGTCATATGCATTTCACAAATTTTAATTTTAAGCTTTATTGGTATTTTCTCAGAAATATTGTTACTGTCATAATTATATTCCTGAAGGTTTTTAATATGCTTCACATAATTCTTCATCTTTTTCTCTTTTATTCTGCAACTTATTTAATATGCTTCCCTGATAGCTCAGTTGGTAAAGAATTCACCTGCAATGCAGGAGGCCCCAGTTCAATTCTTGTGTTGGGAAGATCCCCTGGAGAAGGGATAGACTACCCACTCCAGTATTCTTGGGCTTCCCTTATGACTCAGCTGGCAAAGAATCTGTCTGCAAGGCGGAAGACTTGGGTTTGATCCCCAGGTTAGGAAGATCCCTTGGAGAAGGGAACAATTGCCCATTCCAGTATTCTAGCCTGGAGAATTCCAGGGACTGTATAGTCCATGGGATCACAAAAAAATTGGACATGACTAAGCGACTTTCACTTTCATTTTCACTTTCATCAGGTTGATATTAATTCCACCTGAAGTGAAGAGGGAACAGACCACAGTACATGTTACAGATTATTCAATATATTTTAAAATTTGTATTATTGTTGAATTGTAAAAAGCATGCATACATATATATGTACCTATAAATACATGTATATATATATATACATGTATTTATAGGTACATATATATGTATTTTGAATCTGTATTTGAGCTGTAGAAAATAAAATTATGTGTGACAATTTTGGAAAATGGATATATTGAACTAGAAATTCATTCCCTCAAGCATGTTATCATTTATAAAAATTGTAATTTTCAAGGTAATTTTCTCTTTGGTAAACCTGGAAGAAGCACAAGCTGAATCAAGATTGCCAGGAGAAATATCAATAACCTCAGATATGCAGATAACATCACCTTTATGGCAGAAATGAAGAACTAAAAAGCCTCTTGATGAAAGTGAAAGAGGAGAGTGAAAAAGCTGGCTTAAAGCTCAACATTCAGAAAACAAAGATCATGACATCTGGTCCCATCACTTCGTGGGAAATGGGGAAACAGTGGAAACAGTATCAGACTTTATTTTGTGGGGGTGCCTCCAATATCACTGCAGATAGTGATTGCAGCTATGAAATTAAAAGACGCTTACTCCTTGGAAGAAAAGTTATGACCAACCTAGATAGTATATTCAAAAGCAGAGACATTACTCTGCCGACTAAGGTCCATCTAGTCAAGGCTATGGTTTTTCCAGTAGTCATGTATGGATGTGAGAGTTGGACTGTGAAGAAGGCTGAGTGCTGAAGAATTGATGCTTTTGAACTGTGGTATTGGAAAAGGCTCTTGAGAGTCCCTTGGACTACAAGGAGATCCAACCAGTCCATTCTAAAGGAGATCAGTCCTGGGTATTCTTTGGAAGGAATGATGCTAAAGCTCAGACTCCAGCATTTTGGCCACTTCATGCAAAGAGTTTACTCATTGGAAAAGACTCTGATGCTGGGAAGGATTGGGGGCAGGAAAAGAAGAGGACAACAGAGGATGAGATGGCTGGATGGCATCACCAACTCAACGGATGTGAGTTTAAGTGAACTTCAGGAGTTGGGGATGGATAGGGGGCCTGGCATGCTGCAATTCATGGGGTTGCAAAGAGTTGGACACGACTGAGTGACTGAACTAAACTGAAACCAACCACAATTTTTTTCCCTAGAAAAAGTACTCAGTATCGATTTCATTGTAATTTTAAGAAGTTTTTCACTATTCACTTTATACCCAATTATGGGGTATAAATCCATCGAGTCGGTGATACCATCCAGCCATCTATCCTCTGTTGTCCTCTTCTCCTCCTGCCCCCAATCCCTCCCAGCATCAGATTCTTTTCCATATTTAATACACATGATTTCAGAATTAATTATAAATATGAATATTATCCTTGGAGATAGCACAGATTGGAGGATGAGTAAATTCCTTTATTAATGGAAATAAATATGATAAAATTTTTAGCATTTTACATTTCATTAGACCACTGAAATGTAAAAATCAATTCAGTTCTTGGCATATACTTAGTGTATGTTTTTACAGAGAAGTGCTTAATAACAATTTACGTCAGTCAGTTCAGTCACTCAGTCGTGTCCAACTCTTTGTGACCCCATGAACCTCAGTACACCAGGCCTCCCTGTCTATCACCAACTCCCAGAGTTTACCCAAACTCATGTCCATTGAGTGGGTGATGCCTTCTAACCATCTCATCCTCTGTTGTCCCCTTCTCCTCTTGCCTACAGTGTTTCCCAACATCAGGGTCTTTTCAAATGAGTCAGCTCTTTGCATCAGGTGGCCAAAATATTGGAGTTTCATCTTCAACATCAGTCCTTCCAATGAACACCCAGGACTGATTTCCTTTAGAATGGACTGGTTGGATCTCCTTGCAGTCCAAGGGACTCTCAAGAATCTTCTCCAACACCACATTTCAAAAGTATCAATTCTTTTGTACTCAGCTTTCTTTCGAGTCCATCTCTCACATCCATACATGACTCCTGGAAAAAACATAGCCTTGACTATATGGACCTTTGTTTAAAAAAGTAATGTCTCTGCTTTTTAATATGCTGTCTAGTTTGGTCATAACTTTCCTTCCAAGGAGTAGCATCTTTTAATTTCACGGCTGCAGTCACCATCTTCAGTGATTTTGGAGCCCAGAAAAATGAAGCCTGACACTGTTTCCACTGGTTCCCCATCTATTTCCCATGAAGTGATGAGACCAGATGCCATGCTCTTAGTTTTCTGAATGCTGGGTTTTAAGCCAACTTTTTCACTCTCCTCTTTCACTTTCATCGAGAAGCTCTTTAGTTCTTCACTTTCTGCCTAAGGGTGGTGTCATCTGCATATCTGAGGTTATTGATATTTCTCCTGGCAATCTTGATTCCAGCTTGTGTTTCTCCAGTCCAGTGTTTCTCATGATATACTCTGCATACAAGTTAAATAAGCAGGTTGACAATATACAGCTTTGATGTACTCCTTTTCCTATTTGGATCCAGTCTGTTGTTCCATGTCCAGTTCTGACGGTTGCTTCCTGAGCTGCATACAGGTTTCTCAAGAGGCAGGTCAGGTGGTCTAGTATTCCCATCTCTTTCAGAATTTACCTCAATCTTCATTATTCCAAGATCTGTATTCGTGACTTCATCTACTTGCTGACTCCCAGATCTTTCACTTCAGTGCTTTCATGGTCATTTGCAAACATGCACAGAACAGCAAAAATTTGACTCACCCAACACCTGCATTCCCAGAGGAGATGATACAAGTTGCAGCTCTCCCTTCAACCAGAGGCAGATGGACCAAATGATGGAGACACAGGGGTGGAAGAATAAGGGCAAGAAGCTCCCATTCTGGAATAATGACTGAATCCTCACTTTGGCGCAAGTTAGTGGGGTAGCTTCAGACAAGTCACTTAACAATTCTGAACCTCATTTTCTCTTTGCAAATAAAGAAAATAAAATCTACCACGGTGAGTTGTTTTAAGGATTTAAGACTATAATCTATGTTACTTATGTATGCCTATATGTACATATTTCTCCTGAAGCAATGGTTCAGTACTTGCAAATTCAGTTTCTGACAACTTTATAGAACATAACTGCTGTGCATAATGAGAATTGACTGTGTACTGTCTCTCACTGCAAAACTTTATTAAGGGAGAAAAAATTACATATGTACTATTTTGTGATCAAATACATAGATTGTAAAGGTGCACTATTTTAAGCAAGTATCTTTCAATTTAATATGAAAGTTTGAATACATGAGTTTTTAATTGCTCTGCTAAACTACTATGCTAATATTTAAGAAATAAAAATTGGGTACACAGAAGGAAAAAAGAGAGAGAGAAGATAAAACATATATGAACAAAATGTTGGGAGACTGAATATATTTAACAAAAAGCAATGATTTAGAGAAGAGAAAACTGATAGATAGGTGTCTCTCAAAAAAAAAAAAAGACAGTAAGGTTCACAATTTTGAAAGAACCTTGTGAACATGAAACTTTTAGTTAACTTTTTAGCATATCACTCCTGAATATAAAGTGGCAGTCGAGGAAAACAAAACAAACAAACAAAAAAGATACTGTAAACAGAAAATAACCAAACTGAAAGAGGAACTCATAAAATGTTAGAAAGTCTTATAGAAAGAAAAACAATACTTAAATCTGAGATTAATAGTACCTGCATTAGTTATTTATGCTGATTAAAAGATTACCTAAAAATTGAGTGGTTTAAAACAATGAAAATATTTATGACCTCTCACAGTTTTTATGGATCAGAAGTTTGGAAACAGTTTAGCAATAAGGTTCTGACTCAGGATTTCTCATGATGTAAACATTAAGATGTCTGAATCTTCAGTCATCTGAAGACCTGACTGGGCCTGGAGGACTCCTTCCCATGGTTGATCAGCTGGGGCCAACTTTTGACAAGAGGCTTCAGTTACTACCCGTGTGGGCTCTTTCTCAGGGCTATTTGAATGTTCTCATCACTCTGGTGGCTGGTGTCTGCAGAGCTAGTGGTCTAAGAGAAGCCAGCACAGAAAGTACAATGGCTTTTGTAGCCTAACCTCAAAAGTCATACAGTCACTTCCTTAGTGTTCTAGTCTTGTCCAATTCTTTGCAACCCTATGGACTGTACCCTGCCAGGCTCTTCTGTCCATGGGATTCTCCAGGCAAGAATACTGGAATGAGCTGCAATGCCCTCCTCCAGGGGATCTTCTAGACCCAGGAACTGAACCTGAGTGTCTTATGTGTCCTGCATTGGCAGGAATGTTCTTTACCACTATTGCCACCTGGGAATCCCTCTACTGGACATTGTTATTCAGTCACTCAGTCATGTCTACAAAGAAGGCAATGGCAACCCACTCCAGTACTCTTGCCTGGAGAACCCCATGGATGGAGGAGCCTGGTGGGCTGCAGTCCATGGCCGCTAAAAGTCGGACACGACTGAGTGACTTCACTTTCACTTTTCACTTGCATGCATTGGAGAAGGAAATGGCAACCCACTCCAGTGTTCTTGCCTGGAGAATCCCAGGGACAGAAGAGCATGTTGGGCTTCTGTCTATGAGGTCACACAGAGTCGGACACGACTGACGTGACTTAGCAGCAGCAGCAGCAGCAGCAGTCATGTCTGACTCTTTGTGACCCCATGGATTACAGCACACAAGCCTTCCCTGTCCTTTTCTATCTCCTGAATTTGCTCAAACCTATGTCCATTGAATCATGATGCCATCCTGGTTGGTCATACTAGTTAATAAGTATCAATTGTAGGAGGAATGTACACAAAGTGTGGATACCATCATATAAACATTATCAGAGCTTGTTTTAGAGAATGCCTATATTATATCTCTAAGAGAAAAAATAATAAATATTAAATTGAAGAAAAACAGGTAGTATACTCTAAAAGACTTTCAAAAGCTAAAAGCTAATTCCTAAAATATTAAATGTTGGTGTCAAATATTAAGAATTCAATAGAAATTAAAATTTAAACTCCAGAAACCATAATTTTTAAATTTCAACATTTCAGAACTAAAAGACAAAGAACTGGAAAATGTTGTTGAAAAAAGAATATAGTGATAAGTTGTCTAGAAAGCTCCCTGCCAAGAACTCCTCCCATCTCTGTAATGCATGCAACCCCTCTGGTCATGTGATGGACTCTATTTCTACTCCCTTTAAACATGAGCTAACTCTGGGATTTGCTGTGATCAATAAAATTTAGAAACAGGAAGATCAGGATAGGAAGGGGGAAGTAATTTTCCAACTGGTCACTAGTTCTCAAAAGATAACACTCAGTTGCTTCTTTATACAAGACATTTTGAAGAGGGTATAAAACTACAGGTATATGAAAATATCACACAGTATGGAATATTGAAAGAAGGAAAAGAAGGTACTTATCTGCTAACTCCTCCCCATTTCCTGCCTGTAAGAGATTTAAGTTCACTTTAGGAAGTATCTGCTTTCCTATCACCCTAGGTTTTGCTGATGCTTCTAGACAGTTACTGGGAAAGTCGGATTCATCACTACCACCACCACTCCTCAGCAGAGAGTTGCTTTGTATGAGACTGGAAACAATGAGATGTGAGAACATCTATGGCTTCACTAAGGCAAGACTTGATTGCAGAAGGTAGTCTTCTCTCTAGACAGTAGGTGCAGTGAGAGGCAAATTTTCACTTCAAGGACATCTGAGACAGGTGATGCTGTTAGGAGATTAAGGAATGGCAATGATGTCCACATGTAAGCATCTCAATTCAGAAAACCACTGGGACTGAATAAATCTGTTAGGGGAGTCCACAGGTTAGATTTCATTCAGTCAATCCTTCACACAGTTCAGATCTGCTCACCTTCTCACCTTCTGCAACAATTGTATGAATATCAGACTGACACCTTTCTTCATAGAGGTAAAATTCAATGATTATGTAGCCAATTGCAAAATCCTAAAAATATTGCTGATGGCTAGAAAACCATGCTACAGTCCCTAATGCTGCAAGCTTTCCCCGAACTATGATTGATATTTCTCTTCTAACCAGTTATAGATTCACCACACACACACACACCCTCCACTTTAACCAAGATTTCACCTTGCTTAGTAAAGTAGTGAAGTGGTCAAAATCTTCATATCTGAAGGTTCTGAATGTGGCTGTCTTGCTTAGCAGATTTTTCTGCATAAACACACCAAGTAATGTCATATTAAAACTCATTCATCCCATACATATTCCTTTCAGCACCCATTGTTCATCCCCCAGCTTCTCTTAGTCATCATATTTAACTAAACAATCCAGTAATTCTTCCTTTGACTGCTAATCCCCTTGAATGAGGAGCCCAATATGGTCTAATGAAATTTTCAACTTCTATTTTGACTTCTATTTCTATTTCAGTGAGACTCATAGTTTCCTCTGGTAGAAATTATACCCATAGTAAACAGAACGTCTGTTTCAGTGGCTATTGGTTGGGAAGAAATATTATGAAAGTTCTACAATTTGGTCACTGGGAGTTATAATGAAGGGATCAATCCTATTTCTTCCTTTTGTTATCTGACCCTTTGGGAATGCAGCTCATAAATCAGCCACTAGATCAGCTAAGAACCCACCTCCAAGTGGATGATGCATTTGAACTCATTGTATTGTCAAAAATGGCCAAAATATCTTATTAAATATATTTATTCCACAATGTCAATCTCCCATTAAAAGTGGGAGTCAAATCTCACTTCACTTCCATAAATCTGAACCAGCCTTACTGAATACTTTGAACAAAAATAGTACCAATGGTGATATTATAGGCTGAAACATAAAAAATTGCAGCTTTTATGTATGTCTTTTACAACACCTCGTTTTGGAAAGCTTCTTCACAAACATAGCTATCACACCCAAGCTCCATGAAGAGGCCATGTGTAGAGACTTCACTTATCAGCCCCAGTCGAGCCCCTGATACCATGTGAATGAGCTGCTGCTGCTGCTGCTGCTGCTGCTAAGTCACTTCAGTCTTGTCTGACTCCGTGCGACCTCATAGATGGCAGCCCACCAGGCTCCGCCGTCCCTGGGATTCTCCAGGCAAGAACACTGGAGTGGGTTGCCATTTCCTTCTCCAATGCATAAAAGTGAAAAGCGAAAGTGAAGTTGCTCAGTCATGTCCGACTTTTAGCGACACTATGGACTGCAGCCTACCAGGCTCCTCCATCTATAGGATTTTCCATGCAAGATTACTGGAGTGTGAATGAGCTATCAGCCCCCAAAGACTTCTGCAGGCCCAGATACAGCTTCAGCCCCAATATTTGGTCTAATCTGTCTGAAAACCTCCAATGAAAACATTGCAGATTAACTTCTTCAACTAACCAATGGAAGAGTGAGAGATAATAACTTCTTTAAGCCGTTTAGTTTAAGAATGAGTAGTTGCACAGCAATAGATGACCAAAGAGTGTCTCAAACACTTCAAGGTGTTGACCACAAGCTGACCCTGTGGCAGAGACTTCAATAAGCAATTCCATCATTCTATGGGGACAATAATTTTTATTAATAAAAAGTGTTGTAAGATCAGAAAATCCCATCATCTTACACCCATAATCATATGTCATTTCCATTATATGGTTCCCTTAGTTAGAAGCAATGCTTTGTCGGGCACAATATTATTATATGAGGCATTCTAAACTCACAATTATCAAATGGTGGAGCTGGTAGGAATGAGGAAGGCAGATCCATATCTAAAATGTGTATCATTTTAACTGAAAGTAATCTCTGTTCCCTCCAAATTGCTTGTTACAATCTATGTGCCACTAAATGATTGTTCTGCATATTGGTACCATATTAAAGAGCTAGAACTGTGATTGGACATTCTTCTGTAGATAATTCAGCCTTTGCAATAGGCCAACCACAATTTTTGACAACTACATAGCTTCCAGCCATGCCACCATAGCTATTCTGTTCATAAACCCATTTTACAGGTAATAAGATGACCAATAAAATAGACTTGTTCACATGCATAGTATAGATCGTCTCTCACCTAAATTTTGAAAGTATACTCTTTGGTAAAAGAGCATTACCAGTTGCATTCATGCGAGACAAAAAGATACTCATACTCTGTGTCTTTTAAGTCAATCCATGTAACTTTTCTCCAGACATCCTTATCTACAGGTTTCCATCCTTATTTCTTCCCAGTCATTATTCATTCCTCATATCTATGTATTAGGTGATGTCTCCTTCTGTAAAAGGAGATGGATGACTGAGTATTTTGCTCACATATTTGGCCCCTCAAATGATTTAATTTGACTAATATCTTTCAGGACCATGTATGAATGTGGGTATAACATGGTAGTAGCCGCTTTCCTGAAAATGTCAACACATTTTGGTGGTCCATCTGTGAGCCAGGCTTAAGTCTTTACTTTCCTCATCAATTGGTTAAAATTTACTCTCCATAAGGACAAGTTGTGAGCTGAAGAATAAACATCAGATAAACAGAAATAAGTGACAAGGGAGTCTGGGCCATCTGTTCATTTAATTTACTTGCACTTTCTGAATCTGCATCAGCCTACTCTTAAATGTGTCACTTCCATTAAATATTCAATTGCTATAGCACCTGCTTAACCTTAGGACTAGCTGAATTCAAAATAACTTAGTTCATGGTGTAAAGTTCTGGTTTCATAATTTCATGGTGTGTCTTCGTCAGGTGCTCAGACAAAAGCAGTTGCTTAAATGAAAACAGTTGCTAGCACATGCATGCAAAGCTATGCTTTTCAAATGGAGGGCAATTCTCTGCTGAGGTGGACTTGGCTTTACTCCAGGAACCAATGTGATTGTCCCATATCCAGAGACTTCACACAGCATCTTTTTCAAACACTGTTTCCTCTAGTATAAACTAATCAATGGATGAAATGACTACAGCAACAGGGCAACCTGCACTGAAGACTAGATCTTCTTTGAACCTCATTCTGTACTGACAGTATTCAAAAATCTCCTGATCAATGGATAGGATTTATATCCTCAAGTGATGTGCATGTTGCATCCATAATGCAAAAAGACTTATCAAGCACAACAGCTCTTCCTTAGTGGTTTATAGTTCTATAAGCAACAGCTTACCTTTAATTTAATGCAAGATATCTTGCATATCCTAGATCTTTAAATCCCTAAAAGTTTCACTAGTCTAGTAGACCTCTGATTTATATGGATTTATTACCACTCTCTGACACTGTTTCATACCATGACTCTCACTTTGATGTGAGACACCTGTTGAGGCTAACAACAGCATCAAAACTCTTTTTCAGTTCTACCAATTCTATAATCATATCTTTGGTGTGATTTTCAACAGAATCTGCCTGGTGACCACAAAAGATAAAAGTCTTTTTAAAATCTATTCTAAGTATATTTTGATTTTACAGCCTACATTCAGTTCTCAATGAGCTTTTATAAGCTATCCAAAGCCATAAAAAAGTCCTACCACATTATTAAATGCTTCGTTATCATTGCCCTTGCATTGATGAACTGAATTTGCCTTACCCTGACACCTCAAGTGAAACATGACTATGATGTCATTGACTGTATTACTCCACTGATCATAAGTCCTAGTTCATTCAGAATCATAAAGATCAGAGCAAAAATAAATGAAATAGGGAACTAAAAATTAGAAAATATCAATGAAACTAAATGCTGGTCCTTTGGAAAGAAAACCAAAATTGATAAACCTTTTTAGCCAGACTCATCAAGAAAAAAAGGGAGAGGGACCAAATCAATAAAATTAGAAATGAAAAAGGAGAAATTATAATCAACACCACAGAAATACAAAGGACTATAAGAGACTACTACAAGCAACTATACTCCTATAAAATGGACAAATTCTTAGAAAAATACAATCTTACAAAGCTGAACTAGGGAGAAATAGAAAATATGAATAGTCCAATTACAAATACTGATATTGAATCTGTGATTTTAAAACCTCCCAACAAACAAAAGTCGAGGAACAGATGATTTTACAGGTGAATTCTTCCAAACATTTAGAGGAGTTAATACATATCTTTCTGAAGCCATTCTAAAAAATTGCAGAGGCAGTAACATTTCCAAACTCATTCGATGAGGTCACCATCATTCTGATGCCAAACAGGATGATGCCAAACATCATCCAAAGCCAAACAAAGAAACTACAAAAAGAGAAACTAGGGCTTCCCTGGTGGCTCAGAGGTTAAAGTGCCTGCCTCCAATGAGGGAGACCTGGGTTCTATCCCTGGGTTGGGAAGATCCCCTGGAGAAGTGAAGTGAAGTGAAGTGAAGTGAAGTGAAGTTGCTTGGTTGTGTCCAACTCTTTGTGACCCCATGGTCTGTAACCTGCCAGGCTCCTCTGTCAATAGGATTCTCCAGGCAAGAATACTGGAGTGGGTTACCATTTCCTTCTCCAGGGGGATCTTCCCGACCCAGGGATTGAACCCAGGTCTCCCACATTGGAGGCAGACACTTTAACTTCTGAGCCACCAGGGAAGCCCAAAATCTGCCCTTCAAATTGACTTTCCAAGGCCAGTATTGGTCAATTTTTTTCAGCCCAAATTTCCTTGAAATTATAACTTTAGCTAAGGCTTGTATTCTAATGCTTTGTTAATGGATGAAATTCTAGGTAGTAACTTGCATTAAGAATAACCAAATATAAGTTTTCTATTAAAGCAGTCCCACCTTCACAATATGTGGGCTTGGACTTTAGAGTTACTGCAACTTCCACTGAAGGACAAATAATGGAGACTACTGCCTAGTCCTTAACCCAAGAGAAATATGAGAGCCAGCAGTGTTTAGAGATTTAGTGATTAGGCAGAGGAGGTTACTCTGGTCATGTCCTCTATTGGTCAAACAACAGAGAAGGAAAGTAAGAATTAGCAAATCTAAGTAGATGCATTATTTGGGGCCCAATAGCAAAAATTATAATGTCTAAATATAGATAATGTACATTACTCTTGGAATTATACTTTTGCTTTTATTATTAAATTACTCAACTCATATGCAAATTGATCATTGCAATCAGAATCATTTTCTACATGTATTCTGTATCCTAGAAACATACATACATTTTTTTAAACCTTATAACTGTGATACAAGTATCATTATCTTCAGTTTATTAATACTATAACTGAAGCTAAAAGAGATGAAATAACATTCCATTATCAGGTAATTGGTGTTTGTGATTCTAGCCTAGGTCTGTCTGAGTTTAGTCCCATGCTTATTCTACTCTACCATGATAACTTAATAAAAACAAATCACTGCTTGTTCATTACTTTGTAGTATAAAAAATTCATGAAAATAATTTTATCTTCTTTAAAACTTATAGAATGTATGGCTTAAGTTATTACTTTTGTTTTATTTGCTTGAAAGCTGACGTTCAGAATAGGCTAAACCCAACTTCACATTCCAAGAAATCATGAGGTGGAGGACATACTAGCACTAATCTGAAAATTCAGTAATCTGCCATAAGAATTCCAGGAATACAGAAACGTTTTACAGTTTGGCTCAGCTTTATGTATCACATTTGCCACTTTTCATTCCTCACTGTTGCCTGTTAATTTTGTTATTTTTTCCTATGACAAATGAAGATGAAACTTTGTGAAGAGCTGCCATAATATAGGCTTTACTCATAAGGCATTCCTACTGATGGAGAAGCACAGAAAAATACAGTAACCCCTATTGCCTAAGAGGAGGAAATCTCTTTAAGTCCTTTTTAAAATTACTAAATCATTTTTTTCTTTGTGCATTAAGAAAGTCCAAGATGTAACAGGATGGTCTCTGATAATAGTACAGATGTCTGAGGGTGTGTTGTGAGGTGCCTAAGTATGAAGATGTGCTACAGAGGCAGAGAGAACTAGAATCTAAACTGGTACTAAAGCTATTCAGTAACTATGAGACCCAGGTGAAATTGCCAAGTTCTTCCTATGTCAATTGTCTAGTAAGTAACATGAGATTTCTTCTAGGCATGTAAAATGGATATGTTTAACTTGTGTCAGTGAAAAGTAACATTTGCAACGTGTTTTGCAGTTGCCTAATTCAGATTCGTCAACATGTGGCAGTTCTATGGTTTAATTGTAATAGTTTCACTGCCTGTTTTATTGTTTATATATTTCAGAAAATGAAGGGTGCTTATTCATTTCACTATCATCCCTCATGTAGTCCACACAGTTGGGCACTAATAAGGTTAACTCTCAGCTGCTAACTAATTAATGTGAAATTGCTAAATACCCACATGAATTAAATCCTTATTTTCATCATGAATAACTTACTAAAAATGAAGGGCTGTTTAAGATTGTGTAAAACACTGATTAATTATCTATCAAAAATAAGAGTCCAGGGATACTTAAACTCTTTGCATTTTAATAGCAGAGAGTGTTCAAGTCAAATCACTAAACTAAGTCATTTAACAATTGAGGATGCAAAAATGAGCTCACAGCTATGAGAAGGGGATAATATGACACAAGAGAATGGCCCTATTCCCCATTTTTGTGGCAGCATGTGAAGTGTGTTGCTGTGAAGTGAGCAAACAAAATCACATATGGGGAGAGGCAACAGCTGTCTCCATAAAGTCTTTGGCTTCCTGCTGCCCTCCATCCTAGAGGCAGACGCGGTGTGGTTGATGGCTGCCCACCATGCTATACTTTATTGCTTCATTGACTGTGTTGCAAATGCTGACAACAGTTTACCAGCAGCAAAGAAATTATTTGATTTACCTCAAGTTCTTTTGCTACCACTCCAGAGTCTTGTGTGTCCTTGGTTAAATGGTGCCCTTGCAAAACTGCAAGGCAAAATAATAGTTTCCCCCTTAACGCAATAGATATAGTGCTGTGATGTGAAATTACTGAAAAAAAAATGTGATTTGGGGAAATTACAGTCCCTTGTTTAGTATGTATTGTGCGTGCCCTACAGCCTTCCCTAACCAGTAGCTCCCAATTTCATTTAAATTGTAATGATTTCCTTTAAGGACAATTAAGTTGCCTAAGAGCAGTACATGCATACTAATGCAGCAAAGGCAAGGCTCAGTGTAGAAGAGAGTAATAACTGTTTATTAATATGATAATTAAGTGTTAATGCTTAGCAACCTAATGATATCTGTTAAATAACTTACATTTTGGAGCCAAATCCTGGCAAATGGAATTCTATTAAAAATAACAAAATGCAGTGAATATAAAAATAAATGATGCTAATCTGCCATTAAATCACATATATTTTCTGATTTGCATCTCATATGAGAGAAGTCTCCTATTCTCTGTTTCCTACCAAATATGTGAAACCAGTATAATTAGCCATGCTTATTTCAGAGTTTTTAATGCTTGTGGAGATTTATAAATACTGAAAGGGAAGGCAAAATAATAAAAAATAGAGATGAAGGTGAATATCATTTTAGAATATCCATTTTAAAACTGTTCATTTAAAAGTGCATTTTCTAAATTTTCAAGAAAATTCCCAACTTGGAAAATATATCAAAATTGTGGCTTTCAAAACTTTAATACTTTCTATGAGTCCTCATTCTCTGGCTTCATATTTTCACAGTCTATACTATATAGAGAGTAAATATTTCCAACTTTCCCAGTATCATCTGAATTTTTCAATTTTTAAAACTCATTTTAAATTTTTAAAATTCATATTCTTAATCTTTAATTATTACTACATCTATTGTGACATAGACATTTAAGAGTGTGACTAGACATTCTTAATTGGGGTTCTGGACAATGTTAAATATTAAGAGACAAATAGAAATTGTTATTGTTCTTTCAAAATGAATAAGAGGGAAAATTTGTTCTGTAAGTGTGAGGTCACACTTCTAAAAGGCAATAAACAAAGTGTTTATGTGTTGCTTCCTTTTGAAAGTGGCCAAGTTGCTTCCTGATGCAAAGAGACAAGTCAGTGGAAAAGACTTTGATGCTGAGAAAGAATGAGGGCAGAAGCAGAAGGAAGCAACAGAGGATGAAATGGTTGGATGGCATCCTTGACATAATGGACGTGAGTTGGAGCAAACTCTGGGAGATAGTGAAGGACAGGGAAGCTTGGCCTGCTGCAGTCCCTGGGGTGGCAAAGAGTCAGACACAACTAAGTGGCTGAAGAACAATAAAACTGCTTCCTATGTTGAAATGAAGCACCACAATATCTTATTCAATGAGTCATTTTTGGTTTCTGATCTGCACTCTGAACTCAACAATCAAAGGAGGAAAATATCTCATCTAAGAGTACATTTCTGAAATCCTGTTTTTTCTTTTTCTTACTTTCTCTTAGACATCCCACTTTTCACTGTTTTGCTATCTGTATGGTTAAATATGCACAAACTCACTGACTAGAGTTCTTTGAATGAAGACAAAATGTCTCATGAAATTCATTTTAGAGAGAGACATGTATGAATGTTGATAGTAGTAAAGGAAAAGTCACCTACTTAGTGGAGCAAATAAAAATGAGGACTAGAAATCTTCATCGGATTTAACTGAAAAAAAAAAAACCTCCTTAATAGCAATATAAAAGGGTAATATTTGAGTATCTGGAGCTATGTCACACTGCAATGGTCTGAAGTGTCAATTGGAGTAAATTAAATCACAAGGAAATTAAAATTTTAAAAACTAATGAGTAATTTCCACAAAACATGGCTATAAAGGGAGAAAGAGATGTAGGGTATTAGCTAGTGAGAGACGTTATAATTGAGGACTACTTTTTAAATAGAGCTTATATTTGTTTAAATGTGTTTAGATGTGACAGAAGTATTCAGGATAACTTAGTTGAAGATTAGCAGGAAAGGAGAAATGAACAATGAAGGTCCCTGAAGATTCAAGTAGGAGAAGATGAAACTCAAAGCATAAATGGAGATGCTGGCCTAGAATGCTACAGAAGCACCTCTGTCTCTAAACCTGGTAGTAAGGGAGTAAGATGGTTGTGTTTGCATTGTGGAGGCAAGAATCTCTTACTGAACCATCTCAAACTTTCTAAAATAATATAGGCAGCATTAATATCTAACCTTTTCTTTACTACAGTAATTTTATATTTGGTATATTTCTCTCTAAAACACCAAGCATTATAGTTTTCAAAGTACAGATGTTCACAGCACACCTGTCATCATTCTCCTTTACTCTGCAGACCTCTCAACCTCAAAGGTTGCAGCTGGTCTAGTTAACCTTTCCCATTTCCAACTTCTGGCTCAAGATAGTGTCTCCTGTCTTTTTCTGGACCTCTAGAGTAGTGAGGAATTCTTTCCTATTTGGCCCCAGATTTATCCCTTTGGCTTCTGGTCAAAATTGCACTGATATACTGTCTACCTCCTTGCAAAACTTGGCCAATATCCATTATACTAACTGGAGAAGGTTTTGTTTCTTGGCTAACTCTTTAATGCAAACAGAATCACAGTCCTCCTCCCTCCATTAGAGTGTGAAGGTATATACCTTTTTTCTGCTTTCTCTGCCTGATTTTGGCTATTAGTGTCTCACCTTTGATAAAGATAATTTAAAAAAAAAATACAGATAGAAAAAGGAGATTACTTTTATATATGCTACTTATGTTGAGGAATTTGGATTTTCATTAATATTCCAAAAACCTGAATGTCTTTTGTTATCTATGTCCCCTGAGCAAAATGTAGGAGAATAGGATCCAGAGCTCTAGAAATATGGATAGCTTGACTAATTTGGAGTTTAAGTGGATTCTTATTTAATTTTATGATTGAGTTGAATAGAATGTATATAGAAGGGCTAGCCATGTAAAAGTAGTGAAAATAACATACTTCAATAAAAATGTTTCCAAGGAAACTTATGGAGGGGGCCAAACTCTAATCAAGACAAGTTAGTACAGGAAGAAGTCTAAATGGAAATAAAGCCCTTCATAAAAGTTATCCCTGTCAATCTAAGGAGCAAACATATGTTAATTGTTTGGGGTTAGTTAAATTGATACCAAATAGGTGAGTTTACTAAGAGATTCTGAGTGTGCATACAAAATATACCCCTGAATGCCAGATGTTTATGCTTACTATATATTTGCTTAATCAGAGCCTTAAAACAATTTGCATTTGAGTACTTATAAGAAATCATGCACACTGCCTAGACCAATGAAATAAATTATATGGAACTAAAACTACAAAGGAAATTATACGACACAAAGCCAGATAGCTTCATGCTAGGGGAAGGGTTATGAATGCTCTATTTTTACAAGAAAATGAAGACAATAAACTATTGATTTTAAGATGTTGAAATGAGCCTGAATGTTTTACATTTATTTCCTTTATGTATAATAGATATTATCAAACAAATATAATAAATTCTAAAAGAGAACTGCTGCCAACAGAAAAAAACTTGGATCATTTTTTTAAATAGAGGAACAAAATGGTTGATTTAAGGAAAAAGGCAATTATTTCAAAAAGTACTTGATTAAACACAGGAAAAGAGGATAAACAGAAACAAGTGGACTTGTTTTCCCCCAGAAAAAATAATCACCAGTTTTCACTATGAAGGAGTTAATGTTTCCTGCAAGCATATATTTATGTGTGTGCAGTTGTGTGTGTTTTTGTGTGTGTTTTTGTGTGGGGGAGTGATTGAAGAGGTCTGAAAACTTCACCAGGATCAAAACTGATTGTGACTTACATTCTTTTTTTTTTAAATTTATTTATTTTTTTAATTACAACACTGTATTTGTTTTGCCATACATTGACATGAATCAGCCACAGGTGTCCACGATCTCCTAATGCCAAAGCCCCCTCACACCTCCCACCCCACATCCTCTCCCTGAATCATCCCGTGCACCAGCCCCATGCGTCCTGCATCCTGTATTGAACATAGACTGGCGCTTCATTCTTACAAGATAGTATACATGTTTCAATGCCGTTCTCCCAAATCATCCCACCCTCTCCCTCTCCCTCAGAGTCCAAAAGTCCATTCTATACCTCTGAGTCTCTTTTTGTTGTCTCACATAGAGGGTCTTCATTACTATCCTTCTAAATTCCATATATATGTGTCAGTATACTGTATTGGTGTTTTTCTTTCTGGCTTACTTCACTCTGTATAATCGGCTCCAATTTCATCCATCTCATTAGAACTGAGTCGAATTTATTCTTTTAAGGGCTGAGTAGTACTCCATTGTGTATATGTACCAGAGCTTTCTTATCCATTCATCTGCTGATGGACATCTAGGTTGTTTCCGTGTCCTGGCTATTATAAACAGTGCTGCAATGAACATTGGGGTACATGTGTCTCTTTCAATTCTGGTTTCCTCAGTGTGTATTCTTAAGAGTCACTTGATAAATCAAGTAGATAGTCCAAGATGGAGAATTCTGTACAAAAAGGTAGGAAAGATCTCCAATTCAGCATTGAATTGTGACTACCCTAAAAAGTACAAAAAATCTCCAGGAGAAAAGTGAAATCTTCATTCTAACTAGTCTCCATTTTACCTCCTTTGCTATGTCCTATTCATAACTGCATTTAAACTGAAAGGTATTCTTAGTGAAAAATATTCTCAGTGTATTTTCTACACTGGCAGAAAATAAAAGAATGTAGATATTTTTTGAGTAATGACAAAGATTTGACCTAAGACAAGGCATTTCATTAGCACCCTCTCTTTAGAGCAGCCAGATACTGCTCTGATCTCCAGGACAAGTGCAGAAGTAAGCTTGGTCCACCAGCTTCAACCATAAGTGAATGTTTCTGCCTCACCCTAAAATTCATTTGGAGGGGAATCTTTCAAGCAGGGGACAAGAACACAAGTGATGGTCAGTCAAATTTGCTATATGGCACCTGTCATCAGTACCAAAAGAAGAAGAAGAAAAGAAGACTTACTATAGCGTCACAGTCCATACCTATAAATGTCACATTCTTTGAAAATCTAGAAATTAACATCAGAAAGCTAAATGAAACAAAACCACTAAGAAATTTAACAGAACTTTGTGACCTAAAACAGACAGATTGTCAGTCATTTCTCCAGCAAAGATGGGTTTATCAAAAATCAGCAGAGATTTATAGTTCAGGGTCTGCAACCATGAGAAGTCATGTGCAAGTCCCCATGTGGTGCAAGAAGAATGCTTTAAACAAGGGAAAAAAGAAGTAGGGAAGGTTATAGTAAACAGAGTCCATGTTTCTAATTGGCAGAGTCTTTACCAAGGAAAAAGAGGAGTCTTTCTACTGCTCTTTCGACTTAGCTATCTATCATCACAGGTCCTGAGAGTTTCCCCATCTGGTTATGTTACTCAATTTAATTGAATTTTTTATTTTACTTTTTAATTTCTCCCTTTTATCAACATCTTTCTCTGGAAGAATCACTTGAAAGTGTCCCATTTCCCCTTTCAGCATCTTTTTTGTTCTTCAGTGCCAGGAGAACATTTCCTGGGACTTGTGTCTGACATCAGCAGGAAAGTGCACATATTGGAAACTTATTGAAAATACACTTGAGTAACAAGGAGTAGGAGAAAGAATTCCCAGATGCCTTTTATCTGAAATTCATATATTATCATGATCATAGACATTGCAGACCATTTGAAGTGTTATGTAATCATCAAAGTTTTGGCTACAAACTTCTAATGCACCTGTGCCAAATAACTTTGGAAAGCTATCTTATGAGATGTTATCTTGCTCAGTTTCAGGAAGCAGATAATAGGTTACCAGAGTATGTGCAGGTCCAGCAAGAGTTTGGTGCTTTATTTAGGTGTATCACATGAATTCAAGAGCCTATTCCTCAGAGTAGCAATATAAGGGTTGGTTAGCAGAGAAGGAAATGGCAACCCACTCCAGTGTTCTTGCCTGGAGAATCTGAGGGAAGGAGAAACCTGGTGGGCTGCCATCTTTGGGGTCGCACAGAGTTGGACACGACTGAAGTGACTTAGCAGCAGCAGGAGGAATCTTTCCAGGGAGGAATCTTTCCAGGGAGGTTGTAAGTTCCTCTGGAAATGCCTTTCCAATGCACAAAATCTCCAGATGATAGAGTGTGATGTTTAGTGTCTTTGTCCTCTAAAGGTACACTGTGAAAAGACTGCTCTACCAAAACATGGTTATTTTTTAATAAAAGCAATTAGGCCTATGTAATATTGAAGTGTCTCTCTTTTAGTCAATTGTGGATCAAAAAAAGCAGGAGCCAAGCACATAGGATGAGAGATTATGAATTTTAAAAAGGAGTAGATCTGTGATATAGAAGAACAAAAGACAATGCTTTTAGCCAAGCTGTTTGGAAAGCCTCTACAAATTTCATCAACTGAGTCTTAACAATACCATTAGTACATTCAACTAATCCAGAGAATAGAAGATGGTAAGCAAAGTGTTATAAAATCAGCCATACAGCACAGACTTGTTGAAGCATCAGGCCAGTATACTGGGTTCTTCAATCACTACGGTGCTTGAGAGAAGTTTCCCATGTATGAAAAATCTATTCCTAAAGGACTTGAACCACAGATGAGCAGTAGCCTGTCTACAATGAAAGGATTCAGTCCAATGTGAAAACATACCAAGCGTGCCTAAGACATATTTATATCCATTAGACAGAGAAAGTTTTGTGAAATCCATTTGCTAGAACTCAAATGATCCATTAGTCAGTTTTAAATGTCCAGGAGCAATATAAACAAGCTTTTCTGGGTTATACTTTAGACAAATGGGATGAGTGACATAGGAACTACTAACTCATTAATGTTTCCTCACCACTATTGATTCATGAATGCTTTCATTTTTTCAGTAGACCAATGGTATGATGCTTGTATAGTGGTTAAGAGTGGATATTTTAGCCTTCAGTAGGATTGGGCTATTATTTGGTCCAAACCTGAGCTTTCCCTGTATATCGAAACAACAGTTGTTAAATTTCCAAACTTTTTTTTTTTTCTTTTCTGAGGCCGACTATTGGTCTTCTCTAGCCAATTTTTATAATATATTATTTGGGGAAATATCCTTTTGAACTGTGAAAGAGATCTGGGGGAGGGATGATTAGTTCTTTTAAGGGCATTATTCTTTATGGAAATGTTAGCAAACTGATATCCCTTAGTTTCCAGTGAGTCAAATTTAAAATACTGAAGAATCCTAATAATGGTTAAAGGAGCAAGTAAAAGTGTTACATCTAATTATTTCTGAACATAGGGGTCTTTTTAATATTATTTCCACTGGAAGTAAGGAAGATATGTTGCTTCCACAACATTCCCAAATCATGAACTACTCTGTAAACATATCTACTATCAGCATAAATATTGGCAATTCTGTCCTTGGCTGAAGCACAAGTCTGTGTGAGAAGGTATAATTCAGCCTTTTGGGCTGAATTAGCCATTGGTAAATATGCCACATCCACAACGTCAAAAAGAGTTGTAATAACACCCCAACATAAGGTTTGCCATTGTCATCTCTTAAATAAGATCAATCAGTTGAACCATGAGAAGTCACATTATATAGAGGTAATGATCTATGTACCTCTGTACTCTCTGTAATGATCAGTAGGAGTCAGAATATTGCTTGTCAGTGTCAAGTAGTCTTGAACAACCTCATTGATGATGGAGGGACAAGAGTAGCAGGGTTAATGTTGTTACAATGTAAAACAGTTATGTGAGGAGCACTTAACAAAAGGACTTCATAAGAGGTGAGGTAGCTGACTGAGAATTGTTGACTGTGATGAGAATTTAGGAGAATTTCTATTCCATGATGGAGAAGGAAATGGCAGCACACTCCAGTATTCTTGTCAAGAGAATCTTGTGGACAGAGGAGCCTGGTGGACTGCTGTCCATAGGTTCTCAGAGAGTCAGAAATGACTGAAGCAACTTGGCATGCATGCATGCAAGAGAGAAAGAAATGGCAACCCACTCTAGTATTCTTGCCTGGCGAATCCCAGGACAGAGAAGCCTGGTGGGCTGCCGTCCATGGGGTCACACAGAGTCGGACATGACTGAAGCAACTTAGAAGCAGCAGCAGCTATTCCATGAGGTAAAGTAGTTAAATGGGATGCCACAACAATTTTGTCCAATAGCCCTAACCAAAAGGATAGTGGCTATAATAGTTTTAAAGCAGGGAGTATCCCCATGCCACAAAATCTAGCTGCTATCTACAATATCTGATGGTCAATGATATTTCCCATGTTTTGGAATGAGTAGCTTACCCTCCTTTTCATATATGAAGAGGAAAAGGTGATCTAATGATTAGAAGATCAAAAGCATGTAGTTCATCAAACTCTCCTTTCAGGCCTTGATGTTTATCTGATTCTCCCCATAAATTGGGTCAGTGTTTTATTTACTAAAACACACAGAGGTCTGACAATAAGAGAGAAACAGAATCTAGTTTTATCAGTAGCCATCTAGTTCAAGAAGACCTCACATTTGACACTTATTTTGTTGTTGGGGGAAACTTAGAACACCATGAAGTCTATCTGGATTTAGGGTGTAGCTCTGCTTCTAATAACAGATGTCCTAAATATTGAGCTTGGGTTGGGGTTCATATGATCCATATCTTTCAGGATTTGTGAGAAATAAGAACTTTCAGTAAAACCCTGCAGCCTTGTTGTCCTGGTGAAATGTGTTTCTTCCAAAATGAAATCAAAAGGTATTGGCTAGTTTCATCACCAGAGAATGTGCTGCATAAATCAGTTACAGGAAAGAATGTACTTCTGGTAGGAATGAATGTTAGTAACATATGATGGTTGAAAATGACAAGGTCTCAAGAAATAACAGTGTTATAATTGTTCAGAGATTGGAACAAACCTCCAACCTTGGCTCTTAGATTTTCTCACAAAACAAACAAACAAAAAATGATGTGTAGAGAGGGACCAAGAGTGATAGGCCTTGAGCCCTATAATCTTCTAAAATGAGCCTTATGTCTTAAAGGGATTATTTACTTATAGGGTATTGATTAGCTCTGTGAAGAGGTTTTTAAAGGCCTGTTTAAATCTTGATGGGAGGTGCTCTGTGAATTTAGCCAATATCAGAAATTTTGCCAATAAGAAAGATGGTCACAGATTCAATAGGGATAAATTACCAGTGTTCCCAAATTAACTCTAGTGCTATCAGAGAGAAAACAAATGAAAGATATCAAAAGGATGATTTAATTCACCCAGTTGATTACTTTGATAAATACTGTCAGGTTCTAGAATTATTTTCCCTTTGTTGAGAGGAAGAAATTCGAACATGATATTTTTAAATAAGTCGTGAGCAAAGGTAGTGGCAAAGGAACTGAGGAGAAAAAGGTATGTATCTCTCAAAGGACCTAAACAGAAGGAAATAGGTTCTGAGGCAGGAATTTCCTGAGGTTCATTAGACATCCCCCACTGTTTGAAATGTTTTAGTTCTCTGAGGCAAGGGCTGCTTTATAGCTATGGGGTTGAGCACTGAGAATGTGGCTCTGGTATCAATTAGAACTTGGAGAGACTCATACCCAATCTGGAGAAATGTTTCTCCAAGCCAATTAAGAGGAGCGTGGAGAAGAGTTCCTCTAATTCCTCAGAGCCCTATCACTGAGAATTGGAAGGACGTTGGAAAGGCTGGTTAGACAGCTGAAAAGTGCCTAAAGCACTAACATTTTTAACAATCTATTTTTCTATGTCTTGGCTTTTGCAATAATAGCAGAAACTAGGAAAATTTTAGTTCCATTTAGGAACCTTCATTTTCTGGAGTTGAAGATTACGAATTTTAGCTTTTAGATGATTGATCTAGAGAACTAGTTTACCAGATTAACTAAACCTGGAGTGGACATAATTTCCTAATCCATGCTGGTCCTTTTACAAGAAGAGAAAACGTCCCAGGTCAGCCTATTAATAAAAGCAACCCAAATGGAATCAACATCTGAAGATATGCCAGAATTTTCTTTAAAAATAATCTGAAGTCGATTATAATAGTCATGAAGGGGTTAGTCAGATTGTTGTGCACAAGTTAAACTTTATCCCAATCAATGGGCTTTGGAAAAGCTCTAGAAATTGCTCTATGAGACACCTTGTGATTGCTCAAGCCTGATCATATAAGTTATCAACCTACTTTCTCAGTTATAATTCTAGAGATCTTACAGGATTTTTCCCTATTAGTGATTTTAATCCAGTGCTAGGTCTGGCCTTCAGGAACAAGCATATAGACTATCTGATATGAGAAGTCAGGTTGATAAGTTTGAAGGACTATATTAAAGTCCTTAGCAAACCTGTGAGCATCTTTGGTTACTTTGGAAAAATCTTTGACTATGGCTCACAATTCAGATTTTGTCCAGGAAATATAAGAAATTAAAGGTTTTGCCTTTAGGAGGCTTAAGTTAATAGGGATAGGTTCTGCCAAGTTCAGAAGAAAAGAGGGGTTTGGTAAGAGAATTAGTGTAAGGGAACTGTAAGTATTGAAAAGGCACACATGACATAGAAGGAAAGGGAAAAGTGGTGCTGAAAACAGGGTCTGGCCACACAGAGCCAAGGGAGGCTCCAGAAGTGGGGCAGAGACAAAGACGCCAAGGAAGAAGGGCTTGAGACTTCGGAGGCCGTTTTACCTTTCTTTAATCATTTGTTTGTCTCAATCTTAGAATCAAATTGTGAAGATAGGCTATTTTAGACTCTTAATAAGATTTTAAACCTTCAAAATACTAAACAAAACAGGTATTACACTCAGTAGCAGAAATTTTTGAGCTATTGTAACTCAATTTGGTTTTTGTCTGTTTTGTTTATAATTAGGTTTGAGACTTTCAAAAGTTCCTCATAACAGCCATTGATATTCTAAATAGACTTTGGTCAGATCAGTCTCAGTCATAAAAACGCATGAGAAAGGACAGAAGTTTTTCAACATTAACATCAGCCATGGTTCTGGTAGAGGCGATCCACTCAAAATATTTAGATAACTGCGATTCTATTTCTCATAAATTATTCTTTAGATTGAAATAATTTTCAAACAGTTTTAAAAACGTATGGCTCAAGCACTTCAATTCAAGTAGCTGGCAAGCTGAAGCAGCCCCTGTACCCTCGGGAATGAAATAATGTCTTCTCGGCCAGTTTAAGTTGAAACAGCCTGATCCAAAATCAGACCAAACTCCCAAAAGAGTACTCACATACAGAACATAGCCTTATCTGGAAAGAACAAAACCTTAAAACAGATCCTGAATAAGTCTGCAGTGCTTCAAACATGAAGACCATGTGAGTTTGAATCCAGAATAAAGGCCCACCTTCAAACTCCAGAGCCAGAAGAAAATCTGTGAGCACAACAGTCTCAGATGTAGGTATCACAATTGTTTGCTCCCCAGCTCTAGAGCTGGAGGCTTTTGGAGGTCTTCTCCAGTTCTTATTTGGGTCACCGACATGCAGCCTTAAAACAATAGACTGCCTGTTATTTTTCTAACAAAGATAGGTTTAATTGGAATCAGCAGGGAATTGCAATTTGAGATCTGCAATCATGGTGAGCCATGTTTTTATATAAGGGAAAATGAAGTTGGAGGGCATAGTAGACAGAGTACTCAGATTTTTATTGGCTGAGTCCTTGTCGGGAAAGAAGAGGTGCCCTTTTTCCTGTTGGTCTCTACTCTTGTCACAGGACATCAGAGCTCCCCCTGCTGGTCTCCCAAAATTTCTGCTTGTTTGTTGTTCTTGCATTGCTCAGTCAGTCCAACTCTTTGCGACCCCACGGACCGTAGCCTGCCAGGCTCTTCTGTCCATGGAATTCTACAAGCAAGAATACTGGAGTGGGTAGCCATTCCCTTCTCCAGGGGATCTTCTTGATGCACGGATTGAACTCAGGTCCCCTGCATTGCAGACGGATTCTATCACCTGAGCCAAAAAGGAAGGGATCAAAACCTGATTCAAAATTAAACTACAGATCAATAATACAAGGGGATTGCAGCAGAAATTAAAGCTAGTTTACCCTTCAAAGACCCCCAGAAAGGCACAGAATTGAAAGTCAGAAACAGTGTCAGACTTTATTTTGGGGGCTCCAAAATCACTGCAGATGGTGATTGCAGCCATGAAATTAAATGACGCTTACTCCTTGGAAGGAAAGTTATGACCCACCTAGACAGCATATTAAAAAGCAGAGACATTACTTTGCCAACAAAGTTCCGTCTAATCAAGGCTACGGTTTTCCTAGTGGTCATGTATGGATGTGAGAGTTGGACTGTGAAGAAAGCTGAGTGCCGAAGAATTGAGGCTTTTGAACTGTGGTGTTGGAGCAGACTCTTGAGAGTCCCATGGACTTCAAAGAGATCCAACCAGTCCATCCTAAAGGAGATCAATCCTGGGTGTTCATTGGAAGGACTGATGCTAAAGCTGAAACTCCAATTCTTTGGCCACCTCATGCGAAGAGTTGACTCATTGGAAAAGACTCTGGTGCTGGGAGGGATTGGGGGCAGAAGGAGAAGGGGACGACAGAGGATGAGATAGCTGGATGGCATCACTGACTCAATGGACATGAGTTTGGGTAAACTCCAGGAGTTGGTGATGGACAGGGAGGCCTGGCATGCTGCAATTCATGGGGTCACAAAGAGTTGGACATGACTGAACGACTGAACTGAACTGAACTGAACGTACCTTGGAGGGCCAGAGTAAATATGCTTAGTCGCTCAGTCATTTCTGACTCTTTGCAACCCTATGGACTGCAGCAGGCCAGGCTCTTCTCTCCATGGGGATTCTCTAGGCAAGAATACTGAAGTGGGTTGCCATGCCCTCCTCTAGGGGATCTTCCACACCCAGGGATCAAACCCAGGTCTTTCTCATCACAGGCAGATTCTTCACAGACGGACCCATCAGGGAAGCCCAAGAATACCTTCGCCAGAGGATCTTCCTGACCCAGGAATCAAACCGGAGTCTCCTGCATTGCAGGCAGATTCTTTACCAGCTGAGTTACAAGTGACTGCAGCAGAAATGTAGACCTAATCTACTCTTCAAATCCCAGAAAGGCACAGAGCTGGAAATCCCTACCTAACACAGAGGGCCAGAGTGAGAAGCAGAGCTGAAAGCCAGAGGACTGATTGAAGGTCTAAAAGGAACAAATGTGCACTATGTCTTTCTCTGTCCCACCAGTATACACATCACACACACAGAGCAAAACTTCTGGCAAAGTGCAGGTGGTTTTTCTCTTAAGAAATTAAAATAGAAATAAGGTGAGTAAAAGCTTTCTGATGAAATACTAGAGTCTCAGAGTAAAGTCCTCAATTCTGGGGGTTCTAGAGTCCTTGGCTGATAATCAGGTGCCTGACTGTTCACCCTGAAGTAAAGACTGCCAGTCATCCCAACTTTTCCCCTTATATATCGATGTCCCTACAGAGTTCCCAGTCTAGGAAGGTGAGAAATCATTCAGTGTATACCACAGAAAAAAACCAGTATCACCTTTCCACTGTTTACTTATTGAATATAACTGGACAACCAGAGACTAGCAGATAGATAAAGGGGTACAGTGGTAGACGGAAAAATGACAATTAAGGTCAACAACAAGGACAATTTCCAGAGAAAGATTAATTCAAAGGATTATATTTTACAATATTTAATTAATATACCCAGAGAGACTGGGGGAGGGGGATAGTTACATCTTTAACACAAAAATAGAATGCCAAGGGGGAGAAAAAGGAAAGATCAGAGAATAAACTACATGAGAATATGTTTATGTGCAAAACACGAAGATATATTAGGCCATCCATTCAATACGACCTTATGGAATGTCTGCTGTGTGTCTGTGTGTCAGGCATCTTCTCCACAGGCTCTTTTACATTTGAAAATTGTTTGGGTAAAAAACACACCAAGAATTCAGGTTAAAAATACTGTTATCACTGAAAATGAAAGAAATTGTACAAAATTCCTATAGTGTGCAAATAATAAACATCAAAATATTAAATGAGGTGAGCTAGGCACTAGAAGTTGTACCCAGGGGAAAGTCCTAAGGCATATTGGTGAGTCTGTAGCCACTACTGACCAATGTTATGGTTGTTTTAATGATTTTTTTCTACCAATATTAATTGCATTGCTTTTTTTCTTGAAAATATTTATGAATGCTATAATCAATATGATGCTCAGCTACTGTTTTTATTACTTAGGAATTTTTAGTCAGTTGTCAGTATGGCCAAATTTTATAGAACAAAATGCTTAAATTAAGAGAAAGCATACCATAATTCAGAAAATGTTTCTTTATTTAGCAGGAGAAATTGTAAGGTGTAGGGGATGGTTGAAAAATTTAGAATGTACAAACTCCACCAGGAAAATTAGCTAAAGAACACAGGTCCCTTTCTCAGATTTGAGCCTTGGAGTAATTGATGCAGAACCCACAGTTCCCTGATTCTCTGCTTGGGGAATCAGGCCTTCCCTATGAATTATTGAGAAATTAAAATATCTTCGTCTGTCTCTGAGTCAGCTATTTCTGGTTGCGCCATTTATTACATGTTAAGCTATTAATAGAGTTTAATATCCCCATCTTTACTCTTACTTTAATTTAAAAGCAAAGAGAGCTCTGCTGTAGGGAAGTCAATTAACTACTCATTACTGTAAATATGATGAAGGTAGAAAACCTTATACTGCCATCGTCCTGTAAGGTACTTGCTGGCTGATTTAAAAGAAAGGTTAGCAGAATATTTATGGTGTGTCCGACTTCTCAAGTGTAAATTTTGAGTAAATCTCCAGGTGAGTGTATTTGATTAGTGCTCACATTGCTGCTGCAATGACTCAATACATAAAAATGGGCTGGAATAAATTGAGGTGAGAAAATGGTCAAATGTGATCAAACTGCTGGTTCAGATTCTTGTTTGGGGCTCTACAAAAGCAAAGTCAGTTATTTTTTCATTTTAATTGGTTGTTTTGCTATTCAGAAACCATCAGTTCACTTGCCTGTTTAATAAATAGCTACTAGTTTACCAGATGCCAAGGAATATATGAGATATTAATTTATCTCCATTCTTACACAGAGACTTTTAGTGAGAGTTTACAGAGTTAAATATTGTCCTGACCTATGATAATAACATTGTTATTAGCAGGCAAAATTCAGTATGACTACTTCCATTTGAAATCTACCTCACATTCTCTTTGCAAGTCTTTCCCCTAGGGAAGCAGTTGAGTATACTGGTTCTAAAATTTTGCATTTATGAACCTCAGCTGGTTACATTCAAATTATCAATTCATCAGCACATGGAACAACAAAAATGATTTTATTCTAACATAGTTTGATTTCCTTATCAAAGGAGTCACCCCATTTTAAAGTCTCAGCTTTCTTTCAGCTCTCCACAGATCATTTTTAAAGGGTTCCAGGAAAGACTAGAAGCTTCCTCAAATATATCTATTATTATTTAGCAAAAGAAATAAAGCATTTCAGGACAGTTTGACCTAGAAAAATATTTCTTCTTTACATTTCCAAACTAAATATATCTGGACTTATTAAGGTAGATTTAACTATAGCAAAATATGATAACTATATCAATAATAAGTAATATATTAAATAATATTGAATGTAATTGTAATTGGTAAGCTTGTTCCAGTAAAATATTTCAAAAGATTAAATACTCTGATTTTTTAAAAAAGTATTCATACTGGATTGGGCATATCTTTAAAACTTCAGTGTTGTGCCTCTCTGTCAGAAATATTTTACCATTGTTCCTATAAAAATTCACATTTGATTTACATCATTTTGACTAAAATTACCTTTCATGGGTCTATAACACAAGTTACGTGTCAAGACTATTCTTGCCTTGAATTTTTCCCCTTTGGCAAATCCTACTGAGCTCAAAATTTTTTCAAGGATCAACATTACAAGAATTACATCATCTGAGGAAAACAGAAAATAAACTTTGAAATGACCTGTAAAAATTACTGTGGTTGGGTTAATGCAGTGAGATGCAAGTAATAAAACAGGTGAAAGGCAACAAAACTAATCAGACACATAGATAGTAATCAGTTAATGAAAATATAAGCTTTAAAAAGATCTAGGAGTGATAATAGGAAATAGAGAAAATAAGTCTTTCCAGAGAGAAAACCATTTTGATGACCTGTTGATTCAAGTAATTAGAAATTTTGATACTAAAAAAAAGTTTAAACAAGGAGATGATGTTATGATGCTTGCAGAGTAAACACTGTGGCCCCAAAAGTCATTTTGATTAGAAGAGTCCAAAGAACTACCCTATTTCAATAATCTAGGATGAAAATGTGAAAAAAATGTTCAAAATTAATATGAAGAAGCACAAATTTTACAGATATATACCCTTATCAGTGAGCAATGTTCCAAAAAGAGAAATTTTCTAAACCAAAATAATAGATTATGGAAGACTAAAGACATAATGGAAATACCGACATACATGTAGCTCTTTAAAGAGTTGGTCATTATTCAGTCTCTTTCATTTGATCCTTACCTCCACCGACTAGGACACATGGGGAGCATACAATCTCTTCAGCAGACACTAACAGAGGCTCAATTGTTCAGACTGTCTATGTGTTTTTCCAATACACCCATATCTTCCGGCATCTCTCCTTTGTTCATTTCCTTCTGATTCCTTCTGCTGTGCCTTTTTATTTTAATTTTTCCAGAAAGCAATGTGTCACAATTATGCTATGGCTCTCATGCACTTGTCTTCCAGTTGAGAAAAATCAACTGGTATTAGCCAATTTTATGTTTTCTGCCCACACACAGCTTTACAGAGTGCCTAGACCAGAGTTATATGCAGTGTCTTGGTTTCTGAGCTGCTTTCTGTCTGTATTCTACACTCTCATCCTTCTACGTTTTGAGGTGAAGATTTTTCCCATTTTAAATATCTACTGGGAATTGAGACCACTAATAAATGATTTCCTCTCTTCCCTACCTTCTAAACTAATGACCATGTTTAAAATGAGTATATCAAAAACAGAAGTGCTGGAGAAAGCAGTTGGAGTAAGCCTAAATTCAATCAACCCGGTTTTGACAGCACACTGAGGATAAATTCAAGTCTGTAAACCAGAAATATTTACATAAACAAGCATCTTTTTCTCACCCTGGATAGACAAGAAAAGAGAAAAGGAAAGCAGACCCTTCCATATAGGAACTTCAGTACTTTCAGTTGAATGGAAAGATAGAAGTGATGAGTAAAATAAAACAGATATATTTCTCTAATTGAAGTTCTTCTACATTAAGAATGAGATTATTTTCATCTGTGACCGAGGCCAAAAATGTGGCTAAACCATGACAGAAGTTTAAATTCTTTATCACTTAATCTTGTAGGTAGTACAAGATTGCTAGCACAACTCCAACATCCTGAGGGAGCCAATCATTTTTTAAATTGTGCCTCTTTAAATCTTTGTACTTAAATTCCACTCTGTGGAACTGTGTTCAAGAAATCTTCCTCTGGAAGCACTAGTTGCAGATTCTCACCACGAAAAAGAAATAGAATTATGTAGCATGATGTAGGTATTAGCTAATGCTGTGGTAGTAACCATTTTGCAATGATATAAGCGTATCAAATCAACACACAATACACTGTATATTTGCACAATGCTATATGTCAATTGCATTTCAGTAAAACTGGGAGGAAAAGGCTTCGGAAACATCATGCTTCTATAGGGACACACTTGTGTATAAAGACTATGTGTTACCATTTGTTGTCAATTTTATATATTTAGCATGAACTCTTTTATCCAGGAAGATAGTTATCCTCTCATTCCTGTCAGCAAGATAAAATGAGTTGTCATGTATGTCTTTAGGTTCGCCGCAAACAGCCAACTGCATGAGTTAGAACAGGCAGTGGAACCATAGGGACGAATGAGTGCAGTGGGCATTAGTAATGTGCTTACCTATTACCCAATATCCCTTGTGGTAACAAAACCTCAGCTTTTTTTCCCCACAGTCTCAGTTCAGATGACTTATATTTCTGCTCCTGTCACTTTCTCCCAGATTTCAGGACAGAGTAGGTAACTCTGGACCAGTCAATTGGGGAGTTCTATTCCTCCAGGCCGTAGTGATGGGGATGGAGCACAAGATAGATCAATAGGAACCCTTCAAAACTATTTCAAACGCAGAGGTAAATGTTGTGGGCAGAACAGAATTCTGCCTGATTGTCAGGACAACACAGAGACTTTAAGACTTTTTGTTACATAAACAAATAAATTACTGTTTTGCTAAAGCCAACTTGAGTTGGGTTTCTGTAACTTTTTCCTTTTGTCTGGACAAAATGGAAATCAAACTTGGACTCTTTATTTTCTAATTTACAATAATAATTGAACAATGGCATTTAATATGAATATGGTACACAAACTTAAGATAATGTCGATGATTCTGGCTTTTTAGTATTCACGGTCTGGTATTATCCCCTCTTCTTGAATGTGGTCTGACCCATGACACTCTTCATGCTTGAACAGACGACAAGCATGATGGTTTGTCCCCTCAAGACTAACTTATGAAGCACTGTGGCTTTTGCCTCACACCCTTTCTTACTGTCTTGGCTTACTTGCTCTGACAAGAACCAGCTACCATCTCTGAGCTGCCCAATGAAGAGGTTCAAATGGTTTAAAAAAAAAACAAAACCAAAGTCTCCAATCAATAGCCACCAAGGACCTGAGACTATAGTCACTAGTGAGCTCGGAAGGCTCTCTTCGCCTAATCTAGCCTTGATGAGAATGTAGTTCTGGCTTATAACTTGATCTCAGATTTATGAGACAGAGTAGCACAGAGCTGGACACGACTGAGAGACTTCACTTTCACTTTTCATTTTCATGCATTGGAGAAGGAAGTGGCAACCCACTCCAGTGTTCTTGCCTGGAGACTCCCAGGGATGGCGGAGCCTGGTGGGCTGCCATCTATGGGGTCACACAGAGTCGGACACGACTGAAGTGACTTAGCAGCAGCAGCAGCTGAGAAACCCAGCTAAGCTACAGTAAGATTTCTGAACCACAGAGACTGTGATATAATAAATGTTTATTGTTTTAAGTTGCTAAGGAGTGACCTTGTCATGCAGCAATAGAATGAGGTTAATCCCAAACAGATTAACAATAAAATACTCATCTTTCAAAGACAAAAAGTATAATTGAAATGATTATATTTATCAATAATTATTTATAGTGGAATTTGAATTATTAAATTTATGCATGGTTTCTGGTATAACATAAAACACCAGAAATTAAAGTAAAATTTAATACAAAAAAAATTTAAGTAAAAGGAAAGGAACACTGGAAAATGGGGAATAAACAATGTCTACCACCCTTACTACCTGCTTACAGACTAATATGCTCCCATGCGGTAGGTAGAAAAACATTCACAGATTTAGCCACAACTTTTCTTACTCTGATCAGTAATTTTCCAACTCCCAGATATGCGTTTTTACCCTTGCTTAGTCTGTTTAATGTTAGTGTATATTTTGCTATTTTTAACTTTCTTTCTTTGCTTGTTTGTTTCATTAGCTGTGAAAAACAGAAATGTTAAGACACCGCATACTCTGCCATCTTTTCTTTGTCAGTTTTCTTTGATTTATGCTACTATGCTCACTCTGGATACTTTCCAGTTTTTCAGACACACAAAATCTTCTTTGATCATATAATTTTAAGGAAAGAAGTGCACATATGATAGTTTCATGTATATTCTCTTATATTATCATTGTAGCTTTGGTGGCAGTTATAAAAAGAAGACGTATTAGTCCAGATTACTAATTTGTCAGTTGACTGGCAATGTACTTTTATTTTTTTATTTTTTTAATTATTTATTTTTTTAAAATTACAGTACTGTATTTGTTTTGCCATACATTGACATGAGTCAGCCACAGGTGAACACAATCTCCCAATGCCGAAGCCCCCTCCCACCTCCCACCAATGTACTTTTAAAATGCATGCATCCTTTCTTCTCTTAATGGTTGGTTTCAAAGTTTCTCATGGGCTGAGACTGTATAACTTCCTCAAATCCCAAATGTACACAACTGTAACAAATATAGGAAACTGATAAACAAAAATTGCAGAATGAATAGTGATAACAAAAAGATGAGAAAGTAACTTAATGCAAAAAAAAAAAAGAAGAAAAAGAAAGGAGAATAAAACATAAGGAAATAATTTATACTACTTTTCATGAAATAGAACCATCTGCTACATAAGTAAGAGCAGGCGAGATTACCATGGTACTCAATTGGGAAAAGACACACTCTTTAAGTATCTACCTATATTGCATATTAAGTCAATGTTATTCAAAATACATAACTGAAAACATTGCTTAAAATGTACATTGTAGTCAAACTAAAGAGGAAAACACAATAACAACACATTTTCATTAATATCCATGACTGTAATCAGTTGATGCATGAAATTGAAAAATTACCTTTGCAGGTCAATTTTTTCTAACATAAACAATCCAACTCTACATTTTTATGAAAAGAACAGACCAAATGATATTGAAAATAATCTTATACCCTAAACCTTAATGCCAATAATATTAGCAGATACCCATAACCACTAGACCTTCAGGTATGACCAAATCAAATCCCTTATGACTATAAGTTGGAAGTGAGAAATAGATTTAAGGGACTAGATCTGATAGACAGAGTGCCTGATGAACTATGGACAGAGGTCCATGACATTGTACAAGTGACAGGAATCATGACCATCCTCAAGAAAAAAAATGCAAAAAAGCAAAATGGCTGTCTGAGGAGGACTTACAAATAGTTGTAAAGAGAAGAGAAGCAAAAACCAAAGGAGAAAAAGAAAGATATACTCATTTGAATGCAGAGTTCCAAAGAATAGCAAGGAGAGATAAGAAAGCCTTCCTCAGCAATCATGCAAAGAAATAGAGGAAAACAATAGAATGGGAAAGACGAGAGATCTCTTCAAGAATGTTAGAGATACCAAGGGAACATTTCATGCAAAGATGGGCTCAATAAAGGACAGAAATGGTATAAACCTAACAGAAGGAGAAAATATTAAGAAAAGGTGGCAAGCATACACAGAAGAACTGTACAAAAAGATCTTCACAACCAAGATAATCATGATGGTGTGATCATTCACAATTACCTAGAGCCAGACATCCTGGAATGTGAAGGCAACTGGGCCTTCAGAAGCATCACTACGAACAAAGCTAGTGTAAGTGACGGAATTCCAGTGGAGCTATTTCAAATCCTGAAATATGATGCTGTGAAAGTGCTGCACTCAAAATGCTAGCAAATTTGGAAAACTCAGCAGTGACCACAGGACAGGAAAAGGTCAGTTTTCATTCCAATCCCAAAGAAAGGCAATGCCAAAGAATGCTCAAACTACCACACAATTGCACTCACCTCACATGCTAGCAAAGTAATGCTCAATATTCTCCAAGCCAGGCTTCAGCAATATGTGAACCATGAACTTCCTGATGTTCAAGTTGGTTTTAGAAAAGGCAGAGGAACCAGATATCAAATTGCCAACATCTGCTGGATCATCGAAAAAGCAAGAGAGTTCCAGAAAAACATCCATTTCTGGTTTATTGACTATGACAAAGCCTTTGTGTGGATCACAATAAACTGTGGAAAATTCTGAAAGAGATGGGCATACCAGAGCACCTGACCTGCCTCTTGAGAAATCTGTATGCAGGTCAGGAAGCAACAGTTAGAACTGGACATGGAACAACAAACAGACTGGTTCCAAATAGGAAAAGGAGTACATCAAGGCTGTATATTGTCACCCTGCTTATTTAACTTATATGCAGATTACACCATGAGAAATGCTGGGCTAGGGGAAACACAAGCTAGAAACAAGATTGCTTGGAGAAATACCAATAACCTCAGATATGCAGATGACACCACCCTTATGGCAGAAAGTGAAGACGAACTGAAGAGCCTCTGGATGAAAGTGAAAGAGGGGAGTGAAAAAGTTGGCTTAAAACTCAGCATTCAGAAAACTAACAGCATGGCATCTGGTCCCATCACTTCATGGCAAATAGATGGAGAAACAGTAGAAACAGTGGCTGACTTTATATTGAGGGGTTGCAAAATCACTGCAGATCATGGTGACCACACCCATGAAATTAAAAGACGCTTACTCCTTGGAAAGAAAGTTATGACCAACCTAGACAGCATATTAAAAAGCAGAGACATTACTTTGTCAACAAAGATTCATCTAATCTAGGCTCTGGTTTTTCCAGTAGTCAGGTATGGATGTGAGAGTCAGACTATAAAGAATGCTGAGCACAGAATTGATGCTTTTGAACTGTGGTGTTTGAGAAGACTCTTGAGAGTCCCTTGGACTGCAAGGAGATCCAACCAGTCCATCTTAAAGGAAATCAGTCCTGGGTGTTCATTGGTAGGACTGATGTTGAAGCTGAAACTCCAATACTTTGGCCACCTGATGCAAAGAGCTGACTCATTTGAAAAAAACCCTGATGCTGAGAAAGATTGAGGGCAAGAGAAGAACAGGATGACAGAGGATGAGATGGTTGGATGGCCTCACTGACTCAATTGACATGGGTTTGGGTAGACTCCAGCAGTTGGTGATTGATAGGGAGGCCTGGCATGCTGCAGTTCATGGAGTCGCAAAGAGTCAGACACAACTGAGCGACTGAACTGAACTAATTATATGCGACAGATGTGGTTTAATCAACTGTATGGATGCATGATCAATGTTGTATATGGTTTATTTTTACCAAACTAAAATACTCAAAACAACAAACTTATATTTACCAAAACAAGTGTTTTCTCAATGCTACCATGACTCACTTTTTCTTCATAAAACTAAGGATATTACATACAAAAGTGTCATTGTAATTTTGTGGTGTATAAACCAGAAAAGGCTTCAGGAAGGTCAATGATTTGTCCTTATACCTAATTAACTTAGTCAATAGAGTAAAACCAACTTTGTGAAAAAGGATAGAGAATGGTAAATGATAATCTTTTTTGGAAAGTGATATCAGGCAAATGTGCCTTACTCAAGCTACTTTCTCCATCTTCCAATTCTAAACTGACAAATCTCCATCTTCTCTTCACATTAATGCAATTCTCCATCATATGTATTAGGTACCTATATTATCAATTATTACTACTACCCTAATATATTTGAGTATTTTCTACTTGACAAAGAGTAGCTTAAGTGCAATTTTTGGTCTCTAGAGTCTGGTATTTTCTAGTAAAATATTTTGTAGTAAATAAATCTAGCATTATTAAACTATACAAAGTTATTACATATAAGGCATGTGGATATACACCATACATGACCTTCCTGGTGTTGCTAGTTGTGAAGTTGTGACCCACAATCACAGTTAATTTCTAGTTGTGACCCACCTGTCAATGCAAGAGAGGTAAGAAGTGTGGATTCGATCCCTGGGTCAGAAAGAAACCCTGGAGGAGGGCATGTAACCCACTCCAGTAGTCTTGCCTAGAGAATCCCATGGACAGATAAGCCTGTTGGGCTATGGTCGATAGGGTCACAAAGAGTCAGATACAACTGAAATGACTTAGAACAAACTACTTACATCAAAAAGCAGGCCTATAAAGTGTTGAACTTTCCCTCTTGTTTTTCAATATCCTCTACCATAGTTGATATGGAGTTTCCAGAGTCAATACAGTGGGCTGTACTGTTTAGACTAGACTACTTAATCCTACTTAGGCAAGATTGAACATCTTTATGGCCAAGATCAGGTGAGCTATTTTAGAGTTAGAATGCTAGCATAGATGCAAACAGGGTGATTGTTAGGATATTGGAAGATATATGATACAGTCATGCATCACCTTATGGAAATTCATATCCATGGCACAACTGTCCACATAGGGGTCAAGATTTTGTATACATGTCAATCTCGTCATGAACTACATTGAGAAAGCTGAAATATCTGTGAAGACTGATTCTAGAGATAAATCAAAGCAGAAAGGAAATAGGACAAACAATTTGGCAAAATCCATATGATCTCAGATAGTGGTGAGCAGCAAGTTTTCTATGAGAGATAAGCAAGCTTAATATCCACAGTTCAGATGGCCCAGGAAGGCAGACTCCCAAAGTAATAAAATTGAGGGATAGGGAAAAATTTCAAAAGGCAACCAGCTGAGGAACTGATTTAGTTTCACTTCAAGATAGAAGAATACTAAGACACGATGCAGTTCCACTTACAAAGTCACCACCACAAAAAAAAAAAAAAAAAAAGAGAGAGAGAGAGAGAAAGAGAAAAACAGAAACCTGTGACCCAGAAGCCAGTGGACACCTACATGTCATCCATGAGGTTCTAATCTCTGTCTGTGTATGAGCCAGGAAGACCAAAGATCAGTGAGCAACATTTGTCAGTCAAGACTGCAGAAGAAAACATCAATAGTCCCAGGAGGCAGAGTTTGAGGAAGGCACAACCAGAAGAAATAAGGTAAAACATTGAAAGTGAGAGAAAATGATCAATACTCATCATTTGCTTTTGTATAGAATAGGATGGCCAATATAAAAGTAAAAAGATGGAAATAAGGCAAATAAACGAAGTCTCCAGATTTAATAAAAATGTTAAAAGGAAATGTTACATACAATTTTAAACAAATTTTATATACAATTTTATATATACTTATTAATAGATCAAGAATAAATTTGAAATGAAATAGCCAAAATGGACCCATGAGTTACTTGTAGCTATTAGAGACTTGGTGAAAATATGCTAATTGTGCTTTAGGAGCAGGGACTGGTGATGTGTGAAAGGAAAGTGTGACATGACAATGTCAGCAAATTTAGGAATGTCTCCAACACTTAAAATGAAATTAGAAATAAGACCAATAAAAGTTTAGTATAAAAAGATACAAGAATAGTTTGTTTATAAGCAGTAACTAACCCACAGCTATTTAGCAACTATAGGTTTTAATTTTCATTATAAATTAGCCATATAAGTATCTTTCTTTATGCCCATAAGGAGGCTAGTCTTCAATATTTATCATTAATATTCAGCCTTGCTCATTTTATCTATTAATATATTCAAACTTTCTGAGCTGAAGAAATCTCAGCTTTGTAGTCATTAGTGTTCATTATCCTTAAATGAAAATGTACTGGAAATAACTTTTATATCATTCTTATTGGGCAATTTAAGAGAGAAAGTGGGAATATTAATGCAGAAAAAGTACAGTGTAATAGCCAAAAAGCCTGGTTAAGAGAATATCAAGATATAAGGATCACCAGGAAAGACATGTCTTGTGTGATCTGTCATGTAAAATCTCTGCTCTTCTATTCCTGTTAGAAAAGACCCATCCCTCCTCCAAAGCAGAAGGAAGGGATGCCCACCAATGCAACCAAACACCAAAGTGCTGTTCTTGGTCCCAGCACCTTGAAATACCAGTATTCTATATTTGCCAGAGTCAATGACACACTAAAATATTGCCAGACCTGAATTCTCTATTTTTTAATCTGATAATGTAATATCACTTTTACTCTCAATCTTGATCTAGTGTTTATAAGCAAGAAGCCTCACTTACAAGATGCCACCTTTCCTCTTTAGTGAAACAGAGCAGTCAAAACTACTGTCACTTTGCAATAACCGTGAGTTATGTCATGAGCTGAACAGCAAGTGGACTCTGGCCAGCCTTGAACACAGGAAGCAGGCATTCTTTTCCACTGAGACTCAGGTTACAGAACACTTTCTGAAGTTGACATGCCAATCCAAGCTCCCCCTAGATCAGTTCACCAGCACCTTCCCTGTCATGGATGTTGATATTCCACTGACTCCACTTAATGTTCATGAGTTGATGCTATACACATCTCTCATTTCTGCAATTCCTAAGACATATATACCTCTATTTGCCCATTTCTTGTACTCTCTGATTCATATACACCTTTCCATTCCTCTACCTTGTTGCATAATTCAGCTTCATTGCATTTCAAAAGAAGGTTCTCTGCATTTGTATTCTCTCTATGAGAACCTTCTATTTATTTCCTTCCACGAGCTGAAACCTGGGCTTCCCCCAGAAATTGCTTTTTATGCACTCTTCACCAGGGAAAATTGGTCCTTTTCCCCAACCTCACATTATTGACCATAAAGTCAGGAGGCAAAGTCAGCATTCATCTAACCAAGTCTTCAAAGATTGACTCATTCTTTCATGCACACATAAAACTCTTTCCTTCACATTAACCTTCTTGCCTTCTTCTTAGTATGTTTGGGTGGGTCGTTTGCCCACATTCATTCAGGAGGTAAACTAAAGTAAAGAAGCTTTACATCATCTTGACCTAAGACTGAGAAATACATATATCTACTTGGATACCCATCAAACAACCAAGTCTATTTTTTTAATATTCTTTATCCTATGACCTCTATTACCACTGTTTGATCAATTCTCTCCTGAGAGTACACCTTAAAGTTCTAAAAACTTAGTCTTTATCTCCATTTTTACCACAACTTTCAATTCCTTTCATAACCACACCTTAAAAAATATCAAATGTGTTATATATTGTGAATGGTTAAAAATATTTGATTTTACAATGAGAAAAAAGAGATAAGAAGTACTTTAAAATTGAGAGAGAATATAAATGTCAGAATGAATTTCTTAAAATTGTAGAAAGAGGGCTAAAAATAAACAATTTTAAAAATTTAAAGGTTCAATAGATAAGAACAAAATGCAAAAATCTAATTACTTATAAAATTGACAAAGACAGAAAGAATACTGGTGAGATTAATCCAGAAAAACACAAAGTCACAATTAAAAGATGAAACTACATATTTTAAACATATTTAGAATGAGAAAGTCATAGAATGTATACCAAATAAAGCAAAATCTTAGATATATAAACAGTTTTTTGAAGAAGAAAGTTTACTGAAAACTGGCTCAGGAAGTCAAAAAGAACTGAAAAGTCTATAATTATATTCAAATTGAATCTGTAGCTGAAGTTATATCATGTACACAAAATATACTAAGTCCAGCTACTTGATGTTTCTTTTTTAGCATATTGCTGATTTTTATATAAGATTTTCTGAACTAAAATTTTAAAGATATATTTCCTCTATATAGAATTCTATTTTTCAGTGAAGTGCTCCTGGAAAGATGAATTCACCACATCTCACAAATAAAGACACTGAAAGTTAAGGAGGTAAGCTACCTGGTGAAGGAGATATAATCTCTATAACTATTCCAATTGCTGTGGCTGCAAAATAAATCTTAAAATAATAAACTTATTTGGCTAATAAGCCTGCTGTCCAGGACAAATGTCAGAAAATTTACAAACATGTTTCAAAAGCATCACAGTGACAAAAAACTGCTTTTTAAAAAGAGATGAATGAATAGAAGTAAGATAGCCACCTAGAGCTAAGACTGTTATCAAACAAAATGATCCAAAGAGACTAAGAAACTAAGAGTTTCACCTCAGTGAAATAGTGCATCAGGAAAGACTAACCCACCAGCAGAGAGAGAACATAAGAAATATGTCTGCCTTGGCCAGTGTTCTAGAGAGGAAATCAAGTCACCTTTTCCCACTTCAAGATTATTATTACTGATCCAGCCCTATTTTGAGTTTGGAGTTTGAGTCCTGGTGAACCTGAGATCATAATTTAATGTTGCTGACATATATTTTAAAATATCTACCAAGATGAAAGTAAGAAGTTGCCTCAAATTTTCAAGCAAATAATGGGAAAAAGGAACAACATCATTAAATGAGATTAATGTTTCAGAGATTAAGTGGCAATTTTATACTCAATATAATTTTCTGCTTCCTATGTGCTAACAGAAATCCAAAGTTGTTGGAGTACTAAGGTAAAGAGATATATTTTTCAGGCTCCCTTAAAGCTAGAGGTTGGATATCGGATTATTTTGGCCCAAATTTTTGTTGTTTAATTGCTAAGTCATATCCTACTTTTTACAACCCCATGAACTGTAGCCTGCCAGGCTCCTGTGTCCATGGAGTTTTCTAGAAGCCCTCTTCAAAGAGGGCTGATTCAACTTCCCTTACTCTTCTGCCCTTGTCTTGTTTCATACTTCCTGTCTGTAAATCATAAAACTTAAAGTAATTTTTGGAGCAGGAAGAAGTTCACAATTCTTTCCTACTTTAAAATCTACTACTTCTATCTTAAAAACATGGACTTACTGCCTTCCTTCCTCATCTCCTTGCTTTTTCATCTTTTCTTGTGTTTAGCACCATATGGAGGAGAAATATACAACAAGCATTGCAAAAGGGATTTATTTTCCTTATATAACAAGAAGGACTAGGGAGTGACCCTAAGATACCATCAGCACTTCTGGCAATGTCTACTATGGGGTCTACAATTTTTGAAATGTGACTCTTCTCCTCAATTGCAGCAGAGCATCTGTACTCCCATGCGTCACAAAAACTTTCCAGAATATAAGAGAGAAAGGGGAAAAATAAAAGTAAAGGAAAATGACAGCTAAACCTGTCTCATTTAATCCAAGAATAAACAGCTCTCCTGGGAATCCTGTCTAATATTGTTCCACTTACAACTTTTTGGCCACAAATAATATCAGTTAGGCCACTCTTAGGTGGGCAACAGCCTGAGAAATCAAGTATTTAGCTGGGCACATTACCACATCTAACTGAATTGGATTTCTGTTAGTAGAAAAACAGGGAGGAGGATGGAGAATGAATTTTGAGTGCACAACCAACACTGTCTAGTGCACATTCTCCCTTTCATCAAAATTCTTATCTTTGATTTTCTTAGTTATGTGCAACAAATGGAGGTAATTGGAATATTTAATGTTTAGCCCAAATCAGATAAATGGCTGTGACTCTTAAGATAGGAAAAAAAAAAAGAATTTCAGTCATGAATTTAACATTAATACATATAGATCGTATGTCCAATATTTAAGGGCATTACATTAGAATATATGCGGCATTCAGATTATTATATTTATTTAATATTAAATCGGCATTCTGCCCTAATTTATTAGAAGGAAGCTAAGATACATTTATCTAACTTCCCAGCAAAAGCTTTTGAATATTATATTCTTCACCCAAATGTCCTTATTATATTTTCCTCAGGCGTTTAGTGATTTTGTTACATCTAACAGCAGCAATAATTCTTTATTCCATAAAAAATGGAATTTTACAAGCAGGACAAACAGTTCCATAAATTAGGAGAAATACCTGCCTACACCGAAACAACGCATTTCTTTCTTATTCACCCTTTCGTGATGTATTTATTTTAGAATCACACTCTCATTGTTTTAAATTTACAACTTCTTTTTATGGTTTGAAATTCTGGTGAAAACTTGGTTGACACCTAGAATATCAAGACGTAAGGAATTTATAAGTAAAAATGCATATTTTAGAAATAAATGTTTTCTTAAAAGATGTATCTCATCCTAAAATAATTCTGAATAGATTTAGTAAGTTAGTAAGATTTTTTTCCCAACACACTTTCAAGGTCTAAGGTGTGTGTTTAAACATAAACACATATATAGTTACCCATATAGTTGAGAATTTTAAGTTGCTTTTTCTAGACAGAATAATCTCAGTGGCATTATATATTTATTTATTTATTTATTTAGGAGTAAAATTTGCTAGAATTAATCTAAATCTGCACATGACAATTGCTAAAGGAAATTAATCTATAGAAACAAAACATTGCATTTCAGTTAACTTAGTACATCTGATTGCATTCTTACATAAGTGAGGCAACTGATAAATAAGCAACAAATTCCTGTATAGCACAGGGAACTATACTCAGTGTCCTGTGACAAATCATGGAAAATAATATTAAAAGGAACATATATATATATATGTATATAACTTAATCACTTTACTGCAGAAATTAACACATTATAAACCAACTACCATAAAACATAACATAAAATGAAATATACAAAAATACAAAGGAAAAAAAAATAAGTGAGGCAACTATATTAGAATGGGTAAGTACTTTTTCATATTTTCACATTTGAATTATGTAGTTGATAGGAATGGAACCCAAGTACGTTACACAAGCCAGACATTTCAATAAGCCATACAAATACTGAAAATAACATTTGTAAAATTAAGACTTTCTTTCTTCCTCTTATATAAATACCTATAAAATTCCCTAAAATTACAAAAATTACTAAACTTCAAAATGAATATGGTTTAAGAACTTCCACTTCAAGATTCTGAAATACTTCTGATATTCTGAAGAAAACTCTTCACAAAAGCCAATACTAATTTATATTTTCACAGATGTATAATTAATATCTCTGCACTTGTGTAGCTTCTCGCAAATAGATCAGACTTTACTCATAAATATGTATTAAATAACTACTACAAGCCAGGTCCCATGCTTCTTGAAAAAGTTTGTTAATCCATAAAGTTTAGTGTAATTAAAAAAGAAAAAAGCCAGGTTTGAGGAGAAAAAGGTTAAAATTAAAATTAGTTATACATGTACACTTCATATGAATTTTTAAAAATAAAATGCTTAATGCTTTATTTCTTTTTCAAATTTAGAATAAATACAGAACTAGGACTGCAGAGAATTCTTGGAAAGCCATTCATATATATTGGAGAATCATGAGTTCTCTGCATTTAAAAGTATTTTTAAATGTCTATGGGAAACTATGCTGGATACTCATACAGACACAAGAATGAAAAAGACACAAGCTGTGGCCTCCAACATTTATAATCCAGCAGGCAAAAAGTAATTATAGTACAAAGCAAAATGAGAAATGGGATATTTGTTACAGGTACTAGGAAAAAGAAGAAATAGGGAGAGGTAGGGAGGTAGCTGCTCTCTTTGGGACATCAGAAAAGTGCTTTACATATTTAATCCTCATGACAGACCTGCAGAGGCAGACATTCTTATTCACATTTTATTGATGAGAAAATGTAAAGAGATGAAATAACCTGCAGAGACTGTATCAATCTGTGTCTCTAAGAAACTTCCTGGAGCAAACTATTCCCTTTGCCTGCCTCCTGTCCCCAATGCCCTACACAAATATTTTCATGAAGAGTTAGCTCAAAATAAACTTTTGTTGAGTTATGACACTGAGTTTGAGGCTGTTTGCTACTACAGCATACACTATTATGCACCCTCATTTGATCTGGGCAGAGGAAAGAATAAACATAAATATTTAAATGTTGAGAGTGTAGGATGGTGAGAAATTTAGTTGACTAGAGAATACCCCTATGAAGGGTGGTAAAGTGTGATTAGACTGTAAAAACCAGTTGGCTCTATGTTATAGCATTTCTTCAATGCCAGTGGAAAGTAACTCTCTCAATCCAAGAGGTATAATTCAGCACTTAACATGCTCAACACAATGTGAAGACTAATTGTTAACAAGCGATGCATAGAATAAAAGTGCTTTCTAACCTAAACAATCTGCTATCCTATATTTTGAAGATGTTCTCTGTATCATGTTATCTATATCTTTCTCTAAAATGATGTTTATAAAACATGAGATAAGCTGAAAAGAGTCATTTTGAGAATAATATTAAAAATAATGTTAGCTATATTTATTGAATAACTAATAGATGGCAACATGAAAGTTTTAGAAAATTAAATATACTGTTAGACAATATCTATTCAACTAATAGATGACTTTTAAAAATTTCAAAAGTTATTTGCATGAAGATATGGTTGTTTACTCTTAAATCATCTCTAGAGTTAATGATATACTACACACACAGACATACACACACACACAGCCTTTCCATAGCCTAAATCCAGTCAGCAGTAATTGGTTACCCTCTGCATCATGATATACAGCAAATATCAGACATCTATCAAATTGCAGGTACACAAGGGGGGAGAATACTGGACTAGGAAATGCTGACATCACTGTCAATAAAAACTGAAGATGTGGAACTTGTAAGGAAAGAGAAGGGATTGGTGCTCAATGGGTTATAGCGGTTGCAAATATCAGTGCCAACAAGCCAATGTCCAAACAACAGAAGCAAATAAATAGGGATGAGGACATTTTGAAACATGGAGGACAATAAAGGACACCCAGGAAGTTAGAAGACAGGTAGCCAGTCCTATACCAAAACCTAGCACTCCCGCGTCTCTGTATTCTGAGATTGTAGACAAAACAGTAATCTGTGAGAATGTTACTAAAAACAAAAATAAAGTTTTATCCAGGTTTGTGGAAATGCTATATAACTGACCAGAAGAAGACCTTGAAAAGGAGGAATGGCAGAACTAATATAAATAGAACCTGATGCAATGTCTAATATGCACTTTCCTCAGCCCTAACTCTTCCCATGCATGAATCATTGAGATATACATACAGTTTCTTTGCAGATTTAAAGTTCAAGATACTCTATATACTTTTCTAAGCCCTCTATAATAATAAATGATCAAGAAGCATCACTACTGAAATACAGAAAGACTACAAAGGAAACAAAGAATTATAAAGAGTAATGCATAGTTTTCAATACATTTTTTTTGAAATTAGAAAGATGAACTCAAATTGATTTTTTAAAGTTTATTAATTTGTATGTTTTACAAAACTCAATCATAAGAAAACTTAGGATCAAAAGATACTATGATATTAGGAACAAAAAATATCACTTGCCAAGAACAACAGATCTTTGTTCAAATGTTTTTTTGAATTATTACAGAATTAGCTCTTCTCTTACATCTTCATAGTATAACTAAGAAGTTTAAAGTTTCAAAGATATCTAAGTAAAGTAATAACTTTAGCTTGATTTAAGTTAAATAAAACTGTTTCCTCCAGAGAAGTTTATTCATTGTGTTTTTTAATACCAACCTTATAATGCCCATTCAGGCCTATATAGACTAGAATGCTTAATGTATGGTTTCTCAACCTTAGCACTATTGGCATGTTTATTTTCTTTTGTTACACAATAAACACCAAATTTGATTAATTAAAATAATACCCATATACTAACTCACAGTTCAGTACGTCAGAAGTCCAGTAGTCCTGTAGAGCATGGATGGTTCTCTGCTCTGGTTGGGGATGAGTTCTGACTTGGAAGCTGGAAGTGTATATGTGTTAGTCATTCAATCATCTATGACTCTTACTGCCATCCCCCACCTCACCTCCATGGACTGCTGCCTGCCAGTCTCCTCTCTCCATAACATTTCCCAAGCAAGAATACTGGTGTGGATAGCCATTCCCTTCTCCATGGAATCTTCCCTACCCAGGGACTGAACATGGATCTCCTGTTATTGCAGGCAGATTCTTTACTATCTGAGCCACCAAGGAAGCTGTTGGAGGCTGGAGGTCTTCTTCAAAGTACATTCTTGTTTGGGGAAGAGCATAGCTGTGGAATTGAAGTCCTTATTTCCTTTCTGGATGTCAGCCAGAACTACTATAGGCTCCTGAAGGCCACTTGCAGATCCTTGACTGTGGGCCTCACAATCTCAGCAGCAAAGAACTTCCTCGCATGTGTCAAACCTTTCTCAAACTCAGAAGCTCTCTGATTTCCTCTTCTACGACCATCAGGGAAAAACTCTTTGCTTTTAAAGGGCCTATATGATTAGCCTACTTGGCTATCTCCCCATCTTAATATCAACTGTGCCATTTAACATAATCATGCATAAAATCCTATTAGCAGTTCCGGGATTATATATGGTGTGTACACAGAGGGTGATAAAACTTCAGGGACATTTTAGAATCCTCCCTACCATTTAATGAGATAATTCTTTGCTGTGGGTTCTGTTTCATGTAATATGAGTTAATTTAGCAGGATCCCTGTCCTCTACCCACTAGATTGCCCAAACCCCTGGCCCTATACTAGTGCATGACCTGTTTGAAACCGAGTTGCACAGCACTAAGTGAGTGGCAGGCAAGTAAGCAAAACTTCATCTGTATTTACAGTCACTCTGCATTACTTGCATTTCTTCCTGAGCTTCATCTCTTGTCAGATCAGCCATCAAGAACCCTACTGTGAAGCACATGAGAAAGGGGTCTAGCTTGTGCGTGCCTTATAAGAATCTAATGCCTGTTGATGGAGCTGAGGTGGTGATGCTAGCACTGGGAAATGGTTGCAAATATGAATTACCATTAACAAAGTAAATGTAATGCACCTAAATTATCTTGAAACCACACCCACCCCCAATCCTTGGAAAAACTGTCTTCTATGAAACTAGTCATGGTGTCAAAAGATCGGGCACTGATGCACTAAAGGACAGTTACATTATCCACCCCAAGTTTTCACACTCAAAAATGTCTCCCAACTTTGCCAAATGTCCCCCAGGGTGAGGATGAGAGGCAAAATTGCTCTGAGATAAGAATCACCAGTTAAAACTCTCTTCTGTTATCATGAAATGCAGTGCAAAAATAAGAATATGCATACTCCTATTTTTAAGTCCCATAAAATATGGAGTTTGTTAACTAACTGTAATTTTATTTAAATACATAATAGCATACATCATTACAATGACTATTTTACAATGGAGCTATAGTATTGATTTCTTTTGCTACTTGAACTGCAACCATGATAAACACTAGTTTTAAAAAATTAGGCAGCTAGAAGGAAGAGTAGTGGGAAATTCAAAGAATTTAGACTTAAAATTGAGATAACTCATTAATAGAAGTCAAAGCTGGATCTATATTGGCCTTCAAGTCCTAATTTTCCTTCAATTTGTTATGGGTTTGCTATGAATTTGCCACCTATGGAATTTTCTCTACTCTCTTAAAATTTATTGATATTCAACATGGAGCGTTTTCAAGGTTTTTAGTTTCACAGTTTTACATCTAGCTCTATAAAATGGAAGTGTCTTTTATTAGTTCTAAAAAGTATCTTTTGTGAGTTTCTGGGGACAAACTCTTCAAATATTCTCAGATTGCTAAAATTTCTCATGTCTGTCCTCTCATATTTTTGAATTATGGATTTTCACAGCATTCCTTCTTGACTTTTATTTTCTCCAGGTTTATGAATTCTATTTTTTTCTCAAAATCTCTGCTTATATAGAAGTATCTTTCTGTTCCATAATTCATGTGGCCTCAAGATTTTGTAATGAGGGTAGAATCTGCTTTTTTGAAGCCTTGCTATCAATAGTATGGAGAGAAGGGGCTGTGGGCTGACGTTGCCAAATCATACACCTAACTAGTTGTTTAAGTTTGGACTACCTAAAGTCAAGTCCTCACTGCTGTTACTCTAATCTGTAGATTATTTCACATATTTTTTTGAATTGTTAAAAAATTAAAGATATAATATATCCAAGGTCCCAAAATAGTGCTTAGCTCCTAGAAGTCACAAGTAAATTTAACTATTTGTTTAAGAAATGTATGTTGAAAACTCATCTGTGGTAAATGCATTTAGCAGTTGAAAACACACACACAAAACAGATGCCTTGGTCCTCATTGGTCTAGTAACTTTTATGCTCATAGGAAGATGATACACAAAGAGAGGAAGATATTAACTGTGATGTTCTTGCCCTACTGGCTGGAAAGTTAAGATTTTGGAAACTATCACACAGACCTAGGTAGTGATGACAGTTCCCAGCTGTTCTGTCTTTTCAACCCTTAATGAGAGCCACTAGTAAAGCAGTAGATTGCTAGAATATGCTATAACTATGATTATCCTCTGTGGGTAACTTTGCAAAATACAAACATCTAAACATCCCAAGATATTCTGATTCATTATGTTTCCAATGAGGCATAATAAGGTTGACCCCTGGAAAATATGGGACTTAGGGACACCAACCCTCCTCATGGAAAATGTACGTATAATATATAGTCTGTTCTTCCTATAATGGATTCCTACACATCGCAGATTCCCTCCATATTTGCAGTTCTATTTGTGGGTTCAACCAACAGAAGATCTTGTCACAGTATACTACTTACTATTGAAAAACGAAACCCACATAGTCATGGACCTGAACAGTTCAAACTTTTGTTGTTCAAGAATCAGCTATAACATCTGAAAGTTCAAAGAATGTCAAGATGAGTTTGACATATAATTCAGGTCTGGAGGTTATGGCCTTGTGGATCATGATTTATGGTTACTTAATTTATCATCCACTAACCAACTGGAGGTCATTGATTGCCTTAATTTATTGTGTTGTTATGGACTTTTCTCGACGTGGTAATTTCTTGCTTGAAGTGTTTCAGGACTGGGTATATCAGTATTTTATGGAAGCACACAATAATGTTTTCTATTTTGTGTTCAACACTCCTTATCAAAAATTCTCAACTTCCTGGCAAATCTTCTAGGCAAAGTTCACAAGTAACTACTTTATCCTACAGTACGACTGATTAATAGAGAATCAAATGAAAAATTAAGTAACTTTGGGTTTTCCTGGTGGTTCAGTGATAAAGAATCTGTCTGCCAGTCAGGAGATGCAGATTTGAGCTCTGGTTTGGGAAGATCCCCTGAAGAAGGAAAGGACAACCCACTTCAATATTTTTGTCTGGGAAATCCCTTGACAGAGCAGCCTGATAGGCTACAGTCCTTGTAGACACTAGGAGCTGGACATGACTTAACAACTAAACAAAAACAACAATAATTCTTTACGTAAAGGCTAATGACATAAAGAGACAAAGCTGTTTATTTGATGTAATGAGATCTGACACCTTGGGTGATTAGGCGTATAAAAAAAGATGCATGTTTTTCATATCTACTACACATCACTATGCACTATCTAGTGTGAAGTTCATATGCTTTTCCTCTCTTCATTTATATAATCTTGTTTGATCATCTTTAGGTTTTTCTATTTATATGTTATTTCATTCTCTAGAAATTAAATGACATCTATAAATCTGGCAGGCTTACTAATCACTTTATAAATCTCATTAAAGTAGCAAGTAAATATGATCTCATAAGAATATTTTTGAAACCCTTGCATTTACAGCTTTCTACCTCTCTATTTCTGATCCAGGGTCATTGGCATTAATTCAATTGTTTATTCATTATCTCTTGTTTAGTTGATTTCCCTTATCTTTTCATTTTTCAACATTGTGTTTAACTTTTCAAAATTGTTAGTTTAATTTTTCCATTTTTTAAGAAAAAGTAAAAAAACAACAAAAAAGATACCTGCAATTATTAACTAAAGTGATCTCCACTTATAGAAGTTTTCCTATCTTTTCCTCAATATATACAATTCCATAAATGTCCCCTAATCTTATGTTTTACTGCATTGTACCAAGCAGAAATAAGTATGCAAATGGGACTAACTGGGCTATAATTCATAAGATTATCCCAGATGTCCCTCTCAGGAATGAAATCAATTGGTATTCTTAAAGGAACTATTTGTTAATCACACAGTAACACATTTTCATAATTTTATCCTGATCTTTTATTCTCCATATTTTTTCTTGGTAATTGCCTATTTAATTGTCTGTAATATTTCTTTTTTAATGCTGTATTTCAAGTGTTTTACCACACAATGGTTGATGACCTTGGGCATCTTCCTACTCCAGCTTACACAATTTCCTCCAAATTTATTGGCTAGTAGTATCCTGAGAATAAACTATAGCCCCAAATGTGTATTTAGGAATGCATGCCATTGAGCTTTATGATGACCATTGCAAATGGACTTCCGGAACTGAATTTTATTTGTTCGGCAAGAAAAAAAAAGTCACGATTCTTTCACTTCTGTTGTCCTGGAGCAATTAATACTCATTGCAAATGCAATTTGCCTTTTTCTATTATTGTTATTTCATACTAATATTGAAATTCACCATTTCTTCTAGGGAACAGGAATCAGGCTCAATAGCTGAGTAAGAACTGGAAGTGATTTGAGCTCTTGCCTGGCAAATCCCATGAACGGAGGAGCCTGGTAGGCTGCAGTCCCTGGAGTCGCTAGGAGTCGGACACGACTGAGCGACTTCACTTTTTTCACTTTCAGCATTGGAGAAGGAAATGGCAACCGACTCCAGTGTTCTTGCCTGGAGAATCCCAGGGACGGGGAGCCTGGTGGGCTGCCTTCTCTGGGGTCGCACTGAGTTGGACACAACTAAAGCGACGCAGCAGCAGCAGCAGCAGCAGCAGAATAGATTCATGTGAAGGCCTCATTATAATGGTGGACAAAGTTCTAGAAAGTTAAGAATTCTGAGGTTGGCAAACTTTGTATTTCTTCATGTGAAAATTTGAAGAGACATTAAAAATCGTTTATTCTCACAAAGGTTATTCAAAGCACGTATAGTTTGGAATTTTCCCCTTTAAATACACCAAACTATCCGCTGTATTTTCTAAGATGATAATGAATCATTTCCAAATATATATATGTTTGAATTGAAATGTTTCACATTTTAAGAAAGCTTAAAGGCAAGTAAAATTTTGATATTTGATATTACCAAATTTTATATGCTAACAATCCAACTGATACATATACATATCTATAATATTAAAAATGTAAATATTAGTAAAAGATTCTTAGTTTCTCACACAGAGATTTTCTCCCAACATCCAGGGATATTATATTTATTTTTACAGTTAAAAATCAAGACTCATAAAATTAAACCAACTATTACAGAAGTTAATACTGATAAAATTAAAATAATTTATAGGAATGAGTAGCATAAAGGTTTGGTGGAAAAGTCACTAATCAAAGATTAAATATTTGCTGAGTTCTGTAATTAAGCAAAACATAGCAAGGGCTCCAACATATTTTTAATCTACTTGCTTATACTATCTCATCACAGAATACAGAATACCATATTTGAATAGAATACATAATAGAAACAAATTGAGAAAGAACAAAGAGATCATTAAAGAATGAGAACAATGACACAAAATCCATTTAAATACCTATATTCAAAAATGTGAGGTTTTCTCTGTTGTGTTTTGGTTTATGGAGCTGATTTCATTTAGCAAAGTTTTCCAAATATTCTATATATCTTAGGCACAGTTTAAGAGTTCCAAGTATTTTAATGGAATAACTACCCTAGGAAATGGAAAATTTAGTAAGAAACTAACATTTGAAGAACTATTAATATAATTGAGTTGATTGCTATAGATTTGGAAAAGTCTGTCTTAGAAAAATAGCCTGGACTTTGAATTAAGGATAAATTTTAATTCCTGTTCTGCCGCTAATAAACAGTATAAATTTGTCATAGCATTTAACCTCTCTAAATAAAAGTGTTTATCTGTAAAGTGAAGATATGTTTGAAAATGCATGAAAAGGCTCACATGAGACATGGCATTTGTAAAGTAGCGAAGTGTCTTGCAGAGTAAGCACTCAAAAAGTATTTGCTATCATGCTCAATGATGAATCATTTTTCCTAAAGTGAAGGGAGTGGGAAAGTACGTTAGAAAGGCTTTAATGCTAAGATACTATTGGAACTTTACTTTAGAAGATGGATTTTATATGATGCCTGGCATTAATAACATTAATTCATTCTAAAATTATATTTGTCTCTTAGCCAATGATCCTTATTTTTTAAAAAGGGTGGTACAGCATAAAGAAAATAAAAACTACATCCATTTAAAAATTTTAGTTAGATAATAGAAATCAACATAGGATAACCAAGAGCAGTTTATTCAAGATACAAAGAGTGACTTTGAATTAATTACTTCAACATATCTAAATCCTATCACCTTTGAATCACAGATGTTTTCAAATAAACCAATGCTGATAAGATAAACACTACCACGAGCAGTATGAAAATGCAAAAAGATAGGAGACTGAAAGATGAACTCTCGAGGTCAATAATTGCCCATTTCTTACTGGAGGACAGTGGAGAAATAACTCCAGAAACAGTGAAGAGATGGAGCCAAAGCAAGAACAATACCCAGTTGTGGATGTGACTGGTGATGGAAGTCAAGTCTGATGCTGAAAAGAGTATCATTCCATAGGAACCTGGAATGTTAGGTCCATGAATCAAGACAAATTGGAAGTGGTCAAACAGGATACGGCAAGAGAGAACATCAACATTTTAGGAATCAGCGAACTAAAATGGACTAGAATGGGTAAATTTAAGTCAGATGACCATTATACCTACTACTTTGGGCAAGAATCCCTTAGAAGAAATAGAGTAGCCATTATAGTCAACAAAAGAGTCAGAAAGGCAGTATTTCTATTCAGTCTTAAAAACAACATAATGATCTCTGCTCATTTCCAAGCAAACAATTCAATACCACAGAATAATCAGATTGATTATATTCTTTGCAGCCAGAGATGGAGAAGTTCTATACTGTCAGCAAAAACAAGACCAGGAGCTGACTGTGGCTCAGCTCATGAACTCCTATTGCCAAATTCAGATTTAAACAGAAGAAAGTAGGGAAAACCACTAGGCCATTGAGATCTAACCTAAATCAAACCTCTTACAATTATACAGTGGAAGTGACACAGGGATTCAAGTGGTTAGATCTAATAGAGTGCCTGAAGAACTATGAATGGAGGTTCATGACACTGTACAGGAGCCAGGGATCAAGACCATTCAGAAGAAAAAGAAATGCAAAAAAGCAAAGTGGCTGTCTGAGGAACCCTTACAAGTAGCTATGGAAAGAAGAGAAATGAAAGGCAAAAGAGAAAAGGAAAGATATACCCATATGAATGTAGATTTCCAAAGAATAGCAAGGAGGGATAAGAAAGCCTTCCTCAGTGATCAGTACAAAGAAATAGAGGAAAATAATAGAATGAGAAAGACTAGAGATCTGTTCAAGAAAATTAGAGATAACAAGGGAATATTTCATGCAAAGATGGGCTCAATAAAGGACAGAAATGGTATAGACCTAACAGAAGCACAAGATACTAAGAAGAGGTGGCTCAAATACACAGAAAAACTAGACAAAAAAGATCTTCATGACCCAGATAATCATGATGGCGTGGTCATGCACCTAGAGCCAGATGTACTGAGATGTGATATCAAGTGAGTTTTAGGAAGCTTCACTATGAACAAAGCTAGTGTAGGTGATGGGATTCCAGTTGAGCTATTTCAAATCCTGAAAGATGATGTTGTGAAAGTGCTACACTCAATATGCCACCAAATTTGGAAAACTCAACAGTGGCCACGGGATGGGAAAAGGTCAATTTTCATTCCAATTTCAAAGAAAGGCAATGCCAAAGAGTGCTCAAATTAATGCACTATTGCACTCATCTCACATGCTAGCAAAGTAATGCTCAAAATTCTCCAAGCCAGGCTTCAACAGTACATTAACCATGAACTTCCAGATATTCAAGCTGAATTTAGAAAAGGCAGAGGAACCAGAGATCAAATTGATAACATCCGTTGGATCATTGAAAAAGCAAGAGAGTTCTAGAAAAACATCTATTTCTGCTTTATTGACTATGCCAAAGCCTTTGACTGTGTGGATCACAACAAACTATGGAGAATTCTTCAAGTGATGGAAATACCAGACCACCTGACCTGTGTCCTGAGAAATCTGTATGCAGGTCAAGAAACAACAGTTAAAAATAAATATGGAACAAGAGACTGTTTCCAAATTGGGAAAGGAGTGTGTCAAGGTTGTGTCACCCTGCTTATTTAACCTGTCTGCAGTGTACATCATGAGAAATGCTGGACTGGAAGAAACACAAGCTGGAATCAAGATTTCCAGGAGAAACATCAATAACCTCAGATACGCAGATGATATGACCCTTAAGACAGAAAGCGAAGAAGAACTAAAGAGTCTCTTGATTAAAGAGAAAGAGGAGAGTGAAAAAGTTGACTTAAAACTCAACATTTAGAAAACTAATATCATGGCCTCTGGTCCCATCACTTCATAGCAAATAGATGGGGAAACAGTGGAAACAGTGAGAGACTATTTTTTGAGCTCCAAAATCACTTCAGATGGTGACTGCAGCCATGAAATGAAACAATGCTTACTCCTTGGAAGAAAAGTTAGGACCAAACTAGACAGCATGATAAAAAGCAGAAACATTACTTTGCCAACAAAGGTCCATCTAGTCAAAACTATGGTTTTTCCAGTTGTCATGTATGGCTGTGAGAGTTGGACTGTAAGGAAAGCTGAACACTGAAAAATTGATGCTTTTGAACTGTGGTGTTGGAGAAGACTCTTGAGAGTCCTTTGGGCAGCAAGTATATGCAACCAGTCCATCCTAAAGGAAATCAGTCCGGAATGTTCTTTGGAAGGACTGATGCTGAAGCTAAAACTCCAGTATTCTGGCCACCTGAAGTGAAGAATTGACTCATTTTAAAAGATCTTGATGCTGGGAAAGATTGAAGGTGGAAGGAGAAGAGGACGACAGAGGATGAGATGGTTGGATGGCATCACTGACTAAACGGACATGAGTTTGAATAAACTCCAGGAGTTGGTGATGGACAGGGAGGCCTGGCGTGCTGTAGTCCATGGGGTCACAAAGAGTTGGACATGACTGAACTGAACTGAATTGACTTGATAAATCTGCTAGGGATCAGAACAACCTCAACCATGTATTAACTGCTTTCTTGAAAATATCCCTTGATATAGCTAATGAGTTACCAGGAAGAAATTGCTGAGGTTGAATATAGGGAAATATGGTCAATTTCCAGGTTGAAAACAAAAAGTGACTGCAGCCCTGCCCCTTTGAAGACCTTCTGTTCTATCACTGCTCTTATCATGCTGAGACGTTGTCATTTTACCCTTTTCTGTAGAAGCAGGGAGAGCAACATTTGTAATAAAACAGTGGTTGTTTTTTGTTTTTGTTTTTGTTTTTTTTTTTTTTTTTAGAGAGGTTAAAAATGTGTGAAACTTTTAGGGGTCTAAAGGATAAAATTCTCCAGGCAATAATACTGGAATGGGTAGCCTTTCCCTTCTCCAGGGGATCTTCCCGACCCAAGGATCGAACCTAGGACTTCTGCATTGCAGAATTCTTTACTTGCTGAGCCACAAGGGAAGCCCAAAGGACTAAAAAAAAAAAAAAAATTGTATGAAGTAATGACTAGATCCTTATTTCCATTTTCTAGTGTTTAGTGGAGAAGGCAATGGCACCCCACTCCAGTACTCTTGCCTGGAAAATCCCATGGACGGAGGAGCCTAGTAGGCTGTAGTCCATGGGGTCGCTGTTGAGAGGTTAACAGGCAGGAAGGCCAGGGGTCTCCAAACGGAGGAAATAGCCTGCAAGTGTCAGACATTTTATCTCTCTTAAGCGCCAGGAGGAAACAAAACTAGCGATACTTTTTCCTTCTCTATACAAATTTAAAAGGAGGTTTCTCTTAAAATTCTGTGTTGCTATAATGACACCTAGTTTCACTTAAAGTTAACCATTGCCTTTTTCTTATGGAAATGTTTATCTTAAGCTATGTTAATGTGCTATGTATTTGCCCCAAGCTCTGTCTTCAAGTCAGTTCCGCCTTTGGGCTCAGACCTACCTGATAACCCAATATGTTATACTCCGATATTGTTCCTCTAATCTGTGTAAATGAAACTATTTGTATGGTGATCTGCCCTTCTTCAAGATTCAAGTTAATCATTTTATGGCCCAAGATAAACCATTTAGAGCCAAAGTTATCCCAAAATACATCTTATGGGTGAGGGGCCTGGTGCCATTCTAAGTTTTGAGACATTCCTTTCTTTCATTAACAAACTGCTGATGACTATATAACATCCAGCTAAAGACTAGTAGGGGGTACTCTTTCTACCCCCTTCTGATGCCTATGTCAGCAGCTTTCTCTATCTCCTTTATACTTTAATAAAACTTTGTTACACAAAAGCTCTGAGCGATCCAGCCTCGTCTCTGGCCCCGGATTGAATTCTTCTCCTCTGGGGGCCAAGAATCCCGGCGTCGTGATTCAACAACAACCTTTCACTGTGTCAGACACGACTGAGCGACTTCACTTTCATTTTTCACTTTCATGCGTTGGAGAAGGAAATGGCAACCCACTCCAGTGTTCTTTCTTGGAGAATCCCAGGGATGGGGGAGCCTGGTGGGCTTCTGTCTATGGGGTCGCACAGAGTCGGACAAGACTGAAGCGACTTAGCAGCAGCAGCAGTATTTAGTGCTGTGGGACTATATGAGAGTGTTTACATTATTTACAAAATAATTTATGAAACATGTAATTATATGGAGCCTATCAGGTGCCCAGGAAATAAAGAGCATCCAAAGGAAAAGAATGCAACACACTCTCCTCACCTCAGAAATATTAGTTTATTTGGGTCAAAAGAAATGTATGTTCCATATCAGGAAATAAGTATAAGGGGCACTGAGTGAAACAGATGCCACAGAATGAAAAGAGCAGATGACTGAAGAAATTGGTGGGGGTTGGTGTTACAAGTCAAAAGTAAATATTAAGGCTATAGATATTGTGGATGACGAGGTGCCTTACTCGAAAGTTCCTTGCCATGTGGCACCAAGGAAACGAAGAAAGGGAAAATGATCTTGGGGTGGAGGGGCCATAGAGAAGAAATTTGAGGATATGAGATAAATAGCTCTGATGGAGTTGAACTTTGAATTAATGCCTAAAATGTCCACTCTTAAATAAGAAAAAACTGAGATACTTTTTTTAAGTTTGTTTATTTTTGGCAGGACAGAAATGTAAAGGACAAAGTAGTTTCTTGCTCATGTAGTTGTGGGTAGTAGTCACTCACATAGCAAAAGAGTGTTTATTCTCTGGGCTTCCATGCAGCTGCCTGGAGCTGGCACTGGAGCCAGGCAGAGCTTGATCACACGAAGCCAGCATAGACTTTTAAATGATAATTTTGCTGGAGCTCACATCTAAGACCCCACAGACTTTGAGGGCTTAGCTCTCAAATTCAAGCTTTTGGAACCCAATTTTTGTTTCTCTCAAATTAATGCCTTTGAGATGAATATTAAAGCATATTTTGAAATTCAAAAGATAAGCATTGTCTTTCTAAGTTATCTGAACTTTTCCTTTCCCAGAGGCATGAAAGGTGAAAAATCTGAATTTCCCAGAATAATCAGGTTAATGTGTATATATAGGTATATATATGCATATAAAGAAATATATGCTTATTACATTTATATCATAAAAAATTGCATTTATTATTGTTTTCTGAAGAGGACATTTTTCATTGCTACTACTTTGTAAGACTGTTTTATCAGTAAAACAATTTGGGAAACATTGTTTCTACTATTAAATGATAACAACTACTACTATATGAAATGTTATCTGAAACCCTGAAATACACATATTTTAAATAGATTATTTTAAAATTAGTTGACAATGGAACCTATTTCTTGAGATCTATGTTTTATCTTTGCATAAGAGCTGAGGAAATACTTATGGGAAATATTGCTAGATGGAATATAGAAATCATATGAAACAGAAATCAGTTTTTTAAGTGAGATTTTTCATCTTTCCCATCATCTACCTCAACCTAACAGCTGTGAGAAGTCAGAAAAACCATCTTACTCATCTTGCATTCTTAACATGTGACATGTTATATAATTTTGCTTGCATGTGTCCTCAATCATGTCTGACTTTTTGTGACCCTCTGGACTGTAGCCACCAGGTTCTTCTGTCCATGGAATTCTCAAAGCAAGAATACTGGAGTGGATTGCTGCTCTCTTCCATGTATATAAGCTATAGCTGGGCTACATATCTGTTTTGTTTAAATTTTCTTCAAAACTTAGATGCATTTCTGGTAAAAATGTATCAATATTCCTTTATAAAATATTGTTCAGGTTTGAGATTTGATTTTTAGTATTATTGTCAATTTAGAGTATATTTGTATAAAGGATAGTTAAGTAAAATATGTTTAAAGCCTGTAACTAATTAATTAATAAATATTTATTAGGATTTGGGGATGAGTAAAGAGGAAAGCGAAAAAGTTGGCTTAAAGCTCAACATTCAGAAAACAAAGATCATGGCATTGGTCCCATCACTTCATGGGAAATAGATGGGGAAACAGTGGAAACAGTGTCAGACTTTATTTTGGGGGCTCCAAAATCACTGCAGATGGTGATTGCAGTCATGAAATTAAAAGACGCTTACTCATTGGAAGAAAAGTTATGACCAACCTAGATAGTATATTCAAAAGCAGAGACATTACTTTGCCAACAAAGGTCCATCTAGTCAAAACTATGGTTTTTCCAGTGGTCATGTATGGATGTGAGAGTTGGACTGTGAAGAAGGCTGAGCGGCGAAGAATTGATGCTTTTGAACTGTGGTGTTGGAGAAGACTCTTGAGAGTCCCTTGGACTGCAAGGAGATCCAACCAGTCCATTCTGAAGGAGATCAGCCCTGGGATTTCTTTGGAAGGAATGATGCTGAAGCTGAAACTCCAGTACTTTGGCTACCTCATGAGAAGAGTTGACTCATTGGAAAAAAACTCTGATGCTGGGAAAGATTGGGGGCAGGAGGAGAAGGGGACGACAAAGGATAAGATGGCTGGATGGCATCACGGACTTGATGAACATGAGTCTGAGTGAACTCCGGGAGATGGTGATGGACATGGAGGCCTGATGTGCTACGATTCATGGGGTTGCAAAGAATCGGACACGACTGAGCGACTGAACTGAACTGAACTGAACTGAAAGATGCTTGCAGCTAAGATGTGAAACTAAGAATTGAAAAGGAACACTTGATAGATTTGATTAAATTTAGATTTAAACTAGTTCTTTAGAAAGATAATTGAGGCTGATAGGCAAACAAGAGACAACAATAGTTGCATTTTCTGACAGTTTTACTTCTCAAAATGCATTATCTTCTATATTTATGTAAGAAAAGTATAAATTTATTAGAAAACAATGACATGAAGACGTATCTAACAAAAAGTACAAAATATAGTATATCAAAATGTCTTTTCAGTTAAGTTCAGTCACTCAGTCATGTCTTCTTTTTGTGACTCCATCAACTGAAGCATGCCAGGCTTCCCTGTGCATCACCAACTCCTGGATCTTGCTCAAACTCATGTCCATCGAGTTGGTGATGCCATCCAACCATCTCATCCTTCTCCTCCTGCCTTCAATCTTCCCCAGCATCAGGGTCTTTTCAGTGAGTCAGTTCTTCACATCAGGTGGCCAAATTATTGGAGCTCCAGCTTCAGTATCATTCCTTCCAATGAATATTCAGGAGGACTGATTTCTTTTAGGATTTACTGGATTGATCTCCTTGCAGTCCAAGGGACTCTTAAGAGTCTTCCCAACAACACAGTTCAAAAGCATCAATTCTTTGGTGATCAGCTTTCTTTATAGTCCAACTCTCATATCCATACATGACTACTTGAAAAACAATAGCTTTGACTAGATGGACTTTTGTCAATGAAGTAATATCTTTGCCTTTTAATATGCTGTCTAGGTTGGTCACAGCTTTTCTTCCAAGGAGCAAGCGTCTTTTAATTTCATGGCTACAGGCAACATCTGCAGTGATTTTGGAGCCTTCAAAAATAGAGTCTGTCATCATTTCCCCATCTAGTTGTCATGAGGTAATGGGACCAGATGCCATAATCTTAGTTTTCTGAATGTTGAGCTTTAAGCCAACTTTTCCGCTCACCTTTTCACTTTCATCAAGTGACTCTTCAGTTCTTCTTCCCTTTCTGCCATAAGAGAGGTGTCATCTGCATATCTGAGATTATTGATATTTCTCCTGACAGTCTTGATTCCAGCCTGTGCTTCATCCAGCCTGGCATTTCACATGATACACTCTGTATATAAGTTAAATAAGCAGGGTGACAGTATACAGCCTTGCTGTACTTCTTTCCCAATTTGGAACCAGTCCATAGTTCTTTGTCTGGTTCTAACTGTTGCTTCTGGACCTGTATACAGATTTCTCAGAAGGCAGGTAAGGTGGTCTGGTATTCCCATCTCTTTAAGAATGTTCCACAGTTTTTGTAGTCCATATAGTTAAAGGCTTTGCCATAATCAATAAAGCAGAAATAGATTTTTGGAACTCCCCTTTTTTGTCTATGATCCAACAGATGTAGGCAATTTGATCTTTGGTTCCTCTGCCTTTTCTAAATTCAGTTTAAACATCTGGAAGTTCTTGGCTCATGTATTGTTGAAGGCTGCTTTGGAGAATTTGAGCATTATTTTGCTAGCATGTGAGATGAGTGCAACTGTGCAATAGTTTAGGGCTTTCCTGGTGGCTCAGAGGTTTAAGCGTTTGCCTGCAAGGTGGGAGACCCGGGTTCAATCCCTGGGTCGGGAAGTTCCCCTGGAGAAGGAAATGGCAACCCACTCCAGTATTCTTGCCTGGAAAATCCCATGGACAGAGGAGCCTGGTAGGTTACATCCATGGGGTTGCAAAGAGTCTGACACGACTGAGCAACTTTACTTTTTACTTTGAACATTCTTTGGCACTGCCTTTCTTTGGGATTGGAATGAGAACTGATCTTTTCCAGACCTGTGACCTCTACTGTTTTCAAATTTTCTGGCATATTGAGTGCAGCAGTATCACAGCATCACCTTTTATGATTTGAAATAGCTCAACTGGAACTCCGTCACCTCCATTAGCTTTGCTCATAGTGATACTTCCAAAGCCCACTTGACTTCACATTTCATGATGTCTGACTCTAGGTGAATGATCACACCATCATGGTTATCTGGCTCATTAATATCTTTTTGTATAGTTCTGTGTCTTCTTGCCACTTTTTCTCAATATTTTCTGCTTCTGTTGGGCCCTTAACTGTTTCTGTCCTTTATTGCACCCAATATTGCATGAAGTGTTCCCTTGATATCTCAAATTTTCTTGAAAATATCTCTAGTCTTTCCTTTTCTATTTTTATCCTCTATTTTTTTGCATTCATTGATCACTGAGGAAGGCTTTCTTATCTCGCCTCATTTTTCTTTGGAACTCTGCATTCAGATGGCTATATCTTTCCTTTACTCTTTTGCCTTTAGCTTCTCTTCTCAGCTCTTTCTAAGGCCTCCTCAGACAACCATTTTGCCATTTTGCTTCACACACTTTGAGTGTTTAAATGATTCCTGTAGAGGCATGGGTCAGCAGTAGCCTGCCACTGGGACAGGATCTGTGGCTGCAGCAGACCTGGGTCACGCAGTATTACCCACCATAGAGCTGCCGAATAGATGACCCACAAACTGCAGAACAATTATACTAAAGAAATTATCAACCTATTAAGAAAGTTCTAGGACCCACAACGGATTTTCCAACTTGGGGAACCAGCAAAAGAACTGAGAACCCTCAGGGAATTTGACTCTGGAGGCCAGTGGGATTTGATTACAGAACTTCCACAGGATTGGAGAAACAGACTCTTGGAGGGCACAAAAAATACTTAATGGGCCCCAGGAACCAGGTGAAAGGACCAGTGTCCCCAACAGAGACTGAGTTGGACTTGCCTGTGAGTGTCCTAAAGTCTTTGGTGGACAGTTTGGCCTCCAGGTCAAACAGGGAGGGAACACAGCCCCATCCATCAACAGAAAATTGGATTAAAGATTTACTGATCATGGCCTTGCCCATCAGAACAAGACCCAGTTTCCCCACAGTCAGTCTCTCCCATCAGGAAGCTTACATCAGCCTCTTATCCTTTTTCATCAGAGGGCAGAAAGAATGAAAACCACAGTCACAGAAAACTAACTAGTCTGATCATATGGACCTCAGCCTTGTCTAACTCAATGAAACTATACATGTTTAGAAGTTGCTGATCCAGTAATGTTCAAATAAATGAAGTTAAAAATAACATTATCCTATCAGATTGATTTTTAAAAATTAAAAGATTGACCACATTCAATGTTGGAAAGAATTTGAATATGTACTCTTGGTGTATTTTTCTTTGCCCCAACAATCTCATTTATCTATAGAGATACAAAAGAATTAAAGACACATGTATTGTGATGGCCAATATACCTTAGAATTTTAGAAAAATTAAGCATATGGGAATGATTAAATTTCTAGAATGTTCCCACCAATACTGATAAAGTTGATCTTTAAGTATTTACACACAAAGATGTTTTTTGAAATAGATATAAATATGTAAGACATATTATTTGGGTGTACTAGTGTGGTGGGAGTGAGGTTGAGGGCAGTGGGGGTCTGAGAGGGCCTTGAGGTGACATACAGCAATCTACTGGCAGCTGAAGTGGGATAATACAAAAAGACAACTTGAGAGGAATCATTTACCCTCTATATCATACTGTTTTGTTTGTTTGTTTGTTTTTAAGATTTCCGTTTGCCCTCAGGAGTTTGTATAACTCTATAATTTAAGAAGTTACTGCAACTCTGAAAAACAGTTTACATATGAATGCCATATTTTGTTGGAGAAAAAGAGTAGTAAAAGTAAAATAAATTTAAAGTGGAATTGATCACTAATGTGAATAGATCACAATGTTTTTATGGAACTGAATAAAATCATTGTGCTACTAACCTGGTCTCGTTAAAATGTTTACAATGAACTTGTGCAAGTTACACGGGGGAATACTATTTGTCAGCCATTGACAACATTGTATGAGGAGCAAACCCACGTCCAAGGAGCGGTGGCTGCACAGGCACAGGAGGGCCAAAAGGAGCTACTCCTGTTCAAGGTCAGGAGGGGTGGCAGTGAGGAGATACCCTCATCCAAGATAAGGAGCAGTGGCTGTGCTTTGCTGGAGCAGCCATGAAGAGATACCCCACGTCCGAGGTAAGAGAAACCCAAGTAACACAGTAGGTGTTGCAAGAGGCTTCAGAGGGCAGATATACAAATCATAATCACAGAAAACTAGTCAATCTAATCATACAGACCATAACCTTAATCTAATTCAATGAAACTAAGACATGCCCTATGGGGCCACACAAGATGGGAGGGTCATGGTGAAGAGGTCTGACAGACTGCAGTCCACTAGAGAAGGAATGGCAAACCACTTCAGTATTCTTGCCTTGAGAACCCCATGAACAGTATGAAAAAGCAAAATGATAGGATACTGAAAGAGGAACTCCCCAGGTTGGTAGGTGCCCGATATACTACTGGAGATCAGTGGAGAAATAACTCCAGAAAGAATGAAGGGATAGAGCCAAAGCAAAAACAACATCCAGCTGTGGAAATGACAGGTGATGGAAGTCAAGTCTGATGCTGTAAAAAGCAATATTGCATAGGAACCTGGAATGTCAGGTCCATGAATCAAGGCAAATTGGAAGTAGTCAAACAGGAGATGGCAAGAGTGAATGTCAACATTCTAGGAATCAGTGAACTAAAATGGACTGGGATGGGTGAATTTAACTCAGATGACCATTATATCTACTACTGTGGGCTGGAATCCCTCAGAAGAAATGGAGTAGCCATCATGGTCAACAAAAAGTCCAAAATGCAGTACATGGATGCAATCTCAAAAATGACAGAATGATCTCTGTTCATTTCCAAGACAAACCATTCAATATCACGGTAACCCCAACCAGTAATGCTGAAGATGCTGAAGATGAACAGTTTTAGAACCTTTTAGAACTAACCCCCAAAAATGATGTCCTTTTCATTATAGGGGACTGGAATGCAAAAGTAAGAAGTCAAGAAACACCTGGGGTTATAGGCAAATTTGGCCTTGGAATATGGAATGAAGCATGGCAACTGCTAATAGAGTTTTGCCAAGAAAACATACTGGGCATAGCAAACACCCTCTTCCAACAACACATGAGAAGACTCTACACATTGACATCACCAGCTGGTCAAAACCAAAATCAGATTGATTATATTCTTTGCAGCCAAAGATGGAGAAGCGCTATACAGTCAGCAAAAGCAAGACCAGGAGCTGACTGTGGCTCAGATCATAAACTCCTTATTGCCAAATTCAGACTTAAACCATTAAGGTATGACCTAAATCAAATCTGTTATGATTATACAGTGGAAGTGAGAAATAGATTTAAGTGACTAGATCTGATAGATAAAGTGTCTGATGAACTATGGAATGAGGTTCCTGACATTGTACAGGAGAAAGGGATCAAGACCATCCCCATGAAAAAGAAATGCAAAAGAACACAAAATGGCTGTCTGGGGAGGCCTTACAAATAGCTGTGAAAAGAAGAGAAGTGAAAAGCAAAGGAGAAAAGAAAAGATATAAGCATCTGAATGCAGAGTTCCAAAGAATAACAAGAAGAGATGAGAAAGCCTTCCTCAGTGATTAATGCAAAGAAATAGAGGAAAACAACAAAATGGGAAAGACTAGAGATCTCCTCAAGAAAAATAGAGATACCAAGGGAACATTTCATGCAAATTGACTCAATAAAGGACAGAAATGATAGAGACCTAACAGAAGCAGAAGATATTAAGAAGAGGTGGCAAGAATACACAGAAGAACTGTACAAAAAGAGGTTCACAGCCAAGATAATCACGATGGTGTGATCACTCACCTAGAGCCAGATATCCTGGATTGTGAAGTCAAATGGGCCTTAGAAAGCATCACTATGAACAAAGCTAGTGGAGGTGATGGAATTTCAGTTGAGCTATTTCAAATCCTGATAGATGATGCTGTGAAAGTGCTGCACTCAATGTGACAGCAAATTTGGAAAACTCAGCAGTGGCCACAAGACCGGAAAATGTCAGTTTTCATTCCAATCCCAAAGAAAGGCAATGCAAAAGAATGCTCAAACTACCACACAATTGCACTCATCTCACACACTAGTAAAGTAATGCTCAATATTCTCCAAGCCGGGCTTCAGCAATACATGAACGATGAACTTCTAGATGTTCAAGCTGGTTTTAGAAAAGGCAGAGGAACCCAGAGATCAAATTGCCAACATCCGCTGGATCATGGAAAAAGCAAGAGAGTTCCAGAAAAATATCTATTTCTGCTTGATTGACTATGCCAAAGCCTTTGACTGTGTGGATCACAATAAACTGTAGAAAATTCATCAAGAGATGGGAATACCAGACGATCTGACCTGCCTCTTGAGAAACCTATATGCAGGTCAGGAAGCAACAGTTAGAACTGGATATGGAACAACACACTGGTTCTAAATAGGAAAAGGAGTATGTCAAGGCTGTATATTGTCACCCTGCTTATTTAACTTAAACACAGAGTACATCATGAGAAACACTGGGCTGGAAGAAGCTGGAATCAAGATTCCCAGGAGAAATATCACTAACCTCAGATATGCAGATGACACCACCCTTATGGCAGAAAGTGAAGAGGAGCTAAAAGCCTCCTGATGAAAGTGAAAAAGGAGAGTGAAAAAGTTGGCTTAAAGCTCAACATTCAGAAAATGAACATCATGGCATCTGGTCCCATCATCATGGCAAATAGATGAGGAAACAAAGAGTGTCAAACTTTATTTTGGGGAGCTCCCAAATCACTGCAGATAGTGGTTGCAGCCATGAAACTAAGAGACACTTACTCCTCGGAAGGAAAGTAATGACCAAACTAGATAGCATATTCAAAAGCAGACATTACTTTGCCGACTAAGGTCTGTCTCGTCAAGGCTATGGTTTTTCCAGTGGTCATGTATGGATGTGAGAGTTGGACTGTGAAGAAGGCTGAGCACCGTAGAATTGATGCTTTTGAACTGTGGTATTGGAGAAGACTCTTGAGAGTCCCTTGGACTGCAAGGAGATCCAACCACTCCATTCTAAAGGAGATCAGTCCTGGGTGTTCTTTTAGAAGGACCGATGCTAAAGCTGAAATTCCAATACTTTGTCCACCTCACGCGAAGAGTTGACTCATCGGAAAAGACTCTGATGCTGCAAGGGACTGGGGGCAGAAGGATAAGGGGATGACAGAGGATGAGATGGCTGAATGGCATCACTGACTTGATGGACATGAGTTGGAGTGAACTCTGGGAGTTGGTGATGGACAGGGAGGCCTGGCGTGCTGCATTTTATAGGTTTGCAAAGATTCAGACATGACTGATCGATTGAACTGAACTGAATGTTCTATGAATTGAGTTCTATTCCCAAAAGGGTTGGGGACAAAAAGAGCCTGACACATCAAAATAACTGCCCAGCAGGCTGGGATTCTGCACAGGGGGTGGGAACTGAGGGGTACTGAAGGGAAAATCAGGAGGGCACTTGAAGGGCAGGTCTGCATGGTGGACTCAGTGAAGGCAGGAAGAGGGAGCCCCAGAGAGTTCATTCTCAGGCCTCCTCCTATCATTGAGGATTCCTGGTACATTCTCCGGTAGGTTGCTGGCTTCACCTATTGGTGCACTGGACTCCCATCTACTCCAAGTAGTGCTATTGATTGAAGACACGTGGGATGCCTGTAGCAACTCAGGGCTGAGGTAGGAAAGAACACACCTCTACCATTCATGGGGAGCACAAAGCTCTCGTTGGTCTGGGGAAATTCGTTTCTTTGGTTTGCTATTTGGTCCTGTTCTTGGTGCCCCCCTGTTTTTTGTGTGTGTTTTCCCATGTATGAGCAGCCATTGAAAGTGAAAGTGGTTCAGTTGTGTTGACTCTTTGTGACCCCATGGACTTCACAGTCCATGAAATTCTCCAGTCCAGAAAACTAGAGTGGATAACAGTTCCCTTCTCCATGGAATGTTCCCCAACCCAGGGATCAAATCCAGGTCTCCCACATTGCAGGAGGATTCTCTACCAGCTGAACCACCTGGGAAGCCCAAGAATAGTGAAGTAGGTAGCTTATCCCTTATGTAGCAGATCGTCCCCACCCAGGAATCAAACCAGGGTCTCCTGCATTGCAGGCGGATTCTGCACCCACTGAGCTATCAGGGAAGTGATTATGTACAGGCTTTTCAAGACAGTGCAGAAGCCATGGCAACTATGACAGCAGAACAGAGATTCTTTTTCTTCCTGCTCTTCCTCAAATAGCTTTGCAAAAATAGTAGAAACCCTAGACACCTAGCCGTGAATTCATTTCTTCAATTACAAGTAGCCTTCTTTCTTTTAATGTTAAATATGAGCTGAATGATGAAGTGGAGAAAACTGTCTTTATACTCAAGATGCTGCAACTAAGAACTATTATTTTTCTGCCAAACAACAAGCTGGGTATCATTTTTCCTCACCCTTGGGGAAATGGAGACACAATAGCTTCTGGGAGTGAGCACGTCCAGGAGTTAGCATTTCAGGGATAAAGAACTTTAAAAAAAGAAGGTAAAATATGTTAACAATGATCATTAACATTTTATATTGCTTACATGGTGAATTACATTTTAGACGTATGGGGCTGAATTAAATATGTTATTAAAGTAATTTTACCTTATTTTTCTTATTTTTAAAAACTATTGTAATATTTAAAATTATGTGTGTGATCCAAATCATATTCTGTGAGCAACACAATTTTACATCTAACTCCCAGATAAAAATACAGGTCACAGAGAATCAAGTCAATGACACCAAGAAGCAGCAACTAAGTAAATATAGATTGTGAAATAGTCCACTGTACAACTACCCTAAAGTCAACAAAAATAAATTGTCACAAAATGAGAACTGTTTTAAACTGAGACTAAAGAGATGTAACAATAAGGGCAATGTAACCATAAATTTCATCAAGAGCCTCTTGATGAAAGTGAAAAAGTGAGCGTGAAAAAGTTGGCTTAAAGCTCAACATTCAGAAAACGAAGATCATGGCATCTGGTCCCATCACTTCATGGCAAATAGATGGGGAAACAGTAGAAACAGTGGGCTGACTTTATTTTGGGGGCTTCAAAATCACTGCAGATGGTGATTGAAACCATGAAATTAAAAGACGCTTACTCTTTGGAAGGAAAGTTATGGCCAACCTAGACAGCATATTAAAAGCAGAGACATTACTTTACCAACAAAGGTCTACCTAGTCAAGGCTATGGTTTTTCCAGTGGTCATGTATGGATGTGAGACTTGGACTGTGAAGAAAGCAGAGCGCCTTAGAAATGATGCTTTTGAACTGTGGTGTTGAAGAAGACTCTTGAGAGTCCCTTGGACTGCAAGGAGATCCAACCATCCTAAAGGAAATCAGTCCTGGGTGTACTTTGGAAGGACTGATGCTGAAGCTGAAACTCCGATACTTTGGCCACCTCATGCAAAGAGCTGACTCATTTGAAAAGACCCTGATGCTGGGAAAGATTGAGGGCAGGAGGAGAAAGGGACGACAGAGGATGAGATGGTTGGATGGCATCACCGACTCGATGGACATGGGTTTGCGTAGACTCCGGGAGTTGGGGATGAACAGCGAGGCCTGGCGTGCTGCAGTTCATGGGGTCGCAAAGAGTCAGACATGATTGAGCAACTGAACTGAACTAACCTGACTCATAAGTTAGATTGCATTGTATTTAGAAGAGCCATTTGTGAATGGCTATAAACTTTCTGAGAATGAGAAAAGAAATTGAATAACAAATTAGATATTAAATGATGTTATGGAATTATTACTACTTTCTTAAGTATGATAGGGATACTGAGATTATGGAGGAGACTGTCCTTATTCTTAGAAAATGCATTCTGAATAATTTTGCAATGACAGGTCTGTATCTTATTTTCAGATGGTTGAGCAAATGTGAGACGAGATCAAGGAAATCTGAGACGATACTAAAAACTGTTGAATCTAGGTAAAGGACTGTACTATTTTTCTACGTATGACATTTTTCTTATTAACAGGCAAGGGTCCAAAACTTTAAGAAGAGAAAGGTGGCCAACATTTTCACATTTTCTGTTACTCTGTGGTATACTGTTTCTTCCATATGTATTTCTTAATTTGATTAGAAAATAAAATATGTAAATATGTAATGTCAAATAATATAAAAATATCATAGTCTCCACTACAAAATAAGTGATTATTCTTATGTGCATTGATATTGATTCAGTTCCTTCCTTTCCCACCAGAGATCATTTCCAACTGAAACAGCAGATGTGAAATGGTAATAGTTATGCCAGTCAGCATTCCATAATTGTCGTTAACCCTGTAATTTTTTCTCACATAAATGTAAAACAATAATAGAATGAAATTGTATTGGACTTTATCAGGGATATTCATTGTAATTAAAACATCAAATTATGAAAAGAAAAATTACTTTTATACTCACTTGTCATGGATTTTCCCTTCAACTAGGCATCTGGACAGCTTTATAGCAGCTTTGCAGAACTACATTTTAATGCTATGTATCTGTCTTGTTTGACTTGATTTGAAATTTTTACTCCTCTTTGTCTTTCTAATAACAGAATTAATAATCTCTAGCAGTTTAAGTGCAGATGTAACATAAAGATTATACCAAAATAGAATCCTAGTCATCTCAAAAAAAATTGTAAATACACCTCACATGATTACAAATGATACAAAGTAGACTGTTTGGCAAATTTCATTAGTAACCAATCTGGAATTCAAGAGCATATAAAAATAAATTTCAATAAGCACTATTTGTATAATTTTAGCAATATGCATATATTTGATAGTCAAAACTTTAGAATGGATATTTTTCTCTTTTTCACCAATTTTTTACAATGAAAACTTCATAAGAGTTAAGGCACTATTATTTCTATTTAAATAGGCAACACAGCAAGGTATCTCTCTTCTTATACATTTTTAGGTCCTGAGAACCCCACAGAGTCTCAGTCACCATTGATGATTAACTCTTCAAAAAATAGACCTTAGAAATCAGCACAATGTGTACATTAATGAACCATGACTGAAAAGTGTTCACGTTGAAACTAACACAAAAGAAGAAAGAAAGGAAGAAATAACAAGAATGGCACAGGCAATTTTATCACTTTTCTGAAAGAAACATTTGTTGTAATGTGTATACATTATATACAAACCTCATTGTATTGCTGAGTTTTCTAGCTATTGACTCTAATATAGTTTTACAAGGACAGGACTAGAATTCTGATATTATAATTAGCTTATTAAATATAAAAAGTACATTACTATCTGGCAAAAACATTATAATTAATAAAAATTATATCATTCAAATAATATTTTGACAATGTATTAGTATTGACATTTGAAATCATAGCAAAAATGGTTTACTAGTTTATTTTTTTCCACAAAGTTAATTTAATGAAACATAAAAATAAAAATGAAACATAGAAAATAACTTGCTAGGTTTATGAAATTTAGAAAATAAAATTATGGCATAAATCATACATTTAATGCTTTTAGACAGCTTTAATATGCATTGCAGAAAAAGTCCTCTAGATGGCGCTGTTTATCACAGTTAGAAATTATTTTAACTGATTATTGAGTGAGTCAAATAGTATAAAATTCAGTTTTCTAGTACTCAGTTTTTCTTCAGCATATTTGTTTCTCTCTGAATGAACATTTAACCTAATTCGGCAAGTTTTTGGTAACTTACAAGGTTATTATTGCAGTTTAATGTGCAAATTTCCAGGAACAATTAAGTTGACCTAAAAACCTGAGAATAAAAATGTGTGATCAGTATCCTTTGAAGGAATTAAAATAAGTTATTGAAACTATCATAACCAGGATAAAAGAAATCTTAACTACTAACCAGATGAATTACATTAGTCTTTAAAAAAAAAAAAAAAACTTGTATGTAATCACATATTTGAATGGATTTATCTGTGTTTTAGGGCTTCTTTGATGGCTCAGATGGCGAAGAATCTGCCTGTGATTCAGGAGACCCGGTTCAGTCCCTGGGTCGGGAAGATCTGCCTGAGAAGGGGAAGGCTTGGGTTTGACCCCTGAATCAGGAAGATACCTGGAGGAGGAAATTGAAGCCCACTCCAGTCTTCTTGCCTAGAGAATCCCATGGACAGAGGAGCCTGGCTGGCTACAGTCACAAAGAGTCAGACATGATCGAGCAACTAAGCACATCTATATTTTATTGGAACTTACAGTTTTATAACCAAGGAAGATTTTCGTCTTCTATTTGAAGTAACTGCACTTTTAATTTTTTAACTTGATGAACAGCCCAAATAAGTCATAGACACATCGCAGAAACTAAGGCAATCTTATTTTGTCAGAGACTTTGTGAGTGGATAGATCTTTTTTTAATCGTGAATTGATAGACATAATGACTTAAAATAATAAAATTAACTTTTATATTGGGTATATTACACATTAATATAAAACCAATAAAGATGCCTCATATATACATTTAAGAATCTTACATTTTCTAAAAACAAGGATGGACAGAAATGGTCAAGCTTAAACCCAATAGTTGGTTTATAGATTTTCCATGCCTTCTGCAAAAATAGAAAATTTGTCACAATGGTTGAAAGAGAGATTTGTTTTATCCAAATTTCAATTAGTATTCCAGAGACAAAATTTATAATATATTTTGTCTATTTTCCTAAAGATTATCAAATTAACTCCAGTAATATTTTAACTCTTGATTGGCTATTAAGAGATATAATTAGATATAAATTTGCTGAAATTAATTGTGATATATAAAAATGCAAATACTACACATCTGAAGAAATGTTCCCCAACTTTGGCAAAACTGCCAGGTTCAGTCAGATAATTATCTGGAATATATGTGTGTGCATATGTGTGTGTGTGTGTGTATGTGTGTGTGTGTGCTTCGCAAGTAGCTTATTAGTAAAGAATCCACCTGCCAGTGCAGGAGTTGTGGGTTTGATCCCTGAGTTAGGAAGATACCCTGAAGGAGAAAATCAAAGCCCACTCCAGTATTCTTGCCTAGGAAATTCCATAGACAGAAGAGCCTGGCAGGATAACGTCCATAGGGTCACAAAGAGTTAGACTCCACTGAGCATGCATGCCACACCATGCCATCATCATGTGTGTGGGGTGGGGGGCAAGTGAAGGAGGGGCATTTCTATGCATTGTAGACATTTAGCATCATCCCTGGCCTCTACCTCAAAAAGGTCTCCTCAGAGATAAGTTTAAGTTGAAAACCACTAATGCAAACATTTGATTTTTTTACTCTTTTAATTCTCCCTTACAATTATAACATGTAAATCATGTTATCATAGTTCATATTTTAGTCCTTCAAAGGATAATTTAATCGGGAATAAAGTTAAGCAAAATCACCAAATCGCTGTGCTTAGTTTCTTGTACTAATTAAGACTCTTGGTCGCAAGTCAGGAAAATCCTCTGGAGAAGGCACTGGCTACTCACTTCAGTATGCTTGCCTGGAAAATTCCATGGACAGAGGAGCCTGGAGGGCTATAGTTCATGGGGTCTCAAAGAGTCGGACACAACTGAGTAGTAACACTTTCACTACTTTCAATAGATATTATTAAAGCTAATAGCTCTTAAGCAATGGCGAGGATATAACTGGACACCAACAATAAACTGCAACCAGCTAATTAACTATCGTAAGGAGTTCTCCATCTCTGGTTCCTTCTGTGCATCTTCATTTTTCTTATTCTCTCCCTCAACCTTCCTTTGGGTTTCTGGTCCATGTAATAAAAATTACTGCTTCTAGTTATTCCTGAATATACATCACTTCCTGTTCAGAAAGTGATTAGATTGACATTGCAGTGTTTCTTTTGTAAATCTAGGTTCTTTGATAAAGGGGTTCATTGGTCTCTCTTGAACGAAGTATCTTCATAAACCATAATCAAGTGCTGGCAGAATGGAAAGACAATTTCTGGCAGGTTAGGGAGGAGCCCACGTCCTGTGACTATAGCTGCTTTGCTTTTCATGTCGATGGGATACAGGGAGATACATTTCAAAAAAGTAGAAATTGTTTGTGAGCTTAGGAGTCCACACATGTATTCCATCACCTCCTTGTTGGCACCTACTATGCTCCTCTCTGGCTTGTTACCCTCACGTTGCTCAGTAAATGCCCTAAGTCCTCCTTAGTTACATGCAGCCTGCCTTTCCCCAAAGGGGGCCAGTCGCCAAACAGACTTCTTCCTCAGTCCTAGTGAGTTTAAAGTAAAACGAAAAGTTTAGCTCAAGATACCTAATCTCAGCGGGGAAGAAAACAAGCTAAATCAAATTAATACATGAGTGATGTGTGAATTTCTTGATCTCTGAGCACTACTTGTGTTGAAAGTATGCTTGGTAATCAAAATCAATCCCTGTATGTTACAGTGATAGATGCCTTGTTCCAATGCTCTTTTGTTTTGTTTATTCCTCTGAGGCATGACACTTTGTCTCTAGGATGCCTTTTAAGTCCTTGCTGCTTAAAAAGTGGTCCACTGATCAACAGCATTAGGATGCTCTGGGAAACATGATAGAAAGGCAGGACCTCAGTGTGCACCACAGGTCCAATATATCAGAATGCATTTTAATTTAGCAACATTTCTAGGTCATTTGTATTTATGTTAAAGGTTAAGAAACACAGAGCTGGTTAATTAATTGTTATTTAACTCTTGAGTAGAGAATGCAACTTTACTATAAGACCAGGCTTATGATAGTAAATTCAGTAAACATTCTGGAACAATATGAAGATTAGACACAACTGGATGCATATCTATGTATATCAACAAGAAACTGCTATTGAGCATTAGAACTATTGAATAATGTAACAAGCAAAATCTTTAAAGTCTGAAATATAAAGGAAAGAGATTGTGATGAGAATTAGCAAAGTAGAAAGGACTCACAGTATAGTGTGCCTCACTGCAAACAAACAGTTAAGAGCCCTCGGCTGAACTGTGCTTGAAATATAGTTATTTGAATACTTATGTGCTGAGTATATAGGAGAGTTTTAAATATATTAGCTATGTTTTTAACATATATTTAAAATAGTATGTTTCTGAGTTAGATGTTTGATGGATTAAAGAATAGATTTATACCACAAAATTTGTCCCTTATGTGTTTTATAATCTTTCATGTAATTGTACCTTCCACATTTTTCTATTAATTGTGGTGTTTACCCAGTGTTACCTGGTCTTTAGGATATCCTTATCTGTTGTAATATGCCAAAAAGCCAGGTGAGTTCCTTAGTGAGGGGCAAATATTACTAGAATATACTTACTCTTTCATTTCATTACTGTTTCAGCATAACCGTTAAAGACACTCCTATTGGTATAGTCGTTACCTCTAGAAACTAAACAGTTAACTTGCAATTAGGCTTTAGATATACTGATCTTACACTCAAACATGTATGCAATTCACTTTCTAAAATCAATACACTGCATAAATATTTTTGTGACTGGAAAGATTTCTAATCATTTTGAAATTGTAAGGGGTACTTATTGCATTTTGTTTTATTTTGCAAGTTACATGTTTTCAATGGAAGTTTTCCTAATTAGGCTTTCTTGTAATCTCTACAGCTAATGTTTTTGTTAGCATGCTGTTTTTTAAAAATGAATATCTCTTATGATGACCCATTCCATACAGCCGAGAAGTTTCTCTGAGGCTCTTTCAATCCTTTCTGAAAATTTCACCCATATGTTTGAGGCCGACATAATGTCAATTCACAGGCATAGTATTGAAAAGATGGTGTACATTTTAGGATTTTTAAAAGGAATGTATTAGTCTGTACTGTGGAATAAAATTTTTAAGAAAAAAGTTTAAAGAATTATGTATACACATACACCATTTTTGTAAACAGAAGGATATTGACTCAAACCCCAAACAAAGCTTGTATCAGTTATCTAGCAAAGGCTGAGCAAGCCCTAAATTCATTACTTGGGTGTTATCAGTGATATAGAGGCTGCTGGAGTCAATGGAATATGCATAGTCTCCCTGACTCATCCTAATTCAATTAGAAGGGGACTGTCCATTGAATTTGTTTCCTGTGAGGAGACTATATGAGAAAAATGAGGCTTATTCATTCTGCCATGTATTAGTAAGTCTATTTATGTGCATATTAAGTAACAAATTTGGCTCCCAGATTATTATGTAAACTTATTTTTAAAAAACAAACACACACACACAGGAAAAATAGGCATAAAAGAAATATATGCATGAAGAAATTGGGGGAGGGGAACAAGGAGTGAAAATGACTACAATGCTGTTGTTTCAAGTAATATAAACTCATGTTTTTGACAACATATTCTTACAATAAGAAGGACTACTGAAAGAAATGTTTTAAAAACTGTACTATATTTATTTTAAATTGAAAAAGATCTAATATCTATGAAAAATAATTTCCCAATTATCTTTGGGCAAATATAGTTGTGTTGGAAACATGTCCTTACCTCAACATTTTTCTATTTCTATTTTAAGTGCAAATAGAGGTGTTTTCAAATAATGTATATGCTGTGTTTGAACATTTATCGTTTATATGAGTTGATCAAACTTGATATTCTAATTGAACAGTTCTTACCTACAAAAATAAATATTATACATACACAAGAAATAGGAAGTTTTGTATATGTCACTTAAAATTGCATGACTTTAAAATGATCAAATTATTTAAAATTAAACATATATTAATTTTCTTATTATCTTTAAATCACTTTTTCATACTTCCTGAGTGATTACTTGAGTCATTTCTGGGATGGGGAAAACATTTGTTATGAGATCTATGTTTACATGAAGTCTTAAACAACCAATAATGAAATCTGAAAATTTGATATTTTCTTTATTTACACAGTAATCATGTTAAAATAGTGGCACTGGAAATGCCAGTTTATAGTGTAGTAACTGTTAGAGCTACAAACTTGACATTTATAATCATTGTCAGTCATAAAAATATAGCAAATTGGAATAAATTTAGTTCAGTCATTCAAACAGTGATGCTTTTTGTCACCTGCTTTCCTTTGCCATTTGAATACCTTGGTCTGGTGCTGCTGCTAAGTCACTTCAGTCGTGTCCGACTGTGTGTGAGCCCATAGAAGGCCTCCCACCAGGCTTTACCATCCCTGGGATTCTCCAAGCAAGAACACTGGAATGGGTTGCCATTTCCTTCTCCAATGCATGAAAGTGAAGTCGCTCAGTCATGTCTGACTCTTAGCGACCTCATGGACTGAAGCCTACCAGGCTCCTCCGTTCATGGGATTTTCCAGGCAAGAGTCCTGGAGTGGGGGTGCCATTGCCTTCCCCGACCTTGGTCTAGGTTTTCCTTAAAGAAAAAGAAGAAAAAAAAAAGAAAGAAAGATATTCAAAGAAAAGAGCTAATACTGAAGCAAAAGAATGATTCAAGGAGCTTACTACACTTGCCAGTCTGCACAACCTTAAAAGGTGCTAATTGTCTTTTGTGGTGTTAAAATTCTGCATTGTCATTTTCTAAACAGTGATAACACAAATAATCCTTAGCATTCTTTTTGCATAATTCCAACCTTCTCCTCTCTTAGAAATACAGTATAATAGTCTAGCCTCTTCTGTGAGACAGGGACAATAAAACCTGCTGTGACAGAAGAGCTCCTGTGATTGATTGATTAATGTCAGTTAGTCATAATAAGACATCTAGATTAAAGGAACTTTTGAAGTACAGGGCACAAAAGAATTTTATTTTATTTTTAACCTTGATTGGAATATAGAACTAGCATATTAGAGTTGAAATTTTTAGTCTTTAAATCCTTGAGGAGGTCATTTGATCATTTCAAATACCACAGTCTATGTCATTTATAGAAAATGTAACTTAAAAAAACTTTTATGATCTCTGTGTGAAATGTAATTTAAAAATGCTAAATGGTAACTAGAAAATCATCTTTGAAAATCCAATTAACAAACTGAACTGCTTAATAATTTAGGTTATTAAATGAAAATTATTGTTTAAATAATAAACATTAGATTCTTAGAACATAAAATAATTTTACTAATTCACTATCTCTATCTGTATAAATGTGTAATAGCATGTTAGTCTTTACTTAACTGACCAAAGGTGACTTAGCTTCACAAGCATTCCATAACCTACATAACCAGCAAAGAACACTAAGGCAATTTTACTACAGCCTGGATGGTATAGTTCTTACATTATTAATCAGGTACAACACAGGTGAGAACATGATAATTTCTTGCTGCAGAAAACATGAATTGACAAAGATGGTATAAGGGATAATTGAAGAGATCTAATTGGAAATCTAACATATATATTTGAAGATGTATATTTGAAGTCATATAATTGAGAATCTAACATTTTACTAAATTCAGGAAAGGTGATTAAAATGCAGCCAAAAAAAAAAAAACAACCACACACACACACACACACACACACACACACGCACCTCAATAAATAAATGTTCCCCTACAAAAACTAAAATTAGTGAATACTATCATTTCACTAATTCATAATTATGCAGATACATCTTTTTTTAAAAAATAAGAGAGTTGGATTGTGAAGAACTATCAATATGCAAACATTTTATATCATGGTTTTGGCAGAAGACTCAAGTTATGATAGCAGAAGGTTTGGAAAATGACCCTTTATATCAGTTGATTTTCTTCGAGGAATGTTAATAAGATCTCTAATAATATTTCTGATTCTGGAGTTTAGCATTTGGACTATAATAGGGCAAACAATAAGCTTCAACTATGCTAGCTCTCAGAGGTAAAACTATTACGATAAAGAATCCCACCAATTTAGACCTGTGGAATAAACACCAATATGATGGAATAAGTCAGTAGCCCTATCTCTATATTAAACTCAATTTCCTTTGAAAAGATCTACATGTATTTCATTTGGGGGTATGCCCTGTGGTTTCTGTTAATTGAAGTCTCCTGGTCATAAGTTTTATCATGTGATGATTTATTTTCTGTTCCTTAACCTTCATCTGTATTCATGCTAAGATTTCATTTATGAGCATAGGGTAATAAAGGGTCCTGACTACAAGTAAAGCTACCCCTCAGCAAATAGAAACATTTCCACTTTGTGAATATGTTTAATAACTATGGCTAAGCTGTGTTGTGACTTTGAAATGACTACAGTATGACTGGAATGAGAACGTGAGATAACTGATGTTTCATAAATGGACTGGAAAGTGGCCGTGCTGCAGTGTTTATTGTAAATGTATCAGAATGATGGTTCATTTATTTTAAACTAGTTCAGAGCATAAAATATGTGACAATTGGAACAAAGCACTAGCTATAATTGTTGATTCCATGAATGGCAAAATGATCACTCACTGTGGTAAAATAAAAGAATATTCCTTTAAATTCTGGCGTTATTGTATGAGGTAATATTTTCCTTTTGACTTTTTAGATACTTAAAGCAAGCCTTTTTCATAATCATTCAAAATAACTGCTAGATTTGTTTAGCCATTTAAAAATAGTATCAACCTATGGTCTGCTAGATTCGTGTTTACATTTCACATAGATGGAGTTAATGTGTTTTACAGAGGCCTCTGAGGGCCCTGTACTTTTACTGTGAATATTCCATCTGAGGAAAAGTTTGAATAAAAAACAAATTTTCATAGATGTGAGGAAATTGCAGTGTCAAAATTAGTCAAATAATGGAATTATTTACACAATATCTAAGTTTGATAGATTTGCTTAGTGATTTTTTTTTACTTTTAATTACCTAAAAATAAGTGTTCATATTTTAAAAGGAAAGCCATTGTATTCAAAAACAAAAGATGTTCCCTAACACGCCATCACAGTGCAGAACTACGTGAGCCTTCAAGCCATCTTTAGCCCAGTACAGAACAGGGAACGCAGAGGTTTAAAATAAATGCCCTTTTCCTCCCTGTTAGGTAGTACAAGTTACTCAGTCATGCATTAAGGCCTTCTCAAACAACCTTTACAGGTCATGCAAAAAAAAAAAAAAAATATATATATATATATATATATATAGTTCGAAAGTGAACTATATATAGTTCACTTTACTGAGGTATCTGGCGTCGTAGGTACAAATATCCGTGGTTTACCAATTTTAAACGTTCAGTCAAATACAGACAGTGCTGTTGGGGCCAATATTTAAGGAATAGGCTAATTCTTTCGAGAGTCCCTCTATCCCGCTTTTACATGAAAATAAGAAATCCGTCAGGATACTCGACGACGTAACAGGAGTCAAAAAAACCACAGGGAAAGACAAGTACTAGTGTACATGTCAAGTTGGAATCAGCAGACAGTGGAGGGGAGAGAAACGTTCCACAGCTTGGGGAGTCCCGCTGGACGGGACTCCTTGCAGCGTTTCGCGACCAAAGTTTGCAGCTAGGTGAGCTGAAGCGGCTTTTGCCACGGCCGCTCGTCCGGGAGAACTCGGGTTCACAGGTTCTGGGCGCGGCGGGAGCAGAAGTGCAAGCACAGCCTGGATCGGCTGGCCGTGGCCCGTTCATGCGCTGCACGGCAGACTGGCCTCAGGCTGTCTAGGGGATCCCAGAGGCTGTCATTTTCCCTTTCTCCTGGCAGCTTCCATCACCCTACACGAAGGGAGTGCTCAAATTAATTTTCTTTCCTGTTTTGATTGAGATTCGAATATCCTCTGTCCCGACCTTTCCAAGCCGCCCTCTCTGCCTTTCTGGCCAAAGTCCCTGCCAGGAAAAGCCTTTAGTTGCGGCACCGTGAGTGTAGTCCATCTAATGCGCTCCGGAGATGTGCTGGCCGGTGCTCCGCCTCGGAGCCCGGAAGAACTCTTTCCCATCAGTGCTTTCTGGTCCCCCCTTTTAGCAAAAAGATCTGTGGAATGTGCGCCCGCAGCTGAGCCGCCTCCGGCATCCCCCAACCGCCCTCCGCGGTGCCCGAGGCTCTCGGATCGGCGCTCGCACGCCCCGCCTGCCTCCGGTGCCGCCCCTATTTGGGCGACCGCCGGGATTCGGCCGCTGGCTGCCCAGACAAGCCGCCGGCCCCGCAGTGCTCATGAGAGCCGCGTCCGCTCGGGCCTCGGGAGCGCCGCCACTTCCCTCCCGGGCCAGACCCTGCTGAGCATGCTCAGTACGCCTCCTGAAATCGGCTCTCGCGCAGCCAGGATCGGGTCTCCGGGTTTTCGCGGCTGCCGAGGGACACTGGGGAAGGGAGGCTGGGAGACAGTCAGCGCCTTGTTCCTCTGCCGGCTGCAGGCGCCCGCACCGCAAGATTCGGACCAATCAGGGAACGGAGGCGGAGCTTCAGTCGTCACGCCCTCCCTCTGGGCTTATTGAGAGTTATATCAAGAAATTCAGTTCAGAGAGAGGAGAGAGAGGAGAGAGGGGCAGAGGCAAAGGGAGAGGGGGAGAGCGTGCCAGACAGGAAGGAGCGCCCTAGAGTCTCAGAAGCACGCAAGAAATAACCAATTAGGAATTTTTCGGGCAACTGTCACCCCGGAGAGCACCCAGAGACTCACCATCACCCCAACTCTGACGTTTCCTTCAAGAAGTTAGAGACTTAAGCAGTCCTGACATCGGAGGGAAATGGTATACTTGATGCTGTGGAAAATACCCCTGAGCTGAAGAAGTGCAACTGGATGTAGTGTGTGTGTTAAATACCAGGAGAGCTCAGACCCCGTGGGTAATAGAGACGAAATGTGGAGAGAATGACTAACGACAAATCTGTGAATTTGTTCTCTGGAGTTGCTAATTTGCCAGCCCGAAGCAACACATTTTACAAGGAGGAAACGTTTTGCTGCTTCTGATTTCTCCCCAAACTGGTGCTACCAGATGCATGGCTTTCTATGTGTTGGAACAGCTCATTCCTAACTGCAGCATACCGGGAAAGGGGAAAGGTTGAGGCAACTAACGTAAGTGTAAAGTTTCGCATGCACAATTGTAAATTTTGTGTTTAGATATGTCCTCGGTGTAGACGAGTGATGTTTATAACTGGGTAGACGGTTGGGGCAGAGCTCACCTACTAGGCTGTATCTGCATCCCTACCTGCATCACTCTGCCGGAACTAATCGCAGGCATCAGCTACCGTGCAGCCTAATGCAGATAAGATTAGAGCCTGGAAACTGACCAGTTCTACTCAAGTAGGTAGCTGCCTGGAGGCTTGCACCCGTTTAAACTGCAGTTAGGGGGCATCGAAGCAGAAGGCTTTCTACCTGCATTATTGACTCTCAGTATTTATGTGTGGCAGACGTTACTAATACTATAAATGGAGATGGGATTAAGAACTGCATTTTTTTTCCTTTCCTCTTTTATGCTCAGTAGAAAATTTTGTGCAGTTACATGGAAATGTTAGCTGCGTTTCACTTATGTCTTGGCACTCTTTTCCACCTCTAGGATAAGGAATCCTATGTTATATGTATTCTAAAAGTTTTAATGTGTTTATTAATTCTAGTGGGGATAATTTAGCAACATGGAGAAATGAGAGCAATGTCTGGGTAAACTGAAGGTCTTGGTATTGTGCTTTTAGGCAATGAGGTTATGTAGTGACCGGTGACTACTGCTTCTGATGCTGCAGCACCATGTCCGAATGCTTGCTTCCCAGTAAAATTGTATTCAGAAGGCAGCTGAAAAACTGGGAGGAAAGAAAAAGATAGTCTGTTTAGAAGAAAGAGATGACTCAGTGTGGCAGAGAAGAAAACACATCACATTTGACATGTGACAAAGCAATTAGCAGGAACCGTAGCTAAATACTTGGTATTTTTCACTAGCTCCTGAAAAACTAAGGGAGGTGGGTTAGAAGCCAGGAGACGGGTAAGAGGGGGAGGGGAAGAGGAAACCAAGGACGCATGTTTTGAATTAAATAGTGTCCTACCACAGTGTGGGTGAATGCAGGTAAAAATAGCAGCTGTCCTTAATTCAAAAGTAGATAATTTTATTTTCTATGGGCAAATGCAGCAAGCAGGGGATATTTGGTGTTTTTATTCACAGAGTTAACTTGCAAACAGTGGCAGAGCAAACTGCCATGTTTACTAATATGCAGTGGAAAATGTGTTGTGATATTTTGTGACTGTGTGCTTTTGTTTACTGAAGAATAATGTTGTCTATACGATTGTGTTGACAGTGGCTGTCTCCAAATAAGCGATGAGATGTAATGCATCCTCCAGTCCATGCACGCTTCCTTTGCAATTTGTGCCTCATTCCTCAGTGGAGACCTTTAAACCCTAAATCCAGGAAAAAGAAAATAAATACATTATCATGGACCTGAGGGATTTTTACCTGTTGGCTGCTCTGATTGCCTGTTTAAGGCTGGATTCCGCAATAGCTCAAGAACTTATTTACACTATTAGAGAAGAATTGCCTGAAAATGTACCCATAGGAAACATACCAAAGGATCTGAACATTTCTCACATCAATGCTGCCACAGGGACCAGCGCCAGCCTTGTCTACAGACTGGTTTCTAAAGCTGGGGATGCCCCTCTGGTGAAAGTATCCAGTAGCACTGGGGAAATTTTCACAACCTCCAATAGAATAGACAGAGAAAAACTCTGTGCTGGAGCCTCTTATGCTGAGGAGAATGAGTGTTTCTTTGAACTTGAGGTGGTGATCCTTCCCAATGATTTTTTCAGGCTGATCAAAATAAAAATAATTGTCAAGGATACCAATGATAATGCCCCCATGTTTCCATCTCCTGTCATCAATATTTCCATCCCAGAAAACACTTTGATCAACAGCCGCTTTCCAATTCCATCAGCAACAGATCCTGACACAGGCTTCAATGGTGTACAGCATTATGAATTGTTAAATGGGCAGAGTGTTTTTGGACTGGATATCGTGGAAACTCCGGAAGGAGAAAAAGTGGCCGCAATTGATTGTTCAGCAAAACTTGGACAGAGAACAGAAAGATACCTATGTGATGAAAATCAAAGTAGAGGATGGAGGCACCCCACAAAAGTCCAGCACCGCCATCCTGCAGGTCACAGTAAGTGATGTAAATGACAACAAGCCAGTGTTTAAAGAGGGTCAGGTGGAGGTACACATTCCAGAGAATGCTCCCGTGGGCACCTCTGTAATTCAGCTCCATGCCACTGATGCAGATATAGGCAGTAATGCTGAAATCCGGTATATTTTTGGTGCCCAGGTCGCGCCTGCAACCAAAAGACTCTTTTGCTTTAAATAATACTACAGGGCTGATCACAGTTCAGAGGTCCTTAGACCGAGAGGAGACGGCTATTCACAAAGTGACAGTACTGGCTAGTGATGGCAGCTCTCCTCCTGCTAGAGCCACGGTTACCATCAATGTCACTGATGTGAATGATAACCCTCCGAACATAGACCTCAGGTACATTATAAGCCCCATCAATGGCACCGTGTATCTGTCTGAGAAAGATCCTGTCAATACAAAAATTGCCCTAATTACAGTTTCAGATAAGGACACAGATGTGAATGGCAAAGTGATCTGTTTTATTGAAAGAGAGGTCCCATTTCATTTGAAGGCAGTATATGACAACCAATATTTGTTAGAGACCTCCTCTTTGTTGGATTATGAGGGCACCAAAGAATTCAGCTTTAAAATCGTTGCCTCTGATTCTGGGAAGCCCAGTTTAAATCAGACTGCTCTGGTAAGAGTTAAGCTTGAGGATGAAAATGACAACCCACCAATTTTCAACCAGCCTGTAATTGAGCTGTCAGTTTCTGAAAACAACCGACGTGGGTTATACTTAACAACTATTAGTGCCACAGATGAAGACAGTGGGAAAAATGCAGATATTGTTTATCAGCTTGGACCGAATGCCTCCTTCTTTGATCTGGACCGAAAGACAGGAGTTTTGACAGCCTCTAGGGTCTTTGACAGAGAAGAACAAGAAAGATTCATTTTTACAGTAACTGCCAGGGACAATGGGACCCCTCCCTCCAAAGTCAAGCGGCTGTGATAGTTACTGTTCTGGATGAGAATGACAATAGCCCCAAGTTTACTCATAATCATTTTCAATTTTTTGTGTCTGAGAATCTGCCAAAGTATAGTACTGTGGGGGTAATCACAGTGACAGATGCAGATGCTGGAGAGAATAAAGCTGTGACTCTTTCCATTCTAAATGACAATGATAATTTTGTGTTGGATCCCTATTCTGAGTCATAAAGTCAAATGTCTCATTTGACAGAGAGCAGCAGAGTTCCTACACTTTTGATGTCAAAGCCACTGATGGGGGACAACCACCCCGTTCCTCTACTGCAAAAGTAACTATAAATGTCATGGATGTCAATGACAATAGTCCTGTTGTCATTTCACCACCTTCTAATACTTCTTTTAAGTTGGTGCCTCTCTCAGCCATTCCTGGCTCAGTGGTAGCAGAAGTTTTTGCAGTGGATATTGACACTGGGATGAACGCTGAACTTAAGTATACAATTGTGAGTGGTAACAACAAAGGCTTGTTTCGGATAGATCCAGTAACAGGTAACATCACCCTGGAAGAAAAACCAGCACCAACTGATGTGGGCTTGCACCGATTGGTGGTCAACATAAGTGACTTGGGATACCCTAAGTCTCTACACACACTTGTGCTTGTTTTCCTTTATGTTAATGACACGGCTGGCAATGCTTCCTATATCTATGACTTGATTCGCAGGACTATGGAGACCCCATTGGACAGAAACATAGGGGATAGCAGCCAACCCTATCAAAACGAGGACTATCTGACCATCATGATCGCCATCGTCGCAGGGGCCATGGTGGTCATCGTCGTGATCTTTGTCACTGTTCTGGTGCGCTGTCGCCATGCGTCACGATTCAAAGCAGCTCAAAGGAGCAAGCAAGGTGCCGAATGGATGTCCCCAAACCAGGAGAACAAACAAAACAAGAAAAAGAAAAGGAAGAAAAGAAAATCTCCCAAGAGCTCTCTTTTGAACTTTGTTACCATCGAAGAGTCCAAACCCGATGATGCAGTTCACGAACCTATCAATGGGACAATAAGCCTGCCGGCTGAGCTGGAGGAGCAAAGCATAGGAAGATTTGACTGGGGCGCGGCACCTCCGACCACCTTCAAGCCGAACAGCCCTGACCTGGCCAAGCACTACAAATCCGCTTCTCCACAGCCCGCTTTCCATCTTAAACCAGACACTCCGGTTTCGGTGAAAAAGCATCACGTGATTCAGGAGCTTCCGTTGGACAACACCTTTGTCGGGGGTTGTGACACCCTTTCCAAACGCTCTTCCACTAGTTCAGATCACTTCAGTGCCTCAGAGTGCAGTTCCCAAGGAGGCTTCAAGACAAAGGGCCCTTTACACACCAGACAGGTAAATGAGCACTTTTACTGGTCTATAAGTACTGCATACAAGTGCCCAGTCAACCAGTATTAACGTGCCAGTGTGTCTCTTGTTTTGGTCTAACTTTAGTTATAAAGAGGGAAAAAAAAACTTGACCCCTTTTCTATTCCTCTGGGGCTCAGTCAAGAAATTTTAGAACAGCTTTGAAATTTCTGAGTTCTGAGAATTATTTAACCTCCCAGTTTCCTTCAAATGGCAAAAGATGAAAAGAGGAAATTATTCCAAAATGTCCCAAGATAATGTTTGCTGAAGAAGAAAACCTGTCCTGATATGCCAAATTCTGCTCCTGGGGTTTCCAAATTGACTACTTCAAGATTTTCACATTACCTTTTGATCTCAAAAGTCACCTTCAAATCTCAAGTTTTAAATGACTTTTGAAGGTCTGACTATAATTATGTTGGAGCTGTGGTTGCTAAAGGGGTTAATTTTTTTTAGTCTCTAAAAATATAGTAGAATATTAAATGTACATCAGCTGTGAAGCACATGATTGTTGGTAGATTGCAGCTAAGCCATATAGGAAGTCTTCTCTTTGATTTCAGATGATTTTATTGTAATATAGTAAATTGAAGGTTGAATAGACAGGATTGCAGATTGTCCACAATGGCCAAAGTACTCTTTCAAAAAAGAAAGAAAGAAAGAAGGAATACTTTCTCCCTGTTAGAACTGATTTATACATAAAATAATAAATCCATTGTAAATATTCTCTCATCTCAGTAATGCATAAGTGATCTGTCATAACTCATTTTAAACTGTGAAATATGACATGTGAAGAGGGATTAATAGGCTGAGAAACTCATATTTCAACCAAATCCAGAATTGGTTTTTCTTAGGTCTAATGATTCCTTGTTAATAAAGATTTAAATACAGCGCTGTCTAATTTATTTCACTGGTGCTTGTCTGTTGCCATGAAATTTGAGTGTCAATAATAGCCTGTAGATGGCACTAGGGTATCATGTCGCTTGTGTTGGCCTAACTCCAATCCTGCAGTAGCAAGTAAAGGGGGAAGAAAAGATCAATCTGGTGCTATAGCCAAAGATACCTTTTATTTAATGATAGTTGTTCTGGAGCAACTAGCATTTAAGTTCATTTGCTTGCTCTTTGTGATCAGTTCTCAACACACCAACTTTCTATGACTTCGTAATCCAAGTTCTGTCTTGGATTGGTATTGAGTCCACCTATGGTGATGACCCATCTGAATTTGTTAAAAGTAAAGAACATACAGATTTCAGAGAATCAAGTAAAGCAAAATAAAATTTGGACAGAGTATTGACAGTCATTGCTTAGTGTTTGAAAACTCAAGAGTTTTTCTTATTTTTTCCTTGTTGGGGTGGGATGAGTGAGAATGTTCTATTGAAACTCTATTTGTCTCTCACCATCCTGTGTTTGTTGCTCTGCAGTGACTTTAAGGTTTCATGGTAGTAAGATATTTATTAAAATAATTTCGACAATGAATCAGAGATACTTCAGAACGTTAAGTATAATGCCTATGGTTTTACAACTGAAATTTCCATTTCTTGAAAAGTTAAATATCTAGAGGATTTAGAAAGCACATATACTTAGAGTCTGAATGTACAGGATGAAAGGAATTAAGTCAGTACGAAGGTTCTAGAGCATATGATGTTATTTGATAGACATAGAATTTGGAATGAGTTATTTTCATGTTAACTTCATCAGCTTTTTAAAAGAGGTTTGATGTTTTAAAATTAAGAACATTTCTGAGTTTAGTAGAGGTTTGTAAATGTTGCTAAATAGTTAATCATGATGAGAAAAGTAATTTATGAAACTAAGTGGATTTAAATATAAAGTTGCTATTTCAGTGAAAAGAAAATATGGCTTTTTATTATTTATTTTCAATGGGTGGGTAAAGTTACCACAAAATACTGATGATAATTTAGGATTTGCACAATACCTTAAAAATGTAACATGACTTAAAACTTTTCATATAAAATCTGAAATTTGTTTCCCAGAGAAACATGCTGAAGTTATTCCCACATCATTTTCTTTTCATATTAAGTGTGGTGGGTATTATGAGCATTGATGTATAGACCCACTTTTTCTGATTTCTTCCCCAAAGTTGGATCTACATATAGTACTGTGACATACAGATATAGTTCAGTGACATAAATGTTAAGGTATGAGAAAGATCTTTCGTCGAGGCTTAGTCAGTCATAAGGAAGTTTGTTTGTGTGATGTAATCTTTGAAATAGAATGCTGAATAATTCTCGAACTGGAACTAAAGTGCATTTTAGACATTCCTTGAGACCCTGCATAACTGTGCAGTTCTCCTTGTAGGCATTTCAGTGTTCAAATGTAGCTATAATTCACTATTATGATAAAGAGCTATTGAAATGGCTTTGGTTATTTACGCCTTTTAGAAGTTTTCATGCTAGAAAGAAAAATTGCAATGTTGGAGAAGAAGAGTATTTATGGAAGTAAGGACAGGTGATGGTTATAGCAATATGTACAATTTTAGTATAAAGGAGGCATTTTTTCTATGAATGAAGAACACACATTATATACTATCCTTTAAATTGTTTTTTCACTGAACTATATGGCTGTTATTGAAGATGTTCTAGTTAAGTTAAAAATAAAAATTCTTTTTGGCTCCTTCAACTAGTGGCTTTTATAAAAATGTGCTCCTGAAATAACACAATTTTGAAAAAGCAGGGTTTATTATAGCAAAAGCTTTCAGAGGAATTTATAAACTAAGGTAGGATCTGTGAAGATTTTTAGTTGAGTGGAAAAGGATTGCTGTTAACAGAAACACCTTTTCACTTTATGGTGCTAGTTGATGTGTAGGTAAAATGAAAGATTATTGAGCAAAGAACTACCAAATTTAAATATCATGAGTTTGTCTCATCTGTACAATGAAAACCTATGGTCTGACTTTTATACCATGAGTTTACTTATAGTGCATTGATTCTTATGTTGTGTGACATTTTTTCTCTTGCTGTTTTCCCTCATGTGACCTTGCAAAGAACATATAAATCAATAATAAACCACATTCTTCATCCACTCTATTTTACTAAGCTTTCATTTTCCTTGAATATAACAAATCTGTCACTGAATTTTATGAAAATTATTTTTATGAAGTTTTGGATGTACCCTTAGCATTCACAGATAAAATAAAATGTCCTTTTTAAGAAAGCTAGATTATATTTTAATATTTATTCATAAATAATCAGAATTCATTGTCATAGGCTTGATAGGATGACAACAAAGTCATTTCTAGTAGGACTTTAAATGATAAAGCTCATTGATATGTTTTCTCTAAAAGGAAAATATCTTCTTAATTGAATATGATTTTTAAATTATGGTATTAAGTTCTCAAATTTTAAAGTGTCTCAGAATCATCTGGAATGTTTCTTAAAACATGTTGGTCCTTGGTCCCAGAGGTTCTAGTCCGGTATCACTGGGGTCAAGTCTGAATACTTGCTTTGCTGACAAGATCCTAGGTGATAATGAGGTTGCTAATCCAGGAACCCACACTTTGAGAACCACCGCCTCAGCATATTAGGACAAGAACTGTTAGCTTCTTTCCTTTTCAGATTATCATTTCGAAAGGACCTGTTTTTGCACAGTCCAACTCTCAGCTCTTATTGACAGCAGTTTTATTGTAGCTGGAGGCTTTACAGTAAGCTGTTTATTGCTGTTTCCCAACCTGGTTGACAGCATTTGGGGAATTAATTTTCTTGGCCCCGGTGTGCTTTTTGTGGAGGTATAAATGAAAATGTTAAAGAATGAAAAAAGTGACCTATTTACATTTGACAACTTATTCTGGTAATAAAACAATCTGTAATAGTTGCACTGTGAGTTTGGTTCTAGGTAAACACTCATATTTAATTTTCTAAATAAAATGCTTAGTTTAGAGCTTAAACATCCCTACTTTAACTTTTCACAGTCTAGAGTAAGTATTTGCTCATATATACATTTGTGTATATATTGAAGAAATTATACATTGAAAATGTATTTGCATGCCATACTCAAGTGTATATATGTACTTTTACAGCATAAAGGGAATTGCTTCTATTCCCAGTCATTTAGAGATACTATATTACTTTTATGATTACTTTTCATTTTTGAGTAATCCCATTGCAAACGCTGCTGAAATGGTGTTATGTCATGTAAAATGCACAAGATAGTTATAGAACTGCTATTTAGAACAGTGAGAAATAAAAATGAAACTGAAGGCAGCAAATGCTAACTGGTGTGAAGCGAGCAAAAATTTTAAGATGTTTTAAACTACTATATTTGGCAGTATTCTGTGAGGAATGAATATAGGTGACATATGGGGGAAAAAAATTGCTCCTGAAGATGCAAATTGTATTAAAATGTTATCTGTTGTGATTTTTGTTTCTGCTCCTTTGGTTTGGCTAAATGATATGATCATGAAATCAGTTACAAAGTAAAAGACACCCAGACCTCTTGGATATTGATTCAAGAATTTGAAATGAGCAGGGGCCATCCATTCAGCCTGGCTACCTTTCCTCTTGGTTTTGTAAGACAAATATTTAGTATTTTTAAGCTTGATACACCTAGGGTGTAAAATTCTGGTTATATTTTAGCTTTTGTTGCTAATAACCTTAAGGAGAATAAAAATAAAGTTACCACTGTACTGAGTATGTACATGTCTACTGATTATTGAACATTTGTTAACATAGAGAAAATAATTTCAGTAGTTAGAATATTCTATTATCTTACTTTTTATATTTTGTTGCAATGGATTCTGTATATAGAAACTCTAAATTGATGTTCCCTTGGCTTCAGATGAGTCATCTTCATGGTGTCGCAGAACAAGCTTTAGCATCATTAAAATTACCTTGTAAATATTGTACTAACTTGTTATATTCTTATGGCATGTGCACAGTCTTAATAGTTAAATATTTCCAGCTAAAATTTATCTTCTAATAATAGCACAAATTAAAATATAATACATGAAACAGTAAAATAGAATTTAAATTTAATAAAAAGCTCAAATCTAAAATCATATTTCCTCATAACCAGTTCTGAATTATTCTGACTCAGAGTTTTATTTTCATATTGACATATATGAGATATGGGTAAATTGCACCCAAAATATGAAAAATAGCAAATACATGAATTATTTTTCAATTATTTTATGTGACAGTACTGAGGTAGGAAAGTGAGACCTTTAAATTATCTTCTTAAAATTTCTGTTTTCGTAGTTATTTCTGGATATATTATTTAGATTGTTTGATGTCTAAATTTGGGGTTTGAGGGAGTGGGAATGCAGAAACTACCAAATGGGAAAAGCTACAGTGTTTGTGTCGATCTAGCAGTACTAGGCCAGGGGTTTGCAGGATTCGAGGTCATGTTAACTGCTTGGCTCATTTTTAGTACTTTCTCAATTTGATTTTGTCAGAGTTGAGCTCTTAGTTTGCATGCAGTTAAAACAGACAAAAGCACAAGATGGACTGTTTACCACTTTCACTTAAAATCCTTGCAGTGAGCTTTCTCTGAATTTAGTTTGGTGTTTTCTTGAAGGGAACTCCTCTATTAAAACTATAGATTCAACCCTTGATAGTATTAACAAATCAGTTAATATCATATTTATTAGTTGGAAACTAATGTAGGAATTATTTTATGTGTGTTCTTAAGTTTTTGCTTTCTTAATAGTTGATTTTATGTTTAAAATCTTTCTCAGAATTTATTACGTAATAGTGCCCTAAAATTTATATCATGTTTGTTGAAATATGGCTCTAATCACAGATGAAATATTTGTGAGAATTTAAGAATGCAGGTCAACAAGACGCTTTTTCAAAATTTTTAAATATCTAGAGGCATAGGTGTCATGTTCAATAAATAATAATGCTAATGTGGTATGACCTTTCAACTGGTTAGTTCCCCTAAAATTTATATCAGATCACAAAAGCAAATCCAATGTAGAAATATGATCTCTCAATATGAAAGGAAATATACTTCACTGTTTGATTTTATCAGTTGTTTCAGATAGCTATTAAATCTGTCCAACATTTCATTTGAAAAGGAACTCATGCTTTTGCCTTTGTTTGATACAAACCTATTGGACCGTCAGTCATCAGAAACATAGAGTAAGATAAATATATTACCATGATTGACATTTTCATTTTGATTTATATTCTTTCTTTTCCTAAGCTAAGATTCATTAAAATGTGAAATTTCTAAGTATGTTCAACAACTACCCATTCCTTAATAGTAAAGAATGATTGCAGAAATAAACTGGAAAAACAACCCATATATAATCTTTATGACTCATATTTGTCCTATAGGCAGTTTGTTGCTTATAGAAAAGAATAGTGACAGAATTGGAATTTCTGAAGCATAATATTGATACTTTAAGGCATTCAAAACTTGAAGTTATTCATTAAAAGATTTGTTTTTACATACTTATCCATTATTTAAATGGCATGTGAAAATATTTTCCTCCAATCTTTAATAGTTTGATTGATTTTAGTGACAAAAATACATATTACATTAAAATAATGGACTTGGGACCACCTCTGTAGCTGGGAGTAATGAAGATACATACACAGGCAAGATCTATGAGACACCTTTGATTGATTCTTTCTAGTCATTTTACACTAATTATCCTGGAATTCCTTGAGAAAATATATGAAATTAATTTATCTGTGTTTCAAGGAGTATATTATAGCCTTACCACTCATTAATATATAGAGATGTGTAATTATACAGGCAGCAAGAAAGAATGGGAATTTGTTCAGTTTGACTGTGTTTATATAATATCTTCTATTTTAATATTCTTCTTTAGTTTGTCTTTCTATCTGACCATCTCTGCATTTTAGTATTACACTGCTTTGTTAATATCCAGGCTTCGGCCTTTTTCAGTCTGTTTAGCAGTTGATTAAGAAATACACTAATCCCTTCCAGGATATTGAGAAACTAATGGATTGCAGAGTATTTGGGTCTTTAAGCTTCAATTGTAAATGGTATGAAGAATTGTCATTGAGCTGATATTTGCATATATCTCTTCCAGTGCTAGTTACTTTGCCTCTTTTTGTCCTCCTAATCTTCAGCTTTCATTCTAAGAATATTTATTTTAGTCGGAAATAAGCATGCCAGTGATAGAAATTTGGGATTCACCTCCAAATGAATGCCATCACAGACAGGGAAGTTCTGGCACATTTTGCATAGGTCTGTATGAACACAGTGAACCCTTCATAAGCTCTTAGGTTGCAGGAAATCAGTGCTGAAAATTAAGTGGGGTTTTAAAGATTTGCAAAGTAGAGAGCTTTGTATAATGCTGGTATTGCAGGTGCCTATTAAATGTGAAGTAAAGGCTTTGTAATACAACTAGCTAACACGTTTCCTTCCACATTAGAGTGATTTGTAGCCTAGGGAATTAGTCTTGCCTATTTTTTCCAAATGCAGAAACACTAGATGTGTCTGAAAGAATACAATCTCATATACATGCCTTAGAATGAACAGATTTACTCTCTGATGATTCTGGTTATTCAAGGTAGATGTTGCAGGTCCACATATACTTACCTGTGTTACCTCTGATGTCCATGGTCTGGCCTTCACCTTTCCTAGGAGAAACTCAATTATATGCATATGCTCTCCTCTAAACATAAATCAGATTAAAACCCCAGGTATCTACAAAGCTGTAACATTACCATAATGAAGAGGGCTTTCTACTGAGTGCTTTGATCCTCAAAGGAATAGCTGTTGAATCATTTCTCAAATTGTATTTTTAGAATTCCATCTTTGCTCCATTTGTAAATAGTGTGTATTTGTAGAACAGCAATTCATTCCAGACTTACATGGGTTTAAATATATTTACTTCAAGACAGGGTTCAGCAAAATGCCTCACAGTTCTTTAATGCTTAATGTCTTTGACTGGTCCTATTAGATATAAAATCAGTGGAAATAGCCATGCCTATTTTTTAATGATTTTACAAACCCTGTATTTTTATCTGCTAGAAAAAGTATATAATCCATGTGCAAATCACAGTAGGTACAGTGGACTTGCTGAGAATCATCACAGATGATTGATTCTGAAAACAAAACAGTTTTTGTGCAAGACAATAGCAACTGCAATTCAGTAAATGAAGTTTCTTTCCTCACTAAACAAACCTCAAGGAGAAGCATGGAAACACAAGATGTATAAAGTGAAGACGTATCTCTTGTAGGAAGATAGTGTCTTCTGCTGACAGTATTTCTCTAGTAGATCTTTTCTTGAGGGAAAACTACTAGTGCTTTTTGGATTCTGAGGTTGCAACTGATCTGTGCCTCCGTGTGATAGCAGCTGCATGTTGCGGACTTTCAGATACACAGCTACCTAGGATTCACAGGGAAGTTTTTGTAGGGGATGCAAGTGACAAATTGAGACAAAATGGAGTGAGTTCTGAGCTGTGAGTTGATGCCTGCCGGTGTCATATATTCATGTCATTGAACTGAGTTTCACATTGGAAACCTAGAATTACAATAGTCTTCCTTGTGTGTCAGCTGTGAACACACCTAGACTGGCACCTTTTCTTTGTTTCATTTCTTGCCATTCTCTAGGTGGACTTTATTCACTTATGTTAACTCTTATACATTGTTTTCTTAGTTACTTGATAGATTTTTAAATGATACTAACTTCTGTGTATCTTCCCTCCAAAAAGAAAAAAAGAAATCAAACAGGATGTTTTGTTCTAGCACATCCATAAAGGGTCAAATAAAATATGCACAGTATGTCCTTTCTTCCTAGAAATAGTGAATCTATTTTTCCTTTGAAATTTTCAAAATTGGGTTTTTCATACTGATACCATTTTCAAAGTTAAGAAATAATATTAAATTTAACTGTATAGTTTAATAATGTTTCAGTACATTCAAATTCCCAACATAATAGATGTTAGAATTTTTATGAAAACAATTTTCTTGCTGCAAATTGAAATGAATATCAAAATTGCATTAAATCATGGTAAAAACAGATACAATCTTTAGGATATTTTAGCTTGACATGAACTAATTTTCATTCATGGTCTTAACAGCAAAATCTGCCAAGCAGTGATGGCAAAATATGCTGAATTCACTGATTGATTTTTAAACATGGTAATAATTAAGCAGACTCATTTGACACTTAAAGTCTCTGTTTTAGACAATTAAATTCTGCTTTAGCTAAGGGTTATTGACTTCTGGATGATACTAGGAACAACACCCTTCAGGGTTTAAACTATTCCTGCAGGACCATCTGTTATTGGTGGGGCTGAGCAGCCTCTCCAGCCATGGAGTGTCAATCCCAGGTGTATATTTAGGATCGTTCAGAACACAACCCTGGTTCCTCATGATCTTTCCATCTCTCGTGGCAACTCAGTTAATCAAATACTGGTATATCACAACTTAAAGCTTCTTACTTAAGGAAAAAAATAAGAAAGTTCCTCAAAGTAGAGACAATGTCTTATTTACCTTTGTATTTTCATGACTAAACCTGTACCTTTAGGTACAACAGTACCTAAAGGAGTGAACTTCATAGTCTTTTCAATAAATGTTGACCTAATGAGAGTATTCAGCTGGAATCATGCCTTATATATGCATAGTATTTCCAATGATAATCTCTATGAAAACTACAGAAAGAAGACTTTACCATTCTTTTTCATATTCTAAGCTTTTAATAACAAACAATGTTGTGATTGTTTCAGGTGAACAGCAAAGGAATTCAGCCACACATATATATGTATGCATTCTTCCCCGCCAAATCCCTTCCCATCCAGACTGCCACATACCATTGAGCAGAGTTCCATATGCTATACTGTATATCCTTGTTAGTTATCATTTTAAACATAGCAGTGTGCACATGTTCATCCCAAGCTCCCTCATTTTCCCTCACCCCCATGCTTCCCCTCAGCAACCATAAATTTGTTCTTATTCAACTTATGTAAAAATCTAGAGACAGAAAATGTATGGTGTTTTTTTTTTTCAGGTCTCATAACTAAAGTTGTTGTTTCCAATCCTGTACCTTACCTCCACACTGGTGTTTCTTCCTCATATATATCTACTTTTACCTGTTAAACACTCTTTTCAGGCCATATGTAAGTTTGAAACATTTTCTTCATTAGTGACATTATTTTTGTTGGAAAGAACTGCAATTCATTTATTTTTAAAAAAAAACCTGTATTACACGGCAATTTGTTGCACCCAAAATTGTTCTTCCTGCATTACTTCCCAGTAAACTAATTCTAGACTTTAAGATTAAAGTGTGGTAAGCATATGATGGAGGCCCAAATGAGTAAAGTATATATGAGGAGAGTTCTGATGTCTAGTGTCAACTGCTGTCCCTGTTTCCCTCTGCAACAGCTAGGACTTGATGGCAAAATCTCTAGTTAGGTTTAAGGGCTTGAGAAGGTTTTTGCAGGGGTTGATGGCTGAAGAAGCCTCATCTTCTCTAATCTAAGAAATTTTGATCTAAACTAGCATGCCTCCATTCATATTTCTGGAGGTCTAGTGAAGACTAACTAACCTCTCATCCTATAGATGAGCAGGTGTAAGCATTCTTAGACTCTACATTTTGACATTTTGACTTTTTAAACAGTGAAATATTATTAACATCTTTATATCATTTATCAGTGTCTTGACTCACTAATGATTTCTGAATATTTATCAGAGAGAGAGAAACAGAGAGTTAAAACAAAACCTTCTGATTCTATATACATAAATACACTCGTATCACTTAATTAGAGATATCTGTGGTTTCCATTTTTACCCTCATTTCTTCCATACCACTGTGCTTGCCCATCATAACATCTTTTTCATGATAGAATATAATAAGAAAGGAAAGAGTAAACATAAACAGGATAAGTTTCCTTTTCTTCCAAGACTCCTTATCCAGAATTTTTATTTAAACCTTTGAATACTTAGATAATTGAGTGATTACTTCTAAATAATGATCAATGGCTTCACTTTGATATCTGCTTAATAGAGACAGTGTATTTTGGAGGAGGAAAAAAGTCATCATCAAAGATCCCTTAATAGACTTTCGAGCCATCTAGACAACACCCTAGAATCACACATGAATTCTATAAAAAGCAGCAAAATAATAATTGAATAGTGAATAAGTGGTGTCTAGCTACTATATTAATTTTAGAAGGATAAATTTAGTATCTAATAGAACTCAGTATAGTTTCTCAAGACTCAAAATGGACCTTTGTGATTATTTGGCCTATTTAATTTCTTTTCCCCAAGAAAAATTGAGATTATCACAAAAAGTAGTTTAATATTTGAAGTAAAAAAAAATGACTTGAAAAACTCCTATTTCAAAAATGTGTCATGTTGAACACATAATTTGAATGTACTATCCTTTGCTTTTCTACTCTAAAATGGATGTAGTCAAGCCTAATCCCTAAGGCTGTGATGAGATTAAATGAGTGCGCACATGGGTACATGTAAATTTCTGGCCCATGGTAGGTAGGCAGACACTTCGAAAATCTACCTGTTTCTCCTCCTATTTTGCTCAAGGATGCCAACTTACTGCTAATAGAGGGGCCTAATTTCACTTCATGTATGTTCTCTTCATTTTATTTTTGGTAGTTTTTTTGAATGTGTTTTAGACCTTTTAAAAATTTTATTATATTGAAGTATAATTGATTTATTTACAGTGTTGTGTTAGTTTCTGGTATATAGCAAAGTGATTATATATACCTGTAATGCAAAATATTATATGTATGTATAATTGAATTTTATATCTTTTTAATAAACAAGTTATCTCTGTTAATCTGTCTTAAGATTAAAACACTTTTTGAATTATCTAGGATTTCTGAAAAGTTGACTTCTGTAATAGCATCAGAGAATAGCAGAGAGGATGTTATATATTTTCTTTTAATTTTAATTCTTATTGTTTCACATTTGTATAACTGCTTCATCTTTCATTTTGAGTATTTCACCATTTTCATTTGCATTTTGTGTTTTAAAACTATTGTGGTTCTTTCAGTATTCATTATTAATTTACGTCCCCATGGATTGCCCATAGAAAGTCCTCTTGTCTGGGGATTTTCACCTTATACATCATTCCTGTTAGTCAGTACTTAACATAGCTGTAGCCATTTGAAACCTGCTGGGTTTTGCTTCCAATTATTCCATAGACTAGAAAGCATCTCTGTTGAAGTAATGGCATCCATGATATAATCATACTAGTTAAAATGCCTTGGAGTATATGGATCATATTTCTGAGATTCATCAGATTTATGCCAGAAGCATAATAATCAAGTTTTTTTCTTTTTATTATTTCTCTGATTCTAAATTAATATATATGTTCATTTATACATAAGATTTTAATGTCTTAGTATGAATGTTTATAATGTTTGAGTATGTGGGTGACATAATAACATGAGTCCCAACAAATGAAAATATAACACAAGTGATAGTATTACCTGAAAAATAACTTTTCTTAATATCTTGGGGCCCAAATCACTGCTTTATATTGGAGTAGGTGAAATAATCAAGATAAAAATTAATGATTTATTTGGATTTGAAGTATAATGTAATATGGATTTGTTGCTAATTTTTTTAACTTTATCAACTAAATAGAAAGTAGATATAATCAAATTTCAGTGGGCTCACTGTAAAAACTAAATTTTTCAGTTCCTGTTGATGTTTACTACCCTCTCAGTACTGTTCCATTGTTTTTGGATCTGTCTTTGATTTAGTTCTAATTTCTTGTATAGACAGTAGGTCAGTAGGTAGAAAGGACTTTAAAACAAGTGATGATAAGAAAACTCACTCTTGTGCTTGGAAAAATTTGATCTAACAGAGAATGTATGGCAAAGTGGCATAATTTCTTTTAAACCACTACCTCTTGTAGATGTGATGTCCCTCATATGGTATTAGGATATGGAGCAGAATGAGGACATAGAGTGGATGTTACCTCATGGAGTTGTTGTAAGAATTATAGCATGGCATATAAATTCTACTTAATCCCACCACAGGGGGATACAGGAGATAATCAGGCAAAATGAGGGTGTTAGACATATTTTAAATGGCACTATTTTAAATGGAATCAGGCTTTAAGTATTTAGGTTCATAGTTTTATTTAAAATCGTTCTTATGGCATCAAATACATACACATGTTTTATATATATATACATGTATAAATGTAAATTAAGATGGCTACCATTTTATGTTTTCTGTATCAGTTATCTACTTTGTTAACTCTTAGAACTGAAAGGTGATTGTGTATCCAAGAATTTTACATACATTCCAGTTCAGATAATAACTAAATACTTTATTCTAGGAGGAGAATTATATTTCTCCCACCACTCATATCTTTCCTTATGTGATCAGGGCTCACTTGATTCTATTCATTTAGCAATATGAAGGACTTTTTCTGCCTGCTGAGCATTTATCTTATTCAGGCATAAGCTTGACAACTAGAATATATCCAGCCTTATCACTAGATGACTGAAGTATATTATATCTTCCTTAATGGATACTAAAACTTATTTCGGAATTATATATTATAGTTTTAAAATGTGTATTCTTTTCTAATTCTGCCTTATAAATCTATGAGACTTTTCTGCTGCCAAAGAACTGTGATGTGATCCATTGATACATATACAAATTAATCTTTTATTTTCATTAATTCTGTTATTTAACAGACATCTGTTGAATAACTGCTGTGATCTAGGAACAGTGTGAAACAATGGGATTATTTTTTGAAATGAATAAGACATTGTCTTTGTTTTAAAAGATTCCAGTGTTTTTAAACACAGTACATTTTTTCCTTGGAATTCTCTTATTTTAAAAATGTGAGTTTTCTCTCTCAGTTTTAAATTGATATCATCATTTCCTTGAAATATATTTTTTAAAGTTTTTTTTTTTTTAACTAGTGCTGGAGACTTGATCTTTCAGTAGGGTAATAAAATTCTAAGATCTATTACTCTAATTATAAGAATGCCAAGTTTAAATTTATCCTTTGGTTAATTTAGAGGGAAATACACTTTTCATCCTTAAAATCAAACTTCTTCTGCAGGCAAAGGTGTTAATAAAATATGGTTGCAAGTAAAACTTCATTTTGTAACTATATGAGATTAGCATATTTGCTATATTAAAAATCACTTTAAAAACATGGCACACATTGTTAATGTTGAATAATAAGTTAAAAGGACTGTCTTCTCTAAAAATAGAGTTTCATAGAGATCCGTTTTGAAAGGGATATTCTGAGTTGTGCAAAAGAATGTTCCCCTTCAAAAAAACATAACCCTACATAGACGTGGAACATAGATATTAAAACTCTAGCTAGAATAAATGTTTGGTTTAATCGGCTCTTACCTCCAGATGGTTCTGATTTGGGCAAGTCCATTTCCTAATGAGTATTTATCACAATATTTCAAAGAATGGATGCAATGACATAAATTTGAAAGTGAAACCTTTATTATAAACTTTTTCCTTAAATTAAGAAACATTCACATCCCGAAAATTTGGTTTTCTTTAATCATAGAAGAAAATGTCATAATTGGGCTTTACATTTCAGCAAGACACTTATTTTACTAATTTACATATGGGTGCATGTTTATATAAGCAGGTCATTTCAAAGTTTCAGTGTAATATTTGAGCAAAAATCTTTGTTTGTACACGTTTTTGCACATTTTTGTGCAAATGTATTTTTATAATAAACTCTTGCTGCCAGAAAATACGCTATTTTAATTGTAGATAGACTTCAGCGGTACCATCAAGCTGGTGCCTAATTCCAAAACGTTCTTTCCAACTGTCTGTGGATATTTAGGCAACTATCTTCAAGTAATTACTGTAATATACATAAACTCCAAAACTGAAACCTGGTGAAGTTTGTAGACCTCAGGAATAAGGTGTATAATAGTCCTTGTTAATTAAATATATTGATTAAAATATAAACTTTTTGGAAATTATAAATGTGTTGATATACTCAGTCATGAAAGTAAATGTAGTTCACCTTTTAATAATGTGAAAATATGGACAATTTGGAAGGCTAGTTTAGTCCCAAGTAACAGGATAGATTAAGCTTAGTAACAGATATATATTAATAGTTTGGTGTGGAAATCACATGAGGACAACTGTGTTAACCAATTTCTACATAAAACCAGAAATGTGGCCGTCTCAGCATTATTCCTGATAACAGTAACATTTAACTTAGTTTTGTTATGTAGTTTTAATTCTTTGCCTATTATGATTTTTATAAGTAACTATACATTACTTTACCAAGGAAGAAAAAGCACTAGAGATTAATTTTCGTAACTTTGATGCACATTATTTTCTAGTTTTTGGCAGTAATAATGTCTATTCAAAACCACTTATACTTTGCTAAAATTTCATTAGCATCTTGAGAATTCAGTTTTCCCATCTGAAGTAGATCATTGGATTCAACCTTTTTATTTCTATTATTAAAAATTGTACTGCAGCTTTTATTGATTCCTTAGAGAAACATCACTCTTTAGCAGGTTTTCTCTTACCACCCAACATCTGCCTGGCCTACTTCTTTCCATCATCAGTTGATATATGTTCAAACAGCACGAATCAGTGTTAACACTGGCTCAAGAAAACAATTACAAAGTAAATCATATAGTTCAGTCTTTTCTGACAATGAACGATTTGCAATAGTCTCATTGTTTGCATGATCTATGTTATCACTCTCGTGCATTAGTGTTGATAACAGAGTGTTGCCATTATCTTCTTTGAGGTCTCTGCCTGATTAATTTTCCCCTTCTGAACTAGAAAATTAACTTTTTCCTCCTAAATCAGAAATCGCAAAGAGAAGAACTATAAAACCTCAAGATTATTGATGTTTATAATTTGATTAGAAAACTGTCAATTTAAAATAGTATGTAGCCACCATATTTTTATCAGTAATATTACTTTGTGTTTGATTTTTTTTCTGTGGTAGACATTAAGATAAATTGGAAAATTACACATAGTTTGGGGATAATATGTAAACATAGATTTTTTAAAGTCAAACACCAGTAATTTTGATTGATGGTAGTATTTATTATCAGGATAAGTTTTAGAAAGCTAATTAAACCTAATAATGCTCATTGATTTTATTGGCAGTCTGTTAAAATAGAGTTAAGTGGAAAAAACAAATAATCATAACTGTTTATGTGAAGGAAAATCAGGTTTGGGAATAAAAGAACTGAATCACAAATTAGCTGTAGCCCCCATACATATTACCTGAATGTAAAACAAGTAATGTTTGTTTAGAGGAATATAAATTAAAACTATGTCTTGCCATAGCACAGCCTACCTACCACATTTTCTCCAGAATACTCCAGAAACTTCCCTACAAGGATGATTCTGAAACCTGGACAGAAGTCTAGGAATACTTGCTCCCGTAGTATTGCAGTGATTTCTGAACTTCAAAATATACTTGCATTTATCATTATTTACTGCATTGTGCTCTTTCATCTTATTAAAACTTTAGGAAAACTCAGTTTATCCATATTTTCAGTGGAAGTATTACAAAAATATTATGCTGTAGGTTGATAGGTTTAGAAGTTACTTTGCAAGTTTGGAAAGTTCATATAGATGGAGAAGGTGTAATTACAGAGATGCCACATGTTGGCCATAAGATTTTTTTTTTTTTTGGTTTTTCATCTTATGCAACTTCATCCAAAGCTCATATTTTGAATATACAGCAACAAAGATGCCTTCCTTAACCATATGGCTAGATGCTTATGATTTGTTTTCTGAATATATTTTCCCTGGATGTAAGGTCAAATGGAGGTTTTTAAAAATAATCCCAAGCCTATTAATGTCACTAATACAGGTGATAGCGAATTATAAACAATTTAAAAGTGTTATATAAAAAATAGATTAGTATCAAATGAATACCCTGTGATTTTTGCATAAGAGGCATTTTAGCTACTTTGAGCAGTAATTGATGGAATGGGATGTAAGCAATCTCTGGCAAGGTGAGAAGCTGGACAGGCCAAGGCTTACAATCCTGTGTTTTCAGAGCTTTGTCAGAGCCAGGCATTCTGGGGACAATACAGTGAATCACAGCTATATGATTAATCAAATCAGTTCTCTATTGTAAAAGGACAAAGAGATGATGCCCATTGGCATCAGATTTGGAATTGGATGCTTGTAGATGAATGAATTTGTATAGACTGTGCCTTCCAATGTTTTGCCTGGAAAAGAAATAAATCCACTAGGAATCTGGACAAAAGCAACATTTAGATAATCATACTAGAGTTAGAATAGCCTATATAGAAGAAAGGCTAACAAACATTGAATAAATTCATTACTCTTAATGACTAGCTATTAAGTACTTAAACAGAATTAATCATTATCACTAAAAATGTAAACATACTTGCAGTTTGGTTCAGTTCAGTCACTCAGTCGTGTCCGACTCTTTGTGACCCCATGAATTGCAGCGCCAGGCCTCCCTGTCCATCATCATCTCCCGGAGTTCACTCAAACCCATGTCCATCGAGTTGGTGATGCCATCCAGCCATCTCATCCTCTGTCATCCCCTCTTCCTCCTGCCCTCAATCCCTCCCAGCATCAGAGTCTTTTCCAATGAGTCAACTCTTTAAATGTGTATAAAAGTCACTGGCCACCATAATTTCAGCTAAATAGCAAACAATTTCATGGGAGAAATGGAAGATATTTGGGGATCTGTAAAGAGAAGTTCTGAATATTCCCTTTGGCACCCCATCTCTTTATTTCTAGAAATTTCAGTTTCACTTCTTTGAAAGTAGATTTCTAACACCAGATAATGACAATCAGCCAACATATACTTGAGTACCCACTGTGCTCCGGGCAGTCTTCTCAGGCCTTTACATGTATTTTTCTTAAATAGGAAAAATGACCTTGTGGGTCAGGTACTATTATTAATGTCCCACCTTTCAAGCTGAAGAGAAGTTAAATGATTTGCTTAAGGTCATAGTTGTAAATGAGAGTAGTCTAGGACTTGAACCCTAGCAGTTTTACACCAAAGGCTTTGCTTGTCATTGCTAAGCAATACTGCATTTATGATTGAACTTCTGTTTTCAAAAATAAAATGGTAGCATGTCATCAAGAGTTACTTGAGCCCAAAAATAAATTATTTGTGTAAGTATAAACAATAAAAGCTCAAGTCTAATTTAACATTTCTGTTTTTAATTCCTTTAGAGTACAGATGTCAACACTGAGCATATGACTTGATGATACAGCCATGTATCATGTGAGGCATGTGTGTTTCTTCACAGTTTATAGTGAGCATTCATGGGCATTGCATAGTAAGAAAAGTAATAGCATTTCTGTGTTTTAGGCAGTAGAATTCTGGAAACTTTTCACCAACAGTATATTTTGGCAGTGAATTTCAAACATTCTGCTAATCTCAAAATAGAATAAGAATTTTGTGATTATTTTTTTGACTACTATTCATACTAGATAAGGAGGGCTGTAGAGGAGATGGTATAAACAGTAATGATAACTAAAAGATCTCTCTTCTCCATTAGACTAGAATGCTGCTTTTCTTTAAAAAAAAAAAAATTCATTCCAGCCCCTGCTCTTCAACAAGTCAGAAGCACCAACTATCCTCCATCTGCCTCTGCACAAACTTGCCCACTAAGATTAATGTGTGCCTTCCCCCAACCTATCCATAATGCACTGGGAGACATCTTCATGTCTGTTTGGAAACATGTATAATAAGCTTTTATTAATGGTTATAAAAGTTTAGTCCTAATTTTTTTCCAGTTTTATCACCTACAGCCACAAAAGTATCCAATAATTTCATAGAGTTCTGTAAATCTACCATATTTCATTACTGGCTTCTTAATGTGTCCTTGCCTAAAACTCTAATAGGAGGTGGTAAACACAATTGTCAACTACATATTGGACTTTAAGGATCCCCCTTAAATCTAAGAACTGGAGAGAACCATTTCAGCCTTATAGTAAAAAATTTTGTTTATCATGGATTATTATAATGGATGGCTTCCCAGGTGGTGCCAGTGGTAAATAATCTGCTTGCCAATGCAGGACATGTAAGAGAGGCAGTTTCCATCCTTGGGTCAAGAAGATCATCTGGAGTAGGAAATGGCAACCCACTCCAGTTTTCTTGCCTGGAAAATCCCATGGACAGAGGAGCCTGGTGGGCTACAGTCCTTAGAGTCGCAGAGTCAGACAGGACTGAGCCAGCACAAATGTACACACGCACGCATGCATGTATTATAATGGATGCATTCTGGTAAAATTCCTAGGTAAGAAAGCAACGATTTTAATTTGAGGTTCATTTGGAGGTGAACATGAAATAGCTGAGAGTTCTCCTTGTACAGTGTTCCCTATTTCATTTGGCAAAGGAAATTGTTTCTTGGAATAACATGCTAACTTTTTGTCCACTGTATATAGTGGCATAGGGATCATTGCATTACTCATGGATGCTATTCTTATTTAGAATAAAATTTCTGTCACATTCCAAAAAAAAATAAGTCTGTTGATATGAGACAAACAGATTGACTTAAGAGTCCAACAATCTGTATTTTTGAAGCTCAAATTGCTCACATTTTGATTGCACCTACTTTGATTTTGGGTTGGCAGCTTTTTCTAGCTGACCCTTACTAATAATCTTCAGTAGGCAGAAAAATTTAAATTATTCTAATTAAAGAGCAATATTGAACATGTTGGCCAAATGTAGATTTTGTGTATTTGATTAGACAAGAATTTGTTAAGGTTTTAGATCTACCACTGATACCAGAAAGCTAAATTCATTTGTGGATTCGTTAATGAACTAGATTGGCAGAATGTCCTTAGTTTAAATTATTAAGGTAAGAGATTGGAAAAGCATAATTCTTAGATATGAACTCAAAGACATACAGGCAAGTTTACTATGAACTCCATAAATACACAAGGATAGAAAGCAATGGGGAGGACAGGAATAATTTTTGTCTATATATTTGTTTCAAGTGTCCTTTATGGAGAAATAACCTTTTTGATGGAACTCGTATTTCATGAGACCAAACATAGAACAAACTTGTAGTGATCACTTTTTATCAGATTCAGGCAGAAGATTGCCAAACTGTTTTCATTTCACAGTAGGTTATAGTCCTGTGATGGAGTTACTAGCTGCGGTTTGGAATCTAACAACCTGGCATGCAGATGTTAGTGGCCCAACGTGATGTGTTGATTTAGCTTTCCAGGTGACTGAAAATATAGCTAGAGTTCTCCTTTATCTAGAGACTAGAACAACAAGGCTTTGTGAAAAACTAAATTAATTTTGCATTGACATTCTGGGTGTTGCTGATAAAATTTGCAGTGACATTATGCCTATTGGTTATACTGTGACAGGCAGACTCTATCCAAGTGGACATTATAAGAGCCAAATTTAATAGTCTTAACATTGGAAATTTCTGCCTTGAGCAGAGCAGAAGCTTTCCAGCATGTGCTTTGTTTTCTGCTCCCACAATTATGAATTAATGTACATCATTTTCAGGCTGTTGAGGAATGACATAAGAGGATTAATGGAACTGGACAATATTACACTAGTGGAATGAAAATTCTGTAATGGTTTTTCTGCAGTGATGTGATAGAAAAGGCAAATGGAAACCAATCTCTAGCCTTTGTGCATTCAAGATTTCAAGAAAGTGGATGAAAAGGGAAGTGGAGAACAATTACGTTACTCAAGCTGGTACAATTTTTCATCAAATATGTAACTTATTTTTCACAAATATTAGGGATTGATTCAACTGAGTGTATTGTATGTAGTGTATGATGTTATCCATTTAATTAAAACTTTTATGTCTTAAAAATACTCACAGAAAAGGTATACTTAGTCTGTCACCTCAATAAGAAAATTAGATACAATGAATATACACAATAAATCTCATGTACTATTATATACATATTGCTGTAGAAAATGCCTCTGAAGTGAAAAGATTTTTTTCATACTTTACCAAAAGTTTTAATAACAATGTTTATTGAATTGAAGGCGCCCCTAACTCCAGCTGTTATTTTCTTGCTACAAAGCTTATCTATCAGAGCAGTAGAATTATTTAAATAGTTTCTGCTGCTGACCATATATTTATTTATTCAAGTTAGCTGAGAACTTTTAACTGTTTTTGTTGCAAACTGATTTTCTTCCATAGTTGAACTTTAATAAAATTAGTTTTGAGACTAATTTGTCAAGCTCTTGAATACATTTTTACATAATTTCTGGTCGGCTAGTTATTTTAGATTTTTACAATGTGATATTTTTGAGATGTCTATTTAGAAAAAGAGGATTTATTTACCTTAATTGTGTGCATTCTATTTTTTAATGGCAAAATGTATTTGAATACTGTGCATGGATTGGCAAATGTGAACCCGAGCAATATGGACATGACTTACTCGATATTACTTTTACAAATTCATTCATTTAGGCAATGAATTCTAGTAACTCACAGTATTTTTTAAAACTTTTAAAGAAGTATTCTCTCTTAAAATAATAATATTAAAACCAAAAGATCAGCAATATGCCAAATTTAAGATAATCATTTGAAAAAGAGAAATCACATACTTGTTAATCATACTGTATTTGAGGTGACTGTAGATGGGTCTGATATACAGAATGGTATTAAAATAAAATTAAAAGGTATATTTGGACTTCCTTGGTGGCTCAGTGGTAAAGAATCTGCCTGTTACTACAGGAAATGCAAGAGAGGCAGGTTCAAATCCTGAGTCAAGAGAATTGCCTGGAGTAGGAAGTGGCAACCCACTCCAGTATTCTTGCCTGGGAATTCCCATGGACAGAGGAGCCTGGTGGGCTACAGTCCATGGGGTTGCAAAAGAGTCTGACAGGGCTCAATGACTAAACAACAAGAACGAGAAGTATATTAACCATAATGATGGGGTTCTAGATGTAGATAAAATGAGATGATTGTCTTTAAGTTTTCAATAAATTTGTTACCCAGCTTAAACCTTGTTTATATTCACTTAACTTCAAAAAGTTAGGCTCCCCTTGTGGCTCAGACGGTAAAGTGTCTGCCTACAATGCGGGAATCCGGGGGTCGATCCCTGAGTCAGGAAGATTCTGTGGAGAAGGAAATGGCAACCCACTCCAGTACTCTTGCCTGGAAAATCCCATGGACGGAGGAGCCTGGTAGGCGTAGTCTATGCGGTCGCAAAGAGTCGGACACGACTGAGCGACTTCACTTTCACTTTCAAAAAGTTAAGAAAGAATATTTGAAGTTCTGTTATTTAGTTTCTTAGATTCTGAGAGAGTAGTCAAGAGCTTGGAACTGTCTTCACTGAGTGTGTACCTCCACATACGTTATAGTTAAAACAATGCTTTGCTCCTGTCAAGGTTTTAAGGCACAGAGTGCTGAGAAGACATAGCAATTTGCTTAATTAAACCCTGTTCATTTTATAGGGCAAGAAATAAGATTACTCTTTGGCAATCACATGTTGCTTGAATTATATTTAATCTTTTACTACCCTGAACACTTAAACACACACAAACACCCTAAAGTAAATATGGACAGAGGTAATACCCCTACCCAAAACTGATCACATTTCTTCCTAAAATAAATGAGTTAATAACTCTGAGGATATTTCTCTCTGACAGAAAAATAAGGTGCCATAGTTAGTAAGGCAATATTCATGCCTTATAGGATTATGGCTTCACTAAAAGTGAATTAAGTCTGCATGTATGTGTGTCCTCTATATAGCCTCCCTATTATCAACTGACTTGACGGAAAATGTCTATGCTTTTCATTCTGACCAGTAAAAGGCAACTTGGTGAGTTACAGAGATTGACTGGGTGCTTGACATGTGGTGCTGCTCCATTAAAATGGTGGGCAATTGGTACTGGGGAGGTTTAGGAGATTTAACGTGTTTTGCTTGTTTTTACATATGCTAATATTCTAATAATATAAAAATGCAATATCAGTTCACAGCTGACAGGTTTCTTTATATTGCTTTTATAGTCAAAATGTAAAAAGAAAATGATAATATGCTCCTAATCATTCTATGCTTGTATTCTAATATTACTAGGCAGCTTCTGTAGACATAGTCAAATAAGCACATTGTTCATTATTTAAATGCAAATGCATCTTTCAATTATTATTGCCCATGTAATTTTTAGAGAATGATCATTGCCTTTTCCCTCTCCCCACTTCACTACTCTAAGATAAGTGGAATGCTTTTTTTTTTTCTGTTCTGTCTTTTATTATTAAAGGAACCTTATAGAAAATAAAACATTTGTTTTCAACTAAAAAATAGCAACTACCCTGGTATTTATATTCAGTTTTACTTCTGCAAAATAGCCACATGTTTACATAATCCAAACAAATATTCTTATGTAACTGTAGGCTAAATATGGCAAAATGTGGCTTAAAATAATATCCCTTATTGTGCTACAATATATGAATAATTATAATTGTAAACACTTGACATCACTCATTACTATAATATCATTATTCTGTACGTAGTATTCACAATATATTCTATTATTACTTCGTGAAATGAACTCTTAAGATTCATTGTAAGGCACTACACAAAACATTGTTATTAAAAAAATTATAGGAAGAAATTTCCCAATGAAAAACTGATAGTTCAAGGTGTTGTTTCAAATAATAGAATGAAGAATAGATAAAGAAATTTGATGTAGCAATATCTTTCTATTTTGATTTCAAATTAAGTTTTTATATACACACCAAAAATTTGGCTCAAGAATTAGCTGATATAGTTTAGATTTTAAATATCCAAAATAATGTTTCAGAGGGTTATTTTGATAATTTATTAATAAAATGATTACTGTTAATAATTGGTAGATTGTTTTTCTTCCCATGCTAGCGATTTATGTTGAATGGGAATTTAGTGATATGTATAGGGATGCATCTTAATGTCTATATTTGCTGAACAGTGTTAACACAAAACTTGTCCTTATTAAAATGGACTTTTGTACACTACAATTTGAATTAAGTAATGCATATATAAAGTATTTAAAAGTTGTATATCAAAATGTATAACATTCCATTTTTCACTATATCTTGTAAAAGTTTTTTGGTGTAATCAATATGACTCACATATGTCGAATCAAGTATTCTGCTATTTATTTAAACGGATATATACCTGATGTATTTGGAAGTTTATTGCACTCATATAATTGTGTATATTGTAGCCTCAAAAGTCTGTACTTATCCTTGCTTTAAAAAATTAGTATGTGCATTTCTTTCCCAGTTATTTTACTTAATTATATTAAGGAAAACATCCTTTACTAAATGTACCTTAAAATTCACAATAAAGTTTAGAAATTGTTTTCTACAACATTGACATTTTGTGTTGAATTTGTTTGTGAAAGTTTTTGAAATTGTTCTCTGATTTTCTGATAAAAGTCCCTCAACTTAATCTTGGGGCTTCTCTGGTGGCTCAATGATAAAGAATCCGACTGCGATGCAGAAGACACAGGAGACTCCGCAGGTTCGATCCTTGGGTGGGGAAGATCCCCTGGAGGAGGGCACGGCAACCCACTCCAGTATTCTTGCTTAGAGAATCCCATGGACCGAGGAGCCTGGCAGGTTACAGTTCATAGACTCGCACACAGAATCAACAGGACTGAAGCGAGTGAGCATGCATGCAACTTAATCTTACTGATAAATAATAAGTTAAAATATATGCAGTGTAGTGAAGAGCTCTTGTTTAATCATGAGGCTGTTTACCTAAGTGATGAATTGCTCACACCTGTGAAACCTAGCTAAGACACCAAAATGAACTTTCCCCTCAAAACCCTCGTTACTCACTATGTCCACTTTCCAACACTGGCATATCAAGCAATTTACATTAACAGAGTGTTCTAGACTGCAGAGAAGCAGTTGCGTGGAGGTAATGTGAAGAAAGTATATGCAGATCTGTTAATCAAACTTTTTTATGCTCCATTTACCAAAGTTACATAGATATTTAAGAAAAAAGTTTGGCATACATTACTGTTTGACATTCAATTAACATGTAAGGTTGGACTCTCAAAGTACAATAAATATAAATATCCATGTTTGGTTCAGGTTAGTCCACTGAGAGATAGACTCGCTCATTTTACTAAGAAAAATCAGATTCTGAGGCAATCCCTATATTACCACAGTTTTTAATATCACTCTGAAGCATGTTGGAATCCAACCACTTGGCTACTTGTGCCGAGAAAAACATGTACTCTGTATTACTGTGGAGGGATAAATTTGCATTTGCTGTTTTTTATGTTTAGATTTACAACTATAACAAGTGGAGAATTGAATTAAATTTTATCACAAATAATTCTCTCAGTCACAGATTATTTTATTTCTATATTTATTAAAAAAGCAAAAATTGATGTCATTAAAAGATCCAAATAGTTTTCATATGAAAATATTCCATTTATTCCATGATATTCATTTGAATTAGCCAAGATGAAAACTTACTAATCATAAATGGGAAGCCATGTTACAAAATGACTCTAGGTCTTAAAGTTATCTTTAACTCAGAGAGATTTAGCTCATTCTGACGATTTTACCAGATTTTGTATTTTATTTTGATTTTGCAGATGTTTTTCCCTTAAAAATGTAAATTCACTCAGGTCCATTCAACAAATATAATTAAATGAAAATGTTTTTAGCTTGCGTTGGCATTTTCATTCTACACACATAACAGAATGCTTTTTAAATTTACTTTCCATCCATGTAATGAGAAGTATTTTGAATACCAAAGTAATTACATCTTAGAATCATCAGAAGCTGAGCAAATTGCTTGTTGGCATCTTAGTTAAATATTAAACAAATAGGAATAACAAGATTTTTTTCATATAAGGAAAAAGTGATTCCAAATATGTATTTTCCCATTTGATTAGATCTTTGAAATTGTTTTCTGTTTTAAAGCTATCCAGAATTTCTATCCATTCCTTTCCTCTTTCATATTTTTTTCTGAGATATAATTCCTTCCAGATTTTTCCACATTTTTATTCAAAATAATGCATATTTTGTTAAAACATTAACAAAATAAATACAATTAATTTTTACCACTTTCACTTCAAAATGCATTCTGATATTAATGTGGAATATCAAGTATTATTAGTCACATTTTTGAAAAACAAGTGATTTTTAAGAGAGGAACTAGAGGGAGAAAAGGATGCACCAACTAATTTAGTTTATACTTTTAATTTTGTTTTTGATGACTAGAAATAAAGTGCCTACTCTCAGAGATGCATCTCTATATTGATATTTGGTCATATATTTATTTATATAATATAAATATCTTGTAAACTACATGCATGAGTAAATAGAAGAATATTTATATGCATATATTTATATGGAAAATTACTGAAACATTTTACAGTGCAGAAAATTCTCTGCACTGTGAAAATTTATTTTTTTAATTTATTAAATATAAGCAGTTACTATTATATAATCGGAATACATATATAATATATAAATTTTCTATTTTAAAGTTTTGAATAGGTAGAGTCTTTGAAATTATTATGACTAATTTTTTTATCAACCTAAGTATGAGGCTGAAACTCCAATACTTTGGCCACCTGATATGAAGAGCTAACTCACTGGAAAAGACCCTGATGCTGGGAAAGATTGAGGGCAGGAGAAGAAGGGGTCAACAGAGGATAAGATGGTTGGATGGTATCACCGACACAATGGACGTGGGTTGGGGTGGACTCTGGGAATTGGTGATGGACAGGGAGGCCTGGTGTGTTCATGGGGTTGCAAAGAGTCAGACACAGCTGAGCAACTGAACTGAACTGAAGTATCATAGACTAGAGTCATTATTTTTAATATAGCTGCTTTTAATATTTAAACATATTTCCTTTAGCAGAGCACACCACTTGGGTTTTGAAAATGCACAAGTAACCATTTACTCATCAACATATAAAAAATTCAGGATTCCCCATTTGTTATTGTTCAGTCACTCAGTTGTGTCCTACTCTTTGTGACTCCATGAACTACAGCATGCCAGGTTTCCCTGTCCACCATCTCCTAGAGTTTACTCAAACTCATGTCCCTTGAGCCAGTGATGCCATCCAACCATCTTGTCCTCTGTCATTCCCTTCTCCTCCTACCTTCAGTCTTTCCCAGCATCAGGGTCTTTTCCCCAATTAGTGTAAATAAATCACTATCTTATTTTAGATTACTTTAAAACTATATCAGGGGAAAAACAATTCTATACCTCATTTATTTAATAAATATTTTTTGCTCACCTATATTATGATGATTATTTTTACCAAATGGAATCTTTACACATAATTTGATGTGTTTCTCATGCTGTGCTACATCCTTTTGCACAGAAGATATGTAAGATGACTGTGTTTCTTTGGGGTAGAGGGGGTAAAACTGGAAGTTTTGTACCCCTAGTGAGGTTTAATAACATATTGAAAATTCAAAAGAATTCTGTCAAAATTCTTGGTTTGTAGCAGACACCATTACTTTATGGATAAATGACCAAAGACTTATGATGGAGTTTTTTTTTAATATTTATGAGTAATTATAATTTATATATTTTTGAATAAAGTGTTAGTTAATCTTATTATATGGTAAGGTACATGTTATGGTTGATTTTATTATTTTATTTTGTTTATTTTTTTCTTTACATACTTATTTGCAAAATAGTAAAAAGTGTGTTCAATATACAATGGCAAAAACAACCACTGAAATTTTTGTGACTTTGTTATACAAATAATATTGATGTATAAATGTAATCTTCTTATAGCACAGAAATTTACTATTTGCCACTTTAAGTATAAATATATATTTAATAATAAAGTTAAATATTATAAATAATATTTATTTTTAAAATGTTGAAAATAATAAATACTGGCAAAATTTTGTTTTGACAGTTGTTTGTGACTTTCCTTGCATTATTACCTCTTGTCTTACATAGAAAATTAACAGTGGTAGAATTAATCCATTAATAAATCATAACTGTTAATTGGTATATTTGAGAGGCTATTCTTAAATGTATGTATTAAATGCATGCATATAATATTATGCCTTTTGGTGATTACTTATTTTAATCATTTTGGAAATGTGCAATAGCCTTAAGCATATAAATGGTTAGAAATATATCTGTTACTTTAAACATTTTATTTCAAAACCAACAGTGCTTAAACATTTGTATTTGGAACTCTTTTGAGCATCATTTCAACACTATAAATACACACTGCAGAAAAAGTCTTATATGCACATATATTTTTTTAAGAATTACAAATTGTTCAAAGTTTCTATAGACTATGGTAAGCCCATCTATGAAATCTCCCAGGGATGTTTGGCTCTGGGTAATAACCAAATTTATATAAATTATTTGACTCTTTATGCAACTCCTACTAAATATTCTTTGAAAATAGTTTTGAAGTATTTCAAGTAAAAGGAATTCAATACCCTTTTTTCAACACTAGCTATTTTTTTTTAGAAAATGAACTCTCTTTGGAACCACTTCCTCCTACGATAAAGGTTAACATCTAGAAATATTTTTGCTTCTTATCATGTACAGTATAAAATAAGATAACACATTAAGACATACATTTTGCCACAGGAAGAAATATATTGATCACTTTAATGAAATGCTCTCCATCACATATATAATTGATGGTGTTAGTGGACATGCAAATAAATAGTTGGAGCCAGCCAAATAAAATAGAGCAGCTTTAAATTTAAACTTTTTGACATATACAGGTCTCAGTATTTGTTGTTTGATTTCTGGGTTTTTGTTTTTTTTTTTAGTTTATGTATTGTCCTTTGGCTGCTGTCATGTACCAGATAATCCTTGTGAAGTGACATTACAAAGGTGTAATTTCCTCTTCACCTTTATGTTTCCAACACACTTTGCCTGGTATGCCCTTTCTCCTTACAAGGAGAATAATAAAACATTAAATTTTTGCTAATAGCTATATAAATTTATAAATTAATTTCACATAAGATAGTATATTTGAGCACCACAAAAATGTTTTAAGTTTGATTTTTATCCCATTTCTGAGAAAATTAAAGCTCACTGTTGAGGCTTTTTCAAGGTCACACAGCTCCTATATGATTCAACCAGGATTTTTTTTTTTTTTTAAATCTCTACTGCTTATCAGGGCTTCCCTGATAGTTCAGTTGATAAAGATCCTTCTGTAATGCAGGAGACTCGGGTTGGATTCCTGGGTCAGAAAGATCCCCTGGAGAAGGGATAGGCTACCCACTTCAGTATTCTTGGGCTTCCCTTGTGGCTCAGCTGGTTAAGAATCTGCCTGCAGTGTGGAAGACCTGGGTTTGATCCTCAGGTTGGGAAGAGCCCCTGGAGAAGAGAGAGGCTACCCACTTGTGTATTCTGACCTGGAGAATTCCATGGACAATATGGCCCATTGGCTGGCTCTTAAAGAGTCAGACACATCTGAGTGACTTTCACTTCACTTTACTTCACCATTCATCCCAGGAAACAAGATTGATTTGAAAAGAGACAAAAATATTTTAAAGACAATGAAATGGAACCTTACATAAGCATACATCAAAATGTATTTGCCCATAATTCTTTGAAAATATGCAAAAAATTTTAAATGTTACTTATACATAATGCTTTACTATATGCAGAGATACTTTGCACACTACATTTTCATCATTTGTATTTTTATTTAATTCAAGATCAAAGATATGTCAAATTTGGTGAATTAATAAGTCTTCTTTCTTCCCATTCTATCTCACTTCCTTCTCCCTTTCTTTCTCTTTCTTCCTTTATTCTTTTTATTTCTTTTTAGTGACTGGCCAGAATCTAAGATGAGAGAAGTTTTCTCTCATCTCTGAGTGGTAAGGTATCCTGGATGAGAATTCTAATCAATACAAACAATTTTATTCTCTGACTACCATTCATTACTAGCCCATTAAGGACAGATGTTTTATTCCCCTCTGGTTAAAATTTCTCTCTTGTTTTGGTGAATTCACATCAGTACCAGAACTAATATACCTAGTAATTATTAAGCATTAAATTTCACACATTCCTTTATTCATGGATTATTTTTTTAGCCCTCAAAATCACCAGAGTCAAGTTGTTCTTATCCTCATTTCATTGATGAGAAAATTGAGTTTCATAGACTGTAAGTAATATATTCAGAACACTTGTTTCAGCTTTACAGCAGACCACTAGTTTAAGTAGTAAACCAAATCAGTTTCATTATCTTTTAAAAGTTAGTATTTTTAACAACTTTTTTGAGGTATATTTTAGATATCATTAATTCATTTTAAGTGTTCAATTCCACAATGTTTAGTAAATTTAGCAAGTTGTGCAGCTATCACTGTCAGTTTGGGAACATTTTAGTCCCAGCAAAGATCCCTTGTACCTGTTTACTGTTCATCTCCATCTCTCCAACCTTGCCCCAAGACAACCACTAAGTTAACCTTTTTTTTTTTTTTTCTGCACATTTTATACACATGGAAGTATACCATTTCTAATCTCTTGTATTTGGCTTTTTAGTGATCATTTTTCTACTTAAAAATGAATACATCTTTCAATGCCAGTATAATTATTATACTATGAAAATATACTAACATCTACCTATAACCCAGTGAACATGAATCATTTTCCCCCAAAGCTTCCCTATTTGGCCTCGATTCTTATTTTTCTCAAAAAGACCTTATAAAATTCAATGACTTTTCATTAGAGTTGGCAAATGATTATTGCACATAAAACTGGTGTTTGCCACCATCACAAATTAAGTAATAGATTACCTACTAAACAGTAGATGAATTAATTACACTTAAAAACCTTGAAATTTATGTAATCTAACTATCAATGTACTCAGTGAAATTGCATTTACTGTATTTTCATAGGCACTTTTGTCAGTGGTTTGGGCTCAACTCTGGTGAACTGTACATGGAGATTTTTTCAGTTGACAGAAATGATCCTAGGTGTCCAATTTCAGTTAAATTGGCAAGTTAACTGAGGCACATATCACACCTGTTGTAATCACAGCTGGTAGACATTTCCTTCTTTACATTAACAGTGTTTCTTCATTATACTTTTGAAACATTTTATTTTCCTATATTTCAATATGTACTTTAATTGCTGAATGGTTTCAACTTGACACTCTTGTCAAAAAACCTCAGCCAGAACTTACATTTTCCCCAGTAAATTAAATGAATGGAAACAAAATACTTACTATTTCCTTGCAATTATTTATAGAAATCACTAGAAAATAAAAACCAAGTTTTAGAGAATAATCATCTAATAAATTGATAAATATCAATACTATTTTATTTGAGAAGTAATAATAATATATATTACAAAACAGCAAATGATCCAAATTTTATGTTTTTTTCTTAGGATATTGTTCCTGGGTTCTTGGTAGCAAGTTTGATTTCTCAATTGTAATTTTTAAACAAATATTGTTATTATTGATTGAATATTAGACAGAAAATATGAAGAGATGAGCAGACATTGTCAATAACAGAGGAATAATTCATTGAAGAGTCATCATACCTATGAAGGATGTAATACATAAAGATAATGGAGATGAAGGTGGAATTACAAAGCTTCTTCAGTCTTCAGTGGTCATTATTGAATTTTTGTCTTTGTTCCCTGTATTTTTATTTGAAGCCAGTGATTTTGTGTCTCAACACTTGTGAAACAGAAATAGTAAATATATTAATGTTTATATAATGCTTATATGAGTGCAATAATAATAAATTAATATTTGAAAGAGGTTAGAATACTGCCTAGAACATAGAAAAGTATGATAAATAATACTGATAAAACTTCCTAAACAGAATTCTCCTTTGAAATTTAATAACTTTTTTTGTTTAAAAGTATTCTGTCAAATCATCTTTTAAGAGATCCTTTCTATGTTATATGACAGAAAAACTGAAATGATCTAAATGTACAAAATTTGAAAGTTATAATACATTGTTTCTTGTTCCTATGTGTGCCTGTGTAACTTAAATACTAGTGATTCTAAAATTAAATGTTAGCCCTGTCTGTACAGTAAAATCTGATTTAGCAGAAATATTTAAAATCAGTTTCACTTCCATAGAGACATGAACAGAGTTAGTAAAGGGTTTTGCCATGGGGATTATAAGAGACTTTCAGACTGAAACATTACAAGAACCTTTCTCTGAAACTTCCATAAACCCGTCACTGTAGGTTTGTTCTTTAACCATTACTTGTAATCTTTTTTCCCACTTATAACGAGGTTCAAGGTATTCTATAGTAATATAGGCTTTGCATGAAAGATTATTAATTTTATGATTTATATCTTTTGGAAAATCTCATATTTCAGAGTTTAACAGATAGGTAATATATAGGGATTCATGTTCATTTCTTAACTCCATTCAGCATCAAACTAGATCTGACATACAGAGCTTACTTTTCTGCATTGATTTTTATTATATTAAATATAGTGAAAATTGTATAGAGGAATACTATGATGAATTACCACATATACAAAAAAATGTGTGAATGGGAAGAACAAATTTATAAGGGACTGTGCCAGAAGCTTTCTGTTTTTATTTTTTTCTTTTGTGTGGGTGTTTTTATCTCACATAGCATGATTCCTTATCCATAACTGACTAGGAACTAAAGCCTCAAGGAAAGCGAAGTCTATGTGTACCAACTACTTTGGAGTGGGATTATTTTATCAGACTTCTTTATTTCACTAGGCTGAAGGAATTTATTCTAGATGTAATCTGAATCTGGCAGGTTACTGATGTATGCTTGATTCCAAGCAAATGTGACTTTAGTCAGACATATACAGGTTCAGTAAAAATGCCTTGTGCTGTAATGGGATTATCATGTATATGTTTTCAGTATATGCCTACTTTTAGAAAAGTAAATTGGGTGTTGATAAATTGAGAAAGGAGCAGCTTGAGGAAGGGGCTTTCCATAGAACTGAGCAGCAAGGATGGTTCCTGTTAAGAAATGTTCCCTTCCAGATAGCTCATAAAAGACCTTGGAATCTTACATAAACGTTCCTGACAAATATATGGAAATTATGTATGTTTCTGGCAATAATTCAATGAACATGGTATTTAAATTGAATGATTTTAAAAGCTGCAGCTTTGTACACAAAAATAAAGGACTGTCCCTCTTATAACTTAATTTATATTATTATCAGTGATACCTCCTGAGGAATCTGCTTCACTCTGATAAATTCTCTTCTAATGAGTTTAGCCACCAATGCTTTATAGTTAGCATATATAAAGATGTATATATGTATATACGTATGTATATATATATATATATATATATATATATATATATATATCTTGGGACCCTTCTGGTACGTTTCTAACCCTTCCCCTCTAGTTTTGGATTCATTTTTACTAAGTCAAACTGAGTACATTGTTGTCAGTTGAAATCCAATGATCCTAAATGTTATGATAAAAATGCATATAAATTTGTGGATTTATGTTTGGAAATGCATATGCAGCCAACATATTCTACAGGAAGGCAAATTTTATTTATGACCGGGATAGTCAAGAAACCTTCATAGAAGAGACTGCAACTTAACAAAACTTTTCATATCACTTTAATTTTTTCTCTCAATTGTTCATAAAAACATTATGGGCTTTAAAGGTCTGGTATTTCTTCCATATCTTTTCATTGACAAAAATAAGGCCGAATGATGGAAGAAGAATACATATTCTTAACAAGTACTGAGACCAGCATGAGCCCCTTTTAAGTTTTCCAGCAACCCTTTTAATTATAAGACTGATTTGCTCCAGTTTTTACTAGTAAGAAATCAAAGTGGCAATGTGACTTGATGGAGAGGCAATGGCACCCCACTCCAGGACTCTTGCCTGGGAAATCCCACGGACGGAGGAGCCTGGTAGGCTTCAGTCCATGGGGTCGCTACGAGTCAGACACGACTGAGCGACTTCACTTTCACTTTTCACTTTCATGCATTGGAGAAGGAAATGGCAACCCACTCCAGTGTTCTTGCCTGGAGAATCCCAGGGACAGGGGGAGCCTTGTGGGCTGCCATCTATGGGGTCACACAGAGTCATACACGACTGAAGCGACTTAGCAGCAGCAGCAATGTGACTTGCCTAGAGTCACATGAAACCAGGTGGTTTAATTCCAGTAAGACCCCTTGTTTGTGATTCAAGTTTCTTTCTTTAATATAGTTTTTTGAAGGAAAATTAGCAAAGAAGGAAACAGAGGGAGAATGCCTGAGGCAGGACTGGTACAGGAGAGACAATAACATGCAGAAGAATACAAGGCAGGTTCTGGTAAGAGTACAGTTAGTTTGTTTAGGCAGAGATTTCTGCAGAAAAGTGGTTATGTAGAAGATGTGGAAAGCTACAGTAAGCCCGTAATAACTTTCTTGATGTTCCTGTTGTTTCCAGTGTTTTTAAATTGAACTGTGGGGATGCCTTCCTAACACTTTATAAGATGATATATTGTTTTCTTTAAAAATGTTGGAAATAGTTTTGGTCAGTGGAAGCAATACGACATTCTGAACAAAAGAGGGCATGAAAAAGTCATAGATTGCATTGGTAACTTCATATTTAGTCAAATAATTATATTTACTGAAAATCTGCTATATACTAGAATCTGGAACAGTAAAATGAGCAAGACATCCTTCTTATATTCAAGGAATTTATATTTATCAAAGAATGTATATTTTCCAAGGAATTTACATTCTCTACAGAGAAATACAGGAGTTATGTAGTGTGTTAAGCATATTTGTGTATTACTTACAAGCTCAAAGAATGAATTATTTTCCTAAAAGGAATATTTTTAGAGTATTCACCAAAGTATTAGTGGATATTAAAGCATCAAAAATATATTTCATTGCTTTGGGAGATTCAGAATCAAGAGAACACATATGAGTAACACAAGGCCTTGAGAACTTCTTGTGCAGTCCTTTCTGAGTATTTTTTCAAATAGAATAGAAAATAGATATTACTAACTTGACATTTTTTCACATCTTCTACTTATTTTATAAGAAGGTCAAATGAAAAGTTAGCTTTAATTTGACATTTTAAAACTATTACTGGTGCACTAGGACGGATCAAGAACTTAAGGAACATAGAACACAGAAAAAGCAATGTTTATTCTAACTGGAGAAAAGAAAGAAGTGTTTTGCTATGTTTTAAAAGATATCATTTAAAATTAAAAAAATTTGAGTTCTAAATAGTAAAACTATTCATTAAGGAAAATGTTTTTGACAAATCCGTATTATTTAATGCATTTGAGCACTTGTCTTATCTATACTTTAATTACTAATTTTACAATTACAGTTTTTAACTGGATTCTGACGACTCAGTATGCTGGACTCAAGATTCTCTACGTAGAAATCCAAAGTTTTTGGAAACTACATTATTTATATTAATGTAGTATTTTGGAAGCTACATTATTTGATTTGCTAGTGCACCTTTCTCAAAAGCATGATTAATTTCTCAAGTCTCTATTGATATTGAATTAATTACAGACACAACAAAATAAAACATTTTTTCCAAATTTAAAATATCAATGTCCAGGTAACCTTGCCATAAAGAAATCTGGGAGTTTCAAATTTGAAGAAACTAAAAATTAACCCTATTACCATTCATCCATGAATTTACTAACTTAATAAACATTGATAATTCTGTCCTCAAGTAGCGTCTTTGCCTGTCTTATTTTGTGCCTGTCTAACATTTGATATTATATGTGAACCGTGAACTCCCTGATGTTCAAGCTGGTTTTAGAAAAGGCAGAGGAACCAGAGATCAAATTGCCAACATCCACTGGATCATGGAAAAAGCAAGAGAGTTCCAGAAAAACATCTATTTCTGCTTGATTGACTGTGCCAAAGCCTTTGACTGTATGGATCACAATAAACTGTGGAAAATTCTGAAAGAAGATAGGAATACAAGACTGCCTGACCTGCCTCTTAAGAAACCTGTATGCAGGTCAGGAAGCAACAGTTAGAACTGGACATGGAACAACAGGCTGGTTCCAAATAGGAAAAGGAGTACGTCAAGGCTGTATATTGTCACCCTGTGTATTTAACTTATATGCAGAGTACATCATGAGAAACGCTGGGCTGGAAGAAATACAAGCTGGAATCAAGATTGCCGGGAGAAATATCAATAACCTCAGATATGCAGATGACACCACCCTTATAGCAGAAAGTGAAGAGGAGCTAAAAAGCCTCTTGATGAGAGTGAAAGAGGAGAGTGAAAAAGTTGGCTTAAAGCTCAACATTCAGAAGACAAAGATCATGGCATCCGGTCCCATCACTTCAAGGGAAATAGATGGGGAAACAGTGGAAACAGTGTCACACTTTACTTTTTAGGGCTCCAAAATCACTGCAGATGGTGACTGCAGCCATGAAATTAAAAGACGTTTACTCCTTGGAAGGAAAGTTATGACCAACCTAGATAGCATATTCAAAAGCAGAGACATTACTTTGCCGACTAAGGTCCATCTAGTCAAGGCTATGATTTTTCCTTTGGTCATGTATGGATGTGAGAGTTGAACTGTGAAGAAGGCTGAGCACCAAAGAATTGATGCTTTTAAACTGTGGTGTTGGAGAAGACTCTTGAGAGTCCCTTGGACTGCAAGGAGATCCAACCAGTCCATTCTGAAGGAGATCAAGCCTGGGATTTCTTTGGAAGGAATGATGCTAAAGCTGAAACTCCAGTACTTTGGCCATCTCATGCGAAGAGTTGACTCACTGGAAAAGACTCTGATGCTGGGAGGGATTGCGGGCAGGAGGAGAAGGGGACGACAGAGGATGAGATGGCTGGATGGCATCACGGATTCTATGGACGTGAGTCTGAGTGAACTCCAGGAGATGGTGATGGACAGGGAGGCCTGGCGTGCTGCAATTCATGGGGTCTCAAAGAGTCGGACACGACTGAGCTACTGAACTGAACTGAACATTTGATGTATTAGAGACACCAGATATAGCACCATCATGCAGTAAGCAGCATGGCTAGATGACAAAGGGCCTAGTGATGGGAATCCATTAATATTTTCATGCCTCAGTCTCCTTATCTGTACTATCAGGAATTTTGAGTAGAATGTACAAAACTCTTTGCATAATATTTTCAAGAGGACTTCCACAAAACTTTTTGATATTGTAAGCTTTACACTTTGAGATTTACAAATAAACTCTTAACTGATAAATGTTAGTATCAAGAGTGATGTGCCTTTGTGACAGCGTCTAAAGTTGCATATTACTTTTAACCATTTTATATTAAGAAGATTTCTTTAGTGGATTGTTTATACCCACAAATTGTATTTATATAGACAGATTAAAACATTGCCTTTTTCTGTTGATGTTTACATTTTTATCAGAGTACTAGTTTAATAATCGTTTTCTCTTGCCAAATTCTTTAAATGTACCTGAACTTTTTTATCACATTGTCATGTGGCATTTTACTTCATTCCATTCATATCTCCCTTCAGTACTCCTCCTCAAATGATCTCTATCCTTTTATTAACACAATATTTCTTATATTGCATGTTTGTTTATTTTTTCAGTTCAGTTCAGTTGCTCAGTAGTGTCCGACTCTTTGTTACCCCGTGGACTGCAGCACGCCAGGCTTCCCTGTCCATCACCAATACCTGGAAATTGCTCAAACTCATGTCCATTGAGTTGGTGATGCCATTCCACCATCTGATCCTCTATCGTCCCCTTCTACTCCTACGTTTAATCTTTCACAGCATCAGAGTCCTTTCCAATAAGTCAGTTCTTCACATCAGGTGGCCAAAGTATTGGAGCTTCAGCTTCACCAACAGTAGTTCCAATGAATATTCCAGACTGATTTCTTTTAGGATTGACTGCATTGTTACCTTGCTGTCCAAGGGACTCTCAAGTCTCCTACAACACCACAGTTCAAAAGCATCAATTATTTGGTGCTAAATGTTCTTTATGGTCCAATGTTCACATCCCTACATGACTACTGAAAAACCAGAGCTCTGACTAGATGGACCTTTGTCAGCAATGTCTCTGCTTTTTAATATGCTGTCTAGGTTGGTCTTAGCTTTTCTTCCAAGGAGTAAGTGTCTTTTAATTTCATGGCTGCAGTCACCATCTGCAGTGATTTTGGAGCCCCTCCAAAATAAAGTCTGTCATTGTTTTCATTGTTTCCCCATTTATTTGCCATGAAGTGATGGGACCAGATACTATGATCTTAGTTTTCTGAATGTTAAACTTTAAGACAACTTTTTCACTCTCCTCTTTCACTTTCATCAAGAGGCTCTTCAGTTCCTCTTCACTTTTGCCCTAAGGGTGGTGTCATCTGCATATCTGAGGTTTTTGATATTTCTCCCAGAAATCTTGATTTCAGCTAGTGTTTCATCCAGCTCAGCATTTTGCATGATGTACTCTACATATAAGTTAAATAAGCAGGGTGACAATACATAGCCTTGAAGTACTCCTTTCCAAATTTGGAACAAGTCCATTGTTCCATGTCAGGTTCTAATTGTTACTTCTTGACGTGCATACAGATTTCTCAGGAGGCATGTCTGGTGGTCTGGTATTCCCAGACTTTGAAAATTCCCTTGAAGAATTTTCTGCAATGTGCTGTGATCCACACAGTCAAATTCTTTGGTGTAGTCAGGAAAGCAGAGATATATGTTTTTCTGGACTCTCTTGCTTTTTCTATGATCCAATAGAAGTTGGCAATTTGATCTCTGGTTCCTCTGCCTTTTCTAAATCCAGCTTGAACATATGAAAGCTCTCAGTTCATGTACTATTAAAGTTTCACTTAGAGAATTTTGAGCATTGCTTTGCTCTCGTATGAGATGAATGCAATTGTATGGTAATTTGAACATTCTTTGGCATTGCCTTCCTTTGGGATTGGAATGAATATTGACATTTTCCAGTCCTGTGATCACTGCTGAGTTTTCCAAATTTGCTGGCATATTGAGTGCAGCATTTTAACAGCATTATCTTTTAGAATTTGAAACAGCTCAACTAAAAATCTATCATCTCCACTAGCTTTGTTTGTAGTGATGCTTCCAAAGGCCTACTTGACTTTGCACTCCAGAATGAATGTCTGGCTATAGGTGAGTGATCACAGCTTTGTGGTTATCTGGGTCATTAAGATCTTTTTTGTATAGTTCTCTGTACTGTTGTCAACTTTTCTTAATATTCTGCTTCTTTTAGGTCCATGCCGTTTCTGTCATTTATTGTGCCCATCTTTGCATGAAATGTTCCCTTGGTATTTCTTAATTTTCTTGAAGAGATCTCTAGTCTTTCCCATTCTATTGTTTTCCTTATTTCTTTGCATTGATCACTGAGGAAGGCTTTCTTATCTCTTCTTGCTATTCTTTGGAACTCTGCATTCAGATAGATATATCTTTGCTTTTCTTCTTTGCCTTTCATTTCTCTTCTTTTCTCAGCTATTTGTAAGGCCTCCTCAGACAACCATTTTGCATTTTCGCATTTCTTTTCTTGGTGATTTTCTTGATCACTGCTTCTTTTACGATGTCACAACAGCACTCTATCAGATCTAATCCCTTGAATCTATTTTTCACTTCCACTGTATAATTATAAGGGATTTGATTTAGGTCATACCTGAATGGTCTAGTTTTTTCCCTACTTTCTTCAATTTAAGTCTGAATTTTGCAATAAGAAGTTCATGATCTGAGCCACAGTCAGTTCCCGGTCATGTTTTTGCTGATTGTATAGAGCTTCTTTATCTTCAGCTGCAAAGAATATAATCAAACTGATTTTGGTTTTCATCATCTGATGATGTGCATGTTAGAGTCATGTGTTGTTGGAAGAGGATGTATGCTATGACCAGTGCATTCTCTTGGCAAAACTCTGTTAGCCTTTGCCCTGCTTCATTTTATACTCCAAGGAGAAACTTGCCTATTACTTGAAGTATCTCTTGACTCCCTACTTTTGCATTCCAGTCCCCTATGATGATAAATGACATTTTGTTGTTGTTGTTAGTTCTAGAAGGTCTTGTAGGTCACCATAGAACTGTTCAGCTTCTTTGGCATTACTGTTTGGGACATAGACTTGGATTACTGTGATATTAAATGGTTTGCCTTGGAAATGAACAGAGATCATCCTCTCATTTTTGTGACTGCACCCAAGTACCTCATTCTGGACTCTTTTGTTGAATATGGGAGTACTCCATTTCTTCTAATGGATTCTTGCCCACAGTATATTAGTCATCTGAATTAAGTTCTCCCATTCCAGTCCATTTTAGTTCACTTATTCCTAAAATGTCGATGTTAACTCTTGCAATCTGCTTGACCATTTCCCATATACCTTGATTCATGGACCTAACATTCCAGATTCCTGTGCAATATTGTTCTTTACAGCGTCAAACTTTACTTCCATCACCAGACATCCACACCTGCGCATTGTTTTCATTTTGGCTCTGTCTCTTCATTTTTCTGGAGTTATTTCCCCACTGATCTCCAGTAGCATATTGGGCATCTACCGACCTGGAGAGTTCATCTTTCAATGTCATTTTTTTTTTTTTTTTTTGCCCTTTTGTACTGTTCATGGGGTTCTCAAGGCAAGAATACTGAAGTGGTTTGCCATTCCCTTCTCCCGTGGACCAGAACTCTCCACCATGACCCATCCGTTTTGGGTGGCCCTACATGGCATGGCTCGTAGTTTCATTGAGTTAGAGAAGGTTGTGGTCCATATGATCAGTTTGGTTAGTTTTCTGTGATTGTGGTTTTCATTCTGTCTGCCCTCTATGAATAAGGATAAAAGGCTTATGGAAGCTTCCTTATGGGAGAGACTGACTGAGTGGGAATCTGGATCTTGTTCTGATGGGCAGGGACATGCTTAATAAATCTTTAATCCAATTTTCTGTTAATGAGTGGGGCTCTGCTCCCTCCCTGTTGTTTGGCCTGAGGCCACACTGTCCACCCAAGCCTCCACTGGAGCCTCTTGGACACTCACAGCCAAGTCTGACTCAGTCTCCTGTGGAAACACTGCTCCCCTCTCCAAGCTCCTGGTGCACACAAGGTCCCATCTGTGCCCTCTCTGAGTCTGTTTCCCCAGTCCTGGGGAAGTTCTGTAATCAAATCCCACTGGCCTCCAAAGTCAAATTTCCTGTGGGTTCTCAATCCTTTGCCAGATCCCCAGGTTCGGAAATCTGTTGTGGGTCCTAGAACTTTCTTAACAGTGTGGGAATTTCTTTGATATAAGTGTCTGCAGTTTGTGTGTCACCTGCTCGGCCGCTCTATGATGGGTAATGCTGCAGGACCCAGACCTACTGCAGCCAGAACCCCTGTCCCCACAGCAGGCCACTGCTGACCCCACACCTTCACAGGAGACACTCAGACACTCAAAGGCAGGTCTGACTCAGTCTCTGTGATACCTCTGGGTCCTGGTGCACACAAGGTTTTGTTTGAGCTCAAGGTTTTTTTTGTTGTTGTTTTTTTTTAACTGAATTCCTATTTATAACTAATGAGAAATAAGCTTTATAAAGCTGGTTTCTTTGTTTTCAGCAAGGCTGTATCTCTATTGAATAGATTTATTATGCTATCCAGTAAAGTAGATCCTAGCCATATGTGACAATTTGTTGTTGTTGTTCAGTCGCTAAGCCATGTCTGACCCTTTTCAACCCCATGAACTGCAGCATGCTAGGCCTCCCTGTCCCTCACCATCTCCCAGAGTTACTGTCTCCAGGGAAACTGGTAGAACAGGTCTTCAGATAGTTAGATATTTTCAGGAACTAATGTCATGACCCCAAGCCTTGCATGCCTTTATATCTAGAAAAGCACTAAATCCCATCATGTTGACATCAGCTCCTTTTGACTAGCAGAAAATCTTTGGTAAAATGAGTGCCTGATACCATGTACTCCCCCTTCACCAAAATCACATATATATTTACCTTCTCCCCTGCTTCTTTGGTGGAGAAGGAATGGCAACCCACTCCAGTACTCTTGCCTGGAAAATCCCATGGACAGTGGAGCCTGTTAGGCTGCAGTCCATGGGGTCACACAGACTCGGACACAACTGAAGCAACTTAGCAGCAGCTGCTGCTTCTTTGGAGCAGTCTCTCAGAGCTATCTGAGGTGCTGTCTCCCGGGCTGCAGTCTTCATTTTGTCTCACATAAAACTCTCCAATCTCCTACTGTGCATCTTTTAGTTGACAGGCAGAATTCTTCTTATACATTATTGTTCTTGTTGTTGAATTGCTAAGTTGTGTCCGACTCTTTGCAACACCTTGGATTGAAGCATGCCAGGCTTTCATGTCCTCCACTGTCTCCCAGAGTTTGCTCAAATTCATGTCCATTGAGTCAGTGACGGTATTTAACCACCTTATCCACTGCCACTCTCTTCTCCTTTGCCTTCAATCTTTCCCAGCATCAGGGTGTTTTCCAGTGAGTCAGATCTTTGCATCAGGTGACCAAAGTATTGGAGCTTTGGCTTTAGCATCAGCCCTTGCCATGAGTATTCAGGGTTAATTTCCTTAGGATTGACTGGTTTGATCTCCTTCCTGTCCAAGGGAAGGAGAAAGTCTTCCAGCACTGCAGTTCAAAAGCATCAGATCTTCAGCATTCAACCTTCTCTATGGTCCAACTTTCACATTCATGCATGACTACTGGGAAAAACAGCTTTGACTATGTAGACTTTTGTTGGCAAATTTGTCTTTGCTTTTTATATGTGGTCTAGATTTGTCATAGCCTTCCTTCCAAGGAGCAAGTGTCTTCTAATTTCATGGCTATAGTCCCCATCAGCAGGGATCTTGGAGCCCAAGAAGAGAAAATCTGTCAGTTTCCACTTTTTTCCCTTCTATTTGCCATGAAGTGATAGGACCAGATGCCGTGACCTGTTTTTTTTTTTTTTTAATGTTGAGTTTTAAGCCAGTTTTTCACTTCCCTCCTTCATTCTCATCAAGAGTCTCTTTAGTTTCTCTTCACTTTCTGCCATTAGAGTGGTTGTTTATATTTCTGAGGTTGTTTATATTTCTTCCTGCAATTTTGATTCCAGCTTGTAACATGCAGCTTGGCATTTCACATGATGTACTCTGCATAGAAGTTAAATAAACAGGGTGACAATATACAGCCTTGTCATGCTCCTTTCTGAATTTTGAATCAGTCAATCCGTTGTTCCATGTAAGGTTCTAACCATTTCTCCTTGACCTGCACGCAGGTTTCTCAGGAGACAGGTAATATGGTCTGATATTCCCATCTCTTTAAGAATTTTCCACAGTTTGTGTGATCCACACAAAGACTTTCATGTAGTCAATGTAACAGAAATAGATGTTTTTCTGAAATTCCTTCGCTTTCTCTATGAGCCTATGAATGTAGGCTGTTTGATCTCTGGTTCCTCTGCCTTTTCTAAATCCAGCTTGTACATCTGGAAGTTCTTGATTCAAGTACTGCTGAAGCCTAGTTTAAAGGATTTTGAGCATAACCTTACTATCATCAAAAGCAAGTGCAATTGTTCAGTAGTTTGAACATATAACAATTTAGTGTAAATTAATTAAAAGTAAATAATATAAGAAAAGTATGTCCTCAGTCACATGTCACATTTCAGCTACTCAGTAGTCACGTGTGGCTAGTGGTTATGGTCGTGGACAATACAGAAGTAGTACATTTCCATTAGCCCAGGATTCTGTGGTCTGCACTAAAATGACTGACACATAAAGGATGCACAGTTAATAACAAGTGATCAAATCCAAAACTTTACATATAAGCTAATATTTTCAATTAAGATCTGTCATTTTTTCTTTTATTTTAGATGGAATTATTCCCGTACAGTGAAAGATACTGTAAAAGTGAAAGCCAATCTCCCAGACACTTTGTCACCAGTAAAGTCAAAGATTTTCAGGACAAGTCTCTGCTTTTCCCTCTTTTCAAATGTGATTTCAAGTATTTTATTAAAAGAAAAGATAAATTTCTTCATAGATAAATATCTTACTGAAATTATTAGAATTATTTTATACTAGAAAATAGAAATAGTATTATCATACAATATCATGTGAGGAATTATACCTCCCTTGCCAATTGAAAAATGCTTTTAGTAAAATTGTTTATGGTTTCATAAGTAACTGCATTGTCAAAAAAATCCCCAAGACATTCTTTTTTCAATTTTTAAATTTATTTTCCCCAAAATATTATTCTTAATATCTTACATTTGCTTCATATTTTTAGGTTCAAAAAATTTAGAAAAAATTAGAAGATAGGAATGAGAAGGCTGAGTATTTATGACAGAAAATAATGTATAATATTAGTATAGCTTTGCTAACAAAAAATGTGACTAAAATCAGTAAATTATCATCAACAATATTATTATCCATAAAATCAGAGACCTCATATAATTGTGTATAATTGGTATGATGAATATCAGGCATAATTTTTTTCATTGCTGCTTAAAATTAAGCTTCACTAGTAAATCATAATATATAAACTGGCTTGTTGGTTTTAATACCAAAGTCCCTTACGAAATATTTACAGTTAGATTTTACTCTTGAAACTTACTTGCTCAAATGAACAATATGGGCTTTGAAATCACTATATTGTGGATATAGCTGCATTTTCCTTTAGCTTATATAAGTAAAATGAAAGCAGGTTTGATTTCTAAATTTTATTACAATCAATGAGCATATCCATGTGCTAACATTTATGATTATACCTTTTTATATATAAAGTTGTACAAAAACTATGGTGCTGTTCAATAAGAGGGTTTTATATATATATATATATATATAACCGGTTGTCCTTTAGGAAAACAGAATTATATAGATATACCATTTAAAAATATTAGAACGTCTTCTCCTGGAAACAGAAATTACATCTAAGAAAGCCCATTATCTAATCTTTACAGGTTGTAGCAAACCATACCTTGTAAATCAAACCCATCCATGGACACTTTGGGGCACATTTCTATATTCTATCTTTCCTCTATCCCCAGTGGTTCAACAAGAATGGAGGAAAGACAGTTGTGATTGTTTTCAGTTACTGAGGGAAGCAGCTTTTATATTTACTAGTAGGATCAGAGAGGCACTTGGCAACCTGGAGAGCTCCCTTGGCACCAGGTTTTAAGTTGTTGGGGTGTGTTTGTTCTTTTGTTTGTCTTTCAGGGCTGCAGGGAACAGCATGACCATCATGTTCAGCTTTGATGCCTGTGGTGATAGGTTAGGTTTGAGACATAATACAGAGAAAGACAGATGCTTGCTGCATTTGTGTTGGAAAATTTAGAGGATAAATGTTAAGAGCATTTGGGTCCACTTACATTGAAATAAACAAAAGAAAAACATAAATTCTTATAAATTGCTGGTCAAATTATCAGTGCCTCCTTCTGTTTTAATTGTAACATATAGGATAGAAAATGGCCTTAGTATTTCAGTTTTTGCTCTGCAATACTGTTTGTGTGTGTGTGTGTGTGTGTGTGTGTGTGCAGACTTTAACAGTTGAAACATAAATCTCCAAATTTTTGCTTGCCTGAAACTTTGTTGTTGTTTACTCAGTTGTATCTGACTCTTTGCTACCACATGAACTGTAGCCTGCCTGGCTCCTCTGTGGATGGGATTTCTCAGGCAAGAATACTGGAGTGGGCTGCATTTCTGTCTTCCAGGACCTTCCTAGCCCAGGGATTGAACCTGCATCTCTGCATCTTGTGTTCTGCATTGCAGGTGGATGCTCTACCACTGAACAACCACAGGGATCTAATGTATCTGTTCATTTTGGGTTTGTGGCAAAACACATATGATAAAAAAAAAAAAGCATTAGTATGCTAACTATTCCCTGGAGAAGGAAGTGACAACCCACTCCAGTATTCTTGCCTGGAAAATCCCATAGATGGAGGAGCATGGTGGGCTACAGTCTATAATGTTGCAAAGAGTCAGATATGACTGAGTAGCTAACACTTTTCTTCATGCTAACCATTACCACACAGTAGAGCTATTATTTAGTTGAATCTTTCACCAGAGGAAAATAACTTTCCTTTTTCTCTACCCTTCATTCACTCTTTTTCCCTTGAGGTAGATCATTAAAACCTAATTAATAATATTTAAGATTTTGCTGCTAAAAATGCAGTCTGTCCATGAACCAGAAGAATCTATATTACCTGGTAACTTGTTAGAAATGCAGAATCCCCATACCTACTGAGCGAGAATCGACATTTCAACAAAATTTCTAGGTAATTTGAATGCATATTAAACTTTGAGAGGCAAAACTTTAATGTATGCATTATATTACAGTAGCATTTCCTAACCGTATATAAATTTCTGATTCCTGAAGTGAAATTATGCTTTTCTATTAAATAAAACCAGAAAGTCATGAATATTTAACTTCAGTGTCACTCACTTCTCAAAGGTGAGTAAACATAAATTATTTTAATATTATACTTGTACATTAGCATCCATATTTTAATTTAACTATATGCTTTTAGGATCCAAGAGAGTGAAAAGAATAATTCTCTCAACAGCAGATTATTCATACTTATTGGTATCTTAATTATGTTTTCTTACTCCAGGAGAAGTTTTACCTTTGAAAATTACATTTATTAAAAATATTTCCAACTAGTTAATGATTATCAATGGTAGCATGCCCCCATGGCTAAGAAAGTTTCTTGTGCAAAAAACTGAAATATATGGTCTCAATGTCACATCTTTGAAAACTCTTAAAATAATAGATTAAATGCTTGAGCAAATAAGAAATTTCAAATGACTGGCTTTGTTTCTTAACTCCAGGTTTTATTAATTTCACATGTAAAGATTTCTTAGTCTATGATTAAGTACATTATTTTAATGTATACTTAGTATATATTGTGATCACTTGTACCACATGCTGCATATTTATATGCTAAATGCATTTTTATACAACTATAATCCTGATTCATGGCTGTATATCTATCCCCTTACACCCCAAATATTAACCTGTACTCTTCCTCTTCTCCTAGTTTTTTTCTGGTCACCTCATATAATATGAGAAATTCTTCTGTCATTTTTAGGTAATCCCTAACTTTTGAAATCATCTATCCATTCAAGTAGTTTTAACCCTGAAAACAATTTGGAAAGTAATACCATTTCCACCAGTTTTATCAAAGACATATTAATTCTAAAGCCTAATAGATTTAATAAATATTTCTTCTTAGCTTAAACATTTATCTTCTTTCTGGGCCACATATTTTCATCTATAGATCAGAGACTAACTGGATTCTTAGAATACACTGTGACTATACAGTGTATTATACTGTAACTGTATGCTATAATAAGAGTTTTCAGAATGTCATAAAACTCTTCCTGGAAATCTATAACTCTCTCTCTATGAAATACACAGTAATACATAGTCCTTTATTTTAAGAAGCTCAATCATGTTAGCTATAAATTACAAGACTAGATCAAAATTAATATATTTTGTTTAATTCCGCACAAAAAGAGATATGATTTTAATTTTTTTTATTTTATACTATTAATCATTGATTTTCACTCCGTTCAGTTCAGTTCAGTTGCTCAGTCATGTCCAACTCTTCGTGACCCCATGAATTGTGGCACACCAGGCCTCCCTGTCCATCACCGTCTCCTGGAGTTCACTCAACTCACATCCATCGAGTCAGTGATGCCATCTAGCCATCTCATCCTCTGTCGTCACCTTTTCCTCCTGCCCCCAATCCCTCCCAGCATCAGAGTCTTTTCCAATGAGTCACCTCTTTGCATGAGGTGGCCAAAGTACTGGAGTTTCAGCTTAGCATCATTCCTTCCAAAGAAATCCCAGGACTGATCTCCTTTAGAATGGACTGGTTGGATCTCCTTATTAAACAAGTGAAACAAAGGAGTTCCCCAGATTACTTAATGAGAGTAGAAATTCATATTGTAAAAATATTGTTAAAATATCAATCATATAAGTTATTATTGGCAGTTGTTGTGGTATATTTTTCTTTCTGTGTATGTGTGTGTTTGTTTTATAAGAATGCTTAACATGAGATTTATTCTCTTATTGGTCATTTTAGGTACACAGTACCTTGTGTTGTGGAGGAACTGAGTGGACAAGTAATTATATAAGGTAGTCTATAGCAATGCCATAAAGAGAGTCATGACTACATATTAGGCACATTCTGTGGAAAGAGTTATTGCAGTCAGCTGAGAAAACCAAAAGGACAAGCATTAGGATGAGGTGAAGGATAAACCACCTTTCAACAGGCCAAGAAAGGTCACTCTAACTGAATGGAAAATAGTGAAAAACTATACTAGTTCTAGAACTCAAGGCTTTATTTATCAAGATAACAAAATTACTTTCTCCAATAACATATGACATGAATTTTTCAGAGTAGAGTGGTCATTTATAATTTATGAACATCCCTCACCCTGTCTATGCCTTAGTTTTAAAATCCTGTAACTCCACAAATTCACAGAAATCTAATGGGTATGAAATACGATTATAACATGGACAAAAGGTATGATTTGTTCAGAATTAGCACAGAATCCAGGTTATGATTAGGACCTTGACGCCTTCGTTCATTTAGCCTTCATCTTCACAACGTTTGCTCTTAAAGCAATGTGTGACTCTCATGGCCAGTGATGTCTCCTGTGTCATTTGATGGGATGTTCAGACACCATCTGCCTGGAATAAGCTTTATCATAATTTCCACTAATCAGGTGATTGTGAAATAGCCCCTAAGAAAAAGATACTGTTCTCTTTCTTCCTTGCAACAGAAAATTCAGCTACATACGCTGATTACTAGGTGTTTTAGAAAGAGGCAAATGCTACAGTTGGACAGTAGTTTTTCTTTAACACCATGTATTTAAGTAAGGAGACAATTATTAATATGACATAGAATGTTTTGCAAATATACCTGAAAAATACTATAATACTGTATCTTAAATTGTAATTTTTAATCACTTAAACAATTTTATTTCTGTATCTTTACTATTATTTTAAAATGCAACAGTTATCTTTCATTTAAAAGTTACAAATAGTCAAACTGCTTAAACCATTTATTATCATAAACTTCTGCCATGACATGTTTTTTATTGCTTTTGAAAAATATTAATGTATGGGAGGTTTTGTAATTAAAAGTGGCAACCTTTATCATCTGAGGCACTCTGCTTTCACAATATCCGAGAGACCTAAGAGAGATATAATAAAAATAGCAACTGAGATATCTGGGATGATGTTTGACCTCAGAAGAAAAGGAATGAAACATGTTGTGAATGCAGAAACTTGTAAGGGATCTAGTTCATAGCAAGATTTTTCAAAAATGTATTTACCTACACTATCCCAAATTCCACCTGACATACCAACTTTGTATTTTGTCTCAATGGTTAGGAATCCAGGCTCATAATAAGTAATACTGAATTTCCTTCCTGCCAACTGCTTCCTCTCTGATTTAGGGATAAATGTTTAGGCCCTCTGACCCTTATTTTCTAAAATATATTGCAGTGAGGTTCAAATGTACATAAAGAGCCAAGCACAAAATACATAGTAATGATTACTTTTATTATCATTGATATTGGCTATAGTAGTAGTTGCAGCAATCATTCAAATCTGTATAAAACTTAACTGAATCCAAGTAATTTCTTCTAATATCTAGCTAAGAAGCTGCACTGAAGAAATAGAGACACTCTTTCTTGTTCATTTTCCTTTTCAAGAGATTGAAAGGAAAGTAATTTAAAATTTTATATCCTTCTTGCCATGACACCTTTCAAGCATTTCAGGGAAGTTAAGGATAGTAATAACGAGCTTAGGAACAAGGACAACTAAAGTCAGAGCCCGCCCTCCCCCACCCCCCATGAATTTTAGCTATCTCCTAACTTTTCCAGGAAGGACTGGTAAACACTATTCAAAGTGTTTCCTTAGTCTTGGAGGTGAAAATTTACTCCCTGTGTATGGATGTATGTTTAGGGCTTCCCAGCTAGAGCTAGTGGTAAAGAACCCACCTGCCAGTGCAGGAGACATAAGATCCCCTGGAGGAGGACATGGTAACTCATTCCAGTATTCTTGCTTAGAGAATCACCACAGACAGAGGAGCCTTGCAGGATACAGACCGTAGGGTCACAAAGAGTTGGACCTTACTGAACCTGCTTAGCACTCAAGAATGAGTTCAAGAATTTGCAAAGATCGGTTCATGTAAAGTTGAGTCAGCAAAGATCTGTGCTGTTTTCTGAGAGGGAAGAAAAGTGTCTGAAAATTTTCAGCGGAGAAATGGCTTGATATGACCTTGGTTAAAGCAATCATTCCAGTTATTATGCAGGAACTGACTTTGGTGCACAGATTAAAAACAGAGATAGAGATAATAGTGGTTTGAATCAAGGTATATAGCCAAGGAGGCTGTAAAGAATGATGATATATGGGATATTTCCTACATATATGGTAAAGCTGATATGCTATGATTATGAATTAAATGTGGGAGTGGGAAGGAAAGAGACAATTTGTCTCAACCTATTGACGTCTTGTGTTTAAGTTTGAATGGGAGGGGGAATGGGAAATCCTAGAGCCTGGGTAGATTTAGGAGGGAAAATGAGTCCAGTTTTAGGCAAAGAAGTTTAAGATTATTTGACTAAAAAGAAATATCAGGGAGTGATCTAATTTATGAATCCTAGAGAGAACAAGGCTATATTTGGAGACATATATTTGGGATTCATCAGAAAATTTAATGCCCTGAAACTAGACACCACACTAGGCAGCCTGTGAGAAAAGAAATACATGAACAGGGCCTTGAGACAAGTGCACTTTCAGTGATAGGAGGGGAGTCCCTGAAGTAGACAGAGAAGTGGCCAATAAGGTAAGTGGCAAATTGGGAACAGTAGTGCCCTCAGTTCAGTTCAGGTCACTTCAGTCGCTCAGTCGTGTCCGACTCTTTGAGACCCCATGAATCGCAGCACGCCAGACCTCCCTGTCCATCACCAATTCCCTGAGTTCATTCAGACTCACGTCCATCGAGTTTGTGATGCCATCCAGCCATCTCATCCTCTGTCATCCCTTTCTCCTCCTGCCCCCAATCCCTCCCAGCATCAGAGTCTTTTCCAATGACTCAGCTCTTCGCATGAGGTGGACAAAGTACTGGAGTTTCAGCTTCAGCATCATTCCCTCCAAAGAAATCCCAGGGCTGATCTCTTTCAGAATGGACTGGTTGGATCTCCTTGCAGTCCAGGGGACTCTCAAGTGTCTTCTCCAATACCACAGTTCAGAAGCATCAATTCTTCGGTGCCCAGCCTTTGTCACAGTCCAACTCTCACATCCATACATGACTACTGGAAAAACCATAGCCTTGACTAGACGGACCTTAGTCAGCAAAGTAATGTCTCTGCTTTTGAATATGCCCTCTAGGTCGGTCATAACTTTTCTTCCAAGGAGTAAGTGTCTTTTAATTTCATGGCTGCAGTTACCATCTGCAGTGATTTTGGAGCCCAAAAAATAAAGCCTGACACTGTTTCCACTGTTTCCCCATCTATTTGCCATGAAGTGATGGAACTGGATGCCATGATCTTAGTTTTCTGAATGTTGAGCTAATTTAAGCCAACTTTTTCACTCTCCTCTTTCACTCTCATCAAGAGGCTTTTTCGTTCCTCTTCACTTTCTGCCATAAGGGTGGAGTCATCTGCATATCTGAGGTTATTGATATTTCTCCTAGCAATCTTGATTCCAGCTTGTGTTTCTTCCAGTCCAGCATTTCTCATGATGTACTCTGCATAGAAGTTAAATAAGCAGGGTGACAATATACAGCCTTGACGTACTCCTTTTCCTATTTGGAACCAGTCTGTTGTCCCATGTCCCGTTCTAACTGTTGCTTCCTGACCTGCATATAGGTTTCTCAAGAGGCAGGTCAGGTGGCCTGGTATGCCTATCTCTTTCAGAATTTTCCACAGTTTATTGTGATCCACACAGTCAAAGGCTTTGGCATAGTCAATCAAGCAGAAATAGATGTTTTTCTGGAACTCTCTTGCTTTTTCCATGATCCAGCAGATGTTGACAATTTGATCTCTGGTTCCTCTGCCTTTTCTAAAATCAGCTTGAACATCAGAAAGTTCACGGTTCACATATTGCTGAAGCCTGGCTTGGAGAATTTTGAGCATTACTTTACTAGCCTGTGAGATGAGTGCCATTGTGCAGTAGTTTGAGCATTCTTTGGCATTGCCTTTCTTTGTGATTGGAATGAAAACTGACCTTTTCCAGTCCTGTGGCTACTGCTGAGTTTTCCGAATTTGCTGGCATATTGAGTGCAGCACTTGCAGAGCATCATCTTTCAGGATTTGAAACAGCTCACCTGAAATTCCATCACCTCCCCTAGCTTTGTTAGTAGTGATGCTTTCTAAGGCCCACTTGACTTCACATTCCAGGATTTCTGGCTCTAGGTGAGTGATCACACCATCGTGATTATCTGGGTCGTGAATATCTTTTTTCTATATTTCTTCTGTGTATTCTTGTCCTAGAAACTAAGTAAAAAAAGTTTTTCTGGGAGAGTGACTGTTTTTCTGGGAAAGTGACTGTTTTTCTGGTCAAATTGTGTTGAGGGTATGTGAGGCCTTAAAAGAGGATTGATCATTGGAAGATATTGTGTGCAGCCTGGTAAATAAAGTTTCTAAAATCTTACAAATTTTTATGTCCTGCAGTTTCTGTTTTAACCAAAAGTGGGGTCCAGGTGCTAGCTGCTGAATGAACCAATGAAGAGGCCAGGTTGGTGGAAAGAAAAGTTTGCTTTGTTATGAATGCGAGCAACTGGCAGGGGAGAGGGCAGAATCCTGTCCAAAGGTAGATTTTCCCCCCACCCCTAAAAGCAATGAACAAGAACTTTTATAGGCTGAGGGAAGGGGCTACATACGGAAACAACACAATCAGCTCTGATAGTCATCTTGAAATCGGTCATTGGCAGTCTGACCAGCATCATCTAGATTGTTTTAGGTACAATTAATCTTCAGTTCCAAGACTGTTTTTTTTCCATTTCTTTGAGGCCAATTCTCAGAATTGTGATTGTCAATGTCATTGCTACAGTCTGGTCATCATATTGTTAACTTCTTCCACCTAGTGAGGGTTTTAGTATCTGCAAAACAGCTCACATAGGCTATGGCTCAGAATATGATCTATATCATTTGAGAAGAAACTACAGGTCCTTGATTATACCTAATGACCAAACCATTATTACTTGGTCTCCACTGACTATTTTTCTTTGTTTCTGCATTTTCTCACTTCTCTGATTAAACTTATTCTTTGACTACAGTTTTTCCACAGACAAAAGACAGGAGGAGGGCACACGGGACTAGAACCATAAGATCTTGCTCCATTTCACAGTCACTTTCTATGTCCCTTTGGTAACTTTAAAAGAAAGAGCCTGAGTACAGCGTCTCTCCATCTTTCCAAGATTAACCCACATTACTTGGCTTTACACCTACTTACAAAGCCAATTTGCACTCTCACTGTTTGTTACTCTCACTGTTTTAGGATATTTTTATGGAATGTTCACTTTATACTGCCTCCATTACACTATTACCTACAATGATTCAAATTCCATCTCATTTTAACAAGCTAATAAATTATTTTAACCTCCAGTAGCCTGCGGTTGTCTTTATATTCATTTCACAAACATATTTTTTAAATGATCAATATGCTTTATCTACCAGGTCCTCTTTCTTTCTCTCCCAAACCTCTTGCAATGTGACTTTCTTCTATGACTACTCAAAATTTTCTGCTTAATGACACCAATGATTTCATAAACACTGAAACCAGTGGGTTTTTTTATGATTATTCTCTCTATGAAGCTACTCTAAGTAGAAAGTTAAAAATTATTTTCACTGTTTGCAAGTTTGATTTACCATGACTTCAGTTTCAATAATAAATCCCCAGGAACTCTTCTTTTGACTTATGCTTTTCATAGACCTTCCTTTGAAAGCCTCTGATCTAGAAAACAAGGATTATGTTAATGTCTCTTACAGAGGGCAACACCTAAGGTAAAGGCCAAGCTGATTGTCTCTGGGTTCCTACACATCTCCCACTGTTAAATTTTCCATTAATTTGAAAATGATTTTCAGTAATTAAAATCACAGTTATATTAGCCTCTTGACACAAATTTAAAATGAAGATCTTTAACTTTATAAATGATAATGCTCACTGCAGTTGATGATGCTAAAAGGTAACAATACAACCCTGTAAACACATTTGGAGTTGCTATCCTGAACATGAGCCAGCATCATAATCTGCTTATCAGTGAGAAATGTTCAGGGAGTGTGAAATTCAACAAGACAAGCCAAAGAAAATTAATTCAGACTTGCCTCAGAAATGCCAATTGACCTAATCTTTCTCATCTATTAATTCTGAAGGTAGAAGGAGCAATAGATAGAAAAGCCTAGGGGGTAATCATAATGACACAAGACTTAGGAGCAGCTCACAGAGCCGGCTCTGCTCCCAAAGACCAACCAGGGAATTTTGAATAGTTATTTAAATGTGCAGAGGCCATGTAGAATCTTACAGGTCAAAAGCAAAATCCAAAAATCAATAGCAAAAAGTGAGTTAGGAAACTTGAAGACATAAATAATATGATGAGTTGATTTAATACAAGTGACTCTTGGATTTGGAGGCTTCCTGTAATAACAGAGGAATCGTGTCTTTTGGTGAACCATTCCAGAACCCAACCATAAGCTTCTCTAGCAGGTTTAAAAACAATAAAAGCTTTGAATCATAATACTTATATAATGGTGTAACTTTAAACACTGTTCCTGAAATCTAGTGCCAGTTACATAGCATACAGTTTATGGTTGTTAAGTCAAGGTTTATAGGCATCAAGCCCCATTGCATGCCCATGTTTTATTCTCCATTAGAAATAATAAAGCCAAAATACCTGTAATTAAGAGATGAAACTGATCGTCTAGGACATATTATGTATTGTTAATAAGCATTTCAATATATCATACATAAATTGGCTATTCATCTAACCTTCCAGGAAATCAAAATTGTAGCAGAAATGCCTAAGACATAATATGAACTTCTTTGGAGATTTAAAAGTCCTCATTTATAGGGTTAACTGATCATAAATACATGCAATGCCAGTTGTACTTGGTTTTATTGAGGGCATAATTACTTTTCAATATCATGTTAGCTTCTGCTATACAATGAAGTGTATCAGTGATATGCATACATATATCCCCTCCCTCCTGGATCTCTCTTCCACATCTCCATACCATCCATCTAGATCACCACAAAGCACTGAGCTAAGTTCCCTGTGCTATCTAGTAGGTTCCCACTTGTGGGATTGATGTTTTTCAGATTGGGGTTTTCTTAGATGCCTTACATTTAGATCATGTATTTCTTAGCAAATCACAGTTTTAAATCTGTATTGCAATCAATGTTGGCTTTTCTGTTTTATTTATCTTTTCTCTTCCCTTTAACTTTGACTATGAAATATGTTTTTAAAAGATAGTAGAAACAGATTCCTAAAAGAAGTAATGAGGGCATAGCCAAGAAACTGGGCAGAAATGCTATAACATAGTTTAATTTTTTAACTTTTTTTTTCAGAATAACTCTTGGTTAAAGAAGGTCTTTGGAATATTTACTTCATAAATGATGACCTCAAAATGGTTTCTAGCACTCTTAGTTTTAACTCTAATAGAAAATGACAGGCATTAAGAACTACCACTAATTATGATAAATAAACAGCAGTTAACACTAGAAATCTGTTTTTGCCTAACTTGGTTTGTTAGAATATAGTCCTTGTAGTCTTACTTTGACCTATAGTCTGGTTACTTTTAATAAAAACCCACTTCACAGTCATTTAGCAGTTGTGTGCTGAACAGGCTTGGTTGATGGCATGCCAATAGATTGTTCTAAATCAAGCACAGTCACTGACTTAAGCCTCAATTATACCATTACATGGAGAAGGCAATGGCACCCCACTCCAGTACTCTTGCCTGGAAAATCCCATGGATGGAGGAGCCTTGTAGGCTGCAGTCCATGGGGTCGCTAAGAGTTGGGCATGACTGAGCGACTTCACTTTCACTTTTCACTTTCATGCATTGGAGAAGGAAATGGCAACCCACTCCAATGTTCTTGCCTGGAGAATCCCAAGGACGAGGGAGCCTGGTGGGCTGCCATCTATGGGGTCGCACAGAGTCAGACACTACCGAAGCGACTTAGCAGCAGCAGCAGCGTACCATTACAAGGACTACTTCTGCAGAAGTTTAAATAAGAAAAGAATTTCTATGTGGACTTTAAAAATTTTTATCACTGTTAATTTTCAATGTATTTAATTTCTGCTGTATAGCAAAGTGACTCAGTTATAATACATATACATTGTTTTTCATATTCTTTTCCATTATGGTTTATCACAGGATTGAATATAGTACCCTGTACTATTCAGTAGGACTTTGTTGTTTATCCATCCTGTATATAATAGTTGACATCTGCTAATCCTAAACTCCCACTGGGATTGAAATTTGGGAATTACATGGACTTTTGCAACTGACAGTTTTGAAAATAAATACTGTCTCTTACAATCACTATGGCTGTTAGACGGTAAATTCTAGGTGCTCTGTCGACTTCAGTTTTATCTTTTGTAAAATAGAGATTTTTACCAGTAACTCATAAGAAAAGCAAACTCAGTACAGTATCTGAGACATAGTAACATACTTATGTCTTCCTGACTCAAAGGTTTATTGTGCCATTACTGTGTAACACAACTGTGTTTAAATGGGTGCCGTACTCAGTCACCCAGTCATGTCTGACTTTGTGACCCCATGGATTGTAATCCACTTGGCTCCTCTGTTCATGGGATTCTCCAGGCAAGAACACTGGAGTGGGTTGCCATTTCCTTCTCCAGGGAATCTTCCAATCCAGGGATCGAACTCTCATCTCCTGAGTCTCCTGTATTGCAAGTGGAGTCTTTACCACTGAGCCACAAGGGAATGGACATAAATGCCCAAATTATATTAGTCTCTCTCCTTGTGGACATCACAGGAGAACTAGGAAGAAAATTAAGCAAGCATTTGCATTGTGCTATTTCTGTTAAGTGTAGAGTACCAAGAGATCATAGCCAGGGTATCTATGTATTATTCTATTGGAGCTCGGGAAAGTCTTCCTCTCTCATGGAGTTATTCTGAGGAATTTAAATGAAATTATTTCTGTAAATCTTTGCTCAGTGTTTGGTAAAATATAAGCATACAGCAAACACTGCCTATCATTAACATTTTTAAGATGACATTTAAAAGATGTAAATCCAGTAGTATTCAACTGGGAAAGATGGAAGTGAACATGGAACAGCATATGCCAAGACCTGGTGTGGATGAGAGTGGCACAAAAGAGTAGCTAAACAACAATAACAAAAACTGGATATGGTGCATAGAGCAACAAGTTCAAAATAAAGGGGATAGAGTTTTGAGGCTGAAATTGTGAAAAGGCCAATGATCAACTAAACTAGAAAATGTAAACATTATTCTTAATTGCAGTGAGAACTCATCAAATGTTTTTAGTGTGAAGAGCTGACATAATCAAATGTAGAAAAACAATGATAAAGAACAGTTACTGAAATCAGAATGAACAGATATTGTACACTAAGTACTTCTAAGTTCTTACGCAATATCTCATTTAATCCTTCCAGCATAAGACATTAGTTGTACTCATTTTACAACTGAAGAAATTAAAACAGAAGAATAATTAGTTTGCTCAAGATCACGCAATTACAATAGTGAAAAAGGAATCCTGATCTTTAACTTCTCTGAAACATTTTTTCCTATCCTAGTGTATAGAAGGGAGTAAGATAGGAGTTGGCAGTGGTAATAATTCAGGAAATAATATCACATGGGCTAAGATACTACTGGCAGTGAATAAAGAGAAAAGGACAGGCTTGAGAGATATACAAGTCAGTGACGTTTGATACTTGATTGTATATTGTGTTTGAATGAGAAGGATGATTCAAAGATTACCTCCAGATATGGCTTGGGCAGTTGAGTGGGTATTGTTTCTCTCTACTGAGCAAGGGAACACAGAAAGAGGTCTGATTTGAGGAATGGAGGTTAGACATCATGGTTCAACTTTGGACATGTTGAGGTTGAGATGTTTGGGACATATTCAGTGTGAGAGATCTTGTATTGGTAAAGTATGTCTTCCTGTCTGGAAACAGATGTTTGAGGAACATCAGTGGTAAATGGTAATAAATGGTAACTGAACACATCTCCTGCAAGAGGTCTTAAAGGAGAAGAGGACAAAAGAGGAAAACAACAACACAGGAAAATAAGCACTGATATTTAAGGATTATACACAGAAGCAAGATTATAGAGTTGTGAATACAAATATGGACAGAAGAGGAAACAGTCCCTAAGAGCTGGCTTAAAAGCTGTTTCCCAGGCTAAAGTTTTCAGTATGTCCACCTAATAAAACAGAATTCTAAAAAAAAAAAAAAAAAAGCCAGAATAATGGGGAAAGTAATGAAATGGACATAATTCAACTAAATGAAAGAGGGTCAGGGTGTCAAATACTGTCAAGATACTAAATATGGTACATGCCTACGTACTAAGTCATTGCAGTTGTGTCCAACACTTCGTGACCCTATGGACTATAGCTCAGCAGGCTCCTCTATCTATGGAATTCTCCAGGAAAGAATACTGGAATGGGGTGCCATTTCCTTCTCTTCCCTACCCAGGGACTGAATCCAAGTATCCTGCATTGCAGGAGGATGCTCTACCATCTGAATTACTAGGGAAGTCCATAGCCATAAGAATGACAATTAGATGAGTACTTGCTATGGGTGAACACAATATTCCTTATTAACAATAAGTGCTTTAATTCTTACAACAACCAATGATAAAAGTGTGATTATTGCTCTCATTGTTAGAGATGGAGAAAATGTGACTATGAGAGATTACATGGGTCATGGTGGAAAGGTCTGATAAAATGTGGTCCACTGGAGAAGGGAATGGCAAACCACTTCAGTATTCTTCCCTTGAGAACCCCATGAACAGTATGAAAAGGCAAAAGATAGGACCCTAAAAGATGAATTTTCCAGGTCAGTAGGAGCCCAATATGCTACTGGAGATCAATGGAGAAAACTCCAGAAAGAATGAAGGGATGGACCCAAAGCAAAAACAATACCCAGCTGTGGATGTGACTGGTGATAGAAGCAAGGTCTGATGCTATAAAGAGCAATATTGCATAGGAACCTGGAATGTCATGTCCATGAATGAAGGCAAACTAGAAGTGGTCAAACAAGAGATGGCAAGAGTGAACTTCGACATCCTAGGAATCAGCAAACTAAAATGGACTGGAATGGGTGAATTTAACTCAGATGACCATTATAACTAAATTGCAGGTAGGAATCCCTCAGAAGAAATGGAGTAGCCATGATGGTCAACAAAAGAGTCCAAAATGCAGTACTTGGATGCAATCTCAAAAACGACAGAATGATCTCTGTCCATGTCCAAGGCAAACCATTCGATACCATGGTAATCCAAGACTATGCCCCAACCAGTAACGCTGAAGAAGCTGAAGTTGAATGGTTCTGTGAAGACCAACAAGACTTTTTAGAACTAACACCCAAAAAAGATGTCCTTTTCATTACAGGGGACTGGAATGCTAAAGTAGGAGGTCAAGAAACACCTGGAGTAACTGGCAAATTTGGCCTTGGAATGTGGAATGAAGCAGGGCAAAGACTAATAGAGTTTTGCCAAGGAAATGCACTGGCCATAGCAAGCACCCTCTTCCAACAACACAAGAGAAGACTCTACACATGGACATAACCAGATGGTGAACACAGAAATCAGATTGATTCTATTCTTTGCAGCCAAAGATGGAGAAGCTCTATACAGTCAACAAAAGCAAGACCAGGAGCTGACTGTGGCTCAGATCATGAACTCCTTATTGCCAAATTCAGACATAAACTGAAGAAAGTAGGGTAAACAGCTAGACCATTCAGGTATGACCTAAATCAAATCCCTTATGATTATGCAGTGGAAGAGAGAAATAGATTTAAGGGCCTAGATCTGATAGACAGAGTGCCTGATGAACTAAGGAATGAAGCTCGTGACATTGTACAGGAGACAGGGATCAAGACCATCCCTATGGAAAAGAAATGCAAAAAGGCAAAATGGCTGTCTGGGGAGGCCTTACAAATAACTGTGAAAAGAAGAGAAGTAAAAAGCAAAGGAGAAAAGGAAAGATATAAGCATCTGAATGCAGAGTTCCAAAGAATAGCAAGAAGATATAAGAAAGCCTTCTTCAGTGATCAATGCAAAGAAATAGAGGAAAACAACAGAATGATAAAGACTAGAGATCTCTTTAAGAAAATTAGAGTTTCCAAGGGAACATTTCATGCAAAGATGGACTCGATAAAGGACAGAAATGGTATGGACCTAACAGAAGCAGAAGCACCTTAAGAAGAGGTGGCAAGAATACACAGAAAAACTGTACAAAAAGATCTTCACGACCCAGATAATCACGATGGTGTGATCACTCATCTAGAGCCGGACATCCTAGAATGTGAAGTCAAGTGGGCCTTAGAAAGCATCACTACGAACAAAGCTAGTGGAGGATTTAGAATTACAGTAGACCTATTTCAAATCCTAGAAGATGATGCTGTGAAAGTGCTGCACTCAATATGCCAGCACATTTGGAAAACTTAGCAGTGGGCACAGGACTGGAAAATGTCAGTTTTCATTCCAATCCCAAAGAAAGGCAATGCCAAAGAATGCTCAAACTACCACACAATTGCACTCATCTCACATGCTAGTAAAGTAATGCTCAAAATTCTCCAAGCCAGGCTTCAGCAATACAATACATGAACTTCCTGATGTTTAAGCTGGTTTTAGAGAAGGCAGAGGAATCAGAGATCAAATTGCCAACATCTGCTGGATCATGGAAAAAGCAAGAGAGTTCCAGAAAAACATCTATTTCTGCTTTATTGACTATGCCAAAGGCTCTGACTGTGTGGATCACAATACACTGTGGAGAGATATGCATACCAGACCTGCCTCTTGAGAAATCTGTATGCAGGGCAGGAAGCAACAGTTAGAACTGGACATGGAACAACAGACTGGTTCCAAATAGGAAAAAGAGTACTTCAAGGCTGCATATTGTCACCCTGCTTATTTAACTTATATGCAGAGTACATCATGAGAAACGCTGGACTGGAAGAAACACAAGCTGGAATCAAGATTGCTGGGAGAAATATCAATAACGTCAGATATGCAGATGACACCACCCTTATGGCAGAAAGTGAAGAGGAACGAAAAAGCCTCTTGATGAAAGTGAAAGTGGAGAGTGAAAAAGTTGGCTTAAAGCTCAACATTCAGAAAATGAAGATCATGGCATCCAGTCCCATCACTTCACGGGAAATAGATGGGGAAACAGTGGAAACAGTGTCAGACTTCATTTTTGGGCTCCAAAATCACTGCAGATGGTGACTGCAGCCATGAAATTAAAAGACGCTTACTCCTTGGAAGAAAAGTTATGACCAACCTAGAGGGCATATTCAAAAGCAGAGACATTATTACTTTGCTGACTAAGGTCCGTCTAGTCAAGACTATGGTTTTCCCTGTGGTCATGTATGGATGTGAGAGTTGGACTGTGAAGAAGGCTGAGGGCCAAAGAATTGATGCTTTTAAACTGTGGTGTTGGAGAAGACTGAGAGTCCCTTGGACTGCAAGGAGATCCAACCAGTCCATTCTGAAGGAGATCAGCCCTGGGATTTATTTGGAGGGAATGATGCTAAAGCTGAAACTCCAGTACTTTGGTCACCTCTTGTGAAGAGTTGATTCATTGGAAAAGACTCTGATGCTGGGAGGGATTGGGGGCACGAGGAGAAGGGGACGACAGAGGATGAGATGGCTGGATGGCATCTCGGACTCGATGGACGTTAATCTGAGTGAACTCCGGGAGATGGTGATGGACAGGGAGGTCTGGCGTGCTACGATTCATGGAGTCTCAAACAGTCGGACACGACTGAGGTACTGAACTGAAGTGAAAGTAACTCAATAACTGCACTGTCTTCTCTGATAGAAGTTCAGTGTAGCATATTTTTCTTTAAATTTTTGGAACAGTATCACAGGAATAATATCTTGTGAGGGTATATGAAGTAATTTTGCACATTCTTTTAAAAAGTTAATGTCTATGTTAGTGCAGAAAAGGAGAAGTTCCACAAAAGAACCACAAGTGTAATGAAATAGACAAGGCTAGGTAAAGAGGGGAATAATCTATCCTTACTTAATGTTGAGTTATATGTATAAATTCAGTTTGTCTAAAAATATTAGTACTGCAGAAATTAGTGAAGCTAGGTAGCACTAGCTGTTGAAGCATCCTAATATGTTTTCAGTCCTAAAAGAAACTGTTTATTTTCACTTTTTGCTTTGGAAACCATCCAAAATATGCTTTAATAACAGTGTTTTGACAACAGAATGACTTTAGTCAAAAAGCTTCAACAATGAAATTAGAGTACCTTTTAGTTAAAGAGGAAATAAATGAAGAGGGTGAGGCACGATGCGTGTGCAGAGATCCAGGCAGATCATCTGATTAAGCATGGGGGATTGAACCTGAAAAGATTTATGGGACCCTTAGCAATTTGCTTTATGCTGGTTATAATTGAAACACTGCTTATTCTCTATTTCCCTTCTTAACTTTCTCTGCATCACCGCTCTTTTTGAGTCCATCTATCTTAATGAAGTATCAATCTTCTGTCTTTCTTGCTTGCTTTACATTTCAGATCTTATAGGGGGTTGAAGTAGTTTTCTCAGCTGGACCCACTCAGTAGCCAGAGGCCAACTTTGCTTCCAAGTCAGACTCCATGCAATTTTCCCCATTAGGCACTTGCTTCATTGTCTACACGAGAGCAATAAAACTTATCAGCTAGCTCAATCAAACAAGTCAGCTGGAAACATCTTGCTGTGAATGAACAGAACAGTTAAAAAAAAATAGCTTCCTTGGAATTGTTGTAGGAACAGTCTAGATCTGTTGTTTGAACATTAGACATACTTTCTACATCTGCATGTTTGTACCTTTCTAAACTCTAGTACGGGCATTGTATGGAAGAAAGTACTATCACACTTTTCTTTATAAGTTAAGGAATGGGATTGGAGGTGTGAGATATGAGCCTTAAATGAGCTATTATAGGATATTATAGGAATAAGTTCATACTTTATTCTATGAATAACCATTTTGAACAAATAACTCCTTTTCCAGCAGCAATTAAGTATCCATTCTCTTTCTTATAATAAGAGAAATCGTGCTTATGAAATATTTTAAATTCATCTAGGACACTCCCTGAACCTTGAATGGGAAGATCTTAATATGAGTGGTATCCTGAACAAATGTGTGAAGTGAGAAATCAGATGGAAATAGACACAGAAGTAGGAAGCTGGCATCACCCAAACAACCATCATTATATGTGCATATATATAAATGCATGCAGGATGCTTATTGGGAGATATATATATACACACATACATACATACACAGACACATATGCCCTACTTCCTTTTTGCCATTTTATAGCTTCTGCTGGTTCTAGGCCCTGCATATGGTGTTCATGTGGATAGTTATGGTAGTTTGTATTTTAGTGTTCAGATAGTTTACCACATCAGCATGACTGATTTATAATTAATCTTGGTTTGTAGTAGGTAGAAACCAACCAATACCCTTTTATTTCTGGGGTTGTGAAAGTTACTTTTCTATAATAGTAATAGTTACTTTCAGTCATTTAAGAAGCTGGTTTCTCTAAAGAATATCATAAATCCCTCAGACATAAACACCACATTGTTCAAGTTTAGAGGATCATTAAAGATGTATTGAATCAAATAACAGAGGATGTTTGCTTCTGACCATATCTCAGTACATCGTGCAAAAGTGTTCAAAGCAAATTTTCTGCAACCTTTCAATCTGTAGAAATGTCTCTTTATCAAAGAGCCTTTAGCTTTGTATAGATCTAACCCATTGAATAAGTATTTTCCTAACATAAAAGATACATAATTTGTTTTCATGTTTACAGTGATTCATTAAATTTGACATTAACACAGAATAAATTAATAAAAGACCATTTTAACAAGGAAATAAGAAATCTGGGATGCTCACATCAGCCTTATATTTAATGCTATAGGATTTGACCCACACAAGCCCAGCACTCTCCCTCTACTTACCTGAAAAACATGTAACTTTAGTTGTTGGTTCACTTAAAAATAAATTTATTTTTAAATTCAGTACTTAAATTCAGCAGTGTTTAGAATCCATAATAAAAACAGCACAGTATTCATAGCAAGGCTTTCTATAGATAGGATCATTGTAATTAAATAAAAAATTCCCTCCATCCTTACACTCTACCCCTATGCATGTATGTATGGATATATGTATGTATTCACATACCTGCCTATTTGCTATGAGTAGTACATTTAAAAATCAGTATTTTATATACAAGTACACAATGACAAATTGCATGTATATATAGAGGGGGTGTGTGTGTGAGTGCATGTGTGTGTGTAAGAGTGTATTACTCTTCCCACAAATATTGTTAATATAATCAATATTTTGTCATGCAGACATATGGTCTATGAGATATTAGTTACTTTTTCTTCCATCTAAAAGATAAATAATAACATGAATGCATTAATTATACAATTTGAAGTCTATAAATTATACGGATTGTTAATTTTTACCTCTTTTAATGGATAGCTTCATTGACAAGAAAAATCTGTCATTTAAATTGTTGGAAAGCTTTTGCTTTTGTTCAAAATGTTTTTTAAGGCACAAATAATTCATGCATGCTTCTCCACCGATCAACCTCTTGGAGAAAGTTTATGGTTTGATAAGAGGGTAGTGGGGTTCTGTTTTATTTTTGTCTTATAGCTAGAGGCATAAAACAGCATTTTCTGCCTATAAAGAGTACTCAGAATTCTAAATTCAAACATACCCAGGCACACGCTTCCTGCTGCCTTGCTAACCTATTTTCCAGGGTCATTTTCTTTTAAGTGCAGTTAAAATTTTTCTCTGTCGAACTGAAGTATGCACCAGAGGCTCCTGGGATTTGAGTTCACCATTCCAGCCTTTTATCTGGAGCAGGTAGCCTAAGTGAATTTTCCATCTTGTGAAACTCCTGCAGTGAGGTGGCAGAGGTGAAAATGGAGCTAAGTACTGACAGATGCGTCATGAGTCCGTAGATTGTGAATCAGGGTTGCAGGTGGAAAAAATATATATAATTTGCTGATCCTAAAAGATATATCTTTCCAGGAGCTAAACTATTCACCCCTACGTTTTCTACTTTAACATTTTTCACAGGAAGGTGGATTAAATACCTACCCTTCTCAGGTGATATAGTTCTCCACCTGGCACTCCTGCTATCAGTTGTGTTTCTTTAATAAGTCGCAAATTTTATCCATTCAAGAAGGTCACTGTGGGGAAAAGTCTTGATATAAATAACTTTCAACCCTCCCTCCCCATGCTCTAATTTTTTGGTCTGTTTGTGGAAAGTAATAACAATAGGCTAAATTTTCTCACTCTGATTTATTCTTAAATATTTTTAAAAATTATTTTGAGTTTCCTGAGCTGTAAGCAACAAGCCAGCAGAGTTTCAGAGAGCTGAGTGACTCATTGGTTTTTAGATTTTAGCTTCTTGTGGCTACAAAGGTATGAGTTTCTGTCTGAGATCTGATACATTTCATACATTTAATTTGGTCCTGCACGTTTTAAGTCTGAATTAGCTGCCAATATTTAAAAATTAAGAAATTTTAGCTTCCTTGAATGTTTGAGTGAACCAGTAACACCATCCTAATTCTTGAATGGCCACAAAAGCTATCTAGAATTGAACCCCATCCTGCCACTGTAGTGCAGGCCCCCTCAAATTCGAATGTTCTCCATTACTTGAGGTCAAGTGTCCATTACCGTTCATCATTCTCTCCATTTAGCTTCGCTTGTTTACTTTAACTATCTGTTCATTGAACTTATTTGAACTTTCTACTCATTCTGTATGAAGAGCATAGTCACTCCAAATTGTCCATTTCTTATGAATGAATGTGTGCTGCCTGGAGAGATGCATTAAAAATAATGCTGGTGCTCTGTCTGCCCTCAGCAGGAAAGCCTGCCTCCAAGACTCACACTATCTGCCAGGGGAGGCAGTGAGACCAGTCATTCTAGACACAGTTGACACACACTTGTGATGAAGGACAGCAAGATTTCCTGAAACACTCCCATTATAGCAAGTAGAAGAGAAGCTAATGCTTATTGAACTTTTTTTTCAAACAGATTAACATACTTTCATAGATCTTGCTTCCATAATAATCCTGTTAGCCTTAATGTACAGATGAGAAGCTGAAGTTCAAGGTTTCATCAGTTGTGATAAAGTCTAGTAAGTGCTGGTCTTAAGTTTTGAATGTTCATCTCTATTATATTGTGCTCCTTTAGTGTTTTGAAAACTCACTTTTTCTGTTTTTAAGAGCAGTCAGTGAATACCTGTACCAAAGAATTAGATACTAAGAGTAAACCCTTTCAGGGAAATTGATATCTACTGCTCTATTTGTGGAGAAGGTGATAGCACCCCACTCCAGTACTCTTGCCTGGAAAATCACATGGATGGAGGAGCCTGGTAGGCTGCAAAGTAGTCCATGGGGTCGCGAAGAGTCGGACGTGACTGAGCGACTTCCCTTTCACTTTTCACTTTCATGCATTGGAGAAGGAAATGGCAGCCCACTCCAGTGTTCTTGCCTGGAGAATCCCAGGGACGGGGGAACCTGGTGGGCTGCCGTCTATGGCGTTGCACAGAGTCGGACACACTGAAGTGACTTAGCAGCTCTATTTATTGAGGGCTTATTATGTGTCTATCATGGTACTAGAGACTTGATAAAGGTTATCTCATTTACTTCTACAATTTCCCAATTTGTAGGAAGGTATTATAATCATCACTTTATAGAAGAGGAAACTCAGGTTCTGTTACCTCAGACAATAATATATCCAAGATCATAAAACTAATAAGTCTCTGAGGCAGGACTGAAATCCTGAGGAATGTTCTCTTCAATGCCTAGTGTCTGTGCCCCACAACATTAAAAGTCTGGTTGAAATGTGTAATAAAATAGGGATATAACCATACTGCCAAAGATAAATCACAGCCATATCAATTTCCACTAGGTCTGTTTCCTGAGATTTTGAATGAGATCAAAGGTAGTTCAGTGTCTTGGGTCAAGCCTCTCAGTTTCACTTCTGTAAAACATTATGAAGAAGTATATCAACTTAAAACATATTGAATGAATGAGATCAAGGGTTTTGATGAGAAACAACCTTCTAGTGCCCACAAAGTCTTCTGCTGATGTGGGAATAGAACCCCAAGACCCACCCCAAACTGGGAAGGTCACTTGTTACCTTCTCTTAAAATCTGAGCCTGATTTGTAGCTACTTATGCTTGACTTTCCCTGGTGGCTCAGAGGTTAAAGCATCCTCCTGGAATGTGGGAGACCCAGGTTCCATCCCTGGGTTGGGAAGATCCCCTGGAGAAGGAAATGGCAACCCACTCCAGTACTCTTGCCTGGAGAGTCCCATGGAGGGAGGAGCCTGGTAGGCTACAGTCCATGGGGTCACAAACAGTTGGACAGGACTATCAAGCCTCCCTATATATATACGTTTATGCTTGACTTTGCCTAATTTATATACCATATCTTCATTTTTGTCTTTTAAATAATTTGGGGGTTGAAGTGCATGTAATTAATAAGAAAAATCACTCCCTTTAGAAGAATTTACATGGAAAAGTTAAAAGAAAAGTGACAAAAATCTCACAGTGATAATATGGAGCCAGCTAATAGTAAATGGGCTTTGGTATGCTATTTAACATAGGAGAGATAAGTTGCATGGGCCAGGAGTTGTCAGATTTTATGACATCACCCTTTGATAGCTCCAGGCATAGAATGGTTGTATTTCTAAGTCATGATCACACGTGACTTTTAAATTATCCCCATGGTTCTCATTTTTTTACTTGTAGTAAGTCTATTCCTATAAGCATTCCCATTATTATTTTATTATAACATTCTAATGTTTTACTGCAAAAGTTTAGTTCTTAAGGTAGGACCTCTCATAGAATGTCTTTTCCTCTCTCCAATCAAACAGTATTTCTCACTTTAAATTTTTTATCATCCTTCCCAAATAGTTATTCTTAATATATAGTATAGAAATAACTCTTTTACCATTAAATTTACAAATTTTAAAGTAATTATTAGCATATATTTTAAAAACAATGTAAAATGCAGTCCTACATTAGGTAAATAATCATAATCTCTCTTCTCAAGCAAACAGTTATTGTTTGTCTACAGCAGTGTTATGTTTTCATAAAACTTTATGATGAGCATAGGAATACATAACCATATAAGTTTTAAACTTTCTTAATGAAGTATTACATTCAAATATAAATACCAAAAATTATTTTGCAAAATAATATAAATGAAAGTAATCTGATATTTTTACAGTGCTTTAGCCTCAGTATCTCTGAATAACATAAGATAGTCCTTTACCTGAAATAATGTATCATCTAGAATAAGATGGGCTTCCCTTGTGGATCAGCTGGTAAAGAATCTGCCTGCAATCCGAGACACCTGGGTTCGATCCCTGGGTTGGGAAGATCTCCTGGAGAAGGATATAGCTACCCACTCCAGTATTCTGGCCTAGAGAATTCCATGGGCTGTATAGTCCGTGCAGTCACAAAGAGTCTGACACGACTGAGCGACTTTCACTTTCAGAATAAGATACCAGCCTGTAAAGCAGATACCCATTATACAAGAAACTATATATGAAGAACAGGATTCAAACAGAATGCTCTACAAGTGCATAGGGGTACATCGATTCTATTCCTGAGATTTAGGGGGCAGGGTGTGTTGACAGCACTGTAATTTGACATGGGATAGTGAAGTCACTCAGTTGTGTCCGACTCTTTGCAACCCCAGGGACTGTAGTCTACCAGGCTCCTCCGACCATGGGATTATCCAGGCAAGAATACTGGAGTGGGTTGCCATTTCCTTCTCCAGGAGGAAATTTGACATAGTGAGTGATATATGGGAGAGAAAGAAACAGAAAGCCCTGGGAGATTTTCAGCAATGAGCTAATTGGGCAAAAAAAAAAAGTATGGAAGAGTAAAATGAGGGCTAAATGATTAATTTAGCTACTCAATATCTTTAAGTGGTTAGTGAAAGAGGACTTTATTAATTTAAGAGTAAAACGTATCATGTTAAAATATCTTGTTAGAAAATACATAGATACTTTGTTGTTAGGTTTGTTTTTTTTTCAGTCACACAGGTTTGCTTAGATTCTATGTAAATTAACATTGACATGACAGTTTCAGTAGCTACAGAATAAATTTAAATTATTGTTTAGCTTACAAAGTAATTTTTTAACCCACTGTGAAGTTTTTTCATGACAATAATTAGAAAATGAACACTTCAGAATCTGCTATAAAATTCTATTTAAAAGATACCAAAGGAAGTGTAAACAGCAATAATTTTGAGTGAAACCTATGCCAGTTTTCCTGGAAGAAAAAAATGACGACTTATCTCTAGTAGGATACTAACACACATCAGTGGATTAGTTTTTAATTCTCTTCAGTTCAGTCGCTCAGTCGTGCCTGACTCTTTGTGACCCCATGAATAACAGCACGCCAGGCCTCCCTGTCTATCACCAACTCCCGGAGTTCACTCAGGCTTCCATTGAGTCAGTGATGCCATCCAGCCATCTCATCCTCGGTCGTCCCCTTCTCCTCCTGCCCCCAATCCCTCCCAGCATCAAAGTTTTTTCCAATGAGTCAGCTCTTCGCATGAGGTGGCCAGTGAAGTGTTTAATTATAAATACTGCCTTTAGGAGGGCTTCCCAGGTGGTGCAGTTGGTAAAGAACATGCTTGCCAATGCAGGAAATACAAGTGATGTGCATTTGATCCTGGGTTGAGAAGATCCCTTGGAATAAGAAATGGTAACCCACTCAAGTTTTCTTTCCTGGAAAATTCCATGGACAGAGGAAACTGTCTAGCTACAGTCCATAGGGTCACAAAAAGTCAGACGCAACTGAGTGACTGAGCATGAACTATCATGAGCATTGCAAATATATGTAAATAATTTGAGCTGGTGATTTTAGAATGCTATTGCTTTAATTTCTTAGAATGTGAATTTTCAATTATTGCAAGCTCTTGCCTCATATATGTATTCTTGGTTTTCATGTCAAGTTCAGTCATCTGTGTGACAAATATATTAATATCTGTAGTCTCCATTCATATACAATCACTGATTTTCTCTAATGACACTGATGACTGTCACTGGTAGAAATAGGATTATGTTTCTACACTTGAAGAGTTTACAATGACTTGTGAATGTGTGAGGGGTGGAAGAGTAGATAAAGCATATACTAACATGTACTTATTCAACAAAGTTATTTAATATCTATTAAAGAAGTGTTGCTCATTTTTGGAATACTACAAAGATTCAGACTTATTCATGAAGGGGGCCCTAAAAGTCATTTTATGAATTGTAAAGATTTAGAGGAAGTTGAGTTCATTCAAGTCAGAGATAAGAAAATTTAAAGATTGAAATATATTTTAAATGAACCTTGAACAGAGGTTGACAATTGGTAGTCTTTTATGTGTGGATGTGTGTTTTTCTTCTTTATTATTAGTACTCCTTTTGAGAGTCACTGAAATCTTTTTAGTATTCTTGGTATAGATCTATTTCTCTCTCATATTTCCTTTTCTTCCCTGTTTATTCTCCTATAGTTATGAACATTCTGTATCACCCTTTAGAATCAATGTTCTTGAACTATAGCAATATAAGATGGTGATATGATGCCAAGGCTCAGCAGAGAGATTATATATTGAAATCATTTTCAAATCAGATATCTTACATTAGAAGAAGGCTGAAAGAATAAAGGTTTTGTCACAACTTGTCATAAATGTGATTACAGATTGCCACCTGCTTTGGATAACAAGTGATTTTCTAGAGAAGTTGTCTACAACATGGTTGCCTTTATCAGTATGTTTTCTTCTCTCCTGGCATTGTATTTGTCATTTTTAATACGAGATTTTGTTATCTATCGGAGTAAAGCAAACAATTTGTTTTCTGCTTGAAATAGTAGAGATGTCACCCCAAGCTCCAAAAGACAGTTCTGCCTCTTTTTCTTTTTCCATGAATGTATTGGAAGGAGTGTGGTTTCTGACTATTTCATACATATCTATATTTCCTCTCTATATTGATTGCAATATTTTTGCTGACAAATTGGGTTATAAATATAACTCCAGACAACAGATATGTTCTAAGTTTGATTATAGTAGAATAACTATATTTCGTGACATGATCATGAAGAAAAGAAAAAAAATCCTGATATTTAGATAAAGTGGGTCTTAGAACTTCCACATATTTAAAAGGCTGTTGGAAACAAATTAGAAATGGATAGATGCTGAAGCTGAGCCTCAGTCCATTATTTAAAGCAAGTGACTGAAAATGTTGATTTTCCTGCCACAGGGGGAATGTCAGCACTTATAAAGAAAAAGATGTTGACTTGAAGCAAATGAGTTAGAAGGCTACATCGCAAGCTTTTCTATGGTTAAGTGAAAGTTGATGAAGAGTGGCTTTTCCCTTTATGAAACAGTAAATTTGACTTTATGTACTAAAAATTATATGACACATTCCTTACCAAAGTCAGGTAGTGTCCTTAATTGCATCTTATATTAACAACTTAAATCCTCACAATCACACTATGAAGTAAATATGGTTCTTATCTTCCTCATTTTAAATAAGGGGAGATAGAGTTCCAGAGGGTTTAAGTAATTTGCTGAGAGTGATGCAGTTATTAAGTAGTAGAAGCAGATTAAAACCTATATGGTCTGGTCTCAGATTCTCTCTGCTCTTAACCATTTTATTATGTTGTCTAATGACACACATGACCCCTTTTAAAGTGAAATAATGTAATCTTAACATTTTGCACTTAGATTGTACAGAGGATTAAAAATCACAATTAATTTATATCTTTAGGATAGAATAGGGAAAGATATTATTTTAAGGCAGAATTAATTTAATCACTAATGACCCTGTTAAGAACTTTACTTTGCAATGATCAGTTTTCTAAATTAATGTGATTATTAGTGTCATGTAAATACCTTTTCCAGTCTGAGTTTATCACTGAAAATTTCAGATAATAGAAATAATTGTAAAGTTGTGGTCTCGTATGTAGAAACATAGTCAGAAATAAACATGAAATTTAACCATTCATGGGCTTCCCTGGTGGCTCAGCATAAAGAGTCTGCCTGCAATGAGGGAGACCTGGGTTTGATCCCTGGGTTGGAAAGATCCCCAGAGAAGAGAAAGGCTACCCACACCAGTATTCTGGCCTGGAGAATTCCATGAACTGTATAGTCCATGGGGTAACAAAGAGTCGGACACAACTGAGCAACTTTCACACTTTGAACATTCATTGTAGACAGGCATTTTGTTTCAACATTATACATTTTTTAATCCTAATCAAGGAAAGTAACTTTACTTCTCCTATTACTGCTATAATAATCCAGTATAGAATATGAAGCAAAAACAAAATGATACAAACTCAAAATTCTTAAAAATTCCTATTGACCATGCTTTATGAGTCTAATCAAATAAGTAGATACATTTAACACAAAATATCAATTATGTTATTTAAAATCCTAAAAAATGATGCTGTTAAAATGCTGCATTCAATGTCAGCAAATTTGGAAAACAGCAGTGGCCACAGGACTGGAAAAGGTTAGTTTTCATTCCAATCCCAAAGAAGGGTAATGGCAAAGAATGTTCAAACTACTGTATAATTACACTCAATTCACATACTAGTAAGATTATGTTCAAAATCCTTCAAGCTAGGCTTAAGCAGTATGTGAACTGAGAACTTCCATATGTACAAGCTGGTTTTAGAAAACGTAGAGGAACCAGAGACCAAACTGCCAATTTTTGTTAGATCGTAGAGAAAGCAAGAGTATTCCAGAAAAACATCTACTTCACTATATCTGCTACACTAATGCCTTTGACTATGTGGATCACAATAAACTGTGGAAAATTCTTAAACAGATAAGAATACCAAATCACACTTCTGTCTCTGATAAACCTGCACGTGGATCAAGAAGCAACAGTTAGAACCGACATGGAACAAGAACAGAGATGAAGACATAGATAATGGACTTGTGGGTATAGTTGGGGAAGGAGGCCGTGGGGTGAACTGAGAGCATAGCACTGAAACATATACATTACCAGTGTGTAAAATAGATAGCTATTGGGAAGTTGCTGTACAACACAGGGAGCTTAACCTGATGTTCTGTGATAATCTAGAGGGATGGGCAGAGAAGGCAATGGCACCCCACTCCCAGTACTCTTGCCTGGAGAATCCGATGGAAGGAGGAGCCTTGTAGGCTACAGTCCACAGGGTCGCAAAGAGTCGGGCACAGCTGAGCGACTTCAATTTCTTTCTTTCTTTCTTTCTACTCATTATCATAGCTCACTAATGAATAAAATTATGTGACAGAAATGCATAATATTAAAATAATTAAGAGTTTACTTATGAGTTATAGGATTGTATGAGACTTTTCTATTTTTTGAATTCAGTTTTCCCCTTCACACATTGTTTTTCAGCTCACATTATTAAGTACCTTTGCTTTGGTAATGCTCTATGCGAGGTGTTGCCTTGCCAGAGTCAGTAAGATGATTAGGTCCTCTGTCTGATGGTACCTTCACCAGGGTGTAGTGTCAGCAGGTAAATGAATTTATTTGTAAGGCAATTTCTAGGGTTACTGCTGTAGGGACACAAGACAGAATAATGAGATAAAAATGACTAGGTTGGGGGAACAAGACAAAAGTTCCTATATATAAGGCACAGTCAGAGAAGATCTGAGAAGTTTAAGAATAAAATTGAGGCCAAGATGATAAGAGTAACATATTTGAACAACAATCTGGTCAAAGGCCCAAGGGGAAGAGGCTCTGCCTTGCAAAAATGGGAAAGGGCCCCAGCTGGGTAGGCTGTCTAGAAGGCTAGTGGGGCTTTGATAGCTGGAGTCAAATGTTAGCTCTTCTTAATACTTCTTTTTGTTTTTTTTCTACGCTAGACATATTATATATTTTCAAATATTTTAATTGAAATATATATCTTTTTAAAATATAGATCTGTTTTTAATAGAAATAACAAACATAAAAATGTCTGTGGACAAAATAAAACAGCAGTAAATGAACTGGTAGATACATTATAACTGCATTATGTGCAAATGCACATGCTTTTGGGCAATGACTAGAAGATATCAAAGCATATAATTATGTTTGAGTGGATTAATAACTTTTTGAAAACTAATTCATTTAAACTTTCAGCTAATTAATTTTTACAGTGAGGTAAGGGAAAATCATGTCATTTATTCCCTTCACAAACTTCAGGAACTGCTTTTATCTTTTACTTTAAAATTCCTGGAGGCTGTTACTATGCTTCTCTTTATTGTAATGGCCTGGTTTCAGATCACTAGTAAATCTGGACGTTCTGGACGTGTTTATTGATAGTTTTATTGACTATGTGTAAGTCACTATCATTTAAAGAATGTACATATTTTGGCTGAATATACATATTTTGGCCACCTCATTATGAAATTATAAGCAATGATATATCCTTGAAAAATATATGCAGTGTTTAACTTCAATTATTTGAGATTAAAAATGAACTTTATCTTATTATATTAGCATATTAATAACTAAAACCAGAATTTACAGTTACTACCTGAATATCTTCCTACAAAAGAACATGAAACATTGCAATGATTAGAAGTCAGGTAGTTTAATGTTGTTATAGGAAACCTGCATTGGGATTTTAAATGGTTGGAATATAATGACAGAGAAGCAAATTTAAGATGGAAAATTTAGACCACATAGCAAGGGTAATTTTAATAACTATTTGACAAATGAAATTAAAGTATCTAATCTATCTTCTGAAAGCAGTGTTTGGTCTACGGCCATACCACCCTGAATGCCCACGATCTCATCTGAAAGCACTGTTCAAGATCCTATACTATATTATATACATTAAATATGTTAAATATGGGCTCTAGATATTTTTTATGCAGTGATACTTGAGAGTAGCTTGATTCCTCTTCACTAAGAACTAATTCATGAACTGTTTTACAGCAGATAGCTAAAATATTGTGTATATAAACAACAGTGAAAGTGAAACTCACTCAGTTCCAACTCTTTGTGAACCAATGGAACCCACCAGACACCTCTGTCCATGGAATTCTCCAGGCAAGAATACTGGAATGGATTGCTATTCTCTTATCCAGGGGATCTTCCTAACCCAGGAATCAAACCTGGGTCTCCTCTACTGCAGGCAGATTCTTTACCATCTGAGCCACCAGGCAAGTCCTGTAGACAGTCCTGAACAACAGTATTGTTCCCTTAAAAATCTGCTAAGAGGGTGGATATATAAAGTCTTCCTTCCAGAATATAACTTTTAAAGAATACAAATAGATTTTATAACACTGTAATATTAAAATAATAAAATTGATTGATTCCAAAAGAAACTGTGAGCAATTTATGTAATTTAATTTAAGGCTATGGTCTTTACTTCCACATTTTATTTATCATGGCTGAGAAAGATCTGCATGTGCTTCTTTATATTTGATTCCTTTTGATTTTCTTTCATGCACGTGGAGTTGCTATAGTAACCAAACTTTTGAAAGCCCAGTTTTGGGTTACTTCTCTGATTTTATATGCTGAACTTAAAAGTATTACTATTTATGTATGGTAGCTAATTAATTGCCCTGGCTATTTTGTATCACGATCTAAATGTGGGAAAGCTGGAGAACCACAAAGTACATGCATGATTTTGTCCATAGTTTCTCATTAATTTCTAAATTTAACTGCAAAATGTAATGATAAACTTAAGAAAGATTTTCTCTTTTAGTGGCCTCAAACCAAAGTTCCAATTTCTCAGTTTGGAATAGTGCAGGTAGTAGCATATTTGACAATTCTCTTTTTTCCAAACATGTTATTCCTTAAACAGTCATGTCTAGGGGATGCTCTATTCGTTTTCTTTTTCCTTTGACATGAAGAAAGATGCTAAAGACTGAAGCAACACATCTTCTCTACTCATTCAGGAGTTTTGGAAGAGGGCATTGAAGTATGGCCAATTTTATTTTCTGATGGAAACTCCTGCAGACCAAAAACTAGGTCAAAAACTGCTGACCTTCTGTGAGCAATCTTTTCTGGTGATCAGATGGGAAAGGCTTTTGATGGTGGTCTGTGAGTTTGGAGTCCAGCAAGTGGAAATCAACACTGCTTGAGGTATTTGGTGTGTGAACTTTAATAAAAATATTTCACATCAAAAAATTCCTAAGAGAATATATATATATAGTCCACTTTAATCATCTAAAGTTTTAAAACCAAAATTCTAGATAGAAGTTTTTGGAGAGTTGGGTGCTTTGAAAGTTGACATGTTTTTGAAATGTTTTTATTTTAGGAAAAAAATTGAGCTATTGGTACAATTCAATTTGAAAAAGAGACTAGCATTATCTTCCTATTTTATCAAGTGTTATAATCTAAAATGTTAGCTTTGTACAAAGTCAATTATTTATTATAACTATTTAGGCAAATAAGTATTAACAGATAGAAGGAATAAAGCCAAGGAAAATTTAGCCTGAATATGATAAATTAATAATTGTAAACATTATTTGTTTTATAATTGTTTCCCAGAAGATGTGGCAAAATCTCTCCTCCCAGGGTCACTTAAGGCTGACTTGATCAGCTTAGACTGTGGGCTTGGCCAGCTAATAAAGTTTGGATTTCTCCAATTCCCAAATACTATTTACTGCATATAGTATATCACTATTATTATTTTAGTAAGTCTAGAGGGGGCAAAATCGTTTATAATCCTTGGAGGAATTGTGATCGCTATTATTACAACATCTCTGGTTGTGAAACTAATGGAGAAGAGGCAGAAAATTGCAGACAGCTGGCAAGGGGAAATGGTTTCATTTTCTATTATTCCCCCTTATTAACTACTAATTCCCTCTCATATTAACCCTGCTTGACAGTCTTTAGAAATTAAAGTGTTTATGAGGTCCCAGTCTTCTATATACTGTCAGTGATACTTTCTAGAGTCAATGGTTCCCCACCTTAAATAATAGCTCTACATATGAGTGGGGGACCTGCCAAAAGTGACTTACTCCACTTGGAGTTCAGTGGCTTTCTTTGGAGCTTGACCTCAGATAAGCCACAAGAGCCTTGGGCTATTTGGATAAATTATATTCAGGGCAAGAAGAAAGAGATTTAGCTATTCGAAGGAGGCTGGAGTCAGCAAGTGCTAAGCCAGGTGTTGTGCTGCTGAAGAGTTTCAAGCCTGGAAGTTGCAGCACTGCAGACCTCCTGAATAATTCATCACTGCCCTCTCCTCTTTCGAGGCCATACTTTTATTTATGAACATAGATTATACTGTTATTGATTGCAATCCTCACGGAGGCATTTCATTAACTGGGAGGTTTGTCTGTTTGCATATGCTTTGTTTCCTGAGTATTTCCTTGTATTTGAACAGAAATTTACAGCTGAAGTAAAATGACAGAGAATTGACTAACAATTCTGGCTCATTCTGCAATCAGGAAGGATATTTGGAATAGTTTCCTCTAGACACCCAGATTGTTAAATCATTTTATTCCATGAATTGTCTTGTGAACTGAAAGTGTGATGAAAAACACCCAAGAAAGTATTCTTTCCAAGAATCTCCCTATTTATCTCATTTACTACTGTTGTTCTATTTAAATTATCTGAAATTTCAAATAAATTTTCCCATGGTACTTGGATTTTAGAAATACTTAAAATATTAAAGTGGCTGGGAAAGCTGCTTGACTGCTGTACAAACTAACTCCTAACTATATTAATTCAAAGGATATAAGAACCCAATTGTATTCTGTGCTGCATGGATATTCAGTTGGAATCTAAATTCTAGCTGAGTAGGACAAATGGTTCTCTTAGGTGCTTTTCTTAAGAGGGGATCCTTGAATAATACTCATGGCTCATGATACTTTAGTAACTGGCTAATTTATAACTGATAAAGCACAGTGGTGTAGAGGGTATTACAGCCAGACTGTTGACTTGAAACATAGTATTTAAAACATAAACCCTAACATAAGAACAGCATGAGATGACATAAGATTGAATTTTTAATCACACAGAAATATGATGGTCTTTTTTTCTACCATAGAAAAGAAAACCCACGAAACTTGTGGAGTATTTGTTTTTGTTGCTGTTATGGATGATTTCTTTGTTTGAAATCTACAAGGCTGAAGAGAAATGAGTCACAAAACTCAGAGGAGTCAGGATTTCCCAGATGGCAGTGATGCTCATCTGAAGAAGCCCTTCAGAAGGTCTCTGAGCTGAAGTACTTTCAAAAAAGAAGAACCAGGGAAGAAGTTCATATCAGGAACTGATTCATTTACAGAGTTACAAACAAATCCTTAAAGTTTTTCTGTTAAAAATGATTAAAAAAAAAAAGCAAGTGAAGGCACCTTTCTTATTAAATAGCATATTTTTTCATAGTTTAGTTATTTCTTTATTACAATATTGGTTTTCTTTGCACTAAATGCTACATAATTTCAATGTCTTTGTTTTCTGCTTACATCCATTCAAATCACTTCTATCCTGGCAATTTCCACGTTTATGATCTTGAAGAAATCATATTATTTTGCCAATCTTCAATTTTTTCATTTTTAGGATAGGGAATGATAATAGCATGTATGTTCATGGTCCATTTTGAAAAAGAAATACAGTGTCACTGGGTCAGTCTTATTGCCCATGAATAAAGTGAAACCAGTCCTCTTGGAGTCTGAAGCTATTTTGTACTACAGGGAGACTGTTGTTTCTACTTGCTGATAGAAAATAAGATAAATTAGTGTGTATCTTATGCCTAAGTCATTTATTTAGTGTTTCATTGATTACATAGGTATGGTAAAAAACAAACAAACAAACAAAAAAAACCCATAGAAGATAAGGCCCACTTACAAAATATCATAAAGGTAAAGCTGTAACAAAAACTATTTATTTTTATCTGTGCATCAGGGTCTTTCATGCTTTGGGATAAAAGGCACTGAAGAAAGTTGACACTTCTAATTCCTGCTGTTTGTGAGCTACATAAACATTCAAGCCAAGGGTATATGGAAATAAGTAGACATTGTGTTCTATTAGCCTTTATTCTATGAAAAAAATTGAAGTAGATTTATTCTCTTTGGATCTAAAATAAGCATTGACACCTATGCCCTTGTAACTTTGCTCACAGGAACATTAAAAGGTCTAGTTATACCAATTATGTCAATTATAAGAATGTGTATATGTACTATAGAAAGACATTGTAATTATTGTTATTTTGGGAAAAACATGATTCTGACATTCAGTTACCTTTGTAAGAAGTTTAGTTTTAAACTTGGTCCATCTCATTTGGCATCTAAACTCACCACAGATGCTTTACGATTTTATGTTTTTAATTAATGTCAACCCCCAGGTTGCACTGAGAGTTGTCTGATTTCCCTGCCAGAGCCCAGACTGAGAGAATTATGTTGGCAATAAAGAACTGATGATGCCCGCTGAAGTCTCAAATTCAGCTTTCAAACTTTCCCAAAATCTCTATCTGCTTATGCAAGAGTTTTAAAGGTGTCTTCTGCTAAAAGTTCTTCTGATGACTAGAGAAGTATCTTTAATAAATATAAAGGCTAAAAGTTGACCACATCCATTTTATTGTCTCAGTTGGCATGTTTTATTTCCTATCCAATTCTTACACAATGGAAGAAATTATTTGGGGCTATAGGTACTTTCCTTTACATGGCTTGTGTGTGTTTTGAAGGTTAGTAGTATTTACCCATAGAGCAGGCCAAGCTATAGTCATAGAGGTACATCTCAGAGACTTTAGAAAACTGAACATTTTAAAGCTGCTGAGGAAGATAGAAATACTCATTCTTAAACTTGCCATTGATCCATCCATTCAAACCATATTGTTTGTGTACTTAGTGTATGTATGCCTATTTCAAAAATAAATAAAATCCAGCTATCTAGAAATTTGTAGATTAATGTAGGATATTTTTTAACTATATAAATTCTGAGAGTGAAAAGTGGCCAAGTGAGATATATGCAGTTTTGGGGCAAGGGTGACTATCAAGACCAGAGATAAGACAGAGTGAAGATATACTAAGATTCAGAAAGGAGTGTGTTTCTCCATTCATTCAACCAGTTAATATTTATTTAATATATGTCAGGCATTGATGTAGGCACCAAGGATATAAGAGATAACACAGAATGTAAGTAATATATTTTATAAAGCAAAGAAGGAAACAAAGAAAAAATAATACCAAGTAATGTTATGAACTCTGAGGAAATGTGTTAGAGAGTGATAGGCAAGGAGATTTATTATATGGAAATGTGGAAATGTTAGTTGCTCAGTAATGTCCAACTCTTTATGACCCCATGGACTATATGTAGCTTTCCAGGCTCCTCTGCCCATGGAATTCTCCAGGCACTGGAGTGGTTTGCCATTCTCTTCTTCAGGGGCTCCTTCTGATCCAGAAATTAAACCTGGCTCTCCTGCACTGCAGACAGATTCTTTACAGTCTGAGCCACCAGGGAAGCCCATTATATAGGCTCGTCTCCTTAAAGATATAATATTTGAGCTGAAGCTTGAAGGATGAAATTAACCAGATATATGAAAATAAGGGAGATGAGTGTTCCAGGCATAAAGGAGACCTAAAGGCTCTGAAACAGGCTTAGGTTTGCCAGCTGTGCTAGGATTTGAGTGGGTTTTAAGGTATGGATAGAATTTAGACATCTAAGTAAAATCCAAATAAGATTGATATTGCTTTTTTTTTTTTTTTTAATTCTCACAAAGCAGCTTCCTTTTGTTTTATCAGAATGAGTCCAGTGTCTTGCTCCTCTTTGTACAGTTCTTAGTGTTCTGCAGATTTCCTTTAGGGTATCTAGCTTCTGACAATAGTGAGTAATTCCTCAGCAAATATAGAGGGAGAAAGGAGACTGCCTCTGGGACTTAAAGAGATGACTTAAAAATAAAATTGCCTAATGGAGCACATCATGCACCTAGCATATGCTCCATTATTATAAAAATATAAGAATATTTGCTCTCATACATTTGGTAATTCCCACTTAAAATTATGATCCAGTTTCAACATAAATAGATTTTGTTTTCTATATCTCTTATTTGGAAATCTCCCCATGCTTATGAAATGCTCTAGCCTCTGATACAATAATATCAGGTAATCACTAAACCAAAGCCTTATAACAGATTTTAAAATATTAGAAAAGCCTGAAGCATTGATCTATCTCTAAAAACCTGAATGATTTAGAAATGATACTGGAATTACTTGAGCCTGGTGGTCTATTGTATTCATTTCCAGATAGAGTTCTAGTCTGCTTCTGAAAAATAACTGATATGAGTTTTAAAAAGCAAGTTAGTGAGAAATTCTGAAATATCTGATAAGCTGAAATGGGATGCCAAAATACAAAATTAAAAGTCAAAAGTACAGAGAGTAAGACCGTTTCAATGAAAGACATCCTTTAAGTGAATACAATGAAAACGGGATACAGAGAAATCATTATAGGATAGAAAACATTTCTTAATACAGCATGTTACTAAAACAAAATAGTATTTCTTGTATATTCTAAACTAGCAATAGATTATTTACTTTTTTATGTCTTATATAAAGAGGTCTTTGATAGGTGAAAAACTCAACCATTTTACAAATAGGAAATAATGTTTAATCAAGTGTTTCAGGGTGTTGTGAGAAATGCCATAAAATAGTTTTAAAATGTTATGTGGAAGGGACAACTGATTCTGTTAGAGAAGAAAGCTGAAAAAAGGAGCTAGGACTGGGGCAGAGGGCCATACATACATGAGGACTAGCTGGGTAAGTGTGGCCATGACGGCAGATATGAGATAGAACCTGCAGAGCAGTTCCAGTGGCCTATGATCGGCGCTAGTTGGGCAAGTATCAGGAACGCGGTGAAAGTAGGATGTTGGCTAATCTCAGCCACTTGAAAAGAAAGAGAAATAATGATGTATGCATAGAAAGAGGACATCACTTTATTGAGATCTGTGCCTTAGTCCTCTAATTAGCATCTCAGGTTTTTTCTTCCTAGAAATTTAAAATATACAACCTTCTCATCCTCCCTTGCTCATTTCTAAATTATAATTTTGAAAGAGGTTCCTCCAAATAAAGTGAGTTTTAATGTACCATTAATGATAATTATTTTTTCACAATGACTAATAGAAGACTTTATTATTATTGTTTCCCTTGGTGTGAAAAAAAGTGTTGCTCTTGTTTAAAGAATATGAAGACAACATGCCTTTGAACAGAGCTGATATTCCTTCCTTTCCAAAAGGGTGTCAAACATTGGGAAGCAGCAGACATTTTCTGGAGATGATTAGGTCTGTCATGTCTAAGGGGACTTAATTTAATAAGAGACAGAAATATTCTGCTATCTACTCAGAGAGATGCTGATTTCAACTGATTTGCTGCTGTTGGAAACTTGAAGAAACTGTTAGAGATTCAGTTTAGAAAACATATTGTTCATAATTTTTCTTTATCAGTAAGATAAAATTAGAAGTCTAGCAATGTTATGCTTTTTACTCTGAAAAGTACAGAGAGGCCTTAGGCAGAAGTGGATTTCTGGAAATGGTAGATTTCATAAATTTGAACTAAACTGTATCAGGCATGGAGTGCTGCCAAACTCTAATTCATTAGTTCACTGCTTGGCAGAGTTCCTTTTCCTATCAACAATAAAACATACAGGTTTCTTCTGGGGATATGAAATGTTCTCACTTCCAAAGGCAGCTTGTTCTTTTATTTAATATAAAACATATACTTCTTAAAATAAGTATAGCACAAAAACGTCTTTAGTTATAAGATGAAATTTGGGAGAATTTGTTTAATGTTACAATTTCATATAATTTGGGATGTGTGTTTTAGGAAATTAAAAGGTATCTCTAAGAATCTTTTCATTCTCTCACATCATCTTGCAACAAAAGAATTTTCTTTTTAGGCACAATGAGGATACAGGAACTCTGAGTACATCCAGGTCGTTGTACCTTGAAAATGGTTCCAGAATTGAGTGATGTTGCCTACAGCTCTACTCTGCTTGTTACCTCCTGAGGCTTTTATGAGACCTTAAAAGCCTAAAATACCAGAACTTAATGATATTTTTCTCCTTCTGATTATTATCTGCCTTAGTTTTGATCAATTGATTAAAAATAATGAAAATTTTTCTTCCTCTAAGTTTTGAGCAAAATACTATCCCAGTTTCTGGAAAAGAAATATTTCCCATTGTTAGTTGCTGTATGAAATGAAGCCCTCAGATCAGATGGGGTTTCTAGTTCTAACCTACAAGTGTAGGATTTTAGAATCCGTGCTTCCCCTTAGATTTCCTACCCAAGTTGGAATCATGCCTGTTTTTTTTCAAGAAAATCATCAAAGCAGTTGCAGCTGTTGATTTACCAGAAGAACCTGACCGTTGTCCCTGGGCATTGCTCAGACACATACAGCCACACCTAGCAACCCATAAACAGCAAGTGAGGGTAAGAAACAAGGTTTTATTCCTTCACTGGATTAAATATTAACATCTCTAAAGAAGAAGTCCATTCTAAAGAAGATCAGTCCTCAGTGTTCTTTGGAAGGACTGATGCTAAAGCTGAAATTCCAATACTTTGGCCACCTCATGCTAAGAGTTGACTCATTGGAAAAGACTCTGATGCTGGGAGGGATTGAGGGCAGGAGGAAAAGGGGACAACAGAGGATGAGATGACTGGATGGCATCACTGACTCAATGGACGTTGAGTTTGAGTGAACTCCAGGGGTTGGTGACGGACAGGGAGGCCTGGCGTGCTGCAATCCATGGAGTCACAAAGAGTCAGACACATCTGAGCAACTGAACTGAACTGAACTGAAAGAAGAAGAAAATGCTATAATATATGTGTGTGTGTGTGTGTGTGTGTGTGTGTTTAAGATTATATGTATAATTTTCCTCAGTGGCTCAGTGGTAAAGAATCTGCCTGCAACGCCGGAGACACAGGTGATGTAGGTTTGTTCCTTGGGTCATGAAGATCTCCTGGAGAAGGAAGTGACAACCTACTCCAGTATTCTTGCCTGGAAATCCCATGGAAAGAGAAGCCAGGCAGGCAATAGTCCAAAGGGTCAAAAAGAGTCAGACACAACTGAACAGGAGCATGGACAAGAATATATATATATATATATATATATGTATATATATGTATATATATATGTATATATATGTATATATATGTATATATATGTATATATATGTATATATATGTATATATATGTATATATATGTATATATATGAAAATGCTTTATGTGTGTATATATATATGTGTGTGTGTGTATGTTATCTGCTATGTATCGTGTTAAGTTGTGATTGTGATTGGGAAACATAAAAGTGAAAAAAAAATCCACCTTACTTACCAGAAGTCTGTCCCTAGTAGCAGAAAAAGCATAACAACAAATGTCCCTATTTCAAGATAGTACAGAGATAAAGCCCATAAATGTGATAAAGACAAGGAACTCTAGATGGGGAACACTTCCTTTCTAGAAGATTGGAAAGTTTTTGATCTTGAAATTCATGGAAGGAATAGTTTTTAATAGAATGCACAGAGATCCTCAAAAAAGCAATAACCCTTTCAGTGGACTTTGAAAATGATGGAGAAGTTTCTGGATTAAATAGGTAAGGGCAAAGGACAAGACAGTGTAAAGCAAAAGTCATGCGTGGTGAAAGTTGAATTCAGTTTTCCCATAAATTCATTTCTGTTTATTCAGTGAACAGTGGGGATCAACTGAACGCCTTGAGAAGGGGAGAGTGACAGTGAAAATTGGTGAGATAAGAAGATTAATCTGATTGTAGTAAATAAGTTGGATTAAAAGGGATTAGTTTCTAACTCTGCTTGCAAATAGTTGTGCAGTAGAAAGATACAGTCTTCCTGGAGTTCTATTAGGTGAGTGAACAGCACTGAATGCTATGATTACAGAGAGCAATACAGTACAGTCACACTTCATTTCATTGCACTTTATTTACTATGCTTGGCAGGTACTGAATTTTTACAAGTTGAATGTTTGTGGTAACCTTGCATAGAACAAGTCTATAGGTTCCATTTTTCCAACAGCATTTATTCATCTGATGTCTCTGTATTACATTTTGATAATTTCATATTTCAAACTTTTTCATTATTGCTATATTTATTATGCTTATGTATGATTAGTGATCTTTGATGTTACCATTGTAACTGCTTTTGGGTGTCAAGAACTGTGTCTATTTGAGACAGCAAACTTAATCAACAAATACATGTGTTCTGACTGTTCCATTGATCAGCCATTTCCCAGAAGTCTCTCTAGTCTCCCGCCCTCTCCTCAGTCCTCTCTATTTCCTGAAACATAACAATGTTGAAATGAGGTCAATTAATAATTCTGCATTGTCCTCTAAGTGTTCAAATGAAAGGAAGAGTCACACATCTCTATTTTAAATCAAAAGCTAGAAATGAATTAAGCTTATTGAGAAAAGTGTGTATAGAGCCAAGGCAGGCTGAAAACGGCCTCTTATGCCAGTTAGCCATGCTCTGAATGCAAAGGAAAAAGTCCTGATGGAATTAAAAGTTCTACTTCAGTAAACTGTGCAAGGTAAGAAAGTGAAACAGCTTCATTACTGATATGAAGAAAATTTTAGTGGTCCAGTTAGAAGAGCCCCATCATTCCTTTAAGTCAAAACCTAATCCAGAGCAAGGTCCTAACTCTCTTCAATTCTATGATGACTGAGAGAGATGAAACTGCAGAAGCAAAGTTTGAAGCTAGTAGAGGTTGGTTCATGAGGTTTAAAGAAACAAGTCCTCTCTATAACATAAAATTTCAAAATGAAGCAGCAAAGCCTGATGTAAAAGGTGCAGCAAGTAATACAGGAGACCTAGCTAAGATAATTCATGGAGTGCCTACACTAAATAATAGACTTTCAGTGCACTGTTGAGATGACAACAAAGGGGTTGAAATATTACATAAACCTTGTTAATAAAGCAAAAACATGGATTGAGAGAATATGCTCTAATTCTGAAAGAAACTCTGCTGTAAGTAAAATGCCATCAAATAGCATTGCACGCTATAGAGAAATCATTTGGGAAAGGAGGAGTCAATCGATGTGGTAAACTTCATTGTTTTCTTCCTTTCTAAGAAACTGCCACAGCCACACCAGCTTTCAGCAGCCATCATGCTTATCAGCCAGTAGCCATCAATATCCAGGCAAATTACTATGATTCTCTGAAGGTTGATGGTTATTGGCATTTTTAGCAATATTTTTAAATTGAAATACATACACTTTTTAGACACAGTGCTATTACACAATAGACTCCAGTATAGTGTAAACCTTTCTTTTTGGGGCTCCAAAATCACTGCAGATGGTGATTGCAGCCATGAAATTAAAAGATATTTGCTCCTTGGAAGAAAAGTTATGACCAACCTAAACAGCATATTAAAAAGCAGTGACATTACTTTACCAAAAAGGTTCCATCTAGTCAAATCTATGGTTTTCCAGTAGTCATTTATGGATGTGAGAGTTGGATTATGAAGAAAGCTGAGCACCAAAGAACTGGTGTTTTGAACTGTGGTGTTGGAGAAGACTCTTGAGAGCCCCTTGGACTGAAAGGAGATCCAACCAGTCAATCCTAAAAGAAATCAGTCCTGAATATTCACTGGGAGGACTGATGCTAAAGCTGAAGCTTCAATACTTTGGCTACCCGATGCGAAGAACTGACTCATGGGGGAAAGATGCTGATACTGGGAAAGATTGAAGGCGGGAGGAGAAGGTGATGACAGAGGCTGAGATGGTTGGATGGCATCACTGGCGTGATGGACATGAGTTTGAGTAGGCTCCAGGAGTTGGTGATGGACAGGGAAGCCTGGCATGCAGCAGTCCATGGGGTTGAAAAGAGTTGGACACGACTGAACTACTGAACTAAACTGATAGTGTAAACATAACTTTTATATGCACTGGGAAAACAAAATAAATTAATATGACTTATTTTATTGCAATATTTCCTTTATTGTGACAGTCTGGAACTGAATCTGCGACATCTCTGATGCATGCCCTGTGCTCAGTTGTGTTCAACTCTTTTTGACCTCATGGACTTTAGCCCACCCAGGTTCTTCTGTCCATGGATTTCCCAGGCTAGAATACTGGAGCAGGTTGTCATTTCTTTCTCCAGGGGCTCTTCCCAACCCAGGGATTGAACCCGTGTCTCCTGCATCTCCTGCATTGGCAGGTGGATTCGTTTATCACTGAGCCACCTGGGAAACCCACTACCTGTACTAGTTACTCTGTTTTCTAGTGTGTGATTTTTGTTGCTGTAAATAAAAAACATAGAGCATGTTGTAGTATAGTACATATTTATTGAAAAACACCCATGTAGACCCTTAAACTTCAAACTGATGTTTACCAACAGTCAACTGTAATTGTAAATGGTTCTCTATTTATTTACAGACTAGTGTTTTCATTCGCCAGTTTAATGAAAAGCACTTATTTTTGCTGTGTTATGTTTAAGAATAGCATGACTTAAATAATACTTACTGATTTAGCAAACCAAGGGGATGGTTAGGGCCGCAGCATGGGGCTGTTGAAAGAATACAGAAGCCAACAATTGTATTTCTGATTAATATCTGTGCAAAGTATCTTAGTTCTACATCCTTCATTCTTGCCAATGTAATCATAACAGGCTTAATAAATGTAATAATTTCTATATGTTACAATTTTATTACTGATTTGTTATACAGAGCAATGCCTTGGATTTTTTTATTAAAACTGAAATTATTGTTACTATAAATGTGGACTGAAAATATTCTAGCCTACAACACTTATAAGATTCTGATTTATAGAATTTTTTTATTCAAAAGTGAATATTAGATACCTCTGCCACTAAGAAGCTCTGTAACCCTGTATCTTAGTTTCTTCATCTGTAAAATGGGGATAAAAATACTTTTTCAGGGTGTTTGGAAAGACTAAATATGCCAATTCGTGTGAAAGAGCTCAACTAAAAGCAAAGTTTTAAAAATGCAAACACTATACAAGTGTATTTTTATTTCAATGCCATTACCTAGTTGTCATGTGAATAACCTTAGATTTTTATAGGAAATAAGTTTTAAAAGTAATTTTATTCCTGGAAGTAAAATTGCAATTTCTTTGCTATTTTTAGGGTAACAGGTAATCATAAAACAATCAAATAAAAATTCTTGGCCATTAGTATTTATAGTTTGATTTTCCTTTTAATGTTCCTTCATTAGGTATAAAAGTAAATGTTTTGTTCAGTTTTGTTTCTTTCCTTTCTTATAAAAATTATGATGATGATAATCATAATAACAACATCTATTAAGTCCTAACAGCATACTGGGCTTTACATTTAAAATAAGATACCTTATTACATCTGTAATATTATTGCAACATCTAAATGTACATACATTGCATATATGTAGCATCATTACATCTGTAAAGTGGGCACTATTATTGTATGCATTTCATAAATAAAGTGAGATTTAGAAGTATTCAAAATAATGTCTTGTATTATAGGACTAGGGAGTGAAATAGAATTCCCACTCAAATGGTCAGCAACAGGAATTTATATCCTTTCTAGTTTGTATTTACTATCTTCACACTGATAGGTAGGTTTCCAAGGATCACAGACTCTAGGAGGTCAGGTCTCTCTCTGTCTTAGGACTTTTCCCACATAACTATACACCTTAATATTTCTTCAAAAGACCTGATCACATTATTAGCTCAGAGTTGGTCTATAAATGTATTAATAGTTGAAGTCTCTTTGGTGTCACAGAATAGATTAGGGCAGGGACTTGGCTATTCAAGTTTGAGCATAAACCAGAGGGTGAAAACCTCCTTAAATTTTGCCTTATTCTAGTTGTAGCACATAGTAGATGCTCAAGAAAAATGTGAGGTTTTTTTTTTTTTTTCCTGGACAGTTCCATTCTTAATTAGAACTGACAAGGTCATGCAATAGTTCTACATCATAGAAATAAAAACTTAATATAATACATTTTTTAAAGATCAAAAGAGCTTGGCTATTTATTGTATTCATCATTGGACAGTTTTCAGGGGCTGTATTATTGCAATTTAATTTGTAGAGGCAAACTTTTAAGAACATGAAAGCTTTAGGCCTTGATCAGTTTTTCTCAGGCTTTTAATGGTAAATAAAACTGTCTTTACGATAAGTATAAAGAAAATAGAGGACTTCAAAGGACATGGAAGCAAAATATGACTGAAGCAAGAAATGCCAAGTTTTAAATGCAAATGAATATGTAGATTGATTCAGAAAAGTGGTAATTTTAAAGAGGATGTTGGCTTCTTTCGCCTTAATCTTTTCATTTAGAATTAAAACTCGCACAGGCATTCTAACCAAATGCCGGTAATTGCATATAACAAGAAATAACATAATTGCTTTTTTTTTTCTCTCTCTCTTTCTCTCTTTTTTTTCTTTTCTGTGTCTCATTGCATATGTGCCTGCTGCTATTACCTAGGAGAGAAACCAGCATATATCAGCTGTAAAAATACAAAGAATATAAGAAATTCCTATAATTGGTCCCTAACTGTCTAGGGAGAGTTGTTTCACACAAAGAAATGGTCTTGAACAAATCTTATTTGGTAGTGTGTTTCCTTCAAATCACAAAGGGGAGGAAAAATACAAATTCCAATTAATGTAATTTTGTTGGGGAAAAAAAGGGACATGGAAGGTAACTTTTAACATCCTAGATATGCTTATAAATTCTCAAAGCCACTGAGACTTAGTGACTTCTGAAGACTTAAAGTATGTTAAAAGGTAGACCTGCATTTAAATGCTGATCTCAACTTTTCACTGGGGACCACTAAAAGCCTTTCAGAAGAAAAGACCAGGATCAGCAAAACATGAAATCATTATAGCAGCAGACTTTCTAGGTCTGCTTTATATTACACTTTTGAAAAGGACATTTGTTTAAGGATATGATAGTTATATCCTGCATGTAATGCATACTCAACTGGGGGCAAGCAGGGAAAGCGTGTGCAGGGGTTGGCGGGGAACGATGAAGCACTTTGACTGAGGTCACAGACCAAAACACAGGAGAACTGGCCCAGACTCCAGCTATTTCTTAACAATTCATTTGTGAAGGCATTCTAATTCCTAATGAGGGGGAGAAAATGAACAGGGTACAGTTTCTGTAAATGTGCCCCTGAAATATGAGAACATGATTTCGACTATTGAAAAGGTAGCCATGGTGGAATAGACCCCAAATGTCCTTGCCTTCTTTCAAAATCACTTGATCACAGTTATTCCTTTTAGTTAAAAAAACACTGGATGTAGCTCTCTCTTCAAGCTTATTGACACAGATGTGAACATTAGCCAACGAATAAGGTCCTTTTAAAGTAAAGCAAGCATCCTGCACCCGCCACCCTCTCCCCTAGGAATAGCACAGACTGTGTAGTTCTATGTAACCAAAAAGCATGTCACTGCTATTCTAGTGGATACACATCACACTTTTATATTTGTGATGTGGACTTTTTCTCACTCTCCTCTTACCAAACTCCCACCTCAAATTTATATATATATATATATATATATATATATATATATATATACCATCAGTAGATTTGAATAATTGCAAAGACAAAACTATCCAAAAATTAAATTCCTAATTCAAAACATGAAGGTGTAATAGAAAGTTTAAGCATCCTATTTTCAGCTGTTAAAAATAAGAAATTGAATAAAAAGACTATTAAGTCTAAAAACAATGATATAAGAAGCCATTTCAGATGAACTGTAATACTTGCAGATCAGGCAAAATGCTCTAGGCAGGATGAGGGGAGCAGAGAAACGGTCCATTAAAGCCTCTTTCCTACATTGTTTATCTACTTTGTATGTATAAAAATGCTCCCAGGTGCCTCTGGGCACCTATATAGCAAAGTTCAGAACCATGAAAGAATAACTAAGAAAACCAAAATCACAGTTGTTCCTGGCCAAACTGCAATCTCACTTCCTATCAGAGAAGATAGAAAAGGAATTAAAAAAAAAAAAAGCTTCAGTATTTACTTTATGAAAATATTTAGAAAAAAGTCTGTCCTAAGTGGAAGTTTGTTTTGATTAAATAGGCTTTTCTGGCTAAGTACTTTTAATAAAAGAGAAAGAACTTGCCAGTTACCACTGCATTGAAAGCATTTCAGAATTGGAACCCTTTCATAACTCCTTAGTGTAACCACTGCCGCTTCTAAATGTGAACTGTCTCAAAGATTCCTGGAAGGATCTATTTTGGATAGGGTCATTTTCTGGTTTCCGATGTTCCATGCCTATTTCTGTGCACTTTACAAAATTTAGTCAGCAGATGATTTTTCAGGGTTTCCATTGACATAAATAATGGCAGAAAGCCTGAATCAAAATACTCATCAGAGAAAACCAAGGACACTGATTTTATTTTGTTTGTTTTGGCCTCAAAATAACAGTAAGAAATTTCATTTGGACGAAAGAACATATGGCACGTGTAGTATTCTCTATTGTATAAATCATCATATATCCATGAATTAATTTATATGGATCTTATGTATGATTAATTTTGTAACATTTTAGTTATAAAGTGAGTTATCATGAGCATATAGCTTCATTACATAGAATCTTAGGGAAGTCTTCTTTAAATACCCAGATTTCTGCTGTTATTCAGTATCAAACGTAACAGACAGACTGTTTAGCATGAATTTCCTGGAAACATTTGAAGACACTCCAATGTCATTTTATGTTGACTGAGATGGAACGTGGACTATTTCCTCAATTACCTGCCTAAAACATTCAGCAAAAGAGAACTATTAAATCTGAAGATTAAAGGCATGCCAGCTTTATAGCAGACAAAATTAATTCTTAAACTTATTGCCTTGCAAGTTAAGAGCAAAAGAGTTTCTGATTATAGATTATGACCATATAATGTCATTCTTCAAAAGCACATGTTAATATAAAATCCTTATAAAATATGATTTTGGTGTCATTTTATTGACAGATATATCATCCCTTCTGAAGTTTGAGGAATGTCATTGAATTGACTTTCTAAATACCTTAGAAAGACTTTTCATTCATTATACTAGTATATTTTATATTCTATAAAAATAGTGCTGTAACCATCAAGTAGTAATTTGACTTTGAACTGATCTAGTTTATATTAATGCTTCTCTTAGTCTCTATCCATAAAAGACTCCTGTTACTCATTTCTGGATTTGAAAACTTATGGAATGCATAGTTCAGTGTTTGAAATTTCAGAAGATATTCTTTGTGTAGGCTACTATTTTATACTATAAAGCCTATAGCATAAACTGTAATGTGAATGATAAGTTAATAGGATAAGATATTCTTTTCTATTAGTCATGAACAGTCTTGTTATTGAGAAATCATATTTTATCTTAATTAAGACAAGTTTCTATGGTACTAAATGAGGTGCCTTAAATCTCTCAATATTCCTATCGTGTATGAAAAAGAAAGAACAAAAAAATATGTGATGAGGTGAAAATAATCAATTCAGAATACTTGGAAGAAAACTAAGAATCTTAATAGAGATGCACTTCATTTATAAGTGTCTTATTCAGATCAAATAGTGAGTTCTTGAATAATTCTGTTTCTTTGGTATTTGTTACTAATATCTAGACAGTCATTCAAAGAGATCATTGGACAGCCATCATGCAGTGCATGCTGGGGTGGATATTTTTTACTATCATTATTGAATTGTATAATTGTATGAAATAGGTTTTCCCTTTTAAACCAGTTATGGAGACTAATGAATATTTGATTTAACAGAACTTTCATTTTCCTGTTATTTTAATTTCAATCACTAAAGAAGACAGGGAATCCAAAACTCTATGAATACCCTCATCTCTTAATTCAATTTATACATACTTGTGGAATAGATCAATTCATGAAGTTGAATGTGTAGAGAAAACATTTTTTTTTTAGGAATTAAGGTGGTCAAAGTGATAGATGGGATTTAAATAACTGATAAACATGAGAGGGTTTTAGTTGGAAAGTATGCAAATACTGAAACAGCATTTCCCATTTCATCCTATTTTTGTATAAGGAAATGAGGACCGTTTGCATGTCCTCCCCAGTGCATACCACATTCACCTTCCATCAACAATGTTAAAATGTAAGTGGAGTGAATCCTAAGGAGCATTGGGTTTGCTGTACCAAGTATTCTCTGGACACACTATTAGCATTCTTTTACAGTGAATGATAAGTCTTTCATACAGGGATTTAGGAGCCTTGACACTTTTACTCTCTCAATGTCAGTTTGCTATATAGCAAGTGTCTAATGTTTTACACATTTAATTCGTGTACTTGTTCCCAGAACTATAGATATTTCCTAGAATGAATATTTTATAATGTATGAATGTTTTGCTAATTAACTGAGGTAGTTCAAGATTAATTGACACTAGTTCTTTATTTGGACCATATTTTCTTTAGTTTAGTAATAATAATACCAATAATAGGATATTATATACAGCCAGGCTCTTCTGCTCTCATGAACACTAATAATTAGGATGGAAAACAAGATCATTGTTCCAAAGAGACAGTTACTTAAAATTTTTACAACTTTTGTAAATTGTACATCTTTTTGTCCTTCATTTTAAAAACATTTTCATCCTGAGTTTGTTCCCTAGCAAATAAGACTGCTATCATTAGAACAAATTAAAAATCTCTTAGAAATTGTGTGGAAAAATCAGAATTGGGATTATTGCTCTGAAGAGTTATATTTGAGTTTTCTCTTTACAAATTTTTATGTTAGAAAGCTCATAAAATGCACCCATTTGCCTTTCTTAGAGACTAAAAGAGTTCCTCTGTGATCATTACTATTGCCCTTCTTGGAGATATAGGCCTATTTCCTCAAGGGAAGAAATGAGTAGTGTGTCTGGCAGTGTTCACTGTCCCAAAATATAAAGGTGCATAATGATTAGGACTCACCTAATTATCTGGAAGGATGAATTTCTTCTTCAGTTTCCCTTTCATAGCTTACCTGAAGGATATAACTGCCATAATATTTTTAAATCGGTTTTCATTGACTAGGACTTCAGTTGGAATGCTGCCCCTGAAGAAGGGATGTGTATATGTCATATCTCACCCCTTTCATAACTTTCCCAGTGGTCTGTTACTCTGTCTGACCAGGACTGTCACCTTCCTTCCCTTTTTGCTAAAACTTCTGTGACTTTCCTAAAGCTGTAAGCACAAGAAGGAAAACTTCAGAGAGCTCTCCTGCATTTTCCAATTGCAATACTACAGACATATATTCTGCTAGATGTGTTTATACTAAGTGTATTTTTACTTTGTTTTATAAACATCTGCATTATGAAGTCAGTGTGACCAGAAACATTTTTCAAATAACTATGGGAAGGAACACTACACAAACTGTTCAAACATTGAGCTGATCAAAATTAATCCAGTTTAATTTTTGTTTCTTAATTCTAAGTCTTAGATTCCTTAATGATAAATCCTATGTCTACCTCACAGGACTGTTCTGAAGCTCAGATGGGGACATTTGCAGAAACATATGAAGAGTAGAATTCTGTAAATATGAATTATTAAAATAAGTATAATATAGTCTTTTGCTGTCCATGACACTAATGATGTTACTGTTGCTCTTCAGTTGCTAAGAAGTGTCTGACTCTTTGCGACCCCATGGACTGCAGCACACCAGGCTTTTTTGTATTTCACTATCTCCCAGAGTTTGCTCAAACTCGTTCATAACATGGGTGATGACATCCAACCATCTGGTCCTTTGTCGTCCCCTTCTCCTCCTGCCTTCAATCTTTTCCAATGAGGCAGATCTTTGCATCAGGTGGTCAAAGTATCGGAGTTTCAGCTTCAGCATCAGTCCTTCCAATGAATATTCATGGTTGATTTCCTTTAATGATGTAGTCGATGAAACAATTTTATTTTGATGTATTTAATATATATTTTAAGGAAAATAAGTTAATTCTTCAATGTCTTTTTCCTCATTTCATTTACTGTCATAACATTTATCAGTCATTTCTAAAATTTGCAAAGATTCAATTTCAGAAGCCAAACAAATATTCTAGTATCTAGTAATTTTTAATATTTAAACTTTATCTTTTCTTAATATCACTCTGCAATATCAAGCTTGTGTTTTTAATGTTCATTATGTAACAATGTTCATTATGCTCACTTTCCTTGAGCACACACTGCCAAACACTCTTAACTGCTAGGTAGAGAGGTGAATTAGTCTGTCACCTTAATTTTTATTAAAAGTTCAAATACCAAGTATAAATGGGGCTATTGAAACTGTAGTTTATTTAAAAGCCACGAAATCACAATGAAATACTAGCCATTATTATTGAAATTTAATTTTTATATAGAATCAGAGCACTTTTTCTAGGTCTTTGAAGCAATTTTATTTCCATATTGAATCAAAGTAGGATCTTCACTGAGGCAATTAATATAGATAAATGGAACTATATAAAAGTTTATTAAAACTTATAAATTTGCTAGCCATACAAAAGTTTAATTCTGTTTTATTTTCTTGAAATGAATAGTATCAAAACAAGGGGATGAAATGGGATTAACTGTCCATATCCTGGAGTCAAATGAACATATTTTGGTATTTACATATATTTCCCTAGGCTTTCACATCAGCAACTTTGTTTATTCAATTAATGGTAACATAAAATATCAGTTACCAATAACACCACAGCATTTTCTGATTCAAAGAGCATTTAGGTTTTTCTAAAATTGCTTCACATAAAATGTTAAATCCCACATTTATTGATAGTGCAGAGGCAAGTCTTTCAGCTACTAAAAATACTGGCATTTTGTAAATAAGGAGTTATTGAGGCAGATGGGGCTCCAAATTGGTGCTGCCAGAAAATAAGGAACAATAAAGGTGGTATATCATGCTGTTGAGATTCAGAATTATGGTTACCCTTGTTCAGTTGCTCACTCATGTCCAACTCTTGGTGACCCCATAGACTGCAGCACGCCAGGCCTCCTTGTCCTTCACCATCTCCTGGAGCCTGTTCAGATTTGTATCTATTGAGTCAGTGATGCCATCCAACCATCTCATCCTCTGTCATCCCCTTCTCCTCCTGTCTTCAACGTCTCCAGGCATTAGGGTCTTTTTTAATGTCAGCTCTTTGTATCAGATGGCCAAAATACTGGAGTGTCATATTCAGCATCAGTCCTTCCAATGAATATTCAGGAATGATTTGTTTTAGGATTGACTGGTTTGATCTCTTTGTAGTCCAAGGGACTCTCAAGAGTCTTTTTCAACATTCTTCAGTGCCCAGCCACTTCATGGTTCAACTCTCACATCCATACATGACTACTGGAAAAACCACAGCTTTGACTAGATGGACCTTTGTCAACAAAGTAATTTCTTTGCTGCTTAATATGCCCTTTAGGTTTGTCCTAACCTTTCTTCCAAAGAGCAAGTGTCTTTTAATTTCATGGTTACAGTCACCATCTGCAGTGATTTTGGAGCCCAAGAAAGAAAGACTCACTGTTTCCATTGTTTCCCCATCTATTCCATGAAGTGATGGATGCTATGATCTTAGTTTTCTGAATGTTGAGTGTTAAGCCAGATTTTTCACTTTCCTGTTTCACCTTCATCAGAGGCTCTTTAGTTCCTGTTTGCTTTCTGGCACAAAGGTGGTATCATCTGCATATCTGAGGTTATCAGGTTATTGATATTTCTCCCAGCAATCTTGATTCCAGCTTATGCTTCATCCAGCCTACATCATCCCAAACTGACATACCCTTCTGCTTCCACAACTTCCTTCTAACCACTACTCATCTTTCATATCTCTGCCTTCCAATACTTTTTCCTTTTTCATTTACTCTTAACACTTAGCCCACCATTCCTGTTTCAGATGTGCTCTTGTCTTTCTTTATTGTCCATATTAAAGGGTTTGTGGAATTTCAAGCAAGATATATAAAGACATTGTTTCATTAGGCCTCTCATGACTTTTAATCATATATTTGTCTTCTTCTTTCTCCATTGTTTGGGATGAGTTCCTTATCTTTTGTGTTGTACCAAAAGGTAACTCTAACAAAACTTAAAACATCAGTTAATGTGTATTACATACATGGAAAAAATGCAAAAGAAAGAAAAGGCAGTGCCATAAAACTGAATGGCACTACCATTCACTGAATCAGAAAAGAATGATTTTTGATTCTTTGAATCAGAAGAGAATGTATGGCCTGAAAGACCATGCAAACAACTTTCACTGTACACTGGACTTTACATTTTCCAGTGATGAAGACAGAAGAAATGTATACTACCCACTATCCATGGTGTGGAAAGAATGCATTTCTCAAAAAAAGAACAAACTGTCTCTGATCCTAAGAGAAGTGTTTCTTTTGACGTTACAACAAACATCAATGGAGAAGCCACATTGGAATTACCTGGGAGCTTTTAAGAAACACCAGTTAAAGGCTCCCCTCCAGATCAATTATGTCTGTTTGTGGCTGTAAGTCCAAAATTATTTTTTTAAAGCACTGAAAATGATTATACTGTGCTCTCAGTATTGAGAAGACCCTTCCTAGAATAGAGAGGGCTGAACCCTGAATTGGAAGCAGCTAAATACCAGGTGTATGTGCTGGTCAGTATGATTCCCTTGGGTTTTCTGATTTCTAAATCAGAGTTTGACTTAGATAATTTACAGGATATATCATTTTGCAATATTTTTCCCCTATTCTTCCACCAGTGGACTTTTACCTCTAATAGCTCTCATGCTGCACATTTTCAGAAAAAACTAAGATATACATGGGTTGCCACCTGTGGTCCTCATAATTAATGATGAGTTCTGGCAATGTGAGCCAGACACTTTATGTGACTAAATTCTGGACCCCAGGAGGTACATTTAGTCTTTCAGACAATAATTGAATAAAAGTGCTCTTGTCATAAATCACTAGCCATTGACATTAGCAAGCATGTTCTTTTATGATTTAACTCTTTTTAAACTCAAAAAATAGTATTGTTTTAAAAAGAAATAAGGCCATGGGGAAAATAGCATTTCCAATAGCAGAAGGGAAATCAGCTGATGAATTACCTGACAAATGCGGTATTTAAGATAAAGAAAAATATTCAACCTTGTCACAAAACTAACAAACGCTACATGAAAATGAGTCAGTTGACTTAGTTATTAACTGTTTATTATCTGTGACCAAATGTGGGAACTACTTTAGAGTTAATGAAAGCTTGATTACTTATTTGAAGGGCTCATATTCAGAGTCAGATGGGTACTGGAGAGCAGATGTCATGCTATGTACATCCTGAACCTATTATAGTGATTTCCTCCCCACTGGATTGGGTAACCAGATGTACTAGTCATACACTTTGAGAAGCAAATCTGCTGATTTTCAGGATGGTAGGACAGTTTTAATTTTAAAGTAAGAATCACATGTTTGGGATCTGTTCAAATTCTTAATAATACTGGATATTAACAGCCACTGTAAATTCAACAAATAACAGCTTACAGATAATTTCCTATATAGTTGCTTTTTTTTTCCCCACAGAGAATTGGGAGAAAAGGAGATGAAGTTAGAGAATTTTATATGAACACTTTGCTAGTTTCATTGGTAAATTCTGTGCTGGAATCAAATGGGGAATTTGCTCTGTTTGCAATATCCAACTGTGCTGAATCTCTGAACGATTAAGACTTGTTAATAGTGGTGAAGAGGCAGTAAGACTGCTCACAGATTTGAATGGCAACATTGAACAGTCAGAACAAAACCAAATTGTTTTAATGGAGCAAATTTAATTCACACTTAGTGTGACAGCCGATGTCAGAAGAAAGTCTTCTGTTATTGTTTCAGATGGTTATGTTATTACTTGTGTGATGTGACAGAATCCATCAGGGCTTATGCAAAATGGGACAAGGCAGATGTCGGGGCAGAAGAAGATGCATATGTGAGAGCACTGTCTCGAGAGATTTGCCCTTGAAAACTGGGAGTGGGGTGGTGAGAGAGTGGCATTTCCTTCCTCATACAGGTATTAATGATTTGGATTCTCCCTATGGGAAATTCATTTCCTCAATCAAATAGATATTCATACTGTTGATATTGGTTTGTATTAATTTACTTAAATCATAATTGTTTCCATTTTGTTTCCTAGGAGAATTTGCATAATCTGGTCAAAGTATTTAGTTACTTTGATTTATACTAGCTATTTTCAAAGATATTTTAAGAGATTACCATTAAGTTCAGTACTTTAGGTTAACAAGTGGCATGGACTGTAAATAAAGCATGGCCACAAGAAAATCAACCTAACCATATTTTAAACATTGCGTGCAGTTTATACAACTTGCTTAACGTTTTGAGTGCTCATGATGTGCACACAATATGCTAAACATGAATATATCAGACCATGTGATCTTCACAATGTTCAAATGAAAAGAGCATGTGTATTTCCATCATTTTTAAGAGGATGATACTAAGGCTCAATAAGTCAGACTATTTTGCTCAAAATCTCTCAAATGGCAAAGGTAAGCTTCAAGGCCACTTTATATAAAAAGAAGTTTAGGCATTTTTCATTGAATTATTAATAAAATGGATTTGCAATTTCTTTCTCTCTCATAGAAAATTTCATTTTCCTTTACTATATGATCTATGCATGATTACTGAAAATAAGACTGGAATTAGGTTATTTATGGACATTACTTTCAGTTTCAGAAAATTTTAGGAATTTTTGACATGGAATTGATCAGATTTTCTCTCTTTTTAGGCATTTTTAAATTGCACTTTTTAGTAAAAGCCAAGTAATCAATTATGGGCAAAGAAAATCAAATAATCCTTGTGGTCGATGACATTTGTAGGCCAAGTTGATTTTGAGTATCTGGAAAAGACCACTAGAGAAGAAATTATTCCATTTCATTCCTGTATATTAATAGCACATAAGTAGCTTTAGCAGAATCTGTAACAATAGCACTACCTCTCACGATTGCAGACAGAGCTGAAAAAAATGTGGATAGGTTAAACGTTCTAAAATGTATTATAAAATTACATGTCAAGGCACCTGAAAGCCAATTTCCATTACAACATAGCTCACTGTGCAAGAGTTGAATCATCTCTATTTTGGTAACTGTTCTTTATCACTAAAGATAATTCATGTTATATTTTTATCCCTATGATGGAGGCAAGAGGATCACCCCAAACTTTTGACCTACAAAATTGCACTTGAGAAAGCAGATTGAGGAAATAGTGATAAATATTCTGGTGTGTTCATTGAATTTATGGTTGAAATTTCAGTAGACAAGATTTGATTTAAATAGATTACCAACCAGTCTGCTTCTACTATCAGAATATGATTTGGCTTGCAAGTATCAGTCCTCTTCATGCATGCATTCTAAGTCCCTTCAGTCATGTCTGACTCTTGGTAACCTTATGGACTGCAGCCCTCCAAGCTCCTCTGTCCGTGGGATTCTCCAAGCAAGAATACCAGAGTGGGTAGGCATTCCCTCTTCAGGGGATCTGCCAGACCTAGGGATCAAATCCACATCCCTCATATCTCCTGCATTGCCAGGTGGGTTCTTTACTGCTAACGCCAACTAGGAAGCCCTAGACAATGATAAAATATTTGCTGAGTAAAATGAATAAATGAGATCTCCTTGCTATTTATCTTGCTATACAATAATAATATAGGATAAATATATAGAAGTAATTGCCATCAGTCATTTTATAGAATTTTTGTATAAAATTTCAGCACAGAAAAATGGAGCCACAAATATTTTAGTATTCTTCCTATTATTATCACTGGTGTTCATTGGAAGGACTGATTTTGAAGCTGAAACTCCAATACTTTGGCCACCTGAAAAAAGCTGACTCGTTGGAAAAGACCCTGATGCTGGGAAGGATTGAAGGCAGGATTAGAAGGGGACGACAGAGATGAGAGGTTGGGTGCATCACTGACTCGATGGACATGGGTTTGGGTGAACTCCGGGAGTTGGTGATGGACAGAGAGGCCTGGCTGGCGTGCTGCAGTTCATGGGGTCGCAAAGAGTCGGACACAACTGAGCGACCGAACTGAATTTGTAAAATGTCAAATTGAGGTCCCCATAATTGATTTCAATTGCAATTTTAGCGTCTACATCAAGAGATTAAACAGTGCTATAAAATAGAGCACTTATGTAAGTTGTTTATTTATCCTTAATTTCTAGCAGGTAAAATTAAATATAACATATTCAATTCTTAAAGCAGGTACTCAGTCCCTTTTCCAGCATTCTTTACATTTAGCATTAGATGATGAAACATACTCAAAGGACACAGGCCTAGACTATGATGCCATCTGGAACACAAGACTCTTGAAAAGGAACAGGTGCTGCACTGAAGCACTGATTCACTCTACCTTATCACTTATGCTTAGAGTTTAAGAATTTTCAGCATGGTAGAGAGGAGGTTAGCACAGTTGAGGAAGCAGCATCATAGATATGTCAGGAAGCCCTTTCTTGCTTTTCCAGTATCAGGAAACAAGGACAGCATAGCTTCACAGCAATCAGCATTACCAGCTCTCTGGTTCTCCCACTGTCCAAGACAGTATTATACGAGAGAAAAACATGAGAAAACATGCCAACACCTCGCTCCAGTTTGAAAATGTGCTATAATTTCTCCCAGTTGTGTTTTTTCTACAAGCGTTTTTTCAAATTGACTCCTGACAACTTTACTGTATATATTTGCAAATTCTCTTTGATTAGTCTCATTTTACATCCTCCTTTCAGAATATTGCTGTTTACAAACCACTAATTAATTGTATCTCTTTCCCAAATACTGTCCACCAGTGTTGTTGTGAAATTACCTAGGCTGTGAAGTACTGGTGTTTACATTTAGCATTAGATGGTGAAACATAGGCCTAGACTATGATGCCATCTGGGACACAAGACTCTTGAAATGATGTTCCAGTTAATAATTCTAGAAAAACTTAAGTTTTATGTTTATCAGAGAGATGGACTGAAAAGAGAAAGAAAAGAGAAAAAAAGATGGGAAATGTTCGTTATAAGCTGAGATCTGTAGAAAGCAAATGAAGGGAGGTGTAGAAAATATAAATTACACACAAGCTGATATCCGAAGCCAGATTTCCAGTTTATTCTGAAGTGTTTCTATTGGTTCAAGTCAGTGCCATAAAACAGCAAACAAAATAGAAACTAGAAAACACTATCATTTTATTCTAACAATTCACAACAGCCCTTTCGATATTTCTGAATTTGTGCTGCATATTGCAATCAATGGCATCTTAAAATATATTGATAGCATATTTAATTGGCCATGAATTATAGTATTAATACTTTGTACAATGGAAGGTAGCTTAGAATCAATGAAATGCATTACTATTAACAATGATATTTAATAATAATCTTCCCTACCCAGGAATGATTTTCATAAACCAATCCATATTACAGGGGATTGGACAGTTCTCATTCCTCATGTGTCATTGGCTACTTAATAACTACAATTTCTTTCCAGTTCAATGGCAGAAAAATCAGCCAACACAACATGATTTTTTTTTCTTTAAGTAATCAGATGTTTGAAAGAGTCTTAAACATCAATTTGGATGAAGACTTGAAGAGCTTAAATTGCCGTCTCACCCATGCCAGATGCCACTTCTGCATTGTTTTAGAAGCTCTAGAATGTATTTATAGATGTCTTGTTTGCTCTCAAGCCTGTTGCTCAGTTTCTATATGTTGCTATTTGGTAGTTTTTCAAATGTGTTATAGCAGCAAGCCACCCTGAAATTCAGCCTTATATTCTTTAAGAATGTGCTTTTGAGTTAAAAATAAAAAGAAAGAGAAAAAACTTTAAATGAATAAGCATGCATATGTTAAATGAAAATGCAGCCAGAGATTGGCTGTGGAACCACAATTTCAGTGGCTTTGATTCTCCAGGGTCATCTTAATGCTATGTGAGCCGCAGGGTTAGTGATTCCAGGTCCCCCTGGGGTGGGCATGTATATGAGCTGTCGTGAATTAGTATGCCAAAAGAAGGACTTATTCTAGATTATTAAAACAGCTAATTCTGTGATAAAGAGTGAATTATATTACTTATTACAAGTTTGTGTTTTTATCTAAATGAAATGACTTATATCTAAGAACCTCAGGGAGTATTTTGAATTTTAAATTCTCTTGAATCCTAATCTCTGCTATATTGAAAATGGAAAAAGAAGAGTATAGCACCATTAGAGCTTTTGTTTTTAAATTGTGTATTTTTGTCAACATTGGCTTTCATAGTTATTCTGAAAAGACCTGGAGGCTGTCCTAGAAGATTTTATTAAAAATAGTCACTTCTGTACAAGTTCAGTTGCTCATCATGAAAATATAATTATTGGGTATAAATACTTTAAAGTCATCAAAGTATATTTATGCAAATAAATTTTGAACAGGGTAGATTTTCAAAAGCTTGAATTTTCCTCTCACACCTTAATAAATTTCATTTCTATACATCTTTTAAGAGACCCAGCTGACTATGAACATTCACAGGTGTCTTAAGGTAGAAATTATTCTATACTACTCTCAAGGTGGACCTTTTAAAGGAATACATGAGACTTCATGTATCCCTGAACTAAATTAGTTCATTAAACAGTTCCTCTTTCTAGCTTTTGATTAGTTTATTAAATGAATAGTCTAACCTTGACTATTAAGATATTTTCTTTGTAACTTCTTTCTATAACCTTTCATTTCTAAATGAACACAAGAAGAGGTAATGCAGTCATTAGATAAAACACAAACTGCGTGCCAGGGAACCTGGGTTTATTCTAGTTCTCCTCCTGGGCAAGTCTTTCATTTCCCTTTGATAGACCAGTGTTCTATAGAACACTGAACTAATGAAAAGGGGTTGTTCTTTTCTCTAATATTATGACATAGAACTTAAATTTGAAATTATAAAATTGTAGAGTTGAAGGACATTTTGTAGTCATGTAGTCCAACTTTCCAAGCAGTGTAGGAATTCTGACCCAGAGTTCTTTGCAGAGTCATTCAGCCTCTATGCAAATTTATCCAGATGTATGAAACTCGTCATTTCTAAGGATGAGCCTATTTCACTATGGGGCTTCAGTTACCAGTCAAGGTAAAATCAACTCTGTTATTTGTATCTGCTGTTCTTCTCTCTAGCCTCTGAAATAATAATGAACATATCAACTTTTCTGCATCTTCAGTTCAGTTCAGTCACTCAGTCCTGTCCGACTCTTTGCAACCCCATGAATCGCAGCACACCAGGCTTCCCTGTCTATCACCATCTCCCAGAGTTCACTCAAACTCACGTCCATTGAGTCGGTGATGCCATCCAGCCATTTCATCCGCTGTTGTCCCCTTTTCTTCCTGCTCTCAATCCCTCTCAGCATCAGAGTCTTTTCCAGTGAGTCAACTCTTCACATGAGGTGGCCAGAGGACTGGAGTTTCAGCTTTAGAATCATTCCTTCCAAAGAACACCCAGGGCTGATCTCCTTTAGAATGGACTGGTTGGATCTCCTTGCAAGTCCAAGGGACTCTCAAGAGTCTTCAACACCACAGTTCAAAAGCATCAATTCTTCGATGCTCAGCTTTCTTCTCTTCACAGTCCAACTCTCACATCCATACATGACATACATTTGCAGTGATTTTGGAGCCCCCAAAATAAAGTCAAGCACTGTTTCCCCATATATTTCCCATGAATGATGGGACTGGATGCCATGATCTTCATTTTCTGAATGTTGAGCTTTAAGCCAACTTTTTCACTCTCCTCTTTCACTTTCATCAAGAGGCAAAAAGCCTCTTCACTTTCGGCCATAAGAGTGGTGTCATCTGCATATGTGACGTTATTGATATTTCTCCTGCCAATCTTGTTTCCAGCTTGTGCTTCTTCTGGCCCAGTGTTTCTCATGATGTACTCTGCATATAAGTTAAATAAGCAGGGTGACAATATACAGCCTTGACATACTGCTTTTCCTATTTGGAACCAGTCTGTTGTTCCATGTCCAGTTCTAACTGTTGCTTCCTGACCTGCATACAGATTTCTCAAGAGGCAGATCAGGTGGTCTGGTACACCCATCTCTTTCAGAATTTTCCACAGTTTATTGTGATCTGCACAGTCAAAGGCTTTGGCATAGTCAACCAAGCAGAAATAGATGTTTTCTCTGGAACCCTCTTGCTTTTTTTGATGATCCAGCGGATGTTGGCAATTTGATCTCCGGTTCCTCTGCCTTTTCTAAAACCTGTTTAAACATCTGGAAGTTCACGGTTCACATATTGCTGAAGCCTGGCTTGGAGAATTTTGAGCATTACATTACTAGCATGTGAGATGAGGGCAATTGTGCGGTAGTTTGAGCATTCTTTGGCATTGCCTTTCTTTGAGATTGGAATGAAAACTGACCTTTCCCAGTCCTGTGGCCACTGCTGAATTTTCCAAATTTGCTGTCATACTGAGTGCAGCACTTTCACAGCATCATCTTTCAGGATTTTAATACCCACTGAAATTTTGAAGCAACTTATCCCTCTTTTATTGTAGATAGATCTAAGTCCTATATCCCAATTTATTTATTTATCTTGAGATCTTACATTACTTGTTCATAACATTTAATACACAGATTTTTATATGGGCATAAGATTGCCTATATGTGGTCTGACTGTGACAGACTTTTGAAGTCTTTTTCTCATGATACAGTTACCAATCTATGAATTTATCTTATGAGAAGTATTACTGAAAAATCTTACAGGAAAATACCATCTTAAACTCTGGCATATAAACTGAATATTGTGGGGATACATTTCTTGAATGTTATTGACCTCATGATACAGTAAGGACCTCAGTCTTTTGACATATACTTTGTCAGCCATATTTGCAGTCATATATTTAAGGTCACTTTTTTAATGCTATGTTCTGTACTTGTCATGAGTTATTATTAACTTCTCTATTGTTGATTTTGACCCACTCTTATAGACTTAAAATTGTTTCAAATTTCTGCTTTTATATTTCATTGTTGCCATGAACTATGTAATACCTTTTCTGTTTGATATACAGGCTTTTCATATCTTAATTAATTTATTAATTTAATTTTAAAATTTTTGCCTCACTGGGTCTTTGTTGTGGCACATGGTCTTTCTCCACTTGTAGTCAAGGGCTTATTTGCCCCACAGCATGTGGGGTCTTAGTTTCCAGACCAGGGATGGAAACTTTGTCCCCTGCATTGGAAAGTCAATTCTTGACCACCAGGAAAGTCCTTATATCTTAATTTAAACTGACAAAAACAGTGAAACTGTGTCTTTGAATAGTCTTTGAGCTAAACTTTCATTCTCCGTGGATAGTGAAAGATAAACTCAATTGTCAAACTTCTAGAAAATACTTAAAGAGTTGGGAATACCTGACCACCTGACCTGCCTCTTGAGAAATCTGTAGCAGGTCAGGAAGCAACAGTTAGAACTGGACATCAAACAGACTGGTTCCAAATAGGGAAAGGAGTACGTCAAGGCTGTATATTGTCATCCTGTTTATTTAACTTATATGCAGAGTACATCATGAGAAATACTGGGCTGGATAAAGCACAAGCTAGAATCAAGATTGCCAGGAGAAATATCAATGACCTCAGATACGCAGATGGCATCACCCTTATGGCAGAAACTGAAGAACTAAAGAGCCTCTTAATGAAGAGAAAGAAGAGAGTGAAAAAGCTGGCTTAAAACTCAACATTCAGAAAACTAAGATCATGGTTCCAGTCCCATCAGTTAATAGGAAATACATGGGGAAACAATGGAAATAGTGAGAGACTTTATTTTGGGGGGCTCCAAAATCACTGCAGATGGTGACTGCAGCTGTGAAATTAAAGATGCTTACTCCTTGGAAGAAAAGTTATGACCAACCTAGACAGCATATTAAAAGCAGAGATTACTTTACCAACAAAGGTCTGTCTAGCCAAAGCTATGGTTTTTTAGTAGTCATGTATGGATGTGAGAGTTGGACTATAAAGAAAGCTAAGCACCAAAGAATTGATGCTTTTGAACTGTGGTGTTGGAGAAGACTCTTGAGAGTCCCTTGAACTTCAAGGACATCCAACCAGTCCATCCTAAAGAAATCAGTCCTGAATATTTATTGCAAGGACTGATGTTGAAGCTGAAACTCCAATACTTTGGCCACCTGATGTGAAGAGCTGACTCATTTGAAAAACCCTGACGTTGGGGAAAGATTGAAGGCAGCAGGAGAAGGGAACGACAGAGGATGAGATGGTTGGATGGCATGACGGTCTCAATGGACATGAATTTGAGTAAACTCCAGGAGCTGGTGATAGACAGGGAGGCCTGGCATGCTGTAGTCCATGGGGTAGCAAAGACTCAGACACGAGTGAGTGACTGAACTGAATTGAAGATATTTCTAGCTGAAGAAATCAGAAAAAAAATTCTTGAAAGGTATAATCTTTTAATTTTAGGCTAGAAGATGGGAAGGGGAATGAGGAGTATGTTTTAAGTAATTCAAATATATTCCTGGAGATGATATGGTACTAGGCAACATGGTTCAATGGGAACATTGGTTACAAATAAAAAAAATAAAAATTAAAGCTGAAGTAATATCCATTCTTTCCTTGTTTCCCCTATCAGAAAATCAACTTTAATTTTATAACTCTCTGATTTCTTACATTTTCATACAATTTACCAGTTAGAATATATGTCATATCTGTAGGTGTCTGTGTGTTAGTCATCCAGTCGGGTCTGACTCTTTGTGATCCTGTGGACTATAGCCCTTCAGCTTCTTCTTCCCATAAAATTCTCCAGACAAGAATACTGGAGTGGGTTGACACATTCTCCTGCAGGGCATCTTTCCGACCCAAGGATTGAACCTGGGTCTCCTGCATTGCAGGCAGTTTCTTTACCATCTGAGCCACCGGGGAAGCCCATCTATAGGTACGGAAAGGAATTTAGTAGGTAATTCAATTGGGTTAAATGCTTGTGTTTGTAGTCTCTGAAAAGAGAGCATCTCTTCCTGAGGATGGCAGAACTTTCAAATATAAGCTTGATAGGGGCACACAGACTCAGACGTGTGGATAGTTGGGTGGGCAGGGGTTGAGTTTTCATTGAAAGGTCGTTTCCTGCAACCTAATCAAGAATGATACGCAAGCCATTGCAAAACCTATTATAGCTAGAATCTTATGTTTACTATATCCATAATCTCTCAAAGGTACTTGTCTAAAAACCCACTGTACAACATGCTATTCCATAGCTGACATGATCCTTGCTGTGGAACTGAAAGATGTATGAAAATAAGATAAAGATATATTCATAGTCTCTTCAGAATATCTTTACTGTTCCAACTTTGTATGTTCAGTTCAGTTCAGTCACTCAGTTGTGTCCGACTCTTTGCGACCCCATGAATTGGAGCACGCCAGGCCTCCCTGTCCATCACCATCTCCTGGAGTTCACTCAGACTCACGTCCATTGAGTCAGTGATGCCATCCAGCCATCTCATCCTCAGTTGTCCCCTTCTCCTCCTACCCTCAATCCCTGCAAGCATCAGTCTTTTCCAATGAGTCAACTCTTCGCATGAAGTGGCCAAAGTACTGCAGTTTCAGCTTTAGCATCATTCCTTCCAAAGAAATCCCAGGGCTGATCTCCTTCAGAATGGACTGGTTGGATCTCCTTGCAGTCCAAGGGACTCTCAAGAGTCTTCTCCAACACCACAGTTCAAAAGCATCAATTCTTCGGCCCTCAGCCTTCTTCACAGTCCAGCTCTCACATCCATACATGACCACTGGAAACACCATGGCCTTGACTCGATGGACCTTAGTCAGAAAAAGTAATGTCTCTGTTTTTGAATATGCTATGTAGGTTGGTCATAACTTCTCTTCCAAGGAGTAAGCATCTTTTAATTTCATGGCTGCAGTCACCATCTGCAGTGATTTTGGAGCCCCAAAAATAAAGTCTGACACTATTTCCACTGTTTCCCCATCTATTTTCCATGAAGTGATGGAACCGGATGCCATGATCTTCATTTTCTGAATGTTGAGCTTTAAGCCAACTTTTTCACTCTCCACTTTCACTTTCATCAAGAGGCTTTTTCGTTCCTCTTCACTTTCTGCCATAAGGGTGGTTTCATCTGCATATCTGAGATTATTGATATTTCTCCCAGCAATCTTGATTCCAGCTTGTGTTTCTTCCAGTCCAGCGCTTCTCATGATGTACTCTGCATATAAGTTAAATAAGTAGGGTGACAGTATACCACTTTGCATGAAGTTCCCTTAATTTTTCTACTAAATTTCCCTATAATTATTATTAATTCTTTCTAATAGTGATGGTGAAAAAATCATGAGCAAAATTAACTGCTGATATTTTATGAATGTAATTTTTTTCTATCCTAGCTTAACCTTAGAGGCAGCAAATGTAGGGTTAAAAATCAAGATATCAGCAAGTTCAGAAATGCACACAAAAGATTAGAATAATTTGCCAAGCTAAATTGCATATATTGATACTTTAAGTTTAGGAATAATGTTTGTAAAGTGTGCCTTTTTTCCTTTCTAATCAATTCCATTTTCCAGGAGTGATATACCAGACATGGAGGGGTAAAGAATCTCTGACAATCAGTGGAGATTAATTTATTTCACATCCATCTCCAAATAGGTGGTACTCCTTTGATATAGACACTTTCTTGACCCTTTTACAATCCCTCTTTTGTGATAAGTAACACACTAGAGACCGAAGGTCCAAATGAGGGTTTAAAATATAGGTTAAAATTTCATATTAAATTGCAAAATATATCATCTAGCCCAAACTATAAGTAACAGAAATAGACACAATTTGAATTAAACATTTAAATATCTGATCTTTCTTTTCATTGTTCTCAATTGTTATTTCTTTGTTTTATTCTGGCAGTGTTTTATTATTTTAAATTAATACCTTACTTCAGTACTATCACTGGAAAAAGCTTAATAAAATATGAAAACTATTGTAATATCCTGTAAACAATATACCCTTTTGCAGTGTTAGATCTATGCATTTTAGGTAATTCATACATGAAAAAAAGTTGAAGGATTGCTTTGTTTGCTACATTTAGAATTAAGGATTATATATGATAGTCATCTTATATTTTTGCATTTTTCTGTTTTGGTTTTATACGTTTATTCATCTTTGACATGTTTTGTTTCTACCAGCAAGATGGTATCAGAGATACACTGAAATAATCCTTTCCTGCAGAGCTAAGTAACTATATCTATCTCCTGTTTCTTTCTCTGTGTGTGCAGAAAGTGAAAATGCTCATTCATAATAAGAAAATGTAAGTCTGGTAGGCACCAAGTTTTTAATATTTAATTTTCTACATTATAAAGCAGACTCTTCTCTGCCTTCCCATAAATGCAGGAATGGATAAGATTAATTAAACATTAAACCATTATTCTTCATGAAAGAAAAGTCCATTGCTAGTCATATTTGATATACTTTCTTTCCAAGGTGATCTTTCCCAAGTCGAACTCTCATCCCTTTTTAATATTTTTAAAATTATTAATAACAAGGAATGCAGTCATTTTCTTGTCATTTTTCTCTTTTTTTCCCCTTGTATTATTGTGAGAGACTTTAATATAAATTGTAGACTCATTCCAGAATAGATCATTTATTTAATACTATCAGACCTAGCACTTATTTTGTAGTGTTCTTTTGTATACTTGTCTGGCAGGATAGAAAAGCAAAATTCTTAGCTATAAGAAATGCATATATAATCTGTACATATGTATCCTCTGTAAGATAGAGAATATGTAGATATAAAAAAAAATAGATGGATAGACAGATAGATAGATTGATTCTAGGGAGAACCAGATGTTTGACTTAGCAGTCAATCATATAGAAATTTGTGACTATATTATTTTTAACTAATGAGTTATTATTAATAGATTCACAAAGGAAAAAAAAAGCCAATATAGGACCAAAATTCAGAATTAAAGTAAGACCAGCAAATTGGATTGAAATGTACACGTGTATTTTTCATGCATGCATACAATTTCCATCATGCATTATTATCTTCTAACATGTATAAACATAGCTTATAACTGCTTGCACGTTTTCAACCATGAGCATAATTACCATGAACATAATTATAGCTTTTCCAGATTCTGTTAATCTCAGAGAAGTTTTTCTCTCCTTCTTCCTTACTATTGTTAGGCATAGTTATTAGCTACTTTTACTGTCAGATGATGATGATATACCTTCTATATTTTACAATGATATTGGAGAGGACTTATGAAAACATTCCTCATAAAATATATGTATATAAAACAGAACTACTAATAACTGTTATTCATAGTTATGACATGGTTTTTCTCAGAGGATTGACTTGTGTCCTGAGGTGACATTAAGTAAAAAGGAAAACAAAACAAAATAGTCTAGTGGTTATCACTCAGCAGTAAAATATGTCCACTGCTAAGAAGAGACAAAATGACTTATTAGACTAAGATCAAACTGATCTCTACCATCCCCTTCCTGAGTCTTTCTGAGAGTGGGTAAGTCTTCACTGGGCTTCCCTCATGGCTCAGTGGTAAATGCCTGCCAATGCAAGGAGATGTGAGTTTGACCCTTCATTCTGGAAGATCCCCTGGAGAAGGAAGTGGCAACCCACTCCAATATTCTCTCCTGGGAAAGAGGAGAGCCCAGCAGGCTACAATCCACTGGGTTGCAAAAAGTTGGACATGAATTGGTGACTAAATAACAACAACAAACAATAACAACAAAGGGCTTCAGTAAGTCATCTAACTCATGTACTCGTGAAAACTTTTAGCAGGGTTGTTTATATCTGCTCCATCCTCCTTTCCTAAGACGTATCCTGTATTGGAACATAATATTTCCTTGGGGAAGTGAGGCAAAAGAAAGAGATGTAATATAATACCAGTGTTAATACACAGAAGTCTCACTGACACTTCCTCCTTTTTAAAGGGTAATCAAAGTAAAAGCTTACAACCAGTAATACAAACTGGGACCTGAATTCTAGAGGAAGAAAGTAGAAGGGTGGCAATAGACCCACTGGGTGATATGAGTTAAATAAAATAAATAATTCAACTTAGGGAATACCTTTGTGGTACCCAACTACCACAGCTTTGATTAACCCCGCTGTGTTTCAGCACTGGGTCCTGTAAGCATTTTGACACCATTTCTTTGAGATGTCAGTCACATTTCAATAACTTTTCAGCATGGGCTTGTAAGTCCTGTCTCTTCATTGACTTTGAATGAGGCAGGTTGCTTATGAATGCAGCTTGAAGTGTCACTCAGAGGTAGTTGCATTGTGTTATCTTTGATTGGCATGTCTGGGGGTTGTGGAAAAATTCCATCACATCCAAATGTGCTCTCTAAACACTGATGTCTTCACACAAGTGTTTTCTCCAGGAGAATCAGCTAAGACTCTTACGATGATAATCTGTTAGTTATTACAGTGTTTCCTCTCACTATAGATGAAATAGTATATCCTAAAGGGGTAGATTCATGGGACTTGGAAACTCAGATTATGTTTGCAATTCTGATCCCACAAGCCTTTGGGGCTACAATTTAACTAATGTATCACATTAACTGCTACACACAGAGCATAGCTAACAACCTAATTACTTTGATAAAACCACCTGCATAATATCCTCCTACTTGGCAAAGACAAGTGACACTAAGAAGATCCCAAAGCATCTACTTCATCCTAAAGCATTCCCTTCATTAACAAAACACTAGACATATAAACAACTGATCGGCCAATGATCTCCTGTGGACAAAGTGCTCTTGTCCCCTGTACTGACTCCCTTGAAACAGATGACGTGAGTTGCTGGTATTCACACTAGTGCAATTAGAAAAACTGTGGCTTTGATATATTATGTATCCATATTTCCAATAAACACAAAAAACCTTGAAATGTACAGGGAGTTGACTCAAGAGGTAGCTGGAGGACAGTTCAAAATGCTCTTCCCCACAGCACAAGCCTTTGTCTTGTTGTAATGCAGAAGATGCACAGATGAAGGCAGGAGCATGTGTACACACGCATGCACACACACACACACACACACACACACACACACACACACACACATGCAGAGGCACACTGCAGTGTATTAGGTTATCAGGGAAAGAGTTAGTTACTACCCAGGATTCCCAAACTCTTGTTATTCCAGAGAAGATGCCTAGGTTACACATAGCTAGACCAGTCACAACATAGAAATGCCCCATGAGGATGCTGCTCACCCCATCAATGCTTTATATAGCAGAGACCAAGGGACAATGTGTAGACAACTGTGTACATCTAGAATTTCCTGTCAGCAAGGTGGTTTGGAGGGTGATGCCTTCAGGAAGCTCCACGTCAGCCTGCCCTTCCATTCGTCTAACTGAGTCTGTTGAACCAGGTTCTTATGAAACTACCCAAAGCAAAAAGAAAATCTGCCTCTGGGGTCATCTGGATTTGTCTCTCCTCATTTAGAGACCAAATTCAATTAATTTACTACTGATTTTGGAAAGGAATAACTTTTTATAATACAAATATCTCTGGTCTATCATGGGATAAATATCATTTATATATTATTATTCATTTAAATTCCATGTTCCGTACCTAACACATAACAAAGATCAATTGACTTAAGGAAATTAAATTTTTGATTGCCATGAAAATGAAATGCCATGGTTTAAAACAGCTTGAGGACATTGGGGATATTTGGGAAGCACCAAAGTCAGACATCAACTATTTTAAACTTTTGCCTGAGTCAGCCCTATTCCTCCTTAGAAGAGGGAAGAAATGCGTCTGTGTTCTCTGCCTACTTACCTCCCTGTTGCCAGGATACAGGAATATTAATGCCTTAATGATTACTTAGTTAATATTGGATTAGACAGGCCTTTGTAACTATCATTGGTATCTAGCCACCATTTATAATATAGTTTCCATATTTGAACAGCTGATCTACAAATTAAATCTTTAAAAAACCAATACATTTATAAACTTGGCTATATTGATCTACTAAGTGTTTATTTAGAAGAGGTAAAATTTCACTCTATTTATAAGTGTACTAGAGTCCACTAGAGAATGATATTATTGGTTGATTAAAATAGTTAAATAAAATAATTTCACTGTGATAATTAACTTACTATAGGGTAGTATCTAAAAGCCTAAGCTCTGCAATCACATAGTCAAATTTGAATCTCAACACTATTTATTAATACTAAATATATGACATGTCTACATTTTTTTAAACCTCTTTGCACTTCAGTTTTCTCATTTGGCAAATGGAGATATTAATAGGCCACTATGAATATGAAATGAACTAGTACAAATAACAGACTTAAAAGAATGACTGGTGCATGATAAGCACACAATAAATATGAGCTATATTTCATATTAAATACTGATAGAAATTTTGTAGATTATACTGAAGAATTTAGGGCTTCCTAGGTGGCTCAGCAGAAAAGAATCCACCTGTCAAGGAGGGAATGTAGGTTTGATCTCTGTGTTGGAAAGATACCCTGGAGAAAGAAATGGCAACTCAATTCAGTATTCTTACCTGGGAAATCCCATGGACAGAGGAGACTTGTGGTCTACAGTCCATGGTGTCACAAAAGTAAGACACAATTTAGGTACTATAACAACAACATTGAGGACTTTAATATATTATACACATATATTTAAATATATTGGTAAGTCAAGTCCAGTTCAGTTCATTTCAGTCGCTGAGTCGTGTCTGACTCTTTGCGACCCCATGAATCGCAGCACACCAGGCCTCCCTGTTCATCACCATCTCCCGGAGTTCACTCAGACTCACGTCCATCGAGTCCGTGATGCCATCCAGCCATCTCATCCTCGGTCGTCCCTTTCTCCTCCTGCCCCCAATCCCTCCCAGCATTAGAGTCGTTTCCAAAGAGTCAGCTCTTCGCATGAGGTGGCCAAAGTACTGGAGTTTCAGCTTTAGCATTATTCCTTCCAAAGAAATCCCAGGGTTGATCTCCTTCAGAATGGATTGGTTGGATTTCCTTGCAGTCCAAGTTCAAAAGCATCAATTCTTCAGCCCGCAGCCTTCTTCACAGTCCAACTCTCACATCCATACATGACCAAAGGAAAAACCATAGCCTTGACTAGACGGACGTTAGTCGGCAAAGTAATGTCTCTGCTTTTGAATATGCTATCTAGGTTGGTCATAACTTTTCTTCCAAGGAGTAAGCGTCTTCTAATTTCATGGCTGCAATCACCATCTGCAGTGATTTTGGAGCCCCCAAAAATAAAGTCTGACATTGTTTCCTCTGTTTCCCCATCTATTTTCCATGAAGTGATGGGACCAGATGCCATGATCTTCGTTTTCTGAATGTTGAGCTTTAAGCCAACTTTTTCACTCTCCTCTTTCACTTTCATCAAGAGGCTTTTTAGTTCCCCTTCACTTTCTGCCATAAGGGTGGTGTCATCTGCATATCTGAGGTTATTGCTATTTCTCCTGGAAGTCTTGATTCCAGCTTGTGTTTCTTCCAGTCCAGTGTTTCTCATGATGTACTCGGCAGGGTGACAATATACAGCCTTGACGTACTCCTTTTCCTATGTGGAACCAGTCTGTTGTTCCATGTTCAGTTCTAACTGTTGCTTCCTGACCTGCATACAGATTTCTCAAAAGGCTGGTTAGGTGGTCTGGTATTCCCATCTCTTTCAGAATTTTCCACAGTTTATTGTGATCCACACAGTCAAAGGCTTTGGCATAGTCAATCAAGAAGAAACAGATGTTTTTTCTGGAACCCTCTTGCTTTTTTGATGATCCAGCGGATGCTGGCAATTTGATCTCTGGTTCCTCTGCCTTTTCTAAAATCAGCTTGAACATCAGGTTCACGTATTGCTGAAGGCTGGCTTGGAGAATTTTGAGCGTTACTTTACTAGCATGTGAGATGAGTGCAGTAGTACTAATATATTTTTAATACTGTTAACTTATTGAAACTATGTATATTTAATTTAAAAGTTAGGTTGCTCATTTTGAGCTTGATACCTATTTTATTATGTAAATATTTTGGTTATCATACTTCTCAAACTCTGAACTCTTTATATTTAAATACATGAAGGAAAAATGTATAAAGAGATGTTCTGAAATTCTTAACTTAAAATATAAAAAATATTATAGCAAGAGAAGATTAGAATATTTAACATGTTAAACAATATTCCCTTTGTTCTCAACTCAGATTAATACTATACAAAATTATACATACATAGACATGAACTTTAAGAAACTCTTTAATTGAAATATATTTTATATTTAATATTGTGTAAATTGAAGGTGCACAAAATGTTGATTTGATACATTTATATGCTGCAATATGATTGTCATTGTAACACCAGAAGAATCTTTTCAAAATGACCCTAAAAGGCAGAAAACATGTAAAAATGTCTGCTCAATATAAGATAAATTAAGCAAAAATAAGTGAGAATATGAGAGACAAGCACATTGGAATATATTAGAGGTAATTATGAGTGATTTATCTACATTATATTGAGTATAAAACTAAAAAGAACTAAATTCCGAGTATGTCATAATTGGATGGTAGAGATATTCATTGATTTTGAAACAGGTAAGCAACACAGATTCAAAAATTCCCAGAACTTATTCATTATCCTTCCTCATTATGCCATATCCACAATTATGTTGTGATTTTTCTGTAGTTTAATATTTCTGTAACAAAGAAATTTGTTCTGTCTTATCCCTGCCAAGACAGTCGCAGAGCTTTTATTTTAAGCCATATCAGTGCTCCACACCGCACCTATACTAAGGGTAGACAAGGAGGATATGGTATAAGAATAAAAAAGAAAAACATTTTTTCATTCCTTAACAAGGTTGTTAGGGATACATATACTGATGCGTATGCTCTATGTTCAGGGAGGAGGAGCTGTAAAAGATGACTCTGTAGTTATCTGAATCCACATCCATCTGAGACCTGTGGCACACCATGAAGAGTACCGATCTAGAACTAGAAAAGAATAGGGGTGAACATTTTATGAATGTCTAGCCTGCCTCAGACACAGACACTTTAAAGCCATTACTCCACTACATTTCCACAACTCTCAGAGAATCCCTAGTTTTGTAGATGAGGATCTATGGCTCAAAGACTTGCCCAAAGTCAGAGGTTTTGTGAGTTTCAGAAGCAGGAATTTGCACTCTGCACTGACTCCAAACCTAACACCCATTCACTTCTATATAATCTGATTTGTAGTTTCAGGTTTGTCATTGGCTATACTGACATGACATTGGCTATACTACCAGGACTTCCCTCTTAGCTCAGCTGGCAAAGAATACACCTTCAATACAGGAGACCCCGGTTAGATTCCTGGGTCAGGAATATCTCCTGCAGAAGGGATAGTCTACCTACTCCAGTATTCTTAGGCTTCCCTGTTGGCTAGAAAGTAAAGAATCTGTCTGCAATGCGGGAAATTTGGGTTTGGAAGATCCCCTGGAGGAGGGCATGGCAACCCACTCTAGCATTCTTGTCTGCAGAATCCCCATGGACAGAGGAGCCTGGTGGGGTACAGTGCATGCGGTCACAAAGAGTTGGACATGACTGAGCGACTAAGCACACAGACATATTGATGTGAATAAGTCACTTTCCTAAAATGTTGATTTAGGGAGTTTACCAGGACCTATCTGGATCCTAGAAGGTGTGATACACAGAAATCTCTTTCTTAACATGAGAGAAATGGTTCTCATCCCACAGGGATAGAACTTCCTTAACAATTGTTACTCTGTCAGGATGACTGAAATCTATGCTATACAACAATGATCTTAGGAGGAAAAGATGTAAAATCAGAAAGAATCCAAAATGTGTTTTCTGTTCCCACTTCTAATTCACTGTGTATTTCAAACAAAGACTCCTTTTGGTCCTCCTCCAAAAATTTAATCAAAACCAGAAAGAATTACTGCAGCTGAGGTCAATGATCTATATCAACAAATAATAGCACAAGAAAGGTAGGGGTGATACACTAGTAGATGTTAGGTTATTAAATTTAATAAAGAATAATGTAGCTTGAAAAATGCTTTGGGTTTGTCATAAATTAATACTGGGCGGCCAACAATATGTTTATTGTTTTACAGCTAAGAACTGATTAAGAAGCCCCGTAGGATCTTCTACCTTGTTACAAAATTAATTTTTAACATCCTTTTCTACTTTACAAGATTGAAAGATGCTTGAGGAAAGAAAACAGGCTATTTATACACTCATTTTTCATTATACCTATCATATTCCTTAGACATGTTGGGTATCCAGTAAGTGTATATTAAAGTCTTCAAATGAATATATATGTCTGTTACATTTGAGATGCCTTCTCTAGTCATTTATCCACTTGACTTAAGAGATTTCCTATGTTGTAATTTGGGCTTCCCTGGTGGCTCAGAGGTTAAAGCAGCTGCCTGGACTGCGGGAGATCCAGGTTCGATCCCTGGGTCAGGAAGATCATCTGGAGAAAGAAATGGCAACCCACTCCAATACTCTTGCCTGGAGAATCCCATGGAGGGAGGAGCCTGGTAGGCTACAGTCTATGGGGTCGCAAAGAGTCGGACATGACTGAGCGACTTCACTTTCACTATGTTGTAGCTATACATCATGAACAGCAAAGACCTGAACATACTTAAACTCAGTTTATCTTCCTTGTTTCCAGGGGTAGCAGATGCCGTTGCTTTGATGATACTAGAAAGTGAAAGTTTTAGGGGCTCATTAGTGTCCAGCTCTGAGATCTCATGGACTGTAGCTCACCAGGCTCCTCTGTCCATGGAATTCTCCAGGCGAGAATATTGGAGTAGTTTGCCATTTCGTTCTCCAGGGTAACTTCTCGACCCAGGGATCGAACCCAGGTCTACCACATTGCAGGCAGATTCTTCACTGTCTAAGCCACCAGGGAAGCCACGATATTTAGAGGTTATGAAATGCCTGCATTTTACTCTCTTGAGAATATGGATTCACTATTATTTAAAAACAAAAATGGCTCAAAAAATAATTCAGAATAATTGTGCAAATTACAACTAAAGACCCGTATTCAGTCAGGCATGGTAGCAACCATTCTGTTACTTTTGCCTTTAACTCTTCAGATGACTCATATTTTGAAAATTAAGGTATTGTTTGGGCTGATTCTTTAATGCTGTTTAGTTAATTAATCTTAACTAATTTTGAACAATAATATACAACACATATACAACATACATGGAAATAACTGTAGTGACTGTTATGAAAAAAGGTATGGAAATCAGTTAACTTGTTTAATTTTTTTTTCTCTTCACTACTTCTCACAACTTTTAATTTCTTCTAATTATTCAGAAATCTGCCTGTGATGCAGGACCTACCGGGGACACAGGGTCAATCCCTGGGTCAGGAAGATCCCCCTGGAGAAAGGCATGGCAACCCACTCCAGTATTCTTGCCTGGAGAATCCCATGGACAGAGGAGCCTTATGGGCTGCAGTCCATGGGGTTGCAGAGTCAGACACAACTGAAATGACTTAGCATGCATGCAAGTATTCAGAACAAGTTGGTTCCTTAATACCTTGCATTTTCTTTAGGTTAAACAAGAAGGAGATGACAGATATTAAGTTTAATTATAGGCATAAATTCTGTCCTCGTCATACTTTCATAATTTAAAAGCGATACCAACCAATGATGGATGTCATAAAATTGCTTTAGAAAGATATATATCTGAAAAAAGAAGATTCAAAGTAAAGCTTTGGCTAGTATGAAAAATAAGGAGTAAAAACATAACTACTGAAAGCTCTTCTCTCCTAACAAATACATGTTTATAGAGGATGAAGAGCATCATTCTTCACCTTAGACGTGTGACAAGAGGTGATATGTTGAAGCACAGACAGGTCTTGATTTGCTCTTACTGGGGCCAGGTGTAGAGAGGAAAGGAAGGAGTTCTGGGTGGTTACATCTGTCAGCATTGGAAGGAAATATGCTGCCATATATGTCCATCTGAAAGTAGCAAACCATATAGTTTATTTATTTGCTTTTTGACCCTAGGAACTTATCTTTTTGTGAATCAGGGAAGGATATAAAGAGCCCTTTACTGCAATATGTCTGTAAAAGTAAATAGATTTTGTCCTTCCAAATTTGAAGGGATGAATCAAACTAATTTGAAAGCATATTAATACATAAATGAAGGAAGGAATGAACCATTGATAAGGCCAAAAGTAAAATTAGGGAATTTGCCTACTAATTTTGACTAGCTGTATTGAGTAATATTTTTCAGTGTTTGTGTCACTAAAAGTGTAAGGACAGAACTGTTTCTCAGAAAGAATCACTTTAATTTTATGGATGACCTAAGTTACACATTAAAAACAATATTATTTGCCTGATCTCCTGGGAAACTTTCTGGTGTGGTACAATTACATTAAGTTGAACAGGATCTTTGCTTCCGAACTATTAATTTCACCCTGAACCTCAGCTTTCTCTTTTGTAAAATGGTGATAACTTGTTATTCATGAGGTTATTGCTAGAAATAACCTAGAATATATATATAACAGCATGGAGATGAAAAAACATTTAAGAATATTTAGGTGTTTTCACAAGCATCTCTGCCATGTAAGAAAGTGTTTTGTAGATGCTTCCCTAGTGGCTCAGATGAAACTGTCTGCAATGCAGAAGACCTGGGTTTGATTCTTGGGTTGGGAAGATCCCCTAGAGGAGGAAATGGATAGCCACCTCAGTATTTTTGCCTGGAGAATTCCGTGGACAGAGGAGCCAGGTGGGTTACAGTCCATGGGGTCGTAAAGAGTTGGACACGAATGAGCAATTAACACTTTCACTCATTTTTCACTAATCTTTTAACTGCAGTTAAGGTTGTCACATATGTAACTCAGTTATTAATAAATAAGAACAAAAGAAAACAAATCAGGAATCCAGACCAAGTAACATACATTGAGAGAGGCCTTGTCAGTAAATTCAACTTGGCCATCTTAAGATACATACAAGTTCTTTTTTAAGACAAAATGTTTAGAGTGTATTCATTATGATAAACTGTAGCATTAAAAAACTAGCACTGAAACATATACATTACATATGCAAAATAGACGGCTAGTGGGAAACTGCTGTATAAGACAGGGAGCTCAGCCAGGTGCTCTCTTGGACAAACGAGAGGTGGGGGATCAGGGGATGGGGGTAGGAGGGAGATTCAAGAGGGAGGGGACATATATATATTTATGGCCGATACATGTTGTTGTGTGGCAGAAACGAATGCAACATTGTAAAGCAATTAGTCTCCAATTAAAAATATTAAAAACCTGAGTGAAACAAACTATTAATCCAGGGGTAGGTGAGGAAATTGAAGTCCAGGGCAATGATATGAGTTCTATAAAATGACATTCATGTATTTAACGGCAGGGCTCAAATAGCCCAAGTCTTTTGGACTTTCAAGTCCAGAACACTTTTCACTTTAAAACAAAGGGGTTTCCCTACAGATAGAAATGTTCAAATGATCTTACATCAAAAGATTGCATTCATCACTGTTACACAAGTACTTTTCCTAACTGAAAATTCTGAAAGGGGTATAAGTTTAAGCAGCATTCTCTTGAGATGGCTGATAATATGTAAGAAAGATTAGAGAGTGCAATACAAAGTAATGTGGGAAAGGGCAGAGAAAAATAATTATTCTGTATGATGGGAGGAAAAAAAAAGCTTAAGATACTACAACAAAGACATTAAAAGTTAACATTGCTTCAGGCGGCAATATGTTGTAATTCTCTCACAGAACACAGAGCAGATTTCCCGTCTCAACACAGTAACTCATGGGAGCTGCAGGTTCAATGCATTCTAAAGTGACAGATCTTGCTCACTGTCTGCTTGTGGGACAAATAGTTGAAGCCTCCAGGAGAAGCAGAAATAAGAGTCTGTTTGTCCCAGACTACCCTTAGGGCCAAGATAAATTGTATTTTTAAGTTTCATTGTATACAATGATTCTTATTTTTATTCATTTATTGAAGTATGACTGACATAAATTCTGGAGATCTTTTCTAAAAATTGGGATATCATTGCTTTACAATGTTGTGTTCGTTTCCACTGTGAAACAAAGTGAATCAGCCATATGTATATATGTATCTCTTCCTCTTGAGCCTCCCTCCCCACTCCCTATCCACTCCTCTAGGTCATCACAGAACACCGAGCTGAGCTCCCCGTGCTATACAGCAGCTTCCAACTAGCTAGCTATTTTACACATGGTGGTGGATATCTGTCAATGTTACTCTCTCAATTCATCCTCTCTCTCTTCCCCACAAACGTGTCATGTCCGCAAGTCTGTTCTTTATGCCTTCATCTCAATTCTTGCCCTGCGAATAAGTTTGTCAGTACCATTTTTCTAAAGTCCATATACACGTACTTGTTTTTCACTTTCTGACTTCAGTTTGTATGACAGACCCTAGGTTCCTCCACATCACTACAAATGATTTGTGTTTTATAAGAATTTCCAAATTTAAAAACAAATGTTTATGCAAAGAGTACTCTGAAACAAATAAAGATTATTTTATAATAGTTTTCTCTGTCCCACTGCTCAATCCAAGCTGTTTGAGAGACTAACTTTGTCATTAATTGATATCTTCAGAATCTAGCATAGTCTAAAGTAGGAAGTCAGTAGTTCTTAAGTAGATTAATAAATAGATAAATTTTGTTAACAATGGAGTGTTCCTTTTCAGTGCAATGGCTTTATGCTCACTGGTCTAAATAATAACCTCAAATAAGATGTTTTATTCAGCTACTTAAGAATATATAATGAGTTTGCTGTGCCAGGAAAAAGTTAAAGATAATTATATCAGAAGTCATACTTTAAACTGGATTTTAAGATTGAGTGGTATTAATACAAAGATTAAAGGGGAGAAGTAGAAGAAGAATTGGGTAGGGAAACCAAGTTGTTGGGTGGCAGAAAAAGGAATAAAATCACTCAATTATAATCCTTATTCCAAGGGCTCACTTTGCCCTAAGTGAGACTAGTGAAGGCTCACATCCATGACAATACCTGGGTCCAGAGGGGTGTTCTGTGTACAGAGAAAAATCTAAAGGCACATTTTATTATATATAATTGCAATAGACTCAGACTAAGAACATTAGCATAAATATAAATGCCTTTTCTGGATGCACAATCAGCTTTCTTTGGGGCATTTGTATGGACACTTATTATCTCTTAAAGCATAGGTGTGATAAACAGTAGATATTTGAAGACTTTTAATTCACACACCGTGTACATAATATAGGCTTGGGGAAAAAGAGAAAGCATTCTAAAAATCCTCCTATATTTAAATATATTTTCTGTTTTTAGGAATGGTATTTGAGTATTAAAGAAGTGGTACACAGAGTTAAAAATTTAGAGGAAGATGAATACATAATCCTTTTCTGCATGTATTTATATATTTTCTGAAAAAAATATAAACAGACCATAAAATATCTGGCACTGTAAAGCAAAAATCACACAGTGTTGCTTACCCAGTCTACTCATGACTACATGGCTCAGTATCTTTCTAACCAACTTGCACCATTCTTTGAGGTCCTCAAGATACGTATCTGGCTCCCTGCTCCATACTCTCTTCTCATTGCTTAAGAACCATTGCAAACTGTTGCTCATGCATACATGTAGATTTCTTTTTAAAAATGAGGATTCTGTCTCTGGGGTTAGATTACATTTTTGGCCAATTGATGCTTGGGTCTAAGTTCTATCCAGAGGAAACAAGTGAATTTGTAAAATTTCCCTATGTAAGTCTCCACACCAGATTACACAGATTTTGTCATCTCCACTCTAAATTTTGTTCCATGACTCTTTTCCATGCTAGTTTGTTGCTGAGCAGCACATTATTTGTTTATCTATCTTACAATAGGTAGTACAGACTAATCTAAGTATCTGTTTGAAAGACATTTTAATAGTCCTATTTCATTTTTTTAAAGAAGTAAGATTAACAAGGAAATGTGTGATCTTTCCTTACTTACTCATGCAATGATAGTGTGCAGGAGGAGGTGGAAGGTGCTTTGATGATCAGAATAAGTATTTGTTGTTCAGTTGCCCAGTTGTCTCCGACTCTTTGCAACCCCATGGACTGCAGCATACCAGACCTCCCTGTGCCTCACCATCTCCCGAAGTTTTGCCCAAGTTTTGATGTCCCTCTTCTCCTGCTCTCAGCAGGGACTTTTCCAGTGAGTCAGCTGTTCTCATTAGATGACCAAAATACTGTAGCTTCAGTACCGGTCCTCGCAATGAATATTCAGGGTTGATTTCCCTTAAGTTTGACTGGTTTGATCTCATTGCTGTCCAGGGAACTTTCAGGAGTCTTCTCCAGCACCACACTTCAAAGGCATTCATTCTTTGGCGTTCTGCCTTCTGTACAGTCCAGCTCTCACAATCTGTGATCACTGGGAAGACATAGCCTTGACTATACCGACCTTTGTCTGCAGAGTAATGTCTCCGCTTTTCAACACACTGTCTAAGCTTGTCATAGATTTCCTGCCAGGAGGCAATATCTTCTGATTTCATGGCTGCAGTAACCATCCGCAGTGATTTGAGAGCCCAAGAAGAGGAAATCTGTCACTACTTCTACCTTTTACCCTTCTATCTGCCATGCAGTAATGGGGCCAGATGCCATGATCTTAGCTTCTTTTAATATTTAGTTTTAAGCCAGTTCCTTCAATCCACTCCTTCACCCTCAAGAGGTTCTTTAGTTTTCCTCTTTGCTTTCTGCCCTTAAAGTGGTATCATCCATATATCTGAGGTTGTTGATGTTTCTCCTGTCTGTCCTATTCCAGCTTGTAACTCATCCGACCTAGGATTTCTCATGATGTACTCAGTGTATAGGTTAAGTAAACAGGGTGACAGCAGACAGCCCTGTCCTACACAATTCTCAGTCTTGAACCAATCAGTTGTTACAAACAGGCTTCTTAACTATTACTTCTTGACCCAAATACAGGTTTCTCAGGAGACAGGTAAGATGGTCTGGTATTCCGATCTCTTTAAGAGTTTTCCAGTTTGTTATGATCCACACAAAGGCTTTAGCATAGTTCATGAAACAGAGGTAGATGTTTTTCTGGAATTCCCTTGCTTTCTCTATGATGCCGTGAATATTAGCAACTTGATCTCTGGTTCCTCTTGCTTTTCTAAACCCAGTTTGGACATCTGGAAGTTTTTGGTTTGCATAAGGCCGAAGCCTAACATGCAAGCCTAACAAGCATGACCTTACTAGCATGGGAGATGAGTGCAATTGTCCAATGGTTATGACATTCTTTAGAACTGCCCTTCTTGGGAATTGGGATGAGGATTGACCTTATCCAGTCTGTGGCCACTGTTGGGTCTTACAGATTTGCTCACATATTGAATGCAACACCTTGATTGCATCATCCTTTAGGGTTTTGAAAAGCTCTACTGGAATTCCATTGCGTCCACTAGTTTTATTAACAGCAGTGCCCACTTGACTTACTATTTGACTTCCCACTCCAGAATGTCTGGCTCTGGGCGACTGACCAGAACAAGTATAAACTCTCATAAATGACTGCTTAAGGAAAATAAAATAGCAAGTCATTCTAGGTTAAGGTCTGTGAATTCTAAGTCCATTTGATTAAATGATGATGATAATTACACCAACAATAATAATAACAACAACAAAAATCAACAAACCCCAAAAGGGGAAAAGAAAAAACAAAAGCAAACATCTAAACCTCATAAGATTTTAAGCTCATAATGGATTTTAGGATGTAACCTTTTATTTTTCCATTCGCTACAGCCTTGCAGAAGGACATTCTGTTTCTTACTTGATATATTCTAAACATGATCTTAACTGTTTGTGCTTTAATTCACTGTTATAAACCACCTGCTACTGCAAAGATGTTTTAGATCCCAAGCACAACTAAATTAATAATCATATGATTCATGCCAGGTCATATAGCTTTTCTCTGACCAAATAAACTAATTCAAATAAGTTACTTGTTCTACATTTGGATGCTGACCCTGGTAAACTGTGGTGACATCCAGAAAATTACTTGTTATGCAAAGGTATTTAGGATAAATAGGTTTCATTGTGAAGGTGCTGCAATGCCAAAGATATAAATATTTGGAGCTTGATTAAATTTTGATTCTGAGTTCAGGCCAGTCTTCAGTTGATCATATTGTACTCTATGGCTTTTTGCTTTTCAAACAGCTGTGGCCACTTGGAAAGTTAATTTAAAGGTGTGTGTGTATGTTTCACCTTACTCGGCTTTCAGGAAGTCATGTTTAGAATAGATCTTTCACCAGCAAGAGGAAATGCTGGGCGATCACTTTAATGAAGCACAGATAAACACACAAATCTACTGTGCCATGTGGCAGTTGTATCATACAGTTAAATTTATTATCAAATACAACTGTTGGATTATTCATATAATAGTTTTTTAGTATACATTGCCAATGTTTTTAGAAGTTTCCTGTAGGGTTATTTGGTGAGACTTCTAAAAAATAACAATATGTTCTTGTTGCAGAAAGCATAAGAAAATGAAATCCAGCTAGAATAGTGAACAAAATTATAGGCTAGTTCTCTCCCAATCCTGGTACAAGTACAAAGACCTATAAAGACATTTAACCTAGTGAATATAACATTCTATCTGTTCAGGAGTAATAAGTGAATTTTGTTGCCAATATTCACAGCAGAAGGTTTTGCAACATAAAATCCATAAAGAGAAAGTAGGTACTTTCCTACCTTTAAGTTATTTAACATTGTCTATATGAACTCTTAACTGCCAGCTAGGCAGGTAAATTTTACTGAGTTCAGACAAGCAATGTTGAAAAGATAATGCCATTTTTCTTTTATGGAATGATGTGCTTTTCTTAAAATTCCACATATTCTAACCTTGTTCACCTAGTCAACTTACCCATGTTCCACATGGAAATATACAAGCTTGTCCTTTTCTTTGGGGAGTCATTGAACACTTCTTGCATTTTATGTGGTCTATCTTCAAATCCTCAAATAAGTTATATTTGAGAGCTGATGTTTTTATAGCTCAAAATCCTTTTTAATTTACACCCTTAATTAGGTCACATTAAGGAAAGTGCTTTTAAAAAAAAATCTAATGTAGCCATTCATCTGTGAAAGTGGACATTTATATTATTACTTCAAATAAGATTGCTCTCTGTGGTTCAGAGATTCGGATGCATTTAACAAGTGCAATTTCATAGCATACATACATAGAGAACGTTATAAATAGCATTCAGTGTAACTTTTTTCAGGCTATAAATTTGTACTTTATTCTTTTTCCTTTCTTACTCTTACTTCTCGGTTTCTTATTTTTCTTAAAGCTGCTTTCAAAGTAAACTGAAAATGTGATGCTCTTAGATGCTTGTGTTTAGTACCCATCCAACTCCCTTCCCCCAAGAACAAAGCTGGATGTGAACCCCTCACTTCCACTTGGATATGCGGTTTGACTTTCTCAGTGAAGTTGGCAGTGATCCTTAAGGCTGAAAGGGAATCCTTCAAGGAGGACAATAGGGCTTTTCTTTGGCAATAGGAAAAGATGCAAGAGAACACAGTTAATTCCCTACTCTCGCTTTCAATGGCTCAATTCAGTTGGGTCCGTTAACGGGCATTTTCAGTGATTGGCGTGGAAAGGAATACAGAAAAACGGATCTACAAAATTGCTCCTCAAGAGAGACAGCTTACTTATCTCTAACCTGTCAAATTTACCATCAATTAGTGTCAGTATCATGAATTCTTTACAAATTTGGCGAGACACTTTTTTCATTTTTTTTTCCTTTTAAGTTTGGCCCTGTTTTCAGAGCATATCCTCAAAGTTCACCCTTCTCTGTTACATAACTTTCTTTTTTGAAATAGAAATTGTAAAATATGATAATACAAATTTGTGAATAATATTTGGCCTAGCTCTTGTGGAAATATGAACTACCTGAGAGGTAACATTAATAATGGATTGGCACAGTAAATTTAATACAATAGGTTTGATGCCTTGATTGCATTTCTGAGGTGCTTTGGGGAAAGTATATATATTGGATTCAATAGAGCACAGAATGTTAAATTAACCTCTTATTTTCCACACCTTGAACATAATGGTTTTAAGTGTCGCCTTGACTATTTAAGGGGAGTAAAGCAAAGAATGTTCCCTTTTATCCATATCATTAGCCTTATTTCAATCACTTCAGCTTAGAGTGAGAAGACAGCAGTGTCTACTCATGCATCTGTTCTTAGGTTGCTTGACTAAGCCTCATTCCCAAGAGAATTTTTTTTTTTTGTCAAGTTGAATTCAACAATAAGTTACCTTATTCACATCTAAGAGTGGGAATGTTTAGCACTCTTTCCTATGGTTTTGTTAATCTTTTCTCCTCTTCCCCCTCCTCTTCCATCAGATAAACTTGTGAAGAAGCTGGGAAACTCATGAGTTGATTTTTGGAAATTGTAGCAAACTTTGTCAGAATCTCCTTTTGAACAAGAGGTATACTTTTTAAAATAAGAGATATAATTAAAAGAAATTTATATGAATAAATGCAATTTAACTATTTCACCCAACTTCCTCTGACATGTATCTATGTTTCTAGCAATCTCTGATTGACATTGTTAGCTGTATTAAGAGATCTTGGTTTGGGAGTTTCCAACTAGGTTTGGGGGTTTTTCACACTCCAAAAGAAATAAGACAGTCTTAGAATATCAGGATTTAAGAGAAAGAAGGTAGACAAAAGGAGTTATATGATTTGAGAGATTGTATCATTCCTCCTAGGAGGTGAGCAACTTAAAGCATGTTGGAATAAGGCAAGAGAAAACAAAACCAAAATTGTGTTAGTCGAAAAATAAAGGGGGAAAAACAAGATGATAGCAAATAAAATACTATTAGTCTCTTTACTATTCTGAGTTGTTCCTAATATTCAGCTCCAACCATTTGCCAATTTAAGTCCGTTGCATCGATTTATCATTTACTCATCTTGAGTTTAGTGAGCTGGGAACAGTCTTTCCATTTGCTGATAGTAAAAAAGGCATATTGACTTTAAAAATGATAAGGAAGTTATATTATGTACCCCTTTTCTCCGTTACTGAAATGTATACTTGAAGGATATAAATAACTTTGCTAAAAAAACAGGTGAAGGTAAAGTCGCTCAGTCTTGTCTGACTCTTTGCGACCCTATGGACTGTAACCTACTAGGCTTCTCAGTCCGTGGGATTCTCCAGGCAAGAATACTGGAGTGGATTGCCATTTTCCTTCTCCAGGGGATCTTCCTCACCCAGGGATCGAACCCAGGTCTCCAGCATTGGAGGCAGACGCTTTTAACCTCTGAGCCACCAGGGAATAGTTGGCACCATTTTGGATTCTAATCCACATGATCTCACTAATGCCTTTGATACTAATGACTATGCCCTGTTACTACACTACATTTAAGTTCAGAAAGAATGAGATTTAAATTAGGATATAATTATTACTCTCATCCGTGAAAATTAAAACACGCCAAAGATTTTATTTAATGCATTCATTAAGGAAGGAATCGAGAACTTATTACATTTGTTAAAGGAGAACCCCAAATTTCACACATTAAAGTAAGATAAGGAATGCTGAAGTAAATTTACAAATGAATGAAAACCTGACAAAACAGGTCAGTATTCCAAGGGCAGAATCAACTGTATTCTAGTGAACACAATCTGCATTTTTATGGACTGGAAATATATTTTACTATCTGTACTAATTACACATTAATCTCCTTTTAAGTGGCCCATTGCCTAAAGGACTTGCAAGAACATCTTCCCTACAGACAGAAGACACAAAGCACCGCAGCAGAAAGATTTGCATTGAAAAGGGATTAGGCATTTTTCCTCCCATTCCTGGGCAGTTTGCACAAAATAGACATGGTCTCCAGGACCACCACAGGGGGTATATGCAAAGTATCTCTATGTCAATAAGCCCACAGTCCGTTCATAATGAGAAACTTTTCGTTCACAAAGGCACGTCCTTGCTGTATGACCAGCATTAACCTTTGAAGCCTCACCACAGCTTCATCAAAACGAGATGCAAAGCATAAATCCAATTTTATTTCTTAACAATGATAACAGCTTGATATAGCTGACTCCAAAACTCATATAGACTCATGATTATAGGATTTAGTTAGGATTTCTATTTAGTTAATAAATTCTGTTGCATTGGATCAGTAGCCATGGGAATCTGCATGGTCAAGCCAAAACAGCTGAAATTAACCTATGCTATGCATAATCATTTTTCTACAGTTTAAATTCTGTTTGTACAAAACCATTAAAAAACAAAACGAAACATAGACAATGAGATGACAATGAAATGGAAGTAATGCAGATGGATGAGAGGACACTAAGCAAATTTCAAAGTCTTTCACAATTTTTTTCATATAAATTATAATAAAAATTAGACAATTTCTAACAGTACTGTAACTAAAGTCAAAATTCCAGTTAATCTTCTTTATGTTTCTACCTACAAAGTTTCTGATACATAGATATATTCATAATTAACTTTCTCCCTCTTTTTTTTTCTTTTCTTCCTCCACCTCTCCTATAGTTTGCAAAATTGGAATATGCAGGAAGGGACCTTTTTTGAATAGTTCTAATTTAAAACTCTTTATTTTTAAATATAGCTGAAATCTTACATTCAGAAATATCTTGGTTTCCTGGAATATCGCTTTAAAGTTGGTTTCAATAACTGATTCTCTGCTTTTCTTCATTTCTCTTATTTCTTTCATTTAATTTTTTCTGTTAACAAAAAAACTGTGAGAACAGTTTAAACTATATAAACTGGCAAATACCTTACCAAAATTAAAATAGATTTTCTGCAATTTGAAACTTTTAGCTTTGTCTACAGCATCCATTTTCAATAGGAGATATAGCCCTCATGGGACTAAAACTGGTTCCAGTAGAGGGGTGAAAATTTTTACTCTTTGCATGTACAAAGTGTTACCATGTTCACACTCATACTGCTCCCCACAGGACAGGCCAGTTGATTAACTGAGAGATGAGATGTTGGGGCAAGGACTAGTAACTTTATTCAGAAAGCCAGCAGACTTACAGCATGGTGGACTAGTGTCCCAAATAACCATCTTTTCTGGGTTTGGATAGTGGTTTCTTTTATAGAACAAAGACAGAGACTGAGGAGGTAAAGTGAAAAGGGTAAGTTACTGCAGATATTTCCAGACTCTAGAGCTGCTGCTGCTGCTGCTGCTAAGTCGCTTCAGTCATGTCCGACTCTGTGCGACCCCACTAGACGGCAGCCCACCAGGCTCCCCGTCCCTGGGATTCTCCAGGCAAGAACACTGGAGTGGGTTGCCATTTCCTTCTCTAATGCATGAAAGTGAAAAGTGAAAGTGAAGTCGCTCAGTCGTATCCGACTCTTCGCAACCCCATGGACTGCAGCCTACCAGGCTCCTCTGTCCATGGGATTTTCCAGGCAAGAGTACTGGAGTGGGGTGCCATTGCTGACTCTAGAGAGGATATGTTAATTTCTTATTTTCCTACAGATAGGTCTGACCAGGATGTCTCCTGTGAGTTAAAAATATGTGCTGTGCTTAGTTACTCAGTCCTGTCTGACTCTTTGAAACACTGTGGACCATAGCCCGCCAGACACCTCTGTCCATGGGGATTCTCCAGGCAAGAATATTGAAGTGGATTGCTAGACCTTCCTCCAGTGGATCTTCCTAACCCAGGGACAGAACCCAGATTTCTTGCATTGTAGGCGGATTCTTTACCATCTGAGCCATTCCCAAGAATAATGGAGTGGTAGCCTAGTCCTTCTCCAGGGAATTTTCCTGACCATGGAAATGAACCCGGGTCTCCTGCAGATTGCAGGCAGATTCTTTACCAGCTGAACTACCAGGGAAGCCCCCCAAAAAGATATTTTAGCTTAATGCTTAGGCATGGAGGCAGTGTTCCAAGAGATGGACCATGGTGTATACTTTAAGCTATTGAAAATATCCTTTTAGTGAATAACATGTCACAAAAGCAATAGAATGTGAAATTTAAAGTAAAGAGAACATAGCCATTATGGAGTCAGGTTTATTATTCCCAATTATAAAAGCACATATCTATACACTTTACAGAAACAGATATATAATTTATCTATAGTATTAAAAGTCATGGAGTTGAAAATTAGGAAAAAATGTCTTAAAAGGCTACTAAAAGAATAAATGAATTGAAAAGATTGACAATCAGAATACTTTTGTAATTCACAGAATAATAAATTATAATATAGTCAATAAATAATTTTGTCCACTTTTTTACATTGAATTAATCAATTGTTTTAATTTTAAGCAGAATGAACTTAAACTTTTCTGATAAATTATAATTATGCTATGTTATATTCTCTAATTTGATTCATAAAAGTAAATAAAACTTGGATTACAGAGTATAAAGCTTTTCTCTCTGTAATGTTGCAAACTGAACACCTTGACTTTTAATTAGCTCTATCCAGCAAAATAAGTACATTCTATTGCCTCCCTGAGTGACTGCATTTTTCAGTATGATCCAGGTGTTTGATGGGTGAAGTTCTGGCAGTTACTCTATCAGAAGGAAACATCATCTGGCAATGCATAAACTCCTGTAAAGTGTTCTTCTTCTTACCATATGGAGCAAAAGTAACTATTAATGATGGAAGGGAGAGCAATTTTATCATCTGCAGTTTGTTGAGGAATATTCCCCAAACCTGACAGCGTTTTGAAGTTTTAAGACATAGGAAACCTGCATTACGGATATAAAAAGATTTTCCTTTGCCATTTTTATGGATAATGGCAGAAGAAAAATCATCACAGTTATTCTGTGTGGTTTTTGCTTGGATAAAGTTATATCTATCTAATTAAGATATAGGCTGATTTGATCTACATTACTACATTTGGGTACTATACTTTTACTCAGTATTATATTATAGGTTCAAAATTCTAATAAAGTTTCAGCCCAAAGGCAAAATATTAATAGAAAACTCAAGTCTATGAGTAAGGAAAAAGATCACACAAAGATCAGTAATATGATTTGAACTGGAAAATCAAATATTCTAGAGATTGGGCTGAAGTCACAATTCAAAGAAGACCCAAATGGAAGCAAGATATTATCTTGCATACGCCTTACACATTTTTGCATTTTAGTCAAACAACAGGAACTATTATTCATTATTGTAAAGAGATTTTGGAGAATTTGTAGCTTCACTTATATTCTTTGATAGATACTTAATTAGTTAACATGTCATATTAGGCACAGGAAATCAAGACACATGAAAATTCCTTCCCTGGAAGAATTCTAATGCTGAGAGTGAAAGAGCAGTGTTTGTTCATAGTTAAAATAGGATGGATCTGCTGTGGATAAGGGATTCCCAGGTGGTGCTAGTGGTAAAGAACTAGCAAAAAGTTGGACACAACTGAAGCACACATATATCATGGACAAGGATTTGCCCCTGAATGCAGCAACACATGATTCAAATATGATCTTCCATACATTATCTGCAGCATGCCAATCCATGTGTTACTAGACTCATTTTTTCCCTTATTTGCCATCTGAGGTGTATGTAATTTACTTGTTATGCCTGCTTTACAAAAAATTACTCAAAAATACGATATATTTATGAGGAGACTCAGAATTAGAATTTTCATTTACCTTAGTTAAAGAAGTAAATAAATGCTATTTCAAGAAGCCATTTGAAAGAACTGCAAGCCATATAATGAAAGGGGCATGTGGTTCAATTAGTTCAAATTGTTTATTTAGACAGTCAGCTAACCAATATGCACTGAGTAATCTCTGTGTTCTAAATTCTAGTTATACAGAAGGTATTGACCTCAAGGAATTTGCATTCCAGTGGAATGCTGTGAATGGATACATTGTATAATTTCAGATTGTAGTCACTATAAAGAAAATGTAGCAAGATCACAGGATAAAAATGAAGTGAGTGGAGTGCTTTACTGAGGGAAATAGTATGAAAACAAGCATAGGTCTAGAGTCAGAGGAGGTAAACAGACCTACATATGTATCAATCAAGGCTCACCAATTTCCTGAATGTGTATGTTACTTAGGCTCAGTGAACCCCTGCTTTGTTATTTGTAAATGAAGGATCAGACCAACCTTGGGGAATTGTCCTGAGATTACAGATTTTATGTGTATACATACATACATATATTTTGGAGAAGGAAATGGCAACTCACTCCAGTATTCTTGCCTGGAAAAATCCCATGGACGGAGGAGCCTGATGGCTATATACAGTCGATAGGATCACAAAGAGTCAGACACAATTGAGCGACTACACTAACAGATTTTATGCGTATAGTATCTATTGCATACGAGGCCTTCAATAACTGGCAATTAAGAACCGTTCCTCGTGTGGCTGTGTCTTTATAATGTCTCTTTCTCTTAGAATTGCTTTTTCAAAGGCCTCACAAGCTGAACACACAGTCAGGTATTTGTACTTAACTTTTAATTCGCATTGTAAATAAAGCAATTGTTCCTTGGTCAAGAGTGTTTACTCCTCTAACACAGAGAAGGGAAGGTGGGCACATGCTCACTGGGTATTTTTAGAAATTATCTCAGTGAACCTGATTCAAATACATCGCTGCTGCTGCTGCTGCTGCTAAGTCGCTTCAGTCGTGTCCAACTCTGTGTGACCCCATAGACGGCAGCCCACCAGGTTCCCCCATCCCTGGGATTTTCCAGGCAAGAACACTGGAGTGGGCTGCCATTGCCTTCTCCAATGCATGAAAGTGAAAAGTGAAAGTGAAGTCTCAGTCGTGTTCGACTCTTAGCGACCCCATGAACTGCAGCCCACCAGACTCCTCGGTCCATGGGATTCTCCAGGCAAGAGTGCTGGAATGGGGTATTGCCTTCTCCGAAATACATCACTACTAGCTTGCATTTCAGGGCCACCTACTCATCATCTGACAATAACATGCTATGTAAATTGAAAAAAATCATTCCTATACTTTAATTTTCTGTAAATTAACATATTTGCATTGTAGTTTTCCATCTGAGGAGCTAACACCTAGATTACAAGGGCTCTTATAAAGTGCATTTGCTTAGATGTTGCTTTATCAGTCCATGTATTATTAAATTCTTTTGTGTGTGTGTGAAGCCTCCTCAACTAAATTGTCAGGTCCTTGAGATCAAGGACTCTTCTACTTCTTTATGCTGTTATGGGAATGCGGTACACAAAATAAGAGTTGTGTACATAGTGAGGGTTACTTGTTCTATTTAAATATAATTATGTTATACAATCCACTTCAAGAGGTGTACTGTCATTTCACTCATGATTCATCACAAAAGCTTTGACATTTCATCTTATAAATATGAAATCAAAGTTTCAAGATGCAAAATAGCCTTTTCCAAACTTAGAGAAATGTAACAAATATTGAACCAGGTTTTTAAATTAGTTCTAAAATTATTTTGATCAAAAATGATTTCACTGTTTCTCAAATAGCATGAAAATCAGTTTTGCCTCGCTGAAAATGAGTTTTGAAACAGTTCTTATGTCATTATAATACTAAATACTAGGATTTTATAGGATTTTTATTCAAATGTATAATATAAATATTGTTTAAGGGTTAGAAAGTATTGGATTCAAATTTTGGCAAAACTTTTATTTATTTTTTAAATCAGTAATGAATATTTATTGACATGTGCTCATGAATAGGGAAGGTGTCCAGACTTGGGCTGATTGTGTAAGCATACCAGTTGAAGACAGATGCATTTTAAAAATGAAATATGCCAAACTACATGATTAGGCTACATTACTGGCTTACTTAGGAAAATTAATTTGATCATTCTCATAACACATCATTACCTAAATTCCACTGACAAAACAGAACTTCAAATAAATCAAGATCATAACTGGTAAAATATTGTTAGGTTATGGACATGAAGTAGGAAGAGGGTGGGAAAGTATAGAGGAAGGAGAAACAAGGGAAAATCAGAGAACTCTCTTTCAATTAGTCAAAAAAAAAATCACTTTTGCTTTTCTCTTGTGAGACCATGATTAATCATTTCCTCTTTAAAATTACAGATGCGTGAGAGTTTGCAGTGGATTAGTTATTATTGAAAAAATTATACAATCTATATATGTTTTAAATTTGTTTTTCAGACATAGGACTGAGTACACTTATTTCAAATAAACCACTTGATTCTGACTAAAATTGACTGAATATGACATGGCAGTGGGATAAAATTATGCTAAAATATTTTGGTGTCCAACTAATAGTTCATACTGCAGTGTTATTCTTTATAACATTATTAAAATGGAAAATAGTGCATATTTTCTCAAACATGCATTCACTGGAGCAAAACTGATATATATTTATTCAAATTTATTAAAATATTCACATTGTCCCTACCCATTTATTTAATATAATACCCAGTGTAATTAATATTATAGATTTGCTAGATGAAGAATTGGTGATTTTCATATTTATATGTCTGAATTTAATCAGTCTCACTCTATCCTTGTGGATTATTCTTTATTCTTATAATAAATGTTGTATCAGGCTATATACTATATAATAAAAATGGTACAAATGGAGATGAGCTTTTCCTCTAAAAAGGGACTTTATTATTGCCCTTAACTGGATTTGTCTTTCTTGAAATTGGCTAAATAAACTTTTAACTTTGGCATGAGTGCCTTTTGAGCGCATCAGCCTAAATTACCATTAATTGTCTTAATTTAAAACATTATATATTGATTATTATGAAGAATCTTCAGGCCAAATAATTATGTTATCATATTGCTAGAAAGTGATTTGTCCATATCATTTCGTTATTTTAAAAGATAATATCCTGAAACAAAAAAATCACTCCAGTTTTTTGCCTGGAGATCACATGTACAGGAGGAACTTTGCAGGTTTCAGTCCACACAGTTGCTCAAAGTATGACATGACTGAAGCAACATAGCATGTACATCCTGAATCAGAACAATATTATCCTTTATAATATACAGTATTAAGATTAGAAGGCAGAAGAACCAGAGGTCAAATTGCCAATATCCTCTGGATCATCAAAAAGCAAGAGAGTTCCATAAAAATTTCAGTTCAGTTCAGTCGCTCAGTTGTGTCATACTCTTTGAGACCCCAGGGACTGCAGCACACCAGGCCTGCCTGTCCATCACCAACTCCCAGGGCCTACCCAAACTCTTGTGCATGGCGGCAGTGATGCCATCCAACCATCTTATCCCCTGTTGTCCCCTTCTCCTCCTGCCTTCAATCTTTCCCAGTATCAGGGCCTTTTCCAATGAGATGGTTCTTCACATCAGGTGGCCAAAGTATTGGAATTACAGCTTCAGCATCTGTCCTTCCAATGAGTATTCAGGACTGATTTCCTTTAGAACTGACAGGTTGGATCTCCTTGCAGTCCAAGGGACTCTCAAGAGTCCGCAACACCACAGTTTAAAAGCATCAATTTGTCAGCACTCAGCTTTCTTTATAGTCCAACTCTCACATCCATACTTGACTATTGGAAAAAGCATAGTTTTGACTAGATGGACCTTTGTTGGTAAAGTAATCTCTGCTTTTTAATATGCTGTCTAGGTTGGGCATAGCTTTTCTTCCAAGGAGCAAAGCATTTTTAATTTCATGGCTGCTGTCACCATCTGCAGTGATTTTGGAGCCCCTGCTAAAACATCTCTCAACTGTTTCCATTGTTTCCCCAAGTATTTGTCATGAACTGATGGGACTGGATGCCATGATCTTAGTTTTCTCAATGTTTAATTTTAAGACAACATTTTCACTTTCTTTTTTCACTTCACCAAGAGGTTCATTAGTTTTTCTTTGCTTTCTGCCATAAGGGTGGTGTCATCTGCATATCTGAGGTTATTAATATTTCTCCTGGAAATCTTGATTCCAGTTTGTGCTTCATCCAGCCCAGCACTTCACATGATGTACTCTGCATATAAGTCAAATACGCAGGGTGACAATATACAGCCTTGACATACTCCTTTCCTGTTTTGGAATCAGTCTGTTGTTCCATATCCAGTTCTAACTCTTGATTTCTGATCTGCATACAGATTTCTCAGGAGGCAGGCCAGGTGGTCTGGTATTTCCATCTCTAATAATTTTCCACAGTTTGTTGTGATCCACATAGTAAAAGGCTTTGACAGAGTCAATAGACCAGAAGAAGATGTTTTTCTGGAACTCTCTTGCTTTTTTCGTAATCCAGTGGATGTTGGCCATTTGACCTCTGGTTCCTCTGCCTTTTCTAAATCCAGCTTGAACTTCTGGAAGTTCACAATACACGTACTGTTGAAGCCTAAGTGGAGAATTTTAAGCATTATTTTGCTAGTATGTGAAATGAGTGCAATTGTTTGAAAGTTTGAGCATTCTTTGGTATTGCCTTTCTTTGGGGTTGGAATGAAAAGTGATGTTTTCCAGTCCTGTGATCACTGTTGAGTTTTCCAAATTTGCTGACATATTGAGTGCAGCACTTTCACAGCATCATCTTTTAGGATTTGAAATAGCTCAACTAGAATCCCATCACCTCCACTAGCTTTGTTCGTAGTGATGCTTCCTAAGGTCCTCTTGTCTTCCCATTCCAGGATTTCTGGCTCTCGGTGTGTGATCACACCATCATGGTTATCTACATCACAAAGATCTTTTTGTACAGTTCTTCTGTGTATTCCTGCCACCTCTTCTTAATATCTTCTGCTTCTGTTAGTTCCATACCATTTCTGTCCTTTATCGAGCCCATCTTTGTGTGAAATGTTCCCTTGGTATCTCTAACTTTCTTAAAGAGAGCTCTAGTCTTTCCCATTCTAATGTTTTCCTCTATTTCTTTGCATTGATCACTGAGGAAGGCTTTCTTATCTCTCCTTGCTATTCTTTGTAACTCTGCATTCAGATGGGTACATCTTTCCTTTTTCCTCTGCCTTTTGCTTCTCTTCTTTTCTCAGATATTAATGAGGCCTCATCAGACAACCCTTTTGCTTTTTTGCATTTATTTTTCTTGGGGATTGTCTTGATCTCTGCCTCCTGTATAATGTCACAAACCTCCATCTGTAGTACTTCAGTCACTCTCTCTCTCAGCTCTAATCACTTGAATCTGTTTGTCACTTCCACTGTATATTCATAAAGGATTTGGTTTAGGTCATATGTGAATGGTCTAGTGGTTTTTCCCTACTTTCTTCAACTGAGTCTGAATTTGGCAATAAAGAGTTCATGATCTGAGGCACAGTCAGCTCCTGGTCTTGTTTTTACTGACTGTTTAGAAGTTCTCCATCTTTGGCTGCTAAGAATATAATCAATCTGATTTTGGTGTTGATCATCTGGTGATATCCATGTATAGAGTCTTCTCTTGTGTTGTTGGAAGACAGTGTTTGCTTTGACCAGTGTGTCCTCTTGACAAAACTCTGTTAGCTTTTGACCTGCTTTATTCTTACTCCAAAGCGAAATTTGCCTGTTACTCCAGATTTCTCCTAACTACCCACCTTTTTTGACCCCAGTCCCCTATAATGAAAATGACATCTTTTTTGGGTGTTAGCTCTAGAAGGTCTTGTAGGTCTTCATAGAACCCTTCAACTTCAGCTTCTTCAGCATTACTGGACAGGGCATCAACATGGATTACTGTGATACTGAATGGTTTGCCTGAAAACGAACTGAGATCTTTATGTCATTTTTGAAACTGCATCCAAATACTGCATTTCGGACTCTCCTGTTGGCTGTAATGGCTACTCTGTTTCTTCTAAGGGATTCTTGCCCACAGTTCAGTTTCAATTCAGTTCAGTCGCTCAGTCATGTCTGACTCTTTGCGACCACATGAATTGCAGCACACCAGGCCTCCTTTGCCCACAGTAGTAGATATAATGGTCATCTGAGTTAAATTCACCCATTCTAGTCCATTTTAGTTCACTCATTCCTAAAATATCAATGTTCACTGTTGCCATCTCCTATTTGACCATTTCCAATTTGCCTTGATTCGTGGACCTAACATTCCAGGTTCCTATACAATATTGCTCTTTCCAGCATCGGATTTTCCTTCCATCACCAGTCACAGCCACACCTATGTGTTGTTTTTGGTTTGGCTCAGTCTTTTCATTCTTTCTGCAGTTATTTCTCCACTGATCTCCAGTAGCATACTGGGCATCTACTGCTCTGGGAGTTCATGTTTGAAATGTCGTATGTTTTTGCCTTTCATACTGTTCATGGGATTCTCAAGGCAAGAATACTGAAGTGGTTTGCTATTCCCTTCCCCAGTGACCTTGTTTTGTTAGAACTCTTCACCATGACCTGTCCCCACATGACAAGGGTGGGTAGGGTGTCCCCACATGACAAGGCTCGTAGTTTAATTGAGATAGACAAGGCTGTGGCTCTTGTGCTCAGTTTGGTTAGTTTTCTGTGATTGTGGTTTTCCTTCTGTCTGCCCTTTGATAGATAAGGATAAGAGGCTTATGGAAGCTTCCTGATGGGAGAGACTGAGTGAGGGGGAAACTGGGTCTTGTTCTGATGGACGGAGCCATGTTTGGTACATCTTTAATCCATTTTTCTGTTGATGGGGAGGCAGTGTTCCCTCCTTGCTGCTTGGCGCCCTCCTTCAAAATGTCCCATGTATGCACTACTGCATGCAGTGCCTTCGATTCTGCATCTGGCCACTGCCAATCCATGCCTCTGTCAGAGACTTCTGGACACTCTTGGACATGTCTGGGTTAGTTTCTTGTGTCATCAACTCCTCCTTTCCCTGGGGTTTGGTACGCACAAGGTTTTATTGTGCCCTCCAAGAGTCTGTTTCCTCAGTCCTGTATAAGTTCTGGTGGTTCTGTGGTGGGATTAATGGCGACCTCCTCCAAGAGGACGTATGCCATACCCAGGTCTGCTACAGAGCAGAGCCCCTGCAGCAGGCCACTGCTGACCTGTACCTCCATAGGAGACACTCAGACACAGTTCTGGTTCAGTCTCTGTGAGTTGGGTGTGCATTTTGTGCCCTTCCCTGGTCTGAGCAACTCAGGTGACTAGGTGCTTGGCGAGGGCACTGTCCCAGGTGGACCATTCATCTTAATCACCTCCTAGGTCTCGGACGCTCAGTTTCTTGGGTGTGCAACAAGAGCACCATCTCAGATGTGCCGAATGTCTCCTCTGAGGGAGCTGATCTCAGGTTGCAATGGTGGATGGTGGATGGTGGATATCAACCATCCAGGATCTCAAGAAGATGTGGTCAGCAGCTGGGAGCCTGCTCAGAGTTTGGTGGAAGATGCCATCTCTGGGGCTGAGATTGTAGCACCCCCTTGCCTTCCAGCTCTGGCTGTCCCAAGCCTACCTCTCTGACTCTGGGAGTGGAGGGGGCTGGTATGCAGCCTCCTAGCTCTCCTCTGGTATTCACTCAATCTTTTGTTCTGTGAGCAGGTCAGGATGCACATTACATAGTAGCAGAGCCTTTCGCGGGAAAGTTCTCTTTTCTGCAGTTGTGCTTAGGCTTGTATTCTGTAGTTTTTCTTTCTTTCTTTCTTTCTTTTTTCCTCCCAGTTATGTTATGTTTCCTTCGGAGAGTCCAAAACTCCACACAGACCCACCAGTGAGAGGGTTTCCTACTGTGTGGAAACTTCTCCCTTCAGGACTCCCTCTCCAGGACGGGTCTCCATCCCTAACTCTTTTGACTCTTTTTTGTCTTTTATATTTTGTCCTACATCCTTTCAAAGAGAATGGGCTGCCTTTCTGGGTACCTGGAGTCCTCCACCAGTGTTCAGAAGTTGTTTTGTGGAAATTGCTCAGCATTCAAATGATCTTTTGATGAATTTGTGGAGGGAGAAGGTGGTCTCCCCATCCTATTCCTCTACCATCTTGAAGGAGAAAAACATCAGGCCTGGCGTGCTGCAGTCCATAGGTTCGCAAAGAGTCGGATACTACTGAGTGACTGAACTGAACTGAACAGAACTTGCTTTACTGACTACACTGAAGCCTTTGACTGTGTGGATCACAACAAACTATGGGAAATTCTTAGAGATGGAAATACCAGATCACCTGACCTGCCTCCTGAGAAATCTGTATGCAGATCAAGAAGCAACAGTTAGAACTGGATATGGCACAGCAGACTGATTCCAAATCAGGAAAAAAGTACGTCAAGGCTGTATATTATCACCCTCACCCTGCCTACTTAACTTATATGCAGAGTGCATCGTGAGAAATTCTGGGCTGGATGAAGCACAAGCTGGAATCAAGATTGCTGGGACAAATATTAATAACCTCAGATACTCAGATGACACGGCCCTTATGGCAGAAAACAAAGAACTAAAGAGCCTCTTGATGAAAGTAAAAGAGGAAGAGTGAAAATGTTGGCTTAAAACTCAACATTCAAAAAACTAAGATCATGGCATCCAGTCCCATCACTTCATGAAAAATACTTAGGGAAACAATGAGAGACTTTTTGGGGGGAGGGTGGGCTCCAAAATCACTGCAGATGGTGACAGCAGCCATTAAATTAAAAGATAGTTACTCCTTGGAAGGAAAGTTATGACCAATCTAGACAGCATATTAAAAAGCAGAGACATTACTTTACCAACAAAGGTCCATCTAGTCAAAGTTATGGTTTTTCTAGTAGTCATGTATGGATGTCTGAGAGTCAGACTGTAAAGAAAGCTGAGCACCAAAGAATTGATGCTTCTGAACTGTGGTGCTGGAGAAGACTCTTGAGAGTCCCTTGGACCTCAAGGAGATCCAATCTGTCAATCCTAAAGGAAATCAGTCCTGAATATTCATTGGAAGGACAGATGCTGAAGCTGAAACTCTAATACTTTGGCCACCTAATGTGAAGAACCATCTCATTGGAAAAGACCCTAATGCTTGGAAAGATTGAAGGCGGAAGGAAAAGTGGACGGCAGAGCATGGGATGGTTGGATGGCATCACTGACGCGATGGACATGAGTTTGAGTAGGTTCCAGGAGTTGGTGATGAATAGGGAAGCCTGGCATGCTGCAGTCCATGGGGTCACAAAGAGTCAGACACAACTGAGTAACTGAACTGAATTGAACTGAACTGAACTGATGGCAAATTAACTTTCACCATAAAATATGAAATAATCACAACTATGGCTAACCTGCTTCTTTTCGCTTAAAGATGTTATAGTTCTTTGTTATATTAAATACAGAGTAAATCCAAAACTGCAGTTAATGTTTGAGATAACCTTGGCAATCTTCCATTTATCTTGTATTTTATATAAAATACTCATTTTTTAGAACAGAGCACTTAAAATATCTAGCACAAAATAGATATAATTGACCCTTAAAGAACATGGGGTTAGGGGTTGCCAACCCTAATGAAGTGAGGATCTGCAGACTTGCTAAAACAGCCTTTAATCCAAAGAATTGGTCAATGACACACTCAAATACAGAAATCTAAGTGGTTTGAATAGAACAGGACTGAAACTCTAATTCATTTTAATTTCCCATATTATAATCTCAAATCAAACACAAACTTCCCCCATACCTAGTTAATTTAAAGGTCTGCAAAATGATAATGTGTGAACTATATTTATGAAAAATTCATGTACGATGGACCCATGCAGTTCCAACTGATATTGTTCAGGGGTCAACATGTACTTAGCATGTGTGTTTTATGAATTAAGATATATGTATACAGCTACCACTTGTAAAGCAAGATCCCAGGAGTTTTCATAAATTAACCAGTTTAATCCTCACAATACCTCTGCAATAAGCACTGTTATTGAGTGGCTTCCATATATGAGGAACTTTATATACTTATTCTTCCTTAATTCTAACAGCAAATTCTTCATTTTACTAATGGAAGAACAGAGATTTAGAAAGTTGGGTGACTTAGTCAATGACATCATCATCTTAGTGGTCAAATGAGTATAGATGAAAGTTCTGGCTGACTCAGAAGTCTGTCATAATTTTTGCCCTATACTGCTATTATATATGAGATTTTAACTTTAGTGATGCATATAACTCAATATTATATATCTGATTGGGCTATTAGTATATTGTACATTCAAGCAAATGTGAAGATATAAGCTTTATAACTTAATAAATACTATTCTTCAGATATGTATAAATGTAATGGCTGAGAAGAAAATGAAAAGCTGCTTATTTAAATAAAAGAAAAATAAAACAAAGACAGAAAATGTATTTCATCCCTTAAAAGATACTGTGTTTTTCCTCTTCATACTCATCTTCTAAGGTGGCTACTTTTAATCTGGAAAATTTTCTGAATGATTATAGTATCTTCTTTCCAAATTTTAATAAAAATTTATTTTTAAAATCGGCAAGTTTTGTTAATAGTTAATTCATGAGATCTGTTTATCTCTGAGTACACAGAAAATTTGGTTATAATTATTTATTTCACGATTTTCATGTCAGTGACACATTCTTTTTATGGTAATCTAGAATGCAATTCTCAAAACCTGTAGTCCAAGAATATGGTATTTTATAGTCTAAAATAAAGTGTTCTACTTCTTGTGTTTTTATTTCTAAACTTTAGGGTTTCTTCATCCAATTGCGTTATTTTAATTTACTTGATTACTAAAAGATGAAGAAAGACTTTCCATTTTACTTGTTTTTTTTTTCTTACAGCAAAAATAGTACAATGCTCTATATTTTTGTACTTTCGCCAAAAACTGTAGGCAATTTCCCACAATCTTTCCACATCAGTTTGTAATCTAACATACACACTGAGGAATCCAGAACTGAAAGAGACACGTATACCCCAATGTTCATGGCAGGACTGTTTAAAATAGCTAGGACATGAAAGCAACCTAGATGTCCGTTGGCAGAGAAATGGATAAGAAAGCTGTGGTACATATACAAAATGGAATATTACTCAGCTATTAAAAGAACATATTTGAATCAGTTCTAATGAGATGGATGAAACTTAATCCTATTATACAGAGTGAAATAAGTCAGAAAGAAAAACACCAATACAGTATATTAATGCATATATATGGAATTTAGAAAGATAGTAACAATGACCCTATATGTAAGACAGCAAAAAGACAGAGACATAAAGAACAGACTTTTGGACTCTGTGGGAAAAGGCGAGGGTGGGATGATTTGAGAGAATATCATTGAAACATGTATATTACTGTATCTGAAATAGATGCATGAAATAGGGTACTCAAAGCTGGTTCACTGGGACAACCCTGAGGGATGGGCTGGGAAGGGAGATGGGAGGGGGGTTCAGGATGATGGACACATGTACACCCAGAGCTGATTCATGTAAATGTATGGCAAAAACCACTACAATACTGTAAAGTAATTAGCCTCCAATTAAAATGAATTAATTAATTAAAAAGAGAGAGACAGAAGATACTGAATGAATGAAATAAGAACTCCAAGGCCAGGAAGTTTCAATTAAAACAGTGTTAGCAGCAAAACTGTGACTATAGACAAAACAGTGTGAGTGATGACAGAGGATTTGAGTTCAAAAATAAGATAATCTTGTGAAGCAAGTTTCAAAGAAACATTCTAGAGAAGAGGAGATTTTAGTTCAATGAAGCTATTGATTGAAAAATGAGATTACAGATACTCTTTTAGAAAGATAAAGACCCCAAAATCTCAAACCATTGCATTGTATAACCTGATACAATCTGTATGTTTAGTAATCCAAAGATAAGCATGCTAGGCAAATTTGCAATCAGTTTAAATCCTATAGCATAATGGGGAAGAACAGTAAGTCCAAAGAAGGGGGCACAGGAGAAATGGCATAACAACCCCTATCATTGAAATAGGTAGCCTGACAATGTTCTAAGTACCTAAGAGTCCTTTTAAGATGCCATGTGAAACTATTATTTTGCCATATAACTCTGAAATATTTGAGTTTCTGGCAGTTCAATCCAGAGACAGCCTAGTTAGAAGTTCAGTTCAGTTCAATTCAGTCGCTCAGTTGTGTCCAGCTCTTTGTGACCCCAAGAATCGGAGCACACCAGGCCTCCCTGTCCATCACCAACTCTCAGAGTTCACTCAAACTCATGTCCATCAAGTCGGTGATGCCACCTAGCCATCTCATCCTCTGTCATTCCCTTCTCCTCCTGCCCCCAATCCCTCCCAGCATCAGGGTCTTTTCCAGTGAGTCAGCTCTTCGCACGAGGTGGCCAAAGTGCTGGAGTTTCAGCTTTAGCATCATACCTTCCAAAAAACACCTAGGGCTGATCTCCTTTAGAATAGACTGATTGGATCTCCTTGCAGTCCAAGGGACTCTCTAGAGTCTTCTCCAACACCACAGTTCAAAAGCAGCAATTCTTCGGCGCTCAGCTTTCTTCACAGTCCAACTCTCACATCCATACATGACCACAGGGAAAACCATAGTCTTGACTAGATGGACCTTTGTTGGCAAAGTAATGTCTCTGCTTTTCAATATGCTGTCTAGGTTGGTCATAACTTTCCTTCCAAGGAGTAAGCGTCTTTCAATCTCATGGCTGCAGTCACCATCTGCAGTGATTTTGGAGCCCCCAAAAATAAAGTCTGACACTGTTCCCACTGTTTCCCCATCTATTTCCCATGAAGTGATGGAACTGGATGCTATGATCTTCATTTTCTGAATGTTGAGGTTTAAGCCAACTTTTTCACTCTCCTCTTTCACTTTGATCAAGAGGCTTTTTAGTTCCTCTTCACTTTCTGCTATAAGGGTTGTGTCATCCGCATATCTGAGGTTATTGATATTTCTCCTGGCAATCTTGATTCCAGCTTGTGCTTCTTCCAGCCCAGCCTTTATCATGATGTACTAGGCATATAAGTTAAATAAGCAGGTTGACAATATACAGCCTTGACATACTCCTTTTCCTATTTGGAACCAATCTGTTGTTCCATGTCCAGTTCTAACTGTTGCTTCCTGACCTGCATATAGGTTTCTCAAGAGGCAGATTAGGTGGTCTGGTATTCCCATCTCTTTCAGAATTTTCCACAGTGTATTATGATCCACACAGTCAAAGGTTTTGACATAGTCAATCAAGCAGAAATAGATGTTTTTCTGGAACCCTCTTGCTTTTTCCATGATCCAGCGGATGTTAGCAATTTGATCTCTGGTTCCTCTGCCTCTTCTAAAGCCAGCTTGAACATCAAGAAGTTCACGGTTCACATATTGCTGAAGCCTGGCTTGGAGAATTTTGAGCATTACTTTACTAGCATGTGAGATGAGTGCAACTGTGTGGTAGTTTGAGCATTCTTTGGCATTGCCTTTCTTTGGGATTGGAATGAAAAGTGACCTTTGCTAGGCCTGTAGCTACTGCTGAGTTTTCCAAATTTGCTGTCATATTGAGTGCAGCACTTTCACAGCATCATCTTCCAGGATTTGAAATAGCTCAACTGGAATTCCATCACCTCCACCAGCTTTGTTCGTAGTGATGCTTTCTAAGGCCCACTTGACTTCCCATTCCAGGATGTCTGGCTCTAGGTGTGTGATCACACCATCACGAAGATCTTTTGTACAGTTCTTCTGTGTCTTCTTGCCACCACTTCTTAATATCTTCTGCTTCTGTTAGTTCCATACCATTTCTGTCCTTTATTGAGCCTATCTTTGCATGAAATGTTCCCTTGATATCTCTAATTCTCTTGAAGAGATCTCTAGTCTTTCCCATTCTGTTGTTTTCCTCTATTTCTTTGCATTGATCACTGAGGAAGGCTTTCTTATCTCTCCTTGCTATTCTTTGGAACTCTACATTCAGATGCTTATCTTTCCTTTTCTCCTTTGCTTTTGCTTCTTTTCTTGTCACAGCTATTTGTAAGGCCTCCTCAGACAGTCATTTTGCTTTTTTTGCCTTTCTTTTCCACAGGGATGGTCTTGATCCCTATCTCCTGTACAATGTCATGAACCTTCATTTATAGTTCATCAGGCACTCTATCTATCAGATCTAGTCCCATAAATCTATTTTTCATTTCCACTGTGTAATCATAAGGGATTTGATTTAGTTAGAAGTAACAGAGATAATTTCTTTTATTCTGGCCTTGAAATCTAGCTTAAACTAGTGCATGCCTGCATGCTTACTAAATTGTTTCAGTCATGTCTGACTGTGTGTGATCATATGGACTGTAGCCCACCAGGATCTTCTGTCCATGGGATTCTCCAGGAAAGAATAATGGAGTGGGTTGCCACATCTCCTCCAGCGGATCTTTCTGACCCAGGGATTGAACCTGTGTCTCCTGAGACTCTCGCATTGCAGGTGTTTCTTTACAACTGAGCCACCAGGGAAGACCTTAAACTCAATATGTTATGTTTAAAACTTCAGGACCTAGATTTCAGATGAGGTCCTTATGATATCTTCTTCATAAGAATTACATGAACTCGATGCCATTGTTTTCAAGACATAATGTTGAAGGGAACACAAAGCTTAAAATGTTGCTGCATCTTATGGCGGTTGACAGTAAGACCTTACTTTGAATATTTCACTTGGAAACTATGTATTAGTGAAGTGTGTTTGATTTTCTTGAAATGTCTGATGTTACATTAAGCCCTCTAAACTCTAGCAATACTATAACTACTGTAATTTGATCTCAACTGGCTTCTTTGCAACTAGATTCAAAGTAGTTCACTTAGCCCTGCACATAACCATTAAATTGACTGTGTGAATTCCCTACTCAAAGAACTTCACTGGCTCCCCACTGCCTATTCAATGACAGAAATTCCTTAGTCAGGCATTTAAGTCCTTGCACAGTCCACAGCTCTCCTACATATTTCTTTGAGTGCAAACTAAATGATCCTGCTTCTTGTCTATCACCCATCATTTCTGATTCATCATAATTTGCAATACTTTTCTTGACTGTGTAACTTACAAAGTTGTATTGTATAGGATTAGGAAAATATAGAAAAGGGGGAAGAAAAACACTTGCTCTTCTGCCACTTGAAGATTACTTCAAGTAGCAGAGATACACTTGATTTAATTAGTATTAAATCTTACACGTACAATTAATTAACATTAATTGCTAATAAAGTAAGCACTTTGAAATTGTTGAATTTAGAGATTTAAAATCTGAATGCTGCATATTTAAGTTGTCACTTGGTGATATTTGGGATGTTATACAATATTATTAGTATATAATATACACCTTTTGTGTATATCTCTAATAGTAACTTGTAAATAAATTCTTAAAAGTGGAATTACTGAATTACAAAATAGAAATGTAAAAACTTTTCAATTTTTTACCAACAACTTCGCCTGCAGAGAAGTCATAGTGATTTAGCTTCTGAAAAAGCAAATATGACATGTCTATTTCCCCAACCCTACTCACACATGTGGCGGCCTCTGACATTTTAAATTCATGAGATTTTTATCATGGACTTTATTTTTATACTACTATTAATGTATTTTTATTGATTTTAACAATCCCAACTTATATGTATAAATAACATTTTGTCATTTATTGTGACATTTCTCCCAATATTTTATTTAAATTTTGCTATATTTGATAAACATTTAAAAATATTTGTGTAGCAGAGCTATGTCTTTTTCTTTTATAGATGTTTTCTTTAACATTATGCTTAGAAAATATTTTAGGTAAATATTGACATACTTTTTCCTTTATATTTTAATAGCTATTAAAGTATTCTTGTCCTGCTCTACAGACTAGGACACTGCTGTTCATATGATGAGAGAGAGAAATACAGCATTATTGTCTTTCAAGAAAATTTAACTATTGTCTAGGTACTATTTAATAAGCTAATGGTTTTTATTATTAATTTAATTATACATTAAGTTCATATATATACACAAATCTCTGTTTTTATTATTTTTGCATTATTACTTTCACTCTTAATTATTCTTTCAGTAGTTCAGTAAATTTATCTTTTGTTTTATATCCAATAATTTAGATCTAATCACTATCTCTCTTTCCAGTAATATCTATTATTCTTCAGTGTTTAATGTTTTAGATTGAATTTAGAATCTTCACTCCCAGGAGAAAACAATAAATAAATAAAGGTTTGATTATTTTTTGTTTACTTTGAGAGATATGAAGGATAAATAAATGTGATAATTTGGGTGGTCAGAATAATTCCTATTCTATTTGAAAGTGACTACTTTCATCTTTTAGAACTTTTAATTTTGTTATTTTATGCGTAAAAACACAGATGTTAGAGCACATCTAATATCTGTGATAGATGTGTGTTAGTGCTGTTATTCAATGACACTAATATATTTGAAAGTTAATGTTTTACATTTGCACATAATTCCATGTTCAGAATAAGCTGAGTTATGGGTGTAGTTTGTCTACTTTAAAGATGAGATCACTGAGGCTCAGAAGACCCTCGGTTTACAAAATCCAAATAAAGTAAGAAAGGAGACATTGCCCACCTGTGTACAAAGTCTATAGCTACTTTAGTTTGCAGCTGCTAAAAATCAGAGGTCCTGAGGTGTAATCTAGCAGTTTCACTGCTACAATGTTCAAGGTCCCTGACAGTCTTCATATTTTATGCATTTTAGCTGAAGTTCTGGAACACTTGCAGTGTTTTGAGTTTTTAATGTAGGAGAATGACTTTTGAAAAGGACCTATCTCTCTTGAATGAAAGAGAAGGCTTATAGAAAGTGACATAAGTAATATGACTACAATAGAAAGAAACATAAAGACTGAGTATTGGAATGGAGACATGGTGGAGACTTAGAAGTTTTCAATTATTTAACAGCATTGCTGTTCCATTGAAGCATTTCATTCTATTCTGTAACAGCATTGGTATCCTTTTTAACAGTTATGGTTATCCACTGTTTCTTTTTATTCTTTTTGCAACTCTTTTTTTCCCCTTCATTGATGTTTACCTTGAGACCAAACTTTGTCATAACTGAAGATATTATAACATAAACCTAGAGTTAAAAATCAATAGATTATTCATTCTGGTCTGAAAATGCTCATTGAGTGATACACAAAAATATTAGCTAGGATTGTACAACAACAACAAATATTTCTTACCACATTTTAAAGTTATTTTATTCTATACTGGCTAACATTTTCCTTTCGATGAATACACTTAATGAAGATCATGGCATCTGGTCCCATCACTTCCTGGCAAATAAATACATGGGGAAACAATGGAAACAGTGAGAGACTTCACTTTCTTGGGCTCCAAAATCACTGCAGATGGTGACGGCAGGCATGAAAGTAAAAGACTCCTACTCCTTGGAAGGAAAGTTATGGCCAACCTAGACAGCATACTAAAAAGCAGAGACATTGCTTTGGCGACAAAGGTCCATCTAGTCAAGGCTATGGTTTTTCCAGTAGTCATGTATGGATGTGAGAGTTGGACTGTAAAGAAAGCTGAGTACCAAAGAATTGATGCTTTTGAACTGTGGTGTTGGAGAAGACTCCTGAGAGTCCATTGGACTGCAAGGAGATTCAGTCAGTCCATCCTAAAGGAAATCAGTCCTGAATATTCATTGGAAGGACTGATGCTAAAGCTGAAACTCCAATACTTTGGCCACCTGATGCGAAGAATTGACTCATTTGAAAAGATCCTGATGCTGGGAAAGATTGAAGGCAGGAGGAAAAGGGGATGACAGAGGATAAGATGGTTGGATAGCATCACTAACTTGATGGACATGAGTTTGAGAAAGCTCCGAGAGTTAGTGATGGACAGGGAAGCCTGGCGTACTGCAGTCCATGGGGTCACAAGGAGTCGGACGTGACTGAGCAATTAAACTGAGCAGATAGGTGTATATCTATGTATATTATATAAAATATATATTAATAATATATAATAGTAATATATAAAAATTATATACACATTTGTACATATATACTATATATAACATACATATATTAATCAGTGTGGGTTTATAAATGTGTATATATGTACATTTAGAGGATGCTGAATGAGTAAGACAAATTTTACAATTTCCTACTTCACAGGCAACCTGCTTTTCAAATTGTTTAAAAATCCCATTTTTAATAAGAAATTACTATTACATTGTATCTCAGAAGGAAAGATGAAATGTAGAATCCCAGATTATTTACTATTTTCACATAAAGTATACTTCCTTAGAGCTTCTCAGGTGGCGCTAGTAGTAAAGAACCCACCTGCCAATGCATGAGATATAACAGACAGGAGTAGGATCACTGGGTCACAGATGCCCTGAGAGAAGAACACGGCAACCACTCCAGTATTCTTGCCTGGAGAGTCCTACGGACAGAGGAGCCTGGCAGGTTATAGTCCCTGAGGTCACAAACATTCGGACAGGACCGAAGCGACTTAGCATGCACGCATGCACATACTTCCTTCTTTTTTCCCATTGTACAGAAACTGATTCAGAGAATGATGATTGTGTGGCAGTACTTGCCGCAATTACAGTTTTTGAATAACATGGTCCTGCTGTAATCTTTCTGGAAAGTGAAAGTTGCTCAGTTGTGCCTGACTCTCTGTGACCCCATGGACTATGCAGTCCATGGAATTCTCTAGGCCAGAATAATGGAGTGGGTAGCCTTTCCCTTCTCCAGAGCATCTTCCCAACGCAGGAATTGAGCTGAGATCTCCTGCACTGCAGGTAGATTCTTTACCAATTGAACTATCAGGGAAGCCCGTCTTTCTGGAATCATGGATGAAAGGTAGGAGGTGGTGTTTGCTTTTTTGTTTACATACGCAGTCTCCAGGGCTGGGTGGCAGCAGTGGGGCTAAGGGTGAGGGAGAGCCTTGCTCTGGGGAGCTGAGAGGAAAACACGCTGTCAGCGATTCTTGGCTTCTGCTGGGAATGGTGCTTTTCCAGTCTGATGGAAGTGGTTAGGCCTCCACTGACTCTCTTCAGGAGTAAATCACAGATTCCATTCCTGAGGCACTTGGCACTCTAGAGAAATGCACCCATTTTTGTGTGATTACATGTCTTTCCCAGTGGTTTTTATCTCTTAGCTCTCTTTCTGTACTTCTCATTGTTCTACTTCTTTAGAGACCTTTTTCCATAGATATTCTGTGAGCAGACCAAAGTAACTAAAGAAGATGAGAAGGAATGAACAGTTTAGAGCAATTTTTAAGCCACCAAGGAAATATAATTCTCAAAGTATGTGCTGATATTAGAAGATGATAAGTGAGTGAGAGAAAAATCAGGCTGTGAAAAATCTCTGAGGTAGATGGATCTGTTAAAAGAGTCTGTCTGAAAAAATTTTTGATAAAGCTGTGGTAACTTCAGTGATTACTTTTTGGCACTTATTTCTACAATTTTGTGATTTCTTAGTACTAATTATTATATTAACAGTATCTCTTAATTACATACATGTAGTTCAAGATAGAAAAATTCCTTGCATTCTACTTTAATCAACTTTCTGTGATTCAAGATATAAACACTGCTAAGTGTCAGTTAGCTGTGCTTTATATATATATATAGTGTGTGTGTTTGTATTCAAGTAAAATACTGCACTTTAAGTAAAATCTAAATAATATTAGCTGTGCTTTATATATATATATTATATAGTGCATCTGTGTTCATAAAATACTGCACTTCAAGTAAAATCTAAATAATCCCTGGTACATAATGAGCACTCAGTAAATTAACTCATTATATTTTCACTAAGAGAATGTGTACCATTAGTTCCTAATCAATAGTATAATGAGGATTGAAAGAAGCCCATGGGTTATAATTTAATTAATTAATATGTCATGAGTTGTCTGACCCAAAATGCAGTCATGGCTGAAGTCCTGCCAGGTTCCATACAAACTGTGAGACAGGCACTAACGAAGATGTCAACTGCTTCAGAGGCAGGGGCAAAAGCCAGAGGCTTGGTGACACATCTACTCTAATGTTTTCTTTTATTTTCTTTTAAATGTAGTTCAATGATTTAAAATCACTAGGAAGAGTGTGTTTGAACTCCTAGAGATGTGGAATAGATGTTATACAGTGCCATGGAGCACAGGGACCCATTATTATATTTCATTGTCTCTATTATTACCTGAGGGTAAGTGCAGGCAATAGAACAAGGTGTCAAGCTTACTTTTAACCTGTGCTAGAGGAAGAAGTTAGATGAAGGGTTGAAAGGTATTTCTAAGTTATTATCCTTAGAGACACCTCACTCACTGTCCCTTTGCAGCTACAAGCGTGAATGTTATCCAGCCTGTAGTGTCAACCCCTCATATCAAATTCTACTTAGTCCTGTTGTGTTCTCCATGGGGCCTTTCACCTGAAAGCCTCTGTTTTATCTAATGCATTGTAAATGAGGGCACTCTTCCCACAGTGCAGTCTAGTCAGATGAATTGTGTTTGAAAACATAAACTCATTTCTGAATATTTAGAAAAAGTTATTTCTTTACATTATTTCAGTTAGAATATTCTGGATCAAATGTCAAATTTACTGACTATAGTATATGCCCTTAAATTAAATATTTATGATTAAATGAATAAATGAATATTGGAATTCATTGATATTTACCTCATTTATTTGAAGTTTTTCAAATTTAATGACAGATTTTCAAAACCTCACTGACTTTTGACTTCAATTGATGGTTCCATGTGGGCCACTTTAGTTACTAGACTTGTAGTATTCATAAAAGGGTGTAGAAAATATGGCCATTTAGATCTGTCAAGCCAAATATATTGGGTGAGTTCTCCATTAATCTTTCCTCTGACCCAAAACAGAAAAGCTGAGGCAGCAAGCCAATGCTCTAAAGAGTCTGACTAATGGCTACCACAGTATTGACAGCATTCTCTGGTTTACATAAATTGATTCTATCCCATGGTGACTTTGTTGTTGCCTCTCTCTCTCTCTCTCTCTCTCTCTCTCTCTCTTGTCGCTAAGTTGTGTCAGACTCTTGCGACCCCATGGATGGTTCTTTTTGTCTGTGGGATTCTTCAGGAAAGAATACTGGAGTGGGCTGCCATTTCCTTCCCCAAAGGATCTTCTTGACCCAGGAATTGAACTGAGGTGTCTTGCACTGCAGGCAGATTCTTTACCAGCTGAGCTATGAGGGAAGCTCTGTTGTTGCCCAGCTGACTAGAATGATTCGAGCAAGAGAAATGACAATTGAATCCACAGGTTTGGGTATAAAATTTTAAATTCAGAGGTTACAACTTGTGACCAGTCTGAACGATAAATTACCTGGCATTTATTTAGGGCAAATGCTTTGGGATCTCTTAAATACCTATCTTCCTTCTAGAAACAACTGGAACAACTAGTCAACTCACTACTATTCACTTCTAGTCAGGAATCAGTTCTCTTGTTTATATTTGTCTTTTTACTTTCTTACATATACTGGTTTATTTGCTTTTAATAAAATATGTAGGCCTCTTTATTCGCATTTCCTAACAAAGATATTTTAACCATCATTCCCATCACCTAACGATAACAAATCTACTTCATCAAGTAAGAGCATGTTGTCGAAATACAATTTTTTTCTATTTCAAACTCTTTCTTTGCATTATTCTAATTAATTAATTATTATTATTATTATTATTATTATTGCTAGCACTTTTGGCATGAGGTAGCCATGCAAACTATAAAGCCTAAAGAAAATTTTGGTTAAATAACCTTAATTGGAAACAGAATTTTGATAAATGATTTAAAAGTAATTTTGGACAATAAATACACTATTTATAATAAGAAGAAGTAAAAAAATAATACTTCATTTAGGAGACTTAGAAAAAGGCCATCTTTAGTGCAGTAAAATTCTGATTTTTCAAAATTTTCCTTAATTTTAGGAGGCATTTTCTCTAAGCATTTAAACATTTTTTAACATTGTATTATTTAATCCTCTGCTAAGTCACTTCAGTCATGTCCGACTCTGTGTGACCCCATAGACGGCAGCCCATCAGGCTCCCCCATCCCTGGGATTCTCCAGGCAAGAACACTGGAGTGGGTTGCCATTTCCTTCTCCAGTGCATGAAAATGAAAAGTGAAAGTGAAGTCTCTCAGTCCTGTCTGACCCTCAGCGACCCCATGGGATTCCAGGCTCCTCCATCCATGGGATTTTCCTAGATGTATAGAATTACAGAAATGGGCAATGCTTCAAAGTAAGCCCCATTACTTAATGGATGTGAATGCTCACATATTATCATGATTCTGAGATAAGTATTCTAACATTCTCAAGTTATTTGTGCATTGCATACTATTTTATAGCTTATTTAATTTGGGTTTTTAGAGTCATCTGTTCGTCCTGTATTTTTGTTTCAGTTGTTTCTGCTACTTGTATTTGTTTTCAATCTTGGTTATGTTACTATTTATAGTATTTCACTGATATGCTTAAGGATGAGAAATTATGTGATTGGTGTGTGTGTGTGTGTTACCAAATCTTCAAGATGGGCTTCTGAAGGAAGAGATACTTTACCTTCTGCAAATATTTTTAAAATATATTTATTCATAAATGTAGAAAACATTTATCAACTTCACAAGGATGTTTTTGGGTTATTTAATTAAAAAGCACTTTCACACTTATATAGTACTCTGAGGCCCTTATCTGATAATATCTCCCTGCAGCAGTAAACTGCTTAGGTCCTTATTGGTTGTGCTCATTATTTCTATCAGTTCTAGGTATACAGTGTTTCTTTCTATCAATAATTTATAGGTGCTTTTTATCTTAAAAGTTCGCTTTGTAGGGGTTCCAGGATGTTAGACTTAAAATTAAATTACTTTTTTATTTTACTGGAAAGAATAACTATAGACCAAATGGTGATGAGAGCAGAAAGTTCACTTAATGGTAGATTGTAGAAATTTTTGCATTACACTTGTCCTTAGACTGCAAGGAGATCCAACAGGTCCATTCTGAAGGAGATCAGCCCTTAGATTTGTTTGGAAGGAATGATGCTGAAGCTGAAAATCCAATACTTTGGATACCTCATGTGAAGAGTTGAGTCACTGGAAAAGACCCTGATGCGGGAGGGATTGGGGGCAGGAGGAGAAGGGGGATGACAGAGGATGAGATGGCTGGATGGCATCACTGACTCGATGGACGTGAATCTGAGTGAACTCCGGGTGTTGGTGGTGGACAGGGAGGCCGGGGGTGCTGCGATTCATGGGGTCACAAAGAGTCGGACACGACTGAGAGACTGAACTGAACTGAAGTGAACTGTCCTAAAGGCTCATTTACTATCTTAACCATAATGAATCTCTTTTTTCTAAAAGTAAACAACTTAAAAAAAAAGTATTTTTTCATTTAAAAATATTCTTGTACCTTGCATTTGGTAGTTTATTTTCCAATTAGTCCCTAAGGTAATACCTGCATTTATTTTATAATGCAGGTAAAATTCTTAAAACTAAATAAAATGAGCTAAAAGAGAAATTAATAGGATAATATTTTATTAAACCTACATTTATATATTGAAAATATTCCAATTCTGAAATTCTTAGAATATTTTAACAATGATGCAGTCATACATTTGATAATGAAAGTACTAAAAATTATCTTTTCATCTTAAGCTTGCATAGTTTAAAAAATTAGATTTTAGTATTTAGAACAGTTTTAAGTTCACAGCAAAACTGCACAGAAAGTACCGAGAGCTCTAATATACACATTGGTCTCATAAGCACAGTCTCCCTCACTACCACCATCCCATACTAGAGCTTTACAGATTTTTTACACTTACTATTAAAACAGAAGGAAAACAGAGGTGGATAAATAGAGCAGTAACTCAAAATCTATACCACTACAATCTCAGATATGCTTGCTCTATTAAATACTATTGTGATCTTTCAGTTCAGTTCAGTTCAGTCGCTCAGTAGTGTCCGACTCTTTGTGACCCCATGAATCGCAGCACCCCAGGCCTCCCTGTCCATCACCAACTCCCAGAGTTCACTCAGAATTACGTCCATCGAGTCAGTGATGCTATCCAGCCATCTCATCCTCTGTCGTCCCCTTTTCCCCCTGCCCCCAATCCCTCCCAGCATCAGAGTCTTTTCCAGTGAGCCAACTCTTCACATGAAGTGGCCAAAGTACTGGAGTTTCAGCTTCAGCATCATTCCCTCCAAGGAAATACTAGGGCTGATCTCCTTCAGAATGGACTGGTTGGACCTCCTTGCAGTCCAAGGGACTCTCAAGAGTCTTCTCCAACACCACAGTTCAAAAGCAGCAATTCTTCAGCGCTCAGCCTTCTTCACAGTCCAACTCTCACATCCATACATGACCACAGGAAAAACCATAGCCTTAACTAGATGGAGCTTTGTTGGCAAAGTAATGTCTCTGCTTTTGAATATACTATCTAGGTTGGTCATAACTTTTCTTCCGAGGAGTGTCTTTTAATTTCATGGCTGCAATCACCATCTGCAGTGATTTTGGAGCCCCAAAAATGAAGACTGACACTGTTTTCCACTGTTTCCCCATCTATTTCCCATGAAGTGAAGGGACCGGATGATCTTCGTTTTCTGAATGTTGAGGTTTAAGCCAACATTTTCACTCTCCATTTTTATTTTCATCAAGAGGCTTTTTAGTTCCTCTTCAGTTTCTGCCATAAGGGTGGTGTCATCTGCATATCTGAGGTTATTGATTACCTTATTACCAAATTCAGACTCAAATTGAAGAAATTAGGGAAAACCGCGAGACCATTCAGGTATGACCTAAATCAAATCCCTTATGATTATACAGTGGAAGTGAGAAATAGATTTAAGGGCCTAGATCTGATAGATAGAGTGCCTGATGAACTATGGAATGAGGTTCATGACGACATTGTACAGAAGACAGGGATCAAGATCATCCCCATGAAAAAGAAATGCAAAAAAGCAAAATGGCTGTCTGAGGAGGCCTTACAAATAGCTGTGAAAAGAAGAGAGGTGAAAAGCAAAGGAGAAAAGGAAAAACATAAACATATGAATGCAGAGTTCCAGAGAATAGTAAGAAGAGAGAAGATAGCCTTCTTCGGCAATCAATGCAAAGAAATAGAGGAAAACAACAGAATGGAAAAGACTAGAGATCTCTTCAAGAAAATTAGGGATATCAAGGGAACATTTCATGCAAAGATGGGCTTGATAAAGGACAGAAATGGTCTGGACCTAACAGAAGCAGGAAATATTAAGAAGAGATGGCAAGAATACACAGAAGAACTCTCCAGAAAAGATCTTCACGACCCAGATAATCATGATGGTGTGATCTCTAATCTAGAGCCAGACATCCTAGAATGTGAAGTCAAGTGGGCCTTAGAAAGCGTCACTACGAACAAAGCTAGTGGAGGTGATAGAATTCCAGTAGAGTTGTTTCAAATCCTGAAAGATGATGCTGTGAAAGTGCTGCACTCAATATGCCAGCGAATTTGGAAAACTCAGCAGTGGCCACAGGACTGGGAAAGGTCAGTTTTCATTCCAATTCCAAAGAAAGGCAATGCTAAAGAATGCTCAAACTACTGCACAATTGCCCTCATCTCACATGCTAGTAAAGTAATGCTCAAAATTCTCCAAGCCAGGCTTCAACAATACGTGAACTGTAAACTTCCTGATATTCAAGCTGGTTTTAGAAAAGGCAGAGGAACCAGAGATCAAATTGCCAACATCTGCTGGATCGTGGAAAAAGCAAGAGAGTTCCAGAAAAACATCTATTTCTGCTTTATTGACTATGCCAAAGCCTTTGATTGTGTGGATCACAATACACTGGAAAATTCTGAGAGGGAATACCAGACCACCTGGCCTGCCTCTTGAGAAATCTGTATGTAGGTCAGGAAGCAACAGTTACAACTGGACAAGGAACAACAGACAGGTTTCAAATAGGAAAAAGAGTACTTCAAGGCTATATATTATCACCCTGCTTATTTAACTTATATGCAGAGCACATGATGAGAAACGCTGGACTGGAAGAAACACAAGCTGGAATCAAGATTGCTGGGAGAAATATCAATAACCACAGATTGGGATCTTTAGCCAGTAATATAAAAAAGAATCTCTGGTAAGAGCTATTAAATACATCTAAAAGTTGCCTTTCAGCCAACGTATTGTAATTAATCAGGGTCCTGTCCCTTGAGGTGCTGAAGATTCGTGTGGAATTGCTGAGAACTATATCCATCTAGGGGAAATTATCTACAGAAAAGTAAATTCAGTTTTTCCATTTCTTAATTGGAGCAATGAGAATATATTCTAAGGAGATAGAATTTAAATAAAATTAATATTTTAAAATGAATTCTGAAATTCTTCTAAGAAATGGGATTTTTTCAAATGATTTGGTAGAATTTTATGGTTGGTGGCTTTGTTGTGTTTCTGTATGATAATCTAGTTAAAATTGTGATAGCAATACTATGAATTGATAAAGAAAATGCAATATAGAGAATGCTCCCCCACACAGACACACAGTTGCACTGCTTCTTTATTAATGACTACCTATACAGATATTAAGTTTATTTTCCCCCAAGATAGATTAAAATCTGTTATAGTACTTATAGCAATTTTGTTCTTTATAATATATTAACTAATTTTTATAAAAAGAATACATTGACTATTATGCGTTTTTCTTCACCAATATAGTGCACAAAATTTAAAAGGTTAGCATTTTTATTCCTTACAGATGATGAATAACTACAGCTTGAGCTCTGGCTCAAGGAATGGAGGAATGGAAGAATTAGATTTGCCTTTTAGTGAGAGGTATTTAGCTTCTGATTGTGGCTTTTTTGTATAAAGATTCTAACTGAAGTTATTTGGACCAAGTCTTATATAACTAACCCAACAAACAGTTCATGATAAATAAGATATTTTCTGAGACCTTATTTTAGACTCATTTAGCCTGGGAAAAGAACTAATCATTTATTTTTGACAAAGATTTAATAGGTGACAAGTACCATGATAGCTACTTTGTATACATTATCTCATTTAATATGCACAACAAGGAGCCCATTAAAGTGAACTGAAGAGCAAAAAGCTAATCACACCTCTGAAGTCACACAGCTATATGCATGGCAGAGGCAGAATTCAGTAAAATATACTACCCTGATGATTAATTCAATAGTGTTTTATCCTGGGAAAATATGCATCCTCTCTTTTGCATTGAAAGAGGTTATGAGCTGTGTGATCTGACATTGTTTTTTCTGCTGTATCACTTACCACACATGTACATATGAACTGATCCTGAGGATCTTAAATATATTGCCTTTTTAAAATATAATACTGAATATCTTTTCTGAATTTGGCAATGATTTTAAATAACCCATGACTTTGAAATAATAACCAAGAAATCCTTCAAGTCCAAATGCAAACTGTAATAGTTCATGTATATTGAAGTGAATTTTATTCACTTCAGTTTTTTAGGAAATTCTGAAAAACTTCTTGCACACAGCTGTATTCTATGCTGTCTGAGTAATTGGAATGCAAGCAACACTAGACTGAATCACACACAAGCCAAAGACTAATGCCTACTTCTGTGCTATTCATGCTTCAGTGAAGGTGGTAAAAATGAACAAAACAATTTGAAAGAATATTTGTCTTTTGGAAAAAAAACAAACCCTCAAGCCTTTAAATCAAAATATATATGTCATAAGGAGAGCCAAATTTTTCACAGTTTTCCCATCAGCTGAGGGAGACAACTTGATTTTCAACTAAGGGTTCCTTTTCAGTTTTAAAATATTATTGTTTTCTGATTTTAGTTTTGTGATTTTGGACAGATTGCAGACTGGGTAGCAAAACTGATAAGGCACCCTGAGGGTTAGATATCCTCAAGAATGGAATTCAGAACATTTGTTAAGATTTGGAAATTGGATAGAAAAGATTCATGGTGCGAAGAACTGGCTTGACATTATATATTAGGTGGGGGGGAAGAGATTTATTCCTCTTTTATTAAATGTGTTTATGCGGGCAAAATGAAGAAACAACAACAAAAAACAAGGTAAGAGTGTCTGAGGTCTTTTTGGTAGAGCAACGCAGCAACACTGGATATGGGTTTGTATCTTAAAATTTTTAGGTCACCTCTGTCACATTAGGAAAATAACAATCTTGTTTCCACCATGTGTATAAAGAAACACAGGGTTTTTTAAGAATAGGAATCAGAGTTATATACTACAAAATATCTCTAGCATAGAACAAACTAAATGCCTTCTATAAATGTCTTCCTTCTTTCCTTGTCTTACTAAACTATGGCTATAGCTTTGTTAACAAAACTACTTAGATTATATTAAGCTAATTCTAGCCTAGAGGTAGAAATGATAACATCAACAAGAAGGGTTATGGGGTAAAAATTTTAGGTTACAGGAATGTGAAATTGAAATATGAGACATAAATAGTACAATCACTGAAATACTTTTCACCAAATGTTCTCACTAGTCCATCATTTGAATCCAAGTCCACGATAGCTACAGTTATTACTTGGGAATGTACTATTCTGCTATTGAATACCTAGGAGCAGTTGAATCCTTGCTTGGCAGTGGATTTCTTATGCTTAATATCACAGGTGCAGATTAGTGGCATATAAGTATTTTCAATTGTATAAGCAAATTATTTTTGTAGTCAATAGGAATCCATGGAATGGAAGTATTTAAGAAAATTCTTTTTCCATTTTCTGTTTCTCACTAAATACCCTTCCATATGTTATGTATTTTCTCACACCTCATCTTCCAGTCTAAAGTCAGAAAATAAACTTATGAAGATAAGTTGCATAAATAATATTGAAACTAGATAGTAGACCAGCAGCCCCATTTTATGGAACCCTTGTCTATAACTGTAGCCAGTCTACAGGCAGGTCTTGACTGCAGGGACTAGAATTTCTGAAAAATCTGCAGTACTTAAGTAATTGCATTGGTCTAATGGAAGAAAGTGAAGAGGAACTAAAGGGCTTCTTGATTAAGGGTAATGAGGAGAGTGAAAAACCTGGCTTAAAATTCAACATTAGAAAAACTAAGGTCAAGGCATCTGGTCCCAACCCTTGATAGCAAATAGATGGGGAAAAAGTGGAAATAGTGACAAATTATATTTTCTTGGGCTCCAAAATCACTATGGATGGTGACTTCAGCCATGAAATTAAAAGACACTTGCTCCTCAGAAGAAAAGCTATAACAAAATTAGACAGCATATTAAAAAGCAGAGACATCACTTTACTGACAAAGATACACGTAGTCAAAGCTCTGGTTTTTCCAGTGGTCATGTAAGGATGTGAGAGTTGGACCATAAAGAAGGCTGAGTGCCGAAGAATTGATGCTTTCAAATTGTGGTGCTGGAGAAGATTCTTGAGAGTCCCTTGGTTTAAGGAGATTAAACCAGTCAATCATAAAGGAAATCAACCCTGAATATTCATTGGAAGTATTAATGCAGAGGCTGAAGCTCCAATACTTTGGCCACCTGATACGAAAGTCAGCTCACCAGAAAAGACTCTGACTCTGGGAAAGATTGAGACCAGAAGGAAAAGGGGGTGATACAGAATGAGATGGTTGGATGGCATCATTGACTCTGTGGACATGAGTTTGAGCAAATGCTGGGCGATAGTGAAGGACTGAGAAACCTGGCAGGCTGCAGTTAATGGGATCCCAAAGAGTCAAAGACAACTTAGCAACTAAACAACACCAAATTGGTGTTCAAATGAGAAAAGGAGCAGGATATGCTAATTATCAGAAAAATTATTAGCATATTTATTTTTGATATCCGATATTCCCATCCTGGAATGCGAAGTCAGGTGGGCCTTAGGAAGCATCACTACGAACAAAGCTAGTGGAGGTGATGGAATTCCAGCTGAGCTATTTCAAATCCTACAAGACAATGCTGCGAAAGTGCTGCACTCAATATGCCAGCAAATCTGGAAAAATCAGCAGTGGCCACAGGAATGGAAAAGATGTTTTTATCTCAATCCCAAAGATAAGCAATGCCAAAGAATGCTCAAACTATCGCACAATTGCACTCATCTCACGCACTAGTAAAGTAATGCTCAAAATTCTCCAAGTCAGGCTTCTGTAATATGTGAACCATGAACTTCCAGAAGTTCAAGCTGGATTTAGAAAAGCAGAGGAACCAGAGATCAAATTGCCAACATCTGTTGGAGCTTTGAAAAAGCAAGAGAGTTCCAGAAAAAAAAAAATCTATTTCTGCTTTATTGACTACACCAAAGCCTCTGTGTTGATCATAAGAAACTCTGGAAAATTCTTAAAGAGACGGGAATACCAGACCACCTGACCTGCCTTCTGAGAAATCTGTATGCAAATTAAGAAGCAATAGTTAGAAATGGACATGGAATAACAAACTGGTTCCAAATAGGGAAAGAAGTACATCCAGGTTGTATACTGTCACCCTGCCTTTTAACTTATATGCAGAGGACATCATGAGAAATGCTGGGCTAGAAGAAGCACAAGCTGGAATCAAGATGACTGGGAGAAATATCAATGACCTCAGATATGCAGATGACACCACCCTTATGGCAGAAAGTGAAGAACTAAAGAGTCTTTTAATGAAAGTGAAAGAAGAGGGAGAAAAAGATTGCTTAAAAATCAGCATTCAGAAAACTGAGATCACGGCATCCAGTCCCATCACTTCATGGCAAATACTTGGGGAAACATTGGAAAGAGTGAGAGACTTTATTTTAAATCACTACAGATGGTGACTGCAGCCATGAAATTAAAAGACGCTTGCTCCTTGGAAGAAAAGCTTTAACCAACTTAGAGAGCATACTAAAAGCAGAGACATTACTTTGCCAACAAAGGTCCATCTAGTCGAAGCTATGGTTTTTCAATATTCATGTATGAATGTGAGAGTAGGACTGTAAAAACAGCTGAGCACCGAAGAAATGACACTTTTATTTTTTTTTAATTTTTAAAATTAAATTTATTTATTTATTTATTTATTTATTTATTTATTAAAATTACAATACTGTATTTGTTTTGCCATACATTGACACGAATCAGCCATAGGTGAACACAATCTCCCAATGCCGAAGCCCCCTCCTACCTCCCACCCCACATCCTCTACTTGAATCATCCTGTGCATCAGCCCCATGCATCCTGCATCCTACATTGAACATAGATTGGCGCTTCGTTTCTTACAGGAAAATATACATGTTTCATTGCCATTCTCCCAAACCATCCCACCCTCTCCCTCTCCCTCAGAGTCCAAAAGTCCACTCTATACCTCTGTGTCTCTTTGTTGTCTCACATATAGGGTCATCGTTACTGTCTTCTAAATTCCATATGTATGTGTCAGTATACTGTATTGGTGTTTTTCTTTCTGGCTTACTTCACTCTGTATAATCGGTTCCAATTTCATCCATCTCATTAGAACTGAGTCAAATTTATTCTTTTTAAGGGCTGAGTAGTATTCCATAGTGTATATGTACCACAGCTTTCTTATCCATTCATCTGTTGATGGACATCTAGGTTGCTTCCATGTCCTGGCTATTATAAACAGTGCTGCAATGAACATTGGGGTACATGTGTCTCTTTCAATTCTGGTTTCCTCGGTGTGTATGCCCAGCAGTGGGATTGCTGGGTCATAAGGCAGTTCTATTTGCAATTTTTTAAGGAATCTCCACACTGTTTTCCATATTGGCTGTACTAGTTTGCATTCCCACCAGCAGTGTAAGAGGGTTCCCTTTTCTCCACATCCTCTCCAGCATTTATTGCTTGTAGACTTTTGGATCGCAGCCATTCTGACTGGTGTGAAATGGTACCTCATTGTGGTCTTGATTTGCATTTCTCTGATAATGAGTGATGTTGCACATCTTTTCATGTGTTTGTTAGCCATCCGTATGTCTTCTTTGGAGAAATGCCTATTTAGTTCTTTGGCCCATTTTTTTATTGGATCATTTATTTTTCTGGAGTTGAGCTGCATAAGTTGCTTATATATCTTTGAGATTAGTTGTTTGTCAGTTGTTTCATTTGCTATTGTTTTCTCCCATTCAGAAGGCTGTCTTTTCACCTTGCTTATAGTTTCCTTTGTTGTGCAGAAGCTTTTAATTTTAATTAGATCCCATTTGTTTATCTTTGCTTTTATTTCCAGTATACTGGGAGATGGATCATAGAGGATCCTGCTGTGATTTATGTCGGAGAGTGTTTTGCCTATGTTCTCCTCTAGGAGTTTTATAGTTTCTGGTCTTACATTTAGATCTTTAATCCATTTTGAGTTTATTTTTGTGTATGGTGTTAGAGAGGGGTCTAGTTTCATTCTTTTACAAGTGGTTGACCAGTTTTCCCAGCACCACCTGTTAAAGAGACTGTCTTTACTCCATTGTATATTCTTGCCTCCTTTGTCGAAGATAAGGTGTCTATAGGTGTATGGGTTAATCTCAGGGCTTTCTATTTTGTTCCATTGATCTATATTTCTGTCTTTGTGCCAGTACCATACTGTCTTAATGACTGTGGCTTTGTAGTAGAGCCTGAAGTCAGGCAAGTTGATTCCTCCAGTTCCATTTTTCTTTCTCAAGATTGCTTTGGCTATTTGAGGTTTTTTGTATTTCCATACAAATCTTGAGATTATTTGATCTAGTTCTGTGAAAAATACTGCTGGTAGCTTGATGGGAATTGCATTGAATCTGTAGATTGCTTTGGGTAGTATACTCATTTTCACTATATTGATTCTTCCAACCCATGAGCATGGTATATTTCTCCATCTATTAGTGTCCTCTTTGATTTCTTTCATCAGTGTTTTATAGTTTTTGATATATAGGTCTTTAGTTTCTTTAGGTAGGAATATTCCTAAGTATTTTATTCTTTTCGTTGCAGTGGAACGAAATGGAATTGTTTCCTTAACTTCTTTTTCTACTTTCTCATTGTTAGTGTATAGGAATGCAAGGGATTTCTGAGTGTTGATTTTATATCCTGCAACTTTACTATATTCATTTATTAGCTCTAGTAGTTTTCTGGTCGAGTCTTTAGGATTTTCTATGTAGAGGATCATGTCATCTGCAAACAATGAGAGTTTTACTTCTTTTCCAATTTGGATTCCTTGTATTTCTTTTTCTGCTCTGATTGCTGTGGCCAAAACTTCCAGTATGATGTTGAAGAGTAGTGGTGAAAGTGGACACCCTTGTCTTGTTCCTGACTTTAGGGGAAATGGTTTCAATTTTTCGCCATTGAGGATAATGTGAGCTGTGGGTTTGTCATATATAGCTTTTATTATGTTGAGGTATGTTCCTTCTATTCCTGCTTTCTGGAATTGACAAACCATTAGCCAGACTCATCAAGAAACAAAGAGAAAAAAATCAAATCAACAAAATTAGAAATGAAAATGGAGAGATCACGACAGACAACACAGAAATACAAAGAATCATAAGAGACTACTATCAGCAATTATATGCCAATAAAATGGACAACTTGGAAGAAATGGACAAATTCTTAGAAAAGTACAATTTTCCAAAACTGAACCAGGAAGAAATAGAAAATCTTAACAGACCCATCACAAGCACGGAAATTGAAACTGTAATCAGAAATCTTCCAGCAAACAAAAGCCCAGGTCCAGACGGCTTCACAGCTGAATTCTACCAAAAATTCCGAGAAGAGCTAACACCTATCTTACTGAAGCTATTCCAGAAAATTGCAGAGGAAGGTCAACTTCCAAACTCATTCTATGAGGCCACCATCACCCTAATACCAAAACCTGACAAAGACACCACAAAAAAGAAAGCTACAGGCCAATATCACTGATGAACATAGATGCAAAAATCCTCAACAAAATCCTAGCAATCAGAATCCAGCAACACATTAAAAAGATCATACACCATGACCAAGTGGGCTTTATCCCAGGGATGCAAGGATTCTTCAATATCCGCAAGTCAATCAATGTAATTCATCACATTAACAAACTGAGAAATAAAAATCATATGATTATCTCAATAGATGCAGAAAAAGCCTTTGACAAAATTCAGCATCCATTTATGAGAACTGACACTTTTAAACTGTGGTTTTGGAGAAGACTCTTGAGAGTCCCTCGGACTTCAAGGAGATCAAATCAGTCAATCCTAAAGGAAATCAGCCCTGAATATTCACTGGAAGGACAGATGCTGAAACTGAAACTCCAATACTTTGGCCACCTGATGTGAAGAAATGACTCCTTGGAAAAGACCTGATGCTGGGAAAGATTGAAGCCGGGAGGAGAAGGGGACGACAGAAGATATGATGCTTGGATGGTATCACCGACTCAGTGTGCATAAGTTGTACAGTCTCCAGGAGTTGGTGATGGACAGGGAAGTCTGGTGTGCTGCAGTCCATGGGTTCGCAAAGAGTCAGACACGACTGAGTGACTGAACTAAACTGATTCCCAGGTGTTTTTGTTTACTTCAGAACCCTGAGATTATAGATGACACTTTTGCTTTGGTAAAGACAATTTAAGTGAATCAACTTTTAGTTTTAATCAGGCAATGAAATTAAACTTCCCTTATAGCTAATTCCTTTGGGTTTCAAATGGTAACACTTCTCTTTTAGGGATCAAATCATTCTTAGCTCAGATTTGACTACTGTAATACCGATGCTATGTAATTACTTAGTTTTGAAGTCACTATAGACTTTTTCTTTACCTAGTGCCATAGTAGTCAGCATCACTTAATAGCTTAAATTCCAGTAAGTAAGTGAATCTGATGGCTGGTTGGGCCATAGAAATTTTGAAGCCAGCATGAGAAATGGATTCACATTGCCCACATGATTATTTTTCTGAAAGAAGCCTAACAATGTTATAAAACTGAACATTACAGTTGCAGAGTAAAAACTCTGGCTCCTTGGATATTTCTCATTGTGTCTTTTATGGAAAATAAAATGAAATAACATAGGGGAGAAATCATGCAGTTTAGGGCTGTTGAGATGACAACTTTAGCAAGCAAGGTATGCTCCCATCAAGAAAGGCTGAATGGTATTAGGCATTGAAACTGTCTCCTCAGTCAAGGGCATAAACCATGGTGAAAGAGTTATGACTGTTGCAGTGGTTTGAATCTCTATGGGCCCTTAAAAATCTCATTTTTGTCTTTTCTCTTATGTCTTTGTCTGGATTTTAATAGCTCTACATACATCTAGATACATTGTTATTGAGTCATTTTCTTTACAATTTGGTACAGGTTTAAAGAGGGAATTAGTAACAAATCATGATGTTGAGTTTGATTTTGCTACAAATTGAATACTATTAATTTGTAGTATTAAAAGCAAAATAGTGAAAATAGTCTGCTGATGGTGAAAGACTGGGATCACTTTCCATGAATATTTCATAAGATATATATATATATATAATAGATTTTTAATGTAGATATTAAGATATTTTAAATCCATAAAATAAGAACAACCCAACTAAGGGACAAATGAGTCTTTGCTACATTAACAGCAAGAGCACAGTGAAAATAAGCTTATTTAAAACTGACAAATCAATATAGAACAGCAAATGAAATCAATGTAGAAACTATAGAACTGTTTTAGACATATGTCTAAAATCTTCAGTGTTATTTTTGTATTTTAAATATAAGTGAAACATATTCCCTTTAAATGATTATTTAAAGAAAATACTATAAAATAACATATTTTGTAATATTATACAATATCATAAATAAAAAAGCATAAACATCAGCAAATAATAAATATATTTAAATATCAACCATTTTATTGGGAATGAAAGCACACTGATTAAATGTATTTCTCATGAATTACTTGTGAATTGACACTGTAAATGTTATCAGGAAACAAAGATAAATTATCTAAGATACACCTGAGACAATATTAACAGTTAATTCATACCACAGCTTGAATCATGCTATAGTGTCACATAATTTATTGACTTTTATATACACTTTGTAAAACTTGATATGAGGATAAATATCTTCATTATGCAAATGAGGGAAGTTATTAAGGGTATAACAGGACTGGTTGTGTGAAATTTCAATGGCAAGGATTTCACAGCATCAATATAGTGTGTACTTGCAGGGATTCTGAAGTCACAGTGGTATTGGATATAAGTAGAAAAATCATGTTTAAGTAATTTTGTATCTAATCTAAGTAGGATTTCAAATAAGCAGAAAAGATAACGATGGTGTAATAAAAACAGTGGAATATTGATTCACAATCCTTGAGTTCATCGTATTTTCCCTTTGGACTAGTAAGCCACAGTTTTCAAAACTTTTAAAGACAATAAATATTAATATTAATATTATCTACCTGTTGATATATGACAGTCATATAAGTTGATGAGTATATTTTGTAAACTACACAGCAGATACAGATATTGATTTTGATTCTTACTGTATCTATTAATTATCCTGGAGAAGCAGAAGTTAAGAAATATTAAAGATCATTCAAATCCTGTTGTCTAAAATTGAGCCTGTAGTCATTCTATTTCTCAAATTATTTTTTAACATGACTGAAATGTAGGGCATCTGTTCCTTAAATCTGATTACGTTCAGTTCAGTTCAGTTGCTCGATGATGTCCAGCTCTTTGCGACCCTATGGACTGCAGCATGTCAGGTGTCCCTGTCCATCACCAACTCCTGGAGTTAACTCAAACTCATGTCCGTTGAGTCAGTGGCATCCAACCATCTCATCCTCTGTCATCCGCTTCTCCTCCCACCTTCAATCTTCTCCAGCATCAAGGTCTTTTCCAATGAGTCAGGTATTCACATCAGGTGGCAAAAATATTGGAGTTTCAGCTTCGGCATTAGTTCTTTAGGAAGGACTGACTGGATCTTGTAGTCCAAGGGACTCTCAAGAGTCTTTTCCAACACCACAGTTAAAAAGCATCAATTGTTTGGTGCTCAGCTTTCTTTAGAGTCCAACTGTCACATCCATACATAACTACTGGAAAAACCATACCTTTGACCAGATGGACCTTTGTCGGCAAAGCAATGTCTCTGCTTTTTAATAAGCTGTCTAGGTTAGTCATAACTTTTCTTCCAAGGAGCAAGTGTCTTTTAATTTCATGGCTGCAGTCACCATCTGCAGTGATTTTGGAGCCCCCAAAATAAAGTCTCTCACTCTTTCCATTGTTTTCCCAAGTATTTGCCATGAAGTGATGGGACCAGGTGCCATGATCTTAGTTTTCTGAATGTTGAGCTTTAAGCCAACTTTTTCACTCTCCTCTTTCACTTTCATCTAGAGGCTTTTTAGTTCCTCTTCACTTTCGGCCATAGGGGTGGTGTCATCTGCATATCTGAGGTTATTGATATTTCTCCTGGCAATCTTGATTCCAGCTTGTGTTTCTTCTAGTCCAGCGTTTCTCATGATGTACTCTGCATAGAAGTTAAATAAATAGGGTGACAATATACAGTCTTGATGTAGTCTTTCCCTATTTGCAAGCAGTCTGTTGTTCCATGTCCAGTTTTAACTGTTGCTTCTTGACCCGCATACAGATTTCTCAGGAGGCAGGTCAGGTGGTCTGGTATTTCCATCTCTTTAGGAATTTTCCATAGTTTATTATGATCCACATGGTCAAAGCTTTGGTGTAGTCAATAAAGCAGAAGTATATGTTTTTCTGGAACTCTGTTGCTTTTTTTCAGTGATCCAGCTGAAGCTGGCAATTTGATCTCTGGTTCCTCTGTCTTTTCTTTTTATTTTTCTTTTTATTTATTTATTTATTTTTTAATTACAATACTGTATTTGTTTTGCCATACATTGACACGAATCAGCCATAGGTGAACACAATCTCCCAATGTCGAAGCCCCCTCCCACTTCCCACCCCACATCCTCTACTTGAATCATCCTGTGCATCAGCCCCATGCATCCTGCATCCTACATTGAACATAGATTGGCGCTTCGTTTCTTACAGGAAAATATACATGTTTCATTGCCATTCTCCCAAACCATCCCACCCTTTCCCTCTCCCTCAGAGTCCAAAAGTCCACTCTATACCTCTGTGTCTCTTTGTTGTCTCACATATAGGGTCATCATTACTGTCTTCTAAATTCCATATGTATGTGTCAATATACTGTATTGGTGTTTTTCTTTCTGGCTTACTTCACTCTGTATAATTGGTTCCAATTTCATCCATCTCATTAGAACTGAGTCAAATTTATTCTTTTTAAGGGCTGAGTAGTATTCCATAGTGTATATGTACCACAGCTTTCTTATCCATTCATCTGCTGATGGACATCTAGGTTGCTTCCATGTCCTGGCTATTATAAACAGCGCTGCAATGAACATTGGGGTACATGTGTCTCTTTCAATTCTGGTTTCCTCGGTGTGTATGCCCAGCAGTGGGATTGCTGGGTCATAAGGCAGTTCTATTTGCAATTTTTAAGGAATCTCCACACTGTTTTCCATAATGGCTGTACTAGTTTGCATTCCCACCAGCAGTGTAAGAGGGTTCCCTTTTCTCCACATCCTCTCCAGCATTTATTGCTTGTATACTTTTGGATCACAGCCATTCTGACTGGTGTGAAATGGTACCTCATTGTGGTCTTGATTTGCATTTCTCTGATAAATTCAGGTTGAACATCTGTAATTTCAGGGTTCACGTACCATTGAAAAAGTTGGCTTGGGGAATTTTGAGTGTTACTTTACTAGTGTGTGAGATGAGTGCAACTGTGCAGCAGTTTAAGCATTCTTTGGCATTGCCTTTCTTTGGGATTGGAATGAAAACTGACCTTTTCCAGTCCTGTAGACACTACTGAGTTTTCCAGATTTGCTGGCATAGTGAGTGCAGCATTTTCACAGCGTCATCTTTTAAGATTTGAAATAGCTCAGCTGGAATTCCATCACCACCACTAACTTCGTTCATAGTGATGGTTCCTAAGGCCCACTTGACTTCGCTTTCCAGGATATCTGGCTCTAGGTGAGTTGTCATACCATCGTGATTATCTGGGTCATGAAGATCTTTTTTGTATTGTTCTTCTGTATATTTTTACCACCTCTTCTTAATATCTTCTGCTTCTGTTAGGTCCATACAATTTCTGTCCTTTATTGTTCCCATCTTTGCATGAAATGTTCCCTTGGTATCTCTAATTTTCTTGAAGAGATATATAGTCTTTCCCATTCTATTATGCTCCTCTATTTCTTCGCATTGATCACTGAGAAAGGCTTCTTATCTCTCTTGGCTATTCTTTGAAAGTCTGCATTCAAATGGGTATATTTTTCCTTTTCTCCCTTGCCGTTTGCTTCCTTTTTTTTCTCAGGTGTTTGTACGGCCTCATCAAATAACCATTTTGACTTTTCTGAATCCCTCCCCCCTCGCCTTGGGGATGGTCTTGATCCCTGCCTCCCATGCAAAATAATGAACATCCATCCATCGTTCTTAAGGCATTCTGTTTATCAGATCTAATCCCTTGAATCTATTTGTCACTTCCAGTGTATAATTGTAAAGAATTTTATTTAGGTCATACCTGAATGGTCTAGTGGTTTTCCCTACTTTCTTCAATTTAAGTCTGAATTTGGCAATAAGAAATTCTTGATCTGAGCAATAGTCAACTCCCTGTCTTATTTTTGCTGACTCTATAGAGCTTCTCCATCTTTGGCTGCAAAAATATATCAATATAATTTTGGTATTGACCATCTGGTGATGTCCATGTGTAGAATCTTCTCTTGTGTTATTGGAACAGGGTATTTGCTATGACCAGTGTGTTCTCTTGGCAAAACTTTACTAGCCTTTGTCCTGCTTGATTCTGTACTGCAAAGTCTAATTTGCCTGTTATTCCAGGTATTTCTTGACTTCCTACTTTTGCATTCCAGTCCTGTATAATGAAAAAGGACATCCTTTTTGGGTATAGGTCTAGAAGTTTTTGTAAGTCTTCATGGAATCCTTCAACTTCATTTTCTTCAGCATTTCTGTTCAGGCATAGACTTGGGTTACTGTGATACTGAATGCTTTGCCTTGGAAATGAACAGAGATCTTCCTGTTGTTTTTGAGATTGCATCCAAGTACTGCATTTGGACTGTTTTGTTTATTATGTTAGAATGATTATGTTAGAATGTTAAAAATATGAAAATTAAAGTAAATCCAAAGAAAAAAATGTAGTGATTACTGTCACATTCTTTAGATGTAAGCTAAAATCTGTAGATAATAGGAAGAGAATAACATTGCCAGCAAGTCCTACAAGTCTTGGCAATCCACATAGTCAACAAAACGTGATAATATTTGTAGTTGGAGTTTCATAAACTTTAGCTTTTAAATTTCTGACAGTATAGATTTCAGTTTGCAAAATCTACACTGTATTAGCTTCCTCTGTTGCATTTTTCATGAAGATTTTCTGTAGATAAAACATAGATTATATTTTGAAATTCAATTTTATGTACATCATAATATTTAAGTCATTTAAATAAAGAACATATGTGATTTTAAATTCCACTGCACCAAAGGGATATAGAATTCATTTAAATTAATATTTGACTTCAACCATGTTATGAATTAACAAATTTATTGGGGGAGGAATAAGTGAAACATTTTAGGAAGCGTTCAAATGAGAAAGACAAAAGATATGATTCTTCCAGTAGTTATGTAGGGATGTGAGAGTTGGACCATAAAGAAAGCTGACTGCTGAATAATTGACGCCTTTGAACTGTGGTGCTAGAGGACTCTTGAGAGTCCTGTGGGCTGCAAGGAGATCCAACCAGTCAATCCTAAAGGAAATCAACCCTGAATTATTCATTGGAAGGACTGATGCTGAAGCTGAAGCACCAGTACCTTGGCCACCTGATGTGAAGAGCTGACTCATTTGAAAAGACCCTGATGCTAGGAAGATTGAAGGCAAAAGGAAAAGAAGGCAGCAGAGGATTCGATGGTTAGCTTCACCGATTCAGTGGACATGAATTTAAGAAAACTCTAGGAGATAGTGAAAGACAGGGGAAACCCGGCATCCCACAGTCCATGGGGTTGCAAAGAGCTGGACATGACTGAGGGACTGAACAACAGCAATCAAATATAACATCAAGATTCAGGAAAAATACAATGAAGTTCTCAAAATAATAGAACATTTTTAGTTCTATACTGTCTCTAATGTTAAATAATTTTAATGAGGGTTCTAGAATTAGACTCTACTGGTTCTATAAGTTCCTAGCCACGTGACATAGGTTAAGTGACCTAACCTGCCAGAGTCTGTTTCTTTATCTGTAAACTGTACCCATCTCAAATTATTCATAAGAGATAATGAGCATCTAAAATGTGATTCATTCAAGCTGTTTGAAATATATTCCCAATAAAATTCTTCTGCATTCCAGACCTTCATTGTGATTTTACACAACCTGTGCTTTTATAGCTGTTATTGGTTAATTCCATCACTGCTATATTTTCCTCAACATGTTGTACAACATTCTTCATTCATCCTTCAGTGAACTTAAAAATTTCTAACTAGTACCTGCCCTGTGGTAAGCACATATTAAGTAAAGAAACAAATATTATCATTATTTTTCACTTCAGTGCAGTAGTATGCCTTATAATAATCTTTATAGTCAAAAAACCATGTACTCATGAATGAAATTTTATAGGATATCCTAAATTATTCCTAGTAAAAGTGTTGTCTGGGGACCAGAAGCATTAGAGTCACCTGGAAACGTGTTAGAAATGGAGGCAATTGGGTCCCACCCCAGAAGTAATGAATCGGAATCTATATTTTCATGTTTCCATAGATGATTCATGTAACAGTTGGCCCATGAACAATATGAGTTTGAACTACAAGTATATAGTACATATTAAAATTTGAAGACTGCTTTAAAACATTTTCTTCTAATTATAGCCTTCAATAGTAATCATTTAACTTGTTAATTCAGTAGATATTTAGCAAGTGCATTTTAAAAAATTCTTCCATTCTAATGGTTTGAGGTTATGGTCAATTGCAAAGAGGTAAAGGTCAGTTTGGAATGACCATAGTAAGATCTTTGCAGACAAGTTAGCACTTTAACTTGGTCTAAAGGAGTGGTCACAAAAGAATTAAGAAATATAAGAAATGATAATTCAGTGTATTTGGTGTATGGAAACTGTGACCCATTGTACTTATGGGTTCAGTTCAGTTCAGTCACTCAGTCGTGTCTGACTCTTTGCGACCCCATGTATCGTAGCACACCAGGCCTCCCTGTTCATCACCATTTTCGGGAGTTCACTCAGAATCACGTCCATCGAGTCAGTGACGCCATCCAGCCATCTCATCCTTGGTCGTCCTCTTCTCCTGCTGCCCCCAATCCCTCCCAGCATCAGAGTCTTTTCCAGTGAGTCAACTCTTCGCATGAGGTGGCCAAAGTACTGGATTTTCAGCTTCAGCATCATTCCCTCCAAAGAAATCCCAGGGCTGATCTCCCTTCAGAATGGACTGGTTGGATCTCCTTGCAGTCCATGGGACTCTCAAGAGTCTTCTCCAACACCACAGTTCAAAAGCATCAGTTCTTTGGCGCTCAGCCTTCTTCTTCTCTCACATCCATACATGACCACAGGGAAAACCATAGCCTTGACTAGACGGACCTTAGTCGGCAAAGTAATGTCTCTGCTTTTGAATATGCTATCTAGGTTGGTCATAACTTTTCTTCCAAGGAGTAAGTGTCTTCTAATTTCATGGCTGCAGTCACCATCTGCAGTGATTTTGGAGCCCACAAAAATAAAGTCTGACACTGTTTCCACTGTTTCCCCATCTATCCCATGAAGTGATGGGACCAGATGCCATGATCTTCGTTTTCTGAATGTTGAGCTTTAAGCCAACTTTTTCGCTCTCCTCTTTCACTTTCATCAAGAGGCTTTTTAGTTCCTCTTCACTTTCTGCCATAAGAGTGGTATCATCTGCATATCTGAGGTTATTGATATTTCTCCTCGCAATCTTGATTCCAGCTTGTGTTTCTTCCAGTCCAGCATTTCTCATGATGTACTCTGCATAGAAGTTAAATAAGCAGGGTGACAATATATAGCCTTGATGTACTCCTTTTCCTATGTGGAATCAGTCTGTTGTTCCATGTCCAGTTCTAACTGTTGCTTCCTGACCTGCATACAGATTTCTTAAGAGGCAGGTTAGGTGGTCTGGTATTCCCATCTCTTTCAGAATTTTCCACAGTGTATTGTGATCCACACAGTCAAAGGCTTTGGCATAGTCAATAAAGCAGAAATAGATGTTTTTCTGGAACGCTCTTGCTTTTTCGATGATCCCGCTGATGTTGGCAATTTAATCTCTGGTTCCTCTGCCTTTTCTAAAACCAGCTTGAACATCAGGAGTTCACGGTTCACATAATGCTGAAGCCTGGCTTGGAGAATTTTGAGCATTACTTTACTAGCATGTGAGATGAGTGCAACTCAAAATGAACTCTTTACTTTTTGCCCAGGAATAGCTCTGAACATCTATAAAAAGATATATATATATTTTTTTTTTTTAAAGTTGAAATACAGGTAAATGTAAGGGAAAATATTTATGTTCTAGAGGATCCACTATTTGATCAAAGAGATCCTTCTTTGTATATTTAGAATAATTTTATTTATAACTGTGACTAGGTAATTATATTTCAGAAGCTGGTTATTTGTCATAGTATAACTTTTTATAAAAAGAAATGACAAAATTTTCACAAAACTCTGTATTTTTTAAGGCAGAATACAATGTGTTTATCCTTATATCTTCATGTCCTTATATAATACATGTGTAAGATATATGTCAGATAAGGCAGTGGCAACCCACTCCAGTACTCTTGCCTGGAAAATCCCATGGACAGAGCAGCCTGGTAGGCTGCAGTCCATGAGGTCGGGAATAGTCAGACACAACTGAACAACTTCAGTTTCACTTTCCACTTTCACGCATTGGAGAAGGAAATGGCAACCCACTCCAGTGTTCTTGCCTGGAGAATCCTAGGGATGGAGGGGCCTGGTAGGCTGCCGTCTATGGGGTCTCACAGAGTTGGACACAACTGAAGCGACTTAGTAGCAGCAGTAAGATATATGTTCATACACAATTGTTGGATAAAATTGTATTGGATAGAACTTGACTGAGGCCTTTAAATTCATTCAAGAAACACATAGACTTCTTCAGTTGAATCACTGCTATCTTGTCACTGAGGGAAGTACAGTTGAGGTAACATATCTTGGCTTGTAAAATAAATAGCAAACTCAGAAAAAGCCAAATAAAAATACAACCTTATATAAATAGACAGTTATATTTCTGTACTTTTATGTAAGTGGGAAAAAAAAAGAAAAATGATGTTTGAATCTCTAATTATATATCCTTCACACATACTATTTCTTTTTTGTTATAGTATTCTGCCTCTGAGTGTGGAATTGGATATTAGAAAATTATGCATACATTATTAATGATCTTTACTCTTTCTCCTTTTAGCATATGTAGTCTGAAACTCTTAAAATTTCATCAGTGAGAAACTTTTGGATGAAGTCAGTGAATACACAAGAAAAATAGAAAACAGGATATATTTATAAACTTTTACATGAAGTAAATTTTGTCACCTCTTTTAGTTACATTTTTTTAATCTTAAGAGTTACTATTCTAAGCCTTTTCCATGCCACACATTAAATATGACTCTATTAATAATTTAGAAATACTAGAAATATTAATTCAAGTGTCAGAGACTTGAGTGACAATCATTGACTTCCTTACAATGCTCTTTTGGTTGAAATAAAGATAGAATTGTTTCTGGTCTTACATTTAGATCTTTAATCCATTTTGAGTTTATTTGTGTGTGTGGTGTTAGAGAGGGGTCTAATTTCATTCTTTTACAAGTGGTTGACCAGTTTTCCCAGCACCACCTGTTAAAGAGACTGTCTTTACTCCATTGTATATTCTTGTCTCCTTTGTCGAAGATAAGGTGTCCATAGGTATGTGGGTTAATCTCAGGGCTTTCTATTTTGTTCCATTGATCTATATTTCTGTCTTTGTGCCAGTACCATACTGTCTTAATGACTGTGGCTTTGTAGTAGAGCCTAAAGTCAGGCAAGTTGATTCCTCCAATTCCATTTTTCTTTCTCAAGATTGCTTTGGCTATTTGAGGTTTTTTGTATTTCCATACAAATCTTGAGATTATTTGATCTAGTTCTGAAAGATCTAAATGTAAGACCAGAAACTATAAAACTCCTAGAGGAGAACATAGGCAAAACACTCTCCGACATAAATCACAGCAGGATCCTCTATGATCCATCTCCCAGTATACTGGAAATAAAAGCAAAGATAAACAAATGGGATCTAATTAAAATTAAAAGCTTCTGCACAACAAAGGAAACTATAAGCAAGGTGAAAAGACAGCCTTCTGAATGGGAGAAAACAATAGCAAATGAAACAACTGACAAACAACTAATCTCAAAGATATATAAGCAACTTATGCAGCTCAACTCCAGAAAAATAAATGATCCAATAAAAATATGGGCCAAAGAACTAAATAGGCATTTCTCCAAAGAAGACATATGGATGGCTAACAAACACATGAAAAGATGTACAACATCACTCATTATCAGAGAAATGCAAATCAAGACCACAATGAGGTACCATTTCACACCAGTCAGAATGGCTGCGATCCAAAAGTCTACAAGCAATAAATGCTGGAGAGGATGTGGAGAAAAGGGAACCCTCTTACACTGCTGGTGGGAATGCAAACTAGTACAGCCATTATGGAAAACAGTGTGGAGATTCCTTAAAAATTGCAAATAGAACTGCCTTATGACCCAGCAATCCCACTGCTGGGCATACACACTGAGGAAACCAGAATTGAAAGAGACACATGTACCCCAATGTTCATTGCAGCGCTGTTTATAATAGCCAGGACATGGAAGCAACCTAGATGTCCATCAGCAGATGAATGGATAAGAAAGCTGTGGTTCATATACACTATGGAATACTACTCAGCCCTTAAAAGAATAAATTTGACTCAGTTCTAATGAGATGGATGAAATTGGAACCGATTATACAGAGTGAAGTAAGCCAGAAAGAAAAACACCAATACAGTATACTGACACATATATATGGAATTTAGAAGACAGTAATGATGACCCTATATGTGAGACAACAAGAGACACAGAGGTATAGAGTGGACTTTTGGACTCTGAGGGAGAGGGAAAGGGTGGGATGGTTTGGGAGAATGGCAGTGAAGCATGTGTATTTTCCTGTAAGAAACAAAGCGCTAATCTATGTTTGGTGTAGGATGCAGGATGCATGGGGCTGATGCACAGGATGATTCAGGTAGAGGATGTGGGGTGGGAGGTGGGGGGGGGCTTCGGCATTGGGAGATTGTGTTCACCTATGGCTGATTCGTGTCAATGTGTGGCAAAACAAATACAGTATTGTAATTAAAAAAATAAATAAATTTAATTAAAAAAATTTAAAAAAAAGATAGAATTGTATTTTTGAAGTGCTCAATAACATTTTAAACATATATGTGATAAAGCAACAAACTTCACAGTGTTTAAAACTCCCAGTTTTCAACTCATGCACTTTAACCCTGATGTTGTTTATTCTTCAAATTATTAAACATTTTCTTTTCTGTTAGATGAAGTGACAATTATATTATTTGCACAATTCTTCTTAAGACCGCCTAAGAAAAAGTAAAAACTCTCCCTCTGCAGCAGAGAACAAGTTGGCCAGTTTGTCAAAATTTTAAACATCACTAGTTGAAATATTCTACTTATCAGAGTTTTTTTATGACATCTGCCAAAAATTTAAGTTATTGTACATCAATATTACTAGGAAAAAATCTAGAAGAAATCAGAGGGGAAAAGTTGTCACTATTGAATTATCCATGCGTATGTTGTTGGCACATAGTAGATGCTTGATAAAATTTGTTGAATGAATAGACAGGCTATGGACTAATCTCAATTTAGGATCATCTAAACTTGTTTGCATACTGACTCTAGAAGCTGGGTAAAACTTAACTTCACTCTAACATGGTTTGACAGCCAAGACACATGTGTAAATGTAGTACATTAAACAACACTGTGACCTCATCCACGAACTAGAGATAAATGTCACATCAAACCATTCAAGCAGAAATTCTTCTTCTTTAGGCAGTAACTCTGGGAGGGGAAAAAATGATGAAATAGATCAAATCCTCTATCTTTCACATTGCAGAGTAGCTGCAATTCCTAATAGTGAGGCTCAGCAGCTTTTGGGCTGATCAGGCTATTTTGGTGCTTTATCAAGAGAAAATTTTGACAGTCTTGGCTTGCAATTTAACCTCCTTCAGAACTGTTACAATCTGGTGGGGGACTATCCACAGAATACTAAACATCTATCTTATTTTAAAGCCAGCCATTCTCTCATAAATAATAGCTGTATTTCATGCATGATCCTTTTGTTCTGTTGCTACAGAAGCAGCCAACTAGGCAACAGAGGAAGCAAAAGTAAACTAACATATTCCCAGTTCTCTTGGCATCACTGATGAAAATGTCTGTTATGCTTATGATGATCCAAAAGACATCACAAGAAAAACCATGCTGGTTCGTGTTTTGTAAGGAAAGTGTGTCACAGGAGGATGGGACATGGACGTTCAAGGTTTGCCTATTGGAAAGAACAAAGCTCGTATGGGAAATGTGTCATAGCTCCCAGGCACGATGCAGTTCACGGAGACTAAAAGATGAGCATTTTAAAAATATTTTAACACCCAGAAGTTGCATTCACCATTTATGTTCTAGTAATGGTTGAATTACTTAGTATATTAAAATCTATTTCTTAAGGAAGATTAGAAAGTATAAACCTTTCTCTCTGTAGATTAGAATGAAATTGGGTTTCAACATATTTGTAAAATTGGTACTAAGAAGATTTATGCTTGTATCCTTTAATCTTTGCTCTCATAAAGCATAGCAAATTCTTTTTAAGGCCTAAAACTCGGAAGCCTAGTGGAAGGTTTTAGCACAGGCATCAGTAAAGCCTCTTCCTTGAGATACGGGCTGTCCTGGTGTTGGATACTAGAATCTTAAAAATGGTTGTGCTGGTTGAAACCATGCAGGGAGATCTTAAAAACTGATGGGGGAAATTACAGTTATTCTGTATCTTTAAATTAAAAAAACCCAAAACATTGAAAATCCTCTTCCTGATAATTATATATATATGGAAAAGAGCAACTAGTAAAACTAGTATTTATTTAGTACTCTATAATTTAAAACCTGAGAAACATTAAGAATTATTTTATTTATTTGTAAAGACACTTACAAAGAGTAGTTTAAAACAGTGCTTGCCCTTTCTTTCTCATCATGTAATTTGCAGTATGGAGCAAGCATCCTTTCTATGCCTTTGTAAACTGCCATACTACTTTCTAAGTTTGAATCAGCTAGCAACATTTTATCCTCTCAGTGTTCTGAGATATTTCTGATAGTTTGATTATTGTGATGTTTTTGCTACAGTCGCTTTTTCTGGGAAATCATCTCTCTTTTTGTCAGAGCCGATTTATTAGGTTATGTCAGTAACTTTGCCTCCATTAAATTCTCTTGGCTGCAGATCTAAAGTCTGTTTAACAGAAGCAGGATCAACATTCCCACACTGTTACTTCTTCTGTAATTCACATTTATTCTATCCTAGTTTTTCCTGCAATGTTAGTGCTCTATTTTTTGTTTCTTTGCTGCACTTTCATCTTTGTTGGCTAATTACCTCTTTTTATTATCCTCTTTTGTAAAAACATCCTATACGTTGATCACCTAATACAATATACACATTATGCTGCTGCTGCTAAGTCGCTTCAGTTGTGTCCGATTCTGTGTGACCCCATAGATGGCAGCCCATGAGGCTCCCCCATCCCTGGGATTCTCCAGACAAGAACACTGGAGTGGGTTGCCATTTCCTTCTCCAATGCATAAAAGTGAAAAGTGAAAGTGAAGTCATTCAGTCGTGTCCAACTCTTAGTGACCCCATGGACTGAGGCCCACCAGGCTCCTTAGTCCATGGGATTTTCCAGGCAAGAGTATTATTATGCAAATATTTGTAAATACAATGTTGCTGCCATGTGGCAGATTCAAGGTTTGTTTTTTAGAATTTTCTGTTTTGTTTTGTTTTGTTTTAGGATAATTTTTTATTTGCATTGGTTTAATCCAAGGATGTAGAACCTGATGACAGGGAGAGCCAAAGGCATATGCTCCATCACCAACTCCTGGAGTTCACTCAGATTCACATCCATCCAGTCAGTGATGCCATCCAGCCATCTCATCCTCTGTTGTCCCCTCCTCCTCCTGCCCCCAATCCCTCACAGCATCAGTCTTTTCCAATGAGTCAACTTTCACATGAGGTGGCCAAAGTACTGGAGTTTCCGCTTTAGCATTCCTTCCAAAGAAATCCCAGGGCTGATCTCCTTCAGAATGGACTGGTTGGATCTCCTTGCAGTCCAAGGGTCTTCTCGAAGAGTCTTCTCCAAAACCACAGTTCAAAAGCATCAGTTCTTTGGTGCTCAGCCTTCTTCACAGTCCAACTCTCACATCCATACATGACCACAGGGAAAACTATAGCCTTGATTAGACGAACCTTAGTCGGCAAAGCAATGTCTCTGCTTTTGAATATGCTATCTAGGTTGGTCATAACTTTTCTTCCAAGGAGTAAGTGTCTTTTAATTTCATGGCTGAAGTCACCACCTGCAGTGATTTTGGAGCCCCCAAAATAAAGTCCGACACTATTTCCTCTATTTCTCCATCTATTTCCCATGAAATGATGGGACCAGATGCCATGATCTTCATTTTCTGAATGTTGAGCTTTAAGCCAACTTTTTCCCTCTCCTCTTTCACTTTCATCAAGAGGCTTTTTAGTTCCTCTTCACTTTCTGCCATAAGAGTGGTGTCATCTGTATATCTGAGGTTATTGATATTTCTCCTGGCAATCTTGATTCCAGCTTGTGTTTCTTCCAGTCCAGCGTTTCTCATGCCAAGATTGCTCACTGATAAATACATAGTAATATGTGAACTGGACAGGTAGCAGCAAAGTTTGTACTGTGTAACTGTACAAAAGGTATATGAGCCACTATTAATACACTGTGGTAACTAAAATTTGAACCCTGTTGTTGGTGTCATCTTACTAAGCTGTTGTAATTACAATTTAGGCTTCCCATGTAGTGCAAGTATAAAGAACCCACTTGCCAAAGCAGGGGACATAGAGACATGAGCTCAGTCCCTGGGTCAGGAAGATCCCCTGCAGGAGGTCATGGCAATCCACTCCAGTATTCTTGCCTGGAGAATCATGTGGTCAGAGGAGCCTGATGCGCTACAGTCCATAAGGTAGCAGAGTCAGATATAACGGAAGCGACCTAATATACATGCACACATTTTCTCTATGTATGTGATAATGAGCCTGCCTGTATAGATAATTGGTTAACAAGTTACATAATTTAAGATGATTTATACCTAAATGATGTTATTTTATGTTCTTTATCAAAAAGGAAAACATTAAACAGTCTACAGTAGAGGTATGTTTTGTTTTCATTCATAGTTATGTTATATGGAATTTGCCTAAATTGAATTTGCCCTTCATGATGAAGATGGTTTGGCTTGGCTAGTAGGCTGCTTTTGGGTCAAGGTGTCTTTTTTTTCTTCTTCTTTAACCTTTATATTATGGAACTTCATACGAACAAATCACCTCTAGAGATGGTGAGTTTCTGGGGCATTCATTCTTGTTCACTAGGTTAACAAACACTCATTTACATCTGGAGCTTTAGCTACTGCAACTAGTGATCGGCATATGGAAGAATGTTTAGACAAGTTCATTCAGTCAAGTGATGAACACATTTCTCGGAATGTTGCAAAACAAAACATAATAAGAATTAAAGTATTTTTTTAATTAATAAGTTTATTCAAAAATTTTTTTCTCCAAAATTGAGACATATGTCTCTTTAGATCATGAAAAGTGAAAAAATGAAAGTGAAAGTTGCTCAGTTGTGTCCAGCTGTTTGCGACCCCGTGAACTGTATGGTCTGTGGAAATCTATAGGCCAAAATATTGGAGTGGGTAGCCTTTCCCTCCTCAAGGGGATCTTCCCAACCCAAGGATCAAACCCATCTCCCACATTGCAGATAGATTCTTTACCAACTCAGCTATCAGGGAAGCCCCATTTGAATCATTACTTATCATCTCACTGGAGTGAAAGAATATTGACAAATTTTGTTTCTAATGTTTATTTGTCAACAATGCATATTAGTGATGAAAATTAAGTTATTTTTAACTCATCCTTTATAAATACGTGAACTTTGTTGTTCCTATAGCAATATTCTGCACATATTTGAAAATGGTCAGCACATAGTAGGTGCATATTAAATATTCTTTATCTTTCCTGTTCCTCTCATTAGTTATTTTTGCTATTTTTGTTGATAATCTTACTTTAAGAACATTCAGTGTTGCTCCTTGTAGAGATTAGATTTTCAGGGCAAATCACCGCCTGGATTAGTTTTGTACTGGGAATAGTTGCATCAAGAAGCCAGAGTAAGTCTTCATTCATAGGATGAAATTTCCCCTTAAAGAACAACACAGAAAGTGGTTTCCTTACATTTGATCCCCAACAGGAGGATATGTTTTAATAACACGTATAGCTTCTCATTAGTAAATGCACTCTCACTTGTAAATTAAATGACAAAATGCACACGGAACTAGTTGGGTATAAACTTATACAAGTCCTACATTTAGAGGAAATTTTACATGGGTTGGAAAATTAAAACAGATTACAAATCTCTTTTAAACTAAATTGTCACTCTGTTTCAAAATTAGTGTCCCCACATCATGCTAATAAACTGTACTCTGTCATGTTAATGTTTGAAATCTCATAGGGCTGATTTCAAAATAGCTCTCTCTGGTGGTACACAGATGCAACTCTCAAAGTACTTTATTAACACCATGTTCCATTTAAGGAGTCCTTTGTGCTCTGTGTTCTTTTTTTCTGCTGACCATCTCCTTGTCAATTTTTTTCGTCTTATTTCTGGATAATCAACATTTTTGACATATATTTTTAAAAAGCCATATTGAGTTCATGAGGTCTCAGAAGAATAATTAGTAATGGAAAGCTATAGTGCTGATTATTTTCCTATAACTCTCTGAGTATACATTATTTTAAATTGTTGGAATTTCCTTTTCCCAGTTGTAAGCTAATTTTTAAAATTAATATGTAGATCCACTTTTCTTAATAATGCTAGTGACACACATTTTTTGTTGCTCTATCTAATTACTTATTTAAGGCTGATATAAGAATACCTCCCACAAGACATCACTAATTGTATGTAACCCAGTTATTTCTAGACTGATTTTGTTATTGTAACATGATTAAAATACCACATTAATTATGCAGAACTATATAAAATGGAATTCAACAGAGGTAATAAATGCATATTAAAAATACCTAAGTTATTAGTCTATATATTTGGTTCAATGAAATGCAGAATATATTTTCAATTCATAGAGATTAACTGTACATTACATATGATAGATGCTAGGAGAAATATCAATAACCTCAGATATGCAGATGACACCACCCTTAAGGCAGAAAGTGAAGAGGAACTAAAAAGCCTCTTGATAAAAGTGAAAGAGGAGAGTAAAAATGTTGGCTTAAAGCTCAACATTCAGAAAACGAAGATCATGGCATCCAGTCCCATCACTTCATGGGAAATAGATGGGGAAACAGTGGAAACAGTGTCAGACTTTATTTTTCTTGGCTCCAAAATCACTGCAGATGGTGACTGTAGCCATGAGATTAAAAGATGCTTACTCCTTGGAAGAAAAGTTATGACCAACCTAGATAGTATATTCAAAAGCAGAGACATTACTTTGCCAACAAAGCTCCATCTAGTCAAGGCTATGGTTTTTCCAGTGGTTGTGTATGGATGTGAGAGTTAGACTATGAAGAAAGCTGAGTGCCAAAGAACTGATGCTTTTGAACTGTGGTGGTGGAGAAGACTCTTGAGAGTCCCATGGACTGCAAGGAGATCCAACCAGTCCATTCTGAAGGAGATCAGTCCTGGGTGTTCTTTGGAAGGAATGATGCTAAAGCTGAAACTCCAGTACTTTGGCCACTTCATGTGAAGAGTTGACTCACTGAAAAAGACTCTGATGCTGGGAGGGACTGGGGGTAGAAGTAAAAGGGGACGACCAAGGATGAAATGGCTGGATGGCTTCACGGACTCGATGGATGTGAATTTGGGTGAACTCCGGGAGTTGGTGATGGACAGGAGGCCTGGCGTGCTGTGATTCATGGGGTTGCAAAGAGCCGGGCACGACTGAGTGTCTGAACTGAACTGAACTGAACTCATATATGACGCTTATGGTGAACGATGTCAGATTCCTGATCTCTGAAGAAGATTTAGCTTCGGGACCAGGGACCAGTCTTGATCATTCATGGACTACTGTAATAAAAGGTACAGAGAAAGCTTCTGACATAGATATCAGAAGGGGGATGGAGAATGTCCCCCTAGCTATTCTTATCAAGACCTTACATACTTTTTTCAGACCCACTTCCACAACATACATCTTAAAATATCAAGATTAGAATGAATAATAGAAAGATCTTACTAGACCCACTCCCATAGAAAAGAAGGAAAGTAAAGTCTCTCAGACTCTTTGTGACCCCCGTTAGTCAAGTGGGCCTTAGAAAGCATCACTATGAACAAAGCTAGGGGAGGTGATGGAATTCCAGTTGAGATATTTCAAATCCTGGAAGATGATGCTGTGAAAGTGCTGCACTCAATATGACAGCAAATTTGGAAAACTCAGCAGTGGCCACAGGACTGGGAAAGGTCAGTTTTCATTCCAATCCCAAAGAAAGGCAATGCCAAAGAATGCTCAAACTACCGCACAATTGCACTCATCTCACATGCTAGTAAAGTAATGCTCAAAATTCTCCAAGCCAGGCTTCAGCAATATGTGAACTGTGAACTCCCTGAATGTTCAAGCTGGTTTTAGAAAAGGCAGAGGAACCAGAGATCGAATTGCCAACATCTGCTGGATTATCAAAAAAGCAAGAGAGTTCCAGAAAAACATCTATTTCTGCTTTATTGACTATGCCAAAGCCTTTGACTGTGTGGATCACAATAAACTGTGGAAAACTCTGAAAGAGAAGAGAATACCAGACCACCTAACCTGCCTCTTGAGAAATCTGTATGCAGGTCAGGAAGCAACAGTTAGAACTGGACGTGGAACAACAGACTGGATCCAAATAGGAAAAGGGAGTACGTCAAGGCTGTATACTGTCACCCTATTTATTTAACTTCTATGCAGAGTACATCATGAGAAATGCTGGACTAGAAGAAACACAAGCTGGAATCAAGATTGCAAGGAGAAATATCAATAACCTCAGATATGCAGATGACACCACCCTTATGGCAGAAAGTGAAGAAGAGCTAAAAAGCCTCTTGATGAAAGTGAAACAAGAAAGTGAAAAAGTTGGTTTAAAGGTCAACATTCAGAAAACAAAGATCATGGCATCTGGTCCCATCACTTCATGGGAAATAGATGGAGAAACATGTAAACAGTGTCAGACTTATTTTGGGGGGCTCCAAAATTACTGCAAATGGTGACTGCAGCCATGAAATTAAAAGACGCTTAGTGCTTGGAAGAAAAATTATGACCACCCTAGACAGTATATGGAGCTTACTCGGTGGCTCAGAGGTTAAAGCATCTGTCTCCAATGCGGGAGACCCAGGTTTGATCCCTGGGTTCGGAAGATCCCTTGGAGAAGGAAATGGCACTCTAGTCCCGTATTCTTGCCTGGAGAATCCCATGGACAGAGAAGCCTAGTAGGTTACAGTCCACGGGGTCGCAAAGAGTAGGACACAACTGAGCGACTTCACCTTCACCTTCACCTTAAACAGTATATTCAAAAGCAGAGACATTACTTGGCTGACTAAGGTCCATCTAGTCAAGGCTATGGTTTTTCCAGTGGTCATGTATGATGTGAGAGTTGGACTGTGAAGAAGGCTGAGCACCGAAGAATTGATGCTTTTGAACTGTGGTGTTGGAGAAGACTCTTGAGAGTCCCTTGGACTGCAAGGAGATCCAACCAGTCCATTCTGAAGGAGATCAGCCCTGGGATTTCTTTGGAAGGCATGATGCTAAAGCGGAAACTCCAGTACTTTGGCCACCTCATGTGAAGATTTGTCTCATTGGAAAAGACTCTGATGCTGGGAAGGATTGGGGGCAGAAGGAGAAGGGGACGACTGGCTGGATGGCATCACGGACTCGATGAACGTGAGTCTGAGTGAACTCCGGGAGATGGTGAGGGATATGGAGGCCTGCCATGCTGCAATTCATGGGGTCGCTAAGAGTCGGACACGACTGAGCGAGTGAACTGAACTGAACTGAACTAACTGTAGCCTATCAGGCTCCTCTGTCCATTGGATTCTCCAGGCAACAATACTGGAGAGGGATACATTTTAAGATAACAGAATTATTCAGAAGGTGCTTGCTAAGGAGAAACATGTCTTCAAGCAAGATACATTGTTATACTGACTAAGACAAAGCAATGTAGAAAAGAACTTTTCTCCTTGAGAGCCTCAGACACCTTTCTCCTCCTTGGGAACCCTGGACTTATCAACCTACCTAGAAACTGACTCTCTCATTTACAGTTATTTTCTTTAATGTTATCCAACTAAAAACAGGGAAAAAAATTTCAGGGTTAACCAGGATTCAAAGTCCTTTCCTTTATTTTAGCTTCATAATCTAATTTGAATTAGTATTTGGTACATTGGAAAATTTCAGAGATATTCTAATTTTTTTGGACTTGAGTTTTCATTTACAAAACAACAAGGAGAAATGAATGTTTGTAAAAGTAAAGTTTTAGGGGAATTTCCAAGTGGTTAAGTGTTAGGACTCTCAGCTTTCGATGCAAGGGGCTGTGGTTCCATCCCTGGTCTGGGGAACTGTTACATCTTCTTTATCCATTCATCTGTTGATGGACACTTAGATTGATTCCATACCTTGGCTATTGTAAATAAGAATTCTGTGAACACTGGGGTGCATGTTTCAGTTTGAGTTAGTGTTTTTATTTTTTCAGATATATACATACACTCGTGGAAATTCTGGGTTATGAAGTAACAGGGATGATAAAATACCATTTATAAATATGAATTTTTAATTAGGTATATTTTTCTCCAAATGATTTCTGAGGAAAAAAAAAGGAAATCTGGAATAAGTGATAGTCGAACATAAGGAAATAAAATAAGTGGTGAAGACATGATTTAAACAATTAAACCATGACTCAGGGGAATGTTAAGCAAAGTGTATGAATGTAAAGGACCTAAGGTATGTCTTGTCAGAAAGTGAACAGCATCTTTAATTAAATGAATGTTAAGAAAATCTACAGAATGAAAATAGTTGAAGTCCAGTCAGTCACCAGGAAATCCTCAAAAATAGCATAGAAACATTATATTTCAGATATTAATAATATATTTAATAATGAATATGGGATAGGGTTTTATTGTTTTATAAACAGAAGACTTTTGTACTGATTTTTGTACTCTGTACTACAGTAGAGCAGAGAATACAGGTTAGATTTGTGGGGTTTCAACATACTGTAAAATAACCGTAAAAAACAACCTCTGGGACAGTGTTAAAGATGACATTTGGTTAAAAGCATAACAAATGAAAACAGACAAATCCAACATTGCTTAACGTATTATTACCACAAATTATTATTTATTACATGTGATTCATTCTTGAATTACCATTGTTCTCTATATCCTTGACTTTTCTTATCAAGTTGCTCTCCCTATTCCCAACATAATAAGCTGAAAATGTTTAAACTATAGGACAGTTAGGCATGGGTATTTTTTTTTTCAAAATTAAATCAAAAACTCCTTTCACCACCACTATTGCCTTATAAGAATATCTCATATTGTTAGATTTATTGGCAGAGGTTTAGTGGTTTGTTAATCAAACGTTACTATACTTTTTTATTGCAAAATAATGAAAATCATTCCATTAGATTTCATAACAAGATCATACAACTAATTTCATAGGTTTATTTATTACACAGCAGTATATGAGGTCATAACTAATATAACCAAATATTCTTCACAAATAGGTTAAATTGTCCTTCTACTGATCCTTTTGCTATCCTTTCAGAACAGAAACTGTATTTGTCGACTGCCATCCTAATGGGCAACTGATTCTAAGGGAATTTGCCTAAGCATTAATAATTTGCTTCTATATTTAATTCCTTCTGAAATCCCCAATTGTTTTATTGATTTTGATTTGTTAATTCCCTTTAATGTAGAAGTGGTTATAATTAACTGAACACAGCATTAGACTGAAAACTAACAATTCATAGGTAAATAGTGTACTAAATGTCTAATCAGAGTGACACATAGAGACCTTTGGACTCTGACTACTAGGCAAAATATGGTGCAAATATAGCATGTATCCATTGTATTTGGAATTGCTGAAAGGTTTTACTCAAATAACTTTTTACACATTTGCCATTAAAATTCCAAAATTGATGTTATGATATCTATATGAAATATATAGATAGGAATAAAATATTCATCACAGCTTATGGATCAATAGATTAAAATTTTGAGAGCTTTGATAATAATTTAGAAAATGATAAAATCATGTTTTAAATTACCATGTATTCTGTTATTATACCAAGATAATGCTTTTTTTCCATTTAAGAAAACTCATTTAGAAACCATTTTATGTTTCATTCATTTCATTATATTTTTAAGTGATAAATAAGAATAGATTTATGAGTATTTTAATTTCTCAGTATGGCATTTTCTTTCCTATATGATAAAGTGTATCCTAAATGCCTAGTCTTTTGCTGTCTTCAGAAACTCTTTAATTCCAACTCCTTTACACTGATCTTTAGTGCTTATCTAACATATTTTAGGGTCATGGTTATTATAGTACTTACTTACATGTGAATTTCATTAACCACTCATGAGTCTTGGGATTTTCTCACTATCATATAATGACATTTCTTAGTTCCTTATTTGTAGACCGGATCCAGACTGGCCACTGCAGAAATGTAGCAGAGAATTGCTTTCTGATTTATTGGAATGTTATAAAAGATTTAGATGTAAATGTGAAGAGGGGGCTTTAGATCATAAATGGTACTTTATTTGATAACCCAGCCTCAATCTTTTCTAATAAAGCACCTAATGAAATAAAGCAATATAATTTATCAAATACATATTGAATTTCTAGAACTTTCAAGATGCTGTGTTTATACTTTATGAAGATAAATAAGACATGGTTCTTCCATCAAGAGGCTTGAAGTCCAATGGGAGGATGAGGTATTGTATAGGAAGAGCTATAAAAGGCATTTTTTTAATTTTATAAAATTCACAAGTTGAAAAGATTATGGAAGGTACATATATGAGGCACATTTGAGCTTAGATAGAGTTTGCCACCTTATGGCCAGCAAGATTTAGACAGATAGAAAGAGAAGAACATTGTAGGAAGAACAAGGACATAGTTGAAAAGCATGTAAATTTTTTGAGAACAGTGGGTTTGTTCAAATCCTCCAAGAGAAGAAGACAAGGTAGAAAATGATCTACAATAGATTTGTTGAAGGGTAAGGGAGAGCTTTCCAGGTGGTGTTAGAGGTAAAGAACCCACCTGCCAATGCAGGAGACATAAGAGACACAGGTTCAATCCCTGGGTCAGGAAGATCCCATGGAGGAGGAAATGGCAACCCAGTCCAGCACTCTTGCCTGAAGAATCTGTGGATAGAGGAGCCTGTCAGGATACATCATAGGATTGCAAAGACTTGGATATGACAGAAGCGGCTTAGCATATATGCAAAGGGGTCGGAATTGGAAAAGGCAGGGAAAGTGCGAGACCAGTACAGGCCTCAAGCTTGTGAAAAAGAGGTAAGGAAGGATTAAATAGAGGAGGCTCAGGGAACAGTGCAGGTCTGAGGAAAAATTTGGCCATGTTGACGGTTCCAATAGGAGTCAAGGTACCAACGCTAGTTACCCTGGCATTCTTAGACTTTGGTGGAAAACAACATGGATAATGTGGCTTCAGGATTTATGGGTAGTCACTGAAGGCTCTGCCCAATTATGGCTCCTGAAAAGTGTTTAAAAGAGATGCACACTGATAGCATTGTCCATTGATATCACAAACATCTGCAGGTAATTCAAATAGCTTCATTGCCTGGAACACATACTATAAGGCAGGGAGGGAGTGGAGACTTCATTATGAGGGGCCTGACATGTCAATGTGGAATGTGTACTTTATCTAACAGAAAGACACTGCAAAATTTTGAAGTATCATTTAGAAAGAATTAATTTCTGGAACTATATCTACATTAATGCATATATGATAGATTTTTTTTTAAAGGGGGCAAGTTGGCTAGACTAACTTATTATACACTGTACTAATTCAATCGGAAAAAAAATGCTCCCTAAATGTTGGCTGATTCATGTTCTGGTTTGACAGAAAATAGCAAAATTCTGTAATGCAATTCAGTTCAATTCAGTTGCTCAGTCACATCTGACTCTTTGCAACACCACGGACTGCAGCACACCAGGCCTCCGTGTCCATCACCAACTCCCGGAGTTTACTTAAACTCATGTCCATTGAGTCGGTGATGCCATCCAACTATCTCATCCTCTGTCACCCCCTTCTCCTGCCTTCACTCTTTCCCAACATCAGGGTCTTTTCAAATGAATCAGTTCTTTGGAACAGGAGGACAAAGTATTGGAGTTTCACCTTCAGCATTGGAATTTCCAATGAAGTTTAGTATTGATTTCCTTTAGGATGAACTGGTTGGATCTCCTTGCAGTCCATGGGACTCTCAAGAGTCTTCTCCAACACCACAGTTCAAAAGCATCAATTCTTTGTCACTCAGGTTTCTTTATAGTCCAACTCTCACACCCATACATGACTGCTGGAAAAACCACAGCTTTGACTAGATGGACCTTTGTTGGCTAAGTAATATCTCTGCTTTTTAATAAGCTATCTAGGTTAGTTATAACTTTTCTTCCAAGGAGCAAGCGTCTTTTAATTTCATGGCTGCAGTCACCATCTGCAGTGATTTGGAGCCAAAAAATAAGGTCTCTCACTGTTTCCACTGTTTCCTCATCTGTTTGCCATGAAGTGATGGGACCAAGATTGCTGGGAGAAATATCAATAACCTAAGATATGCAGAGGATACCACTCTTTTGGCAGAAAGTGAAAAAGAACTGAAGAGCCTCTTGAAAGTGAAAGTGGAGAGTGAAAAAGTTGGCTTAAAGCTCAACATTCAGAAAACGAAGATCATGGCATCCAGTCCCATCACTTCATGGCAAATAGATGGGGAAACAATGGCTGACTTTATTTTTCTGGGATCCAAAATCACAGCAGATGGTGATTGCAGCCAAGAAATTAAAGATGTTTACTCCTTGGAAGAAAAGTTATGAACAACCTAGACAGCTAATTAAAAGCAGAGACATTACTTTGCCAACAAAGGTCCATCTAGTCAAAGCTATGGTTTTTCCAGTGGCCATGTATGGATGTGAGAGTTGGCCTATGAAGAAACCTAAGTGCCAAATAATTGGTGCTTTTGAACTGTGGTGTTGGAGAAGACTCTTGAGAGTCCCTTGGACTGCAAGGAGATCCAACCAGTCCATCCTAAAGATCAGTCCTGGGTGTTCATTGGAAGAACTGATGTTGAAGCTGGAACTCCAATACTTTGGTCCCTGATACGAAGAGCTGACTCATTTGAAAAGACCTTGATCCTGGGAAAGATTGAGGGCAGGAGGAGAAGGGGACAACGGAGGATGAGACGGTTGGATGGCATCACCGACTGGATGCACATGGGTTTGGGTGAGCTCCAGGAGTTGGGGATGGACAGGGAGCCTGGCATGCTGTGTTTCTGGGATCTCAAAGAGTCAGACATGAATGACCAAGTGAACTGAACTGAACTGGACTGATGGAGCCAGATACCATGATCTTACTTTTCTGAATATTGAGCTTTAAGCCAACTTTTTCACACTCCTCTTTCACTTTCATCAAGAGGCTCTTTAGTTCTTTTTAACTTTCTGCCATAAGGGTGTTGTCATCTGCATATTTGAGATTATTGATATTTCTGCCAGTGATCTTGATACCAGCTTGTGCTCCCTCCAGCCAAGCGTATCTCATGATATACTCTGCATATGATTTAAATAAGCAAGGTAACAATATACAGCTTTGAAGGATTTCTTTCCCTATTTGGAACCCATCTGTTGTTCCATGTCCACTTCTAACTGTTGCTTCTTGACCAGCATACAGATTTTTCAAGAGGCAAGTCAGGTGATCTGGTATTCCCATCTTTTCCAAAGTTCATTGAGGTTCACACAGTCAAAGGCTTTGGTATAATCAATAAAGCAGAAGTAGATATTTTTCTGGAACTCTCTTGCTTTTTTGATGATCCAATGGATGTTGGCATTGTGATCTCTGCTTCCTCTACTTTTTTTAAATCCAGCTTGTATATCTGGAATTTCAGGTTCATTAAAGCCTGGCTTGGAGAATTTTCAGCATTACTTTGATAGTGTGTGAGATGAGTGCAATTGTGTGGTAGTTTGAACATTCTTTGGCATTGCCTTTCTTGGGGATTGGAATCAACATTGACCTTTTCTAGTTCTGTGGCACTGCTGAGTTTTCCTAATTTGCTGGCATATTGAGTGCAGCACTTTCATAGCATCATCTTGAAGGATTTGAACTACCTCAGCTGGAATTCCATCACCTTCACTAGCTTTGTTCATAGTGATTCCAGGATGTCTGCCTCTTCATGACTTTCTTTTTCATATTGTTCTTTTGTGTATTCTTGCCACCTCTTCTTAATATCTTCTGCTTCTGTTAAGTCCATACAATTTCTGTCCTTTATTGTGCCCATCTTTGCATGAAATATTCCCTTTATCTCTAATTTTCTTGAAGAGATCTCTAGATTTTTGCATTCTATTGTTTTCCTCTATTTCTTTGCATTTATCGCCAAGGAAGGCTTTCTTATCTCTCCTTGCTGTTCTTTGGAAGTCTGCATGCAAATGAGTATATCTTTCCTTTTCTCCTTTACCTTTCACTTCTCTTCTAATCATGGCTGTTTGTAAGACCTCCTCAGTTCAGTCGCTCAGTCATGTCCGACTCTTTGTGATGCCATGAATTGCAGCATGCCAGGCCTCCCTGTCCATCACCATTTCCCAGAGTTCACTCAGACTCATGTCCATCGAGTTCATGATGCCATCCAGCCATCTCATCCTCGGTCGTCCCCTTCTTCTCCTGCCCCCAGTCCCTCCCAGCATCAGAGTCTTTTCCAATAAGTCAACTCTTCACATGAGGTGGCCACAGTACTGGAGTTTCAGCTTTAGCATCATTCCTGGCGAAGAAATCCCAGGGTTGATCTCCTTCAGAATGGACTGGTTGGATCTCCTTGCAGACTTCCTCAGACAACCATTTTGCCTTTTTGAATTTCTTTTCCTTTAGGATGGTCTTGATCCCTGCCTCCTGTACAATGTCATGACCGTCCATCCATAGTTCATCAGGCACTCTATCAGATATAATCCCTTGAATCTATTTGTTACTTCCACTGTATAATCATAAGGGATTTGATTTAGGTCATACCTGAATGGTCTAGTGGCTTTCCCTACTTTCTTCAATTTAAGTCTGAATTTGGCAATAAGGAGTTCATGATCTGAGCCACAGTCAGGTCCCGGTCTTCTTTTTGCTGACTGTATAGAGCTTCGCCATCTTTGGTTGCAAAAATTTCAATCTGATTTTTATGTTGACCATCTAGTAATGTCGATGTTTAGAGTCTTCTCTTGTGTTGTTGGAACAGGGTGTTTGCTATGATCAATGTGTTCTCCTGGCAAAACTCTATTAGCCTTTGCCCTGCATCATTCTTTACTCCAAGGCCAAATTTGCCTGTTACTCCAGGTATTTCTTGACTCCCTAATTTTGCATTCCAGTCCCCTATAATGAAGAGGCCATGTCTTTTGGATATTAATTCTCGATGGTCTTGTAGGTCTTCACAGAACCATTCAACGTCAGCTTCTTCAGCATTACTGTTTGGGACATAGACTTGGATACTATAATATTGAATCATTTGCCTTGGAAAAAAACAGATCATTCTGTCATTTTTGAGATTGCATCCAAGTACTGTACTTTGGACTGGTTTTTTTTTTTTTTTTTTTACTATGATGGCTAGTCCATTTCTTCTAAGGGATCCTTGCCCACAGTAGTAGATGTAATGGTCATCTGAGTTAAATTCAGCCATCCCAGTCCATTTTAGTTCACTCTTGCCATCTCTTGTTTGACCACTTCCAAATTTGCCTTGATTCATGGACCTAACATTCCAGTCTCTTATGCAGTATTGTCTTTACAGCATCAGACTTCACTTCCATCACCAGTCACATCCACAACTGGGTATATTTTCTGATTTGGCTCCATCTCTTCATTCTTTCTGGAGTTATTTCTCCACTGATCTCCAGTAGCATATTGGGTACCTACCACCCTGGAGAGTTCATCTTTCAGTTTCCTTTGTTTTTGCATTTTCATTCTGTTCAAGGGTTTTCATACTGTTCATGTAAACCAATTATCCTTCAATAAAAAATTAAATTAAGAAATTAATAGCTATGATTGAACTACAATGACATGGAAATATGTTGACAAAAGGATCAAAGGCTGGGGAAGAGAGAACAAGTAGGATGCAAGTAGAATACGAAAGAAGAGAAATGACTCTAATTTAATTCTAGATTTCTCAAAGAATGTCAGTATCATCCATTCATTTAGCCATTCAAAAATATTTAATGAGCATCTACTATGTGCCAAATACTATTTTAGAGAATACCTCAGAGAAGAAAAAAGAGAAAAATTCCTTTTAAAATGGAGTTTACATTTGATTGGATAAGACTGAAAAAAAAGTAAGCATTTTATCAAGCAGTGCTAAGTGTTATAAGAAAAATTAGGTGGAAAATGCAGAAGAAATGAGAGGAATCAGGGAGGTGAGGAGATTAGCTGTTCTTTTAAAAAATATGATCAGGGACAACTCATCAAAAAGATATTTGGAAGTCATGTGTATGTCTTCTTTGGAGAAATGTCTGTTTAGGTTTTATCCCCACGTTTTGATTGTGTTGTTTATTTTTCTAGCTTGAGTTGTATGAGCTGCTTGTGTATTTGGAAATTAATCCTCTGTCAGTTGTTTCATTTGTTATTATTTTTCCCATTCTGAGGGTTATCTTTTCACCTTGCTTATAGTTTCCTTGCAGTGCAAAAGCTTTTAAGTTTAAGCAGGTCCCACTTGTTTACTTTGTTTTTACTTCCATTACTCTAGGAGGTGGGTCATAGATAATCTTGCTTTAATTTATGTCATTGAGTGTTCTACCTATGTTTTCCTCTAAGAGTTTTATATTGAAAAGATGCTCAGCATCACTCGTTATTAGGGGATGCAAATCAAAACTACTATGAGATATCACCTCACATCGGTCAGAATGGCCCTTATCAAAAAGTCTACAAACAATAAACGCTGGTGAGGGTATGGAGAAAAGGGAATGGTCTTGCACTGTTGGTGGGAATATAAATTGATACAGCCACTATGGAAGACGGTATGGAGATTCCGTAAAGAACTAAGAATTAAAGTACCATATGACCCAGCAATCTCACTCCTAGGCATATACCCTGAGCAATCCAAAACTGAAAAAGACTAATGTATCACATTGTTAATTGCAGCACTATTTACAACAGTTAGAACAGGGAAGCAACCTAGATGTCCATCGACAGATGAATGAATAAAGACATTGTGGTATATATACACAATGGAATATTATTATACCATAAAAAGGAATGCATTTGAGTCAGTTCTAAATGAGGTGTATGAATCTAGAGCCTATTATACAGAGTGAAATAAGTCAGAAAGAGACAAATAAATTTTGTGTATTAACACATATATACGGAACCCAGAAAAATGGTAGTGAAGAATTTATTAGCAAGGCAGCAGTGGAGAAATGGACATAGATAATAAACTTATGGACATGGAGAGAGGGAAGGAGAGGGTGAGATGTATGGAGAGAGTAACATAAACACTTACATTACCATGTGTAAAATAGATAGCCAAGGGAAATTTGCTTTATGTCTCAGGAAACTCAAACAAGGGCTCTGTATCAACCTAGAGGGGTGAGATGGGGAAGGAGTTGGGAGGGAGGTTCAAAAGGGAGGGGATATATGTATACCTATGGCTGATTCATGTTGAGGTTTGATAGAAAACAACAAAATTCTGTAAAGAAATTATCCTTCAATTAAAAATTAAATCAATTAAAAAATAACAAAAACAAACAAAAAAAAAGAGATTTGGAAAAAATAACCATGCAGAAATACCAGAAGCAGCAGGAATATGGGACCTGAGGTAGAGTGAAGGACAGAGGAAAAGCAACAAGGGAAAAGCAAGGCCTGAGTTAACAGTGTTCCCAATGTTTTCACTAAACAGCATGGGACCAAGGAGACTGGAGAAAAGAGTGGCAGGAAAGTGGCCAGAAGCACTGCCAAGTATTAATCAGTGATGATGAGTAGTGGGTGCAGGCAGTTATCTTTTGGACATTGCATAAGATTAAAGGTCACTTATATTTTGAACAGAGAAGTGACATGATTTCACACTGATCTTCATTCTGCTCACTCTTTTGCGAATAGGCTATAGGAGAGCAAATTCAGGAACAGGAAAACTTCCTGTGAGCGTTTTCCAGTAACAGGTGAGAGAAGTTAGCGACAAACATGGTAGGAAGAATTCAGATTCTGGATAATAATCAGGTATAATTAAACCCTGCTACCTGCCGTGATTATGAATATTTACTTCTTGAAGTTGGAAGCAATGGTAATAAACATATGTCCTCTGTCATTTTGAATAGGAAAATTCAACTCTATGTAGTGCCTCTATTGAGTGTAACTGGCAGACTGTTTTGAATAAGATGTACTATCATTTCTATTCCTGTAATCTCCAGAAAAAGTTTTATTTCACAAAGTTGTAGGATCACTTTTATTAATAGTTTTATACAAACTAAAGCAGACTTTGCAGATGCTGATTCATCTGTCAAAAACAGTTTCTCTTCCTCAAAGTTTAGCTCTTTGTTTAAGTATCCCCTCAGTTGAGAAGTTACATGTCTGCATTTCCACTCTGCTCCTATACCCCTTTCTCTCTCTCTCTTTTAAAAAATTAATTAATTTATTTTAATTGGAGGCTAATTACTTTACAATATTGTGGTGATTTCTGCCATATTTCTCTTTTATCTGGTATGACACCTATGCTTTGTAGTGCTTGCTGATTTAAACATCTGTCTTCCTCTTAGCCAATAGCCCTTTCCATGGAATGAAATTTCTCCTGTTATTTCATTATATGCTGTTTGATAAACCAAACAATGAGTCATTGGTCATTCTCATATTGAAAAGGCATAGATTCTCACAAACTTATGAAACACCATCATTTCCACAAACTCAGATGCCTGTTATCCTATATCTCTTCATATGAACTCTCTCTTCAATGGAAGGTTTACATTTATCTCTGTTTATTAAAGATCTATAGCTGAAAAAATTCAGGTAAGGCACTGAGATCAGTATATGGCACATAGAAAGTTCTCCCTTCCCCCACTGCTATGTCATGACTATATTCATTATACTCGCTTTCTTTTTAGATTGGTTAGAAGAACAGATACTTTAGACAATCAACATTTATTTCTTTGAATGTTTCTTTTTCTTTAAATGTTTATTTTGATTTAGATTCAACTTTCTTATTGTGAAAGTCATTCATATTATTGCTTTGCCAATATTTTTGTCAATTCTTTCCAAATTCTTCACTCTCTAAGTTTATAGAATTACATGATGGTACTAAAGAGTACTCCACTAAGTAGAGTATGATTTTCCAACAGTTTTCACATATTATGATACATAGTTATTTATATCTATTATTACTTGTAGTGGTAATAGTATTGTTATTCACTTGTTACTTTCTTAATAAATAAAAAGCACATTTGAACAATTATAAAGAGTATTCAAATAGAGAGAAAAGATAAATGGATATTGTTGAAAAGATTTTTAAATCTAAAGCAGAGAATATATCAGACTATGTATAAAAATAAGAAAGAGCACAGAAATAAATATATAGAGATGATGAGTGAGTGGAGTACCATAAGACTGTGTGATGGAATTTTAACTAGATGTGAAAATAGAGGGAACAAGGTTATGAAACTGAAAAACACCTGCCATAATGAAGAAAGCATTACTGAAGCCTCTGTCCCTCTGGAAGAAGGCATCATTACTACAGAGAAGTTAGAGCTAGAGATGGAAAAGCAGGTATAAGAAAGCTTCCTAGGTCCTCCACCCTCCTCCCTTATGAGATCTAGGTTTTAAAAATCCAATTTTTCCTTTAAAACAATTAGTTGAATTAACTCAAATGTAATACTATATAAGAAAAGTAAGAATTTAAAAGTAGGAAGAGTATAAAAAGGAATGCCCTAGAATCCTCTTGTACCCTACCCATTGAGCATGCATAAAAACTACATCTGTCAAAGTATTTTTCACTTCATGTTTATGTAAAATCAAACTATTCCCAGTTCCTTTCCTCTTCTTTCTTTCCCTCTTTCATAACTGACTTCAATCACCTTCCTCTTTATGCACCCACAATAAAACAACAACCATGTTCCCCAAAGAAAAACAAATGTACTAAATTGACTGATAACTTTTCAGCGAAATGAACTCCTTCAAAAAAGAGATAAAAGTAGAAAATGATACATGTGGGTGGATTATACTCCTTGGTGTCCTGAAATACTTTCATCATTTGGAGAACTGCTTCTAAGCATTTTATTTGAAACAAGATGTTGCATTATTTTTTCTTGTCTATATCACACTCATACACTAAGTTATTACAAATGAGCATGCACCTGACAACTGATTCATTCCCCATTGGGAAAATGCATGGCACCTAAAAATGTCTACACTAAGGACAAGCAAATCCTGGCTCCAGGTCAAGTTTATAGTATATGATCAAGTATCAGGGATTCTGTTCTCAAGTGTAAGAATAAACTATGTTGAGAAACATAGTCCTCATAAAAGCATTTCCTTTTCTTTGTTTTGAGTCCAAAGCAATCTTTTATATATTAATACTAATGAGGCTGTACTCTTGCTCACTTCCTTTTTATTCAGATATTATAAATCCCACATTAAAGAAACATTACACCAGTACAGCCTTTGAATTGTTTCTCATTTTTGCCTGACTTTTAAATTTTTACAGTTGAGTAGAACTATTCTCTAGTACCTGTCTATGAGTTTCCTTCTCCTGGATAAACTTATAAATGAAACTATCTACAGATACATCACGGAATCAATATCCTGTAGGTTGGGTTTCAAGATAAAACTACCTTATATCAAATTTTATTCTGTAACATTTGCTATTACAGGGAGGTAGGGAGATAGGTGTACACACACACACACACACACACACACACACACACACACACACGTATATAGAGAGAGAAAATTTCATTTCCATAAAGTAAAATAAAGAATATGGAGTAAGTCTTACATCAGGACTTTCCTATATTGCAACACTGGAACCCAGAAGTTAAAGTCTAAAATTTCTCACCAGAAATTAAGAGCACATACAGCAACTCAATAAATGAATTATATTAGAAGTCCTTCATTTTTGTGGAAATGGATAGTTTTATATTTAAAACCGTGTATGTCTGTGTACTCAGTTGCTCAGTAATGTCCAACTCTGTTAACCTACAGACTGTAGACCTCCAGGCTCCTCTGTCCATGGGATTTCCCAGGCAAGATTATGGAGTGGGTTCCTATTTCCTTCTCCAGGGGATCTTCCTGTCCCAGGGATAAAATCCATATCTCCTGCTTGGCAGGCAGATTCTTTACCACTGAGCCACCTGGGAAGATTTAATGGCATATTAATCCACTAGCCATCAAAAAAGTTTCCAATTGTGTCCAGTAATTTTCATGTTTTTTTCTTGTTGTTTATAATATGTAGTTTATAATATGTTTATAATATGTAGTTTATAATATGTTGTTTATAATATGTAGTTGTTTATAATATGTAGTCCCATGCTTTTCTGCAACATATCTTGTCTTTCTTCCTAATTTGTAAACCCCTTGTTTACAAATAAGGTCATAAGGAATATTTTCATCAACTATATCATAATCTCTAGTGAAATAAAATGACACATTTAGTTCTTTGCAATTTCCTGCAGTTAAATTAATTGAATATATACATTTCTGTAATAACAAATTTTAAGTCATTGATGGCATGAACCAAAAGTAGCTTTTGTTGATATATGCCTTGATATTTACTGTCAGATCATATGACTCAGTATTCATCTGGCAAAGAATATATATATATCTTTGATAAATTATTTGCCAAAATTTAATTTGTCAACTTTAAACAATCTAACATATGATCATTTGAGTATGCTCTGTGACCATCACTTTCCAGTTGCAGTCTGGAACCCTATGCTGCTTGGTATATGCAGTTTCATCATAATATTATTGAAGAATTACTATAGTTGAGGACGCCAATAGGAGTACCTCCTTGGTTAATCATCTAGACCCATCTATTTCAACTTTATTCTGGGGCAGTCTTTCTCAAATTGTGAGTCCAGATGACTTAAGAATGAAATTGGTTACTTTATAAAAATTGAAATCCTTAGGCCACACCCCAGATCATTTGGGCACAGATATCCACAAATTTGCAATTTTAACAGGCCCCTTGTGTGATTATTGAATATGTAAAGCCTAAAAATCACTGCTGTATGAGCTGAATTTCAGAGACTCATATGAGTATCTGTAAACGTGCTCCTGTAGAACCAAATCACTTTCTTCAAAAAACTTACTATTCATTTTCGGATGTGGTCAAATATTATTTTAATTTTTTTGTTGGATGTAAAAAAAATTAAAGCAGAGAGAATCATCTTGTATACAATCAGCACTTAACAGATATGTCTAATGCAATACGAATCCTGAGATTTATTTTAAATTTTAATATACATTATTTAATATTACATACCATAACATATTCTCTCTTGTGTTCTGTTATATAATTTCAAAATATTTACCATAGCACCACTGTGAGTTTTCTGAAATAAGTTACAAAAGAAATTGTCCTCCACTGTCAGCAAGACAGGCTTGAACACATGGAAGCAAACAACAGGTCACTCCAAATGATATTTGAGAGGTATCTCTCAACAGTCTGAAATGAGTCTTAAGTGAAATATGTAGCTTTTACTAGGAAACCAATCTCATTAATATTGTGATGGCAAATTTACTAAGATTTACGGGCTAACAGGATATTGAATCATATGTTTTTAAAGCATTTTCATACTATTGGATAGTTTGTCTTAATTTTTCTTGACATATACTTAGTAAATTTATGCTTTATTTTTAGGAAAATTTCTTAAAGGTTGCTAAAGGTCACTTAATTATTAGGTTGGTACAAAAGCAATATGATTTTGGAATGTGAATTTTAAATCACTATAACTAGGCTCAAGCACATCTTTATTAATCAAAATAGAAACCATTACAATCAACATATTTTTGCCAATGAGAAATACATTTATTTATTCCTAGCATAAAGATCTATGCTTCAGGATTCAAAGAACTCTTGTAAAGCATCTGCTGGTTGGGGAAGCATTTTCCCTGCAAAAAGTTGTTGAGATGCTTCAAGAAGTGGTAGTCTGTCGGTGGGAGGTCTGGTGAAAATTGCAGATGAGGCAAAACTTTGTAAATCAATTTGTTTAACTTTTGAAGTGTTGCTTGTACAACCTATGATTGGGCATTGCTGTGGAGAAGAATTGGGCCCTTTCTGTTGTCCAGTTTTGGCTGCAGGCATTGCAGTTTTCGGTATGTCTTACCAATTTGCGGAGCATACTTAGATGTAATGGTTTCACCAGAATTCAGAAGCTGTAGTGGATCAGACCAGCAGCAGACCACCAAAGAGTGAAACAGTGAAACAGTGATCATGACCTTTTGTTTGTTTGTTTGTTTTTTTGCTGCAAGATTGGCTTTGGGAAGTGTTTTGGAACTTCTCCATCCAACCACTGAGCTGGTCATCATCGGTTGTCATACAAAATCCACTTTTCATCACATGTCATAATCTGATTGAAAAGTGGTTTGTTATTGCATAGAAGAAGAAATGATGCCATTTCAAAACAATTTTCTGGTTTGCAATCAGGTCATATATTTGTTCAGTTGTTCAGTCATCTCCAATTCTTTGGAGATGGACTGTAGCATGCCAGGCTTCCCTGTCCTTCACTGTCTCATGGAGTTCGATCAAACTTATGTCCATAGAGACAATGATGCCATCCAACCATCTCATCCTCTGTCAACCCTTTTTCCTCCTGCCTTCAGGTTTTCCCAGCATCAGAGACTTTTCTAGTGAGTCAGCTTTTTGCATCAGGTGGCCAAATTATTGGAGCTTAGCATCAGTCCTTCCAGTGAGCATTTAGGGCTGATTTCCTTTAGGATTGACTGATTTGATCTCCTCACAGTCCAAAGGACTCTCAAGAGTCTTCTCAAACACCACAGTTCAAAAGCATCAATTCTTCTGTGCTCAGCCTTCTTTATGGCCCAGCTTTCACATACATACATGACTACTGGAAACCATAGCTTTGACAAGACAGACTTTTGTCAGCAACTGATGTCTCTGCTTTTTAATACACTGTCTAGTTTTGTCATAACTTTTCTTTCAAGGAGCAAGTATCTTTTAATTTCATGGCTGCAATCTGCCTGTAGTGATTTGAGAGAAAAAAATTTCCACATATATTTGCCATGAAGTGATGGGACTGGATGCCATAGTCTTTGTTTTTTGAATGTTAAGTTTTAAGCCAGTTTTTTCACTCTCCTCTTTCATTTTTCATCAAGAGGCTCTTTAGTTCCTCTTTGCTTTCTGTCATAAGGGTGGTATCATCTGCATATCTGAGGTTATTGTTATTTCTCCCGGGAATATTGATTCCAGCTTGTGCTTCATCCAGCCAAGCATTTCGCATGATGTACTCTGCATATAGGTTAAATAAGCAAGGTAACAATATACAGCCTTGACATATCCCCTTCCCAATTTGGAACCAGTTTGTTGTTCTAGGTCCAGTTTTAATTGTTGTATCTTGATCTGCATATGGGTTTCTCAGGAGGCAGGTAAAGTAGCCTGGTATTTCCATCTCTTTGTTGTTTCCTAGAGTAAGATATGGAGAAGGCAATGGCACCCCACTCCAGTACTCTTGCCTGGAAATTCCCATGGACGGAGGAGCCTGGTAGGCTGCAGTCCATGGGGTCGCTGAGTCAGACACGACTGAGTGACTTCACTTTCACTTTTCATTTTCATGTATTGGAGAAGGAAATGGCAACCCACTCCAGTGTTCTTGCCTGGAGAATCCTATGGATAGAGGAGCCTGATGGGCTACAGTCCATAGCGTTGCACAGAGTTGAACACGACTGAAGCAACCTAGCACACACATGGTATAGAGAATTATACTCAATATGCAGTAATAAAGCAAAATGAGAAAGAATATAAAATATATATATGTACATATATATGTCATATATAGCTAAATCACTTTGCTGTAGACCAGAAACTAACACAATATTGTAAATCAATGCTACTTCATTAAAAAATATATTTTAAAGTAAGAACCTGGATAAAAGATTATGATGATTTCAGATTTAATAGATACTGCCTAATTTTTCTTTATTCCTACCAAGGTTTTGCCAGACCAGAAATGACCAACTTTAAATTAAAAAGAAAAAAATTCCAGTCTAAGAGTCAAACATTACATTATACAGTGACATCTATTATCTATTGGCTTTTTTTTTTTAAGTATCAGAGGGTTAGCCTTTTATATTAGTTTCTTTTGCTATTTGGAATGTAGTCATTCATTGTTTAAAAATATGATTAGTCAGGAAACAGAGAAATGGGATTACCAATACCCTACATCTGATCATTCTATCCTCATTAAATAATTTTGTTCTTTCTGTTTTCTCTATTATGTCCAGGATTAGGAAACAGGACAGGAATAGTTGCTTTTCCTTAAAGAGAAGACTCTCTGAAGAGCAAGTGTCTTTTGTTGGGGAAGTAAGCAGGGATGCATATGTAAATCTGACTGTTCAGATTCCTGCCTCAATTTGCTGGAAGCACATTTTGTCAAAATATATGCCAGACTACCTAGAGTTTAAGAACTTGAGAAATGTACAGACAACTGCTCCAGACCTATTGAATTAGAATCTCTGGAAAGTCAGGGCAGAAATCTACATTTTAACATTGCCCATATGCAGACTATAATTTGAATACCAATACTTCAAGAGAAAAAACTAAAGAGAGCCAATTTATATGTAATCATTAGATTTTACATTCAAGAATTGAATGTAAAATTGAACAAATAATTTGAAATGCCTACTATAGACCACAGTTTTGTTTTTGTTTTTGTTTTTTGTAAAAAGGAGAACTATTGAGATATATAATTTAAAGAGGAAATATACATTAAAAGTGAATACACTTTTCAATGTCCTTTGCACAATTTAATCAGCTGCAATTGCCCTGCTTAGACAAAACAGAAAAGGCTCAACATAAAACAGTTGTTTTGCTTGTTTTATGTAATCAGTATAAACAAGCACAGCAGGTAGATCCCTGAAACAGTTGTGAGCCTGAAAACGAAAGGTTTAAAAATAGTAAAGACAATTGTCTTACAAACGTGAAGTGTTACTTCTCACTCTTTACAGTGAATGACTGTCCATGTCTCTTTATGTTCAATGTTACTGATTTCAGAAACCTCATAATACCTGTTGACAGATTTAAAAAATGGAACTTTTTTTCTTTTCTTACATCTGTGAAGGTAAAATTAGCTGCTTTGTTCACAGCGGTTACACTTGGCAATATTTAACATTAGGTAGAGGTTATGTCTTCTGATTGGAAGACATAACCTTTTCTTTGTAGATGCACAGAATCAAAAATACTTCGTAATGTAGTCCATAATAAGAGAAAGTAATAATATGTGACCATTAAAAGCCTCTGTGTGGAAAACAACTGTGTTTTATTTAAAATACATGTTTTTGTATTTATAAGGTAGTCTATTTTCTTTAATCTTCAAATAGTAGGTGGCAGGGCTGATAAAAACCTGAGACCCGTGTTACCCAAAACATTCTTAAAACACTCTGGATTACAGAAGTTCAAGAGAAGGAGGGAAGCTTAATGATCTCTTACAAAAAGAATTATCAGTCTTTTACTTGATGTAACATGAATGATATATCATATTCACATGCTTAATATGTTTTGCATATACCCTGCTCTTGATGATCCAGGGATTTTTCAGAGCAGCAGAGCAATTAGCAACACAGATTCTTTATCAATTAATCTGCTTAAATCTGCTCCCATTAGTACCCTTTATTCTTAGTCTCCATAAGGGTAAAAAGGCAACAATTTAATTAGGAGAAATTTCCTCACAGTAAACACATGTAATGATTTCTTTACCATAAAGAACTTTTGTGGTCTGGAAAAAGCAAATGAAGGATGAAAGGGGGTAGTTGATTACAGGGTGTGAAAAGCCCTATGAGATCAAGCTGTTCATTCTTTGCACAGATAGGGAAGTAATGGGGCCTTAAGCAGGCTTGAAACTGGCCTGATCCTCCTCAAGCAGAGTGTAATCATATTACCCTGTGATTTTGATTGAAGTTATTTGTTTTTGGTTAGTAGGTAATTAGTTACAAGATATTTGAATATACTTTTTGAAACAGTTGCAAGCTGGATAGTATTTAATTTATATTCTGTTAGGTTATTTTCTCCATAATTGAACAGCAATGCAGATTACAAGGATTGTCCCCCACATTCAACTCACTTCATTTTATTTGGGAATTTGAAAAAATTTTAGGGTTGAAAAAAGATCCTAGTATATTATATGATACTCTGTTCATATTCTTTTCAAGAGAAAGGATATTTGCAGTTGTGTAAGAGATTCATTAGAAATGATTATTAATAAAAAGTTTTATGAAAATATTAAATGTATTTTATTGTATGCCTTAAAAAAGTGGGCATTAAATGTGAATCAAGCGGTTTTGTTTAGTTTTTATTTGTACACAAACATTATTGTAAAAACATTTCCAACTTTAAAGTGTTAAGAAACTTTAGAAATTTAAGAGAGCAAGCTTCATGTTGTTAAAAGATAAACTGGGTACTGTAATGGTTTCATTTTCACTTAGGGAGAAGGCCTTCAGGCTCTGAAAAATCAGCTGCCCATTTTGTCAACTTCTGACCACAGAGCTAATTTAAAAAGAAAATCCTTTAAAATATCTAGTCCGGTTTCAGCTCGGAGAAATAAATATTCTTAGCAATCATGAACAACACCTTGGAAGTAAAAGGGGTCCCCAGAAAAGATGCAAAGGATACTCTGCTCCCAGGTTCCAGAGTCACTCTCAAAGATCAACAATGAAACAGTTTCCTAAGAGCTGGCAGCAACATTAGTACCCAAGCTACGAATGGAGTAGACCCACATTTCTGTCCAGCAGTATTTTGGGTGTGCCCATCCAACATGAATTCTCAGGATGCAATGACAAGATGAACAAGAAGGTACTAGCTGTCCTTAGGTTGGAAAGGATCTACAAGCAATGGGTACCTGAAAGCAAATTCACAAATCCCAATTCAAAGATCAAAGTCTTACAACTTTTTTGCCTGCCAATCTGAATTTGGAAAGGAAGGGACAACATGAAATTGTACCTCCGTCTCTCAACCAGGCTCTACAGTAGAGATCTGGAAGAGCTGACTCTGGTAAGAATTTTTCCCTTTGCTGGTGTCTGCCACTTTTCCCGGGATCCTGTGTCTCCCAGGCTCTGAATGAGCTGGATGAAGGAGTAGGTCTCATCGTGGCCACCTGCAGAAGAGAAAAGTCATTTCCCTTCTACTCCTTGTGGTAAATGTTTGGCTGAGACCTCTTTCTCTCTAGGATACCTGGTAAGGGCAAAAGCTTGCGTAGTTAAAAATTCTCCTCTGAGGCCACTGTAATTCAAGACTATATTTGGTAAAATTAACCCGTTTGTTCAGCTTTAAAACAACATTTTACTCACCTGAGGCTCCACACTAGATCCTGTTCAGTTTCAGTCAGACCCAGTCTGATTCCAGATCCAGACAGATTTTGAAGTCGGAATAAGTCTGAAAAAAGAAATGCTCAAATAAAGTGTGAAACTCATAAAGCCAATCTGCAGAGTCAGGATCCAGAGAGACTTCCAGAGGCAGCAAGAACGCAGTGAGCTCAAGAAGCTCCACAGACCTCTGTGTCAGGAAAAGGAAACTGTAGTAGATAAAGAAGGGCTTGGTTATCACAAGGTGTTTTCATTTAAGGAATGACAGGAATCTATCACAATGATTAACTCACTAGTGCTAATTTGACTGGTTGATTCCTAATTCATTTGTTTAAGATTCTGTTTCTTGAAGAGCTAACACTGTGAGTCTTGGTTTGGTGCTGTGGGGCTTAGCATAAGTGACTCTATTTTGGGTCTGCTGTCTTCTTTTTAACCGGGCGCAAGAAAACTCTGTTTAGAGACTTTTCTGATTGGATAGCATAAAAGTTTTAAACTCAAAGATTTACTATGATGGGTACACTTATTTGATGATGTCAGGAAAGTAAAAACATGAACATATTCTGATAGGATTAGTCCTTCATATTTTCATATGTTGGGATCATTTAAAATAGTTGCATTTTGTGTTTTTACATGTATAGTTGTTGAATTAAATGTAGTATTTCAGTAAATATTTATTTGAAAGAAGGTTATTTTCCCTTTAGTTCTCCTACTTATGATTTTTTTCTAGATGATTCTGAACTGTAAGCAGCATGCTGTTCAGAAATGAGTTTGAGCTTTGGGATCAAACACACCTGCTCTAATGCTGACTTTGCCACTTAAACTTGTAGAAACAGGAACAGGCTATTTAATTTTTCTGAATTTCAGTTTTCCCCTGTGTAAAATGGAAATAATAATATCCAAGGATTAAAGGTATTTTGATTAAACGTAAGAAATATGTAACTGCTAATTTTCTAAACACAATAAATATTAGTTCTCTTTCCTCTTATACCTCAGTAGAGACTTCATTTCGAGCACCTTTGTATATCCAGCTTTTAGCATAATACCCTTCCCTATGGCATACAAAACTAAATTCTGTTGATAACTGCTTTTTGGAAAAACAAGCTTTTAAAGAATAAACCTTATATAAAAATCATATTTTAGCATATTTCTTACCTGGCAGCTGAGGGATTTTTTTAAAGAAAATTTAAATGAAGTAATATTTATTAAAGATAAAGATTTTATTAATTTTATTTCTGTGACAGTGTTCTATATAATTATAAAATAATTAACATTGTTTGGTATTTTTGTTGTTTACTCTGCTTTCTTGGATTATTCTATTGTAAAATAAATGTGTGACACTTATAAAAGTATTTGTCTAAGAGATATTAAAACTGATGCTTTGTTACCACAACTGGTTCTAACCAAAAGAAACTAGTAAAAACTATGAACTTTCAGTGATCTAAAGATGCCAGAGCTTTATGGGAACTAGCTGAAGACTTTTCTGATTATTGCATTTAAATTGGGCAATGACTTAACACATGAAATTCAATCCAGGGAGCTGGTTCTCTATCCTTAGCTAGCATAACTTGCTTGAAACTACCACCAGCCTTAGCCAACTCTCTCCTTGTTCCCTGCACCACTAAGAGGGTCCAGCACTTAAAATCCTGGGTTTCTTTCCCTGAATCAGTGGAACTACACAGCACATATCACTGCCAGACAATTCCTTGCCTGGGAAGTTAACATACTCAGACACTTGTTTTAATGCTGGTTTTTTTTTTTGTTTTGTTTTGTTTTGTTTTGTTTCGTGGGGTTTTTTTGGCTCTGGTGATCTTTGCTTTATTATTTTAAATTATTATTTTTAATTAATTAATTAATTTATTTTTTAAATTAAATTTAAAAATCACATGACTACAGGAGTACGTACTTGGAAAATGAGATGATCTTTTTCATTAGTAAAGGCTATGCTTCCTAGCTGGCTAGCTGTGAGCCCCATTTAGCATCTGAGCAATTGAAATTTCTCTGGTCAGGTTGAGATGCACTGGAAGTGTAATATATACACAGTATTTCTGAAAACAGTCGACACACACACATGCATTGTAAAAATCTTAATATTTTACACTGATTGCATGTTGAAGTAATAATATTTTGGCATTTTGGATACATTGGTTAAATAAAAACATTATTAAAATCAGTTTTACTTCATTTCACTTTTAAAATATGACTCATAAAATATCTGAAATTACATATGTGGCTTCCAGGGCTTCCCTGGTGGCTCAGACAGTAAAGAATATGCCTGCAATGCGGAAGACCTGGCTTCTATCCATGGGTCGGAAGATCACCTGGAGAAGGTAGTGGCAACCTACTCCAGTATTCTTGCCTGGAGAATCCTATGGGCAGAGGAGCCTGGTGGACAGCAATCTACGGGGTTCACAGAGAGTTGGACATGACTGACCGACTAACACACACAGACATGTCATGTGGCTTCCATACTTCTATCAGACAGTCCTGATATAGGTGTCAACTTGCCAATTGTGTTTCTCTGCTCATTAACTAGGAGAAGGCAATGGCACCCCACTCCAGTACTCTTGCCTGGAAAATCCCATGGATGGAGGAGCTTGGTAGGCTGCAGTCCATGGGGTCACTGAGTCGGACACGACTGAGAGTCCATGGGGTTGCTAAGACATGACTAAGTGACTTCACTTTCAGTTTTCACTTTCATGCATTGGAGAAGGAAATGATAACCCACTCTAGTGTTCTTGCCTAGAGAATCCCAGGGACACGGGAGCCTGGTGGGCTGCCTTCTGTGGGGTCATATGGAGTCAGACACAACTGAAGAAACTTAGCAGAAGCAGCAGCTCATTAAGATATCATCCCCAACTATTAAGCTGAAGGACAGTAAGTAGAACTGATAGAAATATGATGAAAATTTTTTATCTGGAATTCTTGGCTAAAAGAAAGGAAAAAGAAGAAAAAGCAGCCAATAATCCTTGCAGGTGTGACAGTCCTAGGTTATTTCCAAGCCTTAGCCATGTATCACTCTCAGGAACAGAGTTCAACAGCATTAATGGGAGAAAATCAGTTCAGTTCAGTCGCTCAGTCCTGTCCGACTCTTTGTGACCCCATGAATTGCAGCACACCAGGCCTCCTGTCCATCACCATCTCTCAGAGTTCACTCAGACTCACGTCCATCAAGTCCGTGATGCCATCCAGCCATCTCATCCTTGGTCATCCCTTTCTCCTCCTGCACCCGATCTCTCCCAGCATCAGAGTCTTTTCCAATGAGTCAACTCTTCTCATGAGGTGGCCAAAGTACTGGAGTTTCAGCTTTAGCATCATTCCCTCCAAAGAAATCCCAGGGCTGATCTCCTTCAGAATGGACTGGTTGGATCTCCTTGCAGTCCAAGGGACTCTCAAGAGTCTTCTCCAACACCACAGTTCAAAAGCATCAGTTCTTTGGTGCTCAGCCTTCTTCACAGTCCAACTCTCACATCCATACATGACCACTGGAAAAACCATAGTCTTGACTAGATGGACCTTAGTCGGCAAAGTAATGTCTCTGCTTTTGAATATACTATCTAGGTTGGAAATAACTTTTCTTCCAAGAAGTAAGCGTCTTCTAATTTCATGGCTACAGTCAACATTGGCAGTGATTTTGGAGCCCCCAAAATAAAGTCTGACACTGTTTCCACTGTTTCCCCACCTATTTCCCATGAAGTAATGGGACCGGATACCATGATCTTCGTTTTCTGAATGTTGAGCTTTAAGCCAACTTTTTCACTCTCCTCTTTCACTTTCATCAAGAGGCTTTTTAGCTCCTCTTCACTTTCTGCCATAAGGGTGGTGTCATCTGCATATCTGAGGTTATTGATATTTCTCCCAGCAATCTTGATTCCAGCTTGTGTTTCTTCCAGTCCAGCATTTCTCATGATGTACTCTGCATAGAAGTTAAATAAGCAGGGTGACAATATACAGCCTTGACGTACTCCTTTCCCTATTTGGAACCAGTCTGTTGTTCCATGTCCAGTTCTAACTGTTGCTTCCTGACCTGCATACAGATTTCTCAAGAGGCAGGTTAGGTGGTTTGGTATGCCCATCTCTTTCAGAATTTTCCACAGTTTATTGTGATCCACACAGTCAAAGGCTTTTGCATAGTCAATCAAGCAGATATAGATGTTTTTCTGGAACTCTCTTGCTTTTTCCATGATCCAGTGAATGTTGGCATTTTGATCTCTGGTTCCTCTGCCTTTTCTAAAACCAGCTTGAACATCAGGGAGTTCACGGTTCATGTATTGCTGAAGCCTGGCTTGGAGACACACTGAAACCATACTCACAGAAAACTAGTCAATCTAATCACACTAGGACCACAGCCTTGTCTAACTCAGTGAAACCAAGCCATGCCTGTGGGGCAACCCAAGACGGGCGGGTCATAGTGGAGAGGGCTAACAGAATGTGGTCCACTGGAGAAGGGAATGGCAAGCCACTTCAGTATTCTTGCCTTGAGAACACCATGAACAGTATGAAAACGCAAAATGATAGGATACCGAAAGAGAAACTCCCCAAGTCATTAGGTGCCCAATATGCTACTGGAGAAATAACTCCAAAAAGAATGAAGGGATGAAGCCAAAGCAAAAACAATACCCAGTTGTGCATGTGACTGGTGATAGAAGCAAGATCCAATGCTGTAAAGAGCAATATTGCATAGGAACTTGGAATGTCAGGTCCATGAATCAAGGCAAATTGGAAGTGGTCAAACAAGACATGGCAAGGGTGAACGTTGACATTCTAGGAATCAGAGAACTAAAATGGACTGGAATGGGTGAATTTAACTCAGATGACCATTATATCTACTACTGCGGACAGGAATCCCTCAGAAGAAATGGAGTAGCCATCATGGTCAACAAAAGAGTCCGAAATGCAGTACTTGGATACAATCTCAAAAATGACAAAATGATCTCTGTTCGTTTCCAAGGCAAACCATTCAATATCAGTTATCCAAGTCTATGCCCCAACCAGTAATGCCAAAGAAGCTGAAGTTGAACAGTTTTATGAAGACCTACAAGACCTTTTAGAACTAATACCCAAAAAAGATGTCCTTTTCATTATAGAGGACTGGAATGCTAAAGTAGGAAGTCAAGAAACACCTGGAGTAACAGGCAAATTTGGCCTTGGAATGTGGAATGAAGCAGGGCAAAGACTAATAGAGTTTTGCCAAGAAAATGCACTGGTCATAGCAAACACCCTCTATTAACAACACAAGAGAAGATTCTACACATGGAGATCACCAGATGGTCAACACCAAAATCAGATTGATCATATTCTTTGCAGCCAAAATGGAGAAGCTCTATACTGTCATCAAAAACGAGACCAGGAGCTGACTGTGGCTCAGATCATGAACTCCTTATCGCCAAATGCAGACTTAAATGGAAGAAAAGGAAAACCGCGAGACCATTCAGGTATGACCTAAATCAAATCCCTTATGATTATACAGTGGAAGTGAGAAATAGATTTAAGGGCCTAGATCTGATAGAGTGCCTGATGAACTATGGAATGAGGTTCATGACATTGTATGGGAAACAGGGATCAAGACCATCCGCATGGAAAAAGAAATGCAAAAAAGCCAAATGGTTGTCTGGGGAGGCCTTGCAAATAGCTGTGAAAAGAAAAAAGGTGAAAAGCAAAGGAGAACAGGAAAGATATGAGATTTGAATGCAGAGTTCCAAAGAATAGCAAGAAGAGATAAGAAAGCCTTCTTCAGGATCAATGCAAAGAAATAGAGGAAAACAATAGAATGGGAAAGACGAGATCTCTTCAAGAAAATTAGAGATTCCAAGGTAACACTTCATGCAAAGATGGGCTCGATAAAGGACAGAAATGGTCTGGACCTAACAGAAGCAGAAGATATTAAGAAGAGGTGGCAAGAATACACAGAAGAACTGTACAAAAAGATCTTCACAACCCAGATAACCATGATGATGTGATCACTAATCTAGAGCCAGACATCTTGGAATGTGAAGTCAAGTGGGCCTTAGAAAGCATCACTATGAACAAAGCTAATGGAGGTGATGGAATTCCAGTTGAGCTGTTTCAAATCCTGATAGATGATGCTGTGAAAGTGCTGCACTCAATATGCCAGCAAATTTGAAAAACTCAGCAGTGACCACAGAACTGGAAAAGGTCAGTTTTCATTCCAATTCCAAAGAAAGGCAATACCAAAGAATGCTCAAACTACCACACAATTGCACTCATCTCACATGCTAGTAAAGTAATGCTCAAATGGGAGATAATACTACTGAGAATAAAGATCCATGCCTTTAATATGGACATGTAATGTCTGCTCTGAATATAATAGTAAAGAGTATAGGAAAGGAAAAACTTTTCTCCACCATCTTAGGGTCTCTGGCTGGATCTGAAAATTAAACAGATAAAGATAGCGTAACAGGAGAAAAACATACAAATTTGATATAATTCTCATGTGACAAAGGAGGCTTTTTAAGGAAAGGAAGACCCAAAGAAACAGACCTGAGTATTTTTATGCTAGGTTTGATGACAAGTGGGCAGTTGTGGAGAAATGTGATAGGTCAGGAGTATGAGGTAAGTGTAGTAAATGGGAAAATATAGCTGGAGCTGCTTGTCTGATTCTTCTCAGTGTCCCTTTGTTCTCAGAGATAAGGAGGCTCCTTTCCTCTGGGTGTGGAGAGGGCATATCTCATAGGAGGGTCTTATGATCTATTTCAAGGAAAAAGGGTAGAGGAAGGTCCACGTGAATGTCCTGCTTCTGCTCTCTTTTCATACTCTTTAGCTTAAATATTCAATATCCAAGGTGCCTTCTTTTGGGGGTACCATGTCACAAGCTTCACCAAAGAACATCCAACATTCAAGCTTCACCAAAGAATATCTTTACAGTCTGATTATGGAAATGATGTATGACCTCAAACAAATTGAAGAAAAACTGGGCACAGTGAAATTAGTCATGTACGGGAAATAATTACTAGGTATGTGCTCATGTAGAAGACTAAGAGGTGGCTTATTTCATGTTAACTGTATATGTTATTCCTTCATAAGAATATACTGAACCCCTAGAGTTTGAAAATGGTACAACAAATACAGATTGTTCTGTATAAAAGGCTTCACTTAAGACTTTTAAGTATTTATTCCTATCATTTAAGTCATACTTAAAAAACAAGAAAAAGAAGAAAAAATCATGTATATGTGGTTTAAGTTGAAATATACTCTCTTAGGGTTAAAACTGACTGATCTGAAATTTATAATGGTGATTTTTAATGACTGCCAAGCATTCCATCGAATTGATAGACTAAACATGTATAAAATTTTTCATTTCTGTTTGCAAAGTGCTGCAAGAAACAACCTTTAACCCTCACATTAATTGAGACACATTTTATACCAGTTTTTGAAGTTCACAACTAAAAAAATAATTAAAGTGGAATCATCTAAACCATACCATTATGGGGTACTTTGTGGAAATTTTAGCTCTCACAAATTCCTGGCATGGATGCAACATGATGAAGCCACTTCCCAAATCAATTCTATTGAACTCTGTTATGTTGGAGTTGCAGTTCAGTTAATATCTGAAATGAGAAAATAATCTTAGATAATTGAATATAATTTGTGAAAGAATAATTATGTCTTTAAGCAAAAGGTGACTACATGTTTTCACGTATTGTTTGAAAATTAAACAAAAAACATTTTATGTTTCAAACGAAGTAAACTCTTGTTCTCTTTTGAGAACAGGTGTACAGAGTGAGGTGGAGAGAACACTTGCTGTGTTTCTTTTCATTTGATCTGTCACCATTCAGTTGGCTTGCAACAAAAGAAGGATCAAATGCATGATTAACATCATGTATGCATGTTTCAGTCCAGTTTCCTGACAAGATATCAAATCCTCTGAATTTTATGTGAGAAGTAATCCCAAGATCCAATGTCAGCATAATTCCCCCAAGACAGCTTAAATATTTATCATTCTCTCTTAAATCAAGTAATCTCTTAAGTTCATTTGGATTCCATTTCAACTTATATCTATCTATCAATCTGTATCTGTCTCTTTACATGGGATTATATACACAGACACACAAACACACATATATTTTTTTTCCTTCGACTCTTGTAATGGATGTGCCATTTGTTTCCCTTCATAGTACTCTAAAGAAACACAGGAAAAAATGTGTAGGGTTGACAAATTATATCTTTTGGGAAAGTCTAAACCTGGAAAATATATGAGGAGGAGAGACGTTTATCATGATTACTAGACTACAGTCTCAGTAGGCTGGGATTATTGTAAGTAAAATTGATTTTGTCCATGATTTGATTTTAATTTAGTTTAGCAGAATCATATTCTACAAGAAAGAGATATTTAATTTAGTATATTATGATGAAAAGACTTCAGTGAATTTTAATGCATTTAGTGTGATAAAAGCACTAACTGATTATCAGGTTTTTAAAAATAGTTATTCCTTATTATTTTATTACCATTTAAATAATTTTTCTGCTAACAATATTTATATTAAATCTAGAAAATATTCTAAGTTTTTGTACTTGTACTCTGGCTGATTGCCTCTGTAAAATACAGCAATTTAGAAAAAATAAATAGGATTTAAAATTTGCTGCACAGGTTTTTTTCATTTGGAAGTTTGTTTTGCTTTTTTTGAACTGGAGGTTTACAGAGAAACCGTTTGCCTCAGAGTGAGTTGGAGCTGTCTAATTATCAGCTACAGTTATAAACAAGGGTCTATGGAAACCAATCTCCTGTAATTTTCCAGTCTACTGTTTTTCAATATAAGGCGTTAGAACACTTGGCAATTTTGAAGATTCTGCTCAACAGAGGTCTCTAGCACTTTATAGTTGGACCAGATGGGACTAAATTCTGAGGTTAACACCAAGACCCTGAGAACTATCCAAGCAAAGGAAAGAGACAAAAGAGGAAATTCAAAGGGTGGAGCAGCATATTTCTCTTTCTATTGAATAATTTATGCCAAAATGTTCTTGCTCTGTCTCCATTTTTCCTATAGACTCTTGATGCTGTGTATCATGTCAGTTCATTATATTCCCTGCAGCTCTACAAACTATTTGGAGTAAATTTTTGAGTCTTAATGAATGCAAAGGATATTCACTTTGATTTTATATTAAGGCTGCTATTCTCTCTACGTCAAATAATTAAAACCATCTTTTAGCTCTGTATTATTAATTTGGTTCACAGACATTTTGTAACATAAAATTACAAAGTCAAATCAGAATGGCTCTGTGCATGCAGCATTCATTTTGTTGTCGCTTTTAAAGTCAAGAATTAAATAGTACTTGAGACCTAATGTGCTAATTAACTAACAGTGTGACATAGAAGAAAGGAGGTTGACCATAGTAAGACAGGAGTATATCTTTTGCTTTGAAAAGCTTCTTAAATTCTGTGAATCCCAGGTTCATTTAGTAAGCTAGATAGAACCTTAATAATATTTACTTAAGTGCATTATTGTATGCATTAAAATTATCCAGCATAGGTAAGGGCTTCCCACAAACAGCCTGGAACTAGCACATAAGAAATGGTGGCGCTCTAGCTGATATTTATGCTTCCTGACTCATTTGTGTTTACAGCATCCCTTGTGAATAGTGCACAATGAATTGTGGGTGGAAGTGAGGTTTATCCACTCTGGGCTGGAGTATATAATTGCTTATGGAGATTGTCCAGAACTCTGCCTTTATCTCTATTATGGCAGCCAGCAATGGTACAGGTAGCAGTTAGCCCATCAGCTAAAATCTCAGAGCAGAGCCTCTAGCTGGCCTGGGATGTGCTACCATATGAGTGAGGAGAAAGCCTTATTTTGATTTAAACCAGTAAGTATTAAGGGCTATTTACTGTAGCATACTCTAGACTATCATGATTTTATCATCTTAAATAGTTATAGCATTTAATACCAACGTTATTCTATTTCTTTGAAACTATTTACCATTTAACAGCAAATTCTGATCTTGATTAGGAAATTTTAAAACAGTTTTATAGATATCTTCTCATCCCTTTCAAGAGAAAAGTAATGAAAATCTTATTGTTCTTAAACACTTTAGGAGAAAAAAAAAGCTGAATCTACATCATTGATTTCATGAAGCTGAAGTATGGTTAGCTAATTTCTCCACAACTGTTTTAGAATACAATTTACTCCCAGGACTTCTGGTTTCAGAATAATTTTATAATTTCCTCAGATTGTTGTATGAAATATATATGTATATACATTGCATTTTTTTAAGACCATCTCTCCAGATGTTGTTACAGGAAAACACAAGTGTTCATAGTTCTGTTGATTATCTTTTTCTTCCTTTTCAACATATATCTGCCTCTGCAAATGTGAGCTAACAATATCCAGTGTGCAGTATGCAGTCATACAGTTGAAATGGAGAGAGATATGCTTGCCTTTTATTTTATCTAAGGTGGTTAACATTGTGAAAGAAATCTTGCATCCTCTGCAGATTTCTCTCTCACCATACTTGGGAGCTGAAAGTGAGGCTTTTGTCTGATGAGTGTAGGTAGTATGCTTGTGCCCATTCTGATAAACACTGGAATTTTTCCTGCAATATGTTGAGTTATTTGGAGTATGGGTCACAAGCTTTAGCGTGTTTTGTTTTACTGGCTTTTTAATCTATCTATCTAATCTCTCCAATTGCTTGTCTGTGTTTCACTATCTGTTTGGGGCTAATAAGATTGATAGTGGTACCTTGGATTCTTGTCACTCGGGGCCTGGGGAAACAGTACAAGACACATCACCCAAGCTGAAGCAAAGGAGCTCTCCTTTGGCCTTTGTCTTATCAGTAATCTTTGACTTCCACCAGCTGAGCTGCTGGACTGCTTCACTCCATCTCCTTCTCCTCCAGAATCCGGAGTAATGAGAATTCCCCCACCATTACCGCCTGCGAATCCCGCGCGGAGATTACATCAGTTCATTTAGCTGGAGCTTTTCAGGCACTCGTTGGCAGAAATTGATTTGGTTCCTTTGCTTTTGGATTCTGCCCAAAAGACAGACTCAAGTAAGCAGATTCTGCACTTACAAGTTCTGTTTCAGATAATTACCTGAAAATTTAGAAAATGTAAGTCAGTAGGGAGGTTGTTTCTCTTTATCTGTAAACCCACTAAGAACACGTCTATAATGCAGTTTTGTTTTTGTTTTTTTAAAGTGCGTTTCTTCCTGGGAGTTTGTCTAGAGGGAAGCGACATGAAGAGAAATGAAAAAGTTAATTGATTTGCTTTTCAGATTGTTTCATTAGAAAGTTTCTAAAAGACAAAAAATAACGAAAAAGTAAATTGAAGAAAAGGTAGCATGTATTTTTAACCAATCTTTTCTTCATCAGTCATGATGTCATTTCAAATATGTTACTTGCCAGTTTTCAAACCACAGTTTCTTTGCATACAAATATAGCAATTACTTTATACCTGTACTGGCTGTATATAGAGAGATGGGATTAATGCATCCTCCCTTCTCTCAAAGACTTTGTAGTTCAACAAGGATTAGTTTTTCCTTTCATTAGATGGTCTCCTGACTGATCTGTAAGGTTCTGGTGGAGGCTGTCAAATGACCAAAAAAAAAAAAAACCAACGAAAAGAAAAATGTTACATTTGTTGATAACCCCTGTGATTGAAAGCAGTCCAGGACTTGACCTCAGGCAACACCTCTGGATTCCTTACCCTGGGGACATGGAGACAATGGGAAAGATAAGCAGAGAAAGGTCACTTTGAAGTAGGAGCTTTAGCATTATGTTTCTGTTTTTGCTACTGCTAAACAGTACACACTACTAGCCCAATACATTGGGCTTCCCTGGTGGCTCAGTGGTTGGAAGCGTCTGCCTCCAATGCGGGAGACCCGGGTTCGGTCCCTGGGTCGGGAAGATCCCCTGGAGAAAGAAATGGCAATCCAGTCCAGTATTCTTGCCTGGAGAATCCCATGGATGGAGAAGCCTAGTAGGTTACAGTCCAGGGGGTCGCAAAGAGTCGGACACGACTGAGCGACTTCACCTTCAAACAATACATTAAGGGCTTCCCTGGTGGCTCAGAGGTTAAAGTGTCTGCCTGCAATGAGGAGACCTGGGTTTGATCCCTGGGTCGGGAAGAAGGAAATGGCAACCCACTCCAGTATTCTTGCCTGGAGAATCCCATTGACGGAGAAGCCTGGTGGGGTCCCAAAGAGTTGGACACAACTGACCAAGTGACTTAAGTAAACAATACATTAAATCTTTTTTTCATATTTTACCTGATGTAATCTAACTTCACACGAGTACAAAAACAATAATTAAATTTCAGGAAGTAATTTGAGTTATCAGCTATTCAAGACAAGTTTCATTTTGTTCTATAATGATAATAACATTATTATTACTGATACTAATAATAAGATGGGACAAACTAGATTTTATTTGCCAAACAAGGTGCCCTTACTTCCTCCTCAAAGATTTTATGCAGGAGCTTTTTAGTTTAAATGATTTTAAAGGAAACCTTTATAGAGGAGACATCACAGTCAGTTCAGTTGCTCAGTTGTGTCAGACTCATTGTGACCCCATGGATTGTAGGATGCCAGGCTTCCCTGTCCATCACCAACTCCCAAAGCTTGCTCAAACTCATGTCCATCGAGTCGGTGATGCCATCCAACCATCTCATACTCTGTTGTCCCCTTCTCCTTCTGCTTTCAATCTTTCCCAGCATCAGGGTCTTTTCAAATGAGTCCATTCTTTGCATTAGGTGGCCAAAGTATTGGAGCTTCAGCTTCAGCATCAATTCCTCCAGCGAATATTCAGGATTGATTTCCTTTAGGATGGACTGGTTGGTTCTCCTTGCAGTCTAAAGGACTCCCAAGAATTTTCTCCAACACCGCAGTTCAAAAGCATCAGTTCTTCGGTGCTCAGCCTTCTTTATGGTCCTGCTCTCGCATCCATACATGACTACAGGAAAAACCATAGCTTTGACTAGCTTTGGAAATATCACCAAAGGTTCCTATTTTCTGATCTCTGAGGAATTGCGGAAGGAAAATCCGTTCACACTGTCTGGGGAATGATGCAGAGGTGGAAAGAATTGGGCTATATTATTTTGATGCTCTACTTGATTTTAAGTCAGGGAATTTTCCTCTCAAAGTGACTCAGATAAACTAATTTGGGGAGAAAGGAGGAAATAGAAGTCAAAAGGGCTGATTTGAATGTCATCATGTTTCTATTATATGGTGATAATTGTCAGAATTGTGGTGCTGGTAGTGAGAATGGAAATGGAAGGAACGTTAACAGAGTCATTTCAAAAGAAAACAAAAGTTATACCCAAGTCTTAGAGAATTATTAAATATGACAAACAGGTGAGAAAAAAGAATTGAAAGTATTTACAATTTGTGAAGTGACATAGCAGGAGAAAAGAAAGAAACAGCAATAAGAAGATAAGTGTTTGTTGATACAGAGGTCCTAGATGTGAAGTTGAGCCCTTCACTTCTGCTGTGAGAGCTTGGGGAAGTTACCTAACTTTTCAGGACTTCTCTTCTTCTTGGATATATTTAGCAATTGTGAAAACTGTATGGAATGAATCAAGGGAAACCCCTAGCATCTCTGGTCTCCTTTGCTGCCAAGCAGGGCTCAGGCACACTGTGTATCTGACCTCCGAAAATCCTTCCAGTAAAATGGTGAGGAAGGTTGTCTCTCATTAGGACCTAGAATAGTGGAGGTCAAGTGTCATGAGCAACCTGCCCTGGTTGTAGGAGGCTGTAATAAAATATCAGACTTCACTTTGAGTAATAGGCTCTAGGTTCATTCATGTCATTAAGACTGACTTGAATGTATCTTTTTTTTAATAGCTGAGTAATATTCTACTGTGTATATGTACCATAATTTCTGTATCCATTCATCTGTCAGTGAACATCTAGGTTGCTTCCTTGTCCTGCTGCTGCTGCTAAGTCACTTCAGCAGTGTCCGACCCCATAGACGGCAGCCCACCAGGCTCCCCTGTCCCTGGGATTCTCCAGGCAAGAAACTGGAGTGGGTTGCCATTTCCTTCTCCAGTGCATGACAGTGAAGTCACTCAGTCGTGTCCATGTTCTAAGTATTGTAAAAGTGCAATCTAGAGGGGTGGGATGGGGTGGAAGATGGGAGGGGGTTCAGGAGGGAAGGCCCACGTGTAACACCTATGGCTGATTCATGTTGATATATGGCAGAGGCCATGGCCAACACAATATTGTAAAACAATATCCTCCAATTAAAAAAATTAAAAATATATCACAGACTAGGTGGTTTAGAAACAGAAGAAATGTGTTGCTCAAAATTCTGGAGTCTGGAAGTCCAAGATCAGGGTGCAGCATGGTCAGGTGACTGTCCTCTTCCAGGTCACAGACTTCCCATTATATTTTCACATAGGGGAAGGGGTTGAGTGCTTTGTGGGTCTATTTTATAAGATCACTAATCTCTTTCATGAGGGCTCTATCGTCATGACCTCATCACCTCCAAAAACCCTACTTCCTACCATCACCTTTGGGGATTAGGATTTAAATATATGAATTTTGGGGATTGCAAATTCAGACTATGGTGTTCCTAAGGCACATAGTTAGTGAGTTTCACAATTATAATTCACATCTAGGTGAGCCACAACCCCTGTTACAAAGCTGGCACTCAATGAATACCATTTATCCTCTCTGAAAACAGAACTTTTTATACTTATTGAATATATAATTAAAGTAGCAGACTCTCATCTCAGAATTTAAAAGCATATACCTAAGAATATACATAGATAAGCCCAAAATGTTGGTGTTGTGTACATCCTTAAAGCAACTGAGCAACTGATAGGTTCAAAGTCAATTTCTAGAAAATTAAAAAAATAGCTTAATTAGAAAAATTAGTGCAATACTATCAATATAAATAAATTTCTTATCTATATCAAATGCAAAATTATTTATTCTGTTAAGCTTTATCTGTTACTGTGTTTGATGAGGCAAATATTGTAGCTTTATTACTGTCTTGAATTGGTATTTCGTGAGCCTGGATCCTCTTCTCAACGGAGTCCCAAGACTATAGTTGTTCTGGTCATTCATTCCCTCTCAGATGTCACTGGCCCTCCTTGGTTGACCACTTTGTCTACAGTCACCATCTACCACATGTTGTATTCTTCAACCCACTGTACTTTTGTTTATTACACTTGCAATTACTTGATAGCATGGTATAATTTTATTCTTCATTTTTTTTCTTTATCTCTATTGGAATATAAGGTCCTGAACTTTGTTTTGTATCTAGAAAGATTCCAGTACACAATAGGCAGCAGATATCTATTGCATACATGAACAGAAGAGTTTCTAGGTAGCAAACAGTTACACTTGGACAATAGTGCAACCATATTTGCTATTTCAGAGTAACAGAGAAAGACATAATAAGGAGAGGGCAGAGTTGAGCCTGAACCTTTGGTGCAGGGTGCCAGAACGACCCTGGGAGAACTCAATCCTTCCCAGAGGAGAGCTGTATACAGAGAGGAAGAAGGAAACAGCATGCAGTTAGAAGCACATAGAATGTTCTTACTTCTTATGTGGTCATCTACTAAAATGCTCCTTAGCCACTTTTCACTCAGTACTGTTTAAAGCCATGCTTCCTTAAAAAAAAAAAATAAATAAATAAATCTGAAAACCAATATTTGCAAGCTGCTATATATTTGCAAGAGTTGCTGTGCTGTGCTTAGTTGCTCTGTCATGTCTAACTCTTTGTATCTCCATGGACTGTAGCCTGCCAGGCTTCTCTGTCCATGGGGATTCTCTAGAAAAGAATACTAGAGTGGGTTGCTGTGCCCTGTTCTGGGGGAATCTCCTGCAACCCAGGGATCAGACCAGGTCTCCTGCACTGCAAGAAGATTCTTTACCATCTGAGCCACCGGGGAAGCCCATATTTGCAGGTTAGCTGTATCCAGTTAACTTCAGAATGTGGGCATTGTGTTATCAAGTGATGCCTTCATCTCTAGCTAGAAGCTCTTTCAAAGGTGTACTATTAATACAATTGTTTGTTACTCTTTGTGGATCAGTTCAATTCAGTTGTCAGTCGAGGTGAGCCAATAGCACATTAATATTTGACATGGATCATAGGCAAGCTCTTATTGCTATTTAAGATTACCCATATTTTTCAAAGCATAAAAATCTGTTTTTTTCTCATTTATAGTAATACTTCTGCTGTGGGAGGAAAGTATATGTAGTTATAAGCTCAATTATAGCTCCTGGCTTATTGGTAGTGATATCCTAGATGGGACTGTGGTCCTGATGAGAGCAATGCAGTGAAAAATGAAGATCACGCTGAGTACAACAGAAACTTAAAATGAGATTGTGTTTAAATTCACTTCTGGGACTTGCACACTTGGCACTGGAGAACATGGGGTCACTATAGTAAGATAAGGAACATTCAATCATATCCATCAGGGAAGCTAAGTTACTGGTTCTGTGGCTCTTGTTTAAACGCCAAATTTCTTTTTGATGATGTATTTGCTCATATGTGAGTATGTGTGTATATACAGACACACAAACACATAGTTATATGTGAATATTGAACACATACATTATATTTACATAAAACAGGAGAGGAATAAAAATTATGAAGACATAAAAAATCTATTTTCCATTAATATGTTATTATTTCACAATGCTTTGATGTAAAAGAAGATACATATGGTATTGTATAATGTAAAACATAAGAATTGAGAAATGTTTCCTTATGATTTTAAAAGTTATCACTAAACCTGCTACTAATTAAATCAGATGAAAATTGGAACTATGTAAATAAAATCAATTATGTGAGTTTTATTTGCATGTTCATAATTACAGATTTTCAGAGGATAATATGTGTCAAAAAAACCCCCATAAAATTGTAAGTAAGAAGGGGAAAAAGGAAAAATAACACATTTTATTCATGAGCTTGTTATCTGTTAGGTATAACGATTGATCTTTTTTGGGGGGTATACTATTTATGCTCAGCGCTAATGTAAAAGCTAAGTATCAACTTCATCTTTAGAAGAAAAGAAACAAAATGTTCGAGACAGTTAGTAATTTGGCCATGGTTAAACTGGTAGTCATTGGTAGAACCAGGATTTAGACTCAGATCTTTCTGAATTCAAAGTCCATCTTTATTATTTCTGGGTATACTCAATTTTCATTTTTTCTCTCCTTCTACAAAAATGCGATCTAACTTTATTTGTTTGTTGTGTCTATTTTTCCTGTAATTTTTTAGTAAAGGGCACCAAAAGTAAGTTTAATTTAGTGCTGGGAATGTGCTAAAATCTTTCCAGACACAGCAAATACATGGCTAATAAGTCTAGATTAAATAAAGTTTGCTTTTGATGACAAACTACGGTGCTGATGACCTATGACCTATAAGATGCACATTTTGATTATTTCCAAGTGCTGTCATGCTGAGAATTTCATATCCTCCCAGCTTTTCCCCTAGACTGTTGCCAGTGGATGATAACTTGGTTTGAATCTAAGAGAAGTTAATTAAAAAACTACTGTGCTTCCCTTTAGATTTCTGTCATTAGGTTACTCATTTATTCAATAAACACATAGTGAATACAAACTTAAGTAGACACTGCACCAACCTTCCCTGATTCTATGGAAACTAAAGACTTCTACAAAGGTTGGGAACAGTTTTGAAGACAAGTAATATAAAGAAGAGAAATAAGTATATGGGGGTCCATCTACTGTTACCCAAAAACACCTGGCATATGTAAAAAGGTATAGCTGCTGCTCCTCGATGTTCATCCATTGTTACATGTAGTCATATAACTCAGTATTGCCTGAAATAGAATTTTTCAAAAGAACAAAAAAAATTCAGATTTTTATATGCAATTAGTCATTTTTAAACATTGGGACGTTTTGGTTGTTTAGGTACAGAACAAATATATTTCCCCTATATTCCAACACTTTGAAATGCATGTTCTATAGAGATATATTGAATATGATTTAGACTAGACAGTGAGTTCCTAGAGGACCAGGATCATCTTGGGAGCCAACGTGGGTTAGTAATTGTTTGCTTAATAAGGTAGACACACTTATTCATTAGGAAGCAAATGGTGATACCTAATGAATGGAAAGTAAGCCTCTGACCAAGGTGGAAAGAAGGTATCTATGAGCTCCCACTATGAGTATCTTGAGATGACAGTGCCATTTAATGACTCAAGTCCATGTTGTTGTTGGCATTATCCATTTTATAAATGAAAGATAGAGTATAATCAAGTAAGGCTCATGAAATTGCATCCTCCAACAAATACATGTTCAAAATAACTGGAATCTCATGTCCAATATACTTTATTTTCTATTTTTTAGAAAATTTTTTATTGAAGTATTGTTACTTTACAATGTTTTGCTAGTTTCCACTGTACAGGAAATTGAATCACCTATACACATACATATATCCCCTCTTTTTCAGATTTTCTTCCCATTTAGGTCACCACAGAGGAGTGAGTTCCCTGTGCTGTACACTAGGTTTTCCTTAGTTTTTATTTATATATACTATTAATAATGTATATATGTCAGTTCCAATCTCCCAGTTGATCCCATGTCCCTTTCCCTCTTGATATCTATCTGTACCTCTGTGCTTATTTCTGCTTTATAAGTAAGATCTTCTATAACATTCTCTAAATTGACTTTAAATTCTAGTGGTTTTAAATTATATTCTTATAAAGTATTGTACAACATATTTAATCTTTTTAATCTTCAATTTTATAATATATACAGATAACATAATAATAAAACTTATGGAGCATCTATGAAATTTATTTGAGATAACATGCATGATGTTCTTGAGATAACATGCATGAAGAGTGTGTGACGTCTAATTGTTTTCCAACAAGCGATAGATATAATACAGCTATTGTTTTGTGGTTAAACCTGTGTTCTGTATGCTATAGCTCCGAGGACAAAGGTTGCCAAACACCATGTCAATGACACTGATTTCTGGAAAGGTAGTGACAGTTATTTGTCATGGTCCCACACAACACACTTGGTTTTTTCTAAGGAGCCATGTTGAAAAAGCAAGGGAGTTCCAGAAAAAAACATCTATTTCCGCTTTATTGACTATACTAAAGCCTTTGACTGAGGATCACCACAAACTGTGGAAAATTCTTAAAAAGATGGGAATACCAGACCACCTGACCTGCCTTTTGAGAAATCTGTATGCAGGTCAGGAAGCAACAACTGAACATGAAACAACACACTGGTTCCAAATTGGAAAGGAGTACATTAAGGCTGTATATTGTCACCCTGCTTATTTAAATTATATACAAATACATCTTGAAAAATGCTGGGCTCTATGAAGCACAAGCTGGAATGAAGATTGCTGGGAGAAATATCAATAACCTCAGATATGCAAATGACATGACCCTTATGGCAGAAAGTGAAGAAGAACTTAAGAGCCTCTTGATAAAAGTGAAAGAGGAGAGTGAAAAAGTTGGCTTAAAACTTAACATTCAGAAGACTAAGATCATGGCATCCGGTCCCATCACTTCATGGCCAATAGATGGGGAAACAGTGGAAACAGTGGCAGACTTTATTTTTGGGCTCCAAAATCACTGCAGATGGTGACTGCAACCATGAAATTAAAAGATGATTACTTCTTGGAAGAAAAGCTAGACAACACATTAAAAAGCAGAGACATTACTTTGCCAACAAAAGTCCGTCTAGTCAAGGCTATTGTTTTTCCAGTAGTCATATATGCACATAAGAGTTGGACTATAAAGAAAGCTAAGCACTGAAGAACTGATGCTTTTGAACTGTGGTGTTGGAGAAGACTCTTGAGAATCCCTTGGAATGTGAGGAGATCAACCAGTCCATCCTAAAGGAGATCAGTCCTGAGTGTTCATTGCAAGGACTGATGTTGAAGCTGAAACTACAATACTTTGGCCACCTGATATAAAGAGCTGACTCATTTGAAAAGACCCTGATGCTGGGAAAGATTGAGGGCAGGAGGAGAAGGGGATGACAGAGGATGAGATGGCTGGATGGCATCAACAACTCAATGGACATGAGTCTGGGTAAACTCTAGGAGTTGGTTATGGACAGGGAGGCCTAGCATGCTGCAATCCATGGGGTCACAAAGAATTGGACACAACTGAGCGGCTAAACTAACTAACTAAAGGAGCTATGTCAGGGGGCCCAAAGTTCACCGAGAATAAAGGCCTTGCTTTCTTGTGAATACAGAGTCATCTTTAGCACCTTTCTCCCACCTCCAGTCAATCAGATTCAGGCTGTCCAGAATTTTTCAGTAATGAAAGTGAAGGTCACTCAGTCATGTCCAACTCTTTGCGACCCCCATGGACTATACAGTCCATTGAATTCTTCAGGCCAGAATACTGGAGTGGTAGTCTCTCCCTTCTCCAAGGGATCTTCCCAACTCAGGGATTGAACCCAGGTCTCTCTCATTGTAGGCAGATTCTTTACAAGCAGAGCCACAAGGAAGCTTTCAGTAATGAAAGAAAGAAAGTGAAGTCGCTCAGTCATGTCCAAATCTTTGCGACCCCACGGATTGTAGCCTATCAGGCTTCTCTGTCCATGGAATTTTCCAGGCTAGAGTACTAGAGTAGGTTGTCATTTCCTTCTCCAGGGCATCTTCCTGACCCAGGGATCAGACCCGGGTCTTCTGCATTGAAGGCAAAGGCTTTGCCCTCTGAGCCACCAGGGAAGCCCAGTAATGAAGCAGTCATTTCTTATACTTCAGTATAAGAAAATTACATAGTTGAATCATGGATTTCAGTCTGGAGAACATGTATCGAAATTTACAGGGTAACTGTCTCAACTTCAAGAAGACACATCAAATAACTGTGAGGACCACTCATTTTCAAAGAAGCCGATTCTCAACCAGAAATGATTTTTAGCCAAGAATTCTCATTTTATATATCAATAGCCTCAGATATGCAGATGACACCACCCTAATGGCAGAAAGTGAAGAGGAACAAAAGAACCTTTTGATGAAAGTGAAAGAAGAGAATGGAAAAGCTGGCTTAAAACTCAGCATTCAAAAAACAAAGATCATGGCATCTAGTTGCAGCACTTGGTGGTAAATAGATGGAAAAACAATGGAAACAGTGACAAACTTTATATTCTTGGACTCCAAAATCACTGCAGATGGCAACTGCAGCCATGAAAGTAAAAGACTCTTGTTCCTTGGAAGAAAAGCCATAGAAAACCTAGGCGGCATATTAAAAAGCAGAGATATTACTTTGTTGACAAAGGAAAGTAAAGTCAAAGCTATTGTTTTTACAGTAGTCATGTATGGATGTGAGAGCTGGACGATAAAGAAGGCTGAGCACTGAAGAACTGATGCTTTTGAACTGTGGTATTGGAGAAAATTCTTGGGAGTCCTTGAGATTGCAAGGAAATCAACCCTGAATGTTCATTGGAAGGGCTGATGCTGAAGCTGAAGTTCCAGTACTTTGGCCACCTGAGGCAAAGAACTGACTCATTAGAAAAGACCCTGATGCTGGAAAAGATTGAAGGCAGGAAGAGAAGGGGATGACAGAGGAAGAGATGGTAGGATGGCATCACTGACTAAATGGACATGCGTTTGAGCAAGCTCTGGGAGATGGTTAAGGACAGTGAAGCTGGCAAGCTGCAGTCCATGGGGTCACAGAGAGTTGGACATGACTGGGCGACTGAACGACAACACTCATTTCATGGTGATGAGTTGTATCTTTTTAAATAAGTATCTATATTTGTATGTATCCAAGAATATAAGAGACATAAATTATTAATATAGTTACAGACAAAGATTTGTTACCTTTGAACATTTTCCTTGCACACTATATCAATATATAGAATAGTGCATAATTAAAAATATGCATGCTTAAAAAAATATGCATGCTTAAAATTCATCATCAGTGCTGACTTAAAGTTTAGGCTGAATCTGTCCTCTCTGCCTTTGTGATTGTGGTGATGATCATGGTGGTGGTGGTGGTGATGATAAAGCAACCACTGACACATTGAATACAAGGCTCTATGTTCAATGATTTATATATAGGCACCCACATAATCCTCACAATACTCCTATTACTAAGGTGTCATTTTCCCTCACTTAACAGAGGAGGAAAAGAATGGTTGGAGAGGTTAATTAGTCAAGGTTTACACATTAGTATAGTTGTGATTCTTACTCCAGAACATGGGCTCCTAATTTTATACTATGCTTTCCCCTTGAGAGCAAAGAACTCTAAGGGAGGCTAGGGGTCTTTAAATGCATCTCTTGAGACACATTTCTACAAAGAAAACTTCTTTTCATCTATAATATTGAACCTCCGTCCCCTTCTTTAGTGAATATAATTAATTATTGACTATGCATCTTATTGGGAGCAGGAAATCAAATAAAACCAGTGATACAAAAATAGACATAGAGATACGTAGATAGATAGTATCTGGTCAGCTAACTAACTAGAACAGATGCAGTGATCAGTTCAAGAAATAATCACACTTTTGTTAATTAGGCTCTTAGTGATATTTTTTAAGTGCCATCCATTCTTCTAAACAAATAAGTACTTGTCTCTTAAATAAGTAAATTGCATCCCTGGCCTTATTTAGCACATTAACCACCTTATGAGAATTGATAAGACTTCTTTAAATATTCTAGTATCCTGCAGCTTCTCTTTTTAAAATAATAGCACTCTGTTTCAAGATCCCATTTTAATAAATTTGTGCATGTGTCCATGTTGTATGTGAAAATACTCTATTTGTTCTGTGCTGCTTGCCCTGTTTCTTTAGATAGCATTTTTCTCAGACTATAATATATACCCCCACAATCCTGCCCTTCTACAGATGTCTAGAATACATAATTCCATTTGAATCTAAGGAAAAATCCTAGGAGGAGTACTATGCATTTAAAGATACTCAGTGAGTGTGAGCTGGATGACTATTGATTCTGCCTACACTGTTCAGATATATACATATTTATCTTAAAATCTCAACAAGTGTATCAGAATTTTCAGAAAAAAACATATTTCAGTTATAAACTGTTTGGAATTTCTCAGAGTTTCTTTTCACCTATATTTCCCATAGCAACTATTACTCATATTTAATGTTTTAACAAATGCAATATATATACTACCATCAAAAGCCTCAGGGAAAAAGAGAATAATTTTTAGTAAGTGTAATATTTTACTAAAAAGAAAATAACCCAGGTACGATAGAAACTTTTAAGCAAAAATAATAAAACATAATCCACTAAAGTGAAATAAAATTTAATAGTAGAATTAATGCAATTGTGAGAACTTTAAGTAAGAATTTAGCTCCTCGGGTTACTTTTAGAATCATACAGTCTCTCTAATGGTCTCAACAAATATACCGTGTATCAAGCAAATAAATTTATGCATTTACCAGTGTAAAATATTCATTAAAAAAAATTCTACTGAGTATATGTGTCAGTGCTGAGCAGTATAACAGATGTTAGGACGTAAATGTTCCCAGCAATAAGAATTGCGATTTTTTTTCCTCTGTGTGAATTTAGTGCACTTATTTCTACCTTTCACCCTGCAAGCTGTTTTGATTTTAAGTTTCTTAGTATTGTTATTGTTACTGTTCAGTTGCTAAGCTGTGTCTGAATCTTTGCAATCCTATGGACTGAAGCACACCAGGCTTCCTGGAGTTTGTTCAAATTCATGTCCATTGAGTCAGTTATACTATCTAACCATTTCCTTCTCCGCTTCCCTCTTCTCCTTTTGTCTTCAGTCTTTCCCAGCGTCAGAGTCTTTTCCAATAATTTAGCTTTTCACATTAGATGTTCAGTGTATTGGTACTGGAGCTTCAGCTTCAGCATCAGTCCTTCCAATGAATATTCAGGGTTGATTTCCTTTAGAATTGACTTGTTTGATCTCCTTGTAGTCAAAGGCACTCTCAAAAGTCTCCTCCAGTTCCATAATTCAAAAGTATCAATTCTTCGACACTCAGCCTTCTTTATCGTCCAACTCTCACATTCGTATATGAGTACTAGAAAAACCATAGCTTGACTCAGTATTAGAGCATGGTAAAGTTTTATTTCTTTTCTCTTCTGAAGTGCTGAATATTAACATGACTTTGTCAAAACATACACATAGCCATGATATACGCATTAGAAAATGATAGCTAGAAAAACTCTGAAGTTTTGCTAACACTAATTTATTTAACCTCCAAAGTTGCAAGTTAGTTGAGGTCTCTTAGATGGGTTATTTTTAGACAAAATTTGGACATGCAGCAGAACTTACAGTACTGAATCCACCAGTTGGATCACTGTATGTAAAAGTTCACATATTCCCCACCATGATAAGCAAATGTGATTGTGCATGTGTACATACTAGAATGCATTTATAAGTTCATTTGCAAAATAAAATCTATGAAAACAAAAATAAGACAATCTCAAATGGCAGATTTTTTCCTAATATATTACTCTATTAACTAAGTTATGTCTTCAATTAAGTGAACCACTATTTTGAAGTGATTCTAAATGTATGGTCAGAAAGACTAAAAAGAAAATTTTAATATTTTGCCCCTCCTCATCCTGTTTTTCCTTTTATTTTACCAATATCCTTGTTACAATAAGGTTTTCCCCCTTACCGCTACCCAAAGTGAGTTTGTGGTTGAGTAGGTGAATCAATTGCTTGTTTTCTTCCATTGACGGTGGGTCAGCAGTTCTATAAACTTTAAAACATCTTAGATTATACTCTCTAGTGTAATAATCTCTAGCTTATTGGGTTTCTATGAAGCTTTAATGAGTTAATAGTTGCAAATTGTTTAGAAAATGTTTGGTATATAGTAAGTGTAGAGCCAGACATCTTGGAATGTGAAGTCAAGTGGGCCTTAGAAAACATCACCATGAACAAAGCTAGTGGAGGTGATGGAATTCCAGTGGAGCTGTTTCAAATCCTGGAAGATGATGCTGTGAAAGTGCTGCACTCAATATGCCAGCCAATTTGGAAAACTCAGCAGTGGCCACAGGACTGGAAAAGGTCAGTTTTCATTCCAATCCCAAAGAAAGGCAATGCCAAAGAATGCTCAAACTACCACACAGTTGCCCTCATCTCACATGCTAGTAAAGTAATGCTCAAAATTCTCCAAGCCAGGCTTCAGCAATACGTGAACCGTGAACTTCCAGATGTTCAAGCTGGTTTTAGAAAAGGCAGAGAAACCAGAGATCAAATTGCCAACATCCACTGGATCATGGAAAAAGCAAAAGAGTTCCAGAAAAACATCTATTTCTGCTTGATTGACTATGCCAAAGCCTTTGACTGTGCAGATCACAATAAACTGTGGAAAATTCTGAGAGAGATGGAAATACCAGAGCACCTACCTGCCTCTTGAGAAATCAGTAGATTGCCATTTCCTTCTCCAGGGAATCTTCCCGACCCAGGGATCGAACCCAGGTCTCCTGCATTGGAGGCAGACGCTTTAACCTCTGAGCCACCAGGGAAGCCGTATGTAGGTCAGGAAGCAACAGTTAGAACTGGACATGGAACAACAGACTGGTTCCAAATAGGAAAAGGAGTACATCAAGGGCTGTATATTGTCACCTTGCTTATTTAACTTATATGCAGAGTACATCATGAGAAACGCTGAACTGGAAGAAACACAAGCTGGAATCAAGATTGCTGGGAGAAATATCAATAACCTCAGATATGCAGATGGCACCACCCTTATGGCAGAAAGTGAAGAGGAACTAAAAAGCCTCTTGATGAAAGTGAAAGAGGAGAGCAAAAAGTTGGCTTAAAGCTCAACATTCAGAAAACGAAGATCATGGCATCTGGTCCCATCACTTCATGGGAAATAGATGGGGAAACAGTGGAAACAGTGTCAGACTTTATTTATTTATTATTTATTTATTTATTTATTTTGGTTCCAAAATCACTGCAGATGGTGACTGCAGCCATGAAATTAGAAGACGCTTACTCCTTGGAAGAAAAGTTATGACCAACCTAGATAGTATATTCAAAAGCAGAGACATTACTTTGCAGACTAAGGTCAGTCTAGTCAAGGCTATGGTTTTTCCTGTGGTCATGTATGGATGTGAGAGTTGGTTGTGAAGAAGGCTGAGCGCCAAAGAACTGATGCTTTTGAACTGTGGTGGTAGAGAAGACTCTTGAGAGTCCCTTGGACTGCAAGGAGATCCAGCCAGTCCATTCTGAAGGAGAACAACCCGGGGATATCTTTGGAAGGAATGATGCTAAAGCTGAAACTCCAGTACTTTGGCCACCTCATGAGAAGAGTTGACTCATTGGAAACGACTCTGATGCTTGGGGGATTGGGGCAGGAGGAGAAGGGGACAACAGAGGATGAGATGGCTGGATGACATCACGGACTCGATGAACGTGAGTCTGAGTGAACTCCAGGAGATGGTGATGGACAGGGAGGCCTGGCGTGCTGTGATTCATGGGGTCACAGAGTCGGACACGACGGAGTGACTGAGCTGAACTGAACTGAACTGAAATGCCCATTAACTATTAGATTTTTCTCAGATAATCATAGAATTTGCTTTGAACAGGAACCTGACAAAGACTGAAATTCTAAACTTAAATACGTCGTGGATTATCAAGATACCATATGTAAATGACAAATTGACCTAAAAGGCAAATCATACATTTCATGCATTGTTTAACTCTGTGAATTATAAAGGTGGTTTGCATTATTTTCTAGATTGTATTTTTCTTTGGTGCACAAATATGGAGGTGATAAATTCAACATAGAGTCATTGTTTTGAGATAGGTTATGATTATGATCTGGAGAACAAAGTTGTGTATATGTGTGTGTGTGTGTGTGTGTGTGAGAGAAAGACAGAAAGACAGAAGGTGGAAAGAGACAGAAACACTTAAAAGAAAGCAAGCTAATGTGATATATACATTTTAGTCTTGGGCCCCTTTCTAATATCTTTTATCTTATTTTATGCTGTTAACCAAAATGTCCCATCCCAGAGCACCATATTTTATTTCTCTCATTCTATAACACCTTGGTGTTTCTAGTTTCTTGTGTGCTATTTATGGCCTCCTTACCCTTCTGTTTCTCTTTTTCATTCTGAGGTTACTGAAGGATAGAGAAAAACTGCAGTTATGTGTATTTCACTTATTTTTGAACAAAGCTTTACCACAAATTTCAGTTTTTCCCCATTTTATATAAAACAGGTCGAATCACCTACAAGAAAATTGAAATTCATATTTTCTTTCACTTATAAATTGTGCTGTAACATAAGATTTTGTATGTCCTCTCTTTGGGATCTGCTCTCCTGTTTCCCCTGGCTTCTCTGGAACAGGGCATTCCAGTGCCTTGACCTCTCTACCTTCTCCCAGACTGTGGGCTTCCTCTCTAGATGAGATTGCTCTCTTTCAAGCACAGGTAGAACTGCTTACTTGTTATGGTCCCTATAGTCAGATTGAAGGCAGGGAGGAGAAGGGAGCAACAGAGGATGAAGATGGTCGGGTGGCATCACTGATTTGATGAACATGAGTTTGAACAAACTCCAGGAGATAGTGAAGGACAAGGAAGCATGGCGAGCTGCTGTCCATTGGGTCACAAAGAGTCAGACACAATTTAGTGACTGAACAATCAACAAAAAGACAATATAGTCAGCACCAGATGAAAATGTGCAGCACTTGGAACCCGTCCTGTCTAAAACAGGGCAATGGACTGCTCTACTGTGTAGCTTGTATGAGTAGATGGCAGAGCCACTTTCAACCAGAAATCGTGAAAGCCCCCTTGATTACCAGCCCTCCATTTACACAAATAAGTTACAAGGCTCAGTTCTTCCTGCTTTATCCATATCCCATAAATTTGTGTATTTGCAATATATATATTATAGCCAAATGTATAATTAAATATAATTTATATTAATATCTCCCATTGTGTATTTACCTACCTGGTCTTTTTGTATCCACTTTTAACCTAATGCACAATTTTGTACTTTTGTTTGTTTTGTTTTAAAGCAGCAGCTAGTGTGATCTTTAATGATATATATATATATATATATATATATATATATATGAACCTGGAAAGTAAAACTTTCCCTGGATTGTTAGTTATCCTTCAGATAACCTCCCAAATCCTTAACAGGGCTTTCAAAGCGATCTGAGCACTGACCTCTGCACCTTATTTCTTTTATTTTCTGGAGCCTGTCAGCCTATCTTCCCTCTTAGCCGGAGGGCATGCATTTCCCCTGCTGGCCATCTTCCTTATCTTTTCCCTAACCTCTTCTTAAAGGGCTAACTTCTGCTCTCTATTCAATGACAGTTCTCAAGGTGTTCTCCTTCCCCTTGTTCCTTGCCTTACATTTTATCAACCTGTATGCTTCCTTTCATCAAACTGGACGCTCGCTGATAATTCCCAGCGTATAATCACGCCAAATAATTCTTTGGCAGATTGCATTTGAAGTCAGAAATATGAGAGCCTAATTCTAACTTTATCACTTATAGCTGAGTGACTTTATGTGTGCCACTTGATTTCTCCAAGTTTTATTTCCCCATCTGTAACACATGGGCTTGCTGAGATGTAGCAAATGATATCTAACACAGTGCCGGAAACATTTATTTCCCACAAGTTAAATGTTATTTACTTCTGATTGGCTTAGTTGTATAATCCTATCATGTGCTCCACTGATTCTTTGAGATCCTACCCAACAGGCTTCTCTGTCCATGGGGTTTTTCAGGCAAGAATACTAGAGGAGGTTGCCATTCCCTCTTTCCTGGAGATTTTCCCAAACCAGGAATTGAACCTGCATCTTCTGCAATGCAGGTGGAGTCTTTACCTCTGAGTCACCAGGGAACCCCATAATCTATCATCCTGCCTACCAAAGATGTGACCTAACAAATAATTTAATATTCAAGGTACATTAGGGAAATGAGAGAGAGACTGAAATGCAGGATGGTTTCTGCCAACCATCTGTGAAAAATGACAAGCTTTGCTAGGTCTTTCCTTATTGGCCCTTCACTGTTTGCTAATGAACCCTTTCATTCATTGTACCTTCGGTTTTTCACCTCTACTTAAGAAACACCAGTCCTTAATCTAGGTCCATCTCCCAGAAAGATGAGAGAGAAGGAGAGCTGGCAAGTCAATACTAATTTCAAACTAACTTAATGTTTTCTTTCCCTTTATTAATGTGTTTGCACTTCACAAGCACTTCTGGAGAGAAAATGGCTTACCCCATAGGCTGTAAGAATAGACAGACATTTTCATTGTCAAGGTCAGTATGGTGAGTAATTATTTTGGAGCAAGTTAAATAAAGAATCTTCCTTAAATAAGGAATCTTAAAATATTCTCTATTTAATCTGTGCTCTAAGGAAACCCCATTGATTCCTAGTGCTATTGCATCTTTATTTGTGGCCATTAATATAATTAAAAAAACAAGTTAAGGAATAAGATTTCTAATCCCCCAAAGATCTGTATCTATTGTTTGCTGAGATTTTAGCTGTATTTTTTATTTCTGACTCTTGACATGTTTATATATGCTGAAGATTTCAATTAAAATAGACAGCAGAGTGATATTGAATCAATACTTGTTGTTTTGTATCTAGGGAAAAAGAAGCAATATGAAATATGGAAATCTGAGAGAATGTAAATGCTTTAGGATCTGCTGTGAGACATATCCTCCTGCTTGTCAGACAGACATGATTTTTAGAGCAGAGAATTTGCTGGCTTAAAGAAGACAACTTGCCAGTTTCATTAGTTTCATATCTTTTGCTAGACAGAGCCACTGTTCCAATCATTAAAATACCAGTCCTAAGCTCCCATTAAGTTTGAACCAAATGACAGCATGTTTTAGAAGTGCTTTGTACAATAACAATATGTAGCTGAATACTCCTTATAGATGAGTAAGCCTGTGATAACTTCACTATAAACTGAGTTCCACTCTCTTTTACTTGCTTAGGTTTCATTTTCATGAGCTTGCAAAGAACATAATTTTGGTGCTTCTTATGAATACCCAATAGAGAGCACACTGAAAGAGATTCATTGTTGGAACAGTAGGAATTTGTAAATATGAAGTACCAAGGAACTAAATAGGTGGAATCACCAATTTTCATTATGGTGAAGCTGAATTTTTCCCCCCCCTGGTCAGGGGTGTGTGGAGCAGTCAAATAGATTAGACCCAAAGAACAATGAAGTGCTTAAACATATATAATGGACAATTCAGAATAAATGCTATCAGATCATGAAGTATCTCTTGCAACCAAAATTAGGATAGGAAATCTACCAGCACAGAGCAAATCTGTAGTGAAGAAAATGCTATGTTTTCATTTTTAAAACCAAAGTATTTCATTATTTTGTTCCATACTGTGCACTCCACATAGCATCAGCCTGGGATTCAGAAGAAACTAAAGGAAGTCTTGTGACAAACATTTAAGGTCAACTAGATAACATTTTTATTCTCTATGATTCTCTCTGAATTTGCAATTGTTCATTCTGAATTCATTGTTCTCTGAAAGCAAGGAGCAAAACAAACAGTAACTGTTGGATATCTTGTCTCTATCTGCAGAATTTGGGGCCTGCATGTGGTTCTTCAGAATGTAGTAGAAAACAGTATTTATGTTTATATGTTTTGTGTTTTTTTGAACATATTTTCCTACAGACATATTAAATTTCTTAAACTGCTAATGCACAAGAGTTTCTCAAATTGGCAATTATTTCATGGACTGGAAAGGTAAACAAATATCTCCTTTGAAATAGCTCCTAAAGAAAAGGTGGGGATACTCAGCCATTTACCAGTAAGTGCTTGGTGCTTAGTTGAAAAGCACATGGCATCTTTATAGTCATCCACAGGCAAAGATTCCTATAAAAGATGTTAATAAGTTCTTGATATGTATACATGTGCCTCTAGGCTTGTGTTCCACCTGATATGAAGAGGGAACTACAATAATCTGTCCCTAGAGACAACTCTGTTAATTGCCAGGAAGAGGAATTTGATTGCTTTTCTGAAATGTTTAGAAGAATATGTTTTATCTCTAATGTGCTAAATGTCCACATATGAAATACAAAACAGCAGATGATTTCCCCAATCAACAGGCCTTCTGTTAGCAACATCATTCCCTAGCATGTGCCTGTAAGACAGCTCATTAGGACAGTGTGTATGATATGTTTCAGATCCTTTTTAAATCAATGTGCAAGGCTCACCCAATAATAACTTCTTTATCATCCAAATATTATTTTTACATTTATGCCCATGTTTTACTAAACATAGGAAGCATAATAGTAAAGAAAGTCATCTTCCATTAGATCAAGAAGTACCAATTAAGGAAAGCTAAGAGTTACAGAGAGCAGATCATTTTAATTTTAGACTATTAGAAACATCTGATTACAATTCACTTACATCTAAAAAATGATTTACCTTTCAAGAATTACTAAAGTTTTTGGTCTCCTAAGGTTTTAAGCACGTGTTGCTATTGCAAACCCTGCAGGTGTTTCAGTTTTATGTTTTTGGATGGTTTTGCTTTTTAATTCAAACTGAAATGGGCCTGTGTTTGCCTGTCAGGGTAACAAAACTGTCTCAGCAGCAGATTCAATTCTAGAGATATAATTATGAACACCTACTGTGTGCAAAAACTGTGGGAGACCCTGTACAAGACACACCTGTGAGTTATAGAGGCCCTGCCTCCAAACTGCCCACAATCAGAAGTTCAACATTTACTGAGCTTTTAATTAGAGCCAAATAGCCTTGGAGTTTGTAGGCCCAAGGGGAAGACAATTCATAGATTTGTTCTATCTCCCTCCCATCCATTTACCATTATCTTTTTTTTTTCCCAAGGCAGTCTGATTTCTCTCTCTTTTTTTTTTTTCCTGGCCTCTCTCGGAGAATATACATTTGTGTGGGAGTGAATGCCTGAGTCACTGCTCAAGCACAGGAAAACAGAAGGGACAAGCAGCGCGCTCTGCTGTTATAAGCACGGTCTCATCCCCCTTTGCTCCTGTCAGTGGTGCTTCGGGCCCTGAGCATATGGGCACGGGCTTGTCTTCAGAGCCACTTATGGCACATATATAAAATTTACTGTGCCTTCCTGGAAAAATGAAGTGTTTGTGAACCACTTGGGAGAGGAATGGATTTATGGAAGTGGAAAAACACACCCAGTCAAGCCATTAAACACTGGTTTTCAAGCTGCTCTCAATCACCAGACTATGATGGAAGAGCTCTCATCTTAGGCTCAAAAGGAGCGAGTGTTTGTATCCTTTTTGAAATAAATTACTGGTCAAGATCTTTTTAGGGAGCAATTTCCCTATTTATATCCTCAGAAACATAAGTTTATGAGGTCAGTGATCACGGGTAAGGGATAGGCAACACATAAAATGACAGAAGTAGCATGAAAGTTATTTTTCTATTACTGAAAAGAAAAGCCGTATCAGAAACAGTCATTTCTCAAGTAATTAATCCCTTTGAGTTGATTTATCAAAGAAATCCTGTTCATAAATTGTACCGTACTTCTGTTGGTAGAAAACTGGTAATATGTTCTACAGTGCTTTTGGATGAATAAATCCATGAAGGGTCTTAAGTCAGTCTTCCAATCTGGCATTAGCATTTTCATCTCACTATGCATGATATTTTTAAAATCAGGAGAGTTGGCTTTCAGTGTAAGTAGGCATACATTAAAACATAAGAGCTTGGTGGCGTGCTGTTAGATGCTGTTTGACTTGGAAAAGCATTGTACATTTCCACTAATATGTTTAATTTTACTTAAAGACATAACGCTCACTCCATCCTATATCTATTTGTGAAACTATATTAAATACTTCTCATGATGAAATTGTGAACAAAAATTGGTGGCCAGCAAGGGTAGGAAGGAAAAAGAAGACTCATTGAGAAGGCTTTCGGGATGTCAATTTCCATTGAACAGAAGGAAGGAGAGCTCTTTGTATGTAACTATATATTTTGCATAACTTAACCTTTAAAGTGTTGTGTGGTTTATTTATATATATGAAATCAAAATGAACATGCCACTCTTTTCTACTGAATATGTCATTTTGGCTAAGGCTATAATTAGAAATGCATAACTTGAATATTTTGGGAGTGTTTTGCTTTTACTTTTTGGTGGGGTTGGAGGAGGGAGTGGAAAGCAAATGCACTTCGGCAGGTGCTGCTTACTGTTTAACTCAAAGATTTCATCTCACTGGAGCCTGTGAGCACTGTGGCCTTTTGGAAAAACCATCAGAGTGGGTTAAGAAACCTGGATTCCAGCTGGTTTTGCCTTTAGTTATGAAATCAAAAGAGTATCATTAGCTTTGTTTAAATGCCTCTGCTTCATTCCTCATTAGCACTTGGTACGCTGTATACATATTACAGCCCATATGTAGCATGTGCTCACTGTGCAAGAATGATGTTAAGTACATTACATGCTTTGGTTTATTTGAAATGTCCTTTCAGAACATTTACTAGATTATACTCAAATGACCTGTTCATGAGTCCAACTCTTTTGTATGACCAAGACTGTTTTATTGACATTTTAGATACTTTAGAAAGATTTGTTAAGTTTGATTGACCTTTTGTGTTCCTCAATTCTAATTTTTTTTAAGGTTTTTATTTCATCAAATAAGAATAGGAACATATTTCTCTTCATCAGGATAAGGAGGGCTTCCTTAATGCTTTCTGTATTGTTGTAATATGTCATAGTAAAGTATTTTTGGTATACTTTTCCTATGTTATCATAGACCATTACCATTTTAATTTTATTTTTGTAGCTCAAATGACTCACTCAGGCACAGGGAAGCATTCCCTCAATAGATTGTTCTTAATGATAAAATAAGTGCAAATATCATAGATTCTCATCCATCAGACACTAAAAACATATAGTAAAGCCACAAGGTTTGCCAAAATACTGATCCTCACATTGATCATTGTCAACTTGAACTTGTGTTTTAAAAAGCTATGCCTTTTATGTATTTGTATTTGCTCTTATGATACAACTATTAATATATTTCTAAGTTTCATCAGTTCTACAAAACAGAAAGGTTTGTTTGACTAACCAAGAAGTGTTAGTCTGTCTCTACCTGTTTAAAAAATAGATTAAGAGTTATTTTTGAAAACATCTTAGGGTCTGTATCTTAAATCTGAATATAATATCCATTAGCAGTCCACAATGAGAGCTAATTGCTGGAGTGCAATCTTGGCAGCATTTTTATAACTGCTCATGAAGATCACATAGCTAAGAGAGTACATTATCTTATAAAAATTATATTCTCAGGGGATTTTGTTCTTAATATATAACAATGTGAATAATAGCATGCACTGTTCAGATGAAAATCTCCTACTAGTATAACCTCAGTTTGAGATGTTTCGAGTTTATATCTGAGGTGGATGAGTTACATTTAGATAAACACTCTCCTTTTCCTTTCCATCTTTGGCCATTAAATCATCAGTATCATTCAAGAAGAGGATAGATAATAAAGAGAAAATAAGAAATAAAGAAGAATAAGAAGAAAATAAAACAAAGACAAAATACCAAAAATCATCAAGGGAGGGCAATTATAAAAAATCGATTAAAAGTTTCTTTCCTCAGCACTCTGGACAGCAAAAATGGGGCTGAAGATTTATTCTTTTTGAAAAGGAACACTGAAGCATGTTATCATATCCAATTACATTTTAGTAGTAGGGATGACAAGGATATTAAAAGCATTTACTTACTGAAGCTAAAGTTTCCAATTGGGTTTTTCAATCCCATGGCTTAATAGAACATCCAAAAATTCAGAGTTTAGTAGCTTTTAAGGTCACTTGAAACACTGTGTTTTTAGTCACAGCATAGCCTTTTTGTTAATTTTCTTTCTGGGTAGTGTCATTGTATTATCAAACAAGAAAGCAAGCAAATGACCTAACGCAAAGATGGAGGGTGGAGAAAAAGACAAAGTCTGTGATTGACTGAGAAGGACCAGGTATAATCAGCTAGACACATTGAGATGAAAAGAGATGAGTATTAAAACCTAAGGACTATGGAGGAGAAAGAGAAACACTTGGGAGGAAATCATACAATACACTACCTAGTTTTGGCCTGAACCTAGCATTTGTATACAGGGTGATGAGGAATAAAATGGGAAAGGGATATTTGAGTTATATTGTAGAACAAGTCAAACTCAGGTGAGAACATTGTTCATGTCAGGCATCCACTGGACAATGAAGTGACAAGGACGTAGAGAAAGAGCTGTTTCCAACTGTTATTTTACCCAGATGCCTGCTGAGCCTTCCCCGTGCTGCCCCCTACCTCACAGAGATCTGAGTAAACTTGGTCCTGTCTCCATAATTCCTTATATCCTGTGAATGTCTCAATCTATCCTCACAATCTGTGAATTTCCTGGGGCTGTATTTCCATCATCTGCTCCATTTCTGCCCTCTCTGTGTGTACAATCTCTACTATAATCACACTGTATTTGGCAGGGTATCTGATTCAGTGTTCTCAGTTTTTCATTAAAAAAAAAAAAGCTGCATTAAGGGCTTGATATTTTTAGTAACTTTGCTTAAGATTTGAGAGAGGTCATGACCTTTGAGAGGTCATGTCCCTAAGTTTCTTCTCCATTCCCTTCCTATTATTTCATTGAGAGTAGTTCCTCCTTCTTCTCTGAAGCCCTGATACAAACTGACATCTATGTCCTTAAGGGACTCCTCTACCACCTCCATGAATTTGCTCATTTTCTTGAATTATTAATGTTCAGTAAGATTTAGTCACAGGCTTTGCCTGTCTCTGGAACTGTAGTGTAAAGTCAGCAGCCTTTGGAAGATCCCAGGGTATACTTTAACATCTGCTATTCCACTTACTATACTCTGTTGTAAGAATTAGACTTGTTTTAAAAGGGATGGCCTGAAGCAAGCTTAGGGCATAATTCTCTTGGGAACAAAAAAATGAGCAAGTTATTGTACTTTGTACGTGTGTGTGCATAAATTGTGCACAAACACACGTTTTCATATGTGTAGAAAATACACAGTGAATACTTTCGAGAGACCCTGAGAATTCCTTGTGGAACTGGCATTTGGGATCTCCTTTTGTTAGCCATACAAAATGTGATAGGAATTTTGATCCCTTTCTTCTAGCCACACTAGTAATGGAATATTGTCATAAGATTATATTTCTTACTATTTTCTGAAGTAAAGGATATTTTAAATCTTTCATTTCCAAAGGATCTTGCTTTCTTCCATTTTTTTCCCCCTCTTAGCACATCTTCAGGTTAAAGGAGTTTCCGAAATTAGCCTCATTTTTTCTTGAGTTTTGTGGATGTTTTTGGTTGCCTGCCTAGTGTCTGTGACCTCACCCCTCATTTCCAATATCATCCTGATTGTATCTGGGTTTCTTCCTTTGTCCTGACCTCTGCCCCAGGGCTGGAATTTGTTTCAGTGAACTAGTTTTGTGAATGCCAGTCCTCTTGCCTAGATCAGGAATGGATTAATCTAAACCAGTTTAATTTGATAAGAGGTTTGCTTTGGCCTGCCTGAAGTTTCCATTCATTTAAAACTGAAGGTAGAAGGCCAGCACAGTATCCTACAGGACATGAATAAGGCTACATACACGTAATCATGACTATCGTCCTGGGATTCATCCCGTGACCATCAGAGATAGCAGATTTATGATGAAGCAGTTGCAGCATTGGAGAAGGAATTGGCAGTCCACTCCAGTATTCTTGCCTAGAGAATCCCATGGGCGGAGGAGCCTGGTAGGCTATAGTCCACAGGGTCGCAAAGAGATGGACAAAACTGAGCAACTCACTCACACATCTGCAGCACACATAAGGATAAAGGAACTTGTAATCTACAGCATTTTTAAACTAATACATCAACTAATTTTGACACTTTCTCTAACTCCATTTATAACTCCATTTATAGTTATTATAAACTATTGGCTCCATTTCCCATGTTTTGCAATAGATCCCTATCCCTGTAGCTTATTTATTTTGTACATAGTAGTTTCTACTAATTCCTCACCCCTGTATTGCACCTCCCCACTGGGAATTACTATAAATGGTTAATTATTCTCTATATCTGTGAGTCTACATCTTTTTAGTTATATTCACTAATTTGTTGTATTTTTCAGAGCCCACGTATAAGTGATACTGTATTTGCCTTTATCTGATTTATGTCACTTAACATAATGTCCTCTAAGTCCATCTGTATTGTTACAAATGGCAATATTCTTTTTATGACTAATGTTCCATTATGCCATTTCCTACTCCAGGGATCTTTCTGACCCAGGGATGGAATCCATATCTCTTGCATCTCCTGCATTTGCAGGTGGATTTTTTTATCACTGCACCACCTGGGAAGCCCTGCACACAATATATATATATATATATATATATATATATATATATATATATATACACCACATCTTCTTTATCCATTCATCTGTTGATGGACACAGGTTTCTTCCATATCTTGGCAATTATAATAATGCTGTTATGAACATCGGGTGCCTGTATCTTTTCAAATTAGTGTGGGTTTTTTTTTTTTTTGCCCTTTTTTTCCCCAGATATATACTCAGGAATGGAATTGCTGAGTCACTAAGACTTATCAATTTAAACTTCTACGTATCACTTAAGTTCATACAGCACTCCTGTAGCTATTTCAATGAGCTTACTTCAGTCCTTAATCATTCTTTATAAGGATTTCTGCAATAGATGCCAAACACTCTCTCAGCCTTCCATGTCTTCTCCCAAAAATCCAATCTCTAAGTTACTTCCAGAAAGAGCTTTCTAAACAAAAATTTGGCGTGTCATCTTCCAGCATAAATTTGTAAGTAATGTCCTATCTTTCGAGCATAAAGTCCCCAAACTTTTGCATGACATTTAAGATAATTTTTTTTTCCTTTTGAATATGGCTTAGTTGATTTTTATATGAATTCTGTGTCCCAATTATACTGAGTTTCTTAATATTCTGTATATATGACTTATTTTCTCACAATCTGATGATTGTTTAAATTCATCTCCTTTCATGTACTTACTGTAATTGATATTTATGTATGGCAAGCTCTTATATCCACAAAGATTATCAGGGAAAGCCTTTAATGTAATTTCTACCCCGATACTCTTTAGGAGCATTGGGTCTTTCTTCACAGGTCTCCTGCAAAGTCACTTCACACCTCCTTCATGGCAGAGAAAAACGGCACATTCTAATAGTTTATTTTTCTGTTTGTTTCTCTGCTGAACTTTGAACTCTTGGATCTAAGCGCTTTTGTCATTTTATTTCTGATACTTCCATTGTGCCTGGCACATAGATAACCAGTGTTTGTTTGGGAATGAATAGTGAGAAAGACAATTGTTAATGTAAAGACTGAAGGCTGTTCATGACGTCAGCTTTTTAAAAAGCAAAATTTCAGAGAATTAGTTGTTTTTGCTTGCAGTTATTGTGACAACACATGACTGATTTTATATTTGCTTTCATCATTTTATTTATTTATTTTTTCACTGAGACATTTGATACTGCTTTGTAGTTTTCTGTTGTTTTTATGAAGATTTAGGTCACTAATCAGGAAAACACAATTGAAAACACACTTTTAACTAAGATTTTATATTAATTAGGTCTTCCTTGGTGGCTCAGGGGTAAAAATCTGCCTGCCAATAGAGGAGACATAGTTTTGATCCCTGAGTCAGGAAGATCCCCTGGAGAAGAAAATGGCAACCCACTCCAGTATTCTTGCCTGAGAAATCCCAGGGCCAGAAGGAGCCTGGCAGGCTACATGGGGTCACAAAGAGTTGGAACACAACTTAGTGACTAAAGAACAGCATTAACAGTACATTACTTACTTGATGTTAAATGAGTGTATAGTCTATTTGTCTTAAAGGGAGATTATAGAGATAGGGTGAACTCAGGAGACTATCTTTTATAGCGTTTTTTCTGGCAAAAAAAAAAAAAACACCAAAGATATTGCAATTATCAGGAAAGATTAGGTCATACTGTAGTAAAACAAAACAGCTCCACTCTTCCCCAAATTACAAGATATCAGACACTCTACATCATGAAACTTCACTTCTTTTTAGTGCTACAAACCCATGCATGAGAGAACACCTTCACTCTATACAGTCACTCAGAGATCCAGGCTGCCAACATGATCCCATCCTGGAGATACACCTCCAGAAACATGAAGTTTTTGCTAAAGCAACAACATAGAAAGGGAGTGCAGAATTATGCCTTTTTTTTTTTTTCCTTCTGTAGTCAAAGAATAAAAGTGACACACTTTATTTTGATCACAGTTTAGTGGACAGAACTAGTCACATCATCTTGCCTAATGCCAGAGGGCGCTGAATACATAACGGTGCAGATACAACTGTTGGTGAGTGTTTCTTTCTGCCACATTCCTGTGGTACCTGTTCACAGATTCTTATAATAATCTAGTCTTGGAAAAGGTAGTAAAATTTATGAGAAGAGAGAGAGAGAGAAAACAAAGACCTTTTATTTCTGTCTTTCCAATAAGTAAACAGCCCTTCATTTGAGATTCAAATTCTAAGTCCCCTGTTTCTCAATCACTCTGTCTGTCATCTATCTATCTATCTATCTATCTATAGAGGATAACAAGCAGAGCAGGACATTTTGTCTAGAAATTTCATATCTATTGAATTGCATATATAATGTGAAAAGAAATATAAGTATAATAATTAAATGAAATAAAAATTTAAAAGTAATACATCATCCTACTTTGTCAACAAGATTTTTCTCACTCTGTGGTGCAGTATCTAACTTTGCTTTTTAAACACAAAAGAGAGCATATTGGCTGATAGTATTGAAAAGTTCAGGCATTGTCTGCATTGACCTGAGGCTCAGCTGTGCCCTGTTGCTCTAATAATGATGTCAGTACCTGGGTTCTCTTTTTAATTTCCCACTTCTAAATCAACTCTGCTCTACTGGGGCTTTCTTTCTAGGGAAGCTCTTGTCACTAAGGCTCCTTGGTCATCTCTACTCCCTCTGTGCAGATTAAAAGTGAGGTTATGAGGAGGAATACATTAGCAGCTACAGGCAGTATCTAGAATAAGGTAGGGCACTTAGTTAAACATTTCCTAAGTTTTGGTTATTCTATTTTTGATGTTCCAGCAAGAGTCTGGAAGGAATTTCATTACTGTGGCTTGAATCAGATGCTCAAATCTTAACTAGTCAGTGTGATTAGTAGATCAATGTGAATGGCCAGGCCTACATCATTTGTCCACACTTGCAGGGACTGGGGAGCCTGGTGGGCTGCCATCTATGGTGTCGCACAGAGTCAGACACGACTGAAGTGACTTAGCAGCAGCAGCAGCAGCTGATGTTTGTGGTTAGCTCTATCTGATATCCTTGGGCTGATTGTTGAAGAGGGGTCTCCTTGAAGGGGAAAGGGACCCTGGGAAGACAAAATAAACAAACTGCTTATCCTGCTTGGTATACTCCAAACATTAGCATATTCATTTGGTATTCTGCATTTGCATATATAAGGTATACTGATAAAATTTCATTTCACTTAAGATATAGTTTCTATCAACGTTTCATACATCATTCAAAATTAACAATTATAATGGAGAAAAAAACTGAGAGTGAATATAGACTACTTAAATTTTTAAGTCTTGGAGGAATAGAATTTTCCTTCTGAAATAAAAAGTAAGTATTTTTATGTCTTTGATAGTTAATTATTTAATCAAACTATAACTTTTTATTTGCATAGATGAAACTTTATTGTTTCCCCCAAATGCCAACCTTTTAGCAGTAAAATTTATTAAGTACATTAAGTACTGTCAATGCTTTTGCCCTGCCCTTGCTGTGTTTTAACTTAGGTTAAAAACTGCATAAGCCATTTGTTATTGAAAAACATATATTTCCAGGCGTACAGTATGATCTCAATGTTTAATTTTGTAAACAAGTCATATTAATGTGATTATTACTGTTTAAGTGTTTTACTACATGGAAAAGAATAGGTTAATGACCAGGCATTCTTAAGTATTAGATTTGTAAATTCATCAGGAAATTGAATAGTTTGGTTCAAATCTAATTAAATTTTATTTGGGGCATCTGTATATTTGTTACAGCAATCTGCTATGTTATTACCTTATGATCAACTGTATTAAAAAAAATACAATAAACATCATACCAGATTGCATTTTTCAAAAATCCTGAACATATACACGTGCATTTAAATTACTATGCTTATCTCCAGTAATTATATTTCTAATCATTTTATTCTTAAAGATTTTCTCAGGTCTATAATGATCTTAAAATATCTCTGGAAGATGTCTGAAATATGTTACTTTTCATAAAGCAAGCACTGTTACAGTATTTTCTATCCAAAAAAATCATCTTGAATTAAAATTTGATTCATTTTACAATTTAAACCATCAAAAATTTTCCTACACTGGCAGCCAATATCAGAGGAAATTTCCTTGGATTCTAAGTGAGTTCTTGATTTCAAGTAAAATTTGTACAACGTATTTAAAGCATTTATGATTTCTGGTTTAACAGCTGTTTTAATCATTTCTATATAAACTGTTATTTATATCTTTTAATGTTAAGCTTCTAGTTATCCTTCTTTTTTTACTATACTATCTCAAATCCATATTCTAATATTTAAATAACAGTCTTTCCCAGGCCTCCTCACCATTACCACCTACCACCTTTTCATTTCCATTACAATAATCTTTTTACTATTTTTATTACCAAAAAATTGCTCTATATGCCAATATTCTGATATTATTATTGCTCAGAAAGACATTTCTCCATTGGCCAAGACTTAAGGTTTGTGGAGGTAAATAAATTCTGCCGCCACATTCACAAACTGGTCTTTTTTACCAGAAGAAGTTCCAATTAATTTTATCTTTCTACCATATTGAAGAATAGCTGTAATAAATTTTCATTTATGAATTGGAACAGTCCTGAACCATGACCCATCTGAGAGTTTCCATCTCTCATTTCTATTTTCTGTGACAGTATGCTTGGTGCCAGAGGAGAACTTTCAAAATAATTCTGTCATGTGAAAGCTGCAGTGTGGTTCTCACAGAAAGAACTCTCCTAGCATCAGATTTATGCAGCAAAACACACAACAGAAACCTGGTCATTTCTGTAAGATGGTACATGCAGATTTGGAATCAAGCCTTCAGATTTCGTGTTTATACTTAAGGTAATAACATTTCATAAAAATGGCCATAGCTATCAAGAACAACAACACAGTCACAATGAATCTTTAAATAACATTTTTAGAATCCAATATGTATAGTGGATTTTTTTATCTGTCTATGCAATATCTACAGTAAACCTGTAGAAAGTGTATTCTCAGGCTCAAGGTTAAGGATATATATGTATAAACACACAAATCAAGAAGCCAAACCCCAAAAGTATTTTGTGCAACCCATTTTATTATTTAACATTGATAAAGTGAGCATTACCCCACCCCCACCCCCGCCCATTTTCAACACTATTTAACCTGGGTTGAAAAGTTGAAAGGAGTTAAACAGAAATCTAAAACCTCTCCTTAGTGATTTAGACTTTTCCCCCTTAGGCAACCAGAAAATAGTGTAAGATTTTGTGGAAAGTTGAAGGGGATGTATCAGGGAATCAGGGGTACTCTACAGCTGCTGTTAACCAAGTCTGTGGAGATAATCTGAAAACTAGATCCACCAGACTAGTGTCAGTTCAGTTCAGTTCACTTCAGTTCAGTTCAATTGCTCAGTCGTGTCCGACTCTTTGCAACCCCATGAATCGCAGCATGCCAGGCCTCCTTGTTCATCACCATCTCTCGGAGTTCACTCAAACTCATGTCCATTGAGTCAGTGATGCCATCCAGCCATCTCATCCTTGGTCGTCCCCTTCTCCTCCTGCCCCCAATCCCTCCCAGCATCAGAGTCTTTTCCCATGAGTCAACTCTTCGCATGAGGTCCAGAGTAGTGTCGGGGATATGTTAAACCTCAGTTTTAATTTACAGCCAGTAATTTAGTTTCCATGGCAGTAATTCATAAATCCCTATTTCATTCCACTACCGCTGCATGATAATGGTGCTTTATCCAGAGCATCTTCTATCACCACCAAGACTGCTTCTCAAGACACAGTGGCTTCCGCTTAGAGAATCCCACCCAATGCCAGTTTTAACAAATGCATAGCCTTATTGAAAATGTGCCTGCCGGTGGGTCTCACATTGTTATGCAGGTCCACGGTCATTAAAATTTTATCACGTAAACCCTGCTGTCTGCACAGAAAGGAATTGAAAATATCGGCAAGGGATGATCACATATTTTATCGGAATCTCCTAAAAGAGAAAACCAACATGTTTAGAGCAAGAAGGAACAAAAATAACATTGCCTTTAATTTAAATGTAACAAAATGTCAGAAACCTCTGAAATTTACATTTATCTCTACTGTTCATTTTCACATTTCCTTGAATGTTTCAATTTCCCAAAGTTGCCTGACAGTTTGATGCAGTTGCAATGATATGATTTCCATAGCTTTCTCTTAGAAAGCTGATGTTAATCAAAGGAGGCCCCTGAGACCTAAAGGAAACATACTGTTGATTACAGTGGTGACTTTTCAAAAGATTGAAAGAGGAGTGGGTTTAGTGCTTTATGTAGGAGGTGAGATTTGAATGGCTGGACACTTGATTTGGGGAACTGGAATTTAGGTTAGATATCTGAATATGATCAGTGAATATGATAAAGTGTGAAAAAGGATAGCAGATAAAATATGAAACAGTGGTGCAAAACCAATCTCGCAATACCTACAACATTTTTGTGAAAGTCACATGCGTTCCCCTCCAAAATCGTCTTCCTTACTGTTGTGTCTGAATACATTTTTATTATTGTGAGGTGTGGCATTTATGCTTTTCCTTTTCCTATTTGGAATAGATAGTGACTTTCCCTAATTGTCCTTTTCCAATATCCATGAATATCATGAGTAATCACTTTGAAAATCTATCAGAGGTTTGAAAATATATGAGTTGTTCTAATTTGTCATATTTTAACATTTTATTATTTGAAACAGTTTAGTGATTTAATAGGTTTTCAAGGTTAAAATCAGAATGTGGTCAGATAAATTCTAAGCAGATGAGAAAATAAACCAAGAATAAATGTTTGATTGTGTGCTAAATTCCTAAATATTTCTATTATTTTGTATATATAAGGCTTCCTAGGTGGCTCAATGGGTATAGAATCTGCCTGCAATGCAGGAGATGCAGGAGATGTGTTTTGATTCCTGGGTTGGGAAGATCCCCTGGAGGAGGACATGGCAACCCACTCCAGTATTCTTACCTGGAGAATCCTATGGACAGGGGAACCAGTGGGGTGGGGGCTTGAGTCCTTAGGGTCGCAGAGTCAGACACGACTGAAGCAACTGAGCTCACATGCATGCATATATAAGACAACAGCTCTCAACCATGGTAACCTGACTCTGAGTAGTGCTGTAGTAGTAGGTACAAATTTGCTCTGATATATCTTTTCCTCTTCAGTCTTTTTGAGATTGTGTAGACAAATTTGTTAGGAAGATTTCTTGACTTCAAGCAACGTTAATTAATACATGCTCAAATTTACCTTAGGCACCTTCTCATAATTTCCATCTATTTTTCTTAACAAACCAAAAATTAATATATAATTTAATTTTCATAATATAATTTTAATATCTAGTTTGTTATAGGACTATATTTTACATATTTATTTGAGGCAATTTTTCTTTATTTTGAAGTTCAATTTCTAAGTTTCTTTTAAAAGATTCAAAAATTAAGAGAGGCATGAGGTTGTAATGAATAGTTCCAAGTGTTCACTTAAGAAATTGGAAACTGTATATTAATTCTATGAACATAATTCAGCCATCATGTGAATTCTGAATAAACACAATGGAAAATTGAAGTAGGGATTATATCTATTAATTATGTACATATAAATGTGTCTTAGCACATTCATATAAGAATAAACCTTGATAGGACATTTTGGAAATAGACACTGTGCATGACATGAACACTTTGGACTATACATACCTGCTTGCCACTGTACTCCATTTCATACCTCTGGTGTGAAAACTGTTTGTGAAACAACGGAGCAAATTTTTCAGCTTGGAGCTTCAAAAATGTCATGAAAAAATGAACAAATTATTTGATAATCATTAAACCTGCGCTTTTTCTCTTTAAGCATTGTAAGATATGCATGTACAGATAAATAAATGTGTATGTGTGCCTGTCAGTCACTCAATCATGTCCAACTCTTTGTGACCCCATGGATTGTGACCCACAAGACTCCTCTGTTCATGGAATTCTCCAGGCAAGAGTACTGTAGTGGGTTGCCATTCCCTTTGCTAGAGGATCTTCCTGACCCAAGGGTTGAACTAGGGCGTCCTGCACTGCAGGCAGATTCTTTACTGTCTGAGTCACCAGGAGAGAGGAATATACCCATATGCAAATGTATTTTATATACAACCAACAGATTGCAGTATTTCAAGGCCACTATATTCATTATGTAGTCATATAATTCTTTTCCGTAGGAATGAAACATTATTCTAAGATTGACTAAGACAGTAAAACAAATTGTCTAAACTTTCTGCAATGAGATATCCCTGAAATTACATGCATTAAATTGTACTTTGAATAGTTTAAACTGTTTTGAACAGAAAAAAATTTAAGAAGTGAAAGAATCTGGTATGAAAAATTTAGACCTAAACAATGTCACAGTATATTTTTCAGGAGAAGAAGTTTACTATATTTATTTCCTCAGAGTTGGTTCTACCATATATCTATGGGTAACACAAGGTAGCCCAGGTAGAACACGGGTATGTATTTTACAGTGTGCATTGGTTTGTGCTTTTATTTCAGTTTCTTTAACTGAGCAAGCTAGAAATCATTAGTAAAATCTCATTTCACCAATAATGAAGATTTTGGTATGAATATCATGTTATTGCTGCTGTTGTTCAGTTGCTAAGTCATGTCTGACTCCTTGTGACACCATGAATGGCTGCACACCAGGCTTCCCTGTCCTTCACTATCTTCCAGAGTTTACTCTGGTTCATGTCCATTGAACTGGTGATGCTATCTAATCATCTCATCTGCTGCTGCCTTATTCTCCTTTTGCCTTCAGTCTTTCCCAGCATCAAGGTGTTTTCCAATGAGTCGGCTCTTCGCATCAGGTGGCCGAAATATCAGTGCGTCAGTTTCAGCATCAACGTTTCCAATGAATATTCAGGGTTGATTTCCTTTAGAATTAACTGGTTGGATCTCCTTGCAGTCCAAGGGACTCTCAAGAGTCTTCTCCAACACCACAGTTTAAAAGCATCAATTCTTCATCACTCAGCCTTCTTTATGGTCCAACTTTCACATCCATAAATGACTACTGACTGGAAAAACCATAGCTTTGACTATATAGGAAAAAAAGTAAAGTGATGTCTTTGCTTTTTAGTACACTGCTAGGCTTGTCATAGCTTTCCAAGGAGCAAGTATCTTTAAATTTCATTGCTGCAGTTACCACATGCAGTGATTTTTAAGTCCAGGAAAATAGAATCTGTCATGGCTTCAACTTTTTCCCCATCTCTTTGCCATGAAGTGATGGGACTGGATACCATGATTGTGATTTTTGAGTGTTAAGTTTTAAGCCATCTTTTTCTCTCTCCTCTTTCACTTTCATCAAGAGTCTTTTTAGTTCCTCTTTGATTTCTGCCATTAGAGTGATATCATCTGCATATCTGAGGCTGTTGATATTTCTCCCGGCAATCTTGACTCCAGCTTGTGATTCATCTAGCCAGGCATTTCTCATGATGTGCTCTGCATATAAGTTAAATAAGCAAGATGACTATATACAACCTGGTTGTACTCCTTTCCCAAATTTGAACTAATCAGTGTTCCATGTAAGGTTCCAGCTGTCATAGGCAGGATCAGTATACTGAAAATGTAATGAATTGACCTTAGATTATTAGATATGTATGTTATTGTTTACAGTTCAAATAACATGTAACATGTATTTAAGTGTATATCACAGCCCATTTTATCTATGAAAATTAAAATAAGACAGCACCTTTTTCAAATTTGTAAGTTGTAATAGTGATTTTTATAAAAACAAATTGAGTCTAAATTTCTTTCTAATCCTTGCTGTCTTCAGTGAATAGATGTCTCATTTATTGTTTTGTTTATCAGTAAATTGAAATGCACATTAAGTGTTCTAAAGATATTGAATGTCTTGTTTCACAGACTGTCTGGGAATGATTTTCAGTATAAGAAGACTCAATCACATGTTCCTTAAGCAATAAAGACATTTAATAACCTCATATCACAGAAATCAGAGAGGGAATCAGTTCCAAGGATCAGTGACTCAGTGATGTGAAGGGTAGAAGTTTCAGAATTCTCTTGTCCTGTCTTCTATATCACAAGATGACTGCCACAGCACTGATTTCATGGCCTCATACTCTTGTTTCAGGCAGAAAGACATTCTTTATTTTATTTTTTTTTAATTAAAAGAACATTTTTTTAATGACTTAAAATCTAGCTGATAACAGGCAACAGAGAAAACAGTGCCATGCTACAATACTGTTTTTATTCAACACCAGCTTCGTCACAACAGTTTTCTAGGTCAGTTATTTTAATTATGTAAACAGGCAGACCTCCCTCATCTATTGTACTTCACTTTATTGTGCTTCACAGATACTGTCTATTTTACAGGTTAAAGGTTTGTGGCAACTCGGCATCATCACCGTTTTTCCAATAGCATTTGCTAACTTTGTGCTCTGTGTCATATTTTGGTGATTCTCACAATGTTTCATTCTTGCAATTTACCATTATTATTATATTTGCCAGGGAGATCTTTCATCAGTGCTCTTTGATAATACTATTGCAGAAAGATTATGACTTGCTGAAAGCTCTGATGATGGTATTTTTAGCATTCTTTAAATCATACGCCCTCATTAGCAAACTCTTATGTATAACCTCAACATCTATCTTCTCACAGCTTGGATAGCAACATTTTTTCCTATTAATGTTCCATTTTTTGTTTCTTTCAGTCTTTTAGTGTCTTATCTGTGACAGATGAACTCAGCCCCTCTTTATATTTGAAAAAACACTTCCTAAACATTGAATTAGTTCCATTTACTGCCCTCCCTTTTATTATTACTTTTCCATTGCTTATATGGTGCTGTCATTTACATGAACATTAATTTTTCATTGCAGTCACCCATAGCTTTAATGTGGAAAATATTTCATTTTCCTGCATCAAAATTAAATAAAAATATAGATTTACTATAACAAAGATTCACAACAAAAGAGAGGAAAGAGACATTTTAATTCTCATTGGTATGAAGGTGGCCATTATAGCCTACTTGCTTGTACATTTATGTAGAAGGATGATGAACAACAACAACAAAATGGACAGAAAGTAAAGGTAGGATGTCCAGGTTGTATTCCAAGGATTTCTTCAGACTTATTAAAAATTATTTTCAAACAATTTAGAAGGGAACTTAGCAAACAGACTAAAAACATGGGTCAATGCTATATTTCTGTGACTCAGATTTTGCAAACTATGGATGGAAGAGCCTGGTAGGCGGCAGTCCATGGGGTTGCAAAGAGTCAGACACTACTGAGAGACTTTACTTTCACTTTTCACTTTCATGCATTGGAGAAGGAAATAGCAACCCACTCCAGTGTTCTTGCCTGGAGAATCCCAAGGATGGAGGAGCCTGGTGGGCTGCTATCTATGGGGTTGCACAGAGTCAGACACTACTGAAGCAACTTAGCAGCAGCAGCAGCAGCAGAAACCATTCTGGTAGGTCTACAGCTAATAACTGATTTAGTTGCTTCGAAACAATACAGGTTGCTGTACTTAGAAGGCAAGCTCTTCAAACTGTTACCCAGAAATTTGCCTAGAATAGAATCAATCCTCTTAAATGTATTAAAAGTTAATTCTTAAACTGGGCACCCTTTATGCAATATAACTAATGGTACTTATACTTTCACAGTTTTAACTCAAACTAAAAAAATAGCTTGGACATTTGTCCAAATAGTCTTATAATGAGTCTCATTAAAATTGTGTTAAAAAAAAAAAAGCATGTAATAACTTCCTAGTTTTAAATTTTAATCTTAGGACAAAGGAGACCATTTTCTTTTTAATATTCAACAGAATTTTTGCATGCATACAAACAATTTTATACTTTTCTACATTGGAAATGTTTACTTCTTATATGTTTCTTATTATTAAAACTGGCAGTTTAATTTTACAAACTGTCAGGGAACATTTAATTTTAAGGAATCCTATATGTTGATTTCTGTTTCTCAAGGGCCTTATGTTCCTTATCAGTTCCTGGAAAACAGAAATGAGCAGAGCTGCAGGCAGTTCTCAGGACTGAGGTCATTGGACGGAACACATTCATGGATTCCTTCAGTAACCTTTTACTTTCCTGTAAAACTACTTAGTCATGTTCCTATTTCCAACACATGGATTGTCTTCCGGCTCTGTGACGATTGTTTTTCCCCTAGTTACTGTTGTTATGGCCCGATGACGATTGTTATTCCCTTAGTTACAGTTGTTATGCATTTGGTTTCAGTGTTTTTGCTCGACTTTATTTTTCTGCCTAAAGCTTCCTTATATAACCATATATAAGCACACTCCGCCATGATTAAAACACCCTTGTTCCACTGGAGACTTGGGTCCCATGCGTCCTTCTTTTCTTTGCCTTCATTTCATCGACTCCTGTCCCCAGGTTCCGGTCTGTCAAGAAGACCATAACAAACACCATTTAGCAATTGACTTCACATCTACAATCTATGAGTGCTGGCTTTTCTAACAACTTCCACTGGAAGCCCAATGCCTAATTGCAAAATTATTGCCGACACAAGTACACCTGTGCTCTCTGTAGAATTGCTTTTCTTATTAAAACTTTTGTGAACACTTGTTTTGAAGTTATTTTTCCCCCTGTTTATCACTGGCAAGTTTCTACAAGATGATATGACATCTTAGTAAAAGACCAGAAGAGCAAATTTTCCAAAAGTAGCTTCTCTTAGCTCTGTAATAATAAATCAGCAACAACATAAACATTGTTAATTCTCAACAAAGTACACTTACACATCAAATATTTCATATATAAATAATATAAATGAAATTGATAAATACTCAATTAAAAATCTAATATTTTACAAAATTACATTTAAACATAGAAAAACAAAGTATTTTGAAGGGTACAAGTATTACTTGCTTTTACAGGTCTGAAAAGAGTTAAAAGTTCTGGAAGAAATTATTACTATAAGTGCAGAAAATCTGGATAATTTTTAACTTCAGAAAGACAAAAAAATAGGACACTGAAAGATGAACTCCTCAGGTCAATAGGTGCCCAATATGCTACTGAAGAAGAGTGGAGAAACAACTCCATAAAGAATGAAGGAATGGAGCCAAAGCAAAAACAACACCCAGTTGTAGATGTGACTGGTGATAGAGGCAAGGTCCGATGCTGGAAAGAGCAATATTGCCTAGGAAGCTGGAATGTTACGTCCATGAATCAAGGCAAACTGGAAGTGGTCAAACAGGAGATGACAAGCGTAAACCTAGACATTGTAGGAATCAGCGAACTAAAATGGACTGGAATGGATGAATTAAACTCAGATGACCATTATATATATTACTATGGGCTGGAATCCCTTAGAAGAAAGGGAATAGCCATCATAGACAGCAAAAGAGTCTGAAATGCAGTACTTGGATGCAATCTCAAAAACAACAGAATGATCTCTGTTCGTTTCCAAGCAACCCATTCAATATCATGGTAAACCAAGTCTATGCCCCAATCAGTAACGTAGAAGAAGCTGAGGTTGAATGGTTCTATGAAGACCTACAGGACCTTTTAGAACTAACACCCAAAAAAGATGTCCTTTTCATTATAGGGGACTGGAATGCAAGAGTAGGAAGTCAAGAAACACCTGGAGTAACAGACAAATTTGGCCTTGGAGTACAGAATGAAGCAGGGCAAAGGATAATAGTTTTGCCAAGAAAACGCACTGCTCATAGCAAACACTGTCCCCCAACAACACAAGAGAAGACTCTGCACATGGACATCAGCAGATGGTCGACACTGAAATCAGACTGATTATATTCTTTGCAGCCAAAGATGGAGAATTTCTATACAGTCAAAAAACAAACAAACAAACAAACAAACTGGGAGCAGAGTACGGTTCAGATCATGAACTCCTTATTGCAAAATTCAGTCTTAAATGGAAGAAAGTAGGGAAAACCACTAGAGCATTCAGGTATGACCTAAATCAAATCCCCTTACGATTATACAGTAGAAGTGAGCAATAGATTTACGGGGCTAGATCTGATAAACAGGGTGCCTGATGAACTATGGACAGAGGTTCATGACATTGTGCAGGAGACAGGGATCAAGACCATCCCCAAGGAAAAGAAATATAAAAACACAAAATGGCTGTCTGAAGAGGCCTTACAAATAGCTAGGAAAAGAAGAGAAGTGAAAAGCAAAGGAGAGAAGGAAAGATATACCCATTTGCATGAAAGTTCCAAAGAATAGCAAGGAGAGATAAGAAAGCTTTCCTCAGCCATCAGTGCAAAGACATAGAGGAAAACAACAGAATGGGAAGGACTAGAGATCTCTTCAAGAAAATTAGAGTTTCCAAGGGAACATTTCATGCAAAGATGGTCTCAATAAAGGACAGAAATGGTATGGACCTAACAGAATCAGAAGATATTAAGAAGAGATGGCAAAAATACACGGAAAAGTACAAAAAGATCTTCATGACCCAGATAATCACGATGGTGTGATCACTCACTTCGAGCCAGACAACCTGGAATATGAAGTCAAGTGGGCCTTAGGTAGCATCTCTACGAACAAAGCTAGTGGAGGTGATGGAATTCCAATTGAGCTATTTCAAATCCTAAAGATGTTGCTGTGAAAGTGCTGCACTCAGTATGCCAGCAAATTTGGAAAACTCCGCAGTGGCCACAGGACTGGAAAAGGTCAGTTTTCATTCCAGTCCCTAAGAAAAGCAATGCCAAAGAATGCTTAAACTACCACACAATTGCACTCATCTCACACGTTAGTAAAGTAATGCTCAAATTTCTCCAAGCCAGGCTTCAGCAATACGTGAACCATGAAATTCCAGATGTTCAAGCTGATTTTACAAAAGGCAGAGGAACCAGAGATCAAATTGCCAATATCCGCTGGTTTTTCGAAAAAGCAAGAGAATTCCAGAAAAACATCTGCTTCTGCTTTATGGGTCACACCAAATCCTTTGACTGCATGGATCACAATAAACTGTGGAAAATTCTGAAAGAGATGGGAATACCAGACCATCTGTCCTGCCTCTTAAGAAACGTGTATGCAGGTCAGGAAGCAACAGTTAGAACTTGACTTGGAACAACAGACTGGTTCCAAATAGGAAAAGGAGTATGTCAAGGCTGTGTATTGTCACCCTGCTTATTTAACTTATATGCAGAGTATATCATGAAAAACGCTGGGCTGGAAGAAGCACAGTTCAGTTCAGTTCAGTTCAGTTCATTCACTCAGTCGTGTCCGACTCTTTGCGACCCCATGAATCGCAGCACACCAGGTCTCCCTGTCCATCACCATCTCCCAGAGTTCACTCAGACTCACATCTATCAAGTCCGTGATACCATCCAGCCATCTCATCCTCGGTCATCCCCTTCTCCTCCTGCTCCCAATCCCTCCCAGGATCAGAGTCTTTTCCAATGAGTCAACTCTTCACATGAGGTGGCCAAAGTACTGGAGTTTCAGCTTTAGCATCATTCTTTCCAAAGAAATCTCAGGGCTGATCTCCTTCAGAATGGACTGGTTGGATCTCCTTGCAGTCCAAGGGACTCAAGAGTCTTCTCCAACACCACAGTTCAAAAGTATCAGTTCTTTGGTGCTCAGCCTTCTTCACAGTCCAACTCTCACATCCATACTTGAACACAGGAAAACCATAGCCTTGACTAGACGGACCTTAGTCGGCTAAATAATGTCTCTGCTTTTCAATATACTATCTAGGTTGGTCATAACTTTTCTTCCAAGGAGTAAACATCTTTTAATTTCATGGCTGCAGTCACCATCTGCAGTGATTTTGGAGCCCCAAAAAATAAAGTCTGACACTGTTTCCACGGTTTTCCCATCTATTTCCCATGAAGAGATGGGACCGGATGCCATGATCTTTGTTTTCTGAATGTTGAGCTTTAAGCCAACTTTTCACTCTCCTCTTTCACTTTCATCGAGGCTTTTAGCTCCTCTTCACTTTTGCCATAAGGGTGGTGTCACAAGCTGGATTCAAGTTTGATGGGAGAAATATCAATAACCTCAGATATGCAGATGACACCACCCTGTGGCAGAAAGTGAAGAACTGAAGAGCCTCTTGAAAGTGAAAGAGGATAGCGAAAAAGTTGACTTAAAGCTCAACATTCAGAAAATTAAGATCATGACATCTGGTCCCATCACTTCATGGCAAATAGATTGGGAAACAGTGGAAACAGTGGCTAACTGTTTTCTGGGGCTCCCAAATCACTGCAGATGGTGACTGCAGCCATGAAATTAAATGACACTCCTTGGAAGGAAATTTATGAGCAACCTAGACAGCATATTAAAAACCAGAGACATTACTTTGTCTACAAAGGCCCATCTAGTCAAGGCTACTGTTTTTCCAGTTGTCATGTATGGATGTGAAAGTTGGACTATAAAGAAAGTTGAGCACTGAAGAGCTGATGTTTTTGAAGTGTGGTGTTGGAGAAGACTCTTGAGGGTCCCTTGGACTGCAATGCTTATCCATCCAGTCCATCCTAAAGGAGAACGGTCCTGGATGTTCATTGGAAAGACTGATATTGAATTGAAACTACAATACTTTGGCCATCTGATGCAAGAGCTGTCTCATTTGAAAAGACCCTGCTACTGAGAAAGATTGAGGGCAGGAGGAGAAGAGGACAAGAGAAGATGAGATGGTTGGATGGCATCACCCACTCTATGCACATGGGTTTGAGTGGTCTCCAGAAGGTGGTGATGAACAGGGAGTACTGGCATGCTGTGGTTCATGGGGTCACAAAGAGTCAGACAGGACTGAGTGACTGAACTGAAGTAAACTGATATATACATGTATTTTAATTTTTTGAAATAACTTGTTTTTTTAAATCAGTTTGCTCATTACACAAATTATAGATGTTTCCAACTTTTGATTATACTTTGGTTTCATTATTGGCTCTTTTCTTAACACCTGTTTTCAAAGTAGTTGATGTCTGATAAAAAGAAAAAAAAAGAGGCAACGTTACAGCTCTCTGAAAGTTTTCCATAAAGGTCCCTTTTTTTTCCTTAACTCATTTATACTTTGAATACAAAGTTAGTGTGAAGCAGTAATTATTTTTCTTTATTCTACTCTCAAAATGTCAGTTTTGAAATCATAGCATGTAATTTTAGGGCTAGTTATTTAAGTTTTCTGTATCAGTGTTACTAGGAACTTGAAGGGATTATGTGTGAGTGACCTGTTTAAATACAAAATATGTAAACTTACTTTTGGAGTTTTTGATTATTAGATTTCTTATACCTGCTACTTTTTATCATCAAAATTTTAAAAATTTGCTTCCTAAGTCAGATAGCACCTTTAATTAGCTATGGGGGAAGAAGGAAGGTAAACTTTAATATATGGAGGGAGAGACACTCAACCTTCAGGGTAAAGGCTCTGAGGAAATATAGAGAGCAAACTAATCTTTTCATTAAAAGTATTTTGGGCAGAAGACACCTAGATTCTGCCAGAAGTATCCTCAGTCTCAGTTGAAATAATCTACTCTGGGAAACAAGGCTCAGTCCTAAAGGCTCTTTGGAGCATTCTCAATTAGGGGAACAATTTTTTTGTCTTCCATTTTGCCCATTTGTGCTCATAGAAGATGTTTTGCTGTTGGTCTAAAGTGACAGGTCCAGTGCAGGGTATGCCTGGGACAGTTCTACTCAAGCAAGACAACATATAGTCTCTTTCAGATAATGGGATCACTAAGCCAGCAAAAAAAGTGGCTTGCGGAAAATTGCAAAGTTGGAGTTCCAATGCTTCTGTTCATTTTTACAATGATTTCGACAGGAAGATAAATGGTTATGATTTGTTTCCAATTATTATTTATTAAATTGAGAAATTTACCTGGAAAGAATGAAAAAAAGTAATAGAAAAACAAACTGAAAGTCTTTGAGTTTGGGGGTTGAAAAATGAAGAGTAATGAAAGGTTGCATTAGGTGAGTATTATTATTTATGCTTAAATGTTCTCATCAGAATTGCAATGTGCTTTCCTGGTTGGGAAAAATGATGAATAAGCATAGTTCCATAATGCATATTGATCATTCAAAAGCACACTGAAAACTAAAAGGCAAAACAACTTAGTCAAGGCTCTTAAAACACATCCAGGGAATTATGCCAATAAAGGAAGTTGCTTTCCAGGGAACACTGGGATATATTAGTTTTTGAATGAAGAGGTTAACCACTGAAGCACTTTTTTAGAAGGGGTAGAAAGACAGCAAATCTTGAAAAGAGATAATTCTTCATGGCTGTGGACAGGCCTCCATGAGAGTCTACACAGTATATTTTCAAGAAGTACATAATCAAAAGAGTGAAAATTTGCAGAAGACTGCATTTATATCCTTTTAAGAAGCCATTATATTTTTCTCATGCTTCTTACCTCTAACAGCTTTTCACATATAAATTCCATCTCAGGACAAATTGGAAGAAGATATATTCCCCTCTCCTTCTGTTCTTTCCTGATAACAAAAATTTCAACAATAGATATTTTAGCAAAACTATAATTTCATGTATTGACTTGGTATTATGAGTTCCATGACAGCAGATCACTTTTTCACTTGTTTTTGCATAATCAGAGTTTAAGTCAAAATATTTATTGAGTAAATTAAGAAATTGATAAAAATAAATTAACAGATTTATTTAAAATTACAGAATTCACATAGGCTATTTTTAGAAGCTAATTTGATTTCAGGCCAGCATGATTTTGCTATAATTATATCTCTGATATAATTCAACTCTAAGTTGAACTTTTACCTGAAGAAAGAATAAAACTCCTTGAAGATACCAGAATACATCTAGTTCTCACTTAAATTTATAGGTAATCCATTAAAATTAAGATGTCATTTATTATAAGGCATCAATGTGTGTGTATTGTAAATAGGCATTAAATAACATTTTTTCAATGTAGATAAGTAACAGGTACTATTAAGACATTTAGAAGAAAAACATATTAAGAAGGAAAGTATAACAAAGGAAATTTATAGTCTTATAAGTCTTGAGTTAACTAACTTTTACTGATTAAACACCTTTATCTTTTTCTCTAAATTTCACACTTTAAAAATAAATTTGCTCTATGTATATAGTGCTTTGCTTAACAAGATACAACCATCCATCTAGGGGACTTCTCTGGGGACCCAGCAATTGAGACTCTGCACTTCCACTGTAAGGGGTTCTGGTTCAACAGATCCCTGGTTGGGGAATTAAGATCTTGCATGCCACAGGGCATGGCAAAAAAAAAAAAAAAAAAAAATTAATGCCAAAAATCCATGATGACCAAAAACTATCATTTTTTTTTTTAAAGTGCAAGCATCTAGGATCTTAGCAGGGCCAAGAAGCATGTTTCATGATATTCAAGAAGATTGAGGGTTGGTAAGAGGAAGGGAGAAAAATGGAAAGTTTCTGGGAGTGGAAATGAAAACAGAAAAGCCACATGTGATTACCAAAAGATGGAAGTGGGTATTCAAGAGAAATTCACCCGTTTCATCATTTTGCTCCACATACACATTCTAGTAATACACTGCAGAAATAAAAATAAAGTTCTACTACCTGTAGAAATAGAGAATCTTATAAATATGATATTGAATAAAAGAAGCCAGCTACCAGAAAAGTTTATTGTACAGTTCTATTTACATAGAGATTTAAGAGAAGGCAAAAGTAATTTATGATGTTAGAACTCAGGAAAAGTGATTAAGGAGGTTGTTATAACTGGGAGAGGGGACAAGAGAGCCTCTTTAATGCTGATAATATCCTAATTCTTGAACTAGCTCACAGGACAATGGACATTTTTCCATAAAGAGTCATATAAGCTATCTCAACTACTCAGCTCTGCTGTTCCTGTGCAAAGGCAACTATAAACAATATGTAAATAAATAACCATTGTTGTGTTAAAAAAAAACAGAAGTCATTCTATGTATATAGTGTTTTTCTTGCCTTAAAATTCTTAACATTATCATAAAATAAAATGTTACTTTTTTAAAAAGAAGATAGCACAAACGATTTAAAAAGTAGGCAGAAATTCAGCTACACAGCGGTAACACTAATGCTATATAGTATAATATTGTAGTACTGTACAATGTTATAGCAATATATTAAAGTGTTATATATGCACATATGTAGTAAAAGCACACACACATACATATATGTGCATATTATTTAAACTATCTTTCTAGAAACTTTCAAAATGGATTTATTGAGGTAAAATTGAGGGGAATAAGATGCACATATTTAAAATGCAATTTGATAGGTTTTGAAATGTGGGTATACCTGTGAAGCCATCATCACAGTCAAATAGTGAATCCCTCAAACACCAGCTTTTGCATTCCAGTCCACTATGATGAAAAGGACATCTCTTTTGGTGTTAGTTCTAGAAGGTCTTGTAGGTCTTCACAGAACTGTTTAGCTTCAGCTTCTTTGGCATTAGTGGTTGGGGCATAAACTTGGATTACTGTGATACTGAATGGTTTGCCTTGGAAACAGACAGAGAACATCCTGTCATTTTTGAGATTGCATCCAAGTACTGCATTTCAGACTCTTTCATTGAAAATGAGGGCTACTCCGTTTCTTCTAAGAGATTCTTGTCCACAGTAGTAGATATAATGGTCATCTGAATTAAATTTGCCCATTTCTGTCCATTACAAAGTAGGAATGCAAAAGTAGAAAGTCAAGAGATACCTGGAGTAACCAGCAAGCTTGGCCTTGAAGTACAAAATAAAGCAGAGCAAAGGCTAACAGAGTTTTGTGAAGAGAATGCACTGGTAATAGCAAACACCCTTTTTAACAACATAAGAAATGACTCTACACTTGGACATCACTGGATGGTCAATATTGAAATCAGATTGATTATATTCTTTACAGCTAAAAAAGCTCTATACAGTCTGCAAGAACAAGACTGGTAGCTGACTGTGGCTCAGATCATGAACTCCTTATTGCGTAATTCAGACTTAAATTGAAGAAAATAGGGAAAACCATTAGGCCATTATGGTCTAAATCAAATCCCTTATGATTATGTAAGCAATGTGTCCTAAGGCTCACTTGATGTCTGGCTTTATTTAATCTATAGTCAAATAGATTCAAGGGATTCAATCTGATAGACAGTTACTGAAGAACTATGAATGGAGGTTCGTAATATTGTCCAGGAGGAAGTGATCAAAATCACCCCTAAGAAAAGAAATGCAAAAGACAAAATGGTTGTCTAAGGGGGCCTTATGAATAACTGAGAAAAGAGAAGTGAAAGACAAAGAAGAACAGGAAAGATATACCCATCTGAATGCAGAGTTCCAAAGAATAGCATGGAGACATAAGGAAGCCTTCCTAAGTGAACAGTGCAAAGAAATAGAGGAAAAGAGTAGAATGGGAAAGACTAGCGATTTCTTCAAGAAAATTAGACAGCAAAGGAATATTTCACGCAAAGAGGGACCAATAAAAGGCAGAAACAGTATGGAAATAAGAAGCAAAATATATTAAGAAGAGAAGAACTATATAAAAAAAAGGTCTTAATGACCCAAATAACCACGATACTGTGATCACTCACCTAGAGCCAGACATCAAGTGGGCCTTAGGAAGCATTGCTGCAAGTAAAGCTAATGGAGGTAATGAAATTCTAGTTGAGGTAGTTAAAATCCTAAAAGATGATGCTGTTAAAGTGCTGCACTCAATATGCCAGCAAGTTTGGAAATCTCAACAGTGGCCACAGGACTGGAGGAGGTCAGTGTTCATTCTAATCCCAAAGAAGGGCAATGCCAAAGAATGCTCAAACTATAGCACAATTGCACTCATGTCACATGCTAGCAAAGTAATGCTCATAATTCTCCCAGCTAGACTTCAACAGTATGTGAACCAAGAACTTCCATATGTTCAAGCTGGTTTTAGAAAAGGCAGAGGAACCAGAGATCAAATTGCTAACATCCGTTGGATCATCAAGAAAGCAAGAGAATTCCAGAAAAAAAAAAAAACTTGCTTATGCTTCATTGACTACACTGAAGTCTTTGACTATGTGTATCTCAACAAAGTGTGGATAATTCTTAAAGAGTTGGGAATACCAGACCACATTATATGCCTCCTTTGAAATCTGTATGCAGGTCAAGAAGTAACAATTAGAACTAATCATGGAACAACTGACTGGTTCAAAATTGGGAAAGGAGTATGTCAAGGTTGCATATTGTCACCCTGTTTATTTAAGAGTAGATGTGTTTATATGCATAGTATATTATGCAAAATGCTGGACTGCATGAAGCACAATCTGAATTAAGAATGCTGGAAGAAATATCAATAATCTCAGATATGCAGACAAAACCACTCTAGTGGCTGAAAGCAAAGAGGAACTAAAGAGCCTCTTGATGAAAGTGAAATAGAAGATTGAAAAAGCTGGCTGAAACCTCAACATTAAAAAAACAAAAGATCGTGGCATCTGGTCCCATCACTTTATGGCATACAGATAGGAGAACAATGGAAACAGTGACAGATTTTATTTTCTTGGGCTCCAAAATCACTGCATGATTTTGCATGGTGACTGTAGCTGTGAAATTAAAAGACTTTTGCTTCTTGGAAGAAAAGCTATGACAAACCTAGACAGCATATTAAAAGCAGAGATATTACCTTGCTAACAAAGGTCCATATAGTCTATGCTATGGTTTTTTCAGTAGTCATGTAAGGATGTGGGTATTGGACCAGAAAGACAGCTTGAGTGCTGAGGAATTGATACTTTGGAACTGTGGTGTTGGAGAAGACTCTTGAGAGTCCCTTGGACTGCAAGGATATCAAACCAGTCAACCCTAAAGGAAATCAATCCTCAATATCCATTGGAAGGACTGATGCTGAAGCTTAAACTCCAATACTTTGGTCCCCTGATGCGAAGAGCTGACTCATTAGAATAGACCCTGATATTGAGAAAGATTGAAGGCAGGAGGAAAAGGGGATGACAGAACATGAGGGGGCTGCATGGCATCACTGAATCAATGGATATGAGTCCGAGCAAACTCCAGGAGATGCTGAAGGACAGGGAAGCCTGGAATGTTGCAGTTCATGGGATCGCAAATAGTCAGACATGACTGAGCAACTGAATACCACCACCAACAGAAGTTCCCTTGAGACTTTGTAACCATGACCTCCCATCTTTCCTCAGCAATACGTTCCCCAGTCTACTGTTTTGGCATGGACTTGCTTTTAACTTATTACATGGTACACATCCAACAAATGGAAATTAAGTAAGTCAGTATTAAGCTCATGCTCCAACATGACTTTTTCAAAGAGAATATTTTAGTTAATTTTTGATGCCAATGACAAAATCATAATTATGATCTTTTGCATGTGTTCCTGTGGAGGAAAAAAAGAGGGCTTCCCTCAATAGCAATAGTGATTTTTGAATATTTAGTGAAGAGCAAGGAAACATTCATATTAATTTTTCATGAATTATATTTGAAATGACTTGGTTTGGACATTTGATTACATTTATCCAATATTCTAATAATGACCTATAACAGACGGCTTGGCTAACACAGGAGAGTTAAGATAATGCATAATAAGCTATTTTCACCTGTCCATTTAGAAGAAAATAGAACACAGCACCACAGTAAACAATAACTTCTCTAGTATGTATACACACATTTATTAGATATTTTACTGATAAAAAGAATGTATAGCTCACAATTTACAAATAATGTGTTCCATATTATATTTCATATAACCAACTGAACCTTACAGAATATTTTTATTTAATTGGCAAATGACAAATGAGTATACTTGTAACATGCATGTTGCTGATATTTTCATTTATGTTAATACACAAAACAGAAGTAGGACACATTTCAGAACTTTACTCATTCATCAACAATGTAAGCACTTGGTTGTGACTGTGTTTAGTTACTGGCTCACAAAATTCCTGAATATTTAACAGGTTTTTAACAGCTTTAGTACACCACTTCCCATAGAGTGTTGTACTCCCAAACAAAGAAAGTCTGACCAATTGCCACTGAGTATGGTGAGAGTTAGACTACTGTAATAGAAACTTTTGCTCTTTAGTAATTAATCATCTGGTTTTGATCAATCTTTGCTAAGGTTAACTAATTTTCACCAGATTATAAAGTTCTATATCACTTGATTTAAAAAATTCAATGTTTTCCTATCATCCCTTTACATTAAAATACACTGATTAAAGGTAAAATACAAAATCACATTCTGCTGATTTCCTGATAAAGAATTTAGAGCAGTACGTGGACTAACAGTTATATTCAGGTTTTGTTTTTCTGAAGGGCCAAGAAAACAGTTATGGCAACCAGAGCTTCTGTTTTCCCTGACACTTTTTCTCCTCATCCTCTTTTACTTTATTATTTTTCTTTCTTCTCCAGATAGAGATCCTCATAATATGGGACATCCTTAAAACACAGTTGTCTGTTACTGACATAATTAATTTATTTTATTTGTTTATAATCTTTCTGAGTCTATATAAAGATATAGTCTTTGCCTAAAAATTGCAGTTAAATATGCATTCTTTCCAATCCAGCTTGTTTTTAAATGTTTCCCAACTGCCTTTTTAAGTTATTTTTCCCCCCTGTTGGCTGCTGGTAGCCATGACAACAACCTGTGCTTAGACACTGTGAGTTCCTCTCCATCCAAGAGATTTGGAAAGCCTGGCAAGGTGCCAGGGATATGTGTTGATTCAGATCTTTGAGAGGGTCCATTTAGCTATCCAGTCTTTGATCCAAATTGAGAGTTCTTTGGTCTGTTTGCTTCCCCTCAGGCAAACTATCTTTCCTTTACTTGTTTCAAATTCTTGACTTGGATATTAGGTATTACTTCAAGTAACTGTTAAAATAAAATTTAAAAACATCCACTTCAAATATGTCTTTATGTTCTTTCCTATTTCCTGGAAGTTGATTATGTTAGTATATAGAAGATGCAGTTTTACTGTAGAATTTCTGGTGTGCCTTTTGAAATTGTGTTACAAAGGATGTTAATGTGATTGCTTTTTTATGGGTAAAGGAAAGCAAATGGCAGTTGGTGAAGAGAAAAAGGATAGTGGGACTGGAGTACCAATTTGGAACAGGTGTTGATCATTTTTGTCTAGATTAACTAGTACAATTACAAACAGTCTTCTAAAATAAAGGCTCAAAAAGGCTTAAAGAAAGGCTTTCCATGAGAGCTCCCCTAGTCCTCGTCCTAAAACAGAAATGTTCACTGTAAAATAGAAGTTGCAAAGTGGTTAAGAGTGGTTGGTTGGAAATAAGAGCCAAAAGACAAAACTGCATTGCAGTGATTGGCTTGATTTGGTGAATAAATTGCTATTTTCAGATTCAATTTGTATCAGTGGGCAAAACTCTGTACACCTGCAGACCCTGTCAGTATCAGGGCAATGAAGCAGCCAATCTTAAATAATCCATTTCCTTTTCAACAATAATTGCACCCCCATTCCTGAAGCCTCAGAGGAGGAAAGAAGCCTTTGATATCTGATTGGCAAGCAATATTCTTTTCTATCACTAATGGGAAGAACACCACGGTTTGTAAATTTAAAGAATATCTCAGAAAAGTGTGTCTCCTTGTTTTTAAAAAGAGCCAAGGGTGTTGAATTGTTGGAAAGATTCATCTTTATTAAATGTGACTGAACACTGGAAGAGTAAGATACTGTTTCCTGCAACAAAGTAAAGAAATCACATTTTGGTTATTTGCAATGCTCAGTGTAGCAGCTTGAGTTAAATAGGTGTTCATGGAAGTCATGCATATTTCCTGGCTAAGGAGAAAGGTAGCAAAGTTATTTCACAAGTTTTCACCTTGGAGGGGGTAGGGTGTGGGGTGGAATACCCTAGTCTTTCTAAGCTCTGATTCAGGTCTCCAGTTAGAGACCTTGTCCATTCCAGCACTTGGAGCCTGGAGCAATTTTATGAAATGAAAAAAATTTTTCATTTTGAGGTAATAATAGATGTGAATTAATTAATTCATAAATACTTTTTCTAACTTTCCACTTTATGAATATTAACAAAAATGCAAGTGATATATTTCATGCATGTATATTGAAAGAAAGAAAAATTTAAAAATGACATCATAATTACTATAAAAAGTGCCACATCCACATGTTTTAGTACATCCATAGTAGCGTATAAAATTTTTAAACTCAGAGATATAAAAGGAGAAAATATGTGATTTATTTCAATGATACTTTTCTAGTATCAAAAACTTTTATAGGTACTTGAATAAAATAAAGCTAGACTACTTGTCAGTAAGTACACATTCAAGTATTTAATGATTCCTTTTCCTGTTATATTAATTTATTAAATATTTATTGAGTGTCTGCTACTCAGGCACTGTGCTAGGTGAAAGAAATAAAACTCTGAGTGGTTCCTGCAGAAATCCACTTTATCTTCTAAAGAGGGCTTATATGTAGAACAAAATATTCTTTCTTGTCTGCTAGTAGCTATGCGGTATAGCGACGTAACTCAAGCACTTGCCGCCTGGCAACTTGCCACTTAGCAGTTTCATCTGGAGTTTGAAGCTTGACTAGGACTATATTGGACACCATAGGAGTGAATTGTACTTTGAATGACAAGAATTGGAAAGGGAGACAAACTTTGATAGAGGAATAGGTTTCTTTTATTTCATGTGGGCAAAGGGGGAAAAAGAATAGAAATGCCAAATTAATATGCAGATATTTATATACTGAAGACATTCACACTTAACTGTATACTTTGGTTGAAAGCTCTTGTTTTACCTCAGTTTTCTTCTACTCATCTTCATTGGTGTTTTAACTGAAGATGGGAACTTCGTATATTCAGATTTTGTAGCCTCAAAGCATTCCATACACCAAATAACATTTTTCCAAAGTCTCATATGATTCAGATTAGCAGATGCCAGATACACAGTCCATTTAAAACCAAACACATTGCTACTAGTGTTACGATGATTCTATTCCCATTACTCTGCATATGATATATTATAACAGGCTGGACTGATTTATTTGACCTCTTGTCAGATATTTGTTTATTGACTGAAATCTACATGGCATTTTTTTCCCTGTGGGGATTTGGCTAGTGTGTAAAAGAAACATGCCAACTACATATTTTACTGTTTTGATCTTTCCAGCTGCTTTCTTGATGGACAGTCTGTTCCTGATTTTTGTCGTTGCTTTGCAGTCAGTCTGGGAAGAAGGGAATATCCGCATTTCAGCTCCCAATGTGGGGATACTTTTTCAGGAATATCAACCCTTCTGATCCATATTTTGTAATGTAATGGGTTATTTTAGTAATCCAGACAGATATAGATAATGCTTGGGTTGCTATGGATTCAACAAAGCTTTACTTGAGCAGTGAATCCAAAAGTAATTTTGTCTGTCAATGTACTTCACTCCTATTTAACTACAGCTTGTCAGTGGCTGGTGGGAAGGCAGGTGGCTGGATGCACTGACATTAGTCACACATGACATAACATAGTCAAACTGGGATAAGTGAATATCACACAACCAAATAAAAGCTTTTTGTTGTTTTTCTGTAGTTTTTCGCAGATGGATTCTGCCTGTAAGCAGTGCTTGACTTTTAGAAAAAGAAACATATACTACACGCAGATTAAAAAAACAACAACATAGTCCATGTGCATTCTGAAATGCAAAATATAATAGATTCAAAGGCTTATTTGTATAAAATTGATAAAAATATTTTCACTCACACTTAGAAAATGGGTTCATAGCTAGCAAATTCTTAATTTGTAAATGATTTAGAGAGACTTCTAATAAGAAATTGTTAGATAAAAGCCACCTTATCCAGCTACCATACATATCTAGGCACTTGTCTTTCTCAGTTAACTGTTACATGGACAAAACAGTTAGTCTCTGACCCTGGAGTGTGCCTGGTATTCCCTTTGTTGACTCTGAAGTTTTGCTCTGTTCCCTCCAGGGTTCTCCGGAAGCTTCCTCTCTGCCCTGCAGATGTTGTTTCTCTGTCTTCTCTAACTCTTCTCTAGTCTGCTGTAGCTTGCAATTATCCTTTGTCTCCTGAAGCAGTCACTGAATAGGTCCTCTGACCATGGTGATTTTCTGGCCCTGGGACCCACCAATGAATACAAGAGCCTTCTGTCATGAGCTTACAGTCTTGTGGGAGATCCATAAAAGGCAAACATTACAATAGAAATATATACATAGTAAAAGAAAGGGCCTACTACCCGAAGGAAGATGTTGGGAAAGCCCTCATAGTCATCAATTTGAACTGACATTTTCAAAAAGAGAAAATTCTCATGTGAACTTTGTGAGGGAGGGCATTTTAAGAATATGCCATGAAGAATGAGTATGTTCAAGGAGCAGTACTCAACTTAGGACTGCTTAAAGGAAAAGTGAGAAACAGGCAAGGTAGGTGAGGATGGTTGTCATGACATTTGTGAAGTCATGAGATCAGGAATGTTCTACTTGCCAAATAAGTTCAGACTTCATAATGGTTTCAAGTTAGGCGCAGGGGATGGCATGGTCATATTTATATTTCAGAAAGAAAATTAAATTATCAGAATGCATTACTGAGTTTAGAGACACAGAGACTAATGTCTGTCACTCAGTTGTGTCTGACTCCACAACCCCATGAACTGAAGCCTGCCAGGCTCTTCTGTCCATGGCATTTCCCAGGCAAGAATACTGGAGTGGGTTGCCATTACCCTTCTCCAGGGGATCCTCCCAACCCAGGGATCCAATCTGGGTCTCCCGCATTGCAGGTAGATTCTTTACCACCTGAGCCATCAGTGAAGAGGGGACATTACAATACTGAAGTAAGGGATGAGAGAAGGCTGTGTCTGGAGCTTGAAAATGTATGGAGAATGAAAAGAAGGAAGAGTCTAGAAGAGAGATGGCAAATTAAGCCCTGAATTGCCTCTTTTCTCACCGTGTACTCACAGTGCTAAACAATCAGAGTAATCATTCTAACTAAACCTGGTTATAGCTCAAGAAAACGCTTCTGAAAGCCACGCCCAATCAATAAGAGGGATCAAATGAGGGACGTATATTTGCTACTATTGACATAGTGTGAATACTAGATTATCAATTCACTGGGGAATCTCATGGGAGAATATGCTCAATTAAGTAACTCATTATTTGGTCATCCCATTTATTTTCACATCACATATCTTGTTTATTTATGTTCCTCTTGAAATGCAGTATGAAACTCTCATTTTAAATTAATTTTACCCATTTATGACTTTTTCTAACTAAATTGAAGGTTCATTTGAAACTCTATAGGTGTTGTTTACCAACATTAATTTTCTAGTTTCAAACATAATTTGCACATAATTAGCAATTAGTTTATGTTTGCTGAATGGATATCTTAGCCATTTTGACTACCACAAGCCAATATCTACAGAATGATGACACATAAAAACATTGCTTGTCATTGACAAGTGAGTTGTTTCAAATCAAACAAAATTTGGTAAAACACAGAAAACAGGGTAACAAAGAGTTGGATTAATATTAATCAAAGGAAAGTAAATATGTCTGGATTGAAATATTCTTAAATTGAGCTGAGTTGTATATCTGTGAGTCTTTGAAGTTGGGATTTTCTCTCATCTACACCACTAGTTCTAAATTAGTATACACTTTCAGGAGTAACAGCCTGAATTTGTTGGGTCTGTAATTTTCTCTGTGCATGGCGAAAACTTTTAACATTAGTGCCCTGACTCTATTACTGATAAGCTCATTTGCAGTATAATTTTAATTACTCATAGACTCTTCACAGCAAGAATTTCTTAAATTCCTAAAGGTTTTGTAATTCTTGTTTTGAGAAAAGTTGTTAAAGGCAGTCATCATTTTACATGTGGGACAAATTCAAATTCTAAAAACATCAATTCAGTAAAAATGTTTTAGCTATGAAGTATCCTTCAAAATCCCCCCTTCAGAATTGATACAAAATGTAAAAATAGAACTATCTCCTCAGTAAACCTGGGATCATGGATACATACACAGTAACAGGTGGGTGCCTCTCCTTTCCCATCATGGTGACTATCTGCTGGTACCCATCTGCCTTATCTTTGTAAACAGGGATATTTTACACTGTAAGGGAATATTGATGTCTGTGAATTTCTTAGAAAGCAAGATTTACTTAGATACCTCAAAGTGACAGTGTAATTCACTTAAAGTGAAACTTCATTTATAGTAAAGCTGAATGAATATTGAGATATCTAAAATGTTGTTTAAATCGCATTTTTGGTTTATGCAGAGCCGCTTTTATTGGAGCAGGCTTTGCTTGTTAAATCAAATTGAATTCTACTCTATTTCTGTTCAACAGATCACAGTTCTGCCCTAAATAAAATCATTCTGTTTTTCTAAACAGTGGAAGATGGGATATGGCCAGCTTTGTCTGGCTTGCTCCTGATTCACATTTGCCCATATATCAGCAGCTTTTCTTCATATATATATATTTCAATAGCATTCACATTGTTAAATTCAGAACTATTGAACATTCCATTGATTGCATTGTCCTTTTGAAAGTGCTAGAAATAACTCTCAGAGGAGAAAAAAAATGTCTTGTAGGAAATATCATTGAGTACTTAATGGGTGCCCTTGGGTCCTAGGTAGTAGGTGCTATTACTGAAAAAAACTCTGTGGTGCAAGAAGTACACTCTTGGAGGCTTATATGGTGAATTCTCATGTAGAACCCACACATAAATGTAATAATATGAAAGAGAAAATGCTTTTATATCAAATCAATATTGTTATACTAAGATGCTTGCTAAAGCATTAGCCATGAAACAAGTCAAATGTGCTGGTATTCTAGTTGGGATACATAGTAGCTTTGGTGATGTAATGGGTCAGTGAACTATTGGAGAGAATATGGGGAAAGTACAAATAAAATTTACTGAGTTGAGACCAAAACTCATTTAGAAGAAGTTCATTTGCTAAGCTCTAGAGAAGACTTGTAGGATTATAAAGCTTGAGGTAAATTGGCAAGATGATTGGGAAAATGACACAATAACTTCCTCTCATGGAGGCTTTGAGCCAATCTACTTATTTGTGAATCCAATTTATCAAATTCATCTCTTAAATTATATAGCTTGCTTTTCCTGAGTAGTTTAAATTGTCTTACAGACATTATCTCATTTGTCCTCATAAAGAGACAGTAAGTTACTATTGAATGATTGCTTCATGGAGTGAGTATGCTAATGAATGGCAATTCAAAGTAAGAATTTTTAATCCTTACTGTATCACCCACTGGTTTTGTGACAATGATAAGTAAGGTAACCTCCACTAGCCTTATTTTCTTTATCTTTACCATGGAGATATATTCAGACTTTTCACTTAATATCATGGGGCATATTGTAAGAAGTCACAACAATACTCAAGAACATTCTTGGAATTCTTCCGAAGAAAAAACTTGCACTAAATTTCAATAAACTTAAAGCTATACCAAAGCATGTTTTGTTATTGAATTAATCCCTCATTTAAGGCAGCATAGGGCTTCCCTGATAGCTCATTTGATAAAGAATCTGCCTGCAATGTGGGAGACCTGGGTTCGATCCTTGGGTTGGGAAAATCCCCTGGAGAATGAAAAGGCTACCCACTCCAATATTCTGGCTTGGAGAATTCCATGGACTGTATAGTCCACAGGGGTCACAAAGAGTTGGACACAATTGAGTGACTTTCACTTTCAGGGCTTCCCTAGTGGCTCAGGTGGTAAAGAATCTGCCTGCAATATGGGAGACCTGGGTTCGATCCTTGGGTTGGGAAGATCCCCTGGAGGGGGGGCATGACAACCCACTCCAACATTCTTGCCTAGAGAATCCCCATGGACAGAGGAGTCTGCAGTTCATGGGGTCACAAAGGGTCAGACACCAGTGAGTGACTTAGCATGGCAAAAGGCAGCATATTCTTGTAGATACCAGAATGGCTTTAAATTTAAAAACATTTCTTATGCAGAATATCAGTAACCTCAGATATGAGGATGACACCACCCTTATGGGAGAAAGTGAAGAGGAGCTAAAAGCCTCTTGATGAAAGAGAAAGTGGAGAATGAAAAAGTTGGCTTAAAGCTCAACATGCAGAAAACTAACATCATGGCATCTTGTCCCATCACTTCATGGGAAATAGATGGGGAAACCGAGGAACAGTGCTTGACTTTATTTTTTGGGCTCCCAAATCACTGCAGATGGTGACTGCAGCCATGAAATTAAAAGACGCTTACTCCTTGGAAGGAAAGTTATGACCAACCAAGATAACATATTCAAAAGCAGAGACATTACTTTGCTGACTAAGGACTGTCTAGTCAAGGCTACGGTTTTTCCAGTAGTCACGTATGGATGTGAGAGTTGGACTGTGAAGAAGGCTGAGCACCAAAGAATTGATGCTTTTGAACTGTGGTGTTGGAGAAGACTGTTGAGAGTCCCTTGGACTGCAAGGAGATCCAACCAGACCATTCTGAAGGAGATCAGCCCTGGGATTTCTTTGGAGGGAATGATGCTGAAGCTGAAACTCCAGTACTTTGGCCACCTCATGCAAAGAGTTGACTCATTGGAAAAGACTCTGATGCTTGGAGGGATTGGGGGCAGGAGGAGAAGGGGACAATGGCTGGATGGCATCACTGACTCGATTGACATAAGCCTGAATGAACTCCAGGAGTTGGTGATGGACAGGGAGGCCTGGCGTGCTGCGCTTCATGGGGTCGCAAAGAGTTGGACACAACTGAGTGACTGAACTGAACTGAACTGGACTAAGTCAGAAATACTTACAAGGAGTTGTGCTGGTGTGGGAGTTACAGAGATGACTGATATGGTTGCTGCTTTTCAGGAACTTCTATCTAGAAGAACAGACATGGTAAGAACTTGATAAAACAGAAAGGGTTGTGATCTTTAAGTACTGCCATGAACAATGTGCCATGGGAGCATAGATGAAATAGAGATTCATTTTGCTTAGGTGGAATAAAAGGAACAGTTTTCAAGAATTGAAAGTAGAAAAAGAATTTGGGGCCAAAATGTAAAGGATTTGAATAGTACATGTAGATTGAATTCTTTAAGCAGAATTGAGTCTGATCAAAGTATTTAATCTGGTCTGTGATTAAATTGTGCATTTGTGATGCAATTACAATTGTGATGCATTAAATTATGCAACTGTGATGGTGGTGAGACAAATAGATTAGAAATGAGCGGTAGAGAAAAATAGCAATAGAGAAGAATAATTCAAGTAGGATTTAATAATTTCTAAGTTGAATAACAGGGTGGGTGGTGATATCATTAATCAAAAATCAGAAGTAAAGAGAGGGGAAGCAAGGCTAAATGAAATGAAGGAATAACAGAGTATGATTTTTCTAAATTAGGTTGAATATTCTTCTGTATCCATATTCTAATTTTCACTTAAAATTCAGGTTATATTTTTAATGTCAACCAAAACATCTGTAGTTTTGACAGATGCCTATGTTTAGAGAACAGTAGAGACATGGAGGCCAGAGTCCCTGTCCAAAGAAAATAGGGGGAGAGAAAATACAAGGCAGTGAAGACCAAATCCAAGTAACATTTAAGGGGTTATTCACAAAAAGTGCCCATGTATATATATCAGAAAAAAGTTGTAAAAGAAAAGCCAGAAGTAAATAATGCCATGGAAGCTCTGGAAGAAAATATTAACAAATAAAGAGTATCCCATTGTTAAATAATTCAGTGATGTCAAGGGAAGGTGATGGAGACCAAAACTCATTTTTTAAGACCACCAATTGATTTTAGGAATTGACAATTACAGATTCATTATAGGATGGGAGGCAAAGACTATATTATAGTAAAAAAAGGATAAAGCTATCCAATCAATTCAAGAATTGTGGCAACTAAGGAAGAGTTATAGGACTGCTTCTTAAAGAGAAACTAGGCTCATATGTTTCAATGAAGGATGGCTTAAAGCATTTACAAGTTAAGAAATAGTGGATGGAGGCAATGAATTTCAGGAGGGAGAATATAGTATTCATAGAGGAAAGCTACAAGTGGGAAAGGGATGCGATCAAAAACAGTTCAAAAGTGACTGAGCCACTTTTTCACAAGAGACTATAAAGGAGTTGGCTGGTGGTTGTTCAGAAATAGATCACCTGATGAAGGATTGATTTTGTGTGTGTGTCGGGGGGTGGGGGTGGGGATTTGTACTTTGAGTAGGGTGCTTAAACTTAAAACTTTGTTAAAAGAAATGAGAAAGGAAATTGAATAGATGCCTGGTAATAGTGAGATAAAGACAGTGATATGTTCAAAGGAAATCCAGACATCAGATAAGTAGAGTGATACTGAGAACATTCTGAGAGAAAAGATTGAGGATATCCATATTTTCTTAACAAGCGAATAAATGTTCTGGAGGACACAGTCAGCCTAGAGAGGACATTTTACAAGAAAAGAGACATTAAAGGTCCAACATGGGACTGTGCATGAGGTGCCAGTGGCTGTCTCTATCCCTACAAACTGCCACTTTTTTGTTTTCACAAGGAACATCAGTTTTACTAGTTTTATTAGCCAGGCCCAGAATAGCTGGCTGAGGATAATATTCTAGCAAGATTTGTATGTTGGAAGTTATAGAAAGCAGTCCTTCTTTTGGTGAGAAATAGTAACTTCTAAGGTTCAAAGAAAGCAAAAGAAATTGTGTGATTCTACTCAAATGACTTTTCATTTGACAAGGAAAATCTCTTCTTAAATCTTTTTTTCAAGGCTTCAAGTATGAAAGATATAGAACTATTTTTGAGGAGCACGTCGGCAAAGTTGAAATGGGCTGTTGACCTTAGCATTAGTTGCACACTGAGAATGAGAACCGGAGCATGGGATCCAGGGGATGCTCTCCTGATGATGGCAACCCTTATCCTCCTAGTGTCTATATTCCACTTTCATCGACCTTTCTCTGTTGGCCACCTTAGCTTTTATCATAGTTAATATCAATAGTGTTATGCTAAACCAATTTTTATCCAATTCAAAATTACTTTCTTGCTCAACATTTTATTCTCCTATTTAACCTCTGAATTTTTTCTTTATTCATCAACTATGAGTCATCCAAGGACAACTGATCAGGGATGAGTGATTCTAACAGCTGAGGGATTTATAAGTGAGCAGATCAGTCTAGGCACAACTGATACGCATTGTCATCAACACAGGATTTCAAAGATATATATTTAAAATATGTTTTGTTATAGTGTATGAAATCAAAACCTTAATCTACTTCCAGGAGTTTGTATCAATGAAAAAAATTAGAGATGTGGAGAAAGACTTATCTATAGAGGTTATCACAGATAGATAAATGATTTCATATATATGTATGGTACATCCATAGAGTGAAATTGTGATTTTTTTTTTTTACTTAACATTTGATGCTATTGGAAAAAATGCTTATGTTGTAGTTCACTAAACAAAAATAGGATAGAAAAGAATGATCCATATTTTAGCAGAGAGAAATGTGTGTGCATCTGTGCATGTGTCTGTGTGTTTTACAAGCATATGTTTAGGAAAAATTCTAGAAAAACTATAATATAATTTTCATATTGGTTATTTCTGAGTTGTGGTTTCATGGGTGATTTGTGCTTTTCCAATACATTCACCTGGATTTGGTAATTATTTATAGTGATCATGTATCACTTTTCTTATTAATAAAGAAGAATTCCTATGTGATCACATTTTTTTATGCCACATTTTTTTATGACATAAACACACACACATAGACACCACACACACTCTTTGACACATTGTCTGGTTTTTAAATGAATACAGTGGCTTCACCTAGTAATTGGGTCTAATTATCTCCTGCAGGTCTGAGAAGTGTGTACTTTTGCCATTTTATCTAATGGCAGCCAATTTACACCTAGGTCCTCTACAATTGATCTTCTGGGCCTTTCATGATATCATAACACTTTAGAATTTTCTAAACAGTGTGACTTTTTAATCATTCTGTACACAAAATAGGAAATATTTGTCAATTTTTGAGTGCTTCGGTGTTAACCATTTGATTTAGTTGGCTGGAGGAGCAGAGTGTAAGAGCATCACAGTGATGGAGATAGGTGGATGAATCAGTGGCTGTCTTTGCTGTTCATAAGGTGGGAAAACAATATGACTCATTAACCATTCGATTCATTTGTAGTCTTTCTGCTCACTAGTCCATAAATAGTACAAACTGGGTGAAACAATGATTCAGAATTTTCTTATCAGTGTTCATTCAGCAGGAGAAATTTTGAGGTCCCACAGTTTGTTTTGCCTTTTCTTTCCTTCTTCCATCACTGATAAATTAGAAAAAGTAATTAAAGACTGTTGGTAATAACTTGCTTGTTGTACCTTGAAAAGAATGTATTTCATTATAGATTGTGTTTTATTCTCATTCTTTTTCTCTCTCTCAGGAGCCCACATGCACACACATACAAACATGTTACCAGATATTTAAACCTTGTTTTGCTGATGTGACTATGGTTTAAATTTTACTAAATCTAATAGACATTAATCACACAATTATTATTAAAAATACTACTAGAGAGATAAGAGTAACTGAGCTCTAATAGAGCCAAGTGTTATGTTCATTCTGTGTATGAATTACACCTTGTTAATGGCTTTCAGTATTCATTTGATAATATTTATACTGAGTAATGTACTTTATAACCTTACAAAAGGGTTAAATTTAATTTTTAGCTTAACATTCTGTTAAACAATTACCAATGGAATCACTTTTCAAAGAATCTGTTAAACCAATTATTTAAAGATTTAGTGTTTTATTTTTCATTTTTTAAATTAATTTATATTTTAATAGAAGGATAATTGCATTACAGAATTTTGTTGTTTTCTGTCAAACCTCAACATGAATCAGCCATAGGTATACAGACATCCCCTCCCTTTTGAACCTCCCTCCCATTTCCCTCCCCCATCCCACCCCTCTAGGTTGATACTGAGTCCCTGTTTGGGTTTCCTGAGCCATATAGCAAATTCCTGTTGGCTATCTATTTTACATATGGTAATGTAAGTTTCCATTTTACTCTTTCCATACATGTCATCCTCTCCTCCCCTCTCCCCATGTCCATAAGTCTATTTTCGATGTCTGTTTCTCCACTGCCGCCCTGCAAATAAATTCTTCAATACCATTTTTCTAGATTCCGAATATATGTGTTCAGTTCAGTTCAGTTCAGTTCAGTCGCTCAGTCGTGTCTGACTCTTTGCGACCCCATGAATCACAGCACGCCAGGCCTCCCCGTCCATCACCAACTCCCGGAGTTCACTCAGACTCACGTCCATCGAGTCAGTGATGCCATCCAGCCATCTCATCCTCTGTTGTCCCCTCTCCGCTTGCCCCCAATCCCTCCAAGCATCAGAGTCTTTTCCAGTGGGTCAACTCTTCACATGAGGTGGCCAGAGTACTGGAGTTTCAGCTTCAGCATCATTCCCTCCAAAGAAATCCCAGGGCTGATCTCCTTCAGAATGAACTGGTTGGATCTTCTTGCAGTCCAAGGGACTCTCAACAGTCTTCTCCAACACCACAGTTCAAAAGCATCAATTTTTTGGTGCTCAGCCTTCTTTACAATCCAACTCTCACATCCATACATGACCACAGAAAAAACCATAGCCTTGACTAGACAGACTGTAGTCGGCAAAGTAATGTCTCTGCTTTTCAATATACTATCTAGGTTGGTCATAACTTTTCTTCCAAAGAGTAAGCATATTTTAATTTCATGGCTGCAGTCACCATCTGCAGTGATTTTGGAGCCCCAAAAATAAAGTCTGACACTGTTTCCAGGGTTTTCCCATCTATTTCCCATGAAGAGATGGGACCGGATGCCATGATCTTCGTTTTCTGAATGTTGAGATTTAGGCCAACTTTTCACTCTCCACTTTCACTTTCATCAAGAGGCTTTTAATTCCTCTTCACTTTCTGCCATAAGGGTATATGTGTTAGTATATGATATTTATCTTTCTCTTTTGACTTTACTTCACTATGCATAATAGGCTATAGGTTCATCCACCTCATTAAAATTGACTCAAATGCATTCCATTTTATTGCTGAGTAATATTCCATTGTGTATATATACCACAAATTCTTTATCTGATTTAGTGTTTTTAAAAACTGTATAAGCAATAGGGTGATTTCAAAATTTCAAAAAAAAAAAAAAAAAAAGGAAAGATGGACGAGAGGAAGAAAGGAAGGAAGGGACTTACTGTTCAGTAAAATGCTCTACCCAAAGCAAGGCCTTGTTTTAATTCTCTGTTTCATGGTTTGGCTGATAATTGAACTGAAATATGTTTTCTTCATAAAGCTGTAAAGAAAAGTTGTCATGCTGTTTTTCATGAGTAAAAGAAAGATAAATTTAAAACTTGGAGTTTTATTAAGTATTATCTTAGAGTAGCAGTTTGCTGATATTAGTATCCACCAAATCATATTTGCCAGGAATGGTGATCTAAATGTGAACACTTCTATCAAGAGCAAAATACTTTTGTAAGATAATTTCATGAAGACCAGCCAAAAGCATTCAGGTCTCCAGCTATCTAGCATGGCTCTAAGTGACTTCTTGAATCTGTTAGCACTTCTACATTTCTATGTAACTTTCATTTGATGGCTCTTTTAGGGGCTTCTCTGATTGAAAAGGAAGTATCTCAAAACTTGTGACAATTGTCTAGTGATGTTTAATATGGGGACAGTCTCTTGTGTATCTGTGATGGGTTGGTGCTGCATAAGGCATTTGACTGGGGGACACAGGTTCGATCCCTGCATCAGGAAGATTCCCTGGAGGAGGGCATGACAACCCACTCCAGTTTTCTTACCTGGAGAATCCCATAGACTGAGGACAGGGCAGGCTATAGTCCATAGGGTTGTAAAGAGTCAGATACAGCTGAAATGACTTGGAACACATGCAAGGCATTTAATTATCAATAAACAAAAATACACATTAGTAGTATTCTAAGGTATTAATTTAACAAGTATCTAATGTGAAGAATTTTTGGAAAACTTCCATCTCCCAATATAAGGATAGAATAAAATGTTTTTGTTTTAGAAAACTAGGAATATTTTAGTATCCCTGTTATATAAGGTGAATTAAAAAATGACAGATGATAAAATTCTGAATTAAATTTTTAATAATATTTTTACCTAGTAGACCTTAGACTGCAAATATAAAATATGGATGCAAATCTTTCTGCTTCATTATGGTTACATTGGATACAGGATATGCCTAATAAGTGCTGTGCAAAACAATTGTATAAGTAAACATTTGACATTATTCTATCATAGCATAAAATAAACAATAAAAAATGATATAAGAAAACAATGTGGCAATGTATTGAGTCAGAAATTGCTTTTGTGTACATGTTGCGGAATTGTGTTAGTCACTTCTCTCTAGGTCACATGAATTTGTGATGAATATCACAATGTGTGTGAATTGTTTTTGAATACATAGAAAGGTAACTGACATGGAGTAAGAATTAAATATTTCATCTTTCTGGTTCAGAAAAGTGTAGTCAAATAGCCGCAAGAATAACTTTGCCCACTAGTGTCTGCCTCCTGCCAAAGGTAACTTATCTGATTTCAAATTACTTTTCTTTAAACTGATATAAAGTCCAGTAGAAATCTTAATGTTCAGTGATTCAGTTCAGTTCAGTTCAGTCCCTCATTGTGTCTGACTCTTTGTGACCCCATAGCCTGCAACTCAACAGGCCTCCCTGTCCATCATCAACTCCTGGAGCTTACTCAAACTCATGTCCATTGACTTGGTGACGCCATCAAACCGTCTCATCCTCTGTCATCCCCTTCTCCTCCTACCTTTAATCTTTCCCGACATCAGGGTCTTTTCAAATGAGTCAGCTCTTTGCATCAGATGGCCAAAGTACTGGAGTTTCAGCTTTACCATCAGTCCTTCCAATGAATATTCAAGACAGATTTCCTTTAGGATGGACTGATTGGATCTCCTTGCAGTCCAAGGGACTCTCAAGAGTCTTCTCCAACACCACAGTTCTAAAGCATCAATTCTTCAGCATTCAGCTTTCTTTACAGTCCAACTATCAAATCCATACATGACTACCGGAAAAACCATAGCCTTGACTAGACAGACCTTTGTTAACAAAGTAATGTCTCTGCTTTTTAATATGCTCTCTACGTTGGTCATAACTTTCCTTCTAAGGAGTAAGCGTCTTTTAATTTCATGGCTGCAGTCAACATCTGCAGTGATTTGGGAGGCACCCAAAATAGAGTCTGTCACTGTTTCCCCATCTATATGCCATGAAGTGATGGAAGGGATGCCGTGATCTTTGTTTTCTGAATGTTGAGCTTTAAACCAACTTTTTCACTCTCCCCTTTCACTTTCATCAAGAGGCTTTTTAGCTCCTCTTCACTTTCTGCCATAAGAGGTGGTGCCATCTGCAAATCTGAGGTTATTGATATTTCTCCCGGCAATCTTGATTCCAGCTTGTGCTTCTTCCAGCCCAGCATTTCTCATGATGTACTCTGCATAGAAGTTAAATAAGCAGGGTGACAATATACAGCCTTGACATACTCCTTTCCTATTTGGAACCAGTCTGTTGTTCCATGTCCAGTTCTAACTGTTGCTTCCTGACCTGTATATATGTTTCTCAAGAGGCAGGTCAGATGGTCTGGTATGCCCACCTCTTTCAGATTTTTCCACAGTTTATTGTGATCCACACAGTCAAAGGCTTTGGCATAGTCAATCAAGCAGAAATAGATGTTTTTCTGGAACTCTCTTCCTTTTCGATGATCCAGTAGATGTTGGCAATTTGATCTCTGGTTCCTCTGCCTCTTCTAAAACCAGTTTGAGCATCTGGAATATCATGGTTCATGTACTGCTGAAGCCTGGCTTGGAGAAATTTGAGCATTACTTTACTAGCATGTGAGATGGGTGCAATTGTGCCATAGTTTGAGCATTCTCTGGCATTGCTTTTCTTAGGGATTAGAATGAAAACTGACTTTTCCAGTCCTGTGGCCACTGCTGAGTTTTCCAAATTTGCTGGCATATTGAGTGCAGCACTTTCATGGCATCATCTTTTAGGATTTGCAATAGCTCAGTTGGAATTCCATCACCTCCACTAGCTTTGTTTGTAGAGATGCTTCCTAAGTCCCACTTGACTTCATATTCCAGGATGTCTGTCTCTAGGTTGTTGATCACACCATCATGGTTATCTGGGTCTTGAAGATCTTTTTGTACAGTTTTTCCGTGTATTCTTGCCACCTCTTCTTAATACCTTCTGCTTCTGTGAAGTCTATACCATTTCTATTCTTTATTGTGCCCATCTTTGCATGAAATTTTCCCATGGTATCTCTAATTTTCTTGAAGAGATCTCTAGTCTTTCCATTGTATTGTTTTCCTCTATTTCTTTGCACTGATCAATGAGGAAGGCTTTCTTATTTCTCCTTGCTGTTCTTTGGATTTCTGTATCCAAATAGGTATATCTTTCCTTTACTCCTTTGCTTTTTGCTTCTCTCTTTTTACAGCTATTTTTAAGGCTTTCTCAGACAGCCATTTTGATTTTTGGCACTTCTGTTTCTTCACTGGATAGGAGATAGTTAATGTTCACTATGTTATTTTGGATAGGGACTCTCTGAATGAGTCAAGAGTTGTCACATATTGGCTGGCACATATACTTGTAAGGGAAAGAATATTGTAAATAGATCAGCACAATCTGTTATTATGGTATTCTAATAGGATACTCATCGTAATAATAACAATCATTGCAATCAGTTAACTAATATTTCATCAGTCTGGAAGCTATAAAAATGACATTTTCTGACATGCTTCAATGTCAGTTTCTAGTCTTCCTGTGTACCTGTCCTGTTCAGAGCTGGCCCAGTGCCCTTTGCCATGGTGTGTTGTACTGTGGCTCAGTGTGAGGTTAGCCTTGCAGGCTTCGTAGGCAACAAAGGGAGAATAATGGCTGATAGGGTCACTCTACACTCACTGTGTCTCAAAGTAATAGATTACAACTTCTAGTTTGGTTAAACTGATTAGGAGTTAAGGTTTTGGAATCATATAGCTTGGAGTTTAAATCCTGAGGGATTAGCTGAGGGACTTTGAGGAAATTATTTTAACCTTTCTATGCCTCAGTTTTATCTTAAAACAACAATAATTGTTGCACCAATAATTGTGGCTTAGTTTAGGGAAAAGTTGAAATTAGACTAAAATAATATGTATAAAGCCCTTAGCACAGTGCTCGCCAGTTAGTAAGTCTTCAGTAAATATTTGGGTTGTCCAAAAGTTCTTTTGATTTTTAAGCAAAAATAAATGACACATTTTCATTTTCGCCAAGAACTTTATTGCAAAATATATTCATCATTTTGTTCCTCAAGCTACTGCCACTTTTCAGGCAAATTAATAATTCTACCTTTCCAAAACTTTTATCTCTTTGAGCAAAGAGCTGTTCTCAGTGCCTTTTATAGTCGTCTAGGGAATTGAAATTTTTTCCATTAAGAGAATTTTTTAAAGGCAAAAATAAAGTGAAACAGGAAGGTGCAATATCTGGTGAATACAGCAGATGAATCAGAACTTCCCAGCCAAGCTGTAATGACTTTTGCCTGATCATCAAAGAAACATGTGACCTTGCATTATCCTGATGGAAGATTATGCATTTTCTATTGACTAATTCTGAATGCTTTTCATCTAGTGCTTTCAATTGGTCTAACTGAGAGAAATATTTGTTGGAGTTAATCCTTTGGTTTTCCTGAAGGAGCTCATAATAGAGGACTCCCTCCCAATCCAATCATATATATAACATCACCTTCTTTGGAGGAAGATTGGTCTTTGGTGTGGTTGGTGGTGGTTCATTTTGCTCTGCCCACAGTCTCTTCTCTTTCACATTATTGCATCTTATCCACTTCTCATCATAATTTGATGAGAAGAATGTGTTTGTTAGGTCAAGTTACATGCAACCCAAACATCAAAGTGATTGATGTAACCAAGGTAATGCAAATGATTTTCAACAGTTGGCTTGGATATTTTAATAAAGTTGACTGTACTCAATTAATGTCTGGATTTGATAGATATCAACTTTAACTAGTCAACCTGGACCATGGAACATCTTTCAGTAAGAAATCTCCAGCATGAAACTTTGCAAACCACATTTGTCAGAATATAATCTAACAAAATTGTTTTGAATGAAGTTAAAGACAAGTAAGTGCTACTATAGAGCTCTCTTACAGAAAAAAAAAAAAGAAGAACAAAAATCTGAACAGACATTTTGGCCAACCCAGTATCAGCTGCTGTTATTATAGTTATTTTAATTAACTTGATTAACATATTTTTATATTTCCCTGACACCAATTGCTAGATGTATAGCTTGGCAAAGTAATATCCAAAAGGATTTTACGTTTATCCTCTCTAGAGAGAAGCACATGTAAAGAACAAGTAGCAACTCAAAGCGGTTGACAGATGATAAAACAAGAGTTAGATTAGTCTAGAAAATAAAGAAGTAGTCTTGGTAGTCAAGGATGGGTGCAATTTACTGTGTGAGAGAAGCAAATGCAGAACAAAGGCTTGAGGACTTACTAACTCTGGGAAACAGATCAGACAGAGTACAGAAGTGAAAAGAAATTTAACATGCTCATAAGTCAATGAAAAACCCTGGTGTATAGTAAGAGAAAACCTAGACTTCGTGTGACTTGAAGCATATATTTTAGGGCTTTCATTAAGAAAAAGAATGTAAGTTAATTACTAGGCCCTCAAGGAGACCTGTGCAAATGAGAGACCTTGAAGCTGATGTCTAACAATTATAAATCCGCATCTATCTGACAAGAGAAGTATTCACCAAATGTGATGAAATAAATAGGGTAGCCTGAGTTATGGACAGCTCTGAAATCTTGGGAGAGGAGTATAGAACTCTCAAGATAGAACAGTGTCTCTCAAAGTATATTTCCAATACCAGCACCTCAGCAACTTCAGATAGGAACTTGTTGGAAAGGCAAATTCTAGGGCCCAACCCTGAACCTTCTAGTTCAGACATTGAGGCTAACCATCTGTGTTTTAAGAAGCCCTCCTGGTGATTACGATGCATGCTGAAGTGTAAGAATTCACCATGTTGAAAGATAGGCACTGATTTGCCTATAAGATGGATTGGGTAGCAGCATGCTCTGAAGGAGAGGGGTTCAGGCACTTTACACAAATTCAGCATTGACGAGGTGAGAGGCAGGAGGGCAAGTGATGATCTTATTACACTGGTAGGCATATAAGAAGATATATAAGAAAAGGGATATTGATGTGATTGGATTGCTGCATTTTGAATGTGATGGAGCTTTACTTCAGGATGAGTCCAGGTGTCTGGGTTGCTTTAGACAAAGACAGTGAAGTGAGGAAAGTTGGTTTGCTGGCAGGAGAAGATCTAACTGATACACAGGAGAAGGTATAGAAAATTCTATTTTAATTCTAGAGACCCAGACTAAGACATGCTCAGTGCACATTATAAATTCTTTTCAATCCTGTCCTCCCGGAGGTGTCCCCTGGAAGTTGAGTTTGACAGTGGGACTCATTCAAGGCTGATATCCTCCTAAATCTGGGGTTCCAAGGAGGGGTAAAAGGAGGTCTTCAAGACTTGGGCTGTAGCAAGTGACTTCAAGATGCAAGACTAGAGGGAGGCAGGGGCTGGGCCTCCTCAGTCTCCTATGATCTCTCCACTCAAACCAGACAGGAGTTTATGCTCTGTGTAGACTGAGGAGGAGGAAGCAAATCTAAAGATGAGTGAGCAAGAACCATTCAGAGAAGAACCACTCAGAGGCACTGGAAAATGAAGCTTGAGGTTCTAAAACAGCATAGATTTTTGTTGTTGTTGTTGTTCCTTTTCATTATTTATAAGTCAAATGAAATAACAGTTACATTACCTGGATTTTATGTTTCTAGAACTTGTATTGTCATATATATATATACATATATAATTTTATTCTTTTAGCAAAACTCCTTGTTTCTGAGTTGAGAAGAGGGAAGCCCAGAAAAGGAAAATGACCTTCATCAGCTTTAAAAAAAAATTCTGGCTTGAGCATGCTGACTCTGGGGTACCAAAATGTGGTAATCAATGGGGTAAAAGGGATTAGAATTAGTTGCAAGGACTGGAATTACAGTGTTAGCATATTTCCTGGATGGCGATATAATACAAAGTAATATGTAATTATACACCCTCCCCATCCCCCAAAAAAATAAACTAACAGTTTTATAGATTGTGCACTAGCTGATTTCTTATTTCTCAAATTGTTTACATAAAAAGAAATGTGATACAGTCCTTTTCCCAGTGGGTAGCTAGTACTTAAAAGAAATTCCACTATTGGTTATAGTGGTTTTTACTTTCCAGTAACTTTGAATAGACCCTAGCAATTATAACTGCTATGGAAAATGTAAACAGAAACAAAGTATTTGTTGGCTGCTTTTCATTAATTTGTTCCATATGATTATGGTTCTGTTTCATTCTCTTATTCCCAATCAACATGCTATATCTAGTGCTGATTGGGAATTATTCTAACTTTAATAAAATGTGCCTATTTTATCTGTACTTTGCAGTATATACATAATAAACATAGTTGTACCTTTTGATGGATGCCAATAAAAATGGTGAAATAAGCTTTGATTAGAAGCTTTCTCTTTGTGTGCAATCACATGAGACCAGAAGCATTTTTCATTTAGCAGTTGTTTTAAAGCAGTGCTATAATTGCAGTCTATGTCTTTAATGGGATAAAGCTGATATACTCATGACTGCCCAACCACTCTCAAATTGGCTATTATATATATATTAGGAAAGACACCTGAATACAAATGTTAGCCATAGGCTCAAGCCACACACTCAGAGATGTATGGTTTAGTCACTAAGTCGTGTCCAACTCTTATGACCCCATGGACTGGAGCCTGCCAGGCTCCTCTGTCCATGAGATTTTCCAGGCAAGAATATAGGTCCTGGGATTTGGTCACACAAACTACATGGTCACATAAACTGCATTAGATAAAATAAGGAACATGGAAACAAAAGTGGCCATCACCTGCATGTTCAGAGGAGGATTCTTATTCAAATTCCACTGCATGCCCTGATCATTGTATATGCTTAGCAACTTTTTGCTGAACGAGTGAATAGAAGTTTTTATTATTCTCTGTCTCTATTCTATGTTCACAACTACTCAGGAAATTCAAGAAGAGGGCAATGAGTGTTTTTAATTATGCTGTAAATGCTAATAGCTGATAATAATTTCAAAGTCAAATGTAATGTTTATATACATAAAATTTAAAAATCATTTGTTAACACATATTCTAGTTTGATAAATTAAATATAAACAATGTTTTGAAAGCTATTCTAATTCACTATAGCTTCACTATTTAACCCTGAGTAATGTTTGAACTCTTAGTTATCCTTTATGTCTGTGCTCAGACATAAATGTATTTACAGATTTTTTATCTTGATGGGTAGAACCTATTCATTATTTTTAGCTTAAGATTATATCATATATTTCCAAAGATTTCATATTTTTTCTAATATTACTATAATGGTGGCACAATACTCAGTGTAATAACATTGAGTTGATGTTCTGAAATATAGCTAGCCATTCCAACTCTTGTCATAGATATTGGTGCTATAAAAAGTTTTAGAGAATAGCTCTATCTATGGTTATAAAACTTGGGAATTTTTCCAGAAGAAAAGATTTTAGAATAAATTTTGATAATCTCTGGAATATTTTCATATAATATATTCACATATTGGAAGTATTGTTGAAGCTTGAATATCTATAAACATATAATGTATCTTATATAATATTATAGACTATATTTCATTTAATAAAATATTACATTTAGTATTAATAATATATACCACTTGACATCCATGCATGCATGTCCAATTCTCTGCAATCCCCTGGACTGTAACCTGGCAAGTTCCCCTGTCCATGGGATTTTCTAGAGAAGAACACTGGAGTGGGTTGCCATTTCCTCTTCTGGAGATCTTCCCAACCCAGGGATCCAACCCATGTCTCCTGCACTGGCAGGCAGATTGAGTTATCACTGAGTCACCTGGGAAGCATATACACATGTTGTTCAGCCACCCAGTCGTGCTTGACTCTTTGCAACCCCATGGACTGCAGCACACCAAGCCTCCCTTTCCCTCACCATCTCTCAAAATTTGCCCAAGTTCATGTCCATTGCATCAGTGATGCCATCCAACCATCTCACATAATAGGGGCCAAACAAGAGAAGATCTCCAGGCAAGAATACTGGAATGGGTAGCCACTCCCTTCTCCAGGGGATCTTTCCAACCCAGGGACTGAAGCTGGGTCTCTTGCATAACAGTCAGATTCTTTACCATCTGGGCCATCAGGGAAGCCTTATGTTATATAATACTATTGCTATATTTTCTTTAATAATGAAATATTGAATTTAGTATTAATAATGTGTACCACATAATAAGAGTTAAATAAGTGAAAATAACATCCAGATTAATGGTCCCAAAGAGATGCTTTTAGAATGAATGACCTTTAATCCAATTTATAAAGCTAAAAAATAGAATGTTTTAAAATATATCCCTTCACTGATCTTTCCTCTTATAGGTTATTGATTTCCAAATGATGGTCCAATGATCAGTGTGGAAGAGGCTATATAAAACCACCAAGGATGTGGCTAAAAATACTTATTTCCAGATCTTATCAACCAAATCTTCAGAGGGTGAGGCTTGGGAATTGGTATTTTTAATAAGTTCCCCAGGTAATTCTGATAATTTTGGACAGAATTCAGAATCAAGGACCTATATTACCAGAGACATGCACTCTGTTTCTATTCTGATTTCTTGACATCCTGCCACAGTCAATCCTCCATGCTTCAAATAGATCCCATTCTCTTAGGTCTTAGACTTAAGGTATTATTATATTTCTCCCCGTAACATTCAATTTAGCCCCATTATTTAATGATGCATGCTACAGATTTTTTTTTTTAAGATTTATCATCTGATTCTTACATAAAATCATTCTGGATATAGGGTAGGACTAATATCTGTGAAGTAAGCAGAAGATATTGAAATACCTTTTCATCCTTCACATTCACTGATGGAGTGCAATCATCATGTACTACTTAGCTAAATTAATTACTAGTGTTTGAAAATTAACAATGTGCATATTGTCTCTGGAAGATGTCTTAAAATGTATACATTGATACTGTCATAGTTTAATATGATTGCGTGAAAAGGAGCTTTTAGGTAAGGAAACAAAATGATCCATTGGATCTTCTGGGATGCCAGCCAAAAGAAACACACATGGAATGTTTGAGGGAAATAAAAGGATTACTTCAAGGTTTAAAGAGGGAATGTAGGGTAGAAGCAGGGAGAAGGTAGTTTGAAGACCAAGTAATAAATGGTAGAGATGGAGTTGACAGAAAAGCCCATCTAGCCTTGTTTTTGCCTAGGTTTAATACTAACCAAGGGCCTTCCCTGGTAGCTCAGCTGGTAAAGAATCAACCTGCAACCCAGGAGACCTCTGTTCAATTCCTGGGTCAGGAAGTTCCCCCTGGAGAAGGGATAGGTTACTCACTCCAGTATTCTTGGGCTTCCCTGGTGGCTCAGACAGTAAAGAATCCACCTCCAATGCAGGAAACTTGGATTTGATCCCTGGTTGGAAAGATCTCCTGGAGAAGGGCATGGCAACCCACTCCAGTATCCTGGCCTGGAGAATCCCCCTGAACAGAGGAGCCTGGCAGGCTATAGTCCATAGGGTCATAGAGCTGGACATGACTGAGCGACTAAGCACAACACAGCACAGCACTACTAATCAAGCTCACTTACCCAAACTGTCAAAATGGAAAACCATGAATTTAAAGCAAACTCAAATAATAAAAGAAAGTCTCCACATTTCACCAAATCAATTTCCCCTCCTGGGTCTCTTCCTACCACTTTTCCATAGAGATCTTAGTTTTGAGATCTTAGTTTCCCTGTTTGTTTTCTCAGCAGGGAAAACAAACGGATGTTCCTACAAGCTGAGATATCTGTGACTCTGCTTGCTTTAGTTTTTCAAATTTCCTCCAATCTCCTATGTGAAGTTTTTGAACAGGAAACACTGCTCAATCTCTACCTCCTGTGTCTACCTCTTTCTAAAGGGATCCTTCTTTAATATCTGCTATTTGCAGAAAAGAGAAAGAAAACTCCACAAATAATTTGGAGAATAATATTTATTGTTAGATGACCAACTCAAAATTCCCTTTAAAAAAAAATTGGACGTTGACATTCACAGTTAGAAATAAGTGACTTGATTTATTCAGCAGTGCTAATAATAACAGCTAGAGAATTTATCTGTTATCTATCTTATATGTCCAGGAGAAACAAGGGCTTTAATTGTTTCCCCAAATCCCATAAATGTAATATTTTACCTCTCCCCTCTTTATACTAATGAAATTCAAGCACAGGTAATTCAAGAAACATCTCCCAAATCACATATTGACTAAGTGAGGGAAAATGGATTCTAATCTGGACTCCATGGAAGCCTGAAATATACTGCTCACTACAAAACATTTAAGCATACTTCTTTTAAAATGTGTACTTTGTAATGATATGCTTATAAAAAATAGCAAGATAATTATTTCTTTTTTAAGAAACTCATATTTTGTGTGATTATTTTTAAATTGATGTATCATGAAAAGATTTTTAATCTATAGTTTAGTTCAGTTCAGTACTCAGTCGTGTCTGACTCTTTGCCACCCTATGAATCACAGCACGCCAGGCCTCCCTGTCCATCATCAGCTCCTGGAGTTCACTCAAACTCAACGTCCATCGAATCGGTGATGCCATCTAGCCATCTCATCCTCTGTCATCCCCTTTTCCTCCTGCCCCCAATCCCTCCCAGCATTAGAATCTTTTCCAATGAATCAGCTCTTCGCATGAGGTGGCCAAAGTACTGGAGTTTCAGGTTTAGCATCATTCCTTCCAAATAACACCCAGGGCCGCCCCTGACCTCGGACGTGGGGTAGCTCCTCTCCGCTACACTTGTGCATCACAGCAGTGTGTCTTTTAACCATATGTTTGTACTCAGCAAATAAATTATATCAAAGGAAAAAAAGTTAATTTTTTCCTATGTGACCTACTCCCTTCTATGGAATAAATCAGGGCCCTGATAACACCACACTGCAGAATAGAGGCATTTTTAAAGGCATTTTTCTCTTCTCAGTTTCTCAAAGAACTTCATCAAAACTAATGGGACTATAGAGAAGATTTATCAGAGGCTCGGTTAAGTTTTTGAAATCTCTCCTGCACATGGGAACAGGCACATCCATCTGCCTTCCCTCGAGACCAGTTGGATAGAGAACTCGTGACAGATATCATGCTTTTTAAAGAGACATTTTTTTTTTAATAAAGGCTCTTTCTTCCTATGCTATTCTCTCATAATGAGTAGCAATCATTAAAATACTTCCCATAAAATGTTATTTAATTTTGTAGTTATAATGGATAGACTAAAGAGTGAAATATCTTAAGAGTGTATCATGACTAATTTTGCATCTGGGACAGACTCTTTGGCATTATATGATGTAATGGAAGTCTCTGCTTCATACTATATTGGTTCCCTCTTAAGCTTAATTTAAATAACTGGATGTGATGTTCTTAAGTCTCTTCCAAGTTTAGTAACATCAAGCCTATCTAATAATATGTATATCCATTGGTGGTAGAGGGGGTAAGGTAGTTACTTATGATGAAAAAGAAACACCTTGTGTAGATATGCTCAGACAGAATAGATTAAACTGTGAAAGTAAACTTTTGTTATTATAGTTCCTTAAAATAATATGATGATAACATATATTAGTAATAAGCTACCATAAAATGAGAAAATATATCAATCCAATCTGTCCCCTACCCCCTATTTCTTAAATTTAAACTATTGTTCAAAGCTCAGTATAAGGGACCAGAATTTGAAAGTTTTGGAATAAAAGAGTTTTTAGGAATCAGACAGTTTTGTTACACAAAATTACTTGTAAAGTTGCTTTTAAATATAGCAATATTTCAAGAATGTATTTGCTTTCTAAGTAAATTTCCAAATCATGTGTACCTATCACTGTCAGAATCCACCATAAATGAACCAGACAGTTTTGGGAACTACAAAAAATAAGTCCAGATAAAGCCTACTAAAATACAGGGGGATTTCATAAATTATGTGTGATTATTAAAAACAACTCTCTCTAAACCAGTTGTTACACTTAACGGTAAAACAACAACCAAAAACCGAAACCAACCAACAAAACAAAGAAAACAGGTTTCAGGTTCATACAGAAACTACAGAAAGGCCCAGAGATATGTGCTGAAGAGAACAAGATAAATTGATAATTACAGGACTGATCAACATATCACTTTTAATATCATTCAAGACATTTTCCATCAGAGATAAAAACAGCACAATAAGCCTAATAATTAAAAGTACAGTCACTGGAAACCGAATAAAAAAGGAATTTCATAGAAGACTAAACTCTCTTCTAGGAAAGCTAACTTTGTTTCTGTGAAAGTTATGAGTAAATAAATTAAGCACATCATTAGTCCCATTTGGAAACCAGAGATAATCATTGGTCTCTTCTGAAGGGAGGGGTTACATGTGTACCTATGGCTGATTCATGTTAAAGTTTGACAGAAAACAGCAAAATTATGTAAAATAAAAAATAAATTAATTTTAAAAATTGGTAGTTATTTTCTCAAAAGGAGAAAAAATAATAATAAATAGAAAAACTAGATATATTAGACTCATGACTAATTGTTAAATTCCTTTCAAAAACAAAATAGTGACATTTAGGGATGACTCAATACGCTGAAAAATTCAGTCTTGAACATATTTGATTGCCAGTCTAACTTAGTATAAAATATTATTTCATGCACATATCTAGATGATATACATTTTGACAGAAATTTTGAGAACTTTACTGTATCTTTTTATTTGAGTTAAAATTTATTATAGACAAGTTAAAAATCCTAAAAATGATCTGTTAGTGTGAGTTTACTGATGAAGCAAATTAGATTTTAAAATAAGTACTTCTATTAATTATTGCTATGTTGTCCATATTTCAGTGTATACAGTGTGATTTTACATAAAACTAAACATTTTAGTCTTTTACAAATATTTACTTCAAGGAATTCTGAAAATATATTAGCTTGTCTACTGTTTTGGTTCTGTCTCTGGGGACAATGAGAACAATTTTTTAGCATTATTTCAAATAATAAATATATTACAAATTATATAATACAGGAGAAACATACGTTAAGTTTGTACAAGAACCTGGAGACATAATAAGTAAGCTGAAAAATCTTTCTGACAATAATTGAATTTGTACAAGCTTCCTGTGCTAATAGAAATTAAAATTAAGAGTGTAGGAAGTTAAAAATTTAAAAAGCTTGAATAGTAAATGCATCCATGTTTTTGGAATGGCTCTTAGTTGTCTCTTAAGATTCACCTCTTGAGTGGGGTATCTGGGACTCACTATTACCAAGAGGGACTCTCCTTTCCCCTCTGTCCTACTAGGAGTACAGAGCCCCGTCTATTCCTTCTACTTCTTAGATCCCATGTCGCCTTCTCCCTGTCTTTCAGTCACAGCCAAACAACTCTAGTCCTAATTAAACCAAGGGGATTGACATTCTCTCCTAGGTACTTAGAATGCTGTACCAAGAGCATTCTCAGACCATGCCAGCCAGGGAACAAGACATGACTTTTCCCATTTTGGGATTTCTCTACCCTTGTTTTTGTTCACAGTAAGAAGCAAACTAAAATGTGGGTTACCAACAGCACACCACAGCTTCTATTTGTTCTTTGTGTATGGTGAAATAACTTTCAAGGACATAATGCTTAAAATTTTATGACACAAATTTTCAATGCTTTACACAGTTTTGAAATTATTTTGCTGTTTTGTTCTAACCAATGTAATCAATAGAAGCACAATAGTTGCACATTTGAATCTTAGTTCAAGAATCAAATCTCCCAATTTTTTAGAGTATGGTGATTACAAAAATAGTGTATCAGCTCTGTTGTTGAAAAATAAGGTTAGTTGAGGCACACTTAGTTATGTGTTGAACTTACTAGATGTTTTGCCTAAATTTTAGTTTAATATTTTGAAAAATGTGGGTAATTAGAAAAGCTGTTCTGCCTGTCATTTGTGAGTAAAGGATATTAAGTATTTAAAAATATGACAAGGTCATATAAGGTACTCAATAAGATATCAGTAAATATCTTATATAAATATTTTTATCACTTTAAAGTATAAGAAATTTAATATTTTCAACTTTAGACATGTCTGGGATATTTGTTTCCTAGCTTAAAACTATTTATAAACACTGTGAATAAAATCAGTTCAGTTCAGTTCATTTGCTCAGTTGTGTCCGACTCTTTGCGACCCCATGAATCGCAGCAAGCCAGGCCTCCCTGTCCATCACCAACTCCCGGAGTTCACTCAAACTCATATCCATCGAGTCAGTGATGCCATCCAGCCGTCTCATCCTCTGTTGTCCCCTTCTCCTCCTGGCCCCAGTCGCTCCCATAATCAGAGTCTTTTCCGGTGAGCCAACTCTTCACATGAGGTGGCCAAAGTACTGGAGTTTCAGCTTTAGCATCAGTCCTTCAAATGAACACCCAGGACTGATCTTTAGAATGGACTGGTTGGATCTCCTTGCAGTCCAAGGGACTCTCAAGAGTCTTCTCCAACACCACAGTTCAAAAGCATCAATTCTTCAGCATTCAGCTTTCTTTATAGTCCTACTCTCAAACCCATACATGACTACTGGAAAAACCATAGCCTTGACTAGACAGACCTTTGTTGACAAAGTAATGTCTCTGCTTTTGAATATGCCCTCTAGGTTGGTCATAACTTTTCTTCCGAGGAGTAAGTGTCTTTTAATTTCATGGCTGCAGTCAACATCTGGAGTGATTTTAGAGCCCCCAGAAATAAAGTCAAGCACTGTTTCCACTGTGTCCCCATCTATTTTCCATGAAGTGATGGGACCAGATGCCATGATCTTCGTTTTCTGAATGTTGAGCTTTAAGCCAACTTTTTCCCTCTTGCACTTTTATCAAGAGGCTTTTTAGTTCCTCTTCACTTTCTGCCATAAGGGGTGGTGCCATCTGCATATCTGAGGTTATTGATATTTCTCCCGGCAATCTTGATTCCAGCTTGTGCTTCTTCCAGCCCAGCATTTCTCATGATGTACTCTGCATATAAGTTAAATAAGCAGGTTGACAATATACAGCCTTGACATACTCCTTTCCTATTTGGAACCAGTCTGTTGTTCCATGTCCAGTTCTAACTGTTGTTTCCTGACCTGCATATAGGTTTCTCAAGAGGCAGGTCAGGTGGTCTGATAGGTCCATCTCTTTCAGAATTCTCCACAGTTTATTGTGATCCATACAGTCAAAGGCTTTGGCATAGTCAATAAAGCAGAAATAGGTGTTTTTCTGGAACTCTCTTGCTTTTTCAATGATCCATCGGATGTTTGCAATTTGATCTCTGGTTCCCCTGCCTTTTGTAAAACTAGCTTGAACATCTGGAAGTTCACAGTTCACGTATTGCTGAAGCCTGGCTTGGTGAATTTTGAGCATTACTTTACTAGTGTGTGAGATCAAGTGGTCATGAATTAAGTCTCAAATCCAATTTTTAGCATGGATAAAAATGAAGAATGCTAATCATTTCCTTCTGTACAAAGAATTTGATTCTGTTTCTTGTGAAATTTATTCTCTCAGAAATATGATTGAAGAATGGAAATAACAAGTTACTTACTCCTTTAGAATAAGTTTATTTCATTTAAAAGTTCAAAGAATGTAAAAGAAACTTGTGGGGATATATGTACTTTAGAGGCATGAATGAGTTTGGTCATCTGTGCTCATATATTTCTTTTTCCATGTTTTTTCTTTGCTACTTTCATCAATTTTCACCATTTCTACTATTTGCTGCTTACTCTGAAACCTGTATCTCAACCTTGCTTTACATCTCAGACAAAACTAATTGAATTTAGATATTAAATGACATATGAACTAGGCCTTGATGGCTAAGTAGGAATTTGACAGACTGAATGTCAAGAAATAAACACTATAGGCTAAACCCAGCAAAGGTGTGGGCTTGTCCAAAATTCAGTTTGGTTAGCACAGTGTTCTAAAGCATAGTGGACTGGGGAAATGATTATAGTTAAAGGAAGAAAAGAAAGCTAGTGTAGATAGCAGAGGACTCTGAGCTTTTATAAGATGTTTATGACTCTTCTTGGTTTATATTACAGTCAGTGATGATCGATTGATGTCTCTGGTTTTTATGTTGTCTTTGTTTTGAATTGAACTTTAATACAACACTTTTGTTTTGGTTTTCAATGAGTGAATGGGTACATTTCTTATGGATATCCAATTTTCAAGTTTCCATATCATAATCCAAGACTATGTCTGTTATCTATTGCAGTGAAAATTTATGAGCCTATTAATCAGCTCTAGTCTCTTCCACATCTTATCTAATTCAACCATTACTTCAAAGCACAGCTCCATTTATATTGCTAGTTTTCCTTCTCTTTTTCTCTCCACTTTGACCCCAGTAAAAAAAAAAAAAAAAAGCTAGGTAATTTTCAATTTTTGTACTGGATCTTTGTAAGATCTTTTACCTAACTTGATATATAACTTACTTATTTTTATTATGACCATGGTGAATCATTTGCTTTCACTAGCATGTAAGCTCTCTCATGGACAGAGCTCTTTGATCATTCACCTATGTATCCCTACTGCCTGGAACATAATAACATTAAATACAATGTCCAGCTTATAAGACACTCTCTTGATGAATTTGCTCTGTGGACCCAAGCTGTGGATTATATTGCACTTTTCTTGTCCCTCTCAGAAAGGACTTAATGCTCTACTTAGCCATATCTTCTTAAATAAAAAGCTCTGTGAGGCCAGACAGTATTGTATATATATTTGTATCCTCCACAGATTTTAACCCATTAGACCAGTAAATAGGAAATAATTATTTACTGAAAATGGATAAGTGAGGATTATATACTGTGAAGTAATAACCTGTGATCTTTATTTTTTTCACCTATTATGGCACAATAATAATTGTCTAAGAGGTCTCAGTAATCACCATTCAGTGCATTCAGTCTCTTTTTAATTTGCATTCAGTTCATCAGAGCATTTTTAGATAGCAACAGTCTGGATGATGTGTTTTCTCTGACCTGGTTAAACATGTTTGATATAAACTATTTTCAATTATTTTCTAGAATGAGACTGAGCTCTGCCTGGAAGAAGAGTTCAAGAAGCTGCATTAACACACAATATAACAGATGTTCTTTTCTCCTTTACAGTCACAGAAAGCCATCTTCACTTTGCAAAATTAAAGGATAGAACTGACACAAGCACTGATAAATTCTCCTAACTTCTCAACCCCAGAACTTAGGGTTTGAAAACTGATTATAGCTGGTATTTTCTTAGTTGTTGGTTTATTATTTTTTTCCCCAACTTTTGTGGTGGACACATTGCCGCTCTAGCACTCAAGCAGAGCCTCTGCCTGCAGGTGCATTTACCATTTGGGGGAATGAGCTGCCCTTGTTTTGTTAGCCTCAGCATTTTCAAAACCTCACTTCGCCTGTGGTGCTTGTGCATACATCACTGTCCACCTCTTTTGCCTTTTGTATTTACCATTGTCTTATGCTTCAGCGTTTCTGATGCCCTTGAGAAGCTGTAACCATGCTCTACATTTGAAAAGGTGCCAGCTCATTTAATCAGGTGAGGTTTGAGAGGCATGGATGAATTTATTCTATCTAACATTTAATAAAAAATAAATTAAAAGTGTGACTTATGCCATGACATGGTTAGCATTACCCTTCCAGGTTTAAATTTGAAAGTTGTCAGCACCCTCCCTGGTCTGAAAACTGACATGCTATCAATCTAGTGTGTGGGTGACAAGGCCGCTGATGCCTTCCCAAGGCACTTGTTTAATAATTAATTTTTCATTGCAGGCATGTTCAATAAATGGATTACAAAACTTAAGCCCGTTTAAAAGGTTTTAGAAGTTCATTATTAGTTTTAAAAGATGAATGTACAAATTAACTCTCACATGATAAATGGGGTATACTAAATATAGCCAGGCTCTATGTGGTTCTAGCCTATATTTATATATACTGTAAAGTATAAAGTCAGTACAGTTTTGCAGACAATGTTATTGACTCACCAAGAAAGTGATTCTTTTCAAAGGAGATTCAAAAAGAGAGATCAGATGACAAAATTGTGCTTTGAAGGTTTTCATCTTTTCTCTTGCTCTCAGAAGTCCTCTACTACTAAGCCACTGGACAGGCTCAGTGCTATTTTTGGATTCAAGATCTCAGATCAAGTCATTCCACAGAAATAATACTATGACTTTAAATGAAAGGAATCATATCAGTTATCACACCCTAATTTCCCTGATTAAACTTAGTGCTGGTTATTAAGCTGTTATCTTTCAGCTCCAGACCCGCTTTGTGATTCCACGGTGGGGGCTCTGACAGCTGCCTTTCGGCTTGGTCAGCAGGGTGTGCTAGAGAGAGGCTGGCTGGCTGCGCAGGAAACTGCTTTGGGGGCTCTTCTTTCACGGTCCCCCAGCAATGGCAGTTCACCCTGGCAGCAACCCCAGCCCTTTGCTGGTTGCAGACCTTTTGTTCTTTTTGTTTCAGCATCCTAGAATTAGTCTCTTTGCTTGCCTTTGGAGCAGCCAAGCAGTGTCCTTTCTTCTGAAGTCTGAAGCCCAGTTCTGTGGGCCATCTGCCAGGCTTCTATTTCTAACCCCAAGCTCTTATTTTATGTCTCAAGCTACATAGGTGTTTGCTCCTCCTCACAGTCACTCACAGCTATGTAATCTTTATGTCTTTTTTCTTTTCTTTTTTTCTTCTCATTTTAAAAATTTGATTCTTTAGCTCTCCAAAATCTGATTAACTATTTTTTTTTTTTTAATGTCAAAACAACTGATGTGCTTTTTTTCCTTCCCAACTAGTTCTTGTCTGGTACCAGTGTCATAGACCATTGAAACAAACAAACAACCAATTTGTCCCTAACTTCTAAGGGGACTTTATATAACTAAATGATTAGAGAATCCTTATCTTTTAAATTTCAGATTATGGAAATGTTTTACATGTAATCATAATATATATCAATATAATTAAAAACACAAAATCAGAATTCAGAGTTCTAAGCAGGTTACCTCACAACTCATTTACTGGCTGATTCATTCCTCCTTCCCGCTCTGCTTTCTAATGTCTGTCTCCATTTCAACCCAAAGTGTGAGGAAGGACAGAAGCATGACAGTAGCTCCAACCCTGAGAATCACTTTCCACATCAGCTATTGTACAGGTCAAGAGGTCTGCTGTTCAGTCCCCCGGCATCCTACCCTTGGGAGTTAAGTTAGAAATTTTTGGTAAAAAGCAGAGGAGGTACCCTCTTTCAAATAATGTCTCTCATCATTGTACTAACAATTTTACTTTCTGAAATAGCTACTCTTACTTGATAGCCATGCCTCAAATTATTTTGAGAAAAGGCTGTAGAAAAAGGAATTCGTCTAACTTAAATCTTTCTTCAAATGAAATTTAGCTGAGAACACTACCTGCAAATGTTTATTTATAGAAAGTTAGAAATATTGCCATGGTCTTATTTTTCTGCATTCAGCATACAAAGTAAGTATCTGGTAAAAAAAGGAAAATAAATAAATCTATTTTCTTGGTTAGTCATTTTCCCATTATTATACATTCATTCATTTTTTCAATAGATGCTTCATAGATGGCTTCTATGTATTATGCAACATGGTTAACACTGATTGAACATTTTTAATGGGAAGTTTTGGAATCCCTCTCTACTTGATAATATCTAGTGTAAACAATACAGAGAAAGGTATTTCATGAAGACTGAAAATTATCTGATGTCCCTATTCAAGTTCATTTCAGGGGAAATCTAAATCTCAGCATCTAAACTTTAATGTAAAACGTTTTATTTATAGTTAACATAGGTAGACACTTTCTTCAATGGCAGATATGTTTTCTCCTTTGTTGCTGTTTTGCGTTTTAGCTAAAGTCCATTCTGGATTTGTTTTGAGTCAAAACTACTGAATGACCAGAGACTTTTACTCTATTTCTGATTTACTTTCTCATAAAGTCAACTGATAGGCAAGAATGATGGTATACCTTGGCCCTAAGAGTTTCTTGATTTTCAAATTCATTGGCCTATTTTCCCTATTGTTCTGTCTTTGGGGGTATGCATTTTTGTCAATTCAGCCTGTTGTTTTGACTAATTCAAAATCATCCAAGTCTTTATGTCTGCAATAAGCTATTAATTAGCCAAAGTTTTTGTATCACCCGTTACATCCAACTGAGAATGTCAGGGGGCTGTGAAATGGAAACATATACTGGCTGTGAAATTAAAAGAGCTCCTCTTCTAACAGGAGTGTGATGATATATTAAATAATAAACGAACTAATGTCACAAAAGAGGTGCAAGAATCAAAATAAAGGAAAGTACTTAGATGTAATTAGGCTGCTGTTGCTGCTGCTGCTTGCAAAGTCGCTTCAGTCGTGTCTGACTCTGTGCGACCCCATAGACGGCAGCCCCCAGGCTCCACTGTCCCTGGGATTCTCCAGGCAAGAACGCTGGAGTAGGTTGCCATTTCCTTCTCCAATGCATGAAAGTGAAAAGTGAAAGTGAAGTCACTCAGTCTTGTCCGACTCTTAGCGACCCCATGGGCTGCAGGCTCTTCCATCAGTGGGATTTTCCAGGCAAGAGTACTGGAGCGTGTTGCCATTGCCTTCTCTGGTAGATAGGCTGGTGCGCTGCTGAGGAAACAAGCAACACCTCTGCTTGCCTCTTATGTTTGTCAAGCTGCCTCACTCCACTGGTGGAGTGGTTTCAGCAGTGTCAAGTTAGTTTTCTGACTGCTGTTGAGGCAGCTACCAGTGTCTTTCCAACACTGTACCCAAAATCCTCATATACTATGTAAAACACAGTAGATGTTCAGAAAATAATTGATGATTGAATGTGTCATTATACAGTCAAAGCACATATTTTCCTATGGGGATATTAACCTCCTATCATCTCCCGAATCTCAGGTTATAATCTAAACATTGATTAATCAAAATCACAAAATATATATGTAGAGCTCACTGGTCACCATTTTAATATATATTTCTAGAAATCTAGAGTTTGTGGCTCTTTTAAGTGTTTAGAAAAAAACAAAACTTATTCTGGCAAAGGGAGACTTTAAACTTCCTTCTAATTGAAAGTGATGTTAAATAAAAAGACATATTTTATCATATATAGGCTAAATAAACAGCAAGGCCCTACTGTATAGCATAGGAAGCTATATTCAATATCTTTTGATAAACCAAAATGAAAAATTAAAAAGTTTATATGTATACACATATATGTATGTGTATATGTATGTATGTATGTATACATATATCTGTATACATATAAATACACATATGTGTATATGTATAACTGAGTCTTTGTTGTACAGCAGAAATTAACACAGCATTGTGAATCAACTATACTTCAATAAAATTAAAATATATATATATACTTTATCATAATCATCTATCTACTTCTGAAATGTTAAGATTTGAAACTTTTCATAATTAACAATTGTGCCCCAGTTAATTTTGACATTGCCTCTTTGTCTTGTTTCTATTTGTATTTATGCTAGTGAACCTTATATAGTCCTTCATGAAAACATTATTATTTTCCCTTAGGAAAATATTTTTTTTTTCTTTGTCAAAATATGCTTTACTTTACTTCTGAAATAAAGACTTTATTTTGGTTTTAGTTTTGAGCTTTTGTTCATTTGTTTTCAAGTCAACCTCATTGTTAATCTTCATTTGAAACTGTTTCCCAGACTTGAGTTCAGGAGAAAATGTTGATGAATTGAAAAACAGTTACTCAAGTGAAATTACAATGAGTAAATTAAATCTGAGGCAAACTGAAACAATAACGGATGCTAAGTTTATTAATGGAGAAGGCATGGCACCCCACTCCAGTACTCTTGCCTGGAAAATCCCAATGATGGAGGAGCCTGGTAGGCTGCAGTCCATGGGGTCGCTAAGAGTCGGTTAGGACTGAGTGACTTCATTTTCACTTTTCATTTTCATGCATTGGAGAAGGAAATGGCAACTCACTTCAGTGTTCTTGCCTGGAGAGTCCCAGGGATGGGGCAGCCTGGTGGGCTGCCGTCTATGGGGTCGCACAGAGTCAGACACGACTGAAGCGACTTAGCAGCAGCAGCAGCAAATCAAAAGTATGCATTTTAAAAATGTGTTTAACTAGATGAAGTAGTTTTATTCTAAAGCCTTTCATGATTGTTATATATGTGTTTCTTCCTATATAGTAGCCTTTTGGTAAGAGTAAACTTTCATTTTGAAATACATGATCAGATATTTCACATTTTGCCTTGTTCTTGTCCACTGCAATGGGAAAAAATGTGCCTCATGCTTCTCTTGATAGTTTTAAGATATGAATGGATTGGTCTTGCAAGATTAAGTTTACACCTACTGATGTGTTGTAGCTCTAACTTGATGTTGTCGTGTATGCAGACAAGTTATGGACCATAGGCAGGTTCAAAACACTGACTCACAGAAAAAGGAATAGGAAATATATTAAGAATTCTTGTCCAGGTGATATATATAACTGTCAGACTGGAGCTAGAGATGTCCTAAAAAGAACATTAATATTGAAAGTATTTTCAGATGGGTCTTCGGGAAAGAAAGATTTAACATTAATCAATAAGAAAAAGCAAACTTTATGGAGAGATAAATGCCAGAACCTATTTTTTGGATATTCTCTATAGTGAATTTATTATTGACTATAAAAAGTACTTCTTTGCTATGAAAAATTAAAAAAAATAATTAAGATGAGTAAGAGTTGGAAGATGAAAATTATATTAATCTAACAGATATGAAAATATCAAATATAAATAGGCACAGATCTTAGTTTTTTTCTAGATATCAAGTGTGGAGACACACACTCTTCAGAAATGTTATTTTTTTAAATATAAATGAGAATTTCTATCAGCTTTATTTGCTACTGAATCTGTGTTTGGTACTGATTTGGTTCTTATATTTGCTTAACTGTGTCAAAGGAGAGGTAGATAGTGGGCTGTCAAATGCCATCATGCAAATTTTCACCAGTTGAGGCATACATTATGTATGGAGTTTACTGCTTATACGTGTTTAAAATCTTCTGGATTTTAAAACTTTACCCTATTTCACCTCTGAAGATATAAGGATATACATCACTATTATTTTAAACCTCATTCAACTTAACATTTGAATTAATAGCCCCATTCATTGGGCTATTATCAAAGTCTTTTAAGCAAACAGTAACAGAAAAGAGCAGGAGGAGAAGGGGACAACAGAAGATGAGATGGTTGGATGGCATCAGCGACGTGATGGACATGAGTTTGAGTAAGCTCCAGGAGTTGGTGATGGACAGGGAAGCCTGGCATGCTTCAGTCCATGGGGTTGCAGTGAGTCAGACTCAACTGAGTGACTGAACTGAACTGAACAGAAAGCAAGGAAAAACAAACAAAAACCAAAAACACCTTTTCTTCCATTAAAAATAACTTTTAAAGCTAAAACAGCTGCTGATAGTGATACATTTATTATCTTGTGTCTCAAAAACTTATTTTTCATCAGTTTTTGAAATACGCTACTGTAGAGCACTTCATTTGTTTCTACTAAGGAAATGGCCTAGGCCTCTAGCAGGATAGTCGTTTTGAATTGTTGTATGATTCAGGTGAAAATGCTCCCATTCTGAAATATTCTTCCTCATTCAATTTTTTATGGCCCCATTGTGCTAATGGTTTACCCTGTTCTTTAATATTCTGTGAAAGTCTGAGGAAGTGGCTGCTATATCAAGTGAATAGTCAATTAGACACAGTGTCACAAGAAGGAGGAATGTAAATTTTAATAATAATTTAGATATCTAAAATAATTCACAAGTACACAGGATTGTTAGTCTATTATTCATGAGTAAAGTGATTTAGAGCTGAAGCTGAGATGAAAGTCTTTCTGGTAAAGAGGCTGAGTGAATAAAGACTTAGGAGCATGGAGTAATTTCACAAAGTGCCATTTCTACAGGCAGGAAGTGGTATTCATTGCTTGATAAAATTAGTTGAGAAATAAATTTTGGTCTGTTTCTTAAATAATTGTATTTGTAAGATCATAGGAGGCAAGTCATTGAAAAGATGAAATTAAATTGTAGCCTATTTAATGGCTATAGTCTCTATATTAAGGACCTTGTCTTCTCCTATTGTCATGTGACTCTTAGTTCATAAGGACATTGGGGAAAGTGGTGGATCAGGTATGGAAAACATTTCAACTTTAACAAGTGATATCCATAAATTAATCAGAATATGAATTTTAAAATAGTCCACATTCTAGTGGCTTATGTTATTTCAATTAGGATCGCAGTTAGCCCATTGAAACATATAGACTATTTACAACATACAGGACATTTACTGGAGAGGGCAATGGCACCCCCACTCCAGTACTCTTGCCTGGAAAATCCCATGGACAGAGGAGCCTGGAGGGCTGCCGTCCATGGGGTCGCTGAGGGTTAGGCACGACTGAACGACTTCACTTTCAATTTTCACTTTCCACTTTCCTGCATTGGAGAAGGAAATGGCAACCCACTCCAGTGTTCTTGCCTGGAGAATCCCGGGAACGGGGGGAGCCTGGTGGGCTGCCCTCTATGGGGTCGCATAGAGTTGAACACGACTGAAGTGACTTAGCAGCAGCAGCAGCAGCAGCAGCAGCAAGACATTTACACCGATGCTTATTCACCATGACTGGGAAATAAGGGCAGATCTTTAGTTTTTGCCCCTCAGAAATTCCTTCTGTAAACCTAACCTTTCTCCTTAGCAGCTTCACTGTTGTTTGGTATACAGTGTGTGTTGTGCTCCAACGAAGTCTGCTGCATATGAGCATCTCTTTTATGTCAGCAGATTTGCACACCATTTATTGCCCTGAAATACTCCCCATAGTCTTCTCTGCAATTGCAATCAGTAACAAAGCTCTGGATGAGTAGTTACAAGACCTCTTAGGTTTAGATCTCCCATGCACTCCCACTAATACTGAAACTGTGCATGAGCCATCTAATGATTCTGGGCATTCATTTCCTCATCTGTAAAAAGAAGGACTAGATAATTGCCCCGATTGCATCTAGCACTGAAATTATCATTTCCACTAATTCTTCCCTCATTCTTTCATTTGTATTCTTGTGGAGTTCCTTCATTTACATTTCACATGGGAAATATTGTGTGTGTTCTCTTTGCTAAACCATTTTTATGCACTCAGAGCACTGTACAGAACAATACTCTCCAATAATGAAGATTCAATAAATATCCCCAAAGTCTGTGTCATCTTTTCTGTCATGGAATGTAACACCTTGTCTTACCTCGTTTTTAGGACACAGAATTCACAAGCTTACCATTTGGTGCCTAGCAGGGGAGAAACAGTGTGAGGGCTCTTTAAAAAAATTTCCATTTTGAGAGTGAAATGGAAGTGAGTCCACTGGCAAAACTACTTTACACAAGATTTTGTTGTATATATATGTATATATACCAGACCACCTTTAAAATACAGAATTTTATTTTCATCTTGCATCACAACCAAATTTTTATGACTTCGATTAACTTCTGTGAATTTCCCAATCAGCTCTCATTTCTTGGGAAGCATTAGGCCTCTACTCAGGTTTTACCAATGGCAATTCAATTAAGAATATTTTTAATAGATATTTTTGGTATCAGGGAGCACATTCCGACATTTCCAAGCAAAATCTCTATTTAAAGTTTAAGTTTTAGAGCCAGTTCTCTTGCTTTAAACCATGAGTATATTGCTCAACTCAGTCATCTGGTAATTATTATTTAAAAGAAAATTATACTTTAAAAAGTGGAGCATATTTCTTAGTCATGAGACTATAGCATCACAGTTTTGTGATTATGCAGTTCTTTGCAATATAAATCCTGCCTACCAGTGATTTAGTTGATTAAAAAATAATGAGTTGTGTATCATCTGACTCTTTTTTCATTTTGTAAATTTATTGGTATAATTCACATTATGTAGGTTGTTGAAAGTGTTGATTCACTAGAAAAGTGCAAAACAAGGTCAAATTGGAATGTAGATGAGGTCATAAACTTTTTAAATAGTCAATAAAGCAATTAATGTATCAACAGCATGTGCCATTAAATAGCAATGTAATGATGCCACTGCTCACACCAGGGTCCTCTGAGTATTTATAAATAGGTGTGGGAGCTGGGCTCTGTAGACTTTTCACATGTATGCTGCACAAAAAATACCAACACAGCCTTGGAGTATTTAAAAGAACTTTAGTTCAAATATTTCTGAGACACTCAGAAATACCATAATCTTCCCCTATCCATGGGGATACCTTCCAAGATTCTCAGGGATGCTGGAGACTACAGCTAGTAGAGAACACTATATACACTTTGTTTTTCTTATACATATAAACCTATGATAAATATTAATTTATATATTAGGTACAGTAAGAACTAACAATGATAACTAATAATTAGAACTATTATAATAGCATGTTGTAATAAAAGCTATATGAATGTGGTTTCTTTCTCTCTCTCTCAAAGTATCTTATTTACAATAATTTATTGACTTTTCTCTTTTTATTAAGCCCAATCACACACTGTGACTACGATTTTTTAGCTTGAGGTAAGATGAAAAAATTAGCACAAACTTATTTTTCCTTCTTCACAATTTAGCAAATAGAAGATTTGCCCTAGATCTTAGCAACCTCAGCATGAAATTTTTATTTCTTAAGTCGAGAACTTTCATCTTTTCACTTAAAAGAAGCATTCTACAGCTTCTCCTTGGCATATTCCAATTGCCGGCATTACTGTTTTTGCACTTTGGGACAATTATTAAATATTTGTAAAATATAAATAATAGTGACTTGAACACCAGCACTGTGATACTGCCACAGTTGCTCTGATAATCAATACCGTTACTAAGAGATTATCCCACTTCCTGGTGGCTCAGACGATTAGCGTCTGTCTACAATGTGGGAGACCTGGGTTTGATCCCTGTGTCGGGAAGATGCCCTGGAGAAGGAAATGGCAATCCACTCCAGTACTCTTGCCTGGAAAATCCCATGGACAGAGGAGCCTGGTAGGCTACAGTCCATGGGGTTGCAAAGAGTAGGATACAACTGAGTGACTTCACTTCACTAAGAGATTAATGGGCAGGATACAGTGGACAAAGGGATGATTTACTTCTGGGCATGATGGAGCTGGTCAGTGTGAGATTTCATCTCACTACTCAGAACAGCTTACAATTTGAAACTTATGAATTGTTTATATCTGGGATTTTCCTCTTAATATTTTCAGAGTAAGGTTGACCAAGGGTAACTGAAATCCTTGAAACTGGAGATGAGGGATTACTGTATACTTATTACCAAACACACATTGAAAGAATAAAATGGAAATTGCATTGTATATGTCATAGGTCCTTTCTAAGTTAATTTTTTTTTAATTGCAAAGCAATATACATTCATTGTAATAAATCTCATAAAACTGAAGTATCAAAACTAAAGATCAAAATCTCTTTACTCTCCAATGCCATTTGTGGAGATAGACTATTAGTAGTTTAATGTAAATTATTCCTTCAAATTTTATATCCATAATAGATATATTTATATTGTTATAGATATACATACACTACTTATTATATAAACATTCATATTTGATAATGAGATCATGTCTTGATCTTCAAATTTACTTTTCTGTTATCCAGTTATATGATTGTTTTCATGTTTATTTTGAACACTAAAATCATGTAGTTTTAACACCCCTAAAATTTATTGGAAATCATTATGAAGTTTCACTTCACTATAGAAATTTTAAGAATGTATTAATTTAAATTCCTAGCATAAAATAAATAACTACAAGTCAATACTCTCCCATAAGCTGTGTAAAGGGGCTATTTAGCATTTGAACTTCATTTATTTCCAACAACACATCTTAAAGTTAGTTATAAGGTCATCCTGAACTTTTTTCCCTGAATGAAAAATAATTTACTCATTTGCATTTGTTTGGTCATGATCCTTTATTTATAAGGTGCCAAAGAAAATGCAAGCAACTCTTATGTTCCTGTTTTGGTTGAAGTGATGAAGAGACCTTATTGATGTGAATATATGATCTTTTGATCATATTCATGGATAAACAAATGAGTGTAGTGGTTATTGACCAGATGAGGATTTATGGGTAGGATTGACTATGCTTGTCTACACATATTTTTCCCTTTTGGATTGTATAATAAGAGTGTGCAGCCATGCACTGAAATGGAAGACATAATACACCGACCTCCAACATATGAATACACCCACAAACACAACTAAATATCTATTTTACTAACTTATGTGCTTTTGCAGTAGAGAGATGATAAGCCATTATCAGTCAGTCACTCCTCAGTTCTTTTTTTTTTTAATATAAATTTATTTATTTTAACTGGAGGCTAATTACTTTACAATATTGTATTGGTTTTGTCATACATCAACATGAATCTGCCATGGGTGTACACATGTTCCCCATCCTGAACCTCCCCACCCCCCCTCCCCATACCATCCCTCTGGGTCATTCAGTGCACCAGCCCCAAGCATCCTATATCATGCATCGAACCTGGACTGGTGATTTGTTTCATATATGATATTGTACATGTTTTAGTGCCATTCTCCCAAATCATCCCACCCTCTCCCTCTCCCACAGAGTCCAAAAGACTGTTCTATACATCTGTGTCTCTTTTGCTGTCTCGTATACAGGGTTATAGTTACCATCTTTCTAAATTCCATATATATGCATTAGTAGACTGTATTGGTGTTTTTCTTTCTGGCTTACTTCAGTCTATATAATAGGATCCAGTCTCATCCACCTCATTAAAACTGATTCAAATGCATTCTTTTTAATGGCTGAGTAATACTCCATTGTATATATGTACCACAGCTTTCTTATTCATCCATCTGCTGATGGACATCTAGGTTGCTTCCGTGTCCTAGCTAGAGCTTGAACAGTGAAGCAGCTGAGCATCATTTTTTTAATATAAATTTATTTATTTTAATTGGAAGTTAATTACTTAACACTATTGTATTGGTTTTGCCATACATCAACATGAATCCACCACAGGTATACACATGTTCTCCATCCTGAACTCCTCTTCCATCTCCCTCCCCATACCATCGCTCTGGGTCGTCTCAGTGCATCATTTAATGAATATGTATATTTTATAATCAGTCATCCAAATAAGCTATGCTGATGCCTGGTTGAAATAAAAAGGAACTATAGCTTGTGAAATTTGATACAATCCAAGGATGAAAAAGAAGACAGCTTTGTTCTTGTTAATGCCTGGAATTTCAAATAAGCTACAAAGGAAAAAACACATGCATGAGATTCAACTATATATATAACACATTTTACTAGTCAAGCTACTTGTTCACAGGACAAATTATGAAAACAATTTAAATATGTAATTTAATCATCACTCATTGCCTATGAGTGAATTAACTTTATGTTATTTTTAAAATAATTTTTTATATGTTAGAAATGCCTAAATGCACTTTTAGGGTTTCTTTGGTGGCTCAGATGGTAAACAATCTGCCTGCAATGCAGGAGACCTGGGTTCGATTCCTCCTGCAATGCAGGAGACCTGGGTAGATTCCCTGGAGAAGGGATTGACAGCCCACTCCAATACTCTTGCCTGGAGAATTCAATGTACAGAGGAGTTGGGTGTGACTAACACTTTTACTTTCAAATGCAGTTTTATTTTCTTTCCACAATGATAGGTATTATTGCCAGGGCTTACCTTGCCACTGTAGCAAAAAGAAACAGAAAGTATATATACACATATTCTTGTGAAGATAAAGAAAAACAAGTAAGCAGACACACAAAATTATTTCATATTGTTTTAATGAGCACTGCACAAAAGATATACTTAGAGACACAATATAGTATGAAAATTGAGCTGAGATCTGAATGATCTAGACAAGTGATAATTTGAAGAAGTTTCCAGGGAAACATTGGGGCTTTCCAGGTGATGCTAGTGGTAAAGTCCCTGCCTGCCAATGCAGGAGACATAGGAGACACAGATTCAATCCCTGCATCAGGAAGGTCCCCTGGAGGAGGGCATGGCAACCCCCTCCAGTGTTCTTGCCTAGAGAATCCTCATGGATAGAGGCACCTGGTGACCTACAGTCCATTGGGTTGTAAAGAGTCGGACACAACTGAAGCGACTTAGCAGGCATGCCTCAGGCAAAAATAAGGAGTACAAGCAATCTGAGGTTGGGACTCTCCTACCAAGTTGGAAGAACAAACAGATACCAATAAAGTTGGAACAGGAGGAGTGGGATGGAAGGTAGACTTTTCAAATTAACCTTTGGGAATAGTATAGAAAATTACTAAAGTTGTAATCACTAAAATTAGTGAGACATATACAGTTATGATACTTCGTGAAATAATGTAGCAATTGCTGTTTTGCTAAAAGGAAAACATTTCAAGATTTTGGTAGAAATAATTTTGTTACTTGAATTCAATAACAGTTAAACTATGCCCTTCATAATTCACTATAAGCAAATTTTATTTCTATCATTTACTCTTTTGAGTCCAACCAATGGATGGTACTATTTCAGAACTAGTTAAAAAAAGGTCTTAGCTCTTATCCTCTCCCTTTATACAGATGAAAAAACCAAAGGCTAGATTGTTTTAGCAATTTTTTCTAGATGTTCAAGCAAGAAAGGCTCTAAAACGAAATTTTCCTGAGTGCTCCTGTCAATGTGTATCTTCCTGCTGTATCACACATGAATCTTTGTTACAAAAGCACTGAAGAGACGGAAACAATGATGTTGGTTTGAAAAGTAGCTTATAAATATCTTAAAAGCATACAACAGGTTTCATGAATAATTAATTGTCTAATTTGCCTAATCCTTAAAGAAACTCTAGAAGATGAAAAGTAATATTCCAATCAGTTAATAATAAATAAAAAGTGTAGAAATTCTTTGTACTCATCATTAAAATAAGTGGAATCTCAGCTAGTGAAGAAGTTTTTTGCACCCAAGGTTAATATTTGATAAAGTTGCAAGTGTATTTACATCTGTCTTCATGAAATTTTGATTGTTACCTAGTATGAATATTTATTTGCATAGAAAAATGTATATAAAGAATCTTTTGCTCAAAATTCTCCAAGCCAGGATTCAGCAGTACATGAACCATGAAATTCCAGATCTTCAAACTGGTTTTAGAAAAGGCAGAGGAACCAGAGATCAAATTGCCAACATCAACGGGATCATCGAAAAAGCAAGAGAGTTCCAGAAAAACAACTATTTCTGCTTTATTGACTATGCCAAAGCCTTTTGAATGTGTAGATCACAATAAACTGTGGAAAATACTGAGAGATATGGGAATACCAGACCACCTGACCTGCCTCTTGAGAAACCTGTATGCAAGCCAGGAAGCAACAGTTAGAACTGGACATGGAACAACAGACTGGTTCCAAATAGGAAAAGGAGTACGTCAAGGCTGTATACTGTCACCCTGCTTATTTAACTTATATGCAGAGTACATCATGAGAAATGCTGGGCTGGAAGAAGCACAAGCTGGAATCAAGATTGCTTGGAGAAATATCAATAACCTCAAATATGCAGATGATACCACCTTATGGCAGAAAGTGAAGAACTAAAGAACTAAAGAGCCTCTTGATGAAAGGGAAAGAGGAGAGTGAAAAAAGTTGGCTTAAAGCTCAACATTCAGAAAACTAAAATCATGACATCCAATCCCATCACCTCATGGCAAATAGATGGGGAAATAGTGGAAATAGTGGCTGACTTTATTTTTTGGGGCTCCAAAATCACTGCAGATGCTGATTGCAGCCATAAAATTAAAAGACGCTTACTCCTGGATAGAAAGTTATGACCAACCTAGACAGCATATTAAAAAGCAGATAGGTTACTTTGCCAACAAAGGTCTGCCTAGTAAAGGCTATGGTTTTTCCAGTAGTCATGTATGGATGTGACAGTTGGACTATAAAGAAAGCTGAGGGCCAAAGAATTGATGCTTTTGAACTGCGGTGTTGGAGAAGACTATTGAGAGTCCCTTGGACTACAGCCCATCCTAAAGGAGATCAGTCCTGGGTGTTCACTGGAAGGACTGATGTTGAAGATGAAATGCCAATACTTTGGCCACCTCATGTGAAGAGTTGACTTATTGGAAAAGACCCTGATGCTGGGAAAGATTGAGGGCAGGAGGAGAAGGGGATGACCAAGGATGAGATGGTTGGATGGCATCACTGACTCAATGGACATAGGTTTGGGTGGACTCAGGGTGTTGGTGATGGACAGGGAGGCCTGGTGTGCTGTGGTTCATGGGGTCACCAAGAGTCGGACACGACTGAACAACTGAACTGAACTGAAAGGATCTATAGTTTATAGCAGAATATCTACAATTATGAGCAGTTGTCCCTTGTTTATTTAGTTGATACTTTAATATGGTGTTGAGGATAAGAACTTTGGCAAGAAGTAGCTTTTCAATAAAATGTAATTCTTATTTACATTAGATTACATCAGCAAAAACAAGAGTGAATGCATAAAGTTTTATGATTTTTGCTGCCAGAGCACACGCTAAACTCGTTTTAATTTGAGAATATTTTTAAAGCCATCTGCTGCATCTCTAGTAATTCTGAGAATGCAATCAGTTCCCAATTACCTTCTCAAAAGAAGGATAAGGTAAAGCAATGAATAATCTAAAAACTATTTATATTTGGCTAATTACCTATCTTCCCTTTCCTTTTTTATTCCTTTTGCAAACACCTAACCTCTCTCTCACATACTACATTCTTCATATATTAAAAGTGAACTTTTATTTTAAGTTATCCAACTCTGCTGGATAGTGAAGCGGAACAAAGCATTTTTTAATGTAAATAATCTGCAAACTTTATTCTTAAAAGTGACATTGTTTTTTCCTTTAAAGGTAAAGACAATTCTCAGCAGAATTTTTAGTACCTAAGGAGAAGAATAATTCATAGGATTTAGAAAACATTTCACTAAAAACAATGGAATATCTTTCCTCCTCCATTACTTAAACATGATTTTAATGTAAATATGTTCTTCATAGGAAGAAATACAAAAATGTTATTTATATGTCTCTGTCTGTTATAGGAAGGCACTGTCAATTCTGGCAGGAAACCTTTACAAGTTAGCCTTGCAGTTCTGCAGCAACTTCTTAATTTACATGTTTTTGAAAATGCACAGGAAGTCACAGTAACATGGTGGATGCTTCTGGCTGCCAGCAGTTTAAAAAAAAACAAACTCACAAGACTGTCCTAAATGAAAAAAAAGTATTTTGGTTCTCCACTCTCAAAGTCTAGGATGTACAGGCTTTAGCTACAATTTGATCAAGAATTTTGCTTCATATTTTTGTCATTTCTTTGGTTCATCTTTGCTTTGTCTTAGGATATATGCTGTGGCTAAACTTTCCTGGAGGCTCCGACGGTAAAGAATCTGCCTGCAATGCGGGAGACCCAGGTTCAATCCCTGGGTTGGGAAGAGCCCCTGGAGAAGGAAATGGCAAACCGTTTCATTATGCTTGCCTGTAAAATTCCATGGACAGAGGAGCCTGGTATGCTACACTCCATCCAGGTCACAAGCAGTCAGACAGTTCTGAGCAACTAACACACATATCCTGCGGCTGGTTTCTGTCATGGTAGCAAAAGTGCTGTGAAAATTCTTCACTTCACATGCATCATGCTCCCTAGAATGTCAAGCCCAAGTCTTAGGCCTCCCACTGATTAGACCACTTAAGTTTATTTGTTCACCCTGAAATAGTCACTGGTATATATGGGTGTCATGTGTGGATTGGCTTACACTTGGCATATTCTTGGGTTGGGAAGATCCCCTGGGAAAGGGAATGGCAACCTACTCCAGTATTCCTGCCTGGAAAATCCCAAGGACAGAGGAGCCTGATGGGCTACAGTCTAGGGGTTGCAAAGAGTCGGACACAACTGAAGTGACTTAGCATGCACACATGCATCTACCCTTAAACCAACCACCATGAAAGGAGTATGAGTATGTGGATTTGTAAAGCAGCTAGAGGCCACTTTTAAGGCCAGGGGTGGTCATAACTCTGGTAACATGTGATTTACAAAAATACCAAATGTTGTAATTTATCTCAATAATGGAATGCAAAACAAACAAAAAAAAAGAGTGCTTTTATAATGAAAATGGATGTAGAAAATTATTTTTGTTGTTTTTGATTACAATATATAATTTGCTTCATACATTATATTTTTAAAAGTTCTTCAGTTACCATCAATGCTACATTATACTAATTTTATCAGTGAAGAGTGACACATATTTTATTTTTTAATTACTCAACAAAATTTCTATGTTTTAAAATTTTAATAATTGTTTTCACATTTGTATGACATCAATTTTCATAAAATGTTTCACATTAATTTTAAGCTATTTTATATAGAATGTATTAATTCTATAAATTATTTCATGCAACTACAATTTCTGTAACATTAACACTATAGAATGTTTAATATTGACACTATAGAATATTTAATACACTCCTAGAAGAAGTGTGCCTTTTTATGGAGGTTCTACAAGTATAAACAAATAATGTATTTTGCCTGAGGACATCTGTCACATTCTATTTTTGAGCCTGTATAATTAATTGATGGCATTAGGAATTCTAAAACCAAATGCCGACTAGGTTTATTAACCTAGAAAATATTTAATAAATCTCTCTATATGCAGTATACTGTCCAAAAGAAATGTGAACAAAGGGAAAATATCCCTTCCTCTCTGATCTTGCATTCTATTGGATACAGACAAACAATAAAGAAATAACCAAGCAAGTAACATTTCAAATATTTTTAAGTACCATAAAAATAAATAAACAAAGCATGGAGAGTGGATAAAGGCCAGCCTAGTGAGTACAGATGTGAATTAAAAGAGTAAAGAAGTCTCATAAATGAACTCTGAACAGAGATGTGGAATAAGGAAGTCAGCCAAGGAGATACCAAACTCATGGAGGGAGGTTGCTGGAGAACTGGTAAAAATATTCATGGTTGGGGAGGAAAGATAGTGCAGTGGTCCAAATCAGGAACTCACTTGGTTTATTTCAGGAACAAGAAGTGAGACAATTAGGGAAAGAATGAGAAAGTTGAGGTCAGAGTCAAGAGGGACTGAATCATGGAGAGCCTTGTAAAATGTCCGTATTCCAACCTTAGGTTTTTTCTGAGAAGAGAAGATATTTCAGAACATTGCACGTAAAGATGACATGGTCTGACATATTCTAAAAGGACTATCTGGGCTTCTGTATTAGAGAAAAGACTATGGGAAGTGTGCTTTGTGTTCACACACAAATATTTTTTCAAGCTACTAGTCCCTGTTTTAGCAATTACCTGCATTATTTCACCTAATTCTTAGAACAATTCTTTGAAGTAGAAACTGTCTTTACCCTCAATTTACACATTAGTCTGTGAGGCTTTGAGAGGTTAAGTAAATCTCATGCTAAAGTGGCAGAGGCAGAGGTTATACCTATATATGCCTCTGTTTGACTATACAACCCGAGGTTACTACCATGGTGTGGCCTCTTATCATGTACTTGTCAGTTTCTCCTACGGTTAACTGGCCTGGTTAAGGGCATATTGACCTGGGGAGTGCAGATTTAATTATAGTAAAAGACAGCATTGTTTATTTTAGTAAACATTTACTTTTTGGAGAAGCATTTTCTTAAAAATCAAACAAATCAGTAGACTTTATACAAGGCAAATTTCTTATCAATTCAGATTGTTCTTATTGCTTTAAAATTGTTTGCTTTCTTAGAACACAATAAAATTAAGACAACTGTGAACTTTCTAATGATGAAACAAAGTACGTTTACCTGTAGTTAAATAGCATAATGTTAAACAAAATATATGACTGCAACTATAACCATAGTTAAGCAATATGTGACATATCATATTTAGATTGTGCTTAAAACTAGTTACTAGAAATAAAATATCATATTTTCTATCTAAATTATCCCAAAGATGTACTCATAAAATTGTTGGACTATGTTATTTAAGCCAACTATATTATTTAAGTCTATGATGAACATAAGTCTATGTTCATCTCAGAACATATACTCCTTAAACCAGGGGCAAGGGAAGAAAAAACCAGGAAGCTCCTGCCTGCCCAGGCAATAGATACTTCTCTCACTTCAGGGTTGTAATTACAAACATGCAATTAATAGTGGGAGGAGTGGGAAATAGATGATAGATAGATAGATAGATAGATGTTGTTGTCATTGTTTTTAGTTAATAAGTCGTGTCCAACTCTTTGTGACGTCATGGGCTGCTGCATGCCAGGTTCCTCTGTCCTTTACTATCTTTCGGAGTTTGCTCAAATTCATGTCCATTGAGTCGCTGAAGACATCTAAACTTCTCATCCTTTACCACTCATTTCTCCTTTTGCCTTCAATCTTTCCTTGCATCAGGATCCTTTTCAAAGAGTCAGTCCTTTGCATCAGGTGGCCATTTATTGGCGCTTCAATATCAGTCCTTCCAGTGAGTATTCAGGGTTGAAGTCCTTTAGGACTGACTGGTTTGATCTCTTTGCAGTCACAGGTACTGACTGCAATTGATACTATTGACTGTCACAGGTAAAGGTCAGAACTGGATTTGGTATTAGAGAAATTGTTCATATAATAAAACTATCACTTTATATGTAGACACACACAACCATAGCAATCTGTCAGTATCTATGAAGTGTAGTTGGTCATGTACTACTAAGTTGCAAGTACCCACTGGCTTAAAAAAGTCTGAAAACACCCATTTTGGAAATCACTCTTTAATATCAATAAAGAAAGTGAAGCATGCTAGATGTTTCAAACAGATGTACATTCTTCTACTTAGGCATTTGGACAATTTATCCATGTAAAAAACTGAAAGTAAGAGACAGAAACAGCATAATGACTACTATGAGGTTAATCCTGGATAAATGAGTGAATAATTTTTTGAGGGCATCTAAGATCTGACTTAAACCTTTCAACAGCCCACTAGGTAGATATTGCTGCTATTTTAAAAATGAGGAAACTGGTAAACTTTACCAAGAAGATGTAAAGTCATACCTACCTGACTTCAAAGTTATGATCTTCATACCATCTAATTTAAAAGCAATTATGTGAAGAGAGAACAGCTCATTTCAGGAAAGCAAAAGAGGAATATAAAGCTCCCATATGATTTGATGTATGCAAGAAAGAAAAAGGTTGAATTTACCTTACTTGACTTGTCACATGCATGAAATATCTCCATGAACCTAAAGTTGCTGAAAAAGAGCTGGAAAAACCAGTAAAATCATTTGTTTCCAACTACACGCTTCTACATTGAGTGGGACCCCACCCCTCTAGGTGAATGACTCCTTTTCCAGAAATTTTAGAGAAATCTTAACTGATAAATATGAATAAGTTTGTCTCTTTTTGTCCAATAAGCTACTTTTTTAATCTTTTGTTAACTTTATCAAATTTTTAAAGCCTCAATGAAAATTTCACTTTTCAAAAAATGGAACATGCAATGGAACGTATCTAAATGTACATGATCAGCAGTTAACATGGCTATTAATAAAAAACAGCTTATAGAATATTTTTTGTTTGAAATTAAGAAAGAAATACTGTGGGGGACATTACAGAATTTCAAGGTGGTTTTTTTTTTTTTTCCCCCAGATTTTCTGCTTAAAGCCTACAGAATCAATGTTTCTTTACAAGGCAGGGTTTGGTGGAGTGGTGCTCAGAGCAGACCAGTTTTGATAGAGGTGGTAAAGATAATCTAAGACATTTCTGAGGAGTAGGTAGATGGGTAAGTAGATAGTCTGGTTCTCCTTCCAAGAGACCCTGGGAACAGATAGGCCTGGAAGAGAGCTTTCATATATTTAACCAACTTAACCAGAGTAGGGGAGAAGGCAATGGCAACCGAAGCCAGTACTCTTGCCTGGAAAATCCCATGGATGGAGGAGCCTGGTAGGCTGTGGTCCATGGGGTCATGAAGAGTCGGATACAACTGAACGACTTCACTCTCACTTTTCACATTGCATGCATTGGAGAGGGAAATGGCAACCCACTCCAGTGCTGTTGCCTGGAGAATCCCAAGGATGGCAGAGCCTGGTGGGCTGCCATCTGTGGGGTTGCAGAGAGTCAGACACGACAGAAGCAACTTAGCAGCAGCAGCAACCAGAGTAGAAAAGAGACCAACTTCAATCCTATATTTATGACCAAATATTGAATTACAATTTACTTTTACATCCTAATACCCACGTCTACTTTTATATACCTTGTGTAATTCTGGATTTTTATATATTTTGGGAGCACATTCTATAGGAAAATATGTGTTTTAAAGGAGTTAATATAAAGAATTTCTTATTGTTGCTCTCAAAAAAGTTACTATTGGCCAAATTTTCCATTATGAATCTTATCTGTCTCATATAATCTATATCCTAAATTAGCATAATGACAAATCAAGAAACTAGATGAACATACATTGCATTCAGTAAGTAGAAAGCTGTAATTTATAGAATACCAGGAATTTTATCAAACAATTACAACCAGGGATTTTTTTTTTTTTCCTGTTTGTCAGCTCACTTTAGTTCAGTCACTCAGTCATGTCTGACTCTGCCACCCCATGGACTGCAGCATGCTAGGCCTCCCAGCCCATCACCAACTACCGGAGTTTACTCAAACTCATATCCATCGAATCGGTGATGCTATAAAACCATCTCTTCCTCTGTTATCACCTTCTCCTCCCACCTTCAATCTTTCCCAGCATCAGGGTCTTTTCAAAGGAGTCAGTTCTTGCATCAGTGGCCAAAGTATTGGAGTTACAGCTTCAACATCAGTCCTTTCAATGAATATTCAGGACTGATTTCCTTTAAGATGGACTGGTTCAATCTCCTTGCTGTCCAAGTCACTCTCAAGAGTCTTCTCTGACACCACAGTTCAAAAACAGTTCTTTGGCTCTCAGCTTTTTTATAGTCCAACTCTTACATCCATATATGACTACTGGAAAAACAATAGCCTTGACTAGACAGACTTTTGTTGGCAAAGTAACATCTCTGTTTTTTAATATGCTGTCTAGGTTGGCATAACTTTCCTTCCAGGGAATAAGCATCTTTTAATTTCATGGCTGTAATCACCAGGTGCAGTGATTTTGCCCCCAAAAAGTCTGCCTCTGTTTCCACTGTTTCCCCATCTATTTCCCATGGGGTGATGGAACAGGATGCCATGATCTTTGTTTTCTGAATGTTGAGATTTAAGCCAACTTTTTCACTCTCCTCTTTCACTTTCATCAAAAGGATCTTTAGTACTTCTTCACTTTCTGCCATAAGGGTGGTGTCATCTGCATTTCTGAGGTTATTGATTTTTCTCCTGGCAATCTTCAGTTGATCTTGTGATTCATTCAGCCCAGCGTTTTTCATGATGTAATCTGCATATAAGTTAAATAAGCAGAGTGACAATATACAGCCTTGATGTACTCCTTTCCTTACTTAGAACCAATCTGTTTTTCTACGTCCGGTTCTAACTGTTGCTTTCTGACCTGTATACAGGTTTCTCAAGAGGCAGGTCAGGTGGTCTGGTATTCCCATCTCTTTCAAAATTTTCCACAGTTTACTGTGATCCACATAGTCAAAGGTTGTGGCATAGTCAATAAAGCAGAAATAGATGTTTTTCTGGAACTCTCTCGCTTTTTCGATGATCTAGCAGATGTTGGCAATTTGATCCCTGGTTCCTCTGCCTTTTCTAAAACCAGCTTGAACATCTGGAAGTTCACAGTTCATGTATTGCTAAAGCCAAGCTTGGAGGATTTTGAAAATTACTTTACTAGCATGTGAGATGACTGCTATTATTCCATAATTTGAGCATTCTTTGGCTTTGTCTTTCTTTGGAATTGGAATGAAAACTGACCTTTTCCAGTCCTGTGGACACTGCTGAATTTTCCAAATTTGCTGGCATATTGAATGCAGCACTTTCACAGCATCACCTTTTAAGATTTGAAGTAGCTCAACTGGAATTCCATCACCTCCACTAGTTTTGTTCATAGTGCTGCTTCCTAAGGCCCACTTGATTTCACATTCCAGGATGTTTGGTTCTAGGTGAATGATCATACTATCATGATTATCTGGGTTGTGAAGAATTTTGTTGTACAGTTCTTCTGTATATTCTTGCCACCTCTTCTTAATATCTTCTGCTTCTGTGAGGTCCATACAATTTCTGTCTTTTATTGAGCCCATCTTTGCATGAAATATTCCCATGGTATCTCCAATTTTTTGAAGAGATCTCTAGTCTTTCCCATCCTGTTGTTTTCCTATATTTCTTTGCAATAATCACTGAGGAAGGCTATCTTATCTCTCCTTACTCTTCTCTGAAACTCTACATTCAAATGGGTGTATCTTTCCTTTTCTCTTTTGCTTTTCACTTCTCTTCTTTTGCAGCCATTTGTAAGGCTCCTCAGACAGCCATTTTGCTTTTTTTTTCATTTCTTCTTCTTGGGGATAGTCTTTATTCCTGTCTCCCGTATAATGTCAGAAACCTCTGTCCATAGTACATTAAGCACTCTGTCTATCAGATCTAGCCCCTTAATTCTATTTCTCACTTCTACTATATAATTGTAAGGGATTTGATCCTAAGGGATTTGATTTAGGTCATACCTGAATGGTCTGGTGGCTTTCCCCACTTTCTTCAATTTAGGTCTGAATTTGGCAATAAGGAGTTTATGATCTGAGCCACAGTCAGATCCAAGTCTTGTTTTTGCTGACTGTATAGAACTTCTCAATCTTTGGCTGCAAAGAATATGATCAATCTGATTTTGGTGTTGTCCATCTGGTGATGTCCATGTGTAGAGTATTCTCCTGTGTTGTTGGAAGAGGGTGTTTGCTATGACCTGTGTGTCCTCTTGGCAAAAGTCTGTTAGCCTTTGCACTGCTTCATTCTGTACTCCAATGCCAAATTTGCCTGTTACTCCTAGTATATTTGACTTCCTACTTTTGCATTCCAGTCCCCTATAAGAAATCGTGTAATTAATAGGATTTTAAATAGGATTTTTAATAAGAGATAAGAAATCAATAAGTTTCAGTTTCATTGGATCAGTTTTTTAAGTAAGTATTTATAATACTGATGAAGAAAAAGTAAATCTTTTTCTAATATATATTTTTGTATAACATGATTTTAATTTTTTATGTCTTAGCCTTATTTTACTCTATTCTGAAAATATCTTTAAGGTTAATACTTTATATATTCTGCTATATCCTGTTAATAGATATAACACCTAGCACATTGCACATGTTTAAAATAGACTGTTAATAGCAAAACACATGGTGCTTACTTTAATAAGCATTGTACAAAGGCTGACTATGATGGAACCAATATAGCTTATAAAACAGCTTGGAATTCACATTTGTTTTTTTATGCCTTATTTGTTTATTTTGTTCCAGATTTATACTGAATTTCACCCTAATGGTCCTTACTGTTGAAAGGGCTTTGCTAAAATATTTGTTTATTTGGTAAACATGTATTAAATACCTACTGAGTGCCAAGTATTAAGTAAGGGACAGGATATAAAGATTAAAGAAATTATAACTTCACATAAATATGCATAAAAATGATTTTTATGCTTGGAGAAGGCAATGGCTCCCCACTCCAGTACTCTTGCCTGGAAAATCCCATGGATGGAGGAGCCTGGTAGGCTACAGTCCATGAGGTCGCTGAGAGTTGGACACAACTCAGTGACTTCACTTTCACTTTTCACTTTCATGCATTGGAGAAGGAAATGGCAACCCACTCCAGTGTTCTTGCCTGTAGAATCCCAGGAACAGTGGAGCCTGGTGGGCTGCTGTCTATGGGGTCGCACAGAGTCAGACATGACTGAAGCAACTTAGCAGCAGCATGCTTGTTAAAAATTACTGATTAATAAAATTTGAAGTAGGTGAGGACACAAAGAATATATGATGGCAGATTGATGATAATGACATGATGGAAAAATAGAGATGAGAAAGGATAGTGGAACTTCATTTAGAGCAAATCAGAGACATTGTTCTATAGGAGAAAAAATGTTCTATAGAAAGAAGATGAATAGAAAATTCAAGAACACAGGACAGTAATTGAAATGGTTAGAATCCATAAAAACATATTGGCCAGGGTAATAAATCTTTATTTTAAATAAAAAATCTTTCACATAAATTATATGATCTTCTCATAATTTTATAGGATTACCCTGACTGGGTTATATGAAGTGAACCTGGACTTGGATTGTGGAGATGGAGGATGTGTGTGTGTGTGTGTGTGTGTGTGTGTGTGTGTGTATGTGTGATGTGACTAAGATCTCTTCTTGATCAATTAGATGAGGTTGGTGAGAGAGATGATGTAAGAATGCCTCCCAGTTTGGCAACATGGGCAACTGAATCAATAGCATTGCAATTTCTTGAGATTAAAAAATGAGATTAAAAATAAAGTGTTAGAAGGAAAGGAAGTTAAGATAAGTAGATGATAAATGTAAAGATGCATGTGTGTAGGTATATATATATATATATATATATATATATATAGAAGTGAAAGTGTTAGTCACTCAGTCATATCCAACTACTTGTGATCCCATGGACAAGCTCCTCTGTCCATAATTCTTCAAGCAAGAATAATGGAGTGGGTTGCCATGCCTTTTCCAGGAAATCTTCCCAAACCAGGGATTGAACTAGGGTATCCTGCATTGCAGACAGATTCTTTACCATTTGAGCATTAGGGAACCCCATACACACACACACACACACACACACACACACACACACACGTGTGTGTGTTTGTGCTAAGTCACTTCAGTCGTGTCTGACTCTTTGCAACCCTATGGACTGTTGCCCTTCAGGCTCCTCTGTCCATGGGGATTCTTCAGGCAGGAATACTGGAGTGGGTTGCCATGTCCTCCTCCAGAATATATATATATATATATATATATATATATATATATATATATGTACACAAAGCCAAAGCTTTGCCTGTGCGTATCACAGTAAACTGTGGAAAATTCTGAAAGAAACGGAAATACCAGACCACCTGATCTGCCTCTTGAGAAATCTGTATGCAGGTCAGGAAGCAACACTTAGAACTGGACATGGAAAGACAAACTGGTTCCAAATATGAAAAGGAGTACATCAAGGCTATATATTGTCACCCTGCTTATTTAACTTATATGCAGAGTACATCATGAGAAACACTGGTCTGGATGAACCACAAGCTGGAATCAAGATTGCCGGGAGATATATGAATAACCTCAGATATACAGATGACACCACACTTCTAGCAGAAAGTGAAGAACTAAAGGGACTTTTGATGAAAGAGAAAGAGGAGAGTGAAAAAGCTGGCTTAAAGCTCAAATTCAGAAAACAAAGATCATAGCATCTTGTCCCATCACTTCATGGCTAACAGATGGGAAAACAGTGGAAACAGTGTCAGACTTTATTTTTGGGGGCTCCAAAATCACTGCAGCTGGTGATTACAGCCATGAAATTAAAAGATGCTTACTCCTTGGAAGAAAAGTTATAATCAACTTAGACAGCATATTAAAAAACAGAGACTACTTTGCCAACAAATATCTGTCTAGTAAAGGTTATGGTTTTTCCAATAGTCATGTATGGATGTGAGAATTGAAGTATAAAGAAAGCTGAGCACTGAAGAATTGATGCTTTTGAACTGTGGTGTTGGAAAAGTCTCTTGAGTGTCCCTTGGACAGCAAGGACATCCAACCAGTCCATCCTAAAGAAAATCAGTCCTGAATATTCATTGGAAGACTGATGTTGAAGCTGAAACTCCAATACTTTGGCCACCTGATGCGAAGAGCTGACTCATTTGAAAAGACCTTGATGCTGGGAAAGATTGAAGGGACAGAGGATGAGATGGTTGGATGACATCACTGACTCAATGGACATGAGTTTGAGTAAACTCCGATAGTTGGTAATGGATAGGGAGGCCTGGCATGCTGCAGTCCATGGTGTCTCAAAGAGTTGGACATGACTGAATGACTGAAATGAACTGAACTGAACTTATATAGTGTTAAAGGTATATATATATATATATATATACACTATAATATATATGGTGTTGTGATGCTGTGTGATATCTAATGTATATATTAATGTGGATATCCTGTCAAATAAGTGGTACTAAAGCAACATGAATAGAAGGTATCACCTTTTTGGAAAAATGAAAGAAGTACACCAAGCTGAGCTAATAAGCCTTCAGTAGTCAGTAGTTAATAGAAAGAACTAAGATAGAAAAGAAAATCAAAGAGATACAGGTTGAAAGAAAGGAAAGAAAGAGAAGTCACTCTGTTGTGTCTGACTCTTTGTGACCCCATGGACTGTAGCCTACCAGGCTCCTCTGTTCATGGAACTTTCCAAGCAAGAATACTGGAGTGGGTTGCCATTTCTTTCTCCAGGGGATCTGCTGGACCCAGAGATTGAACCTGAGCCAGGTCGAGGGGTAGGAGAAAATAACTAGTAGGCGGTGAGTGTAAAAATAAAAGAGAGAGAGAGAAAGTAAGGGGAGAGGGAAGGGAAGGTGATGGTAGAGATTCAAGTATATTATGGTTAACTGTGTGAAAGGAGCACTGTAAAGTATCCATCTGACCTTAGACACATGTAGACTATTGGTAGTCTCAGAGACGTAGTTTTGAAATTATAAGGGTGGGGAAATCTGATTAGAAAAACAAGTGATTCTTGCAGGACCTTGGAACATGATTGAGAAAAGAAAAAAAAGTAGAAAATATTTTGATGGAAATGTGGAGTGAAAAACAATTGGTTGTGTCTTTTAAAATGAGAGTCACTATGGAATGTTTGTATGTTGTTGGAATAACGATTAAGAGAAGGATGCTTAAGATTCAGAGGAAAGAAGTGTTTAAGAAGGCTTGGAGGTGGGACTTGGTTCCAAAAAGATGGTTATATCAGTTTTTGATAGGAAAGAAGATGTATCCACCATTATTAATGAGCTGTGTGTGTGTTAGTCGCTCAGTCGTGCCTGACTCTTTGTGACCCCATGGACTGAAATCCACCAGGTTTCTCTGTCCATGAGATTTTCTAGGCAAGGATACTGGAGTGGGTTGCCATTTCCTTCTCCAGGGGATCTTCCCAATCCAGGGATGGAAAAGAGATTAAAAACCATGTAGATGTAGAGACTTCTTGGATAGAATATGAGAAGTTTTCTGTCAAATAGTTTTTATTTTCTCAATGATTTAATTGGGATGTGAAGTCTTACTTTTTTCTGGAATCCACACAGAGGAATTATGTTAAATAAGTCAGAAAAGACATAATGCTAAGAAAATTTACCTAAGGTTCATTTTTACATAGATTGTAAATCTATAGATTGAAAGAAGCAGTGAAACCCTACAAGACTGATCCAGACTTGCTTGTGAGTGTCCAGGAGTCTCCAGAAGAGGCGTGAGTTGGTGGGGCTCTGCTGCAGGTTTGGAGGCACTGAGTGCAGCAGTGCCTGCATGGTACTCTTTGAAGGAGGCTGCCATTATAAAAGACCATCCCCATGGAAAAGAAATGCAAAGAGCCAAATGGCTGTCTGGGGAAGCCTTACAAATAGCTGTGAAAAGAAGAGAGGCAAAAGCAAAGGAGAAAAAGAAAGATATAAGCATCTGAACTCGGGGTTCAGAGGATAAGAAGAAGAGATAAGAAAGCTTTCTTCAGTGATCAATGCAAAGAAATAGAGGAAAACAACAGAATGGCAAAGACTAGAGATCTCTTCAAGAAAAATAGAGATACCAAGGGAACATTTCATGCAAGATGGGCTCGATAAAGGACAGAAATGGTCTGGACCTCACAGAAGCAGAAGATGTTAAGAAGAGGTGGCAAAAATACACAGAAGAACTGTATAAAAGATCTTGAAGACCAAGATAATCATGATGATGTGGTCACTAATCTAGAGCCAGACATCTTGGAATATGAAGTCAAGTGGGCCTTAGAAAGCATCACTACGAACAAAGTTAGTGGAGGTGATGGAATTCCAGATGAGATGTTTCAAATCCTGAAAGAGGATGCTGTGAAAGTGCTGTACTCAATATGCCTGCAAATTTGGAAAACTCAGCAGTGGGCACAGAACTGGAAAATGTTAGTTTTCATTCCAATCCCAAAGAAAGGCAATGCAAAAGAATGCTCAAACTACCGCACAATTGCACTCATCTCACATACTAGTAAAGTAACGCTCAAAATTCTCCAAGGCAAGCTTCAGCAGTACGTGAACTGTGGATTTCCAGATGTTCAAGCTGGTTTTAAAAAGGCAGAGGAACCAGAGATCAAATTGCCAACATCTGCTGGATCATGGAAAAAGCAAGAGAGTTCCAGAAAAGCATCTATTTCTTCTAGACTGACTATCCCAAAGCCTTGACTGTGTGGATCACAATAAACTGTGGAAAATTCTGAGAGAAATGGGCATACCAGACCACCTGACCTGCCTCTTGAGAAACCTATATGCAGGTCAAGAAGCAACAGTTAGAACTGGACATGGAATAACAGACTGGTTCCAAATAGGAAAAGGAGTACGTCAAGGCTGTATATTGTCACTCTGCTTATTTAACTTATATGCAGAGTACATCATGAGAAATACTGAACTGGAAGAAACACAAGCTGGAATCAAGATTGCTGGGAGAAATATCAATAACCTCAGATTTGCAGATGACACCACCCTTAAGGCAGAAAGTGAAGAGGAGCTAAAAGCCTCTTGATGAAAGTGAAAGAGGAGAGTGAAAAAGTAGGCTTAAAGCTCAACATTCAGAAAATGAAGATCATGGCATCCGGTCTCATCACTTCATAGGAAATAGATGGGGAAACAGTGGAAACAGTGTCAGACTTTATATTTTGGGCTCCAAAATCACTGCAGATGTTGACTGCAGCCATAAAATTAAAAGACGCTTACTTCTTAGAAGAAAAGTTATGACCAACCTAGATAGCATATTCAAAAGCAGAGACATTACTTTGCCAACTAAGGTCCATCTAGTCAAGGCTATGGTTTTTCCTGTGGTCATGTATGGATGTGAGAGTTGGACTGTGAAGAAGGCTGAGCACCAAAGAATTGATGCTTTTGAACTGTGGTGTTGGAGAAGACTCTGAGAGTCCCTTGGACTGCAAGGAGTTCCAACCAGTCCATTCTGAAGGAGATCAACCCTGAGATTTCTTTAGAAGGCATGATGCTAAAGCTGCAACTCCAGTACTTTGGCCACCTCATGCAAAGAGTTGACTCGTTGGAAAAGACTCTGATGCTGGGAGGGATTGGGGGCAGGGAGGAGAAGGGGACGACCGAGGATGAGATGGCTGGATGACATCACGGACTCGATGGGCGTGAGTCTGAGTGAACTCCGGGAGTTGGTGATGGACAGGGTGGCCTGGCGTGCTGTGATTCATGGGGTTGCAAAGAATCAGACACGACTGGAGCGACTGAACTGAACTGCCATTATCCCCATTACTTTCATGTAGTTTGGCCTGAGGTCAAATAACAGGGAGGAACCACTCCCCCACCCATGAACAGAAAAATTGGATTAAAGACTTACTGAACATGGCCCCACCCATCAGAACAAGACCCAGTTTCATGACTCAGAGGATAAACATCTGTCTGCAATGCAGGAGACCCAGGTTCGATCCCTGGGTCGGAAAGATCCCCCTGGAGAAGGAAATGACAACCCACTCCAGTACTATTGCCTGGAAAAATCCCATGGACGGAGGAGCCTGGTAGGCTACAGTCCATGGGGTCGCAAAGAGTCAGACACGACTGAGTGACTTCACTTTCACTTCCCTCTCAGTCAGTCTCTCCCATCAGGAAGTTTCCATAAGCCTCTTATCTTTCTCCACCAGAGGGCAGATAGAATTCAAACCAAACCACAGCAAACTAACCAGTCTGATGACATGGAGCATAGCTTTGTCTAACTCAGTGAAACTAGGAGCCATGCTATGTGGGGCCATGCAAGATGAATGGGTCTGGTGGAGAGTTCTGACAAACATGGTCCACTGGGTGAAGGGATTGACACCACTTCAGAATTCTTGCCTTGGGAATCCCATGAACAGTATGAAAAGGCAAAAAGATAGGACACTGAAAGATTAACTACTCAGGTCAGTAGGTACCCAATATGCTACTCAAGATCAGTGGAAAAATAACCAGAAAAATGAAGAGATGGAGGCAAAGCAAAAACAACACCCAGGTGTGCATGTGACTGGTGATGGAAGTCAAGTCAGATGCTGTAAAGAGCAATATTGCATAGGTACTTGGAATGTTAGGTCCATTAATCAAGGTAAATTGGAAGTGGTCAAACAGGAAACGGCAAGAGTAAACATCGACATTTTAGGAATCAGTGAACTAAAACAGATTGGAATGGGTGAATTTAACTCAGATACCATTGTATCTACTACTGTGGGCAAGAATCCCTTAGAAGGAATGGACTAGTCATCATAATCAACAAAAGTATTCAAAATGCAGTACTTGAAAATGACCTAATGACCTCTGTTCCTCTCCAAGGCAAACCATTCAGTGTCACAGTAATCCAAGTCTATGCCCTGACCAGTAATGCTGAAGAAGCTGAAGTTGATCAGTCCTGTGAAGACCTACATGACCTTCTAGAACTAACACCCCCAAAAGATGTTCTTTTCATTATAGGGAAATGGAATGCATAAAGGAAGCCATGATATACCTGGAGTAACAGGAAAATTTGGCCTTGGAGTACAGAATGAAACAGGGCAAAAGCTAACAGAGTTTTGCCAAGAGAACGCACTGGTCATAGCAAACACATTCCTCCAACAACACAAGAGAAGGCTCTACATATGGACATCACTAGTTGGTCAATAGCAAAATCAGATTGATTGTATTCTTTGCACCAAATATGGAAAAGCTTTATACAGTAAGCAAAAAAAAAAAAAAAAGACTGGGGAGCTGACTGTGACTCAGATCATGAACTCCTTATTGCCAAATTCAGACTTAAATTGGAGAAAGTAGGGAAAAACCACTAGACCATTCAGTTATGACCTGAATGAAATCCCTTATAATTAGAGAGTGGAAGTGAGAAATTGACTCAAGGGATAATATCTTCTGGACAGAGTGCCTGAAGAACTATGGATGGAGGTTTGTGACATTGTATAGAAGGCAGGGATCAAGACCATCACCAAGAAAAAGAAATGCAGGAAGGCAAAATGGTTGTCTGAGGAGGCCTTACAAATAGCTGTAAAAAGAAGAGAGGCAAAAGACAAAGGAGAAAAAGAAAGATATGCTCATTTGAATCCAGAGTTCCAAAAAATAGCAAGGACAGATAAGAAAGCCTTCCTCAGTGATCAGTGCAAAGAAACAGAGGAAAACAATAGAATGGGAAAGACTATACATTTCTTCAAAAAAATTAAGGTACCAAGGGGACATTTTATGAAAAGATGGGCTCAATAAAAGACAGAAATTGTATGCACCTAACAGAAGCAAAAGATTTAAGAAGAGGTGGCAACATTACACTGAAGAACAATACAAAAAGATCTTCATGACCCAGATAATCATGATGGTGTGATCACCAACCTAGAGCCAGATACCCTGGAATGTGAAGTCAAGTGGGCCTTACGAAGCATCAGTATGAACAAAGCTAGTGGAGGTGGTGGAATTCCAGCTGAGCAAAGTACTGCACTCAATATGCCAGCAAATTTGGAAAGCTCAGCAGTGGCCATAGGACTGGAAAAGGTCAGTTTTCATTCCAATCTCAAAGATAGGCAATGCCAAAGAATGCTCAAACTACACGCAAACTTGCACTCATTTCACACGCTAGTAAGGTAACGTGGCTCCTGACATTAATAGTCAAAATTCTCCAAGCCAGGCTTCAACAGTACATGAACGATGAACTTCCAGATGTTCAAGCTGGATTTAGATGTCAGAAGAATGAGAGATCAAATTACCAACATCTGTTGGATCATTGAAAAAGTGGGAGAGTTCCAGAAAAGATAGACTTCAGTTTTACTGACTATGCCAAAGCCTTTGACAGTGTGGATCACCACAAACTGGGAAATTCTTACAATGATTGGACCACCTGACCTGCCTCCTAAGAAATCTGTATGCAGGTGAAGAAGCAACAGTTAGAAATGGACGTGAAACAACAGACTGCTTCCAAATTGGGCAAGGAGTCTGTCAAGGTTGTATATTGTCACCGTGCTTATTTAACTTATATGCACAGTACATCATGAGAAATGCTGGACTGGATGAAGCACAAGCTGGAATCAAGATTGTTGGGATAAATATCAATAACCTCAGATATGCAGATGATAGTACACTTATAGCAGAAAGCAAAGAAAAACTAAAGAGCCTCTTGATGAAAGAGAAAGAGGAGAGTGAAAAAGTTGGCTTAAAACTAAGATAATGGACTCTGGTATCATCACTTCATGGCAAAGATATGGGGAAAAATGGAAACAGTGAGACTATTATTTGGGGCTCCAAAATCACCCCAGATACTGACTGCAGCCATGAAATTGAGAGACACTTGCTCCTCGGAAGAAAAGCTATGACCAACCTAGAGAACATATTAAAAGTAGAGACATTACTTTGCCAACAAAGGTCCATCTAGTCAAAGATATGGTTTTTCAGTAGTCATGTATGGATGTGAGAGTTGGACTATAAAGAAAGCTGAACACCAAAGAATTAATGCTTTTGAACTACGGTGTTGGAGAAAACTCTTGAGAATCCCTTGGACTGCAAGGAGATCCAACCAGTCATCCTAAAGGAAATAAGTCCTGAATATTCATTGAAAGGACTGATGTTGAAGCTGAAACTCCAATACTTTGGCCACCTGATGTGAAGAGCTGACTCATTTGAAAAGACCCTGATTGTGGCAAAGATTGAAAAAGCGAGAAGTGGACGACAGAGAATGAGATGGTTGAATGGCATCACCGACTCAATGAACATGAGTTTGAGTAAGCTCCGGGAGTTGGTATAGGACAGGGAAGACTGGCATGCTTCAGTCCATGGGGTCGCAAAGAGTTGGACACTGAGCGACTGAATGAACTGAAATTTTATGGACAGTAAAATTTCCAAGGTTTGTAGTTTTATTTATTTGTTTATTTTTAGATATACATATATTTATTTTAATTGAGGTTAATTACTTTACAATATTGTATTGGTTTTGCCATACATCAACATGAATCTGCCACAGGTATACACGTGTTCCCCATCCTGAACCCCCTCCCTCCTCCCTGCCCGTACTATCCCTCTGAGTCGTCTCAGTGCACCAGCCCCAAGCATCTAGGGGCTGGCGATTCATTTCATATATGATATTATACATGTTTCAATGTCATTCTCCCAAATAACCCCACCCTCGCCCTCTCCCACAGTCCAAAAGACTCCAAAAGTAGTTTTATTTTTTTAGTAGACTTCAATCCTTTTGCTCTGATTAAGACATTTAATATCAATTCCACACTTACAATATGTAGCAAATAGCCAAAACCAACCAAACAAAGGTCATTCTTTGGTAACCAAATATGGATGTTGAGTAAAATGTAACCTTACTATAAAAGTAAAATATAATTTTATATAACTTTTATAAATATAAATATATATGGTGTTTGGCCCTTAGAGCTTAAATAGCTATACAATATATTCTCATCGAAAATAATAGCTTAAGTTAAGAAAAAGTTATATATGTATGGGTGTCTTATCTATGATTCACTTTTATACAGGAAGCCTCTTAAGTAGAAAAGGACGGGGAAAATTTTAAATGGAACATATGCTAATATTTCATGATAAAATTTGCTTTATAAATAATAGATGCCTTTCAGAAATTTGTAATATAGTATGGTAGGTAATGTTATCTATTTTCTTATAATCATGCAGAAATTACAGTAGCTTTTATTTTGCAGATGGATAATGCTAAGCAAGATGAAAATCCATATTGTTTTTCCCTCATTGTTGATTTGCAGAGAAACCTTACCAAAATATCTTACCAGCTCTACCTGACAATTATTTAAAATTGACTCATATTTCAGAATCTGAAAATAAGTTCCTTTTCTCCGTGGTTGATAACAGCAACAACAGAAATTCAACACTAATGAAAATAATAATAAAAGACAAAAACTTAAAATGTCAAATATTTGAATGTATACATCTAAATCATCTTTCTTATATTTGATAGGTTAGTCTTTAATGTGTTAGTTTAACAAAAAAGTTGGAAAGCTTGAGGTTTTCATTCTATTTATGTTATGAAAAGATTTAGATTACATTAAAGGTTCAACAGGAATAAACTAAGATTAATTTAGCATGTTTTCCCTTATTATCAACATCTATCTGGATTATGTGATTTCTTTAAAATTGCAATTTTGCTTTAAAAATTTTTTTAAATTTCACCATAGATATTATCTGTAGGAAATCTGGTGGCACGGCACATTTCCAATAAGGAATCAGATTTCACCAGAAGCACTATTTCCCAGCACTCCTTTCTGGTAGAAGCTGGTTTCCTGGTGGAAATGATGCTGCTATTAGGATGATCTGAAGTACTCTGGAGAGAGACCTTCTGCTCGCTTACCAGTCAAGCTGGATCCTGCTATGACAGTTGTCAACAGTGCCCTTTCTGATGTCTCCCAGTTGTGTTCCATTTAGAATAAGTACTTAAAGAGACACCTGCTAGGAAAGCCAAAACAGAGAAGCTGCATGATTCTGGCAAACATATGTAGACAATAATATCCCTTTTCTACCTTGAGCAATAACTTAATAAAGCCTTTAAGACAACAGAATCTTAAGTAGTCGCCCTTTTTGTTGTTGATGAGAAAGAGGGATATGGATACCAGCATAAAAAACTTTATTTGTGTGCCTACAGCTGTGATCTGGGCACTGCCACGCTTTCCTGCTGGTATGATTCTCCAGCCATATGCTGATGTTCAAAGTAGAGCCTATGACTCAGGCTGTAGGGCTTGTGAAACTGGCATATAGACTGTCATCTCTGCACTCTCAACATCAAGCAAGCCAGATTTTCCTTTCTCCTATGAAAATTAGACAAGATTCTCCAGGTTGTCAAGCATATAGCTAGTATATATTCTGGAAGATATACAGAGATGTATACTATTTAAGAAGAATGAAATATTAATTGTTGTCTAAGGGGAAGTATAATGATCTCAGAAACTTATTAATATAATCAGAAATAAAATGACACACTCCTAGTCTATCATAGTTTTCAGTGAATAACGGAAAATGATACTCCCCCAAAATAATTTAAACATGACAAATTGTCTGTTTGGGTCAATGGAGTCTGGGGCCAATGTCTGCTTTTCAGAATTTGGGAAGTATTTAAATAGAAGTATTTGAATGAAAAGCAATGTCTGCTTTTCAGAATTTGGGAAGTATTTAAATGGAAGTATTTACTTTGGGACATATTTAAGGGAAAGTATATAAATGGAAGTATTTAAATTCTACAGGTAGAAACAAAGGTAAAATAAACTCTCTTCAGCACATCATATTTGTTCTGCTTCTCTTATTTGACTACAGATAAAAATGTAATCTCTTGGACTGGATAAAGGTCATACAAATGAAAAATGACAGCTTGTATTGCTTTGGGCTACCCCTTAAAGTTGGAATTTGCTCCCAAACTTAGCCTTGCCTAAAATATTGATTCTTATGGTCCATATTGGTCTTGAGGTTTAGTTGGGTTTACTTAATTGCCATCCCCAGTAAAATACTGTATACATGGGAATAAGGTGTGTTTCTTGACTGGGGAATCTACAGTTTATTTTTGTAATCAGAAATCACTTGAAACTCAAAAATTATTTTGCTGGTAATATTTCTGGCACTGAGAGATTTCATAGAGGGAAATGTTTTAGCCAAAGGGCCTATAAAGGCCTTCTCAAATTAGACCCATAGAAAAGCCACAGAGTGGAACTTTAAATATATCTCTAGTTTTTATGTTCCTTAAATTGACCATTCTATAAATGACTACTATATCATCTACACATTTATTTCTGCTAATGCTTTAAGATGAATAGTCAACATGCTTTCTTCCAATGTTTAAAATTTTTGAAAAGGAGGAAAATAATTCCTTGTAACTGAAATGCAATTTTCTAGTAAGTGGATTTTAGGATTGAAAAATATCCAATAGATTGATTGACATAGACAGTGGTTAATAGTCAATTTGCATATTTTCCCCAAAGCAAGCAAAATATCTCCTATCTCACTTTGTGAATGCCCTTTTAAAAGAAATGCTGTTTTTTTTTTTTCCTCAATACTTCCTTTTTATCTGACAATCTCAATTGCTCATTCTTTTTTAAAAATGTAGCAAAACTCACCTCTTAGAGACTAACTCATGTGATTAACTATATCTCACTGATTGCTGAATTGCTCTTCCACACAATTTAACTTAGAAATATACTACTTTTTATTCACTGTAAAGTTGCTTTTGGAGGGAGATGATATCATAGTACTTGGTATATAAATACATTTCCTCTTACCATGGCTTATTGTAATTATTTCTATTTCCTTTACGAGGATCCCCACAAGGTCAAGTACATCATTTTTGTTTCAGCTTCTGGCACATAGTGTGCATTTGATAAAGGTTTGCTGAATGAGAACATTAATAAATATAGAAGTGCCTGTTGAGTGATTCTTTAATTTCTTTGTCCCTTCTTTCACCTACCTACATTCCACCTTATAATCATTGCTCTAATAAAGCATTCAGCTTGACTAAAATTGTTCAGACTTCTCAGAAATAGCTTTCAGTTTCCTAAATAATAGTTTCCCCATATCAACATAGTGGTTGAAACGTACTCAGCTTGCTACTACATGTCCCTGGACAAGCTACGTAACTTTTCTGAGCTTTTGTTTTCCTGTCCACAGAATGAGATAATTTTTGGTAACTCCACACAGGTAGCACTAGTGGTGAACAACCTGCCTGCTAGCGCAGGAGACATGGATTTGACCCCTGGGTCAGGGGTGATCCCTTGGAGGGGAAATAGCAGACCACTCCAGTATTCTTGCCTGGATAATCCCATGGATAGGGAAGCCTAATGGGCTACAGTTCATAGGGTCACAGAAAGTCGGATATTACTGTAGTGTATTAGCACACACTTTGTTTAACAAGGAGTACTGAGTCAGTACCAGCAGTTATTACTACTTCTTACCCTAAAAGTTATATTGAGATATCTGACATTACAGTGGATTGTCTGTTTCTCTCTCTCCCTAAATTTATATTTTATTTGCATCTCTTCAACCAAGAAATCTTCATGGTATCAGAAATAATTCTGATGGTTATGATTCAATAATTCGAGGTAATTCATACCTTACTTTCTGTAGCCTCACTTATCTCGTCTCTTTTGCTCATTATAAACTCCACGAGAATAGAGTGAGATTGATCATGCTGGTTCTTGGAAAAAGATACCAACTTTGTAATGGAAATTTTAAACCCACAATTTTCTTTTATTAGTTTAGTACAATGATTAATATTCTCAAAATAAACAAAAGAGTAAAAGCCTAAGAGTATCTAACATCAGACAGGCTTTTATTAGTGTCATATAAAAGTCATTTAACTACTATGTGGTTAAAACTGTCTTATTTAAACCACGTTATGTCACAACACTGTTGCAGATAAGGTGAATAGTTCACCCTTCACTGTGTGTTCAGTCACTCATAATTAAACCTCACAATGTAAAATTTCACTTTAGAAGTCCTTTAGACTCTAGATGGCATAAGAGCTGAAAAATCTCTACGTGTGCAATTTGTCATTTATGAATGGATTTTGTTTCCAAGATGTGTTGTTAAGGTCAATTATTTAAAATTAGAAAGCCATTTTACTACTGAAACAATGTATTTTAAGAAGTTAGGTGAATAGGCTGGCCCACAAACAATTTGTTCATAAATTATCTAAAGAAAAGGCTTACAGAATGTTACAAATACATTACTGTTATGTGGGAAAATGCTTTCAGGAGTTCAAATGGGATGCCAAGACTGTTTTTCCCTTCATTCTGGATGATAATTTCGCTGTTTCTCATCTAATTCAATTTCTATACAGATGAGTCAAGCCTCCCTCATCTCAAGCCTGGAGCTTAGAGTAGGAAGTCGAAAAAGGAAGGCATCAGGATGGTCTTATGAAAGGGGTTGTGAGTAAACAAGGAGGAAGAGTGGGGCTGGCTTAGGGAAACAGAAATAAGGTTTTCTTTATCATCCCTTATAGTTGTGCCTGTGTATCAGCAGTCTCCAAAGTGGGAAGCACAGTCACCCAAGGATAGTTGAAATGACAAATTATAGTGTGGGAAAAGTATTAGAATCAAAGGTTATTTTTTCTTGAAGAAAATAACATTGAATATTCTAAAATTTAATGTATGGATTGAGATTCCAATCACACCCACATCACCAAGGTCACTGTGGTCATCCTCACCTTTTGAGGCCATCTGAAGGAAAGTAGGAGAACCATAACGTGGAAAAATCAGCAGTAGTTTCTTTAATGACACATTTGATTTCACTGTAATGTATCATGCATTAGTTTCCACACTTCTGTTCATAGAATAATGATTATATTATCCTATTACAGTTAAAGTAATCCTCAGGCTTTCTAGATGGTGCTAGTGGTAAAGAACTTGCCTGTCAGTGCAGGAGACAAATGTTCCATCCCCGGGTCAGGGACGAACCCCTGGAGAAAGGCATGGCAACCCACTCCAGTATGCTTGCCTGGAGAATCCCATGGTCTACATTTTTGTATCTTTGGTGGGCTACCCAAAGAGCTGGACATGACTGAAGTGACTTTGCATGCATGTACACATGGTCAGCAATCCTCATGTGTCCGTTTTCAAATGGACCAAGTACAAACTTGCCAACTGAACACAAAAATAGATGCAGGAAACATCAAGAAAATGACATGTCTATTCCTAGAATAAGCTTTACATCGAATACATTATAGTTTCTAAATTAACTGATGATCAAAAAATGAATAGGCAGATATTGCATTGACTGTTATTTTTTTAAAGTGTGAGATATATGAGCAAAATAGTTTGAAACCACTGCTCTAGATAACCACCCTGTCACCTCTTCATTTCCCTGTGAGGACCTCCAATATGTCTGACCTCTTCTTCCACTGCTCCACCTTATGCCTCTAAAGTAGGTTCTCTTTTTTGTAACTGACTGTGGAACATATGCAAATCTCATGAGGATTTTTAAAATAAAACAGTCATGCTGTGGTGTCTTGCTACTTGGAAGCTTGCTTTTGTTCTTGCTTGTAACAAGCTCAGATCATAAGAAGGGGCAAAAAATTAAAGATAAACCTTTAAATTTGTAAAAGACTAAAGGAGAATTTTAAAAGATACTATAGTTTTTAGAACATGAGTGAAGGTAATTAGAAACAGAGATGGATGCAAGGATTATTATGCCATGAGGAAGCCACAAGACAGAACAAAACATGGAGCTTCTCAGAGGGCTGATTCCCCTGATGTTACCACAATTCTTTGAACAAGGACCTGAATTCAAGGGAAGAAAAGAGCAGTTTAAGGGGATGGTTACAGCCAGTAGTGTTACTGGCTGAGTATTAGTTGGTAAGGAGATGGACATACTACATGAACAATAGGGAAGTTTCCCAAGGCCACTTGTTTGTTCACCAGATACTGGATGAACATTTTTATATAAAGTGTGGACAAAGAAAAGATAGTGACCAATCTTCTAGTGAGTTTTATTTTCTTATTTAATTTTACTGCTTTAAAGAAAGGATGGTAAGGACAAGAATGAGTCAGAAAGCTTAAGTGTCTTTTATAACTACCAGTGACTCATGCTGATCTTGAGGCATTTTGTTTGCTAAAACCAGATTTTGAATTTCTATATCAATGTAATGGAGATCAGAATGATGTCAAAACATTCTTGTGAAAAATAAATGAGACAGTGAACCAGGATTTCAGAAGGATATTTTTGGAAATAGCCGTGTTTCTCAACAACTAGGCCACAAAGTGATTTCAGGACTCGTTGCAAACTACGCTGTAGAATATTGAGGAAAACTAGGTGTTGCACATATGCCTGATGCAGAGAGCAGCAGCAGTAATTTCATAAGCAGAGGAAAGGCTGCAAAAATTTAATTTGCATGACATAAGCCATTTCCATGTTCGCCTTCAGTATCTAACACTAGATTACAGTAAAAGGTAAACAAAGACCCACAAAAAGAATAGGCATTGCATGTGGACAGTGCTTTGGAAAAAATTGTTATTTTTTTGCTGGGTTTTATAGCAATTGTCTCTCATTCTCCTTCTACCAGTCTTTGTGTCTGTGATGATTCTCAAGTATTTAGTAGGAAAACATGACTGATCTGTTTAAGGTGAAAGAGAATCCAGATTTTGTACACATTTTAGCAATTTTAAGAACTAACTCTGTGTGTGTGTGTGTGTGTGTGTGTGTGTGTGTGTGTGTGTGTTAAATCTCCTCAGTCTCTGTGTGCATGTGTGCTAAATTGCTATCCAACTCTTTGTGACCCTACAGACTATAGCCCACAAGGCTCCTTAGTCCATGGGGTTTCTCCAGGCAAGAATACTGGTTTTGGTTGCTGTGCCCTCCTCCAGGGGATCTCTGCAACCCAGGAATCAAACCGACATCTCTTAAGTCTCCTGCACTGGCAGAGTAGTTCTTTACCACTAGAGCCACCTGGGGAAGCCCCTAACCTTATTCAAGTTATTTGACTTCTTGCGTTGCAAGGGGTGTGTGTGTGTGTGTGTGTGTCTGTGTCTGTGTGTGTTGGCAATATACTCAGGTGGACCTCTCCATAATCAGTGTGGATCAGCATAAGCAAGATTAGAAAATAAATATGCATTATAATTTAGTTTTCTACCTAGGTGTTAAGGATGTTTGCACTCAGCTGAGGTCATATACTTAGAATAAAAGTTATATTACATCAATTTTCTTAAGATCATGTTTAATGATCCAATATCATCTTTTGTATAGCACACTATTGTTTAAGAGTAGCCTGAGGTCTCAGTTGTAACGTAATCAGAATGTTTCTTTATGAAACATAAATGGGTAAGGAGCAGTGTATTTTTATTCTTTTAACCAAAATATCTTTTGGCCTTTGAATTTCTTTTGGATGTATTATTTGAAAAAGCTTTTTCTCATTTTATTATTCCTATTTTGTTTCTGCTCTTCATCAGGACAAACACATGTTCAAGGACACATCTGAAGGATGGAATTTATGGGCTGCCTGTTCCAGTGTGCATTAGATTTCAGCCCTTGAATAGATTAGTTTAAGCAATTAAAAGAGACACCATATAAACCTTACACAAGCATATAATGATGCCAGGAGGCAGTAATGTCCTGGGGAGAATATAAATCAAATAATCTGAATAGGATTATATTGAGGTCCCTTTTCAAAAATGCAGAAGAGAGCATAAACTTTTCTGTGCATTCATTTATTGTCTTATTCAACATTTATGAGAAGACAGAAAAAAAATGTAGCTTTAAAAACGGGATTTTTAAGGACACATCAGTAAACATTATTCTGGAGGTTTGTGTTTGGTTTTGTTTATATTCATTTGCATATTATGGACTGCTGTTTGCATAATAAGACCACTGTTATTTCTAGTCAGTCTATGGATGATTACACATATGAATAACACAATCGTGTATCCTTTGTGATACACATGATTGTAATCTCTGAAAGAATCCTGACAGTTCTTTGTGCTAAAGACTAGTGAATCATGCTTCAGTGTTAGATGACAATTTCACATTCAAAAGGAGGGAGATTCTAAAACACATAGAATCATCCAAAAGCACTTCAAATCCACAGGGCTATGATTAGAAAGCTGATCTCATGCATGGTCAAAGATTTGGACAACTTGACCCACTTTGATCAATATCTAAGACTGACAGGATTGTGCAGTGCTCTGCATAGACAAGACAGTCAAACAATCAGATGGAGGAGGCGGTAATTCTGACATTGATCATTGGCTAGTCAGAAGAATTCAATATAGACTGCCATCTCCTTTTTATGACTTTTTTTTTTTTGATAATCAGACACACTCCAAGACTTGAACCACAATGGAGAAGAGGGGTGAAGAATAACAGAAACATTGCTGTCTGAAACAGTCTTATTAATTACCCTCTGGAAATGTTAGAATCAGTCTAGTGAATCAAAAGGGGCCCAGACTGAGAACTCAGAAGAAGAAAGCTGGACATGTGTGAAAAATGGGGCTCAGTCTGTTTTAATGCCTTACTTTTTCCTAAGGTCTATCAAAGAAATGCCTCACATGCTTGATATTCTCAGCATGCAAGAAATTTCAGATAGACTGCACATTTCAACAGATTATGTTTTAGATTCTTCTGCAGTGAAAATTATGTGAGAGTAATAATCATCACACCACCTCTAGTTTTTATGCATCTAGATGTTCTGAAATTCTAATCAGAGTTTCATGAATCATCGACCTGGAACAACTTCTATAGGTGTGAGATAATCTAGTTTTCCTTTGCAAGACTATCTAAAGCAGGTTTGCTTTTCTATTTCCTTTTCTTTTAAAGAGTACATAATTACAGAAAAGCAAAGAGGGAGAATTGGATCTGGAAAGACACCTTAACAGTGCATATATATGCATATATTTTGGACACATAACCAAGACCTAAAATATAGTTGCTATCAATATGGTTATCTTAAGACCTATTTTTTTCCAGGAGACACTTCCAATTAACTTTTAGTGTTAAAAAAGAAAGTATAGCTAATTATGCCTCAAGAATATGTGCATGTCCCATTTCAGAATTATATAAGAAGCACAATCTAATAGTTGATATTTAGAATAGACTTTTTTTTTTAGAATTGATTCTGTGTATATCTGTGAAAATAGAATTTTTATTAAAAATACCATGTTGGTCACTTTAGGTCAAAGCACAACTATTTCTAAGATTTTTGGCAATGATTGCTAGAAAGTAAATTAATCAATGTTTGTTATTTTAAAATAATAGTTTGAAACAGAAGGTATTTAACTGATGTTCACAATCTAGTACCATGTAAAAAATTCTGGTCCAGGGAGTCATATTTAGATTTCTCAATCATACTACTGAAGCAGAAGATAAAGTATTCTTTTACCTGATGGGATTACTCTATGGACATAGTTATAGGCACCAGATTCTAGTGACTTCAATTTATTACTGCTTTATAAGCTAGCAGTACAATGTTGGAAATGAAAAGTGACTTCATATATCATTTGATTTGGGTTGTAGGGGAGGTCTAAAACTCAAAAAGGATTAAATGGTGGATTTGACACTCCATAGAAAAGTATGGAATGGAAAATTGAGTATGTTACAAAATATTAGGAAAAGAAATGCAATCACTTAGAAATACATACAAAAGCAAGTATGCCAAAAAGATTTCATTTTTAATTTTGAAGAAGTAGGTGGGCAGGTTACTGGAATGCTATAGAAATAAACAGGTGATGTCAGCATGGCTTCAACAGTCTTTATTAGATATATTTAAGGGAAAAGAAGAGGTAATCATGTTCTAGGTATTATGGTCTAAGGGAATCCAGCTGTACTTGAGGGGAATGAATGCCTTGTGATAAAAGACAGAGTGAAAAGATCCCAGTTGGAATTTCAGCTCTGGCACAGTTTCCTCTTGAGGAAATCATTCACATTTTCTATTTGTCTCTATAAAACAGAGATAGTATATTAAAGAGCTATTGTGAGTTACATATGTGTGGTTGTTAAACTATTATAAGCGATCAAAAATGGTAGATGTGAATATCATATTAGAAAGAGGTCTCTGGTGTTATGATATGGGCATTTACCCTGGTATGATTTTTGTCAATGATTTTGATGTACACATACATCATATTTGCACTCAAAATAAGTCTAAATTGATAGCTAATGTATTAAATGATTGACCTAATCAAAGCTTAGAAAATCTTGACTAGTTGAAACAGCATGTTCAAATTAACAACATGAAATAAGGTCTTCCTCTTAAACACAAGAAAGTGTCTAGAAGAAGCAAGGACGAAGGAGTCATGATTTGACATCTCATCTTAAAGACTTAGGAACTGCTAGCTGATTGTAAGTGGACTATGAGTCATCTTGTGATGAGAATGCCAAGAAAAGCTAATGGAACCTTGGGCATCCTGAATAGAAGGACACTGCACAGAGCTGTGGAAGAAATTCCCACAGTCCTCTGCGCTGATGAAAACAACTGGTGGTTAATACATTGTTCTGGACATTGCTCTGTGAGAGAGGCAACATTAGAAAAGAACAAAGAAATATCTGGAAATATACCTTATGAGGAGAGTTGGTAGCTTAAGTGTGGCAGTCAGCTGTGAGTATTTCAAAGGAAATATATGGAAAAAGAAAAAAACTTCTTTCAAACTTTATCTGATAAAATGTAGGATTAATGGGAGTTATATAAGCAGGTAAATTTGGATTTTCTTGTAATGAAGACACTTCTTTCAAACTAAGTTCTTAAAAAGGAATGCTTTCTCTTATGAGGTGGCAAATCTCTTGCCAGTATAAGTGTTAAAGCAGATGCTGACTGATTTCCTGTTAGAACTGGATGAGAATCTCCCTCACTTCACAACCATATACTGAATGCCTGCTGGATACCAGGGTTACAAAGATAATGAACAGAGACTAGAAAATGGCACGAGTCTTAAAACAGTAATATATGCCAGTGCCCCAGGATGTAAGGGGCACCCAGCCCACTCCATGACCTCCCGCTAGCCTGTAAATGTGTAAGTCTATAAGAAAGTTTAACAGGTAAAAAATAAAATGATCAAATTAAATCCTTGATATCAAAAAATGTAGATTTAGTTTTGATAATGTTTATTATAAAGAAGTTGTTATATTTTATTTGTATGTATTATTTGTTTTTATATTGCATTTGCTATTATTATACTATATATTGAGCTTACCTCTGAGTTGGATGGCCCTATTAATTGTGAAATATGAATTTGTGCCTCAGTATTTGGGAAAACTGTGTTACACTAAAGCAGTGCTGTCAAAAAAGAAAATATTTTCGATCTTAGCTAACCTATACAATAGACATATATGGTTCTGAGGACTGTAAGTGTGACTAGGATGAGTGAGGAAATAATTTTTTAATTTTGTTTAAGGTATATTAAATTTAATTAGACACCTATTGCTAGCAGCAACAATATTGGACAATGCAGCTTTAAACACCTGGATCAACTTGATATCACTAAAAACAGTTGCATCTATCAATTAATAAGCATACATATATAGTAATAAATTCTCTTTGTTTTCTTTAGTATTATGAGAGATTAAATTCATGCTACTGTTTGGGTATAACTTATATAGGTTATATAACATATAACCTATATGTTCAAATAACGTATCTTGGAATCTGTCTCCTCTTTGAGAATTTATAGTATACTTGAAACTTTAAACCTCACTTTGCTAATGTCAGATCAAAAGCTCTTGAGATAACCTTCCTGCCTTGTTCCTTTCCTTTCACATAAGTTAGGTCTGTAAATTAGGCAGTGAGGTTTGCACTTGATATATAACTTATTCATATATTAGGGGTCAGGCTATGGGCCACTTTTAGTTTATTCACTTGGCGTTATGTCTTTGCATTTTATTTGCTGACATTTTCTAATTCTAAGTTACTAACAACTCTGAACAGAAAACAATTCCAGCTTTCCTTTCATATTCACCCTTTGTTTGCCATTGTTTCACCTCTTCATCATAGTTCATTTGTGAACATTCCATTGACTAAGTCACTGAATTTATGAACACAGCTATGTCCTCACAACTCTGCAGCAAAAGATATAGTGTACTAAAATCCTTGTGAATAGTGTTCACCTCACTATGAAGGCAGTTATGTTCTTATCTAAATATCATAGAATCATAGACATTTAGAAAAAACGAGTTTAAGAAATATTTTAATTTCTCTACTGCTTTGAGATAAAACTGCATTTATCTTAGCTTCTGATGTTGGCAATTTGACCTCTGGTTCCTCTGTCTTTTCTAAGTCCAGCTTGAATATCTGAAAGTTCTCAGTTCACATACTATTGAAGCCTAGTTTGGAGAATTTTTACCATTACTTTACTAGCTTGTGAGATGAGTATGATTGTGTGGTAGTTTGAACATTCTTTGGCACAGCCTTTATTGAGATTAGAATGAAAATTGACCTTCTCCAGTCCTGTGGCCACTGCTGAGTTTTCCAAATTCATGCTGAAGTTTGACAGAAAACAGCAAAATTCTGTAAAGCAGCTATCCTTCAATGAAAAATAAATAAATTAAAAAAACAACAACTGAAGAACAAATTTACTGGCATATTGAGTGCAGTACTTTAACGTCATCATCTGTTAGGACTTGAAATAGCTCAGCTGGAATTCTATCACCTACATTAGCTTTGTCCATAGTGATTCTTCCTAAGGCCCACATGATTCCACACTCCAGGGTATCTGACTCTAGGTCAGTAATCACACCATTGTGGTCATTTGGGTCACTGAGCTCTTTCCTCACTTGTTTCTTATACAGGTGAATAATTTTATTTTTTTTTAATTGAGCAATTTTAAACTCACACTGAGGTGAAGATACAGAGATTACCCATATACCCCTACTCCACACATACATAGCCTCACCTATTATCAATATTCCCTACCAAAGGGGTACATTTACTGCAAGTGATGAATATGCATTGATACATCTTAATCACCCAAAGGCCATAGTTTACATTATGGTTCATTCCTGGTATTATACATTCTGTGGATTTGGACAAAAGTATAATGACATGTGCCCATCATTATAGATAGTACCACATGAAGTATTTCTACCTCTCTAAAAGTCCTCTGTGCTCTGCCTATTCATCCCATCCAACTGCCCAACTTCCAGCATCTGGAAATCACTGATCTTATTGTCTCCATAGTTTTCCTTTACTCAAATATCATATAGTTGGAATCATTTAGCATGCAGTTCTTCAGGTGGGCTTCTTTCACTTGGCAATATGCATTTAAGATTCCTCCATGTCTCTTCATAGCATGACAGTTCACTTGGTTTTAATTCTGAATAATATTCTGATGTCTGGATATAGCAATTTATTTACCCATTTACCTACTGAAGGACATCTTAGTTGCTTCCAAGTTTTGGCAATTGCTAGTAAACCTACCATAAGAATCTTGTGGAGATTTTTGTGAGGACATGTGTTTCCAGCTTCTCTGGGCAAATGCCAATAGCTGAATCTCATGGTGAAAGTATATTTAGCTTTTCAAGAAACAGCCAAACTGTCTTCCAAAGTGGCTGTACCATTTTGCAGTCCCACCAGCAATGAATAAAAGTCTCTCTTGTTCCACAACCTTGCCAGTCTTCTGTGTTAGATTTGGGCCATTCTAATAGGTGAGTTGTGATATCTTATTATTGGCTTAGTTTTTTAGTTTTTATAAAAATGTTTTTATGTTATCTCATTTGATACTTGAAACATCTTAAAACAAGTGGGATAAGCAGGAAAATAATTACTGTCTCTGTTTGCTAAATGACAAAACTGAAGTTAGACATATAAAAGACTTGCCCTAGGGCTTGTGTGTGTTGAACTACAGAGAGGGGGGAAAAACAGACCTTCTTTGCATAATGCCCCTCATCTTCATGTGAAGAAATAAGGACACATGAGTATATGACAAATACTTTTAAAATATGGTATACAATTGAGCTAATTCCTAGTTCATGGCATAAATTCGTAATAAGAACATTTTCAAAAGGATTTAGGTGACCTAAATTCAATTCTCAAATATGTAAAGTACTTTTTGACCTTGAATTTCTGGCTTCTTCTCCTTACTTTATAATTTGACATCGATTTGTATGTTTTAAACAAGTGTATCTAAATCAAAAATACATTTTATATGATGATTTACACATATGTTTTCACGTATTTTATCTTCTCCTTAGTGGAACAACTCTAGATAACATTAAAAATCAGAGATCATTCTATTAATATGGTAATAGTGTTATCACCTTTACTATGTTATTAGGGCATAATGAGTTGCTGTGATTAAAAATAATTATTCTTTCATAAGCTTTATGATAAATAAATTATGAAACCTTTTGCAATCGATTAACAATAAATTTCTGATATAAGGTGTGATGACCCTGAGGGAGAAAAAGATATAGACTATTTAACATAGATAGAAAAAATAGAGATTTGTAAAAGGTCATGACTAGAATGTTTGGCTAAGCAGCTTGCTTTTGAGGCTATATGGAGGAGGCTGCAATAGTTTGATGAGTGTAATCTGGAAGGCTTCCTAAGCATATGGAATGGTGAGAAAAAGTGTTGCAGAAATGCTAGCGAGGAAACATGAACATTGGGTAAATCAAGGGAAAAACCTGGGGGAAGGGAAATGCTTGAAGGAAGGAGATGAGAACAGATGTAGAGATGGTCACTGTCTATTTTGACATCATGAAATTATTTTGAATATGCTCTTTAAAAGAATAAGCTACTAAAATAGTTCAATAAGAGGCTAAACTGAGAGTAGTTAAGGAAGCTTTTACATAATAGCAGTTCCCTGTTTCAGCATATTGATTAAAGTAGATTTAAGAATGCCCAGTAATGGTTAAGCTGGAGTCTTTACTTTGATGACTTGCACAGCATCATAAATGACTTTATATTTATTTCCCTTCTTCATGTAAGGACATCTACAGTGTATGAAAAATTTTAAATTCTTGTTGCCTTTATTTATAAAAATAAATATTAAATTTTTTTTCAAATTGTGCAGAAACCTACTTTCTTCCTTTACTTGATGCATCGCCTTTAGCAAATAAAAGATACATGTTTAATAGTTTTAGATGTTTAGTTGACAACATTAGATAGATACAAGGTAAATAGTTCTATAATGCCTCCCACTGAAAAAAAAAATTACAGTGCTAATTAACCTTTCAGTCAGTTCAGTTCAGTTTAGCTACTCAGTCATGTCCGACTCTTTGCGACCACATGAATCGCAGCACGCCAGGCCTCCCTGTTCATCACCAGCTCCTGGAGTTCACTCAAACTATGTCCATCGAGTCAGTGTTGCCATCCAGCCATCTCATCCTCTGTTGTCCTCTTCTCCTCCTGTCCCCAATCCCTCTCAGCATACTGAGTCTTTTCCAATGAGTCAACTCTTCGCATGAGGTGGCCAAACTACTGGAGTTTCAGCTTTAGCATCAGTCCTTCCAATGAACATCCAGGACTGATTTCCTTTAGAATGGACTAGTTGGATCTCCTTGCAGTCCAAGGGACTTCTCAAGAGTATTCTCCAGCACCACAGTTCAAAAGCATCAATTCCTCGGTGCTCAGCTTTCTTCACAGTCCAACTCTCACATCCATATATGACCACTGGAAAAACCATAGCCTTGACTAGACAGACCTTTGTTGGCAAAATAATGTCTCTGCTTTTGAATATGCTGTCTAGGTTGGTCATAACTTTCCTTCCAAGGAGTAAGTGTCTTTTAATTTCATGGCTGCAGTCACCATCTGCAGTGATTTTGAAGCCCCCAAAATAAAATCTGACACTGCTTCCACTGTTTTCCTGTCTACTTCCCATGAAGTGATGGGACCAGGTGCCATGATCTTCGTTTTCTGACTGTTGAGCTTTAAGCCAACTCTTTCACCCTCCTCTTTCACGTTCATCAAGAGGCTCTTCAGTTCTTCTTCACATTCTTTCATAAGGGTGGTGTCATCTACATATCTGAGGTTATTGATATCTCTCCTGACAAGCTTGAATCCACCTTGTACTTCTTCCAGACCAGTGTTTCTCATGATGTACTCTGCGTATAAGCTAAATAAGCAAGGTGACAATATACACCTTTAGCATATATTTTTACTTCAAAAGAATATTTACATAAGAAGGTTATTCCAGATAATTGAAGGAATAGTTTGGAAATTAATTCTATCTTCTGAAATTGGGCAGTAATTTTGCCAGAAAAGGACTCAAGAGGTTAAAAGAAAAAAATTCCTTAATTTAAGATACATTAGAATTCTGAAGAATTTTCTTTTTTTTTATATTTGTCACAAGAAACCATCCCATTACAATAGATTGAACCATTAAAAAAAGCACACTGCAGGTCTGCAGTGTCTTAATCATTTAATCTCATTTTTTTAAAATTTAACAGCTCTCTTTAAAAATTGTTATTGAAGTATAGTTGATTGACAATGTAGTTTTAGTTTCAGGTAAACAGCAAAGTGAATGAAACATATATATCTATATATATATATATATACACACACACACACACACACACATATATGTGTGCACATACATGAATCCATTCTTTTTTTCTTTAAGACTTTTCCCATATAGGCCATTACAGAGTAGAGTTCCCTTTCCTGCACAACAGGTTCTTATTAGTTATCTGTTTTATCTATAATAGTGTATATATCAATTCCAATTTCCCTTTGCTACACAACAAGTTCTTATTAGTTATCTGTAGTAATGTATATATATCAGTCCCAGTCTCCCAATCTATCCCTCCCCTCGCCTTATCCCCTCATAATCATTGTTTTCTACATCTGTGATTTTACACTTGTTTTGTAAATAGGTTCATCTGTACCCTTTTTTAGATTCCACATATAAGTGATGCCACATATTTGTCTTTCTTTGACTTACTTTTAAGTAAGAGAGTTGAAGAAGAAAATTTGACAAAACCATTGTGAAAGTATGCAGTCACCACAATTCGTTTCCCTTTCATGTGCTTACTAATATCAGTGGATTACTTTTGTCTGTTTTTATCTGGTTTTCCTAGCCTTGTCTCAGAGGAAGCAGCATATGTAACCACAGTGAGAAGTATTCCATTGAAGACTGATCTTGAAATGCAGCAGATAGTGCTGTGTTGTCCAGAAAGTGATAGAGAAAAAAGATTTCACTTCATGTCTGTTTCGTACTTACCCTGTTGCCAGTAAATATCCAAGTTACCACTGGTTTTCTGAACGTAGCGGCAACTGAGTTTGTTCTATATATTCACTCCTTGCAGCTATAAACAAACATTTTAAATCTATGAGACAATGTATTATTGTTTTCATTATTAAATCTGGAAACTACACATAATATTACTAGTAGTTTTAATATTTATATCATTATAATCTTAATGTGTTATTTAACATACAGCAGGAACACAAACTTTCTCTAAAAGAATATCTAACAGTATAATATCTATTACACTTGTTTCCAAAAAATGTTGCTTGACTGAAAATTATTACTCCATGTAAGATCAGGAACATATAAGACTCTGCTTCTAGACTGACAAAATAAATCCATATGTCCATTGCATATTGATTCATTCATTTGTGTTTTTCTTGACTCACCCAAAGAAGGATAATCAACATTTTGAGATTTCACATGGAGATGCTACCCTATCTTTGTCATCTTTGATCAACAAATGTGCTTGTAAGATTATTTGAATACTTTTGTCACATCAACTCTGCATTATTAGAAAAACATTTTTTCAAGTGCTGACACCAGTCTTAAAAACAAAGTTTTATCATATTACTACACTTAATATGGGAATCGTTAAGAATATCTAAGCAGTGAATTTTTTAACCCTACTTTGATTCTCACTGGATTTAAACACATCTACTGGGAGATAGTGAAGGACAGGGCATGCTGCAGGTCATGGGGTTGCAAAGAGTCAGACATGATTTAGTGGCTGAACAATAACTACATCTGAATATTCTTTTAATGAGAGGAACACCAAAACCTAGTGGCAAATATGACACGGAGATTAAAAATATATATACTTATAAGACGAAGTGTAATGTGGGAATTCATATGGCATTTTACTCTTCCAGAAATTTGAATTTCCTCTTAGCACTACAATCCAGTGTTTGATTTTTGCTTTAACTTTTCAGTGATTATATAAAAGAAGAGATATAATTGTTGAGGTATTTTTTCCTTGGTTGTATTTGTAGTACTTAAGAAACTGTTTTGACTCACATCCAGTTTTGCAACTTTTCTCAGATACTTGAAGACAACTACTTATGGTATCTGTCAACTTTAATGTGAATCTAGAACCTGCCTGCCAATGCGCGAGACGTGAGACAGGGGTTCAGTCCGTGAACTGGCAAAGTCCCATGGAGAAGGGCACAGCAACCCACTCTGGTATTCTTGCGTATAGAATCCCATGGACTCAGGAACCTTGTGGGCTACTGTCCTTAGGGTCACGAACAGTTAGATATGACTAAACTGACTTGGTACCCACACAAGAATTTTACACAAGTCTTAATTTAGAATATTAGAACTCTAGGTGAGTTCATAATAAAGCTTTATTCATTAAAGGTCCTTTTCATTATTCCTTTCTCCAATAGAACCAGTTTTATCTAATACATTATTAAGTAGTTATATCTTACAATTTTTATTAACCAAATACATCTATGCATTGATAAATATAAAAATTCTAATGCTGCTTTATTCAATTGATTCAATTCTATCCAAGCAAAAATACTTGAAATTTTAGACTGTGAAGTCTTAACTTGCTAAATATTTAAACTACATAAGTTTAACTTCAATATTTATTAAATGTGGAAAAGAATATAGATATATTTTTTCCTTTGAGAACCTTGTGAAGAATTTCACTTCTTTGTCAGTTCACTCAATAACAATTTAGCATTAGGCAATGTGTTTTCTGAGAGCAACATTGAAGCTAAAGTGACTGATTTCTTGCCATCATTTTGAGCAAAGTCTAGTGGCCCTTATTTCAGGGATATAATCCCCATGTTACATAAATAAACAATGAGTTCTTTGCTTGCTTTTATAACACCCTTTAAAATGATACACCAGTGGAAAATTTGAACATATGCTTTAAATTTAACACAAGGTTTCTTTTTAAGCCCATTTTAAATTGTATGATTAAAGAAAAATAGAAGCGGTAGAATTTTTGTACTATAGGTATTATGGTCATGGTATTGTCGGTGCAAATCAGTTGAGGAAAAAATAAATAGACAGCATTCAGAAGTTTTAAATATATATAAGTATTTAAATATATATCTCCATCCATTTATAGGGATTCCCTGGTGGCTCAGAGGTCAAAGCGTCTGCCTCCAATGTGGGAGACCTGGGTTTGATCCCTGGGTTGGGAAGATCCCCTGGAGAAGGAAATGGTAACCCACTCCAGTATACTTGCCTAGAGAATCCCATGGATGGAGGAGCCTGGTAGCCTGCAGTCCACAGAGTCGCAAAGAGTTGGACAAAACTGAGTGACTTCACTTTCACTTTTCACTTTCACTTTTCATCCATTTATATAGATTTTCCACAACTGCTAGTGTCTGCATGACAAATAAATAAATCATGCATTGTTTGCTTATTTTACCAATTGATAGCCTATACCATAGAAACCAAGCCAGATATGGATAAATATGTATTTATTAATAATTTGAACAATTCATCAACATTGTTTTGAAGTTTCATAAGTTAATTGAACATTACCATTAAAAATTGATTAGTGATCACCTGTTCAGTTTCAGTTCAGTCACTCAGTCGTGTTTGACTTTTTAGACCCCATGAATCACAGCATGCCAGGCCTCCCTGTCCGTCACCAACTCCTGGAGTTCGCTCAAACTCATCTTCATCGAGTCAGTGAAACCATCCAGCCATCTCATCCTCTATCGTCCCCTTTTCCTCCTGCCACCAATCCCTCCCAAAATCAGGGTCTTTTCCAATGAGTCAACTCTTTGCATGAGGTGGCCAAAGTACTGGAGTTTCAGTTTTAGTTTCAGTTTTATCATTCCTTCTAAAGAACACCCAGGGCTGATCTCCTTTAGAATGGACTGGTCGGATCTGCTTGCAGTCAAGGGGACACTCTAGAGTCTTCTCCAACACCACAGTTCAAAAGTATCAATTCTTCAGTGCTCAGCTTTCTTCACAGTCCAACTCTCACATCCATACATGACCACTGGGAAAAGCATGGCCTTGACTAGATGGACCTTTGTTGGCAAAGTAATGTCTCTGCTTTTGAATATGATATCTAGGTTGGTCATAACCTTCCTTCCAAGGAGTAAGCGTCTTTTAATTTCATGGCTGCAATCACCATCTGCAGATTTTGGAGACCAAAAAATAAAGTCTGACACTGTTTCCACTGTTTCCCCATCTATTTCCCATGAAGTTATGGGACCAGATGCCATGATCTTCGTTTTCTGAATGCTGAGCTTTAAGCCAAACTTTTCAGCCTCCGCTTTCACTTTCATCAAGAGGCTTTTAGCTCCTCTTCACTCTCTGCCATAAGGGTGGTGCCATCTGCATATCTGAGATTACTGATATTTCTCCTGGCAGTCTTGATTCCAGCTTATGCTTCTTCCAGCCCAGCGTTTCTCATGATGTACTCTGCATATAAGTTAAATAAGCAGGGTGACCGTATACAGCCTTGACATACACCTTTTCCTATTTGGAACCAGTCTGTTGTTCCATGTCCAGTTCTAACTGTTGCTTTTTGACCTGCATATAGGTTCCTCAAGAGGCAGGTCAGGTGGTCTGGTATCCCCATCTCTTTCAGAATTTTCCACAGTTTATTGTGATCCACACAGTCAAAGTCTATTTCTCCTTGAAAAATATTTTCTTCTTTCTGTACGGTACTTTAAAACTGTAATGAATGCTGCTGTTTTCTGTTTTCTTAACTGCCCAATTTTATCTTGTTAAAGTAATCATTGCAACATCAATGGCTAGAATATAATAGTTTCTAAAGAAAATTAGTTATAAATTTAACTTTATATTAAGTCCAAAGAAGTCAATAATAATGTGAGAGTGATCTTCATTCTTTCTTGGGCAGTATTTCATTAGCAAGAGACTATCTCCCTCCATGAACCCACTGTAGTCTTTTGAAACTGAATTCCTATCACAAATACTTTATAAGATTTTCAGAATTAAGGGGGAAAGAAAAAACATAAAGTAAATCTTGATGAATAACTTTGATAGTAGTCAACGAGAAACTCTGATTCACAAGGGGTGCAATGATATGGCATTGCTTGGAATATTTAATTATATATGTCACTTTTTAAAATTAAAATAATTATTTTAGTGATTATTTTCTTTTAAACTGCTTCTGTAACATTTTTACAAAGCACCAATACCTAATTTTGACTGATGACCAAATGCTTGGATTATGATTAAATATATTTTAAGAGAACATGAGGTCAGTAGAGGTGTTTTGATTTCAGTTCAGTTGAAAAAGTATACTCATTTTACTGGCTATAAATCATTCACAAACAAAACGTCCAGATAATTCTTCAAAATCTTTTTGCTTTATGTTTCTTAGTGTCAAGGTGCTCATGCTCAGTTGCTCAGTACTGTCCAACTCTTTGCAATCCCATGAGCTATAGCCCACTGGGCACCTCTGTCCATGGAGTTTTCCAGGAAAGAATACTGGAGTGCATAGCCATTTCCTCCTCCAGGGGATCTTCTTAACTCAGGAACTGAACTCATGTCTCTTAGGTCTCTCATATCTCCTGCATTGGCAGGCAGCTTCTTTACCACTATGCCACCTCAGAAGCTTCTTTTGTCAGAATCACTCCCTAATGAATATTCTGATAAACTAGATGCTGTTACAGAGTACTGAGTCACTCAGGAAATGACATGAATCTCCTCAGTAAGTTGAATGAGTTCAGGTCATGAAAAACCTTTGAAATATAGTCCCAAGCATTTTTGAAAGTCTGTGGATATCTATTTCATTGACTGAGACTGAGTAATGTAAAGAAAAGGGTAATCCATTATTTTAGTTCTAGTTCTTTGGCCAAAAGAATATATCTTCTTACTTGTTATTTATTAATTGACATTTTTATCATGGTTGATTCACAGTTGGCCAAATATACTGAGAATATTTTTTTCTTATTGAGACAATGACCTCACTGGTAGTTTACAGCTATCAAACACCTTCACATACCCCAATGTATGTGAAGAATACTATATTCAAATAGAGTTTTTTGTTGTGTTCTTTTAGAAATATCATTTGAATATCTCCTGAAATTTTTGTATACTTCAGGATGAAAATCTGTTTTCTAAAATTATATTAACCCACATATGCTCTTAAGTATGTATCATCTTGCCATGAATTGGAACATTTGTAAGTGATCATTTAAAACTCAATGAAAAGAATGATAAAGATTGTAAAGATATAAACAGGAGCAAGTTTTCAAACAAAAACTAGATGAAAAATAAGTTGGTAAATTTAAATAGTTTCAATTCTGAGAAAAGTATCTAAGTATAACACACAGCATGATGAATCTCTGAAGAGAAACCATCTCCTCTCTAGCATGGGTACTTTGCTGAGTGACACTTCAATGGAAGAGGGGGAAGCTCCTATTTATGTTTAACTTTGTTTAAAAAACAGCAAAGCTCCGTGCCTAATATAGAAATGCTCTGAAAAGATCTAGTTCAATTTCTTGAAAAGAAAGAACAAAAAACTTAAAAAAAATACATCAGTGAATAGCATGTCCTAGTTGCACTTGTGAGAGGAACAAATGAATGAAAAGATTTTTTTTTTTTTGTAGTTTTGTAATATAAGAGAAAGCCAATATGGGACCTTAGATATTGACTGCTATGTAGTACATATTTTTAAAATTAAGGTCACTTAAATTCATGTCACTGATCCTTGCCTTTCTCCATGCTGTTTATTTTTAGACCCTTGCAATTCAGGAATGACATGGAAAAAGTACTGTATCGATGCTACTAATTCTGACTTTCTTTGATCCTATTGCTTACAATCTGTGAAATTAGTTACAAAATTCCAGATTTGTCTTTACTCAATCTAAGTCATAATTCTAACTTTTGAAGCACTCCAGTTTCATTACTTCAGGATTATTCTTTCCATCATTAGCTTTCATTTCAATCACTGCTCTTTCATTTATACTCCGTCCATCATGCTCAATTTTAGTGTTTTCATTGATTTCATTTCTTCTGACTTCACACATGGAGAGATCTCTTAACATGAATACACTGTCATGTATAATTCTCCTTCTTCTAAACATCAAACACATCTCTCCTTGTTTTAGAGCCAAAGTTTTCCAGTTAGATGCTTCCATTATTAAATTTTATTTTGTATTAGACAGCTTAGGCCACCAAAGCAAAAAACAAACAAACAAGCAAAACACAGATCAGGTGACTTAAACAGAAGAAATTTATTTTCTTACAATTCTGGAGGCTTGGAAGTCCAAGACCAGAGTGCTAGCACAGTGTGGTTCTATTGAAGACTTTCTCCCTGCCTTGCTGATGGCTCTCTTCTTATTTTATCCTCACATGGCAGGAGGAGAGAGACAGAAAGCTCTCTGGCATTTCTTTCTATTAGACACTAATCCCACTATGAGGCCTCAACCTCATGATTCACTGGAACCTGATTATTTACCAAAGACCTCGTCTCCAAATACCATCATACTAGCTTCAGCTTCAATATAAATTGTTTTCAGTAGGGGGACACATTTCAGTCCATAGCAACTTTACTGAAGCATTAAGTAGAGGATCTGTGTTTAACTTGATGATACCTCACCAATGCATCTTCATTTGTTTTCTCTATCAAAATGTTCAGTAGGGTCATAGGTTCATAACAGGCATTGCATTTGCAGATTATGGGAAATTTAGAGGTATAGTACACTGTTAGAAGGCTATCTTGTAAGTTGGACAAAAGTAAGGGTAAAAATAGAGTTCAGTGCAGCTAACAGCTAGAGTATGGTTGGAGGATTATGAGGCTTATCAGCACATGTCAGAAAGATGTTGGGATTTTAGTTGCAGGAAGTCTAAATATTAGTCAATAGTGTGATGTGACTGCCAAAGTGCAAATGCAATTTTAAGCTACTTTAGTCAGCACACAGCTTCCAAAATAAGGGAGATAAAAACTTCACTCTATTCTGTATCAAACTACAAAGCACTGTTACATTAAATTTTGGGTGTCACATATTCAATAATACATATTAGGGTGAATCAAAATCATGCCTTATGAGTATCCTCTCTGGAAATACAACTGTTTCAGTCTAAATGGACACCAACTTGAAAGCCAAAGCTTCAGATTCCTCAAAACCTGGAATATAATGCTACCCCAGATAAAAATAATCCTTGTTCTCCTGGAAAAACAGTGACTCATCTAAATATATAATCATCTAGGGATATAAGAAATAGTCAAATTTGTATTTGTCAAATTTAAATAACAGCTATCACTTTTTCAATATCACATTGCATCAAAAATATTTCAAACTTAATTTAAGCCATATCACTGTCAGTGTCTCAGTCATCACTAATGCTATTTGCATACCATCTAACAAGTCATTACCATTTTAAAGTTATTAGAAATATTTTCTTTTTGAAGTTCAAGTTTTCACTAGAAATTTTTCTTTCAGGCCACGATTAACCATATATTCATTCCTTTATTTAGTTAGCAATGTATTTTAGCCTGGCAATCAGGCACTGTTGTAGGTAAGAGGGATGATTCAGTGAGCAGGGTAACAAAATCCAGTCCTTGCACTCCTATATTTGCATAACAAGAGAATAATTAGTTACTCATTCATTGCTTAAGTGTATATTTTTCATTGCCACAGCACACACATTTCTCCATTGAATTTTTGAAGTGGTCTTTAAAATGTGTCATTACAAAGTTATAGAATACTTGCAAATTTTACTTCATCCCTGAACTCATTATTAAACTGTGTTAAAGTAGTTTGCTGTTCTTTTTAATGGTTGACCTCTGTAGGCATCCAAAACAGAAACTGATTCAAGCTCTCAAAGACTGATGTATCTTCTTCAAACAGGACGTTTAACATGAAAAAAATCCTAAAGAGGCCCAGCACAGTCTGACTCCTTTGTTCTAAGAGGCAGTCTTGTGTGTGTGTGTGTAGGGGTGGTGGTGGTGGATTACCTCATGTTCAAACAAGCATGATACTTAATGAACCTTAAAAGAGGGGGCATTTGGTACTCAAAGGTGCAAATTTCCACTTAAAAATTAAATAAGTCCTAAAAATGTACAGCATGGCTACTGTAGTTAATAATACTATATTGTGTATTTGAAAATAGATCAGAAGAAAAAAAAATTGTAACTTTATGTGGTGATAAGTACAATATATACATACATTGAGGCATTATGTTGTATGCCTGAAACTTTGTTATATGTCTATTACACATCAATTAAAGGAAAGGGCTGTGGCAAGATGAAATTTTTGCTACTCCAAAGAGCCAGTGTTTCAGATTGCAACTGTTTATGTTTATCTGAATAATATTCTATTAACTGTTCCTTTTTTTTTAAATGATAGAGATAACTGATTGTTTGCTATCTCTGTATATGGTACTAGTTAACCTTTAATTCCCTCTGAATTCTAACTTATTACATAATTTTTAACTTGGGAAGGAACTTGGACATGATTAGGTCATTGACAGTCAATGCCATGATCAAGAAAGGGTAGATGGCAGTCTGAATTGTGATTTAAGATGTTTGATCTGAGGGACCGGGAGTTTGGGAAGGGAATTCCTAATCTAACTGTCTTTGGGCTATGAGATAGGGCACTGTTATGAGATTATACTTTTGTGCTGAGCATGGGAAGGGGCCATTAGCTGAGATCTGCAGTAATCTACTCAGAAGTTTCAACAAAAAGACACTGGAGAGGAGCCCAGGTTCCCTTTGCTAATACACATCACCACCTGTGATGTCTCACAATGGTCATTCAAACTAACGTTGCTCTTGTAACAACCCAGAAGCTGCTCTTTCCTTCTGCTTCAGTTATCTAATATTTTGGTCAAAAATTTGTAGGAGGCAATGCAATGAGTGTAGAATAGTTGACCTCAGTTTGAATCCATTTCTCTAATTACTAGTCAGGTGATCTTGCACAAAGGATGTAATCTTTCTAAACACTAATTTTATGAATAAAGTGGAGAAAATAGTTTCTGTCTTGCAGGATTGTTGTAGTTGTAAGCTTATCAGTTCAGTTCAGTCGCTCAGTTGTGTCCAATTCTTTGCGACCCCATGGACTGCAGCACGCCAGGCCTCCCTGCCCGTCACAAATGCCCTGAGTTTACTGAAATTCATGTTCATTGAGTTGGTTATGCCATCCAACCATCTTATTCTCTGTTGTCCCCTTCTCCTCCTGCCCTCAATCTTTCCCAGCATCAGGGTCTTTTCAAATGAGTCAGCTCTTTGCATCAGATGGCCAAAGTACTGGAATTTCAGCTTCAGCATCAGTCCTTCCAATGAATATTCAGGACTGATTTCCTTTAGGATGAACTGGTTGGATCGTCTTGCAGTCCAAGATTATATATAAGATAATATATGTATATATATATGTGTGTGTGTGTCTAATATGCATTTATATTTATGTATAATATACATGTACAATATATATGCACATGTATCAGTTCAGTCCAGTTCAGTTGCTCAGTTGTGTCCGACTCTTTGCGACCCCATGAATCGCAGCACGCCAGGCCTCCCTGTCTATCACCGTCTCCCGGAGTTCACCCAGACTCACGTTTATCGAGTCTGTAATGCCAACCAGCCATCTCATCCTCTGTCGTCCCCTTCTCCTCCTGCTCCCAATCCTTCCCAGCATCAGAGTCTTTTCCAATGAGTCAACTCTTCACATGAGGTGGCCAAAGTACTGGAGTTTCAGCTTTAGCATCATTCCTTCCAAAGAAATCCCAGGGCTGATCTCCTTCAGAACGGACTGGTTGGATCTCCTTGCAGTCCAAGGGACTCTCAAGAGTCTTCTCCAACACCACAGTTCTAAAGCATCAATTCTTCAGCGCTCAGCCTTCTTCACAGTCCAACTTTCACATCCATACATGACCACAGAAAAAACCATAGCCTTGATTAGACGGACCTTAGTTGGCAAAGTAATGCCTCTATATATGCACAATTGTGTACATATATGATTATACATGTATAAACAGTACACTTGCATATACATAGAGAGAGGGTCTAAGTGTTATAGTGTCATAAGACATGGCTTCGAAGTAGTCAAGACATTAAGAAAAGCAAAAAATTGTGATATTTCATGGTTGCAACATCTTCAGATGCTTGGCAAATTCTAGTTTCAAACCCTGCTCCTCTAGACTGTTGATGCAGAGATTTCTTCACTTGAAAATGTGAGTAACCAAACTGTGCTATCATCAAGGATTATCACATGGACCTGAAATGTCAGTTGGTTTGCTGAGAACTAAAGAAGCACTATGTTCCTGTTGGAACCAAAGGGAAAGCTGAAGATGACTATTATTGTTCAAGTATCTCTGCAGGAAATAGAGTGTGTTTTTCTTGATATTCCATGATACAGTTCACTTATTCTCTATTTAATGTAAACTCTCCCAGTAGAATTCTAAACCTAAGGATAAAATATATATACTAGATACACTAGGTATGATTACTGTGAAGAAAACAATTTCAAACATATATCGCCCATTGGAATTGTTGATGAGAGAGTAGAAATGGTAAAATGAGGAGTTGCAAGTATGTAATAATAATATCCCCCAAATAATTAATGGGTACAGGGTAGAGGATTGACTTGTGATGAGAAAAATACAAACAGAAAAGACAGAGATTCTGGTGCTGTAAGAAATAATGTGTGTAATATTTTTGCAACAATAATATGTACTCTAGGATATTTGCTAAGAAATTTTGAGATCAAGTTCATGAGTATGTGTATATAAGATATAAAATAAATATTGCAGCAACCTTGTGGTTAAGAAATGTGATGGAATATGCAGTCGATATAGCGAGTATTTTTGAGCTTGTGCTATGTTCTAGTCATTGTAGGCGCTGGGGACAAAGAGATGACTAAATCCTTGATTTGAGAGAGCACACGGTGAATAACTGCAATATTATGGTATATAGCTTCAATGTTAGCATTTTAAGGTATAATTTAAAAATATATGTATTCTCACATTTCAATTGTTATTGTTAACCAGCAAACTTTTGTAAATTGTAGTGCTATACATTCCAGTTTTAACATTTTTTTTTCTCAAAAATTATAAATCTGGTTTCCTGTTTTGGTGCTTCCTGCTTTCACACTGTGGGGAGGGATGAGTAGCCAAGATATAAAGAAGGTTATAGCACAAAGTTAGTATCCCTTATAGCTATGAGCTTATGTTGTATATATTTCTTGGTTTAATTATCATTTATCCTGTAGGTAAACTATTAGACCCTCATAAGAATACTTTAATATTGGATAAGATGAATCAGAAAATTGACTATAAGAACAACAATAACCACAAATAAGAACAAACAGCACATTTCTAGAGCACCTCTGATATACTAGGATCTTTCCTCCACTTGGAATAGACCAGTTACTTACACTAATTTTTTTTTAAACATGTCTGTGAGGCTGTCAAATAACATTGCAGTGAGAAATGTCAGCTTGAATAATTAGGACAGTGTTGTTGCAGATACAGGAAGTTGAATATCACTCAATAAATATGGGGAAGCAGAATTTGTATCAATTACCACCCAAGGGGCCTTCCACAATCTATTGTGCTTTTGCTGGAGAAGCATTTGTACCCTAGAGTGTGCTGTCAGCACCCTGCTATTTCATGAAGAAAACTGGCCTGTGTACAACCATGTGAGACGTTCATCTGTAGGAATGTGAGTTTAGAGGATGCTGCAAAATTCAGAGCTGACTCGCTCACCTTAGTACAGATGTTCACCTCTACTTAGGTTAAAGTCATCTCTAGCAACAGATGAAAGAAATAATTACAACGCACCCCATATTTATTTTATAGGGAGAGGATTAACATACAAATTCACCTTCCCCTTTGAAATTTTCTTTTAAACAGATAGATCCCTGCAGGCACTTAGGAGATAGAAACTGTATCTACAAATAAAAAGGGAATGAGGAAATTAAGGTTGTTATCAGAAAAGTGCAATCCCAAACTCCTCTCTAAGTAAATGCTATTGAAAATTCAATGAAGAAAATCTAGATAGCATCATCAATTCTATCTGTTTCTGTTGGGAGCCCTAGTTTGGTGTTTCCACATTGAGTCATTAAGGATATACTGACTATTAGAAAGGCACAGCACAGGGAACTCATTTGGCTCAGACACACTCATCTTCGCCCTTGTCTTTGCTGTTCTCCGCCAGCATTTAACATGAACACCCAGGCTGCTTCTGTGGAAACAGGATCTTTGATGACATTTTCACTTGTGACTGCTGCTGCTTCTCATTTGAAGTTATAAGTCCAGTTATGTCAGCAGTCACTCTCCCCTGATGTAGAAGCAAAACTCTCCTGTAGTTGAGTCTCCTCATCTTTCCAGGCACCTTTCAATGCAGGCTGCTTTGGGAGACCTGCAGTTGGATATGTCCCAATATATCTTTACCTCATTTGTGATACCATTTGCCATAGCCATGAGTAAATGGTACATATTTCTAGTGCACTGAAAAACAGAAGAGAAGCAGAGGGAGAGAGGAATAAATTAATACTCAAACCCCAATTCTTCATTACAGTTAAGCATTGATTAATAACCTATTGGACTCGAGGCTTTGCAAAGAAATTTAAGAGCTCATTGCACTATGTTGTATAGCTTTACTGATAACCAAGAAATGGGGCAGAATGGAAGACATTTCACCCAGAAAATATAGAGAAAAATAAATTGAATGATAAAATTCAATATTTTTCTTTCTTACAAGCTAAGGGTTAAGTATATCTGATAAAAATTCACATTCAACCAGCTGCCCTTAGTAATGAGAAAAAAAAAAAAAAACACACAATGGGAAAACCTGTCCAGTGCCATATGACAGATGGATGGATACATAGCTTGGAGAAGCAGAGCTGTTTGTTGTTAAGTAGACAATTTTAAGATCTTCACATAGTTTTAATCATTTTTAGAAGTCCACATGATCACCTGTCTTGAATGTTTATTTTGCTTGTCAAGGTCCTGGCAGTGCCGAGTAGATATTTTCTAGGAAAGTATTTTCTGTGTATACATACCTATGGTCCCCTGTTTCATATTTTAAAATTATGTCACCTATGAAAATTAAACATTAAGAAGACAATCATCTTTAACCGAATATATATGACTTAAATTACCAAGACAAAACAATATTTTCTCAGAATAGAAACTGAAATTTTAATTTAAGTAATAGTATATCAGATAAAAATATTTCAGACAAATATCCTTTATTGTGAAACTACTATGTCCTACAACCTTAGATATTCTATATAAATTATCTCACATTTTCAAAAGAATCCTACCTGGCAGAGCATCAGTTCAGTTCAGTTCAGTCGCTCAGTCGTGTCCGACTCTTTGCGACCCCATGAATCGCAGCACGCCAGGGCTCCCTGTTCATTACCATCTCTCGGAGTTCACTCAGATTCATGTCCATCGAGTTCGTGATGCCATCCAGCCGTCTCATCCTCGGTAGTCCCCTTCTCCTCCTGCCCCCAGTCTCTCCCAGCATCAGAGTCTTTTCCAGTGAGCCAACTCTTCGCATGAGGTGGCCAAAGTACTGGAGTTTCAGCTTTAGCATCATGCCTTCTAAAGAAATCCCAGGGTTGATCTCCTTCAGAATGGACTGGTTGGATCTCCTTGCAGTCCAAGGGACTCTCAAGAGTGTTCTCCAATACCACAGTTCAAAAGCATTAATTCTTCGGTGCTCAGCTTTCTTCACAGTCCAACTCTCGCATCCATACATGACCACAGGAAAAACCATAGCCTCGACTAGATGGACCTTAGCCGGCAAAGTAATGTTTCTGCTTTTGAATATGCTATCTAGGTTGGTCATAACTTTTCTTCCAAGGAGTAAGCGTCTTCTGATTTCATAGCTACAGTCACCATCTGCACTGATTTTGGAGCCCAAAAGAATGAAGTCTGACACTTTTTCCACTGTTTCCCCATCTATTTCCCATGAAGTGATGGGACGGGATGCCATGATCTTCGTTTTCTGACTGTTGAGCTTTAAGCCAACTTTTTCACTCTCCTCTTTCACTTTCATCAAGAGGCTTTTTAGCTCCTCTTCACTTTCTGCCATAACGGTGGTGTCATCTGCATATCTGAGGTTATTGATATTTCTCCTGGCAATCTAGATTCCAGTTTGTGTTTCTTCCAGTCCAGCGTTTCTCAGGGGCAGAGCATAGCAATAATGATTAGATAAGTAAATTAACATTTCAAAGGTTGAACTTGTTTAGTCATTCAGTCCTGTCCTACTCTTTGGGGACCCCATGGACTGCAGCTCTCCAGGCTCCTCAATCCATGGGATTTTCCAGGCAAGGTTACTGGAGTGGGTTGCCATTTCTTGCCCCAGAGGATCTTCCTGACCCAGGGATCCAGCCAATGTGTCCACATCTACATTGCAGGGAGATTCTTTAGCAGTGAAACACTGGGGAAGCCCAAAGTTTGAATAAAATCCTACATAACTCTCATAGTTATCAAGTTAAAAAACTTGGATTTGAATCTTTCAAATTTTACTCCACTGCTGTAGACACAGGAAAGATAACCATTGATTTCTGAGGGAATTTTGTGGATTAAACTGCAAGATACCCAAATCTGAAGTTTGTTAAATATAGTTGATTGTGTCATCATATATATTACCTAATTTAATATTTATAGGAATCTATTTGATATGATAATTTAATTTATCAAGATTAGCTGATATTTTCATTTAGAAATAAATAGAATTGATATAGAACTTAGACCTGTTAAGATCCAAAGACATGTCTTCTAACTACTGGATTTTTCTATTAAATATAAATTGTTAAAAGTTGTTTGAATAGTTCTGTGTGTTTTTCTTTCTTTCACATAAAACCTAGTTTATTCAGAACTCATGCCAGGCAAAATCGTGAAATGTAGTTCTTATTTCAGGGTTTTCTCTCTCCTGCCAATATCCCTTTCCCTTTATCTTATTTCTCTACTCATTTTTTCCAAAGCTCTATTCTATTTCTTGTTTCATTCCACTAGTCCACTAAGATGATAGCTGATAAAAGATTAAGGCTCTGCATCTCCCAGGGTATTTATATTTTAATGGGGGTCTCTTACTGATCAAAAAAGCCTCCAAGATGCAGAGGAATAAATTCTAAAGGTAACAGGCGGGAGAGATATGGGGAGAGATATTTTTAGAAAGGAGCATCTGGCTTGCCCCTCTAATCACATCCCGTAAGCTGCCTACTCCATTTATTTGTAAGACCTTGGCTTTGCTGTTTACAGTGAGAAGGTTTTCTGTAATTGCACATGCTTTTTCAAAGGTTTGAATCCTGTCTCAGAGATGGTGTGATATTGGTACCTCAGTGTTTATTTTCTCTCCTAGTTCCGCAGTTTTGATGACTGGAACAAATTCTAAAAGCCTTTTTAATGATGATGTAAGGCCTTGAACAAAATGAAAATCTGTTGTTTTAGCATATTTGGAAGAGAATAATTCAGCTGTCACAGGATGAAAGACTTGTCTGGAAATGCCATCTTTCCTTCAGTGTGTTATGATGCACACCTAAAAGGGAAATACCATTTTGTACAAATGTTAGAGTCCTCTAAGATACAAAGAAAAAAAATGTATAATAAAACACCCAGCAAGCTTTTGTCACCTCACCTGCAGAATTCTCTCTTTAAAGCATATTTAGTCAAGCTAGTACGCCTACTTGTTTTATCAACTGAAAGAACTGAAAAGATTAAGAAAAAGTTTTTTTTTTCTTTTAAGCACTGATTTAACATATATACTAGATTAAATTGGGTGCACTCACATGGTAATTTTGTATGCAAAAATAGGCACCCTACTGGGTAGTTTCAAACCTAAAATGCTGAATAATTTTCAAAAGGCTTAGTAATTAAGTGTGATGATGATGCATTAAAAATGGAAGAAAAAGGAGGATTTCAAACACATTCTTGAAGTGAGAGAAGTTGGGGAAATAAGTTGAAAACCTTGGCTTTCATTTGGTCAGTTAATTAATATCCTGGTATTTAACTGAGTACAGTATTCTGTCTTGACCAAATGTTAACATTTGCCAGTCATTTTAATATTTGTTTAAAAATATTGGGTATTTACCCATTTCCTGCTTTACATTATTCACTTTTCCAAAGATTCTGTGGATGATTTTGTATTATGGAGCTTGAAATTAAATATAAGCTGCTGCTGCTGCTAAGTCGCTTCAGTCATGTCTGACTCTGTGCGACCCCATAGATGGCAGCCCACCAGGCTCCCCCATCCCCAGGCAAGAATACTGGAGTGGGTTGCCATTTCCTTCTCCAATCCATGAAAATGAGAAGTGAAGGTGAAGTCGCTCAGTTGTGTCCGTCTCAGCGACCCCATGGACCGCAGCCTACCAGGCTCCTCCATCCATGGGATTTTCCAGGCAAGAGTACTGGAGTGGGGTGCCATTGCCTTCTTCTGAAATATAAGCTATTTAGCACCATAATTTATTTTTCGGCATCACTATACATACTCAGGAATGAAACAAAGAGGCATATAAACAGGGATTCTAAATATTAATACAAATTCTGCATTCCAACCTCTTTCCAAAAGCAGGCATGAATAATTTTGAGGAGTAAAAGGGCAAGATGTCATTATGATAATTCATGTAACAACTGATTTTCTTTTTCAGAAGTCCTTAACTGTTATTTAGATTTGCTGGTCAAACATTCATCAACAACAGTTCATTACATTTCTACTTTAGTTTAAAAGTGAACCGATAAACATGTTCTCCTCCAAAAGTATTTCTCCAGAATCCCGTTTATGTCAGTGACACCACTGTTCTCTGAATCATACAACTTCAACTTGTAAAAGTATGTTTGAAAGTCCTTTAGCCTGCAGAGTCCCACATTTGTTAACTGCTGTTGTTGTCAATTCTATTTCTGTAGTATCTGTCACACCTATTTTCCCCATTTAAAACATCCCTTACTGTATTTTACTTCTTTCTAGTTTAGAGGCCTTCCAGGTGGCTCAGTGGTAATGAATCCACCAGCCAATGCAGGAGACACAGGAGCCATGGTTTCTATCCCTGGATCAGGAAGATCCCTTGGAGAAAGAAATGGCAACCCACTCCAGTATTCTTGATACTGGAGTAGGTTTAGATCATTCTAGTAACTCCTGGACTTTTCTCTTCACTCAATGTTTCATGTCCAGTCCTCCAACTATTGAAGACAGATTTACCTTGCTAAAGAGTACCTTTAATTATATCAGCATTCTTGTACAGCAGAAACCAACACAACATTGTAAAACAATTTTCCCCCAATTAAAAATTTGAAAAAAATTAATTGCGTCAATATTTTGTTCTTTAAACTGTTTAAGGATTTATCTTCATATTTCTTATGACAATTATATTCTGCTTTGTGCTGCACTAATCTGCATGCTTGTCATAACACTCATACCTGGGAATCCTTTTGGAGGAGAACATGTTTATCTGTTCACTTTTATTTTATTTTATTTTATTTTTATCTGTTCACTTTTAAACTAAAGTTTATTGTTTTACAGTGAAGTTTATACTAGCAACTATTGCCTCTGACTTTTGGTTTCCTTATCTTTAAAATGGCTATTTTGATAGATAAGTAAGGTAATACTTTGTGAAAATACTTTAGAATAGGTTCTTACTTTACCTCTTATTATAAGATATCAGAGACAAAGTGAAAATTCAGATGAGTTGTTTGACCTTGAATATTCTGGCCTTTGTACACCTGCTGCCATGCCAATCAGCTGACTGCCAAAGAGATGCTTCACAGCAAGGCAAGCTTCTAATCGAGTACAGTTGAACTGCCATTGCTCTTGTTGTTTCATTGCTAAGTCGTGTCCGACTGTTTCACTATCTCATGGGCTGTAGCCAGCTAGTCTCCTCTGTCCATGGGATTCCCAGGCAAGAATACTGGAGTGAGTTGCCATTTCCTTCTCCAGGGCATCTTCCCAGCCTAGGATCAAACCCTGTCTGCTGCATTGGCAGGAAGATTCTTTACTACTGAGCCACCAGGGATGCTCACAGTTGAATTATATGCCCTAAAATCAACTTAGTCAATATTACTTGATTTAGCATTGCACGTCCTTATGCTAAAATGTGACATCTTAACTAATTTTTCTTTAAAAATTAAGGAAGCTATTTGTAATAAGGATGAAAAATGCATGGCAAAAATATAGCACATTTTTTTAACATATATTTTGTACAAGGCATATGGTGGCTTCATTTTTCAGAAAAGTGCACATTTTTGAAGCTTTTCTTGGAAGATTCATATTAACTACATATATCCCCTTAGAGCTACTAAAATTCCCTTTGGAATTATTTCTAAAAAATAGAATTTGTGGTAAAGTCAGAAATAGAAGAGATGTTTTGCCATAAAATCCATAAAGACTTGATAGTTTTGAGAAGGTCAGTGATTCCTTGATTGCCCAGCTTTCAATAGATTTTATAATTTAGGATTATATAAGGCCTTTTTATGTTTTCTTTTTGATCATTATTACTGTTAAATACTCAGTACCACAGTGTGTACTCTTTTCACAAGTTTCCTGACTTTGACAAATATTCTTAAGGCATTAAATTAAAAGTATGCTGCTGCTGCTGCTGTGTGGCTTTAGTCGTGTCCGACTGTGCAACCCCATAGATGGCAGCCCATTAGGCCCCCCCGTTCCTGGGATTTTCCAGGCAAGAACACTGGAGTGGGTTGCCATTTCCTTCTCCAATGCATGAAAGTGAAAAGTAAAAGTGAAGTAACTCAGTCGTGTCTGACTCTTAGCGATCCCATGGACTGCAGCCTACCAGGCTCTTCCATCCATGGAATTTTCCAGGCAAGAGTACTGGAGTGGGGTGCCATTGCCTTCTATAAAGATATAATATTCTTTATATTTTCATATGTCTTCAATATGTGAATACATTAAACTCATGATACTATATCATTGAATATATTATGCACTGTAATATATTGTCAATAAGTTGATGTATTATACATATTCACTCATGCTCTAATTACTGATCTAATTATATAAATGTTTCAGGAGGATCTAATTTGTACTCAGATGCTCACCACTCTAATCACTTAATAATCTGTATTTAACATTTTATATCTTTACGGTAAGATGCGATCCCTAAATTTTCCATATGTTTTAAAATTAAGGAGGTAGTTGCATTGAAAGAAGATTTATAGAGGAATATAGAATACACATTGATACGTATTTGGTGTAAGAAATATAGTGGCTCAGTTGTTGAAAAATATTGTGGTTTTGAGCAGCTCTTGAATTATTTATAATAAGTACTATTTTAAACATGCTTAATAATTTTCAAAGTGATTTAATAGTCATTATTGTATTAGCTTCTCACAATAGCCCTAAGATGTAGACACAGAATCATTATTATTATCTAATCTGCCTGTGAGAAGAATGAATCACTGAATTTTCAAAAGACAAACCCAGGGTCCTGCATTTCTGTTCAGGAAAACAAAGACTCACATCCAATTCATTAGTCTCTGGGATTCACATTTTTACATCATCTGAGGCAGATTTTCTGGTCTACATAGTGCCATTCAAATAAGGAGTCTCCTTTTCTTCCTTCCCCAACCCACACACAGTAATTGATTAAAGTCTCCACATATCTTATATTAGCAGTTAGAATATATGTATATATATATATATATATATATATATATACCAAGAGTCACTTATTTTTTAATACAAAGCTTAGTGATAGATATGGATAAGTACACAGGTCCTTTGAGTATAGAGATCTATATCAATCTCTAGGAGTCTCCAGAGATAGTTATGACGTGACAAGCCTATAGTCAATTTCAAAAAAGTTTTCAAAACCTTAGAGTAATGGTATTTGAATCTAATGGAGGTAATTTTCCTATAATCAAAATTTCTAAGTTAAGTAAACTGAAATTTTCATGGAATAAGAATTGTCACTAGGGAAATTACTGACAGTGATGGAGCAGAGAAATGTCAGTTCTTTATGCTTTCTACAATCCTTCATTATATATCTAGACAGTTTAGGTTAGAACACCCAAATAATCTTCATTAATTTTCTTCTATTGATCCATTTCAAATATACAGCTGTGCCTTTGACCAATAGAGACCCTGCAATAAATCCCATGAGAGTGCAGTGGGGAATGGGGAATAGGTAAAGGATGAAGTTAGACTAGAAAAGGAGCAAAAACCTACCATTATGCAGTACAAACCATTTGAAATGTAAAGGTAACAATCTGACTTATGAGTTATTCAGTTTGCAAATTCATTTGAAGGAATATTGTCGTACCAGTTCTAATATGAATCAGTGCTAGTTTGGTATATTGTTTAATGTTAAAGAGGTGTGCTTCTCAAATTAAGCTAACAGGTAGGAAAAATTCAGACTGCTTAGAGTTGTTGTTGTTTTTTTCCTTCTGTGTGTAAATTTGATATAATAATGGAAATAATATATCAGTGCCAAGCAAGGAAGGCTATGAAATTACTAGCACTTCTCTGTTCTTCAAAGTTTGCTCTCCAGCATAGTTAATCCATCATCTCAGAGACCAGCTTCTCTAGGGTTCTCTATTTTGTTCCATTGGTCTCTTATGCCAATCTCACAGGTTTTGGACATGACACTATGGACTACGCATTCATGGAATTCTCTAGGTCAGAATACTGGAGTGGGTAGCCTCTCCCTTCTCCAAGGGATCGTCCTAACCCAGGGATGGAACCCAGGTCTCCTGCATTGCAGGTAGATTCTTTACCAGCTGAGCTATCAGGGAAGTCCTCGAAAGTGGCTCAGTTGTGTCCGACTTTGCCATCCCATGATCTATACAGTCCATGAAATTCTCCAGGCCAGAATACTGGAGTGGGTAGCCTTTTCCTTCTTCAGGGGATCTTTCCATACCTTTATAAAAAAATCTTAAAATCAGATATTCTAGCCTTCAAACTTTGTTCTTTTTTTCCAGAATTGTTTTTCCTATTCTATATTCTTTGCATTTTCATGTGAATTCTAGAATCATCTTGTCAATTTCTTCAAAGAATGCTGAAGAAATTTGTTAAGGATTGCATTATATATCAACTTGAAAAAAATGACATATTTATAATATTGAGTCATTCAAACAATAAATATAGTATATTTCTCCATTTACTTGGGTATTCTTTACTTTTCTCAGTAATGCTTTTTATTTTTCAATGTACAGTTTTTACATATATTTTGTCAGCTTTTTCTATAAATATTTTTAAATGTTCTTTTAGATAATGGGTCTTCCCTGGTGACTCAGAGGTACAGAGTCTGCCTTCAGTACAGGAGACCCAGGTTCGCTCCTTGGTCAGGAAGATCCCCTGGAAGAGTAAATGGCAACCCACTATAGTATTTCTGCATAGCAAATTCCATGGACAGAGGCTACAGTCATAAAGTGTTGGACAAAACTGAGTGACTAACACTACTTTTCACTTAGATAACAAAACTTTTTAAAAATATCGTTGTCAATTGCTGGTTACCAATATGTGTGTGCAGGCATATTAAGTCATTTCAGTCATGTTCAACTCTTTGACATGTAGATCACCAGGCTCCTCTGTCCATGAGATTCTCTAGGCAGGAAGACTGGAGTGGGTAGTCTGATGCAGGGATAGAACCCATGAACCCATGTCTCAATTGGCAGGTCGGTTCTGTACCAGTAGCACCACCTGGGAGGCACGGTTACCAGTATATAGAAATACAGCTGAACTCTGTGCATCTTGTATCACCTACTACCTTGTCAAACTTGCATGTTAGTTCTAGTAGCTTTTGGATTATTCTGTTAAATTTTCTTCCTAGACAGTTATGTCATTTATGAACATGTAAAGCATTACATCTTCAAACCTTCTTCAAACTGAATGCTTTAAATTGCTTTTTCTTGCCTTGCTGCCCTGGAAGGACTCTCCACTATATTAAATAAAAATGGTAACACGACGTTCTTACATTTTTCTGAACTTAAGAGGAAATATTTAGCCTTTCATCAGTAAGTATAATGTCAGTTTTATTTTTAACAGTAATGCGTGTTGGACTTTATGTTTGTATGTATGTGGGTGTGTCCATTTGGTTAAAATAATGAATTAAAATGATTGATTGTTGTACTTAACCTTAGGTGAAAAGTCAAAAACTCATTAAACTGATTGATTTTTGAATGTTTAACCAGCATCTTACTTGGATTTGTGGAACAGTTCAATTCAGTTCAGTCGCTCAGTCATGTCTGACTCTGCCACCCCATGAACCGCAGCCCACCAGGCCTCCCTGACAATTACCAACTCCCGGAGTCTACCCAAACCCATGTCCATTGAGTCGGTGATGCCATCCAACCATCTCATCCTCTGTTGTCCTCTTCTCCTCCTGCCCTCAATCTTTCCCAGCATCAGGGTCTTTTCAAATGAGTCAGCTCTTCGCATCAGATGGCCAAAGTATTGGAGTTTCAGCTTCAGCATCCGTCCTTCCAATGAATATTCAGGACTGGTTTCCTTTGGATGGACTGGTTGGATCTCTTTGCAGTCCAAAGGACTCTTAAGAGTCTTCTCTAACACCACAGTTCAAAAGCATCAATTCTTCGGTGCTCAGCTTTATAGTCCAACTTTCACATCCATATATGACTACTGGAAAAACCATAATCTTGACTAAATGGAACTTTGTTGGCAAAGTAATGTCTCCGCTTTTTAATATACTGTCTAGGTTGATCATAACTTTCTTTCTAAGAAGTAAGTGTCTTTTTAATTTGATGGCTGCAATCACCATCTGCAGTGATTTTGGAGCCCAGAAAAATAAAGTCTGCCACTGTTTTCACTGTTTCCCCATCTATTTGCCATGAAGTGATGAGACCAGATGCCATGATCTTTGTTTTCTAAATTTTGAGCTTTAAGTCAACTTTTTTCACTCTCCTCTTTCACTTTCATCAAGTGGCTCTTCAGTTCTTCACTTTCTGCCATAAGGGTGGTGTCATCTGCATATCTGAGTTTATTGATATTTCTCCCAGCAATTTGATTCCAGCTTGTGCTTCCTTCAGCCCAGCCTTTCTCATGATGTACTCTGCATAGAAATTAAATAAGCAGGGTGACAATATATAGCTTTGACGTACTCCTTTTCTTACTTGAAACCAGTCTGTTCTTCCATGTCCAGTTCTAACTGTTGCTTCCTGATCTGCATATAGGTTTCTCAAGAGGCAGGACAGATGGTCTGGTATTCCCATCTCTTTCAGAATTTTCCAGTTTATTGTGATCCACACAGTCAAAGGCTTTGGCATAGTCAATAAAGCAGAAATAGATGTTTTCTGCTCTTGCTTTTATGATGATCCAGCGGATGTTGGCAATTTGATCTCTGCTTCCTCTGCCTTTTCTAAAACCAGCTTGACATCTGGAAGTTCATGGGATAATCTGCATTTAATTTTTGTATTAGGTGGGGTTCTCAGAAAAAAAAAAAATACAGAACCAATAGGATTCTATATATTATATGATTTATTGTAAGAAATTGGCTTTTATACAATCATGCATGCTGGCAAGTTCCAAGATCTATGGAACAAATCAGTTACTTGGAGATCCAGGAGACCACTGTTTTAGTTTCAGTCCAAAGTGTAGGTGAATGGAGAATTAGGAAACACTGATAATGTTGAGTCCCAAAGCAGGGAAAAGCCCATGTTTCAGATCAAAGAGCATCAGACAACAAGAATCCTCTAATTCTCTCTTAAACTAAGGGAAAGGTCAGCTCTTTTGCTTTATTTATGATTTCAACTGATTGAATGAGGCTCAGTCATATTGGGAAGTGTAATCTGCTTTACTCAGTCTACTGGCTTAAATGTTAATCTAATCTACAATCACCCTCACAGCTAGAATAATGTTTGACCAAATAACTGAGCACCCATGTGACCCAGTGAAGTTAACACATAAAACTATAACAGTCATGATCTATTACCCTTTTAATGCAATAGTGGATTCCAATAGCTGTAATTTTGTTTGGAACTTTTGCATCTATACTCCTTGGAAATATTGGATTTTAGTTGTTCTTTTTTTTTTTTAACTTTTAAAAAATATTTTATTTATTTATTTTTGGTTGTGCTGGGGTCTTCACTGCCATACAGGCTTTTCTCTGGTTGTGGCAAGCAGGAGTTACTCTGTAGTTGTGGTGCACAGGCTTCTCATTGTGGCTTCTTGTTGTGGAGCAAGAACTCTAGGGCAGGCAGGCTTCGATAGTTGGGCACATGGCCTCAATATTTGCAGCTCCTGGGTTCTAGAGCACAGCATCAATAGTTGTGGCACATGGGCTTAGTCGCTCCATGGCATGTAAGATATTCCTGGACCAGGGATCAAACCTGAGTCTCCTGCATTAACAGGTGGTTTCTTTACCACTGAGCCAGCAGGGAAGTCATAATTGTTTTTGTGTGTGTGTGTGTGTGTGTGTGTGTGTGTGTGTGTGTTTTTGGTATCAGATCAATTTTTGCTTCACAGTGTAAGAATATTTCTTCGTTTTCAATTTGCAGCAAGAGTTTTCATAGAATTCACATTATTTACTCTTTAAAATTTTGGCAAAACTAAATTTGAATTTATTGGCATAATATTTTTTCATAATATTTCCTTATTATCTTTTAGACAGCAGTAGAATCTGTAGATATATTATTTCTCATTTCTGATATCAGTAAATTATTTCTTCTCCTTTTGCTTTTCTTCATCAATCTGACAAAGAGTTTCTCAATTTTATTCATCTAAGTGAACCAAATCTTAATTGCTTTGATTTTGTCTAGGGTTTCTCTGATTTCTGTTTAAATTATTTACTTAGATCTATGTAATTTCCTCTTTTAAATGAAATTTTAGGTTTACTTTTTTTTCTAGCTTGTTGACGAGGTAACCATAGTCCTTGGTTTGAGACTTTATTATTTTCTAACACAGATTCACTGTGATAAATGTCTCTAAAAGTGCCACTTTTGAGGCCTTCCATAACATTTGGTATATTTTTGAATTTTCATTAAGTTAAAAACAATTTCTAATTTTCTATTTGACTCATCTTTTACCAAAGTGTTATATTGAAATATGTGTATATAGTTTATAAATATATGGAGATTTTCTAGAGGTGTACCTAGTATTAATTTCTAGTTTAATTTCATTATGCTTAGAGAGTGTACTTTATATGAGTTGAATTCTCTTAAATTTGAGACTTCTGCTTCAGGATATTATACTTTTTGTATGTTCCAGATGCATTTGGAAAAATGTATATTCTGCTATTGTTAGGTAAAATTTTCCTTAATGTTTATTAGATTGTTAACTGATTATGTTGCTAAAGTCTTCTATAGCAATACTGATTTTGTTTACTTACAGTTACATTTGTTTTCATTTTATGTTTTTTTGAAACTGTCAATTGGTATACAAATGTTTAGGATTATTTTGTTTTCTTAATTAATGCATCATTATGAGGTGGTCCTCCTTATTCCTGGGAATATTTTTGTTCTGAAATATACTTTTCTTTTGTAAGCATACCCAATCAAGATTTCTTCTGAATTGTTCTAGACTTTTAATTTTCTCTTTTAAGCAACATGTGTCTTTATATTTAAAGTACATATCCTGTAGGCAGCATATTAATCATTGCTTTTTTTTCATATCAAATATTATTTCCACCCTCTATCATTGGTATCTCTATTGCAAGTAAAGTAGATTTTTTAGTTCATATAATCTCACAAAAACATAAAACTCTGCAGAAAAATTGGTACTATTTTTTCATACATTTTTAAATGTGAAATTACTTCAGGGAAATTTCATGTCAGTTGACAGAATGCCAGGTGGTCAACACCGAAATCAGATTGATTATATTCTTTGCAGCCAAAAATGGAGAAGCTCTATATAGTCAGCAAAAACAAGACTGAGAGCTGACTGTGGCTAGGATCATGAACTCCTTATTGCCAAATTCAAACTTAAATTGAAGAAAGTGGGAAAACCACTAGACCATTCAGGTATGACCTAATCAAATCCTTTATGATTATACATTGGGAGTGAGAAATAGATTTAAGGGACTAGTTCTGAAAGAGTGCCTGATGAACTATGGACGGAGGTTCATGACATTGTGCAGGAGACAGGGATCAAGACTATACCCATGGAAAAGAAACTCAAAAAAGCAAAATGGCTGTCTGAGGAGGCCTTACAAATAGCTGTGAAGAGAAGAGAAGTGAAAAGCAAAGTAGAAAAGGAAAGATATAAGCATCTGAATGCAGAGTTCCAAAGAATAGCAAGGAGAGATAAGAAAGCCTTCCTCAGCAATCAGTGCAAAGAAATAGAGGAAAACAATAAAATGGGAAAGACTAGAGATCAAAATGAGAGATACCAAGGGAACATTTCATTCAAAGATGGGCTCGATAAAGGACAGAATTGGTCTGGACCTAACAGAAGCAGAAGATATTAAGAAGAGGTGGCAAGAATACACAGAAGAACTATACCAAAAAGACATTTCTCCTGGCAATCTTGATTCCAGCTTGTGTTTCTTCCAGTCCAGCATTTCCCATGATGTACTCTGCATATAAGTTAAATAAGCAGGGTGACAATATATAGCCTTGACACACTCCTTTTCCTATTTGGAACCAGTCTGTTGTTCCTTTTCCAGTTCTAACTGTTGCTTCCTTAGCTGCATATAGATTTCTCAAGAGGCAAGTCAGGTGGTCTGGTATGCCCATCTCTTTCAGAATTTTCCACAGTTTATTGTGATCTACACAGTTTTGCCACTTCTTCATGACCCAGATAATCACGATGGTGTGAACACTCACCTAGAGCCAGACATCCTGGAATGTGAAGTTAAGTGGGCCTTAGAAAGCATCACTATGAACAAAGCTAGTGGAGGAAATGGAATTCCAGTTAAGCTATTTCAAATCCTGAAGGATGATGCTATGAAAGTGCTGCACTCAATATGCCAGCAAATTTGGAAAACTCAGCAGTGGCCACAGGACTGGAAAAGGTCAGTTTTCATTCCAATTCCAAAGAAAAGCAATGCCAAAGAATTCTCAAACTACTGAACAATCACACTCATCTCACACCCTAGTAAAGTAATATTCAAATTCTCCAAGCCAGACTTCAGCAGTACGTGAAACATGAACTCCCTGATGTTCAAGCTAGTTTTAGAAAAGGCAGAGGAAGCAGACATAAAACTGCCAACATTCACTGGATCACGGAAAAAGCAAGAGAGTTCCAGAAAAACACCTATTTCTGCTTTATTGACTATGCCAAAGCCCTTGACTGTGTGGATCACAATAAACTGTGGAAAATTCTGAAAGAGATGGGAGTACCAGACCACCTGACCTGCCTTTTGAGAAACCTATATGCAGATAGGGAAGCAACAGTTAGAACTGGACATGAAACAACGGACTTGTTCTAAATAGGAAAAGGAGTACGTCAAGGCTGTATATTGTCACCCTGCTTATTTAACTTACATGCAGATTACATCATGAGAAACTTGGCTGGAAGAAGCACAAGCTGAAATCTGTATCGCCAGAAGAAATATCAATAACCTCAGATATGCAGATGACACCACCCTTATGGCAGAAAGTGAAGAGGAACTAAAAAGCCTCTTGATGAAAGTGAAAGAGGAGAGTGAAAAAGTTGGTTTAAAGCTCAATATTCAGAAAACGAAGATCATGGCATCTGGTCCCATCACTTCATGAGAAGTAGATGGGGAAACAGTGTCTAACTTTATTTTTGGGGCTCCAAAATCACTGCAGATGGTAATTACAGCCATGAAATTAAAAGTCATTACTCTTTGGAAGGAAAGTTATGACCAAGCTAGATAGCATATTGAAAAGCCGAGATATTACTTTGCCAACAAAGGGCCATCTTGTCAAGGCTATGGTTTTTCCAGTGGTCATGTATAGATGTAAGAGTTGGACTGTGAAGAAAGCTGAGCACTGAAGAATTGATGCTTTTGAACTGTGGTGTTGGAGAAGACTCTTGAGAGTCCCTTGGACTGCAAGAGATCCAACCAGTCCATCATAAAGGAGATCAGTCCTTGGTGTTCATTGGAAGGACTGATGCTGAAGCTGAAACTCCAATAGTTTGGCCACCTCATGGGAAGAGTTGACTCATTGGATAAGACTCTGGTGCTGGGAGGGATTGGGGCCAGGAGGAGAAGGGGACAACAGAAGATGAGGTGGCTGGATGGCATCACTGACTCAATGGACATGAGTCTGAGTGAACTCCAGGAGTTGGTGATGGACAGGGAGGCCTGGCGTGCTGTGATTCATGGGGTTGCAATGAGCTGGACACAACTGACTGACTGAACTAAACTGAGTGGCTCAGATGGTAAAGAATTTACTTGAATAGCAAGAGACCCATGTTCAATCCCGTGGTCAGAATAGATACACACTCTAGTACTCTTGCCTGGAGAATTCCATGGACAGAGGAAACTCAAGCTACAGTGAATCTTGATCTTCCAGTTCATCCCACCACATGTCCATTCTCTACCTCTGTTTCTACTCAGAAGTTTATCTGCATCAGAAATAGGTTTATCTGTATCATTTTTCTAGATTCCACATATATACATTAATATATATTTGTTTTTCTCTTTCTGACTTCACTCTGTGTGACAAACTCTTAAGTCCATCCATGTCTCTACAATGATCCATTTCCCCATTTTTATGGCTGAATAATATTCCACTGTATGCATGTAAAACATCTTTATCCATTCATCTGTTGATGGGGATTTTGGTTGTTTCTATGTCCTGTCTATTGTAAGCAGTGCTGCAATGAACACTGCAGTGCAGGTGTCTTTCTGGATTATGGTTTTCTCAGGATATGTGCCCACTAGTGGGATTGCTGGGTCATATGGTATTCTATTTTTAGTTTTTAAAGGAAACTCCATGCTGTTCTCCATAGTGACTACATCAATTTACATTCCCACCAACAGTGCAAGAGGATTGGCTTTTCTCAACACTCTCTTCAGCACTTATGGTTTGTAAATGTTTTGATGATGGCCATTCTGACAGGTGTGAGGTGATACTACATTGACTTGTATTTCTCTAACAATTAATGATAGGAATATTTTGATGTGCCCCTTGGCCATATATGTCTTCTTTGGAGAAATGCCTATTCAGGTCTTCTGCCCACTTTTTGATTGAGTTTTTTTCATATATATTATGATAATCTGTCTTTTTATTTAGATGTAGAGATCATGTACATCTATTGAGATATTTTATAGTGTTAGGTTTAAACCTATCATCTTATGACTTATGATTTATTTTTACCATATGTTTATTTTCCCTTTTTCAGATTTATTATGGATTGAGTATTTTTATGATTTTATTTTATGTCCAATGTTATATCATTAATTATAACTCTGTTTTGTATTTTTCTTGATTGCTTTAGAATTTTTAGTATACATCTGTAAGTTACTATATTCTTTCTTCCAGTAATGGGGCTTCTCAGGAGGCACTAGAGGTAAAAGAACCCACCTGCCAATGAAGGATACACAAGGGATGTAGGTTAGATACCTGGGTTGGCAAGATCCCTTGGAGGTGGTCATGGCAACCCACTCCAGTATACTTGCCTGGAGAATCCCATGGATAGAGGAGCCTGGTGGGTTTCAGTCCAAAGGGTCACAAGAAGTCGGACATGACTGAGTGACTACCCACATGCATATACATATATGCACGTGCACGCGCACACACACACACACACACACATCTTCCAGTTAAAACTACTCATTCACATATAGAATAGGACATTCACAATTATATACTTAAACATTTAATATATCAATTTCATAGCCAGGAATTCTGAAAAGTAACACTGTATTTTATTTTGAATTTTGACACAGTTTTTTTCACTGCTTGGTTAAGCATATGCTCTATAAAATTACCCTACAAGATGAAAATATTTTTCTATAATTTGGTCATTTTTTCCTACAAACATCTGGATCCTAAGAAATAAAATAAATGCATGAAAATATTTACCCAGTGATGTGTGTATATTATTACATTTTCATTAAGATGAAAATAAATATGACAGAAATTATGGCTAAATGTTTTTTGATATTTGTTTTCTTTTTGCCCTTTTTACTTCTACATTTTCTGATATATATTCATAGAATACTATGAAAATTTTTATTATCTTGGTAATTTTAAACAATATCCCACAGAAATTCTTAATTTAGATATAGAAATAGAAATAGAAAGTTTCATTACTTAGCCATTTAATATACAGCCATTTAATACACAGAATTTAAAATTTTATTCATTAAGGTTTTTGGTCTTTAATATGCAAAAGTTGATCATGAGATATAGACTCTACAAATTTGTTTGAACCTCTTAATGAAAATGATTAATAAGTTACTAGAATAATCAGAAATTTCACAAAATATTCTTTAACATCATTTTATCATCATATCAAATTGCTCTTTATAAATACAGAAAATCCTTGTTGGCTTTCTGAAAGAATTACGTACAATATGATATTTTTTAAGCAACAATAAGAGATTTGAGTGTAGAGGTATTTGTGGCTAGAAATTAAACTAATTAAGATAATTCTTATTTCATGAGACATTTTATCTTTTCTCGAAGATGCATTTATTTATTTATTTATTGGCCGTGCTGGGTCTTGGTTGCTACACACAGTTTCTCTAGTTGTGGAGAGTAGGGGCTAACTCCCTAGGTGTGGTGCACAGGCTTCTCATGTGGTGGCTTCTCTTCTTGTGGAGCATAGGCTGTAGGTGCTTGTTTGCTTCAGTAGTGGCTGCACGTGGGCTCAGTAACTGTGGCTTGCAGGCTCTAGAGCGCAGGCTCAGTAGTTGTGGTTCAGGGGCTTAGTTGTATTTAGCCATGTGGGATCTTCCTGGATCAGGGATTGAACTGGTGTCCCATGCATTGCAGAGCTGACTCTTAACGACTGGACCACCAGTGAAGTCCTCATGATGGATTTTAAAACTAAGTGTTAAAAACTTTTGAATGAGTGGCTTTAAATTGATACTGGCTGTGAGGACCAATGAATTAAAAATGGCAAGCAAATTGAAAGAAAAATGAAATTAAAATTTTTACACATAGCATTTAAACTCTATGAAGACTAAAATGTAAGTTAAATTGTAATCACTTGCTTGTCCTTTTTAGCCTTTCTTACAAACATGCTTATTTTCCATTTTTACCAGCTATTTTATGCTTCATCAAAAAATGATTATTCTTAAAATAAAATGTAATGAAAATATTTTCAAAGTATGTTAAAATCGTCAAGTAGACATAAATTGAATCATGAAAGGAAACAATACTGAAAGATCTCTTCCACTTGCCAAATATGTTGATTCACAACTCTAAATATACAATTTTTATCTGACTATGTACTACTACTACTACTAAGTCACTTCAGTCGTGTCTGACTCTGTGCGACACCATAGACAGCAGCCCACCAGGCTTTCCCATCCCTGGGATTCTCCAGGCAAGAACACTGGAGTGAGTTGCCATTTCCTTCTCCAATGCATGAAAGTGAAAAGTGAAAAGGAAGTCGCTCAGTTTTATCCGACTCTTAGCGACTCCATGGACTGCAGCCTATCAGGCTCCTCCATCCATGGGATTTTCCAGGCAAGAGTACTGGAGTGGGGTATCATTGCCTTATGCACCCCCTATATAGAGAGCTTCAATAGTCTAATATCAGCATTTTTTATTCATGATTTGTATTGTCTATGTGTTTCAGTTTCAAATTTAAATATAAAAAGTGTAAATTAATCTCACTTTGAGATTTGGTATTAACTAATAAAACATTGCAATTCAAACTCGTGTGTCTTGGAATCCAAAGACAGTGTTGTTTCTATTCTTATATTATTGGTATATCTTCCTTATTTATTTAGTGGCCAGATAATGAAAGAGTCAGGTAATAATTGAGGTCATCTACATTTATGTACTGAGATTTATTCTCCAAGCACATATATTACTTTAGTTTACCACCTGTGGTTTCCACTTGTCTATATATCTTCTAAATTTTAATTTTGCCATTGAACATGATTGCATAACTGTCTTGAATTTCTTCTCCAAGAAATCTGGTTAAATATGCTTTTTAAAAAAATGAAAACTCTTTTGAAAGAGTTTTTATTACCTACACACACCTAGTTTTAGATCCACATATTTCATTGAAAACAGGAAAAAACAAAAACAAAACTGAAGTTCAGAAAAGTGCTATATATGTTATGTTGTCAAACTGGAAAATGGTTAACATTAGAATGATGGATCCCTGATGTTAAGGTATCATATACATACACTCTAAAATATATTCCAAATAAGATTGTGTTTGCAAACACCTCAAATAATTACCTGTATAAGAAACTTAGGAGAAAACAGATATTATTTTAGACCCCAAGAAATGCCTATCCATTATTAACATTACAAAGTATAACTTTTCATGATCCTTCAAAGGACTGTTATATAACATTGAAAGAATTGGGATTATTTAAAAAATCATAACACTTGTTTTTGTTTTCTTTATTTTTAAATAATTTTTCTACTTTTCTTTGTTAAGGTCTACATTATAATCAAAACAATATACCTCCAGGTGAATAACTATTATGCAATAATTATCCACAATATTTTGTCTTCCATTATTTCATAGGAGTTAATCGGAACTATTCACCTTGACAAAATGTATTTCATTTTGTTTGTCCCATCTGTCGCTGTGCTTCTATTTGTACAGTGCACGAGTTACTGGAGTATATCTAGGGAAGCCATGTCCTTCTTCAGGGGATCTTTCCCACTCAGCGAGAAAACCCAAGTCTCCTGCATTGGCAGGTGGATTCTTTACCACTGAGCCATCTGGGAAGCCCAAGAGAAGCACAGAGCCCACCAAGTTCAGCTGTGGTCTAACTGTGCAAACCTTAACTGCTCGATCAGAAAAAAAAAAAAAAAAGAAAAAAATGGTTGAATGAATTATCAATATGTAGAAATGCCATACACATGAAAACAGGGCACAAATATTTTTTTAAAAGTTATCATCATAAAAATATTCACCAAAATCTCCTCAGCATACAGCTATTCATTTTGCTTTAACTGCTTTTTTGCTCTTATGCCTCATGAAGTTTTTCCGTTTTTCCTAGATGATATAGATTGGTGAAGACGATTGTGTAACAGTGAACTTAGTGAAATAGCTGCAGTATCGTATAGTGAAGTTGTTCAGCTGAGTCAATGTTGAGTTCAATTGTTGGACAATAGCAAGGCAGGTAATGAGCAGGCAAGCTTTCGGTATTTTGAGTGTATCTGTTTACCAACCATGATTCATATTTTTATAATTTCTGACATTTTAAAATTGATTAATTTGGTCAGTGATTGTATTTGAAGTCGATAGATCTTCATGTTTTCTTAGCTTAGTGGAAACCCAGTGTTTCTTCTGTCCTAATATTTTTCTCGAGCTTGTATTTTTATAAAATTACTGGATGTTGCAAATAAAAACAAATGTAATATTCTGAGCTTTTTAATTAGAGCTGATGCAAATTAATAGAAAATTTAAACTAATATTTACAGAATTAACTGCAGACTTGATTGATAACACTTTTCTGCCTTGTTTGCCTGATGTTCAAACTGTCGAAGATCTAAACAGGAGAACTGAATATTTTGTCTTGACAGGGAAGTAACAACTGCAAATATCTCTTATCCTGGGTTGAGTAAAGTGCTTTTATAAATCTAATCTATGAACCAACTAGGGGATTCTTATTCGCAATTTAGATACTGAGGTCTAATAAATCTACTTTACTATTGTAGCAGTACCAAATCTTGAAAGTGTTTTTCTCAGTGGGCATCAAATTTGGCTGTATTATCTGGATTATGAGAGAAAACCACCTACAACATGATAATATATAATGTTGACAAGTCATCTTAATCTTTCCTATTGAGTTATACAAAACAGTTACTACCTTATTCAGCTGAGAAACTGAGAAATTTATTTTCCTTAAATGGATTCTTTAATACTCTTTTTATTGACAATGCTGAAAATATACTGATGTCATAGATGAAAGGCACTTTATAGATCACAGATTATTAAGGAAAAAGTCTTTTATTGAAAGAGAATGTTTGCTTTCTGAAAAAGAAAGACTCAAATACAGCAAACAATCACACATACCTCAGGACATAAGGGGAAGGACAAAATATTGTTAGTTTACTAGGAAGTTGAGTTGTTTTGTAGTTCTCTGAGTGGTAAAATATAAAGATGCCATTTCTAAACATTTGTTATATTATTTAAATAAGTATCTTATACAGCTTAAAGAATAAGTTTCCTAGTAACTCAATAAAGAATTATTTCAACTATTTCTAAGTTAATATATAGTGCATAATGAAATATGTTTTAATATCAATGCAATAACTATACAATTTCTAGGCAACTGGATATTTTCTAAATTTTGACATATTACTAGATATTCCAAAAATGGCTTTGTAGACATTTTCCCTCTCAGTTACATTACTGTAATTTGAGCATATTCTGAGTTTGCAATATGTAACTTAAAAATCTTATAAGTCTATTCTAAAAAATTAATGAGGATATTTACCACATCTGAGGCTAGATTTAAAACAAAAAGTAAATTTTTGTTTTAACTTTCCAGAGTGAATATGTGAATTTTTATGAGTGGGAGTGATGAAGGCATTTAATTGAGATATGCGTGCTTGTGTGCTAAGTCATTTCAGCATGTCTGACTCTTTGTGGACTGTGGCCTGCCAGGCTCCTCTGCCCATGGGATTCTCTAGGCAAGAATACTGGAGTGGGTTGCCATGATCTCCTTCAAGGGACTTTCGCGACTCAGGGATCAAACTCACATTTCTAACAGCTCCTACATTGGCAGGTGCACTCTTTACCATTAGCTCCACCTGGGAAGCCCTGAGATATACTATTCTAGAAATTATTTACTTAGAGAAGTAAGTTTTTAGTTTTGTTATGTTGATGTGCTTTCGAAATATTCATTTGAGTTAACAGTTATAGTAGAACTATTTTAGAAATCACTGTGAAATCAAGGAAGAAGGAAGAATTTCCAAAGTTAATTTCTTTAAAATGACTTAGGAATGAAAGACAGTTAAAGGGTTGGTCTTAGCTAACTAATATTATATGGAGGAAGAAACTGAGACACAAAAACCTAAGTGAATTTCTCTTAATATTAAATACTTAGCAAGTGGCAGAGCCAAGAGTTTTACTAAAGGCTTCTGCATCCTGTGAATCAAATGTGCTCTGGTACTCTTTTGAGAAACAGAGGTCATAAATTATTCTTTGAAGTCTCTAGAAGAGAGACTCTACAATTTTCTTGTTTTGATACTGAGGGCTAATATTTGTTTCTAGTTGATTACTGACTCTCCTTCACTAGTCTCCCATATGCTTTATTTCTAGTTTCATTCAAACAGAAGGATGCAGATACATACATCCATGAACATACACATATACACAGGCACCCTAACACTCTTACATTCTTAGTCACTGCAAATACAGATTCTCCTTGTCGTTCTATAATTCTTGGCTATATATTCAGACATTTGTGAGAAGGGAGATGCTGGAGAACATATTCTGTTACTTCTGGAAAATCTTCATAAGAGTTGAAATTATTAAGAGCATTAAGTCAGAACATAATTGCTTAATGGAATCAATGACTCATGATATCAGGTGTTCAGGACTTTACAAAGGAAACTTCTCCATTCTAGAATATATTAATACCACAGAGCAGAACACTCATGCCAGCTGTTTGGTACCTCCTACTCTTGACATCCCTGGAAATACAATGCATTAGAAATCAAATGAGTCACAGTATTCTGTTTGATTTCTTTGTGTGTGTCAGTGTGTGTGTGTTTGTGTACTTGTCCCCACCCTTCTAAAACATCATTAACTTCAGAATAAAATTAAATAGATTACATTTTTCTTCTACATCAAGCATATCCATTTATACTTTCCTCAAGCTACAGCAGAATCCCTCTGATTGACCACAAGAATTTATTTTTCCTGAAGACGCCTCAGCATCTTATTTATAAACTAAGTAGAATGAAATGCTAAGAGGCTGGATTCTTATTATTTCTTGTTCTTAATATTCTTTTGTTATGTAGACCCCATATATTCCAAGAATAGTTTTGTATCTTCTCTTTTTTACTACAATGTGGTTAGCTCATCTTTGCATATTAAATAAATGAAGAAAAGACAAAGCAACATTTATAACTGGGATTGAACTCAGAGAGAAAATTTAAATATGTAACATTCTATTCATAACTAATGTAATTTTTTATAAAGCTTTAAGCTAATTCCTTCTTTGAAATAAGAAAGGTGAGATGGGAGTTCAGTGAGCTGCAGTCAACATAACAGGGCTGAGAAATATTAGTTGATGCGGGCAGAAGAGATAGGTTTCCTTTTTGAAAATTTTAAAACCCTGAGCACATTCAGTGTGTGCTGCCACTTAATGCATTGTCCAAGTATTTCCTGCACATCCAATTTTTATGAGAACCTTAAAAGGTTTCTAGTAGACAGTTTAATCACATTTCCTCTTACCACTTGTACGTGTGCTTCTTATACAGAGGTCATTGTCATAAAAGGAAACTTGTTTGGCTTCTCAATGTGCTTTTCATTTCTTTGTTTTTTGGCTTGGGGAAAGATATGGAGGTCTAATAAATACATCAAAGCAGAAAACACTTCGAAGCAATAAGCCATTGCTTGACTTTGTCAAATATTAGTTGTTATTGTTGTGTGTAAATATTTGCATGTCTATGGACTTGGCCCCACCTTCTTCCCTGCCCTTCAAAGGAACTAATGAGCATGGAATTAATAGATGAATGACAGCTAGACAATTGCCCATAATCCCTATGATATATGTGTAGTCAGATGAAGTAATCTTTTAAAAATAGCTTCACAAGATTTTCATGCTCATGCTTCTTCAACAGTTTTTATACTATATAGTCTAAATTTGCAGATCAAAGGCTACGAGGAATGGGAACAGAGCCCTGAAACTTAAAACCAAGGAGTGTCCTCCCTGGTCTCCTTCTCCACCTGTAAATATGCTTTCATTGAAGTTTTTGCTGCTGCTGTTACTGACAGGGTATAGGAAAGTACTAGATCAAAATTACTCTTCTTGAGAGAGATTTTATAACAGGTACAAAGGAAGAAATAAATTTTGGTCATTTTGTGAAAACTATTCAAAATGATCTTTAAGGTCACAAATGATGTTACAAGATTGAATGACTGAATCCTTGGAATGAGAGCGGAATACTAAGTTATGTTACTTTTAGGTAAAATAAAAGTGCATAAGCCATTGATTTGATATAGTGCTCTCCAAATCTGTGTAGAGCCAGAGCACAGCACGGGAATGCAGTTCAACTAGAAAGACCGTATCTACAGCTGATAAGGTAAATATTGGTTTCCTATTAATGTAGACCATCAGAAGGCAGAGACAAATTTCTCAGTTGAACCAGGTAACCACCAATTCATAGTGTGAGAATATAAGCCACACTTTGTCAAAAGATCAGATTGTACATCACTTAACATGGTGGGGCACAATACAATTTTCAGTTTTCTTTTTATTTCACTAGCAGGAATTACGAAGACTTTTGCATGATACACAGTGTGAAAGGGGCCTCACAGGCGGCACTAGTGGTAAAGAAGTATGAGTGGAAGTGAAAGTCGTTCAGTTGTGTCTGACTCTTTGCAACCCCTTGGACAATATAATCCATGGACTTCTCTAGGCCAGATTACTGGAGTGGGTAGCTTTTCCCTTCTTCAGGGGATCTTCCCAGCCCAGGGATCAAACCCAGGTCTCCCACATTGCAGGTAGATTCTTTACCAGCTGAGCCACAAGGGAAGTCCAGTGGTAAAGAACGAAACTGCCAAAGCAAGAGAGGTAAGAGTCGTGGGTTGGATCCCTAGGTCCAGAAGATTCATTCCCCTAGAAGAGGCATGACAACATACTCCAGTACTTTTGTCTGGAGAATCCTTTGGACAGAAGACCCAGGAGGACTATAGTCCATGGGGTCATGAGGAGTCACTACAGTACATAGGGTTGCAAAGAGATAGTACTGAAGCGACTAAGCTGGCACGCACTTAATGTAAAAATGTGTTGCCCTGTTATACCTCTATGTCTCAATATGTCCCTTATTGTGAAGGCTAGATAATATAAAAATATACAATATACTAATGGACACATTCCAACAAACTCAAATATGAGTTATGTAATTTAATTGTAAAAATAAGTCTTCCAGGGTAGCTCAGATGGAAAAGAATCTGTCTGCAATGTGGGAGACCTGGGTTCAATCCTTGGGTTGGAAAGATCACCTGGAGTGCATGGCAACCCACTCCAGTATTCTTGCGTGGAAAATCCCTGTGGACAGAGCAGCCTGGAGGGCTACAGTCCATGGGGTGGCGAAGAGTCAGACATGATTAACTGACTAAGCACAGCAAAGCACTTGACTACTGACATGAAAAAATGTTAATGTAGGATATGTAGTAAATACAGTTTGAAAAAATAATAATTTACTCTATGAAGTCTGGCCAAAATATTTTGTAACCAAAATTTGATAAAAATGAGTTTTAAAGATTTTTATGTAACATATTTTAAGGTGAAAACAAGCATCATTCCTTGGTTTAAAAGTAATTTGCTTAAAGGTGAAATATAAAAAAAAACTATCAGAATTAAGTTCTATAACTTATGTAATCAATATGGAAATTATTCTCTGTCCAAAAATATACTTTTAAGTGTGGAAGATGAAGTGAAGAGGTTTTTTTTTTTTTTTTCCAGTTTATATAACTGCACTTTCCAGATCCCTCTAATCATCTGCCTTCCATTCCAGGAGACTCCAGAGACACAGGTCTGATGCCTGGAGGGCTACAGTCCATGGGGTCACAGAGTGATACACCACTGAGCACACACATGACTATGAAACTGTAAACCTATTTCAGTCTGATACGGAAATATCGTGAACTGTGTAAATACGGCCATTTCTTCCTTGACTATGTGGCTTTAGATTTCTTTAGTATTCTGAGCTTCCATTTCCATATCATAAAAGTAGGAATAATAATATTCAGTTCAGTTCAGTCACTCAGTCATGTCCGACTCTTTGCGACACCATGAATCGCAGCACGCTGGGCCTCCCTGTCCATCACCAGCTCCCAGAGCTCACTTAGACTCACATCCATCGAGTCAGTGATGCCATCCTGCCATCTCATCCTCTGTCATCCCCTTCTCCTCCTGCCCTCAATCCCTCCCAGCATCAGAGTCTTTTCCAACGAGTCAACTCTTCCCATGAGGTGGCCAAAGGACTGGAGTTTCAGCTTTAGCATCATTCCCTCCAAAGAACACACAGGGCGGATCTCCTTCAGAATGGACTGGTTGGATCTCCTTGCAGTCCAAGGGACTCTCAAGAGTCTTCTCCAACACCACAGTTCAAAAGCATCAGTTCTTTGGCACTCAGCCTTCTTCACAGTCCAACTCTCACATCCATACATAACTACTGGAAAAACCATAGCCTTGACTAGATGGACCTTAGTCAGCAAAGTAATGTCTCTGCTTTTGAATATGCCCTTTAGGTTGGTCATAACTTTTCTTCCAAGGAGTAAGCATCTTCTAATCTCATGGCAATATTCAGTGTATTTTTTTTAAATACATTTTTAAAAAAATGATATTCTATACAGAGGAGCTAGAGTGTCTGAACCTTGTCCTAGAAACATGTTATCAGTTACCACCAAGATACCGCAAACCTGCTGAAATAAAAGCCACCAAAGTCTCCCTTAAGATGGAGAAATTTCAGAGTACTTCCCCTCCAAGTTTTATATTTTAAAAATGAGATAATTGATACCCTGAGAGCTCACCTGCCAAGGCAGCACAGTAAACTGTAGCAAACTGAGAAGAAGCCAAAGGCTCACTACTTCCAGTCACAATGTTATTTCCGTATGATTATAAGCAGAGGGAATAAATACTGTAATAATGCTTATCTTTCCTAATGTTTTCCTTCTCCTGCTTTTATGTGGTAAGGTGCAAATTAGGGGCATGCCTGCATGCTAAGTCACTTCAGTCATGTCCGACTTTTTGCAACCCCCTAAACTGTAGTCCACGAAGCTCTGCTGTTCATGAGATTCTCCAGGCAAGAATCCTAGAGTAGATTGCCATGTCCTCCTCCAGGCAATCTTCCTGATCCAGGAATTGAAACTGTGTCTCTTTTGTCTTCTTCACTGGCAGGTGGGTTCTTTACCACTAGCACCACCTGTGAAGCCCACAGTTTAGGGCATATAGATTTAAATTAAACAAAAAAATTGATGATTATTTTGGCTACTTATTTTTACTTTTTAAATTTATTTACTTTTAATTGAAGGATAATTGCTTTACAGTATTGTTTTGGTTTATACCAAACATCAACGTGATTACTTATTTTTGTTTCTTATTAATAAGTGTTCATTCACTATTTATGTCACTGTTTTGTGCTGATCTGCTGGATCATGGAAAAAGCAAGAGAATACAAGAAAAACATCTACTTCTGCTTTATTGACTATGCCAAAGCCTTTGACTGTGTGGATCACAATAAACTGGAAAATTCTGAAAGAGATGGGAATACCAGACCACCTGACCTGCCTCTTGAGAAATCTGTATGCAGGTCAGGAAGCAACAGTTAAAACTAGACATGAAACAACAGACTCGTTCCAAATAGGAAAAGGAGTGCATCAAGACTGTATATTGTCACCCTGCTTATTTAACTTACATTCAGAGTACATCATGAGAAATGCTGGACTGGAAGAAACACAAGCTGGAATCAAGATTGCGAGGTGAAATATCAATAACCTCAGATATGCAAATGACACCACCCTTATGGCAGAAAGTGAAGAGGAACTAAAGAGCCTCTTGATGAAAATGAAACAGGAAAGCAAAAAGTTGGTTTAAAGCTCAACATTCAGAAAATGAAGATCATGGCATCTGGTCCCATCACTTCATGGGAAATACATGGGGAAACAGTGGAAACAGTGTCAGACTTTATATTTTTGGGCTCCAAAATCACTGCAGATGTTGACTGCAGCCATGAGATTAGAAGACACTTACTCCTTGGAAGAAAAGTTATGACCAACCTAGAGGGCATATTCAAAAGCAGAGACATTACTTTGCTGACTAAGGTTCGTCTAGTCAAGGCTATGGTTTTTCCAGTAGTTATATATGGATGTGAGAGTTGGACTGTGAAGAAGGCTGAGCGCCAAAGAATTGATGCTTTTGAACTGTGGTGTTGGAGAAGACTCTTGAGAGTCCCTTGGACTGCAAGGAGATCCAAGCAGTCCATTCCGAAGGAGATCAATCCTGGGATTTCTTTGAAGGTATGATGCTAAGGCTGAAACTCCAGTCCTTTGGCCACCTCATGGGAAGAGTTGACTCACTGGAAAAGACTCTGATGCTGGGAGGGATCGGGGGCAGGAGGAGAAGGGGACGACAGAGGATGAGATGGCAGGATGGCATCACTGACTCAATGGACATGAATCTGAGTGAACTCTGGGAGTTGGTGATGGACAGGGAGGCCTGGCATGCTGTGATTCATGAGGTCGCAAAGAGTCAGACACGACTGAGCAACTGAACTGAACTGAACTAATTTACCCTCAAAATATACATGTTGAAGCCCTAACCCTATTAGTTCGGAAGATACAATATTTGACACAGAGTCTTTAAGGAGGTAATTAAGTTAGTGAGGGCACTAAGGTGAGCCTTAATCGATTCAACTCTTGTGAAATGTTAATTTCATCAGATGGAGACTTTATTCTTTTCCTTGCAAAAGTAAACCTCTGAGAGTCAAAGAAGGACAGTGATACCCAGAAATCTCACCTTAGAAAGGCCATCCTAATTTTACTCAAAATTACCTAGTCTAGACCTGTGACTCTACTTAAGTACCTTGTGTGATCTTTTAGGATGCTCTTTACATTATGTTTTACTGAGTCTTTGTGTCTGTCACTCTTCGATAATTGTTAGCTCATATAAAATAAAGACCCTATCCCTAAGCATTTAGCACAACAAACTGTAGCATGTGGCATGTGCAAGTACTTGATAAATGCTCATGAATACATTGAAACTTCTTTGTAATGCTGTCTGAGTACCTATGTTATATAACTGACTGCTTTGGTGGTGAAACAGTCTTATAACATGATCTTTTAAGCACCTCAGTAATTAAATTTGCTTGGATGGTCTCCAGGAAAGACTAATTCTTATAATGTTATAGTGAAATTCCACAATGGTAATTCTGGTTCTTGATTGTGGAGATCATCCTTAGTACCTAAAGCTAATTAACATAGTAATACAAATCATAATCCATGCAGTTTACAAGTGGAAAACCCAATTAGAGTGATGTGATATTAATTAGACAAAAATAAGAAGTTTAGCATGACAGCCTGGTGATTGTATGGATCATGAATATGGGGGAGAAGCAAGGTGGGAAGTGACGGGGTTCCTGTCCACGGAATTACTCAAGACACTCTGAGGGTTATTTTCATGATGTTTTATAAGACATAGAGAGAGTGATTATTATTATTATTATTTTCACAAATACTATACAGATGTTGAGGAAGGGAAGTAGAGATTGTGTCCAGGGGAAATCAATTGAGGAGCAGCCCTGCCCCACTATTCTGACAAGGTGGAGCCATGTGTGATGCTAAAGCTATATGAAGGGACTGGCTTCCTAGGGGAAGTTCATTAGGTCAATTAATAACATTTATCTGTGATAATCAGCCTTGATAAGCAAAATGATATTTGGTAACATAATGTAATGCAGGATTTATCATTGCTGTTTTATTCAGATGATTATGTGTAGATAGTAAGTTAGTGAAGCCCTGCAAGGAATCAATGGTGATTAAATTACCATATCTGGAAACAAAGACTTAGTTTGAGCATTATCATAGAAAATTGTTAGGAAAAATATTTTTATGCAATTGTCTATTTTATTAAAAATAGTTTAATATATTTGTGTTGCCAATAATTTGATAAAGAAAATATTTAAACTTTTTTAAATATTAAAAATATGAAAGCAGTCAGTTTGCTTTTAACGAAAGAGGCATTGACTACTTAATAAGTATAAGGAAATAACATAAAAAATCGACTTAACAAGGTTAACTAGAGTCAACAATTAACAACTGATGACTACATAGTCATGTAAAACCTCCAGTTCTGTAATGAACAAGGATGTGAAGATAAAAATATAAGGGGACAACAAATTTTAGAATCCAGTGTGACTTAATTAAATCAGATCTCTGCATTGTGGCCCCTACATGTAGAACTCCAAAAACACATCCAGACTTCTCAAAATATTAAACGATTATATATTAGAAAAACATTTTGAGGTGCATAGTATAGATGCATTAGAAAGATATAAGTGTAAAAGAAGGGTTTTAGGACCCAACATAATAAAGTGAGTTATATTCACTATTGGAGGCTAATTATTTTTGTTAAATAAAATGACTTATACAAAGATTATTTAAACCATATTCTAATATACTGAATAAAAACTCATCATCATAACACCACTTTTTAGTCCATTTAAAATCATTTAAGATAAAAAATATTGATGGTTGAATTCAAATTGATAGAATAAACCTTATTTGTAGCCATTTATGCCTTTTAGTTTTCTTATTTATTTTCTTCCTATTTCTTACATCACAATTTCAGACCCTTTGCTGAAATTTTAATTTTTTTTTTTTACAAAATATGCATTTATATATGTCTTTCATTAATTTTATTTTTATATTCATGCTATTTTGTCAGTTTTGAAAAGTATTAAAGGGTTGTGTGCTTTATCCTAGCATGCTGGTTTGCTCTGTGGGCAACTGCATTCTACTAATCCACATCCCTACATACTTATATAATAATACAGCTACACCAGCCAACTCATCATTCTGAACACTCTAATGCTGAGCAGTGCAGTTCTAACAGTTACTACATTTGTAGATATTTCATTTTATTAATTTCTTCCTATGTGCATAGTTAATGTGTGTATGTATACTCGTATATAGACTTCCCATGTGGCCCTGCTGCTGTTGCTGCTGCTAAGTTGCTTCAGTTGTGTCCGACTCTGTTTGACCCCATGGACAGCAGCCCACCAGGCTCCTCTGTCCAGAGGATTCTCTAGGCAAGAATACCGAAGTGGCTGCCATTTCGTTCTCCACCCCAGGTGGCCCAAGTGGTAAAGATTCTGACTGCCACTGCAGGAGACCTAAGTGATGGGCGGGTTCAATCCCTGGGTGAGAAATATGTTCTGGAGGAGGGCATGGCAACCCACTCCGGTATTCTTGCCTGGAGAATCTCACGAACAGAGGAGCCTGGTGGGTTACAGTCAGACAGTCTCAAAGAGTTGTACCCGACTGAAGCGACTTAGCAGGCACATATGCATACACATATATGCATACTTTTCACATATGTATCAATACAAATTTTTCAGAATGTTTGAGTGATTATACACATTTCTAGATTATATGATTGTTTGTTGTTAATTAGTATAAGATGACATTTCTTATAGATTTTCTTTAAACGAAGAGCTCCCTTCATACACCTAAATATGATGTGTATGTGTGCCTGCATGCTAAGTCGCTTCAGTTGTGTTCCACTCTTTGCAACCCATGGACTATAGCCCACCAGGCTCCTCTGTCCATGGGATTGTCCAGGCAAGAACACTGGAGTGGGTTGCTGTGCCCTTCTCCAGGGGATCTTCCCGACCCAGCTATCGATTCTGGTAAATCTTGTTTCCTGCATTTGCAGGAAGGTTCTTTACCAGCAGAGCCCCTGGAAAGCCCAGACACTGATACAATCTCATTTTTAGAAGCATTACTCAAAAGTCTTATTTTGTGTTCAGACCTAATTATAAAATTGAGTTGATTGAGAGTGTGTACAAAATGCAGACACTATGGTTTTTACATTTTTTTCTTCACATAAAGTATGTGGTTACCTGTGTAATATATTTATAAATAATAAAATGGTGGAGAAAATACTTTGAAAGGAAGACTTTATTGTATTCAAAGCAGTACTGCATGAAATTGTAAAAAAATCAATATTGCTCTGTATTTGAGATAAAATATATATTAAAATTTAACTCTAGCAATTTGATTCAATGAGAGCTACCAAGAGTGGCTTATAAAGTAAAGCCATTCTTAAATGATACATTTCCTGGGAGAAACTGATGGTTTCCCAGGTGGTTCAGTGGTAAAGAATCTACCTTCCAAGCATTCTGTCCTTGGGTCAGAAGATCCCCTGCAGAAGGAAATGGCAAACCACTACGTTATTCGTGCCTGGAAAATCCCATGTATAGAGGAGCCTGGGGGGCTACTGTCCATGAGGTCACAAAAGTGTCAGACATGACTTAGTGACTAAAACAACATCACCTGCTCATAGGTTGGTGACCACAGTTGAGTTCTCTCCCAAAAGCATCTCCAGAAGGTTTTAAAATAATACAAGTTGAAAACCAGTTTTGAATATTCAAATATCTCCTGGATAAACTAAAATTTAAGAATGGCTGTCTGGAAGAAAGAAAAAAAAGAATGGCTGTCTGTTAGACTACTGGATTTGAATCGATGGTCTCTCCATTTCTCTAATGTCACTTTTCTGTACCAATATGACTGTGTGCTTTTGAAATCTGACCTAAGGTTGAAAACTCATTGCAGGGTCTAGATAAGACAGGAGGATCCTGTATCTATAAACCTTTTAAAACACAAAGTTATTAAATTTTATGTCTATGATAAATATTGCATTTAAACACTAAACAGACACCAGTTTCATGAAATATGCTATAGCTAGTAAATTGGAAAGAATTGTGGAGATATTAGAACATTTTTGATGATTACTGGAATTCACTTCATACCTAGTAACAAAATAGTAATATAACAGTGTTATTGCAGATATTTGAGACATATAATTATGCCATAGACTCACATTTGAGTTTTTAACCAATTAGCTTTGTGACAATATTGTTTAATTGCTCTATACCTCAGTTTTCTTACCTAATAAAATGGGAATGTAGATTGCATACATTATATTGAGTGGTTATGAAGATTAAAAAGAATATGCATTTGAATTATTTAAAATTGTATTTGGCAGTTATCAGTATGATCTATAATCATAAGCTTTTGCTTTTAATTTGGATATTATAAAGCTCTAATCATATAGAACTAGATATGTTGATTATCTTGGTTAAAATAAGGTTTTCATTCAATTTACAAAATAGAATTATTTGCAAACACAGTTTTCAGAAGTAACTCTGTGTGAAATGCTTTACATATAATTATGTGCCCAACTGAAGGATGTGCTATATTTTCCTCATTTCGTTTATTCTTCATAGTCAGGGTTCAGTACATATAATTAGCCGTCAGGCACGTGCCAATTATGCAGCTGCTTATGTGTATTAGCCAGGTATAGCATATCTTAAATATCTTAATTCTAAGCATATGTTAATTCTTAAGCATATCTTAATTCTATGAATTTTGAAGAAATTGTATGAATGATGTAATTCTCTGCTCTTTAGATAATGAGTGTACAATAATTTATGTACTCGCTAGTGACTTAAACTTTTAGAATTGTGCATATTTTTTAGTTATCAGAATCATGATACATTAACTATGCTATATCCTCAGTTTCTGACTTGAACGTAAATACTCTCAGCTCTTTCATACTCTAGTGATAGCAGGAGAATATTCATTAATGTACAGATAAAAAGTGATAAACATACACTCTAGTTCTATTTACTTCTAAGCATTAATCACATAATGAGAGATTTTGTAAGATGAAAAAATCAGTGAATTAGTAAAACAAGACCATTTCAATAATAGCTAGTCTTGGTAGTGTTATCCTTTTCCATGGAGAATAGAAAGGGGATATATTTTGTTGGGCAATATCGCTAGAGGGAAAATTACCCTGTGAAACTGTCAAGTTCCTCATATTTCATACAAGAGTGCCAAATTAGAGTTATCAGCAGCACTAGCAATTGGAATAGATTGCATTATAAATCATTGTATCTTTGACAGACATTTACATCCAGAACTTTCCAAGCATGAGGTGGGACAGTGTTTGTCCACCAACAGTTATTCAGTCCAAAAATTCAATGACGATGTGAACATAGGAACTTACTTCTGTGAAAATTGCTGGATTGTTTCTCCTATTACCTTCCTCCTCCCACACATCTCTTACAGAATCATGAAAATGTGAAGATAGAAAATGCCTATTAACTCGCATTGAGCCTGCTCTCCTCCCCATTAAACAGCAACTCAAAGTATTATCTTTCTCTGTTTCTGGAGTTAAGAGGAGGATGCAAGCCTTTCTTAAAAGGAGGCAGAGAAGTATTGATAGTTCTGGAGTTGACAAAGTAACTGATCATTTTTTTTACTCCAAACATGGCACTTGACATTTGCAACTATATGTATGTTTTATCTATTCTAAAGCATTTTGGTTAAATAGTAAATTAATATTTTTAATAAATTATATGTTTGCATCACATTTAACTTCTGCACAATTGCCTTATCAGTACTGAAGAGACAGCAATGTCTTTCTCCATGAAAAGAAAACAAATATTGATATTCCTTATATGTGATACAATTTAACCCAAGAAGCAAGTCCTCTCAAGGAATAGTTAAAAAGTTGATGCAACATTTACAAAGTTTACCCAAGTGTCTTGTTTTCTCAATAATACTGATATACATATGGCAACATCTTGGCCTTAAAGTTCTATAAATATGTTAGTTTGTGAAAAGTGTTATCAATAACAGTAAATTTCAGGATACTTTAAATTACTGTTAGAACTATAGCTATTAATATTGCTTTGAATATTTCCCCTGAACTTTTGTGATCACTCAGCTCAGCTCCACTGCTCTCAAACACAAGAAGCATTCACATAATAAACCACTTTGTAATAAGGTACATTTTGTACCTGTTGTCTTCCCTTAAGGGCCTGAAATTCTGAAAGAGAGATACTATGCAGTGTTATCCTTTTCCCAAGGAGAATGGAAGAGGGATATATTTTGGTTGGTGGTAGCCTCATAGGGAAAACTAACCTATAAAACTGAAGACTGTCAAGTATTTTCCAATTATTCCAATAGGTTTGAATAGGTGCTTTGCTTCTGCTTTATGCAAAACATATTTGTAATATGTGTGTGTGAAAAATTTTTAGCTTTGTTAGATCATCCATGGATGGTTCTGTCTTTATGTAGTTTTGGTAAAACTAAAACTGCTTACATAATATGACAGGACCAAATGCAGTAAATATAATCCTTCACTGTAACTTTATCAACTGGATAAGCTATCAGAAGCTGCTCAAGGTAACTGAGATGTCTGCCTTATAAAGGGAGCTATTCCTAATTGAACTCCGATTTTGTCTTTAAAAACATTCCATTTCTTATAGAAATACAATCTCTGCTTCCATAGTTACTATAATGAGAAATAGTTAAGAATATTGAATTTTAAAATACTATTCAATATTCTAAATTTATTCACTTTGAAAGTATAGAAATTATCTCAAGCCTTTTAACTGACATTTTCTGGTTTACCAGAAAATTTTCTGACACAGCCCTACAATCTACTCTAGGATTGCTTTTCAGGTAGAGATCTTTTCAAGCTGAACTAAGAACCTTTAGTTTGTTGTATATATTTTTAGGGTTTTAATGCAGAGTGAAATTCAGTACAAACTTTAATCAATCTTACCCAAAGAGAAAGCCTCCATTACTGAACTCTAAAATTCATTCTCTGATAGTTTTATGTAAATAAATGTCTTGCAGATTCCAAGAATAACCCTATAATCTAAATTTACCATAATTGTTGAGGCAGTCATATAAAGGTGCATTTTTTTAAAGACTGCTTGAAAATATACAAACATTCAGGAAGCTATTGTTTTAGGATGCCATTGATTTTGGAAAACGAGCTCTTATTTTGCCCTGAAAACTGTGGCTCACTATAAACAGAAATCCACTCAGTAGAATTGATTTGAAACACAAAAGACTACGTAATTTTCAATATATCCATGGTACATAAGTGCAGAAGTCTGCGTGATTTTATATTACATGGGTTGAGGATTAGGAATTTGTGTTTTGTTTCTGCTTCAACAATTGCCTGTAAAAAGATGAATTATGAGGTGGTTACAGGTTTTAATTTTTTGATTGAATGAGGGATTGTATTTATAGAAGGTCATTCAGCTGCTGTGGGGAAGGTTATTAATATAAGAAATTATGTGCTGAGGTAAACCACCTCAGTCAGACAGTGAAATTCATCATTCAAGACTTGTTTAGGGACATGCAAAATACACTGTAAATTGAGTGTCTCCCTTTCAAGGAGATTAATGCTAAAATGCAGGAATTTTCAGAAAGTTGTGGTAAGAGTCTTGAGGATTAGTGACAATAAAACTACAGTTAATTTTTTCTGTACTTTACTGGCAATCAAATCCACTTGGATATATTTCCTTCCATTCTTGTTCTGCATATTTTGTTTGAAACACAGAGGGGAATGACTGCATTCCTACTATCACTGAGCAAAAGTGAATTGTACACATCTTTAAATATGTGGGTTCATTAATTCATTATAAGGCAAACAATAAATAAGTAAATACACATAGTCTTTAGATATCAAGTGTATGTCGTTCTGAATAATAGTCTGCCAGTGATTATACTTGGAACAGTGTAGTAAGGGTCAAAGACAGCATGTTATTTAGGTTATTCTAGCAAGCTAACATATTATCAGTTAAACATATTATCAGAATATGTTTAAGAAGTCAAAGAATTGTTAAAAGCATTGACCTAGTTCGTTGTTTCAAAAAATGAATACCGTTCTAGTTTTAAAATTTAATATGAAACAATAAGACTATGTTACAAATAATTTAAAATGTTGATATTAATACAACCTAACTTTGGACAGCCCCTCATACTTCTCAAATTCTTTTACATTTACCTATCGCATTTAAGCCTCCTAACTACCTACGCTGACAGGCAAGAGGAGGTTATATGATACCCATGGGGACACAACCACTTGCTCATGATTTTACAGTGATAACAGTGCTTTCTTTACACTGGGATATTCTGAAGACTATGCCTGTATGCAACATGTGTGAATGAAATAATATTCCATGATTCTAATTGGCTGTAGCAATATATGGGGTTTTATGTATTTCCGTGTAATATATGGTTCCATAACAGAATTTGAAATTACACTAAATATTTTACTCAAAATAAATAATTAGTCTTAAGAATCTACTGCTTTCTAAACAGTCTGCACAGTACTAGGACATCGAAGGGAAAATAGACACAAAATACATAATTATTCTACAGATAAATGGATGTTAAAAGTTATCTTTGCTATGGATGTGAAAGGAAAATTATAATGTCTAAGCTAGTGGGTTGATTTTAAGATGTGTGAAGAAATCTTAGATGAATATCAGCAAACATTTAAAATTGCAGAATGAAGTATAGAAAAACAATCAGTTCTCTTATGAGGCAGTAAATTTAGATGCCATCACTTATAAGTGTATAAGGGATAATGATATGTATAGGATGACATGAATGAAATGTATAGGATGATGTGAAGATTCTCTGAGAAATAAAAAATGGTGAGAAGCTACCCATGAATATAGACTTTAAGAATGCCATTATGTAGGATGTTTCCAATGAGAAAGAAAGAGTCAGGATACTGAAATGAAGAGAGTTGCTGAGGAGGAGAGAGATTATCATTGTGGTCAAAAAGGAAAAGAAACCAGAGGAATGACTTTCCAAAAGTAACTACAGTCAAGTGTTAAGGAAGCTGAGGAGTAATTGAGAAGTAAGAAAATTGAAAACAGTTCAAAAGAATAATCTTTCCTAAGCTACTTCGCCAACAAAGGTCTGTCTAGTCAAGGCTATGGTTTTTCCAGTGGTCATGTATGGATGTGAGAGTTGGACTGTGAAGAAAACTGAGCGCTGAAGAATTGATGTTTTTGAACTGTGGTGTTGGAGAACACTCTTGAAAGTCCCTTGCAGTGCAAGGAGATCAAACCAGTCCATTATAAAGGAGATCAGTCTTGGTTATTTTTTGGAAGGAACGATGCTAAAGCTGAAATTCCAGTACTTTGGCCACGTCGTGCAAAGAGTTGACTCATTTGAAAAGACCCTGATGCTGGGAAAGATTGAAGGCAGGAGGAGAAGGGGACAACAGAGGATAAGATGGCTGGATGGCATCACCGACTCAATGGACATGAGTTTGAGTGAACTCCGAGAGTTGGTGATGGACAGGAAGACCTGGTGTACTGTGATTCATGGGGTTGCAAAGAGTCAGACACAACTGAGTGAACTGAACTGAAGTGCACTATGAGAATAATAGGTGGAAAATAGAGGCTTGAAAATATCAGTAACAGTTAAATACAGAAGAATTTATTTTACTGTGACCAAAAAAAGAAAAATCTTATAAGTCTCTTAGAAGGGGCAAAACTTAAATGATTATTTAGATTTATTATTTATTTCTTTTTAAAAATTTTTACTTTATTCTACGTTACAATACTGTATTGGTTTTGCCATACATTGACATGAATCAGCCACAGGTGTATGCATTGGGTATTGAGCATGTTAGGAGAATTTAGTGATTTTATAATAATAATATACAAATATCTGTGTATCCATTTGATTCAGTTCACTTTTGTCGCTTCTTCATGTCTGACTGTTTGCTATCCCATGGACTGCAGCACACCAGGCCTCCCTGTCCATCATCAACTCACGGAACTTATTCAAACTCATGTCCATCGAGTTGGTGATACCATCCAACCATCTCATCCTCTGTTGTTACCTTCTGCTCCTGCCTTCAATCTTTCCAGCATCAGGGTCTTTTCAAATGAGTCAGTTCTTCACAACAGATGGCCAAATATTGGAGTTTCAGCTTCAGCATCACTCCTTCCAATGAATATTCAGGACTGGTTTTCTTTAGAATGGACTAGTTGGATCTCCTTGCAGTCAAAGGGACTCTCAAGAGTCTTCTCCAACACCACAGTTCAAAAGCATTAATTCCTTGGTGCTCAGCTTTCTTCACAGTCCAACTCTCACATCCATATGTGACTACTAGAAAAACGATAGCCCTGACTAGACGGGCCTTTACTGGCAAAGTAATGTCTCTACTTTTTAATATGCTGTCTAGACTGGCCATAACTTTTCTTTCAAGGAGTAAACATCTTTTAATTTCAAGGCTGCAGTCACTGTCTTTTGTGATTTTGGAGTCCCTAAAATTAAAGCCCATCACTATTTCCACTGTTTCCCCATCTACTTGCCATGAAATGATGTGATTAGTTGTCACGATCTTAGTTTTCTGAATGTTGAGCTTTAAGTCAACTTTTTCACTCTCCTCTTTCACTTTCATCAAGAGGCTCTTTAATTCTTCATTTTCTGCCATAGGGTGGTGTCATCTGCATGTCTGGGTTATTGATATTTCTCCTGGCAATCTTGATTCCATCTTGTGCTTCACCCAGACCAGTGTTTCTCATGATGTACTCTGCATGTGAGTTAAATAAGTAGGGTGACAATATACAGCCTTGACATACTCTTTTCCCAATTTGGAACCAGTATGTTGTTCCATGTCCAGTTATAACTGTTGCTTCCTGACCTGGATACAAATTTCTCAAGAGGCAGGTCAAGTGACCTAGTATTCCCATCTTTTGAAGAATTTTCCAGAGTTTGTGGTTATCCACACAGTCAAAGGCTTTGGCATTGTCAGTAAAGCTGTAGTAGATGTTTTTTCTGGAATTCTCTTAACTTTTTCGATAATTCAACAGATGTTGAGAATTTGATCTCTGCTTCCTCTGGCTTTGCTAAATCCAGCTTGAACATCGCAAAGTTCATGGTTCAAGTACTGTTGCAACCTGGTTTGGTGAATTTTGAACATTACTTTGCTAGTGTGTGAGATAAGTGCAATTGTGCAGTAGTTTGAGCATTCTTTGACATTGCCTTTCTTTGGGATTGGAATGAAAACTGACCTTTTCCAGTCCTGTGGTCACTGCTGAATTTTCCAGATTTGCTGGCATATTGAGTAGAGCCCTTTCACAGCATCATCTTTTAGGATTTGAAATAGCTCAACTAGAATTCCATCACCTCCTCTACCTTTGTTTGTAGTGATGCTTCCTAAGGCCCACTTGACTTTGCATAACAAGGTATCTGGCTCTCGTTGCTGATCACATCGTTGTAATTATCTGGGTCATGAAGATCTTTTTGTATCCTTCTTTTGTGTATTCTTGCACCTCTTCTTAATATCTTCTGCTTCTGTTGGATCCATACAAATTCTGTCCATACCATTTTGTTAGGTCCATACGATTTCGTGAGGTGATACCCCATGCCCAAGCACCAGCAAGATGGTAGGAGGGGTGAATTTGCTTTCAGAATCAAACCCCATTCTTGCCAGAGATGCTCAGAGGGCTCAAACACACCTTGTGCATGCCAGGACCCAGGAACCCCACAGAGACTGAGACAGAATTGTGTTTGAGCATCTCCTGTGGACGTACGGGTCAGTAGTGGACTGCCACAGGAACAGGAGCTCTGGGTGCAGGAGACTTGGGTATGGCATAAGCCCTGTTGGAGGAGATCCCATTGACTCCACCATAGAGCTGCCATAACTCACACAGGACTGGAAAACTGACTCTTGGTGGGAACACACAGTACCTTGTGTGCACCAGGACCCAGGAGAAAGGAGCAGTGACCCCACAAAGACTGACCCAGACTTGCCCAGAAGTGTCCAGGAGTCTAAAGCAGAGGCATGGGTCAGTGGTGGCCTGCTGCAGGGTTGGGGCAGTGAGTATAGCAGTACATGCATGGGATCTTTTGAAGGAGGTCCCCATTATCTTCATTACCTCCACTATAGTTTGGCCTCAGATAAATAGCAGGGAGGGAACACAGCTCCACCCATCAACAGAAAGTTAGATTAAATATTTACTGAGGATGGTCCACCCATCAGAACAAGACCAGGTTTCCCCCTCAGTCTCTCTCATCAGGAAGCTTCCATAAGCCTCTTATCCTTCTCCATTAGAGGGCAGACAGACTGAAAACCACAGTCACAGGAAACTAACCAATATGATCACATGGACCACAGGCTTGTCTAACTCAGTGAAACTATGAGCCATGCTATGTAGGGCCATCCATGATGGACCAGTCATGGTGGAGAGTTCTGACAAAATGTGCTCCACTGAAGAAAGGAATGGCAAACCACTTCAGTATTTTTGCCTTGAGAACCCCATGAACAGTATGAAAATGAAAAAAGATAGTACACTGAAAGATGAACTCCTCAGATCAGTAGGTGCCCAATATGCTACTGGAGATCAGTGGAGAAATAACTCCAGAAAGAATGAAGGGATGGAGCCAAAGCAAAAAAAAATCATCCAGTTATGGATGTGACTAGTGATAGAAGCAAGGTCCAATGCTGTAAAGAGCAATATTGCCTAGGAACCTGGAATGTCAGGTCCATGAATCAAGGCAAATTGGAAGTGGTCAAACAGGAGATGGCAAGAGTGAACATCAATATTTAAGGAATCAGAGAACTAAAATGTACTGGAATGGGTGAATTTAACTCAGATGACCATTATATCTACTACTGTGGGCAGGAATCCCATAGAAGAAATGGAGTAGCCATTCTTTTGTTGACTATGAATAGTCAACAAAAGAGTATGAAATGCAGTACTTAGATGCACTCTCAAAAATTACAGAATGATCTCTGTTCATTTCCAAGGCAAACCATTCAATATCAGAGTAATCCAAGTCTATTCCCTGACCAGTAATGCTGAATAAGATGAAGTTGAACAGCTCTATGAAGAAGAACCACAAGACCTTCTAGAACTAATAACCAAAAAAGATGTCCTTTTCATTAGGAAGTCAAGAAACACATGGAGTAACAGGCAAATTTGGCTTTGGAGTAGAGAATGAAGCAGGGAAAAGGCTAACAGAGTTTTGCCAACAGAACACACTGCTCATAGCAAACACCCTCTTCCAACAGTACGTGAGAAGACTCTACACATGGACATCACCAAATGGTCAATACCAAAATCAGATTGATTATATTCTTTGCAGACAAAGATGGAGAAACTCTATACATTCAGCAAAAAAAAAAAAAAAAGACTGAAAGCTGACTATGGCTCATATCATGAACTCCTTATTGACAAATTCATACTTAAATTGAAGAAAGTAGGGAAAACCACTAGACCGTTCAGGTATGACCTGAATCAAATCTTACGATTATACAGTGGAAGTGAGAAATAGATTCAAGGGATTAGATCTAATAGACAGAGTGCCTGATGAACTATGGACAGAGATTCATGACATTGGAGAAAAGGATCAAGACAATCCCTAAGAAAAAGATATGCAAAAAAGCAAAATGGCTGTCTGAGGAGGCTTTACAAATAGCTGTGAAATGAAAAGAAGTGAAAAGCAAAGGAGAAAGGAAAGATATACCCATTTGAATGCCAAATTCCAAAGAATAATAAGGAGAAATAAGAAAGCCTTCCTCAGTGATCAATGCAAAGAAATAGAGGCAAACAATATAATGGAAAAGGCTAGAGATCTCTTCTGGAGAAGGCAATGGCAACCCACTCCAGTACTCTTGCCTGGAGAACCCCATGGATGGAGGAGCCTAGTGGGCTGCAGTCAGTGAGGTTGCTAAGAGTCGGACATGACTGAGCAACTTCACTTTCACTTTTCACTGTTATGCATTGGAGAAGGAAATGGCAAGCCACTCCAGTGTTCTTGCCTGGAGAATCCCAGGGCTTCTGTCTATGGGGTCGCACAGAGTCGACATGACTGACGCGACTTAGCAGCAGCAGCAGCAGCAGAGATCTCTTCAAGAAAATTAGAGATAGCAATGCAACATTTCATGCAAAGATAGGCTCAATAAAGGACAGAAATTGTATGGGGGCATTTTAGTTAGGGACTATTTATGTTATTTTGTAAAGTAATTAAAAGTGATATTCTGCTCAATTCTGTCTTATATAATTTCTGTTTGTATTGAATTCTCATACCAAGGATCTGTCACTTCTTTTACATAAATTCATTTTATACTCAGTCATAATGAATAACTATCATAAAAACAAATAGCATGTCAACACATTTATTTGACCAGAGTCCTCTTGAGATAATGTCTTAATTTTCATCAAGATTGTAGTGATTACTGTTTCTAATTATGAAAATCAAATAACTCATTAGTGATTATGTTTCAAAAAGGATTTAAAATACAAAATGCTTCTAAAATCTGGTGAATCATTTGACTGAGTGTATTGAAATATGGACATAACTGAACGGGCAATTTTGACCCTCAATATCAGGCACTAAAGAAATTATGTAAGGCAAAGGTGCTCAATTTCTACATGCTATAATTTCCCAAAGGCCCAGTTTCATGGTAGTTCGTTTTAAAGCACATTCTTGTTTATTTATAAAGAATAAATTGAGCAAAACTTGTTGCCTTGTCTAACTTGACATCAGCATAAACCATCAAATGAGTGGATCAAGGTTTAAGTAAGTAAAGGGTGTATTTCTTTAGTTGTTGCTCAATATATGAAGCAGACAATTGAAACAAAAGAAAGGAGGTGGTGACTTATTTTTCAAAGGAAATTTCCTTTGCAAAAAGTTTCAGTTTAATGAGCTACAGAAAACAAGATCTTGTTATCTTTCATGTGTGCATTCAGTAGCTTATTTAAAAGTTTGTAAATATTTGCTGAATGTGCCCTTTATTAGGTATATGTGTGTGTATGGGTTTTCCTTCCTCAAGCAAACTTCCCTTCTTGCATTATACCAATTTTTTAATAAGATTGTGTACAGATTTCTATACTTCTCCATGCTTTAGAGAGCTCACTAAGCAATAAGAGTGGTAAAAATGTTTTGTATTTTGAGATGATATGTACAATGTCAGTTAGCTTAAAAGCACAAAATACCAGTTGGTAAAGTTTAGTCAAGCCTTTCTTACACAAAAGGGTCTAAGCCATGTTGATAAATTATACATACAGTTGTGATACTTAGACCTACACTTTTGATGATATTCAAACACATTTATCATAATATTTGGTTTGAAACTTATCAGGCTCTTCTTTTGTAGATCATGTTTCAGAACATCTGATTGGCCCTTTCAACATCCCATATGTAGAGCATGGTGTTTTTCCAGATGAACAGAGAAAGGTGTATTTTATGAATATATTTGGATATATTAATTAAGCAGATGGCTTTTTAAGATTTGGTTATAAGTTCCTTCCAGGGAGAAACATTTTGTTTTCTCTTAAATTGAATGGCCATCTGGATTGAATGAACTGCATGCTCTAAATCTAGTCTATTGTCGGGTCTTTGTTATTAACCTCTTGCCTGGGAGTAATCTGGGCAACTTATGAGAATTTTAATGAGATAAGTTCAAAGGTCCCTTTGAAGTCTGTAAATATATCCTTCAAAATGTGGGATTTGAAATATGATTGAATTTTTTGTTGAGGTATATTAACATGAGTCAAGATAATTTCTACCCTGCATCATACAAATAAGATATAATACATCATACATTAACCTCTAAATGTTTGATTTTTGGTCAGCCAGTCTTTCTGTCTTAACTTCTTCACCAATAATAGAGGTTAAGAAATGAATTTTCTAGTGTCTCTTTAAACTCTAAAATTCAATGAGTCTATCAGATGCTGAAGTCACCCAAAGGGAAAGGAATTGCTACAAATCCTAACTTGCAAGTACAATTTTAAAGCTCAGATTCCAAGCTCTTGAAAGAGTTTCAGTGCCACAGAGGGGAATGAAAAAGAGACCTAACAGAACTTAAAAAGAGTAAAGGCTGAAAGAAAGGCAAAGAGGGATTCAGAGCTACTGAGCTCAGTGTCAAGAGTATGAATCATATTTACTCTGATTTCCTGTTTCTTTGGATGTTGAGTCCCAAAAGAAAGTAGCTACCTTTCTGGTTGCTTCCTTCTAATTCTCTACACACACACACTCATATGTGCACACACAGATACACATACACCACCATCTCATACTGTATATATGCTGGAGAAAAGTTATATTTTGTTTCTTAAAGTGTCCCATAGTTGTCTGGATTATTGCAGAACATCATGAATTATAAAATTAGTTTAGACATCTTTCCAAAGTGACTTATGAAAGTCAACTCAAATTAATGATGATCTTTTTCCTTGCTTATATTAGGTCCCTTGGTAATTCAAATGGTTAGAAAAAGATATTATATAAATAGAATGGCAGTGGTTTTTTTTTGTTTTCCTTTCATTGAAGGGAAGTAAAAAGTCTATTCATTCTTATCAAATTCTTACCAGGTAAGGTTTAATGAAAAGAAATCTTTGTTAAAATACTTAAAATTGTAAGAATGTTAATACAACATCACAAAGAGACATATTTCAGAGGTGTTGAATTTTACATTGAAGTAATAATTAGAAATTCTATATAATTTTCTCCTTCCCTAAAATTATTTTCCTTAAATCATATATTTTCTTGGTTTGAAAGTTAATTTCTGCTATTGGTATTACTAATATGAAATGTTTTATAAAATGTTCTATACATACTGTTTAATGCACTTTAAATATTGGCCCTCCCCATTTCCATTTCATAAAAACTGTCACAAACTTAAGCATTAAACCTTATTTATTTGGACTGAATATATTTATTTCAATATCATTATAGGACTAAAATACATTGATCTTTTGCAAAAAGCTAAAATTCTGTATTCTTCTGAAGAAAACTACATATATATATAAGTATATATATATAACTCATAGTGTAAAAATGCCACTATTTAATCTTACTATCTTCAGATTTTATTCTTTTTGTTTCCTTTATTTTGAGATATTTATGTTTGTTACCAAATACATTTAGGAGATGTAGAAGCTTCATAAATATGACCACATTTAATATATTGCTAATTTTTTGAGGAAGGGAATTATTTCTTATTCCTATTCTTTTAATCAAATCATTAAAAAGTATTTGGCATAGAGGATATTATTAAGAAATATTTGTTGATGCTGCTAAGTCACTTCAGTCGTGTCCGACTCTGTGTGACCCCATAGATGGTAGCCCATTGGGCTCCCCCATCCCTGGGATTCTCCAGGCAAGAATACTGGAGTGGGTTGCCATTTCCTTCTCCAATGCCTGAAAGTGAAAAGTGAAAGTGAAGTTGCTTTGCTCAGTCGTGTCCGACTCTTAGCGACCCCATGGACTGCAGCCCACCAGGCTCCTCCGTCCATTGGATTTTCCAGGCAAGAGTACTGGGGTGGGGGTGCCACTGCCTTCCCTGTTGTTGACGCTAATAAACTCTTTTTATTAGGAGAATCTTCACAAAGGTATAGCATTTGATATCTTTCTTGAAGAGAAAATCAAATATTCTTCCTCAGAAAAGGAATGTTTTCCAGTTATGTTTTATACTTACTAATATATATTTTCAAAATAGTTTTTTTGGGGTACATGCTTCTATAATCTATTTCAGGCTCATTTTCATACTTCTCATCACCAGGGGGACAACCTCATAAGAATAAATCAGAGAGATTTTAGTGTTATAGAGAATCATCTATCTGTTACAGTTACATGACCTGCGGATTAAAAGATAAACAGTATATAGTTTTGTTGAAGTTATATTAGTTGGGAGCTTGGAGATAAAGAAGGTAATTCAAAAGATTAACTCTATAAGTAGTGACTCACATACAGCTATTTCCTTGTTTTGTAAAAATACATTGCTTTAGAGATACTTGTCCCAAACCTATAAGAAGAACCATTTTTAAGACTTTGAAAGTGAGCATGTTTCTCATGTGACTTGATTTTTTTCCCTTAAAATCTGTCAATTTTAAAGACAGATTAAAACAAAACAAAACAAACCACTCTAACCTTTTAAACCTTCACAGCTGGATAGATTCCACATTTGCTGAAAAGTTTCTACCCAACATCACTGTGACTAGTTTCTTTGAAAGAGAAAGTGAAAGTCACTCATTGGAGTCCGGTTCATTGGGACCCCATAGAATATACAGTCCATGGGATTCTCCAGGCCAGGATACTAGAGTGGGTAGCTTTTCTCTTTTCGAGGGGATCTTCCCAACCCAGGTCAAACCCATGTCTCCTGCATTGCAGGTGAATTCTTTAAAGTTGGGCCGCAAGGGAAGCCCAAGGATACCAGAGTGGGTAGCCTATCCCTTCTCCAGCGGATATTCCCAACCCAGGAATCAAACCGGGTTCTCCTACACTGCAGGCAGATTCATTATCAACTGAGATATCTGGGAAGCCCATTTGGCCTTAAATACTCAACTATCTCAAAAGGTACTGGATATACCGGCTCTTTTCCTGAAAAGAATGTGAATGTATAGCTAGTAAACATTAAGCCTTTGATAGCTGCTTTTCTTCCTTCTGAATAAAAAAATAAGACGTATATGAAACACGAGATTAAAATTTTTACTTTGGCTTTAACAAAAGTAACATGCATTTTCAAAGCTATTAGCAAGTTAAGAGCAAATGTAACAGAGTCAGTGGGAAAGTCTCAGCTTTCCTGCAGTTTGTTTATCAAGTTAGTCACATTATTTTAAGAAGATTTAAACTTACAGAATAATATTCAGAAAAACAAACACTACCTTAAGTTTTGTAGTAACAGATCTGATAATATCTCCTGTTCATACCGCATTTTTGAACTGGATATTTGGAGGAGATGCCCTAATATAAACTTCCCATTTTACAGACAAATACAAGGATGCCATGAAATGACAGACAGATGATAATAGAACTGAAGGTCAAGTCCAAGGGCACCAGTGCCAACTGGCACTTGCCAGTATATTATGAAATATCTTTCTTTTTTTTTAACTCTAAATCATTGCTCTAAAAGTTATAAATTTCCATTCAAATTTAGATAATGTACAATTTGCATAAGTTAATTTAAAATACAATTTAAAACACTGAATTAAAAAAAAAAACACATCTTAAAATTATGTTTGCAAGGAATAATGTTTGTTTGCTATCAGTGTATGAACTATAAAAAACAAAGCACTTTTTTTTCTCTCTCTCTCTCTGTATGCTATTAAAAGCATAGGTTGCAGCTTCAGGGTCTGTTTTAGAAAACTTTCCAGTAAGAGAAGTCTAATAAACCACTGAACTTATTTAAGAATTTGCCTTGAAAGAATATTCAAATAACTGGCACAGCCTTGAGTTTTGAATTCATGTTAAAGCACTCTAGATTTGAATCTCTGAATTTATTACCTGATTTCTTTGACTGAAGGTTGGCTTGCAGACTGTTGGGAAAGACTGGCATGCAGATAGCTAAAGTTAATATTATGTTAAAGGTTTATTTTGGGAAAGCATTTTTGTGATACGAGAACACAGTTGTACTATTAGAAAGTATATTCTGTTCAGATTTTAAAATATATATAAATCATAAAAATTTCAACATATAGTTATAATTCTAACTAAGCTTATGTTTCAGAAATATTTCACCCTAAATTGTAGGATGTGTTTGTGTTAAACATTATATATACTAACTTTAGGCTTCCTTGGTAGCTCAGACAATAAAGATTCTGCCTGCAATGCAGGAGACTAAGGTTTAATCCCTGGGTTGGAAAGATCCCGTGGAGAAGGGAATGGCAATGCACTCCAGTATTCTTGCCTGGATAATTCCATGGACAGAGGAGACTGGCAGGCTACAGTCCATAGGGTTGCAAAGAGTCAGACTTGACTGAGCAACTAATGCTTTCACGCTATGGTACTAATTTAGTATAGTACATTTACTTTGTTTCCAGAATATTTAAAATTTTATAAATATTTATATATTATTTATATCACACAGGGTGAAATCTTTTATAAAAGGTTAGCACTTGATGTGATATTAGTAAAAGCAGTTGTGTGTATAAAAGATATACCCTTTTATGTATAAATATATGAAATAATATACATAAAAATATGAGTTACTTACATGAAACATGGAATTCATAGGCATGGTACATGTAAGTCCAGTTCACAAGCTGCTTCTCTATAGAAGGAGAATATTTACTGGGTGGAAAGCCCATCAAAGTGTAACTGAGCAGGACCTTTTGGGCCTTCCTGGGACAAGTCTTTCTCCATATCCTCTGCTTTAGCTCCTCTCTGTAGTAGCCAGGTAACAGTATTCAATGCACATTTCTTAAATTGTTGTTTGTTTTTTTTTTTAACAGATGTAATGACCCCTCACCCAATGAGGGAAGATATTAAGTACTTCATGACCATAAGCACATAACCCCAGGCTTTCTGGAGCTTAAGAATTGATAATGTTAACCCCTGTGACACTGCCCTGTTACCTCACCATTAGCCAATCAGATAATTGCACATAAGCTGACCAAGTACCCTGTGACCTCCCCTCCCTCATATGGCCTTTAAAAATGATTTGCCTAATCTCTTCATGGAGTCTGGGACTTTTAGAGCATGAGTTACCCTTACATGGACCTGCAATATACTATTCTCTGCTCCAATTCTGACATTTTGGTTTGTTTGACTTCAGTATGTCAGGCATACAAACTTGCCCTAACAGATATATCCCTGAACTCACTTATTACTTAGATTTGTGTAAAGTTTTTTTATGTTCCAATGTTAGGAAGTTGCACATGTTATAAACTAATACTAATACTCACTATAAGTGAGTTCAGTCACTAAGTCCTATCAGACTCTTTAACATCATGGACTGCAGCATGTCAGGCTTCCCTGTCATCTAAGGGGAGTTTGCTCAAATTCACATCCATTGAGTCAATGATGCCATTTAATCATCTTATCCTCTTTCACTCTCTTGTTCTTTTGCCTTCAGTCTTTTCCAGCATCAAGATTTTTTTCCAATGAGTCGGCTCTTTGCATCAGGGAACCAAAGTATTGGAGTTTCAGCTTCAGCATCAGTCCCTCCAATGAATATTCATGACTGATTTTCTTTAGGATTGACTGGTTGGATCTCCTTGCCACTGTTTCCACTGTTTCCCCATCTATTTGCCATGAAGTGATGGGACCAGATGCCATGATCTTAGTTTTCTGAATGTTGAGCTTTAAGCCAACTTTTTCACCCTCTTATTTCTCTTTCATCAAGAAGCTCTTTAGTTCTTAACGTTCTGCGGTAAGGGTGGTGTCATCTGCATATCTGAAGTTGTTGATATTTCTTCTGGCAATCTTGATTCCAGCTTGTGTTTATCCAGCCAAGCATTTCACAAGAGGTACTCTGCATGTGTTAAATAAGAAGGGTGACATCACGCAGCCTTATCATACTCCTTTCCCATTTTTGAACCAGTCTGTTGTTTCATGTCCAATTCTAACGGCTTCTTCTTAACCTGCATACAGGTTTCTCAGGAGACAGGTAAGGTGGCCTGATACTCTCATCTCTGAGAATTTTCCACAGTTTGTTTTGAGTTACAAAGTCAAAAGCTTTAGTGTAGTCAATGGAACAGATGTTTTTCTGGAACTCCTTTGGTTTCTCCAAGATCCAGAAAATGTTCACATTTGATCTCTGGTTCCTCTGCATTTTCTAAACCCAGCTTGTACATCTGGAAGTTCTAGGTTCATATACTGCTGGAGCCTAGCTTGAAGGCTCTTCAGCATAACCTTGCAAGCATATGAAATGAGTGCAATCATATGGTATTTGGAATATTTTTTGGAAGAGTCTTTGGAATTGGAATGAAAAGCAACCTTTTTCAGTCCTATGACCATTGCTGAGTTTTCCAAATTTGTTGCCTTATTGAGTGCAGCACTTTAACAGCATCATCTTGTAGGATTTGAAATAGCTCAGCTGGAATTTGGTCACCTCCATTAGCTTTGTTCCTAACTTTGCTTCTTAAGGTCCACTTGACTTCACACTCCAAGTTGTTCTGCTCTAGGTGAATGACCACACCAGCATAGCTATCTGTGTCATTAAGAGCTTTTTTGCACATTTCTTCTGTGTATTCTTGATAGCTCTTCTTAATCTCTTCTACTTCTGTTAGTTCCTTACCATTTCTGTCCTTTGTATTTGATACTCTTTTTAGAATTCCCTGAAAATATTAACCAATTAAAAAAAAATGCATTGACTTTCGTGGACATTAATTACCAAAGAGTGAAAATGAAACTCATCATTTTCCTTCCCTGAAGCTTTCAATTGAGGCCAGAAATATAACGGAAAGATCACTTTCAAATTCCCAATGAACATTTCTAAAATGACCTCTCCTATTGTATTTGAAATATTAAAACTATTTTTACTCACTCTATTTTTCTTGTGTTGAGATAATTTTAGTTTTGTTTCCTTTCAAACTATAAATAAAACTGAATTATAAATATATGAAAATTATAAGGGATTTTATAGCAAAAATTAAAAAATAAACTATTAAACAATTGTCTGGAATAAAAATATAGCATGAATAATCTTGATTGATCCTGGTACTGAAAATGTCTGTTATTGTGTTCCTTAGAATATGTGTAGACAGAAGTTAGCCTCTCTTCCTGTGTCTGGAGCTGTAAAGGGTTCCATTTATTTAAAATGCAGAATTAATTTGCAGTATGCAGTGCTGACTGGCATTAATGAGGCTTTGCTCAAGCAACATAACATGCAGTCCTTTTGTAATTTAAAATCTTTCAATGTCTTAACTGCTCTTGTGAAATGGCTTTATAGTAAGGTAATAATACAAGGAAGAAACTGATGGAGAAATTATAAAGCATAGAATATTAGTATTTGAAATGTACTTTCTGAGGGTTTTTATTTCTATGCATGCCCATAGCAACTGGGTCAAAAGGGGTACATAAAACTATATAACATCCATGAACCACTTAAAGAAAATGTTGTAATGTACAGAAAGCTACAATTTGTGGTCTTCATAAAGGTAGTTTTGCACTGCTGTTCCTTGGTGAGTAATGACCTACAACTGTATCCAGTTTATCTATTTTATATTAGAGAGCTTAGTAGTAATTGCTTGTAAAACAATTTATAACTGGATGTGAGGAAATATATGACCTTATTCATGTATGCATTTATTTATTTAGCAAAATTGAGTTCACACTCATGTAGCCAGAACCCTGGCACACTCAATGTTCAGTTCACAGAAGTTTACTCTGCTGTTTAGAGGAAAACTGCTATGTAATTTTGACATAGGATGCTATTGCTTAATTTTTAACTAAATTACCAAATTTCTATAGGACTATAAAATTATTTTGCTTTTATTCCAGACTTCATTAAGTATTATGTTGATAAAAGAAGATAAAATTCAGCTTAATGTAGCCCCTTCAAAAACTTTATGATTCTTTTGGGGATATATTTTCATCTCTATCTCAAGCTCTGCATTTGTCAATTGTCCATTAAAAAAAGCCTTGAAAATCACTGCCTAGAAGGAAAGTATGCAATTTTCAGGTATCCTCAGGAAATGAACAATATACAGAGTTGCTAAATCTTTTTGTAACCAAAGATATTTATACCGATATATTGCTTTCAAATACCACTTAAACAATAACACATTGGGAGAAAGCTATTTCTTGGTTATAATACCCCTCACCATTTTTTTATTAAATTGTTACAATTGTTTGAAAAATGTCTGTCAGTCTATGATAGAGTTCATTAGATTTTGAAATAGCTTATGAAGAATTCCTAAACAAAGGGAGAGAAAGTTTCATCTGATACTTTAACTTACTTACTGAATTTCATCAAACATTAATTCCACGTTCTTATTTTTCCAATCCTCTTTTAACTTATATTTGTTATGATTTTTTAAAAAATATTCCTATATTTTAACTGTTTCAGAATAAATTGATTCCATTTAGTGTATTGTTATAATAGTAGCTAGAGGTAAATATTATACTAATATTTTAAAAGTAACTTGCTTGCATAACAAAGTGCACAATAAGAAATACTTATTTTTGTCTGTTAATACCACTTGTTACAGGAAACTATAATTGAGGCAAGCCATCTGGTCTATTTAATGGCCTATGCCAAAAGGCTATATAAAATCAGCCTTTGTTTTCTCATAAATTCCACATGGAGCAGTCAACTTCTCCCTGTTCATTGAGCAACAGTGACTGCCTCCATCTGGCTAGCCTCTGTAAACCTGGACTAAAAATGGAAATGCTTGTTTGGACAGAGGAGAAAGCAAGTGCTATTAAGGATGGAAGGGGAGGATGTACCTTTGGGACCTCAAGAAAGGAGAAGAAAGGCTATCTCCAGACTGAAAGGAGATATAGAATGGGGACAGTGAGAAGAGTGGAGGGGGAATTTATACAAACCAGAGGGCTATTGGCCAGTTCAGGTGGGGGTGTCTGATGCCCTGGAAGAACCAAGACTGGATGGGCAAAGTCTCCTGGGTAGTCAAATTGTGCAGGGCCCAGAAGTTGAACAGGAGCTAATTTGTTCATATATGCAGTAGATCAATTCAAATGTATCCACTTACGTGACATATTATTGTGAAGAAATTGCTTCCTGCCATGAATTACTAAGGGCTTCCCTTGTGGTTCAGCTGGTAAAGAATGTGTCTGCACTGCAGGAGACCTGGGTTGATCCCTGGGTTGAGAAGATCTCCTGGAAAAGGGAATGGCTGCCCACTCCAGTATTCTTGTCTGGAGAATTCCATGGACTGTATATAGTCTATGGGGTCGCAAATAGTTGAACACAACTGAGGAACTTTCACTTCACTTCATTTCATGAATTACTAAAGGTCCAGTTTGATAAACAAAGCATGATGACTAAATCCATTGATTTTTTAAATTGTTTTACTACAGGTACTTTCTCAATCTATGAGACAAACGTACTATGTTTTTGTCTTAGTGTTTACAACACAAAATGTAGGCTTGGGGAATACTCATTTTGCAAATGAATTTGTCTGCTGGGGACAAAAGACTGAAAGAAAAAAGAAAATAACTACCAAGAAATTACTACTCAGGGAGTTAGAAGCCAAAATAATCAAGGTGAATGTAAGTCTCTGTAAAAAGTCTTGCATTTTTTTCATGTATTCTTTCATTTCACTTAAAATTTTCACTTAAAATACCTCATAATGCTGCAGGCATTGTAGTAAATTGTCAACAGGAGGATCATGTTCTCTTGTGAAATGAAAGAAAGCAAAACATATTCAGAGAAAGCAGCCACAGTACCCTAGGAAGAAACTCAGCATGTTCCTCAACTAGCTTTAGAAAAACATTTTCTACTGAAAAGGAGAGGATTGATCCTGAGCCAGATATGAAGACATTTATCTTCCACATAGTACCTTTACTTCCGAAGATGCATTATTTCAAGATTTTATAGATTATAAAGCCCTTTTTATAACCATTATCTACAAGTTTGTTGAGGTGGATGGAACAAATTTTTAACAAAGCCATGCTAATTCTTTTTCTAGGTACTGACTCATTTTCATGTATTTGAAAAACTCAGAAAAAGTAGAGAACTCAGGAAAATACCTATGTCCCTAGTACCCAGAATTAACATATGTTAATATTTTATGATATTTCTGCCTCCATTTTTTTAAGAAAAATACTTTTTTAAGGAAAAGAAGAGGGGCAAAGCATTTTTTTATAAAAACAAAATAAGCAAGCAGATACCTTTATGCTACTGATGCAGGTGACATTCCTTTCTGCGTCCTTTTCTCTGCATGCATGCTCAGTCAGTTCAGTCTTGTCTGACTCTTTGTTACCCAATGGACTTCAGCCTGTCAGACTCCTCAGTCCATGGGATTCTCCAGGCAAGAACACTGCAGTGGGTTACCATGCCTTCTTCCAGGGGATCTTCCTGACCCAAGGATCAAACCCGTGCCTCTTACCTCTCCTGAACTGATAGGCAAGTTCTTTACCACAAGGACCACTTGGGAAGCCCTTGGATCCTTTTATGGTTCATCATTTTTTCTTATTCTGTGTAAGTAGTCTCTACACTGATATATATTCTAGCCATCTGTTTTTCTATGATTTTAAAACCAAATACTATTTATGTGGTGTTTGGCTTTAAAATTTATTATACTGCATTTTCATTTTAAATCAAAGTGTGCATTACACAAGGCAACTACCTATGTGTTAACACATCTTGATAAGCATTTTAGCTTTGTTTTCCGAGCATATTTAATAATGACAGGACAACAAGCCAATAAAGAAGGAGTCATAGAAGATATTAGAGAGAAACAGGAAATACAAGCTCAAGGCTTCCTGATTTGAGCCAGAGTAAGTTTCAGGATATTCAGTGATTAGAACAAATTTTCAGAAATCAGAGCATATGCTGTGGATCTCTTAAAATATAAACTTTATCAGTTTCCTGAAATACTCACAAAAATATATGGTTTCATATAAGCATGTTTGGGAACTTTTAAAAGCCCTTCCTTTGTCTGTTTATGAATAGTAAATGGTTCATGTGTCTGTTTGAGAAAGTATTTTAGAATTGGGAACCAGTGGAGAATGCCATCAGAAAATGTACTTCCTAAGGAAGTAAGCTTCATTTTCTCCAAACTTTTCAGTTTTAGCAATAACAATACCAATATGAACAGTTACATGATTCCAGAAGGAAAGCATGAGCGATAAAAGGACATCCAGGAGTTCGTGGGCCCTTGCAGGGAGAGTGACACAAATGCATCTGGAAGCAAGGAATTATCAGTTGTGTCAAGTGAGCAGAGGACTGTGAATTGCCCTTCAGTTACTGTAAGAGGTGATAAAAACTTGACACACATGGGCTCTACAAAGGAATGGGTGGAGAGATTGAAGATACCAAGTGCAGACAAGTCTTTAGATTCGTTTCTGCAAATGTGAATCTTTACTGATGTTTAGAACTTTTGTATTAAAAATGGAAGAATGTTTACTAATTTTTCATGAAAGCAATCTCTAGTTTCTTAAAATGAATAGGAATAATAGTTTCTGTGGGAAGCTTTAACAAAAGGAATTGTTATTTAATGAAACCTATAGCATAAAAACACAAGGTGGCTGCCTGAATAATGACTGCACAGCTTTTATAATAACACAACTGATTTTTAGGAAACAACCTCGAATTTGCAAGAAGGTAGGAGGAGTAAGAGGCTACTACTATAGAGTTGGGTGGAAAAATGTAAAGAGTCTCCATTGTAGCAAAGAAAACAGCAGTGTTTAACTTAATGGTTATAAATTTTTTCATAAAACTTTTGTTGCTTTTGTTACTGTTGTAGTTTTCTCTTGATATTTCGAGTATGAAGTACTTCCTTAGGAATCTGTATCAAAAATGAACTAATATTCCTCATTATGAGCCAGATATGTGTAGGTATTTCTATTGATAGTGAATGACAATTTCCCAGGAACTATGACAAGTGTTTAAGGGAGGGAAGAATTATACACATAATGAAATGCTACTGCTGCTGCTAAGTCGCTTCGGTAGTGTCCGACTCTGTGCGACCCCTTGGATGGCAGCCTATCAGGCTCCGCCGTCCCTGGGATTCTCCAGGCAAGGACACTGGAGTGGGTTGCCATTTCCTTCTCCAATGCATGAAAGTGAAAAGTCAAAGTGAAGTCACTGAATCGTGTCCAACTCTCAGCAACCCCATGGACTGCAGCCCACCAGGCTCCTCTGTCCATGAGATTTTCCAGGCAAGAGTACTGTAGTGGGGTGCCATTGCCTTCTCCAACATAATAAAATAGATATTATTAAATGGAAAATATCAAATAGAATTGAAAGTATAAAATAAATGTATTTCCATTGATCTCCATTTAATATGATTGTTGTTAGAGAACTCCACCTCTCTTAAGTTTGATGTACTTATGAATCCTTCAATATTAAATCTGATTTAGCAAATCTATCTTGACCATAACTCATTTTATAGTTATTCATATCAAATTTGGAAAATGGAAAAATTTTATTTGATGAAATCTCAAGACTTTTAAATAAACTTTCAATCTATTTTCAGCTGCAACTGTCATAGAAATAGAAACTTGTTGGGAAGAATACATAGCAATTAAATTGTTTTTCCCTTAAGAATGTGTTTCTTTAATGTTTGGGCTATTAATAACATTGGCTCTCAAAATATTCTTTACAGTGCTATTTTTGCTTTCTTTTTCACTCTGATTCATAGATTTGTAATCCCTAGAGGCCTCATAACACTGAAAAAGTTTAAAAAGTGATGAAATTACAGTGAATTAAACTTTTCCTTGGATGCCATTAACTGTTCTGTTAATGCCTCTGTTTATAAGAGGCTGCTAAAGAATTAGACACAAGAAAGGGATCGTGGTAAAATCTTGTTTAGATGGAAGGACTTACCTGAGTGTAAGCTGTAATGCAAGTGCATTCGTTTTGTTTATATCATATCTCTACCTTAGGGAGATAGGGAAGGAATGAAGATAAAAGCTGACCTTTGGCATGCACAGTATATAAAGTACCATTCCATTATTTGGTTGTCATCTCTCATATTACAGTCCAATTCAGTAACTTCTCATCATTGGTATAACCATTAAATTTCATGTACTAATAACCCCTGTCCCTATCCTCATGGCATAGCTCACATCATCCCTGGTTAAAGCATTATTGAACTACTTGAAGCTCATAGGCAAGTCTGGGGAATTTGTGTCTCTAGCCGTTACATATGCTGGATTGTTCTGTCCTAAATATACTCGCCATGATTCCCTCATCAGCACATTTTTTCAAGACTAGACTCACTGGAGTCTCACAGTTCTCTTTTCTCTGTCCCTTAGCAACTTAGGCATGTCATGATGGTTCTTTGTTTCTAATTATGACTTCACTGCTAGTGTGAGACCATTGCAGATATGAAATACCATGCCTTGGGTGAAACACTAAAATCCTGAATCAAGCCATGCACTCAGCAAATATCTGGTGATCAAACAAATGAACAAATAGAATAGAAGATGTGAATGAATAAACGAATAAATCCCTTAAGGGAGAAATGTCAGGATAGCCAAAGCCCAAGTCTTATTGCATAGGAGTGACTTCACTGATCAAATCCTTGCACAGAGGCCTTTGAATCTATCTGAACCTCTGCACTCCCCATCTGTTAAAGTAGGATTACATTTTCTACCTCTCTCGCAGAGGTTTCTTGTGGATAATACATAAAATTTATATGTAAAGATATAAAGTATTATGCAAACATAGGATTTTTTTCCAATTTCAGAGGCATTGTGAGACATCCAAAAAAAAAAAAAAAAAATCACCTAATCGACAATTGGTTAAATAAGGAAAAGGATTAACAAGAGATCAGATTGAAAGAAGAGTAAGGGTAAAATTCCCTATAGTGTCCTGAGGCCAGAAAAGAAATGAAAACCTTAACCCAGGGATTCTAAACCCTTGGCTACACACAAGAATTACCTGGGCATTTCAAAAATAGTTTTGCCTTAGCTCTAATTTATCTGGCATGAAGTGGGGCTCAGTCAGCGACACTTTTTAAAGTTCCCTGGGTGATTCTAACATACAGGCAGGATGAGAACCACTGCTGGGCCACAGGAATTACGGAAACGTTTCTAAGGAGAAAAACTGCATAATACATGAGAGGTTTTAAAAAGATTAATCAGCATGGGTAGATATGAAGAAAAGTGGGGAACATGAATTGAGAGATTAAAATGTCTAAGACCATCACAGATGAAGATAACTGTTTTAAAACCGAAACTTTTTTGAAAGCTGGTATATCTCATTGTGGAGAGATACCATAGATTGGCCTTCATAATTAACAGTGAAGTTGTTCAGACAAACTCAGGCACATTCTAAGAATTAATACTGGCAGACCAGCGTTTTACAAATTACACCTAAATCACTAAGATTATAAACAGAGGTTAAATGTAATCACCATTTGTTTTATTACCCAAAACAAGTTCCTAGAGGAGGTAGGTTTTAAACAGAGGTTAAATGTAATCACCATTTGTTTTATTACCCAAAACAAGTTCTTAGAGGAGGTAGGTTTTAAACAGGGTTAAAACGATATTATTGTAGAGAGGACAGGCATATATTCTTTTCATGACAAAGGTTTCTAACATAGGCTTAAGTTTCAGAGTCATGTTTTCCTACTCTGCTATATTGCAGAGTCTCTTAAACAAACAAAAAAATTATGTAATTAATAATTGAGATGCTCAACATGTAATGAAGGATATTCTGAAATTATTTTCAGAATATTTGCTCTTTTTAAGTTTAAAATAAAAACATTTAAGCTTTAAAACATGTAATGTGAATATTTTAAAATATGTATAACTATATAAAATATAAAATGGTGGTTTTGAGATTAAAATATACTAACCTTGATTATGCTAAACTCTAAAACTCACTTGCTTTTGAAAATGTTTTTGAAAGTAATTTATTAATTTTGTTTTTTGGCATGGGGAAAATAAAATTTCACTGGTGAACCAAAACAATGGCATTCTACCTTGAAAAATATTATCTTACCTACTTATGTCATAAAAATCTGTGCATAGCTTAAAGGTTATATGTCAATGATGAGCCTTTGGGAGGCACTATAATGTTTTTTATTAAAGTGGAAACCTTAGAAATCCAATATTATGTTTAATAAATGATAAAGTAACCATGAAACTAGTTAGAGATTTAGGAAAGAAGGAGGCAAGGATAACAGAAAGTAAATTATATCTTGTTTTCACACAAAACAACTTTTGGAGGAATATGGTAAATAATCATTTTAATATTTTCATGGAGAAAAGCGAAGCCATTCTATGATATCTTGTTTTAAAATTCATATCCATTTATAGGTGAATTAATTTAGTCAACATGTTTTTAAAAATATTTTGCATTTGCTACAGAAAAAAAGTGAAATAGTACTTTAAGACCTTTAACTTTTAATTTTTAGTTTTGTCTATTTCAAGTGTATAAAGGACATAGATATGGTAGATATGATATAAGGAATGATCCTAGAAAGCTGAGTAGTAGCCCAACTTTGGGAAAAAAAAATTTTTTATGTCTCATTTCTCTCATCTGTAACTGGGGATACTAATATCTATGTTACAGTTTAATAATATGCGATATATATCAAACATTTGAATAATACCTCACACAAATAATTATATCATACAAGTTTTAGCTACTAAAATCGTTAAGTATATATTGCAATAGAAGGAGTAAAATAACTACATCTTAGATTTCTTTAGTTTTAGTGAAAACACAATTTGTTTATCCTGGGACCATGCTCAATATGGATGCATGTACTTGAGGAAGACCCCTGGTAGTTCACAGGAACCTCCTTCATTAGAAGCTTAGCAAACAACCATATCTCTCAATAGACACTCTTAATATGGAATAGTTTGTCACAATTATTTGGTAATCTCTTTCAGTGTAACTCACACAACAAAAGTGACAATATTCCTGTCACTCCTCAGAAATGTCCCAGCTCTGCGGGTTTCCATATTCAGGAGAATGAAGAAGGCCATTACGAGGTATGCCATAATTCTATGGAGATCATGTTGGTACTAAGCAATTTACATTTTCCTAGTGTGATTTTAAATACTTTAGTTAACTTATAAATATGTTCTTTGCTGACCTTTTTTATGGTCTTATTTTTATATTAGTAATTTTAAAACAATTAAAAGAAACTGTTAGAACAAAAGGGAAGAATAACCTTTTTCTCTTCTGGTAATTATCAAACTATAAAATATAGTGCTCTTGTCATTAACTTTAAAGCATTGCTTTTTAACAATTTTTGGTGAAAGTAATGAGCAACTTTCTTTTTAAATGGTTTTAATTCCGTTTTTAGTTGAGCTAAAAATGCCCACATCCATTTGTTGAAAGATTGATTTGCTTCACCTGCTATATTCAAGGAAAGGCAATGATGTTTAATAACAAGAGGCTAAATTGGGGTTTTCATTAATCTTTTATTTTTTTAATGACTTTTTCTCGGCTTGATCCTTTATTTTCCTGTATCATTTTTTCTTTTTTCTCTTCATGTGTTCATTGTATAATATTTATTTATTTATTTTTAATTTTGGGAGAGCTATTACAGTACCAATTATTCTAGTATGGCTGAATGTACAAATCTATTATTTTTCATTAGAAATTGTGATATAAAACACATAGCATGAAATTTAGTATTTTAATCATTTTAAGTATATAGTTTAATAGTGCTAAGTATGTTCACACTGTGCAATAAAAGTTCCACACTTTTAATGACTTGTATTTTAATAGTTGACTTTAATATTAATGCACATATATTTGTTTCACCTATTTTCCCCTTTCATAGATGTAAAAGATGATGGATTGATAGATCATATGTATTGGTATAAATGTATGTGCGTTCTGGTGTGTTTGTGTTTATTCTGTTTTCTCACTGAAGCTAGTTTTTTTTTTTTTTTTTTTTAACCTCTATTCCCTTAAATGTATTGAAAATGTTTTGATTATTGTTAGTAGTACAGGGTTTTTGCCAACTAAAGGGATATATCATTGTCAAAGCCCCAGGTATAATGTAGGTCAGAGAAACTACTTCGGTTAATAGAAATTTGATTGAACAAGCCACTTCTTTTTGGATATGCCATTAACTGAGGTGGACAAAGTGACATTTGGGGAAGCTTAGCCCCTAATTCCTCCTCCATGTATTTTTCTTTTTATTTGTGTAGATCTAACTATTTAGCAACATTCTTCTAAACTACAAAATATAGTCTTCTTCCCATTTTACTTTTATTTTCTTTATCTTTCTTTTCCAAAATCTTAATCATTTGACAGATGAGAGAAGAATTTTAATTTTTAACCCTTTGATTATTCCTTATCACTATGTGTTATGGGTCTAGAACACCGGGATTTGTGCCATTATCCACCCTTATTTCATCCAATAATAACTCAAATACTCTATTGAAGAAATAAATGTTTTATTCATAAATGTTCATGTAAATCTTTAAAGGGCCCATTCAAATGTTTAAACCCATCAAAATCCAATTTTAAATTCCTAAGAATTATATTCATTTTTATATCATTTTCATTTCTGCAATTTTTGAGTAAAGAATCCATATCTCCCAGAGACCTCTAGGATTTCCCAAGAGGGTGAAATAGAGAAATCATTAATTGAACACTATTCTTACTTTTGTGTAGAAAATAAATGAGTTATAATTAAAATAGTTTTCTATGAACCAATTTTTTTCTTCTCTAGATATAAGTTCCAAAGCACAGGAACACAGTTTGTATAGTTTATTTGACTAAATTTCTAAGGAACATTGCCAAGAAAAATGATACTCAGAATTATGATGTTGATTTATATTATGACTCCAAAATCAAAGCTAAGAATTTATAACTAAGGACAATTATGATCTACAAAGTTGGTGCTTGCACTATGCTGTTATTTTTCTTCATATTGAATACCGAGCTAAGCTTATGTAAACATAAGTATATTCTTAATTTTCAATTTTCTAACAATTATATTTTCCCTTCTTAATCAACTTAAGTAAAAAAATGGCATATTTGCTCTTCTTATAATAATATTTGTGTACATCTACTCATTTGTATTATATCTACTCATTCAACTAAAAATTTGTATCATATCTACTCATTTTTATCATATCTATTCATTCAAGTAAAAAGTAATATTTTATGTCAATTCATGTTTATTAATCTGAATGAAACTATTAAATTTATACTATGACATTAGATATAAAATAAAACCAAGGCTGATATGACTAACAAGATTTTAATCACACTTAAATTATCCCTCAATTTATATATAACAATTATTATGTACAGGGAGATTTTAATATCAGCTATTGGACAATTTGTACAATTTTTATACCAAACCCTATTCTAAGGATTCCATATGTATTACAAAATTTTATCTAATCTATTTCCGAGTGTACAACATGCTATGATTTTATGTACCACTAGGAAAAAATGGCTATTAATTAAATGCTGCTGCTGCTGCTGCTGCATCGCTTCAGTCGTGTCTGACTCTGTGCGACCCCATAAACGGTAGCCCACCAGGCTCCCCCATCCCTGAGATTCTCCAGGCAAGAACACTGGAGTGGGTTGCCATTTCCTTCTCCAATGCATGAAAGTGAAAAGTGAAAGTGAAGTCACTCAGTCGTTTCCAACTCTTAGCGACCCCATGGACTGCAGCCTACCAGGCTCCTCCGTCCTGGGATTTTCCAGGCAAGAGTTACTGGAGTGGAGTGCCATTGCCTTCCCTGAATTAAATGCTAATAAATGTTAATTTATGATTTTAAATGTGTCTTCCTATATATATATATATATATATCCTGAAATACCGGAAATTTTCATATTACAATTATTAAAATATAGCTCATTTAATCCTGACAACAATCCCATTAGGTAGGTATTATTATTATCATTACCTTTTTACAGATGTGGCCACTGAGACACACAGAGCTTATGTAATTTTTCTCAAAATCACACAAGTAGTAATTAGTGAAAATGGAGTAAACCAGACCAGCAAGATTTTAGAAACTTCAAGGTAATTACCCTGTGATAATGTCTAAGAAAAAAAAAAGAAAATCACAAGATATTTGACTGTTAGGAACCATCACATTTATATATTCATGTTACTAAAGCATAATTTGAAGACTAGAATGATGGAATAGCTTGCCCTGGGTCACAGAACCAGCTAAGATAAGCACTAGAATTTGATCCAGATTTTCTGATCCTGGAGTGATCTAATAGCTAACTTCAAGCTGCATAAAATTTTTCCAAGCCAAGTGTCAAAGAAAATAGTTCCAAAATTAGATTTCAAGTAAGGTATGGAATTTATACAAACTGTCATGTTTAAGTTTTATCTTCTTGTCAAGCCTCTGTCATCGTAAACACAGAACACCATAATGGTTAAAATAGAGGCAAAAAAAAAAGTTTACCTTCTCTTCATGCCATAAATGCATATTGCCGTTGCAAAGCATCTTTGATCTATAAATTTTATTGCTATTTGCCTTTATTATACTCAATTCCCTTTTCCCAGTAAAGTGCATTAAACATAAACAGATAGATAGAGCTCTCAGTGTCTATACCCTGCAATCTGTAGGAAAATGTCTCATAGTTATTGGAATTCACACAAGACTGCATCTCAGTATGAGTAGATGCTCCCTGTCACTGTTTTTGATGCTTGAGCTAAAGTATTTTTACAAAATGGTCTAGTGTTCAGTGTATGAATTTTTGAGATAAGACTTTTTTCTCTTGTAGCAAAGAAATCCAAAAATCAATGTCAGATGAAAATCTTAGCTCTAAGAGTTAGGGAGATTGGTGGAAGAGTTTTAAAATGTGTGAACTTTAGCTGCCAGACTTTGGAAATGTGGCAGCTATCACAAGTGTGAAATTCATGGGTGCAGATGGTTGATTAAGATATCCCAGGATGGACCACTGCTATAAATCTATAGGCCAAGATTGGGAAAACCATCTTGATAAGGGAAATATTTTTGACCCTTTAGGTAAATTTAAAACACAAGTTTTGCTGGATTCAGAAGTTCATAGAAGTTAAATATGATTGGTTTCACAAACAACCAAGTGTGTGATTTGATGGAAATCTTTAAAAAACAAAACATCAAATGGAGAGTGAGTGGACCATGTGGTAAGAGAACTACAATATATTAAATTATTACCACATATTACATTTTACATTCATAACCTTAGGACAATATTCCTCCAGTTCAGTTTAGTTCAGTCGCTCAGTCACGTCCAATTCTTTGTGACCGCATGAACTGCAGCATGCCAGCCCTCCCTGTCCATCACCAACTCCCAGGGTCCACTCAAACCCATGTCCATTGAGTTTGTGATGCTATCCAGCCATCTCATCCTCTGTTGTCCCCTTCTCCTCCTGCCCTCAATCTTTCCCAGCGTCAGGGTCTTTTCAAATGAGTCAGCTCTTCACATCAGGTGGCCAAAGTATTGGAGTTTCAGCTTCAACATCAGTCCTTCCAATGAACATCCAAGGCTGATCTCCTTTAGGATGGACTGGTTGGATCACCTTGCAGTTCAAGGGACTCTCAAGAGTCTAGTCCAACACCACAGTCCAAAAGCATCAATTCTTCAGTGCTCAGCTTTCTTTATAGTCCACCTCTCACATCCATACATGACCACTGGAAAAACCATAGCCTTGACTAGACAGACCTTTGTTGACAAAATAACGTCTCTGCTTTTGAATATGCTGTCTAGGTTGGTCAGAACTTTCCTTCCAAGGAGTAAGCATCTTTTAATTTTATCACTGCAGTCACCATTTGCAGTGATTTTGGAGCCCAGAAAAATAAAGTCAGCCACTGTTTCCACTGTTTCCCCATCTATTTGCCATGAAGTGATGGGACCGGATGCCATGATCTTCGTTTTCTGAATGTTGAGCTTTAAGGCAACTTTTTCATTCTCTTCTTTCTCTTCCATCAAGAGGCCCTTTAGTTCTTCTTCACTTTCTGCCATAAATGTGGTGTCATCTGCATATCTGAGGTGGTTGATATTTCTCCCGGCAATCTTGATTACATCTTGTGCTTCCTCCAGCCCAGCATTTCTCATGATGTACTATGCATAGAAGTTAAATAAGCAGAGTGACAATATACAGCCTTGACGTACTCCTTTTCCTATTTGGAACCAGTCTGTTGTTCCATATCCAGTTCTAACTGTTGCTTCTTGACCTACATACAGGTTTCTCAGCTTTCTTTATAGTCCAACTCTCACATCCATACATGGCTACTGGAAAAAACATAGCCTTGACTAGGCAGACATTTATTGACAAAGTAGTGTCTCTGCTATACTGTCTAGGTCTTGCTCTTTTCTTTCCTTTCCTCTTTTTGTACTTAACAATTAAACTTACTCAACTAACTTAATAGATTTAGACTATTAACTTAATAGTCTTAATCTAGTTAAGTAAGATTTAATAGTGAAAGTGAAGTTGCTCAGTCATGTCCGACCCTCAGCGACCCCATGGACTTTGGTCTTCCAGGCTCCTCCGTCCATGGGATTTTCCAGGCAAGAGTATTGGAGTGGGTTGCTATTTCCTTCTCCAATAAGATTTAATAAATGAGTATTAATTTTTTATTATTGTTGTTCAGTAGTGTCCTACTCTTTGAGACCCCATGGACTGAAGCATGCAAAGCTCTTATGTCTTCTACTATATCCTGGAGTTTGCTCAAAATCATATCCACTGAGTCTGTGATGCTATTTAACTACCTCATCTTCTGCTGCCCTCTTCTCCTTTTGCCTTCTATCTTTCCCAGCATCAGGGTCTTTTCTAATGAGTTGGCTCTTCTCATCAGGTGGCTAAAGTGTTGGAACTTCAGCATTAGTCCTTCCAGTGAATATTCAGAGCTGCTTTCCTTTAGGATTGACTAGTTTGATTTCCTTGCAGACCAAAAAACTCTCAAGAGTCTTATCCAACACCACAGTTCAAAAACATCAGTTCTTCGGAGCTCAGCCTTCTTTATGGTCCAACTCTCATATCTGTACATGATGCTGGAAAAACCATAGCTTTGACTATATGGCCCTTTGTCTTCAAAGTGATGCCTTTGCTTTTTAATATGCCATCTAGGTTTGTCATAGCTTTCCTTCCAAGGAGTAAGCATCTTTTAAACTATGGACTTGCATTTTCCTGTTGCTGGCATATTATATAGTTGTGTTACCAAACACATTTAGTTTCCAACAATTGTGTCTAGTACTTAGAATAAGTATTATAGTTGATATTAGCTTTTAAATTAAAATAATAGGCACCATTTAGTAATTTTTTTAATGTTATTGGTAAGTAGCAAAGAATATTGCAACTAACAAAGTTTCACTAATGGTACTAAATTCACAAGCTGGTTTACTTTTATTTTATTTCTTTGTAAGAGCACCCTATCCTAAAACCCAAAAAGTAGAAAATATTTAAAGATGTATACATGATAAATATATATATATATATATATATATGCATATGTGCATGCATGCTAAGTTGCTTCATTTGTGTCTGACTCTTTGTGACCCTGTAAACTGTTGCCTGTCAGGCTCACCTGTCCATGTGGATTCTTCAGGTGAGAATACTGGAGTAGGTTACCATGCTCTCATCCAGGGGATCTTCCTGACCCAAGGATTGAACTCACATTTCTTATGTTTCATGCACTGGCAGGCGGATTCTTTACTACTTGTGCCATCTGAGAAGCACGTATATATGCTTACATGCATACACACACATACACACACATCATTACACACACATCATTACACACACACACATATATGCATACACACATATACACACTACATACATATGTATTTTAGGAATGATTCTTAATAGTAAAAAGTTATATATTCAGTTACATATAGAGTTGCTTTCCAAAATGTGGTTAATTAATAAAAATGATGAAAAATTATATTACACTTAGTAATATAGTAAATATTGTAATATAGTAATGTAATACAGTAAAATAATGTAGTAAATAATGTAATATAGTGAAAAATATATTATACTCAATCACTTACTATGGGACTTTGCATATCTAACAACTGGTACAGAAAGCATGCTGGATGGTAAGTCTAGGCCACTCACTAAAGAAGGACATAGTCCCTTTTTCTTCCTTTACTCATGAAGAATCTAAATCTGCACCGGAGCGAAGTAATAAAAATTACCCATCATGGATCACTGTTAGAGTTCAGTTCTCACATGTCCAACTGAGAAAAGTCAGTTTTCTACATGCCGTTTCATATGAGACTGACCTTGCAAAAATTTCTAGAGAATAATGGTATCATTACTGACCACCATTCTAAACATTATTTAGGAATCTTTGTAATAACTGGAGAACCCCATGGACAGAGGAACCTGGAGGGCTATAGCCTCTAGGGTCACAGAGTCAGACAAGATTGAAGTGACTTAGCACACATGCACATAATGACTGATGGAAAACTCTGCTTTGTATGTATCCATCATATGCAATTTATATTATATAGATTAAATTTTTCCTTACATAATTCATTAAAATGTTTAAGGCCTTATTAGCTTCTAACTAAGCATATATAGATTTGAAACAAATTACCAAGAATTGAGGGATTTCTGTTAGCTTGGTTGGTAAAGAATCTGCCTGCAATGCAGGAGACCCTGGTTCGATTCCTGGGTTGGGAAGATCCACTGGAGAAGAGAGAGGCTACCTATTTCAGTATTTTTGGGTTTCCCTTTGTGGCTCAGCTGGTAAAGAATATGCCTGCAATATGGGAGACCTGGATTCGATCCTTGGATTGGGACGATCCCCTGGAGAAGGGAAAAGCTAACCCACTCCATTATCCTGGCTTGGAGGGTGCAAAGAGTTGGACATAACTGAGTTTTGCTTTACTTCACAGAGAATTCAAAGAATGTATAGTACAGTAGTATATAGATACTATATGCATTTATCTTTAATGCCTGTGTATAATAATATTTTCTTTGAAGTGTGAACTGTTTTTATTTCTCACTATTACATTTATGCTTGAAAAAATTTAAGAGGTATTAGAGATATAGGTAAATACAATAATATACATAATTGACCAAACCTGTGCTACTTATCTGTGCATTCTAATGTGGATTGATTTAATTTTTTTAAAATGAGGCCATGAATTCATTCCCCAAGAAATAGACATTCCTTCTTTTCCACAAGCATGATATTGAGATTATTCTTCAAAGAAGAAACAAATTATTCATCTTCCCCTTGTAGGTCTTTTCTATAATCATGATGAAACTAATCCATGAGTCATAAGTTAATCCTTCCTTCTTTCCTTTCTCTTTGTTTGTCTCCCACCTTCTCTTCTTTCCTCTCTCTTTACTTCCAAAGAATTTATCTAGCAAATATAACAAAGGCACAGTTATGTTATATGCTAAGTATATCATGCTGAGCACACGAATGTGATTCTTTGTGTCTTATACATTATCAGTCTAGGGAATATATTTTTATTCAGTAAGTTACCATGAATTATAAGCAATACTAAATATATTCAAGATTAAAGAAATCATGTAGCAGGAGCAATTTAAACTAGTAGATGAAAAATATAACATTAACATAAGATTTGAGGGAGTCTGCCAGGTGAATGATCAGGAATAGTGTAATATGTGATGATGGAAAAATGAAAATATTTTTCAAGCAGTCTGCGTGTGTGAAGGTCCAATGTTAGAAGACAAGAAAAGTTTGAGAAAAGTTCCACTGATTAATTCACTTATTTTCCTGACTCCACTATTAAGACCTCATCCTGGTTTGAAATTCAGGAGGATAGTAATTACTAAATTTCACATTCTTAATCAGTGTAGTATCAATGTACATTTTTAGTTAATAAGATCAATAATGGCTATATATTATTTTTCAGTGTATTTTCAAAATAGTTGGCTTTAAAACTGCTAGAGACTTTATTTTGAAATCAGATATGCATATTTACATATATTCTTAGAGATCTGGATTTTTAAAACAAAATTTATGTGTAATACCCATATGTATACAATAGATGAATGTATATATGTAATTATTATATATAATAAATCTGATGTAGGATTGCATTTATATATGGACATGTAAATAAGATTTTATATGCAATAATTAATAGCCCCTTATTATTAAAGAAAGGCCACGTTTGTATATTCCAGAGGCTAACTAAATATACTTGAACACTGTGCGTGGCCTTATACATTTTCTCCACTGGAAATTTATGGAGACATTTTCAGCTGGGTTCCTTTTGTTCCAGTAACAGGTATAAATCAGTTATCAAATTTTCCACCAGCTCGATATGTTTTTCAATTACTTAACCCTGTATAAAGGATGAATATCACTTTCTTTTATTTTTTATTAAATACATTCTGCCAATTCCTTCTTCACCAGAGAAGTGGGGTCAGTTTTATTCACAGGAAGAGCTGCATTTGACAGATTTGCTGATGGTGTCAGCAGCGGTCGCGGGCTTGACGGACAGCACGAAACCTTGCGGTGGCTCAGCTCCTGTTAATTAGTTGTTTGAAGACACTCTGTGTGCCGCAGGCCTAGGCTTATCGGCCAGACATCTTTGCTATTCAGGATGGCAGCTGTGATGCAGCTGTTCATGGAGAGAATGAAGTGTACAAAGAGAGAGGGGAAGAGCCTTTCAAACAAATGACAACCACAGTAGCTTTCCACTGAAGGGGCCTGAAAATATAACAAAACAACCAAAATGTACAATATAAAAGGTATAACTCAACATCTGTTGTATCAGAGTGGGAGTCACACATAAAATGACAATAAATGACATCAGACTGTGAGAATGAAAGAAAGATACAGCTGCCTTATAGTACATTTTAAATCAACTGAAGTTGTATGTTCTTGTGATTAATGCAGGTCACCATTTGCTTATAGGAGTAACAGGGATACCTGGAGTTGTCAGAAGGTTCTGCGTATTTCTGGATACCTATGCCTGGTGGGCTGCAGTTCATGGAGTCGCTGAGAGTCGGACACGACTGAACGACTTTACTTTCACTTTTCACTTTCATGCATTGGAGAAGGAAATGGCAACCCACTCCAGTGTTCTTGCCTGGAGAATCCCAGGGACAGGGGAGCCTGATGGGCTGCCATCTATGGGGTCGCACAGAGTCGGACATGACTGAAGCAACTTAGCAGCAGCAGCATGCCTGCCAGAAATCCCCATATTTAATTTCTATAGAGTGAAAGTGAAGTCTCTCAGTGGTGTCCCACTCTTTGCGAACCCATGGACTGTAGTCTACCAGGTTCCATCGTCCATGGGATTTTCCAGGCAAGAATACTGGAGTGTGTTGCCATGTTAAGTATCTCAGGATATTAAAGTCATATTGAGAGGAGTTACAGTAAAACAAACATATGATAGTGGAGAATATAAATGAAAATGATAAAAAATAAGTGATAGCTTCTTTTTACAAAAGAGTACTTATATTGAATCAATAGTGAATAAAAGTTATTTCATTCACTATTGATTATGAATTGTGAAACCACTTTTCAACTAGTCTTGCAAGGATTTGGAAATCTAATAGTCAACATATCTATGTTTAGAAGTACACATCAACTAATTAGATAAATATTTTTCATAAAAGTATTTCATATTATATAAACCTCATTCATGTTTGAGAAGACTCTTGAGAGTCCTTTGGACTGTAAGGAGATACAACCAGTCCATTCTAAAGGAGATCAGTCTTGGGCGTTCACTGGAAAGACAGATGCTGAAGTTGAAACTCCAATACTTTGGCCACCTCATGCAAAGAGTTGACTCACTGGAAAAGAGTCTGATGCTGGGATGGATTAGGGGCAGGAGGAGAAGGGGAAAACAGAGGATGAGATGGCTGAATGGCATCACCGACTCGATGGACATGAGTTTGAGTGAACTCCGGGAGTTGGTGATAGACAGGGAGGCCTGGCATGCTGCAATTCATGGGGTTGCAAAGAGTCGGACACGACTGAGTGACTGAACTGAACTGAACTGAAACCTCATTCTAATTTCCATGCATCCACCAAGAATAATGATTTTTGTAAAAGATGGCAAATAGTTTTTAAAAATAAGCTTAATTGTATGTATACATTATAGGATTTACAAATATGTTCTAAATTATGATGTAAGTTTAATAAATTATGATAATCAAAGAGATTTCAAACTCAAAATGAATTTTTTGATGTTTTCACTGGATTTATATATTTATATTTTATAAATATTAATATTATACTCTAGGAAGTGAAACTACTAGTTGCAGAATCATTTTCAACTCTTTGAGACCCCATGGACTGTAGCCTGCCAGGCTCCTCTGTCCATGGGATTCTCCAGGCCAGAATACTGGAGTGTTTGCCATGCCTTTCTCCAGGGGATCTTCTTGACCTAGAGATCAAACCCACATCTCTTATGTATCCTGCATGGGCAGACAGGTTCTTTACCACTAGTGCCACCTGGGAAGCCTAAAAGGCTGTGTTGTTCAGTTGCCAAGTTTTGTACCACGCTTTGTGAGCTCATGGACTGCAGCACACCATGCTTCCCTGTCCCTCACCATCTCGTGGAATTTGCCCAAGTTCATGTCCATTGAGTCGGTGATACCATCCAAACATCTCATCTTCTGTCACCCTCTTCTCCTTCTGCCTTCAGTCTTCCCCAGACATAGGATCTTTGCCAAGAATCAAGAATCTAGATCTGTAGGTTATTCTCTTAGCCACTGGTCTAATGCTTCTGACAGATTGGATACCTGGCCAATCCACATTTGAAGTCGGCACCTAGACTCAGAATAATCCAACATTCTTTCACCTCATGATCTATCTATCCCGAATCCCAATCTTAGGTCAGAATATATTGATGTGTGTCTCTTGGATCGTTGTCCTATTAAATGTCCCTTGTAAAAAGAATGGGTAAGATGAATGAGTTTAAAAAGTTCCCATCTCAATAACTCCTCTTTTGATTTATAGTAGGATTAATGCATAAATGCACTTAACCAAATTAAACTAAATGAATCTATTTATATTTATTTAACCTGTTCACTGGTAAAATAATTTGACTATAAAATCATATGCAAAGAAAGCTATTAATATTATTTTTCATGTAACTCATTTTGATAAACACTGGCTTAAATCATAAATGATACTATATGCTCAAATTGATTTTCTGATGTTAAAATTAAGAATCTTGAAATTTGTGTTTCCATTTTTTAAATAATATGCATATAAAACAAAAATGTGATGTCAAAAGTGTGCCTGCATGTGTGCATAGTTTACCCACTTGTTATCAAAAATGTAAGAATGTTTTTAGGAATTCTCCCTTGCTTTTGGACAGAAATCTTTAATGAAATATGTCTAGAATATTTTTCAAATGAATATCTATTCAAAAACAAAATCTTGAAGGGTATTTTACTAAGGTTATTTTTTATTGTGTTTATAACTGTTGCTCATTCTAATGTGTCTTTTTTTGTTGTTGTTAAGGAGATTTTTTTGTCTTATCAGAAGTGTGATGTCTTTTTTTCCATTTCTGCTAATAATTTTTAAAAATAAAATAAAAAATAAAAAATTATTATGTCCTTAGTTTCTATTTTACAAATAAGTAAAGCCTCAACTCACCAATATGTTGAAATGATTAATTACTTTGTTCTCCTTGCAGTCCAAGGGACTCTCAAGAGTCTTCTCCAACACCACGGTTCAAAAGCATCAATTCTTTGGCACTCAGCTTTTTTTATAGTCCTGCTCTCACATCCATACATGACTATTGGAAAAACCATAGCTTTGACTAGATGGACATTTGTCAGCAAAAGGATGTCTCTGCTTTTTAATATGCTTCCTAGGTTTGTCATATCTTTTCTTCCAAGGAGCAAGTGTCTTTTAATTTCATGACTCCATTCACCATCTGCAATGATTTTGGAGCCCAAGAGAAAAAAAGTCTCTCAGTGTTTCCATTGTTTCCCCAACTATTTGTCATGAATTGATGGGACTGGATGCCATGATCTTAGTTTTCTGCGTGTTGAATTTTAAGCAAGCTGTTTTCACTCTCCTCTTTCACCTTCATCAAGAGTCTCTTTAGTTCCTCTTCGCTTTCTGTCGTAAGTGTGGTGTTATATGCATATTGGAGGTTATTGATATTTCTCCCAGCAGCCTTGATTCCAGTTTATGCTTCATTCAGTCTGGCATTTCTCATGATGTACTCAGCATATAAATAAGTAGGGTGACAATATATAGCCTTGACATACTCCTTTCCCAAGTTGGAACCAGTCAATTCTAACTGTTGCTTCTTGACCTGTATACAGGTTTCACAGGCGGCAGGTAAGGTGGTCTGGTATTCCTATTTCTTGAAGAATTTTCTACAGTTTGTTGTGATCCACACAGTCAAAGGCTTTAGGATAGGCAATGAAGTAGAAGTAGATATTTTTCTGGAATTCTCTTGCTTTTTCTATGATCCAATGAATATCGACAATTCGATCTCTGGTTCTTCTGCCGTTTCTAAATCCAGTTTGAACATCTGGGGCTTCTAGGTTCATGTAAAGCCTTGTCATACTCCTTTCCCAATTTTGAACCCATTAGGTGTTCCTTGTCCAGTTCAAACTTTTCCTTCTTGACCAGCATACAGATTTCTCAGGAGGCAGGTAAAATGGTCTGGTATTCCCATCTCTAAGAATTTTCCAGTTTGTGTGATCCACGCAGTCAAAGGCTTTAACATAGTCAGTGAAGCAGAAGTAGTTATTTTTTATGGAATTCCCTTATTTTCTCTATGATCCAACAATTTTTGGCAATTTGATCTCTAATTCCTCTGCCTTTTCAAAACATGCTCTGTTAAGTATATGATCTACGAAAAGGGAGATCAGGACCTAGAGGTAGAAAGCAATCTGTCTAATATTTAGTCAAGCTGAGAGAAATGTAAGGGTATCCATGACTGTGTGTGTTTGTCCAGACTCAGAGCTCTACTCCTAAAAGGGCTCATTTCTTTATATGCAGATTGACTGTGTGCTCAATAAACCTCAAATTAAAAAAAAATACAACAGTGGGAAATGTCATTGTTGATGTGGATTGAGAGCAGTAAGATCATGATGCCATAGATAAAGGGAAAACAAAGATTATAACATCACAGGGGATGGATCTTTTTCTCTTTCATGTGTGGATCATCTAGCATCTTTCATTAATTAAATCATAATTAGTAAATTTATCATGGAGAAGGAAATGGCAACCAACTCCAGTATTCTTTCCTGGAAAATCTCATGGACAGAGAAGCATGGCAGGTTACAGTTAATGAGGTCAAATACTCAGACACAATTTAGTGACTAAACCAAACCAAACTTGTTATATTCATGTTATCAGGTCTTTGCTGAGAAACACAAAACAGAGATAGCAAAACATACATACAAAGCATAGCAGCTATAGGCAAAATGTTTGTTGCATATCTTTCCATTTGCTAAATTGTTAAGAAAAGCAAAGCGCTGGCACCTAGAGGAATATACTTGAATAAAATCAATACACTGATCTATCCAGACGTTATTCCACACACATTATTTTAGCTTCATAGAATTGAAGTAACTGTCCCATTCTTTCAACAACTGATGTACATAGTTATAGTTAAAATTATCTCAGGACTGAACATTTTTTCTTTCTCAAAATGCAGAAGTATAGTGTAAGAAAAAGAAGAGAGTTTCTTCTATGCTGGCTCCTGAAAGAAAACCATGACAAATCTAGATACCGTATTGAAAAGCAGAGACATCGCTTGCCAACAAAGGTCCTTGGGGTCAAAGCTATGGTTTTTCCAGTAGTCATGTGCAGATATGATCAGCCAGTTCATCTCAGTCGCTCAGTCGCATGACCCCCAGGGACTGGAGCATGCCAGGCCTCCCTATCCATCACCAACTTCCAGAGTTTACTCAAACTAATGTCCATGGGTCAGTGATGCCATCCAACCATCTCATCCTCTGTCATCCCCTTCTCCTCCCACCTTCAGTCTTTCCCAGCATTAGGGTCTTTTCAAATGAGTCAGTTCTTCTCATCAGGTGGAACTCCAAAAGTATTGGAGTTCCAGCTTCATCAGTCCTTCAAATGAATATTCAGGGTTAATGTCCTTTAAGATTGATTAGTTTGATCTCCTTGCAGTCCAAGGAACTCTCAAGAGTCTTCTCCATCACCACAGTTCAAAAGGATCAATTCTTTGGCCCTCAGCTTTCTTTATAGTCCAACTCTCACAGTCATACATGCTTCTACTGCTGCTGCTAAGCTGCTTCAGTCATGTCCAACTGTGTGCAACCCCACAGATGTCAGCGCACCAGGCTTCCCCATCCCTGAGATTCTCCAGGCAGGAACACTGGAGTGGGTTGCCATTTCCTTCTCCAATGCATGAAAGGGAAAAGTGAAAATGAAGTCGCTCAGTCTTGTCCGACTCTTGGTAACCCCCTGCTCTGTAGCCTACCAGGGTCCTCCATCCATGGGATTTTCCAGGCAAGGATACTGGAGTGGGTCGCCATTGTCTTCTCCAATCCATACATGACTACGGAACAAACCATAGCCTTGATTAGACAGACCTTTGTTGGCAAAGTAATGTCTCTGCTTTTTAATATGCTGTCTAGGTTGGTCATAAGTTTTCTTCCAAGGAGTAAGGGTCTTTTAATACTTGCACCAAAGAATTGAAGCTTTCAAATTGTAGTGCTGGAGAAGACTCTTGAGAGTACCTTGGACTGAAAGGAGATCAAACTAGTCAATCTTAAAGGACATTAAGGACATTAACCCTGAATATTCACTGGGAGGACTGATGCTGAATGCTGAAGCTTCAATACTTTGGCCACCTGATGCAAAGAACTGACTCATTGGAAAATACCCTGATGCTGGGAAAGATTGAAGGCAAAAGGAGAAGCAGATGGCAGACGATGAGACAGTTGGTATCACTGACTCAGTGGACATAAATTTGGGCAAACTCTGGAAGATAGTGGAAGACAGAGGAGCTTGGCATGCTGCAGTCCATGGGGTTGTAAAGAATCAAATATGACCTATTGACAACAGCAAATGTTTCTGAATGCTTTAATTCCAGAATCAGAGGGTGTCTACTTTCCTTGTAGTGGTGTTTAGAGGACAAAGTTCTCATTTTCATCAGGGTAAAGAGGACAAGGGGCTGGGGATGCAGGGACCCAGAATCTCTAGGGAATAGCATGCTTTAGGTATCTTGTTAACAGAATTCTCCAGTCTCTCTCCATTCTTTAGTTACTTCATTGAAAATACAAAAGGCTCATTTAGCAGCACCAGTAGGCAAAGCATCATAGAAACAATCAATCAACACAAATATTTCCTTTATGAGGCTCCCTTGTGACCTTGAGAAGTGTGACAAATGACTTAAAGAATGGGAGAGACAGAAGTTTCCTGATAAACCAAAAAATTGTGTTCTGCTACATGATGAAGAGAAATAAAATGGAGAGATCTAGATATACATTTAGTTTAAATAAGAGTTGTTAAATTCTGTAACTGCTTTGTGCAGCCTTGGCCCAGGATCAGAGGTACTCAGCCTACACAGTAATCAGGACTTTCTCAATAAACCTCAGCCTGTTATGGTTCTTACCACATTTACTTTCTCAATACAATAGTACTTTACAGCTTTCAACTCGATTATGGCCAGAGTTCCCAGCAGTTATTGATAGCCATACTGCAGACTTTATATTTCCACCAGCACAGGCAGGATCAAGGCAATCAGCAAATTTCCTAACCTGGATCTATCCTCCTGAAACGTGAAGATGGATGATGACTCAGTTCTGAAGCTGAGCTTGTGATTCTCACTGTGGCAAAACTTCTTATGTAATTTTGTATTTTTAGCTCTTTGGCACAATTACAGAAAATTATTGTAGGAAAGTCAGCTTTCATAAGGAGGAGCCCTGACTGCTTTTAAGAGGTTCTAAATGTTGGGAAAAAAGCTCATAAACACCGTGCAAGTGCATTTCTTGGTAAGGAAATGGAGATAAAAATAAGTTTCCTAAAAGAATGAAGTAAGATTACCGGACAGTTTCATTTTATCTTTCCCATTCTCTGCTTTCTCCCTCTGAACCCTGCCTTGTGGTTCCTTTGTTGTGGCTGCTATCAAAAACCCATACTCTTCCAAGGCCTGTCTCTCTCTTCAAAAATCACCTGTGATTCAAATGTCCATTTCTGGTGTGTGCAGCAGAGCTGAATTGCGTGAACACACAGTTGATGAGAATGACAACCTTGAGTAGCTTTTCTTGCACCTCCCTCTCACAGAGATGCAAGTGAACGAAATGAATTATTTTAACAGCCAGAAATGTTTCCAAACAGTTCAGTAAAACCGTATCATTGTAATTTGACATGTCAGAATGACTTCAATACCACAAAATATGGGGCCAAGTTTCAGAGTACCTCCTTATCATTTAAGTATCACTTTAGCCACTTTAGGTTTATAATCACTCCTTTATTTAAAAGAAGTATTATGACTTTTAGGTCCACTATTATAAAAACTTTAGACATTCTTGTATTTAAAAAGAACTTTTTGATTTTACAATTAAGAATTTTAGTAGTTTTAGTAGTACAAGTATCTTTTACTTCTAAGTCAGTATCTACTTAAAATACTAGAGATGATGTGAAATAATGATTCAAATGCAAAATCTAGGTAATATTCCCTAATATCATTTTACACGATGGTCATTTCTGACAGTTTATTAGTAATTAGTATATTAATATTAACATAAGTAGTACCAAAGTATTACAGTAGCTAGTACTAATATTGCTCAATGATTATATATTATGATGAATGTATGTTAATTGTGAAGGCACTCTACAGTTTGCAAATCAGTACATTCTGTATTTGACTGTTTCAAAAGGTTTTATTAACATCTCCTCATTATACAAATATTCTCATACTTCCTTTCTTACTTTATGTGTGCTAAAGTGTCTGCTGTAGAAAATTCAGTTCAGTTCTATCACTCAGTCCTCTCCAGCTATTTACGACCCCATAGACTGCAGCACGCCAGACTTCCCTATCCTTTACTAACTCCCGGAGCCTACTGAAACTCATGTCCATTGCTTTGGTGATGCCATCCAACCATCTCATCCTCTGTTGTCCCCTTCTCCTCCCACCTTCAATCTTTCCCAGTGTCAGGGTCTTTTCCGGTGAGTCAGTTCTTCACATCAGGTGGCCAAAGTATTGGAGTTTCAGCTTCAGCATGAGTCCTTCCAATGAATATTCAGGACTGATTTCCTTTAGGATGGATCTCCTTGCTATAGAAATTAGAACAAAGCATTTTTTTTCCTGTGACAGAATGTGCTTCTCTGTTTTTAACGCATGAGGAGGCAGTTTGGTCCATTAAGCTTAGTGGCACTGATAGTAAACTAAAGAAGAATGAAAGAAAGAGGAACTGAAATACCATCATCCCACTAATGATACTGAAGCTACTCAGCTTTACTGGATGTCTGCCCAGACATCTACTAATAGATAGCATGGTCCAAGTTGTGAATTTGGTGCTGGAGTTCCAAAGCAACAAATTCAGAAAACAAAGCATTGTCTAGAAGAATTTCTGGAATAATATTGTTCAGAATTATGGTGTGTATGTGTGTGCATGTGTATGTGTGTGTTTGTGCATGCATTACTATATTTATTGGGTGAGTTAGAAAGAAAGAGGGAGATAGCACACAAGATAGAAGATATAGTGGGAGCATAGGATATTCAATTACCTCAAGATTACACTGAATAAAGATAGTAATACTATCACAGGCCTATATGTATCTCAGGATGCATAAGCTGGAGAATATCCAGATACTTGGTGTCACTATAGAATTTAAAGATTGTAGGTCCTGAATGTTAAATAATTTCTAATAAATGTGTTCTTTCTTAAGAAGAAGCCAGAATGCATGGCTCTTCAGATACCCATACACTTACATATTGCAGTGCTGCTTAGGTATTTACAAATATTCATTTATAATAATTAACACTACAATTTATTTTATAAATAAATATTATTGTTTCCAGTTCCCCCTGCACATGAGGAAGTATAGAGAAATGTGCCCTTTGAAACAAGGGAAGTAAACGGATTCTCTGTTCAAACTGGGCATAAGCCCAATTTGAACAGAGACGCACTCAGCTGGGGATGGCAGCTTTCATGATCTCTTGCTAACACAGACCCCTCAGTGGCTTTTCACAGCCACTTAGAATCAAGACCCTGGAGGTTCAGAGTGGAGGTTGCAGCTGTGGACACTGGGGAACATGTATGTAGTCCTGGATGTATTCTCATAGACCTCTTTCTGATTTTCATTCCACTTAATTTTTGTGCTGGAGGTTGGAGTGTGCAAGTAGGGAGGGGCTTTCCTCTCGTCCAGTTTTCTCCTCTTCCTTTGTAAACCTTCAGAGAGAGATAAAACTTTGGGACATTGCTCAGGTATGCTCTGAAAACCACAGATCAGAGATTGGGCTCAGTGACATCTTTGTACTTTAAAAACACAGAACTGAACACACTAGTCCCTCTCATAAGTTTAATGGTCCAGCAAAGACAAATGAATCAACAGAACAGAAATAGTAAGAAGGCCAGGTTTGATCTTTATATTTAAGTTTGTGCTCAACATTTCAAAGTGATGTGAAAATCAGTCCATGTCCAAGTTTTCCCTGCTGAAGGACTTCACCAGGAAAAAAAAAAAAAAAACTGTGTGTGTTATAATACCAAGAGAATCCTGGAAGGGTAGGACATAGAACATATGGAAGAAATGGAAAAGTTCCAGCAGGATGTCCTTACATAGAAGTGAGCTCTTAGATAAATAAGTCTTATGAAAAAGAAATGTAAGCTATTTCTGGGTCCATGGTGTTCAAAGTCCAGCAGAAATCTCCATTTGCTATCACAAGCTATAACAGATTATGTTATTACAATTCCTTAATTTACTTCATTTTTTCCTATATGCTTCAAATTAATTGTAGAAGAGCAATTAAGTAATCTCACCAATGAGGGGGATAAAAGGCCCTGATATAACTAAAAGCATCTTAGGTTTCAGTAATATCAGCTAGTGAATTGGAATATTGACTGGTTTGGCAATATAAATGCATAATCTCTATTTTTAATTGAACTCTCTCTATTTTCTTGCCAGTTTCTTTTCCATTATATGTTGATCCCTGGAACTTCATATTTTAAAATGATATCCAATAAAAGAAACATCTTGGACCTTAATAAAAGTATATTCTTAGAAATATTATGTAATGTAAATTGCTGTTATAAAATGTCATGGCTCAAAAGTGAGAGAATGCATTTGCTTCAGAGAAGCCTAGTTAATTAAGCACATTTTTAAACATTCAATTTAACACATATCTGTTAGCATATTGCTTGCCTACAATATGTAGATATTTTCCTAAGCACTCTGAGGACAGACATTTTAGCCAGTTCTTAACGCAATATCCAAGTTTTGTAGAAGTTGAGATATATCCTACCCATATGTACTGTAACCTGGTTTTAACTCTCTGCTATGATGGGGCACATATATTGGAAGATGGGTGGAGGGTGAGATAAACTGAGGCTATTTCAAAGAATGGCTCATGGGAGACGTGGGAGTTGATAGCATCAGAAAATAGTAAAATATGCTGTCAGGAGACCAGAGTGCTAGTCAGGAAAAATACCGTGAGGAGTGCTGTGTAGACAAATGAGGTAGCAGAGTGAGGGGCAAAGGATGGAAAAAGTCGGGTACATTGTGGTACAGGGAGAGTACTATCAGAAGAGAGATATTTTCATATCTAATGCTAGCCAATATGCTGAAAAGTGTAGAAGAGATAGGTTTAAATCAGTTGTATTGCTGATACGAATTTGTAAACCAGAAATAATCTTCTGACACTAAAGATTTATTGAGAGAGACAGCAACAGAGTGCAAGAATATAAATGTTTTAAAAAATGTTTTTGAGAGAAACATCATGTAACCTGTCTTTTTTTTTTTAATTCACAAAACTTATCATAAAATAACTTTGTTCCTTTCAGATAGTAATGTTTTGAGAGATGAGGAACAAGGGAATGGAGAAAGAACAGTTTAATCAACTATATGAATGTGACAGATCTTTATTTTTTCTCCCTTTCTTCAAAGGAATCCTTTCTATCAGGTGACCATAAAACACTGTAAAACTGATCAATCTATAAAATATCTATTTTGTACATGATCTAGGCAACTACCAATAGAATGTAACATAATAAAAATATTATAATGAGGGAAAGCTAGTTTAACTTTGGGGTCCTTTCTTACACTCTATTTCCTTTTACCTTTTTCTCATTGCAAATGAGCATAACTGCCACTAACCCTGGTGGCTCAGATGGTAAAGAATCTGCCTGCAATGTGAAGACCTCAGTTTGAACCCTGGGTTGAGAAGATTCCCTGGAGGAGGGCATTGCAACGCACTCCAGTATTATTGCCTGGAGAATCCCCACGGACAGAGGAGCCTGGGGGGCTAGAGTCCATGCAGTTGCAAAGAGCCAGATACTACTGAGTGACTAAACACAACACCTCCACTAACTTGTTCTTCCAATACACAGCCACAGAAAATCAGAGTAATCCACAAGATTCTTTCAACATGGCAAACATTTTGTGTGTGTGTGTGTGGTAACATTGTTTTATAATATGTTTCATGTGCACAACATTATATTTTATCTTCTGTTATACAATACATCTCTCTCCCAACCAGATGTTTAGTTTTGTCTGTCATTACATGCTTAATCCCCTTTACCCATTTTTGTCTTCCCCCACCCTACTTCCCCTCTTGTAACCACTACTCTGTTCTCTGTATCTGTGTGTTTGCTTTGCTTTTTATATTCCACATATGAGTGAAATCATACAATATTTGTCTTTCTTCATTTGACTTATTTAAATTAGCATGAAACACTGAAAGCCCATCCATACTATCAGAAGTGGCGAGATTTCATTTTTGTTTTATGGCTAAATACAATTCCAGTATATAAATGCCTCATCTTCTTTGGGGCTTTCTTGGTGGCTCAGACAATAAAAACTCTCTCTGCAATGTAGGAGACTCAGATTCATTCTCTGGGTCAGAAAGATTCCATGAAGAAGGAAATGGCAACCCACTTCAGTATCTTCCCTGGAGAATTCCATGGACAGAGGAGCCTGGAGGGCTATAGTCAAAGGGATCACAGAGTGTTGGACACAACTGAATGACTAACACTTTCTTTCATCTTCTTTACCCTTCATCCATTGATGGGCACTTAGATGATGTCTCTATCTTGGCTATTGTAAATAATGCTGCAGTGAGCTTAAGGGTACGTATGTCTTTTCACATTATTGTTTTAATGTTATTTGGATAAATACCCAGAAGTGGAACTGCTGGATAATATCATAGTTCTATTCTTAATGTTTTAAGTAATCTCTATACTATTTTCCACAGGGGCTACATCAATTTACATTCTTACCAGTAGGGTATAAAAGTTCTATTTTCTCCACATCCTCTCCAACACCTGTTATTCCTTGCCTTTTGGTCATAACCATTCTAATGGATGTGAGATGATGTCTTATTGTGGTTTTGATTAACATTTCCTTAATAATTAATGACGTTTGACATCTTTTCATGTGCCTGTTGACCATCAATATGCCTTCTTTATGTTCAGATCCTCTGCTTATTTATTAACTGGGTTGTTTGCCTTTCTGGTTTTTGGCTTATAATTGTTCTTTATACTTTATGGGTATTAATCCTTTATATATTTAATTTTAAAATGTTTTCTGTTATTTGGCAGGTTATCTTTTTATTTTGTTGATGGGATTCCTTTGCTATGGGCTTCCCTGATAGCTCAGTTGGTAAAGAATCCACCTGCAATGTGGGAGATCTGGGTTTGACCCCTGGGTTGGGTCTCCAGAGAAGGGAAAGGCTACCCATTCCAGTATTCTGTCCTGGAGAGTTCCACGGATTGTATAGTACATGAGGTCTCAAAGAGCTGGACACGATGGAGGGACTTTGATTTCACGTTGCTGTGTAAAAGCATTTTAGTGTGATATAGTCCCATTTATTTTTGCTTCCATTTCCCTTTCCTTAGGAGACATATCCAAAAAGATATTGCTAAGACATTTGCCAAAGAACATATTGCCTGTGTTTTCTTATAGAATTTTTATGGCTTCAGGTCTTATATTCAAGTGTTTAATCCATTTGAATTGCTTTCTGTGTATACTGTAAAATAGTAGTCTACTTTCATTCTTTGCATGTGGCTGCCCAATACTGCAAACAATTTAGATTACTGGGTGAGTGCAGGATATTGCACTTACATAAATTAAGAAACAGGGACAAGCATAAAATAAGTAGCAATCCTGTGATGTCTACTGTTTTGTAGGGTCTGTGAGAAGACAAAGGAAGCAATTAAATTCTGATAGAGGCCAAATAAAAGAACCAATAGAGGGTGATATTTAAGATCTATATTGAGTGATGATTAGGAGTTCAGTAGGTGTCCAGTTAGGAGCAAAACTGTTCAAAGTGGAGGGGCAGCAGTTTGGAAAGGGGATGGATTAAGGTATAAAGATGCAGTTGTACTATAGAAGGAGCTAGCCTTCTGCAGAAGATGGAAAATCACTTCCCAAACTAACCGCAGAGACATTCTAGAGAAAAGCATCAACAATAAAACAAGCAAATAAAACCATTGGTGTAATAAAGGTCTCTTTCCTGGAGAATTATGTTACCCCTTTAAAAGTTTCTTTCTTTCCTTACTCTCCCATATGACACTATCATTTTTTCAGGGGGCAACTGATAAGACATTTCTTCCAAGGAGCAAGTGTCTTTTAATTTCATGGCTGCAGTCATTATCTGCAGTGATTTTGGAGACCCAAAATATAAAGTCTATCACTGTTTCCGTTGTTTCCCACTCTATTTGCCATGAAGTGATGGGACCGGATGCCATGATCTTAGTTTTCTGAATGTTGAACTTTAAGCCAATTTTTTCACTCTCTTCTTTCAATTTCATCAAGAGGCTCTTTAGTTCTTCTTTGCTTTCTGCCATAAGGGTGGTATCATCTGCATATCTGAGGTTACTGATGTTTCTTCTGGAAATCTTGATTCCAGTTTGTGCTTCATCCAGCCTTGCATTTCTCATGATGCACTCAGCATATAAGTTAAATAAGCAGAATGACAATATACAGCCTTGACAATATACAGCCTTTCCCTATTTGGAACCAGTCTGTTGTTCCATGTCCAGTTCTAACTGTTGCTTCTTGATCTGCCTATAGATTTCTCAAGAAGCAGGTAAGATGGTCTGGTATTCTCATCTCTTGAAGATGGGAATCTCTTGATCTAGAAGATCTCTTGGAAGAAAAGCTATAACCAACCTATATAGCATATTAAAAAGCAGAGACATTACTTTGCCAATAAAGGTCCATTTAGTCAAAGTTATGGTTTTTCCAGTAGTCATGTATGGATGTGAGAGTTGGACTATTAAAAAGAAAGCTGAGCACCAAAGAATTGATGCTTTTGTACTGTGGTGCTGGAGAAGGCTCTTAGAGTCTCTTGGATTGCAAGGGTTCCAATCAGTCAATAGTAAAGGAAATCAGTCCTGAATATTCATTGGATGGACTCATGCTGAAGCTGAAACTTTAACACTTTGGCCACCTGATGGGAAGAACTGACTCACTGGAAAAGACCCTGATGCTGGGAAAGATTGAAGGCAGGAGGAGAAGGGGATGACAGAGGTTGAGATCATTAGATGGCATCACTGACTCAATGGACATGAGTTTGAGCAAGCTCTGGGAGTTGGTGATGGGCAGGGAAGCCTGGCATGCTGCAGTCCGTAAGGTCACAAAGAGTCAGACACAACTGAGTGACTGAATTGAAGTGAAATGATATTACTAGTGTTTCATGGAATACAGTTTGGGAAAGGCTGAGTTAGTATATCTTCTGTTTGTAAGTAAAATGTGCCTAAATTGTTGGAGGATGAAAGGAGGAGGTATTTAAGATTCATTATGTGCTTGAGACTGGAAAACATTCTTTCAGCAAATGAGTATACAAACCCTCATTAACACTGATTATACATCTTACAATATACCTGTGTCATCATAAGATGAGTAAAACACAGTGTAAGTCTGTAAGCAGCTGATTCTGTGTTTAACTTTTATAGGGGAATAAAGGATCGTTTTCAGCTGTTGGAATAGCTGAACTCTCCTGAGGCAGGTGGCATCATATCGACCTCTTAGGGATGATGCAGATGTACATAAAGGACTTTCAAGGCAGAGGGAACAGCATCAACTGAAGTTCTGTCTAGAGCTTCTGGAGATAGTGAGGAGGCCTGCTCAACTGACTATATGTACTATGCTTAGGAAAAAAAAAAAAGATTAGGAAAGTGGGGAAAAGAGTTTAATATTACCCAGATACTGAAGAACACTGATATCATGATAAGGAGGTTGGAAATCAGTCTCTAGATAATCTGAGATTGTTGTTAGTTTGTAAACTGTGACATCATAAGAACAAAGAAACTTTGAGAACTTCATGTAGCCTATGTTAATTATCTTTAATTAGGATAGTGTAAGCAGATAGAACATATTCTGTCAGACGTTTTGGTGAACACAATTTTGTTTTGTGGCATTTATTTGTTTTTGAATGATGTCCTCCCATAACTGGATATCTTTCCCATTCGTTGGTGTCATGGTGAAAGAGTAGTGGCCAATGTCTTGTATTTCAACCAGGTTTGTGGATGTTTTGAGGGAATACAAAATGGAACAAATATTTATCAAGTGCTAGTCTCATTGAAAAAATCTTACCTACTACATACATAGCATTTCTAGGGAATTCATATGCCATATTATGTGGGATTAAAATGTAATAACAATAGTTTAGAGCACAGAAACAGACATGCATGTCACTGCTCTTCAGTAGAGGAAAGCAGGGCCAGGCCTTGATGAATGTGGCAAATTTGGAAAAACAGAGAGGAGTCCTTGAGTTAATCTGGAGACTGCACTATCAAATTTTGTTGCACCATTTACCTGGTATTTGAGAACAGGCAAGATTCTGACATGACAGAGACATTTGGTTTGTGGAGAAGAAATACACTAGAAAATATAATGCTATCATGACAACCAAGATTTTCAAGTTAGAGAAAAGTAGACTATTTTCAGATTTCTTAAGATGTTAACTAAAATTTTTTTTCTGGCACATGAGATAAATGTTAGTTTCAGAAAAATTATATTGCCACCAAGAGAATATCTGAGAAGCCAACATTTCATAGCGACAGAAAACTATTTGCTTTTGAATTTGGTGATTTGGTTTTCGAGTCCAAATAAGTAATATGGCAGTAAGTTATGTTTTAGAGAAGTATAAATTTGCTTTTAAAAGTGGATTGTGCTACATACAGGTTTAATAGATTTAATAGATTATATGACAAGAACTAAATTAAGAATAGGCCATGAATTCTGAAAGCATATTTTACAGTTATCTTAGCTAAACCTATAAAACTACCCAACTACCATGTTGAGTAGAGTTTTTACCCATCTCTAACAATGGCAGCATTTCCCTCCCCATATTTCACATACACAGTTTTTCTTTCAACCCCACCGCAATTCTGTGGTTATGAATTTAAGAATATGCAAAATAAAAGTATTTATAGTAGGCATGGGAATAATCTTGAAGTGTAAGGGCTAGAATGCTTGAAAACATTTCCCAGTGCCTATACAAAAATCCATTTTTAGATATTTATTATTTTCTTTTGCAAAATATTGAAAAGTAACATGCTTTGAAATACATGTTGTTATGTACTTCTTACTGGCATTTCAAATGTTTCACTAATCACAAATAAAAATTGCAAATTACAATATTCCCCTAGTAGTTGTTAGTTGGTTTAAATAGATATTAGATAAATGACCTCACTACTGTTAGCTGACAAGTATTCATGTCAGGCATGTCTGAAGTACTTAGTAATTATTTCACTTAAAACCTCAAAATATTAAAATCTCCCATTATTTTATAGAAATGACTACTAAGGTGTAGAAAGATTTATTAATTTATCAAAGGTCACTGAATCAGGGTTACTTCTGGTATCTGAATTGTGGCTTCAGGACCTGTAATTTTCACCACAATATCAAACTCAATGTCATCAGGAATTCATAAGCAGTAAGTAATTCACTGAATCAATGTATTATGATATGTTATTATGATATGTTAAGGAAAATATACCACCTGTATCCCAGGATTCTATTTTCCAATAACTATTTTTATATATTATGTAAATTAAATACATACTATGTCAGTAATTCTCATAGTGTGGCTGGGGATTGTTTTTTATTGTATGGCAAAGGCAGACAGACACTGAGATAATTTGAAATAATTATTCATATCAGGACTCTAAAATATTAACTACAATAGAGTTTGGGACAGACACTTGAATAAAATTAGATATTTTCCTTTAAATTAAAGCCTATGTTGCATTCCTCTCAGTAATGTAATTATTTGCTTTTCTACTATTTTTTGTAACCCAGTGAAGTTTCAAAACGTTTCTGCTTATGGTGTCTAGTTTTCAGTTACTAAGAGTGGACCATCCCATTTGAAAGGCAAAAGCTACAGTCCATGGGATTGCAAAGAGTCGGACACGACTGAGCAACTTAACTAACTCATACCTCATCAATTTACTTCTATTCTGGAGTTGTTTGCTATCATAAGTAATGATGCCTGATGTTTGAATTTCGTAGAATGACTGTACCCAGGGGCTTTTAGGCAGCCATGTTCGGTGTTTCATGGACATTAAAAGGAATGGCCTGTCTATAGCATCTTAACAAATTAGTAGTCATATAGTAAGTACTATGAATCCAACCAGCGTTTTATCATTGTTCTACTTTCTTTGATTTGTAGTACTTTAATTGTACAATACAGCTAAGCTTTTGTTTGTTCTGTTAACTGCCACTATGCATTGGGTTGAGAGATTTTTTTCATTCAATAATAACATCTACTTCTATTCATCCTGTATCCTGGAGCTTTCTTTCTTTTCTTTTTTTTTTTTTTTTTTGTCCTTTGGCTCTAGGATTTGTTTACATTCATTTTTACTAAACTACATTTTAAAATTTTGTCTTTGAGCCAAGTCACTTAAGTTATCTGAATGTCAGTAAATTCTAAAGAATGTCTTATTTCATTTCCTATGATGCCTTTTAATTTTATGGTATTAGTAATTATGCAACCTATTGAAAATAAAATTTGAGTAATTTCATTATTCAGTTAGATGTTTGATGTGTTATCTGACAAATGCATTTTTGATTTCCTCTCATGTTTCCTTCTATCTGTATCTCTGAGCAAATGTGTAAAGCCATATTTCTGTCAAAGATACGTTTTATTAAGATTATTTTTAAAATGAGTAAGGTGGAAAACAGACTTCTTACATATTCATGTTATGTACACTCAATTTTAAATTGCCATTTTATATTTGTGGGTGTATTAGCTTATTTTCCAAAGCTAATACCATCTGTAAGGGTGTGTGAGTGTGTATGTCTCAAAAGGGAGAAAAGAAAAACAATTGGTAGCCAATCACTGGGTCCTAGCATGTTCCTTCTGCTGGGTTCTTTCATTTCTAGGCACATTGATTTTTAGACATTTATTTTCAATATACACATTTATTTTAGAGTAAAGGTTGGTCTATGACTGTAGCCAAAGCAATTGTGTAGCCAGCTGTACAATTAGCTTAAGATTTGTACTTGTTTGTTTTTCCACCACCCTAGGGAATGCCTCCACTAGTGTTTTGAGATCCTACTATTCAAGGTAAAATTCAGAATAGGAGCAGTATAACCATTAACTACGCATTACATTTTTTTCTAAATTTAATTGGATAATAAGTCAGTGTCTTCTACTCTTGAAGTTAGATCACAGAAAATCTGCTTAAAATCTGTTTTCCAAAGTGATTGTCTTTTCCATGGTAGAGGCAAAGCTTTTCACCAACAGTTTTACTGTTTTTACCATGATGACCACCCCCCCACCCCGCCCCGCTACACTGAATGGCAGTGTATTATAGCGTTAAGTCACCACACTCATACACACATTCCCTGGTTAATGGTCTTCTGTGCACATGATAATCTGTCTAATTTAAAACTGGACTTCCGTTAAGAAAAAAAACAAAACATACAACATCACTGAAGTCATCCTTCTGGGTTTCTATACTCTGTTCTTCATCTTCTGATCTCTGTTTTATTACACTTTAAAAGCAACAAGATTGTTTCTTAATTTCAAGTTTCCAATGATTTTCTTTGTAAATATCTCTGTTTACAAATAGATTTTCCTTCTTATAATTTTATTTAAGTTGGAAAATGTATAGCTTGCCAACTATTCCCCATTTTGTTTTATTGCTATTGGTATTGTTTTTCAGTCATTCAGTCGTTTCTGATGCTTTGTGACCCCATGGACTGCAACAAGCCAGGTTTCCCTGTCCTTCACCATCTCCTGGAGCTTGCTCAAACTCATGTCCATTAAACTGGTGATGCCATCCAAACATCTTTGTTGTCCCCTTCTCCTCCAGCCTTTAATCTTTCTCAACATCAGGGTCTTTTCCAATGAGCCAGCTCTTCGCATAAGGTGGCCAAAATATTGGAGTTTCAGATTCAGCATCAGCCCTTCCAATGAATATTCAGGACTGATTTCCTTTAGTATTGATTGTTTGATCACCTTACAGTCCAGGGGACTCTCAAGAGTCTTCATCACCACAGATCAAAAGCATCAGTTCTTCAGCTCTCAGCATTCTTTATGGTCCAACTCACATCTATACATGAAATAATACCATAGCTTTGATTATACAGGCTTTTTTTTTGTAAAGTAATGTCATTGCTTTTTAATATGTTCTCTAGTTTGTCATAGCTTTTCTTCCAAGGAGCACGTGTCTTTTAATTTCATGGCTGCAGTCACCATCTGCAGTGATTTTGGAATACAAGAAAATAAAGTCTGTCACTGTTTCCAATGTTTCCCCATCTATTTGCCATAAGTGATGGGACCAGATGCTGTGATCTTATTTTTTGAGTGTTGAGTTTTAAGCCAGCTTTTTCACTCTCGTCTTTCAATTTCATCAAGAGCCTCTTTAGTTTCTCTTCACTTTCTGCCATAAGGGTGATGTCATCTGCATTGCTGAGGTTATTGATATTTCTTATAGCAATCTTAGGATCACCAATATGAAAGTTTATTTATTTACTTTCCCTCTTCATATGGTACCCAATATCACACTTCATAAAGTAAAATTAGCCTTTCAAAGTTCAAATATGAAAAAGTTTTCTTTTCTTTTAATAGTACATTGCTCTTATGTTTATCCTCTTTGTGAATTTGATCACTCTTAACTCATATCCAATTTTTACTCTTCATCTTCTTGTTTTCACTTTAGAACATAGTTCTTATCTTTGTATTTGTCATTATCTGTAAAGATATTTCTGAAGATATTTTAAAATCCTTTGGAATGAAGACTTATTTCAAATTACTAATCAAGGAAAAGAGAATATTAGATTAAAAGTTTGTTCTAATGTTTGATCTTTCATTAGCAAGTTAAAAATTAATTTAAGCACCTATTAAGGTCCAGGGCTTGTGCGAGTCATTGAAATAGAGAAGTGTTTTCTATTCTTGCCAAGTTTAGAATTCAGTCCCAGATAAGGTATTTGAATTCACAGGAGTTGCTCACCAGAAAGAAATTTTAAAATGTAGGTTCTAAAGGAGGTGAAAAATAGTCTTTTTTCCTCCATGAACATCAAACATCATGTACTTGAAAGGTGCAGCCCAATGAAGATGTTGTTTTGTGACTAAATTGTTGGTTTACATATAAAACTAGGTGTAGGATGCCTTGAAGGAGAAACTGGAGTGAAAATGATATGAATACCTTCTAAAACTTGGAATGAGCAGAATGTAGGTAGTTTACCCAAAGGAAACCCCTAAAAACCTATTACCTAAAGTTGATGACTCCGAGGCTTATAAGCTCATATCTGTAGTTCTTTGACCACTTATGATTTTAAATTTTTCTTGGAGTTTAAAACCAAGAAACTTGCAGAGTTTTAAGTGCAAGAGAAGGCAACCCAATAGTACTTAGACTAATATTTCTTTAAATTTTGCTTTGTATTCTAGTGCCATTATTTATAGAATACAGTGTTATTTTTTTAATAGAAAGACTTTTTATGTTCAAAAGATATACTGCCTATCCTATCTTTTCAGTTTTTAATTTGGTTAAGATTAACTGCACATTGAGTATTGTTAAGAGCTTTCCTGAACATTGTCTTATTTAATTTTGTTATATTATTTTCATATTTAGAGCATAAAACCATTACTGTTTCTAAGAAGGATTCAGTATCAAGTAATAAGAACTGTCTGAATTGAAATACAGTGTCTCAAAGATATATAACTTTAAGAAAAAAAATATCATATTAATAAAAATAGAATATGTGAAACTGTCAAATTTTTCTTTTACTTTAGAGTCATGTTTTGCCTGGTGACATTTAAAAACATTTTAATTTTTAGAAGTCTTTCTTCTCCACCTATTTCAAAAATAATTTCTCTAACGTTGTTAAAAATATCTATTATCCATTTTAGTTTGACTATTAATTAGCATATACACTCTGTAACTTAAAATAATCACTGATGTCCAAGTCCATAAAACAAAAACAAAAGTTAAGGCATATCAAATACTGAAGAAACTGAAATTTCTTCTAAGTCATTTCTTTACAAATTAAGTTCATTTGCTGACAGACTGAAGAACAGAGCAGCGCATTTAAATTTAGAGATAAGAAACTATATTTGAATTAGTAATATAAAATTTGATGTTTCGTGATTTTTTTTCTTCACTCTTTCTTAGACAAAGATTTTATGCTGTGCTTTCTTTCTTAATCAGCAGTAACTGAATCTGATCTTCTGTAGTCATGCTTTTATTTTACACTGAGAGACAGATGCACAATAATTCAGTAATGTATTTTTATTTCCTTCCTCTGTTTCTTGATGCATAGCCTTCACTGTAATTCACAGTGCAGTCTAATCAGTTCTAGTCATTGGTTTAAGTAAGTCCTGGAAATATTTTAGTGAATAACTTTATCAACTACTGAACACTGTGATAATTCCCACAAGGCATTAATCAATTCATTATTATTCATAATGATGATGAGACAGGGAGGCAGAATTTACAGTGATATTAATGCCTTGATGAATTGTTTTAGTGGTCAACAATATTTAAATTTAAAATCCAAACTGATCTCTTTATAACAAATAGAACTGGCTATTTTTCAAATGACGGGTAAGACTTTAGAACCTGGAACTCTGCCTGACACATAAAATGTGTTTCCAGTATTTAGGGGTAAAATTTGTGTTCCGCATCCCACAGACTGTTTCACTAACGGTAATAATCCATACATTCCAGTGTAAACAATATAAAAGGCCCATTGGTCCCTTAGAATTACTAAATATAGCTATAAGTTGCTAACAATAAATTATAAATATATCAGGGACAAGAGTAGTTTTTAAGATGTAGCTAACAAATCTATGGTGTTCTATAGATAGACAGGTTAAATGTGATTCTTATGGTAAGTGGAAACATTTCCTTGGTTGACATTCTAAAATACATAGTGAAATTCTTTTGACTGAAGTAGACACGGGTGGAAACTGCCCACACTTTCTAGTATAGAAAAGTAGCAAAAATGTTTTCAACAGCCCCTCCCCCCTTGCTTTGTATGCTCTGTGTATCTGGCATCATGTGCACTCTGTGAGAATCCAAACGTGTTGATGTTTACTAAGCAGCAGGGTGCACAATTTCCTACTGCCATGCATAGGAAGAAAAACAGAACATACGCTTGAATATTCCAAATAATTTGTTAGAAGATGCATGTGGATCTATATCTAATATGAAATTAATTTTTCACACACACTCAGAGCCCTGTAACCAGATTTTTACACAGTGGGTTGTGATACTGTAATTCCTCATTCATGAGCCATGTGTTTGAATTATACTACTCAAATTATCAAAGTCATCTTGCTGTTTGAATGCCGCTGGCATCATATTCGAGAAAATTTTGTAATCAAGTCTAGCTCCTTTAGGGAGATGTTGGTACTGCCCCTGTAGGTGGTACAATAGATGTTAGCTAGTGGCTTGAAGCTAATTTTTGATTTCATGAGTTTTGAAGCATTGTTTCTCCAAAAGAAATCAGAGTTATGCTCTCCTGATAGACATTCCCCAGCCGTCTCTTACCCCCCTTCTCTACCACACACACAAACACCTGTGCACTTTTGCACATATAATATATTATCTTCCTCATCTGAACTCTAATTAAAAAAAATCAATGAACTTTTAAGTTTGAAATATTTCAACAGTTTCCTATGGATTTGATATTTAGATAAGTCTTCAAACCTCCAGATGCCCAATTAAATGAATCACTAGATAGTGAAATGAGTCTTATTTAGTGTTTTAGCCCCAAAAGAATCATACCAAGTATATTCTACTGAATACCTATTCTAAATAAAATATTTCCTTAGTCATCCTCATTTATCTCATTTATTTCTGACAGCTGTACAATATTATAGTGATCTCAATGTGATAGCTCTTTAAACTGGAGTTCTATATATTGTTATAATCATGTTATATACATTTGCATAATATATGATTTATATATTGTGAGAAAATGCTGTTTGGGATCCTATTCTACTCTAGCTTGACTTTATTAACATAGATAGAAAACCTGAAAGTATGTTTATCATATCTGCATGTTAAATGAAGTAAAATCTACAAAGTAGATGACAGAATCAGGATAAAGAAAATCTCTAAAGGACTTGACAACAAAGACAAATCTAACAGCTTTATTTATTATCTGTGTTAGAATTACATATGTGTCAGAATTAAAGAGAAATATGATTAGAAAATGTGTTTTACCTACCTTAGTGAATCAAATTATAAGATTTGGAGTGTAAAATTGATCACGATTCATTTAACCTAGGAGATTTAGATTGTTACTTAATAATATTTTTAAGCCAGATTAAAACAGATGTATCTATATTAATGATTTAATGATTTGACTTTAGCATGTTCATGGAACCCATGGACTATGTCCCACCAGGCTCCTCTGTCCATGGAATTTACAGGCAAGGAATACTGGAGTGGTTTGACACTTTCTTCTCCAGGGCATCTTCCCTACTGAGGGATCAAACCCACATCTCTTGTGTCTCCTTCATTAGCAAGCAGATTCTTGGCCACTTACACTGCCTAGGAAGCCCTTGATTTTATATGGGTCTGGTCAAACCATATCTAGATTTTATAACCAATTCTGAGTAGCAAACTTTTCAGAATGTGTTGCTAGAGAGGAGTGTATACAAAGGAGGTAGGCTTTGATTGCCAGATGATAGCAATCTGGACATCATCTCTTTGTCAATCAGTAATTGATATATTTGGAAAACGAGAAGAATTGGGAAGCTGGGGGAGGAGATGGGGAAGGGAACTGTGTATGTTCTAGATATCTTTAATTTTATTTTGTATCTACTAATCCCAAACTTCTAATTTATCCCTACTCTCCATTATCTTCAAATATTAAAGAGACTATTTGGGAGGAAATGGGCTGAAACAAATCTATGACATTCAATAGGACCAATGCATAGAGATTGGGAAAAAGGCTCCCACATTAAAATGAAAATTATAGCAAGGAAAATGTCCTACAGTAAAACAGATTGTAATGAACTTCTTGTCTCCGGAAATGCATTTCTCATATCAATTGTATAATTAAACTGTTTGGTAGTCACTAATCCTTCAATTTTAAATGCTTGAGACTTTGTATTTGAACTGTAAAATGAATTAGTGAAAGAAAAAAAGAACTTATGTATATTTTAAATATATAAAAATGGAATTCCTCCTACTTTTACAAATGTTTTATGAATGCTATGGTGACATTTCATAGTAGGCCATAATAATGTAACATAAGTATATTGACTCATGAAGTGGTTTACAAAATTATCCTATCAGACACCAGATAGGTTGACTTCATCTCTTTCTTAAGACATGAAGATCAAGGTAATGTTTTTTTCAGAAATAATGAAGAAAAAGGAAATGCTTTATATTATTGCATATATTTGATGGTAACTTTTAAGAATGTATTGAGGCACATTAAGATGTTAGATATTATTACTCAAGTTTTGGGCTCATAATGTTAAAAATGAGAAATTACCTCTTCCTTACAGTTATCCATTAAAAATAGCATGAAAAATGGCATGATCTATGTCTTACTTAATTTTAAAGTTTGTCAGTTGTCTTCATCTTTTCACCTACTTCACAGGGTTTAACATATTGTTGCAAAAAATATTTCTGACATCATAAGAGCACATTCATTAAGCAAGTTGCAACTAGAAAGAAAAGAACATTGGCTGATATATTAGAACATATCTATTTAATTTCAAAGACTTTCAAGTTGACTCCCAGAGAATTTGACTCAGATATCTCTGTGTTTCAGATAACAGATAACTGTGTCAGATATCATATTGGCTGTCACATACACATTCATTGGCCTCACTGAAGAATATGTGATGTAAGGAAAATAAGAAATAATATTATCAGAAAATGAATATAGAAGAAGATGTGTGTTTTAAAAAGACTTTGTTTTTTTAAACTCTCTTTCATGTTGTTTATGGTTTTTCAGTTTGGCATGACCATTTTTTCCCTAAGAATATGTGATTAAAAAAAAATTAATTTGGCTGTGTCGATCTTAGTTGCAGCATGCAGGATTTTTCTTTTCATTGTGACAGGTGAACTCTTAGTTATGGCATGTAGCATTGAGGAGTCTTATCCACCAGGGACGTCCCTGGATTATGTGATTTTTGAAGAATTACCACATCAAATTTTCCAAATGTTACAGCTACACGAGTTATTTACATGGGTACAGATATGGTAAAAATTATTTCAGCTTTATTCATAAAAACTAGAATTGAAAAGGGCAGGTGAACATTATAAAGAAAAAAAAAGAAATAGAATCTTGTTTCTGTCTAATTTAACTGATTCACTAAAGAAATGAACAAATTAACTGTATTTATGCTTGTGTAGATCTGGTTCTAAAATAGCTGTAGCACATAACAAAAAGCATATTTTACTCACTTGAAATCAAAGATTTTCAACAGATCAGCAACATCATCAATTTTGACACTTTCCTCAGATTTGACTTATATTTTTGTCCTATATGCTCTACTGAGAATACTCAGTATCTGGCACTAAGACAGTTCTACAAAAATTTGAAGTCTAGTAGTAGTAGACTATTTTAACAAGTAGACTTGTTAAAATAATCAAAATAGTTTTAGGAATATATTGGAGCTGTGTATGGAAAAAAAATGTCACTCATTCTGATTGGAAGATTTGAGGAAGCCATTAAATGGAGGTAACTTTTGACTTGTGTCTGAAATCTGCAAAGATGAGAAGTCTGTCATGAAGTGAAGGTAAAGCAGCATATTTCAGACAAAGATAATAGAACTTAGGAATAAAAGGGAAAGAGAGATGAAATAACATTGACTTTAAAAAAGTTTGATTTTGTGTGAGTGCCAGGAAGTAGGTCTCAAAAGTTATGGAAGATCAAGATATAATCAAGATAAATAATAAGAAATTTACAATCAGAGTGACATAGGCATACAGATATGGTAAAAGACAACTTTGGCAGCAGTATGGGCAGATGAATTAAAGCCCTTCCCTTCCCTAGGGGATCTGCCCAACTCAGGGCCCAGGGATCAAACTCAGGTTTTCCATGTTGCAGGCAGATTCTTACCAGCTGAGCCACAAGGGGAGCCCGAATTAAAGCATATCTTATCCTTATTCAAAAAGATGAATTAGAAGACTATCATAAAAATCTAGTTCCAAAGCAGTAAAGACCAGAGTGACAAAGCAGTGAAGACCAGGGTGACAAATGAAGCTAGACCAGCATGATCATTTTATTATTCTTATCACAGAGGAATCAGAAAGAATTATATTTTAGCTGGAGTTCATTCAGTTCCTCCATAAAGATCCAACCTTCCTTTCTCTTCTCTTTCTTCTTTTCATTCTTGCAAATATTTTTGAATCTGGAATCTATCTCCAGTCTTACAAGTACTAAAGAAAAAATAGCAAAGTAAAAAGAATGACACAATTGTGGGTAAGTTTGTTTGTATGTGTTTTTGGTGTGCATGCTTAACAAGGTTTCACAAATTCAGGTGAAATGAACAAATATTGACCAATACCATAAAAAGTCAATCAAAAATATAGCAGGTCTTTTATAAAAGTGCAATTGAAGGGGTGCAGAAAAAAATCTTCAGTTTTCTCTGACAGTATTCCGTGAAGTTGCTCAGTTGTGTCTGACTCTTTGCGACCTCATGGACCATAGTCCACCAGGCTCCTCCGTCTGTGGAATTTTCCAGGCAAGAGTACTGGAGTGGGTTGCCATTTCCTTATCTAGGGAATCTTCCCGATCCAGCGTTCGAACCCAGGTCTCCCACATTGCAGGCAGATGCTTTACCGTCTGAGCTACCAGGGAATCACTTTTCAAATATTTCTATTAGAACACAGCATAGGAGGAAGAAAGATAGATAGGAAGGTAGACAGAATGAAAATAGAAAATTCTAACCTTTACAGTCCAGGAAATTTGTGTTCAAATCCCATCTGTATTGCTTTCTATCAGTAAAACTTCAGGTAATTTGACCTCTCCACACTTCAGGGCTGTTTTTTTTTTTTGTTTGTTTTTGTTTTTGTTTTAACTTGAAAGATTGCAAAAATAAAACAAATAATGTATTCAGCATCTGGCCAATTGTAAGCCTTCACCAAATGTTAGTCATGACAATGATGATTATTAAGGCTCAGCTAAGACAAGAACACTATAAAAACTTCTCATTTTGTTGCTACATTTAGTTATTAAATTCAGCATTAATTTGTCATATTAAAATCATCTCTTCAAATATTACATCTTCAATAACAGAGTTGAAAATATGATGAATGACATCTAATTACAGACAGCCTTGGACCATGACTGTCAATTGTAGGTCAGACCTGGAAAAGGCACAGAATATATGGTTACTTTCAGTAAACTCATGTATGAAAATGTGTGGTTTGATTGAATCAAAATTTTACTGTGTAGTTAGTTGAGCCAGGCCTATTTTATCACACATTTTATTCTCACAGAAAAACATTGTTGTGTCAATCTATATGCATGAATGTATGTGTATATATATATATATATATATACATACATATAACCTTAGTAAAAACTTTAATGTATCTTTATAATTCTAGCATATAAGTTCTTCAAAGAGAATCAGATTTTTGTGTGTGTGCTTTTAAATGCTATAATCCTTAACATGGTTTCTGGCATATCAGAAGCATCTAATAAATTTGCTATTGCTGTTATTTAGTTGCTAAGTCATGTCCGACATTTTTGGTGACCCCATAGATTGTAGCCCACTAGGCTCCTCTGTCGATGGAAATTTCCAGGTAAGAATACTGGAGTGGATTGCCATTTCCTTCCTCAGGGTATCTTCCCAACTAAAGAATCGAACCTGCATCTCATACATTACAAGCAGATTATTTACCAGTGAGCCATTATCTAATAAATACCTGCTCACTAAATCATATATAAGCTTTATTTTTCCCAACTTCTCCTTGAAGTGAACTTAGGTTATTACCTAGAGTCAATCAACTCCTGCCATACTCGTGCACCATATGTCCCCTAATCATTGCACATAAGAGCAAGTTCATTTCAGAAGCAGAATTCAGATGTCCAATATAAATTTTGGTCCTTATTCACTCTGGTCATAGCAAAAACCCTCTTCCAACAACACATGAAAAGACTCTACACATGGATATCAACAGATGGTCAACACCGAAATCAGATTGGTTATATTCTTTAGCAAAAGATGGAGAAGGTCTATACATTGTGCAAAAACAAGACCAGGACCTGACTGTGGCTCAGATCATGAACTCCTTATTGCCAAATTCAGACTTAAATTGAAGAAAGTCTGGAAAACCACTAGACCATTCAGGTATGACCAAAGTGAAATCCCTTATGATTATGCAGTGAAAGTGAAAAATAGTTTTAAGGGACTAGATCTGATAGAGTGCCTGATGAACTATGGAGAGAGGTTCGTGACATTGTACAGGAGACAGGGATCAAGACCATCCCCAAGAAAAAGAAATGCAAAAAGCAAAATGGCTGTCTGGGGAGGCCTTACCAATAGCTGTGAAAAGAAGAGAAGTGAAAAGCAAGAGAGAAAAGGAAACATACCCATCTGAATGCAGAATTCCAAAGAATAGCAAGGAGAGATAAGAAAGCCTTCCTCAGCAATCAATGCAAAGAAATAGATGAAAACAATAAAAAAGGAAAGACTAGAGATCTGTTCAACAAAATTAAAGATACCAAGGAAATATTTCATGCAGAGATAGTCTCAGTAAAGGACAGAAATGGTATGGACCTAATAGAAGCAGAAGCTATTAAGAAGAGGTGGCAAGAATGCATAGAAGAACTATACAAAAAGATCTTCACGACTCAGATAATCACAATGGTGTGATCACTCACCTACAGCCAGACATCCTGGAATGTGAAGTGAAGTGGGCCTTAGGAAATATCACTATGAAGAAAGTTAGTGGAGATGATGGAATTCCAGTTGAGCTATTTCAAACCCTAAAGGATGATGCTGTGAAAGTGCTGCACTCAATATGTCAGCAAATTTGGAAAACTCAGCAGTGGCCACAAGACTGTAAAAGATCAGTTTTCATTTGAATCCCAAAGAAACGCAATGACAAAGAATGTTCAAACTAATGCACAATTGCACTCATCTCAAACGTTAGTAAAGTAATGCTCAAAATGTTCCAAGCCTGGCTTCAGCAATACGTGAACAGTGAACTTCCAGATGTTCAAGCTGCTTTTAGAAAAGGTAGAGGAACTAGAGATCAAATTTCCAACATTCGCTGGATCATTGAAAAAAGCAAGAGAGTTCCAGGAAAACATCTATTTCAAACCTGTATGTAGGTCAGGAAGCAACAGTTAGAACTGGACATGGAGCAACAGACTGGTTCCAAATAGGATAAGGAGTACATCAAGGCTGTATGTTGTCACCCTGCTTATTTAACTTATATTCAGAGTAGATCATGAGAAATGCTGGGCTGGAGGAAGCACAAGGTGGAATCAAAATCACCGGGAGAAATATCAATAACCTCATATATGCAGATGACAAACCCTTATGGCAGAAACTGAAGAAGATCTAAAGTGAAAGAGGAGAGTGAAAAAGTTGGGTTAAAGCTCAACATGCAGAAAACTAAGATGATGGCATCTGCTCCCATTACTTCATGACAAATAGAGAGGGAAATAGTGACTGACTTTATTTTAGGGGGCTCCAAAATCACTGCAGATGGTGATTGCAACCATGAAATTAAAAGACACTTACTCCTTGGAAGGAAAGTTATGACCAACCTAGATAGTATATTAAAAAGCAGAGGCATTACTTTGCCAACAAAGATTCGTCTAGTCAAGGCTATGGTTTTCCAGTGGTCATGTATGGATGTGAGAGTTGGACTGTGAAGAAAGCTGAGCACCGAAGAATTGATGCTTTTGAACTGTGGTGTTGGGGATGACTCTTGAAAGTCCCTGGACTGCAAAGAGATTCAACCAGTCCATTTTAAAGGATATCAGTTCTGAGTGTTCATTGGAAGGCCTGATGCTGAAGCTGAAACTCCAATATTTTGGCCACCTGATGCGAACAGCTGACTCATTTGAAAGGACCCTGATTTAGCTAAGATTGAAGGCAGGAGAAGAAGGGGATGACAGAGGATGAGATTGTTAGATGGCATCACTGACTCAGTGGACATGAATTTGGGTAATTTCTGTGAGTTTATGATGGACAGGGAGGCCTGTTGTGCCGCGGTTCACAGGGTCGCAAAAAGTCAGACACGACTGAGCGACTGAATTGAACTGAACTGATTCACTCTGGATTCATGTCTGTTATATTCTTTCCTTACACCATGACAGAATATCACTCAACACATTTTTATTTCTATAATTCTCAATTATGTTTTTCTTTCAGATGGTTGGTATTCCTGAAATATGTTTTAAAATATATAAAAGGAAGGTAAACTGGTATATTTGGATTTTTTTTTCTAAGACAATATGAAAACCACAGCCAATAATTTAAATGATTATAGCATTACATATAATTGTATGTTATCTTCTATAAAAATTTAATGATGACTTGAAAATGAGTTAGTATTATCAAAATTCACCATGTAAATAAATGTCATTATAAAACTAATTATAGTATTTTATCATGGTAAAATTACCTAATTTGCCTAGTTGCACTGTTATCTTCATAGACTAATATTGAGTTTAGCCATGCTAAATTTGTACTGCATATTACATTTTAGCAGCACTTTCAAGAACCCATTATTAACTGTCAGATGTCATATTGTATCACTGAAATTTGAATCACTCATTACATTTTGGCATTTGTATTATGACAGTAAATCAGCCTAGGAAAGCTATTTTGAGAGTGATATTAACTTTAGCTAATCTATTATTTAAATAATATCACATATTTTAGCAACCTACCAATTGTGTTTATGTAAATACATACTATAAAATTTATAAATCAAAATCAAATTAATTGAAATCCACATTATTTATTCAGAAAATTACAAAAGTAACTGAAAACTTTAAATAATTGGTTTGAAAAGTGAAAATGCAAAAAATAAAAGCTAATATTTGTTTTGTTTTGTTTTAAAAAAATGATAATACTTGGTAGAGTCAGAAAATGTTTATCTCAATGTTTTTACTTGACCCTACAGATTTATTTTTATAAATGATTTTGAAAGGCTTATGCTTTGGCAATAACAAAATTCAAGTAATCAAATAAAGACAACAGTTTTATATAGTTTCCATGCTAATATATTTCGGTTATATTTTTGAATGGCATGGCTTAACAAATTATTTTTCCTTCCTAACTTTCAGTTATTCTACATATTGCATGTTTCTCGGCTTTTTACATTTTTGTAGATCTCATAGCAACTCCATTCCTCTGCATTGTCTTTTACATTTTATGATTCATATAAAAATATCAAATCATACTCTGTTCAGTAACTTAGTATTGTACTCTGCAGTCTCCTCAAAGTGGGGGAAATATTATTTAGAGATAAGCAATCAGCTATTTTAGATATTTAGATACCCAAATATCATTCTACAGTCTTACTTTCTCTTACTGAGACAAATTGTTCCCTAGTTCTGCATCCATAAACAGCACCAGGAAGAACATTAATAATCATTAGGTATTGCCTCAATATAAATTGGGAAATAGTTTAGTGGGATTTTAACTTGCATGAAGACCAACTGTTAGTAACTCATTTCACAATGGATCCTCAGCGTCTGAGAGAGAACTACTAATACAAAAATGATCACTTATCTTCTGGTATGCTCTTTTTTCTGGGGTGAGTTCAAGAATAAAAGGCTCAGAAAACAAAACTGATGTCACAGTCCAGCCTTATTTAATATAGAATACAAAATGATGCAACATAAGAGCTCTGATTTGTTCATTACCATAAACATGTTAGGAACCATACAGATCCAGTTTGGGGAATTTTTATACTAATATCCATTTGTTTTAGAATAATTTTTGCCTTAGACTTTTTAGATTTCAAAATGTCAAAAATTTAGTGTAAGTCTACAGTGAAATAATGGTATCCATCAACATGTGAGGAAGTTCCTCTCCCCCTAAAATTATATCTCTTCCTAAGAGTGTTAGTTGTAGAGCAAATGATTAAACAGAAACATATTCTCATTTAACAACATTCTTTTTCATTCTTCCTTCAATGCTCTTCTCTTTATTCCTTTTGTAGTAAAGTGATCTACTCAACATAGCCTATCTTTGGTGTTTTTAACTTGGGAATGGAAAGGTCATGGCATCTGGTCCCATCACTTCATGGGAAATAGATAGGGAAACAGTGTCAGACTTTATTTTTGGGGGCTCCCAAATCACTGCAGATGGTGACTGCAGCCAAGAAATTAAAAGACGCTTACTCCTTGGAAGAAAAATTATGACCAACCTAGACAGCACAGAGACATTACTTTGCCAACAAAGGTCCATCTATTCAAGGCTATGGTTTTTCCAGTGGTCATGTATGGATGTGAGAGTTGGACTGTGAAGAAAGCTGATTGCCGAAGAATTGATGCTTTTGAACTGTGGTGTTGGAGAAGACTGCTGAGAGTCCCTTGGACTGCCAGGAGATCCAACCAGTCCGTTCTGAAGGAGATCAGCCCTGGGTGTTCTTTGGAGGGAATGATGCTAAAGCTGAAGCTCCAGTATTTTGGCCACCTCATGAGAAGAGTTGACTCATTGGAAAAGAAAAGAGTTGACTCTGATGCTGGGAGGAACTGAGGGCAGGAGGAGAAGAGGATGAAATAGAATGAGATGGCTGGATGGCATCACTGACTCGATGGATGTGGATTTGAGTGAACTCCGGGAGTTGGTGATGGACAGGGAGGTCTGATGTGCTGCGATTCATGGGATTGCAAAGAGTCGGACATGACTGAGCGACTGAACTGAACTGAATGGAAAGGTATAATTAAAGTCTCACTTTTAATGAAGGTTTGTATTAAGTTAATGAACTTGTAAAAATTAGGGATAGCCTTTAATTCTGCATAGACTGCATACATTTCTGATTCAAAATCATTGTTTGAAAACAGACCAGGGTTACATTTTATAGAGTATATTTTAAAAGCCCAGCCACTGCATATCAGTTCTGAATCAACTGCCATAATTTAAAATTTATAAGTAACTTGAGAAATAAATGGGCACTCTCAACACAGACCACATCCTTTTCTGCAGTGTTCTTTGGTTATCCCTAAGCAATAGGAAAGATACTTTGTGATGTGTCCTGCCACACACCCACTGAAAATTATTTAATCTGTATAGGCTGGTGCTTCTGGCCTAGGAAAAGGTAAAAAAATTAAAACTGCCCCTATTGTTTATTTTTGTTTTTTTCCATTGCTCTAGGAGGTGGATCAAAAAGATATTGCTGTGATTTATGTCAAAGAATGTTTTGCCTATGCTTTCCTTGAAGAGCTTTATCATGTCCAGCCTTACATTTAGGTCTTTGTCCATTTTTACTTTTATTTTTGTGCATGGTGTTAGAGAATGTTCTAATTTTATTATTTTACTTCCAGCCATCCATAAATGCAGCAATATATTTTTTGATTCACTTCCTAGAGTAATGAAAATAAAAACAAAATAAACAAATGGGACTTACTTAAAAGTGTCTGCACAGAAAAGAAAACCATAAACAGAAGACAGCCCACAGAATGGGAGAAAATATTTGCAAAGAAAGAGATCCATAAGGTATTTATCTCCAAAATATACAAATAGTTCATGCCACTTTATATATGCACACATATAAAGGAAATAACTCAATCAGAAAATAAGTGAAGATCTAAATAGACCTTTCTCCAAAGAAGTCATACATTTGATCAAAACCCACATGAAAATATGTTCAACATTACTAATTTTCAGAGAAATCAAATCAAACTACAATGTGTTATCACCTCACACCAGACAGAATGACCATCATCAAAATGTCTACAAAGAATACATGCTAGAGAAGGTGTGGAGAAAAGGGAACCATCCTACACTGACGGAGGGAATGTAAATTGACTCAGCCACTATGGGGAACAGTATGGAGGCTCCTTAGAGAACTAAAAATAGAACTACCATATGATCTAGAAATCCCACTTCTGGGCTTATATCTGGAGAAAACCATGATCTGAAAAATTACATGCACCCCCAAAGTTCTTTGCAGCATTGTTTACAATAGCCAATATGAAAGGTACATAATTTCCATAGACAGAGGAATTGATAAAGAAGATGTAGTGCATATATACAATAGAATAGGATTGAACCATAAAAAGAATGAAATAATGCCATTTGCTGCAACATGGGTGGATGTACAGATTAGCATACTAAGTAAAGTAAGTCAGACAGAGAAAGATAAATACCATATGATATCACTCATATGTGGAATCATTTTTTTTTAAGATACAAATGGGGATTTCCCTGGTGGTCCAGTGGTTGAGACGTCCCCTTCCAATGCAGGAAATGTGAGTTTGATCCTTGGTTGAGGAGCTAAGATCCCACATGGCTCACAGCCACGAAACCAGAACATAAAAACAACAGAAACAATATGGTAACAAATTCAATAAAGACTTTAAAAATGGTCCATATCAAATAAATAAATAAGACACAAGAGAGTTTACTTACAAAATAAGTAGACTTACAGATATCAAAAACAAACTTATAGTTACCAAAGGAGAAATATGGGGGAAAGATAAGTCAAAATCTTGCGATGAACACCCACACACTACTATATACGTAAGATAGATAACCAACAAGTGCCTACTGTATAGAACAGGAAATTGTACTCAATCTTCTGTGATAATCTATAACGGAAAAGAACTTAAAAGAGAATGAATGTATGTATGTGTATAACTGAATCACTTTACTGTACATCTGAAGCTAACATAAACTTGTAAATCAGCTATGCAACAATCAAAATTAAAATATGCACAAAACTGCCCCTTTAGAAGAAAAGCTAATAAGAATCAGGCAACATCACTTTTTTTCCAGTAACTTTTAACTAACTAATCAAAATTACTGAGTCATTCTGGGAGCAAAATCATTGCAACTTGGAATAACAGCATGCAGAGAAAGATTTGTTTTAAAATTGTAAAGAAAAATTTGACTACATACAGAATAATAAGGTAATACATCATTCTAGGATTGAATGATTGATTAATATAATATTACTGCTCTTTTGTGAGGTAAAAGCACCCATACACCTGAAGTCCCCATTAACGAGTACATTTTGCCTATAACATATTTATTTTAACAATATTGTAAAATTAGGTTTAAAGTCCTTTGTCATTTTCTGAAGCTATTTAGGCAATATTTTTAAGGAAAATAATATATGAAGAGTCCATTTTAGAGATACATTTAGTTTTTAAAGTATCTGTAAAACTCAATCAGAGGATTTGTTTTTTGATCTTGGCTCATTTGTTTTTGTTCTGTAACTCTTGTCTTTCCTCCAACTATCTACCATGACAAAATGATTGAGAATATGTGCTGGGTTTTCTTCCTTAGCAGTTTTGTTTAGTAACTGTTCATTTTTGGTATATTTTAGGCAATTGATTCACTTTTCATTTCCATGCATTGGAGAAGGAAATGGCAACCCACTCCAGTATTCTTCCCTGGAGAATCCCAGGGATAAGGGAGCCTGGTGGGCTGCCATCTATGGGGTCGCACAGAGTCGGATAGGACTGAAGTGACTTAGCAGCAGCAGCAGCAGCAGCAGCAGCAGCAGCAGCAGCAGCAGCAGCAGCAGCAGGCAATCGGTCAGCTTTCAAGTTTATTAGCAGTTTTAAGAGGGCACACAAAATAAAAGCACTTTCAAATCTGATTAATACTCACAGTTTAACTTATGAAACAGAAGGCAAACACTGCAGTATAGTCCAGTGCAAAATGCTAAAGAAACCTCCTGACTATTAGGAGAGAGCAATGCCTGAGAAAGTTATGGGCAGGCAAACATGAGCTTTGCCTACTCTGAAAAAGTTTGCTCACATTTTCGATGGGGTTAAATATAAATGAATACATATATTAAATGTCCAAATACATTTTAATTGTACTTTGGTAGTGATATGTTGAGATACTGAAAGTGAGTCAACTGTAATCCCTTTTTAAATTAAATGGCTTCAATTATGAGAACAATGAAAAAGAAAATTACATAGATATTAGAATAAAGTTGTAAAGTTGCTCTTGTTTCAAAACACTTAATGTCTGCTTTCTGTCTCTCCACTTCCTCTTTTTGAGGGGAAGGAGGGGCATGGAGCGAGCTTTAGAATCTAAATGGCTCAATGACCAAAGAACCTTGAAAATGTTCCCTCTGTCACCAAGAGAATGAGAGATACTGTACAGAATATTTGCACTATCATCTCCTATAATACTATAAAGTCCTTTTTAAAAAAATATTATAACCTCTTAAAATGTTCTATAGTTCTAATTTCCTTGGAAATTTTGCATGTCAAGTAATTCATATGTTGACATTATTATTATTATTAGCATTAGATATTAGATATTATCCTGATACTAGTAGAATAATAATATAGAATAGAATAATAATTCTATTTCAGAATGTGCTTAACCATAATTTTATTTTGGAAAACCTAAAATCAATGAGTTAATTTCCTGGGATTTGTCTCAATGATTATTTATTATTTATTAGGCAGTATACTACGTGTTTTTCCCCTGCGTTATCTCAGTTAATCTTCAAAATCCAATTCAGTGGTGGCTATTATTTTTACCACTCTTTTACAGATGAGCAAACCAAACCTAGAAACGTTAAATAACTTTCCAGAGATTACATGATCAGAGAGGACAGAGACATAATAAACCCTAAGCAGTCTCTTTTAGATCCTGCTTTTTGTTTTTTTCAACCTTACTCTAGCCTTTGGAGACAACTAAATTAACCTCTCAGTAGGAGTATTTGCATATTTGAATGATACCAACCACTTTTATAGAAATGGGATATTGTGACTTTGAAAATGTGGCTTTCAATAGCCTACTATTAAGATAGAAGAATTATGATACAGAAAAGAGTTTCTTACTTGTGTTGGGCTGCTAAAAGCAAAAGTGAAAGTGCTAGTCTGTCAGTCATATCTGACTCTGCAATCCCACGGACTATAGCCTATCAGGCTCTTCTGTCCTGGAATTCTCCAGGCAGAAGTGGGTTGCCGTTCCTACTCTAGGGGATCTTCCCAACCCAGGGATCAATTCCTGGTCTCTCACATTGCAGGCAGATTCTTAGTCTGAGCCACCAGGGAAGGCCCCACTAAAAAGTAATTTTTACTCCAATATCTAAAAATAAATAATTCATTTTCTCAATGTCCAGTTTTTCTTTCATAATTATTTCTCAAAATGTTTTTGCATGCCATCACTAAGGTACACAGGAAGATGAAAAAACAGTGTATCAAATATGTATTAATTGAAAACGTTGGCTGCAGCAATGAAGTAAGTCATATGGAGATTCTTTCCTGATGGAGTTGGGCTCACTACATGAATCTAGATTGTTCATGTCACACGGTGTGGTAACAATTTCTGTTTGCAAATTATTTCATCTTTTACATTAAAAATTACTGACTTTAAAGGTCTTACAGAGTAATTGGGAAGAAAAATTATGGGAAGATCATTATAATACAGAGTGACAAATGCAATGAAAGCTATAGGCAGGGAAAATACTCTGCATGCAAATGAATCAACCCAGTCTGGAGTATCTTCAGAGATATTTTGAGAAGGAAAGCCCTCAGATTTAATGAGTCAGGGAAACAAAAAATGGGCTTAATTTCCTTAACAGTTTACATTTCAGATAGTTTAAAGCCATTAATAAAAAGAATAAACAGTTTTATTCTTAGTACTAAATAAAAACAGATCTCAATATTAACTTTCAAGGACAGAGCTATATTTAATAAGCTTTTGTATACAGGTTCTCCAAAAAGAGGAAGAATATAGAAGTTTCAAAATAGGCGATAATGTAGGGAAAGTAAGTTGTTTGTTTGTCTATAATAGGAAGAGTTGAAAGATTTTTTTACTCTCAAAATCATTATACTTAGTATACTTTACAACCCTACATCTCTTCATCATAAACACATATAACTGAATAAACTCTTTCCTAGCTTAAGTTTTTCAATGTAATTCTTTTTAAATGCATTCCCTTTTGAGCTAACAGACTTACAAGATATGAAAGAAATGCTTAGGCATTCACTACCCCTTTCTCTGAAGATTATGAGTATTAGTAATTGAGGTTTAAGAACGTATTCTTTAAGTGGATGCAAAGCTAATATAAAGGCAATAAAGTAATGCTGTTAATATTGTTTAGAGTAATCCTGTCGCCATTAATGATGGCATAGTGCTGTGAAGCTGAATACAAAACAAACTGCAAGGGCATGTTAGAGTTCATGATCAGTCACAGAATTCTCTTTTTGTTTTCACTTTTGCACCCCACCTAGAATAAAATGAGAAATCACAGGTGTTAAAGAAAAAACTTCAATGACATTTGTTAAAGACATTAATGTAGGCATTATTCAGGCTCATAGTAAAGGTATAGGGACCAGAGCAATGGGATTTTACAGTGAGGATGAGAGACTGTGCTGAACTCCACATACTGCATAGGCAAGCAGGCATTTTTGTCTAGAATCAAGGTCAGTAAATAGAATATTACTCAAGAGAAAATGTCAGGAGTAAGAAGTGTTCTGGCTAGACCATCCTAACAGGATTCTTGCTGAAGACAAGCCAGGGCATTTAGGCATCAGATGACAAGGGGATGGTGGAGGAGGAGTAAGCTGATCAGATAACCAGGGTGATCAGATATGGATAGTGAGGATTGTTGTTAAGGTGACTTAGCAGGGTTTTGGTTAAAACTGGATTTTACAAGAAAGTGCACAGATGAGTCTAGAAAAAGTTTAGAAAACTGCATAAAGTTGATCAAGAAAAGCATCTCTGTTACCAGAGAGAAAGGAAATAATACAATGATTTCTAAAAATTTTCCACTAAATACTTTAAATATTGCAAATCACATATAGATTTGAATTTTGTTCCCTGTTCTGTGATTTTGTTAATAATAGTGTATAATGTATAATCAGCACTATTTTATTTATTTAAAAGCAATGCCACCTTATTTATAGATAAGTAAAGCTCTGGAAATATTAAACTATTTTTCTAAAAGTTGAAAATAATGGGTAAATTGTATGGAATGGAAACAACATGGCTCACTGGAGGCATTCCATGTCCAGAGTGGAATAGCCTTGGACTGATTAAGTGGCACACTTTATTGACTACATTTTAAATAAGAAATCTATTAAACTTAAGTACAACCTTTCCCCCTTCAAATGTTAACATTAGTGCCAGTGAGAGAGTGGAACTCATGACATTTAGAAAGGAGAGAGAATCAGATGAGATTTATCAGAAATAGTGTATATAAATAATTGAATAGGAATGCCTGTAACAATGCAGCTCTTTTAGATAATGCGTGACAAAATATTTCTCTGTTTTCTAATGGGAAAAGTTTCTAATAGAAGGCTCAAAATTGTTCTTTAGACACTGCAATCAGGGTAATTTTGGAGGCTTCCTTCCAAGTTCTGATTTATCACCCCCAGTATCCCAAGGGCCCTCCATGTGATTACCTTGATACTGATATTTATGCTGGAGGAACTCAAAATGCCGCACTTAACTGGATATTATCCTTCTTTAGGTCACAAGAGTACTATCTTTCAAGTACATCTGGGTAATTTTCACACCACCTCATATCTCACTAGCATTGGAGATATCCCTTATTTGAAGCTTAGGAGGAGTCTGAGAGACCTGTAAATAAAATTCAGCTAGTCTCAGTAAATATTTCTTTTCCCAGCTAAGATGCCAGTTCATAGAAAAGGAACATCAATGCACTAAAGTGGGATAAATTACTGTACTGGTTCCTAAAACCACCTTTACAGCTGTGCCATGATTTCCTTTAGGGGTCCAGGAAGATGTAGCTTTTTATGCCTGATATTATTTCTATTATTGTTACCTAGCATCTTCAGAAGTATAAAGAAATGACCTTTCCCCTGGAAACACCAAACTGCTTCTTTTATAGGGACTGCTGTTGCTTCTAAAGAGACAGCCCTCTGTTGCACTCTTTTGAAAAGTGTGTCATTGCAATCATAGGTAAAGTTCTTAGCAGGAAGAAGGCAGTGCCAGGAGTCCCCAAGGTAGGCTTTCTCTCCTGAGGGACAGGAGGTTTGCCGCTGTCTTGCCTGTTCAAGCTGCCAGAGTGCTGCTTGCATGCTGATATCTTTAGATATCTTTAGATAGTGAGATCTTCTCTGTCCTTGTTTACATTCTTAAAGTGAGGCTTTTCTTTCTGTTGAAAGTTTGCAAGCTGACAGCTTTAGAATGTGAATTTTTCCAAGTTTTTTCAGATCAAATAGTAACACTGACAAGAGCTTTCTGCATTGCCTCATGTTAGTTTTCAGCAAAACTTGGTTTAGAAGCCAGAATCAACTCCGCTCACCAGCTAGCTGAACTGTGATCCAGAGGCAGCAGCCTTTCCCAGTCCAATGGCCCACAGAAGTGGCATTGCACCAGGGGCCACTGTCCATGCCTGTATGCGTTTTGATATAGTGAGCTCTTATGGACAGTGGGTTCATGAATATAGTTGCAGGTTAGCTGTGAAAAGTTTCTATTTTTTCATCTCTTGCCAAAGATAGGTACCACTTGGGACTTACAGTGTTAGATTGGTTTAGAACTTGACATTGTTGGGAAATGGAAATTCTTTACTTTGGGAACCTCAATACTATCTTTTTCTGTCATTTGTATAATATTAAATGATTGGGCAAATCTTGTTTTCCATATACATTTCTCTGTAATTCAATCTACTTTTTACAGAAATAGACTGAAGACCTAAAATGCATTGGGTCATAATAAAACTAGGCTATAGATGTTTGTATTTTAAAATTTGAATATTCAATATATTAAAATGAGCTTGTGCATCTTTAAGTTATAATAAAGCAACATGTTTTGTTAGTAAGATTGTATTTCCTTAAAGCCAAGGGGCTACAAAGCAATCAGCAATTATCTGACAATAACACCAGAATGTATTACTCTTAAGTACTTTCTTCTTGGATTATAGAGTTATTCTTATATCTTATTTTCTCACAATAATTTTGAAATTGTGTTTAGTAATGCCTTCACAATCAGGTTAGCAATTAACGTAAGAATAAATTACTTTATTTGACTACTTTATATTATATCACCAGAAATTATATTATATACCAGTTTAACTATCAAATGTCTGCTCTAAACTAACACTTAAATGATTTTTGTGCCTGAAAACATGCACAGACTTTCTCTTCCTGAGAACATTTAAAGACTGACTATAAAACTTTGAGATTGTTGGAAACAACCTAAGTGTTCATTGATGGATGAATGGATAAAGAAGATGTGATAGATATTCACGGTGGTTTACTACTCAGCCATAAAAAGAAGGAAATTTTGCCATTTGTGACAATATGTTTGGGGCTTGTGGGTATTATGCTAAGTGAAAAACTCAAAGAAAGAAAGACAAATACACTATGATTTCATCTATATGTGGAGTCTAAAAACAAAATAAACAGCAAACAAAACATAAACTCATGGAAATAGGGAACAAATTAGTGGTTACTAGGAAAGAGAATATTTGAGAGGAGTGTGATAGGAGGATAAACTGTATGGTGACGGATGATGACTAAAATGATTTTGGTGATCACTTTGTAGTATGTTCAGATACCCAATTATAATGTTTACACATGAAATGTATATAATCTTATACCAATTTTACCTCGGTTAAAAAAAATGCCAGGATGTTTTTTTATGAGCTATTACCTAAAACTAACTAATCTACTTAATCTAAATTTTACCCTTAAATTTTGTTCTGAGCCGTCTAGGGAACCATCTGAACCACTAGAGAAGCCCAAATTTTGTTCTAGGCTATATACAATGCTAGTTAAGGTTTGGCACTTCAAAATCTCTTCTTGTTTAAATGCAGACATTGAGAGAAATTAGTATGAAGAAATGCCTAAAGGAACTGCTAACAGCAGTGGGATAGAAATGAGTGCCTGGTTCTGATAAATGAAATATAACTAGAGTGTGGATATCTAATTAGTATCTAATTAATACTTTGAATAAGAAAGAGTTTTATTTGTATTTTCTATTTTCAAATGCCTCAACGAGCAAAGCAGCCCTTTGTTGTTCTTCGTAAATATCATGGTTTATGAAGCGCACACATTCAGAAGGGTGATATTGATAGTCATAAACTAATGCTTTTCTTCTGAAAAAAATTTTAGGTATCTGATATTTACGGCACTGAGTAGTAGACTCCCCAAAACTCATTTCCACTAGGTTACAAATACTAAATAAACTATGCAGTGATTGTGTAGATAATGAAATTTATATTGGAGAGAGAAGGAAAGAGAATGGGAAAGGTCTAACGGGGCATTGTGTTCATTCTGAGCCAGACATTCTCCTAAGCTCTGGGTCACAGACATCAGTGGAGTCAATAAGGTTGTTACCTAATCAAGGAGTCAGGTAAAAAAAATAAAAACAACTAATAACTACAACATAAGAGAATTCTGAGAATAGGCTTTATCACAGACCTCTGGGAACAGCTAGAGAGACTTGGAAAGCCCTGCCTTGAGGAGACTGGTAACCTAAAGGTGGCAGGGCAGAGAAGAAGTTCAAAAGTGTGTTGAAATTTGAGATGATGTTTAAAATATAAAGAGGAGTAAGAAAAAAAAAAAAGAAGAGAATTACAGAACAGAGGGAAAATTATGTGCCAGCACCTTAATACAAATATAGACAAGTCAGTGTGGCTGGACCCAGTGCTGTCAAGATAAACAACGCAAAAGATGGATTTGTAAATATGAGAAAACAGGTCACAGACAAACTTTGTGTCACATTAAGAAATTTGGACATTTTATCTGTAACCAAAAAGGCAATGAAGTATTTTAAGCACACTTTATAAGGATCAATTTTGATTTCTAGGAAAAAATATCACTTTAGCAAATGGATGAAAATAACTATTACTTGTTCAGGTATATGGAGCTGGTTAATTAAGGGCATACAGTCTCAAATACAATCTCTTCTAGGGACCAAAAGAGAAAACAAAGAAAATGAAAAAACAGATAAACTTACCTAGTTTAAATTTTGTAAAAACACAAAAACAAAAAAAAAAGCAGAGGTGACTTACTAACATAATGGTGCTATTCATCCCAATAAGGATATTTGAAAGGAGAATTGACTAACTGGACTGAAAGAAAGATTACATACATTCTAATCATCCTAGGATTTTGATGGTAAGGAGTTTATTGGGTTATTATATATGAGATAAGGGATAAGCAGCTCTTTAATTGAGGGCCTGTTTTTTTTTTTTTTTTTTGTCACTCAATTTGAGGTTCTGGGGCTTCAGCTATGGGTAAGGCAGATATTTAGAGTCTGTATCTGAGTTTGGAAAGGAGTGTGTGTGAATCATATTTCCAAAGATATAACCACAAAAGAAAATGATCTATGAAGCTTTAATGTTTACTGTATCTATTTTTGTATTCAAAAATATTATGTCCCTGGAGAAGGAAATGGCAACCCACTCCGTATTCCTGCTTGGGAAGTTCCGTGGATAGAGGAGCCTGGTGGGCTACAGTCCATGGAGTCACAAAAGAGTCAGACATCACTTAGTGACTAAACCAGAAGAATCTGAAATCACTTAGCGAGTTGGAATTGATGGTTATAAGTAAGCAAAGAAAGAGGAGAAAGACAAGAAGAAATAAAAATACAAATTAATGTGGAGAAGGTATATATCTAAATTCCTGATTCATGACCTATATATTAGGGTATAAGTAATGTGAAAAATTCTGAAAGAGATGGGAATACCAGACCACCTAACCTGCCTCTTGAGAAATCTGTATGCAGGTTAGGAAGCAACAGTTAGAACTGGACATGGAACGACAGACTGGTTCTAAATTGGGAAAGGAGTACGTCAAGGTTGTCTATTGTCACCCTGCTTATTTAACTTATATGCAGAGTGCATTATGAGAAACACTGGACTGGAAGAAACACAAGCTAGAATCAAGATTGCTGGGAGAAATATCAATAACCTCAGATATGCAGATGACACCACCCTTATGGCAGAAAGTGAAGAGGAACTAAAAAGCCTCTTGATGAAAGTAAAAGAAGAGAATGAAAAAGTTGGCTTAAAGTTCAACATTCAGAAAACGAAGATCATGGCATCTGGTCTCATCACTTCATGGGAAATAGATGGGGAAACAGTGGAAACAGTGTCAGACTTTATTTTGGGGGGCTCCAAAATCACTGCAGATGGTGATTGCAACCATGAAATTAAAAGACGCTTACTCCTTGGAAGAAAAGTTATGACCAAACTAGATAGCATATTCAAAAGCAGAGACATTACTTTGCCGACTAAGGTCCATCTAGTCAAGGCTATGGTTTTTCCTATGGTCTTATATGGATGTGAGAGTTGGACTGTGAAGAAGACTGAGCACCAAAGAATTGATGCTTTTGAACTGTGGTTTTGGAGAAGACTGCTAAGAGTCTCTTGGACTGCAAGGAGATCCAACCAGTCCATTCTGAAGGAGATCAGCCCTGGGTGTTCTTTGGAAGGAATGATACTAAAGCTGAAACTCCAGAAATTTGGCCACCTCGTGCGAAGAGCTGACTCATCGGAAAAGACTGTGAAGCTCGGAGGGATTAGGGGCAGGAGGATAAGGGAACGACAGAGGATGAGATGGATAGGTGGCATCAGCGACTTGATGGACGAGTTTGAGTGAACTCCGGGAGTTGGTGATGGACAGAGAGGCCTGGCGTGCTGCGATTCATAGGATCACAAAGAGTCGGATGCGACTGAGTGACTGAGCTGAACTTAAACCAATATAAATAAAGGTCTATATTTGTTGTTGACTCAGATGGTAAAGAATCCTCCTGCAGTGCAGGAGGCCCAGGTTCAATCCCTGGGTCAGGAAGATCCCCTGGAGAAGGGAATGGCAACCCACTCCAGTATTCTTGCCTGGAAAATTTCATGGACAGAGGAGCCTCATGGGCTACAGTCCATGGGGTTGCAAAGAATTGGACATGACTGAGCAGATATGACTGAGTTACCTCCACAAGTTGCTGCTTTGATCAGAAAAAATTCTCTGCAATGTACAAGTAAGGCAACTGCTATTACACAGACTACTTTCTCATTACTTAACATCCTTTTTCTTCATCTCTTCCATTCTTAACTCCTTTCAAATCTATTGCTAATCTATAAAACAGAAAAAAAAATCATGACTGCTCATTTATTTTTCTAAGCGATTTCAGTAAATCAAATTTACCATTGGAATAATACTTATTTGTTCCAAGGAGAAGGATTCATTTGAACTTCAGAAGTCAAACACAGATTGTGAATTTACCATAAGGTACAAATCTCTTAATAACCTCTGACTTCTTTGCTATAAAATTTAATCATCAATCTGAGAATTTAAGATGTAGATAATTTAGTGTTTGTGCTAGAAGAACTTAATTGCTATGATTAAATTCTTGAAAAAATAGAGGTTTAAAGTAAAAAACAATTTTGTAAGTCTAAAATATGCTGTGCTCAGTCGCTCAGTCAATGTCCTATAATTTGCGACCCCATAGATTGTAGCCTGCCAGACTGTTATGTCCATGGGATTCTGCAGGCAAGAACTGGAACAAGTGGCCATTTCCTCCTCCAGGGGATCTTCCCAACCCAGGAAATAAGCCTGCATCTCCTATGTCTCCTGCATTGTTACCTGCACCACCTGGGAAACTCCAAGACTAAAATACTATAGAATTACTTTAAAGTGAAAAGGCTGAAAACTGAAGAGGTTAAATGTTTACATAGGGACTACTAAATTTATTATATTCAATTATGTGAAGTTTTTAAAAGGAAAAGTTTTATTACTTTTAAATGAAAAAGAAATCTTCAAGGTTATGTACTCCTTCATCCCATGATAATTCCCTCTTCTTCAAGGTAAGAGTGCAATTGAATCTGGCTTTTAAGTGAAGATGTGATTGTAGAAATACCTTTGGGTGCGAACACAAAAGTTTAGAGGAGAACAGGTGATGAATATCATACCTGTGACATAAATATTGCTGATATGTATGTCAAGATATTCACTAAATATCCATATTTAAAATGGGCATTCCATTCCCATAACCCCATCTCCAGTTTATATCACCTACTAACTTGGATGCCTGTGGCAATGGTGCAGAATCAAAGGAATGGGATGATAGCCCTCTTATTAAACATTTAAGGGAGATTTATGGTATTCCAGAGAAAGATCAATGTGAGAATGTGCATATTATCCTACCTCTAAAGAAACACACAGAAACATTGTTATCCTATCTTTACTGCTATGGGTTTCAGAAAATACTTTCCAGTCACAGAACTAACATTTTCAAAAGCTGTTTATTGTGGTTGATAACCTATTTTCAGGTGATCAGAAAAACTAATTACCACACTGTTTCATATTTATTCTCTAAAACTAGATGTCTTAAATGTATTTGAGCTCCCATGGCTTTCATGTTAAAAAGAGATTACCTCCAACTTTTGTCCATTTCTTCTGATGTGCAGTGTATTTTATTCTTCTTTACAGTCTCTAACATGGTGATAAAACATTTAATTTAAACTAATCTATTATCTGTCAAACCTGCTTCAGTGTGTTAAAAGTTACCAAAACTGTATTACTCTTTTTATAATTCTATCTATACATATTATTTGGAGTTAGTAAATTATTTATTATTCTGAAAAGTCAAAGGATTGAAGAAAATATCATTGAATTTTAAAGTAAAATAGCATTTATTAAGCCCAAATCTCCTAACTATAGTGTTATATACACAGATGATCATCTTTTCCCATTTACATTTCTGTAGAAAGTGGAACGATTCTCATCACTGACTTGAGATTTATGATTTTATCTTTTATATTTAGAACAACTTATACAATTCTTAATGTTTCACTCTATCAATAAGTCTGATCCATAAAAATTACCTCACTTCTGCTGGAGTAGATAGGGCATATGTGTATATTTATGTTTACACATATTTAAAACACATAATATTTAATTCCAGGAAAAGAGTACAGAAAGAGCAGTAGACAAGTATTCATATACTAACCAAAGGTTTGAATTCCCAGATTATCCATTAATCACATACATTGTACAAGTTACTTAACTTTCTCAAGCTTTATTCTTTATTTATTTTTTTGGTCAGTAAGCTGAAATAAGAGTAATAACTCTAAATGCATAAAGTCACAACAGAATGGACTATATCTGTTATATATATATGTGTGTGTGTATGTGTGTACTCAGTCATGTCTGACTCTTCACAGGCTGATGTACTGTAGCCCATCAGACTCTGTCAATGGCATTGTCCAGGCAAGCATAGTGGAATGGTTTGCCACTTCCTCCTCCATAGAACCTTCCCAACTCAGGGATTGCACCTATATCTCCCATGTCTCCAGCATTACAAGTGGATTCTTTATCACTAAGTCACCTGGAAGTCCTCATTTTATATATATAGATAAATAATTTACATCTGGAATAATGGCTCAATAAATGATAGCTATTATTTTGGACCTGTGTAAATTGAAAGCTTTTATATTTCTCTGAGAAAAAGTTTAACAATATCAGGAAACGAATAGAGTCTACAAGACATAATTTTATTGTTTAACAACAGTGGTCCCACCACAGCAGACTGGAAGATTTGAACTTTGTCAGCACTCAGCCCATATTAGGAAAACAATCAATCAAGACATAGTTACAACACAGTGATCCCTTGATCCATTATTCATTTCTGACATCCGAGTTGTAAGGCAAAAGTCTGTACGTTAGAAATGATTTCCCATCTTATCACATGTTATCATATTTTTGGTGAATGAAAGGAATGACTTTTCTGTTATGGACCATGTCCTCACTACTGCACAATAAAATAGAATCAAAAGGACATGATCCCAGGGCACAGACTAGTCATCTTTCCATTACGATTAGAGGAATGAATCCAAAACTATTGTTACTCCCTTTATACTTTGTCACCTATGAAGTACAAGAAAGAAGAATTTAGTTTCCTAAATTTTCAAACTTTATATTTTCATTTAGAAAGGAATAAATTTGGGTTTTCATTATTTTTTTTGAAAAAATAAATTTGATTACATTAAGTTATTACATGCTTATACTTTTTAATTATTGATAGCAGTTATATTCTCTAAAATTGCCTCAAACACTGAATTTATGAATACTGAACCATTGCTCCTAGGGAAAATACAGGATTTCCTAGGTCCCTGGGAGCTTCTGACCACACATTTTAATGTATCAATACATAACCTTGTTTTATGATGTTTCTGTTTAAAGAATCTTATTTAATACATATTGTTGCTTCATTAATATTGAATTCATGGCTAAACAAACTTAGGTCTGAACAAAGCTTATCTACAATACATTTTCTCTGTAAGACACATCATCACAGTCTTTCTATGTTGGGATCATCACTAGACAGCACTTCAGCATTCTATGCGGGGTCCATTTTAAACAGCAAAACTACTAACAAAAAGCACACAAATGCAAAAAAAGATTATTATGCTAAATAGACTGCAAAGGATGCTTGTTTGCAATGTGAAAGCTGAATCAGGAAGACAGAGTGTTACCCTGTTCAACCTCCCTGGAAACATGTGCACTGGGAAACCCAATTTTTAAGCTCTGAGCATGTCCATGAAAGACCACTAAAGATTTGTGATTATTGACTTGAGGACAATTTATAAACACATTTTAGCAAACAGGAAAATGACAAATATGAAATCCATGAATGATGAGGATTGATTGTATCGATAAATTAATCTGCATTTTAAAAAGTTTTTATACTTGCACTATGATAGCAGTAGTACAGACATTAGTGATAATAATGTTAATCAACTGCATAAATGTAAGATCATGCAGTATACAAAGCACTTCATGTTCATTTAACAATTATAACTATACTACTAAAGAAATGAGGTCAAATCACACAGCTAAAAGTTAACTAGCCAGGATTCAAACCAGCCTGTTTGATTCCAGAGACTAGAAGCTATTAACCACATGTTATTCTCATTATAAGCAAGATGATATTCAATTTTTCATAATAGAGCAACATTACTGGTAAAAGAATAGCATGCTATATTTTAGTGTTTCTTTTGATCTTTGAGTCTCAAGTACAAGGCTTTACCTCTTAGTTTGAACATGCTATTAAAATGTAAAATGATACTTCCCTCTTTGCATGCTTTGTGTAGCCATATTTTTCCCCATCAAAGTAATTTTATATTTTTCTGTCTATGTTTTCCAATTCAAAATGATTCATGGGTGAGTCATATTCCCAGTGTTCATTTGTGAATCATTCAAAAGTACAGTGTTTAAATATAGTGGGTTATGTGGTAGGATGGTCCCTCCAAGCCCATTTATCCCTTAGTGAAACTGGACTAGTCAAATAATAATAATAATAATAATAACAACAGCATTTTGCAACCACCTTCTATAAAAATGGTTCCCTGGGGAAATGCAATTGATGAACTATATACAGTACAGGTAGGTTAAGGACTCAGATTTACCTAATAAATAGCAAGTATGCAGATTCGCCTACATCAAAATCATTGTTAAAGGTCTGAGAAAGTTCTTAGAAGGAACTTCAGAACTTTGGTTTTGGGGAGTTTGAAGAGAAGGAAACAGAGATCAGATGTTTAGGAAGAGCAAAGTAGTTGAAAGTAAGGAAGGAGAGCAAGACTTCTAGTCCTCTAACATCCTTTTCACAGACATACCTTCAAGGACCAGGACATCTTCCTATTTAAGTAGTATCTCTTTTTACTACTACTAATCTCAGATTTTGACTAGTAAACTTTTTACATAAACTCTGTTGCTTCTGATCAGTTTTTTTCACCTCTTTCAGTTCAGTTCAGTTCAGTCGCTCAGTCGTGTCCATCTCTTTGCGACCCTATGAATCGTAGCACGCCAGGCCTCCCTGTCCATCACCATCTCTCGTAGTTCACTCAGACTCATGACCATCGAGCCCGTGATGCCATCCAGCCATCTCATCCTCGGTCGTCCCCTTCTCCTCCTGCTCCCAATCCCTCCCAGCATCAGAGTCTTTTCCAATGAGTGAACTCTTCACATGAGGTGGCCAAAGTACTGGAGTTTCAGCTTTAGCATCATTCCTTCCAAAGAAATGCCAGGGCTGATCTCCTTCAGAATGGTCTGGGTGGATCTCGTTGCAGTCGAAGGGACTCTCAAGAGTCTTCTTTACTGCCCTAAATAAGATAATTCTACAGATTTCCATGTATATTCTTCTCTTGGATTAAAACTCACAAATAATTGATATGTTCTTTGATACTTAGCATTAATAATGAAACAATTAAGCTGTTGAAAAAAGTCTGTATCCCCCTCGTCCCTTTCCATCTTCCACTCTCTCTCTCCTTCCATGATTGCTATGTCTCCCTAATTTTACTATAAATAAAAAAATCACTTAAGGACCTTTTTATTTTATATATTTTTTGGTTTCTTTAAAAATTAATTAATTTATTTTAATTGGAGGCCAAGATGGTAAAGCGTCTGTCTACAATGTGGGAGACCCAAGTTCGATCCCTGGGCCGGGAAGATCCCCTGGAGAAGGGAATGGCAATCCACTCCAGTACTAATGCCTGGAGAATACCATGGACAGAGGAGCCTGGTAGGCTACAGTCCATGGGGTCGCAAAGAGTCAGACACGACTGAGCGACTTCACTTTCACTTTACAATATTGTGGCAGTTATTGCCATCCACTGACATGCATCAGCCATGGGTGTACACGTTTCCTACCATCCTAAACCTCCCTCCAATCTCCTTCCCCAACCCATCCCTTTGGGTTGTTCAGAGCACCAGCTTTGAGTGCCATACTTCATTTTTCTTTCTTTCTTTTTTTTTTTTTTTAATATGCATTCATGGATCTGACTTTTAGGTGGTCTGATCAAAGAGCTCTGCAATGAAGTTCAGTAATCTGCATTTTTACATGTCTCCCAGGTAGTCCTTCTAGAAGTGATATGGTAACCCTCTTAAGTTCTGTGACTTACTGCTTAAAAGAAAATGAAATTCTTGTATGCATGCAGGTTACCAAAGGATCTTTATAAAAAACTGTTAGAAAAGTAAATATAGGTTAGAAACAAGCAGTACAGAACATTTGTTTACACAATTAGGAATAGGACATTGTTGGTAACAATGTTGCCATCTTTTGGAAAGGAGAATTGAGAGTTTAGCCTGAGAAAAGTTACTTCTCAACCACAGTGATCAAGAGAGAAAAATAAAAGATTATCTATAATGATCTTTTCTATTCAAGCTTTCTCCTTTTCCCTCCCCACTGGTAATTTGGTGATCAATACCAAATTAACCAGATTTAAGCAGAAAATGAATATAGTAATTAAGATTAAGGGATTATGATTGGCAGTGTCTATTTCAACAGACTGAGAGGGAAAGGAATATTTATCACTTTCTGTCTACCAAGTCCATAGCTGAGTGAAACGTTCCAGGAGAAAGTCTCTTTTTGTTAGGTGAGCAGCAGTCATCATCATCATTACCGTTATATTAGCCATACACATAGCTACCATTTGCCCATGATTAAGGATTGCTGATGGACTGTGTCCCTTCAAAATTCATGTTTTGTCCTAATCCTCAATATGATTTTATTTGGAGACAGGGCCTTTATGGGGCTTTCCAGAAAACACTATTGGTAAAGAAACTACCAATGCAGGAGACATAAGAGATGTAGGTTCAACCCCTGAGTTAGAAAGATCCCTGGAGGAGGGCAAGGCAACCCACTTCAGTAGTTTTGCCTGGAAAAATCCCATGGACAGAGGAGCCTGGCAGGCTACAGCTCATAGTACCACAAATGGTACACATGACTAAAGTGACTTAGCAACAGAAGCAGCAGCAGCAGGGCTTTTATGGAAGGAATTGAAGTTGAATGAGAAGTGTAGGGCCCTGATCCAATAGGATTAGTGTCTTTGTAAGAAAAGGAAAAAAAGACCATAGCTTACTCTCCCTCATTCTGCCATAAACCATGGAAAAGCTGAATGACAGACACAAGGAGAAGGAGGCCATATGCAAACCAGAGGTAAACATGTCACCAGAAACTGAATAAGCTAGTACCTTGAGCTTATACTTTGCAATCTCCAAAATAATTAAATCTTCAAAATAATTTTCTACTGTTAAGCTGCCTGTGTACATGCGTGTTTCAGTTATGTTCTGTCTGACGCTTTGTTACCCTATTGCCTGTAGCTCATCAGACTCCTCTGTCTGTGGGATTCTCCAGGCATGAATGCTGGCTTGGGTGACCATGCCCTCCTCCAGCGAATCTTTCCCACCCAGGGATCAAACCCACAACTCTTATGTCTTCTGCATTGGCAGGTGGGTTCTTTACCCACTGAGCCACCTGGGAAACCCCATTAAGTTGCCTCAGTTCAGTTCATTTCAGTGGCTCAGTCGTGTCTGACTCTTTGCGACCCCATGAATCGCAGCATGCCAAGCCTCCCTGTCCATCACCAACTCCCAGAGTTCACTCAGACTCACGTCCATCGAGTCAGTGATGCCAACCAGCCATCTCATCCTCGGTCGTCCCCTTCTCCTCCTGCACCCAATCCCTCCCAGCATCAGAGTCTTTTCCAATGAGTCAGCTCTTTGCATGAGGTGGCCAAAGTACTGGAGTTTCAGCTTTAGCATCATTCCTTTCAAAGAACACCCCAGGCTGATCTCCTTCAGAATGGACTGGTTGGATCTCCTTGCAGTCCAAGGGACTCTCAAGAGTCTCCAACACCACAGTTCAAAAGCATCAATTCTTTGGCGCTCAGCCTTTTTCACAGTCCAACTCTCACATCCATACATGACCACAGGAAAAACCATAGCCTTGACTAGATGGACCTTAGTCAGCAAAGTAATATCTCTGCTTTTGAATATGCTATCTAGGATGGTCATAACTCTTCTTCCAAGGAGCAAGCGTCTTTTAATTTCATGGCTGCAGTCTAGTCTGTAGTAATTCCTTTTACCATAAGTATAAAAATGCAAACTAGGACAAGACTTTAAGATGTTTTCATTTGGTTGTTCCAAGAATTTGAAGAAAATTAGTATAATCCATTGATTCAGAAAATATGGAAAACTCAGCATTGGCCACAGGACTGGAAAAGATCAGTTTTTGTTCCAATCCCAAAGAAAGGCAATGCCAAAGAATGTTCAAGCTAGCTCACCATTGCACTCATTTCACATGCTAGCAAAGAGGTTCTCAAAATTCTCCAAGCCAGGCTTCAAGAGTATGTGAACCAAGAAATTCCAGGTGTTCAAGCTGAATTTAGAAAAGGCAGAGATCAAATTGCCAGCATCCACTGGATTATAGAAAAAGCAAGAGAATTCCAGAAAAACATCTGCTTCATTGACTATGCTAAAGCCTTTGATCCTGTGGATCAGAACAAACTGTGGAAAATTCTTCAAGAGATAGGAATACCAGACCACCTTATCTGCCTCCTGTTAAAACTGTATGCAGGTTGAGTGGCAACAATTAGAACCAGACATGAAACAACAGACTGGTTCCAAATCGGGAAAGGAGTATGTCAAAGCTGTATATTGTCACCCTGCTTATATAACTTATATGCAGAGTACATCATGCAAAATGCTGGGGTGAATGAAGCAAAAGCTGGAATCAAGGGTGCTGGGAGAAATATCAATAACCTCAGACATGGAGATGACAACACCTTCATGGCAGAAAGTGAAGAACTAAAGATCCTTTTGATGAAGGGGAAAGAGGAGAGTGAAAAAGCTGGCTTAAAATTCAACATTCAAAAAACCATCATAGCATCCAGTCCCATCACTTCATGGCAAATAAATGGGGAAACAATGGAAACAGTGAGAGACTTTATTTTGGGAGGCTCCAAAATCACTGCAGATGGTGACTGCAATCATGAAATTAAAAGACTCTTGCTCCTTGGAAGAAAAGCTTTGACAAACCTAGACAGTGTGTTATAAAAACAGAGACATTACTTTGCCAACAAAGGTCCATTTAGTCAAAGCTATGGTTTTTCCAGTAGTCATGTATGGATGTGAGAGATGGACTATAAAGAAAGCTGAACACCAAAAAATTGATGCTGTGGTGTTGGATAATATGCTTGAGAGTCCCTTGGATGGCAAGGAGATCAAACCAGTTAATCCTAAAGGAAATCAATCCTCAGTATTCATTAGAAGGGCTGAATCTTGAAACTGAAGCTCCAATATTTTAGCCAAAGAGCCTACTCTTTAGAAAAGACCTGGATCTGGGAATGATTGAAGGCAGAAGGGGACAACAAGGATGAGATGGTTGGATGGCATCACTGTTTCTTTGAGCAAGGTCCTGGTGAAGGACAAGGAAGCCTTGTATGCTGCAGTTGATGGAGCTGCAAAGAGTCAGACATGACTAAGCAATTGAACAGCAACAATTGATCCATTTGTAGTCTAAGGGCCCAAGTCTAAAAAAGTTAGGTAGTTTGTTCAATGTCACACAGCTAGTAAAATATGTGTGTTTGTGGACAGGTGCCAGTGGTAGACATAACTCAGTCCATCAACAGAACTTAAACATCTAAAGATAAAACCACACATACTTTCAAAGGATGCATGCAATTTGGCTTTTAATTTTTATATGGATATATAATTTAAATATTTTAGTTGTCCTTTAGAATCACTTCATAAGTGATTGATTTGTTGAGAAATATAACAATATAGCAGTTTATCATAAACTTATTTTTACATGTTAATTAGGTCCTTTGTTGACAAATTTATAATTTCTGTTTTAAAGGGTTTGTAATTCTTTAAGATACAGTTGGAAATTTTGCAATCTATTCAGAGGAGGTTTTTTTTTTTTTCACTAATAGGTTGAAATATTTCTAGACACTAACGCTTTTGTGGCAGATTTCAAAGGAAAGTTGTCTAAGGGCAGCATGTATTTCAGAAGAGTTTCTCAAATGCTTCCTGTCCTTTGTTACACTTTGTATTTTTAAGTTCTTTGAAAGTAGGTACAGTGCCTCGTATTCAAAAGGTGTTATAAGAACCTAAACTAGATTTCTGTTGGTTTAATTTGACATTTCTTTGAAAACATGCAAGTTGGTAGAGTCAGAATTTCCTCAAGGAAGTCCAAAATTTAAGTTCAGAAAAGACTGGTTTATCTATAGGCACAGTGTTTCAAAGCATTTGGCACTGTGATGTAACTTAAGAAGAACACAGGGGTCCACAAAAATTATCTGAAGGATCAACTGGGCATATTTTCAAACAGAAGAATTTCACGTTAAAGATGACTCCCTTGTTTGAACTAAAAGTTTCTAAGATTTCAGCTCAATGTACGATCATGTAAGAATGTGCAATCATTACCAATGGAAAAATCAACAAATATGTTGGAATGTAATTTCACTTAAGGGGAAAGAATCTTATGAGTTAAACCTAAATTAAGCTTTGGGTTTTTTTAAAGTGATTTATTTTAACTTATTGTAAGCAATTTCCTGAACAAAGGAAATAATAACCATCCCTTGCTGTTTATATCTTTATCCTTCACTTTGCTATTTTAGCTTACATTCAGATATTGATAGCTTCACTTTACCAACAAAAATTTTATTTCTTCTGTGATATCACTAACATTTTTGAAATATCAGTCATGACTTCTGCATTTCCAGCTCTACTGCCATATTTAGTGCTACAGAGTTATTATCTTTTCTCGTGGATGGTAAATGGAAAGAATAGCTATCTCTAGAAAGAAGGATCTCCAGGAAGTAAGTGATCATTTAGAGGCTGACCCTCTCTTCCCTGATAGTGACTCAATGCTGAAGGAGAAAGGATGTGTCCAGGTATGCACGTATCCTGACATTTTCTTGATGCTAATGTGGCAGCAAGTGGATGGTCAGCAGCACTTCACAGCAATATCTGTGAACTCTGTCTCTGGCGGACCATAAAAGCAGCTTCACCTGATGGCCCCTTATCTTACCAGAAACTTCTTTCAATTTCATTTCTCCTTGACTGAGTTCTGGTCATAATTACATAGATCTGATTCCTGTTGCTTTGCCTCCTCCAAAGGACTCAATTAAATGCTGTTGTGTTCACCTATGGCTGATTCGTGTCAATGTATGGCAAAACAAATACAGTATTGTAATTTAAAATAAATAAATAAATTAAAAAAAAAATAAATGCTGTTCCCTGAGGCTAGATATAGATAATGGACTCTCTCAGAATCTACTACCTTAAGTAGCTTGGCTCCCTCATTCAATCATACCTGAAGGATGTTCCTGCTAAGACTTGCAATCTCTATCTTGCTATTGTCTTTATCATCATCTATCTGTCTATATATGATATCACTCCTACATGTCTTTATATGTATATATTTTATATATATATATATATATATATATATATTTGTTATTATTGCTTTTCAGTCTCCCAGTCATGTCCAACTCTTTGTGACCTCACGATTGCAGCACGCCGGGCCTCTCTGTCTCTCACTTTCTCCCGAAGTTTGCCCAAGTTTATATATATCCCTAGGACAGCTACATATATATATACTATGCTTAGTGACTCATTCATGTTCAACTTTTTGTGACCTTATGGACTGTAGGCCGCCAGGCTCTTCTGTCCATAGAATTCTTCAATACAGGAATGGGTAGCCATTCTCTTCTCTAGGGGTTCTTCCTGACCAGTGGATCAAACCTGGGTCTCCTGCATTGCAGGTGGATTCTTTACTGTCTAAACCACCAGGAAAGCCCTGACATATATATTAACCAAGTGCAAAATCATTTATCAAAGTCAGTGTACGCTAAAATGTCTGTCATCGAAGCTATATTTAACAAAGCCACTCTCCTGCCAGGCATTGCCAATATGAAGTATGCTGTCACAATGCACTAGACAGTTGAATGTCACTGTATTCTTATATCTTATTTGATGTCAGTGGACAAATCATAATATATTAACAAAGTATTATCATAGAAGAAAAAATGAACAATCCTGCATATCCAAATAGTATTACTTGAACAGATGATGAAAGTAGCTACAAATGAATAATATAATACAAATACTAACTTCCAACTCATAGATTATTACATGTGGAAGGACAATCAGTAGTAAAAGTTACTGTAAACTGATTATAAAATGGAGAGAAAAATTAATTTTCACTCCTCTTGTATAGTCTAGAAATTATGTGCCCAAAGTATGGACAGTTATCTAAACTGCATATTTATGAAAAGATTTGCACAATAGAATATAATTTATATTTAGTAATTAGTTGGCAGAGCATCAGTTCAGTTCACTTCAGTCACTCAGTCATATCTGACTCTGCAACCCCATGGACTGTAGCATGCCAGGCCTCCCTGTCCATCACCAACTTCTGGAGTTTACTCACACTCAAGTCCACTGAGTTGGTGATGCCATCCAGCCATCTAATCCTCTGTCATCCCCTTCTCCTCCTACCTTCAATCTTTCCCAGCATCAGGGTCTTTTCAAATGAGTCAGTTTTTCTCATCAGGTGGCCAAAATATTAGAGTTTCAGCTTCAACATCAGTCCTTCCAATGGATATTTAGGACTGATTTTTTTAGGATGGACTGGTTGGATCTCTTTGCAGTTCAACGGACTCACAAGAGTTTTCTCTAACACTACAGTTCAAAAGCATCAATTCTTTGGTGCTCAGCTTTCTTTATAGTTCAACTCTCACATCCTTACATGACTACTGGAAAAATCATAGCCTTAACTAGATGGGCCTTTGTTGGCAAGAAATGCCTCTGCTTTTTAATATGCTAAGTTGGTCATAACTTTTCTTCCAAGGCGTAAATATCTTTTAATTTCATGGCTGCAGTCACCATCTGCAGTGATTTTGGAGCCCCCAAAATAAAGTCTGTCACTGTTTTCCCATCCATTTGCCATGAAGTGATCGGACCAGATGCCATGATCTTAGTTTTCTGAATGTTAAGCATTAAGCCGACTTTTTCACTCTCCTCTTTCACTTTCATCAAGAGGCTCTTTAGTTCTTCGCTTTCTGCCATGAAGGTTGTGTCATCTCCATGTCTGAGGTTATTGATATTTCTCCTGGCAACCTTGATTCCAGCTTGTGCTTCTTCCAGCCCAGCATTTCTCATGATGTACTCTGCATATAAGTTAAATAAGCAGGGTGACAATACATAGCCTTGACGTACTCCTTTTCCTATTTGGAACCAGTCTTTTATTCCATGTCCAGTTCTAACTGTTGTTTTCTGACCTGCATACAGACTTTTCAAGAGGCAGGTCAGGTGGTCTGGTATGCTCGATTCTTTCAGAATTTTCCACAGTTTGTGGTGATCCACACAGTCAAAGGCTTTGGCATAGTCAATAAGGCAGAAATAGATGTTTTTCTGGAACTCTTGCTTTTTTGATCTCTGGTTCCTCTGCCTTTTCTAAAATCAGCTTGAACATCTGGAAGTTCATGGTTCACATACTGTTGAAGCCTGGCTTGGAGAATTTTCAACATTACTTTACTAGTGTATGAGATGAGTATAATTGTGCAGTAGTTTGAGCATTCCTTGGAACTGCTTTTCTTTGGGACTGAAATGAAAACTGACCTTTTCCAGTCTTGTGGCCACAGATGAGTTTTCCAAATTTGCTGACATTGAGTGCAGCACTTTCACAGCATCATCTTTTAGTGACAGAGCATGGACATATATTAATACTCCCACATTAACTTATATTTTACATCCTAAGTTCTGTTGTTATTGTTTTATTAAGGGCAGATGTTTAATTAATTATGCCTCAAAGAAAAAAATAGGCATTATTTTTTCCTTTGGTCATGTAGAATAGCAAGAAAATGTGATTGACCACTTGATGACCTTTTGGCAGCTTTCAGAAAAACAGAGTTGATAAATTTAATTACAGAATTTAAAAAATATGTTAGCCATTTTAAATTATGTATTCCATTATTCTAAATATATCTTTTAAAATTAAATTATTGATTTTAATATAAATTTATAATATATCCAAGTTAAAAGGAAACATTCTTTACACTAAATCTGACATATCTTTTCATTCAAATATTACTTGCATTTAGATAGTGAAATTTGTTGATAAGACAAAATAGTTACAGGTGATTTTGAGACATGGTTAACTATGGGTTGTAACATATCAGAGATGCTGGAAGAATTAAACCAAAAAGAAGCATTATCTCTCTCTCTCTCTAAGACACAGACAGAATTCAGTTAAATATATATAAATAGAAATATACTTTATAAAAATCTGTAGGCATAAGATAGTAAATTTGTTACTTAAAATAGCTTATAATTATAGTGTAAAGTGAAAATATTATGGAATTCATTTCATTATTAAAAACATGAATTCTTTAAAGGATTATTTATGTATACAAAAATAACTTTATATAAACTTTGTTCCTAGAGACAACATCAAAGCAATCTCTTCTAAAAGTAGGAAAAATTTGAACTGTATCAATGTATGAAACTTAAGAAATATTTCATTTAGACCTATAAAAGTAGTTTTTAATATTAATTTCTTAATATGTTCAAAAGAAATGGGAAAAATGATTCATTGGAATTTTGTAATCTGTCCTTATTAAGTTATATTATTTGTCAGGAAGCATCTGGAAAATGTGTGTGTGTGTGTTTGTGTGTATGAAGAAAAGAGAGACTGGTGGGATACTTAGAGAAAGAACGTCTACTTTTTCAATCCATGTTGTTTAGTCTCTCAGTCATGTCCAACTCTTTGTGACACCACGAACTGCAGCATGCCAAACTTCCCTGTTCTTCATTATCTTCCAGAGTTTGCTCAAACTCATGTCCATTGAGTCAATGATGTCATCCAAACATCTCATCCTCTCTTGCCCCCTTCTCTTCATGCTCTCAATCTTTCCCAGCATCAGAGTCTTTTCCAGTGAGTCAGCTCTTCACATCAGGTGGCCAAAGTATTGGAGCTTCAGCTTCAGCATCAGTCCTTCCAATGAATGTTCAAGTTTGATTTCCTTTAGGATTGATTGGCTTGATCTCCTTGCTGTCTCTCAAGTCTTCTCTAGCAGCAGGATTTGAAGGCATCAGTTATTTGGTGCTCTGCCTTCTTAATGGCCCAACTCTCACATCCATACATGACTATGGGAAAACCTAGCTTTAACTAGATGGACCTTTGTCAGCTAAATGATATCTCTGTTTTTTTAATATGCTGTTTAGGTTTGTCACACCATTCCTTTCAAGGAGCAAGTGTCTTTTAATTTCCTGGCTATAGTCACCATCTACAGGGATTTTGGAGCTCAAGAAAAGGAAGTCTGTCACTGTTTCCATTTCCTCATCTGTTCACCATGAAATAATGGGACTAGATCCCATGATCTTAGTTTTTGAATGTTGAGTTTTAAGCCAACTTTTTCACTCTCCTCTTTCACACTCACCAAAGGGCTATTAGGTTCCTCTTCCCTTTCTGCCATTAGGGTGGTGTATATATCTGCACATCTGAGATTGTTGATAATTCTCCTGGGAATCTTGATTCCAGGTTGTGCTTCACCCAGCCCAGCATTTCACATGCTGTACTCTGGGTACAAGTTAAATAAGAAAAATGACAATATACAGCCTTGACATAATCCTTACCCAATTTTGAACCAGTCAGTTTTCCATGTTTGGGTCTAACTGTTGCCTCTTGACCTGCATACAGGTTTCTCAGTATGAAGGTAAGGTGGTTGGTATTCCCATCTCTTTAAGAATTTTCCATAGTTTATTATGATCCACACAGTCAAAGGCTTTAATATAGTCAATGAAACAGAAGTAGATGCTTTTTGGAATCCTTTTGCATCTCTTGTTTTAGTACTTACACCAAAAGTTTAGGAAAAGGAAAATAAAGTTTAAACTTTTTTTTTTGGTAAACACACCACCTAACATTTTATTTTTTTTTAATTTTTATTTTTACTTTATTTTGCTTTACAATACTGTATTGGTTTTGCCATACATTGACATGAATCTGCCACAGGTGTACATAAGTTCCCAATCCTGAACCCCCCTCCCACCTCCCACCCCATATCACCTCTCTGGATCTTCCCCGTGTACCAGCCCCAAGTATCCTGTATCCTATATCGAACTTAGACTGATGATTCGTTTCTTACATGATAGTATACATGTTTCAATGCCATTATCCCAAATCATCCCAGTTTAAACATTTTTGATAATTTTATTTATGTTTAAAAATTCTGCTTCCATCTCAGTAATATGCATGCATTTTTTCACATATGTTAATAGTTAATGTAAAGTTACTGTAGCTGAGTTTAGTGCTCAATAATTTTAAATGTGCAAAGAAACAAAAGACAATAAAATAAGACAAGAAAGAAAAGGAAGCATAGGAGCTCAACAACTTTTACAGGACTACCAATATGAGTAATCATTATAAAAATAAAATGCAAGGAAATACCCATATTATGTTAAGTGATAGAATTATTTTCTATTTCAACTATTTTAGCTGGATAATAAAAGTAACAGTTTCAATACATTAGTGAAAAAGTTATGTATATATTCTGTTATTCTATAAGCCTGGGTGTGTGCTAAGTTTCTTCAGTCATGTTCTACTCTTTGTGATCCCATAGACTGTAGCCCGCCAGGTTCCTCTGTGCATGGGATTCTCCAGGCAAGAATGCTGGAGTGGGTTGCTATTTCCTTCTCCAGGGGATACTCCCAACCTAGAGACTGAGTCTGTGTTTCCTGAGACTTTTGCTTTGCAGGTGAACTCTACTGCTGAGCCACTGGGGAAGACCAAGATTGGAATCTGTTTAGTTATTCAACAAAATATGCTAACTGACAGTTATCCAAATTTGAGATTTCCTTATATTTAGAGCCACAGAATTGTTTTCCTGTTGAAAAACTATTTACATACTTAATGATACTTTTCTCCTAGTTCTCTATAAATTATTTTCTGAATATATATCCAGTTTCTATATTCTGATCCTAGGAAGCTTTACTTAATTGCTTGTGTACAAGCTGATTTTTGTTCCCTGAATTATCTATATATGTGTTTACATGCTCTACTGTAATGGCCACAGAGGATATATTATGACCCATCTTGTCAATAATCCATATTTAAACTCTTTAAATATACAGTTGGATATATTAGTTATCATTGTACTGATCTCCATTTTAAGAGGTATCTAAACACATATTTAGCAGCTTAATCTGTGTCTTGAAAGGTCCCTGAGTGTATGTTTATATTATATAGTGTACTGACACATGCAAACTGACCATTTATGTACTGCTATTTTTTTAATTGTAAAGACATTTAAAGCACACATTAAATTGGAAAACGAAATACTCCTTTTGCAAAAATTATTCCGCAGTTCACAGCTAATGGATATTCATAGGTTAGAAGTTTTCTCTTTTTATTGTATAAGCGTTCTAGGGTGAAAATCATTGAATTAAACTACTTCAGTTCAGTTCAGTTGGTCAATCATGTCCAACTCTTTGTGACTCCCTGGACAGCAGCAACCAGGCTTCCCTGTCCATCACCTACTCCCTGAGCTTGCTCAAACTCATGTCCATAGAGTCACCGATGCCATCCAACCATCTCATCCTCTGTCATCCCCTTCTCCTTCTGCCTTCAATCTTTCCCAGTATCAGGGTCTTTTCCAGTGAGTCAGTTTTTTGCATCAGGTGGCCAAAGTATAGGAGTTTCCGCTTTAACACTGGTCCTTCTGATGAATATTCAGGACTGATTTCCTTTAGGATGGGCTGGTTGGATCTCCTTGCAGTCCAAGGGACTCTCAAGAGTCTTCTCCAACACCACAGTTCAAAAGCATCCATTCTTTGGAGCGCAACTTTCTTTATGGTCCAACTCTCATATCAATACATGACTACTGGAAAAACCATAGTTTTGACTAGATGGATCTTTGTTGGCAAAGTAATATCTCTGCTTTTTAATATGCTATCTAAGTTAGTCATAGCTTTTCTCTTAAGGAGCAGACATCTTTTAATTAATAAATACTTAAGAACCTGTTTATCTATGCTAACTGTACAGAAATCAGTTCTACTATCGCTACTATCACCACCACCACCACCACCGCTACTGTTTTTGTTGTTATTCTTGTGATTGCTGTTGTTGTTATTATTTGTATTATATGCCATTAGGTTTTAGGAAAACTGAACAAAGTAAGGTGAAGTGGGGTCCATTGAGGAGTGAGGTGAAGTTAGAAAGGTGGAGATCCATATGGTCTGATAGAGAGCTGTTGGGTTAGTTCGACTGAGTTGAAGAACTTTTGTGGTGAAATGTAGGAAATTAAGTTAAAGAAGGAGGTTGGCCCCCAGACCACAGAGGATCTTTAATATCATCATCAGCTGATCATAGAAAAAGCAAGAGAGCTCCAGAAAAATATTTATTTATGTTTTATTGACTATGCCAAAGCCTTTGACTGTGTGGATCACAATAAACTGTGGAAAATTCTGAAAGACATGTGAATACCAGACCACCTGACCTGCCTCCTGAGGAACCGATATGCAGGTCAAGAAGCAGCAGTTAGAACTGGACATGGAACAACAGACTGGTTCCAAACAGGAAAAGGAGTATGTCAAGGCTGTGTGTTGTCACCCTACTTATTTAACTTCTATGCAGAGTACATCATGAGAAATGCTGGGCTGGAAGAAACACAAGCTGGAATCAAGTTTGCCGGGAGAAATATCAATAACCTCAGATATGCAGATGACACCACCCTTATGGCAGAAAGTGAAGAGGAACTAAAAGCCTCTTGATGAAAGTGAAAGAGGAGAGTGAAAAAGTCGGCTTAAAGCTCAACATTCAGAAAATTAAGATCATGGCATTCGGTCCTATCACTTCATGGGAAATAGATGGGAAAACAGTGGAAACAGTGGCTGACTTTATTTTGGGGGCTCCAAAATTGCTGCAGATGGTGATTGCAGCCATGAATTAAAATACTCTTACTCCTTGGAAGAAAAATTATAACCAACCTAGATAGCATATTAAAAAGCAGAGACATTACTTTGCCAACAAAGGTCCATCTAGTCAAGGCTATGGTTTTTCCACTGGTCATATATGGGTTTGAGAGTTGGACTATAAAGAAAGCTGAATGCTGAAGAATTGATGCTTTTGAACTGTGGTGTTGGAGAAGACTCTTGAGAGTCCCTTGTACTGCAAGGAGATCCAACCAGTCCATTCTGAAGGAGATCAGCCCTGGGATTTCTCTGGAGGGAATGATGCTGAAGCTGAAACTCCAGTACTTTGGCCACCTCATGTGAATAGTTGACATATTGGAAAAGACTCTGATGCTGGGAGGGATTGGGAGCAGGAGGAGAAGGGGACGGCCGAGGATGAGATGGCTGGATAGCATCACTGACTCGATGGACGTGAGTCTGAGTGAACTGTGGGAGTTGGTGATGGACAGGGAGGCCTGGCGTGCTGCAATTCATGGTGTCACAAAGAGTCAGACACAACTGAGCAACTGAACTGAAGTGAACTAAAAATCCATAATAATATGAGAAATGCTTTGTAAATTCTATTTGTATTCCTCTTCCCTTTTTGATTAAATTTTTCAAATGCATGGATATATGTTGCAGGATAATCTATTCCTTAGTAATAGCAACAGTCTTTTGTGTAAAATAAGATCTTTAGAAATTTTTATTCCACAAAGAATTTCTTCAGGATTAACACTCTTTATTGTAATGTTACTTAGCTTATGTTTTATTTTATAGACTATTGAGTGTTTGGAGGATTTTCATCAGTCTTATATCTTTAAAACTGATTTAAACTAGAAACCAAACATGTATAATATTGGCAATGAGGAATCTGTAAAACATAATTAAACATAGAATTAAATAGTAGCATGGATACTCATGAGTTTTTTCTAAGTTAACCAGAATGAAAGCCATGATAAGGAAAGCATAGGTTTTTATACACGTACACACACATGCATACATATACACACACACCACCCTTTAGTGTCTTTTGTCAACATTCTCAGTATATGATCTTGAAAACATATTGAAAGTAGACCAATGTGCATTTTATGTGTATTTTGTCATACTTCTGCCATGTGCTGGGATCACGGAAATGAGATTGGCAATTTAAGTCACAAATGCACATATATGCACGCTGTCCTCAGAGGTCATTTATTATGGCATTGATTGCTTTGTACTTTGTTTGTACCTTAATTTGAAATCCAAGCAGTACCAGTATCTACCATCTCATCATCCTTTTTCTCTGGGCTATCCCACTGACAGACTTCTTCTTCTTTATGACTAGCAGGCCCAGCTCCTGTGATTTCAGTGCACAGTCCTGTCCAGGAGTTCCCTTGTTAGACCTGAAAGTCACACTATCTCATCTGGGAAAACTGAGACATGCTTCCATTCCTGAACAAGTAACTGTGCCTGGAAAATAGAGTTATTCTTTTGAATAGTCCTTGCCTCTGTTCTCAGAATCAGGGATTGAAAGTGAGGATGAAGTGTGTCCAAAGCAAATTTGGGACACTGTCAAAAATAACAACAAAAATGTACATTCCAATCTAAAAGCAATAATAATTATCCAAAACATGTTGTCCTTGAGATTTGAATATATCTATACACTAGCATGTTCACCAGAGATTATGTTTGTGTGCATGAGTGGTATCTTTGAAGAAGTTTAACTAGAGCCAGCAGATATTTTTGTTGGTGATGTTAGTAGGTTTATAATATTTGGGTTTCTCCATCTGTCTCTGTCTACATTTAAAACACAACCACTTAAAATCTCAAAGCAGCAAATGCAGTAGCATTCCCACTTAATGAAGGCTTAGTCAGAATTATCTCTGCTGAGGGCACACACCTGCATGTAGCTGGCATCTCAAAGCGGTTCTACCTGAAGTTCACTGTGGATGGTAATTGATTTCCTTCCTTCAGTCGACTTAACATAGATCAAGAGTGAAGTGGCACTTGGCTACACACAGTCTCAGCAGCTGCGATTTTGCCTGTCAACCAGAGTACTTCCTTCACGGTTTCCATAGAGGCCAGGCATGTTTCTGAATTTAATTTTGAGGCACTGATTGATTTCTCCCAATGCATCTGAGTTAGGGAGACATCTCACAATACCAGACCTGAAAAGAAAATTATCTCCTTCACCAACATCAAATTTGTATCTTTTTCTTTTTATGAAATGCTTATAGCCATTTTATAATATTTCAATTCCATAACCCAAATATTGGGAGATAACATTAAATTATTATTCCACAAACATTAGGTTTAATAAATGGGTAATGTCATTTCCTAAACACATCTCTATACAAAGTTGATTCTATTTTGTTGTTTTATGCTCAAATTGGAAGTTGTTTTATCACTTCTCAATTGAGAAAAGAGATGAAATTTCTTTATTTCTATAATTTAAGGAAAATATCCATAACAGTCTAGGGGTTATAGTAGATCAGAGCCTCCACATGACCCTATTGTTCCTTTAGAGTATTTTTAAAGGCTGAAAATGTTACTAGAAAAAAAAAATGGGCAGAGGGAAGTGTATGGAATTGCTCTTCATTATGAAATGCAGGTTGCTTTAAAGAACTAGGATTTGAATCACTTTATAATTAATTTATTATGTATACATAAGGAGAAGTTATAGTGCAAATAAGTTTTCTTTTCCAGGATAATGTTTCAAATAAAACTCAGGTCATTGATAGAGTAGTCTGTAAGAGACACTCCCCCAGACATAACAGGAATTATATGAAGATTTATTGATTTTCAAAAATTATCATATCATATAGGAAAAAAATAAGATAAAATATAATTTTAAGCTACGATGTAAGCTACCTTTGATGTTATTAAAATGTCACATTTGAGCATAATATTCCTATCTAATTTCCCTCCAGCCTTCTCTACTCCTTGTGTCCAGAGCTAAGAATATCAATAATCCTAGTTTCCCTTTCTCCTTACCCTCACCTTCATTGTTCTTTAGTAACAGTAATTTGTACCTTCAGAATTTTGCTATTTCTCTATAGTGTCCTAAAAGATCCCCTATTTATCTTTTATTTGATCTAATGCAAAGATTTTATGTCTTCCCATATAAATTTCTCCTAATAAAAATATGACAAATAAAGAGATTTATTTTGGGAGAATTCCAAATAAAACTTCAAGTCTATAGTCAGCCGCTTGAACTATGATAGCAGGTTTGTGTGAGCTACAGGAGTGTCTCCATTAGTATTTATTAAAATAATAATAATCATTGCTATTATTTTCTTAAACACTGGTATGTGAATTCTCAAAGAGAGTAGGTGAGGTGGGTTATAAATCAGGTAATTCAAACATATGAAAGTGTTAGCTGCTCATTCGTTTCCAACTCTTTGCAACCCCATGGACTATAGCTTGCCAGGCTCCTTTGTCTATGGAATTCTCCAGGCGAGAATACTGGAGTGGGTAACTATTCCCTTCTCCAGGGGATTTTCCCAACGTATGGGTTGAACCCAGGTCTCCTGCTTTGCAAACAGGTTCTTTACCATCTGAGACACCAGAGAAGGTTTTAAAATTATTATTGTTGTTTTCATTATTGTTATGAAATATATTGACTATGAAAGCTACAAAGAAAATGTGCTCTTGTACGGAACTCTAATATTTGACGTGCATGTATGCATGCTAAGTTGCTTCAGTCATATCCAACTCATTGCTACTCTATGGGCTTTCACCTGCCAGGCTCCTCTGTCCAGTGGGGTTCTTAGACAAGAATACCGGCTTGGGTTGCCATGCACTCCTCTAGGGGATCTTCTCAACCGAAGAATCCAAACCGAGTCTCTTATGTCTCCTGCATTGGCAGGGGATTTCTTTACCACTAGCACCACCACCTTTGGCTAATTCTTATGCATATTGGTAGATTCTAACTACCTTAGAAAAAAATTTTCAATAGCATATTATGTTGTTTTAATTTGTACTGCTTTTGGTTCATTTAATTGAACACAAGAGAACAGGCATATAGGGAAAACTTCATATACTTGTCATGCAGTGTACATAGTAGAAAGATCCCTGCTTATTTTCTGAGACTAAGATGTTTGTTAAGAAGACTTTTACATGTGCCTATATTTATGCTTTCCTTATTTAGGGAGCTGCAGGCTTTTGTGAAACTCATTATCATAATTTTCTTCATTTCTTTTACTTTGCTACCTCTTAAAGATACCCTGTATTTTAAAAATAAATGGATATGATCTAAATGCCTAGAATTAATCATATTGAATTTTTTAAAAACAAGTGTTCTTAAAAACTTAAGATATTTTTATGCTAGAGTTTTCATTTAAGCTGCTCATGAGGCAACGGTTACATATGAAATCAGACAGAGACAAGTCACTGAGGTACTGTTTTCAGTACCCAAATGGTCTCTACAAAACAGAACATCTAGGGGTATATTTTCTTTTAACTTGACTTCATTTCTTTCTAATTAGCAGTGTGCAGTGTACCACTGTGATGCCTGCCTCCCCCCTTGGTTTCTGCACTGCCTCCCTTGGGGATTTCTCAGCTGTTTCACTCCTCTGTTGTAATTGAAATCTTACTTGTTCCAACCTGTAATTGATAGCGAACCCAACCATTTTACGTTTGTCATGCAACAGATGTACAACAGAAACACTCAAAGTGGCATATAGAAAAACTGTCCTACTAGAGTGAAATAAGATCTACTCCTATATCACAATTCAATTCTCTCACCATTTTGTGGTTTTCTCTTCCTTGCAAGTGCTTTGTTGCTGTACACATCAATATAAAATGACCATATTTGTTGGCTCTCTGTTGAGTCTTCTTTAGCCTCCTTTCATGATTCTCTGTTTTGAGTAAGTGCTTCACAGTGTAATGTAGTTTAGTTAACAAATAGAGTTCTCTGTATGCTTTTGTCAAGGTTGGTCACCAATTTTAAATACAGCAATTAACCTTATGTGAATGTATCTATGTCTATGAATACATCAAGAGATATTTGAATTGGTTAACTATATTTCTCAAAGAAAAGCTACTTGCAAATTCTATAAGTGAATTCTATAAGTTAGAATTAATCAATTAATTCTAACTATAATTACATCTGTAATTCAAGAGTCAGAGACTTTACTTCAAAAGAAATATTACCTTTGCAGCATAATAAAAAGACCTTGAGTTAGTGATTTCATATTATTGAGTATATTATATTTTCAATAGATAGTCCTGGATGTTCTCTATACTGATAAGGTTTTTGTGGGTATGGGCCTTCAGTGGCTTGACAAGTCTAGTAAGAGGCCTGGGCTGAACAGGAGAGATTCTTAGAAAATTGACCACTTCTCAGGATGACAGCATACATTCAGATGGAATGAAGTGTCTAACTGCAATGTCCATTGCACCAAGACTTTTTAGGTAAGTTGCTAAAGAAGTTAAATCTAGTAGGAAAAATAGAGAAACAAAATGATTGCATAGTGGTGAATCAGGAAATTTAATGGACACTTCCTATTTCAAGTATGCTTTTCACTTTTTAAGAGAATCTCAGCCAGTCTCTGAGAATGTGAGTACCAGGATGGGAGGGGAAATAATTGACAAGTGTTTAAGGATGTGTTGGGGTGCAACCATGGGTCTTAGACTCCAACTCAGAGCTCTGAGTCACAGTAGAAACTTGAAGGGCTAATTAGCTAACTGGGGCAGAAGACTGAATGATAATAGTATAAGAAAGGTATTTTTGAGAAGTGATTGATTATATGAGAACTGGTGGATTTGTGGGTAGAGATGTAGAGCAATACATCAAAATTTAACAGAAGACTTAGGGAGTACCCACTGAATGTGTGTGTGCTAGGTCACTTCAGTTGTGTCCCACTCTTTGTGACCCTCTGGACTGAGTGACATCACTTTCACTTTTCACTTTCATGCACTAAAGAAGGAAATGGCAACCCACTCCAGTGTCCTTGCCTGGAGAATCCCAGGGATGGGGGAGCCTGGTGGGCTGCTGTCTATGGGGTCGCACAGAGTCGGACACGACTGAAGCGACTCAGCAGCAGCAGCAGGAGCAGTACTGTAGCCCACCACTATAAGATTCTCCAGTATTGGAGTGGGCCGCCATGCCCTCCTCCAGAGGGTCTTCCTGACCCAGGGAACTTGCAGCTCCTGCATTGCAGGTGGATTTATTTACTGCTGAGATATGGGGAAAGCCCAGGGAGTACACATTATGTAGGGATATATTTCATACTGTAATTGGCACGACACTCTGTGAAATGTGAAAGAGAGAAAAACACAGGAAATGGACCAGATGTTTGTCCCCTGACTGACTGGGAACTGCCTTAATACTGGTAAAAAGTTGAGAGGCAAGGATATCAGAGAAAAAAACAGATTTTGAAGGTAAAGAGATTAAGCACACAATATCTCGGAAGTTCTGATGATATATCTAGATGCAGTGTAAAAATGATTATTTAGAAGGAGAAATCTGGAGAAAAGTGAAATTAGATCTAACCGTTAAAAAGTGATTTGTTTAGCAACAAGTTGCATATTTTAAATAAGTTTAAATATTGTATTTTAGAATCTTTAATAAGAGGTCTTTTAAAATACAAATATATTGAGAAATTAATAATAGAATATTATGCAAAATGCTAATACCATTCTTTCTTTGAAATAGTTGTTTATATATAATGTATTAGAAAGCAAAATGATTAAAAGCTCATAATTATATTTTCGAGTTTAAAAATCACAGATTGTATAATCATTAGAAAAAGGTTAGCTTTCTTGCTTCAGATCAAAATTTACTTGTAGTGCATTTTTTTTCGTATTGAATTATTCAAATGAATGGCATTATTTTTAAAGTGATCACTTCTGCCTTTTGAATAAATGTTTGTTATTAGAGATTAGTGCATCATACATTATAAACACAACAGAAAAATGAGTTGCTCTAATAATTCTAGTACATCATGTTTTCTTTTAAGTGAAAAAATAATAGAAACTTGGCACTTACATTTAGCTATGTTTGTACTAAGACATGGCTATAAACTCATACAGTTTATTTCAATTGTAATATTAAAATGCAAACATTCACTAGGGTTTTATGTACTACAGTTTTTCATACTAGGATGAGAAATTGTGTTAATATTGGTTCAATTTTAATGAAGTAGAACAAAAGGTTATAAAACACATTGAATATATTTTAGCTATTAATATCAGAGCAAGTTATCTCTGTTAAAAGCCTGGCTTAATTTTACATTATTCTTAAAGTATGTATAAATAACTACAAGGAACTTATTTGTGATAAATTCAGAATTACACTTTCCAAACCATCAGCACACCAACAATGAACATTTTTTTAAAAAGTAAATATTTTTGAAAAGCAAATTAAATAAAATACTTTTATAAATATAAATTTGAAGCTGCACGACACTGTAGAATAGATTTTACTAGCCTAGATAATTCAGAGGATTGAAATCTTCATAAAGAAGGCCTCTAAAGGAGAAAATAGAAATGACTTTCTTGTTAGACTCTAGTGTGTTGTTGAGATATATCTAAAGAAAAGTGAAAGATTAAAAAATATATAATGTGGAATGAAATATGTGTTCTGTAACATGAATATATATTTAGAAATCTGGAAGTAATGGTAATGAGTACAAAACTGGAAAATTTGGCATAGTGGATTAACTTTAGTTTAAATTTTTTATGCTTTAATTTTAATTTTTGATGCTTAATTTTTCCTTGGTATTCACTTTCATCTCCCTATCACTATTGCATTTCCTGGCACTCTTTGATTAAAACAAGATAGGAAGAAGCTCTTGGTGTTAACTCCTATGGGTATGTATTTGGCAGTCTTGTAGTATAACTATAACTATTGCCTAGGGATTGCTTTTATCCTCCTGAAGCTTATTTGATGAAAATATTACCACACCTTATAGTTACACAAAGATGCCTTGGAAGATTGCAATTTATAGATAAACTCATTTAAGCATGAAGAATTGAAGCATGCAATATTTTGTACGTATTTTTAGTAGTCAGTGGAGCAGGGCAAAATTTGAACCACAGGACAGAAAAGAGAAAGGTTTCTGTCGGCTATTTAGTTTTGTTCTCCTCCTTCCCTCTCTACTGCTTGATCTGGAGAAAGGAAACAGAACAGGAATCAAGAAGAGAAACAACAGATGAATGGATAAAGAAGTTGTGGTATATATCAGTTCAGTTCAGTTCAGTTATTCAGTCGACACGACTGTTTGCGACCCCATGAACTGCACAGGCCTCCCTGTCCATCACCAACTTCCAGAGTCTATCCAAACCCATATCCATTGAGTTGCCATCCAACTATCTCATCCTCTGTCGTCCCCTTCTCCTCCTACCCTCAATCTTTCCCAACATCAGGGTCTTTTCAAATGAGTCAGTTCTTCGCATCAGGTGGCCAAATATTGGAGATTCAGCTTCAACATCAGTCTTTCCAATGAACACCCAGGACTGATCTCCTTTAGGGTGGACTGGTTGGATCTCCTTGCAGTCCAAGGGACTCTCAAGAGTCTTCTCCAACACCACAGTTCAAAAGCATCAGTTCTGTGCTCATCCTTCTTCACAGTTCAACTCTCACATCTATACATGAAAACTGGAAAAACCATAGCCTTGACTAGATGGACCTTTGTTGGCAAAGTAATGTCTCTGCTTTTTAATATGCTATCTAGGTTGGTCATAACTTTCCTTCCAAGGAGTAAGCATCTTTCAGTTTCATGGTTGCAGTCACCATCTGCAGTGATTTTGGAGCCCCTCAAAATAAAGTCTGACACTGTTTCCACTGTTTCCCCATCTATTAGCCATGAAGTGATGGGACCGGATGCCATGATCTTAGTTTTCTGAATGTTGAGCTTTAACCCAACTTTTTTCACTCTCCTCTTTCACTTTCAAGAGGCTTTTTAGTTCCTCTTCACTTTCTGCCATAAGGGTGGTGTCATCTGCATATCTGAGATTATTGATATTTCTCCCGGCAATCTTGATTCCAGCTTGTGTTTCTTCCAGTCCAGCGTTTCTCATGATGTACTCTGCATATATGTTAAATAAGAAGGGTGACAATATACAGCCTTGATATACTCATTTTCCTATTTGGAACCAGTCAGGAATATCCATACACAATGGAATATCACTCAGCCTTAAAAAGGAATGCATTTGAGTCAGTTCTAATGAGGTGGATTCACCTAGAACCTGTTATACAGAGTGAAGTAAGTCAGAACGTGAAAGATAAATTCCATATTCTAACATATATATGGAATCTAGAAAAATGTTACTGAAAAATTTATTTACAGGGTAACAGTGAAGAAACAGACATAGAGAATAGATGTATGGGCATGGGGAGAAGGAAGGAGAGGGTGAGATGAATGGAAAGAGTAACATGGAAACTTATATTACCGTATGTAAAATAGATAGCCAATGGGAATTTACTGTATGGCTTAGGAAACTCAAACAGGGGCTCTGTATAAACCTAGAATATTTATCAGTGAAATATTTTGACCCATAAAAGTGACTTGTCTAAGGTTGCATAGTTAGTCCATCAAGGATCCGGAATTCACACCAGGGCAATATGACCCTACCAGTCACAGCAAACAGGAAGTCAGAAACAAGGCAAGACACTGATGGGTTCATTCAAAACATTTACTCAGAATCACAGAGGACCAGAAACTGACATGAATGAAATGAAAATGGGAGGAAAGTGATGTTCTCAACCCCACAGAGCTCAATTTTTTTCTTAGATAAGACAGATATACAAGCAAAAATTACCAGTTAGTAAAATAAGTGCTGATGGAGGTACAACAGGAGGTTGAGTTAACTTCTCCTCCTATAAGTATAGGGTTCAGATGAAGATATAGTAAAGGGAGAAAACTATAAATGGAATTACTAAGGTTAATAAGTTTGATATGTAGACAAAAGTAGGCATCAGGATGATCTTCCAAACAGAAGGAATAGCATACAACATTTAAAAAAATTCATATCATAATGATATTTAGGTATGAAAATAATGCTAAAAAGAACAATTTTTAAATTTTACATTAAAAAACATATTGATACCCCTATCCTCAAATTTAACTACACTATTATAAACAAGGTATACTATCAGATTTTCATTCTCCTTTATTCCTAAGAAATATAGAGCCCAGAAAGAGAGGCCAAAGACACAGGAACCATGGTTTTGCATTTTGAACTTCAGTATTCACTACCACTGACAATATCAAATTCAAACAAATGCACAGTTTCTTTCAACTGTTTCCCCATGTGACTAAATGTTCTTTCACTTCTGTTCCCATTTATTCTGTACATAGCTGCTATTTTCTTTGTTTCTGATGTTTCAACTCATTTAATATTACTTTTATGCTCAAATTTTAGTATTTCTCACACCTAGAAAAAGAAATGCTGGTTCCTTTATATTTCAAATTGATATTGCTTTTGATTTCCAACTTTTATCTCAAATTAGATGTCCAGGGTCATACCGAAGCTTTTTATTCCCTTGCTTTTTATAATATGAGTAAATAACTTACATTTTTTTTTGTCTTTAAACATCTTCTTTAATATGAATTAGATGAATTGAGGAGAGGAAGGTAATCAAATTAGCGATAATCCTCCCTTTCAAATTTACAATATATAGCTGTCTTCTACTCTTTCTGGTGTGAAAGAAATAAAGTTCATTTATTTTAAATTCATTATGCAGATGCTTATGAGTATTCTAAGGTAAATATTATATATATACACACACACATTTGTTGTGGTGGTCTGGAGGTTAGGGGGAAAACAGGGTTTGTAGCTTCATAACAAATCTCCAAAGAAAAGTTAACCCAGCATATTACACAGATCCAGTGGGAAGAAGAGAGCTGCAAATAATCCATCACTTTTGTGTCATGACCTCTGCTGAATTCACTAGCAAATTCTGTATTATTGAATCACAGTGACAGATCCAAATACAAATGTCACGACTTTGCTGTGTTCCCTGGGTCTTGCCACATCACCATAACCATTTTATATTCTCTTCCTGGGGACACTTGGGAAGATTTAGAGGCTTTCAACCTAATCTGACTGGCTCCACACAAACAGCTGGAACTGTGCCAAGAGCCGAGCCAGATTATGTCAACAAGATGCTGTGTCCACAGGGGAGCCCCAGCTGGGTGTTCAGAGAAGCTCTGGGAATGAATTAGCTTTATATGCTCCAAGAGGCAATTTCCTATAAAAAACAAACTTCAAAAGCTGCCAGAGGAAATTGTTTCCCATTGGAATCAGGCCTAGCAGGCTACTGTCTTTAGCAACTATGTCACTTGGTAGTCAGTCCTCAGGACTTACAATGCTCAGCCCCTGGACTTGAGTTTCAAGACAGAACCAGAGTCCAATTAACACCACACATGTCAAAACACTTTTGTAATAATTGTAGAGCCGTTGTTCTGCACCCAATTTTTGTTATTCCTTCTCTGTTTAAAGTAAGATATCTAAACAGTTATGTTCTGACCTCAACTTAAAGAGTGTTTTCCCCTTAACTTCAAAGGGCTCATCCTATTACACATAGCATCCAGATTAAGAAGAGAGGCAGAAAACACTCCACAGTTCATTAGCCTCTTGCTGGAGTGTTAAATGGAACAGCAGGAAGCTTCACTTACAGGTGTATTTAAATATTAGTGGGATTTAAATAAGGGTTACACATTTTGTCTACCTCTTTATTATATTTCTTTCCAAAGAACATTCTAGCCAAAAGACCATCAGGAAGGTTAGCTCTTAGATTCTGCAACATGCATGGCATCTATGGCAACTAGTTATTGGATGATAGTTACATATATGAGCAACACCACATCATGACGTTTTGTACTTCCTATAAAGCAAACACCTACAGAGTTTGAGAGAATTTACTGCTCTTCTTGGCTTCTACAAAATTTAGAAGCATTTACTGAAATTTGAGAGCTATATAACATGTATGGATCTAAAAGTATGTAAGCACTTAGAAAGATGATTAAACACATGGAAATTATATTTTAGACATGAATTAAAACACATGTTGAGGGGACACAAGAGTACAAAGACCATGGTTATATAAGGAATGCAATATGATTGCAAAGGAATGAATTTACAAGTTGTGGTTTTTCACTCTACCAATTTTTCTTCCATAGAAACAGATACTGTGGCAGCAGTTTTATTGAACTTAAGTATTTGCATGCTAATTGCCAGCAATACAAGGAACACAAAGTGAATAAGTCATTTCTATCACTTCTATCCATGTTCTACAGAAACCAAAGAAGAACTTATTCAAATTTCAATTCTTTGAAAATGGTTTCATCTCTGTGTAGTTTTAATTTGAAAACTGATTTGTTGCTGTTGTTCAGTCACTAAGTTGTGTCTGACTCTTGGCAACCCATGGGCTGCAGCACGCCAGTCTCTTCTATCCTCCACTATTTCCTGGAGTTTGCTAAAATTCATCTCCACTGAGTTGGTGATGCTATCTAACTATCTCATCCTCTGCCACCCCTTTCTCCATTTACCTTTAATCTTTCCCAGCATGAGAGTCTTTTCCTGAAAAGATCTTTTCTTGAAAGCCAATAGTGGTATGCTTACAATAGCCAACTCTACAAACAGTATTTATATTATTTCACTCACAAAATGGTGACCTCTTTTCTAAAAGAAATTGCAAACTTAAATTCAAAACTAAAAGTAAAAATAGGAGAATGTGTAACCATCACAAACTATTCAATTACTCACCTATTAAAAATAATTAATCATGTGACCTAGTTAAAATAATCTTTCAAGAATTTTGAGAAATACAAAGATAAGAAATAGTCCCTACCCCCAACCTAGTATTTAAGTTAAATTTCCTAAACTGGAAGAACAGGGACACAGTGGTAAAGAAAAAACATGACTTAATGCTGGCCAAAAGATGAACAGAATAAGTGAGAAAGATGAGATTTCAATCCCCCGACTTGAGCAGAGAGAGAATCAGTGAAGACCTCTTATGAAGGAGGCTGTATTTCAGAGGATACCAAGAAGCTGAATTTACACTGATAGAAATATAAGCAAATGAAGGAGAAAGGCAAAATAATTCATATCAACAAAACAAGACCTGGCTCCAGTGGAAAGTTGCAGTTGAATTTTGTTAGAAAGAAGGAAAAAAGATATAAGGTAGGACATATTCCGTAAACAAGTAAAGATGGTAGAGTGAAGTAGAGAGCATCAGAGTTTTCTTTTGGGTATCTTTGCTTGATGTTGATGTATAAGATTGTAGTTGTTGACTTAAAAAATATTCATAACCTAAATGTAGAGAGTTATGTATTATGTTGTGGGAGTTTTTAGGACATCAAGCCTAGGAAGCAACATCTCTAGTGACGTGAGAGAACTGCTCGAAGGAGACGCGGGGAGGAGCCAGATCATATGAAGTTCTGCAACAAAGGGGAGGTAGTCTTCACATCAAAAGATTATCGTTAATTAAAGAAAACAGGATATCCTAAGTTAAGGAATTTAGCACTTTTCTATGTATAGGAAGATGCAAGAGTGTGGGCTCACTGAAATCTTCATATTAATCTTAGCTATCTTGTGTTTTTCATATCCTGAGCTCCCTTGGGCTCACCGTGTGTGTGTGTGTGTGTGTGTGTGTGTGTGTGTGTGTGTGTGTGTGTGTGTGTGTGTGTGTTTAGTGCGGAGTGGGTATAGTCTGATGGCTGTTAGATTCCAGGTATTCTTCTTCTTCCTGAGTGCCCTTACAGCTCACCAGATCATATTGGAAAGCTGCAATCACTGATGACTATGGCATCCTTGTTTATTGATACAACAGGAAATATTTTACTTCTCACTGGAAAGTGGAAAGACTGATTGGCTGGGAGTTGCATGCATGCTAAATCACTTTATTCTTGTCCAACTATTTGTGACCCTATGGACTGAAGCCCACCAGTTATCTCTGTCCATGGGATTCTCCAGGCAAGAATACTGGAGTGGGTTGCCATAGCCTTGTTCAGGGAGATCTTTCCCACTCAGGGATCAAACCAGCATCTCCTGCATTAGAGGGAACTTCTTTACCACTAGTGACACTTGAGGGAGACTACATTCTAAAAAGTTTGATTTTAAAAAGGGACAATGAGAATGAAAAGAAAGGAACACTTTGAGATACAAAAAGACTTATTAACTAAATCTTTTATGGTGTGAAGCAGCAGGGTGTTAAGATTCCAAGCCAGAATGACTTGGAGCATGTTGGTTCCATCAGCAATATAGAGAGCAGAGGAAGGATGATGGTGGCCTTAGATATAAATTCAGTGCTCTGAATGATTAGTATAATACTGATATATCATCCCAGTGGCTTAAAGACCTTGGGAAAGGGGCCAGGAATTAAAAAAAAAAAGTATAGTAATCATTTGACTTGAGCTAATGATCGAATGTTTCTGAGTTGATATTAACAGCTATTTTATAAGACTTCATCCATAAGTGAAGTGAAGTGAAGTCGCTCAGTCGTGTCCAACTCTTTGCGACCCCATGAACTGTAGCCTACCAGGCTCCTCCCTCCATGGGATCCTCCAGGCAAGAGTACTGGAGTGGGTTGCCATTTCCTTCTCCAGGGGATCTTCCCAACCCAGGGATCAAACCGTGGTCTCCTGCATTCCAGGCAGACACTTTAACCTCTGAGCTACCAGGGAAGTCCAACTTCATCCATGGAAACAAACAATTTTAATTTGATTTGATTGAACATTTGGAAAAAACAGGCATTATAATCTAAACTTGACTAAATGGGATTATCCCATGTGTAGAAAAATAGCAAAATATTGAGAAATGGAAAGCTATTACCCATATCTATAGATATTCATTCATATATGTGCATTCTCAATATACACACATAAAATATATGTGAAAAATATTTCTATAAAATATACAGATTTTCTGTAAATTTGATTGTGCATAAATGTCTATAAAAGATTAGCATTTATAATTTGTTACTGCCACATAAATTTTAGAAAAAAATATGGTATTATACTGAATTAAAGGGTTAAAATTTCTGCAAGATGATTTAGATAGTTCACTGAATCCAGCGACCTTCTAATTTGATTTCAGTTATTAATCACCTTTAACTCAACTCTATTTAGAATTGTGTATAAGTTTATTATAAATTCTAGTACTGTTGAATGTAATCAGACAGTGCACTTTTTATTTATAATCTTAAAAGAAAATATTTTTATATCTTGGATTGGATTGTGTCTTTAGGCAGTTGTGCTCATATATACTTTGTGTACTGTTTTTATGTCAAAGAGAATTTTCTTTTTGAGGAAGCTAATCAGTTACTATCATCCTTTCAGTTCAGTTCAGTCGCTCAGTCATGTCCGACTCTTTGCAACCCCATGAATCGCAGCACGCCAGGACTCCCTGTCCATCACCAACTCCCGGAGTTCACTCAGACTCGTGGCCATCGAGTCAGTGATGCCATCCAGACATCTCATCCTCTGTTTTCCCCTTCTCCTCCTGCCCCCAATCCCTCCCAGCATCAAAGCCTTTTCCAGTGAGTCAACTCTTCGCATGAGGTGGCCAAAGTACTGGAGTTTCAGCTTTAGCATCATTCCTTTCAAAGAACACACAGGGTGGATCTCCTTCAGAATTGACTGGTTGGATCTCATTGGAGTCTAAGGGATGCTCAAGATTCTTCTCCAACACACAGTTCAAAAGCATCAATTCTTTGGTGCTCAGCCTTCTTCACAGTCCAACTCTCACATCCATACATGACCAGTGGAAAAACCATAGCCTTGACTTGATGGACCTTAGTCGGCAAAGTAATGTCTCTGCTTTTGAATATGCTATCTAGGTTGGTCATAAATTTTCTTCCAAGGAGTAAGGGTCTTTTAATTTCATGGCTTCAATCACCATCTGCAGTGATTTTGGAGCACCCTCCACCAAAAAAAAAAAGTCTGACACTGTTTCTACTGTTCCCCATCTATTTCCTAGAAGTGATGGGACCAGATGCCATGATCTTCGTTTTCTGAATGTTGAGCTTTAAGCCAACTTTTTCATTCTCCACTTTCTCTTTCATCAAGAGGCTTTTTAGTTCCTCTTCACTTTCTACCATGAGGGTGGTGTCATCTGCATATCTGAGGTTATTGATATTTCTCCCAGCAATCTTGATTCCAGCCTGTGTTTCTTCCAGTCCAGTGTTTCTCAGGATGTACTCTGCATATAAGTTACATAAGCAGGGTGACAATAGACAGCCTTGACATGCTCCTTTTTCTATTTGAAACCAGTCTGTTGTTCCATGTCCAGCTCTAACTGTTGCTTCCTGACCTGCATACAGATTTCTCACCCTTTAACTCAGTGAAAATTGTAGTGGCCTCCTTTACTTTGGCCTGAATCCAATAATACATTTAAGCAACTCTGTGAAAAGAAAATGGATGTCTTTGAAATATGTTCCCATAATTTTGTACTTTAAAGAAAGGAGACATACAATGAATTATGTGGACTCTTTTTCAAGCTTTTGCTTTATCCATTGAAGTTTTTATTTTACTATTCAGTTGCCCAGCATCTAATTCTCTTAGCAATGCTGTCCAGGTGCTGAGAGTCAGTTTCTTATGTGAGGGTAAGATCCAGGCTTAAATTTCACCCACCACTGCAACCTCGGTACTAATAAAGTGACTTGCACACATCAGAGGCTGAAAGCCAGACACTCATCCCAACAACAATTAATTTGGACACATCTTAATATACAAGCCCATTTCTCAGTCTCAGATTTAATTTGATGCTTCAGATGGAATCCTATTTGTGAAAATCAAATAGAGGTTAACTGAAGATTAGGCTGTCCTGCTGTTTAAATGTCCTCAGCTTTGATATGACGCCAGTGTGACATCTAGGTTTTATTTCTGCTCCCATATCAGTTCTATCTTCCTGCCTCAGAGATCATTTCATCATGTCAGTTAACAAACATGAGTAGTGCAAAAGAATTAGTATGCTTGTCACAGCTGGTATCATTTCGGAATCCTCTTGTAACACCCTGGAATATAAAAGACAGGGAAAACGATGCTTGCTTAGTGCAGCTCAATGTCTATGAAAGATTGGTGTCCTGAAGCGATACATCATACCTTATACTGTCAGTTTTAAAAAGCCCTTTCATTCGAAACAAAGAGTTTGTAGGAGTATTTTTTAAATGCAGAATGCTGTACAATAGTCAATATAAATAATAATACACATTTTGGGTCAACAACTTTGTATACACCAAAGGTTGTATAACAGAAAGAGACATTATTAGTCAAGAATGTATACATTTGTTTGTAGAGTGAGTTTATTTGTAGAGATCTGGCTCCTCTATAATCTGTATTCCTTTTTAGCATAGTAGTATGTGTTTGTAACAGCCTTATAGAAGTTGATGTCTTTGTATATAGACCGACCTACCCTTAAGGGACCTTACTTTTTCAACAGCTGCAGCTGTTTCTGTTTTCTGTGTTTTCTATAAATATTTTTACTTTGGTACTTTGCCCCAGGCACTACTGGTGAAACAGACAATTGGAAAACTTGAAATTATATAAAACATATTATCTAGCTCTAATGTATATATATATGCTAATTACCTTTAATTCATTTTCTCTCCTCTTCCTAGAAAAACAATTTTAAAAATTATGCAACTGTGAAAAACAATTCTTTTTTAAAGTATCCTGTGTTGATTTATGAATTTATTGGCCATATATAAATTGAAATATCAAAAATACATGCATTTTAAATTTCACAGAAATGGTATAATAATTTTACTGTATTGACACATACACCTAGAATATAAGGCCTTAATTTAAATATTCAATGGCTCATAACTCATCTCTTGGTCTTTCCATAATACAATTATACTGTCAATTTATATACCACATATACTTATGAATATACATGTATTAATATTTTGCATTTAGTTCTTGCTGCATTTAATTGAAGTATACTTAGCACTTAAATTTAGAGATTCTGAGATGTTCATGGAAATATATTTAGTGTAACTTGCTTGTTTTTGGACAACGTGTGGTAAAGACACTGAATAAAGCAGACAGATTGTCTAAAATAAAGTAGCCTCTAGCCTTTTAAAAATCAAGTCAAACTTTGGCCAATCTATAAAGTCTCTTGTTCGAGCAGTTCATTTCCCTTCATATCTTTAGTCGTATATTCAGTTTTTTAATTGTATATTCAGTTTTTTAATTGTATCTTAAGTATACGGTATTATTCACTAAGAAGCAAAGTTAATCTTGCATATTTCGCTCTTATATTAAGATGTGCTCTTTGTTTACATTAAAGTTTTATTGATATCCTTGTAATATCGAAAACTTGGCTTAGCCAATTTGTTGTTGCTATTGTTTTTCATTTTCCTCTCAATAAAGCCAAAACCAAAGGTAATAAAACATTGAAACAAGTTCTTCTATGTAATTTTTATATGTTTTAGCCTTAGGGTTGAATGTAAGTGAATTATTTTTTTTTAATATAAACTTTAGGTTTCTGAATAAAGATTTGATAAGTTAAAATCAACTGTGAACTGTGGGTTTGAAATAGCTCATAGAACCCAGAATTCTACAACAAAGTCTTGATTTTTCAGTGTTCCAGAAAAGCTTTTTCTTTCTCTTTCTTTTTGTCAGATTGACTGACACTAAAATTTCCAACAGTAAAATTCACCCTTTTGAATGTGCATTTGTTGTGTGTTTAACAATACTATCACAATCAATATATGAAAATTTTCCATTATCCCTAACAATTATCCTTAACAATTCCCTCCTGAAACTTTACTGTTAACCCCTCTCCCAGCTTCTGCTCATAGAAACCTCTAAAGTATTCTGTCTCATATTTTTACCTTTTCAAGAATTTTTTATAAATAGAATCTTACATTATATTACATTTTGAGTGTCACTTTTAATTGTCTTGCATTTGTAATAATGCCACTGCTAAATTTATTTGGCTGTTTATAATATCTAATAGAAAAAAACAGCCTTATCAAATATGGATGTTGTAGAAGGTATACTTCTAATTTGACTTATATAGATGATAAAAGAATATGTTTTGCTCTTCCCAAATTATTACTAATATTTCTATGTGCAGCTCATGATAAAATCTAAGGAGTAATCACTGTGGATCACCAGGATATATTTAATAATTTATTCAAATTTATTTTTAAAATGATTTTGTTATTCAGTATCTTCTCCCTGACTCCCTGCATTGTCACTTTTGCTTCATATACCCTATTAGTATTTACTAAGACCAGCTGGTGATTTATGGATATTTAAATTATTTTAGTTTTTTCCTACTGTTCTAAAATACTGTATACTATCTGATGAACTTTCAAAAAACAGTGACTTAGAATAATGAAGTGTACTATTGTTTATTAATGCCTATATTTTTTTCTTAAAAAGTGAATTAAATAGTATAATTAATAGAGATATATGTATTTGTAGAGAGAGTATATTATTTTAATAACTGGGGTAAGCTCAGTATTTGGCACTGAGTTTTCAGTAATGTTAATATTTTTAGGGAATTCCTTTCGGTTATGCCATGTTTATATTTCTCTTCTGAAAAGATTACATCAAAGGAATTCTTGAGTTGAATTGCCTTCAGGATAAAATTGGCTATCATTTAGAACTTTGAAGCCCCAAACTGAGCCTTGATTTGCCTCTCTATTGTATGAGATAATATATTTTCTGTTATGTTTTCATTTATCCTTACATTAGTCCTATAAATTCATTATTAGTACTTTCATGTTATAAACTTAGTATTCTGTGTTTGTTTGTTTTTTTTTTCTTTTTCTGTCTTCTAGTATTTTCCTCAGATGTTATTTCAGATGTTGGCTTGAATTTAATCTCTAGGTGATACATCGGTAATTTTATCTGTAAAGAATCTAGATAGAGAAAGGAAATGAAATCAATTTTTATATTAGTCATAAAATAAAAAAAAATTTAAAGGGCAGTTTTGTTGCTTAATTGCTCTATATATTGAGAACGTATGTGGCTACCTGGGGGTAGAGAAGGCCTTCTTATCTTTTGTCTTTTGATATCTTGTAACTCTCCTGTCTTGGTTGGGGACCTGAGGGACTATCATTCTCATTGTCCCTCGTCATTTTCTTCAGAAGAATCTCTTTGTTACACACTAGTTCACATTTAAAACAACTCACTGCTTATAATAAAACATGAACAGGATGTGAACTCTTGCTTCCCTTTTTACCATCCCTTACCATCCTTGTGTAGATTTGGCTAATTTTCGTAAATGGTGTACAATCACCCAGATGCTCCAGGTTTTGGATAGCTTTATGCACTCCACACAAATTCTGTCAACACCTGGTTTTAAATGAAGCCCAGACATGAGTCTTTCTGCACTTCACCTCCAGTGAAGTGAAGTGAAGTGAAGTCGCTCAGTTGTGTCCGACTCTTTGCGACTCATGGACTGTAGCCCATCAGGCTCCTCCATCCATGGGATTCTCCAGGCAAGAATACTGGAGTGGGTTGCCATTTCCTTCTCCAGGGGATCTTCCCAACCCAGGGATCGAACCCAGGTCTCCCACATTGCAGGCAGACGCTTTAACCTCTGCACCACCAGGGAAGCCCCCAAGTCCGTTTCACTACCATCTGATGCTTAGAGTACTGAGAGAAGCTTCTGGCAGTCTTGCTTTCACAATAATCCTCCCGGTACCTCAGTTGATTCATGCCCTGCCTATCACTCTGAACTCATTAAAAAAAAAAAAAAAAAATTTCCCTCTGAATTAGCTTCCCATCACTTCTCTAACAAATGACCACAAACTTAGTGGTCACAACCAACACAGAGTTGTTTTGGGGATCAGCTTTCAAATGACCACACCCTTGAATCTGCTGAAACTAAAGGTGGCTTATTAAGTCAACTTTTTATAGCCTCTGCTGTGATTTTGCTTGTTATTCCTTCTGCCCAGGATATGGCCTCTTAACATTAGGAGTCTGTTCAAAAGACATTTTCTCAAAAAATCTTCTCTGTCTCCATATTTAAAAACTCTTTCCTTCTTCTCATCTGTTTTTAATGTTTATCCTTTTCTTTGTAGCTCATACTGCTCTTATGTTATTTTATTTGTTGATTGTCTAGTTGGCTGTGCCATCATAAGTCAGGGTATTATCTAGTGATGCATTCCTTGGATTAACTGTATTGACAAGAACACAGTCATTTGTTGATAAACATTATATTATTCCAGTTGCACTAATGAGTAAACTGAGATTCACAGCTGTTATGTTTAAGATCACAAAGCTATAAGTGGTAGATTGAGATTTCATCTCAGATATGTCTAACTTTAAAACCTACAGTTTTTATTATTACCTCTTTTTTCTAAGGAAAATAACTTTAACCATGACTCCACGACCTTTATTAATGTGCATATACATAGCCACAAGAAAAAAAACAAATGCAGAAAGACTTTATTTGCATTTTTCCCCCAAGGAATCCTGAGAAGAATACACTTTAAAAATGCTATTAAAAAAATTTTTTTTTTCCTTGATATTGTACCCATTTGGAATCCATTCCATTATCACATGGGAATTCAAGCACAGGGAATAAGTCCTTGAATATGTTATAATTATGGGCTTTAAAATGCTAGTTATCTATCTTCCTAAAAATGATTCTGGAATGTTAAATGTAATCATTTTGGGGTAGTTTTAGAGAAAAATCCATAAGAAATCTCTAGATTTTAATTCAATTTGAAATACCTATAATATATGTACAATGTTTTTTAATATGTGCAATGCTTTCTGCTTATCATTTCTTTAAAAATAAATATTGAAACCCCACCACATGAGTGATTATAATCAATATATAAAAACTTACTATACTATTTATTTTTTAAAATAAATTTTCTTCTGGAGTGGCATGTCCTTTGTAATTTTTTTTTGGCACAATTTATCAAACTGTTTGTCAACCAACCAAATTTTTGAATCACTGCATTCTTATGAAATAGTTCTTTTGATATGTGAAAAAAACAAGAATTTCATCATGTTGACTATGTTTTGAAACACAACTGTTTTCCCTTTTTGGAGACTTGATTTTACTAAACAGATAACCTAGTGAACTTGCCTTAAGCTTTAAAAATCCCTTCCAACTCTATTCAGAGTTATTGAGTGTAAACATAATTAAATTTAGCATGTTTAGATCAATCCTAAATGCTCATTCAATATGGTAAGAAAAAAGCACACAATGAGTCTTAAAGGACAGGAGTACATTTGTTCCCTGTGTTGTTCAGAAACAGCCAAATGGAATGAAAGCATTCCAGACCATTTTTTTCCTTCCAGTGATTAAAAATGCTACTAAACTTATAACTGTGCTTAGTTGCTCAGTTGTGTCTGACTCTTTAGGACTCCATGGACTGCAGCCCACCTGTCCCCTCTGTCCATGGGGATTCTCCAGGCAAAAATACCTTGCCATGCTCTTTTTCAGGGGACCTTCTCAACCCAGGTCTCCCACATTGCAAGTGGATTCTTTAGCTACTGAGCCGGCAGGGAAGCCCAAGAATACTGGAGAGGGTAGCCTATCCCTTTTCCAGGAGATATTCCAGACCAGGGAAGATCTAGGTTCTCCTGTATTGCAAGCAGATTCTTTATCAGCTGAGCTACTAAGGAAGCCAAAATCAAAGAATGACATATCATTGACTTTGGCAGTATGGACATAAATACATTAAATTAACTAAAATATTTTATTTTTGCATAGTTTAGCCTCTATTCTTAATTCATTGACTATGCTGGCAGTTCACACATCTGGCAGTTTGAGATGTTTTCTTTGAGACACAAAGACAACAACAAAATTCTATCCTCTTATCTGGTGTAAAGTTTTAAACAGATTTTAGACCTTTACTTGGGGATATTTCTGGAATATGCTCCTTCTTTCACCTTGATCATATTGTTGAACCGGAAAACTGAATATAACAATGCTATAACCATTTGGACTTACTAATTTGAATGTTTAATTACATACATATCATTTAAAGTGAATGAATGCAGGATTAAACATATTTCTCAAGGTATCTTTGTAAGTCAATAACAATAAATTTATAAATTTTGTTGAAAATGTTTTAGTATATTAAAGCAATACTGAAGAACCAATTTCAAGTGGTTAAATAGATTTAACAGATTTAAAAGAGATTTTATTTTTGTCTTAATGAGTAACACTCTTGTTATAAAAATGTCTAAATTGAATTAATTTTGACTATTTAGTAAATTTATATGAATGGAATTTTGGGATACGAAACAACTGGGACCTTGTAAAAAAGTTGTTCAGACTTCATTCATCTTGGCAGTATACACAGTATATTCTTAAGAATAATACTTTATTAATGTTACCTTTTATAAATTTAGGTTGAGTGAATGAACAGATTAGGTGACATGTATATGTAGAAAAGGAAATCAGAAAATCTGACATTTTTGAAAACTGATATAATATAGTGTCAGAGAATCAGTTTTGGTCATTAAAGCAAGCCTTGTAATGCTCTGAAACTAAAATTTACTATGAACATGGTAGGCAATTTTATGAGCATTGTCTTAAATTATTTAGAATATTTAACATTAAAACCAGTTACTGAAATGAACCAAAACATGCTTTGAGAACACGTTGATGTTTTAGCATTCCTCAGTAACCAGGTTGTGTTCATGAAAGATCAATACATTATAATTTGCAATTTAAATTTTATTAAGTTATCTTGCATCTGGTCCCAGCACTTCATGGAAAATAGGGAAACAATGGAAACAGTGACAGATTTTATTTTTGAGGGGCTTCAAAATCACTGTAGATGGTGACTGCAGCCATGAAATTAAAAGACAATTGCTCTTTGGAAGAAAAACTATGACCAACCTTGACAGCATATTAAAAAACAGAGATTATTTTGCCAGTAAAGGTCTGTCTAGTGAAAGTTATGGTTTTTCCAGTAGTCATGTATGGATGTGAGAGTTGGAGTACGCAGAAAGCTGAGCAACGAAAAACTGATGCTTTTGAATTGCAGTGTTGGAGATTCTATAATCTCTAATAATATAAGCTATTTGGAATTAATGTTGAAATTTCACAATTCAGTTCTATACATAAATATGTTAGCAATATCTATGTGGTACGTCTTTGGTAGCACATATTCATTCAGAATTAAGGAAATTCAGTTGTCTTTAATACATATCCTTTTAGAGAAATAATGAAAATAGTGAGTATTAAGCAATGTAAAACATCTAGAGTATTGTATAATACTATAATCCAGACTAAGCTCAGAAGCTTGTCAAGAAGTTGAAAGTAGGATATGCCTGTTGGCATGCAGGTTCTAAATCTTTGAGTAATGGTAATCCATGAACCTGTGCATTTTAACTTCTAACTATTAATAATTTAGTCAAAGATGCCCATTCTCTAACAATCATGGATAAATGTGATTATTAAGCATGATAAATACTCAATACTGTCATACCAAGATAAGACTAAATCCATGAAATTAGTAAATCTTATGAATAAGTATGTGTGTGTAAATAGAAAATCTTAATGCTTAGGGGTGTGTGTGTGTGTGTGTGTGTGTGTGTGTGTGTGTGTGTGTTTAGCCAATTGCTTTATATAGTTAGTATCTAAAGGGTAATATGGTAAGCAAAATAAGCCAGACAAGGAAGACAAATACTATGTGGTATTATCATTTACATGTGGAATCTAAAAATAAAGGCTAATTTCACATAAACAGATTCTCCAACTTGTTAGCTCTTCCTCTTTAGGGCTCTGCTTCACACAGATATTTTTCAAAGAATTTAAAAAGTACCAAATGGAATAAACACCTAGTGAATTATAAAGCATGAATACATTGTAAAAAAATAAAAACAGAAAAATAGAAACAGAATAAAATAGTGGCGATGCAGAAGACATGGGTTCGATCCCTGGGTTGGGAAGATTCCACCAGAGAAGGAAAAGGCTACCCACTCCAGTATTATGGCCTGGAGAATTTTATGGACTGTATAGTTTGTGGGTAGCAAAGAGTTGGACATGACTGAGCGAATATCACTTCACTTCACTCAAGGGCTAGAGAGAGGGAAAATAGGGTGATGTAAGTCAAAGGGTACAAATGTTAGCTGTGAGAAGTGTATGTTCTGAGGATCTAATGTGACTCTAGTTAATAAAATGGTCTTGTAAAGGTGAAAATTGCTGAAAGTAGATCTTACCATACACAAATGAATTACCTATGTCTACTACATGAGTTGACCGGTGTGTAATTATCTTGATCTTGGTAATCATATTACCAAGATATATGTGTATATCAAATCATCACACTGTACACTTTAAACATATACAATTATACTTGTCAATTATTCTTCAATAAAGCTTAAAAAAGAAGAATGAGAAAACAAGGGACTATTGAGTTGAACCACACTGCTTTACACTGACATCTTAAAATACTGATATAGGTTGAAGCACAAAATTCAATAATAAACATTTTGTAAAATCAGAGTTCATACATATTGAATCATATACAAATCAATAAGAAATCTACAAAAACAAATGGGCAGGAGAAAAAAAAACAACAACAAAATAAAAACCCTCTCTCTCCCAAATTAACATGTTTCCCAGCTAAGTCTGCCAACATGTTCTTAATTATTTCCAGTTTTGGTATTAAGGCACATTGGGAATTGAATACACCATAACAGTCCTCACATAAGAATAACAATTTCATACAGAAACAATTAACAGATGTTTTATTTTTAAGTTGGGGATTCTGGTCACAGAGTTTGTAGAACAGCTATGAAATTAGGATGACTTAATAAAAATACCCCTGTATCATTTACCACTCTAAATTTATTTTTTCCAGAAAATAAATGTTCTAGCTTACTCTCTTAAAGGTGCATTTAAAATACTGCCTTTTTCTATGAAAACTGACTAAGTACTCGGTAGAAGATATGTTACGCTACTGCTACTGAAGTTTGACTCTTATGAGTGTGGCTTATAGAAAGTCCCAGAAGGATATAAAATAGTCTATTTAGCTTAAGTTTATATAAACTCCATTACTCTGTAAGGTTCAAAAGGAATAGCTACTATATTTCTGTGATTCAGTTTTCTTGTTGCCTATTTCTTTCTAATAACCAGAAGTATCTTCAGTTTTTTTTTTTTTTTTTTTGTCCTTAATCCAGAGATCTAAGAGAGATCTGAATGGGAAAACATGATTGTACTTATTAACCTAGTGGAAAATATTGCTTTCAGCTGAACATAAGAATGAGTGTGAAAATTTTCACCTTTAACTTATAGTTGCACAACAGAGAAGTCAGGATCACTAGAAATATAAAAGGCTTGTGAAATATAAATAAATAAAAACATATCATTCAAATTGAACTTATAATCAAAATGTGATTTTAATAGTTTATGAATACATTATTTATATCAAAGGAGGAATCCTTTTGATAATCAATGAGTTGAACAGAGGCTGGAAAGCTAGGAATATCGATAAAAAATTCTACAAAAAGTAGAACAAATAATAAATTAAATACATTAAAGATAGATTAAAAGAGACAATTTAAGGGATGCAAAAAAAATTATAACAACACAAGAAAGACTCTATACATGGACATCACCAATTGGCCAACATTGAAATCAGACTGATTATATTCTTTGCACCCAAAGATGGAGAAGCTCTATACAAGCAGCAAAAACAAGACCAGGAGCAGACTGTGGCCCAGATCGTGAACTCCTTATTGCTAAATTCAGATTTAAATTGAAGAAAGGAGAGAAAACCACTAGATCATTCAGGTATGACCTAAGTGAAATCCCTTCCACTTACAGTGGAAGTGAGAAATAGATTTAAGGGACTAGATTTGAGAGAGTGCTTCATGAACTATGGACAGAGTTTCATGACATTGTACAAGAGACAGGTATCAAGACCACCCCCAAGAAAAAGAAATACAAAGAGGCAAAACAACTGTCTGAAGAGGCCTTACAAATAGCTGTGAAAAGAAGAGAAGCTAAAGGCAAAGGAGAAAAGGAAAGATATACCCATTTGAATGCAGAGTTCCAAAGAAGAGCAAGGAGAGATAAGAATGCCTTCCTCAGTGATCAGTGCAAAGAAATAGAGGAAAACAATAGAATGGGAAAAATTAGAGATCTCTTCAAGAAAATTAGAGATTTTCTCAGAGGTTCTTTGTGATTTTCTCAGAGGTTCCGCTTTTTCAACCAAGGGAACATTTCATGCAAAGATGGGCTCAATAAAGAACAGAAATGGTATGGACCTAACAGAAGCAGAATATATTAAGAAGAGGTGGCAAGAATACAAAGAAGAACTATACAAAAAGATCTTCATGACCCAGATAAACACGATGGCATGATTACTCACCTAGAGCCAGATATCCTGGAATGCAAAGTCAAGTGGGCTGTAGGAAGCATCACTGTGAAGAAAGCCAGTGGAAGTGATGGAATTCCAGTTGAGCTCATTTTAATCCTAAAAGATGATGCTGTGAAAGTGTTGCACTCAATATGCCAGCAAATTTAGAAGACTCAGCAGTGGCCACAGAACTGGAAACGGTCAGTTTTTCATTCCGATCCCAAAAAAGACAATGCCAAACAATGCTAAAACTACTGCACAACTACATTCATCTCACAGATTAGTAAAGTAATGCTCAAAATTTTCCAAGCCAGGCTTCAGCATTACATGAACCATGAACTTCTAGATGTTCAAGCTGGTTTTAGAAAAGGCAGAGGAACCAAAGATCAAAATGCCAACATCCTCTGCATCATTGAAAAAGCAAGGGAGTTCGAGAAAAACATCTATTTCTGCTTTATTGACTATGCCAAAGCCTTTGACTGTGTAGATCACAAGAAACTGTGGAAAATTCATAAAAAGATGGGAATACCAGACCATCTGACCTGCCTCTTGAGAAATCTGTATGCAGGTTGGGAAGCAACAGTTAGAACTGGATATGGAACAACAGACTGGTTCCAAATAGAGAAAGTAGTATGTCAAGGTTGTATATTGTCACCCTGCTTACTTAACGTATCTGCAGGTACATCATGAGAAATGCTGGGCTGGAGGAAGCACAAGCTGGAATCAAGATTCCCGGGAGAAATATCAATAACCTCAGATATGCAGATGACACCATCCTTATGGCAGAAAGTGAAGAAGAATTAAAGAGCCACTTGTTGACAGTGAAAAATGAGAGTGAAAAATTTGGCTTAAAGTTCAACATTCAGAAAAGTAATATGGCTTCTGGTTCCATCACTTCATGGGACATAGATGGGAAACAGTGACAGACTCTATTTTGGGGGGCTCCAAAATCACTGTAGATGGTGATTGCAGCCATGAAATTAAAAGACGCTTACTCCTTGGAAGAAAAGTTATGACCAAACTAGACAGCATATTATAAAGCAGAGACATTACTTTGCCAGCAAACGTCCATTTAGTCAATGCAATGGTTTTTCCAGTGGTCATGTATGGATGTGAGAGTTGGACTATAACAAAAGCTGAGCACCAAAGAATTGATGCTTTTGAACTGTGGTGTTCAAGAGTCCCTTGGACTGCAAGGAAATCCAGCCAGTCCATCCTAAAGGAAATCAGTCCTGCGTGTTCATTGGAAGAACTGATATTGCAGCTGAAACTTCTATCCTTTGGCCACCTGATGTGAAGTTCTGACTCATTTGAAAAGACTCTAATGCTGGGAAAGATTGAAAGCAGGAGGACCTCGGGATGACAGTGGATGAGATGGCTGGATGGTTCACCAACTCAATGGACATGAATTTGGGTAAACTCCATGAGTTGGTGATGTACAGGAAGGCTGGGCATGTTGTGGTTTATGGGGTCACAAAGAGTCGGACGTGACAGAGCATCTAAAGTGAACTGAACTGAATTGAACCAAATTTGATTAGTGAGTAGTCTCCTTTGAGAGCATTGTAAAATGGTATGGATGCCAGAAAGTTTTTGTAGGATAAGAATAAAGAAAAAGGGAAAGAAAAACAGAAAATATCTGATTCAATGCGGCCACATAGTCATTCTGGTTTGGGTGAAAAACCCCAGAGTTGCTTGGTGTTTGGGAAATCTTTGACTAGATAGACCACATTTCCTGTAAGACAAGGGAAGCATTTACAGGAACAAAAAAAAAGTTATCTAGGTTTCCTTGGCTAACCTAGTACCCTAGATACAGCACATAATATGGATGATGTTTTTTGTTTCATTTTTATGACTACATTTACTGTCATTCGGTTCGGTTCGGCTCAGTCACTCAGTCATGTCCGACTCTTTGCCACTCCATAAATAGCAGCACGCAGGCCTCCCTGTCCATCACCAACTCCCGGAGTTCACTCAGACTCATGGCCATCCAGTCAGTGATGCCATCCAGTCATCTCATCCTCTGTCATCCCCTTCTCCTCCTGCCCCCAATCCCTCCAAGCATCAGAGTCTTTTCCAATGAGTCAACTCTTTGCATGAGGTGGCCAAAGTACTGGAGTTTCAGCTTTACCATCATTCCCTCCAAAGAAATCCCAGGGCTGATCTCCTTCAGAATGGACTGGTTGGATCTCCTCGCAGTCCAGGGGACTCTCAAGAGTCTTTTCCAACACCACAGTTCAAAAGCATCAATTCTTCAGTGTTCAGCTTTCTTCACAGTCCAACTCTCACATCCATACATGACTACTGGAAAAACCATAGCCTTGACTAGACGGGTCTTTTTGACAAAGTAATGTCTCTGCTTTTCAATATGCTGTCTAGGTTGGTCATAACTTTTCTTCCAAGGAGTAAATATCTTTTAAAGCCAATAACAATTTTAACTTAAATGTTTACAAAATATCTCTTGGATTAAAATGAACTTTACCATTTTCTGATTATTCACAATATGCCTGCTTATCCTAAAAATTGTTTAGTTACTAAATCATATCTGACTCTTTTGTGACTCCATGGAATGTATCCACCAGGCTCCTGTGTCCATGAGATTTTCCAGTCAAGAATACTGGAGTGGGTTGCCATTTTCTTATCCAAATACAAAAAAATTTACTTACTTTGAATTACTATATATGGAGACTAACATATAACCATTGTTTTTTGTTTATTTAAAAGACCATAGCTCTCTTTTCTATTGAAACTTGTGTTTGCTCTTTCCAATGAATTAAAATGAAAAGACATTGCAAAGTAAATTTTTCAAAGATCCAACAGTTATTTTGTCTAACATATTTCTGGGGATTTAGCGAAAGTCTAACTAAAAGTGTTGTCCTTCAATCAAATAGGTTCCAATAATGATTAAAAATTCCATATTTATTTTTTATAGTAAAAGTCATTAACCTTAAAATCGTTCTGAACTATAGATTGGGTACATACTTAGATTCAGAGCTTTCCCCCCTCCAGTCCCTTCAACATTATTTGTTTTAATAAAGAGTCAAGTTTTAAAACATCTTCTGAAAGTTTTTTCTCCTCATCAACTACTTTCAGAGGAAGCAAATGGAAAGATTTATGAAGGGGAAAGAAAGAAAGAAAAGAAGGAAAAAGGAAAGACGGAGGGAAGAAATTTAAAAAGGAAAAAAAAATTGGAAGCAAGAGGTTCAGGTAGTATTCTCTTGTATTTATTTAAAATATGGATGCCACAGCCAAACACTTTATCTTTCTTATGCTCAGCTGGAGGAAGTGATGAGCTGGAACACATCTGTTGGTTCTGGCTGCCCTAACGAACCCCTTCTTTGTAGGGTACTCTGTTGTAATCATAGATATTGACATCCATTTTAAGCTTTATTTAAATGCTTTGGCTTTGCATCTGAAATAAATCATCACATTTTCTTGATAGGTAATACTGATTCTTGTGCTTTCTGCTTATGGTTCTGGCTTTGTATTTGCAACATGGAAGAAAAGTACTATGAATTATTAATTAGACCATTGATTTGAAATATCCATTTTTTTTTTTACTTGAAGTATACTAGATTTAGAATGTTGTGTTTCACATATATAGCACAGTGATATACATATATGTATATATGTACATACGGATATACATTAGTTCAGTTCAGTTCAGTCACTCAGTCATGTCTGACTCTTTACGACCCCATGAATCGGAGCACACCAGGCATCCCTGTTCATCACCAACTCCCCGGAGTTCACGCAAACTCATGTCCTTCGAGTTGACGATGCCATCCAGCCATCTCATCCTCTGTTGTCCCCTCCTCCTCTTGTCCCCAATCTCTCCCAGCATCAAAGTCTTTTCCAATGAGTCAACTCTTCACATGAGGTGGCCAGAGTATTGGAGTTTCATCTTTACCATCAGTCCTTCCAATGAACACGCAGGACTGATTTCCTTTAGGATGGACTGGTTGGACCTCCTTGCAGTCCAAGGGACTCTCAAGAGTCTTCTCCAACACCACAGTTCAAAAGCATCAATTCTTCGGCACTCAGCTTTCTTCACAGTCCAACTCTTATCCATACGTGACCCCTGGAAAAACCATAGCCTTGACTAGACGGACCTTTGTTGGCAAAGTAATGTCTCTGCTTTTGAATATGCTATCTAGGTTGGTCATAACTTTCCTTCCAAGGAGTAAGTGTCTTTTAATTTCATGGCTGTAATCACCATCTGCAGTGATTTTGGAGCTCCCCAAAATAAAGTCTGACACTGTTTCCATGTTTCCCCATCTATTTCACGTGAAGTGATGGGACCACATATATATAGGGATAATATTTTTTCAGATTATTTTATCTTATAGATTATTACAAAATATTGAATATATTGAGCATAGTTATATGAGTTCACTGACTTACATAGTAGGTCCTTGATTTGATATATTCTAAGCTCAGTTTTTTGTTTATTTGGCACATTTTCATTAAAATATTGTTTTGTTATTTGCCTAGCTAGTGAATCTAGGGCATAGTGAATCAGGGCATAGTCATGTGCCTGAATTTATGAAGACTGTTCCATCTCAGGAGTATACTGAAACCGGTCAATATTTCAACACTCCTTAATGGAAATCTAGTCTCATATTGAAATTTACCAATGAAGAAACAAAATTGAGACTCTGTCCTTTAGAAAATAAAGGTCTGTGTATTTTATATTCAGCATCAGTGACTTATTTGGATATATTTATTTTGTTCCCCAGTAAAACAGTTTTCTAGAATGTTGAAAAAGGATTTTTGGAGTCTATTATTTATTTATTTAATATGGAAAAAATACTAAATGCATAATTTCACTTGTATAAAATTAAGTAATTTCTCTCAAAATATCAACACTACTACAATATTACAATGATTATTTATTAAAATGAGAACTAAACTAGAAAAAGCTAATTAAATATATTTAATATAGACTTAGGTTCTATTCATTGTGGATTCTTGCAAATGGTTCAGTGGTTGGATTATGTTCAGCAATATGCATTAAGTAGATAGACAGATGTGAAAGAGACATGGAGACAGATGTGCGAGGGAGAACTATATTTTATACAAATTAAAATTACTAAGCAAAACAGTTCCTTTAGAGTATTTCTTTTCTGCAGACTGTCTTTTCCTAAACCAAATTTAGGAAAAAGAGGTATATGCAACATTCATCATTTAAGGAGTTAATAAACCTCTAAAATTCTGTGATCTCAACACGTTAACAATGCAAATGGTAATTACTATACAGTCAACTGAGTTTATACTCGAATAATACAATACATGAACACACCGAAACTTACAAAACTAAAGCTTGTTTCACAAAATAATGTATGTTTCTTTACCTACCAAGTTGAAAACATTTATAAAAATAAACCACACATTTGGATATCTACAGAGAAATTTCACCTCCTACTATCTTCAGGCTGTACAGAAACAGGAAAGAAACATTAATGCTAACTTAAGTTAGATAAAGAAAAGGGAATCAATTTAAAATACTGTGATTGTGAGAGTGTGTGTGTGTGTGTGTGTTTGGGAGACAAGAGAGAAATTGTGTGCACGTCCCTGACTTGGGTTCTAACTCTGGTTATATTATCACTTGATTATAAACCTACTGATCTAGGACTAGTTTAATTTTGATTTGTTGGTTTTGTAGACACCTTTGCCATCTTACCTAGGGACCAGAGCCTGACGGCTAAGAGTGTGCATTCTGTCCTTAGACATACATTCTCCATTCTGCACACCTAAGAGTTACATGAATTTGGAGTGGTTACAGAATCTTTACATCTTAATTTTCCAGTTTGTGAGAAAGAATTACAATCCCTAATTTATAGACTTCTTTGGGAATATATGATACATGGAAATCACCTATCATAATGAATAGCAATATTCAATAAACTTTTCCCAAACTTTGAAATGATATCATGGAAAATAACTGCATTCATCTTAGAATCATGTTACGGCATGAGGAGACAATCTCAATATAATATTTGTTTTTAGTTTAATTAACAGAATCAGGGCATTTGAAGCTGGTTATTTCATTGGGAGTCCATTAAGGGATATACGGATATTTGTAAGCAGACATTTTTTTTTTCTGTGCATCAAATAAGTCTTGTTTCAGGGATGGGTAACTGAAAAGGCTTACACTACTACCTAATATGCTATTTATTTTTATGCACATATAATCCTATAAAATAATAGCACAGACATTTAATAAGTTACATTTAATGAATATCTAAGGAGATTGAAATTAGAAGTTGTGCATCTTATAATAATCATTAGCTAATAACAGCTCAATAAATTACTGTTAGAGAAAATTATGAATGGAAAAGAAAAAGCTAAAATGGAGTCATACTTGTTCGGCTTAAATGTGGTGATTGTTTATCACATTTTAAATCTAAGTTATTAAATAAATTCTGAATAGACCTATTTGAAGGGTACTACTTTTATCATTTTGCAGCATACTTCATTAACTAAAAGGTGCCTTATTCCTGCATAATACCCTATGTGTTGACTCTTTAGAAAGTAATAGCTGCAATGTCTATATTTTCCTGTGATCCATGGATAAGCTGAACATTCCTGGTAGAATCTGTATGTTTTACTTCAGTGCTACACTTACACATTAATGTGACTATGTTTTACCAATTAGAATTAGGCTGCTGGTAGCTTGCTTGTCACTTGTTCCCTTCTTCCTACTGGTGTTTTAAAAGCCTATATGGCAAAACAAATACAGTATTGTAATTAAAAAAATAAATAAATTTAATTTAAAAAAAAAGGGAAAAAATTAAAAAATAAAAGCCTATATTCTGGCAGTAGCAAACCTTTTCTATTTTTTTACCTTTGCCTCTGATTTTTTATTTAAGACATTGCTTTAAAGAGAATCGGATATTGGGGGTTCTGAATTTCACTGTGCTGTGTTGTGCTTATTTGCCCTGTTGTGTCCAAATCTTTGCCATCCCATGGACTTTAACCCACCAGGGTCCTCTGTGCATGAGATTTTCCAGGCAAGAATACTGCAGTGGGTTGCCATTTCCTTCTCCAGGGGATTTTCCTGACCCACTGATCAAACCCATGTCTCCTACAGTGGTATAGTGTTCTTTACCACTAAGCCACCAGGGAAACCGGATAGGTAAATTATATTTATTTTGATATTTATCTTTTCCCTCCTTCCTTTCCTTCCTTTTCTTCCAAACTTTTTCCTTCCTTAGTTCTCCATGTATTTACACATTCAAGAAATATTTATTGAGTATCAACTATGCACCAAGAGTTGTTTGGCTAAAATTTCTTTTCTTTTCTTTTCTTTTTCACATTCTGGTTAAATAATAGAATAAATCTATATTACTTAATACATGCCTCCTTTGATTATGGTCAAATTAGATACTGTTTTTATTGCTTTAGGAATTGCCTTAGGCGTTCTGAAAGTCAGAATGCCTGAGGCAGTCATCTCTGTTCTATTGATACCGCATGCGTCAGCCATGGTAGCAATCTCATTTTTCCACAAGTGAAAAAGTTGGTGCTTATAAAAAAATCAGTCTTCAAAACCATTGCTGACTCCATTCATCAAGCTCCTGGTAGAAAAGAGGGAAGTGAACAGCTCCATGTGAACAATTTGTATTTACTGGGTGTGTGGAAGCAACAGGCAAGTGTGAACATAATTAATTGGGGATTTTGGATAGTATAGGAACAAACTGACCTCTGTGATGGTTGCAATTGGAACTATAAGTACCACTTTGCCTTTATGGGAGACTATGATAAGATTTAAGCCAAAGGAAAAATGATGTAAGTGATAAATCTGCTCTTACTTATTTTTGCATGTATTATTTTCAATTCTGTCCCTTTTTAAATTGTTAATGCTCATGGAAATAACAATCCACAGTGAGACATGGTGCTCTATGCTATTCTGTTTTAGGATGTTCCCTTGCTCTCTTTCTTCCTTTCACATACTACTTTAAACCCCCACCCCCCCACCCCCCCCGCCCCCTGCCTCCCTCAGGCTCCATCAGTGCCTTAGGCTGTGAAATCTGAATAGGAAATAAGTTACTCCTAGACAGATCAGATACATTTTATATGCAAGTAATTTCTTCCAGGGTATCATGAGAGTACACTAATCTGAGTGTTTGACATAGTGATTTATCAGTGTCTTTAATATATCACTTAAATATTAGAATCCCCTGACCCAACAGGATTTGGTTGGAGTGGTGGCTAAACCTTCTATTTTCTTTTTCTGTTTTTGTTTGTTTGTTTGCTTTTAAGATGCCTAGTTTAGCACACCTGATTCTTATAACATTCATTGTATTTGGGAATGGGATTTGGGATTTGTCCCCACATTTTATATTTCATCACCTTATACATTTTTCATCTCTTTCCTCCAGCTTTTGTCTAATCCTTACAGGATTATGTTTATCCTGAAAGTTCTACCCCTAGAAAATATTGAAAGAAGTGGCTCAGTCCATAAGCCATCTTATTAAAACATTCTTTACATTTTATGGTTTTCTCTAAGTAATATTCTCTAAATATTACAAAAATATTTTGGACTATAAACTTTGTAACAAAGAAAAAGAAAGAATGAAAGTGAGGGAGTCATCTGAATAATACTAGAGTTGACTGCCAGTGAGCAAAAATATTTTGAAACTAAAAATTATCAGGGAAGCTGAATGAGAGCATTCCTTAAAATAGCTTTATTAGTTACTCCCCTCATGATTACAAAATCTTTGACAATCACACACCTGGCACACAGGAAGGTGCTTAATTCAGGACCATTGGGGCCTCATTAGCAGATTCTTCAATACAACTGTTTTGGTCCCTGTGTCAATTAGAATTTCTTTGTAAAATAGCAAGAATACATCTTTCCACTGTTTTCCTCTCTGGTGGACAAAAGGCCCAAGAGACTAAAAATTAATAATTGAAATCACCATTCATAATATCTAGAAGTTAACTGCTTTAATATTTTTGTTTCTTTAATTAACTAAAATAAAATTTTATTTGTACACAGATTTGGGACAAAATTTGTAGTAGACATGACTTCTTTTTAACCCCAAAATGCCTGTTCTAAAATAATGTTCAATGTAATTACAATCAATTCCCAAAAGGTGCTTTTAGAAGGAGCTTTATTTCATTATCACTGTTAGTTGCAATGATAACCAATGATAAGTAGGATGAGATAAAAATATACTTGTATTAACTAAACCAAAATTATATATTTGTTCAGTTTCTTCATCTATAAAAACTGCAATATATACCATGTGGGGTTATTGACAATGTCATACAATAGATCTTATTTGGCCTCCATAACAATGATTATTTTCCTTAAACTTGGAGGATTTCACCAAAATAATATTTGCTATTTGCAAATGGTTTTCCCTTTGGCAGTTAGTTATAAGATTCTTCAAATCTCTTTGTTGTCTTTTAGATACAGTGCTGCAAAAAATCATTAAATTATCTTAAGAAGATAGAAATATTTTGTATTAGTGTTAGAGATTTAATTTACACTTAAGTGCTTATTCTTATTTATATAAGATAAATAACCACAGCTACCTCTGGTATAAATAACCACAGCTACCTGTGAGCAGCTACCTGCTCAGGTACCTTACTTTCATTATATCTCTAAAAATACTACATATTATTATCTACTATTTTTTGTAAGATAATACTCTCAAATTTCTTTAGTTTTGGTTTTGCATTGAAGAATAGTTAACTTACAATGTTGCAGGTATATAAGTCTTCGTTGTTTATCTATTTTATACATTTTTTGTTCAGTTGCTAAGTTGTGTCCAACTCTTTGTGATCTCATGGACCTTGTCACACCAGGCTTTTCTGTCCTTCGCTATCTCCCAGAGTTTGCTCAGACTTATGTCCACTGAGTCAGTGAAGCCATCCAACCATCTCATTCTCTGTCATCTTCCTGCCCTCAATCTTTCCCAATATCAGGATCTTTTCCACTGAGCCAACTCTTCACATCAGGTGGCCAAAGGATAGGAGCATGAGCTTTAGAATCAGGTTTTCCAATGAATATTCATGGTTGATTTCCTTTAGGATTGACTGGTTTGATTTCCTTGCTATCCAAGGGACTCTCAAGAGTCTTCTCCAGCATGAAAGTTCAAAAACGTCAGTTCTTGGGTACTCAGCCTTCTTTATGATTCAACTCACATATCTGTACATGGCTATTGGAAAAACCATAGCTTTGACTAGACAGACCTCTGTCAGCAAAGTGATGTCTCTCCTATTTAATACACTGTCTAGGTTTGTCATAGCCTTTTCTCCAAGGAACAAGTGTCTTAATTTTCTGGCTGCAGTCACCATCTGCAGTGATTTTGGAGCCCAAGAAAATAAAGTCTGTCACTATTTCCATTTTCTTCCCCATCTATTGCCATGAAGTGATGGGATTAGATACCATGATCATTGTTTTTGAAGACTGAGTTTTAAGCCAGCTTTTTCACTCTCCTCTTTCATTTCATCAAGAGGCTCTTTAGATCCTCTTCATGTATTGCCATTAGGGTAGTGTCATCTGCATATCTGAGGTTATTAATATTTTTCCTGGAAATCTTGATTCCAGCTTGTACTTCATTCAGCCATAGTGATGTATATTTGCTCACTCTAAATTCTCAATTTAATCTCCCCTCCCTTTCTGCTTTGGTAACCATAAGATTGCTATATATGTCTATGAGTCTATTTCTGTTTTGTAAATAAGTTCAGTTAAATCATTTTCTTATCTATCTTTTAACAGATGAGGAAAATGAGACTCTGAGAAGTTGAATAACTTGTCCATTGTCACATGACTGATAAATGATAAAAGTAAACTTAAATTTTAGTGCTTTTTTTTTGGACTGTGAATTTTCTGACATTTCCATGTGGATTATTTTTGACATAAATTAAAATGTAAAGATAACAGAAAAAATATTGCCATTTTGTGGGCTTATAAAATCAGTATAGTTCAGTTCAGTTGCTCAGTCGTGTCCAACACTTTGTGATCCCATGGACTGCAGCACACTAGGCTTCCTGTCTATTACCAACTCTCAGAGATTGCTCAGACTCATGTGCATACAGTCGGTAGTGCCATCCAACCGTCTCATCCTGTCTCATCCCCATTTCCACCTTCCTTCAATCTTTCCCAGCATCAGGGTCTTTTCCAATGAGTCAGTTCTTGGCATCAGGTGGCCAAGGTGTTGGAATTTCAGCTTCAGCACCAGTCCTTCCAGTGAATGTTCAGGACTGATTTCCTTTAGGATGGACTGGTTGGATCTCTTTGCAGTTCAAGAGACTCTCGAGAGTCTTCTCCAACACCACAATTCAAAAGCATCAGTTCTTTGGTGCTCAGCTTTCTTCATAGTCTAACTCTCACATCCATACATGACTACTGGAAAAAAGGTAGCTTTGACAAGATGGACTTTTGTCAGCAAACTGTCTATGCTTTTTAATATGTTGACTACATTTGTCATAGCTTTTCTTCCAAGGAGCAAGTATCTTTTTATTTCATGGTTTGTAGTCACCTTCTGGAGTGATTTTGGAGACCAAGAAAATAAAATCTCTCATTGTTTCCAAGTTTCTCCATCTATTTGCCATGCAGTGATGGGACCAGGTGCCATGATCTTAGATTTCTAAATGTGTTTTAATCCAACTTTTTCACTCTCCTCTTTCACTTTCATCAAGAGGCTCTTTAGTTCTTCTTTGCATTGTTATAAAGAATGTGTCATCTGCATATCTGAGGTTACTAATATTTCTCCCAGCAATCTTTATTCCAGCTTGTGGTTCATCCAGCCCGGCATTTTGCATTATGTATTTTTCATATAAGTTAAATAAGCAGGGTGACAATATACAGTCTTGATGTACTCCTTTCCCAGTTTGGAGCTAGTCCGTTATTCCATGTCCAGTTCTAACTGTTACTTCCTGACCTGTATACAGATTTCTCAGGAGGCAGGTAAGGTGGTCTGGTATTCCCTTCTTCTGAAGAATTTTCCAGTTTGTTGTAATCCACACAGTAAAAGGCTTTGGCATAGTCAATAAAGCCAAACTGTTCTTTTGCTGGAATTCTTTTGCTTTTCCATGATCCAGTGCATGGTGGTAATTTGATCTCTGGTTCTTCTGCCTTTTCAAAATTCTGCTTGAACATCTGGAAGTTCACAGTTCACTTACTGTTGAAATCTGGCTTGGAGAATTTTGAGCATTACTTTACTAGTGTGTGAGATGAGTATAACTGTGTGGTAGTTTGAACATTCTTTGGCATTGGTTTTCTTTGAGGTTGGAATGAAAACTGACCTTTTTCAGTCCTGTGGCCACTGTTGAATTTTCCAGATTTGCTGGAATATTGAGTGCAACACTTTAGCAGCATCATCTTTCAGGATTTGAAATAGCTCAACTGGAATTCCATCACCTCCACTAGCTTTGTTCCTAGTGATACTTCCTAAGGTCCACTTAACCTCGCTTTCCAGAATATCTAGCATTAGGTGAGTAATCACACCATCATGGTTATCTGGGTCATAAAGATCTTTTATGCATATTTCTGTGTATTCTTGCCACCTCTTTTTAATATCTTCTGCTTCTGCTAGGTCCATACCATTTCTGTCCTTAATTGAGCCTATCTTTGCATGAAATGTTCCCTTGGTATCTCTAATTTTCTTGAGGAGATCGCTAGTCTTTCTCTTTTCTCCTTAGCCTTTAGTTTCTCATATTTTCTCAGCTATTTGTAAGGCCTCCTCAGACAACCACTTGATCTTTTTCAGTTTTGATCCCTGCATCCTATACAATGTTACGAACTTCCATCCATAGTTCTTCAGAAGATACTCTGTCTATCAGATCTAATTCTTTGAATCTACGTGTCACTTTCACTGTATAATCATAAGGGATTTGATTTAGGTCATACCTGGAAGTTCTAATGGCTTTCTGTACTTTCTTCAATTTAAGTCTGAATTTTATAATAAGGAGCTCCTCATCTGAGCCACAGTCAGCTCCCGGTCTTATTTTTTGCTGACTGTATACAGCTTCTCCATCTTTGGCTGCAAAGAATAAAATCAACCTGATTTTGTATTGGCCATCTGGTAACGGCCATGTGTAGAGTCTTGTCTTGTGTTGTTGGAAGATGGTATTTTCTATGACCAGTGCGTTCTCTTGGCAAAAGTCTGTTAGCCTTTGCTCTGCTTCATGTTATACTGCAAGGCCAAATTTGCCTGTTACTCCAGGTGTTTCTTGAGTTCCTACTTTTGTCTTCTAGTCCCCTATAATGAAAAGGACATCCTTTCTAGGTGTTATTTCTGGAGGTCTTCTAGGTCTTCATAGAACCGTTCAGCTTCTTCAGCATTAGTGGTCAGGGCATAGACTTGGATTACTGTGATATTGAATTGTTTGCCTTGGAAACAAACAGATAATTCTGTCATTTTTGAGAATGCACCCAAGAACTTCAGTGTGGACTCTTTTGTTGACTATGAGGGCTACACCATTTCTTCTAAGAGATTCTTGCCCACAGTAACTAGATATAATATCATCTCAGTTAAATTCACCCATTCTAGTCCATTTTGGTTCACTGATTCCTAAAATGTTGATGTCCACTCTTGCCATCTCCTGTTTGACCACTTTCAATTTGCCTTTATTCATAGACCTAACATTCCATTTTCCTATGCTATATTGTTCTTTACAGCTCAGGCTTTACTTCCATCACAAGTCACATCCACAACTGGGCATTGTTTTTGCTTTTTTCCATCTCTTCATTCTCTCTGGAGTATTTCTCCACTGTTCTCCATTAAGGTATTGGACACTTATTGACCTGGAGAGTTCATCTTTCAGTGTTGTATCTTTTTGCCTTTTCATGCTATTTCTGGGTTTCTCAAAGCAAGAATACTGAAGTGGTTTGCCATTCTCTTCTCCAGTGGATCATGTTTTGTCAGAACTCTCCACCATGATTTGTCTGTCTTGGTTGGCCTTACACAGCATGGCTAATACTTTCATTGAGTGAGACAAGCCTTATAAAATATTAATGCCAATAAATTTTGTCTGCATTGTTTTCTGACAGTAAAAAGCATAGCAATGAAGCATAATTCCACAACATATAGTCACTTGTGGTTTGCACTTTCCATTCATATCCTCCTTCATGCCTAATTTTCTTCCTTTTTGAATTTCATGCTTCTTTTTTATTGTAGTATCTTATAATTCTTCAGTAATATATATAATAAGTATTATCATAATGATTATTATTAACAACATTTCTTTCTCTGGTCACTAGGGTTGATGCTAAAGTGTGGGCTTTTTTTCCTTTTTTTTAAGTTTTAAAAAATGTTTATTGAACATATGCTATGTTCTAAGTTTTGGCTCACATGCTAAAATGGAGGACAAGGAAATGTTCATAAGAATTTTGGCAATAGAAAAATAGGGTTAATCTTCATTATTATTGTAGGGTTTCTACTATCAGATAGACAGTAGCAAATATTTGTAATATATTTTCTTTTTTAAAATATAAATTTATTTATTTTAATTGGAAGTTAATCACTTTTTGTAATATTGTATTGGTTTTGTCATACATCAGCATGGATCCACACAGGCATATACGTGTTCCCCATCCTGAACCTCCCTCCTTCCTCCCTCCCCGTACCATCTCTCCGGGTTGTCCCAGTGTACCAGCCCCAAGCATCCAGTATCCTGCATCAAACCTGGACTAGTGATTTGTTTCATATATGATATTATATGTTACATATTTTAAATGCAGTATTTCACAAGATGTTAACTAATTCTAAAATCAGTACCACCTGTGACTTTTGTTAGGTTCCAAAACATTGGGGTGTCAAGTAGTAAATTAGCCAAGAGGTTTGAATGACAATTTGAATATACCTAAGGAAAAGCATGGATCATACAATTCCTGTGCATGAAAGTCAAATAGAATGAATGAAAATAAAAATTCACTCATCAGTGGGGAAAGGTGCACAGAAAGTATGTATGACTATGTCTGGAAATAAAATGTAACATATATACTTGGTACATATTAGATGAAGATATGAAATCACTTTTAATAATTATATATGTAGAAATATACCCTGTCATAAATTTCTTTTTGGAATATGAGAACAACAGAACTAAGTCATTATCACAGAATGAGATGTTGAGTAATCTATCTCTTTCATTTTGTTTTTAGGGGATAAAATGGAAGAGCATGACATTCTAGAAGTAAAATAAATAAAAATTAGTATTGAATTGATTATAGACATGGAATGACCAGTGAAATTTCAATATTCTTAACACTGTGGTAAAAAATAGTATTTTAATCCTTTTATTTTGGTGACTTTTCAAGATATTAGCACTTATTCTTTGAATAGAGCTGTATAAGGTAGAGGTTAGTATATGAGGCTGCTGCTTCTTCTGCTAAGTTGCTTCAGCCTTGCCTGACTCTGTGCAACCCCATAGATGGCAGCCCACCAGGCTCCTCTGTCCCTGGGATTCTTCAGGCAAGAACACTGGAGTGGGTTGCCATTTCCCTCTCCAATGCATGCATGCATGCTAAGTTGCTTCAGTCATGTCTGACTCTGTGCGACCCCATGGACAGCAGCCCACCAGGCTCCTCTGTCCACGAGATTCTCTAGGCAAGAATACTGGAGTGGGTTGCCATTTCCTTCTCCAGTATATGAGGCTGACTAGGTTTAAATTCTAGCCCTGCTAATCACTTAACCGTAGGGCCTTATTCATTTGAATTAGTAAACCTCTGCAAGTTTGAGGTTCTTCCTAAAAAATGAATATAATAAATTAACTATGGCTTTTCTTATAAAATTTATGAAAACTTTTGTTTATACTGACTTGGTGGAATACATTTTCAATGACACTTAATAGATATTCATTAAGCATCTCTCTCTCTCTTTTTTTTTTTTTTTGGCAAGAACTTACACAGATACAAGAATTTACATAGATACAAGAATTCACATAGATACAAGAATTGTATAAACTAATAAAACATAGTCTGTGCTTTCATGAGCTTGTAAGTACATCCAGAACATAAGTGTAAACAAAGAAATGAACTGAAATTAGAAGTCACTGAACTGGGAAGTATATACTGGTTGGCTAAATTGTTATAATCACAAGCCTGTGCTAGATACAGACACAAAAAGCTTAACGATAATATTGAACCTTACAGATAGATAACCTTGCTACTATATTTAGTGATTTTCTAGAATTTAATAATTCTTTTTATATTTGGCCACAGATTTGTTAATAATTTAAGCATTATTATTTATTAAAAATAGTATTTTAAAAAATTTCACAAAGATTTTGTGATCTTGATCATTTGCTTGTTTTCTGTTATAGTAAAGTTAAAATTTTTCTATTAACTTTAATATGTTTTCATTGTATTCTGTTCTTAGTCACTTTTGTATCTAGTCTGAAGGTAATTTCCCTTAAGAAAAAAGTGATTTCCTTAAAGTTTTAAGTATCTTTAGTGTGCTTTCTCAAAATTCAATGTATACATAAATCTCTTGGAGAGCTGCATTCAGTGATTCTGGGTTAGGGCCTGAGATTCTACATTTTTAATAAATAAGCTTTCCGATTTCAATGAAGCAACTGCCTTAGAGTTGTTAAGAAACAGGACCAAGAGTAGTCATGCCTAATCTGCATCCACTAAGGCTGATAGTCTGTATAACCTCTGTGGCCAATTAACCTTCCAATGCTTTATGTGGATGCAGGAAAAGAAACATTTTCAGTAAACTTGAATTTAATCAGGTTGGATATAAAAGAGTTAATAGGCTAGAATCAGAAACTGGATCACATTCAGTACAGTTCAGTTCAGTTGCTCAGTCATGTCCAACTCATTGCCACCCCATGAATCACAGCACGCCAGGCCTCCCTGTCCATCACCAACTCCCAGAGTTCACTCAGATTCACGTCCATTGAGTCGGTGATGCCATCCAGCCATCTCATCCTCTGTCATCCCCTTCTCCTCCTGCCAAAAAGCCCTCCCTGCATCAGAGTCTTTTCTAATGAGTCAACTCTTTGCATAAGGTGAACAAAGTACTGGAGTTTCACCTTTAGCATCATTCCTTCCAAAGAACACCCAGGGCTGATCTCTTTCAGAATGGACTGGTTGGATCTCCTTGCAGTCCAAGGGACTCTAAGAGTCTTCTCCAACACCGCAGTTCAAAAGCATCAATTCTTCAGTGCTCAGCTTTCTTCACAGTCCAACTCTCATATCCATACATGACCACAGGAAAAACCATATCCTTGACTAGATGGATCTTTTTTGGCAATGTCTCTGGTTTTCATTATGCTATCTAGGTTGGTCATAACCTTCCTTCCAAGGAGCAAGCATCTCCCTAATTTCATGGCTACAGTCACCATCTGCAGTGATTTTGGAGCCCAAAAGTAAAGTCTGACGCAGCTTCCACTGTTTCCCCATCATTTCCCATGAAGTGATGGGATAGGATGCCATGATCTCTGTGTTCTGAATGTTGAACTTTAAGCCAACTTTTTCATTCTCCTCTTTCATTTTCATCAAGAGGCTTTTTAGTTCCTCTTCACTTTCTGCCATAAGGATGGTGTCATCTGCATATCTAAGGTTATGGATATTTCTCCTGACAATCTTGATTCTAGCTTGTGCTTCTTCCAGCCCAGTGTTTCTCATGATGTACTCTGTATATAAGTTAAATAAGCAGGGTAACAATATACAGCCTTGATGTACTACTTTTCCTATGTGGAATCAGTCTGTTGTTCCATGTCCAGTTCTAACTGTTGCTTCCTGACCTGCATATAGGTTTCTCAAGAGGCAGGTCAGGTGGTCTGGTATTTCCATCTCTCTCAGAATTTTCCACATTTTATTGTGAGCCATACAGTCAAAGGCTTTGCCAAAGTAAGTAAAGCAGAAATAGGTGTTTTTCTGGAACTCTCTTGCTTTTTCCATGGTCCAGTGGATGTTGGCAATTTAATCTCTGGTTTCTCTGCTTTTTCTAAAACCAGCTTGAACATCTGGAAGTTCACTGTTCACATATCGCTGAAGCCTGGCTTGGAGAATTTTCAGCATTTCTTTACTAGCATGGTAGATGAGTACAATTGTGCTGTAGTCTGAGCATTCTTTGGCATTGCCTTCCTTTGGGATTGGAGTGAAAACTGACCTTTTCCAGTCCTGTGGCTACTGCTGAGTTTTCCAGATTTGCTGGCATATTGAGTGCAGCACTTTCACAGCATCATCTCTCAGGATTTGAAATAGCTCAACTGGAATTCCATCACCTCCACTAGCTTTGTTCATAGTGATGCTTTCTAAGGCCCATTTGACTTCACATTCCAGGATGTCTGGCTCTAGGTGAGTGATCACACCATCATGATTTTCTTGGTGGTGAAGATATTTTTGTACAGTTCTGTGTAATCCTGCCACCTGTTCTTAATATATTCTGCTTCATACCATTTCTGTCCTTTATCGAGCCCAACTTCTGCTCTCAAATCTGTTAACATTTAGTTAATTCTATTTTTTAAATTTTAGCAAGACAATAATCTGATGTTAAACTGCTTTATTACTACCAATGATCATGAGTTTGAGCAACCTCTGGGAGTTGGTGATGGATAGGGCAGCCTGGTGTGCTGTAGTCCATGAGGTCACAAGAGTCAGTCATGACTGAGCAACTGAACTATCTCCCTTAAAAGATCTTTTATAAAGTAAAATGTATACATCTGTTATTTCCTATAAATAGCAAGTTCATTGCCTATATTGGCTTTTATTTAGTCTACATCATTTATGGCATATGGATGACGTATCATCTCACTATGGAAATGATGATAATTAAATTTCAGCTATTCCACCTTTCTTCATTATCAGAGAGAAAGAAAATGAAACTCTCATATATAATCCATGTCCTTACATTTGCCAAAACTTGCTTTCCTCAGTTGTGTGGACTTGTGGCATGTGATCCTTCTACATCTTTGCTTTATTTGAGAGTTAAGTCTAGTCTTTGCTTCAGGTCTGGCCCATGCATAATTCTGGATGCAAATTTGGGAGGAAACTACCAAGATGAGGTTGTGGAAACTCGTCTTTTAGTCTGGTACACTGTAGCAATGACTCCTAAACTTTCCCCAGTCTGTTCCCACCACACTCATGTAGAGGGCATACACTGTGCCCTTCTCCCACATCCAGCCCTCCCAGGTTATATCTAGAAAACAAAACCCAACCAGAATGCTATCTATCTCCTCCTTTTACATTTTTACTATAAAAGAGTTCAAAAAGTTAAAAAAACACTGTTATAATTATGAATTCTTCTGAACCCAGGTCCTATTTCTTTAACACCACTCTACAATATTTATTTTTATTTAAACAATGAGATAGACAAGGGCATCATAATTTTCTAATTTTTCAACTTGAAGCTTTTAAAAAGTAGAGTGATTGAGAGGATGACCCAAATCCATATGAAGCTTTCAAAACATTCACTATTATATTAATAATAATCATAACTATTTAGTATTTTTTATACTGTGCATTGTGTAAACCTCTTTCCATACATTTTCTCATTTAAAGTTTCTTAAAACACTAGTTATTATTTTATTTCAGAGACAAGAATTAAAGCTTAAGAAGTTAAGTGATTCACACACTTGTTAAGGGACAGAGATGAATATAGAAAGATTTTTGATCCCAGGCCCTATTTCTTAAATACAATATTTATTTATTTATTTTTATGAAGAAAAGATGATGGGGGAATGATATAAGTACATCTTTTAAATCTATGATATAAAATAATTACTCATTATAGGAGAAAGATGGTTGAAGATACTCTAATTTTATACAGTTAAAAATACTCTATGAATCTGGGATTTAATTATTAACTGAACTTGAGGTTTGAGTATGTTATTGGAGTTTATATGTGCATTACTAAAGGAAAAGGAGAATAAAGTGATTACTATGATTTTTTTTTCATTTAGTTCATAGATATTTGAGGTATTGGAATAGAAAATGGTAACCCACTCCAGTACTCTTGCCTGGGAAATTATATGTACAGAGGAGCCTTGCAGGTTACTGTCCAAAGGATCACAAAGAATTGGCCATGAGAGATCACGGTCTAGTACAGCATTTGAGGCAGAAAGAAAGGCATCACGAGAGACAGAATAATGGATACAAATGGCTGCCCAGTTTTACTTTTACAAAAATGCATAATAATTATCAGCAATTATTATGCACATAGTTGTCAGTAGTTGAAAATTAAGTGGATTGATTCATGAAGGCTTGAATGGAGACACTATAATAAACTCTGTGCTCATTTTCACAATAGGACACATTATCTCAATTTTATCCCAACCTTATATCATTATTATCACAAGTTTATAGACAGCACTTAAAGAGGTAAGGTGATTTGCTTAAGACTGCATAGCAAGAAATGGCAAACAGCAGAGTCAGACTACAAACCCAGCAAGTCTTCCTAATCCTTGTGCTCAGTAGTTCAGTTGTGTCCAACTCTTTGTGACCCCATGGACTATAGCCCACCAGGCTCCTCAGTCCATGGAATTCTCCAGGGAAGAATACTAGAGTGGGTTACCATTTCCATCTCCAGGGTATCCTTCTGACCCAGTGATCAAACTCAGGTCTCCTGCGTCTCCTGCATTGGCAGGTGGATTCTTTACTGTCTGAGCCTTATACTAGTTAATAAATTTTGCTAATGAGTATACATGGAAGGAACTATTTGTAGACTAGATGACTAGCTATTTGCTTCCATAACAACTCTGACAAAGGTAATCCTACATAGCCAAGATTACACAGGGCAAAAGTATTCAACAGATGGTCCTGTTTCAACATAGTAACTAACAATCTGATTTAGCTTGGACATTGACTTGGAAACTTGTATTTTTTTTGTAAGAGGTGGCTATACATACTTAAAACATCTTTTAAACTTTGAGTTAGTCCACATGAGATTATACTACCTGGGCTACTCTGTATTACCAGAGCTCCAAAATTACTAATTATCTGATAACACTGAACTACCCACAATGCCAGGCCTCAAAAAGAAAAGATTAAATTGAATCGTTTGGGATTTAAAATAATTTTTAGCATAAATATTTTTAGCAAAAATGTTTATACATAACACACATCTATGTGTGTGTATTTAGATAGATAAAGACCTATTTGCGCACAGGTATATACACAAGATTCTAAAATTTGACAACCCTTCATCCCAGATTTGAACTATTAAAAATATATTTTGCATACATAAAAGACATGCTGTCAGCAGATAGAGCCATGTTGACAGCCCATGGAATAAGTCATGTTTTTCTAGAATTGATTGATGGTTTGCTGAGGAAAAGAACTTAGAGCTTTGGGAAAAATGTCATAAAACAGAAAATAAATATGAACTACTGTGATATTTGGCAACCTTTTATCAACTCTGTTAAGCCAAAAGGGCAGTCTGCCAAACCTCAAATACAATTGAATTTTATCTAGAGTAGATAAAAACATTGTAGCAAAATAAATAAAGAGAAAAGCATAGTATCATCTTAATCTGAAGAAATATAAGGGAATTGGAATATTGACTATCTTTTATATTAACAAACCCATGAACTGTTTTTTTTTGTTTTGTTTTCTTTCATAATATATAAAATAGAGGAGATGTTAGGTTATAGTCCCAGTGGGAAATTCCACTTTGTGCTTGTTATTTAACAGATCTTGATGTCTGCATTGAGCAATATAAGGTGTTGAAAGTATATCAATATTCATCTCATTCCAGCAATAAAAATAAATCTATGTTTTAACTTTACAGTTAACACAAAACATTACAGCAACACAAAACATTATTTTTACTTATTTTACTTTAAAAGTTGCACTTTTCTTGAAAATCTTTGCAGGTACAGAGTTGTTACCTTGGAATCTCTAAAACAGGGGTCCCCAAACCCCTGCCATGGACTGGTCCTGGTCCTGGTCTGAGGCCTGTTAGGAACCAGGCCACACAGCAGGAGATGAGTGGTGGGCTACTCAAGGGAAGCTTCATCTGCCGTTTCCCATTGCTTGAGTTACCCCCTGAACCGTTGCCCCCTCCTCACCTTCGATCTGTCTTGCAGAAAAAAAGTTGTCTTCCATGAAATTGGTCCCAGGTGCAAAAAAGGTTAGAGAACCACTGCTCCAAAAGGTCTTCAAGTCCTAAATTATTGTTTGGACCCATGCTACTGAGTTTCTTGAATAAGTTTGCCATTAGGTGTAATTACTTTGTTTGCAGTTAGGACAAAAGCATATTCTCTGTTGACCTGCTATACATATTATAGGATTTCTGTAGTGTGTGTACTTGAGGAAACACTGCAATATTTAATTTTTAAACCTTAGAACTATTCACTTTATGTAAACTGAACAAAATTAATGTTGTACTATGTCATAGAATTAAGAATTTCAGGGTCCTTTGAAACATAAGTAAACAAATATACCTTGATTTGTCCAAGGCCATGCTGCTATTGTCCTCTAATTATTAGCAATAATTAATATTGTTTTATTCTCAAAGTATTTGAAGTTGAACAATTTGATATTTTCTCATACTGCCTATAGGAAGTATAAGAAATCCCTGCCTATAGGAAGTATAAGAAATCCCTGCCTATAGGAAGTATAAGAAATCTGAAGTTGAACTTCAGACCTTCATAACTGGGTTTTTTTTTTCACGCTTTGGGGAAATTTAAAATGTATCAATTATACTCCCAACTTTCTGGAAAAAGAAAAATAATTTTCATTTAGGAAACATGTATGAGCTATGAATAAGAACTTAGGACTCTTAAAATAATAATTCTCATCATGTAACAACAGATTTTTAAAAATAGTAATAGAGCAAATGTGGTTTTCTGTTTATTAATAAGTATATCAATGTGCTTGTTCATTAATACTACTTTCCCTTCAACTCTGATGGTAAGAAGTAAAAGACAACTGGAAATTGTCCAGTGATGCTTACGAAACCATTACACCCTTGGGTACCATTTACACTCTTCCTCTCCACGCTAACCAAGAAATTGTGCAAAAATAATTCAAATTTTATCTTAAAAAGTTAAGCAACTTAGGAGTCATGGAAAATGTCATGAAACTTACCTATTCATTTTGTTTATGCCAAGTACCTGTCTCTTCTGCTCCTGACATGGCATGGTGGCTATGGGACTACATTCTTAGGATTAAATATTTATGAATTTTTAGTAAAGTGAAGCACTGAAGGAGCTTTTAGTCCAGAGCTGAATTATTCTAGTGTGTTTGTCCAAAATACTACAATGTAGTAAACCGTGACGTCTTAGGAGGGGAAGGAGATTTAGATGCATAACTTTAAATTAGATAGTAAGGCTCCTGATTGGTAGAGTTAGATTCTCAGACACTGCTCTTGCAACAGGATTTCACTGATATTAGCCAGGTAAACAGCTGCCTGTATCAAAATCATGTTGGGGTCACTCAGCAGTCTCTGTCAAGCTCAAGGCTGAGTAACTCAGGTAGCCCCTGGCACCCAGTGAATCAGGGACAACTGGTTGCTACATGAGGCTAATCATACAGACCACTTAACAGCATGCCTATCGCAGTTGAAAAGCACCTTCACATTTTGTGGATTATTGCATAAGCCAGCACAATAATAATGCCCCACATGTTTCCAGATACTGTTTAAGCTACTTAAGTAAGCAGAGAAATGTAGCTGGCAGTTCTTATGGATCAAGTTATCGGTAACATTATCCACCCATTTTCACACTGAGTCATCTCTAAATCTGTTTGCTATATGCATATGAACTGAATCATTATTATGATGAAATTAGAAACACCCTAGAATAAAAGAGAGGCAAGGGAAAATTAAGTAAGAACCTGCTGAGCTAATCTTGAAGACAGTCAAAACAAGGGGCTTGCTTGCATGGCCCTGTGGTTTTGTGCTTTCAGAGATGCTGCTGGAGATCTGGGGCTGATTGGAGGCTCTGTAGCAGGTGGGTGGTCTGTCCTGGATGCTCAATGGGCTCAGTTGCTTCAGTTGTGTCCCGACTCTTTGGGACCCTATGGACTGTAGCCTGCCAGGCTCTTCTGTTCATGGGATTTTCCAGGCACGAATACTGGAGTGGGTTGCCATTTCTTTCTTCACTGTATCTTCCCAATCCAGGTAATGGATTGGATTAATATCTTAATAATGAATAATATCAATTCATATTAATATTGGATTAATGTCTTCTGTGTCTCCTGCATTTCAGTCAATTCTTTAATGCTGAGCCACCGGGGACTCAATAATAGAGGTTAAATGTGCAGTGAGAGTCACTGAGGTTTTGTGTCAAGAATGTTATAAAATCACTGCATTTGAAATTAGTGGTAGTCAAAAGTTGGCACCTGTTTCATTTAATTCTTAAATGTTATCTTTTGACCTTTTCATTACTGCACAGGTTTCCTCAGCAGCAATGCATTTTTCAGCCGTGAATTTGATAGCTTTTTATTCTGGCTGTTTATTGCTTTGGGAATTGCATGTTCATAGAATGCAAAGAAGAGAAAAGAGAATGCTTGTTTTTATGGCATATGGCTGAAAACAACACACATTAGTCTTGTACCTCTAGGGACAGGATGCTCCCTCTGGAGAGAGTGACATCATAATTAATTATACCATTTGTTTCATGATATTGAAATCCGATCTTGACTCTAGCGTGTACTCAGAGTTGATCTCATTTGCAAAACCACATGTCCATACCTCGAACTCTAGAAGTGTATCATTAAACTAGTAACATCTTCTGCACTTTATGACTTGACTACTAAATAAAAGACAACTCAGAGTCCCTCAATACTGGGCTGAATTTGAAAGGAAAGATAATCTCTTAGTACCATTAGAGTGCTGATGATCCCTGGTCACTCGGTTTAATTAGCAAATCTCTCCTTACTTTGAAATAATTGAAAAACAATTAAATGAAAGGAGAATGGTAAAAAATGGTTATATAAGATGTTTTGTCTATGTTATTTTGAGATGCTACAGAAATAAATTATTTTGTAAATCATACATTAATAAGTTTTATCATTTGGATAAGATTTTTCAAGTTTAATGACGCGTGTGAAGGGAAAAAGTTAGTTTTAAACTTTACACAACAAGAAACATTCTTTATAAACATTCTTTATAACAGATTGAATAACCAATGAAATGGATAGCCATGTTTTTTTCCGTTGAATGAGGTTCTCCATTGCTTTCAAGAAGTAGAAGGTACACAATATTTTGTTTTAATGACACGTATTACAAAATTGATCTCATAATATTCCTAAGGCAAATTTTGTGAATAATCTGAAATTTTATTTATTAAGAAGAAAATTATACTACTGTTTATTAATAAAAATTTCATTCTTTTGAATATCTTACATGAATATAGCCTACTGTATGCCAGACTCTGTTCACAGTATATTTACATTGCAGGGGAGATATGGTAAAAGAACTCATCATTTTGAGAACTGTTGTCTTGACAAAGATTCTTTACTTGACAAAAAGTTTAGCAGGTTCCTAAACTTTCTCCTGGGCTTCTCTCTGCATTTACTTTAAAAGCCTAGTTTTAACAAAAATCATGCTAAGTCAATTTACCCAAAATCCCTCATTCTCCATATCTGATCACCCTGGTATCTGCTCAGGTTCTTCCACCTCCACCATCCCCCAGAGGATGCCCGAACACCCTGGCCTCTCTTCAACAGGAAGCCTTTTAGATGGATTTTAGCAGAACTCTCAATTATTCCTAATGTTTTCTCTAATTTGATATTTTACTCACTGACCCACCTACTTCTCCTCTTGGCTAAAACTTCCCATTTGCCCAGGCTGTATTCAGAATTGACCCCAATCTCTCTCCCCACTGGGAAATTCCCATTACAGTGGTCCGTCTTTCTATTCCTGCAATGCTAGAAACCAGGATTCTATCCCTATTTCAGGAAGATTTCGTGGTGAAGGAAATGGCAACCCACTCCAGTATTCTTGCCTGGAGAATCCCATGGACAGAGGAACCTGGAAGGCTACAGTCCATGGTGTCACAAAGAGTTGGAAACAAAATAATGATTAACAACCACAACTCTTTCTATGCAGATCATCCTGAATAAACTCTACCTTAATATCTTTAACAGTAGTCAGTGAGACTTTTTTTCTTTAACAATCAGTCATCTTTGAAGACTTAAATCAGTTAATAAAACTTTATTTTTGAGGTTTTTATAAATATTAACTAGAATTAATTTTGTAAGAGCAGACTGAAACAAATAATAATTAATTCCAAGGGAAAAATAACTGATTAATCAAGTCTGTGCATGCTTGACTTGATGAGGAGTATTATTGCCATTTTGTTAAATTTTCTCCCAGAAAGCCTTGTAAAAAAAAACAGCTTGACCTCATTTTATGAAAATTAAAGATTCAACAGATATAAATAAATATATATTTTTTAAAACAATTATTTGGGTTCTGGTGAATTCTTTGGAAATATGTTTCCTGATGGCTCAGAAGGTAAAGAATCCACCTGCAAGGCAAGACACCTAGGTTCCATCCTTGGGTTGGGAAGATCTCCTGGAGGAGGGCACGGCAACCCACTCCAGTAGTCTTGCCTGGAGAATCCCAATAGACAGAGGAACCTGGTGGACTACAGTCCATGGGATCGCAAAGAGTCAGACACGACTGAATGACTAAGCACATACTCTGTTTAAGTAAACTGTTTTCTAAAGTTAACATAGTAACAGATTAAATAATTTGTAAAGAAGTAGGCTATATGAATTTTATTTTTTAAATGTTCAAAAGAATTTAAAAAGTCCCTAGGGCCAGTCTCTATTTGCTTAACAATATATCTTAAACTTTCTGCAATTTGAATAAAATATGCATTGAGTTAATATTAAAAAAAAAAAAAACCCAAAATAGGCAATTCTGAACATTTAGGAATTATATAATATTTTCTTGCTTGAATTCATATATTAGTTTGTATCTGTTTGATTTTTAGAAGCATACTTCCCCTTAATCCTCAACCAAACAAAATGATAAATTCTGACACCCTGGTAATTTGCATAACAATTGGCTACAAAAAGTAATTTATTAATATTCAATGAAGTTCTAATTTGCACAATGCCTGCAGCAATATGTAAACTTCATTTTGCTTTAAGATGGAAATTTGTTACAGTGCAAATATCAGTAAGTATAATTTTATTAATCAGTCCCAATGAGCATTTGATTCTGTGTCCTTGACACTGTCTATACTTTTGTCCTAGGACACACATGAAAAAAAGAAATTGAGGTCATTGCATTTTTCCCCCCTTGTTGCTACTTAGCTACACACAGTTCTAGATATTTGAATATGCTATTGTCCAAAGAGCTCAGCTTATTTTTAATCATGTTCATTACTGTAGCCACATCTCTTGTTTTTCAGGCAAATTGTGAGCTATGGGGGAAACATTCAGACATGTTTCTGTCTTCTGGAGCTTTGAGACTACGTATTTTGAGTTTAGAAGGATCTGTTTGCTGGGAAATAAGAATTGAAATGCTGCAAATGTAATTCGATTTCAATTAATAATAAGAGGTAACAGATGGTAAAGCGTCTGCCCACAATGCAGGAGACCTGGGTTCAATCCCTGGGTTGAGATGATCCCCTGGAGAAGGAAATGGCAACCCACTCCAGTACTCTTGCCTAGAAAATTCTATGGATGGAGGAGCCTGGTGGGCTAGAGTCCATGGGGTCACAAACATATGGACACAACTGAGCAACTTCACAACTTCACAACATATATTGGGTGCGTTTGATATGCAAGGCACTATTCTAAGTATTAGCTCATTTAACTTTTACAACCACCCTAGGAAGTAGGTATCATTACTTTCCCCATTTTAAGTTTGGAAAATGAGGAATAGTGAGGTTGGTTAACACAAAGAACAGTTTGATCTATATTGCAAAATTTAATTTTTACTAAGATTTTCTCCTTTGTTTTGAATGTGCCAAGATATTAACCAAAATTTATATACAGTTATCATGATGTACTCTGCATATAAGTTAAATAAGCAGGGTGACAATATACAGCCTTGACGTACTCTTTTCCTATTTGGAACCAGTCTGTTGTTCCATGTCCAGTTCTAACTGTTTCTTCCTGGCCTGCCTACAGATTTCTCAAGAGGCAGGTTAGGTGGTCTGGTATTCCTATCTCTTTCAGAATTTTCCACAGTTTATTGTGGTCCACACAGTCAAAGGCTTTGGCATAGTCAATAAAGCAGAAATAGATGTTTTCCTGGAACTCTCTTGCTTTTTCCATGATCCAGCTAACTTATATACAGAGTACATCATGAGAAACGCTGGGCTGGAAGAAACACAAGCTGGAATCAAGATTGCCGGGAGAAATATCAATAACCTCAGATATGCAGATGACACCACCCTTATGGGAGAAAGTGAAGAGGAGCTAAAAAGCCTCTTGATAAAAGTAAAAGAGGAGAGTGAAAAGTTGGCTTAAAGCTCAACATTCAGAAAAAGATGATCATGGCATCCGGTCCCATCACTCCATGGGAAATAGATGGAGAAACAGTGGAAACAGTGTCAGACTTTATATTTTTGGGCTCCAAAATCACTGCAGATGGTGAGTGCAGCCATGAAATTAAAAGACCCTTACTCCTTTGGAAGAAAAGTTATGACCAACCTAGATAGTATATTGAAAAGCAGAGACATTACTTTGCTGACTAAGGTCCATCTAGTCAAAGCTATGGTTTTTCCAGTAGTCATGTATGGATGTGAGAGTTGGACTGTGAAGAAAGCTAAGCTCTGAAGAATTGATGCTTTTGAACTGTGGTGTTGGAGAAGACTCTTGAGAGTCCCTTGGACTGCAAGGAGATCCAACCAGTCCATTCTGAAGGAGATCAACCCTGGGATTTCTTTGGAAGGAATGATTCTAAAGCTGAAACTCCAGTCCTTTGGCCACCTCATGTGAAGAGTTGACTCATTGGAAAAGACTTTGATGCTGGGAGGGATTGGGGGCAAGAGGAGAAGGGGATGACCGAGGATGAGATGGCTGGATGGCATCACTGACTCGATGGATGCGAGTCTGAGTGAACTGCGGGAGTTGGTGATGGACGGGGAGGCCTGGTGTGCTGCAATTCATGGGGTCACAAAGAGTTGGACACAACTGAGTGACTGAACTGAACTGAACTGAATGTATCTTACTGACTTAAACTTATTCTCAAAAGTTTGAGATTATCAAGGTATTGTATTATCATTTATTCATTCAACATACATGTATGTGAAGGAATATCTACAGCTTGTTCCATCCGGGCACTGAAAATTCATTGGTGAGTTAGACAAATAAGGGCTTGTAGTTTTAGTTCTGACGCAATAGTGTTGGAGACTAATGCTAAACAAGTAAATAAATACATGCATACAATATTTTTAGGTAGCATTAAGAAAAAAAGAACAGTGGAAAGCAGTTGACTGTGGAGAAGGGAAGAGTTACATTGTAGTTCAAGTGGTTACAAACTACTTGGTTAAATGAAGACGTGAATGAAATGTAATGGTATTCTCTTAGCTTTATTTATGAAGTAAAGTACTCCAAGGAAGAAGGAATAGACTCCTGGGGGAAAATGAGATTGGAATTATGGAGGGGAAAAGAAAGGTAGGGTTGAGTGTTCTGAGGTCAAAGAGATCCCACCAGCTGGATGATATTCTGAACTTCAGTGACCAAGGAACATAGTATGGATTTTATTAAAATATGATGAGAAATCAATGGAGAATTTGAGGTATGATGTCAAATACTATGGATTATTATTTTAAAAGGTAATTCTGACTTCTCTACAGAAAACGCATTTAGATAGCTAGAAGGGAAGCAACAAAACAAGTTAGAAGTTTCTGTTTCAATTTAGTTGCTTAGGGCCAAAATGGTATAGAAGTGATGGAACATGATCAGACTCAGTGTAGATTTACATGGCTGAGCTAATAAAATGTTCTAACGGGCTGCATTTTTAAAGCCATCACCCATATTGCTAAATGTCTACATTGCAAGCAGACTCAAAAAATGTTTCATTTTTGACTTGTTTTCTGATACTTGGAATTGACATTTGAAAGAAGGTGGAGTTTTAATGAAAGTTAGGAGAGATAGTTTAAAATCACTGATTGTTTTTTACATACCAATGGTTGTGCATGCCTGCGTGCGTGTGTGCAAAGTCACTTCAGTCATGTCCGATTCTGTGTGACCCTATGAAGTATAGCTCGCCAGGCTCCTCTGTCCATAGGATTCTCCATGCAAGAATACTGGAGTGGATTGCTATACCCTCCTCCAGGAGATCTTCCTGACTCAGGGGTAGAACCTGTGTGTCCTGCAGCTCCTGCATTGCAGGTGGATTCTTTACCATGGAGCCACCAGGGAAGCCTTATCAATGGTTGTCTTGAAGGTCAAGTAGACATAGACAATACATAGGATTTCTTATTCCCTGAGATTAAATGATATGTGAAATAAATACTGGTATTTATATATCATAGCAGATACTTATTGCATATTGCTATCTATTGGTGAAAACTAATTTTATTACATATTGAATGCCTCGCTGGTAAATTCAGCACATGCTCGTAGGTGACTCATTGCAGTGATGTTAGTGATGATATTCCTTCATATCCCCCAAGATGTATTGAGGTATAATTAACAAATAATTATAATAGACTTACAGTGTGCAATGTGATGATTTGATATACATATACATTGTTTAATGATTCCACAATGAAGTTAATTAACACATTCATAACCTCACATAGTTACCTCTTTTTTTTTAATGAGAATACCTAAGATCTACTCTCTTGGTATATTTAAATTATGCATACAGTCTGATCAACTATAGTCACCATACTCTAAGTAGACTGGAGAAGGAAATAGCAACCCACTGTAGTGTTCTTGCCTGGGAATCCCCATGGAGAGAGGAGCCTGCTGGCTACAGTGCACAGGATCGCAAAGAGTTGGACAGGACTGAGCGACTAACACTTTCACTTTCACTTCTATAGACAAGTATAGTTAGATCATTAGAACTTACCCATCTTATAACTGAAAGTGTATATTGTGTTACAAACCTCTCCTCATTTCCCAGACCTTCTAGACTCTAACAACCATCAATCTTCTCTCTGATTCTATGATTTCAACTATTTTTTATATTCCACATGAGTGAGATCATACATAATATTGAATTTTCTCAGCGTAATTTATTCCACTTAGTAAAATGCCTTTCAGGTCCATCCATGTTGTTGCAGATGGAAAGTTTTTCCTCTTTCTTAGGCTGAATAATATCCTATCATACATATGGATATAGATATAAACATATATACATATTAATCCATATGATATACATGCCCCATTTTCTTTATCCATTCATAAGTCGATGGGTATTTAGGCTGTTTCCATACCTTGGCTATTGTAAATAATGCTGCAACAAACATGTTGGTGCAGATATCTCTTTTAGATTATGATTTTAATTCTTTTAATATACCCTGAGTGAAATTGCTAGATCATATGGAGAAGGCAATGGCACCCCACTCCAGTTCTCTTGCCTGGAAAATTCCATGGACGGAGGAGCCTAGTAGGCTGTAGTCCATGGAGTCGCGAAGAGTCAGACATGGTTGAGCGACTTCACTTTCACTTTTCACTTTCGTGCATTGGAGAAGGAAATGGCAACCCACTCCAGTATTCTTGCCTGGAGAATCCCAGGGATGGAGCAGCCTGGTGGGCTGCCGTCTATGGGGTCGCACAGAGTTGGACACGACTGAAGCAGCTTAGCAGCAGCAGCAGCATGGTAGTTCTAGTTTTCATTTTTGAAGAAACTCCATGCTGTTTTCCATAATGGCTGCACCAAGGTACTTCCTAACAATAATTTGAAAGGAGTCCACTTGTTATTTCTAGTCCGTTTGTTATTTCTAGGTCTTTTAGATAAAGCCATCCTAACAGGTGTGAGAGAGTATCTCACTGTGATTTGGTTTGAAATGCAACAAGAGTATGTTTTTTTTTTTTTTAAGTGACTTCAATAGTGTACAATCTCCCCTTTGACAACCATCTATCCTTGACATGGCATATGGGATGATAGTTTTCACAACTGTCTGACTGCCTCTCCTTATTCAACCATGTGATTTTCTCCTTAATCATTGATTATACAAACTATCTTTCATACTTTCCAACTAAGATAACAACAGTGCATGCTAAGTTATTGCAGTTGTGTCTAACTCTCTGTGACCTTATGAACCATAGCCTGCCAGGTTCCTCTGTCCATAGGATTCTCCAGGCATGAATACTGGAGTGGATTGCCTTGCCCTCCTCCAGGGGATCTTCCCAACCCAGGGATTTAATCTGTTACATCTCCTGCATTGGCAGGCAGGTTCTTTACCACTCAAGCCACCATGGGCTTAATAAAACAATGGTATAAGAGTGTAAATTCAGAGAGTGAAGATAAGAAAGGAGTTTAATGTGGTAAAATATGGCTGTGAAATGTATAAGACAAAATATGGTAAAATACTCACCTGGGAAAAATAGGAATAAAGATTATATAGCCAAATAATTCAAATCGTTTAGAGTCATTTTTGCAACTTCATACCTCATGCTATACCAGTAATTTCTGATTATAGTCACTTTCTTTGGGAAGAAAATATTAATGTATTTGCTCTTGGAAAGGTGTTGAAGAGAATGAATGAAGCAGCTCTGAAGTCTGGGGTTTGTGCTCAGGATTCCCCCTGGGTAAGATTCAGTTAGACAAATACCTCCTTCAAGATCACCGCCAAGAGGTCATTTCAAATATGTTCACTTTCACACAAACCCAGAGAGAGCCATCCTTACTCTATGTAATTGTGATGGAAGAACTGGACTCTCTCCTCTGTGACATGAGTCTTTTGGACACTTATGCCTGCTAACAGAAATGCTTATACTCCAGAGAAAAAGAAAATGAACTGAAGAGAAGATAGTTCTAGAGAACTGCTAGCCAAGAAAAGAGATTTTTAACTTTTAAATCAATCTCTCAGTATATTTAACATTAAAAAATTAGTAGAATATGGTTAAGTTGTATTTAGAACTGATATATTGAAGAGATGGCTATTCATTTCACAAGATTATATCTGTGGCAGTACAGAATTTAGTGGCTAATATATTTATTTTTGAAGGTATTAACTTTTATTTATTTTTAACTTTTATTTTGTATCGGGGTATAGCTGATTAGCAAACAATGTTGTGACAGATTCGGGTGAACAGCGTAGGGACCCAGACATACATACCCATGTGTCCATTTTTCTTCAAATTCCCCTCCCATTCAGGGCACCACACATAATACATTTGGAAAACAAGAAAAGAATAAAAAACACTAATTCTGTTTGAACTCCCAAGAATGACTTCCTTATCTCCTTTTCTTCCTTTTCTTTTTCTCTGGTCTTTTCATCCTCTTCTCCTTCCTCTTCTCTCATTTCCCCCTCTATTTTCCCTTTATCTTCCCCTCCTTCCCTTTATTCCATTAAAAAAATTGTTTGCTTTCTATGGGTATGTAATTATAAGACTATATCATGATGAGGTGAAAGCAACAGATGAGGCTAGAAAGAAAAGTTTCAGCTAAACTGAGAAAGGATATTCAAACATCACAGACCTCTTTTCTACTCTGTGTACAAATCAGTTCAGTTCAGTTCAATTTAGTCACTAAATCATGTCCAAATCTTTGCAACTCCATGCACTGCAGCATGCCAGGCTTCCCTGTCCATCACCAACTCCCAGAGTTTGCTCAAACTCATGTCCATCAAGTTGGTGATGCCATCCAACCATCTGTGTACAATCGTTCTATGTACAATGGTGCCCCTTATTTTAAGAAATCCAGTTTTTGTGTTTATTTTAATGTGCTTGCTCTTAATTATATTGTGGGGAAATTTGTTATATATGAAAGAAAGATATGTCCTATAGTGCAGGTTCAATGTTATTTACAAGAAATAATCATAGCTGTTTGATCAGTATGTGCAGTGATTTGGTAATGTCTTCTTTTACTGTTGACATAAAACTGTTGGTGAAGATTAAGATTTACATAGGTGGTTTACTTAGAAAGTTTCTTACTAGAGGATTAATACTTTATCCTCTGCAATAAACTTATTCTCCAACAAGTTTTAAGCAGCCAAAGATTAACATTTATAATTCAGAGAGCCATATCACTGTGGCAGAGAGCTGAAGTCTAATTTGAAACTTATGTACATTGAGATTATGGGGTAAAATTAATATTAAATAAATATACATCATTATCATCTTGCATTTTTAATTGCTTCTTCCTTCTACTTTCCCACAAGGGTTGATTAAATCGTCTTTAAACCAATACAAGGCTTAGAGTACTAGAAAAATAAAACTGCTTATTTCGGAAGCTAACTTCCAATTAACAGATCTTTGTCTTCTATGAGATAGAATTTTATTATTTTACATGGCATAGAACTATCCCCTGGATCATCTCTTTCTTTATATCCCTGGTTTTATCTCTATCTGAATATATGAATTAGCTATTTTTCTTGTAATTCCTTTAGTAAGTCATATTATTCTATTCGTTTATACATTTACACCTCTTCTATTCTTTGAACAGAGAGTTTTCCCCACTTCCCACCTTTTAAAATCTTCCTATGCTATACAAATTAAACTTTCCTTCCTTGTTATCACTTTACCCAGTATGCCCCCATTTCTCCCTTCTTATTTTTTCCTTCTTGAATCATTAATACACTCCCAATGCTTTTTAGTATAGCAATAATACAAATACAGTATAATTATGTCTTTACATATGTGTTTCCCTAGATTTTGTGCTTCTTGAAGGCAAGAACTGTTCTATTCATCATTTTTACAGTGTGTGGTAGAGGTTCAATAAATACTTGTTGAGTGAGTTAGTTCCCTAGAGCAAAATTGTATTCTGAATAATACTATAAATCTTGATGTTTGTTCAGTTCATTATTTATGTATATTTCCTATGGGCACACTGAATTATGATTTTCTTTCCTCAGTATCATCCAGAAATGAAAAATGATTATAAATACTTAATTTTTCAAACCAGAGAAGCAGAATTGTTTTAGGAAGCTGCACTATCTGTGGTAGACTAGTAGACTGTTTAAGTGACTGTTACTAATTGAAGAAAAGAGACTAATGGTTACAAGCAATGCTACTGCAATAATGTGAATGTTATACTGGTGTTATCATGTTGTTTCATGGTGGCTGCATGTATTTTACAGACAAGGGACTGCAATATCATTTTTCTCTAGCTTCTATGCACATTGCAAAAGTACCATCATGCTATGTAAAAGTGGAGCTGGCTGAGGAAATAAATATCCTTCACACATATGCAAATAAATCAGGAGTGATCATTACACACAAATGCCAGCCAACTGCAGAGAAAAACCAGAAGTGTCTCATAAGCCAAAGGCTAGTAGTAAGTGGTAGAAAATTCCCCCAAAGGACCAAGGCAACTCATCATGCCAATATCATATTACAGTGAAAGCCTAAACTATTTGTTTTGTTGAATAAATCATTGATCAACCTAACGTCGCCTGTAAAATGGAGGAGAGAGCATGTAGACTGCCATCCTAGAACATTCCTGGGCTACAGTTACTGCTTCCCAGAAGAGAGCAGAGATGAATCCTTCCAAAAGCACTGAACAAACAAACAAATCAGTAGGGACAGCAAGAGGATAGAGCAGAATTCACTGTTTGCAGTAACAAAGGGATGCTGTTTTATAGCCACAGTAAAAGTTCAGTGTAGAACAAGATGAGCACAAACGTTCCTTCTTGTAATGAGCTGCTTTCAATTGACAGCATTATCATGTTTTACCATCTTGCAAAACATTTTTATTAGCTTGATTGGCAATGAATAAACAGAGCCCACTTCTTTTTCTTATCATTTGAATGTGGAGGAATGCCTTATATAGAAATAATGACAGCCATAAAAATCCAGGGGGCATAAAAATACTACTCCTAATCTGGAAATAACTACATATCACCAGTAAAGAAATAGAATACATGAAGAAAGAATTTGTGACATTTTGCTACAGCTATATATTGACTATTTGTTACTTATAAATCATTTATCAGGTGATGCCTTTCATGAAAATGTTAGCAATAAGCATTTTTTAATCAGATTAAAATAAATATATCTATATGCAATATTGTTTATTTTAAATAGGAAAAATGGTTCATGTTGTATTAAATAAGCTCAATAAACTTGCTTATCTTGGATTGGCCAGCTTTAATATAATACCGTCATTTTTCCTCTTATTTCAATTTGTGTGTGTGTGGAGGGGGGTGGGAGTCAGTTCCATTTGTGAAGCTACCTGATTAGTGACCCTAGAAGTGAAATCTAATTAGGATTCATTCATTTAAATTTGTGTATTAAAAATATTATATCTATAGCTTTGAGTGTTTTAGTGGACTGGAAGCAGAAAAAAATGACCAAAATGCTAATAAAAGTGAGAAGACTTACACATGGTTTCATTACTTAATCAAGAAATGCACAGGGTAATACACACACAGGATGAAAAAGCCAGTGAACGGGCTACAATGTAGTAGTGACAGCAGGAAAGTTAAGGTCAAGCAAAGTTGAATGGCAATATTACTGCAAGCCATTCTTCCTTGTAGATCTGAACTTTAATCCACAGAGACCGTTAAAGCCTCAGGTGGAGGCTGGTTGATAATGGTGGCTGTTATCCTAAGGAACAGATGGTAGAGTGAGTGACACCTATAAATGTGCAGGCTGTGTTGCTTCAGTGACAAGATGCTAAACCCTTCTGGCACTGAAGGAAAAAGACAGGTGTCTTGACACAAAAAAGAAGTACTGAAACTATGCCTCTAGCCATGTATAAGAATGGGGCCAATTCTTCAAGCCTAAGTAACTGAAAAACTAAATTGGTACACATTAATATGGAAGATTGCTCTTGAATCTTTCCTATCAGTATTCCTTCTCTCCCTCTCCCCTTCCTTCTTTCCTTGCTTCCTTCCCCACTTCTTCCTTCTCTGCTTCCTAATGTATCTCATTGCCTTCATCTAATAGCAAATTAGTAATCATTGCAGTCTAAATTTCTGATTTTAACGGGTTCATGCATTTATGAAAAACTCTCAATTTTTTATATGTAAGACAAATAAATTAGCAAAACCATATTTTCTTTGCTAGAATGATACATGACAGTGGAGTTCTTCAATTTCCTTTATGTCTGCTTTAAGTGTAGTGTGAAGTTAATCACATATACATATACCATTTATTATAATTAGCAATGTCAGGTATAGAGATTCATGTGGCCAATAGGGAAACCACAGTCGTGTAAAAACCAATTTAATGAATGTACTTACTTTAAATTCCATTATCACTTCAACTGATTACTTGTTTTAAAAGGTTTTAAAGCTAATAACATTTAATCTACTAGCTTGCAAGTTAACAGCATTTTTGGAAGCCAATGAAAATAAAGCTTCAATAATCAAGTACAACAGATGCTAAAGTTTTTAACACAATTATTTCTGAAAGAAATTAGGTCCAACTCCTCATACCACTTTTTTCTTCTTTTGGATTTTGAATGATATAATCATATATTTCTCTATAAAGATACATAAATGTGATAGAACAATAAATTATTACATAATACTCCAACTAAGTGTCTTGGCACTAGTGATTAATAAATTAAAACATTACAAATGTTGAAAGATGATGTGAGGGTTGTTCAAATATATTACAGGGTAGTAGTGATCCAAGTGAATGGTACCACTGAAGTTGATGTAGTAGTAGTATTTAGACTGAATTACACCTTGAACCCTACTTTTCCTCAACTGTAAAATCAATGACTCATCTGAGTAACACTAAATTATTTTCTATCTTTATTATACTAGACTGTATTTTCTTAAAAGAAATCATCTCTTTCCATCTATCTTCAGCAGATGCATTGACTACCCATTCTTCAGCTTCCCAAGTGGTGCCAGTGGTAAAGAATCCTCCTGCCAATTCAAGAGAGATAAGAGACATGGGTTCAGTCACTGGGTTGGGAAGATCCCCTGGAGGAGGGCATGGCAACCCACTCCAGTATTCTTGCATGGAGAATCCCACAGACAGAGGAGCCTGGCAGGTGAAGGTTCTTAGGGTAGCAAAGAACTGGACAAAATTGAAGTGACTTAGCACACACATGCTCCTGGAATAAGTCTTGTATTTGGTGAAAGATCATAGGTAATGTATACCAAGACAGGGTTGAGGCATGCATGCAAACAGGGTTAATGAAAAGAAAATCAGCAGAGTCCAAGTTCTCTGAAAATGAGTGCCTGGTTCCTGGCAGATAACCTAATTGTAGGCCCAGGTTCCATGTTTTGACTGTCATATAACAGTACATTATAAGGTACTCTGCTGCCTATTCTTTATATGCCCCATGTGCAGTTTGTGAAACTGTTGAATTAGTAGCAAAAACATTTTTTATGTTTTGTACATTTATTTTCTTTGTTTCACAGATGATCCCATAATAATGAAACCCAATCAACTAAGGGGAAAATATTACTGACTTTGATTTGCAATGGACATTATATTGAAATTATTTCAGATTATGTCAGTTTGTTAATAAATACTCCATCTTGTGTAAATATTGGTTCCTCTGAGTTGTTTTAGATAATTGAGTGCAATATATTAAAATCACGTGTTAAGAAATTCCATAGTCTCACCTATGATAATTATTATTTTGGAATTAAATTATTGTTATTAAATTGTATTTAACCTTGGACTACAGTTCAATTGTACTCAGTGCATATTAGGTCTTCATAAAGTAATTTATCCAAAGAAAAAGTTTCAGAGATTCTATTTAACATTTTAGATACAAACATTGTATGTAATAACTCAGAGTATTTTAACTGTTTGACTTGCTTTATCATCCTACCCTTAAGTACAATATTTACAAATATATGAGCGAATATATGCATGAACAAAAATCCTAATCACAAAATTCACTTTATAATGTGTATAACCTGTTACACATAACATGAATATATGTGTATATCATTTAATACATGTAAAATATATACAGTACAGGTACATGACCTATATATATGTATGTAGGTATATATATGTGAGAGTTGGACTGTGAAGAAAGCTGAGTACCGAAGAATTAATGCTTTTGAACTGTGGTGTTAGAGAAGACTCTTTAAGAGTTCCTTGGACTGCAAGGAGATCCAACCAGTCCATTCTAAGGGAGATCAGTCCTGGGTGTTCTTTGTAAGGAATGATGCTAAAGCTGAAACTCCAGTCCTTTGGCCACCTCATGCAAAGAGTTGACTCATTGGAAAAGACTCTGATGCTGAGAGGGATTGGGGGCAGGAGGAGAAGGGGACGACAGAGGATGAGATGACTGGATGGCGTCACTGACTCGATGGATGTGAGTTTGAGTGAACTCCAGGAGTTGGTGATGGACAGGGAGGCCTAGCATGCTGTAATTCATGAGGTCACAAAGAGTTGGACATGACTAAGTGACAGAGCTGAACTGATATATATTAATATATATAACATATGCATGACATGTATATTACATATGTAATATACATGTAAAGTCAATTTAATGATCAGGTTTTCAAAGGTAACATATAATAATACAACAAATTTTCATGGACTTGGCTTTTATAATAAAACTCATGCATATAGCCTGCTTTCTCCTAACTGCATAGAATTACTGTTCTTATGTGGTATATATTTGATAAATGCTTATATTCATAGAAAATTTGACTGACATGTCCTTGTAATAATTTATTCAGTTTTATACACTAATATGGTGAGTTTCATACTCTGAGAAATTCTTCATGTGACTCTGGAATAAATGCTGAAGTTGGTAGACTTACCAATAAGAAAAATATTGTCAATGGCTGCATCACACAAAGCCACATGAATATATCTTAATAGACCCTTCAAGTTTTGTGAAATGAAACTTTCAAAGGACCCCGATGGATCAAAGTAAGCATTCTAAACAAGAAATTATTGATTTCCATTGTAAAATTTATAACACAAGCCCTTAAGAATCTTAGGATAAGTATATTGACTTTGGGTCAGTAGAATAAAGATTTGGAGGGGAGGGATAATTCAATATTTCCAGCAAATGTAGAAAATTCAGCATTGGCAACAGGACTGGAAAAGATCAGTTTTCATTCCAAACCCAAAGAAAGGCAATGCCAAAGAATGCTCAAGCCACTGCACAATTGCACTCATCTCACATGCTAGTAAAGTAATGCTCAAAATTCTCTAAGCCAGGCTTCAGCAATAAGTGAACCATGAACTTCCAGATGTTCAAGCTGGTTTTAGAAAAGGCAAAAGAACCAGAGATCAAATTGACAACATCTGTTGGATTGTCAATAAAGCAAGAGAGTTCCAGAAAAACATCCATTTCTGCTTTATTGACTATGCCAAAGCCTTTAACAGTTTGTGGATCACCTCAAACTGTGGAAAATTCTTAAAGAAATGGGAATACTAGATCACCTGACCTGCCTGTTGAGAAATCTGTATGCAGGTCAGGAAGCAACAGTCAGAACTGGACACGGAACAACAGACTGGTTCCAAATAGGGAAAGGAGTATGTCAAGTCTGTGTATTGTCACCCTGCTTATTTAACTTCTATGCAGAGTACATCATGAGAAATGCTGGGCTGGACAAAGCACAAGCTGGAATCAAGATTGCTGGGCAAAATATCAATAACCTCAGATATGCAGATGACACCACCTTTATGGCAAAAAGCGAAGAATTAAAGAGCCTCTTGATGAAAGAGAAAGAGAAGAGTAAAAAAGTTGGCTTAAAGCTCAACATTCAGAAAACTAAGATCATGGCATCTGGTCCCATTACATGGCAAATAGATGTAAAACAGTGACAGACTTTATTTTGGGGGCTCCAAAATCACTGCAGACGGTGACTGCAGTCATGAAATTTAAAGACACTTACTTCTTGGAAGAAAAGTTATGATCAACCTGGACAGCATATTAAAAAGCAGAGACATTACTTTGCCAGCAAAGGTCCATCTAGTCAAGGCTATGGTTTTTCCAGTAGTCACTCATGTATGGATGTGAGAGTTGGACTGTAAAGAAAGCTGAGCGCTGAAAAACTGATGCTATTGAACTGTGGTGTTGGAAAAGACTCTTGTGAGTCCCTTGGACTACAAGGAGATTCAACCAGTCCATCATAAAGAAATCAGTCCTGAATATTCATTGGAAGGACTGATGTTGAAGCTGAAACTCCAATAATTTGGCCACCTGATGCAAAGTTCTGACTCATTTGAAAAGACCCTGATGCTGGGAAAGACTGAGGGCAGGAGGAGAAGGGGATGACAGAGGATGAGACAGTTGGATGGTATCACTGACTCAATGGGCATGAGTTTGAGCAAGCTCTGGGAGTTGGTGATGGACAGGGAAGTCTGGCGTGCTGCAGTTCATGGGGTCGCAAAGAGTCAGACACGACTGAGTGACTGAACTGAACTGAACTGATAATTCAATATATTTGGTAGTAATTGATACACTATATTTACACTGGAGGAAAGTCCACATAGTGGGCCAGGAGTAATGAGAGTGTAATTTATATATGTTTAGAAAGTTATTAGAACAAAATTTTGTATGTGTCTATGTGAATCTCAGATTTTTTGCAAACCAACAGTTAGTCATTTTAACATTTCCAATAGCCTAAAATTACTTAAATTAAGGATTTACCAGCATACCATAATAATGAGCTCTCTTTTAACATATACTTATTTTTATAAAACACTTCCCAAGTTATAATAATATATTGACTTTTTTATCACAAATTCAAAGCAAAATAATCATCAAACATTAAATCCTCTGTGTTTTATGACTCATTAATCTGCATTTTCTGTATTTATGTAAAATGTATTCATTTCATGATATTTTTATGTACAAAATCTTGCTCTCAACATCTGCAGATTAACAGAGCTGCAGTAGAAATTGAAGTCACTCCACCTACTTTTGCAGTAAATCCAGTGTGTGGTGAAAGGTGATAGCTAAGCTGACACAATAGAGTCTGCCTTTCCACAGGCTTGGAGCTAGAGATTTTGCATAGCAATAGTAAATTGCCTATTTAGAAATTGTCTTACATTTCAGTATTAACTTTGCCACATTATATTTGATTGATTATTGAAATTTAACTCTCATAGAGAGCCTACATTAGTGGGCTAAGAGAAAATACAATTTTAAAAGCAGCTTAGGTTATTGAATTCCTGAGTGACATGAGATTTCTTCTTTAATCCTGTACAAAGTTTTGCAGATTAAAAATATGGCTAAGGATTCGTTTTAGGAATATTGTTTGAAATTATATAGAAATTATGTAGAAGATTCTGCACTTGTTAAAATAAGGATATTTGATATGTAACAGATGTGTCATTGTATATAATTGGATGAAGAGTTGAATTTTCAATAATTATTTATGGAAGAGTTGGTTATTCATTTGAATAAAAACATTAAATATGCCCCTGCCTCATACTATACATAAAATCAGTTCCAGATGCATTAAATAACTGAATATATAAGGCAAAACTAATGCTATAAACTTTTAGAGGTCAATATAGAAGTGTATCTCTACTGGAATTTCTTAGATGAAAATCATAAATCATGCAGAAAAGATTAATAACTTAAGCTACAATTAGTTAGTACCTGTCTTTGTGAGAAGTCACCATAAAATAAAATAAAAATTCAAACTATTCACTACAAGATATTTGCTACTTATTTACCCTATGAATGATATCATGGACTCTTCTGAACTATTAAAAAAAAATCCATTAGAAAAAATAGAAAAATGAATTTACACAGAGAAAGAAATAAAAGCTCATATCTATATGAAATGATTTCCCATCTTATTACCAGGAAAATTCCAGTGAAACCACAGTGAAAATGTACAATTTTACATCTATCAAATTTGGAAACAATTTACAAAGTTTGACAATACCAAGTCGCCTGCATGAGGCTTCAATGAAATTCTTCTTTACTGTGAAACAAAAATTCGTAAAATCACTTTAAAAGCATTTTAGCATTCCTTGTAAAGGTCTTTGTTGTTATTGACTTGCTAGAAACCAACTATTATACTAGGAGATGAATGCCCTGGAAATAATCTTGGTTAATAATGTATTGCAGACTGTAACATTACTCAAAAAAAAAAAAAAAAAAAGGAATAAGCAACTTTACTGAACAATAGACACATCTGTCCATTGTAACTTATCTTACTCATTAATTTGGTAATTACTCATTGAACAACTATTATATGTGAGCTATCGTTCTACATATGGAGAATATAGCTGCAAGCAAAATTGGCAAAACTTCTGTTTGCATGGAGCCTGCATTTTGTGAGGGAAACCAACTAGTAAGCAGAAGCGTTAGTTACTCAGTAGTGTTCAGTTCTTCGGGACTCCACGGACTGTAGCCTCTGTCCATGGAATTCTCCAGGCAAAATTATTGGAGTGGGTTGTCACTTCCTTCTCCAGGGGATTTTTGTGGTCCAGGGATCGAACTCAGGTCTCCTGCATTGCAGGCAGATTCTTTACTGTCTGAGACACCAGGGAAGCCTAAGCAAAAGAGGCAAGTAAATTATATGGTGTATTAGAAGATGGTAACTTGTAGGGTGACTAGTATGGCAGGAAAGTGAGTATGGAGTACTTGTGGGAAGTTGCAGTCTTAAATTTTGCTTTCTAAATGGAAAATACAAACCCAGAAAAACATAAGTACTTCATTTTGAAGTCCAAATGTAACTTCACTTGCTCTGTAAGTAGAGACTAGGGTCTGACCAAAAAGCTTTCTGAGGGGGAAAAAAAAATCATTGAGGGTAGATTGGTGCTTTACAACGTGGAGACTATTTTGATAAGCTGGAAGTGAAAACTTAAATTTTCCCAAATTGCCAAGGAAAGAATCATTTCAGTATGCCCTCAAACAGCAGGGCATGAGTTGTAGAAATTCTTGCAATTGTTAATGGCCTGGCTAATTAGGAACTGTAAGCTATGTAGGAGATTGCTTTGAGATGAAAGAGTGCTGATTAAGAGTCTGGGCTATGGAGTCAGATAGACATTTACACCCTTCTCAGTTCTGCCAGATGTCATCCAGCTAAACTTGAGCAAGCTCCTCAGGCTCTGAATTACCTATGATCCACAGGGACCTTGGGAAGATTGGATGGGACAGCATCTGTTAAGTGTCTCACTTCAGACCCTGGTGTATGAAAAGCACCCATGAATGCAAGATGTTGGTCATTGTAATTGTTGCTTGGGTGTTTAGGATTGCTAAGACTTCGTGATAAGGACCAGGAGGGGAAGAAGAGCAGAAAGATTTTTAAAAGATCAGTAGATTTGTAGAGAATTAAGCGAATTCTAGATGTGCTTGTCAGGATGGAAATCTACAGAAAGCCCTGCTTGTATTTTGTGTTACCAGAAAAGAGGGAAGACAAAACAAGGGAAGCAACAGGGGACTAACCACTGATTTCACACAATGAGAGAATGAGACTGCTGTGAGGACATTGTAGGACGAATTTAGTTCACTGGAATTTTTGCTTTATTCTATTTGATTTTTCCTGGAGCCTTTAAGATATTGACTTGAAACCCAGGAAGAAAAAGATATTGCTTCTTTTTGTACACTAGGAGATGTTAGACTGAAATTTCAACCTGAAATTCAGAGTGGAAGTCAGTGAGAAAAGCAATTCCAAAAATTCATGTTAAAACAGTGAAAGGCTGAGTTTGCTAGGCATCATTAAATGTCTTTACGGATCCTCCACTTAACAGCCAGTATCCTGCAGCATGTGTTTTGCCATTATTACCATGTTACAGATGAAGAAGGTAACAGTCCAATAACTTGTCTAACTTTCCGAAGGTTGCCAAACAGTGACATGAACAGAGATTTAAACTGAAGTCTAGGTGTTTTGTGCTCACACTATCTCCCTGATTGCCACAAACATAAGCCCAAAGGGGGGTAAATGAGATTGTCTAGTTCCAAGTTCTGTATCTTTAAATTTTGAGGCAGCCCTCTTTTTTTAAAAAAGTAAGTTAAGTTCTCTGACATATTTCCTTATGGGGTTTCCCTGATGGCTCAGAAAGTAAATAATCTGCCTACAGTGCTGGAGACCCAGGTTCGATCCCTGGATCAGGAAGATCCCCTGAAGAAGAAAATGGCAACCCACTCCAATATTCTTGCCTGGAGAATCCCCTGGACAGAGGAACCTGGCAGGCTACAGTCCATGGGATCACAAAGAGTTGGACAGGACTGAGCTACTAACACTATGATTTTCTTATTAAATATTTTATTTTGGTGCATTTGTTATGTAGAAGGCATTTATTCCTCATGACAGTAGGAGTTACAACACTGGGTTCCTAAATGGTTAGAGAAAAAGTCTCTCCAAGTGGTTCTGAAGACCAGGTTAGGTTTGAAAAGCACTGGGTTACAGTTCAAAAGCATTGTTTGTTAATAACTAAAATAAAGCAGCAAAACAAATTTATGTTTCTTAACATTTACCTTTTAAGCTTCTTCCCTGTATTATTAAAATATTAAAACATTAATAATGTAGTCAAAATGTTCTGTGTTCTGTACTGAGTGTGTGATGTTCCAACCTTGCATGTCAGAGATACTACCTAAAGTGACAGGAATTACATCAAACAGAACTGCATGTAGCTGAAAGTCATATGATTCTCTCTCTCTCTCTCTCTCTCTCACACACACACGCACACACACACATACTTGAACACACCTGGTATAGTTTTGTGGCAGAATGTCACAGACTAGAAGTCTATAATTTATTCTACTTCCCACATAAAATTTTCAGTAAGGATTACCAAAGAGAATCTTTGTGGTTTCGGTAAAATTGCTTAGGAAGTCGAATAAATATGATACACTTTGAGAATCTGTCACCATTGTATGTGATATCTTCTTTATCTTTTTCAGTATATTGCTTAGAGATCTCTTATAACTCACCATTAGTTGTGACTTTATTTTCTCCTTAATATACATACTAAAGTCTTTATCTTATTTTTTTTTGGAAATTGGGTCAAGGTTAAATTTTCTCAAATATGAATAACTTTAGTGTTTGTTTTCTGTTTGTCTTAATACTCAGGATTTCCAGTTTAAGCCATTAATCTATTTGCTACCTTTAAATCACATGTTTATCCAAATGGGATTTTCCCTAAATGAAGCTAGCTTCCCTTCTGGAAAGGATAGGGCAATTGAAAGAGGTTTATTGCTACCTCTGATAGGCCAGAAGAACAAAGTGAATGACTTAGATGACAAGTAATAGGAACATGATTCAAATTTACTTTTTGAAAAATAAGAAAATTTATACTTCACCTAAGTATTTTGATGCAATCAGATCAACAAATCAATAATGCCACTGAGAAATCAAGAACTTTCTTTTATATTCTGTCATCTAGGATCAGTGTCACATGGTTCCAAGATGGATGAAAATGGTAGTTTGGACAGTTTTTATTCACATTCAGGAGCCCTTAAAAGTAAACCTCTTCCCCTAGTATGGAGTATAGGCCTTCTTTTTTGATCTTATTAGATCAGTTTACATAAGGTGTTTAATCCTTCATCAGACAAATATCACAAGTCTGATTCTCATGAGGATTTACTTTCTGGAGCTTGGTATGGTGCCCAGCTGTCCTTGATGAATATGGCATTATGTAGCAGAGGAACATACCTCTCAGGGTTCTATGAAAACAAAGAGAGTGAAATGGATATTGACGATTCAACTAACTTACCAGGGATACTAACTAGTTGTGTGACCAGGAAAGCTTTGGTTAAGCTTTCAGAACAGCATAAATGTAGATATTCAAACTTTATTTCATAAGGAACTAAGAGATTCATTAGATAACATAACATGATGTAATAATATAATGCCTGTGTGATGATCTGTGATCAAGATTTTTACCTAGTTGTGTTTTAACAATATTATATTTATATCACTATTATTTCTAAAACTCCAAAGATTATTGTTGCTGTTATCCTTGAGTCTTATGAGTTAAATAGGTGACAGTCTCAAGTAGTAAGTCTTCTTTTTCTTTTTTGGTTAGAAATTACAAAACCTCAACACCTGATCAGTGAGTGAAAGTCAGGATGTGGGATTACCCCTCACATGGCCTGTTCAATCATGCTCCTCAAATGAAGAAAATGGTGATGTAGTGAATTAATATTCCCATTTTGCTGACATCTTTATATTGGATTACAGAAAAACAAGTGGTAGAACAGAATGATGGACTTGTAAAGAATTCATATACTGTCACTTATCAATAGAATGAAATTTTCTGAAACAGACTAAAACCAATGACACCATTCTTACCATGACAGATATGTGGTTTTGAAAGTAAGTGCTTCCAGTAAAACTCTAGCTCTCTCATCCTAAAGAGCAAGAGAAATATATTAATTAAAAATGAGAATTTAGTAAAAAATTATCATTGTGTGAACATACACTCAATGAAGGAGACTAAAATGGTATATGTTTCCAAGAGATCAATTTTAAAATATTCATCAGTAGTGTTAAAAATGCTCACGTCTTTTGACTCATAATTACACTCACCAGTTTTCTAAACACATAATTGATGATGCAGTTATAATTTATTAATTTGTTATCATGGCTTGTTATAATAAAAACTTAAACAAATCTATAATATCTGATGATAGGTACATAGATAGATAAAACATTGTTTAACCCTAGATGGAAGTTTATTTACTCACTTTGAAGAATATTTAATGTCATGGCTAAGGATACTATTTTCATGTTAAGTGAATAAAGAGATGTAAAAATGGTTGGTGTCATTTCATTTTTTAAAAGAAAAAATTGCTAAAAATTTGTATTTTAATGTGTTTTAGAATTACAGCTTTTAATAATAGTGGAAACACTAAAGTAGAATTTCAAAAATAAGAGAAAGGGGAAAGATAATTTGCAGCAGACAACTTTGAAATTTATAAAAATTAAGAACGATGTTTATTACTTTAGAAGTTACATGTAGTTTATGAAAGTGTAGGTGAATGATTTTTCTCTTAGAAATAATATTAAAATGTATGAATTTTAGGAATATATTTTAAATGATCATTTTATATACAGACACTATTCTCAGTCTAAATGTTTTGTATTGATAAAGTAAATATTCACTGAATGCAACATTTCTAAATGTATATTTATGGAGATACTAATATAAGTGAAGTGAAAGTGAAAGTCTCTCAGTAGTGGCGGACTCTTTGTGACCCCATGGACTATCTAATCCATGGAATTCTCCAGGCCAGAATACTGGAGTATATAGCCTTTCTGTTCTCCAGGGGATCTTCCCAACCCGGGATTGAACCCAGGTCTTCTGCCTTTTGGGCTGATTCTTTACCAGCTGAGTCACAAGGGAAACCCACCAGAGTTCTGTGTTTTCAAGTCTTGGTAGAAATGCCTGTATAAGTTAAAACAAGAACATGACTTTAAAGTTTGTGATACTCTACCAGTAAGGATTAGATTCAGCTGAATATAGTAGAAAAACCCAAACTGAGAGTCACTTAAAATATATGGTTTTATTTATCTGAACATAAATTAGGCCTGGAGATGAGTGATTCAGTATGTCTGGATCACTTGATGGTGTGCTCAGAGACCTGCCACAGCATCTTGGCAAATAAATTCTGTTCTCAAACTCACCCTAGGTCCTAGAAGGTCATTAAAAGTCTAGACTGCATTCCTTCATTCCAATAGTCAGAAGCACAAAGGAAGGAAAATGGGTGAGCCTAAGCCTTTTTACAAATGTCCCTCATACATACAATATTTCTGCTGAAACCTATTGGCTCAAATATGAGCACCTGGTAAAACCTAGATGCAGGGGGTACTGGCTCATCTAATCTTCTATGCATGGTGTCAATATGCTAGCTAAACACTACAGTACTATTATTAAGGTGGAAGAGAAGAATGGCCATAAAGACAGGCGATCATCAGCTTTTTCTGCATGATTAAATGTCTGCTACACATGCTGCTGATACCACTATCCTTCTGTTAATGAAATTTCTGTTTAATCTAAACTGTTTATGAAGTTATTCTCAATTACATAATCTATCTTGCTATTTTGAAATTGGAGATTTATTCTATTTCAGTGCTTAGATGAAATTAAATCATATTCAATTATAGAGCAATCATGAGAAATGAAATTAAGAGGAATAAATATGCAATCTTTCATACAATTTGATAATACTGACGTATTTTAGTAATATTGTGTTATACCTCACGCAAGTCAGAAAGTATATGGGGATCGTAGGAGTGGTTATTTTTAGGGGAAAGGCTGTACAATGTCACATGGAGACTTAGTTCACTGCTAAAGGTATAGCAATCCAGTCTTCTTCATTTGACTTCTTTATTCAGTAATGTGTGTATTTTTGTTCTGAATAGTTTTCAATGAGATAAAATCATACAAAGTTAAAACCATTAAAGTTTCTGCATGCTCTTGGTTAATGCCAAATGTTCTGATGTTTACAGAAGGAGGTATTCAATACTTTCAATTAGGTTTATTTCATTTCTTCCGTTGTGCATGACATTGTTTATGATACACCTGCCCTAGCATGGCACTTTTGAAAGGAACTATCCTGCTCACATTCTGGGCAAAGTTATAATCTGATATCTTTGATTTTTTTTTGCCAGATGACCTGGTCCCCTGGTGGTTGCAGCACACAGAGGATAGTCAGTCACCTCTGAACTATGGCAAAGCATGACAAGATATTCAATCAGAACAAGGCAATCTGATTCCCTCTCTAGGGAATAAGAACTATGAAATAAAGAGGGAATTGACTGAGAACACTGGGGATCAAAGGAAAAAAAAAAATCACATGCTGAGAAGGACTGGAGGACAACCCTCTGGGTCCATGTAATGGCCAAAGTTGAGAGGCCCAAGAAATAAAACAGAGACAGAGTCAGAAAAACAGGGGTTAGAAGAAAAAGCCAGAGGCTGCATGTAGGATGAAATAGAAACCCCTTCAGTGATTCAGACCATGTGTGTTATCCCTTCAGAGTAAAATGGCCTGTGGTGCTGCTTGAAATCTGGTCCTGGACCAGCCCTGATGCTATATTAAAAGTTTGTATTCTTGCAATGGGAAGGACAAAACTGAAACATTTAAATGTGAAATTATTTAGATTAATTTATATTAAATGAGCCATAGTTGTATAGTGGATCATTAATTTAGAAATGTTAATAATATCCATTACTATTTGACAGAAAAGGAAACTTACTTCTCTGACTCAAGTTAAGTGTCATTACCTCTTACAAGGACACACTTCTTTATTTGAGATATTCTGTCTAAATAAATTCTAGCCAAACACCATCAAATTGAAATATGATATGAGCCTTAAAGTCAAGCCAGATGCATAATTTAAAAATTTTTAGGGACTCCCTGAAAGAGACTGTACTTCAATTATGAGGGACATAATTCGAATCCTGGTCCGGAAACTAAGATCCCACATTCTGTGAAGCATGGCCATTTTTCTTTTTCCTGGTAACAATTGTAGAAAGAAAAATGAGGGGAGTCCATTTTAATCCTTTAACTGAATAACCAATTTTTACATTATATTTCATTTAACCCCATATGTCTAAAATATCACTTTAACATGGAATCAAAATGAAATCAAGATATTAATATACATTAGATTTTTTTGGAATGTAATGAATACTTTATATTTCAAGAACAACTCTTTTATGACTAGTCACATTTCAAGTGCTCAAATAGACACGTGTGGTGACTGGCTACCATATTGAATAGCATGGCTCTAGAGATGACCATGATTAAAAGCATCATTAGCCTGCAGTATGCCTAACCTCCCCAAATAAGGAAATCAGTCTGCTAACAGCCATCTCTCCTAAACTGTCCATGTTTTTTGAGTTATTTTATTAGACTAGGATATTATCTATGCCTTTAAAATTCTTCCTAATTCCTAATTAATAGGAGGTAGGAACTTTCTGTTTGGTAGATAGGATAAACTCCTAACAACACATGTAGTTGGTAAAGGAGAAGGAATAGGAATGGGAGGAGGTAGGGGCTAAGGCAAGAAAGAATGTTAAGAATGGAAGATGTAATGTACTGCAAGATGTTAATGCACAGAAAATTGCAAGAAATTAAAACACCAAATTTGGACTCCAAACAGTTTACTAAACTGAGTTTTACTTGAACAGAAGAATGGAAATATCTCTTTACTAGTTATTTTACGTGAAGAAAATAAGCTCATTATTAGAGACCTACAGGAGTTTGGGGCAAACTTGCAGAGTGCCTTGAAGCTGTTGGTTGCTTGAGCCCTTAGATGCAGCCATTTCATACTAAACTGCTTATAATGTGATTTATTTTATAAAAATAACATAATGTGTAACTAAAATTAGCTCATAACTTGTGTACCAGTTTCATTATTGAAGTATTACTTTCAAATTACATTCCAGATATGGTGGAATTTAAAAATCTAATCCCGTAAAATGCTTTTTTAAAGTACACAAATTTATGTGTTCTACCAGTTTAACATGCTACTCAAGTTACTACATCCTTACATGGCCACAAAACGTTTCACATAAAAGTCATCACACAAGTCTGATGTGTACTTAAATTTTTTCATCCCTAATATATTTTCTTTTCCTGCCAAGGATAAAATAGAAGTGCTGAGCTAATGTAGTCTTCAGAGACCAAGCCCCTACTTATTATAATTTCCTATGCTGATTTTTAATTCCTTTGTAATATCAGTAACAGTTTTAACACCTTGTCAGGCATTCAGGAACTTCCATCTGTGCAGCATAGTGTATTCATGAAATAAACCCATCTGTACAGCTGATTAAAAGTTGGATTAAATCCATTTTTTGACTTTGCCCTGGAAGAGGTGAATCCAAGAGCAGTTGCCATGAAGAGCAGAATGGAGAGTTACTAATATGCATGGAGCTCATAGAACCCAAAGTCATTTTCTGTGTATTTGTTTATTTAATTCTAATTTAAATAAAGCCAAATAATACTTAGAGTAAGTGTGATAACTTGACTTAATTAGAAAAAGGAGATTTCTTCTCATGATTCCTTTATAGTCAAAGACATATCCTGAGGAAATTTCAGCCAGCTTTATGCTACTTAATATTGGCTGCCTCATATAAACGTTTTTGAAATGCTTAGCCCTCTTCTATTCTTAGCCTAAATATCCACAGTTGCAGTTTTAAGTCATCACTTCAATAGGTTTTGTTGGTCTTTTAAACTGCCTGTGCTTTTGTGAAGAAATAAAACAATATTTTAATTCCTTTGGTCAGAAAAAATAAATATTGAACAAGTATTATGTGGTAGGTACTGTTGTTCTATTGTTCTAGGAACTAGTTGATGCACTGAGCCAAGAAAAAATCATTTGTTTTCCTAGGACTTACATTCTGCTGTAGGGGTGACCTAAAAATAAATAATATTATACTTTTAATATATTTTGTATATCATGCTGAGACTCATAAGCATTTTGGAGAATTATAAGGCAAGGATGTTGACTAGGAGTAGGGTGGGGAACCAAATTAGAAATAGAATGGTCTTGAATGTCATCGAGAAAATAGCTTTTCAGTGAAGATACCAAGAAAGGGAGCATTCCAATTCCTAAAGTCATGAGACACCTTCTGTGGTTGAAGAATAATAGGAGGGCCATTGTTGCTTCTTGACATGCATGCAGATTTCTTAGGAGGCAGGTAAGGTGCTCTGGTATTCCCATCTCTTTAAGAATTTTCCGCAATTTGTTGCAGCCTACACAGTCAAAGGCTTAAGCATAGACAATGAAACAGAAGTAGATATTTTCCTGGAATTCTCTAGGTTTTTGTATGATCCAATGGGTGTTTGCAATTTAATCTCTAGTTCCTCTGCCTTTTCTAAATTCAGCTTGCACATCTGGAAATTCTTGGTTCACATACTGTTGAAGCCTAGGGATTTTGAGAATTACTTTGCTAGCATGTGAAGTGAGTGCAATTGTGCAGTAGTTTGAACATTCTTTGGCATTGCCCTTCTTGAGATTGGAATGAAAACTGACCTTTTTCCTGTTCAGTGACCACTACTGAGTTTTCCAAATTTGCTAGCATATTGAGTATAACACTTTAATAGCATCATCTTTTATGATTTGAAATAGCTCAACTGGAATTCTATCACCTCCACTAACTTTGTTTGTAGTGATGCTTCTAAGGCCCACTTGGCTTTGCACTCCAGGAAATCGGGCTCCAAGTGAATGATCACACCATTATGGTTACCTGGGTCATTAAGATCTTTATTGTATGGTTCTTCTGTGTATTCTTCCCACTTCTTAATATCTTCTGCTTCTGTTAGGTCCATACCGTTTCTGTCCTTTCAGTATAGTTCAGTTTAGTCTCTCAGTCGTGTCTGACTCTTTGTGACCCAATGAATCGCAGCATGCTAGGCCTCCCTGTCCATCACCAACTCCCAGAGTTTACTCAGATTCATGTTCATCGAGTGGGTGATGCCATCCAGCCATCTCATTCTCAGTCGTTCCTTCTTCTCCTGCCCCCAATCCCTCCCAGCATCAAAACCTTTTCCAATGAGTCAACTCTTCGCATGAGGTGGCCAAACTATTGGAGTTTCAGCTTCAGCATCATTCCTTCCAAAGAAATCCAAGGGCTGATCTCCTTCAGAATGTACTCGTTGGATCTCCTTGTAGTCCAAGGGACTCTCAAGAGTCTTCTCCAACACCACAGTTCAAAAGCATCAATTCTTCGGCACTCAGCCTTCTTCACAGTCCAACTCTCACATCCATACACGACTACTGGAAAAACTATAGCCTGGATCAGAAGGACCTTAGTCGGCAAGGTAATGTCTCTGCTTTTAAATATGCTATCTAGGCTGGTCATAACTTCCTTCCAAGGAGTAGGCATCTTTTTTTTTTTTAATTTTTATTTTTTTAAAAATATTTTATTCTACATTACAATACTGTATTTGTTTTGCCATACATTGACATGAATCAGCCACAGGTGTCCACGATCTCCCAGTGCCAAAGCCCCCTCCCACCTCCCACCCCACATCCTCTCCCTGAATCATCCTGTGCACCAGCCCCATGCGTCCTGCATCCTGCATCGAACATAGACTGGCGCTTCATTCTTACAAGGTAGTATACATGTTTCAATGCCGTTCTCCCAAATCATCCCACCCTCTCCCTCTCCCTCAGAGTCCAAAAGTTCATTCTATACCTCTGAGTCTCTTTTGTTGTCTCACATAGAGGGTCTTCATTACTATCCTTCTAAATTCCATATATATATGTGTCAGTATACTGTATTGGTGTTTTTCTTTCTGGCTTACTTCACTCTGTATAATCGGCTCCAATTTCATCCATCTCATTAGAACTGAGTCGAATTTATTCTTTTTAAGGGCTGAGTAGTACTCCATTGTGTATATGTACCACAGCTTTCTTATCCATTCATCTGCTGATGGACATCTAGGTTGTTTCCATGTCCTGGCTATTATAAACAGTGCTGCAATGAACATTCATGGCTGCAGTCACCATCTGCAGTGATTTTGGAGCCCAACAAAATAAAGTCGGACACTGTTTCCACTGTTTCCCCATCTATTTCCCATCAAGAGATGGGACCAGATGCCATGATCTTCATTTTCTGAATGTTGAGCTTTAAGCCAACTTTTTCACTCTCCTCTTTTACTTTCATCAAGAGGCTTTATAGTTCCTCTTCACTTTCTGCCATAAGAGTGGTATCATCTGCATATCTGAGGTTATTGATATTTCTCCCAGCAGTCTTAATTCCAGCTTGTGTTTCTTCCAGTCCAGCGTTTCTCATGATGTACTCTGCATGGAAGTTAAATAAGCAGGGTGACAATATACAGCCTTGACGTACTCCTTTTCTTATTTGGAACCAGTTAGTTGTCCATGTCCATTTCTAACTGTTGCTTCCTGACCTACATACAGATTTCTCAAGAGGCAGGACAGGTGGTCTGGTATTTTCATCTCTTTCAGAATTTTCCACACTTTATTGTGATCCACAAAGTCGCTTTGGCTTAGTCAATAAAGCAGAAATAGGTGTTTTCTGGAACTCTTGCTTTTTGATGATCCAGTGGCTGTTGGCAATTTGATCTCTGGTTCCTCTGCCTTTTCAAAAACCAGCTTGAACATCAGGGAGTTCACGGTTCACATATTGCTGAAGCCTGGCTTGGAGAATTTTGAGCATTACTTTACTAGCATGTGAGATGAGTGCAACTGTGTGGTAGTCTGAGCATTCTTTGACATTGTTTTTCTTTGGGATTGGAATGAAAACTGACCTTTCCCAGTCCTGTGGCCACTACTGAGTTTTCCAAATTTGTTGGCATACTGAATGCAACACTTTCACAGCATCATCTTTCAGGATTTGAAAGAGCTCAGCTGAAATGCCATCACCTCCACTAGCTTTGTTCGTAGTGATGTTTTCTAAGGCCCACTTGACTTCACATTCCAGGATGTCTGGCTCTAGATGAGTGATCACACCATCATCATTATCCGGGTCATGAAGATCTTTTTGGACAGTTCTATGTATTCATGTCACCTCTTAATATCTTCTACTTCTGTTAGGTTCATACCATTTCTGTCCTTTATCGAGCCTATCTTCGCATGAAATGTTCCCTTGGTATCTCTAATTTTCTTGAAGAGATCTCTAGTCTTTCCCATTCTGTTGTTTTCCTCTATTTCTTTGCATTGATCACTGAAGAAGTCTTTCTTATCTTTTCTTGCTATTCTTTGGAATTCTGCATTCGAATGCTTATATCTTTTCTTTTCTCCTTTGCTTTTTGCTTTTCTTCTTTTCACGGCTGTTTGTAAGGCCTCCCCAGACAGCTATTTTGCTTTTTTGCATTCCTTTTTCCATGAGGATGGTCTTGATCCCTGTCTCCAGTACAATGTTACGAACCTCCGTCCATAGTTCATCAGGCATTCTATCTATCAGATCTAGGCCCTTGACTCTATTTCTCATTTCCACTGTATAATCATAAGGGATTTGATTTAGGTCATACCTGAATGGTCTAGCGGTTTTCCCTACTTTCTTCAATTTAAGTCAGAATTTGGTAATAAGGAGTTAATGATCTGAGCCACAGTCAGCTCCTAGTCTTGTTCTTGTTTGCTGTATAGAGCTTCTCCATCTTTGGCTGCAAAGAATATAATCAATCCTATTTCGGTGTTGACCATCTGGTGATGTCCATGTGTAGAGTCTCCTCTTGTGTTGTTGGAAGACGGTGTTTGCTATGACCAGTGCATTCTCTTGGCAAAACTCTATTCGTCTTTGCCCTGCTTCATTCTGCATTCCAAGGCCAAATTTGCCTGTTACTCCAGGTGTTTCTTGACTTTCTACTTTTGCATTCCAGTCCCCTAGAATGAAAAGGACATCTTTTGGGTGTTAATTCTAAAAGGTCTTGTACATCTTCATAGAATTGTTCAACTTCAGCTTCTTCAGTGTTACTGTTTGGGTTATAGACTTGGATTACCGTGATATTTAGTGGTTTGCCTTGGAGATGAACAGAGATCATTCTGTCATTTTTGAGATTGCATCCAAGTACTGCATTTTGGACTCTTTTGTTGACCATGATGGCTACTCCATTTCTTCTGGGGGATTCCTGCCTGTGGTGGTAGATAGATACGTCATCTGAGTTAAATTCACCCATTCCAGTCCATTTTAGTCCGCTGATTCCTAGAATGTCGACGTTCACTCTTGCCATCCCCTGGTTGACCACTTCCAATTTGCCTTGATTCATTGAGCTGACATTTCAGGTTCTATGCAGTATTGCTCTTTGTAGCATAGGACTTTGCTTCTGTCACCAGTCACATCCACAACTGGGTATTGTTTTTGCTTTGGCTCTATCCCTTCATTCTTTCTAGAGTCATTTTCCACTGATCTCCAGTAGCATATTGGGCACCTACAGACCTGGGGAGTTTCTCTTTCAGTATCCTATTACTTTGCCTTTTCATACTGTTCATGGGGTTCTTAAGGCAAGAATACTGAAGTGGTTTGCCATTCCCTTTTCCAGTGGACCACATTCTGTCAGACCTCTCCACCATGACCCACCTGTCTTGGATTGCCCTGGGGCATGGCTTAGTTTCATTGAGTTAGACAAGGCTGTGGTCCTAGTGTGATTAGATTGAGTAGATTTCTGTGAGTATGGTTTCAGTGTGTCTACCCTCTGATGCCATCTTTCTGTCCTTACTGTACCTATATTTGCATAACTTTTCCCTGGTGTCTCTAATTTTCTTGAAGAAAACTCTAGTCTTTCCCGTTCTATTGTTTTCCTCTATTTCTTTTCATTGTTCATGTAAAAAGATTTTCTTGTCTTTCCTTACTATTCTTTGGAACTCTGCATTCAGATGGGTATATCTTTCCTCTTCTCCTTTGCCTTCTCTTCTTTACTCAGGTATTTGTAAGGCTTCCTCAAGCGACAATTGCATTCATCACAGACATAGTTACATGGTAGGCAACAACTGGATTTAATAATATAACATAACTGTAGTATAATTGCTACCTTCCTTACTCATTTCTTTAGTAATTTATTTAGCAAACTCTAAAAAGACTATGTGGAAGTATACCTTGACAGGCATCATAGCAAGTCAAACACAAAAAAGTCAGTTCTCCGGGATGATCTGGGGAGATGGTGTGGGGTGGGAGGTGGGAGGGGGCTTTGGCATTGGGAGATCGTGTACACCTGTGGCTGATTCATGCCAATGTATGGCAAAACCAATATAGTATTGTAAAGTAGAATAAAGTATTTTTTTTTTTAAGTCAGTTCTCTTGCCATCTTGGATGAATGACATGTACACAGTTATCTGCAACATGAAGGAACATACCACAGCATCAGAGGTAAACTTTATAGACTAAATCTGTAAACCAAAGGTAATATTTTCACATTATTTTACTAGAGATGATTCTGTGGGGGAAAATATGACTTCGTCTGTTTGAACCACTGTAAAAGAGCTACCATAGCCTGAAAGGTGAAAGTGAAGTCATTCAGTAGTGTCTTACTCCTTGCGACACCATGAACTGTAGTCTACTATGCTCCTCCATCTATGGGATTTTCCAAGCAAGAGGACTGGAGTGGGTTGCCATTTCCTTCTCCAGGGGAATCTCCCTGACTCAGGGATCGAACTCCGGTCTCCCACATTGCAGGCAGATGCTTTACCATCTGAGCCACCAGGGAAGCCGTCATAGCCTAGGCAGCATATAAACAGCAAACAGTTATTTTTCATAGGTCTAGAGCCTGGGACGTAAAGATCAAGTCTCCAGAAGATTCACTGTCTGGTGAAAGCCCATCTCCTAGTTCATAGATTTCAGTCTTTTCACTGTTTCTTCACATGGTAGAAGGGTTGAGGGAGGGTCTCACTAGAGTCTCTTTATAACAGCATTGATCCCCATTAACAAAGAGTTCATTCTTATGACCTAATCACTTCTCAAAATCCCCACCTCCAAATAACATCACACTGAGGCTTTGTTTCACCATATGAATTTGGAGGGAACACAGATATTCAATATATAAATGAACATTGAATAGGAGCTGGAAGAATTAGAGAATTTTGAAATGGAACTTGGTAATAACATTTCAGAGTATAAGGTAAGGTAAATAGAGAATTCCTGAAAAACAAAGAGTGTGTCACAAGAATTGAGGTAAAGAGAGAATTAGTATCAAGGAGTCTTTAATATGGTAGAATAACCAACACCCTTGTAACATAGGTCTCACTTAAGGAAATTTATCTCAGGGGTCTGTATTCATCTGGAGTAGAACCCATGTCACATATCGACGTATCTTTAAATCCAGGGTCACTGTGCCTGGGACAGATCCTATTTACACCTGCAGATCCAGCTTAATTATTAATAGAGCTTTGTTTCACACTCAAAAGTGTCCAATTCTGGGATAGTAAATTTATGGACATTGCACTAAAATATGACAGCAACATTAGGCATATCAAAAATGTAAAGGGATTTAATTTTACTACAAGTGTGTCCTGATTATATTTTTTAAAAAGCAAACATATGTTATACCATTTTTAAAAGACATACTATGTTTGTTCATAATCTAAGAAACAAAGCTTCTCAGGTAAAAGCCTCTTGCTTTTATAAAATTTTAGTGACAATCATCATAAAAATATGAATAGAAAAAATCATCTTGGAGATAGAATGTGATAATTATAAAGGATTTCAACATTATATACTTAGAAAATTATATCTAAATTAATTCAGGTGGATACGTAACAAGCTAGTGATGGCAAAATGGAAATTTTACCTAGGGAGCCAACTAACCCAAAATTAAGTGGAAAAAACAAAGCCGTCTGATTGAAGTTGAGTGAATATGAACATTGGCTAAAAGTTAGAAGGGCATGGATAATTGTAATTATACACAATAGAATTATTGCCCACTGAGTACTGATTTCACTTGACTATCAGCCACTTTAATGCTTAGGTGATAACAACAATACGTCATTTAGAGTATTGTAAATTACCTCAAGGGACTGGCATAAAAACTCTAGGGATGAACAATGCCTGAGTGCTGGTACCTTGATGAAGCACAATAAATACAAATGTTTCTTTTATAGAACAAGTGAGACTAAAATATAAGCATGGTGCATTATGTTTGGCATGTTGTCCTCAACCACCAATTTTATATGCCTTGGAAATAAGTATCTTTTAAAATTTGCTGATGAGTTCCTCCTAGAATAAAAATCTAGTAGATGAGAAGGAAAGAAATGTTGATTCCATGACCCTCCCTCCACCCTCCGCCTTTTCTTCTGCACAGTGATACACCATCTGTTTAGGAGTTGCTTTCTTCCTCTCATCACAGAAGCAGACGGTGATTCATGTAGGGACGGTGCAAGCACATGAGGTTTGCAAGGTGGCTCTTTATTCCCTTAGGTAAAGATTGGATGAGTCAGACATGGCCTCTCATAATAGCAAGTCTGTCTTCTGTGATCTTTAATCTCTCATTAATATAACTAAAGAGACTCAGGAAGAGTTATATTCTATACCTTGAAGCAGATTATTATGAATATATTTAGAGATATTTGTCTCATTTCTAAATGAAAATGTTAATTTAAGAAATTTCAGAATTAAGTGCAATAATAATTATTCAGACTATGCCCCGATGTCCAATATGGTAGCTATTAGCTATATTTGCCTATTTAGACTTAAATTGATTAAAATTCAATGCAATAAAACATCCAGTCCCTTAGTCACAGTAGGTACATTTCAAGTGATCAATAACCACATGTGGCTAGAGGGTACCATTTTGCACAGAACAGCTATAGAACATTTCCAACACTGAAGAAAGTCTTTTTGGAAAGCAATGGCTAAGCAGATTATTTTTTTCTGCTTTTATATTTGATGTGATGGGTATAGTCATATATGGATGACGCACCAGCTGGCTCACTTCAAATCAGTCATGTGAATCAATGGACAGCTCATATTACCATAAAAGTGAAAATCTACAACTTATATATTTAATTTAATTATTCAGTTCATATCTAATCGAGCTAAACTTAAGAGGTTTGCTGGCATTCTTTTGTATTCAGCCAAATTTAAATGATGGAAACTATTTTTGTGAAACTTTTTTTCCTGACTTACTTTCCACCTAACAGAATGAATCTATGCATAGATAGTGGAGAAATGACAATATGCAGGTACAAATATTGATAGTCCTATGGTACTGGTATCCTTTATAGTGCTGAGGTATCTGAGAGTAAACCACAAAAACATAGTATTTCTAATCTGATAAAATTAACTGACATTTTCATGGTCTTATTTTTTGTTATTCTTATTAGATTAAAATATTCTATATACCTATGATAACTGTTCTTTTGTGAAATTTATATATAACATTACATAAACCAAGATTAACATGTTATTAGTTATTCATATCTTAATTTACATGATATAAATCGAGAACATTAAAAGAAAAAAATATTTCTGATGGTGTAATTTTTTTCAGGGAAAGTTCATGTGAGTCAAGTCTATAATATAAAATAATATGCAGCTTTATTTGCTTGCAATTTACCACACACAGAAAAACTTCCCAAAATGATTTTATAAATGAGGGAAGAATAAGTTGGAAATTGAACACTTGAATGTAAACAAGACATGGCACTGAAAAAAACAAGTATGACTTCTTCTGAAATACAAATGAACCCTCATCAGAGGCCACAAAGGATGGGGATTTCAGGAATGTATAGAATTTCTTCTATTGCAGCTTTCTTGAGGCAAGGAAGATGATTGCTACAACATATCTAATCATATTTATGCACAAAATATATTGTATTAATAAAGCTGTTTTATTGCATTTGCCAGGTGACTTCTTATACATAAAGCTATATTTCTGAAATGAATATACTACTTTCCCTAGTTCCTTATGTCACAATATTGTCTACCTTATGGCTTGTTCTAAAAATTCACTTGTTCCATGTCTTTTAATGCTAAAAACATTTTAATTGAAATCTGTTAATTATGTCACAATCATTATATAGAAATATACATTTCATTCATAGAAAATATAAACAAGTCAGCATATACATCCTTTTTATTGAAGTATAGTTGATCTACAGTGTTGTTTACTTTCTTCAGTACAGCAAAGTGATTGACTTATACTATATATGTGTATTTATATATATATGTATATATATGTATGTATACATACATATATATGTATACATATATATATGTATATGGGCTTCCCTTGTGGCTCAGCTATTAAAGAATCTGCCTGCAGTGCAGGAGACCTGAGTTCAATCCCTGGGTTGGGATGATCCCCTGGAGAAGAGAAAGGCTACCCACTGTAGTATTCTGGCCTGGAGAATTCCATGGATCATATAGTCCATGGGATCACAAAGAGTCGGACAGGGCTGAGTCACTTTCACTTTCATATATATATGTGTATATATGTATATATATGTAAAGAAAGAGAGAGAGAGTTATATTTGGGTACACATATCAGTTCAGTTTGGTTGCTCAGTCGTGTCTAACTCTGCAGCCCCACAGATTGCAGCACGCCAGGGCTCCTGTCCATCATCAACTTCCAGAGTTTACTCAAACTCATGACCATCCTCTTTCATCCTCTTCTACTCCCACCTTCAATCTTTCCCAGTATCAGGGTCTTTTCAGATGAGTCAGTTCTTTGCATAAAGTGGCAAAAGTATTGGAATTTCGTCTTCAACATCAGTCCTTCCAATGAATATTCAGAACTGATTTTTTTAGGATGGACTGGTTGGATCTCCTTCCAGTCCAAGGGACTCTCAAGAGTCTTCTCCAACACCACAGTTCATAAGCATCAATTCTTTAGTGCTCAGCTTTCTTCACAGTCCAACTCTCACATCCATACATGACCACTGGAAAAACCATAGCCTTGATAGACGGACCTTGTTGACAAAGCAATGTCTCTGCTTTTTAATATGCTGTCTAGGCTGGCCATAACTTTCCTTCCAAGGAGTAAGCATCTTTTAATTTCATGACTGCAGTCAACATCTGCAGTGATTTTAGAGCCCAGGAAAATAAGTCTCTCACTGTTTCCATTGTTTCCCAATCTATTTGCGGTGAAGTGATGGGAACAGATGCCATGATCTTAGTTTTCCGAATGTTGAACTTTAAGCCAACTTTTTCACTCTCCTCTTTCACTTTCATCAAGGGGCTCTTTTAGTTCTTCACTTTCTGCCATAAGGGTGGTGTCATCTGCATATCTGAGATTATTGGTCTTTCTCCCAGCAACCTTGATTCTAGCTTATGCTTACTCCAGCCCTGCATTTCTCATGATGCATTCTGCATATAAGTTAAATAAGCACAGTGACAATATTCAACCTTCACATACTCCTTTTCCTATTTGGAACCAGTCTGTTGTTCCATGTCCAGTTCTAACTGTTTCTACTTGACTTGCATACAGATTTCTCAAGAGGCAGGTCAGGTGGTCTGGTATTCCCATCTCTTTCAGAAATTTCCACAGTTTATTGTGATCCACACAGTTAAAGGCTTTGGCATAGTCAATAAAGCAGAAGTAGATGTTTTTCTGGAACTCTCTTGCTTTTCTGATGATCCAACGGATGTTGGTAATTTAATCTCTGGTTCCTCTGCCTTTTGTAAAACCAGCTTGAACATCTGGAAGTTCACGGTTCACATATTGCTGAAGCCTGGCTTGGAGAATTTTGAGCATTACTTTACTAGCGTGTGAGATGAGTACAATTGTGCGGTAGTTTGAGCATTCTTTGGCATTGTCTTTCTTTGGAATTGGAATGAAAACTGACCTTTTCCAGTCCTGTGGCCACTGCTGAGTTTTCCAAATTTGCTGGCATATAGAGTGCAGCACTTTCCTAGCATCATCTTTCAGGATTTGAAATAGCTCAAGTTGAATTCCTTCACCTCCACTAGCTTTTTGTAGTGATGTTTTCTAAGTTCCACTTGACTTCACATTCCAGGATGTCTGGCTCTAGGTGAGAGATCACACTATTGTGATTATCTGGATCGTGAATATCTTTTTGTACAGTTGTTTTGTGTGTATTCCTGCCACCTCTTCTTAATATCTTCTGCTTCTGTTTATCTCATACCATTTCTGCCCCCTGTTGAGCCCATTTTTGCATGAAATGTTCTCTTGGCATCTCTGATTTTTAAAAAATCTCTAGTCATTCCCATTCTACTGTTTTTCTCTATTTCTTTGCACTGATCACTGAGGAAGTCTTTCTTATCTCTCCTTGCTATTCTCCTTGAAGTGGCAAACCACTTCAGTATTATTTCCTTGAGAACCCTATGAACAGTATGAAAAGACAAAAATATAGAACACTGAAAGATGAACTTTCCAAGTCAGTAGGTGCCCAATATGCTACTGGAGATCAGTGGAGAAATAACTCCAGAAATAAGGAGGAGACAGAGCCAAAGCAAAAGCAACATGCAGTTGTGGGTGTGACTAGTGATGGAAGGAAGGTCTGATGCTGTAAAGAGCAATATTGCATAGGAACCTGGAATGTTAGGTCCATTAATCAAGGCAAAATTGAAGTGGTCAAACAGGAGATAGCAAGAATAAACATTGGCATTTTAGGAATCAGCGAACTAAAATGGACTGGAATGGGTGAATTTAATTCAGATGACCAGTATATCTACAATGAGTGTGTGTGTGTGTGTGTGTGTGTGTGTGTATATATATATATATATATATATATATATATATTTTAATATTCTTTTCCATTATGTTTTATCACAGGATATTGAATATAGTTCCCTGTAAAATTGTTTCATGTTTTTGTGAGGTTTTAATTATGGTTAATTTAAATTGTGATAGTCTGCTAAAAATAGAAATTTTTATGGAATATTTTTGAATTTATTGCTCTTCCTTTTCATACAAATCTATATACAGAGTTCAAGATATTTGTCTTTGCTTTTCTAGAATCACTACCAGAATACTAGCTCTGCCTGTCTATCAGATTATCTTCTCAGTGATTTATGCAAATTTTCCTCATTTAACTATTAGGGTAACTCCACAGGAAAAATTTTGTAAGCCTGACTTATAGTTAAGAAACTGAATTAGAGAGGTAGATAAATTTGCCTAGTAGTCATAGGTAATAAAATTAGAAAACTCTTAAAGCCTAGCTTGGAGAATTTTGAGCATTACTTTGCTAGCATGTGAAATAAGTACAACTGTGAGGTTGTTTGAACATTCTTGGGCACTGCTCTTCTTTAGGATTGAAATGAAAACTGACCTTTTCCAATCCTGTGGTCATGGCTGAGCTTTCCAAATTTGCTGGTGAATTGAGTGCAGCAATTTAACAGCATCATCTTTTAGGATTTGATGTAGCTCAGCTGAAATTCCATCACCTCCACTAGTTTTGTTCATAGTGATGCTTCCTAAGGCCCACTTGACTTCACAGTCCAAAATGTCTGGCTCTAGGTGTGTGATCATACAGCCATAGCTATCAGGGCTATTAAGATCTTTTTTCATACAGTTCTCCTGTGTATTCTTGCCACCTCTTCTTAATATCTTCTGCTTCTGTTAGGCCCATACTTTTTCGGTCTTTATTGTGCCTATCTTTGCATGACATATTCCCTTGGTATTTCTGGATTTTCTTGAAGTGTTCTTTAGTCTTTCCCATTCTATTGTGTTGCTCTATTTCTTTGTATTGTTCACTTAAGGTTTTCTTATCTCTCCTTGCTGTTTGGAACTCTGCATTCAGATGAGTATATATTTCCTTTCCTCCTTTGCCTTTCACTTCTCTTCCTTTCTCAGCTATTGAAAGACCTCCTTAGACAACCATTTTGACTTTTTACATTTATTTTTCTTGAGGATGGTTTTGATCAGCATCTCCTGTACAATGTTACAAACCTCTGTCCATAGCTCTTCTGGCACTCTATCAGATCTAAGCCTTTGAATGTTTTTGTCATTTCCACTGTATAATCATAAGAGATTTGATTTAGGTCACACCTGAATGACTTTTCGGTTTACCTGCTTTCTTCAATTTAAGTCTGAATTTTGCAATAAGGAGACTGCCAGATCTATAACCTCAGATATGCAGATGACACCACCCTTATGTAGAAAACTAAGAAGAACTAATGAATCTCTTGATGAAGGTGAAAGAGGACAGTGAAAAAGCTGGCTTAAAACTCAGCATTCAAAAACTATTATGGTACCCAGTCCCATCACTTTATGGCAAATCAATAGGTAAACAGTGAAAACAGTTACAGACTTTAATTTTGGGTCTCCAAAATTGCTGCAGATGGTGACTGCCACTATGAAATTAAAAGATGCTTGCTCCTTGGAAGAAAAGCTATGACAAACCTACACAGCATATTAAAAGCAGAGACATTACTTTGCTGACAAATGTCCATCTAATCAAAGCTGTGGATTTTCCAGTAGTCATGTATGGATGTGAAATTTGGATCATAAACATGGCTAAATGCCTAAGAATTGATGTTTTTGAGCTATGCTGCAGGAGAAGACTTTTGAAAGTCCCTTGAACTGCAAGGACATCAAACCAGTGAATTCTAAAGAAAATTAATCTTGAATATTTATTTGAGGAATTGATCCTGAGGCTACGCTCCAATACTTTGTCCACCTAATGTGAAGAACTGACTCATTGGAAAAGACCTTGATGCTGGGAAAGATCGAGAGCAGAAAGAAAAGGGGATGGCCGAGGATGAGATGGTTGGATGGCATCACCAACTCAATGGACATGAGTGTGAGCAAGCTCCAGGAGATGATGAGATGCAGGGAAGCCTGGAGTGCTACACTCCAAGGGATCACAGTGAGTCAGACATGACTGAGGAACTGAACAACAACAAAAATCCGAATCCAGTTAAGATGGACAGCACAATCAATAAGGTTTTTGTTTGTTTTTGTGTTTGTTCTTATCAAAACTGTATACTGTCTTTTGCTTATTTCAGGTCTATTCTCTGTTAGTTTCTATTGTTGGTTCTGGTGTTAATGCAATGAAGATGGTATATGACCTTGAATCTTTTCCTTCTACAACTTACCACCATTATAATTAAATGATTAGTATTACAGTTAATGGCTTAATATCCACCTTCCCTGTCAAAATGTTATATCCAAGAGGTCAGGGAGCATGGTGAGCTCTTGCTAAATATTTATGAAAAAAAAACACAAAAGTCAAAAAAACTGAATAATAAAGACTGAAGACAGGAAGGAGGGGAGGAAGGATGGAAGGAAGGAACAGAGAGAGGAAGCATAGAAGAAGAAAATATTTCATATTCTCCTGTGAATCAAAAGCTAAGTTAAATAATGAAAGTTCAGATGACTGCTATGAAGACATATAGGAATACACTAGAGGAGCAAACCTAGATAGAAAGTGATATTTAGGCTGGTACTAAAAGTTAACTGGGCTTCCTTTGTGGCTCAGTAAAAATCCACCTGCAATGCAGGAGACCTGGGCTCAATACTTGGGTTAGGAAGATCTCCTGGAGAAGGTAAAGGCTACCCACTCCAGTATTCTGGCCTGAAGAATTTCATGGACTGTATAGTCCATGTGGTTGCAAACAGTCGGACACGACTGAGGACTTTACACAAAAGTTAAGTAGGAGGTAATTCAGGTGAAGCTGGTGGCAGGGTGGCAGCCTGAATTCAGGTGGCAGGGAGCCAGCCTGAACTTACTGTGTTTCTTGATTCATGTAAAGAATTTCAGATTTATCAATGACCATAGTTTTATTTTTTGAAAAGTTTATTTGGCTTTAGGTTGTAAGAGACTTAAGGGGGTAAAGTGTAGATTTATGCCTGAAGGTACAAAGGAGGAAAAGTTTGCCAAGATGGGGTAGAGATATTGTTATAGCATGAGAGACACTCTGCAGAAGCTGGAGGGACACAGTGGCTTAAGAGCAGTCTTTTGATGAGAGATCCCTGGGAATATACACCCAGACTTGTTTCTTTGCTCACTATCCTTCTTCTACCGATGTCCCCTTGGCCGAACCCAGAAAGAAGACAGAAGGCAGGAGGGTTCTGTTGAGACTCTCTATATTATTGACTCTAGACCTCCTAAGTTCAAAGCATGTAGAGAAAGGGAAATACTAAATCACTGTTATAAATTAGTCTTCTTGAGAAATGGCAGCTTAATTGAAGATGCTTGGTCATACTTCCTAAAGCTGAAGATTCTAAAGCTTAAAGCAGAAGATCCTCCAGTTCTTTAAGCTGACTTACTTGTTTACTTAGAGGATATGAGCAATACTTTTTCTGTCTATTGTAAGTATTAGATATTGTTTCTGCTGCTTCATTTAACAAATTGGATAGCTTTTCACTATTGAACAGTACAAGCAATCTCATTTCCTAATGCAAATGGAATGATTCTCAATTTGCCACCTCCATATTTCGCTTAATAAAGATGCGCTTTTAAAACATAGATTCACCAAGTATTGAGAAGTATCCAAATGAGTACTGATTTCTCAGTCACTTATTTATAGAAAGAAATGCCCTCCAGCCACCAAATGATCCCTTATACCTCTTGCTACTGCTAAGTCGCTTCAGTCCTGACCGACTCTGTGCGACCCCCATAGACGGTAGCCTACCAGGCTCCTCCGTCCCTGGGATTCTCCAGGCAAGAACACTGGAGTGGATTGCCATTTCCTTCTCCAATGCATGAAAGTGAAAAGTGAAAGTGAAGTCGCTCAATTGTGTCCGACTCTTAGCGACCCCATGGACTGTAGCCTACCAGGCTCCTCCACCCATGGGATTTTCCAGGCAAGACTACTGGAGTGGGTAGCCATATACCTCTTAGCCCACAGTAAAGAGCTAGACATTTTCTAGAACTTTCACCACTTTTCTTAATGCTTTCAATTGTAAAAAGAGGTTCAGTTCAGTTCAGTTCAGTCGCTCAGTCGTGTCTGACTCTGCAGCCCCATGAACTGCAGCATGCCAGGCCTCCCTGTCCATCACCAACTCCCGGTGTTCACTCAAACTCATGTCCATTAAGTCAGTGATGCTATCTAGCCATCTCATCCTGTCTTCCCCTTCTCCTCCTACTCCCAATCCCTCCCAGCATCAGAGTCTTTTCCAATGAGTCAACTCCTCTCATGAGGTGGCCAAAGTATTGGTGTTTCAGCTTTAGCATCATTCCTTCCAGAGAACACTCAGGCTGGATCTCCTTTAGAATAGATGGGTTGGATCTCCTTGCAGTTCAAGGAACTCTAAAGAGTCTTCTCCAACACCAGAGTTCAAAAGCATCAATTCTTTGGCACTCAGCTTTCTTCACAGTCCATCACTCACATCCATACATGACCACTGGAAAAACCATAGCCTTGACTAGACGGACCTTGTTGGCAAAGTAATGTCTCTGCTTTTGAATATGATATCTAGGTTGGTCATAACTTTCCTTCCAAGCAGTAAGCATCTTTTAATTTCATGGCTGCAATCACCAACTGAAGTGATTTTGGAGCCCCCTAAATAAAGCCTGACACTGTTTCCCCAACTATTTGCCATGAAGTGATGGGACCAGATGCCATGATCTTCGTTTTCTGAATGTTGAGCTTTAATTCAACATTTTCACTCTCTTCTTTCACTTCCATCAAGAGGCTTTTTAGTTCCTCTTCACTTTCTGCCATAAGGGTGGTGTCATCTGCATATCTGAGGTTATTGTTATTTCTCCCAGCAATCTTGATTCCAGCTTGTGCTTTGTCCAGTCCAGCATTTATCATGAAGTACTCTTCATATAAGTTAAATAAGCAGGCTGACAATATACAGCCTTGATGTACTACTTTTCCTATTTGGAACCAGTCTGTTCCGTGTCCAGTTCTAACTGTTGCTTCCTGACCTGCATACAGATTTCTCAAGAGGCAGGTCAGGTGGTCTGGTATTCCCATCTCTTTCAGAATTTTCCACAGTTTATTGTGATCCACACAGTCAAGGGCTTTGGCATAGTCAATAAAGCAGAAATAGATGTTTTTCTGGAACTCTCTTGCTTTTTGATGATCCAACGGATGTTGGCAATTTGATTTCTGGTTCCTCTGCTTTTTCTAAAACCAGCTTGAACAACTGGAAGTTCACAGTTCACATATTGCTGAAGCCTGGCTTGGAGAATTTTGAGCATTACTTTACTAGCGTGTGAGATGAGTGCAATTGTGCGGTAGTTTGAGCACTCGTTGGCATTGCCTTTCTTTGGAATTTGAGTGAAAACTGACCTTTTCCAGTCCTGTGGCCACTGCTACATTTTCCAAATTTGCTGGAATATTCAATGCAGCACTTTCACAACATCATGTTTCAGGATTTGAAATAGCTGAAGAGGAATTCCATCACCTCCACTAGCTTTGTTCGTAGTGATGCTTTCTAAGGCCCACTTGACTTCACATTCCAGGATGTCTGGCTCTAGGTGAGTGATCACACCATCATGATTATCTTGGTCCTAAAGATCTTTTTTGTACAATTCTTCTGTGTATTCTTGCCACCTCTTCTTAATATCTTCTGTTTCTATTAGGTCCAAACCATTTCTGTCATTTATCGAGTCCATCTTTGCATGAAATGTTCCTTGGTATCTCTAATTTTCTTGAAGAAATCTCTAGTCCTTCCCATTCTGTTATTTTCCTCTATTTCTTTGCATTGACTGCTGAGGAAGGCTTTGTTATCTCTCCTTGCTAGTCTTTGGAACTCTGCATTCAGATGCTTATATCTTTCCTTTTCTCCTTTTCTTTTCTTTTCTTTTCTTTTCACAGCTATTTGTAAAGCCTTCCCAGACAGCTATTTTGCCTTTTTGCTTTTTTTTCCCCCCATGGGGATGGTCTTGATCACTGTCTCCTGTACAGTGTCACAAACCTCTGTCCATAGTTCATCAGGCACTCTATCTATCAGATCTAGGCCCTTAAATCTATTTCTCACTTCCACTGTATAATCATAAGGAATTTGATTTAGGTCATACTTGAATGGTCCAGTGGTTTTCCCTACTTTCTTCAGTTTAAGTCTGAATTTGGCAATAAGGAGTTCATGATCTGAGACACAGTCAGCTCCTGGTCTTGTTTTTGCTCACTGTATAGAGCTTCTCCACCTTTAGCTGCAAAGAATAAAATCAATCTGATTTTATTGTTTACCGTCTAATGATGTCCATGTGTATAGTCTCCTCTTGTGTTGTTGGAAGAGGGTGTTTGCTATGACCAGTGCATTCTCTTGGGAAAACTCTATTAGCCTTTGCCTTGCTTCATTCTATATTCCAAGGCCAAATTTGCCTGGTACTCCAGGTGTTTCTTGACTTCCTAGTTCAAACAGGTCTTGTAGGTCTTCATAGATCCGTTCAACTTCAGCCTCTTCAGTGGGGCATAGAGTTGGATTACCGTGATATTGAATGGTTTGCCTTGGAAATGAACAGAGATCATTCTGTCATTTTTGAGATTGCATCCAAGTACTGCATTTTGGACTCTTGTTGACCATGATAGCTACTCCATTTCTTCTACGGGATTCCTGCCCACAGTAGTAGATATAATGGTCATCTGAGTTAAATTCACCCATTCCAGTCCATTTTAGTTTGTGATTCCTAGAATGTTAACGTTCACTCTTGCCATCTCTTGTGTGACCACTTCCTATTTGCCTTGATTCATGGACCTAACATACCAGGTTCCTGTGCATTATTGCTCTTTACAGCATTGGACCTTGCTTCTATCACCAGTCATATTCACAATTGGGTATTATTTTTGCTTTGGCTCCATCTCTTCATTCTTTTTGGAGTTATTTCTCCACTGATCTCCAGTAGCATACTGGGACCCTACAGACCTGCGGAGTTCCTCTTTTAGTATCCTATCATTTTGCCTTTTCATACTGTTCATGGGGTTCTCCAGGCAAGAATACTGAAGTGGTTTGCCATTCCCTTCTCCAGTAGACCATGTTCTGTCAGACCTCTCCACCATGACCCTCCCGTCCTGAGTGGCTCCACATAGCATGTCTTAGTTTCACTGAGTTAGACATGGCTGTGGTCTATGTGATTAGATTGACTAGTTTTCTGTGATTAATGTTTCAGTGTGTCTACCCTCTGATGCCCTCTCGCAACACCTACCATCTTAATTGGGTTTCTCTTACCTTGAACTTGGGGTATCTCTTCATGGCTGCTCCAACAAAGTGCAGCCACTGTTCCTTACCTTGGACGTGGGGTATCTCCTTACTACCACCCCTCCTGACCTTGAACATGGAGTAGCTCCTCTCAGCCCTCCTGCACCCGTAGTTTGACCAAATAACTGATTAATGACATTCCCTGAGGCTTTACAGTTCTGGTGATTTTGTTTCCTGGAAGTCATCTAATTGAAAGCCAGTGTTTGCTGCAGTGAACACTTAAGGATATCATCTTCAAAAAAAGCAGCATGTTTTAACTTCAGTCACAGGGTGATGTGATCTTGCTGAATTTCTAATTGCAAAGCAACTACATATGGTCTGTAGGTCAACTTTTAATAGCATCAGTATATTTTGGTTGATAGACTTGTTAACCACACTGTTATTAAAGTGGTTCCATGAAACTAGAGAATTGTAACTTAGAAAAAAATATAGCTATTAATGATGCCAAGGAACTTCAGGAGATTGCTTTCTAAATGTTATTTTTTTCTATATTATCCCTTTTTTCATTGTAGTGCTACACCCAATTAAAGCATCAGGCACTTAACCTATACTTGTGAAAAAGAAGTTTATGATGGGTGTGATCATGGTCCCATAGGTCCAATTATCTCAGTTGGCTCCCAATTAATCCATGGAGTTGTTAGGGCCTCCTTTTAATTAGATCTCTTCCTCTCAAAGAACAATCTTTTATTTTCATATTTCACTTTATTATTTCCTTTATTGGAACCCTTCAAGGTAGGGATACTTCTTTGAAATGTACTTGTTTGTTTGATGGGTAATTCAGATTTAATAAAGATGATATTTTTAACCAAAGTCTACTTCTGAGTAGAAATATAAATTCAAGTCCTTCTCTATGAAAATTAAGTGCAAATATGTACAAAGTGGGATGAGGCATACCTTGCATATATTAAGTTTAACATTTTTCTCATTAAATCCCACTGATCTTTCTGCATTATCTCCTGAATGTGAAAATCAACATAGAATTAACAGAGTTTGGAAGTTGGTTTTTTTTGTTTTTTTTTTTTTTTTTTTTTCCTATCTGATTTACCTGTTAACTTTATTGTCTTTAAGGACATTAATTTATGTTTTAAATTAGATATGATAAAATGAGCTTTAGAAAGGAGACATTTGATCTGCAGTGACATTTTGCCTGTTAAATCTCTTCTAGGCCACAAATAAAGTATGAAGGAAAAAGGTTGCTTTGTCAGCAAGGGATTTCCTTTATATTTGCTTTGTGGTAGCTGGTATACTCTTGCATTTTTTCAGAGTTCATAAAAATAAATAAATAAATAAATAAAAACTTCTTTGAAATTACAGATTAAAATCTAAAATCATATTCTTTCCAGGCAACTTTCTATGCAGTTAAAAGTATTGTTTTATGTATGAGTAAAATTTTCTATTAAATCCAGAATTGATACAACTTTATAGGAGTAAAATTTCCTTTGTTACATCCTGCATATCCTATTTACTGGCATAGGGTGCTTTTCCCTGAAGAAGAGAAAACTAAACCATTTGATGGTGAAAAATGTTGACATTATAGGAATTAAGGAAATTGGGTTTCATGAAGATTTAATTGCCTCAAAACTTTGTTATGTATGCTTAGCCTTATATAAATAAGCATAAATTTAAACTTCTGTTTGGAAAATCTGGCTAACCACACAAGATATCAATTTAATTCAATTTCTCTAATTATCTGTGTCTTTAGTTGTATCTACCAGTGCCATTGGGAAAATATTTACACGTGTAATATCTTCCAGGATAACAATGAACTATAAAAGTATTAAATACACAAAACATCTATAAGATTTATGCTAACATTGATTTTTCTTGACTAGGAACTTTTAGAAAGGTAAACCTTGACACCAGAACTTTTTAAATTCTAGTCTTTGCCACTGAAGAGTTGGATTTGTCAATCCATGTATTCCTTTCTGTGTGCAGTGTAAGACCTGGATTGGATCATTGTGTTGGTAAGATACCCTGGAGAAGGGAATGGCAAGCCGCTCCAGTATTCTCGCCTGGACAGAGGAGCCTAGTGGGCTACAGTTCATGGAGTCGCAAAGAGTCAGACAGGACTGAGTGATGAACACTTTCACTTTTCACTTTCATATTCTTTTCTGGGCTTCCCAAGTGGCGCCAGTGGTAAAGAAACCACCTGCCCTGCAGGAGAAATAAGAGATGCGGGTTTGAACCCTGGGTTGGGAAGATCCCTTGGAGAAAGGCGTGGCAACCCACTCCAGTATTCTTGCCTGGAGAAACCCGTGGGCAGAGGAGCCTGGCAGGCTATAGTACATAGGGTCACAAAGAGTGAGACATGACTAAAGCAATTTAGCACATGTGCATTTTCCTTCCTGATATCAACAATCACACTCTTGCTATTTCTACTTTTCAAGTCTGTCCTCTCTACTAGAATGAGGAGATGTAGTCCTCAGCCCTAACAATCCCTGCACTTCCAGCTCTTTTGTAAATGCCTGATGAATTTACAAAGCTTTCAAAAAAGTTTAGAAAGGAGAAGTGAAAAAAAGGATCATTTTTAATATCTATGCAGAGGAACTGTTCTATAGACAACGTTGACTACTGTTGACATTCTCTTAGTACTTCAGAAATAGAAGAAGAGGAAAGCAAAAACAAAACCAAAACAGCTATATTGAACACCATTCAACAGAATTACTTTATCCTGTATTCAACCCTCTAGTGAATATCATTAGAAAGAGGTCACACAGACTTTAGCCCTTTGTTGTCAAGCTGGTCAATGTAACCAACTATTTTCCTGTAAAGAACCTCCTATGCACTTTTTAAAAAATTTAAAAGGATCAGTGGATATATCGCTGTTAAGGTGGGTGTGAATTTTAGTCTGCAGCTGGCATGAGCTAACAGAAAAGAACCAGAATCTCCAGTAATTAAGTTTAAATGAAAAATATCTGAAAAAAAAAATTATCAAACAAAATTTACACTGTCTTGACTCAATTTTTCTTAGATGGGAAACTGCATGGAAAGTAAATTGCCAGGATATTGCTTAGTGATCAATGATCAAGGAGCCAATGGTGGGATCTGAATAAAGAATTAGGCTAAAGGTTGCCTTAAATGTTCACATCTGCAGTTTCCCTACACAACCTTGCCTTTGGTCTTATGGATATCATCTCCCCGGAGCAGTATCTGTAAGTCACTGCCAGTGAGTGTTTCAGTGACTCCTTTTCCTTAGCTGCTTTGTCAACCATATCTCTTCAAATTGTCACAATCTTTCTTTGAGTGGATTTCTACTTCAGCTAGGTTTTTAGACTCTAGATATGACTTGGGAGTCAATTTATTTCTTTACATTCAAACCACTGGTCTTGGTTTTAACCCTTAACTTGCTTGAAAGCAGTGTTATTACCCTACTTTTGCTTATAGAATCCCACCCAAAAATCAAATGACAACTACATCAGATGTTCAAAAAGCTTACTGAATAAAACCCCAGGTGGTACTCTAGCATTATGTTACAATAGCTGATACCAGCATGAGTCGTGTTTCTTGAGGAAACTAAAATCTCCATTTGTATTTTGGTTTACTGTTTTCCATAGGAAACTTTAATCATCTAACAGCACTGATGACTGATCCATCTCAATAACTGAATTTCCCAAACACAAAGGAGTTAGAATATTAGAATACTTAATGCTGTCAAGAGCAGTCTTTTTTTTAGATTCATTGTTCTCCCCTTTTCCTCTCTCTTCTCCCTTTTCTGGCTCCCCTTTCCTCTGCTCTCCTCAACTCTGCCTTTTTCTCCTCTTTTTCCTCCTCCTTCTCATATTTTTCTTATTTTTCACATTATTTTACTCTCTGAAATATATTTTCCAAATTCAGATCTGTAGACTGCTATTAGAATTATCTGCACAGTCCAATTTAAAAGATTCTTCATAAGAATTGTGTTTTGACATATCTAGGTTGTGATCTTGGGTTATGTTACTTTTTCTTCTCATTCTCAGTTATGTCTGGAAATATTAAGGTACATTTATATTTGTGTATACATTTATATTTGTGTATACATTTATATTTGTGTATACATTTATATATGCTCAAGAGAGTCTTCAGCACCTCCCCTTTGCTATGTACCAGCTTCCTACCTTGGCAGGATCATGGTCAGATGAATCTCTCTTTTATGGACACTTTCAACAACGGCCACAGCAGCTGATTCTCACACAGTTTCTACCCATCATTGGAAAAGTCACCACTTGTAAACTCCTCCATGATGCTCTGAACTCTAATTCTCCCTTCTGTCATTTCTTCTCCTCTTCTCTTTCCTCTCTTTTTCCTTCATTCCCTCTCTAACAGTAAATTATTTCTCTTGATGCATCACAATCTGAAAAGCCTCACTAGTTTATATCAAGCAAGTAAAATCGCTGCTATTTTATTATTTTTAATGAACTAACCGATCACAGTACATGAGGTATGATCATGGGTCTTGATTTAATTCTTCACTGCTTCTCAGAGTGTGGCTGTTTTCTAAATTTAAAACCTGAGCATTCTGGTGGGCCTCTAGTCTCAAAATAATAGAAAATAAATTGTAAATATTATTAGAAAACTCATATTGCCTTTTAATTTCTGTTTCTGATTTTTCCCATCTATTCGCCATAGTGATGAAACTGGATGCCATGATCTTAGTTTTCTGAATGCTGAGTTTTAACCCAACTTTTTCACTCTCTGCTTTCAATTTCATGAAGAGGTGCTTTAGTTCTTCTTCTCTTTCTGCCATAAGGGTGGTGTCATCTGCATATCTGAGGTTATTGATATTTCTCCTGGCAATCTTGATTCCAGCTTGTACAATCTTGATTCCAGCTTGTGCTTCATCCAGGCCAACATTTTGCATGATGCATTCTGCATATAAATTAAATAAGCAGGGTGACAATATACAGCCTTGACGTACTCCTTTCCTGATTTGAAACCAGTCTGTTGTTCCATGTCTGGTTCGAACTGTTGTTTCTTGACCTCCATAAAGATTTCTCAGGAGGCAAGTAAGGTGGTCTGATGTTCCCATCTCTTTAAGAATTTTCTATAGCTTATTGTGATCCACACAGTCAAATGCTTTTATGTAGTCAACAAAACAGAAGTAGGTGTTTTTCTGGAACTCTCTCGCTTTTTCAGTGGCCCAAAGGATGTTGGCAGTTTGATCTCTGGTTTCTCTGCCTTTTCTTGAACATCTGGAAGTTCACGGTTCACATACTGTTGAGGCCTGGCTTGGAGAATTTTGAGCTAATATTACTTTGCTAACATCTGAGATGAGTGCAATTGTGTGGTAGTTTGAGCATTCTTTGGCATTGCCTTTGTCTGGGATTGGAATGACAACTGATCTTTTCCACTTGTGTGGCCACTGCTGTTTCCCAAATTTGCTGACATATTGAGCGCAGAGTTTGCTCAAACTCATGTCCATTGAATCTGTGATGCTATCTAACCATCTCATCTTCAGCCACCCTCTTCTCCTTTTGCTTTTAATCTTTCCCAACATCTGGGTCTTTTTTCCAGTGAGTCAGCTCTTCTCATCAGGTGGCCAGAAGACTGGAGCTTTGGCTTCAGCATCAGTCCTTCCAGTGAATATTCAGGGTTGATTTCCTTTAGAACTGACTGATTTGATTTCCTTGCTGTCCAAAGGACTCTCAAGAGTCTTCTCCTGCACCATCATTTGAAATTACTTGGGGTTCAGCATTCTTTATGGTCCAGTTCTCATGTCTCTTCATGGCTATTGGGAAAGCCATACCTTTGGCAATATGGGCCTTTGTCAGCAAAGTGTTGTCTTTGCTTTTTAATATGCTATCTAGGTTTGTTACAACTTTCCCTCCAAAGAGCAAGTGTCTTTCAATTTCCTGGCTGCAGTCACTGTCCACAGTGTTTTTGGAGCCCAAGAAAATAAAATCTGTCACTACTTCCACTTTTCAGCCTTCTGTTTGCAATGAAGTGATGGGATCGGATGCCATGATCTTAGTTTTTGAATGTTGAGTTTTAAACTAGTTTTTCTTTCTCCTCTTTCACCCTCATCAAGAGCCTCTTCAGATTCTCTTCACTTTTTGCAATGAGAGTGGCATCAATTGCATATGTAAGCTTGTTAAAATTTCTCCCAGCAGTCTTGACTCCAGCTTGTGAGCTCATCCAACCCAGCACTTTCCATGATGTACTCTGCATATAAGCTAAATAAAGAGGGTGATGATATATAGCTTTGATATACTGTTTTCTCAGTTTTGAACCAATCATTTGTTCCATATAAGATTCTAACTGTTGTTTCTTGATCTACATATAAGTTTCTTACGAGATAGGAAAGGTGGTCTGGTATTCCCATCTCTGAGTTTTCCACAGTTTGTTGTGATCCTCACAGTCAAAGGGTTTATCATAGTCAATGAAGCAGAAGTAGGTGCTTTTCTGGAATTCTCTTCATTTCTTTATGATCCAGGGAAAGTTGGCAACTTAATCTCTGGTTCCTCTGCCTTTTCTAAACTCAGCTTAAATATATGGAATTCTCAGCTTACATACTGCTGAAGCCTGACTTAAAGGATTTTGTACATAACCTTACCAGCATGTGAAATGAGTGCAATTTTATGGTAATTTGAACATTTTTGACACTGGCTTTCTTTGGGATTAGAGAAAACACTGACCTTTCCAGTCCTGTGGTCACTGCTGTATTTTCCAAATTTGCTGATATATTGAGCCCAGTGCTTTTACAGCATCATCTTTTAGGATTTGAAATGGTTCAGCTGGAATTCCATTACCTCCACTAATTTTTTATGTAGTAATATTTCCTAAGGCCCATTTGACTTCACATGCTAGGATGCCTGGCTCTGGGTGAGTGACCACACCATCATGATTATCCCTGTCATTAAGACCATTTTTACAAAGTTCTTCTATATATTCTTACAATCTCTTCTTAATCTCTTTTGCCTCTGTTAAGTCTTTACTGTTTCTGTCCTTTATCATGCTCATCCCTGCTTGAAATGTTCCCTTGATATCTCCAGTTTTCTTGAGGAGATCTCTAGTCTTTCTCATTCTATGTTTTCTTCTATTTCTTTGTATTGTTCACTTAAGAAGGTCTTATCTTTCTTTGCTATTCTCTAGAACTCTGCATCCACTTGGTACATCTTTTTCTTTCTCTCTCACTTTTTTCTTCTCTTCTTTCCTCAGCTATTTATAAAGCCTCCTCAGACAACCTCTTTGCCTTCTTACACTTCTTTTTCTTTGGGATGGTTTTGGTCACTACTTCCTGTAAAATGTTAAGAACGTCTGTCCACAGTTCTTCAGGTAGTCTGTCTACCAAATCTAATCTCTTGAGTCTGTTCTTCATCTCCACTTATAGTCATAAGGAATTCAACTTAAGTCATACCTGAATGGTCTAGTCGTTTTCTCTATTTTCTTCAATTTAAGCCTGAATGTTACAATAAGAAGCTGATGATCTGAGCCACAGTCAGCCCCAAGTCTTGTTTTTGCTGTCTGTACAGAGTTCCTCCTTCTTTGGCTGCAAAGAATACACTCAATTTGATTTTGGTATTGACCATTGGTGTAGTCCATGTGTCGAGCTGTCTCTTGGGTTTTTGGAAAAGGTGTTTGCTATGACAGATGTGTTCTCTTGATAAAACTCTGTTATAGCATCAGTTGACAGTGACAAGTTATATATATATATATATATATATATATATATATATATATATATAGCTACTAAGTCGCTTCAGTTGTGTCCAACTCGTCATGTGTGACCCCATAGATGACAGTCCATCAGGCTACTCTGTCCCTGGGATTCTCCAGGCAAGAATACTGGAATGGGTTGCCATTTCCTTCTCCGAGGCATGCATGCATGCTAAGTCATTGCAGTTGTGTCTGACATTTTGTGACCTGATGGAATCTAGCCCACCTTCTGTCCATTGGATTCTCCAAGAAAAATACTGGAGTGGTTTGCCATGCCCTTTTCAGGGAATCTTCCTGAGGAAGGGATTGAATTCATGTCTCTTACATTTCATGCATTGGCAGCTGGGTTCTTTACCATTAGTGCCATCTGAGAATCAGGAATTTCTTAATGAACATTATTAACAATGATGCAAAGCTGTAATAGCATTTTGAGTAGTGTCAATCTCTCCTGTAATTGCTCAGAAATCACTGAATTTGTGCCATGCTGGTAAAGCTAAAATGATCAACTGCAGCCTTCTTTGCTACTGAACTTCTCCTGGACATGACTCTGAACTCCATTGTACAGATCTGCGTTAAAGGACATAGAATAATTGTGTTGCTCCTTTCTCTTATTTTTTCTTTTTTGGGAAAACAGATTTTTAAAGCTAAATTATAAAATTACATTGTGTTATGGGAAATCCTATTGCTTTCTACAAACCATTTAACCTTTAGTTTAATAGAGATGTAACTTCATGATCTATAGTTGTTTTAAGGTCTAGAGTTGGAACATCTCATATAAACTGTATGGAAAGTTTCATATGTTGATGCTAATAACTATAACCCAAAGTAACTTAATTGAGTTGACTTCTGTCTGAGCCATGAGCTGCTTGTTGCTGGGATCTTATATTTTAATTGACCTTGACTTTAAGTCAAATAAAACATTCTCTAAAGACAGAATGAGATTGAAGGGCTTCTGTTTGCTTTTTGTTGCACACATGCATGTGTATGTTTGTGTGTTTAACTGATCATTAGGTTTTTATTTTCACTTTGGAGACATTGTCATATTTCATCTCTTTAAGAAATATAATATAGAAGACCCTATATAAAATTGTCCAGCTTTCACTATTAAAGAGATTAAATTCTTCAGACCTACCATTAAACTAGGTTTGGGATTTAGGCCAGATGGCCTTGGCCCAGGACTTGTTGGAAGCACAGACTGAGTCTCGTGATTGTCTTCTGCATGGGGTCTTTGCCATTGGCCTTGACTGTATCTCACCTCTTCTATTAAATTACGCTTCTAATAAAAATTCCTTCTCATCCCTCTCTACTTAGTGTGATAGCATAATTTCTTCTTCTTCTCCATGGGGAGAGAGCAAATTAACCAAGGTTCTCTGGTCAAGCTCTCTCTCCCACATTTTGTAAATAATGACTATTAACAACTGAGATAATTTATAGCACTAGGCATGCGTGTCATGAGATATCTGTTTGGTCATGAGTTACTTTGTGTGGTATGCCTATATAAGCTTCAGCATGAAAGCCCTGGCTGCTGCTGCACTGGGGCTACATTGGAGAAACATCATAATTATGTTATATATGAAGATATGTTATGGCTACATTATGGTTATGTTGTGGCTGCTCCTACGGTGCTGCTTCAGCCAGGAATGAGGTTGTGTTATAACTGCCATGCCAGCAAGGAGAGAATAAACATGTCTGCAGCTCCTATGACTCCTCTCATCTCCTTCAAGTCTCTTAGGTCTTACCTTGCCTACCCTGGATTCAGTGAACAGTATGAACAGTAAGACAACTGGTGCTGTGAACAGGATCAACAATACACTGTCTTTTGAAATTCTCTTTGGGCATCTCTAAAAAAAAATAGGAGCTAGGGTCAAAGGTACAATTATTTGGCTATATGAGCTCTATTTTAAATTTGGAATGAAAAATTCTATTGGCCTCAGTGGAATCATCCTTATCTTAATTCAACTTCACTTTCATCTCTTTGTGGTTCCACATTTTACATTCTTGCTATGAAGTATCATCTTTTATTTGGTTCTGATTTTATCTTTCAATGCAACTACCACTTGTTAAATACAGCTTGCTGTTTGTATGTTGGCTTTCCTGAGTTGTATATTTATTTTCCAGTTTTACCTGTGTCTGGGCCTCCCTGGTAGTTCAGTGGGTAAAGAATCTGCCTGCAGTACAGAAGAACCCGGTTCAACTTCTGGATGGGGAAGATCCCTCCAGGAGAAGGGATAGGCTACCCAGTTCAGTATTCTTGGGGTCCCTGCTGGCTCAGGCAGTAAAAGAATACACCTGCAATGTGGAAGGTATGGGTTCGATCCCTGGGTTGGGAAGATCACCTGAAGGAGAACATGGCAAACCCACTCTAGTATTCTTGCCTGGAGAATCCCCATGGACAGAAGGAGCCTGATGGGCTACAGTCCATCCAGTCACAAAGAGTTGGACACGACTGAGTGACTAAGGCATGGCACAATTGAACTCTAGCCCTGTATCCTCAAAGGTAAACTCTTAGTCTGATTTCCATCATTTATAGTTCCTAGGAATTGTTTTTTTCATTTTTTAAAATGAGGGCACATAGAAATTTATTAAATGAATAAAGCAACTGAAAATGATCATTTAAGGAAAACTGGGCCTAAATTCTCAAAACTATATTATTGTAATCTTTAATTTAAAGTAAGCTTTTAGCAACACCTAAAAAAATTATTCCTTAACGTATGGGATACAATAAGAGTGAAGTAAAACAATTTTATTTTAATAGGCTAAATTAGCTATTCCAAGTTAACCAATGGTGTTCTTTATGAAGTTATTCAGTAACCCACAGTAAGCAGCTCCAGCATCATCAACTGATGTTTACCAATGTCACTTTGGAAAAGGCAGAGAGGAGGAGTCTGAGTCTACCATACAAGTTGGTTTGTAAATCAAACACGTGACCATACACAACTGAAGAAGTGCTGAAACAATGGTCTTAGATGGGCAATGAATGCCAGCTACAACTTTATTATTATCAAATATGCAGAGAAAAGAATTTCTTGTATAATTACCAAACCCACCTGATCCCTTTGACATAGAGAAAGATATAATTTTTGAATAAGAGTATCAGGCTATGATTTTCCGGTAGTCATGTATGGATGTGAGAGCTGGACTTTAAAGAAAGCTGAGTGCCAGAGAATTGATGCTCCTGAAGAGTGGAATGGAGAAGACTCTTGAGAGTCCCTTGGACTGCAAGGAGATCCAAACAGTCAATCTTAAAGGAAATCAGTCCTGAATGTTCATTGAAGGACTGATGCTGAAGCTGAAATGCCAATACTTTGGCCATCTGATGTGATAAACTGACTCATTTGAAAAGACCCTGATGCTGGGAAAGATTGAGGGCAGGAGGAGAAGGGGACAACAGAGTATGAGATGGTTGGAGAGCATCACTAACCTGATGGACATGAGTTTGAGCAAGTTCTAAGAGTTGATGATGGACAAGGAAGCCTGGTGTGCTGCAGCCCATGGGGTCACAAAGAATTGGACACGACTGAGTGATTGAAATGAGCTGAACTGATCAGGTTTAAAAATAAATCTTAGAAACATAGAAATTGGAATTGATCGTCCCATTATGTGTAGCTGATATGGTTCATTCTGGAATGCATCAAAGATACTTCTGCAAAACACCTGTTGACCTCCTTGATAACGTCTGAGGTTATGGATCTTTTATCTTTCTGTTATCTTTATAATGAACAATGGTGAATCATCCAATAGAATTCCTAAAATTGTTTATATTGTTCAGAGATTATAACCTTGTATCATAGGCACTTTAATAAGGTAACTCATGGATGACAAAAATATCCATTTATCTTAATCTTCTTCATAGTATACTTGATTGTTCATTGCTCTAATATGCTACAATTTGGCAAGCATGTTCATATTCATCTTACTTATATTCCTCATCATGTTTAGATATACTAATTCTGAATTTACAAACTGTTTCCTTTTAGGCATTTAATATACTACTTTACCCACAATAGGCATTTAATTAAATTATGAGTATGTAGATCTAAATCTAATTTTAGGCTACTTTAATTTTAGCCATATCTTCGCTCCCTTGAGTAATGTAGCTCTTTACTCCAGCCTTCTGCAGGTCCATGGTATTAATCAAGATATGACCACATATACTCAGCACTTGTTATTAATAAGGTACCCTGCTGAGAACTCCAAGGGGTGCAAAAGATTTTGACATGTACAGATAGCCACAAAAGTGCAGAGGCCTCCTGTTCCATAGTCACTGGGACAAAGCCCTGGAGAATTTCTCTGTATGTGTTGATTTCTCATTAGTTGTAATTTTACCCTTGTGCTCTTTTAGTTTTTTGTTCATCCTTATTTTCCTGGACATTTCCAAATCTAGGGCATATACTTTTTAGTTCCTCAGTTGATAGATTTACAAGATTCCTCTTCTGCATTCTCCAGTACGTTAGACTTCCTGATTTCAGTTGGTTTTATAGTTCTCTTAGAATATACTTACTATGGATTTCAGAAAATCAAAACGCTTTTTCACAATAAAGAAAGTTAAGCAAGAGGGATCTGCAAAGCAGAGGACACCTATTTTTTGTGACAAAAATACTTATCCCTTTATTTAGCAAAGTGTTATACAATACAGTGGAAAGATGAGTTTTAATGCCAAAAATTCTCTTTTATTCCAAACTCTAATACATTATTTCAACTGAACAGACATATACTGCCTACCTATGATATGTCAATCAGCCTCTTAACTAAGTTCCGTAGGTTCATATTCATAAAAGAATAAGACAGTTCTGGCTCTCAAAAATATTTATAGTCTGCTATCTCTGTGGTGTAGTTGATCTAGTAAATATGTATAGATGCTAATTTCCTTCTCTATATGAATGGGATAATATCTGCCTCTTTATTAGGAGAAATCAAATGATTTTATTCAACTCTAATTATAAAATATGAAATGTTGTGTTACTACTCTTGCATCAGCACATTTTTGGTCTTACAATTAAAGTATTTAAAAATTTTAACATTAGAGTTTCATTAGAGATTATTTGAATCTTAACTTCTCATAGAAGGAAAAAAGCTAAACATCCCCAAGGCACATTGCAAGCTTGAGATAAGTGATTTCTTGCAAATCCCTTCCACATTGTAACAATGCATGTAATTCATGCATCATTGATAAAGTTTCTTCATATAAAATAAATTCTACACCTTTATTTATTGTATATAAATTTCAACATGTGTGTATGCATGCTAAGTCACTTCCATCTTGTCTTACTATTTGCAACTCTATGAACTGCAGCCTGGTTTCCCTGTCCTTCACGATCTCCTGCAGTTTGCTCAAATTCATGTCCATTGAGTTGATGATGCCACCCAACCATCTCAGTCTTTGTCACTTCCTTCTCCTCTTGCCCTCAATCTTTCCCAGCATCAAGGTCTTTTCCAATGAGTCAACTCTGTATCAGGTGGCCAAAGTAATGGAGCTTCAGCTTCATCATCCATGCTTCCAATGAAGTTTGATTTCCTTTAGGATTAACTAGTCTGCTCTCCATGCTGTCCAAGGGACTCTCAAGAGTCTTCTCTAGCACCAAATACTTTCTTGGTTAGTACTTCTCACAAATAAAATAAGGCAATGAATTACCAACATGATTTATGGTTTTAATCTAGAAAGAGCTATTCATTCTAGTTTTGAAAATGAATTATTGATATCTTTTTACTTATATCAGTTTCATCTAGGTAATGCATTTATTACATAATTAGGCACCAGCATCATGCTTCCTTAGGAATTCTCAAGGATCCAGAATTCCTATAGCATATATAGATTAAGTATGCTGCTGCTGCTGCTGCTAAGTCGCTTCACTCGTGTCCGATTCTGTATGACCCAATAGTCAGCAGCCCACCAGGCTCCTCCATCCCTGGCACTCTCCAGGCAAGAATATCGGAGTGGGTTGCCATTTCCTTATTCAATGCATGAAAGTGGAAAGTGAAAAGTGAAAGTGAAGTCGCTTAGTTGTATCCGACTCTTAGCAACCACATGGACTGTAGCCTACCAGGCTCCTCGTCCTTGGGATTTTCCAGGCAAGAGTATTGGAGTGGGTTGCCATTTCCTTCTCCAAGATTAAGTATACAATGACATATTTTTCTCCTCATAAATGCGTATTGAAAGCTTGGACTACAAGATTTGCTTCAGAAGTGAGTTGACCCCTTCCCTGCCACAGCGATGTCTGCTCACTCACACACATCCATACACTTCCAGCAAAGAGCATGATGGAAAAGTCAGAAAGCTGCTCAGTGAAGAAAGAGAAGTTCAGGAAGAAATGGAGGACAACAGCATAATATTGGAAATTAGAAAGAAAAATAATAATTAATGAATTTCTAAAACTAACAAAAATATGAAAATCTTTGTTCACAATTTTAATTTGTCCCCATGTGTGGTTTTGGCAGTTTTGATTGCCTGGATGTCTTATATCTAAACAAATTATGGCATATTTTGTGCTTTTTTTGCCATGCTGCTTAAAGCACTAAGATAGTATCATTTATTTAGAATGGTTAAGCAGTGTTGAGCTTTGGGTCAATGCATTAAAACTTTTAATATGTAGAGCTGATTTGAGAGTGGGAATATTGTCAGCACAAGTGAAGTAGGGAGAATGGAACAGACAGATGGCTCTGCTCACCCTCCAGTCAGGGTCCTATGAGCCAGTTTGCTTAATTGGATGACATCTCCCCATTAATTTTTATTTTAAGTGGAGCATTCTTTGAGCAAAATTGTACTGAGAACCAACTAAAGGATATTTGGTACTACAGATATGAATCTGTATCATGTTTTTCTTCTTATATCAGTTCTCATTAGAGATTTCTTTGTTAATTTCTTTAGTGTTCATTGTCACCGGTACCAGACCATAAGTTCTAAATTCCACTGTTCACTGCACACCTGCCAGCAGATCACCAAGTGCAAGAGTGAAAGCAAGAGTAGAGCTGTGGTAGCCAGTGTACACATGTGGCTTTTAAAACATTAATTAGTTAAAAGAATTTAAATTAGTTAAATAAATTAAACATTTGGTTCCTCAGTTGTACTTGCAATAAATCAACTGTTAAATAGGCACAAGAAATTGGTGGTTACCATACCAGGCAGTGCAGGAATATGTCCATGATTACGTTGAAAACAGGACAGTGCTGCTTTAGAATGAATAACATTTCAGTTGCTTCCTTTTGAGAGATTGCTACAAAACTCCAAAATTGTTAGCATAACATAGAATTGTACAAATCATACATTACTGATATATGAACTTAGTGAGATTTTGTTTTTTTACAGTAAGGGCAAGAGATTTTAATAATGGAAGGATTTTTAAGCTTGTTTTTGTTGTCCTTTTTATTAGTTTAAAAAGTGAATCACTGTTACTTTATGCCTTGACATTTAAAAACTTAGATTTATATATTACAAACCTTGCTCACTTCTCCCAGAGAAAATTTCTCTTTGAAGTCATTGGGAGATCCAAACAGTAACAGGAGATAGAAGAATTGTGCCGTGGGCAAAACGTCATTCCTTTTCATGTGTCTATAAAATGAAATAAAGTATATTTGATTAATTGCCAGTCTATTTGCTCTGCTTCAGAACTTGCAAGGTACCTATGTTATTATGAAATATAGATGCTAAGGAAAGCTGCAGTCCCTGAAGAAGGGGTGGGAATGTTAGAAGGCAGAGGAGAGAACTTAGTAAAAACATAAAGGAAAAGGATTAGAATGCCTGGTCTATTGTTAGCTGTTATAAGCTGGTGTTTTATGCAGAATTGAAGCGTTCCTTGTGTTTCTGCTAGTTCCTGTTTTTCTTCATGAATGAGTACTCATTCAATACAAATGCTATACAATACACTTAGATGTAAAACACATCATCCAGCCTCCAAAGGTTCCAATGTTAGTTTGTTATTAATACTACAGACACTCCTGCTTCCTTTTGCTAATCTTTACGGATATAATTATGCTCATTTAATTTTCATATTTATTCTGAAATTTAATTTCTGAGCTTCCTTATGTTTATATTGAGTAAAACATATTTAGATTTAAAAAAACTAAATATATACTTTTTGTTTTAATGGATTAATTTCAGCTGATTATATTTGTCATCTTTTGTTATAATAGATGTTCTTTGGCATTCTAATTTATGCTTTTATGATTTCTCTTTTCTTTCTTTTTACAGTGATGGATTTTGGGGGATGGGGGTTATGGCATTTTATTGTCATGAAAACAAAGACAGCTTCAAAGATCGGAGGGTATAGAGAGATGCAGAAAGCACTTCCCTAGTTTAAGCCTCTTTTACACAATGAGGAGATACTTTCTCTGCCCCTCCAGGCCTTCCATTAGCAGTGACAGGGCAATAGGCCACTGTTATTGCCCTGATGCAAGCTTGGGGAGTTAAGCCCTCTGGGAGAAAGTCCCACAGCACAGGTTCTACCTCCCCATGCCCTCTGCTCCATTTGCAAACACCCACAGTAAAATAAGACATATACTAGGTGTTTAAAAGCTATCTCTTCCCTGAAAGGATAGTACAGCATCACCTGATTGAAAAAGGAATGTGCTTCGATTTTTACTATGGACTGAGGAAAAGATATCCATAGCACTGTGTCTCAGCTCCTGGCCTGTAAACACTGCACTTATCTGCAAGGGCGAGAAAGCTTCCCCACCCCCGCCTCCTTGTATAACCTCTAATAGATGTCAACACCAAGGGCAGGATACAGAATAGGGCAACATGCATATGAATACTTTTACACTGGCTCCGGAAGACTAGAAGTTGTCCCTGGCTCACAGGCAATACCATGCTTGGTGCGGTGTTGTGAGGGGTAACCTCAGCCAACTAGAACGAGGGAAGTATTAGAGAATACAGGCTGAAGAAGAAGGCAAGACCGTGACAGTCTCTCACTCTCCTCCTTACACACACATGCACACAGAGGTTTTCCATTGTGAAGGCACAAAACAGTTGCAGGGATCTCAGTGTAGTGGTAGGCTCTTTCTCTTTCCCACAGAGCCACACCTTGGTGGGGAGGTCTGTCCAGTCCTTGAGTAAAAGGCAAGATTTGTTAGGAAAGACAGCTGAAAGAAGCCCAACTGGGGACAGAAGAGGAAAAAGATTCTCTCTTGTTTATCTTATCTTTTAATGTATAATTTAAAATGTTGATTAATATTTCCAACTTTTCTTTTATATCACCATTTTATGTTCCAACAAACTGATGAATTTGTTCAGGACTGATTTCATAGATGTGTGATCCAGGCAGTTACCCAGAACCCCACATGTGGAGGGATGCTATGCTTGTTTTAATGCTCAGCTGTGGCACCCCACTCCAGTACTCTTGCCTGGGAAATCCCATGGACGGAGGAGCCTCGTAGGCTACAGTCTATGGTGTTGCTAAGGGTTGGACATGATTGAGCAACTTCACTTTCACTTTTCACTTTCATGCATTGGAGAAGGAAATGGCAACCCACTCCAGTGTTCTTTCCTGGAGAATCCCAGGGACAGAGGAGCCTGGTGGGCTTCCGCCTATGGTCTATGGGGTCGCACAGAGTCGGACATGACTGACGTGACTTTGCAGCAGCAGCAGTTGCCATCTTGAAATTCTTAATACTTTTGAACAAAAGGCCACATATTCTGCAATGGGATCTGCAAATTATATAGCCAGTCTTGATTTGTCTTACTTGGGCTTCCCTGAGGGCTCAGTGGTAAACAATCCTCCTGCCAATGCAGGAGACACAGGTTCGATCTTTGGGTTGGGAAGATGCCCTGGAAAAGGAAATGGCAGCCTACTCCAGAATTCTTGCCTGGGAAGTCCCCTGGACAGAGGAGCCTGGAGGGCTATAGTCTGACATGACTTAGTGACTAAACAACACAGAACAATAAAATTTACCAGATTAGCCTCAGAGGCATCTTTTGTTTCTCCCTGTTCAACTTCTACTTTTGATCTGTTCTTAAGCATTCTCTATTTACTTCCTCAGTTCAGTTCAGTTCAGTCGTTCAGTGATGTCAGACTCTTTGCGACCCCACGAATTGCAGCACGCCAGGCCTCCCTGTCCATCACCAACTCCCGGAGTTCACTCAGACTCACGTACATCGAGTCCGTGATGCCATCCAGCCATCTCATCCTCGGTAGTCCCCTTCTTCTCCTGTCCCCAATCCCTCCCAGTATCAAAGTCTTTTCCAGTGAGTCAACTCTTCCCACAAGGTGGCCAAAGTACTGGAGTTTCAGCTTTAGCATCATTCCTTCCAAAGAAATCTCAGAGTTGATCTTCAGAATGGACTGGTTGGATCTCCTTGAAGTTGAAGGGACTCTCAAGAGTCTTCTCCAACACCACAGTTCAAAAGCATTAATTCTTCGGCACTCAGCCTTCTTCATAGTTCAACTCTCACATCCATACATGACCACAGGAAAAACCATAGCCTTGACTAGACTAATTGCCTCCATCCTTGTCGCCACTCCCTTATATCAGGATAACATAAACTCCCACATAGACCATTGTGTATATAATCCATATATATATGCACACACACAGAGACAGAGATTGACAAAATGATTTTCATTGTACTGACACTGTTTTGTGCTTATTTTGACAGGGCATTTTTGTTGTAGAATCTAGAACTAATATGGAAGTGATGGGTCAGTGTCTGGTGTCTGTGATTCTGGGGGTAGATTTATTCCTTAGTTCTTTATGTTTCTAAAGCATAACTTAAACCAGAGGATTGCTTGCAACCTAGAGGCATGTATAGTAAAGGACAGGTGGCCAACTTCCAGTACAGACATTAACCCTGAGTTTAATTATTATGCATATTCACCTTAAAATATGTTAGAGACATCTTCTAAACTCTGGTATTGAAATGGGAAAGATAATATTGTACTGTGTTTAATATGAGTGATTTTGGAATTAAATTGAATTGCAATGGTACCAACCTTTCTTAATATGATTATATCCTTGGCACCTAAATTACAGTTTTCTCATGTGCAAAATCAAATTGTAATGTTTATGTAATAGTGGTTTTCTAAGGATAAAAAATATAATTGACAGATGGTAAGTGCTTCATAGATGATTGTTGATTATGTTGTAGTATTTGTTGTTATTGCTCCTGGGGTGGGTGCAGGAGGGTGCAGGTGGATTTGATCTTCCTAGCATCACAGCTGTTGATTGTCAAAAATACCAGCAGAACTTAAAACAGGTATATTTGCTATACTGCAGATGTCACTAGGATGCTCCCCACACCCATATCATATTATTAGTGGATAATGGCATTTAGAAGATGAAATTCTGTGTGCTGCTAAAGAGTCAGTTATCTAGGTGAGGGGCTCATCTACCTGTGTTTAAATGGGTGTCCGTCCTCTATGTTTTGATGATGATGACTGTAAATGAGAGTCTAGCATTTCATCAGCAATGGTACAAATTTTATCATTAGTTTCCACTTCTAGAAAATTATCTTAGTGATAACTTCAACAGTCTGAGTAGTTTCAGAACAGGAAAAAGTTCTGAACCTTGCTTAACTACTGTGCATTCAACAGCTTCAGGAATGAATTTGACTTTTGACAACAGCATAAACCAATTGAAACATGCACAAAATAAAATTGATCTCATTAAAGTTGTCCAAGCAAAAAGAAACCTAATTCTAAAAGAGTCCATATATTGTTATTGATTTAGGTCTCTATAATTCCTAACAGCTGTTTAAATCATTAGGCTAAGCCTTATCAATGTATAATCAGCACTCTAAAGCTAACCTTTCTCTAAAATATAAATTCACAGTTTGGGGTAGATCAGCAATTCAAGTTTTTTTGCTTGGATGTGTATGTTCAGTACTAAAGAAACCAAAATATGAAGGTCTAATGAACTGGTTTTAATAGTTTTCTTACCTTCTTAAATGCTTTTGTTTTAACTGGTTATACCACACTATTTCCTGAACTACACTGAAAAGTTCACAGCATCAATGCTAATGGTCTCTTTCTAATTACTGCATAATGAACAAGGTCTGACAGTGCAGTTTAGAGGTTAGACACCACAATTAGTGATTATCTTCATATTTTTATGAAGCAGAAAAATCTTGTCTTCCATTATAATATGGAAATTACATATGTATTCATGTGCTTCATTATATGTGTGTGTAAACGCTTGTAAATTGTACCTTTAGGATATTTCATTTAGATTATACATATATACAAACACACACTGGAGAAAAAAACACTGCTAAATAATTAAATTCTCAAATTTTTTGTCAAAAGCTTCATTTCCCGTTTAATATATTCTCTCACAAGTATATCTAGCACTGACGGATCATCTCTCTCTCTCCAGGGTGCAGTGTGATCATATAAATGATCACAATAAAAATACTCTAATGAAAAGCATTAGGACAATGTCATATATATAACAGACTTGGGCATTCTGTTTTTCAGTATAAATACATGGTTCTGCATAAAATTTTTATAATATTGTTTTTACACTTTGATATTTATGAGGGAAATGAGCAAGTATTCTACCAAACTATGTAAGTCCGGGAGGAGGGACAATATTTAGTAATTCTAAGCACTCATTATAAAACTATCAAACATCATAATATTTGTTACTTCTAATGCTGGTTCTCTAAAACATAGATAATCTTTTACCAAAGTAATTTTAAAAATTAATGTGGATTTTGTTATACACAAGTTTTATGCCAGAATGCCTTATTAAAAGAAGAATAGAGGAAATAATGACCTTTAGGAAAATGACCCTATGTATATTTAATATAAACTAATATACTTATATTCATATTTATCAGAATTTCATTTTAGGAATTTTAGGTGAATTTCTGAGACTGTTTGCTTTGGAAATATTTTATTAGATGGCACAAACACCTTTCTTATTCCTTTTCTGTTATCCCTATGTCTCCTTATTCTGTTTATTATTTATTCTATTAATTATTATTACTAAAATTAAAGTTTGCATTCATATTTGAATATTCTTTTCCTTCCTCCTAATAACATTGCCTTATAGTCAAGTGTTAATAAGAAAATACAATACAAATATTCTCATTATATTTTTTGTAATTTTAAGTTAAACAAATAGACAAATGAGAGATATGTAAAAAGATAAACAAGGCCAAATGAATGGAGACAGGATGAAGTAAAAAATGATTCAACTGAATATCATTGTGTTGGGAAAAATGGCATAAATGAATCAGTAGTATTTCTAAGAGGAGAAAAGGTGAATAAAGATGTAGAAAATACATTTAAATTTTATAATAAGGAGGCAGTTTGGATTCAGTAAAAGGATCTAACAAGGTAGCAATGTGCTGAGGAAAGGAAAAATGTTCTCCATATTGGCAAATCTCAATCTTTTCTTGCTGTAATAATTAATCAGATGACTACACACTAGCCACTCACCTGCTTTGAAACACAAATTTTACTTTATGTGCACAAAAATTACCCTTTCATGCACACATAAAAATATATACAATTTCTCCAAGGGATGGAGGAGATGTTAGATATCTGCCTTGAAGGAAATAATTATTAATTTAAGATTAACCTACTATAGATAGACTGTTAGCATTTTTGTTTTATCTAAACACAGTCATGTGAGGGCATAAGGCTGTCACTGTGTTGGTGGAAGCTCTCCCACTGGTCCCAACAGCTGCTGAAATCACAAATATTTCAATCCTATTAATTCAACATGAAAAAATCATTAGCATTGTACTGAGGTGTTGGAACCAGCTCACTCCTGCTTGGCTGATCTCTCAAGTCAGGTTAGGAAATCTGCTCAGGAGCAATTTACTCTGTTAAATAAAGCCTATTATTTGGGTCACATTTTGTGGAGGTGTTCCTTTGCTTGTCTATAATCACTTTAATTTAAGAAAGAAATTGAGAATTAGGAACTTGAGGGGAGGGGCTTTCTGTTACGGATCTCTTCAGATATATACTTAAAAATTATAAAATTTTTAAATCAGTAAGAAAGCATGACATTGTTATCATCAAGAGTAATAACAATTAACAATTATTTAACCCTCATTAAATGGAAAGCCTTGGTCTAATCACTGAAGATTTGTTAACCTTCTTGGTTAACATGTCCTTATGGATTAGGTACTATTATTTCCATTCTCCAAATGAGGAAAACTAAGACATAGAAAGAAGTCAGTTACTTAAAGTAATATGTCTTATAAATCATGGAGCCTGAATTTCAATTCAGACAGTCTGGCTGTTGCATATATATATATTCACTGTATATAGCTGAATGTAAAAAATAAAAGAAAAAGTGAAAAGAAACCAAAACCTTTTTACTACAAGATATTTACAAGCAACCTCATTTTATTTCTGTAAGTGAGGTAGTAGCTAGTTAATGCCAAAACTAATGTAAGTTTGAGACATCAGATTTATAAAAGTCAACACGACACTGCTTCAAGTGGGACTAGAAGCTTTATTTCCTTTAAGTCTAAGTCTGTCTATATTTACCTTGGAAGAATAACATATTGAACAGAACATGATTCTTTATATCTGAGTTTCTTCCTTGTATTTATGTTGCAGATAATAAGGGATGGGGGATAATATGATAAAGGTTAATTCTGCTATACAGCATCTGTTTACTATATAAAGTAAAAGGATGACACACTTGACTTTATGTGTAATTAAATTTTAGTAGTAAATCCTGTGTGAACATGTGCTGTCTGTGATGGATGTTGGAAGTCTAACACAATTATCATGTTCAATAGGAGATTTGTTGCATACCTTAAAAGTCATGGACTTCTCTAAATATAGTGATTCACTGGTAATCCTGATTAACCTCTATTTCAGAGTCATGCTTTAGAGTCCATATTCATAGTTTAGGACATTTAAGTCAAATACAGAAAATGCCTATCCTTATTTCCTTTCTCTCATACTTATTTATTTTATTTTATTTTTGGTCTCTGTTTCTTATGAAAAGTGAAAGTGAAAGTTTGTTAGTCATGTCCAATTCTTTGCAGCCCCTATACAGTCCACAGAGTTTTCCAGGTCAGAATACTGGAGAGGGTAGACTTTCCCTTCTCCTGGGAATCTTCTAACTTATGGATTGAACCCAGGTCTACTGAATTGCAGACAGATTCTTTACCAGGTAGCCACAAGGAAGCCCAAGAATACTGGAATGGGTAGCTTATCCCTTCTCCAGAAGATCTTCCTGAAACAGGAATCCAACAGGGTCTTCTGCATTGCATGTGGATTCTTTACCAACTGAGCTATCAGAGAAGCCCTCTTATGGACATGTCTATTTTCCCAGCTGACTTGAAATAACATTAATGGCATTAATGGCAGACACCATGTCTTTTTTTTTTTTTAACAATTTACTTATTTATTTTAACTGGAGGCTAATTACTTTACAATCTTGTGGTGGTTTTTGTCACACATCGATATGAATCAGCCAGCAGTTTACATGTGTCCCCCATCCTGGACCTTCCTCCTACTCCCATCCCTATGGGTTTTCCCAGAGCACCAGCTTGAGTGCCCTTCATGCATCGAACTTACACTGGTCATCTACTTTACATATAGTAATACACATGTTTCAGTGCTGTTCTCTCAAATCATCCCACCCTCACCTTCTCTCACAGATTTCAAAATTTGTTCTTTACATCTGTGCTTTTTTTTTTTGCTGTCTTGCATATAGGGTTGTAGTTACCATCTTTCTAAATTCCATATATATGCTTTAATATACTGTATTGGTGTTTCTCTTTCTGACTTACTTCACTTTGTATAATAGGCTCCAGTTTCATCCACCCCATTAGAACTGACTCAGATACTTTATTTTTTTATAGCTAAATGATATTCCATTGTGTATATGTACCACAACTTCCTTATCCATTCATCTGCTAATGTACACCTAGGTTGCTTGCATGTCCTAGCTATTGTAAACAGTGCTGCAATGAGCATTGGGGTACATGTGTCTCTTTCACTTCTGGTTTCCTCCATGTGTATGCCCAGCAGTGGGATTGCTGAGTCATAGGGCAGTCCTATTTCCAGTTTTTTAAGGAGTTTCCACACTGTTCTCCATAGTGGCTGTACTAGTTTGCATTTCCACCATCAGTGTAAGAGGATTCCCTTTTCTCCACACCCTCTACAGCATCTACTGCTTGTAGACTTCTTTTGATGGCAGCCATTCTGACTGGTGTGAGATAGTACTTCATTGTGGTATTGATTTGCATTTCTGTGATAATGAGTGATGTTGAAGATCTTTTCATGTGTTTGTTAGCCATCTGTATGTCTTCTTTGGTGAAATGTCTGTTTAGTTCTTTGGCCCACTTTTTGATTGGGAAATTTATTTTTCTGGTATTGATTTTCAAGAGCTGCTTATGTACTTTGGAGATTAATTCTTTGTCAGTTGCTTCATTTGCTATTATTTTCTCCCATTCTGAAGGCTGACTTTTCACCTTGCTTATAGTTTCCTTCATTGTGCAAAAGCCTTTAAGTTTAATTAGGTTCCGTTTGTTTATTTTTGTGTTTATTTCCACTACTCTGGGAGGTGGGTCATAGAGGATTTTGCTGTGGTTTATGTCAGAAAGTGTTCTGCCTATGTTTTCCTCTAAGAGTTTTATAGTTTCTGGTCTTCCCTTTAGATCTTTACTCTATTTTGAGTTTGTGTGTGTGTGTGTCTGTGTGTGTGTGGTGTTAGTGTTCTGGTTTCATTCTTTTACAGGTGGTCCACCAGTTTTCCCAGCACCACTTGTTAAAGTGATTGTCTTTTCTCCATTGTTTATTTTTGCTTTCTTTGTCAAAGATAAGGTGTCCATAGTGAAGTCACTCAGTCGTGTCTGACTCTTTGCGAACCCACGGACTGTAGCCCTCCAGGCTCTTCCATCCATGGGATTTTCCAGGCAAGAATATTGGAGTGGGCTGCCATTTCCTTCTCCAGGAGATCTTCTCACCTCAGGGAATGAACCCAGGTCTCCCACATTGTAGGCACACACTTTACTGTCTGAGACACCAAGGAAGTCACAAGGTGTCCATAGATGTGTTGATTTATCTCTGGGTTTTTCTATTTCATTCTATTGGTCTATATGTCTGTCTTTGTGCCAATACCATAGTGTCTTGATGACCATTATGGATTTGTGTATAGTCTGAAATCAGCCAGGTTGATTCCTCCAGTTCCATTCTTCTTTCTTAAGATTGATTGGTTATTAGGGTTTTTGTGTGTGTGTGTTTCTATACAAATTGTGAAATTATTTTTTCTAGTTCTGTGAAAAAATACTGTTGATAGCTTGATAGGGGTTATGTTGAATCTATAGATTGCCCTGGGTAGTATACTCATTTTCACTATATTGGTTCTTCTAATCCATGAACATGGCATATTTCTCTATCTATTTGTGTCATCTTTGATTTCTTTCATCAGTGTTTTATAGTTTTCTATATACAGGTCTTTTGTTTCTTTAGCTAAATTTATCCCTAAGTATTTTATTCTTTTCATTGCAAGGGTGAATGGGGATTTTTCCCTAATTTCCCTTTCTATTTTCTCATTGTTAGTGTATAGGAATGCAAGGGATTTCTGTGTATTAATATTATATGCTGTAACTTTTATTCTAGTAATTTTCTGGTGATGTCTTTAGAGTTTTCTATGTAGAGGATCATGTCCTCTGCAAACGGTGAGAGTTTTACTTCTTTTCTAATCTGGATTGTTTTTATTACTTTTTCTTCTCTGATTGCTGTGGCTAGGACTTCAAAAACTGTGTTGAACAGTGGGCACACTTCTCTTGCTCCTGATTTTAGAAGATATGCTTTCAAGTTTTTGCCAGTTAGGATAATGTTTGCTGTGGGTTTATCATATATGGCTTTAATTATGTTGAGGTATATTCCTTCTGTGCCTGATTTCTGGAGAGTTTTGATCATAAATTGGTATTGGATTGTGTCAAAGGCTTTCTCTGCATCTATTGAGATAATCATATTGATTTTATCTTTCAACTTGTTAACATGATGTATCACATTGATTGATTTGCAAATATTGAAGAATCCTTGCATACCTTGGATAAAGCCTACTTGGTAATGATGTATAATCTTTTTAATGTGTTGTTGGATTCTGTTTGCTAGAATTTTGTTGAGGAGTTTTGCATCTATGTTCATCAGTGATATTGGCCTGTAGTTTTCTTTTCTTGTGTCATCTTTGTCTGGTTTTGATGTTAAGGTGATGATGGCCTCACAGAATGAGTTTGGGAGTTTATCTTCCTCTACAATTTTCTGGAAGAGTTTGAGTAGATAGGTGCTAGCTGGTCTTTAAATTTTTGGTTGGATTCACTTGTGAAGCCAGCTGGTTCTGGGTTTTTGTTTGTTGGAAGATTTTTTTTATTACAATTTTGACTTCCATTTTTGTGATGAGTCAATTAAGATTTTCTCTTTCTTCCTAGTTTAGTTTTGGAAGGTTATATGTTTCTAAGAATTTGTCCATTTTTTCCAAGTTGTCTATTTTATTGATATAATTATTCATAATAGTCTCTTGTGATCTTTTGTATTTCTCTGTCTGTTGTAATTTCTCCATTTTTATTTCTAATTTTATTGTTTTGATTCTTCTCTCTTTTTTTCTTGATGATTCTGGCTAATGGTTTTTATGTTTTATCTTTTCAACAAAACAGCTTTTAGTTTTGTTGATTTTTGCTATAGTCTCCTTCATTTCTTTTTCAATTATTTCTACTCTGATTTTTATGATTTCTTTCTTTCTACTAACTTTGGGGTTCTTCTTTTATTCCCTTTCTAGTTGCTTTAGGTGTAAAGTTAGATTTTTGTTTTTTATGTTCTCTTGTTTCTTGAGGTAGGCGTGTATTGCTATGAACCTCCCTATTAGCATTGCTTTTACTGAATCCCATAGGTTTGGGGTTATCATGTTTTCATTTTCACTTGTTTCTGTGCATATTTTTATTTCCTGTTTGATTTATTCCATGATCTGTTGGTTATTCAGAAGTGTGCTGTTTATCCTCCATATGTTTGTATTTTTAATAGTCCCCCACCTCCTTTGGTTGACATCTAATCTTACTGCATTGTGATCAGAAAAGATGTGTTAAATGATCTCTCTCTCTCTCTTTTTTTTTTTTTTTTCCTTTTTAATTTGTCAAGGCTAGATTTATGGCCCAGAATGTTATCTATCCTGGTGAATGTTCTGTGTGCACTTGAGAAAAAGGTGAAATCCATTGTTTGGGGGTGAAATGCCCTATAGATATCAATTAGACCTAACTGGTCCATTGTATCATTTAAAGCTTGTGTTTCTCTGCTAATTATCTGTTTTGTTGATCTATCCATAGATGTGAGTATGGTATTAAGTTCAGTTCAGTCACTAAGTTGTGTCCGACTCTTTGAGGCCCCATGGACTGCAGCACACCAAGTTTCACTTCCATCACCAACTCCTGGAGCTTACTCAAACTCATGTCCGTTGAGTCAATGATGCCATCCAACCATCTCATCCTCTGTTGTGTAGTGTTAATTTCCCTTTTCATACTTGTTAAAATTTGCTTTGCATTTTGAGGTGCTCCTATGTTGGGTGCATATATATTTATAATTGTAATATCTTCTTGGATTGATCCTTTGGTCATGTGTAGTATCCTTCTTGAGAAGGTGATGGTAACCCACTCCAGTACTCTTGCCTGGAAAATCCCATGAATGGAGGAGCCTGGTAGCCTGCAGTCCATGGGGTCGTGAAGAGTCAGACACGACTGAGCAACTTCACTTTCACTTTTCACTCTCATGCACTGGAAAAGGAAATGGCAACCCACTCCAGTGTTCTTGCCTGGAGAATCCCAGGGACAGGGGAGCCTGGTGGGCTGCCGTATATGGAGTCACACAAAGTTGGACACGACTGAAGCAACTTAGCAGCAGCAGCAGCAGTAGCAGTAGCAGTGTCCTTCTATGTCTCTTATTGTGGTCTTTATTTCAAAGTCTATTTTATCTGATATGAGTATTGCTACTCCTACTTTCTTATGGTCTCTGATTGCATGAAATATCTTTTTCTAGCCCTTCACTTTCAGTCTGTATGTGTCCCTAGGTTTGAAAAAGGTCTCTTGTAGACAGCATATTTAGGGGTCCTGTTTATTAATCTGTTTGGCCAGTCTTTGTCTTTTGGTTGGAGCATTTAACCCATTTACATTTAAGGTAATTGTTGATGCGTGTGGTCCTATTACCATTTGCATTGTTGTTTGGTGTTCATTTTTATAAACTGTTTCTGTGTTTCTGGTCTAGAGAAGATCCTTAGGCATTTGTTGAAGAGCTGGTTTGGTGGTGCTGAATTCTCTCAGCTTTTGCTTGTCTATAAAACTTTTATTTCTCCTTCATATCTGAATGAGAATGAGATCCATGATGAATAGAGTGATCTTTATTATAGGTTTTTCTTTTTATCACTTTAAGTATGTCCTGCCATTCCCTTCTTGCCTGAAGAGTTTCTATTGAAAGATCAGCTGTTATCATTATGGGGATCCCCTGTGTGTTATTTGTTGCTTTTTCCCTGCTGCTTTCAATACTTGCTGTTTGTGTTTGATCTTTCTTAGTTTGGTTAACATGTGTCTTGGGATGTTTCACCTTGGGTTTATCATGTTTGAGGCTCTCTGGGTTTCTCTAACTTGGGTGGCTAGCTCTTTCTCCATTTTAGGGATATCAACTGTTATCTCCTCAAGTACATGTATTTTCTTTTGTCTTCATCTGGCAAAATTATGATTCTAATCTCATGATTTATTTTTTGTTTCTTTCCTACAGATTTTTATTTTTTTATTTCTTTACCTACAGATTTTTAAATTATAAAATTATTTAAAAGGTAACAAAATAAGATAAAATAACTATCTGGTTAAAACAATGAAACAGAGCATGATAAAATTGTATCTGTTAAACTGCTTAATCCTAAGAGAAGTCTTATTATTACTTGAAAATTTCTAGGTGTTCTTTTAAGTTATTTCTCAACCATCATGTAGCCTTAATATGCTTAATGTATCGATCCTTCTCAAGAAATAAATGTATTGACCTTAAATAAAGCCTTAAACGTTCTCATGCATACTTCTCCTAAAAGAAATAGTGATCACCAAGGAAACACCCTGTTAATTGTTCTAAGATAGACATGATTAATATAGTGTTTAGAGATGTGAATTTTAAAGAATCCATCAACTTGTGACATCGATTACAAAAGAATGTGACATTTCAGTTTGAGAGCAGCTATTCTTTAAGAGACATAAAAAATGGACACTGTGTCCAGGCTAAATTTATACATTTTGAATTGCTATAAATGGAAAGTCATAAAACCAAATACAAGCAAATGTGTGTTTTTCTATGGCAAAGAGTAACAATAAAGGAAGAAATAAGTATTTTATTTTTTAAATTTCTGAGTGCAATGTCTATCAGTTCAGTTCAGTTCACTTCAGTCGATCAGTCATGTCTGACTCTGCAACCCCATGAATTGCAGCACACCAGGCCTCCCTATCCATCACTAACTCCCATAGTTCACTCAGACTCAGTCCATCGAGTCAGTGACACCATCCAGCCGTCTCATCTTCTGTCGTCCACTTCTCCTCCTGCTCCCAATTCCTCCCAGCATCAGAGTCTCCTCCAGTGAGTCAACTCTTCGCATGAGATGGCCAAAGTACTGGAGTTTCAGCTTTAGCATCATTCCTTCCAAAGAAATCCCAGGGCTGATCTCCTTCAGAATGGACTAGTTGGTTCTCCTTGCAATCCAAGGGACTCTCAAGTTTTCTCGAACACCACAGTTCAAAAGCATCAATTCTTCAGCATTCAGCTTTTTTCACAGTCCAACTCTCACATCCATACATGACCACTGGAAAAATGATAGCCTTGATTAGGCAGAACTTTGTTGGAGAAGTAATGTCTCTGCTTTTCAATATGCTATCTAGATTGGTCATAACTTTTCTTCCAAGGAGTAAGTGTCTTTTAACTTCATGGCTGCAATCACCATCTGCAATGATTTTGGAGCCCCCAAAATAGAGTCTGACACTATTTCCATTGTTTCCCCAACTATTTCTCATGAAGTGATGGGACCAGACACCATGATCTTAGTTTTTTGAATGTTGAGCTTTAAGCCAACATTTTTACTCTCCTCTTTCACTTTCATCAAGAGGCTCTTTAGTTCACTTTCTGCCATAAGGGTGGTATCATCTGCATATCTGAGGTTATTGATATTTCTCCTGGCAACCTTGATTCCAGCTTGTGCTTCTTCCAGCCCAGCGTTTCTCATGGTGTACTCTGCATATAAGTTAAATAAGCAGGGTGACAATATACAGCCTTGACATATTCCTTTTCCTATTTGGAACCAATCTGTTGTTCCTAACTGTTGCTTCCTAACCAATGCATAGGTTTCTCAAGAGGCAGGTAAGGTGGTCTGGTATTCCCATCTCTTTCAGAATTTTCCACAGTTTATTGTGATCCACACAGTCAAAGGCTTTGGCATAGTCAATAAAGCAGAAATAGATGTTTTTCTGAAACTCTCTTTCTTTATCCATGATCCAACAGATGTTGGCAATTTGATCTCTGGTTCCTCTGTCTTTTCTAAAAGCAGCTTGAACATCTGGAAGTTCACGGTTCATGTCATGCTGAAGCCTGGCTTGGAGAATTTTGAGCATTACTTTTCTAGCATGTGAGATGAGTGCAATTGTGTGGTAGTTTGAGCATTATTTGGCATTGCCTTTCTTTGGGATTGGAATGAAAACTGACCTTTTCCAGTCCTGTGGCCACTGCTGAGTTTTCCAAATTTGTTGGTATATTGAGTGCAGCACTTTCACAGCATCATCTTTCAAGATTTGAAATAACTCATCTGGAATTCCATCACCTCCACTAGCTTTGTTCACAGTGATGCTTTCTAAGGGCCACTTGACTTTACATTCCAGGATATCTGGCTCTGGGTGAATGATCACACCATCAGGATTATCTTGATCATGAAGATCTTTTTGTATAGTTCTTCTATGTATTCTTGCCATCTCTTCTTAATATTGTCTGCTTCTTTTAGGTACATACCATTTCTGTCCTTTATTGAGCCCATCTTTGTATGAAACATTCCCTTAGTATCTCTCATTTTCTTGAAGAGATCTCTAGTCTTCCCCATTCTGTTATTTTCCTCTATTTGTTTGCATTGATCACTGAGGAAGGCTTTGTTATCTCTTCTTGCTGTTCTTTGGAACTCTGCATTCAGATGCTTATATCTTTCCTTTTCACCTTTACTTTTTCCTTCTCTTCTTTTAACAACTATTTGTAAGGCCTCCCCAGACAGCCATTTTGCTCTTTCGCATTTCTTTTCCATGGGAATGGTCTTGGTCTGTCTCCTGTACAATGTCATGAACCTCCGTCCATAGTTCATCAGGCACTCTATCTATCAGATCTAGGCCCTTAAATCTATTTCTCACTTCCACTGTATAATCATAAGGGATTTGATTTAGGTCATACCTGAATGGTCTAGTGGTTTTCCCTACTTTCTTCAATTTCAGTCTGAATTTGGCAATAAGGAGTTCATGATCTGAGGCACAGTCATCTCCTAGTCTTGTTTTTGTTGACTGTATAGAGCTTCTCCATCTTTGGCTTCATATAATATAATCAATCTGATTTTGGTGTTGAGCACCTGGTGATGTCCATGTGTAGAGTCTTTTCTTGTGTTGTTGGAAGAGGATGTTTGCTATGACCAGTGCATTCTCTTGGCAAAACTCCTTTAGGCTTTGCCCTGCTTCATTCTATATTAAGGCCAAATTTGCGTGTTACTCCAGGTGTTTGTTGACTTCTTACTTTTGCATTCCAGTCCCCTATAATGAAAAGGACATCTTTTGGGTGTTAGTTCAAGCAGGTCTTGTAGATCTTCATAGATCCGTTCAACTTCAGCTTCTTCAGCGTTTCTGGTTGGGGTATAGATGGTTGGATTACCATGATATTGAGTAGTTTGGCTTGGAAATGAACAGAGATCATTCTGTCATTTTTGAGATTACATTCAAGTACTGCATTTTGGACTCTTTTGTTGACCATGATGGCTACTCCATTTCTTCTGAGAGACTCCTGCCTGCAGTAATAGATATAATGGTCATCTTAGTTAAATTCACCCATTCCAGTCCATTTTAGCTCGCTAATTCCTAGAATGTCGACATTCACCCTTGCCATCTCTTGTTTGACCATTTTCAATTTGCCTTGATTCATGGACCTGGCATTCCAGGTTCCAATGCAAAATTGCTCGTTATAGCATCGGACCTTGCTTCTATCACCAGTCACATCCACAACTGGGTATTGCTTTTTCTTTGGTTCCATCCCTTTATTCTTTCTGGAGTTATTTCTCCACTGATATCCAGTAGCATATTGGGCACCTACTGACCTGGGGAGTCCTTCTTTCAGTATCCTATCATTTTGCCTTTTCATTCTGTTCATGGTGTTCTCCAGGCAAGAATACTGAAGTGGTCGTCCATTCCTTTCTCCAGTGGACTATATAATGGAGTATATGTCTATTTTATAGTCCATGGAATTATCTGGGCCAGAATACTGGAGTGGGTAGCCTTTCCCTTCTCCAGAAGGTCTTCCCAACCCAGAGATTATTGAATCCAGGTCTCCTGCACTGCAGGCGGATTCTTTACCAGCTAAGCCACAAGGGAAGCCCAACAATGTCTATAAAACAGCTCTTTTTGATTTATGAATAAAAACTAAAAATATTTTGATACCTTTCAATAGTTAATATTTTATTAAAATTATTGATTAGTTCTGTAGGAATTTTGTACAAAACACTCTCCAGAGTCTTATGTAAGAAAACTATATAGGCTCCAGTGCTTTTTCCCTCAGAAAATTACATTTTTATTGCTTTATAAGTAAGACGTATGATCCTGTGATGTTCCCAGATAAAAAAGGTAGCAGCTTTAAGGGTCACTTCAGGAGAAAGACCTCTGGGGGGTTGTGTCATTAGTTACATTTTTAAGGATATAGCTAGTCTCTGTATGACAGATTGGATTCAGATAGATGTGAAGAAGGTGTAAGTGTCCAGTAATGGGAACTCCATGAGCACAAGTAGAATTGAGATTTTCCTAAGCATCTTTGAGGTAAAGAGAACAGACCTTACAAACTCTTACTGTGTGACTCATGCTTGGGTACATTAAAATCTGTTGTACTAGCTATTTTCAAAATCTGAACCAACATTTATACTCTCAATTTGTTACTATCTTAAAAACTATTTTGTTTATAAATTAGAAGTCTATTTTTTTTTTTTTTTTGCTATGGCTGCTTAGAAAAATATCACCAGAAAAAATGCAAAATAAGACAGTTGACTAAAATAGCAGAAATTTATTTTCTTATGGTTCTGGCAGGCTTGATTTCTCCTGAGGCCTCTCTCCTTGGCTTGGATGGTTTCCTCTGGTTGTGTCCTCAGGTGGGCTTTCTCTGTAGCCCCACATCTCCATATCTCTGGATGTCCAAATTTCTTCTTCCTGTAAGGACACTCATGACTCTGGAATAGGGTCCATCCTAACAGCAATCATTTTAACTTAAACACCTCTTATTTTCAAATGTAGTCATCTTCTGGGCCTTAGAGCTTTAACATACAAATTATGGAGGAGTAAAATTCATCCCGTAACAAAACCCAAAGTTTGGCCTTTATGAAAATAAACATTCTAAATATATTAAATTATAATAGCATATTAAATTTGATTAATAACAACATATTAAATTTAATTATTAATATATAATATATTGGTAACATATATAATATATTATCTATATATATTATTATACAATATCTATAATAATATATAGATAAAATATTTAATATACTCAAATTTTATTGAGCATAATGTTTCAGCATATATACTAAATATTTTTCAGATCTATTACACCTCATTTAATCTTTACAATTGCTGCATGAAGAGGCAAAAGTATAAACCTCAGACTCAAATTTATGAAATTCTGGCTCCAAATCTATTATTTTTCTACTGTAGTTTTCTATATACTCCCCATATTTGCCTGCTCTAAAATGTTTGTGATTCTATTCAATATAATTTGCCTAAACAAGTATCAGTACATGTATAATTGTATATACATCTAAATGTATGTAATTGTATGTGGTATGATCTAGTCTTGTGCACAAAGCATAATTAATATTTATTTTATAAGGCATTTTCTGATTCTTCATAAACCGCTCCTTATTTTAATAGTTTGAAACCTTCCCTATCCTAATAGTTGAGGCTTAGTTACATAAGTTTTTGCAAGTGTTTGATAATTAAACTTTACAGTATATTTTGGAGCTTCTTGGCAGCATGTTGTGTCAAATTAAAGTAGTAAAAGCTGCCTGAGATTTTACAGCTGCCCTAATTAGCTGATACTCTTGAACCTTTAAGAAGTCAAAAGCACAATCTGTTGTAGATATGATTTTTCACAGAACACTACCTGCTATTAATAAGATATTTTGGTTCACAGAAAGTGTCCAGAACTGTATTCATGTGACTAAACAAGCTATTCCTTGTGTTTTAGCTAATCATGTTAATTAAAATTGCATACACTCTTAGCTTTAAGATATTGCAGTCTTAATCAGCTCAGCTTCAAAATAGATTTAAGTGCTGTGTTAGCAAGGAGAAACAGCATTTGATAGTCCTTCTCAGTGTGGAATTTGAAATGGAGCTGGCTATGAATTCTGGATTTTCTACAGATTACTTGCTAAATACTGGACAAGTTATTTTATTCACTTCCTCTTTGAAATGGATGTAATAATAGATATTTCACAGACAAATACCAAGCATTTAATTAATGCACAGTACCTAGCATAGAGTTAGCACTCAGCACACTGAGCTGCTTTTTACCAGATACATATTTTACTGATTTTTTCAAAAAATTACAACAAAGTAGTGATATATATCAATTAATATTGATGTCTAGTATAGTCTACTAGTATGTTAGAAGACTGGCAACTGCCAAACTTCAAAGGCTGAGGGCACAGTCATACGACTGCATTCATAAATTTGAAAGATTATAAAACTACACTCAGGTACACTAATTCCTTTGAGAATTCATGTAATTCAATGAAAGTTACTATATTTATGGTTACAGATTAATATAGGGAAGGATATATACTAAAATCAGCCAAAGAAAGAGGCCAGAGTACTGAATCTGGGAAAGTCTCAAATGCAAAGTTTCCAGTGTCCTTGGATGTATTATCTTTATCCTCCTGTCATTGATATATGCATGATACTTCACAGAGAGTATTGCCAACCTGGGAAACTCACAGAGCTCTCTTATCCAGAGTTTTGCCTGAGGGCCCAATACATGGGCCTGATTGATTGGCCAAATGCTTGAACTCAGTCTACCTTGAATGACATGTTTGTTCATTCCAGCATGGTCAGCCCACTCATTTAGACTATTGAGGTATGGCCATAATTAACATAAAATCTGGTGTAGTCAGCCCTTGCCCTATATACAGTCACTCCTATCAGGTATGACCTGAATTAGCTCCCAGAAGCCAAGGGAAAAGATCAGTTCTCTTTAGGCAAGGCCATATTATATACCACACAGTTATATTGTCTGGGTTGTGCAAAATGTTTGTTTAATTTCATTTTTGCTGAACTGTTATTTTATTTTGTTGTTGTTCAGTCACTAAGTTATATCTAACTCTTTGAAACCCCGTGGAATGAAGTCAGGATTCACTGCCCTTCATTGTCTCCCCGAGTGTGCTCAAATCCATGCCCATTATGTCGATGATGCCATTCAACCATCTCCTCCTCTGTTGTCCCCTTCTCCTTCAGCCTTCAATCTTTCCCAGCATCTGGGTCTTTTCCAATGAGGTCGACTATTCACATCAAGTGGCCAAAATTATCTTATAAGAATAAGTAAAGTGATTAATAAAATAATGTAATAAATGAATGTAAAGATAAAATGTTGCTAATTTGCAGAGCATAATCTCCAATAGTCAATCTTTTAATGATGTTCATAAAGTTTTTAAAAATCCTGTGAGTTGGGTTGATAGTTGAATGGCCTTCAGAGTGTTAATGCTATAAAGGCTACTTTTATACTATATATATGTATATATATATATATATAAAATATAATTAATATTCAAATTACTAAATACTTATAATGACTAAAACACAATATACTTTAAGATTTTCCAAAGAAACCTATTATGATCAGAATGGGAACTAAAACTATTTCTATTGATTGTTAATTTGGAGAGCATGGTCACATATTCAATATCTTGCACTTACCCATTTGGGGAATGAATTCTTGGCACCAGGTTTGTAGACTGTATATTTTTAGTTACAAAATTAATAAATGCATCCATCAAAACTGATTACTATAAAGGAAGGTGATCAAAACAATTAACTAAAGGTGATTGAGTAGCACTTCTTAAATTTAAAATTGTGAAAGGAATAATTTGTGGCTACACCCTACAGAATTGTAAGGAGGAGTTCTAAGGTTCTAGCCTATTGATGTCATAGTTAAAGGGACATTGTAAGAGAAGGAAATATCCTCAATAAGATAATTATGTAAATGAAAACACTCCCTGATGACTAAGCTTATAAAATTATATGCAGAGGTTTTTCAAGGTTAGATTCAAAGCCATTGAACCAGATCTCTAATCTGTATGGTGATCATGGTCTACATCAAGGCCTATAAAGCTTTGTTTGTTTTCTCAGGGTGTAACCAACACCTAATTCTGTTAAAATATTTAACTTAGTAAAATACGTAATTTTAGAAAAACATATAATTTTAGAAAAACATATAATTTAGAAAAACATATAATTTGTGACCCCATGGATTGTAGCCCACCAGGCTCTTCTTGTCCATGGAATTCTCCAAGCAAGAATGCTGGAATGGGTAACCATTCACTTCTCCAGGGTATTTTCTTGATCCAAGGGATCAAACCAAGGTCTCCAACATTGCAGGCAGATTCTCTGCCATCTGGGCCTAGCTGCTAGATGGAAGCCCAAAATATATATGTATATGCTCAAATTTCAATTTCTATTTCATTATCAGAGATAGTAATTATCACATCTGTTCATGTTCAGGTAAAGCAAGCTATAAGGACAAAGTAGGTAAAATGCCAACCCAACAATCAATACTTTCATAAATCTTTTCTCTTAGATCACATTTCTTAGAAGATTCTGAAGTTGTGAATCAGTTTAAAATCTTAACAGGTTAATGTTCATATATTTATTCCTATAGAAACAAAAATACCAATTTTCTTATTTATTTAATTTATTTTATATATTTTTTTCTTAATTTTTTTATTATTCCAAATTGTACTTTATTTAACTTTACAATACTATATTGGTTTTGCCATACATTGACATGAATCCGCCACGGGTATATATGAGCTCCCAATCCTGAATCCCTCCCACCTCCCACCCCATATCATTTCTCTGGATCATCCCCATGCACCAGCGCCAAGCATGCTGTATCCTGTATCGAACATAGACTGGTGCTTCATTTCTACATGATAGCATACGTGTTTCAGTGCAATTCTCCCAAATCATCCCACTCTCTCCCTCAGAGTCCAAAAGTCCATTCTATACATTTGTGTCTCTTTGCTTTCTCGCATACAGGGTCATCATTACCATCTTTCTAAATTCCATACATATGTGTCAGTATACTGTATTGGTGTTTATAATCGGCTCCGGTTTCATCCATTTCATTAAAACTGATTCAAATTTATTATTTTTAATGGCTGAGTAATACTCCATTGTGTATATGACCACAGCTTTCTTATCCATTCATCTGCTGATGGACATCTAGGTTGTTTCCATGTCCTGGCTATTATAAACAGTGATGCAATGCACATTGGGGTACATGTGTCTCTTTCAGTTCTGGTTTCCTCGGTGTGTATGCCCAGCAGTGGGAACACTGTTGGTGAGAAGGCAAACTAGTACAGCCACTATGGAGAACAGTGTGGAGATTCCTTGAAAATTGCAAAATACCAGTTTTCAAATAAACTTGTTCTAAATTCAAGGACTTAGTTTAAATGAACACAGATTGTACATATCAACAATTTAGCATAAATAAAACATAATTTTTTTACTTAAGTATGAAAAGGAAACAAAACCATGAAGATATCTGGTGGGTATTAAGGTTTCAGAAGTTTGTCTTTAATGACTTTGAAAAATAATTGTTAAATGTTACTTGACTTTCACTTTGGGAAGATCTTGTCTCTTACTTCAAATACATACTGGTAACTTAATAATTTTAAATTATCTTCCAAAGTTGATCCATATGAATACATCTAGATATTATTTAAGCCTGATCAAAGTTGACAGTAAATCTTATATAATAGATGATAATAGCAAGTTGACGTTTTAAAACACTATTTCTTGAAATACTAAATATTGCATTTTATCTTTAAATCAGAAGTATATTTTGTTTGTAAGGAAGAGAATAAATAAGAAAAAAATCTGAATATATTTTGACTTCTCAAAGCAAAGTATACTAGTGCCTTTCCCTTCACATATGGTGACATTCTTGAAACGAGAGTGAAAGTATTTGTCACTCAGTTTTGTCTGACTAGCAGCAACCCCATGGACTGTAGCCCACCAGGCTCTTCTGTCCATGGAATTCTCCATGCAAGATACAGGAGTAAACTGCCATTTCCTTCTCCAGGGGATCTTCCTACCCAGGAATCTAACCCAGGTCTCCCGCATTGCAGGTGGATTTTTTTCACTGTATGAGCCACCAGGAAAGCCCATGGTGACATTCTTACAGTCCATAAAGCAATAATAAAGCAGTGTCAAAGAAATATAGCAGAGTCTATTTATAATAATATAAAATATAAAATTTTATTTAACACTGATATACAATGTTTTAAATTGTGTTTTTCAGAAAAGCGTGAAAAAGAAATCTGTTGATAAATAAAACATAATTTAATATTATAATAATACTACTTTGAGTCTGGGCTAAGGCATTTATAATATACCTCCTTTGACTTACTTTGGCTTTTACTTCTTGTGAATTATTGAAACTTGATTCACTTATGAGATATGTTTATCTCAATTCAATTCAAAGTGAATTTCCTTTCTCTTTCCATGCAAAAGCTTATATGAATGTTCACTGGGACTATAATTCATCATGTTGTGGCTTAGAAAGCACATTTATAAACTTAATATTGTACAGATAATTTACATTTCTATTGCATAAGAAACACAAAGTTTTATTTTATTAGGTTAATGAAACAATATGTAGTATCATCTGAGCATGTAATTCGAGAATTTCATATCATAAATAAAGAAAATGGATTCAGCTAAAAATAGCCCTCTAAAGCCATCTTCTCTGTTTTTGCTAGAACTGTAATCAAACACAAATTGGTTATAAACTGTCTTAATTCAATTCCAATCCTATATATAACTATAATGCTTGTGCATAAGAAATTCCATAAGCTTCCTTAATAGGTTATTTCCTATCTAAAGCTTTTCATTGGAAATAGATTAAGCCTCTAATGAGGGTTTTCCCTCTAATTGCTAATTGCTATTATTTCTTCTTCCATAGATTTGAGAAACAATCAGTCATTCTCTTAGAAAGATTATTTTCTAAACCTAAAGATTTTTACTGAATCACATTTAATAAAACTATTCCTCTATGGAATTACATTTATTCATTCTTTGAATAAATACATGCATATTTTGTGTCCACTGCTTTAATCACTCTGCATGTTCTAGGATATGAAATGGAGAGATCATGATTACATATATCCCTACAACATGAGGCTTCTCTGTTGGCTCAGTGGTAAAGAATCTGCATGTCAATGCAGGAGACATGGGTTCAATTCATGGGTCTGGAAGATCCCTTAGAGAAAGAAATGGTAACCTCTCCAGTACTCTTGCCTGGGAAATCCCATGGACAGAGGAGCCTGGCGGGCTATAGTCTGTGGAGTTACAAGAGTTGGAAATGGCTTTGCAACTAAACTACCACTATCAGATATTTTATAGGCCTCACAGAGATGAAAATATATGTTAGAAACAAAAAGTAACTTGGAGACATCAGTGTACTAGGGAGTTTAGTGGCATAGCATTGTTGACCTAGATTGAAAGTAATGCTAAAGAACTAGGGTTATCAAAACACATAATTAAAATAGTAAATTATATGTATGTCATAAAGAGAAGGATGGTTAAATTAAATGAATTGCTTAGGAAGAGTATAATAATTCTCTTTAACTCTAAGGACTTGTCATGTGAGAAAGAGAAATGTGTTTATTTTTTATTATTCTGAATAACCAAGTAGGAAGTTTGGAGAGATATAATTTGAATTAAAGGTATAACATAAATTGACAAATACAGTTGTTAGTAAATAAAGGCCTGCCTGTCAAAATAATGAGTTGTTTTTCACTACTACTTTTCTGAAAGTGGGTGAAAAAATCGATAGTGGTTTTATAGTCCCTTATATTATGTAGGCCTTAAAATTCTTTAAATTCAATTATAATGTTCTCCAATAATAGTTCTCCACTGGAAAATGAACCATAAGAATGCTACTTCATGTACCCAGTTTACATTAATTTTCATATCAAGCATCATTTTTGGAAGAAAAAGTAAAAGGTTAAAGATAGGCTGAGGTAGAGGAGAGAGAGGAGAATACTTTAGCTTTTCCTAACCTATCTATACCTATATCTGTTTACACACACACATGCACACACATACAAGAATGCACATAAATACACACAGAAGAAAATTTCACCTACAAAAGTATTATCTATTTTTACTTGAATTTTCTTTTTCATGGTTAAAAACTCAATATCCTATAATACATTCTAGTGGGAATTTTTTTCCTCCATTAGTTTAATAGTTTTAGCAAAGCTCTTCATAATTTTGTTTTTGTTTTTTGAGAAATAGAGCCTAGAGGAAAAGATAGACGATGAAAAATAGAGGCTTAAATTTCATTATTTGGCAGATACATTAAAAACATTTAGCTGTCCTCTTTGCTCATTTGTTCAGTTGTGTCTGACTTTTGCGATCCCATGGACTGTGGCCCACCAGGCTCTTCTGTCCATGGGATTCTCTACGCAAGAATATTGAAGCGGGTTGCCATTTCTTCCTCCTTTTACCATATTTGAAAGAAGTTTTAAATATAATGTGCAAATGAATGCGTTATTAGCATTTTTATTTTGAAAGGAATGAAAATATTTAAATGTATATAAAAATCGAGAGCAAGTAGATTGACACGTGAGTAGTAGCTTCTTTTATTAACGAACATATTTGAGATACACAATAGTCCCTAAAAGCCAGATTTGCTAACTTTGAGAAAATTGGCTAAAATTGTACAAATCAGGTTTAGTTCTCAAAACATTTATTTAACACATGCTACACTTCAGGAATTGTGCTAAAAAAATCAGATATCAACATGTATATGACGAATAGTGCTATACTGGGGGTCTTTGGTGTGCAGGAAGGGAAAGATAAACGAATTCAAAAGCTGCCTCGGGTAATGTGAGATTATTTTGAGGTAATCTGGAGAATAAGTAGAGCAGAAATTCTACCAAAGCCCTGGAAAAGCTGAGCTTCATGGAGATGGGAGTAAACTTTCATTACTATGAGAGACTCAGTAATGCAAATGTACTTCAAGGAAACAGAGGAACGAGCATTCTTGGATCTTCGCGTAATGTTATGCCTTAAAGATGTTCATTTACTTCTACACTTTATGTACTCTGTGTATTTATATGCTTCTTTTACCATCTAAATGCATTATCCATTACTTTTCACCCTGCACAGTTTTCACCAACTTAAAGCCTTTGTCAAGCCCTCCTTGGCTCATCTCTGAAAAAAATGAAAATGAGTCACTTAGTTAGCTCCACACTTTGAGATCCCATGGACTATACAGTCCGTGGAATTCTCCAGGCCAGAATTCTGGAGTGGGTAGCCTTTCCCTTCTCCTGGGAAACTTGCCCCACCCAGAGGAAGATTGCTGGAGGATTCTTTACCAGCTGAGCCACAAGGGAAGTTCTGGCTCAGCTTTGTTTCCTCTCTACTAGGACCCTTAGTCAATTTTCTGGATTTTTACAAAGCATCTTTTCATTTTCAGGTTTGATTTCAACTTGTGTGATCCTTCCATGTTGCCTATTTTTCAAAAATTACAGAGGGAAAATACAACCACTCTCCAATTATGTGTGCACATGCATTCCTTCTCTTTCCTCTCCTTACCCTTTCCTTCCTTTTACTTTCCTTTTCTTTCCTCTTCTACTCCTTTCTCTTCTCCCTCCTCCTTTCTCCTACCCATTCTTCTCCTACTTCTTTTTTTCCTATGTCTCTCTGATTCTGTTTCCTGTTGCCTGGAAATTTTTGGAAACATTTTAAAATTAAATAATAATAATAATTTGGAATTAGGAGATGTCCTACCCAGTTCACTTATCTAGATCATTTATTATTATTATCTTTCATTTTACTGGGCTAGTTTAGAACTCTGGATGTTGTAGAAAAGTAAGAATCATAGAAATAATCCTTATATATAAAAACATTCATTGCTCCTATGAAATGCCATTGGTTGTTGCCCTATTAACTGTGGATAGTTTTGTTCTGTACCTATTTATAAACTTATTTCAGAATCCCTTTATATATATATAATATATATATAATATATATATACTATGTATATTATATATATAGATTATATTTATATATCCTTGCACTTTAGAACCTCTTTTGAACAAGTTATAACATCTTATTGGTTCTCATTAATTAAGTGAACACATTATCTGACACATTTACTTTGTGTGAGATTTATATGTATCAAATACATGAAATATATCATTTGATATCAAATGATATAAAATATATCATTTAACATTTTTAACCAGACTCTATCAAAGATCATTGCCCAGCTTTTGGAAAAGTAGAAATCACAGTTCCAACAGCTATAGCTGTGAGGTAACGAGAGGGAAGAGAATATTGGTGACCAGATCATGCAAGGACCTTACAGAAAATTTTCAAATTTTGATAATCATTCCAAATGAGATCAGAAGTGAAGTGTCAAATTGACTGACACTTTAAAAGGATTATTTTATATATGGTTCTGATAGGAAACAGAAAGTCAAGAGTAGAAGAAGGGAAACCAATTAAAAGCCTATTACAGTTATCTGGGTGAGGGAAAATGATAGCTTGGGCAATCAACTAAGTAAGTTATGATAAAATAGTGCAATTTAATAAAAATCTGGATATGTTTTTAAGGCTGAGTCAACAGAATTTGCTATTGAATTAGGTGCAGAACATGAGAGAATGAGACAAATCAAGACTATATCAAGATATCAGATTTAAGAAATTAGAATGATTGAACACTTAGAGAGTATTTAGGGGGAGCAGGTATTTTTGTGCATGTTAAGTTACCAAGCTAATTAAAATTCTACGTATAGATATTATGGAGAAACCAGCCATTTAGGAGGCATTCTGAGCAAGAAGATACACTAGGAGTTGATGTTTTGATCACAACAATTTGTGGAAATATACAAAGATCACCCAAACAAAAACAAAGAGAGGTTATTAATTTAAAGCTTATTATATCAAGGGACACAGTCACTATCCCTTAATTTTGGCTAACTTAAAAGGAGTGGGACTACTGTACAGTGAGGATAAAAAGATTTTAGTAGCCTTCTGTTTGGAGGCTGTTGGCATGGGAAGTGGAAGCAGGCTAACTGGAAGTGGGACCTTTTATATGAAGGGTTCAAGAAGGTTATTTGGTTTTCTGTTACATCTTAAGTTCGAAAGGAGGGGGCAGTGTCAAGAATGCGTTGACAAGGTCCTGCCATTTTTGGCACAATTTCTGCAGAGACTGTAGTCTGGCTTCCTGGGCACCTCCTCTGGGTCAGAGTTCTGTCATATTGGTCTGCCTGTTGTCTATTTATGTATTCAATCTCTCAACGAGGTAAGATGACCATGGGAGTAAATGTGACAGAAAAAAAAAAAAATGCGGAAAGATAAGATCTGCAGCCATGTCACTGTGTATAGGACTATTTGTCACAACATTGGATGAGTCAGGGTAATTCTTTTCAAGACTTAAAGGGGCAATTTCAAGCCCTATGCTTCTGTAAGTTTTCCATGGTGCTTCTGATTCAAGTTTAACACGCCTCTGCAAGGACACAGCCAACTTAAATGCTGTTGTGGGCTTGTTAAAAATACCTATAGTAAAAAATAATTGAAACAATTGTGTGTAAATCCTAGCTATAAGATTGTTATATGGAGGTAGCTTAGCTAAGAGTCAGGTCCTTTGAAAACAAATCAGGAAGTTTTCTAAATGGAAAAAATAAAAATTTAGGTGCTGTCAGCCTCTTCATTGATTAGCTTTGCCATTAATGTCACTTTTCCCACTTTTGTTTTTCATCTATTTTCTTTTTTCACTGGGTTCTGTTGTCAGATTTTACTTCCCCAAACCAGTGGCCTTCTTTAAGGAGTGACTTCCAATTACACAGTCATGTACTTTAAATTTTAAAGGCCTCTCTGTGGGGTGAGACTAGCCACCATCCCTCCAGCACAATGCTGCATTTAAAAGCTGTCCAACTGTTGTGGGGCCCCTCAGCTCTGTGCTCTCCAGTGCCACAGCTTCTCATTAGAATTCTGGGCAGTCTGCATCATGTTGGCATCCTGAGCCTGCCTTTATTACTATGCCCTTCCTTTTACCCCTTTCTCTTTGCTTCTGCTTGGGTCTTTGTTATCCGGCTTCTTTTACCTTCCTTGCCTGACTTCCGTGTCTTTTGTCTTCTTCTGTTATGATTTATGATTATGCCCAGCTCCTTCCTTCCCCAGGCCATCTGCTTCCAAGCCAGCTCCCTACCTTCAACCACAGTCAATACTTTGCTTAACTACTTGACTTTGTTAGCAATTGAATTTTTCAGTAGAACACTGAGCTCTCATTTTCAGTTAGACTAAACACACAGAACCCTTTAGTATAATTTTCTTAACCTTTTCCCCCTGAATTTGCAGCACCTAATGCCGTTTCCTTATTAAGAATGATTATACATTTCATCATAGATGATTCCTTTTCCATAAGGTATTACATGTTGTTCCTTCTTTACAGAAATCCAGAAAGGGTTTTTTAACCTTTTTTTTTTTTTGGAATAGGAAGCAAATGAAGGAGACTTAAAGTGAAGGCTACATACAAGGGACAAGAAACAGGCCGACTGCGTTGAGTTAGGAATGGTTGGTTGCATGTAATAGAATCAATGCCAAAATACTTAAGCCAAAAATAAAATGGTGAGGGGATTTATTATGAGAATATACAGATATGTCTTGCAAAACAATAGGTACCATTAAAACTTTGCAAGATTCAGAAATAAAATTCCTTCATTATTTCTAATTAAATTTACTTTATTCTTTTTCCTCCACTTGTCTTTCTCCACAGGGGAGAAAGTGGCTACCTCACAAATCACAGGTTCAAAAGATCAGGAGACATTGAGATGGGAATCTTTCCCATGGGAGAATTTTCAAGGGAAGGCCTCTGCTTGGCCTACCTAAGCCCAATGTGTCTAATTAGTAATTGCTAGAGTAGAGGAAAGGGTGACACAGTACAATTTATCATGGCTTCCAACACTTACAAATTATTCAATTTGGAGCAACATGCTCAATCTTTGAGATTTAGTGTTTTTAGTTGTAAAATGGAGATAATAGTACTACCACAATAAATAAGATGACCAATAAACACTATTATTATTGCCTAAACAAAGCATAAAATGCATCATATTCTGATTATATAATCACTGTAAAGAATATCCTAATTTTTTGTATTTGTATACCAGATATATAGCATCAGGGATAAGGAAATGCAAGTAACATTTACCCTTTAATATTATGAAACCATTCACATGTGGATGACAGTTCTGGCAAATGTCCATGCTTATCTAGGTCACCCTAAATGTTGCAGAAATTAAGGAGAGTATTAAGTCTTCCTTAGAGCAAGTATATTTGAATAATGACTGAAGAGAAATGATACCCGATAGGAGGAAATGGACTAGAATGTCCCTTTGTGTCCTTTTTCCTAAATTTATTTCCTAGGAAAATAATTAGGAACCATAGGAAGGTTATAAATTGGAGGTTCACACTGTTGGAGGTTTGGGGATGGATGAGGTATTCCTAGTAGTTGAAGTAGCATAAGAATAGCACAGTAAGAGAAGACTATGGAAAGCCATAAAGAAAGATACAGACATCAACCTTTTCAGAAAAAAATATTGAAGGGTTTACTTAACAACTAAATGAGAATGATACTGGCTATCAGAGATCTAGCCTTGGCATGAGATTTCCTGAGTTCAGATTTGGAGTAGCTGCTAATACTATAGGAGAATATTGTCAGTTAATGCATTGTGTTTTAAAAATATGAATCGCTCTATAAATTCAAGATATTTATATCTGATTCAGCATATAGTAGTGGGGAACATAAGTTCTGTTTTGTCTTAATAAGAAAAGAGGCTAAAGTATCTAAGACCCAATATAAATATTCTCAGGGAGATTTTATAGTTTATATCAGCATTTCCCAAAGTATATTCTGCATTCCTTAAATGATTTTAAAAATGCACTGGATTAAAGAAAGAAAAATAAATAACTTTACTGAGTCACAGAGACTTTAATATGCAAAAGTGCATTATGAAGCAGAGGAATATGTAATATGTTGAATTTCAAAGATATTTGAAATTCTAGTGTACTTTTGATTTGATTTCAGTGAACTTTTTCACAGTACATCTTGTGAGACTTGGTATTTTAAAGCCCAACTTTGGGAAACTTTATTTTCTTACATTGTTTCTCTACAGTGCATTGTATTTATTCTGAAGTTAGCAAAATACAATAAGCACAGCCCATATAACAGTAGGATGGTTTCAGACATACTTCATTAAAAGCAGTTATACTTTTCTTATACAAACCATGTATTATTAAATTAATACTAATGGTTACAATCCCATAACATTAGAAACCTTTTGCAATAAATGTATTTTTTTGCACGTGTGTGAAAATGACTATAATGTATGTGATGCAGTTGCATTCAGGGTAGTTGCATTCATTCACTTATTGCCATTTATCTTATCCCACCCTACAAAATTGTTCCTATGTACCCTCATAATTCCATTTGGATTTTTGGGCACAGAATATATAAGTATTGAATTATTATTATATTCTTTAATTCAGTTCAATTCAGTTGTTCAGTCATGTCTGACTCTTTGTGACTCTACGGACTGCAGCATTCCAGGCTTCCCTGTCCATCACCAACTTCTGGAGCTTGCTCAGACTCATGTCCATCAAGTTGGTGATGCCATCCAACAATCTCATCCTCTGTTGTTCCCTTTATCCTCCTGCCTTCAATCTTTCCCAGCATCAGGGTCTTTTACAATGAGTCAGTTCTTTGTATCAGTGGCCAAAATATTGGAGATTCAGCTTCAACATCAGTCCTTCCAGTGAATGTTCAAACTGACTTCCTTTAGGATTGACTGGTTTTATTTCCTTGCTGCTTAAGGGACCCTCAAGAGTCTTCTCCAGCACCACAGTTCAAAAACATTTATCTTTCAGTGCTCAACTTTCTTTAATTACATACTCTAATTAGTATAATTTTCTCTCATGCCTTGTTATGTGTTAAATTTCTTGCTATCCTAATTTTACTCAACACTTTGGGTTTTTGTTGTTTATGGTTGGTTCAGTTCAGTTCAGTCAGTCAGTCATGTCTGGCTCTTTGCAAGCCCATGAACTGCAGCACACCAGGCCTCCCTGTCCATCACCAATTCCCGGAGTCCACTCAAACCCGTGTCCATTGAGTCAGTGATGCCATCCAACTATCTCTTCTTCTGTCATCCCCTTCTCCTCCTGCCCTCAATCTTTCTCAGCATCAGGGTCTCTTCAAATGAGTCAGCTCTTAGCATCAGGCGGCCAAACTATTGGAGTTTCATGTTCAACATCAGTCTTTCCAGTGAACATTCAGGACTCATCTCCTTTAGAATGGACTGGTTGGATCTCCTTGCAGTCCAAGGGACTCTTAAGTCTTCTCCAAAACCATAGTTCAAAAGCATTAATTCATCAGCACTCAGCTTTCTTTATAATCACACTCTCACATCCATACATGGCCACTGGGAAAACCATAGCCTTGTCTAGACAGACCTTTGTGAACAAAGTAATGTCTCTGCTTTTTAATATGCTGTCTAGGTTGGTCATAACCTTCTTTCCAAGGAGTAAGCATCTTTTAATTTCATGGCTGCAGTCACCATCTGCAGTGATTTTGGAGCCCCAAATAATAAAGTTTGCCACCATTTCCACTGTTTCCCCATCTATTAGCCATGAAGTGATGGGACTGGATGCCGTGATCTTCGTTTTCTGAATGTTGAGCTTTAAGCTAACTTTTTCACTCTCCTTTTTCACTTTCATCAAGAGGCTTTTTAGTTTTTCTTCACTTTCTGCCATAGAGGTGGTGTCATCTGCATATCTGATATGATTGATATTTCTCCTGGCATTTTTGATTCCAGCTTGTAATTCCTCCAGCCCATTGTTTCTCATGATGTACTCTGCACATAAGTTAAACAAGCAGGGTGACAATACACAGTCTTGACGTACTCCTTTTCCTATTTGGAATCAGTCTGTTGTTCCATGTCCAGTTCTAACTGTTGCTGCCTGACATCCATATAGGTTTCTCAAGTGGCAGGTCAGGTATCTGGTATTCTCATCTCTTTCAGAATTTTCCACAGTTTATTGTGATCCACACAGTTTATGATTGGTATATGAAAATTAAAAGAAATTACTCTGCTGAATGTATTTAATATTTTAGTCTCCTTCCAGACATGTCCCCTAAACTTGCAATTTGGGGCAGAAATTTGTATAGCATTTAAAATACATATATGGCATTTAGTTATAATTCTAGTGATTCTTGGAAAGACTATTTGTGTTATCTCAATTTTAAAAATGCTCCTTGTGCTTTTTCTATAAATAAATGTTATTTTTCCTGTATTTTCATGTTGTCTAATATAAATACCTTAAAAATGAAATCTAAGATACAGTCTTCAACTAAAGACATTTAACAACATTTCATATTGATTCTTCCCATTTCTACATCAAGTCTTCTAATAACTGGGATGTGGTGCCTTTGTGATCAGGGAATAACTTTAAATTTGGGGACAACTGAGGAGAAGGATGATTCAATTATAAATGTAGGCCCACAGATGCCTCATTATGTTTGAACTGCCATACTTGATTTTACTTAAACTATTTGTACTTTCATCAATCTTCCTCCCTTTGTTGCTAATTACCTTCTGACTGAACAGCTTCACCATAAGTGCACAGGAAAAGATTTTTAATCATCTCTAAGTTATTATGCTGTTTGCATTCTGATGTCAAACAACTTCTCTATAGTTATTTCAAGAAAGACCTTAAAATCTTCTTCAAATTATTTATTTAGACAAAAGTGATAAAAATGTTTAACTATCTTCATTACCATCATCAGCTTATACTGAGTGCCAATTATGTTTCACTTTATATTTAATCCATAATATTTGCATTTTATGGAGATGAGAGATACAGAGACTCCACTAAGACCATTTAGCTACAGAGTAGCAGAGCTAGGATGGAAGCCCTGGTATAGCTATATCTAGGACAAAACTTCAGCCTATTAAACCACCTTTACTTCTATCACTTCTGAAGGATTTATTGTTGAAATCTACATTGTATAACAGGTTACTGCTTGAAAAGTAAGAAATAAAAAGTTAAATCATATTAACTGAATTGTGTAAATTTAGATTAAAAACAAAATCTGCAAATAAGAAATTATTCAATAGCCTTCTTTATTGACCACCCATAGACTTAAAGTTTCTCTAAAATAATATCCAGTAGTTGGGCCTAAAGAATTCCATTTATGGGGTCAGAAAGAGTCAGACACAACTGAGTGACTTTTACTTTCTCTTTTTCATCCCCATAGGACAGTCTCAAATATGGTGTTTATTTGGCAGACCAACATTTTTTGTCTCATTTTAAAGTTTGAATCATCAAAACCATTTGTGGTTTTCCCTCTCCAATTGCTTATAATTCTCTTGACAACTTAATCATAAGCTTTCCAGAAATTATCCTCTGGCATTAGCTTTTATGCATTCTTTGCCTTTTAACACTTAGAAATTTAAAGACAAATGATAACAAAAAAAATATGCTGCATCTTTTAACTCATTTTTTCATACTTTGAAGATATACAGATAAACATGAATCATTTTTCTAGCTTCATGGTACAGTGGATTATGGTATCAGATTCAACTATATCTGGAGCCCTAGATTAAAGCCTCACCTCAGCAGTCTATCAGAATTTTTTAATGTGTTTAACCCCACTGAACCCCAATTTGCACACCTATAAAAATGTGGCCCAACAAAATTCTTATGAAGCATAAATAACAGACCACATATGAAAACACTTTATAAAGTGTTATACACAGTGTATGCTTAGTCGTTCAGACATGTCCGACTGTTTGCAACCCCGTGGATGGTAGCCCACCAGTCTCCCTCTGTTCATGGGGATTCTCCAGGCAAGAATACTGGAGTGGACTGCCAAGCCTCTCTCCAGAGGATCTTCCCAAGCCAGGTCTCCCACATTGTAGGCAGATTCTTACCATCTGAGCCACCAGGGAAGACTCATTATACACAGTACCTTTCCTCTTAGTTTGAATAGATATTAAGGTAAATAAGCTAAACATGAATCCTAGCCCTCATACTCAACTTCAAATTTTGCTATATTTTTCAGCCCCAATACTTATCCACAGAATACAAATAAAATATTTATTTCCAAGATGTTTTGACCCTGAACACCTTTCAAATGAGCAAACTGTTAAGAAGACTTTTTTTCTCTCTCTTCCTCTCACTGTGCATGTCATGCATGTTCAGTCATGTCTGACTCTTTGAGACCCTATGGACTGTAGCCCGCCAGTCTCCTCTGTCCATGGGATTCTTCAGGCAAGAATATTGGAGTGGGTTGCCATTTCCTCTTCCAGGGTATCTTCCCAATCCAGGGATCGAATCAGAGTCTCTTATGTCTCCTGCATTGGCATCTGTGTTCTTTACCACTAGCACCACCTGGGAAGCTCTCTCCTTGCTGTTGTTGCTGTTCAGCCACTCAGCTGTATTCAACTCTTTTGACCCTGTGGACTGCAGCATGCCAGGCTTCTCTGTCCTTCATAATCTCCCAGAGTTTGCTCAAACTCTAGTCGATTTAATAGAATCAGTGATGCCATTCAACCATCTTATCTCTATGATCCCATCACTATACTGTCATCCAAATCTAATTGATGTGCTCTTCAACATCATTTTTTCCCACTGTGAACAATCACATCTAGTTATTGATGTTTTTAAGCTCTCAAAAGACAGTGATTTGTGCTGCAATGATTTAGAGTTTTTATTTTTTGACTGCTGTTGGGAATATAAAAATTATCTCTGCTTTGCATTATTTAGAGAAGGAAATGACAACCCACTCCAGTACTCTTGCCTGGAAAATCCCTTGGATGGAGGAACCTGGTAAGCTATAGTGCATGGGGTCACAAAGAGTTGGACATGACTGAACTACTTCACTTACATTATTTGAGAAGTCTAGGACTATATACAAAAACAGACTACTTACTTATAAACTCTGTTGGACCTCTCAGTATGCATATATGAGGCATTTAGGAAGTTTTGTTCTGAGAATCAGATATAGGAAAAATAAGCATTAATACTGGCATAATTACTTACTAGAAAATATCATAATAAAAAATATTTAAGAAGTTTGAGATAGAAGAATGACACAAAGACCAATGAAAGCTGATTATAAAACTTTGTACTCAGGGCATATTAAAATGGCCTGTAAATAAATAGCAGGGCTATTTAAACAGCAGATGGTTTATCATTTGATACTGACAAAACTCTTAAGCAAATTGTATTCATATGCCACACATATCCTACACTGCTTTAATTTTTGCTTCATTTTATTTTTATTTTTATTTTTTTGTTTTTTTTTCTTATAATTAAATTTATTTATTTTTAAAATTACAATACTGTATTTGTTTTGCCATACATTGACACGAATCAGCCATAGGTGAACACAATCGCCCAATGCCGAAGCCCCCTCCCACCTCCCACCCCACATCCTCTACCTGAATCATCCTGTGCATCAGCCCCATGCATCCTGCATCCTACACCAAACATAGATTAGCGCTTCGTTTCTTACAGGAAAATACACATGCTTCACTGCCATTCTCCCAAACCATCCCACCCTTTCCCTCTCCCTCAGAGTCCAAAAGTCCACTCTATACCTCTGTGTCTCTTGTTGTCTCACATATAGGGTCATCATTACTGTCTTCTAAATTCCATATATATGTGTCAGTATACTGTATTGGTGTTTTTCTTTCTGGCTTACTTCACTCTGTATAATCGGTTCCAATTTCATCCATCTCATTAGAACTGAGTCAAATTTATTCTTTTTAAGGGCTGAGTAGTATTCCATAGTGTATATGAACCACAGCTTTCTTATCCATTCATCTGCTGATGGACATCTAGGTTGCTTCCATGTCCTGGCTATTATAAACAGCGCTGCAATGAACATTGGGGTACATGTGTCTCTTTCAATTCTGGTTTCCTCAGTGTGTATGCCCAGCAGTGGGATTGCTGGGTCATAAGGCAGTTCTATTTGCAATTTTTTAAGGAATCTCCACACTGTTTTCCATAATGGCTGTACTAGTTTGCATTCCCACCAGCAGTGTAAGAGGGTTCCCTTTTCTCCACACCCTCTCCAGCATTTATTGCTTGTAGACTTTTGGATCGCAGCCATTCTGACTGGTGTGAAATGATACCTCATTGTGGTCTTGATTTGCATTTCTCTGATAATGAGTGATGTTGAGCATCTTTTCATGTGTTTGTTAGCCATCCGTATGTCTTCTTTGGAGAAATGCCTATTTAGTTCTTTGGCCCATTTTTTTATTGGATCATTTATTTTTCTGGAGTTGAGCTGCATAAGTTGCTTATATATCTTTGAGATTAGTTGTTTGTCAGTTGTTTCATTTGCTATTGTTTTCTCCCATTCAGAAGGCTGTCTTTTCACCTTGCTTATAGTTTCCTTTGTTGTGCAGAAGCTTTTAATTTTAATTAGATCCCATTTGTTTATCTTTGCTTTTATTTCCAGTATACTGGGAGATGGATCATAGAGGATCCTGCTGTGATTTATGTCGGAGAGTGTTTTGCCTATGTTCTCCTCTAGGAGTTTTATAGTTTCTGGTCTTGCCTCGTTAGCGCAGTAGGTAGCGCGTCAGTTTCATTTTATTTTTAAAGTTGAAACATGGTATAAGTAAATGGAAAATACCTTTAAGATTATCATAAGAAGTTTAAAATTAAAAATATATAATATTTTTATGAAATTTAATGGTAGTTTCAGATATACATGTAAAAATCATCTTGACATGACAGAGTAGGGAAACTATATTTAGCTATAGTTAATCTGAACTAGGAAAAGAGTTAGGTTATTACTACATGAACAATTATTCTGGTTTCTCTCAGACCATGGAAGAGAGTACTTCAATGAGGAACTAAGGATTCTTTAGCTTCAAGCCTACCCTACTACTGAGGAAGTGGACTGAATGGATAGACAAATATAAAATAGGGAAAGTGTCAATACAGGAAGCTGTATTACCAGGAGAATCCCTGCGGTAAACATTGACATTGTTCAGCAAGAAATGCCAAGGAGACGAATCATAGAATCAACGTTGAAAATTTGAGTTTTTTCAGCAAAAATGCCTATATTGTGAGATGGATCCAACTGGTCACTTTGGAGTCTTATCAGCATCTGCTTCCTCACTTTTAAAGACAAGATTCAGTTCACTTCCGTCGCTCAGTCGTGTCTGACTCTTTGCGACCCCATGAATCACAGCATGCCAGGCCTCCCTGTCCATCACCAATTCCCAGAGTTCACTCAGACTCACGTCCATCGAATCTATGATGCCATCCACCCATCTCATCCTCTATCATCCCCTTCTCCTCCTGCCCCCAATCAGAGTCTTTTCCAATGAGTCAGCTCTTCTCATGAGGTGGCCAAAGTACTGGAGTTTCAGCTTTAGCATCATTCCTTCTAAAGAAATCCCAGGGCTGAACTCCTTCAGAATGGACTGGTTGGATCTCCTTGCTGTCCAAGGAACTCTCAAGAATCTTCTCCAACACCACAGTTCAAACTCATCAATTCTTCAGCACTCAGCCTTCTTCACAGTCCAACTCTCATATCCATACATGACTACTGGAAAAACCATAGCCTTAACTAGACGAACCTCAGTGGGCAAAGTAATGTCTCTGCTTGTAAATATGCTATCTAGATTAGTCATAACTTTCCTTCCAAGGAGTAAGCGTCTTTTAATTTCATGGCTGCAGTCACCATCTGCACTGATTTTGGAGCCCCCCAAAAATAAAGTCTGACACTGTTTCCACTGTTTCCCCATCTATTTCCCAAGAAGTGATGGGACCGGATGCCATGATCTTCGTTTTCTGAATGTTGAGCTTTAAGCCAACTTTTTCACTCTCCACTTTCATCAAGAGGCTTTTTAGTTCCTCTTCACTTTCTGCCATAAGGGTAGTGTCATCTGCATATCTGAGGTTACTGATATTTCTCCCAGCAATCTTGATTCCAGCTTGTGTTTCTTCCAGTCCAGCGTTTCTCATGATGTACTCTGCATATAAGTTAAATAAGCAGGGTGACAATATACAGCCTTGAAGTACTCCTTTTTTCTATTTGGAACCCGTCTGTTGTTCCATGTCCAGTTCTAACTGTTGCTTACAGGCCTGCATACATATTTCTCAAGAGGCAGGACAAGTGGTCTGGTATTCCCATCTCTTTCAGAATTTTTCACAGTGTATTGTGATCCTCACAGTCAAAGGCTTTTACATAGTCAATAAAGCAGAAATAGATGTTTTTCTGGAACTCTCTTGCTTTTTCCTTGATCCAGCGGATGCTGGCAATTTGATCTCTGGTTCCTCTGCCTTTTCAAAAACCAGCTTGAACATCTGGAAGTTCATGGTTCACATATTGCTGAAGCCTGGCTTGGAGAATTTTGAGCATTACTTTACTAGCATGTGAGATGAGTCCAATTGTAAGGTAATTTGAACATTCTTTGGCATTGCCTTTCTTTGGAATTGGAATGAAAGCTGACCTTTTCCAGTCCTGTGGCCACTGCTGAGTTTTCCAAATTTGCTGGCATATTGAGTGCAGCACTTTCATAGCCTCATCTTTCAGGATTTGAAATAGCTTAACTGGAATTCCATCACCACCACTAGCTTTGTTCGTAGTGATGCTTTCTAAGGCCCACTTGACTTCATATTCCAGGATGTCTGGCTCTAGATGAGTGATCACACCATCGTGATGAGACGAGATTAGAGTAATCCTAACCCAAACTTTCCATACCCCTTCTCTGTATCTCCTGTACCTCCATCTTCTGTTTACAAGAAGAAGATATAAAGACAAAATTAATCAGGTCCTTTGGGTCTCTTCTGCACTTCTTATGATAAATCAATAAACAGGCCTGCTGATAATATATATTAATTTTACAATAAAAGCTCAAGTATTTATTAATTATCTCTCTGAAATTATTTGGTAGACAAGTTGCATGTTAAGTCAGTAATTCAAATTCTGCTTTCACTGAGCAAGCACAGCTTTTTTCTGTAGTACTCTTTATATCAACAGAGATTTTACTAATATTCCAGACAAAAAATGTTTTCTCAAAGTAAATTAAGAGCTCATCATTCAAAACTGGAAAAACAGCAATTAGAAATCAGAGACATACCTTGTTCTCAATGCTGCAGCTACTCTTTTGATTTCCTCTGATAGGATCAAGTATGTTATTTATTAATCTTATTTTACACAGTGCACAATGGTTCTAATTCTTAGCACAATTGCTATAACTATTGCAGACAGGAATAACCAAGCATCTGTATTTTGCTTTATGAAATGTTTTCAAGGTTCCAAGCACTCCTTTATACTAGCACTCCTTTATACTAGAATCTATGAAAGCAGAAGATATTGAAAGCAAAAAAAAAGGCAAGACATACATGCTTAGCTTGGAATGGAAATGAAATGGAATTTTTTTTAACTTAAACACCTCTGAAATGTAGACACTAATGCACACATATATTGATCTATTGCTTCCTAGTATCTGTTTATTTTCACACTTGTCTGTGCATTATTTATTAACATCTTTTACTCAGAGGAATTGGATGAAGACTAGACTTTTATTACAAGAAAGTGGAATGTTGGGGAACAGCACATTACACACAAAAGACATGCTCAGTGGTAGATTAGATAAGTATATCATCTGCACTATAGCATCTTACAGTGCCATGTAAAGTACTGAGTTAATTTATTGAGTTGAAACCTAATTATAAGCTACATATGGCTCAACCATCCTATAAACACAATGTGTTGACTAATAAATTATGCATCCTCTTATTTTTAGATAAACAAAGGGCTCATTACTACATGTTCTTCTTATTAATCACCTCATTTTTAAGTCATCTATCTTGAAACCCAAGTAAAGCCACAATTAGTGTTAGTGAAGCACCAACAAAACCTATAACTTTGAGAAGAAAAGTATTGATCACTTTGGTAAAGGAGTATAACATTCTGGATTTGAAAGGAAAAATATATCCAAGATAGCAGAGAATACAAATAATAGAGGCTGTTTAAAAGGAAGTAATTTAGAATTTTGGCCATATGCCTATTGGAAGAGCTGGAATTCAAGGGTTATCTGTCAGTCTTAAGAAATAAAAAGATACCAACGAACCGATCTTCTGAAAGATCAGGAAGAATTGATCTGAAAGAATTGTGCTTACTGTGACAGGAGCAAGTTAAGCATGCATTTGTTTCTCTCTGTTCCAAAGATACTGATTTTTCTGTCCTTATATCCAATGGATTCTTTGAGATATAAATGTATATGTTTCTTGCTCCTTCCAATAGAAGCAGTGCTTTTGGGCTAATTCAGAATCAAATACTTATGCTGATGTGTGCTCTGTGCTTAGTCCCTCAGTCTTGTCTGACTTTGCGCCCTGCCAAGCTCCTCTGTCCATGGGAATTCTCCAGTCCAGAATACTGGAGTGAGTTGCCATACCCTTTTCCAGGGGATCATCCTAACCCCGGGGAAGGCAGTGGCACCCCACCCCAGGACTCTTGCCTGGAAAATCCAATGGACGGAGGAGCCTGGTGGGCTGCAGTCCATGGGGTCGCTAAGAGTTGGACAGGACTGAGCGAAGCGACTTCACTTTCACTTTTCACTTTCATACATTGGAGAAGGAAACGGCAACCCACTCCAGTATTCCTGCCTGGAGAATCCCAGGGATTGGGGAGCCCGGTGGGCTGCCGTCTATGGGGTCGCACAGAGTTGGACACGACTGAAATGACTTAGCAGCAGCAGCAGGAGCAGCAGCAGCAGCAGCAGCAGCAACAGCAGCTTCCTAACCCAGGGTTCAAACCCAGGTCTCCCACATTGCAGGTGGATTCTTTACCTACTGAACCACCAGGGAAGCCCAAGAATACTGGAGTGGGTAACCTATCCCTTCTCCAGGAGATCTTCTCAACCCAGGAATCAGACTGGGTTTTCCTACATCACAGGAGGATTCTTTACCAGCTGATCTAGGAGGGAAGTCCATATCTGACTTAGTTACGCTAATTTAGTGTGTTAATCGATGGAGAGATATAGTAACAGTGAGTTGATTGTACATAATTTTAAGAGTTTGAAATTCTGATGTTTCCTTGGTTCTCAGGAAAAGATGGTGCTATTTAACTTTCAAAGAAAACTGACTTAGAATAAAAGTGGTTGATTCTGTTTTTACATTATCTTAATTAAATAATTCAAGCTTCATGAAATGCAAAATCTTATATTTATTATAACTTTCAGTGAATAACCACTAATAGAATCTCAATCTAAGAGATAATGTGATTAAAACAGAAACAGGTTGCTTGAACACCTAGGTAAGCCAGACAAGGTAAATGATAGATAGGTAGGAAGAATACCTAGATAGTTTATGTACCATTTATTTATTGATTTATTAGGGTTTTTACTTCCATTACTTATTGCACTGTTGGGTGTGAAACTGTTGCTTTTCCTACTAAATAACATTTTAAAAACTATAGTATTAGTAAGCAATATCCTTTCCTTTATGCCCAACATCTATATCCTAATATAAATTTATAATTTTATTTATATTATACAGCATACTTAGCCATCCATTACCTAAGAATCTGATTTAACCTTAAAAAACAATTTTATAACATTCAGAATAAATTACAGAATGATGAATCAAGAATCAAAGTAACTGATTGATTATTTGTGGGCTATTAGATGTTGTGGTCTATAAAGGTTTCAAAAAGTCCCCCAAAACTCTTATCTCACAGATTTACTTTACCCTTCTGCAACTTGATTTACACTATTAGTTGCTTATAGACATCAAAACACAACCATGTACACAAAAGAAAGGGAAGGAATTTAAGATAAAAAGAAAAGTGAAATCCATTTTTATTTCAACAGGATTATTTAGGTAACTTTAAATCTATACATTCTTATAAACACACATTGTACCATCTGTTTATTCCTCATCAGACCTTGAATTCTATATTAAGCAGTGGAGATATCAAGATAACACACATTATTTCTTTCCCTGTTGTTTGCAAAAGTTCATATTTGTGCACTTAGTGATAATATATTTACTTTCTGTCCTCTTTTTTTCCCCTAAAGAACTGACATTTTATTCTTTATTTGTTTATTTTTGGCTGCTCCATGGGACATGCAAAACTTCCCAACCAGGAAATGAACCCTTGCCCCTTGCAGTAAAAGAGTGAAGTCTTAACCACTGCACCACCAAGGAAATCCATATCCTCTTTCTATCCATAATTTAGAGTAGCATAGCACATCTTTCTGAGAACAATGTAATATGAGAACCAGATCAAAACTTCAGGGGAGATAGAGTCCCTATTAGGGAAGGACATTTGAACATAATCTGGAGACTGGATTGGTGTGAACTGGGTAAAAGGAGAGGTGCCTACCCTTCCCCATACCACTGTTAGTACTGAGGGCACACAGATCTACAATCTTTGAAAGGATCTGCAGTAAGCCCTTACCCTGAGGGTAGGGAAGACCAAGTCTGTTCATTATACTAAACCGTTTTATATAAAGCACTCAAGCGTATGTGGATTTTGGTATTAGCGGGGTCTCCTGAAACCAGTTTCCCACAGATGTCAAGGGATGACTATACTCATTTATAGTTAGGATTAGCTACATAAAGGATATATATACATATATAGTTTCATCAGAAATATTTAAAAGCTATTCTGGAAATAATCTGAAAGAATAATCCAAATATTCCAACATCATAATTTGCACATGGCTTATAAAGTTAGCAGGCTTCCCCAGTGGTGCTAGTGGTGCTAATGGTAAAGTTTCTGCAGCAGATACAAGAGACATGAGTTCAGTTCCTGGGTCAGGGAGGAAGGAAAAGTCACCCCTCTCTAGTATTCTTGCCTGGAAAAGTCCATGGAGCCTGGAAGGCTACAGTCCACGGGGCCACAAAGAGTCAGATGCGACTGAGCATAAACATAACGTTAGCTCCGCATCCTTAACCTTTTTAAGCTAATCTGAACATGACCATAAATTTCTTATAAAAGTACTGAGCAATGATGACATCAGAAAAGAAAATATAAAAGCAGTAAAGGAAAAAAAATGCTATATTAAAGAATAGGAAACATAATAAAGAAAAAAATCAAATTTAATACAACCTTTCCCTGGTTATCACACAAAAATAATATTACCTATTTCTAATAATAAGCATTCATTCTATAAAATTTGGATAATTTATTTCAATTAAGTGTCAATTAAGTTTTCAATTAAGTTAATTTCATATTACTAGTATATTTTTTTTCTGAAATAATCCAAAACACTTAATGAGACACAGCTATACAAGATGGTATCTTGTCCTATTAACTTTGGTTGCACAAGCAATAAGAGAATACAAGACAGCAGATCATTATCAACCCTTATTTTTTGTAGAAAACAATCAGATTTATTACTTTTGGAATATTTCATTCTTGTTTTTTATGTAGTTCTTCAGATTTGTAGTGGTTATAGAAGATAAATAATTAATAGAATGGATATGGCATATATTACCATCAAAAATTTAAACACGTTCAAGCATCATGACCTGCTTACTATGTCATTCATAGTGTGATACACTGAATTAATTTAGTAGTTCCAATTGCTCTTTTTGGTTATACTCCTTAACTATTCTAAGGTCAACTGAAACTTGGAATAGCCAGCAGATATGGTTTTCCCAATGGTCGTGTATGGATGTGAGAGTTGGACTGTGAAGAAAGCTGAGCACCAAAAAATTGATGCTTTTGAACTGTGGTGTTGGAGAAGACCCTTGAGAGTCCCTTCAACTGCAAGGAGATCCAACCAGTCCATTCTGAAGGAGATCAACCCTAGGATTTCTTTGGAAGGAATGATGCTAAAGCTGAAACTCCAGTACTTTGGACACCTCATGAGAAGAGTTGACTCATTGGAAAAGACTCTGATGCTGGGAGGGATTGGGGGCAGGAGGAGAAGGGGACAACAGAGGATGAGATGGCTGGATGGCATTACCAACTCGATGGATGTGAGTCTGAGTGAACTCCGGGAGTTGGTGATGGACAGGAAGGCCCGGAGTGCTGCGATTCATGGGGTCACAAAGAGTCGGACATGACTGAGCGACTGAACTGAACTGATACCTCTGTTGTATTTCAGTTTGCCCTTTAAAAAAAAAAAAAAAGTTGATAGTTTACAATACAAAATAATTATTTTCTTATGAAAGTGAATGCAATAAGTGAATAATAGATTCCCAGGTTTGGTCATGCAAAAGAATGCTCAAACTACCACACAATTGCACTCATCTCATATTCTAGTAAAGTAATGTTCAAAATTCTCCAAGCCAGGCTTCAGCAATACGTGAACCGTGAACTTCCAGATGTTCAAGCTGCTTTTAGAAAAAGCAGAGGAACCAGAGATCAAATTGCCAACATCCGCTGGATCATGGAAAAAGCAAGAGAGTTCCAGAAAAACATCAATTACTGCTTTATTGACTGTGCCAAAGCCTTTGACTGTATGGATCACAATAAACTGTGGGAAATTCTGAAAGAGATGGGAGTACCAGACCACCTGACCTGCCTCTTGAGAAATCTGTATACAGGTCAGGTAGCAACTGTGAGAACTGGACTGGTTCCAAATAGGAAAAGGAGTACGTCAAGGCTGTATATTGTCACCCTGCTTATTTAACTTCTCTGCAGAGTACATCATGAGAAACGCTGAACTGGAAGAAACACAAGCTGGAATCAAGATTGCCCTGAGAAATATCAATAACCTCAGATATGCAGATGACACTACCCTTATGGCAGAAAGTGAAGAGGAACTAAAAAGCCTCTTGATGACAGTGAAAGAGGAGAGTGAAAAAGTTGGCTTAAAGCTCAACATTCAGAAAACGAAGATCATGGCATCTGGTCCCATCACTTCATGGGAAATAGATGGGGAAACAGTGGAAAAGTGTCAGACTTCATTCTTTTGGGCTCCAAAATCACTGCAGATGGTGACTGCAGCCATTAAATTAAAAGACGCTTACTCCTTGGAAGAAAAGTTATGACCAACCTAGATAGTATATTCAAAAGCAGAGACATTACTTTGCCGACTAAGGTCCGTCTAGTCAAGGCTATGGTTTTTCCTGTGGTCACGTATGGATGTGAGAGTTGGACTGTGAAGAAAGCTGGACGCCGAGGAATTGATGCTTTTGAACTGTGGTGTTGGAGAAGACTCTCGAGAGTCCATTGGACTGCAAGGAGATCCAACCAGTCCATTCTGAAGGAGATCAACCCTGGGATATCTTTGTAAGGAATGATGTAAAGGTGAAACTCCAGTACTTTGGCCACCTCATGGGAAGAGTTGACTCATTGGAAAAGACTCCTATGCTGGGAGGGATGGGGAGCAGGAGGAGAAGGGGACGACCAAGGATGAGATGGCTGGATGGCATCACGGACTCGATGGACGTGAGTCTGAGTGAACTCCGGGAGCTGGTGATGGACAAGGAGGCCTGTGGTGATTCATGGGGTTGCCAAGAGTCGGACACGACTGAGTGACTGAACTGAACTGAACTGAGGCTTGGTCATGAACTCATTCATTCATTTAGTCACAGATTCATTTGAGTCTTTACTAATATTACCTCAGTGAGAATTTCTCTTGGCACTCAATACAAAAATTTCAAAACCTGCAGCAAATACTTATTATTTCTATCTTTTGCTTTATTTTTCCTAATGATTTGTAATACTTCCTATTTTTACTTATTTATTATGTCTGATGTCTCTCTTTCCCAGTAGAAAATAAAAGTCATAAGGGCAAAATTGTGTCAATGTTTTAACTGCTGTTTCTCTATAGTCAGGTTTCTCTTGTGGCTCAGCTGGCAAAGAATCCGATTGCAATGAGGGAGACATGAGTTCGATCCCTGGGTTTGGAAGATTCTCTGGAGAAGGGAAAGGCTACCCACTCCAGTATTCTGGCCTGGAGAATTCCATGGATTGTAAAGTTCCTGGGGTCGCAAAGCATTGGACACAACTGAGTTACTTTCACTTCTCTATGGCCAGAATAAGGCACAAAATTGATGCTCAATAAGTAAATGATAATAGGGTTCTCTTGTGTTCTCAAAAAAATAAAATTAAGCCCAACCATACAACAAATCACCTAGGTTAACCGAAGGTGTTAAGTATTATATTTGTTATACCGAGGTAAACCTACTGGTTACAGAATGGAGCCATGCCTACCATCATTAAAATGGATTCCGTGAAAGATAATATATGCTATTTTTGCCCTCTACAACAACTCTGAAATGATGAGGAAACTGAAGCTCAGAAGTTTTAGACAAAGAACTTGAATTCACATAATAGCAAGGGAAGAGTGAGAGTTGGGTTTCCATTTCTTTCTCCATAGTTCACATTATTCATCATGAAACAAAACCAAACCAGACTTCTCATTTTAATTATCCTTTATTCTTTCTGTTACTCTTTCCTGGTAATGCTAATGCTTTACTAGGTTATTGGGAGAGAAAGAGAGAGAAGCACTGAGGAGATGGAAATGGAAAGGATAAAGTTCAGAGATCCCAAGAGGAATGGCTGGTAGAATTTTATTGTGGCAGGTAGTCTGTATCTAACTGTTTTTCAGCATTTATTTTTGAAATACAAAAAGTGCATAAAGCAAGCTTATTTGAAAACAGTTTACAACTGGCAGCTAATGTCTGTGATCTTCTTGATCTGTTGATCCTATTTGTAAACTTATCAGACAGTTAAGTCTGTGTCCATTGACTACAATGCTTCTTAGTTTATGAAACTCAGTATAATGCCTTCTTTAGCCTTGCCAGGGCCACTCTCTGCATTTAGAAGCAGCTGAATCCATTTCATGTGATCTCCATTAGGAACATAACATAAGAAATACTATGTTTGGATCTTTTATTAACATATATTTCTATTTTGGATGCATGCAAGTCCTTAAAAACACAACCATATGATATGAAAGATGTCCTATAAGAAGAACAAATGCCATCATTTATCTCTTCATGACTTTCAACATTTCTCTTTCGAAGTTAGAATGATCTAAGTGTTTCTAGGTTATTAATGATAAAGTGAAAGTGAAGTTGCTCAGTCGTGTTCGACTCTTTGCGGCCTCACGGACTGTAGCCCTCCAGGCTCCTCCGTCCATGGGATTCTCCAAGCAAGAGTACTGGAGTGGGTTGCCATTTCCTTCTCCAGGGGATCTTCCCGACCCAGGGATCGAACCCAGGTCTCCCACAATGCAGGCAGCCGCTTTAACCTCTGAGCCACCAGGGAAGCCCATTAGCCATTGTATGTGTCTTTATCACTAATGATAAAGACACATACAATGACTAACTTGAAAGCAAATTATCTTTAAAAAAAAAAAAAAGGACCAAGTGCTATTTTTTTTTCATTCAGTAATACTGAATGGGTAAATAAACTATTGAAATTAAATGCAAGGTTTAAAAGTTAATTTCTACTGCTCCTGACTATGAACCATTTTTATTGACCCAAGGTGGTAATCTAAGGTATAATTTACCTACCATACATAAATAGGGATTCATAGTTGGATCTCTCCATAGTAATAATTTTATTAACTAATGTCTTGCCTGACTTTTATCTCACTGACTAGAAACATTATTCCAGAAAGAGTCAAAGATATATAATATTAATATAGCATTTACTTCATGGTTATGTAATTTATTTTCATGCTGTGTTTAGCCTCTGTTCTACTGCTTAAACAAAGGAGGCTGTGATATAGCCTTTAAAATCCAGAAAGGAATTAACACTTTTCTGTAATATTTAATTCAATTTTATTGTCTGGTGAGTGAAGTAACTTCTAGTCTACATAGATTAGCAGGACAACTTATTATTTACAATAGGAATAACTCCTCAAGGGAGATATCTTTGGAAATATATTTTGATTTAATATATTATTAAATTAACTTAGAAAAGTGGCACATGACTTGTCTTTTTCATTCATAAATGGCACTGGTCTCCCTATCAAAATAATATAAATCAAGTAACAATATTAACTTTTCATCAAAACAGTCATTTTCTATACATATGGAGACACACATATGTGAATAGCCTTCATGTTTACAACATTCTATTAGTTTTTACTTGAATGATAGGATCAAAATAATTTTTCTAATCAAAATTAAATATATTTCAGCTTTTTGGTGTATCTGATTTTGTGTGTCTGACTTATTTATATCATGCCAAAGGGGCCACCCAAGACGGGTGGGTCATGGTGGAGAGGTCTGACAGAATGTGGTCCACTGGAGAAGGAAATGGCAAACCACTTCAGTATTCTTGCCTTGAGAACCCCATGAACAGTATGAAAAGGCAAAATGATAGGATACTGAAACAGGAACTCCCCAGGTCAGTAGGTGCCCAATATGCTACTGGAGATCAGTGGAGAAATAACTCCAGAAAGAATGAAAGGATGGAGCCAAAGCAAAAACAATACCCAGCTGTGGATGTGACTGGAGATAGAAGCAACGTCCAATGCTATAAAGAGCGATACTGCATAGAACCTGAAATGTCAGGTCAATGAATCAAGGCAAACTGGAAGTGGTCAAACAAGAGATGGCAAGGGTGAACGTTGCCATTCTAGGAATCAGCGAACTAAAATGAACTGGAATGGGTGAATTTAACTCAGATGACTATGGCATCTACTACTGTGGGCAGGAATCCCTCAGAAGAAATGGAGTAGTCATCATGGTCAACAGAAGAGTCCAAAATGCAGTACTTGTATGCAATCTCAAAAACAACAGAATTATCTCTGTTCATTTCCAAGCCAAACCACTCAATATCACAGTAATCCAAGTCTATGCCCCAACTAGTAATGCTAAAGAAGCTGAAGTTGAACAGTTCTATGAAGACTTAGAAGACCTTTTAGAACTAATACCCCCAAAAGATGTCCTTTTCATTTTAGGGGACTGGAATGAAAGTAGGAAGTCAAGAAACACCTGGAGTAACAGGCAAATTTGGCCTTGGAATGCAGAATGAAGCAGGGCAAAGACTAACAGAGTTTTGCCAAGAAAATGCACTGGTCATAGCAAACATCCTCTTCTAATAACACAAGAAAAGACTCTACACATGGACATCACCAGATGGTCAACACGGAAATCAGATTGATTGTCTTCTTTGCAGCCAAAGATGGAGAAACTCTACACAGTCAACAAAAACAAGACCAGGAGCTGACTGTGGCTCAGATCATTAATTCTTTATTACCAAATTCAGACTGAAATAGAAGAAAGTAGGGAAAACCACTAGACCATTCAGGTATGACCTAAATCAAATCCCTTATGATTATATAGTGGAAGTGAGAAATAGATTTAACAGACTAGATTTGATAGATAGAGTGCCTGATGAACTATGGACAGAAGTTCGTGACATTGTACAGGAGACAGGGACCAAGATCATCCCCATGGAAAAGAAATGCAAAAAAGCAAAATGGCTGCCTGGGAAGGCCTTACTAATAACTGTGAAAAGAAGAGAAGCAAAAGCCAAGGAGAAAAGGAAAGATATAAGTGTCTGAATGCAGAGTTCCAAAGAATAGCAAGAAGAGATAAGAAAGCCTTCCTCAGGGACCAATGCAAAGAAATAGAGGGAAACAACAGAATGGGAAAGACTAGAGATCTTGTCAATAAAATTAGAGATGCCAAGGGAGCATTTCATGCAAAATGGGCTCGATAAAGGACAGAAATGGTATGAACCTAACAGAAGCTGACGATATTAAGAAGAGGTGGCAAGAATACACAGAAGAACTGTACAAAAAGATCTACATGACCAAGATAATCATGATGGCGTGATCACTCACCTAGAGCCAGACATCCTGGAATGTGAAGTCAACTGGGCCTTAGAAAGCATCACTACGAACAAAGCTAGTGGTGATGGAATTCCAGTAGAGCTATTTCAAATCCTGAAAGATGATGCTGTGAAAGTGCTGTACTCAATATGCCAACAAATTTGGAAAACTCAGCTGTGGTCATAGGACTGGAAAAGGTCAGTTTTCATTCCAATCCCAAAGAAAGGCAATGCCAAAGAATGCTCAAATTACCTTACAATTGCACTCACCTCACATGCTAGTAAAGTAATGCTCAAAATTCTCCAAGCCAGGCTTCAGCATTACATGAACCGTGAACTTCCAGATGTTCAAGGTGGTTTTCGAAAAAGCAGAAGAAGCAGAGATCAAATTGTCAGCATCTGCTGGATCATTGAAAAAGCATGAGAGTTCCAGAAAAACATCTATTTCTGCTTTATTGACTATGTCAAAGCCTTTGACTGTGTGGATCACAATAAACTGTGGAAAATTCTGAAAGAGATGGTAATCACAGACCACCTGACCTGCCTCTTGAGAAACCTATATGCAGGTCAAGAAGCAACAGTTAGAACTGGACATGAAACAGCAGACGGGTTGCAAATAGGAAAAGGAGTACGTCAAGGCTGTATATTGTCACCCTGCTTATTTAACTTATATGCAGAGTACATCATGAGAAACACTGGGCTAGAAGAAACACAAGCTGGAATCAAGATTGCCCTGAGAAATATCAGTGACTTCAGATATGCAGATGACACCACCCTTATGGCAGAAAGTGAAGAGGAACTAAAAAACCTCTTGATGAAAGTGAAAGTGAAGAATGAAAAAGTTGGCTTAAAGCTCAACATTCAGAAAACGAAGATCATGGCATCTGGTCCCATCACTTCATGGGAAACAGATGGGGAAACAGTGGAAAAAGTGTCAGACTTCATTCTTTTTGGCTCCAAAATCAGTGCAGATGGTGACTGCAGCCATGAAATTAAAAGACGCTTACTCCTTGGAAGGAAAGTTACTAGCAACCTAGACAGTATATTGAGAAGCAGAGACATTACTTTGCCAACAAAGGTCCATCTATTCAAGGATATGATTTTTCCTGTGGTCATGCATGGATGTGAGAGTTGGACTGTGAAGAAGGGTGAGAGCCAAAGAATTGATGCTTTTAAACTGTGGTGTTGGAGAAGACTCTTGAGAGTCCCTTGGACTGCAAGGAGATCCAACCAGTCCATTCTGAAGGAGATCAGCCCTGGGATTTCTTTGGAAAGAATGATGCTAACACTGAAACTCCAGATATTTGGCCACCTTATGCAAAGTGTTGACTCATTGCAAAAGACTCTGATGCTGGGAGGAATTGAGGGCAGGAGGAGAAGGGGATGACAGAGGATGAGATGGCTGTGGCATCACAGACTCTATGGACCTAAGTCTGAATGAACTTCAGGAGTTAGTGATGGACTGGGAGGCCTGGCGTGCTGTAGTTCGTGGGGTCACAAAGAGTCAGACACGACTGAGCAACTGAACTTACTGACTGACTGACTGACTGACTGACTTTGCATGTCTGATTTATTTAAATTGAATTATTTTGTTTTAATAAAGAAAAAGGGGGCAGTGATATAATATTAGTATGCCCAGAAAAATTTCCAAAGAAACTAGGATGAAGTTGAATGAGTTTCATCTTAGCTTTTGTTTACTTTTTCCTAAGAAAGCAAACATGTTTATGTGGAACAATATGACAATGAGCCATAATTATTGCATATAACACAAGACATTTATTAAAAGCTATATAGTTTAAAGAAACCCAGTGTCTTGTGAGGTTTTCTGGTAGTACCAATTTTTTCAAGAAAAGGGCTTACACAGTCTAAAAAGATGTGCCATTTGGTAACATACTGATATTGCTCTGCTAATACAGTCACTGAAAACAATAAGAAACAGAAAGATTTATTGACAAACAAAAGCTGAGCTCGAGTTGTTTGGATAATCTAAAGTGATATTTTAATTGCCTACTTATTTTGCAAGTAATTTCTCAACTAAAATGAATTTAAGTATTTAGAAATTGTAACCAACAGCTGAAGATGATCATTGGCTTTAAACATATTTATATGTATATATTGATATAATATGTCTTTCTAGTTTATGTAGAACATGCCAATCCAAAGGGTACAATTTTGTTATGATATACCATAAAATGAATGGAATATATGCAACATCAATAGCTTCACATTCTACTTCAGAATTAATAGGGTTAATAAAAATATTTAGACAGTCGTCTGAAGGTAAGATTGCCAGTTTAGGACAATGGAAAAGGTTATCCAGATGATTTCTGTCTTCAAAGCTTAGCAGTGTCCATTTTCCCCTCAAGAGAAAATCCTATTTTAAAAGTGTAATAGAAGTTTCTTCTGCATTTAAATGTATTCATTTTTCATTTCCTTTGTCCATTACATTTATTCTTGTGTTTCACTGAATGAAAATCATAATATTTGTGTGTAAGTGGAATATCAAAACACTAAATTCAGACTTGAGTTATAACAAGCATTTTTAAAATGACCCTGTCATATCTAAGCTGAGTAGAAATTGAATAAGTGCTAGGTTTTTTGTTTAATTCTGTTTCTCTTGACTATCAGTTTGTGGAATAATAAACCTTTTATTTATTTGTAATAATCTGGAAAAGGTGTTACATCATATAATTTTAATGACATCACTGTGCCTATGATAAAGTAAAGCCAAAATAAAAATATTCCTAAAAATGCAGAAAGATGAAAAAGAATACTTGGCTTACTTTAAATTTAGTGCAGAGTCTCACAAAATAAAATATTCCTTTTAAAATTTCCCCAATATCTATCTATACAATTATCAAAAATTCAAATTCACATAGATTGTAGTAGAACTCTTGCTTTAAAACCCATGAAGAAGGAACATAATGAAAGAGAGAGAGATAAAGTAAAAAATTAAAAAAAAAAATAAGATTGCTATTTGTGAGTTTGAAAGCTCTCAGCAATAAATTTCTGTCCAGAGCAGAAGCCAGTAAGGGCTAAAAAGTCAGGTAAGATTGCACCAGATGTTCTCTGAAACCCTGAGCCTACAGTTGATGCCAAAATGCTCAAGGCTAAGAGTATAAATGATTCAGATAATGTAACCATGGTTATATGAAGAATAAGTAATTTGTGGTAAAGAATGAACATGTTTCAAAAATAATTTTAACTTCAGTTCTCATTATTTCACAAATTACTGACAAAACCCTGTGCCTACCTGTCTTGAATTTTATCATCTGTACTGTGAAACATGAGCATTAAATAGCCTTTCTTCTTTTTAAGTAAAATATCGCTGAGATTCTTCTTTATTTTGGCACTTGATCCTCAAAAACAAGGCTGAAAACATACACTGACAACATCACAAGCTCCATGTTATCCATAGTAAAAATAAAGTATAATACACTGGTTGCTATATTTCAAGTTAACTTGTTTGGAAATTTTCTTCTTCCTCCTCAATACATGTAGATAGCTTTCTATAAAAAGTCAATATATTTACTTGTATCGGAACATGATGGATCAGTATCCATAGAATCAATGTTCTTAAACAAACATACTTAAGTGTTTCATCAGGTAAAGAACCTGCCTGCAATGCAGGAGACACAGGGGATGAGGGTTTGATCCCTAGGTCATGAAGATCCCTGGAGGAGGAAATAGCAACCCACTCCAGTACTCTTACTTAAAAATTCCATGGACAATGGATCCTGAGGGGCTCCAGTCCATGGGGATCTAAAAACGCTAGATAGGACTGAGCAGGCACATGGCATGCTACTATGTATGGCTGTCTGTGTGCTGAGCTGCTCAGTCCTGTATGACTCTTTGTGACCGTATGGACTAGAGCCCGCCAGGCTCCTTTATCCATGGAATTCTCCAAGGCAAGAATACTGCTACTATGAATGCAGCTCCCTTATTCTTAATCACACGTGTGTAATGTTGCAACATGTTCTTAATCAATTCTCTGTTGTTAGGTAGTTTCCAGTTTAACATGAATTAAAATAATATTCCATATTTTTGTGTCCTAGAAAAATAAGACCCTCTTCAACAAGAGCTCTGTGTTCTGATCCCTGTCCTATGTGCTTAGTTGCTAGGCCATGTCTGACTCTTTGTGACACTATGAACTGTAGCCTACCTGGCTCCTATGTCCATGGGGATTCTCCAGGCAATAATACTGGAGTGGGTTGCCATGCTCTCCTCCAGGGAATCTTCCCAACCCAGGGATCAAACCCAGGTCTCCCACATTGCAGGTAGATCCTTTTCCATCTGAGCCACCAGGGAAGCCCGTCCTGATCCCTAGAAGCTGCAAATATATCATCTTGTGTGATAAAATAAACTTGTAGGTATGAAGAAAGAATTTGAGAGAGATGGATATCTTTGATTAGCAGAGTGGGCTCAATATAATGACAAAGTCCTTAAAAGTGGAGGAGAGACAGATTATATGTGACTATGGAAGGATGTCAACGATGTGCACATTATTCACATTGAAAATGAAGACAGCCATGAACTAAGGAATGCAGGCAGCCTTTAGAAAATGGAAAAGGAAAAGAATTTATTCTCAACAGAGCCTCAATAGGAATGTAGACCTGTCATACTTAATAGTAGCCCAGTGAGAACTGGGTCAGATTTCTGACCTACAGAAATGTAAGGTAATAAAATTAGATTGTTTTAAGCCACTAGATTTGTAGAAATTTATTGCAGCTTCAATAGAAAGTTAATAATTAGGCTTGCATTAACATCTCTATAAATACTCATTTCTTAGAGTTACTGAAATACAGAAACACTCTGCCCAGATGGAAAACATACATCTTTATAGTAAAAGCAAACTTTGTACATAGCATACAACATTACTGTTTTGTCATCTTGTGTATTTTTTTCTTTAAAAAGAATTACTGTTCATGATAGCAAGATAGAACAATGTATTCTGTTTTCTTCTGAAGTTCAAAATCAAATCAAATCAATTGTTGCATCATAGCAGTGACTAATTAAATATTTAAAACATAATAGTAAAATGTGTATAAAAGCTAAATATTAATCTTTAGTAAGAAAGAGTATTCTAGTTCCAGTTATATATTGCATGAGACAAATTTAATTCCACACATCTCATCCCTGACCATGAAGTAAATGTGGATAATGCCAAGTCAAGTGGCAATTGCTTTCATTAAATTGTCTTAAGGACTAAATACTACATAATTTTTAACTCTCAGATTTAAAAGAATGGAAAAATCCATTGATTTTTTAAGATCACTTTGATAAAATTTATTTAATTTAAATTTTTAATTTGATGTTGCTCAATCACTAAGTCATGTCCAATTCTTTTGTCATCCTGTAGACTACAGCATGCCAGGATTCCCTGCCCTTCACTATATCCCAGAGTTTGCTCAAACTCATGTCCACTGAGTCAGTGATGCCATCCAGTCAACTTATCCTCTGTCACCCCTTTCGCCTCTTACCCTCAATCTTTCCCAGCATCAGGATCTTTTCCAAGAGTCAGCTCTTCAGGTTAAGTGATCAAGTATTGTAGCTTCAGGTTCAGCATCAGTCCTTCTAATGACTAATCAGGGTTGATTTCCTTTAGGATTGACTGGTTTAATCTCCTTGCTGTCCAACAGACTCTCAAGAGTCTTCTCTGGCACCATAGTTTGAAAGCATCAGTTCTTTTATGCTCAGCCTTCTTTATAGTCCAACACTCATATCTGTACACTCAATCCAAATCCTTGGTCAGAATTAAACTTAGATAATATAATGAATACACTGATACTTTTCTTTGACCTCCCATCAAATCATCTACCTCATCTTTCTAAAGTACCTAAGTGTCCTTAGATGAAGAGAGATCTCAAATTTATGTCCATCATGATTCTGCCAATTATATGCTTCCTGTTCTGCATCTTCTATCATTCCATCAAAATATGCTTGTTCTCGATCATAGCCCTTGAGCTCCTTACTAAAAGAGCGATTGAATTAGTCACTGTCAATGATGTTTAACATGTCACTCCCACGTTGCAGACATTCCTTTTAACACCAATGTTCAAAACCAGTGTCTTGATTTAAAACTGTGTTTGATAGTGAAAATTTCAGGCACCAGGGAGTGAATGTTTGTTTGTTTAGTTTTGTTAGTAAAGCAGCTTACTGATAGCTTGCTGATCAGTTTCTGTTTAATGTCTGTTAACTCATATGCCTACTTAGAGAAGAGGACTTGAAATAAAATTTGGCTTCAGGAAATATGACAGGATAATTTCAATAGGTCTACAGAGAATATCATAGCCTGCTTCCTGTCCTGGATAAATGGAACTTGGAAACAGAAACGGATACATGTTTATGAATTCTAAATAATACTTTTCTGTGCTAAAATCATGTTTAGTTTTTATCGGGACTACAGAACATATTTTAAAATAACACTGTAATTATATTTATAAATACAGTTTAGAGTAAAATGATCAGTTTCAATGTACATTCTATTACTGCCCTTCACAGTGTCATGGTTCCCTAAATCTGGAAATAGTAATAGCAATAGGGGAAATATTATGCTCTTTTTCTAGTGAATTGGAAAACCTCCTTTCAGGAAGTTGTGCAATAAATCAATTGTCAAGTCATGTTTTGTACCAGCACATCTCACTATAGCCTACAAACGAAAAAGCCTGAAGACTATCTTATGGCTAAAGCTTTCAATCTCAATTCTGATCTTGTCCCAAAATCAAGGGTTTACTTAGAAATGGTATGTTTCCCAAAGATATATCAGAGCACACTATAACTGCTATGACACCTTTGGGTGGTATAATCATTTCCCTAAACCAAAATTCTGAAAACTCTGTTTGGGGGCAGAATGAGTGATCTCTATCAAAATAGCAGCTGAAAGACATGAGTTTTTCCCTTGAGTGTTGTTTTTGAAACCAGGGATTGTTTTACCAACAATCTACTTTTGAGCTACTGTGTCTGTGGTTTAATTGCAAATTTGATTCTGCTCTCACCAAAAGCAGTGGCTGTCATATACTTTCAATATCTCCGTGTTTCTGATGCAGAAAATAATTCTGTTACAGTGTACATTCCACAGTTCTTCCTTACATTCCAAAACTTGAAAACTGACTTGCTCTGTTGTCATTAAGAGATAACTACTTATCGACGTATAGTTTTTCACACCTTTCTATTAATTCTCCTGAACACAATACTATGCTTGTGGGAATAATATTTAAACTAACATCTTGTATAGCTGCAGTGGTTGCCTAGCTGTTTCAAACTAGACCAAATAAAAAGAAAAATATCTTGGAGCTAAATTACCGAGTACATTTTTATGTCTAAAAGAATAAAAGCAAAGAGGCTTCCCTGTGTTTAATTTGAATATTTCCTTGGAGATAAACAAGAAAACACAGAATAAGAAGATTCTACTGTAATTTTTGGGAAGTTTGGTGTCAAGAAATTTGTTATAAAGAAGTAGAATAATTTTCTACAAAAATTTGCTTATTATCACATGTCAAGTAGAGCACATTATATCCTACATATTTCAACTTGTACATTGTTCTTACATTCCTTGGAAAAACAATAGAATGATATATTCATGAAACACTCAATAAATGCTAACTAATGATGATTAGATAAAATCCTGCCCATCATCCCCTCATATACAAAGGATGTCAGGGACCTAAGCACAGGAACCAAAGGAACATTTCATGCAAAAATGGGCACAATAAAGGACAGAAATAGTATGAACCTAACAGAAGCAGAAGATATTAAGAAGAGGTGGCAGGAATAAACAGAATAACTATCCAAATTTTCTAAGCCAGGTTTCAACAGTATGTGAACTGTGAACTTCCAAATGTTCAAGATTGCTTCAGAAAAGGCAGAGGAACCAGAGATTGAATTGCCAACATCCTATGGATCATCACAAAAGCAAGGGAGTTTCAGAAAAACATCTACTTCTGCTTTATTGACTACACAAGAGCCTTTGATGGTGTGGATCACAAAAAGTGTGGGAAATTCTTCAAGAGATGGGAATACCAGACAACCTTACCTGCCTTCTGAGAAATCTGTATGCAGGTCAAAAAGCAACAGTTAGACCTGGACATGGAACAAAAGACTGGTTCCAAATAGGAAAAAGAGTATGTCAAGGCTGTATATTGTTACCCTGCTTACTTATATGCAGAGTGCACCATGTTAATTGCCAGGCTGGATGAAGCATAAGCTGGAATCAAGATTGTTAGGAGAAATATCAATAATATCAGTTATGCAGTTGACACCATGCTTATGACAGACAGTGAAGAAGAACTAAAAATGCTTACTCCTTGGAAGAAAAGCTATGCCCAACCTAGACAGCATATTGAAAAACAGACATTCTTTTGCTAACAAAGGTCCATCTAGTCAAAGCTATTGTTTTTCCAGTAGGCATGTATGTATGTGAGAGTTGGAGTGTAAAGAAAGCTGAGCACCAAAGAACTGATGCTTTTGAACTGTGGTGTTGGAAAAGACTCTTGAGAGTCCCTTGGACTGCAAGGAGATCAAACCAGTCAATCCTAAAGGAAAATCAGTCCTGAATATTCATAGAAAGGACTGATTCTGAAGCTGAAACTCTAATACTTTGGCCACCTGATGCAAAGAACTGACTCCTTGAAAAGGACCCTGATGCTGGTAAAGATGAAGGCAGGAGGTAAAGGGGACAACAGAAGATGAGATGGTTAGATGGCATCACTGACTCTATGGGCATGAGTTTAAGCAAGCTCTAAGAGTTTGTGATGGATGGGGAGGCCTGGCGTGCTGTTGCCCATGGAGTCACAGAGAGTCAGACACAAGTGAGAACTGAACTGAACTGAAACAAAATAAAAGATTTCTCTTCCATTGATGTTAATTTGTCACCCTTAAAATGCTGATAATCTCTATGGGTTGTTTACACTGATGAGTTAATGTGTTTATTATCTGAATTTAGTAAGAGAGCGTATGTCATCTCTTATCGCCCTATGTTGACTGGTGTTAACAAAAATTAAGAGTATTTCTCAGAAGTGTGGTGTGTATTAAGTACTGCCTAAGCTAAGTTAAGATCCAACCAGTCCATCTTAAAGGGAACCAGTCCTGGGTGTTCATTAGAAGGACTGATGCTGAGGCTGAAACTCCAATACTTTGTCCACCTCATGTGAAGAGCTGACTCATTGGAAAAGACCCTGATGCTGGGAGGGATTGGGGGCAGGAGTGGCAGGGGACAACAGAGGATAAGATGGCTGTATGGCATCACTGACTTGATGCACATAAGTTTGGGTGAACTCCGGAAGTTGGTGATGGACAGGGAGGCCTTGTGCGCTGCGATTCATGAGTCGCAGAGAGTCAGACATGACTGAGTGATTGAACTGAAACTGAAACTGAAAGCTAAGTTAATTTTAAATAGCCAGCCTTGGAGAGTTACTGTAGCTTAATAGCTACTATATATATTGTTTTTAGATCTGTCACTTAGTTTTCCTAAGTACCTTATCATCAGGTTATCTTCTCATTCAACACCACAAAATGAGTCAAGAATACAAATATTTTTAATATAAATTTATTTATTTTAATTCAAAGTTAATTACTTTACAATATTGTATTGGTTTTGCCATACATTAAAACCTCCCCCACCCTCCCTCCCCATACCATCCCTCTGGGTTGTCCCAGTGCACCAGCCCCAAGTATCCAGTATCATGCATCGAATCTGGACTGGTGAGTCCTTTCATATATGATATTATACATGTTTCAATGCCATTCTCCCAAATCATCCCACCCTCTCCCTCTCCCACAGAGTCTAAAAGACTGTTCAGTACATCTGTGTCTCTTTTGCTGTCTTGCATACAGGGTTATCGTTACCATCTTTCTAAATTCCACATATATGCATTAGTATACTGTATTGGTGCTTTTCTTTCTGGCTTACTTCGCTCTGCATAATAGGCTCCAGTTTCATCCACCTCATTAGAACTGATTCAAACGTATTATTTTTAATGGCTGAGTAATACTCCATTGTGTATATATTTAGAAAGCCAGTCAAAGATGTTCAAAATGGCAAAAAGTAGTGGAAATTATAACCTGACTCTGTCTTAAATGTCAAGATGGCTAAATAGTTTCCTAGACCATGTTATTGCTACATGTTTGAACTGAAGACCGAGTACTATCACCCTACCTTCACCTTTTTCACATGAATAGAATAGTCCATATTTGAAAAGAAAGATTGCTAAAATTTAAGATATTTTGTCAGGGGAAATTTACTCAACACATGTTAATTTGAAATATCATTTATTCTAAATTGTCCTTACCCAAAGCTTTAACCTCAGTTCTCTGATTCTTCATCCGTCTTCCTAAAGATGCTGAGAACTGACAACCAAGGACTGATGGCCACATTGCCCTAAAATATAAGAGACTCCTTCATGAGACAGATGCTCCCCATAAACCATTGTTTTACCTGACAGGCAGCATCAGTGAGCCATTTGATAATTGAATTTTTATATAACAACTAGTAAAATATTACTTTCACCACCATTATAGTATCCAGTAGCATTTTAGTATTTGTCAGCCGGTAGTGTTTATCAGCCATTTCACTGATCACTCACATATCTCATTTGATTCAATCATAACAAAATCTTGGGCCCCAAGTATTTATTTACTTTGTATTACTGAATAAATTGTTTCAAAAATGTTAAGGAACTTGTCCAAATATTTATATCTGGGAAGTGATGGATCATGAATTTAAAGGAAGATTAGACTGAGTTCATAAGAACTATGAAGAAAGGGTCACTAAATCTGCCCTAATATCTTTGTATCTCTATCAGTCAGCATAACCAGTTATGCCTGGGGGCGTTAAAGCTGTCAATGATGATGCTCCTGAGTTTCATGGTCTTACTTTAATTCTCAGATTTCTAAGCATTTCTATGAAATCATTTCTGCTGAAGAGTATTTCTCCTATTTAAATATACACTCTTCATGCTTTGGCATGAATTATATTAACAGTTATTAATAAACTCTTAATTTGAATAATTTTCATTGTTTTTTTGCCCTAATCAAAGTATTTTACTACGGGTATTTGAGTTGTGTTCAATAGCTGATGAAAAACTTCAAAGGAATCTGTCCAAAATCAAACTTATAGTATCAAGGAAAAGCAGCATCAGATGAAGAGCTTTTTTAATAGTGAACAATCAAATATATTTATTACTTGTGGAATTACATGTCTTATAATATTTTTATGTTTATGATTATTTACATGGTTATTTGGACTAAAGGAGATCAAACCAGTCAATCCTAAGTGAAATCAACTCTGAATGTTCATTGAAAAAACTGTTGCTAAAGCTAAAGTTCCGATACTTTGGACACCTGATGTGGAGAGCCAACACACTGTAAAAAGCTTGATGTTAGGAAAGATTGAAGGCAAAATGAGAAGGGGGCGGTAGATGGTGAGATGGTTAGATAGCATCACCAACTCAATGCATATGAATTTGAGCAGACTCTGGGAATTAGCAGAGGCGTGCTGCAGTCCATAGGGTTGCAAAAGTTGAACATGACTTAGTGACTTAACAACAATGTGGTTATTTAATTAAATTATCAGCTAAGTTTTAGCTTATAATCCTGTCTTATCATACATTATTTTCTTAATCATTAGCATGTGTATTTATTTTCTAATTCTACATTTCTATATATGGGTAGAGAGGAGTGAAAATTGCACATTAGATTTTATTTCATTATATACTGTATACAAAAGAGGTTTGTTTGCAAAGTTTCAATATATATGGAATATAAATTTATTTATGAAAAAATGCCATATATTACCCCAATTCACAGGCACTTTCAAGCTGCTTCTTCTAAAATAGATGAGGTGAACTTTATTTAGGTGAGATGTGGGACTGGGCAATTTATTGTTTTCCTCTAGTGAACTGTATAATTTAGGCAGAAGTCTACATAAGCAACAAACATGCCAAATCAACATACAATTAAGCTTGGAGAAATGAGCTACCATCCACATTTGATTAATGCTGGCATTGAGAACAATCTTTCTTATCTCTCCTATAAACATTATTACAATAGCAGCAGTTTATATGCTACATATTTTGCCATGTTCTTCATTTTAGAAAATGATGTCCTGGTATGAACATGTGTTATGCATATTTCTATGATACAAAAGTGTCCCAAGAAACCTTATATAGTTTCATGAATACAAGGAATTGAGTTAGAAGGAATTATCTATTCCATAAAAGTTTTATTGTATAAAACATCACTATAAATTTAACCCTTTGTAACCATTTCTAGTATAACTGTTCTTTTTATTAGAGAAAAGGTATATATTTTATAGCCCCAGGTTTAATGGGATATTAAAAGTCATAAATAAAATGTGCAAATTTACCTACATATTTATATTTAAACATTCATGAACACAGATTTTTATACAGTATAAAAGAATAATAAATTGTTTTTAGTGTTGGAAATATGTTTCAGTGCACTAATACTTCAAATCCAACATAACATTTACCTACATGAAGAAAAGTATATTTTAAAGGATTCTAACTAGAACAAAAGTGAGCATACTAAAGCCTAACAGCATTTACAATTTCTTTTCTTTAAAAAAATTTTTTTCTTTTATTATTTTTTAATTAATTAATTTGGCTTTAAAATATTGTATTGGTTTTACCATACATTGACTTGAATCCACCATGAGTGTACATGTGTTCCCCATCCTGAACCCCTCCCACCTCCCTCCCCATCCCATCCCTCTGGGTCTCCAGTGCACCAGCCCCGAGCACCCTGAATCATGCATCAAACCTGGACTGGCAATTTGTTTCACATATGATATTATACATGTTTCAATGCCATTCTCCCATATCATCTCACCCTTGCCCTCTCCCGCAGAGTCCAAAAGATTGTTTAATACATCTGTGTCTCTTTTGCTGTCTTGCATACAGGGTTACCATTACTTTCTTTCTAAATTCCGTATATATGCGTTAGTATACTGTATTGGTGTTCTAAACCCCTTTGTTGAGGTATAATTGACCTATAAAAAGTCTCACATACTTAATGTATTCAACTAGATCAACTTGGAAATAAGTGGAGAGAAGTGAAACCATCACCACAGTCTATGTTACTCAAAGGGTCAAAGTTTCAGTAATAAAGAAGAATAAGTCATAAAGGTCTACTGCATAGCATAGAGCTACTTACATTTTCTAAATCAGCATCTAGAAAGTTATTTGTCTAGAACATGTTTCCATAAACCTACATCCTATGATGGAAATGTGAGTTTATGTTCCCTGGATAAGGTTACACTTACCAGTTTCTTCCTTTCATGATGTCGTTCCATTTGCATCATTCTGTCTTTTTCTATTATGATAATTTCCTGTAATTTATAAATAAATTGGAAATTTTCTCTTCTTTTCCCAGGTGCCTTTCTCATTAACTTTAGTTTACTCAAGTGCCAGAGGGCTTACCTTATTGTCATGTTTTACATTTTAAAAGGAAAAAATCCAACTAAATTTGCTTTTATTTAGGCTCTTAATAAAACATGAATTATCTATGTAAGGCAGAAATGTTACAGAAAGAAAACAGCCCTAAAGAAATGTCCAGTCTTATGGCTCATATCAGCTCAGCCTCAGGCAACTAAACTGCCTGTCACATATAAGACACAGGCTTTAACTACAATGAAGGCATGCTGAAAAATTGAATTTAAATTTTTTCTAAATGTATAGTAATTTTATTTCATTCATAATTGAATGCATCAAATTTCATTAGATGGACAAAATCGCTATTTTATTCAAGGTTAAGGATCTTTCAATGTTTTGTTTCTGAATGAGTCTTACATGCTTGAATATACAAAAGTAAATCTTTAGGAAAACTGATTTTTAAACTACGCACCATGATATTCTAAGTGTAATGAACCATTTTCAGTATTGTTAAAGGAAAATATAATCAGAGCTGCTGCTGCTGCTGCTGCTGTTGAGGATAAGTCGCTTCAGTCATTTCTGACTCTGTGTGACCTCATAGATGGCAGCCCACCAGGCTTCCCCATCCCTGGGATTCTCCAGGCAAGAACACTGGAGTGGGTTGCCATAATCAGAGCAGATATGTTTACTTTCATCACTTTTTATTCTTTATGGCCTGAATAAGCATCAGTGAATAATAATTATGGTCAGAGAGATTTTGCCAAATGGAAAAACCTTTCTTGATTTTAATTCTTCTATCAAATCTACATAGAAAACAATTGAGTTCTTAACCCCATCTTTTTTTCTGAATTTGAAAGTGGACCATGCCAAGACAGAGTTGAATATGATCGTTTGAGGGTTTTGTTTATTAGATCAATTATTAAAAAGTCCTGACACACTGCACAATTAATGATATAAACAAAGCAATATAATCCATTATGCTAATGCAGAGTCAAAGCCAGAGAATTATTTGTGGTATTGCTTGCATGAGCAAGTAAGAAGGAAGGGCAGTTCCTAGAAGGAAGGATGATTCCTAGAAGGAAGTAACTGGGTCAAGTGTAATGCTGAATAGAATTATGGACATTTAATAAAAAACTCAATCATTAATCCAATGCATTGCATGATAGTAGTAAAGAGAAACAGTAAAACTCTAGGCAAGCTATACTAGTATTTATTTTAGAACACTTTTAGTAGCGATAATAGCTGTTTAATTTGTTTTCAATATGTAATTTCATTGTTTATTCTAAATTTCTCCTGAGGGGCAAAAAACACTGCACACAGGAGAAATTTATAAATTCATAAATGTATATATATATATATGTAAATATATCTATATATGTGTAGATGTATATATGTATACCCCATTTATATATGCATTTACATATATCTTATATAATGGGATTTTATTTTTTAAATAGAAAATAACATGAAATATTATTCGCTTATGATACTGGTAATATTGAAGGTAGAAACATGCAGATGAAATTCACATGACATGCAATCCAGGTCTGTGTTTTTTCCTGAACACTGGAAACCTTATTAATATCATTTTGAATGATTTGATTGATAAATTATTTATTCACAGTACATTAGCATGCCTATTTTCTAAAACTAAAAATTTGTTTTGAGGCTAGTTTGTTTCCTTTTAAATACCCTTACCAATAGAAATTTTAGTGCTAAAATATACTTTTAACCATCTTTAGTGCTGGCACCCTACTCCAGTATTCTTGCCTGGAGAATCTTGTGGATGGAGGAGCCTGGTGGGCTGCTGTCCATAGTGTGGTACAGAGTCAGATACGACTGAAATGATTTAGCATGCATGCCTGCATTGGAGAAGGAAATGGCAACCCACTCTAGTATTTTTGCCTGGAGAACCCCAGGGACAGAGGAATATGGTGGGCTGCTGTCTTTGGGGTTGTACAGAGTCTGACACAACTGAAATGACAGCTGCAGCAGTTGCTGCTGCTGCTTCTGCTGCTAGTGCTTTATAATTTTTGGACTTTCTCATTTGCAAAGTGGTTTTTTAATATGAATTCATCTCTTCAAGGAAATACTTATTCAAGCAAATCATGAAAATTTAACTTTATATCATTAAACTTTATATGAGCCAGTGTTGCTTATGTTGCTCTTTGGAAATGAAACATAATAAATGTTTAAGTGAGAGTAAAAATGAACATGCTTTCTGTGAAGCACTGCTTTACAGGTAAAGCTGTGTGCTTCAGAGTCAGCCATGGGGACCTGTGCTTTTCCCAGAGTCCTGACTTTGGGCAAGTTACCCATTTTGTTAGCCTTCAGATTCTTCACCCCTAAAAAGAAAAAAATAACAGCTGCATCACAGGAATTGACACAATTAAGATTATATTAGAAAACATGCATGGTATTGGGCATATATTTAACCAGTATTTAATGAAAACTCTTATTTTCTTTCCTATATTTTAAATTATTATTATACCTGAGGACAGAATATCAGAGAATTGAAATTCAGATTATTAAAGCCTAAGAAGTTATTTTTTTATTGTTAAAAAAAAATAAGTAGCCAAGTCAAACAAAAGACAATCACATTCATTAGGGATTTTGCAGTTCTCTAACTTATGTTGAGATAATATCAACTTTTGTCTCTTGAGCGTTAGCAAAATGTGAATTATATACACAAATATACAGACATATCTATATGTAAGTATACATACAGACACAGAGATATAGAGACAGAAATAGAGAAATAGAGATACAGTATTATTGTTCACAATAGCTAGGATGCAAAAACCTGAGCAGAAAGCACAGTGTACAGTTCTATCTAGAAAAGTACGACTGCTCAAGTCTGAGCATTTCTCCTTGTAAGATTATCTGAAGTTTTAAAATAAATGTGTCATTTTTATGTGAGTAATGGAATGCAAGCATCTTTGATTTTTACTTTTAATTAGAGTATATATTTGTTTATTGCAGACATAAACTAACTTGAAAATGCAGTTCAATGAAAAATTTTAAATATATAAGTAGAGATAAAAGGGAATCTAGTTTAATTCCTTATGCTTATGAAAAGAAAAAAGAAATACGTACCTCATAGATTTAAAGAAAGAAGATTTCAAAGCATGAAAAAGATAGAAAATAACTTATTAATATGTGAGACATCTTTCCAATGGTATGCATTTTAAAAGGACTGCATGAGAATCTTGCAGTATATAAGAAAACAGCTTCATTGTTGGGATAGTTCAGCACATTTTGCCAATTCAGCACGGAACAAATAAGCTTGCTTTTGAAAATCTCCTCCTGATTTGTAAAGAACACTTAATTTGTTTCCTTTTGTTGAACTTCAAATTAATCAACCCAGTATTTCAAGCTGTCCTTTGAATGTTCTTCCCTGTTTTTCCTCAACTATAATTACTTACTGGGAATTCTCATGCTCTTCAGGGAGCTTGCGGTGAGACAACTCTGAAAGTTGTGAATAATAGGTTCAGACTGTTACTGCATTCCAGCTCACCCTTTTCATAACCTTTTGAAAAGCATAGCGTCCCAGGTTCTTATCAGCGGTTTATATTAGTTTTCATTGCAATTATGTCCAAAGAAGCCTTGTAAAATTAAAGAAAGAAGGGAGAGAGACGACATGGGTCTTTTCCACAGGACCTCTTGTAGGCTGCTGTCTCATTATGTTAACAATCTGCCCAGAGAATGGAGTCAGATCTCCAGAGCAGACTAGATTGATTTACTTTACAGGCCTTTCCGCCCAACCTAATTATTGCATTACAAATAGCCATTCTTTCACCCTGTGAAGGCGCACTTTGATTAGCACCTGCAATACAGGTGCTGGGGTCTGCCACAGAAAGTGCATATTAACTAGCTCCCTGTATCACAGTCAAACAGGCCTGAACATCAGACAAAAGGAGTAGACACCTTGTTTTACATTTTCTGAGAGCTCCAAATGAAGATGCTTAGACATTTATAGACAAAGCTGTGGGGCTTCCTGGTGGCTCAGAGGGTAAAGCATCTGCCTGCAATGCAGGAAACCAGGGTTCGATTCCTGGGTTGGGAAGATCTTCTGGAGAAGGAAATAGCAACCTACTCCAGTACCCTTGCCTGGAAAATCCCATGGACGGAGAAGCCTGGTAGGCTACAGTCTATGGGGTTGCAAAGAGTCAGACATGACCGAGCGACTTTACCAGTACTACTAGACAAAGCTGTATGATACTTTGTTAGGTAAAAATAGACACAATATATAGATATATTCTTTAAAAATATATATATTAACCTAACATAACCTCGCACAACATCAGGTTTGAAATATAATTTTTAAATCTTTAGGGAAGAATGTGTATTAGTCGCTCCGTCATGTTTGACTCTTGGTCCCCCTAGGGACTGTAGGCCAGCAGACTCCTCTGCCCATGGATTCTCTCGGCTAGAGTACCAGAGTGGGTGCCCATTCCCTTTTCAAATCCAGGTCTCCTGCATTGCAGACAGATTCTTTCCCCTCTGAGCCACCAGGGAAACCCTGGAGAAGAGTAAGTAGAGTATTTATAGTCATAAATTATATTTATATTGTCCTTTGTATTGGTTTTCTGTGGCTGACATCATAAATTACCAAAAGCTGGAGGGCTTAAGTGACAGGAATTTTATTCTGTTGCAATTCTGAGGTAAGAAGTTCAAAATCAAGGTGTCTTCAGGGCCACACTTTCTCAAAAGCACTAAGCAGAACCCTTCCCATCCCTTCCCCATTCTCTCTCTCCTAGCTTGTCCCCCATTCTCTCTCTCCTTGGTGTCCACGGCAATTTGGTTTTCTTGGGATTGGGGTGGCATCCATGTCAGTTTCTATCTTCCAGTGGCCTTCTCTCTGCACAAAAGCCTCCTCTGTGTGCAGTTTATAGACATACTTGTCCTTGTATTTAGGGCTAACCTGCATAATCCAGGATGATCTCATCTAACCATGCTTACCTTAGTTACCTCTGCAAAAGACCCTTTTTTGTGAATAAGTTCACATTCACAGGTTCTGGGAATTAAGATATTAATTTATATTTTGAGGACTACCATTCAATCTACTATATCCTAGACATGCCATTCAGCCAGTGTGTTTAGTGATTTCCCGTGTATCTGCTAGCTATGAACAATTATTTTCTGTTGCAGTACTTTATTTTTGTTTATATATATATATGTATATATATATATAATATTTTTAAATATAAATTTATTTTAATTGGAGGGAGAATGGCATTTTTTGTTTTTTAAATATAAATTTATTTATTTTAATTGAAGGGAGAATGGCACTGAAACATGTATACTATCATGTAAGAAGCGAATCACCAGTCTATATTCGATACAGGATATAGGATGCTTGGGGCTGGTGCATGGGGATGATCCAGAGAGATGATATGGGGTGAGAGAGGGGTTCAGGACTGGGAACTCATGTACACCCGTGGCAGATTCATATCAATGTATGGCAAAACCAATACAGTATTATAAAATAAAATAAAGCAAACAAAAAATTTAAAAAAAAATTGGAGGTTAATTACTTTACAATATTGTATTGGTTTTGCCATACATCAACATGAATCCGCAATGGGTGTACACATGTTCCCCATCCTGAACCCTCTCCCACCTTCCTCCCTGTACCATCCCTCTGGATCATCCCAGTGCACCAGCCCCAAGCTTTAAAACTTATTTAATTAATCCATTTTTGGCTGTGCTGGGTCTTCATTGCTTTGCATGGGCTTCACTAACTGTGGCAAGAGGAGGTTACTCTTCATTGCAGGGCGCAGGTGTGCCTCTGTTTGCAGGGCCTCTCGTTGGGGAGCACAGACTCTAGGCGTGCCGGCTTCAGCAGTTGCAGCACACAGGCTCAGTAGTTGTGGTGCACAGGCCTAGTTGTTCCTCAGCATGTGGAATCTTCCCAGACCAGGAAGTGAAACCTTGTTCCCTGCCTTGGCAGGCAGATTCTTATCCACTCTGTCACCAGGGAAATCCAAAACTCATTTTAAAATGGAAATTGTTTCTTGTCAAAAATGGGCTTGAGAGTAAAGTAGTACCGATCAGTTAAAAAAAAAAAAACAACGAAGATGTTTTTCTTTATAAAAGAGGAGTTTGGAAGGTGAAACAAAGACACTAGCACTGTGTGAAATAAAGTGATTGCTTAAGAAAACAAGCAAATGCAAACTATATTTAAAGCAGTGGTCCTCAATCATGGGTGATTTTGTCCCCTCCCTCAACACCCAGAGTTCATTTGGTAGTGTCCAGAGATGATTTTTTTTCATGTGGCAAAATGTACATAACATAAAATTTATCACTTGAAGCATTTTTTTTAATTTTAATTTTTTAATTAAATTTATTTATTTTTTTAATTACAATACTGTATTTGTTTTGCCATACATTGACACGAATCAGCCATAGGTGAACACAATCTCCCAATGCCGAAGCCCCCTCCCACCTCCCACCCCACATCCTCTACTTGAATCATCCTGTGCATCAGCCCCATGCATCCTGCATCCTACATTGAACATAGATTGGCGCTTCGTTTCTTACAAGAAAATATACATGTTTCATTGCCATTCTCCCAAACCATCCCACCCTTTCCCTCTCCCTTAGAGTCCAAAAGTCCACTCTATACCTCTTTGTCTCTTTGTTGTCTCACATATAGGGTCATCATTACTGTCTTCTAAATTCCATATATATGTGTCAGTATACTGTATTGGTGTTTTTCTTTCTGGCTTAACTGTACAGTTCAAAGCCATTAAGTATATTCACATTATTGTGCAACCATCACCATATCCATCTCCAGAACTTTTTCATCTTACTGAACTGAAACTTCGTACTCATTTAAGAGTAACTTCCCATACCTTCCTCTTCTCGGACCTTGGCGACCGCTGTTCTCTTTTTTGTCTGTATGAATTTAACTGCTCTAGGTATCTCATACCAGTGGAATCATGCAATACTTGTTTTTTGGTTTTTTTTGACATTTGTCCTCTGTCATGTCCCATAATGCATTCAAGTCCCAATCATGTTGTACCCTGCATCTGAATTTCATTCTTTTTTTCAGGCTGAATTACATTCCATTGTATGTGCAGACCACAAGTGGGCATGTGGATTTCTTCCACCTTTGGCTATTGTGGATAATGTTGCAGTGTACACTTGTATATAAATATTTTCTTGAGTCCCTGCTTTCAGTTTTTTGGGGGTGTATATTCAAAAGTGGAATCATTGAATTCTGTAATTCTAAGTTTTGTTTTCTGAGAAACTGTGTACCATAGAAACATTTTTTAATTGTCACAATCAGCAGTGAATGTCTAACTGGCTTCTAGTGGACAGAATCTAGGATGTTGCTCAATAGCCCACAATATACAGGGAAGCACCTTGCCCTCATTAGCAAAGTATTAGATGGTCCAGAATGTCTGTCACATCCCTGCTGAGAAATCTTGTTTTAAAGAAATCTTAAACTAAGAATGACCCTTATTCTCTGACTTTAATTCTTCCAAATATTATCAGAGTGACATGGAATATGCATTATATTGTTCCATACATGATGCTTCAATTATAAACACAATTTATCTTCTGTTGCTATTCTTCTATGTTATTGGTTTAAGTGGTGGGCAACAAAGAGGATTGCTATTGAACTGTATTTCTTCTCCTCATTTGTTTGTTTGTTTCTGTAAATTTCATAAAGAGACTTTATAAAGTCATACATGAGGACTACTAATATATTTTAAACTTATTATTTGTCATTTCCAGGAACATAGATTACAACTTCTGATTTTCTCTTGTTTAATAAATGTATTTTAAAAAGATAAACACATAAGGGGCTTTCAAAACCTTAGAGGAAAAATATGATTAGAAGCTTCCCAGGTGAGGCAGGAGTAAAGAATCTTCTGGCCAAAGTATGAGACTTAAGAGATACAGATTCCTTCCTTGGGGTGGAAAGATCCCTTGGAGTAAGAAATGGCAATCTACTACAGTATTCTTGCCTGGAAAATTCCATGGACAGAGCAGCCTAGTGGGCTACATACAGTTCATGGTGTCACAAAAAGCCAGATGTGGGGAACATACCCAGTAATCAGAAGACAATCTACTTTATGGGCTTCCCTGGTGGCTCAGAGGGTAAAGCGTCTGCCTACAATGTGGGAGACCTGGGTTTGATCCCTGGGTTGGGAAGATCCCCTGGAGAAGGAAATGGCAATCCATTCCAGTAGTCTTGCCTGGAAAATCCCAGGGACTGAGAAGCCTGGTAGGCTACAGTCTGTGAGGTTGCAAAGAGTTGGACATGACACTGTACTTTATAGAAAAGAAATTATTTAAAACTTTTAGTGGTTATAGAATTTTAGAGCTAGAAGAATTTTTAGATTGTAGATGGCCTGTGTGTGACTGGACCTGTGTAACTATTACTGAATGGAACCAACAATACCTATTTCATTGATGAAGACGATTGGGCTTCAAGGAGATTAAATAGTTTCCTGAAAGCCACTCAGCTAATGATCAGAATCAATAAATACAAAGGTCAGTCTCTGCGCTGTTGGCTCTGAAAGTCCATCTGTGTAACAACTTCAGATCCATGATTCAATCTTCATTTTACAAACAAAAATATGAGACCCAAAGAAGTTTGATGTAAGCAAATTTGCCAAAGACCAAATCTAGCTTCCAATCGTGTGTGTTTCCTTATTACAGTTTTTATTGAGCCTAAGAATCATTATAGTCTCTGCCTTCCACTGTCAGAGCTAGGCTAACTGGTACCTCTTAGGCAGACAGATCTATTCCTATCTGGATGAATGGTGCATTTTCTCTTTCAAAGTCAGAAATGGAGATTTCTACTAGAGCATTTGGTCTCAGAGGTAAAAAAAAAAAAAAAGTTTAACTACAAATATTTGATGGCATGTAAGTAGAGTTTCATAGTAATTATTCAATATGTCTTGCTAGAGCAGTTTTGCTATTACATTGTCCAACAATGATGGTTTACATAGATATAACTAAAATATAATTACATTAGAAGACCCAGTGAATGAACAAGGAATATTGCTTTACAATAAGGTTATAGAATATTTATTTCATCTGGCATTATTATGAATATGGAAATTATGTTAAGATGGCTGCCTTATGTCATTTCTTAAATAGAAGATTGCATAAAGAAAAAGCAGATTAGTATTTCAGTTATCTTTTTGTAACAAATATTGAATTATCAGAAAAGTACATCAATTATTGTGAAATACTGTATTGTAGCGTAAATGAAGTTTCAGTAATCATTTAGTACAACTGAGTATCATTTCTCTTTTATCATTTAATGTCTCTGGTAAATGATTTCTTTAAATCCATCAGATTCACATATCACCTGTAACATAATTCTAATTACCATTGAATTTTAATCAGTGCATAATGTTCTGATTTTTAATCGCCATTCAAACATAATTTATGAGTTTATATAATTTTCAATATAATAAAGATTTTTTTTTAAAAAGCAAGATGGGTAACAAACTAAATCTATTGTGTTTATTCATCAAGTCGATATTTTCTGAGTCATGAAAAATGTAACGATAATATATGACAATGAAAAGAAAATTAAGTTTTGATTCCTTTTTTAATATGTGTTCCCAAAACATTATTATTAATATTGATTATTTAATCATTAGTTGAAAATACTGAAGTGACCATAGCAATATAATAGTAAATAAAATTATCTCATACTTACACTAACATGTGAACTCCATTTAATCTCATATTCAAGCCCAATTAGAGACATTAAAACTGACATGTATAATTTTGTATTTACAATACAATCAATTCAATAATAAAATATTTTGTGGAGTTAAAACTTACCCAGAACAGTAACTGTGTCTGTTGGGACCCAGTTAGGAAAGCAGAAACTATGATGGTTACTTTAACTGAGATTTTTAAACATAGGCAAATGGTTAAAGAGACTCAGGAAGACTAAAATGACAATGTGTAAACACGGAGGGAACATTGGACTAGTGACTGCTATAAAAAGTTGCCATCCTTACAACTGTTAAGCAAAAGGAAAAAGGTATTTAGAAACTAGACTAGAAGCTTGGAGGAAGCACCCTGTCATGCCTGGACCAGATATTTGAGATGGGGGTCTCTCATGAGTTTATCCATCAAGTTTCATAGACAGAGATCAAACTCCAGTGGCTCAGAGGAGGGACCTCATGAAAATGGAATTCTGAAGTGGGGGCACCAATGGTAGGTCTTCTGAGGTATGATATGTTTGGAGTGTGGAAAAAAGCTAGAGCCTGAATTGAACTGCAGTTGGAACCAGTTGCCACAGCTTGGATAACATACCATTGCTTGGGTGATGCTATCAGAAACTGACAAAGACCCTTTCTCCAGATCTTTGACAAATGAGATGTCTTCACTGGACACTCCCAGTGAAATGCACCAACCTGGCAGCAGATAAACAGAACAATGCCTTCTCCTGTCCAGTTAGCTAAGTATCACAAATTGGCAGAACCTAGAAGGGCACCAGTTGGTGAAAAAGAAATGCAGTTTGCAGAGTTCAGTCTCTTTATCATGAAGACACCACTCAAGGGATAAGTTTGCACTGAAAAACAAATGCTTAATAACCAATGCAGTATCCAATGCTGGTTTCAAAACCTCTCTTACAGTGTGACTATAGAATGTTACATTTATCTCTAGCACAGCAAATTACCATTAATGAAGAGCCCCTGGATAAGGGAATACCCATTCCAGTATTCTTTGCCTGGAGAATTCCATGGGCAAAGAAGCCTGGCAGGCTACAGACCCTGGGGTCACAAAGAGTCAGACAAGACTGAGTGACTAACACTTTCACTACTACTTAAAGTAACTTAAAATAATTACTGAGGGAGAAAGCATGAATGTGTTATATGTGTTCAAGATACAGTCACATCATATGAGTCACTGACACTGAGATTTATTTTTAAACATCTCAAACTTAGGGATACAGCATTTTGACATTAGACCCAGATTTCACTAAATATATTGCTAGAAGAAACTAGATTTAAAATGGGTTATAAGACTGAAGTATCAGATTTAGTAACAGAAATAAGAATCCACATATTTTGATTCCTAGTTTAAAACTAGGGTTAATATAACAGAATTAGCAATTAAAATATTTATATAAATTATAAATGTGTATTCTTTACAAAACACTCATATATTTATTTAGTACAACAAATATTGCCCTCCTGCAGTGTGCCTGATATCTAAATTGTTAGATATACTAAGATGAATGAAAAGATTTTTAAAGTAATCTTTAAAAATCTATGATATAAACTACATTTGCTATTTGCTTTCATTCATATACCACGATAATACCTTTAAATATTTATCATTTAACAATCACAAATTTTTATGACATTTTTCTCTACATAGGCCTTATTTTTTAACCTATTAGTACATTTGTGTGAGCGTAACCACAAATTAATGTCTAATATTACCTAAGGGTGTCCTTTATGCAATCAGTATTAAGCAAAATATTGTTCTGAGGAGTAAATGTGACTTCAATTATGTGAAGTCTTTCCCTTGGCTGACCTTATAAATTAACTTGCCTATAACCCACAGTTGTTTTCTGATATTTTGGTTTGTGCTGATCATTTGACAGCCCCTTAGGCTGATGCTATTAACAAGGTGTTTATGCTCTGGTAATGCATTTCTGAAATCATATTATATACAAAAGTTTATTACCAACATCCATTATAGAAATTCAGATAAGAATCTTCCAGCTTTGAGTTGCAATGTCACCCATAGATGACTTCTTGCAGTTACAAAATGTTTCAACCAATGATGCAAACACATTTTGAAAACAATAGGACATTGACCAATTTCTCAGCTGAAATGTACCAGTGGGGGTGTCCTGTAATCTCCAACCATCATATCTGCACATTTCTCACTTTACTTTTTAAAAATATATTGTGTATTTCACACTATGTGAGGTAACATGCAACTGGTCCCATGTCAACATGCTCTACTCTCTCTTCTAAAACTGTTGATGCGGATCCTGCTATTTGTCCTGCAAAGGTGTCCTAAAGATGGAAGATGAATCTCATGGCCACTACTTCTACCTCATGTTGCTGATACAAGGACTAACTAGACCCATCAAATAACATATTTGTGATTTGCGCATAGATATATTATGTACTTCTGTTTAGGACACAATTTGATCCATTTTACATGCTATTTGGAAACACATAAAGCATGTCAAAACAGTTTTGTTACTGAGAAAATAGCTAACCAATTCTAGGGCATTTGGTTATATAAATAATTGGCAAATTGTCCATAAAAAGCAATATCAGTAAACATCTGACATTTTTAATCTAAAAATCATGAATTATGAAATAAATATTTCACCATCAAGTAATTTTGATGGTTACTATGCTGAAGTCACAATGATACGTAGCTTCTTACAAATCCCTTTTACTTTCTACTCTTATCTGTGGGTTCTGTAAGAATCTTGGATGAATATTTTTTGTTAGCATAATATAAAAAACTTACTGAAGAAGACAGCCCAATCTAAGAAATATTTTGTGATCAATATGTGTTTGAATCAGACTTGGCAAATTTAAAATTATTCAAACTTTATTAAAATAAGCATAATACCACAGCTCCATGATATAAGCAGGAAATTGTTGCTACTTCAATTGCAGATGAGGAAATTAATGTTTGTAATGAGAAAAACATTTTAACAAGAAGTCATGCTTAATGGTAGAACTGGAATTAGAATTCATGTCTCCTGCTGTCTAGATAAATGTACTTGTTAAAACAGTACCCTGAATCTTCTCTAAAACTTAAATTACTCCACAGTAAAGAACCTGATTTCTTTTGAAATTTCAGTAGGTTTTGTTGGTAACCACTAATATCATATTCACTGTTTTATATTTAGTTCTTTTTATTGTAAGTGTATTAATACCATTCTCTCAAGCCATTGTTTTCTTGTTTATATCATCTAGTGTGCCCAGTATGATATCATGTTAATAACTTCCTAGTGATAGATTAGTATACAATGCTCTTCTCCTTGATTAGAATTTGTATGTAGTTTTTTTGTCAGTGATTGGAATATTTACAACGAAAATTAAATGCAGCTCTAAATGTAATTTAAAGGTCTGTAATATCTAAATTTGATCTTCCCTGGTGGCTCAAATGATAAAGAATATACCTGCAAGGCAAGAAACCCCGGTTCAATCCCTGGGTAGGGAATAACCCCTGGAGAAGGGAATAGCAACCCATACCTGTATTCTTGGCTAGAGAATTCCATGGACAAGAGGAGCCTGGTAGGCCACAGTCCATGGACTTGCAAAGAGTCAGACACACTGAGTGACTAACACACACACAATATCTAAGTTATAAAATTATACCATAACTAAAGGCATTTGTATAAAGTATGATATCTTACTTTGGATGAGAATATAATGTAAAAATGAATGGTTATGGAATAAAATGAGTTTCTGTTCTCAAATATATTGACTGTATTAGAATTGTAACCAAATATCTTAGAGAATATCAATTAAATCTTAGAATATGAGTTCCCTTAATCAATACCTAGTATATAAACTTAAATCAATACTAGTAGAATGGAAATATATTATGTTTTTCTAAAAAAGTTGTATATTATGACTAAGGGAATGTTTTGTTTCTGAATTATAACTTGTTACACACTGACAATAAAAGCTATAGTTTTAAGTTTCTTTCAAGGATTACTGATGATACATTCAAATTTGTAACCTAGACTATGAATTGAAAGTTACCAAATTACTCCATACCAATGCAGGAGACACAGAGACTGGGTTAAATCCCTGGATTAGAAAGATCCCTTGGAGTAGCAAATGGCAACCCATTCCAGTATTCTTGCCTGAAAAATCCCATGGACAGAGGAGCCTGGCAATCCACAGTCCGTGGGGTTGCAAAGCGTAGGACACAAATTAACGACCGAACAACAAAGTGTCAGTCCGGGGGCTTCCCTGATGGCTCAGTGATAGAGAATCTGCCTGCCAATGCAGGAGATGTGGGTTTGATCCTTGGGTGGAGAAGACACACTGGAGAAGGAAATGGCAACCCACTCCAGTATATTACCTGGGCAATTCCATAGATAGAGGAACCTGGAAGGCTAGAGTACGTGGGGTTGCAAAGAGTAGGACACACTTTAGTGATTAAACAACACCACATGGGAACTACCATTATGTGTAAAGTTTTAAATAGACATTCAGAACTCCAGTGATCCATGGCTCAAGATAGCCTAGCCAGGTCTTTGGATGAATGAAGGTGGAATTTTTAAAATTCAGGTTTAAGCAGATGGCATAGCATTCTTTCTTTCCCCTACCCTACTCCTGCCAGTGAAAACTCTTCTTTTTGTTTTGAAATCTGTCATATTTTCAATAAAATTAAGTATAATAAACTTCTATTTGTAGACTAGAAATAAAGATGCTGACCATTATTTCAAATATATGACTTCAATATGCAATTTGAAAACATCATTATCATATTTTTAGTATTTTATGGCTTTCAACAGATATTTTATAAACATAATACATGTCTTCATTCCCTTGTTCTAGTTCTCTTCTAAAGAATTCTGATTTCAATGAGTATAGAATATGTGGGTTTATTTCCCCAATGTGATTATAGTGATTACATTAATTTTTCCTCTGAGATATATAAAGGCAAATATTATAGTAATTTTCAGATGCAAAAGCATCTCTGTTTAAGTAGTTTCTATTGCTTTTCACATAAAAAATTAAAATAAGCAGGAAATATCAGAAAAAGTTTTTCCTTTTCTCAATCCTACAACAACAAAGCACAAGAGGACAGATGCTTTGACAATCCACTTGACCAGACGTTATTTTATAGCACAACTAGAGTACTCACAATGATTCGAATTCAGTGCTCTGTTATTCCAGCTATGTCACCATAAGCTGACGGCAGTTGAAAATTTATTTTAAAATAAATTGTTTGAAACTTTAAAATATTTTTTAATTAAAAAAATCTTAGTGCAATGTATCTTAGGGCCACTTCCATGAGATTCCTGATATATATAGTTCATGAGGTTCATGGTTGAGGACACATGTCTTGCTTTCATTGTAGCATCTGTTCTACACTATTCACTAAGGCTCTGCCTGAGTAGAAATTTCAACCTGAATAGAAATTACTATATTCTTCATCTACAAATGTGTTCTGCTGTGAAAATTATTTTGGAAAGAAATAAGGAAAGCTCTTTCTGACCGTGATCTTGACAACTATCAGCCATGATTTTTGCCAACTCAGTTTTGTTCCATAAAATGATGTTATTTTCCTGCTGTGCTGTGCCAGTGCTAAGTCACTTGAGACACATCACACTCTTTGCAGCCCCATGAACTCTAGCCCACCAGGCTCCTTTGTCCATGGGATTCTTCAGGGAAGAATCCTGGGATGGGTTGCCATGCCTTTCTCCAGGGGATCTTCCTGACCCAGGGATCAAACCCAAGTCTCATATTTTCTGCATTGGCAGATGGGCTCTTTACAACTAGTGCCACCTGGGAAGGGATATTTTCCTAGACAACCTTACAACTTCAGCAAGGGACTTTTTAAAATTATCTTCTCTGATACACCACAGTACTGGGAAACTAGAGTTTTTCCCTCTTTCCATAGTTCTTTACACTGACCTAAAGACTTTGATGTGTCTATTGTGTATCTTGATTGTAAATGTCTTGAGAGCAGATGAATTAAATTATTCTTTAATTTTAATGCCAACCAAATGTAGCCCTTTATATTTGTTGAAAGAATAAATGAGTGATAAGTGGGTCCTTTCTAACTCTTAAAATCTATCAAATATTTTCTGGATTATCACTAAAGTTCCTCCCAACTTACTAGATCTATATCCATCTATTCTACATGTAGATTTTCTTAACTATATCACTTACCCCCTGTACTGTGATCATGGATAATTAAACATGAAAAAAAAAGCATATTCTGTCATAGAAAGTATTGTTTGCATACTAAATGTTAAGGAACTTAGCATGCCATGTTAAAAATTACTGTTTAGAAAGGAATAAGACATACAGTCAATTTCTGTACTGTTGCTTTTTATATTACACAGTCTAATTATGTATTTTAATCACTTTCACTGGCATATATCTGTTTTTATTTATGTAGGATCATATTGTACAATTTTATAATGAAAGTAGATATCACTCAGATTTTGAAGCTCTTTTTAATTTTCAAATGATAGATTTCTTTTACTTGAAAACATAATATTAAGGATATTCCTTGAGAAATATTGAGTCCTCCTTGAGACGTTCCTTGAGTCCTCAAAAAAGAGAGAGAAATAAACATTCAGTAAAACTCAAGTCTGAGCCCTGCTTTTCTCAAGTGGATAATAGCTCCATCTGCAGACCAGGGACAGCTTGTGAATCTGGCTTGGTAATCAAGTTATAAAGAATGAGCTCTCAGCTCGCAGTTTGTCTATTAAAATTTGATTTGATTTGAAAGGCAACACCCGAAGACAACTTTTTGAGGTTAATTTTTAGCAATGTCAGGTTTTATATGATTTCTGATAGGTTAGCTGTAGGCTCTGTCAATGGGAATTCATTGGGAGAGAGGGAGAGAGGAGAAGGGAGCAAATAACTATTGCTGAAGGCCTGCATTCAAGCATAATAAACTCTTTAGTCAGCTGTTTAAATAAGTACACAGCAAATTAATTTTTCCATTTTTTTCTGCAGAAAATTGATTTATCTGAACACTTTCTTCCATAAAGGCACTTTCTAAGCTGTCATATACTCAGCGCTCTTTCCCCAGTGATATGAGTGAGAACAGTTCAATTCCCACTGCCAATGCTATAATTGTAAGAGTTTAAATAATATGCACTCTGAGTAGTGGTCCTGTCATCTGTGATTCCACTTTAAAGCATGTGGGTGAGGGGATGAATTTAGCCATGCTTGAATGTATTTTCTATTAGGGGTCTCTAGCTTTGGAACACTAGAGGGCTGTATAAGTCTTTTTTAGTAACCTATAAAGGTGCTAGATGCCCTGAGAAGATAGGGTTCATATTATAAATTGAAATCAAACCTCAGTCTTTGAAATTGCAAAATTACCAAAAGCATTTATAAAAATAGCATATATGAGGCTAGATACATATGTTTCATTTAATATACTATATTTCAAAGCATAATCACTATCTTAGAGAACACCTATGTATTTAATCTATTGGTCTTTAAATTAATCTTTTATTAATTTTTAAAAGTCCATAGATTTTTCCAGAGTAAATATATTTTTGAAATAATTAAATATATTTTTATAATGTATCATATTAACAGTAAGATGCCAAAAATATGCATGAAATAACAATGAATTTGCTAGTACTTGTGCCATATATATAACAGCAGGGTTGTTATGAGGCTAAAATAAGGCAATGGCTGAGAAAATGCTTTGAAAATATGAAAGCGCTAAAAAATGTAAGGTGACTATGTTTACTGTTATTAAACATTAATTTTCCACAATATAATGATTTTCATACAGTGGTTTCTGGAACAGAAGAGACTGAATAAGTTTAGGGACAGGTGCATTGTTGTTGAAACAATTGATTTAAAACCACATAACAAAGGAAGATAAATCACACATACTTTTTTGGCTTCAATGCTCATATATATATATATATATATATACTCAATGCTCATATATATATATATAGATAGATAGATAGATAGTTTGTTAAATTATTACAAAGTGAAGATTACATTAGGGAACTGGAACAAAGGTCAGGCATTTGTGACAGAAAAAAATAAATAAGGCAAAATCTAGTGATTTGGGCATGTAAAGTAAGCACATAAATAGTTGTAAAAGAAAGCAGACTATGATAAGTGTCCTCAAAGAGGAAAATTAGGAGAAGCAAATAATATACACAGATGAATATGTAGAGAAGCCTTCTTAAACAAGGCAGTATTTGAAAGAGAGCTTGGGATTTGGGTAACATATTGAGAAATACAGATATAAAGATATTAAGGAGAGATAAAACCATAGGCAACATTTCCCAGGCAGAAAAGAGTATGACTTAATTTCACAACATAAACTAAGAATTCAAAATAAAGGATTTTGAAATTTTTCCTGCTCCATTGAGTGTATTACAGGTTCTAGGGTACAAAGTTCAAATCCTTCATTGAAGAGTAGTTTTCCAGCTGTTAACAAAGGGTATGAAAGGGAACAGTCAAGGGCGCTTTGCAGCCTCATTTCAGAGTAGGTTTTCAGATAGACATTGTCAGTATTTATGGGGGCAAGAGTGATAAGTAACCAAAATTACAGAGAAGAGCTCGAAACTGTACACGCTTTTGTTTGGGTGTGTGTGCCTAGTAACTCATTCAAACCATATTTGTTGTACATGTATTGCACTAAAGTTCTAGAATCCAGTAGAATACATACCAATGGATGTCCAAACTAAAAATTCAAGTATAGCACTTGAAAAAGAAGTCAAAACAGGATGTATAGAATTAGGAGAAACCTACAAAGAGTGGTGATTGAGCTTAGAGTAGATGTATATTATCACCCTGCTAATTTAACTTATATGCCGCATACATCATGAGAAACGCTGGGCTGGATGAAGCATGAAGTGGAATCAAGATAGCTGGGAGAAATATCAATAACCTCAAATATGCAAGATGACACCACCCTTATGTCAGAAAGTGAAGAAGAAATAGAACCTCTTGATGAAATTGAAAGAAGAGAGTGAAAAAGTTGGGTTAAAGCTGAACATGCAGAAAACTAAGATCATGGCATCTGGTCCCATCACTTCATGGCAAATAGATGGGGAAACAGTGGAAACAGTGTCAGACTTTATTTGGGGGGTTCCAAAATCACTGCAGATGGTGATTGCAGCCATGAAATTAAAAGACACTAACTCCTTGGAAGGAAAGTTATGACCAGCCTAGGTAGCATATTAAAAAGCAGAGACATTACTTTACCAACAAAAGCCCATCTAGTCAAGGCTCTGATTTTACTGGTAGTCATGTATGGATGTGAGAGTTGGACTATAAAGAAAACTGAGCGCCGAAGTATTGGTGCTTTTGAACTGTGGTGTTGGAGAAGACTCTTGAAAGTCTCTTGGACTGCAAGGAGATCCAACCAGTCCATCCTAAAAGAAATCAGTCCTGGGTATTCTTTGGAAGGACTGACGTTGAAGTTGAAACTCCAATACTTTGACCACCTAATTCGAAGAGTTGACTCATTTGAAAAGACCCTGATTCTGGCAAAGATTGAAGGCAAGAGAAGGGGACTACAGAGGATAAGATGGTTGGATGGCATCACTGACTCAATGGGCATGAGTTTGGGTAAACTCCCAGAGCTGGTGATGGACAGGGAAGCCTGGCATACTGTGGCCCTTGGGGTTGCAGAGTCAGACACGACTGAGTGACTGAACTGAACTGATATGAACTGAACTGAAAGCTTGAGAACATGTCAAGGCATAGGAAAGAAAGAAGGACCCAAGAGATGGATTTATGAAATAAAAAAAAATCACTGTTATGCATAGTAAAACAAAGGGAAAATTACATGAAACAAAATAATGAAGAAATAGGCATCCATGAAAGAAAATTTTATAAAATGATTACTTTACATTTTCAGATCTGGAGTTAGAAAATTCTACTGCAAACAGCTCTAAGGATAATTCATGGATTTACCAACTACCTCTTTCATAGCATTTCTGAGTTTGAATAACTACATTCTTCAGCTTGACCATTTAAAAAAAATGTTTACTGGAGTTTGTGATTGCTGTGCAAGAATAACTCTATACCTATGGGTTCCTACAGTTTTTTTGCAGCTTCCCAAACTGCATCTGATTCAGCTTCTTGTGAAATCTCCACATGTCTTTCTTTGGGAGCAATTAAGAGACAGGCATTTTGTTCTGAATAGTTTTTTATAAAAGTTCTATTTGTTTATATTGAATCTCCTTGGATTTAAATTTAGACATAATTAAAATTTTGACAATATATTTTTCAGAGAATTTTTCTAAACTGTGTGATTCCCATTTTGTTAGACCTGTACCCTGCTTTGAATGTTGCCTCTGAAGGAAAGAATGATGGCTTTGTTCAAATTCTGGGTTTGACCCTTAGCAGATCACTCACTAGCAAATGTGAATAAGTGGCGAAAGGTAAGAAATGGTTACATGAATAACTTGCACCTTTATTCACACAGATATAGTAGATACAATGAATGTGTAATAGTTATTCTGTCCTATGATTTTCTGCTGCTTATGGAAATATTGGGATTAATTTGATATCTTAATTACAAACATTTTACTGAGCCTATGGATTGAATATGTCAGATGACCTTTTAAGTAACTTGAAATGGTGCTGAACTGATGGTGTGCCCTTAACATATTAAATAAGCCAGTCATCTAACAGTTATTTAATTTTTATTATTATTATTTTTTTATTTTACAATATTGTATTGGTTTTGCCATACATCAACATGAATCCACCACGGGTGTACACATGTTCCCCATCCTGGACCTCCCTCTCAACTCCCTCCCCATACTATCCCTCTAGGTCATCCCAGTGCACCAGCTCCAAGCATCCAGAATCATGCATCGAATCTGGACTGGCAGTTCATTTCTTATATGATAAGTTTCAGTGCCATTCTCCCAAATCATCCCACCCTATCCCTTCCCACAGAGTTCAAAAGACTGTTCTATACATCTATGTCTCTTTTGCTCTCTTGCATACAGGGTTATCATTACTGTCTTTCTAAATTCCATATATATGTGTTAGTATACTGTATTGGTGTTTTTCTTTCTGGCTTATTTCACTCTGTATAATTTGCTCCAGTTTCATCCACCTCATTAGAACTGATTCAAATGTATTCTTTTTAATGGCTGATTAATACTCCATTGTGTATATGTACCACAGCTTTCTTATCCATCATCTGCTGATGGACATCTAGGTTGCTTCCATGTCCTGGCTATTATAAACAGTGATGCAATGAACATTGGGGTACATGTGTCTCTTTCAGTTCTGGTTTCCTCAGTGTGTATGCCCAGCTGCTGGGGTCCAGCCCTGGTGGGTCCAGCCCTGGTGGATCCAGGGCTATTCGAAGGGGAGATGGAGTAGGTGTCTTAGGAGAAAACTTATTTAATTACAGATATATAGAGAGATTAGAAATGGATAGTGTAGTAAGAAAATTAGTGGAGAAAAAGATGCTGAATAACTTAGTTTACGTGGAATACCAATCACCACCTACGTAGGCCAAAGGCGTCTTTCAGTTCTCCCGAAGGAGAGGAGGCACTGAGGCCTCCCTGGTCCGATCTTAGAAGCCCAGGCAAAATTAGCAGGCTTGGTGAGTACCCACGTTCCAGATGGGAATTCAGCCAGAAAAACGGGGAGCAAGAAAGAAATGACAAGGGGGAATCAGTCTTTCGAGAAAGTGATCCCATTTTTTTATTTTTCAGGTTTGCTTATATACTTTTTGTTATACATAGGGATGAATACAGAGTCACACAGGGTCAGTAGACTTGACCCTTGTCACAATCAGGTGCTTCATATAAAATTATACAAAGCTCTTAGGGGTTTTACATCATCTTCTGGCCATCAGGCCTGCTGACATATTATGGCCCTTTCTGATAATGGTCAGTCAACCAGAAAACTTATTTTTCCAAGGGTCATTTTTTTCTTAAACCAGGCACCACCCTCCAAATAAAGTTGCATTCCTATAGGGTAAGGGTGTAGTGGGTTACAATCAAGAAAGGGAATTTTCTTAGCCTAAGGTTTAACATGATTAATCTTAAAGGTTAATACTTATTTCTCCTATATGCTAGTTATATTCATTATAAGGGCAGGGAATATGGAGATTTAGCAGCAAAATTGTCTCAACAGATGAAAACCCTTCACCAATATAATTTCTAGTCAACCCACTAATACTATGCTAATAATTTTCTAACTTCTCAAAAGAGGCTATATTTAGAAAGTTTAAAGCATCTCATGCCTCTCACAGCTGGGAGGCTGTAAACAATCACGTGTGGCCGGATGGACCTGCTCAGGCAGGCTAGAGAATCTTCAGAGGAGTTTATAAGTTGAAACACTCTTGTCACGCCCAGGAATTTTTATTAACTGGAGCTGCAAGTTAACTTCTTCTCTGAGAGAAATGGTGAAGGGGGTCAGCCCCCATAAAGTCAGAGGTATAGATGAGAGCATAAGTAAAGTAGACAGACTCTGGTTTTGGTGGTAGATGCTCAGGAACAGGGGGTTTCCTAAGGCTGGATCCTGCCTTTGCATATGCTGAAGCCTCCTTCCTCATGACCTTTGCCATGGGCAGATTTCCTCACGCTGCCTCCCGGCACACAGCAGTGGGATTGCTGGGTCATAAGGCAGTTCTATTTCCAGTTTTTTAAGGAATCTCCACACTGTTCTCCATCATGGCTGTACTAGTTTGCATTCCCACCAGCAGTGTAAGAGGGTTCCCTTTTCTCCACACCCTCTCCAGCATTTATTGCTTGTAGACTTTTGGATCGCACCCATTCTGACTGGCGTGAAATGGCACCTCTTTGTGGTTTTGATTTGCATTTCTCTGATAATGAGTGATGTTGAGCATCTTTTCATGTGTTTGTTAGCTACCTGTATGTCTTCTTTGATTTAGAAGACTAAAATGAGTTTGCTGGAAGTAAATGTTAATTGAATTTCAAAAAGAAATGAAATAAATTTTTATTAATAAGCAAAGTATACTTCAAGCTCTCATAGTTAGTACTATCAGAATGAACAATTTTTCTTTTCTTAATATAAAATGAAAAATAATTACTTTCTTTAAATTTAAATAATCAATGACATAATTTTAATAGGACTATATTCACATAAGGCAAAAACTATATGTGACAGAGTGTGAAAAGCATCCATTCCTCTTCATTTTATATGGCTTTTTAGTGGGGATCATGGTTGTTCAATCCATAACTTCACACTCAATCACAAAATATAATGCCATCTCTATGAATAAAGCAGGAGTTCACAGACAAAGCTTATCATTCAATTCTTCTTTCAAATTTGTATAAAGAAGTTGTAATATTCCAATTTCAAGAGTTTCCCTTGCAATAAATAATTTAATTACTTCTTAAAATGCAAATCAGTGACAAAAATAAATAATGAAAGAATGTATATCACTATGTAACATGAATGACTAGCTATGGATAATTCAGGTGAATAGTTTGTAGTTATGATTTATTTCTTCATGATAATTCTTCAAAAGCTACCTTGAAAAAGTGACAGTATGTAGGGGTAAGACAACCATAATCATGGTACTATTTCTAGTAACAATTATTAAGAATATAAGTGCTTAAATGATTTGTATGTAGGGTATATTTTAACTAAATTTATAAATGAGACACTAAGTTGAGAAAGCTAAATTATTTGTCAAAGATTGCCATCATTTAAATGAAAGCATATCTTCCAGTCTCAAGCCTGTAACTTGTCTATTTTGCTTTTAGGTTGCCATAAACATTTTAAAATCTGAATTCCCATTATTTCTGTTACAGAGTCACTATTATTTCTTTTTAAAGAGTTATAATTTTCACAACAGTGCTCTACTTTGTATCTTGATCTGCATTCTACATATGTATATGTATATTTTTCTATGTGGAAAATAAGAGAAAAAAGAATAGGCATACTTCTGAGGGTCAAATGCAGTAATAACTTTGTGTACTTGGGAGCAAGTAAGTAAGACCACTTAGTTTACTAGGTCAATAAAAGTACTTGACTGCTGCAGGTGACACTTTTGTTGTTTCTTATTATCTGTAGGCTTGCCTTTCAGATTTGACTTAAGCTAATTAGGAACTTTCCAAAGATTCTGTAATTTGTACAAATAATTTCAAGTATGCGTTCATATACTGATAAACAGGATGACAGCAATAGGTAGGTTAAAAAAGATAAATGGCCAATTATATGTATTAAAAGTAGGCATAATTGTAATTAAAATATAGGATTCTTAATTGACAAGTAAAAGACTAAAGTTGTTTTCATTCAGTCGCTAAATTGTGTCTGACTCTTTGCAACCCTGTAGACTGCAGAATACCAGGCTCCTCTGTCCTTCACAATCTTCTGGAGTTTGCTCAAATACATGTCCATTGAATCAGTGATGCTCTCTAACCATCACATCCATCTCATCTTCTGCTGCCTCCTTCTCTTTTTGCCTTCAATCTTTCCCAGCCTCAGGGTCTTTTCCAGTGAGTCAGCTCTTTGAATCAGGTGGCCAAAGACTGCAGTAAACTGTCCTTTTTCTTTTTTTCATCCCAAGTATAACTTTTTTTTTGTTAACAGTTTCATACCATGTAGTAGGCATTGTACTAGAATTATCAGAAAGTGAAGCAGAACTAAAAGTGTCAGAAATAGTGCCTCTCCTTCAAATTCTCCTGATGAAAGTGAAAAAGTTAGCTTAAAGCTCAACATTCAGAAAACTAAGATCATGGCATCTGGTCCCATCACTTCATGGCAAATAGATGGGGAAACAGTTGAAACAGTGACAGACTTTATTTTGGGAGGCTCCAAAATCACTGCAGATGGTGATTGCAGCCATGAAATTAAAAGACACTTACTCCTTGGAAGAAAAGTTATGACCAACCTAGACAGTATGTTAAAAAGCAGAGACATTACTTTGCCAACAAAGGTTCATCTAGTCAAAGCTATGGTTTTCCAGTAGTCATGTATGGATGTGAGAGTTGGACTTTAAAGAAAGCTGAGCACGAAAGAACTGATGCTTTTGAACTGTGGTGTTGGAGAAGACTCTTGAGAGTCCCTTGGATTGCAAGGAGAGCCAACCAGTCCATCCTAAAGGAGATCAGTCCTGGGTGTTCATTGAAAGGACTGATGTTGAAGTTGAAACTCCAATATTCTGGCCACCTGATGCAAAGAACTGACTCATTTGAAAAAAACCCTAATCTTGGGAAAGATTGAAGGCAGGAGGAGAAGGGGATGACAGAAGATGAAGTGGTTGGATGGCATCACTGACTCAATGAAACTGAGTTTGAATAAACTCTGGGAATGTGTGTTGCAGTCCATGGTGCTGCAAAGAGTTGGGCACGACTGAGTGGCTGAACTGAATTGAACTTAAAACCTTCTATTTAAATCTGATATAAAACCCTCAATCTATTTAAAACACAGAATCTTATAAAGTTAAAAAAATTTGTATAGAATGATTTTAAAGGCATTTTATTATTGAGGTCATTATAAATTAATCATATACAAGTCTACCAAATAAAATTATGGGGGTTTGGATCTGGATTCAAAGGATGGCTAAAATTTGGGTATATATGATAAGAAGGAAAGACAATGGGCTTTGTGTTACAATATTTATCATTTCAGAGTGAAGATTAAGCCACAGTCTCTGTTTGCATACCCTCAGACTTTAAGCCTGTGATCTACTATTTTCTGGCTGTTTACTATAATGCAAGTTCTTTTTCCTTCTTAGTCTGTTCCCTCTTCTGTAAAAACAAAGGGATGATAATGCCTCTCTTTTATGGTTGGTGTAAGGATAAATGAAGTGAAGCACTTAAATACATACCTGCCAACATGGTGAGTGCCAGTTATTAATGTCAAGACATAGGCTATAAGTGAACCCGTTGGCTTGAAGTAGAGGGTTCATGTCAATAGTGAAATGAGATATTATAACACCTGTGGTTTAGCATTTGATGTGGCTTAGGGGGTTGGGAACATTTGGAAATGTCTCTTAATTTGCTGTAACTAATGCTTGATTGTCTTTGAAGCCAATGAGGTAGTGAAAGACTCCATTGAGAGTAACAACTAATATCTGGTGACAAGCATGACTTGTCAGTTAAACCATGTAAATTGACAGTGTGTCTGGATTAAACTGGTGCTAGGCAGATAGTTTATAAGTGCCTGAGGGGCAAAGGGAAAAGAAAAGACAAATGGATAGTGTCCTTCAGACTTGTCATCACCATTGAAGTTTCCTTCATTTGGGGCTTATAAGCCACCCACCTCCTGTGTCATAACAGGTTGTAACATGGTATTTAAATGACAACCGCCACTGCAAGTAAATTTAGCAGGGTGGTAGTCCCTATGGGTATTGTAAAATATCCCCAGCAAACCCTTTCCATTTTCTCTAACCACTCTGTGGACTAATAAAAGCCAAAGAGAGCAAGAAATAGAGCTGCAATTCCATTCTCTCTGCAGCTGCTCATGTAAGACCCTGGTTTTCCCTGCACCTGAGATGTTTGCCCATAGAGAGTTATTTTTCAAGTTGCCTGTGGAAGCTGAACAGATCTTAATGCCACCAATAGTTTTCAAATCTTCAACTCTGATAGAGCTTTGAAAGTAATTAGATAAAGAAAATTAATTCCAGTTGGGAACACATAAAGCATTTCATTTGGAAACTGACATGAATAAAATTATAATTATGGTAAATATAAAATTCTAAAATTATAATACATTCTGACTTTAGCATTTCCATGCAAAGTAATGTTTTGTTAACACTCAGTAAAGAAAACAATAGCCGGGAGACCAACACAACAATCAGAAAGGAAGATGCTCCTTTTGTGCAAAGCCTCTAAGCAGCCCCAAACTCTGAGACTGGGCTAGAAACAAGAAAAGATTCTGCAAAGAGCAGCTGAAGCAATATATCAAAGAGTGCTCAGATGAGTATTTTCCCTCTCTTCTTCCTCCTTTCCCTCTCCAGATAAAAAGAGAAATAGATAGATAGATAGATAGATAATAGATATAGACATAAAGACAGATTATACATTGTCAACAAGGACAATGTTACCCCAAGGGATGAAAATACATGCTCAAGGGCAAAACACTTAAATGTTATAATGGTTATGATCCCTCCAAAGAGCCACAGTATATAAAGATCTATATGTGGTACTAATATTTCACAGGATGAAAGTAATATGGGAAAAATAAACTAAATACTATTACTAGCTTTGTGGTAATGGGAAAAGACTAAGAAATATTGATTTAGCTGCATGAATTTTGAGTCATGAGTAAACTTTTCCTAGGCCCTCTAGTAATACAAAGAGATGGCTGGCAAGACAGCAGCATCATGCAAACCAAAACAAATAAAACCCCCAAACTGTTCTCTGTGTATATCTATGCTGATATGTACAATATCTGATAAACATACCTTTAATTTCAATAAAGTGTCTCAGATATTTTTGAAGTGCTTACTACGTGCCAAGCACTGTACTTCTTGTGGAACAAAGTAGTAAATGTGCTCTTACAGGGAATGTGATCCAGATGAAAAGGGATATCAAACTCTTACCTGCAGCAAGAATGTGGGAAGGAAGGAAGGAACCCAGAGCTTGGAGAGCATATAGCAGAGGAACCCCTGAAAGGTGACTTTTTTTTTTTAGACCCAATGAGTTGGGGTTTTTTGAATATTTATTTATTTTAGCTGTGCTGTGTCTTTTTAAAACTGGGTTATAAATAGAAAGCAGAAAGGCAAGGTCATAGAAGAGAGTGTTTTAAGCAAAGACACTTTACATCTATCTAAGTCCCAGAAGTCACAGGAATCGTGGCATGTTCACATAAATGAGCAGGATCCAGAAAGCTGAGGTTTAGCAACAAGAAAAAGGCCTGTGGGCAATGGTAAAACTAAAGTAGTTCAGAGATAGAGGAGCTCACATAAGTCCTGCTAAACGGTTTGGAATATGTCCCAAAAGAAAAACCATTGTATAATTTTAGAAGAGTAATTTGCCTGATCAGGGTTGTGTGACCAAAAGACTGAATTAGGTCAAGGTAAATTTCCAATGTGAATCAATATTTAACAGCAGATTTCCTTCTATGTACTAATGAACACTCTTGCTATCATGTAAAACACCCTTGTTCAAAATGACAACTCCGAAAGCTGGAATCCTTTATTAGCAATATGCCATAGAAAATGAAGAAAAAGTACTGAAGTGTACAATGGTTTATTTAGTCAAATATACACGTAGTGTACTTGTAATGGCAAAACTACTGTGACAAAATTTTCCAGGGCATATGAGCCTAAGATACCTCTGACGTTTGCTGTATGTTTCTGTGTTGATGGCAGCAGTCTATGTTGAAGAAATGATTAGACATAGAATTTGAATAGAGGTTGGAATATAACTGAGATGGCTTTCTAGGACCTACATGATTTCTATTTGCACTAACTTATAAAGAAATCAGGGCCCGTCTATCTGTGGTCATGGGGAGCTGCAGCCCCTTTGTAGTCAAGATATTTTTTTGAATACTTGTCTTTTTATTTAAAGTGAAGTCTAAAAGTAGTATAAGATTTTCAGCTATTTCTTTAACAGTTATACAGTCTATTAACTGATTCCACCACCCTATCAATGCTTTTTATTTTTTGACAAACAAATTGAATGAAAAACAAAACTTTACCTCAACATGTTTTCAACAAAAACAGGCAAAATATATGAGAATTTAATAATCACAGCTTTTCTAAGATGCAAATAGTTTGCCTATAAAAATGTAGAAATACACTGCAGTGAAGCATTAAAAGTAATGAGAAAGTCTTAATCTGTAGTACCTATTTTGTCTTATATCAATGCAGAGTCATTATACACATATGTGTCACATTTATCTTCAGTTCAGTTAAGTCGCTCAGTCGTGTTTGACTCTCTGCGACCCCATGAATCACAGCACGCCAGGCCTCCCAATCCATCACCAGCTCCCTGAGTTCACTCAGACTCACGTCCATCGAGTCAGTGATGCCATCCAGCCATCTCATCCTCTATCGTCCCCTTCTCCTCCTGCCCCCAATCCCTCCCAGCATCAAAGTCTTTTCCAATGAGTCAGCTCTTCTCATGAGGTGGCCAAAGTTCTGGAGTTTCAGCTTTAGCATCAATATTTATCTTAGTATGTTAATTTTGCTATTTTCTCATTTGTTGAATTATATTTGGCTGTGAGAGTATTTACAAAGGATTGCATTTCAGTTCATCCTATTCTTTTGAATTGTGTGGCTTGTGGTTTTATTTGTGTTTGGAGGAGTTTATTTTGATTCTGTGCATTGTCTAGCAGTTCTCATTGGTAGTAGCCCCTGGGTTCATTTAGAAAGCTACAGAGCTTTTGAAATGCGATTAATCAAAATGGGAAATTATAAATGACAATGTAATTTTATTTTATGGCAGTAATTCATGAATGAAAGTAAGACCTAAAAAATTGTAACTTGTCCCAAAAGACTCTGTGAAGAAACAAATGCCTACAAAATAGATAACCTTACACAGTGAATGAATATAAAGATTGTCTTTAAATTCAAAGTACTAAAAATATAAAACATACTTACTCAAGTAAAACTCCATGGGTTATCTAGAGAATAAACCATTCTCTAGAGTTAAATATAATGGGCTACAAAATTAATTGACTGCTTGAGTGACTGCATTCTAAACTAGCAAGATTTCATTAATCTCTGTCTCTTATCAATGAAAAGAAACTTTCAAAATTACCCATAAATAGGATGGTCATTAATTATAATCTGAGAAAACACTGAATCACATCTAAATATCTGTTTATTGTTTCTGTTGCTCTGTGACTTGGCTCAGTCTGACACAAGTCCAAGGTGATGCAGTGGAAAACAGGAAAGCTCCTCAGTGAGAGTACACATGCCTCATCCATGCCGATATTAACTTCCAAATTGTCTCAGACATAACTGAACCTCCAAAAATATTTGCCAAAGAGATCTGAAGTTTGAAATTGTGAATCTAAACCCTTAAATGATGTGTTGGTTTTTCCTAGAACTAATAAGAAGAAAGAAAAAAAAAAGGAAAACTCTAGTTAGATTATCAGAATTCTTCAGTAGTACTAAAGAAGACATTAAAAAAGCAACCTAATTTGATGGTTTATCCCATGAATCATCTGCCTTTATTTAAATAGAATTTTCAAAAGATCACCTAATTAAAGATGTATTCAAGACCTTTCTATGTATCCGGTGAAGTAATTTTCCAAAGCATTTCCATATAAAAATTATAGAAATTGTTCTTTTCAGCATTGGAAATATATGCATATTATATCACTGAAAGCAATTACATCTCTATCTTCTTAGATAACATTTAATAATCTACTGGGGATTTTCTTTTCAAATTAAATTACTGTAACATTAATATTGCTATATTCATACAAAAATAAAGGTTTCAGACACATTAATTTCCATTTAAATTTTTCTTCTCTTCATCTTTCAAAGAAATGCAATAATAATTTGGAACAAATAATTAAACACACATGAGAAGGTTATGTTGAGTTGGGAAGATATTGTAATCTTTAGCCTAAAGCTTCAAAAAGCCTGTTATTGGATTCAGTGCATTTTTGCTTGTGCATGCTAGTTCCAGAAAATGCATGTGTTATTACAATGAATAAAATGCATTTGAACTCAACCTTTTCAAAGTTCTAATTCTGCTGAGCTGACATTATAATAATGATGGCATTTATACTATGGGACAATGAGCATTATTTTATGAATTCCTATAATTAGTAAGAAATTATTAAAAGACCAAACAACTTTTTAAAAGATAAAATTATTTTTCACAGTGTGAATTATGTGTACAAAATGTTTGATAACTTGACAATAAATGGATTTAAATGATGAAGAAAAGAGGAGGATAATTAGCTTAACAAAGTTTTGTTTGAAAATATGTATTATGTATTTAGTTATATAATCACTCATCCTAAATGGTCATTGTAAGTAGGTTAAATATAATGAATATGTACTTAAAAATAGCTATTTTACCTTGGAACATGTAATATAGAGACCAGCCCTTCTTTGAGTGTTTAGTTGAGCTGCGCTCTTTTTTCTTCTAAAAGCAACCAAAAAAATGCATTAACTATGAATTCTGTTTGTTTTGGGGAATCAGAGAATTCTTAGAGGTTCTTTCAATATCTCTCTACTTTTTCTGTAATTACTCATATCAATCTCAACAACATTTTTAACAGCCTGATCAGGATTTTCCCAAGTACTCAGTCTCCATAGAAATAATTTCTCTTTATCTGGCACTCCTATTTCACTGCAAGTTTGTATTATTTCATAAAAGCTAATCAATTGATAGCAATGAGTAGTAGTACTGATAAAATTATTAGTGAAATATAAAGATTGGGAACAAAAACAACTCAGTGTTGGTAAGCACTACATCTACCAGTAGAAATTGCGTGCATAGGCAAACCTAGACAAACCTCTCCAGAGTGTTCTGTCAGCTTTGGGTCTCCACACTGCTCTGGGCATTAGTTCATATGGTTTAGAAAAAGTATTAGCACTATTCACAGAACATTAATCAGTTCACTGGGAGCCAGTCTGGAGTGGCCTGTAAATTCAGTTGCTCAGTCGTGTCCAATTCCTGGAGACCCATGAACTGTAGCACACTAGGCTCCTCTGTCCATGGGATTACCCAGGCAAGAATACTAGTGTGGGTACCCATTCTTTTCCACAGTATCTTCCTGGACCAGGAATCAAACTAGGGTCTCCTGCATTGCAAGCAGATTCTTTAATGTCTGAGCCACCAGGAAGCTCTACAAACCCACAAAGATTCAGATAATTTGCAGTTCCTAAATAAATTCTTCTCTATCTACTTCTGCACACATATGTATATATTTATATTTACAATTATGCTTACATTTATATGTTTACAAATCTAATTTCTAACTCAAGGCCCTCAATAACTGAGTAAAAAACATAAAGGGCAAACACTTTTTGATTCCTAACTTAATTATTTCTCTTATTTTCTTCATGAGAACATGCATTTTTCCATATTAAATGTTTATAATGTGCAGAGCATGTGCTTTATATTGGCAAACTTGGTTTCCAATATTGGCTTTGCTGATTAATAACTATTTGGCTTTGCACATAAACAAATTATTGAATATATGTGATATGCTTAGAACAATAACTGGCCAATAATAACTGTTATGTACATTAACTGTTATTAAATAACTCCAGTATCCTTGCTTGGAAAATCCCATGGACAGAGGAGCCTGGTGGGCTGCCGTCCATGGGGTGGCAAAGAGTTTGGCACGACTGAGCAACTAACACACACATAACTCAATCACTCTGAAACTTCATTTCTAATCTTTAAAATTAATGTTTCTTAAGACAGGGCTTCCCTGGTGGCTCAGACGGTGACCCAGGTTTGATTTCTGGGTCGGGAAAATCCTCTGGAGAAGGAAATGGCAATCCACTCCACACTCTTGCCTGGAAAATCCTGTGGACGGAAGAGCCTGATAGGCTACAGTCAATGGGGTCACAAAGAGTTGGACACGACTGAGCGACTTCACTTTCACTTTTCATAAGATAATGTACACTAAGAATTTTACTGGCTCTCTTCTGTAATACAAAGAAAGCTTTGTTTCTAGTTTTGGTTCATGCATTTTAAGTTAGTTTTACTGTTATAAGTTTCACAGGGTTAAAGAAAAGGAGATGAACTCTAAATGCTATACTCTATGTGTTTCTGAAATTAATTTCTTTAATTGCACTAATTTATCTATACATTTAAAAACATACAATTTATCATGACAAAAATAGAGTGTAATATTTGTTACAATTTTAATGGAATTTAAAAATAAAACTTTCATGAAAAATAAAGGATAAAGGGAATCAAGAGAATAAACTAAGATCAATATTTGTACAATAACACCAAAAATAGGCGGAAAGGAGGATGGTTACTCTAACATGCCAACTTTATAAAATAATCAGTCATAAATTTTCAAAATTTAAAGAATAAGTTATAGTAATATGATAAATATCTTGTTAGAATATTCTGTTCCTGATTGTTTATTACATTTAAAAAGTAGACATACGGATGGCTAACAAACACATGAAAAGATGCTCAACATCACTCATTATCAGAGAAATGCAAATCAAGACCACAATGAGGTACCATTTCACACCAGTCAGAATGGCTGCGATCCAAAAGTCTACAAGCAATAAATGCTGGAGAGGATGTGGAGAAAAGGGAACCCTCTTACACTGCTGGTGGGAATGCAAACTAGTACAGCCATGATGGAGAACAGTGTGGAGATTCCTTAAAAACTGGAAATAGAACTGCCTTATGACCCAGCAATCCCACTGCTGGGCATACACATCGAGGAAACCAGAATTGAAAGAGACACATGTACCCCAATGTTCACTGCAGCACTGTTTATAATAGCCAGGACATGGAAACAACCTAGATGTCCATCAGCAGATGAATGGATAAGAAAGCTGTGGTACATATACCACAATGGAGTACTACTCAGCCCTTAAAAAGAATAAATTTGACTCAGTTCTAATGAGATGGATGAAATTGTAGCCAATTATACAGAGTGAAGTAAGCCAGAAAGAAAAACACCAGTACAGTATACTGACACATATATATGGAATTTAGAAAGATAATGATGACCCTCTATGTGAGACAACAAAAGAGACACAGAGGTATAGAACGGACTTTTGGACTCTGAGGGAGAGGGAGAGGGTGGGATGATTTGGGAGAATGGCATTGAAACATGTATATTATCTTGTAAGAAATGAAGCGCCAGTCTATGTTCAATACAGGATACAGGATGCTTGGGGCTGGTGCACAGGATGATTCAGGGAGATGATATGGGGTGGGAGGTGGGAGGGGGCTTCAGCATTGGGAGATCATGGACAACTGTGGCTGATTCATGTCAATGTTTGGCAAAACAAATACAGTACTGTAATGTAGAATAAAGTATTAAACAAAATAATCATACGTAAATTTCAAAAAAAAATTAAAAAAATAAAAGATAAAAAGGGAAATTACTGCTGCTAATTTTTAAGGAAAGCTGAAATTATTTTTAAACAAATATTCATATACAAAACAAACATTTTAAAATAAATTCAAATATTATTAAAGCAGAATATTATTGATAACCAACACATATTTTTAAAACATCTCCAACTTGGTATATGCTCTATATTTAATTTAAAATATTTAATATATGTTTGTATACATTATAAATCAGCATATATACTAGAGTTTAAAAATGAAATTCATATATACATAACTTTAAAAAATAATGAAAACAATGCTGACAAGTTTTTATAAGTTAACTTAGACAAGGATTTGTTCTCATTTCATGGTACTTATAATAAAATTTCACATTGATTACACGGCATTTAAAAAAATTCTGTTATCTTAAAATTGTTGTCTAGACATAGTGTTTATGGTTTTCTAAATTGCTATATAAAGAAGCTAAGGAGAAGAATACCTTGAAGGTTGAAAACTCTTTAATGATTTTGCAACCATGGTCAATCCATTAACCTCCAAGGCATTCCTATATCATTGTCTATATCTTCTTAAGTTTGATCTAAGTTTTAACCCACATACCTACTTTGAGTTGTTGGAAAATAAATCAATATTGACATGTAAATAGACATTCATATTTTAATGGTATAAAGGAAAACAATTGTATAAATGATGTTAAGATTGCTAACTGCAAGGAATATTTTACCAGAAATGATACTTCTGCATCTAAGTGGCTATAGTTTTATGATCCTCACAATTAAGAGATGCATGACCTGTACTACAAAATATGCATGCCAACCAGTTATAGAATGAGACCCATCAGGCACATTTCAGTGCAGAATTGTTTTTCTTAGCTATGTTTTAGATTCATCAAGAGATAGGTAAACGATAGCTGCACATCATGAATCCTTTATTTCAATAACAATAAGTTACTCTTAAAGGAATAACATAATAAATAAAAAGAGCCTTGATGTTCAAAGTAACCAAATTCAGTAAAAATCTTAGTTTCACCAATAACATATTATATGACTTCTACCATATTTATAATCTCTCTACAGCTTTTCAAGTTCTAAGCCTGTGTTTTAAGTCACAGAGAATTATGGGCACTATTGTTCTGCAGGTATATTTATTTTTTCTTTAATCTCTGCAATGCTTCAATGAACTCTTTTCATTAATTAAATTTAATTAATATATAAGTTTGACCCAATGTATTTGGATTGGTTACTAATGTCATATGATGCTTTCATTAGACTGTGATGATTACAATTACTTTTATAAAATATGAGTTATTCAGTGAAAAAGCAAATAGTTTCTCACTATTTTTTTTTCACAGTGCTAAGGTGAAAGTTCACTTAATGTGCCAAGCTAACTCACATAAAATGAAATTACTGAAATTGTGAATCATCATGCTTTAAAGATTGAAACAAAGTATAATATATTAAATAAATAGCAGGGAGATTGACAAATGATAGATGCCCCTTAACAAAACCACATATCATTGATGCTGAAATAGGCTAGATGTGGTACTGAGTTGTTACATACACAAGGTGGTGAGGTGGAGAGGAACTGAGCAAATTGCCTGTTTCAAAGTATTTGTGCAATACTTGAATACAGACCAGAAAAATAAGAGTAGAGATGAAAGACAATTACAGAATATATGTGAAAGTTATCTAAGTTAAACCTGACACAGAGTGCTAACATGATATGTGCAAGAGAGAGATCTTCTTGTTGACAGAGCTACAATCAAAAGCTATTCATCCTGCCACCTGTTCTTCCTACTCGGAAGAAAGATGAAGTTAGGGTCTTCCCTCATAGCTCAGATGGTAAGTCATCTGCCTGCAATGCAGGAGACCTGGGTTCGATTCCTGGGTTGGGAAGATCTCCTGGAGAAGGAAATGGCAACCCATTCCAGTATTCTTGCCTGGAGAATGCCATGGACAGAGGAGCCTGACAAGTCCATGGGATCTCAAGAGTCAGACATGACTTAGCGACTAAACCACCATTGCTGGGGTCCAGCCCCGGTGGATCCAGGGAATTTGAAAGTGGGGACAGAGTCGGCATCCTTGGAAATAACTTATTTAATTAGAGATAGAGAGGGATTAGAAAATTAGCAAAGAAAAAGAGGCTGAAAAACTTGGTTCACATGGAATACCAATCACCACCTGCGTAGGCCGCAGGTGTCTTCCTGTTCTCCCAAGGAGAGGAGGCGCTGAGGCCCCTCCAGTCTGATCTTAGAAGCCCAGACAAAATTAATAGGCTTGGTGGGTACCCATGCACCAGATGAGAATTTGGCCAGAAAATAGTAAGAGAGAAAAGAAGCTGAATAACTTGGTTTATGTGGGATACCAATAAAATTCCAAGACAAGGAATTTGCACCATCTACATTGGGCCACCGGTGCCACTTGAATATCGGAAGGTGCCCCTCCTTGGGCTCCTTCTCACGTGGGCTTGAAAACCGGGGCAAGTAAGCAGACGTGGCAGGCACCCACACTCCAGATGGGAATTCAGCCAGAAAAATGGGGAGCAGAACAGAACGACATGAGGGAATCAGTCTTTCCGGAAACTGATCCGATTTCTTTATTTTGGGGTTTGCTTATATACCTTTTGTTACACATAGGGATGAACACAGAGTCACGTGGGGGTCAGCAGTTTTGACCTTTATCAAAATCAGGTGCTTCACATAAATGTATAAAAACAGGTCTTAGGGGTTTTTACATCATCTTCTGGCCATGAGGCTTGCTGACATTGATGACCGTTTCTTTCTGATAACCAAAAACTTATTTTTCCCAACGGTGTTCTTTTCTTAAACCAGGCACCACTCTCCAAATTAAGTTGCATTCCTATAGTGTGAGGGTGTAGTGAGTTACAATCAAGAAAGGAATTTATTTAACCCAAGGTTAACGTGATTAATTTTAAAGGTTAATACTTATTTCTCCTATATGCTAGTTATATTCATTATAAGTGCAGGGAATATGGAGATTTAGTAGCAAACATCAGCCCAGCAAATGAAAATCCTTTCACCAATGTTCCCCTTAAGATCTATTTAGTCTTAAGATAGTGATAAAGTTACATTTTTACATAGCAAGGACACAGTGATTTATAACAAAGTACAGTGATCTATTACAAAAGAGAAAATTCATTAACTCAAAAAGTCTAGTATTGCTAACCTTAAAAACTACTATATTTCCTTTTCTATATTCCAAATACATTTATTAATATATTCCCAGGTGCCTAAGGATATGGAGGCCTGGCAGCAATCATTGACTCAACAAGAAGAAAAGCCCTATGCTAATTAAGACTCTCAAAACACTCCAAAACTCTCTGTGCTGTTTATGGTTGAGAGGTAGTAAACAATCATGTGTCAGCAGAGAGGTTTGACCTGAGACACCCTTGTCCCACCCAGGGCAGAGAATTAGCAGCAATTATTGACACAACAAATGAAAAAACCCTTCACCAATATAATTCCCAACCAACCCACTATACTAATAATTTCTAACTTCCCACAAGAATTTGCCTTTAGTAAGTCTAAAACATCTTGTGCCTCTCACGGTCGGGACGCTGTAAACCATCACATGTGGCCAGATGAACCTGTACAGGCACGCTAGATAACCTTCAGTCGAAACACTCTTGTCATGCCCAGGAATTTTTATTGCCTTGGAGCTGCACATTTACTCCATCTCCTAGAGAAACGGTTATGGGGGAGAGCCCCCAGGAAAGTCAAAGGTGTAGGTGAGAGCAAAAACAGACTCTGGTTTTGGGGTAGATGCTCGGGAGCAGGGGGTTTCTTGAGGCTTGATCACGTCTTTGCATATGCTGAAGCCTCCTTCCTCATGACCTTTGCCATGGGCGGAGTTCCTCATGCTGGCCCCCAGCACCCCACTATGGAGGGAAGTAACACATTTTGGGTACTAGTTAGAGATCCCATAACATAAAGACAAAACATAATGATCTCTTCAGAGGAGACACCATAACTCAATTTTATGAAATCACTTGTTCCTTTGATAGGGGTGTGTGTGTGTGTGTGTGTGTGTGTGTGTGTGTGTGTGCGCGCACGCACGCATGCACGCACACACACTGTCATGTCCAACTTTTTGCATCTCCCTGAACTATAGCCCTCCAGGCTTCACTGTCCATAGACTTTTCCAGGTGGTGAGTAACTCCAAATATGTGAATGAAAGATTTGCTCCTTTAAATCTAGGTCCTAAACACAGATCCTACTCTGAAATGAATAGTTTTGACTATTCCACTTTTCAGGAGCTAGAGCAACAGTTACAGCTAACATGCAATAATTCATGGAACAATTACCAGCACATTCTCTGTAAAATGTATCAATAATAAATTTATAACTCCAGAAGCCAGATATACTTCCATTTATCTTGCCTACTTAAAAGATTGTTCAAATTGCACAAAAGTGTATTTATGATTTCAAAAAAGAGCTAGAACTGCCTTATGACCCAGCAATCCCACTGCTGGGCATACACACCGAGGAAACCGGAATTGAAAGAGACACATGTACCCCAATGTTCATTGCAGCACTGTTTATAATAGCCAGGACATGGAAGCAACCTAGATGTCCATCAGCAGATGAATGGATAAGAAAGCTGTGGTACATATACACTATGGAATACTACTCAGCCCTTAAAAAGAATAAATTTGACTCAGTTCTAATGAGATGGATGAAATTGGAACCGATTATACAGAGTGAAGTAAGCCAGAAAGAAAAACACCAATACAGTATACTGACACATATATATGGAATTTAGAAGACAGTAATGATGACCCTATATGTGAGACAACAAAGAGACACAGAGGTATGAGTGGACTTTTGGACTCTGAGGGAGAGGGAAAGGGTGGGATGGTTTGGGAGAATGGCAATGAAACATATATATTTTCCTGTAAGAAACGAAGTGCCAATCTATGTTCAATGTAGGATGCAGGATGCATGGGGCTGATGCACAGGATGATTCAAGTAGAGGATGTGGGGCGAGAGGTGGGAGGGGGCTTCGGCATTGGGAGATTGTGTTCACCTATGGCTGATTCGTGTCAATGTATGGCAAAACAAATACAGCATTGTAATTAAAAAAATAAATAAATTTAATTAAAATTAAAAAAAAAAAAAGAGCTCTTGGATAAAAATCAATCCATAGGCAAAGACAGAAGCAACAGGCTTTGGAAAGCAATCTGTAGATCTTTGTTATTTACATTCATTGAATTATACTCTTTAGGTTAGAAAATTGAAAGATAAAAGTTCTACAAAATGCACATGCTTTTATCTTAAAATCTTCAGTTTATTTCTATAGATAAGGAATCTAAGTTATCATGAGTTTAAACTTCTTATCCCCACAAAATCCTATCTAGTTTTCTGGTAACATTTAACAAATCTCACAAAAATTAAGATTATGAGAGTAAGTGAAAACAAGTATGACACAGGTTAAAATATTTTGGGGAATGATTTAAAATTAAATGCACTGGGGGATGTAATTTAATGGCATTTTTGCTTATTCTACAGGAAGGATTAGCCACTACACTTTTGCATCTAAATTCAATGTAGGTTTTCATATTTTTTTACATATAAAATTAGTTTGTTGAAGTTTTCTATATAATTTTAGAGAAATTTAGTGAAGTGAAATAAATATTAATTAAATTAAATAAATTACATAAAAGACATTTTTATCATAGCAGATAATTGATTTTAACTCACACATACACATTTATGGTGCAGACTTTTTCAATAAATACAAAGGGAATATAATCACCACTTAATTCTAATCCTTATCTTTAATTGCTACTGCTACTGCTAAGTCAATTCAGTCGTGTCCGACTCTGTGCGACCCCATGGAAGGCAGCCCACTAGGCTCTCCTGTCCCTGGGATTCTCCAGGCAAGAACACTGGAGTGGGTTGCCATTTCCTTCTCCAAAGCATTAAAGTGAAAAGTGAAAAGTGAAAGTGAAGTCACTCAGTCGTGTCTGACTCTTCGCGACCCCATGGACTGCAGCCTACCAGGCTCCTCTGTCCATGGGATTTTCCAGGCAAGAGTACTGGAGTGGATTGCCATTGCCTTCTCCAAAACTTTAATTGCATTCTTTGCTAACTTGGATATTTAATCTAATATTTCTATATTCAACTTTAGAGTATCTAGAAGGAAAACTTCAAAGGATATTTTTTATAGGTTTTATAATACAGTTTCAGAGTATAGCACAAGCCAACATAATTTTTTGCCCACAGGGTCCATTCATATTAGTATTAAACTCTACTACTGATTTTCCATCTACATTCAATCATTTTTTAAATCAGTAAGACATAACATGGAAATTCTTTCTACATGCATAAGTATTAGAAATATAAATTGGTGATAGAGAGTTCTCCCTATTTTATACTATAGAGTCAAGCAGAATGTCCATCCTTAACATTAAAACAAACTGTGATAATTCTTTTGATAATTGTATCAGAAAAGACATTTTAGAATATTTATTTTCTATAACAATATGCAAAGATTTATCAATCACATTCATAAAACTATTTCCAAAGATTTTGAAATGTTTTATATTCTTTATATTAAATGTCTTATTTAATGGTTGAAAAATCTGTTATTTAATACATTTGAAAAGGATCCAAAAATTATAAACTAACTCCACATATTTTTTTAAAATGTATTAATATTTAATTTTGTGCACTCTGTAAGTAAAACTCAAAGTAATATCTCCTAATTTTAGGCCTTATATAATTCCCTAAATATATTGATAACAGCAGAAAGATACTATAAACAAAGACTTCTCTAGGTGTCTGGTAGCTAAGACTCCATGTTTCCACTCAGAGAGCACAGGTTTGATCCCACATGCCACATGACATAGCAAAAAAAAAAAAAAAAAAGAAAAAGAAAGATACCCTAAGCTAGTTTTTATCAAGAAAACGAGAGAATGACAGAGACAAATTAATTGTGGCTGTGTAATTATCTAAAGTAGTTAAATTCATTGTAGTTACATAATTTAAATTAGTCTAATGACTATCAGTTCAGTTCAGTTACTCAGTCATGTCAAACTCTTTGTGACCCCATGAACCCCATAGCATGCCAGGCCTCCCTATCCATCACCAACTCCTGGAGTCCACCCAAACCCATGTCCATTGTGTCGGTGATGCTATCCAATCACCTCATCCTCTGTTGTCCCCTTCTCCTCCTGCCCTCAATCTTTCCCAGCATCAGGGTCTTTTCAAATGAGTCAGCTCTCCGCATCAGGTGGCCAAAGTATTGGAGTTTCAACTTCAACATCAGTCCTTACAATGAACACCCAGGACTAATCTCCTTTAGGATGGACTGGTTGGATCTCTTTGCAGTTCAAGGGACTCTCAAGAGTCTTCTCCAACATCACAGTTCAAAAGCATCAATTCTTTGGTGTTCAGCTTTCTTTATAGTCCGACTCTAACATCCATACATGACTACTGGAAAAACAATAGCCTTGACTAGACAGATCTTTGTTGGCAAGGCAGTGTCTCTGCTTTTTAATATGCTGTCTAGTTTGGTCATAACTTTCCTTCCAAGGAGCAAGCATATTTTAATTTCATGGCTGCAATCACCATTCGCAGTGATTTTGGAGCCCAGAAAAATAAAGTCAGCCACTGTTTCCCCTGTTTCCCCATCTATTTGCCATGAAGTGAAGGGATCAGATGCCATGATCTTAGTTTTCTGAAAGTTGAGCTTTAAGCCAAGCCAACTTTTTGACTCTCTTCTTTCACTTTCATCAAGAGGCTCTTTAGTTCTTCTTCACTTTCTACCTTAAAGGTGGTGTCATCTGCATATCTGAGGTTATTGATATTTCTCCCAGCAATCTTGATTCCAGCTTGTGCTTCCTCCAGCCCAGCGTTTCTCATGATGTACTCTGCATATAAGTTAACTAAGCAGGGTGACAATATACAGCCTTGACATACCCCTTTTCCTATTTGGAACCTGTCTAATAAGTTAACTGAGCCAATATCTAAATATGTAGATAAGCCTACATAGTGATGCCAATCATTAAAATTTGATATGCATGATACATTAGCTTGCTAGGGCTACTGTAACAAAGAACCAAAACTGGATTTTTGAACAACAGAAATGTGTTGTCTCTTGTTCTGGAAGCTAGAAGTTGGACATGAAGCTGTCTGCAGAATTAGTGTCCTCTGAGATCTCTGGAAGATACTCTGTTCCAAGACTTTCCCAGCTTCTGTTAGCCCCATGGGTTCCTTGACTTGTATCTGGTGTTCTCCCTCTGCCCCCATACAGTTTTCCCTTTGTGTGTTTCTCTATGTATGTGCCTGATTCTGTGTCCAAATTTCCCATTTTTATAAGATCACAGTCATATTAGATTAAGTTCCACCCTGATGACATCGTCCTAACTTGATTATCTGCAAAAGACGCTTCTATTTCTAAATAATGTCGTATTCACAGGTACCATAGATTAGAATTTCTACTGGGGATGGTGGACACATTTTAAATTGTCATGTATGGGTATTATGTAAATTAATTATATAATCAAGATTTTCCAGAAATGATGAGTGACTGATATTTGATATATATAAATGAATGGAAACTGCAAAAATTAGAAAGAATATATTTCTTGTTTAGTTAGTGTCATATAATTTCAATCTTTCCTTATACATGTCTCACTTTTTTCCACTCAACAGAGAACCTATTTTCTCTCTACAATATATTAAACACAATTCATGTGACCAAATTGGTAATGTTTCCATATTTTAAAAGATGTTGTAGCTAAATTTTTGGATCCCAACCAATAATTAAGATTATAATTTTAATGTAACTTTCTATCTTAAAGCTTCATTCTTTTCATCTTTCAACATACATTTAATGAATACCTAAAATGTGCCATAAATTTTGTAAAAAGATCTTATTATGAATTAAGTCAAGTAAATTGATCACTTAAATTATTTTATTTTGAAGGTGAATTTATTTTACCTTTCAAAAATATCTGAATCATCTCATAGTGCAACATTCTGAGAGGCACTTGTTAAAAAAGACCAATCAAGCCACTCTTCTCATAGAATTTATATTCCAATAATGCAACAGACTTTTTTAAAAAAGTACACTAAATAAATCATTTCAAAAAGGATGAGTTGTAGAAGGAAAATAATGTGAGACAGTGGGAGAATGATGGTAGGGAAAATTTGAAGATGAGGCTACTTTAGATGTAGTCAAGGAAATCCCCATCTGTGGAGGTTCACTCTGGTTGTTTTTAGGACACCAAGTAAAAAGTCTTGAATAAATATGATTCTCCATGTTTAGTGTTCTCACTGATTAATTACACATATGAGCAAAAACTTTTGAGGGAGGTTTTTGTTGTTGTTGTTTTCAATATATGTTAAAAAGAGTGACTTGTATGAAATATGCTTGATAGGTAAAAGACATTTCATTTTCTTGTTCATTTCATGTAGGGGTGTCAGCTCAAGCAGCTGATAATTCACTCAAAATACAGATTTTCTTATACCCTGTGGTCTTCTGGATTTTTGCCTTCTTCCTACTTCCTTATCCTTTATCACTATTTGGTTCTGAGGTGTTGGATAGTGGTTCAGCCTGCTTTTTAGGAAATAATGCTATAACACCTCTGAGAACATGGGTTCCATTTCTGTCAACCTGGCACAATTCACACGCCTTCAATTGGCTTCATTATTTACTGTTTTGTAGAACACTGACAGCATATTTGGCTGTGGGGGGAAAAAGAGAAAGAATAAAGAAAAGGGGGGAAAAAGAAGGCCTTTCTACCCCAAGGACATGCAATTTAAGTTAGACAATTCGGACATAAAACACAATGGCTGAGAAACTGGTTCAATTTCAGAGTGAAAACAACCTGAGTTTTTATTCTTGTTTGTAGAGGTGGCAAGTTTACTGCTGGATACTTTTTAAAGAACAAATAGATACAGACAGATGGAAAGGCTGAGACTGGCAATGCTATCTTTACATTTTATTCTTATTTTTCAGGCCACTCGCTAACTAAATTTTATCCCTCATAATGAAATATTAAAAACAAAGTCCACGATGATGCCTTAGATGGACATATGTACATGTATATATTCAATTTTTTTACTGTTCAGTACAAAACACCTGAAATATATTCAATGAAAGAAAATCAAATAAATGAAAGGAAGTCAATTACATTACCGAAAATCATAAGTGAAATAGTTCCCTAATGATTATTAAACAGTAATCTGAAAAGAGTGAGGCAGAATTTAATGAAAACAAATATGAAACCATAAGGCTAAAACCTATTAAATACATTAGACTTTTTAAAAATCTGGGAAAAAAGTGTTTCTTCATTGACAACGAGTAGATGCTCAAGAAATATTTTTGAAAAGAAAGGAGGGAAAGAGAATGATTCTTCAAAAAGAAGTAATTTTCATTAATGAGGTGGAAGATAGATGCTCTGGAAATTCTTTTAGAGCTTTTTCCATCACTGCCCCATAACACCATTTACATTTTACCAAGAAATTCATATCTCACTAAGAATTACCTAAATCAAACAAATAAGCTACTTACATTGCATGTTTTTAATGGATATACTTTGGGTGAAAGAAATCAAAGAAATACCTTTGTTTCTGGATTCAAGGCCCTTCAACATAGAGCAGGTGTGGGTTGGCTGCCACCAAGTATGTGGGATGAAAAAGCACAAGGAAAACATAGGATTTGGATGAGGATAAGAGAGATGAGTGGAAAAAGTGGTTAGACAAACTCAGAAAAAATGTCACCACATAAGCCACCAAAAATATTGTGCTTTTTGTTGTATAACAGGGTTGCCAATGATCTGATTATTTAGTTATCAGTTTCCTTTTCAAACTGTTTTAGAAGAAGAAGCAGAAAAAATAATCACCCTAATCTGCCTTACTGAATATGGGCTGCTAGAAATTATAACTACAGAATCTATAGACAGAGAGAAACAAATAAGCAATCTAATTTCCACCCTCCTGAAACTCATATCGTTTCAAATCATTCAGTGGATTTTATTCACTGTGCTTATTCCACTGTAAAATTAGATGTACAAAGAAATACATAAGTCTTTGTATTTGTTATTGGCTATAAATCTTTAGAACAAGCTTAAACTGTGGTTATTTAAAACTATATATCATGACCACATTTTCAGGTTTTTCCCAATATTTAGTTAATACTACATAGACAGACACTTATTAAGATTCATTTAGTGTAACGTTAAATACATCTTACCTCCAAATTATATTGGTAACATATAATAATATATAATACAAAACCATGAATTGTACTGGATATGGATTCTATTTGTTAGGAATATTCATTAGCAATAAAGTAGTTATGAGGACATAATGGTGCCCCTCTGTAGCAACAAGAACAAACTGGAACTTGCCCATTTGAAGGGGTAGACAGACCTTAGACATTCATAATTCAAAATGAGGATAAAAACTATCAAAAATAAAATATTATAAAGTTGGAGTCCCTAAATTTGGAGAAAAAGAAAGATATAAGCATCTGAATGCAGAGTTCCAAAGAGTAGCAAGGGAAAGAAAGCCTTCTTCAGGGATCAATGCAAAGAAATAGAGGAAAACAACAGAATGGAAAAGACTAGATATCTCTTCAAGAAAATTAGAGATACCAAGGGAACATTTCATGCAAAGATGGGCTTGATAATGGATAGAAATGGTACAGACCTAACAGAAGCAGAAGATATTAAGAGGTGGCAAGAAGATATTAAGAGGTGGCAAGAAGAACTGTACAAAAAAGAGCTTCACAACCTAGATAATCATAATGGTGTGATCACTCACCTAGAGCCAGACATACTGGAATATGAAGTCAAGTGGGCCTTAGAAAGCATCACTACGAGCAAAGCTAATGGAGGTGATGGAATTCCAGTTGAGCTATTTCAAATCCTGAAAGATGATGCTGTGAAAGTGCTGCACTCAATATGCCAACAAATTTGGGAAACCCAGCAGTGGCCACAGGACTGGAAAAGGTCAGTTTTCATCCCAGTCCCAAAGAAAGGCAATGCCAAAGAATGCTCAAACTACCACACAGTCGCACTCATCTCACATGCTAGTAAAGTAATGCTCAAAATTCTCCAAACCAGGCTTCAGCAATACATGAATGTGAAATTCCTGAAATTCCTCTGCATCCTATATGCAGCTCAGAAAGCAAAAGTTAGAACTGGACATGGAACAACTGAAGGGTTCCAAATAGAAAAGGAGTACAGCAAGACTGTATATTGTCCCACTGCTTATTTAACTTATATGCAGAGTACATCATGAGAAACGTTGGGCTGGAAGAAGCACACGCTGAAATCAAGATTGCCGGGAGAAATATCAATAACCTCAGATATGCAGATGACACCACCCTTATGGCAGAAAGTGAAGAGGAACTAAAAAGCCTCTTGATGAAAGTGAAAATGGAGAGTGAAAAAGTTGGCTTAAAGCTCAACATTCAGAAAAAAGAAGATCATGGCATCTGGTCCCATCACTTCGTGGAAAATAGATGGGGAAACGGTGGAAACAGTGTCAGATTTGAATTGGGGGGCCTCCAAAATCAGTGCAGTTGGTGATTGCAGCCATGAAATTAAAAGATGCTTACTCCTTGGAAGGAAATTTATGACCAACCTAGATAGCATATTGAAAAGCAGAGACATTATTTTTCCATCAAAGGTCCATCTAGTCAAGGCTATGGTTTTTCCAGTGGTCATGTATGAATGTGAGAGTTGGACTGTGAAGAAAGCTGAGCACCAAATAATTGATGCCTTTGAACTGTGGTGTTGGAAAAGACTCTTGAGAGTCCCTTGGATTGCAGGGAGATCCAACCAGTCCATCCTAAAGATCAGTCCTGGGTGTTCTTTGGAAGGACTAATGCTGAAGCTGAAACTCCAATAGTTTGGCCACCTCATGCAAAGAGTTGACTCAGTGGAAAAGACCCTAATGCTGGGACTGAGGGCAGGAGGAGAAGGGGACAACAGAGGATGAGATGGCTGGATGGCATCACTGACTTGATGGACATGAGTTTGGGTGAACTCCGGGAGTTGGTGATGGATAGGGAGGCCTGGCATGCTGTGATTCATGGGGTTGCAAAGAGTTGCACACGATTGAGTGACTGAACTGAATTGAACTTAACCTATGATCCATAACTCCACTGAATCCATGGACATATATTCCAAACTTCCGAGTTAATTCCTGTAAACTCCAGTAAGTACAGGGTTTGCGATTTGCCAGAGAGATTTCATTAACTTATCAAAATATACTGAGAGCAGAACAAAGAAAGAAAATTTAAGAGCATTTTATAAAGCAAAATTTTATATCAGTATATTAATACTTCAACTATTGTGGACATTTTATAAAACATACAATATTTGGGGATAACTAAAATGTTACAAGTAATAAGCTGTTACATTTGTAAGTGGTTTACAGCTTGTAAAAAGAAGAAACCATGTTCCCAATTTCCTCCTTTCCTCCTCATCCATCCTTCTCCCTTCTTCATTACAAAATCATCACCAGCATCTTGTGCCCATCAACGGTTAGATTCGTTTTGCCAGATTTTTCTTACCCTTTCTTTCCTCAGCTTACTCTGCTGACTTTTATAGATAAAATGTGCTGAGAGTCTCCCCTAATATTTCTAAAGCTTGATGTGCTAAATAGATGATTTATATTTTGAATCTGAGGCCAGCATTATAATTTCTTTCTTTCCTTTGTATTCCATTTCTTTTTATTTGGTTGACAGGTATACAAAGGAAGATGGTAATAACAATCCATCCTATAGGTTTGTTTAAAAAATAAAACTAATATTTCATTATTTAATTATTTTTGCTAATACATGCAATAGAGAAAATCAAAGCAAGTATCAGTAAATTGTAATCATTACTAAGAAGCAATTATTGCAAGGTGAAAATGTTCAAGTCTCACAATGCAGTCTATTATCAAAAGGAAACTGATCACCATTATTAGCAGTAATAGATAAATTGATTTTTTTCTTGAGAATCTGACACTGCAGACTAACTCTCCAAGAAGCTCATTCTAGAATCTGCCTGGCTAGCATGGTGAAAATTCTTGAATTCTTTCATTATATTACAGAAAGATATATTGCATTTTTCTAGGTAGTTTAAAAAGAAAAACCTTTAACTTACTTCTGGCATTTTCTACAAATGGGATCACCTTCTGGCAAAATAGCTTTATGAGGCTGCTTTGAGAGCATTCAAAACATAGAAAACTTAGACTATCAGAAGCCAATTGGAAGAATCTGTGCATGAGGAGCAAATGGGACCTTGAGCCAGCTGGACCCTTGAACAGACATCCAGCAGAATTCCATCTGGACTCAGCTGGGAACTTTCCTTGCAGCCTGTGCAACGTGGAATGTTCCCTGGCTTCATCCTCATCTGGTTCTTTGGCCTGCACCTCTCTGCTCTGACCCACAGCCTGTTCCACATTTGACCTGCTCCCTTTTCATGCTCTGACTCTTGGATATGAGCCCCTGTTGCCATGACTATCATCCCTTGGTTTTTGACTCAGCCTGGCTTCTGGTCACAGCTTTTGCACTCACATATAGACTAGCACTCAGTTCTTAGCTTTAGATTCAGTTGCAGTCTTATTTGTACACTTGCTTCAGGCCTCTCATTTAACCATAACTTTCTTGGTTTTATACATTGAAATACAAGGTCTAGACCCAAGGTTCCAAATATCTACCTGAAGGAGAAAACTTCAGCTTGATTATTGGTTGTTATTTGGATCCAGTCCATGTCCTCCTTTAGTGAATGGCTTTGAAACAGCATTTCATTACTCATCCCTAGTAGGGAATACTTCCCTACCCTAATCTAATATCTCTCAAAGCCATGAGTAAATCAATCCTGCCAGCATGAATTTACTCTTCTGTGAATGGTACAAGTGTTACCTTAAATGGATTTCTATCAATAATTCAATTTAAAATTTTACTGAACATGTACAAGGGGAAAACACATGTAAAGTATAGTACTAGACATAAAATAATCACATAAATAATAATCAGAATGTGCCACGTATCCCAGAGGCACATTAAAAACAATAACCGCAACAGAACAAAAAGAGTTCTTAAATGGCAGAAATGACATCAAGGAAGTCTTCTTTGTAGAGGTAGAATTTGATAAGGATCTTAATGAGATAGCAGGACTTGGGCAGAAAGTTGCACAATGTAAGTGGACCTAATCTGACCAGAGAACAGTAAGGGGGGGTGGGAACAGAAATGGTAAAGTATGAAACATCATTAGGGAAGTAATTAGCTTTCTATTTGGGTAGAAAGATAATGCTGGTTCAGGAAACTAATACCTAGGCAGACAAAATGGACTAGTTGACTGGAGTTTTCTACTAAGGACTTGGAAGTTGTGTGGGAAGACTCACTTTAATTGCAGACATTGTGTGTTTTACTTATAACTTAAGAAGGGTTTTTTTTTTTTTTTTTCATGTTTTAGGAGACAGAGATACCAGGACTTGGGTGGCAGGGATAGGAGAAAGCCTTATAAATACTCCAAGGTTTTATAAAACAGTTTACAAAGTGTACATGTTTAGAACATGTAGTGAAAGTAAGGATATAAAAGAAATGGTGGATAGGACACACGTTGCCTAGAGAGCACATGAGAAAGCTGAAGTGTTTGTACCTATGCCTGCCTCTCTAAGAATACTATTTCCCATGGGGAATATAGATCATAGTTTCAAGAAGACTATGCCATTTTTGTCCTTTTAGAAATTAAACTTTATGGGAAATCTCTTGAACTTTATGGGAATTTTTAGGAGTCATAATATCATCTAGAGCAGTGGTCCCCAAACTTAATGGCATATCAGAATCACTTGAAAAACTTGTCAATTTCTTTCTCATTCAGTAAGCATTAGGTGAGATATTTGAATATTTATTTTGAAAAAGAAAAACAGTAAGAACCTATTTGGGAAAGGACCTGAAAATTACTGGTTGTGGGACTCAACCTTCAGTTTTCCAAGAAGTCATAACAAATTCCCGTGGACACTCTTGACCTGATAAAACTACTGTAAGATATTTCTGGGGCTTCACCATAAAATGAATTTCTTATTTATCCTTATCCCAACACAGATAAAATTGTACACACTTTAAATGGCAGAATTATGTATGCATATGCACAAATTATTCAGAAGAAAATGTCAATAAAAAAATCTTGATCATGTTTAGAAACAATTTTCTCATTTTTAATGGAAATCACTGTTGGCCAATTAGACTAGATTATATTTTATATGTAGTGAAGAGGCTACTGAAGTTATCCAATGGTCCAGTTGGATGGATTCAGTGTGCCCTGCTAGCAGAATTACAGATGAAAGTCTGTGATTCTTTTTTATCTTGCTCCAAGCTCCATGGTGCTCAGCTAAGCAAGAAGCTCCAATTGCGTTCAAAGATGGCTCCTCACTCGAATGAGCACCGTGGGGTGCAGAGAATGACCAGGGTCTGGCCTTGTGCAGGAAGCTTTAACATATGCCTCGTTTTAAATCAGGCAATACCAAAAAGGATTCTCTGGAAACTTCAAGACAGTGCATATCTCTAATCCACAATAAGAAATAATGAATTACAGAATAAACCAGGGTGAACCTAATATTTGAAAAAGATAAGTTATTAGGGCCAACATTTAAAAACTAACTGATTTTCATGTCTGGATTCTGTCTATGCATTCAATTCATGTGTCAGAAAACATAGTAATAATTTATAGGTCAGTGATGGCAAGGTGTTTAAGATAAATTCATATACATAACCATTTACTCTCTTTCAAATAATTTATGTATTTTAGGATATAGACCACTTTTATATTTTAGTTAATATACTTGCACATCTATGAAAACTTTCATCTTCATTCTCAAATTTCTTTTTGTCTCTGACTATCAAAGATGATAATATATGTTCTATTCCCCAAGGCCCTCTCAGATAGTGCTAATCCAGCAGCATTTTTCTCTCATGCTGTCAGGTTCTACCTAGATTTCTTTCCTTGACATTTGGAAGGATATTTCTGCCTTTAAAGCTACAGAATAATAGCAATGGTTAAAGGGTTTTCTGTTTTTTTTTTTTTCTTTGCTGTTGCTTTTTTTATCTTTTTGTTTCTGTTTTTGCTTTGGATAAATACATGTTTTAATTTTAAATATCCCAAGATATTAATCTCCTAAGTAACATAAATAAGAAATCTAACAAAACTTATGAAATATCACAAGACAGTAAATATCTACAGTCTAACCAAGACTAGGACAATTTACTTGTATATGTTTCCCTCTTTTACATCATTTAGGATAAGGCTGTTAAGATTCTCCAGTGGGGACTAGTTTCTCAAGAAGTTGAGGGAAAAAGATATTTGATTATGTCTCAATAAATATGTAACTTCAATACTTATTTTTATTATAAGTGAACTCAATATTCTATAGTTATAGAAAACAGTAAGGACAACTTGAAATCTAAGCTGCTGCTGCTGCTTCTCCTAAGTCACTTCAGTCGTCTCCGATTCTGTGCGACCCCACGGACTGCAGCCTACCAGAGTACTGGAGTGGGGTGCCATTGACTTCTCCGGAAATCTAAGCTACAAGTGTTTTAATTCAAAATTAGCTGCAAAATCTTAGCCACTTGTTTTCCTTCTTGCATAACACACCATCTTTCAAAACTGAATTATGCAGTTTTTGCTTCTTTGCCTTCCATTATTTGTCCTTGACTTGGATTGAGTTGGAAACAGATCAGAGCCCTATACCAACTTCCTCTTTTACACCTTGCTCCTTCATCTGCCCATCCGTCCTTTCCCACTTACCTTATCGCACATGTCTGAGGGTCTACTGTGTGCCAGGCCCTTTGCTGAACACTGAATACAAAATACTTTGGGCAATCTATGTAAATTAGGAGACCTATTTAGTTCATTGACATTTAAATCCTTTTTCCATATTGCTGCCTTAAATCATTTATTTTACTAGTTCGACTGGATCTCATCTTTCATATACTTGATATTTGGTCTCAAAGTTTCTGACTGCAAGAAAGAATCAAAGTTTCTAAAAGTCTTCCCATTCTTACTTATTCTATCCCTCTCCCCAAACACAGACACTCACAAAGCACACATGTAAACAATAATTTATCAACATGCTATCATAGCATTAACTTAATGTGAGAAAGGAAGCCTGAGATATTTCACTGGTTGACTTTGAGTGATTATACCTTAAAGAGTGTATATGTTCATGTCAAACAGCTATGCTATTAGAACTTTAGAATTATATGGTTATACTTATAAATTAACAAGAAAATTCAGTTTGTCCAAAGTCTACTCTTCTCTCTTTATAAATAGCATATCTGCAAGTTAGTTATATAGCTCTACTGGCCCACAGAGAGAGTTTGCCTTCAGGCATCAGTTTGTGTATCTATGCATGTATTTATTTGGTTCATGATGAAGCTAATTGTGTTTGTGGATAAAATTGAGGCCAATTTTATCAATTTATTTCCAACTTTTTCATTTGAATTAGCAACAAATTATGATCCTAGGGTTGGCTCAAGGATAATTTCATAGTCTAACCCAGATAAACAAGGGTAAACCTCAGGAGACCTCTCAGTGGTAAAGCAATTTTAATTAGTAAAAGATCCTGAAACTGCACATTGAAAACAAATTGTTACTCAGCAGATATGTGATGCCATCAGTCAGAGTCCTCATTCACAACTAGTGAAAGACAGGGAGCTTTGGGGAAGAGCTGGTGAGGGGGTAATGAGAAGTGTCACTTAAAGTTAGTTCCTAGAAGTAAAGATCAAAGTGAAGGACACTCATGCTCCTGGCGCTAGAACTCATATCAAAGTGTCAGGTTTCAGAGTTATCTCAATTCTGCAGTTTCAGCCAGGGAAAGGGAAATGCTCTTTTAAAACTTTCTTCAAGAAGTAAGATTCATTTTGAAGTTCTTAGCTGTTAATTTTTATTTCCTATCAAAGACTATAGAAAATGGTGGCACATTTACAGCTGTAGCTAAACCAACATATTGCCAAGTCCTCATAAAAGGTCGATTCATACATGAACTTGATTTTTCACTGTTTTGTTTATGAATACCAGCTTGTTAATTTTTTTTTACTGCTTACTCAATTCTATTTTCCAGAATTACTTTAATATTTCTATGAATTGCTTTAAATTTTAATTATAAACATAATAAGCAATAAGATATGAATAATAAATGGCTAGATATATTTTTAGAAAGCTTCACTAAAATATTTGTACTGTACAACCTTAAAACTACTATTGCTAATAGAAACTGAATAAGAAAGAAAAACCTCACAGCCAAACTTTTTGTCATTTGTTTCAAAAAAGCATTACATGTGAATTTATTGGTCATTGGAAGTTAGAAATCTGAGTAGATTTGTCACCATAAGCAGTTAAATACATTAGTAATGTATTTTTTCCTTTAGATAATCTCTTATTTTAAGACTTTTCAGTAACATGGCTTCCTTAAAATGTTTTATATGTAAAATTGTTTGGACATTGGTATACAAGTCATATAATTTTTCTTCCAGATGCCGTGCTTGTTTGTGTATTCCTTTCTTTTCTTTTAGGTTCTTGTTAGTTACATATTTTAAACAAGTGTTGTATAATGCCAGTATCCCAGTTCACTGCTTTCTCCCCACCTTTGTATCTATATTTGTTCTCTACATCTGTTTCTATTTATGCTTTGTGAATAAATTTATCTGTAGCATTTTTCTAGATTCCACATGTAAGTGTTGTGCTGTGCTGTGCTGTGCTGTGCTTAGTCACTTCAGTAGAATCTGAGCCTTTGTAACCCTATTGGACCATAACCCAGCAGGCTCCTCTGTCCATGGGATTCTGCAGGCAAGAATACTAGAGTGGGTAATATGCCCTCCTCTAGGAAATCTTCCTGATCCAGGGACTGAGCCTGTGTCTCTTATGTCTTCTGCATTGACAAGCAGATTCTTTACCACTAGCACAATCTGGGAAGACCCATGTATAAGTGATATTACACGGTATTTAATGTTCTCTTTCTGATTTACTTCACTCAGTATAACAATCTCTAGGTCCATCCACATTAACTGCAAATGGCATTATTTCATTCTGTTTTAATGGCTAACTCTCCATTGTATATATGTACCTCATCATCTTTATTCTTCTGCTGATGGCCGTTTAGACTGCTTCCATGTCTCTTCTATTGTAAATAGTTCTACAGTGAATATTGGAGTGCAAGTATCTTTTGAATTATAATTTTCCTCAGGTATATAATTTTCTCTTCTTTTCTTTGAGCCAGAAGTGGGATTCCTGGTTCATATGGCTCTTCTATTTTTAGTGTTTGAAGAACTGTCATACTGTTCTCCATAGTGGCAGTACCAATTTACCTTCCCACCAACAGTATAGGAGGGTTCCCTTTTGTCCACATCCTCTCCAGCATTTACTGTTTGTAGATTTTTCTGATGATGGCCATTCTGACCAGTTTGACATTATACCTCACTGTAGTTTTGATTTGCATTTCTCTAATAATTCGTGATGTTGAGTATGTTTTTTTTATTAAATTTATTTATTTTTTTAATTACAATACTGTATTTGTTTTGCCATACATTGACACGAATCAGCCATAGGTGAACACAATCTCCCAGTGCCGAAGCCCCCTCCCACCTCCCACCCCACATCCTCTCCCTGAATCATCCTGTGCACCCGCTCCATGCGTCCTGCATCCTGTATTAAACATAGACTGGCGCTTCATTCTTACAAGATAGTATACATGTTTCAATGCTGTTCTCCCAAATCATCCCACCCTCTCCCTCTCCCTCGGAGTCCAAAAGTCCGTTCTATACCTCTGAGTCTCTTTTGTTGTCTCACATAGAGGGTCTTCATTACTACCCTTCTAAATTCCATATATATGTGTCAGTATACTGTATTGGTGTTTTTCTTTCTGGCTTACTTCACTCTGTATAATCGGCTCCAATTTCATCCATCTCATTAGAACTGAGTCAAATTTATTCTTTTTAAGGGCTGAGTAGTACTCCATTGTGTATATGTACCACAGCTTTCTTATCCATTCATCTGCTGATGGACATCTAGGTTGTTTCCATGTCCTGGCTATTATAAACAGTGCTGCAGTGAACATTGGGGTACATGTGTCTCTTTCAATTCTGGTTTCCTCGGTGTGTATGCCCAGCAGTGGAATTGCTGGGTCATAAGGCAGTTGTGCTTGTTGGCCATTTGCATGTCATCCTTGGAGAAATGTCTATTTAGATCTTCCACCCCTTTTTAACTAGGTTGTTTATTTTTAAAATATTAAACAGCATGAGTTGTTTGTATATTTTAGAGATTACAGAATACTGATGAAAGAAATCAGAGATGACACAGACAGATAGAAAGACATATCATGTTCTTGGATTGGAAGAATCAATATTGTGAAAATAACTATATATACAAAACAATCTCTAGATTCAGTGCAATTCCTATCAAATTGCTAATGACATTTTTTACAGAACTAGAATAAAAATGCATAATTTGTATGAAAACAAAAAGGCCCTGAATAGTCAAAACAATCTTGAGAAAGAAAAATGGAACTAGAGGAATCAGGCTTTCTGATTTCAGGCTATACTATAAAGCTATAGTAATCAAGACAGCATGGTACTGGCACAAAAACAGAAATGCAGATCAATGGAACATTAATAGAAAACTGGCATAGAAAGCTCAGAGATAAACCCATGTGTCTATGGTCACCTAATCTATGACAAAGGAGGCAAGAATATACAATGGAGAAAAGGAAGTTTCTTCAATAAATGATGCTGGGAAAAATGGACAGCTACTTGTAAAAGAATGAAATTAGAACAATCCCTAACACCATACACGAAAGCAAACTCAAAATGTATTAAAGACATAAATGTAAGGCCAGACACTATAAAACTCTTAGAGGAAAATCTAGGCAGACACTCTTTGACATAAATTGCAGGGAGATCTTTTTGACCCACCTCCTAGAGTAATGAAAATAAAAACAAAAATAAACAAATGGGACCGAATTATACTTAAAAGCATTTGCACAGCAAAAGAAACCATAAACAAACTGAAAAGACAACTGCCAAGATGGGAGAAAATATTTGCAAACAAAGCAACCAACAAGTAATCAATATTTGAACACACTTCTTTCATATTTTCAGGCAATCTTATCTAAACGCCACCTTACTACTCAGCTAATGGAGTGACTGATTAACAATGCCAGTGATAGCAACAAAGGAAGCTCAAACTAGAAAAAAGTGAAAACATAATGGCTTCAACTCTAATGCAACTAGCCAAGACAGTTCTTCCTTTTCCATGTGAAAGATAGCTGGTACTGAACACATTTAAGATAGAATAAATAGTTCCACTTTCCCAAAAACCCTTAGGAAAATGGAAAGTCTCTTCCTCCAGTATTTTTCTTTGATATTCCACATCCCATCAAATTATGACTTGCTTGACTGTATGGTGGTGTGTGATCATCTTCAACTCACCAAGAAAAATGTATGTGTAAGAGACAGAGAGTAGAATTCCAGGCATTCATCTGGCTCTGAATGTTGGATGTAATACTTTCCATTTCTCCAGCAGTATAACTTAAAATCCTCCAGCAGTTAATAGTTCTGTTTTAGCACAAGCAGAGCAATGACACCTTAAACAATACCATCATCAGCTCTACAAACTTGTTGTATGTCACTTTTTCTGGTCCTTGCTAATTTACCAATCCTAAGGTAAAAATAAACTAAAACACAAAACCTATCGCCTATCAGGACACCTTCAAGGCAAAAGTCAGACCACAGGTTTTAATGATTCCTTAAAATCATCAAATTGGAATAGAAAGAGAAATAGAGAAGGAAGACACTAAGGCCTGGAAAGAGCTGCTAGTGGAAGAGCAGGTGACTGTTCAGAAGTAATAATAGGAAATAAATATTTTTAAAGTCTCTCAGGGAAAATTTAGCAGGATATCTGTGCTCTAAAATGGGAGAAAAAGAAAAAAAAAGAAAAACTGCTGAGGACAAAGCAGACATTCTTTTGCTGCTGCTTCTGCTAAACACACAAAATACATACCCTAAGTGGAGGGATAAACCACATTAAACTGTATCTGGTTTCACATGTCCCAAGGCCTGTTTTAGTGTACTTATTTTTCTATAGCTCATGCTATAACTTAGCACAGTGGTCCTCCCCCAGAATGTAAACCTTAAATGTATAATTGAGTGTAATAAGTCTGATGATGTTAGATCTCTTCCTGAATGACGAGTGTATGCACAAAATATGCCTTTGAAACTGTGATTCAGTCATTATTTATCAAACATTGATCTCAGTAAGACTAGGGATATATTTGACAGTAAAACAAACAGGACTTGGAGAAGGAAATGGCAACACACTCCAGTATTCTTGCCTGGAGAATCCTGTGGACAGAGGAGCATGGCAGGCTACAGGCCATAGCGTTGCAAAGAGTCAGACACAACTGAAGTGAGTGAACACTTACAGATGCAAAACAAACAAGATGCTCAGAAACTAGTAGAAGTATAAACAATTTATCATTGCACTGATCATTTTTATATTTTTGTCAAAATTTGTTAAATTCTTTTTATTTTTTTTGGTCAATATTTGTTAATTTTTTTCAAACTTTGAGTCACTTTTCTCATCATTGAGGATAATTTGGGATGTGTGTGTGTGTGTGTGTGTGTGTGTGTGTGTGTGTGTGTGTGTTTTGCTTTTTTGTGCAAGTGGAGAAAGTATATGCAAAGAACAACAAGCAAGGGGGTTGGCCCTTACACGTAAAATGTATGTCCTAGAGCAAGTTAATCACTGAAGTTCTTTGTCTCTTTCTTTTCTTTGCAAAAAAGGATGCTAATTTTTAAGTCTTTGTTTGGTGGTTCAGATGGTAATGCAGGAGACCATGGTTGGATTCCTGGCTCAGGAAGATCCTTGGAGAAGGGAATGGCAACCCACTCCAGTATTCTTGGAATTCTGGACAATTCTATGGACAGAGGAGCCTGGAAGGCTACAGTCCATGGGGTAGCAAAGAGTCGGACATGACTGAACGACTAACACTTTCACTTTCATTTTAATGTAAAGTTCCTAATATACTGACCAATAAATCCTTGAAGAGTATCAGTTCCATTTTTTCCTCCTCCTGGCTGCTAACAGTATTTCTGAGAGAAATACTGAGAGCCCAAATCTGAGAGACCATAGATTACAAAGCACAGAGAACCATTTTTTCATGTACAGTTAAGAAAGTAATGCTGACAATTAAATTACAACATAATACTTAGAGCACTGATTATCATCCTGAATCTAGAATTCATGTATATATTTTTAAGAAAACACTGTGAATAAACAAATGGGTGTTTAAATTGTGTTCATTAGGCGTAATGATTTAGGTGTTTCAAATTTGAAAGTAATTCATGCTTACAGTACAGAAACAGAGGTGAAATTGATAATAACTATATGTATACACATTCATGTGTGTATTGAGGAAAGACATGGGAATAAGGAAATTAACCAACAAAGGATCATGACTAAACATTACCCTTAAAAATTGTTTGTCCTATAGCTTAAGCAGTACTTTATACACCCTTGGCTAAGAGGAGACTCTGCCTTGGGCCCCTCTGGGTGTAATAAACTGCACTCCACTATCTGCGCTGTCCTGAATGAGTTTGTTTCCCGGAATGTGTGGCTACAACAGTGCTACTTTACACTCACAAGAGCGCCTAGTTTTGGGATGCCTTTCTCTGTTCCACTGGCAGGAAGAATTATTATGGCATGTATTTCCAAAAATTCTTGGAATGTAATACAGATGTAATTACATGGAATATAATACATGTAATACATGGAATGTTATTTTTGTAATATATAAAATATACATAATTTGTAATATATAAAAATAACACACATACACATCACTCAGGCCTACTGAATACCAAAGGATTACATCAATATGAACTTCAACTCGCTATAAAATGCTGCATAGAGCGTGAGGATTTTGTTTAAAGTCACATTTGGAGTCAGAAAGTGCATAGTTTTTAATCTGGTAAAAGCCATCCTTGTGTCAATCTGGGCCACCAAGGAGCTCCCTTGCCTGCCAATCTCTTTGTTCTCTTACTTGGCATCCTTCCTGAGTTTCTTGGGATCATGGCCATGTGGGAGTCCCATATGATTATGGGACTTTATGTTCAGATGGGCTGATGCCAAGTGCCTTCTGTTTACTCGTATTGGCCCTTCACCTAGAAACGACAGAAGCAGCAGTGATTCATTCAGTGCCCACTTCTTACAGTAGGAGAAGCTGAGCCAGAGTTCATTGGAAGCTAAAATAATCCACACAACCTGAGCTGAGCCTTCCCTAACTTATTTGGAACTGGAACAGAAACTCATATAAATGGCTATCACGTGTTAGATCCATTGATTTCTGTGTACTTTATTCTAAGTTCTGAGGCATCCTAACGAATTCTAATGCTGATTGCCTGGTGACCCAGCACACAAGTGTAATTAAAACGCACATAGGACTTTGCTTTAGAAAACTCCTTTCTGTTGTCTCTTTTTCTTTCTACTCTGACTTGCTTTTCTGGGGCAAGAAGTAGTTCTCCTTTATATACTAAACATTTAAATGTTCTTACTTCCTTTGGAGAATTCAAGAAAACAATAACTCTGTCCTGGAATTCACCAGGTAATGGGTAAATCTGTCATTTGTTTTCCTTTCTCTGTGTAAATGGAAAACTTTGGTGTACCTAACCATCATAAAAATGTTCAAACTTGGAGTTTTATAAGAATTCATCTGCTTATCAGCCTATTGTCCTATTAGTGGAAAGCACTTTTATAGTAGTATTAAATGAGTTAAGATAACCTGGAGAAGGGAATGGAAACCTACTTCAACATTCTTGCCTGGAAAATGCCATGGACAGAGGTGCCTGGTGGGCTGCCTCTGGGATCCTAAGAGTTGGACACAACTGAGCAATTAACATTTTCACTTTCACTTTTCCTTAACCCTTTCAAGGGACTATAGAGGAAGGGATCTTTTAAATACCCAACTTTCAGTACTCCTAACAGATGCACACACCTTGAAATGTGTGCACCTTGCATAAAAGCAGTCACTTTCACAGTAGGTGAATGACATTAAAGAAACAGAAAATATCATTAGCTTTCAGTGAAAAACTGAATTTTTTTAAGAGAGAACAAAGTACCTAACCAAATTTGTTTTTCAAAGAGCAGCCTGAATGCAAATAAGAGGGAACTTTTCTAATTAGGATGTAATTCCAGGAACCTCTGATGGTGTCTTAAACTCTTGTGAATATGGAAATTTCAAGCTTTTTCTCTTAATTAACTCAATTCACTATACTTGGGATGGACTGAGCCTTCATTGCTAAGCATTAGCATTATATTTTGAAAGCTGTAGGTCAGTAGGGCCTCCTCTCTAATGCTTGTGCTCACAACTGTAGTTTTTCAGTAACAGGCTGAGTCAAGGAAGTGGCCTGATGACAAGCATTTGCTTTGGTTTTCCTACTTTTTTCCCCTTTTGAAATCTTTCATTAGTTTTGCCAATATGCCGCTTTCCTGGCACACCTGCTTTCCTCCTTAGGTAATGTTGGTTCTCTCAGAATCAATTGCAAGCAGCTTGCAACCAAATGCCTGATTAAAAAGTTAGCAGACCTTGAGTGCAATTACTTCCACTCTGTAGCACTCAGGCATTAAACCTAGTGTTGATTGTCTCCCACTTTTGTAATGATCCTTATAATAGGATAAAAACAGAAGAGATCATGTATTGTAGTTAAAATGGAAGAAAATAAAGTCATCCACTCTAATTAATCATTGCAGTATGAAATTAAACACTATTAGGAGTAAATATGTTAGGATAATTTTGATTCCAGCAAAAGTCATCATTTCTTCCGTGTCAAAATTTATATTGCAAAAATCTATTTAATCTAAGAAAGAGGTTTCATAATAAATACTCTTAAAGGGATTAAAGAATTTTACATTGCTTTTGAGCATTTATGTACCTTAATGTTTATCACAAATATATATCCTTATGTATTATGTAAATTACATTATAGTCAGAATGGCTTATATTTTTAAATGTGTTATAATATTTAAAACACTTAAACTAAATATTTTTGAGTGATTGTTCTTACAAAAGAGAAGAAACATTAAGAATGTTGTATGGGAAGCATATTTTAGCTAATAACGCCTTATTGTGGCATTTCATAACACTGAAAAGATTCTTAAAGATTTAGAATTCTATGATCTAGAATATCTATTCAGATATTTTCTACACATGAAAAGAAACATTTGAATAACTTACCTCTTTTCTGTTTTTCATTCTGTATAGCTATTTGCTGCCTTAGGATATTTTTAACCTGTGATCAGGAGTCTGATCACTTGTCAGTGGGGGGCTTAACTACTGGTTTTGACTAATTATGAGTCTCTATTTTATTTCATAAGAGAGAAGTTATCCATGACACAGACATTTGTAGTTCCTAAAGAAAGACAACAGAGGCAAGGATGCAGCTTGTTGAATGGCGTTAATAATGAAAATGGTTGAAAAATCCACTGAAACAATCAACAGTTCCATAGAGCTCATTTCACTTCCATTGATGTATGCTTTTGTAGTTATTAAAAATACTGTTTATCTGCTTATCATTTTTTCCATCTGACAATTCAGGTACATTTTCAATATTATTTTCTAAACAGATAAGTATTTTCCTTTCATGCTTAAAAGAACACTCAATCAAGCTAATTCTTTTGACACTGTCATTAAAGAAAAGAAAGTTTTGTGATCATGTAGGTTGTTATAAAATTTCATGCGATACATATTTTGGATGCTTGTCATATGCTTAGGACTATCACAGATGCTAAATATATCAAGTTGTATAAAATATGGTTCCTGACTTTGAGGAATTTGTAGTTCTCATTCTGATTTGTCATGATTTTCTTAGAGTATGATTTTTGATCACATTTTATGATAGTAATATGAAAAGAACAGATATTTAAAGGAATTCTGAAACAAACAATAGTGTATCAAAATACCATTATTAAGTACTCAGAATTACTGAGAACTAATAATTAAATCCTAAAACTCAGCACTGGCCACAGAACTGGAAAAGGTCAGTTTTCATTTCAATCCCAAAGAAAGGCAATATCAAAGAATGCTCAAACTACCGCAAAATTACACTCATCTCACACACTTGTAAAGTAATGCTCAAAATTCTCCAAGCCTGGCCTCAGCAATACATGAACCAGGAACTTCCAGATGTGCAAGCTGGTTTTTGAAAAGACAGAGAAACCAGAGATCAAATTGCCAACATCTGCTGGATCATGGAAAAAGCAAGAGAGTTCCAGAAAAACATCTATTTCTGCTTTATTGACTACTCCAAAACCTTTGACTGTGTGGATCACAATAAACTGTGGAAAATTATGAAAGAGATGGGAATACCAGACCACCTGACCTGCCTCTTGAGAAACCTCTATGCAAGTCAGGAAGCAACAGTTAGAACTGGACATGGAACAACAGACTGGTTCCAAATAGGAAAAGGAGTACGTCAAGGCTGTATATTGTCACCCTGCTTATTTAACTTATATGCAGAGTACATCATGAGAAACACTGGGCTGGAAGAAGCACAAGCTGGAATCAAGATTGCCAGGAGAACTATCAATAACGTCAGACATGCAGATGACACCACCCTTATGGAAGAAAGTGAAGAGGAACTAAAAGCCTCTTGATGAAAGTTAACGAGGAGACTGAAAAAGTTGGCTTAAAGCTGAACATTCAGAAAACAAAGATCATGGCATGTGGTCCCATCACTTCATGGGAAATAGATGGGGAAACAGTGGAAACACTGTTAGACTTTATCTTTTTGGCTCCAAAATCACTGCAGATGGTGACTGCAGCCATGAAATTAAAAGACACTTACTCCTTGGAAGAAAAGTTATGTCTAACCTAGATAGCATATTGAAAAGCAGAGACATTACTTTACCAACAAAGGTCCCTTTAGTCAAGGCTATGGTTTTTCTGGTAGTCATGTATGAATGTGAGAGTTGGACTGTGAAGAAAGCTGAATGCCGAAGAATCGATGCTTTTGAACTGTGGTGTTGGAGAAGACTCCTGAGAGTCCTTTGGACAGAAAGGAGTTCCAACCAGTCCATTCTAAAGGAGATCAGCCCTGGGTGTTCTTTGGAAGGACCAATGCTAAAGCTGAAACTCCAGTACTATGGCCACCTCATGCGAAGAGCTGACTCATTGGAAAAGACTCGGATGCTGGGAGGGATTGGGGGCAGTAGGAAAAGGGGACGACAGAGGATGAGATAGCCGGAATGCATCACCAACACAATGGACATGAGTTTGAGTGAACTCCGGGAGTTGGTGATGGACAGGGAGGCCTGGGGTACTGCGATTCATGGGGTTGCAAAGAGTCGAACACGACTGAGCAGCTGAACTGAACTGAACTGAATGATTAAATCCTAAAATGTAAATATCACTACACTCATGCTTATGTTTATGTATTTCAGTGGAACCAGTAAAAATCAAGATATCTTCGGAAGCACTGGTAAATCTACTTCAGTAGCATCTAAATATTTTAAAGATATATTTCTTAGGGAATATAGAGTTTGAGTTCCACATGGGAAAGTGAAGGAAAAAAAAAGTGGACAATGGGAATTCCCTGGTGGTCCAGTGGTTAAGACTCCCTGCTTCTAATGCAGAGGGCCTGGATTTGATCCCTGGTGAAGGAACTAGATCCTACATGCTACAACAAAGTTCCCTGTGTACTGAAAACAAGACCCTATGCAGCCAAATTAAAAAAAAAAATAAAGTAGACAAGAGACTACTTCTGGTGTTATTAATTCATATTTTTGCCTGGAATTATAAGCTAGTGGGACTGTAATTCATAGCCTTCTAGGGTCTGCCAAGTAGCCATGCATGGGCTGCATAGCCCTTACTGAAAGACTTCTCTGGTTCAGTTGGATCCTTCTATTATACCTGTTTTTTATACCTTGAATCTTTTTCATAATACCTAACATATTTGTAATACTTTGCCCTTCTATTTCATTTATTAGACAGTAAGTCTTATAAGTGGAGAGATTGTGCCATTCTTGACTGGAAAAGTGCCATCAGTATTTAAGAGTAACTAATAGAAAGTGGGGTTCTCAAGGCAAGAATACTGAAGTGGTTTTCCATTCCCTTCTCCAGTGGACCACATTCTGTCAGACCTCTCCACCATGACCCGCCTTGGGTTGCCCCATGGGCATGGCTTAGTTTCATTGAGTTAGACAAGGCTGTAGTCCTAGTGTGATTAGACTGACTAGTTTTCTGTGAGTATGGTTTCAGTGTGTCTACCCTCTGATGCCCTTTTGCAAAACCTACCATCTTACTTGGGTTTCCCTTACCTTGGGCGTGGGTTGTCTCTTCACATATTCTCCAGCAAAGCACACCAGCTGCTCCTTACCTTGGATGAGGGGTATCTCCTCCTGACATCCTTACTGACCTTCATTGTGGGATGGCTCTTCTAGGTCCTCCTGCGCCCACCCGCACAACCACCACTCCTTGGACATAGGGTTGCTCCTCCCGGTCCCGCCCTGGCCTCAGGCATGGGGTGGCTCCTCCCAGCCTTGCTGCTGACCTCAGACGCAGGGGTGGCTCCTCTTGGCCGTTCCTCTTGGCCTGGCACTCTAGGCCGCTGCCCCTGACCTTGGACGTTGGGTAGCTCTCGGCCTCACTTAAGTGTTCCGGCTGCCGCCATGCCTGCACTCTATACAGTCAACAAAAACAAGATCAGGAGCTGACTGTGCCTCAGATCATGAACTCCTTATTACCAAATTCAGACTCAAATTGAAGAAAGTAGGGAAAACCGCTAGACCATTCAGGTATGACCTAAATCAAATCCCTTATGATTATACAGTGGAAGTGAGAAATAGATTTAAGGGTCTAGAACTGATAGATAGAGTGCCTGATGAACTATGGACTGAGGTTTGTGACATTGTATAGGAGACAGGGATCAAGACCATCCCCTTGGAACAGAAATGCAAAAAAGCAAAATGGCTGTCTGGGGAAGCCTTACAAATAGCTGTGAAAAGAAGAGTAGTGAAAAGCCAGGGAGAAAAGGAAAGGTATAAGCATCTGAATGCAGAGTTCCAAAGAATAGCAAGGAGAGACAAGAAAGCCTTTTTCAGCGATCAATGGAAAGAAATAGAAGAAAAGAACAGAATGAGAAAGACTAGAGATCTCTTTAAGAAAATTAGAGAACCCCAAGGGAACATTTCATGCAAAGATGGGCTCGCTAAAGGACAGAAATTGTCTGGACCTAACAGAAGCAGAAGATATTAAGAAGAGATGGCAAGAATACAAAGAAGAACTGTACAAAAGGATCTTCATGACCTGGATAATCATGATGGTGTGATCACTCATCTAGAGCCAGACAGCCTGGAATGTGAAGTCAAGTGGGCCTTAGAAAGCATCACTACGAACAAAGCTAGTGGAGGTGATGGAATTCCAGTGGGGCTGTTTCACATCCTGAAAGATGATGCTGTGAAAGTGCTGCACTCAATATGCCAGCCAATTTGGAAAACTCAGCAGTGGCCACAGGACTAGAAAAGGTCAGTTTTCATTCCAATCCCAAAGACAGGCAATATCAAAGAATGCTCAAACTACCGCAAAATTACTCATCTCACACACTTGTAAAGTAATGCTCAAAATTCTCCAAGCCTGGCTTCAGCAATACATGAACCATGAACTTCCTGATGTTCAAGCTGGTTTTAGAAAAGGCAGAGGAACCAGAGATCAAATCGTCAACATCTGCTGGATCATGGAAAAAGCAAGAGAGTTCCAGAAAAACATCTATTTCTGCTTTATTGACTATGCCAAAACCTTTGACTGTGTGGATCACAATAAACTGTGGAAAATTATGAAAGAGATGGAAATACCAGACCACCTAACCTGCCTCTTGAGAAACCTGTATGCAGGCCAGGAAGCAACAGTTAGAACTGGACACGGAACAACAGTCTGGTTCCAAATAGGAAAAGGAGTACGTCAAGGCTGTATATTGTCACCCTGCTTATTTAACTTTTATGCAGAGTACATCATGAGAAACGCTGGACTGGAAGAAACACAAGCTGGGATCAAGATTGCTGGGAGAAATATCAATCACCTCAGATATGCAGATGACACCACCCTTATGGCAGAAAGTGAAGAGGAACTAAAAAGCCACTTGATGAAAGTTAAAGAGGAGAGTGAAAATGTTGGCTTAAAGCTCAACATTCAGAAAACGAAGATCATGGCATCTGGTCCCATCACTTCATGAGAAATAGATAGTGAAACAGTGGAAACAGTGTCAGACTTTATTCTTTTGGGCTCCAAAATCACTGCAATGGTGATTGCAGCCATGAAATTAAAAGATGGTTACTCCTTGGAAGAAAAGTTATGACCAACCTAGATAGCATATTCAAATGCAGAGACATTACTTTGTCCACTAAGGTGCGTCTATCAAGGCTATGGTTTTTCCAGTAGTCATGTATGGATGTGAGAGTTGGACTGTGAAGAAGGCTGAGTGCCAAAGAATTGATGCTTTTGAACTGTGGTGTTGGAGAAGACTCTTGAGAGTCCCTTGGACTGCAAGGAGATCCAACCAGTCCATTCTGAAGGAGATCAACTCAGGATTTCTTTGGAAGGACTGATGCTAAAGCTGAAACTCCAGTACTATCGCCAGGTCATGCAAAGAGTTGACTCATTGGAAAAGACTTTGATGCTGGGATGGATTGGGGCAGGAGAGGAATGGGACGACCGAGGATGAAATGGCTGGGTGGCATCACTGATTCGATAGATGCAAGTCTGAGTGAACTCTGGGAGTTGATGATGGACAGGGAGGCCTGGCCTGCTGCGATTCATGGGGTCGCAAAGGGTCAGACATGACACGAGTGAGCAACTGAACTGAAACTGTATAGAAAGTTGATGGTTAACAGTTTTTGTACATGGCTGAATAAAGAGTGCTAGGGAATTTTTGAAGCTTATACCATTCTATAACAGCATACATTCTCCATATTTTCAAGTTCTTTGATGGTGTAATTTCAGATAGGTCCATTTTATGGGGGCTCAAAATTTTTATAATTGTCCTATAAATCTATCTTGTTAATATGTACATCTCTTGCATATAATTTGAAACTTCATAATGAATTTAGTGAACAGAATACACTTAAGATTTTTCAACATATATTACTAAAATAGATTTAAGTCTCAAGTTGTTAATTTTTAACTTCTTCCTTCACTATTATAGTACCAACAATATTGCTCTACAAACATAAGGAGAGATTATATTTGTCTGAGAGTCAAATGATGGTGCCCTTCACGAAAAAGAGCTTTTTTCTGTCAGAGTTTCCCAGGAACTAAAATTGATTTGATCAATTATCATCCACACTGCAGTTTCAATGAAAATCTAGATTTTCATGTCTCTGAAAACTTAGTGATCAAACAGGACATCTGAACCACATTCTCCTTGTGCTTTGTCAGTTTGTGAAACCTAAGATAAGATGCTTTCTATAGACATTAAGCTCTATGATCTATTCCAGGAAAGTAATTCCTTAATTCCTAAAGTACCATCATCTATCTTCTTCCATCTGTCAGGTTAAGACATAAACTAGATCAGAATTATTTTGTGATATGAAGAACATTTCATTTCATCTTCATGAGGCTATCTGAAATATGTCCCTAAAGTGTCAAAATTGGCTTATATCATTGCAAAATATAAATTAAAGTGTCTACTTATTGGAGAACCTATTAAAGTTTATACTATTTCAAAAATTTTAAAAAGGAACCAGGATAGTTGTGGCAAAAATCACAAAATTATACAAGAATATTCTTTTTTGAAATGCATATGATTATGTAAGTATAGAATCTTTATGACTTAAAAAAGATCACTCAGGCTAAATATAATAGTGGTAATACATGACTATCCATATCACACACACACACATACACACACACACTAAGCTCTATAGAAATAAAATTCAATATAATGCAAAATAGCACCATCATCTTTTAAATTCCATGAAAATAACCTGAATTCCCCTCACATTCACTAGTAAAGTCTTTTCCTCCAATCTTTTCTTGTTTAATCCTTGTATCTTTTTAAAAAAATAGACTTTATTTTTAAAAGCAGTTTTAGGTTTCCACAAAAATTGTGCACAAATTATAAACTTTCCATATATACTCTTCTCCTGAATAGGTTCTCCTATTAACACTTTGATACATCTTACAATAAATAATATTGATACATTATTATTAACTGAAGCCTGCATTTTACATTATTGTCAGCTCTTAGCATTCTAATCTTTTTACATCTTCAAGATAGAGCAAGTTTTCTTTCAAATATTTAATTACATTCTCCCATTTCATTTAGGTAAGTATAATTTTAGCATTTGTTCAGAAGAATAATTTCACTGAAAATAATTTATTCCAGACTAGCAATTTGCCAATCATATATTTTTGACTATTGAGATCCTAAATATAAACTTTAGAAGATTAATTATTTCTTTTTCTCAAACTGTAGCGTGCCTTACTGTTCTTTAGTTCATAGGCCAAATTGTATCATATAATAAATTACCTCTGGTGTGGAAAATTTTGTAAATGTTTCATCCTGAGACCATCTTTCAGTCTCTGTCCCAGAGAAAAACAGAAGGAATTTCTGGGTACACATGCTGGGTCTTAGTGTCAGGTGATTTTAAAAGTGTCACTTTCTTATCTTCCAAAACTATTGTTAATGTTTTTGAGCTTTTACCTATGGAATGCTGTGTCCACATTTGAAACACAATATTGGAGTGTTTTGCTCTTTGAAGGTAACTTCATTGTTCTGAATATAGCTCATTATATAGATGCTACCTAAATCTACAGAAACTTTTGACATACAGAAGTTTTTGACAGCTGTTTGAATTTTGTATTTGTATTCAGAGAAGCGGATAATCCCCACTGCACAAATAACAGAGATTGGTGACTCGGTAATGTTTTCAAAGGAAAAACTAAGAGCCACAAGGCAAGTAGTGATTATCACTGAGATGTGGGAGTGATTTTTGTTTCAAATATCAGGCTCAAAGTCACAGTGACTGTCGGCAATAATAGGTAGATTTTAGAAAAAAATGAAGTCCAGCTACTTTGAATGTTCAGAACAAAGGCCGCTGTACCCAGGAGAAAAGAGATATAAAGTCTTACTCATGTTTATTCCAACTGGGTTAGTTTCTCTGTTTTCTTAAGATCATTATTAAGGGCTCTGATTCTGGCAGAGTACAGTAGGTATTACATATTATATTTTTTCAAAGCAAAGAAAATTAAAACATTTTCCTCCAGTTTATCAGGACATTACTGTGTTACACTCTACTGAAAAATGCTTATTAATACTCTCAAAAATAGTTGATATGATTTCCATAGCCAAATGTTACTGCTCAGTGCATGGGTGGCAAGCTCGCTTCATCAGGTTTTCCTCAGATTTCTGTCATTCAAAACTGCGTTTTAAGACCATAACCATTCACCTCATTCTCTCATACCAGACTACCAGCACTATTCCTTCTAAATTTAGATCCAAAAAGAACATTCCTGCATAGAAGCCAAGAATAAAGCCAAGAATGACTTTTAGCTAATAACTTAAATCATGTAATTAGAAAAGTGTGTGTTAGTCGCTCACACTGATTCTTTGAGACACCATGAACTACACAGCCTGCCACCAGGCTCCTCTGTCCATGGACTTCTCCAGGCAAGAACACTGGAATGGGTTGCCATTTCCTTCTCCAGGGAATCTTTCTGACTCAGGGATCAAACTCGAACCACCATGGGAGCCCACTTAGAGTGGTGTCCTTCAGATTGACTCTATTCTGCTCCTTCACTGAATATCATCATGTCTCAAAATATTTTGGAAGTCCCCTTTGTAACTGTCTTAAAAGCTAGTTTCTAAGCCACTGAAAGCATCACTGACTCAATAGACATGAGTTTGAGTAAACTCCAGGAGCTGGCGACGGATAGGGAGACCTGGTGTGCTGCAATCCATGGGGTCGCAAAGAGTCGGACACAACTGAGCAACTGAACTGAACTGAACTGAAGCCACTGAAGAAGATGTGCTGTGTTATTTTGTATCTCTCCTGTTTTGTAAAATGCTGCTGTTCATCATTACAGATAGCTTTCAGTTGTTACAAAAAGTAAAGTCAGATCATAAAAGGCAAACAACTGGTACCTTGAAATTCCACAGTATAATTGTCTCAAAACAATTCAAGAAGCACAAACTCCAAATTCTAAAAATACAGTGGCATTACTATTTAGATTATGAAGTACCTCCTCCATAAAATAATTAAATAAATGTTTTATACAATTTCTGCTTATCTAAAATATGTTTTTTTCATCTTATAATCACAGTTTTATATGGTGAATTCTACACTCAATGAAATATCATTGCTATTTAATTAATTTTCATCACTGGTTAAAGCTGTATATATGGCATGAAATGTAAGACAGAAGAAACTCTTTTGGAATGCAACTTGTTATATCAGACATGTCTAAATTAATTCAGGTTTTCTAAGATTCAATTAATAACATTTATATTTCATTTTCAACATTGATAATTATGACAAAGATCTTGGATATATGTGACAATTTCCTTGTATACGAATAGGAAAATTTCACATGCTAAGATACATGCAGTGTGTCAGCCTCTGTTGGAATTTGTGCATAAGTTTTGCGTCATCTATATATAAATACAAATATACAGTTTATGTATATGCTGTAGATATATTTTTAAAGTCTCCTCATTTTCTTCCTAACTTACTCTGAGAAAAAGAATTATAACTTAAGTTTCACACATTCCTAATCAAACATTTTCAATTGCAAATAATATTTTCATTGATGTGCTTTGAGAGAACTAAAAGATAACAAACTAAAAAATGCTTTGCTATTAGAATATGCATGTAACACCATACAATTACAAAGGATAAATGAAGTTCCTAGTAATCAATCCAAATTTGATAGCTAATACAGACATTGATTTTTAGAGGATAATCATCTTATATCAATAATCATCCTATCAAACTACTGCCTGTGAGATGATTTACTGAGTCCAAGGTTTCAGATGAAATACCAGGGGTTCCTGTTTCTTTTTGTGTGCTTTTTGTGACCAAAGATAGCTTCTTCCCTATCTGCTCAGCTTCAGCCTTTCCCATTCTGGTAAAACATTTCTCAAGTTGGATCAAGTTTATAGAGGAACCTAGAAAAAGAATTCAATAGTTCAGCAATATCAGGGTTCCATCTGTGCCTGTGCATACACATTTCTATGTCCTCAAAGTGTAACTTGGACCTATACTGAGGTTCAGCAGACTTTGTCCCTCTATCTACCTTCCCTATGCAGATTAGTCCCCCAATTAACCTGCCTATGAGGACTGAGTTATCTATCATGACTGATGCTTTTGGTGGCTCCTATACTAATTAAGGACTTCCCTGGTGGCTCAGAAGGTAAAGCGTCTGTCTACAATGTGGGAGACCCGGGTTCAAGCCCTAGGTTGGGAAGATCCCCTGGAGAAGGAAATGGCAATCCACTCCAGTACTATTGCCTGGAAAAATCCCATGAACAGAGGAGCCTGGCAGGCTACAGTCTATGGGGTAACAAAGAGTCGGATATGACTGAGCAACTTCACGTACTAATTAATAGTTATAAGATACTCTCCATATATGAATCACATGAATCATAGACTAGAAAGAAGCTAAAAATATCATTTCCATCACCATTTTTGTTTTTCTTTTTTTCTTCCACAAAAGATATGATTGATGGTTCAGAATTATTTGTAGTCCATAGACTTCTAGGGACAGATATCCATCATACATGCTAGCACTAGTTCAAATAACTTCTTATCTCTTCACTGCTTCTAAGGAGTTTCAATACTTTTCTTTATACTACGAGTGTTACACAAAAGCTAAATAAATAAAATGAAACTGCAGAGTAGACACATCAAGACAGATCATACTACTTTTTAGGTGCAAATTAGTAAACCTCAGAAGGACTTTCAAAAAACCTCATTGTACAGTAATAGTATTTCCTGGAGAAATTTTACAAATTGTTTCTTGCTGCCTCTACCTCTCTATCTGCATATTTTTCTTTGACTTGAAATAACATAATCTGTCCTGTAAAGCCTTGGGATTACCAGCTTTCACTCTTACTGGGTAATTACGATCTTGTGCGTGCTTGTTCAGCAATACACAAGGGAAGCTTAAAGTGTGTGTGTGTGCATGTTCAAACTTTCATGAGTCAAGTACCCACTGCCTGAAGTTATATAATGTAATATGAGTGTGAATGAGTGTTAATCGCTCAGTTGTGTCCAACTCTTTGGGATTCCTTGAACTGTAGCTGGTCAGGCTGCTCCAGAATTATCTTACCTGGAATTTTCTAGGTAAGAATATTGGAGTGTGTTGCCATTTCCTTCTCCAGGGGATCTTCCTGACCTAGGGGTTGAACCCAGGTCTCCTGCATTGCAGGCAGATTCTTTACTGTCTGAGCTACCAGGGAAGCCTAATAATAAGTATAGTATGATATACATTTAGGGAATGCCTTTTGAAAAATACAACGTTCTTGAAGAAAATATGGCCTATCTTTTGCTTTATAACTTTTATTTTGTATTGAGAACTACTAACAGAAAGGAATGCTAGGGAGATGCTCGTTACCTCTTTTTGTTACTTCTGTTAAAATTACCTGAGAATAATTCCTGAAAGCTAAACACCAAATTAGACTATATTAACTGCACTGACAGCTCTGATACATGTTATTTAATGATTTTTTGTTTTCCAAAGAAGGTTCACTTATGGTAAAAGACCACATACTATATCTGTGAGTTCTATAATTTTACTTAACCACAGTGATAACTTAGTTGGAGTTTCTAATTAAAGTGCTATGACTATCATGTATGCAGATTCCATAAATATGATAAGGGTAACTGCCTGCGTCACATGGATTTGTTTATACTAGAAGACTAAATTGGAAAGGCCTCTTGCTGAGTTGTTTCTTCTCTATTTCTGTACATATAATTTATAGATGCAAGAATTCTGCTTGCAGATTAAGGAGCAGTTGCTCCTGTTTACTCTAGTCATTTTATATTTTGTATGCTCAGATAAAGCACTGCATTCCTACTGGGCAACATTTAACTGTAAGAAATAGGTTGAGGGTGTTTCTGATAGTAGGAACAAAATAAGATATGAGGAGCAAAATAACCAACGATGCCAACAATTCTTAATCTTCTCTGCTTGCTTTGGACCCTAGAGGGAATTTAAGAATTAGGATGATGCCACCAAACCAATAGGGTGATGCCACCAAACCAAGGAGGAAAGTTGATTCTAACCTTTTCCCCTTTCTCTGATGTTGCACACGGGGAAATGATTAAAGGAGGAAATGCCTTTCTTATGTTTGGTTCTAATATTTAAATTCAAGCACCAAAGTTTTACCCCATAACAGTATAAAGAATTCATTTTTTTCTCAAGTTCTTTAAAGCTATCAGTTGTTCTTGAATGTGAAGAGAGATGCTACCTAAGTTTCTCACAGATCATACTGAGATCAAAAGGAAATAAAAATAAAATTATATTAAAAATGTCATCATGCACCATTGCACATGTCTTCCAGCCATATGAAGTCCTATGAGATAGTCAAAGCACTTTTACTTACAAAGTACGTTTTTAATTTAAGGAAGTCCTTAACAGTAAGACATTTACAAAGTCAAGGAAACAGGCTAAGTTTAAGTTACTATGAGTTTCCTCACACATATATGAACTGAAACAAGCTTCCTACACTATCATGCAGTTGAGTACTGAAATTAGAACAAGAGCCCACAACTCTGTCCTGAAATGAAGCAGTCACTTAGCAGCAGGTATCAAACTGGTTAACAGGACGATGAATATAGTATAGATGAGCATTCCCCATCTCCCCTGAAAATGCTATTCAACTTTATATGGACTGGTATCATCTGCACCCTAGTCTTGCTTTATGGCATAGATAACATTAGGAATCAAAAATTTTAAATGATCCAATCAAAAAATGGGCCAAAGAACTAAATAGGCATTTCTCCAAAGAAGACATACGGATGGCTAACACACACATGAAAAGATGTTCAACATCACTCATTATCAGAGAAATGCAAATCAAGACCACAATGAGGTACCATTTCACACCAGTCAGAATGGCTGCGATCCAAAAGTCTACAAGCAATAAATGCTGGAGAGGGTGTGGAGAAAAGGGAACCCTCTTACACTGCTGGTGGGAATGCAAACTAGTACAGCCATTATGGAAAACAGTGTGGAGATTCCTTAAAAAATTGCAAATAGAACTGCCTTATGACCCAGCCATCCCACTGCTGGGCATACACACCGAGGAAACCAGAAGTGAAAGAGACACATGTACCCCAATGTTCATTGCAGCACTGTTTATAATAGCCAGGACATGGAAACAACCTAGATGTCCATCAGCAGATGATTGGATAAGAAAGCTGTGGTTCATATACACTATGGAATACTACTCAGCCCTTAAAAAGAATAAATTTGACTCAGTTCTAATGAGATGGAGGGAATTGGAACCGATTATACAGAGTGAAGTAAGCCAGAAAGAAAAACACCAATACAGTATACTGACACATATATATGGAATTTAGAAGACAGTAATGATGACCCTATATGTGAGACAAGAGACACAGAGGTACAGAGTGGACTTTTGGACTCTGAGGGAGAGGGAAAGGGTGGGATGGTATGGGAGAATGGCAATGAAACATGTATATTTTCCTGTAAGAAACGAAACGCTAATCTATGTTCAATGTAGGATGCAGGAGGCATGGGGCTGATGCACAGGATGATTCAAGTAGAGGATGGGGGGTGGGAGGTGGGAGGGGGATTCGGCATTGGGAGATTGTGTTCACCTATGGCTGATTCGTGTCAATGTATGGCAAAACAAATACAGTATTGTAATTAAAAAAATAAATAAATTTAATTAAAAAAAAATTTTGTTTAAAAGATGCTGATAACTTTGTATCCATCACTTAGGTCAATGTTATACAAATACATCTTTCTCCCGCAGAAACTTAGCCTTCTTATTTGTCTCCAAATATTCTGAAATGTAAACATTAAAAAGGAAAGAAGGAAATACTGGCAGCTAGTTCATTGTTACCATGTTTCATTTTGCTCCTTTTAAAACCTCAATACTCCCTGAAAACTTCTTGCTTTCCCCCACAGAAAAGCATCTTTGGAGGATGGACAAAGATGGGATAACCTAGGGAGAAAAAAGTGTAGCGAATATAGTTAACATTAACTATATTGTTAGGGTTATATACTCACTTAGTGAACGTCTATTCATGCAGTGACCTTGCTTAAACCTGCATAGTTTGCAAGATACAAATAGAATCAAATTATAAAATAGTGACACAGGTGCTGGCTGAAAGCCTGCTCAGAATTATTAAGGAGTAACTTAATAAAATTCTACTTTTTAGGAAACTGTGTGATACAGTTTTTGCATTGTTCACCACCATATTCTTCAGTTCAGTTTAGTCGCTCAGTCGTGTCTGACTCTGCGACCCCATGAATCGCAGCACGCTAGGCCTCCCTGTCCATCACCAACTCCCGGAGTTAACCCAGACTCATGTCCATCGAGTCAGTGATGCCATCCAGCCATCTCATCCTCTGTCGTCTCCTTCTCCTCCTGCCCTCAATCCCTCCTAGCATCAGAGTCTTTTCCACTGAGTCAGCTCTTCACATGAGGTGGCCAAAGTACTGAAGTTTCAGCTTTAGCATCATTCCTTCCAAAGAACGCCCAGGGCTGATTTCCTTCAGAATGGACTGGTTGGATCTCCTTGCAGTCCAAGGGACTCTCAAGAGTCTTCTCCAACACCTCACTTCAAAAGCATCAATTCTTTGGCACTCAGCCTTCTTCACAGTCCAACTCTCACATCCATACATGTCTACTGGAAAAACCATAGCCTTGACCAGACGGACCTTAGTCGGCAAAGTAATGTCTCTGCTTTTGAATATGCTATCTAGGTTGGTCATAACTTTTCATATTCTTATCAGGTATTAATAGGATGGTGTCTAGCAGATGGTACCTGAACTTCAATAAGATAATAAACAGCTATTCTACCAGTTAAGTGAGTCTATACAGACATAGCTATGAGAATTGCAAATCAAGTTATGTGAACTATAGTGGCTCACAGGCAAATCCAGAGAACAAGGAAAGGGAGTGGTGTTTCAGGAAAGGGGCAGAATTGGGAGGAACTGTAATAATCAGAGTCTGTTGGAAGAAACTGTGAATCCAAAGTATGAAGGTTCTCATTGGTTGGGCTACTATCCTCTCTGATTGGCTGGGCTATTCAGGAGACAGAGAAGTTTTCAACTTCCGCAGATGGTAAAGTAGGAGACAACTTCTAGTGGGAGATGTTAACAGGGGTCACTTTGGAGTAATTGACTATGAATGTGATAGCTCCTCCTACAGGCCTGCCCTACTTTCAGTTTTAGTTGATGTTTCTTTAATGAATTATACAAATAGGTTGTCAAAAATTATTTATGAGGGGATAAATGAATAGTCCTTTTTGTTGAAAATCAGAAAGTGAAAACTGCATAAGTTCCTATTGAAACCTACAGAGACAAATCCCTTTACCTCACTTACTCATTTGAAATAAATGTAACAAATTCAAAGAGACTAGAAAATCCCTAGATGATTTCCAGCTTTAAAAAAGTACACATATTCTGCAATTGTAGAACCTTTTTAGCATAAGTATTTCCAATCAAAAAGATAGGAGATTAACTCAATTTACCAGTAACAAATAATAAAATGACTCATTATAAACTAATTCTGTACTCAGAATGATTTCATTTATCACCAGTTGAAAAGTTCTGTATTAATTTTGTCCTGCAAAACTGTTTCTTAGAGTCCTAGTTTCTTGATGAGAGTGCTCAAACATGAATGAAGAAGAACATATGTATAGTAATATTAGTTTCTAGTCAAGCCTGCAAGTGTTGAGTAATAGCAAATTAAACTGTACCACAAATTGCTTTCTGGGTTGCATTTAATTTACCCTCTAAACCTTTATGAGTTTTACTTGACTCAGGATTTTATTAAGAGGAAGAGTACTCATTGATTTTAGATGGCAAGAAGCTATTGAGGAACTTGCTATTGAATTGAATCAGTGGTTTTAGCTGAACGTGTGTTGTCATTAAAAATTCCTCTTTCCATAGCTTGCAACCTAAGACTATACTCGTAACAATTACTTTTAAATTTTAAATGGAAATATCTTCTCTTAAAAATAAGAAAGTACAAAATGTTCCTAATTAATGTTTATAAGAAATATTTGAATTCATATGCAGTTTACAGTCTCCAGAGTTTTTTAACCATTTTTGGTATAATTTTCTTTGCTACTTGAGACAAAAAATATGTGAAAATATTATTTCAAATAAAAAGCCTATATTCATTGGATTTAATGCTGAAATAAAGCAAAAACAAGTTTATATATGGAAATTTAACACTGTTTTTACTTTATCATAAATAATTTCTGGCTGATGTGTTTGTGTGTGTGTGTACTACTTAGAGATTTTATATGTATATATATATATATATGATATTTTATTTTTAAATATGATTAAAAGAACTAAATTAAAATAAGGAATATTTATTTGTAAAGGTATTTTAAAAATTTTCTGTGGATTTAACCATATTTAAATAATCCTAGAGCACTTTTCTCTACTTTCAAATAATTTATAATTTTCAAAAATATAATTATTTTAAATGTCACCCATTAACTAGTAAATTTACGTATTTGTCTTGTAATAATTGGCTTAGTCTATGCCATATTATCTTTAAAACTTAGGTAAAGTAGCTAAAAATGAAAGTTAGGGTAGCTGCACAGTGATAGATTTGTTTGCTATTTGAGATCAAGAGAAAGCCCAATTACTGTCTATCAGATGTTCCCTTTCTCTTGGACTAAGTTCTATTTTGCCATAAGTGGTGAGGAAAAATACTTAAAAATAGCATATGTTCTAATATTGTAAATATAATGTATGATACTATGAATATAATATAATTAATAAATAAGATGTATGATGCTCCAGTACTTTGGCCATCTGATGCAAAGAACTGACTCTTTGGAAAAGACCCTGATGCTGGGAAAGATTGAAGGCAGGAGGATAGGGGAACAACAGAGGATGAGATTGTTGGATGGCATCACCAACTCAATGGATATGAGTTTGAGCAAGCTCCAGGAGTTGGTGATGGACAGGGAAGCCTGGCATGCTGCTGTTCATTGGGTAGCAATGAATTGGACATGACTGAGCAACTGAACTGAACTAAACGTATGATAACTTTAGTATAGTCAAAATAATAAAATTTTAAAATATCATAACTCTATAACCAAACAACACCAATTTAAATAATTAATGTATGCAATCATATATTAGCTTACACATATTCACACCTTAAGACACATTAGGTAGTGGTGGTTTAGTTGCTAAGTTGTGTCTGACTTTTGCAACCCCACAGACTGTAGACCACCAGGCTTCTTTGTCCATGGGATTTCCCAGGTAAGGATACTAGAGTGTATTGTCATTCCCTTCTCCAGGAGATCTTCCCAACCCATGGACTGAACCTGAGTCTCCTGTGTCGTAGGAAGTCTCCTATATTTCAGGTGGATTCCTACTGATCCACCAGGGAAGCCCAAATGGTATAAACAAAGGCACTTAAAAAAAAATCAATTCAACTCAGTAAAAATTTTGCTAACCTGATTTTTACACTTAACAATAGATTATCAGTTCAGTTCAGTCACTCAGTCGTGTCTGACTCTTTGTGACCCTGTGGACTGCAGCACGCCAGGCTTCCTTGTCCATCACAACTCTGGAGCTGGTGATGCCATCCAACCATCTCATCCTCTGTCGTTCCCTTTTCCTTCCGCCTTCCATGTTTCCCAGCATCAGGATCTTTTCAAATGAGTCATTTCTTTGCATCAGTTGGCCAAATTATTGGAGTTTCAGCTTCAGCATCAGTCCTTCCAATGAATATTCAGGACTGATTTCCTTTAGGAAGGACTGGTTTGATTTCCTCACAGTCCAAGGAACTCTCAAGAGTCTTCTCCAACATCACAATTCAAAAGTATCAATTCTTCAGTGCTCAGCTTTCTTTATAATCCAACTCTCACATCCATACAGGATTACTGGAAAAACCATAGCTTTAATTAGATGGACTGGGCTTTTGTTAGCAATGTCTCTGATTTTTAATATGCAGTCTAGATTGGTCATAACTTTTCTTCCAGGGAGCAAGCATCTTTTAATCATGGCTGCAGTCACCATCTGCAGTGATTGTGGACTCCACTCTCCCCCTGCCCCAAGCAAAAAAATAAACTCTCTCCATTATTTCCCCATCTCTTTGCCATGAAGTGATGGGACCGAATGCCATGATCTTAGTTTTCTGAATGCTAAGTTTTAAGCCAACATTAACAGAATTTTAAGTATTGTGAATGTTTTAGTTATATGCTATCATAAAATTAAGTTACTTACTAGACATTTCACCATTTTCTACCATTTTGCTATGTTATACAAAGGCACAAAGTACCTTAATAGCAAATCTTTTTGCATAAAAATCTCTCTAAATTAATGGGACTGGGATTGTAGGCTTGAATATGAGTCATTCATTGGTGAATAATATCCTGTACCAGTAAGACACATAAGAGAAGCATTAAAGCAATGGTTGGTATTCTTAGGTGACTCATTCTCTCAGTGAATCTTAAAAAACAGTGCCCAGCACAGAAACGTGTATCTTCTCAGAGCATCTTAAATTGCTGCTCTCCTTCACACTAACTTATAAGAAAAAGTATTGTAAATGTACTTGGTGATGTTTCTCAAATCTAATCAGTGTGATACCTTCCAACTTGCAAGATCCTGGACATTACTGTATTTGTATGGATGGCCCTTTATTTTGGCATAGAGTACAGGGTCTCTGATGGAAGCCTAATGTGGTCAGAATCCATACCAGCATTCCAGAGATAAAATAACAATGATCAGCTTTAAGTCAATGGCACCCCACTCCAGTATTCTTGCCTGGAAAATCCCATGGAAAGAAGAGCCTGGTAGGCTGCAGTCCATGAGGTAGCTAAGAGTCGGACACGACTGAGCGACTTTTTCACTTTTCACTTTCATGCATTGGAGAAGGAAATGACAACCCTCTCCAGTGTTCTTGCTTGGAGAATCCCAAGGATGGCGGAGCCTGGTGGGCTGCCATCTCTGGGGTCGCACAGGGTCGGACACGACTGAAGCGACTTAGCAGCAGCAGCAGCAGCAGCCTTAGTAATTACTGTTGCCATCTTATTTTTCTCTGGCCAGCCTGGGACGTGCAGCTAACTTTGTCAGTGATAAATTAGATACATAAATGTGACACTCAAACCATCAACCAGACTTAGCAAAAATAATAATAATGTTTCCCATGAGAGAAAATAGAAATTGTAAGAAATAGATTCAGGAAAGCAAAATATAAGTGCCCAGGCTTTGGAAAGTCTGAAGTAGTCTCATGATACCATGTGTGTCCCAATTCAGTCAGGCAGAGTTTGACTATATTTATAACCCAAATTGGGGCACATTTCCATGGTGATAACCCAAAATCAAAATTCCCAGAGGCTACAAGTAAAAAGTTCTTTCTTTCTTTAAATATACAAACAATTACAGGTTTCTTGAAAGAACAGTGGGAAACCTTCACTTTCTCTGCAAAGAAAACCCTGTGTTCTAAACTGTTGATCTCCATCCCTCACTCTTATCCCAGAACACCTTCCACTCGAAGAGATTCTGGGCTAACAAACGTACAAGCACAATGGGAGGCATGGCAAGACCGCAGTTCTCTTCCTAAAGAACAACACTTTTTCTGGGGTGAAAGTATTATATCTCTATAATTTCTAAACATTGATACCCCAGAGATTAAAAGAGAATGTATAGATACGAATTTCAAGAATTGGGGCTTCCCTTGTGGCTCAGCTGGTAAAGAATCCGCCTGCAATGTAGGAGACCTGGGTTCGATACCTGGGTTGGGAAGAGCCCCCAGAGAAGGGAAAGGCTTCCCATTCTAGTATTCTGGCCTGGAGAATTCCATGGACAATCCATGGGGTCACAAAGAGTCAGACATGACAGCAACTTTCATGTGTCATGTTTTATATAACAAGAACACACCTTATTTTATCTATCTGAACCTTACAACATCCACTGCTGAAGGCGCTGCTACATACATTTTACAAGACCAAGAACTCCTTCAAAAAAAATGGTGTCATTGTCCAGGACCAGGCTCTACAGAGCAAGCACTCCCAGGCAGGGGGTCTGGTTCTGACTCCTCATCTGGTGCTCTTGGGTAAAAACGGAATAAGTACTATAGTCTTTCATGACACCTATAACTTCTGTTTGTTAATGCAGAAATTATCTTAGTTTTCCTTCATTTTAATTTATTCAAACATTTTCCTTTTATCTACTTTGATAAGCCAACCATTATTTCACTTGCATCAGTCATTATGATGATAAGTTAAAGACTGATTTGCTTGATCAATTTGCTTCCTACTATAATATCCATACTGCAATTCTTAGTCCATATGCATCACCACCCCTACCTCACATTAGACTGATAAATTGTGCACAATTTTGCCAATTAAGACTTAAACATCTTTGAGTCAAATTAATTAGGAAATATTTCCATAAGCCACAGTGGTTTAAACATTATATTACTCTAATTTACAGGGTCTTAGGGCAAATCAATTACACTAGATTTATATCTTATTCTCACTTATAAAGTGGTAAAGAAATATTATAGTATAGTATGTATCAGATGGAATTTAATATGTTGTATTTGAAATAGTTAAAAAAATATTTTCCTTTTTATTCTCAGTGTAATTATAGTACCAGTGTCTATACAAGTAGGTGCTCAATAAATACTAGCTCTACTGACTTTACTACGAGAACTGCTGCATTTAGATACAGCTGATGTTGAGGACTTGGACATTTCCTATGAAAAAAACTATAGTAATTAAAGCAACATTATGTTTAGAAGAATATCACAGATATTAATTTTCCTTTTTACTTCACCTATGAAACAAATGTTTTATAATAGCTTATGTGTGTCTTCCCAAAATGCTTTATGAAGGTTGCAGAATCAATCAAATTGTTCCTTTGTCTTTCTCTTGTGTTTTGACTTCTTTTTACTCATCTGAGCTATCATTAAGAGGTAGTCATCTAGAGGTACACCAAAAATACTTTGATTACTCAAACTATGGAAATTTTAGCAGCTTGTCACTTTAAAAGCAATATTTGACAACTATGTATCATGTGCAGCTGGTCACTGTCCTTAGTACTGTGTTTATTACAAAAGGATTCACTTAATATTCTCCTGGAGAAGGAAATGGCAACCCACTCCAATATTCTTGCCTAGATAATCCCATGGACAGAGGAGCCTGGGAGACTATAGTCCATCACAACACAAAGAGTAGGACACGACTGAGCACACACGCACAAGCACATAATGAATTAAGTGAATACTGAAACAGAAATGGAAGATATTGGCATTATTGCTTTTCCCTCAAGAGTTAAATTCACCTGGGAGAACAAACACTCTAATAAATAAAATCAGTAGCATGGTCTTCCTTAAAAGTAGAAATGCATTTCAGATATTAATTAGATATTAAAATTCAAAATTTCCTTGATATTGTGTAGCACTCTCTAGGCACATTTCAAATCTACTGATGAAGGAAAAATGGTAGGGAGATAGTTGTGCTTGAAGCTGAAGTGTGCTACAATAGACTCAATTAGGACCATTAGGATTATAGTTTATGTGATGTTAACATCAGTTCATTAAAAATGTACTAAACTCTTAAATCCTTTCACACAGGTGATTGAAAAATAATGCAGTGGTATCAGCTCTTCTCAATTATGACTCAGCATGATTTGAACTAGTGACTCACAGGAAATAAACCATGTTCTATTGTCAGTCTATAAAAACTACATTTATAGAGAAGCAGTATGTCTACCTATAATATTTTGTCTCTAAATTCATTTGTTTTCTTTGAAATGGATGCAATAGGTTGTCTATTAAAAAGCACAAATTTTGAGTATGACAAAATGATTGTGCATATAGTATATCTCCATATTATTTATATATTCATAATTTTATTAAATCTGAGCAACATTAGTCATATGTGATGTGATACTGAAAGTTTTTTTTATATCATGGTAGAGTGAAAATTAGGTGTAGTCAGAGGTAAAGCGTAAGTTTACTACTCTCAGATAATTCTGTCAGGCATGAAACTCCACCACACACAGCTGTAAATAGTCTATCTCATACATTGCATCAGCTTGAAGAACATGTATCAAGAGAACTAAGCAATGATATGTGCCAAAAGGCACAATTTTATCTTATAAAATTTATTAAAGTAATGTATACATATTTTAGGTCACTTCTGATGGTGACATTGTGCAAATAGATGCCAAAGTAATATTCCAAACACCTTTCAATAGGGATATTCTATAAATAATGACTGGTAAAAAAATCAGCGCCAGTGGGCAATAATGACTTCATTGCAAAAGCTACCTTAAAACCCTCAACTAAACACAATACTCAGTTATCCACAAGAAATGGAATGCCGTATTGCATTATCTATGTATTTATTCAGATCTATGGAACAACCATTTGTGTATTTCTACTTATTTAACTTTTGTATAGCTTTGACCACTAGCATTATATTTGTATTTCTACAAATTTCAAAGGTTTACTATTAGCGTTTTTTTCTTCTCTTAAATTATACAAAATTGAAATTTTTCTTGTATTTTGCAAGTTGGACATGTCATAGTAAATGACAAATAATAAATGTTTGTTCCCAGATGTGTTCCAAGTATTTTTTATTTTGCCTGGGCATTGTACTGTGTATTAAAGTTGCTTCAGAAAGGATGTTAATGGCGTGTCCTGTGGTCTTCTTTGTAGTCGCAGCGCCGGGTTACCTTTCACCTCCCCGACGGCTCCCAGGAAAGCTGCAGTGACAGTGGTCTAGGGGACCACGAGCCGGTGGGTAGTGGAACCCTGATCTCACACCCTCTTCCTCTGGTTCAGCCACAGGACGAATTCTATGACCAGGCCTCTCCGGACAAGAGGACCGAAGCAGATGGCAACTCTGACCCCAACTCTGGTGAGTCCCCTTAAAAACTTTGCTTGGAGATTTTCCGGTTTTCTGTTGTGCCCTTGAATTTTAACGGTAATCCTGGGGAGCAAGTAAATGGACATTCAGTTGTTTTTTTCTGCTTTTATTGTTGTTTTAATATTTTTTGAAATAGATATAACATGCTTGATATATTGGCTATTAAATTGTATGGTACACTTTTAGTTTATGAACCATGAAAAATTAAAGAAAAAAAATGCTGCAGATACAATTGCAAGAAGTCATTTTTTTGCTTACCATCTACATGTCAAAGATATTAAAATAGGAAGACTTTTAGAGTTTAGAATTGATACAACATAGTTAAGTGGACATAATCAATGACGGAAAAGAAAAAAGTGTCCTGTGGAATTCTATTTTCCAATAAGGACTTTATATGGTGATTGAAACAAGTATGAAGAGGAGTGATAGTGATGAGAGTTTTACTTTTTGCCTATTGAATTTTGTATGATTCTTTAGTCAGTACACTGAAACAGTGAAATGAGTGGGATGGGATTGGCAAAATCTGTTATTCTGCACAGACTTACACCTCATGTTAGAAATCATTGTGCATTCCAGGTAAGCCCTGTGATGGTACTTCTTCTTCAGCCTTTAAAAATCACTGGGGGCAAATGCTATACCTTTTTTGGTCATGCTAATTTTTGTTTCTCTTTAAAAATCACTACCTAGTTCACTTTATTGGAAAAAAATTAGAAGTCCAATTTAATAATTGTTATGTCTAGCTGAAAGTAACAACCATGATTTCTGTTTGACTTGAATTAGAAGTTTTTTCCTAAATCCATCTTGACCTGTTTCTAAATTGTTTATAAGGCAAATGGGATTTAGGGTAACTTTTCCTGTAATGTTCTGGCTGCTCTTCTGATTTCTTTAGATATTATAGTGATTCTGGCAATTCTATGGTTGAAGTAGAACTACCAAGAGGAGGTAAAAAGCATTAAAAGGGTTTCTTAACTAATCCTATTGTGTTAACCTAGCGTTAGTGTTCTCTGCCTACTAGAAATTTAAACTGATTCTTTGATTCCAGGAAAGTGATGGGTATCTTTTGTACATATGCCCCCTTCTAAAGTGTGCCCCAGTCTCTGAAGGTTTTTCTGATGGGTAGTTTTCTTCTCATTGGCATATGCAATTACAATTGCATTTTCTTTCTGCTGAAATTTTTCTCAACCAATCTTTTAGGAAAATCTAAATTCCAAACCAGCTCTGGTCCTCAGTCTTTCATGCCCTGTATCTTGGTCTCATAAGGAAAATATAAGTGCATTTTTGACTTCATATATCCAGAAGGTCAGGGATACTCAAAGAGGCAACCAGTCCTCTCACAGCACTTGGGGGACCTGATTAAATATTCTCCTCGGATCTCTTGGTTCTGATTAGACTAAAAACCATTAACCTAAGTGGTTCCATTGACTCAGCTTTTCCTGGACTTGTGTAAAGAGGTTGGGTATGTAGGACAGTTCTTTCTCAAATGATTTCCCACCCTGCAACTTCCCCTTCTCCAATTTTAAAACATTTTTATTGATATTAAGGCAAAGGTCCTGAAACTGGTTCTTGACCACCTCTTCTGCATGTGGCAGTGGTTGACTCCTCTGGTCTTTGGGCCTCTTCCAAAACTGAGCCAGGAAAAATCCATTTTAAGCATACTGGCACAAATAGGACTTGTCTATATAGTTCACCAGTTATTTTTACAGAAGTGAAGTTTTAAAAAAATGTATATAGCAATATAGTGAAACTAAGCTGCCCTAGGCCAGGACTTTATCCAATATATTTATTTTCTTAAACCTGGGAAATAGCACTGGCTGAGCTACCAAATGGGAAATATGAGAAGTTCTAAAGCTTGAGGTGGTAGGGGGAAATCCTTTCAAGTTTGCTCAAGAATTCTTCAGAGTTTTTAACCAATCCGGTCACATGGAAAAAAAAAAAAAAAAGTCCGTAGGGAATACATACCTTTGCATACTGCAACATTCAACTCAACACAGTTACTTCACTCAGGAGAATCATTGTCAGTGAAATGTGTTAAACCAGACCAGTACTCCTTGATGGAGAATACATCTATATTCTCCACTGAGAAACAAGGTGTCAGATAGGGGAAGAGGAGGCACTCAGAGGGCCCCTGGTGTCTAACAGTTCTTTCAGGATCTCCTGCCTTGCAGGTGGATTCTTTACTAGCTGAATTATCAGGGAAGCACTTTGACACTTAAAGGGACTTTAATTTTAATCTCATGTAAATGTCTGGAGAAGAATTCATTAGACCAGCCTAGAAACATTAAGAGAATCATAACTAAACAGTGATTCATATTGAGATAGCATTATGATATATTATATAAAATCTGCAGTCATGGTTTTGTAATTAACTTTGAAAAATTTGTGGCATGAGATACAGGATAATTGAAGCAATAATCTTCACCAGTATTAATCTTGCTATGTAGATATGAATTGTTTCCTTTTTCTTCAGTGGCATTTTATGTCTGCCTCTTGAAGAGTTTTCTCTTCAAGAGAAGAATCTTAAAGAGTCTTCTCTTCAAGAAGGGCTTCCCTCAAAACTCAGCAGGAGACCCCGGTTTGACTCCTAGGTTTGGAAGATCCCCTGGAGAAGGGAAAGGCTACCCATTCCAGTATTCTGGCCTGGAGAATTCCATGGACTGCTTAGTTGATGGGGTTGCAAAGAGTCAGACATGACTAAGTGACTTTCACTTTCACAAGAGTTATAATTTTATAGCGATCATTCAATATCCATATAAATTTGTATTATCTATAGTTATTGAGTATTGTATTGATATAGATTCCAAGTTTTTAAATATAATGATTCTCAATAAAAGTAATTAAAATTTAGTACAATTTCATGGTAAATTTATCATTATGCATTTTTTTTTAAGGAATTAATACAAATGGTATCATGTGGAGGAGTTTTGGAAACCTAAGGTTTAAAATATCTTTGTTGTAATTTAGTCGCTATTGTGTCTGACTCCTTGGTGACCCCATGGTCTGTAGCCCTCCATGGTCCTCTGTACATGGGATTTCTGAGGCAAGAATACTGAAATGGGTTGCCATTTCCTTCTCAAAGCAATCTTCCCAACCCAGGGATCAAACCTCTGTCTCCTATTTAGAAGGTAGATTCTTTACCACTGAGCCACCTGGAAAGCCCATTTAGTATACACTTAGGCTTTTATATAAAACTCTAGCAACCAAATAGATGATGTCTTTATGTTCTAGACACTTCTGAATCCTAGAGCATGCTTAGCCTACTGGCCCACAAAGGGCACACACACATGCAATATTTCTTGCACTAAGTTTTGTCAGCTTTTCTGCATAAAAAGATTCATCTTACTTGTAAATGGCAGAATAAATCATATTTCCTTTAAAAGTTAACTTATTAATGTGATTATGCACTCCATGTAAAATTCAATAAAACCATTAACTTATGAATATAGTAAGGTGATTTTCAAGCAAAGATTTTAATTTTTAGCACATATAACTAGAGTTATGAAAGGATTTCACTAAGTTAAAAAGAAACCAAAACAACTATGTGATCAGATCCGAAGCAGCTTATTATCACTAATTCAGAATTAAATCCCATTGAGAAACATGAATAGAGTTATATTTTGTATCTGGTGTTTCTTTTAAATGTTAATTTAAAGGATTTTCTTCTATTTAATCACATACAAAATTTCAGATTGTGTTTATGTTTTTAAAGCCCTGTCTGTCTTATGCTTCCACTTCTACCTGAATTGTGTATTAATAAATTGGTGAATTTCTCACTAAGAATATTTTTGATTATTGGTGATATTTATGGGTAATATTTATTGAGGTCTACTTATGAATCAGAAATAATAGTAAATGTGTTAATATATTGTTTATGATTCTACACCAATATTGCAAGTTAGATAGTATTATGAAAGTGTTAGTCTTTCAGCCATGTCTGACTCTTTGTGCCAGGTTCCTCTGTCCATGAATTTCCCAGGCAATAATACTAGAGTGGCTAGCCATTCCCTTATCCAGAGGGTTTTCCCAGCCCAGGGATGGAATCCAGATCTCCTTCATTGCAGGCAGAATCTTTGCCATCTGAACCCCAACTGAATTTCAGAAAATTTTTCTAAAACTACTTTGCAATTAGATTGGGAAACAATGGAAACAGTGACAGACTTTATTTTCTTGGACTCAAAAATCACTGCAGATGGTGACTGCAGCCATGAAATTAAAAGACGATTGCTCCTTACAAGAAAAGCTATGAAAAACCTACACAACATATTAAAAAGTGGAGACATTGTTTTGCCGACAAAGGTTCCTATAGTCAAAACTATGGTTTTTCCAGTAGTCATGTATGGGTGTGAGGTGAAGGTGAAGGTTAAGGTGAAGTCGCTCAGTCGTGTCCGACTCTTTGCGACCCTGTGGACCGTAACCTACTAAGCTTCTCTGTCCATGGGATTCTCCAGGTAAGAATACTGGAGTGGATTGCCATTTCCTTCTCCAGGGGATGTTCCCGACCCAAGGATCGAACCCGGGTCTCCCACATTGGAGGCAGACACTTTAACCTCTGAGCCACCAGGGAAACCCTTATGGGTGTGAGAGTTAGACCAAAAAGAAGGCTGAATGCTGAAGAATTTATGCTTTGAACTGTCGTGTTGGGGGAACACTTTTTAGAGTCCTTTGGACAGCAAGTAGATCAAACCAGTCAATCCTAAAAGAATCAATCCTGAATATTCATTGAAAGGACTGATGCTGAAGCTGAAGCTCCCATACTTTGGCCACCTGATGTGAAGAGCTAACTTACTGTAAAAGACCCTGATACTGGGAAAGACAGAAAGCAGGAGGAAAAGGGGATGACAGAGGACAAGATGGTCTGATGACATCACCAACTCAATGAACATAAGTTTGAGCAAGCTCCAGGAGATGGTGAAGAACAGGGAAGTCTGGCATACTGCAGTCCATGGGGTGGCAAAGAGTCAGACATTACTGAGTGACTGAACAACAACGGACTTTTAAAGTTTACCTGACATCACAGGTTATGCTTTTATTATTCAGAGAAACACCTGCAATATGCACATGTTAAGACAGCATGTAAAAGAACATAGTCATTACTGACATTGAGTTTTCAATTTGGGGGCATGGATTTCATTTTTAAGAAGTTTGAGAAATTGAATAATATGAATTCTAAGATGTGCAACTTGTGAAAGAACTACTGCGTCAAGGATTATTTGACATTGCTGATGAAAATTTAAATCTTAATAGGACCCAACAGATCATACACTATAAACTATTCTATACAGAGAAATAAAAAGGGAAGTGATTGGCTTAAGTTGCATAGCTTGTGAGTCAAGAGTAGAACTCATATGGTCAGACTGTTACTTAATGCTCTTTTCATTGAAACAGTTTTTCTTTATCATTGTCCTTAAACCTTTTCCTTAAAGAGAATCTGTGTGATTAGTTATTAGCAACTGTTTTTCCCATCAATCATTAAAGACTTTTGCTCACCTTCCTATTCTTCTTGCATAATAGTTCCTGACATATAATAGGACAGCATCGAAAAAGCAAGAGAGTTCCAGAAAAACATCTATTTCTGCTTTATTGATTATGCCAAAGTCTTTGACTGTGTGGATCACAATAAACTGTGGAAAATTCTGAAAGAGATAGGAATACCAGACCACCTGACCAGCCTCTTGAGAAATTTGTATGCAGGTCAGGAAGCAACAGTTAGTACTGGCCATGGAACAACAGACTGGTTACAAATAGGGAAAGGAGTATGTCAAGGCTGTATATTGTCACCCTGCTTATTTAACTTATATGCAGAGTACATTATGAAAAACACTGGGCTGGAAGAAGCACACATTGGAATCAAGATTGCTGGGAGAAATACCAATAACCTCATATATGCAGGCAGATGACACCACCGTTATGGCAGAAGGTGAAGAAGAACTAAAAAGCCTCTTGATGAAAGTAAAAGTGGAGAGTGAAAAAGTTGGCTTAAAGCTGAACATTCAGAAAACGAAGGTCATGGCATTTGGTCCCATCACTTCATGGGAAGTAGATGGGGAAACAGTGTCAGACTTTATTTTGGGGGCTCCAAAATCAGTGCAGATGGTGACTGCAGCCATGAAATTTAAAAAAAAAAAACAAAAACGCTTACTCCTTGGAAGAAACGTTATGACTAACCTAGATAGCATATTGAAAAGCAGAGACATTACTTTGCCAACAAAGGTTCATCTAGTCAAGGCTATGGTTTTTCCAGTAGTCACGTATGAATAGGAGAGTTGGATTGTGAAGAAAGCTGAGCACCAAAGAATTGATGCTTTTGAATTGTGGTGCTGGAGAAGACTCTCGAGAGTCCCTTGGACTGCAAGGAGATCCAACCAGTCCATTCTGAAGGAAATCAGCCCTGGGTGTTCTTTGGAAGGAATGATGCTAAAACTGAAACTCCAGTACTTTGGCCACCTCATGCGAAGAGTTGACTCACTGGAAAAGACTATGATGCTGGGAGGGATTGGGGGCAGGAGGAGAAGGGGATGACAGAGGATGAGATGGTTGGATGGCATCACTGACTCAATGAACGTGAGTTTGAGTGAACTCCAAGGAGCTGGTGATGGACAGGGAGGCCTGGCATGCTGTGATTCATGGGGTTGCAAAGAGTTGGACATGACTGAGTGACTGAATATATAAAAATAATCAATTGTTCACAAACACATGAAAATATAGTCATACAAAATAAGTGTTCTATCAAGATAAAACAAATAAACAGTAAAAAGTAGGAAGTGCTACATCATGTTAACTGTGTGTGTTGTCTTCAGTTTGGAGTATTGATTTCCTTTTAATGGTCTATATTTTCCACAATTTTAATAGTGTAGTCATAATTATATTTTTATTTGTAGTTTTCATGGAAAGCATGCAATGTAGAACTGAGATACTCATTCGTAGAGTATCTATTCTTCATCAGGTAAAAATATTATTAAAAATATTTTTTCCCTGTCATTCTTAAAGTTATGAGAGATACATGCTAAGAAAAACTGAGAATTTAAAATGATTGGGCATGATATACAAGCCATCATTTTGGGGAGGAAAAAATAAGCTTAATAAAATTTTTAAACCAGAAAAGTCCAAAAACACATAATGACGCCATCAAATTTCAGTCTTAAGAAATTGTGCTAATCCTAATAGGCAAGAAAAAAATCATTAACCATAACATGCTTTGGGAATTAAAACATGAATTTGATATTCTGAGAATAGTATTTTATAATAATAATTTTGTGAACTGTATTTATTATTTTTAAACATATACTGGGTTGAACTAGTTTTACTGATCCAAAGAAAATTGTTCAGAGGTTTTGTTTTATCACTTGTTGTGTTCACTTCCCTATGGTATTTTTGTAACCAATTCATGATGATTCAATAATACGGGTCTCTGAGTTAATGAATCTAGAGTTCCTCAGAAAATGGTATAGAGAAAAGATAATCAATCATACTGTACTTTAAGGGGAAAAAGGCAACAAAAGAACAAAATTTGATTTTCTTTATGCTATAAAGGCTTATTTATGTTTCTTTATAGCTTTATTAAATTTATTTTTCTAAATACATTTAGAAATTTATTTGTCACTATTTTCCTCTTAAAATCTGACAGGTCAGAACGTTTTCTAGATTAAACTATCTAGATTACAAAACAAATAAACATCTACTCATCTCTTGTGTGTATATATATATATATATATATATCTACAATATATATTCTATTGCTAATTGCCTTCAACTTTGTGCCTTAAAACAACACACTTTCATAATTTCACAATTTCTTTAAGTCAGGATTCTGAACATGACTTGGATGAGTCCTCTGCTCAGGATCTCAAATGCCTATAATCAATGTGTCAGTCAAGCTGTATTCTCATCTGCAGGTAAAACTGTAGAAGAATTTACTTCCTAGATTTTTCAGATTGTTGTTTTTGTTGATTAGTTGCTAAGTCCTTTCCAGCTCTTTTTGCTACTCAATGCACTACAGCCTGCCAGGTTCCTCTTTCCATAATTTTCTCTGGCAAGAATACTTGAGTGGGCTGCTATTTCCTATTCCAAGGGGTCTTCCCAACCCAGGTATCAAACCCACATGCCCTGCATTAGCAGGTGGATTATTTACCCTGAGCCACCTTGGAAGACTTCAAATTGTTAGCAGAATTTATTTCCTTGCAGGTTTAGGACTGAGAACCCCAGCATCTTGTGGGCTGTCTGCTGGCGGCTGCTCTCAGCTTTAGCAGCAACCCTCAAATGTTAGCCACACATGCCTCTCAACATGTGTTCTTACTTCCTCACGGGCAATTAGAGAGCCAATCTCTACAGTGAGTTTCTAGCAATGCACATTTTATATAGGGGTGAAGTCGGTCAGTTGTGTCTGACTCTGCAACCCCATGGACTGTAGCCTACCAGCCTTCTCCATCCATGGGATTCTCCAGGCAAGAATACTAGAGTGGGTTACCATTTCCTTCTCCAGGGGATCTTCCCAACCCAGGGATCGAACCCAGGTCTCCCGCATTGGAAGCAGACACTTTAACCTCTGAGCCAGCAGGGAAGCACTTAACATATTCACGGGAGTGACATTCCATCACTGTTGCCTCTATTGTTCATAGGCAAGTCTCAGGTCCTGCTTACACTCAAAGAAGGGTATACACATAGTCATGAACACCAGGAGTTGGGATCCTGAGCAGTCACTCTAGGGTATTTCTGCCACAATTTATATAAGACTTAGTAATTCTGTTAGAATTTACAAATTAAGAGCTGTCATTTAAGATCCTTTGCTTACACAGGTTTTCCATAATTCATTCATTTATTTGTTCTGTAGACACTCATGCAGAGACTCCTATGTGCCAGGTACTGGATTCTGGGGAAAGGCATTAAAACCAAGTTTTTCTAAACTTAAACAAATTGATATATTAGACTGTGAGAACAAAAGTTCTAATCTAAGTTCCTTGGTCAGAGAGGTCATGAGCAGTTTTGTGGAAATTTGTGAAGTCCTTGAAATTGTTTTGCAATTTATTTTCTCTCAGAGGCAGGCTATAAACATTTCATAGACCACAAAAAGAAGATTAAAAAAAAGATACTGATTTCTTTAGGAAAGAAGATACTGGATACCAATAGCATTAGTGAACTAGAAGAAATGCCAATTATAAGTGTAAAACAGATTTTTTAAAAAGCATTTATTTATTTATTTGGCTGTGTTGGGTCTTAGTTGTGACCCATGGGATCTTTGTTGCATCTTGCTGGATCTTTCCTTGCAGCCTATGGGCTTCTCTCTAGTTGTGACTCATAGGCTTAGTTGCCCCAAGGCATGAGGAGTCTTAGTTCCCCTACCAGGGATTGAACCTGTGTCTCCTGAATTGAAAAGTGGACTCTTAACTGCTGGACCACCAAGGAAGTCTCTAAAGTGGGGTTTAGAATAGAATGTCTTGAATAAGAAATCAATAGTGACACTGGATGAACAGAAATTGAGTAAATAAAATATGTATGTGCCCCTGTGTATGTGTGTGCTCCTGTGTATGTGTGTGCTCCTGTGTATGTGTGTGTATGTGAGCACCTGCTGGGCAGTGCAGGTTTCTTCGTGCTATGAATTGTTAAGGGCAGTTGGGTAGACAGTGAATAGTTCAGTATTTTTGTAGCACAAGCTAGTTATGCTTAGCTCTACCACATGGTCTCAGGTTCCTAACTTTCAAAATGGGGTTATTAGTGTCTTTTAGATTATTGTTATAAAACTATAGTTATTTGATATTAATAATCACTTAGCATAGTATTTGAAACATAGATACTCAACAAATGGTTGATATTCAACTGGTCCAGTCTGTGATAAGAAATGAGCCTAAACTGAGATATAGGTTGGGACCAGATTTAGAATAATGGGCAGGATATGATACGTTCTAATTGAATATAGCCAATAAGATAATAGAAAGACTTGTTAGTCCAAGATTTTAGTTTGCTAGATTTATTAGAAAATTACACAAATAAATAAGAGAATATGAGATAAAAATTCAGAAAACTTTTAAAATTTATTTTTGGGTTCCCTGGGTCTTTGTTGCTGCACAGGGAGTTTCTCTAGTTGTGGCAAGCAGGTGATACTATTTAGCTGTGGTGTGGGGGCTTACTGTAGTGGCTTCTCTTAGGTGGAGCTTGGGTTTTAGACTTGTTGGCCTCAGTAGCTGTAGTTCAGGAGCTTAGTTCCACGTGGCAAATGCGGTCTTCCAGGACCAGGGCTCGAACCCATGGCCCCTGCACCAGCAGGTGGACCCCTAACCACTAGACAACCAAGGAAGTCCCAGGAAACAATTCTTAAAAAACCAAATAAACATTTGCAAGGCATACAACGTTTTTTAGGAACTAGGAGAATGACTATGAGTTGGAAATTGGAAAATGACGATGTAGAAGGTGAATGAAATTTGGGGAGTAACTGTGGGAATTATGAGGATGGACAAGGAATCCAAGAAGGAAATTAAAACACATCTTAATACTTAGGGCAGGCAAAGATGAGAGTAGAGTGGAGTGAGAGCAAAGAGTATTTAAAAAAAGAGAGAAAAAAATAGGGTAAAGTTAAAAAGATATTTGAAAGCTTTGAGGAGGTTTGAGTCCTATACACATTTAGTGTTGGCTTCTTTGGGGAGGCAATGTGGAGTTGTTATTAAGAGCACAGACTGTGGATTCAGAGTATCTAACTCATTGATCCTGGGTCCACAGGACTGTTGGCTTATGATACAGGTTTGATTTACAGGTATCTTTAATATTGTATTATTATTATTAGCAATAGAGAGTGCAAATGTTGATATGCAGATAAATCAAAACAGGTATCGTAAATATTTAGCAAAAGTTGTCAATTAAGTTTTTAAAATTACTATGTTGAGTTTTAAAATGCAAAATCACTGTTATACCCTAGAAGATAAATATTCTAAAAAAGTGTTTCAAATTCTGAATACTTTATATCTTAACTTCCTTTCATGTGACTTTTTTCATACTTATCATCTTTGATGGGCAGTTCTAAAATATCACTGTTTGCTAAAGACTGATAAACTTATACAATAAAGTATATGTTTATGTTCCAGCATATTCATTATTTCACTTTAAATAAATTATGTTCACTTCGTGACTTTAAAGTATTTATTATAATATTAATTATTCACAGTGTACTTTTGTTTTATTACAATTTCATTTTTAAGAGGATTGCAATGAGATGATTTTATGTATTATTACTTGAAGTAGTCAGAAGATGGCTATAAAACCAGCAGGAACACAAGGTTTCTCTGCTGGCAAGTTTTAGATCTCATCAATTTCAAGTGTGACTTTAATCCCAAAAAGAATTAGCTTTGAATACTCATTTATTATAAATATTTAAAAGTTGTTAGTAATATTCTTTTGCATTTGAGCTTATAGGAGTCACTGAAATAGTATGTTCTGTGCTGTAGCAGAAAAATCTGTAGGAACAATACGCCTCCTAGTGTAAATGATGGGTAATGTCAGCTTTCATTCCTGTACTGAGAAGAACTGTATTTCCATAGCTGCCAGCTGCCTTGTGATTCTGCCAAGGGTGGGTAAAGAGGAATGGCATTAGTTAACTGTGAATTGTGGACTTCCTTAGAGGGGGAAAATACATACATACACACACACACACATATATATATATATATATATATATATATTCTTCCTATATCAGTGTTTATAGTAATTTGAGTATTGTAAGTGATAGATAACTAAATAAGCAAATGAGTAGCTATATCTAAAAATAAGGAGTTTCTGGTTTCAGTTTCTGTTAGAAATAGTTTAAAGCCATCTTATAAGAAAAACATGGAAATAAATTGCCAGTTAAAAATATATATATATATACTCAAAATCAAACTAGTGTCTTTTATTTTATCTTGATAAAGAAAAACAAATTAGAGAAAACAAACTGTCCAGGGTTTTAAAATGCTTGAAATTTTTGAAGAAACCACAGATACTTGTCTTAAATGTCCCAAATGAAACTTACCACTATTTTGACACATGTTTCTGTCAGTGGATTGAGAATTATTCTGCTTAGTGTGACTGAAAAATACGTGGATGCCCAGATTTTGATAACTCTTAAGTTGCCAAATGACATACAGGATGGTCAGTTAAATTTAAATTTCATATGAACAATAATTTTTTTCAGTCTAATTATATCCCAAATATTATAATATTGCAGTTTCTTGCAATATTTGGGACATACTTACACTGATTTAAGCATCCATTCTACATTTTATTTTTTTCTGAATCTGGAAACTCTACTCAAAATAAAATGATTTAATAAAATAGTATTAAATGAATTAATCATATAATTTAAGCATTATGAGGAAGTTTACTGATGGCGTGCATCTAATTACAGTTAAAATTGGGCGCAGTGATTCGTCAGCCTTACTTAGAGTTGGACTTCCTTGGTGGCTCAGTGGTAAAGAATCCACCTGAAATGCAGGAGGTGTAGTAGGCACAGATTCAATCCCTAGGTGAGGAGGATCCCTTGGAGGAAGGTATGGCTACCCACTCCAGTATTCTTGCCTGAGAATTCTATTGACAGAGGAGCCTGGTGGGCTACAGCCCATGGGGTCTCAAAGAGTAGGACACAACTAAGTGACCATGCACAGTCCAACACATGTTAGAGATAGTTCTGTGATACTTTCCCAGGTAGAGATGTTATTTCTTTACTTTAAAAAAAAAAGCATCAGTTCATAGTATCCAGAAAATAATCATCAGGTCCAGAAAATAATCATAATGTTAGAGGCTCAGTCTGTGCTTGTATGCAACAATATAAATGCATCACTCCACCACTGAATGATGACCTTTATATTGGTCTTTCCCTGATTGTTGCAAATAGAGAAATTCTGGTTAAAGGTTTTGATGCATGATTTTTTTGTGGTTGTTCAAAGTCTGTTTGATACAACATATTTTATAATTCTTTATGTGTTCATTGACTTTTACATACTTTATTTGCCTTCAGGATCTAATCTATAATTTGGAGGATCTGATTGCTTTGAAGGAAAACTATGTCAACATGGGTAGGAAATAGAGAGAGGGAGAGAAGAGGGAAGCACAAGAGACAGAGTTTCCATTTGTCTGAAATTTTAAGGCTTTTTGCATATCTTAGTAAAGATATCCACCTAGAATACATAAATGCATTTTTTAAGACTTCTCAAGTAAGATGCTGAGAGGAAATGATTGGAGTCTCATTAGACTGAGTACATATAAATGCCTCTTCTGTTTGTCAAGCTTCATGACCTTGGGCAGGTTACTCTGACCCAATGGCCTCATCTGCAGCAGAGGATGAGCATAAGACTTGTAACTCACAAACTTGTACAGAATTTTAGACCAATGCAAGTGACTCAGAACAGTTCTAGGTTCACCGTAAGTCTGTTAGTTATGTTATGTTATGTTATGTTATGTTAGTATTATTGTAAGCGATGATAGTATTATTATAAGAATTAAGTCAAACTAAAGTTATTTAAGCAAACCCTTTGGCTTCAATTCTGTCCCTATAATTGATATACAAGGAAAGAAATCTGAGATTTATCCTTCCTAAATTCTAGTTCCTTCCTGGCTAGTTGAGGAAAGATGGGTGTTTCTTTTTAGTGTATCAAGATAATATTTTAGCTCTGCATTTCATTCTACTTGCATGGGCAGTCAAACTTTGTTTTTAAAATTTTAGCACCAGTTATTTAAAGTATTACATAGATTTAGTCTGAAAGAGCTTTTGAAAGGAGAGAATTTGGCACTTCTATAGGATCACGTCAAGCATCCACAAATAGGTTTAGCTGGTTACATGTAGTTATATATGAGGGATATTAATAAAAACCTCATTATGTCCCAGATTCCCGCAACTAAATCTTATTATGAATTTTGAGCTGTTACAGGTCTATTTCTACTAATTGGCCAGAAAACTCTTTATTTCTTTGTAATTAGTAATAACCTCACTCTCAGATCTACAAACAGGCAATATACTGTACTTGGGCAAGTTTGCCAGTTAATCTCTGCAAATTAAAAGCACAGTTAAAAATAACGTAATAACAATCTTGATTTAAATGCTCATTAGAAGGAAAGAATTAAACCATAAACTTCCTAACTGCAGGCGCTGGTTTCATTGATTATTTTCCCCCATGTTTTTGTGTTTTGACATTAACAGGTATTTTATCATTTCTGAACATTCAAATGAAAAAAACCTTTTGCACTAGGAATAAAATAAGAAAACCTGAACTAGCTTTTAACATATTCCAGGAATGTTAAAAAGTCTCTTTAGTCAAGGGAGGGATTACATTATATTTTGTTTTTAAAGATGCAGTCATAGTCTGAACACAAAGTGACAATCGTGAGACTATGTGTAGGGACCAAAAATAGATAGAGAGTTCCAACAAAACAACCAGCCCAGGCTCAGGAAAGGTAGCATCCTATCACAGGAAAAGTGGTAACTCATTGGAATATTTCCTCAAGGCCTCTTTTTGTTAGGGAAGTATATTTTTAAATGAAATCAAAGAAGAATCTTCATTCAGAAGAGGATGTTGAGTTCTGGTTTAAGCTCCTTAAGAAATAGCTATAGAAAGAATATCTCACTGTAACTCTTCAGTAATCTCTCCTAAGTCAGAACATTATGATTTAAAATAAAATAAGAAGTTCTGGTATTTCAAGCCAGAAATACCAATACTCCACGTGCAGTAAAATCCTCACTTAAGCGACAAGCAGCATAAGAAAGTAAGAAGGGAAATTAGCCTATAGTTTCCCAATTTTATGTGATGCTAGCACAGTCAGAGAGCTTTAGTTCTTTAGTTCTACCATTGTCCTGAGAGTTTTGGATGATGTGAAGGTATTTCATGATGTGCAGGGCCATGGGAACACCTGCTTAAAATAAGGCAAATCGAGGTAGACACTGGCCCTGTACTTTCTGCCTGTCAACTCTTGTGTCTCCTCTCTCAGTACTTCTCTGTCTCTCTTTCACGTGTGTGCTCATTCTTTATGATAATAAGATAATTACCTTAAAGAGAGGATGTTAGAAATATTAAAAATGATGTAAGCAAAATGTCCTGAATAAAGTCTGACAAATAATAGCTGAAAAGTGTCAGTGTTACTGTAAGTAAGGAATGCTATCTCTTCTTGTTGTATCACTGTTCTCACTTCTCATCCTTCCATGGGATGCTTCTAATCAAATTTGAGTTGGTAGACTGCAGAGACAATTTGATTAAGTAAATGAGGAAAAACCTGTGGGATACTTCCATGAATGATGTGCTAGTGCATTTTAAAGAACATAGGGACATAAAATTTGACTGTTCTGACATTTTTATTTACTTTCTAGTTCTCAAAAAGAGTTACATTTAATGTTTTTTTCCAAATATGAAATCAGAGGAAAAACAATATGCATGATTATAATAGTTAAGGTGTTACTGAATGAAGGGCTTCGAGCCACCAGGAAGCCTTAAATAATCTGCCGAATGTATATAGAAAGTATATACTTTCACAGTCTTTAAAACTAAAAGCCCACCACTATCTTCTATTATGTTTATCTTTACATGATAAAAATTCATAAATTATCATGGTACACTAATAAACATTTGAGTTTTAGTGATAGTAACCTGTGGAAAAAATTGCTGTCAAGATACAATGACAAAATAAAACATTGATTTTTATAATGTGTAATATTTTCAAGTTAACAAAATATATATTTTTAGTAATTTACATATTATACTCAAAATGCTATTGCTATAGAAATCAGGCTTTCTATTTCATTTGGAGTGTTTTTCTATTTTCCTTATATCTCTGAATTGCTTGTTTATCTGGCCTCAAATGAACTGCAGGCAGACAGTACTGATTCATGGTTAGACAGTCTACGTGGCATTGACTTTCTCATTTTCACTGAATTGCATGGGCACCTGGAATACAGTGTTTCTTTTCTCCATGGCTAAGCATCCTCTTCCTCTGACTTAGCTACAATGTGCTCACCTTCCAGAGCTCATCATAGATTCACAGTTCTGCTGATGCAAACTCAGAGATCTTACACAGGATGCACCAAGTTGGGGTCTTGATGGAATAAAAAGCAGAGAGCAAGGGAGACCTTGAGGGGTCCCTTAGTCAATTCCTTTGCTAAAATTCAAGGTTATATTCTACAGAGATCAACTCCTTCATCTTTTCCTTATTGACAGTTACATTTTCCTCATCTCACAATTTTCAAGATACTGATTTTGAGCCAAAATATTTTAAATCTATTTCCTAACTATCTTAGGAATGGCTACTTCCTATTTTGTCGTATTGCTGATGGGGGAAGTCAGATGGAGCAGCATGCCTAAAGAGTCCCTCAGTTTGATTCTGGGTCTGAGGGCAGAGCTGTTTTCTATTAGCCTTTAGGTGAGGTTCAAACTCTGTCTATTCCCATTGCCTCTTTCCTAGCAAATTACTTTGGGGAACTGGAGGTCTGAGGGAACAATGTGACTTGTCTTACTATCTGAAAAAGCTGGAACAAAACATTAAGTCTAATGCTGTCTCTCTGTACCAGTAAAACAAACTGAAGATACTTTTTGATACTTAATTTTGTGGTTTTATTTTAAAATGTGTGTGATCATAAATATGTGGGATTTTATACTTATTTAAAAGCCTATAGTCTCCTTAAAGTTTTGAATGTTGGAATGTTTCCCTAGGCAGTAAGAGCAGCTTATGGAAATTATACAATGCATTAAAAGTTTAATCTTAAACCTGATGATACTCTATAAACTCTTTATAATCAGTATCATAGACATTTAAATTACAATTATACTGAAATATTTTTATCAGCTTTTATATGTAGCTCTATCTCTACCTAGAGAGGACAAATATGCCAAAAAATACCAGTTAGGAAACACCTTCCTACTCAGATGATCACAGAGAAGCAAATTTCTTTGCACACTCCTTTTATTCTTTTATTGTGTTGTTCTCTCATTCAAATGTCTTGTTATTTTTTAAATTCTTTCATTTATTCCAAAGTTTTCATTTTTTAATTTATTTATTCAGACATCTGGAAAATTTTCTGAATGCTCATTATATTGCAAGATGTTTGAAAGAGCATCATAAAATGTGCAATATTTTATTTGCTTTAGTTTGCTAACTATTGCTCAATTTATTCATGTTTTCTATGCAAAAGATAATTATGTATAAAATATGTAATCACATAATAATAATTAAATAAATTATTAAATGCTCCCACAAATGACCAATTCCTTTACTGAGAAATTTCCTCAGTCATTTTGATTATTACTTAGGTGTATGCTAGTTCGTGGAGAAGGGAATGGCAACCCGCTCCAGTATTCTTGCCTGGAGCATCCCATAGACAGGGGAACCTGGTGGCTTACAGTCCATGGAGTTGCAAAGAGTTGGACACGACTGAGTGACCTACACACACACGTGTTTGAGCACACACACACACACACACACACACACACACATACAAGTTTGAAAATGTTGCTGCTTTACAGTAGCCAACTATTTGCATTGTATTCCTTCAAAACATGTATAGATTTTGCAACTATTTACCCATAAATCAATTGAATCATGTAAATTTTGAGACTGATTTACTATTTCTGTGAGGTCACTAATCTTTAGGTGTATAAAAGTTGACCCAGCGTCTTTATGTAAGTAAAGTAATTAATTAGGGCAGCACAAAAATTAGGAATTACTTTGGTAAAATGCAGTATTTTATGCCTAAGGAGGCTTTTTTTTTGCCTCTACTATGAGTAGTTTAATTCTTAAGAGCCTCATAACTTTTTCTTCCAAGTACTATAATTATTACCACATGCTTTATGAAAGAAAAGTAGGAAACACTACATAATTTGTAACACAGTTTGAACTTTAGAAATATTTACCATTTACTGAGGGCTTAAAATGTGCTAGTGTGCATACTCAATTCTCAGTCATCTCCAGCCCTTTTCTGTAGCCCTCCAGGCTTCTCTGTCCACAGGGTTTTCCAGGCAAGATACTGGAGTGGACTGCCATTTCCTTTCCAGGAGATCTGAACCTACTTCTCCTGCATTGTATGTAGGTTCCTTGCTGCTGAGTCATCTGGAAGCCCAGAATGTGTTAGGCACTGATACAAATTATTTTCATGGCTGACATAAATCTATCTTGAATATATCCTCAAACAAACAAACAAACAGGCTTACATACATGAATTGTTGTATGAAAGTCACAATACTAATGAGTAGAGGATAGGGTCTTGAATTTAACTTTTGCTATTAACTAATATTTGATTTTAATCTAAATATTTTAAACTAATCTAACAGTGTTCCAGTGGGGATATTTAGTGTTTTAAGAGATCCATTGAAAATCACGCAATTTTGAACTCTTTTGACTGTGAGTAAGATCTGCAATCTCAGACTGATCATTAATTAGAAGAGTTTGTCTTTCATATCATACAACACAAAAGAATCATTGAAATTTTAATATAGCAAATGATTTTTAATGTAAATGTGCAGAAATATTAATACAATGGTTTTCATTCCTTTTTAACTTCTGTTTAACCAGTGTTTAGATAATTTTGGTATGAATTATCAAGCTTCAAATAAAAGAGACATGCTGCTACGTCAGCTAGGATGACCTACTTAAAAGAAAGGCCATCCCCTTATGCTGGAAATAAAAATACTGGATCCAGTTAAATTTGAATTTCAGATAAACAATGAATTTACATGTACTGTGAATGATCTGGGACATGCTCATACTAAAGGAATATTTATGTCTATCTGAAATTCAAATTTAACTACATATCCTGTATTTTATCTGGCAAACTTACATACACCTACTAAAAATATTGATTATGCCTTTCTGTGATTAATGATACCACATACAGATCTGGACCATCATTACAATAAGGGCATTAAGAAAACCTGCTAATTCATCCAGTCTTCCTAAGAAGCAAGTGGACTTCACTCCAGAATTGCAGTACTGTTCTCTTCAGCATATTTTGCCAAGCACTTGTTGCCCTATAGCATATTTAGGAGTTTCCCCAATTAGAATGGAAGCTTTATGAGAAGTTTTGTTTAGTTTTGTATCTCCACTGCCTAGAACAATGCCTACCACACAAGAAATACTCAACAAATATGTGTTGAAGTAATGGATGAATGAATATGAAAAATGCTCATTGCAGTTATACTCACTTTAGATATTCAGCATATATTCAGGAGGGAAATGTATACATTTTCCTTATCACTGATGGATAGACAACACAAAAAATGTTGACTCTATTCTAGAGGCAGTGAATCGGCTATTTATTTTCACTGCCTGTCCTCCTAATTCTGATTTCGTATAGGAAAATATGTGTACAGGTGAGTTTTGTTCCTCTGCAAGCTCTATTCTTTGTCTATCCTTCGTAGATGACAGGGCTGTGTACAACTTGAAGAGCTGCATGAATGCTGAAGGCAGCCCTTTGATTTCCTCTTCACTCCCCCAAACTGCATTTTAGATCCTACAAATCTCGGCAGAACCTAAAGGAGGTGGATGCCCCTATTATCCAGAATAATGAATTATACTTGAAAAACAGAACTCAGTCAATGTTACCCTTGGGGGAAAATAATGGCACTGGAACATTATAAATGAATACTTCTACCCAACACTGGGAATTATAGAAGAGAAACTGAAATCATTTGGACCACACATGACACTGTATAATATTGCTTTTGCATCATCAAGTCTATTAAGATACTGTATGGAAGACATGTTTATTTATCTGGCAAAACTGTTAAATAAAACTGCTAAATAAATAATCAGAGAGTCAGTTCTGCTGAATAGTCTGTCATGTGGACACTTCATTTACTGTTTAGCTGAAGGCTGAACAGGACAGAGCAGGAGCCAAGTAGACAATAACTTTTAAATATAGATGAGGCTTTGTTATTAGGCCTACAGTTCAATATTTGTAAGAGCTGTACTAAAAGTCACAAATCATCCTTTAGTATTTTATCCTTTGTCGTCTTCTTTTGTGTCTTTCTTTTCAGAATTTTAACTCTTAAGCTTTCAATTCAACACTGCAAAATATCATAGGAAACACATACAAGGGCTTTGATGTACTCTTGACGTACTTCTTTTCCTATTTGGAACCAGTCTGTTGTTCCATGTCCAGTTCTAACTGTTGCTTCCTGACATGCATACAGATTTCTCAAGAGGCAAGTTAGGTGGTCTGGTATTCCCATCTCTTTCAGAATTTTCCACAGTGTATTGTGATCCACACGGTCAAAGGCTTTGGCATAGTCAATAAAGCAGAAATAGATGTTTTTCTGGAACTCTCTTGCTTTTTCCATGATCCAGCGGGTGTTGGCAATTTGATCTCTGGTTCCTCTGCCTTTTCTAAAACCAGCTTGAACACTAGGGAGTTCACGGTTCACGTATTGCTGAAGCCTGGCTTGGAGAATTTTGAGCATTACTTTACTAGCATGGGAGATGAGTGCAATTGTGTGGTGGTTTGAGCATTCTTTGGCATTGCCTTTCTTTGGAATTGGAATGAACACTGACCTTTTCCAATCCTGTGGCCACTGCTGAGTTTTCCAAATTTGCTGGCATACTGAGTGCAGCACTTTCACAACATCATCTTTCAGGACTTGAAACAGCTCAACTGGAATTCCATCACTTCCACTAGCTTTGTTCATAGTGATGCTTTCTAAGGCCTACTTGTCTTCACATTCCAAGATGTCTGGCTCTAGATTAGTGATCACATCATCATGATTATCTGGGTCATTAAGACCTTTATTGTACAGTTCTTTGTGTATTCTTGCCACCTCTTTTAATATCTTCTGCTTCTGTTAGGTCCATACCATTTCTGTCCTTTATCGAGCCCATGTTTGCATGAAATGTTCCCTAGGTATCTCTAATTTTCTTGAAGAGATTCCTAGTCTTTCCCATTCTGTTCTTTTCCTCTATTTCTTTGCATTGATCACTGAGGAAGGCTTTCTTATCTCTTCTCGCTATTCTTTGGAATTCTGCATTCAGATGCTTATATCTTTCCTGTTCTCCTTGGCTTTTCATCTCTCTTCTTTTCACAGCTAATTGTAAGGCATCCCCAGACAGCCATTTTGCTTTTTTGCATTTCTTTTCCATGGGGATGGTCTTGATCCCTGTCTCATGTACAATGTCATGAACCTCCATCCATAGTTCACCAGGCACTCTATCTATCAGATCTATTCACTTAAATCTATTTGTCACTTTCACTGTATAATCATAAGGGATCTGATTTAGGTCATACCTGAATGGTCTAGTGGCTTTCCCTACTTTCTTCAATTTAAGTCTGAATTTGGCAATAAGGAGCTCATGATCTGAGCCACAGTCAGCTCCCAGTCTTGTTTTTGTTGACTGTATAGAGCTTCTCTATAACTTTGGCTGCAAAAAATATAATTAGTCTGATTTCAGTGTTGACCATCTGGTGATGTCCATGTGTAGAGTCTTCTCTTGTGTCGTTGGAAGAGGGTGTTTGCTATGGCCAGTGCATTCTCTTAGCAAAATTCTATTAGCCTTTGCCCTGCTTTATTCCATATTCCAAGGCCAAATTTGCCTGTTACTCCAGGTGTTTCTTGACTTCCTATTTTTGCATTCCAGTCCCCTATAATGAAAAGGACACCTTTTTGGGTGTTATTTCTGAAAGGTCTTGTAGGTCTTCAAAGAACCATTCAACTTCAGCTTCTTCAGCATTAAAAGTTGGGGCATAGACTTTGATTCCTGTGATATTGAAAGGTTTGCCTTGGAAACCAACAGAGATCATTCTGTCGGCTTTTAGACTGTATCCAAGTACTGCATTTCGGAATCTTTTGTTAACCATGATGCTACTCCATGAGAAATGCTGGGCTGGAAGAAGCACAAGCTGGAATCAAGATTGCTGGGAGAAATATCAATAACCTCAGATATGCAGATGACATTACCCTTATGGCAGAAAGTGAAGAGGAACTAAAAAGCCTCTTGATGAAAGTGAAAGAGGAGAGTGAAAAGTTGGCTTAAGACTCAACATTCAGAAAATGAAGATCATGGCATCTGGTCTTATCATTTCATGGGAAATAGATGGGGAAACAGTGGAAATAGTGTCAGACTTTATTTTTGGGGGCTCCAAAATCACTGCAGGTGGTGACTGCAGCCATGAAATTAAGACACTTGCTCCTTGGAAGAAAAGTTATGACCAACCTAGAAAGCATATTCAAAAGCAGAGACATTACTTTGCCAACAAAGGTCTGTCTAGCCAAGACTATGATTTTTCCTGTGGTCATATATGGATGTGAGAGTTGGACTGTGAAGAAAGCTGAGCACTGAAGAATTGAGGCTTTTGAACTGTGGTGTTGGAGAAGACTCTTGAGAGTCCCTTGGACTGCAAGCAGATCCAACCAGTCCATTCTAAAGGAGATCAGCCCTGGGATTTCTTTGGAAGGAATGATGCTAAAGCTGAAACTCCAGTACTTTGGCCACCTCATGCGAAGAGTTGACTCACTGGAAAAGACTCTGATGCTGGGAGGGATTCGGGGCAGGAGGAAAAGGGGATGACAGAGTATGACATGGCTGGATGGCATCACTGACTCGATGGACATGAGTCTGAGTGAACTCCGAGAGCTGGTAATGGACAGGGAGGACTGGCGTGCTGCGATTCATAGGGTCGCAAAGAGTCAGACACGACTGAGCGACTGAACTGAACTGAACTGCACTATGACTTTGATTTAGATATTAATTTTTGTATAAATCTAGTGACTTTATATGAGGCTTCGCTTGCTTCCCTGGTGGCTCAGATGGTAAAGCGTCTGTCTACAATGTGGGAAACCTGGGGTTGATCCCTGGGTGGAGAAAATCCTGTGGAGAAGGAAATGGCAATCCACTCCAATACTATTGCCTGGAAAATCCCATGGACAGAGGAGCTTGGTAGGCTACAGTCCATGGGGTCGCAGAGAGTTGGACACGACTGAGCGACTTCACTATTGACTTTATCTTGGGATAGTATATCTTGGGTTAGTTCAGGTATAGATACAATTTTGGCTAAGCATTTTGTCAAGTAATTTTAAAATACTATGTAAGAATTGACAAACCAGTTCATACATATGTGTGTGTGCACTAGTTTTGGAGAATTTGCAAGGAAGTTAATTTGAAATGCAATAAGCATTCCAGGAATTAATATTATTGCTTTATTATAGGAAATTTCAAAGATATATTATTTTGAAATATACTTTAAAGCTGAAGCATTCTGAATGTTTCACTTTCTGATAAATTCCAGAAACTTAGTAAATGTCATGGTTTCATCAGTATATGACAACCTAATTTAGCTGGAACTTTACAGCCCTACTTAGAAGCAAGTATTAAAACAAGAGAAGATACTCTAGAAAGTAGTGCAGTTGTTCTCCACCAGCAGAGATATCTTTGAAAAAAAAAAAGTACATAGAAAACCAGTTGAAAAACATGTACTAATGTATGTTTCCTTAAATGATGGAATTGAGAAGAAATTTAACATGTGTTCTATTTTTCTATATATTTTATTTTTATATTGCCTATTTTTATTTCTTTTTGAGGAAAATAGCCCTTGTTAATAGTTTTTTTTTTTTTTTTTTTTTAACACCGTATCAATGTGTTTTTGGTTCAGTTCAGTTCAGTCGCTCAGTCATGTCCTACTCTTTGCGACCCCATGGACTGCAACATGCCAGGCTTCCCTGTCCATCACCAACTCCCAGAGCTTACTCAAACTCATGTCCCTTGAATCATTGATGACATCCAACCATCTTATCCTCTGTCATCCACTTATCCTCCTGCCTTCAACCTTTCCCAGCATCAGGGTCTTTTCAAATGAGAAAGAACTTAGCATCAGGTGGCCAAAGAATTTGAGTTTCAGCTTCAGCATCAGTCCTTCCAGTGAATATTCAGGACTGATTTCCTTTAGGATGGACTGATTTCCTTGCTGTCCAAGTGACTCTCAAGAGACTTCTCCAACACTACAGTTCAACAATCAATTCTTCCGTGTTCAGCTTTCTTTATACTCCAAATCTCACATCCATACATGACTACTAGAAAAACCATAGCTTTGACTAGACAGACCTTTGTTGGCAAAGTACTGTCTCTGTTTTTTAAGATGCTGTCTAGGTTGGTCATAACTTTCCTTCCAAGGAGCAAGCATCTTTTAATTTCATGGCTGCAGTCACCCTCTGCAATAATTTTGGAGACCCCCTTCCCAAAAATAAAGTCTGTCACTGTTTCCACTGTTTCCCTATCTATTTTCCATGAAGTAATGGGACCAGATGTCATGATCTTAGTCTTCTGAATGCTGAGATTTAAGCCATCTTCTTCACCCTCCTCTTTCATCAAGAGACTCTTTAGTTCTTCTTCACTTTCTGTCATGCCTTAAGTGTTTTGTCATCTGCATATCTGAGGTTATTGATATTTCTTCTGGCAATCTTGATTCCAGCTAATGCTTCATCCAGTCCAACATTTCTCATTATGTACTCTGCATATAAGTTAAATAAGCAGGGTGACAATATACAGCCTTGACATACTCCTTTCCCTATTTGGAACCAGTCTGTTGTTGCATGTCCAGTTCTAACTGTTGCTTCTTGATCTGCATACAGGTTTCTCAGGAGGCAGGTCAGGTGTTCTGGTATTCCCACCTCTTTCAGAATTTTCCACAGTTTGTTGTGATCCACACAGTCAATTTCCCATCTGGTCATTAACATATCTTTAAATTTATATTAATTAGGAGAGTTATGGTGGCTCAGAGGTTAAAGTGTCTGCCTCCAATGTGGAAGACCCGGGTTCTATACCTGGGTCGGGAAGATGCCCTGGAGAAGGAAATGGCAATCCACTCCAGTATTCTTGCCTGGAGAATCCCATGGACGGAGAAGCTTAGTAGGTTACAGTCCACGGGGTCGCAAAGAGTCGGAAACGACTGAGCGACTTCACCCACCCACCCACCATGCTAAATTTTATGGAAATAGGCATATAATTAATAATAGACAATAATTTATCTGAAGTCATAGACATTTCTGTTTTACATTTAGGTAACTTTGTGGCTCAGCTGGCAAAGGATCTGCCTGCACTGTGGGAGACATGGGTTCGATCCCTAGGTTGGGAAGATCCCCTGGAAAAGGGAAAGGCTACCCACTCCAGTATTCTGGCCTGGAGAATCCCATGGACTGTATAAGGCATGGGGTCACAGAGAATTGGACACAAATGAGCAACTTTTGTTTATTACTTAACAGAAAACATGGGCTTCCTGGGTAGCTCAGGTGGTAAAGGATCGGTCTGCAATGCAGATTCAGTCCCTAGGCTGGGACGATCCCCTGCAGAAGTGATAGGCTACCCACTCCAATATTCTTGGTCTTCCCTGGTGGCTCAGACAGTAAATAATCTTCCTGAAATTCAGGAAACACCAGTCTGACCCCTGGGTTGGGACGATGCCTTGGAGGAGGGCATGCCAACCCTCTCTAGTATTCTTGCCTTGAGAACCCCCATGGACAGAGGACCCTGGGAGTCTGCAGTCTATGAGGTCTCAAAGAGTTGGACACACTGAGCGACTAAGCACAGGACAGCAGAACAGAAACTATAGACTGAATAAAAATAATTATTTGTCCCATCATCACAATGAATTAATAAAAATAAATACATAATTGCTTACATATACATTTAAATTATCTTTATAATAATATATTGTAAAAAGAAATATTATATTATAAAAGACCAAACATTGAATCAATGAAAATATATTAATTAAAGCTCAGTCTTATAATGTTCAGTGTATGAATATCCATGTCTAATTTGTAAATACAAACTCATATATTTATATGGAATTTCCTGGATGTACACTGAATACATTGAAATAATTTTTAATGACCTAAGCTATTACTGTACTTTGTAGGTGGAAAAAAACCTCTCATAGTATAAGCAAGGATATTTAGAATTTTGGAAGACGCCAGGGATCTTCCTGATCCAGAAATTGAAATGGGGTCTCTTTCATTTCAGGTGGATTCTTTAACAGCTGAGCTACCAAGGAAGCCTACTCAAGGAGTTTTACCTTGTCAAATTCAAATTAACTTAAATGAAAAAATTAGGGCCATTTTTATGGTTATCACACCCACATTCTTCAAAGTTAAAAGGCCAATAATCTCCTCTATAAATTAGCTAAGCTCTATAAACTCTATTTGACTTCTACATGCTTAATAGTCAATCTGTGCATAATCATAACTAGCCCTGAGGTAAGTATAAGCCTTAAGCTTTTTAGCTCTGCTTTTCTTTATTAAATACCTATGACTTATTTTCTTGAGTATACTCTTGGAATATTTCTACCTGGTAAAACAATCTTCTGAAAAAATATCAATACAAAAAACATGCTCCATATGTTAAAGTTGTTTACTTTATTTTATTGTGACGATATTGGAAACTGCAACATGAATGATACTTCATGGCAAATAGATGGGGAAACAATGGAAACAGTGACAGACTTTATTTTGGGGGGCTCCCAAATCACTGCAGATGGTGACATTAAAAGATGCTTGCTCCTTTGAAGAAAAGTTATAACCAACCTAGACAGCATATTAAAAAACAGAGACATTACTTTGCTTATAAAACTCCGTTTAGTCGAAGCTATGGTTTTTCCAGTAGTCATGTATGGATGTGAGAGCTGGACTATAAAGAAAGCTGAGCACAGAAGACTTGATGCTTTTAAACTGTGGTGTTGGAGAAGTCTCTTGAGAGTCCCTTGTACAACAAGGAGATCCAACCAGTTCATCCCAAAAGGAAATCATTCCTGAATATTCATTGGGAGGACTGGTGCTGAAGCTGAAACTCTAATACTTTGGCCACCAGATGTGAAAAACTGACTCATTTGAAAAGACCCTGATGCTGGGCAAGGTTGAAGGCAGGAGGATAAGAGATTGACAGGGGATGAGATGGTTGGATGGCATCACCAATTCAATGGACATAAGTTTGAGTAAACTCCAGGAGTTGGTCATGGACAGGGAGGCCTGGTGCTGCAGTCCATAGGGGTTGCAAACAGTATGAGAAGACTGAGCGACTAACTAAACTGAACTGAATAACTAGAGTCATGAGAGAAGATTCAGTATTACAATTAAGGAAATTGCAGTGAAACTTACAGATTTTGATGTCTGAATTAGTGAAATTAACTAACAAACTAAATGTATGTGTACTGAATGGAAATAGTCAATATAATTCTCTAGTAAATATTTTACTTAGGAGAAAGTGTATGTGGTGTGTGTGCATGCTCAGTAGTGTCTGACTCTTTATGAACCCATGGACTGCAGCCCTCCAGGCTCCTCTCCATGGAATTCTTCAGACAAGAGTATTAGAGTGAGTTGCCATTTCCTTCTTCAGGAGTGTATGTTAATGTATTCTTAAAATGCATTTTAAGAAGATATGCACAGGGCACAGAGAAATTAAATACTTATTTTTCAAAGACAGGCAAAAGCCACCAATATATTTTATGAGGAATACTTCCTAAAGTCTTTATATCAGTTGGGAATAAAATGTAGAGATCATTAGATTCAATCAAGGACTCTAGTCTAGAGAATATGATCCTCAACATGACACATGTACCTTATGAATAAACTATTGTAACCTAATTTTAAGACAGTGTAAATATAAAACAATATTTTCTTATAATATGATTTCTTATAGAAGAAGTGTGCAAATGAATCCCAGAAGTGACTCTAGGAAATATATTTGTTTATGAAAATAATTGGAAATGGAATTATATAGTCCCTCTCACTGTCTCTCTTTATCTCTCTCACACTCCCTCCATTCTTCTCCCCTTGCTGCCTTCCTTCCCCCCTCGAATGCTACAGTAATTGAAAAAGAAACATGAGAAAAAGAACAACAAACAACCCTTAAGGTTAAGTGTTCTCAAGTAATTTTGAGTCTTCTCTGGGACTTGTGTGTAACTTCAGTCTACATGAATAAATCAAGGAAAAAAAATTACAAAGTGCTATAAAGTTATATTGTTTTAAAAAGCACAGTTTTTATTTCTTTGTCTAAAATGTTATTATACATGTATTTTTTGAATACATAAGATTTCAAGCACAAGCTCTGATGCCAATGTCTGTACCAATATCCATAATTACAGTTAATAAAGTAAAGCACAAAACAGATATGACAATATAATGCTCTACTTGCACAGAATATGAAAAAGGTTCAACTCCTAGTTGTTAGTATAGGACAATTAAGTATTTTACCATGTACTTGCATAAAATGTTAGGAGAAAAATATGTAATTACAGAATTGCTCAAACTGCTTTTAGTTTGTATTTATCATTTGTCAGTTTATTAGAAATATAAGAAAACTAGTCATCAGAAATAACATCAGCAGAATAAAATATGATCTTTTATGGTTTTATAGGAGAAAAACAATTGAAAATCAATAATATCAACTGATAGAAAATATAGACTCTGTAGACAGTCTACAATTTTGTCTGAATTGTCTCACCATGAATCTTTACACATTCTGGAATCCAAATAATTTTGGAAGCATGCACAGTACATTTAATAGTTCTTTCTTGGTCTATTGGTCTAATAAACTCATTGAAAGTAGTTAGATGCAGGAGAACTATTTAATTCCATAACTGGAATGCATATTCCACTCGTTCATTTGTACTTTTATTGATTTAAAATTTACTGAGAGTTATATGTAACTGGGAAAGGAAATATAAATGAGAAATGGTCTCAATCTGAAAAAAAGTGTTATAATTGAGGTAATGGGGCATTAGCAAGTGTAATAACAGTAAAGAGGCTTATCATTGTTAAACACTGAAACTGAGACTCAATGCTGAAATCCTCTTCTAGTAAAATGTTAAGAAAATTATATTAGGGACAAAAATCTATCAGAGAGAAGACATTAAAGTACTAAAAGTTTGTTTCTGACATTTCTTCTCTCTGTTATATATAGAGCATTCACATAATTGGATTGATAGCATTAACATAATTAAAATGATAGTGCAAGATTTAAAGTTATTAATTAATGATGTATAATATAATTAAACAACTTCAAGAAATAAAGTCAGTTGCAAACATAAATACTATATTCATGTTTCATTTAATAACTTCTAGTAGTTCACAACCACTATTAAAACTAATCCACTTAGTGATGGATTAAGACCTTAGGTATTTTAAATATTCCTGCAAAGAGAGTTTAAAATTTATGTTTTTTTTAACTCCTCAATCAGAATAAATACATACTGAATTCCCAGAAGAGAAAAAAGATTTTGTTTTTAAAGGATGATCATGCAACTGTAATTTATAACTATATCAAGTAGTAAAATATAAAGCCCAATTTATGCTATGAAGTTAATTAAAATCATGCTAAATGGAAAAGACATGCAATATCACTACATATTAAAACAGCTTAAACATTGAAATATTTTTAAATGTTCAATACTATGGTTTCTATTAAAGAAATCATTATATGTTTCCTCTTAGATGTAAGGAGAAAAATAAATTACATGATTTAAATTGTTCACTTGATGTAATTGTTACAACAGGGAAGCTCTGCAGAAAGCCGGCATTCTCCTAATCATATCCTACTTTGATTATCACTGTCTTTCCTATTGAGCAATTTTATAGATACACTATGCTAATCAAAGCTTTTTCAATTTAGCAATATAAGGTAAATAATTACCAGACCAAATATATGAACTCATTCTCTCCAGTTCCTGATGTGGTTCTTATGAGGCATTTATGTAAGACTGGTAATTGTCACTTTTCCCCTAAAATACATTTTAAATTTATGAGTACACCCCTAGTTTTTAATCTCCATTAATGTGTCATGTGCTAAACAAATTTAAGCAAGCACAAAGTTTTGCATGTTTAGATTAATTAAATCATTAAACCAGTAGTTGCTATGCTGAAAATATCCATTTAGCCCTGTTGAATTTATTATCTAATATCTGTGGGCACTGATTAGCAGTTTCACTCATTATTAAACTGAACTTATTGCATAAATCAAGGCCCTAAAACATTACTTAGCATGCCTGTTCCCCAAGCCATTTTTAACCTTTCTGCCTCAAATTGTTCATTTAGTTTAAAAAGATAAAGAACGCATTAATTAATTGAGCATAATCTTAAATATAAATCGTTACAGTATTCAAACAATGTTCTTTGAACTTGTGTATTGTTTCCATATAACCTTTACATTTAATATTCCAGTTAATTTTAAAGTATCTAAGAAAAACAACAGAAATTAGTATCTTTTGAATAGCCATATTTCACTACAATGTAAATTCTACTCATATTTTAAAACATATATTTTTAAAATTATGTTTTATAATCTTTATTTGGGAAAAATTAATCAAATTAAAAATACTTTTTCCCAGTAAAGTAATGAACTATTAATATTAAGTAGTGTACATCAGAGTTCTACCACATGGTTTGTAAATATTTCTGTTGATGTTTTTAGTCATGTCACATACAGAGGTTAAGACAAAACATTATTTTTGTGATTAAAAAACATATATGTGTGAAGTAAAGGAATCTCTATACAATATGAAATTTAAATTTGCATTTCTCAGTTATCTTCATCATTGAATTAAAGCAATGTGACTTTGAATACATTATATATGTGCTTTGTAATACATTATTGCACATATTGTTACATTTTATCATTGTTTAAAAATAAGTATTTTTTGATGTTTGCCAGTTCAGTCTGTGACCTTGTGTATTTAGTACACTGTTTAAACCAATGCATTAAAAAAATTCTAGTCTGCTAGACGATTATGTCAAAGTTTACTTTTATTTTTATTATATAAGGTCACAGTCTTTTTTGTTTAGTTTATTAACAATAGTGTTCATGTATTGGGAGAAGAACCTAATGAACTTTGCAACATTTATATTTATTTTTACACAAAGAAGGAACAATTTCTAGATGTTAGCATATTGTATTTAGAAATGTGATCATCAATGATTGTTCCTAAATTTATTCTAATTTATACTACTAATGATAAGAAGGCCATATACTATATCTCTGGTGAGAATATCCTGATTTTTTGTTTCTGATTTATTTTCCTATTATCATGGAATTATAATTAAAAATGAAATCTTCTCCTAACCCAGAAATCCTCCGTACAAATGTAGCAAAGAAGAAAAACACTTTAATAAGCATTAAATCAGAATGCGATCACCATCTTAAGCAATCAACAGAGAAACTGCAAACAGAAAGGCAGGTCATCTCATTATATAGCCAAGCACATACAACAAATTGCAGACATGTTTTCATGGTAAACAAAAATCAGCCCTGAGATGAGAACACCATTTGTCATACAAAGTTGAATGTAACTTTACTTGATAACTGGAGTGACCATTTTACCAAGAGGGAAAACAAACTTATCTTTATGAGAGGAGACAGCTCTGCAACCCTCTGAAGTTAAGCTCCTCCCCTCCCAAGGGGACTGAAATTTACATTTCAAAGAGATGGCTCTCAGGTTGCTGAGAAATACATTCCTGGGCCTTAAAGCCTATCTGATTTTCAAAAACCTTACACAGATCAAACAAAGGAGAAAGTACTACAGTTTTAAGTTTTATAAAGTAAATGCTCTAAGAAAAAGGAGAGAAGGGGCATCTCTTCCCTTATTTTCTAGAGAGAATTAGCTTCATATTTTAAATTTTCATATGTCCTTATTCTTTCAAAACTGTATCTTTATTTAATCGAAAACAGTCTGTTACTTCCTTAATTTTGTTTGTTAACCAATTATAATCTTTGTTCATCAATAATACTCCCTAATAACTTTATCTATTTTCCTTAAATTAAGCCTTTAGAGTGATAGTTGCACATTCCTCTCATATAAATTTTCAATTGGATGCATTTTCAGAGGATGAGGGTCAGAGGTTTTGGCTCCTTGTCTTTGATTCAGAAAATTATACCCAAATATTGTGACTTGCTAAGTAAAATACTATTTTCCTGAGAATATTGTGGGCATATTTTTCTCTCTTCCCTCATATCACACATCTCTGAGGCATATTATTCTGATTTCAGAAAATATTTTGCCTTGATGCATCACTTATAAATTAGCCTAAATTTAGCAAAGCCCTCATTTCCAAATGAATATGGAAATGTAGTTGTGTAGTTCCACCAGTATGTTACATTAATAAAGAATAGTTGCTTCAGTTATGTCATTCCATATGTTGCTCCAAACTCCACTATCTTTAAAAAATAATTTAAAAAATCCTGCTTAAACTATATTATAAAAATGCTTTATACACACACACACATGCATGTGCATACACACACATATAATAACATTAATTCCTCCATACTCCAAACCCTGATGAGTGATATACTGATGCATAATATGGAAGAAAAATAAAATCCTCTTCCCTCCTGAGTTCTTGGCTGGGAACACTATAGTAAAATCAGCTTACCAAGATGAAAACGAACAACAGTTTATTAACATGTATAATTCATGTGTAGATGAGAGATACTCAGGGGTAAATGAATGACTACCCAAAGTTCTACCTTTCACAAGTTTAACAGATTACATGTCCATTTCATCCTTGGAAAGAGTATTTTTATTCCTTTGTTTTCAAATGAAAATTTAGAATTTAAAACAAAATATATTCCAATCCCTGACTCAAAAGAACAACAGCCATGGTTATTTACATTAAATTATTGACTAATGTTTTTGGGTGTTAGCTCATTGTTGGGGGTATATAATCACTGGCAAATGATTTCTCTTGTAGGAAAACTATCATGTATTTTAATATATCTTCTTTGTTTAAAGTGATTAATATGGACTTGATATGACAATGTCTATTACAAATATAGCACCACTTTTATTTGTTATTTTTGATCTAAGAATCCACATCAGAACCATTTTTGAAGGGGTTATATGCATAATATAATGTATATATCTACATATATACAATTAATAAAGAGAAGATGATAAAACAAGAAAAGCTAGAGATCTCTCAAAGAAAATTGGAGATATCAGGAGAATATTTCATGAAAAGATAGACATGACAAAGGACAGAAACAGTAAGAACCTAATGAGCACAAGAGATTAAGAAGTGGTGGCAATAATACACAGAAGAACTATACAAAAAAGGTCCTAAAGATGGGGATAACCCAATGGTGTGATCACTAACTTAGAGTCAGACATCCTAGAGTGTGAAGTCAAGTGGGCCTCAGGAAGCATTACTACAAACAAATTACTGGAGGTGGTAGAAATCCAGCTAAGCTATTAAAAAAATCTTAAAAGATGATGCTGTTAAAGTGCTACACACAGTATGTCAGTGGATTTTGAAAACTCAGCAGCAGCCATAGGACTGGAAAAAGTCAGTTTTCATTCCAATTCCAAAGAACAGCAGCACCAAAGAATGTTCAAACTACCATACAACTGTGCTCATTTCCATGTTAACAAGGTAATGCTCAAAGTCTTCAAGGTAGGCTTCAGAAGTACATGGACTGCAAACTTCCAGATGTACAAGTTGGGCTTAGAAAAGGCAGAGGAACCAGAGATCAAATTGCCAGCATTTGTTTGATCATAAAGAAAGCAAGAGATATCCCGGAAGACATCCACTTCTTTGATTATATGAAAGTCTTCGATATGTGAATCACAACACACTGTGGAAAATTCTTAAAAAGATGGAAATACCAGACCACCTTACCTGTTTCCTGAGAATCCTGTATGCAGGTCAAGAAGCCACATTTAGAATTGTATGTGGAACATGGACTGGTTCAAAATTTGGAAAGGAATAAGATAGGCTGCATATTATCAGTAGTGTCTGACTCTTTGCGACCCCGTGGACTATAGCCCACCACACTCCTCCATCCATGGGATTTTGCAGGCATCTTGTTCATTTAACTTTTGTGCAAAGTACATCATGTGAAATACCAGACTAGATGAATCACAAGCTGGAGTCAAGATTTCTGGCAGAAATATCAACCTCAGATATGCAGATGATACCACTCTAATGGAAGAAAGTGAAGAGGAACTAAAGAGCCTTTAATGAGGGTGAAAGAGGATAGTGAAAAAGCTGGCTTAAAGCTCAGCATTCAAAAAACTAAGATCATGGTGTCCAGTCCTGTCACTTCATGCCAAATAAAAGGGGAAAAGGTGGAAGCAGTGACATATTTAATTTTCTTGGGCTCCCAAATCACAGCAGATGGTGAAATTAAAAGGCACTTGCTCCTTGGAAGGAAAGCTATGATAAACCTAGACAGCATATTAAAACGCAAAGATATCACTTTTCCGGCAAATGTCCATATAGTCAAACCTATGGTTTTTCCAGTAGCCATATATGGATGTGAGAGACGGATGATAAAGAAGGCTGAGCAACAAAGAATTGATGCTTTCAAACTGTAGTGCTACAGAAGACTCTTGAGAGTCCCTTGGACAGCAAGAAGATCAAACCAGTAAATCCTAAAGAAAATCAACCCTGAATATTCATTGGAAAGACTGATGCTGAAGCTTCCATTCTTTGGCCACCCGATGTGAAGAGCTGACTCACTGGGAAAGGCTCTGATGCTGGGAAAATTTGAAGGCAAAAGGAGAAAAGGGCTACAGAGAGTAAAATGGTTAGATAGCATCACCAACTCAATAGACATGAATCTGAGCAAACTCCAGGAGACAGTGAAGGACAGGGAAGCCTGTCATGCTGCAGTCCATGGTGTTGCAAAGAGTCAGACATTACTTAGCAACTGAGCAATAAACAACAATGTACAAGAATTCTGTCAACAAAAGAGATGCACAACATGAGAGCTGTAGGTTAAGTTTTATTTGGGGCAAAATGAGGATTCCAGCCCAAGAAACAGCACCTCAAATAGCTCTGAGAGATTGCTTTAAAGAGACAGAGGGAGGTCAGTATATATGTCATTTTGGTGAAGGGGGAGTAGTTAGAATCAGGCACCCATTTTACAAAAGGTTTTCTGTAAGTCACGAGGAGAAAACCTTGAAGGTATTTAGTGCTTTTCTAGGTATGGGGTGATGTGGGACTGGGATCATGAAATCAGTTCCTGAAAATATCTAGCTATCTAAAGACCTGTTCCAGCAGTTTCCCTGGAGCACAGATTGCCTCACACTCCATCCTGAATTCCCTTCAGAAGGTATTGAAAGTAAGCAGCTGTAGCAGCACAGTTCAGTTCAGTTCAGTCGCTCAGTCGTGTCTGACTCTTTGCGACCCCATGAATCGCAGCACGCCAGGCCTTCCTGTCCGCCACCAACTCCCGGAGTTCACTCAGACTCACTTCCATCGAGTCAGTGATGCCATCCAGCCATCTCATCCTCTGTCGTCCCCTTCTCCTCCTGCCCACAATCCCTCCCAGCATCAGAGTCTTTTCCAATGAGTCAACTCTTCGCATGAGGTGGCCACAGGCAGGTGGTAAATGCCCATGTAGTTGCTGTTCAGTCACTGGCAAATGCTGTTGGGAAATGCCAATTCATAGATGACATATCTCATATCCTCTTTCTGGCATTTTTTAAAAATAACTTTGTACACTAACTTATTACATTCTGTGTCTTCCAGGGTATCATTAGAATTTCTTTATGCTACATTAACATTAAAATCTGTCCTGGTTAATATAACACCATTAAAATTACATTTTACAATGAAAAGTAGAAATGTCTTAAGGAAAACGATCTTCTATCACAAGTCTTATGTGCATATACTTTGGGTGCATATAAACACTAGTCTTACCAAGATAACAGAAGATATCAAATGTATACCAAAGTATGCATGCATGCTAGGTTGCTTCAGCTGTGTCTGACTCTTTGTGACCCTATGGACTGTAGCCTCCAGGCTCTTCTGTCCATGAGGTTCTCCAAGGAAGAATACTGGAGTGGGTTGCCATGCCTTCCTCCAAGGGGTCTTCCTGACCCAGGGATTGAACCCTCATCTCATATGTCTCCTGTAGTGGCAGGCAGATTCTTTACCACTAGCACCACTTGGGAATCCCGTGCCAAAGCATGTGAGACACCAAAAATGTGTCATGCAGTCTTAGCAGCTCTTGATAAACAATTCCAAATTTAGACAAGATCTAAATTTGGGTCTTATCCAAATTTAAATTTTAAATTTGGATTTAAGAAAGATCTTATTCTGATCTTAAATCAGATTATTGATGTAGATTTGAGGATTCATGGTCCACAGTGTTCTTACAGTATTATCAAAAGACCTTTATTGTTCCTGCTGTCACCTTTAACTTTAAGGCACAGTAGAAAATAAATGTCTAAAGAATGTTCAATTTGTAGTAAAATAATAGGAAACTGTAATAAAAGTTAACATGCACATGTTAACTTTTTCTGTCTTCATTTTAATTTGTCTTCTCTATTACATTGATTTTTTTATATATACTGTTCATGGGATTCACAAGACAAGACTACTGAAGTGGTTTGCCATTTCCTTCTCCAGTGGACCACATTTTATGAGAACTCTCCACCATGACTCGTCCATCTTGGGGGCCCTACATGGCATGGTTTCATTGTTTCATAGTTTCACTGAGTTAGACAAGGCTGTGGTCCATGTGATCGGTTTGATTAGTTTTCTGTGATTAAAGTTTTCACTCTACCTGCCCTCTGATGGATTAGGATAAGAGGCTTATTGGAAGAGGCTCTGATGGGAGAGACTGACTGTAGGGGGAAACTGGATCTTGTTCTAATGGGTGGGACCATGCTTAGTAAATCTTTAATCCAATTTTCTGTTGATGGCCAGGGCTGAGTTCCCTCTCTGTTGTTTGACTTGAGACCCAACTATGGTGGAGGTAATGAAGATAATGACTACCTCCTTCAAAAGGTCCTATGTATGCATTGCTACACTCAGTGCTCCTGAACCTACAGCAGGCCACTGCCAACCCATGCCTCCATCAGAGGCTCCTGGACACTCACAAACAAGTCTGAGTCAGTCTCTTGTGGGGTCACTGCTCCTTTCTCCTGGGTTCTGGTGCACACAAGATTTTGTTTGTGCCTTTCAAGAGTCTGTTTCCCCAGTGCTGTATAAGTTCTGTAATCAAGCTGCACCCAGAGCCCCTACCCCTGTGGCTGGCTGCTGCCGACCCAAGAGACTCAAGAGACTCTGCAAGAGACTCAAACACAGGTCTGTCTCAGTCTCTGTGGGGTCTCTGGGTCCTGGTGTACACAAGGTTTTGTTTGAGCCCTCTGAGCATCTCTGGCAGGTATGGGGTTTAATTCTAAATATGATATCGTCCCTCCTATGTAGCCTTGCAGGAGCTTCTCCTTTGCCCCTGGACATACTGTAGCTATTTTTGGTGAGAACAACATTCAAAAAATTAAGATCATGGCAATCGGTCCCATCACTTCATGGCAAATAGATGGAGAAACAATGGAAATAGTGACAGACCTTATTTTCTTGGGATCCAAAATCACTGCAGATGGTGATATTAAAAGATGCTTGCTCTTTTGAAGGAAAGTTATGACCTACCTAGACAGCATACTAAAAAGCAGAGACATTACCAACAAAGGTCGATATAGTCACATCTATGGTTTTTCCAGTAGGTAGTCATGTATGGATGTGAGTTGGACCATAAAGAAGACTGAGCACTGAATAATTGATACTTTTGAATTGTGGTGTTGGAGAAGACTTTTGATTGTCCCTTGGACTGCAAGAAGTTTCAACCAGTCAATCTTAAAGGAAACCAGTCCTAAATATTCATTGGAAGGACTGAAGCTGAAGTTTCAATACTTTGGCCATCTGATGTGAAGAACTGACTCAAATGAAAAGGCCCCGATGCTGGGCCTTTGAAGGCAAGATTGAAAGCAAGAGGAGAAGAGAATGACAGAGGATAAGATGGTTGAATTCCATCACCGATTTGATGGTTTGAGCAAACTCTTGGATTTGGTGATGGACAGGGAAGCCTGGTGTGTTGCAGTCCATGGGGTCGCAGAGAGTCACAGCTGAGATACTGAACTGAACTGAACTGATTACATTAATTTTTATATGTCCACCTCTGTCATTTTCTAAGCAACCATTTTTATATAAAGTAGCCCTAACCCTTCAATAAATAACTTCAGTAACCAACTTCTTTTATTCTCTACATTATCTCTTTGTTCCATTTCTTTTGAAATTTTTCTTAGTTGTTTCCCTTAAATGATATTACAGAAAATTAAGCTGTATTTGTCTCACAACTGCCAAGAAACACAAAATGAGAAAATATTCAAACAGACTGGTTAGAGCAAGAATATATGTAACTGGAATAAGCATATATGTAATGAAGTAAGACAATATAAAATCTTTAATTCGCCAAAATTTCTTTTGTATGTTTTACTTTAACAGAAAGAAGAAAATTACAAGAAACAAAGGTTAATTACATTTTTTTTCAAAAGTACTCTTTGTTTCTGATATCAGTATAGATTCAGTGTTAATTTCTTTAGCTTTCAATATCTTGAACCACTGATATATTTTAATGGCACTGCATTCTGAGAAGTTCAGAACTAAAAATTATCTATTAAATATGAGTCAAGAAACATTATATTGAACATCTTAAATGTTTCCTTCCTTCTACCTTCCTTTCCATTTCCCACACTGCCTTTCTTTCACTTTCTGTTGCTATATGCATTTTCCATGACCTGTAAGGCCAAATAGACTTTCAGATTTGGAGTAATAATTTTTGCAGGGCCATGCAAGGAGAACTGGCAGTTCATTCTCAAAAAATCAGAACTGTCCAGTGTTTTGGGAGGAGTAATGTTTTACAGTAATATTTGGGGTACAGGCTGCAGGATGTGTGTCTTTCTTCTGATTGCTTGCTGATGAGGTAACCAGGTGATGTTCTAGAAAATTCACACTCTGGCTCCAGCTAGTCTGGAGTTTAAGTACAGTCACCATCAACAGGTAGCCACTAACCTCCACCTGAGTTGAGGGGGGGTGGTTAGTTTCTGCATAGCAACTCAAAGATATTTATTAGATCTATACCCCTTCAGGAGGAGCTGAGTCCTGTGAGTCTATTGTCTTATTAACTGCTTGAGCCTGTTCTTTGGAATCAGGGAAGGCCTAAGAGACCAAGGTCTTCTTATCCCACCCAAAGGAAACAGAACATGGAGGGGCTCTTGTACCCAAGAAGGCCTTCAAGGTCTTGATCAATTTCACTTTCTTATTAAAAGCTTAACACTGAACCGAGTTAATAAGTTCACTGAAGTGAAGTGAAGTCGCTCAGTCGTGTCCAACTCTTTGTGACCCCATGGACTGTAGCCTCCCAGGCTCCTTAGTCCATGTGATTTTCCAGGCAACAGTACTGGAGTGGGTTGCCATTTCCCTCCCCAGAGGATCTTCCCTACCCGGACTCGAACCGGGGTCTCCTGCAGTGTAGGCAGATGGTTTACCATCTGAGCCACAAGGGAAGCCCAATAAGTTCATTAGATCCACCATAATGATTCATGCCAAACATTCCAGTTAACTGAAATTGCGTTCTGCTATTTTTGTGTCTTATTAGACATAAAGCGTACCTTTCTTTAAAGGTGAGTTTAGTCCAATCACATTCAGGGTATAAAGAAAAGTCTCTATCCTGTGCATATTTGTACTCCATGTACATCAAATTTATACTCTCTGAAACTCTCTGGATAATCTATAATTCATCATATGGCTGACCTCTATAGACATATTTTCAGTACATACTTTTCTATCAAGATTGTCTTAAGAATACACTTTTTTTAAGGTTGCTATTTAATATTGAAAATAATATAGATATTTTTCTTCAATATTTTAAATTATCATCTTGTTTTCCTCCAGCTTACAGTCTTACCCTCTAAAATGTTGCATTAAGATAACTCTATCATCAGAATTCTATACTGTTTCAGTATTATAAAGCCTGTAACCATTGCAGATCTTTTTGGTCTTATTCAAATTAATTGTTGTTAGATAATTACAATTTAAAATATGTTCTAGATCTATTCTAATTCTGTCTGCATCAGTTCTTCTTCCCTTGAAGCTTAAATCATAGCTGATTATTACTTGTTACATACTAATTGACTTCTTTTAATTTGGCTTCTCTCTGTATTGTCATTGATCAAACTACTTGACAAGACTCCAAAAGTGAGATTTGGTTTTAGTTTTTAGATTTTTTTCCTTATTTTAAAGATAAAAGTTTGGCTCATATTGGCTTAATTTTTACAAAGTAATTTAACATGACTCATGATAAATGCATGTTAAAAATCTTAATTTAAACAATAAAAATGTGTTAAGCCAAATATGTTGCCACAAAATATTAACATATCAAGAGCTGCATAAAATATGTGATTTTCCAGATAAACCAAGAGATGACAGACTCTTGCCTTATTTCAAGTACAAAAGAAACCAAAGTTTAATATCATATATTAGGAAACTGATAAATGGATGATGTATTGATGCTGATGCCTCCTGTGGGACATTAATACATTTCTATAGAATATTTTTATCTTAGATAAATATAGAAAACAAGTTTTTTATCATATATTTACACTAATTTGTAGTATTAGATACTAAAGAGAAACTGAGGTACACAGTATTTTTAACATCATATATAAAATCCTATAGCTTTAATATAATTTTGTATTTTTAAAAATCTTGGTTTGACAGAACCCAATACATATTTTGGGATTAATTTGAATATCTTTATTAAAAAGTATAGCCTTACATTAGATTACACATTTTATTATATTTAATGAAGAAAAGAATAAATAAAAGGAAGTAAATCAAAATATAGAGCTATTTGTAAAGGAAATAGAATATTTTAATGTAGAGAGATGGACAGTGAAGTATACTTTCACTTTTAGATTTAGGTGTGGCATTGTTGAGTGCGAATGGGAAAAGTAAATTTTAAGAAAGAGCATTTTCAACCTAAACTGTGGCTGTTTAGCAAATAACAAAATTAAACACTGAGAATAGCTTTCACTGAATAGTTCTGTATTTCAGTTGACAATTTCCAGTAATTTTCGGAAAATGGTTGAGGCAGATTAGAGTTAGATTTCCTTAAAAGTGTCTTCATTCTCTGCTAAACAGCATGTGCATTTGTTGCCCCCAGAGCTTTATTATTTCATACTCTGAATCTAATTTTCACTTGATTAAAGAGTCAAACAGTGCATGATTCAGCATGAATTTAGATAATCCTGAATGAGACTTTGTCTCATATCTATCACATGGACTTTTTAAAAGTAACTTTAAGAAAGGGCTTCCCTGGTGGCGCAGTGGTAAAGAATCCCATGCTAATGAAGGAGACACAGGTTCGATCCTGGGTTGGGAAGATCCCCTACAGAAGGAAATGGCAGCACACTCCAGTATTCTTGCTTGGGAAATCCCATGGATAGAGGAGCCTGGTGTGCTACAATAGAGTTGTGAAAGAGTTGGACACATCTTAGCGACTAAAACAACTTCAAGAAAATGTTTTTTTTTTGCTTTTCTCTCTTGCTTTCTAAACAGATTTTTCAACACTATTGAAAGCTAGATTATTCATATGCATCAACATTTTCTGATGGTTACTTTTCTAGTTTTTTGTTTCTTTTTTAAAATTTATTTTCAGTTGGAAGATAATTCCTTTGCAATGTTGTTAGTTTCTCCTGTGCAACAATGTGAAACAGTTATAAGTACACATATATTCTCTCTTTTGAGCCTTTTCCCAACCCACATCTCACCCTTCAGGGTCATCACACAACACCAAATTGAGCTCCCTGTGTTATAGAGCAGCTTCCATCTCTGATGTTTAGAATAAGGATAAGAGATTTAAAATAGCTATGGCACTATTGTTAATTTTTGTACATTTAAAAGTTTTATGGTTTTAAAAAGTTCACACTTAACGAATTTTGAGAGCAAGAGATCTTTAGTACTTCTAAATTCTTTTTCATTACTGTTTACTTAAATATATCTTTAGAAAATTGATTAGGGATAATAGTCATATTAACTTTTAAAAATTCCAAGAATTTCTTATCTTAGCTTCAAATTTGAACACTATCATGTATTGATTAAATAATCACTATGGAATACAAGTATATTCAAATTTTGTTGGGCCATTTAAATAATATAAACTTATATAAGTATATAAAAATAAAAAACCTTATAAAAATGAATTTATATAGCCTCTATAGAAAATGGTTGCAAATTTATTTTTTTTTAGAGTTCTGTCTATTTTTCCCACTTGATGAAACATTTTAATGTGGAAAAATCAATGAAATTCTGCTTTTAGCTGGTCTGTAAGTCATGACAATCATTTATTGACATGACATAATATATTTGCTTCTGCTTTCTTAAATAACTATGTGAAATTACTGCAGTCACAGTCTCCCCAGATGTAAGGTTATTTGATTTGACTATAATATGTATTCTCACACTTTTAATTTCTCCAATTATACAATTTTCAGTCATGGGCAGAGTGACTTGTAATATAAAACAGTTACTGTAGTTGAAGACAGGAAAAGTGAAAATGAGTGCAGCCTATTGTCATCTTCAGAACTACCCCAGCTCCATATCACAGTGTAGCCTATCTCCCAAGGGACCCCCAGGATCTTTGCACTCCTAGGAATCAGTTGAATACTAGCTCTCAAATCATGCCATTATAAATGACTATTTCACGCAGCTATTAATACTTTAAAGTTAATTTTTTAATATTTGTAATTTCACCATACATTTTGTTATACTTTACAGAATTTGTCAGTTTATTGCTTTATTTCAGGTACATTGGTTCTACCCAATCTGTAAATGTCAGTAAAATTTAAAGGAAATGTACATATATACTCTATCTTTATGTATAAAGCCATACAGTAATTCTTCAATTATTTGGATTTACAGATTAGGACATATTCAGGCCTTCTTTTGGAACTGGTGTGTGATAGCCAACTACTACAGCAGTTCTTGATTTAGGCAAAAGTGAACATTTAGTATAACAGCCACATTCAAAAAGAACCAAAGGAAGAAAAGAAGTATGGGAAACCATTCAGAAATATTGATCATTAGGTAATTTAAAAGTCAAACTTTGCTCTTGTTCTTTTTTGTGAAACAATGAAAGTTTATATATATATATATATATATATATATAAGTTCTTATAACAATAAATTTGTAATTTCCCTTAAAAAATAGTATTTTTCTATTATTTCATCATTTCAGGTATTGTCTACATTAGAACCTCAAACCATACAATTATATAAAATATATTATGCTGTATTGAATTTCCATGAATTACATTCAAGGAAAGAACTTGTTTAATCAATTTGAAATATAGTCCTCAGGAATTTTATCCTATATATCTTTCTCTTGTGAACATAGAAATGAAGGAAAAGATATGACAGATTTTAGGGCAAGGAGCTTATTTAGAAATTTTCATGTGCATAGACTTTCATTTTCTTTAAATTTTCAACAGTTTAGTAAACATGAAACATATGAGTATGTATACACACCCATGCACACGTAATAAAGGTTCTCTCCTTTGAGTGAAAAATAAAATAAAAAGTAATAACAGTAAAAAGCCGATGGGCAAAAATTGATTCATAAATGAGATGGTGGCATTCATCTCAATGCTCTTATTGGAAACCTAAATCTCAGTAAATTTGTAGCCTTAGGATACAATGGGCTTAAAGGATTTCTGTCTCTGAAGAAAAATTAGAAGGCCTTTGAGGTAAGGTAAATGGAAAAGGTTGTTTGGGCAAATGTGGAGCTCCAGCACTATTAAATTTTAAGCACCATCAAGGGGTATCTCAGTCATTAACAAGAATGGCATGTGAGAGATTGTTTGAAGCAGAAGAAAAATTATAGATGGCTATCTGAAGGTAGCCCAGTGCCATAGGGAAATTCTGTCAAGCAAGAAATGATTTTTTTTTAAGTTATTGTTAAAAAAAAGGTGAAGAGGTTGTGACCATTTCTTTCCTTCTTTCGCTCAGTATCCTAGAGTATGAAAGAACCAGATCGTTGTGAGAGAAGAAGGAGGAAAGGAGTGAATAGGAGAGGAAAGGAGGGAGGGAGGGAGCTGTCCAGAAGTGACTGGATAACTCAGTGGCATTCAATCAAAAACAGAAGAGCCAGTAAAGATAAAAATTCAAGAATATTATATTACAATTGTTCAGCATTCTTGATTGCTTTGTCAGTGTTTTATTCATTTTGGAAGTCAGATTATGTATGATTTAAAATCTCCAAGAACTATTTTTTTTCCTTTTAATGATATTGCAAGTTAACTTCTTCTGCATTGCTAAAACATGCTTTCACAGGAGAAGGGATCACCTAAAGATCTAATTCAGAAACTTTGTCTCTGACTATGTTAGAAATTGGAATACCACGTACACACGCAGGACTACATTTTCTGGAAGCTACTTTCACATAGTACTAGGCCATCTGTCTGCTAATTCTGAGAAATACAGGAATTCAGAACTCTGGGAGAAGACATCAATGTGCTCTCAGCTGGAAGTGTGCAGTAATGCTGTTGGTTCCATAGTCAGGCTTACTGAGGCAGTTAGCACTCGCTAACTCAACATTACTTTTGGATTTTCCTTAAAGAATAACTTAAAATTTGGTAGTCAAGGTAGATGTTTTCTAAAATTATTTTTAACATTTAATATGGCAGCTCTAATATTTATTTATTTTTTAATATAAATTTATTATTTTAATTGGAGGTTAATTACTTTATAATATTGTATTGGTTTTTATTCAACATGAATCTGCCACAGGTATTTTAAATTTAATTCATTGCTCATTTGATTGTCATTTGTATATTTGTAATTGATCTTTATTTATATTATATACTGAACAATAACATTTATTTTCTATTTTTCAATAAATAACATTTGTCTGGTTAGAAAATTAATAATCATATGGTTCAATCAATATGATCAGCTTACCATAAAAATGTTGATATTATGATGATATTTTTTTCTAATATGTTTTTGGAAATAACAGATTATGTTAACCAGGAACTTTGAATTTATTTCCAGATTTGCAATCTAAAATTTCTAGCCCTGAGCTTATTATGTAATAACTTTAAGATAAATTTTTTTAAGTCACATTATTCCCATAAAGAGGTGGCAAAGTATCGGCAAATTGGAGCTTGCTGTCGTGCTGCTGGGAGCCCTGAGACGTCTATGTAAAGAAGCTTAGGTTAGCTTCCTGGAGGGAGAGGGCCACAACCTTTCCAGCCGTTCAGCTGAGCCCAGACCTCAGCTGATCTGTCAAATGATTCACAGTCAAGGCTGCATATTTAGATCTGTTTGTATTAAACATGCATACAGTGTCATAGTGATTGTTTAATTGAACTGAAAATAAGTGTCAGTTTAAAAAAAATCTAAAATTTTTATCTCAGCATTTTAGCTAATATGATTCTTCGTATGTGTGTGCGTGTGCGTGTGCGTGTGCGTGTGTGTGGCTATTATATGTTATTACTTTGGTTCTCTGACAGCTTTTTCTTTTCTTTTAAATGTGGTGTTAAATTCTAATCTGTCACTATGTTAATATTTTTCCTACTTTTAGTTCATTTATTATTACATTTAGTTTACTGTTCCCTGAATCTACTTACAGAATTTAAATAAAGTCATCAATGCATTATGTCTGGTATATTTAACAACTATTTGAAGTGACACTCAGACGTGAATGCTTTATTTTGCTCTTGTCTCATAGATAGAACTTTTTACAAAAGGCCTATATTTGATGTGGTTTGAAATAGAACAAACTTGTATTACAAAGGTATTGCATGCTAACCCAATAAACTTGACTAAAGATAAATTACCTACTTAATGGTCTCAGCTTGAAGCACAGTACTGATCACAAAAGAAGAGAAGAACTCTTTTAGTCTCTTTGTCTTAGGTCAAAATTGAAACTGAATTTGTTCATCATATATTCAGGTACTCAGATCATTTGTTCATTCTACTCACCACAGTGCAGTTCCAGGTAATTGTTAGTCTTTTCAAAGGAAAAAAGTGTTGGTGGCATGGCAGACCACTTCTGAGGTCTTCTGATAAAATATGTGAGGTCATCTTCAAGTCCCATCTTTAGTGTCGGTATCACTAGCTCTTTATTTTTATTATAGTGCAATTATTTTTTAAGACAAAATAAAAAGTAAAGGAAGTACTTTAAAGGATTTGATTTTGAAAATATCTTTTAAAGTTCTTCAATGAATAGATAAACATGCTTTAAAGTAGCTCCTTTTATTTTGAAATATTCATAAGGAAAGAAGTAACCTTGTTGAATCTCACTTACTCATGAAGCTCTATCAGGAATGGGGAGATAAGAATCCAAAAGTATATAGAAGAGGAGATATAATTAATTAATTTTAATTATTTGTACTTAATATTCATATAAGGGATATAAGCCTACTAGTTATAATAGAAAACTACCTATTGGTTTCAAATTCTCACTGATAATCAAAACTTTATCAGTTCAAAGAAAGATTATTTTCTTGTATGTTTCATAATATATATACTCTTACAACATGCACTCCTGTATTCCAGCCCCTCAAAACTACTAATTTCCTAATTTATGTGCTTCCCTAATTATATTCTTACATATACATTATTTCCTTTAACTGGGATGACCCTACCACTTTTCCTTAAATATTATAACAGAATTTCATTTATCTTCAATTGAAATAATATCTTCTCTTTGAAATGCCCTTAACATTTCTGGATGAAATAAAGCCACTTCCCCTATATTCTTACCATTTTTAGCATTTTTAAAACTTCATCTTTCTTCAGTTATGAACTTGTAGGGATCAAAAGCAGTGTTTTGTTCCCCCACCTATCAACTACACTGATTATATGTATATAGAGTTAAATAACTGCTGCTTGAACTGAATTTAATGTTACTTTTTATAAACAAATTTTAAGGTAATGTAGACATGTCTGATGGAGAAGGCAATGGCACCCCACTCCAGTACTCTTGCCTGGAAAATTCCATGGACAGAGGAGCCTGGTAGGCTGCAGTCCATGGGGTCTCTGAGAGTTGGACACGACTCAGTGACTTGTCTTTCACTTTTCATGCATTGGAGAAGGAAATGGCAACCCACTTCTAGTGTTCTTGCCTGGAGAATCTCAGGGATGGGGAAGCCTGGTGGGCTGCTGTCTATGGGGTCGCACAGAGTTGGACATGACTGAAGCGACTTAGCAGCAACAGCAGCAGATATGTCTGAAAAGTATTCAGGATGTTTCTGTGGAGTTAGAGATGATCTATTGATATATGACATTTAGGTATTAAAATGATTATTATAACAATATAATGATTCATTTGAGCCTGAGTTAACTCATTTAAGGATTGAATGGTAATAGTATCTAATAATTTTCTAGTTTGGTCAGTAATATGGTAACTTTTAAATTTCCTGCTAGTCAAAATGGAAATACTTAGGCTGTTTGGACCAGGAATATTTAATTATAATCTAGGATTTTTTTATGGGCTTTCATGAGAGTCTAGAAATCATGATCTGCTCTGTACCAAAAACAACTCTGTTGAGTATATATTTTATTGAGTTGCTTTGAGAAGTAGCCTTTTAGGCTTTTCCATGATGTATTTTCTACTTAAATGGCACAGTTTCTTTCTTAACAGATGAAATGATTAAATAGAGCATGGGATGATAAATCTTTTGAAAAAAATTTAATCCTAAATACTAAGTAGGTAATCTGGTGAAAATAAATTATTACAAAGTAAATAAAAATGATCAAGATGTCATATGCATTTATTTTTCTGACAATCAGATTGTCAGTGGTTTATGACACTGAAATGAACCACTACAGGAAAATGATACATGCAGTATTCACAATTTTGCATAGATTTTATTCTGATGTCCACTATGGATCTTGTTTAGTGGAGGACACAAATGAAATTCAAGGAGAGAAAGTCAAAATTTCAAAGGAATGAAGTGGCACAACATCATGGAAACTAGAATTATAGAACACAAAGCTTGGTGTTGGTGTCCATATAAAAAGAAGGATCTAAACGAGAAACATAATCTCAGGTTTTTTTTGGAGAGTAAATAGACAATTTATGTCTGAAGCACAGAGAGAGTCTGGGGGAGGTAAAGAAATATTAACAGGAATTAGTGGAAGATCCCTGTCCTCAGAAGAGTATGAAGATGGAAGCAAGATCTTGCCTCAGCCCTCGTGAAATTCTTCTGCTACCAAGTTATTTTATGATGGATCCCACTTGTGGTTAGGGCTTCCCATGTGATTCAGTGGTAAAGAATCTACCTGTAATCAGGAGACATAGGAGATACAGATTTAATCCCTGGGTGAGAAGGATAGGAGGGCATGGCTATCCACTCCAGTATATTTACCCGGAGAGTCCCATGGGCAGAAGAGCCAGGTGGACTACAGTCCATAGAGTAGCCAAGAGTCTGACACGACTGAGCGACTGAACACTCATGCACTAGTGGTGAACTAGGGCTTAGTGAAGGCAATCAATTTATGATTCTAAATCTGGTTGTATATTTAAGCTTATGTACTACTTAGGTAGTGTTGACCAAAAAGTAGTAGTTTTGTAGGTCCCTGAACTTAATAATCTGTTGGTATTAAAAATGTTTACAAAGAAGCTTTTAATTTTAATTAGATCCCATTTGTTTATTTTTGCTTTTATTTCCAGTATATTGGGAGGTGGATCATAGAGGATCCTGCTGTGATTTATGTCGGAGAGTGTTTTGCCTATGTTTTCCTCTAGGAGTTTTATAGTTTCTGGTCTTACATTTAGATCTTTAATCCATTTTGAGTTTATTTTTGTGTATGGTGTTAGACAGAGGTCTAGTTTCATTCTTTTACAAGTGGTTGACCAGTTTTCCCAGCACCACCTGTTAAAGAGACTGTCTTTACTCCATTGTATATTCTTGCCTCCTTTGTCGAAGATAAGGTGTCCATAGATGTGTGGGTTTATCTCAGGGCTTTCTATTTTGTTCCATTGATCTATATTTCTGTCTTTGTGCCAGTACCATACTGTCTTAATGACTGTGGAAACTATAAGCAAGGTGAAAAGACAGCCTTCTGAATGGGAGAAAACAATAGCAAATGAAACAACTGACAAACAACTAATCTCAAAGATATATAAGCAACTTATGCAGCTCAACTCCAGAAAAATAAACGAACCAATCAAAAAATGGGACAAAGAACTAAATAGGCATTTCTCCAAAGAAGACATATGGATGGCTAACAAACACATGAAAAGATGCTCAACATCACTTATTATCAGAGAAACGCAAATCAAGACCACAATGAGGTACCATTTCACACCAGTCAGAATGGCTGCGATCCAAAAGTCTACAAGCAATAAATGCTGGAGAGGATGTGGAGAAAAGGGAACCCTCTTACACTGCTGGTGGGAATGCAAACTAGTACAGCCACTATAGAAAACAGTGTGGAGAATCCTTAAAAATTGCAAATAGAACTGCCTTATGATCCAGCAATCCCACTGCTGGGCATACATACCAAGGAAACCAGAATTGAAAGAGACACATGTACCCCAATGTTCATTGCAGCACTGTTTATAATAACCAGGACATGGAAGCAACCTAGATGTCCATCAGCAGATGAATGGATAAGAAAGCTGTGATACATATACACAATGGAGTACTACTCAGCCCTTAAAAAGAATAAATTTGACTCAGTTCTAATGAGATGGATGAAATTGAAGCCGATTATACAGAGTGAAGTAAGCCAGAAAGAAAAACACCAATACAGTATACTGACACATATATATGGAATTTAGAAGGATAGTAATGATGACCCTCTATGTGAGACAACAAAAGAGACTCAGAGGTATAGAACGGACTTTTGGACTCCGAGGGAGAGGGAGTGGGGGGATGATTTGGGAGAATGGCATTGAAACATGTATACTATCTTGTAAGAACGAAGCGTCAGTCTATGTTCAATACTGGATGCAGGATGCATGGGGCTGGTGCATTGGATGATTCAGGGAGACGATATGGGGTGGGAGGTAGGAGGGGGCTTTGGCATTGGGAGATCGTGGACACCTGTGGCTGATTCATGTCAATGTATGGCAAAAAAAATACAGTATTGTAATGTAGAATAAAGTATTAAAAATAAAATAAAAATGTTTATAAAATATGATTTTAAATAATTGCACTGAATATCATAAAGGGATTTCTTTTAGTTTTCATTAAGAAACATTAAAAGAAAAAGGCTCTCTAGAGCTAGTAATTATCAACCAGTTAATATTTTATCCTTAGTATGATATTAATAGTTTCTTAAAATGCATGAAATGTCAGTATGATCATTGAAATTTCAACATTTTATCTAGATTGTTTTTAGCATAAACACCATCTAAATGATCTTGTCTTCTCATATGAGTTGTGATGGTGTGAAATTGTAAAGGTAAGCCAAAATTATTACAGTTTTAAAAAGAGACTAGAACACAAATTTTTGCTCTTCTTTTATAAAATAAGAGCACTTTTTTTTTCATCTCATTATGGTAGGTTAGCTTCGTAATGATACACACTTTGGTTTCAACACATTACCCAGAATGACTTGATGGAGCGTAGGATTCTCACTGGCTTTCAAGAGGAAGATTTAAGTTTGAGATTGACTGAAAGAGGGCATGAAGAGAAATGGATTAGCTGCTCATGTGTTGCATATCCATATGAATAGTTATTATGCTAAGGAGATGAAGCACATTTTTCAAGATCTAAATAGGATGACTAGTGGACAGTGTAAATTTTCTATTATTATATAGATCTTTGAGGCAGAGCTTCAAGCAGGAGGCATCTGAAACCACAAATAAGCTGAAGAAAAATTGTGAGACTGTCAATGAATAGCTAGTTTTCATAGCTGCACCTGGCACACTTCACTTCTTGGGCCCACATGAGCTATAATCCAGTTTCTGTGGATGAAATCTAATTTTTTGAGGAAATCTTAGAGTAATTAAAAGATTTGGCTTCTAAAAGAAAGCTTCTTTGTTTTTACATTTGAAATCATGTATTTTCTTTTACCACTCTTTTATCTGCCCATTTTCTTCTAGTGTAAATTTGTTGTCCTGAGGAGTAGGAATAAATGCTGAAATTAAAAGCATCTCTGAAAACATTGTACTTCAGGGAACTCAATTTTGCTATGCATCTTCGAGAGAGAGAAACCCACAACAGATGGTGTGCTTAATGCTAATCTCCTTATTATTCACCAACCAGTATTGCAGGAAACCTTCACATAGCAAAATATGGCCTAGCTTGATAATTGTGCTTGCTATCTTGATGTTTATTTTATCCTATGGAATAATACTGACTTGTCAGTAACAATAAAGTCTTAAGACCTTGATTTGCTTTTTGAAAGTTGTTTTAGAAAGCTAAATAATAATCTGTTTACAAATTTTCACTGTTTGGAATTCAAAAATTATGACTTTATGGTTTCCACTTGCATTGAACGGGAAGTTTAACTCTTTTCACGATAAAGTTTAATAATAACTCTCATAGAATTTTTTAAAATGTGAATACTGGTGGTTAAATTAAGAATTAAGGCCTCTAAATGTAGGAATATCTACAGAAATGAAGACTGTAGCCGGGAAGTCACACTCACTGACCATCTCTGGGATCATATATATGGTTATTAATTGAAAAAACTTCCACTCCCATAATTTTCTTCCCTTTCCACTTAGGTTCTCTTGTCCTGTTCTAATTCGTCTCAGCTGTTTTCAATATCAGTGTGAATGCATAGGAAAACAATTGTCAAGACTGACATGGTAGTTATTGAACTTTACTGTATTTTAACAGCTTTTTGAGATATCATTTGCATACTATAAAATGTACTCATCTAAAATATACATTTCTCTGATTTTTAATTTCACAAAGTTTTGCAATCAACACTCTCAATTTTAGAATATTTTTATTACCCCCAAAAGAAACCCATCCTCAGCAGTCATTTTCCACCTCTACCACTCTGCATGCCCTAGTATTTGTTTACAATGATTATCACTTATTCAAGGTTTAATGACCTTCTTCCACACTTAAATTATGATGGTATCAAACATATACTTGTTTGACATGCATAGCAACAAGAATGGCATGTACTGAGAATAGAAAGATTAATATTAGAAAAAATAATATCTTAGTCAAGCAGCCTGGTAGGAAAGTAATATAGTAAGAAATAAAAGCATATATGCTAATAATTCTAGAAAAATGAGAGAAATATTTTAACCAAGTTTTTTTGTTTGTTGTTTTTTCCAATTAATATGTAATCTCAATGAAAAATTTGGCTAAATTTACTTTGGGTGGAGAAACATAAAGTTTATATTCATATACTATAGATATTGTATATTACCTTTTAATCAAAATATTCATTTCATATAACACTGACAGATATAATCTGTCAGGCTTAGATCTATGATTTTCCAAGATGTACAGATCCTATTGATCCTGGAATTCTAAACTATATATTCTAAACTTGAGAATTCTAAATATATTTTCATTTTCAAGAAAGATATTTAAACATCTTCCAAAATATATTTATGATTTAGATCTAATTTTGACTCTGAAAATATTACTTGGGTTTAAAAACCTATCTCCAGGATCAGTTCACTTAATGTGCTCCAGTGAGGGATTGTTAAAGATTTTTTTAAGTTAATAGTTAAGAATTTTCATTTTGTCAAATCTAAAATAAATCCTACCATTGTCGCTTTTCTTTCTTCTGATCTTCTTTTTTCTTGTCAAATATTTGAGATATTTCAATATTTCTGTTTCAGACACTATTTTGTTTTACTATTTAGTGGTCAAATCACTTCAAAACATTTTTGGAATAAGATGGGTATAAACAAATAAGCCCACTTTTTACCATGATTTTTAGTCTAACAACATTGTTGATTGATAACTTTCTCTTACCTATCTCCACTTCATGCAGTGATATCAAATGTCCAGAATCATAGCTAAATTTTCTGTATAGAGAATTAGTTTTTCTACCATGGGTCTACTATTTTTCATAACATTTTCTCATTCACATTTTTGACCTTCAGTAAATGAATGTGGCACTATTTTGTTTGGTGATGATTTAAAACTGCTTGTCTCTGTTGTAATATTTTTACAGCTTGAAGCTTAGCATTTTGGCTGCTGATATACTTCAGTATATTTATATGAAGCCATTTTATGTAGTAGATTTTATGATCTCCATTATGGAACACTTATTATGATTTATATATTTATATCTTAGTTGTGGTTAATGGCTACTGCAGAATAAAACTAATAGGGACATCAATTTTGAAAGAGCGAGCTCCCTATTTTTATTATGCATGTGCCAAAACTACAGACAAAGCAATTAAGAGACCATGGACCTGTAAAATGGAGGGGCTTCTAATATGTATACAGCTTCCATGATTTTAAAAAACTAGGAGGAAGTTTATTCTAGAAGCCACAATCCCTACTGGTTGATCACTAAGTCTCCCTTACCTACACTAGCAGGAAAACAGAGGCCTGTAATGAATGTCTCAAGTGGTGATCAAGGACAGAATTATAAGTTACCTTGCCGTGCACAGATAAGCAGCCCTTAGATCTGCTTAAAACTTAAAAAGTTTTAAGACTGACTGAGGATTCAGGCGAAGGAAGGTATGGCTACTAACTGGAGAACAATACGAACTCAAACGCCTCCTTCAGTGCTTACTGAATTTATTATGTTACCTCATGTTCAGTTCAGTTCAGTTGCTCATTCGTGTCCGACTCTTTGCGACCCCATGAATCACAGCCCGCCAGGCCTCCCTGTCCATCACCAACACCTGGAGTTCACTCAGACTTGAGTCCATCGAGTCAGTGATGCCATCTACACCATTAGGTTATCATTGTTGTTGTTTACAACACAGTTATTGAAAAAGAATATTTGCAGGAAATGGGGTGTTCAATATATGTTCGGTGTTCATTCAAATCTTTCCTCTACTTAACTCATGGACTGCTGGAGACTTAATATAGTTTCTAGTTCTAGACATTTGTTTCTCATAAAATATGTTTGCCTGAGATGGAAACATTTGAGAACCCTGTTTTAGAAGTTGCTGCAATATTATAAACAAGCTTTCTAGTTGTTCTGTTCCCGTGAATCAAACCTGTAGCCACTCAACAGATGTGTTGAGCGCTTACCCAGGCCCTGTAGCACAGAGACTGCACACCTTTCATCCTCTCACTGCTCTGCAAAGTATTATCCTCACTTATAAGATTAAAAAAACTGATAACTCATTAAACTTAAGTAATTTGTGCAGAGTCAGACCACTGCTGGCATTCAATTCAAAGTCAGCTCTCACTGCGAAAAGCCTCACTACAGATGCTCCTCCCTGAGCAGATAATTAGAGCATTCAAGCAAGATGGTAGGGACCTAAGTAGAATGATGTCTTCCTTGAAGCTGAAGAACATTTTTACAGATCATCTAAAAGAGTACATGTTTCTAGTTTACATAGATTTTTAGAAATATTAATTTTTAGTCTTGCTTCAAATATATTTTTGGAAGATATTGAATACATTCAGGGAAATATTCAGGAGATTAAACTTTTAGGTAATTTATATCATCTCTTGATAGATACATAGTATATCGTTTATAGAGAGACAGTTATTAACTTTGATCTCAGTCTAACTGCTGGTTGAGAGAAGAGGACTGGAAATTATTTTGTGATCAGTTTTCCCATCTTTAGCATCAGCACTTTAAGAAATAGTAAATCTCTGATGGAAGTTTATCAGCTGAGCTTACAGTTGTGTGTCCTATTTTTCAACTTTTCATGCAGCTGTCACCTTCCAGATTTTAGCCAAGTTTGCTGAGCATCAGAATCCTCAGTCAAGAAAGTGCTAAAATCCATATCCCTGAAAACTCTCTTTAGCCAATAACTAATGCTCTTCAGCTCAAGTGGAACTGCACCACTTAAGAAAATGTGAAAGCAAACCTTACCAGTGAATTAGGCTGCTTCTATTTCAATTTCCTTGAGGATACAAAAGCAATAAAAATATAGATATGAAGTATATATTCTATACAGTGCATTTCAGGGCTATCAACTAGGGAAAAGGACAAAATTCTGAAATAGTTGTCAGAACATGCTAAATTTTCTGGCAGTATAAGTATTTTACTCTCCAAATGTTGAAATTCACACAATTTTGATAATATAAATATTATCTCCAAACATCATTAGTGGAGCAAAATTTAAATTTTAGAAATACTTCCGTTACCTCTATCTGCTTTTGTTATTTACTTGATAATTCCTGTTCCTGAAATCTGGAATAGGTCTACCCTTAAAATGAACCAATTATAAGAACTTTTTTTCCCCCTAATTTAAGGATCCATGCTAACTTGTATACTAATTGGCAAGGTGTATACATGATAATGGGCTTCCCAGGTGGTGCTAGTGGTAAAGAACTTGCCTGCCAGTGCAGGAGACAAAAGAGTCTTCACTTTGATCCCTAGATTGGGAAGATCCCCTGGAATAGGGCAAGACAACCCACTCCAGTATTTTTTGCCTGGAGAATCCCATGGAGAGAGGTGCCAGGTGGGCTGAGGTCCTTAGCGTAGCAAAGAGTCAGACACAACTGCAGTGACTTAGCATGTATACATGCATGCATATGTGATATTTAAAATTTTATTTGACTGTATATTTGTTAGTATAGTGATTCACTGAAAAATCATTACCAACAATTCTGATCACTTGTAACAGTGGCAAAGACTTTTGAAATTCATTTATATACATGTTAATCTCTTAGTGAAATAGATTGTCAGTTACTTGTTCTGTGAAGCTATATGCTATTTTTTTATCTAAGCAGTTGTGATGTCTTTATATACATATATATTTAAGTAGCTGCTCTTCAAGGTAAATTTACATGAATTTGAAAAACAGAAGAAATATACTGCAGTGATATAAATGCCTTCCTCTAAATAAACTCACTAATGGGTGATACCTGTTTTTATTTTAATTACCCGTAGAAGCTACTTCTTAATCCCATGGCAAAATACTGCATCTGGATTTTCTATAGCTTCTTTTCTCCTAGGATTTCATTCCATGCAAGAATGGAAAATTGAAAAGGAGTGAGATTGTGGCAAAATAATTGATGTCCCTTTAGGTTTTCCCGTAAGAATGCTCCCATAATAGCTTAAATTCCCCTGATTTAGGTCTCATAGCTTAACTTGTCAATATATAATTATGATTCCAAAACAAAACAGATTACTTTGCAGTATGCTGTGGATGCTGTCACGATAAATAAAAAAGACACATTTGCTGGATGGAGGGAATGTCTCATTATAGCTTCTTATTTAATGATCTAGGACTCTAACTGTGAATGCTATCTTTAACGGTCTTAAGCAAGATTGCTCCAGAGGCCCTGTAATATCTGTAAAGGTTTAACTTTATAACCCTAACTTTGACCGCTGCAATAATGGGCTTTATTTTATACATACATATATATATATATATATATATACACACACACACACATACGTAGTCATGTGTTTGTGTAAAAAAATCTATGTATTAACATATAATATCTAATCATATAGATCTACATGCCTCATTTATAATGAACATTTTTGAAATAATTATTAACTTTGAACTTCTAAAGGAATGAAACTGTCAGAGCAATAAAACATTTGTATTTAGTTGATTGGATTTGCAAAATGGTTTCTAATCCTCATGTTGATTACAAATGCAAAGGCTACTTGCTTTAGACTATTGAATTTTCTTTTGATTTTTCCTCCACTGTGATCAGTTCAGTCATTCAGTCATGTCCAACTCTTTGCGTCCCTATGGACTGCAGCACGCCAGGCTTCCCTGTCCATCACCAACTCCCAGAGTTTGCTCAAACTCATGCCTATCGAGTTGGTGATGCCATCCAACTCATTTTATCCTCTGTCGTCCCCTTCTCCTCTGGCCCTCAATCTTTCCCAGCATCAGGGTCTTTTCCAATAAGTCAATTCTTCACATCAGGTAGCAAAAGCATTGGGGTTTCACCTTCAGCATCAGTCATTCTAATGAATACTCAGGACTGATTTCCTTTAGGATTGACTGGTTTGGTCTCCTGCAGTCCAAGGGACTCTCAAGAATCATCTCCAACACCACAGTTCAAAAGCATCAATGCTTTGGTGCTCAAATTTCTTTATAGAAAGAAATACCTGCAGTGATTTTTTTCGGTAGTTGACTTTTTCAGTCAAAATCAGTCCAAAGTGTTTACCTTACATACTTAAATCTGGTGCTCTTTCTGTACTATATACACATGCTAACTGTAGCATAAAAACATATAATTAATATATTTACTGAGCAGCCACTGTCTATATATGTAACACTATAACTATATTATTTGTTACTATTATTATATGTTAATAATATAATAATACATTATTAGTATAATGGTATTGGTCATAATTTTACTATGATTTCTTCTCTTACTGGATTTGTCTGGTGAGGAAGTCATACATAATCAATTAATTTATAAAAACAATATTTTAAATAAAGAAAAATTACAGGATGTTTTGAAATTTAATTAAAGAGAAATGATAACAGTTCAGTTCAGTTAAGTTCAGTCGCTCAGTCGTGTCTGACTCTTTGTGATCCCATGAATTGCAGCATGCCAGGCCTCCCTTTTCATCACCATCTCCCGGAGTTCACTGAGACTCACGTCCATTGAGTCCATGATGCCATCCAGCCATCTCATCCTCAGTCGTCCCCTTCTCCTCCTGCCCCCAATCCCTCCCAGCATCAGAGTCTTTTCCAGTGAGTCAACTCTTCTCATGTGGTGGCCAAAGTATTGGAGCTTCAGCTTTAGCATCATCCCTTCCAAAGAAGTCCCAGGGTTGATCTCCTTTAGAATGGACTGGTTGGATCTCCTTGCAGTCCCAGGGACTCTCAAGAGTCTTCTCCAACACCACAGTTCAAAAGGATCAATTCTTCAGTGCTCAGCTTTCTTCACAGTCCAACTCTCACATCCATGCATGACCACAGGAAAAACCATAGACTTGACTAGACGGACCTTAGTCGGCAAAGTAATGTCTCTGCTTTTGAATATACTATCTAGGTTGGTCATAACTTTTCTTCCAAGGAGTAAGCGTCTTCTAATTTCATGGCTGCAATCACCATCTGCAGTGATTCTGGAGCCCCCCAAAATAAAGTCTGACACTGTTTCCCCATCTATTTCCCATGAAGTGATGGGACCAGATGCCATGATCTTCGTTTTCTGAATGTTGAGCTTTAAGCCAACTTTTTCAGTCTCCTCTTTCATCAAGAGGCTTTTTAGCTCCTCTTCACTTTCTGCCATAAAGGTAGTGTCATCTGCATATCTGAGGTTATTGATATTTCTCCCGGCAATCTTAATTCCAGCTTGTGTTTCTTTTAGTCCAGCATTTCTCATGATGTACTCTGAATAATAAGTTAAATAAGCACGGTGACAATATATAGCCTTGACGTACTCCTTTTCCTATTGGGAACCAGTTTGTCGTTCCATGTCCAGTTCTAACTGTTGCTTCCTGACCTGCATACAGATTCCTCAAGAGGCAGGTCAGGTGGTCTGGTATTCCCATCTCTTTCAGAATTTTCTACAGTTTATTGTGATCCACACAGTCAAAGGCTTTGGCATAGTCAATCAAGCAGAAATAGATGTTTTTCTGGAACTCTCTTGCTTTTTCCATGATCCAGCGGATGTTGGCAATTTGATCTCTGGTTCCTCTACCTTTTCTAAAACCAGCTTGAACATCAGGGAGTTCATGGTTCATGTATTGCTAAAGCCTGACTTGGAGAATTTTGAGCATTACTTTACTAGCATGTGAGATGAGTGCAATTGTGTGGTAGTTTGAACATTCTTTGGCATTGCTTTTCTTTGGAATTGGAATGAAAACTGACCTTTTCCAGTCCTGTGGCCACTGCTGAGTTTTCCAAATGTGCTGGCATATTGAGTGCAGTACTTTCAGAGCATCATCTTTCAGGATTTGAAACAGCTCAATGTGAATTCCATCACCTCCACTAGCTTTGTTCATAGTGATGCTTTCTAAGGCCCACTTGACTTCACATTCCAAGATGTCTGGCTCTAGATGAGTGATCACATCATCATGACTATCTGGGTGGTGAAGATCTTTTTGTACAGTTCTTCTGTGTATTCTTGCCACCTCTTCTTAATATCTTCTTTTTCTGTTAAGTCCATACCATTTCTGTCCTTTGTCGAGCCCATCTTTGCATGAAATGTTCCCTTGGTATCTCTAATTTTCTTGAAGAGATCTCTAGTCTTTCCCATTATGTTGTTTTCCTCTATTTCTTTGCATTGATCACTGAGGAAGGCTTTCTTATCTCTTCTTGCTATTGTTTGGAACTCTGCATTCAGATGCTTATATCTTTCCTTTTCTCCTTGGCTTTTCACTTCTTTTCTTTTCACAGCTATTTGTAAGGTCTCCCCAGACAGCCATTTTGCTTTTTTGCATTTCTTTTCCATGGGGATGGTCTTGATCCCTGTCTCCTGCACAATGTCACAAACTTCATTCCATAGTTCATCAGGCACTTTATCTATCAGATCTAGGTCCTTAAATCTATTTCTCACTTCCACTGTATAATCATAAGGGGGTTTGATTTAGGTCATACCTGAATGGTCTCACGGTTTTCCCTACTTCTTCAATTTAAGTCTGAATTTGGTAATAAGGAGTTCACGATCTGAGCCACAGTCAGCTCCTGGTCTTTTTGTTGTTGTTGTTGACTATAGAGCTTCTCCATCTTTGGCTGCATAGAATATAATCAGTCTGATTTCAGTGTTGAACATTTGGTGATGTCCAAGTGTAGAGTCTTCTCTTGTGTTGTTGGAAGAGGATGTTTGCTATGATCAGTGCATTTTCTTGGCAAAACTCTATTAGTCTTTGCCCTGCTTCATTCCACATTCCAAGGCCAAATTTGCCTGTTACTCCAGGTGTTTCTTGACTTCCTACTTTTGCATCCCAGTCCCCTATAATGAAAAGGACATCTTTTTTGGGTGTTAGTTCTAAAAGTTCTTGTAGGTCTTCATAAAACCATTCAACTTCAGCTTCTTCAGTGTTACTGGTTGGGGCATAGACTTTGATTCCTGTGATATTGAATGGCTTGCCTTGGAGACGAACAGAGATCATTCATCATTTTTGAGATTGCATCCAAGTACTGCATTTTGAACTCTTTTGTTGACCATGATGGCTATTCCATTTTTTCTGAGGGATTCCTGCCCGCAGTAGTAGATATAATGGTCATCTGAGTTAAATTCACCCATTCCAGTCCATTTTAGTGCACTGATTCCTAGAGTGTTGATGTTCACCCTTGCCATCTCTTGTTTGACCACTTCCAATTTCCCTTGATTCATGGACCTGACATTCCAGGTTCCTATGCAATATTGCTCTTTACAGCATTGGATCTTGCTTCTATCACCAGTCACATCCACAGATGGGTATTGTTTTTGCTTTGCCTCCATCCCTTCATTCTTTCTGTAGTTATTTTTCCTCTGATCTCCAGTAGCATATTGGGTACCTAATGACCTGGGGAGTTCCTCTTTTGATATCCTATCATATTGCCTTTTCATACTGTTCGTGGGGTTCTCAAGGCAAGAATACTGAAGTGGCTTGCCATTCCCTTCTCCAGTGGACCACATTCTGTCAGACCTCTCTGCCATGACCCGCTTGTCTTGGGTTGCCCCGCAGGCATGGCTTGGTTTCATTGAGTTAGACAAGACTGTGGTCCTAGTGTGATTAGTTAGATTGACTAGTTTTCTGTGAGTATGGTTTCAGTGTGTCTGCCCTCTGATGCCCTCTTGCAACACCTACCATCTTACTTGGATTTCTCTTACCTTGGATGTGGGGGTATCTCTTCACAGCTGCTCCAGCAAAGCACAGCCACTGCTCCTTACCTTGGATGAGCGCGGGCAGCTGTATGAGCCGGCTCACTAAGCGCGGCAGAGTGGAGCTACCCCAAGTCTGAGGTCAGGGGCAGCGGCCTAGAGTGACAGGCTGCGACGGTGCAGGAACAGCGAGAGGAGCTACCCTGTGTCCAAGGTCAGTGGCGCCTGGGAGGAGACACCCCGCATCCAAGGTCAGTAGTGGCCAGGAGAAGCCACCTCTCACCCGAGGCCAGGGGTGGTGACCCTGAGGAGCCACCCCGAGCCCGTAGCCAAGGGCGACAGCTGGAAAGAGCCTCCCATGCCAGAGGCCAGGGCCGGCGGCCAGGAGGAGCAACCACAGTAGCGGTGCCTGTGCAGGCACAGGAGGGCCTAGAGGAGCTATCCCACGTTGAAGGTGAGGAATGGCGGTGGTAAGAAGGTACCCCTCATCCAAGAAATGATGTAATTGGATGGAAATGTTCATGGAAAAGCTCTGAAGGAATGACATCTTAGCTAAAACCTGCTGCTGCTGCTGCTGCTGCTGCTGCTGTTAAGTCGCTTCAGTCGTGTCCAACTCAGTGCGACCCCATAGATGGCAGCCCACCAGGCTCCGCCGTCCCTGAGATTCTCCAGGCAAGAACACGAGTGGGTTACCATTTCCTTCTCCAATGCATGAAAGTGAAAAGTGAAAGTGAAGTCACTCAGTCGCATCCGACTCTTAGTGACCCCATGGACTGCAGCCTACCAGGCTCCTCCATCCATGGGATTTTCCAGGCAAGAGTACTGGAGTGTGATGCCATTGCCTTCTCCAAGCTAATACCTAAAGAATGAAGAGGTATAGGCAGATGAAGAGGGCCCCAGAGTGAGAACAAGGAATGCTAAGTCCTGGAGGGACTTAAGAGGAAGGCATGGTTAAGGAAATAATTAAAGGTACTGTGGTTTTAAACACACTCATTATGAAGAGGAGTGTGGAGTGCAGGGGAGATCAAGCAGGAGATTATAGTCACCATCTGAAACTGCAACACTGTTCAAAAGCCAGTGGAGAAGCTCTGCCAGATATTAAGGAAATAGTGATGGGACTGGATGTGAGGAGGATTTGAGGAGATCTCAGTAAAGACACTCAGATTTCAGACTCAAGCAACTAGGTAGCTTATGGTAGCATTTCTTGAAGTAGGGACTACTGGAGGAATGATAGACACTGTGAGAAACACAGTTGGTCATTTCTGTGAGGAACTAGGAAACAGCTAGGACTAAACATAAAAATTTATTATCTCAAATATAAGTATTTCCTGCTGCTGCTGCTGCTGCTGAGTCGCTTCAGTCATGTCCGACTCTGTGTGACCCCATAGACGGCAGCCCACCAGGCTCCCCTGTCCTTGGGATTCTCCAGGCAAGGACACTGGAGTGGGTTGCCATTTCCTTCTCCAGTGCATGAAAGTGAAAAGTGAAAGTGAAGTCGCTCAGTCATGTTCTATGTGCTAGGTTACTTCTATTCCCACTTCTAAGGAGTTTAGTTACAGTGGAATCAGCAAGGGGCCCACTTCTGTGAAGCCACACTGGTGTTTCTTGAAGAGGAGAGAATAACAGGATGGAAACTGTGAAGGTTGTGACTTTTTGAGTAGTATTTGGTGACAAGAAAGAAAATGGTAGCCAGACACATTGACTTGTGGAAATTACTTCTGAATGTGAAGATGGTTTAATCTATTTTGAAGATCTGTAAGAGCGAGTCAAAGCTATGGTTTTTCCAGTGATCACATATGGATATTGAGAGTTGGATTATAAAGAAAACTGAGCACAGAAGAATTAATGCTTTTGAACTGTGGTGTTCGAGAAGACTCTTGAGAGTCCCTTGGATTGCAAGGAGATCAAACCAGTCAGTTCTTAAGAAAATCAGTTCTGAATAAACATTGGAAGAACTGATGCGGAAGCTGAAGCTCCAATATATTTTGGCCACCTGATGTGAAGAACTGACTCCTTGGAAAGACCCTGATGCTGGGGAAGATTGAAGGCAGGAGGAGAAGGGGATGACAGAGGATAAAATGGTTGGATGGTATCACTGACTTGATGAACATGAGTTTGGGAGTTGGTGATGAACAGGGAAGCCTGGCGTGCTGCAGTCCATGGGGTCGCTAAAGGTGAGATACGACTGAACAACTGAACTGAACTGAACTGAAGAGAGTGGGAATTTAAAGGAACAAAATATATTAATTTAGCAGCAGTAACATATTGAGAAGGCTGAAAAGATTGGGATATAGTACACTAAGTAACAGATACTCCATTTTAAAAGACACAAGGATAGAGGATGCTTTGGTAGCTCATATATCATCAACCTAAGGTTATTCTCATCCGAAGACCTCTGTTTTCTTTCTTTATTAGTGGACTGGACATTTGCATGAGGGCTTGAGGCTGATTTTGCAAAGACAGGGAGAAAAGAGAAATGAAGCTCTAGAAGGAGGAAGGCAGAACACAGGTTTGGGGAGACAGGAATGTGTTGGAAAAAGTGCATGTGGAGAGTGCATTGCAAATTAACCAGAGAACCAGTCTGGGTATTGCTTAGCAATGTTCAACTTTCACGCAAAGTTCAAAGTCACACATACATAGTTGAACCATCCTGACTATGTGATGTGATTTTTCATCAGTAGCTTGGTTGGGTACAGGCATGTAGGAAGCAGAAAACTTATTGAGTTGTGTTGTTTTCCCTGGTGGTTTTGCCCAGAGTGACAGAGAAGTTAGGCTATTAACTAGGGGAAGTTTAAAACATTTTTTGTTAGGTATATATGTATGTATATTAATTAAGTTATATAAATCTATAATATATTAACTATATATATTCAGTTCAGTTCAGTCACTCTGCTGTGTCTGACTCTGCAATCCCGTGGACTGCAGCATGTAAGGCCTCCCAGTCCATCAACTATATATATTAACTAGAGGAATTTTGTAAATTTTATAGAATTTTAAAATTTAAGACAGGAGAGAAAAATTAAGCTAAATTAGAGTGATGAAGAGAAACAAACCCAAGGAGAAAATTAAAGTGAGATTGTTGATTTTCAGTCTCTTAGTCATGTCCAACTCTTTGCGACCCCATGAACTGCAGCATGCCTGGCTTTCCTGTCCTTGACTGTCTTTCCAAGTTTGGTCAAACTCATGTCCATTGAGTCAGTGATGCCATCTTATTGTTTTAACCTCTGTCTGCCTCTTCTTGTTCTCAATCTTTCCCAGCATCAGGACCTTTTTCCTGATTACCTATAAGGGAAAAGACCACTGTAGTGCATGTGTTTGCATAATCAAGTAATGTTGGCTAACTCGCTGCATAACATTTCTGTTGATACAACCAGCAGTACTCAACTAAATACCCTTTATTATGTGTCTGCCATTTGATAGCAGTAATTACAAAGATGTTTAATTCTGCAAATCAATTTTAAGTTTATAAGCACTGTGCATACATTATCTCAAGCTGGTATCTCAGGTTGCTATTTAGGTAGATACTGTGCTAGAATCATGATATAAGATGAATGAGATATGATCCTTGCCTTCAAGAAACTTATAGAAGACAATGGGGAACTCTATCTGGGAGGATCACACAAAACTACAGATAGAAGAATTGGATCCCAAGTAAGGGAGATTCAGAGGGTTTCAGAGATTTACATGAACAAAAAGTTTATATGAACACATTTATGTGAACAAAAAGCATCAGAAATTGAAGTAAAATTTAAGTCTTTGACTCAAATTCTATTAGTTTTCTCCATTTTGAAACACAGTCTACAAAAATACATGCATTTAAAAGTTAATGTCACCACCAATTTGCTGCAAGAACACCTAGAGCAAATTTTAAATATTTATATGCAATCAGACCTACTAATTCAGGTATTTATATCCAAGACCCAGCCAAGATAGCCAGGAACACAGTGTCTGGTAATAGACTGGAAAAGGAGGGGAAAATGTTAGTTTTGTGCTTGAACATTTGACTATCTTATGACCTCAGAAGAATTGTTTGCCCATTCTCTTTTGAGATTTCTCATTTGTAATTTCATATGCAATAGATTTATCAGTCTCACTCACAAGCTTTTTATGAAAAATGGCTAATGAGAATAATTATATAAAAACAGCATTTTTTTTAGCAGTTGAACTATCAAGTGATAATGAGGATGGCAGTCAGGAGTACAACTGATATGTAGGGCAGAAGAGGACAATTATTTCTCATGGCAACAAGGGGAAAAAACCATCAATGCCATTTAGTTGCTATTTTTAGTCTACATAGAGCATGCTAAGTCTTTGATAATGCCCTTCTATTTTGCCTGACCTTCAGTCTCTGGCTATCATAATTTTTCCTATAGTTAGGTGAGCAAAGCATTCTGATAGGTTTACAAATACCAAGCAAAGGGTCCATGTTTTTGAATTACAAGTATTTGTTGCTTATAAAGAGACATCCAAATGTGTTGATATATTTTTTAAATAAGCCATAAGATTCCAAAATAGATACTTGGGAGGACCAGAATTAGAACGGAGTATCTGGTATATAATATGTGAGTATGCTATTTGGGTTGGAAAAGGAAATGGCTACCCACTCCAGTATTGTTGCCTAGAGAATCCCAGGGACAGAGGAGCTTAGTGGGCTGCCATCTGTGGGATCATACAGAGTCAGACACGACTGAAGTGACTTAGCAGCAGCAGCATGCTATTTAGGTAGAATAACTTACCATCTCACACTGAGCATTCTGTCAAAGGGAATATAAGGTAAATGTTATTAGGCTCATCTAGTGTACTTTGATGATGCAAAAGTCATTGAAATGTACTTTGAACCTGTGGTTGATGACTTACAGTTTTTAAAAATATTACCAATAATATAAAAAATAACATATTTCTATTATTGAATAGTTAATGTAGGTATTTACACGTTATAGTTTATCTTATCATCCTTTTTTGATTCACAATTTTGTCATAAAACTACTGAAATTACAATATACACACGCAACATACAATTTTCCTTTATTTTTGAGTCATTTATTTAAATATGTCTTCTGTGTGCTAATGTGTGCTTAGTTGCTGTGTCTTTTGTTGTGTAACTGTCATATGTGTATACTGTAGACACTAACCTTTATAATTCTTTTTCAAGATCCATTGGTTAATTGCAACCACTTTCTGAAGCTAACCACTTATTTTTCTTTTTCTAAAATCTCATTAGTCCCTACTTTGTTTTCCCTATGAATCTTCTTTTGAAATTAATTTTAAGCAAAATGTTTATCAAGGTAATTGAAGATTCACATGCAGTTTTAAGAAATAAGAGAGGTCCATAATCTACTTTGCCCTGTTTACCAAATGTTAACATTTTTCAAAAAAAATAAAAATCTAGTATAATATCACAATCAGGATATTGACATTTATACAATCCACTTATCTTATTCAAATTTCAGCAGTTTTACTTGTACTTATTTGTACATGTGTGTGTGTGTGTGTGTGTGTGTGTGTGTGTGTGCTGTATTTGGTTCTGCACAACTTTATCTGTTGGGTATGTTCATGTATACACCACAACAGCAAGATACTAAATGGTTCCCACTACCCCAAATTTTCTCCTATTGCCCATTTATAGTCTCCTTCCCATCATTCCTTCCTTCCCCCATCCATCCCTAACCCCTGTTAACCGTTATTCTGCCCTCCATTTCTTAAATTATGCTATTTCATAAATGCTATATTAAAAGAATATTGAAAGAATATTAAAAGAATATAAAGAATGCTATGTTAAAAGATCATCGCATCCTGTCCCATTCAGTTCAGTTCAGTTCAGTCCAGTCACTCAGTCATGTCAACTCTTTGTGACCCATGAACTGCAGCACACCGGGCCTCCCTGTCCATCACCAACTCCCAGAATCTACCCAGACCCATGTCCATACAATATTTAAATTTTTGATATCATCTTTTTTCATTCAGTGTAAGTTTCTGGATATCTGTCCACCTGGTTGTGTGTATGTCATTAGTTTGTTCTTTTTAATTGTTGCATAGTGAGATTCTCATAGAAATATTAATAACCTCAAATATGTAGATGATACCACTCTAAGGACAGAAAGTGAAGAGGAACCAAAGAGCCTCTTGATGAGAGTGAAGGAGGAGATTTAAAAAACTGGCTTAAAACACAACATTCAAAAAACTAAGATCATGGCATCCTGTCCCATTCAGTTCAGTTCAGTTCAGTCCAGTCACTCAGTCATGTCAACTCTTTGTGACCCATGAACTGCAGCACACCGGGCCTCCCTGTCCATCACCAACTCCCAGAGTCTACCCAAACCCATGTCCATCGAGTTGATAATGCCATCCAACCATCTCATCCTTTGTCATCCCCTTCTCCTCTTGCCTTCAGTCTTTCCCAGCATCAGGGTCGTTTCCAATGAGTCAGCTCTTCACATCAGGTGGCTGAAGTATTGGAGTTTCAGCCTCAACATCAGTCATTCCAGTGAACATCCAGGACAGATCTCTTTAGGATGGACTGGTTGGATTTCCTTGCAGACCAAGGGACTCTCAAGAGCCGTCTCAAACACCACAGTTCAAAAGTATCAATTCTTCTGCACTCAGCTTTCTTTATAGTCCAACTCTCACATCCGTACATGACCACTAGAAAAACCATAGCCTTGAGTAGACAGACCTTTGTTGGCAAAGTAATGTCTCTGCTTTTTAATATGCTATCTAGGTTGGTCATAACTTTCCTTCCAAGGAGTAATCATCTTTTAATTTCATGGCTGGAGTCACCATCTGCACTGGTTTTGGAGCCCAGAAAAATAAAGTTAGCCACTGTTTCCACAATTATCTGCCATGAAGTGATAGGACTGGATGCCATGATCTTAGTATTCTGAATGTTGAGCTTTAAGCTAACTTTTTCACTCTCCTCTTTCACTTTCATCAAGAGGCTTTTTAGTTCTTCTTCACTTTCTGCCATAAGGGTGGTGTCATCTGCATATCTGAGGTTATTGATATTTCTCCCGGCAATCTTGATTCCAGCTTGTGCTTCTTCCAGCCCAGCATTTATCATGATGTACTCTGCATAAAAGTTAAATAAGCAGGGTGACAATATACAGTCTTGACGTACTCCTTTTCCTATTTGGAACCAGTCTGTTGTTCCATGTCCAGTTCTAACTATTGCCTCCCAACCTGCATACAGGTTTCTCAAGAGGCAGGTCAGGTGGTCTGGTATTCCCATCTCTTTCAGAATTTTCCACAGTTTATTGTAAACCACACAGTCAAAGGTTGTGGCATAGTCAATAAAGCAGAAATAGATGTTTTTCTGGAACTCTCTTGCTTTTTCCATGATCCAGTGGATGTTGGGAATTTGATCTCTGGTTCCTCTGCCTTTTCTAAAACCAGGTTGAACATCAGAAAGTTTATGGTTCACATATTGCTGAAGCCTGTCTTAGAGAATTTTGACCATTACTTTACTAGTGTGTGAGATGACTTCATGGCAAATACAAGGGGAAAAAGTAGAAGCAGTGACAGATTGTATTTTCTTGAGCTCCAAAATCACTACAGACAGGGATTTCAGTTATGAAATTAAAAAATGTTTTCTCCATGGAAGGAAAGCTATGACCAAACTAGACAGCTTATTAAAAAACAGAGACATCAGTTTGCTGAGAAAAGTCCTTACGGTCAAAGTTGCATTTTTTTCCAGAGATAAACAAGACTGAGCACTGAAAATTTGATGCTTTCAACTTTGTGGTGTAGGAGGACTCCTGAGAGTCCCTTAAGTTGCAAGGAGATCAAACTAGTCAGTCCTAAAGAAATCAACCTTGAATATTCATTGCAAGGACTGATGCTGAAGCTGAAGCTTCAATACTTTGGCCACCTGATGTGAAGAGTCAACTCACTGAAAAAGACAATGAGGCTGGGAAAGACTGAAGACAAAGGAGAAGATGTAGCCGAGGATGAGATGGTTAGATGGAATCACCAACTCACTGGACATGAAACAGTAAATTTCAGGATATGGTGGAGCACAGAGAAGCCTGGTGTGCTGCAATTTGTTGGGTCACAAAAAGACATGACTTAGCTTCTGAACAACAACAATATTGTATTATAGAATTAGTTTGTTAAATTATTCACTCATTGAAGGATATCTGAGATATTTCCAGATTTGCCAACTAGGTATAAGGTTGCTAAAAATCTTGTGTATGTTTTTTTGTGTGTAAACATAAATTTCTGTTCTATGGGATAAATGACCATGAGTGCAATTGCTGGGTCCTGTGGTAGTTTCAGGTTTAAATTTATAAGACTTGAAAACTTTTAGTTTCCATTAGTAAAATGGCTGTGTCATTTTACATTCCTACAACAATGTGTCTGAGGTGGAAATCCAGTTTTAAATCCAGAGAGATTTAACCTATACATCCTTACCAACACTTGGTGGTGTCTTCAGTTAAGTTTTTACCATCCATCTCTTGCCTAATAAACCTACAAATTCTCAGAATGTTCTTCATAATTAGAAGCATTCTCAACCAACAGACAACTGAGAAACCCACAGGTGGTGATATGAATAAACTATTTTTTTAGTATGGAGTAGACTTGCAATAACCTTACATAATTCTTACAAATTATGTTAAGAATGGTATATAATGACATTGAAAAAATATTCATGATATATCTAAGTGGAAGAACCTTACATTATTGTGTGTATTGTATATTATATATATAGAAAAACACCAAAATGGCAATTATGCTTAATTCTTAGTAGTATTATAGGTGAATTTATAATTTATTTTTATTTACCTGCATTTTGTTGTTGTTCAGTTGCTCAGTCGTGTCCAGCTCTTTGCAACCCCATGGATTGCAGTGCCCTAGGCTTCACGATTTCCCGGAACTTGCTAAAACTCATGTCCATTGAGTTAGCGATGCCGTCCAACCATCTTGCCCTCTGTAATCCTCTTCTCCTCCTGCTCTCAATTTTTCCCAGCATTAGGGTCTATTCTAATGAGTCGGCTCTTCACACCAGGTGGCCAGAGTATTGGAGCCTCAGTATCAGACCTTCAGTGAATATTCAGGACTGATTTCCTTTAGGATTGACAGGTTTGATCTTCCTGCAGTCCAGCAGACTTTCAATTCTTTTTCAGCACCACAGTTCAAAAGCACCAATTCTTGAGCATTCAGCCTTCTTTATGGCCCAACTCACATTCATACATGACTACTGGAAAAGCCATTTGTATAGAAAAAAACAGTTAACAGAGGCTCCAAATAAACCAATATCTCATGATACATATTGCTTAGAGTTTGCATTTCAAGATCCATCTCTCTTATGTCCAATCAGTGTGAGAAAATCTCCTTTCCAGGCTTTCTGATAATTTTTACATTCCACTCAAAATATCCCTTCTTTCCTTCAGACTGTTGCTCCAAGTGTGCCTATACAGTTTCATGAAAATGTTTTGCTTTTTCTCTCTTTGACTTCCATTGAATTTTAAAGGGACACCTGAATTTTTCTTGTCCCTGCTTTATAATATGCTTTACATGTTCCTTACAAACCACTATGTGTGGGTGTGTGTATGTGTGTGTAAATATCCTCAGGTCTTGATTGTGCAGTATCTTAGTCTGCTTTTAAGGTCATAACAAAACAACATAGACTGGATAGCTTAACAGTGGAAATTCATTTTCTCATAGTTCTGTAGGCTGAGAAGTCTAAGATCAAGGTGCTAGTCAGTTTGATTTCTGTGAGTCTTTCTTTCTTCGGTGAATCTTCTTCTAGATGTCCATCTTCTCCCTGTGCCCTAACTATGTCCCCTGTATCTCTGCCTCTTCTTACAAAGGCATCAGGCCTTTCAGTTTAGAGTTCCACCATTATGACCTCATTTAAACGTTATTACATCCTCACAGGTTCCATGTCCAAGTATGGTTGCATTGGGGATTAGAGTTTCAATATATGGATTTTCAAGGGAGGTAGATCACATTCAGTTTATAACATGGAGAATAACACACAGTAGGCTTGCTTATTAAGTAAGTCTTTAGGCTTTGGATTAAAATCAATAGAACTGTGCTATAAACAAGAGAAACATATTTTTAAATAAAAAGTAGTTCTAAACTAATCTGACATAGATGTGACTGTGTGTAATTTATATAATAAGAATTAAAATTTCACAGCAGAAGCCCTCTAAACATTACAATTTTCCTGTGTTTAAAGGGATAATTTCTTCCTCATTACATGATTTGATAGTAAAGAAAAGCCACTGACTAATGTCAGTGAAAGTTGGTTTTATATTTTAAAATTGTAATTTGGACAGTTTTAAAGAAAGCTTTCTATTAAGTTGTTGATATTGGTGGGGAATTGTGTCTCCCTAAATATTGCTCCAAATGTGACCTTTTGCCCCATTATGCAAAAAGATAGAAGTGAAAGGGCTTTGGAGTCTGTGTGTTTCTTTGTTAAGATCATGCATTTGCATTGTATTATCATTTGTTGAGTCAAGGCTATCGATTTAGTAGCTGAAGGCTGGATTTATTCAGTGTTGTAAAATTTAAAGAAATCGAAAGAATAATTGAAGGTCAGTCAGTGATTGACATTCTGTTGTAATGGATAGGAAAGGGAGAAAGAAGACAAATGTCAGGGAGAAAAGGAGCCAATTTAAAAACAACAACAACAACAGAAAAAAACACACACACACACACACACAAAGAAACTGATAGCACAGTTGGTAAAGAATCTGCCTGCGATACTGGAGACCCTGGTTCTATAGCCGGGTGGGGAAGGAAAAGGGATAGTCTACCCACTCCAGTATTCTTGGGCTTCCCTTGTGGCTCAGCTGGTAAAGAATCCACCTGCAATGCTGGAGACCTGGGTTTGATTCCTGGGTTGGGAAGATTCCCTGGAGAAGGGAAAGACTACCCACTTCAGTATTCTGGCCTGGAGAATTCCATGGATTGTATAGTCCATGGATGGCAAAGAGTCAGACTGGATTGAGCCACTTTCAAAAAAACCAATGTTGACCCTTAAAACTGCATATCTCATACCATACATACGTGTTCAAATCTAGTTTGGTACTGTCATACTTGCAAACTCTTCATTCCTAACTAGAAAGTGAACCCTTTAAGAAAGTGATGTAGGTTTTATCATATCCTGTGTTGCACACAGCAGAGTATTTTCCTAGAAAAATGCTTGATGTATATTAATACCTGCTGAATAGAATTGACTTAAAGTGAACATCTCTGAGCTGAAAAGACTTTTCCCTTAAGACTGGCCAAAATTCTAGTAAAGAATTGAATATTAAGGATATTTTACAACTTCAGAAAAAAAAAAAGAAAGAAAATTTCTCTCACTATGCTTTTCCATTCATGTGCCATTTTTATTTAACCTGTGTTTACCACATAATCCCAGTGGATTCCATAAGATCCTTTCCTCCCCTTCTATAGTTTGCTAACTGCAGTTGGTTTATATAACTATGAGATGTCACAAGTGTTTCCATTAACATGCAAAATAATATATTTTACTCCTATAATTAAATGAATGCATCAAAGCATCTTTTTTTATATGAAGCTAACAAAATTCTAACTAAATGTTTAAATTATGACCTAATTGACCATCAAGACTAGCCATTAACTTAGCATCTGAGATGTGAAAGACAGTTCCATTTCAGAACAACTAATAAAAGGCCAAATTGCTTTGACATATCAACTATTAAGTTCCTAATCAGCAACAGTATTGTTAATAAAATAAGTTCATGTAAAAGATATAATGATTTTGGTACAGTCATTTTACTTTCTTTGAGTTTTGTGTTATATATTATCTTACCTCTTCACTACCTAGATGTTAATGTGAAGGAAGGGAAAGACAATCTACTCAGACCTTATCTCTATTTCTTAATAAGATTAGGCACATATATAGAAAACAGAAATCATCTAAAAGTGCTTTACATCTTGATATGGAGGTAAAATTGAACCAATATTCCTGGTTACTTTGTGGAAATCCAAAGCCCTCCCTGCACATTATGGATATTCACCAAAGGCTTGCATTCTTATTGATGGTCTATTTCCAGAATAGACCAGCATTCTTTAACCCCATTCTCATGACCCAAATATCTTCACCTTGCTTGCTTTCTTATTTTCTCTTGTTTTTATAAAAACAAACACATGCTCCTGAAAGTATTTTCAATGCAGTAGACTTTTTTTTTTCTTAGATGGAGAGGAATCTAAAGAGCACATCAAAGGTCAAATAACTGCAAACTAAACATTAAGCTATCATGTCTTTAAAGTCCTTTTGGGCACTGAACCATGTTGAATTTCTACAGAGTCCAGCCCTACTCTGAAGTTTGATTTTCACATACTCTTGTTTTTTCTTGACATTCCCCCCTTCTCTGCTATCCTCACTCCATCCAACCTTCTACCTGCTGCAGCAAGACAACCAACACAAAAATCAAGAATTGCTTCTCCCAGGCAGAGCAGGAGAGGACCTATTTATTTTGGCTTAGACCCTTGACACTGTTTTCATTAGTTAAGCATCCCTCTCAAATTAAGGTAATATGGTGCTAGATTTTAGAATTATGAATAAATTGACATTTTATGTTAATATTCTGATAGACTAATATTCTAGAAAGGATGTATACAAATATATAGGAATGTAAGTGAATGTGTGTGTATTTTTTAAGGAACCTGGGTGTGCTGTAGGTTTTATCAAGTTGTGCTTGCTTTCATAAAACAATGTTTTTTAGCACAAAAAAATCTTATAACTGAGTATGAAAATGTTGAATGATAGAAGGACCTGAAGTACACTAACTACAGGAGAAGTAAGAAGCTGAGCATGAAATCTAAGATGGAGATAACTTTGAAGCTTTTTCTGTACTGGTACTAATAGCTATTCTGTTAAAATCTGTCTTTCTCCCCAGTTTCTATGAACCCAGGACTGAGAAAATTCATTCCAGGAATTTGTTTCACTGCACTTTCTAGGCTTCCCATAGAGCTTTTCTTTTTATACTCTGTGAATCTTTAGGGCATATCTGTTCATGAAAATGAAAGAACAATCTTTATCACAAAACCAGATGATTGTTTTTCTGTAGTTATCACTGTTTATTTATTTGCATGCTGTTAAGTTTTCCATACAAGAGTGAAACTTCATATATCATCATTAGAATCAATGTGAGGCTACAATTTCAAGAGGTTGCAATTTGCCAATAAAAATGATTTATATAGCATTTTATTACCAGTGAAACATAAGTAAGTATATGCTATTCAACATGTACATTTATTTATCTGTAACACTTAAAAGAACGTGTGCTAATTTCATGAAACTGCATATATTTATACGACTTCCTAAGGGAAGGATAGTCTCCCCATGATGCCTCTTAGAGAGGAAAAAAGTTGCATCTATGTGGATGATTGATTTATGGACATTGATTTCCACTGATTCATGGACAAAAATAAGAAAAGTCCTCAGGACATCATAATTTAAAAAAAGAAAAAAAAAAAACAACTTTATAGCTATGATGTGTCTGAGTGAGTTTAAATTTTCATTTACAGTTCTGAGACCTATAAAAGATGTGAGGAAATGTCACTTTGTGAGAGAGAATTCACTATTCACTTACTATTCATCAGGGGAAAGAGTAAAATGTGTTGGTATTTCAGCAAAGGGGTGAAATACTTTTCTAATATTCTATTTTCAGAGAGGAAAATTCAAATAACTAGAAGATATCTTTCATTTTAAGAAGATTTACTTATCATTTTGGTGACATCATAGGTAGTAACCCTCCCATTTCTGGTTCATCAATCTTTTTGTCATATTTAAAAATCATGTTTAAAATCTTTGCCAAGGCATTGGGTATACGAAAGTATCAAAAGAATATTAAAACAGGATGTCAATGTCATTGTTTTTTGTTTTTTCCAGTCTGCCAGCTTTTTAGATTTTATATATATATATATATATATATATATATATATATATATACTGGTTTATTGTCAATAGCAAAGCCCTTTCACTCATCCAGCAATTGTTTATTAAGCATGCGCTTCTGTCAGGCACTTTCAGCCTCTAGGGATATGGTGGCCAGTGACAGACAATGACTTTTATAAAAAAGAGCTACAGTATAGGAAGTTAAAGCTAATTATATAAAAAAATGTATAAATAGTGAGATTTCAGGTGCCACGAGTTTTGATAAAAGTAAAACTGGATAATATGATTCAAAAGAAAGGTAAATGGGCAGTTAGGCTGCTAATTTAGCATGGTTAGATAAGGAATCACTCTAAAAGGTAACATTTAAACTCATACCTGAAAATTGAAAAATCTCAAGGATAGGACAATAGTTTTGGAAAAGAGCATTCCGAAACAGGGCCATGCAAGTGTGTTGAAGATTGAATGGGCTTTTTTCTTGAAAAAGAGAAGGAAGACCACTGAATGTGGAGTCTAGCGAGTGTGGCTGAGCATGGTGGTTGATGCAGGTAATGGGCAACAGATGACTCAGAACCTTGTCCAGAAAATAAAAGAGTTCAGGTTTTATTTTAAGCACAGGGAGAAGATAATATGAGTTTAAAGCAGGTGAATGATAGGCTGTCTGTAGTAGTGTTGATGAATCAACTCTGGCATATTCAGAGATGGATTTCAAAAGCACCCCTTCCTTGTGTGGAGTGTACAGTGAAGCCCAGACAGGAGATGGCAGTTTTCGCTAAAGTAGTAGGAAGGAAGAGATAGAAGCGAAGTGGATGCCCAAGGTCTGTTTTAGAGTCAGAGCCAACAGGACATGCCAATAGATGGAGTTTATCTGTGAGAAGGGAGAATGACTCCTAGGTTTTTAGCCCCACCACTGGGTAGATAATGATGCTGGGAATAAAACTGGTATATGGAAATAGGATAGGGACAGGTTTCCACAGGGTAAGTGGGAAGAATTACCAAGTGTTCTACTTTGTATCAAAGTCAAGATGCCACTCTCCACTTTCTAAATACTTGGGCCTGAATGGTGTGCATCAAAACTCATGTATGTCAAATGAGCTTCAAAAAGTCAAGGGATTCAACTAGAAAAGAAAGCTTTGAGAAAACATGTTAAACTGAATTTTGTTTAGGGTATTACTGTATGTAATATGTATAAGTGTAGGTCTGTGAAGAATATATATATATATATTATATATATATATATAAATTTTATATATATAATATATATATATATCCCCCCCTTCAGGGATCAGAGCTTTGTCATTGTGAAAAGGCTTATATAACTCAGTGAAGCTATGAGTCATGCTGTGCAGGTCTACCCAATACAGATAGGTCATAGTGAAGAATTCTGACAAAACACGGACCACTGGAGGAGGAAATGGCAACCAACTTCACTATTGATGCCTAGAGAACCCCACGGACAATATGAAAAGACAAATAGATATGACACCAGAAGATGAGGTCCCCAGGTCCCCAGAAAGTGTCCAATATGCTACTGGGGAAGAGCAGAAGGCAATTACTAATAGCTCCAGAAAGAATGAAACAAATGCTCCAAACCAGAAATGACACTCAGATGTGGATGTGTCTGGTGGTGAAAGTCCAAAAGAATAGTATTGCATTGAAACTTGGAATATTAGGTCCATAAATCAAGGTAAATTGGACTTGGTCAAACAGAAGATGGCAAGATTGAACACTGACATCATGGAAAACAGTGAACTAAAATGGATTTAATTCAGATGACAAAAATCCTTTAAGTTAGGCTTCAGCAGTATGTGAACCAAGAACTTCCAGGTATACAGTCTGGGTTTCAAAGAGGCAGAGGAACCAAAGATCAAATTGCCAACTATCATTGGATCATAGAGAAAGTAAGGGAGTTCAAGAAAAAAATCTACTTCTTCTTCATTGACTATGCTAAAACCTTTGACTGTGTGGATCACAACAAACTGTGGAAAATTCTTAGATAGGAATACTGGACCACCTTGCCTGTCTCCTGAGAAACCTGTATGTGGGTCAAGAAGCAACAGTTAGAATCAAATATGGAATAATCATCTAGTTCTGTATTGTGAAAAGAGTATGACAAGGCTGTATATTGTCATCCTGCTTAACTTCTACACAGAGTACATCATGTGAAATTCTGAGCTCGATGAGTCACAAACTGGTATCAAGATTGCCAGGAGAAATATCAGCAACCTCAGATATGCATATGATATTACTCTAATGGCAGAAAGTGAAGAGCAACTAAAGTACTTCTTGATGAGGTTAAAATGGGAGAATAAAAAAAAAAAAAACACTGTCTTGAAACTCAAAATGAAAAAAATTAAGATCGTGGCATCTGGTCCCATCACTTCATGGCAAATAGATAGGAAAACAATTGAAATAGTGACAGACTTTATTATCTTGGGCTCCAAAATCATTGCAGATAGTGACTGCAGCCATGAAATTAAAGAATGATTGCTCTTTGGAAGAAAAGCTATGACAAACCTAGACTGTGTATTAAGAAGCAGAGACATCACTTAGCTGACGAAGTTCCCTATAGTCAAAACTATGGTTTTTCCAGTGGTCATGTGTGGATGTGAGAGCTGGACCGTTAAGAAGGTAAAGCATTGAAGAACTGATGCTTTTGAACTGTGGTGTTGGAGAAGACTCTTGAGAGTCCCTTGGACAGCAAGAAGATCAAACCAGTCAATCCTAAAGAAAATCAACCCTGAATATTAATTGAAAGGACTATTGTTGAAGCTGAAGCTGCAATACGTTGGCCACCTGATGTGAAGAGCCAGCTCACTGGGAAAGACCCTGATATTTGGAAAGATTGAAGGCATAAGGAGAAGGAAGTAGCACAGAATGAGATGCTTGGATGGTATTACCAACTCAGTGGGCATGAGTTTGAGCAGACTCTGGGAGATAGTAAAGGACAGAAAATCCTGTCCTGCTGCAGTTCATCAGGTTGCAGAGTCAGGCACAACTTGGTGACTGAACAGCAAGAATAACAATATATATAATTCAGATAGCCATAAATACACACACACCAAATTTTAATATAAATAAGTTTGCTCTGATAACTATGCTCTGATGGTTGTTTTATTTCCCTCTCATCTGGTATGGTTCTATGAGTCTCTGTAACTCGGTTTCATAGCTCTTCTTCTATTAATGTAAGGGAGACAGCTTTGCTCTGACATCTCATGCATTTAGTACAGCTACTTTACTGAGATCTATTTGTGTCTAAAACTAGGAGCTCTTTAAAGGTTTAATGATGTGGAAAACATAGTAGCCTACATGCTGGGCTCATAAAAATATATCAGGAATGATGATGTTATCAGTGACAATAGATTTACATTTTATTGTATTTGAATAACCCCCTTTTGGCCTTGTGCAGCTTGCAGGATCTTAGTTCCCTGACCAAGGATTGAACCAGGGCCTTTGGCAGTGAGTGCGTGAGTTTAGAGTCCTGATGACTGGTTAGCCAGGGAATGCCTTCTTTTTCCCTTTTAGCTATGTTATATGCTAACTAGTCTTCACCTAATTCATACAGTCCCCAAACTGCACAGTCCATGACTTTGGACTGAGGTCGTGTCACAGTTCTAAAGGTGAAGAAGAGATGTGATGAAGCAGTAGCAGAAGTGAGGCAGTGACAGTGCAGAATTTAGATAAAGTAGAAGTTAAAGTGGCCTAAAATCAAAAAGATATTTTAAGTTATGGCCTGAAGACGAAGATGTCTTAAGTCTTCCTTTTCAACTCTGCAATCCAAGAGTAGCTTGCAGCCAATTTTATTAATAGACCATTTATTTGAATTCACATAATTACTTACTATGACATGCAGAGTTGAATGTTACACCATTCACTGTGAATTTACAAGCCAGGTTGTGTGGTCAAGATTAAAATGCACAGAAGTGCCACCCAGGGAAGATATCAGTGCATGATTCAATGTTGTTGAGAACAGGGAACACACTCACCAGGTTCAGGTGGTATAGCCTCTTACAGCAACAAAGGAGATTGTGCATGGAATCTAGTCCCTTGCCATGTGCTGATCCCTCTGCCGTCAGATCTGCTCCATAACCAGGCAAGGAACCTAGCTGCAGAGCCCCCACTTCACTGCTGGAGCCATAGTAAAATGATCCCAACTTCATCCTTATAGGGTCTAAAGTATAGAAAGCTGTGGGTGTGCCTGAGAGCAGACCTCTGTGTTTAACTAACAGAAGGAAAACAGACAGTTGTCCCTTGCTATCAAGTGTCCATGGGGTATTGATTCTAGGACCTCTCTGATGCTAAAATCAGTGGATGCACAAGTCCCTTATTAGAATAACATGATATTTACATATAACCTACACATGTCTTCTGGTACACATTAAATAATTTCTTGGTTATTTATAATGTCTGCTGTGCTCTGCTTGGTCGCTCAGTTGTGTCCGACTCTTCGCAACCCCATGTACTGTAGCCCACCAGGTTCCTCTGTCCATGGGGATTCTCTAGGCAAGAATACTAGAGTGGATTGCCCTCCTCCAGGGGATCTTCCCAACCCCGGGATCAAACCCAGGTCTCCTGCATTGCAGGTGCATTCGTTACTGTCTGAGTCAGCAAGGAAGCCTTATAATGTCTAATACAACATAAATGCTATGTAACAATTATAAATACCATGTAAATGCTATGTAAATAGTTGCCAGGGCTGCAAATTCCAAGTTTTGAGTTTTTTATGAAACTTTTTAGAATTTATATTTTGAAATTTTTTGATCAGAGGTTGGTTGAATCTTTTAATGAAGACCAACTGTATATAATAAGCTTAAAACAAGGGAAGATATTTCCAAAGGATGTATAAGCCCAAGCAGACTGTGAGGGTTCTTTATGTCTTAGTAAGGAAATGTTCTTGGCTCAAGATCCATTCTTAGGTTGTCCAGCAGGGGTTAAGACATAGCAGGCATGAGGAATGACAATTATTTTTAGGCAAGAAACTTAATACTTATAATATTATAATTGTTGATTTCTGTTCCTCTCTTATACAGGAAAATATGGTGTTCATTAGCTGTGTCTGACAGGTGTACTCCGGTGAAATTAAAAGAAATTTTCCTCTGGTTCACCTCCTCCCCATCTGAGTTCTGCTTCACCCTTTCAGTTACTTGCTATCAAATATTTACTTAAATTCTATAAAGTACTGTTTCATAATATTTACACAGAAATAATGCCTGCTTCAAGAGATTTGTAATATTAAATTAAATTAAACCTATACTAAAATATCAGTCATACAGCAAGTGTACCGTGTCTTCTAATACAATGTCAAAAGTCAGCTATTTTAAATTCCTGAACATAGGGAAGAAGAGGTTCAAGAAATATGAATTCTTGGTAGCTTATTTATTTACACAGTTTTTTTTCTAAATCAAAAGATTACCAGGTACCAGGAAAGTGAACATATTAATGGTTTTAACAAGATGTAAGTTAGTCAATAAAGCATTATTTTTTTTTTTTACTTCTTACAATAGAGATGTTTTAGTCTTACTCTTTTGATAGTTCTGGTTGTGATCAAAGGTAAATCTTGCTAAGCGAGATTTCAAATTCACCACACAAGAGAAACTAAGTGGGAAATTTCCCCACCTAGCTTTTTAAGGACTCCTTCAGACCCCACTTCTCAAGTTCTCAGAACTCTGTGCTTGTTAGCTTTTTCACTGAAGCACAAATTAAGAAGAATTGGCAACTGCCACCAGATAATCGTATCTCACCTCATTGATAAAGTCTTGCATTCAGCTTACAGAATCTTAGTTCCTTTAATTGCAACTGAAAACAATCCTAGGAACAACTTATAAAATAAGCCATTTGAACTTTTGCCCTAAGAAATCTTGAGAACCAAATTTCAGCTTCTAGCTGACTGCATCCGGAGTGGTCTGAAGGGAATCCAGCATTTTCCAGATGAAGCCCATACTTTGCATCACTGAGTTCCTTTGCTGTTAGCGCCTTGCCCTCTCTGCTTGAGGCGCTGACTCTGGCAATTGCTCCAGAGGAACCGACTGTGTATAGGGCACTTTCTGAAAGTTTCAGGGAGGGAAGAAAAGCTTTTATTCCTGTCTGTGCCAAAGAGGGCTTTGGGGGTATTTTCTTCCTCAGAAACTCTTTAACTCTGCCCTCATGAAACATCTTTCTGTGTGCTTTTGCAGAGAATGGAATCTCACCAGAGGCCCTCTTAAATGACTTCAGAAAGTGTTGAGAGGACTCCAGTGTAGTATTGCTTCCTCTCCACTCCCCACAGGGCAGCTGCAGGACTTGACTTTCAACCTCTTTTTGACTATGCTAAATTTTTCATGTCATAAAAGGCTTTTGTAAAAGTACAATTTGTGTAATAGTATGTAAAATTATTTCCAAAAGCAGAGTCTTTTACTTAAACAGACTTCCATGTAAAAGTGGAATTTTTACTAATAATGGATTTATTTACTAATAATATTGAAAGACATTATAGCATAGCTGGCTTATTATCATTAACTTCCATTTTTTGTTTCTAATGTAATCATACTTCTGATGTTTGTATACAATTCCAGCCGAGTGTGGATTGGTACTCCTCATATATCTTTATATATGCATGTGTGCTAAATGGTTTCGGTCATGTCTGACTCTGTGCAATCCTATGGGCTGTGCTGTAGTTCTCCAGGCTCCTTTGTCCATGGGACTTCCCGGCAAGAACACTAGAGTGGGTTGCCATGCCCTACTCCAGGAGATCTTCCCAACCCAGAGACTGAACCCTCGTCTCCTATGGCTCCTACTTTGTAGGCAGATTCTTGACCTCTGAGCCAATGAGGAAGACCTGTCTTTATATATATGACAGTGCTTTTCTTAGCAAATCTGCAGATGTCACTCGGTCATGTGCTTTACTTCAAGTCTTTTGTTGTTGTTGTTCAGCCATTCAGTATTGTCCGACTCTTTGTGACCCCCATGGACTGCAGTACACCAGACTTGCCTGTCCTTCATATCTCCCAGAGTTTGCTGATACTTGTGTCCATTGAATCAATGATGCCATCCAACCATCTCATCCTCTGTTGCCCCCTTCTCCTCCTGCCCTCAATCTTTCCCATCATCAGGGTCTTTTCTAAGGAGTTGGCTCTTTGCATCAGGTGGCCAACGTATTGGAACTTCAGCATCAGTCCTTCCAATGAATATTCAGGACTGATTTCCTTTAGAATTGACTGGTATGATCTCCTTACTGTCAAGAGACTCTCAAGAATCTTCTCAGGAACCACAGTTCAAACACATCAATTCTTCTGTGTTCAGACTTCTTTATGGTTCAACTCTCACATCTGTACATTACTACTGGAAGAATCATAGCTTTGACTATATAGACCTTTGTTGACAAAATTATGTCTCTGCTTTTTAACACATTGTCAGCTATTCAGGTTAGTTATAATTTTTCTTCTGAGGAGAAAATGTCTTTTAATTTCACGTCTGCAATCATCATTCTCAGTGATTTTAGTGCCCCCAGAAAATAAAGTCTGTTTCCATTGTTTCCCCATCTTTTGCCATGAAGTGATGGGACCAGATGCCCTGATCTTAGTTTTTTGAACGTTGAGTTTTAAGCCTGCATTTTCACTCTCCTCTTTTACATTCATCAAGAGGTTCATTTTTTCCTCTTCGCTTTTGGGATTTTTATTTGGCTTTATATTTTCCCTTTGTTTTAAAAAAATAGTTATCAGATTTATTAAGGAACTCTATTATAACTAGTGCAGAGGAAAATAATGGTTCCTGTACAGTACAAGGAAAATAAAATAGGTCATTTTGTAATCATGTATATGGTGATTTCTATCTTTATGAGCACATGAAAAGTATTATGTTTTTATCAAGTTTTTTTAATTTTTGTGAAAGGAATATTCTTACTAATAAAACAGTCCTAAAATGTGAATCTATAGAATAGGGTAGAGTATTATATTTTAACGTCTTGATTATTGCATTGTTTTCTAGTAATATGTCTGTATATGTAAAGAATTTACAGTTCCACAGTTTTGGGTTAACCAAGGAAATTCTTCTATACATCCCACAAAATCTTTCTGATAAACAATTATCAGCTTCCATTACAGTGTAATTATATCAGTAAGAATTGTACAGTTTATATACAAACAAAAAACACATTCCTTTTCCTTGTCTGCTTGTAATGTTTTTCTCTTTATATTTTTCTCCATTGAACTTGAAAGGGTAGACTACTTTCTCAGCAGTATTCGGGTATCTCTTGTCCATAATCTTATTGATGGACTCCTTTGTACTTTGTAAAGGAAAATTAAAATTGACCTGTAATCTGTTAAAACAATGCTAAGCATTTGCATCAACCATTAGCTCTGATAACTCCTTTATCTTTGTGAAGAAGGAAAGGCTTTTAAGTATTGATTTTAAATAACAAAACAGAGCTGCCTGTCTAGTTTTACTTGTCACACAGGTTCCTGGGTTTTGATCTTCATGTTTACCTCTTTTGCTATTAAATAATATGCTCTTCTATTTCAGGAAAGCATTGTAGAATATTTTTTTTTCCCGACCAAACAAGTATAGTATGAGTGTTTTTCAGTCAGAGACTTCAGTAAAACAATGTAAAGCTACAATTTATGATTTTTTTCCTGTTTTACTTTGAAATGTTCATGATTAAATTATGTACTTCAAGTAAGCATCGTGAAAATAATTTACTACTATGTCTATATTAGCATATTACAATATCATTTACAACATATAGGCTATTGATTACTGATGGAAAGAGTAACTCTCACCCAAAATATTCCATCCACTTCCTTCTATTTCCCAATTCCTTTGCAATTAAGCAGAGTCATCTGATTTGTTCTGGCCACTGCAATGTGATATATTGTTTCCAGATGAAGGAAAAGCTAATTCTCCAGTCTCCTTTTTTCAGCTGAGTTAACTAGAAGACCTCATATTCCAGATGGAACAGCTACATTTGGATGGAATGAACTCTGAAGGTCATGTAAAATCAGCTAAAAAGAAACTTTTAACTGTGTTATAACAGTAGATTTTCAGGATTAATTTGTTATCACATCATAACATAGCCAACCCTGGATAATATAATTTTAGACAGATTCATTCCTAGAGATTTAATTCCATTACCTACACTGAGATGTAACCATGAAAACCCACTGTAACAGTTTCAGACATATTTTGTTACAATTATTTTCTCTATGTTAAATTGGGCATTTCTTAATAATCCATTCAGCCCCTTATATGTAAAGGATGACAGTCAGTGAAAAAAATGAATGAAAAACTGGAAGAAAGTGAAATTATTCTTTAGCAGTAAAAATTGTGCTAGCTATGATTCATCTTGCCAGGAAGATTCAAGGTCAGAATATCTCTAGAGTTTCTGAAGACATTATAACACAGTTCCTCCAAGCAGACATTTTTTAACTTAAAAGTCCTACTTGATTTTTTTATGTACTTTCTTAGGTTCAGATGTCAAATACCTTCAAAGAATTTCAAAATGTGATTTGTTTTCATTGAGTTATGTGTAATTTACATCTAATTATCTTAGTCTCGAGTTTTATATTAAAACCCACTTTGGAATCTATTAAGGACTATTTAGATTTGTGTTTTAATAGAAATTTGCATATGATGTATATAAAGCTTTTGATCCTACCACATTAATTTACCCAAATTTGAATTTGGTTTAAAGTAAGTTCTGAAATGTCTAAGTACCAGTGAAGAAGAAGATTGAATTCCTGCTATTTTTTGAATGTGACAATGTATTCTATATATGAAAATATAAACTACTTATTTTTTCTCTTTGAAAATAATCCACTGAAAAGTAAATCACCTTTTACTCACTGATAAGTAGAGTTTATATTTTAATACCTTTAGGTTGTGAGCATTTTTAAGTATACAGTTATGGTGACCAATAAAGGTACCAGAGCAGAGTCCTCTCCTCCACCTGAACCCAGTGAGGATTCAGAGCCTCAGTACCAGCAGAGGCCCCTTGTACCCATCTGCCTCCTCAGGGAGTCCAGATGAATTTGAGTGAGTCTCTCCTGGTTCTAAGATCTCCCATTATTGGTTGATGAGGATACGTTTTATTTGGTGGAGGAAGAGGTTTTCCTTGAAACTTGGTTTCAAGAAAATGTACCTAGAGTGTTCCATCTAGACATTGAGCAGGTTATCCTTGTGTTAAGGCACTAGGAGGACTCAGTTTGAGTACTGAATCTTTACCCTCAGTATAGAGACTGGGCAGATTTTATTCAAACACTAAGTAAGGTAGGACTGAGTCATTAGTGGGAAAGACTGACCTCTTGTTTGTTCCTTGAATGGCTACCTTAATAGTGTTTGTTGAAATAAAATGGAAATCAGAGCTTCTGAGCTCTGAAGAAGGAACTCTCTCCTCTAGACTGGCAATGGTTTTCTCAGGGGACTAAGAAACTTGCAGGAGGTGGAGGCAAGACCTCAGTGCAGCGCAGCTGTCCCTATATGTAACTAACAAATTGCATAACTGGGGACATGCATAAGAACTGAGCATTCAGTGATCTGAGCACCAGTGGAAGACCTATACTCTTGGGAAAACCAAGACACATAAGAGAGGGCTAAAACAACTCTGGGACAAAACCAAAGTTAAGCTCTCAAGCAGTACAAATTGTCCCACCACAGAGTCCTCACTAGCAATTTTATCTTGACTAATGGATTTCAAAATAGGAAACAAAGGCTTCAAAATAAAAGAAAAAGTAACAAATGATTGCCAATACTCCAGCTGGTTAATTGTACCTACAAAATTTACAAGTGGTTACTTAATTGGAAATTAAAGGAAATCTCACCCTAAAAATCAGGGAGATCTTTCATACATATGCAGTCAAGCCACATGAAAATTAAAAGCTGATTTAGTAAAAATGTCTTTTCAGACTTTAAACAAAGGCCTTCTTGAGGGAGACTTTCTTTGTGTCTTTGAGATGTAAATATTCTATCTGATCTTCCTAGGACATTCTGTCTTTGAGTGTTTTGTTTGTTCAAGTTTTTGAAAACTTGACCTTGGCTATACTATTTTTGAGAGTAAACTCTTTGGATTTAGTTTACATCCTCTCTCATTCAGAGCTTTCCAGGTGGTGCAGTGGTGAGGAATCTGCTTGCTAAAACAGGAAACGTGAGAGTCCCTGGGTTGGAATTGAGTAGGAAATCCCTTGAGTAGGAAATGGCAACTCGCTCCAGTATTCTTGCCTGGAAAATTCTGTGGACAGAGGAGCCTGGCAGTCTATTTTCCATGGGGTCTCAAACAGTCAAACATGACTGATTGACTAAGCCAGCAAGCACTTGAGTGGCAAATTATTTCTATTATTGCAGTTAGTTTTTCCAGTGCTCACATCTTATAGTCATGCTCTGGAGGAAACAAGCAATGTATACATATATTTGTATTATATAACATATATGCATACAGACACATATAATACAAATTGAGGTCATCATTATCTATGATTTTTTTTAATTCCATGTTAAATTTTCTCCTGTTAATTAAATTGCTGCTGTAAGATTCAGTGAACAAATTTCGAATGGTTTTATATTGCATTCAAAGGTTAATATTGGCAGCCTATGCTCAGAATAAGAGTCTGAAACTAATTTTCTTCAACTTATAAATTTTTCTAGATGACAGAGGCTAAAGAAAGGAATAAATCATGAACTTTGCCTTCTAAGATTACCAGTTTAATGAACAACATCGATGTGCAAATGAAAAATTAAATATAAGTTGATTATTATAAATGTTCTAAGAATTCAATAAATTGAGTACTTTAATATGCAAAGAGAACTTCAGATCATTTCAGGAGGGGTAATTAAAAGAAATAATGCAAATCTGAAGTAGGCAAATAAAAATGGTATGAAAAAAATGAAAAAATATATTTGGCAGGTAATTTTTTTGTGTGACTTTGGCTTGCATTTGAATGACAAAAACAAAGAAGTCTGAAATTGATATCTAGGTTTCTAGCATAAATAACTTAATAATTCCATTAACTATGTCAGAGAATCTATAAAAACAAATACAAAACACTTGAGAGAAACTGTCTTTTGTTCCTAAGAAATAACTTGCATCTCCAGTGCAAGTATATGGCCTAGCATAGAGTAGGTATAAAAGCATTTTTTTTTTTAAGGACACAGAAAACTGCTCTATATTGTGTATATTATTCACTGTGTATTTCTAAGCCATCATCTAATTTAAACTTGTTATTCACCATTAATTTGATAGTATACTGTTTGATTTTCCTTGATGGTCCTTATTAATCTTCAGTCACTCTTCCATTTCGAAGCCCTTGATTTAATCTCACACCTAAGCAATTTTTCTATAAGACAGCAAAAATGTCCAACAGAATATTTATTTGTCAAGTTTTACTTTTTTGATGTAAATGACTTGGATTTTAGCTATTAATTCATTTGACTTATGAAAAGCAATAGTATATTTATGTATGTAGTTATCCATTTAGTAGTGAAATATTCGTATTCTATAAAGTTTTGAAAGTGATTTAAAAGGTTTTATTGCTTTCATGTCTCTGAAATTATGGTTTTTAAAAAGCTACCTTCTCACAAAAGAAATAATTTCACTTTCAAATGCTGAAAATAGTCATACTATAAGCTTGCAACAGAAAATACATTATACATAGCAAAACTCAAGTTATAACTATAAATATAATGTCTATAAAATAGGTGTATGGCTTTCTAAAAACTCAGTTTTAGGAGTTACTTCTAGGTAGTGAGAAAAAGAAATAATTACTATTGATTAGCAATTGGTTCAGCTTCTCTAGAAGGTTATTAAGGTCCTAAAATACAGAACAGAGTGTTATAAACAATAATGTGTTGTCCCAAGTCTGTCTTGAACTGACCGTTTTTTTCCCTGAAATGTCCTTTTGACATAGCTTCTGCATCTCAGGAGCTTTGATATAAAGAGTGATTTAGAACCAAAGACCATTTCAGCATTTCAAAGAGAGAATGCTCAGAAACCCTGGAAGAAGCAATATAAACTCTAAGTAAATGGAATGGAATAATGATAGCACCTATCAATAATTACTCATTGTGTATAAAATTACTTTATGAAACTGAGATTAAATAGTTCTGTAGATTTATATGCATATGGAAATATAAATGGTTCCAAAATGTGTAAAAGTGAGCACATTATTAAATTGCAGAGAAAAATAAAAGGTCTATATGTATATATGTACTTTTTTATACAGAGAAGAAATTTGTTATTAGTAAGGGCTGCTTTTTGATATCATGTTAAATTTCCAAATGATTAAACATTCACCTGTGTGTACACCCTGGCATTCACCTGAATCTTGTTTCTGTTGAGGATTAGTTTTTGTTTGTTTTGCTTTTTTCCCCATACAAACCATCTCAGCATAAGTAATCAAACTTCAGTTTGCCACAGGAGTGTTCTCTCTTTTTCTGGGCAATTTTTACCCCAGTTGAAGTAGTATTGAAAGCCACTTGACAAATCAACTTTACAGGCTATAATTGAATACATACAGTATAAATGTTTGAGTCATAGACCTACATCATGAAATGTAGAGAATTTCACATTAATTTCTGCATTTGAGAATTTCACTAAATTTAACTTATCCCAAAATTTAAGTTACTGGAGGAATAACCATTCATTCATTCAATGTTCAATTCACTCAGTAAATAGTGCATTCCAACACTGTTTACAAAAATGGGGATGCAAGGATACAAAAATAGCATTCTGTTGTTATGTTGGTTTCTTCTCCTCAGCCTTCTTCCTAATTAATTCAGTAATTTTGTTTTACAACTGACAGCCTGTTGACCAGTATGAGTTCATCTTTCATTTTTAGCTATTTCAGATTATTAAATCTCTGGTCCAATCATAAACATATTGAATATATTATTTGTTTTCATATTTGTGATTTTCCCTCAAAGATATAATCAGTGTCATTAATTTTAATATTCTTAGTGTCTGGTGCACAATAAGTTCTCAGAATTTGTTTATAGAACTGAACTGAACATAAGGATGATCAACTCAATAACACAGCAAAGTTTGGGCAGTCATCAAGCCATGGCATGGAATTCAGTAAATTTGTCAGCTGATACCTAAGGGAAAATGATACCATACTAATTTTGTTCCCTTAATGTGCACATCTGATCTGAGAGTGTTCTAAGTGTAGTTTTATGTTGCCCAGAGAAAAAAGGTTGCCCAACAATAGAGAATGGAGGTAGGACATAAACCTTCAGGGAGGAAACTAGAACCTAGAAGACTACAGAAAAGAAACTAAGAGGGACACTGTCTGTGAAACTCATCACAGAACTAGACACCAAGGTAATATAGACTGATATGAGGAAATAGTCCAGAACCTAGAAATCAATATCAGGAAATTTCAACCTAGATCAGACATTTGGAGTGACATGGATAATACTGAGCTACATTGTATTGCCATGGACTGTGTAAGGTCAGAGATCAAGGCAAAGATGAGTTTCAAATCAGATCGGGATGGGAAGTGTTTAGGGTCAACCTACCATAATAACCAAGGCACCAGTGGCTTCACCTTTGTCAGACAGAAGAGAATTGCAGACTGAGGAGACCGACATCAGTAAGACAATCAGCATTAAAATTTATTGTATTCAGCCTGTTAGTAAATGGGTTTATTTTCCATTTAGCATTCTGCAGTAGATGATAGAAAAATCCGATACTTCTTAATTAGGATAGAATCCCCACATTTATTTCTTCACGTGCAAAACTGAATTAAGCAACTGTAGATTATTTGACCCTTGAAGCTGCTCTCCTGTTTTATGTGATATATGTTTTGTTTCCTTTTGAGGTGGAGAACTCTTCCATATTATTTGCAATGCAGAAAATGAAAAATATCCAATCTAAAAATGCACGCAGATAGTCACAGTTCTGGAGATTAAATTAACAAACGATTTCTACTGGACACAGCTCTACTAAGAACTGCATTCTTCTATATCAGTAGAGTATCAGAGTTGATGTTTATACTCTTTGGTAAATAAAAAGTACATGGAAAATTTTTAAAAATTGGCTAACTGTTATTGTGAGTGTGCCTGAAATTTTACATGGATTCTCAAACTCATATAATTTCCTGTTATGCCCTCCCTCCCAGTTTTCTTCTAAGTTGTCACTTTCCTTGTAATTCTTTCTAATGGAGAGGAAGCCAAAGAACAGCAAAATGGCATGTAATTCCATGTGCATTTTCTTTATTTGGTGGGGGGGTGAACTGTTAGTGCTATGAATCATATGAAGGCTCTGAATCATATTCTCTATTTCTTCTGCAGTGAGATGCATTGTGCTTCACGTCTGTCATTGTAAAAATAACCATCTAGTCTCCCTTTGGCAGAGAGGGCTTAAATTGGATATGATCCTTTGGGATCTTAGTTCTAAGGTTATTTTAGGAGATTACACATCAAGCCAAGGAAAAGGCACTCTTGTCTAATATAACAGGAAGGTTTTGTTACTAGAAAAACTCTTCTCCCCTTAGAAAATTAGAAATTAAAAAAAAAAAAAAATTACTGCAGAGTCACCCTGAGCTTGAAACCCCAGCTGACAAGCTTGTGAAAGTAGATTAGCCACATTTCTGAAAATGTCATGAATTACTTTTGGTTTCCCTCAATTGAAAATAGTGTCAAGGGGCTAATCAAACAAGTTGCAGTAGAGAAATCAGGGATATTAATCTAGAGTATCATTTGTAATGCTGTAAACATTCAGCATACAATGTCTCTCTAGAGTGCTCCTGAATCACTTAAAAGGTAAAGAATGACTGTTCTTTGATAAAAATGCCAGGCCATTTAGTCAGCATCATCCTTCTTCCCTCCAACAATTCTGTTAGCTAAGATGAGGTTTAGCTGCAACTGACATGAAACTCAAAATAGCTTGTGACATTAGCAAAATAATAATATATTTTTCACTTATATAAAAACTCAGGGCTGATATGGGACTTTGTGCCACCAGAACAAGCTTCTTTGTACTGTTGCTTCACTGTGTATTGTGTCTAATGGAAGGTCCAAGAGAGCAGCTCGAAACTCAGGCAGGAGTTTGGTGGAGGGGATGAAGGACAGGCCAACAAAATCCTATAGATACTTCTACTTACAATCTCTTGCTCAATATTTAGTCTAAAGTCAAGTTGGGAAATATACTGTGGTGGCCAAACAAAATGTATGTTTCTATAAATAAGAGAAAAAGAATGTTGAAGAAAATCAGGTCTCTGAACCTTACTCATTTTGGAAAAGTTTTATAAAATAATAATACTCATAGTTTTTAATATAAGAATACTAATAAGATTTTACATTCTATTTCTAAGAATTTGATAAGCTTTTCAAAATATTTATTATGTGAATTTATCTCTTAAGCTTCATTCATTCAATAATCATTGTAAAATACAAAAACAAATTGACCAATGGTAAGCAGATGAGAATATAAATTATGTGTATAGATAACTCAAAATTAAAAGCCAAAATCTCTTTTACTGAATTCATCCTTGTGCTTTACCCTCAAATTGATTTGAATTATAGATTATTTTTCAAACATGGTTGTTTTTGCTACTTATAAAAGGCAAATTTTACTTGTATTTATTTACTTTACACGTGAAAATATTTTATTTAAAATGCTATCATATGAAAAATACTAGTGGCATGGTAATATTTTATTTTAGAATTCCCTAATTTAGACTATATGTAATTTTAAAAAGAAATTAGCTCTTTAAATGTCAACATTTAAACATAAGATCTTAATAAGAGAAATGCATGTTTAATATTTAAATTCTATACCATATGTGGTGGAAAGTCTGATGCAGTAACATGAACACATCTCCCAAAAATATGCAGGCTTTTTTAAACTTTTTATTTTATATTGGGGTATAGTTGATTAGCAATGTTATGTTAATTTCAGGTGTACAGCAAAATGATTCAGTTATACATATACATGCATCTATTATTTTTCCAATTCTTTTCTCATTTAGGTTGTTATGTGATACAGTTCAGAGTTCCCTGTGCTATAAAGTAAGTCATTGTTGATTATTCATTTTAAATACAGCAGTGTGTAATGTCAATCCCAAACTCCCTAACTATCCCTCCCCGCCCCACTCTTCTCCCAGTAACCATCAATCTGTTCTCTATCAGTGAGTTTCTGTTTTTAAATACGTTCATTTGTTTCTGTTTTGTAAATTAGTTCATTTGTTTCAACATCTCTAGTTATTAGAGAAATGCAAATCAAAACTAAAATGAGGTATCACCTCACACCACTCAGAATGACTAGCATGAAAAAATTCAGAAATAATAAATGCTGGAGAGGGTGTGACAGAAGGGAACCCTCCTACATTGCTGGTGGGAATATAAATTAGTGCATCCACTATGGAAAAGAATATAGAGGTTTCTTAAGAAATTATTCATGTCAATGTATGGCAAAACAAATACAGTATTGTAATTAAATAAATAAATAAAATTAAAAAAATTAAAAAAAAAGAATTATTTAAAAATATAGTTACCATTTGATATTGCAATCCCACTCCTGCCATATGCATGGAGAAAAACATGGTCTGAATGGATACATGCACTCTAGTGTTCATTACAATGTCCTTTACAATAGCCAAGACATGGAAACAATCTAAATGATCATAGACATAAGAATGATAAAGAGCCACATACACAATGGAATACTACTCAGTCATTAAAAAGAGTGAAATAATACTATGATTTCAGAAGCATGGATGTACCTAGAGATTGTAATATTGAGTAAAGTAAATCATGAACAGAATGGGAAATATTTTATGATATCATTTATGTGTAGAATCTAAAAAATGATAAAAAGAAGGAAATGTTTTAAATAATTATTTTCTTTTAATTAATATTATTATAGTTTTATACACAGTCTCAAATAAATAATATTATGTCCATTAATTCTAAGTGGCATTTACCACAGGCTCATCCATTATTTTCTTTAACCAGCACTATATAACTAAGAAACTCAGCTTGACAACTATCCCCAAGGAATACTTAAAGTCTAGATCAGATCTTTAATCATCAAATTCTTACAAATTTAATTTAATTTGTCAACTGTCTTTAAGAGCTTTAGTACTAACGTACCCTTTGGACCAATGTTTCCAATGTAGTATGCTAAGTCACTTCAATCCTGCCCAGCTCTTTGTGACTCTATTGACTGTAGTCTGCCAGGCTCCTCTGTCCATGGGATTCTCCAAGCAAGAATGCTGGATGGGTTGCCATTTCCATCTCCAGGAGATCTTCCCAACTCAGGGATAGAACTTGCGTCTCCTGCATTGACAAGCGGGTTTTTTTTTTTACCACTAGAGCCACCTATGAAGCTCCAGTGTAGTATATTCCATATTAAATTAGTATACATTTATTTGAGCGACTGAACTGAACTGAACTGAATATGCACTGATACACAGATATACCTGTGTGCATGTGTTGATTTATTTCAATGGTTTATAAGAATGTGTTTAATTCCATAACTAATACTTGGGTAAGTTTTGAAATACTACATTGAACAAAATTTAGTAGAATTTTTGTTCAAATGCTTTGAAAACTTCCTAATACACTATCTACATTACATTTTTTCCAGAGGGAAAAGTAATATGTAAACATATTTAGCCACATATAGTCTATAAAATCAGTCAGTCCTAATGTCAGCCTATGACTATGTTTGAAACAAAGAAGAATAAAAGCCCTTACACCTTTGTTCCTCATCACAAACCCTGACTGTGTTTGTGATTCCTCATGGACGGTGGACACAGTTTTTGAGGCATGAGCCTGCTGTGTCTCCCTTCTGTTAGCTGAGGATTAAAGATACCTTTCTATTTCCTCCAAAATTGAATAAATAAATAAATAAAAGCAATAAATCTCATGGAACTAGTAGTCTATGGAAAACATTTTAGGAAAGGATGAAAATAATTTATTGATATAGAGATGGTTAGCTTGTATATTGATTAAAATTAAATCACAAATTTAGCACACAATTTAGTTTAGGTTTACCATAACCTTGAAAAAGGAGCTTCACAGGGAAAGGATAGATGTCCATGTAGGTCAGTTCAGGAGCACTAGAAATGCCTAAAATATAAAGTTCATTTGTATATATATATATTTTTTAATTTTGCTGAATTATTTTTTTAAATTAAGCTCTTTTGTAAATATAATCCTGTAGTTCACTTCATTTATCTAGACTGCATCGGCCCAATTATATGCTACACTTTTGATGGTTTGTTCACCTTTTACTCTCCATTTTGAGGACATGACATAATTTATTTATCACTTTTATTTTATTTCACTACTAATATGCTGAAAGCAAAAGCAAAATGTTTATTGTTGAAAGCCTATCATGTGTTAGAAACAATACTTATAACTGGGAATGCAAAAGTAAGATACTTTTGGGCTTCCCAGGTGATAAAGAATCAGTGGTAAAGAATCTGCCTGCAATGTAGTTGTCAACCCCTGGGATTCTTGCCCAGTAAATTCAATAGACAGAGGAGACTGGAGGGCTACAGTTCACAGGGTCACAAAGAGTCTGACACAACTGAAGAGACTTAGCAAGCACTTGGGCTAAAATAAATTTATATTTAAATCCTGAAGAGAGAAAAATGTTGATGTGTATCCAGAACATTACTTAAAATCAAGTAAAGCTTTTTTAAAATTGTTCTGTTGTATGTTGTGTCTGGACACTTTGCAACCTCATGGACTGCAGCATACCAAATTTCCCTGTTCTTTACCATCTCCTGAAGTTTACTCAAACTCATATCCATTAAGTCTGTGATGCCATCCAACAATCCTTGACTCTTTTTTCATGTATGGTGGTATATTTATTCTTCAATTAACTGTGCAAATTAAAATGCCTTTTAAAATTTGATCGTGATTTCTAAGCATATGTTATTTTAATGGAAAATGTGTCAATGGCATTGTTGATCAAATTAATGAAAGATACTTTTCTGTTTCTGGTTACTTTGCAACAGTAACCAGTAAAAATAGTAACTTTTAAATATAAAAGGGGAAGTTGTTAATATTAAGGAACACTATTTATAATCACCTTAGAAAAATTTTCTGTGAAAATTAAAATCTATATTATTCAATGTGAACATTTAAATGAGATACTATAGTTGTTATCAAGCAAGATGTAATTCCAAAAGCAAGAGCTTTATAAATTAAATAAAATGATTAAAGTAATTTTTGAAAAAGAAAAACTTCACATTTTTAAATTATAAAAGAAGAGATCTTTTAAAAATAGAAGAATGTTTTGAATGCATAGAAGGCCTAAGGAGACATTTACCCCAGAAGACATACAGATAATCAATAAGCATATGAGAAAGATTCTCAAACATCACTAGTTGTTAGAGAAATGCAAATCAAAACTACAATGAAGTATCACGTCACACCAGTCAGAGTGACCATCATCAATAAATCTACAAATAATAAATGTTGACAGGGTGTGGAAAAAAGGGAACCTTCCTACACTGTTGGTGGGAATATAAACTGATACAGCCACTAATGAAAACAGAATGGAGGTTCCTTAAAAAAACTAAAATAGAGCTACCATTGTTTTTTAGTCACTAAGTCATGTCTGACTCTTTACAATCCCATGGTCTGCAGCAAGCCAGAATTCTTTATCCTTTGCCATCTCGTGGAGTTTGCTCAAACTGATGTCCACTGAGTCAGTGATACCATCCAACCATCTCATCCTGTGTCACCCTCTTCTCCTCCTGCTCTCAATCTTTCCCAGCATCAAGGTCTTTTCCAATTAGTCGGCTCTTCATATCAGGTGGCTAAAGTATTGGAGCTTCTGCTTCAAAATCAGTCTTTCCAATGAATATTCAGGGTTGATTTCCTTTAGGATTGACTGATTGGTTTGATCTCCTTGCTACCACAAGGCTCAGCAATTCCACTCCTAGGTGTATATCTGGAGAAAACCAGAATGAAAAACAATGTATGCATCTCAATGTTCATTTCAGCATTATTTATACTAGCTAGAGTATGGAAACAACCTAAATGTTTATTGACTAGGAATGAACAAAGATGTGGTACATATGTGTAATAGACTATTGTGCTGTGCTATGCTTAGTTGTTCAGTGGTATTCAACTCTTTGTGATCTCCTAGACTGCAGCCCACCAGACTCCTCTATCCATGGAATTTTCTAGGAAAGAATACCAGAGTGGGTCGCCATCTCCTATTCCAATGGACTATTACTGAGCCATAAAAAGTGATGAAATAGTGCTGTTTGCAGGAATGAGGATGGACCCTGAAACTGTTATACAGAGCTAAGTAAATCAGAAAGAGAAAAGTAAATATTGTATAATATCACTTACATGTGGAATCTAGGAAAACAGTAAAGGTGAACTTATTTGCAAGCAGAAATAGAGTCACAGATGTAGAGAACAAACTTACTGTTACCAAGAAAGGAAGGGTAGATGGGATGAATTGGGTGATTGAGACTGACATATATACAGTATTATGTATAAAACAGATAACCAATAAAAACCGATTTGTATAGCACAGGGAACTCTACTTAATGCTCTGTGGTAATCTAAATGGGAAGGAAATCTAAAAAAAAAAAAAATAGTGGATATATGCATATGTATAACTGATTAGCTTTGCTGCACAGTAGAAACTAACATAAAATTGCAAATCAACTATACCTCAAAAACCAAAGCACTGGAGTTTCAGCTTCAACATCAGTCCTTACAATGAATACCCAGGACTGATCTACTTTAGGATGGATTGGTTGGATCTCCTTGCAGTTCAAGGGATTCTCAAGATTCTTCACCAATACCACAGTTCAAAAACATCAGTTCTTCTGCTTTCTTTATAGTCCAACTCTCACATCCCTACATGACCACTGGAAAAACCATAGCCTTGTATAGACAGACCTTTGTTGGCAAAGTAATGTCTCTGCTTTTTAATATGATGTCTAGGTTGGTCAGAACTTTTCTTCCAAGAAGCAAGCCTCTTTTAATTTTATTGCTGCAATCACCATCTGCAGTAATTTAGGAGCCCCCACAAAAAAGTCTTTCATCTTTTGCCCCACTATTTCCTGTGAAGTGATGGGACCAGATGCCATGATCTTTGTTTTCTGAATGTTGAGCTTTAAGCCAACTTTTTCACTCTCCTCTTTCACTTTCATCAAGAGGCTCTTTATCTTTAGTTCTTCTTCACTTTCTTCCATAAGGGTGGTGCCATCTGTATGCCTGAGTTTACTGATATTTCTCCCAGCAATCTTGATTCCAGCTTATGCTTCATCTTGACCAACATTTCTCATGATATGTTCTGCATATAAGTTAAATAAGCATAGTGACGATATACAGCCTTGATGTACTCTTTTTCCTATTTGGAACCAGTCTGTTGTTCCATGTCCAGTTCTAACTATTGCTTCCTGACCTGCATACAGGTTTCTCAAGAGGCAGGTCAGGTGGTCTGGTATTCCAATCTCTTTCAGAATTTTCCACACTTTATTGTGATCCATACAGTCCCTTGGACTACAAGGAGATCCAAACCACTCCATTCTAAAGGAGATCAATCCTGGGTGTTCATCGGAAGGACTGATGTTGAAGCTGAAACTCCAGTACTTTGGCTACCTGATGCAAAGAGCTGACTGATTTGAAAAGACCCTGATGCTGGGAAAGATTGAGGGCAAGAGGAGAAGGGGACGACAGAAGATGAGATGGTTGGATGACATCACTAAGTCAATGGTCATGAGTTTGGTAAACTCTGGAAGTTGGTGATGGACAGGGAGGCCTGGCATGCTGCGGTTCATGGGGTCACAAAGAGTCAGACATGACTGAGCGACTGAACTGAGCTAAACTGAACTGAATGGTCTGGTGATTTTCCCTATATTCTTCAATTTAAGTCTGAATTTGGCAATAAACCAAATTGCTTATTTGAGCAACAGTCAGCTCCTGGTCTTTTTTGCTCACTGTATACAGCTTATCCAACTTTGGCTGCGAAGAATATAATCAATCTCATTTCAATATTGACCATCTGGTGATGACCATGTGTAGAGTCTTCTCTTGTGCTTTTGGAAGAGGGTGTTTGCTATGACCAGTGCCTTCTCTTAGCAAAACTCTATTAGCTTCTGCTCTGCTTCATTCTGTACTCCAAAGCCAAATTTGCCTGTTACTTCAGGTATTTCTTGACTTCCTACTTTTGCATTCCAGTCCCCTATAATGAAAAGGACATATTTTTTGGGTGTTAGTTCTAGAAGGTCTTGTGTGTCCTCATAGAATCATTCAACTTCAGCTTCTTCAGCATTATTCATCAGGGCATAGATTTGGATTACCATGATATTGAATGATTTGCCTTAGAAATGAACAGAGATCATTCTGTCATTTTTGAGAGTCCATCCATGTACTGCATTTTGGGCTCTTTTGTTGACTATGATGGCTATTTCATTTCTTTTAAGGGATTCTTGCCCACAGTAGTAGGCATAACGGTCATCTGAGTTAAATTCACCCATTCCAGTCCATTTTAGTTCACTGATTCCTAAAATGTTGATGTTCACTCTTGCCATCTCCTGTTTGCCACTTCCAATTTGCCTTGATCTGTGGACCTAACATTTCAGGTTCCTACGCAGTATTGTTCTTTACAGCATTTGGACTTTGCTTCTATCACCAGTCACATCCACAACTGGATGTTGTTTTTGCTTTGGCTCCATCCCTTCCTTCTTTATGGAGCTATATCTCCACTGATCTCCAGTAGCAATTGGGCACCTACCAACCTGAGGAGTTCATCTTGTAGTGTCCTATCTTTCTGCTTTTTCATATTATTCATGGGGCTCTCAAGGCAAGAATACTGATGGTTTGCCATTCCCTTCTCCAGTGGACCATATTTTGTCCATTAATAAAAATGGAAAAGAACATTTTGAATCATAAGGCTCGAATATTTCATAACCAAGTGTCTATTTCAAAAGACATTATGATTAAACTTTAGTATATCACATCTCATTACACAATGAAGAAGATACAATTGTTCTCAACATTAAGACAGTAGAAAAACAGGAACTTACACACAGAACACAAAGCTTCCTACAAGTTATAGAGTTTTTAAGGTCATTATTTTATAGTTGCTTTATTTTAGAATTTTCAACAATTTTTTTGTATATCAAAATATACATTTGACTCTTTGTATAGTTTAAAAATGTGCATTCTATATTACATGATTAAGAATCTTGCACTGTATGGATAGGGAAATAGGTGCTTTCTAAAATTACAATACCGCCAAGAAAGTTTCCATTCACAAATTATTAAATAGCAATATGATAGTCCTTTTTACACTTTTATAGCACCTGTGGAAAGTAAAGCATAGGCACATTTATTTATCTTTTATCAGAATTAAGATAAAATGATTGTGTCTCAAACAAATGTACCAGGGCTGTGGGATGGTTCTTGCAAACACTGAAGCATTGAAGGATGCAGTCACCTTTATGCCCATAAGAAAGTCTACTGTATAGTTCATTGGAAAATAATAACAATGATCACTAGAAAGTCAATTTAATTAAGCTTTATCTACCAATAATAGATTAGCTGAGTTCAGATCAGTTCAGTTCAGTTAGGTCACTCAGTCGTGTCCGACTCTTTGTGACCCCATGAATCACAGCACACCAGGCCTCCCTGTCCATCACCAACCCCTGGACTTCACTCAAACTCATGTCCATTGAGTCAGTGATGCCATCCAGCCATTTAATCCTCTGTCATCCCCTTCTCCTCCTGCCCCCAATCCCTTTGAGTGTCAGGGTCTTCACAGTGAGTCAATTCTTTGCATGAGGTGGCCAAAGTATTGGAGTTTCAAGCTTCAACATCAAGCCTTCCAATGAACACCCAGGACTGATCTCCTTTAGAATGGACTGGTTATATCTCCTTGCAGTCCAAGGGACTCTCAATATTTTTCTCCAATACCACAGTTCAAAAGCATCAATTCTTCAGTGCTCAGCTTTCTTCACAGTCCAACTCTCACATCCATACATGACCACAGGAAAAACCATAGCCTTGACTAGATGGACCTTTGTTGGCAAAGTAATGCCTCCGCTTTTCAATATGCTATCTAGGTTGGCATAACTTTCCTTGCAAAGAGTATACGCCTTTTAATTTCATGGCTGCAATCACCATCTGCAGTAATTTTGGAGCCCCCAAAATAAAGTCTGACACTGTTTCCACTGTTTCCCCATCTATTTCTCATGAAGTGATGGGACCAGATGCCATGATCTTCATTTTCTGAAAGTTGAGCTTTAAGGCAACTTTTGCACTCTCCTCTTTCACTTTCATCAAGAGGCTCTTTAGTTCATCTTCACTTTCTGCCATAAGAGTGGTGTCATCTGCATATCTGAGGTTATTGATATTTCTCCCAGCAATCTTAATTCCAGCTTGCGCTTCTTCCAGCCCAGCGTTTCTCATGATGTACTCTGCATAGAAGTTGAATAAGCAGGGTGACAATATAGAGCCTTGACGTACTCCTTTTCCTATTTGGAACCTGTCTGTTGTTCCATGTCCAGTTCTAACTGTTGCTTCCTGACCTGCATACAGGTTTCTCAAGAGGCAGGTCAGGTGTTCTGATATTCCCATTTCTTTCAGTATTTTCCACAGATTAGTAGACTCTGTCAGTTCAGACAAAGGGAAAAAAAAGTTATCAAATGGAAAATGTAAAAAAACCTGTTTTTTTTTCCTTTTTCAATGGGGCATATGATGCTGCCAAATTGAAAATTAATGCTCCTAAAGCATTTCCAGCTCTGCAGAGTCCCAGACAACATAATAAGCCATAGCTTGGTCTAAACAGTAGATAAAGTGCTACTTAGCAGCTGCTGTGTACATAGCAGATATTAACTGATTAGTTTAAAAATTATTAATTAGTTTATTTCTGTAAAGTTGGTGCTATAAATAACTAAGTTGAAGACCAAGGTAATTATGAGATAGTAAGCCTATATAATTTGTCAGTTATTGAAGCCCAATATTATTAGATTCAGTAGTAAAACTAATACACCAGCATCTAATTTAAAAAAACTAATTTTTGTTACATTTCTTGAAATTTTTGTTAATGATTTTGATATATATTTTTATACTTAACTCAGAGAATGAAAATCTAGGGATAGACTAATTGATATCAAAATGTTCTATTTCTGGTTCACTGAGGGAAAAACAAACCTCAAGTTTTCTTAATGAAAATGACTATTGTTCTGTTTATCTTACTGTTAAGTGACAATAAAATGAAAGAATTAACATACAAATGAAATAAAAGAAACTAATACACGTTATGTTTTTCTTATTCAATATAATTATCTAATCTTAGGGTAACAAAAAGGCTTCCCCAATGACTCAACAGGTAAAGAATCCATCTGCAGTGCAGGAGAAGCAGGAGATGCACCTTTGTTCAGTGGTTGGGAAGATCCCCTGGAGAAGAAAATGACACAAACTCCAGTATTCTTGCCTGGAAAATCCCATGGATAGAGGAGCCTGGCACAATGTTAATGGCATGTAGGATTGCTCAAATCATTCTTATATTCAATTGCATTTAAACTAAACTGCCCTTTATTCAAATTGGTTAGGAAATAGTATATCTGCCTAAATAAAAATGAATTGTGCTTTCATATGTATGTACTAGTATATGAGTTGTATGTTTTTACATAAAACTGCCCTTTGTTGTTGTTCAGTCACTGTCATGTCCAAATCTTTGCAACCCCATGGATTGTAATAATCCAGGCTCCTCTGTCTTCCACTATCTCCCGGAGATTGCTCAAATTGACATGATTTGAGTGAGTGATGGTATCTATCTCATCCTCAGCCACCCCCTCCTCTTTTTGCTTTCAATCTTTCTGAGGATTAGAGTCAGCTCTTGCATCAGGTGACCAAAGTATTGGAGTTTCAGCTTCAGCATCAGTCCTTCCAATGAGTATTCAGGACTGATATCCTTTAGAATGGACTGGTTGGATCTCCTTGCAGTCCAAGGGACTCTCAAGAGTCTTCTCCAACACCACAGTTCAAAAGCATCAATTCTCTTGTGCTCAACCTTCTTTATGGTACAGTTCTCACATATGTACTTGACTACTGGAAAAATCATAGCTTTGACTATGGACCTTTGTTGTCTCTGCTTTTTAATACACTGTCTAGGTTTGACAGAACTGTCCTATCAAGGAACAAGCATTTTTTAAAAATGTTGTGGCTGTAGTCACTGTCTGCAATGATTTGGGACCCCAGAAAAATATAATCTGCCATTGCTTTCACTTTCTGCCCATCTATTTGCCATGAAGAGATAGGGCCAGATGTCATGATATTACTTTTTGAATTTTGAGTGTTAAGCCCAGTTTTCACTCTCTTTAACCGTCCTCAATAGGTGCTTTAATTCCTCCTCACTTTCTACCATTAAAGTGGAATCATCTGCATATCTGAAGTTGTTAATATTTCTCTCAGCAGTCTTGATTCCAGCTTGTGGTTCATCCAATCTGACATTTCTCATGATGTACTATGCATAGAAATTAAGCCAGTAGGGTGACAGTATACAACCTTGATGTACTCTTTTCCCAATTTTGAACCAGTCCATTGTTCCATGTCCTATTCTAACTGTTGCTTCTTCACTCACAAAGAGCTCCTCAGGAGGCAGGTAAGGTGGTCTGGTATTTTCATCTCTTTAAGTATTTTCCCGTTTTTATGATCCACACAATCAAAGACTTTAGCGTAGTCAATGAAGCAGAGTAGATGTTTTATTCTAGAACACTTTTGCTTTCTCCATGTTCTAACCAATGATTGCAATTTGATCTCTGGTTCCACTACCTTTTCTAAATTCAGATTGTATGCCTGGTAGTTCTCACATCAGGTACTGCTGAAGCCTAGCTTGAAGGATTTTGAGCATAACCTTGGTAGCATGTGAAGTGAACTCAGTTGTATGGTAGTTTGAACATTTTTTGGCATTGCCCTTCTTTGAGATTGGAATGATAACTGATCTTTTCCAGTCCTGTGGAGATTGCTGAGTTTTCCTAATTTGGTGACATATTGAATGCAACACTTTAACAGCATTATACTTTAGGATTTTTAAAAACTCAGCTGGAATTCTGTCACTGCCACTAGCTTTGTTTGTAGTAATGCTTCCTAAGGCTCATTTTATTTCACACTTCAGGATGTACCCTTCTAGGTGAGTGATCACACTATTATGGTTTTCCAGTTCATTAAGACTATTTTGTATCATTTTTCTTTGTATTCTCACCACCTGTTCTTAATTGCTTCTGTCCTTACCATTTCTGTCCTTTTCATGTCCCTCCTTGCATACAATGTTCCCTTGATATCTCAAGTTTTCTTGAAGAAATCTCTAGTCTTTCCCGTTCTGCTGTTTTCTTCTGGGTTGTTTTTTTTTTTTTCACATTGTTTATTTAAGAAACCTTATCTCTCCTTGCTATTTTTTTGAAACTCTACATTCAATTGGGTGTATCATTCTCTTTCTCCTTTGCCTTTCTCTTATCTTCCATCTTCAGCTATTTGTATGCCTCCTCAGACAACTACTTTGCCTTCTTGAATTTCTTTTTCTTGGGGATGGTTTTGGTCACTACCTCCTGTACATAGTTCTTCAGTCTGTCATTCTACCAGATCTAATCCTGCAAATCTATTAGTCATCTCAACTGGATAATCATAAAGGATTTAATTTAGGTCACCTGAATGGCCTAGTGGTTTTCCCTACTTTCTTCAATTTAAGTCTGAATTTTGCAATAAGGTGCTCATGATCTGAGCCATAGTCAGCTTCTTGTCTTGTTTTTGCTGACTGTATAGAGCTTCACCATCTTGGCTACAAAGAACAAAATTAATCTGATTTCAGTATTGATCATTTAGTGATGTCCATGTGTAGAGTCATTTCTTGGGTTGTTGGAAAAGGGTATTTGCTTTGAATAGTGTGTTCTTTTGGCAAAACTCTGTTAGCCTTTGCCTTCTTTCATTTTGTACTCCATGGCCAATCTTTCCTGTTATTCTTGGTGTCTCTTAACTTCCTACTTTTGTGTTCCAATCCTCTGTGATGAAAAGGAGAGTGTTAGTTAGTTAGAAGGTCTTGTAGGTTTTCATAGAAGGTCAGTTTCAGCTTCTTTGGAATAAGGGGGTAGGGCATAGACATGGATTGCAGTGTTGTTGAATGGTTTGCCTTGGAAAAGAACTGAGATCATTCTGTCACATTTGAGATTGCACCCAAATCTTGCATTTTGGACTCTTCTTGAATGTGAGTGCTACTCCACTTCTTCTAAGGGATTCTTGCCCAGGGCAGTAGAAATAATGGTCATCTGATTTAAATTTGCCCATTTTTGTCCATTTTAGTTCACTGAATCCTGAGATGTCAGTGTTCACTCTTGCCATCTTTTGCTTGACCATGTCCAATTTACCTTGATCATGGACCTAACATTCCAGCTTGCTATGCAACATTGTTCTTTACAGCATCAGACTTTACTTTCACCACCAGACACATCCACAAATGAGCATCATTTCTGCTTTGTCCCAGTTGCTTCATTCTTTCTGAAACTACTAGTAATTGCCCTCCTCTTTTCCCCGGTAGAATATTGGACCACTTCTCACTTGGAAAGTTCATCTTCCCATGTCATATCTTTTTGCCTTTTCATATCATTCATGGAGTTTTTGCAACAAAAATATTGGGGCCCCAATAGTGATTTGCCATTCACTCCTTCATTGGACCATGTTTTGTCAGAACTCTCCATTATGACCCATCCATCTTTGGTGACCCTGCATGACATGGTTCATAGCTTCATCGAGATATGCAAGCCCCTTCACCAAGACAAGGCTGTGATCTATGAAAAAACTGCCCTACTAAAATTGTTTGAGTGTGTGTGATTAATTTAGAAGTTCATGTAAGAGCTGGGCCTTTCCCTTATTCAATATTATTAGTGTGATTATCATTCATTGTTTTTATTTTTTTCCTGATGATAGAATTCTGGATCTAATTTAATAGGAACTAGGAGAAGGAAATGGCAACCCACTCCAATGTTCTTGCCTGGAGAATCCCAGGGACGGAGGAGCCTGGTGGGCTGGCGTCTATGCGGTCACACAGAGTCGGACATGACTGAAGTGACTTAGCAGTAGCAGTAGCAGAGACACCTTGTGCCTATGAACATGGGAGCTTGCTGCTATTTAAAACATGTCATCAAAACCCTGTATAACACAAATTGATGCTGTATCTGAATAGGAAGAAAACTATTCAGTAGTCATTCATTTCTAATTCTGGGTCTGAACGATGGGATCAGGCATTGATAAATGAACTTGAAAGTGAAAGTCACTCAATCATGTCTGATTCTAGAGATCCCATGGACTACACAGTCCATGGAATTCTCCAGGCCAGAATACTGGAGTGGGTAGCCTTTCTCTTCTGCAGGAGATACTCCTAACCCAGGGATCAAACCCAGGTCTCCCACATTGCAGGCAGATTCTTTACCAACTGAGCTATCAACGAAGCCCCATACTGAACTTAGATATATCCAACTTCTGGCAAGGTAAAAGATGTTCAGGTTATGTGGTGGTCCTATAAGACATAACTGTAGATGAGGGCATGATAGGACAGCAGACCCCAACCTTTTGGCAGTAGGGACCTGTTTTGTGGAACACACTTTTTCCACAGACTGGGGTGGGGTGATTGTTTCTGGATTATTCAAACACATTACATTTGTTATGCACTTTATTTCTATTAAGGGACTTCCCTGGTAGGCTTGTGGCTAAGATTCTGTGTTTACATCAGCTCTACCTCAGATCATCAGGCAATGGATCCCAGAGGCTGGAGATCTCTGTGATAGGAAGTGCAAGTTGGCTATGTCCCCTTCTGTTTAACTCCTCAAACACCTCACAGAGGATAGCTTGGGTCTAGATGATTTTTGCTTAGAGACAAAGGCTCTTGAAGCATGACATCACTGTGTTTCATTTTTATATTTTATGTGCACAGGTTAATTAGAAGGAAACATGGTTGAGGGGTATCTTTTATAAATATATTTAATTCAATTTTTAAAAATTTTCCTTCTTTAGTTATCTTAAAATACATTCAGTGAGTCTGGGATACAAATACTCATTTGTCAAACTGAGAAAAATTTTACCACATGACCAGATTATATATCAGTCATCCTACCTAGTATCCCTAGGAGAGGTTGATTCCAAAATCCATGGATGCTCAAGTCCATTATATAAAAATCTTATAGTGTTTGTATATAGTCTATGAATATTGTCCCTTATACTTTAAATCATCTCTTTGATAACTAATACAATGCAAATAGTTGCAGGTGCCCAGCAAATTCAAATTTGTTTTTTGGAATTTTCTGGAATTTTTTTCTACTATTTTCTATACACTGTTTGAATCTGAAGATGTAGAGACTACAGATACAGAGCTGATTTGACATGTTTGAGTTACCAGGTAAATTACAAAGACTCTTAATTATTTTACTTTACCTTCTGGTGATATGAAAGAATATGCCAGTGACATTCAAATTCTAATGTGCAATTGATTTAAGATGATTCAGTCTTCTTCATCAAGAATATCATTATGTTACTGAGTATATAAAAATGGAATAAAAGAAAAACATTATTACAAAATAAAGGTATCCTGATAAATTATAATTTCTCTATATATCTTTCTCCTGTTAAGGGTTACATTTATGATCATATAACTTTTTATATATGTATAATGATATGAAATATCAAATATCAAATACTGAAAGATGATGCTGTGAAAGTACTGCACTCAATATGCCAGCAAATTTAGAAAACTCAGCAGTGGCCACAGGACTGGAAAAGGTCAGTTTTCATTCCAATTCCAAAGAAAGGCAATGCCAAAGAATGCTCAAACTACCGCACAATCGCAATCATCTCACATGCTGGTAAAGTAATGCTCAAAATTCTCCAAGCCAGGCTACAGCAATACGTGAACTGTGAACTCCCTGATGTTCAAGCTCGTTTTAGAAAAGGCAAAGGAACCAGAGATCAAATTGCCAACATCCGCTGGATCATGGAAAAAGCAAGAGAGCTCCAGAAAAACATCTATTTCCGCTTCATTGACTATGCCAAAGCCTTTGACTGTGTGGATCACAAGAAGCTGTGGAAAATTCTGAAAGAGATGAGAATACCAGACCATCTAACTTGCCTCTTGAGAAATCTGTGTGCAGGTCAGGAAGCAACAGTTAGAACTGGACATGGAACAACAGACAGGTTCCAAATAGGAAAAGGAGTATATTGTCACCCTGCTTATTCAACTTCTATGCAGAGTACATCATGAGAAACGCTGGACTGGAAGAAACACAAGCTGGAATCAAGATTGCCAGGAGAAATATCAATAACCTCATATATGCAGATGACACCACCCTTATGGCAGAAAGTGAAGAGGAACGAAAAAGCCTCTTGATGAAAGTGAAAGAGGAAAGTGAAAAAGTTGGCTTAAAGCTCAACTTTCAGAAAACGAAGATCATGGCATCCAGTCCCATCACTTCATGGCAAATAAATGAGGAAACAGTGGAAACAGTGTCAGACTTTATTTTGGGGGCTCCAAAATCACTGCAGATGGTGACTGCAGCCATGAAATTAGAAGACGCTTATTCCTTGGAAGAAAAGTTATGACCAAACTAGATGGCATATTTAAAAGCAGAGACATTACTTTGCAGACTAAGGTCCATCTAGTCGAGGCTATGGTTTTCCCAGTGGTCATGTATGGATGTGAGAGTTGGACTGTGAAGAAGGCTGAGCACTGAAGAATTGATGCTTTTGAACTGTGGTGTTGGAGAAGACTCTTGAGAGTCCCTTGGACTGCAAGGCGATCCAACCAGTCCATTTTGAAGATCAACCCTGGGATTTCTTTGGAAGGATTGATGCTAAAGCTGAAACGCCAATACTTTGGCCACCTCATGCGAAGAGTTGACTCATTGGAAAAGACTCTAATTCTGGGCGGGATTGGGGGCAGGAGGAGAAGGGGACGACAGAGGACGAGATGGCTGGATGGCATCACCGACTCAATGGATGTAAGTCTGAGTGAACTCCAGGAGTTGGTGATGGACAGGGAGGCCTGGCGTGCTGCAATTCATGGGATCACGAACAGTTGGACACTACTGAGCAACTGAACTGAACTGAACTGAACTGAAAGCTCAACATTCAAAAAACTAAGATCATAGCATTCTGTCCCATCACTTCATGGCAAATAGATGGGAAAAAGCAGAAACAGTGACAGATTTTATTTTCTCAGGCTCCAAAATCACTGAGGACAGTGACTGCAATTATGAAATTAAAAGATGCTTACTCCCTGGAAGAAAAGCTATAACAAATCTAGACAACATAGTTAAAAGCAGAGACATCACTTTGCTGATAAAGGATAAAGGTCCATATTGTTAAAGTTATGGTTTTTCTAGTAGTCATGTATGGATGTGAGAGCTAGACCTTAAAGAAATCTGAGTGCCAAAGAATTGATACTTTTAACTGTGGTGCTGGAGAAGCCTTTTGAGGGTTCCTTGGACAGCAAGGAAATCAAACTAGTCAATCCTAAAGAATATGGACCCTGAATATTTATGGTAAGAACTGATACTGAAGCTGAAATTCTGATACTTTGGCCACCTAATGTGAAGAGTTGATTCACTGGAAAAACCCTGATGCTACAAAAGATTGAGGGCAAGAGGAAAAGGGAGCAACAGAGAATGTGATTATTGGATGGTGTCACTGACTCAATGGACATGAGTTGGAGCAAACTCAGGGAGACAGTGAAATACAGGGAAGCCTGGCATGCTGCATTAATGGAGTCATAAAGTGTTGGACATAACTTGGAAACAGAACAACAACATAACGCAGATATAAATGAGATAATGTATAATAAGGATGATTATTAACCTGAACCACCCAAAAACTTTCACATCAAGTCATTTAAAGGTTTCACATCTATTATTTTCTACAGATTTCTCAATACTGCTTAAATCACTGTACCTATACGTTCAACCCTTTAAAATGCAAACAAATATTGCAGGAACTGAAAACTAGAAGGACATATATCTTTCATATATTTTTAAAATCGATTTATAGATAATAAATATTCCATTGAGCTCTTCTAATTCTCTGGTTCAGTTTGATTCATGGGAACTTTTTCCTAGTTCTTTATTTGTAATTGAGTACTTACTTTGTCATGGGTTGAAGTTCTGCTCCTCATTCATATACACTTGGAAACTGAGAATGTTTTATTTAGAAATAGTTTTTTGGCAGATATAATTGGTTAGTATAAGATCATATTGGATTAGAGTGGGCCCTAAACAACAATGACTGATGTTTTTAGTAGAGGGAGAGAAACAGAGGAGATCATATGAATACACAGAAATATACAGGGGAAATATCCATATAAATATGGAGACAAAGATCAGAGTTAATCCGCCGGAATCCTAGGAACCCCAGAAGCTACCTGAATTGGCAAGATCAAGGAAAAATCTTCACATGTCCTCAAAGGCTCAGTATGGCTTTGTTGACCCACACCATTTTTTATTTCTCCAGATATGGAAAATTTTTCTTTGGTTCTAAGCCACTCATGATAATTTAGCATGGCAGCCATAAGAAACAATTATGCTTTCATTAAAATTAGACATAAGAGCTTTCTCTACTTTCCTTAAGTTATTTTGAAAAGAATAATAAAGCTTCTACAAAGAAATCTTAAAAGATGGGCTAAATCTATGAGATTTTTGGGATTCTTTATATAGAGGGAATGCCTCATCTGGCACTTCTCTTCAGAGTTTGCATGGTATTAAAAAAAAAAAAAGAGTAGTGGAATGGTTAGGCTTCCATTTATGCTTACAAGGGAGACAGATACTTCTTCAATGAGATATGTTTAAAATACCACATTAATTGAATTTAATTGCAGTCTCTGAATCTGGTCAAAGCTCCTTTCCCTGTCCAATTTATCCCCTCCCCACCCCCTCCCCAGGGAACTAACTGACCTAATCTGTTGTGTGAGGTATGCAATAAGTTACTTCCATTAGAGTAGCAGTAAACCACCAATGGAAACAGTGACAAAATCACTGCAGATGGTGACTGCAGCCATGAAATTAAAAGACACTTGCTCCTTGGAAGAAAAGCTATGACAAACCTAGACATCATATTAGAGCAGAGATATTACTTTGCCGACAAAGGTCCATCTGGTCAAAGCTACGGTTTTTCCAGTAGTCATGTATGGATGTGACAGTTGGACCATAAAGAAAGCTGAGCACTGAAGAATTGATGCTTTTGAACTGTGGTGTTGGAGAAGACTCTTGAGAGTCCCTTGGACTACAAGGAGATCCAACCAGTCCACCATCCTAAAGGAAATCAGTCCTGAATATTCATTGGAAGAGCTGATGCTGAAGCTGAAACTCCAGTACTTTGGCCACCTGATGCGAAGAACTGACTCATTGGAAAAAAACCCTGATGTTCGGAAAGATTGAAGGCATGAGGAAAAGGGGACCACAGAGATGAGATGGTTGGATGGCATCACTGACTCGATAGATGTGAGTTTGAGTAAGCTCTGGAAGTAGGTGACGAACAGCAAAGCCTGGCATTTTGCAGTCCATGGGATCACAAACAGTCAGACACAACTGAGCGACTGAGCTGAACTGAACCACCAAGGCTGTCAAGCACATGGATTTTTAAGGTACATTGCTCCATTTAGTCATGATGCAACCAAAGACTCATCAAACTCATGTAATTAAATAAAAATGATAATCCAAATAGTTAAGAACAAAGTCATGACCCTTAATGATCCCTTAGCTTATCCCTAATATAAAATGAATGTTAATTGCCATTAATGGTCTATGTGTATCTAAGGTATGATGCACTTATAATTCACCCAAAGGGAATCTTCAGTTTATTTGGTACATGAGGTACCCTTTTGGGGATGGGTATTCATTACTTTTACATGGAAACAAAAGTACTTTAAGTTCTCAAGGTATTTTGTAACAACTGTCAGCATAAGTGTACATAAAACTTTAATTTTGTCCTAGGTAGCTTCAGATATAAAATTAGCCTTGAGAACTTTTAGGATAACTTACACTTTAGTTGCCATGTAAAGAAAGCTTAGACTACTTTTCTGACTATGTTCAGGTAGCACAAGTTACCTTATATGAATAGAACTGGCAGTTTGATATGTGGTTAAGATCAAATTTAATTTTCTACTAATTTTACTAAATTTGTAAAATCAGCCTACAATTTTTTTCAGTATTTCCTTCATAAATATATGTGTACACAAATAGCTTCTTTTTTCCCCAAAATTTAGATTTCTCAGTTTTATTTAGAAAGCTATTCAGCAGTCAGTCCTTTATATTCCAAATGCTGGTTCCCAATTTGAAAATCTCTTGGGAGTTGTTTTGGAGATGCAGCAAGGGAAAAAATAGTTAATGTTAATTTTTTTGTATTTATAATAAAGTGAAAGTGAAGTCGCTCAGTAGTGTCCAACTCTTTGCGACCCATGGACTATAGCTCACCAAGCTCCTCCGTCCATGGGATTCTCCAGGCAAGAATACTGGAGTGGGTTGCCGTTTCCTTCTCCAGGGGATCTTCTTGGCCCAAGGATTGAACCCAGGTCTTCCACATTGCAGGCAGATGCTTTAACCTCTGCACCACCAGGGATGCCCTAAATACCCTGTGCATTAGTTGTGGATAACCATGTAAAACAAAGCATACAAAAAGTCTTCTAAAATTGCCGGATTTAAAACAACAATCATTTGTTTAGCCTAAGATGCTGTGAGTCAGCACCTGGGACTGAGCTCACCTGGATGATTCTTCTGAATGTGGCTGGGCTCTATGATTGCATTCAGCACCAGTAATATGTAGTGGCTGGTGGACATGGGCTTACACATTTCTCTGGTTGTGAGTTCCCTTTTGGCTAAGGTGAAAGAGCAACTAGACCAAACGTCTCCCAATGTCCCACATTCTAGATCAGGCTTGTTCACATGGCCTCCTTAGTACCAGTGATGAGAGTGGTAGTGAGAAAGGTCTCCTGAGTCTTGAGCTCAGAACTAGTATAATTTCACCTATATTCCAAATTTTGTTGCTCAAAGCAAATCACAAACCCTATCAAAATAGAAGGCATGAATAGATTATTTATTAATGGAACAAGCTTCAAATTCACAAAGCAAAAAAAAAAAAAAATGGTAGGGTAGAATGAAAAATTTGGATTATTTTTGCAGTCTAATACAGCATGCTTGTCAAAAATGAATAGTTTAAAACTCTACACAAAGATTCCGGGTTTAGCTGGTCTAGAAACCACTTTAGTAATATTTACACACAGAAACAGTGTATACTGACACTCAGAGTACATATGTTCTTATAAAGTCAGAGTAAATCACAATTTTAAATACTAATTTTCCCACTGATAAAATGATGCATTATAGCTGATAATTTTAAGTGCCCAATCAACTCTGAGATTTTTGTCATCTAACTTCAGTTATCTGGGAAAGTATTTAAAATTTAATACAATAAGTATTGTATTGCACACAGATTTAAATTTCCTCTTCTACATAGAATAATTTATATTCATATTAAAAATACATTCAGTCCAGTCCATTATTTTATATTTATAAATCAATGGATCAACTCTAAAAAATATTGTCCTTATTTATAAAGTCTCAAAGCAAAAGGTCTTTTTACTACCAGGCTCTCATGTTGTCTATATTATAAACAGTTTATATTTAAGGAATATCTTTATGCATCTGTGTTTTTAAATAATGCTTTTGCAAAATCATATATGAAATGTCATATAGGACAAAAAGGCACAGTTCCATTCTTGAAACCTGTCAGAATTTCTGTTTCTTTGTTTCATTTAATAAGGAGCAAACATGAGACATAACATATTTGGGAGTCTATTTCTTAGGAAGAGTGCCTAATAAGGTTCCATGTGAATACATTTTATTAGTGAGAATAGAATGTCCAGCCGATAGGGAGTGTGTAGCAAATAGAGAGACAGAAAAGAGGGAAATGACCCAGTTTTCACAGAGATATAATATGATACTTAATGCAACATGCAAAGCAGAAGAGAGGTCAAAGTGGAAGGGGGGTTGGATATTACCTTGTAAGATATCTGGAGTTTTTCAGAAGATAAAAAGTAAAATTTCCAAATCATAAGAAATCTCAAATTACTCCAAATGAGTGATACTGATCTTGGAGTTATGTACAGGGAGAAGAGAATCTGCAAAACCCTGGCATGACTGGAAAATAACGAACCCATGAAGAATATCATAGACTTTGAAAAGGTAACGTTCCGAAGAAAGCTGTAGATTTTATAAAAATGAAAAATGCCTGTTAGCAGTGAAGAGATCAATGATGACTTCAGTGATGGTGGCTCCAGCACATTGTAATAAGATGTTGAGTGATGTTAAAGAAATGAAAGCAGTATATATGAACTAGTCTGAGAAGTTCAGATGAAAGGGAAGAAGGATTTTTCATTAAATTTTACTAATAGCATCAGGGTCTTTTCCAATGAGTCAACTCTTCGTTGACATTAACTCTTGCCATCTCCTGTTTGACCACTTCCAATTTGCCTTGATTCATGGACCTAACATTCCAGGTTCCTATGCAGTATTGTTCTTTACAGCATTGAACTTGCTTCTGTCACTAGTCCCATCCACCACAGGGTGTTGTTTTTGCTTTGGTTCCATCCCTTCATTCATTCTGGAGTTATTTCTCCACTGATCTCCAGTAGCATATTGGGCACCTACCAACCCCAGGGAGTTCCCCTTTCAGTATCCTATCATTTTGCCTTTTCATACTGTTCATAGGGTTCTCAAAGCAAGAATACTGAAGTGGTTTGCCATTCCCTTCTCCAATGGACCACATTCTGTCAGACCTCTCCACCATGACCCTCCCGTCTTGGGTGGCCCCACATGGCATGGCTTAGTTTCATTGAGTTAGACAAGGCTGTGGTCCATGTGATCAGATTGGCTAGTTTTCTGTGATTATGGTTTCAGTGTGTCTGCCCTTTGATGTCCTCTTGCAACATGCTGCTGAGAGGGATTGGGGGTAGGAGGAGAAGGGGATGACAGAGGATGAGATAGCTGGATGGCATCACCGACTCGATGGACATGAGTTTGAGTGAACTCCAGAAGTTGGTGATGGACAGGGAGGCCTGGTGTGGTACGATTCATGGGGTCGTAAAGTGTCAGACACAACTGAGTGACTGAATTGAACTGAACTGAACAGTATGCTAGTAAAATATTTTAATATACCTTCATATGTATAATAAACTATGTATAGTGTTTAAAGTTTTGCTTTCACTTTATTTAATGATTTTAGAATCATGAGATACTGTGTTGAAAATTAGACTTCTCACTTAGGAATAGTCCTTTCCAAATATTTTGCTGTGATGAACATCTCAAACTTCTTAGAAACATACTCCACTGTACACCTGTAGTGGACTTCATCCCATATGTGATAGTTAATTAAAAATGTCTATTTATCTATGCCATGAAAGCCAGATATTTGATCAAATATTATTTTAGTTGTTACTATAAAGTTATTTTTAGATGAGTTTAGATGAGTTTAATATATAAATGAGGGAACTTTGAATAAAGCAGAGTTATCCTCAGTAATGTGATGGGCCTTATCAAATCACCTGAAGGCCTTAAGAGGAAAAGAATGACTTTCTCCAGTAAAGAGAGAATTCTGCCAGGAGATAGCCTTTGGACTCAAACTGCAGCTCTCCCTTGGGTCTCCAGCCTGCCACATTAGTTTGCAGATTTTCCATTTGAGAGCTTTCACAATTGCATGAGCCAATTCCTTAAACTAAATTTCTCTCTCTCCCTCTCTCTTTCCTATTCTTTTCTCTCTCTGTATGTGTATATATACACATATATCTATATACTTATATTACATATATATATAATATGTGTATTACATATACATAAATGTATATTGAATATGTATATATTAATATATATAATTGCACATATATGTATATATACATTCTATTTGTTCTCTTTCTCTGGAGAATCCTAATATCTCATGAGATGTAAATATTAAAAGATCAGGAATCTAATTTGGTAAAAGACACATTCTGCTGAAAATAATTCCTCTGAACTTTCTAGCTGTGGACAGTGTTGAATATTTGCTTGTGGAAATATATTGAACAGCATTAAATCACTACCTTCCAGTGATATATGCTTTTGCTGTTCCCTCCATTTCTGACTGCTTGTTTTATATATATGTGTGTGTGTGTGTGTGTGTGTGTGTGTGTGTATGTTGTTATCCCATCACCTTTCACTTTGTCTCTATGAAAAAAATGCAGAAAAGAGTACAAGGTGCCAATTAATGAAAATATAAGTGAAACATTGTCTGAATATCATTACATGAAATATTTTTAAGAGTATTTTTGTTGCTGAAATAGACAACCAAAGTAATGCTAATAACAGTGTAGAGAAAAAGATCTTTTACCTTCTTTTACCTCCTTGGATGCCTGTATTGGTTGTTTGGTTTTCTAGTGGCCTTGTCAAAGAGCATGCAATGATCCAAGGAATGAACCAAGGAAAAGCACATTTGTTTTTGCAGGGGAACAATTGACAGTGAATAACTTGGAGAAAGCCCTTTTAGTGCATAATGAAAATTTTATAGATAGCTTTAAGATGAACCCTTAACAAAACTGTTTTGCTCACTTTGGTCACTGACTATCCAAATCCTAGAGAACTTATTGTTCAGTGACTCAGTTTTTCAGTGACCAAATGTACCCTGGTTAAAAGGTTTATTTTATTAGGACAGCTGTTTGAATGACTTCTGTGTTAATTGTTACAGAGTACACACTAAAGATTTTTCAATAGTTTACAAGAATCTACATAATCTAGTTCCTGCCACTCTCCTTGACCTCATCTTCCCCCACATCTCCCTTATAGCTCTCTGTTCAGCACTACAGGCTTCCTTTCCTTCTTCAAACATGCAAAGCAAATTTATCTGGAATAGTCTTCACACAGGTATCTTCAATCTCCTTCATTTCTTTGAGGTTTTTCTCTTCAAATGTCATCTTCTCAGTAGGCCTTTTACACTGTGTAAAATGTCGGCTGACTCTGTCTTCCTATTTATTATGTATATCAACATATATATGCTAAATATATAAATTATGTACTGATTAAATAATTAATATGAGCCGTATAGATAGGTTTGGGGTTCACTGCAATCCAGACCCTATATCTACGAAGAGTTGTTCCAGTGCTATCATCCACTGAGTACAGTGTATCCTGAAGTGGGAAAAGAGTCCTGAAGACTTCAAGGTGCTCATAACCAGGATGCTCACTCTCACTATCACTTTGCACAATGCAATCACTGGTTCTCATCTAGGCAGATAATTAGAAAGACTGAGCATTGTCTTCAACTACATATTGTCTTAACTACATATGTTCTAAACCTAAGGGCCATTTTTCAAAACAATGAGGCTTCTCTGGTGGTTCAGATGGTAAAGAATTGCCTGCAATGCAGGAGACATAGGTTTAATCCCTGGATCAGGAAAAACCCCTATTTTCAGAACAATAGTGTTGAAAACAAATAAGCTAATTCATTTAGAATTTCAATTTTAATAATTCTATGTTTTATCCATAAAATAGTTCAAGTTTTATTTATAAGAGGTTTTAGTTTCTAAAACGTACTGACTTCATCAGAGGAAACTCACCAGTTGAATACAACTCTGTAATATGTTTTAATATTTTAACTTGATTTATCCAGTTTCATATTTTCTTTTAAAGGCCCACTGATTTTAACTTAATTTATAAGTATTTTCTCACACTTTCTGTGATAGAAAAGCATGACCCTATAACTCAAAATAATTGCTTATTTGATGTGCACCCTCTTCAAAATATTAATTCCTACATATCCAATTTTTAGGAGTTATAATTATCCATTTAAAACTCTCTTGCACACTTCACTAAAATATTTCTAATGCCCCGATTTATCTCTATGCATTGTTTTTACATTGTCTAAAAAAAGCAGTGTCAAAACTTTATTCATTTTCACCCTGCAGCAGAAGCCATTTTGATAATAAGATGAGGCTTCCTTTGTGAGTCTTATTTTTTCATCACGGACACTTAAAGATTGAATGTGGTAACATATGGGAAGCATTTCGAAGATAGTGCCTGTCATAAAATAAGAGCACAGCAGAAATTTTCCAAAAACCAACCTTTATTTTTATAATGAAAGAAATTGTGTTAAAGGATTAAATTAATTCCTACATTTTATTAATTACTTTATTATTATCTTTATTTGTTTATTGATTTCTGTAAGAAAACACTGCGGGAAGAAAAAGCCACCTCTAGGGACGGTTGATGAAAGCCTTTATTGGGCGGTCGCTCTCGGGCAGAACTCCCGGGGGCGGGTGAGCAAAGAGACAAAGGGAGTCTGCAAGGTATGTAAGGTGGGGCAAGGTTTTTATAGCCAGGGCTGGCGCTCAAGCCAGGTCTCCCCACATAGGGGAAAAACGTGGGCTACAGCGGTGGTTGGTGTCCAAGGGCTCGGTGTCGGCACCTGGTTGGGCCAAGATACAGGGGTTGGTCCCGGAAGTCTGGTCTGCTCTCGGTTCTTGTTTGGGCGTTGGCCAACTGCCGGTGTTGGCCTGATGTCTTTTTGTGGTCATGTGTCTATGTCGGCTGGCCCGACCTTTCAATTTCAATACATTCTCCTCTGTCTGGTATAAAGGAAGGGGCACTGGGTGAGAGCTTTCTTTGAGCTTTAGCTGCTTTTTTCCCTAAGATGTGTAACCTTGAGTAAGTCATCTAATAAAGAACTTAGAGTCTTTAAAATAGAAATAATCTTTTCCTACAACTATATGGAGTAGTGAGGATGATCAAGTGACATAATACTTGACAAGTTGCTTTCTGATAGATATCTCTGCATATCTGCATGTGTATATATGTGGGCTTTAAGACAGCTTTTGATAACTGATTATCTCATTTCAGTGATATTACTACAATTTTTTCAAAAATACATTATAGTAGGTGTTTTTAATTTATACTTTGAAACTGGGGAGAAATGGCCCCCTCATAGTGCTGCTCCAGATCTATGATAGTTGGGACTGCCAATGATAACATCATATGGCCTTGGGAAAATTGAGAGCATGCTACCCAAGTAGTGTCAACTAGAGTCCTCCTGAGCATTATTTTAATGAGATGAAGAGAACAGAATTTTCTGAGATGTGCATCTAGGATACACTGTCCAACTATAATACCTTGTTTCTCTATGGTTAAGGGTACACCTAATAATTAAGATTCACCTGCTACATTCTGAATTAGTCAAATTTGATGTGGAACTCTGGCATATCATTATATAAAATATGTTATAAGCAAAGTACTATAAATTGTAGTTTTGGGTTATCTTGCATATTGCTCTTCTCACATCTGAGCCATTTACTGGAGGTTTGTATAAAAATTGCTAAAATACATAGCAAACCTTGTTATTCTAAGACAGTTTCAACAAAGATACTGATTATAGTATGGCATTTTAGACGTAAAGAGGTTGCAACAATATCTACAGTAATTATTTATCATTCCAACCATGACTAAATATTGAAGTGGCTGATTCCAACTTTTCAACATTTTAAGTTCTGAAGAATATACTTTAAGCATTGTTTTGGTACCATCATTTCACTAATCAGAGTGTCAGAAAAATTTGGTGAGTCATTGGTTTGGTTTCCATTCATGCCACATAAATACATAAATAATCAAACATTTGGATCAAAGAACTCAATAGTACTTATTTACCACAGAGCTACTTTGTACTCTGGGGCCAGGTGTATTTTTATGTAGTAAATTGATGGAAAAAATAAGCCACAGTTTTATGATAAAATATTCCTGCCAGGTATTAATAACTGTAGATTTTGTCACACTTGACAAGAGCTATTTTTTAATTTGTTATGAATTTCAGAATCTCTAACAACATATTATACTGCCAACATTTATAAGAGTAGTAAAAAGACAATCAGCCTTGATGTATGCTGCATTCATTAGACAGTTATACTGCATTAAGTATCACCAGTAGTGACACTTATAGGCCATTATACTGCTATGCATGCTACTAAGGCCATTTATAAGAGAAAGTGGGTAGAAGAGAGAAAGGAAAAGAAATCAACAGTAACAACTTAATTAAGGCATCCTTTTTAAAAAACTATTCATTTTTATAAAACTAGAGGTTTCATATTTTCCTGACTTTTCTCCAAAAATTACCGAGTCTTCTAAATTATATAGTTGTATCAGAATGACACTACAAAATGACATCATGAAACTGGGATTGGTAAAGTTTCAGTTTTGAATTCATTAAGTTTATTGTCTGAAGTTGAAACATCAATATGCTTTAATAAAAATAACACTTCTAAAAGTGAGAGTAAGGAAGATTATTGAACGTGAACAAAGTGCATATGCTGCCACAATGATCATTTCATAATGTAATTTTCAGTTACATTTCAAATTCTCTAATCAGACCAGATTTATGCCTTCCACCCATGTGCTGCCCACATAGAGCTCCACAAATCAAACAGTGACACTAAAACTGAGTTTGGTTAAATAAAATAATTTTGGGATGTTCTTTCTATAACTTTATATTTGATTGCATTTTAATCAAACATGTTGTTAAAGTACACAGTCAATTAATAAAGTTGTTGGATAGTCAAGCAAAATATGTGTTGGCTTATCTCTGTGCTATGTCTCTTAAAGCTAACAACATAAACAAATTAAAATAATACTGTGGTTAAATAAAATCATTTTGCAGTGAATAACTAATGACATTTAGTCTATTTAAATTCAGTGACATGAGGGAAAAGTGCTTAAAAGCAGATGTTTTCATCAGTGAATGTAAAATTGGGATATAATATTTTTAGAGTGAAGGAGATTAGAAGTATTTTGCTTTTTAAATGTGCAGAAAACTAAAATATAAATGCTCAAATTTTAAGTAATTTACTGCTCCTTTTAATTGTAGTGCATTGCTCATTCCTTGCTATACATAGGAAAATTGTGAAATAAGGTTTAGAAAAATTTTCAAGAAAGATCTTTTTGGGTGCATCTTAATTTTAATATGGTATATTTTACTGGCTTTATAAAGATGCATTTCTTTTCTTAAAATTAATTTCACTTTTTCAAAAATAATTTTTATTTTTCTTCTAATAGAAGAATGTAGGACTCATGTCATTAAATATTTAAATAATTCTGCATAAATTGTTACTATCTCAGTGTTTTATATGGCTGGATGGCATCACGGACTCAATGGATGCGAGTCTGAGTGAACTCCGGGAGTTGGTGATGGACAGGGAGGCCTGGCGTGCTGTGATTCATGGGGTTGCAAGGAGTTGGACACGACTAAGTGACTGAACTGAACTGAACTGAATTCAATAGGGATATTAAAGTTACTTTTTTAAACATCTGGATTTTTTTCAATATAGTATATTCTTTTCAATTTCTTAACAATCTTCATAGAATGTTGATAAAAATGATATTTACTCATCAAAAGTGAAAGAAATATCATTACACTCTCTTTTTAGAAGATAAAGATTTGCCTTTTAGTAGCAAATGAAAACCAGAATTACTATATGCTTTGTATTTCATAAACTTTATTTATAGATTCAGTATTCATATTGTAATTATAACAATTCTCTCAGTTTTTTTCTCCCATATACTTTTCATTATTTTCATTTCCTCACTTTTCATTTCTTTTTAAATACTTTACTACTTGAATCTCCGTATAAGACTTAGAACTTAGAAGTGTATACTGAAATTATAGGCCTCTATATAGAACCATTTTAAAAGCATAATGTATTGTATCATAGCTTAGGAAATAGTTTATAACTTAACTCAGTGTCTACCTTATAGTTCATGTTCAACTCAATCATCAAACCACTGCAGAGAGTTTATTCTCAGTGTTCACATAGTCTTTAAATAGCTTCTTTTTTGTTACAAAGAACCATGGTTCTTTTTAAAAAGTCAAATATTACAGATATATACATATATGGAAACTAAAATTTTCCATCACTACCCATCTCTTAGGCTTTAGACTTACATGTATTTTCAAGATTTGTAAATAGATGAAGATATAGATATAAAAGAAGTCAAGTTCACCATATTGTTGGCAGATTTTTTTTCCTTTAAATAATGTTTCCAACAACTTTTATATTCTATCTTTTCTGCTGACTTTAACCACTAAGTTGATTACCTACTTACTATTAGAATCAATTTACTAATACCTTTGGATACATATAAAAAATAATCCTAGGATCCATAGAATAATGATTTCTTAATTATTTTTTCAAAATAGTCATTATATTTAAAAGTAAAGGGAATTTGATTGCTGATTTATGAGTATTTAAAGTTTTGCACCATTTTTTACATATTTTTGATATTTAATTAAAAGTATAAACCATGAGATGTAGAAAGGGGTTCAATAGCTCATTATGAGAAAATAGAAAATGAGTTAAAATTCTAAAAAGAATAGATTAATAGTCTGGAACATATCCACAATTATCTGGAAACAGCTGGTGCCCTTTCACCATTGCTTCAAGTAAAGGCCCTGGTTTTATTCCTCTCTGCCAGAAATAACATCAGCCCAGAAGCCATGAATCCCAGCAGCACAGAACTGCCATAGTGCCAGGGAACACGAGCATATGAGTACCTTCCTCGCCTACAGGAGGATGTGTTGCTAAGACTGTAGGATAATCTTTTAACACCTTCCTAGATGCTTTTGAGTTATACATTTCATCAAGCTACTACATCTTACCCTTGATTAAACTATTTTTCAAAACTGTAATTAGTTCTTATGTTGTCATTTAGCTTGAAATAGTATAATATTTTCCCCAAAATGCTGTAAGAGCCAAGTGCTAATAACAGGTAGAAAGGAAAGTGAAAACCAAGGAGAATAGGTATTCTGATGTGGAAATGAGCAGTTGGAAAGTAAAATCAATTAAATATTTATATATTTGAAATAGAAAATAATATTTAAACTAATTGCTAAGAATTTTTGAAAACATTTAAATTTGCTTCTACATCTACAATTCATTTTTAGTGTCTTAAATATTAAAACTCACTGGTCTATTTGTAAGTCTTTTCTTATTCTTATTTAAACAATTTACATACTGACTGATTTATCCGACATGTTTAAGCATTGAGATTTAAGGATTTCCAGTTTATGAAGTAAACGTGAATAACATATCTTAGGATGGAAGAAATAGAGTAGTTAGGTATCTATAGATATTCTCATTTTTCAAGAGAGGAAATTGTAACTCGGAGAATTTCAGTTAATGTGAGCCTGTGGTCTAAGTCTCGAAGTTCCTTTGTTGTTATCGTTCATGAATAATCACATAACGAAAATCTAACTTAAAATTCAATGAGCATCCTTGTTATAATGCTTCATTAATTAGAATGTATAAACAGTACATTAAAATGAATATTACTTAAAGCCTCAAATAAAAAACTGTTCCTCTTGTTTGTCCAGGAGCTGTCTTGTTTTACAGATTTAGGGGAAGGACAGCCAGCACTAAGGCATCTCAGGATATAATCAATGTTTCTTAAAGGAGCTGTTAAAATGTAGATGAGGCTTTTCTTCGTTTAGTACAAATTCTTTATAGTAAAGAATCTCTAATGAGTAAGAAAGATTCATACCATAACAAGAAGATTGCTTCTTGAGACATTATAATATACTATCCTTTTATTTTTACATTATGCTTTGTTGTTGGTAACAGTGCTTTCAACTGACAGATTAAAAACAATGATTTTTAATCAGTTTTCCATATATAACTTTTAATGAGTACAGCACAGCAATCCATTGAGATTAAATGGGGATAAAGGCTGTTGTTTTCTGGTACTCGATAGGAATAAAGTGCAGAATACTCCTAGTCTAAAAATGAATGCAGAAGTGGAGCTATCTATTATCAGCAAGTTCTCATTTATCTTTTGTTCTTTAGACCAGAGTTCTTATTACCACCTGAGTCTGATAGAACCAATATTACCAAAGAAGCAAGAGACAAAAGAGATCAAAGAGAACAGACAAAAGGAAGCAAAGACAAAAATAAATAAATAAATAAATAAAAACACACACACAAGTAGGTTTAAAACAAAACAAGGATTTTATTTTACCTCCAGCACTCTTTAATCATTTAGTTATTTTTAAAGTCCTTTTTCCTTCATTCCAGTACTATCATGTTAATAGGCATGGGGAAAAACAATGACAGATTTAAAACCAAAACAAAACCCTCAATGCTCTTTTCAACATCAAGCATCCTGCCTGGTTCTGGCCTGAAAAATAAGTGGTAGAAGTCAAGAAGTTTCACATGTGCATGTGTGCATGCTAAGTCACTTCAGTAGTGTCTGTCTTTTTGTGACCCTATGAACTGTAGCTCTCCAAGCTTCCCTGTCCATGGTATTCTCCAGGCAAGAATACTGGAGTGGATTGCCAGGCCCTTCTCTTGAGGATCTTTCAGACAAAGGGATTGAACCTGCAGCATCTCATGCCTCCTCCTGCATTGGCAGGCCGGTTCTTTACCACTAGTGCCATGTGCAAAGTTTAAGTTTCACAGAAAGGTATACAAATACTTCCAAACAGGAAGAGATTGGTAAAGTATTAAAGTCAGTGTTCTTCCCCAAAGTCCGCAAAATGATAACAGCATCATCAACCACATCAGCAAGGGATTTATTTGTGTTGTTTAACTGGATAAAACATTTTATTTCCTCATAATCAGTTTATCTGCTGGACAGGGAGGGATAAGCCATGTTGGTAATATTAACCATAGTTTTATGTGTTTTTTTTTTAAATCAGCATATATATACATGAAAATAAGCATTACTAAAGTATAATAAAGATTGTCTTAATTTGTAAATGACATTTATTTAGCATGTATTACTTTTTCTTTTTCTTGTTAATGGCATAGTTCTCTTTCTTAATAACAACTAAAAAAGGTACCACAAAGATACTTAATAGATGGCACAGAGATAAGAGTTCCCAAATAATAATAGGACTATGTAAGTAAGGTAAGGAAGTCAGAGAAGGCAAGGTTCAGAAAAAGAACAAGACTGGCATTTTACAGGAACAGAATGTCTTTAATGAGGCAAGATGGGGCAGCAGTCAGATTAGTGAGCTGCTGCACTAACCCATGAAAAGAGTAAGTATATATAGGCATATATGTGGAAATCTACTGTCTTAAGGGGGCCTGTTCTCCAAGGTTGTGAGGATTAGTTATCTCTTAAACTGCTGGAGCAAGGAATTCTGGAGATCCACCAGAGGCTGGGACCAGCTGGGAGCTGGGCATATTCAACTTTAATGTCCATTTTTTTCCTTAGGGTGAGAGAGTTCTTTGTTTTGCATAGAATGGTGAGAAAGACCTTGAAGGCTCAGGCTAGTTTGAGCCATGTAAATTTCCTTTAATATAAATAATCTACTTCAATCTATAGATATACAATATTTAAAGCGCCACTATAACAGAGAAGTCAAATGCTACTAAATCAGTATTTTCATCTCATTCGAGATAGTTTCAAGAGATAAGCCACATACTGTCTAAAAGTAATGAAGTCTGAAGGGTTGGCCACTGGGAATCTTTGTCACAAACACGTATCTTCTCATGCTCTGACAACATTAATAATTTCTTTCCATAGACAAAAGACCTTCAAAACCCTGGACCGTATAAGAAAGGGGTAGGAGAAGCTTAAAAAGAAGTTAATTAAAACCTGCACTTAAATTTGAAAGTGTAAACAGAGAAGTTCCTGTGCGTTAAACTCCACTGATAGTGATTGAAAATTTATCAAAATAGCAATATCACTTAACTACATACATAGGGAGATAGGAGTATATGAATGTATTTATAGTGTACTGTGTGACTCTATTGTGTGTATTTTTATGATTGTAACTTTCATCATTAAAGTTGTGGGTCATATTAAGTTCCCTGGAAAAGGAGAATTTCTTTTTCCCCCAAGTACAGTGATATAATTTTTTCTAGTATGCAGTAGTGTCTTCTGTTTATGTGGTATTGATCTATAGGCAGAATCCTTGCTTTATATCTTTGATCTGTAACTGTGATATATATATTGTGCGTCATGTCACAGATGTATACTATACCCCATAAAAGAGATGTAAGAAGAAAGACACAAAGCAATTCAGTTTGATCTGTCAGATACTTTTATCTATCAGAAAAAAATATACATACCTTAAAGCAGACTCCTTATAATAAAGTTTACACAATATTCAGTTCCCATATGATTTTAGTCAAGATTCTCTAGACAATCAAATTTCATTACATCTTAACAATGGAGTCAAGATGTAGTTATTAGTTTTTTGAACAAACATGTTTCTACTAATGTGCAAACATAAAGAGAAAGATACAAACCTTTTCATTGTTCAAAAACATGATACAAATAGTATTAAAAGGGAGTCACTTTTCCCCTCAACTATTTCACTTTAGTGCAGTAGGTCCTATTTTCTCAGTTCAGTACTGTTGTTGGTGTGAAGAGTGGGTGTATAGCTAAAATTTTTCAGTTTCCTTAAGTGGGGAATCAGTTTGTGTCTGAAGAAATGGTGCATTTCAAGTCCTTTTCCACCTGTGGGTATTTGAGAGTTATTAACTTCAGCTTCCTTCCTGCCTTTTGAAATCTGACACTGACTTGTCCCTTATCTCCCAGAGGCCTCTAAGTGCAATTAGGCATTGGAGTCACTGAGTAATTACTTCATTTTTCATGTAAAATGCACTTGATTTATTATATACTTGGGAGGCGATGGCAGAGATAGGTCAACAGCAGTTAGAGGAGATTAAAGGAGATATTCTGTTTAACTGTGGAAGCAATCAATTCCCATAAGACTGTTAGAGAAGAGTAAGAAGGGTGCCACTCAAGTTTAAGAGTGGTTTTCTAGATGAATTTGCCGCTGATTTGAAAATGAACTGAGTAATAGAAGGTCACTTTTTAAAACCCTACTTTCTGGCTATTCCAGTGAGTAATAGATGATGTACCAGTTAGGGAAAAAAAAAAAATATATATATATATATATATATATATATAAGTTTTTAATTGTAAATAAGAGTTTCCCAGCTCTATAAACTCTGTAAATTAGCACAGTTTCACTGTTTAAATGGAAAAAGAAGACCATTGTTATACTCTTCCTGCCGATTCTTTAGGAGAATTTTGCTAGCAATTGCTTTACTAAGGCAATACTTTTCTAAATGATTTTTTTTCTATGGGTAGATTACTCTGACTTAAATAAACAGTACTATACAGAGTAATACAAAGGCATGAACAACTTAGAATGAAGAATTATTTCCTTTTGGCTCACATATTATGTGTAGTTTAGTAGTTGATACTGTACAGCTGAAAATTACCCTTCGGTTGCTTGGGAAAACACATTTTAGCAAGATGCCGGTACTTTTGTTTCTGTTGGACAATTGCAATATCACTAGGGCTTCCTCAGTAGAGTAGTTTCTTTCTGTGGGGCTGGCACCTGAAGAGAGGATAATTGAGTGACCTTGTCTGGCCTAGGAGAAATGCTAAGTCGGAAATGGAAGACTCCCCTGTGAAGGAAACTGCTGAGAGTTTTCATTGCCCAAGACAACAAAGCAGGGGTGGATCTTTCAGAAATTATAAAGCCAGTTTCAAAAGGACCAGGCTTTGTCTTTCTCTGTCATTTCTGTTATTATTTTTCTAATTCTAGTCAACTGAGAGATAGTGAAATTGCAGAAAGGAATTAAAAGAAAAGCTATTCTTTCAGGATTATCATCCTTTAACAATGTACTGTATTATTTATTGTGTCATAATTTAGTTTTTTTTTATTTCTGTAATAACATCTTTATCCCTTTTTATTTTTAAGACGATGGTATAGTCTTAAACTCTTCAATGAAGCTACTGTAATTTGATTCCCTTTCGTATTGTTTTAGGAACACATAGGAGTGTCTTTGTATACTTGATCAATGTATACATAGTTAGCTTCTTGAATACATCTCTAATATATGATACATTTTTGCATACTTTTTTCTCTGACTTCCTTACTCATTTTGGGCCTTTGTGTCAAAGTATTATTAAAAATGTAAAAAACCAAGCCGCTTTCTTTATGTAGTTTCAACCATATGGAACTTCATCAGCAGAAAGGGTATTATCAAATCTATGAAATAGAAAGTCCAGAAGACTGAACTTTCTGCTTTGGAGTTTCAAAACTCCATACTCATAAGCAACTGAATACTATCATCTCTTTTATATAAATTAAAAGAGTGGCAGAGATGAATGCAGAAAAAGAAAACAATCATCTACAGATCAAAGTAGTAGGGTAGATTTATATCTAACATACAAAGCAATCAATCAAAAAGAGTTTTTTACCTTTTAATTAAGAAAAATGTCACGACAACATTTGCTGGTTTGGAATTTGTCTTTTTGTGTAATGGCTTGAATAAAACAAAGTAGAAGCTATATTTCACCTTGTTACTTACAATAATTTGGGAGTGATTACAACATGGAGAGATGGATGAAAGTAAATAAATAATTTTTCTGTAACAGATATTTTCCCCAAGGAGTGTCCTGTAAGACTGATAATGTTTTCTGAAAAGCTTTTGTATAGGATTACTGGTGGTTTTAGTGTCCCCAAACAAAGCTGGTTAGGAATAAGAAATCCCAAGAACGTTCATATTCAAATCCCATCACCACTGCAAGGCCTACCTGCTCATATTTAGCTCAACCAAGCATGGAATAGCTTTTTCTACCACTTTGGTGGTTGTGTGAATTCAGTGATATGCTCACAGTACTTGCATGTAATTTTGCTTTCACCAAAGATAATCATGTAGACTTATTATCTAGAATTAATCCAAAAGACAGATTCTCTTGTTCATGGAGATTTTGTTAAAAACAAAAGTAATACTAGCATTTCTCATTTAGGGCACTTTGAGATATTTTTGCTGGGGATGTGGTAAGTCTGTTTTGAACTTCCATTTGGGTGAAATTTGTGTTTACTATGTTTCAGATATTAAGGGTAAAACCAGGTTGTCAGAAGCATCTTATATATTCCTTCTAAGTGCAGTAAGAATTGATCTCTTTCTAGGTACTAATGAAATAAAAGGACAAATCATACCAATTTAACAAATATTAGTGACTAACAAATATTAGTGGGCTTCCCTTATAACTCGATTGGTAAAGAATCTACCTGCAATGCAGGAGACTCAGTTTCTATTCCTGGGTTGGGAAGATCCCCTGGAGAAGGAAATAGCAACCTCATCCAGTATTCTTGCCTAGAGAATCCCATGGACAGAGGAGCCTGACAAGCTACAGTCCATGGGGTTGCAAGAGTGGGACATGACTTAGCAACTAAACTTCAGTGGCCTAGAAGGAACTATGAAGCTGTATACTATGGGAGCAAGGAGGGATGGAGACGGAGAGATTTAAAATGTTGTGTAAGTTAAAAAGTACAGGGAATTTTAAACTGTCATAATTTTTAGGCATTTTAGATCAGTAAAATTTCTGAACTTTGAGCTGTACAGACTCTTCTCTTTTGGGGAATCTTCATTCTGAAAAATGTTAATAAAAATATTTGTACAAGGCACAGTACTTCTATTTCTATCTTTTATTAACACCACAGGATCAAGTCACTTTACACAGCATTTGAAACTCAAATCTCAGGTGTTCTTTCTTTGTGCTTGTTCAGTTCATAATTAAAATAAATAGCATTACTCCTTCTCTAAAGCACTTGCAACAAGGAGGCCCCAGTTAGTGGAAGATTTCCCCTCTTGGTAGAAATGGATAGGTGGCTTTACACTCACACCTATTATTTATTTTTGTTGAGCACCAATTATGCCTAAGCCTGGTGCTCAACCCTAAGAATATACAAGGAATAATATTGTCATAGCCCCTTCTACTGGGAGACTCAGACTGACACACAATTAAACAGTGCAAATAATTGCTTTGAAAGGAAGGGCTGTGCAGTGAAGATACAAATAAATGGAAGGATTTAAACACTATTTAGGAGGTAACATTTAAGGATTAAATTGTGTGGGTCATGCATGGTCTCAGGCTTGGTAACAAGGAGAAAGTTGAGGAGTTTGAGAGAGAAGTGAATAAGCTCCCTTTTGGATATGCCAATTTTGAAGGGCTTTTGGAAAAGCAAATGGAGATGTATGAGATGCAGTTGAATGTATGTTGTGGGCAAAGGCCAGATTACAGCAGCTTGAAATGTAAATGGGTGGTAAAGAGTCACAGAGATTCAATGTAGAAAAACGTGTTTAAAGAAATTTGGCCTAAAACAGCAAGACTAAATAAGCTAAAGGGATTTTTTTTTGCTTTGTTTTACAATTTAAACGATTTGAACCTATGTAAATGCTGATGGGGACATGCCAGAAAGAAGGAAAAGTTCAAGAGTAAATAAAGGAATCATAATAGCATAATAGCATTTGGTGCTTCCCAGGTAGCTCAGTGGTTAAGAATCCACCTGCCAGTTCAGGAGACATAGAGGGTCAGGTTCCATACCTGGGTCAGGAAGATACCTTGAAGAAGGAAATTGTAACCCACTCCAGTATTCTTGCCTGGAAAATTTCATGCACAGAGGAACTTGATTGGCTACAGTCCATTGAGTCACAAAGAGTCAGACAAGACTGAGCATGCATGCAACATACAATTGATAGTATTTAGTTCTAGAGAAAGAAGAGGAAATGCAGAATCCATGGAGAGACTAGGATGTAACAGGAGACCGGCTGGTCTTAATTATAAAGATATCAAAGCAGAAAAAGATAAGTGAGAAATTAGGGAGGGTTGTAAAGGGGAATTCCCAGCTAATGATGTCTGACTCCAAGAACTGACAAGACCTTTGTAGAGGGAGAGAGAGAGATTGGTGGAGATGATGGGTGAAAGATGCCTCTGTAGAGAAGGGGAATGAGAGAGTCAGAAGTAGGGCTGAGCAGCTCTAAAGAGTATGCATTTTGAGGTTAGAACAACAAATGAGTAGTGACACTAACTTGTGAAGTTGTGGATTTCTTTCCTGAGGCATGCAAGTGTGCATGGTGGGTACACACACACACACACACACACACACACACACACACACTTCAAGATTTGTAATAGTGGTTTCCTCCAAAAGTTGCCAGCTGTTTTAAAACAGGAGCAAAAGATGACAATTTTTTTTCAAGATATTGGAGGTAGCTACACATTTTGGTTTAAAAATAATATTCTCTATTTAAAGAATGAATATTCTGTACTCTTTGATTTTCCAGCATATATCATTATAAGCCATGCATTGGCTTGTATTTGCTTTGCTAGAAGGCGCATGTAACCATTTTAGTCCTTTGGCATTTCTCAACAGCCTGAGTTAACATTTGGAGGAATGTTAACATCCAAAAGTTCTCCTTTCTACTCCTCTCCCTTTGCGCTGCCCTTTTAATAGCTCTACATTTCCAGATTTGTCCAGGTTGTTGTGTAAGTCCAGATGATAATGTTACCATTAATTCCCTTTAGTTGAAAGAAAGTGAGTTCTTAACAGGTCTGAAATATATTAGATTTACCTGTATCTTGTTTATAAATTCTTGAACTGAAGGATATTAATTACTTTTTCTGGAATTATTTATGAATGTTCAAGACACATAAGATTCACAGAACTGAAATGCCAGTCTTCAGTGGCAAAATAAAGATGGACACAAAAGGAATGGTAATAAAAATTTTTTGATGCTCCTGATACAAATGGAACTCATATTTCAAAGGAAATTAATAGCCATTTTGTATGTTTATAAAACTAGGAAGATTTTTCATACATAAGAAAGAATATTTTTATTACTTAAAATTTATTTTGATTTTAATAGAATGGTTCATATAATTAGATTGTGATGAAAGATTTTGAAAACTGATCTTGGCAAATAACACAGACCAATTAAAGCCATTCTAACTATCTTTTTTTTCTTTCACTCATTTCTCCACCTGAGGCCTGAGTGAACAAACACAGAAATCAGTATTTAGCATCACTTCAAAATGGGCTGTACTGAACTTGATTATCAGCATGTCAATGAAGATTTCATGATATAGAAACTGAACCTGACATATATAATTTAATTAAAAACTTTCTGACAGTTCTATAAGGTAAATTATTTTCTATTTGAATATCTTTCAAAAGTTGACATTTCTAAGAACTGTAAGGAAATTTTTTCCTATAATATATAGATTTCTCCCTTCTGTGCCAACAAAAAAACCCATGCTTTGAGAGTGGTTCTAGAGAAACATTTATTTGATCTAAACATCTTCTTTTCAATATAAATTTATTTATTTTAATTGGAGGTGAATTACTTTACAGTATTGTATTGGTTTTGCCATACATCAACATGAATCCACCACAGGTATACACGTGTTCCCCATCCTGAACCCTCCTCCCTCCTCCCTACCCATACCATCCCTAAACATCTTCTAAGTGATAATGGTAATACTACTACTAATAAAAATGAAAGCATCCTTATTGCATTTCTTATCACCCCTCACTTTGCTCTTTCCTGAATCTAACCTCCACTACACTAATATAGAGTAGTCTTTATGTGCATCTTGCTACTGAGTTACTGTGCACGTATACAAGTTAAGTTCAGATGAACTTCAGTTTGGGAAAGAACTATGCTCTTTGAACATGCCTGTTATGTCTTACTTGAACACACAATTTATTGTCACTATCTGTAACTACATCATCACTTAACAGTTTATTTTTCTCTTCTTAGTTCTCTTTCTTTACTTTATTTCTGGATAAATCTCAAGCTCTGATTCCATTCCTCATCTGTTTCCATTCCTCATCCTTATAATAGTGCTTATATCATAAGACTGCTCTGAGTATTAAATGGATGTTCTTTTATAATATACTGGCATATAGCAAGTGCTATGTAAGTTATGGCAATGATGGCAGTGGAGATGGAGAAGGATGGGACATTTCACAGAAAGAAAATTGTACAGAGAAGACAAATGAGAGAATGAGTTTACTTTTAAGAATGTTGATGATTCACCTCTAAAAAATTACTATGATTTCACCTAAAAGCACCCTTGCCCCAAAATCATTTTGAAGAAACATCTGACAAGAGAAACATAGTAAACTTTTTTTCCAGGATTGTAATTTCAATCAAGTGAATTAAACTGTGGCGATTATTAGGTTATCTGCTAATAGCTAAATAAGAATAAGATATCTTACTGGTGTCCTGTGGGCTTCCATAGTGGTTCAGATATTCGATCCCTAGGTTCAGGAAGATCCCCTGGAGAAGGGAATGGCAACCCACTTCAGTATTCTTTCCTAGAGAATTCCATGGGCAGTTGATCCTGGTGGAGTCCTGGAGGGATCCACAACACTTTGTGGCTACTATAACAAATTATCACAAGCTTGGTGACTTAAAGATCAGAAACATCTCTCTCTTACTTCTGGAGACCGAAGTACAAAATCAGGAAGTTGGCTGGGCTGTGTGCTCCATCCAGAGAGCTTAGGGGAGATTCAGTTCCAAGTATCATCCAGTTTCTGTTGGGTCGCATGTTCCTGGGTTGTGTCTGCACTGCTCTAACTTTCGATAAATCACATTGCCTCTTCTGCTTCTTTCTTCTGGTCTCTTCTTTGTATGCCCTTTCAAAAGACAATTCTCCCTGGATATGGGGCCCACTCAAAAATCCATGATGACTTTTTCCTTATTACTTTTACCCAGACCCATTTTTCCACATGAGATCAGATTCACATTTCCAAGGATTTGTATGTGAATGTATCTTTGGCAGGCTACAATTTGACCTTTTACTGATATACTTAGATTATATGATAGTTATGTTTCTAAATTATTATGAAGTCCTTCATAATCAATTTTGAAGTTAGTTAATTCATATCCTCTATTCTGAAAGCTACTCAATTCTCAACTTGATGTCATAGTCAGACCTCTTCCAAGAGATCGCTGGCCACTTAAGTTCACTGCAAACTCCAATTTTACATGTTTTGATAGCATATATAGTCTGTGCCACTTTCTCTGGTTATTAGTCATCTCAAGGTTTGAGGCTTTTAAAAAAATTTATTTATTTTTTAACTTCACTTCAGTTCAGTCAGTCATGTCTGACTCTTTTGAGACCCCATGAACTGCAGCATGCCAGGCCTCCCCGTCCATCACCATCTCCTGGAGTCCACCCAAACCCATGTCCATTGTGTTGGTGATGCCATCCAACCGATTCATCCTCTGTCATCCCCTTTTCCTCCTGCCCTCAGTCTTTCCCAGCATCAGGGTCTTTTCAAATGAGTCAGCTCTCCACATCAGGTGGCCAAAGTATTGGAGTTTCAGCTTCAACATCAGTCCTCCCAGTGAACTGATATCCTTTGAACTGATATCCCAGGACTGATATCCTTTAGGCTGGACTGGTTGGATCTCCTTGCAGTCTTCCCCAGCACCACAGTTCAAAAGCATCAATTCTTTGGCATTCAGCTTTCTTTATAGTCCAACTGTCACATCCATACATGACTACTGGAAAAACCATAGCCTTGCGTTGATGGACCTTTGTTGGCAAAGTAATGTTTCTGCTTTTTAATATGCTGTTTAGGTTGGTCATAACTTTTCTTCCAAGGAGTAAGCATCTTTTAATTTCATGGCTGCAGTCAGCATCCACAGTGATTTTGGAGCCCAGAAAAATAAAGTCAGCCACTCTTTCCACTATTTCCCCATCTATTTGCCATGAAGTAAAGGGACTGGTTGCCATGATCTAAGTTTTCTGAATGTTGAGCTTGACCAACTTTTTCATTCTCCTCTTTCACTCTCATTAAGAGGCTCTTTAGTTCTTCACTTTCTACCATGAAGGTGGTGTCATCTGCATATCTGAGGTTATTGATATTTCTTCTGGCAGTCTTGATTCCACCTAATGCTTCCTCCAGCCCAGCGTTTCTCATAATGTACTCTGCGTATAAGTTAAATAAGCAGGGTGACAATATACAGCCTGGACGTACCCTTTTCCTATTTGGAACCAGTCTTTTGTTCCATGTACACTTCTAAATGTTGCTTCCTGACCTGTATACAGGTTTCTCAAGAGGCAGGTCAGGTGGTCTGGTATTCTCATCTCTTTCAGAATTTTCCACAGTTTATTGTAATCCACATAGTCAAAGGTTTTGGCATAGTCAATCAAGCAGAAATCGATGTTTTCTTGGAACTCTCTTGCTTTTTCTGATGATCCAGCAGATGTTGGCAATTTGCTCTCTAGTTCCTCTGCCTTTTCTAAAACCAGCTTGAACATCTGGAAGTTCATGGTTCACGTATTGCTGAAGCCTGGCTTGGTGAATTTTGAGTATTACTTTACTAGCATGTGAGATGAGTGCAATTGTGCAGTAGTTTGAGAGTTCTTTGGTATGACCTTTCTTTGACACTGGAATGAAAACTAACCTTTTCCAGTCCTGTGGCCACTGCTGAGTTCTCCAAATTTGTTGGCATATTGAGTGCAGCACTTTCACAGCATCATCTTTTATGATTTGAAATAGTTCAACTGGAATTCCATTACCTCCACTAGCTTTGTTCATAGTGATGCTTCCTAAAGCCCACCTGACTTCACATTCCACGATGTCCGGCTCTACATTAGTGTGAGTGATCACACCTTTGTGATTATCTGAGTCATGAAGATATTTTTTATACAGTTCTTCTATGTATTCTTGCCACCTCTTCTAATATTTTCCGTTTCTGTTAGATCCGTACCATTTCTGTCCTTTATTGAGCCCACCTTTGCATGAAATATTCCCTTGGTATCTCTAATTTTCTTGAAGAGATCTCTAGTCTTTCCCATTCTATTGTTTTCCTCTATTTCATTGCATTGATCACTGAGGAAGGCTTTCTTATTTCTCCTTACTATTCTTTGGAACTCTGCATTCAAATGAATGGGTACATCTTTCCTTTTTCCTTTTCTGTTCACTTCTCTTTTTTTTTTTTTTTTCACAGCTACTTGTCAGCCCTCTTCAGACAGCCATTTTGCTCTTTTGCATTTCTTTTTCCTGGGGATGGTCTTTCTCCCTGTCTCCTGTACAGTGTCATGAACCTCTGTCTGTAGTTCATCAGGAACTCTATCAGATCTAGTCCCTTAAATCTATTTCTCACTTCCACTGTATAGTCATAAAGGATTTGATTTAGGTCATAGCTGAATGGGCTAGTGGTTTTCCCCACTTTCTTCAATTTCAGTCTGAATTTGGCAATAAGGAGTTCATGATCTGAGCCACAGTCAGCTCCTGGTCTTGTTTTTGCTGACTGTATAGAGCTTCTCCATCTTTGGCTGCAAAGAATATAATCAATCTGATTTTGGTGTTGACCATCTTGGTTTACAGAATTTTTCTGTTTTTTGTCATACCTCAATACGAATCACCTGTAGGTATACATATATTCCCTCCCTTTGAAGCTCCATATGTAAAATAGATAGCCAATGGGAATTTGCTGTATGGCTCAGGAAACTCAAACAGGGGCTCTGTATCAACCTAGAGGGGTGGGATATGGAGGAAAATGGGAGGGAGATTTAAGGCTTTTAAAATATTTTCATGCCTTGATGGTGTCTCTTGCTATTCTGACTCAAACTAGCTTTGATATTCATTTTAATCATGTTTCTGGTATTGGTAATCTCTAAACTTCTGTAGGTAATTTTGATGTATAGCCAAAGTATAGAAATACCACCTTATGTACTAATTCTTAAAAGTTTGATATCCAATTTTTCATTTAGTATCTAATGCTAAATCATAGAATTCATCTCAGAAAAAAATATATATGTTCATAAAGAAATAAAATTGATGTATTAATAATATGTATGCACATGCAATTATGAAATTTCTTCCATAGATGTTCTAAGATTAGCGATCTGGATTAATAATCTCTAATTGATAAATTTATGAATTGTTTCCTATATTGGGCTTTTGAAATCAAGCCACACCAGTAAACCTTTGGACTAGTTTTGTATTTTAAGGATTCAGTCATCATGGGTTAAACCATGTCTCTTGATATTTGCAAATGTCTCACCATAACACATAGCAATGTAGCAGGCTCTACAGTATTTTCTCTCACAAAAACTGTATCAGTGCTCCTAGTGAAATGTAGTTTCTTTTGACAGTTGTATAGCATTGAAATTCTGTGTTAGCCACCTATGATAGGATTTGTGATGTTCATAAAAGCAGTTTTATTATTCCCTCTTCAAAGAGGTGACTGTTTTTTGAGTGACTGACAGAGAGCAAGATTCTACATCATGTGGCAGAAACTACTGACCTCATCATGGCCCATTTCCTTTCAAATTGTGTAGGAAAATAAATGATGAAAAACTGTGAAGGAAATGTTTCAGAAACAATCTTTCATGTTTCTAACCACATTTCACAACACATGGAAAGGCTAATACTGTATTTTATCTCAGTTAGTGTAGCTCATAGCCATGCTTTCAACAGAGGGGAAAAAAGCTTTAAATGCTAGTCTTGGTTTAATTTAGAACTGATTGCTCATTAATCTCTGAAATAGGTATGCAAGCTGTCTTCCAAATGAAGGGGAGGCTGTTGGCTACTTCACCTAAACCCTACTGTGCTGTTTTCAATTTGCTTTTTTGTATGATATTTAGTCTTTCATTCAGTATTTAGTACTAAACATTAATGGGAAAAATATTGCTTAATGAATCGTTGTGTTGGGCAGAATGCAGTCAAATACGCCTCCTTTGCAAGAGCTCGCCAGCTTGTGCAGTATTTAGATAGTGCCATTAATCATGCAGCATTTCATTCTCCTCTGTCCTGAACAACAAGGTGTTCCTGATGTCATGGAAACAGGCCCTTTTAAAACTGGGTATGGATTAAGATATTGGATATCTAAGAATAAGACTACATATGGTTCAATTATCTTGAGGAAAATACCCCATTTATGGTTCATAGCCTTCTGTTGTGGACTTTATTAGTCTTTAAAAGTCCAGAGTTAAGAATACATCTTGCAAATGTGCAGGGTTTGAGGATTCTGCCTTTGGAAAAGATAAGCTAAAGAACCAGATACCTGATAGATCAATTCTAAAGACAATGAGCCTTAAAAATAAGCTTGGCTGGCACCAGGAGACTATTTTGTATGGCAGGTTTTTATGGCTTCGGACCTGCAAGGTAGTTTGTGGGACTATTGCAGGGAAAAATGTATCAGTGCACAATACCTGCCAATTTCTGATCTGGTATCACCTTCCACATAGTTATATGAAAAAAAATTAAATGCATTTGGTTCATGTTACTGATTTCTTCTATTAACAGGAAAAGATCTAAGGAATTTCAGGTCAATCATAAATTCTATATTAAATTAGAAAAGAGAAAAAATCATTATATATATGTTTAATACAAATTCAGAGAAGTCCATTATCACTGATAGTTTCTTACATCGTAGTTATCGGTTTAAGAAGTCAGAGGAAAATTTGCTAGAAATAAATAAGGGTGTGAGGATAAAGAAAGGACATCAGGAAGGCTAGAGGGAAACAGTACTTCTCATCATTCTTAATAGTCAGGAGAGTACTAGACCTCCTCACTTTTTGTCATGAACCTATTTGGATTGTTGGTTTGGCAGCAAAGGACAATCTGAGTAATAGGAAATATGTGTCAATCAAAAACGTTTCATTTAGTGTAATCCCTTGTCAGTAAAATGTGAAAGTGTAGATTCTATTTTAATAGGACTGCCACGGATCACTCAAAAAGAGAAGCTCAGAATCTGTAAATGCTAGCCATCCTGGCTTTGCACAGCATTTTCCGATGGCTGAAAGCTGCTTTGGTCTGCAAAATCAGGAAAATACTTAACAAAGCTCATATAATCGAGAAGGTTATTGTGTAGTACAAATATGGATTAAAAGGCTTTTTAGACATATCAGGATCACAACCTCTTTAGGAAAGGGAGCTGGCTTGTGTTTTTTCAGTTCCTCTTATAATGCCTAGCAAAAGACTCAAGATATGATACTCACACATTAGGAGGATTGAAAAACTAATAAAATCTTAGGGCCAAAGGACCTGAGGGATTCTCTAGACTAGCTGATTTTTAAAAAAATTTTCAGATATGGAAATTAAGGCTCAGAAACTCTAAGTGGTTTACTTATGGACCTACTGTTAATTAGAAACAAGCCTGAGATTATAAAAATGAGCTTCTGTCTCCTTTTCTGTTGATGGCTGATTTTGTTATCACAAAACTTTAGCCCATTTTTCAATGGCCAGTTATGTACAAACCCTCAATTAATGGCAAATCCATCTTGATTAATATGGCCAAACATACTGGTTGGCTATAATAATAAGCAAACTCTCATTTAGAACTTGCAAGATACCTGAGATTTTTAGGGATTTACATATATTAAGTTGTTTCATCCTTACAGAACCCAAGAGGAATGCACTGTTGTTACCATCATTTTTCATAATAGGATACCAAAGTCCTGATAACAAAAATAATACAACCTTCATGGAGCTCACAAAGTGACACCACCCTTATGGCAGAAAGCAAAGAACCAAAGAGCCTCTTGATGAAAGTGAAAGAAGAGAGTGAAAAAGCTGGCTTAATACTCAACATTCAGAAAGCCATTCAGAAAGCCATTCAGAAAGATCATGGCATCCAGTCCCATTACATCATGGCAAATAGATAGGGAAACAATAGAAACAGATTTTATTTTCTTGGGTTCCAAAATCACTGCAGATAATGACTGCAGCCATTAAATTAAAAGATGCTTGCTCCTTGGAAGAATAGCTGTGACTAGCCTAGAGAACATATTAAAAGAGACATTACTTTGCCGACAAAGGTCCATCTAGTCAAAACTATGGTTTTTCCAGTAGTCATGAATGGATGTGAGAGAGAGGCTATAAAGAAGCTGAGCACCAAAGAACTGATGCTTTTGAACTGTGGTGTAGAAGACTTGAGAGTCCCTTAGAATGCAAGGAGATTAAGCCAGTCAATTCTAAAGGAAATCAGTCCTGAATATTCTTTGAAAGGACTGATACTGAAGCTGAAACTCCAATACTTTGGTCGTCTGATGCAAAGAACTAATTCATTTGAAAAGACCCTCATGCTGGGAAAGGCAGAAAGCGGGAAGAGAAGGGGATGAGAGAGGATGAGATGGTTGGATGGCATCACTGACTCAATGAATGTGAGTTTGAGCAAGCTCTGGGAGTTGGTGATGAACAAGGAAGCCCAGCCTGCTGCACTCCTTGGGGTCACAAAGACTCAGACGTGACTGAGTGATTGAACTGAGCTGAACTGAACAGAGCTCATGCGCAAAGTCAGTTTTGCCAGAATGCAAATACTAAACCTAAACAGCTGAATTCTCAGAATTTTCCAACCTCAAACAAAACTACATATAGAAATAGGCCATTCCCTATGAACCCTGAGAAAACGTCATCAAAGATCTGGGTCACCAGACAAGTTTTGCCTTATTTATAGTAGTTTACTCCAGAGATCTTGTTGCCTGTGTGTCCACGGGCGTCTATTGGAACTACTGTGTTCTAATAAAGCAATTTGCCCTGGCTTCAATCATCAGTTAGGATTTTGGTCCCTCCTATCCTAGAAGTATTTAAATTCTTTCTAAAAAATTATTCATTTTCCCCTGAATTCCCGTGCCCTCACACCAATAGCAATGCAGACCAAGGATTTTAGAATATGGCAAGTCACAAATTTTGTTGCTGTTCCCCTAAGCTTGCATAAATTCATATTCTCTGTAAATGTGTACAACTTACAACACTCAGCTGTTTCCTCTCAAAGCAAATATCTGCTCTGAGATGACTGTCTTCTCAACCCTAGGTGGTAAACAGATTAACATAAATTTGAATTGCTTAATGTGTACCCTTCTAATATCTGATTAAAGGTCCAGCCTTGTATATATTAATGTATATTTCCATAATCTTTAATATTAAATTAGATTAATATTTAAATATATTGTTTATCTGGGAGAAAAGATTCCTAATTTATGGTTAAGAATCAGCTACTGTTTTTTAAATTTCACTGTTGAAAAACTTTAAGGTATTATTCTGCTGTGACTTGCTTTGATGATATAGGCAAACAAGAGTGGATAGAATGTGCCAGTTTATCTTATTGGAATCAATGGATGTCATAATGTGGAACATAATGATTCACTTGTTCATTCATTTATTTATGAATGTGTCCATTCATTTTTGTCATGTCTACTTCCAGATGATTTTCTTGTAAAGTAAATTTAAGTTGTAAAATAATTACAAGTGGGAAAAAATCCAAGAATTATGTATTAGAAATGTGGAGGGCATGAGAGGAAGTGAAATGTAAGATTAGCTATTAAAATGAGTTTAAATATTAGCTCTGGGGTTCCTGGAGGACAGTTTTAAAATAGAAGGACAATGGATTAGGTAACTGTCATTATCTACCAATCTGATCACATGGACCACAGCCTTGTCTAACTCAGTGAAACAATAAGCCATGCCATGTGGGGCCACCCAGGACAGAGGGGTCATGGTAGAGGGTTATGACAAAATGTGGTCCACTGGATAAACGAATGTCAAAACACTTCTGTATTCTTGCCATGAGAATTCCATGAACAGTATGAAAAGGCAAAAGATAGGACACTGAAAGATGAACTCCCCAGGTCAGTAGGTGCCCAATATGCTACTGGAGATCAGTGGAGAAATAACTACAGAAAGAATGAAGAGACAGAGCCAAAGAAAAAACAACATCCATTTGTGGATGTGACTAGTGTTAGAAGTAAAGTCCTGTGCTGTAAAGAGCAATACTGCATAGGAACCTGGAGAGTAGGATCATTAATTAAGACAAATTGGAAGTGGTCAAACAGGAGATGGCAAGAGTGAACATCGATATTTTAGAAGTCAGTGAACTAAAATGGACTGGAAAGGGTAAACTCAGATGACCATTATATTTACTTCTGTGGGCAAAAATCCCTTAGAAGAGATGGAGTAGCCCTGATAGTCAACAAGAGTCCAAAATACAATAATTGGATGCAACCTCAAAACTACACAATGATCTCTGTTCATTTCCAAGGCAAACCATTCAATATCACAGTAATCCAAGTATGCCCAGACCAGTAATGCTGAAGAAGTTGAAGTTGAACAGTTCTATGAAGACCTATAGCACCTTCTAGAAATAACACCCCCAAAAGATGTCCTTCTTATTCTAGGGGACTGGAACGCTAAAGTAGGAAGTCAAGAAATACTCGGAGTAACAGGCAAATTTGGCTTTGGAGTACGGAATGAAGCAGGACAAAGGCTAATAGAGTTTTGCCAAAAGAATGTATTGGTCATAGCAAACACCCTCTTTCAACAGCACAAGGGAAGACTCTACACATGGACATCACCAGATGGTCAACACTGAAACCAGTCACCAAAACAAGACTGGGAGCTGACTGTGGCTCAGACCATGAACTTCTTATTGCCAAATTCAGATGTAAATTTAAGAAAGTAGGGGAAACCACTAGACGATTCAGGTATGACCTAAATCAACCCTTTATGTTTCTACAGTGAAACTGAGAAATAGATTCAAGGGATTAGATCTGAAAGACAGAGTGCCTGAAGAACTATGAACAGAAGTTCATGACATTCTACAGGAGGCAGGGATCAAGACCATCCCCAAAGGGGGAAAATACAAAAAGGTAAAATGGTTGTCTGAGAAGGCCTTACAAATAGCTGTGAATATAGAGGGAGTGAAAGGCAAAGGAGAAAAGGAAAGATATATACTCATTTGAATACAGATTTCCAAAGACTAGCAAGGAGAGAATAGAAAAGCCTTCCTTGGTGATCACCAGAAAGAAATAGAGGAAAACAATAGAATGGGAAAGACTAGAGATCTCTTCAAGAAAATTAGAGGTACCAAGGGAACATTTCATGCAAAGATGGGCACAATAAAGGACAGAAATTTTATGGACCTAACAGAAGCATGAGATGTTAAGAAGTGGAAAGAATACACAAAATAATTATACAAAAAGATTATTACAACCCAGATAATCATGATGGTGTGATCACTCAGAGCCAGACATCATGGAATGCGAAGTCAAGTGGGCCTTAGGAAGTATCTCTATGAACAAAGCTAGTGGGTGGGATGGAATTCCAGATCAGCTATTTCAAATCCTAAAAGATGATGCTGTGAATGTGTTACACTCAGTATGCTAGCAAATTTGGAAAACTCAACAGTGACCACAGGACTGGCCACTGTTTTCATTCCAATCCCAAAGAAAGGTAATGCCAGAGAATGCTCAAACTAGCACACAATTGCACTCATCTCACATGCTTGCAAAGTAATGCTCAAAATTCTCCAAGCCAGGTTTCAACGATACATAAACTGTGAACTCCCAGATGTTCAAGCTGGATTTAGAAAAGACAGAGGAATAGAGATCAAATAGCCAATATCCGTTAGGTTATCAAAAAGCGAGAGAGCGCCAGTAAAACATCTACTTCTGCTCTATTGACTATGCCAAAGCCTTTGACTGTGTGGAGCACAACAAACTGTGGAATATTCTGAAAGAGATGGGAATACTAGACTACCTGACCTGCCTCTTGAGAAATCTGTATGCAGGCCAGGAAGAAACAGTTAGAATGGGACATGGAACAACAGACTGGTTCCAGATAGGAAAAGGAGTACATCAAGGCTGTATATTGTCACCCCGCTTATTTAACTTATATGCAGAGTTCATCATGAGACACTCTGGGATGGATGAAACACAAGCTATGATCAAGATTGCCAGAAAGAAATATCAATAACCTCAGACATACAGATGACACCACCCTTATGGCAGAAAGTGAAGAAGAACTAAAGATCCTCTTGATGAAAGTGAAAGTGGAGAGTGAAAAATTAGGCTTAAAAGTCAACATTCAGAGGACTAACATAATGGCATTTGGTCTCATCACTTCACGGGAAATAGATGGGAAAACAGTGGAAACAGTGTCAGACTTTATTTTGGGGGCTCCAAAATCACTGCAGATGGTAACTGCAGCCTTGAAATTAAGACACCTGCTCCTCGGAAGAAAAGTTATGACCAACCTAGACCGCATATTAAAAGCAGAGACATTACTTTGCCAACAAATGTCTGTCTAGGCAAGGCTGTGATTTTTCCAGTAGTCATGTATGGATATGAGAGTTGGACTGTAAAGAAAGTGGAGCCCTAAAAATTGATGCTTTTGAACTGTAGTGTTGGAGAAGATCTTGAGAGTCCCTGGACAGTAAGGAGATCCAACCAGTCCATCCTAAAGGAAATCAGTCCTGAATATTCATTGGAAGAACTGATACTGATGCTGAAACTCCAATACTTTGGCCACTTGATAAGAACTGACACATTTGAAAGGACCCTGATGCTGGGAAAGAATAAAGGCAGGAGGAGAAGGTGAGGACAGAGACTGAGATAGTTGGATGGCATCACCAACTCAATGGACATGAGTTTGGGTAAACTCCGGGTGTTGGTGTTGCAGTCCATGGGGTCTCAAAGAGTCAATACGATTGAGCAATTGAACGGTACTGAAGTTAAGAAAAGGGAGGCATGGGTTTCATTGAAGGATGCAGGTAGATTTGGGTTTCTTCCATGGCTCAGTTATGAGAAATCTGCCTGCAGTACTGGAAATGTTGGCTTACTCAAGAACATCCCTTGGAAAAGGAAATGGTAACATACTTATATATTCTGGGCAGGGAAATCTCATGGATACAGGAACCTGGCAGACTAGTCCAGGGTGTCAAAAGAGTCAGATATGACGAGTCTAAACAACCACAAAAATAGCAGTTTATTAGGAAACACATATTAATTCTTTCCTCAAGTGTTGAATTGTGGGAAATATCTCATGTGCACTTTTAAGAAGGTACTTGAAAACACAGTGGATGTTGCTCTTGATGGCAATTTTTTTTTTTTTAAATTCCAGAGAATTCCAAGAAAGCTGGTTCCACTGGGAAAGCTGAAAGCATAGTGATTGATAAAGTCCTTATAGCTATATTTAAACTGCAGTTTTGCAGCCCATATATGTAGCACTTTGGTCATCTCACTAGATAAAAAGATAAAGCTTAGAGTTAATATAGTTTATATCATAATTGTATTTCTTACTCTACAGTGGTTAATAAATCAATTAGGTATCAAGAGTCCAAATGTCCCCTGAGTAGTGCAAAGTACTTTGAGGGCATTGTTAAATAAAAATTTAAGGAATAAATTTAAGAGAATATTTAATAAATAAATAAATTTAAGAAAATTTTACTTCAGTCAAAGCCATGGGAAGAGAGTTTAAGGGAAGATGCATGAAGAGTTTAAGAGAAGAGAGGTCCTTGAGTAAGGAGATAATTGCTAAAGGGTTTGATGAGGAGGAAAATTTTGAAAATGCCCTAAATAAGAACATTTCAAATACGCTATTTAAAATCCTGAAAGATTTGAAATAAGTTATTTAAAATCCTGAAAGATGATGCTGTGAAAGTGTTGCACTCAATATGTCAGCAGATTTGGAAAACTCAGCAGTGGTCACAGGACTAGAAAATGTCAGTTTTCATTCCAATCCCAAAGAAAGATAATGCCAAAGAATGCTCAAGCTATTGCACAATTGCACTCATTTCACACGCTAGTAAAGTAATGCTCAAAATTCTGCAAGCCAGGCTTTAGCAATACGTGAACTGTGAACCTCCAGATGTTCAAGCTGGCTTTAGAAAAGGTAGAGAACCAGAGATCAAATTGCCAACATTCGCTGGATCATCGAAAAAGAAAGAGAATTCCAGAAAAACATCTATTTCTGCTTTTATGACTATCCCAAAGCCTTTAACTGTGTGGATCACAATAAACTGTGGAAAATTCTGAAAGAGATGAGAATACCAGACCACCTGACCTGCTTTTTGAGAAACTTATATGCAGGTCAGGAAGCAACTTTTAGAAGTGTACATGGAACAACAGACTGGTTCCAAATAGGAAAAGGAGTACGTCAAGGCTGTATTTTGTCACCCTGATTATTTAACTTATATGCAGAGTACATCATGAGAAACGCTGGGCTGGAAGATGCACAAGCTGGAATCAAGATTGCTGGGAGAAATATCAGTAATCTCAGATATGACTCATTGGAAAAAACTCTGATGCTGGGAGGGATTGGGGGCAGGAGGAGAAGGGGATGACAGAGGATGAGATGGCTGGATGGCATCACTGACTCAATGGACATGAGTCTGAGTGAACTCCAGGTGTTGGTGATGGACAGGGAGGCCTGGCATGCTGCGATTCACAGGGTCACAAAGAGTCGGACATGACTGAGCAACTGAACTAAACTCAATGAGAAGGAAAATTTTGAAAATGTCCTGAATAAGAAAAAGATTAATACACACACACACACACACACACACACACACACACACACACACACACACACATACACAATGTTGAGAATGGATAATTTTAGAAGGATGTAATTAGTCACATTTAGATGTGTAGCCAGATGGCTAAAGACAAAATACTGGATAGTTTCTGAATAATATCTGGATCTGTTAATCAAAATATTGTGTTGCTCACAAGAAGAAATGGAAAAATGATAAGCCATGCTACAAGTCCTCTTTCATAAGCATGTTTTTCCCCGGAACTCTTCTAATTTTCACATGTTAAATGTTTTTAAATTTAATTACTAAATATTAGAGTAAAAATCTCAAGGCTTGGAATACCATTTGACTTAATTTTAACCTTATTGGACTCCATAGAATAACAAAAAAGAGAAGGTCAAATTTTCTCTAGGATTATTATAGAAAGAATTAGCATTCTTTAGCTGTTCTCTTAACTCTGCTTGAAGGACTACTAGACATCAAACCATCCTCAACTATCCTACACATGTGTTTATTTTAATATTAAAAATTTTTAGTGTGTCCATTAGATAACATATATGTTTTGTAGACTCTTCTTTTATAAAGTTCATGCATATAAAATTCACTGAATTGCACTGAAAAAAATTAAATTGTATTGAATTGTTATACTATTTTAACATTGATGAGGGTTAACAAGAAAATAATTTTATATGGGTCAATTTTTTTTTCAAAAGTTAAATATTTCAAAAGGTGTTCAGAAGAAATCCTACAAAAAATATTTTATTTTCAATAAGGCCACAGCCTGTGGATATGGAAAGAAAATGTTCCATTGCAAACTTGGAAATGTAGTAGTATCCTCTTGTATGAATGCACACACACACACACACACTCACTCACAAACAATGTAGAAAAAGTAACAAATTTTAAGGTTCAATCAATGACAATAAGGTATACTCTACAATGTTGATTTATATGAGCTAACTCCTATAAACACAGAAGGTCATTTCTTTTACTGATTTGGTATTCTTAAATAAATTTTTATTGTTTATAAATTTGAAAATCATTACAGGAAAAAAAATCTCAATTTGTTTTATTAAGAATTGAAGATTTGGCAATGAATTGCATTCATGAAAAATTTGTGTAGGATACTTCTACATGATTCATAATTTTCTGTCAATTTTATGACTCCTTTATTTTTTGTTAAATAATACTTTTAAGATTTCCTTTTGTAATTATGAGAGATTTTCAATATAGAGAAAATAAATGAAGGTTTATGCACTCACTGCCTGTTTCAGCAGATATTAATGTTTTACTGTATTTGTTTCTGGTTACTCATTATTTTATGTAAAAATAAAGCATTGCAAATACTACATTCTTTCTCCTTCTTTCCCAGACATATTATTTTCATATGTATGGTTTTATAATTTTTCTACATATGTATGAATTCTGCCCCCCAGATATATGATACATTTTGCCTAACATGTATTTATTTTTCAAAACTTTTATTTAAAAATCATATTGTCTTAACAATATTTTAACGGTAAAGAAATTGTTTAGCTAAAGTTATTCAAATATAGTAGCTAAACATTTTAGTGATTCTCTCTAATTGGTTAAATAATAATAAAGTCAATTTTGTTCAAACATCAGTTATATTTTGATTTCTTATTCAAATACAGTGTGTAGCTTGGTACACACAAATACATTATTTGTATAAAACAACATAATGCAGTATCTCAAGGAAAATTTCCCACAAATCCTTCCTGAATCTTTTGTGCTTTATTCAGTAACTGTGTTATTCATTTTACAGTGGGGATAGTAAACCACTAGGAATGAGATTGATAGCTGTTGCACAGCACTTCCAGAATTCCAGATATAATCAGGGAGCTAATATTGCTTTTATGATGATTCTGTACTTATAAACCAGAATGTAAATAAGTAGACATTTAGGCCCTTAATTTAAACCGAGACAAATGTCTCTGTATGAAATGGACTATTACGGGTTTATCTGCTATTCATTTCAGAAATACACTACAGTAGCCCAGTGGACCAGATAATCACATATAGTTGAAAGTGTGAACGATGCAGTGTAGCCATTCATTGCTTTTACATTATGTAGCAGGCAGAAAATTGGTAAGAATTCAAAATGCCTGTAAATAGTAGCCTCTTCTGAATAGATGTTTCCAGAATGTTTACTAAATAAGACAATGGAAGCTTGTGAAATCAGCTGGTTTTCTCATATCAGCCATAAAACCACTCCTGAAGAATGAATTTTTTTCTGCTTTGGATGTCTGAATTCTATTTAATATACTTCAAAAAATGCTAATGTACAGGGTTGCCTGAGGCATCTCCTACCTACACTCAGCAAGGCATTTTACATGTCTCTCTTCTTTTTGTATCTACTTCATTTTCCCATTCATTAATTTTTAAACTCAAACGATTTGTTCTTTAGACACACTGCTATTCTCTGTCTACATTTGAGGGCATGCCCCTGCATCATGTCTCTATTCCACTACTAAGTGAATTTTATATTATTCAAACCAGGTCTAGGTCTTTGAACAAGGTGAATGTCCCAGTAAATGTGGCTAATTCAAATCCAAAAATATAGATTTTATTGAATCATATCAAAGACTTGGAATATGCCAAGCAGCGATGTCTTAGAAAAATCAATTTGAAAACTTTAAGTATATGATACTGTGTATGCCCAATCAAACTTTATTTGACTCAAACCTATTTAACCAAGATTGCAAATATAGTCTATATTTTTAAAGAGATAAATCTCTGTGAAAAATGAATCCACCTAGTGATTACAAGCTGCTTATTTTATATCCTAATATGTGGATGGGGACTCTGGGTCTCAGCACGGAATTTACACAAGAGTTGTTGATTCAGTTAAAACAAAAATGCCATGTCAACTTTCTTTTTGCAGTTAGTGTTAGTCACTGCCAGGAAACAGCTTTCTGAAACAGTTCTTAAATTTAATCTCCACTTGATTGAATTAAACACGTATATCTGAAAAGAGAGTAAGAAAAAAAAATAATGAAGTTAACTCATTGCCAAACTGTTAAATAGAAGAATGGCTGAACATTTTGAGGGGAAAATACCTTGATTTCAGCTTATTTCAAGGGGCATAGTTGGGCATTTCTTTTTAAGTTAAAAAGGTTACACATTTGTATTCTGTCAGCCATTCTATTATTTTCATTAAATAAGACTGAAGAATGAAAGACCATGAGAATATTCAGCTTCACCTGATAAGATTTTTTTCTTTAAAGATGACCCCAACCTGTGGAAGATGATTTATGAAATCATGGTTTTCATTATTGGACTACGTGCTGACTGTGTTGTTTTTGATTGATGGGCCTGTAGTTTTCCTCTTCTTTTGTCTTTCGTGGAGAGCAAGGGCAGAGGAACTTTGCCAGCTGATAGAAGAAATTATGTAAAGGTGTAATATTTAAGGACAGGTGGTTTGAAAGAAATGTAAAAGAAAGGATACAAATAGCTTAGTTATAAAACATGAGGCTTTAAAAAATAGATTTGCCTTTTTAAAGATGATTACATGAACTATGACAGAGGATTTATAAAAGTTTTCACTTGCTGTTGCTGAAAATAATGAAAAAATGCAAGAATAGGGACATGTTATTCACTCGACATATAAAATCTAGATGACACAGAAGAACATCTGTTGTTTTACAGGTGAATAGAAAATAGATTTGCCTGTTTTATAGTGTATAAGGAATATGTTTTTTGCAGGAGTTAAAAGATGTACAGCTTAAATTTTAGAAAATTTCTCACCAATTAAACAATATCTTTATGAAACAATATTTTTCTTATTTTTTAAAATCTGAAGTCTATTTTCTTCTCTGTGTGTACTCTTTTTAAAACTTCTCAAAATAATACAGGCGAGCCTATAAAGAGATGGGGCAGACAAGCTTTGGTACATAGCACCTGTGGATGTTGTGGAATTCCAACCAGGACTACAGAGAATATGGAACATCTTCATCCTCTCTTTTGAAATCATTTCTGTTTACTTTCAGAACCTATTCTTTTCTAATATTTTGTTCATTCCCATTCACCAGTAAAAGGGAGCTTTAAAAAAATAGTTTAAAAGTGATATGTATTTTATAAAGAATAAGTCTTTATAACTGATAAAATCCATTTATTAAAAATTGATAGATATTTTCTATTAAGCATCCCTACTGTATTTATATGATTCTTAACATATACATATATAAATTTTTGTTGAATAAGTTAATTTTTAATGTTTCTCTAAAAATTCATTAGAAAAGTAGGCAGGCATGAATCTAGGCCTAAATATTACAAAAATTGTGAGATCCTCTTTGAAAAGAGAATATGCACGTCAACTATAGACATTACTTAAGGAAATAAGTATTAATTAGGAAGAGAACTGTAAAAGTGAGAATTCCTGAAAGTTAAAATTCATTAGCTTCATGGTAGACCTGTCTCTGCATTTTTTTTTAATAATGGAGTAAGTAAGTGTTAGTCACTCCATTGTGCCTGACTCTTTGCGACCCCATGGACTCCAGCTCACCAGGCTCCTCTGTCCATGAGATTATCCAGGAAATAATACTGGAGTGGATTGCCATTTCCTTCTTCAGAGGATCTTCCCAACCCAGGGACAGAACCCAGGTCTGCACTGCAGGTAGATTCTTTACTGACTGTACTACAACGGAAGCCCACCTAATGGAGTAAATTTAAAATATATTAAACATAGTCAAAACAGTTATATTAAATAAAGGCTTATCAGTTATAATGCCTTCATCAGTCTTACCATCACCACCACCATATACTGAGCACTTAGAATCGGAGAAGGCAATAGCACCCCACTCCAGGACTCTTGCCTGGAAAATCCTATGGACAGAGGAGCCTAGTAGGCTGCAGTCCAAGGGGTCGCTAAGATTCATACATGACTGAGCGACTTCACTTTCACTTTTCACTTTCATGCACTGGAGAAGGAAATGGCAGCCCACTCCAGTGTTCTTGCCTGGAGAATCCCAGGGACGGGGAAGCCTGGTGGGCTGCCGTCTCGGGTTGCAGAGAGTCGGACATGACTGAAGTGACTTAGCAGTAGCAGTAGAAATGGAAGGCACTGTTCAAGGGCTTTGCATTAATTATCTTATGTAATTTATTCAATGAGGTGTATACAATTTTGTCTGCATTTTAGAGTTGAGGCAATTACTACTAAAGGAGTTTAAATACAATGCCCCAGGTCATGCTGCTAATAAATGGAGGAACAAAAATTCCAATACAAGTTTATACAGATTTAGGAAATTAAACAAAATGCCCTACTCTATTTATATATACAATTTAAAACAAGGGCAATGCAAAATTAATGTAAGCATTTTCATATTTATTCAAAGAAATTCTCAGATTTGTGGTAATTGTGTGTTTCATAAATACTTCAAGAATTTTAATGCTACAAATTTAATATCTGAATCTTTCAGGATATTAATTCCAAAGAGCACTGGAATGTTCAAAGCTCATCACAATTTCAGGCCTCATTGACACCATTTATCCTGTAAGTTATAAAGAGTGGTTTTATTTAATGAGCAAGGGAAGCATCACCACAACACATTTTTGGTTTCCAAATTTTGCCTAGTTTTTATAGCTAACAAAAATTAATATACTTCAATGAGAAATTTTAGGGATCATCTAAAGGTCTATTTTTGCAAGTATTTTATTAATAAACTCTTAAAAATTCAAGCATGTACTCTATAAGTAGAGAATGTAAAGATGTTAAAAATGTGTTTTTCAATCAAAGTACACACTTCAAGACTTGGCTGCTTTAGAAATAGAAAATGAAAACAACAATTAAATCCCTGAGAAGTAAGTAATGCATTAAAAAAATGAGACATATTAAAATGCAAAATAGTCAACAGTTTGACTAAACAAAAATATTATTATTGGAGATATATAAATAATGATGTATGTTAATAACTTATAATTCAGCATAGCTGTTGGTTCCTGGCTTGACCATTTGTAAACTTGATGGATACCTTAAGACAGAGCTTTTCAAATTTTTCTTGAAATTTGCTCAAGGTGTAATGAACAAACATCAGAAATCATGTGAGTCTTGCAAGTTCAGACCAAATTTATCAATCTTTATGTGGAAAAGCATTTGAAATTTCTTTACCTTATAAGTACCTATGAAAGTTGAGTTCTGGACCATAATATATCCATGTTCATTTTCACAGAAAAATGTTTTAAATGTTCCATCAAGTTGCATATCTCTTTCCAAATCTTTATGTAAAATGTAAATTCAAGGATGATATCACTGGATTCTGTGAATTGTCAAAGCAAAAGTTGCACTGGCCAAAATTAACAAGCTTGGAAGACTTTATTCAAGATTATTACAACAGAGGAGAGAGAATGAACCATGAAAATGGAAGGTTCAGTTCCATTCAGTTCAGTCTCTCAGTCGTTTCCGACTCTTTGCAGCGCCATGGACTGCAGCATGCCAGGCTTCCCTGTCCATCACCAACTCCCAGAGCTTACTGAAACTCATGTTCATTGAGTCGGAATGCTATCCAACCATCTCATCCTCTGTCATCCCCTTCTCCTCCCACCTGCAATAATTCTCAGCATCAGGGTCTTTTCAAATAAGACAGTTCTCATCAGTGGCCAAAGTATTGGAGTTTCAGCTTCAGCATCAGTCCTTCCAATGAATATTCAGGACTGATTTCCTTTAAGTGGACTGATTTGATCTCCTTGCTGTTCCAAAGGACTCTCAAGAGTCTTCTCTAGCATCACAGTTCAAAAGCATCAATTCTTCTGCACTCAGCTTTCTTTATAGGCTAACTCTAACATCCATAATATGACTATGTGAAAAACCATAGCCTGGACTAGATGGACCTTTGTTGGCAAAGTAATATCTCTGCTTTTAAATATGCTGTCTAGGTTGGTCATAACTTTTCTTCCAAGGAGCAAGCGTCTTTAATTTCATGGCTGCAGTCACTATCTGCAGTAATTTTGGAGCCTCCCCAAATAAAGTCTGTCACTGTTTCTATTGTTTCCCCATTTATTTGCCATGAAGTGATGGGACCAGATGCCATGATGTTAGGTTTCCGAATGTTGAGTTTTAAGCCAGCTTTTTCACATTTCCTCTTTTACTTTCATCCAGAGACTCTTTAGTTCTTCTTCTTTGCTTTCTGCCATAAGCGTGGTGTCATCCGTGTATCTGAGGTTATTGATATTTCTTCTGGCAACCTTGATTCTAGCGGGCACTTCATCCAGTCCAGTGTTTCTCATGATGTACTCTGCATATAAGTTAAATAAGCAGGGTGACAATATACAACCTTGATGTATTCCTTTCCCTATTTGGAAACAGTCTGTTGTTCCATGTTCAATTCCGTGTTCCATGTTCAGTTGCTTCTTGACCTGCATACAGATTTCTCAGGAGGCAATTTTTAACTACTGAGATGACCTAATGGAAAAGTACTGCAAGACTGTAAGGAGAGGTTGATAAATGTTTGTTTGCTATAACATACCTCTACGATTTTACACCTAATAGTATATAACAATATTTTTCAACAGGTACATTGCAGGTATTTTTTAATGTACAATTCAGAATTCAAACCCATTATGTTCATTATCTCATTTAAACCTCACAGTCTCCTGAGAAGTCTTTCTCAATTTTATAATCTACCTATGAGAGAAGAGTTTATGAGATTAATAAAGGGGTTGGGATTGGAATCAAGGTCTGTCTGACTCTAAATAGGAGTTGTCTGTATTGCCTTTCCAAAAGTTTCTCAAAAATGTAGCTCCATTTCTTCATTGCAAACATAAACATATTTTCAAAAACTAGACTGGTTTGTCATGGTTATTATACTATGTAAATAAGAATGAATAAAATGATAATCCACTAGCCTAACATGATGAATGATACTGAATAATGGTGTTTATGGTAGGCTTTTGTGAATATTACTGGGTGCAAAGATTTCCTGCCTAATGAAGGTCATAGTGCTTGTTAAATGTTGATTAACTGACTGCAAATTCTTGATGTAATTTGTGCTTATTTGACATTTATATTTCAAAGTACATGTCCACTCTCTCAAAACTTGATTATCTGTGAGCAACACAAAAGTGAAGAACTCAAAGTCATCTGACTAGCACACTTTGCAATCAACTGCTTTGTTAGAGAAAGATATATGGTATAGAGAGAAGGCAAACATGATTTTGAGTCGTTATTTAGGACAGAACATGGTGGCAACCACACGCCACACGATGGACACAGTAGTGTATTTGTACTCTAAGAGACCAGGATGGTGTTAGATAAATGGTTTGGTTAGATAAACAGTTTTTAGGAAAAAAATGAGAGGTGAGATCTGGTTTTATCTAAAGGTCTTTTATTGTTCCATGATTCAGAAGTTTTCTTTATGAGAATAATGACCTCAGGTTTCTGAAAGAAGAGTAAAGCTACTTCTAGACAGGCCTACACTCAGATGATAATAGATTCTCAGTCTGCACCAAAGGTTCATGACCCTTTTAAATTACCTAAAGAACTTTGAAAAATAAGCCACCAAGGTAACTCTCTAGAAATTTATTGACTTGGGCTGGGTGGAGTTTGGCCTTTAATAATCTTTGAAGTGTTTCCAGGTGATTCTAACACTTGCTAAAGTGTTAGAACTCTGCTAAGAGTTGAAGCCACAGCTCTGTGTTCACAACTTGTGGTAGAACAAATAAACCAGACATTAACTTATTTATATCAGGTCAGGGTTACAAGGTCGTAGATAGAAATTTGTCATTTTTCTGTGAAAACTTATAGCCTTGTAGATGTTTCATGTTTTGTAAAAAGCAAACCATCTCATCAAATGTCATGTTCCTTCCTGGAAACAGAGAATGCTGAGGCTGCTGCTACTAAGTCGCTTAAGTCATGTCTGACTCTATGTGACCCCATAGACGGCAGCCCACCAGGCTCCCCCATCCCTGAGATTCTCCAGGCAAGAATACTGAAGTGGGTTGCCATTTCATTCTCCAATGCATGAAAGTGAAAAGAGAAAGTGAAGTTGCTCAGTCTTGTCCAACTCCTAGCAACTCCATGGACTGCAACCTACCAGGCTCCTCTGTCCACAGGATTTTTCAGGCAAGAGTACTGGAGTGGGGCGCCATTGCCTTCTCCAGGAAACAGAGAATAGCTGGTGCAATATTTACTCCTTTTAGGAAAAGCAGAGTGGTGTACTGGAAAGAACACTTAACAAGGTTTCTAAAGATGGGGATTTTAGTCCCAAATCTACCACAAAATAGCCTTGAAAACTTAGCCAGTTAACAAACTGAACCTGTTTCTTCCCCTAAACATGGCCTTCTGTTTTTTTTTATCTTTTACTAGATATTTCATACATCTAGCCTTAATCTTCCAATTCAAGTTAGGTATTTTTGACCCTATTTTATAGATGACTAAATTACAGTAAAAATCATCTTTGTAATTCACCCATTCAGTAAGAAGTAGAGAGAAGAATTCCATCCAAGTCCTTCAAGGCTGAACAAGTTAAGGTTCATCTGCAAACAAAACTCCTTTAACTTATTTAAACAGAAAGGTACATTAAACATTCAGTTAATGAACTAGAGGGACAGGCTCTACATTCAGCTTCCAGTAATGGTCCCCACCTGCAGAGTCCTTGGCCTTTTCTTTAATTGATGGGGAAAACTCCTGCCGCCTTTGTAAAGAACCACTGAGTCACTGAGTTGCTAACAGAGAGATGTGTTGATAGACTCCACACCCGCAAAATTTCTTCATGGCACCTTGCCTGTCCTTTATTTAACTTGGTTCTGACTGCAGATGTAACAAAATGCATCTGATTGGTGAAAACCTAAATTTAACTCAGGCCATGTGGCAAAGGCATCTGGAAAGTCGAGCTTTACCTTTCCAGCTTCCATGATATAGAAAGGTGCACAAGATAGAGGCAGATTGAATGTGGAATAGCTGGTATTTGACATTTACCACAATTTCATGTGCTGTTTTTACTGTTTGTGGCTATATTTTGTGTTTGTTCTGATAATGAAATCAAACAATGTATGAGGGGTTCCTAAAATAACTAAAATATCGTTTATTTTTTTCAAATGCAAATTACTACTATTAAAGCATGCAGATAAGAGATAATGCTCATTTAGAGTGACATTTATTTAGAAAGTACTATGACCCAGCACGATTTCAAATGCTTTATATCAAATAATTTATTTGACCTTTACAGTAACCTTACAGACAAACCAAGGCATAGACTTTAGGAAGCTTAGGAAAAGCTACCTATCTAACACAAAGGAGAGCCAGGTTTGAACCCATTTAGTCTGCATACTTACCTCCGGATAATCCTTTGTCTCCGTGACAGACACAGACAGAAGCAGCTTGCTTTCATTGAATTTTTAGATGCTTTACAACTTGATTAATGCTAGAACATGACATAAAAAAATCAAACAATAAACAACACCCACCAACACATACATACAGGTTTTCTGACAAAGGAGATAAATGGGGTAAGCCAGAAACAGTAGAGGGGTTACAGAAAAAAGAAGGCAAGCCCAGCCCTCCCCCTTGTAAATTTCAAAATAAATTATTTTGCAATTTGTCTACCCATGATACCCATTCTGAATTTTTGCTGCATAAAAATGAAGGAAAAAAATGTGTTTCAACTTAAATACATTTTGCCTTAAGGAGCTTCAGACAGTTTGAACTTGAAATGCAGCCCATGAATGAATATTTAATTTCACTTTCCTTATAAGTGAAATTGAATCACTTTTGCAAGTCTGAGGGTGACAGTTTCAAATTTCAACTCAGGCAGGCAATCAACAGAGAATAATATTACAGCAGGGGAAAAAGTTGGTGATTCAGTAATGACATTTTAATGTTACAGAATAGAGTATTGGTATAGAAATCTGCAATCCCTTGTGATAGCTTTATGTTGACTTAACAATCAATACTATCATAACAATAAAAATATTCAAGTCTCTAGCTATAGGCAATGCCTAAGAATGAGAACTTGTCCATCATTTGTTAAAGCCTTCCATGTTTTTGTACACAACAAAGAATTTTCCATGCATTTAATCTGGTGTTTTAAATTATGGCATAGACATTTAAAGATATTGAAAAAGTATTTCTTCCTTTGGCCATTATTTACAAAAACAAAGGTAGTTTTATGGAACACTTTTTAAAGTTACCTTCTGAAACTAATTTGCACTTTTATTTTAAATTCAAACAACTTCAACTACAAAAGATTGTATCTTATCATCATTAAGCATTTATTAAGCTTTCTTTTTGTGTGGCGCCATAATCAGTACTTAAAACAAACATGGTCTCTGTCCATTAGAACTGAAGCCTATAACCTGCTCAGTAACCACAGAATGAACTCCAACCCACTCAGTATCTTTACTTACTGAGTTAAAGAATAATGACTATAACAGCCTGATTTTTTTCTAGTAATGATGTTTATAAATTGATCTTCTTTCTTATTATGATCCATGAGCATTTTCTTATTTCTGACATGTTTTTCTGCTTGCAGGGAACCTGGAAATAGACTGTTGTTATGTGCATCTTCCATAGTGGGAAGAAAGAATGAAAAATAGCAGGAGTTTACAGCTTTTTAAATTTTAAGTTAGGGAAATAGATTCAGAGAAATTTTCCAGGCTTCTTGTTTTGTGGGGTAGTTTAACTCTATCTATAAACAAAACACATGTAAATTTACATGCAAGCTCACAAAAGACAATATGAATATTGGATCTCTTTCCTTCATCAAATACTTTTAGACATTACTTGTTCTCTTTACAACTGTTTATAATGAATGTCTATCTACTAAGGAAAGGGGAGCCAATGAGGTATGGTGTCTGCCCTCAAAAAATACATAATCTCAAAAGACAAATGTAAGAAGTATCAAAGATTTACTATAAGATCATGGTTAGGAGATGTACTCTACATATGTGCAAGAACTACATGAGGGTAAAGATTACTCTCTTGCTTTACTAAACACATCTCATCGGAGATGAAAATAGAAATAGGTTTTGAATACTGAGTAAAGTTAACCCAGGCTGAGAAAGATAACAAGGGCCCTCTAGAGAAGAAAAGCATTAAGGAAGGTGCATCAAATCTCAATCTCATTGATCTCCTTGGATCATAGAAAAAAGCAAGAGAGTTCCATAAAAACATCTACTTAGCTTTATTTACTACGCCAAAGCCTTTCACTGTGGGGATCATGACAAACTGTGGAAAAGTTTTAGAGAGATGAGAATACCAGACCACCTTACCTGCCTCCTGAGAAATCTGTATGTAGGTCAAGATGCAACAGTCAGAACTGGACATGAAACAACAGACTGCTTCCAAATTGCGAAAGGAGTACATCAAGGCTGTATATTGTCACCTTGCTTATTTAACTTTTCATAATACATAATGCCGGGCTAGATGAAGCACAAGCTGGAATCAAGATTGCTGGGAGAAATATCCATAACCTCAGATGTGCAGATGACACCACCCTTCAGGCAGAAAGTGAAGAGGAACTAAAGAGCCTCTTGAAAGTGAAAATGGAGAGTCAAAATGCTGGCTTGAAACTCAATGTTCAAAAACTAATATCGTGGTATCCGGTGCCATCACTTCATGACAAATAGATGGTGAAACAATGGAAACTGTGAAAGATCTTTCTTGGGCTCTAAAATCACTGCAGATGGTGACTGCAGTCATGAAATTAAAAGATGTTTGCTCCTTAGAAGAAAAACTATGACCAACCTAGAAAGTATATTAAAAAGCAGATACATTACTTTGCTGATAAAGGTCGGTCTGGTCAAAGCCATGGTTTTCCAGTAGTCATGTATGGATGTGAGAGTTGGACCATAAAGAAAGCTGAATGCCAAATAATTGATGCTTTAAAAAAAAAAAAAACAAAAACAAAACAGTTGGAGAAGACTCTTGAAAGTCCTTTGAACTGCAAGGAGATCCAACCAATCAATCCTAAAGGAAATCAGTCCTGAATATTCATTGAAAGGACTGATGCTGAAGCTGAAGCTCCAATACTTTGGCCACCTAACGCGAACTGACTCATTGGAAAAGAACCTGATGCTGGGAAACACTGAAGCACGAAGAGAAGAGGACAACAGAGGATGAGATGTTTGGATGGCATCACTGACTCGATAAACATGAGTTTGAGAAAGCTCTGAGAGTTGGTGATGGACAGGAAAGCCTGGTGTGTTGCGGTCCATAGGGTTGCAAAGAGTCAGACGCAACTGAGAGACTAAATTGAAGTGATCAAATCTCAAAGCTCACAGTGAGTCTGGAGATGGTACATAAGCTGATGTGGAAATAATTGAGGACATATAGTGATGGAATTTCTGAAGATAATCCTGGAACAGAGTATAGGCATTAATTTTGGAAAATCATGATTGCTCTACTAAGAAGTTTGAATTGATCCTGATGAATTAGCAGCCATTGAAAGGGAGTGATTTGTTATGACTATTTGAGGGCAGATAATCATGAAATTAGAAGATGCTTACTCCTTGGAAGAATACTTATGACCAACCTAGATAGTGTATTCAAAAGCAGAGACATTACTTTGCCAACTAAGGTCCGTCTAGTCAAGGCTATGGTTTTTTCTGTGGTCATGTACGGATGTGAGAGTTGGACTGTGAAGAAGGCTGAACACCAAAGAATTGATGCTTTGAACTGTGGTGTTGGGGAAGACTCTTGAGAGTCCCTTGGACTGCAAGGAGATCCAACCAGTCCATTCTGAAGGAGATCAGCCCTGGGATTTCTTTGGAAAGAATGATGCTCAAGCTGAAACTCCAGTACTTTGGCCACCTCATGCGAAGAGCTGACTCATTGGAAAAGACTCTGATGCTGGGAGGGATTGGGGGCAGGAGGAGAAGGGGACGACCGAGGACGAGATGGCTGGATGGCATCATGGACTCGATGGACGTGAATCTGAGTGAACTTCGAGAGATGGTGATGGACAGGGAGGCCTGGTGTGCTGCGATTCATGGGGTCGCAAAGAGTTGGACACAACTGAGCGACTAAACTGAACTGAACTGAATCATGGGAACAGACATTTGCTCACAGAATGTTTCACCTCATAAGCATTACTTACCTAACCTCAGATCCTTGTAGTGTCCCTGTTACCTTTCCTAATAAGTTTGTCAGTCCATTCTTTTTATCTATTTACCCCTTTCCACTTGTATGCATTAAATATCCATTATGTTAAATAGCCCTTGGCTCTGGGGACACAGGGATAACCAGTATTGATAGTCTCTATACTCAGAGAAATCAAAACTGTTGAAGGTATATGAATTAATTACCTACAAAGAACACAAACCTTAGAGGTTTTAAAAGGCTAGCCATATTCTTTTTCACAATTCTATCAGTTGACTCAGCAGTATGCTACTGGTCTAGACTAGGCTGCATTCCATGGAAGCCAGCTGAACTTGGTGGTATATGGTGCCTTCACTCATAGAGTCAGCCTACACTCAAGAGATAGAAACATATATTTTGATCTTTGAGGGGAGAAACTAAAGAGAGGTATGGGCACAGGCCCACAGGGGGATTTAAGCTTATATAAATAATAGATAGATCAGTTCAGTTCAGTTCAGTTCAGTTGCTCAGTTGTGTCTGACTCTTTGCAACCCCATGAACCATAGCACACCAGGCCTCCCTGTCCATCATCAACTGCTAGAGTCTACAGAAACACATGTCCATTGAGTTGGTGATGCCATCCAACCATCTCATCCTCCGTTGTCCCCTTCTCCTCCTGCCCTCAATCTTTCCCATCATCAGGGTCTTTTCAAATGAGGCAGCTTTTCACAGGTGGCCAAAGTATTGAACAAATACATAAATATAATTACATGTATAAAAAATACTTTGAAGGATATGACCCGAGTCATGAGATAGAAGTGGGTCCAACAGACTATTTTAGAAAGAACGATTAGCCAAGTTGTTAACAAAAAAGTGATATTTATCTGCAATGTGAAGGGCAAAATGAGTCAGTAAGTACAACACTGTGGCTCATCTAGTAAAGGCAGGAAAGAAATGGTATTTGAAGAGCAGAGACGAGGTCAGTTTGAAGAATAATAAGCTAAGACGAAAGTGGCTTGAAGTGGAGTTGGATTTGAAGTTAGGAATCATTCTTGCTAGTGGGCTTGTGGATAATGGTAAGAATTTTAAATTTCAGATATAGCACTTCTCACCATCATCTGTTTCTTCTGTTGACTTTACTGTTTTTTAATTTCTTCGTATCTCTTCTTACCTATTTTTCACACATAAAGGGGGTCAGTAAATGTGATCTGAGTGAAAGAAGTAAGGGAAAAAGTAAAAGCAAAAATGAAAATATACATTATAGAGGGTTTTACTCTATGATCATTTGGATATTAAAATAAGGTGGGATAGATATGATTATTATTTATTTTGTAAAGATAAGGAAAATGAAGCTCAAATGAATAAAATTTCTTTATCAGAATCACCCAGAAATTATCAGTGGATCTAATTATCCGTATCTAAATCACTATATCTCCTTTCAGTCTTTCTTTAAAAGAAAAAAAAAAAAGGAGACTATATCAGTAAAAGAGAAAAAAACATACTTGGTATTTTCATAAAATAATATTTATAAAGTATTATTTAGGTCTAATATGAAAAAAATCATCTTGTGTGCTTGGTAAAATGTAGATTCTTACTACACCAAGCAGTCCCCATGGGGACTCTGGAAATAACATATTGTTAACATTCTCCATGAAAACACTGATATATGTACACTCTGTTTTGGAAAACAAGATCTTTGTGCTTCTTCACAAGTTAAATCATTTATTCTGGAAACTTTTGGCAAATGAGTTATTCCATTGCTTAAGAATTATGAGGTATTGGATAATAAGCATGCATTTATAAATATTTTATTTATTTATTTTTTAATACTTTATTCTACTTTACAATACTGTATTTGTTTTGCCATACACTGACATGAATCAGCCACAGGTGTACATGATCTCCCAATGCCGTTGCCCCCTCCCACCTCCCACCCCACACAGTCTCCCCGGATCATCCTGTACACCAGCACCAAGCATCCTGTATCCTGTATTGAACATAGACTGGCACTTTGTTTCTTATGTAATAGTATACATGTTTCAGTGTCATTCTCCCAAATCATCCCACCCTCTCCCCCTCTCCCTCAGAGGCCAAAAGTCTGTTCTATACCTCTGTGTCTCTTTTGTTGTCTCACATACAGAGTCATCGTTACTATTTTTCTAAATTCCATATATATATGTCAGTATACTGTATCGGTGTTTTTCTTTCTGGCTTACTTCACTCTGTATAATTGGCTCCAGTTTCATCCATCTCATTAGAACTGAGTCAAATTTATTCTTTTAAGGGCTAATACTCCATTGTGTATATGTACCACAGCTTTCTTATCCATTCATCTGCTGATGGACATCTAGGTTGCTTCCATGTCCTGGCAATTATAAACAGTGCTGCAGTGAACATTGGGGTACATGTGTCTCTTTCAATTCTGGTTTCCTTGGTGTGTATGCCCAGCAGTGGGATTGCTGGGTCATAAGGCAGTTCTATTTGCAGTTTTTTAAGGAATCTCCACACTGTTTTCCATAGTGGCTGTTCTAGTTTGCATTCCCACCAACAGTGTAAGAGGGTTCCCTTTTCTCCACATCCTCTCCAGCATTTATTGCTTGTAGACTTTTGGATCACAGCCATTCTGACTGGAGTGAAATGGTACCTCATTGTGGTCTTGATTTGCATTTCTCTGATAATGAGTGATGTTGAGCATCTTTTCATGTGTTTGTTAGCCATCCGTATGTCTTCTGTGGAGAAATGCCTATTTAGTTCTTTGGCCCATTTTTTTGATTGGGTCATTTATTTTCTGGAGTTGAGCTGCATAAGTTGCTTGTATATCTTTGAGATTAGTTTTTGTCAGTTGCTTCATTTGCTATTGTTTTCTCCCATTCAGAAGGCTGTCTTTTCACCTTACTTATAGTTTCCTTTGTTGTGCAGAAGCTTTTAATTTTAATTAGATCCCATTTGTTTATTTTTGCTTTTATTTCCAGTATACTGGGAGGTGGGTCATAGAGGATCCTGCTGTGATTTATGTCGGAGAATGTTTTGCCTATGTTCTCTTCTAGGAGTTTTATTGTTTCTGGTCTTACATTTAGATCTTTAATCCATTTTGAATTTATTTTTGTGTGTGGTGTTAGAAAGTGATCTAGTTTCATTCTTTTACAAGTGGTTGACCAGTTTTCCCAGCACCACCTGTTAAAGAGATTGTCTTTACTCCATTGTATGTTCTTGCCTCCTTTGTATGTTCTTGCCTCCTTTGTCGAAGATAAGGTGTCCATATCTGTGTGGATTTATCTCAGGGCTTTCTATTTTGTTCCATTGATCTATATTTCTGTCTTTGTGCCAGTACCATACTGTCTTAATGACTGTGGCTTTGTAGTAGAGCCTGAAGTCAGGCAAGTTGATTCCTCCAGTTCCATTCTTCTTTCTCAAAATTGCTTTGGCTATTTGATGTTTTTGTATTTCCATACAAATCTTGAGACTGTTTGTTCTAGTTCTGTGAAAAATACTGTTGGTAGCTTGATAGGGATTGCACTGAATCTGTAGATTGCTTTGGGTAGTATACTCATTTTCACTATATTGACTCTTCCAATCCATGAACATGGTATATTTCTCCATCTATGAGTGTCCTCTTTGATTTCTTTCATCAGTGTTTTATAGTTTTCGATATATAGGTCTTTAGTTTCTTTAGGTAGGTATATTCCTAAGTATTTTATTCTTTTCATTGCAATGGTGAAAAACTGAAAGCATTTCCCCTAAAGTCAGGAACAAGACAAGGGTGCCCACTTTCACCACTACTATTCAATATAGTTCTGGAAGTTTTGGCCACAGCAATCAGAGCAGAAAAAGAAATAAAAGGAATCCAAATTGGAAAAGAAGAAGTAAAACTCTCCCTGTTTGCAGATGACATGATCCTCTACATAGAAAACCCTAAAGACTCTACCAGAAAACTACTAGAGCTAATCAATAATATAGTAAAGTTGCAGGATATAAAATCAACACTCAGAAATCCCTTGCATTCCTATACACAAATAATGATAAAACAGAAAAAGAAGTTAAGGAAACAATTCCATTCACCATTGCAATGAAAAGAATAAAATACTTAGGAATATACCTACCTAAATATTTTTAAATAACTGTTAATTGCTCAGTCATGTCTGACTCTTTATGACCCTGTGGACTGTAGCCTGCCAGGATCCTCTGTCCATGGAATTTTCCAGGGAAGGATATGGACAGGGTAGCCATTCCCTTCTCCAGGTGATCTTCCTGATCCAGGGATCGATCAAACCTAGTCTACCCCATTGCAGGCAGATTCTTTACCATCTGAGCCACAGTGAGATTCAGTGCAATTACAAATTGCAGATAATAAATATTTTTGAGGAAGGAACTGACTGGTTTTTAAAGGGACGTTTTACAGTGGGATTTTTTAACCTTACCAATATTTCATCAAATTGTCTCATGGATTTACTTTCATTTTATTAAAATTTTTTATTCTTTATTAAGTCCTATTTAAGTATCTTAACATTCCTCATAAGCATGTACTTCCATATTCTTTACATTGTTTTATGATACATAGGGTAAATTGTTCAAAAGTTTCAGCAAATAAAATTGCTAACCTTAAGATATCATTTTTATGTGTTTTTGTACAGTTTTTTTTATAAGAAGAATAAACCACATGTGTGTTTTTAAATCTAGCAAAATAAAATAAAACAAATTGATCATAAAAGATAGGCCGGACTTTTTATAAATAGTCTACTGATGAAACAGCCCTGTCCAATAGGATAGGTGTATGAGCCAAATAAGAAATTCTGAATTTTCTAATAACTGTCTTTAAAAAAGGTAAAAATTATGCACGTACTAATGTACTATCTTATACAATGTGGCAATTAACATGAACTGAAATTTTACTAAAACAATGTTCTCTTTAATAGAAAAATGCATCAGTTTTTAAATTTAAATTTTCATTGGTTAAATTTAGTCCCTAGGCATATTTGCTGTGCTCAATAGCCTGATGAGAACAGCAGCTGGTATACTGATGGCACAGATATAGGCTTTCAAAGCCTGCCTTAGACAAATTGACAAAAAGCTACTGTCTCGCACCTATATATTAATTGAGCCTTTATATCACTTCTGGGTGCCTAACAAACAACACAGACCAGAAATCACTGTGAAGTTCTTAGATTTAATAAATGCTTTTGTACCTCTGCACTCTTTTCTGTGAGATGACACAGTTTTTGTCTATTTTAAAAAGTCACTTAGGCTCTTATTTTATCCTTCACATAAAACTTAATGCACAGGCCTCTTTAGGAGGTCCTCAAAAGTGAATGTGTTATTGGAATGTGGAGTGAAGCGTTTTTGAATTTTCATTTCTTTAGGATACATAAAATGATGAATATTTACTCATCATTACTATACTATGAATATTTACTCATTGTTATAGTAAATATATTATAGCACAGTATACTATACTATGAATGTTTACTCATCATTACTATAATGATGAATATTTCTTGGGATCTTCATTTGTTTTGTTAACATGCTTGTATATTTGAACTGTAGAACTCACTGGGATGATAATTGTTGTCACTGAGAAAGTAACTTTTTCAATCTAGGTAAATTTTGCCTAAATGTATAAACCTGCAATTTCAATAGAAGCTTTTGGATAAGTAAGAGATCATTCATAGCTGCTGGGAGAAAATGGGGTGGGAGAGAAATAATAAAGCTCATAATGAATGGAGAGGAAAATTTCTTAAAATCACTGTGTTCTTTCCTCTATGCTGTTTAATGAAATTCTTTATGGCACAAGAGAATGGAGTTGACATTTTAGAGTCAGCAAAATGTTTAATGATTCACCATATGATGGAATACTTTTTTCTAAGACTATTTTATCTTTGATGGAGCTGCTGCTGCTAAGTCGCTTCAGTCGTGTCCGACTCTGTGCGACCCCATAGACGGCAGCCCACCAGGCTCCTCTGTCACTGGGAGTCTCTAGGCAAGAATACTGGAGTGGGTTGCCATTTCCTGCTCCAATGCATGAAAGTGAAAACTGAAAGTGAAGTTGAATGGTATGTAAAACACTGAAGTTCTTGAGTTTCCCAGTCAAGGAGGCTATGTTGCTCTCATAGGGAAAGCTAAGCACAAACTTGACAAGTAACAAAGTATTAATTTCAAATCTCCTAGCACAGAATCCTCTTAAGAACATGCATTTTTAATTTTAGATTGAAGGATATTTTATTTTTAGCATTTCTCAAGTTTGGCCCTCCTGTTGAGATTTCTTTCTTCTTCTTTTTTCTTGAAATATAATTGACATAACTTTTTATAAGTTTAAGGTATACAATGTAGTGATTTTGCATGTGCATATATTGCATCACAATAAAGCTAGTTAACACATTTACCAGTTGACATAAGTCACAAAATTTTTGGTGAGAGCTTTTAAAATCTATTTTCAGCAATTTTCATATACGCAGCACAGCATTTACTGTGGGCTTCCCAGGTGGCTCAGTGGTAAAGAATCTGCTTGTCAAAGCAGGGGACATAAGAGACTCAAGTTTGATCCCATGTCTGGAAGATCCCTTGGAGGGAGGGACATAGCAACCCACTCCAGTATTCTTGCCTGGAGAATTCCATAGATAGAGGAGCCTGGCAGTCTACAGCCCATGGGATCACAAAGAGTTGGACACAGCTGAAGTGACTTAGCACACATACATGCACTGTTTACTATAATCAGCGGGCTATACATTACATCTGCAGAATTTATTCATCCTCTAACTGGAAGTTTGTACCCTTTGACTTCCTTCATCCATTTCTTCCACCCCAGGCCCACCCTTGAAACTCACCGATCTGTTCTGTTTTTGTGAGTCTGTTTTTTTTTTTTTTTTTCAGATTAGACATATAAGTAAGATTATACAGTATTTGTCATTCTGTGACTTATTTCACTTAGCCTAATGCCCTCAAGGTTTATCCATGTTGTCACAAATGGAAAGATTTCCTTCTTCTTTATGACTGAATAATATTCATATGTATATAATATGTGTGTGTGCTCAGTCATGTACAACTCTTTGCAACCCCATGGACCATAACCCTCTAGGCTCCTCTGTCCAGGAAAGTTTCCAGGCAAGAATATTGAAGCAAATTTCCATTTCCTCTTCTAGGGGATCTTCCTGACCCAGGGATTAAACTCATGTCTTCTCCATCTCCTGCATTGGCAGGTGAATTCTTTACCAGTGAACATCTTGGGAAGCCTTATATAATGGGTATATAAATATTATATATATATATATATATATACATACATATTATACATATATATATATATATATATATATATATATCATATGGGAGTATAAGACCAAGCTTTCTGTACCATCCATCCATCAATAGACACTTAGGTTGTTTCCATGTCATCCTGGCTATTGTAAATAATGCTGCACTGATGCAATGAACACAAAGTTGTAGATATCTTTTTAGTATAGTGATTTCATTTCTTTCAGTTATAAAATTTGGAGTGAGATTACTACCACGTTAATTCCACTTTTAATTTTCAAGGGAATTGTCATAATTTTTTTCATAGTAACTGTATCAATTTACCTTTAACCAACAGTGTACAAGAGATTTCTTATATTTTGCATTAAACCAATCAATTAATTCAGCTATTAGAAGATTAATTAAACCTAATAAAGTCCTTGAAATGTGAATTCTTGTGTTTCAGTTATCAGTTTTGTCAAGGACATTTTTGGTTATTGTCTTCACAACCAAATAAAAATGCTAGGTGGAAAGTCAGATGAAAGCAAGAAATCATCCTGTCATACAAAGAGTGTATTTCATTTATAATAGAAAACAAAAGTAAGAAACATTGGGAACCTAACACAAAAGTATAATATAGTCTTTCTTTTAAGTGAATTAACAAGTTTTTTGGAAAATGATTAATGATAAACTATGATAAAGGATGTGATTTTCATAATGTAAATATCTTGACATCTCAAATTTTGGATATCACCAAGAAAAATAACAGTAATCAGTAATTGTTTGTCTCTTTCTAATAATCAATTACCCTGTTCAATGTTTTATGTCCATTATCTCATGAAAAACTTACCTTTTTATGAATTTTTTTCTCTTATATATTAAAGAAAAGGAAATTTCTGAGGCATTCACAAGAATTACAAGCCAAAATAACAATTATTGTAGCAATGCAGTCACTATTCTTTGTCATGCATTTAATAATTTTTATTATTTTATAAGATGACTGCCTTTTATATGTCACAATGATAGTCACATATTTAAAACACTTCTATCAGTGCTGTTGCACTCTGTATGTTTCAAAAGAAATGACTGTTAAGTGCTCTGACTCACCACCCACATCCATGGGTTCCTTGGTTTGAGCTGGACTCTTCAAGATTTAATAAATGCCACCATTGATACCACCTCTCTCACAACCTGCTGAGGCACAAAGATGTTCAGATCTCAGAGGTATTTAATTGGATTAACAGTGCTCTTTACACCCTATGATACTATTTTGAACACATTTTGAAAAAAAAAAATTAATGTATATTATAAAGGCCACAGGACTGGAAAAGGTCAGTTTTCATTCCAATGGCAAAGAAAGGCAATGCCACAGAATGTTCAAACTACCACACAATTGCCTTCATCTCACATGTTAGCAAAGTAATGCTTAAAATTCTCCAAGCCAGGCTTCAACCATATGTGAACTGCAAAATTCCAGATATTTAAGCTGGATTTAGAAAAGGCAGAGGAACTAGAGATCAGATTGCCAAAATCCACTGGATCATCACAAAAGCAAGAGTTTCATAAAAACATATGTTTTATTAACTACACCAAAGCCTTTGACTTTGTAGATCACAACACACTATGAAAAATTCTTGAAGAGATGGGAATACTAGACAGGGTATTACCGGGGTAATATCAGATGGGAATACTGACCTGCCTACTGAGAAATTTGTATGCAGGTCAAGAAGCAACAGTTAGAACTGGACATGGAACAATGGACTGGTTTCAAATAGGAAGAGGAGTAGTACATCAAGGCTATATATTGTCACCCTGCTTATTTAACTTATATGCAGAGTACATAATGCAAAATGCTGAATGAAGCATAGGCTGGAATCAAGATTGCCAGAAGAAATATCAATAACCTCAGATATTAAGGTGAACTGCACGTATGGCAGAAAGTGAAGAGGAATTAAAGAGCCTCTTGATGAAGGTGAAAGAGGAGAATGAAAAAGCTGGCTTAAAACTCAACATTCAGAAAACTAATGGAGTATTACTCAGACATTAAAAAGAATACATTTGAATCAGTTCTGATGAGGTGGATGAAACTGGAACCTATTATATAGAGTGAAGTAAGCCAGAAAAAAACACCAATACAGTATACTAACACATATATATGGAATTTAGAAAGATGGTAACGATAACTCTGTATGCAAGACAGCAAAAGAGACACCGATGTATAGAACAGTATTTTGGACTCTGCAGGAGAGGGAGAGGGTGGGATGATTTGGGAGAATGGCATTGAAACATGTATGATATCATATAAGAAACGAGTCTCCAGCCCAGGTTCAGTGCATGATACAGGATGCTTGGTGCTGGTGCACTGAGACCACCCAGAGGGATGGTATGGAGAGGGAGGTGGGAGGGGGGCTCAGGATGGGGAACATGTGTATAACTGTGGCGAATACATGTTGATGTACAGCAAAACCAATACAATTTTGTAATTAACCTCCAATTAAAATAAATAAATTTATATTAAAAAAGAAAGAAAACTAAGATCACAGCATCCAGTCCCACTACTTCATGGCAAATACAAGGGGAAACAATGAAAACAGTGTAGAGCTTTATTTTCTTGGGCTCCAAAATCACTGCAGCCATGAAATTAAAATATGCTTGCTCCTTGGAAGAAAAACTATGACCAACCTAGACAGATATTAAAAAGCAGAGACATTACTTTGCTGACAAAGGTCAATCTTGTCAAAGCTATGGTTTTCCAGTAGTCATGTATGGATGTGAGAGTTGGACTATAAAGAAAGCTGAGCGCTGAAGAATTGATGCTTTTAAAAAACAGTGGTGTTGGAGAAAACTCTTGAGACTCCCTTGGACTACAAGGAGATCCAACCAGTAAATCCTAAAGGAAATTAGTCCTGAATATTCATTGGAAGGATTGATGCTGAAGCTGAAATTCCAGTACTTTGGCCACCTGATGCGAAGAACTGACTCATTGGAAAAGACCCTGATGCTGGGAAAGGTTGAAGGCAGGAGGAGAAGGGGACGGCAGAGGATGAGATGCTTGGATGGTATCATCAACGCAATGGAAATGAGTTTGAGCAAGTTCCAGAAGTTGATGATGGACAGGGAAGCCTGGCACGCTGCAGTCCATGGGGTCACAAAGAGTCAGATGTACTGAGCAACTGAAATGAACTGAATTGATGGTCTGTCATCATTATTCGAGTATATCCATCATATAAATTGATTTTTTTTTCATGTATGGGCATTTTTGAAGTAAAAGAAAAAAATCTCATCTAGTATGAAGGAAACAATAAATGAATCATATAAACATTACTTTAGCTATTTTACCACTAAAATTTATCTTTCTTTTCATTTGAACTTATACTATTAATAGTGTTATGCCTTAAATGTAATACTAGGATGAAACACATATAAAGATTTTTTAAGTTCCCAAATCTATAAGCTTTTATTTTGACTTTCTCACCCACAGTTTACTTTTAGGGTCTGACATATCCATCAGAATATAAGTAAATAACAACGCTAAAGTGACATGTTGCTTTAGCATTCATTCTGTTTGTTGTTCTTTAAGTGAACTATTGCCATGTGACATTTAAGAATGACATCCTAGATGTTTAAATCCAAAAATTGCTCAGGTCTTGTATTTATATTTTATTGATGGAAACAGTTTTTGGTGTAGCTGCCAACCAAGTTAAGAGACAGACTCAAGGTTCAGCCATAAGAACTAATTTATCAAAAAGCAAGAAGGCAACTACTTCTCTGTTCTTTTGTGTGTGTGTGTTTGTCGCTCAGTCATGTCCGACTCTTTGTGACCACATGGACTGCAATCCACCAGGTCCCTCTGTCTTTTAGCTCCTATCTATTCTCACATTGTACGGGATAATGTATCAACATTATTCTTTTTTTTTTCCCTAGGGACTTTTGTTAGTACATCTATTTAATATCATGGAGCTATTTCCTTGTCTAAACTATAGCATGTTCTACTTGAAAATTTGAATATATGTGGGATTTGGAAATGAGATATGATATTGTAGTATTGCATAGATGGGACAAGTTCCAAAAGGTTGTGTCTTTTCAGACCACAGGGATAGTGTTGAAATAAGTAGGTTAGCAGTAAATGCAAAGAGTTACCCCAACCAATCTTTCTTGCCTATGTTCTTTCAACTTGAGAAGGTCATTAACCTGGGAATATTAGGCTGAATTTAGGGAGACCAAAGTGTCCAAACAGTAAAAGTACCTAAAGCAGTTTTCCTTCACTCTGAATAGTTCCTTAGCTCTTGGGAGCAAGTCGGTGCTGTTAAGGAACACCTGTGTTCAAGTCTGAGAACCTGACTTATCAAATTCATCTTACTACCACTGTGTGTGTTAGTCACTCGGTCAAGTCTGACTCTTTGCGATCATGGACTGTAGCCTGTTAGGCTCTTTTGTCCATGAGATTTCCTAGGTAAGAATACTGGAGTGGGTTGCCATTTCCTTCTCCAGGGGATCTTCCAGACCCACATTACTATCAACTAATAATGCAAAAAATGCATCAACTTTTCTTGGTCTTAAATGTCTAGCTTTTAGTATCAGCATTTGAAACATGATCTCTAAGATCCCTCTCAGTTATAAAATGAGTGCTAAAAAAAAAGAAAGGGGAGATGTCTGACTCCAGAGTATAAATTCTGATTTACATGACTTTTGGGCAAATGAGAATTCAACTGTAATTATATCAAATGGTGACAGCAGCCATGAAATTAAAAGACACTTACTCCTTGGAAGAAAAATTATGACCAACCCAGATAATATATTCAAAAGCAGAGACATTACTTTGCCAACTAAGGTCCGTCTAGTCAAGGCTATGGTTTTTCCTGTGGTCATGTATGGATGTGAGAGTTGGACTGTGAAGAAGGCTGAGCACCGAAGAATTGATGCTTTTGAACTGTGATGTTGGAGAAGGCTCTTGAGAGTCCCTTGGACTGCAAGGAGATCCAACCAGTCCATTCTGAAGGAGATGAGCCCTGGGATTTCTTTGGAAGGAATGATGCTGAAGCTGAAACTCCAGTACTTTGGCCACCTCATGCGAAGAGTTGACTCACTGGAAAAGACTCTGATGCTGGGAGGGATTGGGGGCAGGAGGAGAAGGGGACGACCGAGGATGAGATGGCTGGATGGCATCACGGACTCAATGGACCTGAGTCTGAGTGAACTCTGGGAGGTGGTGATGGACAGGGAGGCCTGGCGTGCTGCCATTCACGGGGTGGCAAAGAGTTGGACACGACTGAGCGACTGAACCGAACTGAAGCATAGTAAGTAGGGCTCAGCACAATGTAAAGCAAAGTATAACATTAAATATAGATATGTCATGAATACCACTCATTTCTTGATATGTTTATAATATATGTATATATGGAAAATAAGCAGAAGCTTAAAAGTCCATTGCAAACATAAAAGTGTTGGGAAAAAGGCTCATTTGTGGTTTTCACGTGTCAGCAATGGGAAAATCAAAGAAAATATCTGAATTATATGGCCTTGTAAAGGCAGACAACTAATCACAGCCCATAATACAATGGATGTGAGAGCTTTATAAGAGTACCATAGAAAAGTAATCTCACACTGCCTTGGGATTTTAATTAAAAAAAAAAAAGAACTTCTTTCTTTTTTGGTTTACATTTGGTCTTAACACTGCACGATTAAGAACTTAATTGATAGTGATACGAGGTCACGTTCACTGTTAGATAAGGAACAAGTAGCCAAGTAGTTAATTGTTGGTACAAGTTTGTGATTTTACCTCTCTGAGGAATATTGACATTATGTTCCATGGTGTTTGCAAATTACCAATGTGTATAAACTTGTACAGGCCATCTCAAGACAGATGTTTACAATAAACAACTGACTTAGAGAACATTTAGTCATTCTACACTCATACAAGTTGGTTAAATGAGTATTGGTTGGGTGAATATGTATAAATTCATAGCTCTGAGAGGGCTATTATGTGTCACATTTGAAGTCATAGATTGTACTGGGGACTTAATGTCACCCATGAAAGGAGGAAATGAATATACCAGTGCAAAAATCATTTAAAGAATGGTATAACGGAATGCTAGAACAGTTATTTTCTAGATTAAAATGTGCTCAAGGATTTGGGGAATAGAAGATTTTTTAAAGGTTAGTATAAACAGTATAGAATACATGCAGATAGTCTGACTGTAGCAGACAGGGATTAATAATGGGTTAAAGGAATGAGCAGTTTCACTAGGTTGAGTGGACAAATGTTATTTTTTCCAAAAATGTCATCTATTTTGAGTCGCAGAAGTACACTCTTTTGAATATGGACCAGCCAGATTACCATTTCTTGAAGGAAAGCGAGTGAATGAAGACAGCATTGCAGATATATAGTCAATACTCAAGAGTTAATACCAAAAGGATTGATAAGAATAAATATCAATACTTTATTACCCTGGGTCAGGCACAATCTTAAGCACTCTAAACATATAAACTGTATAATCCTCTCAGCATGGCAGTGTGGGTAGGCATCATTATTACTTCTATTTTACAGAAGTGGAAACTGAGTCACAGACAAGCTGAGTAGTGACTTACCAACAGCACTCAGTAACAATTAATAGCAGAATCAGGATTTGAATCTAGGCAGTCTGATTGCAAAGCAGTGCTCTTAATCACTAGCAAAGATTAGTGCCAGTGGATTCTGCAGAGATCAAGGGCAGAACTTTGAGTGGCATACACAGTTTGAGACTGAGAGGAGATGTGTGTTACTCAGTCATGTCTGTCTCTTTGCAATCCTATGGACTCTAGCCCCCAGGTTCCTCTATCCATGGATCTTCCAGGAAAGAATACTGGAGTGGGTTGCTATTTCCTCCTCGAGGGCATCTTACTGACCCAGAGATCAAAGCTGGGTCTCCTGCATTGGCAGATAGATTCTTTACTGTCTGAGCCACCAGGAAAACCCATTGAGAGATGGAAATGCAGCCAAATGAGGAGAGGGAAAAAAGTCATCATTGTAGACTCTAGTTAGTGCTCAAACAGCTCTGGATTTTCATAATGTTCAATTTCAAGAAGGAAAGTTTTAGACTGATTACCGATGGACCCAGATTTTTTCTCAGTATTATTTGAATGAAAGGAGTTTCCTAATTGAAAGCATTCAGCAGCTTTTAACACTTTCTCTCACATGACTTATTCCAGAGAGCATATCTAATCCTCTTTGTTGTTTTTCAGAGTATCGTCTGACGACCACCTGCAAAAAGTACCTGAAGTGTTTTTAAAATACATTCTGGTCCGGAACACAAGTTAGAAATCTGATCCTAACAGTAAACACAAGAATCTCTATAACTTTGCTCAAGTTTTCTTTTCTTACCTCTTTAATTATGAAAAAATTCAGCTACAAGCATAGAAAAAAATTGTAAAGCAAACCTCCATTTACATAGATACTAAGTTAAACAATTACAAAAACTTGAAATCTTATCATATTTTTCCTTCTTCCCTTCCTTTCTTTCTCCATTCTTTCCTTGTTTTCTTTCATTGAAGAACTTTAAAGCATAACGGTCATTTCATCTTGCATACTTCAATGTACATATTTACAAATATGAATATAACTTATGTAACCCAGTGACATCACCATACCTAACAAAATTTACTGTAATTTCTTTTCTATCATTTATATTAAAATGTGTACAGCTATTTGAAGAAGAATATCTGTAGAGTTGTCTTTGTCTAACCAAACACTAAGCAAAATTCAGACATCATCTTTGGTTGTTAGGTATAATAAGTCTCCTTAACTCTAAAGCAATCACAGTCAGTCATTAATTTTTTTTTTTCATGTAAGGAATATATCGAAAAACCAAGTCAATCTGTCTGCATATGATTCTGTGATTTTATTTCATTTTATATAAATTTTAAATATACATATATCTTCAAGCCTGCTACCCAGAGTTATTTTCTTGTCCAATTTTTGGCAGAAAAAAAGATGGGAATAGAGGTCTATAAACAGAAAAGAGATAGAGGATAGGACACACACACATATTTAATCTACTTAAGTAAGTGAATGTTATATACAGTCAGGATTTATTTATCTCCTCAAATTCATGGCAAATTCAAGATGGCTATTTTGATCATTTAAAGGCTTATTTTCAAAATCCAAAGCTACCTCCACTAGATTTGCATTTCATTGTTGGTCAGACTTGGTGGATTGTTGTTCATGTCACCATCATCTATTCCTAACATTTCATGCTGTGATGGATTGTCTCAGTATCTTGACAATTATTATCAGTACAGTTTTATGCCCTGAAAGCTGAGAGCTTGCTGTTTTCTGAAGGTCTGCTGTCCTGAAAGCCAGCAAGTCTCTGAGTGGAAAATTCACTGCATAAGTAGCTCTGTTGACCTTGTTCTATAGCCGCCCAGACTCATTTTCTAGTGATGTTCCACATGTCTGCTTTCTCATGGACAGAATGTGTACATTCCATTTCCTTTTATTTGTCACAATTTCTTTCCTTATTGATAAATTAGCATTCAATTATTTTTGACTCATGGGTCTTAAAATGAAATTCAGTGTGATCACAGTCATCACAGCTTTTGTTATCTACTACTGACACAACATATAATCATTACTGTTATATTGAAAAATGCTATCAACACATTATACTGTTGCAATTATCATTAATAATTATAAGCTTGATCATGTGGTCTATAGCTGAATATATATGAAAAGCAAGTGTAATGACAAAGCGAGCTGTTTATATAAATCTTCCAATATATCATACTGCCTACATCAGTGGCTAGTACAAAGTAAGAAATTAGTAAAATTCTGTTGAATTAGTGAGTGCACAGTTTTTAGAATAACAACGTTTTAAATATATGTTGTGGCATTTTCCTTATGGCAGGGAAATTATAGCAGGAACAGTTATGGCAGTTCCTTGGTAACTGCAAATACTTAAGTGCCAGGCTATTTGCATTTGAGAAATCTGGAATTAAGCTACATTTTTTGATCATTCACACTTAATGATTAAAATGTCTTCTATGCTAATCAGTTCCTAAAGGTGTATGAAATATAAGTCAATGATTTTGCTTGTTTAAAAATGAAACTATTTGAATTATTGTTATTTGCTCAAACATGTCAAATAATGTAGATATATGCTAAATTTACTAACACAACAGTTATCATAACAGAAGATTGGACTGTTAGGAATCAAACAAAGAGAAAAATCTGCAGCAGCTTTGAAAATTTACGTTGGGGTGTGTCTATTGCTTTGTCTTATAAACGAAGACTTGCTAGGTAGTACTTAGACCCAGGAATACATTTGCATGACTAATATTGAGTATAACTGAACTTTTCTTCCAAATACCAAATATGAGATTTACTATATCCGTAAAAAGATGTAAATGTAAGAATTCTTATATATGATTTTCCTCTGAATATTTTGCTTACCTCTAGAATACGTTTTCATAAGTTTATAATCACTTAGGAAATACGGCTATTATTTTATCTATTTATTCTGTACTATTATAGTCTAGATTGCAGTTTAATTTCATCCCATGTGTGGTGAGAACTCATTCTTAGGATGGTTTTAATGAGACAGGATTGCCACTTCATTAACAAAACATCCAATAGGACTGAGTTCCAGGATCACATTTAGCTCCAGCCTAGTCACCTTTTCTTTCCAATAATGTCTCTAATTTGTTGTATTAATGTGTATATATTTCATGTATTGGCGAGGGAAATTTATTTAATTTGATCATGACCTTATTATTCAAATCTTAAATGTGAAACATCACTTTTTCTCCTCAAGTGGTGTCAGGAAAGCTTGTTTCTTTTCTGTGCAGCAGATCAATGACTGTCATGCACAAAGAGGCTTCTACCGGCTCTGAGTGGCACCTGGTGGTTATTTATAGCATGGCCAGCAAAGCCATCTGTCTTTTCTGACAGCTTGCAGTGTCACTAACCCAGCATTGTGTTTTCCTCTAATGCTATTTGCAAAGCATCCACCCATCTATTCATCATTCATTTATTCCACCTGCCTCTGATCAACTATATGTTGAAGATTTAATTAATACAAGGATAGAGTGGCCTACAAGCTACCTTCCTATCTTCAAGAAGCTTAATATGTTCTCTTTATTGATTGAAGAAAATTTAATGGTAGAGAAATATGTGAATGCATAAGACAAAGCCACTAGACTCAAGGACTTTACTGTTTTATCAGGAAGTATTATCATGAATGCAAATAGCTGTATATCAAGGAAGCTAATAATAAATATTATGAAATTATTTTATGTGATGCCACAATAGAGGACAGAGAATTTCTCCTCTGCTATACCTCTCACCAAGATAATTTCTTAAGAGTGGGAGATACTTGCTCAGAAGCTCTGAAATGTATGTTCCTCATTTCATTTGTACAATCCAGGTCATATGTACCTATCTGAGAAACAGACTTGTGACTCTGAGAATGCCATGCCTATGTGACTTAAGTCTGGGGTATCTGCATCAACCACTTTGACAGAAAGTTTATAAAATATGGAATGGAACCTACCAGTACATACTCCAGTGATGTAAAGTCAGCTCAGTAAAAGCACATGGGCTCCAGAGGGAAGTCATTGACTATAACATGTGTGTATAGGAAAGGGAGGAGAATGGATGCTGGTAAGTAATCAACAGTTGTCAAAAAATACCATATATTTTCTTATGTATTTTTTCCTATGTGAAAATACCAAAAGAAAGCAAATATACATATGGTAAAATTAACTGAGAAGATGATATTGTGATAGAAGTAATTTTATTTCTATGATGCTATATATTAATATGAGTTAAGCCTTCAAATATCTATGTGTTAAACTGAATAATTCAAAACAACATCAGTTTTTTATGAAGAAAGCAGTTTCCTTTGGTATCTTACTTTATTGAAAGATTATCAAGTAAATAAGAAATAATCAGCCTTCCAAGCCCTGAACTTAGAAACCAATATGTCACCACTTAATTCACTAGTATAGCACATTTGGGAGACATTGATTGGTACTAGATGAAAAAGTGTTTGTACTTTCTCCATAATCATAATAGTTTCTTGTTAACTCACTAAATATCTGGGGCTTCACACACACACACACACACACACACACACACACACACCTCATTTCTTTAGCCAAAGCTTATTTACTTCTAAGTAGAAAAAACGTACCTGAGAATTTTAATATAAGCCAGTTTCTCAATAAATTTCTCAATTTCGTTTTAGTCAAGTGATCCTTAACCATCTTAAAAGAAGAGCTGCAAATTAATTACATAATCCATATAGGTGGGTTCTGTCCAAGTTTGCATTTAGAAACAAAGAAATGAAAAGGCAAAGGAAGTGTTTATTTTGTTAGGGGTAATGGAAACGGCAACCCACTCGTGTTTTGCCTGGAGAATCCCAGGGACGGGGAGCCTCGTGGGCTGCTGTCTATGGGGTCGCACAGAGTCGGATACTAAAGTGACTTAGCAGTAGCAGCAGCAATGAAACTTCTTAGAAGGTTTAGCTTCAGTTTAAAATAGATATAGAGGAGAAGCTGAGAAGTCTGTAAAACTAATACCCCAAAGTGAGAGAATATCTCATTTCTATAAACTTGAGGGCTTAATTAGCTTTTTTTTTTTAAAAAAAAAAAAAAAGGAGGCTCACTTTCAAACAAGCTGTGATTCTCTGCAAGGTAGCCTGAAGCAGGAGAGGCATGCTGGGCAGAGAAAAGCCATGGACAGTTCTGACCAAAGAAATAAACTTTATACTTATTAAACTTCTGTCTATGGAAGATAAGATTATTTGGATCAGGCGTTGGGATGACAGATGCTCTGAATTTGCACAGAGTTCTTTGTGTCAGGAATTTTTTTTTTTTTTTTTCTGAATTGTATGTACTTTGATATCGACTCCACGGACTGTAACCTACTAGGCTTCTCTGTCCATGGGATTCTCCAGGCAAGAATACTGGGTGGATTGCCATTTCCTTCTCCAGGGGATCTTCCCAACCCAGGTATCGAACCCGTGTCTCCCACATTGGAGGCAGACGCTTTAACCTCTGAGCCACCAGGGAAGCCAGATATACTTATTAAGAAGTAGTTAATTAAGTTACGTTACAAATTCTAAGCCTACTGATTGCTGCATAACAGACTAATAACTAAAGAGGTGAGTTTTGGGGCCAAGGAATAGCAACTCTATTAAGAAAGATAGAAGATTGAGAAGATGGTGGACTAGTGTTCCAAAGAATTATCCTACCTGAGTTAGAATTCAGGCCTTTTTACACTAAAAGAGGCGATGAGGCTGGTTGTTGCAAATTTCTTGGTGTAGGAATTCTTTGTTCTAATAGCTATCCAGGTAGGTCTGGTCACATGTTCCTATAAATCTCCAACAAGACAACTGTTATTTTCTATTCTGTAACTTTGTATCTCTGTGTGAATGGAAAAGTGTTATATATTTAAAGGTCAGAGTCTTGAGAATGGGTTATCATCTATATTTCTGGCTCTAGGCAACATTCTATCACAAAGGTACAGAGCCAGCATGACTAAGCATAGGCAACAGAGCACAAGGATTAGAGCTAAAGGAATAGATCCAATGTGGAGTCACATTTCTCCTTCTTTGTCACAATTATAGATTTTCACAGTTGAAAACACTCTTGTTTAAAACACTTTTGGGGTGAAAGTGAAAGTTGCTCAGTAGTGTCTGACTCTTTGTAACCCCATGGAATACACAGTCCTTGGAATTCTCCAGGCCAGAATACTGGAGAGGATAGAAGTTTCATTCTTCAGGCGATCTTCCCAACCCACGAATCTGATCCAGGTCTCCCACATTGCAGGCAGATTCTTTACCAGCTGAACCGCCAGGGAAGTCCAAGAATACACGAGTTGGTAGCCTATTGCTTCTCCAGTGGATCTTCCCGACCCAGGAATGGAACCAGGGTCTTCTGCACTGCAGGTGGATTCTTTACCAGATGAGCTACCAGGGAAGACCTTTGGGCTACCACCTCATGTATTAAAACCAGTTTAACATCACAGGCTGACAAAAAAATCTCTCAAAAGACAAAAACAAAAATCACAAATGTAAGTGTATTATATATTTTAAAAATTAAATAAGCAAAAATGATTCAAACAACATTAACAACAAACAACAAAAATAAAACCTGTATTAAATGTCATGAACTACACCCACAAAGGATGCTCTAATATTCTTGCTAGCTTAGTTATCTGGTTTTAAAATCCACAGATGATTAAGAAACAAATTAGGGATAGAAAAGCTTAGCTGCAGGCAAATAGCCTGAGTAAGAGTGAAAGTGAAGACGCTCCTATCTGACTCTTTGCGACCTCATGGACTGTAGCCTGCCAGGTTCCTCCCTCCATGGGATTTTCTTAGAGCAGCTCCAAATAAAGGTGCCGGCATGACAGGTATTGCAGGACCCAGCACATTTGCAGAGAAAGAGTCACTTAAGTTTAAAAGCACTACTCAGGATTTCTGGTAAAAAAGTCAAAACCCTGAAAAACTCATGAGGTATTGGTTTTGCTTCCTTCAGCAAAGATCAGGTTCGATTCTTAATGATGACCTTTGTTTAACCATTATATTCAGCATAATGTTGTTAAGAAGTCAGGAAAAAGGATACAAAATTCAAAACTATTTCCACTCAGTGCTCGAGTTTTTGTGTTTAGACAGGATTCAGGGAATTGTTGGCTTACTCAGTTGCTGAGAGTGTTTTAAATGAAATAAATTTCCTGTTTGAGGAAAATAAAAACTGAATTTTTTAATACTATAGCTCTTTGTGTTCTAATCATCACAGAAACTGATTACTTCAAGTGATTAAGAATGTAGGTTTTTATTTGATGAAGATTCTCACTAATTTTGTCTTTACATGTGTGTTCAGTAAAATAAATTACACTAAGCCTAGGGCATACAAAAATGGAATTTCCCCAAGGGATTTGCGGTAGAATAAATGGATATATATACAGTGCATATAAAATCACAAATAAAAAATATATATACGCTGAAAGAATTTTGGAGTAAGTTCTTCTCACTCCAAAGGGTGAACTGCTGCCGCTGCTAAGTCGCTTCAGTCATGTCCGACTCTGTGCGACCCCATAGACGGCATCCCTCAGTCATTTGGAGCCATTTAAGGAGCAGACATATTAAAATAGCTTTTCAATGAAGTCACACAGTAGTGTAATGTATTAATGTATAGTATTAACTGTTAATTATGCCACAGTTATGTGACTTCCCTGGTGGCTCAGACAGCAAAAGCATCTGCCTACAATGCGGGAGACCCAGGTTCAATCCCTGGGTGAGGAAGATCTCCTGGAGAAAGAAATGGCAACCCACTCCAGTATTCTTGCCTGGAAAATCCCACGGATGGAGGGAGGAACCTGGTAGACTACAGTACATGGGGTCGCAAAGAGTTGGACATGAATGAGCAACTTGACTTTCTTTCTTTCATGCCACAATTATTTCAGAAGAGCAAAAATAAAACCCATTTAAATTTAGTTACAAAAATATCTACCTATATGATGATTATGTAGGTTAAAAACTTAGCAACTTTTTAAAATTTTAAAACCATTGAGAAATAACCAACAAAAGAATTTGCAATGCAATTAAATGCAACTGTATTTGTGTGCATATTGTATACAAACATATTTTAATCTTATATAATTTATATTTTGCTATACTTACCTGTTGGAGCTAATTAATATATTAATAAACCTGCTTTTATTTTTTTCTTTTAAGTGTTTAATTTAAAGAAATATGTGTTAATCTAGTTAAGATAGATTCAGTTCAGTTCAGGCGCTCAGTTGTGTCTGACTCTTTGTGAAACCATGAACTGTAGCATGCCAGGTCTCCTTGTCCATCACCAACTCACAGAGTTCACGCATACCTGTGTCCACTGAGTCGGTGATGCCACCCAACTATCTTATCCTCTGCCATCCCCTTCTCCTCCTGCCTTCAATCTTTCCCAGCATCAGGATCTTTTCCAGTGAGTCAGCTCTTTGCATCAGATGGCCAAAGTATTGGAGTTTCAGCTGCAGCATCAGTCCTTCCAATGAACACCCAGGACTGATCTCCTTTAGGATGGACTAGTTGGATCTCCTTGCAGTCCAAGGGACTCTCAAGAGTCTTCTCCAACACCACAATTCAAAAGCATCAATTCTTCAGTGCTCAGTTTTCTTCACAGTCCAACTCTCTCATTCATACATGACTACTGGAAAAACCATAGCCTTGACTAGACAGACCTTTGTTGACAAAGTAATGTCTCTGCTTTTCAATATGCTATCTAGGCTGGTCATAGCTTTCCTTCCAAGGAGTAAGTGTCTTTTAATTTCATGGCTACAATTACCATCTGCAGTGATTCTGGAGCCCAGAAATATAAAGTCAGCCACAGTTTCCACTGTTTCCCCATCTATTTGCCATGAAGGGATGGGACCAGATGCTGTGATCTTAGTTTTCCGAATGTTGAGCTTTAAGCCAACTTTTTCACTCTCTTCTTTCACTTTCATCATGAGGCTCTTTAGTTCTTCTTCACTTTCTGCCATAAGGGTGGTGTCATCTGCAAATCTGAAGTTATTGATATTTCTCCCGGCAATCTTGATTTCAGCTTATGCTTCATCCAGCCCAGCGTTTCTCATGATGTGCTCTGCATATAAGTTAAATAAGCAGGGTGACAATATACAGCCTTGATGTATTCCTTTTCCTATTGGGAACCAGTCTATTTTTCCATGTCCAGTAGTAACTGTTGCTTCCTGACCTGCATACAGGTTTTTCAAGAAGCAGATCAGGTGGTCTGGTATTCCCATCTCTTTCAGAATTTCCAGTTTATTGTGATCCACATAGTCAAAGGCTTTGGCATAGTCAATAAATCAGAAATAGATGTTTTTCTGGAGCTCTCCTGCTTTTTCAATGACCCAGTGGATGTTGGCAATTTGATCTCTGGTTCCTTTGCCTTTTCTAAAACCAACTTGAACATCTGGAAGTTCATGGTTCACATATTGATGAAGCTTGGCTTGGAGAATTTTAAGTATTACTTTACTAGCATGTGAAAGGAGTGCAATTGTGTGGTAGTTTGAGTATTCTTTGGCATTGCCTTTCTTTGGAATTGCAATGAAAACTGACCTTTTCCAGTTTTGTGGCCACTGCTGAGTTTTCCAAATTTGCTGGCATATTGCTGCCAGCAACATAACTGGCAAAATAACTATTCCATCAAAGTGCAGCACTTTCCATCACCTCCACTAGCTTTGTTCATAGGGATGCTTCCTAAGGCCCACTTGACTGCACATTCCAGGATGTCTGGTTCTAGGTGAGTGATCACACCATCGTGATTATCTGGGTTGTGAAGATCTTTTTGTACACATATATATTTATTTTTTTATTTTTTACATTTTTGTACATGTGTATTTAAAATATAGTAATGTACTTTAACGGGGAAGGCAATGGCACCCCACTTCAGTACTCTTGCCTGGAAAATCCACTGGACGGAGGAGCCTGGTGGGCTACAGTCCATGGGGTCGCTAAGAGTTGGACATGACTAAGCGACTTCACTTTCACTTTTCACTTTCATGCATTGGAGAAGGAAATGGCAGCACACTCTAGTATTCTTGCCTGGAGAATCCCAGGGGGTGGGGGAGCCTGGTGGGCTGTCATCTATGGGGTCGCACAGAGTCAGACACAACTGAAGCGACTTAGAAGCAGCAGTAGCAGCAATGTACTTTAATGCCCCCTTAAAAGGATGTAACAGAAAAGGTAAATTTAATTAACTGTTAAATCCACTGTTCTTATGAAAAGTGTATATTTATGTTCACAATATTAATGGGTCCGCATAATTTTTTCAATGAAATACAGATATGTTTTCTAGATACATATATGTTTCCTAGATCACTTCTGAAATTGCACTACTAGCTCACAATCCACTGGTTCATTATAAGTTTGTGTGACCACACACATGTTACCAGTGCCAACTGGTTTTGATTGAGGTTGACTTCTAGCCAGGGGCTTCCCTCGTGGCTCAGCGTTAAAGAATCTACCTGCATTTCAGGAGATATAGGTTCAATCCCTGAGTTAGGAAGATCCCTTGGAGAAGGAAATGGCAACCCATTCTAGTTCTTGCCTGGGAACTCTCATGAACAGAGGAGTCTGGCAGACTATGGTCCATGGTTCACAAAGAGTCAGACACCACTTGGAAACAGAAACAACAAAAATAACAACCTCTAGCCAGGCTATCAGGTTAAGATTCAGACACACAAAACACACTCACATTCATATGCATATATATCACATATACACCTACATGCATACATTGCTTTGGTCCCTATATGTCCCTGCAATACATGAACTCCTGGATACCTGGAGCTAGACTTATATAATATTTCTAAATCTGAATTCAAATGTCATTGGCTGATAAATGTACATGGTAGATATATGGGAAATGTTTGCTAAATGAAGAAATTTATTAATTTACTTTAAACATCGAGCACTTTATTTTGGAAATTTAATGGTTCTTAACACCAAAAAGTCATTATTGCATGAGAAAAATTAAAAACATCAAGAAAAATTGATGTATCTTTACAAATAAATATTAGAATGACTAATACATGAAGCAGTTATGCAGATAATTAAGTTTGATGAGATTATTCCGTCAGCTTTAGACATATTTCTATGGTATAACTTTTACTTTTTTAAAGGAACAGAAAACAAAAAGTAGCTTTAAATTTTCCCCAAGCTATGCTTCGGTTTTCAAGACTACTATTTAACTGTCAGGGCTGAACACCTTAGAATTTATCATCCACCTTTCTATGTCACTTTCTTGCAGAATGGGATAAAAAGTGACAGACATCAGTGTTTTAAAATTGATTTTGTGAACACATAAATAACCCATATTGCAGGTACAGTTTATTTCTAATACAAGAACAGAGCTTTAAAGCATACATGTGTATACCAATACATCCTTTATCCAATACATAACAAATATTTTTAGAACTTGTCTCCACTTACAAGACACTAGTACATGTTTTATTCTACTTGATTTTTACAACAAGTGAATGAAATCTTCACAGAATTATCCTTGTTTTACAAACAAGGGAACAAAGTCCCAGAAGAGGTAAGTAATATTCCCACAGGCAGAGTCTGAATCCAAATCCATGTCTCAATTCGCACAGCACTCTTTCCTCAATGTGAAGATGGTGCTCTCATTGTGAACCCATGTTTGTAAAGTCATAAATGTTCCTGCATTGAATGAATATTCCATACAACTGTCTACATGGGAGTTTCTCAATATTATTGACAAGAAAACTAAGAAATAATAATAATTTAATCATAAAATAAATATAAATTACATGTGTAGCCCTGAGGACTGCCCAGCAATATAGCTTTCTAGTATTTACTCTTCTTCCCTTAATTTAGAGTAAACTATGAAGCAGATAGTCAGAATAGCACACTGCTTAGCCATTTCCTATTAGAAATGTAGATACCAAAGTTCCTTTATAGAATAAGAATTTTTTCCATCATTTTTGAGATATAATCAACGTATGGTATTAAGTTTATATTGCACAGGATGGTGATTTGATATACATATATATTGTGAAATAATTACCACAATAAGGTTAACTTTTGGTGTTGAAAATAAAATCCTAGTCTACTCTCTTAGCAACTTTTCAGTTTACCAACTAGTATTAACTGTATTCACCACGCTGTACATTAGATCCTTACAACTTCTCCATCTTATTGCTGAAATTTTGTACCCTTTGACTCACTGCCAGGGTCCAGCCCCGGTGGATCCAGGGTGATTCGAAGGTGGGGATGGAGTCGGCATCCTTGGAAAAATACATATTTAATTACAGATATATATAGAGATTAGAAGCGGATAGTGTAGTAGGAAAATTGGTGGAGAAAAAGAGGCTGAATAACTGGTTTAAGTGGAATACTAATCACCACCTAGGTAGGCCACAGGCGTCTTTCCGTTCTCCCAAAGGAGAGGAGGCACTGAGGCCTCCCCGGTGCGATTTTAGAAGCCCAGGCAGAGTTAGTAGGCTTGGTGCGTACCCCCATACTAGGTGGGAATTTAGCCTGGAAAATAGGGAGCAAGAAAGAAACAACACAGGGGACTCAGTCTTTCCAGAAAGTGATCCCCCTTCTTTATTTTTCAGGTTTGTTTATATATATTTTGTTATACATAGGGATGAATGCAGAGTCACGCGGGAGTCAGCAGACCTGACCCTTGTCACAATCAGGTGCTTCATATAAAATTATACAAAGATCTTAGGGGTTTTTACGTCATCTTCTGACCATGAGGTCTGCTGACATTTTATGGTCGTTTCTAATACCAGTCAGTTAACCAGAAAACTTATTTTTCCAGGGGTGATTTTTTCTTAAATCAGGCGTCACCCTCCAAATAAAGTTGCATTCCTATAGGGTGAGGGTGTAGTGAGTTACAACTAAGAAAGGAATTTGCTTAACCCGAGGTTAACATGGTTAATCTTAAAGGTTAATACTTTGTTTTCCTATATGCTTGAAGGTTAATACTTATTTCTCCTATATGCTAGTTATATTCATTGTAAAGGCAGGGAATATGGAGATTTAGCAGCAAGCATCAGCCCAACAAATGAAAATCCTTTCACCAATATTCCCCTTAAGATCTACTTGGTCTTAAGATAGTGATAAAGTTACATTTTTACATAGCAAGGACACAGTGATTTATAACAAAGTACAGTGATCTATTACAGAAGAGAAAATTCATTAACTCACTGTTTCAATTTTATTCTCATCTATTTGCCATGAAGTTATGGGGCTGGATGCGATGGTCTTCGTTTTTGAATGTTGAGCTTTATTTAAGAGAGCTTTTCATTCTCCTCTTTCGCCTTCATCAAGAGGCTCTTTAGTTCCTCTTTATATTCTGTCATTAGAGTGGTGTCACCTGCTTATCTGAGGTTACTGATATTTCTCCAGGCAATCTTGAATCCAACTTGTGCTTCATCCAGCCTGGCATTTCACATGATGTACTCTGCATGTAAGTTAAATAGTCAGGGTGACAATATACAGCCATAACATACTCCTTCCCCAATTTGGAACCAGTCCATTGTTCCCTGTGTGGTCCTAAGTATTGACATGCATATAGGTTTCTCAAGAGGCAGGTAAAAGTGGTCTGGTATTCCCATCTCTTTCAGAATTTTCCAGTTTTTTATGATCCATTTTGTCAAAGGATTTTGCATAGCCAATGAAGCAGAAGTGGATGTCTTTATGGAATTCCCTTGCTGTTTCTGTTATGCAGTGGATGTTGGCAATTTGATCTTCTGTTCCTGTCCTTTCTGAATGTAGTGTTGAAGCCTAGCTTGAAGGATCTTGAGCATTGCCTTGTTAGCATGTGAAATGAGCCCAGTTGTGTGGTAGTTTGAACATTCTTTGGAATTGCTCTTCTTTGGGGCAATTTAGAGTTACCTTCAGATCTGTACCCTAACATGGGATTTCTGGATCACACTCTAATTCATTTGTTGTTATTTTTAAAAGTTTCAATGGAGTATAGTTGATTTACAATGTCATGTTAGTTTCATGTGTACAGCAAGGTGAATTAGTTATAAAGAAAAGAGTGGATTACATGTATCCACTCATTTTGATTTTTATTAAAAAATTTAACTGGAGAATAATTGCTTTACAATATTGTGTTGGTGTCTGCCATATAGTAACATGAATTAATCATAGGTATATGTATGTCCCCTCCCTCTTGAACCTCTCTCACTTCCCACCCCATCCCAAACATCTAAGTTATCAGAGAGCACCAGGTTTAAGTTTCCTGTGTCATACAGTAAATTTTCCACTATGTATCTGATTGTACATGTGGTAATTTATAAATCTCATTGCTACTCTCTCAATTCATTCGTGGCAAATAGATGGGGAAACAATGGAAAGAGTGAGAGACTATATTCTTGGGCTCCAAAACCACTGCAGATGATGACTGCAGCTGTGAAATTAAAACACACTTGCTCCTTGGAAGAAAAACTATGACCAACCCAGACAGCATATTAAAAAGCAGAGACATTATTTTACTCACAAAGGTCTGTGTAGTCAAAGCTATGTTTTTTGTATGTGTGGGTCATGAATGGGTGTGAGAGTTGGACTATATAAAGAAAGCTGAGCACAGGAAAAAGCATGTTTTTGAACTGTGGTGTTGGGGGAAATTCTTGAGAGTCTCTTGGACTGCAAGATCAAACCAGTCCATCCTAGAGGAAATCAGCCCTGAATATTCATTGGAAGGAATGATGCTGAAGCTGAAGCTTCAATACTTCAGCCACCTGATGCAAAGAACTGACTCACTGGAAAAGATCCTGCTGCTGGGAAAGATTGAAGGCAGGAGAAGAAGGGGGTGACAGAGGATGAGATGGTTAGATAGCATAACTGAGTAATGAACTTGAGTTTGAGCAAGCTCTGGGAGTTGGTGAAGGACAGGGAAGCCTGATGTGTTGTAATCCATGGGGTTGCAAAGGGTCTGACATGACTGAGTGACTGAACTGACTCTCAATTCATCCCATTTGCCCACTGTGTCCACAAATCTCTTCTCTGATTGTTTCCCAAGGTAGACCATTACAGAATATTGAGTAATTTGTGCTATATGTCAGGCCATTGTTAGTTATCTATTTTTTATATATAATAGTGTCTATATGTCAATCTATCCCAATCTTCCAAAATTATCCCTTCTTGTCCCCACTTCCTGGTAACCAAAATTTTGTTTTCTATATTTGTAACTCTATTTCTGTTTTTCAGATAAGTTCACTTGTACACTTTATTTAGATGCTACATAAGAGTAATATCAAATAATATTTGGTTTTCTCTGTCTGACTTACTTCACTCAGTATTTCAGTTTTTAGGCCCATAGATGCTGCAAATGGCATTATCTCATTCTCTTATATGGCTGAGTAATATTCTACTTTTATATGTACCACATATTCTTCATTGATTCCTGCATTGTTGGGCATTTAGGTTACTTCCATGGCCTTGTTATTTTAAACAGTGTTGCAAAGAACATTAGGGTGCATGTATCTTTTAAATTATGTTTTACTCGAGGTATATGTCCAACAGTGGCATTGCTTGATCATTTAATAGCACTATTTTAGTTTTTAAAGGACCTCCATACTGTTCTGCATAGTGGCTGTACTAATTTATATTCCTACCAACAATGAAAGAGGATCCCTTTTCTGCATACCGTCTTTAGCATTTATTGTTTGTAGATTTTTTTAAATGATAGCCATTCTGACTACTGTGAAATGACATCTTGTTGTGGTTTTGATTTGCATTTCTCTAATATTTAGTGATGTTAAACATTTTTTCATGTGCTTTTTTAGCCATATGTATTTCTTCTTTGGAGAAATGTCTATTTAGATCTTCTGTCCACTTTTGATTGTTTTTTTTTTTTTAATATTGAGCTGCATGAGATGTTTGTATATTTTGAAGATTAATTCCTTGTCAGTTGTTTCGTTGGCAAATATTTTCTCCCATTCTGAGAGTTGTATTTTTGTTTTGTTTATATTTGTATTGAAACATGAATGTATGGGCCATAAATAGCTAAAGAAATCTTAAAGCAAAACAGAGCTGGAGTAATCAGTCTCTCTGACTTCAGACTGTACTACAAAGCTACAATCATAAAAACAGTATGCACTAGCACCAAAACAGAAATATAGACCAATGGAAGAGAACAGAAAGTCTAAAGATAAGCCCATGAAGCAATGGTCACCTAATCTATGGCAAATGAGGCATGAATATACAATAGAGAAAAAGACAGTCTCTTCAATAAATGGTGCTGGGAAAACTGGACAGTTACATGTAAAAGAATGAAATTAGAATACTCTCTTATAGCATACACAGACACACACACACAGACACACACACACACACAAAACTCAGAATGGATTAAAGATCTAAATGTACTATAGGACACTATAAAGCTCTTACAGGAAAACATAGGCATAGCCCTACTTGACATAAATCACAGAAGATCTTTACTGATTCACCTTTTCAAATAAATAAATAAATAAACTAACAAAAATATGGGACCTCATTAATCTTAAAAGTCTTTGCACAACAAAGGAAACAATAAATAAATATAGTTCAATTTTTATTTTTAAGATGAGATTTTCCTTACTTTTGTGTGTGTGCCTCCATATACATCTGGGCTGATGATAATATTTTTCCCATGTTGTTGGTGATGTAAGAGGAATTTTCTTCATCCTTACTTCAGGAGATTGCTATATCAACAAATTTATGATAATACTATATTTGACTCTGGCCTGTCTCAGTGTCCCTTTAAATAAAGATACTATTTCCTTGTCTGTCCATATGTTTGCATATGTGATTTTCATGGAATATTTTTTTCCTGTAAGACAATGGTACAATTAAGTAAGAAAAAGATAATGCAGAGTGATTTTGAGCAAGTCCCCTAATCAGAGAGGCTCATAACAACCTCTAGCAAATATTCAAAAATATTTGAAAGGAAATTTTCAGTTATAGCTGCACATCTCTTCTGTTCATTTAAGATGAATTAACAGTTTCCAAATCGATTGTATACTCATAACATGAATCCATAAAGAACAATTTCTCTATCACCAGTCATCTTGTTGACATTCTTCTTTTTAATTTCATTTTTTTACACACCAAGGAAACCAGGATTGAAAGAGACATTCTTCTTTATAGAAACAACTCTCTAAGCATCCAAGAACTCCAGAGTCAAACATGACAGGGCTTCATTTGTGTAGGAGGAAAGAGGTACAATGAGCAGGGAAAGTGAGAGTCTTTCTCTCATTTACAATGATCATAGAACCATTCATTCTGTTAACTTCATGAAAAGATGCTTCAAAATCATTTTATGTTATTTACCTCAGTGATGTACATTGGTAATTAGATTTATTTCCTCATAACCATGAATAATTTTTGTCCAGGAGAATTAGAGAGTTCTCAGAATTAATCTAATACTTAAAGAGATCAAAAGTTGAAGAAAAATAAGGGGAAAGTAAATCTTGCCATGGTAATGCTGCTCTTGCTTTTGTTAAAATAACTAGTGTTGGAAATCTTTGGAGTTGCCAAACCAGTATTCATCCCTTCCTTCCTTTCAGGACATGACTCTATTTGGAGTAGCAATATGCCCCATATCATGTGCTAAATTGTGAGTCATATAAACCTATCATGATTTTGATTTCATTTTGTAAAGTACTTAATTTCTCAGCCTTCCTGTACTAGAGGTGGTAGAATGACCCAGTTCTTATCAGTAAGAAGTGAAGGGAAGATTACTGGGGCTGTCTCTCTAGGAAAGCATACAATGGATAGCAATGGCTGAGACTGCTGTCAGATGTTATTCCTGGACCAGCTTTCAGATGTTATTCCTGTAGTTGGAGTAGCCATATTGGGAGATCAAAATGACAAACATTAAGTCAAAAGACCAACTGCAAAAGATGACAGAGAAAAAGTAGAAAACTACTAGCTTTTGAAACCTTTTTTATTTTATTTTATTTTATTTTTGGTGTGTTTGGCATTCAGGATTTTACTCAGCCAGGGACTGAACCCATGCCCGCTGTGCAAGGAATGCAGTCTTAACCACTGAACCACTAGAGAAGTTCAAAGATATTTTTGAGTTACAGCTCCGTCATTTGTCTGCCTATCACCAGTCATTTTGTTCTGTGGGATATTAATGTTTTCACTGCTTAGGCCTCACTTTGAGCTGTTGTCACTGTTGCTTGCAGCTGAGGACATTTCAAACTAATAATTTTCCCTTACTCTCTGCAAGTAGATGAAAGGTTTACATCAATAGAGTTTTAAGATTTTGGTTTACACATTGGGTTTATTTATTTATAAACTTTGTATTTGTTATCTTGCATTATTGTGTGTATTTGTGTTTTTGTGAATGTTTTCTGTTTTTTTTTTTCTTTTTCAGTATTTTCTAAGTGTCTTTATTACTGACTTTTGCTGTGAATAACTTTAAAATGGCTTAATGAAGTGGAGATTTTAGATTTTGGTTAATTTAAGAGATTGGGTAGGAGGAGATAGATTATGATTGTCAATTACATTTTCAGAAATAGCGTTTGTAATTAGATGTACAATTAACTGAATAATTTAACATTGTGCTGTGCTGTTTGAGCTGATTTAACAAAACAGATGTTTTAAGTGACAATATATATAATTTCTCATAATAATCCCTTTTGTAGTTTCATGGTCATGCAGGGTCATGCTATAGAGAATTAGAGTTTATGTAAAATGACCCGATTTTTTTGCAGTTTAAGAGAGTACAGTATGATTCATTTTTTTGTTTTTGTTTTGTTTTTTAATTTATTTTTCCTGATGCTAACGTGTGTGTGCGCTCAGTCATATCTGATTCCTTGCAACCCAATGGACTGTATGTAGCCTACCAGACTCCTCTGTCCATGGGTTTTTCCAGGCAAGGATACTGGAATGGGTTGCCATTTCCTCCTCCAGGGGATCTTCCCTAACCAAGGATTGAAACCATGTCTCCTGTGTCTTCTGCATTAGTATCTGGATTATTTATATCTGTGCCACCTGGGAAGCCAGACACGTATACATGTCTGATGGAATGTGGATACAAGTATGGTTTGCATACGATTTATATCAATAATAATAACTAAATACTTATGGACTTCCCTTGTGGCTAAGCTGGTAAAGAATCCACCTGCAATGCGGGAGACATGGGTTTGATCCCTGGGTTGGGAAGATCCCCTGGAGAAGGGAAAGGCTACCTACTCCAGTATTCTGGTCTGGAGAATTCAATGGACTCTACAGTCCATGGGGTCACCAAAAGTTGGACATGACTGAGCAACTTTCATTTTCACTTCACTTAAAAATTTATAGAAAATCTCTATGCCAGGTACTATAATGTGTTTTATATACTCAGATTAATACTATTATTATCCTTATTATTACAATTAATGTTATATATACAAAGCTGAGAATGAGATGGCTGGATGGCATCACGGACTTGATGAACGTGAGTCTGAGTGAACTCCGGGAGATGGTGATGGACAGGGAGGCCTGGCATGCTGCGATTCACGGGGTCGCAAAGAGTCGGAAATGACTGAACGACTGAACTGAACAAAGCCTAACAATTTGTTTGAAATTACTGTTATATGCTATGTTATTTTTTTTTATTTTACAATACTGTATTGGTTTTGCCATACATTAAAATGAATCCGCCACGGGTATACATGTGTTCCGAATCCTGAACCCCCCTCTCACCTCCCTCCCCATACCATCTCTCTGGGTCATCCCATTGCACCAGACCCAAGCATCCTGTATCCTGCATCGAACCTGGACTGGTGATTCATTTCTTATATGATATTATACATGTTTCAATGCCATTCTCCCAAATCATCCCACCCTCTCCTTCTCCCATTGAGTCCAAAAGACTGTTCTATACATCTGTGTCTCTTTTGCTATCTTGCATACAGGGTTATCATTACCATCTTTCTAAATTCCATATATATGTGTTAGTATACTGTATTGGTGTTTTTCTTTCTGGCTTACTTCACTCTGTATAATAAGCTCCACTTTCATCCACCTCATTAGAACTGATTCAAATTTATTCTTTTTAATGGCTGAGTAATACTCCATTGTGTATATGTACCACAGCTCTTATCCATCATCTGCTGATGGACATCTAGATTGCTTCCATGTCCTGGCTATTATAAACAGTGCTGCAATGAACATTGGGCTACATGTGTCTCTTTCAGTTCTGGTTTCCTTGGTGTGTATGCCCAGCCGTGGCATTGCTGGGTCATAAGGCAGTTCTATTTGCAGTTTTTTAAGGAATCTCCACACTGTTTTCCATAGTGGCTGTACTAGTTTGCATTCCCACCAACAGTGTAAGATGGTTCCCTTTTCTCCACTCCCTCTCCAGCATTTACTGCTCACAGACTTTTGGATCACAGCCATTCTGACTGGTGTTGAGCATCTTTTCATGTGTTTGTTAGCCATCTGTATGTCTTCTTTGGAAAAATGTCTATTTAGTTCTTTGGCCCATTTTTGATTGGGTCGTTTATTTTTCTGGAATTGAGCTGCAGGAGTTGCTTGTATATTTTTGAGATTAGTTGTTTGTCAGTTGCTTCATTTGCTATGTTTTTGTGATTTTTTTACAAAATGGAATTCTCCTTATCTTGTTCCTGACTTTACGGGAAATGCTTTCAATTTTTCACCATTGAGTATAATGTTGTGGGTTTGTCACATATAGCTTTTATTATGTTGAGGTATGTTCCTTCTATTCCTGCTTTCTGGAGAGGTTTTATCATAAATGGATGTTGAATTTTGCCGAAGGCTTTCTCTGCATCTATTGAGATAATCATAGGCTTTTATTTTTCAGTTTGTTAATGTGGTGTATTACATTGTTTGATTTGCAGATATTGAAGAATCCTTGCATCCCTGGGATAAAGCCCACTTGGTCATGGTGTATGATCTTTTTAATGGGAGGTTGTTCAACCTCGTATGTTGCCATTTTTGATAGTTTTTCTCCTGTAATTGAGATCTAATCTTACTGCACTGTGGTCATAAAAGATGCTTGGAATGATTTCAATTTTTTTGAACTTACCAATGCTAGATTTATGCCCCAGGATGTGATCTATCCTGGAGAAGGTTCCGTGTGTGCTTGAGAAAAAGGTGAAATTCATTGTTTTGGGATGAAACGTCCTATAGATATCAATTAGGTCTAACTGGTCTATTGTATCATTTAAAGTTTGTGTTTCCTTATTAATTTTCTGTTTAGTTGATCTATCCATAGGTGTGAGTGGGGTATTAAAGTCTCCCAATATTGTTAATTTCCTCTTTCATACTTGTTTGCATTTGTCTCACATATTGTGGTGCTCCTATGTTGAGTGCATATATATTTATAATTGTTATATCTTCTTCTTGGATTGATCCTTGGATCATTATGTAGTGTCCTTCTTTGTCTCTTTTCACAACCTTTGTTTTAAAGTCTATTTTATCTGATATGAGTATTGCTACTCTTGCTTTATTTTGGTCTCTGTTTGTGTGGAATATCTTTTTCCAGCCCTTCACTTTCAGTCTGTATGTGTCCCCTGTTGGGAGGAGCTTTCAGGTTATAGGTGATAATATTCTGAGAATTCAATTTAGTTTAGTTCAGTCACTCAGTTGTGTCTGACTCTTTGCGACCCCATGAATTGCAGCACGCCAGGCCTCCCTGTCCAACACCAACTCCCAGAGTTCACCCAACCTCATGTCCATCAAGTCGGTGATGCCATCCAGCCATCTCATCCTCCGCCATCCCCTTCTCCTCCTGCCCCTAATCACTCCCAGCATCAGAGTCTTTTCCAGTGAGTCAACTCTTCGCATGAGGTGGCCAAAGTACTGGAGTTTCAGCTTGAGCATCATTCCTTCCAAAGAACACCCAGGACTGATCTCCTTTAGAATGGACTGGTTGGATCTCTTTGCAGTCCAAGGGACTCTCAAGAGTCTTCTCCAACACCACAGTTCAAAAGCATCAGTTCTTCAGTGCTCATCTTTCTTTACAGTCCAATTCTCACATCCATACATGACCACTAGAAAAACCATAGCCTTGACTAGATGGACCTTTGTTGGCAAAGTAATGTCTCTGCTTTTGAATATGCTATCTAGGTTGGTTGTAACTTTCCTTCCAAGGAATAAATGTCTTTTAATTTCATGGCTGCAGAATAGACAAACACAAAACAATCTCCCAAGCGACATCAGGATAACTTGAGTAATTAACCAGATTTTTATTTTATAAAGGTACATGAATGTTATAACTGAGGTCAAGGTAAGATTCTCAGGCAGCTGTTTTAAGAAAATGCCTTAGGAAGTTGTTTAAAGAAACAAAGAGGACGCAGTTCTCAGTAAACCAGAACTACAGTGAAGAGGGCTGAATGCTAAAAGAGAATGTCAATGTTAAACTAAAAGGGTAAACTACTCAGTTAACTCAAAGAACACTAAAAGATAAAAGGCTAGGGAAGTGTCAGAAAACAGGGGCTCAGTTAGGGAAGAGACTTGGAGGTGACATGGGGAGCTATCTGGTGCTAATGCTCTGTAGTAATGTTCACATTGAGCAAATGTTTGGAATAAATTGTGATGGAGTAAATCTTAAACCTACCTCTTTGAGCATACAGCTGTAGGACTTCACTGGTCATCTGAGTAGTGTCCTTTCCTGACAGGAGGCCATTCTGAGGATACATTATTAGTGAAACTCATATCAAATTATGTGTTTATTGAATTTTCTTTCATCTACTTTGTGTGGACATAGGAAGAATAAAGATGAGAAAATATAGAAAAAGGGAGGGGAAGGAAGGTGACTGAAAAAGAAATATATCAATTCAGGAAGAAAAGCTACAAAAATAGTTCCAAACTGTTGGTCTCAGAGTAAATCAATTTGGGCACTTTATATGTGAGAATATAGATGTTTTAAAAGTCATTGTTTATGAATTGAATAGTATGTAGTAAAATGTCATAATAAAAACCTTTTCAAAGTAGCATATTTTCTGCAAAGCTATTTTCAAGTCACAGTGACAGCAGGAGTGTAAGAAGGTGATTAACATATTTTGTGCATCTCCCATGTGCCAACAAGTGTGCTTGATACATATGGTCTCTTACAGCAAAACTGGCAGATATTTGCTAATCTAGTATCTAGATAGTCTCCACAAGCACCAACAAATGCTTTTCTTTATGCTCTATGCATGTAACTCTTGTATAATTAAAAAAGCATCCCGTTACATTCAGGAATCCTTTTTCTTTATAGAATTAATCTCTTGCACCAGTCTGGAAGTCTTCAGACATCACCTAATTGGACTGGTTATATTTTTTACATAACTGTTGTGACATAGTGTCCCAAGATGACTTTAACCCATAGGAAAATATTATGGATATAAACACAGTATTGATTATTTTGGGAGGATGATAGTGAAACTCATTCAAGTTAACTTTAGGTAAATTCTGCTCTGCCTCAGAATCCAATCATATTAAGAATAAAATCATAGGGACAAAATATTATAAATTCTTGAATTTGAACTCTTTTTAATTTAAATTAAAAAGATAGAAGATTGGTTGTAACCATTCCTAGGTAAGAAGTACATGTTGATTCAGTGGTACACAATGATAAGAGCCAAAAAAAAAAAAATCAACGTTATTTACCTTTTAGCGTTAGCTATTAGAATAAAATTTTTGCATATTATACAGTAAGTATATGAATAAGTGTTAATCTTACTCAATACCCATTATTACTATGCTTGTGTTTTGGTATATTTTATACCAAATCTTTATGATTTTTTTTGTTAGTTTACTTAGTATTTTCTTCTGTGAGTAGAAGAACTCCATTTAACCAAATGATTAACCTCATATATATTTTTAAATGTCAATTCAGGAAATATTTATTGGATGCTTAGTTAATATAATTTATACTATTAATTACAGCACTTGGTCTACTGTGTACAGTTTCAGATTACTACATTAGATAGTAGAAGTGACTCTCAGTCTCTCTGTGGTTTACTCATTTTATCCATTGAAATAATTTCTTCAAAGTAGTATCTGTATAAACTTAGAAATAAACGCGATCTTATTCATTGAAAACAATCTTTATGTTCTGTGTTCTGTGTTCTGTGGAACTGTGTTTCCAGATTCATACTGTGATTTGCCCATGCAGATAAGACAAAATGGGAAATGGATGTAAACTCCAGGATTGATTAATTTTGGTCATGATCATAAAAGTATCCTGTTGGCTATCTAAGCCTAAGTTTATACTAATATAATGAGTACATTTGTTGTCACATTCAGTTTCCTTAAATGTTGATATTAAAGCTAATTAAATGGTAATTTTAGTTTGATCTTTGAAGTTTTTGTTGTATATTAAAAGTTTTGACTGCTATGTGCATATTGAGACTAAAGAATTAAGGATGTGTTATCTTTTATTGTGACAGCTATGAATAGAAATATTTCTTAATGACAAACTTATGCAAACATATAGATATCTACATATTCATAGGAAATAAAAAGCTAGATATGTTCTTCTGTGGATATTATGTGGATGAAAATTTGCTTTTCTCTTTGCGGCATTATAGAAGAAGCTTTACTAGTCCCCAAGGAAAAGTCAAGATCTGCATTTAAATAAAGATATTAATAACTCAACCTAGTGATCTCTTTAGAATTCTGTTAAGTGGTTTAAGATATTTAGTATAGGTAAGAATGTGAAGTGAATTGCTAATGACACATGCAGAATGATTTTAAAGGGCTCATCTTTTGTCATTTATCACACTGTATGTGGTAAATTACTAGTTACCTTGTAACATGAATTGATAAAATTGATAGAATTTTAATAGAGTTATACAAATTTAGTTTCCATATGCATTCACTATAATAAATCAGACATATTATTAAATGGACTATGTCTCTATATATGATAATAGAAATTTTGATGGATGAAATTGGAACCGATTATACAGAGTGAAGTAAGCCAGAAAGAAAAACACCAATACAGTATACTGACACATATATATGGAATTTAGAAGATAGTAATGATGACCCTATATGTGAGACAACAAAAGAGACACAGAGGTATAGAACGGACTTTTGGACTCTGAGGGAGAGGGAAAGGGTGGGATGGTTTGGGAGAATGGCATTGAAACATGTATACTTTCTTGTAAGAAACGAAGCACCAGTCTATGTTCAATGCAGGATGCAAGATGCATGGGGCTGGTGCACAGGATGATTCAGGTAGATGATGAGGGGTGGGAGGTGGGAGGGGGCTTCGGCATTGGGAGATTGTGTTCACCTGTGGCTGATTCATGTCAATGTATGGCAAAACAAATACAGTATTATAATTAAAAATAAATAAATGAATATTTTTTTAAAAAAAGAACATATAGTGCTATCATTATTAATTTATCATTCATACTTACATTAGATAGATTATTAAGAGTAAGACTGAAGTGAAGTGAAGTCGCTCAGTCATGTCAGACTCTTTGCGACCCCATGGACTATAGCCTATTAGGCTCCTCTGTCCCTGGGATTTTTCAGGCAAGAATACTAGACTGGGTTGCCATTTCCTTCTCTAGAAGATCTTCTTGACCCAGGGATTGAACTCGGGTCTCCCACACTGTAGGCAGATGCTTTACTGTCTGAGCCATAAGATTACCTTGAAAGTAAGATTGGCAAATATTAATATTTCAGTTTCCATGGCCTGTTAATTTTTTTCAATTTTTGCTATGCATTTGCTCTATCTTTTATTAAAATCTCCACCAACATAACCTTCAAAAATTGCCATGTAGATAATAATCATAAAATGTATAACTTCTTCTATAAGGTTTAGCATCTCTGTAAAGTCCAAAGGAAGTCTGAGTAAATTGTACTCGTTTAATATCTTACATTATATATGAAACTGCAATTGTCAGTTGGAGGTGCCTCAGGTGCCTATTGCAAATAAACAAACAGCCAAAAATGTATACAATAAGCCAAAATAATTTATGTTTCTGATCACATATTAGTATTCAATGGAATAAATGTAATAGAAATCGTAAAGTTTCAAAAGCAATAATGCATAATAATGCATTGATTTTTTTAATACTTTAAGAAATGATTCAGTATTTCATTGAATTATCAATGTTTAGGATAATTTTTTTTAATATGTAGTACATAAATGCTTGATTTTCAGATTCTTTCCTCTCACTGGGTACTTCCTGAGTTTGAGAAGATTGTAACATAAGACTGAGATGATTAAACCATAAAACTCCATTAGATGGTTCTTTAAACAGAAAAAAAATTTTTTTAAATGAGAGTTCAAGAATTATTTTCAGTATTGAGACTTGCCCAGGGATGTCCACGGTCAGTAACTTGGAAATGTAGGAAAATTAACAGAAAATAATTGTTACAGTATAGATTCATTTTTCTTTCAGCAAAGATGGACTATAATTTTATTTTAAATAAGTAAACATGTTATACGAAGAAATGTAATTTTGGGAAACCACAAAATAAACCACATTTTGACTGAGCATATATTCCCTTCTGTTATTTTACATATTTCTCTGGTAACACTAAGGTGATTATGAAGATAAACTCTGGGGTTAGATACCAGTGTTCAAATTCCAACTCTATCACTTAGTTGCTTTGTAAATTTGGGCAAGCTACTTAACCCCTGTTACCTAGGCTTTGTCACCTGTGAAAGAGGATAATAATGAGATCTCCTTCATAGAGTTGTTATGAATATTAAATGTGTTCATCATAACTAAACTGCTTAATGTAGTGTCTGGTAAATAGAGTATGACATTTTATTATTACCTATTAAAATGTTAAAAATACATCAATGTTTCAATAATATCGAAGACACACATCTACAATTTGATCAAATTGGGATCCATTATGATTGAATTAAAATCATAGCCAGATTTTATTTTTGCAGATTCCTTTAATAAATTTCAGAGGCAGTAATATATATATCACCCCACTCCAGCACTCTTGCCTGGAAAATCCCATGGACGGAGGAGCTTGGTGGGCCGCAGTCCATGGGGTCGCTAAGAGTCGGACACTACTGAGTGACTTCACTTTCACTTTTCACTTTCATGCATTGGAGAAGGAAATGGCAACCCACTCCAGTGTACTTGCCTGGAGAATCCCAGGGACGGGGGGAGCCTCATGGGCTGCCATCTATGGGGTAGCACAGAGTCGGACACGACTGAAGTGACTTAGCAATATATACATATATTTTAACAGCACTCTATAAGATTAATTAAATGGCATTGACTGTTCTTAGCTTGTAGGAGCTGAATAAGTGCTAAGAATGTCTTTTGCTTATTTCTCAATTGGTTCTCTTTGCTGTCAAGGTAACGATTTAACAATCACCTTTTCTCACTGCCTCTCGCCTCCCTGAGAAAAGGCATATACAAACAGATCAGTCCTTGTGTGTGTGTGTGTGTGTATATATATATATATATATATATACATTTATTTATTTTATTGGAGGTTAATTGCTTTACAATATTGTATTGGTTTTGCCATACATAAGCATGTATCCGCCACAGGTATACACGTGTTCCCCATCCTGAACCCCCTCCCTCCTCCTTTTTAAAATTGAAGCTAAAAATGTGAAGTGGAAAACACAGATTGATTTTATGTGCATGTAGCAATATTTTTAAGCTCTAGGCGAGGTTTCTTTGGTGGTATGGTTTACAAGATAAGGAATCATTTCTCCCAGGTAGTCAGGTATAATTTCTTCATACCAGATATTAACACTTGTATGACATTAATAAAGGATTTTATTGAACACTTACTGTTTATTATCCAGTGTACTTTATGTACTTCAAATGCATTTATTTAAAAAAAATTCTAAATCACCTAAGGGTCAAATATTAAATTTCCATTTTATAGCTATGAAAATTTATTCAGATAAAATTTTTGTCCAAGTTGTAAAAGGAGAATGGTAGGATTTGAATCCAGCCATGTGTCTACACATAATATTAACTCCCATTCATAAGCTTCCAAAAGTCTTTTTGGTTTCAAAAGCTCATATCTGTAACAAAATCATATGCATTCCTTCCGTGGCAACTCCTCTAGATATTTATAATATTTCACATTTTTAGTATGTCATACTTCATCTAAAACACAGAAATGTGTTTGTGTATGTTATTGAGAGTGAGGCCCTGCTTAGGTGAGCTGTTTTGTTTCACAGTTAAAATGACCCAGATACTTGTAAGTTACCAAATACTCTTTAGGAATATTGCACTTTTCAAAGATGCATTAACACTTTCAGATTTCCAGAGCATTTTACTGCCTAGTGGTAATGTACTTAGGGAATTGAGTTAATGCATCTTACGTAAGTGACTATATTTTAAGGAGTAGGCACAGGATAAATATGGCAAGCCATGTGTTGGATATGCACATGTACTAAAATTCAACAGAAGGATATATAGAATTCTAAGTATAAAAGTGCCTTAAGTCATACCATTTCTTTTCATATTTGATTTCCTTGTTATTTTCTCTTTCTCATTTATATGTATATATACATACTTACAGATGTCACGATTCAAACTAGCAAAGGAGGATCTGTCATATTCATTTAATTGAGAAAGGAATTATACTAATATAGAAGTGACATTAATCAGTACTTCCTAATCACTTATAGAGAATAGAAACATTCCTATGATACAAACAAACAAACAAACAAAAAACTAGAAAGGAAAGGAAAGGAAAAGTAGAGCTATTGGATTTCAGGAACTCACATGAGACCGTTTCAGAAAGTGGACCAAGTCTAGAAAAAAGGCAGACAGCGTATTGCATATTATCAGCCCTCTGCCACTAGCTTTGAAGGATGATTCAAGTGTTCCATCCAGGAAATACTTGGCTCTCTTTATCAGGGTCAGATATAGCAGACAAAATGTTCATGAATGTGTTAATAGCTCAGTTGTGTCTGACTCTCTGCGAACCCATGGATTGTAGCCCACCATGCTCCCTCTGTCCATAGGATTTTCCAGGCAAGAATACTGGAGTAGGTTGCCATGTCCTTCTCCAGGGGACATTCCCAACCCAGGTATCAAACCTGGGTCTCTTGCACTGCAGGCAGATTCTTTACCACTAAGCCACCAGGGAAGCAAATGTTCATGACAGAATTATAAAGGAGAGAGGGGATAAAGCTAAAGAGCAAGAGAGAGAGAAAGTGAGTAGGGAAGGAAACCTTAATGGAATGAAAGGGTTGCAGAAAATAGTAATGCAAGCCTCTATGTACAAACAAGAGGCCACCTAAGCTACTACATCTTCCATGAGTTCAAACCGTCACCACATCTAAAAAGAATAGTTGATAATTTTGGAAGTAAAATATAAAAATGCTCAGTGACATAGAAGGAATTATATCAGTATCAAGTTGGTCATGGATAGCTTTAAAAGAGAAAAGGGATCCAATTTAAGTCTTTGATTACAATTGAAGTAGTTCTTTCTTATTCCTTTCTTTCCTGCCTCCCCGTCTTTCTGTTTTTGCTTAATTTTCTCTTCTTTTTAAAAAATAAATCTTCTTGTAATTCCATATTAATATACCCTGTATATTGAAGAAGATATCTGCTAAAATAACATATTAATAATATGGTTTTGTCATAGCAAATATTTCTTTTTATACAAATAATTATGTTACTATCCTCATTAAAACAAATTAAACTGTCAACTGTAACTTCATGTCAAATTTAAAAAATTATAATCACTTTTGAAGCAATATGAAAAGAAATTAAAGCTGTATTTTAAAAAATGGATATAATGCAGTCTCAAAATGATAAGGAGCATAAGTAAAACTGAACAGGACCTTGTGGGGTTGACTCCTGGCCACAGAAGACTTTCTGTCCCTTATTTCTTGTTAGTAAGGACAAGATTCCAGCCTCCATAACTTTCCCTGAGTCACAAAGGGCAGTGAAAGTGTTAGTCAGTCTGATTCGTTGTGACTCCTTGGACTGTAACCAGCCAGGCTCCTCTGTCCATGGAATTCTCCAGGCAAGCATACTAGAGTGGGTTGTCATTTTCTACTCAAGAGGATATTCTCAACCCAGGGATCGTCTTCTCTGGTGGCTCAGTCAGTAGAGTCTGCCTGCAATGTGGGAGACCCGGTTCAGTTCCTGGGTCAGGAAGATCCCCTGGAGAAGGATATGGTTACCCACTCTAGTATTCTTGCCTGGAGACTTCCATGGACAGAGGAGACTGATGGGCTACACAGTTCATGGGGTCTCAAAGAATTGGACACCACTGAGTGACTAATGCTTTCACTTTCACTCCAGAGGATCTTTGAAACCCAGGGATTAAGCCCAGGTCTCCCCAAGTCCCCCTCCACCCATTGCAGGCATATTCTTTACTGTATGAACCACCAGGGAAGTTTATAGAATTAAACGCCTTAACAAATGGATGTTAGCATTCTTCACTGTAAATTAAAGGAACCTGTGAAGCTCTCCAAGAAGACCACCTGATGCCAGATTAAAGGAATCCCAGATACTCATCAGACCACCTGAGACCAGATTAAAGGAGTACAGAGCCTGCACACACCCTAATCCTTAACAGCAACCCAAATCTTGAACCACTGCCATAAAACTCACCAAATCATCCATGTGGAGACAGTTTTGAGGGGCATGAGCTTACTGTATTTCCCTTTGACTGACAAAGCAATAAAGCTATTCTTTTCTCTGTGTATGTGCTCGCTCAGACCCTCAACTATGTCTGATTCTTTGCAATTTCATCTGCAGTCAACTAGGCTTCCCTGTCCATGAAATTTCCAGGCAAGAAACAATAGAGTGGAAGGCCATTTTCTCCTCCAGGGGATCTTCCCTATCAAGGGATCAAATCCAAGTCTTTTGTGTCTTCTGCATTGGTAGGCAAGTTCTTTACCACTGTGCCATCTCTGAAAGTGAAATTGAAGGTGATGCTCAGTTCAGTTCAGTTCAGTCGCTCAGTCATGTCCAACTGTTTGTGACCCCATGAATCGCAGCACGCCAGGCCTCCTTGTTCATCACCAACTCCTGGAGTTAACTCAGATTCACGTCCATCGAGTCAGTGGTTCCATCCACCCATCTCATCCTCTGTAGTCCCCTTCTCCTCCTGCCCCTAATCCCTCCCAGCATCAAAGTCTTTTCCAATGAGTCAACTCTTCACATGAGGTGGCCAAAGTATTGGAGCTTCAGCTTTAGTATCATTCCCTCCAAAGAAATGCCAGGGCTGATCTTCAGAATGGAGTGGTTGGATCCCCTTGCAGTCCAAGGGACTCTCAAGTCTTCTCCAACACCGCAGTTCAAAAGCATCAATTCTTTGGCGCTCAGCCTTCTCCACAGTCCAACATTCACATCCATACATGACTACTGGAAAACCATAGCCTTGACTAGATGGACTTTAGTCGGCAAAGTAATGTCTCTGCTTTTGAATATGTTATCTAGGTTGGTCATAACTTTTCTTCCAAGGGGTAAGCGTCTTCTAATTTCCTGGCTGCAGTCACCATCTGCAGTGATTTTGGAACCTCCCAAAATAAAGTCTGATACTTTTTCACTGTTTCTCCATGTATTTCCCTTGAAGTGATGAGACCGGATGCCATGATCTTCATTTTCTGAATGTTGAGCTTTAAGCCAACTTTTTTCACTCTCCTCTTTCACTTTCAAGAGGCTTTTTAGTTCCTCTTCACTTTCTGCTATAAGGGTGGTGTCATCTGCATATCGGAAGTTATTAATATTTCTCCCACTAATCTTGATTCCAGCTTGTGTTTCTTCCAGCCCAGCATGTCTCATGATGTACTCTGCATATAAGTTAAACAAGCAGAGTGGCAATATACAGCCTGGACGTATCCTTTTCCTATTTGGAACCAGCCTGTTGTTCCATGTCCAGTTCTAACTGTTGCTTCCTGACCTGCATATAGGTTTCTCAAGAGTCAGGTCAGGTGGTCTAGTATTCCCATCTCTCTCAGAATTTTCTGCAGTTTATTATGATCCACACAGTCAAAGGCTTTGGCATAGTCAATAAAGCAGAAATAAATGTTTTTCTGGAATTCTCTTGCTTTTTCTATGATCCAGTGGATGTTGGCAATTTGATCTCTGTTTCCTCTGCCTTTTCTAAAACCAGCTTGAACATCAGGAAGTTCACGGTTCACATATTGCTGAAGCCTGGCTTGGAGAATTTTGAGCATTATTTTACTAGCATGTGAGATGAGTGCAATTGTGCGGTAGTTTGAGCATTCTATGGCATTGCCTTTCTTTGGGATTGAAGTGAAAACTGACCTTTCCCAGTCCTGTGGCCACTGCTGAGTTTTCCAAATTTGTTGGCATATTTAGCCGCACTTTCACAGCATCATCTTTCAGGATTTGAAATAGCTCAACTGGAATTCCATCACCTCCACTAGCTTTGTTCGTAGTGATGCTTTTCTAAGGCCCACTTGACTTCACATTCCAGGATATCTGGCTCTAGATGAGTGATCATACCATTGTGATTATCTGGGTCGTGAAGATCTTTTTGTACAGGTCTTCTGTGTATTCTTGCCACCGCTTCTTAACATCTCCTGCTTCTGTTAGGTCCACACCATTTCTATCCTTTATTGTGCTCATCTTTGCATGAAATGTTCCCTTGGTATCTCTAATTTTCTTGAAGAGATCTCTAGTCTTTCCCATTCTGTTCTTTTCCTCTATATCTTTGCATTGATCGCCGAAGAAGGCTTTCTTATCTATTCTTGCTATTCTTTGAATTCTGCATTCAGATGCTTATATCTTTCCTTTTCTCCTTTGCTTTTCACTTGCCTTCTTTTCTCAGCTGTTTGTAAGCCCTCCCCAGACAGCCGTTTTGCTTTTTTTGCATTTCTTTTCCATGGGAATGGTCTTGATCCCTGTCTCCTGTACAATGTCATGAACCTCATTCCATAGTTCATCAGAGTTCATCAGGCACTCTGTCAGATCTAGTCCCTTAAATCTATTTCTCACTTTCATTATATAATCATAAGGGATTTGATTTAGGTCATACCTGAATAGTCTAGCGGTTTTCCCTACTTTCTTCAGTTTAAATCTGAATGTGGTAATAAGGAATTAATGATCTGAGCCACAGTCAACTCCTGGTTGTTTTTTTTTGTTGTTGTTGATCATATAGAGTTTCTCCATCTTTGGCTGCCAAGAATATAATCAATTTGATTTCGGTGTTGACTGTCTGATGATGTCCATGTGTAGAGTCTTCTCTTGTGTTGTTGGAAGAGAGTGTTTGCTATGACCAGTGCATTTTCTTGGCAAAACTCTATTAGTCTTTGCCCTGCTTCATTCCATATTCCAAGGCCAAATTTGCCTGTTACTCCAGGTGTTTCTTGATTTCCTACCTTTGCATTCCAGTCCCCTATCTCAGTCTTGTCCAACTGTTTGTGACCCTGTGGACGGTAGCCCACCAGTCTCCTCTGTCAATGGAATTCTCCAGGCTAGAATACTGAAGTGGGTCAGCCATTCCTTTCTCTACCTCTACTTCACCCAAAACTGTCCCTAAAATTTGATTCAGCACTGGTGCACAGACGCTGTTTTCTGCAATATGAGAAAGACATAAATGTCTTGGCAATAGGGATATTTTTGACCAAACTCTTTTTAGGCCCTATAAACCACCCCTACCTCCTACACACACACACACACACACACACACACACACACACACACACATGCATAAATGAGTTCTTTAGAAAGCACCTCTGTTGAATATTATGTTTTCAGAATAATGTTTTTGCATATATTTTTGTCCAATCTTATTCCTTAACTTTGTCTCCTTGGGTGCAGAATGATTAGATCTGTATGGGCATGCTTGTAATATCAGATATCTAAGCCTCTCTAGAAAATACCTAAAAGAGTGCTTAGAAAATTTCCCTGTAGAAGGTGTATATTCATAACTTTATTCAACTCATTACCAAAGTGAAATACTTTAAATATGGGAACAATATGTGTAGCCTAATTGTTAACACAAGACAAATTTTAGTTTACACCGCAATTGAGAAAAGAGTAATTTTATCATTCATACTTTATCCATGAGTAAATTAGGCTATTAATTACATATATATGTGCCTTGCATTTGAGAGGCATTTAATAGATAGCATTACCATTATCACAGTACAGCAAGCAGGGTAGGAATTGTCACGATGTGTGAAAGTGAAGTCACTCAGTTGTGTATGATTCTTTGCAACCCGTGGACTGTGTAGCCCACCAAACTCCTCTGTCCATGGGATTCTCTAGGCAAGAATACTGGAGTGGGTTGCCATTTCCTTCTCCAGGGGATCTTCCCGACCCAGGGATCGAACCCAGGTCTCCCACATTGCAGGCAGATGCTTTAACCTGTGCACCACCAGGGAAGCAAAGGGAAGATAAATTATGAGAGTGCTTAATAAAAATTTTCAATGCTAAGAGATTCATAACTGAGTCATAGAAATGACTGTGTACCTTAGACAAGTTCATTAGATAAGTGCCTGGGATGAAGATAGCTTGGACCAGAGTGGTGCCAATAGATGTATTGAGAAGTAGACTAATTCTCAGATGATTTTTAAAATCAAGAATTTGCCAGCAGTTTGGAGATTGTGTGTGGAAAAAAAAGAAAAAAAGCAACCAAGGATGATTGGAAGGAATTATTGAAATTGTGAGAAGGGAGGAGAAGTTATACAATTCCTAGTTAATAGACTTTGAGAATTTACTATGCATAGGGGGATTGCTACAAGAAACCAAGAATAGTGGTTGTCTTTGGAATCCTGGTAATGCTCACTAGACATTCACTTTCCATTCTGCTAAATTTAGTGTTTTCATGTTGTTTGAATTGATTTTACCATGTGTACATATTAAAATATTTGTAAATATAGAAAAAAAATAGCTTAAACATTCTCTCCTTTGTGAAGATTTCTCATATCTCATGTTCATAATTAGTTTCTTAGTGCTTCCTTAGAACATCACATCTTACATTAAAAGAAAAAAAGTCCACTTCTTCACTGGATTAGGAATTCTTCCATATTAAGTAGCATCTCCCATTAAATATTTTTACCATCAGCCTCTCTGCAAATTGAGAAAGCCAGTAACAAGTGCTGAATAAGTAAGAGAGATCTTTTTGGAAATTGGTGCTCTCGAGAAAGTGGTGCTCTCAAGGCATTTTCAAGGACATTCAAAGTTAAACAAAACTTTGAATAATTTCAATTAAATATTATCCATTTGTTTGCCTCTAACTTTTTTCTAGAGTGTGTTCCCCAAAAACCTGTGTTAGGATTCCCTGATAACTATGGAAATACAGTTTCCTATCACCCCAGATCTATTAAATCATTGTCTCTTCAAACATGAAAGTTTGAAAACCAAGTTTTCACTTAATTAGAAGCCATTAAAGGGCAAGTAACGATGAACAGACATCTTTTTAGAAATATTACCCTTGAAGTAAGATGTAGAATAAACTCACTCTCTGGAAGTGGGATCTTTAGATGCTACATTGCCCATTTTAGGATGGAATCCTCAACCAAAACAATGGAAATAGAAAATGCAGCTAAGTTCTGTGAAATCCTTAGGCACTCTGAGACTCTATAGGAAAGGGGGATACAACAGATGTTTAAGGGAACAGAAGACTTGAAAGAATATCTCCTTATTTCCTGGCTTGAGGGAATGCTGATACCATAAACCAAGATAAAGGATTCATGCAAAAGCAGCAGAATGTTTGGTGAAATGGGGAAGTAGAAAATGGGAAGGGCATAGGAATTTAGCAATGGATTTTTTGATTTAGAAACAATAATGTATCAGTGAATACAAGAAGATAAACATTTCTAATATGAATACTTTTTTTTTTTCCTCTCCCTCTATGGTGGAGGAGAGAATGGAGAGGAGGAGAAGGTAAATGGAGAAAAATGAATTTTATTGAATTGAATGGAATTAAAAATTGTGTCAAGAGATAGTTGCATTTCTGTGAGAAAAAAAAGTATTTGTTGATATTTGAAAAAAGTTATTCCAGAGTCTAGGTTCTATATTTTTATCATGCTTTATTTCTCTTGATGAAGTTGGTGCTTTGTGAAGAACATATTGAGAACATTAATATTTTGTGAAGGCAAGCTTTTCTTACTTAGCAAATTTCAAGGACTCTGTATAAAATTCTAATAGTAATTTTCCCTTAGCTTAAATGGTTAGTTATTGAATTTATCTCATTATTACATTTAATAAAATATTTCATTGGCTTATATAGAGTAGCTTTCACTTAAAGTCTGTACATCTGCTTTAGTAAAGTAAACATGGGTATCTAATTTCCGTGGGATTATTTCAGTTCAGTTCAGTTCAGTCACTCAGTCATGTCTGACTCTTTACCACCCCATGGACTGTAGCATGCCAAGTCTCTCTGTTCATTGCCAACTCCTGGAGTTTACTCAAACTCATGTCCATTGAGTTGATGATGCCATTCAATCATCTCATCCTCTGTTGTTCCCTTCTCCTCCTGCCTACAATCTTTCCCAGGATCAGGGTCCTTTCCATTGAGTCAGTTCTTTGCATCAGGTGGCCAAAGCATTGGAGCTTCATCTTCAACATCAGTCCTTCCAATGAATATTCAGGACTGATTTCCTCTAGGATGGACTGGTTTGATCTCCTTGCAGTCCAAAGGGACTCTCAAGAGTCTTCTCCAACACCACAGTTGAAAAGCATCAATTCTTCAGCCCTCAGCTTTCTTTATAGTCCAACTCTCACGTCCATACATGATTATGGCAAAAGCCATAGCTTTGACTTGGCAGACTTTTGTTGGCAAAGTAATGTTTCTGCCTTTTAATATGCTATCTAAGTTGGTCATAACTTTTCTTCCAAAGATCAAGAGTCTTTAATTTCATGGTTTCAGTCATGATCTACAGTGATTTTGGAGCCCAGAAAAGTAAAGTCAGCACTGTTTCCACTGTTTCCCCATCTATTTGCCATGAAGTGATGGGACCGGATGCTATGATCTTAGTTTTCTGAATGTTGAGCTTTAAGCCAACTTTTTCACTCTCCTCTTTCATTTTTCATCAAGAGGCTCTTTAGTTCTTCTTCACTTTCTGCCATAAGGGTGGTGTCATCTGCATATCTGAAGTTATGTATATTTCTCCCAGCAGTCTTGATTCCAGTTTGTACTTCCTCCAGCCCAGCATTTCTCATGATGTACTCTGCATATAAGTTAAATAAGCAGGGTGACAATATACAGCCTTGATGTACTCCTTTAATCAAAGAACCAAGCTCAGTGTTCAGTCTTCTAAGATGCTGTGGTTAGTTTAAGGTAACAAAGCATGAGAAAGCTTTCTGATGTGAATAAATCTAGACAGTGTACTACCTACCTTAATAGTATAATTATTTTGAAGTATATAAATCATACTAATTGAGCTGTCGCATATACTTAAATTTTACTAAAATTAATTTTATGTATGTTTAACTGGCAATTTAGTTCTAATCCAAAGATCAACTACTTAGTCTGAATCATTATAATACTGCTAGATTCATGTTGTGACAAGATTTAAACAATTTCTAGTGCATTATATGGTCATCCACTTTTCTATATTAGAATTCCTAAATTTGCTTAAATATATTATGCTGCTGCTGCTGCTAAGTCGCTTCAGTCGTGTCCGACTCTGTGCGACCTCAGAGACGGCAGCCCACCCAGGCTCCCCCGTCCCTGGGATTCTCCAGGCAAGAACACTGGAGTGGGTTGCCATTTCCTTCTCCAATGCATGAAAGTGAAAAGTGAAAGTGAAGGTGCTCAGTCGTGTCCTACTCTTAGCGACCCCATGGACTGCAGCCTACCAGGCTCCTCCGTCCATGATATTTTCAAGGCAAGAGTACTGGAGTGGGGTGCCATTGCCTTCGTTTTCCATTATTTCAGTTCTGGTAACATCAAGATTGTATTAAGTTCATCCAAGGTTAGGATCTTGATACTTTTGATTTTCACAGGCTCTTGTTTTGTTGATGCTGCAGTGCAAATCAGTTCTCCTTCTTGCTATTAAATCACTCAAGTCACATTTCCCCCAAGTTGGTGCAGATATATAAATTGCTACTGCTGAAACTTCACTTTACACCAGATGTTCAAGAAAGGCTAATATGCTTTACCCTAAATATGGCTTAGTTGTTGCCTTTCTATAGAAAATATGTGTTAAATAGAATAAGATGGTATCCCTAAAGAAGGTGAAGATTGGTGTAGCCAAGTACTAGCAGATTAAAAATTAACTTCCATTAATTAGATATATCCTATTTCACATGAAATAGAAGTTAGAACTTTTGGACACAAGAATCAAATTTCCGTAAGACATAGAAACATTAGGATACATACACTTGTTCCTTCCTAAATCCTCCCTTTTCTGAGAGTGCCGCCCAGCTGCAGAAGCTGTGCCCAGGCACTTTCCTGCAAATAGTCCACTTGCTGTCCCCCTTCCCGAGTAAACAGAAAAATAATGGATTTGTTCCTTTAAGGATGGCCAAGCCTTTGATTACTTCTATTACTGCACAGTCCCTATATCTGGCTATTAAATTGTGCAATTTTCCTTCATCATAGAGTCAGGTGGCTTCAGGTTGAGCACACTGTATTCTGTCTTCTAATTCCAGTAAAGTCAATTATATAAACTCTTTTGCTTTTACAAAATCCTCTTTAGCACACCGGTTCCCTCATAGCAGGAAGAGCCAAGCAAAGAAAATTGTGGAACCTTTTCAAGTATAACTGTGTTCTGCTCAGCAGGTACATTTATTACTAATGGGTAAAATAGTCTCCTTTTTAGCTACATAATGTTTCCGAAGCCTTCCATTTTCTGGTTTTGATAGACATTCCAGTTACACTGAGAGAGGAAGGTGAATACCATTGATCGCACTTTGAAGCTGTGCAGGAACAGATTTTTTTTTTTTTTTTTAATCATTTGCTTTGCTTCATAAGTCAGTGACTGTACTTATCTTAATGGGCTGATTTGCATTATATACTGGGGTCCTTCCTGGCTTAAACACTTGAATCTGCTTACTGGTCTGTGTCAATACTAATAAAGTGAGGGCATTCCAATATTTTGGTTTCTTATTTTACAAAATAAATATTTGAGCAGAAAGAATGCCATCGATCATTTTGTTGTATATCGTGTAAAATGGATATGCTCTCTAATTCTGGCGTCAGTTAAATTTAAATTCTTAATGCTGATGGATTGCTTTACCTTTTTCCTCTCCCAAATGTACTTATGTATGAATAAATAATTACAGAATCATATGTAAATTCACCGCTAGTTTAAGCAAATACTATTCAAATGTTCTCTGCTAACAATGACTAATTGCGCCTTTGAGGAACTTATGATGATTTTGGTGTGGGAAGAAAAAAATCTTTCCTGTTTTGTATATGATATTTCTACATCTGAGCACAATATCTTATAAACACTGTTAGGATGTAAAGAGAGTGAATCCAAGGGATCCAGCAAATTGTATTTTGGGTTTTAATCACCTTGCTATTCAAAGTAAAGTGCAGGAATAAATACACTGAAAACATCAGCTTCCCTTGAAACTTGGTGAAAATGTAGAATCTCAAGCTCAAATCTTCTGAATCACAAACTGTGTCTTAAATTCCCACTAAATTCTGAAAATTCCTGGTTGACCTTTCTGCCTTTTGTCTGTCCCTCCTCGCTGATTATTGTTTGGTACACCACAAACCTGCATGTTGCAAAATACAGTTAGGGTAAAATAAACATCCCTCAAATTTTATATAATATGCTTTGTTAAACAGTCTGGAATTCTACCTGCTATTCAGAAAAAGGAGAGATAGCCTTTGAAACCTGAGAAAAGCATTCTTGCACTCTCTTGAATTCAAAGGGTAGAATCAAGTTCATAATCTTAAAGAATTCTCTATAAAAGGCTTCCCTTGTGACTCAGATGGTAAAGAATCTGCCTGCTATATGGGAGACCTGGCTTCGATCCCTGGGTTGGGAAGATCCTCTGGAGAAGGGAAAGGCTACCCACTCCAGTATTCTGGCCTGGAGAATTTCATGGACTGTATATTCCATGGGGTCCCAAAGAGTTTGACTTGACTGAGCAATTTTCACTTTCACTTCACCTTCAGGCCTAAAGAGGTAGTTCTCCTTGAAAAGTATCACTTAGGAGAGGTTAGTTCTTCGAATCCAAATTCAAACATATTGCTACTATTGTTGTTTAGTCGCTAAGTCATCTCTGAGTCTTTTGTGACACTCTGGACAATAACCCCTTCAGGCTCCTCTGTCCATGAGATTTCCTCAGCAAGAATACTGGAGTGGGTTGGCAGGCCCTGCTCCAGGGGATCTTCCTGACCCAGGGATCAAACTCTTGTCTCTTGTGTCCTCCCTTATTGGCAGACAGATCTCTCCCACTGAGCTACTGGGGAAGCCCAATTATAAATTATATATAGTATTATATTTGATGACCCAGACATGCATCATGCCATTTATAAGGGATTTTATTTTGAATCTCTTGTGCATCTGGTGACATCACATCTCAGTTTAAATAAAAAATAACTAACCTTTTTTTCCACAATTGCCTGACTACCGATTGTTAAAATTTGGTGGTAGCAGATATCCACTAGATTCATTTTCCTGAACTGCTCTTCTGCCGTAGAAAATAGAAATCTTTTCTCCCCTAAGTTCTGAGTAATGGTAGTAACTAGCACACTTGGCAGGACTGACCTGCTAAGCCATAAAGCTTGTGATATCTCTTATTTCTCTGTGTTTCAAGAATTTAAGCATTTAAAGGTTTCAAATTGTTTAAATCATAGACCAGTATTTCCAAAATTTGCTTTCACATTAGCATTACTTGATATATTTAAAATATTCCAGAGCTCAGACCACATTCCAGCCCATTTATGCCACAATCACTGGGGTTAGTACACAGATACCAGTATTTTCTTAGATTCCCCAGCTGATTTGAATGCTCAGGCAATTTTGTGTGTTATTGTCGTAGACAAAGACGTGACCATGGGTGATTTAATAAACTCTCATGTTTAGCTGCCTTGATCATTCACTGAATTTCATCCTTAAGCGAACAACTCATGCATGCCCCAGCCAAACTTTCCAGATGAATGCCCTCCCTTGATTCTGTATTTCTGATAATGGCACTTTCACTCTCCAAAACTTTAAAGTTTTAACTGTCAAAAATAGCTTTGACTCTTTCTTGTTTCAGTTTTTAAGCTTCATTTCTCCAATCCAATTCCTTCAAATAAATAAATATGTTAAGAGCTGGAGCTGGGATTTAGTTATTACTTTTTGCCCTTGTAGCATTCTGCACAGATTTTTCTAGATAACTGCAGAATTGCCTTCGTTAAGGAGCTGGAGAGAGGGATGATTTATACCATTGACCAATTTCCATGGTACGGATTCTCACATCATAGCTGATTTCATGGTAATGATGGCTTGCAAAATCCATAATATATAACAATCAGCTATGAGCTGGCTCCAGCACACCATTGCATCAGATCCTCAGAAAGTATAGGTGCTGCATGGGATCCCTGAGTAAGGATGAGGATACTTAGGGCAAGGGCTCTGAATTTTGATATTAACCTCTGTTCACTTGTATGTTAAGCTGTCTAACTTTAGATTCCAATTTAGTCATCTATTTAATAACTAAAATGTTAGCACTTGCTACTGTCATATTTGTCTTCACAATCTGTCTTAAATCACATGTTGCTTAATGCAACTGATATTATACCTTAAGCAGCTATTTATTAATCCTCAAAGCACTGCATACAACATTTCTGAAAAATAAAAGGACTATACAGACATAGAAAACAACAAACTTTTAAACTGTAGATTTCACATTTTGTTCATATTGCTGTAATATGTCTCATTTATTATGTCTCCTGCAGCTAAGGCAAAACTGCAATCTAGGTTTAGCATAATATTACTCATTTTTTGAATAACCAATTATATGGACTACCAGTTTTTTTTTAATAAATTGGAAGGTGTATGCATTAAAAAGTGTAAGTTTTTAAACTAAAATCATTATTTTGCTGACCTATTTCTTAACATCAATATTACTTCTAAACATTTTTCTGCACTCAACTTAAAAGACTCATTTTGATTCAGTGAAGTCTGGGAAGAATAGAAACATACAGCATCCCAGAGGAACTTGAAGATTAAAAAGTATTTTTGGCTAAAGATTTATTTAGTTTTGATATAACTGAAAGTATGCAAAGGGAATTTTCTAAAATGTAACAAATGTGATTTATAGACTTAAATTCCACATGAATGAATAATCAAAGCAGTATATGAGTCAGGCATAATCTTTTAAGAAGGTTTAATGTGGTAGTGATATCTTAGGAGCTAACTCCCGATTAACTTATTTTAGAATTTTGAGAAGAGTCTCTTGCGGATTTCATCAGTGATGGGTGGATGGAGTATGTGGACAATCTAGATTCTTGATCAGCATTAACCTTCCTTGTTTTAGCATCTAATAATTTGTTTGAACAGATATGAAAAATCTGTGGCCAACTTCTCGTTATATTCATTCCATAATATTATTATTATTTTAAATGAAGAAACAACCAAGGGAGGTAAAGCTTCCTGTCTGCACCTTTGCTGAGATTCTGAAATGATGAGGCTGGTGTCACCACACTCACATGCTAGAGTTCGGCATTTCTGTAGTGCTGAGTGAGGGAAGTCTACAGCTCCTGTTGTCTCTGTCACTCAGCAGTTATACCTGTCTCTCCCACTGACTCATCTATGTGACCTTGAAAAAGTCACTTAAAACAACTGGTCTCTTTATCCCAGTTCCTTCAAAACAGGAAGATGGTTTAAATTTAACCATCTCACAGTACTATTGGTATAACATCCATTCAATGCTTTGTGGTTCCCCTGAGAAAAATCCCAGGCTTTTTATAATTTTCTGTTATCTGTTAGTTATGTTCCTGCTTTTGAAATTTGAATTTTCCCTCACTTGGCAGAGTTTCCTGAATAACCATTTCTCTCCACAATTATTGACAGCCTACTGTCACCATTTAAATTCTTGTTAAGTAAGTCATATTGGGCTGGAGTAGTAATCCTCCGGTGGTTTCCTGTTAAAGTGGCTTCAGGCTGATAAAGCTCTTCAAATTAGAAAAGATAGCATTTATGTATTTGTATTATATTTATAAATTATGAAACTGTGTTTCTTTGTCTTTCTTGTCTCCCTTGCCTATTATTTAAGTCTATAGTTCAGTATACTTCAGAATTATGTTTTTAATGCCATTGACTTTTTGTTCTGCTAATTTTAAACAATATAACAATGTTTATATTTTATATCTCTAGCTGGAAGTCAATACTGTCACAAAATCTGTAAAATTGAAGAGTATAGGATAAAAGTACTAAAATGGCCCTATTGATCTGACAAATGAAACAGCACACATTTTATGTTCCTATTGTTATGGTTGCTCTCCCTCACTTCTTTTGTCTGGAATACAGATGCTTTTAAATAAACAGATTGGAACTGTAAACTGGAGGTGAGGTTTAGACAATGAGATTATGCATGAAAAGTACAATTGCACACCTTCTCACTGTATTTTGGTGAGCTGTGCATAATTTACACAATCTACATAAATGTTAAAGGATTTTTGGCAACCCACTCCAGTATTGCCTGGAAAATCTCATGGACAGAGGAGCCTGGCAGGCTACAGTCCATGGGGTAACAAAGAGTTACGCATGATTGTGTGATTTTCACTTTCATTTTCATAGCATGGCCAGAGATAACTTTAAATTTAGAATTAAATTTGATATGCAGATATTTATTTGATGCTATAGTATTAAACATTAATGCATAGCATTAAGCATGATAATACACTTTGTCTTCAAGTTCATTAAGAATGGAAGGGAAATGAGCACCAACGAAGTCGGATATGAAATGGCAATCTTCTGACTACCTTGCTAGTACTCCTCTAAGGAATAGACTATAGCTACCATTTATTTCATGGCTTTATATTTTTAAAAGTTCTTCAGAAATTGACACCAATGAACATACTTCCAATGTATTAACACAATCAGAAAAGATACTAAACTCCACGAAGATTTTTTTAATTCAAAAGTGAAACCTTGTATCATCGTCATCAGTAACCTCCACTTGGCAGAAATGAACATCTTTCTGTTATTCAGCCAGAGATGATGCCCTGTGTCACAAACGCTGTCAGTTCTCCATCCCTCCGCATTGTTGCACTAGGTGACAGCCATGGTCCAGAGCTGGACCCTGCAGCCCTGTAAACAGCCCTGAAGCAGAAGCCCATAAATTTACATGCCTATGTGACTCAGCTGCTTGCATTCTTTCCCTCTGGGTCAACCTCTCCGCCAGCAACAACTTACTGCAGGCATAACATCTTCTACCTGAGATATTAGGCTCCTGAAAGTGGTTTTCTTGAAGTTTCACCTGAAAACAGACAACACAGAAATACAGTTATTATGTTCAAGAGCCAGAAGCAGCATATTTTGGTCCTTTGGCAGTTAAATAACCATCTTCCAAAAAGCATGTTGTTTTAATTTCCTTTCATGTCCATGATATATTTTTCACTATCTTTAGATTTTTCTACATTACCATCTCCTGCAGAATGTGATCTTAGGAGAGAAAAATGTTCAGTTGATGTAATTTGAAATAGTTGTTTAGTTTTTAAGCTAAATGACTTATTTAATTTTATTACAATACATTTTCTCATGGGAAAATTGGAGAACGTCACATTATTGTTGTACACATTAAACTGTGCTCTTTGAAAGTCACTGTTTGTCTAACAGAAAAAGATGTGTTGTGTTTATACTTTTGCTTCATCTGGAGATGTGATTTCCTAAGAAGCTGGATTCAATCCATGAATTTTTCTGTATTGGAAATAAGTCTGTAAAAAACCCAAAATATTACATGGAACATTGGTTGTTGGTTCTAAATCTAAATACTACTTAGGTTTTATTTAATTCAGATGTGATTATATTTGAGTAAGCATGAATAAAATTGTGATCTGAAATAAGTTAAGCAGAAAATAATTTAAATAAACTGCATATAAGGTATAAGGTTGAATACAACATAACTCCAGAATTTAGCAGCTTGATATTATATATAATTTAAGAGACTTTGTACCAGATTTTAGAGTTATGGTTTTTATTTCATGTAAGATGTCATATTTATAAAAAGCATGATTTTCCACTCTGCATGTAGCAGTTTGTTCAGTATTGTACAGAGTGAATTCACTGACATGTTTCTAAATCCTTAGGACCTTGAAATATACAGTTGATAGCAATATAAATAAATATATGTGAGGCTTAAAAACAACAGAAAGCCAGGTAAGAGTGAGATAAGTTAAATAATTGAATCTACATCATTCAGAACTGGAGCAGATAGTTTTAGAAATAACATGTGGTGTAAAGAAATTGAGCCAAAAAAAAAAAAAATCAAAACTTTCTCAGAGAAAGCTTCCTAGAGTAGAGAAAGGTGATGGGAGTTAGTGTGCTTGGGGCTACAAGGGAGGTATTGAAATCGCAATACTTTATATTAAAAAAATGGCTCAGCATAACTCAGTGGTTGCCAACTTTTCTGCACTTTGCAATTACCAGGGGATCTTTTAAAAATATTAATGCCTGACTTTCACTTCCAGACACTCTGATTTAATTATTATGGGATGTCTGAGCTAGGCTCTGGGATTTTAAAAACCTCCTTAGGCTATTTTAATGTACAGCAATGTATGAAGCACACTGGCCTGAATATGATACCATTTAGAAAACTGAAATAACTCAGGAAGATTATTATTATTATTATTTTTGTAAACACTCTTTTGTATTTGAAGCTTCCCTTAACTGTGTATAGATGTAAATACACATTTTATGCTAAAAATGGAAATGCTGTCTTCAACTACTTTGATTCAAAAAGCAGTGCTGGATATTTGGCTTGTCAACAGCTTGTAGATATATTCAATGAAATTCCATATTATGTTAAAAATGAACATATTGAAGCATTCTATATTAATGAAGATAGATGTCAAAGTAATAAACGTCATTGGGAAAGTAAAACTCAAGAAACATTCATAAAGCATAACATTCAAATACAGCATAATAAGATGTGAAATTACTGCTTTTGTTTATGAGTATGTAGCAAACATAAAATGCATGAATAGGCATAATATTTACTAAATTCAGGGTAGTGATTACTGCTGAGAAATGTGGGAAGAAATGGGATTAGGAAGAGGTACACAATTACTATGCTTGATTTCTTTAAATAATATCCCAATCAAATACTGCAAAATGATTGGGTTTGGCAAAGCTGATGGTAATACACATGTGTTAGCTACCCTATTCTTTATCTTTTACTCTGTACTTAACATATTCCATAGCTTCATTAAATAGTTGGGCAAACTGCATATTTACATGCAAAAGGATTAAAGTGAGGCCTACCTGGTGGTCCAGTGGTAAAGATTCCATGCTTCCCCTGCATAAAGCAGATGTTCTATCCCTGGTCATGGAAGTAAGTTTCCACATGCCACATGGCATGCCCCCCCCCACAACCCCCCAAAACTGTATTCTTATCCCTTATAAAAAAACAACTCAAAAATATATTAAAGACTTAAATGTAAGATCTGAAACCATAAAACTCCTGAAAGAAACACAAGGGAAATCTTGACATTGATCTTGGCAAAAATTTTTAGAATTGACATTGAAAACCATAGGCAACAAAAGCAAAGGTAAGCAAGTTGGACTACATCAAAGTACCATTCTTCCTAACAGTGCAGTGGAAAATCAACAAAGCTAAAAGAGCACATGGAATGATAGAAAATATTTTCAAATCATTTGTCTGATAAGGGGTTAATATATGAAATATATAAAGAATTCATAAAGTTCAGTAGCCTAATCAGATTTAAAAATGGGCAAAGGGCCTAAAAGGACATTTTTCCAAGGAAGACATATAAATGGGCAACAGGTATATAAAATTGTGCTCAATAGTATTATAATTGCAAATAAAAATTAGTAAGATATCACCTCATACTGTATAGAAGGGCATTTGTCAAAAATAATCAGAAGATAATTTTTTGAAGGATGTGGACAAAAGGGAACACTTGTGTTGGTGGGAATGTAAGTTAGTACAGCTACTAGTGAAAATAGGATAGAATTTTCTCAAAAAATTAAAAACTGCCATACTCTAAGTTCTAATAATTTAGAGCTACACCAAGCCTAACAATTCCACTTTTAGGTTTAGATCCATTATCATAAAGAGATATCTGTACTTCCATATTCTTTGCAGTATTATTCACGGTGGCAAAGATATGGAAGCAACCTAAACGGCTATTGGTAAATACAGAAAATGTAGTATATATATACAAAGGCATGTTAATCAGCTATGAAAAGAAAGAAATCTTTTGCAACGGCTTGGATGAACCTGGAGTCCATTGTGCTAAGTGAAACAAATAAGACACAAAAATCAAGTTTCACATGGTCTCATTTATTATCTGGAATATTAAAAAAAAGAAAAGTTCATGTTCCTAGTAACAAGGAGAAGAATGGTGCTTACCAAATGTTCCAATGAGGAAAAAACAGGGATATTATCAAAGGATACATATTTTAGTTATAAGACTAATAAGTTTAGAGATCTAATATAGAGCTTGGTGATATAGCTAATAATAGTGTATTGTATACTTGAAAATTTGATAAGATAATAGATTTGAAGTGTTCTCATACAAAAGGTAACTAAGGGAACTGAAGGATATGTGAATTAAATAAATTGTGGAAGTCATTTAAAAATATTCATAAATCAACCATTGCATTTTACATCTAAATACATAAATGAGTTAAAATCGTTCTATAGCAAAAATGAAATATTATTTCCAATTTTACTATTATTCAAAGTATGCAATAAGGTATTAGTTTGTGATAGTTGGAGGAAAAAGGAAAGCATCCCAACTGAACAGTGTGCAATGTATTTCTAACAATTAAGCATCTTGAGAAAGTTTGAGAGTTGGGATGCTGTTATCTCATCGTAGCACTCATGAACCTCAGAGTTGAGTTTTAATTCAGTTAAACTGAACCAAAAGGCAATTCAATACAGACAATTTCAACTCTAAATTTATTTAGTCCTTCAATAGCAGACTGTGGGTTTTAAATTTTGAATTGAATTTTATAAATATGTATATATATATTTTTTATGTTCAAGCATCAGATAAAAGCTTTTTGTTTTGATGTTTCAGATTATTCATATATATTGGCATAGGTTCATTTAGAAACTTTCAATGATATTGTCTGATAGAAGTTCTAAGTTCTCTTTGTTAAAAGACCTCAAAAGACATTTGAAAAGCAGTGTGCCCTCAACACAGAAACTTGAATGTATATATACAAGCAACTTTGACCATTCATTTCCATAGCCTGGGAAAAACTCTCTGAAGTTTTCACGTGGAATCCAGGCTGTCTCTTACATTAGAGTGATATGACTTTGAAAATTTTCTCTCTTTTTTTCCCCCTTTTCTTTATTTCTTTTGTTGTCGTTGTTGCTGTTCAGTTGCTAGTCATATCCAGTTCTCTGCAGTGCCATGTACTGAATCACGCCGGGCTTCCCTGTCTTTCAGCATCCCCCTGCGCTTGCTCAAACTCATGTCCATTGAGTCGGTGATGCCATCCATCCATCTCTACCTCTGTCATCTCCTACTCCCTGCCTTCAATTTTTCACAACATCAGGTCCTTTTCCGATGAGTCGGATCTTTGCATCTGATGGTCAAAGTATTGGAGCTTCAACTTCAGCATCAGCCCTTGCAATGAATTACTTTTGGACTGATAAGCTTGATTGCCTTGCTGTCCCAGGGACTCTCAAGAGTGTTCTACAACACCACAGTTCCAAAGCATCAGTTCGGGGCTCAGCCTTTTTAATTGTCCAGCTATCACATCCATACATGACTACTGGAAAAATGATAACTGACTAATCGGACATTTGTAGGCAAAGTAATGTCTCTGCTTTTTAATATGCTGTCTAGTTTCGTCATAGATTTTCTTTCAAGAAATAAGCATCTTTTAATTCCGTGGCTGCAGTCACTGTAGTGATTTTGGAGCCCAAGAAAATAAAGTCTGTCACTGTTCCTATTGTTTCCCATCTTTTGCTGTAAAGTGATGGGACCAGAAGCCATGATCTTCTTTTTTTTGAATGTGAGTTTTAAACCAGATATTTCTCTGTTTTCTTTCACCTTAATCAAGAGGCTCTTTAATTTTTTTTTTTCATAGTCTGTCATAAGAATGGTGTCACATACATATCTGAGGTTATTGATATTTGTCCCAGCAATCTTGATTCTATCTTGTGTTTCATCCAGCCCAAGTTTCACATGTTATATTCTGCATATAAGTTAAATAAGCAGAGTGACAATATACAGCCTTGACATATTCCTTTCCCAATTTTGAACCAGTCTATTGTGTCATGACACTTTCTAGCTGTTGCTTCTTGATCTGCATACAGGTTCCACTGGAGGCAGGTAAGGTGGTCTGGTATACACATCTCTTGAATTTTCCACAGCTTGTTGACTTACACAGTTAAAGGCTTTAGTGTAGTCACTAAAGTAGAAGTAGATGTTTTAGTGTAGTAGAAGTAGATGCTTTATTCTGGAATTATCTAGTTTTTCCTGTGATCCAGTGGATATTGGCAATTTGGTCTCTGGTTCCTCTGCATATTCTAAATCCATCTTGTTCATCTGGATGTTCTCGGTTCACGTACTATTGAAGCCTAGCTTGAAGGTTTTATGCATAACCTTTCTAGCTTGTGAAATGAGTGCAATTGTGCAGTAGTTTGAGCATTCTTTGGCATTGCCTTTCTTTGGGATTGGAATGAAAACTGACCTTTTCCAGTCCTGTGACCACTGCTGAGTTTTACAAATTTGTTGGTATATTGAGTATAACACTTAAACAGTATCATCTTTTAGGATTTGAAATAGCTCAGTTGGAAATCCATCACATCCACTAGCTTTATAGTTAGGCTTCCTAAGGCCCACTTGTCTTCACAGTCCAAGATTTCTGGCTCTAGGTGAGTGATCACACCATTGTGGTCATTAAAATCATTTTTGCATAGTACTTCTGTGTATTCTTGATACCTTTTCTTAAAATCTTCTGCCTCTGTTAGGTCCATAGTGTTTCTATCCTTTATTGTGCATTTGCATAAAATGTTCCCTTGATATCTGTAATTTTTGAGAAGAAATCTCTAGTCTTTCCCATTCTATAATTTTTCTCTATTTTTTGCATTGGTCACTTAGGAAGGTTTTTTTGTCTCTCCTTGCTAATTTTTTGGAACTCTGGATTCGATGAGTATATCTTTTCATTGTCCTCTCTTCCTTTCTCAGCTATTTGTAACACCTCTTCAGACAACCATTTTGCCTTTTTGCATTTATTTTTCTTGGGGATAGTTTTGATCACTGCCTCCTGTAGAATGTTATGAATCTCCAAACATAGTTCATCAGACACTGCCTATCAGATCTAATCCTTTGAATTTATTTTTCACCTCCACTGTATAATCATACATGTTTTGATTTAGGTCATACTGGAAGGCCTAGTGGTTTTCCCTATGTTCTTCAATTTAAGTCTGAATTTTGCAATGAGAAGTTCATGATCTGAGCCAAAGTCAGGTCCTAGTCTTTTTTTTTTTTTTTGCTGACTTTATAGACCTTCTCTTCTTCAGCTACAAAGAATATAAGCAATCTGATTTCGGTATTGACCATCTGGTGATGTCCATGTGTAGAGTCGTCTCTTGTGTTGTTGGAAGAGTGTATTTGTTATGATCAGAGCATTCTTTTGGTAAAGCTCTGTTAGCTTTTGCCCTGCTTCATTTTGTACTGTAAGGCCAAACTTGCATGTTACTTCAGGTATCTTCTGACTTCCTACTTTTGCTTTCTAGTCGTGTATGATGAAAAGGACATCTTTTTGTAATGTTAGTTCTAGAAAGTCTGGTATTTTTTTCATGGAACCACTCAACTTCATCTTCTTTGGTATTAGTGGTTGGGGCATAGATTTGGATTACTGTGATATTGAATCATTTGCTTGGAAAGGAACAGAGATTATAGTGTCATTTTTGAGGTTGCACCCAAGCAATGCATTTCTGACTCTTTTGTTGACTGTTATGGCTACTCCATTTCTTCTAAGGGATTCTTGTGGCTCAGAGGGTAAACCACTGTCTGCAATGCAGGAGACCTGGGTTCAATCCCTGTGTCTGAAAGATGCCCTGGAGAAGAAAAACTGCCAACCCATCCCAGTATTGGGCAACCCATTCCAGTATTCTTGCCTGTAGAATCCCATGGACGGAGGAGCCTGGTAGGCCACAGTCCACGGGGTCACAAAGAGTTGGACACGACTGAGCAACTTCACTCACTTTATATTTTGAATTAAATTTCTCCATTCCTGTCCATTTTAGTTCACTGATTCCTAAAATGATGATATTCACTGTTTCCATCTCCTGTCTGAACACTTTCAATTTACTTTGATTCATGCACCTAACACTCCAAGTTTCTATTCAAAATTATTCTGTATAGCATTGAACTTTACTGTTGCCACCAGAAACATCCACAACTGGGCATTGTTTTCACCTTGGCTCAGCTTTTTCATTCTTTCTGGGATTATTTATCTGCTCTTCTCCAATAGTATATTGGGCACTTACCGATCTGGGGAAGTTCATCTTTCAGTGTCATATCTTTTTGCCTTTTCATACTGTTCATGGGGTTCTCAAGGCAAGAATGCTGAAATGGTTTTCCTTTCCCTTCTCCATGTTTTATCAGACTCTCCACCATGAACTGTTCATTATGGGTGGCCCTACACACCACAGTTCATAGTTTCATTGAGTTAGGCAAGTTTGTGGTCCATTAATCTGTTTGGTTAGTTTTCTGTGTTAGTGATTTTCCATTCTGTCTGGCCTCTGATGGAAGAGGATAAGAGGCCTGTGCAAGCTTCCTGATGGTAAGGACTAGCTGTGAGGAAAATGGGTATTGTTCTGGTGGGCAAGTCCATGCACAGTAAGTCTTAATCCAATTTTTTGCTGATGGGTGGGGCTGTTTTCTCTGTAGTAGGGATAGTGGTAATGGGGACTGCTTTTAAAAGGATTTATGCCTGCATGCTGGGCCTCCCAGAACTTTTGTAGTCAGTGCCCCTAACCATACAGCAGGTTACAGGTGACCCACATTTCTGCCAGAGACTCCCAAGCATACGCAGGTAAATCTGGCTCAGTCTCTTGTAGGGTCACTGTTCCTTTCTCCTGGTTCCTGATGCACACAAGGTTTTGTTTGTGCCTTTCAAGAGTCTCTGTTTCTCCTGTCCTATGGAAGTTCTCCAATAATTTTCTACTACTACTAAGTTGCTTCAGTCGTGTCCGACTCTGTGCAACCCCATAGATGGCAGCCCACCAGGCTCCGCCGTCCCTGGGATTCTCCAGGCAAGAATATTGGAGTGGGTTGCCATTTCCTTCTCCAATGCATGAAAGTAAAAAGTCAGAGTGAAGTCACTCAGTTGTCTCCGACTCTTAGCGACCCCATGGGCTGTAGCCCACCAGGCTCCTCCGTCCATGGGATTTTCCAGGCAAGAGTACTGGAGTGGGGTGCCATTGCCTTCTCCAATGCTGCTGGTATACAAGTAGCATTATGCAACTGTCTTAATTCCCAAATTCATTGTACTCAATTCTCCTTATATAGAAGCTTTTACAAAGATTTAAAAATCACTCACCTGACTAGGCATGCCCTTATTTAAGTGCAGTGCTGGTGCTGAATCTCCTAAAAGAGCTTTCAGTGGTTTGACCTCAGGTGTGCTGCTCGTGCTACTGGCAGAGGACCCTGAAACAGAGGCATGGACTGACGCCACCACTTTGGCTTGTTCTGGTGGGACATACCATCTTTTCTTGCTGACCTTGAAATTCAGATTCCCTGGGGATACTCAGTCCACTTACCCAATCCTCAGGTTGGAAAGTCTGTTATGGGGCCTGGAACTTTCACAAAAGTGTGAGAACTTCTTTGGTATAATCATTTTTCAGTTTGTGAGTCACTCGCCTGGCAGCTTTTAGTGGACCTAATGGTGATCTCCTTCAAGAGAATTTATGCCACATGCTGTGCCTCCCAGGACTGCTTTTGCCAGAGTCTCTGTCCCTGAAGCATCCCACTGTTGACTCATACCTCAGCAGGAGACCCTCAAACACTCAAAGGCAGTTCTGGTTCAGTCTCTTGTGGGAGTCACTGCTCCTTTCCCTCAGTCCTGGTACACACGAGGTTTTGTCTGTGCCCTCCAAGCACCTCTGGTGGGTATGAGGTTTGATTTTAAATGAAGTTGTTCCTCTCTTACCATCTTGTTGTGACTTCTCCTTTGCCCTTGGTCATGGGGTATGTATGTTTCGGTGGGATCCAATATGCTCCTGTGGATGATTATTTGGCAGCTAGTTACAATTTTGGTATTCTTGCAGAAGATGAGCTCATTTTCTTCTACTCTGCTGTCTTGCATTTCTTGAGAAGAACTCAAAGATATGCAGTAACTTGTTCTGTATATCCCTTGAAGAGGATCTAAGACTTTGGTTTTTTTGTCACGCCATGTTTCTTGCCTGCTTTCCCTCTATTTCTGCATTCCCTCATTTTCCTATTTGGTAACTGGTTTCTTATTCATAGAAAACGGCTTTAGTCCCATATTCCAAAAAGCAGAATTCTCAGTTTCTTTTATTAGCATATGAAAATTTATCATAAGCTTTTATATTGACTGGATATGTTCAGTTAAGATGAATAATAGCAATTAAAACTGTAAAATATCACTTTTCAACTTTGTGATACTCAATCTTCATAGTGAAGCAATATGAGAAATTAAGTTTAGCATACTTTTCATTCTAAAAATATAGATTAGTAAATAAGAATGGACACACTAAAGAATTTAAGATGGAAGAAGGTCAACTTGGAAGTATTATCCAATTGGACTTAACCAGAATTTATTTTTTCAAGCTCTCATTCTTAATACATGTATTGGGGATCTAAGAAGTGCCTTGAAAGAAAAGTAAAAGTGAAAGTGACATTACTCAGTCATGTCCAACTCTTTGCAACCCCATGGACTGTAGCCTAACAGGCTCCTCTGTCTATGGGATTTTCCAGGCAAGAGTACTTGGAGTGGGCTGCCATTTCCTTCTCTAGGGGATCTTCTTATCCAGGGTTTGAATCCGGGTCTCTTGTGTTGCAGACATAACGCTTTACCATCTGAACCACCAGGGAAGCCCAATAAATGCCTTATGTTGGGCCAGATAGAAGCACAATAATTTGCCTTGGGATCTGGCATGTTATTGGAATAGGAAAGAATATTTCCAATATAATTTTATGTTTTTAGTCCCCTAAATGATTAAAAACTACTGTGGGAATGCTGCTATGAATGATAAAAAATAAATACTTTTATGGAAAAAAAATTTTACAAAATTTTATTTTGGATTTTCAATTTTCTTTGGATTTTAAAATAGAAAAATATATGAGTGTAAATGCAAGGAATATATGGTCAATATTGATCAGTATGAAAACAAGAATGATAACAGTCTTTAGATAACTAAAATAAATAAATATAAATAGAAAAATCATGTTTATCTTAAAATTGAATTTTAAAAATTATAATTCAGTTAGCTAGGTGATGATCTTTCACTTTTTAAATACCTGCAAAAATACATGAAAATAAAATTGACTAATATTTCTAAAATTTGTTAAAATGTCAAAGAAAATCAAGAAAAGTAATTGTTGTCCTAAAATATTTACCTAATTAGAAAATGCTTCTCATCCTTCCTCAAAGTTTATCCCAAATTAAGATAGAAATTTAATAATTGTTACAACCATACATTCAATTGGATTGACTAATATGCTGTTAGTATTAATTTATATTCTTAATTTTTTATAATTTATATTCTTTTCTTTCCCTATGTTTAGCCAAAAATAATGCACAAAAATAAGCTTTCTATGGATGCAGAATTGTTTACTAGTAATTCCCTGACTATTTTTAAATTCCTTTTCCTGCAGCATAACATATAGGCTGGATCCTCTTCCCTTCAAGACCTCTTTGACTTTAAGTACGCATCTTTAAGGGATACAGAGCACAGCCTCACAAGTACACTTCCTAATGACTAGCAAGGGGGAATGGTTCCTTCCCCAACATCACTATTTTTTTGCCCATCATACATCACTGGGGAGTTCAACTTTTATTTAAATTTTGAGTAGATAGAGAAGAGAGATTTCTAGGATCTTTTTTTTATTATTGTAGCAATTTTTTGTCTGTCCTATACGTCTAGGAATGTTAAATATTACAAGTGCTAATTAAAAATTCTCTTTTATTCTAGTTTATTATATTTTGTTTGCTCAAGTATAAAATTTGATGTAGCTGTAAGAATATATATTTTTTAAAGCTAACCCTTAAACTGTGTACACTTTTTGCAAAGAAGTTTTTCATTTAGAGACATTTTCCCAGTTGACATATTTTGATTTGGGTGAAATTATGATATTATCTGTATCAGAAAGGACAAAAAGGGAGGGAGGAACGTGTTGGAAAGTCCTTATTTCCAAAGCTATACATTTAGATGCAAAAAACTTTATGACTATACCATAGAAAAATCAAAATTATTATTCTAGAGATAAATATAACATTTTCCTCTAAAATAATGTTATGAGTAGTTTTGGATTGATTATTGACAATCAAATAGTTGCAATGAAAAATTTTATTTTGTTTATTTTTATTCCCAAATTATTGCTGATGAGATATATGCAATGAGTCTGATTTAACCCAGCTTGGACCTTTTACCAATGCAAGAGCATGGCTTCTGGGAGGCTCTAAAATGACATTTCCACAAATGTCACTGTGTGTGTTCCCAGTGAATGGAAGATGACTGGAATGAGAAGCTGATTTAATTAACCTCAAGAGTGTTTATGCTAGCACAGTTAAAAATAACAAAGAAGAACTGTAGTCCACCACAAAGAAGCTAGTGATTTCCTGGAGAGAGATTATAGTTCTGGGGATTTACTTGCAAAAATAAAATATTAGAGAACAATATGACACAGACAATTGCTATGTTGAAAATACACTTAACAGCTAGTAGGAAGAGTAACTCTCTAGGTCAACTCACTTTGTTGAGGACAGCTTTATGTAGGAAGCTATACTTGAGATTTTCTTTGAAAGAAAGAGTGGAGTCAGATTTTTTTTTTTTTTTTTTTTTTGTTAAGGGCAGGATCTTATCTTACAGATAAGAGGAGAGAGATTCTAAAATTTACCTTAGGTGTTACCTCCTTCTTTTCTTGGCTTATACAGGCTGAGATAAATCTATTCAAATTCTCTCATAGCAGATTTCTTTTCTGTAGTATACACTGCCATGCAATTAGGTAATTTCTGCCTTAAAATTTGACTGGGAGCACCATGAAGCCAAAAATACAATGCTTTAGTCTGTCTGTATTTCTAATATTAAGCAGAGTGCCAGGTACCTCTTCCTTAAACGTAGGCTGTTTGGCTGGCTGGCTGGCTGGCTGGCTAGTTGACTGACTGGATGGACAGATGGATGGATAAGCAGACTGGATGAATGGACTTGTGGTTGGATAGATATATCCTAAAGTTATATATGAATAAATACCTATGGAGTTATAACAATTGTGAGTGAAATGTCCTGTCTGAAACAGTATGTGTTTGGGTGGCATAATATGAATATATTTCATTGTATGAAGGTGACATCTCTTTATGATTATCTCAGGTCAGCTGCAGACCTGAAAAGCTTTGGGAAAGTTACTGAGAACTCTTAGGAGAGTGGCCTCTTGGAATTAGTAATCTGAGCTGACTGAAAGGACTTGATGAGAGCAACTGCAGTATTCTGGGCATAGAGTGATGAGTTCATGGACCAAAGGAGTGGCAGTTAGTATGCAGCATGTCAGGCAAGTCCTAAAAACTCAAAATAAAGGATCTCCAATAAATTTATATGTATATTATAATGGCAATGAAAAAGAGAGAAGAGTCAGGATCCATCCAAAATCTTGAGACTGGACTATTGGGAAATGACAAATTATTGGCAGAATTGAAAATCTGGAAAAAAAAAAATTTGCTTGAGAGATACTTCTAGCAAATAAGCTGTGTTCTGGACCTATGGCTCACAGTATACAATGCATTTTAAATAATGTCCTTTAATATAGGCAACAAAGGCCAATTAAGGCCCACATTATTAAAATAATTAAGATGACTTTTCCACTTACTCACAAAACATCCTTTTCTCCACTGCCTTCCCACCCCAACCCCCAACATGCTAATTTTGCAGTCTTGGGTCAGCTAAAATACCAGTTACTTTCTCCGGGATATTAGTTGATGGAGTTGTTATCCATCACAACGATATGTTCACTGATTACTGAAGGCACAAGAGTCATCAAGCCTCAAAAGACTATTTCAATACTTAGGGAAACTCATGACAGGATAGTCCTTTGCTTAAGCTTAGAATTAAACAAAAATGTTGAAGGAAATATTATCAATATTACCAAAATCATTGCAAAGATAGTTATTGTCATTATTATCTTTGACCTCTAATAGCATGTAAAGTAACTCTAAGTTCCTAGTCTATAATAAAAGAGAATATTATAGTATCTCCAACTTATAACTCCAATTTATGTGGATGAATTTTCCACATGTTAATAATGTGCTTTAAATTTGTATGTAACTTTTTAAATAGAATACTCAATAGATAAATAGATACCAAAGTGTTTGCCTTTTAGTTTTGCATGTCTGACTCAATACTCTGTGACTTGTTGAAATTGATTTAATCTTTTCTGAACCTTAGTTTCCTTGTCTGTAAACAATATTTTGAATGTACATGTGTATTGAATACAAAATGCACTGAGTACAAGCTATTGCTGGTCTCATTGTGTATAAATATTGTTTAAAGCCCTACTTTGTTAAACTAATTGATAATAAAATATTAAGAAAATAATATTTTAGTAGGTAAAGGTATATTGAAATTATGTTAAATGGTCTTATACTCAGTTTATATTAAAATGGCACCATATCACCTGCTTTGGAAATTCAACCTGAAATAATAGAGCCCACTTACTGTTTTGCAATACTTAGATTAGGTAAATCATGTCAAAACACATTCTGTAAAAAAATTCTGCAAAATAGAAAATATACACAGTTGTCTAAATTAAAATTTATGTTTCCTAAATTTTATTCTGTAAAACTGATTTCTTTCATTCATTTTGTTTAAGATAGACCTGGTTCTAGAAATACAATTTCTTGAGTAAATTTTAATTTTAATACTCCACTAACCTATCAAAATTTTGGCATGAAATTACACAACATATAGATTACCATTTGATGATATTGGCAATGTCACAACTTTGCTTAAAAACAACTTTGGTCACTACTTGAATTATTCAAACGTGCTTCTATGTTTCATATGTTAATTTTTTCCTCTCTGCAGTTCCCCAGTATCTTCCAATTAAAATATTATAGGTCTTTCTATGCCCTTTGACTATTGCTCTACAGTCATAGTTTTCTAGAAAATACCCTGTCATTTGTCACCATTATTTAACCACTTGTTTTCTTATTTTCATGGGAATGATAGAAAACATTTTTGAAAACAGATACTGTTTATCTCTAATTCTTATGGCAGATTGTATAATAGCATATATATAACATAGATGTCCATTAAATATTGTTTGGGGGCTTCCCTGGTGGCTCAGCGGTAAAGAATCTGCCTGCCAATTCAGAAGAGGCGAGTTTGATCCCTACAATAGGAAGATATCTTGGAGAAGGAAATGGCAACCCACTCCAGTACTCTTGCCTAGGAAATTTCATGGAGCCTAAGAGCTACAATCCATGGGATCACAAAAGAGTTGGACACAACTTAGCAACTAAAACAAACAACAAGAAATATTGTGTGCTAAATTTTACAAAATGGCAATTAACTTGTTTATAATGTTGTTAGTTAGTTGTACACAATCTAGATTTTGAACAACTTTGAAATATTTTGAATGAAATCAACTGATGGCTGCTGAAATTTTCTTGGAGCAAATTTGGTTGTCTAATTTTTGTCTTTTCTTTATTTTCTTTATTCTTTGAAAAAATAAACTCATTTGAAATGAGTGATTAAGTACTGAAGTCTAAGCCTCAACTCCTTTCTTTATTTTGTCATAGCAGTTTCCAGAGCAATATCCCTGTCTATCATGTAAGCTCATAAAATGTAGTTGATAGAACTGCTTTATATTTCAGAAGTCATGAATGCCACATATGTACAAGTAGTATAATTCATTCATACAGGAAAACTTTTAAAATCTTTTAAAAACCACATAAGGATGCATGATAATTATATTTGTTAAAATAATATTATAAGTAGGATGACACACTAGTATAAAATTGGGGCACATGAGTTCCATAAATTTTTAAGAGGCCTTTAAGCATAAATTTAAGTGCATATGTTAATTATTTCACTCATTTGGGAAACCCTGCCAGATATTTCTTGGTATTTAGTTGTAAAATTTTTCTTTAACTTTATACCTTATTTGTAAGATATGATATGATTTTCTTAACATTCATTTGAGGGATCAAAGTCTCCATTATACTTGTAACACAGTGGAAGAAAATAAATGTCAAATGACAAGTCCATAGTTTTATAGCTAAGAATGGCAGAGCAGAATATCAAGTCCAGATCATTACTTTCTCTCAGAAAAAATCCTATATTCTTAACTGAATAAACTAGAAGAAACAAGAGGGAAGAAGGCAGGAAGACATAATATTTAGAAGGCAGAAAAACATAATAAAAGAAATATGAAACAATCATTTTGGAGTTACATCTTGTCATTATATGATAAATTTAAGCATGAAATGATACTCTGTTCTACTCTACTCAGTTCTACTCTGTTAATTTCCCTGTTTGAAACATTCTGAAAGCCTTTTTTGGTTACATGTTCAAATACTTAGCTGCTAATTGTGTGTTTAGTATTAAAGTGCCATAAGATACAGGTTTTTTTTTTTTTTTTTGTTTGTTTGTTTGATTCCAGTAAGTTTTTAATGAAAGATTGTATAAGCTCACCAGGAGGAGCTGATGATTTTATCCCCTAGTCTTTTGCTGAGCTACATTAGGAGGACTGTCCAGACAATTAAATTTCTATGTATCAAAGTCTTCTCACCTCTGCTGGGGACTAACAGGTTGATTGAAAGTAAGAAACAGTTGGATAGCTAAGAACCAAAAGCACCAGAAGGTGGATGATAATGTTCCATGATAGTTATATTTTTGGCTGGAATTACTTCATGTTTTAAAGAAGATCTTGCAGCATAACTTAATTAATTTCCTGAAATAAATCTACTAACTTGATTGTCTGAAATTATTACTTGAAACTCAAAAATAGTAAATAGAAATGTCTTAGTTCTTTCTATAATAAACCAATAGGTTTTCCTCTTTAGCTAGCTGTTTTTTTCAAGTATTTTCCTTTCATTAATATGATACTTTTAGTATATGGTCTAATTTACCTTTCAGTTCAGTTCAGTCGCTCAATCGTGCCCAACTCTTTGCGACCCCATGAATCGCAGCATGCCAAGCCTCCCTGTCCATCACCAATTCCCAGAGTTCACTCAGACTCACGTCCATCAAGTCAGTGATGCCATCCAGCCATCTCATCCTCGGTCATCCCTTTCTCCTCCTGCCCCCAATACCTCCCAGCATCAGAGTCTTTTCCAATGAGTCAACTCTTCTTATAAGGTGGTCAAAGTACTGGAGTGTCAGCTGCAGCATCATTCCTTCCAAAGAAATCCCAGGACTGATCTCCTTCAGAATGGACTTTTGGATCTCTTTGCAGTTCAAAGGACTCTCAAGAGTCTTCTCCAACACCACAGTTCAAAAGCATTAATTCTTCAGTGCTCAGCTTTCTTCACAGTCCAACTCTCACATCCATACATGACCACAGGAAAAACCATAGCCTTGACTAGATGGACCTTTGTTGGCAAAGTAATGTCTCTGCTTTTCAGTATGCTATCTAGGTCTGTCATAACTTTTCTTCCAAGGAGTAAACATCTTTTAATTTCATGGCTGCAGTCACCATCTGCAGTGATTTTGGAGTCCCAAAAATAAAGTCTGACACTGTTTCCAGTGTTTCCCTATCTATTTCCCATGAAGTGATGGGACCAGATGCCATGATTCGTTTTCTGAATGTTGAGCTTTAAGTCAGCTTTTTCACTCTCCACTTTCACGTTCATCAACAGGCTTTTTAGTTCATAGGCTGCAGTCCATGGGATCACTAAGAGTTTCACATGACTGAGTGATTTCACATTTACTTTTCACTTTCATGCATTTGAGAAGGAAATGGCAACCCACTCCAATATTCTTGCCTGGAAAATCCCAAGGACGGAGGGAGCCTGGTGGGCTGCAGTCTATGGGGTCGCACAGAGTTGGACATGACTTAAACGAAGCAGTAAAAGCAGCAGCACACAGTCAGAGGCTTGGCATAGTCAATAAAGCAGAAATAGATGTTTTTCTGGAACTCTCTTGCTTTTTCCATGATCCAGCGGATGTTGGCAATTTGATCTCTGGTTCCTCTGCTCTTTCTAAAACCAGCTTGAACATCTGGAAGTTCACAGTTCACGTATTGCTGAAGCCTGGCTTGCAGAATTTTGAGCATTACTTTACTAGCATGTGAGATGAGTGCAATTGTGCGGTAGTTTGAGCATTCTTTGGCATTGCCTTTGTTTGGGACTGGAATGAAAACTGACCTTTTCCAGTCCTGTGGCCACTGCTGAGTTTTCCAAATGTGCTGGCATATTGAGTGCAGCACTTTCATAGCATCATCTTTCAGGATTTGAAATAGCTCAACTGGAATTCCATCACCTCCACTAGCTTTGTTCGTAGTGATGCTTTCTAAGGCCCACTTGACTTCATATTCTAGGATGTCTGTGTCTAGGTGAGTGATCACACTATCATGATTATCTTGGTCTTGAAGATCTTTTTTGTACAGTTCTTCTGTGTATTCTTGCCACCTCTCTTTAATATCTTGTGCTTCTGTTAGTTCCATACCATTTCTGTCCTTTATTGAGCCCATCTTAGCATGAAAAAGTTCCCTGGTATCTCTAATTGTCTTGAAGAAATCTCTAGTCTTTCCTATTCTGTTGCTTTCCTCTATTTCTTTGCAATTTATCTTTATTAACCCTCAATTAAATCCCTCATTCAGTTTTTTTGATGTAGTGTTATCAAAACTGAATGTACTTTTATGCATATTGCCAAAATATGTCTGTAATGGAATTTGAAAGGTTTTCTTTTTACAATAAGATTTTTAACTTGTCCTCTTTACTCAGTCTCTTTAATCCTAGGATTAACCTAGCTACAATTCTCTAATCTTTTCTTTAAAGCATTGCAGTGATTTTTGCAATGAAATGAAAAGGTGAAAGCAAAATTAAGGCCTGTCCCTTACAATGTGAAATGCAGCATTCCTCAGTTTATCTTACACCTACGTGAGGTTGTACATACTCATTGCTGCACACAGTGTATGGCTGGCTGTCTCTGGGAATGTTGTTGGAGTTCTGAAGTTCTGAGTCATCAGAAATTCACTTCTTTAGCTGCTTCACACAAAACTGAATGAATTTCTGGAGTTAGGTCATCTATGCTGCTACTGCTAAGTCATTTCAGTCATGTCGAAGTCTGTGTAACTCCAGAGATAGCATAAATATGCATAAATCGGGGTACAGATTTCCACATATCGAAATCCATCGTCTTCTTGGACTTGAATTTGTGTATATTTTGATCTGAAAGTTTCCTTTCTAAAGAGCCAGGAACTAAATTTCCCATTTGCTTAACTGACTAAGGAGAGGAAAAAAAAAGTCTATTTACCCAAAATATTACCAAATTAGGCCCTAATTGCTGTGCAATAACTAGATGATTAAAATGTAAGTGACTATGGTTAGGTTCATATGAGAAGAAAGTAAGATTTTTGTAGTTCCCTAAAACTGACAGAAATAAGTCAAATATAGTGTCCCTAAACAGTATTTTTTCAGTATATGAAAATATGAACTAGTGATTTGGTAAAAACACTTGCAAAATAAGGATTTAATAATATTTTCTTGTCTTGCAACATTAAACTTAATCCATTAAATACTCAACTTTTATAAATTATTAATATAAGATGACCTTTATTCACTTTACTTAATTTTTTTCAAGATTAGCTTTCTGTTTTTGCTTGACTGAGTTTTGTAAACTTCATGTACTTGGTATTTATAAAGAACTACAGTAAGAGACAAACAGAGAAAAAGAACTCAGTCCTGATCCTTTCATATATATTTAATTGGAAATAAAATATAAAAGTGTTACACACAAAGGAATATTATTATTATTATTTTGCAAAAAGAAAAAACTCATGAGTAAATTTCTTGAGAAAATTTGTATTAATATGGGCAGATTCTTCTGACATATATACATAATATGTGGTGATTATTCCCAGTTATATTCCTTAAAACATTAGTAGTTTTAAGAAATGTAAACATTATCTCCCTTTTTAGTTAACAGATCTTGCTATCAGAGTGAAGAAAAAAAAATGCTTTAATTAATTGCATGATCATTCTTCTATTGATAAATTTTCATGCAAGATAATATTTAGGGGAAATGTTAACTTTCTAATTATAGGGCCCAACTCGCTAGCTGTATTTTAGGGTCTCTTTTATTTTGTTTCCTTCCACCTAGTAATTATAAAATATGTTATTGATTGATTTATAAACACATTTTATATGTCTACTTTTAAAAAATAATTTTATGTCAGAAGGTTAGAATAAAAATTAAGAAATTCTAGTTTATAGGTCCATAGTTTTACTAGATTAAAAATTTTCCAGCATTTAACTGATTCTATTATTTTAACCTTTCTGATATGACAGTCATTATAAACATTGTTTCATTTTATATGAACATACTTGTTGATCTTCAGTCATTTTCCAGGAGAGTCAAGACAAAACTTGCATTCACCCTGAGTTTAGAATCTGCTTTAACCTGCGTGATAGGAGGCTATCAATGTCCTTTTCATATGTAGCATGGATCTTCCAATATATATTTTAAGTCCTTGTAAAAACTTTTGATAATTTAATTTCTTTCAAGTGTGCCTCATTTTAGTCAGTCAGTTCAGTCACTCAGTAGTGTCCAACTCTTTGTGACCCCATGGACTGCAGTACACCAGGTTCCCCTGTCCATCATCGACTCTCAGAATTTGCTCAAACTCATGTCCATTGAGTCAGTGATGCCATCCAATCATCTCATCCTCTGTTGTCCTCTTTTCCTTTCACCTTCAATCTTTCCCAGCATCAGGGCCTTTTCCAATGAGTCAGTTCTTTGTATCAGGTGAGCAAAGTACTGGAGTTTCAGCTTTAGCATCAATCCTTGCAATGAATATTCAGGACTGATTTCCTTTAGGATGGACTGGTTGGATCTCTTTGCAGTCCAAGGGATTCTCAAGAGTCTTCTCCAACACCACAGTTCAAAAGCATCAACTCTTTGCCGCTCAGCTTTCCTTATAGTCCAACTTTCACATCCATACATGACTACTGGAAAAACCATTCCATATTCCAAGACAAATTTGCCTGTTACTTCAGGTGTTTCTTGACTTCCTACTTTAGCATTCCAGTCCCCTATAATGAAGTATATGCAGTACTTGGATGCAATCTCAAAAATGACAGAATGATCTCTGTTCGTTTCCAAGGCAAACCATTCAATATCACAGTTATCCAAGTCTATTCCCGAACCAGTAATGCTGAAGAAACTGAAGTTGAAAGGTTTTATGAAAACCTACAAGAACTTTTAGAACTAACATCCAAAGAAGATGTCCTTTTCATTATAGGGGACTGGAATGCTAAAGTAGGAAGTCAAGAAACACCTGGAGTAACAGGCAAATTTGGCCTTGGAATGCGGAATGAAGCAGGGCAAAGACTAATAGAGTTTTGCCAAGAAAATGCACTGGTCATAGAAAACACCTTCTTCCAACAACACAAGAGAAGACTTTACACATGGACATCACCAGATGGTCAACACCAAAATCAGATTGATTATATTCTAGGCAGCCAAAGATGGAGAAGCTCTATACTGTCAACAAAAACAAGACCAGGAGCTGACTGTGGCTCAGATCATGAACTTCTTATTACTAAATTCAGACTTAAATTGAAGAAAGTAGGGAAAACCGCTAGACCATTCAGGTATGACCTAAATCAAATCCCTTATGATTATACAGTGGAAGTGAGAAATAGATTTAAGGGCCTAGATCTGATAGATAGAGTGCCTGATGAACTATGGAATGAGATTCATGACATTGTACAGGAGACAGGGATCAAGACCATCCCCTTGGGAAAGAAATGCAAAAAAGCAAAATGGCTGTTTGGGGAGTGTAAAAAAACGCTGCGGGAAGAAAAAGCCACTTCTAGGGACCATTGGTACAAAGGCCTTTATTGGGCGGTCACTCCCGGGCAGAACTCCCGGGGCAAGCAAGCGAGGGAACAAAGGGAGTCTGCGAGGCAGGGAGGGGTGCAGGAAGGTTTTATAGCAAGGGCTGGTGGACAGGCCAAGTTTTTCCCATATAAGGCAACAAGCGCAGGCTACAGCGGTGGTTGGTGCCTATGGTTTCCCTGTTGTCCCCTGATTGGATTGGGGCTCCAGGGCCGGCCCCCGAAGTCTAGTCTGCTTTTTGGTTCCTGTTTGGGCATCAGCCAACTACCGGTGCTGGCCAAATGTCCTTTTTGGTCATGTGTTGGACGGCTCGCCCTTTCAGGGAGTCCTTACAAATAGCTGTGAAAAGAAGAGAGGTGAAAAGACAAGGAGAAAAGGAAAGATATAAGCATCTGAATGCAGAGTTCCAAAGAATAGTAAGAAGAGATAAGAAAGCCTTCTTCAGCGATCAATGCAAATAAATAAAGGAACAGAACAGAATGGGAAAAACTAGAGATCTCTTCAAGAAAATTAGAAATACCAAGGGAATATTTCATGCAAAGATGGGCTCGATAAAGGACAGAAATGGTATGGACCTAACAGAAGCAGAAGATATTAAAAGAGGTAGCGAGAATACACGAAAGAACTGTATAAAAAAGATCTTCACGACCCAGATAATCATGATGATGTGATCACTAATCTAGAGCCAGACACTTGGAATGTGAACTCAAGTGGGCCTTAGAAAACATCACTACGAACAAAGCTAGTGGAGGTGATGGAATTCCAGTTGAGCTATTTCAAATCCTGAAAGATGATGCTATGAAAGTGCTGCACTCAATATGCCAGCACATTTGGAAAACTCAGCAGTGGCCACAGGACTGGAAAAGGTCAGTTTTCATTCCAGTCCCAAACAAAGGCAATGCCAAAGAATGCTCAAACTACCGCACAATTGCACTCATCTCACATGCTAGTAAAGTAATGCTCAAAATTCTGCAAGCCAGGCTTCAGCAATACGTGAACCGTGAATTTCCAGATATTCAAGCTGGTTCTAGAAAAGGCAGAGGAAGCAAAGATCAAATTGCCAACATCCGCTGGATCATGGAAAAAGCAAGAGAGTTCCAGAAAAAGCATCTATTTCTGCTTTATTGACTATGTCAAAGCCTTTGACTGTGTGGATCACAAGAAACTGTGGAAAATTCTGAAAGAAATGGGAATACCAGACCACCTGACCTGCCTCTTGAGAAATCTGTATGCAGGTCAAGAAGCAACAGTTCAAACTGGACATGGAACAACAGACTGGTTCCAAATAGGAAAAGGAGTACGTCAAGGCTGTATATTGTCACCCTGCTTATTAACTTCTATGCAGAGTACATCATGAGAAACGCTGGACTGGAAGAAACACAAGCTGGAATCAAGATTGCAGGGAGAAATATCAATAACCTCAGATATGCAGATGACACCACCCTTATGGCAGAAAGTGAAGAGGAGCTAAAAGCCTCTTGATGAAAGTGAAAGAGGAGAGTGAAAAAGTTGGCTTAAAGCTCAACATTCAGAAAACGAAGGTCCCTCCACTTCATGGCAAATAGATGGGGAAACAGTGGAAACAGTGTCAGACTTTATATTTTGGGGCTCTAAAATCACTGCAGATTGTGACTGCAGCCATGAAATTAAAAGATGCTTACTCCTTGGAAGAAAAGTTATGACCAACCTGGACAGTATATTCAAAAGCAGAGACATTACTTTGCCGACTAAGGTCCGTCTAGTCAAGGCTATGGTTTTTCCTGTGGTCATGTATGGATGTGAGAGTTGAACTGTGAAGAAGGTAGAGCACCAAAGAATTGAAGGAGATCCAACCAGTCCATTCTGAAGGAGATCAGCCCTGGGATTTCTTTGGAAGGAATGATGCTAAAGCTGAAACTCCAGTACTTTGGCCACCTCATGCGAAGAGTTGACTCATTGGAAAAAACTCTGATGCTGGGAGGGATTGGGGGCAGGAGGAGAAGGGGACGACAGAGGATGAGATAGCTGGATGGCATGACGGACTCGATGGACATGAGTCTGAGTGAACTCCGGGAGATGCTGATAGACAGGGAGGCCTCGTGTGCTGTGATTCATGGGGTCGCAAAGAGTTGGACACAACTGAGCGACTGAACTGAACTGAACTGACTAGATGGACCTTTGTTGGCAAAGTAATGTCTCTGCTTTTAGGTTTTAATAACTCTTTTTAGATTTTCTTTTTTTCCTACCTATCCTTCAAAATTTCAATTAGGAATTATTTTTAACAGAATTACTGTATACCTTGGGATACAGTGCTTATTTTATAATTTTCCCTTGTTTTCTTTTTTTTTTATTTCCACTTGTGCATTTTGTCTTTAATACAAGTGCTGAGTGTCTTTAATATAAGATTAAGTGCTGAGTTGTCAAGCTTATCAAATTTCAGCTACTCTTTTTCTAAGTTTACCACCTGGATGCTGGGATAAAACTTTGCTAATTAACTTCCTGTTTCAAAAATAAAAAAGACACAGGTGTTTTTACCTACAGGAAAGACAGAAGTACATACTTACAGGACTTGCATCCACCCCCAAATGTACATATTTCTCTTCTAATATCTACTTGTTTGGGTTATTTTCATATGAAACAAATAGATTGTCTGATACTTCTACAGCAGAGATTGTTTTACTCAGTGGAGCTGAACTTTGCTGTCTATAGCCATGACAAGCCACATCCAAGTCCCAGCACAGATGGGAAAAGAGAATGCTTTTATACAGCTGAAAAGGACATTGGAAGGGCTCTAGTTAAAAGAGTCCATGACTTTTGATTGGCTAGGTTATTGCCAGGAAAAAAGAGAAATGTTTCTTTTTCCTGTTAGGTTGGACTGTTTTTGCAGGGTATGAGAGCTCTCCCTTCCAGTTTCCTAACTCTATTTAATTGAGGTTTCTGTTTATTAACTTTTACAGGTGTTATAATTCTTTCTAATATGCTCATGTTTTCAAAAATTTAAACACTTTAGTGTTACAAACTATTTTCCTGTTAGCACAACAAAGTTTCAATGAAATTCTCATTATAGTTGTACCACTCTGACTCCATTTGTTATACAAAAAATTTTTTTTTAATTTCTTCTAATGCATAACATTCTTGGCAGGGGGACAAAAAAATCTTATTAGGAGAAAGTAAAATAATTTCTTTCCTGTGGAAGCTTTCTAATAGTTAAAACTCATAACTTAATTTTCTGTGGCTCTGAGCTATACTATGTAGAAGTCAGTCCTGGTAAGTTATAATTAGACATGTGGAATAATTCTAATGATGTCTTACAACTGATGAAATCAAGTCTCAGCCCTGTCTACCACATGATTACCATGGAAACCATTGCTGGCCAACCGAGTAATTCTGATCAAAAGGAATTATTATTAATCCTCCTAGTGTATGTTGGATAGGGATTTGCACAGCTTTTGTTCAAGTTTCTTGTGTAGGCTGAAAGGTCCAGTAAGGGTAAATATGAATTCTTAATGTGCTGGGGAGGAAGAATGGCTTAGTCTCTGTGGGGCAAAACGGGCTCTTGGTAAATCAGATATTAACAGATTATAGGATCAGCCTTGCACTACCCAGGGATTAGAGATAAACAGGTGAATTTGTAGAGGAGAAAAATAATTTCTAAAGCTGACTTAAACCAAGGCATTGCCTTGTAAAATTGGAATTTAAACAAGGAAGAAGGTGCCAGAAATTTGAAATTTGTTCAATAACAGTTAGGATAATTTCCAAGAAACTAGATGATAACAGTGAACACTTATTTTTCTCCTTTGCATGTGTGTGCATATGAGATGTGGAGGCTGATGATCCGATGTTAGTGATAAGAGGCACAGCACTGTCTAAAGATGGTTTTTATGTATTTTTCTAAACATTAATATATTATATTATGTACTTCAAAGACCCTTAAGAGGGTAGATCTCACTTAAGTGCTCTTATCTCATTAAAATGCAAATCCCCCAAATAAAATAAAATTCAAAAATTGTGAAATCAGAGTTGACATAATATATACTGCCAAGACTGAAGACAAACTCTTAATTAAAAGACTCATCTTGTAAACTTACATCATGTAAAATTGTGACAAAAGCCATGTGTCTTCCAAACTTGCAGTTACATTACAAACTTAAAAAAAAAAAGACAAAATATGAAGATAAGCACTGCTAGTTATATTAACATTTTGTCATTATTCACCATGAACATTTTAAAACTCCTTCATCTTATTAGTTTGTTGGAATTATAATGAGTATGTAGAAGCTAGAGTAACAGTAACAGAAGAACTAATTCACTTAGAACAATGGAAATTTAGAACCTTGCAAAATGTCACATTTTAAAAATATTATCCCAGCATTTAAAAAGCTACACCTTTTGACCAGTTGAGGCTCATCATCAATGTCAACTAAAAAGATTTCTGCTTGTTAGCCAAGGGATGAATGTGTTGATTTTGAAGTGCTCTTTTATGGTTTTGTCTTAAATCTGTTTAGATTAGATAAGATAAAACAAAATTGGAACCGATTATACAGAGTGAAGTAAGCCAGAAAGAAAAACACCAATACAGTATACTGACACATATATATGGAATTTAGAAGACAGTAATGATGACCCTATATGTGAGACAACAAGAGACACAGAGGTATAGAGTGGACTTTTGGACTCTGAGGGAGAGGGAAAGGGTGGGATGGTTTGGGAGAATGGCAGTGAAGCATGTGTATTTTCCTGTAAGAAACGAAGCGCTAATCTATGTTTGGTGTAGGATGCAGTATGCGTGGGGCTGATGCACAGGATGATTCAGGTAGAGGATGTGGGGTGGGATGTGGGAGGGGGCTTCGGCATTGGGCGATTGTGTTCACCTATGGCTGATTCGTGTCAATGTATGGCAAAACAAATACAGTATTGTAATTTAAAAAATAAATAAACTTAATTATAAGAAAAAAAAATAAACAGCCTGTGAAACCTGAAAAAAAAATATTTTCTGAATTCTATTTTGGCCACTCTGACTTTGCATGTTACTTATTGTATTTCTTGTCTGTTTTAGTTTTCTGATGTGTGTGGTTAACCTCATGCTTTGTTCTTGCTTTGGCTTTCAGTCAGGGATTGAATTGGTACCTGTGGCATGTGATTTGGGCTTGCCCTAATGAAATGTGTTAATTTCCTCAGCTGTGTAAACTGAAAAAGGAAATATCATGTAAATATACCTGAACTTAGGACCTACCACTTACATATTTTCCTAACTTAATAAAGTGAATCATGAAAGTAAATTATGTGTATTTAATATGTATTTCCTTACTGGTAAAATCCAAAGAACTTGAAAAGAAAAAAAAATGTTATGATACTATTATGTGATATGAGAGTCCAAACAATTTTAAAAGCAAATTAATCATTTGTTATGAAATTAATACTTTATGCTAATAACATATTTAAAATTCACACCAAAATTATTTAGATCAGATTAGACTAAAAAACAACAAAGTGCATTTCTTCTTTAAGGCAATTAGAATATTTCTTACTAGACTGAAATCTAAAATTTATTCATTTGAATGCTTAATTTATTTTACATATATTAATAATTAATTCTATTTTTTGGAAGAGATCATCTGTTCATCATCATAGAATTATTTCATTATATTCTTTTCAGTAAAAGAATGCTGGTCCATGACCTTGGCAACAAGAAGGAGGAATGGGTTTTGAACATTCCTCCAACAAATTAATTACCAGACCTAACATTAATATAATGATCAGACTATTCTATTTTAGTCTCCCTTTTCTCTCATTCTTTTATAAGAGTGCGTTTACATACACTGAAAATTCTCCAAGGAAGTTTGTGTCAATCTCTAACCTTCATTTACTTTTTGACGCAGCCATTGCAAGGTCAGGAGAATCAAAGCTAACTGCTATAGGTAACAACCACTTTTGACACAGAAGGTTTTTCAGTAGACAAGAAACTTTATAGAAGCAGGAGGTAGAATCCCCCATTCTTTTATATGGTTGGAAAATATAACATGCATGTTATTGTGTTGATACTAGATACATTTGTCTAACATTTAGTTTAGGAATCCAGGTAGATTACTCTGAAATGGGATTCAAATTTCCTATTTGCATACATCATCTGACAGCTAGGTATAATCTTAAAATGTATAAAGATATGACTTCAAGTTTTATAATGTAGAAACCCAGAAATACTATAGTAGCTAAGAAATGTAGTGCTGAGATGTCATAAACATGTACTGCTTTTACCCTATTTCTTAGTTATATTTGAAGTGGTTTTCATTATTTACCGAAGATTACTCTTTTCTTTTCTTAATTCATAAAAGAAAAGCACCAATTTAATAAAATATAAAGTAATATATTTAATAAAAATATAAAGTAATAAAATGTAAATGTAAAGGAATCAGCCAATCGATGATTTTAGTTCTAAAGATCATTATTTTAAAGTTAGCTTATTAACTTTGGAAACTCATTCCTTATGTTTAGGAATTACGAAGCAAACTGTTGTGGTTAAATCACTCTATGCATGTACTTTAAAGTATCTTTTAATAATCCTTATATCTGATGGAAGAATTTACTTAGTACTTTAATTGCTTTGTAAATATATATATTCAAAACAAAATATTTTTTGGTTCAATGTATTTTGAGGTAGTTGTCCTAATAATTTCCCTCTCTTCTTTCAAGACAGAAAAATTAAAAAAAAACAAAAATCAGAGTCTCGTGAGTTTTCATTGATTCAAGAATACATAATTTTTCTCTAGTTTTGGTGGATAATTTGTGAAAACACTGGTGATATTCAGACTTGTTAATGCAGCTCGTCTTCATGCACCGTAGAGAGAGTGCTTTATCTGACAGAGCTCTTACAAAGATAACACACTTCACTTGCTGGTAAAGTCGCATTCAAAAAGTGGTTTTAATGTTCTAGAGATGTAAATGGGGTGTATGGTAGAGTGGTAATAAAAAAGCAATTTCATTTAGGAAAACTCATTTCTTAGTGTATATCCTGTGAAGGGATATTGTTTGATTAAAATAAAAGACATTAAAATTCAATAAAGACAGAACTATCATGGTTGAAGGAAGTTGAATCATTTTAAAGTTAATTATGCTTGTGGTTAATCTTGTGAATGTGCAGCTAATATACGTGGTGCAAAATCTGTATGTTTTCACAAAATTATATTTTGAAATAAGATGAGTAAAATTCTGTTAGACACATTGAGAAATATGCTAACAAGGAGAACACGTGGAAGAAAAGAAGCACAGAAAATAAGAGTAAGACTGAGGACCATCTTACAAAAAATTTTAAAAAGTCTGAAAATAATACTGTTAGATACATTTGTCAAGCATGTGCATTTAGTGAAAGAAGAAATGCAACAGGGTTTATTACCCACCTTGTAGAAGACCCTGTGTGTCAGAGCCCCTATTCCTCCCTATTGTTAACCATGTGCCTCTAAATTTGATTTCTTACTTTTCTGAACTTATTTTCTCATTGTAAGTTGGAGCTAATGATATCTGTTCTGCATATATCATATTGCAAAGAATATAAAAGTATTACATCCACTCTAGAATTACATAGTTTCTTTAAAATATTATTAATAAATTTATAACATTCATTACATAAACTGGTTTAACTTTAGAAGTCTGAAGCCAAAATCATTTCCATACATGAAGCACAAATTGATAATAAAATAAGCAATGGCCTGATTTCTTTTGGCAATGGTTTAGACAGTTTCTTCTATAATAAAAGTGGCAGTGACATCAGAGTTGGCATACATGCCTCCTAGATCAAAAAATAAAGGCATAAGGGGAAACCTGAGATGTTCTTTCATGATTAAGCTGCAAATTTTACCCAATTGCTGCTGTACTAACTTGAGTTGGCCAGCATACAGAATACAGAAGTGCGTCTTTACAAACTGTCCAATGGATGAACTCACATCATGTGGAGTGAAATTAATTTCTATCTTCCATCCGCTGTAAAGAACTATGCCTCAATTATGCCACATGTTTAAGAAGGCTTATCGTTTTTTTCTCGTAAAACACCTAGGTCTTTTTTTTTATCATTTATGATACAAGATTAGTTCAAGGCAAACTTTAATATGTTCAACAAATGTATATTTGAGAAATTAAGGATAAAGTATAAATTTACAAAGTTCTAATGAGATGGATGAAATTGGAGCCGATTATACAGAGTGAAGTAAGCCAGAAAGAAAAACACCAATACAGTATACTGACACATATATATGGAATTTAGAAGGATAGTAATGAAGACCCTCTATGTGAGACAACAAAAGAGACTCAGAGGTATAGAACGGACTTTTGGCCTCTGAGGGAGAGGGAGAGGGTGGGATGATTTGGGAGAACGGCATTGAAACATGTATACTATCTTGTAAGAATGAAGCGCCAGTCTATGTTCAATACAGGATGCAGGACTCATGGGGGCGGGTGCACGGGATGATGCAGGGAGAGGATGTGGGATGGGAGGTGGGAGGGGGCTTTGGCATTGGGAGATCGTGGACACCTGTGGCTGATTCATGTCAATGTATGGCAAAACAAATACAGTATTGTAATGTAGAATAAAGTATTAAAAAAATAAAGGTATCCTAAAGGAAAAAAATAAATAAAATAAATTTACAAAGTATAAAGAGCTATAGAATTAAATACTGAAATTTTCTACTAATCTTTTATTTATTCCTCTAATACAAAGAGCTGTGGCAGTATTTTAGGAACACAAAATAAATGTGAATCTCACAAAAGCCACGGAAAAATTCAGGGAATATAGTGAAAAACCAAAAGAGTTCTGTCCAGTTCAGTCGCTCAGTCATGTCCGACTCTTTGCGACCCCATGAACCGCAGCACACCAGGCCTCCCAATCCATCACCAACTCCCCGAGTCCACCCAAACCCATGTCCATTGAGACAGCGATTCCATCCAACCAACTCATCCTCTGTCATCCCCCTTCTCCTGTGCCCTCAGTCTTTCACAGCATCAGGGTCTTTTCAAATGAGACGGCTCTTCGCATCAGGTGGCCAAAGTATTGGAGTTTCAGCTTCCAAAGTATTGGAGTTCATCAGTCCTACCAATGAACACCCAGAACTGATTTCCTTTAGGATGGACTGGTTGGATCTCCTTGCAGATGTGTATACAAAAATTTGTATAATTTATAGAATCCCTTGAGGCCTAATACCGTGAAAACATTGCATGAACAGTATCATGAACAAGGGGGCCTTATTTTTTAAAGTAAGCCCTAACAGCAATCTCCTAATAATAGTTAAAAACCCATTGATAACAGCTGGGCTGCCACCATTTATTGACTATTCACTACATAAGAAGCAGCGTGTGTGTGTGAGTGTGTGTGTGTGTGTGTGCATGCATGCTCAGTCATGTCCAACTCTTAGCACCCCATGGACTATAGCCCACTAGGTTCCTCTGTCCATGGGATTTTTAAGGCAAGAGTTTTGGAATGGATTGCCATTTCCTCCTCCATGGGGATCTTCCTGACCTGGGGATCGAAACTGTGTCTGTGCCTCCTGTATTGACAGGCAGATTCTTAACCACTGCTCTACCTGGGAAGCCCAAGAAGATGCATACTTTATTGTATTTATTTTTTAATTAACTAAACAAATACATTACTATTAACCACATTTCACAGGTGAGATAAATAAAGCCTACAACGTACAACAAATTTTGTCCCAAGTTTATGCAGATAAGAAGTGATTGTGTCAAATAAAACTCCAATAAACTATGGGAAATGAGTCAAAGAAATTGAACACATGATGTTGGGCTAGGAATGAACAATAGAGACCTTCCTAAGAATGATGGTAAGGTACAGAATGAAAATTCAGGAGGGAATTATTTTTGCATCCTATGATAAGCCATACTCTTTTACAGAATTTCTGTACAAATGTTTCTCCATGATTTTGGATTTCAACCAGATCCATTTACTTTGTTTAGGATCAAATTATCTAGATTATAACATAATGTACGTGTATTGGACCACATTTTTAATATTGGGAAGAGTTATCCTTTCTCACCTTCTTTCACTAGTCATAGCTATCTTTGCTTACTGGGTTAACTTCAGGGCTAGTACTAGGGTATGCTTGCTGCTACAACTCCAAATCTCAATTTAAAAAATCACAGAACAATTTATTTCTTCTTGTATCACTGTCAAGAGTAGATCAGAGATGAGGTTCTTTTTGTCATAAAATTTGTTAGGTCTTAGCCACCTCTCTTGATCTTTTGAATCTGCCAGACAAGGAGAGAGAGAGAGAGAGAGAGAGAGAGAGAGAGAGAGAGAGAGATGGAGGAACTTTATGCTGCACATTTACGAACTGGGTCTGCAGTTGGTGAATGACACTCCTGTATACACTGCATTGATCACATCAGTCACATACCTGCTATCCACCAAGAGAGAATGAGAATTATTTTCTTGATGTATGCACAGAAGTAAAAGGAAAATTGTTTTGTAAATAATTAACCAGTCTCTGCCATTTTGTCTAAGAGATGTTTACTGATTCAAATAAGCTATACAATAACATTACTCCCTTACTAGTGTCTAAATGACATGTGATGGGAAAATGATTTCCCTCTGAGGTCAAAGAGTGGCCAAGATGCTTATTTTTAAATAAACTTTTTGTTGTTGTTGTTGAACTATCATAGAATTAAATAAAAGTACACATATCCTAACTATACTTTCATAAGCTAAAAAAAAAAAAAAATCATATAAGCAGAACCCAGATGAAAAAATAGAACATTACCTACCTCTAGAATTCCATCTGGGGCTTCCTTCCAGTTCCTTTTTAGAGCATGTCTTTTGGTGCACATATGTATGGAATTATTTTAAGTACAGACATAAGAGTAGAATTGTGGGGCATAATAGACACTTTTTTTTTAAGCACAGATTGCCAAGCTAAACAATATTCCAAAATTATTATGCCAATTTACACTCTCGCCTACAGTACATGAGACTTCTGGGTGTGCCACATCTTTTCCAGTAGTTGGGTTTTATGTTTTTTGTTGTTGTTGTTGTTGTTATTCCAAACAGCCATTCTGTTGAAATGTCAGCAACTTCATTGCAATTTGATTATATTTTCTTGATGGCTAACATTATTAAATACCCTTTCAGCCACTAAGTTTCCTGATTTATGTAAGAATCCCACTCAAGTGTTATTTTTTTCTATTTATTTTCAAAGTATAATATGAAAAGTTTAGAAGTGACCTTTGTATTTTTACCATTGTTTTCAACAAGATGAGAATGGAGGAATTATGTATAGAGTGATACTACAGTCTAGATTTCAGCTTTTTCACTATGGAGTAAAGTGAGTATAGGGAGCTGATCCATTTGATCACAAGTCCTTTGTGCAAACCAGAGAGAATTACCTATTGTCTATTCTCATGAAGAACTGACTCATTGGAAAAGACCCTGATGCTGGGAAAGATTGAAAGCAAGAGGAGAAGGGGACGACAGAGAATGAGATGGTTGGATGGCATCACCGACGTGATGGACATGAGTTTGAGTAAACTACAGGAGTTGATGATGGATCCAGGGAAGCCTGGTGTGCTGCATTCCATGGGGTCACAAAGAGTCAGACATGACTGAGCGACTGAACTGAACTGAACCTCAATTTGACAGGAAAGTTTTTATTATGACATTTTTGTAATTCATAAATGTGTAGTTTCTGGAAAAATGTTCATTTTTGAAGAAATGCATAAGAAAAGGTCAGCACACTATTGAATGAAAATTGCTCATGAAAATTTCTATCAATTTGATTTTAAAAAAGATTACAATAACATAAATTAAAAACATATTGCAATCATATGTTATATGTAAGTTTAAGTAATTTAAAAGAATGAAGCTTAATCCTGTGTTATCTTTATGTCAACAATTATGACATTTAATTGAAATTAAGGCATACTCTAGATTTCCAAAGTCAACTCAATGTGGAAAAAATGACCTCAGAAAGTAAATTTAGTATACCAAACTATGTTCAGAAAGAGTTCAGGATATAGAGAGAAGTAGAATTTGACAATTCAGAAGCAAAGACAGAAAAACTAAAATTATTTTTGCTAAACAAAGATAGATTAAAACTTTTGGAAGTTTCCAGAATTACAGAGATTATGGTCACCCTCTAAATATTTAAATTAAAACAATACAAACCCATAAAACAAACATGAGAAAATCCAGCAAAATGAGATTTATTCTTATGGTTACTAGGCAATGATTTTTAAGTATCAAACTGTTTTGTAAAATAATGCTCTAGCTTTGTTTGCATCCTAGTACTGCTAAATATAATACCTGTGAACCATTAGGATGAAGAGAGATAAAATCACTGACATCTAGGCTACCAAGATAATACTAAAAAGTCAGAGCACTAGACAGAGGTATTTCCTGTCCCCAGCCCTTGTTTCTCATTATAATATTCAAGTCTGGCCAGCCTTTAGCTATGAGATACTAATACAGGATTTCTCTTTTTAGCTATTCAGCTTTTTGTGAATATCTGAAGATGATTAAAACAGAAACACTTTCTCATTCACTATTAAAGATAGTATTATTCTCAGGCAATACATAGTGTCTCTAGTCTCCATTTTTGTCATTTTAAAGTAAGTTTTAATGAGTATTATGTGAAAATACTTTGCTGTATATAATATCAAAGCCTTAGCATGTGAGTGAACATGAGATGAGTTAATCTTAGGAAAGTTATTAATATATATTAAAGTATTATCACTGCTTTAAGATACTAATGACTTTCATGCACCAAGTTGTCTCATGTGATAAGAAAGCAATTAGCATACTACCAATCCAAATATTATGATAAGCGTTTTATATAGAATTACCAGCTTTGATAAAACTCTGGTAGTTTCCATTTAATAACTAATTCATGTGCTCTAGATAATGAACTAATACCCACTACGGACATGGCATTTAAGGAGTCATGTATCCGGTTCATCTTTTGCCAAATATATTTCCACTTAAAAGGAGCAAAAGAGCTAGATAGTGAGAGTTGCTTATCTACAGACAGCCAAAATAATTCCACTTTATTTAATACTTTAATCACAAATAATAATTAATTTTACAGCTACTTTTCCAGACTTAATTCTATCATTTCCCCTAAAATATCCTAAAATGTAACTTATAAGAAAAAAAAAAGAACAGTTTTCCCAAGCTATATAATAAATCCTTTGTACTTTCATCCTTTCCCTGGAATAACCTCCAATTGTGATTTCTACACTCTGATCATCCTTCCAGTCTTAAATCAAATTTCACTTCCAACATAGCCTGTTCTGATTTGTAGGCAGTTAGATATTCCCTTCCTTGGGCTCTCCTAGCACATTTTCATACTCTATTATAGCATTTTACATTATTATTGAGTTATTTTATACGTCATTCTCCTTTTCAGTATGACTCATAGACCCCTTAATGTTAAGGCATATCATGGAGAGGTTCACAGGTTTTGTTTTTATAAATTGATGTGGAAAAAATAGTTTAAAAATGAACATTCTAAGTTCATGGGATTTTTTTTTAAATGATGATATTTTTTTACTACAACGTTACAGTTTTCTTGACCTTTTTCATTCTTTTATTGAGTCAACAAGCATAGATCATTCATGGGCTACACACTGATCTCTACTAATGAGGGAACAGTGAACAAAACAGAGAAATTCTCCACTTTAATATACCTTACTTTAGAGCCACGAAAAGCAGAACTAAACAAATGAGTATGTGACATGTAATGTCAACTCAAGAAATGCACAGCACCTTTTTATTTCATTTGAACTGATCTACTAAATACTGAAATTCCACTGAGAATAAGAATGGAAATTACTTGATATGTTGTATTTCCTATGTAAAATTCAGAATACTTAAAGACGTTGAAATGTCCCATGTATTTGTCAGTTTAAAGAGAGCTGGAGAGACTCATGTGAAGACATGTCATTAAAAATGAACCAGTGTCGCCTAGTATCAAACTGACTTCCTTACAGGTTTTGATACAATTTTTGAAATTGCCAGCCACTTTCACAGACTATCTTGATCATTTGTATTTTATATATTCCTACTTTCATATACAGTTTAAATTAAATTTGTATTGGATCCAACTTTATCAACATTATTGTATTTTACTCTTAGGTCTAGAAATTAATTATTGCATCTTGACCATAGACAATATCTATCCATCTGCTGTACTGGTTTCAAGCAAAATTTTCAAAACAAATATCAGTTAACATCACTGAAATAAAGATCCATTTGTGAAAGTCTAACTAACACTCCCTCAGTTTTCATCAGGGAAAATATTTATTGGTTTAGCAATGTAATTTAATACTACATTTACAAAAGGAGAGACTCATATTTTGAAAGTATATAAAAACCAGCAAAATATACTTGATTTCATTTAAATGTGGGAAAACTTTAATAGAACCAATGTTTAAATGGTGTTTTTAATATCTGGCATACTAATTAATAGAGTGGGATAATTAATATCAGATAGCAAGAATTATTGGAGAAGGAAATGGCACTCCACTCCAGTATTCTTGCCTGGAAAATTCCACGGATGGAGGAACCTGGTAGGATGCAGTCCATGGCGTTGCTAAGAGTTGGACACGACTGAACAACTTTCCTTTCACTCTTCACTTTCATGCACTGGAGAAGGAAATGGCAGCCCATTCCAGTGTTCTTGCCTGGAGAATCCTAGGGATGGGGGAGCCTGGTGGGCTGCCGTCTATGGGTCGCACAGAGTTGGACACGACTGAAGTGACTTAGCAGCAGTAGCAGCAGCAAGAATTATAATATCGCAGTTGACTGAAACTCAGGCTATCAACTACTATAAATTAATGCATAAGATATTTAAATGAATCCATAAGATATTTAAATGAATCCATTTCTGTAGCAAACAAATTGTTTATATTAACAAGTAGGCATTATTCTCTGATATCTAAATTTGTATATGAGATAGATAAAATGCTTAAAAAATAAGGCTTTTATTATTCTTAATTGTATTTTAAGATAATTTTACAAGGGTATCTTTGCATCTTAAGGTTATTAATAGTTAGACTAAAAAGCTGATGGAAATAAAGATTAATTCCTTCAGTTCAGTTCAGTTGCTCAGTCATATCTGACTCTTTGCAACCTCATGGACTGCAACTCTTCTCTGTCCTTCACCAACTCCCAGAGCTTGCTCAAACTCATGCCTATTGAGTCCGTGATGCCATCCCATTATCTCATCCTCTGTTATCCCCTTTTCCTCCTGCCTTCAATTTTTCCCAGCATCAGAGTCTTTCTAATTAGTCAATTCTTCACATCAGTTGGTCAAAGTATTGGAGCTTCAGCTTTAGCATCAGTCCTTCCAATGAATGTTCAGGACTGATTTCCTTTAGGATTGATTGATTGGATCTCCTTGCAGTCCAAAGGACTCACAGGAGTCTTCTCCAACACCACAGTTCAAAAGCATCAGTTCTTCAGTGCTCAGCTTTCTTTATGGTCCAAATCTCACATCCATACATGACTACTGGAAAAGCCATAGGTTAGATTGGACAGACCTTTGTCGGCAAAATAATGGCTCTTCCTTTTAATATGCTGTCTAGGTTTGCCATAGCTTTTCTTCCAAGGAGCAAGCATGTTTTAATAGCATGGCTATAGTTACCATCTGTAGTGATTTTGGAGCCCAAGAAAGTAAAATCTCTCACCGTTTCCATTGTTTCCCCATCTATTTGCCATGAAGTGATAGTGTCAGATGCATACTCTTAGTTTTTGAATGTTGAGTTTTAAGTCAGTGTTTTCACTCCCTCTTTCACTTTGTTCTAGAGGAGCTTTAATTCCTCTGTGCTTTCTGCCATAAGAGTGGTTATCATATGCATATCTGAGGTGATTGATATTTCTTCTGGAAATCTTGATTCCAGCTTGTTTTTCATCCAGCCTGGCATTTTACATGATGTACTCTGCATATAAGTTAAATAAGTGGGGTAACAATATACAGCCTTGATGTACTCCTTTCCCATTTGGAACCAGTCCATTGTTCCATGTCCGGTTCTAACTGTTGCATCTTATTTGCTCAATATTTCATAAATATAAAAATTTTTAAACTCAAAAATAACTAAAATTAAATTAATAGTTAGCATTTGTTTTTCATTAATATTTGGCAAGTTTGCAAGTTAGTTTGTTGTAACTTAGTTGATCAGAATTATCATTGACATTTAATAAGTAGACTGATTATGGCAGAAAGTGAATAAGAACTAAAGATCTTTTTGATGAAAGTGAAAGAATAGAGTGAAAAAGTTGGCTTAAAACTCAACATTGAGAAAACTAAGATCATGCCATCTGGCTCCATCACTTCATGGCAAATGATGGAGAAACAGTGGAAACAGTGACATACTTTATTTTGGGGGGCTACTAAATTACTGCAGATGATGACTGAAGCCTTCAAATTAAAGGATTCTTGCTCCTTGAAAGAAAACCCATAACTAACCTAAACAGCATATTAAAAAGTAGAGACATTACTTTGCCAACAAAGATCCGTCTAGTCAAGGCTATGGTATTGCCAGTCATCACGTATGGATGTGAGTTGGACAATAAAGAAAGCTGAGCACCAAAGAACTGATGCTTTTGAACTGTGGTGTTCGAGAAGACTCTTGAGTCCTTTGAACTGCAAGGAGATCAAACCATTCAATCATAAAGGGAATCAGTCCTAAATATTCATTGGAAGACTGATGCTGAGCCTGAAACTCCAATACTTTGGCCACCTGATGTCAAGAACTGACTCACTGGAAAACCCCTGATGCTGGGAAATATTGAAGGCAGGAGGAGAAGGGGACAACAGAAGATGAGATGGTTGGATGACGTCACTGCCTCAATGGACATGAGTTTGAGTAAGCTCTGGGAGTTGGTGATGGACAAGGAAGCCTGGCATGCTGCAGCCCTTGGGGTCGCAAATAGTCAGACACTAGTGAGTGACGACTGAACTGAACTGAACTGAATTAGACTGATTACAATAAATGCTGTTTGGTCATCATTTCAAATAACAATTAACTGCTTAAGTATCATTTACAGATTAATAAGAGCAATAGAATTTTAATATTTTTCTGGCCCTAAGAGTGCTGTTTATATGATTTATACTATCTAGGATTTTCCCAGGAAAGAATTCACTTCCTTACAGTAAATTAGTTGTCCTCTTCAGGGCACTGAGCCATATTTCCCTGATGTGCACACTCTATACCCTGGTATTTATTGAAGCACATTGGGAGCTGTGTAAACTCCTGTATGGCAGTAAATAACTTCTTAATCTAAATGATACTCACCATTTCTTCCTCATTTTAAATATGCCATTTTTAGTTTCTAATTTCCATCATTGGCCACTTTGCCTTCTTACTTTCTCCCATATCTTCAGTCCCTTGTTCACCTAGGATAAGAGTGAGTTAGAGACTGTGAACAGTAACAGGACATCAAAAGCTGAGAAGGGCAGGACCCAGTCTAGGAATTTCTCCTCTTTGCTTCTCTTCCAACTGTATGTTCCTCTATACAGAAGCTTCCCTTCTTCTCTGATTTTCTGTAAGAATTGATGAAAAATTATAATTTTCCTACCACATTCTTTGGTCCTTTACCCTGTAAGTCTGCATTTGTCTTTTCCTGCTACATGCTGGTACTTAAGAGGTCTCTGTTTGACATGCCTTTAATAAAGTATTAATTCCTCTAATTTTATTAAACATTGCATATTGAAAAAGTAATATAATACTTTCATGAAAAGGAATTTCATTTAAGGACATCAAGCATATTATCATATTTACAGTAAAAATTATAGCTGATTAACTATTGCTTTGAATGCATCCATGTACAACTTGCCCCAGGTAAACTATTACACACTGTATTACAATTTCCCAGAAGCAGTTTTATGCAGCCTTCTTGTTTCTTATTTTCTTGACCCTGTTAGCTTGTTATGTATACTGGATATTCTAGACTGGCAATGGCATAATACTCTCATTTCTTTCAAGAGTTCTATGCAACAAAGATTTACCTTAATTTAAACATTTCAAAAATAAACTCAAAATGGATTAAAGATCTAAACGTAAGACCAGAAACTATAAAACTCCTAGAAGAGAACATAGGCAAAACACTCTCCGACATAAATCACAGCAGGATCCTCTATGACCCACCTCCCAGTATACTGGAAATAAAAGCAAAAATAAACAAATGGGATCTAATTAAAATTAAAAGCTTCTGCACGACAAAGGAAACTATAAGTAAGGTGAAAACACAGCCTTCTGAATGGGAGAAAACAATAGCTAATGAAGCAACTGACAAATAACTAATCTCAAAGATATACAAGTAACTTATGCAGCTCAACTCCAGAAAAATAAACGATCCAATCAAAAAAATGAGCCAAAGAACTAAATAGGCATTTCTCCAAAGAAGACATACAGATGGCTAACAAATACATAAAAAGATGCTCAACATCACTCATTATCAGAGAAATGCAAATCAAGACCACAGTGAGGTACCATTTCACTCCAGTCAGAATGGCTGTGATCCAAAAGTCTACAAGCAATAAATGCTGGAGAGGATGTGGAGAAAAGGGAACCCTCTTACACTGCTGGTGGGAATGCAAACTAGTACAGCCACTATGGAAAACAGTGTGGAGATTCCTTAAAAAACTGCAAATAGAACTGCCTTATGACCCAGCAATCCCACTGCTGGGCATATACACCGAGGAAACCAGAATTGAAAGAGACACATGTACGCCAATGTTCATTGCAGCATTGTTTATAATAGCCAGGACATGGAAGCAACCTAGATGTCCATCAGCAGATGAATGGATAAGAAAGCTGTGGTACATATACACAATGAAGTATTACTCAGCCCTTAAAAGAATAAATTCGACTCAGTTCTAATGAGATGGATGAAACTGGAGCCGATTATACAGAGTGAAGTAAGCCAGAAAGAAAAACACCAATACAGTATACTGACACATATATATGGAATTTAGAAAGATAGTAATGATGACCCTGTATGTGAGACAACAAAAGAGACACAGAGGTATAGAACGGACTTTTGGCCTCTGAGGGAGAGGGAGAGAGTGGGATGATTTGGGAGAATGGCATTGAAACATGTATACTATCATATAAGTGGCACTTATACTATCATATAAGTGGCAGTCTATGTTCAGTACAGGATACAGGATGCTTGGGGCTGGTGCACAGAATGATCCAGGGAGATGATATGCGGTGGGAGGTGGGAGGGGGCTTTGACATTGGGAGATTATGTACACCTGTGGCTGATTCATGTCAATGTATGGCAAAATCAATACAGTATTGTAACATAGAATAAAGTATTAAAAAAATAAAAAAATAAAAATGTTAATAATAATAATAATAAAGAGCAAAGTTTGGGCACATGTAATCCATTCAGTTATCAAGGTCAGATGCAAAAAAATAAAAATAAAAATAAAATAAACATTTGGATTAAAGCAAATGGTTTTAGAAAAGGCAGAGGAACCAGAGATCAAATTGCCAACATCCGCTAGATCATGGAAAAAGCAAGAGAGTTACAGAAAAAACATCTATTTCTGCTTTATTGACTATGCCAAAGCCTTTGACTGTGTAGATCGCAATAAACTGTGGAAAATTCTGAAAGAGATGGGAATACCAGACCACCTGACCTGCGCCTTGAGAAACCTGTATGCAGGTTGGGAGGCAATAGTTAGAACTGGACATGGAACAACAGACTGGTTCCAAGTAGGAAAAGGAGTACGTCAAGACTGTATATTGTCACCCTGCTTATTTAACTTTTATGCAGAGTACATCATGAGAAATGCTGGGCTGGAAGAAGCACAAGCTGGAATCAAGATTGCCGGGAGAAATATCAATAACCTCAGATATGCAGATGACACCACCCTTATGAAAAAAGTTGGCTTAAAGCTCAACATTCAGAAAACGAAGATCATGGCATCTGGTCCCATCACTTCATGGCAAATAGATGGGGAAACAGTGGAAACTGTGTCAGACTTCATTTTGGGGGCTCTAAAATCACTGCATATGGTGGTTGCAGCCATGAAATTAAAAGACACTTGCCCCCTGGAAGAAAAGTTATGACCAATCTAGATAGCTTATTAAAAAGCAGAGACATTACTTTGCCAACAAAGGTCTGTCTAGTCAAGGCTATGGTTTTTCCAGTGGTCATGTATGGATGTGAGAGTTGGACTGTGCAGAAAGCTGAGTGCTGAAGAATTGATGCTTTTGAACTGCAGTGTTGGAGAAGACTCTTGTGAGTCCCTTGGACTGCAAGGAGGTCCAACCAGTCCATCCTAGAGGAGATCAGTCCTGGGTGTTCATTGGAAGCACTGCTGTTGAACCTGAAACTCCAATACTTTGGCCACGTCACGTGAAGAGTTGACTCACTGGAAAAGATCATGATTCTGGAAAGGATTGGAGGCAGGAGCAGAATGGACAACAGAGGATGAGATGACTGGATGGCATCACCAACTCAATGCACATGAGTTTGAGTAGACTCAAGGAATTGGTGATGGATAGGGAGGTCTTGGGTGCTGCAGTTCATGGGGTCGTGGAGAGTCAGACACAACTGAGCAACTGAACAGAGCTGAAACATTTGGATGGAATAAGAAATGGCAAGCCACTCCAGTATTCTTTCCTGGAGAATCCCAGGTATGGAGGAGCCTGGTGGGCTGCCATCTATGGGGTCGCACAGAGTCGGACATGACTGAAGCAACTTAGCAGCAGCAGCAAACATTTGGATGAAAAATATTATCTACTTAATTTGCTAATATTTTCTTATACTTTAACACATAGCAGAAAGAACATGTTTAAATAAACCACCTTTTGCTTAAAGTAAAAGAAATTTTACACAGAAGAAAAAGTTGTGTCATTGATACCATTAAGAACACAGCCAACAACAACAACAAAATTGCCATTTGAAGCATCTTCCTGGAAACTATTTGGGATTTCTGAATTGAATATAGTAACTATCATTGTTAACAATCAAAATCAACACTGTTAGAAATCTGATCATTGCCTAAATTATCTTGTCTTTTCACTTATTCTGTAAAACTACTCAGAGAGAATGATGAGACAAAATCTAGTTCTTGAGGAGATTTTCCTTTAAATCTTCCTTCAATATCACCAGTGCTTTTAAAAAAATTATTAATTTTTTATTGAAGAATAATTGCTTTACAGAATTTTTCTGTTCTGTCAAACCTCAACATGAATCAGTCATAGGTATAAATATATCCCCTCCCTTTGAAGCTCCCTCCCATCTCCCTTCCCATCCCACCCCACTGCTTGACACAGAGCCCTGTTTGAGTTTCCTGAGCCATAGAGCGAATTCCTGTTGGCTATCTATTTTACACATGGTAATGTACATTTCCATGTTACTCTTTCATACATCTCACCTTCTCCTTCCCTCTCCCCATGTCAATAAATTATCACAATGTATTTGTGGGTACATTAAAATATAAGACATTGAAATGAAAACCTTTTGGATCCACTTTGATTTTGATAAAAATCTATTCAACACATATCAAACCTTGTATATCCATGTTAAACTAGGTTTGAGTAGCAATATGGCAAGAGGCTTAAAAATTATTTTAATATGATACATGATGCATACCATTTATGGAGTTACAATTCTAACTATATTGTTGATAGATCAACATAAATACTGAAGAGTTTGGAGTTTGAGTAGGTCCTTGGGGCACAGTAGAATCAAAAAGATTTCTCAAGTTTAGATCTCACCTCTGCCATTTGTTAGCTTTGTGATCTCAATCACTTTATTTAACCTGTGTGTCAGTTTCATATTTTATAAAATTTAGGTAGTAATGCTTACTTCATAGCATTGATGTACTAAGTAAACGATCTAGTATATAGATTAGTTTGTATTGTTCCTCACAAGTAGATGCATAGTACATTTTGATTTGTCTTCTTATTGAATAAAAAAAAAACTCATATTTTGCTCCTTTGAATAAGAATAGAATGAGAATGAGAATAAGAATGAATAAAAATAGTAATGGGCTTCCCTGGTGGCTCAGAGGTTAAAGCGTCTGCCTCCCTATGCGGGAGACCCACGTTCGATCCCTGGGTCAGGAAGATCCCCTGGAGAAGTAAATGGTAATCCACTCCAGTATTCTTGCCTAGAGAATCCCGTGGACAGAGAAGACTGGTAGGCTACAGTCCATGGGGTTGCAAAGAGTCGGACACGACTGAGCGACTTCACTTTCACTTTCAAGAATAGTAATAGAACTCTGTAAGTTGTTGTAGACACAGATCGGAATTGAATGAAAAATTATTCTTCCCATTTCCTCAGACTTAAAACATTCACTTTTATCATATTTCTTGAGAAAGGATCATTGGTAAGATACACAGATATTGTGATTTTATTAGAATGAAGTGTTAAAAGTTTTTAATGATGTGATATTATCCACAGTATGCTTCAAAGTGAAACATTAAATTTGGAAATTTATTTGTGTATGCATGAACTGCCATATCTAATTCCCTTATAATGTGGAAAGTAGCAGTTCAAATTTATCTCCAGCTTTGAGAGAGAAGGTTCTTTTATGTCTGCTCCCCGGACCTTCTGTGCCTTGCTGCACTTTGAGTTGGCTCCCACTGCCATATTTCCCACCCTGCATTTCAAATGGTTACTTGTATGGCTTCCTTCAGTTCAGTTCATTTAGCAGCATTTCAACACTCTGCTGTGTGTTAGTGTTAAAATGAATCAAAGATACTGCCTGTCATCCCAGAGTCCATAGCAGGGTGATAACAGGACCTTTCACCATGTTGGTGTGGCTTAGCTACTAACTCAGGGCCAACACTTGGTTGTCACTCAGTACATGTTTGCTGAATGAATAAATGACTAGGCCATGTTATTACCTCAATGGACGAATTTAACAACATCTTTAAAAATTCATTCTCCACTCTCCCCTACAGCCTACCTGGAGCCAAGATCTGCAGCTGTGAGGAAAATAAAGGGGCTAGTTTCTCTTATTGTTACTCTGCTTTTAGCTTAGCCTATTTTTATTCTGATCCAAATTTATTATTTTCTTCATCTATGACTATGCCCTTGATCTATAAGAAAGAATTAGGTTAAAATGGGTTGTGAAGTGTGATTCCATTTTAAGAAAAAAAATGCGTGAGTTTGTTTGCCACTAGTAAAGATAAAGTTGAATATAAATCAGTATGCTTATAGTAGCTGTTATTGTATGATTGAATTAATAGTAAACTTTATTTCTCTGAATATTTGTAATAAGTGTTACTTTTATAAATAGGAAAATATACTATTTTTTTATTTTTTATTTTTTTAATTTTTTTAATTACAATACTGTATTTGTTTTGCCATACATTGACACGAATCAGCCATAGGTGAACACAATCTCCCAATGCCGAAGCCCCTCCCACCTCCCACCCCACATCCTCTACTTGAATCATCCTGTGCATCAGCCCCATGCATCTTGCATCCTACATTGAAAATATACTATTTTAAAACAGAGAGATAACTTCAACTAGAAAAAGAATGTAAAATGGCCCAAGGGTCTGAATTTGAGTCCATTTACATACAAAAGGATCTTTTGGCTACTTGGACCCTTAAACAGTTAGCTCACGGCAACAGGGGATGATTCAATGAAGGTATATTTACTTGATTTCCTAGAATTTGCATCATTTCTCTTAATTAACTCCATAATGCTAAGAATGATTCTGATCCTAACTTGCCATCTTTACCACTGGTGCTAATACGTTTAACAAAGTGTCCTTGATGGTTCATAAACTGCACTCATCACTGTGTGCTTGTCTGCTAGTGGTTCAGACCAGTTGACCTCAGTCCTAAGAACTTTTAAAATAACCAGCAAAAGCTCTTTTTTTTCCTTCTTCTTCTTTTTCTTTAGCTGTAGGCCAATGTTCTGTGTCCTTCTATCTTTTGACATTATGAATGATGTCCTTCCCTTAGTCGCACAGTTACCTTGAAGATATTAATAGATCAAGTTCAGATCCCTCTGAGGGAGCCCTTCAGTTTGCACTTTTCAAGCTCAGTGTTTTGTATCCTGCAAACCTCCATTTGTAAGATATTTATTCTGGCAAATATGTTCTGTATTAGGAAACTTTTTTGTTATATTCTTCTTACCCACTGTGAATAGAAAACAAACAAACAACAAAAAATGGAAGAAAAAAAAAAACCCACAGAATTAGGTATGCCAAGAGTATTTTGATGTTTATGTGGTCATCTTAACTTATTGCATAATTTCTCCCCCTCTCTTACTTATCTTGTTTTTTCTTTGCAAATGAGGTTGGCTTGTTTCTCCTGGTACACCTAATTCATGTTTTTATTAGGCTGCCTCACTTTTCTCAGACATGTCATTCTTCAAATGTTTTATTCATCTGAAATCTTGGTATAATTCTATGTTTTGCTAAATTGCAGTCACATCAGACTGAATCTTACTGTATAAACATATTTTGCGACAAAGAAAAAAAGGACACAACATATGTTCTTTCTGATTTCAGGTCACTAGTGTAAAAATGTAACCAAAAATAGGGTCTGGCTGCTCACTGTTCAAAAGCCACTAATGAGGCCAGGTTGGTGGAGAGAAAAGTTTGCTTTATTTTGGATGTCAGCAACCAGAGGAAGAGAGTAGTCTTTCTAAAGCCTGACTCTCCCCCTGATAATCACGGGGCAAAAGTTTTTACAATCAGAGAGAGGGGGCTGTATGCCAGAAACAGTTCAATTAATTATGATAGTCACCTTGAAATTGGTCACCAGTAGCTGAGCGACTTCACTTTCACTTTTCACTTTCATGCACTGGAGAAGGAAATGGCAACTCAATCCAGTGTTCTTGCCTGGAGAATCCCAGGGACGGGGGAGCCTGGTAGGCTGCCGTCTACGGGGTCTCACAGAGTCAGACACAACTGAAGTGCCTCAGCAGCAGCAGCAGCAGCAGCAGTCTTGATTGTTTTAAGTACAGTTAACCTTCAGTTCCAGGGTGGCTTTGTTTCCATATCTTGAGGCCAGTTCTCAAAATTATGGCAGAATGCTTCATGGCTATAGTCTGGTCATCAAGACTTCTTCCACCCTCTGGTGGGAGTTTCAGCATTTACAAGATAGTTTACAATATATGACTCAGAATATGATCAATATAGCCCTTGAGAAGGAACTAAATGTCCTTGACCATGCTTAATGACTGAACTGTTATTATTTACTCTCCTTTGACTGTTTTCCTTTGTTTCTTCATGTTCTCACTTCTCTAATTAAGCTTATTCTTTGGCTAAAGTTTTTCCACAAACAAAAGGCAGGCTAAGGATACAGGGGCAAGGTCCATGGGATCCTGCTCAGTTTCAAAACGGTATGTGTGGGCTACAGTGACACTGAAATGTCTTCCCTCTCTTCAACTCATTCTTTTAGACTGAGATCTTATTGTATATGAGGAAAATATACCTGTTAATCCACTAAATGTTTAGGTTTTATGTTTAGATTTACACTATTTTTAGAAAATTTAATTTATTCAATGTTAGGACACGGGTGCATGTGTGATAAGTCACTTCAATCATGTCCAACTCTTTGCGACCCCATGGACTGTAGCCCACCAAGTTCCTCTGTCCATGGGATTCTCTAGGCAAGGATGCTGGAATGGGTTGACATGCCCTCCTCCAGGGGATCTTCCCAACCCAGGGATCATATTTTTATCTCTTATGTGTCCTGAACTGGCAAGTGAGTTCTTTAACACTAGTGTCACCTTGGAAGCCCCATCTTCCTTACATTCAGTCAATTATTCAGCAAGTATTCAGTGCATATGTGTGTGTGTGTGTGTGTGTGTATTGGGGGTATATTCAATGTTTACAGTAACCCTCTGAGTAGGAGATACTTTTTCCACTGCTTGAATGATAAGGTGACTGGAGATAAAATGCTTACCTTAACTGAAGTGGGTATTAACATCCACTGTAATTTACATTTCACTACGTTTGCAGACTACTATTTGTCAATATAGACTTTCCAGGTGGCAGTTTTCTTTCATTCCCGTAGAAAATATTTTATTATTTTTTTCAAAGCAATGGTGTAAAATTTGCTAATGATACTAACTAAAATCTACTGCCTTATTTGTTTTTCTGTATGTCACCAGACAGCACATAGCTCACTGATTTCCAATTTAATATATAAAATATATTATTTTATATATATTTATAAAGGAATATTCTTTTTTATTTATAAAAAGAATATTTATATAAAATATTTGTATATATTTATAAGAGTTTATAAAATAAACTACACAGTGATTATTCTAATATAGAATGCTGTGACAGCATATTCTAATTATTGGTTATATTTAACAAGTATTTTCAGTGTGGAACTCTATTAGTACATTTATCACACAAAAGAAGAATATCCATTTTATGAAATATTAAAGACATAGTTAATACTAAAATATACATTATTTCTTTAAATGTGGCAAATATTTAAGATAGTAATACAAAATTGCAGAAAATGCCTTAGTGAAGTGTGTTGGACTTTATTAAATACCAGACAATTTCAGTTCAATTAATTGAAAGTCTTTTTTCTTTGAGATGATGAATTTTCCATGATCTAGAAATTCATTGTGTTTAATTTCCAAATATTTTCTCTTGATAATAATAATAAATAATGACTTCTATGAATTAGCTTTTAACATTACATAGTACAATTTCCCACAATTTAAAAATAATATCAAAAGAAACCTGAATTTGTACTGTTCAAAGGTCAAGTGATAGTCTAGAAAATAAAATATAGTAAAATTAATGCTCCAGTTAATTAAAAGACTATTTAACATATTAACTGCTTCAGTACATGCTTTTTTTCCTAGATGTGGTTTAAGTTCAGAGATTATACTTATGGTTCATGTATTCTATTGAATACAAGGTTGAGAAAAGATAAATAAAGCCATAGGGCCTACTGCTCTCAGTAGACTGTATTAACTAATACTTATTAATCCCAATTGTCTGATTACGGCAGATTTTTCTTTTTCATTTTTGTGATGAGTTAAAAAATAAAAGTGTCATTTCCTTACTAACTACTGAATAGATTAAAGCATCCATGTGGTCAATTTGATCACCTTTCTAAATAATTAGTATTTAGCACAAAACTAAGACACATTTTACTCATAACTCTCCTTTTTCTGTCATGGATATCAGTCCCAATCACCTTCTATCATTATATCATTACATCATGGTGAATGTATTTTAAATTAGACAATAACTTATCTTTGCATTTTAGATAGATGTCTTCATGTCTTCATTTCTCTTGCTGATGAAATTTGATGGAGATTTAGAATTCTTCATGAACATCAGATGTCACCCTTGTCTCTTCAATGAGGAGTAGATTTACCAGACTTTTCTTAGAATACTTTTTTATTTAGTAAATCTTCCATAAAGGTCCAAATTAATTCAATTTATGAAAAATAGGTATAATTCTAATCAGAATGATTCAGTATAAAAAGTATTTCCCCAAGAGTTTGACCTGTACAAATACAATGTAAAAAGATATAATAGATAACTCTGCTGACCTGAATATATACCCCACCTCCAACTCCAAAATGTAAGCTATGCCTCTGGAGAATTTTTATAGAGAACTCTTATAGAACATAAGCACAATCACTGAGATATTTTTTTCTCCATTTTCTTAAAGTAGAATAAGCACTGCAGCCATTGGGATGAATTTTCTTCCTTCTCCCCCAAAACTGGACATAAAAGTTTTTGATGTGGTTGGAATAAAATATTGACATTGGAAATACAAAGTTGACTGTGACCAAAGTTGTCAAACCTTAATAGTCTTTATCTGTAGTGTCTTTCACAAATCTCTTTAGGTAAAAAGAGTAATCAGTGTTGTTTGATAATGGAATGTGGTCAAACAAGGTGATATAGTGCAGTATTCATCATTTTTTTTTGTGTCTAACACAAGTACCATAATTGCTTTTAGGTTTAATTGCAAGTATTATTGGTGAAATTTCCAGGTAACTGTTCTTTTAGTTTTTAGTTTTAGTTTTCAATATAAGTACTTAAAAGCTGACTAGGATCATTCCAGGTATTATATCTTGCAAATTACAGAGGTGCTTACTCAAATGAAAATTAAATTGATGAATTTGATGACTTTATGAACTTTTTCTTTTTCTCAATTTTTGTATACAAAACATGTTTTGTATACGAATGTGTTTGTTTTGTTAATATAAACCTTTGGCCATTGTACTGGGAAAGTTGTAATGGGACATCTTCAGATGATTGTAAATGCTTCCAGGTGAATGGAAAATAAACAGTTATCATCAGATATACAAACTCACATTTAATTTGTCTTAGGTTTGCATTTTATGGTTGTGTTTCTAGATGATAAAGTCTCAGGGTTAGAGGAGACCATATCTATAGGTGACCTGAATTTTAGACTTTTTTATACTAGACCCAGTGGTCTTATACAGCATGTGTTAAGAACTCCAGGGAAGGAAATCATCCTTCTTCTGAAGAAATTTGATTCTCTTATGCTTGCTGAGATGAAAAGTTTTGCTTTTTTCAAAAATAAAACAAAAATTCATCTTATCATCACACACTTATCCCATTCAGGATCACACAAAAATTTCTAAAATTTCACTCATAGTGTAACCGTTGAAAAACCTGATGGCATTTCTTTTCTCCTGATGCACATCTCCTCTTTCTGATCTTGATCTAAATTTCTAAACCATTCAGATTATTTTCTCAGAATAGGTTTCCTGATGTCTCCTCTGTGTTTTCCCTTTCTCACCCAGAGCTGAGTACAGTAATCCCAGTGGTCTCTTATCAGTGTAGAGGAGAAACTGCTGCTGCTGTCGCTTCAGTCGTGTCCAACTCTGTGCGACCCCATAGACGGCAGCCCATCAGGCTTCCCCGTCCCTGGGATTCTCCAGGCAAGAACACTGGGGTGGGTTGGCATTTCCTTCTCCAGTGCATGAAAGTGAAAAGTGAAACTGAAGTCGCTTGGTCGTGTCCGACTCTTCGCGACCCCATGGACTGCAGCCCATCAGGCTCCTCCATCCATGGGATTTTCCAGGCAAGAGTACTGGAGTGGGTTGCCATTGCCTTCTAGACTACCAAATTCATTGCTGCTGATAAAATTCTAAGCATGAAACTGACAACTTTGTTAATGCCCATTGCTTCTGTCAGGCAACTTTTCTGTTGGGTTTCCTGCTTGCCTGGACACAATGATAACTGCCTGCTGCAAAGTCTGTTTGCCAAATTTAGTAAACTAATACAGATTCAGGGCAGTGTTCAGTGTAACTGATTTCTTAAGATAGTATTCTCTCAGAACATTATTTACTCTGATTTAGGAATACAGCTTGAGATCTTCTCAGTTGGTAGATTTTGGAGCCTTGTGTTTGACCTGAAGCAGATTTTGTATAAATTCTTCTGATTTCTTTTTTAATGTTTTTTCAAAGTTCTTTATTTCTTAATGAACTTTCCTTCTTTGGGCTAGTGACATACACATCTACCCAGAAAACATAAATTGCCAACAGTATTCAGATGTTGTCTCCTTTCAACTTTGACTCACACCATTGAAGATGTTTTCAGAATTCTCAGTCACTCGACTTGGCTTTTGGAGTACCTGTGAAGTAAAAAACACTCAAAGGTTATATTCCAGCTGACACTATTATTCATTAAACAACAACAACAACAATAACAAAAATTCTTTCCCTCCATCCCAAGAAAACAGTAATATCTATTAAAATAGTTTAGAATTCACTTAAGCAACAGCATTTAAAATTTAGCAATGAAACATTCCTCTGGCCTCTCATCTGTTAACATTTTTGCTATAGTCCAAATTTCAAAGGGAAACCAATACAAATTCTAACAATAATTAGGAAATATTCTGAAAAGCACACACATTTAGAAGTCCATCCTTACAGTATGTAGGGGTGTGTGTGTGTGTGTGTGTGTATATATATATATATATATATATATATATATAAGAGCAGAACCGTGTGATCTTATATACAAATTAATTTACAATCTCACCTTATATTAAGACAACAAATCATATATTTATGCTATTTTTACATTATTTAACTTTTAGGATGTAAATATGAGGCATAAGGCTTCATAGGGCTTCCCTTGTGGCTCAGCTGGTAAAGAATCCTCCTGTAGTGCGGGAGACCTGGGTTCAGTCCTTGAGCTGAGAAGATTCCCTGGAGAAGGGAAAGGCTACCCACTCCAGTATTCTGGCCTGGAGAATTCCATGGACTGTATAGTGCATGGGATCGCAAAGAGGTGGACACGACTGAGTGACTTTTACTCACATGACGTTTAAGAGTGATCTTTCTTTCAATTGCCTTATTTTTCCTTCTTGTATATCTCTTTATTTTCCTTTGTCTCTATATTCTTAGCATTCTTATCTTTCTGCCTCTGAGATGATATCTCCTTTTATCTGCAAAGTTGAATGAGGGTGGGAGAGAAATGGGAAGTGGTTTCTCAAGAGAGAGAAGATGAGGGAATGTAAGATAGTAGTAGTCAGCAAGTGTTATAACATTCTGTAGCAAAACAATCTGACACTTGTTGTGCATTGGATATTGCCTAGCAATTTATTGTAGAACTTATTTGTGGGTGGTTGGAAATGATATGCAGTGAATTCTACCTAGGAAGAAATAGCTTTATTTATTTATTTTTTTAATAGTGTGAACAGAATTGGCAGTGTGGTAATGTGGAGTAGGTGGTCAATGAATTTGAAATGTTCTCTGCAACATATGGGTTTTGGATAGGCATTTTGGCAGATTCTATTTCTATCATAAAAACTCACTAGAGTCTTTAGTTTATAGGAAAATTATTTTCACTTAAACAAGAAAAGCATAGCAATGAGAAGAGGAGTGAGTGGTTAAAACTGGGAATAATGTTGGAGAGGGATCTGAGTTTTGTTTGCTATTTAAAGATCTCTTTAATCAGAATGCTAGTCCTTTTTAAATTATTAACTTTCAAAATGTATTCAGTTTGTTTATTTTAAAAATTTAATCCCAGTATTACATTTGGCTCTACGCAGTCTTATCAAGTTTTTCTTTTAATTTTTAGCATCAAAATTTTGTCTATTAATTATTAGATGGGCTAAGATGTTATATACATCTTCCTTGGAGCAATGCTAGTTTTTATTTTTTTAAACAATGTATTATTTTATGCTCTCAGATGTCATGTTTCATCTTATTCTCATAAGTCTATACATTCCCATCACTTAATGTCAATAGATGAGGAAACAATGGAAACATTGTTTTTGGACATTTAAAAATAAAAAAATTAAAAAAACACATTTTTGGGGGATTGCCATATTACTGCAGATGGTGACTGCAGCCATGAAATTAAAAGACACTTGCTCCTTGGAAGAAAAGCTATGCCCAACCTATACAGCATATTATAAAGCAGAGACATTACTTTGCTAACAAATGTCCATCTAGTCAAAGCTGTGGTTTTTCCAGTAGTCATGTATGGATGTGAGAGCTGGACTATAAAGAAACCTAAGCACTGAAGAATCAATGCTTTTGAACAGTGGTTTTGGAGAAGACTCTTGAGAGTCCCTTGGATTGCAGGAAGATCCAACCAGACAATCCTAAAGAAAATCAGTCCTGAATATTCACTGGAAGGACTGATGCTGAAGCTGAAACTCCAATACTTTGTCCTCCTGATGAGAAGAACCAACTCATTTGAAAAGACCCTGATGCTGGGAAAGAGTGAAGGCAGGAGGAGAAGGGGACAATAGAGGATGGGATGGTTGAATGCTATCACGAACACAGCAGACATGAGTTTGGGTAAGCTCCGAGAGTTGGTGATGGACAGGGAAGCCTGTCTTGTTGCAGTCCATGGAGTCACAAAGAGTCGGACACAGCTGAGGCACTGAACTGAACTGAACCAATACTATTCACAAAGGAAAATGTATATACATTTGGCTTTGTTCATGCATCGATAACATTTTTATTATTTTGAAATTAAAATTTGTTTGTGTTCTAGGAAGCAAAATAAAAAGTATGACATCAAAGTTTTCATATTGAAATATTAGTTTCAAAGCTGACAACAAATTATAGTGAGAAGAATGGTACTAGTAATTTGATCACATAGGCAAGTTTTATCTCTCAGAAATTATCTATGTTCCACATTTTTGGCCCTGTTTAGTAGCATTCTGCAACAGCTTAAACTTTAAAACTTGTTTAACTCTTGGGTTTTTTTTAACCACTTTTATAGATCATACAGAGCTCAGGTGTGCAAAGCAACTATATGCATGCTTCCATACAGTTAAGAACATCTTCCTCAGGATTATAAAGGAATCCATATCTCTTCTTGGTATAGATTTTTTTTTAATAAATTAATTTTTTTATTGAAGGATAATTGCTTTACAGAATTTTGTTGTTTTGTCATGCCAAATGTTCTCTAGCAAGAAGGGAACCAGTGCAGAGACCTACTCTCTATCCAAAAGGAGACTGATATAAGAAACCTGAGGCTGGCTCAAGTATCATGTAAACTTTGGATAACCAGACAATACTTTATTTTACAAGAGTACAGTGTGACATATGCTGAAGTAAATAACTGTTGTAGTTAAGTCAGCATCTCCACAATTTTGTAGGAAACCAAACTTCATTTTGTTTATTTTCATTGCTGTTGAAATACACTGACACATGAAAGCAAGTTGATCAAATCTGTTTCAAATTGCAGAGTGAAATTTAAAGTGCTGGGGAAGAGATGAAAATAAATGAATTGCATAAAACACATGCTTAGTCTTTGATTTTTTTTTTTTTTCAGTGTAGTCTTTTTAAAATTTTTTAGGTTAGAAATGGGTTTTTCTCCATTCAATTTTCAGGTGTTTAAAAAAGGCCCCTTTCTATCTATTGATCTAGACAAGGATTTTATGTAAGAAAGAAAAAAAATTAAGATTAGATACAAAAGGACCAGTTTAAAATCTGAAACTGAGCATGTAAAAACAGCATTAGGAAATAGTTTGGTAATACTGTTTACAGGGACTTTTTTTTGGGGGTGCTGGTTTGCCTCATATCACAGGTCAATAATTAGTTTAGATACATGAATAATATTACTTTTTTCTCCTCAATTTATTATAGCTCATTCTAAACAAAGTTTTGTTGTTCTTGTTGTTGTTTTTGTTATTTGGCCACGCCACATGGCTTTGTGGGACCTTATTTCCTTGACCAGGGACTAAATTTTGGCCATAGCAATGAAAACGCTGAATCTATGAATTCTAACCATTCGACCACCTGGGAGATTACTGAATAAAGATTTTTCAAACAAAAAAATAGGCAACAGTTTGAGATTTCTTGGAATAGATGCTTTAATCTGGAAGGAATACCTACAGCTTTTCAGTTGCTTATATATTAAATTTGTGGTATATACATACATGAATATTCATGGAATGTATATGACTAACTCTGAACCTATAAAAGTTGCAATGACTTCATTTTCAATTTATTTAAACACAATTTAAGTGTTTTAAAGTGAACAGTAATATCCTTGTGATCATAAGTAAATGCACATACATAAAGACAGAAGATTGTGAAAGATGGGGTATGAATTGAGTACTTGCATTTTTTTCCTTGTAAGATTTCTTCTCTTGTGACAGTTTAAATCCAATATATAGGTGTCAACTTGCAGAACAATGTACTTGGAATTAGACACATGATGCTTGTTAACAGTAAGAAGGCTTGTTAAACCACATCTCTGCAGAGCTCACTGAAAATATCCATTCCTGAGTAGGTGCATCAAATAATGAACATAGTCCCTGTGTGTGTTTGTTAAACTCAAGCAGTGCCTTCAACTTTCCCCATAAAACATTTTACATATCTGGGGCAATTTACACATTCAGCCTTCAGTTCAGTCAACATCATGCCAGATTATTTTTACTCAAAAATTGAGCAGAGGCCAAAGAGAAGCAACTAAAATACTAAAAGTGACTACAAGTTTGGACACCAGGATTGGTATGGAAAGGGTTGTTAGCCTGAGGAAAATAGAATGTAACTTAATAGTGCAATTCAATTATCTGACTAAATTTTGTATTCTAGATATCAATTATTTTTAATACTGAGGGAATATAAAATAATATTTTAAATTAAATAAGAGATTATATAATTTATACATAGAAAAAGAATGACTTCATGAGTACAACAACAAATGTAGTAATAAAGAAAATTTTCTTTCCAAAGAAAGGCACATTAAAAAAATCCTTCTGCTTTTCCTGGCTTACATTTATGCTAATACGGAAAAGGCCTGTTAGTAATGGTTCTCCTGCACCCCATAAGATACTCCAACTCTGAGTTTTGAATGCAGTTTGTACTGGGTCCCAACCTTTTATATTTGCTGTCAAACTGGACTTGACAGTTCTATACCTATATTCTCCCAGGAATAGTTCAACAGCAGAAGATTATTTGATATGTAGTCTTATGTTCCATATGTAAATCATGGAAATAGTTTACTGTTTTTAAGGAGAAGTGACTACCTGAAAATACTCTGCAGAGTGATATTTATGTTTCTATGGGAGCAGCCCCCATTTTAGTGAGTTTTGCTGGAATTTGGTACCCATTGTCACATCTTGAAATAAAAGCATTCAGAAAAGGTTGACCTTATGTGAATAACATTTGGACATAGTTCAGAAGAGAAGCTGATTTCTTATATATACAGATACTGAATTGCTCTTCCTCACTGATACCAAAATGTTTATTTTAGGACCTGTCTATCTACCTATCTATATATCTATCTTTATTGATCAAAATTAAGCATGTTAGCCAACTTCAAAATTGCAATTGTCAGCACTTCAGGAATTTTTATGCAACATTTTAGACAAAGATAAATGTATTTCTTTAAATTGCTGCACCAAGAAGTGATTACCCAATTTATCCCACTTAAGGAAAGATTTCTACTGATGTCAGCCTTCAGATAGGACTCTCTAGTCATTGAGAAGGTCAAAATACTCTTTCCTAATGGTATGATTATAGAATACTAGTTGCATCAGTTTTGGTGTCAGTTTTGGACATTTTGGATCAAAAAGGAAAATAAACTGCTGCTGAATTTTGTTTCTTTTATTTTTAAATTTATTTTTAATTGGAGGATAACTGATTAACAATGTTGTATTGGTTTCTGCTGCACAACAACATAAATCAGCCATAAGTACGCACATATACTCTCCCTCTTGAGCCTCCTTTCCACTCCCATCCCATTCCTCTAGGTCAACACAGAGTATCTGACTGAGCTCCCTATGCTATACAGCAGCTTCCTACTGGCTACCTATTCTACACATGGTAATGTATGTATCTCAGTGTTAAATTTTACCTAATGCCATTAAACTGGCCTTTCCTGATAGCTCAGTTGGTAAAGAATCCACTGCAATGGAGGTGACCCTGGTTAGATTCCTGGGTTGGAAAGACCTGCTGGAGAAGGGATAGGAGGCTACACACTCCAGTATTCTTCATCTTCCCTTGTGGCTCAGGTGGTAAAGAATCCACCTCCAATGTGGGAGACCTGGGTTCAACCACTGGGTTGGGAAGATCCCTGGAGAAGGGAAAGGCTGCACACTCCAGTATTCTGGCCTAGAGAATTTCACAAGCTGTATAGTTCATGGGGTAGCAAGAGTCAGACACGACTGAGCAACTTTCACATTCAATGCCATGGAACTAACAGATGCAAGTCTTGCATTCTAACTCAGATAGGAGTTCAATATTTCATTGCTTTTGGAACTTGTGGGTTTTGGATCATTATACTATTCATACAGCCCATTTCTTAGAAGTTATTCCAAATCTTTGGCAATTGAAAAGCAAGCAGAAAAAGTAAACACCCTTTCATCTTCCTTGCTGCTGCTGCTGCTAAGTCGCTTCAGTCATGTCTGACTCTATGCGACCCCATAGACAGCACCCACCGGGGGGAAAAATATCAGCATTTTATCTTCCATTATGGTAGCTCACCTGCCTCTTGAGAAATCTGTATGCAGGTCAGGAAGCAACAGTTAGAACTGGACATGGAACAACAGACTGGTTCCAAATAGGAAAAGGAGTATATCAAGGCTGCATATTGTCACCCTGCTTATTTAACTTCTATGCAGAGTGCATCATGAGAAACGCTGGACTGGAAGAAACAGAAGCTGGAATCAAGATTGCAGGGAGAAATATCAATAACCTCAGATATGCAGATGACACCACCCTTATGGCAGAAAGTGAAGAGGAGCTAAAGGGCCTCTTGATGAAGGTGAAAGAGGAGAGTGAAAAAGTTGGCTTAAAGCTCAACATTCAGAAAACGAAGATCATGGCATCCGGTCCCATCACTTCATGGGAAATAGATGGGGAAACAGTGGAAACAGTGTCAGACTTTATTTTTTTGGGCTCCAAAATCACTGCAGATGGTGACTACAGCCATGAAATTAAAAGACGCTTACTCTTTGGAAGAAAAGTTATGACCAACCTAGATCGTATATTCAAAAGCAGAGACTTTGCCGACTAAGGTCTGTCTAGTCAAGGCTATGGTTTTTCCTGTGGTCATGTATGGATGTGAGAGTTGGACTGTGAAGAAGGCTGAGCACCGAAGAATTGATGCTTTTGAATTGTGGTGTTGGAGAAGACTCTTGAGAGTCCCTTGGATTGCAAAGAGATCCAACCAGTCCATTCTGAAGGAGATCAGCCCTGGGATTTCTTTGGAAGGGATGATGCTAAAGCTGAACCTCCAGTACTGTGGCTACCTCATGCGAAGAGTTGACTCATTGGAAAAAACTCTCATGCTGGGAGGGATTGGGGGCAGGAGAAGAAGAGGACGACCGAGGATGAGATGGCTGGATGGCATCACGGACTTGCTGGACGTGAGTCTGAGTGAACTCCGAGAGATGGTGATGAACAGGGAGGCCTGGTGTGCTATTATTCATGGGGTCGCAAAGAGTCGGACATGACTGAGTGACTGAACTGAACTGAACTAGACTCATGGTAGCTGATACTCAGGTTGTAGACCAAAAATGATTTGCATAATTCTAGCTCATAATCCGTTTGGAAGGGTGATAGTCAGTTCCTCACTTTAACTCCTTTCCTTCCTGGGCTCAGCAGTATTTTTGTCCTGCAGTAGCTGACCTGCTCAGCATAACGTTTGGGTGAGACTATAATGGTTGGCCAGATCCCAGATCTCTGGTCTTCCACTTTTCTGGAACACCAGAAATCATTCATTTAGAACAGTAATATCCGTCTCTGAAAGTGGCCGCAATAACTAAGCAAAATAACCAAAAAGTAACATTGGCACACAGTATAGTTTCTGGTGGTCACTCAGGAATATTTAGCATTGCTTATGTAATTATGTTTAAAATTTAATGACTTGTCATTATAATTTCCTATTCTGCACTATTCTGAGTTATGAACATGCTACTGGTTTGAGCATTGTAAAACTATGTTAGAATACTAATAGTTAGGTGGACAGCCACATTTCTACATCATACCCTTTCTAAAAACACCACTTTTTAAAATGCCACTAAGGTTTCTTTGCATAAAAGAGAATAAATTATCTCAGAAACATAATATTATTTTTCATATTTCCATTATTATCATTACAGATAAAAATCAATGCAGAGACTACTTTTCTCATATTTGGCAGTTGTGGTTTATTACTTGATATCCAAGCTAAAAATCTGAAATTGATTTCCTCTGTGAAGTGAGTTTTAGCCAACCATCTGCTTGGGAGAGGGGAAGACAAAACTCATTCTTTCCTATGGCTGCTTCTCACTGCTGTTAGGAGGCTACTGGGAACCTTAAAACAGGGTTGCCAGGTTTAACTTTTCAGAATATGGAGTAGGCATATGTGTCTACCAGGGATTTGAAGCAGGAAAGTTGTACTTAGACCAGTGGGACTAAGTTATTAGATACTGACGTTGCTGAATGCCATAGATATGAGCACAGATGTCACCACCATGTCCTGCTTCTCATTTCACATTCAGGATTCAGCAATAAAAATTTGCATGATCTTGGATATATGGATCACCTGGGAACCTAGGTCTAGACTTATATGTTATTTTAATACCTGGATGGCTTAATCCAGTTGATTGAAATTTTCAGGATGCATACTTTAGAAAAAAATGGCTTTGGTGCTGGCTACAAATTAAAGGAACATCTAGGGAAAGAGATAAATTCTGGAGCTGAAGAATTTGCTCAGCTTCAGAAAAGGTTGGCAGCTTTTCTGTTTATGGAAAGCTCAATTGTGAAAAATAATTTCTAGTATTATGGAGTTTGTCATTACAAAATAATAGAAAATAAAGTGAAAAAGCAATTAATGCAATATTAAGTATTTAAATCTGATATATGAAACTAGGTTTTGAAATACAGAAAATACTTAACTCGTGTCCTAAAAGACCACACACAGAGTTCATAGGAAGAGAGCATAATGTTAAAGATGTTTTCCTTTGGAATATAGAAAAAAATATTATAAGCCCTGTATTTATTTTCTCATATTTATGAATATTTTCTTGGCTTCCTGGCTTCTTTTCTTCATTTATCAGAGTCTGTGTAGTATTCATGCATTAAATCTCTCTGCTTCTACACAACTCACAACTTAGTCACATGTATACTCATCTGGATTTTAATCTCTTACTGTCTTTTTCTCTCGCACCCCATCCTATTCCTTTTGTCTCCCTTCCATTATATTACCTAATACTTACATATAAATAATTTCTATACTGTCTGCTTTACTTCACATAAACTTTCAAATATGTTGCTATAAATTTCAAAGTAGAAAGGTTTTCCTCCTTGTACGTGAGTGCAGTTTTTGTGTGTGTTTTTTTTTTTTTTTCCTGGAAAAAGGCTAACATTTATCAACTGAAGCAAAATTGTATTATTTAACCAGGAAAATGTTTGTTACCTATTACTATTTAACTTAAACCTGTTCAGTGTGCATGACCTCTGTAATTATGATTTGAAAGAAAGGAAAAAGAAGAAAAAGAGAAGGGAAAATGAATACAGTAGGGAAGAGGAAGGGAAAGGAGAAAACTGTATGCATTTATATGTGGTTATTCAAGACTCAGAGCAATTAGACATTCACAAGGTTGCATCCAAGTGTTTAAAGTAGGTTCTGCTGCTGCTGCTGCTGCTGTCGCTTCAGTCGTGTCCGACTCTGTGTGACCCCACAGACGACAGCCCACTAGGCTCCCCTGTCCTTGGGATTCTCCAGGCAAGAACACTGGAGTGGGTTGCCATTTCCTTCTCCAATGCATGAAAGTGAAAAGTGAAAGTGAAGTCGCTCAGTCTTAACCAACTCTTCATGAACTGCAGCCTACGAGGCTCCTCCGCCCATGGGATTTTCTAGGCAAGAGTACTGGAGTGGGGGTGCCATTGCCTTCTCTGAAAGTAGGTTCTACTATTTAGCTAAAATAAAGCAAATGAAAACCAACAGTCACATTTTTGTTTCACTCCTTCCAGAGTGTTAAAGAATAATAACCAAAACCATATCCATGTGTTTTCCCACTGCTCTATCTTAATCCCTTCTCTATGCTAATGGGTATCCAGCAAAGTATCTCTTTCAGCTATGCTTACCAACGTTTTCACTTTTGCAGCACCTGTTAAAGAAATGGTATGTGAACAATTCATAACTAGCCATAGCTTAGTTTCAGCTACTTCTCTGCCTTTCAAAACTGATCCCTGCCAGTAAAGGTTTGTTTCAATTCTGGATATTTTCAACTTGGGCTTTGTTTAAAGTCTGAATTGTCTGTCTCAATTAATTCACTGTGATCTAGCAAACCTGACTTTTATTTTCATTATCAATGTTTAAAATATTGGAATATGATAGATTACTTAGATAAAATTTTATTAAACAATAACATATAACTTAAGAAGGTTAAGATAGCCATCTGAGGGACATTTTGTTTCAGTGGCTACAAATGTACTCTGTTTTAAATTGTCACCAATCTCAGACTAAGCAAAACTGATGGATTGCAATTCTTTACATGAAATGCTCAATGTAAAAATTTTCATATTAAAATTAGTGAGATTGTGAGAGATTTCTATTTGTTCATCTAATAGTGCCATTTTTGTTAAAACACATATGAATTTTTTTGCTAAAGTAAAATTTCTATTTTCCTTGATTCAGCAAAATCATATATAGTAGTTTAGAAAGAAACATCCAAGAGACAACTAAAGAAAAGCACAGGCTTACCAAAATAGTTTATATGCTATTTCATGAACAGCATTGGGCATTGGGAGATTGTGTTCACCTATGGCTGATTCATGTCAATGTATGGCAAAACAAATACAGTATTGTAATTTAAAAAATAAATAAATTTAATAATAATAAAAAAATTAGTGATAACCATAATTTGTTTTCTAATAATTTATCCCCATGAATGTCTAAGATATTGCAATGAAATATTTAAAATAGTATTTATTGAAATATTCTAAATTATTATTTACTTACGTAGAAGTCACTTTTATAGCAACAGCATCAAGAAACAAAATGTACTTGGATGGCTATTTGAAGATGAATTCTATCCAAGAGCAGGGGCCACAGTTGGTCCCCTCAGCTACAGCGTTACAGAGTAGAGTACTAGTGATGAAAATAGCTCTCTGTTAGGGAGTCCAGACCTGGGTTCTTTATTGAATGTAGTATTTAGCATACAAGAGTGAGTATAAATTAGAAGAAAGAGATTCTGTTGGGGAGAATTCCTAAGCCTCTTCTTGGGAAGATTTTTTTTTTTTTTCCTCAGATATATTTACACTTGAACATATTTATTGCAGGGTTGTTTTTTTTTTTCCATTGCTTTCTAATATTATAACACTTTAAATTTTGAGAAGTTCCTCATCTCTGAGGAGAAATGATGAAAGTCTCATAGGAGAACATTACTTCAGTGGAAAAGCTTACCCTTAAATGCATTTAAGTGTGTCTTTGGGCTCCAAGTAAGGTCTGTGTGCTGTTCATGAAATAGCATATAAACTATTTTGGTAAGCCTGTGCTTTTCTTTAGTTGCCTCTTGGCTGTTTCTTTCTAAACTACTATATATGATTTTGCTGAATCAAGGAAAATAGAAATTTTACTTTAGCAAAAAAAATTCATGTGTGTTTTAACAAAAATGGCACTATTAGTTGAACAAATATAAATATATACAATTTTGTGGCATTATAAATACAATATCTATATGTTTTACTGTCATTAATGATTATGTGGTTAGAGTTTTTGTTTGTTCTGCTTGTTGTCAATTTGGTTTTGCACTGTCCAAGGCACTAGTGATAAAATTATGAATAAAACCACACAGTTCTCCTTAGAGGGTATACATTTTATGTAATTCAGAATTAAGGATATAACTTTGGATTTAATCTGACCTAAACTGTAATCCAAACTTGGAAATACTAGCCCCATAAAGATGGATATGTTGTAAACTCTGAGCCACAGTGTTCTTTTGGGTAAATACAGATAATAGTCACTTGTGAACCTTAGGTTACATAATTAAAGTAAGGAGCCTGAGAAAAGACTTCATTGCCAGAAGGTGTACAATACTGGTTATTAATACCATTTGATGTATACTAAAATCCTAATAGTTATAGGGGCAGTTTGTACATTGACTTGTATGGGTCGCAAATGTCATCTGCAAACTTCCTAGCAATCCTGTAAGGTGTGTGTAGTCATCCTGATCTACAACTGAAGAATCTGGGGCTTATGGCAGGAATAATTAAAACTCACCCAAGTCTCACAGCTGCTACTTGTCAGATAAAGGACTTGAACCACATTACCTAATGCCAAAGCCCATACGTTCCCACTGCATTTATCTGATCCATAATTCAAGGCTTGCACTCCTTGGAGCATGCATTTTCTCTTTTTTCCTACATGGGAGGGAAACCAATTACACCTCTCCCAGTCCCTAAGCCTGCATTCCGGAAGCAGCAAGACAGACAACTAACTTTCTCATAAAACTGCACTCTGGTTATATAACCTTGGAGCAGATTTTGGCCATCCACATTAAAATAATCTTTCTCTAGCATCATTTTCTCTCTCCCTTGTGTCAGTTCAGTTTAGTTCAGTCACTCAGTAATGTCCGACTCTTTGCGACCCCATGAATCACAGCACACCAGGTCTCCCTGTCCATCACCAACTCCCGGAGTTCACCCAAACTCATGTGCATTGAGTCGGTGATGCCATCCAGCCATCTCATCCTCTGTTGTCCCCTTTTCCTCCTGCCCCCATTCCCTCCCAGCATCAGGGTCTTTTCCAGTGTGTCAGCTCTTTGCATCAGGTGGCCAAAGTATTGGAGTTTTAGCCTCAGCATCAGTCTTTGCAATGAATACCCAGGACTGGTCTCCTTTAGGATGGACTGGTTGGATCTCCTTGCAATCCAAGGGACTCTCCTGAGTCTTCTCCAACACCACAGTTCAAAAGCATCAATTCTTCAGTGCTCAGCTTTCTTCACAGTTTAACTCTCACATCCATATATGACCACTGGAAAACCATAGCCTTAACTAGATGGACCTTTGTTGGCAAAGTAATGTCTCTGCTTTATAATATGCTATTTAGGTTAGTCATAACTTTCCTTCCAATGAGTAAGTGTCTTTTAATTTCATGGCTACAATCACCATCTGCAGTGATTTTGGAGACTCCCAAATTAAAGTTTGACACTGTTTACACTGTTTCCCCATCTATTTCCCATGCAGTGATGGAACCAGATGCCATGATCTTGGTTTTCTGAATGTTGAGCTTTAAGCCAACTTTTTCATTCTCCTCTTTTACTTTCATCAAGAGGCTTTTAGTTCCTCTTCACTTTCTGCCATAAGGGTGGTGTCATCTGCATATGTGAGGTTACTGACATTTCTCCCTGCAATCTTAACTCCAGCTTGTGCTTCTTCAAGCCCAGCATTTCTCATGATGTACTCTGCATAGAAGTTAAATAAGCAGGGTGACAATATACAGCCTTGACGTACTCCTTTTCTCATTTGGAGCCAGTCTGTTGTTCCATGTCCAGTTCTAACTGTTGCTTCCTGACCTGCATACAGTTTTCTCAAGAGGCAGATCAGGTGGTCTGGTATTCCCATCTCTTTGAGAATTATCCACAGTTTATTGTGATCCACACAGTCAAAGGTTTTAACATAGTCAATAAAGCAGAAATAGATGTTTTTCTGGAACTCTCTTGGTTTTTTGATGATCTAGCAGACATTGGCAATTTGATCTCTGGTTCCTCTACTTTTTCTAAAACCAGCTGGAACATCTGAAAGTTCACTGTTCATGTATTGCTGAAGCCTGGCCTGGAGAATTTTGAGCATTACTTCACTAGCATGTGAGATGAGTGCAGTCGTGTGATAGTTGAGCATTCTTTGGCACTGCCTTTCTTTGGGATTGAAATGAAGACTGACCTTTCCAGTTCTGTGGTCACTGCTGAGTTTTCCAAATTTGCTGTCATGCTGAGTGCAGCACTTTCACAGCGTCGTCTTTCAGGATTTGAAATATCTCAAAGGAATTTCATCACCTCCACTATTCCATTCCAAATCTACCCCCTTATATGTAACTTTCCATATAATTTAGCTTCCAGTTTGTGACAGTTAGGGAGTAAAATGGGGCATCAATGATAATTTCTCTGGTTTACCACTTGTAAATTAGCTCCAACCTGGAGAAACCAAGAGGGACCACCATTCTATTTGTCCAATGTTTAGATTCTGTATTAGATTAACAAAGTAGTGAGCACAAAATCGAAAAACAGTCTGCCTCAATATATAGATGCACACACGTTTACTGCTTAAGACCAGAGTAAAGTCCCTACATTATTAACACAATTCGATCTGTATTCAGTCAACTGCTTAAGCTGTGTAGTGACAGCTTCCACCTTTCTTTGCTCCTTCAGACTAACAGAGATGAATAACTGGCATGTTCTCTTTATAACATTTAAATATTCTATTTTTTATTCAGGGGAATCTGTGGATAAAAACATTTTATTTTCTCCTGAAAATCCTTTGGTCAGTGCCCAGATACAGAAACTACACATTTGGGAGGAAATGTGCTGTGTAAAACGGTTTGTTCAGTCCCAGAAAAGTAACTGTGCAAAGGAAAAGGCTTTTATAAACTGTAATGCAAATTTCGCTATCATGGCAACAACCAGTTATTTCCTGTAGTTTCTTGTTGCAGCCAACATCTTAGAAACTGACTGCTAGGCTAAATTTTTTATAAAGAAATAAAGAGAAGTGATGATAAGCAGAGTGTACAGTCGGTGATTGAACTCGAGGGTGGGGAAGAAAAGTATATAAAAAAATAGAGCAAATAGAAATGAGACACAGAATAGCTATTATGATTTCCCTCCAATTTTACTGAGTTTTAGAATCAATTTTCTGAGAATTTCTTGTTCATTTTTAACCAGCTTTCTGTGATACTCTGATAGTTTATTGCTTTTAAAATATTTTTTGTTATAACATTTAAACAGCATGTAAGCTATAATAAGTGGAAGGAAGTGGACTATCAGTCTGGTTTCATAGTGTTGTAGTTATAAACAGGAAAGTTTCAATAATTTATCTTAAAATTCACATAAAACTCATAATTGATAGAAAATATATCTTAATCTTATAAAGTAACTTAAATAGACTCAAAGTAGAAAGGCAAGAAAAGAAGCTATTGAAGAGAGATGCAAGTAAAAATATTAAGATTCTTTAGCTTCAATCAGGGCTTTCCTGATAACTCAGTTGGTAAAAAATCTGCCTGCAATGCAGGAGACATTGATTTAATTCCTAGGTTGGGAGGATCCACTGGAGAAGGTAATGTCTACCCACTCCAGTATTCTGACCTGGAGAATGCCATGGACTGTATAGTCCATAGGGTTGCAAAGAGTCATACATGACTAACCAACTTTGACTTTCACTTTAATTAAAAAAAAAAAAAAAACAAAACAACAACATCCTATTTAAACAGCATATGCTAATTTAAAAGTTTACAGTTACTCTCTGCATCTCAGTGATGTGTTTAAACTGAATGATTCATGCCCTGACCCATAATTTCATTTACTTTCTTTTCAATTCCACTTTTCTTGCTTGCTTCATACCTTTTTTTTAAATTTGATTTTATTTGCTCACATTTTTGAGGTCATCAGTTTCTTTCTGAATCTAATTATTAAGGGTTTGTCCCTCTTTATTAGTTTTTGTACTGTTATACTAGTACACATTTTATTTTTAGTGTCTCCTCACTCCATTATTAGGGGCTTCCCAGGTGTCTCAGTGGGTAAAGAATCCACCTACCAATGCAGGATATGCAGGAGACACCAGAGATGTGGGTTCAGTCCCTGGGTCAGAAAGATCACTCGGAGGAGGAAATGGAATCTGACTCACTGCTCCTCACCGCACACTGTGTGCTGAACCCATGGCAGTCAAGGCACAAGCAGGGAAGCTGGAAGAAAACTCTAAGAACCCTTAGGAACTGCTGACACATTTATTCTTTCCTAACTGGCACAGCAGCAAGGCAGCGATAGCCACGCTGCATTCTCTCCCCTGGTGGTTGATCCAGCGGATACAGCCTTCAGTTCAGTTCAGTTGCTCAGTCGTGTCCAACTCTTGGCAACCCCATGAATCACAGCACACCAGGCCTTCCTGTCCATCAGCATCTCCCGGAGTTCACTCAGACTCATGTCCATCGACTCCGTGATGCCATCCAGCCATCTCATCCTCTGTCGTCCCCTTCTCCTTCTGCCCCCAATCCCTCCCAGCATCAGTCTTTTCCAATGAGTCAACTCTTCTCATGAGATACACAACCTTATGCAGCCATAACTTACCCATAACGTAGCTGCAAGGGCTTTTCAGGTGGAGCTTATATATGTTTACAGAAGAAAACTGGCCCATGGCCAAGCAGGTACATTGTAACATATATGTGCAGGGCTATGTGATTTCAGCTGTTACATAACCATGTGATTATAAAACTTGGGGCGAGAGAGCCTGACTACCACCATCTTGGCTAATTTGCTCTTTCCGGATAGCATCCCACTCCAATATTCTTACCTGGAAAATTCCATGGATAGAAGAGCCTTGTGGGTTACAGTTCATGGGATTGCCAAGAGTCATACATGATTGAGCACACACACACTACCACACACCCTCTCTCATTCTACTTAAAAAAAAAAAAAATCTGGCAATAAAACTATCTTTCTGTTCTTAGGAGTGTTGAACTCTGATAAACTAAAATTCCCAACTGACTGTAGTTTATTTTCTTTGTTATTTAAAATATGAGCAGCCCATGCCTTTTGAGGATTCCTATCACACACAAGCATGCATCAGTTGTTTCCTATTTATCAGAATTAAACTAGGAGTAAGCAGTGCTCTATTTATTTCTACTTTCTGTGAGATAAAATTTGACTTCAAGGCAAGTCTTAAATTTTATCAGATATTCTACTTTTAGATAACTGAGTCATCTAGCAGTTTTCATGATAATTAATGTACCCATAAGAACTGCCAGCCTCAAACCGAATTAGAAAAAGCATTTTCCACGTTGCAGGCTTTTTGGTAGAATATCTGTCTCTATCGTTTCTTTGTCTAATCAATTGTTCTCTTTGTATACTTGCTTGAAAAACAGTGTCCCTCCCAGCAACTTGAGTCTAGTCATCTTACTCCAGTTTTCCCTCCTGCTCCTGTGGTCCAATAGTTATCAAAGTAAGGACTGGGTTCCCTTACCTGCTTGGCCATGGGCCAGTTTTGTTCTGTAAATATATATAAGCTCCACCTGAAAAGCCCTTGCAGCTACGTTATGGGTAAGTTATGGCTGCATAAGGTTGTGTTATGGCTGTGTCTGCTGGATCAACCACCAGGGCTTGCTGCTGTGCCAGTTAGGAGAAAATAAATGTGTCAGCGGATCCTACGGGTTCCCAGCCCTCTGGGGGTCTGGAAGATCAAAACCGTTTTCACAGAAAGGCTGAGACATTATTTGCCCAGAGAATCCCATGGACAGAGGATCCTGGTGGGTTACAGTCCATGGGGTCGCACAGAGTTAGACATGACTGAGCATCCACACACATATCATCATTCTGTAATTTGTAGAGAGGAGTTTGCCAAAGAACGTGTCATGTGTGATAACTTCATTGTTCTGATCACTAATGGGATGTGAACTTGGCATTCTTGTGTTTAAAATTTTTCTGTTTAATGTTAATATAGTAAATACTGATAGATATCACACACATAAATGCAGTCTCTTTAGTGTCCTCCGTATTTTTTTAGTGTAAAGAACTCCTGAAACCAAAATATTTGAGAACCGCTGCTATATATCAGTCCAGGTAGCATTTACCAAGTCTCAGCAATAACTATAAAATATATATAGTTTGTGTAAATTTGCAAATATATTTCACTTATTTTTCATACTTGAAATTATAAGTGTACATCTTAAGCTGAAGTGGTTTTATCAGCCCATTCTGTGATACAGTCTCCTAAAATTGACCAGTATTTCTTAAGCATTTTTTTCATTCTTTAATACACCCATTATATCTCTAAAAGTCTTTTTGCCTGACGACAGTTTAATCTGTTTATTAAACACTGTTTAGAGAAAGAGACATTTGTGCTTATTTCATTAAAGTGTATTAGCAGTAATATGATTTTAGCCAACTGCCATCACATTTTGATAAAAATAAATAACTTGTATTTGGAAAGTTGATTTGAAACACATAAGGGCATAATATAGATTAACTTTTGCTTATTATCTCTGTCATTATTGTAAACATGTGATAAACAACTTTCATTTTTCATTGCTTACTATTATGTTCAGTACATTTTGCATGACTAAGTTAACAGTCAACATTATTTTGATTTAAAATGCTGAGAAACAGAACTTTTCAGTAGAGTTAAGTTTAGCACATTACACATTTATATGGCATGTCAGGATTAATAAGAATTTAAATTTATAGCAAAATTAATAGTGGCATCTTTGCTGCATCCATTAAGATGATTTAATAAATCAAAGATCCAGGTCAATCAACAATCAGATTATAATCATTATAATTTCAAAGTCTTAAATTAGGAGGATGGATATAAATCTTTAAGTTATTCTGACATTTACTTTATGCAACCAGTAATAGTGTATTTTAATGACAATAGCAGATATTAGATATGTTAATGAACATATTTTTATGCAAGCTTTTAAATTTAGTGTTTCTCTTATTAAAGAAATAAGATGCAAATAAAATAAACTAGATTTCTCTGAACCATAAAGATATTTCTTGTTTACTTAATAAAAGTGTTCATTATACTCAGTTTTAGAATTGGTTTAATAGCAATATAATTATGTCATCACAGGCTGAATGTTTTCTGTTTCTACCCTGTCACCTTTTTTCTTCTTTTTGGTTTCAATATGGCTGCACTAGATTTAAGTTCCATATATTAACTCTGTCTTCTAAGGCAGAAAGTAGTCTAAAAAAAAAAAGTATGATTTATTTATTAATTTTCTAAAATAGGAAGAATAATTTTCTAAAACAGACTTCTCATACCTAATGACTCCCTGTCCAGAAGTGTGTCACATGGCCATCCCCTAGGGCAAGCAAAATTTGGAAAGTGACTATCAGCTGGTAAAAACGAGATTTGAATAATTGGCTTATACCTCTTAGTCCCCTTCTGGGCTGAGCACCTTGACATTGTGAAAAATATTCTGGTTCTGTTAGGAAGAGAGGGGATCATTAGTGTGGAATAGGAAACATCATTTGCCATAATAGATAAGAATAGGGGCATACATGGGATGCTCAGAAACCTAGAGGGTAAAAAGACAAGTCCAAGGACCTGGGGGAGGCACACAGGAACGGAGGCTAACTGACACAAATATGGGAGGTGGAGTAAGAATTAGTAAAGACATGTTGAAAAGCATTCAGAAAGATATTATCTGGGGCCTTAAGTGATATAAAAAGTCTGAAGTGATTTCAGTAATAGAGGTCAGTTTTCATTCTATAAATTGTATGTGTTAGGCAATTAATATGTATTTCTCTGCACCTTTGTGTGAGTATGTTTCAAGACTCAAACAGTGCTAAGATTAAACCAGTAGGAAACATGCCCACATAGGCATATCATTGCATTAGGTCAATGAAGTGCTTTCACACACTCTGATTTCCTGGCACATTTAGAGTGGTGTGAGGAGGCTGTGTCCTTTTCCTGCTAGTTCTCAGGGAAGACTAGAATCCTCATTGCATTCTTTTTTAGATTATAGTATCAAGTCTCTGGTGGGGCCTTCTTAAATTCTAAAACACAGAACAATTAAAATCACTGAACCAATTGTCTTGGGACCTTGCTGACTTTTTTCCCTCTGAAACTACACTTAGAAATTACACAGTTGAAATCAAACACCTTTTGAAAAATTGCATTTGACGTGTAGTCGTTGTTAAGACTTGGCATTTTCCACACAAATTTACTTGAGATTCAATCATGATTTGTCAAATACTTCAATAGTATTATAATCCCATTAGATTAACCTATTGAGTTTGGCTTTACTTAGCAATGGTGAAGCACGATAATGAATGTATATTGCATTATTGCCACAGTTCTCTACTTAAAAAGTGTTTGCAAACTTTCAGCTAACATAGGCTCCTTGTTTCCATTGTTGTTATGTGCAGAAGAGCTTGGAATTTCATTTCTCTAAGCAAGTGGCAGTGATTTCTAAGAAGTTCAGTTGTTTCAACAGTATATGATTTTGTTGGAAACAATAATGTGAACTTGACTGTATCTGTCACTCTCATTATTTATTTCTGCAAATAGAAATTGATAAAGTTATCTGGCCATAATTGGACTCTTTTCCATAGGGAAAGCCATAATTGGAGAGCAACTGCTAGCTACGGATAAATGAAGATACATTTCTGCCCTTAGAAATGTATTGTGTAGATATGATGTGTTATTTATACATTCATTTTATTAATATTTATCTATAAGTATTTTAAAATTTTATACTCTTTGCCTAATAATGCCTCCTTGCTTGGGAATGATACTTACTGTTGAATCAACATATTTCACCTTGGCAATATTAACGGAGATGTATCCTAAGAGACATTACATGTAGCTGACTATCATAAACAAAGTGGATAGACTTCATGTCAAAACATAAAGATAGAATACTATTTTGCATAAATCTAGTTTTATTCACATGACCCATGCAGTGGGTAGTTCTCGCAGGGACAGGTGAGGAACAGGCTGCACTGACCAGAAGTCACTGCTGACTATAAGCCACTGTGGCAGCCCATGCATTCTTACAGCACTGACAGTGACATGAGACAGCAATGGCCATTCTTTGCCTAAAGAATCCAGATATCTTCCCTTAAATTCAACTGGAAATTCAGAAAATAAAAGTGTAGGACAATAAGTTAGAACCTAGTGTCTAATACTCACCTTTTTTTCATTAACCTAAACAAAATAACAATATTTGTGTATATGAATAACTTCTTTTCCTGAGGATGGTAAATATACCTCTGGAAAAAAAAATAACAAAGGACAGTTTGTCTTAAGTATACATCTTACCTTGGGGGAATAATCACATGGGCTTTCATATTTACTTATTCAGACCCTCCCATTCTAATTCCAAGAAAGTATCAGTATATCACCAAATTTCTTTTCCCATTTTCCTATGTGCTGTTAAGTCGCTTAAGTCATGTCTGACTCCGTGAGACCCCATAGACGGCAGCCCACCAGGCTCCCCCATCACTGGGATTCTCTACGCAAAAACACTGGAGTAGGTTGCCATTTCCTTCTCCAACTGTCCTATGTAAGCATTGCTAAAAAGAAGAAAAATAGAGAGGTGGCTGGGAGAAGGTGGGCAATCTTCAATCCTTTCTAAACCACTTAAACATCAAAATTAATCTGTTGGCAAGAGACAGAAAGATACAGGCTGACCTCAGGAATAAAAAACACCTTTGGAAGATGCTTTCTAGAACAAAAAATGGTACAACCCATCTTGGATGAGCTAGGATAAGAATAACTCAGATATCTAGATGACACCACCCTTATGGCAGAAAGTGAAGAACTAAAGAGTCTCCCGATGAAAGTGAAAGAGGATAGTGAAAAAGTTGGCTTAAGACTCAACATTCAGAAAACTAAGATCATGGCATCTGGTCCCATCACTTCATGGCAAATAGATGGGAAAACAATGGAAACTATGACAGACTTTATTTTGGGGGTGCTCCAAAATCACTGCAGATGGTGACTTCAGCCATGAAATTAAAAGATGGCTGCTCCCTGGAAGAAAAGTTATGACCAACCTAGACAGCACACTAAAAAGCAGAGACATTACTTTGTCAACAAAGATCCATCTAGTCAAATCTATGGTTTTTCCAGTAGTCATGTATGGATGTGAGAGTTGGACTATCAAGCAAGCTGAGTGCCAAGGAATTGATGCTTTTGAACTGAGTTATTAAGATCTTTTTTTTTTTTTTTAATAGATCTTCTGTGTATTCTTGACTCCTCTTCTTAATATCTTCTGCCTCTGTTAGGTCCATACTGCTTCTCTCCTTAATTGTGCCCATCTTTGTATGAAATTTTCCCTTGGTGTCTCCAATTTTTTTTTTTTTAGAGATCTCTAGTCTTTCTCATTCTAATGTTTTCTTCTTTACTTTGCATTGATCACATAGGAAGGCTTTCTTATCTCTCCTTGCTATTCTCTAGAACTCTGCATTCAGATGGGTGTATCTTTCTTAAACTGAAGACTTTAATTGAAAAAATGTAGAGAAAACTACTAGGCCATTTAGGTGTGATCTGTTATGACTATACAGTGGAAGTGACAAACAAATTCAAGTGTTTAGATCTAATGAACTACGGATGAAGGTTCACAACACTGTACAGGAGGTGGTGATCAAAACCATCCTCAAGAGAAAGTAATGCAAAAGGAAAAATGGTCATCTGAGGAGGCTTTACACACAGCTGAGAAAGTAAAACTGTGGTGCCAGATTCAATTTGAAGGCCGTTCAAGTGCATGCTCACTAATGCAGCACTGTAGCTCTGCAGGATAGCAATTATTATACCCAATATTTATAAATGAAAAAAGCAGGGCTCTGAAAAGCATAGTAACTTATCCAGGGTCTAACAAGTTGTATGTGCTTAACCCATATTAGGCTACAGCTGTGCCTAATCCCAGGCTTTTCCCACTGCAGAGCTCAGGAAAAACCTGTCTTAATGAGATGTGGGATTCAATACAGCCTTATCCCTTAATCAACAATTCTCACAGCCTGCAATTAAAAATTATTTTGTCCAGGTGCATGTGGTCTGTGAACTATGTATCACTTTTACTTTCTTCATTTTATAAGTTGTCTATTTGGTAGATAAAAATAATAATTTCATTTATAATAAAAAATGACCAATATTTCAATAAATACTGGGCTTCCCTGATAGCTCAGATGGTAAAGAATCCACCTGTAATGCAGGAAAACCTGAGTTTGATCCCTGCTTAGGTAAATCCCCTGGAGAAGGGAATGGCTCCCCTCTTGACTATTCTTGTTTGGAGAATCCCATGGATAGAGGAATCTGGTGGGTTTCAGTCCATGAGGTCACAAAGAGTCTAGTATGTTGACTGGCATGAATAATGACTGTTATTCACTTGCTCAATCATGTCCAACTGTTTGCAACACCATGGGTGGCAGCACGCAAGGATTCCCTGTTCTTCACTACCTCCCAGAGTTTGCTCAATCTCAGTGTCCACTGAGTCGATGATGCATCCAACCATTTCATCCTCTGTTACACAATTCTTCTCCTGCTCTCAATCGTGCTCAGATTTAGAGCCTTTTCAAATGAGTTGTCTCTTCACATCAGTGTCCAAAATATTGAAGCTTCATCATCAAGTCAGTCCTTCCAGTGAATATTGAGCATTGATTTCCTTTAGAATCAACTAATTTGATCTTGCAGTCCAAAGGTTGAAAACATCATTTCTTTGGTGCTCACCCTTCTTTATGGTCCAACTCTCACATCCCTACATGGCTACTGGAAAACTATAGCTTTGACTATATGGACCATTGATAGCAAAGTGATATCTCTGCTTTTTAATACGATGTCTAGGTTTACCGTAGCTTTTCTTTCAAGGAACAAGTGTCTTTTTATTTCATGGCTGCAGTTGCCATCCTCAGAGATTTTGTAGCTCAAGAAAATAAAATATGATGTCACTGTTTACATTGTTTCCCCATCTATTTGCCATGAAGTGATGGGACCAGATGCTATCATCTTAGTTTTATGAATGTTGAGTTTTAAGCTAGCTTTTTCACTCTCTTTCACCTTTATCACTAGGCTCTTTAGTTCCTCTATGCTTTCTGCCATAAGAGTAGTATCATCTGCAAATCTGAGGTTATTGATATTTCTTCTGGCAACCTGGATTTCAGCTTGTGGCTTCATTCAACCAGGCATTTCATATGATGTATTCTGCATATAAGTTAAATAAGCAGAGTGACAGTAATACAGCCTTGACCTACTCCTTTCTCAATTTTGAGCCAGTCTCTTGCTCCATGTCCGGTTCTAACTATTGCTTCTTGACCTGCATACATGTTTCTAAGGAGACAAGTAAGATGATCTGGTATTCCCATCTCTTTAATAATTTTCCACAGTTTGTTATGATCCACACAAATCAAAGGTGTTAGCATAGTTAGTGAAGCAGAAGTAGATATTTTCCTGGAATCCTCCTGCTTTTTCTATGGTCCAACAGATTTTGCCAGTTTGATTTCTGTTTCCTCTGCCTTCTCTAAATCCAGCTTGTACATCTGGAATTTCTTGGTTGAAGCCTAGCTTGAAGGTTTTTGAGCAATACCTTGCTAGCATGTAAAATGAGTACAACTGTGTGGTAGTTTAAACATTCTTTGGGATTGGAATGAAAACTGACCTTATCTAACCCTGTGGCCACTGCTGAGTTTTCCAAATTTGTTTGCATATTGACTGCAGTACTTTAATTATGCATAGGTTGTAATTACTGAGCTTTCTTAATACAGACCAAAATGTTATTTTCTTTTATATTTAAAATTACATATGCTAACGTCAGAACTCAATATTAAAATTACTTAAATGCGATCTGTAAACTTTTCCTGATTTCTTCTTTCACATTCAATGAAGATACCTCAATTGTACATATTTATGAGAATCAAAATATAGACAGCAGGGAAAAATCTAATGGGGATATAGATTTGTTAACTAGATAGATTAAGTTTTCAATTAATTAAAATACCTCTAAATCTCCAAGGTCTTTTGTGTTTTTACTTATGTGAACCTAAACCCATCTATTATTTATAAAACTCAATTTTTCCAGATGCAGAATTTCTAATATATTTAGTGAATGTTGTTAACATTAAATCAAGAAATAGCAACCAAAAATTACCTACTCTTACTTGAAAATGTATCCTTAATATAAGTGTATCATCTAATAATACAAAGCTATTTTCTTATTTGCTGCATCTCACTCCAGATTCTGTTTTAAAGCATGAGGTAAGGTATATGGTGATTGCATCCATGAAATTAAATGACGGTTACTCCTTGGAAGGAAAGTTATGATCAACCTAGATAGCATATTCAAAAGCAGAGACATTACTTTGCCGACTAAGGTCCGTCTAGTCAAGGCTATGGTTTTTCCAGTAGTCATGTATGGATGTGAGAGTTGGACTGTGAAGAAAGCTGAGCACCGAAGAATTGATGCTTTTGAACTGTGGTGTTGGAGAAGACTCTTGAGAGTCCCTTGGACTGCAAGGAGATCCAACCAGTCCATTCTGAGGAAAATCAGCCCTGGGTGTTCTTTGGAAGGAACAATGCTAAAGCTGAAACTCCAGTACTTTGGCCATCTCATGCGGAGAGTTGACTCATTGGAAAAGACTCTAATGTTTGGAGGGATTGGGGCAGGAGGAGCAAGGGACGACAGAGGATGAGATGGTTAGATGGCATCACCGACTCGATGGATGTGAGTTTGGGTGAACCCCGGGATTTGGTAATGGACAGGGAGGCCTGGCGTGCTGCAGTTCATGGGGTCGCAAAGTCAGACATGACTGAGCAACTGAACTGACTGAACTGAACTGGAGGTATCTGGTGGCCTCATTTTTTGCAGTCAATCTTAACTCTGCATATTTAGGTACTATACGATATTGGACAGATCAGATAACTCTTTGGAGTCTCAGTGTTCTATAAAATGAACATAAGAGTGTTTTCCAGTTTTTAATAACTCAGGATTGTATAAAATTAAATATATGTTGTTACTTCTATAATTTTATTATATCTCATTTTGTTTTTCTTAAAACCCCTTATTATTTCACAAAGGAAATAATTATTTTAAAGTTTGCTATCAGCAATAGCAGTCACCTCACACCAATAATTTTATGAAGCTTTCTTATAAAAAGCTTGTCATCCAGTTAACTTCCATTTCTATGGAGAATATAGGAATATGTTAAGAGGAGAGGAAAATTAGTTCGGTAATTAATATAGAACTATTTAGCCAGTCAATGATAACAAGGTAGTATATAGAATACAGTTTTGCAAATGTATTTTAAGATATATATTTCAACTTTTAATGATTTGCCATTATTATGTTTAGAAACAGGACAAAATACTCTTTTAATATATTGCCATCAGTGATTACACAATATAATCCACTGATGTCTCCTTAGAGTGTATGCATTTCCTAAATCAAACATGTTTATGATTCCAGAAGTATATGCAGACATTTTGACAGTGAGCAGAACTTATTGATCCATCAAAGAACTGTAGTTTTGTTATTAAACAAATAGAAGATCCACATTTGCATGGCTATTTTCATGTTATTTTCAGTGACATTTATCTTTTAAACAGAAATGCTAATTTTTATCATAAAATGATACCGAAATATATTCTCTGTGATTCACCCATCTCATTTTTCCCTTTTCATTGTATTTATATTTCTGTCTCATTTATTTTTCTCATGCTTGGTCCTATATCATTTATGTCCCTTTGTTGACTTCAGCTTCCAAATTCAGAATCTATGATCATCTATTCAGCTGAAATGCCAGGCCCCATGAGCATTTTCACGTATATTGTTTATTACTCACAACAATTATAGGAATTAAGGTCCACTGTCCACATTTGAATGTAGTATGCAGAAGGACTTCCCTGGTGGCTCAGATGGTAAAGAATCCACCTGCAGCGCAGGAAACCTGGGTTCGATCTCTGGGTTGGGAAGATTCTCTGGAGGAAGGCATGAAAACCCACTCCATTATTTTCGCCTGGAGAATCTCCATGGACAGAGGAATCTGATATGCTATAATTCATGGGCTCGCAAAGAGTAGGACACCACTGAGCAACTAAGCATAGCACAACACATGTAGCAAGGCAAGAAACTGAACTCAGACCCTTTAACTCCAAGTGTAGAGTTCCTTCCACTGCAACAGAGATGCCCTGAGATTCATTAATATTATTTGTTTGTTCACTCGTTCATTCATTCACTCACCACTCATTGGTGATCAAAGACAGGAATCAAACACTATAGGTTGTAATGACTGGTGCTAATGAGTATTTGTGACATTGGGGTCAGTGTTAGAGGCACACTGAGTGGCAGTTAACAGTTTGTGTCATATAGCCCCCAAGTCAGCATCCAACATGGGTTCATCACATATTCTATCAAGCCTGTTCATCACACATGCTAAATAAACTTCTATGGCTTTGGGAGCTGTTAGACTCTTGGGTTTAAAAATGTGAGTAAGACAAAATTCTTGTTTTTGAAGAACTTTATAAAGGCTATCAATGAAGAGGGATTTGAGTTCTGTGACAATCAGGATCATTAATATAATCAGTCTCCCTAAATGGCTCCCCTAATATTCTGATATCCCTCAGGTTCCTGGTAATTCTGACTCTTAACTGCCCTATATTTAGACTCTCTTTTCAGTTATATTACTCTTAAACCCTTAAACTAGTTAGAAACATGCTATGTAAAATTCATATTTACTCCTCATGATTCCCCCAAATTTTATTGTTTGTATATGGCTCCTTTGATAGATATAAATCTTCAAGCAAATAAATTTTATTTTTTGTTCTCATTTTGCAATCTATACTTGAGTCAGGGGGAATACTAGACCACCCTACCTGTTTCTTGAGAAACATGTATCTGAGTTAAGAAACAACAGTTAGAACTTGACATGGAACAAACAACTGGTTCAAAATTGGAAAAGAATATGGCAAAGCTATATATTGTTACCTTGCTTATTTAACTTATATGCCGACTACATCAAGTGAAATGCCAGGCTGGATGAATCACAAGCTAGAATTAAGATTGTCAGGAGAACTATCAACAACCTCAGATACACAGATGATACCATTCTAATGGCAGAAATAGAGATACAACTAAAGAGTCTCTTGATGAAGGTGAAAGAGGAGAGTGAAAAAGCTGACAGAAAACAGCAAAATTCTGTAAAGCAATTATCCTTCAATAAAATATAAATTAATTAAAAAATAAATCTCAACATTCAGAAAGCTAAGATCATAGATCATGGCAAGTAGAAGGGGTAAAGGTGAAAAAAGTGACAGATTTTATTTTCTTGGGCCCCAAAATCATTGTGGACAGTGACTTCAGCCATGAAATTAAAATATCTTTGCTCCTTGGAAAAACAACTATGACAAATTTAGATAGTGTATTAAAAAGCAGAGATATAATTTTGCTGACAAAAATCCATATACGCAAAGCTATCCTTTTTCCAGTAGTCATGTACAGATGTGAGAGTTGGAATGTAAAGGATGCTGAGCTCTGAAGAATTGATGATGCTCAATTGAATGATGATACTGAAAAAACTGTTGAGAGTCCTTTGGACTGCAAGATCAAACCAGTCAATCCAAAAGGAAATCAACCCTGAATATTCACTGGAAGCTTTGATGCTGAAATTGAAGATCTAATAGTTTGGTCAACTGATGCAAAGAGCTGATTCATGGGAAAGACCCTAATGCTGGGAAAGAGACTGAAGGCAAAAGAGAAGGGAGCAGTAGAGGATGAGATGGTTAGATAGTGTCACCAACTCAATGGGCATGAATCTGAGCAAATTCCATGAGAGACAGAGGACAGAGGAGTCTGGCATGTACCGGTTGCATAGAATTGGACACAATTTACTGGCTGAACAACAACAACTTAGAGTAGATTATACTAAAGAGTCCTTTTCACTTGACATTTTAAAATGTTTTATATATAAATAGCAAAAATGGAATGAAACTTTAGAGTTAATATAAATGCAATGTGAAAAAGATAAACTCTTTTCTTTGCATTTTTGAGTGTGCAAATTTTTGCCTTGTATTTTGACCCATAATTATCAAGTGCATAGTGACTTTCTCTTTAAAGAGAAACTAACCAGAAAGAGAGTATTTTGCTGATACAAAATGCTTATAAATACATTCTCTGAGTTTTGTATGAGCTCAACCCTATTTATTTTGAAACTTCAATAGATATTTATTTTTTCATGGGGTCATTCTTTTAGGGAAGCATGAGATTCTTGAATACATCCATAGTGCTTAAGAAGATCCATTAATTGTGCATTGAATAGAAAGAGAGACTTGTTCTTCATTTTCCCTATCCCTTGAGGCTCAACACTAATGTTTAGAGCTTTATTAATTGGCATTCGAAGCTCTTCTTATATAGGAGGATGACTTATGCTTCCCTTTCCCAAGATACAGAACTGTACAAGCAAATGAACAAGAAAAAGAGAAGGTAAATGACAAGTATTGCAAAGATGTTCCCTTTAATTTTTTTTTGTTTTATATAAGAATATAGTTGATTTACAATGTTATGCTAATTTCAGGTGTACAGCAAAATGATTCAATTATATATATATACTTACATTTTTATGTCAAATTCTTTTCCTATATAGATTATTACAGAATATTAGGTAGAGTTCCCTGGACTATACAGTAGATCCTTGCTGATTATCTATTTTATATATAATAGTGTATATATATTAATTCCTTGAATCCTGCCACTTTGGGAATTTGCCCATTTTTGAGGGGCATATATATTTAAATATATGTGTTTGTGATCTAAGAATTAATGTACATACCAATAATTTGTTTTTATTCAATATAAAATAGTCTCCATTAATCCTCTGCTTGTCAGACAGGTATATTTAATTTAAAACTATCTGTGCTGTGTTCTCTACTCAGCATAATTTTCCTTTTTATTTATTAAAAAGTAGAAGGTATTTATTGACAAAGCAGTAGTATCTATTCCACATTTTATCTGGCCCATTTCTCAAAGTTGTACATTAATTAGAACATTTAGTATTTGAATAAAGCAAAGCTTCTCTGGTGGCTCAGAGGTTAAAGCATCTGCCTCCAATGCGGGAAACCCGGGTTTGATACCTGGGTTGGGAAGGTTTCCTGAGAAGGAAACGGCAATCCACTCCAGTATTCTTGCCTGGAGAATCCCATAGGTAGAGGAGCCTGGTGGGCTGCAGTCCACGGGGTCACTAAGAGTCGGACACGACTGAGTGACTTCCCTTCCCTATAAAGAGAACAACAGTTAACATTATAAGATGACAGTACCTTAACATATTTTAAATGCAATGAAAGTTTGGAAGTTCTATGTCTTTTTCCACAGTTTGCTAATAAAATGCAAATGTAAGTATGTCCAGACCACAAATAAATAAGAATATTTGATTCTGTCATGGGCACATGGTTATATTGCGGTAGGTTGCTATATTTTTATATTTGAAATTTCAGTGATTTGTGGTTGGCTATAAAGAAAAGGGACACATAATATGGCATAGTTTACTAACCCCAATCTTTAACTCAAGTTTTCTGCTCCTTCCTATCCCTAAGCAAACAGGTAGCTCTGTAAGTAAGTTAGTTAGTGTTAGTCACTCGGTCATACCCGACTCTTTGTGACCCCATGGACTGCAGCCCTCTGTCCATGAGATTTTCCAGGCAAGAATACTGGAGTGGGTTGCTAATTCCTTCTCCAGGGGATCTTCCCAACCCAGGAATCAAACCCAGGTCTCCTGCACTGCAGGCAGATTCTTTACCAACTGAGCTACAAGGGAAGCCCTTTGTAAGTAAGCTCCATGCAAATAAATGCTACTTACTAGAAATGAGAGAGAGAATCCTAATAAAAGAAATCTTTTTGCTGGTATTTCTTTAACTGAGATAACTTCCTCTATGCTACACCCAAGAAGATGTGTTTAACTGAAATGCTATAAAAGGTAAACTTTACAGTTTATCATTTAGGCCAGTGACCCAGAAAATCTGAGGGTTCTTCACTGCTACTAGATTATCAGATCCTCATCATTCTGTTTGGATAACTACAGCAGTTTTCTAACTGAACTCCCTGCCACTAAATTCCCACCCACTGAGTCATCTTCCACATTTCTACTAAATGAAATAGTGTTCTATTTCCTCAGTTTTGTACCCATCTATATCTATTATCAGCTACAGTATAATCAAGTGCTTAGCCTTGTGCCAGATAGCCCTTAAAAACTTGATAGATTAATTTTTTGTCTCATTCTCTCCCTCTATCTTGGTCAGTAAAAACTCTAAAGTAGCCAGGAACCATTAGACACAAATGAAACTCAGTCCTGCTATCAGTAACATAGAGTGCACTCATCATTTAAGAAACAACGTGAGTCATCTCTAGAAACATGCCCTTACCCTCAGTTAACCTATATCCATCCTCCTTCCACTTATCCATAGCAGTTATATAATTTGTACATAATTGCTTTATTTGTTTATGTGACTTGTACATAATATACCTTTAAAGTAATCCACTCCTTCAATAAACATTATTCAGCATTAATTGTGTGTTAATCACTGGTCTTAGTTCAAAAGTACTTTGGATCCCTGCCAGCCTTCCCCAATGGCATGGATCTCCCACGTCTGGAAACATGTCCATACTTTGCATTATTTTCAGTGTTGTTGCATTTCTGTTCCCCAGTCACACAATAGCTCCTTCTACCCCTGTGCCAGCTCCTATCCCTGCAGAGCTTAGAGGATGCTGTGCCAAGTCAGTTCTTCACAAAAAATGGAGCTGGCAGGGGTGCTGTGCCTATAGATCTATTTGCAGGTCCTCACTTTTCCTCTTATTCATACAACGTAAATCATTATTTGTCTTGTCTGACTGGACAAGTGACTATTGGCAGCCATGAAATGCCAATTGTATTCTGAATTTCTATCACCTGTGTGCAGATTAAGTTAAAAGAAAAATTGTTGAGATCTAGAATGTTAAGCATCAACAAATAAGAATTATATCATTCTAAGACTAGAAGAAAATTTACACTTGAAACAATGAAATCCAAACTCTCCATGAGCTGGACTCAAGGTCACATAATCAGGTGAAATATACAGAAAACAATAACTGTGAAGGTGTAGGATCAGTTCAGTACAGTTCAGTTCAGTCTCTCAGTCATGTCCGCCTCTTTGCGACCCCATGAATCCCAGCATGCCAGGCCTCCCTGTTCATTACCATCTCCCGGAGTTCACTCAGACTCACATCTATCGAGTCCGTGATGCCATCCAGCCATCTCATTCTCAGTCGTTCCTTTCTCCTCCTGCCCCCAATCCCTCCCAGCATCAGGGGCTTTTCCAGTGAGTCAACTCTTCGCATGAGGGTGGCCAAAGGACTGGAGTTTCAGCTTTAGCATCATTCCTTCCAAAGAAATCCCAGGGCTCATCTCCTTCAGAATGGACTGGTTGGATCTCCTTGCAGTCCAAGGGACTCTCAAGAGTCTTCTCCAACACCACAGTTCAAAAGCATCAGTTCTTCAGTGCTCAACCTTCTTCACAGTCCAACTCTCACATCCATACATGACCACAGGAGAAACCATAGCCTTGACTAGATGGAACTTAGTTGGCAAAGTCATGCTCTGCTTTTGAATATACTATCTAGGTTGGTTGGTCATAACTTTTCTTCCAAAGAGTAAGCATCTTTTAATTTCATGGCTACAGTCACCATCTGCAGTGATTCTGGAGCCCAGAAAATAAAGTCTGACACTGTTTCCACTGTTTCCCATCTATTTCCCATGAAGTGATGGGACCAGATGCCATGATCTTTGTTTTCTGAATGTTGAGCTTTAAGTCAACTTTTTCACTCTCCTCTTTCACTTTCAGTAAGGGTGCTGTTATCTGCATATCTGAGGTTACTGATATTTCTCCCAGCAATCTTGTGTTTCAATTCCAGCTTGTGTTTCTTCCAGTCCAGCATGTCTCATGATGTACTCTGCATATAAGTTAAATAAGCAGGGTGACAATATACAGTCTTGACGTACTCCTTTTCCTATTTGGAACCAGCCTATTGTTCCTGTCCAGTTCTAACTGTTGCTTCCTGACCTGGATACAGATATCTCAAGAGGCAGGTCAGATGGTCTGATATTCCCATCTCTTTCAGAATTTTCCACAGTTTGTTGTGATCCACACAGTCAAAGGCTTTGACATAGTCAATAAAGCAGAAATTGATGTTTTTCTGGAACTCTCTTGCTTTTTCCATGATCCAGCAGATGTTGACAATTTGATCTCTGGTTCCTCCACCTTTTCTAAAACCAGCTTGAACATCAGGAAGTTCACAGTTCACATATTGCTGAAGCCTGGCTTGGAGAATTTTGAGCATTACTTTACTAGTATGTAAGATGAGTGCAATTGTGTGCTAGTTTGAGCATTCTTTGGCATTGCCTTTCTTTGGGATTGGAATGAAAACTGACCATTTCCAGTCCTGTGGCCACTGCTGAGTTTTCCGTTTGCTGGCATATTGAGTGCAGCACTTTCATAGCATCATCTTTCAGGATTTGAAACAGCTCAACTGGAATTCCATCACCTCCACTAGTGTTTGTAGTGATGCTTTCTAAGGCCCACTTGACTTCACATTCCAAGATTTCGGCTCTAGATGAGTGATCACATCATCATGATTATCTGGGTCATGAAGACCTTTTTGTACAGCATCTAAAAACACCCAAGGTTTAAAAAGAGTTATCCATGTAGTAAAATGTTTGCACAAAAGATAAATCAATTATTCCTTTTCTAGTGGATTTGTAAAGTCCTTCCTTGAGAAGACATAATGCCTGTATTTTTACCCTACTCTGCTCATTTGAAAAGAGCAACGTGTTGTCTGTAGAGATAGAAAGACTCCTTCTAGCTCTGTGGGTGGGCAACTCAGAAGAGATGCAGCCATTATAGCAATTTTTACAGCTGAACAAGAAGTAGTGTTGACTAATTTTATCTCCTTAAGTTATGAAAGTGTGCAGTTCACACACAGATATATAGACTGCCAAGGAAAATACATTTAACCCATTGACCCATCCCTGCTCCACTGTATGGTCTGAAGAGTTTAACATTTTCAGTTTCAGAGGCAAGTGACTGTGTTTTAAATTTAAGGAATAACAGAAAATTGCATTGCAAACAAACTCCAAGGAATAATTTAAGAAATAATGAGTTTGTTGTGCAGAGAAAACAACACATGATGCTATTATTACTTTTAATTCATGAATGCAAAAATATGTTCAATGTTTATTACAAGTAAATACATGATCTGAACTACATATCCAGTCAACCATACAAATATTTCTAAAATTAATGTATAATTTAACAATTATGAAGTAGTTATTGAAAATGCCAGGAATAGCAATTTCTGTATTGTTACAACTTTTATTCTATTAGTAAAATATATATATTTAACACTGTCACCTTAGATATATGTCTAAATTGGCTTAACAATAGATTTTTTTCAATATTAACTGAAATATTATTGTTTATATTTAGGAAACATGTTTTTCTCCAGTGACTACTTAATCATAGCATTTTAACTCACTTTCATTTGACAAGATTATTCTTGATACCTAACATATATAGTACTTTAGGTTGTACAAACTGCTGCGGCTGCTGCTAAGTCACTTCAGTCATGTTCGACTCTGTGTGACCCCATAGATGGCAGCCCACCAGAGTCCTCTGTCCTTGGGATTCTCCAGGGGTTGTCATTTCCTTCTCCAATGCATGAAAGTGAAAAGTGAAAGTGAAGTTGCTCAGTCGTGTCCGACTTTTAGTGACCCCATTGACTACAGCCTACCAGGCTCCTCCGTCCATGGGATTTTCCAGGCAAGAGTATTGGAGTGGACTGCCATTGCCTTCTCTGGTTGTACAAACTAGCAAGATAAAAATTCTTTTTCTCAGTGATACAAAACCTGTTTCTAATTCCTAGCTGTACATAGTAGCAGGTTTTTTTGAAGGTTGCGTGTGCATTAATACATTATTTCTTTCTGTAGTTACTATGTAAACTAAAAACTTGAATACATATGTATATGTATGTGTGAGGGTGTTTATGAAGAGACTGCAGTGTATTTTCACTATATATTATACATAAGATTTATTTTGAGTAACCTGATTCTGTTTCAGGGCAGATTGGGCATAGATCGCTTTCATGGCTGATATAAACTGGATCCCTTTAAACTGAATACATGATAAATTCCTTCTCTAAGACTTCAGAGGTATGAGCTACCTTTCAGTTGTTCATTCATTTGTGAAGGTTTAGGCTTGGTTCTATGAATTGGGGGAAAAATTGCAACTCATGATACCAAGAAATGAGCATAGACTTCTTGCCATGCAACATTGAATTTGTGAATCTAACCTGAATATGTAATGTGAGTTTCCTAAATTTGTTGGCAAGTTCCTCTTTTATGAAATCACTGAAGCTCAAGGTTCTATTAGATACACATGTTGACACTCCGGTGCCTTAAAAATGTAACTGTTCACTGAAGAAAAATGATAAAACAGATAGAACATTTGTAGAGTTTAACAGTATTTGGAGCCTCTTGGTTACATTATCCAAATTTCATTAGGAACTTTCAAGACATTAAGGTGAAGAATGTATTTATAATTACATAGCCTGTCAGTACATAGTACATATGCAGGATCTAAAATATTAAATAGGTTCTGATAACTTACTGTAGCTAAATACTTGCTCATAAACTGTTGATTGTTATTGGATGTTACTTTTTGTCATTTTCCTGGTGACGATTTTATGCTATAGCATTTTGCTGAAATAAGATAAAAAAAGGATTAATGGATTACAGATCACTGCTATAGTAAGAGATAATACTGGTAATATAACATATTTACATGCTGCTTTACCTTGACTGGGTAGTAAAATATAAAGATGTCATTTGAGTTTATTTTTTGAAAGAACTCTAGACCCCAAGCTGTAGTTGTTTTCCCATTTGATCTTCTAACAGCAGTGTGCTGAATTGGGACAGAAGGCATAGAGCTAAGAAAAATATCTTGGTATTCTCTAGTCTCCATTGAATAGGGATAAATACTAGTTAAAGTAATGGTGTAGGAAGCCTTGAAAGGAAAAACAAAGAAAAGGTAGCCAAAGGTAAATGAAAGCATCGATGTCTTCATGACTTGAAAAGTTAGCCCCAGTTCTCCATGGTAATAGTCTCTACCCTCATCATATGGAACCCCTCCATTCACAGGATGTGAAGGGAGCTTCTTCTTTCCTGGTCTAGGAAGAAATGGTGTGGGGTAGAATGGTGGTGGCTTAAACTCTGAGACAACTGCTAAGTGTCCTGTCGCTTTTTGGTAATTGTTTTTTCCCCAGAAATTCTTATTTATTCAGGAGATTTATCTGAGGGTATGCTCTAATTATAATGTTACAGGGTGACTTTTGTTTGGGAGTCAGAGTTAAAAAAAAAAAAAAAAAAGATGAGAGCCAGAAAATAGGGACCCACGGCCCCAATTGATCCCACATATCAGAACTGGAAATTTAGTCTGCCATTCTTGCCACCTGTCCAGAGCTTAAGTGGAGAGGCAGTTATAGTATTGAGGAAATATGTTCTCTTTGTATCAGTATTTTGAAACAAACATAAATATGTCCCTTATTGATTGAATATTAAGTTTTTTCCCAGTGGAAAATGATCTAAACAAGCATATTGAGATGTAGTCAGGTTATTGAAGGTTACTGAAGTTATTTCTCTGTCTTTGTCTCTGATTCTTTGTATAAGAAAAATCTATGACTCTACAAAGATATGTATGTGTAGGGAAGAGCAACATTTCTTCCAGGAAAGGCAATATTAAGAAACATCATTTTAATGAAAATAGGACATGTATATCTGTATAAAATGCTAATGAAAGCTTTATAAAATACTTTTTAGTTGAAGTAAAGATTGCTATCTGGAAAAAGTTTCGTGACTAAAGTCATAGACTCCTTTTTGAGATTGCATGAAACTGAAGGTTAGCTTCTAGGAAGCAACAGCAGATCAATATGACTCTGCTTATCTGATATTACATTTAGTCCCTATAACTAGTCAAGGGAATTGAATCCTCTTTAGCAGCTAAGTTTGAGCCACCTGAGAGCACACATAAATATAATTTTTAATCCTCCTTTTGGACCCTGTTTCATATCCAAGGAAAATTCTGTTTAAATGAATTTAGAGTTTAGAATTTACCATCAGAATTCATTTTTAAATCTTAAAGGCATTTTGTAAAAACTATAAATTGATGCTTTTGAACTGTGGTGTTGGAGAAGACTCTTGAGAGTCCCTTGGACTGCAAGGAGATCCAACCAGTCCATTCTGAAGGAGATCAATCCTGGGATTTCTTTGGAAGGAATGATGCTGAAGCTGAAACTCCAGTACTTTGGCCACCTCATGAGAAGAGTTGACTCACCCAACAGACTCTGATGCTGGGAGGGATTGGGGGCAGGAGGAGAAGGGGACGACCGAGGATGAGATGGCTGAATGGCATCACGGACTTGATGGATGTGAGTCTGAGTGAACTCTGAGAGATGGTGATGAACAGGGATGCTTGGTGTGCTGCGATTCATGGGGTCGCAAAGAGTCAGACACGACTGAGTGACTGAACTTAATTGATATCATTGAAAAATTTTAAAAAGTAAACAATTTTTTGAGATGTGGTACAATTTCAAATGGTCACATTAAACCTTGCCTCAAAACTTGATTCTTACATGTGGCAAAGCACATTCTTTCATTTATATTTAGAAATCACTTTTCATAAATCAATTCCTATATTCATCCAGTCAGAAGAAAAAGGTCATATTTTTTCAAAGATCTTTCACATTGGACTTATTATTTTAAAACAGAGTTTGGAAAAGGAGAGCAAACTGATTGTTGGAGAATACAAAATGGTGAATGAGCCCAAGATGGTACTTTAAAATACATCAAAATTAGATGCTAAAATTTGAAGTGGATAAATTCTTTTTATTTTTTTTGAAGTGGATAAATTCTTAATCCAATGATTTTATATGTGTTTACTTTTAGCATGAATTTGTTACTGTGATGATTTTACAAACATGCTTTAAGAGTGTGAAAAAGAAATATAATAGGGAACTGTTTGCAGAACATAATATTCGCACACATAGTTTAAGGAAAATTGTGCATCATAAACTATTTTGGAGTAATTTTAAATATGATAAAATTCAGCTAATTTAATACAGAATATATCGGTGTTACTAGTTTTATTTCTTAAAAATGTGATCTGAGTACACATATAGGCTTTAGTCTCTGAGAGACTACATCTTTACATACTTAGGAAGAATGACTTCTTTTTCCAAGGGATTTTCATGATTACATGTTTGTGAAAATAGATGTTGGTTAACAAGATTTTGCCCTGGAGTGGGAAATGGCAACCCACTCCACTATTCTTGCCTGAAGGATTCCATGGAGGGAGGAGCCTGGTAAGCTACAGTCCATGAGGTCACAGAGAGTCAGACACAACAGAGTAACTGAGTGACTGAGCACAACAGGATTTTGAGACAAGTATTCTTGATTCCCAGTGGTATAAATAGCAGTAATATATAAAATGTATTATCTGCCCTCAGATTACAATGAAATTTTACATTTTTTTCATATTCAATTTTGTGAATATTAAATCACAACACTTGAATCAAAGGCACAAACATTATTGTTTTAATTCTTAAAAATAAAAACTAACAGGAAACTATGTAAACATTTTAGAGTAAAAAGTAAAGCTTTTAAGTCTTTGAAGTCATCATATAGTACCATTAAATGTTACTGAAAATCAATGAAATGGCTGTGGTGGGAATTATAAGGAAAAAAAAGTGTTATATTAATACAATAAATGAAAAGCTAAAATCAGTTCACTGAAGGTAAAATCATTATCCAAAAAGACTAATTCCATTCCAGTGAGTAGGTAGTATAATTCCTATGAGTGTAAACATAGTCACACATTTTCATAAATATAGATGATATATCCCCCATTCATTCTAGTCCAGAAGAATTCATTCTCTTGGCAAGCACAATTATTTAAAGGAAATATATCTTTATTTTGAGTGGTCATAGATAACTATGTATTGAGACAACTATAAATTAATGAAATTATCTTTGAAAGTACATTTGCAATAATCACTCTCTTCTGAGATATGTATTCCAGAAGATTTGACTAGAATGCAGATAATAGCAGCTGACTTTTAAAACCTGTCCAGTATCAGCTTGGGGGAAACAGTCCTATTTATATCTATCAAATTCATTCAGTTCTTTATTCTCAGATAATTGATGCAACGATGCATCAGGCACATAGTAGGCTCTGGAGACAGAAGAACAAATGAGAGAGAAGGCTGCATTTACTCCCAGTAAAAATTGCGAAAGGAATAATTGCGGTACAAGAGATTTTGTCAGGAAAACTAGCTGGGAAGTTCAAAAGGAGAAATAGTGAGCTCTCTGTAGTTTTATGAGAAATTCACACTGAAAATAACTTTTGAGATACATTTGAAGAAAGAGTAGAAATCAATTAAAAGATGAGGATTTTTGTTGCTTAACTGGTTGGCTAGAGAAGAAAGTCTTGTAATTGGCAATAGTACACAGCCAGTAGAGGGGGCGGGAGGAGAAGTAAGATAATGCTTTGTGTCTCGGTGTTTTTGTTTATTTGTCTGACTGTTTTTTAAAGAAGTATGTCCATGAAAACCATTACTCCAAAATAGAGTATAATCCTTAAAGTGCAAAATATAAATTATTTCAGTAATGAGTATTAATTACAGACTTGGTTTTTGTGTCTCGGGATCATTAAATTGACAAGTTATGATTTGGGGCTGGAGGAGAAAGTAAAACTCTTAAGAATTACTGGGCTTCCTGATGGCTCAGTTGGTAAAGAATTCATTTGCAATTCAAGAGGCCCTAGTTCGATTCCTGAGTCTGGAAGATCCACTGGGGAAGGAATAGGCTACCCATTCTAGTATTCTTGGGCTTCACTTGTGGCTCAATTGGTAAAGAACCCACCTGCAGTTTAGGAGACCTGGCTTCAATCCCTGGGTTGGGAAGATTCCTGGAGAAGGGAGAGGCTACCCTCTCCAGTATTCTGGCCTGGAGAATTCCATGGACTGTATAGTCTATGGGGACGCAAATCACAACTGAGTAATTTGGGGCAGGAGGAGAAAGTAAAATTCTTAAGAATTATTATAAATACGGGTGAACTATACTGCCAATACTGTGAGCTGAAGAGCAGTGGAACTGTGATATCATGTAAAAAGCTTATATTTAGTGTGATAGCTTAATAACCTGGCCTGTTTGACAGATCTCTTTCTCTCTGGTGTTTCATTCCCAGTAAATTTTGTCATTAATTCTTAATTAAATAGCTTTTCATTTCTGCAGTCACCACTGGCCTATTTATATGACATCAAATATGACATCCCATAATTCTGGAAATCCACTTGATTAGAGTGGAGACACTATAGAGACTGTAATTAATCTATAGAAGTTTATTACCATTGAAAAATAATTAAAATAATTTTACTACTATTAATAAGGTTATTTTGGGTAAGTATAAGAAAATAAAGCCTTATGTTTTAAAGTTATATTTAGTAAGCCTGTTTTTAGTCTTTGTTGGTATAAAACATTCATCCATCTCAAACTTATTTCACCATTCCACCCCCAAAAGCTAAGACATATTCATTACATATTAGGGGCCTCACAGAGTAAAGTGGGAATATAAGAGTTAAAAGTACTTTCCAAAAATAATAAGAAGAAAGACAACCTTAGTAATGATGAGAAGAATACATTTCATGAGATTTACTATTGAGATGGAAGATTTAATGTCAGTTCCATAAAATAGTAGTAAGTTATAATGTCAATATGGAGAAGGAAATGGCAACCCACTCCAGAGTATTCTTGTCTGGAGAATCTTGTGGACAGGGAGCCTGGTGGGCTGCTGTCCATGGGGTAGCACAGAGTCGGACATGACTGAAGCCACTTTGCATGTGTGCATGCATTGGAGAAGGAAATGGCAACCCACTCCAGTGTTCTTGCCTGCAGAATCCTAGGGACAGGGGAGCCTGGTGGGCTGCCGTCTATGGAGTCTCACAGAGTCAGACACGACTGGAGCGATTTAGCAGCAGCAGCATAAAATAAATAAATAAATATATATATTAGTAGATAAATGCACAGTATTACTTCTTGAACGGTGCAGATATATTTACTGTTTTGGAATAATGATAATATGCAACACTGTTTCAAAATATATAGTTTGTACATGTGTAAGTGGAGAATGTTATGTATCATTAAACTGATTTATTACCAACATTTTTGACTCTAGTTAAAGATACCTTTCCTTCTCTTTCTTTATCAGATGCTTTTCTTAAAACAGAATAGAAAATTTGGTTGTAACATTAGCATTTCATTTGCTATGTTAAACACATTTAAGTGTCTGGCCACCAAAGACTTTCATCTTCCATGCTTTCTCTCAAGATTGACATATTATTCCCTATAGTTCTAATGTTGATTTTGTTTTCTATTAAATCCTACCAGACAGGTTATATTCGAAGCCACTGTGAGAATTAAAATGTAACTGAACCCATTTAACCCTTATTGCAATGATATCTGACTGCTTCTTCTTAATTTTGCTTTTTAGAATCCTCTAAAAATCCATAACCACTATGCTACAAGTTATACATTTAAATAGGAATAAAGACAAAGAAGACAAATGCTCTGAAAACTGTTGAGGGTAACATTTTAAATCTGATTATTTCCATCACATCATTGATATCTGATAACTGGTTAGACTGGGAGAGGGGAAAAGGGGCATACATATGCTAAGTCAGTGGTTGGATAGTGGTTTTGAAGCACTGATTTTGGGGAAATGGGACAAGGTGGACGTAAGCATGAAGAAATAATACATAGTGGATTTCATTTATATTTATTGTATTTTTTTACCTTTTCTGATATCCCAATGTAAATATCTTTATGTTTTCTTACTCTAAAATATGGCTCAACTCTCTTCTTTGCACTATCAACAAGTGTACACAGTTAACATTAGATTTTTGAAATTTTTAACAGTATGATTAACTAGTAAACAAAGTAAATATATCAATACACTAAATCCAGAGGTGAATACATATAGTTCCCATAGTTGGCATGCATAAATAGAAAACTCTTTATGTATATTCTAATTACTTCTATAAGTTTCATATTGAAAAATTTATCATTTATATTTTTATCAGAAGTATGGTTCAGCTGTTAAAGTATCCACCTGCAACGCAGGAGACACAGGGGATGTGGGTTCAATCCCTGAGCTAAGAAGATGCTGGAGGAGGAAGTGGCAACCCAGCACAGTATTCTTGCCCGGAAAATCCCAAGGACAGAGAAGCCTGGCTGGCTACAGTCCATAGGGCTGCAGAGTGCAACATGACTGAAGTGATTTAGCACACATTCCTGAATATAGTGATTTAGATTTCTGTGGAATCCACATCCTGCAAAACATAAACATATTTTATTTATTTATTTATTTAATACTTTATTCTACATTATAGTACTGTATTTGTTTTTGCCATACATTGACATGAATCAGCCACAGGTGTACACAATCTCCCAATGCCGAAGCCCCTCCCACCTCCCACCCCGTATCATCTCCCTGGATCATACCGTGCACCAGCCCCAAGTATCCTATATCCTGTATTGAACATAGACTGGCGCTTCGTTTCTTACATGATAGTGTACATGTTTCAATGCCATTCTCCCAAATCCCATCCCACCCTCTCCCTCTCCCACAGAGGCCAAAAGTCCGTTCTATACCTCTGTGTCTCTTTTGTTGTCTCACATAGAGGGTCATCATTACTATCTTTCTAAATTCCATATGTATGTGTCAGTATACTGTATTGGTGTTTTTCTTTCTGGCTTACTTCACTCTGTATAATCAGCTCCATTTTCATCCATCTCATTAGAACTGAGTCAAATTTATTCTTTTTAAGGGCTGAGTATACACATATCCATTGTGTATATGTACCACGGCTTTCTTATCCATTCATCTGCTGATGGACATTTAGGTTGTTTCCATGTCCTGGCTATTATAAACAGTGCTGCAATGAACATTGGGGTACTATGTGTCTCTTTCCAATTCTGGTTTCCTCAGTGTGTATGCCCAGCAGTGGGATTGCTGGATCATAAGGCAGTTCTATTTGCAATTTTTTAAGGAATCTCCACACTGTTTTCCATAGTGGCTGTACTAGTTTGTGTTCCCACCAGCAGTGTAAGAGGGTTCCCTTTTCTCCACATCCTCTCCAGCATTTGTTGCTTGTAGACTTTTGGATCGCAGCCATTCTGACTGGTGTGAAATGGTACCTCATTGTGGTCTTGAAAGCAAGTATATTTGATACAGTCACTAATCACCTGTAAATGATTGATATTAATAATCAGTAAATATGTTTCAGTTGAAATATATCTTTGATATGTTATTATTGCTCCTTTGTTAGAAGGTCATCTTGCTAAGGAAATTATGTTTTAATTATTTTTATTTGGAAGCCTTTTACAGTGTTTGTAGTAATGGTAAAATAGAGTTGCATATGGGTAAATGAGAATTTGGAATATTAGAGTGATTGTTAAAAAATTCCCAGAAAGGCAAAAACTGATACCAGGTCATAAGTGAAACATTGGCACAAATAAGACATATATATTAATACCTTCATAGTGAAAGCCATGGTAACATTGTATTTTTGTTATTTTTGCTGGTATCTGGATGTTGAGTGATCAGACTATTTTCCCTAGAATTGCTGTTGGAATAACTAGGTAGCATTCATAGTTGTTGGAAAACAACTAAAACCAATTAGCAAATTGACTTTGATGTGTGCCATCCTTGAAATTGACATTGAACTCCCCCTGAGGAGATATATGTTATTTCTGAGCATTTCAAATGAAATGTGAACACCAAGGACTCACATTTTCTTAGAAGACAGGCAAAGGACACAGTAATTTTAAATCAACCTCTGGCAGTAGAAAAAACAATGAGCTAAGAGTCCAAAGATCCTTCTGCTTACATTTAGTGAAGTACTCATAGAAGTATGCCATTTGTGTTTATTGAATCTCATTTTCCTCATCAGATAAGTGCTTGGAATGTAATTTTGCTTCTGTTCTGACAGTTTTGTTGATTAACAGAAATTAACATCTGATAACATTGATTGCTGACTACATTATGATTTTGTTACAGATGAGGTACATGTTCTTCATATAGGAAAAAATAAAGATATTTTATTATCTTTAAATCATAGCTGAAAATTCTTTTAGTGACACCTAAATCATAGATCCTCATTCATGGACAGCAACTTTCTGATAAATGTTCATTTCATCTCTGAAAATAGTTTTGTTCCAAAAAGATAGTTTATTAAATGGCTAAATAAGTTCATAAAAATCATTAGACTATTGTCATAATTGAAACAGCAAAAATATACATATTTACTTCTATTTTAAGTTTTTTTTTAGAGAAATAGCGATTGATAATTCCTTTCTTGTCTCAAAGAGTACATTGTTTTCTTTCTATTTGTTGTTTTCATTTAGCAAATATATTGTGTCAGTAGCCACCATTTCTGCCATTATCAATCGTGTTTTATTTCTAGGGCTTATCTGATCACTTTTCTTCTCCATGGGATCGGTGGCCTGTTCTTGCTAATTAGATAATTTCAAAGAATTTGACCTATCAGTACACACTGGATTTGAATTAGGGTGGTTTTCAAGAAGTCCATTTGTTTTCACAGTGTATTTAAAAGAGAAAAGATCAGCAATTAATAGATTTCCTGGGTAAGAGTTCACTTTTAAGTATAACTTTAAAAAGAAAGGCTGAAATACTTTTCCTTTATTCACCTTACTGACAATAATTTGTTAAGCTGTCTCTTAGAAGGAAATGGCAACCCACCCCAGTATTCTTGCCTGGAGAATTTCATGGACAGGAGAGCCTTGTGAGCTGTAGTCCATGGGGTCGCAAAGAGTCGGACACGACTGAGTGACTAACACTAACATTAACATGCATAAAAACAAAGAAATAGATGCTCAGGTACTTTTGCTATATATTTTCTCTTATTTTATTCTCACATGCTAAATATGATCTTCATATAACTGTTTTTAGAAGAAATATTGAGTGCCAAACCTGCACCCTTTACATAGGAATCTATGCCAAGTCACAGGTTTTCTTTCTTTTTTTCCCCCTTTAATAATTCTACTGTTATGCATCCCATATCACACTGAGTTTGCCCTTGGTATAGATGGAAAAGATTTAAGTGAAAGTTTAATTATAGCCATTTAGAGGCAACTTAAAAACTCCTGTCTAATTCACTGCCGTTCTAAAGTAGAGTTGGATGAGGATTTGAAAATTTTAAAACTACTAGTAGATAAGATGCTTACAGGGAGGCTTGTACAGTTTGACATTTTTCCAAGGAGAAATAAAAGAATCTGGAGGCTTCATAATTAAAGTCTAGGCCTAGGTTAAAAGTTTAAATTAAAGGCCTAGGTTAAAAGTTCAACTCCTTTAGTTGTGCCTTAGAATTTAATGGCTTAATTGACTAGCTTTATATTTATCATTTCTGAGACAGCCTTCTAAGAACCTTTTGCTATACTTCTGATTTGGGACTTTTTTGTTGTATGTGTTTTCAGAGAGAACAGTTTTAAATTATTAAAATAATTATATCATTTAATTTCAGTTCTGAAAATAAACCTTACAAAGTCTTGTAAAAGAAAATTATCTTGAGTTATTGTGAACTCATTTAGAATCTGCTTCAAAAACAGACTTTAAGTTTGATATTTAAGTTTTCTCTTATTATTTGAGAGCATATATTTTAATCAAATATTTTATGTCACTATAAAACAAAGAAATAGATGCTCAAGTACTTATGCTATATGTTTTCTCTTCTTTTATTCTCACATGCTAAATCTCTATTTTTTCCCATGAGTTTTAATCCTTTATGAATTGTGAGATGTAAATTTGTCCCCTTAAAAACAGAAGTTAAAGACCTGATTAAGTTGAGGAATGAAAACATTATACTTAATAGAGAAGCTATTGCCAAGACAATGGTTTTCAAAAGGAAAAATATTTTAATCAGTATTTTAAAATATAATTTAAAATTCTAGTTTCCAAAGAAATAAAATTATTTTTCTACAGGTGTGAGACGAGGTAACTAAATAGTTTTGCAAGCATTATGTGCACTGATAGAAACATTTCTTTGAATTTCTCTTATTGAAGGTTGACATGAATATTTCTTTCTCAACTTGAATCAAGAGTTCATTTCTGTGTCTCACAAAGGAACACAGATAATATCCCCTCTCACAGACCATGGAGGAAATGTGATTTTCTCCCCTTAAAACAAGTACAGTCCCTTCTCTCCATCTTTTCTCCCTACTATACTTATTACGCTTTACCGACTGAGTCAACTTCAATACTTATTACAAAGTTAATTCACTATAGAGATTGTATTGCTTAAGTCTTATCACTTCCAACTTTCTCAGGATTATTTAGAGTTGTTTCAGTGTACAGTTTCATGAGATCCCTAAAACAGGACAGAGATATTTAATATCTTCAGATGACATTTGAAAGAACAAAATTTTTGAAGGTTTTATCTTGAAATTCCAAATATAGAGCTATCGTTTTATCTAATTAGACTCTGTCTTATTATCCTAGTATTGGGAAGTGAAGTGAAAGTTGCTCAGTCATGTCCGACTCTTTGCGACCCTATGGAATTCTCCAGGTCAAAATATTGGAGTAGGTAGCTGTTCCCTTCTCCAAGGGATCTTCCCAACCCAAGGACTGAACCCAGGTATCCTGCATTGCAGGCGGATTCTTCACCAGCTAAGCCACCACGGAAGCCCAAGAATACTGGAGTGGGTAGCCTATCTCTTCTCCAGCAGATCTTCCCAACCCAGGAATAGAACCTAGGTCTCCTGCATTGCAGGTAGATTCTCTACCAGCTGAGCTACCAGGGAAACCCTAGTATTGGGAAGCTACTTATCAAAAGTCCATTCTCATTCATGAAACCCAAATACATTCTTCAGGATTAAAATTTTTATGGCTGCTTCTAAATTGTTTATAGCTAAAGAGCCAATTTGTTCACAAAGATACTATATATCTTTGTTTTCTATGTGCTGCATATGAATCCCTGATCTCAACTCTGTGCTTGGATAACTTTTGATTTCACTCAATTCATACATATTCTAAATGTGATACTTCTTCAGTAAGTTTTTCCTTATTCTCTCTGTGGAAAACAGCAGCCTCACTTTTGTATATTGTTCATTCTTTTTCTTAAGGCACAGGCCCTTTCCTCCAACCATTTGGAATGCTTTTCTTATTAAACAATTAAGGTGGCTTCTCCTTTATAAGCAGTAAATCTGGAGATCTAATTGCCTGCATCAGCTTTGTAAACACTAGCACAAATGTAACACAGAGATAACGATTTTAAAATTTTTATTTGTTCATGTTTCATTTCTTCAAGTAGATTTTCTTCTCCATTTCCTTTAGTTTTTGTGTTCTTCTCCTCCTTCTTTCTTTTCCTATCCCCCTGACTCCTTGCCCTCTCCCTGTCTCTCACCCTCTCTTCTTCTTCATCCAGGTTACTGTGGCACACAGCAGATTATGTTGTCCCCACACCTACACACAGCCTGCTCAGCTCCATGAAGGAGTTGAGCTCCGCAGAGCCAATGGCAACACAGTCTAGTTTATCTACCACCAGATTCTGCCTGTCTATGTGGCCTCCATCTTTATCATTGAAACTATTCTATTTTTATATCATTCAACAAGGATTTATCCATTCAGTTATATGTGCCAGAAATAGAATTTTCCTTATCCCACAACGTTTAGGCTTTGAGAGTAAGGACAAGTTAATGTGAAATGTAAACTATTATGCTGAATTCTGACCTGATGGCAATCAGGGTAGTCCAGCAGGATTGACTTCCTGGCTCAGAACCTGATCTGTGATTTCCTGCAGCAGCCCCTCTCTACCTTGGTCTCATTTATGCATGCAGAGTGAGTATCATACACCAGAGACTGCATTGTGCCTTGCTAGCATTTTAGCTATAAATATGCATCTCTCCTTGCCACTCAAGAAAGAACATCAGAATGCAGTGAGGGAGAGACAAGGATAACATGACACTAATTTATTTTTTTTTAATATGCAATACTAAAACCTTTGGCCCTTTAAGCAACATTAATAATACATTCTGTGCAATATTAATAAAAACTCTTATCCTCTAATGTCACACTGCTGTTGAAAGCCATTCTTTTGCCACCTGAAAAACTTATCAGCTGTCCACCCCTCCCACATCCTCCTGTGATGTGCAGCACACATGGTGGGACAGATGGCCAGAAAGAGGTCTGATATCTATGCTCAGGCAGCAGTTTCTCTGTTCATCTTTACCTTTAGCATATGACTCTTCTGCCCTTATTTTTTTCCTATGCTAGTGTTAAGTGAGGTAGTCACATCTGTTCTACAGATTGTTGGGATTCTTGCTACTAAACAATTAGGTAGGGATTACCTATACAGTGGAAAATTTTGGTTTCTGTTTCTGAAGGGTTTCTCTTGAGAGGCAATGGCCATATACTAACAGCTTGAAGGTGACTTGCCGGGTGAACTTTTGTCATCTTCCTAATTCAGCAGCAAACTGTAGGTTCTCAGAACTAAATGACCTACAATCTTTGCTTTAAGACTTTAAAAATTCATAACCTCACATTTGAGTCTAGGCTATGAAAGACAGAATAAATCGTAAGTCTAGTCCTTTTATGTATAAACATTCAAGTGGTTAACACACAGATAGGCAAATGTATAAAATCTACTAAAATAAATCTTTCCTCTTGAATAGTATTTAATAAATACATATTTAGGAACAATGAATAAGATGAGAATACAAAATAAGTTTTCCTAAACTCAATAGGTCTCAACTTTTATGAAGATATGAAGATCCATAACTTCTTTGAAGTATATACTATGCTTGTGGTTGTGGTAGGTAGGAATGGAAATATTTTTAATTATCTGAGAAATATAGAATTATGACATTAAATCTGTTGAGTATGATGCTTAGAGTAATGCTGTACATTATAGTATTTTTCTCTTTTGGATAGCATGACACTCAAAATGAATTAAGTTTTAAAGTCATACTGTACTTGCATTCAGCAACCTCAATAAAATCCAGAAAACATGGCATTTATAATACTTAATATTCTTCTGAAAGCTGATTTTTAAAATATACTATTTTATATTTAATAAAAGTAACATCAAAATTTAGTTTTCTCCTGTGTCTGTTTATAAACCTAAAGCTCTTGTTTACTTCTTGCATACACTCAGAAGTAACTGTAATATGCCCATTTTGTACATGCAGCATATAAAAACAGTTCAGTATAAAAAGCTTACCTCCCTTTTATGGCAAGGCATAGTTACATTCTAAAATTATAGTCCTTTAATGCATGCCCTAAAATCTGAGCTTCATAATTGCTTTCAAGTTTCTCATGGCTTGATGACACTTTCTTACAGAGTCAGTATGAATGCATATAGATTAAAACACACACAAACAAAGGTTGCTTACTGCTTCATCTCCAAGTACTCTTTTACAGAGAGCATAGGTAGCTTTGGATACAAGGCAAGCACTTACCCATCTCCAGTTAAGGAGTTAACTACAAAATGAGCTCAAGATGGATTACTTCTCACAAAAACCAGGACTCAGGCAATATGGCATAAAAATTGTTATATCTTTGAAATGTTGAATGAAAATAATTCCAGCACAGTTCATGTGATTACATCTATTTTCATTTAAATACAGTTTGCACTTCTCTTCATCCTCGGGGCTTTCAGCAGTTATTTCTATAATCAATCCTTTAACGAGGAATAGAAACTGTAACCTAGAGCTTTTTTCTGAATGACTTTTCCTTTTCTCCACAATTTAAATTTATTTGAAAAATGTTTTCTGAATAGATTTTAATCTATTAAGCTAATGAACTGAATTGTCCCTTTAGGATCAGCTTGTGACATAACTGAAGATATTACTGAAATACTGACTTTAAGAAATTCATTTGTGAAAAAAAAAAGAAACTTATTTGTAATAGGAACTACACCTAGAAGTACTTAGAGGAAAAAAAAATATATTAGAAAAGAAAACACAAGGTAGAAAAACAAATGTAAGGTTAAGATAAATATAGGCATATACATATAGAAAGAGATAGTGCATAATTTTATCAGTATGCTTTCAAAATAGTTCTTAGCACATGCTAAGTCACATTTGTTTGTGCCTATAAATTACTCAGTAGGGATTCCCTTGTGGCTCAGATGGTAAAGAAACTGCCTGAATGTGAGAGACTTGGGTTCAATCCCTGAGTTGGGAAGATCCCCTGGATCTTCCTGGTTCCTCAAGATCCTCCTCCTCCTGGAGGAGGGCATGGCAACCCACTCCAGTGTTCTTGTTTGGAGAATCCCATTGACAGAGGAGCCTGGCCAACCACAGTCCATGGGATTGCAGAATCAGACACACCTAAGTGATCAATCACAGCACAAATACTCAATTATCCTCCATTATTCTTGAAAAGAGGAAGAATTTCTGGATAATTTCTTCAAAACACTTTTATTGTTGACTTCAGCCAACTCTGGGATGCATCACTGGACAGCAAATTGGTTAATTTATTGATTTAATTTTGTATATATTTTGCTTTTTGCATGTGATATCAGCCATTCTGAGTTTTTAGATAGCAACATTTTTTACTGTAAAAGTTGTTGGTCTTGCTGATATCCTGAAATAGTGGTTCCTAAAATGTGATGCCTGGACCAGCAAGAACAGTATCACTAGGGAACTCATTCAAAATGCAGTCCTGCACCCTTATCCCAGACCTCTTGAATCATAATTTTAAGTGACAGGGCTCAGAAATCTTGGATGTTAAGCCCCTCAGGTGAGTCTCATCCTTCTAATCAGAGAACCACTAAACTAAACCACAGGCTTATCCAGTGTTTCAGTGGTAAAGAAATCATCTGCAATGCAGATGCAGGAAATGCAGGTTCAATCCCTGGGTTAGGACGATCCCTTGGAGGCGGAAATGGCAACATGCTCCACTATTCTTGCCTGAGAAATCCCATAGACAAAGGAACCTGCTGGGCTACTGTCCTCAGTTTAGCAACTGAGCACACACAAAAGCTAAACCACACTCATTGTACAGTGAGCTGGACAGAATAGGTGTCCACTAAAAATGACATGACTGCCATACTTTAGTCCATGTGCACAAATAACTAACAATTCAAGCTTAATTCTATTTTGTTCACAGTCATAGTGATTGCTTATAAGTGAGAAGATAACCATAGCAAAGCATAGCATCTTCTGTGCCTATTACATTCTAGGATAGGATCTTGATTCAACTGGTTCAGTACAGATACATTTCACTGTTTTGCTACTCATCATAATTGCATATAACAGATGGCCTTGTACCTGATGTTACTGGCCCTGGTAAATGGATGATTATTTAAATAAGTTGATGAAAGTAGTAATAATAAAAGAATTTTAGTTTAAAACGTGTAATTATATATCCATTTGTCAATCTGTCTTATGTACTACTGGGTCCATTTTTCTGTTAGTTTTCCCAAGGAAATTGTATTTTCTTTCTTGATTGATACATACCGTAATTCATCTGATTTTGTAATTTTTAAGAAAAAATTATAGAATTTAAAAATACATGTAAAGAAAGAAATCTCTGTCACAAAAGAAAAAAAAATATAATGTGAAAGCTGTGGATAAAGTTTTATTTGGAGCCTAATATGGACTAGAGCCAGGAAGAGAGGCTCACATAGCACTTAGGAACTTCTCCAAAGAGGTGAGGGGGCAATCACTATATATGTGATTTTTGTGAAGTGGGTACATGCAATCAAGTACACATTTTGGCAGAAGGTTGCTGCTAATCATGATGAGCACATGTCTCTGTTAATGATTTCAGTGCTTTTCAAGATATGCAAAGATGCAAGAAATCAGGCTCATAAAATCTTCTGTTAACTATCTAAAGGCTTCTTCTGCCAGTTTTTCCCAGAGTACAGAGTACCTCATGTCTTGTCCTGAACTCCTTTAAGAAAGTGTTAAAAGTCAGTGACTGCAGTGGCCAATGATCTAATCCTTGTGGAACCAGATGGTGAGGTATATTTATCAGTTGGCATTTTGATATAGAACTTTTCTGGATTTTTGTGACTTTTCCCCCAACATTCATACATTTTGTTCTTGTTGTTCCACCACCCAGTTGTGTCCGACTCTTTGTGACTCCATGGACTGCAGCATTACAGGCCTTTCTGTCCCTCACCATCTCCCAGAGTTTGCCCAAGTTCATGTTTGTTGCATCAGTGATGTTACTCAGCCATCTCATCCTCTAACACCCTCTTCTCCTTCTGCCCTCAATCTTTCCCAGCATCAAGGACTTTTCCAATGAATTGTCTGTTTGCATTCAGTTCAGTTCAGTTCAGTTCAGTAGCTCAGTCATGTCCAACTCTTTGTGACCCCATGAACCGCAGCACACCAGGCTTCCCTGTCCATCACCAACTCCCAGAGTCCACACAAAGCCATGTCCATTGTGCTGGTGATCCCATCCAACCATCTCATCCTCTGTCATTCCCTTCTCCTGGCCTCAATCTTTCCCAGCATCAGGATCTTTTCAAAAGAATCAGCTCTCTACATCAGGTGGCCAAAGTACTGGAGTTTCAGCTTTAACATCAGTCCCTCCAATGAACACCTAGGGCTGATCTCCCTTAGGATGGATGGATTGTATCTCCTTGCAGTCCAAGGGACTCTTAAGAGTCTTCTCCAACACCACAGTTCAAAAGCATCAGTTCTTCTGCACTCACCTTTCTTTATAGTCCAACTCTCACATCCATACATGACTATTGGAAAAACCATAACCTTGACTAGATGGACTGTTGTTGATAAAGTAATCTCTGCTTTTTAATATGCTGTCTAGGTTGGTCATAACTTTCCTTCCAAGGAGCAAGTGTCTTTTAATTTCATGGCTGCAGTCGCCATCTGCAGTGATTTTGCAGCCCAGAAAAATAAAGTCAGCCACTGTTTCCACTGTTTCTCTATCTATTTGCCATGAAGGGATGGGACCAGATGCCATGATCTTAGTTTTCTGAATGTTGAGCTTTAAGCCAACTTTTTCACTCTCTTCTTTCACTTTCATCCAGAGGCTCTTTAGTTCTTCTTCATTTTCTGCCATAAGGATGGTGTCATCTGCATATCTCAGGTTATTGATATTTCTCCCGGCAATCTTGATTCCAGCTTATGCTTCCTCCAGCCCAGCATTTCTCATGATGTGCTGTTCACATTAGATGACCAAAATACTGGAGCTTCAGCTTCAGCCTTGGTCTTTTCAGTGAATATTCAAGGTTGATCTCCTTTAAGATTGACTGGTTTGATCACCTTGCTGTTCAAGGGACTTTCAGGAGTCTTTTCTAGCACCACAGTTCAAAGGCATCAACTCATTGGCATTCTGCCGCATTATGGTCCAGCTCTCACAACCGTACATGACCACTGGTGAGACCATAGCATTTATTATATGGGCTTTTGTTTGCAGAGTAATGTCCCTGCTTTTCAACACACTGTCTAGGTTTGTCATCGCTTTCCTGCCAAGAAGCAACAGTCTTCTGACTTCACGGCTATAGCCATCATTCACAGTGACCTTGAAATCTAAGAAGATGAAGCCTGTCCCTACTTCCATCTTTTTCCCCTTCTATTTGTGAGGCAGTAAGGTCCGTCTAGTCAAGGCTATGGTTTTTCCAGTAGTCATGTATGGATGTGAGAGTTGGACTGTGAAGAAGGCTGGGTGCCAAAGAATTGATGCTTTTGAACTCTGGTGTTGGAGAAGACTCTTGAGAGTCCCTTGGACTACAAGGAGATCCAGCCAGTCCATTCTGAAGGAGATCAGCCCTGGGTGTTCTTTGGAAGTAATGGTGCTAAAGCTGAAACTCCAGTACTTTGGCCACCTCATGCGAAGAGCTGACTCATTGGAAAAGACTCTGATGCTGGGAGGGATTGGGGGCAGGAGAAGAAGTGGACGACCAAGGATGAGATGGCTGGATGGCGTCACTGACTCGATGAATGTGAGTCTGAGTGAACTCCGGGAGTTGGTGATGCACAGGGAGGCTTGGTGTGCTGCAATTCATGGGGTCCCAAAGAGTCGGACATGACTGAGTGACTGAACTGAACTGAACTGAACTGAATGGCATTATGCCTATATGCAATTCAAAAATACTTTTGTTTAGTTTTTTTGGGTAATGTACTTCCATTTTGCCTTTTAGAGAAATCACCTTAGTTTTCATGAAAAAATAAAAAACAACTCACTAATTTACAGTTAAATTTTAATGATGTATACAATATTTAATTACATATTTATAAGAATAATTACAATAAAAATATTTTATTAATTAAAATAGTCAATTAAAATAAACTACTATATTAAATCAAATTTGAAAATAATCAAAATTAGTCTGGTTAGCAGGCAATGGGTGAGTGGACAGATAAGCGCTAAAATACAGGAGCTGTCAAACTAGAGCAGTCTCAACCCTTACACCCTAGCCTATGCATTCAGTGAGGAATTGCTGTTATCTTTTCCAGTTCAGTTCAGTCTTTCAGTCGTGTTTGACTGTTTGCAACACCATGGACTACAACATGCCTGGCTTCTCTGTCCATCACCAACTTCCACAGCTTACTCAAACTCATATCCATTGAGTCAGTGATGCCATCCAAACATCTTATCCTCTGTCATTCCCTTTTACTCCTGCCTTCAATCTTGCTCATTATGAGGATATTTTCAAATGAGTTACTTCTTCGCATCAGGTGGCCAAAGTATTGGGATTTCAGTTTCAGCTTCAGTCCTTTCAATGAATATTCAGGAATGATTTCCTTTAGGATTGACTGGTTGGATCTCCTTGCAGTCCAAGGGATTCTCAAGAGTCTTCAACAACACAGTTCATAAGCACCAATTTCTTTGGCACTCAGCTTTTTAATGGTCTAACTCTCACATCTATGCATGACTAATGGAGAAACCATAGCTCTGACTAGACAGACCTTTGTTGGCAAAGTAATTTTTCTGCTTTTTAATAGTCTAGATTGGTCATAGCTTTCCTTACAAGGAGCAAGTGTCTCTTATTCCATGGCTGCAGTCACCACCTGCAGTGATTTGGGATCCCCCAAAACTAAAGCTTGTCACTGTCATTGTTTCCCCAGCTATTTGCCATCATGAAGTTATGGACTGGATGGTTTTAGGTTTTTGAATGTTGAGTTGTAAGCCAGCTTTTTCACTCTCCTCTTTCACTTTCATTGACAGGCTCTTTAATTCTTCTTCACTTTCTGCCATAAGGGTGGTATCATCTGCATATCTGAGGTTATTGATATATCTTCAGGCAATCTTGATTCCAGCTTATGTTTCATCCAGCCAAGCATTTCACATGATGTACTCTGAATATAAGTTAAATAATTAAGGTGACAATATGCAGCCTTGACATACTCCTTTTCCAATTTGGAACCAGTCTGTTGTTCTATGTCTGGTTCTAACTATTGCTTTATGACCTGTGTACAGATTTCCCATGAGGCATAAAGATGGTCTGTATTCCCTTCTTGAAGACTTTCACAGTTTGTTGTGATCTACACAGTCAAAGGCTTTGGCATAATCAGTTCAGTTCAGTTCATTCACTTAGTCATGTCTGATTCTTTGCGACTCCATGAACTACAGCATGCCAGGCTTACCTGTCCATTACCAACTCCTGGAGTTCACCCAAACCCATGTCCACTAAGTCAGTGATGCCATCCAACCATCTCATCCTCTGTCATCCCCTTCTCCTCCTGCCCTCAATCTTTCCCAGCATCAGGGTCTTTTCAAATGAGTCAGCTCTTTGCATCAGGTGGCCAAAGTACTGAAGTATCAGCTCCAACATCAGTACTTCCAATGAATATTCAGGACTGATTTCCTTTAGAATGGACTGGTTGAATCTCCTTGCAGTCCAAGGGACACTCAAGACTCTTTTCCAACATTACAGTTCAGAAGCATCAATTCTTCGGCACTCAGCTTTCTTCACAGTCCAACTCTCACATCCACACATGACCACTGGAAAAACCATAGCCTTGACTAGACAGACTTTTGTTGACAATGTAATGTCTCTGCTTTTCAATACGCCATCTATGTTGGTCGTAACTTTCCAAGGAGTATGCATCTTTTAATTTCATGGCTGCAATCACCATCTGCAGTGATTTTGCAGCCCAGAGAAATAGTCAGCCCTTGTTTCCACTGTTTCCCCATCTATTTGTTATGAAGTGATGGGACTGGATGCCATGATCTTAGTTTGGCATAATCAGTAAAGTAGAATTAGATGGTTTTCTGGAATTCCCTTGCTTTTCTATGATTCAAAAGATGTTGGCAATTTGATCTCTGATTCCTCTACCTTTTCTAAATCCAGCTTGAATGAAGTTCACAGTTTACATACTGTTGAAGCCTGGCTTGGTGAATTTTGTGCATTACTTTGCTAACATGTGAGATGAGTGCAGTTGTGAAGTATTTTGAACATTCTTTGGCAATCTCATCTTTGGGATTGGAATAAAAACTGACTTTTTCCAAATTTCATGAACTTTCCAAATTTGCTGGCATATTGAGTACAGCATCATCCTTCAGGATTTAAAATAGCTCAACTGGAATTCCATCACCTCCACTAGATTTGTTTGTAGTGATGCTTCCTAAGGCCCACTTGACTCTGCATTCCAGGATGTCTGGCTCTAGATGAGTGGTCACACCATCGTGATTATCTGGGTCATGAAGATCTTTTTGTATAGTCCCTCTGTGTATTCTTGCCATCTCTTCTTAGTATCTTCTTCTTCTGTTAAGTCCATACCATTTCCGTCCTTTATTGTGCCCATCTTAGCATGAAATGTTCCCTTGGTATGAAGACATCTCTAGTCTTTCCCATTCTATTGTTTTCCTCTATTTCTTTGCACACTGAGGAAGCCTTTCTTATCTCTCTTTGCTTTTCTTTGTAACTCTGCATTCAAATGAGTATATCTTTTCTTCTTTGCCTTTCACTTCTCTTTTTTTTTTTTTTCTGAGCTATTTGTAAGGCCTCTTCAGACAACCATTTTGCCTTTTTTGCACATTCCCCCCGTGAATGGTCTTGATTACTGCCTCCTATACAACATCATGAACCTCTGTCCATAGTTCTTCAGGCACTCTATCAGATCTAATCTCTTGAATATTTGTCACTTTCACTGTATAATTATAAAGAATTTGATTTAGGTCATGTCCAGAGGTTTTCCTTACTTTCTTCAATTTAAGGCTGAATTTGGCAATAAGGAGTTCATGATCTAAGTCACTGTCAGCTCCCAGTCTCATTTTTTTGACTGTGTAGAGCTTCTCCACCTTTGCTACAAAGAATGTAATCAATCTGATTTTAGTATTGACCATCTGGTGATGTCCATGTGTAGAGTCATCTCTTGTGTTGTTGGAACAGGGTGTTCTCTGATCATTGTGTTCTCTTGGGAAAACTCTGTTAGCCTTTGCCCTGCTTCATTCTGTACACCAAGGCCAAATTTGCCTGTTATTCCTGACATTTCTTGACTTCCTACTTTTGCATTTCAGTCCCCTATGATGAAAAGGACACTTTTTTTAGGTGTTAGTTCTAGAAGGTCTTGTTGGTTTTTTATAACTGTTCAACTTTAGCTTCTTCACCATTACTGGTTGGGTCACAGACTTGGATTACTATTATATTGAATGATTTGCCTTCTAAATGAACAGGAATCATTCTGTCATTTTGAGATTGCACCCAAGTACTGCTTTTCAGATTTTTGTGTTGACTATGATGGCTACTCTGTGTCTTCAAAGAGATTCTTGCCCACAGTAGTAGATATAATGGTCATCTGAATTAAATTTGCCTTTTCCAGTCCATTTTACTGACCCTCTACTATACAGCTACTCTTGAAGGACTTTGTACTTTAACTCTATGGGTTTACTTATACTCCAATTTTTTTCAAGAGGAAATACCACACTAGTACATGAGGTCAGTAGAATCCTGGGATGTAAAACCATGGATATAGAGGATTCTTGGATAAGGACACATGAGACAAGAGGTCCCAACATAAATCATACATGCATTTTCCACTGTGGAGGAAGGTCAGCATTCCTAACCATCCTCCCACCCATGTTGTCCAAGGGTCTACTTAACTGTATTAGGCTATGGGCTAATATACTAGGTTCTCAGACTCAATTAACCTTGCTTGGTTCCTTCTATTGATATTTAGATGATGGGAAATGTGGGGGCATGGGCTTTTTTTTTCTCTGCATTTTTATATGTGTGACTATTATCATTAGGAAACTTTGAATGGTCTTACTTCATGGCAAGTCAGTTATGAGGATACTCAGCCTTTATTTATATGTTTTATTCATTTCTTTGCATGTAAGTTGAACATCTGTTTCTCATTAAATGCTCAGTGCTCACAGAGGAGAGCTGAAGCATAACTTTTTTTTTTTTTTTTAAGTTTCTCATGCAAGACTGACTCTAACGGAGGCTCTACTATGCTAAGGGTGATGGAATAGAGGTGGTGATGAAGGAGGGGCATATTCCTGGTTCCAAAATATTAACTTCAGACTGTAAAATACTATGCTTATTCAAGTCATATTTCATTTTAAATAATCATTGATTTCATTACCATAAGCTAATTTCAATCTGTTACCTCTACTTTCTTAATATTACATGCAGCTTAATGAGTCTTTTCTGATATGGCTATATTCACCTTACAAGTCAAAAGAAATACTACAAGATGAGCTTTAAAATATAAGTCATACTCACCAAATATTGAACAAACATGGTTCTATTTCTTGTCCTGATGTTTTTATTAAAATCATAGTAAAATACATAAGTGTTACCTGTCATGAAAGAGAATGGAAAAGTAAATATACTGCTTATGTTTTCTTGCCATGTTGATCAAACCAAAGCAATAACCTAGTTTTAGGGACCAGTGAAAAGAGGATGAAATGAGTAAGGAGCAATCAGGAAAACATCATATTCACTACAAGGGTAGAAACCCCAAAGTGCCAGAGTTGCTAGGCCAATCTACCTTTTACTTGTTACAGGTAATAGTGAGAGGTTACTTCTAAGAATTTTGGTGACAGAGTTAAGAATATAACTTATCAGTAGGCACATGAGTAGTAATATGGAATTATAAAAAAATGATCTAGATCCATCTGGCAAATACTGACAACTTTTAGTAAAGTAACTATGCCATTGGCAATGAAATTTCAGTTATCATTTAGTAACAAGTTATACATTGTTGATAGAGTTAATCATGCGTTAGACAGTAGTCTTATTAATCCCTGAATGGCTTAAGAATATTAATAAGCAATACATAGCAACTTTAGTCAGTTTACCCTAAATTGGCAGTTTTGAAGTGGCAGCACAGTTTACTGGAAGAGTGCCTTTGGGTAAATTCTTTCATTTCTCTGGGTCTAATTGTCCTCAGTGAGGACTTCAGATGTGCTGATCTCAGCATTTTTTCAACTCAGAGTGACTGTGACCTCTCTGTCCTCATGGAAGAAACATGTTTTACTGTTCAGCAAAGTAATATACTTTATTTTGTAAACATACACCCTCCAGTTAGATTCCATTTAGATGGAGAAGATGAAATGTCATTGAGGTGTGATTTTTCTGGTAAACCACCTGAGTGCATTTTGAAACGTGGGCCTTTGGTTGATGGTATTATAGAAAATGCCTGGTCATAGGAATGAGAGAAATAATTGACTGGAAAACCACCCATTCACTATTCACTTCTAAGTTGCTTTGGGGCAATTACATACAGTGTCCTTATCTAAAAGATGAGGATCAAAGTCTGTCTTTTAGAATTGTTGTAAAAATTGAATAGAATAATACTTGTAAAGGGCTGAGCTCCACGATGAAACTGCTACTCCCTCTCTCCCCAGCTTCTGCTGGTTTTAGTGTAAATGAATGAGATTTCCAAGGTCAAATTTCTAAAATAGTATCATCCCATCACTTTTAGTTGCTGCTTGAGGTTTCATTTTTCCTATCTCCTTTTCATATTCTGTCAGATTCACATACGTCCCCTGTTTCTGTTCCTTCCTTTCTACAGCTACAGCATGAATTTACTTGAAAGATCAACACTTTTTAACAATATATAGTAAGTAGGAAATAAATGCTGGATTTTTTTCAAGGAAATTATTAATATATTAATACAAACATACAGACCTGGTAAATGAGTCTAAACTTCTGAGTCTTAATTACCTAATTTGTTCTCATCACTGACCATAATGCCCTATGTGATGCTGTAGCTATTATGGTTTCAGCTTGCTTTTGACAGTCTCTGGCAACCCTCTCTGCAGCAATTAACCTAGAAATTGTTCTCATTGTTTATGCAAAACCCATCAAGGAGGTAAGCAGATGATTATAACACTTACCTTTCTTGTATACCAAGCACCGATAAATGCATTATTTAAATCTCATCATAATCCCTTGAGATAAGAAACTGTTATTGTTTATGATTGTGTGTTTTAATTAGGGCATCCCTGGTGACTCAGATAGTAAAGAATCTGCCTACAATATAAGAGACCCAGGTTCTATCCCTGGGTCAGGAAAATCCCTAGAGAAGAGAATGGCTACCCATTCTAGTATTCTTGCTGTTTTAATCAAGTCATTAAGTAACTTTTCCAAGATTTTATAAATAGAAAGTGTCAGGAGTAGGACTGGCAGTTAGGTATCCTATTACATGATTCTCACACTCCCATAGGGGGACTCTCTGAAAATCTTTCTTCAGCAAGTTCTAATAATGAATTATACCTTCTGTTAAAAGTATACCATGAGGCTTTACATACACCAAATTGTCTCTGCCTTGTTAAAGTTATATGGCTCTTAAAGATATTCTGGTAATCTTTAAAGACCATTTCTCTTTGAAGTTCTTTTTCAATCTGTGCTGTCTTGAAGTAATTCTGATTAAATATATATGAATGTGTATGGTTGTGTATTTCTTTTCTTTCTTTGTCCTTTTCTTTTTACTTTACTTCTATTTCCTTTTTTAAATATTAAATTGAGATAAAATACATATAAAGTAAAACTCACCATCATAAACATTTTTAAGCCTAGAGTTCAGAAATGTGAAGTGTACCCACATTGCTGTACAGCCAATCTCCAGAACTTCTTCATCTTACAAAACCAAAAATCTATATCTACCAAAACTTAACTCCCCCTTTTCCTCTCCTCTGAGTTTCTGGCAACCACCATTCTACTTTTGTCTTTACAAATCTGAATATAAACTTGATAGCATGACTGAAGATACTTAGCAGCAGCAGCAGAAGCTCTTGTAAATTAAGTCACACAGTATTTGTATTTCTGTGACTGGTTTATTTCAGTTAGTATGGTGTCCTCAAGATTCATCCATGCTATATTATGTGACAGAATTTCCTCCAAGTGAGGAAATATTGTTTTATGACTAAGTAAAATTTTTATAACTAAGTAAGATTTCATTGTATATGAACACATTTTATATATTCATTCATCTGTCAATGAATATTTGGCTTATTTTCACTATTTGGCTACTGAAATAATAATACTGCTGTGAACATGGGTATACACCTATCTCTAAAAGACCCTATTTTCAATTCCTTTGGATATGGATATATGCTCAAAAGCAATATGGCTAGATTATATGGTAGTTCTATTATTTATTTATTTTTAATTTAAATTTATTTAATTGGAAGCTAATTACTTTACAATATTGTATTGGTTTTGCCATACATCAACATGAATCTGCCATGGGTGTAAACGTGTTCTCCATCCTGAACCCCCCCCCACCTCCCTCCCAGTACCATTCCATCATATTGTTATCTGTATCAGTTGTGGCAGCCATCAAAAGTACAAGACCTCCTAGGAATGAAACTTTAGAGTCATCTAAGATTCTCTGTCTGCTCTCTACCTTATTCTTCACATTCAATCACTAATCATGTTTTACATAATCTACATATCTACATATTTTATATATCCTGGCACAATCATGCTTACACACCAAATTACCTCATTCACAGATAATTATAATTATGTGCTTAGGGTTTGTCTTGCCAATCATTATCTCTCCTCTCTAATATATATATATATATTTAATTCCTGCCACATAATCTTTTTTATAACAGCTCTGATGCTGTTGTTTCTTAGCTTTATTTTTCTACGTTTTCTTGTTTAACACTAGGTGAATTTTTTGTTTGATATTTAAATATATCCTCATTTACTGGTCACTATATAAAATCATATCTGCTTAGTCTGGTGCTCAAGATTTGCTGTAATTTTAAACTTTGTCACCTAGCTTTTACTATTGACATTTACCAAGCCTGACTTCTAGTCAAGTGGAATTGCATACACATTTTATACAGTTTTCACTTTCTGCAATTCTTGTCTATTTACATGCTATTCACCATCTGGAATGGTTTTAAACATACTTTGATTTCTCTGTATCATACAAACCCTTCATACCCATCAGCTCCCAGTTAAAATTCTGAAACCATCCCTGATTTCAAGGTTTTATAAAACGTCTCCAAACCCAGGACTCTGATAGCATTTTATTGATTGTTCTTCTATAGCATTTATCACTCTCTATCTTTTACAATAGTTAGTTATGTACCTTAAATTTCATACAAGATTTAGTTCCCAAACTACAGCTTGAAGGCATATACTGTGTGTTTTGTGTTTTCATCTTTTGTCTTCTCCTGTACATAATGGGTGCTTCTCTCAGAATTAGCAATCAATATGTGCGCTTTGAGGGAATGAATCAACAACCAAAGTACATAAATATCGTAGAATGGGACAGACAAAATTTCTTCAGATTCTTAAAGGCAGTGAGAGCTTTGCTAAGCAAAGAGAGAAAGCAAGAACAGGCTCAAATAAGACAGGCATTTGAGGCTCAAGCCACAAATATAAATGATTTTGCAAAGTATTTGCAACTTCATGCATTGAGGAGGTATTTGAGGAAACAAAAAGAATACAAAAAAAAGTTTATCTTCTGAAACGTTTGAGGAAAATTTGTTAGTAATGTCAATAATATTTTGCTTATTAATGAACTGTACATTTCATTTGGTGACCGTTGTTGTTCAATTGCTGTCATATGCATGTCTTTACAGTCCCATAGACTGCAGCACGCCAGGCTTCCCTGTCCTTCACTAACCCTGGAGTTTGCTCATATTCATGTCCATTGTCAGTGATGCCATCCAACCATCTCATCCTCTGCCGCTGACTTTTCCTCCTGCCCTCAATCTTTCCCAACATCAACGTCTTTTCCAATGAGGCAGCTCTTTGCATCAGGTGGCCAAAGTATTGGATTTCTTCAGCATCAATCCTTCCAATGATTATTTAAGGTTGATTTCCTTTAGGATTGACTTGTTTAAGTGCTGTGCAGTCCAAGAGACCCTCAAGGGTATTCTCCAGCATCACAATTTGAAAACATCAATTTTCCAGCCTTCTTTATGGTCTTACTCTTACATCTATACATGAGTACTGGAAAAACCATAATGTGACCTTTGTTGGCAAAGTGATGATCCTGCTTTTTAATGTGCTGCCTAGGTTTTTCATAGCTTTCCTTCAAAGGACCAAATATCTTTTAATTTCATGGCTGCAGTCACTGTCTATAGTGATTTTGGAGCACCCCCAAAAATAAAGTCTGTGTTTCCATTGTTTTCCCATGTACTTGCCATGAAGTGTTGGGACTTATTTCATTATCATAGTTTTTTGAGTGTTTAGTTTTAAGCATGCTTTTTATTCTCCTCTTTCACACTCATCAAGAGGCTCTTTAGTTCCTCTTCAGTTTTTGTCATTAGAGTGATATCATCTGCATATCTGAGGTTATTGGTATTTCTCCCTGCAGTCTTGAGTCCAGCTTGTGATTCATACAGCCTGACATTTCACATGGTGTACTCTGTACATAAGTTAAATAAACATGGTGATAATATACAGCCTTGTCATATTCCTTTCCCAATTTGGAACCAGGCCATTGTTCCATGTCTGGTTCTAACTGTTGCTTCTTGAACTGTATATAGGTTTCTAGGAGACAGATAAGGTAGTTTTGTATACCCATCTCCTTAAGAATTTTCCACAGTTTGTTGTGATCCACGTAGTCAAAGGCTCTAGTGTAATCAATGAAGCAGAAGTAGATGTTTCTCTGGAATCCCCTTACTTTCTCTATGATCCAACAAATGTTGGCAACTTGATATCTTTTTCCTCTGCTTTTTCTGAATCTAGCTTGTACATTTGGAAGTTCTTGGTTCACATACTCCTAAGCCTAGCTTGAAGGATTTTGAACATTATCTTTCTAGGATGTGAAATGAGTGCAATTATATGGTAGTTTGAACATTCTTTGGTACTGCCTTTCTTTAGGATTGGAATGAAAACTGACCTTTACCAGTCCTGTGCCCATTACTGAGTTTACCAAATTTGTAGCCATATTTTTAGGATTTTAAATAGTTCAGCTGGATTCTGGAATCATTTGGTGACTAGAATCCTTTATTTAAAATTATTTATTAGTTTATTAGCCTGAAAATTTTTAAAATGTAGCTCATTTAACAATGAACTTGAGTTTCTTTTATTTGATAGTTGTTTCAAGTTATATTCATTTTTATTCTAAGAGTATTTAAAAATTGAAGAAAAAAATCTTTATAAAATTTAATGGTAGTCAAGTACATGTAAATAAAATAGAAAAATAGGGCTTCCCTAGTGGTTCAGTCAGTAAAGAATCTGCCTGCATTACAGGTTACCCACGTTCAATCTCTGGGTTGGAGGATTTCTTGGAGAATGGAATGGCAACCCACTTCCAGTATTCTTGCCTGGAGAATTTCAGGGACAGAAGCACCAGACAGGCTACAGTCCATGGGCCTGCAAAGAGCTGGACACTACTGGGTGACTAACAGACACACAGAGATGTAAAAATGCATTTTGGTACCCATACTGTCTATAAAGGGCAAAGCTGTAATAAACTGAAACCAAAAAAAAAAAGAAAGAAAGAAAGAAAAAACTGCAGACCAACTGGGCCAGAAGAAGCACAAGCTGGAATCAAGATTTCTGGGAGAAATATCAATAACCTAACCTCAGATATGCAGATGATACCACCCTTTATGGCAGAATATGGAGAACTAAAGAGCCTCTTGATGAAAATGAAAGAGGAGAGTGAAAAAGTTGGCTTAAAGCTCAACATTCAGAAAACCAAAATCATGGCATCTGGTCCCATCACTTCATAGCGAATAGATAGGAAACAGTGAAAACAGTGGTTGACTTTAGTTTTCTGGGCTCCAAAATCACTTCAGACTTTGATTACAGCCATGAAATTAAAAGACACTTACTCCTTGGGAGGAAAGTTATGACCAACCTAGAGAGCATATTAAAAAGCAGAGACATTACTTTGTCAACAAAGATGCATCTAGTCAAGGCTATGGTTTTTCCAGTGGTCACGTATGGATGTGAGAGTTGGACTATAAAGAAAGATGAGCACTGAAGAACTGATGCTTTTGAACTGTGGTGTTGGAGAAGATTCTTGAGAGTCTCTTCGACAGCAAGGAGATCCAACCAGTCCATCCTAAGGAGATCAGTCCTGGGTGTTCATTGGAAGGACTGATTTTGAAGCTGAAACTCCAATACTTAGGCCACCTGATGCGAAGAGTTGACTCACTGAAAAGACTCTGATGCTGGGAAAGATTGAGGGCAGGAGTAGAAGGGGACAACTGAGGATGAGATGGTTGGATGGCATCACCAACCCAATGGACATGAGTTTGGGTAAACTATCTGAGTTGGTGATGAACAGGGAGGCCAGGCATGCTGTGGTTCATGGGTTCTCAAAGAGTCTAACACAACTGAGCGACTGAACTGAACTGAACTGAACTATCTTCTATTCAGATAGGATGTACAGTCAAGTAGTATCTTGGTAAATTATATAGATGTTTGAATAGTAAGAATGTTTGAGCCCTAAGTATTTTATAGAAGCTTAATAATTATTTGGTAATAACGAGTTAGCTAAAAAGTCACTGAACTAATACCCTTACATTCCTCATGATGTTTCTGGAAAAATACTTCTTTAATAACTTGAAAGACATTAGAAAACTATGACTCATGAAATTTTCTCAAATATAGAGAACAGCTTTACCACTGCAGTACTATTTTTGAACTTAAAATATTACTTTTCAAAAATCATATCATAAGAAATGATGGTCTTATAATCAAAAAGAACATTCATGATTTTCATCAAAGCTCATCAAACCATAATCAACTTACTTTTGTCATTATCACTCCTTTAATATTCTAATAATCAGGCAAAATGTTATAAATTTACCTGTACCAGAAGTCCCAAAGTTATAACTGAATAACATGATTTGAATTCATAAATTCAAAAAAACAGGGACAGTTATAGAAGAAAAATTGTACCAGATACTTGTTAAAATAGCAAGGAAGATTTTGTTCAAGATTATTTTGACAGGAAAGAGTTAACACAACTGCAATAGGAAAGAAAGGTGATCTCACTCTGCTGAAACAAAGAGAGGTGATCTAATAGTAAAAGCACCTTAAGGAGGAGGTTGGTCACTTCACTTGTGTTTGTTAATTTCCCTTTATCCAAGTTAGTTATCTTCCCCTGAGGATTAAAGAAGGTCAGGACCCTAGATTTGGGAAAACTCTGTCTAATATCAAGACAAGCTGAGGAAATGTTCAGGTCATCCTGGTGACGTGCTTCCCTGGTAGCTCAGTGGGTAAAGAATCTGCCTGTAATGCAGGAGACCCCAGTTCAATTCTTGGGTTGGGAAGATCCCCTGGAGAAGGGATAGACTACCCACTCCAGTATTCTTGGGTTTTCCTGATGGCTCAGTCTGCCTGCAATGTGGGAAACCTGGGTTCAGTCCCTGGATTGGGACAATCCCCTAGAAAAGGGAATGGCAACCCACTCCAGTATTCATGCCCAGAGAAAACCCATGGACAGAGGTGCAGGTCAGGCTGCAGTCCATGAGTTCATAAAGAATCAGACATGACTAAGCGCAACACACAACACCCTGGTCACAGGAGATACTTGCTTTTTAAGACTGTTGGCTATCTAGCAAAAATTTCAAATTTGTTCTTGGCTTCACTTTTTACTGTAGTGACTCTGATCCAAAATACGAAGGAAATTCTTTCCAGTAAGATACTTCCACTGCACCATGGAGAAAGTTAATTTTCAATATTTTTGACAAAATGTTGTACTTAGAGGATTAAAAATAGACATTTTTAAGGCCTTTCTGTCAACAATTTCCTGTTTTTCTATCAAAAGTATTTCTTGCTGAATCATTCGCAGTCCACTTGACCATATTCCATGCTTCACTCCTCCAGAAAGAATTACTGGTAATTCTAAGTGTTTAAGCTCATATTCTGTGACTAAAAGACTTCCCTGTATTGTTTTATCCATGTTAGAGTTATTTATATAAACAAATATGTAAAATAAAATAAATTTGTTTTTAAAAATATATATAAATATCGCACATATATATATATATATATACACATATATATATCACTGTATTTCCCTAGGTAGCATATTATTTTAAAGTCAAAGTTATTATCATAGTGTGGGAGAGAAAAGGGAACTCTGATCTCTATTTCAAGAAACTATAATTTTACTAAAAGAAAAAAAGAAAAAGGAAAGAGATTTTGTTTCCATCTCACCAGTTCAAAATCCAATAGAAACCTTACCTGATTCTAATTTTATATTTTAAACTGATTATACAAAATAAAACTGTGTTTAGTGTAAAGTGGCATGTTAAAGTGATACAGGTGAACATTTAAGTATTCTTGATTTACAAATAAAGTGAATTAGAAAATAAGTGCAGTGTACAAATTTAACAACATATTCTGAGAACCATCAAAGTATCTACATAGTTGAAGAAAAGGGCACAGATGTTCACCCTAAAAACCTATAATTAAGACACATTTGTGTTCTGCAGATGCAGCCATTTCTAATGAGTAGAAGTACTCTTGTAAACACAACCAAACCAGAGAAAAGTCTTTTGAACTTTCTTACTTTTAACAAGAAAGCCAAAACAAGAAATTTAATCATGCAAATGTGGCAGTTTAATTAATCTAACATTTGTTCTCCAGCCATATATATATATTACAGTTTGTATTGAACTTAAAATCATAATATTTAACGTTTTATTTTTCAGGCTGTTTCTGAAATTTATTATTTTTATGTGATATAAAATTAGAATTATTGCCAATTTTAGTAAGCCAAATATAATTGGATATTTAACACTAAAAATAAATAACAAACACCTATTGGATAAAAGATAAAGATTATCTTAAAATTTAGCTTTGGTAATATATTCAATCATATGGATACGTATTTTGATAAACTGGGAAATATTTCTGGATACATCTTTTAGTGAAAGGAAGACAAACTTTTATACTATCAAATTAATTTTTGTATTAAAATTTTAATTTATTTAGTAGTGTTTACAAAGATATCAGGAAAATGTTCAAGTAATTCTAGAAATGTTAAGTTCAATCATTAATCTTACAAATAAAGAGTCCATTATTCTTCCCTTTTTAAACTAAATTTTTATACTTACTCTATTTTCACCTCAAATAATTTATCATTTAAATTTCTTAATTCAAATGCTTTATTTGTTTTTCAAAAATATGTTTGCATCTTGACATCTTGATTATACTTCAAGAGATGTAGAGTTTTAATATAACAGGTTAAGTTGTGTGGAAGTTGGGCAAAAATAGATTCCAGTTCTTGCATTCTATCTTGAAGACATCTTTTCCATTTTTTAAAGACATTACAGTGTTCTGGAGTTATCATTCTAAAACAAATATTGTTGTGTTTCTTCAAAATATTTAAATGGCTTCTGCTTATCATCATAAGTCCAATTGCCTGAGCAGTATATAAACGCTTTTTATGAAAGATCCTTTGTTTTTCTTTCTCGGGCTATTGAAGGTCAATCGCCTTCATACATTTAGGGTTCTGTAGTGAATGATTCCTGGTCTCCATAGTCTTTCTTTCTGTAATGTTGTGTGAAAACTCTTCCTTTCATCTGCCCTCCTTAACCCAGAATGTTTCAGTCTTGACTTTATATTCCAATTAAATTCCTGTCAAGAATGCTTTTTAAAAGTGCTTCCTTGGAAAGTGACATCTGAGTGTTAAGATTCAGCCTTTAATGGCAATTTCCAAGCAGTATTTAGACTCTGTCTTTTAGTTGGCAAAGAAATATTATTAAATGTGTTTATTTTAATAGTTATTGCTTGATTTCTTCTTCTTTTTTTTGCTATACAGTAGGTACTTTTTGGTTATCCAATTTAAATAAAACAATGTGTACATTTCAATCACAAATGCCCTAACTATCCCTTCCTCTGATCTTACCTCTCACTCCCAGCAAACATAAGTTTGTTCTATGAGTCTGTGAGTCTCTTTCTGTTTTGTGAGTAAATTCATTTGTATCATTACTTTTGTTATTGCTGTTTAGTCACTAAGTCATGACTGACTCTTACGTGACCCCATTGATTGTAGCCCACCAGACTCCTCTTCCCATGGGATTTCCCAGGAAAGAATACTTTAGTGGGTTGCCATTTCCTTCTCCAAGGTATCTTCCTGAGCCAGGTATAGAACCTGTGTCTCCTGCATTGCAGGCAGATTATTTACCACATTTCTTTTTAGATTCCACATGTATCAGATGCCATACAATATTTCTCCTTCTCTGTCTGACTTACTTCACTCAGTATGGCACTTGTTAGGTCCATCCACGTTGCTGCATATGGCATTATTTCATTCTTTTTGATGGCTGAATAATATTCCATTGTATATATGTACTACATCTTTATCCATTCCTCTGTGGATGGACATTTAGGTTTCTTCCACGTCTTGGCTATTGTAAACAGTGCTGCAATGAATGTTGGAGTGCATGTACTCTTTCACATCATGTTTTTTCTCCATATATATACCCAGGAGTGGGATTTCAGGGTCATATGTTAGCTCTATTTTGGTTTCTTAAGGAACCACCATAATGTTATCCATAGTGGCTTTACCAATTTACACTCCCACCAATAGCGTAGGTTTCCTCCTTCTCTCCACACCTTCTCCAGCATTTATTGTTTGTGGATGTTTAGATAAGAGCACCCTGCTCCCAATCTATCCCTCCAGGTCATCACACAGTACCAAGATGAGTTCCCTGTGTTATATAGCTGCTTTTCACTAGCAGTCTGTTTTACACATCAGTCAGTTCAGTCGCTCAGTCATGTCCGACTCTTTGTGACCCCACGAATCGCAGCACACCAGGTTTCCCTGTCCATCGCCAACTCCCAGAGTTCACTCAGACTCACGTCCATCGAGTCAGTGATGCCATCCAGCCATCTCATCCTCTGTCGTCCCCTTCTCCTCCTGCCTCCAATTCCTCCCAACATCAGAGTCTTTTCCAATGAGTCAGCTCTTCACATGAGGTGGCCAAAGTACTGGAGGTTCAGCTTTAGCATCATTCCCTCCAAAGGAATCCCAGGGTTGATCTCCTTCAGAATGGACCGGTTGGATCTCCTTGCAGTCCAAGGGACTCTCGAGAGTCTTCTCCAACACCACAGTTCAAAAGCATCAATTTTTCAGCACTCAGCTTTCTTCACAGTCCAACCTTAACATCCTCACTTGACTACTGGAAAAACCATAGCCTTGACTAGATGGACCTTTGTTGGCAAAGTAATGTCTCTGCTTTTGAATATGCTATCTAGGTTGGTCATAACTTTTCTTCCAAAGAGTAAGTTTAGTTTCATGGCTGCAACCACCATCTGCAGTGACATGATAGTGTATATATGTCAATGCTACTCTCTCAATTTGTTCCACCCTCTCCTTTCCCCACTGTGTCCACAAGTCCTCTGTCTATGTGTCTCTATTTCTGTCCTGCAAATAGGTTCATCTATACCATTTTTCTATTTTCCACATATGCATATTAATATATTATACCTGTTTTTCTCTTTTTGATTTATTTCAGTCTGTATGACAGACACTAAGTCCATCCATTTTTCTACAAATGACTCAATATTGTTCCTTTTTATGGCTGAGTAAAATTCCATTGCATATGTGTACTGCATGCATGCATGTGTGCTCATTCACTTCAGTTGTATCTGACTCTTTGCAACCCTATGGACCAAATCCCACCAGATTCCTCTGTCCATTGGATTCTCCTGGCAGAAATACTAGAGTGGATTGTCATGACCTCTTCCAGGGGATCTTCCCAACCCAAGGATTGAACCTGTGTCTCTTAAGTCCCCTGCATTGGCAGACAGGCTTTTACCACTAGCACCACCTGGGGAACCCATACATGTACCACATCTTTATCCATTCATTGGTTGATGGACATTTAGAACTGATATATAACCCAGTAACCCCACTACTGGGCATACAATCTGAGAAAATCATGATTCAAAAAGACACATATACCCCAATGTTCATTGCAGTAATATTTACAGTTGCCAGGACATGGAAGCAACCTAAACATCCTATGCTGTCCAGGTATTTTGTATTATAAGGAAATCAATTATTTATTGAGTTTTTGTTATTTTCTTCAGCTAATATTTTTAGATACTATGTGTCTAGGATCTTTGTACACACTTAATCTAAGAACTATGCGATCTAATGAGAATTTGTTAAAAATATGATTCTACTTCTCTCCATGGACACATAGTATAATTAGGTAAATGATATACTCACACAAATATCCTTTTTAAAATTATCAAGATAATAATAGAAATCTCACTGCTTCTGACTAATTTTAAACACAATGAAGGCTTTAGGAGGTTTTCAAAGAGAGAAAAATTAATTTTGTTATCATTTGATAGAAAGAGTTAGAGTCAGGGTAAGTTGAAAGATATTGTAATTGAAGAGAAAAATACCAAAGATTCTTAAGAAAAATTTACTTTATCAATAAATTTAGATTATGTGTTTATTTATGGAAATAATATGTTCTCATTAGGTGACAAGTAAATACAATTAAAGAAATATTATAATCAGAAAATCAACTTTTAATGCTTCAAAAGTCAACTATATGACAACAAAAACAGTGCTTTATATAGGAAAAATATATTTTTAATCTTAACATGTGAAATTGAAAGATTCAATCTGAAGCCCAAAGAAGAAATAATAGACTTTCTTTGCTATTATTTTATCCTTTCATTTTGATTTGGTGAAAAAAATCATTACATTAATATGAGGTTTCCCTGGTGGCTTAGATGATAAAGAATCTGCCTGCAATGTGGGAGACCTATGTTTGATCCCTGGGACGATCCGGGACGATCCCCTGGAGAAAGAAATGGCAACCCACTCCAGTATTCTTGCCTGGAGAATTCCATGGCCAGAGGAGTCTGACTGCAGTCCATGGGGTTACAAAGAGTCAGACACAACTGAGCTACTGACACACTCACATTAATATGATTTGATAAAAATTTTCACTATATCTACATTTTGTTTGGTAACTTTATAATAAATCACAAAGTGCTATTTTTAAAATTTGCAAAAATAGTTTATGCTAACATCATATTACTCCTATATGTTGTATGAATTTTAGATACCATTTTAATTTGTTTCACAATAATTAATTAAATCATTAATTATTCAATAAGGGTTTATTGAACCCTTGTTATTTATCAAGAATGCACTGCTGCTGCTGCTGCTAAGTCGCTTCAGTTGTGTCCGACTCTGCGATCCCATAGACGGCAGCCCACCAGGCTCTCCCGTCCCTGAGATTCTCCAGGCGAGAACACTGGAGTGGATTGCCATTTCCTTCTCCAATGCATGAAAGTGAAAAGTGAAAGTGAAGTCGCTCAGTTGTGTCCGACTCATAGCGACCCTAGACACTGATTATTCAAAGAAAAACAAACTTTGTTACCAAAGAAAAAGAAAAAAAAAAAAAAATCACTGAGTATTTGAGATGATATCTCAGTAGTTTGTATCTGCCATCCACGTAACTAACAAAATGCCATTTCATCACTTTTCTCTACTTTTTAGTTTAGTAAGACCATGTCTCTTAATCATCTCTACAAATGTGCAAGAAAGGCAAAGTAAAGAAAATCATAGTATCAATTAACACAACAGTCACACATTTAAAAGAATTTATTTTTAAAAACACCAGCTCTGAATCAATATGTTTCTGTTTCTGGTACCCTAATACTTCCTTGAGTTGGCAGTTACAACTTTCACAACTCCTCAGCGCCTCCTTATTTGATGTAACTGGTGACAATGTGCCAGTTAAAACATCATCTGCCCATGTTGACAAGTGTCTAAGGGAGAGAACCAACTGTTTCAAATACACTGAGATGACTCAGAAACAACTGTCAAATGACTGTGCTCTCCAGAGGTGGCACATCACTTGGACTACAAGAGCCATTAGATGACATTTCTCCAAGAGGGGACCTTGTCCTTCTGTTCAGTGCCTGCTGCAGGGCTTCACTATGCAATGAGATGAGCCAGAAAATAGAGCAAAGGAAGGTGCTGAATGCATGTAGGAAAAAGATATATTTTTACTTCAATTATATATAGCATAAAATGAAAGAGATTAATTATGTTCATTTGTATTACCTCCTTTTACAACAAAGGAAGGGCCAGTGCTTCAAAAGAGAAAGTCATGATAAAAATCATAACTGAGAATGCACCTATCCTTACTGAAATGCATAGCTAGAGAATTAAAGGGATTGAAGGATTGAAGAGTGTGTGAGAAATAACCTCTTGAGCCTTGCCCTGGTTTTGAATTTGTTAGCATCAGAGCCTCTCTGTTCAACCTGAATCATCAATTCACCTAGGTAGTTGTACAATTATGTTCTCTCCTGTTTTCAGCATAATTTTTGCATCTACTTTGCAGAATGCAAGAAAATCAATCTCTGACTCACATATATGAAGGATGTAGCAGCATCTAGCTATTTCCTCTCTTGAAGGTTTTCTGTCTTATATAGAGATGATTTTTCTCTTCTATCTGCAGTGGGGTTTCACTCTCTATCTCATTCCATTTTCTATGCACACTGGTAATGAATTTCTAGCTGTATGAAAATTAAGCAATTTAATGCAATAGATAGAAAGGCGATATTCCTAATCATTTTCCCATTTATCCTAACTATATTAGTTCTGCAAAGAAGACTAAAAACAAAAACAAAAAACTGTTAGGTAAGATCATGCTTTAGACAGCTGTTGGAATTAAACCATCTTTTTCAGTATAAACATCTTAAATGTTTACCAATTGCCATCAGTATTAAAGCTCTCACGACAGAGGTCTTGCTGAGGATTTAGATTGCTCAAAGAATCAAACTCAATGAAAGATTCAGGGTCTGCAGTTCCATGGTGGAAGGTATCTGCATATGTGTAGACAAGCAGATCAAGGTGGTTTATCACTCTATGTATGTGAACTTAAATAATATATTCACAAAAGCAAAAGAGAAATGAGATAGCAAACCATTTCTTTAGAAACTGCAAAAGTAGTAGGCTAAACATCATTTTGCTAAGCCTCAATGTGTATTCATGGAGATATGTACACACTGACATGGGCAAAAGAATGTATTATGCATGAATAGAATATGTTCACACATACCAATATAGTTGCTCATATTTAAGTACATTTCTCCTATGAAATTCAGTAAAATTGAACTCTGCCATCTGGATTTAGGTATTTTGGTTTTAGAATTTACTATGGAGTTTATCTTGAATCTATAAAATAAGCAAGGAGGACTTGGAATAATCTTCATAATTTCCTCTTAAATTCTAAGGGTGTACATTTAGGGGTGAACCCCCAAAGTATTATGTTAATATCAAGCTTCCTTTTTATAATTTCCTTTATTATAATTAGTGATCTTGTCTTTTCTGCCTATTAAGTGTGGTATGTATAGTTCACAACTGATTTCTGGCTGATGTTTAAGCTGGTATTTTGGTGGTCAGTCTAAACCTTGAGCCTTTCTTTTTTTTCCACAACACTTAAAATATATAGGAAAATGTATTATTGATATTACTAATGAGAAAAATAAAAAGTTCTGATAAAATTATAGATAAAATAAATCTAAAATATTTTGATCATTTAGTCACACCAATAGTCACAAGAAAACAAGGATTTTTACCTAATTTTCTCTCGCTATGGGTGAAGAGAAATACAAACTAAGATATGTGACCTGTGTGAGATATTGCTTATAGTTAACATAAGAACTGAAATTAGATTGTCTTTTTATTACATTTTGTGCCTTGAATAGTCTTGATCAGTTTCAAAAATTCCAAACACAAAACACACATACATACATGCACACCCTTGAGCCACATTCATGACCAAACCCACATACAGAAAGAATGAGAGAGAGGGAGAAGGAGAGAGACATGCATATACACATCTTTCAGTTCTGGGAGCCTATAAGATGCTAATCATTTTATTTTGTAATAAGACAATGTTCAGAAGGAAACATCCTATACAGAGACCTCCCACAATGAATAGAGGCTTTCACCATCATGCGTTCTCCTCTACGACTTTCACCACCACAGTCCCGGTTAGATCCATGTATTGTTGGTATCATCATGTAGTAATACCTTTGAGGACAGCTCCCTGATGGGAGGGCCCAAAATGTGACTAATGCGTAACACAGATATTGTTGACATGTTTCTCTTACACAGGAGTATTCTATGAAACAACTATCTTGACTAAAAGATATATTTCCATTATGTTTACAGATCATTGGGAAATAACTTGCTTTAAGTTGATAGACTGAGTTTATACTTCTCATAAAGATATTTTAATTTATTGTTAAAACACACAATTAAATATTCACTTGAAAATGTTATTCATTAATTTTATTGAAAGATAGCAGAGGAAATGCAGATCACATTTAAAATACATTTTTTATTTTAAAGTGCACTCTAATGACATTTAGTTTTCTATAGCAAATCCAAAAATATATTATAGGAAAAAGATAAATGTAAAATCTTGAGCTTGGATTTAATATAAAACTCTGCCTAATTTAATCAAAAGTTAGCAATTAAAAAAATCTGAAATTGCAAGACTGAGTTTTTTTTTCCTCTAGATTTAAAGATGTTAATTTTAACATAAGCCAAGAACTAGTATTGCATTAGGCAGCTAAGTATGTAATTTTGAATAGTTACTGTAACACGGAGGTAGTGTTTAGCACTGCACGTAAACCTACATACATTTCAATACATTTCTCCTAGAGCAAACACCTTTTTAAAAATTCAATACTTTAAGCAATTTATAGGTAAAACCTTGTTTTACCTTGAAATGTATACCCAGGTGATCAATAGATAAAATAAATTGAATTTTATGCAATAGATATTTGTGTTTTGCTCCTTTCTTGCTTTAAAATTATTGCAGAAACTCAACTTTGAAATCTCATCTTTACTATGATTTTCCTGACACTGGAGATGTCAAAAGAGTGACATCCTAGAATCTTATTTCAACAAAAAAATATTTGTGACAGGAAAGACTAATGTATTTATTACTACCTAGATGCTTACTCCTTGGAAGAAAAGTTATGACCAACCTAGATAGCATATTCAAAAGCAGAGACATTACTTGGCCGACTAAGGTCCGTCTAGTCAGGCTATGGTTTTTCCTGTGGTCATGTATGGATGTGAGAGTTGGACTGTGAAGAAAGCTGAGTGCCAAAGAATTGATGCTTTTGAAATGTGGTGTTGGAGAAGATTCTTGAGAGTCCCTTGGACTACAAGGAGATCCGACCAGTCCATTCTGAAGGAGATCAGCCCTGGGTGTTCTTTGGAAGGAATGATGCTCAAGCTGAAACTCCAGTACTTTGGCCACCTCATGCGAAGAGTTGACTCTTTGGAAAAGACTCTGATGCTGGGAGGGATTGAGGGCAGGAGGAGAAGGGGACAACAGAGGATGAGATGGCTGGATGGCATCACTGACTCGATGGACGTGAGTCTGAGTGAACTCCAGGAGTTGATGATGGACAGGGAGGCCTGGCGTGCTGCGATTCATGGGGTCGCAAAGAGTCGGACACGAATGAGCAACTGAACTGAACTGAATTATATCACATTTTCACCTATTGCTAGTTTCATATGAATACTAACTATTCTATATTGTTTTAGGTGCATTTACATAAAGATTCATTAATTTGAATTAATAATTATTTACACACATTTAGTCCACAGAACATATTGACACAAATTATTAGAGGAGTGCATTTTAACCTGTTAGATTAGACTTATACTTGGAATGATACTTATTTTACTGCCAACAGACAACATTTGAACTGGGTGGATGGGAAAGGGGTATAATTGTGTGATTAGTGCACAACCCTTCTTGTTGGGTAAGTAAAGTCATTGTGGGCCTGTGTATCCTGTCTGCTTAGATGCCAGTGGTGCTTTTGTATATAGTCAATGTCACACTGACTTAACAGAAACACACTAGGGCCATGTTATTATGCAGACTATCTCATCAGCCACCCAATGCAAGGTTATGGGAGAGCACTTGAAGAAACACCTACTTTATTTGCTCTCAGTGCCCTATTGTTCTCAATGGTGTTCCATCAAAAATTAGCTCCAGTGGGAAAAACAAAGATTTGAGAGATTATTAGGTACTCAAAAAAATACCATATCTACTGCTGGATAATTGCTTAAGATTTGGTTACCATTAGTTGTCCCTCCAGCTCAAAAAAATGTTGTTTTATAAAGGTAGTGATGAGGTTGAAAGTACCTTCACTTAATATTTATTTCAATTCACCTTGAATTCCACCACTGCTTTAATGCAATCAATCATTGAAAGTCTGGAACATGTACTATGGCGATTTTCAGTGATTCTAAGAGAACCTAATATTAATTTCAATTTTTAATGTACAATTAACTCAAGCCATGTTCATCACTTATAGGCAGAAAATTTGAATACCAGCATAAAAGGAAAGCAACTTCCAGATATTGTCAAATAAAAACTTTAAATATTTGATGACTAACTGATGTCTCTTTTAATTAACATTCATAAACATTTAAGGAAGAAAACTTCTGAGTTTTAAATGAAATCAGAAGTCAAGCTGTCCTAGTAGACAGTAGGCATATTGCACACCTAAACATCCTTTGAGAATCACAGTTAAGGTTTAATAAACACTCTCTCTATTTCTGCTGTGGTGTGAGTTTCATTTTGCATATGTTGCCTTTGGTTTAGGATGTGGAAAGTTTGTTATTAAACTTACAACCTGCCATCAAGGTGGGGCATCAGCTTTTTCAAAATAACCCCTATCCACATATTTCTCATTTTAGCAGCATGTCTTTTCAGCTATGACACAAATATCCAGGACATCAAACAAGGACATATGCAAAACAGGCCTCTTACTTCCTGCGCAGATGTGTTGCTATGTAGTAGATCTGCTCCGCAGGGCTCTATGGGGTCCTCTCTAACATTTCCTACCAGCTGCCAACATTTCCCAAGCAGATCAAATGTACTTTTACCAGAAACAAAAACACCTTTGCTTCAAGCTAGCCAAACAAACCTCAAACTTTTTCTGTAACACTTCTAAAGATATTTGAAAGCGATATAAATAACTACAATCACACTAATTCATATTCTTTTATTGTGTATAAAAGTGGACATCCTTAGACCTTTTGCACCTGTGATTATGCATTAGTCCTTATGAGCTTTGAAATAATACAGAGATTCTAAAAACTGAGTAGTCCAAACAGAGGCCAAATGAGTGAATTGAATGGTTAAAGAGATAATTTCTAAACATGGTCCTTTGTTTCCATTTAATTCATATCTTCCTGTTCTGACACCTTCAACTTAAGACACAGAAGAAATAGTTATGCTTTGTCCTCCCTGTAGTAGATTTGCCACTGTTACCAGACAGTTTCCAATGTTTCTGCTGGAACGTAATTCATCTTCATTGTTTCTGTGCCGACAGGATGGAACCTGCTTACAAATTTTACAGCTAGCAATACTTTTTATTGTTGTTCTGAAAGGGCTCCTGAGGGCTTTCTATTTTATTTTTAGGAACATTCTGAATTTTTTCCCCTTTATGCTATACTTTTCACTATTATGAGTGATGACCCTAGAATACTGGGAGGGAAAAAATAACCAACACACACCAAACTTTGTAACTGATGTAAGTTTAATGCAATCTTCCAATACTTTGATTTATTGCAGGTGCTACATTTTAACTATGTTATAGCTAATGAAGAATATCAATAGCCTTTGTGAAATGCTGACATTCCTTCAAACTAAGAAACCTTCAGGATACTTAGATGCCTTTCAGAGGAAAACTGATATAATAAAGGATGCAATATTTTTCTTGCACTTTTAGTTACTGAATTAAAACTTCAGGCATCTAAAATGTAGTCAATTTTATGGTGAAACTGCAAATATCACTCAAAGTCAACTGTGTGCCTTTAACCATTTTTTCTTACTTCTGTGATATTCCTCAGGCTTGATTATGCTTGAGAGTAGCCAAAAGAAGCCCTGAAAATGAATGTGATATTTTTATGTGAACATTTTAGGGACTTTTATTTACAAATCACCTTGGCAGAGGTCATTTGTCCTCGTATGAAAAATAGCACAGGCAAACAAACATACCAATGGACTAATGGTTAGATTGAAGATGGAGGTCTCCTATATTATACCAATGCCCTTATTTTCTGTAGCACGCATGCACAGCTGCTCAGTCATGTCTATTTGTGACCCTTTGGACTGTAGCCTGTCAGGCTCCTCTGTTCCTCAGCTTTTTTTCTGGCAAGAACGCTGAAGTGGGTTGCCATTTCCTCCTCTAGGGGATCTTCCTGACCCAGGGATCTAACCTACCTCTCCAGCGTTTCCTGAATTGCAGGCAGGTTCTTTACCACCAAGCCATCTGGAAAGCCCCATATTGTGTAGAAGAGACAGATTTGTTCTCTTATTCTCTTGCACAATCTAGTTTTATACCAATATTGAAATACAATTGCCAGCAATTTTATAATAGTTTATAAAAATAAACTCAATCCAAATCAACATTCATAAAATCAATGTACATCATGAAAAAGAAAAGTTTTTCATATATTTTTAATATTCTTAAATGAGATTTTCTACTTGTCTAGTATAGAATAGTGAACTCTTTTTATATAATTTTTTAATTTATGAAAGATCTTTTTCTACCATGCAAGCTGTGAAATGTCTGTATACATATAGACATGTAAAGCATATGTATGTTTATATATATTATATATACTCTTACTTCTATATAATATTAGCTGTATAAAATCTGATAAATTATTCTTTTTAATACCTTAAATGCTTTATTTCTAAAAAGGTATAATAAAATTGCAGAAAATAATTAAAATTATACCAAAGGTTTCATGCTGATATAAAAAGGACCATGCTATTAACATTTGATAACACCGATATTTTCCTCCTAATTAGTAGTTGTTTAAATTAAAATTATTAATAATTTATCTCATGTTGTATTAGGAAATGACAGAATTATATCAAATTTTATCATCAAAGTATAATCATCAACCTAAATTCATTTATGGTAAGCAATTTAATTATATTGCTTACATCATATCAAATTTTAATTAGAATTGAAACTTATGTTACATTGCTCAAAGTATATCACTGATGAATACTTTTAGTAATATAAAAATCATTTTTTTCATTTGTTATGAAAATGAAATTTAAAATCTTGTGAGCTTTCTGCATTGGTAAACTTATTGAATGAAATTAGGAAATAGCATAAAAGTATATGATATAAGTTACATTTGAAGAGCATTTGTGCTAATATTCAAAGGTGTAAGTGGAATGCAGAAGTGGTTTATAGTTACCTAAATTTCATTTCTCTCCTTTGTAGAGACATTTTTGTGAGAGCATACAAATGAGTTTTACTCAAAGTATACCCCAGTGATATAATAAAATCTGATCACAGGATAATTCCTATTCTTAGTTCCTTTGTGGTCTTCTAGTATGAGGACTAGACATCTGAGAGAAAGTTATTCCATGGGGCTGAATCTTTGCTTGTAATTTAGGAGCTGGGAATTTTAACATGTGCTGTCAAATATGTACCTATGTTTATAATTCACCTTCTTCCAGGAAGAGTCTGAGGATGGCTATAAAGGATTTGAAAGTCAGAAATTTACTCAACTGATATATTGTTTCATTCATTTTGGCATCTATGGTTAATCTCTTTCGGAGTAGACAATGTACGCTCTTCCTTCACCTAGAAATCTCAGTTTTCATAACAATGAGCCTTTCCAGGATTATTTCTCTAAAATTTCCCTGAAGAAATCCCTTGATTCAGAAAACTTGAGATTATTAAAAAAAAAAAAAAAAAGTTAAACCTGTGTAAAACAGAATAAAATAATGATTACCAGTGGATGGGCATCATGAAAGACAAGAGTGAGGTTTTTTAAGGATAGAAACTTGTATGGAGTAGCAAATGAGCCACAGGGATCTACTGGACAGTATAATGAATATAGACAGTAGCACTGGACTATATGTATGTAATGTGATAAATATTGCTACATGGTCAATTATATTACAACATATAAGTATATAAAAGTAACAGGCTGTGCTGTATCTTAAACTTACCTGATGTTACAATTCACATTTACTCACAAAAAAAAGAAAATGAAGGAGAGAGAGGGAAATCTGATTTCACCAGAGTCCTATTTCAAACCATCTACCTTTTTGTTTGTATTTTGTATGCATGCTAAGTCACTTCAGTCTTGTCTGACTCTTGGACATCCCACGGACTGTAGTCTGCCAGGCTCTTCTCTATATGGGATTCTCGAAGCAAGAATACCAGAGTGGGTTGCCATGTCCTCTTCTGCAGGATCTTCCTACCCAGGGATCGAACCTGTGGCTCCTGCTTTGCAGGCCAATTCTTTACTGCTGAGCCACGGGGGAAGATTAACATGTTGCAATTTTCTCCACTCCTCTTAACAGAACAGCTATATTTACATTTCTCTTTGTTGTTGTTGTTGTTCAGTCGCTAAGTCTTGTGTGCCTCTTAATAAGTCCATGGATTGCAGCATGCCAGGCTCCTCTCTTCTCCACTATCCTCTGGAGTTTACTCAGATTCTTGTCCATTGAGCCAGTGATGCCATCCAACCATTTCATCCTCTACCGCCCCCTTCTCCTTTTGCTTTCCCAGCATCAGAGCCTTTTCCAATGAGGCAGCTCTTCCTATCAAGTGGGCAAAGTATTGGAGCTTCAGCTTCAGCAACAGTCCTTCCAATGAAAATTCAGTGTTGATTTCCTTTAGGATGGACTGGTTTGGTATCCTTGCAGTCCAAAGGACTTGCAAGAGTCTTCTCCAGCACCACAATTCAAAAGCATCGATTTTCCAGGGCTCAAACTTCTTTATGGTACAACTCTCACTTTTGTACATGACTACTGGAAAAACCATACTTTGGCTACATGGACAAAGTGATGTCTCTGCTTTTTAATATGTTGTCTAAGTTTGTCATAACTTTCCTTCCAAAACTCCTCTGTTCTCCAGTTTTAACTGTATGCCTGCAGTCACTGTTCAAAGTGATTTGGGAGCCCAAGAAAATAAAATTCGTCTCTTTCTTTACCTGTTGGAATCTCACCCACTTCCCAAAGCCCATGCTTATGCAATCTTCTTTATAACAGTTTGAATGAGTCTATTGACTTTATCTTCCTTAATTTATCTGAAATCTTGATCATGTTTGTCTCACTACATTTTGTGCTCCTTTTTTCTCTTTTGAGAATCTCCAAGTTCTGTCGTGACAGGGAATAGACCTTACCTATCTTTCCAATTTTTCTTTTTTTCCTGCACACTGGGACAGAGAAGTGGAAAGTAGGCCTTTGAATACATGCCAGGCTTGCTTTCCAGATATACCTTGTACTGACTCAGTGGCCTTGATCAAACTATTCTAGTACTATGCATGTCTCTTCATATTATAGTCTTGTCATCATAAGAATGTTGTGAGGATCAGATAAGCTACTTAATTCTTACAGGAAGCTTTATCTCACTTAGTAGTTGTTAGCATTTATTTGTTCAGTGGGATTTGGCTGACTATCCCTCTAGGGTGCCCTTTTGCTCTTAAAAAGAGTCTTGAATTAATCCAACTGGACCTGATATAACCGCCATTATTATTCTGACACATCTTTGCTTTTGCATTTTGTTTCATTTGCCTTTAGTGAAGAATTTACATTAGTATCTTTGATAGAATGTTGATTTTTAAGCAACTCATTTTCTAGGTGTGGTGGAGAGTAGCAAAACCTAACAACAACAACAAAAAAGAATAATATATTGTTTAGAAAGACAAGTACAAGCTATTATTAACTGTAGAGCAAGAAATACGAACCTGCACGAGGGACTTGTAGAAACAATGAAAACAACAGATTTTGGTTTCTCAAAGACAGCAATTGGAAGAGGAAGTATACTATAGAAACTGATGACCTTGTCAAATACCTAAAGAGAAAGAGTGGCTTTTAAGCTAACCTTTACAATGCGAGACTGCTGTGAATGTACTTCTGCTGCTGTTGCTGCTAAGTCGCTTCAGTTGTCTCCGACTCTGTGCGACCCCATAGACCACAGCCCACCAGGCTCCCCTGTCCCTGGGATTCTCCAGGCAAGAACACTGGAGTGGGTTGCCATTTTCTTCTCCAATGTATGAAAGTGAATAGTGAAAGTGAAGATTCTCAGTCGTATCTGACTCTTAGCAACCCCACGGACTGCAGCTTACTAGGCTCCTCTGTCCATGGGATTTTCCAGGCAAGAGTACTGGAGTGGGTTGCCATTGCCTTCTCTGAAGGTACTTCAGTGATTCTGTAAAATCTTAATTTGCATTTCAATTTTAAATGTTTAGTATGGTTTTAAGACTGTGATTTTTATTTATTTTTTAAATATAAATTTATTTATTTTAATTGGAGGTTAATTACTTTACAATATTGTATTCGTTTTGCCATACATCAACATGAATCCACCAAAGGTATACACATGTTCCCCATCCTGAACCCCCCTCCCTCCCTCCTCCCTCCCTGTACCATCCCTCTGTGTCATTCCAGTGCACCAGCCACAAGCATCCAGTATCATGCATAGAACCTGGACTGGTGATTCGTTTCATATATGATATTATACATGCTTCAGTGACATTATCCCAACTCATCCCACCCTCTCCCTCTCCCACAGAGTCCAAAAGACTGTTCTATACATCTGTGTCTCTTTTGCTTTTTCACATACAGGGTTATGTTACCATCTTTCTAAATTCCATATATATGTGTTAGTATACTGTATTGGTGTTTTTCTTTCTGGCTTACTTCATTCTGTATAATAGGTTCCAGTTCCATACACCTCATTAGAACTGATTAAAATGAATTCATTTTAATGGCTGAGTAATACTCCATTGTGTATATGTACCACGGCTTTCTTATCCATTCATCTGCTGATGGACATCTAGGTTGTTTCCATGTCCTGGCTATTATAAACTGTGCTGTGATGAACATTGGGGTACACGTGTCTCTTTCAATTCTGGTTTCCTCGGTGTGTATGCCCAGCAGTGGGATTGTTGGGGCATAAGGCAGTTCAATTTCCAGTTTTTAAAGGAATCTCCACACTCTTCTCCATAGTGGCTGTACTAGTTTGCATTCCCACCAACAGTGTAACAGGGTTCCCTTTTCTCCACACCCTCTCCAGCATTTATTGCTTGTAGACTTTTGGATCACAGTCATTCTGACTGGTGTGAAATGGTACCTCATTGTGGTTTTGATTTGCATTTCTTTGATAATGAATGATGTTGAGCATCTTTTCATGTGTATGTTATCCATCTGTATGTCTTCTTTGGAGAAATGTCTATTTAGTTCTCTGGCCCATTTTTTGATTGGGTCATTTATTTTTCTGGAATTGAGCTGCAGGAGTTGCTCGTATATTTTTGAGGTTAGTTGTTTGTCAGTTGCTTCATTTGCTATTATTTTCTCCCATTCAAAAGGCTGTCTTTTCACCTTGCTTATAGTTTCTTTTGTTGTGCAGAAGCTTTTAAGTTTAATTAGGTCCCATTTGTTTATTTTTGCTTTTATTTCCAATATTCTGGGAGGTGGGTCATAGAGGATCCTGCTGTGATGTATGTCGGAGAGTGTTTTGCCTATGTTCTCCTCTAGGAGTTTTACAGTTTCTGGTCTTATGTTTAGATCTTTAATCCATTTTGAGTTTGTTTTTGTGTATGGTGTTAGAAAGTGATCTAGTTTCATTCTTCTACAAGTGGTTGACAAGTTTTCCCAGCACCATTTGTTAAAGGGATTGTCTTTAATCCATTGTATATTCTTGCCTCCTTTGTCAAAGATAAGATGTCCATAAGTGTGTGGATTTATCTCTGGGCTTTCTATTTGTTCCATTGATCTATATGTCTGTGTTTGTGCCAGTACCATACTATCTTGATGACTGTGTCTTTATAGTAGAGCCTGAAATCAGGCAGGTTTATTCCTCCAGTTCCATTCTTCTTTCTCAAGATCGCTTTGGCTATTCGAGGTTGTTTTGTATTTCTATCCAAATTGTGAAATTATTTGTTCTAGCTCTGTGAAAAATACCATTGGTAGCTTGATAGGGATTGCATTGAATTTATAAATTGCTTTGGGTAGTATACTCATTTTCACTGTATTGATTCTTCTGATCCATGAACATGGTATATTTCTCCATCTATTAGTGTCCTCTTTGATGTCTTTCACCAGTGTTTTATGGTTTTTGATATATAGGTCTTTAGTTTCTTTAGGTAGATATATTCCTAAGTATTTTATTCTTTTTGTTGCAATGGTGAAAGGAATTGTTCCCTTAATTTCTCTTACTATTTTCTCATTATTAGTGTATAGGAATGCAAGGGATTTCTGCATGTTGATTTTATATCCTGCAACTTTACTATATTTATTGAATAGCTCTAGTAATTTTCTGGTGGAGTCTTTAGGGTTTTCTATGTAGAGGATCATGTCATCTGCAAAGAGTGAGTTTTACTTCTTCTTTTCCTATTTGGATTCCTTGTATTTCTTTTTCTGCTCTGATTACAGTGGCCAAAACTTCCAAAACTATGTTGAATAGTAGTGGTAAAAGTGGAAAACCTTGTCTTGTTCCTGACTTTAGGGGAAATGGTTTCAATTTTTCACCATTGAGGATAATGTTTGCTGTGGGTTTGTCATATATAGCTTTTATTATGTTGAGGTATGTTCCTTCTATTCCTGCTTTCTGGAGAGTTTTTATCATAAATGGATGTTGAATTTTGTCAAAGGCTTTCTCTGCATCTATTGAGATAATCATATGGCTTTTATTTTTCAACTTGTTAATGTGGTGTATTACATTAATTTATTTGTGGATATTGAAGAATCCTTGCATCCCTGGGATAAAGCCCACTTGGTAGTGGTGTATAATCTTTTAATGTGTTGTTGGATTCTGATTGTTAGAATTTTGTTAAGGATTTTTGCATCTATGCTCATCAGTGATATTGGCCTGTAGTTTTCTATTTTTGTGGCATCTTTGTCAGATGTTTGTATTAGGGTGATGGTGGTCTCATAGAATGAGTTTGGAAGTTTACCTTCCTCTATAATTTTTCTGGAAGAGTTTGAGTAGGATAGGTGTTAGCTCTTCTCTAAATTTTTGCTAGAATTCAGCTGTGAAGCCGTCTGGACCTGGGCTTTTGTTTGCTGGAAGATTTCTGATTACAGTTTCAATTTTCGTGCTTGTGATGGATCTGTTAAGATTTTCTATTTCTTCCTCGTTCAATTTTGGAAAGTTTTACTTTTCTAAGAATTTGTCCATTTCCTCCATGATGTCCATTGTATTGGCATATAATTGCTAATAGTAGTCTCTTATGATCCTTTGTATTTTAGTGTTGTCTGTTGTGATCTTTCCATTTTCATTTCTAATTTTATTGATTTGATTTTTCTCCCTTTGTTTCTTGATGAGTCTGGCTAATGGTATGTCAATTTTATTTATCTTCTCAAAGAACCAGCTTTTAGCTTTGTTGATTTTTGCTACGGTCTCTTTTGTTTCTTTTGCATTTATTTCTGCCCTAATTTTTAAGATTTCTTTCCTTCTACTAACTCTTGGGTTCTTTATTTCTTCCTTTTCTAGTTACTTTAGATAGAGTTAGGTTATTTATTTGACTTTTTTTTTGTTTCTTGAGGTATGCTTGTATCGCTATGAACTTTCCCCTTAGCACAGCTTTTACAGTGTCCCACAAGTTTTGGGTTGTTATGTTTTTATTTTCATTCATTTCTATGCCTGTCTTGATTTCTTTTTGAGTTCCTCTGTGATTTGTTGGTTATTCAGCAGCGTGTTGTTCAGCCTCCATATGTTGAAATTTTTAACAGTTTTTCTCCTGTAATTGAGATCTAATCTTACTGCATTGTGGTCAGAAAAGATGCTAGGCATGATTTCAATGTTTTTGATTTTACCAAGGCTAGATTTATGCCCAAGGATGTGATCTATCCTGGAGAAAGTTCTGTGTGCACTTGAGAAAAGGTGAAATTCATTGTTTTGCACGAAATCTCCTATAGATATCAATTAGGTCTAACCGATCTATTGTATCATCTAAAATTTGTGTTTCCTTATTAATTTTCTGTTTAGTTGATCTATCCATAGGGATGAGTGGGGTATTAAAATGTCTCACTATTTTTATGTTATTGTTAATTTCCCTTTCATACTTGTTAGCTTTTGTCTTACATATTGCAGTGCTCCTATATTGGGTGTATATATATTTATAATTGTTATATCTTGTTCTTGGATTGATTCTTTGATCATTATGTAGTGTCCTTCTTTTCTCTTTTCATAGCCTTTGCTTTAAATTCTATTTTATCTGATGTGAGTCTTGCTACTCCTGCTTTCTTTTGGTCTCTATTTGCATGGAAAGTCTTTTTCCAGCCCTTCACTTTCAGTCAGTATGTGTCCCCTGTTTTGAGGTGGGTCTCTTGTAGACAACATATATAGGGGTCTAGTTTTTGTATCCATTCAGTCAGTCTTTGTCTTTTGGTTGGGACATTCAACCCATTTATGTTTAAGGTATTTATTGATAAGTATGATCCCATTGCCATTTACTTTATTGTTTTGGGTACGAGTTTATACACCATTTTTGTGTTTCATGTCTAGAGAATATCCTTTAGCATTTGTTGGAGAGCTGGTTTGGTGGTGCTGAATTCTCTCATCCTTTTCTTGTCTGTAAAGCTTTTGCTTTCTCCTTCATATTTGAATGAGATCCTTGCTGGGTACAGTAATCTGGGCTGTAGGTTATTTTCTTTCATCACTTTAAGTATGTCTTGCCATTCCCTCCTGGCTTGAAGAATTTCTATGGAAAGATCAGCTGTTATCCTTAGGGGAATCCCCTTGTGTGTTATTTGCTGTTTTTCTCTTGCTGCTTTTAATATTTGTTCTTTGTGTTTGATCTTTGTTAATTTGATTAATACGTGTTTTGGGGTGTTTCACCTTGGGTTTATCCTGTTTGGGACTCTCTGGGTTTCTTGGACTTGGGTGATTATTTCCTTCCCCTTTTAAGGATGTTTTTAACTATTATCTCCTCAAGAATTTTCTCATGGTCTTTCTTTTTGTCTTCTTCTTCTGGGACTCCTGTAATTCGAATGTTGGGGCGTTTAACACTGTCCTGGAGGTCTCTGAGATTGTCCTCATTTCTTTTAATTAGTTTTTCTTTTTTCCTCTCTGATTCATTTATTTCTACCATTCTATCTTCTACTTCACTAATCCTATCTTCTACCTCTGTTATTTTACTATTTGTTGCCTCCAGAGTGTTTTTGATCTCATTTATTGCGTTATTCATTATATATTGACTCTTTTTTTCTTTCTTGTAGGTCTTTGTTAAACCTTTCTTGCATCTTCTCAATCCTTCTCTCCAGGCTATTTATCTGTGATTCCATTTTGATTTCAAGATTTTGGATCATTATTCAGAATTCTTTATCAGGTAGATTCCCTATCTCTTCCTCTTTTGTTTGGTTTGGTGGGCATTTATCCTGTTCCTTTATCTGCTGGGTATTCCTCTGTCTCTTCATCTTGTTTATAGTGCTGAGTTTGGGGTGTCCTTTCTGTATTCTGGCAGTTTGTGGAGTTCTCTTTATTGTGGAGTTTCCTCACTGTGGGTGGAGCTATACAGGTGGCTTGTCAAGGTTTCTTGGTTAGGAAAGCTTGTGTCGGTGTTCTCGTGGGTGGAGCTGGATTTTTTTCTCTCTGGAGTGCAAGTGTCCAGTAATGAGTTATGAGATGTCAGTGGTTTTGGAGTAACCTTGGGCAGCCTGTATATTGGAGCTCAGGGCTGTGTTCCTGTGTTGCTGGAGAACTGCATGGTATGTCTTGCTCTGGAACTTGTTGGCCCTTGGGTGGTGCTTGGTTTCAGTGTAGGTATGGATGCATTTGATGAGCTCCTGTCAATTAATGTTCCCTGGAGTCAGGAGTTCTCTGGTGTTCTCAGGGTTTGGATTTAAGCCTCCTGCTTCTGGTTTTCAGTCTTATTTTTATAGTAGTCTCAAGACTTCTCCTTCTACACAGCACCACTGATGAAACATCTAGGTTAAAGATGAAAAGTTTCTCCAGAGTGAGAGACACCCAGAGAAGTTCACAGAGTTACATGGAGGAGAGAAGAGGGAGGAGGGAGTTAGAGGTGACCTGAATGAGATGAGGTGGAATCAACAGAGGAGAGAACAAGCTAGCCAGTAATCACTTCCTTATGTACACTCCACAACTGGACCACTCAGAGATGTTCATAGAGTTATACAGAGAAGAGAAGAGGGAAGAAGGAGACAGAGATTGCCAGGAGGATAAAAGGGGGGAATCAAAAGGAGAGAGACAGATCTGGCCAGTAATCACCTGAGCTGCTTGGACCTGGGAAGGGCACAAAACACAGGCCCAACCGAGTCTGCACCTCTGAGGACTACCTGAGTGCCTGAACTTGAGCAGCTTAGACCTGGGAGGTGCATGCAGCCCAGGGCCAGTCTCGGATAGTTCCCGGTGGGGCAACCTAGAGCCTGAGCAGTGTGGGCAGGGAGGGTACACGTGCGTGAGCATGCACCTCCCAGGTCTAAGCAGCTCAGGTGATAGGGTGTTTGGCAAGCATGGTTGTTGTGACTTATCGCCTCTGCTGTCCCTGCCACTCGGTTTTCTGGGTGCACAACCGGCGCACTTTCTCAGGCAAATGTTGACTGTTTAGAACCCCAAGAACTCTTAGTTAGCAAAGAAGCCTGCTTACAGTTTTGTAGATAATGTCTCTCTGGGGCTGCGATTGCCCCCTTCCGGCTCTGGCTGACTGTCACTAGAGGGGGATGGTCTACAGCTGGCTATCTCTGTTCAGTCCTTTGTTCTGTGCGTGGGCTGGCTTTTCGTGTGGTAGTTATCCCACAGTCTGGTTTGCTAGCCCAAGTTAGTTCCTTCAGATTGTGCTTGGGGCAATCAGGCCAGATCCTTACTCTAGGCAATGCAGCCCACGCCTCCCTGCCCACCCCCTGCTTGCTAGTGGCAGGTTCAGCTGTCTGTGCTGCTTTGCTGCTTCTCCACTGGGGGAGTTACCATTGGGCTCTTAATCTGTGGGTTTATTTATTTATTTATTTTTCCTCCCTGTTACGTTGCCCTCTGCGCTTCCAAAGCTTGCCACAGACTTGGCTGTGAGAGTGTTTTCTGGTGTTTGGAAACTTTTTAAGATTCCCTTCCCGGGATGGAGCTTCGTCCCTACCTCTTTTGTCTCCTTTTTTGTCTTTTATGTTTTTCCTACCTCCTTTCAAAGACAATGGGCTGCTTTTCTGGGTGCCTGATGTCCTCTGCCAGCATTCAGAAGTTGTTTTGTGGAATTTACTCAGCGTTTAAATGTTCTTTTGATGAATTTGTGGGGGAGAAAGTGGTCTCCCCATCTTATTCCCCTACTATCTTAGGACCACCTCTCAAGACTGTGATTTTCAAAATAACCATTCAAACATACTGTATTTTCAAATCCTTAATATATTAGAGCCCTCTTAACCTTTGTTTTGATTAACTGGTTTTTATTAGTAAATATTTTAATTTGTAGCATGTAAGATTCTCTGATTCTAATACAATTTCACATTGACTGTAATATTTATTGGTTTCTATATGATTTTTTTCACTTGATAAACTAATTTTACTGCTTAAAATAGTTTTAAAATGTCTGATTTGAAAATCAACTGACATGGAATACACAAAAACGAGTATTTTTAGTTAGAGGGGACATTAGTTTGGAATCTATATTTCCACTGGAGTTTTCTGCTGAGGATAGTTTAGAAAGCATAGTCAGTTCTTGTTATTTGCAGCACTTTGGTTCTATGAAATCTCTAGGGACACTGAATTAGCCAACACTGAATCATTGGTCCTTGGGGAAATACAGGATTAAGTTCCTGTGAGCATCTGGTCACAATATTTTCATCAAGCAATCAATGCATAATCTTGTTGTATGTGTGTTTCTGTTTAAAGACACCTTACTTAATATATATTGTTGATTCATTAACATTGAACTCATGGCCAACAGCACCATAACTTTTGACAGAGCAAAGCTTACCTAACACATGTACTTTCTCCCTTATGAACATCACCTCTCCTGCTTTTAAGAACTCTTCAGCTCTATACTTGCGGTCATTATAAACAATGAAGCCACCAAAAAAGCACAAAAATATTCCCCCAAAAGTGTCAGTAAATAGACCTCAAAGAGAATACTTGTTTATAAGAGCTGAAACAAGAAGGCAGAAAGTTACTCTGTGAACATCAGGCAACTCAGATTTTCTTCTGCTCTGTATGTGAACATGTCCGTGAAAGACTGAAAAAGTGTGGTTATTGATGTTTGTTTTACAGAGAAATTCTGTGTAATCCTGGGTGTACATAGGCAAATTTGCAAAGACAGAATCCGTGAATAAGGAGGATTGACTGCATGTGTTTTCTCATCAGACTGCTGGATTACAAAGCAGTACTCACTTGGCTTGCACTGTTAGGTGGGAAACCACTATGTGCAGTCAGACAATGATCCATGTGTATGGACCGAACAGTGAAAATATCAAGCCCAAAGTTTAAGCTCTAGCCTAGTCATTCCAGTGTGGTCAATGGACCTATAACACCGAAACATTGAGAGTTTGTTAAATGCAGACACTCAAGCCCCACCACAGACTTACTGTATCAGAATACACATTATAGCAATTTATATACATACTAAGACTTGATCTACATGAATCAAGACATAATTAATTCATCTCTGATCAGAAAAGTGGTAATAAACTGTCTGGTATGCTCAGAAGAAAAAAAAATTGAATGAGGCAAGATTACTTGACATTCTAGGTAAACTCAAATGCATCAAAATGTAGAAACAGGAGCAGTCATCTCTAATGGTGATAGAAAGATAGAGAGGTATTTTTATTACAGAGCTATATCATCTTTGTTGAAATGAAAGCCTTTCAACTTTTGATCATGTTTTTTTAAACATAATTTCCTTAAATCCATATTTTTCAGCCATTGTAACTCTTTTCCATTCTACACTTTTTTTCCCATTTCTACTATGACTTGCATAATTACATTAAAAAAGATGTTTATCTTTTTTCTAAGAGTTTTGAAACTGATAGAAGAAATTACATTTCAAAAATACCACTCTCAATATCTTATAGACATATAACTCTATCTCATGAAAAACAAAATACACCAAAGAACAGAAAACAACTCATCTTCATCTTAAAAGCAAGAAATGACAAAATTAGTGAGTATTAGTACTAATAAAGATAATTAGTATATCTAGTGAGTTGTTGTGTTACCGAATATGTACCTGCATATTTTATTTCTGCCTTTTGAAACAATTAAAGAATGCCTCTCTTTTTAAAAATATGTGAGACTTCCAACTACAGAATAGAACTGGAAAATCAGAGGGAACCTAATATTTAATCTTGTGGCTTCTGACTTTACTTTGGAAAAATTGAACCACCTCCCCCAACCACCGAAAGGAAAAGAAAACCTTCTCAAACCAATCTCAAACTATATCGGAGAAGGCAATGACACTCCAATCCAGTACTCTTGCCTGGAAAATCCCATGGATGGAGGAGCCTGGTAGGCTGCATCCATGGGGTCGTGAAGAGTAGGACACAACTGAGCGACTTCATTTTCACTTTTCAGTTTCATGCAATGGAGAAGGAAATGGCAACCCACTCCAGAGTTCTTGTCTGGAGAATCCCAGGGATGGGAGAGCCTGTTGAGCTGCCGTCTGTGGGGTAGCACAGAGTCGGACAAGACTGATGCGACTTAGCAGCAGAAGCAGCAGCAGCAGCAGCATGAATAAAGAGAAAGAGTAAAAAGGGGAGAAAGGAATATTATTTCCACTAAAATATTATCAATGCTTCTTAAAAGCAATTTTTTTTTTATGTTACCCTCGAGTGCTTATGTGTCTCTGTTTTTTACCAAGAGAATTTCCCTTCTTGCCAGTTATTTCCATTCACAATATTCAGCCACCTAGTGACTGACTTGTGCCAGATGGCATTTTTCCAAGCATGTGATATTTACAATTCTCTGTTTTCTAGTTTCTGAAGACAGTTAGATAAAAATGACACAGCAAATACTTCTTTCCCAGATAGAGTAATGTACTTATATCTGAGACTCAAATGCAGACAGAGCTCTGAAATACAATTCTATACACCAAGGACATTTTTAATTAATTTATTTTAATTGTAGACTGATTACAATATTGTAGTGCCTTTTGCCATACATTGACATGAATCGGCCATGGGTGTACATGTACACACAAAGACTTTTTTTTATGTTTTACAGAGGTTAAAAAAGCATCATATTAATTGATTTTAGACTATGAGACAAAAATATAGAAAAGTTATTAGTTGTATAGATAAAAGGAAGGTGTCAGTAAAACCAAAACTGGTTCAGGATAAATAGTTAAAAAAAAAAAAAAAAAGAAAGAAAACACACACACACACACACACACACATTTTAAAATTTGCCTTGTGAGCACTGAGAGCACTTTCAAGAAATAATCAGAAATTGTGTCAAAAATCAGTGTTGAGTGAAGAGTAATACCTAAACATATCATTAACAGTATCCTTATGTATTTTTTTTTAGCATTCACAGATACACTGTATAAAATTGTTTCTCTGAATAGATGTATGATCTACCTAGCTCCTGCCAGCAATGAGCATCTCTTAAATTCTATTTTTAAGCATGCTCTTGAAGTTGAGGCATTAATATTTTTATTTTTAAATCTTTTCATGTCTTCAAGTTTTTATAACCCTATTGATTTCAGTGCCAGTGAATCATATTTTTTGAGGACCACTCACTTGCTACCAGTATGTAAGTGTAACTGCTATAAAAACACATTTTAAGGAACACATACTTAGATCACAAGAAAAATCAAAAGAGCAAAAGGTAAAGGAAGGGAATTCATTGAATCTTGAATCAATGGTATTTGATCTTCCCAACATTTAATTGATTGGGTCTTCAAATCTGTAGAATGCAAGATTACCCTCCTTGGTTAGAGAGGCTATTTTGCAGCCACTAGGTACATTTGTATTGATCGTGACTATGCATTAGGTCATGGTTATCATTTAATGGATGGATCAAAATAGAAGAATCTATTTAAGTGTTCTATAGTATTGTGATCCATCTATAAGTTGCTAGATTTTTATGCTAATCAGTGTCAACTAGCAGTTTTATCTTGGAGTTGTAACCTCCTAGGAACACTTTTAGCTACTGGTTTTAAAACATGTCATACAGAACCAATGACCAGATGGATTGTTGTCATGGACTGAATATTGACATCCCTCCAGAATACACATGTGAAATCCTCATCCACTGTGCAGCTGTACTTGGAAATGAAAACTCTAGAGAAGTAATTAAGGTTTGAAAGTATAATCATGGGGTACTGATTGCTAGGATTAGTGCCCTTATATGAAGAGACACAAGAGAGCTTTCTCTCTTCCTAAGAAATATAAATGAGGTATTGTGAGCACACAGGAAAATGGCAACTGCCTACAAGGCACAAGAAGAGGCCTCAGAATGACACCTACTTGTTGGCATCTTGATCTTGGACTTCTCAGCCTCCATAACTGAGAAATAAATTTCTGTTATGTAAGCCAACCAGTAGAATTTGTTATGTCAGCTTGAGCAGACTAATATTGTTATGTAAACAGGCATGGAGAATGTCAAGTAAACTCTGGATAAGATAATTTACAAAAGGACAAAGGAGATACCTTGGTTGGAACATCTATTAATTTGTGATTCAAGTTCAGTTCAGTTCAGTCACTCAGTTGTGTCCAACTCTTTGTGATCCATGGACTGCAGCATGCCAGACTTCCCTGTCAATCAACAACTCCCAGAGCCTACTCAAACTCCTGTCCCTCACGTTGTTGATGCCATCCAACCATCTCAACCTCTGTCCTCCCCTTCTCCTCTAGCCTTCAATCTTTCCCAGCATCAGAATGTTTTCCAGTGAGTCACAGTTCTTCACATCATGTGGCCAAAGCATTGGAGTTTCAGCTTCAGCATCAGTCCTTCCAGTGAACAACCAGGACCGATCTCCTTTAGTTGATTGGTTTGATCTTCTTGTAGTCCAAGGGACTCTCAAGAGTCTTCAACACCACAGTTCAAAAGCATCAATTCTTCGGTGCTCAGCTTTCCTTATAGTCCAACTCTTACATCCATACATGACTACCAGAAAATTCAAGTTAAGAGGCTTTTTAGAGAATGAAAGAAGGAATGCATAAGGTGAAACCATTTTGTTTTTTAGTTTGTTATAGCAGTGGACCAACTTTGAGAAGGTATAGCTTGGAATATTGATTCAGTTGAATTTGTGCTTTATGAGCCTGGGCATGTGAATTAATCTCTTTAAAATGTAGTTTTTTTTCATGTGTAACAGTATCAACCTAACAGAAGCAGAAGATATCAAGAAGAGGTGGCAAGAAAACACAGAACTATACAAAAAAATCTTCATGACCCAGATAAGCATGATGAGGTGATCACCTACCTACAGTCAGACATCCTGCAATGTGAAGTCAAATGGGCCTTCTGAAGCATCAAACAAACAAAGCTAGCGGTGTTATGGCATTCTAGTTGAGTTCTTTTGAATACTAAAAGTGAAAGAGCTGCACTCAATATGCCAGCAAATTTTGAAAACTGAGCAGTGGCCACAGCACTAAAAAGGTCAGTTTTCATTCAGTCCCAAAGAAAGAAAATGCCAAAGAATGTGCAAACTACCACACAATTGCATTCATCTTACATGCTAACAAAGTAATGCTCAAAATTCTCCTAGCCAGGCTTCAATAGTTTTTGAGCCATGAACTTACAGATATTCAAGCTGGATTTAGAAAAGGCAGAAGAACCAGAGATTAAATTGCCAACATCTGTTGGATTGCTGAAAAATCAAAAGACTTCAAGAAAAACATCTACTTCTGCTTTATTGACTACACCAAGGTCTTTGACTGTGTGGATCACAACAAACTGAGGAAAATTTTTCAAGAGATGGAATACCAGATCACCTCACCTGCTTCCGGAGAAATCTGTGTGGAGGTCAAGAAGCAACAATTAGAACTGGACACGGAACAACAGACTGGTTCCCAATCAGGAAAGGAGTATGTCAAGGCTGTATATTGTCACCCTGCTTATTTGACTTATATGCAGAGTACATCATGTGAAATGTGATGTTGGATGAAGCACAAGCTGGAGTGAAGATTGCTGGAAGAAATATCAATAACCTCAGATATTCCAGTGATACCAGCCTCACAGCAGAAGGTGAAGAACTAAAGATCCTCCTGATAAAATTGAAAGAGGAGAGTGAAAAGTTAGTTTAAAACTCAACATTCAGAAAACTAGGCTCATGACACCATCACTTCATGACAAATAGATGGGATAACAATGGAAAGTGACAGACTTTACTTTCTTGAGCCCTCAAATCACTGCATGTGGTGACTGCAGCCATGAAATTAAAAGACTCTTACTCCTTGAAAGGAAAGTTATGACCAACCTAGATAGCAAATTAAAAAGCAGAGACATTACTTTGCCAACAAAGGTCCATTTAGTCAAAGCTACGGTTTTTTCAGTAGTTATGTATAGATGTGAAAGTAGGACTGTAAAGAAAGCTGAGTGCCAAAGAATTGATGCTTTTGAACTGTTTTGTTGGAGAAGACTCTTGATAGTACCTTGGACTGCGAGGATATCAAACCAGTAATCCTGAAGGAAATCAGTCCTGAATGTTCACTGGAAGGACTGATGCTGAAGCTGAAACTCCAATACTTTGGCCACCTAATGCAAAGAACTGACTCGTTGGAAATGACTCTGAAGCTGGGAAAAAGTGAAGGCAGAAGGGGACAACAGAGGGTGAGATGGCTGGATGGCATCACTGACTCGATGGACCTGAGTTTGAGCAAGCTCCAGGTATTGGAGATGGACAGGGAAGCCTGGCATGCTGTAGTCCACGGGGTTGCAGAGTCAGACACAACTGAGCAACTGAACTTAACAGAACTGAACATCTGGATAACAATGCTTGTAAGGTTATCACAAAGATTAAGTGATATCATATAAATTCTGTTAGCTCGGTGTTTGGTACCTAATAGGTACTAAAAAATATTTGAATATTTTTAGAATACTGTTCCCATTTTCTGTTATTTCCTAAATATTGATCCAATAAAAGAAAATATTGTGTTTTTCTTAAGATAGCTATTAATCCAGTCAATGGAGTTGCAAAGAGTCAGACACAACTGAGTAACTGAATTGAACTGAACTGAACTATTAATCAATCAAATCAATCAATCAGTCTTTCTCCTTTCACCCATGCCTTGCTGCTGCTGCTGCTGCTGCTGCTGCTAAGTCGCTTCAGTTGTGTCCGACTCTGTGCAACCTCATAGACGGCAGCCCACCAGGCTCCTCCATCCCTGGGATTCTCCAGGCAAGAACACTGGAGTGGATTGCCATTTCCTCCTCCAATGCATTAAAGTGAAATGTGAAAGTAAAATCGCTCAGTCGTCCATGGACTTCAGCCTACCAGGTTCCTTCGTCCATGGGATTTTCCAGGCAAGAGTACTGGAGTGGGTTGCCATTGCCTTCTCCGTCCACCCATGCCTTACTCTAGATATATAGTGAAGGACTAATTTATTAAAAAGGAAAGAATTAACCTCATGACTGGTAGTTTCTGGTAGGAGATTCCTGGCATGAAGATCTAAAGTGGGTCAAATTACTTTTTCATTATCCTGACATAATCCCATTATCTTCTAGTACTCCTTAGATGAATTTGCCCCCAGATACTCCTGGCTGGGCTAGGCTCAACCGTGAAAACTTGTCTATCCTGCCAATGAAGGATGATTTTAATGACTAAATGGGAGAGAGTTAGATGAGAGAATAACGTGAAGTGATTCATGTTGTATCTGGTCTAGAATAAGTACTTCATAAATGGTTACTATTTATATAGTTATTATTAATTTCTATGATTATTAATAGCATAATGTTTTTCCTGTGGGTATACCCTACATCTACTTGGGTATTACAATTGGTCTTGTATTCTTGGAATAATGTAAATGAGAAGACATTAGCCATGAAGTCTGATAAGAAGGCAAACAACATTTTGGTCTATAATATTATCTATTTCCAAAGCTATCGAGTAACATTGACATTCTCAATGATACAGTGATTAAAGTGAGATGAAAGCTATAGGAGAGTTGTGAAGGGAAGGATGGCATAATCTGACATAAATATTGAAAGGTTCACTCTGATTCTGTTTGAAAAATAGAGGAAAACAAGAGGCAGGGAGATCAGTTAAAAGTTTCCTGCAATAATCTAGGGAGAAAGTACATGGCAGTTTTGACAAGGGTGCTAGGAGTGGTGAGACATGTCAGATTTTGGATTCTTTATGAATATCTGCAGTATATGATTGTGCAGTGAAAGTGGGGTGAAGTAAAAGAGTGATATGAAATAACTAGGAGATTTTTGTGTTGAGACACCAAGAGAATTGATTTTTCCTTAACTAAGAGTGAGATAAGAAAAAATTGAGAGTGGAGGAGGTTCCATCTTCAATGAATGTAATGAAGAGAAGAGGTCTGAGGACTAAGGACTGTGCCTTCTGATGCTCCAATGCTTCGTAGCTGTAACAAAGAAATTGGAAAGGAAGTGGGCAGTGATATCTGAGAAGAACTTTAAGAGAGTTTTCTCAGAGCCAAATGGAGAAAATATAGTATTTAAAGAAAGAGGAAGTGATCGACTGTGTCAAAAGCTGTGAGTAAATGGATGAAATTACTTAAAGGTGTCAGGCCTCCATGGATAGAACAATAATACTACTTTTAATATATGTTGGGAGCCAGAAAGAAGAAGTTTGGGGCAGAACCGTATGAACTTATTTTGGAAAAGTTGAAATCACAGTATGAGTGATGCATGAAGTCAGATATATTTGACTTGAAACATGAATCTGGGGATCAGAGAGAGATCAGGACTGAGAGTTATAGGTTGACTATCATATGAAAATTATGCTGGAACTTTGAAACTAGGTAATGTGTGTGTGTCCTCAGTAGCTCAATTGTGTCTGACTCTTTGCCACCCCATGGATTATAGCCTTCCAGGCTCCTCTGTTCTTGGGATTTTCCAGACAAGAATATTGGAGTGGTTTGCCATTTCCTTTGCCAGGGGATCTTCTTGACCCAGGGATCAAACCCACGTCTTCTGCATCTCCTGCACTGGCAGGCAACCTCTTACCTCTGAGCCACCTGGGAAGCCCTAGAGTATGAAGTAACCAATGGAAGTATCTCCAGGAATACATAACATTTAAGGGTAGGATAGAAAAGATTTACAAAGGGAGAGTTGCAGGGTAAACAATACAAACAGAACCAAGGCTGTATAATGTTAATATTTTTGAAGACAAGCATTTATTTTGACTATAGAAATCAGTGGCTGAAAAGGTCAGTAGCAGGGATTGGGTGTTCCCTAGGATTAACCCTTCCAACCTTATAAGACGTGCAGCCTCCATGTCTTCCATTCTGTTAGCTTACAACTGATGTCTGATACTTGTCTTCTTTAGCCCTCCTCTGTTTATCCAGTTGACAAAATTTCCACTATTTACTATATCAGGTAAAGGTGGCATGACTGTTGTTGGGGGCTACTATAGGTAATGCTCTCTCCTATTGCTCCAAAACCACTAGTACCCTCAGCTACTGAGGAAGATGCTGGCACATGGTGCCCCTGGCACATTGGATGCTAGGAGCCCTGCCAGCGCTGCAGGCCCTGCTCCTGTGCAAATAGTTCTGGATTTGCCAAAGTCATGACACATTTTCTGTCTCCTCTAAAGTGCAATGTCACACTCTGATGCAAAGAAGGAGCAAACCTGCTCTTTCCTGCTCTGGATTGATCACAAAGTATTTCTGGTTTAGGACTCAAATATCTAACAGCAATAACTTATCATCCCTGAGATATAGTAACTAAGTAGAAGACAAAATGAATGAAAAACATGGGATTATGCTTTAAAACATTCCTGCCTTCCAGCAATCAGAGCAGGCTTTCATAAATTCATTTTTATGCAAATATTTGATAGCCTAGTATGTGGCAGCATGCTTCCTCCAGCAAACATTGCCTGCCAGTTACCTTCTCATAGAGTATTTTCCTCATGTGGCAAAACCCTATCCCAGTAGGTCTCTGGATCCATGCTTGACAAACTCTCAGTACTTCAGAATTGCTGCACCACTGAGTTTCTGATGTAGGAGGACTGTTTGAACTTGGGAATCTGTTTATCAAATAGATCTTATGTGCAGATATGTTGGGTAACCACTACTTTTGGGATCCCATTTATATCTGCTCATACATGTACACAAAGCTTAAATCTCAGGCTGAAACTTTTAATGCATAAATAAAGAGTAAACTTACAAGTCTGAGTGCTAGCGAGAAGGAAAAGAACAGGGCTGTCAGGAAGTAAAACGTAATTGGTTGACATGGAATTCAAATATGACCTTGAAAAAAATAATTTCAGTCAGAGGGAGGGCGCTGATTGTAAGGATTTAAAGGGCGATATGGAAGTAGAATCTATTAAGCATTAGGCTATTAATCATTAGTAGAGCTGGGTAGCAAAAAAGAAACATAAATGGCAACCATATAAGCCCTTGAGAGATACAGCAATAAGGTTAGAGGAAAGTGTTGTTTTTGTTGTTGGGTTTTGTTTTTTGTTTTATAACAAGGGGCCCATTATGGTACATTTGTTCAGTGGAAGGCACCTGCAGACAGGGAAATTGAACAGAAGCATGTCTTTGTGATGGGGAGGGGGAGATTATTTACAGATCAAGACCCAGTTGTGCACAAATAAGTCAGCATGATGAGAACAATTTGACAGAAAAACAGGATGAATGAAAACAGGTGAAAGATGAGAGTGAAGCAGAGGATAGGTTCTTTCTCTGTGAGACTAAGAAGAAAAGGAGTGAGTATAAAGGAGAAGAGCTAAAGAAAACAAGGGTTTCAGCAGTCCCATTTAAGTAACAGATGGTGTCATTTGCCAAGACTGAGGTGTTGGCCCAAACTGAGGCCTGAGGAAAAGCAACCATGTTGAATACTCCTGTGAGTCATAGGCAATGATGAAAGGATTGCTGAACACCAGTGAGGTCGGGTGGAGGTTGAACAGCACAGATTTGTAGAAGAGCCTGTCAACCCCGGTTTCGGAGTTGCTCCAGCAATAGTTGGCAGCTCAGGAAAAGAACAACAAAAAAAAAAAGAAAAAGAAAGGAAAAGAAATGCAGACGGTGAGGCTTTTTCCAGGTGAAGATTAGCAAGGAGGGCAAAGCTGAGTGTCAGCAGAGCCAGCTCGTAAGATCCTTGCAGGAGCACCTGGAGTGGCTGCCCAAGGGGCAGAGGCTGGGTGTGAGGGCGGGAGAGGCTGGAGAGGAGTTAATAAATTAGGGAATAGAAAGTGCCCGAGGTACTACAGGTCTCAGCTAGGATGAAGAATACAGTCCACAGGCACAAAAAGAAAATAAAGTGAATTTTATTTATAGACAATTTTGGAAGTCGAGTATTTATTTGGGGAGTGGTATAATTCTGAGTGGTAGAATCACTTTTGCCTATTTTGACATTTGTTTTGGTCTCTAATTTGCTGTCTCAACCACTGCCTAAGGCCTGAGACATTTGTACATTTTAAGTATACTAGATGATAAGGGAATTGTACCTGTTAGAGATATTTTTACGTCTTAAATAGAGTGACTCACTAAAACTATTAAAATTCAAGATGTAAATGCAAAATACTATTGTATTCTATTCATGTATTACATATATTCAGAAACATGAATACATTAAAATGCACTTGGTCTGAAACTGAATGTGAGCTTTAATATTTTTTATTTGGAATCATTCTTAAACGTCCTGTGCAGGTATATTTTATATCACTGTATAAAATTTATATAGTCAGCTGCAACATAATTGTAAAACATAGTATACATAGTACTTTGTTAGCTGTAAAGATATATTCCTTCAACATAAAACCTCTCAAGGCCTGAAAAGAGTTAATGTGTCCCATAATCCTAAATTTAATACAATGAAATGACTTCATTTGGGGGAATTAACATCTCTTTTTTCACCACCTTCGTTTGCTTTTGTTACGAGCCTTTCTGACTCCTATGCATTCATCTAGAATTAATACAAACATTTCTCCGGTGTTTGTGATTCATAGATTCCTATGACTGGGAGGAACTATTTTTATCCCTCTGGGTTAACTCCTCATTTTAAGGGTTTTAGTGCAGTGCCCCTGGCACAGTCAGGTAGAAGCAGAGCTAGGCCTGGAACCAAGAGCCTCTAGCCAGTGCTTTCCAAACTGCGTAGCTCAGGTATTCTGTCTCATGGAGGAAAGGATTTTAGAAAGAAAACTGACATTCCTGCTTTTCCATAAGTACCCTTCTAGAAACTCAAGCTTCCCCACCAACCCCAGGAACATGTCATGAGGCATTACTACAGTTGCTGTATTGTGGTGAGTGGGTCTATATATAAGTATCAGCCTCTAGTATTGATTCAGAAGGTGTTACCTCTCACAAAATCAGCCTCTTCACATTGCTTTGAAAATTGAGGGAAATGCCAGAGTTTTACCAAAAAGATTACTTCAATAACCATGTGGTCTAAGCTCTTGAAACTCATACAACAGTGTATGAGGTCAACATGTTTCTGTCTGCACAAAAGTCCCTAGCCTCTCAATGGTTGTGTGCTCATCATGGGAGATGACCTAAGGTGGGTAATGACAAGAGGCTTATTATTCTTTCTGCTTGCCAGTGTTTGAGAGCAGTCAAGAAATGCTTGCTATTTTCTTCCTACTTCAAGAAAAGGAAAACGCTCTATATTAATTGGATGCATTTGACTTGGCTGTGTAAGTGTGACAAATAGAGATGTGTCAAACTGTCTGAAAATTATTTGGGTCATCTGCAAATCACTGAGGCTGCCAGTTTGCAGACAATTTCTAGTCCTTGTGGTCTGTCACATTCCTTTTCCATTAGCTATTTACCATCTGATGAGTGAAAGAGTGCACTAGTTTATTTATTTATTTTGCATATATTCTGTTTTATTGATGCTTTTTCCATTACAAGCGTATTGTAGTGTGGTCTACACTTCAGTGCCTTTGCAAATGCTAAGTAGAATCTTTTCGCCAAACAGGGAGTATTGCAGTAAGAGATGGAAGGAAAAGAAAAAAAAAAAAAGAGTCTCTCTGGTCTGCTTTATGATATGAAATGACAATCGTTTTCAGATTAGCTCATCCCCAGGATATGCTTCAAGACACCTGAAGGAGTATTGATGATAGTGGCTATAGCACATGCTTGTGGATTGGATAGCAGGCAGCCTTCCTGCACTGTGACTGAGGTCCAAATAAGCCTTCTGCCTGTGAGGGTACAGGAAATTCAGGGTAAATCTTTTATTTACAAACAGGGAATACTTGCCAAGATGGAATAAAAAAGTAACTGATTAATCAGCATGCAGCCTTCATTCTGAAGGGCCTTGCGGCCAGGCCCTTTCAGCTTTCGGGAGATTGGCCTTGTATGAGAGGGATGTAGTGTGGAAATGCCTTTGATAGCTCAGTGATTGAGTCTATCGGGCTGTGGAAAGGGACAGAACCAGGTTTAAACAGCGCTGCATGATAGAACACAGAGTGTGCATGGCTAGAAAAAAAATTACCTCATTATAGCTCAGTGCTGTTGCCCTTTGGAGTAAAGTGAGAGAAAAGCTTGCTCTAGTACTTTTGCTGATAAAATTCACTTTTTGGAACACAACCAAATCCCAGCATATATCATCAGAGAGAAATAAAGCAGTCAAAAACTATATTCCTAAATAGGCCTGAAACATCTTGGCAACTGCTAAAGCAACACAAATAAGGAACAGTGCCCTACTAGCTCGACCCTTAAATTATGCAGCTGTTCATTACCCGAATTATACATCTCAGGCTGCCCTTTGGAAAAAGGCATGGAGCACAGAGCTGGAACAATCCTTGAATTATAGTACAATAAGAAAGACCTCCTGAAGTGTCACATGCATGTAGTGGAAGATAAGAAAGGCCAGCTTAAGTTCTTGGCATTTTAAAGAAGGCAATCAAGAAAGCCTTTGAATTCTTCAGTTTTCTTTCTCTGCAATTCATTTGCATTTTTGGGTTAGTTAGACAAAGCATCCCATTCATGTGTCTGTGGTGCTGTTAGTCTCCTGCTCCAGAAATGTGTATGTGTGTTTGGAATTAAGCTGCATGTTATTTACAGATGGGACAGTTAAAAAGAAAAAAATAAATAAAATATAAAACACTGCAGCATCAGGCCTGATGTATTTAGAGAATTAGTAATGACAGTGCATAATATCCCAAAGAATAAAAACATTATAAAAATAAAGCCATCACAGGGTTTAAGGGCAGAATTTCAAATTTTATTTTGCCCCTATAATGCATGCTACTTTTCTACTCAAAGTGAAACACATTACTCCATGTACTTTGAGACTCCAGTGAGTAGCACAGTTGGTACGTTTTCCTTTGATAAGATTCAAATCTTCACTGAATTATATTAGCAAAATGTACATTCGACTCTACTTGGTGGTACACTTTTGAACCCCTATCAGGTTGAGTTAAAATATTTTATTTTCTCATCCAGTTTATAAAGTTTTCTTTCTTTCTTTCTTTCTTTTTTTGGACAAAAGCTAATGAGGATACTTATACTTTGAGCAGATTTTTTTTTTTTTTTTTGAGTTAAATTACATGGGCAAATGATTTTTAAAAATTCCCTCTTTGATGAGTATTTGATAAGTTAGTTAAGGCATTTTCTTGCATAAAGCTGTTGTAGCCACACGTTCTGGGAAACAAACTCACTCAGGACAATGCAGATAGTTCAGTGCAGGTAATTACACCACAGGCCCAAGGCAGAGTCTCCTCTTAGCCAGGGACCCTGATCAATTTTTGTGAAAACCTTATATACCCTAAGTGTACGTGCTCAAACTCACCTCCCGAAATTCTCAGAAACTAGTCTGAACAAAAGAAAAGAAAGATAACAATCAAAGCATGATCCCTATGCCTCAAACCTGTGTTTCATATGCCTTAAGCCTAGGTAGTTAACAATGGACTATTATCAATAGGCCTGTGTCATACCTCAATAAGCATAATAGAATTTATGATTCTATTCAGTTACACAGATAATTAGGGTATTCTTTTAGCCCTTAGAGAGTCTAGGTACAAGCCCTGGGGCTCTTCCATCCTGGGGGTCTGGTTTTCCAGCTGATATGCCGTTTCCATGATACTGGGCGTATAGTTCAAAGTCCAAAGTTCGGCCCAAGATGGAGTCCTGCTTTCAAGATGGAGCCTGTTCTGTTTCCTCCTTCAAAGCAAACAAAGATTTGCCTAAAACAAAGATTATGTGTAAAAGGTCAGTATTGTATTAGACAAAATTAAGTGATTGCCAAGCTTAGCTTTACTTCTTCCCATTAGGCTGTCTGAGCTTACTATCTTTCATCCCATCCAGACGTAGTATTAGAGGAAGAATGCCCCCTCTTCCAAGACGTCTTGACCTAACCCCCAAAATTTGTGAATATGGTATTTTACATGATATACGTACCTTGCAGATTTGATTATGTATCTTAAAATGTAGAGATTTTCCTGGGTTACCTAGGAAATGGACCCAACCTTTTCACATTAAACCCTTAAAAGCAAGAAATTTTCTCTGCCTGGAGCCAAAAGATACAGAGTAGAAATCAGGGAGATTTAAAGTGGGAGAAGAACTCATACATTGCTGCTGCTTTGAATATCAATTGGGCCAAGGGGTGAGGAACCTAGGAATCTGGGAGACCTTAACACAGTGAGGAGAGCTCCCAGTTGACAGGCAGCAAGGAAGGGGGTCTCCACTCAACAAACACAAGAAACTGAAGTAAGCCAATAGCTGAGTGTGCTTGCTCACTCATCCCCAGAACCTCCAGAAAGGAATGCTAACATATCAGTTCTAATTATGAGACCCTAAGCAAAGGATCCACAGAAATCACTCTACCCAGACTTCTGATTACAGAACTATAATAAGTAGATTTTGTTAAGCCATTAATTTGGAGTAATTTATTATGTTATCTCTAGAAAATCAATATACCTGTCCTCTGGTATTCTTCCTGAAGTTTACCCTTCATGGGAATATCTGTAGTTTAGCCATTATTTTTATTTATGTTATTAAATAAACATTTAATAACGTTAAGGACAGGGAAGCCTGGTGTCCATGGGTTTGCAAAGAGTTGGACATGACTGAGGGACTGAACAACAAATGTTGTTAAATACTTGTTACCATTTGTGGCAAATGAAGAAATCAGCAAAGCTGTAGGGTGCTTGTTTATTTGGCAAGTGAGAATGAAAAGTGATTCTTGATTATCAAAAACATACAAGTCAGAGGGTAGCAGAGTGTGATATTCGATTAAATGGGCTCTGGAGGTGGACTGCAAAGGTTTAAATCCTGACTCACTTCCTAGCTGTGTTTCCTCAGCTAAGTTACTTAACATCTCTGTGAGTTAGCTTTTTTTTTCTGTAAGGGGATAATGATAATGGTATCTATTCTGCTATGCAGAGCAAGTTAATACACGTCACATTCAGCTTATATTAATTGTTTTATAAATATTAACTATTTTGATGATTATTATATTTCTCCATCTTTATAGTTGTAAAAATGTATTTAACTGCTTCAATAGAAACCTTTTGGGAATTGTCATGCTTTGTTAATTTATGATAAATGATAAACTTTATTAATTTTAGTATGTTTAAAATATAATATTAATAGTTCTTTTGCTTAAAATTTTGAAGCAGAATTAATATTTCTTTTAAAATCCAAATATATCCATAGGTTATATTGAATCAACCTGGATGAGAGAGGGCTTCACATACTGGACACTTTTAAAATCTCTGTGTTCAGATTAATTTTAATGTCAGTGATATAGAGTTAAAAGTTTTAGTAAAATGTCTTGCTTTTTTGAAATGATGTTAATTTCTCCCTTTGAACAAACGAAGACATTAGTTATGAGCTTGCTCTCCCCACCCAACCCAGAGCAGAAGAAATGAGAGTCCCCTCTCTCACTTTTTGTTTTACTGAGACTTCCATTTAAGCCAAGCGGACACTTGCAGCCTAGGCAGTTGGGAGCAGAGCATATGTAAACACACACTTCAGCTGTGTATATTAATGTCTCCCTGGAGCGCAGTGAGGCCACAAGCTCTCTTGCATTCTGCATCTGTGCTGCCCTGACCATGCACTCATTCTGGAGATTTATGGCCGTGGCTGCACGAAAGTCCTGTGTTATTAGTACAGAAGTCGTTCCTGCAAACCAGCTCTGAGCAAGCATCCATCCACACCTCAGAACACTCAGAGATGTAAGATGTTTGTTTTCTCTCTGGGTCACTTGTGCAGCCAAATATCAATAGAATCATTAATTAGATCAGTGCTCCTCAAGCTCCAGTGTACACAGGAGTCAGCAAAGGTTTGCTGAAATGCAGATGAAGATTCAGGAGCTCAGAAGTGGGGCTGAGAGTCAATTTCTAACAACCTCTTAGGTTATGATACTCCAGCTACAGTTTCTGCCCATACTTCACAAGGCCAAACATAAGAGCATTGTTTAAACTTTAATTCTCTTCTTTTAAGCAAGTCATTGTCACTTATGAATAAAAAGCAATTTTGTTTGGAATATGCACTCAAATTCTTCATCATTTCAAAATACATTTTACTGTGAGAATATAGATTTGGTATCTGCCTTTATGTAAGGGATAACTTTTATGTAAGGGGCTTCCCTTGTGGCTCAGATGGTAAAGCGTCTGTCTGCAATGCAGGAGACCTGGGTTTGATCCCTGGGTGGGAAAAATCCCCTGGAGAAGGAAATGGCAGCCCACTCTAGTACTCTTGCCTGGAAAATCCCATGGATGGAGGAGCCTGGTAGGATACAGTCCATGGGGTTGCAAAGAGTCAGACATGACTGAGTGACATCACTTTCACTTTATGTAAGGGACTGGTAATGAAGATAAAAGCCTCTATGTTAAACACAATTTCTCTTGGAAAAATGTATTCAATATTGGGACATTAGTGTTAATACATATAGAAAACCTAGTATAAAACGTTTCCTAGTAATTCAGATTTTGGAAGATTCAGTGTTGATTTACCCGTGCAAATCAACAAGCAAGTGACTTTGAGTAGGTCAGCTAACCTCTCTTATAATGGAGGATATAGCTGTACCTGAGACTAGAGTGCATGTAAGAATGAAATGAATTAACTATGTAAATGGTTTAGAAAAGCATTTAGGTTAAAGAAATAAACCTTTTTCAAAATTCAGCATGTATAAAAAGGTATATATTTGGCAGATCTTTATTGAACAACACTTTTAAGAGAAAGTTTAGCTGTCATTGTAGAAGTTACCATTCTACAGGAGCAGCTAAAATGTGGAAGGAATTGTTTGATTTGACATTCAAGCTCTAAATCTAGCCTTGTTTCATATCATTTAGGTTGATTTTTAAGTTCATAGTTTTGGGGCAGGTAAAAGAAGCCACATAATAGAAAAGTATGACCATGAAAACTATTACTTCAAGAAAAAGTACAGCACCTTTCATATTTTCCAATTCTAAATTTCTCCTAGCTGAAAAGATTTCTGGGATCAAACTAGTTGAGAGCAAAATAGAAAGATCCTCAGGACATTTAAAATGTTAGCTGATTCTTACCAAATGAATTTTGGTTTCATGTAAAAGGAGTTTAATTTGAAATATTTGAAAATAATATAGCATCATCACACTATTTATTTGCTTGAATGACTGGATATTTTTAATTACCTTAAACTAATTTCTAAATAGAAATCCTGGTTTCTCATTTTAATAATTTTAATAATTGAGAAAAGCAATGGATAAGCTTTAGTTTAAAATAGTGTCTCTTTCTTTATCTTTTCCCTCAGGTAGCCTTTCATAGGGGTTTGAAAGAGGAAGTTTATGTCAATAGGTTACTGAGCCTAAGGAACAATAGATTTTTAAGAAGTGGTGAGGAAATCTTCAAAGAGAATGAAATTATGTGTGTGAAATGAATAAAGAGCATTTTTGATATGATGGAGGGTTGAAGAAAGCCAAAGAAGTGAACTAGAAGAAGCCACAGATTGCTATAATATTCACTTTTTTGAAACGTGCCTTCAAGGTGTAGAATAGAGCTTCAATTAGAGGAAAACTAATGCATGTATTTTGTTAGCTCTCTAATGTTAGAACATAACGCAATACACACACTTGACAGCAAAAAAATCTGTATAATATGGTGTATTTGCTCAGCATCCTTATTCTGAATCTCTAGTACTCTATATTTCATCTCAGAATTTTTCAACAGAACATATGTGACTTAAGAGGCAGGGAAATATTTCTTTTAGTAAAAATACACAACTAATTATTAATGCAACTATAAAGTTGGAAGACAGGTCATATCTAAGATTTGAAATAAACAAAGAGATGCAGAATGAGTTCTCGTAGGATTATTCTTGTGCTTCTTTTGTTCTCATTACCATGTACTGTAGACAATTAAAAGGAATATCTTATTGGTCTGTTTCAATTCATCGATGATAAAGACTGTACTGTAGCTATGCTAACAGTAGAAGCCATTTCTCTCTTCTGATCTAATAACACTTTAAGACTATTGCCTATGTGAGAAGCTCAAGTCTCCTGAAACTAAAAGATGTTCATGTTTGTGGTGAAAGTTTTCATTAATAATTTCAAATCATACACTGCCAAGGATCTGCCACTGTTGCAAGTTATGGCTATTTGGAGTTCTCATGTTTTTCTGCCAAGTGAAAATTGGTTTTGCGGAATTGTTTATTGCTGCTTCTTTACTGCTTCTCACCCCTCCACCAAGAGAATACTTCTGTTCTGCAGACGCAATGGAAGCCTAAAAAGATAGAACGTTTTCATGTCAGAAAAATTAAACTCATGAAGGAGATAGATCTCCAGAATTAAATTAGAATTGAGCAAGTCAGTTATGTGTACATCCATCAGCCCAGTGGTCAGGATCTCATTTCAACTGAAACAAACTTAGCTAGAGGGAAGATAGAATTTCTACACAGAGAAACCCCACCCCCGCGCCCCCATACACACATCCTTCACAGCGAATTACACTGAGAAGAAAAAGCACTCACCTGCAGCGAGTATAATGTCCTTTAAAAAGTGTGCTCCTTAATTATGTTTAATGTCCTTAAAAAGTGTGCTCCATTAATTATGTTTACAAAATAATCTGAATAAGAGTTTGGGGATAGATTTCCTGGCCTTTTTATGCCCAGTATATAACACTGAGGCATGTACCTCCATTTCATGCCATATCAAAGTTAGTAAAATCTCTCATTTTGATTATTAGTTATCAGGAAATGACAAAATAATAATCAGTGACAATAGGTAATGTTTATGCTAAATAATGTTTATGCTAAATAATTTTTTCAGTATGCTGAGATGTGGTCACATATATATGATTCAGTAAGGACTGTTAAAATTTTGTCCTTCAATAGAGCGTTAGAGGAAGATAGATGTCAGGGAAGCAAAAAAGAAGAAAAAAGAAAGAGTGAAATATATTATTGGGCACCTACTCTGTTCTGTGTACTTTGCTACCTGGTTTTATTTATGTGTTTTAACAAACTTCACAATACTCTTCAGTACTAGGCATTGCTATTTCAAACTAAAGAATTAAAAAACAACTTCTGGCTCTTTAATTTACCCAAAATCATAAGTTTCACACATAGAATATACAGTTTGCCTGGAGTCAAGTCCACCTGAATCCAATGCAGAAGAGAAAATTGCTCGCTACTTATGAGCATTCCCTTTACCCACCTTCATTATATACATTATTCAACTCTTTTGCCATATTCTTAATGTTATATTGATTTTCTAAAATCAAGAATATAGATTTCCCTCTCAAATTCATTCTAGAGATTTAATTAAGTTACTTTTAGCTTTAAAAGTTTCTCAAATAAATTGGAGATCCACTGCCCTTTTATTTCTATTGAACATTGTTATGTTGATATAGTGTATTGTCTACTATTATATCATACATTAAATATATTATTAGTTATATTATGTTATGTTATGGTATGTTATGTTATATGTAAGGCTGTGTAGTTCAGGGCTTTCTTTACCTTTCAATTCAGTTCAGTTCAGTCGTTCAGTCGTGTCTGACTCTACCTTTAGAAGTAACTATATAGCACAGGGAGATAGATTCAGTGTTCTGATGACCTAGAGGGGTGGGATGGTGGTGGAGTTGGAGGAAGGTTCAAGAGGGAGGGGATATATGTATATTAAAAACTGATTCATGTTGTTGTACAGTAGAAACCAACATTACATTGTAAAGATCCTCCAGTTAAAAAAAAACAAACAAAACAAAAACAAGGAAGGTTTATATCATAAAAACCTTGTAAAAATTTAAAATGTCTTTAAGTGACTGTGCAGTCCTTGACTTAGCTTCAGAAATTAGTCATTAACAGACATTAGTGCTTTCCTGGTGGCTGAGATGATAAAGAATCCACCTGCAATGGGGGAGAGAGACCTGGGTTCAGTCCCTGGGTTGGAAAGATTCCCTGGAGGAGGGCATGGCAACCACTCCAGTATTCTTGCCTGAAGAATCCCCATGGACAGAGGAGCCTGGCAGTCTACAGTCCATGAGGTCACAAAGATTCGGACATGACTGAGCAACTACACATGCACAACAGACATTAAAGGTCAATGAGTCTGCATTTTTATTTGTTTGCTTTTTTCCACATGTACCCCTAGGTGAATTTATATCCAGTGAAGTCAGTTTGAAATGTTGAGCCATGGCATTGAAATCCAGTAGTTTATGTTTTAAAATTAATCCAAGTTTTGTTTTGTTTTGTTTCTTTCCTCATTTAAATTAATTAATTAATTTTAATTGGAGGCTAATTACTTTACAACATTGTGGTGGTTTTTGCCATAAGTTGACATGAATCAGCCCTGGGTGTATATGCGTCACCCATCCTGAACATCCTTCCCACCTCCCTCCCTATCCCATCCCTCTGGGTTGTCCCAATGCACCAGCTTTGAGTGCCCTGCCTCATGCATCAAACTTGGACTGGTTATCTGTTTCACATTTGGTAATATACATGTTTCAATGCTATTCTCACAAATGATTCCACCCTTGCCTTCTCACACAGAGTCTAAAAGTCTGTTCTTTATATCCATGTCTCTTTTGCTGTCTCTCATATAGGGTCATCATTACCATCTTTCTAAATTCCATATAGCTGCATTAATATACTGGTGTTTTTCTTTCTGACTGTATATTTCTTTCACTCTGTATAATAGGCTCCAGTTTCATCCACTTCGTTAGAACTGATTCAAATGTGTTATTTTTAATAGCTGAGTAATATTCCATTGTGTATATGTACCACTGCTTTCTTATCCATTTATCTGCCAATGGACATCTAGGTTGCTTCCATGTCCCGGCTATTGTAAACACTGCTGCAATGAATATTGGGGTACACGTGTCTTTTTCAGTTCTGGTTTCCTCAGCCTGTATGCCCAGCAGTGGGATTGCTGGGTCATATAGCAGATCTATTTTCTGTTTTTTAAGGAATCTCCACACTGTTCTCCATAGTGGCTGTACTAGTTTGCATTCCTACCAACAGTGTAAGAGGGCTCCCTGTTTGTAGATCTTTTGATAGCAGCCATTCTGACCAGCATGAGATGGTAGTTCATTGTGGTTTTGATTTGCATTTCTCTGATAATGAGTGATGTTGAGCATTTTTTCGTGTGTTTGTTAGCCATCTATATGTCTTCTTTGAATAGATGTCTGTTTAGTTCTTTGGCCCATTTTTTGATTGGGTTGTTTACTTTTCTGGTATTGAGCTGCATGAGCTGTTTGTAGATTTTGAGATTAATTCTTTGTCAGTTGCTTCATTTGCTATTGTTTTTTTCCCAATCCAAAGGCTGTCTTTTCACCTTGCTTATAGTTTCCTTCATTGTGTGAAAGCTTTTAAGTTTAATTAGGTCCCATTTGTTTATTTTTGCTTTTATTTCCATTTCTCTGAGAAGTTTAGTATAGTCTGAAGGTGTGTCATAGAGAATCTTGCTGTGATCTATTAAGAGAGAGTTTTGCCTATGTTTTTCTCTAGGAGTTTTTAGTTTCTGGTTTTACATTTTGATCTTTAGTCCATTTTAAGTTTATTTTTATGTATGGTGTTAGAAAGTTGTAGTTTCATTCTTTTGCAAGTGGTTGACCAGTTTCCCCAGCACCACTTGCTAGACTGTCTTTTCTCCATTGTATATTTTTGTCTCTTTTGTCAAAGATAAGATGTCCATAGGTGCATGGATTTATCTCAAGGCTTTCTATTTTGTTCCACTGATCTATATTTCTACCTTTGTGCCAGTACTATACTGTCTTGATGACTGTGGCTTTGTAGTAGAGCCTGAGGTCAGGCAGGTTGATTCCTCCAGTTCCATTCTTCTTTCTCAAGATTGCTTTGCCTATTCAAGTTTTTTTTGTATTTCCATACAAATTGTGAGAAGATTTGTTCTAGTTCTGTGAAAAATGCTGTTGGTAGCTTGATAGACATTGTGTTGAATCTATAGATTGCTTTGGGTAGTATACTCATTTTCACTATATTGATTCTTCTGATCCATGAACATGGTATATTTTCCATCTATTTGTTCCATTTTTATTTCTTTCATACATGTTTTATAGTTTTCTATATATACGTCTTTTGTTTCTTTAGGTAAATATATTCCTAAGTATTTTATTCTTTTCATCACAGTGGTGAATGGGATTGTTTCCTTAATTTCTCTTTCTGTTTTCTCATTGTTAGTGTATAGGAATGCAAGAGATTTTGGAGTAATAATTTTATATCCTGCAGCTTTACTATATTCATCGATTAGCTCTAATAATAATCTGGTTGTGTCTTCAGGGTTTTCTATGTAGAGGATCATGTCATCTGCAAGGAGTGAGAGTTTTACTTCTTCTTTTCCAACCTGGATTCCTTTTTATTTCTTTTTCTTCTCTGATTGCTGTGGCTAAAACTTTCAAAACTATGTTGAATAGTAGTGGTGAGAGTGAGCACCCTTGTCTTGTTTCTGGCTTCTGGTGAAATGCTTTCAATTTTTCACCATAGAGGATAATGTTTGCTATGGGTTTATAATATATGGCTTTTATTATCTTGAAATATGTTCCTTCTATGCCTGATTTCTGGAGAGTTTTTAAATGGGTGTTGAATTTTGTCAAAGGCTTTCTCTCCATCTATTGAGATAATCATATGGTTTTTAGCCTTCAGTTTGTTAATATGGTGTATCACATTGATTGATTTGTGAGTATTGAAGAATCCTTGCATCCCTGGGATAAAGCCCACTTGGTCATCATGTACGATCTTTTTAATAAGTTGTTGGATTTTGTTTGCTAGAATTTTGTTAATGATTTTTGCATCTATGTTCATCAGTGATATTGACCGGTAGTTTTCTTTGTTTGTGGCATCTTTGGTTTTGATATTAGGGTGATAGTGGCCTCATAGAATGGGTTTGGAAGTATACTTTCCTCTGCAATTTGCTGGAAGAGTTTGAGTAGGTGTTAGCTCTTCTCTAAATTTTTGGTAGAATTCACTCGTGAAGCCGTCTGGTTTTAAGAGGGATGTGACCATTCCAAAAGCCAGATTTGATGGCTTCATACCTCAGTTACCAAGGGCCTTCTAGGATTGAAAACTCTTAGACAATCATACTGTGCCTTCTGAAGGAATTCCCTAGTTTTTCCGAGAATAGTTACATTTTTTGAGTGTTTTGATCTTTCTCAAGAAACCTAATCACATATTAGAAAATATTTTTCAGAACAATCTTTAAGTTTGTTGAAAAGAAAGTCATAGTCATTATTAACTTAATTAGACCTCATGTCATTGTCAATATTTTTTTATCAAAAGTCTTTAAGATAAATATTGGAAAAGATACCAAATGTTATATTATTGTTATTAGATTTTTATGATGATTTCATTTACATGGTTATTCAACTCTCTATTTGGTATTTAATGTTGACTTATATTCAAATGTCTTCAAGTATTATTTTAGGAAAAATAATATTTTCAAAGGTAAAAAAATAAGAAAAACATCTATTTGTTACACAGTTTTCTATAGCTGCAAACGTGAATTTTGTCACTTCTTATATCTGCCCATTTTATTTTGTTTTATAATTTTAGATAGTTTCCATATAATGTATAATAATTTACTCCAAACTGCCTATATTTAGTTGCTAAGAGATCTGTGGGATTTACAATTAGAAAGAAAATGATTCTTATGAGAAAAAGAGACAATATTCTGTGCTAATGTTCACAAAACAGTTTAAAAATAGAATCTATACTGACATATTCTATCAACATAATAAATGATATTTAAGAATTACAAATTGCCAACATATATTTTGTCATTTACAACTAAGAAAATTATCCATTTTAACTTTTAACTTCAGCCTAGTTATGCCCAAATAACAAATCATTTACTCTCTTCTTACAGAAAGTACAAGAATATTAAATCTTTTCCTTCATTTAGTTCTTATAAAAGTTTTTTTGGGATTTTTCAAAAGCAACTATAGACTATTTTACATTACTATATTTTATAATTGTTAATTTATATTATACTATTTTAATTCAATGATCACTTTAATTCAGTTCAGTTCAGTCTCTCAGTTGATTCCAACTCTTTGCAACCCCACGGACTGCATTATGCCAAGCCTCCCTGCTGCTGCTGCTGCTGCTGGTGCTACTAAGTTGCTTCAGTCATGTCTGACTCTGTGCAACCCCATAGACAGCAGGCCTTCCCATCAGTTACCAACTTCCAGGAACTTGCTCAAACTCATATGCATTGAGTTTGTGATGCCATCCAGACATCGCTGTCTCCTTCTCCTCCTGCCTTCAATCTTTCCCAGCATCAGGCTCTTTTCCAGAGAGTCAATTCTTCCCATCAGGTGACCAAAATATTGTAGCTTCAGCATCAATCCTTCCAATGAATACTCAGGACTGATTTCCTTTAGGATTGACTGGTTTGATCCCCCAGTCCAAGGGACTCTCAAGAGTCTTGATTGTACTCCTTTTCCAAGTTGGAACCAGTGTGTTGTTCCATGTCCATTGCTAACTGTTGCTTCTTGACCTGCCTACAGATTTTTCAAGAGGCAGGAAAGGTGGTCTGCTATTTCCATCTCTTGAAGAATTTTGCACAGTTTTTTTGATCTACACATTAAAGGCTTTGATATGGTCAAAAAAGCAGAAGTAAATGTTTCTTTGGAACTCTTTTGCTTTTCTTATGATCCAAGGGATGTTGGCAATTTGATCTCTAGTTCCTCTGCCTTTTCTAAATCCAGCTGGAACATCAGGAATTTATTGGTTCACACACTGTTGAAGCTTCACTTGGATAATTTTGAGCATTACTTTGCTAGCATGTGATATGGGTGGAATTGTGAGGTAGTTTGAACAGTCTTTGGCATTTCCTTTCTTTGGGATTATAATGAAAAGTCACCTATTCCAATCTTGTGTTCACTGCCGAGTTTTCCAAATTTGCTGGCATATTGAGTTCAACACTTGAAAAGCATCATCATTTAGGACTTGAAATAACCCATTTGGAATTCCCTCACCTCCACTAACTTTGTTCATAGTGATGCTTCCTTAGGCCCACTTGACTTTAAACTCTTAGGATCTCTGTCTCTAGGTGAGTGATCAAACCATCATGGTTATCTGGGTCATGAGATCTTTTTTATAGTTCTGTTTATTCTTACCACCTCTTCTTAATATCTTCTTCTGTTCAGTTCAGTTCAGTCGCTAAGTTGTGTCCGATTCTTTGTGACCCCATGAATCGCAGCACGCCAGGCCTCCCTGTTCATTATCATCTCCTGGAGTTCACTCAGATTCATGTCCATCGAGTCCGAGATGCCATCCAGCCATCTCATCCTCAGTCATCCCCTTCTCCCCCTGCCCCCAATCCCTCTCAACATCAGAGTCTTTTTCAATGAGTCAGCTCTTCGCATGAGGTGGCCAAAGTATTATAGTTTCAGCTTTAGTATCATCCTTCCAAAGTAATTCCAGGGCTGATCTCCTTTAGAATGGACTGGTTGGATCTCCTTGCAGTCCAAGGGACTCTCAGGAGTCTTCTCCAACACCACAGCTCAAAAGCGTCAATTCTTCAGTGCTCAGCCTTCTTCCCAGTCCAGTTCTCACATCCATACATGACCATAGGAAAAACCATAGCCTTGACTAGACGGACCTTAGTCGGCAAAGTAATGTCTCTGCTTTTGAATATACAATCTAGGTTGGTCATAACTTTTCTTCCAAGGAGTAAGCATCTTCTAATTTCATGGCTACAGTCACCATCTGCAGTGATTTTGGAGCCCCCAAAAATAAAGTCTGACATGGTTTCCCCATCTATTTCCCATGAAATGATGGGACTGGATGCCATGATCTTCGTTTTCTGAATGTTGAGCTTTAAGTCAACTTTTTCACTCTCCTCTTTCACTTTCACCAAGAGGCTTTTTAGCTCCTCTTCACTTTCTGCCATAAGGGTGGTGTCATCTGCATATCTGAGGTTATTGATATTTCTCCCGGCAATCTTGATTCCAGCTTCTGTTTCTTCCAGTCCAGCGTTTTTCATGATGTACTCTGCATATAAGTTAAATAAGCAGGGTGACAATATACAGCCTTGACGTACTCCTTTTTCCTATTTGGAACCAGTCTGTTATTCCATGTCCAGTTCTAACTGTTGCTTCCTGACCTGCATACAGATTTCTCAAGAGGCAGGTCAGATGGTCTGGTATTCCCATCTCTTTCAGAATTTTCCACAGTTTATTGTGATCCACACAGTCAAAGGCTTTGGCATAGTCAACAAAGCAGAAATAGATGTTTTTCTGGAACTCTCTTGCTTTTTCTATGATCCAGCGGATGTTGGCAATTTGATCTCTGGTTCTTCTGCCTTTTCTAAAACCAGCTTGAACATCAGGGGCTTCAGAGTTCACGTATTGCTGAAGCCTGGCTTGGAGAATTTTGAGCATTACTTTACTAGCATGTGAGATGAGTGCAATTGTGCAGTAGTTTGAGCATTCTTTTGCATTGCCTTTCTTTGGAACTGGAATGAAAACTGACCTATTCCAGTCCTGTGGCCACTGCTGAGTTTTCCCAATTTGCTGCCATATTGAGTGCAGCACTTTCACAGCATCATCTTTCAGGATTTGAAACAGCTCCACTGGAATTCCATCACCTCCTCTAGCTTTGTTTGTAGTGATGCTTTCTAAGGCCCACTTCTTCTCTTAGGTCCATACAATTTCTGTCCTTTATTGTGCCCATCTTTGCATGAAATGTTCCTCTGTATCTCGACTTTTCTTGAAGAGATCTCTAGGCTTTCCCATTCTATTGTTTTCCTCTATCTCTTTTCATTGATCACTGAGGAAGACTTTCTTATCTCTCCTTGCTATTCTTTGGAACTCTGCATTCAGATGGGTGTATCTTTCCCTTTCTCCTTTGCCTTTCCTTTCTCTTCTTTTCTCTGTGATCTGTAAGCCTCCTCAGGCAACCATTTTCCTTTTTGCATTTTTTTCCCTTGGGAATGGTCTTAATCACCACCTCCTGTACAATGTCATGAACTTCTGTTCATAGTTCTTCAGACACTCTATCAGATCTAATCCTTTGAATCTGTTTGCCACTTCCACTGTATAATCTAAAGGATTTTATTTAAGTTGTACATGAATGGTCTAGTGGTATTCCCTTCTTTCTTCAACTTGTTTGAATTTTGCAATAAGAAGTTCATGATCTGAGCGACAGTCAGCTCCTGGTCTTGTTTTTGCTGACTATATAGAGCTTCTCCGTCTCTGGCTGCAAAGAATATAATCAATCTGATTTCAGTGTTGACCATATGGTGATGTCCATGTGTAGAGTCATATTTTATGTTGTTGGAAGATGTCATTTGCTATTACCAGTTTGTTCTCTTGGCAAGATTATGTTAGCCTTTTCCCTGCTTTATTTTACACATCAAGGCCAAATTTGCCTATACTCCAGGTATCTCTTGACCTCCTACTTTTGCATTCCATTCCCCTATGATTAAAAGGACATCTTTTTTTTTGGCTGTTAGTTCTAGAAGGTCTTATAGGTCATCATAGAACTGTTAAATTTCAGCTCTTTTGGCATCAGTGGTTGGGACATAAACTTGGATTACTATGGTATTGAACTGTTTGCCTTGGAAATGAATAGAGATCATTCTGTCGTTTTTGAGATTACACTCAATGACTGCATTTTGAACTCTTTTGTTGACTATGAGGACTACTCCTTTTCTTCTAAGAGATTCTTGTCTACAGTAGTAGATATAATGGTCATCTGAATTACATTTGCCCATTCCAGTCCATTTTAGTTCACTGATTCCTAAAACATTGTGTTTCACTCTTGCCATCTCCTGTTTGACTAATTCCATTTTAACTTGATTCATGGGCCTAACATTCCTGCTTCTTATGCAATGTTATTTATAACATTGGACTTTATTTCTATAACTAGTCACATCCACAACTAGTTTTTGTTTTTGCTTTGGCTCTGTGTCTGTCTCTTCATTCTTTCTGAAGTTATTTCTCCACTCTTCTCCAGTAACATATTGGACACCTTCTGCCCTGCAGTGTTCATCTTTCAGTGTCACATCTTTTGCCTTTTTAAATTGTTCATGGGGTTCTCAAGACAAGAATACTGAAGTGGTTTGCCATTTTCTTATCCAGAGGAACACATTTTGTCAGAACTCTCCACCATGACCCATCCATCTGGGGTGGCCCAATATGGCATGACTCATAGTTTCATTGAGTTAGACAAGGCTGCAGTTCCCCTGACCCATTACACCAGATTTTGTATTCTGTCTTTATTCTCATTGCTCACTATCAGACCATTAGGGCAACAACTCAGAAGTTGGCATAAGCCCTCTTGGAGGAGGTTGCCTTTAACCCCACCATAGAGCCACCAAGCAGACAACCCACAAACTGCAGAACAATTATACCAAAGAAATTCTCCCACTGTTAAGAAAGTTCTAGGACCCACAAAAGAATTCCCAACCTGGGGATCCAGCAAAGGGACTGAGAACCCCTAGGGAATTTGACTTTGTAGGTCAGTGGAGGCCCTGCAGCCTCTCTTGGACTGAGGTGCCAAGTCCATTGTAAGTCCAACTTTTATTCCTAATTGCAGACTATAATCTTTTTTTTATTTTATCTTTCCTAAAATAAGATCTGGACTACACTGACATAGTCCAGATCTCCTAGGCCATAGCCTTCTTTGCTAGTCTTGGGAACAATCAGGAAGTGGCTAGGCAGTGGTCAAACCTAACACTGACGTGGTGTTCCAAGGTCCATTCTTTCAGGATCCCAGTCATACTCCCTTCTGGGTCTGTCCTTTGGGTTTGTAACAAGGAGATTATTCTTAAGAAAAACACAGCTTTTTTAATATATGCTGTTTTCCCAGGTGGAATTTCTGTGAAATTTCTCAAGGCTGTGAAAGTACATTATTAGATTTTAATTTTATATTTGGACAGCAGATCTTATTCCAGTGTTGGCAATCCAAACATGTGTTCTCAACTGGTATATTACTGTGTATAATGTAATCAAACAAAAATCCTGCAACTTGAATCCTTTGGTTGGGTACTGAAATAGAGAAGAAATTAATTGTTTTATATATATATATATATATATATATATATATATACACATATATGTGTGTGTGTGTGTGTGTGGAGAGAGAGAGAGAGAAAGAGTTTTTCTGAAGGATACTTTAAATTGATAATGTTAGCATGACCTTAATTAGTACTTTCATTACTTTGAGTAGAGATTGGATATCTACTTACACTCAGACCTTTCAGATCTGCTTGCATTGGAAAAGTTCACTTTCTAGCATGTGCCTATATTCATGGAAAACTTTTCCCTCTTCCTCTCTAAGTTCTTTGGCTGGAATAATAATTAAATTGACATAAGACACATTAATAGGAGAAAACCAAATTTCATACAGATGAGAGCTTTATAAAAATCTAAGATTTCCAGGTAGGCATCCTGAACTAAGGGAGAAAGAAGAGGTCTGAGATTTCAAAGTGGAGGAAGACAATTCACAAAAAGGTAAGAAGAGCAAATGTTTGGTGAGCGAGTGTTCATATTACTATGAACATAATTCTTCCTGCTATAAATAGTTATCTCTAGTAATAGCTCTCTTTCTGGTACAGGCCCCCTGTATAAATATTTTCAGGCAGATGGGGAGTAGGTAAAAGGCTTTTCCTGAGTCTGCTTGGCCCCTGATTTTCTTCACCTAAAAATAATCGCATGCCAGATCACATTCTGAGGTGCTGTATTGTGCTCCCCTTCATGCTCCTTTCCACACTTGTTTGTCTAACTTTAGAAGCAACTGCCAAGGACATGTTGGGGATATAGCCTGGAAATCTATTCTTATAGAATTTTCCAGTGTTGGCAGGTTTCCGCCAACAGCCAGGTCATTGCTGAACCATTCATATGCAGTAAACCTTACTTGACAGCAGCAACACAGACATCCAAAAGCCAGGCTTTCAAGTTCTACAGAAGCCCCTTGTACTTCTTACTAATATTTTACTGAATTACAAAGAGAAGAATCAAGTTCCTCTTGTTTATTACTAAAAATCATTAAAACTGCTAAGAAGAAAGCTTGTAGGGGCAAACCACATTCACAGTAAGGGAATATTTCATCTTGCCTACCTCTGCGGCCAAAAATATGTTTTGAAGTTAGACAACCCTGGATTTAAATCCTGAATTGGCCACTTACTAGCTCAGCTATTTTGTGCAAATTAATGTCTCTGACTTTCTGCTTCTTCCTTGCTAAGATAATCAAAAGATTTGTCTCGCAAGGTTATTAAGAATCTTAGAAGATAATGCATATCAGATACTTGGCATGGTGCCTGGCACACAAGTACTCACAAAGAATGTTAGTTTTCTTTTTTATCATTTAATTTGTTTTATGCTAGTGTCGGTTATTTTTGTTGTTAACATTATTATCTAACAAGCTAGGAAGTACATAAATATTACACGGGTCAAGTATTTACAAAGAGTCAGACCAGGCTCTGTATTAAGAGGAGATAAGTAAGATGAGAAAATTCTCAAATGTCAAATAAGGAGAGAGGAATTAAGATCCAAAAATTTAGTACTTTGAAGTTAGCAGCAGTGAGGTGTCCACCTTATGCTTCCTTTTATGTCCTGCTGGGTTGCCATGTAAGAGCAGCCTGAGGTAAAATATTTAGGATTTTTGTAGGACAAGCTTTTGACTTAGGTGACTGTGATGTGATGCAAAAGCCAAAGGTTTAAAAGCCACTTCTCTTGTAAAGATTTGGGCAAGACTCAGTCTTATATATCATCTACTGTATAGGTGTAAAAATACTTATATTTTAGAAGTTTATGTGTCTGTATGTGTGTGTGAGAAACTCAATAACATGAAATTATTTTAAATGTGCTATGAAACATTAAAATGTTACTTGGGAGTGTTGCTAGGATAACAGGGATAGATACCCTTGAGTGTATAATTACAGGTTCAAGTATGAAGGGCTGCACCACTGTATGTTCTTTAAAAAATATGAATTAAAAAATTGTGTTAAAAGAATAGGAAACTGTGCCCTTTCATAATCATTCAACCATGTGAACATCAAAAGTAAGTCATGAAGAAAAATTGTTTGAATATTATCATCTGTTTTTTAATAAAGCAGGCTTACTTGCTATGAGGGGTTGTACTAGTTAGGGTTCCCTGCTGCTGCTGCTGCTGCTAAGCTGCTTCAGTCGTGTCCGACTCTGTGCGACCCCATAGACGGCCTCCCACCAGGCTCCCCCGCCCCTGGGATTCTCCAGGCAAGAACAATGGAGTGGATTGCCATTTCCTTTTCCAAGGGTTCCCTAGAGAAATTGAATTATATACATATTGAGAAAGACTGAGAGAGACAGATATATTTTAAAGAATTAGTTCATGTGTCTGTAGAAGCTAATTCCAAAATCTTCAGGGTAGAATGACAAGCTAGACACCCAGGTGTCTGGAGATGATGGTGCATTCTGGAAGCAGAATTCCTTCTTCCTTGGAGGGAATCTACCATTTAGCTCTTAAGGCCTTCAACTGATTGCATGAGCCCCACTCACATTATGGTGACTATCTGCTTTACTCAAAATCTACTAATTTATATATAAATCTCTTCTTAAAAATATCTTCACAGATACATCTAGGCTGATATTTGTCCAAATATCTGGGTATCACAATCCAGACAAATTGACATATAAAATTAACCATCATAGTGTTTTATCCACTTTTTCAGAATTGAATTTAAATCACTTTGTTATTAAATGATGATTACATTTAAAATAAATACTCTAAGCATTAGAGGCAAACATACAAAAAATAGCAATCTATTTCTAAAGTAAATATATTTTATTAAGTTTTTCTTTACATTTTAAAAACCAGTTTTTATAACTACAGAAGAGACAGAAACAAAATAACAATCTTTGTTCTTAGGTCATTTCATTTAAAATTTTCCATCCAGAGTAATTTTTCTCCTTCAACAGAAGTATCTGGCCCTCAGAGATCCCACTGTTTACTTCAAGACAGAGGAGAAAAAGCAGTGCAAGGGGACACGCTGCTTGTGGCTGTGATGTGAAGAGCCTGGCACCCCTGCTGGCCCGGACTTCATGGGGGTGTCTAGTCCATCATTTTTACCCCAGTGCTATATTAGTGTACAAAGAGCATTGCAGATTTCTGATGGCTCCTGCAGTTAATATCTGGGGCAGGATTAAAAATAAAATTTCCATCTTATCCTTTGACAAACATTTTGAGACAATTAACACTATTGTGACTCCTGAAAATATATACACACTATATGCTTATTTCTCTTGTCTTTGTCAGTTTGCCTTATATTTGGTATTTCAAATGGAAATATGTGCAGTAAGAAAGTCTTTTGTGTAGTGAGAATCCTGTATGCTTTCAATTCTATCATAATTAAGAGTCTTCGTGGTTGTAAATGTCACCTTTAGGTTAAATATAAACCAAGCATCTGTCAGCATCCATGTAAGAGAGCAAATAATGCCATAAATGCTAGGAGAGTAAAACTGGAAATGCATTGAAATGAGTCTGTCATCCCCATGAGGGGAGACAAATACATCCCTGTTTAGCTCTGTAAAAAATGGAGTTAATAAGTACATATATTTTCACAAACAGTGATATATATATATATATATATATATAACATTCCTGAGTGTTGTGATTTTTCCACGCATGCTGTCCTGTCCCCTTCCTCTCTGTCTCCTCTTCCCCAAAATGCTCTTCCCATGGAACTGATCCCAGGAGCCAATTCCCCTGGGAACCTTGACCTGACCACCCCCTCTGAGAGAGGTCAGACCTCAGTGCTCCTAGAGTATATGAATATGCTTCTGTCATAGCATCTGTTACCTTACCTGTCAACCTGTATGCCTCACCTGTGAGACTGTGAGCTCCCCTGAGGCCTTTGATTCCCCAGAACCCAGCACTGAGTTCTGTACCATCAGTATTTGCTGAGTGAATAAATTAACATAAAATAATAAATCAGTACACATCTAGGGAATTCTATCAATTCAAGAATGATTATAGAACTCTGAAGATTATATTAACAACAGGGCTTAGCAACATTCCTTTTTGACAAAATGAAGACAGCCATGGACAGATTGTTGTGGCTTGTCAAGAGTTGATTAAGGGTCTCTTAAACATGGAGTACTCTGCCTCTCATATTGCATCGTTCTTTTGTTTCTGGTTCCCTCTGTCTACCTTGAATGAGCACAGTGGTATCACTTCAAATTGGAGAGTGCACTCATGAATGCCTCAGCAGTTTGGAAGGCACTTTTCTTTTGGGTGAACCAAGGAAGTGTGGAGAGTCCTTTGAATTCTCTTCTTAGTGGGACCACTGAAAGCAGCCTTCTCTTTGCTTTTTAGAAAATACCTACTGGCAACCTTGATTCTCTGTTATTCTTTCTCCCTGTACACTACACACTCTCCCTTAGCTTTATAGCATTTATCACCATTTGTAATTATTTTAAGTATTTGGTTATTTCACTGCACTGCCAGGGAGGCAATACAGAATCCTTCTTTCTGCATCTCCTCTCCATTTCCACTAAACCATACAAAAGCCCACCCCCAAACAAAACATGGAAATTAATAAATACATTGTTTATCAGGCAAAGTCCCTTAGCTTTCTTGCCAAGGAATTGCCCGCTAAGTTCTCACATAGAGAAAAGTCTGGCATATCTACTCATTTGTTGCCACTAAACTACAATCCTGGGGGAACACTGTCTTGTTTCTAGCTGTGTCCCTATACCTAGCAGTGCCTGAAACGACTAAGGGATCACTAAAGCTCTGCTTAATCATAAACCCCCTGCCAACTCATTTGACTTTTTACCAGTTTTTTTTTCCCCAGTAATTATAAAATTTTTATACCATTTTATGCTACTTAAAGTAAAGTAATAACCTAAAGTAATTTTTAAAAATCACATCCTCAGAGAATTTTGGATCACTTATATGATTGTTTGTTAGTTTACGTAGAGATGCTTAATGATAAATTCCAGTAAACATTAAACCAAATAAAGAGAATTATTGTAACCATCTATCTTTCTTCTGGCACTTATGTAGTTTGAGAGCACAGGGCTCCCATAAAAGTATTTTTAATGTGTGTTGGCCAAACTTCATCCTTTTAATTAATGGATTTGCTTAGGCTAAACTTTTTTCCAGTGACAATCAGATGTCTCTAATTTGCAAAGCCTCCCAAGTCTGTAAATCACAAAGACTTGCTTGCCCTATGTTTTGCATGCAGCATTGTTTTAAGTAACTGTATGTTTCAGAAAACACACATACAGACACATGCACACACGCAACTTTCTCTTCTGAGAATCCTTTGAAGTTTGTGTCCATAATTTTCTTGGACTTAATTCAACCAATTTCTAGTCAGGGTCCTTCTAACTATATTTTTCTTGTTTTAAAAGAGAGAAATGTACTTTGTGAGATATTATCGTAAAATCTCCCATAACATATTTATTCCCAGCAAACTACCAAACCTTCAGATGTGAGCCTTTTTTTTTTTTTCTAAGTAGTATCCTCTTCGCTTAAAATACAGTAATCAGTTCAGAAGCTATCTTATGCTAAGGCTGGATGTGATGAATAGAAGCCATTTGTTCTTGAATGCATAACATACTGTAGGCATTTGTTTCATACAGAATTATCTGAATATGTGTAGGAATTTTTCTCAAGTGAAAAATAAGGCTTGAAAAATTTTAAGGTTATACTCTACCTCAGCTACACCAGAAGAGTCCTAACGAATACTTTCTGGAATTAATTTTGTCCTTGAGTTTTCCTTTTAAGGTACAGTTGTACTTATCACATTTCCCTCCTGTTGCCTTAGCAGGGAGTAGGGTGGAAAAACAAGCTGAGCACAGGCAACAAATCTGTCCAGTGGGTCATAGTGAAAGCACAGTAGGTGCTGGCAGAAAGGACGAGTGTCTGAAACATGGTAAATATGCAACACGGGCAAGTGCTTCTGGTGCTTAATTTTGCTGCAGGACATGCTGAGGCAGACACTTGTGTAGAACAACTGTTTCTAAATATGTCCCTGTATCAGCAGGAAGCAGAAGATCTCCCTGATCCTATTTTTCAGTTCTGAAAATGGTCTCTCTGAGCAATTATGTGGTGAATTAGCAAGCATCCCAAATAAGCCACGAATGCCAAGCCACTGGACAAGAGGATTTTAAAGAGCAAAGAAAAACAGGAAGCAAATATCAAAGTAAGCACTAAACAGACTTCCATGATTCATGCCATGTGCAAGTGGCATGTAAGGGGAAGAAGTGAGGGACTGTAATGATGCTCAGGCAGTCCTGCCATGGAGCACTTACAAAGTGTTTTTAATCCTCTAATTGGGTTAAGTTCGTTTAATTAGCACTGAAAATACAAGTTTAAGTGTTTAATAAAACGTTTATATTCAGAACTGCTACCAGATGTTTTTCAATGTAGTTGTTGTTAAATTATGTATTTTTTTCTCCTAGAAATCAGTAATTTCATATAATATGAAATAACTGTTTTGCTTCAGTAGGTCGTGGCTCAGCTGAGAAAAGAAAATTCATGTTTATGGTGTTGTCTCTATCATTTCAGGAAGATCTTTGATTTTATACTCTCCATTCTGTCTTCCTATGTACAGAGATGTTCACACATATCCTCCACAACACACATGTGCACATGCAGGCACACACTACCTCTTAAGAGCCAAGCATCAAAGAGCAACATTTCCTCTGGTTTAAGAGAGATAAAAAACATTCCTGAACATTTTATTAAAAACTCATCCCATGTGCTAGCCACAGGGAAAGACGTTGGAGAGCATCATGAATCATGGTGTCCTTCACCAGCTAGAGACATTCTCCTTAGTGTACTACAGCCTCTAAAGGAAAAAGGCATTGGGAAAACACTGAGCCATGGCTTCCTTTGGGTCACAGAGCTGGGAGATGGAGGCGATGAGCAGAAGTGGGATAAGCACTTGAAATTATATATGTGAATTTAATCTTCACACTCTCAAAAGCAGTAGATGATAGCTTTTTTCTCTTTTTTTCCAAGCTGTTTAGCATGGCTTTTCCACATTGTAGGATGAGCCAGAATAATTGCTAAGTATTCAGAATCTGTTAATATAGGGAACTCTGACTGAGAGCTTTGACACTAAGTTGAAAATATAAAAGCCCTGAAATAACAAAGATTTAGTTGGTAGAAAACCTATCGTGGTTAAAGAATACATACTGTATGATGTGACTTACTTTCTGTTCTCTCCTTCAATTATCACTTTACAGGTTCCTAATCCTAAGGGTGAACATAAAGAAAAACTATAGAATTATCTCTAAAAAGAACTATTTTTAAACTTATTTTCTTGAAAATGACAAAAGAGAATAGTAAAAGGAATTGTTACTAGAAAATGACATCTTTGAATGATTAACTAAAAGCTGACAAATTAAAATATTAACCAGTCTTTCAAAGTGAGGTTTAAGAATGGCTTCTTTATGTTCTGTTTCTAAAAAGAACATTCAACTTTTAGGGCCAGTCTCCAAGAAAATATGCTTTGCTATTCCTTTGAAGCTCAATTCAATATCTTTGTCTAAGGGAAAAAAAGCACATCTTGACTGTGGAAATCATATTGAAACACTGAAGTGCTTACTCGTGCTGCGGCTGTCAGTCATACTCGTCACACTCAGTGACTGTCCTCAATCCAAGCGGAAAACTCATTCTCAGTTAACGTGGATCAGTTGGAAAGAAAATAAACCACTCTGCTGCTCTGAAGACATGAAGACATGTTCACTCTCATACAGGTTAAGTGGAAGCTCGGTGGGAATGGAGGGCAGCCCAGGAAGGTTCTGAGACCCATGGAAGTTTGATTATAACACCATATTGTCAATGTTTTGTATTTCGTATGAAAACAAAATAAAGTAATTAAAAATGATATATTATTGCTTTATATTTGCAATTGTTTTGTTTACTACAAATGATAGTCTCATATTTCTAAGCATTTCTTACTTTCAGAATATTTTTATTTTGATCCTGTCAAGGTGCTTGTGAGTTTAAATGGTGTGACCCCACTGACTCACAGAGAACTGAGCTGATATTACTTATGTCTAAAAAATATTCTTTGTTTCATTTCTGTAATTACAAAATGACAGGATAAAATAATAAATGTTAGTAGTTTGGTAAAGCATTTTGCTCAATGCTTAAAAATGTTTTGGAAAGATAAAATATGTTTGGCTTTGATGAGAGTAAACCTAAGGAGATTAAACACCAATTGATGAATTTCATGTAACAACTAATTATAAAGTATTCTACATGCATTTTTGATATCTAATGGGCTCTTTGAGGGGTCAGCGATATTTTATTTACTTTTTCAGCATTGATCTTTACTTTGACATCATCCGACATCTAATTAATAAGTTTTTAGTTACTTGTTAGATAATGCCAAATCAGTTCTGAGGATTGCAGAAAAAATACAAAGAGTTTAAGAGAGATAAAAGACACAGGAATAAACAAAAGTAAGTTTATTATAAGTTTCACAGCTTAGGAAGATAAAATACAAGAATTTAGATACATTAGCTGTATATCTTTCACTTCATTTATAGTCATTTGGCAGAGTTGTCACCTAGTCAATATATCAAATTGATTTTGACGCTCAAGATAACATCATAATGAATCAGGTATTGTTATCTATAATTTTATAGACGAATTTACTGTACAGAGATGTTAGATAAGACACCAATGTCTACTGTCTGAAGAAAAGGTATTTGAACCTTGATGCTCAGAAGTGATTTTATAGCTCTTTCTCCACACTAAGTTCAGTCAGTTCAGTTGAGTTCAGTTCAGTCACTGAGTCGGGTCTGACTCTTTGTGACCCCATGAATTGCAGCACGCCAGGCCTCCCTATCCATCACAAACTCCTAGAGTTCATTCAAACTCATGTCCATCGAGTCGGTGATGCCATCCAGTCATCTCATCCTCTGTCATCCCCTTTTCCTCCTGCCCCCAATTCCTTCCAGCATCAGAGTCTTTTACAATGAGTCAACTCTTTGCATGAGGTGGCCAAAGTACTGGAGGTTCAGCTTTAGCATCATTCCTTCCAAAGAACACCCAGGGCTGATCTCCTTCAGAATGGACTGGTTGGATCTCCTTTCAGTCCAAGGGACTCTCAAGAGTCTTCTCCAACACCACAGCTCAAAAGCATCAATTCTTTGGTGCTCAGCTTTCTTCACAGTCCAACTCTCACATCCATACATGACCACTGGAAAAACCACAGCCTTGACTAGATGGACCTTAGTTGGCAAAGTAATGTCTCTGCTTCTGAATATGCTATCTAGGTTGGTCATAATTTTTCTTCCAAGAAGTAAGCGTCTTTAATTTCATGGCTGCAATCACCATCTGCAGTGATTTTGGAGCCCCCCAAAATAAAGTCTGACACTGTTTCCACTGTTTCTCCATCTATTTCCCATGATGTGATGGAACCAGATGCCATGATCGTCGTTTTCTGAATGTTGAGCTGTAAGTCAACTTTTTCACTCTCCTCCTTTTAGTTCCTCTTCCCTTTTTAGTTCCTCTTCCCTTTCTGCCATAAGGGTGGTGTCATCTGCATATCTGAGGTTACTGATCTTTCTCCTAGCAATCTTGATTCCAGCTTGTACTTCTTCCAGCCCAGCGTTTCTCATGATGTACTCTGCATATAAGTTAAATAAGCAGGGTGACAATATACAGCCTTGACGTACTCCTTTTCCTATTTGGAACCAGTCTGTTGTTCCATGTCCAGTTCTAACTGTTGCTTCCTGACCTGCATATAGGTTTCTTACACTAAGTTGCCTCTCCTTAAACTATGTTTCACATATGTACATGCTTCATTGTTTTGGTTATTTCTAGGTTAGTATTTTCAAAGGAGTGACTGACAAGTTACGTTTAGGAAAAAGGAAGACTGTGAAGGACATATTTAAGGCAAATTAATTTCCTTTGCTTCTCAAAGTCCTGTAGCATGTGGTCACACATAATCCTACTCAGAGACAATCTTCCTCAAACTAAATAGAAGCACATTTATTATTTGTTATTTTCGGTTTTGCCAGCTATAAAATGAAATACCAAGGCTTTCTTGTACAGGATGAGAAATTTTAGTCAGCCAAAACACCAAAAGCAGAAGTGTAACTTCTCAGTTTGATTTCAGGATTGTTGTGGTTTTTCTTAGCATTCAAAGCAAATAAGCAAGCATTCCATTCTTAAAACAGTGACTTGACGTGACTGTTTCAGAGTTCACTAAGGTGATATTTAAGCTCATTTCTCTAACTTTGTATACAGAGTTATCTTTGTTACTTGAAAGGTAACTAAAAATGAAGGAAAAAATCTTCAAAAAAAAGGAGGAAAACAGAAAGTCCAGTCTAGAGGTACTGTGGTTGTCCAAGTGACATTTTAAACTACGACAGTGTGCTTAGGTTGGCTGTGGAAAGGAAGCATTTGTTTTATAATTTTAATAGCTTATTTTTATTTAAATTCAATGTATTAATTTTTATCTAGAAAGTATAAAAATTGAATAAAATTTCATTATGCTGATGTCATTAATTTCACCCACAGGAGTATTATCATTATGAATTAAAGTGCATGGAACTGCCTTGGTATCAGTGGATATTTATAGCATAATGTAGAGGACATGGGTGTTAGTCTCAAAAGATCTATAATTGGGCAAGATGAGAGCCCAGAGAATAGAAAGTAAACAGAACACCCGGGGGTTACATACATGGAAATGGAAAAGAATGGATAATTATGTGCTTAAGTTGTAAACATCCATGCCCTGATTTAAACCTTATGAAGATGTAATCAAGGTAATGCAGGAGGAATATAATTTTGTTGTCATGGTATTTAGAGCAGAGTAAGCCCCAAAATGTAAGAATATTGAGGCTGATAAAAACAAGGCTGTCAGAATTTCCTGAATGTGAAACAATCAGAAACTGAATGGAGGTTTGATAGAGTAATGAGAGGAATAAGGTATCTGAGACATAATACAAGGACAAAAATAAGCCACTGTTCCTGTCAGATTTCTGAATAAGAGGTGGGGATAATCTGTCAGTTTTACTTCATTACAGCTATAATGAACCTTTGCTTTAGAACTATTTTTTTCTAATTCATTCCAACTCCATGGACACAAGATCACATAGTTAATCTAATTCTGTGACTTTTCTGTCAGTATCTTTTGAAAATACTTGTATTCACTAATAGTAACCAAAAGCATTAATGTTAACAACTCTGAATAAAATGAGTGGCCTCCCACTGATGTATTCTTGGATTAAGTGTATGTAACACGAACAGTGATCCTATAAAAAATACATACAGTATTTCTACACAGTGATCATTCGTAAGTGCCATATTTCTGAGAAAATTATAGAGTAAGAAAATAGAAGATATCCTTATGTTTCTCTAAATGATGATTTATTCAATAAAAGGAAGATCACAAATTTAACTTTGTCAGCTCTGATGTGGAATATACTGACATAGTTCAACTCAACATAAATGTTACCTCTGTCCTTAACATTTTTGGCTTCTGGAAACTGTTTTTCCATCTCACTGGCTAAAAAACAACTCTCACAAGTCCCGTAGATATCATAAGTGCATTTAAACCTTAACCCATAGAAGAGGGAAGGAATCTGTCAGGAACCTGAAGATCAAGTTTATCCTTCTAGTATTTATAGCCTAACTTTCTGAATAATGATTCTCAGCAAAGTCCACAAAATCCAGCCTTGGAATAGAATGACACATATCTCTTATACAAAACTGAAAGTAGCTAGGGGCCACATTATAAAAATACAAATGAAGTTTGCACTACAAAATCTTACCCATCTTGTTGTCCAAAATGTGAATAATATAGTAAATTTCTAGTGAAAAATATTGTTTATATCATACAGATAGATATTTTAGGAACTATACTAAAGGCATAAATTGGTAACTTAGTCAAAGATGAGCTATTGATATCTTATTTCCTAGAAGGAGAGTGGGCGATAACAGATGCTCTAAATTTGTATGTCTGTTAAAATTTACTTATTTTCACCATAAAGAAATTTCCCAGGTTATGACATCCAACCCAGAAACCTTGCTGACAGGGAGAACTCTACAGTGCTAAACCTGCCATAGCCAGTCACTTGGTGACTTTAATCTCAGTGTTCTGAATAAATTTCACTTTACAGACAACATATGTCTGTGCTTATAAAGTTACTTTGTTCTATTTGATTAGGAAGTAAACTTTCTAGAACACTTCACCTTGCAATGAGTTCTTTCCCTGTCATCCTTGTCCAGTCTATTATTCTACTTTTGCAAATGTTTTCAATACACAGACTTTCCAGTGACTACACTTGCACTTTAGAATATGCTAATAGGTTCATATTTATTTATAGGTTCATATAGTTTATTTCACTCTCGTCATGTTTGAATTACCATCATTAACCTAAAATTAGTGCCCTCTGTCAGCAAGAGAGAAATGCAGCATGCAACACAGTTTTGGAATTGGAAACACTATACCCTGCCCCATTACAAGGGAGCTGTGTGAGTATTGGCAAGTCACTTTGCCTCTCTGAGCCCATCTTATACATTGAAAATCATGGGAAGGAGGGAAGTTCTCTCTTGGACATTTCTGAAACAACTAGTCTTAACAACATTCACTTGTATATCTACCTCTTTCCATCTTGTGAACAGGAGAACATGGCAGGATTGTGGAGGGAGACAGTACATGTTAGCCCAAGTGCTCTTCTCTCAGACGGCCAATGGAAAGACCTGCCTCACACATTTTGTGTGGTCTGTCACAGTTCCCTGCTCTAACTTACAATACTCTACTCAAGTCATTGAAGCTGAAAACTTCACTACTCTGGCAATCTGATGCAAAGAGCTGACTCACTGGAAAAGACTGATGCTGGGAAAGATTGAGGGCAGGAGGAGAATGGGACAACAGAGGATGAGATGGTTGGATGGCATCACTGACTCAATGGGCATGAGTTTGGGTAAACTCCAGGAGTTGGTGATGGACAGGGAAGCCTGATGTTCTGCGGTTCATGGGGTCACAAAGAGCTGGACATGACGGAGAGACTAAAGTGAAACTAAGCTACTCAAGTCTCTCCTTTCTTGTCTTTCTTTACAAAAAATAAAAAGAAAGGCAGTAAGAGATAGGGCAGAGCTGCACCCAAAAAAGTAACCACTCTTTTAAAGTCCCATCATATATTAGGTATGTGTTTGTGAATGATACAACTTCACACATTTGCTAGACAAAGACAGTGAAACAGAGAGGAGAGAAAGAGGGTTGAAACAGTCCAGGTGATTCTGCTAGTCATTCCTCCTGGCAGAGTGAGAAGAAGTCCCAGAGTAAATTCCTGTGGGTGACATGATTGCCAGTCTGCCATTCCCTTGTGTATCTTATAATTGAGCAACTTGACATGCTGAGTGAATGTCAAGAGTAGCTCTGGTTATATCTGAATTTTGCCTTAAACACTCACTTTAAAATCTACTTAAGATGTTATGCCACAATAGTTTTCAAAAATATAAGTTCTAAAGCCAAAGAGAGCAAATAAGAACACTTAAAATAAAAATTATATTTTATTTTCACTGCTTTTAAAATCTGTGCTTTAGAATCAATAATTCAAATTATGAGAAAAGTCAAGAAACAAAACTCTTCAATTCCGTAAAACAAAACCAAGCACAATGATTCAGTGGTTTTTTAAAATTTTATCATTTGCATATCATTATGATTTGGAATATTTCTCTACATGTATACTCAGTTTAGTTTTCTGCTAGTGCCTCTAAGTGACTCACTATTCAGGAATTGTTTCTTAATAAATTTATCCATCAAGTTCAAGAATAAGTAACTCATTAAAGTACAGTTCAGTTCAGTTAAGTTCAGAAACTCAGTCATGCCTGACACTTTGAAACCCCATGGACTGCAGCACGCCAGGCTTCCCTGTCCATCACCAATTACTGGAGCTTACTCAAACTCATGTCCATTGAGTCAGTGATGCCATCCAACCATCTCATCCTTTGTTGTTCCCTTGTCCTCCTGTCTTCAATCTTTCCCAGCATGAGGTTCTTTTCCAATGAGTCAGTTCTTTGCATCAGATGGACAAAGAATTGGAGTTTCAGCTTCAGCATCAGTCCTTCCAATGAACATTTAGGACTGATTTCCTTCAGGATTGACTGGTTGGATTTCCTTGTAGTCCAAGGGACTCTCAAGAGTTTTCTCCAACACCACAGTTCAAAAGCATCAATTCTTCAATGTTCAACTTTCTTTATGATCCAATTCTCACATCCATACATGACTACTGGAAAAACCATAGCTTTGACTAGATTGACCTTTGTTGGCAAAGTAATGTCTCTGTGTTTCAATAATGCTGTCGAGGTTGGTCATAACTTTCCCTCCAAGGAGTAAATGTCTTTTAATTTCATGGCTGCAATCACCATCTGCAGTGATTTTGGAGCCCCTGAAAACAAAATCTGTCACTATTTCCCATGCAGTGATGGAACCAGATGCCATGATCTTAGTTTTCTGAATATTGAGCTTTAAGCCAACTTTTTCACTCTCCTCTTTCACTCATCAAGAGGCTCTTTAAATTTTCTTCACTTTCTGGAATAACAGCAGTGCCATCTGCATATCTGGAAAATCCCATGGATGGAGGAGCCTGGAAGGCTGCAGTCCATGGGGTCGCTGAGGGTCAGGCACAACTGAGTGACTTCACTTTCACTTTTCACTTTCTTGCATTGGAGAAGGAAATGGCAACCCATTCCAGTGTTCTTGCCTGGAGAATCCCAGGGGTTGGGGAGCCTGGTGGGCTGCCATCTATGGGGTTGCACAGAGTCAGACACGACTGAAACGACTTAGCAACAGCAGCAGCAGCATCTGCATATCTGAGGTTATTGATATTTCTCCTGGCAATCTTGATTCCAGTTTGTGTTTCATTCAGCCCAGCATTTGCATATAAGTTAAATAAGCAGGGTGACAATATACAGTCTTGACGTGCTCCTTTCCTGATTTGGAACCAGTCTGTTCCATGTCCAGTTCTAACTGTCACTTCTTGACCTGCATATAGGTTTCTCAAGAGGCAGGTCAGGTGGTCTGGTATTCTCATCTCTTTCAGAATTTTCCACAGTTTGCTGTGATCCACAAAGTCCAACGCTTTGGCATAGTCAATAAAGCAGAAATAGATGTTTGCTGGAAGTTTCTGGCTTTTTTGATGATCCAATGGATGTTGGAAATTTGATCTCTGGTTCCTCTGCCTTTTCTAAAGCCAGCTTGAGTGTCTGGAAGTTCACGGTTCACACACTGTTGAAGTTTGTCTTGGAGAATATTGAGCATGAATTTTCTAGCATGTGTGATGAGTGCATTTTTGCTGTAGTTTGAGCATTCTTTGGCATTGCTCTTCTTTGGGTGTGGAATGAAAACTAACCTTTTCCAATCCTGTGTCCACTGCTGAGTTTTACGAATTTGCTCGCATATTGAGTGCAGCATTTTCACAGAATCAACTTTTCAGATATGAAAATGGCTCAACTGGAATTCCATCACCTCCACTAGCTTTGTTTGTAGTGATGTTTCCTAAGACCCACTTAACTTCACATTCCAAGATCTGGCTCTAGATGAGTGATCACACCACCCTGGTTATTTGGGTCATGAAGATATTTTTGTACAGTTCTGTGTATTCTTTCCACCTGTTATTAATCTCTTCCACTTCTGTTAGGTCCATACCATTTCTGTCCTTTACTATGACCATCTTTGCATGAAATGTTCCCTTGGTATCTCTAATTTTCTTGAAGAGATCTCTAGTCTTTACCATTTTATTGTTTTCCTCTATGTCTTTGCATTGATCACTCCCTCTGAAATAATTTTTTATAATAGTTCCTTTCCTAAAGTTAATTTCTGAAATAAAGTCAAATGCTTTGGGAAGATATTGAATGGAAGGTTGTGAAGACTCTCATTTAAAATGAAAGAAAATCACTTTTCAATTTTCCTATACAAACTATTCATCATACCCAACAGAACCAGAGGGTATGAAGATCAAGGTTTTAGGTGTCTTGATGAGTCATTCTATATATCATAATTAACACCTGCACTGCTATTCTTGTCAAGAAAGAGGAACATTGGATATGTTAATGCTTGGAAATGCAGTAATTCTTTTTATCTTCATCTTACTTAATAGTTCTGTTAAAACTATATTTTTGCTTTTCAAAATGGAAACATTGGGAGATTGTGTTCACCTATGGCTGATTCGTGTCAATGTATGGCAAAACAAATACAGTACTGTAATTAAAAAAATAAATAAATTTAATTAAAAAAATGGAAACATAATCCCATAAATCACAGTGTTAAGTATGATTGGAAAGAATGTTTTTAATAAAAAAAATAAAATAAAACAGAGCCAGGCAGCTTTAACAACTCATAAATTATGTAATCAATTTGGACAGTAAATATATAGGGCTTTATCATACAGCTAGCTAAATTAAGAATAAACATATGTGCATATGCAAATGAAATTAAAATGTCCAGTAAGTACTAATTGTGAAATCACTAATCTACTTCAGAAAACTTCATGTTATTGGTTATTAAAGTACATCCTTTCCAACGTTCATATAACACACTTTCCTAACTGAAAATACAAGTTCTTGAATTCATAAGGACAGTATCCACGCTGTCACCACCAAGTCTGCTGTTGAATAAGTATGGGAAATATGGCCTGTGCCTTGTTTTCTAATGATATGAAGTATCAGATGGCTCAAAAAACATGTGTTGGTAAATCGTAAACAGAAATAAATTGCCAGCTTACCTCAACTCCAGCCTGTCTTTCAATCCCTAACCTCACTAAGTGCTGCTATTCAAGTTGAATCTGACTGTGTCAGAGTTTTGATTCATGCGTTTAAATACTCAGGCAGTTTCTGTGTAGGAAAAGCTGAGTTGTAGCCATTTTCACAATCAATATTGATCTTCCCAGCCAAAATGATCAAAGGTTAATTTATATCTGTCATTGAGATAACCAGAGAGAATGGAATGGCTTGGCTTCTCTCCGTGCGTTTGGTACATTTTATTAGGTACTTGAATACTATGGCTCTGGGATTTATCTTCATGGAAAGAAAGAAAGAAAAAGAAAAATCCAGCACGTGTTTCAGAAAAACAGCAAAGATAATGTGACATCCATTTAATATCAATTCCAAGTAACGATAATAGTCATACCATCCATGTTCCCTAAAATACATTATATGACCTTGTTAATGTAATTTGGGTCATTTTTTCAGTTTCCTTTATTATTTACACTAATAATATTTGATGAGGCAGTAATATCATAAGCCTAAGCACATTTTTAGTCTGCTGGTGCTGTAGTTAGGTGCAAAAGACACTGTGAGCTAGTAAATAAACCAAGAATAATAAGAAAGAAAAGTGAACCACAGTGAGCCACAGTGAAGAAGCATTAAGCAGCCTAAAAGAAAAAAAAAAAAAAAAAAACCTAGCAATTTCAAGTCTTAGAAGAGTTTGTAAAACACAAATGGAAATTGCTTATCTTGTCATGCAGCAATTAGAGAGAACAAGTTAAGAAAAAGCAAATGCTCTATATGTTTATGGACACAACCTGTGTATCTATAGCAACCATTTAAATTAAACAAACAAATGAAAACAGCCTTGAGTTTTATTAGTAGTGTTGACCTGACCATCTTCAAGATTCAAAGGGCTCTGGGATTGGCAGCCAGCCAGCTACTTTCAAACAGCATTAGCTCCTAAAATAGCAGTGATGACCACTAACCAACAATAATTTATATGAATATAAATACATTGACAGTGTTATGTTGACCTTCACCCATGATCATGCACCTGATTACCAATTTCATAACGTTTTTATGCAAGAAAAATATGGTTCATAGTTTCCATTTCTAGTTATCTTTCTAAAATTAATTAGAATATCATTCTTTCACCCTCTGAAACAAGCACGTGTTTTTTTCTTTTAAATCTTTACTTTATCACTGAATCTTTACTTTATCACAAGCAGAAAAATCTAATTGCAAATTAAGACCCTGCAGCTGAGGAAGATCTTCGCATGTCTCCTAGTTTATAGTTGCAACTTTCTTCAACTTCATGTCACAGTATTTGAAGAGCAGTTTGAAATCATCAGTATGTATTTATAGCTTCCTTCAGGAGCCAATCAGGCATGATCATGTAGCAATGCAAGGTATATGTTTTAAGCTTTGCATAAAGTGTATGTAGCATATTCAACTGACAATACAATATAATTTAAGAGCTGTAAGAGTAATTATGAGGAAGCATTTTTTTTTTACCCCCTCCATTTGTGAGGTGTATGGGATCTTAGTTCCCCCATCAAGGATAAAACCTGAAGCCCCCTGCATTGGAAGTAGAGAGTCTTAACCACTGGATCTTCTGGGAAGACTCTAGCAATGCCTTTGATCTAATGAATAATGCTCTGAAAGAGGAAGAAATTTGGTTTAGTAGCACTGCTTAAATTGAGGATGCTCAAATCTCTGTGATCTTAAATCATCTGTTTAATCCAATAATATATTTTTAGTCTATGTCATTTTTCAGTAAAAAAGGCTTGGAGAATATAGTTAAGACCTATATAATATAGTTATATTAACTAAAATAATGGACTGTCAATTTGGTAACTGTAACTAGGATAGTATGCTTATGGATAGATAGATGGATGCATATACATAGGCATTCCCCAAGTAGTAGCTGCAAGTAATTTATTAGCAATACTATGGTTGTAAAATATGCTCTTTGTTAGAGTTCTATTTACATTCTATGCTAACAGGGAGAACATTCTGGTGTTACTTCAGCCAGATAAAAAATACTCTTACTGACTAATTTTGAACCAAAGCCATACCAATTGTTTGAGATGACAACTTAACATTATAAATCTTGCCAAAAGTTCACAGATCTCAAAACCTTTGACTGTCATCTAGATTAAAAAGTAAAGGTTCACTGTGCAGCTCACTTCTATTAGAGAGAAACAAATTGACATTCTAAGCAGTATTGATAATATTCGGCCAGGGCCAGCTGTCTTGTGATTTTTAGTGATGTGGTAGACTGAGGCACAGAGCCCACGTCAAGAGTTCTAAACTGGAATCATGTACTTTAAATGTACTTTACTGCATAAAGTAAAACAGACACAGACATGCAATCTATAAATTTACTAATAATTTTTATTTTCAATGAAGGTATGCTAGGTTAGTTATCTTGTAATGATCTACATATATATAGAATGTGGCTCTTGGTGAGTATATAAAGAGTAGCATTTCAGGAATCTTTGCTGAAATATTAAAAAGACAATGAAACATTCCATTCATTCTTACTAGCTCTCTTTCCATCAACTCATGAGACTGCTCTGAATTGTTAAATTATGTTATGACATTATCTTAATAATTGGGTTACATATTATAATAGTTAATAGAAACTGTAGTTTACAAATTTTTCGTGCATTTCTCATTTAGTGGTAGATGACCATGAAAGATTTCAAAATTGTGTTTCGATCACTTAGGTCTTTAAAATTTGAATTCCACTTTGAAAGTTATCTCAAAAGATATTTACCAGATTTATATCTGGTGATTTGCAAAAACAAAAAGTTTACAACATTTACTCTTATTTTACAAGTTATCTTGCCTATTCACTTTGTGATTTCCTGAATAAATTTTCCATAGTTATTTTTATTTTTTTATTATTAAATTTATTTATTTTTTTAATTACAATATTATATTTGTTTTGCCATACATTGACACGAATCAGCCATAGGTGAACACAATCTCCCATGGTTATTTTTAGATTTTAAGCATATTGCCCCTGCCCCTTTCCTTACCTCTTTAGGTGTAGGATTGGTAATGTTTTCCTACATTTTCAGGTCTTGGCTTCTCTTACTACTTTTTATAGTCTACTTTCTGAGCCCACACTAAACAGAGTCCCTTCATCAGACATTTTTCAGTTAAACCCTTTTGAATGTCATTCCTTTGGTGCATTGAAAGATACCCAAGCTATGCCAGCTTATGGGGAAACACACTTTCACATTGTGATTTGATGGATGCCTCAGAGCCACCTCTACACAAAATCACATTCTTCTGCCATCGTGTTTTAAATATTCCTATGTATGGATTGAAGCAGCTCTGTAAGGCTCTTACTGAAGTATAGATATTCTTTATTCTTCTAAAGAATAACAATTAGCATTTTGGTCAATAACATTGTAAGATTAATGAGCTTATCAGAGTAGGAAACCACCAGTTATGCCCAAGAGACGGGTAATTTTGATGAGACAGATTGGAAGATAATAAAAATACATAGTTAATTGCAAAGGGATAGCAGATCTAGATAGGAAGCACAGATGATTAGCCATTACCCCTCCAAAGAAGTTATTGAAATAACCCAGAGTGGGGAAAAAAAAAAAAAAAAAAAAGCTCTCAGGTCAAATTTTCATGTCATGAATTTTTTCTCCCAGATACAAAATTTTATTTTGTATCTCCCAAATATTTTGTATCTTCAGATACAAAATTAGTGACAGTGCCTTTGCCTTATTTTGTTTTCTTACATTAACTAAAAAGCTTTATTTTGAGAGTAGTACTGGTTTTCCTAAAATTTTGTATGCAAACATCAACTAGATCTTGAGAAAATTTTAAACATTGTTGATTAAATGTGATATTGCAACAAAATTGTTCTGTTTCAGAAAAATGATAAATGATTTATATCTCATAAAATTATCACAAAATTATATTTTTGATGTTAAGTATGGCAACATTATATGCATTGAATAGTTGGGACATACGATCAGCTACCAGTAAAATAGTGAAATACTAAAGAACTGTAACTTGTCTTCTATCCTCAGAAAATTATAATCTCTGATTGGCAATAGGCATAACAGAAAATACTGCAGGAAATCTCAAACAAATTTATATAGATGTTATAAAATTCACATTATATTCATTATTTTAATAGAGAAATCTATCTTTCAAAGACGTATATTAATGAAGTAATTTCTCTGGATTTTAAATGTGCATTCAGAGATAAACATACATTTAGTTTGGAATGAGTAATCCTATGCATTATCCCGAGAGGGCAAGATTTCTCTCCACAATACTCCATTATACAAGCCATTTTCAATAATGAAGTAATGGCATTTTCAACAGTCCCCTTAGGAAATTCTTTCAAAATATAACATTATGCTTCTCATTTTAGAACAGCTTTTCTTTATGTACAACCAAATTTAAGCAATGGATTTCACCATGCTGTTCTACGTGTAATCTAATGTGGCATATTAGCCTCTTTTAAAAATCACACTTTCCTCTAAAATTTGTGAAAAGTAATTTCATCCCTCAATAATTGTAAGCCATATATTTATGGAGTCTAAGATACTTTGAGGATTTTAATACAATCCCTAATCAACTTATTTTTTTTTTTCTAAATACTGTCCCATTTACCTAAACATACCTGTAACAAAGGGCAAAATCCTGCATACTTATCTGCATCTCATTGGAACTCTGCTACAGAATAATTGCTAATAAGTTACTTTTATATCTTCAGGCTTTAGAGAATTGTTCTGTTACATATCCTGTGAATCTAGACTTTAGAAAACATCTAAGGAGCTCAGTGAGAGGAAGTACAAATTTTATGACATGATTAAGCTGTTCAGTGGGATATAGGTAGCAATCTAATTATGTTTCACTTTGAGCCATTCCACTTGCCTTGACTCAAAGTAAGGTGACACATAAGTGCAGCAGTTTTGCACTTATTAATACCATTTAGACATTTCAAATATTATCTTGGTGAAATTTTATGCTGTGTACTCTTAGCAATGTTTCTTAAGTAAAACTAAATCAATTTATTAACTATTTTCTGATTTAAATGACTTGTCACAAACTGTTTTACATATATTTTTATGTTAGTTCACTGATTTGGGGTTCAGAAGAAATTTAATGTATTCTTTTCTTTCAAAAATCTATCTAGTAATAATCTACAGTATGCCAGGCCATTGTAAAGGTGTTGAAGAGAGAGTTACCTAAAAACAAATTACCTGGCTTTGTGGGGTTTCCATTTCAGTGTTCAAGCTAGACTGTGAACAAATAAATATACAGTGACAGGTAATAATTAGTGTTTTTCAGAAAAAAATGTAGTTGTGTAAAGTAATAGAGACTGAATGAGTAAAGGGTATTATTTTTTATAAGGTGATCAGAAAATATATGAAAAATCAAATTTGACTAAACATCTAAATGAAATGAGGCCTATAAGAAGAATAGTCCAGACACAAATAATAGCAAATCTGAAGGCCCTGAGACCTCATTAGTCTTGATGTATTTCAGGCAGAGCAAGAGAGTATAGCTGAGCAGAGGGAGTAAGGTGGAGTTGAGGAGAGAAAGTGGCGGAGGGAGTACTAATATGAATCAGAGAGTTTGGCAGGAGCCAGATAGTATGGGACTCTGAGCCATGGAAAGGAGTGTGGCTTGTGTTCTGAAGTCTTTGGAAGCCAAAATGTTCTGCATTAAATATTGTGTTAGGCTAAATAACCCCCAAATATATACACATTCTCATCCCCAAGCATGCAACTATGTGATCTTACATCACAAAAGAGACTTTGAATATGTGATTAAATTAAGGATTTTGAGATGTGATTATCTTGGATTAGTTACATAGTCAGGGTGTAATCATAATGGTCCTTAAAAGAGGGGTGCAAGAGGAGTTAGAGAAGGTAATGTGATAACAGAAATGGATACTTGGAGTATGTGCTTTGAATATGGAGAAAGACCCAGAAAGTATTAAATATAGACAGCATTTAGAAGCTGAAGAAAGAAAAGAGATGGATTTTTCCTTCAGAGTTTCCAGGATGAAGCAGCTTGGTTAACACCTTGATTTCAATCCAGTGAAATGTATTTTCAGAATTTTGACCTCCAAAGCTATAAGATGATGTTCTTTTAAGTCACAGAGTTTGTGATAATTTGTTGTAGCAGCAAAAGAAAACTAATAAGAATATAGTACCCATTTACTAATAACTATATATCAGTTCAGTTCAGTTGCTCAGTTGTGTCTGACTCCTTGTGACCCCATGAATCACAGAACGCCAGGCCTCTCTGTCCATCACCAATTCCCGGAGTTCACTCAAATTCGTGTCTATTGAATTGGTGATATATGGCTCTAATTAAGGATCAGAGCATAGAATGTCACAAAGTGAAATAAGGGAATCCAGCTAGGAAATAATAGTAACTTAGGGTGGTGAGTTTTTAGGGATGGAGGTAGGCTGAAAAACTTGCTGATTGACTGTGTGTATCTTGAGTAAGAGACAGACATTATATTAGCAGTCTATGAGTTACAATCACCACCACTTAGTTATAGCAACAAAAATTTATCATCTCAGTTTCCAGTCATTTATTATCTTAGGAATCCAAATGCACTTGCTATAGATAGGGTCTCACAGGCCAAAATCAAGTTAACAACTGTACTTGACTGCTCTCTTGAGGCTCTGAGAAAGAATCTGATTTTCTAACTCATACAGACTGTTGGCAGAATCCTGTTCCTATGGTTGTAGGACTGAGATCCCTGTTGTCCTGATGACTGAGTAGCTGGAGTTTCTCTCAGCAATTAAAAGCTGCTCTCCAATCCTTTTCACATGATCCTTTCCATCTTCAAATATACCAGTGACATAATGAGTCTTTCTTGTGCTTTGAATCTGAGTTTCTTTCTCCAAAAGCTAAAGAAATCTCCCTGATTTTCAAGAGTTCAGGTGATTATTTTAGGCCCAAATATAGTTTAGATTCTTAACTAAAAATCAACTTTATTTGTTGCTGAGTGTCCTTATTATATCTGCAAATCCGCTTTTGCCTTTCTATTAGTACAAGCTGCTTTAACAGAATATCATAGACTCGCTTTAACAAAGAACATTTATTTATCACAATTTAGAAGGCTGGGAGGACTAAGATTAAGGTACAGGCAAAACTGGTGTCGGAGGAGATCTCCCTTCCTAGTTGGCAAACAGTGCCTTTCTTGCTGTACTTGGCAGAGAGAGAGAGAGAGAGGAAGAGAGAGAGTAAACAATCTAGTTCTCTGGTCTCTTTTTATAAGGGCACTAATTTGATCACAAGGACTTCACCCTTACGGCTTCATCTAAACCTGATCCTTTCCCAAAGATCCTTTCTCCAAATACCATCACATCAGTTTCAACATATGAATTTGCCAGACAGAAACCTTCAGTATGTAACAACCATATAATTTAACATTACCACTTGTGTGATATTGTATGTTTCTAGTCCCAGGAATTAAGTTGGAAAAACTTAGATTTCTGTCTATCAGGTGCCAAGTCTGACTCCTTTTTGTGTTTGTTTGTTTCTGAATGGAGCAAGCAGGTGATTGGTGTGCCATACACAGAATGGTAATTTCAGGAAGAGTGCCATGTTTAGGGAAAAAAAGAAAAATTACATTAATTGGAAATGCCATTTAAAAATATAGGAGGAGCCATGAGTCAGAAATATAGGAGGAACCATGAGTCAGATATGTTGATATTGCCACAAGAGAATGATAATGGAGCTTAAAGTGTAAGTTGGGGAATCGCTTATATATATATATATATATATATATATACACAATTCATAAGACTGCATAATGATGTAATTTCACTTAGAAGTGTAGATAAAGAACACTGAGCAGGATCTGGAAAAAGCTGTGGTGTCATCAAATGGAACTGACATACAGAAGCTAGTGATGGCCTGGAGAAATCAGGAAAGTATAACAGCACCAGGGAAAGTTCAAGGCTCCACCTTAAATGTATAAAATGAAAATTACTGGTTATGGCCAAGCAATTTATATGATAAGCCCTCTAGCTAACTCTGATTCAAACACATATTTGAGAACTTTAAATCGTGTAGAACACTGGGAAAGTATCCCATGGAGATAGGTAAGTACTCAATATGCTTGTATCTCCAAGAGAGGGCCTTGAAGCAACAGCATTTGAGAGATCCTTAGAAATGAAGGAGCTCAGGATCCCAGATTTCCTGAATCTGATTATGCATTTTAACATTTTCTCCAGGTGGTTTGTATGCACATTAACATTTGAGGAGTACTGGTCTACAGTCTATTAATTCAAAGTTATGGTAAAATCTATTTGTAAACACAAACACACACACACACCCCTACAGATCACATGGGATAGCTTATTCTATTTTTTTAAAAAGAAAATCTTTCAGATAATTTTTAAAATATAAAATTTAAATGTTTAACAATTTACCAAAATGTTTTTCACAAATTTCCCCTTGCTTAAAATAACCAAAGACAAGTCTCTACACCCTTTGGAGACCATGAGAAGTAGAATGTCTACCCAGAGACTCAGGAGGGAACAAGGCTGCACTTAAGGGAAACAGGTGAAAATTATCAGAGAACTGGGGAAATAAGAACAAACTTCACCAGTTTTTTCATTCTAATAAAAACACCTGAAATATGAGAGAGTGGAAAGTGTGTGAAGATAAATTACTTCACAGTATTATGTACTACTGGTCTGGATTCAGACAAGTACTTGAGAGTTTTTTAAGAGGAGGTAAGACTATATAAATTGCTTCTTTTTAAACTTGAATCTCAGCCTGAAATTCATCTATAATGAATTACTTCATTTCTTCATACATGAGATTCACTCCTAAAAATGTGTTACATATCAAATAAGATTTACTATGGTTTCTTGAGAAGTTATACAGATTGTAGGAAATGAACAGTAATTCAGGAAATATCAGTATAAGAATAACTTTGTAAAATGAAAGACATCAAATATGAGAAAAAGAAATAGTGAACTATAGGAGAAAGAAGATACAGTTTGCAATAATGTAAATAAGCTATTGCATATCATGCAATTGGGTAAAAATTTGAGTTAATTTAAATAATCAGTAACCTTAAACCATTGTCATTTCATCGATTGCAACATCTAATGTGAATGGTGAATCAATAAAATTACCTAAGATATTTTCTTTACAGCCATTAGCTTTAGCAGATGGAAAAAAAAAAAAAAGAAAGGGACCTGATATTCAAGCCATGCTGTAGAAAGCTAAAGATTTATAAGGAGGCACTCTCCATTCTTTGTGAGCTATAAAGTCTGTCCAAATAGCAATATCCTCTCTGGCAGAGAATCTGCTGCTCAGGCTGGCCATGTGTTACTGCATTTGGACTGACTCCATCCGCAAATGTTGACTTTTCATCTGTGACCAAGGAAAAAAATCTGTATGAAGAACAGAACGTGTAAAACATTTAATCCTTGTTTACTTGTTAACCAAAGGTTTTGTCAGATCCTGCTGGTATGAGATTTCTGTATTTGTTTCTCAAGGTGACTGGAGATGCTGTCACAATTTTGAGTTTAAATTTGAGCTATAAACTAAAAGTTAGATTATAGCTTTTACTTAGATTGACAAATACAAACACGTGTTCCAATCATACTTTCACATTCCAGGACTTAATATGATGTAAGTAATATACTACAGGAACAGTTGATTTATAATTTCTTTGCTCTCTGTTGGACTTTTCATTAGTAAAATGAAAATAACACTGAAAATGTGATTATCTATGGCAAACCACAGTGATATTTAACAAAGGAATGAAAGGCTGGTAGATGTCATGCATCAAAATTTAATCTTTGACTCTCAATTTTTAGATGAGAAACTAGGAAATAGCGAATCTAAAATAAATTTCACAAAGTTTATACTAATTCATTATTTTCAGTTCAGTAAAGTCACTCAGTCATGTCTGACTTTTTGCAACCCCATGGACTGCAGCACGCTAGTCTGCCCTGTCCATTCATTGGTCTCAAATCTATTTCTGTTGGCCTGAGTTATGATGATCACCTGACCTGAGATTTATGAACTAGTTCTGAATTCAGATATTCTATGCAAGAATCTCTTGAACCTAATGAGATCAAACAAAAATTATTCAGTGAATGAATGAAAAATTTTTTCACATAGGCATAATCAAATTTGCCAGATTTATTTTTAGATTTAGACTGTCCATATAACTATGTTATACTATTTTATATGCAAATCTGAGTTTATATGGGATTGAAATTTGTACCCCTTGATTGTTTCTCTGGGCAGAGTAATAACTCATATCTATTCCCATGTAATATTGATTTTAAATTATCATTTGGATATAGGATAATGTGCTCTAAAATAGAGATCATATACCAAAAGGGTATATGAGCAATGCTGAGCAGATTCCTTAGCTTTCATGTCAACTCTCATATTCAAAATTAACTTTGACCATTTTTAGACTGGAAGCAAATTCATCAATTTGATTCATATATGAAACTCATCAATAGTGTGTGGAGATAGTAGGAGCCCCCATCAAGTGACTTAGCTTCCTACTCAGGGTAATCCATAATACAAAATTGTTATCACCACTGCATCTTATCTCACAGAAATGTAGAATAATTAGAAATAAACAGGGTGAAAATGAGATAGTAAAAATACCAAGTTTTTTTTTATATTGGTCTCTTAGAGATACTAAAGTTACCTAGAAGTGTAGTAGGTGAGAATTTTTGTTTCCCTAAAATCTTTTATAGGAAGTTGAGTAAGGAAAGGAGCAAGTATAATAACTAAGATTTTTCTCAGTAAATCAATAGCGAGTACAAAGCAAAGCAATAGGATAAAAACCTACTCTAAAACAGAAATTTTGTTAAAACAAGGAATTTTATCACTGGGCCTAGAGATCAGGTAAACTGCTTCAGCAAAGTTCAAGTCAGTGGATACATCTTCCACTTTAAGATGTTTAGTGACGTACAACTCTTTGCATACTACATTCATGGTACCTTTTAAGATACTTTTTCTGAGGAAAATACAGTAAAACTGGAACTTAACAGTTGTTTTGCATAAAAATAATGATATATGGTCTAACCACAAAAAGGCCATTATAACATCACAATCAGACATGTTTTGCATGAAAGAGGTATTTTTCTATAATAAAATTTGAATGAGACAAAAATTGAGTGAGATGTGATGAATTTGAACCAAAATGATATAAAAATGACATCTATTTTACAATTCAATTTTGGCAGTCTGTTTAGTCTTATTTTACCCAATAGGAAAAAATTCTAAGGAAAATTTATTCATATAAAAGTCCAAACTGTCATATAGTTTGAAATCTAATGAGAAATATGAAAGTTCTCATTTTTTTTTACATCTTGGTTTATCAGTTTTGATCTTTGGCAAGAAAGGGTTTCAAATCATCAGGTCGAAAAACAGGGGATACCAGGCCAGAAGGCACTTGTTAATATCAGTAGTGAGTTAATCAATGAAGTAACAATTCTGCTTCTGGGTATAACAAAATGAGATCAAAACTCATTCAGGTATGCTGCCATTGAAATATAGCTGGAGATCCATCAACTTGGATAGTTTCACATTTTGAACCTGCACATTAAAAGTCAGCAATTCAAGCAGCTCTATGACAACTGTTGATGCCTAAATCATAAACAGGTTGTTGTTGGTGGTTTTTTTTTTTTTTTGGTTTTGAGCAGGAAGGTGAACTGGGCAAAGATAGAGAGGGAAATACATTGAGACCTGATATAAACATTAACTGAGATGACGTTCAAGAAGCTTTTCATGTGCTTTTGTTTTTGCTTTCAGCATTTAAATTCAGAGACAGATGGCTTGGACAGTTTTATCAACATTTGTGTCTTTAGACATTCAAAATCCAAGAAAGATAACCAAACTCAAAGACTGCAGATTGTGAGAGGGGCAAAAGTAATTTAGCTTTTTTTTTTTAATCAATAAATATTTCAGTGTTAAAAAAATCATGATAGGGTTTTTAAAATACATTTTAAAAATAAAACGGAAGTAATTAGTATAGGGCTGAAATTATGGAAAGTATTTCTAAGCAGTTTTAAATTCTGGCTTCGGCATTGGCAGATTGTGTTCAATGTATGGCAAAACAAATACAGTATTGTAATTAAAAAATAAATAAATTTAAAAAAATAAAAAAAATAATAATAAATTCTGATCTGAATTCTAAGTAGATATTGTATAACATGACAGAAATAGGACATCAAAATTTATGAAAAATTTGGAGAAGTAGGGAAGCATAATCACACATGCATGCACTTGCACACATGCACACACACAATTTCAAAATTTATTAAGAATCCAGCACATTTCTGATACATGTAATACATGTTAGATATTCAATAAATACTTTTTGAGGGAATTATGAAAAATAAATACAATTATTTATCAATTAAGACAACCTTTTATAGTGATGACATTAAAAATAAATATGTGTCAATGATAAAAGATAATATTTCAGTGCATATAGGTTTTGCAGTATTAGGAAAGAAACCCTGATATTTTAAATGCTATATATTTGATGGAGAATTGTGAATTATTTTCAATTATATTTGAAAATAACAACATTAAATATTAATGCTTTATGAAGAATGTCTTTCTCCTTTTAAAAAATGTAAAACAATTCAGTAAGTGGTTCTAAAAATGAAAAAAATTAACTGGAAACTAATGTTTAAGATGCTTCAGATTATAAACTTTTAAAGGACCAGGATATTTAGTAAATCAGTAGAATGACTGTGTTCTCTTTAATAATTCATGATAAAAATGTTTTATTTTTTCTACCAATTCATGACACAGACTTAACGGAAGAAAACTTGGAAGCATTGCTATTTCTCAAAATAAAACCCATATTGTGTATGTGAGTTTTAGGCAACCACTGGAAATTATACATAGGTCAAAATAAAAAGAGTAAAAGTTTCCATATTTAATGTCAGGTCCTAAAATAGAAACTTGCCAGAAAATAAGCAAAGTAAATTTTCCAACAAAGGAGCTCAATTATATGAACAAATTGTAATGAGGTTATATAGATAGATAGGTAAATCTCTATGTAAATAGACAATGGTTAGACCCAGTTCTGTGATCCTGGCTGGTCACTTTCCCTTTCTGGGTTAATTCATATCCCACCACTTCCCTTCTAGAGCTCTCACACTTGTAGGTCATGAATCACACACTCTAACTGCTGGAAAGGTCAGGTTGTCAGATAACTTGAGACAGCCTCTGTGCCCTAGAACCTGAAAAATTATTCAAATCAGTCAATCCACAGAGGGTGCTCGGAACCTAGCTCTTCCCACTCTGGTTGGCGATACATAAACTGTCCACTACAATTCTAGCTTATTTTTATGCTTTTCTTGGTACAACCCTTCATGTGGTCCTGCCTGGTGGCCTTTCTTTTTAGGGCTATAGGTAACAAAACCTGGCTTTCATGCAATTGCCATCATTGTGTTGTGTACCACTTTTTGATGAATCTTTAAATTTTGCAAAGCAATCAGATACCTAAAAGACTGACCTAAGAATCTACAGAACTTCTGTAAATTTATTTACAGACTTTATCAGAAGCTTTCAAATTTATTTACAAGAATGAATCACATACATTTTTCAAAGAGCAATTAACACTATTTAATGGAAAAATATATTTGTAAGCTAAAGATTTTGTATAGTACACACAAGTGTTAACTGTAAATGTCTTAAAATTATCAGTTATCTGTAAAAAATTTCAGAAAAATGTAGAAATTATATAACTAGGAACAAAGTACTCCTATTGCTTTGTGAAGAGACAAGCCTCCTTAAATCCTACCTCCTTCCCAATGACACCCTTTTTTTATCTCTTGGTTCACTGCTTTTAAGGCAATTATTTGTTTCCCAGGATAGAAACATAGTTCCATGGGGACAGCATTGACATCTGCTTTGTTAACTACTATATTCCCAGTGCCTGTCACAGTGTCAGCATACAGTACGTGCTCAGTAAATAATAATGGAATAAATAAATGTTATCAGCTCTGAAAAGCAATGCACACTATCTTTGTTAAAATGTGTCACTCAGTGCTGAAGATTTAAGGTCCACACAACACACACACAAACAATTATTGGGTAATACCCTCAATTTAATAAGATAGTAATGCATGTTGGATAAGACTATATGAAAATAATCTTTCATACTCTCTTTTTATATACTGTATAAAATCCTGATGCTATTGATATTTCTAAGGTAGCTAATAATCCCCCCACCAACACTTTGGAGCTATTAACAAGAAAAGAAAAATGTACTTGCTGATTCTGGAATAGTAAAAGTTAAGAATTTATTGATAGACCTAAAGATATATTATATATCAAATTTGTGATTATCTCCATTGATGTCTAGAAAGGAGTAAACATATTTAACAGAGAAGTTAAATAATTCACTTGCTTCCCTAGTAGCTCAGATGGTAAAGCATCTGTCTGCAATGTAGGAGACCCAGGTTCAATCCCTGGGTTAGGAAGATCCCCTGGAGAAGAAAATAGCAGCCCACTCCAGTATTCTTGCCTGGAAAATCCCATGGACCATGGATCCTGGTAGGCTACCATCCATGGGGTTGCAAAGAGTCCGACACGACTGAGGGACTTCCCTTTCACCTTCACTTTCAGCTGTCACAAGTATTGCTAAGGCGAAGAGATTTGTTGTTGAGGAAGCTTTTGGTATGATATTTGTGAAACCAGCATATTCTGATTACTTAAATTCTGCCTTTTAAGTGGAGGACTTTAATAATTTCTCAGAACATTTTCAACCTCATAAAAATTTAATTAACAATTAACATTGTGCGTAAGTCATTGCTATTGTTCAGCACCATGAAGAATCAGAAAACAGACCATTCCTTTTTTTTTCATGAATGGATTTTAAATCTAGTTGAGAGAAAACAAAAATAAAAATGTGTACTCATGAGTGTACAAACCCTAAAGACAGAAATGTCATAATGTAAAAGTTGAGTGGGTTCAATTAGGGAATTTGTTATGCATTTATAGGGAAAGATCTGTGGAAATCTTCCCAGTGCATACAAGATATGGATTAGCAAAGTTAGGGAAGCTTGCTGTGGTACAGGGGGAAGTAAACTGCCCCTTGACAGAGTCAGTAATTAAATGAAAACAAGCCAGACAAAAGCATTTTCTAGGCCTGTGTTTCTGATGGAAGGGGTACAGATTAGTTTGAACAAAATCAAAATGTGTTGGCTTTGTGGATACAGAGTCACTGAATGCACCAAAGCAAACCTATAAGGAAGAAATTAGTTTGAAATTTTAAAGTGTGGGCAAAATTCAGAGGACAGAGAAAGGCTCATCAGTTCAGTTCACTTCTGTCACTCAGTCATGTCCTACCCTTGGTGACCCCATGAATCACAGCACGCCAGGCCTCCCTGTCCATCACAAACTCCCAGAGTCTACTCATACTCAGGTCCATCGAGTTGGTGATGCCATTCAGCCATCTTATCCTCTGTTGTCCCCTTTTCCTTCTGCCCCCAAATCCTTCCCAGCATCAGGGTCTTTTCCAGTGAGTCAACTCTTCACATGAGGTGGCCAAAGTACTGGAGTTTCAGCTTTAGCATCATTCCTTCCAAAGAACACCCAGGGCTGATCTCCTTTAGAATGGACTGGTTGGATCTCTTTGCAGTCCAAGGGACTCTCAGGAGTCTTCTCCAACACCACAGTTCAAAGGCATCAATTTTTTCAGCACTGAGCTTTCTTCAAAGTCCAACTCTCACATCCATACGTGACCACTGGAAAAACCATAACCTTGACTAGACGGACCTTTGTTGGCAAATAATGTCTCTGCTTTTGACTATGCTATCTAGGTTGGTCATAACTTTTCTTCCAAGGAGTAAGCGTCTTTTAATTTCATGGCTGCAATCACCATCTGCAGTGATTTTGGAGCCCCCAAAATAAAGTCTGACACTGTTTCCACTGTTTCCCCATCTATTTCCCATGAAGTGATGAAACCATATGCCATAATCTTTGTTTTCTGAATGCTGAGCTTTAAGGCAACTTTTTCACTCTCCTCTTTCACTTTCATAAATAGGCTTTTTAGTTCCTCTTAACTTTCTGCCATAAGGGTGGTGTCATCTGCATATCTGAGGTTATTGATATTTATCCTGGCAATCTTGATTCCAGCCTGTGCTTCTTCCAGCCCAGTGTTTCTCATAGAGAGGGTTAAATTAAATATCCTAGTGAGTAAGTGATCAATGAAGTTTTGTGAGAGAAATAGTTTTAAGTAATGAACACATGTTTTAAAAATAAAACTATTTGCTTTTGAGGGGATGGGACTATGGATCACATGGGAAGGAAGTTTACTGTTATTTTAAAGAACAGACTTCAGATTTCAAAATAGACTAAAATTTCAGTAAGGGTGCATTTTAAGCACCTTTAAAATTTTTTCCCCTTTTCACATCCAGTGTCTGTTCTGATGCTGTCTATTTGTGGGGGTCAGGTATTTGCCAACAGCAGTTACCTATCTCAGCAGGTATTTTTCTTTTTCTTTACCATGCAAGAAATAACTAGAATATTATTAAGACAAATAGATATTAATATAAATACTCCACAATTATTGGGCACTTAAAAATATTAGCATTGCTAACTTGGTTTTTAGCAGAGACCTGCATTCCAATTGTTGGCTCTTTTAATTGTTGAGTAGGCAAACTTTCAGGGATGTTTTCTTCTACATTTCTATTCTTATGACTCTTGCCTTCTGAAACTGAGAAGGCAATGGCACCCCACTCCAGTACTCTTGCCTGTAAAATCCCATGGACAGAAGAGCCTGCTGGGCTGCGGTCCATGGGGCTGCACAGAGTCGGACATGACTGAGCGACTTCACTTTCAATTTTCACTTTCATGCATTGGAGAAGGAAATGGCAACCCACTCCAGTGTTCTTGCTTGGAGAATCCCAGGGGCCGGGGAGCCTGGTGGGCTGCCATCTATGGGGTCACACAGAGTGGGACATGACTGAAGTGACTTAGCAGCAGCAGCAGCAGCAGCAGCTTTTGAAAATGTTTTATGCCTCAAGCATTCTTGCCTGATACTTAATCTCACTCATAAAATCAATTTCTAATTTTCAAGCTATCACTTATGACTTGACTGTTTAATAAAGGGAAAGAAAACATGACAACAAAACATCCAGCTTAACCCTTAACCACTTGACCCTTAACCATTTGACACTTTCAGAACTTTCAGTACAGAACTGATTTTCTCTACATAATCAGAGGAGAGTTTACTTTCAAAATCATGGTTAAAATGTTTTAGATTGCCTTCTGGTTAAAAAAGAGACAGAGAGAGAGAAATATCTAAGATGACTTTTTTCTCTTTGAATATTATACTCTGTGCATTCCAATTTGCAACCTAGCTAGACTTTCACTCTAGTGAAATTTGGGTTATTTAATACATTTATAAATCAAGAAAATAGGTTAAGCTTGGGAGGAACCACATGGGGTCTTTATTTACTTGGATTTCACAATGCTTGAAGTCAACCAGATGAGTCCTTAGTAGTATACTTTAGATAAAATGTTCTTTAAAATTATTACTTAAATTAAAAAGAATGTTGCAAAGTTATTTTAATGAATTTCATATTAAGATATATGTTTATAATGAAGATCATTTTGTATAACTATTCACAGTTTTTACTTTTAATACTACATTTCAAGTAAGCACTTTTAGTATTCTTGGAGTTTTTTGTTTTCTGTTTTTTATTTATTTATTTTTTAAAATACTTTATTTTACTTTACAATACTGTATTGGTTTTGCCATACATTGACATGAATCAGCCACATGTGTCCATGATCTCCCAATGCCAAAACCCCCTCCCACCTCCTACCCCACACAGTCTCCCCGGATCATCCCGTACACCAGCCCCAAGCATCCTGTATCCTGTATTGAACATAGACTGGCGCTTTGTTTCTTATATAATAGTATACATGTTTCAGTGTTATTCTCCCAAATCATCCCACCCTCTCCCTCTCCCTCAGAGGCCAAAAGTCCATTCTATACCTCTGTGTCTCTTTTGTTATCTCACATACAGGGTCATCGTTACTATCTTTCTAAATTCCATATATATGTGTCAGTATATTGTATTGTTGTTTTTCTTTCTGGCTTACTTCACTCTGTATAATCGGCTCCAATTTCATCCATCTCATTAGAACTGAGTCAAATTTATTCTTTTTAAGGGCTGAGTAATACTCCATTGTGTATATGTACCACAGCTTTCTTATCCATTCATCTGCTGATGGACATCTAGGTTGCTTCCATGTCCTGGCAATTATAAACAATGCTGCAATGAACATCGGGGTACATGTGTCTCTTTCAATTCTGGTTTCCTTGGTATGTATGCCAAGCAGTGGGATTGCTGGGTCATAAGGCAATTTTTTAAGGAATCTCCACACTGTTTTCCATAATGGCTGTACTAGTTTGCATTCCCACCAGCAGTGTAAGAGGGTTCCCTTTTCTCCACATCCTCTCCAGCATTTATTGCTTGTAGACTTTTGGATTGCAGCCATTCTGACTGGTGTGAAATGGTACCTCATTGTGGTCTTGACTTGCATTTCTCTGATAATGAGTGATGTTGAGCATCTTTTCATGTGTTTGTTAGCCATCTGTATGTCTTGGAGTTTTTAATTAACATCTTCTGGCATTGTACTTAAAATTTTGTAAATTTCATTATTTCTCATGAACATGAGTTTTTATTGAGAATTAGGACATAAAGTAGTAATAATACATATGTCATAGAAAAAGTTGATCTGAAATTATATATCATGGGTATATCTGTTTACCCATATCTATCTACTTATTTTTTGATCTGTCTATATCTCTAGATATAAAATGGCTTAAGGGAAAGAGTAATTCTTACCTCCAAAACAAGGAATTTTATTCCTTCTATGTAATTCTTAAAAGGATAGGATATTACTCAGCCGTAAAAAGAATGGATTTCAGTTTTAATGAGGTGGATGAACCTATAGCCTGTTACACAGAGTGAAGTCAGTCAGAAAGAGAAAAACAAATATAGTGTATTAATACATATATATGGAATCTAGAAAAAGGTATTGATGAACCTATTTTCAAGGAGGGAATGGAGATACAAATCTAGAGAATGGAACTGTGGACACAGTAGTGGAGGGAGAGAGTGGGACAGATGGAGAAAGTAGCATCAACATATATACACTATCAGATGTGAGATGGATAGCTGGTAAGAAGCTACTGTGCAGCACAGGGATTACAGTCTGCACTCTGTGATGGCCTGGAGGGGTGGGATGGGGGAAGGACAAGAAGGGGATAAAGGGGAGAGGGGGTGAGGGGATAATTGTACACATAATTATCTGTGTATAATTATGGCTAATTTTCATTGTTGTATGGCAGAAACCAGCACAACATTGCAAAAATTAAAAAGTGGAAAAAAAGGATGGAAAATCGTATCTATGAATTGCTTAACTTAATATGATTTTCATGAGAAAATGAGATCATCAGTGCAGCTTTTCTCTAAGGATATAATTTAAAATGAAAACTCTAACCACTCTCTTTCCTTACTTTCTCTGTCTGTTGTCCTCTGCAGATGGGCCCTTGGGCCCCCGAGGATTAGCTGAAGCTACAGAGATGTGCACTCAAGAGTGCTTGGTTTTGGGTCACTCTGATAATTGCTGGATGCCTCCTGGCTTGGGTCCATATCAACACCCTAAATCTCCTCTCTCAACCTTTGCACCCCAAAAGAATGGATCAAGAAGGACAAGCTTGTGAATGGGCACACACTGACCAGAGCCTGGAAAGAAGATAGCAACAGGAACCAGTTCAATGACCGTAAGCAGTATGTCTCCACTGAAGGCCATTTCAACAATGGCAGCCACATGACAGACATTCCTTTGGCAAATCTGAAGTCTTATAAGCAAGCAGGAGGTGCTATTGAGAGTCCTAAGGAGCACCAACTCTAAAAAAAAAAAGGCCATGTGGGACCTAAGGACTTTAATCTAAATAGACATGCTAATACTGTGTGTGTCAGAGCTTTATGTATTCAATAGATCTCTACAACTATGCCCCTTAGAGCAGGGATACCCATAATTTTGTGTTGGCACCATGGAGGATACAATGTTTTATCACATAAGAGAGAAGATAGTTTTACTAGCCATATGATCTTATTTACTAGGATTGATTAAACGTTCCAGAAGTGTCTCCATTGTGCAAATATGTTTTTTTAAATTGCATTTTATTTTGACCCTGGACTGCTGCTATGAATAATAGAATATGCATTTGGAGAGTAAGGAAGTTCCATGGATTAGAGTGACTGACAGACATATCCAGTTAGAAAATTGTGCTCTTTTTGTTATTGATCTGTGCTGAGACTGCTATACTTGACATTATACTTCAAACAAAATTTAAAAAGATAAGCATTAAACCTATTGTGCTGTTAACAACATTAGTGGACACTTGTAAGTCAATCAGTGTTAAAGTATTTGTAAATAGAAGCAAGTTATTATTAACAACTTTGTGTACTTATATCGTTCACCTAAAAATGTTGTAGCATAATTCTGTGTCTTATGGTTGCTTCTTTTTTTTTTTTGTTTGCCTCTTTGTTGTTATTTTTGTTGTTTCTTTTAGTGAGGTGTTTCTGCGTTAGTAGTCTGTCTTGACACACTTTGTTCAAAAGATCTCAAATACTTGTGTTTAAAGAAAAGGTTCTGGAATCTTGCTTCTTTTATGATAGCTTATGTTGCTTGAATTCTGAAAAATAAAGATAAAAATAAAAACTTCATATATAAAAGGACTTCTGCAAAAGCTTGAAAATTCAGAACCTATTTTCTTGACATCCTTATTTTCAAAGTAGGCAAAAGCAAAATCACTTATTTAGTAGCCTTAAATGAGATACTAATGGGAAAGTGTTATCTTTCAGAAAGTGAAGTAATATCCTGTGCTTGTCACTCATGCAGAATTAATATATTAAATTAGCATATATTAAAGAAAAATTAATATTCAAAATAGTTTCAATTGGGCAAATGTGTGTCTACAACTTTGTTGAAATGGCAGTTTGTGTTGATCCTCATATATGATAATGTTGTTGTAACACAAGTGTTAGATCATAGCCACAAAATATTTAATGTGTTGTGCCTTCATGATGTAACAGAACATTCTCCAGGTAGGCTAGTTGGGGGATATTAAGGGATAAATCTCTAATTATTGCTGTTTAACTGTTTGTTATCATAGTTGGTCAATGCCTGGCAGGTACCAGCATCTTGTCACTTAGGTCAAACCAACAGAGTGACAACTAATGTTAATAAGATCTCAGTTGCACGTGCAAACAAATCCAAATTCGAACATTCTTAGGAGGTTTTTGTTAAGGCATGACGGATGATTTAAACAAATAAATAGCATGCAACAAAATGTTTTTACTGAAAGAAGTGAAAGTTATCTTAATGCCACAGTTCAACATCAGCTTAAAAGTTAAAAAAATAAAATAAAAAAATGGTTTGCTAATCTGATAGATAATTTGTTCTTACCAAAAATAAAATTACTTTGTAAATAGCAATTCACATTTTTTCCACAGTATAATGGAAAATAATGGGTAGGGGTGCATTACTTATTGCAGTACATATTTGTCGGTTTGTGAGGGGTGTTTGATGACTTTGACAGAATAAATATCTAAACAATTATCCTTGTTACTGCTTTGCCAGTTCTACGTTATTTACAATTATTCAGCTCTTGCAATAAATGTTCTGAATTCCTGACTGTAGTGTGTTAATTCTTGTTCAAAACCCAAAGTGATGATTTCTACTCTAATTGTTAGATAAATATATGTTGATAAAACAAAATTTTAATTATAAAATTAGTTAGGGGTTTAATACTTATGTTCTGAACATATGATCCAAGTTAGAGTTAAATTCTCCTAATGATCTATTAAATCATTTTCTTGTGAAATTCATAAGAAAAGTTAAATCATTTTCTTATCAAGTTTCATACAAGTTTCATCAAAGTGAAATCTCAAGTCAGAAACTGGGCAAGTAACACTGGTTAGGTAGTGAGGTGATTTTCTTGTCTCTTAGTATCTTTAATAAGATTTCAGGAAACAAACTCCCAAATATTTCATTTTTGGCAGAGGATTATTCAGGGATTAAGACCTTGAAACAAGGGCCAAAGCTTCATCTATATTTCTTTCAGATTAGCAAAGTAGACCCAGAAACTGCCAAGGATAATAAGACACATTCACACATGTGCCATGTGTTTATATTCATCACAGAGAAGCTGGATCAGAGTTTTATAGCAAATAAACAGGTCTGACTCTTCATCTACAGCTTTTGAAGAATTTTAAAATAAGGCTCAGGAGATAGTGACATACAGGTAAAGATATTTATTTGGGCCAGTGGCTATATGGAGAACCTAACTCCTCTTCTCTGAACACCAGATTTGTCCAGTACTCTGGACTAATCTTGTCCAGTACTCTGTCCAGTACTTCTTTCCTTCACGGAGCAGACTGGCCCTAGGATGCAGAGAATGAATGGACCCTGGAAATAGGCTACTCTTGAAAAAAGCAAAACAAAACCATCTTTGCCCAGCCCCTTCCATTTTTTACCAATCAGATGTCATTCCCTTCTACCTTGCAGAGTAAAAGGAGAGGAAAAACTAAAATAACTATTCTCATTATTTTCCGTCCCAGAAAGATTGGAATAGAAATGCCTTCTTCCAAGGCAGAAGTTTCAAAAGAAACTCCCACACCATATTTCTTCTAATAATTATGGCAACATCTGCTCTTATTAAGGCATTCAGTATGCTCTGTAAAAATTTAAGATAGGTAACATTACAAACCAAACTGAAATATTTACTCATTAACTAAAAGATACAGTCATAATGACTAATCTTAAATATCATCCACATTATTTTATTGTATAGATGTGGAATATTATAAATCATGTTTACCTGGAAATCAAAACCAGTTACATTTCCTCACAAAGCACACCATATGAAATTTATAAAAAGTTATTATCAAATGTTCCAATGCTATATACTACACATTTTCTAAGACAGGTAGAGAAATAAACTTTATTAAGCTAAATATGACCTGTTTGAATGAACATTTCTACACATACACTAACATAAAACATATATGTAAATAATGATTATTCATTAATAGACAGCTGAGAAGTCATTTTGCTGCCCTGATGCTATTCAGCAAATCTTATTCAATAGAGTAGTGTTCCCTTCCCTCCACCCATCATTCCTTAGCTGAAGTAAGAAATGAAGTGGAGGCCCGGAAGCCATTCTAGTATTTATTAAACTCTCTTGGATAGAAGCCAGGAATGGCTAATTATTATTAGTGAGGAGTTTTGGCAGTCAGGGATGAAAGGGATGCCTTGTCAGTTTCAATTCTAATGTGGATGCCAGGGTGTTAATTTGAAAGAGGGCAAACCAAACTGTGAAAAGGAGGAGTGGTGTTGGGATTCTAAAAATGCTTCATTGTTCCTCTTTGTTTAAATAGAGATGAATTTCTCTCCCTAAAGGAAGCTCCTTCATTGGTTGTTTTGAAAGACATTGTTTTCAAATTCTTCCAGTGTTCTTAAAGGCATAGTCACTACATAGTGATCCTTTTGTAGGAGGTCACAATTATCTTCATTACCTCAACAATAGTTTGGCCTCAGGTAAAATAAAAGGGAGGGAACAATGCCCCGCCCTTCAAAAGAAAATTGATTGAAAAATTTACTGAGCATGGCCCCACCCACAAGGGCAAGAACAAGTTTTCCTGTCAGTTAGCTTCTCCCGTCAGGAATCTTCAATAAGCCTCTTATACTTTTACATCAGAGGACAGACAGATTGAACACCACAATTACAGAAAACTAAACAACCTAATCACATGGACCACAGCCTTGTCTAACTCAGTGAAACTATGAGCCATGCCCTATAGGGCCACCCAAGAGAGATGGGTTGTGGTGGAGAATTCTGACAAAACATGGTTGACTGAAGAAGGGAACGGCAAACCAATTCAGTATTCTTGCCTTCAGAAAACCCATGAACAGTATGAAAAGGCACAAAGATAGGACACTGAAAGATGAACTCTCCAGGTCAGTAGGAGAGCAATATGCTACTAGAGATCAGTGGAGAAATAACTCCAGAAAAAATGAAGAGACAGAGCCAAAGCAAAAATAATACCAGTGGTGGATGTGACTGGTGATGGAAGTAAAGTCCAATGCTGTAAAGAGCAATACTGCATAGAAACCTGGAATGTTAGGTCCATGAATCAAAGCAAATTGGAAGTGGTCAAACAGAAGATGGTAAGTGTGAACATTGACATTTTAGGAATCAGTGAACTAAAATGGACTGGAATGGGTGAATTTAAGGACAAAATAGGTATGGACCTAACAAAAGCAGAAGATATTAAGAAGAAGTGGCAAGAATACACAGAAGAACTACACAAAAAGATCTTCATGACCCAGATAATCAGGATGGTGTGATCACTCACCTAGAACCAAACTTTCTGGAATGCAAAGTCAAGTGGCCCTTAGGAAGCATCTCTTCAAACAAAGCTAGTGGAGGTGATGGAATTCCAGTTGAACTACTTCAAATCCTAAAAGATGATGTTGTGAAAGTGCTGCTCTCAATATGCCAGCAAATTTGGAAAACTCAGCAGTGGCCACAGGACTGGAAAAGGTCAGTTTTCATTCCACTCCCAAAGAAAGGCAATGCCAAAGAATGCTCAAACTACCACACAATTGCACTCATCTCACAAGCTAGCAAAGTAATGCTCAAAATTCTCCAAGCCAGGCTTCAACAGTACAAGAACCATGAACTTTCAAATATTCAAGCTGGATTTAGAAAAGGTGAAGGAACCAGAGATCAGATTGCCAACATACATTGGATCATTGAAAAAGAAAGCGAGTTCCAGAAAAACATCTACTTCTGCTTTCTTGACTATGCAAAGCTTATGACTGTGTGGATCACAACAAACTCTAGACAATTCTTCATGAGATGGGAATACCAGACCACCCAACCTGCCTCCTGAGAAATCTGTATGCAGGTCAAGAAGCAACAGTTAGAACTGAACATGGAACAAGATACTGGTTCCAAATCGGGAAAGGAGTACATCAAGGCTGTATACTGTCACCCATATGCAGAGTACATCATAGAAATGTTGAACTGGATGGAGTACAAGCTGGAATCAAGATTGCCAGGAGAAATATCAATAACCTCAGATATGCAGATGACACCACCCTTATGGCAGAAAGAGAAGAATACTAAAGAGCCTCTTGATGAAAGAGAAAGAGGAGAGTGAAAATATTGGCTTAAAACTCAATATTCAGAAAACTAACATCATGGCATCTGGTCCTACATTTTCATTGCAAATAGATGGGGAAACAATGGAAACAGTGACAGACTTTATTTTCTTGGGCTCCAAAATCACTGCAGGTGATGACTTCAGCCATGAAATTAAAAGGCGCTTGCTCCTTGGAAGAAAAATTATGACCAACCTAGAAAACATATTAAAAAGCAGAGACATTACTTTGCCAACAAAGGTCCATCTACTCAAGGCCATGGTTTTTCCAGTGGTCATGTAGAGATGTGAGAGTTAGACTAAAAGAAAGTTGAGCGCAGAAGAATTGATGCTTTTGAGTTGTGATGCCGGAGAAGACTTTGAGTGTACCTTGGACAGCAAGAGATCCAACCAGTTCATCCTAAAGGAAATCAGTCTTAAATGTTCATTGGAAAGACTTTCGTTGAACCTGAAACTCCAATATTTTGGCCACCTGATGCAAAAAACTGACTCATTTAAAAAGACCCTGATGCTTGGAAAGATTGAATGCAAGAAGAGAAGGGGACAACAGAGGATGAGATGTTTGGATGGCATCACTGACACAATGGACATGAGTTTGAGTAAGATCTGAAAATTCTCAATAGACAGGGAAGCCAGGCGTGCTGCAGTCTGTGGTATCACAGAGTCAGAAATGACTGAGCAACTGAACTGAACTGATCACATAAGAAGTTCTCTATATATTATATTCCTGTATCACAGCTACCAGTTAAATTTTAATAAATATCAACCAAGCTTTTCATTGTTGAAAAAAATAGAATTAATCTCATAGTAATAAAATACATTTATATAACATACACTATTTAAAGCATGACTATCATAATGCTATTTCATTCACATTTAGCTCACTCAGTTTTCATTTTATATTAATGAGTATTTCAAACATATCAATTGTCCATTACCATGATGCCACCATTATCTATTTTAAAATATTAAATTAAGTCTATATTTTCTACTTCAAAAATGAATCTTATTTCTTAGGATTCTTAAATAGTGCACCGTGCAATGAAATGAGTTCTGTTCACGTTTTTATTATCTTAACCTATCACATTGTTCTTGAAGCTTTATTCTAAAGTATTCTTTTTAAGTTATCTTTAATCTTTTATCCTCCAATTTTCTTTTTAAGTCCTATGGTTGTGTTCTTATTGGAACACATTCAACACAGTTATTATTGACCTCATTCAATGCCAAGCATTATAAAGCCCACGTATTTGCAAATATTCTCAATGACAGTGACTTTTCAAATAATATTACAGTACTATTTATATTTAATCATGTATTTTCTGGATCTTTATAGTTCTTTTTAAAGAAATACTTTTCAAATTATATTTTATTTTACTGAAATATAATTGACATGTAACACTGTATTAATTATTTCAGGTATATGATACAATGATTCAACATTGGTATATTCTGAAAATTGATCACCACCATAAAATAGTTAACAACCATCACCACCCATAGTTACATTTTCTTCCTTCTGATGAGAACATTTAAGATTTACTCTTATCAATTTTTAAATATGTAATGTCATTATCATCATTATATTATCATTAGCTATGGTCACTATGCTGTATTTTATCTTATTGGTTCTTCTATTGAAAACTTTCTTTTCACTTCCAAATTCATAATTAGCTTGGGATGATTGGCATAATCCTGAATAATGATATTCAATAAAAATAATACTTACCTTGTAACTTTAACACAGTCAAGACTTCCTGCAGTGTTAGGTGCTTCTAAGTAAAATTATAAATGATTCTAAGTAAAATTTTGCTTTTATATTTAATTGACACTGCATCTATTTTCTTTTGACTGGTCACATAGCAGTTGGAGTCCATATTATATTAAATGTGGGGTGCTTTTTTTCTACAGAAGGAAAAAATCATGAAAATATTTAAGGTAACATTACATTCATATGCCATTAAATTCCTACTCCCCAAGACATACTACAGTGTCAGCATAACTGACAATTTGGCTTTGGTGTTGGAGCACTATTTTTAATTATAGACACACAATTGAACATTCCCTCCTCCTGAAAACATTTGTTCTCTTAGCTCCCTGGAAATCACAGCCCTTTGATTTTCTCCTACCTCACTAGCCAGTCTTCAGATCTTGCTTCTTTTTTAGTATAAGTGTTTACAGCTATAAATTTTCCCCTGAGTACAATTGTCCCTTCATTATATCAGTTTTGGTATGTTGAATTTTCAATTTCACTCATCCTTAACTGTTTCCTAGTTTCCCTGGTGATTTCTTCTTTGACACATTAGTTGTTTGAGAGTGTCTCATTTAATTTTCACATATTTGTGAATTTTCCAGATTTATTTCTATTATTACTAGAAAGTTTCACTCAGTGTGGTCATAAAAACCCTTTTATGATTTCACACTTTAAGTCTTTTCTGTTGATTAACATATTTGACCATCCCATTCTAAAATTGAAATGACTGCCTTAGCAGTCATTTACAACCTGCTCTATCGTTTCCCCCATGGCACTGACCACCTTCTAACATAGCTGTAATTTACTTATTTACCAATGCTTATCATTCAGTGTCTGTCAACCTCTCTAGAAGATAAGCCCCATAAAGGCAAAATTTTTTGACTCTTTTGTTCACTGATGTATCCACAGCTCTTAGGATGGTGTCTGGATGGAAGCAATAGCTCCACATATATTTGATAAATAAATATAAGAATGAACTACCACCTCATCTCTCAGTCTCTTTCATTTCTACAACTTCTATACATGTGTTAAGGAGATCTTCCTGGTCAACAGTCTATTTTTACAGTGATAACAAGGTCCTCAGTGAATATTAACTAGGATCCATTTAGGTTATGTGATTAGGAAATTGTAACAAAATGGAATAAATACATTTTGTGGAGACCTGAAACACTCCACTTTCTACATTTTTTACTCTTCTATTCCCTTCTATTTATGTATTGGAATTTGTCTATTTCCCCAAGGTGGGCACTTAAATTTTTAACAATATGTTTCAAGTACAAAATTATTATGTTTCTAGGAATTTGGAAGAAAATCATTGTGAAGCAAATACTTTTCACTTTATCAAAGCTTTTCTTTTTTTCATGGAAAATCATTTTCCCTTCTGTACTCCTTGAAGTCTTTACACTCCATTCACTGTGGTATGTGGTCACTGCTTTTATAGGTATTATTTCCTCTTTGACACTTCATAACTTGCAATTCCCAGCAAACCTCATTTGTGCTCTGCTGCATTCTCTGTATGTGGTCAACCCCAGCACTGTCTACTCCACTTAAAATGTGCTCATTTATGGCCATCAGACATACTGACAAAGCTAAGGTGGTAGTAGTTATCATTTCAAAGGCACCTCTCATTTCTACCAGAAACAAGTTTTGAACTTGTTTTTCTTCTGAAATTCATACATCACAGAAAAATAGAATTACAAAAAATAACAAAAAATTAAGACAAAGGGATTGCGTCTGTGTTTATAAAAATTAATTTCACCAATTCTACATATTTTCCAGGAATGGGGCATATATTTATTTATCTCTAAGATTATTGGGAGTGAAAGCAAGATAAGCAAAAAGAACTATTTATCATTAGCACAAGTAAAATATATGTTTAAATTTTTGTGGATCACATGCTAGCCTTTTATTTTCTCCAAAGTCTGACATGAAATGGACCATTAGAAATATTTTTTGAGCAGGCTTATTTCTTCAAGGTTTAGCATTTTAAATCATAGTTTGTGCAAATCATGAATATCACCATATAAACTATATGAAACTTGATGGAAAAATATACTTTTCTCCTTCACTTTTAATAATATTTTTAAATGTTTATAAATTTAAAGTAATCTTTCCCTACCCTTTGGAAAACATTAAAATAATGTCCTCTATGCTGGTTCCCCAAAACATTCACATGACTGAGTTCCCCATCACCACTTCTCTTAGGAAAGCCTAGCATTTCAAAAGAAGAATATTATTTCCTAGGTTGTCATAGCCAAAAGGTTCTCTCCTACCCCCCCACCGACTTACTCGTGCCTCAGATTATCAATGTAATGATAGAAATGTCTTGAGTGAGATTTTAATGAATGAAGTCACTCAGTTGTGTCTGACTCTTAAAATGCCATGGACTGCGAAGTTCCTCTGTCCATGAAATTCTCCAGGCCAGAATATTGGAATGGGTAGCCATTCCCTTCTCCAAGGGATATTCCCAACACACAGTGATGGAACCCAGGTTTCTCACATTGAAGTTGCATTCTTTACCATCAGAGCCACAAGTGAAGCCCAAGAAGACCATGAATTTCTATAAAATAAAACATATCCATCCTCAGTAACATGCTCTCATTTTCCCCTTGTCTGACGCATGCCTCATAAAATTCAGTTCAGGTTCTAAATGATCACTGTCTCTGGATATTGCAAAGGTTACAAAAGATTGTTAAAATCTTTCCACTTCCACTTCAGTTGCTCAGTCGTGTCCAACTCTTTGCAACCCCATGAATTGCAGCACACCAGGCCTCCCTGTCTATCACCAACTCCTGGAGTTTACTCAAACTCATGTCTATCGAGTCACTGCTCAGTATATATGGGTGAGATGACACATATTTAAGCCCCATGTATGCCAGTTGATGTACAGTAATTTTTAAAATGTGGGTCTTACTTACCTTTGATTGAGATTGTCTCATCAACACTGGAAATAAGGTAGACTTTACCAGAAACCCAGAGATCTTTAGAATAATGGTCAGCAAGCCCTGGTATACACATCATGAGAGTCAGTTCAGTTCAGCTGCTCAGTCATGTCTGACTGCTTGAGACCCCATGTACTGTAGCATGCCAAGCAGAAGTTGGTCATGTCCATCACCAACTCCCAGCTTGCTCAAACTCATGCCCATTGAGTCGGTGATGCCATCCAAACACTTCATACTCTGTTGTCTCCTTCTCCTTCTGCCTTCAGTCTTTCCCAGCATCAGGGTCTTTTCCAAGGAGTCAGTTCTTTGCATCAGATGTCCAAAGTATTGGAGTTTCAGCTTCAGCATCAGTCTTTCCAAATGAATATTCAGGACTGATTTCCTTTAGGATTGACTGGTTGGATCTCCTTGCAGTCCAAAGGACTACAAGAATACTCTCCAACACCACAGTTCAAAAGCATCAATTCTTTGGTGCTCAGCTTTCTTTATAGTTCAGCTCTCACATCCATACATGACTACTGGAAAAAGCATAGCTTTGACTGGATGGCAAAGTTGGAAAAGTACTGTCTTTGCTTTTTAATATGCTCTCTAGGTTGGTGATAGCTTCTCTTCCAAAGAGTAAGGGGCCATGCTCAGTATATCTTTAATCCGATTTTCTTTTGATGGGTGGGGCTGTATTCCTTCCAGTTGTTTGACTTGAAAGCAAACAATGTTGGAGGTAATAAAGATAATGGTGACTTCCTTCAAAATGTCCAGTGCATGCACTGCCCTACTCAGTGCCCCCCGAGCCTGCAGCAGGCCACTGCCAACCCATGCCTCCACTGGAGACTCCTGGACACTCACAGACAAGTCTGGGTCAATCTCTTTGGGGTCACTGAGCACATCATGACATTGAATCTAATTTCTTAGGGAAATCTATCTAGTCTACACAATTGTCAGAATAAAATTCAGATATGTAGGATACATACTGTCTTTTGTTTTCCTGCTGCATATAGCTTTTGTCCAATAAAAGTGTCTTATTTATTCATTAAGAAGTATAATTACATAAGGACTTACATTCTTTTAATTTTTTATTTAGCTTTCTCATATATTTTGTTTTTAAAGCATTTTTTAATTTTGTATTACATTTTTACAGAAGAGGAAACTGAAGCAGAGGGAATTCAAATAAGTCTACTCTAGGTCAGCTAGTAAACAAGCAGCAGTGTCCGTCCCCTGTCTGACCATAGAGTCTGTGCTCTTACACACTAGGCAATCTTACCTCCTTATGAATCATGTGAGCACTTTTTGGTTCTGAAAGTGGATGATAAATTGCCATTTTTTTTTAAACAACGGCGATAAAATAATTTTTTAACTTGTTCTGAAATGAATATCTCCCTTCCATTTAGAGTTTGGTTTACCCACTGGATGATATAATTATGCTGGCTTAAATATTTCATTTATTAAATGCGTAACAATTGTGCTCTTCAGACTTGGGATAGAATAATTCAGTCTAAAATGGAACACAAGTTTAGAGGGACTAAAGCCTAAACAAAGCTCTTGGGAAATCAAGTTAAAGGCCCTTCTGCTAAATAAAAGTGCTGAATGCTTTTCATATGTCCCAGATGTATCTATTCACAGCTCACACCTTTATATACATAGCACTTGCCTTCTGTTCCCCACTTGGAAAATCAGGTAAGGAACAAAGTGAGCCTCACATCATGCTTATATTGCCAATAAACAAGGCATTAAAATGAGACCAAAATCAGTCTGACAATTAACTTTAGTGTCTATTTTCTTCTCGTCATGGAAATGCAGCTCTCATTGACATCAAACGGAGCTACATGCTGAAACAAGGAAGAGAATGGACTCCCCAAGCACCATGGAGAAAAAGCTATATGTTAAGCTCCAAAACATAAATACCCTCTCTCTCTGCATCACCAATTTCAATTAACTGTTCTTAAATCTACATTTTGGTTTATTGCCCAAATGAATAAGTACTTCTTTATTTGCCAAATAAGAATTCCAAATTACAGATATGAAAATAAATTACTTAAGATGCCAAGGTCACACCATACAGTAATACTCCATTAGTCTTCTTTTTCCTCTGGGAAAGACTAAGGATAGGTTTTAAATGTAATCTCTACAGTTCACAATCTTTTTATAATACAATGTGACAATAAATGATATAAAATATAAATATCCAATGAATAATATTTTAATACTATCTTCAACAATCCATCACTCCATTAAGTCCCTTGCTTAAGTAACTTTTCCTTTCTCTTCTATATTTTGACCTTTAATTGTTGGTCATGACACAATTGCTGATATACCTCACTGAACATCAGGTGCTGTATCTTTATGCATACGCAGTGATCAGTATAAGAAAACAAACTGTGTTAAACTTCTTGAAAAAGAATATGTATGAACATGTATGCACACTTCCTTTAAAAATGTTAACCTGCAAGTTTTTGCATGTTTTATCACTGATAGATAAATATTAGGTAGACAGAGATACAGATATAAATATATATGGTTATATAGACAGTCATATGTTATTTCTATTATTTATTACTAATAGCTCATATGGTATTCTTTGGATTAATTTGGTATTACTTATATAATGCCAGAGTTCTAAGCAAAGAAGTTCACCAAGCACAAATACCCATTTCCTAGTGGGATGGCTTTCAACTATCCAGTGGAGATGAAATATCACCAGAGAAGAGATTGCTTCAGTTATGCGTTCTAGGGGTTCATGAGTTAAGGTGAACTTAAATGGTACAAAATGAAATACTTGCCTTCAGTAATATTTACTGGCAGTGAGGTTACCTATAATATTTCAATATTTATCTATTAAAATTAATAAATAAGAATAAGGAGATTTGACTTATAAATTCTATTTAAGATGAAAATTTTAAGGGATATAATAATACTTCATCTCATCAAATTGAGAAATTTAACTTTACAGAATAAACCTGGTATAAGTAATTGACACAATCATCTTCTAATGAGGTAAAATTGAGAGAATAATATTCACTTCACAGGCTTATTGTGAATATTGAATGAGGTAGTTCATTTTTAGAGCTTAGAGTGGTACCTGAAATACCATAAATGCTTCATATATTCATTCATTATTGTTAGTAGTAGTAATCATAAAAATTATTCAAAATATTTTCTAATCACAAAGTATATTTTAATACATTTAAAATATATTACACAGATGATCGAAAACACGATCCTCTTTAGACCTGCTTGTACATACTAGCTGTTATAGTCAATGAACTTCCCTCTACTCTTGAAAAAATTTTGCCCCTGACTCCAGAGAGCAGAGATGCTGTTAGTCAAGAATTCTCTCAACCACCAAAACAGGTAGAAACTTAACTATGTCTTCTCACTTCTTTTCTTCCTTCTATTCTGTTAAAATTATTAACCTTTTCTGAATCTGTATCTTTTAACTATTCCAAGAATAATCTATAATTATTTGACTGTCATTACATAGTTCAACCCGCACAAATTCAAACACTTACAAAACCTAGTTTAGTATGGAGAAATAAGAGTTGAAAATTGTAATTTGTTTCTTTGAAAAATAGTGGTAGCTAGCTATTTGGCCATAACAGGCATTTCCATCAGATTAATGGGTCCAATATTTGCCAAATCTTCTAAATTCTCAAAGGAGGTCAGAATTGTATATTGCCATGAGAAATTTCTCTCTAGAATTCATTATGGGGTTCTAAACAAATAATAATAATAACAAATCAGTAGACCACAGGGTATCATATTTGCTAACAACTCATATTCTCTCTTCTGTTTTCTGAAAATTCAATCCTTTTTTTTTTTTTTTTAAACTTGGTCATAAGCTTATGCTTCTTCCTAATATTTTAAAATGGTCCAGGGTCTCAAATTTAAAACAAAAGAACAATGAATAGAAAAACTTCCTTGCACTTACTTTTCTACTGCTTTATCTGTTTTATTCACTTCACAATCTTCTTGAAAGTATACCAATACATGAACATCTTAAAGTCTCTTTTCCACCTTTAACCACTCCAACAAAATTTGGCTAAATTCTCCAAATCTCGCCTGCCACAATTTTCTCTTAGGCTTTACTTCATCAGTCTCTTAACAACATTTCACATTTTTTAGAGGACTCTACTCCTTTATGTTTTGAAACAAAGATCTCTGTTGACTTTTCCCCTATATCCTCAGGGCATGTTTTCTTAACCTTCTATGCATTATTCCTTCCTTTCTCCAAATCTGAGTGTTAGTTTTCCCAAAGTCTCAGTCTTTTCTCACCTTGCATATTCTAGGTGATCTCATTGATTCCAGGGTCCTAAATCTGTTCAGATATACACACCAGGTCAATGTAAACAACTGGCCAATGGAATATCCCAGAAATTTCTCAAACTCAGTTCTCATAGTTCAGAAATCAGAGCTCAAGTTTGCAGAGTAAGTCTGCATCTAGCAATAAAGAAAGAACCAGAATTCATGTGTGCCTGGGCACTAGAGCTGCTATGGGTGCCAGAACAACCCTGACGGGGGGATGGGTAGAAGGAGGCCAGGACAGTGATCATGCTAGCAAGTGAGAGGGACTGTGGCAGTCCTTTCCACTAAACCAATAAAAGCCACTAAACTACTAAAGCCGTTGAAGGCAGTGAGGAGTTAATTGGTGCTGAGCAAATCTGGGTCAGTGCTTTAACTGAAGCTGATACAGGTGCCATGGAGGGGTTCATAAGCTCTAATATAAACTTACCTGCTCCTTGACTTGAAGTCCTGAAAATCTATTCTCCACAAGTAGCCAGTGTATTATGTCCAAAATGAAATTTTATTCTCTCCTTTTGAGTTAAAACTCCAATATTTCTCTACTACTGTCAGCCTAAAAGTCCATATGTCCTAAAACAGCCTGCAGACTCCAGCATGCTCTGTCTTCTGACCACTTGACCATCCTATTCTCAAGCTATGTCAAAACATAGATTGCTAGATGACCCAGCTAAATTGAACTCCTTTAAGTTCCTTGAAAACCCAGTGCTTTTTTTTTTCTTCTTTCTTTTGGGCCTTTGTGCGTGTTCTTTGCTCTGCTAATTCATTCTTTCTTTCTCTTCTCTCTCTTATAATAGCTAAGTCTCCTTGTAACTCATGAGGTTGGGACTTAACATATGACTTCCTTTAAAAAGACATTTCTAATTGCTTCCAAGTAACTGGATGATTGCCCTGTCATAGTGTTGTAGCCACAAGTTCCAGGAAACAAACTCACTCAGAAGGACAGATAGTGGAGTGCAGTTATTATACCTGCAGCCCCAAGGCAGAGTCTCCTCTTAGCCAAGGACACCGACCATTTTTTGTGAAAACCTTATACACCCTAAGTGTACGTGTACAAACCCGCCTTTCCAAATTCCCTGAAACTAGTCTAAACAAAGGAAAAAGAAAGATACATTCAAAGTTAACCTGTGATTCATATGCCCTAAGCCTAGGTAGTTAGAAGTGGACAATTATCAATAGGCCTATGGTCATACCCCGATAAGCATAATAGAATGTATAATTCTATTCAGTTACATAGATGATTAGGGTATTCTTTTGGGCAATGGAGAACACTTGGGCTCTTCCTTCTGGGGGCCTAGTTTTCCAGTTGATATGTCATTTCCATAGATCCTAAGCATATAGCTCAAAGTCCACAGTCTAGTCCAAGATGGAGTCCTGCTTTCAAGATAGAGCCTGTTCTGTTTCCTCCTTCAATAGCACATTGTATTTTCATGAAAATACATCTATTTACTTGCAAGTATCCATCTTTGTACGTATGAGCCAGGGCTCCCCTGGTGGCTCGGAAGGTAAATAATCCACCTGCAATGCAGGAGACCTGGGTTCAATCCCTGGATTGGGAAGATCCCCTGGAGGAGTACATGGCAACCCACTCTAGTTTTCTTCCCTGCAGAATCCCCATGGACAGGGAAGCTTGGCCAGCTACAGTCCATGGTATAGCAAAAGTCGGACACATCTGAACTAAGCATAGTACATCCATCTTTGGGGGCTTCCCAAGTGGGACTAGTGGAAAAGAACCTGCTTACCAATGCATGAGACATAAGAGATACTGGTTGGATCTCTGGGTTGAGAAGATTCCATGGAGGAGGGCGTGGCAACACACCCCAGCATACACTTGCCTGGAAAATCCCATGGACAGAAGAGCCTAGCAGGCTACAGTCCGTGCATGCCTGCATGCTCAATTGCTCAGTCGTGTCCAGTTCTTTTGCGACCCCATGGATTGTAGTCCATCAGGCTCCTTTGTCCATGAGATTTTACCAGGCAAGAATAGAGGAGTGGGTTGCCAGTTTCTTCTCCCAAGGATCTTACCAGCCCAGGGACTGAATCCACATCTCCTGTATCCCTTGCACTGGCAGGCAGTTCTTTATCAGTGAAACACTTGGGAAGCCTGGGCTACAGTCCATGGGGGCCCAAAGAGTTGGACAGGACTGAATTCTTGAACACTCATGCACGCATCCATTAATAAACTCTAAATTCCTTAAGAACAAATATTATGTCTCTATTATTCACTGTTGTGTTCACTGAGCTCAGTGATGTAGTAAGAGTTCAATAAATGTCATGGAATAAATTCATAACTACAATCTAATTGTAGGATCCTCTACAAAAGTAGTGTTTTGAGTCTTTGCAGATACACACTGGTACCTTTCAGAGAACTTGGAAGACAATCCAAGTGCTTGTTATAGAGGTATTATTGAGGTATTAACTGTATTGTTAAACCAATTTAGGAGGACTGTTCTGCTTTCTTTATCTGCAATATACTCTATATTTCTGTTTTTTTTTTTTCCTTTACTCCTTGTTTTCTTCTTTTCTAGCCAAGGGAAAATAAACCAGATTTTTTTTTTCCTGATGGGAGCTGATTCAGACTTCAGTCCTTTGCCAGAGCTTAGCTGATACAAGAAGGAAAAAACAAAGGTGATCACTCATTTAGTAAGAAGTGCTATAAAGAAACCAATGGCCTTTTACCTTGCCCAGGTGCACTTTTGCACTTTTCTGGTGTCTTCCTTATCTAAACATTATCATCTTAAATTCTAATTATCAGTTTATTTGTTGTCCACTCCCACTAACTGAGAACTACTTGAAGGCAGAAATTGATTCAGTACACTTGTGTAATCAACATCTCATACAGAACTTATGTAAGCATTTAAAGACTGTATAATTTAATATATAATAAATTATTCTTACCAGAAGTAGCAAGGTATAAATATGACAATAATTCATTAGAATTAAAAATATACATCAAATATGAGTTTGATTAAATGACCTTTAAGTATCACGTCTTCCAACTAGAGTTCCGTAACACTTTGTAACATGATAAATATGTGTATGGGAGGTGGATAGGATAATGTATGGGTAGAAAATAAAGACCTATAAACCAAGGCAGAAAATGAAGATGCAAAGTTAAGTCTGTTTCTTATAATTCTTTATTGGAACTACTTTTTAACATGACAATAAAGCAGACATTGGACTAGTTTATTCCTGCTGCTGCTACTAAGTCGCTTCAGTCGTGTCCGACTGTGTGACCCCGTGGACTGCACCTGAAGTTAAAAACCTTCTAGTCAAAGTTCCTTTTTTAAAAATTTCTTTTGTTCAGCTTTGTATTACAGTATAAATAATTCTAACACATTTCAGATTTTCAAATTCAAATATGAACTTCTCAAGAATTATGCTGCAATAGCTAAATGGCACTATAAAATAAAACAGTTGGGCTGTGAATATGAAAAAAACTATATTCAAATACAGTTGTTCAAAGTTTTATGCATTAAATACTGAATTATGAGTTATCAGTCATTCTTAAAAGGTGCATTTTATTTGAAATACTAAAATATTCCTGAAGAGACAGTAATTTGTTCTTACTCAATGCTCCAATATATAGAAGCAGTAAGGCTTAAGCAGTGGAGATAAATTGCTCTTTTAAATTTACCAAGAGTTCTTCATATTGCTCAAAGTGGGATGAATCTGGATTTTAAAATTATTGAAACTGACAAAATGGCAGATAAGGGGTGTATAAATAGTTTCAGAATTTCAGATTGGACATTGGAATTGTGTTGGGAAATGCTCTCCCTTTACTCTGGTCAGGTTGATGTTAGAGCAATAGAGACTCACACAGATTTGAGGCAATCTTGAACCAGTGGTAAAGTTTCAATGAAGAAAAATCACATGGAGGTATTAAGAAGTCATTAAGGCTCAGTTATAGCTGAAGGAAATAACTAGTATTTATCCACCTTCTTCACATTTGCCTCCTCCCACTCTCTTCCTCCACCACACTCACAAAGAGAGTCAGTGGGAACTTGCATTTGCCTCCAAGAATGAGGATAGAAGTTGACCATAGGTAAAATGTTTCAAGAAAATAGATGGTACTGGAAATGAAAAGACTGCTAGATTCTAAGACCATATTATCTGCTGCCCATTTCTTAAGGTACATCTTCTTGCATTATAGTTCTTGGTATTATATCAAACCTCAACAAATTTATATTACATACTACAAGCTTTGTTGTAAAGAAAAGGTATGAAATCACTTCTTTGTCTGAGAAATGGCAATATTTGGAACAGTAAAACAAGACAAAGAGAACTCTGGAAGGAAACTGCATGAAGACATGGCAAGAAGCAGTCAGGATCAATTTGCTATATTAGAGAAGTATTCCTTGGGAATCCTCAGAAAAAGTAAGGAAGGTCAATCTATGAAAGACATATTTTCTGTAATCAGATAAGACTGGGAACTTGGGCTATGTTATGTTGGTAATAGAGTAAGGGAATCTGCTTTGGATAAATAACTTGGGGAGTGTAAGCCCTGGATTTATGTGCATAGTTATAGAGTAAATCAATTAACATAAACACTCATGCACTTTTTAAAAGTTTGCAGTCCAAAAATTTGCTTGGATATTAAATGTTAGAAACCTGGATCAAGGAAAAGGTATCTCAAAAGCATCTTTACCTTATCTATCTCTTTCTCTAATATTCAGTGCTTGGATACTACATGGCTGTCTCTTTCACAGTCTTCTACTTTCAAAGCCTATTGACACAACATAGATCAAAACACAGTCTTAATTGCAAACCAGCAGCTCTTTTAAACTGTTTTTGAACAGACAGAATCTCTTTCTAATGACTCTTTCTAATGACTCTCTACCATCTTGACAGAGGTCTTCCCTCCCTACTTTTTTTTTTAACCTGAACTTTGTAGGAAAATATAAAATGATGGTGAGTTGCCACTGATGGAACTTTCTAGATTGAGAGCACTATCTGTAGCAGATCCTGATTTTTCTTGACAATTCAAAGCAGCAAGGACTTAGGGATTTTGAGCTGTGACAGATGGGTTAAGGGGCACTAATGAGGACAAAGGGAAATGTCACTCTCCAGGCTCCCTCTGGATCATGATGAAACATAAAGATGAGGTGGGCAGAGGGGGTGATGTTAAGCTGTAGCCATTGGAGGGAAATACATGGAATGACAGTGAAATAGAGCAAATTGTAAGCATTAGCTCTGAAGCTATAAAATTCTGAAATACTGTTCTTGGGAGCATGATTTGACATTGTTACCACTTACACAACAGACTTGGCTTTTCTCTTAGAGAAATATTTATTAAAACATTGTTTTTAATGCTTGTTTTACACATACTGAGGCAAAAGCCTTTCTCCAACAATTTAATTGATTAATCACACCTTTGTTCAAGTATAATTTCCTCTTTTTTATTAGAAAACTTATTTTGGTATGCCAACCAAAAATAGTTTTTAACTTTGGTTTGTGCAACTTATTTTTTAGGGAAGATTAATATATCTTATCTCTGTGATAATTATTTAAATGTTAATTGCTGTTAATATTTTTAGAAACCTATACACTAGCCATTCTTTTGACATATAACCCTGTGTGTTATGTGTAACTGCATATAAAACATTGAAAAGATCATCTGTAATTACTGACCACCTAACAAATATAAAACATAAAGAATAGAAGATAATTAAATCAAGATTATTATATTTAAAAGGAAGTGCTCAATAATACAAAGTTATTAGAGTACTGATGCCTCCTTAATCATATTAACTATATAAGCATCTGAGAATAATTCTGCATTTTAATAGTTATCTCAGATTTGATATGTCATATTTATTAAGTTAAAATTAAGAAATGAAGTCTTCAAGGATGGTGCAATATATGCCAATCAACAATATAATATATCACACACACAAAATAAAAACATGCACATGATCATCTCAATAGATGCAGATAAAGCATTTGACAAAATTCAGTGTCCCTCATGATAAAAATTCTTACTAAAGTGAGTATAGAGGGAACATATCTCAACATAATAAAAGCCATTTATGACAAACCCACAGCCAATGGTGAAAAGTTGAAAGCCTTCCTGCTAAAATCTCGAATGAGACAGACATGCTCACTCTTACTGCTTCTGTTTAACATAATGTTGAAGTTCTAGTCCCAGAAATCAGTCAAGGAAAAGAAAGATATTCAAACTGTAAGGGGAGAGGTGAAATTGTAATTATATGCAGATGACATGATACTATATATCATGATACTATATATATAGTTCCTATACTATATATAGGAACCTGAAGGAATCCACAGAAAAACTACTGGTTAATAAATGAATTCAGCAAAGTAGGAAGATGAAAGATTACCATTCATAAGTCAATTACATTTCTTTACACTAACAATGAAATAACAGAAAGGGAATGTCAAAAAAATAAAAAACTTTTAAAATTGCACCAACCAAAAAGTACCTTGAAATAAGTCTGACCAAGGAGGTGAAAGACTAATATGCTGAGAACTATAAAGCATTAAGAAAGGAAATTAAAAATGATTCAAAGAAATGGAAATCCCACGGTCTTGGAAAAAGAAAATGAATACAGTTAAAATGGTAATACTATACAAAGGAAACTCCATATTTAATACAATTCCTATCAAATTACCCATAACAATTTTCACAGAACTAGAAAAAATAATCCAAAAATTTGTATGGATTCATAAAAGACTCAGAATTGCCAAAGATATCCCGAGGGTAAAAAACAAAGCAGGAGGTATAACTTTCCCAGACTTTAGACAGAACTACAAAACTACAGTAATCTAAACAGTATGATATTGGTACAAAAACAGGCAAACAGATTAATGGAACAGAATATAGAGTCCAGAAGTAAACCCACACACATATAATCAACTAATCTTGACAAAGGAAGCAAGAATATAAAATGGAAAAATTTTCTTTAGCAAGCTTCATGAAAATAAATTAAATTAGATCACATCCTCACACCATGCACAAAAACAAACTCAAAATGTCTTAGACTTAAATGTAATATGTGGTACCATAAAACCAGAAGAGAGCCTAGGCAGAATATTCCCTGACATAAATCATACTAAAGTTTTCTTAGGTCAGTCTCCTAAGACAATAGAAATAAAAGCAAATATAAACTAATAGGACCTGATCAAGCTTACAAGCTTCTGCACAGTAAATGAAACCACCAAAAGAAGAAAAAAGAAAAGAAAAGACAACCTACAGAATGGGAGACAGTAGTTGCAAATGATCAGACTGACAAAGCCTTAGTCTCCAAAATATACAAACAGGTCATATAGCTCAACAACAAAATAAAGTCAATTAAATCAAAAAAATGGCAGAAGATCTTAATAGATTTTTCTCCAAAGAAGCATGCAGATGGCCAGTAGGCACATAAAAGGATGTTCAATATCACTAATTATTAGAGAAATGCAAATTAAAACTGCAGTGACCTTTTCTGACCTCACCCTGGTCAGAAAAGCCATCATTAAATCATATAGAAATAACAAATTCTGGAGAGACTATAGAGAAAAGGAAACCCTCCTACATTGTTGGTGGGAATGTAAGTTGGTATATAAACTATGAAAAAGAACATGGAGGTTCCTTAGAAAATTAAAAATAGAATTACCGTAAAATCCAACAATCTCATTCTTGGTCATATAGTTGAACAAAACTATAATTAAAAAGATACATGCACTCCTATATTCCTAGCAGTACTATTCACAATAGACAAAACATGGAAACAACCTAAATTCCGTTGACAGATGAATGCATAAAGAAGATGTGGTACATATATACAATGGAATAACATTCCATTATAAAAATGGACAAAATAATGAGATATACAGCAACATGGATGCAACTAGAAATTCTCATAAGTGAAGCCAGAAAGAGGAAGACAAATACCATTGATAGCAATTGTATGTGGAATCTAAAATATGGCACAAATGAATCTATCTATGAAATAGAATTATATTCACAGACATAGAGCTCAGACCTGTGCTTTCCAACGGTTGGAGAGGGAGAGGGATAGACTGGGAGATTGTGGTATGCAAATGCAAACTATTATATTTAGAATGGATAAATAGCAAGGTCCTACTGTATAGCACAGATAACTATTCCAATCACCTGTAATAAATCATAATGGAAAAAGCATATATTAAAAAAATAATTCAAATATGTGTATAACTGAGTCAATTTGCTGTACAATAGAGATTGGCACAATATTGCAAATCAACTATACTTCAGTAAAAATAAAATTAAAAAATAAATAAATCCTGCATAAATAAAATATACTTTGACATTAATTTAAAATATTAACATTTTAAATATTTTTACTAAGAAACAGAACAAGGTAAAATTTTTAAAAGTCTATTTTTAAATTTTTGTTTTAAATTATTGTGGTACTTATATCCATGAGAATATGTTTAAAAAACACATAATTATAAATTTTCAAGATATAGACCAACTTTCCTGTTATTTTCTGTGCATGATATGTTTTAAAGTTTTTATATGTTCAGTTTTCTAAAGGTAGACTTTCTACTTTTCAACAAACTTAACTTTTATTTTCACAAATTCAAACAAACTGAGTATCTTTTCCAGAATTCTAGGTATAAAAACTTCTCTTTTTTACAGAAATATATTCTTATATTATTTTTGTTAATTTGACTGCACATATGACCCTTTTTATTACTGAAGCTAAACTAGATCAATAAATTTAAACTCTTTGCTTACAAAAGATTCAAACCATAATTCTGTAACAGCAATTGAATTAAATTGGAGTACATATAAAATATGATCAATATTGATTTTAAGACATATATAATGCATAATATTTATGATATTTATGATAGACTTATTTAAATTTTATAATATTTGGCCCTGGACAAAATTCAGTCACAATGAATCTGTGCTTTCTTCTTCTGTTCTTTTAGTGATTTGAGAACTAATTAGATGTGATTGATCATTGTGGTTTTGAAATAATTTTTCTGGGATAGTGTTGGATTTTTATGCAAAATGTATTTCCCAGCTTTTCCCTTATTGCCATAGCCTTATTCTGTTCATGAGCTTCTCTGGTGGCTCAGATGGTAAAGAATCTGTCTGCAATGTGGGAAACGCAAGTTCTATCCCTGGGTCAGGAAGATCTCCTGGAGAAGTTCATGAATAGAGCAGATTTTCTTTAATTTTACTGAAGGTGAGGCTAGTCTTCTATACAAGTGGGTATGCTACAAAATTCTAACCAATGACTCAGGAAGTTAAGCCTTTAGAGGAACCTCAAGGACAACATGTTTTGTTTTTTTCTTTAATAATAATAAAAAAAATACCTTGATTGGCTGCAGTGAGCTCTGAGCATATTGCTTATGTACTAACCAGTTCCCACCAACGTTAAGATTTCCCAGTAAGTGAACAGTGTCCTATGGTTTAAGCCACTGCCACTTATGCCTTTGATGAATATAAAAATAAACTCTCATAGACAAATAGCTTCATAGATATAGCTTACATGTACCTTAAGATCATCTACAAATAATGTAGCTTCAACTCTGATAGTTTGTACAGTTTAAAAACAAGGCAAGCAAAACCAATGGGATAGAGTAAAATATGAAACTTTTCAAACCAAAGAGGGAGATGTATGAAAATATATATGCCATATGGGTGCAATGAATATGACATGCCTTTATCACTGTATCTGACTTTCATACTGTGATGATCTTAGCTTAGGGCACTAACTGTCCAGTGAGGGGATAGGAAGCCAGTATGATGTGGCTGAAAGAAAATGGAATGAAAGCCAAGCCACCTGAAATGTCGTATTGGTTCCAATTTGATTTTTCAGGAGTAACTAATAGCCTTTAAGAAACATTACAAATATAAGATTGCTGACCTACCTTGTGGCAAACACAGTAGACATATTCTGAAACTGCATTATATAAACTTCATATTCAATTTAGTAATTCTTTGTTCAGATAAATTATAGATATTTTGAACTGTGGTGTTGGAGAAGACTCTTGAGAGTCCCTTGGACTGCAAGGAGATCCAACCAGTCCATTCTGAAGGAGATCAACCCTGGGATTTCTTTGGAAGGAATGATGCTAAAGCTGAAGCTCCAGTACTTTGGCCACCTCATGCGAAGAGCTGACTCACTGGAAAAGACTCTGATGCTGGGAGAGATTGGGGGCAGGAGGAGAAGAGGACGACCGAGGATGAGATGGCTGGATGGCATCACGGACTCGACGGACGTGAGTCTGAGTGAACTCCGGGAATTGGTGATGAGCAGGGGAGGCCTGGTGTGCTGTGATTCATGGGGTCGCAAAGAGTCGGACACGACTGAGCAACTGAACTGAATTGAATCACTCTATGTTATTATGATCAGTTCTTTGTTCAGATTTACCATAGCTATTCAATCTATATATAGTCAGGAACAACACTCTGAAAGCCACTCTTAGATTTTAAATCGGGACCTATATTAAATTTCAAGCCATTGGAGGATGGTAGGTAAAAAGCTGAGCAGAAACTCATATACAGAGGAAAAGGATAATTTTATTAAGCTAAAATCCTTATGTAAACAATAACAACAACAACACAATGATCCTGATTGTCCTTCAACCTTCTTGTTGAGATTCATCAGCTGTGACCCTGTGACTAAAAGCATGATACTAAACCATGAAACAATGTCTATTTCTTTTCATCTATGATGCTTATAAACTTTTTTCTTTTAATCTTTCTAATCTTTGAAATCAATCACTTTTTTAATCCTGTGTATCATATAAAGTATTTGATTAATAATAGCTTCCTAAAAATATTTGCTGATATACCAACAAATTTCCACTTCATTAAAAGTAAAAGCACAAGTTGAAAGTAATGAGTTTTAACGTTTTAATCTATTACATTAGGAATTATTTAAGGAAACTGCACACGTATTGTAGGGGGTGTTATGAAATAGGTCATTTTTACCCACTGCTGGAAAGAACATAAACTGACACAGTTCAGTTCAGTTCAGTCACTCAGCTTGTCTGTCTCTTTGGAACTCCATGAGCCGCAGCAGGCCAGGCCCTGTCTATCACCAACTCCCTGAGTCCACCCAAACCCATGTCCATTGAGTCGGTGATGCCATCCAACTATCTCATCCTCTGTTGTCCCTTTCTCCTCCTGCCCTCAATCTTTCCCAGCATCAGGGTCTTTTCAAAGAGTCAGCTCTTCACATCAGGTGGCCAAAGTATGGGAGTTTCAGCTTCAACATCAGTCCTTCCAGTGAATATTCAGGGCTGGTCTCCTTTAGGATGGACTGGTTGGATCTCCTTTCAGTCCAAGGCACTCTCAGAAGTCTTCTTCAACACCACAGTTCAAAAACATCAATTCTTTGGTGCTGAGATTTCTTTATAATCCAACTCTCACATCCATATGTGACCACAGGAAAAACCATAGCCTTGACTAGACAGATCTTTGTTGGCAAAGTAATGTCTCTGCTTTTTAATATGCTATCTAGGTTTGTCATAACTTTCCTTCTAAGGAGTAAGTGTCTTTTAATTTCATGGCTGCAGTCACCATCTGCAGTGATTTTGGAGCCCAGAAAGATAAAGTCAGACACTGTTTCCACTCTTTCCCCATCTATTTCCCATGAAGTGATGGGACTATATGCCATGATCTTAGTTTTGTGACTGTTGAACTTGAGGCCAACTTTTTCACTCTTCTCTTTCACTTTCATCAAAAGGCTATTTAGTTCTTCTCCACTTTCTGCCATAAGGGTGGTGCCATCTGCATATCTGAAGTTATTGATATTTCTCCTGGGAATCTTGATTCCATCTTGTGTTTCCTCCAGCCCGCAAGCATGTACTAATTATATATGTTTCCTCATCTATAAAATAAGGGAATAGAACATTTAAGTTACATAAAGAGATTCAGCGAAATAATATACAAAAGCAACCAACACAGTAGTAACTCGTAAATCCCAGTACCTTGCAAAAAAATAGGACAATAATAACTGAACATCTTTTGTACTTCTTTAAATTATGTGTCTTCCTTTTGACCATCAACTCAGTAACATTGGATACCTTTATCTTTTTACTGTATATAATGCCTGCCACATTGTCAGTCAATAATTGTTAAATTCATAGAGTTTGTTTAGCTCTCCTAATTACTAAAAAGAAAATCCATATGCAAGACTGTACTGATTATCACTGGGGAAATATAACATGTCATCTGATCATTGAATGAGCATATATTAAGTGATAGTGTGACATACTAGAAATCACAAGCTCTAAATTTCAAAGAAATAGATTAAAACTCTAACTTTCTCTCCACCATTCACAACTTAGTCTTTTTGAATCTCCATTGATATTTACATGCCTCTAGAGTGAAGATAACCAATCTCATGGAGTTTGTATCATTAATTAGTAAAATACACATTTTAAAATGTCAAGAGTTTAGCTAAGTTACTCCATGGTATCATTGCCTTGACATTTATTTTGTTTGGTCTTCAACTGTTATGGAATTGAAGTTTGCATCACTTGTGCTGCACAGCAGGTTAATAAGAAGAGAGATGAGTTGTTGGCACAAGGAACATAGGAACAACAGCTTTATTCAAAAAGCATGCAGACTGAGGAGATGATAGACTAATTTCTCAAAAAAATCATTTTACCTGAGAATTCAGGCTTCTTTTATACTAAAAGGGGAGGGCATGTTGTTGGCTGTTGCAAACTTCTTGGTGTAGGTCAAGTCATGATGTTCCTATAAATTTCCTATAAACTTTTTCTCTGTACTGCAACTTTTTAATCTCTTGTTTTTATCAGTTGCTAAATCATGTCTGACTGATTTACTGCAGTGCTGATGGACTGCAGCACACCAGCCTCCCTAATCGTCCACTATCTCCCAGAGTTTGCTCAGATTCATGCCCATTGAGCCAGTGATGCTATCTAACCATCTCAGATTTTTACCTCTATATGAATGGAAAAACAATATACCTTTAGAGGTTAGAGCCTTGAAAATGAATTATCCTATATATTTCAGGTTATATGCAACATTCTTAACTTGTGGCAAAATCAAAGAATACAAAGATTAAAGTAAGAGGTTATGATAACAATCTAATATGAATTCGCATTTGTTCTGCCTTATTTCAACACTAATGCCCTCATCAAGGGCATGGTCTGGAAGAGCTCACAGTGTTACAAGCAAATGTATATTCCTGTTTTGAATTTCCCCAACAGTTCTTACCATCAATAGTCTCTCCCTCTGGACCTTCTCAGGACCTTCCCTTTGTGTATCCCTTAGATAAGACCCTGTGGAGCTTACCAAAACTCTTCCCTTTTGGGTCTTAGCCTGGGAACCCCAAAACATTCTACCCATGGACACTAATAAAGGCATATCCCCAGGTCCTGTCTCTATCTCTGTCTTCACTTGGCCTTGACCTCCCTGTGTGGCCCCTTGTGGCCTGTGAGTAATATAAACTCTATTTCATATCTTTTCTTGTTTATTACTGAGTTATGGCTCACCATCCATAATTGCCCTTCATAAGTATTAATTTAACAAAGTCATAAAGAAGCTGTTGTACACTTACACAATCACAGTGACACAGTAGGGTTAGGATTCAGATCTATATCTATCTAACTTAAATATAAAACATTAGTTGTGGAAGATACTTTACAGGATTCTTTTAAATGTCTTAGACAAGTATTTTACCTAGATTTAATGCTATGAGATTACATTCTTTTCACTCTACCACTTTCCTCTCTTTTGTTCCCTTGTCCTTCAGTGATTACAATGCCTATTACACATTCCATGACCTGTTCTCCACTAGGACCCTATAGTTTCTGTAAGTAAGTGAATAGGAAGATCAGAATAAGACAAAGCCATTAAGAGCGATATGTGCGTCTGGTTGGAGTTTGGTTGGCACTGGGAGGATGACCCAGCTTCTTCTTCTTAGTATGACAAATGGCATTGAATTTTTGTCTATTCTGTCAGGGAAAAAAATTTTCTGCAGAAAGGAAAGCCTTTCTATAGTTGAATTTATAGTCTTAGAGTAAGTTCAAAAGAAGTGAAGAGGAAGAAAATATAGAAGAAACACTTTTATTTGCATATTTTCCCTCAAAGTTCCTATGTAATAGAATATATATGAGTAAGCTTAACTTTTAGAATTATAAATAAATATTATTGCTATCACTAATACTGTTCTACATTCTTCCATTAAAACTGTTTATAAATGTAGCAAAGTGTGGTCCATGGTTTCATGGATTCCAGTATTTTCATAACACATCTTACCTAATGAGACAATGTTCAAATGTGTTACCTCATTAATTCTCAAAATTTCACTAGGAAGTAAGGATGTGAAACTAATAATAATAATAGCAATAGAAAATCAGTTCAGTTCAGTTCAGTTCAGTTCAGTCACTCAGTCGTGTCCGACTCTTTGCGACCCCAGAAAGTGCAGCACCCCAGGCTTTCCTGTCCATCACCAACTCCCGGAGTCCACCAAAACCCTTGTCCATTGAGTTGGTGATGCCATCCAACCATCTCATTCTCTGTCATCCCCTTCTTCTCCTGCCCTCAATCTTTCCCAGCATCAGGGTGTTTTCAAATGAATCAGCTCTTCGCATCAAGTGGCCAAGGTATTGGAGTTTCAGCTTCAACATCAGTCCTCCTAATGAGCACCCAGGACTGATCTCCTTTAGGATGGACTGGTTGGACCTCCTTGCAGTCCAAGGGACTCTCAAGAGTCTTCTCCAACACCAGAGTTCAAAAGCATCAATTCTTCAGCACTCAGCTTTCTTCACAGTCCAACTCTCACATCCATACATGACTACTGGAAAAACCATAGCCTTGACTAGATGGACCTTTGTTGGCAAAGTAATGTCTCTGCTTTTCAACATGCTATCTAGGCCAGACATAATTTTCCTTCCAAGGAGTAAGCATCTTTTAATTTCATGGTGTAATCACCATCTGCAGTAATTTTGGAGCCCAGAAAAATGAAGTCAGCTACTGTTTCCCCATCTATTTGCTGTGAAGTCACTATTTAACATTTCCTAGCCAGACACTATATTAAGTGGTTTACATCTACTAATTCATTGAATATTCACAGCATGCTTGTGAAGTAGGACAATTATCCCATTTTATTTGTCAAAAAACTGAGTATGAGATAATTTATTTGTCCAACATCATACAATTATTGAGTTATGAATTCAGCAAACTCTCTTAAGAAAATAATTTCCCAAATGTAAACTAATGATAATATTCAGTCCAGAAATAAAAATATTAATTTTTATGAAGTCGATCCCTTTATCCAGATTGCAAGTAGATATTATGCAAGCTTTCAGTTAGTTTTTCTAAGCGGGAAACTAAGACCACAAATAAATGAAGTACGTGTAATAATAATTTGATTTGTAAAAACAAGAAGAGAAGTCAAAATTGTCAATCTCTCTTCTGTCCTTTTGACAGCTTTTGTGGTTCCATTTGACAGTTCTATGGGCTGCATTGTTAACTATGAGTTGAGCCTTCTGATTTTACATTTCTTTGGAGTTTTTAGTATTCCTTACTTTCTGACAATTTTTAATATATAGGATAATTTAATTCAGTATTGTGGTGATTGTTTATAGAGTTCAGTTTAGCTATAGATAATGGAAATGTCTTTTGCAAAAAGCATCATTTTATTAAGCTGAAGGTGGGCTTTGTTCCCTTGATAACTTTTTGACATTGAGTCTGCGAAAGGAAGATGGATTTGTATTTCAAGCGCTTTGAAGTTGGGACAATTTAAATGAGGGAAATTTCAAATGTTGCATCGAGACACAGCCAATTCTTTCATTGCCTGAAGCAGATAAAGAGAAAAAAGAAAGTCTGACTCATTTCATTTCTTCTTTTAAAGCTGTTTTAAAATTGCAATGATGGAATGTTTATATGTGTCAGGCATTTTAAGGCTTAACTGAAAACCAATAACATTAGTGCTGGTTGATAATATCAAGATTTTTCATTAGGTTTTAACTTTTTGCACAATGTCTATAAGTTTGAGTTTTAGAAAGTTTAAAATCTTGAAAGGGTGTTTTATTTGGTAGAATCATCTTTAGAGAGGTACACATTTTAAAAAATGTATTGCTTCTCATATTTATTTCCTAACGTTTTATGCAGGTGAAATCAGATAAGTAATGTTTGTAAAACATCTGACTATTGAAAAGTATCTAAGATATACCTTGAAGGAGAATTTATACAAAGGGATAGGGCCAATCTCCATTTCCAACTTTTTTCCCACTACAAACCGTAATAAGAACTATCCTGTGATTGGGGACCCATATACAAATGCACAACTGAAATAAAAATATCATATATATTACAGAAGATGCACTGAATTTGCTACACTTTTGCTATAATATTTACTACAATTCATTTTGTTTAATACAAAATACTTGAATTACCAGTAATGGAACTTCCTGACTCACTACTTAAGTTCTTGAAGCTTTGAAAAAGTTGACCTTCCTATTTCTTTTCAAGCCTGACCTCTGTCATTATTATCTGTCTTTGAGAAAGACATATGTCTTTAAGAAAGCCATAACTACAATTTCAGGTCATTTAATGATCATATTCTCAGATGATCTATTTTATAAAACAAAATTTCTGTACAGTTAAAAATACAAATTTTGAAATCACTTGATTTTAGTGTATCCTAGTTGTATTATATCATTTTTTACAAACACTTTTTTTCCTATATATTCAAATTACATGTATTTTGAACACTTAAAACAGCAAACGGATTTAGATACCCTTTGCTGATAAACAGGACTATTTCCAGGTAGTTATAGGGTGTTTTAGTCTGTATTTTCCAAAGGAAAAAAAAATCTTTTTACAGATACAACATTTTTTTTTTCCTGAAAATGTACATGTTACAGTTTTGTCTATAAAGGCACTGCTTGTGTTTAGTAAGGACTGGGATTAAACCATTTGTTGTCCCTTACTACTTTCTTCTCACTTCTTAAGAAATCATTTCATCATTAGAGATCAGTTGTAATCATAAATTAGCTGAAGCTGTCTGGAGTCAAGATGCCATAAAAATTTGCAAATAGTTCAGTTCAGTTCAGTCGCTCAGTTATGTCCGACTCTTTGCGACCCCATGAATCGCAGCACACCAGGCCTCCATGTCCATCACCAACTCCCAGAGTGTAACCAAACTCATGTCCATTGTGTCAGTGTTGCCATCCAGCCATCTCATCCTCTGTCATCCCCTTCTCCTCCTGCCCCCAATCCCTCCCAGCATCAAGGTCTTTTCCAATGAGTCAACTCTTTGCATGAAGTGGCCAAAGTATTGAAGTTTCAGCTTTAGCATCAGTCTTTCCAATGAACACTCAGGACTGATCTCTTTCAGAATGGACTGGTTTGGTCTCCTTGCAGTCCAACGGACTCTCAAGAGTCTTCTCCAACACCACAGTTCAAAAGCATCAATTCTTCAGCACTCAGCTTTCTTCACAGTCCAACTCTCACATACATACACGACCACTGGAAAGACCATAACCTTGACTAGACAGACCTCTGTTGGCAAAGTAATGTCTCTGCTTTTGAATATGCTATCTAGGTTGGTCATAACTTTCTTTCCAAGGAGTAACCGTCTTTTAATTTCATGGCTGCAATCACCATCTGCAATGATTTTGGAGCCCCTCCCCCGAATAAAGTCTGACACTGTTTCCACTGTCTCCCCATATATTTCTCATGAAGTGATGGGACCAGATGCCATGATCTTAGTTTTCTGAATGTTGAGCTTTAAGCCACCTTTTACACTGTCTTCTTTCACTTTCATCAAGAGACTTTTTAGTTCCTCTTCACTTTCTACCATAAGGGTGGTGTCATCTGAATATCTGAAGTTATTAATATTTCTCCTGGAGATTTGCAAATTTGTTATCCTGCAAAATATAGCCTGACACTAAATTTAGTTGCTTGCTTGAATCCTCTAATACCTTAGTCCTGCCTTTGGGCCCCTTCCCACAATACACACATACACAGACACACACACACTCTCTCTCTCTCTCTCTGTCACACACACACACACACTCACTTTCCAGAATGCTACTGTCACCTGTAATATGCTTAGTTCAACTATACCTTTATCTCTCTGTCTCTATCTTTCTACCTCTCTCTCTGTCTCTGCCTCTCTCTCTATTGCCCTGCATTTTATCCCAGAGTTCAGAATTTGCCATCTGCCCTATTCTCTCCAAAATGACAATATTTTAATGGATGTCTGTAGATCAGAATTTCTCTTCCTTGTTCTCTGACAGTGGACAGAGCCTGGTTAAGTTATAAGACGTGCCATTTCCTGTGGCCATTTTTTCCTTGTCTGTACGCTTGCCTACACTTGAAAATTCTACAGGTCAAGTATTGATCTAACTTATGTTCCATCTGACCTTCTCTCATGTCTCTTCTCATTTGCAGTTCTTCTTTATGGATTGTCCACTATCCATTTTACTCTTTGCAATCAGGCATAAAGTAAACTTCTGGAAAGCAAACTTTATTTTTCCTTTGGATTAAATTTAAAACATTCTTTTAGAGGAAAGTCTAAGCTGGAAAACTTGACTCTTCATCTTCTATGAAAACAGGTTATAACATATCATCTTTCCTTGAGTTGATGCACACTAACAAAATTTTACTGATAGTGGATAAGCCTCATTTCAAATATTCGATTGACACAAACTAAAGAAGTGCCAAATTGATACAGCTCTATGGACTTCCCTGTGGCTCAGATGGCAAAGAATCTGCTTGCAGGGCAAGAGACCTGGGTTTGATCCCTGGGTTAGGGTATGGAAAGGGTATGGCAACCCACTCCAATATTCTTGCCTGGAGACTCCCCATGGTCAGAGGAGCCTAGTGGGCTACAGTCCATGAGTTTCAAAGTGTCAGATATGTCTGAAAAACTAAGCATATAGTTCATTAATATACAGAGTTTATTTAAAATAAGAAGTGTGCATGCTGATAACTTCCATTGCATGCCAAGTTTGTTCACTACTAGATTTCTAAAACCAGAACAAGACCTGCACTTAAAAGCTTAATACATTTGTAAAATGAAGAGAACAAATATTCATGTCCTTAATTCAAAGGCCAAATGTAAAATAGAATAAAAATAATGTATTTGTCAGTGTAGTTAGAGAAATTTCATAATCTTCTTTTGCACACCAAGCTATCATGCTTTGAAGAAAAGAAAATAAATAAAAGATTCAATAGAATAAGATAATAACTGCTCAGTTCATTTCAGTCCCTCAGTTGTGTCTGACTCTTTGTGACCCCATTGACTGCAGGACACTAGGCTTCCCTGTCCATCACCAACCCCCAGAGCTGCTCAAACTCATGTCCATTGAGTTTGTAATGCTATCCAACCATCTCATCCTCTGCTGTCCCCTTCTCTTCTAGCCTTCAATCTTTCCCAGTATCAGGTGGGAAAGAGTATTTCTTTGCATCAGATGGCCAAAGTATCGGAGTTTCAGCTTCAGCATCAGTCTTCCCAGTATACTTCCAATATACTTTCATATATATATCCTGCCTAGTAGATACAAGTGAATGTATACGTTTATGGTTTGGGGCTTCCCTTGTGGCTCAGCTGTCATAGAATCTGCTTGCAAATATGAGAGACCTGGGTTCAATCCCCGTGTTGGGAAGATCCCCTAGAGAAGGGAAAGGCTATCCACTCCAGTATTCTGGCCTAGATAATTCCATGGACTGTATAGTCCATGGGGTCTCAGAGTCGAACACAACTGAGTGACTTTCATAATATCTGCTAAGTAATGCTTTTTAGTTTATATTTTGTGTTACAAAATGTACTGATATAAATTGTTCTAAAGCAAACATTTATTGCTCTTACAGATCTTAAGGCTTTTTCCATGAACACAAATTGGAACACTTGAAAACATTTATATTAATCGTTAACTTATTAGGACCCACTCAACCCCCTTAGCATCTTAAAAATAATTATTACAGTATAGTTGCTTTACAATGCTGTGTTAATTTCTGCTATGCAGCAAAGTGAATCATTTCTATGTATACATATATATCTCTTTTTTAGATTTACTTCCCATTTAGGTCACCACAGAACACTGAGTACATTTCCCTGTGCTAATCAGTAGTGTCTTCTTAGTTATCTATTTTACATCCTGTAGTGTATAAATATATACGTTGGGCTTCCTTGGTGGCTCAGACAGTAAAGAATCTGCCCACAATGTGGGAGACCTGGATTCGATCCTTGCATCAGGAAGATCCCCTGGACAGGGAATGGCAACACACTCCAGTATTCTGGCCTGGAGAATTCCATGAACAGAGAAGCCTGGTGAGCTACAATTCATGGAGTCACAAAGAGTCGGACACGACTGAGAGATTAACACATAAACAGTGTGTCTATGTTGATCCTAATCTCCCAACTGATACCACTACCTCTTCCCTCCATTGGTAACCATAAATTTGTTCTCTACATCTGTGATTCTATTGCTGCTTTGAGAATCAGTTCATCTTTACCATTTTTTTAGATTACATATATAAGCAATATTATACAATATTTATTTTTCTGTTTCTGACTTACTTCACTCTGTATGAAAAACTTTAGGTCCATCCATGTCTCTGCAAATGACACTATTTTTCCCTTTTTGTGGATGAGTTACATCCATTCCTCTGTCAATGTACATTTAGGTTGCTTCCATGTCCTAGCTATTGTAAATAGTATTGCAGTAATCTTTGAAGTGCATGTATCTTTTGAATTATCATTCTCTGAGTAAGCCTCCGAGTGGGATTTCTCAGTTATATGATAGTTCTATATTTAGTTTTTGAGGAACCTCCATACTGTTCTTCATAGTAACTCTACCAATTTACATTCCCACCAACATTGTAGAAGTCTTCCTTTTCTCCACACCATCTTCAGCACTTATTGCTTATATATATTTTTTTAATGATGACCATTCTAATGACCATCCATTTTAATGATGACTTCATTGTACTTTTGATTTGTATTTCTCTGATAATTAGTGCTATTAGAATATTTGATTTAGAAATACTGGTGAGGAGAGAGTAAGCCTATTGCTCCATCTCAACATTTTATCTCCACATTACCTGAAAGTTCTCTGAGTGCCACCTGGTATCTATATTTTACAGATACTTGTCTTTCCCACCTTTGAATAAAGAATGGGGCCAGCACTCAGCCTTATTCCACCAGGGGACCCTATGGCAGAATCACAATCGTGGTGTGAGAATTAAAACAAGGTAAACAGTTGCAAATGAATGAAACAATCAGCTAACTGTGCTAAGGATAGGCAATATCTTTCCTATAAATCTTCCTCTAGCTTCCATGAGAATCTTTGAACAACTTCCTCATCCTTGCCAGATTTTGAGTCAGGTAACATCTCTGCAGGTTAGAGAAAACAAGCTTTTTAGAAATACAGCTCCTGTTAAATATAATTCCTTGTCCTCCACAAGCAGCCTGAGCATACTGCATGATAGAGAATCTCATGAAAACATTTGCAAGAAAGGAAATTGTAAGGCTGCTTCCACAGAGAGACTCCGTAGGCAAACTTCTGGATGAAGTCCAGCCATTACACATTTGGAAAGGGTTTCACACAAAGGTATTTTGTGCATGAATGATCTAGAGGAATAGGTTTCTGGACCAACTGGTGTGTAGCTAATTTTAAAAAGTCAGTTTACCATAACAATTATTTTATGGGCTGCAAAGCAGATCTCATTAAAGAAGGAAGGAAATCATAAATTAAAAGAGAGGCAAACATAGCTCTCTTAACATGAATGTTACAAATAGGATTGAGTACAACCTTATCTTCTTTTCTTTCTTAAAAAAAATTAACGTGGCTGTTTAGTGAAAATTACCAAACATGGCATCTTTCAATTTCTTTATTTGATTTTATGTAGACATTTACAGAATACCTACTAGTCTGTCCAAAAGCTTCTCCAAAGGTGTCAAGATTACTTTATTAGCTTATTAAGTTATGGTATTCTCCTTTTTATAGAGTACTTTTGAAAGTCCTTGTATTAGTATTTCATTAGTGGCTGCCCACTTTCTTCTATAATCTGTTTCAGGATCAGAACAAGTTGCTTAAGGCTGTTCTTGATAGCTATTTAGAGGAAATAAAATATGTATGCCTCATCACATTTTAGCTGAAAAAACTCAGTATTTGCAGTCTCATTTTTCAATTTATAGGCTTTTGAGCTTCCTTGGAGGCCCTGATGGTAAAGTATCTGCCTGCAATACAGGAGCCCTGGGTTCAATCCCTGGGTTGGAAAGATCCCCTAGAGAAGGGAATGGCAAGCCACTCTAGTATTCTTGCCTGAAGAATGCCATGAACAGAGAAGACTAGTGGGGTATAGTCCATGGGGTAGCAAAGAGTCAGACCCAACTGAGCAACTAAGCATGCACACACAGGCTTTTATATGTATGTTTTGGAAAGAGGTGCTTAAAATAGTTTTTATTTTATATTTTTATTGAGGTATAGTTGATTTACAATGTTATGTTAGTTTCAGGTGTACGGCATAGTGATTTAATATTTCTATAGATTATGCTCCATTTAAAGTTATATAAAATGTTGTCTATATTTCTTGTGCTGTACATTATGTCCTTGTAGTTTATTTAATTAATACATAGTAGTTTGTAACTCTTAATACCCTACATTTTTCTTGCCCCTCCCATCTTCCCTCTCCCCACTATAATCACTAGTTTCTGTTTGGTTATATTGATCTGCTTGTTTTATTTTTTAGATATTACATATTATTGATATCCTACAGTATTTGTCTTTCTCTGACTTCTTTCACTTAGAGCTAAACCCTCTAGATCCACTCATTTCAAACAGCAAAATCTCATCTTTTTTATGGCTCAGTAGTATTCCAGTGTGTGTGTGTGTGTGTATGTGTGTGTGTGTGTGTGTATGTGTGTATGTATGTTTGTACCACATATTCTCCATCTATTCATTTGTTGATGGAAACTTAGGTTGCTTCCATATCTTGCCTATTGTAAATAATGCTGCTATAAACATTGGGGTGCTTCTAAAACATAAATTTTTATCTTCTTGTGTATTTTTCTCTCTTGTCACAAGTTTTCCCAAATATTAATATATATTTTCATTTGTGCTTTTATCTTCAGGAAAAGAGTTTATGCATTTTTGCAATATATGCAAGAAGCTGAACACTTTCTAGACACGTTCTCTAAGTTTTAAGGATAGTTATAAAGATCCTTCTTATAAATCCTATCATTAACTGCCTGTTTTTGTATTAATTAATGCCATAAATATTAACTAAATTATTTATTAGGTGATGATGGAGTCAGATTTGCAGAAACCTAAAAGTTTCTCGATGAAAGTGAAAGACGAGAGTGAAAAAGTTGGCTGAAAACTCAGCATTCAGAAAACTAAGATCATGGTATCTGGTCCCATCACTTCATGGGAAATAGATGGGGAAACAGTACAAACAGTGTCAGACTTTATTTTGGGGGCTCCAAAATCACTGCAGATGCTGATTGCAGCCATGAAATTAAAAGATGCTTACTCCTTGGAAGAAAAGTTATGACCAACCTAGACAGCGTATTAAAAAGCAGAGACATTACTTTGCCAACAAAGGTCCGTCTAGTCAAAGCTATTATTTCTCTAGTAGCCATGTATTTGAGAGTTGAACTATAAAGAAAGCTGACTGCCGAAAAATTGATGGTATTGAACTGTGATGTTAAAGAAGACTTTTGAGAGTCCCTTGAAAGCTAAGAGATGAAACCAGTCCATCTTAAAGGAAATCAGTCCTGAATATTCATTGGAAGGACTGATGCTGAAGCTGAAACGCCAATACTTTGGCCACTTGATGCAAAGAACTGACTCATTTGAAAGGACACTGATGTTGGGAAAGACTGAAAGCAGAAGGAGAAGGGGACAACAGAAGATGAGATGGTTGGATGGCATCACCCAGTCAATGGATCTGAGTTTGAGTAAGTCCCAGGAGTTGGTGATAGACAGGGAAGCCTAGTGTCCTGCAGTCAATGGGGTCACAAAGTGTGGGATATAACTGAGAGACTGAACTGAACTGAAGCTTACATAATTTTGGAGGATATCTTCAATAAAAAGATATAGAATGAAACATTTCTTAAAGTGACAAATATTTCACAAAACCATAGGAAGTTATATGGGCTTCCCCGGTGGCTCAGACAGTAAAGCATCTGCTTGCAGTGCAGGAGACCCAGGTTCGATTCCTGAGTCAAGAAGATCCCCTGGAGAAGGAAATGGCAATCCATTCCAGCATTCTTGCCTGGAAAATCCCATGGACAGAGGAGCCTGATAGGCTACAGTCCATGGAGTCGCAAAGAGTCGGACACAACAGAGTGACTTCACTTTCATTTTAAAAAACATTGCCTAGGGCCTCATGTTATGGAATGAAAGTTCTGGTACCTGATGTACAGTGAAGCCGAACAAACCAAAACATAAGAGTATGGAGCAGAGAAAGGTTTATTGCCGGGCCATGCAAGGGGATTGATGGTTTGTATCCCCAAAACCTTGAACACCTCAGTTCAGTTCAGTTCAGTCACTCAGTAGTGTCCGACTCTTTGCGATCCCATGAATTGCAGCAGACTAGGCCTCCCTGTCCATCACCAACTCCCGGAGTTCATTCAAACTCACATCCATCGAATCGGTGATGCCATCCAGCCATCTCATCCTCTGTTGCCCCCTTCTCCTCCTGCCCCCAATCCCTCCCAGCATCAGTGTCTTTTCCAATGAGTTAACTGTTTGCATGAGGTAGCCAAAGTACCAGAGTTTCAGTCTTAGCATCATTCCTTCCAACGAACACCCAGGACTGATGTCCTTTAGGATGGACTGTTTGGATCTCCTTGCAGTCCAAGGAATTCTCAAGAGTCTTCTCCAACATCACAGTTCAAAACCATCAGTTCTTCAGCTCTCAGCTTTGTTCACAGTCCAACTCTCACATCCATACATGACCACTGGAAAAACCATAGCCTTGACTAGATGGACCTTTGTTGGCAAAGTAATGTCTCTGCTTTTGAATGTGCTATCTAGGTTGGTAATAACTTTCCTTCCAGGAAATGAGCATCTTTTAATTTCATGGCTGCAATCAGCATCTGCAGTGATTTTGGAGCCCCCATAATAAAGTCTGATACTTTTTCCACTGTTTCCTCATCTATTTCCTATGAAGTGATGGAACCCAGATGCCATGATCTTCGTTTTCTGAATGTTGAGCTTTAAGCCAAATTTTTCACTCTCCACTTTCACTTTCATCAAGAGGCTTTTTAGTTAGTTCCTCTTCACTTTCTGCCATAAGGGTGATGTCATCTGCATATTGAGGTTATTGATATTTCTCCCAGCCATCTTGATTCCAGCTTGTGCTTCTTCCAGCCAGGCATTTCATATGATGTACTCTGCATACAAGTTAAATATGCAGGATGACAATATACAGCTTTGACTTACCACTTTCCCAATTTTGAAACAGTCTGACTTTTAGATTAGACAGATGTTTCCTAAGTTTGGTGTTCCTCAGCCTCACTCATGCCAGTTCTCAACTTATCCAGAACTACCATTCTTATTAAACCACAGACCACATTTCAATATGTTATCCAGTCCTGTCTTCTCTTTCTTTCTTCTCATGTACTTAACTCACATTTCTATCTGTTCTATTGCTGTTATCTTAAAATTCTGCGAAATCCTTGTTCAGTCCTATAAATATACAGTTCTACAAGTTAATGTATCTACTTCTGTACTTGAACTTTTGAATTCTGATGACAAAATATTTAAAGAATAGGATAAATGGCTGGGTCATTAATCCTACTGGCATTAAAAATTCTTTTAATTTTTTTGATATTAAGTCTAACAGTTTTAATTTCTCTATAAACATACATTTTCCATAACGTCAATCTTCCCCACGTAATCTGTCAGTGTTTTCTCATGCCTTTATAATAAAATCTAGACTTTTGAAAATCGCTGACTTCCTAAATGATTTGATTCCAGAATGCCAGTATAATCATATTTCATCCACTCCAAACAATTTGCAGGTCCTTGAGTAGGGACCAGTCCTGTCATTTCTGGGTGCTTTGCAAACACTGTTCTTTATCTGGAAATCTCGTTTCCTCTCTTTCCATCTGCTGCTGTTAAGTTATTTCAGTCATGTCCAACTCTGTGCGACCCCATAGACAGAGGCCACCAGGCTACCCCATCCCTGGGATTCTCCAGGTGAGAACACTGGAGTGGGTTGCCATTTCCTTCTCAAAGGCATGAAAGTGAAGAGTGAAAGGGAAGTCAGTCAGTCATGTCTGACTCTTTGTGACCCCATGGACTGCAGCCTACCAGGCTTCCCCCGTCCATGGGATTTTCCAGGCAAGAATACTGGAATGGGGGTGCCATTGTCTTCTCCGCTTTCCATCTAGTGGAGTTAATAATATGAGTGCTCTAGAACTTGGTTCAAATATCACCAATTCTTTCGTATTTCCAGAAGGAAATACAATTTTATAAGAAGATAGACTTAACTGGATACAATTCTTTCCTTATTTGGACATGCAACTTATATCTATAAATCTCTTATTTTTATAAAATGGACATTATTATGCTTTTAAGTTTGTTGTACTAGAGAAGTAAGAGATGAGTAATGTAGTTAGTGGATACATTACTCCCAATGTTACTATGTAGTATAACTTTAGCCTTGTGTCAAGGGAGATCACAGGAAGTTTGCTTTTGATCTGTTTACCTGGCATATTCCTCAAAATGATCCATACAGCTGGCTTATGAACACTGAGTCTCTGCACATGACACCTTTTAAATTAAAAATGAAAGACAGTTACAAAATATTCATGAAACAAGTTACATATCACAAATTTATTTTGCAATTCAGTGTCAAAACTGTTTTTATCCCTTAATTATTGATGTATTTTTCTCCATTGCATAAGTGTAACTCTGCAGTATCATTAAGTTCAGAACCAAATCTGGTATAATAATAACGGTTAGTACATTCCTTTCACAGATACTTTTTTTTATTCCTTTTATTTATTGCTTTGAATTTTTAATTTCTATTTTAATAACTATTTCAATCTTTGACATTTTATAAATTGATAGATATTCACAGGGAAATAGGAAATGGCTAATTCTATTTTAAAGTATAATACATGCCTTCAAGTGATTTGTTACTCAAAATGTTCAAATCAATTTATAAGAAAAACTGGGTACAATAAAATCACTAAACTTAATAATTTAATTTCAAAAATGAGGATGACTTTTATGAAAGAGTCTATTATTTAAAATTCTACTAATTACAACAAAATGCATGCTGTTATTTAATATGCACTTTCAAATAAGTCATTTTGTTTGATTCTCAAAGAACCTATCTTAGTCCATTTGAGCTGCTACAACAAAAGACCATAAATTAGGTTGCTTAAACAACTAATATTTATTTTTCACAGTCGTGGAGGCTGGAAAGTTCAAGATTAAGGAGCCAGCAAGTATGATGTCTCATAAGATCAGGTTTTTTGTTCACAGACAACCATTTCTCAGTGTCCTCATATGATGGAAGAAGCAAGGGATCTCTCCGAGATCTCTTTTTAAGGGCACTAGTCACATTCAAGAGGTCTACTCTCAAGGCCTAATCAACTGCCAAATATATGATCTCCAAATATCATAATGTTTGGGGTTAGTTATCATCTTATGAACTTATTGGGAACAGAAACATACAGTCTATAACAATGTCTTATGAGATAAGTAATAACAGGACCCCATCCAATGGGATCTTAAAGAAACTTAAAAATCCCAAGACATTTTGTAATCTACCCACTGCACATTTACATAAACATAACTAGTAGTTAATTACTTTGCTACTGGATTAGTTCTTACCAGTTTTAACTACTTAAGAACTTCTGGAGAGTTGCTTAGATCTAGGTACTTGATTCTCCATCTATAAAGTGGAGCTATTATAATACCCATTGAAGAGTATTATTATAATAAAGCTTTCTTATGTGATCAATGCAAAGAAATAAAAGAAAAGAATAGAATCGGAAAGATCGGAGATCTCTTCAAGAAAATTGGAGATACAAAGGGAACTTTTCATGCAAAAAATGGGAACAATAAAAAAAAATTACAACAACCTAACAGAAGCAGGGATGATTAAGAAGATGTGTCAGGAATACACAGAGTACATAGAATAGCAACAAACAAACAAACAAACAACAAAAAAGAACCTTAATGACTCAGAGAGCCATGATGGTGTGGTCACTCACATAGAGCCAGACATACTGGAGTGTGAAGTCAAGTGGGCCCTGAGAAGCATTACTACGGACGAAAATAGTGGAGGTGATAGAATTCCAGATGAGCTATTTCAAATCTTAAAAGATGATGCTGTTAAAGTGCTGAACTCAGTATGCCAGCAAATTTGGAAAATTCAGCAATTGCCATAGCATTGGAAAAGGTCAGTGTTCATACCAACCCCAAAGAAAAGCAATGCCAAAAAAGTTCCAACTTTAATACAGTTGTGCTTATTTCACATGCTAGTGAGATAATGCTCAGAATTCTTCAAGCTAGGCTTCAACAGTACATGAACTGAGAACTTCCTGATGTACAAGCTGGATTCAGTAAAAGCAGAGGAACAAGAGATCAAATTGCCAACATTTGCTGTATCATAGAGAAAGCAAGGGAATTCCATAAAACTCTACCTTTGTTTCATTGACTATGCTAAAACCTTTGACTGTGTGTCAGTTCAGTTCAGTTCAGTTCAGTTCAGTTCAGTTCAGTCACTCAATCATGTCTGACTCTTTGCAAATCCATGAATTGCAGCACGCCAGGCCTCCCTGTCCATCACCAACTCCCGGAGCTTACCCAAACTCATGTCCTTCGAGTACGTGATGTCATCCAGCCATCTCACCCTCTGTCATCCCCTTCTCCTCCTGCTCCCAATCTCTCACAGCATCAGGGTCTTTTCCAATGAGTCAACTCTTCACATGAGGTAACCAAAGTGTTGGAGTTTCAGCTTCAGCGTAGGTCCTTCCAAAGAACACCCAAGACTGACCTCCTTTAGAGTGAACTGGTTGGATCTCCTTGCAGTCCACAGGACTCACAAGAGTCTTCTCTAACACCACAGTTCAGAACCATCAGTTCTTCAGTGCTTAGCTGTCTTCACAGTCCAACTCTCACATCCATACATGACCAATGGAAAAACCATAGCCTTGACTAGATGGATATTTGTTGGCAAAGTAATGTCTCTGCTTTTCCATATGCTATCTGCTGCTGCTGCTAAGTTGCTTCAGTCGTGTCCGACTCTGTGCGACCACATAGACGGCAACCCATCAGGCTCTCCCATCCCTGGGATTCTCCAGGCAAGAACACTGGAGTGGGTTGCCATTTCCTTCTCCAATGCATGAAAGTGAAAAGTGAAAATGAAGTCGCTCAGTCGTGTCTGACTCCTAGAGACCCCATGGGCTGCAGCCCACCAGGCTCCTCCATTCATGGGATTTTCCAGGCAAGAGTACTGGAGTGGGGTGTCATTGCCTTCTCCAAATATGCTATCTAGGTTGGTTATAACTTCCCTTCGAAGGAGTAAGCTTCTCTTAATTTCATGGCTACATTCAACATCTGCAGTGACTTTGGAGCCCCCAAAATAAAGTCGGACAGTTTCCCCTGTTTCCTCATCTATTTCCCATGAAGTGATGGAACCAGATGCCATGATCTTCGTTTTCTGAATGTTGAGTTTAAGCCAACTTTTTCACTCTCCTCTTTCACTTTCATCAAGAGTATTTTTAGTTCCTCTTCAGTTTCTGCCATAAAGGTGGTGTCATCTGTATATCTGAGGTTATTGATATTTCTCCCAGCAATCTTGATTCCAGCTTGTGCTTCCTCCAGCCCAGCATTTCTCATGATATATTCTGCATATAAGTTAAATAAGCAGGGTGTCAATAAACAGCCTTGACATACTCCCTTTTCTATTTGGAACCAGTCTGTTATTCCATGACCACTTCTAACTGTTGCTTCCTGACCTGCATATAAGTTTCTCAAGAGGCAGGTCAGGTATTCTGGTATTCCTGTCTCTGTCAGAATTTTCCACAAATTATTGTGATCCACACAGTCAAAGGCTTTTGCGTAGTCAATAAGTGTGTGGATCATAACAAAGTGTGGAAAACTCTTAAAAGATGGGGTTACCAGATTATCTTACCTGTCTCCTGAGAAACATGTATGTGGGCAAAGAAACCACAATTAGAAGCTTATATGGAACAACTGACTGGTTCAAAATTGAGAAAGGAGTGCTCCCTATCTGCTCATTGCCACCTTTTAATTTAATTTATACACAGAAAATATCATGGGAAATGCCAGTCTGGATAATTTACAAGCCAGATTAAGACTGTTGAGAGAAATATCAACCAACTCAGATATGCATATGATATCACTTAAATGGTAGAAAGCAAGGAGGAATTAAAAATCTCTTAATGAGAGTGAAAGATGATCATGGAAAAGCTAACAACACACTATTAAAACACACACACACACACACACACACACACACACACACACACACACACACTAAGATCATGGCATTTGGTTCCATAACTTCACGGCAAATAGAAGGGGAAAATGTGGAAGCAGTGAGACTTCCTCTTCTTGGGTTCTAAAATCACCATGGATGGTGATGACAGCCAGGAAATTAGAAGACTATTTCTTCTTGGCAGGAATGCTATGACAAACCTAGACAGTGTGCTAAAAAGCAAAGACATCACTTTGCCAGCAAAGTCCTAAGGATAAGATTTTTCCAGTAAGGATATGATTTTTCCAGTCATCATGCATGGATGTGAGGACAACAATAATTAAATAAGTGTAATTCACTGTGTGCAGTGGCTCAGTCCTGTCTGACTCTTTGCAACCCCATGGACTGTAGCCTGCCAGGTTCCTCTGTCCATGGAATTTTCCAGGCAAAAATACTGGAGCAGTTGCCATTTCCTATTCCAGGGTATCTTCCCAACCCATGGATCAAAACTGCATCATTTGCATTGGCAGGAAGATTCTTTACCAGTAGGACACCTGAGAAGCCCAATTCAATAACGCAATAATGCTGGACTATAAAGAAGACAGAGCACATAAGAATTGATGCATTTGACTGTGGTACTGGAGAAGACGCTTGAGAGTACTTTGGACAGAAAGGAGATCAAAGCAGTCAATCCTAAAGGAAATAAACACTGAATACTCTTTGGAAGGACTGATACTGAAGCTGAAATTCCTGTACTTCCAGCCACTTGATGCAAAGAGCTGACTCACTGGAAAAGACTCTGATGCTGGGCAAGATTGAGGGCTGGAGAAGGGGAAGTCAGAGGATGAGATGGTTGGATGGCACCAATGACTCAATGGACATTAGTTTGACCATACTAGGGTAGACAATGAAGGTCAGCAAAACCTGGCATACTGCAGTCCATGGGGTCACAAAGAGTTAGATATGACTTAGCAACTGAACAACAATAATTAAATACGTGTAATTCACTGTGCGCAGTGGCTCAGTCCTGTCTGACTGTTTGTAACCCCATGGGCTATAGCCTGCCAGGTTCCTCTGTCCTTGAAATTTTCCAGGCAAAAATACTGGAGAAGGTTGCATTTCCTTTTCCAGGGTATCTTCCCAACCCAAGGATCAAACGTGCATCATTTGCATTGGCAGGAAGATTCTTTACCACTGGGACACCTCAGAAGCCCAATTCAATAATGCAATATGTTAGAAGAATTAGAAAAATGGCTAGCATGTAATAACTATTCAATAATATTAATTATTTCTATTATACTTTCTGAAATAAAAACTGTCCTCAATTACCAATGTCTGCTAAAGGCAAGAAAGAGAAGCTATTTATTTCACCTACTCTAGAATAATTCTAAAGAGAGGGAGACTGCTAGGAAGCTATCATATCCCTGGAAGGCATTATACAGATTATTAAAAATCATTTGCTTTGTTGTGGATAAGTATTAGTAACAAATGTATATGATTTTTGTTACTCTATTTTCCCAGAGTAGTAAAATAGCGACAAATTGTTTGGCCTTTTAGAAAAATCTCTAAGATTTTGCTTCCGTAGCCTCTATAAGAAATACTCATTTCTTTGTAAGTCCAGAAAGATAAAGAGGGTGCTGTGAATATCAATAATATGACCTTGGTCATTTTGGAACATTTTTAGTTTGAGATATCTTCAGTATGGAATAAAATCTAAATCTGGTTTGTAGAATAAGAAGAAATGAATGGACAAGATTGAAGATGACACAAGAATAAATGAAGTTAGTGAAAACTCTGGAAAAATAGAAAGAAAATAGTACAGGGGCAAAATGACCCATGAAAGACTTGCATTCATTTAAAAATATCACTTGTTGAAATCAATATATGGGATGGGCCAGTGACTGTTCCTGGATACCACAAGCCTGAGCTATAATAAGACAAAATCTATTCAATAGAAAAGTCAAAACAAAAGAGAATTTAACCTTGACATATTTGTTTCCCAATAAGAGGTAATTGGTATACAAGGATCATATTTTAAACAATGAGAAGTCAAATAGGAAACAGGTGAATTGAAAGTTTAGGTTATTATGAACTGACATCATATATAATTAGGCCCTGAAAGTAAAGTTTGTAGTATAAATTTTATTCTTTCAAATTTGAGGACTATAATTTATTATTTGATGTAATTGTAGTTATGCTGAAGTTAAAAACCAAACATGTCCCCAAACTTCTATTCAGCACTCCCTTCCCAGCAGGACTATGGCTACACACTCTCCTGAAAGGCTTGCTGGGAAAGCAGGAAGACCTATCTTGCAGAACCTGAATTCAAACCCTATTTCAAACATTTTAAATGATGTAGATTTGACATGTAATGATGGTCTTTCCGAGCCCCTGCATCCCTATTTGTATAATGGGGATTATGATCCACATCCCGCAGTCAGGTATAATTGAAGGCCCTCTTACAGAATAGGGGCTCAACAGATGTTGAGGGATGTTCTTTACACTGGTGAGCCATTTCCATGCAATCAAAATTGGAGAGCCTTAGAGTCCATTAAACCTGAGGCCTCAGGAAAATTAATAAGATACTCTAAACCTCAGGCCCCTCATCTGTAAAAATGGAGGTACTCACACTTCTATAGAAAAAGTATTATGGGTATTAAATAAGATAATTTTCATCATCCTCTATACTACATTCAAGGTCATTCAATCTCAAGACATTAAATATTTCCTTCATAAAAATCCTTCTAAAATATAAATACCCTTCAGAGTCTTATCTGCATGCATGAAACATACAGTCATCTGTATGCCACATAATGGCACGATTGTTTACCCACTTGTTTAAGCAAAAGCCACTTTTTCTTTCCTCAATCCACTCTCAAGGTTGGACATCACTATCTTCAAATTGCAATTTGCATTTAACCAGTTTTAGCATCTCTACTATTATAACATTACACCACTTGCTATAATGACCTCCCCACTGTTTACCCTTGCTCTTGCTCTTCCAATCTATTCCTCATATTATAGCCATGATATCTTCTTATAGCAGCCATCAGATCCCATTGCAATAGAACAAAATTAAAACCTCTTACTTGGCCTGTGAGTAAAGAAACAGGGTGCTTCAAATTAGTTGGGAGAGTCTTCATTGATGTGGATTGTCCTAAATTGCTCCAGCCTTCTATTCTCCATGTTCTTTTTATGCTGTGTTGATAGTGTCCTTTCCACTCTAAAAACTGTCCCAGTTCAAACAATAGATTTCATATTCTAACGATAATGTTTTAAGTGTCTTGAATCATGCCTACCTTTCTAGTCTTACCTCACTTCACCCCCTCTCCAATTCCAGCCTTTGGTCACTCTTTTCTAGCTACACAAATTTTCATTATACCCCAATGTAGTTCCTGATCTTTTACTTGCTGTCCCCACTGCATGCAGTATCTTGGTTTGTTTTTCTTCTCATTCAGCTCTTAGATCAAATAACACCAATAGAAATGCCATTCTTCCCCACTTTACCTAAATTGTGTGTTCCCTTTGTTTATTTCTTAATAACACCGCAATCAGATTATATGTTGTTTATTGTACATACATACAGTTTATCAATTTACTAACATAATTTTTCATTGTCCGTATCAAGCTCTCTTTTTATATCTCACTTACACAGTTGGCTTTGAGTTTTCTGGGGCTACTGATTTCATTTCTACTATCCTTCACAAAAGCCTTAGTCACCTGTCAGACACCTCTTATGAGTGAACTATTGCTTCTTCAGATATGGAAGAATAAAGAAAAGAAATGTACAGTGATACAATATTTACTTTATAGTTACAGACTCTCCTTTAGATTTGAGTAATATATATATATATATATTTTTTTTTTCCCCCTTTTGTCTTATATAGAGGTTGGGCATCCACAGAATGTTTGAGGAAATCTATTAGGAGTCTGGTAAAACTAAGATGCACAAAAAGAAATGATAAAATAAGCCTGCTGTTTAATAAAGGCTTTTATAGATGGATAGAAAAATACTGTCTGAGATATTTATAACATAGTTATAATGAAACCCTGCTCTAATAATTGAATAAGCCTCAGCAGTTTAGCTGAGGTTTGCAGCTATTCATTAAAAATGAGGGATTGAAGTGATTAAGAAGAGATTTCAAGGTTCTGATCAAGTTTTAAAAAGAAGATGAAAAGCATAAAATGAGTGTGTTGAGTAGAATAATGGCCTCATAATGATGGCCACATCCTAATTCCTGGAACCTGTAGATGAGATAATACTAAGGAGTTTGAGAAGGTGAGTTACCCTGAACTATACAGGTCATCCAATTAAATGCCATGGGCCCTTAAAAAGTGGAGACATCTTCTCAGTGATAGTCAGGGGAAGAAGTGCCAATGGAAGAATCATCAGAAAGAAGCAACATTTTTGGCTCCAAACAGGAAGGAAGGGCCTGAGCCAATAAACATGCTTAGTCTCTAAAAGCTGAGCATGGAAAGGCAAGGAGATGAAAGAATTCTTCCCTGCAGCCTCCAAATTGGAACACAGGCTTGCCAATACTGGGATTTTAGCCCAGCAAGATCCATGTCAGAAGTCTACAGAACTGAAAGTTTAAAAATGCAGTTTTAAACCACAAAAGTTATGGAATTTGTTACAAAACAATAAAAACAATTTAAGGAGGGAAATGATAGAATTTTAGTTTCTTCTTCTTTTTATTTTTGCTCTCGTATTGATTATGAGCAAGAAACTTTGACTCAGTCTATAAGCTTTGACCAACATCTTCTCATTTCCCAACCACTACTCCCTCAACCCATGATACCCTCCATTCTATTCTTTGTTTCTGTGAGTTTAACTCTTAGATTCCACAAGTATGTGAGATCATATAGCATCTGTCTTTCTCTGTCTGGCTATTTCACTTAGCATAACATCCTTCAAGTCATCCATGTTGTCACAAACATCTGAAATTCACTCTTTTATTTTTAAGGTGGAATAATATTCTATTTTGGACGTATGTGAATCACATTTTCTTTATGCACTCAACTGCTGACACCTTAGCTTGTTTCCATATCTTAGCTATTGTGAATAATCCTGCAATGAACACGGGAGTGTAGATATCTCTTAGAGGTAGGGATTTTCATTCCTTTGCATATATACCAAGAAGTGACCATGTGGTAGTCTTATTTTTATTATTTTGAAGACCCTCCATTCTGTTTTTATAAAGGCTGAATCAATTTCCATTTCCACCAACAGTATATCAGGGTTTCCTTTTCTCCATGTTCTTATCAATGGTTAACTTTTGTCTTCTTTGACAATAGCTATTCTAGCAGGTATGAGGTGATATTGTATCTTTGATCTGCCTTTTTCTGATGATTAATGATACTGAGTATTTTTTCAAATATACCTTTGGACATTTGCATGTCTCCTGTGGCGGGAGGAATGTCTATTGTTCTTCCCTTATATTTATTTGAATTATTTCCTCTATTGAGTTATAAAGTTATATACAGACAGATGTATGATTTGAAAATAATTTCTTTCATTCATAGATCACCTTTTCAGTTCTTGGATTTTTTTCTTTGATATGCAGAAACTTTTTAACTTGCTGTAGTTTCATTTGTCTATTTTTGCTTTTGTTTCTTACGCTTTTCATGTCAGATTAAAAAAAAAAATCATTACCAAGATCAATGTCAAGGAGACTTTTCTCCATGCTTTCTTCTAGGACTTGAATGATTTTCAGTCTTATGTTCAAGTCTATAATCCATTTTTGAGTTGATTTTTGTGTATGGTATAAGATTGTAATACAGCTTCATTCTTTTGTATATGACTATCAGTTTTCCCAACATTGAAAAGCCTGTTCTATCCTCACTGTATGTTTTTGACTTCTGAGTTGTAAATTAATTGTATAATTATATTGTTGTTGGTGGTGTTGTTCAGTCACCCAGTCATGTCCTACTCTTTGTGACCCCATGGACTGCGGCATATCAGGCCTCCCATCCCCCCACCATTTCCAGAAGTTTACCCAAGTTTATGTTCATTGCATCAGTGATGCCATGCAATTGTCTCATCCTCTGATGCTCTCTTTTATGTCTGTCCTAAATCTTTCCCAGTATCAGAGTATTTTCCAGTGAGTCAGGTGTTTGTATCAGTTCAGTTCAGTTCAGTCACTCAGTCTTGTCTGACTCTTTGTGACCCCATGAACCGCAGTACGCCAGGCCCCCCAGTCCATCACCAACTCCCAGAGTCCACCCAAACCCACCGGCATCTTCTGTCATCCCCTTCTCCTCCTGCCCTCAATCTTTCCCAGGATCAGGGTCTTTTCCAATGAGTCAGCTCTTCATATCAGTTTGCCAAAGTATTGAAGTTTCAGCTTCAACATGGGTCCTTCCAGTGAACACCCAGGGCTGATCTCCTTAGGATGGACTGGTTGGATCTCCTCACAGTCCAAGGGACTCTCAAGAGTCTTCTCCAATACCACAGTTCAAAAGCATCAATTCTTTGGCGCCCAGCTTTCTTTATAGTCCAACTCTTACATCCATACATGACCAGTGGCAAAACCATAGCCTCGACTAGACAGACTTTTGTTGACAAAGTAATGTCTCTGCTCTTTAATATGCTGTCTAGGTTGTGGACCAGATGTCATGATCTTAGTTTTCTGAATGTTGAGCTTTAAGCCACCTTTTTCACTCTCCTTTTTCACTTTCATCAAATGGCTTTTTAGCTCCTCTTCACTTTCTGCCATAATATTGGTGTCATCTGTATATCTGAGGTTATTGATATTTCTTCCGGCAATCTTGATTCCAGCTTGTGCTTCATCCAGCCCAACATTTTGTATGATGCACTCTGCGTATAAGTTAAATAAGCAGAGTGACAATATACAACCTTGACATACTCCTTTTCCTATTTGGAACCAGTCTATTGTTCCATGTCCAGTTTGCATCAGGTGACCAAAATTCTGGAGTTTCAACTTCAGGATTAGTTCTTCCAATGAATTTTCTGGGTTGATTTCCTTATAGCTGACTAGTTTGGTCTCCTCACTGTCCAAGGGACTTCCAGGAGTCTTCTCTAGCACCACAGGTTGAAGGTATCAATTCTTTGGTGCTCAGCCTTCTTTACTGTCAAGCTCTCACAATCAAACATGACCACTGGGAAAACTATACCCTTGACTATATTTCCCTTTGTTTACAGAGTGATACATGGATTTATTTCTGGGCTCCCTGTTCTTTTCCATTGATCTATGTGTCTGTTTTTATGTCTATAACATAATTTTTAGATTATGGTTGCTTTGTCATATACTTTTAAATCAGAAAGTGTAATGCCTGCAGCATTGCTCTTCTTTCTCAACATTGCTTTGGCTATTTGTGGTTATTTGTGGTTCCATACATATTTTGAGATTTTTTTTCCATTCCTATGAAAAATACCTTTGGGATTTTGAAAGGGATCACACTGAATCCATATATTGCATTGAGGATACTTCCACAATATTAGTTCTTCCAATCCATGACCATAAAATATCTTCAAATTTATTTGTGTATTTTAAAATTGCTTTCATCTTCTTAAGTTTTTAATCTATAGTTCTTTCATCTCCTTGGTTAACTTTATTCTTAAGTGTTATATTCTTTTTAATGTAATTAACAGTGGATTGTTTCTTAATTTACCTGCTTATACTATACAGAAACACAACTGATTTTTTTTCCTCTAGTTTTCTGTGAGCAGAATAAATGTAAGCCCTGGAGGTCAGTGACTATTCCATTCACAATTTTGTTCCTAGGCTCTAGTATGTGTTCTTGCACATATTTGGATCAATATATCTGCCTACAGCCTATTCCTGAGTAAGCTTTCATTAATAGCCTGTTACTAGAAAAATGTCACTGTCAACTAACCTAGGAGGCATTCAGGAGGTCAGGAGTTGTGTTGGGACAGAGACTTGACTGCATTACTTTCTATCTACACAGTCAGTGAAAGAGTGGGACTCAGGACCTAACCCCAGACCATCCTGGCATAAATTCCTATGCCTACCATTCATCTGGGATCACATGCCTGCTTCAGTGCCACCAAAATTTAAATCTTCACAGCAAATTATTTTTTCCTACCAATGAGCTAAAGTCTTACAGTGTCCTAGGATTCTTACAAGCCCTAAGAGGCCACTGTACAATCATAATAGCTAAGTGTATCCATTTATATTGGAGAATTAAGCAGAGACATTTTAGATCACACTTACGTGGGGACAAAAATAAAGAAATTTGTGGTGTGATTGCTTACATGAGAAAGATCCAAGAAAACTTGTCACATTTCTTCTTATAACTTTTCTTGGATATTTTTAAAGTCATTCTGAGTCAGGATACATACTGTATCTGTGACTGTTAATCATCATGAATCCTTACAAAGCCTGATGTGCTGCTTCAGTCCTCTTGAATCAGAACATTTCGATTTTTTTGTCTAATTCATTGTTAATAATTCAGTAGAAATTGACTTATCAATGTAAAACTTTTCTTTGAGTTTCATAGAAATTATACCCAACAACTGAAGAAAATTCTGAATTATATTTCTAAATTTGATTTCTTCCATTCATTGATGGAAATATATCAAATGTCCAGAAATATATCAAGATGCTCAGACTGGCTTTTTAATGAGAGCAAGGATTAGTGCTCTTCTCTGGTTCTGTCATATTGCCACAACTCACAAGGGAACCATTTCTTCAGTGTGTAATGCCTATGCTGGTTCAATCTTTCTTCAGTTACTTGTTAATTAACTTCACAGAATATAGCTTTTCTGGTACTCTTTAACCTTCCTCACATCATTTTCTCTCTCTCCACCCCAAAGTTCAGCATTTCTTGAAGAGGCTAAGATGTTTGATTAGTTTAACAAAGTTCTTGCTAACACACTTTCTAGAAAGTATTCCAGGTATGGGGTTATTAAGAGTAAATATATGTAACAAATATTAAGCCAACAAATTGCAAATAAAATTTCACAAGCCACTCAAAACTCATACTTATGATTATTTTTCTATGTTCCCTAGTGAATTAAGAATGATTGTTCTTCACTTAGACTTTTCACTGATTTTTGTTGCCTGTGATGTGAGGCAGTATTGATCGGGTCGAAGAAAATGAAAAGAGAGAAGCTCCTGTGAGCTTGTTAGAAAAGCAGAAACTCTAACATCAGTCAGAACCTGTATTTAAATAGGATTATCAGATGATACATAATCATGTCAAACTTTGAGAAACACTGCTCTAGAATACAATGCACTCAAACTAGCAGTAGCAGAAATAATTCTTTGGAAACAATGTGACCATCATGTTTTTCAGTCTTATTTTTCTCAAAACTAAAGGAAACAGCTTTTTTCAATTTTATCATTTCACTGTTTTGCCTTTATCTTCTGAACTACCTGGTTTGTTCCTTCATTTTCAATCTTTCCAGCTGGGCTCTGGTCAGACTAATAGTGATTATAGTAATAATAGCATAACCATAATGATGATGGTAATTATTATGATGATGACAATAGAATGCTTCCTCCATCATCTGTGACTTAAGTGGCAGAGATACTTGCTAATTCTGAAACAAAGATGTAACTTCTCTGCAGCCTTCTCGGGATGTTGTTGCTAATTCCACCCTAGCTGTTATATGTCAGAATCTTGAGAATACTCTCAATTACTTTTTGCTTTGAGATATAGTTTTGATAAAACTCTTCTTTCACTCTGGCGCTCGTCATTTGAGGCTTATGACATCAGGCTAGTCAGTCATTCCTTCTTCTGACTGGTAGTCTTCTCTTCTTTACTCTCAGTCACTTTTTCTTCCTCTTCTAAGGCTTCAAAACTGAATCTCTGTCTTCACTGATGTTTAGAATTCTGTCATCCACATGACTCAGCAGCAGCATTATTTAACCTCAATTTTAATAACTTTCATATCCACATTTTTAAAATCTTTCTTTCTTTGAAAGGACTGAACCTTGGCATTACCCAAGATTATTACAACTCTGCAGCCAGTATATATATATTTTTAATGACTGTATTATATTAGAAAAATCATAAAAAATGTTTTCTCACATGTCTCTTTCAATTCTGGTTTCCTCAGTGTGTATGCTCAACAGTGGGATTGCTGGGTCATAAGGCAGTTCTGTTTCCAGTTTTTAAGGAATCTCCACACTGTTCTTCATAGTGGCTGTACTAGTTTGTATTCCTACCAACAGTGTATGAGGGTTCCCTTTTCTCACACCCTATCCAGCATTTATTACTTGTAGACTTTTGGATCTCAGTCATTCTGACTGGTGTGAAATGGTACCTCACTGTGGTTTTGATTTACATTTCTCTGATAATGAGTGATGTTGGGCATCTTTTCATGTGTTTGTTAGCCATCCATATGTCTTCTTTGGAGAAATGTCTATTTAGTTTTTTGGTCCATTTTTTGATTGGGTCGTTTATTTTTCTGGAGTTGAGCTGCATAAGTTGCTGGTGTATTTTTGAGATTAGTCGTTTGTCAGTTGCTTCATTGGCTATTATTTTCTTCCATTCTGAAGGCTGTCTTTTCACCTTGCTTATAGTTTTCTTTGTTGTGCAGAAGCTTTTAAGTTTAATTAGATCCCATTTGTTTATTTTTGCTTGCTTTTATTTCCAATATTCTGGGAGGTGGGTCATAGAGTATCCTGCTATGATTTATGTTGCAGAGTGTTTTGTCTATGTTCTCCTCTAGGAGTTTTATAGTTTCTGCTCTTATGTTTAGATCTTTAGTTCATTTTGAGTTTATTTTTGTGTATGATGTTAGAAAGTATTCTAGTTTCATTCTTTTACAAGTGGTTGACCAGTTTTCCCATCACCATTTCTTAAAGAGATTGTCTTTAATCCATTGGATATTCTTGCCTCCTTTGTCAAAGATAAGGTGTCTATAGGTGTGTGGATTTCCATAGGTGTGTGGATTTATCTCTGGAGTTTCTATTTTTTTCCATTGATATATATTTCTGTCTTTGTGCCAGTACTATGCTGTCTTGAGGACTGTGGCTTTGTAGTAGAGCCTGAAGTCAGGCAGGTTGATTCCTCCAGTTCCATTCTTCTTTCTCAAGATTGCTTTGGCTATTCGAGGTTTTTTGTATTTCCATACAAATTGTGCAATTATTTGTTCTAGCTCTGTGAAAAATACCATTGGTAGCTTTTAGAGATCGCATTGAATATATAGATTGCTTTGGGTAGTATACTCATTTTCACTATATTGATTCTTCTGATCCATGAACATGGTATATTTCTCCATCTATTAGTGTCTTTTGATTTCTTTCACCAGTGTTTTATAGTTTTCTATATATAGGTCTTTAGTTTCTTTAGGTAGATATATTCCTAAGTATTTTTATTTTTTTCATTGCAATGGTGAATGAAATTGTTTCATTAATTTCTCATTTTATTTTATCATTATTAGTGTATAGGAATGCAGGGATTTCTGCATGTTGATTTTATATCCTGCAACTTTACTATATTCATTGATTAGCTCTAGTAATTGATCTGGTGGAGTCTTTAGGGTTTTCTATGTAGAGGATCATGTCTTCTGCAAAGAGTGAGAGTTTTATTTCTTATTTTCCTATTTGGATTCCTTTTATTTCTTTTTCTGCTCTGATTGCTGTGGCCAAAACTTCCAAAACTATGTTGAACAGTAGTGGTGAAATTGGGCACCCTTGTCTTGTTCCTGACTTTAGGGGAAATGTTTTTATTTTTTCACCATTGAGGATAATGTTTGCTGTGGGTTTGTCATATATACCTTTTATTATGTTGAGGTATGTTCCTTCTATTCTTGCTTTCTGGGGAGTTTTTTTTTTTTTTTTTTTTTGTCTATCATAAATGGATGTTGAATTTTGTCAAAGGCTTTCTCTGCATCTATTAAGATAATCATATGGTCTTTATTTTTCAATTTGTTAATGTGGTGAATTACATTGATTGATTTGTGGATACTGAAGAATCCTTGCATCCCTGGGATAAAGCCCACTTGGTCATGGCATATGATCTTTTTAATGTGTTGTTCGATTCTAATTGCTAGAATTTTGTTAAGGATTTTTGCATCTATGTTCATCAGTGATATTGACCTGTAGTTTTCTTTTTTTATGGCATCTTTGTCAGGTTTTAGTATTAGGGTGATAGTGGCCTCATAGAATGAGTTTGGAAGTTTACTTTCCTCTGCAATTTTCTGGAAGAGTTTGAGTAGGATAGATGTTAGCTCTTCTCTAAATTTTTGGTAGAATTCATCTGTGAAGCCGTCTGGACCTGGGCTTTTGTTTGCTGGAAGATTTCTGATTACAGTTTCAATTTATGTGCTTGTGATGGGTCTATTAAGATTTTCTATTTCTTTCTGGTTCAGTTTCGGAAAGTTGTACTTTTCTAAGAATTTGTCCATTTCTTCCACGTTGTCCATTTTATTGGCATATAATTTCTGATAGTAGTCTCTTATGATCCTTTGTATTTCCGTGTTGTCTGGTGTGATCTCTGCATATTCGTTTCTAATTTTATTGATTTGATTTTTCTCCCTTTGTTTCTTGATGAGTCTGGCTAATGATTTGTCAATATTATTTATCCTTTCAAAGAACCAGCTTTTGGCTTTGTTGATTTTTACTATGGTCAGTTTTGTTTCTTTTGCACTTATCTCTGCTGCAATGTTCATTGCAGCACTGTTTATAATAGCCAGGACATGGAAGCAATGTAGATGTCTATCAGCAGATGAATAAATAAGAAAGCTGTGGTACATATACAAAATAAAGTATTACTCAGTCATTAAAAAGAATTCATTTGAATCAGTTCTAATGAGGTGAATGAAACTGGAGCCTATTATACAGAGTGAAGTAAGCCAGAAAGAAAAACACCAATACAGTATACTAACACACATATATGTGGAATTTAGAAAGATGGTAACAATAACCCTGTATACGAGACAGCAAAAGAGACACAGACGTATAGAGCAGTCTTTTGGACTCTGTGGGAGAGGGAGATGGTGGGATGATTTGGGAGAATGACATTGAAACATGTATAATATCATGTATGAAATGACTCGCCAGTCCAGGTTTGATGCATGATACTGGTTGGGGCTAGTGCACTGGGATGATCCAAAGGGATGGTACAGGGAGGAAGGAGGGAGGAAAGTTTAGAATAGGGAACACATGTATACCTGTGGCAGATTCATGTTGATGTATGGCAAAACCAATACAATATTGTAAAGTAATTAACCTCCAATTAAAATAAATAGATTTATATAAAAATAAAAGGTATGAGAAATAAAAAAAGTTTTCTCTATTTCCAAAGTCCAACATTATTATCATTTTCTTGCAAAAACTTTAACATATTTTAATCCTCTCCTTTTATCATACATCTTTGTAAGACCCCAGTTCTGCTTGACCCAACTTTGTGTCTTCCCATCATCTACATCTAAACAAGTGAACACAGGTAGGCAGGACTGCCCTAGGCTGCCTGGTTTCACTTTAAATTCATTACCACAGTCTTCAAACAGTAATTCAATGGCTCTTAAATTCTACATATTGTTTCACCTTCTGAGAAAACAAGTTTTATAACTTCTTGTCTTTGCTCAGTATTCTTGCATTTTTCCTCTGCCTCACTCTCATCTGATCACCTGACCAAGATAAGAATGATAAAATAAATGTATTAGGAAAAGAACCATATTATATTCCAATCTCAGACTTAAGAAAATACCTGAGAGTTACTTAATACTGATTTGTGCCTGACACTTCATACATCATCTCACGGTATCCTTACAACAAACTTAAATGGTAGTTTTCTTATTATTGCCGGTAAGGAAGCTGAGTAACAGTGAGATTAAATGACTAACTGTGGTTATGGTGGAGCTTGGAGACAAGCCAAGTAAATCTTCAATCTGCTTCCAAATCATAAACTGATATTCACAGGCTTGTTTTATTGCTATAACCTATTGATACTCAGAACAGTTTGTGCTAGAACGTACTTTGTGAGGTTTGAATAATAACTATATTAACATTATCACAAAATAGTAATTATCATTAATGTGCTTCTGTTCAAAGTATACTAGACTTTGTCAGGAGTTCATAGTTCTAGTCTCTGCTATGAAATTGGTAAACTTTCATTTGGAGCAATTCTCTTGTTACCACTGGGACCGGGACTTAATTGTATTTTTTTTTCTTTTTAAATGGCTAGCTGGTGAGAAGTTATTGTATAACACAAGGAGCCCAATATGGTGCTCTATGATTATCTAGAAGGATGGGATGGTGGGAGAAGAGGGAGACTCAGGAAGGAGGAGATATATGTGTAACTATGGATGATTTGCATTGTTGTGTAGCAGAAAGCAACACAAAGTTGGAAATTTTTGTAAAAAATAAAATTAAAAAAACTTAAAAAAAAAAAGAACACTAAGAGGATTGAATAAGCATCAAGTAGCCTTTAGGCTCTAACACATTAAGATTTTAACATCTTGTGCCTATCCATTTCTGGTTATTTAATGAATTAAAGAAAATTGAAAAATCTTAATGCTCCATTCATTGAAATCTTGGGTCTGTATCCCTGAGTCTGGAATCTCTGCAAGCTCTGTGAGTACTGTGACAGTAAAAATATGGCAAAAGTTATATTGCTTCTCTTCCTACTTCTTGGAGTACTCAGAGTTGAAGATCTAAGTTTCTATGTTAGAAGTGTGACAGTCCTGCTGCATAGACCACCTGAGAGACCCTGAGAATTCAGTGATAGAGCTCTTACAGGGCCACTACTTATGCCAAGGCTCCAGAAATGTGAGTGAAACAATCTTGGATCCTCCAAGCCAGGTCAACTGCCAATGGGGCACCAAGCAGTAACTACATTTGGTGTCATTTAGAACAAAAAATAATCATCCAGCTAAGTGGACTTGAATTATTGGCCTACAGGTTATGACTGAAGTATAAAGATTTTCATTTTAAGCTACCAAGTTTGGTGTGCTTGTAATGTAATGGATAACTAGAACAAATCTCAGTTCTATTTATGAGTTTAGATTGTTGAGTTTGTTTTCTTGCCCAGAAAAAGTGCAAAAGTATAACAACTGCAAAATGAGTGATTGTATCTTCTACAGATTAAAAGGAAGAAAAAAAATATAGTTAGAATGTTAGATTCTAAGTGTTTCTACATACCTTGGCCCAATTAAGAGATTCCTGAAATGAGAACAAAAAGGAAACCCAACCAACATTGAATTAAGGTGCTGACAGAGCCAAAATACATCTCATAATTAGGGCCATCTCTTTGGAGGTTGGTCTGGGAGCAAAACACCTCCACACCAAGTCTAGTATTTGCTGAAGCAGCATAAACAACAAAATTTATTCTTTTCTGTCCCTCACTTAATCACTGAATGTTTTTGTTTCTCTAACTTAGAAAATAAACTCTATTCTGATGGTGGCAGCCTAAATTGGAGGAAATGTGTAGGTCTCACTAAGGGACTATATGGCAATTAATTACATGTAACCAGTGAAACTAATTAATGAAATATTAAAACTGCCTAATGGAATACTTCATAGAGAATAAATTTGGTAATTACAAGACTAGCTCTCTTTATCTATTGTATAATGCTTCAATGAGTCAATATCCCCAAGAAGTGAAAATTAATAAAATCTGATGTGCATCGATGAGTAGTACTTGCAGAAGACTGAAAAGCCAAACATATCTGACAGCTACACCATAGGAGGAATATGCCGAGAGATGATTACAGGAACTGCAGGCTCTGGAGAAGCTGTTTCCTCTGTATAGCTTACTCCCAAGTAGGCCCACAGCCTAATGCCTGGTAGTAAACTTGAGGCTACTTTGATCATCCAGATCAGCACTTGGCAAGAAAACAGAAGAGAGCAGGACCGGATGGGGCTATTGGCACATCTTCATTGGTCTGTAACTATGTCTGACTGTGAAGATTTTCTAAGGATGGCATTCTCTTTTCTTCATCTTCCAAATCTCTCTCAATTTGTCTTTTAGCCAGTTGTAACTCAGAATCTGATTGGGTATGGGATTCAAATGACCATTATATCTACTACTACAGGCAGGAATCCCTCAGAAGAAATGGAGTAGCCATCATGGTCAACAAAAGAGTCGAAAATGCAGTACTTGGATGCAATCTCAAAAATGACAGAATGGTCTCTGTTCGTTTCCAAGGCAAACCATTCAATATTATAGTTATCCAAGTCTGTGCCCCAACCAGTAATGCTGAAGAAGCTGAAGTTGAACGGTTCTATGAAAATATACAAGACGTTTTAGAACTAACACTCAAAAGAGATGTCCTTTTCATTATAGGGGACTGGAATGCAAAAGTAGGAAGTCAAGAAACATCTGGAGTAACAAGCATATTTGGCCTTGGAATGCAGAATGAAGCAGGGCAAAGACTAATAGAGTTTTGCCAAGAAAATGCACTGGTCATAGCAAACACCCTCTTCCAACAACACAAGAGAAGACTCTATACATGGACATCACCAGATGGTCAACACCAAAATCAGATTGATTATATTCTATGCAGCCAAAGATGGAGAAACTCTATACAGTCAACAAAAACAAGACCAGTAGCTGACTGTGGCTCAGATCATGAACCTATTGTTACCAAATTCAGACTCAAATGGAAGAAAGTAGGGAAAACTGTTAGACAATTCAGGTATGACCTAAATCAAATCCCTTATGATTATACAGTGGAAGTGAGAAATAGATTTAAGGGCCTAGATCTGATAGATAAAGTGCCTGATGAACTATGGAATGAGGTTCGCGACACTGTAAGGGAAACAGGGATCAAGACCTTCCCCAAGGAAAAGAAATGCAAAAAGCAAAATGGCTGTCTAGGGAGACCTTACAAATAGCTGTGAAAAGAAGAAAGGCAAAAGCAAAGGAGAAAAGGAAAGATATAAACATCTGAATGCAGAATTCCAGAGAATAGTAAGAAAAGATAAGAAAGCCTTGTTCAAGAATCAATGCAAAGAAATAGAGGAACAGAACAGAATGGGAAAGACTAGAGATCTCGTCAAGAAAATTAGAGATAGCAAGGGAACATTTCATGCAAAGATGGGCTCGATAAAGGACAGAAATGGTATGGACCTAACAGAAGCAGAAGATATTAAGAAGAGGTGGCAAGAATACACAGAAGACCTGTACAAAAAGATCTTCAAGACCCAGATAATCATGATGGTGTGATCATTCATCTAGAGCCAGACATCCTGGAATGTGAAGTCAAGTGGACCTTAGAAAGCATCACTAAAAACAAAGCTAGTGGAGGTGATGGCATTCCAGTTGAGCTGTTTCAAATCCTGAAAGATGATGATGTGAAAGTGCTGCACGCAATATGCCAGCACATTTGGAAAACTCAGCAGTGGCCACAGGACTGGAAAAGGTCAGATTTCATTCCAATCTCAAAGAAATGCCTTGCCAAAGAATGCTCAGACTATCACACAATTGCACTCATCTCATATGCCAGTAAAGTAATGCTCAAAATTCTCCAAGCCAGGCTTTAGCAATATGTGAACCGTGAACTTCCTGATGTTCAAGCTGGTTTTAGAAAAGGCAGAGGAACAAGAGATCAAATTGCCAACATCTGCTGGATCATTGAAAAAGCAAGAGAGTTCCAGGAAAACATCTATTTCTGCTTTATTGACTATGCCAAAGCCTTTGACTGTGTGGATCACAATCAACTGTGGAAAATTCTGAAAGAGATTGGAATACCAGACCACCTGACCTGCCTCTTGAGAAACCTGTATGCAAGTCAGGAAGCAACAGTTAGAACTGAATATGGAACAACAGACTGTTTTCAAATAGGAAAAGGAGTATGTCCAGGCTGTATATTGTCACCCTGCTTATTTAACTTATACGCAGAGTACATCATGAGAAATGCTGGACTGGAAGAAACACAAGTTGGAATGAAGATTGCCAGGAGAAATATCAATAACCTCAGATATGCAGATGACACCACCCTTAAGGCAGAAAGTGAAGAGGAACGAAAAAGTTTCCTGATGAAAGTGAAAGTGGAGAGTGAAAAAGTTGGCTTAAAGCTCAACATTCAGAAAATGAAGATCATGGCATCTGGTCCCATCACTTCATGGGAAATAGGGAAACAGTGAAAACAGTGCCACACTTTATTTTTTGGAGGCTCCAAAATCACTGCAGATGATGATTGCAGCCATCAAATTAAAAGATGCTTACTCCTTGGAAGAAAAGTTATGACCAACCTAGATAGTATATTCAAAAGTAGAGACATTACTTTGCTGACTAAGTTCCTTCTAGTCAAGGCTGAGGTTTTTCCTGTGGTTATGTATGGATGTGAGAGTTGGACTGTGAAGAAGGCAGAGCACCGAAGAATTGATGCTTTTGAAATGTGGTGTTGGAGAACACTTTTGAGAGTCCCTTGGACTGCAAGTCCCTTGGGATTCTGGGAAAGTGTTTCCCAGCTTGAGTTGAGTTCAGTTCAGTTCAGTCACTCAGTCGTGTCTGACTCTTTGCAACCCTATGATCACAGCACGCCAGATCTCCCTGTCCATCACCAACTCCCGGAGTTCATTCAGACTCATGTCCATCGAGTCAGTGATGCCATCCAGCTATCTCATCCGCTGTCATCCTTTCTTCTTGCCATTCTTTGGAACTATGCATTCAGATGCTTATATCTTTCCTTTTCTCCTTTGTTTTTCACCTCTCTTCTTTTCATAGCTATTTGTAAGGCCTCCCCAGACAGCCATTTTGCTTTTTTTGCATTTCTTTTCCATGGGGAAGGTCTTGATCCCTGTTTCCTTACAATGTCAAGAACCTCATTCCATAGTTCATCCGGCGCTTTATCTATCAGATCTAGGCCCTTAAATCTATTTCTTACTTCCACTGTATAATTATAAGGGATTTGATTTAGGTCATACCTGAATGGTCTAGCAGATTTCCCTACTTTCTTCCATTTGAGTCTTCCATTTGGTAATATGGAGTTCATGAACTGAGCCACAGTCAGCTACTGGTTTCATTTTTGTTGACTGTATAGAACTTTTTCCATCTTTGGCTGCATAGAATATAATCAGTCTGATTTTGGTGTTGACCATCTGGTGATTTCCATGTGTAGAGTCTTTTCTTGTGTTGTTGGAAGAGGGTGTTTGCTATGACCAGTGCATTTTCTTGGCAAAACTCTATTAGTCTTTGCCCTGCTTCATTCTGCATTCCAAGGCCAAATTTGCTTGTTACTCCAGATGTTTCTTGACTTCCTACTTTTGCATTTCAGTCCCCTATAATGAAAAGGACAACTTCAGCTTCTTTAGCTTTACTGGTTGGGGCATAGACTTGGATTACCGTGATGTTGAATGGTTTGCCTTGGAGATGAACAGAGTTCATTCTGTCATTTTTGAGATTGCATCCAAGTACTGCATTTTGGACTCTTTTGTTGACCGTGATGGCTACTCCATTTCTCCTGAGGGAATCCTGTCCGCGGTAGTAGATATAGTGGTCATCTGAGTTAAATTCACCCATTCCAGTCCATTTCAGCTTGCTGATTCTTAGAATGTTGATGTTCAGTCTTGCCATCTCTTGTTTGACCACTTTCAATTTGCCTTGATTCATGGACCTGGCATTCCAGGTTCCTATGCAGTATTGCTCTTTATAGCATCAGACCTTGTTTCTATCACCAGTCACATCCACAACTGGGTATTGTTTTTTACTTTGGCTCCATCCCTTCATTCTTTTTGGAGTTATTTCTCCACTGATATCCAGTAGCATATTGGGCACCTACTGACCTGGGGAGTTCCTCTTTCAGTATCCTATCATTTTGCCTTTTCATACTGTTCATGGGGTTCTCAAGGCAAGAATACTGAAGTGGTTTATCATTCCCTTCTTCAGTGGACCACGTTCTGTCAGACCTATCCACCCTGACCCACCCATCTTGGGATGCCCCATGGGCATGGCTTGGTTTCACTGAGTTAGATAAGTCTGTGATCCTAGTGTGATTATATTGACTAGTTTTCTGTGAGTATGGTTTCAGTGTGTCTGCCCTCTGATGCCCTCCTGCAACACCTACCATCTTACTTGTGTTTCTCTTACCTTGGGCGTGGGGTATCTTTTCACGGCTGCTCCAGCAAAGCGCAGCCGCTGCTCCTTACCTTGGATGATTGATATCTCCTCACCACCGCCCTTCCTGACCTTCAAAGTGGGATAGCTTCTCTAGGTTCTCCTGCGCCCACGCAGCCTCCACTCCTTGGACGTGGAGTCCAGTTAATATCAAATAGTCCGGAATCATGTGGCATATACAGATTAGGGAGCTTGATATTTTCTGCCTGAAACAGTTAATATTTCAGGGCCTTCTTTCCACTCTCATTCTATACAGAATGCTACAAATGAAAATTAGAGAGAGAAGCGACCAGCCAGATTTACATGCTTAAGCTAAAGGACACATTTACATGTTTATGATATCTGCTGGCATCATGAAGACAATCAGTATATTACACCATACATAAAGTACAAGCATAAATCTTCATTAAAGTTTATGCAGATTACAACTTCATTAAGAATTATATTTTCTCCCATGTTATCACTCTTCTTTACTTTGGAACTGTAGTCCCTAAACTCATAGAGGTTTTATGAAGAGAAAAGAGAGCAAAAATGTTTCAAACTTGAGAATTTCACCTTCAATTTGGAAGTGTCTGTGCTCAGGAAGATTTGATCTTTGTTTTCATTTGGTGACTTGATAATCTTTTAGGTTGTTGGGATTTTGCTACACTTGTTTTTAGCACTTATTTTTAAACTTGCACTTGTTTTTAGCCTGGAATATAGACAGGTAAATTTTGACTTCAAAATGTCACCTTATAACATTATCTAGATCAGACCATTAAAAACACTATACACAGCCTAATATATCTATCTACTTAAGAGACGTGCCTTCAGAATATAAGAGGACCATAGTAGTTTCTCAGGGAATACAGAAGGGAAGCAAAAACCAGTTCTGGCTGGACTGTTGAATTTGCCAATGGATTGTGGTTGAGCTTGTTTAAAATATTTTTGATTGGTTCAGCAAAACATTACTTATATTAAACCTAACGACAACACTGAAAGTGCAAATTTATGAAAGAAGCCAAAAGTTTAGAATTGTTTTAAAAAGTGACACTGACTGATAAAGAGAGGTTATTTTAAGGGTTTTGAAGAAGATCTATGGGACAGCTAGAGAATATTTACATAAAAATATGGTAATTTCAGACAGGCATAAATACATTTAATTTTTAGATATTGTGCAGCTTTTGTCCCTTTAAAGCACTCTGAATTCTGTTGATCCATTTGGATATAAAGGACACTCTTTGCATCTCCCTCCACTTCTAAGTCAGACGTGGAGTTGCACTGACATGGACCATAAGTGTTTTGCTACCTTCTTGGTTTTAGGGACAAAGCATTTCCTTATCTTCAATTACATCTTCACTGGATTCAGGATATTCATGATATCTATTCCACTTTATATTAAGACAGAATGTAAATCTTCCTAAAGGAAGTAGACTCATCTTTTAAAGCCTTGCCCTTAGCTACAGAGTGATTCAAGCAGAGACAGTAACTCCCTTACCAGTGATCCTTAATTTTGACTTACAGATTTTGGCTCTATAGAAGACATTTCTGTGTCTGTGTTCAGGCAGTCCCAGGCTTCCCTGATGAGACTGATAGAAAAGGCATTGACTTGCATCAGTTGTGATGATAGGTTTTATGACTGGACTGAGATCAGAAATTCATTTTACAGACCACTGAACAATTGCTAAATGCTTGCTCACCTCAGTTTCCAACCATTCACTAATAATTTTAGTCCTGGGGTGGATTTTATGAAAACTGGTCAAATGCCACAAGAGTGGAAATTTGAATTATAGGATAAAGAAGGATGATTTTGTGATTTTGCTTTAACAGGTGACCTCATTGTCCTCTAAATTTTCTTTTCAACCTGTTTGTTGTGAAATATCTATTAATCCATAAAAACAGCTAACTTAACAAATTAACACTCTCACTGCCATTTTAAATGAAGAACTTTGCAATGGATTTGAATAAAAATTAATGTACCATATTTTGTCTTTTCTCTGGTATTCTAGTACATGTTTAGATTGTTAAAATAGCCTTCTATTGCAAACTTTGAATAGAAATACAATATCTTTAAATACAATATCTGTTTTAAATAATTGTGAAACTCCAATGCTTTGGCCACCTCATGTGAATAGTTGACTCATTGGAAAAGACTCTGATGCTGGGAGGGATTGAGGGCAGGAGGAAAAGGGGATGAAAAAGGATGAGATGGCTGGATGACATCACCGACTCGATGGACATGAGTTTGAGTGAACTCCGGGAATTGGTGATGGACAGGGAGGCCTGACATGCTGTGATTCATGGGGTCACAAAGAGTCGGACAGGACTGAGTGACTGAACTGAACTACTTATCATCCAGTTTTGTAGTCTGTACCATGAATTTTGACCTGTGTGAATCATAAGATGACCACTAGCTAAATTTGAATTACAAAAGTATGTTGAAGTTACTGATGGTAGTCTAAATTGTTCCCTAAATTTCATTGGTTTCGAGAGCAAGAAAGTTGTCTTTTTCTTGTGTATCAGAGTGGGAATTTCATGTTGGTTCTATGTCCATACTGCCACACAGCTACATACAGTGTTTGTCATATAAGACATTAACTTCAATAAGCTAAAAAAGGGTAGAATTGTGATGGGTATATGTGAAAGATTATAGGTATATTTTAGAAGAAAGAAAGGAATTAAGAACAAGAAAATTCACAGATGGGAGAATGTGGATATAAGGGACTCCCTTGTTAGGACTGTTGATTCCAGGTGATGGAAATTTAACTTCAAGTGACTAAAACAGGAAAGAGAATGTGTTGGCTTACAAATTCAAAATGTCGAGAGATAGATTGGATTCAGATGTGGCCTAACACAGGCCCTCAAAAAGTAAGTTAGGGCTCATTCTTCCTCTATCCTGCTTTGCTCTTTGTTAGCTTCATTTTTAGCAGGCTTCCTGCTCATTGCTACCTTCACAGGGCTGGGATAGTCTCACTAGCATCATAATTAAAAAAAAAAATCTTATTACGTTTTCATTGCCCTCACCCAAGATCCCTTAATATATCCCTTAGCACTGTCTGACACATCTTGGTCATTTTTCCATCTCTGTAGCCAGGATATATATTTTAATTACATCAGAACCCCTGGACACAGAATGGTTTAGGAATGTTCCCAAGAAATTTAGATGCTTTGCCTTATGAAAACACAGATCATGCAGTGTTCATAAAAGACATAAAATTATCAAATGCCTTTTACATATAAGGAAAAAATATATATTGTAGAGTAATATATAAACTCTTCAATGTGAAAATTATCCTATTACTGTATTTAGATGTTTGCAATCAAATATAGTATTTTTAAATTGTGGATTTGCTTGCTATTAGAAATTTTGAACAACTTCTTTGTGTTTCATTACCAACCTGAAATCTAGATTTTGATAAGAAATTTTCAAAACATGTCTAAGTCACACCAAACATTTCTGCAGATTGATTTAAGGTAATCATTTTATAACTTTTACCCTAAGCCCATTGAGAAGATGAGCTGGAAATTTCCTCTAGAACAGGAAATACTAAAGGTTGGTAGTTTGTGTGTGGAGTGAAGTGAAAGTCATTCAGTCATGTCCGACTCTTTGCAACCCCATGGACTATATAGTCCATGGAATTCTCCAGGCCAGAATACTGGAGTGGGTAGCCTTTCCCTTCTTCAGGGGAACTTCCCAACCCAGCAATTGAACCCAGGTCTCCTGCTTTGCAGGCAGATTCTTTACCAGTTGAGCCACAAGGGAAGCCCAAGAATACTGGAGTGGGTAGCCTATCTCTTCTCCAGCGAATCTTCCCAACCCAGGAATTGAACTGGGGTCTCCTGCATTGCTGGTGGATTCTTTACTAACTGAGTTATGAGGGAAGCCCTCAGTTTGTGTGTAGGAGAGACAAAGATTCCTCAAGAGGAGGAACAAAGAATGCCAGTTACTCAAAGGGCAGAGGGACAGCAGACTCATCAGCAGCATATTAGGTGTTGAGGTGCTTGGATGTAAATAAATTGGGAATATCTCCAATAATCTGAACCCTAATAATGTTAATCTTGAGAAGCGTAAAAGTTCCTGTTTTCCTGGTTAAGGGACATTAGCAACAGTGACAGCTATTAGCTAAGAGATGGTGGAATTCAGTTTCCTGTGGCAGCTACAGCTTTCTGGGAAGGAAAATGCATCAATAAAAATAATTAATGTTGGACTTTATTGGTGAGTAGAGGATTTGGATCAAAAAGTTTTTTAAAAGTGATACATCTTATACTAGAGATTCTAGGGAATGTTTATTACAGCTACATTAGCATTGCTCAGAAATATCAAGATGGCACACTAATAGATCAGGTATTCTTCTAGGGGTCACTGCTATAAACACCTGGTAAGGAAACCTGCATGAGCTTGTGCCTGTGTGTATGCACACACAAACACATTTGTAAAGGATAGATTGCATAAAAGTGTGAAATGAAGGGAAAATAATAAGGGTAACAAAATAGCCAATGATTCTTGTAGCCCTTAACAAATATATGCCAACTGAGGATTGGGAATCTAGGGCAATTTAATAATAAAATAAAATTTAAAGAGTGAAAAGTAAGATGATTATTCATTATGTTGTCTTACAATGGATCATTTAAAGTACACAGGATCTGAAATGAGTGACATCCCCAAGAGACATGCTGGTCTCTTCTTCTAAAGAGGAGCTTGATTCTATTTTGTTTAAAAGGTAACTTGTTTCTTCTCTATGGAATTACCCTGGGGCAAAGGTGCTATAAACGCACTCAAGTCACCATGTGCACTAGTTAATGACACCTCTGCCTGTTTCAGGCCTGTGTCCCTGACCGTATCCACCATCTATGTCAGGAAAAAATAAAAATTGTTATGGTTATCTTTTCTCCCTGCTTTAAAGCCAATGACAGACACCATGTTCACAGGGGAAAAAGGGGGTGGTGTTCACCATGCTCACAGGTAGGCATGGGGGTGGGATCTGTGGCCTCAATAATCTAGTTTTGGGCCATTCACAAAGAATATGAGTGTTCTTTCTCATCCCCTGTCATTTCTCTTTCTTTCTTTTCCTCTTTTAGAAATAAAAACAAACAAAAAATTATATGAAATACCAACTGAGTTCTGGTTACTGGTAAAAAGAATAAAAAAAAACACAATACCAGTTAAATAGATGGAAGTCATTCTTATAATTTGATAATGAAGAGACATAGTGAAAAGAAATGCTGACATGAAAAACATGCTTCATGCTTGAATTATAAAATATCATGTCCCTTTAAAATAGTCTTTTTATCATTTTGCAAAACTAGAATAAGAAATATGTATAATATTTAAATGAAATGCTAGTATGTAAAAATTAAATTATGTTAAAAGTATCATTAGCTTTTGTATTTATTTTTAACCATAAATTAAACAATAACTTTATGATTAAACCATTTACAATTTAGTCAGTTTTATCCTATGATTTATGGAATGAAGTTTTAATAGATATATAAGTAAGGAAAGAATTTATTTCTTAAGCCAAATAAATATTGATTTTTAATGCATGTGACTTTGCACTCATGAAGAAATGTATTTCTCCCAAAAAGCCAGAAGATTCAATTAATAATTATGCTGATACAGAATACTACTATTTATTTTTGAAAATTAAAACTAGAAAATGTCACCTTCTACTTTCAAATGCATTACAATTTCATTAATTAAAAGATGAAGTTTGTCTTTCATTTATCTTTGTTCCTGTACAGAGGTCATGGCTGCTGACCTCTGACAGCTGCAGCAGTACCACTGTGGGAAACTTTCACTCCCCCTCCTGGCAAAACAGCCACTGTCCCACAGCGGGTGTTTCAGCAATTGGAAGGATGTAGGACAGCAGTTACATCTTGCATATTTAGAAAAAGAGACATGCTGCGTCAGTTCATCTTGACTGAATAATGCATTAAATGTGAAAGTAGGTTGATTTATTAAATGTAGGATCATTTTTTGGTTATTAGAGCACTAATCAGATTTTGGCTTTTTTTTTTTTTTTTTTAATATTCAGTATCAGTCACAATGGCTGTCACAATGGCTGCTTCTTACTTTTGTATTTTGTGGTCCAGTAAAAGAATGTGTCAATTAAAAAATGCAAAACTTCATAAGTAGCAACAATTGTTGACATTTTATCTCTACCAAATCCAGTCCTAAACTGCTGCCAAACTGAGGAGGGAAAGTCAGCCGGTAGTGTTAAAATGCTGCCTGGCTAAGTGCTCTGTGAAGAAGAACGCTGCTATGAGCAGCCAAGGGACATTGTGACTTAAATGCACACAAAGGTCATCTAAACTTGCCTTAATCTTTCCCCCATTTTCCATAGTCTGTTTAACATTCACTACTGTTGACATTCATACTTTCTTTCACCTTCGCTGGGGTTTGATGTGACCTCACCAAGACAGAGCAGATCCTTGGCAGTGTAGTCAGGGAGAGCTCCTGTCTGATTGTTCAGGGATTAGCTATCTTTGCACACACAGAAGAGTGAGTCATTTAAGAAAAAAACAAAGGAAAGAAACAATAATCTTTTAACTGACAGAGCAGTCTAAGATTGCTAAGGAATTCAATGTTTGAGTTTCTGAAAAGAACTCCAGCAAACTTTTAAACATATTCTCTGGCATTTTGCTGATCTTAAATAAACTTGTGTTTGTTTCCTTACTTTGCCAAGATAACAATAAGGAGAGACTTCATTTGAAAGGATTTTCTAACTGGAGGAGGGCATTGCAATACAGAGAGGTCTCTGAATATTGATCTGTAAATATCTAAAAAGTTAAAGCATAGAGTGTTTTACTATTTTACTTTTAACCAAGGCTAACCTAGTGGCTCAGAAGATAAAGGATCTTCCTGCTATGCTGGAGACTCGGGTTCAGTTCCTGAGTCAGGAAGATTCCCTGGAGAAGAAGATGGCAAATCCACTCCAGTATACCCTGGAGAATTCTGTGGACAGAAGAGCCTTGTGGACTACAGTCCTTGGCATCACAAAGAGTCAGACATTACTGAGTGACTAACACAATTAAGGCTATTAAGGACTATGTATGGTAGGGTATATTGAAAGGCTGGCATTATAGGATGCATGATTACAAGTTAAGTTGCTTCAGTCATGTCTGACTATTTGCAACCCCATGGACTGTAGCCCACCAGGCTCCTATGTCCATGGGATTCTCCAAGCAATAATACTGGAATGAGTTGCCATGCTCTCATCCAGGGTATCTTCCAGACACAGGAATCAAACCTGCGTCTCTTATGTCTCCTCTATTGGCAGGCTGGTTCTTTATCACTAGTGCCACCTGTGAAACCGCAGCATTACAGAATAGTAGAACAGTAAACATTTTGCAGTAAGACCTAAATCTACCAAGGATGGGCTGTTTACTGGCTCTGCCTGAAGCTAAAAATCAGAGTTCCTCCTGGGGAAACAGAGGGGTTTAACAAGTATTTTGTTGATTGATTAACAGGGACAGTGAGGAGGTTATTGGTTTATGAGGTTGCTGCTGCTGCTGCTAAGTTGCTTCAGTCGTGTCCTACTCTGTGTAACCCCATAGACAGCAGCCCACCAGGCTCCACCGTCCCTGGGATTCTCCAGGCAAGAACACTGGAGTGGGTTGCCATTTCCTTCTCCAATGCATGAAAGTGAAAAGTGAAAGTGAGGTCACTCAGTCTTGTCTGACTCTTTAAGACACCATGCACTGCAGCCTACCAGGCTTTTCCATCCATGGGATTTTCCAGGCAAGAGTACTGGAGTGGGTTGCCATTAAGAATGGGAATTGGAGGGTCTGTGTCTAGCCTTGTCATTGGTAAATAAACAAGAGAGATATCCAAGTTTTTAATGGTTTTAAGTATCACCAACAAGTTTTGAAAGTTGCTATAACTTTAATATAAAGGAGATATGAATGAGTAATCTCTAATAAAAACAACATGCATTTTTAAATTATAAATACTTAGATATGCATTTACTAGAAGTCAAGATAAAATACATAAGATTCTTGCATCTGTATATAGAGTCACCAGAATGGGATTGCTGCCAAAAGTAGATTTAAATGGGGTTTTTCTTTGGTGATTTAAAGTCTGTGATTAGCGTGGCTATTAGTGACATGATTTTCTACAATTATGGATAAGTCCTGGTAATTTTCTCAAACAAATACACACACAGTAAGCAAGCTTGCCTAAATGTAAAAGTTAGCTGCATTCCTGGATGATGCATTTCTACTGAAAGTGAATCACTTTAACAGCATCATCTTTTAGGACTTGAAATACCTCATTGGAATTCCATCACCTCCAATAGCTTTATTCATAGTGATGCTTTCTAAGTCCCACTTGATTTCAAACTCCATAATGTCTGGCTCTAGGGAGAGACCACACCATCACAGTTGTCTGGGTCATGAAGATCTTTTTTATATAGTTCTTCTATATATTCTTGCCACCTTTTATAATATCATCTGCTTTTGTTAGATCTATACCATTTCTGTCCTTTATTGTGCCTATCTTAGCATGAAATGTTCCCTTGGTATCTCTAATTTTCTCAAAGAGATTTTTACTCATTCCCATTCTATTGTTTTCCTTTAGTGCTTTGCATTGAACACAAAGGAAGGCTTTCTTATCTCTCCTTGCTGTTCTTTGGAACTCTGCAGTAAGATGGGTATATCTTTCTTTTTCTCCTTTGCTTTTCCCTTCTCTTATTTCCTCAGCTATTTTCAAGGTTTCTTCAGACAACCAGTTTGCTTTGTGCATTTCTTTTTGGGGGATGATCTTGATGACTGCCTCCTGTACAATGTCACTAACCTCCCTCCATAGTTCTTCAGGCACTCTGTCTAACAGATCTAATCCCTTGAATCTCTTTTCCAGTTCTACTGTATAATCATAAGGGATTTGATTTAGGTCATACCTGATGATCTAGTGGATTTCCTTAATTTCTTCAATTTAAGTCTGAATTTGGCAATAAGGAGTTCATGATCTGAGCCACAGTTAGCTCCCAATCATGTTTTGCTGACTGTATAGAGCTTCTCCATCTTTGGAGGCAAAGAATATAATCAATCTGATTTCAGTGTTGACCATCTGGTGATGTCCACATGTAGAGTTGTCTCTTGTGTTGTTGGAAGAGGGTGCTTGCTATATTACTAGTGCATTCTCTTGGCAAAACTCTATTAGCCTTCACCCTGCTTCATTTTTTACTCCAAGGACAAATTTACCTGTTCCTCCAGGTATCTCTTGACTTCCTGCTTTTGCATTCCAGTCCCTTATGATAAAAAGTGCATCTTCTTTGGGGGAGGGGTAGTTATTAGTACTAGAATGTCTTGTAGGTCTTCATAGAACCATTCAACTTAAGCTTCTTAGCATTACTGGTTGGGGCATTGACTTGGATTACTGTGACACTGACTAATTTGCCTTGGAAACAAACAGAAATTGCTCAGTCATCTTTGAGACTGCCCTCAATTACTGCATTTCAGAACCTTTTGTTGCCTATGAGGGCTACTCCATTTCTTCTAAGGCATTCTTGCCCACAGTAGCAGATATAACAGTCATTTGAATTAAATTCACCCATTAAATGTCAATGTTCACTCTTGCCATTCCTGTTTGACAACTTCCAATTTACCTTGATTCATGGGCCTAACATTCCAGGTTCTGATGCAATATTGTTCAGAAAATTGGATTAAAGATTTGCTGAGCATGGCTTCACCTTTCAGAACAAGACTCAGTTTCCCCCACAGTCAGTCTAACCCATCAGGAAGCTTCCATAAGCCTCTTATATTTATTCATCAAAGGGAAGAAAAATGATAACCACAGTCACAGAAAACTAACCAAACTTATCACAAGGACCACAGCTTTGTCTATCTCAATGAAACTATGAGCCATTCCATGTAGGGTCATTCTAGATGGATGAGCCATGGTGGAGAGTTCTGATAAAACGTTGTCCACTGGAGAAGGGAATGGCAAACCATTTCAGTGTTCTTGCCTCAAGAACCCCATGAATAGTACAAAAAGGGCATTTAAGTTTGACTTAAATCATATCCCTTATGATTATGCAGTGGAAGTGATGAATAGATTTAATGGATTAGATCTTATAAATAGAGTGCTTGAAGAGCTATGGACAGAGGTTCATAACATTGTACAGGAGGCAAAGACCAAAACCATCCCAAGGAAAAGAAAAAAATGAAAACCAGAAAAGTGCTCATCTGAGGAAGCTTTACAAACTGTTGAGGAAAGAAGAGAGGCAAAAGTCAAGGTAGAAAAGAAAAGATATACACAATTGAAAGCAAAGTTTCAGAATATATCAAGGAGAGAAAAGAAGGCTTTCTTAAATGAACATTGAAAAGAAATACAGTAAAACAGCAGAATGGCAAAAACTAGAGACTTCTTCAGAAAACTTAGAGATATCAAGGGAACATTTTATGCATGGATGAGCACAAAGAAGAAGAGAAACGCTAAAGGCGTAACTGAAGTAGAAGAGATTAAGAAGATGTGGCAAAAATACACAGAAAAACTATACAAAAAGTTCTTAGTGACTCAGATAAGAAAGGTAGTGTTACTTGGATAAGCACAAAAATACAATCATGATGAATGACCAAATTATCAGATATTGTGGACACGCACCTAGAGCCAGACATCCTTGGAATGTGAAGTCAAGTGGGCCTTAGGAAGCATCACTATGAAGCTACTGGAGGTGATGGAATTCCAGCTGATCTATTTCAAATCCTAAAAGATGATGCTGTTAAAGTGCTGCACTCAATATGTCAACAAATTTGAAAAACTAAGCAGTGGCCGGAAGATTAGAAATGGTCAGTTCTTATTCCAATCCCAAAGAAGAGCAATGTGAAAGAATGTTGAAACTATGAAACAGTTGCACTCATTTCACATGCTAGCAAGTTTATGTTCCTTCAAGTTAGGCTTCAGCACTATATGAATTGAGAACTTTCAGATGTATAAGCTGAGTCTAGAAAAGGCAGAAGAACCAGAGATCAAATGGCCAATGTTCATTGGTTCACAGAAAAAGCAAGGGAATTCCAGGGGAAAAAGTCTACTCTGTTTCGATGAGTAAGCTAAAGTCTTTGTGTGGATCACAGAAAATTGTGGAAAATACAAGTACCAGACCACCTTACCTCTCTCTTGAGAGATCTGTATGTGGGTTAAGAAGAAAAAATTAGGACCAAAAAGGAATAACTGAGTGGTTCCTTGGGAAAAGAGTATGATCGGGCTGTATATTGTCACTCTGTTAATTTAACTTATATACAGAGTACATTATGTAAAATGCTGGGCTGGATGAACCACAGCCTTAATCAAGATTGCCAGGAGAAATATCAACAATCTCAGATATGCAGATGATACCACTCTAATGGCAGAAAGGGAAAAAGAACTAAAGAACCTTTTAATGAAGAAGAAAGAGGAGAGTCAAAAAGCTGTCTTTGAGACTCAAGATAAAAAAACAAAATAAGACAAAAACAAACTAAGATCATGTTATCTGGTTGCATCACTTTATGACAAAAAGTCAGAGATAAAGGAAAGGAGTGACAGATTTTACTTTCTTGGGCTCCAAAATCACTGTGGATGTTGACTGTAGCCACAGAATTAAAAGATTCTTGCTCCTTGGAAGAATAGCTATGGCAAATTTAGACAGTGTATTAAAAAGCGGAGACATCATTTTGCTGACAAAGGTCCATATAGACAAAGCATGCTTTTCCAGTAGTCAAGTACAGGTGTGAGATTTGGACAATAAAGAAGCCTCCAGTACTTTGACCACCTGATGCAGACAGCTGACACATTGGAAAAGGCCCTGATGCTGGGAAAGAATGAAGCAGGAAGAGAAAGGAACAACAGAGAGGAAAATGGTTAGATAGTATGACTGACTCAATGGACAAGAATTTGTGCAAATCTGGGAAATAGTGGAGGACAGAAAAGCCTGATGTGCTCCTTTTCATGGGATTACAAATAGTCAGACATGACTTAGTGACTGAACAACAAAAGCAACAAATTTTATAAAATATTACATAAATGGTAATGGTTATGTTTACTATATATTTTGTAAGTTTACAATTTATTACAGTTTACAAAATTATTTCATGAACTCATAACCCTTGCCTTTTGATTTCCAAATGCCCTTCTGTCTCAAAGGAAAGATTCTCTGCTTTGTGGCCCCATCAGCCTTGGTCTCTCTCTGTTGATCACAGATTGGAGGATACAAAAGTAAGGACAGGTACTTGAGAATTGTAGATGGCCTGAAAAGAAAATGTGTATAAATCAGATTCCTCTTTGTGGCAATTTGAACTAAGAATATTAGAAGGGATTTGACAAATGGAAAAGAAACAAACAAACAAAAAAGCAATTAAAAATAAGCAAAACCAAGTCCAGAGTTCTGTTATATAGCTGAGTCACAGTTACAGGCAGGACACTAAAAGTCCACAAATGTTGCTTAGGCTCCTAGGGCTTCCTTGAGTCTGGCAGCCTTCCTCAAGGGGAGTAAGATCCAGCCTTGTCAACACTGAGTCCTTAAACTTATGTAGACTTCTCCTTATTACCTTCAACAACACACTTTCTTAATTAGATCTGTTTCTGATGGATGCTTTATCTTTACAGCAAAATTATCCTAATTAAAATAAATGACTTGCTCAAGTTTGTATCCCAGTGTCTAGCAAAGTACCTTGCACACAGTAGGCAATCAATAATAAATAAATAAATAAATAAATAAATAAATAAATATTTTAAAAGAAAATATCTGTACCTAAAAAAGTTCTAGGATATTTTGTTTGAATTATCAATACTACCATTTGCTATATGTATATGTGTCTGAAAAATAAATATATGGAATAGAAAGGAATTTTAAAAATGATTAGGATGAAAAATTTCTCCTTTCAAAATGGCTTTAAGTGGCATAATTTTCCCTAAAAACATATGAATTGACCTAAAAATCTTTTTCTTAACTTGTTAAAAATATATACCATAAATTGCCCTGAGACAGCATTTGTATTCCAGTTTGAGTTGATAAAACCTTTGTAGTTCACTGGCATCTTCATTATGCATGGAATGCTATTGCATAAAATATATAGTGACTAGCAGAGCAGTAATGTATTACTTGAAGCTCACATAGATTAGGATCTGATGGCTAGATAGAGAGATGGGATAAAATTCAGGCTGAGCAAACTTATTTTCAGTGGAGATTTCTTGACTTGAGAGAAGAAAAGTTTTATGACTATCGGGGCTTTTTATAGTGAGGATCCTGCATTTGTCAAAAAGGCTGATGACCAACCTACTCCACTATTGGCATTAATAATGTGTGCATGTCTCTTTCCATTTCTCATGATGTTATTTTAAAATTTCACTTTTATCATCATACACCTAAGCATATTTTATCACCTCAGTACTTCCCACAATGTCTTGTTCCTAACTTATCTCTGAAGTATTATATATTTGTTTATTAAATGATTCATATTCTAGTCCTGGCAATAGCCCAGTGAATGTAAATCTTCAATGAAATAATTTAAGGACAAAGTCACAAAACTAATTGTGTATTAACAATGAGAACTATGCTCATATGAATTTGCTATTTATTCTGACTGGGGCTAGTTTTCTACCAATGTTAATTTTCCATTTATAATAGAAATCCTTAGTTTTAGGTGAGCACAAGGTTACCCAACGATTACTACACTTCTCAGCCTCACTTGGAGTTTGCTGTGAATGGAGGTTATGTGAACCACCTCTATGTTGTCCTCTTGAAAAGGGATTTTGCCCTTTCTTCCCTCTCCTTGAGATATAGATCTGATAACAGGCATTGGAGCATCTTCCTCAGATCTAGAAATTGAAGCTGTATATTAAGAATTGTGGGGCATCCCACGTGGTGCTAGTGGTAGAGAACCCGCCTGCCAATGCCGAAGATATAAGAGATGCAGGTTCTTTCCCTGGGTTTGGAGAATCTCGGAGAATGGCACAGCAACCCACTCCAGTATTCTTGCCTTGAGAATCTCATAGACAGAGGAGCCTGGTGAGCTACAGTCTATAGGGCTGCCCAGAGTTAGACACAACTGAAGTGACTTAGCATACATACATACATTGAGAATGGCAATGCTGCCATCCTTCTGAAATACTGAAAGAAGGAGAAAGGATATTTTAAAGCTTCTATAATTTTTGGTCTCTTTGTTATAGGCAGGTCAGGATATACCATAACGTTACATTCACAAGTTAAAACTCCACTTCCATTTTCTATCTCTATTCATTTTCTCAGTTTCCTATTATTGTCTTTCATCATCTCATCGGGGCTGTCTTCTCTTTTTCATAAGTCCTATGGTTCTCCCATTTTCTGCAGTTATTTATAAATCTTTTAAAATCAGCTCATAATCAGTATAACTTATACATTCATTGTCAGCCCTTAGCACATTGTTTGTCACACCCTATAATTCAAGAAATTTGGCTTGAGTGAATGAGCACGTAAACCTCCAAACAAGGGAACCCAAACAGAGAAAAGTAACATGGGGACTCTGAGATGGAGAGGGAGGAGCTGCCTCACTGAGAGGCTTCCCTGAGAACCAAAGTAGGGCAGACACCAGGAATCAAGGCTTGATTATTATGCATGTGAGCCTCAGGTTGTTTATTTTTCCTTAATTTTAATTTTTAGTGCCAGCTGGCAGAGCCCACCCCTCCCCTACCAGCTGCCTGCCTGAGATGCTGGCCGGCTGCCAGCAGCTGTGCCTGTGGAAAGAGTCTCCCCCAGACACTCAAAGGCAGGGCTCTGAATATCACTCCTTTAAGTTTTCTTGATAACTTGATTTTTTTTTTAACTTTTAATCATTAAGTTAGTTATCCTTTAAACGGTCAACTTTCTTCAAGAATTAAGGTAGTTGTGGTTCCCTAAAGCTGTAGTTATCGCACTTTAGATTTTGTTTGCATTTCTTAGACCTAAATAACAGCAAAAATAAGTACTTCAGTTCAAGTAATTTTGTATTTCTCTTACTTCTCATTGCTTTTCTTGGCGAATATTGTAGTTCAAGTTCTTCTTTTTTTATTCTTGGTGTCAAGTTTGTATCATATTTGTATCTATAGTAACTAAAAGTTGTCACTTAATGGAATCAGTTTAGTGAGCTGTACAAACTAAATTAGCAAACTCTTTATAGTTTCTACTGAATGTGTGTCTAAGTCACAGTTGGCTATCTTGTTAGTAGCCTGAGTTAAAAGTTCAGTGAGACAGTGAACTAACCCAACCTTTCACTTCCAGGGGATGTCCCTTGAATATTGAAGGCTCATTAACAGAGATTTTGCTCTGAGATTGACCACAGTGTACTTGTTCTAACAGGTTTTCTTACTTTGAGACATGGTAAATATCTATTACAAATCCAAATAACATTTAATTTTTAAATTATTATCTGTATTTGTTTCTAATATACTCAGGAAGTATGCATAGTTCTCATCTGTTCAAATATTGATTCTGATATATGATTTAATAAATTCAAGAACGGTTGGTTTGCATACTAAACTTCACAAGTGACTCATAATATGTTACATTTATATTGTCATTTAGAGTTCTACAAAGTCTTTCCATGAATGCTATCTGTGAACAAACTAGGGAAACAAAATCATGTTTAATTCATCATAATATCCTTAGTATCTAACCCAATGCTAGCTAATGAAAGGTATATATACAGGGATTTAATGAACTCATTAGAGTCTCTCAGCAAATCAAAAATGCTATGATAATTTTAACATGTTCGCAAATAATTTGGAAGTCTTTTATTAGTTTCTGATAATTGACACATGACAAATTACACAAAGTTAATGTCTTAAAACCACAAAAATTTATTGTCTTAGAGTTCTCAGTCAGTCAGTTCAGTTGCTCAGTCATCTTCAATTCTTTGTGACCCCATAGACTGCAGAACATCGGGCTTCCCTGTCTACAAACTACTCCCGGAGCTTATTAAACTCAAGTCCATTGAGTCGGTGAAGGCATCCAAACATCTCATCCTCTGGTGTCCCTTTCTCCTCCTGCCTTCAATCTCTCCCAGCATCAGGGTCTTTTCAGGTGAGTCAGTTCTTTATCAGGTGGCCAAAGTATAGAGGTTTCAAATTTAACATCAGTACTTCCAGTAAATATTCAGGATTGGTTTCCTTTAGGATGGACTGAATGGATCTCCTTGCTGTTCAAGGGATGCTCAAGGGTTTTCTCTAACACCACAGCTCAAAAGTATCAATTCTTAGGTGTTCAGCTTTCTTTATAGTCCAACTCTCACATCCATGTATGACTACTGGAAAAACCATAGATTTGACTAGATGGGCCTTTGTTGGCAAAGCAATGTCTCTGCTTTTTAATATGCTGTCTAAGTTGGTCATAATTTTTCTTCCAAGGAGCAAGCATCATTTAATTTCATGGCAGCAGTCACCATCTGCAGTGATTTTGGAGGCCAAAAAATAAAGTGTGACACTGTTTCCACTGTTTCCCCATCTATTTCCCATGAAGTGATGGGACCAGATGCCATGATCTTCATTTTCTGAATGTTCAGCTTTAAGTCAACTTTTTCATTCTCCTCTTTCACTTTCATCAAGAGGCTTTTTAGTTCCTCTTCCCTTTCTGCCATAAGAGTAGTGTCATCTGCATATCTGAGGTTGTTGACATTTCTCCTGGCAATCTTGATTCCAGCTTGTGCTAAATCCAGTCCAGAATTTCACATGATGTGCTCTGCATATAAGTTAAATAAGCAGGGTGACAATATACAGCCTTGATGTACTCCTTTTCCTATTTGGAACCAGTCTGTTGTTCCATGTCCAGTTCTAACTGTTGCTTCCTGACCTGCATACAGATTTCTCAAAAGGCAGGGAAGGTGGTCTGGTCTTCCCATCTCTTTAGGAATCTTCCACAGTTTGTTTTGATCCACACAGTCAAGGGCTTTGGCATAAAGAAGAAGTAGATGTTTTTCAGAAACTCTCTTGATTTTTTGATGATCCAATGGATGCTGACAATTTATTTCTGGTTCTTCTGTTTGTTCTAAATCCAGCTTGAATATCAGGAAGTTCACGGTTAATGTACTGTTGAAGCCTGGCTTGGAGAATTTTGAGCATTACTTTGCTAGCTTGTGAAATAAATGCAATTGTGCAGTAGTTTTAGCATTCTTTTGCATTGCCTTTCTTTGGGATTGAAATGGAGTATGACCTTTTCCAGTCTTTGGTCAGTGCTGAGTTTTCCAAATTTGCTGCCATATTGAGTGCAGCACTTTCACGGCATCATCTTTAAGGATTTGAAATAGCTCAACTGAAATTCCATCATCTCCACTAGCTTTGTTTGTAGTGATGTTTCCTAAGGCCCACTTGACTTTACATTCCATGATGTCTGGCTCTAGGTGAATGATCATCATTGTTATCTGGATCATGAAAATCTTTTTTGTATAGTTCTTCTGTGTATTCTTGCCGTCTCTCCTTAATACCTTCTGCTTCTGTTAGGTCCATACTATTTCTGTCCTTTATTGCGCTCATCTTTGAATGAAATGTTCCTTTGGTATCTCTCATTTTCTTGAAGACATCTTTAGTCTTTCCCATTCTACTGTTTTCCTCTATTTCTTTGCATTGATCGCTAATGAACGCTTTCTTATCTTTCTTTGCTACTGTTTGGAACTCTATATTCAAATGGGCAGTCTTTCCTTTTCTGTTGTTTTCCACTTACTTTCTTTTCACAGCTCTTCATAACGCCTCCTCAAACAACCACTTTGCCTTTTAATATTTCATTTTCTTGCAGATGATCTTATAGTTCTAGAGGTCATGAAGTCAAAGCAGATTGACCATCAAGGCAGGACTTGAGTTTTCTGAATTGTCTTTTGGTTGTCAGAGGCTACCTTTGCTTCACTTGTGGTTCTGCCTCATTTTGATCTCTGCTTTTTTGTTGTTATTGTTGTCATCATATCTCCTTCTCTGATTCTTACCCTTCTGCTTAGTTTTATAAGGACTTTTCTGATTATGCTGATCACAGCTGGATAATCGAGGATAATCTTTCATTTGCCAGATGCTTAGTCATATTTACAAAGTCTCTTTTGTCTAGGTAAACTATGTACATATTTCTGAGATTAGGGAATGGACACTTTTGGGGGAGGGGAGGGTGTGTAGCCTATCACACCTCTCAAGAAGAAGAGTCTAATTTCATTTCCTTTGACAGGGGAATGGCCTCGGTAACTTGTTTAGAGAATAGAATACGATGAAAACAATGCTGCATGATTTTCCAAAAAGATCATGTCAGTTCACCTATACAGCTTTACATGACTTTTGCCTATAGTTAACAATATCATATTGTGTACTTAAAATTTAAGAGGGCATTCTTTCCATTAAATGTTTTTAAAACCCACACAGACATACGTGCATATATTTGAAGGTAAAATTTGGAGAAAAACGTAAATACAAAAGTTAACTCCTCTGGAAGCCACAACAAACTTGGGGAATGCTTTTACTTTTGTAATTTTTTATGAGACGGGACCTCTAATCATTTTTTTTTCTGGATACTGGAGAAAAATGTCATTTAGTTCTAAGATCAATATTTTATCCCAAAGCTCAAATTTTCTTCCATAATTGATTCCTTCAATATTCCCTAAATTAATAGCATTTGTACATACCTGAGTTTCCCTCGTGTCTCAGATCATAAAAATCTACTTGCAATGCAGGAGACCTGGGTTTGATCCCTTGGTCAGGAAAATTCCCTGGAGAAGAGAATGGCTACCCACTCCAATATTCTTGCCTAGGAAATCCCATGGACAGAGGAGCATGGTAGGCTATGGTCCATGAGGTTGCAAAGAGTCAGACACAACTGAATGAGTAAGCACACACACACACACCTAGAAACCATCTTGTACTTTACCTTCTGATTTCTTACATTAACTGATTATCATATTTGAAAACCTCTGCTTCTTAATAGTTCTCAAATCTGTCTCTAAGTATTCACCTCTAACCCTCACCCTTCTATCCATAGCTTTAATTCTCATCTGGGCAATATTGACAGTTACTAAGTGTTCTTGTCACCTCTTGCTTTTTCCTTTTCTGAATAATTCTCCATCTTCATTTTAGGATTTTTTTTTCTATAGAGAAAATTGAATTATGCTATCTTAGGTATTGATTCCATTTACTGAGTTCTTGCCATGTACCAGCCCCAGTGACTTGTCTTTTACCTATGATATTAATGTCTTTGGGCTACTATAACAAAATGCCATCAAGTATGTGACTTAATCTATCTATGTATCTATCTATCTATCTATCTATTCAAATTTCTCTCCAGTATCAGGGTTTTGGCCTAGTCAGTTTCTGGTAATGGCTCTTTTCCTGGCTTGGAGACAACTGACTTTTCTGTGTTCTCATATGACCTTTTCTTGGTGTGCACTTGGATAAAGGAAATAATTCTAAGGTGTCTCTTCTCCTAAAACACTAATCCTATCAGATGAGGGCTGTCCTCTTAAGATGGCATTTAAATTTAATTAGCTACTTTAAAGCCCCATTCCTAAATTCAGCGACACAGGGGGTTAGGTCTACAAAAATAAACTAAATGGGCATACAAAATTCTGCCCACTATATCTATATAACTAGATTTGATTTTTAAAATAATTTTCATTTAATAATTTTTAAAATTTTTATTTATTTCTTAATTGAAGGATAATTGCTTTGCAGAATTTTGTTGATTTTCGTCATACATCAACATGAATTAGCCCTACCTAGGTATACATATATCCCCTTTTTCTTGAAACTCCCTCTCATCTCCCTCCCTATCCCATACCTCTAGGTTGTTACAGAGCCCCTGTTTGGATTCCTTGAGTCATACAGCAAATTCCCATTGGCTATCTATTTGACATATGGTAATTTAAGTTTCCATGTTATTTCCTCTATATATCTCACCTTCTCCTTTCTCCCCAATTCCATGTCAATAAGTCTGTTCTCTACGTCTATGTCTCCATTGCTTCTCTGCAAATAATTTCATCAGTACCATCTTTCTATATTCTATATATGTGCAATAATATATAATGTTTATTTTTCTCTTTCTGACTTATTTTATGTAATAGGATCTAGGTTCATCCACTTCATTAGAACTGAATCAAATGCATTCTTTTTAATGGCTGACTAATGTTCCTTTGTATATATGTACCACAGATTCTTTATCCACTTATTTGCTGACGTATATCTAGGGTGCTTCCATATTCTAGTTATTGTAAATAGTGCTGCAGTGAACATTGGGATACATGTGTCTTTTCCAATTTTGGTTTCCTCAGGGTATATGCTTAGGAGTGGGATTGCTGGGTAATATGGTGGTTTTATTCCTAGCTTTTTAAGGAATCACCATACTGTCTTACATAGTGGCTGTATCAGTTTACATTCCCAGTAGCAGTGAAACAGGGCTCCTTTTTCTCAATACCTCTCCATCATTTATTGTTTGTAGACTTTTTGATGGTGGCCATTCTGACTGCTGTGAGGTTGTTTCATTGTAATTTTGATTTCTGTTTTTCTAATAATGAGTGAACATTATTTGTCATTGTCTTTCTTTGGCATTGAAATGAAAACTGACCTTTTCCAGTCTTTGGCCAGTGCTGAGTTTTCCAAATTTGCCGTCATATTGAGTGCAGCACTTTCACAGCATCAACTTTAAGGATTTGAAATAGCTCAACTGTAATTCCATCACCTCCCCAAGCTTTGTTAGTAGTGACACTTCCTAAGGCCTACTTGAAATTGCATTCCAGGATGTCTGATTCTAGGTAAGTGATCACACCATCATGATTATCTGGGTCACAAAGATCTTTTTGTATAGTTTTTTCTGTGTATTATTGCCACTTCTCCTTAATATCTTCTGCTTCTGTTAGGTCCATACCATTTCTGTCCTTTATTGTGCTCATCTTTGCATGAAGTATTCCTTTGGTATCTCTAATTTTCTTGAAGAGATCGCTAGTCTTTTCTATTCTATTATTTTCCTCTATGTCTTTGCATTGATCACTGAGGAAGCCTTTTTTAAAATTATTTTTTATTGAAGGATATTGCTATTCTTTGGAACTCTGCATTCAAATGGGTATATCTTTTTTTCTTCTTTTCCTTTAGCTTCACTTTTTTCTCAGCTATTTATAAGGCCTTGCCAGACAATAATTTTTCCTTTTTTACCTTTTTTTTTCTTGGGGATGGTCTTGATCACTGCTTCCTGTACAATGTCATGAACCTCCAGAGTTCTTCAGGTACTCTGTCTGTCAGATCTAATCTCTTGAATCTTTGTCACTTCAACTGTATAATCATAAGGGATTTGATTTAGGTCATACCTGAATGGTCTAGCGGATTTCCTACTTTCATCAATTTAAGTCTGAATTTGGCAATAAGGAGTTCATGATCTGAGTCACAGTCAGCTCCTTGTATTGATTTTGCTGACTGTATAGAGCTTTTCCATCTTTGACTGGAAGAAAAAAAAAAATCTTTTCAGTATTGACCATCCTGTGATGCTCATCTGTAGAGACTATTCTTATGTTGCTGGAACATCAAAAAAGCAAGAGCATTCCAAAAATAAACATTTGCTTTATTGACTACATCAAAGACTTTGACTGTGTGGATCAAAACAAACTGTGGAAAATTCTTCAAGAGATGGGAATACCAGGCTACCTGACCTGCCTCCTGAGAAATCTGTATGGAGGTCAAGAAGCAACAGTTAGAACTGGACATGGAACAGAGTGGTTCCAAATCAGAAAAGGAGTACGTCAAGGCTGTATATTGTCAACCTGCTTATTTAACTTATGTTCAGATACATCACATGAAATACTGAGCTGGATGAAGCATAAGCTGGAATCAAGATTGCCGGGAGAAATATCAGTAACATTATATATGTAGATGACACCACCCTTATGGCAGAAAGCGAAGAAGATGTTTGTTAACCATCTATATGTCTTTGTAGAAATGTCTGTTTAGGTTTTCTTTCCACTTTTTCATTGGGTTGTTTGTCTTTCTGGTGTTGATTTGTATGAGCTGCTTGCATATTTTGGAAATTAATCCTTTGTCATTTTCATTTGCTATTATTTTCTCTTATTCTGAAGGTTGCCTTTTCTATCCCCTTTTATAGCTTCCTTGATGTTAAAGCATCTGTCTGCAATTTGGGAGACCTGGGTTCGATCCCTGGGTTGGGAAGATTCCCAAGAGAAGGAAATGGCAACTGACTCCAGTACTCTTGCCTGGAATGTCCCATGGATGGAGGAGCCTGGTAGGCTACAGTCCATGGGGTTGCAAAGAGTCGGACACGACTTCACTTTCACTTTGCTTTGTTTTGCAAAAGGCTTTATGTTTAATTAGGTCCTACTGACTTATTTTTGCTTTTTTTCCCCTTACTCTAGGAGGTGGATCATAGAGGATATTGCTTTGATTTAAGTCATCAAGTGCTCTGCTTATGTATCCTCTAAGAGTTTTATAGTTTCTGACCTCACATTTAGATCTTTAATCCATTTTGAGTTTATCTTTGTGAATGGTGTTAGAAAGTGTTCTAATTTCATTCTTTTACAATTAGCTGTCCAGGTTTCCCATCACCACTTATTAAAGTGGCTGTCTTTGTCCCATTACATATTCTAGCCTCCTTTGTCCAAAATAAGGTACCCAGAGGTGTGTGGGTTTATCCTGTGCTTTCTATCTTGTTCCATTGGTCGATATTTCTGTTTTTATGCCAGTACCATACTGTCATGATGACTATAGCTTTGTAGTATAGAATGAAGTCAGGAAGGTTGATTTCCCCCAGTTCTGTTCTTTGTTCTCAAGATTACTTTGGTTATTCAGGGTCTTTTGTGTTCCCAATTGAACTGCGGAATTTTTTTCTTCTTGTTCTGTGAAAAATGCCATTGGTAATTTGTTAGGAATCACATTGAATCTGTAGATTGCATATGGTGATATAGTCATTTTCACAATACTGATTCTTCCTACCCAGTAACATGTAATATCTCTCCATCTGTTTATGTCATCTTTGGTTTCTTTCATCAGCATCTTATAATTTTCTATACCCAGTTCTTTTGTCTCCTTAGGTAAGTTTATTCCTAGGTATTTTCTTCTTTTTGTTGAAATGGTGAATGGGATTGATTCTTTAAATTTTCTTTCTGATTTTTCATTGTTAGTATATAAAAATTAGAAATGCAAGTGATTTTTGTATATTGATTTTTGCTCCTGCAACTTTACTGAATTCATTGATTAGCTCTATTAATTGTTTGATAGTACAAAGTTTTCTATGTATAGTAGCACGCTATCTGCAAATAAGAGAATTATACTTATTTTCTGATCTGGATTCCTTTAATTTATTTTTCTTCTCTGATTGCCATAGCTAGCACTTCCAAAACTGTGTTGAATAATAGTGGTGAGAGTGGACATCCGTGTCTTGTTCCTGATCTCAAAGGGAATCTTTTCAGTTTTTCATCATTAAGGTTAATATTTGCTGAGGACTTATCATATACAGCCTTTACTATGTTGAGATAGGTTCCTTCTATGCCCATTTTTTGAAGAGTTGGAATCATAAATGGGTGCTGAATTTTGTCAAAGGCTTTTTCTGCATCTATTGAGATTGTCATACGGCTTTTATCTTTCAGTTTGTTAATATGGTGTATCACATTGACCAATTTGTGCATGTTGAAGAATCCTTGCATTCCTGGGATAAATCCAACTTGATCATAGTGTATAAGTTTTTTAATGTGTTGTTGAATTTTGTTTGCTAGAATTTTGCTGAGGATTTTCACATCTATGTTCATCAGTTATATCAGCCTTTAAGTTTTCTTTTTAGTGTGTTGTTTTTGTCTAGTTTTTAGATGTGTGTTTAAGTCTGAAGTGGGTTTCTTGTACATAGGAGATATATATATATATATATGTGTGTGTGTGTGTGTGTGTGTATGTATATATATGTGTGTATATATGTGTGTGTGTGTATATATATATATGTGTATATATATATACATATATACAAAATATATAATTTTGTATATAATAATTTTAATTTTTTCTCCTTTTTCCTTCAGTGGGCAGTGTTGAGTGAGGTGTTAATCATGTCTGTTGTATATATATACATATATACAAAAACAAGACATATATATATGTGTGTATATATATGTCTTGTTTTTGTATCCATTCAGCCAGTCTGTGTCTTTGGGTTGGAGCATTTAATCCACTTACATTTAAAGTAATTATATGTGTGTTGTGTGTGTGTGTGTGTGTATAAATATATATATATATATATTCCTATTGTCATTTTCTTATTTGTTTGTTTGTTTGTTTGTTTTGGTTTTCATCTGTTTTTCTTTTTTTTTTTAATTTTTATTTATTTATTTATTTTTTAATTGCAATACTGTATTTGTTTTGCCATACATTGACATGAATCAGCCACAGGTGAACACAAGGCTTTTCCTCTCTTGTATTTCCTAACTATATAACCCCTTTAACATTTGATGTAAAATTGGTTTGATGATACTAAATTCTCTTAACTTTTTTAATCTGTAAAACTCTTGATTTCTCCATCAATTCTGAATGAGATCCTGCAGGACAGACTAATCTTGGATGTAGTTTTTCCCTTTCAGTACTTAAAATATACCCTGTCTTTCCTTCTGGCCTGCAGAGTTTCTGCTAACAGATGAGCTGTTAAGCATATGGATTTTCTCTTGTATGTTGCTTTTCCTTTGCAGCCCTCATAAGATTGATCTAGCAATATGTGTGATCTTCATGAAGTGTATGACTTGTGTTTGTGTTCTGGTGGAAGGAAGTGCATTTTTCTTTTTTTCTCCTTTTTCCTTTAATAGGCAGTGTTGAGTGAGGTGTTAATCATGTCTGTTGATGACTAGACTTGTATTTTTGTTGTTTGTTATTTGAATGAGGTATCTTACACAGTATGCTGCTGGTAGTTGGGTGATGTTGGGTCTTGTAAGTGGTTGCCCTTGTGGGAGTTCTCACTAATTAATACTCTTTAGGGTTAGAAGTTCTCTGGTGGTCTGGGGTCTTGGAGTCAGCACTACCCCTCCAAAGGCTCAGGAATTGATCTCTGACTGAGGAATGGAGGGTCCACAGGTGGCTTGTAATGGCATTAAATGTTATTGAACAAATACCAAAAATAAGAAACAAAACCATACCCCAGGGAAATGGCAATTACAAAAGCAGGCAAATAATAACTACAATAAAGGAGTACACACACACACACACACACACACACACACACACACACACACATCCATAAGCAAAACCAAAACAGACCAACAACAATAAAGTGCAATAGGTTGACCTGGCAAACTTAGGAAACCAAAAATGATATCCACCAGTTAAAAACAAGACTAACTAATATACAGCCTGAGAAGCAAAACTAAAGCAAGGTGCCAACTGGGGAATAAAGCAATGAAAAGAAAGCAAACTAAAAAACACAGTGGAAAAAAATAAACAAAAGGAAGGAAAGAGGGAAAGAATAAAAATGCAGTGTTAAATGAGGTAGATAAAAAAGATTTATGTATATTAAAGATTAACTGAAATGCAAAAAGAACACTAGGAAAAGCAAACAAAAGAATGAATGTAGATAATTAAAATTTTAAAAACTAAAATTTAAATTAAAAAAAAAGGAAAACCCCACAGAACCACAAAAGGACACAAAGGAAATAGAATGTGTGATTTAAAAAATGCTCAAAAGCTTAAATAGATTTAGTAATACTAATAAAACCAGCAACTACAACAACAGATGAAGAATAAAAGAAAGGAAAAAAGTAAGAAAGAAAAATATATAAGCAACTTCAGAACATGTTAAAATGTAAAAATAATAAATGTTTTTCTTGACTCTCTGCTGTCAGTGTCCTTTCCCTCACTGGGTGTCACAGTCCACTTGCCTTTCTAGGATGCCCTCAAACACTGTGTTGGTCTTTGGACCCAATATGGGGACAACTTAGACTCTTATCTGGTCTTACTCCTGTGTGTTCATTCCTCTAGTGTCCACAACTGTCAGAACTAGCTCATTTTCTTTTGTGGGAACTCTCTGTTTATATATTCCATAGGCAGAGTCTGCCTAGTTGATTGTGTGGATTTAATATGCAGCTTGTTCAGCTGGTGGGAAGGGTTTGGGTCCTCTTCCTTAGCCACACTGCCTCTGGGTTTCAATTATGGTTTTATCTCTACCTCTGCAAGTAAGTCATCCACAGGGTTTTGTTCCTGAGGCTGCTGTGGAAGACTCAGGTCTCCCCAATGAAGACCAGATGTGGAGCTGGTGCAGCTGCTTGGATCACAGGGGCCCTTGAATCATCAGGTACTCAGGGGAGCTGGCAGCTAGGGAAGCAGGAAATATGATACTCTAGAAGGGCATGGCAACCCACCCATGTATTCTTTCCTGGAGAATCCCATGGACAAAGAAAACTAGCAGGCCACAGTCTACAGGGTTGCAAAGAGTCAGACATGATCAGTCAAAGCAACTCTACATGCATGGATGCAGGACTTTTCTAGCATCTGCAGCTCTGTCCCAGTGGTGATCATGCATGCAGGTGGTGCGGAAGCTTGTATCATGGGGACCCTGGCAATGCTGGCTACATAGACATGCTGGCACTACTGTCGCAGGAGATATGGCGCTATTAGTGCTTTTTCTAGCCTGTGGCAGCTCTGCCCCAGTGAGGATTGAGCATGAACGTGGTGTAGCTGGTTGGGTCCCGGGACCCTGAAAGTGCCACATGTACAGGGACACTAACTGCCTCAATCACAGGAGCTATGGCCCAATCAGAGTTTTTCTAGCCTCTGTCAGCTGGTGATCAGAAGGCCTCTTTGACTTGTCTTTCTCTGTTGCTCCACCCATTCAGGCACTTAAAGGGCTCCCCTGGCTGAAGTTCTTGTCTGTTGTTTGGCGCATCAGGCACTTTAAAGGGACAGCCTCTATTGTTCAGTTGCCAGTGCTGGCAGTGTGAGGAGAGAAGCTACAGTGATGGCTCTACCCCTTACATGCGACTCTTCAGTATTGCCTTGACTCTATGGCTGCCTGTTTTCCTCCACAGGCATGTCCCACTACAGTTTTATCCCTCAGGTCCCCTTGGGCCATGTCTCCATAGTCAACAGCAGACTTCACCCCTGGGATTGCTCCACAATCCCTATGCTCCAGCTCCCAGGTACTGGGCCTTCTGGAGAACCTGTGCCCCTGTCCAGGGTACATATGGCTGCAGTAAGGATTATCGGTGTGATTTTCATTCCATTTAGATTGTCATACATCTGCTGCTTCACTCTCAGCTTCAAATGTTTCTCCTCTGTCCAAAAGAATTGCCCCGATGGTAGGGATCAGACCCCTGCTCCATTTCCCCTACCCACCAAGGGCAGGTCCAGTTCTACTAACTCTCCTCTTTTTCCCTCTACTTTTTTTTTCCAAGTTTTGTGTGGTTCTATATATTCTTTTCTAGTGGTCAGGTACTGCTGCCTACTCTCAGAGGGTGTTCTGGAAGCTCTTCTGTATCTAAAGGTGTATATCTGATGTATCCATGAAGGTAGATGTATTCCACATCCACTTACATCTCTGCCATCTTGTTCTCTTCCTGATTTGATTTTTTTTATCACAATTAAGCTACTAGGTAGACTTTACTATTACCATTTTATAAGTATCCCCAAACAGAAAGGACTGTCTCAATCACTATTCAAATGTAGAACTTCCTTATTATAGGAGTTGCAACCTGGTTGCATGGTTGCAACCTGAGCAATAATACCTGATTATAAAGTACCCTACTATTTGGTGATTTTCTATAGATTTTACAAATAAACACCTGCATAATTTCTCCTGTTGACTATTTATCTCTCCATGTTGGGCATTCTAATTATCAGACCATGGTGTACAAGCTTTTGTGTCTTTATACATGATTCTTTCCCTAGTTAACTTTCTACTCATTTTCTAAAGCTTATTATATGTCACCTCTTACAAGAAATCAAGACTTAACCCTCTCAACTACTTAATTTCATGGGAATACATTTTTCCTAATACCTCAATTGCACCCTTTGCCTATATGTTACATCACTGGGGTGTCATTATTTCATCTGTTCCTTCCACAGTTGCTTATGAACCCTTTGATTTTAATGCCTGAGTCTTGGCATTCTCTAGCAGGTAGAGATAGTTAGATTTCCATACATGTTAAATGAATCACTTAGGGTCTGTATAGTTAAGTACAGGTCATCCTTTCTTAGCAGTAGAAGCTGTGGTTTTTCCATCTCATCTGTTCCTATTTACCCTGATGACTGGTAAGTTCAGTGTTACAAAAGTTTTCTTACCTCAAAATTGTAATATCTGTGTATGGATTTAAAAATGATTTTTGCACTTTAAGTAGCAAATGTTTGGAACAAATTTTACTTAAGCCTCAACCTGAGAATGTGAAACTTACAGAAAATTCCATTCTACTATTAAACTTTGGAATGCAATTTTAGAAGTGAAAGCAGAATCCAGAAGTTAAATTTCATTTCTAAATTGATATTTAGTTGGAGCATAGTATTGAAAATTGTCTTTCAATTTTCAGTGAGCTTGTCAGCTAGTATATTGCTCGATGACTTCAAGATATAATATCTGCTACCATAGTAGCCTAAGGACCTTAAAAAAATGATACATCACTAGTAGAATTAAATTTTGTATAGGGCAGGTATTTTGTTACATATTAAGGATCGTAAAACACTGTTCCTTTGTATTAAGAATTTTAAAAAATCATTATGAAGTGTTTTATTCATAATGAAACAAAGAGTTTAACAAAGGGCTTTAGGCTTGCAGTGTGTTAATAGACAACAATATATTTCTTTGTTTATCTGAATAATAATTACACATTTACAAAGTCAATCATCAACCTTGGAAAATGCATTCAGTAGCAATACCTAGAAGTATATGTTTTTCATTTTCCATTGATTAAGTAGTGCCAGTTATAATAAAGGCTGGAAGATAAAGAAAGCTTTTAGCTGTTAAAGTACATATATGTTTATAAGACATAAGATACTTCAACATTTCTTAACTTGGAGCTCATCATTTAACCATAAATACCAAATATCAAATTGTCTTTATAATGATATTTAATAAAAATATTTGCAAACCTTTGCACCTTATACTCCAGTACTCTTGCCTGGAAAATCCCATGGACGGAGAAGCCTGGTAGGCTAGAGTCCATGGGGTCGTAGCAGTTGGACATGACTTCACTTTCACTTTTCACTTTCATGCACTGGAGAAGGAACCCACTCCAGTGTTCTTGCCTGGAGAATCCCAGGGACAGGGAGCCTGGTGGGCTGCCGTCTCTGGGGTCACACAGAGTCGGACAAACTGAAGCGACTTAGCAGCAGCAACAGCAGCAGCAGCAGCACCAGCAGCAGCAGCACCTTATACAGTCTACTTTTGTTTCAGTATCCTGGCATAGACTTTAAAATGGGTTACCTTCCCTCACTGTCATATGTATTCCTAAATACTTTAGAGATATACTAAATAGAGTTATCATTTTCCCTAATTTTTATGTAATATACTCAGAGTGGTGATTCTGTAAGACAGAGGACAGAGTAGATTTGTGTTAAGGTAAAACAAGAGAGGGTAGAGGGTGGAGGGAGAGGAAATAGCACTAACACTATTAAGGATAGATCTAACTTATGCACCATTTATAAAATTTTTCTGAAAAAATATAGCATCAACAGTTATTTTTTTCTTTCATTTTTCAAAGGATGAGAAGTGTGCTGGGGTTTTGTTGTTGTTGTTCTTTTTTCTATTGTAAGATTATTGTCATTGTGCCCTTGGTATGTATTAGTTTGGAATGTGTTGGCCATCAAGGGCTGCCATAGCAAAATAATACAGAATGGGTAGCTTGAACAATAGAAATTTATGTTTTTACAGTTCTGGAGTCTAAATGTTTAATATCAGCGTGCTAGACAATTTGGTTTCTCTTGAAATCTCTCTCTTGACCCACAGGTCACCTTTGGGGGTGCCCCCACAAGGCCTGTACTGTGTATAAGTGCATCATTGGTACCTCTCCATCTGTCCTAGTCTCCTCTTCTTACAAGGACACTAGTCAGATTGGACTAAGATCTACTTTAATGATTTAAATCCCTATCTCAAATATAGTTACTTTCTGAGTTATTAAGTTTGGGAGGCCAGTAGATATCCACACAGAAAGTATGGATTTTTGCTGTTTTCTTATCCAAAAAATATAGATTTGACTTTTTGAGAATAATATATTTACATAATATTTATTCATATTACTTTTCTTTATGGAACTGCACCTATGTATTATAATTCCTGTGCAACTGTTTATGTATTACAAATAATATTTACTAAGTATTACTAAGTATAAGTACAAATAGTATTGTATACAAATAGTATTATATACTATTATATACTGTACTATTTGTGTATATACAAATAGTATTACTAAGTATTTACTAAAACAGGAAATTAACCTATCACTATGGTCTAGTATGACCAGCTTCTTGGCGGTTCAAATAGTAAAGAAACTGCCCACAATGTGGAAGACACAGGTTCAATCCCTGGGTTGGGAAGATCCCCTAGAGAAGAAAATGGCTACCCACCCCAGTATTCTTGCCTGGGAAATCACATGAACAGAGGAGCCCGACAGTCTCTCTAGTCCATTGAGTCTTATAGAGTTAACCATGACTGAGTGATTAATACAACAACGTGGTCTAGGACAACAGAAAGGAAAAGAGAAAGATTTCAATATGATTTTCACATTGAATGATACCTATAAGGAGAATATACATCTTAAAGAGAAGAACAATAGAACTAGAATGAAAAGCTTTCCTCATGGGAAGGCTTTCAATATAAATCTGAAAGCTATGAAGGAATGAAATTTCTTTATAATGAGATAGGAAGTGTAATAGACCATTGGCTTTTGAAAACCCTACGATGTGTTCACTGTGTAGCACACTTGAAATTGTATTATTTTAAACTATATAATTATCTATTTACTTAATAATTAAATTAAATATCTTCCATCAAAAGTGATAAAAATAGTTGATTCATTCAGAGTCTATCCATGTAAAACTATATAGAACTTAGATGTGTGGCAACATAAACATAAATATAAATAATATAACTTAGTGCTTTGCCCGCCTGCCATAACTAGACAAAGATCTCCTATTATGCTTTATTTCACATCATGATTTCAGATATTATTTGGTCCATGTTATATATTTTTTCCTTTTCAAGAATTCTAGCTTTCTACATTAATGGCATCTTAGTAAATAATTATCATCCTAAAAATGCATGTGATTTTCTTACAAATCATTGCTTTTGGTTGAACAACTGAATGGGTACAACTCACTAGCCTTATGGGATACAGACAAACTAAAGGGACCTGTTGTTTTCAAGTAATTGAGATCTACTGGAGGAGATGAGAAAGCAAGCTAACTTAACAAGGCAATACGAAAACTGGAAAAATTAAAGGTAAACATATGGTGTTTAGAGACAAAGACTATAATTAGGCTCAGGAGTTCAGTGGTGTCACAGAAGGTCATGGAAGATGACAACATTAAAAGTAAATTTTGAAGAGAATAGAAGAGAATATAAAATGAGAAAAAGTGAAAAATTATCCAAAGTTCTGATGTGTATCTATTATAGCATGTTTCCAGGTTACAGGAGAGAATTTTAATATCTTACTACTAAGCAGGAGGTGCAAGATTTTGAGTACTGAAATGACAGAAGGAAGCAGGACATCTTTCACAAGAAGCCTTATAATGCCCTGCTAAGGTGCTTAAATTGTATCTTGCAAGCTTTGGAGAGGTTGATATTGAGAATAATATTTCTTAGAGGATTCTGTACTCAAATTATCACAAACATAGCAGCTTCAAACCACACACATTTATAATCTCAGTTTCTGTTTGTCATGGGTTCAGACATGGCTTATTTAGGTCCCCTGTTTAAGGATTCACAAGCTACAAGGAAGGGACAGCTGGACTGTTTTCACCTGCATACTCAGCTGGGGAAAAAAATCCCCTTCCAAATTAATTTAGGTTGTTGACAGAACTTGTTTCCTTGTGGCTGCCATGAGTTCTTGGAGGTCACCCTTATATGCTTCTGTACAAGGAGTTCACAATCATAACATAGCTGCTTGTTTCTTCAAGGCAATAGGAGAATTTGTCTATTTCCTGTCAGCTAAATTATATGGCTCATAATATTGTTGTGGGAGTGTTCCATTGATTAGACAGAAGTCATTGGCTCCTCCCACACTCAAGAAGAATGCATAATACAATGGCTTGCAATAATGAGAATAATAAACAACATGGTCTAGATCATAATTATTCCTATGGCCTACACCACAAGGGTCAGCATTTCTTGTGAACCTTCCAGAAACTCATATTTTCAGATCCCACCCCAGACCTACTGAGTCAGAAACTCTGGGAGTGTGGCCCAGTATTCTGTGTGTTAGCAAGGTCTCCAAGAGACTTGGATGCCTGCTAAATGTTGAGAGCCACTGACCTCAATGATTGATCTTGCTCTCCTAGAAGTAAGGTTTTTATGTATCACCTGACAATACTAAAAATGAGCTGAGGAATGTTTTTTAAAATCAGATTATCTCCATCAGGATTAATAAGAATGGTAGTAGTGAAAAAGCAAAAAAGAGACTAAAAACAAAGAGTCAAGTTATGAAGCCAGGCTCAAACTACTAAGTCACGTACAATAGTATATGGATAAAGGAAGGGAAGTTGAGGAATGGGTAGTGAAAGAAAGACATTCCTAAACCAAAGACTGAAAATACACTGTCAATTCTTATCTGCTTTCTATATTTAAAGACATGAACATTACTGATGCAAAAGGGGAATAGATAACGGATGTTGGTATTTTATCCAGAGAGAATCTATAGAATGAAAACAACAAGTGCTGAGATATAGCCACATTCAAGGAAGAGATAGAGAAAGAAAACAGATAAATCTACTGTTAAAAATACAGTGGGGGCAACTGGAGAGACATTTTGGAAACTTAGGAAAAGGATAATTAAAAACAAAGGAGATATTCAACAATGCCATATACCACATGACAGAAAATTTTTGCTTTGAATGACATAAAACCTAACTCAAACCATTTAAATAAATTAATATCTGGATAAGTGAATTTATCCTTTCCTATTCATAGAATGTCTAGGTGATGGCTGACAGTAATGGCTGTCTCCAGAGTTTTAAGACATTATTAGGAATTACTTTCTCTCTGTTTATTTCTCTGCTTCCCTTCTCTCTCAATTCTTTTTAATCTTCCAGGCAGTTCCAGGCTCATCTTTTATTCTAGAGTAAGAGAGGAAGAACATGACTTTTTCTCCCATAGCACTGATATAAATTCTGGAAAAGGACACTGGCTCTGCTTGGGTTACATCAGTCTCCCAAGAGAATAAAACAGGTCAACTGGCCAGTTTGCATCATGTGTCTACTCTTAAAAAAGTAGCAAAATCTAATTTATTAACAGACCATCAGAAACACTGTTATTGCTGGTGAGGTAAGTTCTGAGAAATATCTCTTGATTCAGACAATTAAAAATTCACTGATGCCAGATTAATAGCTGAGCTGCTACAAAAGCAAGACCATGGTGGTTTAATAGGTGCAAGGAAAGGAGGCATAGTGAATGGTCTCATCCTGTCCATAGGGTCATGGCCCTCTAACAGCTTCTCACAGAGAAATCCATCAGTGAGCTCCAGTCAAAGTTGTCAGCTTTGAGTTCAGTTTATATGATGGCAAAAATAGAATTTAAAATTATTTGTATTGTCTCACCTGAAATAACCACCAGCATACTAAACAAGAGGTTATCTGTCCTAGTCCTGTTGTTTTCAGCTACTCCTATTCAAGGGGCAGAAAGTCTGCATGGGTCAGGGGTCATGCCCTAACTTCTAGAGTATATCCTGCCTGCACTCCATATTTCTTGCCCAAATGGTTCTAAGTTCATTTACAGGTCATGAAAATTTCTCTTCTCCATGTTGATTTTGCAGAGGAAGGATCATCCCACAACCAGCTACAATAGTAGGCCAAACAAGTTACTTTTTGCTGTCTGGAGACGAAGAAAGAACTTAGAAGTGTAAACTCTGATAAATAAGTGGATGGAGGTGAGGGTTCTTATAGTGCTAGAGCTGAGGCAGAAAGCACAAAAGGTATGTTGTGGAATAGCTCTCCTTGGCCTCCATAATATAGCAAGGATCTCCAAGAAGTCCCACAGCTTTGGACTTGTTCTTCCAGGTTATTATGGGTGTTCATCTTTCAAATTAGTAACTAGTCTATATTTTGTTTAATGCATGTTAACTTGACTTAGAGCTTCCCTGATGACTCAGCGCTAAAGAATCTGCCTGCAATGCAGGAGACCCAGGTTGACATGGCAATACACTCAAGTACTCTTGCCTGGAGAATTCCATGGACAGAGGAGACTGGCAGGGTGGAATCCACAAGGTCCCACATTGTCAGACATGACTGAAGTGACTAAACAGCAGCAGCAGCTTGTTTTATAACTTTTAAATATTTAGACATTTTCATTTGCATTCTGACCTCTACTCAACAACTGTTAAGGGCAGATAATATACTTGCAGAAGACAAGGGCTAATATGTATTGTGATTCTGGTCAATCAATTAGTGATAAAATATTCCTAAACAACACATGACATTCTGTGCTATAGAAGTCTGGTTCCTTGCTCTGCAAGTTTGTTTTTAATAAATGACCATAACTATCCACTAGTTCTCTATACATGTTACTGGGCGATTTCTTCCCATATATATTCTGATTTTAGCTATGTGAATTTGTTTGGCTAGTGAGATGATGTCATTGTAACGTAACCAGACACTTAAATTCACTTTTTTTCATTGCCTTCTTTTGCTACTCTGAGACTTCTTTCATGGAAAAGGCTTGGGCTATCCAGCTATGGATAGCTATGGTAAGAGACATATAGCCAAGTCATTATATTACTACAGCTGATATCAAGCCTACTATCAAAAATATGAGTTAGACGATCATAGACCATACAATCTCAGCTGAACTGCTACTTGGCTTCATTGATCAGTTGAAATAGAGCAGATCAGAACAGTGTAACTGACACAGAATATCTAAGAAATGTTAAGCACTTATTGTTTTATACTCACTAAGTATTGGGTTGGCTTGTTACACAGCAAAATTTACTGAAAAAAATATTTTTACTCTTCTTTCCTTATTTCCTTTTGATATATTCTAAACTCACATGGTAAAGAAAATCCTTTATGTTCTCATCTGTTAGCTTTATCTCTTATACTTCTTCCCATCTCTAATGCTTGCATCTCATCATGATGCCATTTATAACTGTTTGAAGATCTCCAAACATCCCAAGTTCAGCTCAGTTCAGTTCAGTTCAGTCGTTCAATCGTGTCTGACTTTTTGTGACCATATGAATCGCAGAGCACCACGCCTCCCTGTTCATCACCAACTCTCGAAGTTCACTCAAGTTCATGTCCATTGAGAGGGTGATGCCATCCAGCCATCTCATCCTCTGTCATTCCCTTCTCCTCCTGCCCCCAATCCCTCCCAGCATCAGGGTCTTTTCCAATAGGTCAACTATTTGCATGAGGTGGGCAAAGTACTGGAGGTTCAGCTTTAGCATTAGTCCTTCCAATGAACAACTAGGGCTGATCTTCTTTAGGATGGACTGGTTGGATCTCCTTTCAGTCCAACGGACTCTCAAGAGTCTTCTCCAATACCACAGTTCAAAAGCATCAATTCTTTGGTGCTCAGCTTTCTTCACAGTCCAACTCTCACATTCATACATGATCACTGGAAAAACCATAGCCTTGACTAGACAGAACTTTGTTGGCAAAGTAATGTCTCTGCTTTTTATTTTTATTTTTTATTTTTTTATTAAATTTATTTATTTTTTTAATTATAATACTGTATTTGTTTTGCCATACATTGACACGAATCAGCCATAGGTGAACACAATCTCCCAATGCCAAAGCCCCCTCCCACCTGTCTAGGTTGGTGATAACTTTCCTTCCAAGGAGTAAACATTTTTTAATTTCATGGCTGCAATCACCATCTGCTGTGATTTTGGAGCCCCCAAAAATAAAGTCTGACCCTGTTTCCACTGTTTCCCATCTACTTCCCATGAAGTGATGGCACTAGATGCTATTATCTTAGTAAACCCAGTCATAAATCATTAATATTATCTTTTACCTCTTATCCTGCCTGAACTTCTCTTTTGCTCTATGTATTCATCCTTTTCAAGAAGTAAATATGTTCTGACTTTCCAAGGTCCATTCTCCTCTCTTCTTTTTGATCCCCCAACATGGCATACTGATTTCTCATCTTTCCCAGATTGCACCCACTTGCTTACATTTTTGGTCTCTTTTTATTACATTATAGTTGAGCCAACTTCTTGACCCCAAGGAACTAGTTGTCTGTGTCTTCTCAACATCTGGTAGAGGTGATAATACATTCCTGGGACAGATTTATAGAATGACAGGTGAAAGAAGAAGAGGGGAGTAAAAAGGAGCATTAAAAAGGGAGAAATGGTGCACAGAATTCTTGCTAGCTTATTCCCTAGACTAAGGTGAAAGGAAGATAATGATTCAAATCAAGGACAATAGTTTTAATTCGTTTAGTTGTCTTTGTGTGTGTGTGACTGTGGATTTTGTGAGGCTTTTAATTTTTTTTTTTTTGAGAGGTTCTCCTAGAGCATATCTTTAATTATGAGTAGAAAGAGTCACGACAGAAGTAGGGGGATTGGCTCTGGAATTAAATATCTTAAAGATATTAAAGATGGGGATGTATTAGGTTTCTTTGTGGCCCATATTTAAAGATATTTTTTTTCTGATTAAAGATATGAGGATGTGCATGTGTGTATGTGTGTGTGTACACAAGGAAGCAAGTAGTGAAATATGAAATTGAGTGAGTTCTCTATCAAATTGTCTACTTATTCCATGAAGATTTAGGCAAAGGAAAGATGAACTGCTGGAAATAAAAAGGAATGAAGGAGATGTAGGAATGCAGTAGTCTGGTAAAAGTCCAGAATAGCTAATGAGTTGATGTTGAGAGAGAGAGACTAAATCAATGCTATACAAGGAATATATAGGCAACTTAAATTTTTCTTTCTTTTTGGTTAAACCCTTTTACTGTGTTCTTTCCTTGTTGATGCTTTGAAAATTAGTATCCTTTCTGGCAACCAGACTTTCTCTTCTTCTTACAGAAATTTTCTTACTTTTTTAGAGAATAGAATAATAATGTCTGCATCATATAAAATCCATACTTGGGTAAAATGGCTTTAGAGCTGTAAAGACTTTAATATACCCAAAGTTCTCATAATTGTTTCACATTTAGTACTTTTATCTATTTTATAAAAGAATCAACAGTGAAGGAGGTTTATTCATTTGAGCTATTTAACATCTGTAAGAACTAAATTGACAGAGTTGTTGTGAGAGAATTAGTTTCCCCTTTATTTCTTGACATAGAAAAATATGAATAATTTTTAAGTCTGACCTTTATCCCTCCCATTCAACATAAACATCTTGTGACTTCTCAAGAAAATAACTACTAGTTTCAGAAATAAAATAACTTACAAATCACTCATTAGAGTATGATGGTGTCAATACATCACTCTACAATAAATGCTTTAGTAAAAAAAAAAAAAAAAAAGCTTTGAAAGAATCATGGTAAAAAGAAAAACATCCAGATGTTGGAGTTATTAAAAACAAAATAAAGCAAAGAACACCTTAAGTTTAAATCTTGGCTTTGCGTTTTTTAACTTTTGACCAGGAAGTTTCACACTCTCTCTTAGGGGCAATTTATGGGTTTAATAGGTGGCTCAGAGGTTAAAGCATCTGCCTACAATGTGGGAGACCTGAGTTCAATCCCTGGGTCGGGAAGATCCCCTGGAGAAGGAAATGGTAACCCACTCCAGTATTCTTGCCTGGAGAATACCATGGACGTAGAAGCCTGGTAGGCTACATCCACGGGGTCGCAGAGTCGGACACGACTGAGCGACTTTACTTTCACTTTCACTGTTAATGTTAACTGAAATAGCACTTCTAAAATAGAAGACAGATTGTGTGGCACGTAATAAGTTCTTGATGAGTGCTTTGCTCCCTCATCTTATACAATTCCCGAGAGCAACAAAATAAACATTTACAAAACTATATAGTCAATCTATACTGTAAATAGGTATTGCTTTATGAAAAAAATGGAAATTTGCATGAGTTCTGCCACATACTGGGGATGTATATTCTATAAAGGTATATACAAACACAGTATATAATTTACATTAAAATGTTAAATGTCTTTGAAACTTCCTTTGAGATATTTGCTTTTGCAGTGCTTTGTTTATTTTTCTGTCCTATGTCTAGGTATTGGAATTTAGTTAGGCAAAGTATCCAAAAGTTATGCAAATATACAAACACCCTTCAAATACATTTTGTCTATAAAGAAATAATTTAAGGGACTAGATCTGATAGACAGAGTGCCTGATGGACTGTGAAGTTTGTGACATTGTACAAGAGACAGGGATCAAGACCATCCCCAAGAAAAAGAAATGCAAAAACCAAAATGGCTGTCTGAGGAGGCCTTACAAAGAGCTGTGAAAAGAAAATAAGTGGAAAGCAAAGGAGAAAAGGAAAGATATACCCATTTGAATGCAGAGTTCCAAAAAATAGTAAGGAGAGATAACAAAGCATTCCTCAGAGATCAGTGCAAAGAAATAGACGAAAAACAGAATGGGAAAGACTAGAGATTTCTTCAAGAAAATTAGAGATACTAGGGGAATATTTCATACAAAGATGGGCTCAAAAGGACAGAAATAGGATGAACCTAACAGAGGCAGAAGATATTAAGGAGAGGTGGCAAGAATACACAGAAGAACTGTACAAAAAGATCTTCATGATCCAGATAATCATGATGGTGTGATCACACACTCACCTAGAGCCAAACATCCTGGAATGTGAAGTCAAGTGGAACTTAGAAAGCATCACTTCAAACAAAGCTAGTGGAAGTGATGGAATTCCAGTTGAGCTATTTCAAATCCTGAAAGATGACGCTAAGAAAGTGTTGCACTCAATATGTTAGCAAATTTGGAAAACTAAACAGCAGCCATAGGACTGGAAAAAGTCAGTTCTTATTCTGATTTCAAAGAAAGACAATGCCAAAGAAAGCTCAAACTACCATGCAGTTGCACTCGTCTCACATGCTAGTAAAGTAATGCTCAAAATTCGCTAAGCCAGGCTTCAGCAATACATGAACCATGAACTTCCAAATGTCCAACCTGGTTTTAGAAAAGGCAGAGGAATGAGAGATCAAATTGCCAACATCCTCTGGATCATTGAAAAAGCAAAAGAGTTCCAGAAAAATATCTATTTCTGCTTTATTGACTATGCCAATGTCTTGGACTGTGCGGATCATAATAAACTGTGGAAAATTCTGAAAGAGATGGAAATACCAGACCACCTGACCTGCTTCTTGAGAAACTTATATGCAGACATGAAACAACAGACTGGTTCCAAATAGGAAAAGGAGTATATCAAGGTTGTATATTGTCACCCTGCCTATTTAACTTATATCCAGAGCACATTATGAGAAATGCTGGGCTGGAGGAAGCACTAGCTGAAATCAAGACTGCTGAGAGACATATCAATAACCTCTGATATGCAGATGACACCACCTTTATGGCAGAAAGTAAAGAGGAACTAAAGAGCCTCAGGATGAAAGTGAAAGAGGAGAGTGAAAAAGTTGGCTAAAAGGTCAACATTCGGAAAACTAAAATTATGGTATCTGGTCCCATCACTTAATGGAAAATAAATGGAGAAACAGTGGAAACAGTGTCAGACTTTATTTTTTGGGCTCCAAAATCACTTCAGAAGGTGATGGCAACTATGAAAAAACAAAAACAAAATGCTTACTCCTTGGAAGGAAAGTTCTGACCAACCTAGAGAGCATATTAAAAAGCAGAGACATTACTTTGCCAACAAAGGTCCATCTAGTAAAGGCTATGGTTTTTCCAGTGGTCATGTATGGATGTCAGAGTTGGACTGTGAAGAAACCTGAATGCCAAAGAATTTATGCTTTTGAACTGTGGTGTTGGAGAAGATTTTTGAGAGTCCCTGGGACTACAAGGAGATCCAACCAGTCCATCCTAAAGGAGATCAATCCTGGGTGTTCACTGGAAGGACTGATGTTGAAGCTGAACCTCCAGTACTTTGGCCTGCTGATGGGGAAGTGCTGACTCATTTGAAAAATCCTAATGCTGGGAGGGATTGGAAGCAGGAGAAGAAGAGGACGACACAGGATGAGATGGTTGAATGGCATTGCTGACTCAATGGCATGGGTTTGGGTGGACTCCGGGAGTTGGTGATGAATAGAGAGGCCTGGCGTACTGTGGTTCAAGGGGTCACAAAGAATCAGACACGACTGAAAGACTGAACTGAACTGAAAAAGAAATGAAAAGTAACACAATAGTGAAAATGTGTGCAGAACATTTTTATAGTAAAATTACTTTATTATTATGTATGTATTTTAACTTGGAAGATATAGGAAAATGGAGTTCAGAATGCCCAGAACAGAGAAGAAGGGAGAGCAGGAAAAATAAGAGGCTAGGGAAAAGTGTATGTGAGCTGGACTTAATCCCAGAGCTTACCTGGCACCCTCAACATCAGTCTCTCAACCACTTACTTCCTCCCAGCCCCCAAAACACACTGGTTTTTATATCTCCTCTTTTTGTTGAGGGCACAGACAAAGAAAGCATCATATCAGTATCAAGAGGGACCTCTTTAAGGACAAAAATTGACCTGGCAGAGATATTTGGACTGTGTCAGCATAAAAGCCAGTGCAGGGTCTTTGGAATCTGTTGGAGCAGCTTCCTCTTCCTAAGCCCTGCTCTTCAGTTTCATAGGAGAAGCTGTGCTGTTATTTCAGTTCAGTCACTCAGTTGTCCAGCTGTTTGTGACCCAATGGACTGCAGCATGCCAGACTTCTCTGTCCATCACCAACTCCTGAAGCTTGCTCAAACTCATGTCCATCAAGTCAGTGATGCCATCCAATCATCTCATCCTATATTGTCTTCTCCTCCTATCTTCAATCTTTTCCAGCATCAGGATCTTTTCCAATTAGTCAGTTCTTTTAACAGGTAGTGAAAGTATTGAAGATTTAGCTTCAGCATCTGTCTTTCCAATGAATATTCCGGACTGATCTCCTTTAGGATTGACTGGTTTGATCTCCTTGCAGTCCAAGGGACTGTCAAGAGTCTTCTCCAACATCACAGTTCAAAAGGATCAATACTTTAGCCCTCAGCTTTTTTATGATCCAACTCTCACATCCATACACGACTACTGGAAAAACCATAGCTTTGACAGAGCTTTGTCAGTAATGTCTCTGCTTTTTTATATATGTTTCCTAGGTTTGTCATTGCTTTTCTTCCAAGGAGCAAGCATCTTTTAATCTCATAACTGTTCTTTACTTTTGTATTTACCTTCTAGACTTTGATTCTGGATACCTGAGCTACTGCCCAGGGTTGCAGGCATATTCTAGACTAAGAAATTGCTACAAAGAGCCTACTATGGGTCAGTGACAATAGGAAGGAAGGCAGAAGAAGTCTTCTACTCAGGAATTTATAATTTAGTGGGCAAAGCAGACTAAAAACCAAATAAATGCAATAGCAAGTTAAAAATGAGTTACAAAAGAAATGAGCTATTAAAATATAAAATAATGATGCATTCCTAATTTCTCTACTTGGATATTTCCATGATTTTGACTAAGCATAATTTATAACATTAATTTTATTCCTTATATACTTAACTGTATTGAGGCATATAATTTTTTATGGTTTTCTTTTAAATTTTTATTTATTTATTTTAATTGGAGGATAATTACTTTATAATATCATTCTGGTTTTTACCATATAGCAATATGTATTGGCCTTAGTAATACATGTGTCCCCTCCATCCAGAATTCCTCTCCTATCCCCCTCCCTACACTGGTGACAACCTAATACATATAACTTATTTCCCTGAAGAATCTAATTTGAATGACCAGGGAGGGAAACAGATCCAAAAGTTTTTCTTTTTTTTTTTAAATTTAAATTTATTTATTTTAATTGGAGGCTAATTACTTTACTATATTGTATTGGTTTTGCCATACATCAACATGAATCCACCATGGGTGTACATGTGCTCCCAATCCTGAACCCCCCTCCCACCACCCTCCCCATACCATCCCTGTAGGTCATCCCAGTGCACCAGCCCCAAGCATCCTGTATCCTGCATCGAACCTAGACAGTAGTGGTAGGAAGCTTCCTCTTTTGGTTATAAAAACTGTTTTCATGTGTATTTAAACAAATACAGAAAGCAGCAGGTCCTGTGAACTTACAATAACCTATTATTCATTAGGAAGTGTCTGGAAAGCTGATGGTGCCAGACCAAACATTTCAGGAAACTCAAAGCCTAAGTTTGAATTTCAACTCTTGTCACTTACAGACTGGTGATTTTTACAAGTTATTAAACTTGGCTTATCTCTAGTGTCTTCTTCAATGGTTTAGTTCAGTTCAGTCACTCAGTCGTGTCTGACTCTTTCAAACCTCATAAATCGCAGCACGCCAGGCCTCCCTATCTATCACTAACCCCGGAGTTTACTCAAACTCATGTCTATCGAGTTGGTGATGCCATCAGCTATCTCATCCTCTGTCATTGCCTTCTCCTCCTGCCCCTAATCCCTCCCAGCATCAGGGTCTTTTATCCAATGAGTCAACTCTTCACATGAGGTGGCCAAAGTATGGGAGTTTCAGCTTCAGCAGCAGCCTTTCCAATGAACACCCAGAACTGATCTCCTTTACGATGGACTGGTTGGATCTCCTTGCAGGCCAAGGGACTCTCAAGAGTCTTCTCCAACACCACAGTTCAAAAGCATCAATTCTTCGGCACTCAGCTTTCTTCACAGTCCAACTCTCACATCCATACATGACTACTGGAAAAACCATAGCCTTGACTAGACAGACCTTTGTTGGCAAAGTAATGTCTCTGGTTTTCAATATGCTATCTAACTGGGTCATAACTTTCCTTCCAAGGAGTAAGTGTCTTTTGATTTCATGGCTGCCGTCACCATCTGCAGTGATTTTGGAGCCCCCAAAATAAAGTCTGACACTGCTTCCACTATTTCCCCATCTATTTCCCATGAAGTGATGGGACCATATGCCTTGATCTTCATTTTCTGAATGTTGAGCTTTAAGCCAACTTTTTCACTCTCCTCTTTCATTTCATCAAGAGGTTTTTTAGTTCCTCTTCACTTTTTACCATAAGGGTGGTGTCATCTGCATATCTGAGATCACTGACATTTCTCCCAGAAATCTTGATTCCAGCTTGTGCTTCCTCCAGCCCAGCGTTTCTCATGATGTGCTCTGGATATAAGTTAAATAAGCAGGGTGACAATATACAGCTTTGATATACTCCTTTTCCTATTTGGAAACAGTCTGTTGTTTCATGTCCAGTTCTAATTGTTGCGTCCTGACTTGCATATAAGTTTCTCAAGAGGTAGGTTAGGTGGTCTGGTATTCCTATCTCTTTCAGAATTTTCCACAGTTAATTGTGGTCCACACAGTCCAAGGCTTTGGCATAATCAATAAAGCAGAAATAGATGTTTTTTTCTGGAACTCTCTTCCTTTTTTCATGACCCAGCAGATGCTGGCAATTTGATTTCTGGTTCCTCTGCCTTTTCTGAAACCAGCTTGATTATCTGGAAGCTCATGGTTCACATATTGCTGAAGCCAGGCTTGGAGAATTTTAAGCATTACTTTACTAGCATGTGGGATGAGTCAATTGTGAGGCAATTTCCCACTCCAGTATTCTTGCTTGGAAAGTCTCATGGATAGAGGGCTTGGTAGGCTACATTCCATGGGGTCGCATGGAGTCGGATATGACTGAGCAGCTACACTACACTTCTTCTTTTGAATATTCTTTGCCATTACCTTTCTTTGGGATTGGAATGAAAACTGACCTTTTCCAGTCCTGTGGCCACTGCTGAGTTTTCCATATTTGCTGACATATTGAGTGCATCACTTTCACAGCATCATCTTTCAGGATTTGAAATAACCCACCTGGAATTCCATCACCTCCACTAGCTTTTTTGTAGTGATGCTTCCTGAAGGCCTACTTGACTTCAAATTCCAGGATGTCTGGCTCTAGGTGAGTGATCACACCATTTTGATTATCTTGGTCTTGAAGATCTTTTGTATACCATTCTTCTGTGTATTCTTGCCACCTCTTCTTAATATCTTCTGCTTCTATTAGGTCTGTACCATTTCTGTCCTTTATTAAGTCCATCTTTGTATGAAATCTTCCCTTGGTATCTCTAATTCTCTTGAAGAGATCTCTAGTCTTTCCCATTCTGTTGTTTTTAATCTTTTTCTTTGCATTGATCCCTGAGGAAGGCTTTCTTATCTCTCCTTGCTATTCTTTGGAACTCTGCATTCAGATGCTTATATCTTTCCTTTTCTCTTTTGCATTTTGATATCTGTCTTTTCACAGGTATTTGTAAGGCCTCCTCAGAGAACCATTTTGCTATTTTCCATTTCTTTTTCTTGGAGATGGTCTTGATTCCTGTCTCCTGTAAAATGTCAGGAACCTCCGTCCACAGTTCATCAGGCGCTCTATCTATCAGATCTATTCCCTTAAATCTATTTTTTACTTCCACTGTATAATCATAAGGGATTTGATTTAGGTCATATCTGAATGGTCTAGTGGTTTTCTCCATTTTCTTCAATTTAAGTCTGAATTTGGCAATAAGGAGTTCATGATCTGAGCCACAGTCAGGCCCCAGTCTTGTTTTTGCTGACTGTGTAGATCTTCTCCATCCTTGGGAGCAATGAATATAATCAATCTGATTTCGGTGTTGACCATCTGGTGATGTTCATGTATAGAATCCTCTCTTGTGCTGTTGGAAGAGGATGTTTGCTATAACCAGTGCATTCTCTTGGCAGAACTCTATTAGCCTTTGTCCTGCTTCATTCTATACTCCAAGGCCAAATTTGCCTGTTACTCCAGGTGTTTCTTGACTTCTTACGTTTTGCATTCCAGTTCCCTATAATGAAAATGACATCTTTTGGGGTATTAGTTCTAGAAGGTCTTATAGGTCTTCATAGATATGTTCATCTTCAGCTTCTTCCGCGTTACTTATTGGGGAGTAGACTTGGATTACCATGATATCGAATGGTTTTCCTTGGAAACAAAGAGATCATTTTGTCGTTTTTGAGACTGCATCCAAGTACTGCATTTTAGGACACTTTTGTTGGCCATGATGGCTACTACATTTCTTCTAAGGGATTCCTGCCTGCAGTAGTATATATAATGGTCATCTGAGTTAAATCTACCCATTCCAGTCCATCTTAGTTCACTGATTCCTAGAATGTTGATGTTAATTCTTGCTATCTCCTACTTGACCACTTCCAATTTGCCTTGATTCATGGACCTAACTTCCAGGTTCCTATGCAATATTGCTTTTTACAGCGTTGAATCTTGCTTCTATCATGAGTCTCATTCACAACTGGATGCTGTTTTTGCTTTGTCTCTATCCCTTATTTCTTTCTGGAATTATTTCTCTACTAATCTCTAGTAGCATATTGGTCACCTACCGACCTGGGGAGTTCATCTTTCAGTGTCCTATCTTTTTGCCTTTTCATACTCTTCATGGGGTTCTCAAGGCAAGAATACTGAAGTGGTTTGTCATTCCCTTCTCCAGTGAACCACATTCTGTCAGACCTCTCCACCATGACCTGTTCGTCTTGGGTGGCCCCATATGGGGCATGGCTTAGTTTCGTTGAATTAGACAAGAGTGTGGTCCATGTGATCAGACTGGCTACTTGTCCATGACTGTAGTTTCACTCTGTCTGCCCCCTGATCCCCTCTCTCAATGCCTACCATCTTACCTGGGTTTCTCTTACCTTGGACGTGGGGTCTCTTTTACAGCTGCTCCAGCAAAGTGAAGCTGCTGCTCCTTACCTCGGGCGTGGGGTAGCTCCTCTGCCGTGGTGGTGGTGTGCCCTCACAGCTGCCATACTCCTGTGGTGTTTATGATTATGTACCTTAAAAAACGAAGATTAAAAAATGTGACTGGACAGAAAGAGAAAGACAAATACCACCTGAGATCACTTACATCTGGAATCTAAAATATAACACAAGTAACTAATCTAAGAATCAGAAACAGATTCTTCACAATAGAGAACAGACTGGCAGTTGCCAGTGATGGGATGGGGGAGTGGAGGAGGGAAGGATTAGGAGTATGGGATTAGCAGATGTAAACTGTAATCTATAGGATGGATAAACAACAAGGTCTTACTGTAGAGCACAGGGAATTATATTCAATATTCTGTGATAAACCTCAATGGAAAAGAATGTGAAGACAAATATATGCATATGTAAAACTGAATCATTTTGTTGTGCAGCAGAAATTAGCAGAAATATTGTAAAATAACTATACTTCAATAAAGTAAATTTAAAAAAAAAGGAACAAACCACCACTGGAACTGAAGCTTAAGTGTACTCAAAACAATTAAGATGATACTAACCAGACCACTTATGACCAATTTTAAGATGAGTATCAGAAAATCTTGGTCGTCTCTGTCAACAATGTGCAACCCCAAATTTACATCACTAATGTGGTCTAGGAAGCTTTCTCATAGTAAATTTTGTTTAAAGTAATTCTGTCCTCGTCATCTGGCAATAGACAAAGCAAGTACTAACCCATAATGGAAAAGGTATATCTATTGTAGACCTCCAGAAATACCTGCAGAAATATTTCCAAAGCAGTAAATAGCATAGTGATGGAGATGTTTTAAACTTTCCATTTGAAAAGTGTACACATAAGAACCGCAAGAAGAAAGAGAAATTCTAGGTTTCTCTTAGATTGAGAACTAAAAGTAAGAACTAGAGAAAAGACTGAGAATATAGGAGAAACTTAACATTTTATAATAAATTCCAAAAAATGCACACAAGGATGCAGGAATAGGAGATAGGTAGGAGATGGAAAGAAATTAAGAGCAGTTAATTTGTGGTGATTGTCTTGGAATCATGCAATTCTTATATTAAGTAACAGAACCTTAGGATATGAAATAGACTGTTCTTGATGAAGCTTGATGATTTTAAGGTACAAAGTTATAGTGTCTGTGCATGTAGAGACTTTTCTAGGAGCATGTGTGTTCCTGGGGCTGGGGGCTCTAGCTTGACGTTTTAAAAAATAGGATCAGAACAATCTTATACTCCAAGTTTCACAACTGTCTCTTACCCTTTATTGGTAACAGCTGAAGTGAGGGTGGGGGAGAATGGAATGTGGGGTGTCTTACTCCTGCTCTGGGGTTCTTCCTTACTCTGAAATTTGGGGAAATGACATGACACCACAAAATTCTCTAGACTCCAAATGGAATTCTAAAATATATCCTAGATATTTTTATTACTCTAAATCTTTTTATTAAAAATATTTTTAAACTGCATTTTCTCCTATTTTTGCTTATGTCTAAAATTTAATTGGCTTCTGTACAGTAAACTTACTCTTACAATCTTTGTAGAATTTTGGATTTTAAAAATCTGTGTGTGTGTGCATGTGTATGCTAAGTCCAACTCTTTGTAACACAATGGACTTTACAACTCAGTAGCCCAGCAGGTTCCACTGTCCATGGGATTCTCCAGGCAAGAATACTGGAGTGGGTTGCCACGTCCTTCTTCAGGGGATCTTCTCAACCCAGGAATCAAACCTGCATCTTTTATGTCTCCTGAATTGACAGGCAGGTTCTTTATCACTAGCACCACATTTTATGCCATTTTCATCCTGTCATATTATTCCATTTTCTTGTCATTTTGTGCAGGCTAGCACCACCAGTAAAAGGCTGAAAATTAGTGAGGATAATGGACATCTTTGTTTTGCTCCTTAAGGGAATGTGCCTCTCATTTCATCGCTATATGCACTTTTTTGATAGGTATTTGTTTTGTAACTACCACTTAAGAAAGTTCCATGCTATTAAGATTCAACAATCTTTTGTCACAAATGTTATTACATGGTTTGATATTTTCACAAATTCAATAAAATGTATGTTGTTTTGTAGACACCAGAATTGGATTTAACTCTGTTCTCTCACAATGTGCCTAAGTGAGCATATATTTCCAGGCCTACCAGTCTCTCAATCATTTTCTACTACAAGTAAGATAAACAGGGGAAGATCTACTCAAACAAAATCACCTATAAAAATGAATCAATCAATAAGAGTAATCAAATAATGACATCTACCATGTTCACCTCTGAAGAAGACTAACTCTTTAACCTCTGATTCTTAAACACTCTCTGTACATTTAGCATTCTTCTCTGTTCTAGGAGACTGTGACTGACTAGCTTAGGTATTCCTCACTACAGTAATTAGTGAAGTCAATTTTTCTTATTACAGATATAGCAGTGTCATTGTTTTAACACTACTTCAGTTGCAATGATCATACTTAAAACAAGTCAACTTGCTAATAAAATGAACATATATTGATAATACTATTCTAATAGCAGAAAGCAAGGAAGAACTAAAGAACTTCTTGAAGGTGAAGAAATAAAATAGCAGGTTTAAAACTAAATATTAAAAAAAAGCTAAGATCATGGCATTTGGCCCATTACTTCACTGAAAATAGATGAGAAAAGGTGGAAGTAGTGAAAGATTTCCTCTTCTTCCTAAAATTACTGTGGACAGTGACTGTAGCCATGAAATCAAAAGATGTTTGCTTTTTGGCAGGAAAGCTGTGACAAACCTAGACAGTGTGTTGTCAAGCAGAGATATTTCTCTACCAACAAAGGTTCATATAGACAAAGCTATGGTCTTCCCAGTGGTCATGTACAGTTCTGAGAGCTGGACTGTAAAGAAGGTGGAGCAATAAGAAATTAATGGCTTCTAATTGTGGTGCTGGAAGAGACTCTTAAGAGTCTCTTGACTAGCAAGGAGATCAAATCAGTTAATCTTAATGGAAATCTACACTGAATAGTCATTGGAATGACTGATGCTGAAGTTGAAGCTCCAGTATTTTGGTCATCTGATACAAAGAGCTGATTCTTTGGGCAAGTCCCTGATGCCGAGAAAGATTGAGGGCAGAAGGAGAAGAGGGCATCAGAGTATGAGATGGCTGCATAGCATCACTGAAACAATGGAGGTGAACTTGGGCAAACTTTTTGAGATGGTGAGGGATAGGGAGGCCTAATGTGCTGCAGTCCATAGCATCACAAGGATTTGAACACCACTAGATGACTGAACGACAGAATGAGCTTTGTTTGTTTCTAAAGCAAACCATAAAATATCACGGTAATCCAAGCCTATGCCCCAACCAGTAACACTGAAGAAACTGAGTTGAACATTTCAGTGAAGACCTACAAGACCTTCTAGAACTAACACCCCCAAAAAGATGTCCTTTTCATTATAAGGGACTGGAATGCAAAAGTAAGAAGTCAAGAAACACCTGGAGTAACAGGCAAATTTGGCGTTGGAGTACAGAATGAAGCAGGGAAAAGGCTAATAGAGTTCTGCCAAGAGAACGTACTGATCATAGCAAACACCTCTTCCAGCAACACAAGAGAAGACTCTACACATGGACATCACCAGATTGTCAACACAAAAATCAGACTGATTATATTCGTTGCATCCACGGATGGAGAAGCTCTATACAGTCAGTAAAAACAACACTGGGAGCTGACTATTGCTCAGATCGTAAACTCCTTATTAACAAATTCAGACTTAAATTGAAGAAAGTAGGGGAAACCACTAGACCATTCAGGTATGACCTAAGTCAAATCCCTTATGATTATATAGTGGAAGTGAAAAATAGATTTAAGTGACTAGATCTGATAGACAGATTGCCTGATGAACTATGAATGGAGGTTTGTGACATTGTACAGGAGACAGGGATCAAGACAATCCCCACTGAAAAGAAATGCAAAAAAGCAAAATGGTTGTCTGAGGAGGGCTTACAAGTAGCTGTGAAAAGAAGAGCAGTGAAAAGCAAAAGAGAAAAGGAAAGATATACCCATCTGAATGCAGAGTTCCAAAGAATAGCAAGGAGAGATAAGAAAGCCTTCCTCAGGGATCAATGCAAAGAAAAAGATTAAAAACAACAGAATGGGAAAGACTAGAGATCTCTTCAAGAAAATTAGAGATACCAAGGGAAGATTTCATACAAAGATGGGCTTAATAAAGGACAGAAATGGTACAGACCTAACAGAAGCAGAAGATATTAAGAAGAGGTGGCAAGAATACACAGAAGAATAGTATACAAAAGATCTTCAAGACCAAGATAATCAAAATGGTGTGATCACTCACCTAGAGCCAGACATCCTGGAATGTGAAGTCAAGTGGCCGTTAGGAAGCATCACTATAAACAAAGCTAGTGGAGGTGATGGATTTCTAGTTGAGCTATTTCAAATTCTAAAAGATGATGCTGTGAAAGTGCTGCACTCAATATGCCAACAAATTTGGAAAACTCAGCAGTGGCCACAGGACTGGAAAAGATCAGTTGTCATTCCAACCCCAAAGAAAGAATACCAAAGAATGTTCAAACTACCACACATTTTCACTAATCTCACACACTAGTAAAGTAATGCTCAAAATTCTCCAAGCCAGGCTTCAGCAATACATGAACCGTGAACTTTCAGATGTTCAAGCTGGTTTTAGAAAAGGCAGAAGAACCAGAGATCAAATTGCCAACATCTGTTGGATCATCAAAAAAGCAAGAAAGTTCCAGGAAAACATCTATTTCTGCTTTATTGACTATGCCAAAGCCTTTGACTGTGTGGATCACAATAAACTGGGGAAAATTCTGAAAGAGATGCTAATACCAGACCACCTGACCTGCCTCTTGAGAAACCTATATGCAGGTCAGGAAGCAACAGTTAGAACTGGACATGGAACAACAGACTGTTTCCAAATAGGAAAAGGAGTATGTCAAGGCTGTATATCGTCACCCTGCTTATTTAACTTATATCCAGAGCACCTCATGAGAAAGGCTGAGCAGGAGAAAACACAAGCTGGAATCAAGATTGCTGAGAGACATATCAATAACCTTAGATATGGAGATGACTCCACCCTTAGGCAGAAAGTGAAGAAGAACTGAAAACCCTCTTGATGAAATGAAAGAAGAGAGTGAAAAAGTTGGCTTAAAGCTCAACAGTCAGGATACTAAGACCATGGCATCTGGTCCCATCACTTCATGGGAAATAGATGGGGAAACAGTGGAAACAGTGTCAGACTTTATTTTTGAGGGGTCAAAAATCACTTACTGTTTGGAAGAAAAGTTATGACCAACTCAGATAGCATTTTCAAAAGCAGAGACATTACTTTGCCAACAAAGATCCGTCTCATCAAGGCTATGGTTTTTCCAGTGGTCATGTATGGATGTGAGAGTTAGACTATGAAGAAAGCTGAGTGCCAAACAATTGGTGGTTTTACTTGTGGTGTTGGAGAAGACTCTTGAGAGTCCCTTGGACTGCGAAAATATCCAACCACTCCATCTAAAGGAGATCAGTGCTGGGTGTTCATTGGAAGAACTGATGCTAAAATTGAAACTGCAATACTTTGGCCACCTCATGTGAAGTGTTAACTCACTGGAAAAGATCCTGATGCTGGGAGGGATTGGGGGCAAGAGGAGAAGAGAACAGCAGAGGATGAGATGGTTGGATGACATCACCAACTCGAAGCACATGAGTTTGGGTAAACTCCGGGTGTTGGTGTTGGACAGGGAAGCATGGCATTATGCGATTCATGGGGTACCAAAGAGTCAGACACGACTGAGCGACTGAACTGAACTGAGCTGAACTGGATGACTCAACAATAGCAACAATAATGAATACAAGTTTTGGGGGTTGTTTTTTGTTTTGCTTTTATCTAGTCAATAAACACACTTTTATCTCTAATCATAAACACTGTAAAGGCAGAATAGTAACTGCTGCCACTGAACAGAGTCATGTGGGACCCAGCCTTTTGGGATTTCTTGGCTTTCCATTCATGGTCAGAGATATTTGCAGCAATTTCAAATGTCATTATTTCATATGATTATGTCCAGAGACAGAAAGAGCAGTTTCCGTGCAACGTTTATCTGTTTGAAAAAGTAACAAATCACATGGTTCTTGTTTTTATGTTAATTATCCATATATTCCTGGAATAAATCAAAATTATTATTAAGGGTGCTTTGTTTTATGAATATAAAACTGATGGATTCAAATTGTTAACATTGTAATTAGGATTTTGCCTCTATATTTTGAGATTACATTTGATTGTTTCTTCTTATATTGTCAGTTTTGCTTATCAAGATGTTTTGGATTCATAATTGGAGTTTTCTGCATTTTGGAATCAATTACATGAAATTGGGAATATTTGTCACACTTTATCTGGGCTTGTTTTGGTTTGTACATTTATAACTGCTTACTTTGGTTGTTTTCTTTTATAAACAAATATTTATTTATTTTAATTGGAGGATAATTATAATATTGTGATGGTTTTTGCCATACATTAACATGAATTTGCCATAGGTATACAGATGTCACCTCCCTCCTGAAATCCCTGCCACTTCCCTCCCCACCCCATCCCTCCAAGTTGTCACAGAGCATGACTTTGACTTCACTGAATAATATATCAAACTCCCGCTGCTATTTTATATGTGGTAATGCATATATTTCAATGCTATTCTCTCAAATCATCTCACCCTCTCCTTCTTCCACTGTGTCCAAAAGTCTGTCCTTTGTGTCTGCATTTCCTTTGCTGCTATGCCCATAGGTTTGTCAGTGCCATCTTTCTATATTCCATATACATGCAATAATATACAATATTTATTTTTCTCTTTCTGATTTATTTCACTTGTATAATAAGCTCTAGGTTCATCCACCTCAGTAGAACTGATTCAAATGATTTCCTTTTTATAGTTGAGTAATACTCCATTGTGTATATGTACCACAACTTTCTAATCCACTCTTGCCAATGGACATTTAAGTTGCTTCTATGTCCTAGCTATTGTAAATACTGCTTCAATGAACATTTGAATATATGTGTCTTTTTCAGTTCTAGTTTCCTCAAGGTATCATGCCCAGTGGTGGAATTGATGGGACACATGGTAGTTTTATTCCTAGCTTTTTAAGGACTCTCCATACTGTTCACCATAGTGGCTTCAGCAGTTTTCATTCCCACAAATAGTGCAAGAGGGTTTCCTTTTCTCCACAGCCTCTCTAGCATTTATTGTTTGTAGACTTTTGATACTGGACATTCTGACCATATGTGATGATACCTTGTTGTGGGTTTGATTTGTATCTCTCTAATAATAAGAGATGTTGAACATCTTTTATCTGTTTATTATCTATCTGTATGCCTTCTCTGGAGAAAAATGTCTGTTTAAGTATTCTTCCCACTTTTTGACTGGGTTGTTTGCTTTTCTGTTTTTGAACAGCTTGAGCTGCTAGTCCAGAAAGTAAGCATAGAAGGAACATACTACAACATAATAAAGACCATATATAACACATATACAGCAAATATCTTCACTGGTAAAGATCTGAAACCATTTCTTCTACAATCAGGAACAAGACAAGAATGCCCATTCTTATCTCTATTATTGAACATAATTTTCAATGCAATCCCTATCAAGCTACCAGCAGTATTTTTCACAGAACAACAAATAATTTCAAGATTTGTATGCAATACAAAAACCTCGAATAGCAAAAGCAATCTTGAGAAAGAAGAATGGAACTGGAGGAATCAACTTGCCTGACTTCAGGCTCTACTACAAAGCCACAGTCATTAAGACAGTATGGTACTGGCACAAAGACAGAAATATAGATCAATGGAACAAAATAGAAAGCCCAGAGATAAATCCACACACCTATGGACACCTTATCTTCGACAAAGGAGGCAAGAATATACAATGACGTAAAGACAATCTCTTTAAAAAGTGGTGCTGGGAAAACTGGTCAACCACTTGTAAAAGAATGAAACTAGATCACTTTCTAATACAACACACAAAAATAAACTCAAAATGGATTAAAGATCTAAATGTAAGACCAGAAACTATAAAACTCCTAGAGGAAAACATAGGCAAAACACTCTCTGACATAAATCACAGCAGGATCCTCTAAGATCCACCTCCCAGTATACTGGAAATAAAAGCAAAAATAAACAAATGGGATCTAATTAAAATTAAAAGCTTCTGCACAACAAAGGAAACTATAAGTAAAGTGAAAAGACAGCCTTCTGAATGGGAGAAAACAATAGCAAATGAAACAACTGACAAACAACTAATCTCAAAAATATACAAGCAACTTATGCAGCTCAACTGCAGAAAAATAAATGATCCAATCAAAAACATGGGCCGAAGAACGAAATAGACACTTCTCCAAAGAAGACATACGGATGGGTAACAAACACATGAAAAGATGCTCAACATCACTCATTATCAGAGAAATGCAAATCAAGACCACAATGAGGTACCATTTCACACCAGTCAGAATGGCTGCGATCCAAAAGTCTACAAGCAATAAATGCTGGAGAGGATGTGGAGAAAAGGGAACTCTCTTACACTGTTGGTGGGAATACAAACTAGTACAGCCACTATGGAAAACAGTGTGTAGATTCCTTAAAAAATTGCAAATAGAACTGCCTTATGATCCAGCAATCCCACTGCTGGGCATACATACCGAGGAAACCAGAATTGAAAGAGACACATGTATCCCAATGTTCATTGCAGCACTGTTTATAATAGCCAGGACATGGAAACAACCTAGATGTCCATCAGCAGATGAATGGATAAGAAAGCTGTGGTACATATACACAGTGGAGTACCTCTCAGCCCTTAAAAAGAATAAATTTGACTCAGTTCTAATGAGATGGCTGAAACTGGAGCCGATTATACAGAATGAAGTAAGCCAGAAAGAAAAACACCAGTACGGTATATTGACACATACATATGGAATTTAGAAAGATAGTAATGATGACCCTGTATGTGAGACAACAAAAGAGACACAGATGTATAGAATGGACTTTTGGACTCTGTGGGAGAAGGAGAGGGTGGGATGATTTGGGAGAATGGCATTGAAACATGTATACTATCATGTAAGAAACAAAGCACCAGTCTATGTTCGATACGGGACACAGGATGCTTGGGGCTGGTACACAGGATGATCCAGAGAGATGATATGGGGTGGGAGGTGGGAGGGAGCTTTGGCATTGGGAGATTGTGTACACCTGTGGCTGATTCATGTCAATGTATGGCAAAACCAATACAGTATTGTAAAGTAGGATAAAGTAAAAATAAAATTAAACACACACACACACACACATAAAATCCTAGCCACAGCAATCAGAGAAGAAAACAAAATAAAAGGAATTCAGATTGAAAAACAAGAAGTAAAATTCTCATTGTTTGCAAATGACATGATTTTCTACATAGGAAACCCTAAAGATGCTGTCAGAAAATTACTAGAACTAATCAGTGAATATAGTAATTTTTCAGGATATAAATTGTTTTTTAATTGGAGGTTAATTACTTTACAATATTGTATTGGTTTTGCCATACATCAACATGTATCCACCACAGGTATACATGTGTTCCCCATCTTGAACCCTTCTCTGTCCTCCCTCCCCATACCAACCCTCTGGGTCGTCCCAGTGCACCAGCCCCAAAAAACTGGAAATAGAACTGCCTTATGACCAAGCAATCCCACTGTTTGGCATACACACCAAGGAAACCAGAACTGAAGGAGACACGTGTACCCATGTTCATCGCAGCACTGTTTATAATAGCCAGGACATGGAAGCAACCTAGATGTCCATCAGCAGATGAATGGATAAGAAAGCTGTGGTACATATACACAATGGAGTATTACTCAGCCATTAAAAAGAATATATCTGGATCAGTTCCAATGAGGTAGATGAAACTGGAGCCTATTATACAGAGTGAAGTAAGCTAGGAAGAAAAACACCAATGGAGGATGTAAAATTAATACACAGTAATCCCTTGGAATCCTATAGACTAAACAATGAAAAATCAGAAAGGGAAATTAAAGAAATAAACCAACTCACCATTGCAAAAATATAAAATACTTTTCACTGAAAGAGACAAAATCTTATATGCAAGAAACTATAAAACACTGATGAAAGAAATCAAAGATAACACAGACAGTTGGCAAGATATACCATGTTCTTGTATTGGAAGAATCATTATAGTGAAAATGACTACATTACTCAAAGCAATCTATAGATTCAGTACAATCCGTATCAAACTACCAACAGTTTTTTTTTTTTCCTTCCTCCTCAGTACTAGAACAAATAATTTCACAATTTGTATGGAAACACAAAAGACCCTGAAAAGCCAAAACAATCTTGAGAAAGAAGGATGGAACTAGAAGAATCAACCTTCCTGACTTCAGTCTATACTACAAAGCTACAATTATCAAGACAGTATGGTACTGGCACAAAAACAGAAACTGAGGAAAATAGAAAGCCCAGAGATAAATCCATGCAACTATGGACAACTTAAATTTGACAAAGGAGGTAAAAATATACAATGGAGAGACAGTCTCTTCAATAAATATGCTGGGAACACTGATCAACTACATGTAAAATAATGAAATTAGAATACTTTCTAACACTGTACCAAAAAAAAAAAAACCACTCAAAATGGATTAAAGACCTACATGTAAGATCAGTTCAGTTCAGTTCAGTCCAGTCACTAGGAAACAATAAAGCTCTTAGAGGAAAACAGACTGAACACTCTGAAATAAATCACAGCAAGATCCTCTATGACCTATCTTCTAGAGTAATGGAAATAAAAACAAAAGTAAACAAATATGACCTAATTAAACTTAAAAGCTTTTGTACAACAAAGGAAATTATAAACAAGGTGAAAAGACAACCCCCAGAATAGGAGAAGATAATAACACATAAAACAACTACAAAGCAATTAGTCTCCAATATATACTTTGATTATTTTCAAACACAACATCAACCTTATCAGTGCTATAGTGAGCCCTGTATATGATGTTTACTTTTTTTATGCAGAGATAATTGGTTGACCCAGTATCTCAGATCACTTTAAGTACCTTTCATTTTCTGCCATCATCAGAATCAGTCTTCAATCATTCATGCACAAATGGAAAGGACAGAGAAATTAATGACTCTTGGCTGAACCTGACCAATGAGAACAGATGGCTATGTATCCTCCCTCACTTCCCCTGGGTGAAGATTCTCAGATCCAGCAGTATTTACCCAGAGCTGATTGACACCTAAGTTGGCTGTACCTTTTTCAGCTTCATTGCACCTGTCCTGTTCTGCTATGGAACCACATTCTCACATAATTATCACATACAAAGCTTTATGTCTGGTTCTAAGGAAACCCAAGTTAAAGAATTTTTATAATATTTCTCTCTAATTTCTCTATTTTTGTGTTAATTGTGTAGTTTTATTTTTATAAATCAATTTTGTCTTAGTTTTAAAACTTATGAACATAAAATTTCTCACTGTGCTTTATTAAATGAACACTTAGTCACAAGATGAACCACAAATTTGTGTATTTTTAAATAAAAAAGAAACTTCATTAATTAAACTTTGAAATTTATTGATTGTAATATATCTTGATTTCAGAGATGTTAAAATATAAGAATAAGTGCATTTTTAAATTTCAAAATCTCACATTGATATTTGTAATTTTTATCCTTTTAGTTTATTTGTCTATGTATGTTTTAAGTCTTTTTAAAAATAAGACTTTAGTTTTATTGGTACAAAATTTTATGTTTTTGCTTTCTCTTGTGGTTTTATTTTCCTCAATTATTATCTTAAGATAGTTCTTCAGCTCATTTTCTGTCTTCTCATGTTGTACTCTAACCTCTTTAACTCTTAGTCATCTTTCCCCTAATATAAGCTTATGTGGAAAAAAAAAAATGTCTCCTCTAAATAGTTTTATCCAACAAATTCTGGTATGTAATTTGGGCTACATATTGGTTCTAAAGTTTTATCTATTATGACAGTGTTTGACACATAAGCTACTTATATATCCATTAAAATTTTCAACGCATATGATACTTTTTAAAGTTAGCTTTCAATATGTAAATATAATATTTATAATGTGACTTGGGGACATGTTCTGAATTGTACTGTTTCTTTGTCATTCATTGAGAGTCATTTTTGTGACATTAAGTAAGTATATTATTACTTCTTAACACTTATAAATGTTCTGTGTAGGCTTGAAAATATGTTTATTCCCAAATTCATGGACTAAAAATTGTACTTTCGTATTTTTGGTCTCTCCTTTTGAACTTATATTAGGTACATACATTGTGCTTTTCATATTTTCTAGCTCCTTGTTTTTTTTTAATTTTTAATTTTTACTTTATTTTGCTTTACAATACTATGTTGGTTTTGTCATACATTGACATGTTTTTATTTTCTACAGTTTTCTATAGTTATATCTTCTACTTAATTCTCTATTTAGTCATGTTTAATAGGCTCTTTTCTATTTGATCTAGCCATTGAAAGTTTGTGGGGAATTTTGGTGTATATATAGCATTGAGAGAAGTTCAATTTTGTTGAATTTTGGTCCTATTTATTAATTCTATGTTTTTATATTTAATATTCATTATTTTAAAGTCTGTATATAATTGTTTTACTTCACATAAATCTTCTTTGTTTGTCTGAAAATTCTTGCTCTTAAAAGACAGTTCAAATATTGTGGCTATTTTGGGTAATGAGTTCACATTCAGTGAGACTTTGTGGAAATTCTCTATATTCTGAATTAAATGCTGTTTATCCAGAATACTTTTTTCATGTCTCTGTCACTTTTGACTCCACTGGACATCACTTTTATATTAATTTGTTGACTTTGCTGTTTCTAGATCAAGCAAGAGATGGAATATTTACTCACATAAAGATATACCTATTTATTAGTTCTCAGGGAAAACTTTTAATTTACATGTTAATGCCAAAAAAAGATAATTCCCCTCATTTTCTATATGTCAAAGATCAGGTTTTTTCCTAAGTCAACTTTTTAAATGATAAGGCTTCCTCAGTGGCACAGATGGTAAATCATCTGTCTGCAATTCAGAAGACCTGGGTTCGATCCCCTGGAGAAGGAAATGGCAATCCATTCCAGTACTCTTGCCTGGAAAATCCCATGGACAGAGGAGCCTGGTAGGCTACAGTCCATGGGATTGCAGAGTCGGACACAACAGAGCGACTTCAATTTCACTTTTCAGCCTTTTGCTACTGCTACTGCTAAGTCTCTTCAGTCGTGTCTGACTCTGTGCGACTCCCTAGATGGCAGCTCATCAGGCTCTGCCGTCCCTGGGATTCTCCAGGCAAAAACACTGGAGTGGGTAGCCGTTTCCTTCTCCATTTCAGTCCTTGATGATATGATCCTCTAATTGTTCTGATTTTCAGTTACCCACAATGTAATGACCAAGCCTTACCTACCGTCTTGCTGATAAGCACAAAATTTTTGTCACTGAGACTGCAACACCCAACTCCAATCCATAACCTCTTCAAACAACTGCAGTCTCTATTTTTTTCTCACCAATCTAGTTTTCAGCTTCTTCTTTATATTTGATCTGTCAATATTTCCGTTCTGATATGCTTGGCAATGGTTTTTAAATAATCTCATTTGAACATTTATGTGAAAGGGTATTTAGGACTTGAATTTTTACCTAAGCATTGAAAAATAAAACTCAAATTCACTTATTTCATAAGTTCATTTCAAAGTTTAATGAAATAAAATCCTGAGATACTTCACATTTTACCTGATGTGGATGAAAAATATCTTAATTATGCCCTTAAATAGTAGAATTACACAAAAGGTTAGACACATAGATCTCCCAAAACCAAGCTATTATAAATCATTGTACAATATGGAAATCTTCACTAGCTTTTCTGGTAGAAGGGAATATAATTGCAGGCCTTTCTATCTAACCAAAATTAGCAGTTGCTATTTTTCTACTCCAGAAAAATGCATCTAATAGTACTTTAGTGAAACTTCATCACTGCAAAATGTTGCTAGTATAAGAAAAAAAAAAAAAAAAAAACACTCATATATTCAGAGAAATACTATGTTTAGCTCATTTATCCAGCCTATCAACTTCTAAATTTGGCCATTTTAAATGTATAACTACAGCAATGAAATATGAAGTTAGGAATAAATAATTAATTACATAGGCCTTTGATTTATGCCTTATCACTAATGACTGTAGCCACCAACTAAAAGTGTCACTGAAATAAATTTTAGATATATTATAAACATATACTATTATAATGTGTTAAAGTCCTTGAGTAGAAAAAAATGCTAACAATTCAAAATCAAACACACAAATATAGAATTGGTGATTTAAGCAGCTTTAAATACAGTTGTTTGTGTAATTTTGTTCAAATGAGGTATCAAATCATATTTTTAAAGATATCACAGTGAATACTTTTCATGATGATTAGTGACTTTTTTCCCCCAGCTCTAAATCCACTCTTTCTTGCTTTGTCTTGTGTAATTGGTATTGTTCCACACCAAGGCATTATTTCTTTGATATCTGATACAATGTTTATCCCCAGATGACATGAAAAGGAATCTGGAATGAAAGGTAAAGGAGGTTTTTTTCTTAGTTCTGGTAGATTTTTCTTTTTTCCTCTGTTGGTCAGTGACTTGACGAACACCTGTTGGGGATGCACCTTCAGCAAGATTCACCAGTATCCCAACAGTCAGCTTTCTTGCTAATGATATGTGGGAACCCAGTGGTACATGCTTTCTAGCTAGTTTCACATCACTGCAGAGTAGGATTGCTATATTTAGCAAATAAAAGATAAGACATCTAGTTAAATTGGAATTTCAGTTTAACACTATTTTTACAATATTTGAGATATACTAACTTTTTGAGACTTCCCTGGTGGCTCAGATGGTAAAAGCATCTGCCTACAATACAGGAGACTTGGGTTTGATCCCTGGGTTGGGAAGATCCCCTGGAGAAGGAAATGGCAACCCACTCCAGTATTCTTGCCTGGAAAATCCCATGGACAGAGGAGTCTGGCAGGCTACAGTCCATGGGGTTGCAAAGAGTCAGACATGACTGTGCGACTTCACTTGATTTGACCATACTAACCTTTTACTCATTATCTATCTGATAACCAAATTTTACTCAGCATTCTCTATTTTATCTGGCAACCCTATGTCCAGCGAGAGTTTTCTGCATGTCAGCTGGGATAGCTGGCATCCTGGTTGGCAGCCGTCTGCTCAGCAGCTCTCATCTGCTATACCTTGGTGAACTTTGTTATCCAATGAGTCACAACCACATTTTCACCAACAAAGTCTGAATTTCATCCTGGGTTGGAGTGGAGGAGGACAGTTCTTCTAGTTCTTTCTTTCTCCCTTGCATATCCTCCCTTGGCCTTCGATGTAGTACCTGATCTTTACTTTTGTTATCTCTGTATATTTTAAAAGTTGTTTTTTATTTAGCAATCATCTTTAATTAATTATCATTATTTATATTGCATTTGTACTGTGCCAATTACTCGAATGATTCTACTTCTTAACTGGGTCTTGACAAATGCAGAATTAGTACTGGAAGTGGCCCTGGAGGTAAACCTTTAAAGATGAGATTCAGGAATTGGTTTGGTCCTATTCATGGGCATGTACACAGTGCTGATGTCCTGACCACTGGGACACAGGATGCTAATAATTCAAGGCAAACATTTGTATCACAATTAATCAAACTACAACCTATAGTTGATTCTGATGAAGTGCCAACTGAAGCACATTCCTTAGGAGCCTAAATGGTTATTGCATTAGGCTGTTAAACAATCACGGTACATATAAGAATTGTGTTATGAGAAGAGGCTGCCGAGTGTACTTGAGAATTAAAAAATAAAATAAATAACAATCTCAAGTCCTTTAACCCTTGATTCAACTCATGTTCTGAAAATCAAAGAACTTTTATGAAAGCCTTCATAAAACCTCATTTATTTTAGCCATAGAGCTGATACTGCTTGAGAATCAAACACATCAATTTTGCAAAGTGGTAAATAACATCACTTGAGTTCACAATAGGAACCAAACTTGGAATTGAAAACATTGGTTTGAACACAGTTGCAATGTCTACACCAAGCTCACAAATAAATCTGAGCTTCCCTTGCAAATGAAGGTTTTCTACTTGGGTGAAAGGTGACTAACTGCCTTGTATTTGTAAACACTGTGATAACCTAACTCTCTGAAGATGCCATAAAGTTGCTTTTCCTTCTCTGTTGATGCCACTAGACACACAACTAGAGTCAAACACCAAAATTCTTCCCACATTATGAATAAGGTCCAGTGGCTCTTGTGTGTGCATGTTCAGACATTCAGTCATGTCTGACTCTTTGTGACTCCATGGAGTAGCCCACCAGGCTCTTCTGCTCATGAGATTTCCCAGTCAAGAATACTAAAGTGGGTTGCCAATTCCTACCCCAGGGGATATTCCTGACCCAGGGATTGAATCCATGTCGCCTGTGTCTCCCTCGTTGGCAGGTAGATTCTTTAACCACTGAACCACTTGGGACGCCCCTAGTGACTCTCACCCTCCAGCATATTTCCAGCATCTGAAGGAGCTGGAAATAATAACTAGGAGTTTCCTAGTTATTATTTTGTGGAAAACACAATAATAATCACCAGCCAGCAAGTCTCACTGGCATTTTATTGAGGCTTCTTAGTGTATTTTGCGAGTCCCAGCAGGTGGCTTCCATAGGAGTGGTGTGCTGGGATGAGGTCTTTAACCTCCAGGGTGTTTTGCCAGAGACACACCTTCCAATGACTGTTATTAACAATCCAGCAGTCATTCCTTACTTCCAGGTAAAAGGAACTGCTATAAATAAACTTTTAGTAATGTGGTGTTGCGATATAGAGGGAAGGGAAGCTTTAAAGTAGTATGATTTTAAAGACCTATGAAAGGTCTCCTTTAGGAAACTTCTGCCTCTGGACCGTGAACATCATATGAATTTCTCAGTTTATTTTCCCCAGCTTAGTGAGATAGAATGACTAAAATTGGCTGGAATTGGGTATTTCCCTCCCCACATTAATAGGGCTGTAATTAACATCTCAGCTAGTCTTGCCTACGGGCAGGCCTTATTTATGAAGAACAGGATGGTCTGTAGTATTTCCAAATGGTTTCTTTTTCTCCTCTTCATGCCAGAAGCAGGAGGAAATTTTTCTCTGATATTTACTGTTGTGATCTGATCATGTCCTTGAAGGCAAACCTCACAATACTGTGGGAACCCCAGATTGGCTCCTTCTGGAGCTTTTAACTTTCAAGCTTGTCCTGTGGCACTGATTCCAGAGGAGGTATCCACTCATGATATCTGAGTATGAACTCTGGTAGCCTGACTTCCTCTCTCTTTCCCAAGTTTTGGGTTAAATGTTTGCCCTGTGTCACACAAGATCTCTTCTAGATTCAAGAAGAGTTGTTGATGTTTCCAGTGTGTTTAGCTTTTTACTTGCTATTGGTGACTCCAAACTCCTACATATGAACTGAAAGCTATATAGAAGTCCATACAATTACTACAATAACATAGTGCCGTTTGTAATGTGTATCATTTAAAGTTCTCTTTATCTACTTTTAGAGTTACTCTTTACTAGTAACAATTTTTATATTAAATCTTTCTTTTTCAGATAATTGTTGTGTTTTCTTTCTATTGACTGGATCCTAATGCATTTGTAATTACTTATGCTTTACCCATATTTAAACACTCTTGACATCTGGGAAGCAATCCAATGGCTCTGTATTTCATCACAAATTTATAATATTTAATTTCAGTTAAATAGTGTATATGGTAGCTGCAGTGTTCAAGGCTCTAAAAACTAGAGTAGAGTTGTAAATTCACAACAATTGTTGTGTAGAGAAGCTTATAGGGGCATAGAAATAATATAAACAGAATTCTTTCTGCAGTAAATTTATGTACCACCATAGTTTTTCAGCCACTCACAGACTGTATGACCTTTTTGATATCAATTTAATTAATCCACTTTACTCTTAAATTAGCTAAAGGTGGGTTCTTATTGTTTGCAACCAAAAACCCTGACTAGTACAGTACCAAATATCAAGGTAAATCACATTTTTTATACTTGACAAACTTCTTCCAGATCAATGATTTAAATTCATCATTGATCTGGCATGCTTTTAAAATTCTGACTCATGACCAAATAAATTTTACTATTACTGGAAACAGGTAATTTTTTTTTTTTCCTAAGCAAAATCTGGACACAGACATTTTTTACTGTATAGAAAACCTTACATAGAGAGTTTGGTTTTAAAGTTACAGCCATTTGACATACTTTGTAATTGGCAGGAGCCAGGAGGAGAGTTAGGTAAGTTGATCTGTTGAGGAAGTTATATATTTGCCAGCAATGTTTTTGAATGTACGTGTGGAGAGCTATTAGACAGTGTGGCTTGTTGGTGAGGAGGATGGAGATGATGGAGAGAAACTACCAGAGGATTGGGAGGAAGGAGGAAAGCAATATGAATGCAAGCAGAGGGGTCAATAGTACAAATGTTGGCCAGTGAGAAATTTCTGATGGCAGGGAAGCTTGAGGATTTTGAGAACAAAAATAATGAGTATAGAATTATGAGTATGAATTTTTTCCTTCATACCTACTAGTATTTATTCAAAAGTTAATGATTTTAGTACATTTTATAGTTTTCCTTGGAAGATTTAAAATAAATCTATCAATTTATCTTTTAAACTTTTGATGTAATGATAATATCCTAGGTCATTCTGATCTATGTAATTTTTAAAATATCTGTTTTTTTCTTTCCTGGAACACAAAACTTCAATGAACTCTCCCTTACTCCCTTCAACTCTAAAGGAGGCCATTTTGATTTTCCACATGAACATATTTAATAGGTGACTATTTATTTGGAATATAACAATTTTGGGAAATTGTTTCTTCAGTATGCTTCTCAAAAGATTGTCTCATCATTAACAAAACAGTAGGAAAAAGAAATTTAGATATGGAAAATAATCTTAATAAATATAGATGTGCATTAAAAATTTATTTACATTCAAAAACTTAGACAAATTAACATGTTTATAGATGTGGCAATGAAAAAAATTCCAATTGCCAAGAAAATGGTACCATAAATCCAGAGTAAAAGTGACCTCACTTCAGTGCAATCACTCAGTCATGTCCGAATCTTTGCGACCCCATGGACTGTAGCATGTCAGGCTTCCCTTTCCATCACCAACTCCCGGAGCTTGCTCAAGCTCAGGTCCATCAAGTCAGTGAGGCGATCCAACCATCTCATCCTCTGCCTTCCACTTCTCCTGTCTTCAACCTTTCCCAGCATCAGGGTCTTTCCCAATGAGTCAGTTCTTCGCATGAGGTGGCCAAAGTATTAGAGCTTCAGCATCAGTCCTTCTAATGAATATTCAGGACTGATTTGCTTTAGGACTGATTTGTTTTATCTCCTTGGAGTCCAAGAGACTCTCAAGAGTCTTCTCCAGCACCACAGTTCAAAAGCATCAATTCATTGGTGCTAAGCTTTCTTTATGGTTCAACTCTCACATACATACATGACTTTTGGAAAAACTATAGCTTTGACTAGATAGATTTTTGTTGGCAAAGTAATGTCTCTGCTTTTGAATATGTTGTCTAAGCTGGTCATACCTTTTCTTCCAGGGAGAAAATGCCTTTTATTTCATGGCTGCAGTCACCACGTGTGGTGATTTTGGAGCCTGGGAAATAAAGTCTGTCACTGTTTCCATTGTTTGGTCATCTATTTGCCATGGAGTGATGGGTTCAAATGCCACTATCTTATTTTTTTGAATGTTGAGTTTTAAGCCAACTTTTTCATTCTCTTCTTTCACCCAAAGTCTCTTTTTTTCCTCTTTACTTTCTGGCTTAAGGGTGGTGTCATTGGTATATCTGAGGTTATTGATATTTCTCCCAGCATAATCTTGATTCTACCTTGTGCTTCATCCAGCCAAGTATTTCAAATGATGTACTTTGCATATAAATTAAATATGCAGAGTGACAATATATAGTCTTGAGACACTCCTTTCCCAGTTTGGAACCAGTCTGTTGTTCCATGTTCAGTTCTAACTGTTGTTTCTTTACCTGCCTGCAGATTTCTCAGGAGGCAGATTAGGCGGTCTTTATTCTCATCTCTTGAAGAGTTTTCCACAGTTTGCTGTGATTGACACAGTCGAAGGCTTTGGTATAATCAATAAAGCAGAAATAAATGTTTTTCTGGAACTTTCTTGCTTTTTCTATGATCCAATGGATGTTGGCAATTTGATCTTTGGTTTCTCTGCCTTTCTTTCTCCTCAGTATCTCCACTGTGTATTCCACTATCTCCACTCTATATTCTCCACTATCACTGCTATTTCAACTGTATATTCTCCACTGTATATTCCACTATCTCCACAACCTCACCATATTCACTGTATATTTTATTGCATAGCCTGAATTTGTTTCATAAGCAAACAGCTCTAAGATGATCAGTGTGTGGAATTCAATGGGAACTTTGCCTTGGCAGAATAGATTTTCAAAATAAAAACAAAATCCTAAGTATAAAAACACAAAATGATTTTACTATTGTTATTGTTCAGTCACCAAGTCGTGTCATTTGCAACCCCATGGAAGGACTCCCTGTCCCTTAGCATCTCTGGGAGTTTACCCAAGTTGATGTCCATGGAATTGTTAATACTATCCAATCATTTTATCCTGTTTTTCCCTCTTCTCCTTTGTCCTCAATCTTTACTGACTTCAGGGTACTTTCCAATGAGTCAGCTCTTCACATCATGTGGCCAAAGTATCTGAGCTTCAGCATCAATCCTTCCAATGAGTTTTCAGGGTGGATTTTGTTTAGGATTGACTGGTTTGATCCAAGTCTTCTCCAGCACCACAGTTGAAAACCATCAATTCTTCAGCATTCTGCCTTCTCTGTGACCCAGCTCTCACTCGGCACATGACTACTGGAAAGACCATAGCCTTGACTATATGGACCTTTGTCAACAAAGTGATGTCTTTTATTTTTAATACATTCTCTATGTTTGTCATAACATTCCCTCCAAGAAGCAAATTTTTCTAATGTCATGACCTGCAGTCACCATTCTCAGTAACTATTCTTTTAAAAAAATATTTATTTATTATTATTAATATTTTACTTTACAATATTGTATTGGTTCTGTCATACCTCAACATGAATCTGCCATGGTGTACACGTGTTCCCAATCCTGAACCGCCCTCCCGTACCATCCCTCTGGGTCATCCTAGTGCACCAGCCCCAAGCAGCCTGTATCCCACATCAAATCTAGACTGGAAATTCATTTCTTATATTATATTTTACATGTTTCAATACCATTCTGGCAAAGTATCCCACCCTCTCCCTCTCCCACAGAGTCTAAAAGACTGTTCTATACATCTGTGTCTCTTTTGCTTTCTTGCATACAGGGTTATCATTACCATCTTTCTAAATTCCATATATACGCATCAGTAACTATTTTTATGAGACTTTAAATTCAGAAACTATAAAACTACATTGTGATAATTTTAGAATATGTGGTGTGTATTCTGAAATAAAAGAAAGCTTTTCCAGTGACACTAAACTTTTTAAATGGAGTTAATACATAGCAGAGGGCAGGATTCAAGGAAATAATTGATTTATATCATGCATCTAGATGGAGATTCTTAGTACAAATTTTAAAAAGTGTAGGAAAGCTAAAACTAATCCAGCAATTGTTTCATTTAATGATGGATTGGAGACCATTAAAATGTATATCATTTAGAAGAAAAGAATATGCTAGCTTTGTTACAAGATGGACAAAAGTGAACAAAAGGCAAGAAGTCTGTACACTTATTTAAAATAAAGGGGAAAACAGTCACCTATAAATTAACCTACAAAATTTACATAATGGATGCAATTAAAGCTTTTCAAAGTCACTTCAAAAGACAGATTCAATATAAGACAAACGTTTGCAGTAGCTTAATAGATGAGTTAATTTTTCTATAGAAGTTTTAAACTTGAAATATGTGTTTGATTAGAAGAAAGAGAAAAAAACATGATATAGAGAGATTAAGGTTACTAGAAATAGATGTTTTTCTGGAACTCTCTTGCTTTTTTGATGATCCAGCAGATGTTGGTAACTTGATCTCTGGTTCCTCTGTCTTTTCTAAAACCAGCTTGAACATCAGGAAGATCATGGTTCACATACTACTGAAGCCTGGCTTGGAGAATTTTGAGCATTACTTTACTAGCGTGTGAGATGAGTGCAATTGTGTGGTTGAGCATTCTTTGGCATTGCCTTTCTTTGGGATTTGAATGAAATCTGACCTTTTCCAGTCCTGTGGCCACTGCAGAGTTTTCCAAATTTTTGGCATATTGAGTGCAGCAGTGAGAAAAAGCAAGAGAGTTCCAGAAAAAACATCTATTTCTGCTTTATTGACTATGCCAAAGCCTTTGACTGTGTGGATCACAATAAACTGGGGAAAATTCTGAAAGAGATGGGAATACCAGACCACCTGACCTGCCTCTTGAGAAACCTATATGCAGGTCAGGAAGCAACAGTTAGAAGTGGACATGGAACAACAGACTGTTTCCAAATAGGAAAAGGAGTATGTCAAGGCTGTATATTGTCACCCTGCTTTTTAACTTCTATGCAGAGTATATCATGAGAAACTCTGGGCTGGAAGAAACACATGCTGTAATAAAGATTGCCGGGAGAAAAATCAATAACCTCAGATATGCAGATGAAAAAGCCTCTTGATGAAAGTGAAAGAGGAGAGTAAAAAAGTTGACTTAAAGCTCAACATTCAAAAACAAAAATTATGATATCTGGTTCCATCACTTCATGGGAAATAGATGTGGAATCAGTGAAAACAGTGTCAGACCTTATTTTTCTGGTCTCCAAAATCACTGCAGTTGGTGATTGCAGCCATGAAATTAAAAGACGCTTACTCCTTGGAAGAAAAGTTATGACCAACCTAGATAGCATATTCAAAAGCAGAGACATTAGTTTGCAGACTAAGGTCCGTCTAGTCAAGGCTATAGGTTTTCCAGTGGTCATATATGGATGTAAGATTTAGAGTGTGAAGAAAGCTGAGCGCTGAAGAATTGATGCTTTTGAACTGTGGTGTTGGAAAAGACTCTTGAGAGTCCCTTGGACTGCAAGGAGCTACAACCAGTCCATTCTGAAGGAGATCAGCCCTGGGTGTTCTTTGGAAGAAATGATGCTAAAGCTGAAACTCCAGTACTTTGGTCACCTCTTGCAGACAGTTGACTCACTGGAAAAGACCCTGATGCTGGTAGGGGTTGGGGGCAGGAGGAGAAGGGGATGACAGAGGGTGAGATGGCTGGGTGGTATCACCAACTCGACGGACGTGAGTTTGAATGAACTCCGGGAGATGGCTTTGGACTGGGAGGCCTGGTGTGCTGCGATTCATGGGGTAGCAAAGAGTAGGACATGACTAAGCGAATGAACTGAACTGAACTGAAGGTCACTAGTGTGGATCCCAGTGCTTTTAGTTTGTTAGTGGTTTAAAACTAGGGTGCATTAGTCTTTTCTCTCTATACATACCAGTTTCCTACAACTTTCCACTGAATCTGAATTCATTGTTTACGAAAGTGACTCTTGGGTATGAACTTTTGAAACAGCTCCCCAAGTAATTCTGATGCTCACTACTTGAAAATATTATTGATTTTAATTAACTAAACTTGCTAACAATTTTTCTAATAATAATGCTTAGTTTTCGCTCATACTTTAATAAAATTTTTTTTTACTAAGTAACTGCTATGTGAAAAATAAAATCCCATGTTAGTAAAACATGTTTTGAATTTTTCTCTCAATACTTAACTTTGAAGTTCCATTCTCTGTTCAAAGAAAAGTACAAAAAGAAGTCAGAACCACTAACAGAATTGTCTATGCTTATTTCAAGATAATACTTTTAAAAAGTACCAGTAAACCTTTTTTTTCCGCCAGAAGCAGAACATTAATGATTATCTTATTAGTACTATTTAATCAAGAGTACAATGATAAGGAGTATTTTCATATTACCCCAGTTTAAATGACAATACTCTTTGGGTATAGTTCTCAGTGTTATTATGCTCAAAGATTGTTTTTCTCAACAAACTCTTTCAATTTAGTTTTCACCACAAGGGAAAAAAGGTACCATCTTCACTCAAGCGGTTAGAATGTATCTAAAAATATTAATGTTGACTATTGGTTTTTCCTGAAAACTACATTCAACACGTCAGGAGTTTTCATTTACTTTTCCTTCAAAATACACTAGAAATCCAGTCTTTAACTAGCCATCCTAGTCTAAAACACACCCATCTCTCCAAATGGCTGTGATAATACCCCAGTTTTTATTCCTGCCTCTACTCTTCCACCTGCCTTAACATCAATCCTTCAGGCAGCTGCCACTCTGATCTCATAAATCTTAAGATTATGTCACTTCATTGTTCTAAGCTCTGCAAATGGCTTCCAAAAATATTTAGATTAAAACCAACTCCTTGTAATGGTATATTGGTGTACTTGACTTTACCTAATCTACTGTGTGAAGATCTCCAGCATTTCTATCTAAAACTCTTTTCTGCCTTCCTGCTGTTCTCTTTACACTCAAACTTTGATTAAGAGACATGAACACACATTCTCTCTGTCTTGAAAGCTATTCCTTAAAATGTTGGTGTAATTCACCTCTTCTGTCATTTTTATCTCTCTTCAAATGTACTTCATTATAGACTTTTGATGACCCTGAAATAGTCTTCCTGAGGGCACTACCTGATCCTTTATTTTGTTCATTTATTCTTCTTTGTATTACCTAATATTATGTCTCCTTGATTACTTGTCTAAAATCTGTTTCCGTCATGAGAATATGAACCATGAATCATACTTTTAAAAACTGAATTAATGTATTTTTAAATAAAATTTTATTAATATTTAATTTCAAAATGATTGTTGTAAACAGAGTTTAGAAAAGTACTTGCATATATATATATAAAATTTCTTTTGCTTTGTTTTGTTTTGTTTTGTTTTTATTTTTTAATACTTTATTCTGCATTACAATACTGTATTTGTTTTGCCATACATTGACATGAATCAGCCACAGGTGTACACAACCTCCCAATGCCAAGGCCCCCTCCCACCTCCCACCCCATATCATCTCCCTGAATCATCCTGTGCACCAGCCCCATGCATCCTCTATCCTGTATTGAACATAGACTGCCGCTTCGTTTCTTACATGATAGTATACATGTTTCAATGCCATTCTCTCAAATCATCCCACCCTCTCCCTCTCCCTGAGTCCAAAAGTCCATTCTATACCTCTGAGTCTCTTTTGTTGTCTCAGAGGGTCATCATTACTATCTTTCTAAATTCCATATATATGTGTCAATATACCGTATTGGTGTTTTTCTTTCTGGCTTACTTCACTCTGTATATTCGGCTCCAATTTCATCCGTCTCATTAGAACTGAGTCAAATTTATTCTTTTTAAGGGCTGAGTAGTACTCCGTTGTGTATATGTACCACTGCTTTCTTATCCATTCATCTGCTGATGGACATCTAGGTTGTTTCCATGTCCTGGCTATTATAAACAGTGCTGCAATGAACATTGGGATACATGTGTCTCTTTCAATTCTGGTTTCCTTGGTGTGTATGCCCAGCAGTGGGATTGCTGGATCATAAGTCAGTTCTATTTGCAATTTTTAAAGGAATCTCCACACTGTTTTCCATAGTGGCTGTACTAGTTTGCATTCCCACCAGCAGTGTAAGAGGGTTCCCTTTTCTCCACACCCTCTCCAGCATTTATTGCTTGTAGACTTTTGGATCACAGCCATTCTGACTGGTGTGAAATGGTACTTCATTGTGGTCTTGATTTGCATTTCTTTGATAATAAGTGATGTTGAGCATCTTTTCATGTGTTTGTTACCCATCCGTATGCCTTCTTTGGAGAAATGCCTATTTAGTTCTTTGGCCCATTTTTTTCTTGGTTCATTTATTTTTCTGCAGTTGAGCTGCATAAGTTGCTTGTATATCTTTGAGATTAGTTGTTGTCAGTTGTTTCATTTGCTATTGTTTTCTCCCATTTAGAAGGCTGTCTTTTCACCTTGCTTATAGTTTCCTTTGTTGTGCAGAAGCTTTTAATTTTAATTAGATCCCATTTGTTTATTTTTGCTTTTATTTCCAGTATACTGGGAGGTGGATCTTAGAGTATCCTTCTGTGATTTATGTCAGAGAGTGTTTTGCTATGTTTTCCTCTAGGAGTTTTATAGTTTCTGGTCTTACATTTAGATCTTTAATCCATTTTGAGTTTATTTTTGTGTATGGTGTTAGACAGAGGTCTAGTTTCATTCTTTTACAAGTGGTTGACCAGTTTTTCCAGCACCACCTGTTAAAGAGACTGTCTTTACTCCATTGTATATTCTTGCCTCCTTTGTCGAAGATAAGGTGTCCATAGGTGTGTGGGTTTATCTCAGGGCTTTCCATTGATCTATATTTCTGTCTTTGTGCCAGTACCATACTGTCTTAATGACTGAGGCTTTGTAGTAGAGCCTGAAGTCAGGCAAGTTGATTCCTCCAGTTCCATTCTTCTTTCTCAAGATTGCTTTGGCTATTCAAGGTTTTTTTGTATTTCCATACAAATCTCGAGATTATTTGATCTAGTTCTGTGAAAAATACTGCTGGTAGCTTGATGGGAATTGCATTGAATCTGTAGATTGCTTTGGGTAGTATACTCATTTTCACTATATTGACTCTTCCGACCCATGAGCATGGTATATTTCTCCATCTATTAGTGTCCTCTTTGATTTCTTTCATCAGTGTTTTATAGTTTTCTATATATAGGTTTTTAGTTTCTTTAGGTAGGAATATTCCTAAGTATTTTATTCTTTTCGTTGCAATGGTGAATGGGATTGTTTCCTTGACTTCTTTTTCTACTTTCTCATTATAAGTGTATAGGAATGCGAGGGATTTCTGAGTGTTGGTTTTACATTCTGCAACTTTACTATATTCACTGATTAGCTCTAGTAGTTTTCTGGTCGAGTCTTTAGGATTTTCTATGTAGAGGATCATGTCGTCTGCAAACAGTGAGAGTTTTACTTCTTCTTTTCCAATTTGGATTCCTTGTATTTCTTTTTCTGCTCTGATTGCTGTGGCCAAAACTTCCAGTACGATATTGAATAGTAGTGGTGAAAGTGGACACCCTTGTCTTGTTCCTGACTTTAGGGAAATGGTTTCACTTTTTCACCATTGAGGATAATGTTAACTGTGGGTTTGTCATATATAGCTTTTATTATGTTGAGGTTTAACATGAGTGAATTAGAAAGTAAAAATGTTCCATAATGCCCCTTTCCCAAAATATTAGTAACCTCTATCACACTGCCTCAATTGCCTAAACTTTGTGAGATGCACTACATTAACTTTCCATATTTAATGGCACTTTATTAACGATGAGATGGCAGATGTCCAAAGCCCCATTTTTAACATTTGTTCTTGCCTATTAAATCCTGCCACCACCTGTTCAAACCTGTATTATGCCTGATTTCCTAAACTTTTTCTCTGCAACTAATGACAGATCCAACCAGTCCATTCTAAAGGAGATCAGTCTTGGGTGTTCTTTGGAAGAAATGAGGCTAAAGCTGAAACTCCAATACTTTGGCCACTTCATGCGAAGAGTTGACTCATTGGAAAAGACTCTGATGCTATAAGGGATTGGGGGCAGGGGGAGAAGGGGACAACAGAGGATGAGATGGCTGGATGGCATCACCGACTTGAAAGACATGAATTTGGGTAAACGCCGGGAGTTGTGATGGACAGGGAGGCCTGGCATTCTGCAATTCATGGGGTCCCAAAGAGTTGGACATGACCGAGTGACTGAACTGAACTGAATGATAGATCGGATTTTGAAATATTTGTAGTTTTTAATTTTACACATATTGAATGTTTTTGTATATTTATACCTAAATAAAAGCACAACAACTATTTTCTCACTGTGCTCCCTCAAATTAGAACATATTACATTCAGCTAAAATTTAAAATTTTCCTAATTCCTACCATTAAAGTCTTATCTCTGAGTATCCTCATATAGATATTCTAGAATATTGATCAGAAATATTCTCATACCAAATATAGAAAAATATCCTCATACTGATATTCTATCATAACATCATAAATGCTATCTAGGTATCCAGAAGTACAGAAAGTGCTAGAAACAGGAGAACGGATTGATGAGAGGAAAAAATATATATATATTTTTTTTTATTTTTAATAATTAAATTTATTTATTTTTTAAATTACAATACTGTATTTGTTTTGCCATACATTGACACGAATCAGCCATAGGTGAACATCTGGTCCCATCACTTCATGGGAAATAGATGGGGAAACAGTGGAAACAGTGTCAGACTTTATTTTGGGGGGCTCCAAAATCACTGCAGATGGTGACTGCAGCCATGAAATTAGAAGACGCTTACTTTTTGGAAGGAAAGTTATGACCAACCTAGATAGCATATTCAAAATCAGATACATTACTTTGCCAACAAAGGTCCATCTAGTCAAGGCTATGGTTTCTCCAGTGGTCATGTATGGATGTGAGAGTTGGACTGTGAAGAAAGTTGAGCACCGAAGAACTGATGGTTTTTAACTGTGGTGTTGGAGAAGACTCTTGAGAGTTCCTTGGACCACAGGGAGATCCAACCAGTCCATTCTAAAGGAGATCAGTCCGAAGAAAACATAGGACTGACACCTAGGACTGATCTCCTTTAGAATGGACTGGTTGGATCTCCCTGTGGTCCAAGGAACTCTCAAGAGTCTTCTCCAACACCACAGTTAAAAACCATCAGTTCTTCGGTGCTCAACTTTCTTCACAGTCCAACTCTCACATCCATACATGACCACTGGAGAAACCATAGCCTTGACTAGATGGACCTTTGTTGGCAAAGTAATGTATCTGATTTTGAATATGCTATCTAGGTTGGTCATAACTTTCCTTCCAAAAAGTAAGCGTCTTCTAATTTCATGGCTGCAGTCACCATCTGCAGTGATTTTGGAGCCCCCAAAATAAAGTCTGACACTGTTTCCACTGTTTCCCCATCTATTTCCCATGAAGTGATGGGACCAGATGCCATGATCTTATTTTTCTGAATGTTGAGCTTTAAGCCAACTTTTTCACTCTCCTCTTTCATTTTCATCAAGAGACTTTTTAGTTCTTCTTCACTTTCTGCCATAAGGGTGGTGTCATCTGCATATCTGAGGTTATTGATCTTTCTCCCAGCAATCTTGATTCCAGCTTATGCTTCTTCCAGCCCAGAGTTTCTCATGATGTACTCCACACAGAAGTTAAAAAAGCAGGGTGACAATATGCAGCCTTGATATACTCCTTTTCCTATTTGGAACCAATCTGTTGTTTCATGTCCAGTTCTAACTGTTGCTTCCTGACATACACATAAGTTTCTCAAAACCACCTCAAACTCAGGTGATCTGGTATTCCTCTCTCTTTCAAAATTTTCCACAGTTTATTGTGATTCACGCAAAGGCTTTGACATAGTTAATAAAGCAGAAATAGATGTCTTTCTGGAACTCTCTTGCTTTTTCCATGATCCAGCAGATGTTGGCAACTTACTCTCTGATTCCTCTGCCTTTTTTAAAACCAACTTGAACATCAGGAAGTTCATGGTTCACGTATTGCTTAAGCCTGGCTTGGAGAATTTTGAGCATCACTTTACTGAAGTGTGAGATGAGTGCAATTGTGCATTAGTTTGAGCATTCTTTGGCATTGCCTTTCTTGAGTATACGTGTGTGTGTGTGTGTGTGTGTGTGATACATATATATAATGGAATGGCCAAAAAGTTTGTTCCTCCTTTTTGTAAGATGACACAAGTAGTGCTTGGGCTTTCTAGGTGGCACAGTGACAAAGAATTCACCTGCCAATGTGGGAGACAAAATGTGGGTTCGATTCCTTGGCCAGGAAGACAACCTGAAGTAGGAAATGTCTAGTCACTCCAGTATTATTGCCTGAAGAATCCCACGGAAAGAGAAGCCTGGCTGGCTTCTCTACAAGAGTAGATCTTCTCTATAAGATATCAAAGAGTCAGACACAACTGAGCACACACACACTAATAGGCTTTAGTTGTCTTTAACTTCATTTGAATCAATTTTGTTAGATTACATTATGACATGCCTTATCATCATGCATTAAAAAGCTTATCACAATTGGTGAATTTTTGTATTGCTGTTGCCATTTTAATATTGAAGATAAGAAAAGCATTTTTGGCACATTATGCTTTATTCTTTATTGTTGAAAAAGAAGTAAAAAGGCAACTGAAATCCAAAAAGAAAGAAAAGAAAGGTCTGTATAGTTTATGGAGAACATGCTGTGAATGATCCAGTATGTCAATAATGGTTTGCAAAGTCTCCTGCTGGAGATTTCTCCCTAGACAATGATCCAAGATTAAGTAGACCAATTGAAGTTGATAACAATAAATTGAGACATTAATTGAGAATAATCAATGTTATACTATATGGGAGACATCTGACATACTCAAAATACCCAAATTGAGCATTGAAAGTCATTTGCAGAATCTAGGAATCACTTTGGTGTGTGGGCTCCACAAAATTTGTGAGAAAACCTCCTTGACTGATTTCTTCATGAGATTCTCCATTTAAATGTAAGAAAAAAGTATTCTGCTTTTAAAATAAATTGAAATGGGCAATGAAAAGTAGATACTAAGCAATAATGTGGAATGGAAAAAATCACAGGACAAACAAAATGAACCACCATCAACCACACCGAAGACTAGTACTTATCCAAAGAATGTGGCATTGTCTTTATTGTGGGATTGGAAAGGTAAGTAAGTGAAGTCATTTAGTTGTGTTCGACTTAGTCGTGTCTGACTCTTTGTGGCCCCATGGACTCTAGCCTACCAGAATCCCCCATCCAGGGGATTTTCCAGGCAAGAGTACTAGAGTGGATTGCCGTTTCCTTCTCCCAGGGATCTTGCCAACCCAGGATTGAACCCAGGTCTACCGCATTGCAGGCTGTTACTTTATGGTCTGCGCCACTATGGTGGTTCCCATGGGATTGGAAAGGAGTCCTCTATTATGAGCTCCTTCTAGAAAACAAAACTATTAATTCCAAAGAAATATTGCTCCTAGTTAGACCAATTAAAAGCAGCACTCAACAAAAAGCAAGGGAAATGGTCAACAAAAAACATGATTTTCCATCGAGATACTTTAAGACCTCATGTTTCTTTGATGATCAGGCAAAAACTGTTACAACTTGGCTGGGAAGTTCTGATTTTTCACCATATTCACCACATAGTGCATCTTATGTTGTCCATTTATTTTGGTCCTTACAAAATTATCTTACTAGACAAAATTTCCATTCCATGGAAGACTGTAAAAGGCACCTGCAACAGTTCTTTGTTCAAAAGATTAAAAAAAAAAAAAAAAAACTTGGGGAAAATGGAATTACGAAGTTGTCTGAAAAATGGCAGAAGGTAGTGAAACAAAACAGTGAATGCCTTGTTCAATAAAATTCTTGACAAAATTGAAAAAAAAAAATGTCTTCTACTTTTACATATAAAACCAAAGGACATTTTGGCAACCAAATACACACATACACACACACACAAACACAAACACGCAATTAGCCACCTATATACCAATCTTCAAGTTTCAAATTTTTGAAAATAGGAAAATGCATTCACATGTCTGATTCACATAGGGTAGTTCATGCGTCTGGCATATACTGTCATGTGCTTGCATCCTTAAGTGGTTATGTTTTTGTGTACAAACTGGAGCTAGATCTGCAATAGGACAACTTCACTGAACTCCTTGCTGTGCAATATGGTAAGCTTACTAATGAAGATCTGATGGAATTGGAGGCCCAGAAAAGGACTGAGAGAGACAAGAGGAAGAAGTAACTGAGGAACAAAAGAGATCCACAAAGCAGGAAATGGTAAGGGGTTTTTCTTTATTTGAAGAAGCACTGTAAGTTTTTGAGGCACAGGACCTGAATGTAGAACAGTACAGGAGGTTGCAGCAGCTGTTCTGAATGCAGCAAAATGCTACCACAACATCTATGATGAGAAAAAGAGCTACTTCCCAGACATCACTGGATCAGTTTCTCAAGAAGGCACATAGAACTGAATCCAGCAAGGAACCAGGAGCTGTGCCATCAATGTCAGGTATAAGTGAAATGGAAAATTGTCCTCCATCTCCTATTGCTGATGATCCTTCAGCTCTATCATTTCCTACCTCCTCTCCTCACTCTAGTCACTCTTCTTGCCTGTTCAGTCAGTCCCAGCCCCTATATGCCAGCTATTATACTATACTACTGTACTTTTCAAGGTACTGAACTGTCAGATCAAAAATGTTTATTTTTGCATTTCTGTTTTATGTATTGTCTGAAAAATATTATAAACCTATTTGTATGTTGATGCTTAATAGTTCAGTTCTGTCCAACTCTTTGAGGTCCTTTGTGCTGTAACCAGCCAGGGTAATTTGTCTACAGGGATTTTCAAGCAAGAATACTGGAGTGACGCAGGTATGGAGCCAGGGAATCTTCCTCCAGAGAATCTTTCTGACTCAGGGATGGAAACCACAGCTCCTGTGGCAAGCAGACTCTTTACTTGCTGAAGCCATCAGGGAAGCCCCTATAATATAGTACAATACTATATAACCAATTGTGTAAGTTGGGTACCTAGGCTAACTTTGTTGGAATATGAACAAATTTGACTTAAAAACAGCCTCAGAATGGACCTCATTTATATGTATTAGACTGTGTGTGTGTCTGTGTGTGTGTGTATATATATATATATATACACACATATATACATATATTTATATACATCATATATATATGCAATTAACTGATTCTCAGTTTTTTGGGTTTTGTTTGTTTGTTTTACTTTATCCAATCACTCTGGTCATTCTAAATGTTAAGACAGAACAAGCTTTTAGGTCACTAATTATTTATATTTATACAATTGACTGAATATTTGTCTATGCATCTGTATGTTTTAAATTAGGCAGTACTTGAAACATTATTTGCCAGGAGGCATATGTTTTGTATGCCAGATGGTTTGTAGAGGAAATGTACAAGGGATTACTTTGTAAATACTTTCAGGTGTTAGCCTGAAGCACTTCCATTCACTAAAGAGGAGAGTTAGATCACAAAATTGTGTCAGGATGTTTTAATTTATTTATTATTAGGCAACGATTATTGTCACGGAAAAGGTTTAAAAAGTGATGAACACTTTTTAAGATAAAGGAAAATGCTTGCCTTTATATTATTTATGATAAAAAGAGGGTAAAGTCTATATTAGTGTGTTGAATAATAGGATAGGTAGAGAAAAGGGAAGGAGGAAAGTGATAGCCATGTGATTTTTACACACCGAGGAAACCCGAATTGAAAGAAACACATGTACCCCAATGTTCATTGCAGCACTGTTTATAATAGCCAGGACATGGAAACAACCTAGATGTCCATCAGCAGATGAATGAATAAGAAAGCTGTGGTACATATACACAATGGAGTACTACTCAGCCCTTAAAAGAATAAATTCGACTCAGTTCTAATGAGATGGATGAAATTGGAGCCGATTATACAGAGTGAAGTAAGCCAGAAAGAAAAACACCAATACAGTATACTGACACATATATATGGAATCTAGAAGGATAGTAATGAAGACCCTCTATGTGAGACAACAAAAGAGACTCAGAGGTATAGAACGGACTTTTGGACTCTGAGGGAGAGGGAGAGGGTGGGATGATTTGGGAGAACGGCATTGAAACATGTATACTATCTTGTAAGAATGAAGCGCCAGTCTATGTTCAATACAGGATGCAGGACGCATGGGGCTGGTGCACGGGATGATTCAGGGAGAGGATGTGGGGTGGGTGGTGGGGAGGGGCTTTGGCATTGGGAGATCGTGGACACCTGTGGCTGATTCATGTCAATGTATGGCAAAACAAATACAGTATTGTAATGTAGAATAAAGTATTAAAAAGAAAACAAAAACAAAAAAATAATAAAATCATCTCTAACAACAACAACAAAAAAGACAGGAAACTTATGTTGTGACTGTACAAACTTCCTAAGGCTTCCTTCACAACATATCACATACCTAGTGGATTAGAATAACAGACTTCTGTTGTCTTAAAATTCTGGAGGTGAGATGTCTAAAATCAAGGTGCTGGTAGGGGCACACTCCCTCTAATACCTGTAGGCAAATTCTTCCTCACTCTTCTGATAGTTTACCAGCAATCTTTTGTTTGCAGTGGCATAATTCCAGTCTCTGTCTTGGTCTTCATTTGTTCTTCTGTGTCTTTCCTTCTAAGGGCATCAGTTCAGTTCAGTTCAGTTCAGTTCAGTTGCTCTGTCATGTCTGACTCTTCACGACCCCATGAATTGTGGCACACCAGGCCTCCCTGTCCATCACCATCTCCCAGAGTTCACTCAGAGTCACGTTCGTAGAGTCAGTGATGTCATCCAGCCATCTCATCCTCTGTCGTCTCCTTCTCCTCCAGCCCTCAATCCTTCCCAGCATCAGAGTCTTTTCCAATGAGTCAGCTCTTCGCACGAGGTGACCAAAGTACTGGAGTTTCAGCTTTAGCATCATTCCTTCCAAAGAAATCCCAGGGCTGATCTCCTTTAGAATGGACTGGTTGGATCTCCTTGCAGTCCAAGGGACTATCAAGAGTCTTCTCCAACACCACAGTTCAATTGCATCAATTTTTTGGTGCTCAGCCTTCTTCACAGTCCAACTCTCACATCCATACATGACCACAGGAAAAACCATAGCCTTGACTAAATGGACCTTAGTCGGCAAAGAAATGTCTCTGCTTTGAATATACTATCTAGGTTGGTCATAACTTTTCTTCCAAGGACTAGTGCCTTTTAATTTCATGGCTGCAGTCACCATCCACAGTGATTTTGGAGACCAAAAAATAAAGTCTGCCACTGTTTCCTGTTTCCACTGTTTCCCCGTCTATTTCCCATGAAGTGATGAGACCAGATGCCATGATCTTTGTTTTCTGAATGTTGAGCTTTAAACCAACTTTTTGCTTTCTTCTTTTACTTTCATCAAGAGGCTCTTTAGTTCTTCTTCACTTTCTGCCATAAGGGTGGTGTCATCTGCATATCTGAGGTTATTGATATTTCTCCCGGCAATCTTAATTCCAGCTTGTGTTTCTTCTAGTCCAGCATTTCTCACGATGTACTCTGCATATAGGTTAAATAAACAGGGTGACAGTATACAGCCTTGACGTACTCCTTTTACTATTTGGAACCAGTCTGTTGTTCCATGTCCACTTCTAACCGTTGCTTCCTGACCTGCATACAGATTTCTCAAACGATAGGTTAGGTGGTCTGGTATTCCTATCTCTTTCAGAACTTTCCACAGTTTATTGTGATCCACACAGTCGAAGGTTTTGGTATAGTCAATAAAGCAGAAATAGATGTTTTTCTGGAACTCTTGCTTTTTCCATGATCCAGTGGATGTTGGCAATTTGATCTCTGGTTCCTCTGCCTTTTCTAAAACCAGCTTGAACATCAGGGAGTTCATGGTGCACATATTGCTGAAGCCTGGCTTGGAGAATTTTGAGCATTACTTTACTAGCATGTGACATCAGCCATGTTGCATTCAGGGTCTACCACTCCAGTATGATTCAGTTTTAATTAATTACATCTATAAAGACAACATTTTCAAATAAGGTCACATTCTGAGGCACCGGGGTTAAGGATTTCAGTATACCTTTGTTGTTGTTGTACAGTTCCTCAGTTGTTTCCAACTGTTTGTGAACTGATGAGGCTTACTTGTTCTTCTTTAATTGCCAGGGCTTGCTAAAATTCACATCCATTGAGCTGATGATGTGATCTAACCATGGCATCCTCTGTCGCCCCCTCTTCCTCCTGTCCTCAATATTTTCCAGCTTTTCCAGTAACTCAGCTCTTTGCATCAGGTGCTCAAAGTATTGGAGGTACAACTTCAACGCATTTTTGCTGGAGGGGACACAGTTCAGTAATAGCTACAGCTTATAAGAAATATTAACAAAAGTTTATTAATTAGGTGGAAAGATTACATGACAGTAGAGATATAATTGCACTCATCTCATAGGTTAGTAAAGTAATGCTCAAAATTCTGCAAGCCAGACTTCAGCAACACGTGAATCGTGAACGTCCAGATGTTCAAGCTGGTTTTAGAAAAGGCAGAGGAACCACAGATCAAATTGCCAACATGCGTAGGATCATCGAGAAAGCAACAGAGTTCCAGAAAAACATCTATTTCTGCTTTATTGACTATGCCAATGCCTTTGACTGTGTGGATCACAATACTGAGAGAGATGGGAATACCAGACCACCTGACCTGCTTCCTGAGAAATCTGTACACAGATTAAGAAGCAACAATTAAAACAAGATATGGAACAACAGACTGATTCCAAATTGGGAGAGAAGTATGTCAAAACTATATTTTCACTCTGCTTATTCAAGTTATATGCAGAGTACATCATGAGAAACGCTGGGCTGGAAGAAGCACAAGCTGGAATCAAGATTGCTGGGAGAAAGATCAATAACCTCAGATACGCAGATAACACCACCCTTATGGCAGAAAGTGAAGAGGAACTAAAAAGTCTCTTGATGAAAGTGAAAGAGGAAAATTAAAAAAGTTGGCTTAAAGCTCAACATTCAGAAACTAAGATCATGGCATCTGGTCCCATCACTTCATGGAAAATAGCTGGGGAAACCGTGGAAACATTGTCAGACTTTATTTTTTGAGGCTCCAAAATCACTGCAGGTGGTGACTGCAGCCATGAAATTAAAAGACACTTACTCTTTGGAAGGAAAGTTATGACCAACCTAGCTAGCATATTCAAAAGCAGAGACATTACTTTGCCGACTAAGGTCCGTCTAGTCAAGGCTATGCTTTTTCCAGTAGTCATGTATGAATGTGAGAGTTGGACTGTGAAGAAAGCTGAGCACTGAAGAATTGATGCTTTTGAACTGTGGTGTTGGAGAAGACTCTTGAGAGTGCCTTGGACTGCAGGGAGATCCAACCAGTCCATTCTAAAGGAGATCGGTCCTGGGTTTGTTTGGAAGGAATGATGCTAAAGCTGAAACTCCAGTACTTTGGCCACCTCATGCGAAGAGTTGACTCATTGGAAAAGACTCTGATGCTGGAGGGATTGGGGGCAGGAGGAGAAGGGGACGATAGAGGAAGAGATGACTGGATGTCATCACGGACTCGATGGACATGAGTTTGAGTGAACTCTGGGAGTCGGTGATGGACAGGGAGGCCTGGTGTGCTGCAATTCATGGGGTCGCAAAGAGTCTGACACAGTTGAGCAACTGAAGTGAACTGAACTGAACTGAGAGAGACAATGAAAAGTTTTCCAAATAAACACAATAGTTTCAATGTATCTTGAAAATGGTGAAAATGTTGGCAGTGGATAAAGCAGAGCTTGCATTTGGGAAACTGTGGGTGTACAGTTAAACTAGAGAATGAGTTGTGAGTGAATACCAAAAAGTAAAATAACTAAAAACAAAACAAAACTAAACCTGAATTTAGTCTAATTTAGGAAAAGTCTTGATTATCAGGCCAATGACATCTTTCTTCACTTTCTAGACAACATATAGTCAGTAAGCACATGTCAAGTCCAAAGTTGATGTGCCTGAATCTATACATACATTTCAAAGTATTGGAATTTTCTTTGTTAGACTGGAGTAGAGGGAAGAGAGCTGGAGTAAAAGTCCAAGTTAAAGAAGCAACTCCTGGACACGAATAGTGGACATGAGAATGAGAAAGATGTATCAGATTTTTTTAAATGTGTTTGTATTTTTTTATGATAGAATCTACATAAAATATAAGATTTATTTTCACTGCAAGCATATTTTCCTTTTGTTTAATGATAAATAACAAAGCTCAAAAGTCATCCCCCTACATTTGGCGTTTATATTATCTATGAAAACTTTTGTGTAAAATTGTGTCAGATCACTTAATTTAAAATTATTTCAGACTTACTTTAATTAGAGAGCACACTATTAAAATAAGCCAGGTTCCATCTTTGTTTATATTGTTATACTTCATTTTAGAAAAGTGATAGCTGAAAAATATCTCTGATTTTTATAAGAAGCAAATTGAATTTACACTTCCTTCCTACCTCTAAAATGTTTTCTTCTCAGGAACAAGCATTCCAAAAATATATTTGAGGAAAAGTTTTATCAAGTCAAGAAAAGAAAAAAAGCCTATTAGTCATAGCTAAGAATAAAAGTGTACAAATGAAAACCAAAACTTATAAATTTATTCATTCACTCAAAAGAGTTTTATAGATTACCTGTTATAATTAAACCACTGCATCAAGTAAAATGTAAAATAAAATTTAAAAAAAAAAAAAGCTTTCTGAGCTTTTATCAAAGCTTTAGTTACTTGTTTAGTAACTTTAGTTACTTGTTTTCTATGAGTGGATATAAGACTCTTACCAAAATAAGTATTGTTAAAAAAACCTGATGATTATTTCACTAGATGTGGAAGAAATATAATATATATCAGACACTGTGGTGCTAATCCACTGGCACCACCAACATTTTCTTTGCAATTTCAGCTCCCATATTGGTTAGGTAGCAGAAAGTCATATGCTATTTGATTTTGATTTGTCTAAGAGAATAAGATGGTTGGATGGCATCATCTACTCAATAGACATGAGTTTGAGTAAACTCCAGGAGTTGGTGATTGACAGGGAGGCCTTGTGTGCTGCAATCCATGGGGCTGCAAAGAGTCAGACACTGACTGAACTGGAAGCAATCATGGTAATTCTATTCTGTCTTTCCAGAGACAAGCTTGTGAATGTCCATGTGACATGATTCTAGCCTACAAGATATGACCATGCTAGACACATCTGAGAAAGATACCTTCACTCATAAAAAGAAATGTAAGGAAGGGGCATACCTCTTCTCATGCTTATGGCTTTTCAAAGGGGCCATTTCTTATACATCTGGAACAAAGGCAGTTATTTTAGAATCATGAGGTTCACTAACATGTAATGATGGTAAACTGAAAAGATAAAAACAGATAAATTGGGTTTCTATTTGGGGCTGATAAATTTATCAATTATAGAAGCATCCCACCTTGGGATTTTCCATAATGTGCAATATTATATTTTGCTATTTAATTCTATTTTGTGGAGGATGAATGATCTGAAGTTGAAAGCATTTTTGCATGCTTTCCAAGTTGCTTCAGCCATGTCAGAGTCTTTGCCACCCTACTGACTGTAGCCTTCCAGGCTCCTCTGTCCATAGGGTTTTCCAGGCAAGAGTACTGGAATGGGTTGCCATCCCCTACTCCAAGAGATCTTCCTGACCCAGGGATGGAACCTGCATCTCTTGTGGATCCTGAACAGCAGGCAGATTCTTTACCATTGAACCCCCAGGAAATCCCAAAACATTCTTACTAAAAGGAAATTCAAAGTAGATGGCTTTATAGTTCTTTAAGAATCACTGAGTTTTGATACATGCTCAAGTGGTAGGAAATGTATAATAGCAGCAAAGCTGAGACAGGAGAGCAAGAAGTTCATTTGGGCCTTATATTGGAAAACCTTTCAACATCAAATGACTTGTGGAAGTGCTGTTCACTTTGATGTTATGGTTAATCTCAGATAATGAGAAGAAATCACTGTCTTCCAATTTTATTTATTTATTTATATTCTTTGTTATCTAAAACTTTTCAATTCATTTAAATTTGAAAACCCAGCTTAATCTTTTGTATTCTTTGCAAAATGAGTGATACATGTAAAATCTTACCTTGTTCTTTCTTAATTCCTTCACTTAATGATACATCCATTTAGTGTCATTTAGCGCTTTGCAGAATATATCTAAAACTGCACACGAAGGAATCACATACAGAGATATGAAACATACATTTTATTATGTAAGAGGATTAAATAAACAAACAAGCCAAACAAAAACAAACTTTATTTCTGAGGTTAATTTTTATTGTCTTCAGAATGGTCATTACTGTCAGATCAATTGCTTTATTTTGTGCTTAAATCAATATCCATTTATTTTCAACCCTAATATTCTTTATATATGGACCTCTGAAATGCCCAGAAATCCAATTAAATTTCAGGAGGTTGAAATAACATATTAATCTAAGCAACTTAAAGAACACAAGGATCAAGCTACACTTTTCTGACAATACTCACCGATAAAGCTTACCTTTGTAAATAGTAAACATAACCTGAAATGGAAACTATTATGGAACTTGAAATGGTTCGAGGAAGGCTGAGGTGGGGCACAAGAGGAAGACTGACATTTTGGTGACATAGGATCAAAGCTGCTGATCATTTTTGTGGGCCTTTCAAAATCTCTCTTGTTTTTAGTGGAGCCATGTGTGCCTGCAAACGATGTATAATATGTGTTATTTCTGGATGAATGCACTTAATTATCTCTAAAAATCATTTCACCAACAGATGTCTCCTCCTCCTTTTTCTTGTACTAATCATTCTGAGCAGTTGCAAACTTTTTTTTCCCTGAGTCCTTGTGTTCCCTCTTCTTTCTGAAGGCTTTCTCCTCCAGGGCAATTCTTCCTCTAGAAACTAGAATGTGCAACAGCATAAATGACACTGTAAAACTTTGAAAAATGTTCCGTAGTGAATATTTTAATATAACTACCAGATTTGTCCAAATAAAGAAAATGAATTTTTATCATTTTAGAATTTTTGCAATGGCATAATAATCCAAATTCATCTATTTATCTATCTCTTATTTATCTATCCAGGTATGAGCCATGCAATGATATTTCATTGTTTTGGCAGTGATTAGAAAATGAAAAGAACAGTACAAAATTCAAAATTTTATTGCTATTCATTTTCATTTCCATGTCTCATTTTGTTAATCACCAATTATGTTATTTAGCCATTAGGGCTTACTGGGCTAAATCTCTAGCCCGAGTTTCAAGTCTCTAGAAAAACAAACAGTAAGTTCCAAGTCTCTAGAAAAGCATTATAAATGCAGTAACGACCAGTTATAGTTTAAACATATTTGAAGTTTTAGTATATTTATGCTAATATTACTGTAACATTTTAGATTTTATAAGATCTTTTACTGTTTAAGTGTTATGGTAAACATATTTGACTTCTAATCTATTATTTAACTAAGGACTTGATATGGTAAAATCAAATCAAATCCATTTAAGTGTTGAGAAATGACAAAGTAAGTAGAGCACTCTTTATGTATAAAGGACAACACATCCTGGTATTCTAGTCACATCAGATGTACACCAAAGCCTGTCAATTTTTATAGTTGCTTTAATTAGGGTGAGGTTTTAAATTTCACTAATTTAAACTTTTGGTTTTTATTTTATTTTTTTTAGAGTCAAGATCCATTGATTTTATTTTATTTTTTTATTTTATTATTATTTTTTAATACTTTATTCTACGTTACAATACTGTATTGGTTTTGCCATACATTGACATGAATCAGCCACAGGTGTACACGATCTCCTAGTGCCGAAGCCCCTCCCACCTCCCACTCCATATCATCTCTCTGGATCATCCCGTGGACCAGCCCCAAGCATCCGGTATCCTGTATTGAACATAGACTGGCGCTTCGTTTCTTATATGATAGTATACATGTTTCAATGCCATTCTCCTAAATCATTCCACCATCTCCCTCTCCCTCAGAGGCCAAAAGTCCGTTCTATACCTCTGTGTCTCTTTTGTTGTCTCACATACAGGGTCATCATTACTATCTTTCTAAATTCCATATATATGTGTCAGTATACTGTATTGGTGTTTTTCTTTCTGGTTTACTTCACTCCTCTGTATAATTGGCTCCAGTTTCATCCATCTTATTAGAACTGATTTAAACTTTTGGTTTTTAATCATTACCTCAGGTTTCTGTATTCAATTCACTCTTAAGTAGAAATGTCTACATATTGTTCTGAGAAACTTTTTTTTCCCTGTTCCTTTCCTTCAATTTTCTTTTCACATGTCAAGAGGCTGCAAGTGATTTTCATCTTACAAAAGGACTAGGCATTTTGAGTTTGAAAATATCTTCTGGGATAGTAGTCCAATATGTAACCCTGACAAAGAACCACTAAACTGCATGATTATAACACAGTACATTTTAGCCCAGAATGTTATGAAAAGGACAGATCTGTATTTCATCAATGGAATGCTTTCAAAACTTCCATTAGATTTTGGAAGGAATGCAGCCTTTTCAAGTTTGAGTGTATTCAAAAATTATTCCTAAAGTATCAGCCAATTGAAGAATAAAAATCCAGTTGGAAGCTCTAAAGAAAATCAAAGATATTGTACTAAGTTTGATGTGACATATATAGATAGGAATGTGGCCTTGAGAACATAATTTAAAATTTATCTTATTTTACTCTCATGTGATATTATAGTGTTTAATTGTTCTTTGAACTCCAATATTATGAGATATATGGGCTTCCCAGGTGGCACAGTGGTAAAGAATCTGCCTGCCAGTACAGGAGACTTAAGAGATGATGGTTTGATCCCTGGGTCAAGAAGTACCCCTGGATGAGGAAATGGCAATGCACTTAAATAATTTTGCCTGAAAATCCCATGGACAGAGGAGCCTAGTTGGCTCCAGTGCATAGGGTTGAAAAGAATGAGACAGGACTGAGCCCACACAATCATCATCATTCTGAAATATATGACTAATCTAGCCAGTGTATGAATGTTTATTTTATACTACTTAATTCCTTTTCAAAAAGATATAAAAGGAATATTTTAATAAATTAAAAACAGGACTTGAGAAGAATATTCAAGCAAACAACCAACGTTGCCAACATCAAGTCAATAAGATATATTTCAGTGGGCATCATCATGGTCTCCAGGATTCTCACTCGGCATTAGGCACAATAAATGAAAAGATAATATCTAGAATAATGATATTCATACTGGGATACTGTATAGATATTATTTCTACTTATATTGTTAACACATCTACATTTTAATGTCCATTTGTGCATGCTTTATAATACACACGATATATTAATATAGTGTTAATAAAATAAAAATGTGTTAGTAAAACACATAGTCTAGTCATAATTGGCCAAAAAACTTAGTGATACTATAAACATTTGGAAGACATTGATGGAGGAAAAAAAAATCAGTCCTTAGCAAAGACTAAGTTTCAGCAGTCTTAAGTGGCGATAGCAATTCATTGTAGTAATATTTAGGAATATAATAGGCAAGGGAAAGAAAACACAAATGCCTTCATGAGTTAACCAGGTAACAAATGCTTACAGTAGCTTGTTTTGAGATATTGACAACTGGGTGTCATGACTGTGTAGCCAGGGACAGATAATCCCATCTAAAAGGATTCAAATGTTAGAGTTACATGTTTTTATATATAGCAAACACATTTGTAAGCTTAAGGCTTAAAATGTGCTATCCTTTGAAATAAATAGTACCCAAACAATGACTTTAGAACCAATAAAGTCTTTTTTTTTTTTTTTTAGTGACTCTTAGTCTAAGTTCAAAGGCTAAGTTAAAAGCCAATTGTGTAAACATGATTTTAAAGTATACTTTAAATACTGTTTTTCTCCATTGGGTTTTTGATAGAATGTACAACATAGTTAATTAAAAGTTATGCTCTTTACTATGGACTTAAAAGTGCAGGTGCTTTGCACCATTATAAAATAGGAGACATAAGGAAACAAGTCAAACAGGAAATAGAAGAAAATAATTACTGTGAATACTGAATATCCTAACCAGTATTATTAACTGAATATGTAAGAAAATACATTCTGTTCTCTATAAGAAAATAGGTGATCCTTTTTGCTCTTCTAACAAGAATTCCGTAAGAAGAAATATTTGTATATGATCTATGAATTGAACTAAAGTAAAGTGAAAGTGTTAGTCACTCTGTTAGTGTCTGACTTATTGTGACCTCATGGACTGTAGCCAGCCAGGCTTCTATGTCCCGTGGAATTCTCCAGGCAAGCATACCGGAATGGGTTGCCATTTTGTACTCCGGTGGATCTTCCTAGCCCAGGGATTGAACCCATGGTCTCCTGCATTGCAGGCAGATTCTTTATCATCTGAACCACCAGGAGAAGCAGGAATTGAAGTATTGTTGATATAAAAAAAATTCCTTGGCAGTCAGTGGTTAAGACTCAGTGCTTTCACTGCCAAGCTTGGGCTGGATCCCTGATCAGGGAACTGAAATCCCACAAGCTGTGCACAATGCAGCCAAAACAACCATTTAAAAAAAAGAAGAGGAAGAACATAAAAACAATTCCACATCATTGGCTATGGCAAAGAGTCTGAACATTTTTCAGGTAAATATTGCAGTGCATTGGAAGGGGCCACAATCCACAGAATGTAGGCAGATTTTACAAACTGGAAAAAGCAGGGAAATGGATTATCACCCCCACACCCCAACAGAGCCTCCACAAATGCATATAGCCCTGCTGACATTTTAATTTCAACCAGTAAGACACTTTTCTGGATGACTTCTTACTAGCAAAATTGTAAGATAATGAACTGATGTTATTTTCATCCACAATACTTGTTCTAATTTGTTAAAGTCACAACAGGAAAGTAATACAACATTTTTAAGAACCTCTGGTAAATTTTTTTCCTTTCATTTGGATTTGTAAATGAAATCTGTTAAAAGAAAATGTCATTTTTCACTACATCACTCTACTGTCAGTATTAATCTGTTCATGGAACACTGCTACCTCCCATTATTGCTACATGGCATACTTTTTATTTCTTTATTTTTTAGTGCTTTAATGAAAGTACATATTTTTCTCTATATACATTTTGTTTTGTTTTTGTCACAAAACATCTTTAGATTTTTTTGGTAGTATTATTTCATCCGTCTGGTAGATTTTTATGTTGCTACTTTAGAAGATAATACTTGTTGTTTCTCTATATTTTCGTTATGTAGTAGCATGTGTATTGCATTCTTGGTCATCTAGTTTCCATTAATAGTGAGATGTCTTTTTCAATTAAATTGAGATTTATTGTTTATGTTAATATATATGTCCAAAATGAATGAATAAAAACATAAATGACAATATGAATTTGTTTAATACCTTTATCAAAAATTAGACATAATCTTTGTATAATGTGATTATAAAAATTATAGCCCTTAGCAATAACTGTTAATAAAGTGGTTCATTCTGTAATTATAGTATTTGCATAGAGACTGAAAATGTCATGATTGAGACAAAAAATAAAAGAAAGTTTACTTGATGTTGAGTCTTAAAAAAGGCTTTCTAGGAATATTTTTACTTAGAGAAATTGAAGTTAGGTCTGCTCAAAGCCACATTACCCTTTATTGAAAAAAAAAATGAAGACTCATTGTATTGTCACAGGAGAGAAGACTGAAAGTAGTCACCCAAAGCTAATTGTGTGTGCTATGTTTAATAAGGTTGCTGCCTAATGGACTTCATCACAGGAAGACTTTATTGCCCTAGAGACCTTGACATTAGGAACATTATTGGAAGGGCTTCTGTCTGCATGTGTATCCACTTGGGGTAATGTAAGATTTTTCCCAAAGGTTGACTGATTCAGCCATCAGTTTGATTTCCTGTCCCTAGTCACTTTTTGCTTTAATCAGATAAGTGGTTTTGCTGTTGTTTTTAAGCAAACTGGATTAAGGAAATAGTTTTTGACTTGAACTAGGAGGTGTTTTTCATTAAATAGCCTGATCAAAGTTGCTATTTTCAATTTATATGCTAATAAACTGTACTTTAGAACTTACAAACATGAGTGACCCAGTGGGATTTTATTCCTGGATTCAACATAATCTATGGACTCCAAGGATCTTTTCAGGTTATAAGAGCAAGAGAAAAGTGGTTTTCAATTGAAAAGTATGAGTACATATTCAAGGTGAGGTAGACGATTAGACCAATAAATGATAAACTGAAGAAAGTTTAGAAAGAAATGTAGCTATAACAAAATCACATAGAAGTTTGAGGCATTAATTATTCAGGGAATAACTTTTCTAAAAGTATGATCTCTTTATTGCATGTTTAGCTCTTAGAAATTTCCTTAAGTTTCTTCTTTCATATATATATATATATATATATATATATATATATATATATATATATATATATATATGGGAATAAAAGTATAATAAGTGTGGGGTCTTAACTACTAGATTGCCAGGAAAGTCTGGTAATGTACTATGAAGCTTTATAATACTCTAAGATGGCTGAGTAGAAGAACATGTACTCATATTCTGCAAGAACTCCAAAATTGCAATTGACTGCTGAATAAGCATTGACAGCAGAATGTTGGATTGCACCAAAAAGATACTCAACATCTAAGGGCAAAGGAGAAGCCACAACAAGATTGTAGAAGGGCAAAATCACATTTAGTTTCAAATCCCAGACCCGCTAGAGACCCTTGGAGGGCTCAAACAAAACCTTGTGCACATCAGAACACAGAGAACTCACGGAGACTGAGCCAGACCTGACTTTGAGTGCCATTAGACCCACCATAGAACCAACAGGAGACAGTCTGGAGAACACTTATGCAAAAGAAGTTTATGCGCTGTTGTGAAAGTTCTAGGACACAAAACAGGTTTCCAAATCTGGGGATCCAGCAAAGGGACTGAAAACTCGAGGGAATTTGACTTTGGGGGTCAATGGAATTTGATTACTGACCTTCCAAAGGATTGGGAAACAGACTCTTGGAGGGCACAAAAATAAAGCTTGTATACACCAGGACCCAGGAGAAAGGAGCAGTGACTCCAGAAGAGACTGACCTAGACTTGCCTGTGAGAGTCCCAGAAGTCTCCAGTGTGGGTCAACAGTGGCCTGCCAAGGGGTCAAGGGCACTGAATACAACAAGACTGGTGATAGAAGCAAGATCCGATGCTGTAAAGAGCAATATTGCATAGGAACCTGAATGTCAGGTCCATGAATCAAGGCAAATTGGAAGTGGTCAAACAAGAGATGGCAAGAGTGAACATTGACATTCTAAGAATCAGCGAACTAAAATGGACTGGAATGGGTGACTTTAACTCAGATGAACATTACATGTACTACTGCAGGAAGGAATCCCTCAGAAGAAATGGAGTAGCCATCATGGTCAACAAAAAAGTCCAAAATGCAGTACTTGGATGCAGTCTCAAAAACAACAGAATGATCTCTGTTCATCTCCAAGGCAAACCATTCAATATCACAGTAATTCAAGTCTATGCCCCAACCAGTAACACTGAAGAAACTGAAGTTGAATGGTTCTATGAAGACCTACAAGACCTTTTAGAACTAACACCCCAAAAAGATGTCCGTTTCATTATAGGGGACTGGAATGCTAAAGTAGAAAGTCAAGAAACACCTGGAGTAACAGGCAAATTTGGCCTTGAAATGCAGAATGAAGTAGGGCAAAGACTAATAGAGTTTTGCCAAGAAAATGCACTGGTCATAGCAAATACCCTCTTCCAACAACATAAGAGAAGACTCTACACATGGACATCACCAGATGGTCAACACCAAATTCAGATTGATTATATTCTATGCAGCCAAAGATGGAGAAGCTCTATACAGCCAACAAAAACAAGACCATGAGCTGACTGTGGCTCAGATCATGAACTCCTTATTACCAAATTCAGACTTAAACTGAAGAAAGTAGGGAAAACCAATAGACCATTCAGGTATGAACTAAATTAAATCCCTTATGGTTATACAGTGGAAGTGAGAAATAGATTTAAGGGCCTAGATCTGATAGATAGAGTGCCTGATGAACTATGGAATGAGGTTCATGACATTGTGCGGGGAGACAGGGATCAACACCATCTCCATGCGAAAGAAATGCAAAAAGAAAAATGGCTGTCTGGGGAGGCCTTACAAACAGTTGTGGAAAGAAGCGATGTGAAAAACAAAGGAGAAAAGGAAAGATATATGCATCTGAATGCAGAGTTCCAAAGAATAGCACGGAGAGATAAGAAAGCCTTGTTCAAGGATCAATGCAAAGTAATAGAGGAAAAGAACAGAATGGGAAAGACTACAGATCTCTTCAAGAAAATTAAAGATACCAAGGGAAAATTTCATGCAAAGATGTGCTCAATAAATGACAGAAATAGTATGGACCTAACAGAATCAGAAGATACTAAGAAGAGGTGTCAAGAATACACAGAAGAACTGTACAAAAAGATCTTCATGACCCAGATAATCATGAAGGTGTGATCACTTATCTAGAGCCAGACATCCCAGAATATAAATTCAAGTGGGCCTTAGAAAGCATGACTATGAACAAAGCTAGTGGAGGTGATTGATTTCCAGCTGAGCTATTTCAAATTCTGAAAGATGATGCTGTGAAAGTGTTGCACTCAATATGCCAGCAAATTTGGAAAGCTCAGCAGTGACCACAGGACTGGAAAAGGTCAGTTTTCATTCCAATTCCAAAGAAAGGCAGTGCCAAAGAATGCTCAAACTACCACACAATTGCACTAATCTCACATGCTAGTAAAGTAATGCTCAAAATTCTCCAAGCCAGGCTTCAGCAATATGTGAACCGTGAACTTCCAGATATTCAAGTTGGTTTTAGAAAAGGCAGAGGAACCAGAGATCAAATTGCCAACATCCACTGGATCATGCAAAAAGCAAGAGAGTTCCAGAAAAACATCTATTTCTGCTTTATTGACTATGCCGAAGACTTTGACTGTGTGGATCACAATCAACTGTGGAAAATTCTGAAAGAGATGCGAATATCAGACGAACTGACCTGCCTCCTGAGAAATCTGTATGCAGGTCAGGAAGCAACAGTTAGAACTGGACATGGAACAACAGACTGGTTCCAAATAGGAAAAGGAGTAAGTCAAGGCTGTATATTGTCACCCGGCTTATTTAACTTCTATGCAGAGTACATCATGAGAAACGCTGGACTGGAAGAAACACAAGCTGGAGTCAAGATTACTGGGAGAAATATCAATAACCTCAGATATGTAGGTGACACCATCCTTATGGCAGCAAGTGAGGAGGAGCTAAAAAGCCTCTTGATGAAAGTGAAAGAGGGGAATGAAAAAAGTTGGCTTAAAGCTCAACATTCAGAAAATGAAGTTCATGGCATCTGGTCCCATTACTTCATGGGAAATAGATGGGGAAACAGTGGAAACTGTGGCTGATGTTATTTTTCTGGGCTCCAAAATCACTGCAGATGGTGACTGCAGCCATGAAATTAAAAGACACTTACTCCTTGGGAGAAAAGTTATGACCAACCTAGATAGCATATTCAAAAGCAGAGACATTATTTTGCCGACAAAGGTCTGTCTAGTCAAGGCTATGGTTTTTCCAGTAGTCATGTATGGATGTGAGAGTTGGACTGTGAAGAAAGCTGAGCACTGAAGAATTGATGCTTTTGAACTGTGGTGTTGGAGAAGACTCTTGGGAGTCTCTTGGACTGCAAGGAGATCCAACCAGTCCATTCTGAAGGAGATCAGCCCTGAGATGTCTTTGGAAGGAATGATGCTAAAGGTGAAACTTCAGTACTTTGGCCACCTCATGCAAAGAGTTGACTGATTGAGAAAGCCCCTGATGCTAGGAGGGATTGGGGGCAGGAGGAGAAGGGGACGACAGAGGATGAGATGGCTGGATGTCATCACTGACTTGATGGACGGGAGTTGAGTGAGCTCCGGGAGTTGGTGATGGACAGGGAGGCCTGGAGTGCTGTGAATCATGGGGTTGCAAAGAGTAGGACATGACTGAAAGACTTAACTGAAATGAACTGGGATAAGGAAGGAAGTTGTCATTAACTGTAACATAGTTTGGCCTCAGGCCAAACAACAAGGAGGGAACACAGCCCCACCTATCAGGGGAAAATTGGATTAAAGATTTACTGAAATTAGACCTAGTCAGAATTCTTCCATAGCTAGTCCATCCCATCAAGGAGCTTCCACAAATCTCTTATCCTTAGCTATCAGAGGGCAGACAGAATGAAAACTACAAGCACAGATAGCTCATCAAACTGATCTCAGGCACTAGAGCCTTGTCTAACTCAATGAAACCATGAGCCATGCCATGAAGGAACACTAAAAATGCACGGGTCATGGTGAAGAGCTCTGACAAAACATGGTCTTCTGGAGAAGGGAATGCAAACCACTTCAGTATTCTTGCCTTGAGAACACCATGAACAGTATGAAAATGCAAAAAGTTATGAAAGATGAACTCCCCAGGTCAGCAAGTGCCTAAGATGCTACTGGAGAAGAGTGGAGAAATAGCTACAGAAAGAATGAAGAGAGGGACCACACACACACAAACACCCAGTTGTGGATGTTGACTGGTGATGGAAGTAAAGTCGTCTGGTTTAAAGAAAAATATTGCATAGGAAGCTGAAATTTTTGGTCCAGGAATTAGGTAAATTGGAAGTGGTCAAACAGGAAATGGCAAGAGTGAACATCAGAATTTTAGGAATCAGTGAACTAAAATGGACTGAAATGGGGGAATTTAATTCAAATGGCCATTATATCTGCTACTGTGGGCAAGAATCCCTTAGAAGAAATGTAGTAGCCATCATAGTCAAGAAAAGAGTCCAAAATGCAGTTCTTGGATGCAATCTCAAAAATGACAGAATTTGATTCCAAGGTGAACCATTCAAATCACAGTAATCCAAGTCAATGCCCCAAACATTAGTACTGAAGAAGTTGAAGTTGAACTGCAACATTGAAGTTTTGATGACTTACAATAATTCCTAGAATTAACACCAAAGAAAGATGTCCTGTTCATCATAGGGGACTGGAATGCAGAAGTAGGAAGTCAAGAGATACTTGGAATAACAGGAAAGTTGGCTTTAAAGTACAAAATGAATCAGGGAAAAGGCTACCAGAGTTTTGCCAGAAGAATGCACTGGTCATAGCAAACACCCTCTTCCAACAGCACAAGGGATGGCACTATACATAGACATCACCAGCTGGTCAATACCAAAATCAGATTCTTAATATTCTTTGTAACTGAAGATGGAAAAGCTCTATACAGTCAGCAAAAACAATACCAAGATCTAACTATGGCTCAGATTATGAACTCCTGATTGTCAAATTCAGACTTAAAATGAAGAAAGTAGGGGAAACCACTAGACCATTCAGGTATGACCTAAATCAAATCTCTTACATTTATATAGTGGAAGTGATGAGTGATTAATAGAATCAGGGAACTGGATCTGGTAGAGAGAATGCCTGAAGAACTATGGACAGAAATTCATAACATTTTACAGGAGGCAGTGATCAAGACCATCTCCAAGAAAAGAAATTCAAAAAGGCAAAATGGTTGTCTGAGGAGGCTTTACAAACAGCTGAGAAAAGAAGAGAAAAGGAGGAAAAGGAAAAAAGGAAAGATATATCCATCTGAATGCAGAGTTCCAAAGAAGAGCAAGGAGAGATAAGGCTTTTAACAGTGATCAATGCAAAGAAATAGAGGAAAACAATAGAAGGGAAAAGTTAGATTTCTTCAAGAAAATATGAGATACCAAGGAAACATATCATGCAAAGATGGGCACAATAAATATACAGAAGAACTATACAGAAACTATCCATGATGGCATGATCACTCACCTAGAATGAGACACCCTGGAGTGTGAAGTTAAGTGGGCCTTAGGAAGCATCACTATGAACAAAGATATTGCAGATGATGAAGTTCCAGTTGAGCTACACCAAATCCTAAAAGATGATGATGTGAAAGTGTGGCATTCAATATGCTAGCAAGTTTGGAAAACTCAGCAGTGGCTATAAGACTGGAAAATGTCCGTTTTCATTCCAACCCCGAAGAAAGGCAATGCCAAGGAATGTTCAAAGTATCACACAATTGTACTCATCTCACAAGTTAGCAAAGTAATGCTCAAAATTCTCCAAGTTGGCCTTCAACAGTATGTGAACTGTGAACATCCAGATGTTCAAGTTGGTTTTAGAAAAGGCAGAAGAACTAGAGGTCAAACTGCCAACATTCACTGGATCATAGAAAAAACAAGAAAATTCCAGATAAAAACATCTGCTTCTGCTTATTGACTACCCTAAAACCTTTGACTGTGTAGATCACAACAAACTGTGGAAAATTCTGAAAGAGATAGGAATACCAGACCACCTGAACTGCCTCCCTGAGAAATCTGTACACAGATCAAGAAGCAACAATTAATACAAGACATGGAACAACGGACTGATTGCAAATTGGGAAAAGAGTATGTCAAGACTGTATATTTTCACCCTGCTTATTTAACTTATATGCAGAGTACATCATGCCAAATGCTGGACTGGATGAAATATAAGCTGTAATCAAATTGCCAGGAGAAATATCAATAACCTCAAATATGCAGATGACACCACCCTTATGGCAGAAAGCAAAGAGGAACTAATGAGCCTCTTAATCAAAGAGAAAGAGGTTAGTGAAAAAGTTGGCTTAAAACTCAACATTCAAAAAAACCAAAAATCATGGCATCTGGTCCCATCATTTCATGACAAATAGAAGTGGAAACATTGGAAACAGTGAGACACTTTATTTTCTTGGGCTCCAAAATCACTGCAGATGGTGACTGCAGCCATGAAATTAAAAGACATTTACTCCTTGGAAGAAAAGCTATCACCAACGTAGACAGCATATTAAAAATCAGAGACATTACTTTGCTGACAAACACTGATTTAGTCAGTTATTTTTTTTTTTTTTTTTCCCAGTAATCATGTATGGATATGAGAGTTGGACCATAAAGAAGCTGAGTGCCAAAGAATTGATTCTTTTGAACTGCGGTGTTAGAGAAGGCTCTTGACAGTCCCCTGGTGTTCAAGGAGATCAAACCAGTCCATCCTAAAGGAAATCAGTCCTGAATATTCATTGGAAGTCTAATGCTGAAGCTCTAATACTTTGGCCACCTGATGTGAAGAGCTGATTCCTTAGAAAAGACCCTGATGCTGGCAAAGAATGAAGGCAGGAGGAGAAGGGGATGACAGAGGATGAGACAGTTGGATGGCATCACTGATTCGATGGACATGAGCTTGAGCAAGCTCAGGAGTTGGTGATGTACAGGGAAGCCTAGCATGCTGCAGTCCAGGGGAACAAAAAGAGTCTGGCATGACTGAGAGACTGAATTAAACTGAACTGAACTGAAGTTTTATAATACTATGGTTGATAATAGTTATGACTTCTTTTTTTAAATTTATACTTAATTGGAGGATAATTATTTCTGTCATACAACAACATTAAACAGCCATAAGAGAGTGTGTATGTGTATAATATATATATATATATAATACACATATACATATATATTTATATTTTTACATTATCTGCTCTTTTCTTTTGAGCCAATAACTGCCTGGGATATCTGCAGTCAGTAATGAACCTATTGAGAATTGCTTAAGTATAATTTGTTTTCATGTGCCTGTTCTTGAGAAAAATATGATGGGCTCTATGTAAGAACCTGATTCAAAGGAAACCAAAGTATTCCTTTCTTAGGAATTTTTCTGTGTAACAGAAAAACACCAGCATTTGATTATAGCAATAGGACCTGAGGAGACATGGAGACCTTGAGATAGTAGAGGTGGTAAGTTAGATAAAGTTATGAGAAAACTGAAGCTACTAGTCATAAGAATTCATAAGTAAAAATAAATAAAAAGTGATGAGATAACAGAAAACTAAAGTTAAATTAAAATTTGAGGTTACTAGAATTTCTTCATAGCGTCAGAGACTATAGAAACACGGATTTTATAATCAGGGACTATAGAGAGGACTTGAGTGTCCAAAATAAAGTTCTCCAAACACTTGCTGCTGGGAGAATAGGTCTGAGATAGGTCTAGGTTTGGAGGCAGATGAGTGAAAGATGTACTGTATCATGGAGTTCTGCCATTGGAGGCAAGTGATAAAACTACATATGGATGCCTTCTACATGGAGGTTTTTTTTTTTTTTTTCTCAATCTGATGCATTGATAATTTCGGAGATTAAAATGAGAAGCTTATGCTTTCAGATACAAAATGAAAGACCTACACTTTCCTTTTATTCTTGGCTCCCTTTATTTTATTTTTTTAATTGGAGGATACTTTACAGTATTGTGATGGTTTCTGCCATACATCAGCATGAATCAGCCATATGAAATCGTATGTCCCCTCCCTCTTGAACTTCCCACCCACTTTCCACACAGGCTCCCTTTCTTCAGACAATTCTTAAAATTGTATATATATTCTGTAAATTATTACATGACTTCAAAAAAAAATCCTTGTTCATTCTATTAGTTTTTAATTTGTACTTAAGTAATTTAGTTAAGTGAGGCCCATCTTATTGGGTAATTTACATTATTTGGGCATGGAGTGAGGGCATGTGTGTGTATGTGCATGACTATTATTTGAGTGTTCACCTGATGCGAAGAGCTGACTCATTTGAAAAGACCCTGATGCTGGAAAGATTGAGGGCAGGAGGAGAAGGGGACGACAGAGGATGAGATGGTTGGATGGCATCACCGACTCAATAGACATGAGTTTGGGTGGACTCTGGCAGTTGGTGATAGACAGGGAGGCCTGGCAGGCTGCAGTTCATGCAGTCGCAAAGAGTCAGACAGGACTGAGCGACTGAATTGAACTGAACTGATGTTAAGTGTTATGAGCAGTAATATTATTAATGTTTTTCTAATTTAGATTACTTATAATAAAAATATTTTCAAACTATTCTTATACACTCCTGCTTTTCAATAAAATCTGATTTCTTTTATCATCTGGATAAACAGGTAAATTGTACTCTTCTTGATGAGAGATGAGGTTGTATGTCTTTTTGTGACTATGACATTTGAGCTAAAACTACACATATCAATTCTAGGTGAAAATATTTAACCATCAAAGATCAGCTAACTCTTCAATTTGTTTTTCCTTTTGCTACATGGCTATGGAGATACATGTTGACATATAGGTAATTTCAGCATATGAAAAACAGCTTCACCGGACAGTGGCAAAGAACCATAGCAAACTTCACAAAGAAAAAGTAAAAGTTGCTGTTTGTAGCCACTATGATTTTCAGTTCATTTGCTACCATAATATAATCCAATATACCCTGACACAGCCATATATGAGAACTACTACCTTTTTACATGTTGAAGACAGAGAGCTTTAACAGATAAGGGTTATTTCCCAAATGCTTCCACATTTCAGGGGGAGAATTCAAAAGATACAGACTCATGTTCTGTTAATTAGGTAAGAAATCCTTAATGACAAACTATTTTATAAGTAATGTAATCACTTGTGAACTAACTCTCAGAACTATTTGCTAAAAATAATCCCATATGCAATCAAGTAAAATTTATCTTCTGACCTAATATTTATGATTTTATAAATATATTACATGCTATTTCTAAAAGGACATTAAAACATTGATTTGCAAATTGAAGTTTTAACAAATCAGATATATAAAAATACTTTCACACCCTACTCTCACTTAACCTTCTGTTCCATATGATTTCTTAATACTGCTAAATGGAAATGTTCAGTAACCAATTTCTTCTTTGTCAAATTTTATTAAATTTTTATGTCAGTTAAATTATTTTTATCTCTTAAATTATTATAATCTATCTTCCATTTCTTTCCCCCTGTATTTACACCTATAATTAAACTGACCAAAATTAAAGAAAAATGTAACTCCTTTACCTTTTTCTGAAACTGACTTGATTCTGATCAAATCTGAGTAAAAAGAAAACATTGAGCCATGTTGAAACATTATTCTATTTACTAAGAATAGGCTTATTAAAAAAAAAAAGAAAGAAGCTGTAAATAACATGTGACTTGCTCTCATTTCATTGGCCAATGTAAGTTACAAAACTACTTGCAGTTATATTTGGAATAATAATAATAATAGTGATGAAAGTGTGTATCATTGCCTAGTTCTTGAGTTTATTAGAACAATATATGTTTTTCAGTTTTGTATGATGTTGGCAGTCAGCATGAGAAAATACTAGTTTAATCATGATATTTTTTTTTAACTTTACTAGGAATTTTCATTGGGAATAGATATTGATTTTACCAAAAGAGTTTATATTCCATTAAGAGAATCAGATAAAGGTTTTTTTTTTTTTTTCATTTTAGTGATGATTAATAGTGTTAATAAACATCTTATTATTTAACTGTTCTAGCTGTTTTGGGTTCCTGGACCCAGTTATGTGTGTGTAGGCTGCTTTCCACACAAGACCAAGCAATTTTGGTTAGAGATAGTATCAGATTCCATAGGCTAAGTCCTACAGGACTGCTGAGATAGAAAGAATATGGGCAAACTTATGAAAACAGTCATTTCCTTTATCTTGTAGGTCCTTAGTGCTGTGTGTCCCTCTGTGATACTTTTCTTCACTGATCATTTTGGTCATCTTCTTCAGAGATTCTAAACAACACTATCTTTGAAGAAATTGTTCTTTTCTTTTTAGTTGGCAACTACCTTTCTTCAGCTTGTTGGCTCTTTGTCAAACAACTATTAATTTTATAATCTCCAATATGAAGTCAATGATAGTAGAGTTAAACGTTCTAGCATTTTGAGGCAGGTGCGTTCAATTCCCTCTTAGATTCAAGTCCATTTTCAGGAAGGAAAAAAAAAGTTTTCTTTGCAGAAGAGAGTGTGAAAATACATTCATGCTCTTTCATCCTTTCCTAAATCCTTCTAGGTTTGTACTGTTTAGAATACTGTTTAAAATAAAGGTCTTTTATCATGGTAAATTACTATCTAAAATAAAATATTGCATTTATTTATATAAAATATGGTCATTATAAATATGTAAAATTTATTTATATAAAATATGGTCCTTATAAAATTTATTTATATAAAATATGGTCCTTAGCTAGGTAAGTATGAAAATGTGAAAGAAAAAAAGGTACATTTGATCTTATTAATATTTACAAAAGCATTAAAAAATTTACTTTTAAGCAGTTAATGACAAAAGAGGAAATTTAGTTTTACTGAGAGTGTTCTCAGAAGAAAATTTTGCTCTTGATTCTATTTTTTATAGCCACTTTTTGGATCTGAGAACATTTTCTCTGCTCTTCAACAGAATTATCCCTTTCTTCTGTCTTTACTAGTAGTGCTCTAAAAACATAACTAACTACAAAGCAAATCTCCCACTGCATGTGTCAAAACAATGTGATACATGCCTGAGTGCAATACCAAAAACAAAGCTCTGGTGATGTTTCTAAAGCAACATTTAATTAAGTTGTTGTTCATGCAATAAATACAACATCGGACTCTTGCATCAGCATTCTGAACCAAGGGACAACATAACTTCACAGTCTCAGATAACAAAACATGCTTTGAACAGAACAAAATGCTTGTCCAGAAAGGATAGCAGATATTTTAGTAGGTTATCTGATTAAAAACTAGTTTTACCAGCTTAATTTTAGAGGCAGGTTTAGCAAACCAGAAAATATGGTGACAGTTGATAGAGGAGTAACCTCATTTTTGGCTTAAAAGACCAAGAGAAGTGGTTTTAGAATTATTATTAGAATGAATAGTTTTATTTCTTATTGTGAAATCAAGTTCAACCCTTTATAAATAAGATAGGAAATATGAACCTATGTATAGTTAAAGCATATGCAAAGGAAATACAATTACAGTAAAAAGAAGACTAAGAAATGAACTATGTGGGTTATGCAAATGATATTTGCTGATTTTTTAAAAATCATTTTTGCTAACTTTTCTTGCAAACTTAGGGTCTGTGATACTAAATATATGAGAAAAAAATTTGATCAATAAATGACTTTTCATTTGAAAAATCAACTTATGAACAAGTGAAAATTCAAGAAGCGTTTCTTTATAATCCACCTGTGATCATATTAATGATTCAATAATTTTAATACAGATTAGCATAAGAATTTTACAAATTACCCTTGTTCAAAGCAAATATTCTGATGAAGTAGTGTGTCAGTTATCTCTAGGACTACAATAAGTAATCATTTATGTACATAAGTTTGGAGTTAACCTTATAGTATATTTCTTCCCTAAGTTGTAGAAGAGTATTCCTTATGTTGAGTTAATGATACAGTAAATATGCCAGGCAACAGCAGTATTACAGGAATATAAAAATGGCTACTGGACTTACATAAAAAGACATATAAGAGATTTAGCAAGTTTGGGAAGAGGTAAGCACAAATATAAGACATACATTTAATAAAAACCATGAATGATAAAAGAAAAAAAAAAAGAAAACAGCTGGGTGGTCAACACACATTACTATACTAGCTTGTCACAGACATCTGATTTGGCTTGCCCAAGCTCTAGTCCAGCCTCATTCAATTTCATGGTGACTGAAAGTTGAACACCGCTTCTCTAGCACTCTCTCACAGACCCTCCCTGGGTCTGCATGCAAGTTAGGTATTGTCATAGTTGCACACACACACAGCTTGGAAGGTGGAAGTGAGGTGAAGTTGTTTCCTGCAGCTGTTTTGTCTTGCAACAAGATCATGAGATATGACAAACTGTGGTCACCAGACTCAGCATTCAAAAGTCTAGTATCCAGCTTCCTGATCACTGAAAATCACTGTTGGCCAGCCTTGGGGCTGCAGTGTGAACAGCATCTTCTTGCATTCTGGATTGGAAGCTAGTTGGTGGTACATCAAATTGTGAGTAGAATGATGGTTTCCTGACTGCAGCATGCCCCTGCTTTCCAAAAACTTGGTTAACTCTTAATTCTTTGGATTAAATTAATTTATGATTCAATTAAGTATAATAATTTCCATTTTCTGAACTGAACTTTGTGTGAAAGATAAAAGTCTTAAAGATTTGACTTCAATGTTACTGATAAGGAATGAGTGAAAAATGAAAAGTCATTTAACCATGTCCAGCTCTTGTGACCCCATGGACTGCAACCCACCAGGCTCCTTTGTCTATGGAATTTTCCAGGCAAGAATACTGGAGTGGGTTGCCATTTCACACTCCAGATAAGGAATGGAGCAGGGGGAAAAAGGTTAAAAATAAAGGAAGTTGAAAGGAAGAGGGGAGAAAACGAAGTTTATTACTGATAACTGATCACCTATTTTTGTTCTGTTGTTCAGTTGTGTCCGACTCTGCAACTCCATGGGCTGTAGCACACCAGGCTTCCCCAACCTTCACCATCTCCAGGAGCTTGCTCAAACTCATGTCCGTTGAGTTGGTAATGCCATCCAAAGATCTCATTCTCTATCATCCCCTTCTCCTCCTGTATCAAGGAACATTTAGCAGCAGGATTCCTGCATGCTGTTTTCTATTTCTCAAAGATTCTCTGTTCCATATCAGCTCCTATTCCAAGAATGAGTAAAGCTGCATGCAGTTCTCAGGACTGAGGTCATGGGATGAAACATGCAGTGACTCTTTTCAGCGTCAGTGACCTTGTATGTATTAGACTATCCATATTGTGGCTATTGATAAAATTTCATCCTGTGTAATAGCTGAGTAATCATCTTACTAAAGATATATAGGCCTGCATTTCTGGAAACAAAGCACCTTTGCTCCATCAGAGCTTGGATTCCTGTGTCTTTCTTTCTTTCTCTCTTTCTCTCTCTCCTTGGCTAGCTCTCTGGAATGCAGAAACCCGTCTTGCTCACTCTCCTTCCCAGGCCTCGAAGACTCTCTCCAGAAGGTGCCCTGTGCCTTCATCTCCCTAGAGAGGGCGCCCTGTGCCTTTGTGAGAGATGCAAGTCCTGTGTCAAGGACTTTATTGGTTTTCTGCGTAAACCAGGGAGAATCAGCCTCTCTCTCTCTTTCACTTTCCAGTCTGCCAGGTCCTGGTCCATTAAAGGACTCGAACACTCCTGCCTTCAGTCTTTCCCAGAATCAGGGTCTTTTCCAGTGAGTCAGCTCTTCTCATCAGGGGGCTAAAGTATGGAGCTTCAGCTTCAGCATCAGTCCTTCCAATGAATATTCAGGACTTATTTCCTTTAAGATGGACTGGTTTGATCTCCTTGCAGTCCAAGAGACTCTCAAGAGTCTTCTCCAACACTACAATTCCAAAGTATCAATACTTTGGCCCTCAGCTTCTTATAGTCTAACTCTCACATCCATACATGACTACTGGAAAAATCATAGTTTGACAAGACAGATCTTTGTGGGCAAAGTAATGTCTCTGTCTCTGCTTTTAATATGCTCTCTAGGCTTTTTTTCCAAGGAGAAAGCTATAATACACTAATAACTATCTTTGTTACTTTTCTGTGTTTGAGTTGTCAGAATAACAGATGTAACTTGGAAGAAACAAAAATAAAAAGCCTACCTGTATTCTATTGTTTATTGTATTTATAGGTTCAGGTCAGATAATGGCAGAAGTGTGTTTTATATAATAGGAACACTGTGCTTCTGAGTGTGTCCTCAAAACACTCTCAGACACATTCAGAGCTAGTATAACATTCCTAGAAGTATACAGTCTTAAAAGTCAATGAGCCCCTTTCTCATGTATAACTTGAACAGTCTAATGGTTAATATCCCCAAAATATTCTGACTTTCCCATCATGACTCCTTTCATGTTTTCTTGAGGGGTGACATATTAAAAATTTCCTAATCAAAGTTTTGAGATTACTGCAGATAATTAATGTCTGAAGGAAATGATGATATGCCTATTAGTAATCTAGTACTGCTGGCAAACCCTCACCCCATCTCTGGCTCACTCCAGAACAGTGAGGCCCACTTCTTCAATGATAACTACACTTGGAATTCATTCTTCTACAGGTAAACTGACTCAATCTACAGAGTAAAACAAAAGTCCATGTTTATCTGTTTCAGTTCTCTCTTCTTCCTGTTTCTAGTTTCAATCAAGGAGTAGAATGTTAGCTCAAGTACCTAACTCTACCTGCTATTCTTCACTGGTTATATTTTCTTTAGAGAACACTTTCCCTTAGATTACTCAGTCAATTAACTAGAATGCCAAATATTTGTGCAGGCTCACTACTGGATCTTGTCAGTCTTCTATATTCATTCTTCACATGGCTTCTGTAAAGCCACTCTCTGAATAGATATCCTAAAAACCATCCCTATCCCCTAGTTATGCACCAGCACTGGAAATAAGTATTTACATAGCTAATAAGAAATGACACAGCTATACTCACTCTCTGTACCTTAATATGGAATTCTCAGCTTCCTCCCTCTACATCTGTGCTTCGCCTTTCATTCTCACCCACTACTCCATCTTCTATTCCAATAAGTGGGTATATACTTTGTTCTAAAATGAAATAAGAATGATATCAGCATGTAAATAACCAAGCTATGAAATATTTATAACACCTTGAATTCTTTATGCAAAGTTATTTTAGCTTGTACTTTATCTCATTTAGACAAAGAAGTTTACCTCTAGAAGGTAAGCTCTGTAGAGACAGATATTCTATTTTAACAATTATTATATTCCCAGATCTCAATGTAATCTTCTGAGTTAACATATATTTAATAGTTTTAGACAAATAAACAAAAAGAAATTAATGAATTTATCTTCAAAGATAATCTTTATTGACAGCGTGCACTGAGCATAATTTGCTGTTTATTTACCCTTCAACATTATTGCTTGCAGGCACACATTTAGCTTTATCACAGGAAATGTGAAATTTTTATTTAATACTGAAAATATATTGCACATCCATTAATTGCCACCACTGATTATTTTAAATATTTGTAATTCAAATAAAAATAATGTATAACAAAATAAACTATCTAAATGTCAATGAAAAGAAAATCTGGTCAAAATCAAACAGGAATGCAGCTAATAAAATGAGGTGATAAAAGTATTATCACAATTTGATTATCTATGGGTCTGCTTTTTCTTATTCCGAAAGCCCAACATATTTCTCACCATCTAACCTTGCAGCACAGTGAATAAATGATATCCCATGTACACAGGAAATGTAAACCAATTTGAGTTTTTGCTTAAGTGACATAAATTTATAATGTGATTCTGTTACCAAAAAAGTATATCCCTAAATTGTAGACAAATGCCTTCTGGATTATTCATAGCTTTGGATAATCCATGCTGCTGCTCTCTCATAGTTGAGAAGTATTTGTAAAAACATTCCAAAAATGTGCTAATTACTTAAAATAAAAATAGACCTTTTCTATGCTTGTAAGCATAATTTTAATATTTATACTCTGGATATTTATGAAATAACATCTGCCTAAAATTTCATGTGGTATTCAGATTAACTATGATAGATTGAATAAATTAGTAGGAAGATTTTTATTAAAGTAGAATAACAAAAATAAAGATGTTTAAAAACAAACAGTATCTCTACATTTTCTTTGTACCTTTTAAATAACATTACATGAATAAAGATATATTTATTATTTTTCTCAAACCCAACCACTGAAAAATCCCTTGACCTCTATGAATTATTTAACTTAATACTTTACTTATTACTTTTTTTCTTAGCAAAAAAACTGCATTCACTTAATATTTGCTTTTCTCACTGGAACAAAGAGTCAGTCTGATATCTGATATACATAAAGTTAATTTGAAAGAAAGAAGACTGACTCAACAATATTTCCTGTGTGTTTATCTTTATCAAATTCCTGGCTTTGTTCCACTGGGATGATATAAAGGTTTTCCAGAGGAAAATTAAATAATATTTCTGTAGAAAAAGAAATCAATTTAAGTGTGATTCAGCATCACTTGAAAGGTAAACACGTAAACTGTATTAATCAGTGTTAGGACTCTAAACGTCTCTGTTACATACTGATTGACATTTTGTCTCATTCACTCACTGATCTAAAAGTATACATTGAGCCTATACTGCCTACTTGTAAACAAACAGGCTTGATAAATACCTTGCCAGTATATTACATGGAGGCAAGCACAGGATGCTGCAGGATCAAATGTAAGGAACACATTATCTCAGAAACATTCTGAGTAGAATTCTACATGATTAGTAAGACTAACATCTCTTCTTGAAATGATCAGTCTTCCAATATAGTCTTCCCATATATATTAATTTCTTTCCCTAAAAAAATTGACAAATGTGAATTTTTTAGACTTATTTCTAAATATTCCTTAAGATACCCTATATCATAAAGTGAAACTACATGGGTTACATATCCTCAAGCTCATTTTTTAATCATTTTTCTGCTTGGAATGCTTTTATCTAACTTTTTAATCTTATGTGTATCTTCAGACTCACCTCAGGTTTCACAAAAATGAGTAAAAGCTGCCCAAATCTAGCAGGCTGTTTAAATGGTCCCCTACAGTGCTTCCATATTATCTGGCACTCTTTCACGTATTTTTTAGCATATTGTATCATAAAAGCCTCTACCAGGCTGAACTGGGAAATATTTGAAAACAAACACAGTCAATTTCATTCATTTCTACATTTTCAATTTAGCACACTGTCTGGCACATAGTAGGCAGTCAATGAAAATCTGCTTAATTAATTAAATAAAGATTGATTGTGGAGAAGCACTGAATTATCTTTTCCATCAGAACAATTCATCCCAGAGAGGCCAGAATGAAAAGGTATAAGCTGTAGGGATTGGTACGGCAATACCTCTCCATTTTCTAAGTAATATCTCCAGTTCTAGTCTTTTCCCCATTACATTTGTCCTCAGATTGTGTTAAGAGTTCCTCTTCTGGATGCATATTAGCCTCAGCTTAACTAAGCTGGATCTGGACTATCACATTGATGTGGTCACAAATATACATTTATGTGCCCATAGTTTCCTTGTAGTTGTTTACATATCCAGTATATAGTAAAGTGACTAAGACAAAATGTTTTCAAACTAATTTTTCCATTCTTCTGACTATTTATTTAGCAATTATCTGCTTAGGAATTTCTACTGAGTTGGGTAGATAAATATTAAACAATCATCAACAGTGTTTATAATGATACAAACTGACACAAGCACAAGCAGAAGAAAAAAAAACAAAACAGTTATAGGCATTCATGTAAGACAGAAACCTGACATAGCTTGGGTAACAGTTTTAGGATTTCTTAAGTATCTAAGTAGGAGAAAAATACAAATGTTGAATCAGAGTTAAGTAGGGGAAATTAACTAGATTAACTAGGGCAGAGGGGAGGGCATTCCAAATGGAAAAAAGTAATACTACATAAAGAAGCAGTAGTAAGAAGGAATGACAGTATGTTTGAATCTTAAAGAGGATGCAAGTAAAAATAAGGTGCACTATGAAACGAAAAAAACTGGATGGAACAAAGATTAGGGAGATAAAAATGGAAATGAGGACAAAAATGATTTATTTACATCGTTATCTACTTCAATTAGTTTTTTTTTTTTTTTTTAATCTGTGACTACCACGAGGGTTCCTTGTTCTCAGCAGATTTTGTAGCTTGCATGAGTACTAAAATTTTACTGATTATGGTGATGATGAAATGTTTTATTCCAATAAAACACAGTGCATGGCTGTAATCCTTGTCTATTAAAAAAAAAAGAATGAATATGTGATATAAGATTAAAGGCACGACTCTTTGCTACACTATGGACTGTAGCCCGCCAGGTTCCTCTGTCCATGGAATTCTCCAGGTAAGAATATTGGAGTGGGATGACATGCTCTTCTCCAGGAGATCTCCCTGACCCAAGGATCGAACCTATTTCTCCTTCACCTTTTGCATCACAGGCAGATTTTTTACTGCTGAGCCACCAGGGAGGCCCAAGATTAGAGAAAATAAAGGTATAGAGGTAGTGGTCAAATTAATGAGACCTGGTGGTCATAGTAAAGATTTCTGTTTGTTTTTTTTTTTCTAGAAGTAATGAGAAGAAATTAATAAGTCTTAAACAGGAGATGACATCAAAATACATCATTTTAAAAAAAAGACTAAGTGGAAGGAATAGAATAATGAGGCAAGAATAAATATGTGGAGACCAAGAAGTCAAACAACAACTAACATAGTCAGACCAGGGTGGAAATGATGCATATGGAGACAAGGAAACAAATATTAGGAAGAAAAAGTAAAATCAGTATCATTAATGAGAGATGCATGCCATAAGTGAGGGAGAAACTGTCGAGTCAACAGGTTAAATATTGAGCTATTTTCCATTCAGACTAGAAAAAGAATAAAGGAATGAATAAATGAATGAAGTGGTAAAATTAAAAAGGAATACCTACTATGGTAAGAATAATAATAGTAATATTGGAATATTTTAGTAGAAATTTGAGTTTGAAAAATGAAATAAAGTATAATTTGAAGACTCTTGATGAGAAGAAGTTCATAGTAAGAACTGAAAGAAACAAATATGGGATTGATCCCTGGGTTGGGAAGATATCCTGGAGAAGGAAATGGCAACACACTCCAGTATTCTTGTCTGGGAAAGCCCGTGGACAGAGGAGCCTGGCAGACATGACTGGGAATATGCACATTCATGTCATCAGGGGATGACCATGACGAATGTGAAAATTCTGCCAGGAAAGTGGAGTGATGTAAAGTTAAAAGTCAGTTGCTTAAAAAGGACAGAATTGTATGATAATGGTGACTAGACTGAGGAGTTTAATAAATCATTGACATTGTTATTAAAGGAACCATAAATGATTAAGCCTGAAAGGAAGAAGCAGGTGAGACAGGTGTTGAAGTCATCAAGAAAGATGGAGGAATTGTGTTGATCATTTTGGGAAAGTTGCAAAGTGATATGGCATGCCTTCAAAAAAACCATGATAAATAAGTTGAAAGCAGGAGAGATGACGTTTCAGTGTGAGGTAGAAGCAGTTGAACAGTTTGGAATTTGTACCCCAGCATATGGGCAAAGTGGGTACAACTTCATCTTCATCTGGGTGGAGAAGAGTGAGAGTGATAATATTGCCACTTTGTGTTATCCCAGCTTTTATGTGTTAGTACTTTTGATTGCAAATTACAAGTATACAATTCAAATTATTTTTAAAGGAATTTCTTGATTATCATAATTTAAAATCTACTTTTGTGCATTTTTAGTACTGGTTTCAAGTGATGAATCAGTCTATCTTTCTCTTTGTTTTGTGAAAGTAAAATAACCAGAAGACTCTATAACATGATGGCAAAGGTAATTTTTGGGCAGCTTGAGGTCTACATAGTACTTAGTTATACCATTCACTTTTCTCAGATATACCAATAAAAATTAAAGGAATAACTTTACCTGGCCCTACTGCATTACATATTATCCTCAAACAAATTGCTATAAGCAAAGAGATCTTGTACTCTGCTTGGTGAAGCCTCATTCATGTGTCCACCCTTCTGCAAGGGGTGAAGAATGGGTGACCTTTCTAAAACTATGTAACATGAGATTCATTTTTGAAAAACAGGTTCTGTTTTGAAAGGAAAGGTGTTCCCAAATCCTCAAAAACAATATTTATACACAATGTACTTGAGTCAGCATTTCTAAACTGAATTCATCTTTCTCTAAAAGTAGAATTATCTTTCTTTACATTATTTCTTATTCAGTGACTCCCCTTTTTTTTTCTGTTGCCCATCTGGGAGTTACTAGATACCAGGAAACACAGACTTTTTTTCTCTCACTTGAGGAAAATAATTTATATTTACTTAAAATTAAATTGATTGAAATTTAATTAAATTGATGGAAACTACTTAGGTGTAATGAAGGCTTATAACACAACAAGGAACCAGATATTACTGGTTTCCTTACATTTAGGGATGAATTAATCCCCCAAATATTTGTTCTTATGATTATTCTTTAATGAATTTGTTTTCATTAAGTGGTTAAAATGATAGAATATACAGTCAACAAACTTGAGTCTGGATCCCAGGATACTCTGTTTGTCATTGGACAAGTTTCTTTATCTGTAAAGTGGAGACAATTCAGAACTTTATTCAGAGATATGATATAAGGATACAATAACACAATGTATAAAATTTGATCTACATAATATCTGGTTCATGATAGGTATTTAATTAATAATGTTAAACATTCAGTTTACTTCAGTTCACTTCGGTAGCTCAGTCATGTTCGACTCTGCGACCCTGTGAACTGCAGCACGCCAAGCCTCCTTGTCCATCATCAGCTCCCAGAGTTTACTCAAACTCATGTCCATTGAGTCAATGATGCCATCCAATCATCTCATCCTCTGTCATCCCCTTCCTTTCCTGCCCTCAATGTTTCCCAGCATCAGGATCTTTTCAAATGAGTCAGCTCTTCACATCAGGTGGCTAAAGTATTGAAGTTTCAGCTTCAACATCAGTCCTTCCCAGTGAACACCCAGGAATGATCTTTAGAATGGACTGGTTGGATCTCCTTGGAGTCTAAGGGACTCTCAAGAGTCTTCTCCAGCACCACAGTTCAAAAGCATCAACTGTTATTATTAAAATGTACCTCTGCTTTGTGATTTGGTCTTTTTGTTATAGTTTTAAAATGAAAAATTATGCTATTATTCTTCTTTCAAGAATAGCAAATGTTTCTGATGTGATCTGGTGGCGTCAAAGACAGGTTCCCATTTTAATGTTTACTTGTTGTAGCTAGATTATCTTATACAGATGTCAAAACAATGGAGAAGAGAAACATATCTAGCATCTGACAGTACACTAAAACAATCAGAGCACTGGCTTCTTTTCAGATGCAAAGAAGGAAGATAAGGAAAGAAAAAGCTGACGTTCTTCAGATTATAAAAGTGGGAGAAGGTTCAGAAAAATAGAAGAATTGAGTAAATTTAGAGGCATCTGTTTTGATCTATCTTTAATTTTGCTCTAGCAAACTGAGCCTCAGTTTTTGTGGTTTTAAATGGCTGTCTATCTGCCCTCCTGTTTTGGTTCTCCTCCCTTATTTAAATCTAACATTAGGGTTAATTAAGTGCTTTTGGAACATTACAGTAACTAGTCAAATTCAATGTGAATTGCTTAATCAATAAAGCAAATATGCATTCTTCAAACTATATTAGTTTTTCTTTTTCTTCCACATAAGAACAGTGTTATGTATGTACTTATGTAGAGCTTAAAAGATAGATAGCATAGATAAAAATACTCATTGCAATTAGTCATTGCTTTCCAGTATGATAGACCTAAATATGAATAAAATGTTCATTATTCTTCTGAGCATACATTAAACAGATCTATGATATAAAGCCAAACTACCTTCATATTATCTTGGTTCTATGCCATTAGAATCTATTTAGAAAATGTGAACAAATCACATTATTTTAATAGGTGTTAGAGTTAGCATTTTTCTGTTGAGGATAAAAATTAGTGTAACACAGTTTGATCCTTTTAGCTCCTTCCTTTCTTCCTTACCAAGGCAAGATGTGTGAATTGTCTAATTGATGATACTTTGTAAAGCAGGAACTAGGTTAAATGCAGTTAAGTGTCATCACTCTTCCTTCCCCTTATGGATCTGCCTTCCTCCAGAGAAAATGTATTGTACTCTATGCCAGTCCCTTTCATAAACTTCACTCAGAGTTTGTCAACCACCCCTGATATTTTAAACATATATATATATTTTGTTAGGCCCATTGTCTTGAGCATTGAATAATGTTAAGCAACATCCTTGGCTTATTTTACCCACTAGATGCCAGTGACTCTCTCCAACTTGTGATAACCAAAAACTTTCTACAGATATTGCCAGAGAGGAGGATCACTCCTAATGGAAAACCACTGCTTAGAGGCTTCACAGGGACCACTGTCCCAGATTGAATGAAAGACTCAGCCTAATTCTAACTAACCCAGCAGAATCTGACAATAACTTTGTCAGTAAGTGTTTGTATTTTAAGCTCTATCTGTGGAACTCCTGTTTTAATCTGTGAAATAGTCCAAAATCTAGAGGGAGGTGGTGATGGGCCTTCTATAATTTCAATAATAAAGAATACAACTAGGTTTTCTTTGAAAAAAACTAACTATAAATGCAGTATAAGCCCATGGATGAGAATAAAGAAATAAAATATTTTAAAATGCTAAAATATAATTTTGACTTCCCTATCAATATTAATAATTTGCCCAAGAGCCACATTGTTGCTTATTAGGCATACTATTATTGCTTTAGATATAGGATAGGTTGGCAAGTTTTTAAAGAAGTCAGAAAATATTCAGAGAATGGGATACATGTTCCTAGTCTCACTTTACCTAGGAACTATTTCTCACATTGTTGAGATTAACAAGCAGGAGTGTAGACTCTGGTGTCCGACAAGCTTGAGCCATTTATTAGATCTGTAACTGTTTTTAATATAAATATTTTCTCTGATCTTGTTTTCTCACCTCTAAAAAGGCTAATATCAGTACCTCCTTCATACATTTTTATTTTTGAGGATTACATTAGATAATGTATGTCAAGTACTTATCACAGTATCTGGCATGTGGAAAAGTCTAAAAAAATTATAGCCATTATTCTAATTTGCACTCAAAATGATGACAGCAAGACAAGTATCTATTCATGATGTGCTTAGGGCAGAAAGCAGACGGATCATTGAGACTCTGGGATCAGCAGAGATAGAGAGATCAATTAGGAAATCAGAACACAGAGTGAAAGGCTGTTGCTGAGCAGGCTAAGAATGATGATGCAATAAAAAAACCATGAGACTGTAGCTTCAGTGCATTATGCATAATACAGCACAGTGAATCATGCAAACCCAAAGAGTGAGGGAGGGACATTTCCCAATCAGTCAGTGAAAACAAATCACAGAAAACATGGCCATCTTTAGTCACCTCCATTGGGAAGAAGAAATCTTGGTTGTTGGCAGATGTTTTGGATTTAAGTGACTGTGGAACGTGTCAGAGACCAGTAGGCAGGAAGCTTTTGAAAATCCTTCTACTTTATTTGTGGGTAACTGGAAAAGAAAGAGAATAAGATGACCCCAAGCATACAGTGTCACTACCGAAATAGTTCCTCTAACCATGAAATATTTATCACTCCATTGACTTGGAAATGATTGCTATTAATAAATAAAAATCACAATTGCTGTGCATATTGAAAAATTATCAACATAGAGAATATATAGCTTAATTTTCCAGTGCCTGTTTTGGTGGCTCTCACTTACTTCATTTATGAAAGGACTGTGTTCAAGCATTGTTAAAATGGAAATAGATGAACACAAATGAACACAACCAACCATGTGAACACAGTGAATGCCTGTAGAAAACAGCTTCTCTCAGTTGTGTCTGACAGCTGTATTGATTCTAGTTGTACCAGTGATGCCTGAGCTGGGATTGTTACCAGATAACTTGCCGTAACAGGTTAGAGAGACATTTTCACATTGTACTAAGTGGGATCAATGACCCTAAGGGTAAAACCATTCCCCTACCTGCTCAGCTGGTAAGATATTGTAATAAAGGTAGATAACAAGGAGGGAATCTGGTGGGTGATGTGAAGCAGAAAACTGGTATTTTGCTTTCTTTCTGCCTCCTTAAAAATTTGCTTTATCACATTCATTTTGAAAGTCCTGCTGCGAGGACAGTAGAGAGTTGTCATGAAGAAAATATAAAAGAAAAGAAAATCATAAAGCTTAAGATTTCATCTATCCACTGCAGATGGTGATTGCAGCCATGAAATTAAAAGACACTTACTCCTTGGAAGAAAAGTTATGTCCAACCTAGATAGCATATTCAAGAGCAGAGACATTACTTTGCCAGCAATGGTCCGTCTAGTCAAGGGTATGGTTTTTCCAGTAGTCATGTATGGATGTGAGAGTTGGACTGTGAAGAAGGCTGAGCACTGAAGAATTGATGCTTTTGAACTGTGGTGTTGGAGAAGACTCTTGAGAGTCCCTTGGACTGCAAGGAGATCCAACCAGTTCATTATGATGGAGACCAACCCTGGGATTTCTCTGGAAGGAATGATGCTAAAGCTGAAACTCCAGTACTTTGGCCACCTCATGCGAAGAACTGACTCATTGGAAAAGACTCTGATGCTGGGAGGGATTGGGGGCAGGAGGAGAAGGGGACGACCGAGAATGAGATGGCTGGATGGCATCACTGACTCGATGAAAGTGAGTCTGAGTGAACTCCGGAAATTGGTGATGGACAGGGAGGCCTGGCGTGCTGTGATTCATGGGGTCGCAAAGAGTCAGACACGACTGAGCGACTGAACTGAACTGAACCCTTTGAAGAGTTTTTCAAGAAGAAAGAGAGTAATAGCTTTGATTGTTTAGCTGCCAATTTTCCCAGTTCTTTCTCAATTTACCTTTGGTTATTATGTAATTCAACACTCAGCAGAAAGATTAGGCTGTTACAACTTCCTCATGAATGGGAGGAGCTCTGTACTCTGTGGAAACAAGAAATTCAAAGTGATTACATATCTCTTTAGCTTAAGACTTCTCAAAATTTGAAGAATTTAGGCTATTATATCTCAAATTTAGCATAGTCCCTTCCCTACTTTTATTTCATGTGGAATGAATGTTAAGTAGAAATCTAGCAAGAAGCTAAAATTTAGTCTTAGGAAATTTTTTTTTGTTTTACATTGGACAAAATTTTCAAAAGTATAACACAATATATCAATAAGATAGAGATCTTATTTTATGTGAGTATCAATTTCTTCATTGTCCCTATAAATTTGTATTTTTGAAGATAATTGTCAGATAAAACAGTTAATTCACCATTAGAATGTGCCTGTGATGATATACAACTATTCAATATATTTAAAAAATATACTTAAATATTGCTTGGGGATAAGTGAACTGTAGTTTGAAAAACTTTAAGTAACTTTTGTCAAAATTTTTTGACCCAGTTTTGTGGTATAGTTTCTCAAAGGACTTTGAAAAGTGAAAGTCCTATGTTATTATTGTATACTATTTATACACATGGTATAAAATTGAGAAATGAAGTCAAAGCTCAAGTACAAATTATGACTTATCATTTTGACTTTGGGAGGTTTAATATTGTAAGTTGATTTTATTTAAATTCAGTATATTTCTTAGCTTGACTTCCTGTACAAAGCATAATAATCTTATGACTTAGCTGAACATTGTCCTTTTGTTAGGAGAAGAAGGAAGAGCTAGGCAAGGCTGGAACCTGGGAATTTGCCTAAATGTAGAATGCTCTTTCTGAGCTGCTGACAGAGGCAATTTCCTTTAGCTAGAATGTCCACTACTCAGCTCACTGCTACTTGTTCTTCAACGGTCAAATGCAAATATCACTCCTCCTTTTGTAAAACCTTAAAAGTGTTTTCATAGCACTTTGTGAATATGTATGTGTGTCAGTTTCCTTGGTTTAAATACTATCCATCTGACTAAATTGCCACCTAGGTCTGCTGCATCTTTGTGACTGTTTGGTTTCTTCTTTTATCATTCATTTAGTAAATAGTTGCTAAATAAATGCTGAATGAAAAGTTTATCCGTCTTGGATAGTGAAGCTGAAAGGGAATAAAACTCAGTGATGCTGAAAGTTTCATCTGTGTGTTTGAAAGATAGGCATAACAAAAATACAAAGTTGATTCATGATACAAGCATTTGTTCTGCCATCCATCCCAAGTCTAGAAATCATTCAGTAAAAGCTTCTAATTTATTTCTTGTGTCCTATTAGTTATGGTTCTGATAGTTCTTCTCTGGCTCTAATTCTGTCCTCTTCCTTAGCATATTAAATGCTATGGTCCTAGTTTAGAACTTACCTTGCAATTCTACCAATAAATATATTGCTGCTATTATATATAGACTTCCAATATACGAAATACTTGCTATATATTTGGTTTAAATTGTAATACTTATCTCACTCTTATCGGCTTATAATTCCATCTTAAATTGTCCTTAATTGAAAAGTTCTTACTAAATTCTCATTTTTATCCTATCCTATACTAGAGGATATAGGGGATATAAAAATAAATTTATATCACTAAATGCCTATCCTTGGGATTTTTAAATCTCAGTAGAAAGAAAAAAAAAGGAAATATAACTCAATGACAACTGGGGCATGATGAACACCTTATAAATATTTGTGGAATGGCTAAGTAAAATTTAGCTTTGTAAGATAAAGATCATAAGCACAATAATGGTGTACAAATGAAGGGAATCAATGAATTCTAAAGAACAGGAAGGAAATGCCAGTAAAAATGATAGCTGAAAGTGAAAAGATTGGAGTAATTTGGGGAAATAGATAGTGGAAAACTATCAAGATGACAAAAACAGTGGGCTTGGATTTTAAGATCTTTAAAAAGAGATGTTAATGCAAGGTTAGCAACGGAATTTTCACAGATATTTTTCAGAAACAACCAAACTGTATAGAAAGGTTTTATATCTTCTGAGATCACATCTTTTGCTTTCTTCATGTCATTTGGCTTTGACCTTGGATGTATCACTAGATCCTGGCTTGTGTTGAATTGTTAGTGCTTGTTGGTGTCACTAACATTGAGAGCTGCTTTCCCTAGTTTCTCTTTACTTGACTCCATCACACTTCTCACTCAGCATTGTTTTCGTAGATTAGTTTTTTGGCATGCATTACATGCCTTTGATTGATGTACCCTAGGTGTACCAGGAATAAATGATCTAATTTTGATAAGGATTGTAACCTGGCACATGAACTGCAAGCTGGTGCTTCCATTTGAAAAACACAAACCTTGCACAGTACACAAAGAAATATTTCCAGCCAGAAACAACATAACAGACCTTTTCCTGGCTGGGTCAGAAAATGGCATCTGTTAAGCTCACCTGGCAGAATTGTAACTTTTGGTCTACAAGGGAGCTGATGAAAAGGAAAGTGCAAAATACACAGAGAGAACACAGGAGACACACACATCTTCCTAGGGAGATGTCAGTAATTAGGGGAATTTGCTTGTGTGCTACAGATGGCAGATGCCAGGACCATATAACATGAATGAATGTGTATTGTGTCACTGGTTTCTTAGTAGAAAAACACTCACTGTTTTCATTTTCTAATTGTAGCTGTGGCTCTAAACTTATTCAGTAGTAATGGTCTGCATTCTGATAAGAACAAAAATAGATGTCTGCATTCACAAGTAGGATGGGTTCTGTTTAAAAGCAGAACTGAACTGCCTTTGGCAAAACATTTCTAGAAGATGTTCATTTACAGCAAGAGGGAATTTATACATGATTGCTTTGCTGATATATTCACTTAACACTTGTGTGTGGACATAAGTGGGAAAATTGCCCAATTTCAGTTTTCTGTTAAAAACTGACTCTGCTGGATATGTTCATTTACTACAGCTAAGCCAAATCATCTGAAATAGGTAAGAGTGAACAGAAGAATGAAGAGACATCGTTGGAAAGTGACGAAACTACCCAAGCGATGAAGTTAAGGGGAGAAAATATGACCCATATCATTTCATCATCCAGTTTCTTACCTTTTTTTTTTTTTTCCAAGCTGCAGCTTTGAGAGAACTTTATTCTGTATTCCTGGTCTATGCTCTGTTTCATTGTACACTATTTGTACAACCGAAGAACAGACACAGATGTCCTGAGACCATAATCTTCTTGGAGACACATTTTACAGGGATTCGATGTGATTATCAGATACATTATATCCAAATTTTACATCCAAGGTGAAAAAAACATAGAAAATAAAGACCAGGATATAGAGTGAAAAATAATATATGATTAACATTTCAGAATCTATATTATGGAAGAGTTAAAAACCATTCAGGGCCAAAAGCTGCATGAAGAATTTAGCAGACTGTTCAAATGGAGAGAGATTAATTTGTACATCTGTATCTGTTCTGGCTGTAGTCTGAGTGCAGTTACCAGTACTCTAACTGATATCCCTTAGTCTCCAGGGCAACATTCAAACTCATGGGCAGAAACAAAACAGAAATGGTTGAGCTTGGTAGAGATCATTTATGAGACCATTGCAAAGAGCTATTTAAAAGGTTTTCAAAATATGGTTTTAATATTGCTCAGTGACTTCATTCTGAGGATTCTTAAAGGCACTTGCCTTAAAAATTGTAAGCTCATAAACACTGCTCTTACTTTTTCTTTCTTTTACAATTCCACACTGTTAGTTTCAACAATGAAAATGTGCAAGCTTGGCTTTTATGATTACCATAGAGCTCATATCATACTTTGGTATCCAGCAGCTAAAATCATCAAATTCTAATATGGCTATTTTAAAAAATAGATATTAACATCCCTAAAATGATGTCAACATTTTATGTTGATGCTAAGGAGATCTTTACTTTTGTCACTGGGGTCTGCCAGTAAGTACTTCTCTTGGCCAGCACCCTTTGGGTTATATTTATGTATACTACTTTCCTTTTTTAGTTCTCTTGTGGAGCAACAAAAAGAACGTGAAAGTTTAAAATAGTTTAAGTGTCAGAGTGTTTAATAGAAGTTATTTTCTTAAAGCCCACATTTACTAGCTCTTTAGCTAGAAGTTTGTGTTACAAATATTATCACTAATAATTACAGAAAGAATAAGGATGGTTCTCAGCATTAACCCTCTGCAAAATTGCTTAGATTTTTGTGGCTATTTTGTGGTTATTTGCAGTTAATATATGTGAAATTTTAAAATTATTAATTAAATTGTTGGATAGGTAGTCATTAATATGGTTCAAATATATAAATAAAATCTAAAAATTTACTCAGTTGCTTTCCTCATAAGAAGCTACTGATACTGTATTATTTCCATGGGTGATCTTTCAAGTAAATTCTTTGGAAATTAATAAACATATGAAAAGAAATAACTAAAGTCAACTATTTACCATAAATGGCACTATTATATAAAACATTCCATGAATTTTGATATTATTTTATTCATACTATAATTTCAATTATAATTTTCAATGTACAATTCATATGACAATAAATATGCCTTATGACATATTTTGAAAAGTGCGACAAAGTCATAATTGTGAACTGTGGTGTGTCAACAGGGTCATTGTGGTAGATAAACTTTAAGGTGTTTCACTATGTTTCCTTCCCTGGATGGAGAGCATGGCAACCCACTCTAGTATTCTTGCCTGGAAAATCCAATGGACAGAGGAGCTTGGTGAGCACCATTCCATAGGGTCAAAAGAGACATGACTGAAGTGACTTAGCACGAACATACACACTATATTCCTAGACTTCCAATGTTTACACCTATGTATAAGCCCATTCCCTGGAGTGTAGGAGGGATAAGTGATTTGCCTCTAAGCAGTAGCACTGTAAATGTTAATAGCTTGTTCCTCCTGTGATTATGTTACCTGTGTAAGAATACATCTTCTTAGCTAATTTGCTCTAGAGGTTTACTTTGCTGGTTTGATGAGGAAAGTAGCTGTATTAGAAAAGCACATATGGGAAGAATCTGCCAGAAGCCTCTCAGAATTGAGGACATCCCAACAAACATCCTGAAGCCAGCCTCTCAACCTTACAGACTCAAGAAAGCAAATTCTACCAGTGATCTGATGGGAAAATGAAACAACTTGGAAGTGAGATATTCCTAATCAGACAGCCTTATGAATAGGCTTGTCAATCACCCGCATGAAGCCTGTGGGACCCTATTCAGAAGATCCAGCTGAATCATGCCTGGATTTCTGATCCATATATATTATGAGACAATAAACTTGTTAACTAGTAGCAGACCACTATACACATGTATATTCACATTGAGACGTGTGCTGATGAACAACAATGAGATGAGATGAAAGTGTAAAATGAAGATGAATATAATTTAACATGAGAGATAAAGATTATTAACAGGATATATTAGTCTGTATTAAGTGGTACAACACAATACTTGTTTGTTGGTGACAAGATATATCTTCTAAATTCAAAACAGTATAATATGGTCTTTCTTGTATAAATGTCAACATATGAGGGCAATGAAGCTGTAAACAAGAATTAATATGTCTCATAAATACATACATAATACTTGGACTCTGTATTAAAAAGCAGTGATGTTATTTTTCCAACAAAGGTGCATATAGTCAAATATATGTTGTGTTTTTTTTTTTTCCAGTAGTCATGTGCAGATGTGAGTGTTGGACCATAGAAAAGGTTGATTGCTGAAGAATTAATGCATTGAATTGTGGTGCTGGAGAAGACTCTTGAGAGTCACTTGGACAGCAAGGAGATAAAACCTGTCAATCCTAAAGGAAATCAACCCTGAATATTCATTGGATGGACTGATGCTGAAGTTCCAGTACTTTGGCCACCTCATGTGAAGAGTGGAATCACTGGAAAAGACCTTCATTCTGGGAAAGATTGAGGGCAAGAGGAGGAGGCAGCAGAGGATGAGATGGTTAGATAACATCACTGACTCAATGGACGTGCAATTGAATAAACTCCAGGAGATAGTGAAAGACAGGGAAGCTTGGCGTGCTGCAGTTTGTGGGGTCACAAAGAGTTAGATACCACTAGTAACTAAATGACAAGAGCATGGCATGCACCATGATTTTTATTAAAGTTAAAAATAAGAGCTATTGCTAAAGATGATGACAAATATAACTGACATATACCAAACTCATGATCACATTCTATTTGATCTTTTAAAGTTGTCATTTTAATATATGCTCTATTTAAAACTTATTTATTGTTTCAGTGACTCGCAGTAAATATTATATTGGCCTTTAGTATTTCCTTGTTCTACTCATAGGTTAAGAAGGTATCGTTCAAATGAAGAATACTAATGATTCTTTGATCATTGTGGAAATGTAGGGGGAAAATTAAGAAACTGTAACAGAAATGGGCTTGAATGAATACTCTCTAGGGTTTGACTTTTATTCTCCAAATTTTTTACAACTGTCCCCTTACAATGGCTTCACTTTGCTGCTTTTGACAAGCACATGAAGTTGAGAACCTGATCCAAATCCTGAAGCAGGATTTTTTTTCTCCTTGTTTCTCTTTAATTTTTGTGATTTTTCTCTACCTAAATGAAAGAGCCCAGTGGTATGGGCATGGGAATATGGTCCAGGATTGTCACTTCACCTATTTTAATTTTAGGCTTTATGTTAGTGGGTTAAAAGTAGAAAATATGTAAGGTAGGTCAGTTTAAGGATCCAAAATGTAGTATTTCTTTTAATAACCTTTTTATTTTAGAATATTTTTTGGTTCACAGATGAGCATGACTATAGAACAGATGGTTGCTATATACTCCAAAATCATTTTCCAAATTATTTAAGTTCAATTCAGTTGCTCAGTATTGTATGATTCTTTGCAACCCCATGGACTGCAGCATGCAGGGCTTCCCTGTCCTATACCAACCCCCAAAGCTTTCTCAAATTCATGTCTATTGAGTCAGTGATGCCATCCAATCATATCATCATCTATTGTCCCCTTCTCCCATCTTCGATCTTTCCCAGCATCAGGGTCTTTTCAAATGAGTCAGATCTTCACATCAGGTGGCCAAAGTTTTGGAGTTTCAGACTCAGCATCAGTCTTCCAATGAATATGCAGGACTGATTTCCTTTAGGATGGACTGATTTGATCTTTCAGTCTAAGGGACTCTCAATGGTCTTCTCCAACACCATAGTTTGAAAGCATTAATTTTTGGTGCTCAGCTTTCTTATTGGTCCAACTCTCACATCCATTCATGACTACTGAAAAATCATAGCTTTGACTAGATGGACCTTTGCTGGCAAGGTAATATCTCTGCTTTTTAATATGCTGTCTAGGCTGATCATAGTTTTTATTCCAAGAAGCAAACATCTTTTTAGTTTCATGGCTGCAGTCACCATTTGCAGTGATTTTGAAGCCCCCCAAAATAAAGTGTGTTTCCATTGTTTCCCCATCTATTTTACATGAAGTGATGAAACCAGAAGTCATGATCTTTGTTTTCTGAATATTGAGGTTTAAGCCAACTTTTTCACTCTCCTCTTTCACTTTCATCAAGAAGCTCTTTAATTCTTGGTTTCTGCCACAAGGATGGTATCATCTGTGTATCTGAGGTTATTGATATTTCTCCTGGCAATCTTGATTCCAGGTTGTGCTTCATCCAGTCCAGCATTTCGTATAATACATTCTGCATATAAGTTAATTAAGCAGGATGACAATATACAACTTTGACATATTCCTTTCTCTATTTGGAACCAGTCTGTTGTACCACATCTGGTTCTAACTGTTGCTTCTTAACCTGCATACAAATTTCTCAGGAGGCAGTTAAGGTGGTCTGTTATTCCTATCACTTGAAGAATTTCCCACAGTTTGTTGAGATCCACACAGTCGAGGCTTTGGTGTAGTCAATAAAGCAGAAGTAGATGTTTTTCTGGAACTCTCATACTTTTACAATGATCCAAAGGATGTTGGCAATTTGATCTCTGGTTCCTCTGCCTTTTCTAAATCCAGCTTGAACACCTGGAAGGTCACAGTTCACAAACTGTTGAAGCCTGACTTGGAGAATTTTGAGCATTATTTTGCTAGCTTGTGAGATGAGTGCAATTGTGTGATAGTTTGAACATTCTTTGGCATTGCCTTTCTGACCTTTTCCAGACTTTTGGCCACTGCTGAGTTTTTCAAATTTACTGGCATATTCAGTGCAACACTTTTACAGTATCAACTTTTAGGATTTGATGTAGCTCAGGTGGAATTCTGTCACCTCCACTTGCTCTGTTTATAGTGATGCTTCCTAAGGCCCACTTGACTTCACATTCTAGAATTTCTGGCTTTAGATGGTCACACCATTACAGTTCTCTGGGTCATTAGATCTTTTTGTATAGTTCTTGTGTGTATTCTTTCCCCCTCTTCTTAATATCTTCTGCTTCTCTTAGGTCCATACCATTTATGTCCTTTTTGTGTCCATCTTTATATGAAATGTTCCTTTGGTATCACTAGTTTTCTTGAAGAGCTCTCTAGTCTTTCCATTCTTCTTTTTTTTTTTCCCTATTTCTTTGTATTGATCCCTGAGGAAAGCTTTCTTATCTCTCTATGCTGTTCTTTGGAGCTCTTCATTCAAATGAGTGTATCCATTCTTTTCTCCTTTGCTTTTCACTTCTCCTCTTTTCTCAGATATTTGTAAGGCCTCCTCAGTCCACCATTTTGCCTTTTGTTTCCTTTCTTGTGGATGATCTTGATCACTGCTTGCTGTGCAGTGTCACATACCTCCATCCATAGTTCTTCAGGCACACTGTATATCAGATCTATTCCTTGGCTCTATTTGTCGCTTCCACTGTATAATCATGAAGGATCTGATTTAGATCTTACCTGAATGGTCTAGTGGTTTTCCCTACTTTCTTCAATTTAAGTGTGAATTTGGCAAAAAGGAGCTCTTGATCTGAGCCACAGTCAGTTCCCAAATTATTTACATCTACATTAATATACTGTCACATCTAATGAGCTGCTATTACACTTGTTAGCAACTAAAACTCATAGCCCTCCCTCCATATTTCCTTGGTTTTCATCTAACACCTTTAATTTATTCCAGAATCTCATCCTACATGCCACATTGTGATTAGTCATCATGTCCCCTTTAGGTTCTTTTTTGACTATAGACTCTCTCACACTTCCTTTGTTTTGAGTAATCTTGGCAGTTTTGAGGAGTACTGCACAGGCATTTTTAGACTGTTCCTCAACTAGAGTTTGTCTCACGTGTTTCTTTTTGTTGGAGTGAGGCTGTGAAGTTTTGGTTGGAGAACCAGAGACAGGTTTTATTCTCATTAGATCATATCAAGAGTACATATATCAACACGATCTATTGTTGATATTAATTATGATCACAAAAATGAGGGAATGTTTGCCATGTTTCTCTGCTGCTGCTGCTGCTAAGTCACTTCAGTCGTGTCTGACTCTGTGCGATCCCATAGATGGCAGCCCATGAGGCTCCCCCGTGCCTGGGATTTTCCAGGCAAGAACTATGAAGTTATTCTTTTTTTTTCTTTCTTTTTCTTTTCAGTGTATTCTTTGGAAACAAGTCACTATTCAATCCACACTTAAGAAAAGAATTTTTCTATATATTGTTTTAATGGCAGTGATTACCAGAATAGAATTCTTATTTGGGATACTGTAAAATGTTATAATAAGAATATAGATGTATTGGCATAGCCATATAACGTGTTCTCAAATATCTACCTAATTTATTTATGCATTTTTTCAATATCTAAAAAAAAAAAAAAAAACTTTTGCTTTCTAAGTTGTACACACTTCAGTGGTAGGGATGAACTCCAGAGACCCAAAGAGAAATAGTCATATTTTAGAAGACTGTGAGTTTTCAAACTCATATGAAACCTTGTTAAATCAACTATATTTTAGAAACCATAGAATATAATGAAAAGAAAAACACTATGAAAAAGAAAAAGAAGAAAATTCATAATGGAATTCAGGAACAGAAAATATTCTCTGGCTTGCAGACATCTATATCAAAAGAGCTATAAAGGAAACTTTTAGGAGCTATATATAATTTATAATAGAAGGCAATGGCAACCCACTCCAGTACTCTTGCCTGGAAAATTCCATAGACGGAGGAAACTGGTAGGCTGCCGTCTATGGGGTCACACAGAGTTGGACACGACTGAAGCGACTTAGCAGCAGTAGCATCAGCAGCAGTCATACAAAACAGATTTGTGGGTTATTTAGAACCAACCAGCAAGGAAAAATTTAATAAAAATGTTAAAAATTTTTCACAACCAAAATACACTTGAACTTGAAATATATATGCATGTATCAGTTCAGTTCAGTTCAGTTCAGTTGCTCAGTTGTGTCCGACTCTTTGCAACCCCATGAATCGCAGCACGCCAAGCCTCCCTGTCCATCACCAGCTCCCGGAGTTCACACAAACTAATGTGCATCGACTAGGTAATGCCATTCAGCCATCTCATCCCCTGTTGTTCCCTTCTCTTCCTGCCCCCAATCCCTCCCAGCATCAGAATCTTTTCCAGTGAGTCAATTATTTGCATGATGTTCCCAAAGTATTGGAGTTTCAGACGCAGCATCAGTCATTCCAATGAACACCCAGGCCTGGTCTCCTTTAGGATGGACTGGTTGGATCTCCTTGCAGTCTAAGGGACTCACAGGAGTCTTTTCCAACACCACAGTTCAAAAGTGTCAATTCTTTGGCACTCAGCTTTCTTCACAGTCCAATTCTCACATCCATACATGACCACTGGAAAAATCATAGCCTAGACTAGATGGACATTTTTGGAAAAGCATGTATGGTCATCCATACATGACCACTGGAAAAATCATAGCCTAGACTAGATGGACATTTTTTGGAAATATACTGTCTAGGTTGGTCATAACTTCCTTCCAAGGAGTAAGCATCTTTAATTTCATGGCTGCAATCACTGTCACAGTGATTTTGGAGCCCTCAAAAATAAAGTCTGATACTGTTTCCCCATCTATTTTCCAAGAAGTGATGGGACCAGATGCCATGATCTTAGTTTTCTGAATGCTGAGCTTTAAGCCAAGTTTTTCACTCTTCTCTTTCACTTTTATCAAGAGGCTTTTAGTTCCTCTTCACTTTCTGCCATAAGGGTGGTATCATCTGTATATCTGAGGTTATTGATATTTCCCCAACAATCTTGATTCCAGCTTCTGCTTCTTCCAGCCCAGCATTTCTCATGATGTACTCTGTATATACAATATGCGTACATTGGTGGCTCAGATGGTAAAGAGTTCATCTACCATACAGGAGATCAGGGTTTGATCCCTGGGTTGAGAAGATCTGCTGGAGGGCATGACAACCCACTCCAGTATTCTTGCTTGAAGAATCCCCCTGGACAGAGGACCCTGCTGGGCTACAGTCCATGGGGTTGCAAAGAGTTGGACTACGACAGAATGACTAACAACACATATGCATAAACATATATATATTTTAAGGACTTTGGTGTAGTTATGAATCTATACCAATGTAGAACAAATGTTATGTGCCATTCATACCATTGTGTTATTCATATCATTTTAGAGCAGATTTCCAGCTAATATGGCAAGAGATAACCACAAAATTTTACTTGCAAACTGGGGAGATTAATACAATGTATCTAGTATGAAATCCATCTCAAATAACAGAGGTGATTCTCTGGCTCATTTACCTGAGTAATGTAGATATAAGAAAAGTTTGAAACCTGGTCTGAAAGGATATTCAATTCTGTTTCTTTAAGACTTCTTCATGTCCTCTTCCTTTGGCCTTAGGCTGATTTCCTCATGATAACAGGTAATGGAGAATCACAGCTTCTTCAGTTTTGTATAGGTGGAGGAAAAAACATTTCTAACCTAGTTATTTGAAGGATTGTACTGCAATTCTCTCACAATTTAACTGATCCTTTTGAGTAAGGATATGAAATTTGTTGCTTAGTTTAACAGAGTTTGCTACAACCCACTCTTTCAGCATCCACCTCCTCAACTCTGTCTGCTGGTCAGTTTGTTTCCCAAGCTCAAGGACTCTATGCTAGGCCTGAAAGTGAAAGTGATAGTCCCTCAGTCTTGTCTGACTCTTTGTGACCCCACAGACTGTAGCCTGCAAGTTTCCTTTGTCCATGGAATTCTCCAGGCAAGAATTCTGGAGTGAGTAGGCCTGGAAAAAGTGAAAATGAAAGTCACTCAGTTGTGTTAGACTCTTTTGACCCAGTAGACTATTGCCTGACATCTTCCTCTGTCCATGGAATTCTCCAGGCCAGAATATTGAAATGGGTATTACCTTCTCCAGGGCATTTTTTCCAACCAAGGGATCAAACCCAGGTTTCCCACATTGTAAGTGGATTTGTTATCATATGAGCTACCAGGGAAGCCTAGGTAGGCCTATGAATATCCAAAGGAAAACATGGAAATTATTCAGAAGAAGGAAATACAGTGGTCAAATATAGCAAATGATCTATGCCCAGACATATTTAGAAGCATGTTTTTCTGCCTTTAATATTAAATAATATTGATAATATTAATATTAATAATATTCTGTTAGGTATCAGTTCTCATATATGTTCCATTTATTATTCAGTGAATATGATCCATGTATTTTTAAACTATAACTTAATGATCAGTAGATCACATAATTTCAAAATAAAATCTTGTCATATACTAGTTATGCAATTATTTTAAGAGAGTGAGAACACTGAAAATATAACAATTTTGATTGTTATTACTAATAATATAGTTACTCTGAATTAAGGAAATACATGGTTCCATGAGTAGATTGTGAAGTCAGGTGTATAATTTTGTCTCCAAAACTTTAAGATTTTAAGTTTTGAATACAAAAATCACATTTTGCTGCTCAGTTTTCTCATAGCCCAACCTGTGAAATATTTCTCAGCATGTGATTTCTAGATAAAACTGGAATAAATAAATAACTTATTATAGTTTCTAGATTGGTAAAATGTGAATGCAAATATTTTAATTTTGGGCAAATAATGGTTTTGGGAATGAGACAATTATGTTTTTATTTGTTTATTTTTGTGTAAGTGTTCATTGATGTACTAACATATCTGACATTATTGTTGTCATTGGTCCTTAGCATGTTGAATAAATATAACATGTTGAATATTCAAAATGCTATAATCATTAATTAGTCATAGTGCATAGGTAATATGGTGGTTGGAGAAAATTGTTACAAACAATACAGGTTGCTAGTCTGAAGGAATAGCCATTTACAAGTGAACATTTTCCAGATTAAATGTTACTAATCTGTAGAATTTTTGAGCTTCTTGATTGATATATATGCAAAGCTATATATAAGCTAAAAATATGTTTATTACAGCTACGGCATTTGTACCTGCTATTTAGTATTATGACATTTGGATACCCTCTGTTCTGGGCAGCTTGCATATAAATTTGCTTAGGTTTTTCCATTCTTTTGAAGTTACAGAGTAAAAGTTCTGATGAAGAAGATGGCAGAAGTGAAGGACATGTGCTCAACTCCTCCTGTAAGAGCACCAAAATCACAACTAACAGGTGAACAACCATTGACTGGAGGACACTTGAACCCACCCCAGAAGACACCCCACATGAAAGACAAAAGATATGGTAGGAGAGGCGCAATAATGATAAAATCAAATCCCATACCAGCAAGGTTGTCAGCCCACAAACTGGAAAGCAATTAAACCACAGGATTTTGCCCACTGTTGTGAAGGTTCTGAGCCCCAATTCATGTTTCCTTGCCTAGAGAGGTATGTCAAAGGAACTAAGAAAACCAAGAAATCTGACTTTGAAGGCTAATGGAATCTGATTTCAGTGCTTTCTTGGGACTGAGGGAAACAAGAGACTCTTGGAGGGCACACACACAATCTTGTGTGCATCAAGGTCCAGGGGAAAAGAGTTGTGACCCTGTAGGAGACTGAACTAAGCCTACCTGCTAGTGTTGGAGGGTCTCCTGTAGAGGTGTGAAGCAGCTGTGGCTCACTTTGGGGTCAAAGGCACTGGCAGCACAAGTGCTAGGAAGCACCCATTGGCATACGCTCTCCCGAGGGCCATCAAGAGCCCCACCACAGAGCCCCACCACAGGGCTACAGGGCTAGGTTGCCACTGGTCAAAGAACTAACAAAGAGGGAATGCAGCCCCCACATCAGCAGACAAAAATGGAGGCAAGTTTTACTGAGCACAGCCCTGCCCACCAGACAGAGTAAGACCCAGTTCTATTCACCACCAGTTCCTCCCATTAGGAAGTTTGCACCAGCCTCTTAGATAGCTTCATCTATGAAAAGACAGACAGCAGAACCTAGAACTATAATCCTGCAACTTTCAGAATGAAAAATACAATTATAGAAAGTGTGTATTTTTTTCTTAATGAAAAATCACAGGATTATTTCCAAGATGAAAGAACAAGAAACAAACAACTAAACAAACAAACAAACAAAACTAAATGAAGTCAAGATAGGCAATCTTCCAGCAAGGGAATTTAGACAATGATAGTGAAGATGATCCTGGATCTCAGGAAACGAATGGAGACAAAGATTGAAACGATACAAGAGATATTTAGCAAAGATTTAGAAGAGCTAAAGAACAGAGATGAACAATACAATAGCCGAGAAGAAAAATACACTAATACAAATTAATAGGATAACTGAGAAAGAAGAATGGATAAGTACTCTGGAAGAGAGAATAATGGAAATCACTGCTGCAATTTCGGCTTCCCATGGCTCAGCTGGTAAAGAATCCACCTGCAATGTGGGAGACCTGGGTTTGATCTCTGGGTTTGGAAGATCCCTGGAGAAGGGACAGGTTACCCACTCCAGAATTCTGGCCTGGAGAATGCCATGGACTGCATAATTCATGGGGTCTCAAAGAGTTGGACATGATTGAGTGACTTACCCTAGCTACTGCTGCAAAACTAAAAAAAAGAATGAAAAAAAATGAAGATAGCCTCAGAGACCACTAGCACAATATTAAGTGCATCAACATTTGCATTATACATCTAGCCTGTTCTTAGAACAATTACCTCATTGTTTCCTATGCTTATGAACTGTTTTTACTATTGTTTCATGCATCCTGCTCATGATGCCAATTGTCTCACTGTGCACACTGTTCTCTGAACCCAGGGTAAGCAAGGCATGAGCCAAGAGGATGGAAGAAGAATTGAGGAGCCATGGGAACTGCAGAAGCATTTATTTTCTCCTGGCTGGTATGGTAGCCATAACACAGCCTCTCTCCTGGCTGACACAGCAGCCATAGCAGCAGTCATAACATGGCTATAACATAGCCATAATGGAACCATAACATAACCTTCTATAACATCACCATGATGTAATTCCACTGTAGTCTCAGTGCAGCTATAGCCAGGGCTTTCATGGTGAAGCTCATACAGGTGTACTGCAAACAGCCCATGACAAAGTGAGTACCTTGAAATCCACATGAACAGTACTATAAGTGATATCAGCTATTACACAACCATGCAAAGTCATTGTTTGCAAAACATGGGATGAGACAGCATGAGAGCATGGGGCAAGAGAGCCTGACTGATGCCATCTTGTTAATTTGCCCACAACTATGTTAACTCTCACACTGCAATTGTGATTCTGTCCAGGGACCCCTGGTGAAATAAGGTGGATTGTTGGCCCCATCCTCTACTCAAACCTGGGAAAGACAGGTATCTATATGATATGGATACTAGGTAGCATTCAGAGAACTTCCAGGTAATATGGAGATGAAGGGTTGAGATGGAGCATCAGATTCATTCTCTCCTCATCACCACTCCTATATCAAAGGCCCTAAAAATCACTAATTATTATAGAAAGGCAAATTAAAACTACAATGAAGTATCATCTTCTACAGGTCAGAATAGCCATTATCAAAACATCCACAGACAATAAATGCTGGGAGGATGTGAAGAGAAGGGAATCCTCTTACACTGTTAGTGTAAACTGGTAGAGCCACTATGAAGAATATATAAAGTTTCCTTAAAAATCTTTCCTGTGATCTTGCAATCCAACTCCTGGGCATATACAAAGAGAAAAACATGGTGAAAAGGATGCATGCACACCAAAGTTCATTGCAACACTGTTCACAATGACCAAGAAACAAATGTCCATTAACAGAGGAATGGATAAGGAAAAAGTGGTACATGTATGCAATGGAATGTTACTTAGCTATTAAAATAGTGAAGTCATGTCATTTGCTGCAACATGGATGGACCTAGAGATTTTCATACTGAGTGAATTAAGTCAGACAGAGAAACAGAGAAAGAGGATGTCATATGACATCCTTTATATGTGGAATCTAAAAATAAACATTACAAATGAACTTATTTACAAAACAGATACAGAGTCACAGACTTAGAGAATGAATTTATGGTCTTCAGAGTGGAAGGATGGAGGAAAGGGGTAGTTAGGGAGTTTGGAATTGACATGTACACACTGCTATATTTAAAATGGATAACCAATATAACAGTTCATAAGTGTGTGAAACAATGAAGTAAATGTTGTAAGAATCTCTGCTAAATGTTATATGGCAGCCTGGAAGGAAGGGAATTTAGGAGAGAATAAACACATGTATTAGGTGTGATTGAGTCCCTTTGTTGTCCACCCAAAACTATCACAACATTGTTAATTGACTATGTTTGTGTTGTTATTGTTCAGTCACTAAGTTGTGTCCAACTTTTTGTGACCCCATGGATTGCAGCACACCAGGCCTCCTTGTCTTCATTGTCTGGAGACTGCTTAAGGTCATGTCCATAAATGTATGATTGACTATATTCTAATATAAAATAAAAAGATAAAAAAATAATGATTGGCCAGAGATAACCCTGAGACTATTGTTTTTTTAAAGTCCTGATGAAAAGTTCCCTAATTCATGTATTTATTCAGCTACCAAGCCTCACTTTTCTTTGAGAAATTACATATGTTTTTTATTTATTTTAAAGTTTCCTTAGGAAATCTCCAACAATTTCCATTTTTCAACCTTTTCCAATATCTCTACTCTGTTTCTAACAAAATCCATGTCCTCCAGAAACTCATATATAGCTTATGGCCTTTGAAATCCATCAAGTTATTTGCCAGAAAATTCTTCTTAAGTTTAATAGGCTTCTCTGACCCTTACCTGTCAAGAGAGAGAAGAGGAGCAAAGTGGAGTTTCCAAAAAGATTACAGTAGCATAAAAATAAGGGGGTTTTTATGCTGATTTTAACTAATTATGTTAACACAAACTGACTGCTTTAATGGCTGCCTGATGCCCTCCTTCACCATTTTTCACAGCACTGGCAAAAACCTCCAAGACAAATACAATAATTAATTTTCCATTTTAATGGTGATCAAAAGCCTAAAATACTAACATCATTTCATAATTTTTCTCTAGTAAGCTCAAGCTTTTCCCTTAGGAATTGAAGGATGTTAAAGAAAATATTCTATATGAACAATGTAGATAAATATTTTCAAATGTCTCCTTGAAAGACAAATTTTAAATATGAATATTCTAATAGTTCTAATAGAATATTCTATTATTCTAAGTTTCCTAGGAAAGACTTAGGATGGAAGGATTTTGGGAAAAAGAAAAAAGCATTATCTAGAAGATAGAAGGTTTCTTGAAGGAGACACAAAATGGTGCAAACAGCTTGATCTGCCTCAGTTTGAATAAAGAAGTCTTTCTTCTTCTTCTTCTTCTTCTTTCTTCTTCTTCTTCTTCTTCTTTTTTTTACTATTAAGTAGAACAAAAGATGCAGGAAACACAAAGAATGTAACATGCTTTACATGTGTACTCTAAACCTCCCTAACTCAAATGGTAAATGTGCTTCTATGAAATATGTGCAAATATGTGTATATGTGTGTGTATTTATATGTGTATGTATAGCTAGATAATGTCTATTTATAAAGATGCATCCATAACTATATCTGCAAATGTATCTAAATATATCTATCTCCTATATCTGTCTTTCTAGATTCATATATGTTTAACCACATAAAATTGATGATACTTTGCTCATTTGTCCTATAGGAAATGCAATTTCATGCCCTATGCAATAGCAGTTACTAGGAGAATTTGATTATAAATACTGTGGCAATGCTGGTATAATGGAATTAGCACTGTCCTTGGCTATTGGACTTCTTATTTTAATTCTACTATTCTTGAGATTTAAGGTTTTGAGAGGGATTTTTTTTTAGGACAGTTTCATCATCTGCAGTATAGGAAAGTTTATCTACATCAAAGTTCTTTTCTCCTTAGCTAAAAATTTATTTATGCTTATTCATTAATTCACTCAACAAATATTTTTATTTTTTATATTTAGCATATTATAGACAATTTTCTAGGCTTTGAAATTACAGTAGTGACAAGATTAGGCAAATTCCTTTGTAAACTAGACTGAATACTGTTTTATCCTTCATTCTTTAAGAATTAAAAAAAAATTCACCCAAGAGAATACATAAATAAACTATCCAGGACCTTATAGTTATTCTGAATAGGTTGATCATTCTTTAAATTCTAGAATATTTGCTGGGTATTGGGTGTAGGACATTGTCTACCTTAATATGTCCTATACCACTAAAGTTGGGGAATGTCCTCAGTCATTTTTAAAAACTTTGTCTCAAGATAATTTTAAAATTCACTCCAGAATATTATCTGTTTAGGAAGTATCTGACTTCACTCTGTATGAGAGGCTTTAGGTTCATCCACCTTATTAGAACTCAGTCAAATATGTCCCTTTTTATGGCTGAATAATATACCATTGTGTATATGTACTACATTTCTTTATTCAATCATCTGTTGATGATTACATCTAGGTTGCTTCCATGTCCTGCTGCTGCTGCTAAGTTGCTTCAGTTGTGTCCGACTCTGTGCGACCCCATAGACAGCAGGCCACCAGGCTCTCCCATCCCTGGGATTCTCCAGGCAAGAACACCGGAATGAGTTGCCATTTCCTTCTCCAATGCATGAAAGTGAAAAGTGAAAGTGAAGTCGCTCAGCCATGCTGGACTCCCAGCGACCGCATGGACTGTAGCCCACCAGGCTCCCCGTCCATGGGATTTGCCAGGCAGACCTAGCTACTGTAAATAGTGCTGTGATGAACACTGGTGAAAAACACATGTGTGTTTTTCAATTATGGTTTCCTTAGGGTATATGCACAGTCGTCAGATTGTGGGTCATATGGTAGTTTTAGTTTTAAAGGAACCTCCATACTCTTTTACATAGTGATTATATCAATTTGCACTCCCACAAGCACTGCAGGAGGATTCCCTTTTCTCTACATCCTCTCCAACATCTATTATTGTCGTTTTTTTCTTTTTTTTAAATAAGGATGACCATTCTGACATATGTGAGGGTGTGAAGTAATACCTCATATTTTTTTATGTGTATTCATCAGCCCTCTGTATGAACAGATAATCTTGGACTTGGTGCTCATCCATGGTCTGAATTATCTGGCTTAAGGAGTCAGAAGTCAAGTGATTAAAAATATGACTGTTTATAGACTTTTCTTCAGTTCAGTGGCTCAGTCATGTCTGACTCTTTGCAAACCCATGAACGCCAGCAAGCCAGGTCTCCCTGTCCTTTATCAACTCCCAGAATCCACCCAAACCCATGTCCATTGAGTCAGTGATGCCATCCAACCATCTCATCCTCTGTCATCCCCTTCTCTTCTTGCCCCCAATCCCTCCCAGCATCAGAGTCTTTTCCAATGAGTCAACTCTTCACATGAGGTGGTCAATTACTGGAGTTACAGCTTTAGCATCATTCCTTCCAAAGAAATCCCAGGGCTGATCTCCTTTAGAATGGACTGGTTGGATCTCCTTGCAGTCCAAGGGACTCTCAAGAGTCTTCTCCAACACCACAGTTCAAAAGCATCAGTTCTTCGATGCTCAGCTTTCTTCACAGTCCAACTCTCACATCCATAGGTGACCACTGGAAATACCATAGCCTTGACTAGACAGACCTTTGTTGGCAAAGTAATGTCTCTGCTTTTGAATATGCTATCTACGTTGGTCATAATTTTCATTCCAAGGAGTAAGTGTCTTTTAATTTCATGGCTGCAGTCACCATCTGCAGTGATTTTGGAGCCCCCAAAATAAAGTCTGACACTGTGTCCACTGTTTCCCCCACCTATTTCCCATAAAGTGATGGGACCAGATGCCATGATCTTTATTTTCTGAGTTGACCTTTGAGCCAACTTTTTCACTTTTGTCTTTTACTTTAATCAAAAGACTGTTTAGTTCCTCTTCACTTTCTGCCATAAGGGTGGTATCATCTGCATATCTGAGGTTATTGATATTTCTCCCAGCAATCTTGATTTCAGCTTGTGCTTCTTCCAGCCCAGCGTTTCTCATAATGTACTCTGCATATAAGTTAAATAAGCAGGGTGACAGTATACAGCCTTGACATACTCCTTTTCCTATTTGGAACCAGTCTGTTGTTCCATGTCCAGTTTTAACTGTTGCTTCCTGACCTGCATATAGGTTACTCAAGAGACAGGTCATGTGATCTGCTATTCCCATCTCTCTCAGAATTTTCCACAGTTTATTGTGATCCACACAGTCAAAGGCTTTGGCATAGTCAATAAAGCAAAAATACATTTTTTTTTTCCTGAACTCTCTTGCTTTTTCCATGATCCAGCAGACATTGGCAATTTTATTTTTGGTTCCTCTGCCTTTACTAAAATCAGCTTGCGCATCTGGAAGTTCACAATTCTCGTATTGCTGAAGGCTGACTTGGAGAATTTTGAGCATTACTTACTAGCATGTGAGATGAGTGCAATTGTGTGGTAGTTTGTTCATTCTTTGGGATTGCCTTTCTTTGGAATTGGAATGAAAACTGACCTTTTCCAATCCGATGGCTACTGCTGAGTTTTCTTTAGTAGTTAGCAATAAAAAAATAATATTGAAATAGTTGGCTTATCTCATATAAAGAAATAATTTCAGAACATGGTAAAGAGTACTAATGATAAGATAGTGTAAAATATATAATAGGGACACAAGGAGATAATAACAACAACAAAAAAATAGGGATTCAGAGACATTTTTATACAACTAACATGCACGACAAGTCAGAGCTAAGTGGCCATTTCCCAGGTCATTAGGTAGGTGAAAGAGCTTTTCAAAATAAGAGAACATATGCCAAAAGAAACTCTATTATATATTTTAATGTTGTTGTTGCTTAGTCACTCAGTCATGTCCAACTCTTTGCAAGCCCTTGGATTACAACAAGTCAGGCTTCCCTTTCCTTCATCATCTCCTGGAGCTTGATCAAATTCATGTCCATTGAGCTGGTGATGCTATCCAACCAGCTCATCTTCTGTTGTCCCCCTTTTCCTCTTGCCTTCAATCTTGCCTAGCATCAGGGTCTTTTCTAATAAGTCAGGTGGCCAAAGTATTGGAACTTCAGCATCAGTCATTCCAATGAATGGTGCTGTTCAGTTGCTCAGTCATGTTCAATTCATTGTGACCAATGGACTTCAGCATGCCAGGCTACCCTGTTCTTCACCATCTCCTGGAGTTTGTTCAAGCTCATGTACATTCAGTCGGTGATGTGCATTCACCAGGAAGCACATCCTCCAGTGAATATCCAGGCTTGATCTCCTTTAGGATTGACTGGTTTTATCTCCTTGCCATCTAAGGGACTCTCAAGATTCTTTTCTATCACCACAGTTCAAAAGCAACAATTTTTCAGTGCTCAGCAATCTTTATGGTCCAAATCTTACATCTGAACATGACTGCTGGAAAAACAAAATCTTTGATTTGATGGACATTTAGTAGCAAAGTAAAGTGAAAGAAAGTGAAAATTGCTCAGTTGTGTCTGACTCTTTGCAACCCCATAAAGTCCATGGAACTCTTGAGACTAGAATACTGGAGTCAGTAATTGTTCCTTTCCTTGCCAAGGGATCTTCCCAACCCATGGATCAAACCCAAGTCTCACACATTGCAGACTGGTTCTTTGCCAAGAGATTCATCCGAGAAGCCCAAGAACACTGCAATGGGTAGCCTATCCCTCTCCATCAGATCTTCCCAACCTAGGAATCAAACTGGGGTATCCTGCATTGCAGGTGGATTCTCTACCAGCTGAGATACCTGGCAAAGTAAGGTCTTTGCTTTTTAATATGCTGTCTAGGATACTCACCACTTTTCTTCCAATGAGTAAGTGTCTTTTAATTTCATGGCTGCAGTCACCCTCCACAGTGATTTTGGAGCCCAAGAAATTGAACTCTGTCACTGTTTGCATTGTTTCCACATCTATTTGATATCAAGTGAAAAGACTGGATGCTATGATCTTAGTTTTTTGAGCACTGAGTTCTAACCCAGCTTTTTCACTCTCCTTTAACTTTCATCAAGAGGATCTTTAGTTTCTCTTTGCTTTCTGCCATAAGAATGGTGTCATCTGTATATCTGAGGTTATTGTTATTTCTCCCAGCAACCTTGCTTCCAGTGTGTGTTTCATCCAGCCCAGCATTTCACATGAAGTACTCTGCATATAAGTTAAATAAGCAGGGTGACAATATACAGCCTTGACGTACTCCTTTCCCAGTTTGGAACCAGTTCCATGTCTGGTTCTAACTGTTGCTTCTTGACCTGCATACAGATTTCTCAGGAAGCAGGTAAGGTGGTCTGGTATTCCCATCACTTGAAGAATTTCCCACAGTTTGTCGTGATCCACACAGTCAAAGGCTTTAGTGTAGTCAATGAAGGAGAAGTAGATTGTACATATGCAAGTTCTCATTTCATATAGTGTTATAGCCTAACTTGAAGGATTTTTAGCATTATGTAATTAGCATGGAAAATGACTACAGTTGTGTGGTACTTGAACATTCTTTGATGTTGTACTTCTGTTTGATTGGAATGAAAAATGACATATTCCAGTCCTGTGGCCAGTGCTGAGTTTTCTAAATTTGTTGCCATATTGAGTGCAGTATTTTCAAAGCATCATTTTTAGGATTTGAAATAATTTATTTGTAGTTCCATCACCTCCACTAGCTTTGTTGGTACTAATGCTTCCTAAGGCCCACTTGACTTTAAATTTCAAGATGTCTAACTCTAGGTGAGTGATCATACCATTGTGGTTATCTGGGTCATTAAGATCTTTTTTGTATAGTTTTTCTCTGTATACCTTGCCACCTCTTCTTAATATATTCTGTTTCTGTAAGCTCCATACTATTTCTGTCCTTTTTCTGTGCCCATCTTTGCATGAAATACTCTCTTGGTATCTCTAGGTTTCTTGAAGAGATCTCTAGTCTTTTCCTTTCTATTGTTTTCTTCTATTTGTATTTTTCAATTTGGAAGGCTTTCTTATGTCTCCTTGCTATTCTTTGGAGCTGTACATTCAGATAGGAATATCTTTCCGTTTTTCCATTGCCTTTCACTTCTCATCTTTTCTCAGCTATTTGTAAGGCTTCCTGTGACACCAGAAATATCTTGTTTGGTGGAGAGAAGTTAAATTTAGGTTACCGAATGCAGTCATTTTCAGTAATAGTTTTATGGACAGGTATTGGATATCTTATATTTCAATGGACACAGTTATGAATTTTATTCCATAGGTTGTATGAAAACTTAGAATAGTTTTATTTAGATAATACTATAATCAGATATATATTTTAGAAAGAGCATTTTGGCAATGAGAAAGATAGGGTTGAAAATGGGCTGGGTGATAAATCAGGAATCATTTACAATTATGCTATAAAGAGAGAGACAACATAAGATTGAAATGGCCCTGCTGATTGGAGTGAAGATGGAAGGATAAATGCTGAAGGTTTTAAAGAAGAGTCAATGGCCCATTTCTTTGCAAAACTGCTTTGTCAGCTGAGACCCTGTAAAGCTATCCTGAAAACAGAAGACCTTCAAGGCCTTAATGGCACCTTACCTGAAACCAGAAGACCTTTAAGTCCTTGATTGCAACTTAGTACAGCAGGGCTCAGGTCTGCATGCACTCCACAACCGCCTCACTTCCATTTTGGCCAAACATGCCACACCTCTGAATTTTTCCATAAATTTCATTCTGACAAGGTTCCAGCATTTGAGGATGATGCTGGATTCTGTGTATTTGAAAGGAAGGGGAGCTGTCCTTAATTTAATTCCCTGGAAGTTACCATTGGTAGACATGGCTGCTTGAGAATCATACCTCTGGTGCTAACTTACCTGCATTAGAGAGGATTTCTTTGATTTATTTAATTTAGACTTAGAAAGCTATTTCCAACATAGAGAGTCGGAAACAATTTTACATTTAAACAGAAGCCTATTTGAATTTCAGAAGTTCCTACTTTATTTGTTAGAAATTTAAATATTAAGGCCATAAGCAAAATAATAATTAACAATAATACACAATCTTAACTTAGTTTTGTGGTCTTTTACATTTCATTTAAATATAAAAGTTTATATTCATATTATAAATCAAAATGTTCATCCTGAATCAGGACCATGCAACTGTCTCAGTCATATTCTTCTTGTCTTGAGGTAATTAAGCTATATGTGCAAATTATTTATATTTTGCATGTAGGGAATTTATTTCTTCCTTATGTTGAAAATATTATTAGCATTTATATTTTCAGTAAGACAGAAGAGTCTCAATTTTTACATTTTTATAATATTTACATGCTGTGTATACATGATATAACAGCAATATATTTTGAATGAAAAGGAAGCTGGCTAGATTCAACAATAATTTATATCATGAGCATAATTTTTATGCCTGTAAGCTTTTTTTTTCCAATCGTATGTTTGGGGATGTACATGGTTTGTTATAGATAAAAGTATTTTACTATTTCAGAAATGTTTAAAGGCTTTTTTTCTCCTAATTAATCTCAGAAAGTTCATTGATTGTATATCCTCTTTGATTTTCTCTTTGCAGGAAAATGGAAGCACTGATAACAAGCTTAGTTTAACTAGAGTAATGGGCTAAGACTGAATTGCTATAACAGCTGGTAGGATTTGGACTTAGCCTCTTGGAAGTGTGATTCACATAAATACGAACAACAAAGGGGTATATATATCCAGCATATATCAAAATCACTTTGTAATACATCTAAAGTTGTTGCTCAGAGTTCTAATAGAGATTGCTTTCACAAGATAACAAAGGACACTTTACATTTTTAAAAAGATGAAACTTGAGTAAAGACAATAAATTTGGGTTGCCCTTTGAACTAATTACTAAATGATTAGAATTTACATAAATTTGACCATAATTAAAATATTGAACATAATTTTATTTGATGTATTGAGCTCATTCTGACTTATATACTAGAGAAAAGATAAATATATATGCATATATATAGATGTGCTAAAGAAATTCAACAAAGCTACACACAAAATGGAGTTAGAAATGAGGTTATCATAAAAATAGATAGCATATATTCAATGTCTTTGCCAAGAGTGGGTTAGAATTTTGACATTAATCAAAGAACATGAGAGACAAATAAATCTAGTTATTTATAAAACTGACAAATATCTTAAGATTAAAAAAAAATTATAAAACTTAGAAAGTTGTACAGTAAACAATATTTTTAACATGTAAGAGTATTATGTGTATAAAACTCATAAATGTAACATAAAAATGTAATACAAAAATGCAGTACAAGAACACAAGAGAATGCTTGCATAGAGTAATGAATAATATCCCAAGGCCCAAAGCTGAATTTAATTGTAGTATGAACTTGATAGTCTACCTCTATTCTTCCTCTTACAAATCTTAATCTAGGAACTTTAAACTCCAGGATTTGGAATGACAACCAAAAGATGTAAGCATGATCCTATTATGACATCTTTATTACACAGAATGAATTAGTAGTAATTTAAATCAGAACCGTCTTTGCCTCCAGGGACATTTAGGGGAAGGATAATCTGAGAAAGGCATGAGAAAACTCTTTGGACGATAAAAACAGTTCTTGGGATAGTGGTTACATGGATATATGTATTTGTCAATTTCATCAAACTATACATTAAAATGGGCACATTTATATATATGTAAATTATAGACCCAAAAAATTCATACAAGATGGCAGAGTAGAAGGACATGCACTCAACTTTTCCTGAGATAATTGCAAAACTGCAACTCGCTGCTGAACAACCATTGACTGCAAAATGTTGGATCACATCAAAAAAAGATACCCCAAGTGCAAGGGCAAAGGAAAAGCCCCAACAAGATGGTAGGAGGAGTGAAATCACATTTAGAATCAAGGCCCATACCCGCCAGAGATGCTTGGAGGACTCAAATGAAACCTTGTGTTCACCAGGACCCAGAGGCCCACAAAGACTGAACCAGACCTACCTTTGAGTGTTTGAGTGTTCCTGTGGAGGCATGGCTCAGCACTGGCCTGCCATGGGGACAGGGATTCCGGCTGCAGCAGACCTGCATCATACAGCATGTGACATAAGCCTTCATGGTAGACATTACCATTAGCCCCACCATAGAGTCACCGAGTAGACAGACCATAAACTGCAGAACAATTTTACCTAATAATTTCTTGCACTAAGAAAGTTCCAGGACCCATGCCAGATTTCCCAACCTGGGGATATGTCAAAGGGACAAAGAACCCCCAAGGAATTTGACTTTGGAGACCAGTGGGATTTGATTACAGAACTTACACAAGACTGGGGAAACAGACTCTTGGAGGGCACAAACAAAACCTTATGTGCACCAGGAGCCACGAGGAAGGAACAGTGTCCCCAAAAGAGGTTGAGCCAGACTTCCCTGTGAATGTCCAGGGTGGAGGCCCAGCTCCAGTTTGGCCTCAGGTCAAACAATGGGGAGGAAACATAGCCCTGTCCTTGAACAGAAAATTGGATTAAAAATTTATTGAATATGACCCTGCCCATCAGAACAAGACACAAAATCCCCACCAGTCAGTCTCTCTCATCACGAAGCTCCCATAAGCATCTTACCCTTATTCATCAGAGGGCAGACAGAATGAAAATCACAATTACAAAAAGCTAACCAAACTGATAACATGGAAAATAGCCTTGAGCCATGCCCTATAGGGCCACCCAAGAAGGATGGATTATCTTAGACAGGTGGAGAGTTCTGACAAAATGTGGTCCACTGGAGAATGGAATGTGAGCCACTTCAATATTCTTTCCTTGAGAACTCCATGAACAGTATGAAAAGGCAAAAAGATGTGACACTGAAATATAAACTCCCCAATTCAGTAGGTGCCCAATATGCTACTGGAGAAGAGTGGAGACATAACTACAGAAAGAATGAAGAGACAGAGCCAAAGCAAAAATAACACCCAGTTGTGGATGTGACTGGTGACAGAAAAAATCCAATGCTGTAAAGAACAAAACTGGATAAGAAGCTGGAATTTTAGGTTCACAAATCAAGGCAAATTGGAAGTGGTCATCAGGAGATGGCTAGAGTGAACATCAACATTTTAGGAATCAGTGAACTAAAATGGCCTGGAATTACTTCTACTACCATGGGCAAAAATCCCTTAGAAGAAATGGAGTAGCCCTTGTAGTGAACAAAAGAGTTCAAAATGCAGTACTTGGGTGTAATCTCAAAAATGACACTGATCTCTGTTTCCAAGGCAAATTATTCAATATTTCAGTGATCCAAGTTTATGCCCCAACCACTAATGCCGAACAAATTGAAGTTTAACCAGTCTATAAAGACCTACAAGACATTCCAGAACTAATACCAAAAATAAACAAACAAACAAAAACCCAAGATGTCATTTTCATCACAGGGGACTGGAATGCAAAAGTAGGAAGTCAAGAGATACTTGGAGTAATAGGCAAGCTTAGCCTTGGAGTACAAAATGAAGCAGGGCAAAGGCTAAAATAGTTTTGCTAGGAGAATGCACTGATCGTAGTAAACACCCTCTTCCAACAACACAACAGACAATTCTACACATGGACAGCACCAGATGGTCAATACCAAAACTAGATTGATTATATTCTTTGCAGCTAAAGATGGAGAAACTCTATACAGTCAGCAAAAACAAGACCAGGGGCTGACTGTGGCTCAGATCGTGAACTCCTTTTTGCAAAATTCAGACTTAATTTGAAGAAAGTAGGGAAAATCTCTAGACCATTCAGGTGGGACCTAAATCAAATCCGTTTTGATTATACAGTGGAAGTGACAGATAGAGTCTAAGATTAGAGTGGGTAGACAGAGTACCTGAAGAACTATGGACAGAGGTTTGTGATATTTTACAGGAGGCAGTGATCAAGACCATCCCCAAGAAAACGAAATGCAAAAGGCAAAATGGTTGATTGAGAAGTTCTTACAAATAGCTGAGAAAAGAAGAGAAGCTAAAGGTAAAGGAGAATAGGGAAGATATACCCACTTGGATACAGAGTTCCAAAGTATAGCAAGGAGAAATAGGAAAGCCTTTCTCAGTGATCAGTGCAAAGAAATAGAGGAAAACAATAGAATGGGAAAGATGAGAGATCTCTTCCAGAAAACTAGATATATCAAGGGAATATTTAATATAAAGATGGGCGCAATAAAGGACAGAAATGGTATGGACCTAACAGAAGCAGAAGAGATTAAAAAGAGGTGGCAAGAATACACTGAAGGTATGCAGAAAATATCTTCATGACCCAGATAATCTCGATGGCATGGTCATTCACCTAGAGCCAGACATCATGGAATGTGAAGTCAAGTGGGCCTTAGGAAGCATCACTATGTACAAAGCTAGGGAGGTGCTGGAATCTCAGTTGAGCTATTTCAAATCCTAAAAGATGCTGTGAAACTGCTGCACTCACTCAATATGCCAGCAAATTTGGAAAACTCAGCAGTGGCCACAGGACTAGAAAATGTCAGTTTTCATTCCAATTGCTAAGAAAGCAATAACAAAGAATGCTCAAACTACCATACAATTACAGTCATCTCACACAGCAGCAAAGTAATGCTCCAAGTCAGACTTCAATAGTTGTGAACCAAGAACTTCTAGATGTTCAAGCTAGTTTTAGAAAAGCCAGAGGGAACCAGAGATCAAATTGCCAACATCTGTTGGGTCATATAAAAAGCAAGAAAAATCCAGAAAAGCATCTACTTCTGCTTTACTGACTATGCCAGATCTTTCATTGTGCAGATCAAAACTGTGGAAAATTCTTAGAGATAATAATACCAGACCACCTTATCTGCCTCCTGAGACTCTATGCAAGTCAAGAGCAACAGTTAGAACCAGACATGGAACACATACTGGTTGCAACTTGGGAAAGGAGTATGTCAAGGCTGTATACTGTCATACTGCTTATTTAATTTATATGCAGAGTACATCATGGGAAAAACTAGGCTGCATGAAGGACAAGCTGGAATCAAGATTGCTAGGAAAAATATCAATAACCTCAGATATGCAGGTGATGCCAAGAGCCTTTTGATGAAATGAAAGAGGAGAATGAAAAAACGGACTTAAAACTCAACATTCAAGAAATGAAAATGTTGGCATCTGGTCCCATCACTTCATGGCAAATAGATGAGGAAACAATGGAAAGAGTAAGAAACATTCTTTTAAAGGGCTCCAAAATCACTGCAGATGGTGACTGTAGCCATGAAAGTAAAAGATGCTTGCTCCTTGGAAGAAAAGCTATGACCAAGCTAGAGAAAGTATTTTAAAGAAGAGTCATTACTTTGCCCACAAAGGTCCATCTAATCAAAGCTGTTTTTTTCAGTAGTCATGTATGAATGTTAGAGTTTGATCATAAAGAAAATTTAGCACCAAAGAATTGATACTTTTGAACTATGGAATTGGAGAAGATTCTTGGTTGTTCCTTGGACTGCAAAAATATTCAACCAGTCAATCCTATCAGAAATCAGTCCTGAATATTCATTGAAAGGACTGATGCTGAAGCTGAAGCTGCAGTACTTTGATCACCTGATGAGGCGAACTGACTCAGTGCAAAAGACCCTGATACTAGGAAAGACTGAAGTCAGGAAGAGAATGGGACTACAGAGCGTGAGATCATTGGATGGCATCACCGATTGGATGGGCATGAGTTTGAGCGAGCTTGGCAGTTGATGATGAACAGGGAAGCCCAGCATACTGTAGTCCATTGGTTCACAGAGTCAGACACGACCAAGTGATCGAACTAAAAGTGAATTAAAAACACAGTTCCATGTGTACTAATTTAATCTATTCTTGACATTTTCTACTGTGACACACTTTTTTTTGTATCGAAATATATTGTATTATATTGTAATTATTTTATTTAAAATTTAAAAAATTTAAAATTTAAAATTCAAATATTGTGTTTATCTTGCTTTCTAGCCTATTCCTAGTGGCTGACTTATATTTTTTAAATGAAAATAGATTATGAGATCCTCAGGATTCTATTTTCAGAGATTAACTGAAGCATTTAGGCTATCAAAAGTGTTTTCATTTAAAAGTTAGGAAGATAAATTCCCTGCAACTTAACTTCAAATGCCTCTGATTCCCAGAAGAATAAAACATTTACTGGATTGCAACTACACAACTGTATGCTTCTCTTATCTATACTGAATGGATGTGTCTGATAGTGCATCACAGTATTCACTTAATGAAACAAGTGGGCTTTAATGAGTGTAATTTGATATGTGCTACATGGACGACACTGAGCAGAGTCAAATGGGCATATATTGTGTATTGTTAGAATAACTTTTCTATCATTTTTTACTTAATAAAAATGGCAATAATTTTCATTGAACTTAATGGTCCCTTTAAATATTTATCTATGTTTCGCTTCTCTGCCATGTAGGCAATCCCGGTGGCTACATTAGACCAGAGAATAGCCTCGTCACCAGTAACTTTACAATGATGTTTTCATCTAAGAGAGACAGAATGGAATGTCATGGTCCTAAAGGGAATTCTTGAGTGTCATAATGTGTCTTAGCTTCAGGTTTGTTATTTTTAAAATATAGAAATTGAGTTAAATGGTCTTAAATTTTTAATTTAAATATGTCTCTATAATTCTGTTATTTTATCACAGTTTTTTTAAGAAGTCAAACTAAAAGAATATGATATGAAATATGAAGAATGAGATTATTTTTAAACAGTTACGATGAGATGATAATGACTTTGAAAAAAATTTTATCATATATGTCTCAAAAATGTCTACTGGATGCACAAGTAATATGTTAAAAATGGTCCATTGATTAATTTTCTCTCAACTTAATTTTCTCACAACTTACCCTGAATAATACCTCACTGTGAACAATTTTCTCACAACTTACCCTTTGGATTACAACAAATTGTAGAAAATTATTTAGGAGATGTGAATACCAGACCATCTGAGCTGCCTCCAGAGAAATCTGTATGCAGGCCAGGAAGCAACAGTTAGAACTGGCCATGGACTAACAGACTAGTTCCAAATCTGGAAAGGAGTATGTCAAGGCTATATATTAGCACCCTACTTATTTAACTTATATGTAGAGTACATTATGAGACATACTGGACTGGATGAAGCACAAGGTGGAATCAAGATTGCTGGGAGAAATATCAATAACCTCAGATATGCAGATGTCACCAAACTTATGGTGGAAAGTGAAGAACTAAAGACCTCTTGAGAAAAGTGCAAGAGGAGAGTGAAGAAGTTGGCTTAAAACTCAACATTCAGAAAACTGAGATCATGGAATCTTGTCCCATCACTTCATGGCAAATAGACAGGGAAACAATGGAAACAGTGAGAGACTTGCTGAAATTAAAAGTCACTTGCTCCTTCGAAGAAAAGTTATGACCAACATAGACAGTATATTAAAAACACACACATTACTTTGCCCACATAGGTGCATCTAGTCAAAGCTACGGTTTTTCTAGTAGTCATGTATGGACATGAGAGTTGGAATATAAGGATGGGGAACACATGTACACCCATGGCTGATTCATGCAAATGTGTGACAAAACCACTACAATATTGTAAAGTAATTAGCCTCCAATTAAAATAAATAAATTTAAAAAAAAAAGCTGAGTGCCGAAGAATTGATGCTTTTGAACTATGATGTTGGAGGAGACTCTTGAGAGTCCCTTGAACTGCAAAGACGTCCAACCAGTCCATCCTAAAGGAAATAAGTACTGAATATTAATTGGAAGGACTGATGCTGAAGCTGAAAATCCAATACTTTGGCCACCTGATGCAAAGAACTGACAATTTTGAAAAGACCCTGATGCTGGGATGGGAGGCAGGAGGAAAAGGGGACGGCAGAGGATGAGATGACTGGATGGCATCACCAACTCAATGGACATCAGTTCGAGTAAACTCTCAGAGTTGTTGATGGACAGGCAGGCCTGGCATGCTGCAGTCCATGGGGTTTCAAAGAGTCAGACATGACCGAGCAACTGAACTGAACTGAACTGAAGTAATATACAGAACTATGACTTTTTGATTGTATATATTTCCTCTGTCATATTTTTCTTAAAATCCAGAACAATGACTACTGTTTAACAGTAGTTCCTCAATAACTATTTATTATTGTCACAGGAGAAGACAGAATTGAGGAAAAAAATCATTGTCATTTGTACTATTAGATAATAATTACCTCTTTTATGACTATATTATAAACATTTTATAGTAAACATTGAACACTTGGCATTAAACAAGAACATTAAAAATAAGAAATTAAAAACCTGTGTACTTTAATAGATATTATTGCTTCAACCCCAAAGTCTCTTCCTCATGATTTTGTGTAAGGTTTTCAATATTAATAGCTTTTATACACACAGAATTTCTTAGCAGATGTATATACTTTGTAGTATAGAGTACTTTATTAATTATTCAAGAATTTGTAAGTCTAGTTACAGAATCAAAAATGTCATTAATCATTAATACTGCTTGCTTAAATGCATTAGAATAAGTATTTACACATCACAACAGAAACACCAAAAGTATAGATTACCTCTGTTTAAAAATTCTTTCTCATTTCAACCACTTGAAAGTCAGTTCATGTTTAGTCCTCAAAGTTGTATTTTATCACAGGAATATTGTCTTCAGTCTGTCCTTTAAATGAATCTATTTAAATCGCTATTTAAATTATTTTCTAACATTTTATATATACTTTTCATTGGGAATTTTGTCCAAAGATAATATATTTAAACTATAGTTCAAAAAAGTAGATTTGATACTCCTCTTAGAGTCATGGGTTTCCCTGGTGGGTCAGATGGTAAAGAATCTGACTGCAATGTGGGAGACCCAGGTTCGATCCCTGATTGGGAAGATACCCTGGGGAACAGAAAGCTACCCACTTCAATATACTTGTCTGGAGAAGTCCATGGTCAGAGGAGCCTGGTGGGCTACAGTCAGTCCATGAGGTTGCAAAGAGTCAGACACGACTTGCACTTTCATTAGCACTTACAATCCTATAAATATGCAAACACTTTCTAATGAATAAAAGGGTCAGGAATTTGAAGGCTATGACCTAGGAACTGAGGTAAATGCAAAGTATTAGAATAAAGAAAAACTGACATCATTTAGGCTAAGTGTTTCATTTTATTGAAATATATAGAAAATTGAGACAAAGTGACACTGTGGCTAGTTCAAGTTCACAGATCTAATTAGAACAGGAGTTAATACTAGAAATAAAAGTCCAAAATTCTTGGCAGTGCTCTACTAAAGTGTTACACTATTATACAATCTGTATAATGTAACTTGAAACCCATTCTGCTTGAATTGTGTAATTATCTAAAATCACTCTGCTTATGAAAACATAACATTAGGGCAAATTATTTTGCCTTTTCTAGAAGTGTAATCTATGTTTCTTAAATGCCAGACTAGAATCAGTGAGAACATAGGACTTGTGGTCACAAGGAAGAAATTTTGTGCAAATTTGTACAAAACTTCAATTTTGAAATTTTATTTTTATTTTCACTGCAATGAAATACAACAAAATAATTTTGAAAATATTAGGTAAGATGTATTTTTAAAATTTTTACTTTATTTTACTTTACAAAACTGTATTGGTTTTGCCATACATCAACATGAATCCATCACGAGTGTACATGAGTTCCCAGTCCTGAACCTCTTTCCCACCTCCCTCCACATACCATCTCTCTGGGTCAACCCAGTGCACCAGCCCCAAGCATCTTGTATCCTGCATCGAACCTAGACTGGTGATTTTTTTTTTTTCTCCAGTATTTTTTTCTCCACTTATTTGAACTTATTCATACTGCTTCTGGGTTTCTTCAAGGTATTCTTCTTATCACTAACACACTCCATTACTTCTCTAATCTCTACCATGTAGTAAAGATCCTAAGGCACATCTCTGGATCATTACTGATCCCCTGTAGAACAAATCAATAAAAAAGCATCAAGAAATAAGGCAAACTCTTTAGAAGTTCTGATATTATCACAGGAATTTGGTAAAGTGAAATAAATATGAATGGACAAAATCTATCTATACACATATATCTATACACATATACAGGTAGAAGATGATAGATTAGATGATATATAGATACAGATTGGTTTTTATAAATTATATAACTCAAAAGCTGTAAGAAGGAAAAAAAAAGTAAATTTGACAGAACATTAGTATTGTATAGTCAGAGTTTAGAAAGACTTGCCTGAGATGCTTTACCAAAGAACAGGAATTTAATTTGTAAAAAGACCCAAGGGAAAACTCCAGAAAATTTCAAAGTATTACACAATAGCTTTTCTAGAAGCACACTATATATATATATATATAGCGTATCCAGGATATGGCTTATTTCAACTAGTTAAGAATGCTTAAAATGAGAATTCAAGAACTAATTGTACATGCTGCTTGAAAGGACTAATTAGAATAAACAACATATTAAATACTCAGAATCTTCTTGAAATAATCAAATGTGTGAAATCTCATCAAATTTTCAAGTACTTAACAAATTTCTCATCAAAGTGTTCATATAGTAGCTTAAAAAAAGTCATTTAAGTTCTTTAACTGATTTTAGACCTATTGTGATATGATTGGTTTTTAGCATGGGCTTCACTTGTGGCTTAGATGTTAAAAATCCACCTGCAATGTGGGATAACTAGGTTCGATCCCTGAGTTGGGAAGATCCCCTGGAGAAGGGCATGGCAATCCTCTTCAATATTCTTGCCTGGAGAATCCCCATGGACAGAGGAGCCTGGTGGGCTACATTCCATGAGATCACAGAGTCAAATGTGACTAAGCACAACACAGAAACATCTCACTTATTTCTGGAATTCCCACCAGGCAGCAGCAAAGATACTGAAAACTAGTTCTTAAACTAATTAAAACTTATGTAGTTCTGTCAAGCTTTTACCAACCACATAAACCTTGTTACTATTTAGTTACCAGTAGTGAGTAAGCAGCACAGAATGAGGTTTCCGTCTTTCTTGGTGTCAGAAATAATGGTATCACTATGTTTGTTCTTTTTCATGTGGTGAGTCTAATGCAGTCTACAAAATAGAAATCCTTAGCTAATAAATTTAAAACCTTTGATTAGTTTCAATTTATTTTGGGGCTTCCCAGATGGCTCAGCAGTAAAGAAAATAATTTGTGTTCAATGCAGGAGACCTAGATTTGATCCTTGGATCATGAATACCACCCCACTCTCCCCGGAGAAGGAAACGGCAACTCGCTCCAGTAGTCTTGCATTACTTTTCTAGTATGTGAGATAAGTGCAATTGTGCACTAGTTTGAGCATTCCTTGGCATTGCCTTTCTTTGGAATTGGGATGAAAACTGACCTTTTCCAGTCCTGTGGCCACTGCTGAGTTTTCCAAATTTGCTGGCATATTGAGTGCCAAGCTGAGTGTCCAAGGATTAATGTTTTTGAACTGTACTATTGGAGAAGAGTCTTGAGAGTCCCTTGGACTGCAAGGAGATCAAGCCAATCAATCCTAAAGGAAATCAGTCCTGGATATTCACTGGAAAGACTGATGCTGAAGCTGAAGCTCCAATATTTCAGCCACCTGCTGCGAAGAGCCGACTCATCAGAAAAGACCCTGATGCTGGGCAAGACTGAAGGCAGGAGGAGAAGGGGATGAGAGAGGATGAAATTCTGGATGGATTCTAGACATGAATTTGAGCACTCTCTGGGAAATGTTGAAGAACAGTGAAGCCTGGCATAGTGCAGTCCATGGGGTGGCAAAGGTCAGATATGACTGAGTGACTGAACAACAACAAAAGAAATCAGGTTTCTCAGATTATTAATGTTTTATATTTCAATAGTAAGCTTTTTATTTTTGGATTGTTCAATACATTTTTTCAGTTTTTATTTGACAGAGCATTAAAATAAGTACATTTCAAACTTTAGTTTTATTTGTATAATTTATTACAATATAAAGTAGTAGAGTTGATGAAGTCTAATAGTATGTTTGGAATGTGGGAATAACAACTTCAGCGATGATGAATAACTAGAGATAGTATCCATCCACTGGATAGGAATGTCCTCTGAGTTTTTGCTAAGCGTTTTCAATATGCACTGTTCCAACTTGTTGAGCCTTAGTCTGCAAGCTACACTGGACACTGAGGCTGCATAATTGACACTGCTGATTGCCTTCAAAACCATTGCCTGACAATTCCTAGCCTTCAAGGTATCAAGTAATAGTGTTCATTGTACACTGTTCTTACCAAGCTAATAAATAAAATCTATGAGTCTAGAAAGTTTCTCTAAATTAAAGCACACACATATGTCAGCAAATCTGGAAAACTCAGCAGTGGCCACAGGACTGGAAAAGGTCAGTTTTCATTCCAATTCCAAAGAAAGGCAATGCCAAAGAATGCTCAAACTACTGCACAATTGCACCCATCTCACATGCTAGTAACGTAATGCTCAAAATTCTCCAAGCCAGGCTTCAGCAATACGTGAACCATGAACTTCCAGATGTTCAAGCTGCTTTTAGAAAAGGCAGAGGAACCAGAGATCAAATTGCCAACATCCACTGGATCATGGAAAAAGCAAGAGAGTTCCAGAAAAACATCTATTTCTGCTTTATTGACTATGCCAAAGCCTTTGGCTGTGTGGATCACAATAAACTGTGGAAAATTCTGAAAGAGATGGGAATACCAGACCACCTGACCTGCCTCTTGAGAAATCTGTATGCAGGTCAGGAAGCAACAGTTAGAACTGGACATGGAACAACAGACTGGTTCCAAATAGGAAAAGGAGTATGTCAAGGCTGTATATTGTCACCCTGCTTATTTAACTTATATGCAGAGTACATCATGAGAAATGCTGGGCTGGAAGAAACACAAGCTGGAATCAAGATTGCCGGGAGAAAGATCAATAACCTCAGATATGCAGATGACACCACCCTTATGGCAGAAAGTGAAGAGGAGCTCAAGAGCCTCTTGATGAAGGTGAAAGAGGAGAGTGAAAAAGCTGGCTTAAAGCTCAACATTCAGAAAACGAAGATCATGACGTCCAGTCCCATCACTTCATGGGAAATAGATGGGGAAATCGCGGAAACAGTGTCAGACTTTATTTGAGGGGGTTCCAAAATCACTGCAGATGGTGACTGCAGCCATGAAATTAAAAGGTGCTTACTCCTTGGAAGAAAAGTTTTGACCAACCTAGATAGCATATTCAAAAGCAGAGACATTACTTTGCCAACTACAGTCCATCTAGTCAAGGCTATGGTTTTTCCCGTGGTCATGTATGAATGTGAGAGTTGGACTGTGAAGAAGGCTGAGCGCCGAAGAATTGGTGCTTTTGAACTGTGGTATTGGAGAAGACTCTTGAGAGTCCCTTGGACTGCAAGGAGATCCAGTCCATCTGAAGGAGATCAACCCTGGGATTTCTTTGGAAGTAATGATGCTAAAGCTGAAACTCCAGTACTTCGGACACCTCATGTGAAGAGTTGACTCACTGGAAAAGACTCTGATGCTGAGAGGGATTGAGGGCAGGAGGGAGAAGGGGACGACCGAGGATGAGATGGCTGGATGGCATCACGGACTCGATGGACATGAGTCTGAGTGAACTCTGGGAGATGGTGATGAACAGTGAGGCCTGGCGTGCTGCAATTCATGGGGTCGCAAAGAGTCGGACACGACAGGGTGACTGAACTGAACTGAACTGAACATAGTCGAGGAAAATTAATGAATTTGAATTGGGGAGGAAGAAAACATTTACTTACATAGTAATCCCCTATGAAAACTTTTATGTGTTCTCAGAGAAGTAACAGTAACACTTTGCAAAAGAAGCTATGCTACTCAAACATCTAAAACACATCTCTAGGTTTCCTTTAGGAAGATAATGGAACAAGATTTTACTTTGTAATCAATATTCTTGTTAGAAGACATTATGACTTCATGGAACTCAGTTAAAAGGACCCCTTATAAAAGTAACTGAATGAGATCTGATACCTGACTTTCCTTTTCTCTTAATTTAAGATGGAAACATCAAAGTTGCAAGCCCTCAAGCAGTAGCAAAAGTCAAGTGCTGTCATTAGACTACAAAGCAGTCTTTGTAAATTATTAACTTTCCAACTGCAGCATCAAGGTAGCTTCTACATAGAGTCATAAATATTAATCAGTCAAGGAGGTATTTAAACCATATAAAATATATAAAAATTATTTTAAAGAGTTTGAAATCATGACTTTTTACATTTTCTAATTTAGAATTATCAACCACTGGAAATATTCATCACAGTTAACTGTGGCATCTGTAGCATTGCTGGAGTACATTTCAGCTTCATTAAGAATCAAGGAAGCATTCATACCTGGGAGAGGTAAAGATTCCATCCTCAAAGATTTCCAACTACTAATTTCATAAACATATGTAACTTGGTGGTAACCTGCAGCATGTGTAGTGATGTGAATATTTTTCAGACATAAAGAATAAAGGTATCTGCATTAATCTCCTACTCTTGTGAATGTTTCTGAGTCCTTAAGAATTTTAGTTATTTTGTCAACTTGTTTTGTGGCATTAGACTTAATCTGATGGTAGCCTTCTTATACTGCATGAAGTGGCCCCATTGGGAACAAGAGGAAGCTTCTCTTTAAATGAGGCATTAGATCCTTTTCCTTCAAGGCTTATTCTGCTTTTTACATGATTAGTATGGATTTGGATGGTGGCAGGAAATTGCCTTCTCTTCAGGGACATTACACATTTGTAGAAGCCTAGTCCCAGAAGTAAACATCACTGAACAGCATCTCCATACATAAGATTCCCTCCATTGCTTCCTTGTTTTATGACAAATCTTTCAGGAATCCAAGAGACCCATAAAGGATCACCTTCTTACAGACTCTGTTTATGTTGCATTTTTTGCCCTTTTTCTTCATATGGAAGTGAACATTGACTTCATAAGTTCAATAATATTTGATGTTGGTTGACAGATGAGATTTTGGGAGTTAAGGCTATATATAAGAATTAAATATTCTTTCTCTAAACTTCTATATTCTTTGTACTATTTAAGTGGATCCTTTCTAGACTGGGGTTATCAACTTGATGCTTTATTACATTAAATAAAATTTAGATATTAATTTTATGATATTAGCTATATGTATCTTAAAAGACATTTTTATTGTTTAAATGATTACGAAAACTTGAAAAATTCTGGCAATCTGGCTTTCTTATACAATAATATGCTGTTAGAGGAATTGGAAAAGGACTTGGACAATATAACTAAAATTCAGAAATCACTGGCTTCTATACTTAGTGACATTTACTTGCCAATTGTTTGACTAGCATAAATCACTTGTCCTCTGAGGTTAGGTCCATCTTTAATATTGGACCTAAACTTTGTAAATTAGGTCAAATATGATCTTGTGAGAATATACAATGCTTTATTCTCTCACCTAAGTCACTTTGAAGAACCACACGGATAATGTATAGAAAGAGTATATACTGGGTTACCTAAGAAATAAATATGTATGGGTATCATCAAAGATAAATGTATCAGATCCCAAAGGGGGAATTCTGTTGACTTAATACGCCATGATAAACAGTTTCATTGGCTTTCAAAATATGTGGAAGATAACACATGTAGAAATTCTAAAAAGCTGTGGCATATGTGAGATTGCTTGATTTTACTCTCTTAAATATGAAAATAAATATACAAACCCAGGCTTTGTGTGTCATATATATGAACATAAAGGGAAACCTTTTTCAGAATCTTTTTTTTTTTTTTGAATTAAGAAAACTTAAAGCCTAGGAGAGAGCATTAAATCATCTAAATATCTTCTTCAAAGGCAAGGCATAAAAGAATCAGGCCAAGATATGCATCATTTGATAGCATAGCTGCCACCATCATTATTCCTAATTATTCTTGACATTTTGTCCATTATACCACAAGGCTCCTCAGAGGATAGAAATAATAAGCTGGAAGTGAAGACTAGTTAATTATCTATATTGTATAAAAAGTTGTGATATTGTAGATGAAACATCAATTATGTAAATTGGTGATAAACCTTGACAGTAGAAATATATCTTGGAAATGACTTTTAAGCTCAAGTTTAGAAATCTTGTCCCCATCTCTTTTTTCTCCTCTATAAATGAGTAAAGTCTCATTTACAACAAAATATATATATATACAGGAGTACTATGAATGAATTGCACCACAGGAAACTACTTTGTAAAATATAATCACCTTTTAAGCCTGCATAGATATAGTTTCTTTTTTAATTGATTATTTATGTGGGATAATTATAAACACACACATATATATATATATAGGCTTCCAAGGGGGCCCTAGAGGTAAAGAATCTGCCTACCAATGCACAAGACACAGGAGAGTCCTGGGTAGAGAAGATACTCTGAGGGGAGTATTCTTGTTCCAGTATTCTTGACTGGAAAATTCCATGGAAAGAGTAGACTGGTGGGCTATAGCCCATGGGCATGACTGAGTGCACACAGACACCACACACACACAGAGCCCAGAGTTATATACGCATTGTTCCTGTCTACCTTGAAAAGCAGTAGCCAGTACTTAGGATTTGTTCATATTAACAGGAAAATGCTAGTTAATTTCATAAACATAGTAGAAAATTTTTGTATATACTTAACCTAGGATTTGGGGTTTCCCAAGTGATGCAGGGGTAAAGAATCTGCCTGCCAATGAAGGAGACTCAAGAGACATGGGTTGAAACCCTGGGTTGAGAAGATCCCCTAGAGTAGGTTATGGCAACCAGACCCAGTATTCATGCTTGGAAAATTCCATAAACAGAGGAGCTGGGCAAGCTACAGTTCATGGAGTGGCAGTCAGACACAACTGAGCATACACTCACAACGCAGAATTTGGGCCATATTATGCTATTGGGATTTGAATGTGGTTATTATAAAAGTCATTTGTGTTGCAACTTTACCAAGACAACCTTCAGTAAAGATTAATTTATGAAAAGAATTGGCTTACCTATCATACTGAAAAGGTCAGTTTTCATTTCAATCCCAAAGAATGTTCAAACTACTGCACAATTGTATTCATCTCACACACTATCAAAGTAATGCTCAAAATTTTCCAAGCCAGGCTTCAACAGTATGTGAACCATGAACTTCAAGATGTTCCAGCTGGATTTAGAAAAGGTAGAGGAAGCAGAGATCAAATTGCCAACATCCATTGGATCACTAAAAAGCAAGACAATTCCAGAAGAAAAAAAAATCTACTTCTGTTTTACTAGCTATGCCAAAGCCTTTGACTGTTTGAAACACAACAAACTGTGGAAAATTCTTAAAGAGACTGGAATACCAGACCACTTTACCTGCCTCCTGAGAAATCTGTATGCAGGTCAAGAAGCAACAGTTAGAACTGGACATGGAACAACAGACTGATTCCAAACAAGGAAAGGAGTACATCAAGGCTGTATATTGTCACACTGCTTACTTAACTTGTATGCAGAATACTTCATGCCAAATGCGGGATGAAGCACGAGCCGGGATCAAGATTGCCAGGAGAAATATCAATAACCTCAGATATGCAGATGACACCACCCTTATGGCAGAAAGTGAAGAAGAACTAAAGACCTCTTGATGAAAGTGAAAGAGGAGAGTGAAAAAGGTGGCTTAAAACTCAACATTCAAAAAACTAAGATCATGGCATCTGGTCCCATCACTTCATGGCAAATAGATGGGAAAACAATGGAAACAGTAACAGACTTTCTTTTCTTGGGCTCCAAAATCACTGCAGATAGTGACTGCAGCCATGAAATTAAAAGATACTTGCTCCTTGGAAGAAAAAAAAAAAAAAAAAACTATGACCAACCTTGATAGCATATTAAAAAGCAGAAACATTACTTTACCCACAGAGGTCTGTCTAGTCAAAGCTATGGTTTTTCTAGTAGTCATGTATGAATGTGAGATTTGGATGATAAAGAAAGCTGAGCTCCAAAGAATTGATGCTTTTGAACTGTGTTGTTGGAGGAGACTCTTTAGAGTCCCTTGGACTACAGGGAGATCCAACCAGTTTATCCTAAAGGGAATCAATCCTGAATATTCTTTGGAAGGACTGATGCTGAAGCTGAAACACCAATGCTTTGGCCACCTGATGGGAAGAACTGACTTGTTGGAAAAGACCCTGATGCTGGGAATGACTGAAGGTGGTAGGAGAAAGGGGCCTACAGAGGATAAAATGGTTTTATCATATCACGGACTCAATGGACAAGAATTTGAGCAATCTCCAGGAGTTGGTGATGGACTGGGAAAACCTGGCATGTTGCAGTCCATCAGGTCACAAAGAGTCAGACATGACTGAGCAACTGAACTGAACTGATCATACTGGAAATAAAGTTGGTGCTTATATATAATCTTATAACAACAAAGTTAAAAGTGAAGTTTATCCTTGTTTTAGTGGGGGATTTCCTGGCGATTTAATGATAAAGAATCCACACATAGTGCAGGAGACTAAGCAGATGTGGGTTGAATCCCAGAGTTGGGAAATCCCTTGAAAGGGGAAATGGTGACCTAGTATTCTTGCGTGGAAATCCTATGGGAAAAGGAGTTTGGTGGGCTATAGTCCACAGGGTTGCAAGAGTCAGACATGACTTAGTGACTAAATATAAATTAAGTCAGTGAATGCAGCAAAGTGTCTGGGTTTTTGGTTTGTTTTGTTTAGAAGATTTCTGTGAATAAAGGAGAAATCTTATCACCTGGAACAATCCCATCAACAACTTATACCTACAGCTTGGAAAATATAACACACCAAATGCAGTCCCAAATGCAGTCAGACTGCAAGCCCCAGTCTGTCCTGTGGGCCTTTCAGTTGGTGGTAGCATCTCAACCAGATGGAGTACTTCTAACCCAGGGAGCATATTGACATGGAGGTTGGGTGAATATTTTGGTTGTGCTTCCCAGGTGGCTCAGTGGTAAAGTATCTGTCTGGTACCTTATTAGAGATTCAGGAGATCTGAGTTTGATGTCTGGGTTGGAGAAGTTACCCTGAAGGAGGGAATGGAAACTCACTTTATTATTCCTGCCTAGAAATTCCATGGACAGAGGAACTTCATGGATTACAGCCCAAAGTGTCACATAAAGTTAGACATAACCTAGTGAATGAACATGCAAACATTTTGGTTGCTCAATGAGTAGGTGGGAGAACTAGTGGGATTTGTTTTGGGACAGGGATACTCATTCAGGGACCATTCTGTAAAGATAATTGCCCCAAACTGCATACTATTTGTTTTGGGTTCTCAAGGCAAAATTTGATGTACAGTTAAAATTATAGAATATCAATTTCCATTTACTTGTAGCTAAAAGTGAAAAGAAAAACTTTACACTGTTGATATGCAGAATAACATAAATGTGAATAATTATAAAAGTGAATAAATATGTATATTTTACCATATATATGACCCCATTGACTGCAGCATGCCAGGCTTCCCTGTTCATCACCAACTTCCAAGCTTGCTCAAATTCATGTCCATGGAATTGGTGATGCCACCCAACCATCTCATCCTCTGTCATCCCCTTCTCCTCGTGCCTTCAATCTTTACCAACATCAGGTCGTTTTCCAGTGAGTCAGTTCTTCCCATAAGGTGATTAAAGTATTGGAGTTTCAGCTTCAACATCAGTCTTTAGAATGAATACTCAGTACTGATTTCCTTTAAGATTGACTGACTTGATCGCCTTCTAGTCCACAAGACTCTCAAGAGTATTCACTAACGCCATAGTTCAGAAGTATCAGTTCTTCAGTGTTCAACTTTTTTATAGTCAAACTGTCATATCCACACATGACAACTGGAAAAACCATAGATGTGACTAGACAGATCTTTGTCAGCAACGTCTCTGTTTCTTAATATACTGTCTAGATCGGTTATAATTTTTCTTCCAAGGAGCAAGTGTCTTTTAATTTCATGGCCGCATTCACCATCTGCAGTGATTTTGGAGCCCAAAAAGGAAAGTCTGTGACCATTTCCATTGTTTCCCTATTTGCTATGAAGTGATGGTACCTGATGCCATGATCTTCATTTTTCAAATGTTGAGTTTTAAGTCAGTCAACTTTTTCCCTCTCCTCTTTCACGTTCATCAAAGGCTCTAGTTCTTTGCTTTCTGCCATAAGTGTGGTGTCATCTGTGCCTAGCAATCTTAATTACAGCTTGTGCTTCATCCAACCATATAACTCAGATTTCCTGATAGGGGTTTACAATAAGATAAAGCAAAAAAGTAATATGTGAAGCTTTTTGGTTTAGAAAAACAAATATCTATGAAGTTATATATATGTGACCACGAGTATCCTCCCAGCTAATCATTAAAGTTTAGTGATAGGTTTATCAGGACATTTCTTTTGATTAGCTTCAGGGTAAAAGAATGGTAAAGGGTTTTATTGCTGCTGTTGCTGTCTTGCATTTCTTTTCCTTTTCCTGGAGGCAACACCCCTTTTGCTTGACTTGTCCAGGAGAATTGCATCAGTGAAGGTTCAGTCAGAGAGGCAAACTTTTCATGTATATGTGCAAACACATGCTTATGAACAGAAACAGGGTTTATTAAGGGATTTGACCTTTTGTGATTGGATGATCTGGTTAAAAGATTCTCTAAGATTGTTATCTTTACATCTAACACTGGAGGTTAAGGTCTGCAGACCAGGTTGACACATTACAAACCCACTTTAATTTTCAATGAAACAATGAACTGTGTCTTCTCTGAAACTTGAATGCATAGACTAGAGTTATATTCTGAATAGGTGTGGATTGCATGATTTGTAATAGGCCAACAGCAGGCAATGTAAATATGACATGAGTTGTAAATGGTTATATAAATCTGAGGAAAGATATTCTTGATTCCCAAATATATAGCTAATACCTATAGAATGTATTTCTTAGGGAGTAAATTTAATGAAATATGTTATTTTGATTCATTTAAAATTCAGTGGCTAATGAAATACATGGACTGCTTAAGCAACAGAATATGACAAGCAATGCAGTACTTCTGATTAATGTACTTCTTTGTTGTTCCAATCTATATCAGAAAAGCATTAATCAGCTTTGTTTCATACCTTTCTAGGCCTTGTTGAAATTATAAAATGGTTAGTCATTATTAATTTTGTAAAATATTTACATTGCAAAATATTAGTAATATAACTTGCATTCTTATGAAAACAATATTTTTAACTCCTGAAATGTGCAGTTAAGTGCATTTTTAGATATATGCATGTATTTATCTTTGGTCATCAGTTACACAATTCAAGAATTTTAGTTGATAGAATGTGTTCCATGCAGGCAAGTTCAGTTCAGTTCAGTCAGTCAGTTCTGTATGAATTTTTATAACCCCATGGACAGCAGGAAGCCAGGCTTCCCCGTCCAACACCAACTCTTGGAGCTTACTCAAGCTCATGCCCTAAAGCCCAAATTTAAAATAATAAAAATGATAAGATTTTGAGCTAAATACACTTGCATAATTTTATCCATAAGAAAGAGATGGCTGGATCATGCCTATCAAGGAACTGCTGCTGCTGCTGCTAAGTTGCTTCAGTCGTGTCTGACTCTGTGTGACCCCATAGATGGCAGCCCACCAGGCTCCCCCATCCCTGGGATTCTCTAGGCAAGAATACTGGAGTGGGTTGCCATTTCCTTCTCCAATGCATGAAAGTGAAAAGTGAAAGTGAAGTCACTCAGTCGTATCTGACTCTTAGCGACCCTGTGACCTGCAGCCTACCAGGCTCCTCTATCCATGGGATTTTCTAATGTAGTTACATTGGTCTCCCCAGGTAACTTAATGGTAAACAATCCTCTTAGCAATGCAGGAGATGTGTAAGATATCTTTGGGTTGGGAAGATTCCCTGGTATAGGAAATGGCCACCTGCTCCAGCATTCTTGCCTGGCAAGTTGCATGGACAGTGTAACCCAGTAGGCTACAGTCTATGGAGTCAAAGAGTTGAACACGACTGAGTGACTGCACATGCACATAATAAAAGGCACATTTGAACTTATTTCTCTTATAGAACTGAAACTGTTATGTAACTGTTTACTTACTTGTATCTGCCCTCAACAAAATACAGGATACAATAACTGAGTCCACTTTGTACAAACTCTTGATATACGAAAACTTTGATGACAATGTAGTATAATATTGTTGAGAGGGGGATGACTTTTCATACATTCCCTAAACATTAACTATGCAGATTGTAAAATCCTTCTTTTAAATACCTAAAAGAGATAATTTAAAAGTATTTATTTTTGTTTTACAATTTATTCACTTAGTTTTTGGCTGTGCTGGGTTTTCATTGCTGCACAGTCTTTTCTCTAGTTGCAACCAGCAGGGAATACTCTCTAGTGCACAGGCTTCTCATTGTGGTGACTTCTCTTGTTGCAGAGGATGGGCTCTAGAGAGTGCGGGCTTCACTAGTTGCAGCACATGGGCTCAGTAAATGCACCTCCCAGGCTCTGGAGCACAGGTTTAATAGTTGTAGGAGATAGGTTTAATTGCTCCATGGTATGTGGGATATTTCCAAATCAGGAATCAAACCCATATCTACCGCATTGGAAAACAAATTCTTTACCACTAAGCCAGCCAACAGAGAAGCCCTAACATTATATTCCTCTCTAAATTTTTGTGAATTGATCTTACATGAGGTCTAATATTCCTTCTTTTTTATTAAATAAATCTGGAAAAGACACAAAAATTAATTTTATATTTTGGAGGAGAAAAAGCACAAGCAACATCATAACTCTTCCCACTGGATCAATTTGTGGATCTGCAATAATGCAAGCCAGGCTTCAGCAATATGTGAACTGTGAACTTCCAGATGTTCAAGCTGGTTTTAGAAAAGGCAGAAGAACCAGAGATCAAATGGCCAACATCTGCTGGATCATGGAAAAAGCCAGAGAGTTCCATAAAAACATCTATTTCTGCTTTATTGACCATGCCAAAGCCTTTGACTGTGTGGATCACAATAAACTATGGAAAATTCTGAAAGAGATGGGAATACCAGAGCACCTGACCTGTCTCTTGAGAAACCTATATGCAGGTCAGGAAGCAAAAGTTAGAACTGAACATGGAACAACAGACTGGTTCCAAATAGGAAAAGGAGTATGTCAAGGCGGTATATTGTCACCCTGCTTATTTAACTTACATGCAGAGTACATCATGAGAAACGCTGGGCTGGAAAAAGCACAAGCTGGAGTCAAGATTGCCAAGAGAAATATCAATAACCTCAGATCTGCAGATGACACGACTGTTATGGCAGAAAGTGAAGAGGAACTAAAAGCCTCTTAATGAAAGTGAAAGAAGAGAGTGATAAAGTTGGCTTAAAAAGATCAACATTCAGAAAACGAAGATCATGGCATCTCATCCCATCACTTCATGGGAAATAGATGTGGAAACAATGGAAACAGTGTCAGACTTTATTTGGGGGGCTCCAAAATCACTGCAGATGGTGACTGCAGCCATGAAATTAAAAGACGCTTACTCCTTGGAAGGAAAGTTATGACCAATGTAGATAGCATATTCAAAAGCAGAGACATTACTTTGCCAACAAATGTCAATTTGGTCAAGGCTATGATTTTTCAGTGGTCATATATGGATGTGAGTTGGACTGTGAAGAAAGCTGAGTGCCAAAGAGTTGATGCTTTTGAAGTGTGGTGTTGGATAAGACTCTTGAGAGTGCCTTGAACTGCAGGGAGATCCAACCAGTCCATTCTAAAGGAGATCAGTCCTGAGGGTTCTTTGGAAGGAATGATGCTAAAGCTGAAACTCCAGTACTTTGGCCACCACATGTGAAGAGTTGACTCATTGAAGAAGACTGATGCTGGGATGGATTGGGGACAGGAGGAGAAGGGGACAATAGAGGATGACATGGTTGGATGGCATCACCGACTCAATGGACATGTGTTTGAATGAACTCTGGGAGTTGGTGATGGACAGGGAGGCCTGACGTGCTGCAGTTCATGGGGTCGCAAAGAATCGGACATGACTGAGCAACTGAACTGAACTGATCTTAACTGAATGATCTTACAGTAGGAACCTGAGTTCGACAAATTCTATAAAAATTATTGTTCTTTTGAATGATTGTTATTTTCTCCCATATTTCAGGGAAAAGCTGCTAAACTGATCCTTTTTACATTATTTGATTAAGTAAAATCTTCAAAATAGAGAGGGGCTTCCCTGCTGGTTCAGAGGTTAAATGGGTCTGCCTGCAATGCAGGAGACCTGGGTTTGATCCCTGGGTCAGGAAAATCCCCTGGCAAAGGAAATGGTAACCAACTGCAGTATTCTTGCCTGGAGAGTCCCATGGATGGAGGAGTCTGGTAGGCTACAATCCCTGGGTTGCAAAGAGTCTGACAAGACTGAGCTACTTCACTTTCTTTCACTTTTCAAAGTAAGAGAATAATGAATTTCCTTCACATGTTTAGCTAGCTGTTAGATTGTGTGGAATTGTTGGCAGAGAGTGGTGCTTGTTTCCTTACCAAGGCATCCAATTAAAGAATAAGTTAGATTTTTCCAAATAAATTTGAAGTCAACTGAGCCTCTCTTAGATTTCACAGGACTGAGTTCCTCTCAGCATTTCCCTCTGAAGAGACTAAGGAGGAGATTAGCAAGTAGGAGAAAGTTTAGAATATAGACTAGAATTTAACATTAGAAGAGTTGGGCAATGGCACCCCACTTCAGTACTCTTGCCTGGAAAATCCCATGGAGGGAGGAGCCTGATTGGCTGCAGTCCATGGGGTCGCTAAGAGTCAGATGATACTGAGCGACTTCACTTTCACTTTTCACTTTCGTGTATTGGAGAAGGAAATGGCAACCCACTCCTATCTTCTTGCCTGGGGAATCCCAGGGAAGGGGAGCCTGGTGGGCTGCCATCTCTGGGGTCACACAGAGTCGAACACGACTGAAGCGACTTAGCAGCAGTAGTAGCAGGGAGGTTGCAGGATTGGAAGATGATGGAGTAAGGAGGTTGCAGGAAGATGATAGAATTAGTCTGTGATGCTGGCTCATTGATGTTGTCCCATATCACATGGTCCACCCAGATCTCTAAATCTGGAATGGATCTTTAAAATTGATCTGAATAAGAGAAAAAGATTTGGGTGGCTATAATCAACCAATGGTTTCAGGTCAACTTTGGAAGGTACCATGACTTATGTGGAAGATAATGTGGTTCAAGCAAGGCAGTCCTGAAGAGGACTGTCAGTTGAGAGCTGTCTGATGGCCTCATGCATTTCCACATCTCTCTTTAATACCTATTTTCATTCTCTTTGTTTGAAATCTGAACAAACTGAGCTAATTGCTAAAGGTTACTGAATTTCAAATCCTGCTTTTCAAGTTAAAAGACAATGTTGTACCCACAAAAGTATTAGAGATTAAGAAAATGAATGTTTTACTAAAATTAAAAGTCAAAAAAACAGAACAAGAAAAGAATCCAAATCAATTTAGAATAAAACAACTAAAATAAAATATCAATATTTGAATAAATCATGAGAGTATTATGATATTCAAGAAAAGGGATTTCAAGAAGAAATTGTTTCTCCTTAATAGCTTTTTCCTGAAGAACTTAGAAAAATATGATTTGATAAAAGCACATGCTGAAGTATATGCTGTCCAGTACACTACTGCTGGGCAGAGTTGGGCAAGGATTCATGTCAAAAGGACAGTTCCATTTTAACATCTAAAAACACTTGAAAATAATTATACAAAGTGTTAGAATGAAACCTGGCATGTCATATCCTGAATTGAAATTTAGCATTTCATTATATATCAATATGGTTTTAAATAAAGATGTTCTATTCATATGAGATACAAAAGAGTTATTGTTGGAAAAAAATAACGTTAAAACTCAAGCCTTTATAAACACACACACACACACACACACACACACACACACAGAGTATTCAGAAAGTACCCTGTAAATGTCAATAAAGGCTACTTAGTGGAAACACAATTTTAGTGGTAACTTTTAAACTAAATGTTACATTAAAATTAGTCTATGTGTGTAAAAGTCATTAAAGGCACTTAGGCCTATTCTACAATTTATCATATCACAGCAAAATTATTTGTTTTTAGAAACTTCTCCACAAAACTATATATTGACTGATGGCAGAAAAAATGTCTTATAAATGTTAAGAAAAAAATAACCTTGCAGAAATTGATGTTATTCAAGGTTCTGAGTTTACAAAATTCCTAATAAGAGATAAAATTGCCAAATCTATTGGATCACCAACAAAGTAAGAGAATTCCAGAAAAACATCTAATTCTGCTTCAATGACTATGCTAAGCCTTTGAGTGTGTGGATCACAACAAATGGTGGAAAATTCTTAAAGAGATGGGAATACCAGACCACCTTACCTGCCTCCTGAAAAACCTGTATGTAGGTTAAGAAGCAGCAGTTAGAACCTAACATGGAACAATGAACCGGTTCCAAATTTGGAAAGAAGTATGTCAAGGCTGTTTACTGTAAACCTGCTTATTTAACTTATATGCAGTATACATCATGTGAAATGCCAGACTGGATGAAGCATAAGCTGTAACCAAGATTGCCAGGAGAAATATCAATAACCCCAGCTATGTAGATGACATCACCATAATGAAAGAAAGTGAAGAGGAACTTAAGAGCCTCTTGATGATGGTGAAAGAGGAAAGTGAAAAAGCTGGCTTAAAGCTCAACATTTAAAAAACTAAGATCATGACATCCAGTCCCATCACATCATGGCAAATAGGTGGGGAAACAATGGAAATAGTGACAGACTTTATTTTCTTGGGCTCCAAAATCACTGCAGATGGTGACTACAGCCATGAAATTAAAAGATGCTTATTCTTTTTAAGAAAAACTATGACAAACCTAAACAGCATGTTAAAAAGTAGAGACATTACCTTGCCAACAATGGTTAAGATTTTTTTCCAGTGGTCAAGTATGATTGTGAAAGTTGGACTATAAAGTCTGAAAGCTGAAGTCTTGCTGCTTTTATACTGTGGTGTTGGGGAAGACTCTTGAAAGTCCCCTGGACTGCAAGGAGACCAAACCAGTCAATCCTAAATATTCATTGGAAGGACTCATGCTGAAGCTGAAACTCCAACACTTTGGCCACCTGATACAAAGAACTGACTTATTAGAAAAGACCCTGATGCTGGGAAAGATTGAAGTCAGGAGGAGAAGCAGATGATAGAGGAAAAAATGTTTGGATGGCATCACCAACTCAATGGAGATGAATTATAGCAAGCTCTGTAAAATGGTGAAGGACAAGGAAGCCTGGTGTGCTGCAGTCCATGGGATTGCAAAGAGTCAAACACAACTGAGTGACCAAACAGCAACAGAATGGTCTCAGTTTTTGAAAAACTTTATTTTTGTAGAAAAAGCTTTCCTAGGGTTATTCTTTCTTCTGCTAGATATGAAATTCTTGAGGGCAGGAATGTATAGCGTTTGTCTGGGTACCTTCTGAGCCATATACAGTGGGGATCTAGGCAATTTTCATAAAATTATCAATGAGCTAATAGGCATGCTATTTAATAACTGGATAAATCAGCAAGATTTCCCACAATAGGAAAAAGGAGCAAATTATGTTTTTTTAGCTCTTTTCTTCAAGGAAGACTGCAGAATATTGTCTTTCAAAGATGTACCTCTAAATTTCCCAAAAGCATAAGAAAACAACAATACTGGTATTATGGACAGTCATATAAATATGATAGCCACTTGGATTCTTATCTGATTCAATGAAATATTTTTCTATCTATGTAAACTTGATATATAGAAATAATTTAAAAATACTTCTATAAACAATTGATTCTTGCCCATAGGGAGACCTTAGCTTATACCTTCTCTAATAAGGACATATAATTTGTATATAGGATTCTTTTAAGATAAGTAACTAAGATACATTTCAGACTAGGTAATACAGAGTTGGTAAAGATATAATGCTAAAAATATATTATACAAAGGAAGTCCAGTTCAAGGAGAATTAAAAATAAACTGCAATATAATAAGAGAAGAAAAATATTAAGTTGAAAAGATAGATTTTTGGAAGACCAAGAAATGAGTCAAGATATAGAATTTGTTCTTCACCTCAAATGTCTCCTAATTATTCAATCAAGTCAGTCTCCATGCACCATAGATGAACATTGCTATGATTTCTGTGTTGAATTTTAACACAATTTACCTCTTTTACCTTAATTTAGAAACACAAAACTCATAATGACTGGATTTCATATGTGTTAATATAAACAAAAGGAAACTTTAATGCACAATAGCTTTTTTCTGTGTACTTGTGTGTATATTCACATGCAAACAATCAACATAATTTTTATACATTTAAAATAAAAGGTTAAAACAAAGCTATGTATAAAAGTCATTTAATTTAAGGGTCAGATTCAATTTTCAAGTATTTTTATATTCCTTGGTCTTATTGAATAAATGGAAAGTATTTTAGAAGTAAAATGGGATATGTTCATTGAAATAAATATTTAAAGTATAAGATGACTGATAAATAGTCTATACAATATTGAATTAGACATAAATAGAATAATACCAGGGTAAATAATTGAATCTCTATATGTCACAATCACAATGTATTAATAACTATGATGAAATTTTGGAAAGATGAAAGCAGTAGGTACTTTCTAATGAAGAATCACCTATATTTGGACTGAGTAGAAAATTATTTTCAGATGCTTTATTATTTATGTCACTGGCTAAATAATTTTATTAGGTCATATATAAAAAATGTAACGACTTGCTTTCCAATTTGTCCAAAATGGCAAGTGCTGGAGTTAGGTGACCTGAGGGTTTGTTTTTTTTTTTTTTTTGTGACACTACCATTTAATAAGTGTGTGATCTCTCTTTGTTTACTTCCTTATCTTAAAACAGGAAAAACAATTATACCCCCTTCAGAGTATTATTTTGAGCATTAAATGAAATAAATAATGGATATTAAGCTATTAGCATGATGCACAGCACTAGGCAAGTTCCAATGAACGTCTGATGTTTCTGTTGCTGCTATCATTGCTAAGAGGCACTCGATAAAACACAAAAGATGTTAACATGGATGATTTTATCTTCATGCCTAGTCAATGAAAGGAAAGTAAGGAAAACCACTAGACCATTCAGCTATGATCTTAATCAAATCCCTTTTGATTATACAGTAGAAGTGACAATAGATTGAAAGGATTAGATTTGACAGACAGAGTGCCTGATGAACTATGGACAGAGGTTTGTGACATTGTACAGGTGGCATGGATCAAAACCATCCTCAAGGAAAAGGAATGCAAAATATCTAAATGGTTGTATGGTTGTCTGAGGAGGCCTTACAAATTGCTGTGAATAGAAGAGAAGCAAAAGGCAAAGGAGAAAAGGAAAGATATGCCCATTTGAATGTAGAGTTTTAAAGAATAGCAAGGAGACATAAGAAAACTTTCTTCAGTGATCAATGCAAAGAAATAGAGGAAAACAATAGACTGGGAAAGACTAGAGATCTCCACAAGAAAATTAGAGATTCCAAAGAAACATTCCATGCAAAAATGGGTACAATAAAGGGCAGAAAAGGTATCAACCTAACAGAAGCAGAAGATATTAAGAAGTGGCAAGAATACACAGAACTATACCAAAAAAAAAAAAAAAGTTCATGACCAAGATAATCATGATGGTGTGGCCACTCACCTAGAGCCAGATATCCTGGAATACAAAGTCAAGTGGGCCTTAGGAAGCAGCACTACGAACAAAGCTAGTGGAGGTGATGGAATTCCAGTTGAGCTGTTTCAAATCCTAAAACATGATGCTGTGACTGTGCTGCACTCAATATGCCAGCAAATTTGGAAAACTCAGCAGTGGCCACAGGACTGGAAAATGTCAGTTTTCATTCGAATTCCAAAGAAAGGCAATGCCAAAGAATTTTCAAACTACTACACAATTGCACTCATCTCACATGCTAGTAAAGTAATGTTCAACATTCTCCAAGCCAGGCTTCAACAGTATGTGAACCATGAGCTTCCAGATGTTTAAGCTGGATTTAGAAAAGGCAGAGGAACCAGAGATTAAATTGCCAACATCCGGTGGATCATGGAAAAAGCAGAAGAGTTCCAGAAAAGCATCTACTTCTGCTTCATTGACTATGCCAAAGCCTTTGACTGTGTGGACCACAACAAATTGTGGGAAATTCTGAAAGAGATGGGAATACCAGACCACCTAACTTGCCTCTTGAGAAATCTGTATGCAGGCCAGGAAGCAACAGTTAGAACTGGACATGAAACAGCAGACTGGTTCCAAATAGGAAAAGGAGTACATCAAGTCTGTATAGTGTCACCTTGCTTATTTAACTTCTATGTAAAGTACATCATGAGAAACACTGGGCTGGAAGAAACACAAGCTGGAATCAAGATTTCTGGGAGAAATATCAATAATCTCAGACATGCAGACAACACCACTGTTATGGCAGAAAGTGAAGATGAACTAAAGAGTCTCTTGATGAAAGTGAAAAAGAGTGAAAAAGTTGGCTTAAAACTCAATATTCAGAAAATTAACATCATGGCATCTGGTTCCATCACTTCATGGTGAATAGATAAGAAACAGTGAAACAATGACATACTTCCTCTATTTATTTTTTTTGGGGGGTGGAGGGGTGCACCAAAGTCACGGCAAATGGAGACTGCAGACATGAAATTAAAATATGCTTACTCCTTGGAAGAAAAGCTATGACCAAGCTAGACAGCATATTAAAAAGCAGAGACATTACTTTGCCAACAAATATCTGTCTAGTCAAAGCTAAGTTTTTTCCAGTAGTCGCATATGGATGTGAGAGCTGGATTAGAAAGACAACCAAGTGAGTGCAGAAGAATTGATGCTTTTAAACTGTGGTGTTGGAGAAGACTTTTGAGAGTCCCTTGGATGGCAAAGAGATCCAACCAGTTCATCCTAAAGGAAATTAGTCATGGATATTCATTGGAATGACTGATGCTGAAGCTGAAACTCCAATACTTTGGTCACCTGATGCAAATAACTGAATCACTAGAAAAGACCCTGATGCTGAGAAAGACTGAAGGCAGGAGGAGAGGGGGACGGCAGAGGATGAGATGGCTTGATGGCATCACTGACTCGATGGACATGAGTTTGAGCAATCTCCAGGAGTTGGTGATGGACATGGAGGCCTGGCATGGGGCAGGCCCATGGGCCTCAAAGATTTTGACACTATTGAGTGACTGAACTGAACTGATAGATATATAGCAATACAATAGTTGTTAGCCTTGACTTGTGAGAAAAGATACATAGAGAGATTTTTCTTGATTAATGTCTTAAAAGACAATCAAGCAATTCCAAACTTGGGAATAGAAAGAAAGAAGCCAGGCGGAGGATATTGCCACAGGATTCAGTATGGATAAAAGGAATAAGATATAGAATATTCTGGTCCACCCAAACAGTGGCAAGTGCTATGTGGAATAAGCAATGAAGGAAACTAGAGAAACATCTTGGGATTCTATCATAGAGTCTTGGTTATAAAATTCATCCTGTTGGCACTCTTATTGTTGTTATAATAAACTCAGTTATCTCTCCTTATACATGGCTTCAGAGAATGACTTTGTATAATTAATAAGTACTTAATTGATAAGAATTTATGGTTTCTTTTACTCAAACAAGGATGGACATTGCGTATAACAGGGTGAGAATATTTTCTGCTATTTGACAGCCTTTAACTGTGCTTCTCAAGCTGATTAGTTTTGGCACATTTTTTAACAATTTTAATAATCAATTAAGAAAATTAATCATACACTGCAAGCAGCCAAAACTTTCACAGATTTCTTTGAAAATATATTTTTACTGCATAATTAGGCAATTATTCAGTTTATTTGAAAAAAAAAACAAACTTATCCATTGCTAAAATGATTTGTTTAGTGAATTTAAAAAATGTTTTCCAGAAGTTCTCAGTAGAGTTTACTCTCTCAGATAGAAATATTGTTCTCTTCTCAGCAGCAGGATTCATGACAAATATAAACCATTTTCTTACAGGACTTATGATGTTCTATCGTATGTTGTAGTCATTTGCCATATTTGAGAGAGGCTCATGAAATTTTTAGTACCTATCTTCACATGCACAAACCTTTAGGAACTATGTAGACAAGGATATATCCTTGAGATCACACTGGCATGCTTTGTCTCATTTGATCTTGAAATAAATTTTCATAGTTGATTTGACCCAGGGAAAATTGACGCTAACCTTAGTAATTAAGTAAATTTAAGTAAGGCCTTATATTTTACAATTGTAACAAGCTGTGATGCAATGCACCATACTGGCTCCAAAGCTTACTTTGTGAATTAAAGATTTAAAGGGATTTGATTAAGCCAATTCTGAGATATAGTTTCAAATATTGCATTAAGAAAGCAAATGTGAAAAGTGTTAAGTTATAAAGCAATGCATACCCTCTTTTGTTGAGAATTTTATTAGTGGAGAATGCTATTGATAGGAGTGTGTAAATTTAACTCTTATAAACAGTGTAAAGGGAAAAAGTTTGATAGTCCATAGGAAAGAATAGAGATCCAAGTTGTTATGTTGATTCCATAAGGCACAAGAAGAATAAGACATCAATAAGCCCAAATGAATAAAATTCCATGAAAACTTAAATTAGAACAACCATAAGTGAGATAATTATTTTAAAAAATTAGAATTTTATTGAAGGATATCTGTCTAGTATTTTGCAGAACTTCTATCTTTTGATTTTATCAAGTTTTCTTCCATAATGTCAATTTTATTAACTACAGAATGCTCTAAAAATTTTGAGCATTGAAGATCAAAATTACTGTCTATAGCACTGCTTCTGGAAAGGAGATTCATGCTGAATAGGAGAACATATTTAAGTAACACATAACCATCAATTAGACATTTTTCTCAAAATTATAAATTTGTAAATTAATTTATAAACTCAATTTCAAATCTTACAATATTGTGGTTTTGTTTTTCATGCAACAAGAAAATAGCAAGTAATTTGAAAAAAATTAGACAAGCAATGCAGTGATTATTAGCTTCCTGTAAAACCAGTTGTAATGCAGACTCAAATAGCTATCCTGGATCTGTTAGTAATGATGTGTTTTGTGTTAGTCTAGAATATTTGATGAAAGTATTCTACATGTCAGACATTAAAATTATCATCTTCAGTTCTATTTCTAGCTTTTATAAGGAATCTCCACACTGTTCTCCATAGTGGCTGTGCCAGTTTGCATTCCCACAAATAGTGTAAGAGGATTCTCTTTCCTCCACACCCTCTCCAGTTCAGTTCAGTTCAGTTGCTCAATCGTGTCCGACTCTTAGCGACCCCATGAATCACAGCACGCCAGGCCTCCCTGTCAATCAACAACTCCTGGAGTTCACACCGACTCCTGTCCATGGAGTCAGTGATGCCATCCATTCATATCATCCTCTGCTGTCCCATTCTCCTCCTGCTCCCAATCACTCCAGCATCAAAGTCTTTTCAAATGAGTCAACTCTTCACATGATGTTGCCAAGTACTGGAGTTCCAGCTTTAGCATCATTGCTTACAAAGATATACCAGGGCTGATCTCCTTCAGAATAGATTGGTTGGATCTCCTTGCAGTCCGAGGGACTCTAAAAGTCTTCTCCAACACCACAGTTCAAAAGCACCAATTCTTCAGCGCTCAGCTTTCTTCACAGTCCGACTTTCATATCCATACATGACTACTGGAAAAAAAATAGCTTTGACTAGACGGACCTTAGCCGGCAAGTAATATCTCTGCTTTTAAATATGCTAGGTTGATCATAACTTTTCTTCCAAGGAGTAAGCATCTTTTAATTTCATGGCTGCAGTTACCATTTGCAGTGATTTTGGAGCCCCCAAAATAAAGTCTGACACTGTTTCCACAGTTTCACCATCTATTTCCCATGAAGTGATGGGACTGGATGCCATGATCTTCATTTTCTGAATGTTGAGCTTTAGGCCAACTTTTTCACTCTCCACTTTCACTTTCATCAAGAGGCTTTCTAGTTCCTCTTCACTTTCTGCCGTAATGGTGGTGTCATCTGCATATCTGAGGTTATTGATACTTCTCCTGGCAATCTTGATTCCAGCTTGTGTTTCTTCCAGTCCATCATTTCTCATGATGTACACTGCATGTAAGTTAAATAGGCAGGGTGAGAATATACAGCCTTGACACACTCATTTTCCTATTTGTAGCCAGTCTGTTGTTCCATGTCCAATTCTAACTGTTGCTTCCTGACCTGCATACAGATTTCTCAAGAGGCAGGTCAGGTGGTCTGCTATTCCCGTCTCTCTCAGAAATTTCCACAGTTTATTGTGATCCACACAGTCAAAGACTTTGGCATAGACAATAAAGCAGAAATAAATATTTTCCTGGAACTCTCTTGCTTTTTCCATGATCCAGCTGATGTTGGCAATTTGATCTCTGGTTCCTCTGCCTTTTCTAAAACCAGCTTGAACATCTGGAAGTTCACGGTTGACTTATTGTTGAAGCCTGGCTTGGAGAATTTTGAGCATTACTTTACTAGCATGTGAGATGAGTACAACTGTGTGGCAGTTTGAGCATTCTTTGGCATTGCCTTTCTTTGGGATTGGAATGAAAACTGACCTTTTCCAGTCCTGTGGCCACTGCTGAGGTTTCCAAATTTGCTGGCATTTGAGTGCTACACTTTCACAGCATCATCTTTTAGGATTTGAAATAGCTTAACTGGAATGCCATCACCTCCACTAGCTTTGTTCATAGTGAAGCTTTTTAAGGCCCACTTGACTTCACATTCCAGGATGTCTGGATCTAGATGAGTGATCACACCGTCGTGATTATCTTGGTCGTGAAGATCTTTTATGTACAGATCTTCTGTGTATTCTTGCCACCTCTTCTTATATATCTTCTGCTTCTGTTAGGTCCATATCATTTCTGTCCTTTATAGAGCCCATCTTTGCAAGAAGTGTTCCCTTGGTATCTCTAATTTTCTTGACGAGATCTCTAGTCTTTCCCATTCTGTTGTTTTCTTCTGTTTCTTTGCATTGATTCCTAAAGAAGGCTTTCTTATATCTTCTTGCTATTCTTTGGAACTCTGCATTCAGATGCTTATATCTTTCCTTTTCTCCTTTTTTTTTTTTTTTTCACTTCTCTTCTTTTCAAAGCTATTTGTAAGGCCTCCTCAGACAGCCATTTTCTTTTTTGCATTTCTTTTCCTTGAGGATGGTCTTGATCCCTGTCTCCTGTACAATGTCATGAACCTCATTCCATAGTCCATCAGGCATTCTATCAGATGTAGGCCCTTAAATCTATTTCTCATTTCCACTGTATGTTCATAAGGGATTTGATTTAGGTCATACCTGAATGGTCTAGTGGTTTTTCCTACTTTCTTCAATTTGAGTCTGAATTTGGTAATAAGGAGTTCATGATCTGAGCCACAGTCAGCTCCTCGTCTTCTTCTCCATCTTTGGCTGCATAGAATATAATCAATCTGATTTTGGTGTTGACCATCTGATGATGTCCATGTGTAGAGTCTTCTCTTGTGTTGTTGGAAGAGGGTGTTTGCTAGACCAGTGTATTTTCTTGGCAAAACTCTATTAGTCTTTCCCCTACTTCATTCTGCATTCCAAGACCAAATTTGCCTATTACTCCAGGTGTTTCTGACTTCCGACTTTAGCATTCCAGTCCCCTATAATGAAAAAGATATCTTTTGGGGGTGTTAGTTCTAAAAGGTCTTTTAGGTCTTCATAGAACTATTCAACTTCAGCTTCTTCAGCATTACCTGTTGGGCCATAGACTTGGATTACCATGATATTGATGGTTTGCCTTGGAAATGAACAGAGATCAATCTGTCATTTTTGAGACTGCATCCAAGTACTGCATTTTGGACTCTTTTGTTGACCATGATGGCTATCCCATTTCCTCTTATGGATTCTGCTTGCAGTAGTAGATATAATGGTCATCTGAGTTAAATTCACCCATTCCAGTCCATTTCAGTTCGCTGATTCCTAGAATGTAGACATTCAATCTTGCCATCTCTTGTTTGACCACTCCCAGTTTGCCTTGATTCATGAACTTGACATTCCATACTCTGCGTCTGAGGCCAGGGACAGCGTCCGGGAAGAACTACCCTGCATCTGAGGTCAAGGGCGGTGGCTGAGAGGAGCTAACCTGTGTCCGAGGCCAGGAACGACGGCCAGGAGGAGGTACCCTGCATCTGAGGTCAGGGGTGGTGGCTGAGAGGAGCCGCCCCAAGGCCAGGGACAGTGGTTGGGAGGAGCAACCCCACACCCAAGTCTAGGGCAGCGACCCAGAGGAGCAATCCCACGTCCAAGGAGTGGTGGCTTTGTGGACGCAGGAGGGCGTAGAGAAGCCATCCCACATTGAAGGTCAGGAAAGGTGACAGTGAGGAGACACCCCTCATCCAAGGTAAGGAGCAGTGGCTGTGCTTTGCTGGAGCAGCCGTGAAGAGATACCCCACACCCAAATAAGAGAAACTCAAGTAAGATGGTAGATGTTTCAAGAGGGCATCAGAGGGCAGACACACTGAAACCATACTCACAGAAAACTACTCAATCTAGTCACACTAGGGCGACAGCCTTGTCTAACTCAGTGAAACTAAGCAATGTCCTTGGGGCAACCCAAGATGGGCGGGTCATTGTGGAGAGGTCTGACAGAATGTGGTCCACTGGAGAAGGGAATGGCAAACCACTTTAGTATTCTTGCCTTGAGAACCCAATAAACAGTATGAAAAAGCCAGACATCCTGGAATGTGAAGTCAAGTGGGCCTTATAAAGCATGACTAAGAACAAAGCTAGTGGAGATGATGGCTTTCCAGTTGAGCTGTTTCAAATCCTGAAAGATGATGCTGTGAAAGTGCTGCACTCAATATGTTAGCAAATTTGGAAAACTCAGCAGTGGCCACAGGACTGGAAAAGGTCAGTTTTCATTCCAATCCCAAAAGGCAATGCCAAAGAATGCTCAAACTACTGCACAATTGCACCCATCTCACATGCTAGTAAAGTAATGCTCAAAATTATCCAAGCCAGGCTTCAGCAATACATGAACCATGAACTCCCTGATGTTCAAACTGGTTTTAGAAAAGGCAGAGGAACCAGAGATCAAATTACCAACATCTGCTGGATCATGGAAAAAGCAAGATAGTTCCAGGAAAAACAAACAAACAAACAAACATCTATTTCTGCTTTATTGACTATGCCGAAGCCTTTGACTGTGTGGATCACAATAAACTGTGGAAAATTCTGAAACAGCTGGGAATATCAGACCACCTGACCTGCCTCTTGAGAAATCTGTATGCAGGTCAGGAAGCAACAGTTAGAACTGGACATGGAACACCAGACTGGTTCCAAATAGGAAAAGGAATGTGTCAAGGCTGTATACTGTCACCCTGCTTATTTAACTTATATACAGTGTACATCATGAGAAACGTTGGACTGGAAGAAACACAAGCTGGAATCATGATTGCTGGGAGAAGTAACAATAACCTCAGATATGCAGATGACACCACCATTATGGCAGAAAGTGAAGAGGAACTAAAAAGCCTCTTGATGAAAGTGAAAATGGAGAGTGAAAAAGTTGGCTTAAAGCTCAACATTCAGAAAACGAAGATCATGGCATCCGGTTCCATCACTTCATGGGAAATAGATGGGGAAACAGTGGAAACAGTGTCAGACTTTATTTTTTTGGTCTCAAAAATCACTGCAGATGGTAACTGCAGCCATGAAATTAGAAGACGCTTACCTCTTGGAAGAAAAGTTATGATCAACCTAGATAGCATATTGAAAAGCAGGGACATTACTTTGACGACTAAACTCCGTCTAGTCCAAGATTATGGTTTTTCCAGTAGTCATGTATGGATGTGAGAGTCGGACTGTGAAGAAAGCTGAGCGCTGAAGAATTGATGCTTTTGAACTGTGGTGTTGGAGAAGACTCTTGAGAGTCCCTTGGACTGCAAGGAGATCCAACCAGTCCATTCTGAAGGAAATCTGCCCTGGATATCTTTGGAAGAAATGATGCTAAAGCTGGAACTCCAGTACTTGGCCACCTCTTGTGAAGAGTTGACTCATTGGAAAAGACTTTGATTCTGGGAGGGATTGGGGGCCTGAGGAGAAGGGGACGACAGAGGGTGAGATGGATGTATAGCATCACTGACTCGACGGACGTGAATCTGAGTGAACTCCGGGAGTTGGTGTTGGACACGGAGGCCTGGCATGCTGCAATTCATGGGTTTGTAAAGAGTCGGACATGACTGAGTGGCTGAACTGAACTAAACTGATGCATTATTGCTCTTAAAGCATCGGACCTTGCTTCTATCACCAATCACATACACAGCTGGGCATTGTTTTTGCTTTGGCTCCATTCCTTCATTCTTTCTGGGGTTATTTCTCCACTGATTTCCAATAGCATAGTGGGTATGTACTGACCTGGGGAGTTCCTCTTTCAGTATTCTATCATTTTGCCTTTTCATAGTGTTCATGGGTTTCTCAAGGCAAGAATACTGAAGTAGTTTGCCATTCCCTTCTCCAGTGGACCACATTCTGTCAGACCTCTCCACAATGACCCACCCATCTTGGGTTCCCCCGCATGCATGGCTTAGTTTCATTGAAATGGCACCCCACTCCGGTACTCTTGCCTGGAAAATCCCATGGATGGAGGAGCCTGGTGAGCTACAGTCCATGGGGTTGCTATGAGCGACTTCACTTTCATTTTTCACTTTCATGCCTTGGAGAAGGAAATGGCAGCCCACTCCAGTGTTCTTGCCTGGAGAATCTCAGCGAAGGAGAAGCCTGGTGGGCTGCCATCTATGGAGTCACACAGAATCAGACATGATTGAAATGACTTAGCTTAGCTTAGTGTGATTAGTTTGAGTAGTTTTCTGTGAGTATGATTTCAGTGTGTCTGTCCTCTGATGCCCTCTTGCAACACCTATCATCTTACTTGTGTTTCTCTTACCTTGGGCGTGGGGTATCTCTTCACGGCTGCTCCAGCAAAGCGCAGTCGCTTCTCCTTACCTTAGATGAGGGGTATCTCCTCACTGCTGCCCTTCCTGACCTTCAATGTGGGATAGCTCCTCTAGGCCCTCCTGTGCCTGTGCAGCCACCACTCCTTAGACTTGGGGTGGCTCCTCCCAGCTGCACTTAGTGCTCCAATTGCAGCCACCTGCACTTAACCCTCTCCAGAATTTACTATTTGTAGAGTTTTTGATGGAGGCCATCTTGATCAGCATGTCATGATACCACGTTTGGGTTTGATTTGCTTTTCTCTAATAATGAGTGATGTTGAGTGTTGAGCATCTTTTCATGTGTTTACTAGCCACCTGTATATCTTTGGAGAAATGGCTTTTAGGTCTTTTCCTCACTTTTTGACTGGACTGTTCATCTTTCTAGTAGTGAGTTGCATATGACACAGGATTGCCCTGCTGGGCATACACACTGAGGAAACCAGAATTGAAAGAAACTCATGTACCCCAATGTTCATTGCAGCACTATTTATAATACCTAGGACATGGAAGAAACCTAGATGTCCATTGGAAAATGAATGGATAAGGAAGTTTTACATATACACTATGGAATATATCTCAGTTTAGAAAGGAACACACTGGAGTCAGTTCTAATGAGGTGGATAAAATTGGAGCCTAATATACAGAGTGAAGTAAGTCAGAAAGTGAAACACCAGTACTGTATGTTAATGCATATATATGGAATTTAGAAAGATGATAATGACAATCTTATGTGCAAAGCAGCAAAAGAGACACAGATGTAAAGAAAAGACTTTTAGATTGTAGGAGAAGGCAAGGGTGGGATGATTTGAGAAAATAGCATTGAAAAAGGTATATTACCATATGTAAAACAGACAATCAGTGAAAGTTTGATACATGAACCAGGGCACTCAAAGCTGGTGCTCTGGGACAAGCCAGAACATTGGAGTGGAGAGGGAGGTGGTTGGGAGGTTCAAGATAGGATGGGGGAAGCATGTGCACCCATGGCTGATTCATGTTGATGTATGGCAAAAAAAAAAAAAACACAATATTGCAAAATAATTATCCCCCAATAGAAATAAATTAATTAAAAAATGTCTTCATAGGCCATGCATGCATATACTTTGGAAAATCAGTTTAATATGTTTCTAAACTTCAAGTTTTTTTTTTTTTTTTTTTTTTTTAAGTTTTACATGCTGGTTTCTTTTTTGCCTTTTCATACTGTTCATGAGGTTCTCACTCTCAAGGAAAGAAACTGACATGATCTGTCATTCCCTCCTCCAGGGGACAACCTTTTGTCAGAACTCTCCACGTTGACCTGTCTGTCTTGGGTTGGCCTTACACAGCATGGCTCATAGTTTCATTGAGTTAGACAAGGCTGTGACCCATGTGATCAGTTTAATTAGTTTTCTGTGATTGTGATTTTCATTCTCTCTGCCTTCTGATGGTCAAGGACAGAGGCTTGTGGCAGCTTCCTGATGGGAGGAACTGGCTAATCTGGGTCTTGCCAACAAAGGTCAATAGTCAAAGCTGTTTTTTTCTAGTAGTCATGTGAGAGTTGGACCATAAAGGAAGTTAAATGTCAATAAATTGATCCTTTGAACTGCGGTGTTGGAGAAGACTCTTGAGAGTCTCTTGGACAGCAAGGAGATCAAACCAGTCAATCCTAAAGGAAATCAGGCATGAATATTCATTGGAAGGACTGATGCTGAACCTGAAGCTCCAATATTTTGGCCACTTGATGTAAAGAACTGACTCATTTGGAAAGATCCTGATGGTGGGAAAGATTGAAGGCAGCAGTACAAGGGGAAAACAGAGGATGAGGTGGTGGGTTGGCATCACCAACATGATGACATGAATTTGAGCAAATTGGGAGACAGTGGACGACAGTTTCCTGCCATGCTGCAGTCCATGGGGGTCATAAAGAGTCAGACACGACTGAGTGACTGAACTGAGCTGAACTGATGTGGGTTTCTCAATCACTTGAAATCTATTTTGATATATTTTCCCCTATATGAACAACATCTTGATTTATAAATAGATTGTGATGTGTACATCATTAATATATGGACCCTCTTCCCTCTAATTGCAGAACAAAACTCACTGTATCTCTTCTTCATACCATAAAGAGGGAAAAAAACACTCACACACAGGCTATTTTAACATCCTGTACTTCTTTAGTAGATGCTAATAATTGGAAAAAATCACCAGAAATATTTTTATATCTATATAAAAGTATTCATTCATCATCTAAGTAGTTCTCCTACCAGTGCACATGTAAGGGTAAAATCACCTAGTTTAGGAGCTGGAAAAGATTAACTGGATTAGTAATTCATGTGCATTAAATTCATGAAACTTCACGGTGGTTTTAGATGGTATTTAAAGTTTTAACAAACTTTCGTGTTTTTTTTTTTTTAATTTTGTATTGATTTCTAGTAAGAATTTTGTTCCTTTGTAGGTGTTTTTACTCAGATTACACCTTAGTTCAAATATTCAATAGTAGTAGTGAAAGTCATTCAGTCGTGTCTGACTCTTTGTGACCCCATGGGCTGTACAGTCCATGGAATTCTCCAGGCCAGAATACTGGAGTGGGTAGCTTTTCCCTTCTCCAGGGGATCTTCTCAACCCGGGGATCAAACCGATGTTTCTCACATTGCAGGCAGATTCTTTTCCAGCTGAGCCACAAGGGAAGCCCTTGTGGATCAAATAGGTCAACTATTCAACATATTAGTTAAAACAATCATATATACAGCCACTGACTGTATATATAGCATTTTTAGTGTTAAAATGCGTAGCTATTATAGGCTTGCATTTTTAATTCATTTTTAAATTATGTGCTTTCCATCTAATTACCTCTCAGTGAAACATAATTTTGATGGAAAACATTTTAATATAATTTAGAAATTCTCTCAGCTTTGCAGGGAAAATATGTGCATAGATGTTAAGTGCACATTTAAAATTGGTGGTGCTTAACTAAATCTGACAATGGGGATCTGTTTTAAGTGTGCCCATTGTCATTATTTAAAGTTCTGTACATTTGGTATTTACTAAATGAGCACATGCCCGTCACAGCTTGAGTGCTTCCTGTGAGTGGTGCCTGAGTACCTGCTGATAAAGCTTTGGTAGCATTTCAGTGCCTAATAGAGGTTTGGGGTACAGAGACTATGAAGTGTCTTAATGAATCAGGAGATTTTTAAAAATAGCATTGATGCCAAGCTTTATATCTGTGAGGTGATTTGCATTTTCATTTTCAAAGAAGAGAATTTGAACCCTAGAGTGGTCAAATGAACCATGAATGACTACTTCAGTAAGTGAATAGAGAGTAAAGTATATTTTCCAGCACACCATTTACATAGACACATTTCTAAAGGAACAAATTCAATGAGGTAATAAACATCAAAATGTTCCTGTATTCAGCAGTTTTATCAAAAATAGATCAAATAATTCTGGATCAAAACAAATGCTTTCTTGAAGGTAGATATCATTAAGTAGCAACTGCTCTGAGTTGGCAAGATCAATTTCTTATCTGTTGAGTTAGCTAACAAATACCATGCATTTCTTTTTGGTAATTATGCATTGCTTGTTTCATTTAGATCTATATTGAGTTCCTTCAGGGAAGGAAGGGGCAGTGGCTTATTAATCTCATGCTTCCCTGGTGGCTCAGAGGATAAAGCATCTCACTGCAATGCGGGTTCAATCCCTGGGTCAGGAAGATCCCCTGGAGAAGGAAATGACAACCCACTCCAGTACTCCTGCCTGGAAAATCCACGGATGGAGAAGTCTAGTAGACTACAGTCCATGGGGCTGCAAAGTGTCGAACACTACTGAACAACTTTATTTTCACATGAAGTGCCTCTACATAATAGATTATTACACTTATTTGTTGTATATATCTTGATATAATTAGATAATCTGAAAGAAATTCATCTATGGTGAAAAAAAATCAATGGATGTGAAACTTGGATAATTAGAATCCCATGTTAGTCAGTCAATTGTGTCCAACTCTTTCAAGACCCCATTGACTGTAGCCCACCAGACTCAACCATCCATGGGATTCTCCAGGCAAGAATACTGGAGTGGGTTGACATTTTCTTCTCCAGAGGATCTTCCTGATCCAGGGATTGAAACCAGGTCACCTGCATTGTAGGCAAATTTTTTACCACTGGGCCACCTAGGAAGTGCTAATTTGGAATCCCTCAGATATGGGAGTATTAAGTTGTCAGAGTATTAATATCCCCTAGATAATGACCTTGAAAGCACTAAGAACTATGGGTGGGTACCTTCTTTGAACTCTTTGATAATCAAGGTCATTTGTAGGGGTAGAGGAATGAAATGGGTCTCCTCCTTACAAAAACAAATGTGTTCTTTTAAATGATCCCCAGTCTAAAAGTCATAGATGGTAACATCTATTTTTTTCTTCCCATTACCTGGCTATATACATGTGCCTTGTTAATAACTGCAGTTAGATACAGGGGCTTGCCTGGTGGTTCAGTGGTAAAAAAAGGAGACACAGGTTCGATTCCTGGGTCAGGAAGATTATCCTGGAGAAAGAGATGGCAACCCATTCCAGTATTCTTGCCTGGGAAGTCCCATGGATAGAGGAGCCTGGTGGTCTACAGTCCATGAAATTGTGAAGGTTAGACTTAGCAACTAAATCACCCCCACAGGTAGACACCAGTACAATTTTTTGTTGCTAAGTCTCAGCCAAATATAGTTAGATGCCAAGTTGTTTCCTCTTGATGAGAAATAAAAGAGAATATTGAGAAAAAAAATTTAGAGAGAATAAAAATGTATAGCCTTAAAATTTAATTTTTAGGTATTGAATAATACATATTGAGAACCAACATTGTTTAGACAGTTAAATGAAGGCATAATCTGGTGTTATTGTGAAGTTGCCTAGATAATATATTTAGAATTTCTTTTAAACCATCTACTTCTAAAGGAAAGGACTTCCCTGGTAGTTCAGCTGGTAAAGGATCTACCTGCAGTTCAAGAGACCCTGGTAGATTCTTGGCTCAGGAAGATCTGCTGGAGAAGGGATAGGTTCCCACTACAGTGCTCTTGGTCTTCACTGGTGGCTCCGCTGATAAAGAATTTCCCCCCATAGCAGGAGACCTGGGTTTGATTCTTATGTTGGGAAGATCCCCTAGAGCATGGAACAGCTATCACTTCCAGTATTCTGGCTTGAAGAATTCCATGGAATGTATGGTGCATGGGGTCACAAAGAGTTGCATAGGACTGAGTGACTTTCACTTTTCTAAAAGAAAGTGCATTTGTATCTTTCTGTGTATGTGGCATGGTTTGGGCTTGCCCTTGAATGAGAAGTCTACTCTGAATTTTGAAGGTCCAGAATTTTGTGAAGCAGATTTCCCAAGAAAATCTATATTCTGTAATTCCTGCTTAAAGCAACTCAAATGTACAAAGAATTGAGTTCTATGAGATAATTCATTGGTAATGGTAGAAGCTATTTCAAATCCTGAAAGATGATGCTGTGAAAGTGCTGCACTCAATATGCCAGTAAATTGGGAAAACTCAGCAGTGGCCACAGGACTGGAAAAGGTCAGTTGTCATTCCAATCTCAAAGAAAGGCAATGCTCAAGAATGCTCAAACTACTGCACAGTTGCAACTGCACAATTGCACTCATCTCATATGCCAGTAAAATTATGCTCAAAATTCTTCAAGCCAGGCTTCAGCAATATGTGAACTGTGAATTTCCAGATGTTCAAGCTGGTTTTAGAAAAGGCAGAAGAACCAGAGATTAAATGGCCAATATCTGCTGGGTCATGAAAAAAGCAAGAGAGTTCCAGAAAAACATCTATTTCTGCTTTATTGACTATGCTAAAGCCTTTGATTTTGTGGATCATGAGAAACGGGAAAATTCTGAAAGAGATAACAATAGCAGACCACCTGACCTGCCTCTTCAGAAACCTATATGCAGATCAGGAAGCAACAGATAGAACTGGACATGGAACAACAAACTTGTTCCCAATAGGAAAAGGAGTACATCAAAGCTGTATATTGTCACCCTGCTTATTTAACTTCTATGCCTGGTGGCTCAGAGGTTAAAGCGTCTGCCTGGACTGCGGGAGATCTGGGTTTGATCCCTGGGTCAGGAAGATCCCCTGGAGAAAGAAATGGCAACCCACTCCAGTACTCTTGCCTGGAGAATCCCATGGAGGGAGGAGCCTGGTAGGCTACAGTCCATGGGGTCGCAGAGTCGGACAAGACTAAGCGACTTCACTTTCACTTTCATGCAGAGTACATCATGAGAAACGCTGGGCTGGAAGAAGCACAAGTTGGAATCAAATTATGGGGAAAAAATGTCAATAAACTCAGATAAGCAGATGACACCATCATTATAGCAGAAAGTGAAGAGGAGCTAAAAAGCCTCTTGATGAAAGTGAAAGAGGAGAGTGAAAAAGTTGACTTAAAGTGCAACATTCAGAAAACTAAGATCATGGCATCTGGCCCCATCACTTCATGGGAAATAGATGTGGAAGCAGTGTCAGACTGTATTTTTTGGGCTCCAAAATTACTGCAGATGGTGATTGCAGCCATGAAATTAAAAGACACTTACTCCTTGGATTCACCTGGCTCGGACAGTAAAGCATCTGCCTACACTATGGGAGACTTGGGTTTTGATTCCTGGGTGGGGAAGATCCTCTGGAGAATGCAATGACACCTCACTCCAGTACTCTTGCTTGGAAAATCCCAAGGACTGAGGAGCCTGGTAGGTCACAGTCCATGGGGTTGCAAAGAGTCGGACAATACTGAGTGACTTCACTTCACTTCTTCACTCCTTGGAAGGAAAATTATGACCAACCTAGATAGCATATTCAAAAGCTATGCAAGAGACATGACTCTTGCATATAGCATATTCAAGAGACATGACTTTGCCAACAATGGTCCATCTAGTCAAGGGTATGTTTTTTTCCAGTAGTCATGCATGGATGTGAGAGTTGGACTGTGAAGAAAGGTGAACGCTGAAGAATTGATGCTTTTGAACTAAGGTATTGGAGAAGACTCTTGAACATCCCTTGGACCACAAGGAAATCCAACCAGTCCATTCTAAGGAGATCAGTCCAGGGGGTTCATCGGAAGGACTGATGCTAAAGCTGAAATTCCAATACTTTGGCCACCTCATGCGAAGAGTTGACTCATTGGAAAAGACTCTGATGCTGAGAGGGTTTGGGGGCAGGAGAAGAAGGGGATAACAGAGGATGAGATGGCTGGATGGCATCACAGACTCGATGGACATGAGTTTGAGTGAACTCCAGGAGTCAGTGAGGAACAGGGAGGCCTGGTGTGCTGCGATTCATAGTGTTGCAAAGAGTCGGACATGATTGAGTAAATGAACTGAATTAAACTGAATGGTAGAAGACTCCTTTATGTTTAAAATGGTTTTTTTAGTATTAAATTTTCCTGGAATATGGTTGGTATAAAAATTTGTGTTAGTTTCTGCTGTATAACAAAGTGAATCATATATATATAGTCTATTTTATTTTTCTATATAGGTCATTCCAGAGTACTGAGCAGATTTCCAAATCTATACAATAGATCCCAATTGATACAATATATTGTATACAGAATACAATCTATACAATAGCTATCTATTTTACCCATAGTAATGTGCATTTTCAATCCCAATTTCCCATTTTACCCCTCCCACCTACCCCTGCTGGTACCATAAGTTTATTTTCTACATCTGCGACTGTATTTCTGTTTTGTAAATAAGTTCATTTGTACCACTTAAAAATCATATCATATGATGTTTGTCTGACTTACTTTACTTAGTATGATAATCCTTAGGCCCATCCATGTTGCTACAAACAGCATTATTATTCACTTTTATGGCTGAGTAATATTCCATTTTATATAACAGCACATCTTTCTTACCCATTCATCCACTGATGTGCTTTTAGGTTGTTTCCATATCCTGCAAATTGCAAATAGTGTACAATGAACACTTGGAAGCATGTATCTTTTTGAAATATGGTTTCCTCTTGATATATGCCTAGGAGTGGGATTGTTGGATCATATGGTAGCTTTTTAGTTTTTAAAGGAATAACAATACCATTTTCCATAGTGATGGTGAAGAATTTTTCCCATTTCCCCAAACCCTCTTCAGCATTTATTATTTGTAGATTTTAAAAAATTTATGTATTTTTAATTGAAAGATAATTGCTTTACAGAATTTTGCTGTTTTCTGTCAAACCTCAGCATGAATCAGCCATAGGTCTACATATATCCCATCCCTTTGAACCTCCCTTGCATCTCCCTCCCCATCCTACCCCTCTAGCTTGACTCAGAGTCCCTGTTTGAGTTTTCTGAGCCATACGGCAAACTCCTGTTGGGTATTTATTTTATATATGGTAATGTAAGTTTCCATGTTACTCTTTCCATACATCTCACCATCTCCTCCCCTCTCCCTATGTCCATAAGTCTATTCTCTATGTCTGTTTCTCCATTCAGTTCAGTCGTGTCTGACTCTTTGTGATACATCTCACCATCTCCTCCCCTCTCCCTATGTCCATAAGTCTATTCTCTATGTCTGTTTCTCCATTCAGTTCAGTCGTGTCTGACTCTTTGTGACCCCACGGACTGGAATACTCCAGGCTTCCCTGTTCATCACCGACTCGCAGAGCCTGCTCAAACTAATGTTCATCAAGTTGTTGATACCATCCAACTATCTCATGCTCCGTAGTACCTTCTCCTCCTGCCTTCAATCTTTCCTGGCATCAGGGTCTGTTCAAATGAGTCAGTTCTTCACATCAGGTGACCAAAGTATTGGAGTTTCAGCTTCAGCATCAGTCTCTCCAATTATATTCAGGACTGATTTCCTTTAGGATGGACTGGATTGGTCTCCTTGCTGTCTAAGGGACTCTCAAGAGTCTTCTCCAACACCACAGTTCAAAAGCATCAATTCTTTGGTGCTGAGCTTTCTTTATACTCCAACTCTCACATCAATACATGACTACTAGAAAAACCATAGCTTTGACTAGACAATCCTTTGTTGGAAAAGTAATGTCTCTGCTTTTTCATATGCTGTCTAGGTTGGTCATAACTTTTCTTCCAAAGAGCAAGTGTCTTTTAATGTCATGGCTGTGGACACCATCTGCAGTGATTTTGGAGCCCCCAAAATAGTCTATCACTGTTTCCATTGTTTCCCCATCTATTTGCCCTAAAGTGATGGGACCAGATGCCATGATCTTACTTTTCTGAATGTTGAGCTTTAAGCCAACTTTTTCACTGTCCATTGCTGCCTTGTAAATAAATTCTTCAGTGCCATTTTTCTAGATTCTTGTATATATGTGCTAGAATACGATATTTATCCTTCTCCTCTGATTTACTTCACTCTGTATGATAGTTTCTCAGTTAATCCACCTCATTAGAACTGACTCAAATGATTTCCTTTTTATGGCTGGGTAATAACTCTTTGTGTATATGTACCACACTTTTTTTAATCCAGTCATCTGTTGATGGACGTCTAGGTTGCTACGATGTTCTAGCTATCGTAAATACTTCCACAATACTGAATGGAACACATGTGTCTTTTCATTAAAAATATATATATATATTTATTTTAATTGAAGGCTAATTGTTTTACAATATTGTAGTGATTTGTCATGCATTGACATGAATCAGCATGGCTGTACATGTGTTCCCCATCCTGAACCTCCCTCTCACCTCCCTCCACATCCCATCCCTCTGAGTCATTCCAGTGCACTAGCCCTGAGCACTCTGTCTCATGACTGAACCTGGACTGGCGATCTGTTTCACATATAATAATATACATGTTTCAATGCTACTCTCTCAAATCATCCCACCCTCACCTTCTCCCACAGAGTCCAAAAGACTGATCTATATGTCTGTGCCTCTTTTGCTGTCTTGCATGTAGGGTTATCATTTCCATCTTCCTAAGTTCAATATATATGCATTTGTATACCATATTGGTGTTTTTCTTTCTGGTTTACTTCACTCTGTATAAGAGGCTCCAGTTTCATCCACCTCATGAGAACTGATCCAAATGTATTCTTTTAATGGCTGAGTAATATTCCATTGTGTATATGTACCACAGCTTTCTTACCCATTAGTCTGCTGATGGACATCTAGGTTGCTTTCATGTCCTAGCTATCATAAACAGTGCTGTGATGAACATTGGGGTATACATGTCTCTTTCAATTCTGGTTTCCTTGGTGTGTATGCCCAGTAATGAGATTGCTGTGTCATATGGCAGTTCTATTTTCAGTTTTTAAAGGAATCTCCATACTGTTCTCCATAGTGGCTGTACTAGTTTGCAGTTTCACTAGCAGTGTAAGAGGGTCCCCTTTTCTTCACACCCTCTCCAACATTTATTGCTTGTAGACTTTTGAGTAGCAGCCATTCTATCTGGCATGAAATGATACCTCATTGTGATTTTGATTTACATTTCTCTGATAATAAGTGCTATTGAGCATCTTTTCATGTGTTTGTTAGCCATCTGTATACCTCCTTTGGAGAAATGTCTATTTAGTTCTTTGACCAGTTTTTTGATTGGGTCATTTATTTTTCTGGAATTGAGCTGCAGGAGTTGCTTGTATGCTTTTGAGATTAATTCTTTGTCCATTGCTTTGTTTGCTATGATTTTTTCCAATTCTCAAGGCTGTCTTTTCACCTTGCTTATAACTTCCTTCTGTTTTGCAAAAGCTTTTAAGTTTAATTAGGTCTCATTTGTTTATTTTTTTCTTTTATTTTTATTGCTCTGGGTGGTGGATCATAGAGGATCCTGCTGTGATTTATGTCAGAGAGTGTTTTGCCTATGTTTTCCTCTATAAGTTTTATAGTTTCTGATCTTACATTTAGATCTTTAATACATTTTGTGTTTATTTTTGTATATGGTATTAGAAAGTGTTCTAGTTTCATTCTTTTACAAGTGGTTGACCAGTTTCCCCAGCATCACTTGTTATAGAGATGCTCTTTACTCCATTGTATATTTTTGCCTCTTTTGTAAAAGATATGGTGTCCATAGGTGAGTGTATTTAATCTCTGGGCTTTCTATTTTGTTCCATTAATCTATATTTCTGTCTTTGTGCCAGTACCATACTGTCTTGAGGACTGTAGCTTTGTAGGATAGCCTGAAGTCAGGCAGGTTAATTCCTCCAGTTTCACTCTTCTTTCTCAAGATTGTTTTGGCCATTTGAGGTCTTTTGTATTTCCATACAAATTGTGAAATTATTTGTTCTAGCTCTGTGAAAAATACCCTTGGTAGCTTGAAAGGGAATGCATTGAATCTATAGATTGCTTTAGGTAGTATACTTATTTTCACTTTATTGATTATCCCAATCTATGAACATGGTATATTTCTCCATTTATTTGTGTCTTTTTGATATATTTCACCAGTGTTTTATAGTTTGTATATATACGTCTTTTGTTTCTTTAGGTAGATATATTCCTAAATATTTTATTCTTTTCATTGCAATGGTGAATGGAATTGTTTCCTTAGTTTCTGTTTTCTCATTGTTAATGTATAGGAATGCAAGGGATTTCTCTGTGTTAATTTTGTATCCCCTGCAACTTTAGTATATTCATGTATTAGCTCTAGTAATTTTCTGGTGGAGTCTTTAGGGTTTTCTATGTAGAGGATCATGTCATCTGCAGACAGTGAGAGTAGTGGGATTTCTGGGTCATATGGTGGCTTTATTCCTAGGAATCTTCATAACGTGTTCCAGAGTTAATTTACATTCCCACCAACAGTGCAAGAGTATTCCATTTTCTCCCAACCCCTTCCAGCATTTATTGTTTGTATAATTTTTGGTGATGGCCATTCTAACCAGTGTGAGGTGATTTCTCCTTGTAGTTATGATTTGCATTTCTCTTATAATGACTGGGGCTTCCCTGGTGGTTCAGAGGTTAAAGCGTCTGTCTGCAATGTGAGAGACCTGGGTTCAATCCTGGGTCAGGAAGATCCCCTGGAGAAGGAAATGGCAACCCACTCCAGTATTCTTGTCTGGAGAATCCCATGGATGGAGGAGTCTGGTGGGCTACAGTCCACGGGGTTGAAAGAGTAGGACACGACTCAGCGAGAAACTTAACTTATAATGAGTGGTGTTGAGCATCTTTTCATGTATTTATTAGACATCTGTAATGTCTGTTTAGGCCTTTTTTTCCCACTTTTTATTGGATTGTTTGTTTTTCTGGTGTTGAGTTGTATGAGCTGCTTGTCTATTTTGACAATTAATCCTTTGTCAATTGTTTCATTTGCTATTATTTTTTCTCATTCTGTGGGTTGTCTTTTCACCTTGCTTAGAGTTTCCTTTGCTGTGCAAAAGCTTTTAAGTTTAATCAGATGCCACTTGTTTACTTTTGTTTTTATATCTGTTGCTCTAGGAGATGAGTCGTAGAGGATCTTGCTTTGATTTCTGTCATCAAGAGTTCTGCCTATGTTTTCTTCTAAGAGCTTTATAGTTTCTGGTCTTACATTTTGGTTAATCCATTTTGAGTTTATCTTTATGTATGGTGTTAGGAAGTGTTCTAATTTTACTCTTTCACATGTAGTTGTCCAGTTTCACCAGAACATTTATTAAAGAGTCTGTCTTTGCCCCATTGTATATTCTTGCCTCCTTTGTTCAAAACAAAGTACCCATACGTGCATGGATTGATTTCTAGGCTTTCTATCTTGTTCCATTTGTCTACATTTCTGTTTTTGTGCCAGTATAATCTGAAGTCAGGAAGGTTGATTCCTTCAGGTCCATTCTTCCTTTTCAAGACTGCTTTGGCTATCCAGGGTCTTCTGTGTTTCCGTATGGATTGTGAAATTTTTTGTTCTAGTTCTGTGGAAAATGCCATTGGTAATTTGATGGGGATTGCATTAAATCTGTATATTATGTTTGGTACCATAGTCATTTTCACAATATTGATTCTGCCTATCTAGGAACATGGATTATCTCTCCATCTATTTATGTCATCTTTGATTTCTTTCATTAATGTCTCAATTTTCTGTGTACAGTTCTTTTGTCTCATTAGGTAAGTTTATTGCTAGATATTTAACTCTTTGTTGCAATGGTGATTGGGATTGATTCCTTAATTTCTATTTCTGATTTTTCATTATTAGTATATAGAAATGCAAGTGATGTCCTGTAGTGGATTTGTATCCTGCAACTTTGCTAAATTCACTTATTAGCCTCTGGTAATTTTCTGATAGTATCTTTAGGGCTTTATATGTACAGTATCATGTCATCTAAAACAGAGAGAGATTTATTTCTTTTCCAATCTGGATTCCTTTTATTTCTTTTTCTTCTCTGATTGCTGTACCTAGGACTTCCAGAACTATGTTGAATAATAATGGTGGGAGTGGAGTGGACACCCTTTTCTTGCTCCTGATCTTAGAGGGAATGCTTTCAGCTGTTCATTGTTGAGAATAATGGTTGCTGTGGGCTTATCATATGTGACCCTTATCTTTTGAGATAAGTTCCTTCTATACTCATTTTTTGAAGAGTTTTAATCAAAAATGAGGGCTGAATTTTGTCAAAGACTTTTTCTACATCTACTGAGGTCATCATATAGTTTTTATCCTTCACTTTGTTAATATGGTGTATCACACTGATTAGTTTGCATATATTGAAGAATTCTTGCATCCTTGGAATAAACCCAAATTGATCATGATGTATGAACTTTTAGATATGTTTCTGTATTCTTTTGCTAAAATTTTGTTGAGCATTTTTGCATCTATGTTCATCAGTGATATTGGCCAGTAGTTTTCTTTTCTTTGTGTTGCTTCTTTTTGGTTTTGGTATCAGGATGGCGGGGGCCTCATAGAATGAGTTTGAAAGTGTTCCTTCCTCTGAAACTTTTTGAGAGTTTTAGAAGGATAGACATTAACTTTTCTCTAAATGGCTGATAGAATTCTCCTGTGAAGCCATCTTGTCCTGGGCTTTTGTTTTGGGGGAGATTTTTGATCACAGCTTCAATTTTAGTGCTTGTAATTGGGTTGTTCATAATTTCTATATCTACCTGGTTCACTCTTGAAAGACTGAAATTTTCTAAGAATCTGTCCATTCTTCCAGGTTATCCATTTTATTGCTATATAGCTGTTCATAAGGGTTTCTTTTGATAATGGCCATTCTGGATAGTGTGAAGTGATACTCCATTTTAGTTTTGAATTGCATTTCTCTGACAGTTGGTCATGTTGAGCATCTTTTCCTATGAGCATCTTTTCATGAGATTTTGGCCATCTGTATTTCTTCTTTGGATAAAACCAGAGAGTTACCTGTAAGATAATGAAATTAGAACCTTCTATAATGCCATACAAAAAATAAAATCAGGATGGATTAAAGACTTAAATATAAGGTCATTGGAGAAAGCAATGGCAACCCACTCCAGTACTCTTGGAAAATCCTATGGGTGGAGGAGCTTGGTAGGCTGCAGTCCACAGGGTCGCTGAGGGTCAGACACGACTGAATGACTTCACTTTCAGTTTTCACTTTCATGCATTGGAGGAGTAAATGGTAACCCACTCCAGTGCTCTTGCCTGGAGAATCTCAGGGACGGGGGAAGCCTGGTGGGCTGCTTTCTATGGAGTTGCACAGAGTCAGACATGACTGCAGCAACTTAGCAGCAGCAGCATAAGGTCATATACTGTAAAACTTTTAGATGAAAATATAGGCAGAGCATTCTCTGACACAAATTGTAACAAGATCTTTTGATCCATTCCCTAGAGTAATGGAAATAAAAACAAAAATAGACAAATGGGACATAATTAAGTTTAAAAACCTTTGCACAGCAAAAGATACCATAAACAGAATGAAAAAGCAAACCACAGAATGCAATAAAATATCAATATTTGCAAACAAAGTAACTGATAAGGGATTAATCTCCAAAATATACAAACAGCTTAATACAAACAACAACAACAAGAACAACTTTCAAAAAAGACACTAAGGAATCTGAGTATTTCTACTAGTAGAAACTTAGTGTTTACTAAATGTCAGGAAGTGTGCTTGATTATGGACACCAAGACAATCCCTTTCACTCAAAAGCACCCTTCATTTCTAAAGCATTTTCCCTTTTCAGATTCATGAAAAATAATAATATGATGTTCTGGTGGAATTGAAACTGAGTTTCCTAAAGTATGAAGGTAATCTGAAGATTTGAAGGATCTATATACTGATGGACTATTGTAATCAGCTATGGAATGCATCTTTATATAAATAGATATTCAAAAATATCAGATATATATTTTTACTGAGATAATTGAAATAAATAGAAACAGGATTCTCTCAATCTTTTTAGCTATGCTCAAATAGATATATTTTAACTGTGGTTGCATCAATATTATTTCTTATTACTATTCATTTCGCAATCTTTCTCAAAATAGCACTTCAGTTCAGTCACTCAGTTGTGTCTGACTCTTTGCAACCCTATGAACTGCAACAGGCCAGGATTCCTGTCCATCACCAATTCCTAGAGTTTACTCAAACTCATGTCCATTGAATTGGTGATGCCATCTAACGATCTCATCCTCTGTCATCCCCTTCTCCTCCCACCTTCAGTCTTTCCCAGCATCAGGAACTTTTTAAATGAGTCAGTTCTTCTCATCAGGTGGCCAAAGTACTGGATTTTCAGCTTCAGAGTCAGTCCTTCTAATGAATATTCAGGACTGATTTCCTTTAGGATGAACTGGTTGGATTTCATTGATGTCCAAGGGAAACATAACTTGAAATTTATTTTAAAAAGTTTAAATTGTAGCTACTATCGTCACCTGAAGAGTTTCTAAAATCAGCAACAAATTATAACCTAGGAAATCTGATTCCATTATAGGAACAGAAAATCCTCTGTGGCATGTGCAACTTGCCTGAATGATTGCTCCTGTTTAATCTTGGGATTCATTTTATCTTTCAGGTTTTAAAGCTTTGCTCACTTACTTATGTCCATGAACAGTATGAAAAGGCAAGATGATAGGACACTGAAAAATGAACTCCCCAGGTCAGTAGGTGCCCAATATGCTACTGGAGATCAGTGGATAAATAATCCAGAAAGAATGAAAAGAAGCGCCAAAGCAAAAGCAACACCAAGCAAAGTCCAATGCTGTGACAAGCAATATTGCATAGGAACCTGGAATTTTAGGTCCATGAATCAGGGCAAATTGGAAGTGGTCAAACAGGAGATGGCAAGAGTGAACGTCGACATTCTAGGAATCAGCAAACTAAAATGGATTGCAATGGGTGAATTTAACTCAGATGACCATTATATCTACTACCATGGGAAAGAATCCCTTAGAAGAAATGGAATAGCCATCATAGCCAACAAAAGAGACTGAAATGCAGTACTTGGATGCAATCGCTGTTCATTTCCAAGGCAAACCATTCAATATCATGGTAACCCAAGGCTATGCCCTGACTGGTAATGCTGAAGAAGCTGAACTTGAATAGTTCTAGGAAGACATACAAGACCTTCTAGAACTAACACCCCCAAAAGATGTCCGTTTCATTATAAGGGACTGGAATGCAAAAGTAGGAAGTTGAGAAACACCTGGAATAACAGGAAAATTTGTCCTTGGAGTACAGAATGAAGCAGGGCAAAGTCTAGTAGGGTTTTGGCAAGAGAACACACTGGTCATAGAAAATACTCTCTTCCAACAACACAAGAGAAGACTCTACACATGGACATCATCAGATGGTCAACACCGAAATCAGATTGATTATATTCATTGCAGCCAAAGATGGAGAAGCTCTATATAGTCAGCAAAAACAAGACCAGGAGCTGAATGTGGATCAGATCATGAACTCCTTGTTGTGAAATTCAGATCTAAACAGAAGAAAGTGGGGGAAAATCACTAGACATTCAAGTATGGCCTAAATAAAATCCCTTACAATTATACAGTGGAAGTGTGAAATAGATTCAAGGGATTCGATCTTTTAATCCTGATCAGTGTTACTGATCAGGGGCATACGCATTTCGTTTTTTTTCTTTCTTTTTTTTTTTTTTTGAGTTTTTTGAAGTATAATGGACATACAACACTGTTAGCTTCTCTTACACATCATAGTGGTTTGATGTTTTATGTACATGCAAAATAGTCACCACCGTAAGTATACTTACTATGTGTCACCATAGAAAGGTATACCCTGCTGTATATTCACAAACTGAGCTGGTGTTATTTAGTCATCCAGTCATATCCAGCTCTTTTTGCAACCCCATGGACTGCAGTCCAGTGGGCTCCTCTGCCCATAGGGTTTTGCAAGCAAGAGTACTGCACTGGGTTGTCATTTCTTTCTTGAGGAGAGCTTCCTGACCCAGGGATCAAGCCCACATCCCCTGCATTCACAGGTGGATTCTTTACCACTGAAACACTAAGGAAGTCCCATACATGGAACTACTTTCTCATAAATACAGAATGAATTAAATACTATTTGTAAGACCTGCAATTATAAATCTTCTAGAAGAAAACACAGGTAGTATGCTCTTTGACATGGCCTTAATTTTTTGAATATGTTTCCTCAGGCAAGGGATACAATAAATAAATAAACAGGACTACCTCAAACTAAAAAAAAAAAAAATTTCAGAGTGAAGGAAACTATCAACAAAACAAAAAGACTGGTTATTGAGTGGGAGAAGATATTTGCAAACTAAGTGTAAGATAAAAAAATGTGAAAAAAAAACTCTTACAACTCATCCAAAGGAGGGGGAAAAAGAAACAATTAAGAACCAGACAGATAATATAAACATATATATATATATATTTTTTCAAAAGAAAACCTACAGCTGGACAACAGGCACATGAAAAGATGCTCAATATTACTAATAATCAGGGGTATGCAAATCTAAACCACAATGAAATACCAATTCACCTCTGTCAGAATGGCTATTGTCTAAAAGACAAGTGTTACGGAGAATGCAGAGAAAAGGTAACCTGAGAATGCTGTTCGTGGGAATGTAGACTGATGTAGTCATTATGAAAAACAGAATAGAGATTCCTCAAAATTTTAAAAATAGAGTTACCATAAAAATCAGAAACTCTACTTCTGGGTATGGAGAAAATGAAAACATAAATTTGAAAATACATATGTATCCCTATGTTCAATGCAGCATTATTTACTGAAGCCATGATGTGGAAGCAATCTATGTGTCTATCAATAAATGAATGAATAAAGAAGATTTGACACATGCATACAATGGAATTGTATTCATCCATATAGTTAAAGGTTCTAATATCTCAACAACATGAATAGACCTAGAGGGTATTATGCCAAGCAAAATAAATCCAACAGAGGAAAAACAAATACTGTATGGCTTCACTTATATATGCATTATAAAAACAACAAAGAAATGAACAAACGTAACAAATCATAAACAGAGTCATGGATACAGAGAGCAAATGGGTGATTGCCAAAAGGGTAAGAAGTAGGGGGAGGAGAGAAACAAGTGAGAGAGATTAAGAAGTACATGGTTAGAGTTGTGATATAGATTTATTCATGTTAAATATTCATTTATAAATTTTTTTCACAAAGATTATAACTTCTTACACACATATTTACTCAGATAATCTCTTTTTCATGACTTAAAATACAGTTTTAAGGAAATAAAAGATTGTAAATAAGAAACAAAAAGTTAAAGTTAACACAGAACACAAATGTGCAAATGTTTATGAATGAAATTTTTTTCTCTGAACAAAACCCCAAATTTGGTTTTAAGATTCTTAATAACCAAATGGACTTCAATACATGATCCTGTTTCATAATTACCTTCCCTAGAATCAAAATCTATCTAAAAATATTCTTATGAAGCAGGTTTTATAGTGGAAATTTATATATACTGAGGATACTAAATATTATGTTGAGTAAAATTTTTATGTTAACAATAAACTCAGAAATGTATCCGACATAACAGTTTTTGCAGCCATTAAAGATAAAACTTGATATTGCTGTTACATAAAGACATTTACCAGATATGGGGAAAGCTGCATCAAAATAGAAGAATAGATGCATTCTAATTCCCCTTGCCAATAAAATGAGGAGCAGAGGCTACGCTTTACCGCGGCAGCAGTGAAGAGATACCCCACGTCAAAGGTAAGAGAAACCCAAGTAAGATGATAGGTGGTGCAGAGGATGGCATCAGGAGGATGATGTTAAAATACTCTACTTTAGTGTTACTGACCAGGGCATAGGCTTGGATCACCATGATATTGAATGTTTTACCTTGGAAACGAACAGAGATCACTCAGTCATTTTTGAGATTGCATCCAAGTACTGCATTTTGGACTCTTTTGTTGACCATGATGGCTTCTCCATTTCTTCTAAGGGATTCCTGCCCACAGTAGTAGATATAATGGTCTTCTGAGTTAAATTCACCCATTCCAGTCCATTTTAATTTGCTGATTCCTAGAATATCGACGTTCACTCTTGCCATCTTCTGTTTGACCGCTTCCAATTTGCCTTGATTCATGGACCTAATATTCCAGGTTCCTATACAATATTGCTCTTTAGCATCAGACCTTGCTTCTATCACCAGTGACATCCACAATCAGGTATTATTTTTTCTTTGGCTCCATCCCTTCATTCTTTCTGGAGTTATTTCTCCACTGATCTCCAGCAGCATATTGGACACCTACTGACCTGGGTGGTTCCTCTTTCAGTATCCTATTATTTTGCCTTTTCATACTGTTCATGAGGTTCTCAAGGCAAGAATACTGAAGTGGTTTGCCATTCCCTTCTCCAGTGGACCACATTCTGTCAGACCTCTCCACCATGACCCGTCCCTCTTGGTTGGCCCCACACGGCATGACTTAGTTTTATTGAGTTAGACAAGGCTGTGGTCTGTGTAATCAGTTTGACTAGTTTTCTGTGATTATGGTTTCAGTGTGTCTGCCTCTTGATGCCCTGTTGCAATACCTACCGTCTTACTTGGGTTTTTCTTACTTGGACGTGGGGTATCTCTTCATGGCTGCTCCAGAAAAGCACAGCCGCTGCTCCAGCAAAGCATAGCCACTGCCCCTTACCTTGGACAGCTACCCCTCCAGGCCTTGAACGTGGAGTAGCTCCTCTCAGCCCTCCTGTGCCTGCATATCTGCCGCTCCTGGACGTGGGGTTGCTCCTCTCAGCTGCTGCCCCTGACCTCAGGCATGTGGTAGCTTTTCTTCGATATTACTTTACCAATAAAGTTCCATCCATTCAAAGCTATGGGTTTTCCAGTAATCATGTATGGATGTGATATTTAGATGTGAATAAACAAGCATCAAGGAACTGAAGCTTTTGAACTGTGGTGTTGAAGAAGATTTTTTTTTTTTTTTCTGTGATTATGGTTTCAATGCATCTGGCTTTTGATTCCCTCTCCTCTAGAAGAAATGTGAAAAGTAAAATGGTTGTCTGAGGAGGCCTTGCAAATATCTGTGAAAAGAGAAGTGAAAAGGAAAGGAAAATGGAAGGATATACCCATTGAATGCAGAGATCCAAAGAACAGCAAGGAGAGATAAGAAAGCCTTCCTCAGGGATCAATGCAAAGATATAGAGGAAAACAATAGAATGGGAAAGACTAAAGATCTCTTCAAGAAAATTAGAGATATCAAGGGAACATGTAATGCAACGATGGGCTGGATAAAGGACATAAATGGTATGGACCTTACAGAAACAGAAGCAGAGGTGACAAGAATACAAAGAACAGAACAAAAAGATCTTCATGAATCAGATAATCACGATGGTGTGATCACTCACCTAGAGCCAGACATCCTGTAATGTGAAGTCAAGTGGGCCTTAGGAAACATGACTATGAACAAAGCTAGTGGAGGTGATGGCATTCTGTTGAGCTATTTCAAATCCTGAAAGATGATGCTGTGAAAGTGCTGCACTCAATATGCCACCAAATTTGGAAAACTCAGCAGCTGCCACAGGACTGGAAAAGGTCAGTTGTCATTCCAATTTCAAAGAAAGACAATGCAAAAGAAAGCTCAAACTACCACACAATTGCACTCATCTCACATGCTAGTAAAGTAATGCTCAAAATTCTCCAAGCCAGGCTTCAGCAATACGTGAACCATGAACTTTCAGATGTTCAAGCTGGTTTAAGAAAAGGCAGAGGAACCAAAGATCAAATTGCCAACATCCGCTGGATCATGGAAAAGGCAAGAGAGTTCCAGAAAAAAAAAAATCAATTTCTGCTTTATTGACTATGCCAAAGCCTTTGACTGCGTGGATCACAATAAACTGTGGATAATTCTGAAAGAGATGGGAATACCAGACCACCTAACCTGCCTCTTGAGAAATCTGTATGCAGGTCAGGAAGCAACAGTTAGAACTGGACATGGAACAACAGACTGGTTCCAAATAGGAAAAGGAGTACGTCAAGGCTGTATATTGTAACCCTGCTTACTTAACTTATGAGAGTTTGACTGTGAAGAAGGCTGAGCACCGAAGAATTGATGCTTTTGAACTGTGGTGTTGGATAAGACTCTTGAGAGTCTCTTGGACTGCAAGGAAATCCAACCAGTCCATTTTGAAGGAGATCAACCCTGGGATTTCTTTGGAAGGAATGATGCTCAAGCTGAAACTTCAGTACTTTGGCCACCTCATGAGAAGAGTTGACTCACTGGAAAAGATTCTGATACTGGGAGGGATTGGGGCAGGAGGAGAAGGGGATGACAGAGGATGAGATGGCTGGATGGCATCACAGACTCGATGAATGTGAGTGTGAGTGAACTCCGGGAGATGGTGATGGACAGGGAGGCCTGGAATGCTGTGATTCATGGGGTCGCGAAGAGTCGGACACGACTGAGTGACTGAATTGAACTGAACTGAGAGTACATCATGAGAAACACTGGGCTGGAAGAAACACAAGCTGGAATCAAGATTGCTGGGAGAAATATCAATAACCTCTGATATGAAGATAATACCACTCTTTTGGCAAAAAGTGAAGAGGAACTAAAAAGCCTATTGGTGAATGTGAAAGAGGAGTGTGAAAAAGTTGGCCTAAAGCTCAACGTTAAGAAAACTAAGATTGTGGCATCTGATTCCATCACTTCATGGGAAATACATGGGGAACAGTGTCAGACTTTATTTTGGGGGCTCCAAAATCATTGCAGTTGGTGATTGCGGCCATGAAATTAAAAGACATTTACTTCTTGGAAGGAAAGTTATGACCAACCTAGATAACATATTGAAAAGCAGAGACATTATTTTGCCAAAATTGTCCATCTAGTCAAGGCTATGATTTTTCCAGTAGTCATGTATGGATGTGAGAGTTGGACGGTGAAGAAAGCTGAGTGTCAAAAACTTGATGCTTTTGAACTGTAGTGTTGAAGAAACCTCTTGAGAGTCCCTTGGACTGCAAGAAGTTTCTACCAGTTCATCCCAATGGAGCTAAGTCCTGGGCGCCCATTAGAAGGACTGATGCTGAAGCTAAATCCCCAATACTTTGACCATGTCATATGTGAGTTGACTCATTGGAAAAGACTCTGATGCTGGGAAGGATTGGGGGCAGGAGGAGAAGGGAATACAGAGGATGACATGGCTTGGATGGAATCACCGACTCGATGGATATGGGTTTGGGTAGACCCAGGGGATTGTGGATGGACAGGGAGGCCTGGGGTGTTGTATTTCATGGGTTGCAGAATTGGACACGACTGAGTGAGTGAACTGAACTGAACTGACTGAACCTGTATCTTAAGGTGGTACAAAATACTATTTAATCAAACAAATGAGTATTCCCTGCTATAATGTAATGTTAGCTCTTATCAACATGTCCTCTTTGCATAGCTTACTTATTTATATATGCTATACGAGAAGAAATTGATAAAAAGGAAGATAAAAGGACTCTTGGTGGCTTGGGGAGTGAAGGTGGAAAGGGAGAAACTAACTCTGCTAACTATCAAAGAAGATAAGCAAAAGCAGTAATAACATGACTTTGGGTACAACGACATTTTCTAAAAGTCAAAACTGTTCAAAAGATCAAAAATGCAACAAGTTGTCAGGCCACTATTGAGGTAGTGCTCTGACTTTTCTGGTCTTTAAACAAAGTCTAGATAAACACTTTTAGGGATGATATTGAGCGAAATGGCAGAATTAGATGATCTTTAAAAAAAACCAAAAACACCCTGCATTCTTATATGTAATCTGCACCTGACTGCATGTAACTCTACTCTCCAACTTTCATTATAAATTATCTCAAAGGCAGATAAAATATATATAACCCAACTACAATATTTTCTCTGCTTCAGTCCCAGTTTCATATTGATACCAGAATAATAATTATTCTGGCTAAGACTTTTCAGTACTATGTTAAATAGAAAAAGCAAATGCATATTTTGTTGCTTTGTTTTTGATCTTAGAGGGAAATTTTTCATCACTTTTATGTTATTTTGTAGCTTTTAATTTATTTTTTGTATTTTAATGTTATATGTAAATATATTTATATAATTTACTATAATTAATTTTATGTTAGTTTGTAGCTTTAATTTATAATGTGATTTTTGGTGCATTCCTTCCAATTTGCTGAGCTTTTTTATTATGATAAGATGTTAATTTGTTAAATGTTTTTTCTGCTTCTATTGAGACACTCATGATTTTTATTGTTCACTCTGTTAATGTGTTATGTTAGATTTATCTATTTTCATATGTTAAACTATCCTTGTATTTCACTTCTCTTGGTTATGGTGTGTAATCCTTTAACGTACTATTGAATTATGTTTGCTGTTGTTTTGTTTGGGGATGTTTGCATCAATATTCATTGAAGAAATTTCCATTTCCTATGGTCTCTTTGTCTGAGTTTGTATCAGGTTAATATTGACCTGGTAAAATCAGTTTGGAAAATTTCAATTCTGCCCTCATTTTTGGAAGCATTTAAGAGGACTTGATTAATTTTTCTTTAAATGTTTGATTGAATTCACCAGTGATGCCATTTGGTCATAGGCTTTTCTTTGTTGGGAAGTTTTTGACTATTGATTCAATTTCCCTGCCAGTGATTGCTCTGTTCACATTTCCTATTTCTTCAGGAATCGGTCTTAGCAGCTTGTATGCTTCTAGGAATTTCTTTCAAGTTATCAAGTTTGTTGACATATAGTTGTTCAAAGTAGTCTTTTACAATCCTATTTGTTTCAGGGGTATCAATATATGTCTCCTCTTTAACTAATAATTTTATTTATTTATGTCCTCTTTCTTTCTTGAATAGTCTAAACAACAATATGTCTACTTTATCTTTCAAAGACACAGTGCTTAATTTTATTTTTCTTTTCTGCTGTCTTTTTAGTCCCTTTTTCATTTATCTTCACTTTGATCTTTGTTATTTCCTTCTACTAACTTTGGGTTTAGTTTCTTTTTCTTTTTCTAGTTCCTTGAGGTATAAAGTTAGGTTTTATTATTCAAAATACATTTTCATTTTTAATGTAGATATTTATTTCTATGAATTTCAGTCCTAATACTACTTTTGCTGCATCATTAAGTTTTGATACAATGTTTAACTTTGATACAGTGTTCTGCTTAGATAAGCCATCTTACAATTCTTGCACTTTGTTTTAAATGGGTAACCAGTTCATCCTAAAGAGATCAGTCCTGAATGTTCATTGGAAGGACTGATGTTGAAGCTAAAACTCCAATACTTTGGCCACTTGATGTGAAGAACTGACTCACTCAAAAAGACCCTAATGCTGGGAAAGATCAAAGATGGGAGAAGAGGATGACAGAGGATGAGACAGATGGCTGGATGGCATCACCAACTCAATGGACATTAGTTTGGGTAAACTCCAGGAGTTGGTGATGGACAGGGAGGCCTGGCATGCTGCAGTCCATGAGGTAGCAGAGTTGGACATGACGGAGTGACTGAAAACTGAACTGAACTAAACAGTATTAACTACATACATAAACTACATTTTACATCTCTCTCTTCCACATTTCATACTATGATGTCACAGGTTGCATATATTTGTACTGTGCCTTATTAGCATTTTTACCTATGGGTATTTTTAATTCCTTTGTCTTTTAACTTTACATCAAACTTAAGAGTACTCTACACACTTTGTTGCAAATAGGTGGAGAAACAATGGAAACAGTAAGAAACTTTATTTTCCTGGACATGGAGGCCTGACGTGCTGCAGTCCAAGGGACTGCAAAGAATCAGACACGACTGAGCAACTGAACTGACTGAACACAGCACCATTACAACAGTATAATATTCTGTATTTTTCTGTATGTTTACCTTTACCAATGAGATTTATACATTCTCATGCTGTCATGTTGCTGTTTAGTACTCTTTCATTTCAATTTGAAATAACTCCTTTTAGCTTGTATTATAAACTCCATAAAATTTTAATTATCTTGGAAAGTCTTTGTCTCTCCATTTTATTCTTTAACTTCTTATTTATATTGGAGTATAGTTGATTAACAATGTTGTGTTAGTTAGGTGTACAGCAAAGGGATTCAGTTATACATACAAATGTTTCAATACTTTTAAAAATTACTTTTCTATCTATGTTGTTATGTAATCCTGAACAGAGTTTCTTGTGCTATAAGTAGGCCATTGTTTTACCTGTTTTAAATATAGCAGTGTATAAAGATCTGGGAAGGGATAGTTAGGGTGTTTGAGATTGACATGTGCAATCTTCTACATTTTTAAAGAACAATTTACCTGTTACTTTATTCTTAGTTGGTAGGATTTTTCTTTCAGCATTTTGAATACATCATCCTAGTCCATTCCTGTAGAAAAGTGTGCTGAAAATTTTATGAGTTCTCTTTTGTATAAAAGTCACTTATATCTTTTGCTTTCAAAGTTCTCTCTGAATTTTTGATTGTAATATCTCAGTGTGTATCTCTTTGGGTTCATCTGGTTTTGTTTTTTTTTTTTTTGAGCTTCTTAGATCTGGATGTTCATTTCCTTCCTCAGTATTTGAAACTTTAAGGCTATTGCTTCCTTAAAATCTTCCCGGTTCTTTATCTGTTCCTTTTCCTTCTGAAGCTCCAGTAATTGTGGATATTGGTCCCTGATGGTATCTCATAATTCCCTTAGGCTTTCTTCAGCTTTTTCAATTTTCCCTTTATCTGAATAGTTCTCAATAACATGTCTTTGAGTTTACTGATCTTTTCTTCTGCCTAACCTATTCCACTGTTGAATTTCTGTAGTCAGTTCCCTTATTATACTCTTTAGCTCCACTATCTCCATTTGGTACTATTTAAATTATCTACCTCTTTATTGAAATTCTCAGTTTTTCATGCATCATTCCCCTGACCACAGTGAAAATTTTTATGATGGTTATTTTGGAATGTCTGTCAAATAAATGATAGACCTTCACTTCATTAACATTGATTTCTGGAGATTATCTTAGGTTTCTTTATTTTTATTTTTTTAGAATATATTAATCTGCTTGTTATTTATTTATTTATTTATTTATTTTTACTCAGTATTGATGCCTCGGTATTATAGAATAGAGAGAGGATCCAAAATTTTTGTGCAAAATTCAGTTTCATTTTTATGCACTAACAATGAACTATCAAACAATAAATTTAAGACAATTTCATTTACAATTGGACACACACACTTTATAATAAGCTTAACAAAGGAGGCAAAAGATCTGTATTTAAAAACTGCAAGATGTTAAGAAAGAAATTAAATATGACACAAGTAAATGGAAAGATACTTCACCCTCACAGATTGGAAGAATTAATATTGTTAAAAAGTCTACTACTAAAAACAGTCTACAGGTTCAATACAATGCATATCAAAACCTAATGAAAAATTTCACACAAATATCAGAAAGAATAAAAAATATGTTTGTGTATGTCCATGTGTGCTCAGTCATGTCCAAATCTTTGCAACCCCATGGACTGTGGCCCTCCAGGCTCCTCTCTCCATGGGATTCTCCAGGCAAGAATACTGGAGTAGGTTGCCATTTCCTACTCCAGGGGAGCTTCCCAACCCAGGGATCGAACCTGCATCTCTTGCATCTTCTGCATTGACTGTAAGATTCTTTATCACTGTGTCATCTGGCAAGCCCCCTAAAATATGTATTAAACCAAAAAAGCACCAAATAATAAAAAAAATCCTGAGAAAGAAGAACAAAGCTAGTGGCTTAATACTTCCCAACTTGAAACTGTAACACAAAGCTATAATAATCAAACATGCACATAGATCAATGAAACAGAATTATGAGCCTGGAGTAAACCAGTACATGTATGGTCAATTCATTCAGAGCAAAAGAACCAATACTATGCCATGGGGAAAAGAGAGTCTCTTTAATAAATGATGTTGGAAAAATTAAACAGCCACATGCAATAGTATAAAATTGGACCATTACCTCACATCAAACACAAAAGTTAACTCAAAATAGATTAAAACTAGAATGTAAGACCGAAACACATCAAATGTCTAGAAGAATTCATAGGCAGTGAACTCTTCAACTTAGGTCTTGTCAATTATTTTTTTTAATCTGACACTAAAAGCAAAAGCAACAAAAGCAAAATAACAACAACAACCAAAAAAAAAAAAAATTAAAGATGCTACATCAAACTAAAAGGCTTCTGTATAACATTTGAAAGCAAAAAAAAAAAAAAAAAAAAAAAGAAAGAAAGAAAGAAAAGATAACCTACTGAATGGAAGAACACATTTGCAAATTATATATCTAATAAGTTTTTAATATACAGAGAACTTGTACAAATCGACAGCAAAAAGCAAGCCAACCTGATTTTAAATTGGGAGGAAAATTTAAATAGACGTTTTTGCAAAGAGAAAGAAATGGCAAACCACTCCAGTACTCTTGCCTGGAAAATCCCATGAATGGAGGAGTGTAGTATTCTACAGCCCATGGGGTCGCAAAGAGTCAGACACAGCTGAGCGACTTCACTTCACTTTGAAAAAGCTTAACACATGCATGAAAAGATGATCTACACCATTAATCATCAGGGAACAACAAATCAACACTGCAGTGAGATTCACTTCATACCTGTTAGAAAGGTTACTGTAAAAAATACCAGAAATAAATGCTGTGAGGATGTGGAACAAAGAGAACTCAGATATTGTTATTGGGAAAATATACTGGTATGGCTACTATGTAAAACGACATAAAGATTTCTTTAAAAAAATAAAAATAGGGAGCGAAAAGATGGTGGAGGCATAGGATGGGGAGAACACTTTCTCCCTCTCTACCTCATCAAAAGAACATTTCAACGCTGAGTAAATTCCACAAAATAACTTCTGACTGCTGACAGAGGACATCAGGCATCCAGCAAAGCAGATCATTGGCTTCAAAACCAGTAACTCAGCGATCCTCTAGGGATGACCCTCAAGGTGGAGAAACCTATCATCATTAACCTAGATGTTTTAACATTAGTGCTGAATAGATGGAGAAATCATGAGGCTATTGTAAAAATAAATCTGAAAACCAGAATCAGGAGGCATAAGTCCAAATCCTGAGATCATCAAAGAATTCCTGAATACAGGGAACATTATCCAATAAGAGCTCATCAAACGCCTTCATACCTATACTGAAATTGAACACCGCCCAAGCCAACAAGCTCCAGAGCAAGACATACCACGCAAACTCTCCAGCAACACAAGAACAAGCCCCTGAGCTTCAATACACAGGCAGCTCAAAATACTCCAAAACCATTGACGTCTCATAACCCATTACTTCACACTTCACAGCACTCCAGAGTGAGGAAATCCAGCTCCACACACCAGAACTCCAACACAAGCCTCCCTAATCAAGAAACTTTGACAAGCCACTGATATAACCCCAAACACAGAGAGGAAGCTCTATAAGAAAGAGAATTCCACAAATTCCCAGAATATAGAAAAGCCACCCCAAATGCAGCAATATAACCAGGATGAAGAGACAGAGGAATACCCAGCAGGTAAAGGAACAGGAGACATGCCCACCAAACCAAACAAAAGAGGAAGAGATAGGGAATCTACCTGAGAAAGAATTCCGAATACTGATAGTGAAAATGATCCAAAATCTTGAAATCAAAATGGAAACACAGATAAATAGCCTGGGGTCAAGGATTGAGAAGATGCAAGAAAGGTTTAACAAGGACCTAGAAGAAATAAAAAGAGTCAACATATAATGAATAATGCAATAAATGAGATCAGAAACACTCTGGAGGCTACAAATAGTAGAATATCAGAGGCAGAAGATAGGATTAGTGAAATAGAAGATGGAATGGTAGAAATAAATGAATCAGCGAGGGAAAAAGAAAGACGAATTAAAAGAAATGAGGACAACCTCAGAGACCTCCAAGACAATATGAAACGCTCCAACACTCGAATTATAGGAGTCCCAGAAGAAGAAGACAAAAGAAAGACCATGAGAAAATACTTGAGGAGATAATAGTTGAAAACTTCCCTAAAATGGGGAAGGAAATAATCACCCAAGTCCAAGAAACCCAGAGAGTGCCAAACAGGATAAACCCAAGGCAAAACACCCCAAGACATATTTTAATCAAACTAACAAAGACCAAACACAAAGAACAAATATTAAAAGCAGCAAGGGAAAGACAACAAATAACACACAAGGGGATCCCCATAGAATAACTGCAGATCTTTCAATAGAAACTCTTCAGGCCAGGAGGGAATGGCAAGACATACTTAAAGTGATGAAAGATAATAACCTTCAGCCAAGACTACTGTACCCAGCAAGGATCTCATTCAAATATGAAGGAGAAATCAAAAGCTTTACAGACAAGCAAAAGCTGAGAGAATTCAGCACCACCAAACCAGCTCTCCAACAAATACTAAAGGATAGACTTTAGACAGGAAACACAAAAAGGATGTATAAACCTGAACTCAAAACAACAAAGTAAATGGCAACAGGAGCATACTTATCAATACTTACCTTAAATGTAAATGGGTTGAATGCCCCAACCAAAAGGCAAAGACTGGCTGAATAGATACAGAAACAAGACCCCTATATATGCTGCTTACAAGAGACCCAACTCAAAACAATGGACACATACAGACTGAAAGTGAAGGGCTGGAAAAAGATATTCCATGCAAAGAGAGACCAAAAGAAAGTAGGAGTAGCAATACTCATATCTGATAAAATAGACTTTAAAACAAAGGCTGTGAAAAGGGACAAAGAAGGCCACTACATAGTGATTAAAGGATCAATCCAAGAAGAAGATATAACAATTATAAATATATATGCACCCAACATAGGAGCACCGCAATATGTAAGACAATTGCTAACAAGCATGAAAGGGGAAATTAATAATAACACAATAATAGTGGGAGACTTTAATACCCCACTCACACCTATGGACTGATCAGCTAAACAGAAAATTAACAAAGAAATGCAAACGTTAAACGATACAATAGACCAGTTAGACCTAATTGATATCTATAGGACATTTCACCCCAAAACAATGAATTTCACCTTTTACTCAAGTGCACACGGAACCTTTTCCAGGATAGATCACATCCTGGGTCATAAATCTAACCTTGATAAATTCAAAAAAATCGAAATTATTCCAAGCATCTTCTCTGACCATAATGCACTAAGGTTAGATCTCAATTATAGGAGAAAAACTATTAAAAATTCCAACATTTGGAGGCTGAACAAAACCCTTCTGAATAATCAACAAATCACAAAAGAAATCAAAAAAGAAATCAAAATATGCATCAAAATGAATGAAAATGAAAACACAACTACACAGAACCTGTGGGACACTATAAAAGCAGTCCTAAGAGGAAAGTTCATAGCAATACAGTCATACCTCAAGAAACAAGACAGAAGTCAAATAAATAACCTAACTCTACACCTAAAGCAACTAGACAAGGAAGAAATAGAGAACCCCAGAGTTAGTAGAAGGAAATAAATTCTAAAAATTAGGGCAGAAATAAATGCAAAAGAAACAAAAGAGACCATAGCAAAAATCAACAAAGCAAAAAGCTGGTTCTTTGAAAGGATAAATAAAATTGACAAACCATTAGCCAGACTCATCAAGAAACAAAGAGAAAAAAAATCAAATCAAAATTAGAATTGAAAATGGAGAGATCATGACAGACAACTCAGAAATACAAAGAATCATAAGAGACTACCATCAGCAATTATATGCCAATAAAACGGACAACTTGGAGAAATGGACAAATTCTTAGAAAAGTACAACTTTCAAAAACTGAACCAGGAAGAAATAGAAAATCTTAACAGACCCATCACAAGCATGGAAATTGAAATTATAATCAGAAATCTTCCAGCAAACAAAAGCCCAGGTCCAGACGGCTTCACAGCTGAATTCTACCAAAAATTCCGAGAAGAGCTAACACCTATCTTACTGAAACTCTTCCAGAAAATTGCAGAGGAAGGTAAACTTCCAAACTCATTCTATGAGGCCACCATCACCCTAATACCAAAACCTGACAAAGACACCACAAAAAAGAAAACTACAGGCCAATATCACTGATGAACATAGATGAAAAAATCCTCAACAAAATCCTAGCAATCAGAATCCAGCAACACATTAAAAAGATCATACACCATGACCAAGTGGGCTTTATCCCAGGGATGCAAGGAATCTTCAATATCCGCAAGTCAATCAATGTAATTCATCACATTAACAAACTGAGAAATAAAAATCATATGATTATCTCAATAGATGCAGAAAAAGCCTTTGACAAAATTCACCATCCATTTATCATAAAAACTCTCCAGAAAGCAGGAATAGAAGGAACATACCTCAACATAATAAAAGCTATATATGACAAACCCACGGCTAACATTATCCTCAATGGTGAAAAACTGAAACCATTTCCCTAAAGTCAGGAACAAGACAAGGGTGTCCACTTTCACCACTACTCTTCAACACCGTACTGGAAGTTTTGGCCACAGCAATCTGAGCAGAAAAAGAAATACAAGGAATCCAAATTGGAAAAGAAGAAGTAAAACTCTCACTGTTTGCAGATGACATGATCCTCTACATAGAAAATCCTAAAGACTCGACCAGAAAACTACTAGAGCTAATCAACGAATATAGTAAAGTTGCAGGATATAAAATCAACACTCAGAAATCCCTTGCATTCCTATACACTAATAATGAGAAAGTAGAAAAAGAAGTTAAGGAAACAATTCCATTCACCATTGCAACGAAAAGAATAAAATACTTAGGAATATTCCTACTTAAAGAAACTAAAGACCTATATATTGAAAACTATAAAACACTGATGAAAGAAATCAAAGAGGACACTAATAGATGGAGAAATATACCATGCTCATGGGTTGGAAGAGTCAATATAGTGAAAATGAGTATACTACCCAAAGCAATCTACAGATTCAATGCAATTCCCATCAAGCTACCAGCAGTATTTTTCTCAGAACTAGATCAAATAATCTCAAGATTTGTATGGAAATACAAAAAACCTCGAATAGCCAAAGCAATCTTGAGAAAGAAGAATGGAACTGGAGGAATCAACTTGCCTGACTTCAGGCTCTACTACAAAGCCACAGTCATTAAGACAGTATGGTACTGGCACAAAGACAGAAATATAGATCAATGGAACAAAATACAAAGCCCTGAGATAAACCCACACACCTATGGACACCTTATCTTCGACAAAGTAGGCAAGAATATACAATGGAGTAAAGACAGTCTCTTTAACAGGTGGTGCTGGGAAAACTGGTCAACCACTTGTAAAAGAATGAAACTAGACCTCTTTCTAACACCATACACAAAAATAAAGTCAAAATGGATTAAAGATCTAAATGTAAGACCAGAAACTATAAAACTCCTAGAGGAGAACATAGGCAAAACACTCTCCGACATAAATCACAGCAGGATCCTCTATGATGCAACTCCCAGTATACTGGAAATAAAAGCAAAAATAAACAAATGGTTTCTAATTAAAATTAAAAGCTTCTGCACAACAAAGGAAACTATAAGCAAGGTGAAAAGACAGCCTTCTAAATGGGAGAAAACAATAGCAAATGAAACAACTGACAAACAACTAATTTCAAAGATATATAAGCAACTTATGCAGCTCAACTCCAGAAAAATAAACAATCCAATCAAAAAAATGGGCCAAAGAACTAAATAGGCATTTCTCCAAAGAAGACATACGGATGGCTAACAAACACATGAAAAGATGCTCAACATTACTCATTATCAGAGAAACGCAAATCAGGACCACAATGAGGTACCATTTCACACCAGTCAGAATGGCTGTGACCCAAAAGTCTACAAGCAATAAATGCTGGAGAGGATGTGGAGAAAAGGGAACCCTCTGCACTTTTGGTGGGAATGCAAACTAGTACAGCCATTATGGAAAACAGTGTGGAGATTCCTTTAAAAATTGCAAATAGAACCGCCTTATGACCCAGCAATCCCCTGCTGGGCATACACACCGGGGAAACCAGAATTGAAAGAGACACATGTACCCCAATGTTCATTGCAGCGCTGTTTATAATAGCCAGGACATGGAAGCAACCTAGATGTCCATCAGCAGATGAATGGATAAGAAAGCTGTGGTATATATACACAATGGAGTACTACTCAGCCCTTAAAAAGAATAAATTTGACTCAGTTCTAATGAGATGGATGAAATTGGAACCGATTATACAGAGTGAAGTAAGCCAGAAAGAAAAACACCAATACAGTATACTGACACATATATATGAAATTTAGAAGATAGTAATGATGACCCTATAGGTGAGACAACAAAAGAGACTCAGGTATAGAACGGACTTTTGGACTCTGAGGGAGAGGGAAAGGGTGGGATGGTTTTGTGAGAATGGCATTGAAATATGTATACTATCTTGTAAGAAACAAAGCACCAGTCTATGTTCAATGCAGGATGCAGGATGCATGGGGCTGGTGCACAGGATGATTCAGGTAGATGATGTGGGGTGGGAGGTGGGAGGGGGCTTCGGCATTGGGAGATTGTGTTCACCTATGGCTGATTCATGTCAATGTATGGCAAAACAAATACAGTATTGTAATTAAAAATAAATAAATAAATAAAACATAAAATAAAATAAAAATCACAGAAAATAAAAATAAAAATAGAAATACCACATGATCAAACAGTTCCATATCTGGGCATTTATCTGAAGACTATAAAAAAAATACCCACTAGTTTCCAAAGATATATACATCCTATACTCATTGCAGCATTATTTACAATAGCCAAGATATGGAAACAACATAAAAATATCCATGAATAGATGGAATGATAAAGAAATAGTGGAATGTATATAAAATAAAATGTATTCATCCATCAAAAGAATGAAACATTGCCTCTTGTGATAACATGGATGGACCTCAAGGGATTATTCAAACTGAAATGAGTCAGACAGAAAGAAAAATATCCTAGATCTCTCTTATATGTGGATTCTAAATATTGGGTTGATCAAAAATTCTGTTTGGGCTTTTCCATAAGATGTTATGCTGTGGAATAAACTAATGCATTGTTTTTAGTTTAAATAAAATCTTCCTTCAAACCTCGTATGTTTTATAATAAGAGAGATTTATTCCAATAGAATAGAGGTTCTTCTGCATTTCCTTCCAACATGATTCCTTCTTTTTATTTCAGCTGAGATAACTGGGGGAATTTGAGTCACATGTCTAATTTCTCCTAAGATCAATCTCTATTATTGAATGCTGTAAGCCTTATTTATTTCTGAGACAAAAGTTATGTAGTCACATTATTGGTTTTCTCTCTGGAGCATGAGGTTTTCACAGAGAATCTCATTTCAGTGTTTTTGCAAACTGCATAGGCGGAAAATACCCTAAAACACCAAGATGCCCAAAGACCAACGGCCTGTTTTTTTTTTTTAATATATATAAATTTATTTATTTTAATTGGATGTTAATTAGTTTACAATATTGTATTGGTTTTGCCATACATCAACATGTATCCACCAGAGATATACATGTGTTCCTCATCCTGAACCCCTCTCCCTCCTCCCTCCCCATACCCTCCCTCTGGGTCGTCCCAGTGCACCAGCCCCAAGCATCCTGTATCCTGCATTGAACCTGGACTGGGAACTTGTTTCATATATGATATTATACATGTTTCAATGCCGTTCTCCCAACTCATCCCACCCTCTCCCTCTCCCACAAAGTCCAAAAGACTGTTGTATATATCTGTATCTTCTGTACATCTGTGTCTCTTTTGCTGTCTCACATACAGGGTCATCATTACTATCTTTCAAATTCCGTATATATGCATTAGTGTACTGTATTGGTATTTTTCTTTCTGGATTACTTCACTCCGTATAATAGACTCCAGTTTCATCCACCTCATTAGAACTGATTCAAATGTATTCTTTTTAATGGCTGAGTAATACTCCATTGTGTATATGTACCACAGCTTTCTTATCCATTCATCTGCTGATGGACATCTAGGTTGCTTCCATGTCCTGGCTATTGGTTTCTTCTTGCTTTATTTCTTCTTTCAGTTTATCTCTGCCTCCCCTCATTTCACTATAAACAGTAATAAGAAATTAAGACAGCACTTCCACACTTTGCTCCAAATACATTGATTACAGCTTCTGTTTTCTAAATAAATGAGGACCCAATCCAGCTATGTTTTTTGGCCACAATCGAACAAGGATTTCCTTTCCTCCAATTTTCAACAATTTGCTCCTAATTATGTTCTGAATCATCAGTATTAGAGATTTTAATATGTATATTTCTACATTATTTATGATATATTTATTAGAGACAGCATTCTCTAATAAATTTTTCTCCATCATGTATCCCACTTTGTTCTCATTTTCATCAAGAGGACTTTAATGCCTATATTTCTAGCGACATTCCAATTTGATGATTTAGCTCTTCTTAAGGACAATGTAGAATTTCTTTGCTATATTCCTCACTTTCTTTTGAGACTTCACCTGCAGAATATTTAATACCCTTATTTCTACTAACAGTGCATTCAAGGTATTTAATTTTTCAACCTTTACTCAATAACTAACTCCAAAGCCATTTCCACATTTTTAGGTTATTACCAATTCTAGGTACCAAAACCTGTATTCAATTCCTATTTGTTGCTATAATAGATTATCATGAACAAGTTTCTCAAAGCAACACAAATTTATTATCTTACAGATACATTGACCAGAGGTATAATGGTTTCATGTGTCACATTCCTTCTGCAGGTTCTAGGAAAGAGTACATATCTTTGCCTTTAAAATTTCTATAGTCTGCCTACTTTCTCTGGCTTGTTGCCCCTTCTTCAGTTTTAAAAATAGCAGTACAGGATCTTCCCTTTCTCCTTGTTTTCCATTATCACATGATGTCCCCCCTGTTTTTTTCTTTCTCTAGTATCCTTCTTATAAATGCTCTTGTGATTACATTGAGCCTATTCATATCAGTATCCTTAAGTATATCAGCAAAAAAAAAAAAATCTCTTTTACTATCTATGACAACATATTCACAGGTTTCAGGTATTTGGACATGGGAAACTTTGGGAATCCATTATTCATCTTGCCACAAGAAGATTAGTTATGATTACCTTGTCTCTATTTTATCACTATATTGAAAATGGGGCTGGACAGCAGTGAGGATGGAGACTGATTAACTTCTTTTACTTGCTAGATTTCTAGATCATAATCTACACTTAAAAGAGAAGCAGTTTCATTGGCTAGATATTCTGAACTCTGAAATAAATTCATTGAGTTCAGTAGTACTTGAAGTTTTTTTTTTTTTAACTTAAGAATGAAATTGGTGAATTCTACATATAAAATAAAGGAAAAAAATTAATATCAATCTCCACCAACAAAATTATTAATGAAAAATCTAGTAGATAAATCTAGAAATCCTTTTGGTCTTTCTGGGTATTTAGTAAAATTAAAATTTTAAGATTTTGATGTAACATATGTTACTTCCAGTTTTGTTCTTGAACAAGAACAGCATTGCTCTTCCAATTTGCTCATTGTCTGAAACAATTTGGAAATTAAGCAGAGAATTCTGAGGAAGTCCTAGACTGGGATGATGCATGTTTGAAAAGGAGGTAGGGTCAATAAATATATCTTGCAAGAAAGTATCATGGATCACCCAATAGAATTATTATCATTGAAAAAAAAATCATTATTCAGCCAGTAAGATTTGGGGGCTTCATTATTACAGAAATTAACATTACTTTGTTGCTGTTATTAGGTCTCTGAGTCATGTCCAAATCTGAAACCCTATGGAATATAACACACCAAGTTCCTCTGTCCTCCAATGTTTCAGAGTTTCCTCAAGTTTGTATACAGAATTGGAGATGTTATCTAACCATGTGATCCTCTGCTGCCCTCTTCTCCTTTTGTCTTCAACCTTTTCCAATATCCGGGTCTTTTCAAGTGAGTCAGGTCTTCTCATCAGGTAGCCTAAGTATTGAAGCTTCAGCTTCAGCATCAGTCCTTCCAGCAAATATCAGGAGTGATTTCCTTTAGGAGTGACTGGTTTGATCTCCTTGATGTCCAAGGAACTGAAAAGAGTCTTCCCAAAACCACAATTCAAAACACATCAATTTTTTCAGTTCTCAACCTTCTTCATGTCCAAGTCTCTCTCTCTCTCTCTCTCTCTCTCTCTCTCACACACACACACACACACACACACACATATATATATATCACTACTGGAAAAAAACCATTGCTATGATTAGATGGGCCTTTGTCAGCAAAGTGATGAGCTCAGATCATGAGCTCCTTATTGCCAAATTCAGACATAAATTGAAGAAAGTAGGAAAAAGCACTAGACCATTCGTGTATGACCTAAATCAGATCCCTTATGATTACACAGTGGAAGTGAGAAATGATTTAAGGGACTGGAACTGATAGATAGAGTGCCTGATGAACTATGGATGGGAGTTTGTGACATTGTACAGGAGACAGGGATCAAGAAAATCCGCATGGAAAAGAAATGCAAAAAACCAAAATGGCTGTCTGGGGAGGCCTTACAAATACCTGTGAAAAGAAGAGAAGTGAAAAGCAAAGGAGAAAAGGAAAGATATACGCATCTGAATGCAGAGTTCCAAAGAATAGCAAGAAGAGATAAGAAAGCCTTCGTCAGCTATCAGTGCAAAGAAATAGAGGAAAAGAGCAGAATGGGAAAGACTAGAGATCTCTTCAAGAAAATTAGAGACACCAAGGGAATATTTCATACAAAGATGGGCTCGATAAAGGACGGAAATGGTATGGGCCTAACAAGCAGAAGATATTAAGAAGAGGTAGTAAGAATGCACAGAAAAAATGTACAAAAAGATCATGATCAAGATAATCACGATGGTATAACCACTCAACTAGAGCCAAACATCCTAGAATATGAAGTCAAGTGGGCCTTAGAAAGCATCACTACAAAAAAGCTACGGGAGGTGATGGAATTCCAGTGGAGCTATTTCAAATCCTGAAAGATGATGCTGTGAAAGTGCTGCACTCAATATAGCAGCAAATTAGGGAAAACTCAGCAGTGGCCACAGGAATGGAAAGAGGAAGTTTTTATTCCAATCTCAAAGAAATGCAATGCTAAAGAGTGCTTAAACTACTTCACAATTGCACTCATCACACACACTAGTAAGGTAATGCTCAAAATTCTCCAAGCCAGGCTTCAGCAATACGTGAACAGTGAACTTCCAGATGTTCAAGCTGGTTTTAGAAAAGGCAGAGGAACCAGAGATCAAATTGCCAACATCCGCTGGATCACGGAAAAAGCAAGAGAATTCCAGAAAATCCTCTATTTCTGCTTTATTGACTATGCCAAAGCCTTTGACTGTGTGGATCACAATAAACTGTGGAAGATTCTGAGAGAGATGGAAATACCAGATCACCTGACCTGCCTCTTGAGAAACCCATATGCAAGTCAGGAAGCAACAGTTAGAACAGGATATGGAACAACAGACTGGTTCCAAATAGGAAAAAGAGTATGTCAAAGCTGAATATTGTCACCCTGCTTATTTAACTTACATGCAGTGTACATCATGAGAAACACTGGACTGGAAGAAGAACAAGATGGAATCAAGATTGCCAGGAGAAAAATCAATAACCGCAGATATGCAGATGACACTACTCTTATGGCAGAAAGTGAAGACTTCGAGGGGCGCTCCGCAGAAAGAGTAGAGGCAGTGGAACTTCCCTCAGCAAAGCCGAGGGGTTCCCGAGGAGAGGTGAGCCTGCTGTCCGCCAACGCAGCCCCTTGGCAAGCGAGAGACAATCAGACGCGACAGGGGTTCCGTCGAAGCAGTTCCGGTTTATTGTTGCAAACTCCCAACTTATATAGACAAACAAGAGGGTTTTAGGAGAGACTTCCCATAGTTGCACCAATCACGTTAAAGGTCAAATTGTCATGTCCCTTCATTATAACAGGAGTCTATGGAGATCACACACTGTCTACATGCATGGAAATCAAGAGAGCCAATCAAGAAACTTTGACAGACAACATAGACCCTGCCCCATCTCTTCCGCCAGGCGCCATCTCAGGTTTTCGACCACAAAGCTAGCCCCTTTGTTTTTAAGGTTTCCCACTTAGGGCCCCACAAAGACGAACTAAAAAGCCTCTTGGTGACAGTGAAAGAGGAGAGTGAAAAAGTTGGCTTAAAGTTCAACATTCAGAAAACGAAGATCATGGCATCTGGTCCCCTCACTTCATGGGAAATAGATGGGGAAGCAGTGGAAACAGTGTCAGACTTTAGTTTTTGGGCTCCAAAATCACTGCAGATGGTGACTGCAGCCATGAAATTAAAAGACGCTTACTCCTTGGAAGAAAAGTATGACCATTCTAGATAACATATTGAAAAGCAGAGACATTACTTTGCCATAAAGGTCCGTCTATTCAAGGCTATGGTTTTTCCAATGGTCATGTATGGATGTGAGAGTTGGATTGTGAAGAATGCTGAGTGCTGAAGAACTGATGCTTTTGAACTGTGGAATTGGAAAAGACTCTTGAGAGTCCCTTGGACTGCAAGAAGATCCAAATGTTCCATTCTAAAGGAGATCAGCCCTGGTTGTTCTTTGGAAGGATAATGGTGAAGCTGAAACTCCAGTACTTTCGCCACCACATGTGAAGATTTGACTCATTGGAAAAGACTCTGATGCTGAGAGGGATTGGGGGCAGGAAGAAAAGGGGACGACAGAGGATGAGATGGCTGGATAGCATTATCGATCAATGGACGTGAGTTGAGTGAACGCTGGGAGTTGATGGACAGGGAGGCCTGGTGTGCTGCGATTCATGGCGTCAAAAAGAGTTGGTATATGACTGAGCGACTGAACTGAAATGAACCTTTTAAATTGTTAATCGAAGTTTCTATATATTTATCTAAATTTCTCACTGTTTGTTTATCAATTCCTTAAACAGTGGTTTATAATACCCTCGTAATTTCATCTATTCTTGTTTTTTTTTTTTTTTTTTTGCTTTAATATGTTTTTATTTCAGTTCAGTTCAGCTGCTCAGTTGTGTCTGACTCTTTGCGACCCCAGGAGTCGCAGCACGCCAGGCTTCCCTGTTCATTACCATCTCTCGGATTCACTCAGACTCACATCCATTGAGTCCACGATGCCATCCAGCCATCTCATCCTCTGTCGTCCACTTCTCCTCCTGCCCCCAATCCCTCCCAGCATCAGAGTGTTTTCCAGTGAGTCAACTCTTTGCATGAGATGGCCAAAGTACTGGAGTTTCAGCTTTAGCATCATTCCTTCCAAAGAAATCCCAGGGTTGATCTCCTTCAGAATGGACTAGTTGGATCTTCTTGCATTCCAAGGACTCTCAAGAGTCTTCTCCAACACCACAGTTCAAAAACATCAGTTCTTCGGAGCTCAGCCTTCTTCACAGTCCAACTCTCACATCCATAGATGACCACAGGAAAAACCATAGCCTTTACTAGACGGACGTTAGTCAGCAAAATAATGTCTCTGCTTTTGAAAATACTATCTAGGTTGGTCATAACTTTTCTTCCAAGGAGTAAGCATCTTCTAATTTCATGGCTGCAGTCACCATCTGCAGTGATTTTGGAGCCCCCAAAAATAAAGTCTGATACTGTGTCCACTGTTTCCCCATCTATTTCCCATGAAGTGATGGGACTGGATGCCATGATCTTCGTTTTCTGAATGTTGAGCTTTGAGCCAACTTTTTCACTCTCCTCTTTACTTTCATCAAGAGGCTTTTTAGTTCTTTTTCACTTTCTGCCATAAGGGTGGTGTCATCTGCATATCTGAGGTTATTGATATTTCTCCCAGCAATCTTGATTCCAGCTTGTGTTTCTTCCAGTCCAGAGTTTCTCATGATGTACTCTGCATAATAAATAAGCAGGGTGACAATATACAGCCTTGACATACTCCTTTCCTATTTGGAACCAGCCTGTTGTTCCATGTCCAGTTCTAACTGTTGCTTCCTGAAATCTGCATTCAGGAATCTGCATACAGATTCCTGTATGCAGATACAGATTTCTCAACAGACAGGTTAGGTGATCTGGTATTCCCATCTCTTTCAGAATTTTCCACAGTTTATTGTGATCTACACAGTCAAAGGTTTTGGCATAATCAATAAAACAGAAATTGATGGTTTTCTGGAACACTCTTGCTTTTTCAATGATCCAGCAGATGTTGGCAGTTTGATCTCTGGTTCCTCTGCCTTTTCTAAAACCAGCCTGACCATCAGGGAGTTCACGGTTCACGTATTGCTGAACCCTGATTTGAATAATTTTGAGCATTACTTTACTAGCATGTGAGATGAGTGCAATTGGGCGGTAGTTTGAGCATTCCTTGGCATTGCCTTTCTTTGGGATTGGAATGAAAACTGACCTTTTCCAGTCCTGTGGCCACTGCTGAGTTTTCCCTAATTTGCTGGTATATTGAGTGCAGCACTTTCACAGCATCATCTTTCAGGATTTGACACAGCTCCCTGGAATTCCATCACCTCCACTAGCTTTGTTTGTAGTGATGCTTTTAAGGACCACTTGACTTCAAATTCCAAGATGTCTGGCTCTAGATTAATGATCACATCATCATTATTTTCTGGGTCATGAAAATCTTTTGTACAGTTCTTCCATTTTATCTTGCCATCTCTTCTTTATATCTTCTGCTTCTGTTAGGCCCATACCATTTCTGTCCTTTATCAAGCCCATCTTTGCATGAAATATTCCCTTGGTATATCTAATTTTCTTGAAGACATCGCTAGTCTTTCCCATTCTGCTGTTTTCCTCTATTTCTTTGCATTGATCGCTGAAGAAAGCTTTCTTGTCTCTTGTTATCCTTTGGAACTGTGCATTTAGTGAGATATAAATGACAACTTAATATTAGTTTTAGGTGTACGACATAATGATTTGATATTTGTATGTATTGAGAAATTATCACCTCAATAGGCACATTCTATGTTTCTTATTTCCAAAAAAATTTGAGGCTTTTCTTCTTTTGTGTAAAACTAAATTTATATTTCATGATTAATTGAAATTTTCATCCTTATGAAGTAATGTTTTTTATTGTTGGTAATTTTTAAAATTATTATTATTTTTTTTATTTTTATTATTTTTTTGCTGCCCTCTACTAATATTACCAGATTTCACAGATGGCACAGTGGTAAAAATTCCACCTGCTAATACAAGTGACTTAAGAGATGCAGATTCAGTTCCTGGGTCAGAAAGATACCCAGAAGCAGCAAATGGCAATCCACTCTAGTATTCCTGGATGGAAAATTCCATGGGTAGAGGAGCCTGGTGGGCTACAGTTCAAATTAAAGATATATGAGAAGGCACAAACACACATACCAGTATTACCAAAACAACTTTTGTTGTTGTTTATAGCATCATTGTACATCACTTTTTACTTTTTGTTTTTAATCTTCCTGCATCCTTATTTCATATTGTTTTCTCCTGAAAATAACATACTTCTAACTGTATTCTTTTATCCAATATCATATTATTCAGAATTTAGTAAATTCAAATTTATTTTAATCACTGAGGTATATTATGTGTAGTATATTATTCTATATTATTCATTTGTTGGGCTTTTTCATTTAGTTATTTCTTGATGTAGATTTATTCTTTTTATACCTCTTGGGATATGTAGCTAGGTGTTTTCATCAGTTCTGGAAAATTTTCAGTCATTATCTCTTCAAAGAAATTTTTGGAGGATAATGAATAAGAGACTAAATAAAACTTTAATTAAATATGATCTAATTTTTAAACTAGATAATTGATAAATGAGTTTTTATTATAACTGTATATAAAATAGCTCCTCACTCATACATGATGTAAACACAGTCAGATACAAAATCTAAATTTTATAGCTCAATGCATTTTACAAACAATACAGCCATGTAAACTGGATTAAACACTCCAGAAATGCCCCGTCTGCTGCCCATTATATATATTAGATCAAACTTTGCTGAAGGTAACCTCTGTCTTGACCTCTACTATAGAACTGCTTTGTTTGATTTTTTTATTTATTTAAAATGAGACATGAAGAATGTGCTGTTTTTATTCTTAGATTCTTTAGGTCAACATGTTTGGATTTGAATTATTGATTTCAGTAATTATATTTTTAATTTCTAGAATTCTTTTTCAAATGTTTACTCTGTACCAATGCTTTACTTATATCTTTTATTTATTGAAAATTTTTTATGCTAGTTATACTCTCCTACAGGTTGTTGCAATGTGGAGAGGTTTTATGGTTTTTGCTTTCATTGTCTCTTTATTACATTGATTTTAATTCATGTTACCTTATTTGTGTGTGTGCATGTTTAGTCATATTTATTTATTAACTATGTATAGTTTATTTCCTAGAAAATTTTAACTATGGAAATATGCAAAATGTGGGATAAATTTGGATCACTGCAGGAAAAAATAATTTACATTTATTTCTGTAAGATACAAAAAGAAATATTGTTCTGTGACTTAGGACACCATTCTGAATTTTAGATTTCTCTGCCCACTCAGTTACAATGAATTTGAGAAATATCCTTTGTGAAGTCTAGCGTGCGCTCTCTCTCTCTCTCTCTCTTTTTTTTAATTTTACAAATTCTCACATTGTATTCATCTGTAGATACTGGTTGAAGATGACACTGTTTTTAGTTTAGCCTTAAACTAAGGGGATGAATATTTGAGATGCTGTCTGTTAGTCTCTGTTGAGCTATATCTGTCCCATAAGTCTTACGTAGCTAAAAAATATGTACTTATGTTCACTAAGTTTGGAAAATTCCCTCAAGGAAAATTTGACTTGTGTTGTCTACTTATTTTTCTAAGTTCCTGCTTTCATGTCTTTTGGTCTGAGGAATTTTTAATATTTTTTCTGCTAGCGCACGGCTACATAAAAAGATGTTTTTATATGATATTGAACTTTTTTTTTTAATATCAAGAGACTCAATCAAGCCATCTAGTGCACCATGTTTATGAAAATGGAAGTCAACACAAATATTTCATAGGGTGTTTTGATCCTTATAATGAGTTTTCCATTGAAATATCTAGTTATTTATTAATTTCTAGTTTTACTTAGAGAAAATGTGAGATTTAGTCTAAAAGCGTCCATATTTCTACTTGTTATAAATTACTGATTTTTGTGACATAAGTGTAATCATCATTTCATAACCCATCCATTGTTATAATCTCTGAGATTTAATACACATGTGTTAAAAGTGTAAAATTTCCTTAATTATGATTTTCAGGCTTCTGATGGCTCAGAAGTTAAAGCCTCTGCCTGTAATGTGGGAGACCTGGGTTCAGTCCCTGGGTCAGGAAGATCCCCTGGAGAAGAAAATGGCAACCCACTCCAGTATTCTTGCCTGGAGAATCCCATGGATGGAGGAGCCTGGTGGGCTACAGTCCATGGGGTCGCAAAGAGTCGGACACGACTGAGCGACTTAGCTTTCACTTTTCTATAGCCTCACACATTTTGTTTTATGCAACATCTATTGCCCTCATTCATTTCACAAGAAATTGAATTATCTTACTTTTGAGACACATTCAAATGTAAATTGGTAAAAAGAAAAAAAAATTTCCTTTTCCTATAGTTTTGTCATCTTCAGTTTCTACTTTCTTCTCTCATCTTTGCCCTGTGTGTCTCCAGATTTTTGGTAATCTGATGAACATGAAATCTCAAAGCTGCATGAGGTAAATTGAATATTTAATATCTATAATAGCCAAATACGTCCATTTTATCAAAAAACTTTCCACACCAATGGTACTGAAGAAATTGTATTAATAGCAAACTGGAAAAAGCTTCTCCCACAAATGTTTTGGAAATGCTTTCAGTCTTCATTTATACTTATGCCATTATTTTTTTTTTTTTAAATCAGACAAACATTAACCAATATTGTACCATCTGAAATTCAGCTTGAGATTTCTGATTGATTTTTAAAATCTATCTCCTAATGTCTTTTTTCCAGTAGATAATTATGGACCCTTCTTATTTCCTTCATGTGATTTTAAATATTTTTTAACAACTTGTGTTAACCTCATCAAAAATTCTATTAAAACTTATTAGAAAGCATGTTAGTATATACTTAACTGGTAAAGTGGAAAATTATAATATGTCCAATTATAATTTATCACTCTAAGATGTTACACTGCAAAAGCAATTAGATGTTTCAGACTGGTTTCCACACATGATGGCTCAGAGATATATTGTGTGGGTAAGCTTGATGAGGGTGAAAGAAGAGAGTTAAAAATTGGCTTAAAACTCAACATTCCAAAGGTTCCATCACTTCATGGAAAACAGAAGGGGGAAAAGCGTAGTAGTAACAGATTTTATTCTCTTGGTTTCCAAAATCACTGTAGATGGTGACAACAGCCGTGGTATTAAAAGACACTTACTCCTTGGAAGAAAAGCTATAGCAAACTTAGATAATGTATTAAAAGGTAGAAGCATCACTCTGCAAACAAAGATCCATATAGTCAAAGCAACAGTATTTCCAGCAGTCATGTACAGATCTGAGAGTTAGACCTTAAAGAAGGCTGAGTGCCAGAGAATTATTCTTTTCAATTTTGGTGCAAGAGTCGACAATTATGAGTCCCTTGGGCTGCAAAGAGATAAAATCAGTCAATCCTAAAGGAAATCTATCAACTCTGAATATTCACTGGAAGAACTGATGCTAAAATTGAAGTTCCAATACTTTGGCAACCTAATGTGAAGAGACGATTCACTGGAAAATACTCTGATGCTGGGAATGATTGAAGACAAAAGAAGTGAGTGGCACAGGATGAGATGGTTAGATACCATCACCAACTTATTGAACATAAATTTGATAAAATGCTGGGAAATAGTGAAGGACAGCGGAGGCTGTCATGCTGCAGTTCATAGGATCTCAAAGAGTCTGAGACAAATTAGCAACTGAAAAACAATAAAAAGCTTGAACAAATATTGATGTTGCATAGCGGCTAAAAAGGCCTTTGTCAATAATGTTCCAATATGTCCTATCTGCCATGTTCCTTGGATAAACATTATGAGTATACATGATACCCAGCTCAAGTGGCACAGTCCTAAAGCTGAACTTACTCAGGGACTATCAAAAATTAGTTATAATGTAACTTTCTTCCAGTGTCAAACAAACATAGAGGTAAAAGTCCCAAAAGTTAAAACTTTACAAGTAGCTCCATTTTTTGTTTCCCTTGCCAATTGTAACATGACTCTCAGGTATCCCAACAAACTTTATCTGGCAGGAGTTAAATTTTGGAGTATCGCTCTTCATAGGAAAGACAGTTCAGTTCAGTTCAGTCACTCAGTCGTGCCAGCTGTTTGTGACCCCATGAATCGCAGCACGCCAGCCTTCCCTACCCATCACCAACTCCCCGGAGTTCACTCAGACTCACATCCATGGAATCAGTGATGCCATCCAGCCATTTCATCCTTGGTCATGCCCTTCTCCTACTGCCCCCAATCCCTCCCAGCATCAGAGTCTTTTCCAATGAGTCAACACTTCACATGAGGTGGCCAAAGTACTGGAGTTTCAGCTTTAGCATCATTCCTTCCAAAGAACACCCAGGGCTGATCTCCTTTAGAATGGACTGGTTAGATCTCCTTGCAGTCTAAGGGACTCTCAAGAGTCTTCTCCAACACCACAGTTCAAATGCATCAATTCTTTGCTGCTCAGCTTTCTTCAAGGTCCACCTCACATCCATACATGACCACTAGAGAAACCATAGCTTTGACTAGACGGAACTTTCGTGGCAAAATAATGTCTCTGCTTTTGAATATGCTATCTAGGTTGGTCATAACTTTTCTTCCAAAGAGTAAGCATCTTTTAACTTCATGGCTGCAGTCAACATCTGCAGTGATTTTGAAGCCCCCAAAAATAAAGTCTGACACTTTTTCCACTGTTTTCCCATCTATTTCTCATGAAGTGATGGGACCAGATACCATGATCTTAGTTTTCTGAAAGTTGAGCTTTAAGTCAACTTTTTTCACTCTCCTCTTTCACTGTAATTAGGAGGCTCTTTAGTTTGTCTTCACTTTCTGCCATAAGGGTGGTGTCATCTGCATATCTGAGGTTATTGATATTTCTCCTGGCCACCTTGATTCCAGCTTGTGTTTCTTCCAGTCCAGCGTTTCTCATGATGTACAGTGCATATAAGTTAAATAAGCAGGGTGACAATATTCAGCCTTGACATACTCCTTTTCCTATTTGGAGCCAGTCTGTTGTTCCATGTGCAATTCTAACGGTTACTTCCTTACCTGCAAATAGGATTCTCAAGAGGCAGGTCAGGTGGTCTGGTATTCCCATTTCTCTCAGAATTTTCCACAGTTTATTGTGATCCACACAGTCAAAGGCTTTGGCATAGTCAATAAAGCAGAAATTGATGTTTTTCTGCAACTCTCTTGCGTTTTCCATGATCCAAAGGATGTTGGCAATTTGATCTCTGGTTCCTCTGCCTTTTCTAAAACCAGCTTGAACATCTGGAAGTTCACGGTTCACGTATTGCTGAAGCCTGGCTTTGAGAATTTTGAGAGAGACAGGTCATTTTTAATTCTGACAACTTGACTGTAAACATAGTTTCTAGGCTGGTTTACAGCAGTTTTTGTAATGCCACCCTAAAGCATATCACTTCCTTTGGAATCTCATTTAATAAAATATGAAGAAAGGAACATTTACCTTAAAAATAATTCTACTGAAAAATGGATATTGGTTTCCCAAGTTTCATGTATATGTGTATCCACTTGAATACTGTGGATGTAGGAGACCAGAGTCAATACTAAGGAAGGGAGAAATTTCATATTCTCCATCTTCACATGCCCTTCACTAATGACCATCTTTTAGAACTGATAAAAAGTAATGGCAATGAAACATGTATATTTTCCTGTAAGAAATGAAGCGCCAATCTATGTTCAATGTAGGATGCAGGATGCATGGCGCTGATGCACAGGATGATTCAAGTAGAGGATGTGGGGTGGGAGGTGGGAGGGGCTTCAGCATTGGGAGATTGTGTTCACCTATGGCTGATTCGTGTCAATGTATGGCAAAACAAATACAGTATTGTAATTTTAAAAATAAATAAATAAATTTAAAAATTAAATTAAATTTAATTCCACCAAAAAAAAAAGAACTGATAAAAGTAAAAAAAAAAAATAAAAGAACTCAGTGAGCAGAAACAAAATGTAGAAAACAGACAAAAAAAAAAGGTTAAAAGATAAATAAATTAAAAAAACTTAGTGATGTAAAAATTTCTAAAACTTCCATGTAAACTTTCTCCTAGACTACCAAGCAAGTCACCCATAGTAATTGTGTTTCTTGACTTTTCATTTAAATATGCCAAAGTTTGCTTTAAGTAATATTAGAGAGGTTAAACAAAAATGTTAGTTGTACCTGAGTATAGAAAAAACATAAGCAAATGTTATGGATATCCTTTAGAGATCTGGAGTTTTCTATACTACTCTAGATAATAAATGCTATATCCATTCAGCAAGAGTCATATCCAATAATAATTGTAAGATCATCTTTTATTTCAATTATAATGATCATAATTTTTCTACTATTAGTTCTTGGAGACTACACAACTTTCATCACCAATATTTAGATTCTACACTTAACTCCTTTCTGTGTTTAACAAGTTTATTGATATCTCTGTAAAAGCATGCTTAAAAAAATATTACTGTCTGCCTTGGAGTCAATGCCTTTGTCATTCTATCCATTCTAGTAAATAGAAATTAAAGAGAAAAATTAATTCCTTATATATAGGTGTGTGATAGAAATAATGCCATTGAACCATTACATTACTAACTTTAGTTAGTGACAACAGTAAACAAACATTTATTGAGTATCCATGGTTGCTAGATACAATTCTAAGTGCTTTAATTGTTTTTTAACTTTTTAATTAATTTATTTTAACATGGAAGTAAAGCTAATTTGAACCCAGGTCTCCTGCATTGCAGGCAGACTTTTACCATTTAAGCTACCAGGGAAGCCCCATAATTAATTTGCAACACAGTGTTAATTTCTGCTGTAAAGCAAATTTATTCAATTATATATGTATATATACATGCATACGTACATACATATTTTTATATTCTTTTCCATTATGGCTTATTTCAGGATATTGCAGATAGTTCCCTGTGCTATACAGTAGGACCTTGTGGTTTATCCATTCTATATATAAGTGTGTGTAAGTGTTTTGTTTTTAATATTCACAAAAATCCAGTTAGGAACTACTGTTATAAAATTTTACATATTAGGAATTTGGTCATTGGATGTTTAGATAACGTGCTCACAGTCACACACATAAAAGATTAAGCTGAAAATTAAACCAGAGATTTTGAATCTATAGACTTTACACCTTAGTGCACAGTGAAAATCTCTGACACCCATCATTATTACTTCTGAAAGCAATTTTCTAAGTAGAAATACCATAAGATTTTTCACATATAATAAATGTTTTTATTTAGCACAGTAATTTAGTTTCAACAGAAAGTAGTTGTAATTAGTTTCAAAGCAATAAGTGCCACCAAATTTTAAATTTGTATCTACTGCATTTCACCATTTCAAGCAATAACTATGAAACATGCTTTAGGAAAAAGTATGATTTCTGTATCTGACTATGAATCAAGTACTACTCTTCTTCTGACCATTAAGTTTCTTGCTTTTAGATGGCCCTTTTACCAATTGATTTTATTTACTTTCAAAGTGACATTTCAACAGAGGTATCCACTCTCATTTCCATTCTCCTTTGACAGTTCTGTGACTTAGAGTGCAAGGAAGTGCTTGCCAAAGACTTGCTAGATTGATGTTGGGAGGAAAAGAAAAAATCCACACATAGCAGATGTTTCTTTTCTACTTGTTGTGCCTATTACTTTGAAAAACTGACATTACTTAAAAACAGATTTCGGATGTTCTATCTTTTTGTCAGCAAGAGTGAATGTGTTGCCCAACTAGAAGTGTGAATATTGTTTAAAGAGGCAAATTGAAGATGGATGATGAAGCAATGAATAAATTCTCAGGAATGTTTTGCTTTTTCTCCTCAATAAGCAGCTTAATACAAGAAAACCTTAAACTGACTGGGCGAGTAACTTAGTTATGCATCTCACTTTGACCTTGTCAAGGTATGGCTACTACTCTTAATAATACTTATACTGATTTATTTTCATTCTTTTCTGTCTAATTTTAAAAACTGCCCATAGGAATATTTCAGATGTTACATACAACTGCTTAGAAATTGTGTGCATGTGTGTGTGTGTAGAGCACATTTCCAAAGTCATAGATGAATAATTTAGCCAAAGGCCATTGTGAAATTGTTACTATCTTCCCAAATTTCTGTTAAAAGATAAGGCATTTTAAACAAATTATTACAAACATTCACCTATCTTCCTGTAGACTAATTTGAAAAAAACAGTTTGCTCTATGGGGAATTAAATTATGAAAGGACATACGTGTTTCCAGGCTAAATGCATCCCTATTAAGAGTCTTGAAAAACTGAGCTTGAACTGGCTTGAATTCCATACTTGTGCCCTAACATGTGTATTTGGACAGAGAACAGAATACTCAACTGAATTATTATTTTTTTTTGGTTTTTATTGAAGCATAGCTGATTTACAATGTTGTTTCAGGTGTACAAAATAGTTTCAGGTATGCAAAAAAGTGAATCAGTTATACATATATTCCATTCACTCTTTTTTTAGATTAATTTCCTATATAGGTCATTATAAAGTACTGAGTAGAATTTCCTGTGCTACACAGTATATCATTATTATTTCTCTGTTTTATATATAGTAGTGTGCATATGTCAATCAATCTCCCCATTTTTCCTTCCCTCCCTTTTCTACCTGGTAAATATGAGTTTGCTCTCTATATCTGTGACTTTATTTCTGTTTTATAAATAAGTTTATTTGTATCATGATTTTTAGATTCCACATTTAATTATATCATATGATATTTGTCTTGTTTTGTTTGAATTACTTCACTTAATATGATTATTTTTAGGCTTATTCTTGTTGCTGTGCATGACAATATTTCATTCTTTCTTTCTTTTTTAAGGCATATGTGTGTATATATGTACATCTTCTCTATCCATTCATGTATCAATGGATATTTAAGTTACTTCCATGTCCTGAATATTGTAAATAGTGCTACAATGAACATTGTGGTGCATGCATCTTTCAAAATAGAATTTTTCAAATATATGCCCAGAGTGGGATTGCTAGACCATTTGTTGTTGTTGTTGTCACTGTCAGTATGACCCTTTGAGACCCAATGACTTAGTCTTCCAGGCTCCTCTGTCCATGGGGTTCTCCAGGCAAGAATGCTGGAGTGGGTTGTCATTTCCTTCTCCAGGGGATCTCCCCAACCCCGGGACTGAACCCAAGTATCCTGTGCCTCCTTCATTGGCAGGTGGATTCTTTATCACTGAGCCACCAGAGAAGGCAAGATGGATGTAGTCAAGCAGAAAATTGCAAGAATAAACATCAACATCCTAGGAATGAGTGAACTAAAATAGATAAGAATGAGTGAATTTAATTCAGACGACCATTATATCTACTACTGTTTGAGACAATCTTATAGAAAAGGCAAAGTTATCCACATAACCAACAAGAGAGTCCAAAATGCAGTACTTGTGTGCAGTCTCAAACATGACAATATGAGATCCATTAATTTCCAAGGAAAACCATTCAACATCACAGTAATCCAAGTTTACACTTAAACAACTGATATCAAAGAAGTTGAACAGTTCTATAAGACTTTCCAGGACTAACACACACAAATATACCATTTTCATCATAGGGGGTTGGAATACAAAAGAAGGAGATCAATAGATACTTGGAGTAACATGTTAGTTTGGCCTTGGAGTACAAAATGAAGCAGGACAAAGGCTAAGAAGGTTTTGCCAAGAGAATGCACTGGTCATAGTAAACACCCATTTCAACAGCACAAGTGATGACTACACATGGGCAGCACCAAATGGTCAATATGAAAATAAGATTGATTATATTATTTGCAGCTGAAGATGAAGAAAATCTATAGTCAGATAAAACAAGACCTGGAGCTGACTGTGGTTCAGATCATCTGCTAAAGAAGATTCGGGCTTAAACTGAAGAAAGTTGTGAAAACCACTAGGCCACTTGGGTATGTCCTAAATCAAATCCCGTATGATTATATAGTGGAGGTAACGATTCAAGACATGCAATCTGGTAGACAGCATGCTTGTAACTCATCCAGCATTTCACATTTTTTGGAATACAGAGAAAGCAAGGGAATTCCAGAAAACAAACAAACAAAAATCTATTTCTACTTCAATGACTAAGTAAAAGCATTTTAATGTGTGGATCACAGTTTCACATGTTAAAATGCTTTAAGGAGTGATGGGTACACGAGTGCAGGAGGGCCTAGAGGAGCTATCCCACGTTGAAGGTCAGGAAGGGCGGCAGTGAGGAGATATTTGTCCAAGATAAAGAGCAATGGCTGCACTTTGCTGGAGTAGCTGTGAAGATATATCCCACACCCAAGGTAAGAGAAACCCAAGTAAGATGGTAGGTGTTGCAAGAGGGGTATCAGAGGGCAGACACACTGAAACCATACTCACAGAAAACTACTCAAACTAATCACACTAGGACCACAGCCTTGTCTAACTCAATGAAACTAAGCCATGCCTTGAGGCCACCCAAGACAAGTGGGTCATGGTGGAGAGGTCTGACAGAATGTGGTCCACTGGAGAAGGGAATGGCAAACCACTTCAGTATTCTTGCCTTGAGAACCTCATGAACAGTATGAAAAGGCAAAATGATAGGATACTGAAAGAGGAACCACCCAGGTCAGTAGGTGCCCAATATGCTGCTGGAGATCAGTGGAGAAATAACTCCAGAAAGAATGAAGGAATGGAGCCAAAGCAAGAACAACACCCAGCTGTGGATGTGACTGGTGATAGAAGCAAGATCCAATGCTGTAAAGAGCAATATTGCATAGGAACCTGGAATGTCAGGTCCATGAATCAAGGCAAATTGGAAGTGGTCAAACAAGAGATGGCAAGGGTGATTCCTACAATCTAGGAATCAGTGAACTAAAATGTACTGGAATGGGTGAATTTAACTCAGATGACCATTATATCTACTACTGCAGGTAGGAATCCCTTAGAAGAAATGGAGTAGCCATCATGGTCAACAAAAGTGTCAGAAATGGAGTACTTGGATGCAATCCCAAAAACGACAGATGATCTATGTTTTTCCAAGGCAAAACATTCAATATCACAGTAATCCAAGTCTATGCCATGAACCAGTAACGCTGAAGAAGCTGAAGTAGAACATTGCTATGAAGACCTACAAGACCTTTTAGAACTAACACCTAAAAAGATGTCCATTTCATTATAGCAAAATGGAGTTCAAAAGAAGGAAGTCAAGAAACATCTGGAGTAACAAGTAAATTTTGCCTTGAAATGCGGAATGAATCAGGGCAAAAACTAATAGAGTTCTGCCAAGAAAATGTGCTGGTCACAGCAAACACACTCTTCCAATGATAGAAGAGAAGACTCTACACATAGACATCATGAGATGGTCAACACCGAAATCAGATTGATTATATTCTTTGCAGCCAAAGATGGAGAAGCTCTATGCAGTCAACAAAAACAAGACCAGGAGCTGACTGTGGCTCAGATTGTGAACTCCTTTTACCAACTTCAGATTTAAATTGAAGAAAACAGAGAAAATCACTAGACCATTCATGTATGACTTAATCAAATCCTGTATGATTATACAGTACAAGGGAGAAATATATTTAAGGGCCTAGATCTAATAGATAGAGGGCCTGATGAACTATGGAATGAGATTCGTGACATTGTACAGGAGGCAGGAATCAAGACTTCCCCATGGAAAAGTAATTAAAAAAAAGCAAAATAGCAGTCTGGGGAGGCCTTACAAATAGCTGTGAAAAGAAGAGAGGCAAAAAACAAAGGAGAAAAGGAAAGATATAAGCATCTGAATGAAGAGTTCCAAAGAATAGCAAGAAGAGATAAGGACGCCTTCTTCAGCGATCTATGTAAAGAAATAGAGGAAAAGAACAGAATGGCAAAGACTAGAGATCTCTTCAAGAAAATTAGAGATATCCAAGGAACATTTCATGCAAAGATGGGCTTAATAAAGGACAGAAATGGTATGGGCCTAACAGAAACAGAGGATATTAAGTAGAGGGGGCAAGAATACACAGAAGAACTGTTCAAAAAAGATCTTCATGAATCAGACAATCACGATGGTGTGATCACTCACCTAGAGCCAAAAATCCTGGAATGTGAAGTCAAGTGGGCCTTAGAAAACATCATTATGAACAAAGCTAGTGGAGGTGATGGCATTCCAGTTGAGCTATTTCAAATCCTGAAAGATGATGCTGTGAAAGTGTTGCACTTAATATGCCAGCAAATTTGGAAAACTCAGCAGTGGCCACAGGTCTGGAAAAGGTCAGTTTTCATTCTAATCCCAAAGAAAGGCAATGCCAAAGAATGCTCAAACTACCACAGAATTGCACTCATCTCACATGCTAGTAAAGTAATGCTCAAAATTCTCCAAATCAGGCTTTGGCAGTGTGTGAACTGTGAACTTCCAGATGTTCAAGCTGGTTTTAGAAAAGGCAGAGGAAGCAGAGATCAAATTGCAAACATCTGCTGGATCATGGAAAAAGCAAGAGAGTTCCAGAAAAACATCTATTTCTGCTTAATTGATTATGCTAAAGCCTTTGACTGTGTGGATCACAATAAACTGTGGAAAATTCTGAGAGAGATGGGAATACCAGACCACCTAACCTGCCTCTTGAGAAATCTGTATGCAGGTCTGGAAGCAACAGTTAGAACTGGACATGGAACAACAGACTGGTTCCAAATAGAAAAAGGAGTACGTCAAGGTTATATATTGTCACCCTGATTATTTAACTTCTATGCAGAGTACATCATGAGAAACACTGGACTGGAGAAACACTGGACTGGAGAAACACAAGCTGTAATCAAGATTGCCGGGAGTAATATCAATAACCTTACGTAAGTAGATGACACAGATGACACCACCCTTATGGAAGAAAGTGAAGGCGAACTAAAAGCCTCTTGATGAGAGTGAAAGAGGAGAGTGAAAAAGTTAGTCTAAAGCTCAACATTCAGAAAAGGAAGATCATGACATCCGGTCCCATCACTTCATGGAAAATAGATGGGGAAACAGTGGAAACAGTGTCAGACTTCATTTTGGGGCGCTCCAAAATCACTGCAGAGGGTGACTGCAGCCATGAAATTCAAAGATGCTTACTCCTTGGAAGAAAAGTTATGACCAACCTAGATAGCATATTCAAGAAGCAGAGACATTACTTTGCCAACTAAAATCTGTGTAGTCAAGGCTATGATTTTTCATTGTGGTCATGTATGGATGTGAGAGTTGGACTGTGAAGAAGGCTGAGCACCGAAGAATTGATGCCTTTGAAGTGTGGTGTTGGAGAAGACTCTTGAGAGTCCCTTAGACTGCAAGGAGATCCAACCAATCCATTCTGAAGATTGGGATTTCTTTAGAAGGAATGATGCTAAAGCTGAAACTCCAGTACTTTGGCCACCTCATGTGAAGTGTTGACTCATTGGAAAAGACTCTGATGCTGGGAGGGATTGGGGGCAGGAGGAAAAAGGGACGACAGAGGATGAGTTGGCTTGATGGCATCATGGACTCGATGGACGTGAGTCTTAGTGAACTCCAAGGTTTGGTGATGGACAGGGAGGCCTGGCGTGCTGTGATTCACGGGGTCGCAGAGTTGGACACAAATGAGCAACTGAACTGAACTGACAGTTTCACAACAAACTATGGAAAAATTCTTAAAGACACGGGAATACTATACTACCCTATCTGTCTCCTGAGGAATCTGTATGTGGGTCGAGAAGCAGCAGTTACAATTGGACATGGAACAATGAACTGATTCAAAATTGGGAAAGGTGTAGTTCAGGTCTCTATATTATCACCCTGCTTGTTTAATTTGCAGAGTATATCAAGTGAAGTGCTAGGTGAGTTACAAGGTGGAAGAACTCTGTCTACCAGACTCGAGGCATGAGATCTGGTAGACAGAGTGCTGGAAGAACTACAAACAGAGGTTAATAATGTTATACAGGAGGCAGTTTCTAAAACCATTCCAAAGAAAAAGACATGCAAAAAGGCAAAGTGGTTGTTGAAGAAACTTCACAAATATCTGAGGAAAGAAGAAAAGTGAAAAGCAAGGGAGAAAGGGAAAGGTATGCCCAACTGAATGTGGAGTTCCAGAGGATTTCAAGGAGAGACAAAAGGACTTCAATGAACAGTGCAAAGAAATACAGGGATACAAGAGAATCGGAAAGACTAAAGATCTCAAGAAAATTGGAGATTTCAAAGGAACATCTCATGGAAGAATGGGCATGATAAAGGACAGAAATTATAAGGACCTAACAGATGCAGAAGGGATTAAGAACAGGTGGCAAGAATACGCAGACAAGCTATACAAAAAAATCTTGATGATCGAGATAACCACTATGGTATGGCCACTCACGTAGAGCTAGACATTCTGGAGTGTGATATCAAGTGGAATTTATGAAAAATTACTACGAATAAAGCTATTAGAGGTGATGAATTCCAGCTGAGAGATTTAAAATTCTAAAAGATGATGGTATTAAAATGCCTCACTTAATATGTCAGCAAATTTGAAAAGCCCAGCAGTGGCCACCGAACTGAAAAGAGTGAGTGTTCCTCCCAATCCCACCAAAGGGCAGTGCTAAAGAATGTTCTAATTATTGGACAATTGCACTCATTTCCCATGTTAGTAAGAGCATGCTCAAAATCCTTCAAGCTAGACTTCATAAGTACTGGAATTGAGAATTTTCAGATGTACAAGCTGAGTTTAGGAAATGCAGAGGAACCAGAGATCAAATTGCCAACATTTTATAGAGAAAGCAAGAGAATTTCATAAAAACATCTATTTCACTTAATTGACTAAGCTGAACCCTTTTCCTGTGTGGATCACAGCAAACTGTGGAAAATTCTTAAAGATATAGGAATACCAGACCATCTTACCTGTCTCCTGAGGAACATGTATGCAGATCAAGAAGCAATAATTACAACTGGACATGGAACAACGAACTGGGTCAAAATTGGGAAAGGAGTACTTCAAGTCTCTATATTTTCATTCTACTTACTTAACTTATATGCAGAATACATCATGTGAAGTGCTGGGTGAGTTACAAGCTGTAATCAACATTGCCTGGAGAAATAAAAACAACCTCAGATATGCAGATAATATCATACAAATGACAGAAAGAGAAGGGGAACTAAGGAGCCTCTTGATGAGGGTGAAAGAGGAGAGTGAAAAAACTGGCTTAAAACTCAAAATTCAAAACACTAAGATCATGGTATCTGGTCCCATTCAATTCAGTTCAGTTCAGTTCAGTTCAGCCATTCAGTCGTATCCGACTCTGTGACTCCATGAATTGCAGCACGCTAGGCCTCCCTGTCCATCACCAACTCCCCGAGTTCACTCAGACTCACATCCATCGAGTCCGTGATGCCATCCAGCCATCTCATCCTCTGCCGTCCCCTTCTCCTCCTGCCCCCAATCCCTCCCAGCATCAGAGTCTTTTCCAGTGAGTCAACTCTTCACATGAGGTGGCCAAAGTACTGGAGTTTCAGTTTCAGCATCATTCCTTCCAAAGAACACTCAGGGCTGATCTCCTTTAGAATGGACTGGTTGGATCTCCTTGCAGTCCAAGAGACTCTCAAGAGTCTTCTCCAACACCACACTTCAAAAGCATCAATTCTTTGGCACTCAGCCTTCACACTCCAACTCTCACATCCATACATAACCACCGGAAAAACCATAACCTTGAGTAGACGGACCTTAGTCGGCAATGTCTCTATACTCATAGCAAATAGACAGGTAAAAAGTATAAGCAGTGACAAATTTGATTTTCTTGGTCTCCAAAATTACTGCAAACGGTAATTGCAGCCATGAAATTAGAAGATATTTTCTTCTTGGAAGGAGAGCTATTGCAAGTCTAGGCAGCATATGGAAAAACAAAGGGAGCAATTTGCTGACAAAGGTCTGTATAGTCAAAGTTATGATCTTTCCAGTAGTCATGTAGGGATGTGATATTTGTGACAGTAAAGAAGGCTGAGAATGGAAGAACTGATGCTTTTAAATTGTGGTGTTGGAGAAGCCTCTTGAGATTCCCTTGATGGAAAGGAGACCAAACCAGTCAATTTTGAAGGAAATCAACCCCAAATACCCATTGGAAGGATTTATGCTAAAGCTGAGGCTTAAGTACTTTGGCCACCTGATGTGAACAGTTAACTCATTTGAAAAGACCCTGATGCTGGGAAAGATTAGGAGAAGAGGCTTAGAGGATGAGATGGTTGGAGGGCATCACTGACTCAATGTACATGAACATGAACAAACTCTAGGAGAAAATGAGGGAGAGGGAGGCTTGATATGCTGAAGTCCATGGGCTGATAAAATGTAAATGTTGGAAATGACTTAGCAACAGAACAACAACAATACCGACATCAGACTTTTTGATACTGGCCATTCTAACTGATGTAATGTGATACCTCATTGCAGTTTTCATTTGCATTTCTCCAATAATTAATGATGTTGAAGCATATTTTTATATGCTTCATATTTTTGGCCATCTGTATGTCTTCCTTGGAGAAATATTTATTCATATCCTCTGCCCCTTTTAAAATTTAATTTATTGCTTTTTTGACATGGGCTGTTTGTGTATTTTGGAAATTAATCTCTTGTCCCATGGTCAGTTGTTATATTTGCAAATATTTTCCTCCATCCCATGAGTTGTCTTTTCATTTTGTTTATGGTTTCCATTGCTGTGCAGAAAGTTTATTGGTTAGGTTCCATTTGTTATTTTCATTTGTATTCCCATTACTCTGGGAGCAAATGCATTGCTGTGATTTATGTCAAAGAGTGTTCTATGTTTTCTTCTAAGAATTTTATAGTGTCCAGCGTTACATTTAGGTCTTTGATCCATTTGAAGCTTATTTTTGTGCAAGGTGTTAAAGAATGTTCCAATTTCATTCTTTAACATGTAGCTGTCTAATTTTCCTAGCATCACTTACTAAAAAGATGGTCTTTTCTCCATTCAGTATTCTTGTCTTCTTTGTCATAGATTAATTAAGCATATGTGAGTGATTTCCCCCACTCCTGGTCTTTCTTTCCAGTCTATTGATCTGTATTTCTGTTTTTGCACTGGTACCATACTCTTTTGATTACTGTAGCTTTGTAGAAGAGTCTGAAGTCAGGAACTCTCATTCTTCTAGCTCCATTTTTGTTTTTCTTCAGCATTGATTATGTGCTGTAATTTCTTCTGTGTTTTCATATAAATTTTAAATGTTTTCTTTGAAAAATGGACATTGGTAATTTGAAATGAACTGCACTGAATCTGTAGCTATTTCAGGTAATATAGATATTTTCACAATATTTATTCTTTCCATCCAATAATATGATATATCCTTTCATCTGCTTGTATCATCTCTGATTTCTTTCATAACTATTTTATATTTTTCAGAGTGTAAAAATTTTGCCTCTTTAGGTAGATTTATCTCTAGGCATTGTATTATTTTTGATGCAATGGTAAATGTGATTATTTCCATTATTTCTTTTTCTGTTCTTTCATTGCTAATGTATAGGAATGCAAGAAATTCCTGTGTATAAATTTTGTAACCTGCAAATTTACTAAGTAAATTGATGAGCTCTAGTAGTTGGGAGAAAGCAATGGCACCCCACTCCAGTACTATTGCCTGGAAAAATCCCATAGGCAGAGGAGCCTGGTGGGCTACAGTCCATGGGGTTACTAAGAGTTGGACACGACTGAGTGACTTCACTTTCACTTTTCACTTTCATATATTGGAGAAGGAAATGGCAACACACTCCAGTGTTCTTGCCTGGAGAATCCCAGGGATGGCAGAGCCTGGTGGTCTGTTGTCTATGGGGTCGCATAGAGTTGGACATGATTGAAGCCACTTAGCAGCAGCAACAGCAGTAGTTTTCTGGCAATCGCTTAGGAATTCCTCTGTATCAGTTCAGTTCAGTGCAGTTCAATTGCTCAGTCCTATTTAACTCTTTGCGACCCCACGAATCACAGCACGCCATGCCTCCCTGTCCATTACCAACTCCCGGAGTTCACTCAGACTCACGCCCATTGAGTCAGTGATGCCATCCAGCCATCTCATCCTCTTTTATCCCCTTCTCCTCCTGCCCCCAATCCCTCCCAGCATCAGGGTGTTTTCCAATGAGTCAACACTTTACATGAGGTGGCCAAAGTACTGGAGTTTCAGCTTTAGCATCATTCCTTCCAAAGAAATCCCAGGGCCAGTCTCCTTCAGAATGGACTGGTTGGATTGCCTTGCAGTCCAAGGGGCTCTCAAGAGTCTTCTCCAACACCACAATTCAAAAGCATCAATTCTTTAGCATGCAGCCTTCTTCACAGTCCAGCTCTCACATCCATACATGACCACTGGTAAAACCATAGCTTTGACTAGACAGAACTTTGTTGGCAAAATAATGTCTATGCTTTTGAATATACTATCTAGGTTGGTCATAAATTTTCTTCCAAGGAGTAACTGTCTTTTAATTTCATGGCTGCAGTCACCATCTGCAGTGATTTTGGAGCCCCCCAAAATAAAGTCTGACACTGTTTCCACTGTTTTCCCATCTATTTCCCATGAAGTGATGGGAAGGGATGGGACCAGATGCCATGTAATCTGCTAATAATGACAGTTACATTTGTATTCCAATTTGGATTCCTTTTATTTCATCTCTGATTGCCATGACTAGCCTTTCAAAACTTGAATTGATGACAATGACATCCTTGTCTCATTCCTGATCTTAGAGGAAATGCTTTCAGTTTTCCAACATGAAGAATACTGTTAACTGTAGGTTTGTGTATATGGCCTTTACTACATTGAGATGTTTCCTTTCTGTCCATTTTCTAGAGAGCTTTTTATCATAAATAGGTGTTGAATTGTGTCAAAAGCTTTTTCTGTATCTGTTTGCTAATGTGGTATATCACACTGATTGATTTGCTGATATTGAAGAAACCTTTCATTCGTGGGATAAACCGCACTTGATCATAGTGTCTGATCCTTTTAATGTATTGTTGGATTTAGTTTGCTAGTATTTTGTTGAGTGTTATTGCATCTATATTCATCATTAATATTGATCTGTAATTTTCTTTTTCTGTGATCTCTCTCTGGTATTGTTATGAATGTGATATTGACCTCATAGAATGAACTTCAAAGTTTCCCTTCTTTTGTAATGTTTTGAAAGAGTTTCAGAAATATAGACATTAATTGTTCTCCAAGTGTTTGATCGAATTTGCATGTGGAGCCATTTTGTTCTGGACCTTTGTTTGTTGTAAATTTTTATTTTTTATTATTTTTATATATAGATTTATTAATTTTAATAAAAGGTTAATTACTTTACAATATTGTATTCATTTGATGGATGTTGTAAATTTTTAAATCACTTTCAATTTCAGTATTTGTAAACAAACTATTTGCATTTTCTGTTTCTTCAAGGTTGAGTCTTGGAATGTTGTACCTTTCAAAGAATTTGTCCACTTTGTCTATTTTTTTTTTTCCTATTTTGTTGGCATGCATATGACTTTCCAGGTGGCTCCGTAGTAAATAATACAACTGCAAATGCAGGAGACACAAGAGATGTGGGTTCAGTCCCCAGGTTGGGAAGATTCCCTGGATGAGGAAATGACAACCCACTTCAGTATTCTTGCCTGAAGATTCTCATGGACAGAAGTCTGGCAGGCTACAGTCCATAGGGTTGCAAAAATTCAGACATGACTTAGCACACATGCAAAGCAAACAGATTGTTTATAGCAGTCTATTATGATACTTTGTATTTCTGTGATGTTCTTTGTAACTTCTTTTTCATTTCTAATATTATTCATTTGAACCCTCTACTCTTTTTCTTGGTGTTTCTAGCTAAAGGTTTATCTATTTCATTTATGTACTCAAAAACAAAACAAAATAAAACAAAAACAGCTTTTAGTTTCATTGATCTTTCTTATTGTTATCTTCATCTCTATATCATGCGTTTCTGCTATGATCTTTATGATCGTCATTCTGGTTTCCTTGGGTTTTGGCTCTTCCTCTTTCTCTAACTGCCTTAGCTGTACACTTAGATTGCTTATTTGAGATTTTCCTTGTTTCCTGAGGAAAGATTTTATTGTTATAAACGCTCCTTTTAGGACTGTTTTTGCCACATATTGGGGCTTCCCTTGTGGTTAATCCACCTGCAGTGCTGGAGACTTGGGTTCAATCCCTTGATTGGGAAGACCCACTGGAAAATGGAAAAGCTACCCATTCTAATATTCTGGCCTAGAGAATTCCATAGTCTGTGTAGGCCATGGGGTTGTAAAGAGTCTGACATGACCGAGTGACTTTCACATCACATCATACATCACATTGCCACATACTGTAGGGTATGGATCATTACGCTTTCATTTTCATTTGTCTCCATTTTATTTTTAATTTTCTATTTGATTTCTTCAGTGATCCATTTGTTGTTTAATGTATTGTTTGGCTTCTTCCTGTTTTGCTACATTTTTTTCTTGTAGTTTATTTCTAATCTCATAGCATTGTGGTTGGAAAAGATGCTTGATATGACTTCAGTTTTTATTAAATACACTGAAATTGATTTGTGGCAGAAGATGTTATCCATCCTGGAGAATGTTCCATGTGCACTTGAGAAGAAAGTATCATGCTGCTTTCATATGAAATGTTCTAAAAATATCAATTGACTCCATCATGTCTACTGTGTCATTTAAGGCCCATCTTTCCTTATTGATCTTCTTTCTAAAGAATACCTTCCATTAATGAGAGTGGGATATTAAAGTCTCTTGCTTCACTGGTAGCTCAGCAGAGAAAGAATCTTCCTTCTATGCAAGGAGACACAGACTTAATCTCTGTGTCAGGCAGAACCCTTGCATGAACAAATGGCTCATTCTGGTTTTCTTGCCTGGAAAATTCCATGAGAGAGGAGCTTGGTGGACTACAGTCCATGGGGTCACAAAGGGTCAGAAAAGACTAAGAGATTGAGCATATTAATATTGTGTTACTGTCGAATTCTCCTTTTGTGGCTGTTAGCATTCACATTATATATTGATGTGCTCCAATGACGGGTGCACATACATTTGTAATTGCTATATATTCTTCTTATATTAACCTTTGATTATTACATCATGTCCTTCATTGTCTCTTATCAGTTCAATTGCTCAGTTTTATCGATTCTGTGAGCCCATGGATGGCAGCACACCAGGATTCTCTGTCCTTCACCAATTCCTAGAGTTTGCTCAGATTTATGTCCATTGAGTCAGTGATGCCATTCAACAATTCCATCCTCTGTTGTCCCCTTCACTTACTGCTGTCAATAGCTCCCAGCAACAGGATCATTTCTAAGAAGTCAGTTCTTGGCCTTAGGTGGACAAAATATTGGAGTTTCACCTTAGCATCAGTTCTTCCAATGAATATTTAAGACTCATTTCCTTCAGGACTGACTGATTTGAACTCTTTGCAGTCCAAGGGACTCTTAAAAATCTTCTTCAACACCACAGTTCAAAAGCATCAATTCCTTGGTGCTTGTTTATCCATAGTTTAAATATCACATCCATTCATGACTACTGGAAAACCCATAGCTTTGATTATATGGAAATTTATTGGTAAAGTAATGTCCAAGAGAAGCTACCCCACGCCCGAGGTCAGGGCGGCAGCTGAGAGGAGCAACCCCAAGTCCAAGTAGCATCAGATATGCAGGCACAGGAGGGCTGAGAGGAGCTACTCCACATTCAAGGTCAGGAAGGGTGGCCGTCCAAGGTAAGGAGCAGTGGCTGTGCTTTGCTGGAGCAGTGGTGAAGAAATACCCCACGTCCAAGTAAGAAAAACACAAGTAAGAGGATAGGTATTGTGAGAGGGCATCAGAAGGCAAACAAACTGAAACCATACTCACAGAAAACTAGTCAACAGATTACACGGACCACAGCCTTGTCTAATTCAATAAAACTAAGCCATGCCGTGTGGGGCCAACCAAGAGGGACGGGTCATGGTGGAGAGGTTGGACAGAATGTGGTCCACTGGAGAAGGGAATGGCAAACCACTTCAGTATTCTTGCCTTGAGAACGTCATGAACACTATGAAAAGGCAAAATGATAGGATACTGAAAGAGGAACCACCCAGGTCAGTAGGTACCCAATATGCTACTGGAGATCAGTGGAGAAATAACTCCAGAAAGAATGAAGGGTTGGAGCCAAAGAAAAACAATAGCTGGTTGTGGATGTGACTGATGATAGAAGCAAGGTCTGATGCTAAAAGAGCAGTATTGCATAGGAACCTGGAATATTAGGCCCACGAATCAAGGAAAATTGGAAGTGGTCAAAAAGGAGATGGCAAGAGTGAACATCAATATTCTAGGAATCAGCAAACTAAAATGGACTAGAATGGGTGAATTTAATTCAGATGACCATTATATCTACTACTGTGGGCAGGAATCCCTTAGAAGAAATGGAGTAGCTATTATGGTCAACAAAAGAGTCTGAAAAGCGGTTCAGTTCAGTTCAGTCACTCAATCGTGTCTGACTTTTGCAACCCCATGAATTGCAGCACGCCAGGCCTCCCTGTCCATCACCATCTCCCACGGTTCACTCAGACTCATATCCATTGAGTCTGTGATGCCATTCAGCCATGTCATTCTTGGTTGTCCCCTTCTGATCCTGCCCCTAATCCCTCCCAGCATCAGAATCTTTTCCAATGAGTCACCTCTTCGCATGAGGTGGCCAAAGTACTGGACCTTCAGCTTTAGCATCATTCTTTCCAAAGAAATCCCAGGGTTGGTCTCCTTCAGAATGGACTGGTTGGATCTCCTTGCAGTCCAAGGGACTCTCAAGAGTCTTCTCCAACACCACAGTTCAAAAGCATCAATTCTTTGATGCTCAGCCTTCTTCACAGCCCAACTCTCACATCCTTACATGACCACAGGAAAAAACCATAGCCTTGACTAAACGGACCTTATTTGGCAAAGTAATGTCTCTGCTTTTAAATATGCTATCTAGGTTGGTCATAACTTTTCTTACAAGGAGTAAGCATCTTCTAATTTCATGACTGCAGTCACCATCTGCAGTGATTTTGGAGCCCCCAAAATAAAGTCTGACACTGTTTCCACTGTTTCCCCACCTATTTCCCATGAAGTGATTTGACCGGATGCCATGATCTTCATTTTCTGAATGTTGAGCTTTAAGCCAACTTTTTCGTTCTCCTTTTTCACTTTCATCAAGAGGCTTTTAGTTCGTCTTCACTTTCTGCCATAAGGGTGGTGTCATCTGCATATCTGATGTTATTGATATTTCTCCCAGCAATCTTGATTACAGCTTGTGTTTCTTCCAGTCCAGCGTGTCTCATGATGTGCTCTGCATAGAAGTTAAATAAGCAGGGTGACAATATACAGCCTTGATGTACTCCTTTTCCTATTTGGAACGAGTCTGTTGTTTCATGTCCAGTTTTAACTCTTGCTTCCTGACCTGCATACAGATTTTTCAAGAGGCAGGTTAGGTGGTCTGGTATTCCCATCTCTTTCAGAATTATCCACAGTTTATTGTGATCCATGCAGTCAAAGGCTTTGACATAGTCATTAAAGCAGAAATTGATTTTTTTTTTTTTCTGGAACTCTCTTGCTTTTTCCATGATCCAGCAGATGTTGGCAATTTGATCTCTGGTTCCTCTGCCTTTTCTTAAACCAGCTTGAACATCTGGAAGTTCATGGTTCACGTATTGCTGAAGCCTGGCTTGGAGAATTTTGAGCATTACTTTACTAGCATGTGAGATGAGTGCAATTGTGTGGCAGTTTGAGCTTTCTTTTGCATTGTCTTTCTTTGGAATTGGAATGACAACTGACCTTTCCCAGTCCCGTGGCCACTGCTGAGGTTTCCAAATTTGCTGGCATATTGAGTGTAACACTTTCACAGCATCATCTTTCAGGATTTGAAACAGCTCCCCTGGAATTCCATCACCTCCAGTAGTTTGTTCATAGTGATGCTTTCTAAGGCCCACTTGACTTCACATTCCAGGATGTCTGGATCTAGATGAGTGATCACACCGTCAAGATTATCTTGGTCGTGAAGATCTTTTTGCACAGATCTTCTGTGTATTCTTGCCACCTCTTCTTATATATCTTCTGCTTCTGTTATGTCCATATCATTTTTGTCCTTTATTGAGACCATCTTTGCATGAAATGTTCCCTTGGTATCTCTAATTTTCTTGAAGAGATATCTAGTCTTTCCCATTCTGTTCTTTTCCTCTATTTATTTGCATTCATTGCTAAAGAAGGCTTACTTATATCTTCTTGCTATTCTTTGGAACTCTGAAATCAGTACTTGGATGCAATTTCAAAATGACAGAATGATCTCTGTTTCCAAGGCAAACCATTCAATATCATGGTGATCCACGTGTGCAATGAATAATGCTGAATAAGCTGAAGTTGAACAGTTCTGTGAAGATGTACAAGACTTTGTATTCATTTATTTAAAATATAAATTTATTTATTTTAATTAGCAGTCAATTACTTTACAATATTGAATTGGTTTTGCCATACATCAACATGAATCTGCCTCTGTATATACATGTGTTTCCCATCCTGAATCTCCCTCCCTCCTCCCTCCCTGTACCAGCCCTCTGGGTCATCCAAGTGCACCAGCCCCAAGCATTTAATATCATGCATTGAACCTGGACTTATGATTCATTTCATATATGATATAATACATGTTTCAATGCCATTCTCCCAAATCATCCCACCATTTCCCTCTCCCACAGAGTCCAAAAGCCTGTTCTATACATCTGTGTCTCTTTTGCTGTCTTGCATATAGGGTTATCATTACCATCTTTATAAATTCCATATATGTGCATTAGTATACTGTACTGGTATTTTTATTTTTGGCTTATTTCACTCTGTATAATAGGCTCCAGTTTCATCCACTTCATTAGACCTGTTTCAAATGAATTATTTTTAATGGCTGAGTAATACTCCATTTTCTATACATACCACAGCATTCTTATCCATTCATCTGGTGATGCACACCTAGGTTGCTTCCATGTCCTAGGTATTAGAAACGGTGCTGCAATAAACATTGGGGTACACGTGTCTCTTTCAATTCTGGTTTCCTATGTGTGTATGTCCAGCATTGGGTTTGCTGGGTCATATGGCAGTTCTATTTCCAAATTTTTAAGGAATCTCCACACTGTTTTCCATTGTGGCTGTACTAGTTTGCATTCCCAGCAACAGTGTAAGAAGGTTCCCTTTTCTGTAGAATAACATCCAAAAAGATGTCCTTTTCAATAGGGGAATGGAATGAAAAAGTAGGAAGTCAAGAAACACCTGGAGTAGATGGACAATTTGGCCTTGGAGTAGGGAATGAAGCAGGGCAAAGACTAATAGAGTTTTGCCAAGAGAACACACTGGTCATAGCAAACACCCTCATCCAAAAACACAAGAAAAGACTACACATGGACATCATCGGATGGTCAACACTGAAATCAGATTGATTATATTTTTTGCAGCCAAAGACGGAAAAGTTCTATACGGTCAACAAAAAATAAGACCAGGATCTTAGAGTGGCTCAGATCATGAACTCCTTATTGCCAAATTCAGACTTAAATTGAAGAAAGCAGGGAAAACTAATATACCACTCAGGTATGACCTGTATCAAATCTCTTATGATTATACAGTGGAAGTGAGAAATAGATTTAAGGCCCTACATCTGATTGATAGAGTGCCTGATGAACTATGGAATGAGGTTCGTGACATTGTACAGGAGACGAGGATCAAGATCATCCTCATAGAAAAGAAATGCAACAAAGCAAAATGGCTGTCTGGGGAGGTCTTTCAAATAGATGTGAAAAGAAGAAAAGTGAAAAGCAAAGGAGAAAAGGAAAGATATAAGCATCTCAATCCAGAGTTCCAAAGAATACCAAGGAGAGATAAGAATGCATTTCTCAATGATCAATGCAAAGAAATAGAGGAAAACAAAAGAATGGGAAAGACTAGAGATCTCCTCAAGAAAATTAGGGATACCAAGGGAAAATTTCATGCAAAGATGGGCTAGATAAAAGACAGAAATGGTATCGACCTAACAGAAACAGAAGATATTAAGAAGAGGTGGTAAGAATACACAGAAAATATACAAAAAAAAAAAAGATCTTCATGACCCAGATAATCACAATGGTGTAATCACTCACCTAGAGTCAGACATCCTGGAATGTGAAGTCAAGTGGGCCTTAGAAAGCATTACCATTAGCAAACATAGTGGAAGTGACTGAATTCCAGTAGAGGGATTTCAAATCCTAAAAGATGATGCTGTGAAAGTGCTGCACTCAATATGCCAGCAAATCTAAAAACTGAGCAATGGCCACATGACTGGAAAATGTCAATATTCATTCCAATCCCAAATAAAGGTAATGCCAAAGAATGCTAATACTACTGCATAATTACACTCATCTCACATGCTAGAAAAATAATTATCAAAATTCTCCAAACCAGACTTGAGAAATATGTGAACTATGAACTTCCAGATGTTCAAGCTGGTTTTAGAAAAGGCAGAGGAACCAGAGATCCAAATGCCAACATCTGCTGGATCATCAAAAAAGCAAGTGAATTACAGAAAAAAACATCTACTTCTGCTTTATTGACTATGCCAAAGCCTTTGACTGTGTAGATCACAATAAACATTTTCCACAATAAATTTTGTGGAAAATTCTGAAAGAGATGGGAATAACAAACCACCTGACCTGCCTCTTGAGAAATCAATGTGCAGGTCAGGAAGCAGTAGTTAGAATTGGACATGAAACAGCAGACTCTTTCCAAATAGGAAAAGGAGTATGTCAATGCTGTATACTGTTACCTTGCTTATTTAACTTTTATGCAGAGTACAGCATGAGAAACGCTGGTCTGGAAGAAACACAAGCTGGAATCAAGATTGCCGGGAGAAATGTCAATACCCTCAGATATGCAAATGACACCACCCTTATGGCAGATAGTGAAGAGGAACTATAAAGCCTCTTGATGAAAGTGAAAGTGGAGAGTTGAAAAGTTGGCTTAAAGCTCAACATTCAGACAACTAAGATTATGGCACCTGGTCCCATAACTTCATATGAAATAGATGTGGAAGCAGTGGAAACAGTGTCAGACTTTATTTTTTGGGGCTCCAAAATCACTGCAGATGGTGACTGCAGCCATGAAATTAAAAGACGCTTACTCCTTGGAAAAAGTTATGACCAAACTAGATAGCATATTAAAAAGCAGAGACATTACTTTGCCAACAAGGTCTGTCTAGTCAAGGCTATGGTTTTTCTAGTGGTCATGTATGAATGTGAGAGTTGGACTGTGAAGGAAACTGAGTTCTGAGAAATTGATACTTTTGAACTGTGGTGTTGGAGAAGACACCTGAGAGTCCCTTGGACTGCAAATAGATCCAACCAGTCCATTCTGAAGGAGATCAGTCCTGGGTGTTCACTGGGGACTGATCTTGAAACTCCAGTACTTTGGCCACTTCATGCGAAGAGTTAACTCATTGCAAAAGACTCTGATCCTGGAGGGATCGGTGGCAGGAGAAGGAGATGCCAGAGGATGAGATGGCTGGATGGCATCACCGACTCTATGGACATGAATGAGTAAACTCCGTGAGTTGGTGATGGACTGGGATGCCCTGCATGTGATTCATGGAGTCGCAAAGATTTGGTGTGACTGAGCAACTGAACTGAACTGAACATTGTTCATAGATTTTCTTCCAGGAAGCAAGTGTCTTTTAGTTATATTGCTGCAGTGACCACCTACAGTGATTTTGGAGACCAAGAAAATAAATCCTGTCACTCTTTCCATTATTTCTCCATCTATTTGCCATGAAGTGATGGGACCAGAAGCCATGATCTTTGTTTTTTGAATGTTGAGTGTTAAGCCAGCTTTTTCACTCTCCTCTTTCATTTTTCTCAAAAAGTTCTTAGTTCTTCTTCAGTTTCTGCCATATGGCTAATGTCATCTGCATATCTCAGGTTATTGATATTTCTTCCAGCAATATTAATCTAGTTTGTGCTTCATCCGGCCTGGCATTTGGCATGATATACTCTTTATAAAAGTTAAATAAGCAGGGTGATAATATATAGCCTTGACATACTCCTTTTCCTATTTGGAACCAGTTCATTATTCGAAGGAAAAACTGTTGCTTCTTGACTTGCATACAGATTTCTCAGGAGGCAGGTTAGGTTGTCTGGTATTCCCATCTCTTGAAGAATTTTCCACAGCTTGCTGTGGTCTACAGAGTCAAAGGCTTTGGTATAATAGATAAAGCAGAAGTATATGTTTCCCTGGCATTACTTTGCCTTTTCAACGATCCGTCGGATTTTGGTAATTTGATCTCTGGTTCCTCTGCCTTTTCTAAATCGAGGCTAAACATCTGGAATTTCAGTGTTCACATACTGTTGATTCCTAGCTTAGAGAATTTTGAGCAATGCTAGTTTGCTAGCACTTGAGATGAGTGCAATTGTGCAGCATTTTGAACATTCGATGGCATTGCCTTTCTTTGGGATTGGAAATCAAAACTGACCTTTCCCAGTCCTGTTGCCAGTTGTGGGTGTGACTGGAGATGGAAGTAATCTCCAATGCACTAGAGAATAATAGGAACCTGGAATGTTAGGTCTATGAATCAAGGTAAATTGGAAATGGTCGAACAGGAGATGGCAAGAATGAACATTGACATTTTAGGAATCAGTGAACTAAAATGGACTGGAGTGGATGAATTTCATTTAGATGATCATTATATCTACTACTGTAGGCAAGAATCCCTTAGAGGAAATGGAGTAACCCTTATAGTAAAAAAAAAAAAAAAAGAGTCTGAAATGCAGTACTTGGGTGCAATCACAAAAACAACAGAATGATCTCTGTTGGTTTCCAAGGTAAGACATTCATTTTCACAGCAATCCAAGCCTATGCTTTAGCCAGTAATGTTGAAGAAGCTGAAGTGAAACAGTTCTATGAATACCTTCAAGACCTTCTAGAACTAACACCAGAAAAGATGTCCTTTTCATTATAGGGGACCAAAATTTAAAAATAACAGGCACATTTGGCCTTTGAATACAAAATGAAGCAGTACAAAGGCTAACAGAGTTTTTCCCAAGAGAATTCACTGGCCATAGAAAACACCCTCTTCCAACAACACAAGAGACAACTCTACACACATTTAAGGTAATTAGCAACATAAATGTTCTTATTGATGTTATGTTTAATTGTTTTGGACTTGTTTTTGTTAGACTTTTTTCCCCTTCCTCTTGTGTTTTCTTCTCCTTCTCTTGTGATTTGATGTTTATCTTTACTGATTAATTTGGGTTGCTTTTTCTCTTTTGTATGTCTACTTGTAGATTTTTGGTTTTTGGTGCTCTTTGATATAGTTGTCTATACATATATGTTTGATTTAAATTGCCTATTATTTCATTTCAAATGAATTTATAATAACCTGAATTTGTACTCTCCTGTTCTCATGATTGCTGGTTTTGATATAATATTTGCGTGCAAATGCTCTCATACCTTTACTTTACTGTTGATCTTCCCCATTCATTATTTTCTTGATTCTAGTTGTATCCTCTTCTTTTCTGCCCAGAGAAATTCCTTTAGGTTTTGTTGTAATGCTAATTTGGTAGTGTTAAATTATCTTATTTTTCACTTTATAAAGCTTTCGATCTCTCTCTTGAATCTGAATGCAAGCCTTGCTGTGTATTCTTAGATGTTTTAACATTTTTTTCCCCTTTCAATCCTTTATATATATTATGCTACTTCCTTCTGTTCTGCAGAATTTCTGCCCCCAAAATCAGCTAATATCCTTCTGTAGCTTTTCTTATATATTATGTGTTGCTTTACCCTTGCTGCTTTTAATATTTTTTTTTCATCTTGAATGTTTGTCATTTCAATTAATATGTATTTTGGTATGCTCCTCCTTGAGTTTATGTTTTATGGGGATTATATGTGCTTTCTAGACTCAACTGGGTGTTTCCTTTTCCATGTTAGTTAAGTTCTGGATATAATCTCTTCAACTACTTTCTCAGGTCTTTTCTCTCTTTATTCTCCTTCTGACACCCCTATAATGTGGATGTCGGTACATTTAATGATGCCCCAAAGATCTCTTAAACTGTTTTCATTCCTTTTCATGCTCCCCCACCCCCTTTATTTTGTTCTGTAGCAGTGTTTTCCACCATTCTGTCTTCCAGGTCATTTATCCATTTTTATGCCTTAGTTACTCTGCTATTGATTCCTTCTTATGTATTTTTAAGTCTATTGGACTTCCCCCATGGTTCAGTGGTAAAGAACCTACCTGAAATGCAGGAGATGCAGCCTCAAGTTAGATTCCTGAATTAGGAAGAACTGCTAGAGAAGGAAATGACAACCCATTCCAATATTCTTGCCTGGAAAAATTCACTGGAAGCCCGTTTTAATTTTAGTTACTGTATTGCTCATGTTTGCTTTTCCTTTAAATCTTCTAGCTCTTTGTTAATTTCCTCTTGTAACATCTTGGTTTGTGTCTCTATTCTTTTTCTGAGATCTTGGATTATCTTTACTATCATTACTGTAAATTATTTTTCAGATAGGTTACCTATCTCCTCTTCATTTAACTGTTGTGAGTTTTTATCTTGTTCCTTCATCTGTAATATATTTATCTGCCACCTCATTTTCTCGAAATCTGTGTTTGGGGACTCCTTTCCTTTCCACTGGCTGGAAGATTATAGCTCTTCTTGCTTTTGGTGTCTGCTTCTGGTGGTTGAGATTGAAACTAAGATTTGTGTAGGCTTTCTGGTGGGAGGAACTGGTGCTGTCCCACTGGTAGGTGGGTCTATGTATTGTCCCACTGGTGGGCAATTCCATATCAAAATGTGTGTTTATAGTTGACTGTATAGTACGGACATGGATGGGTCTGTATTCCTGTCTGCTGATGGGTAGGTCTGTAATCTTACCCTGCAGATTGTTCCTGAGGTATTCCAGCACTGGAGCCTGTAGACTGTTGGGTATGTCTAAGTTTTGATGCTGAAATAGCAATCTCTAGGAAAGCTCACACCAATCACTATTCTCTGGGGCCTCTGCCACCCAGATCCTTGCCTCCCCACTGAGCCATATTAATATCCACCTTATTAGGAGACACTTCAAGACTCATGCACAGGTTTAGCCTCAACTCTTATGGAGTTACTACTGTCTATAGCTCAGAGAATATGAAACCTTGTGCAACCTTCTAGAAATGGAATCTGTTTCCCCTAGTCCTTTTGATATACATTAAAGCCCCATTGACCTTGAAAGCCAAATGCTTTGGGCATTGTTCCTCCTGTTGCCAGACCATCAGGCTGGGGAGCCTGACGTGGAACTCTGGACTCACTCTTGGGAAAGAACTACTGTGATATGATTATTTCCCAGTTTGTGGGTTGCTCACCTAGAAGATTTGAGATCTGATTATGTAACAAAAGCACCCCTCCTGTCACCTCATTATAGCCTCTTTACCTTTGAATGTAGAATATCTTCTGGTAGGTCCCAGTCTTTTTCATTAATTATTGCTCAGCGATTAGAGGACTGTGCTGTGTTCATGAGAGGAGATAAGCTTTTTTTTTTTTTTTTAATTCCATGCTCTTTTATGAAATCAAAGGCCTGCTTTTAATCAAGATGCTTACTGCCTCTTTCCTCAGTATATGTTGACCATTATCCCCATGATACGGTGTGTGCAGATATAGCAGCACTTGTTCACTCCTTGGACAGCAAGAGTAGGTCCTGGGCCCTGCTTGCAGAATTCCTAGGAACTGGTACTCTCTGCACTTTCAGGGAGCACTGAAGGTAAGGCCCACTTCCTGATCATGGATGCCTTAGGGGCTGGTGCTATCTGTGCCTTCCTGAATCGGTGGGGACAGGGCCTATTGCTTGCTCATGGGTCTCCTAGCAGTAGTCAGTTTCCACCTCTGGAGCCTGAAGTGGCAGCAGCAACTTGCACTCATCGCTGAAGCTCCTGTGGTTGGTGTTCTATTTTCTGGAAGTCTCATAGTAAAAGATGCTCTGTGGTGGTTTTGCCCCATTCCTCATAATTCCTGAATTATGGCACTTTGCCTTTTTCACAGGCCAGGCTTCTGAGTATAACTTCAGTTGCCTCAGCCCAGCCTATTCAGGCAGTTTCTGCACAGCTGACTTTGGTCTTCTCGCTGGGTCTTACTTATAAAGCCTGAGCTTTAGCATCCAGTCCCTAACTGTAATGATAGATACATGTCTCAGACTGGGAAATGCAGGGCAGGTGTACCAACCTTCATACAAGTTATTCTCCATTTTGTCTTCAGATTGCTGTGCTCTTCTCCTAAGCTTTAAAACTCCTCCTCCCTCCAGTCTGATCTCTCTGTCAGTGGGGAAATTTCCCCAGGAACAGGAACCTTTCTTACTTCACAGTTCCCTCCCTGGAGTACAGGCCCCACCTTGATTCCTCTTTTTTAAATCCTACCCAGTTATGTGGAGATTTTCTTATCTTTTCAGAATTCTGAGGTCTTCTGTTAGCATTTAGTTGCTGTTCTGTGTTATTTGTTCCACTTGTAAAAGTATTTTTAAATTTTTTCTAGGAAAATGTGAGCTTCATGTCCTACCCTTCTATCATGTTGAAACTCCGACACATAACTGAATTCTATAACTCTCAGACTAAAGTATCTATCCAGAGATTTTTCAAAATTCTCAACAGTCTCATGCACATTTTCTATCCCTATGGTCTGTTCACCTCAAGATCCAAAAAAAAAAAAAAAAGTGTTTAAAACTGGCTATGATGGCAAAACCAATAAAAAGTCAAGGGCGACTCATGAAAATACAAAAAGCCTTAGGAAGAATTACAGTTAATTTTTCATGAATCTTCCTGTGGATTACCCAATTTTCCCAAAGTTATCAGATGAGAGGTATTTTGTTTAGTACATAAAGCTGGACTATGGACAACATTAAAGCCATAATGTCATCTGTTTTTAGGAAAAGTCTGTAGGCATGGTCCCTTTTAATTTGTCATATAAGTAATAATAGCTGGTAAACTAAGATAGCTGATGTTATTATTTGTCATAGTCTTTCTTACCATCTTCCTCTTTCTCTCCTCATTTTCTTCTTTCCTTCTTCTTGTTATTATAATTATTATTTTTAGTAAGTAGTCTTCAAAGTCTTTTCAATAGGAATATAATTACTTATTTAATTTATGCAGATTAAAGCCTTGTAAATAAAAGTGTTATAAGAACTTTTGAGAAGTTGATAACTCTCACAAAATTTGCCACACCTTTGAATACAAAGTTACCTTATGAAAATGATTTGTTATTTTTCCATACAGAGCCCAAGATCTGTATCTGGGCAATGTGGGATAAAATCACCAAACATCCTCATATTCAAAGTTAGAATAATTTATGGGATTTTGACAACCCCCATGCAAAATCTAGTGCTAGGAAAGGTTTAGGAATATAGTGAAATACAATTTTATTGAAGAACAAATAAGGTTTGGTTAGTGGGTTAGCTTTTTAAAATATTTTAAGTAATTTTGGGATAGTATTGTTTAGGTAAAAATGTTTAATTCTACACCTTGAGCAATGCTGAAAACACCTGCCATATTAATGACATTTGAGCTTTAGGAAAAAGTGTGATGCATGTAAGAAATAAGGGAATTCCAATTTTGCAGACTAAGAATGGTTTAAAATAGTTCTGCTCAAGGAAATTGACTAGCAGTGCCACATCTAGTAGCAGACAAGCCATCCATAAAGGTAGCCACTCAACAGCAATATTATGGGATTGGGAAATAAAGAGTTGAATTACATTTATCTGTAACTGTCTTCGAATATCTCTCTTCTTACTGAAGAGAGATGTGCCATCAGATCTCTTCTTTTAGATTAAATAACTCAATATAAAATTTTAAAAACAATTGACTGAGGACAGCTTTGATGAGGGAAATACTGTACTTTCTGATAACAAAACAGATAATGACAAAATGATTATTTGGAAAAGCAAGAAATGTGCCTATATTTTACCACAGATTAAAGTTACAATTCTTACCAGTTATACGATCATGGCATCCAGTACCATCACTTCATGGTAAATGTTGGGGAAACAATGGAAACAGTGACAGATTGTAACTTTTGAGGGTTCCCAAATCACTGCAGACAATGACTGCAGTCATAAAATTAAAAGATGCTTGCTCCTTGTAAGAAAAGCTGTGACCAACCTAGACAGTGTATTAAAAAGCAGAGACATTACTTTGCAGACTAAGGTTCATCTAGTTAAAGCTATGGTTTTTCTGGTAGTCTTATATGGATGTGAGAGTTGGACTATAAAGAAAGCTGAGTGCCGAAGGGCTGATGCTTTAGAACCATGGTGTTGGAGAAAACTCTTCAGAGTCCCTTGGACTTCAAGGAGATCCAACTAGTCAATCCTAATGGAAATCATTCCTGAATATTCATTGGAAGGACTGATGTTGAAGTTGAAACTCCAATACTTTGGCCACCTGATGAGAAAAACTGATTCATTGGAAAAATCCTGATTCTGGGAATGATTGAAGGTGGGATAAATATAGTATATGTATACAAATACATGGGCATACACATATATGCAATATTAATATAAAATTTTCTTTAAACATATTCAGTACTTGGAGTTCTATCTGTCAAGCTTAATTTAGAATATAATCAGTTCAGTTCAGCTCAGTCACTCTTGTCCTGTCCAACTGTTTGTGACTCCATGGACTGCAACTCACCAGGTTTCCCTCTCCATCACCAGTTCCTGGAACTTACTCAGACTCATGTCCATCGAGTTGGTGATGCCATCCAACTAACTCATCTTCTGTCACCCCCTTCTAATCCCAACTTCAATCATTCCCAGAATCAGGATTTTTCCAATGAGTCAGTTTTTCTCATCAGGTGGCCAAAGTATTGGAGTTTCAACTTCAACATCAGTCCTTCCAATGAATATTCAGGAATGATTTCTATTAGGATTAACTAGTTGGATCTCCTTGAAGTCCAAGGGACTCTGAAGAGTTTTCTCCAACACCATGGTTCTAAAGCATCAGCCCTTCGGCACTCAGCTTTCTTTATAGTCCAACTCTCACATCCATATAAGACTACCAGAAAAACCATAGCTTTAACTAGATGAACCTTAGTCTGCAAAGTAATGTCTCTGCTTTTTAATACACTGTCTAGGTTGGTCACAGCTTTTCCTACAAGGAGCAAGCATCTTTTAATTTGATGGCTGTAGTCACTGTCTGCAGTGACTTGGGAACCTTCAAAAATACAGTCTGTCACTGTTTCCATTGTTTCCCCAACATTTGCCATTAACTGATGGTACCAGATGCCATGATTGTATATCTGGTATGAATTATAATTTTAATCTGTGGTAAAATATAGTCACATTTCTTAATTTTCCAAATAATCATTTTTGCCATTATCTGTTTTGTTATCAGAAAGTAATCAGCAAAAGATTCCGAAATGCAGTACTTGAATGCAATCTCAAAACGACAAAATGATCTCAGTTCATATCCAAGGAAAACCATTCAATATCACGGTAATCCAAGTCTATGCCCCAAGCAGTAATGCTGAAGAAGCTGAAGTTGAATGGATTTATGAAGACCTACAAGACCTTTTAGAACAAACACCCAAAAAGATGTCCTTTCCATTACAGGGTACTGGAATGCAAAAGTAGGAAATCAAGAAACACCTGCAGTAACAGGCAAATTTGGCCTTGGAATGAAGAATGAAGCAGGGCAAAGACTACTAGAGTTTTGCCAAGAAAATGCACTGGTCATAGCAAACACCCTCTTCCAACAACACAAGCGAAGACTCTACACATGGACCCCACCAGATGATCAACACCATAATCAGATTGACTACATTTTTTGCAGCCAAAGATGGAGAAGCTCTATACAGTCAACAAAAACAAGTCCAGTAGCTGACTGTGGCTCAGATCATGAACTCCTTATTACCAAATACAGACTCAAATTGAAGAAAGTAGGGAAAACCGCTAGACCATTCAGGTATGACCTAAATCAAATCCCTAATGATTATACAGTGGAAGTGAGAAATAGATTTAAGGACCTAGATATGATAGAGTGCCTGATGAACTATGAAATGAGGTTCATGACATTGTATGGGAGACAGGGATCAAGACCATCTCCATGGAAAAGAAATGCAAAAAAGCAAAATGGCTGTCTGGGGAGGCCTTATAAATCACTGTGAAAAAAATAGAGGAGAAAATCAATGGAGAAAAAGAAAGATAAAGGCATCTGAATACAGAATTCCAAAGAATAGCAAGAAGAGATAAGAAAGCCTTCTTCAGCTATCAATGCAAAAAATAGAAGACAAGAACAGAATGGGAAAGACTAGAGATCTCTTCAAGAAAATTAGGGATACCAAGGGAAAATTTCATGCAAAGATGGACTCGATAAAGGACAGAAATGATATGGACCTAACAGAAGCAGAATATATTAAGAAGAGGTGGCAAGAATGCACAGAAGAACTGTACAAAAAAGATAATCATGACCCGGATAATCACGATGGTGTAATCACTCATCTAGAGCCAGACATCTTGGAATGTGAAGTCAAGTAGGCCTTAGGAAGCAGCACTACAAAGCTAGTGGAGGTGATGGAATTCCAGTTGAGCTGTTTCAAATCCTGAAAGATGATGCTGTGAAAATGCTGCACTCAATATGCCAGCAAATTTGGAAAACTCAGCAGTGGCCACAGGACTAGAAAAGGTCAGTTTTCATTCCAGTTCCAAAGAAAGGCAATGCCAAAAAATGCTCAAACTACCGCACAATTGTACTCATCTCACATGCTAGTAAAGTAATGCTCAAAATTCTGCAAGCCAGGCTTCAGCAATATGTGAACCGTGAACTCCCTGATGTTCAAGCTGGTTTTAGAAAAGGCAGAGGAACCAGAGATCAAATTGCCAACATCTGATGGATCATAGAAAAAACAAGAGAGCTCCAGAAAGACATCAATTTCTGCTTTATTCACTCTGCCAAAGCCTTTGACTGTGTGGATCACAATAAACTGTGGAAATTTCTGAGTGAGATGAGAATAGCAGACCACCTAACCTGCCTCTTGAAAAATCTGTATGCAGGTCAGGAAGCAACAGTTAGAACTGGACATGGAACAACAAACTGGTTCCAAATAGGAAAAGGAGTGTGTCAAGGCTGTATATTGTCACTCTGCTTATTTAACTTATATGCAGAGTACATCATGAGAAACTCTGGACTGGAAGAAACACAAACTGGAATCAAGATTGCTGGGAGAAATATCAATAACATCAGATATGGAAATGACACCACCCTTATGGCAGAAAGTGAAGAGGAGCTAAAAGCCTCTTGATGAAAGTGAAAGAGGAGAGTGAAAAAGTTGGCTTAAAGCTCAACATTCAGAAAATGAAGATCATGGCATCTGGTCCAATCACTTCATGGGAAATAGATGGGGAAACAGTGTCAGACTTTATTTTTTGACTCCAAAATAGCTGCACATGGTGGCTCCAGCCATGAAATTAGAAGATGCTTACTCCTTGGAAGAAAAGTTATGACCAACCTAGGTAGCATAACGAAAGCAGAGACATTACTTTGTCGACTAAGGTCCATCTGCTCAAGGCTATGGTTTTTAAGTCGTCATGTATGGATGTGAGAATTGGACTGTTAAGAAGGCTGAGCTCTGAAGAACTGATGCTTTTGAACTGTGGTGTTGGGGAAGACTCTTGAGAGTCCCTTGGACTGCAAGGAGATCCAACCAGTCCATTCTGAAAGAGATCAGCCTTGGGATTTCTTTGGAAGGAATGATGCTAAACCTGAAACTCCAGTACTTTGGCCACCTCATGAAAAGTGTTGACTCATTGGAAAAGATGTTGATTCTGGGAGGGATTGGGGACAGGAGGAGAAGGGGGACAACAGGGGATGAGATGGCTGGATGGCATCACTGAATCGATGGACAGGAATCTGAGTGAACTCTGGGAGTTGGTGATGGACAGGAAGGCCTGGTGTGCTTTGATTCATGGGGTTTCAAAGAGTCGGACATGACTGAGCGATTGAACAGAGCTGAACTGTATATATTAAACCTCATTACCTGTATGTGTGGAGTAACAGTTGTAAAGTATAAACCCAATCAGTTCATGCTTACTAAACTTTAAAATCAAACAAATTTTTTGTGTCTTATATATTTTATGAATCACATGTAACAATTTTCGAGATGGCAATAACTGTTTAATGTTGCAAAATAAAATATCTTGTCTTAGAAATATTTCCAATGAAGGGTAAAATAAAGCATATATAAAGAAAATTTAGACTTTTGTGAACCAAATTTCATTTTCTCAAGAATTAAAATATTATCCAACTTTGACCCAAACTCACATTATTTACCAAAGCCATTTCTCACATTTGGCACAATGTTATGAATATTAATTTTCCACATGTAAGTTGGAAAGTAAAATCCACTTAAATAACTGTATGATAGCTACAGCTATGGACACAGCATACCCTTCAAATCTTGCTGAAATTAAATATAAATTACATAACAATGAAATTCAAAGATAGATGAAGTATTTCTTTACTTTAGGCAATCAGAAATGGAATGATACAAGCATATCTCAAATGAAAGAAGAATGACACTAAATCAAGATACTACAAGAGTATAAATATCAAGAAAAGAGCAAACTGCAAATATGCATATTTAAAAATATAGTAATTAGAAAAAAATGAATTGTATATCAAATACCATCAGTCATTACCTCAGCAATTGACTGATGGTTGATGTGTACATGATGGATAAGTGAATGAGTAAATTTATTGTATCAAAAGATACTTAAGGTATTTACATATGTAGAAGTCAGAGATGACCATTCCCAAAATTATAAGATGAAGAGCTAGATGTTTTATGGAAGGCAATAGAAACAGATAATGGCAGAAAAATTCCTCTTACCTGGAAAATTATTGGACTGGGTTTTGAGTTTTGGCTTTCAGAATCATGGAATTTGAGAAAAGCCTGAGAGAGAGAAAACAAAGCAAGCTGATTAGTAAGAAATCAGGAAAGAACATTTGAAATATATCATAGATACTCAATTTATAAGCTTTGGAAAAAATAGTTACTTTTACTTGTATTATACTATCCCACTCAAAACTGAACCAAACCTGTCCCCCCACCTCTAATACACACAGGCAGCACTTTAAAAACAATATTGCTGCTACTTCCCTTGTTTAGAGAGATAAGGTTGGGTAAGATCTTTAGTTGTAGCAACCAGCTAGCAACTGTGATGGATATCATCTACATGCTCCTTACATCTAGTGAAAAATGGGGACATCTTGGGCAATTAGTGATTTCTTTCAGTTTCATAATCAACAATTGGACTGCTCATTTGGAAATTAAGCAAATAATAAATAGTTTTTATCATTTAAGTCAATTTAAATTCTGTAGTCCCTGTATGTGGCCAAATGCTTCAGATAAAGTACAGAATATGTGTATATTATTTGAAAATTAATGGTTTGGGAAACTCTTATGGAAAATTTTTTGAAAATAAATTTTCTAAAATGCAGTGCTGGAGGAAGACAACAAAATAGTTTAAAATGAAGAGTATAAAATCTATTTTAAGGTAATTAAAAATCTTTGCTTATTTACATATTTCTACATATCCATAAAGTATCTACTTTGAACCAGGCTCCCCCTTTTTTTTTTACTTAATAGATAGTACCCAAATCAAGTTAAAAATGTATAAATACATATAATTACATATATTACATATAATTATGTAATATGTAAGTACATATGTTTTTAACTTGATTTTTGTCTCTTGTTGGATTATCTGCCCAGTAAACAAACAGTATAGAGAAAATATACTTAAATAAGGTATATACTAACATATTAAAAGAACAAAACAAAAGAAAAATTAAATACTGAAGAAAAAGAATATCTTAAATAGCTAGATATTATGTTTTTATAATTTCAATATAATAGCTATTATCATAGGGAGGCTTATTTCATTATTAGTCTTGCATCAAGCATTTGATAAAGTGTTAATGTCATTTCAGATTTTGTATCATTATGCAATTCAATGTTTGAACACACACAATGTCAACATGATGCATATCTGCAAATATGTCACAGAACAAAATGCTTATTCTATGAATAATAACAGTGAATTGTGTTTTTCATAGTCATTTATTCAAAACATCACAAAAATATGCTGCAGAACATACTCATAAGCACATTGTTGTTTAAAACACCTAAGAATAATAAACAAAGTAATAAAAATTGACATAAAAATATTAAGCTTAACAGAGAAAGAATGATTTCAACCATCGTCATTAATCCTTTCATTGGATACTAAATATGAGAATATTAGCTTATTATAAGTACTTTTCACTTGAGTAATTAATATCAATTTTCAAACATCATTAACTTCGGTGATAATATAGATTGAGTTTTTTACTATCAGAAATCATCACTCACAATCAGATATTGTAATAATGAGAATTACAAAAAGTGATGCAAAAAGATTATGCATATCTTTTTCTTTTTTTTGAGTTGGTCGTTGTGAACAACCAGAAGAAAGTCCAGTTAACTAAATTGTTCTGTAGCAGTAAATGACTTATTTTTCTTTGAAATGATATTAAAAGTGACCAAAGCTGCAAAAAAAAAAAAAAATGGTAGCTGCATTTTCCTCACTTATTGTCTCAGCTAAGCTAAATGTTGATCTTTGCCCAGTTACTTTTTTGGGGATTGGGGTGGGATTTGGAGAAGGTGAAAACAAAAATTACTGTCAAGGTATCCAAAATAGAGCTGCTGATTAGCTGCATGTCTTAGCTGAAAGCTTGACAGAACCATTAGGAGACACATATAACTCTAGCCATACTGAAGTTCTTGAAAATACTCTAATGCTTGCTTCTCTAAATGATGCTTCTATGTTAATATTTCTCCCTTCCATGTGTGATAAATTCCTATATCTTTCTAGAGTCATCTCATAAATCATTTCTATGAGACTTTCACTAGTTTGTAACTGAGTTAAATGTGCCCCTGCTTAAGTTTCCACAGCCCTTTTCTCAGACAGTTTTCACTACTATTTTTATTATATTACTCTGCTCAACATACTATTCCATGCTGTGTAACGCAAACTACTCTTTATTCAACCTAAATCTATGAATCTTTCTGCTCCCCACCAGATAAATGCATCATTCTTCAACTCCATTTTCTCCTGAAGGTGATTTAGCACACATTTTACAGAGAAATTATTTGTCTAATAAGAGTGACCTGACTTAACTGCAAATAGATAAAACAACCTATCCACATAGCAACTTAACCTCTTCTCCCTGCCTTTCAAAACACTGAGGCCCTGTCTTTTGACCACCATGCATAGGTCAATCTGTACCTGCACCTTTAATTCATCTAATCTCAGGAAACTGTACTATCAAACTAACTATTTTCATCCTTTAGGAATTCTGAACTCTGTTTCTTACCTTGATCATTTTTTTTTTAATGTATTATGTATTATTTTATTTATTTTTTTTAATTAAATTTATTTATTTTTTTAATTACAATACTGTATTTGTTTTGCCATACATTGACACGAATCAGCCATAGGTGAACACAATCGCCCAATGCCGAAGCCCCCTCCCACCTCCCACCCCACATCCTCTGCCTGAATCATCCTGTGCATCAGCCCCATGCATCCTGCATCCTACACCAAACATAGATTAGCGCTTCGTTTCTTACAGGAAAATACACATGCTTCACTGCCATTCTCCCAAACCATCCCACCCTTTCCCTCTCCCTCAGAGTCCAAAAGTCCACTCTATACCTCTGTGTCTCTTGTTGTCTCACATATAGGGTCATCATTACTGTCTTCTAAATTCCAAATATATGTGTCAGTATACTGTATTGGTGTTTTTCTTTCTGGCTTACTTCACTCTGTATAATCGGTTCCAATTTCATCCATCTCATTAGAACTGAGTCAAATTTATTCTTTTTAAGGGCTGAGTAGTATTCCATAGTGTATATGAACCACAGCTTTCTTATCCATTCACCTGCTGATGGACATCTAGGTTGCTTCCATGTCCTGGCTATTATAAACAGCGCTGCAATGAACATTGGGGTACATGTGTCTCTTTCAATTCTGGTTTCCTCAGTGTGTATGCCCAGCAGTGGGATTGCTGGGTCATAAGGCAGTTCTATTTGCAATTTTTTAAGGAATCTCCACACTGTTTTCCATAATGGCTGTACTAGTTTGCATTCCCACCAGCAGTGTAAGAGGGTTCCCTTTTCTCCACATCCTCTCCAGCATTTATTGCTTGTAGACTTTTGGATCGCAGCCATTCTGACTGGTGTGAAATGATACCTCATTGTGGTCTTGACTTGCATTTCTCTGATAATGAGTGATGTTGAGCATCTTTTCATGTGTTTGTTACCCATCCGTATGTCTTCTTTGGAGAAATACCTATTTAGGTCTTTGGCCCATTTTTTTATTGGATCATTTATTTTTCTGGAGTTGAGCTGCATAAGTTGCTTGTATATCTTTGAGATTAGTTGTTTGTCAGTTGTTTCATTTGCTATTGTTTTCTCCCATTCAGAAGGCTGTCTTTTCACCTTGCTTATAGTTTCCTTCGTTGTGCAGAAGCTTTTAATTTTAATTAGATCCCATTTGTTTATCTTTGCTTTTATTTCCAGTATACTGGGAGTTGGATCATAGAGGATCCTGCTGTGATTTATGTCGGAGAGTGTTTTGCCTATGTTCTCCTCTAGGAGTTTTATAGTTTCTGGTCTTACATTTAGATCTTTAATCCATTTTGAGTTTATTTTTGTGTATGGTGTTAGAGAGGGGTCTAATTTCATTCTTTTACAAGTGGTTGACCAGTTTTCCCAGCACCACCTGTTAAAGAGACTGTCTTTACTCCATTGTATATTCTTGCCTACTTTGTCGAAGATAAGGTGTCCATAGGTGTGTGGGTTTATCTCAGGGCTTTGTATTTTGTTCCATTGATCTATATTTCTGTCTTTGTGCCAGTACCATACTGTCTTAATGACTGTGGCTTTGTAGTAGAGCCTGAAGTCAGGCAAGTTGATTCCTCCAGTTCCATTCTTCTTTCTCAAGATTGCTTTGGCTATTCGAGGTTTTTTGTATTTCCATACAAATCTTGAGATTATTTGATCTAGTTCTGAGAAAAATACTGCTGGTAGCTTGATGGGAATTGCATTGAATCTGTAGATTGCTTTGGGTAGTATACTCATTTTCACTATATTGATTCTTCCAACCAATGAGCATGGTATATTCCTCCATCTATTAGTGTCTTCTTTGATTTCTTTCATCAGTGTTTTGTAGTTTTCAATATATAGGTCTTTAGTTTCTTTAGGTAGGAATATTCCTAAGTATTTTATTCTTTTCGTTGCAATGGTGAATGGAATTGTTTCCTTAACTTCTTTTTCTACTTTCTCATTATTAGTGTATAGGAATGCAAGGGATTTCTGAGTGTTGATTTTATATCCTGCAACTTTACTATATTCACTGATTAGCTCTAGTAGTTTTCTGATTGAGTCTTTAGGATTTTCTATGTAGAGGATCATGTCATCTGCAAACAGTGAGAGTTTTACTTCTTCTTTTCCAATTTGGATTCCTTGTATTTCTTTTTATGCTCTGATTGCTGTGGCCAAAACTTCCAGTACGATGTTGAAGAGTAGTGGTGAAAGTGGACACCCTTGTCTTGTTCCTGACTTTAGGGGAAATGGTTTCAATTTTTAACATCACTTAAATAAGCTGTTTCATAGATATCATTTGTGCCATTGATAACATAGATATCATTGTTCACAGACGTATTTTTCCTCTATTAATTCATCTCTGAAGAGCATTCAATGTCTTTCAACATCGCTCTGTCCTGAAAGACATCCTTTCTGTAGTCTTCCATGGCAATAATATTATACTCCTCTTACATTTTGTAGGATATCTTCAAAAAAATTAGAGATACCAAGGGAATATTTCATGCAAAGATGGGTTTGATAAAGGACAGAAATGGTATGGACATAACAGAAGCAGAATATATTAAGAAGAGGTGGCAAGAATACATGGAAGAACTGTAGAGAAAAGATCTTCATGAACCAGATAACAATGATGATGTGATCACTCATCTAGAGCCAGACATCTTGGAATGTGAAGACAAGTGGGCCATAGAAAGCATCACTATGAACAAAGCTAGTGGAGGTGATGGAATTTCAGTTGAGCTGTTTCAAATCCTGAAAGATGATGCTGTGAAAATGCTGCACTCAATGTGCCAGCAAATTTGGAAACCTCAGCAGTGGCCATAGGACTGGAAAAGGTCAGTTTTTGTTCGAATCTCAAAGAAAGGCGACGTCAAAGAATGATCAAACTACCTCACAATTGCACTTATCTCACATGCTAGTAAAGTAATGCTCAAAATTCTCCAAGCCAGGCTTCAGCAGTACGTGAACTGTGAACTCCCTGATGTTCAAGCTGGTTTTAGAAAAGGCAGAGGAACCAGAAATCAAATTGCCAACATCCACTGGATCATGGAAAAAGCAAGAGTGTTCCAGAAAATCATCTATTTCTGCTTTATTGACTATGCCAAAGCCTTTGACTGTGTGGATCACAATAAACTGGAACATTCTGAAAGAGATGAGACTACCACACCACCTAACCTGCCTCTTGAGAAATCTGTATGCAAGTCAGGAAGCAACAGTTAGAACTGGACATGGAAGAACAGACTGGTTCCAAATAGGAAAAGGAGTAGGTCAAGGCTGTATATTGTCACCCTGCTTATTTAACTTCTATGTAGAGTACATCATGAGACACTCTGGACTGGAGGAAACAGAAGCTGGAATTAAGATTGCCAGGAGAAATATCAATAACCTCAGATATGCAGATGACTCCACCCTTATGGCAGAAAGTGAAAAAGAACTAAAAAGCCTCTTGGTGAAAGTAAAAGAGGAGAGTGAAAAAGTTGGCTCAAAGCTCAACATTCAGAAAACAAAGATCATGGCATCCAGTCCCATCACTTTATGGGAAATAGATGGGGAAACAGTGAAAACAGTGTTGGACTTTATTTTGGGGGGCTCCAAAATCACTGCAGATGGTGACTGCAGCCATGAAATTAGAAGACGCTTACTCCTTGGAAGAAAAGTTATGACCAAGCTAGACAGTATATTCAAAAGCAGAGACATTACTTTGCCTACAAAGGTCCGTCCAGTCAAGGCTATGGTTTTTCCTGTTGTCATGTACGGATGTGAGAATTGGACTGTGAAGAAGGCTGAGCGCCAAAGAATTGATGCTTTTGAACTGTGGTGTTGGAGAAGACTCTTGAGAGTCCCTTGGAATGCAAGAAGATCCAACTAGTCCATTCTGAAGGAGATCAATCCTGGGATTTCTTTGGAAGGAATGATGCTAAAGCTGAAACTGCAGTACTTTGGCCACCTCATGCAAAGAGTTGACTCATTGGAAAAGACTCTGATGCTAGGAGGGATTGGGGGCAGGAGGAGAAGGGGATTACAGAGGATGAGATGGCTGGATGTCATCATGGACTCGATGGACTTGAGTCTGAGTGAACTCCTAGAGATGGTGATGAACAAGGAGGCCTGGCGTGCTGCTATTTATGTGGTCGCAGAGAGTCGGACACGACTGAGCGACTGAACTGAACTTTGGTAACATATTCTTGATTTCCTTTGCATGCTAATACGTCTGTATGCAACCATTATATATTGAAATTATACAAAGTTCTCCTCTAGACTTTTCTGAAACTGTCCTCTCCTATGGTAATACCTTATATCCCCTTTAGTGAAAGTGCTTGAAACTTAGTTGTGTCCAGCTCTTTGTGCCACATGGACTGTAGAGATTTAGACAGCTTCTTCACTATTCTCTTTCACTTTTATCAAAAGACTCTTTAGTGTCTCTTTATTTTCTACCATTAGAGTAGCATCATCTCTATATCTGAGGCTGACTGTTGATGTTTCTCCCAGTAATCTTGATTGTAGTTTGTGATTCATCCAGCCTGCCATTTGCATGATGACTCTGCATAGATGTTAAATAAGCAGGGTGAAGCTACATAGCCTTCTTGTACTCCTTTCCAAATTTTGAATGAGTCAGTTAGTTCTATGTACATTTCTAATCATTTCTTCTTGACTCACATACATGTTTCTCAGGAGACAGGTAAGGTGGTCGGTATTCCCATCTCTTTAAGAATTTTCTGGAAAAAAAAAAAGAATTTTCTATAATTTGTTGTGATCCACAAAGCCAAAGTCTTTTGCCTGGTAGATGAAACAGATATTTTTCTGGAATCCCTTGCTTTATATTTGATCCATGAATGTTAGCAATTTGATTTCTGCTTTATCTGACTTTTCTAAATCCAGCTTGTACATATGGAATTTCTCAGTTCACATACTGCTGAAGCCTTGTTTGAAGAATTTTGAGCATAACCTTTCTAGTATGCAAAAGGAGCACAACTGTCTGGTAGTTTGAACTTTCTTTGGCATTGGCCTTCTTTGGGATTGGAATAAAAACTGATGTTTTACTGTCCTGTGGCCCCAGCTGTGTTTTTCACATTTGCCAACATACTGCATGTAGCCAAATAGATAGGGAAACAATGGAAACAGTGAGAGATTATTTTTCCCCTTGGGCTCCAAAATACAGCAGATGGTGACTGCAGTCATGAAATTAAAAGACACTTGCTTTTTGGAAGAAAAGCTATAACTGACCTAGACGGCATATTAAAAAGCAGAAACACCATTACTCTGCTAACAAAGATCCATTAGTCAAAGCTATGGCTTTTCAGTAGTCATGTATGGATGTGAGGGTTTGAAGAAAGCTGAGAGCCGAAGAATTGATCGTTTTGAACTGTGGTGTTGCAGAAGACTCTTGAGAGTCCTTTGGACCACAAGGAGATCCAACCAGGAAATCCTAAAGGAAATCAGTCCTGAATATTCATTGGAAAGACTGATGCTGAAGCTCAAACTCCAATACTTGGCCACCTGATTTGAAGAACTGACATAGTGGAAAAGACCCTCATGCTGGGAAAGATTGAAGGTAGAAAGAGAAAGGGATGCCAGAGGATGGGACAATTGGATGGCATCAACAACTCGATGGATGTGAGTTTGAGCAAACTCTGGTAGTTGGTGACAGTCAGGGAAGCCTGGCGTGCGGCAGTCCATGGGGTCACAAAGAGTCAGACATGATTGAGTGACTGAACTGAACTGAGTGCAACCATTTAACAGCATCATCTTAGGATTTTAAATAGCTCAGCTGGAATTCCATAACCTCCACTAGCTTTGTCCCTAGTAATGTTTCCTAAGGCCCACTTGACTTCACAGTCCAGGATGTCTGGCTCTAGGTGAATGACGACACCATCATGGCTATCTGAGTCATTAGAATTTTTTGTATGGTTCTTCTGTGTATTCTTGCCACTTCTTAATCTTTTCTGCCTCTGTAATGTCCTTATCATTTCTGTCATTTATTGTGCCATTCTTGCATGAAATGTTCCCTTGATATCACTAATTCTCTTGATGGGATCCATAGTCTTTCCCATTCTATTGTTTTCCTCTACTTCTTTGCACTGTTCATTTAAAAAGGCCTTCTTATCTCATCTTCCTATTCTCTGAAAATCTTCATTCATTGTTATTTTTTACCTTAATGAACAGAGTCACCATTCCTTCAGTTTCTCAAACTACAAAGTTGAAAGTTAACTTATTTTTATGCTTACCATCTTTACTATAAAGGATACAAATGAAAAGTCAGATAAACAAGCACATAGGGTGAAATCAGGAAGCATTCTGAGGGGCTCCTCGATGTAGGAGCTCTGTCTTTGTAGAGCTGTGGTGTTCTTTCTCAGAATGTGGTTGTATTTACTAACCCAGAAGCTCATGCATTCTCATTGTTCATGGAGTTTTTGAAAATTAACTTTGATTTCTCCTTCTCACAATTTGTCCCTATTTTAATCTATCAGCAAGTCCTGTGGTTTCAAATACCTCTTAATTCCATTCATTCCCTTGATGTCATTTTCATCTTCTAGTTCAAGCTACCATTATTTTCCATTACACGATTTTCATAATCTCTTCACTGGCCTTACATTTTTTATTAAAGTATACTGATTTACAATATTCGTTTCAGGTGTGCAACAGCATTTTATAGACTATATCCATTTAAAATTATTGTAGAACAATGGCTATTTCCCTGTGCTGTAGTATATATCCTTGTTGCTTGTCTATTTTATATATAGCAAGTTTGTGCATTTTATTTTACTTTTTATGAAAAGATTCTCAACATCATTCACCATCAGAGAAACGCAAATCAAAACCACAATGATGCTCCATCTTATGCCGGCCAGAATGGCTGCCATCAAAAAGTCTACAAACAATAAATGCCAGAGTGTGTAGATAAAAGGGAACCCTCTCACACTCCTGGTGGGAATGCAAACCAGCAGAGTCACCATGGTGAACAGTGTGGAGATTCCTCAAAAAACCAGAAATAGAACTGCCATATGATCCAGCAATCCCACTACTGGGCATACACACCGGGGAAACCAAAACTGAAAGAGACACGTGTACCCCAGTGCTCACTGGTCTGTGCATTTTAATCCCATATTTCTATGTTACCACTCTCTCCTCCATTTTCCACCGTGAAAAACAGGTTTGTGCTTTATACATGAGAATCTTATTTTTTTAGATTCTACATGTAGGTGATAACATAGAACATTTGTCTTTGCCTAATTTATTTCACTCAGCTTACTACTCTAGGTCCATACATGGATTGGCAGATTTCAGAATTTTATTTATTTTTTTGTTGGAAGAGTATTCCACTATGTACATATACATCATATCTTCTTTATCCATTTATCTGTTATGAACACTTCTTTTGCTTGTTTCTATTATTATAAACAATAATGATTTGATCATTTGGGTGCATATAAATTTTTGATTTAATATTTTCACTTTTTCAGATATATACCCAGGATTGGCATTGCTGAATCATGTGACAGTTCTAATCTTAGTGTTTTGAGGAATCTTTGTACTATTTTTCATAGAGTATTCACAGATTTACCTTTCGACAAACATTGTACAAGGGTTTTCTTTTCTCCACATCCTATCCAATATTCCAACATTTGTTTATTTGTAGACATTTTGATAGAAATTCTGACAGATGTGAGGTGGTATCTCGTGATTTTAACTTGCATTTCCCTGATGACTAATTATATTGAGCATCTTTCAGGTTATTCATCTGTATGTTTTCTTTAGAAATGTCTATTCATATCTTCAGCACATTCTTGAGTTGTTTGTTTTTTGATAGTAAATTTTATAACTTGTATGTATACTTTGGATATTATCTTCTTGTCATTCCTATCATTTGCAAATACTTTCACCCATTCACTAAGTTGCCCTTTTATTTTGTTAATGGTTTTCTTTGTCATGCAAAATTTTCAAGGTTAATTAGGTCTCATTTGTTTATATGTGCTTTTGTTTCTTTTGTTCTAGGAGAGGGATAACAAAAATATAAATTACTTTTATGTCAAAGATTGTTCTGTCTGTTTTCTTCTAAGAGTTTTATAGTTTCAGGTCTTACATATAGGTCTTTCATCCATTTTGAGTTTATTTTTGTATATGATGTGAGAAAAATGTTCTAAGGTTATCCAATTACATGTAACTGTCCACTTTTCTGAGCACCACTTATTCAAGAAACAATCCTTTCACTATTGTATAGTCTTGCTTCTTGTCATAGATTAATTGAACATAGGTACACTGGTTTATGTCTGGCCTATCTATTCTGTTCCATTGACTAATATGTCTTTTTGGTGCCAGTACATGCCATTTTTCTTTTCCAATAATTTTATTTATTTATGTACCTTTGGCTGTGCTGAATCTTTGTTTGTTTCTGTGTGAGCTTTCCTCTAGTTGTGTTAAATGGGGGCTACTCTCTAGTTGTAGTGCATGGGCTTCTCATTGCAGTGGTTTCTCCTGTTGCAGAGCATGGGCTCTAGGAAATACAGTCTTCAATATTTGTGGTGCATGGACTCAGTAGTTGTGTTTCCTGAGCTCTAGATCACAAGCTCAGTAGTTGTGACACATGGGTTTAGTTGCTCCATGGCAGGTGGCATCTTTTCCAGATCAGGGAGATCAAGGGATAAAACCTGTGTCTCCTGCATTGGCAAATAGAATCTTTACCACTGAGCCACCAGGGAAGCCCTACCATACTGTTTTGATTACTGTAGCTTTGTAGCACACTAAATCCTAAAGTCTCCACCAAAATACTACTAGAACTATTAAATTCAGTAAAAGTGTAAGATACAAGATTAATGTATAGAAATCTGCTGCTTTCTATACTCTAATGAGAAACACAGGGCTGGAAGAAGCACAAGCTGGAATCAAGATTGCCGAGAGAACTATCAATAACCTCAGATATGCAGATGACACCACCCTTATGGCAGAAAGTGAAGACGAACTAAAAAGCCTCTTGATGAAAGTGAAAGCGAAGAGTGAAAAGTTGGCTTAAAGCTCAACATTCGAGAAACTAAGATCATGGCATCTGGTCTCATCACTTCATGGGAAATAGATGGGAAAACAGTGGAAACAGTATCAGACTTTATTTTTCTGGGCTCCAAAATCACTGCAGATGGTGACTGCAGTCACGAAATTAAAAGATGCTTACTCCTTGGAAGAAAAGTTATGACCAACCTAGATAGCATATTGAAAAGCAAAGATATTACTTTGCCAACAAACGTCCACCTAGTCAAGGCTGTGGTTTTTCCTGTGGTCATGTATGGATGTGAGAGTTGGACTGTGAAAAAAGCTGAGTGCTGAAGAATTGATGTTTTTGAACTGTGGTGTTGGAGAAGACTCTTGAGAGTCCCTTGGACTGCAAGGAGGTCCAACCAGTCCATTCTGAAGGAGATCAGCCCTGGGATTTCTTTGGAAGGAATGATGCTAAAGCTGAAACTTCAGTACTTTGGCCACCTCATGCGAAGAGTTGACTCATTGGAAAACACTTTGATGCTGGGATTGATTGGGGGCAGGAGGAGAAGGGCATGACCGAGGATGCGATAGCTGGATGGCATCACTGACTCGATGGACATGAGTTTGAGTGAACTCCTGGAGTTGGTGATGGACAGGGAGGCCTGGCTTGCTATGATTCATGGGGTTGCAGAGTGGGACATGACTGAGTGACTGAACTGAACTGAACTGACTGATACTCTAATAATTAGCTATCAGAAAGAGTAATAAAGCAAATCATCTAATCCCATTTAAAATCATATAAAAGAATGACATACCTAGGAATAAACTTAACTAAGAAGGTAAAAGACCTGTACTCTGAAAAGTATAAAATATTGATGATGAAATTTGAAAATGACACAAGGAAATGAAAATATATGCCATGTACTTGAATTGGAAGAATTAATACTGTTAAAATGTCTGTACCATCCAAAGCAATCTATTGATTTAATTGAATCTCTATCAAAATACCAAAAATTTTTTTCACAGAACTAGAACAAATGATCTTAAAATTTATATGAACTACAAAAGACCCTAAATTGCCAAAATAATTTTGGAAAAAAAAAAAAAGCTGAATACAGATGTCCATCATGTCCAAAAGATTTCGTGTTCCTTTTATTTTTTTTCTCTAGTGTGTGTGATAAGAAAATAATGAGATCTACCCTCCTAAGTTTGTAAATGTTGACAACACATTGTCTGAGCTGTCTTATCCTGACCTCTGCAGTTTCACATTAGAGCACCCCTCTCCAGTTCATCAGAGCTCTAGTTACACTGTATTCTCTCTGTTCATTAAATATTCCATGTATCATCCTACTATGTGTTAGTACGTATGTCTTCTACCTTTTATTCAGTAAACCTCTACTAATCTCCTACATATCAATTTAATTGTTTTGTCTTCATAAGAGCTTTTCCTGACCTAGATTAGTAAATCTCTTTAGAATTTTGTCTCTTTTCTTCATGACTCTTATCAATTTTGACACTTTATATTCTTCTGTGTAATCATTTAATTTCTGTCCATTTCTTTATATATTCTCAAATTCTATGAAGGCATAGAATATATGGACCTTTTTCCTCTGCTCCATCAAGTGCCAAAGTCATATATAGTATTTGAAATAAAGTAGAAAATCAAGTATATTTTTTAAATGCATGTTATTTTGAAATTTTAATTTTCACTTTTTTTTCATTTTTCTTTAAGTTCAGAGATGATGAGATCACGCATCTTTTAATTCTGAGTGTCTTAAATTCCCTCATATCTACTAAAAAAATACATTTTTTTCTTTAGTATTGGTTGTGAATGTAAACAGAATAATATATTAATATTAAGGAAGATAAGACAGAGTTACTGCAAGTTCTTCAGAAAATACTATTTATTATACTATAATGACATATGACAGAACAACACTGAATTTGAAATAGCTCCTTTTTACCTTCATTTTTACAAGTGCCTCATACTTTGACTTTCTTCCATTACCATCTTTTATATCTAAAATAATTTAAATAAGTTACATAACACTGGGGATGTGAATAAAACAAAGGAATTTCTACACAGAAAGACTGTGAATTTCTGGTATCTGACTCTTGTAAATAACTCATTTTCAAATTGGCAAAGGGTAGGGAAGCAGCATTGCCTTGTGCTCTCCTGAGTCTATTAATGAACATGAATATCTGATAAAATTGTTATAAAAATCAGATAATTGGTATATCCAATCTTCAAATTTTAATTTCTCTCTTTGAACTTAAAAGGGGAGGGAGTGGGAGGGGGGTTCAGGATTGGGAACTCATGTACACCCGTGGTGGATTCATGTTGATGTATGGCAAAACCAATACAATATTGTAAAGTAAAATAAAGTAAAATTTAAAAAAAATAAAGAAAGAAATGATGATACATTCGTATGTTTAATAATGCAAATTAGAATATGACCTTGATTTGGTTGTAAACTTTTATTTAATCTCTGAGTTAGAAAATAACCTAATATAAAATTCTCACCATTATAAAGTGTAATCTATAATTTTCAGATATGTATATTTTAATATCATGAAAATCATTATCCTACTTAAGCTAAAACTATTTAATGTTTCAATTGAAACACTGACTGTCAGAGTTTTCTCAGATATTTGTAAATATTTTGACAGCCTGGAGTGAAAATTGTTTCTTAAAAAACAAGACTCATGATGTAAAATATCATTCTCATTGCTTTCTGTTGTTATTATTCATTCTCTCAAATATAATCCTTATAACAAGTAGAGAATGAAACAACTGCATTCCTGCAGTTTGTCTCAGGAAGATAAAAAACATGTTCCCAATTTGGTGTTCCCCATGTGTGCATTAGTCAGGCAGAGTTAATGGAGCAATCTATCACTTCCAGCTTTTCTCTGTGAGCAGGGAATAGTGGTTGACCCAGCTGACTCACCTCAGCTAGTTTGTTACTCATATGCTCGCTGCAATGCCATTAGGGTGGGCACATCACAGAGATCTAATGCTCACTTGGGCAAAGGTATCTGAACTACCATGTCATATCTAGAGGTGAATCTTGCAGAGTGTTTCTTAATTCAAATGATGTAGTTGGAAAATATCAGGAATTCCTATTGTGGATAGAAATGAAAACTTTTGAGCTAATATTTTTAGCAGCAAATTTCAAAATTGATTTAGTCCTTGCTATTATAAATGTGGGAAAATGGGTAAATAGCAAGCAGTTCCAAGCAATCTGTGATATAAATAACCATTCAAACAAGCCAAATAGACTACTACAGCATAATTAGTAATTGTTGAAAATATCTTGGATCAAATCACAAAGATAAAATGATAAAAAAAGAAACAATTACTTCAAAATCTTAGAGTCAGAATGATTACCATTTCCTAATATATTTGTAATACTGATGATTTGATAATTACCAAAAATTCATATCAAAAATATCATTGACTGTGGAGGCTAAATGTCAAAAGTTTGCCTTATATAACTTTTTCCATAATTCCCCAAATTTGAGTTCAATAAATGTGGAGAAAGGTTGAGAAAATGATTAAACAGGTAAAATTATATGTACTACTGTATTTACATCCTCCTTGCCCACTCCAACCCCATATAAATTATACCTTTTTTAAAAATCTTTGAAGTATTTAATTATTGGATTTAGGACTTTGTGTCATTCTTTTCCTTTCCCTAGATTCCATCATTTTTGAATAATGTAGAGATCTAGGCATGTACTATCTTTGACATGTCAGAATGATTATTTCTAGAGAACTGTCAAGTTAGATCAGCTTTCATCCTTTGTTAAAGCTTGAACTAGAGTATTTAATTCAAGGACTGCCTTTCTGAATTTGACAGTATGACACTAAGAATTTAGTGATACATATGAGATATACACCTGGAATTTGAATGATTTTCTGAATGCTTAGAACCTGAATATAAATGTTAATAAATGAAAAATAAAAATTACATAATAGTTCTAACATTACATTAATGTAAAAATTATTTTATTTATAGTGACTAAATTTTTGAAACTTTTCAAATTGATATTTTTATAGAAAATATTTTAAATATTTTTGAGGTTACTCCTTGTTTATGTTAAAAGCAACACATATTTACCTTTATATTTTACTGTGCTTGTTATTTATTTCAGAATATATATTTAAAAAGGCAGCTTGTTTTAGAATTATTTAAAATATTTTTTTAAACTCATATTATTTTTTTAATCTGTAGGCTCACCGTTTTAAGGGTTTATCCCTCTCTTCCCCAGGACATAATATATGACAGAAATACATGTTAAATTTAAGGAACACCCAAACCCAGATCAGCTATAGCAGATGTGGGGCAATAACAGTAAAAGTAGTAATGTTTTCATTCATTTTTTTTAAAGAAAGAGTTAATTAAAAAAAAAAAAAAACTATGAATATAGTAATCTAAGCTAACCAGTCACTGCATTCAGAATACTGAAGTAGAATATTTGTTAATCAAATTCCAAATACATTCTAGAGATATAATAGCTCAGTCTCACAGAATATATTTATGTTGTAATGATTAGTTTCCTTGTTGCTTTAAAAAAAATGCTTCATAATGAACCCTGTAGAAAACACTGAAAAATCTCAGGGAAAAAATTATTAACATATTTTCCACAGAACATTTGCCAATACCAAACTAAATGGGATATATATATATATATATTTTTTCATATTACATTAGGATTAATTAGGTACATTTTCATGATTAAAAGTTGAATTTTTAAAACCTGTTTTTGGGTATCTTACAAAAAATAGATGAATCTAAATATGCAGGGTAGCAAATGAACATAATGTAAAACCATGAAACTATCACCAAAATTAAAAAAAGAAAAATAGATAAATATTTGCAGCACTCATAAGCCTCTATGTAATTCTTTTCTTGCTCACTATAATCCGATATCTTGACTTTTACTGTTACTAAATTTATAATCTCTATAGCTTTATTACCTAATTGTGAAGGCTGAGCACTGAAGAATTGATGTTTTTAAATTGTGGTGCTGGAGAAGACTCTTGAGAGTCTCTTCAACTGCAAGGAGATCCAACCAGTCCACTTTGAAGGAGATCAGCCCTGGGATTTCTTTGGAAGGAATGATGCTGAAGCTGAAACTCCAGTACTTTGGCCACCTCATGCGAAGAGTTGACTCACTGGAAAAGACTCTGATGCTGGGAGGGATTGGGGGCAGGAGGAGAAGGGGGACGACAGAGGATGAGATGGCTGGATGGCATCACTGATTCAATAGACATGAGTCTGAGTGAACTCTGGGGAGTTGGTAATGGACAGGGAGGAGTGGCGTGCTGTGATTCATCGGGTCGCAAAGACTCAAACACGACTGAGCGACTGAACTGAACTGTACCTTCAAAGTTTACGTTAATATATGCATCAGTCAGGGTTCAGTCACAGAAACGGTACAAGTATGAGATATATTAGGACTTTCATTGTAAGATATTGACATATGTAATTGTGGGATATCAAGAAGCAAGTCTAAAATCCATAGAGTTAGTCATGAGGAAGGGCAGGCTGGATGAATTGAAGTTTCTAACCATAGGCATAATTTCATCTTCATCATTGAAACTTCAGTTCTGCAGCCTTTAAGGCTGTCTATCTTAAACACTCCTCCTTACTTAAAGTCATATAACCATGGACATTGACCACAACTATCTTCACAAAAACAGCTAGAATAGTGTTTGATTGAATATCTGGGGACTATTGCCTGTGCAAGTTGAGATAGGAAAATATCATCACTGTATAGAAACCTATGTATTCATGAATTGTTTAACCTATTTTTTAACTTTTGAATGCATTTTTCCAGAATATACTCTTTGTCATTTATTTATCCTTACTCAATATTATTCTTCAAAATTCAGCCATATTTTTGCTTGTAGTTAGTGTTTGTTTGCTTTTTAATGAAGCATGATACAATTCTTTATTCTTTGAATGTATAGTTGGCTAATATTCCATTTAGGATAATCACAAACAATGATTCTATGAGTGTCTTTTAATAGTACTATCTTGATATATACAAAAATATATATCTCTGTACCATTTAGAAAGGAATCCCTCAGTCATAGGGTATGCAGTTATTTTACCTGACCAAGTTAAAAAAAAAATGCCTTGACACTTGTTAAAACAGTAGGGACAATTTTTCTAGGGTATATTGTAATAGGAGTCAACACTATTGCAATAGGGAAGGGAGATTGAGCTTAATTCCAAACACAGGAAGGACATGGGTGGGCTGATATCCAAGGAGTGGAGTAGAAGGGTCAGTGAATGGAAAATTATAAGAGGAGACATCAAGGGTAGGGAGATTCTATTTAACTTGACCTAAAATAATTCTTAATAAATGCAAGCCAGAGACTTATACATCTAGAGTAGAGGATGAAGAAATTAATTAGGTAACAAGGGTGAGGTATTCCTGCTAAAATACTTTAGCAGAATTATTGCTTAATATAGACAATGCCAAGGTTTAGTCCAGAAGAAGACTCAGAAGAATCTGATTAGAGTTTGGTCAAGGAGAAACTTGTTATCACTGAATAATGCCAACTCTTTTCCAAAGTAAATATATCAATTAGCGCACCTCTATAGCACTGCATAAGAGTTTATTTTGTTTGATAAAATTGTCAAAAATGGTACTTTTCAATATTAGCTAAAATTGTAAGTATCTAAAACCACTGTAATTATTTTCTTTTTCTTGATTGCTAATGTAGGGTGCCACAGTTCCGTATGTTAACAGACCTTTTGGATTTTCATTTTTATAAAGTGTATAATTAAGTTTTTATCAATTGGTTTCTGTCTTTTATTTACTGATTTCTGAGGGGTTCTGTCTGGATATGGGCCCCTTGTCAGTGGCTAGAAATGATAAATTTACATTCTCTTAAAGGCTCTTTTCCAAGAGAAATTAGTTTAATGTGTTCAGATATACAAGTCATTTTCTTTACAGTTTCTACTTTTGCTGACAGCATAGGAATCTTTCTCTACACAGATGTCATGAATTTTTTTTTCCTTTATTGGTCTCTTTATTTCCCTTTGAATGGTAGAGAAGAGTTTATTTAAGCATCCATATATCTGTAAATCTGCTTCTCAGTTCAGAAGCTAAGTCGTGTCTAACTCTTTGATATCTCATGGACTGCAGCAAACCAGGCTTCCTTGTCAACACCAACGCCTGGAGCTTGCTGAAATTGATGTCAGTAGAATTCAGTGATGCCATCAAACCATCTCATCTTCTGTCATTCCCTTCTCCTCCTGCCTTCAATCTTTCCCAGCATCAGGGAGTCAGTTATTCGCATCAGGTGGCCAAAGTATTGGAGCTTCAGCTTCAGAATCTAAGTCAGAAAGAGAAAGATAAATATCATATTCTAACTCATATAACTCTCTACCATAACTGAATTGGGAAAAATGGAAATGATAATTTATTTACAGGGCAAAGATGGAGAAACGGACATAGAGAATAGACTTATGGACATGGGGAGAGGAGAGGAGAGGGTAAGATGTTTGGGAAGAGTAACATGAAAATTTACATTACTGTATGTAAAATAGATAGCCAATGGAAATTTTCTGTATGGCTCAGGAAACTCAAATGGGGGTATGTATCAACCTAGAGGGGGTAGGATGGGAAGGAAGATGGAAGGGAGTTTGAAAAGGGAGGGGATATATGTAGACCTATGCCTGATTCACTCTGAGGTTTGATAGAAAAGAGAAAATTCTCTAAAGCAATTATCCTTCACTTACAAAATAATAAATAATTTATGTGTATTTTCCTGTAAGAAACGAAGCGCTAATCTACATTTGGTGTAGGATGCAGGATGCATGGGGCTGATGCACAGGATGATTCAGGTAGAGGATGTGGGGTGGGAGGTGGGAGGGGGCTTCGGCATTGGGCGATTGTGTTCACCTATGGCTGATTCATGTCAATGTATGGCAAAACAAATACAGTATTGTAATTAAAAAAATAAATAAATTTAATTAAAAAATAAAATAAAATAAAAAATAAAAAAATTAAAATAAATAAATAAATAAATAAATAATTTTGAAAAATTAATTATTTGGCTCTCAACTTTATTTATGGTTCAGGTCTCACATCCATAGACACCTACTGAAAAACCATACCTTCAGCTAGACGGGCTTTGACTGTAAAGTAATGTCTCTGCTTTTTAATATGCTGTCTAACTGGTCATAATTTTTCTTCTATGGAATGATTGTCTTTTAATTTTATGGCTGCAGTCACCATCTGCAGTAATTTTGGAGCCCAAGAAAGTAAAGTCTGTCACTGTTTCCATTGTTTTTTTCTGTTCACCATGAAGTGATGGGAACAGATGCTGTGATCTTCATTTTTGAATGCTGATTTTTAAAGTAACTTTTTCACTCTCTTCTTTCACTTTTATCAGGAAGTTCTTCAGATTTTTTTTTGCTTTCTACCATAAGGGTGGTGTCATCTGCGTATCTGAGGTTATTGATATTTCTCCTGGCAATCTTGATTCCAGCTTGTGCTTCATCTAGCCCAGCATTTTGCATGATGTAATCTGCACATAAATTAAATAAGCAGTGTGACAATATACAACTTTGATGTTCGCCTTTCCCAATTTGGAACCAGTCTGTTGTTCCATGCCCGTTTCTAACTGTTGCTTCTAGACCTGGATACAGATTTCACAGCAGGCAGGTAAGGTGGTCTGATATTCTATTTTCTTGAAAAAATTTCCACAGTTTGCTGTGATCTCCATGGTCAAAGGCTTTGGCATAGTCAGTAAAGCAAAAGTAAAATTTTTTTGAACTCTTTTGATTTTTCTATGATGCAACAGATATTGGCAATTTATTCTCTGGCTGCTCTGCATTTTCTAAATCCACATTAAACATCTGGAAGTCTTGGTTCATGTACTCTTGAACCCTGGCTTGGAGAATTTTAAGCATTAGTTTGCTAGTGTGTGAGATGAATACAATTGTGAAGTATTTTGATCATTCTTTGGCATTGCTTTTCTTTGGGACTGGCATGAAGACTGATCTTTTCCAGTCCTGTTGGCACTGATGAGTTTTCCAGATTTGCTGGCATAATGAGTGCAGTATCATCTTTTAGGACTTGAAAGAGTTCAACTGGAATTCCATCACCTGCACTAGCCTTGTTCATAGTGATGTTTCGTAAGGCCCACTAGACTTCACATTCCAAAATGTCTGGGTCTCTGGGTGATCATATGCCATCATGGTTATCTGGGTCATGAAGATCTTTTTTTTGTATAGTTCTTCTGTGCATTATTGCTATCTCTTCTTAATATCTTCTGCTTCTGTTAGGTCCATACCTTTTATGTCCTTTATTGTGTGCATCTTTACATGAAATATTCCCTTATTGTCTCTGATTGTTTTCCTCTATTATTTGCATTGATCACTGAGGAAGGCTTTCTTACCTCTCCTTGCTAGTCTTTGGAACTCTGCATTCAGATAGGTATATCTTTCCTTTTCTCTTTGTCTTTAGCTTCTCTACTTTCTTCAGTTATTTGTAACACCTCCTCAGAAAACCATTTTGCCTTTTTGCATTTGTTTTCTTTGGTATGGTCTAGATAACTGCCTTCTGCCCAATGTCACAAACTTCTATCCATAGTTCTTCAGCACTCTGTCTATCAGATCTAATCACTTGAATCTATTTGTCACTTCCACTGTAAAATCGTAAGGGAAATTATTTTGATAATACATGAATGGTCTAGCAGTCTTCCTTACTTTCTTCAATTTAAGTCTGAATTTTGCCATGAAGAGTTCATGACCTGTGCCACAGTAAGCTCCAGGTCTTGTTTTTGCTGACACTATAAGGCTTTTCTATCTTCAGCTGCAAATAATATTATCAATCTGATTTCAGCATTGACTGTTTGTTGATGTCCATGTACAGAGTCTTCTCTTGTGTTGTTGGAAGAGGGTGTTTGCTCTGACCAGTGTATTCTCTTGTTAAAACTCTGTTAGCCTTTGCTCTGCTACATTTTGTACTCCAAGGCCAAATTTGCCTATTACTCCGGTTATCTCTTTTTCAATTCAGTTCAGTCACTCAGTCGTGTCTGACTCTTTGCGACACAATGAATCGCAGTACGCCAGGCCTCCCTGTCCATCACCATCTCTAGGAGTTCACTCAAACTCACTCAGTGATGCCATCCAGCCATCTCATCCTTGGTCGTCCCCTTCTCCTCCTGCCCCCAATCCTTCCTAGCATCAGAGTATTTTCCAATGAGTCAATTCTTCCCATGAGTTGGCCAAAGTACTGGAGTTTCAGCTTTAGCATCATTCCTTTCAAAGAAATCCCAGGATTGGTCTCCTTCAGAATGGACTGGTTGGATCTCCTTGCAGTCCAAGGGACTCTCAAGAGTCTTCTCCAACACCGCAGTTCAAAAGCATCAATTCTTCCAGGGCTCAGCCTTCTTCACAGTCCAACTCTCACATCCATACGTGACCACAGGGAAAACCATAGCCTTTACTAAACGGACCTTAGTCGGCAAAGTAATGTCTCTGCTTTTGAATATACTGTCTAGGCTGGTCATAACTTTTCTTCCAAGGAGTAAGCATCTTCTAATTTCATTGCTGCAGTTACCATCTGCAGTGATTTTGGAGCCCCCAAAATAAAGTCTGACACTGTTTCCATATTTTCCCATCTATTTCCCATTAAGTGTTGGGACTGGATGCCATGATCTTCATTTTCTGAATTTTGAGCTTTAAGCCAACTTTTTCACTCTCCTCTTTCACTTTCATCAAGAGGCTTTCTAGCTCCTTATCACTTTCTGCGATAAGGGTGGTGTCATCTGCTATCTGAGCTTATTGATATTTCTCCCAGCAATCTTGATTCCAGCTTGTGTTTCTTCCACCCCAGCGTTTCTCATGATGTACTCTGCATAGAAGTTAAATAAGCAGAGTGACAATATACAGCCTTGACATACTCCTTTTCCTATTTGGAACCAGTCTGTTGTTCCATGTCCAGTTCTAACTGTTGCTTCCTGACCTGCATACAGATTTCTCAAGAGGCGGGTTAGGTGGTCTGGTATTCCCATCTCTTTCAGAATTTTCCACAGTTTATTGTGATCCACACAGTCAAAGGCTTTGGCATAGTCAATAAAGCAGAAATAGATGTTTTTCTAGAACACTCTTGCTTTTTCCATGATCCAGCAGATGTTGACAATTTGATTTCTGGCTCCTCTGCCTTTTCTAAAACCAGCTTGAACATCAGGGAGTTCACAGTGCACATATTGCTGAAGCCTGGCTTGGAGAATTTTGAGCATTACTTTACTAGCATGTGAGATGAGTACAACTGTGTGGCAGTTTGAGCATTCTTTGGCATTGCCTTTCTTTGGAACTGGAATGAAAACTGACCTTTTTCAGTCCTGTGGCCACTGCTGAGTTTTCCAAATTTGTTGGCATATTGAGTGCAGCACTTTCACAGCATCATCTTTCAGGATTTGAAACAGCTCAACTGGAATTCCATCACCTCCACTAGCTTTGTTCATAGTGATGCTTTCTAAGGCCCACTTGACTTCACATTCCAAGATGTCTAGCTCTAGATTAGTGATCATATCATCATGATTATCTGGGTCATGAAGATCTTTTTATGCCATTCTTCCATGTATTTTTGCCACCTCTTCTTAATATCTTCTGCTTCAGTTAAGTCCATACCATTTCTGTCCTTTAACAAGCCCATCTTTGCATGAAATGTTCCCTTGGTATCTCTAATTTTCTTGAAGAGATCTCTAGTCTTTCCCATTCTGTTGTTTTCCTCTATTTCTTTGCATTGATCGCTGAAGAAGGCTTTCTTATTTCTTCTTGCTATTCTTTGGAATTCTGCATTCGGATGCCTATATTTTTCGTTTTCTCCTTTGCTTTTCACCTCTCTTTTTCAACAGCTATTTGTAAGGCCTCCCCAGACAGCCACTTTGCTTTTTTGCATTTCTTTTCCATGGGGATGGTTTTGATGCCTTTCTCCTGTACAATGTCACGGACCTCATTTCATAGTTCATCAGGCACTCTATCAATCAGATCTAGGCCCTTTTATATGTTTCTCACTTCCACTGTATAATCATTAGGGATTTGATTTAGGTCATACCTGAATGGTCTAGTGGTATTCCCTACTTTCTTCATTTTAAGTCTGAAGTTGGTAATAAGGAGTTCATGATCTGAGCCACATTCAGCTCCTGGTCTTCTTTTTGTTGACTGTATAGAGCTTCTCCATCTTTGGCTGCATAGGATATAATCAATCTGATTTTGGTGTTCACCATCTGGTGATGTCCATGTGTAGAGTCTTCTCTTGTGTTGTTGGAAGAGGGTGTTTGCTATGACCAGTGCATTTTCTTGGCAAAACTCTATTAGTCTTTGCCCTGCTTCATTCCGCATTCCAAGGCCAAATTTGCCTGTTACTCCAGGTGTTTCTTGACTACCTACTTTTGCATTCCAGTCCCCTATAATGAAAAGGACATCTTTTGGGGTGTTAGTTCTAAAAGGTCTTGTAGGTTTCATAAATCTGTTCAACTTCAGCTTCTTCAGCATTACTGGTTGGGGCATAGACTTGGATAACTGTGATATTGAATGGTTTGCCTTGGAAATGAACAGAGATCATTTTGTCATTTTTGAGATTGCATCCAAGTACTGCATTTTGGACTCTTTTGTTGACCATGATGGCTATTTCATTTCTTCTGAGGGATTCTTGCCTGCAGTAGTAGATATAATGGTCATCTGAGTTAAATTCACCCATGCAGTACATTTTAGTTTGCTGATTCCTAGAATGTCGACGTTCACCCTTGCCATCTCTTGTTTGACCACTTCCAATTTGCCTTGATTCATGGACCTGACATTCCAGGTTCCTATGCAATATTGCTCTTTACAGCATCGGATCTTGCTTCTGTCACCAGTCACATGCACAACGGGTATTGTTTTTGCTTTGGCTCCATCCCCTCATTCTTTCTGGAGTTATTTCTCCACTGATCTCCTGTACTGTGTTGGGCACCTAATGACCTGGGGAGTTCCTCTTTTGGTATCCTATCATTTTGCCTTTTCATACTGTTCATGGGGTTCTCAAGACAAGAATACTGAAGTGGCTTTCCATTTCCTTCTCCAGTGGACCATGTTCTGTTAGCCCTCTCCACCATGACCAGCCCGTCTTGGGTTGCCCCGCAGGCATGGCTTGGTTTCATTGAGTTAGACAAGGCTAGGGTCCTAGTGTAATTAGACTGACTAGTTTTCTGTGAGTATGGTTTCAGTGTGTCTGCCCTCTGATACCCTCTTGCAACACTTACCATCTTACTTGGGTTTCTCTTACCTTGTACATGAGGTATCTCTTCACGGCTGCTTTAGCAAAGCACAGGCGCTGCTCCTTACCTTGGATGAGGAGTATCTCCTTACTGCTGCCATTCCTGACCTTCAATGTGAGATAGCTCCTCTAGGCCTTCCTGCGCCTGCATAGCCACCGTTCCTTGGGTTGCTCCTCCCGGCCGCCAGTCCTGGCCTTGGGCATGGGTGGTTCCTCCCATCTGCTGCTCCTGGCCTTGAGTTCTGGTGGCTCCTCAGGGTCACCGCTACTGGCTTCGAGTCGAGGTGGCTTCTTCTGGCTGCCAGTGACCTCGGACGCGGGGTGTCTCCGCCCAGCCCCCACTGACCTCGGACGTGGGGTAGCTCCTCTTGGTCGCTGCCCCAACCTCAGACACAGGGTAGCTCCTCTTGGCCATTCCTGAGCCATCGCAGCCTGGCACTCTAGGCTGATGCCCCTGACCTCGGACGTGGGGCAGCTCCTCTCGGCCTTTCTACTTTTTCATTTCAATACCCCATGATGAAAAGGACATCTTTTTATTTTGGTGTTCTAGAAGGTCAGACTGGTTTCAAATAGGAAAATGAGTACGTCAAGGCTGTAATGATGGTAATGAAAAGGGAGGCCTGGCATGCTGCAATTCATGGGGTCGCAGAGTCAGACATGACTGAGCGACTGAACTGAACTGAACTGAACTGAGAAGGTCATCATCAATTCAGTTCAGTCACTCAGTCGTGTCCGACTCTTTGTGACCCCATGAATCATAGCACGCCAGGCCTCCCTGTACATCAGCAGCTCCCAGAGTTCACTCAGACTCACATCCATCAAGTCAGTGATGCCATCCAGTCATCTCATCCTCTCTCATCCCCTTTTCCTCCTGCCCCCAACCCTCCCAGCATCAGCATCTTTTCCAATGAGTCAATTCGTCAAATGAGGTGGCCAAATTACTGGAGTTTAAGCTTTAGCATCATTCCTTCCAAAGAAATCCCAGAGCTGATCTCCTTCAGAGTGGACTGGTTGGATCTCCTTGCAGTCCAAGGTACTTTCAAGAGTCTTCTCCAACACCACAGTTCAAAAGCATCAATTCTTCAGGGCTCAGCTTTCTTCACAGTCCAACTCTCACATCCATACATGACCACAGGAAAAATTATAGCCTTGACTAGACAGACTTTTGTTAGCAAAGTAATGTCTCTGCTTGTCAACATGCTGTCTAAGTTGGTCTTAACTTTTTTTCCAAGGAGTAATCGTATTTTAATTTCATGGCTGCAATCACCACCTGCAGTGATTTTGGAGCCCCTCCCCCGACAAAAAAAAAAATAAAGTTTGACACTGTTTCCACGGTTTCCCCATCTATTTCCCATGAGGTGATGGGACCAGATACCATGATCTTAATTTTCAGAAAGCTGAGCTTTAAGCCAACTTTTTCACGCTCCTCTTTCACTTTCATCAGGTGGCTTTTAATTCCTCTTCACTTTCTGCTATAAGGGTGGTGTCGTCTGCTATCTGAGCTTATTGATATTTCTCCCAGCAATCTTGATTCCAGCTTGTGGCTCTTCTAGCACAAGGTTTCTCATGATGTACTCTGCATAGAAGTTAAATAAGCAAGGTGACAATATACAGCCTTGACGTACTCCTTTTCCTATTTGGAACCAGTCTGTTGTTCCATGTCCAGTTCTAACTGTTGCTTCCTGACCTCATGTAGGTTTCTCAAGAGGCAGGTCAGGTGGTCTGGTATTCCCATCTCTTTCAGAATTTTCCACAGTTTATTGTGATCCACACAATCAAAGGCTTTGGCATAGTCAATAAAGCAGAAATAGATGTTTTTCTGGAACTCTCTTGCTTTTTCCATGATCCAGCGGATGTTGGCAATTTGATCTCTGGTTCCTCTGCCTTTTCTAAAACCAGCTTGAACATCTGGAAGTTCACTGTTCACGTATTGCTGAAGCCTGGCTTGCAGAATTTTGAGCATTACTTTATAGTGTGTGAGATGAGTGCAATTATGTGGTAGTTTGAGCATTCTTTGGCATTGCCTTTCTTTGGAACTGGAATGAAAACTGACCTTTTTCAGTCCCGTGGCTACTGCTGAGTTTTCCAAATTTGCTGGTATATTGAGTGCAGCATTTTCCCAGCATCATCTTTCAGGATTTGAAACAGCTCCCCTGGAATTCCATCACCTCCACTAGCTTTGTTTGTAGTGATGCTTTCTAAGGTCTTCATAGAACAGTTCAAATTTAGCTTCTTCATCATTAGGGTTTAGGCATAGACTTGGATTGCTCTGACACTGACTACTTTGCCTTGGAAATGAATAATATCATTTTTCATTTTTGAAATTGCACCCAAGTACTGCATTACAGACTCTTTGTTGATATGAGTACTACTGTTTCTTCTAATGGATTCTTGCACACAGTGGTAGTTACAAAAGCCATCTGAATTAAATTCACCCATTCTGGTCCATTTTAGTTCACTGATTTCTAAAATCTGATGTTCACTCTTGCCATCTCTTGTTTGATCATTTGTTTTTGTAATTTATCTTTATTCTATTTCATTATTTTATTATTTTATCCTTGTACCAACATTACAGTGAAAGTGTAAGTCACTCAGTGGTGTCCAACTCTTTGTGACCCCATGGACTAAATAGTTCATAGAATTCTCCAGGCCAGAAAATGTATTGGGTAGCCTTTCCCTTCTCCAGGGGATCTTCCCAACTCAGGAATCTAACCTAGGTCTTCTGCACTGACGGTGGATTCTTTACCAGCTGAACCACAACGGAAGCCCAGGGGTACTCACCTGCATAGCTTATCCCTTCTCCAGCTGATCTTCCCAACCCAGAAATCAGACAGGTGTTTCCTGCATAGCAGGCAGATTCTTTACCAACTGAGCTATCGGGGAACCCCCAGCAAAGGTCCCACCACTTCATGACAAATATCTGAGGAAACAATGGAAACAGTGAAAGACTTTATTACAGGGTTTCGACTAAACAACTTTATATGTTAGTATCTAGTATCTGGGTTTCCCTTGTAGCTCAGCTGGTAAAGAACCTGCCTGCAATGAGGGAAACCTGGGCTTGATCCCTGGATTGAGAAGATCTCCTGGAGAAGGGAAAGGCTACCCACTCCAGTATTCTGCCTTGGAGAAGTCCATGGACTGTACAGTCCATAGAGTCACAAAGAGTCAGGCACAACTGAATGATTTTCACATCTAATAGAACAAATCTTTTCATCCCTTTCTTCTTCTGTAACAGGTGTTGCCCCTTCTAGCCTGTGTGAAATTGTGTATAAACCTTATAGCAACTTATTTAATTCCACAAATAAACTGTTTAAATTTTGTTTGGATAGTATTCGATTTATCTCTCAGTTTGAGAATTGACATTGGATTTGTAAGTGGGTCTCAGCATTGACTAAACAAAATTTCACTACCTAATTTATGTTTTTATTCCCTAAAACTCCCTCCACTGTGCCTACTTTGACAATACCTGCACAAAATAGTTTTGAAAAATAATGTTTTGTAGCTCTTAAAATCTTTGGGAGGACTAGAAGACAGAGTTTGTAAATCACAATCTCTCTGGTTCCATTTACCTAAGAAATTTAAATACAGGATTTTAAAAACCTATATTTAAGCAATTAAATAATTAAATCAGGTGTTTGTCTTAAGTAATTATTCCTTTACACTAATAAATTATAGTTCTTCTCATGGTATTTTCTACTTTTCTTTATTACTGTCATCAGATACAGACCCCCAGTGTTTTCCTATGCAATTCAGGTAAATATGAGCCATTAACCTTCTCTGAGTTGTCAAATAACTGAAATGTTTGGTACTCTATTTCAGAAGTTTCTCTTCAATAATATTGTGACAAACTCTATGGATATTATTAGTGGGGAATATTTAAAAATAGGTCAGTATGGTCAAATGACAGAAGAGGTAGAGCAATATTATCACTTGAGATACAAAGGTAGAAATAATAAAATAATATAAAGCTAGTGAAAAACCCAAGTAGGTAAAATGTTAGGGATTGCATGTTCTACAATTTTTAAATCAGTGAAAAATGAATAATCCTGCTGTAAGTAATTCAAATCTTGAAGCACGCTTACCCTGAGATTTACTTTGTAAGTGACTTTGTTATTAATATTTTAAAATATCTATATAATTATTATTTTTATCTAATACATATTTAAATCTCCTACCCTTAATTTTATCATTGAAATTTTCCAGCATCCGTTTTCACTTTTGATGAAATAGTTCTCTCTTTTAATGATAAGAATTGGTATAATGAAGGATTAGATTAATAGAAGTCTACTCACTACTAAACAATCGTGAAATGTTTCTAATATACTAATATAGCTTAGATAAAGCCACTAAGAAATTAACTATGTTTAGTATTTGTTGTAAATTTCTATTTCCTAACTTTGCTAAACATTATAAAATAACTATGGTCAATTTATTTTAAACATGTGGAAATAATTATTTTGTTTCAAAGAGAATTTTTGTTGCTCTTATGAACTATTAAAAATTTAAATGACTCAATAAGTGAACATGCCCTGTAGTAACCATATTATTCTCATCAACATTTTAGGAATATTATATTTAACTGTAATAAGGAATATGGTCATCATAATAATTATTTGTAAGAAATAGCAATATAACATTCCCAAATGAATGAAAAATATTCACTATCCCTTATAGTGGGAGATTTCACATCAGTTTAACTGGAAAATTATCAATTAACTGAAAAATAAGTGCATTAAATGTACATCTTAAATTTCAGAATTATTTTAAAGGTAATTGCATCTCTTTAGGGTGCCTTTAAGCATAGTTAGTTACTATTGTAATGTGGAGTTGCGATTTTACTGCATTTTTAATAAGGGTCCAAAACCACCTTTGGAACTTGCCATCTTGTGTGTCTTCACCAGATATTTAAATCGTTTTCTAATGACATGCATTATAAGGGGTTTAGCAACTAAGGCAAAAATCATTAAACCTTCCTTTCTCATTTACAGGGCTTCTCATTTCTAATCAGTGCTTTACTTCACATACTAATTAAACTTTTTTTTTTTTTGGACTTTCATATACCCTGGAAAAAAACCTTGAAAAATACTTATAGCTTATATTTTAGTCACCATTTTATAAAAATTACATTGCATTTTGCTCAAGACTTTACTGTAATAAAGATAATAAAAACAGGAGGAGAGTGTGGTCTCTCTCTAGTCACTTATTAAAAGATATTCTCTATAATCACTTGGGCTATACCAGTACCTATTGAATAAAATGAAGCAATGAGACAATCTGAGGAAAGATCCAGCTGTTAAGTTGTCTCAAGTTTACACAATTTGGAGAGACATTTGTTTTTAAGATAACAACTTTTATATAAGTACCACAGGATGAGCAAAAATTAAAAATCAGAAGCGTAATTCTCCCTCTTGAAAATAAGCTACTCCCCCTTTTCTTTTCTTCACAGCCTTTACTTTAGAAAACATGTTAGTACTGTCCTCTCTCTTTGAAATGTCTATATATCCTTTTGAATACTAGATCAGTATTTTATTAGCTTTATGACCCAGGAATGTCTTTCTCCAGGACTTGAGAGTTATATCTTTCATGAGTAAAGAAGACAGCCATTTCTATCTCACATATATTTTTAGAAGATTAGGAGTGTAACTTTCTGAATCTCTTGCTCCAAGTTACAACACTACCTCCTATCTTTAAAATATGAGATGATTATTTCTTCTCTGATAAGTCAATTAGCTAACATAGATGATTACTCAAATTACTGGGTAAATTTAAGTTGAACTAGATGTTTCATATAGTGCTGTCAAGATTTTTTGAGGACTACATATTATTCATTTTGAAAATAGATGTGTAATGAGTTCTGACTACTTGGCTACATAAAAGGGAGATTTCTTTCTGTCTATAAAATCACTTTAGTGGATTTCCTATAATGTGCATCACTCTTTCTGGATTAGTGTTTTTTTTTTTTTGTTTGTTTGTTTGTTTGTTTTGTTTTAATAATAAAAATGGAAAACATTTCTGGATTGAGATAAGGTTTTGGTTTTTTAGTCATATTCTCATAAAAGTATCTAGATTAATCTTTTCAAAACTGGACACACACACATCATTAGCAACAAATTGGAGAAATATTACACCTCTGCAGAGACCCTGAATGCTTCTTTTCATTTACCATAACCCTCTTCAAGGAAAACTGATTCTAAATAAATAATAATTCAGGAAACATTAATTCTAAAAATATATCTGAGCAACGACCCTGCACAATAATGAGTCCATACTTTAGAAAGCAGTTTAAAGGCAGCTGGGGAAGACTTTCCATTTTGCCATTTTGTATAATCTTTGCAACCTCATAGACTGTAGCCCACCAGGCTCTTCTGGCCATTGGGATTATCCTGAGAAGGACACTGGAGTGGGTTGCCATGGCCTCCTCCAGGGGATTTTCCCAACCCAGGGATTAAATCCAGGTCTATTGCATTGCAGATTCTTTACCATCAGAGCCACCAGGAAAACCCAAAACTGACTCTAAATACATGGAAATTCAGAAAACATTAATTCTAAAAATATATCTGAGCAATGATGCTGCACAATAATGAGTCCATACTTAAAAATAGTTTAATAGCATCTGGGGAAGCGGGAGGATTTTATATTTTGTATAAAGTATAATATGTAGTTAATTTAGGGTATAATGATGTGGTTAATTTAGGGTATATTGAGGACATTTTTTAAAATTAGCAGTAAAAAAATAAAAGACAGTTCTACAAAAACAAACAACTGAATATAAAGATTGAATATTTAGTGAATTATTGTTGCTATTCAATCACTAAGTTGTGTCTGACTCTTTTCTGCCCCATGGAACTGTAGCATGTCAGGCTTTCCTGTCCATCACGATCTAATTCAGCAACCTGGAGTATGGTAAATATTTGATCAATTGACAGAGAACAGGAAAATATGTTACAATTGACTCTGATGTTTGAAATATTATTCAAGTACAGTGTTTATGACATGAATTTGAAGGTATTAAATTATATTAGCTTGCGAGCCCCCTGAGTACAAGGGCATTTTTCTTTCTTTGTTTACCTGTTTTATTTTCTGCTTAAACCTCTTTGACTAAAACAGTTTCTGGAATAGGGTAGATAATATATAGATAGTCAATACATATTTATTGACTAAGGAAATGACAGGCAATCAGAACATCCCACAGAGATCTTCAAATAAAGAATTTATATAAACTTGAATAATATTATATATTGTTACAACAATAAAATAAAGTCATACTATATTATAATGTTAAAACACTTTAAGTGTGAAATGAATGAGGACTATTATCTGAGAAGACTACAAGTTAAATAATTTTTCCTTATAGAGCACTAATAGTAAAATCTAGATAATTGCTATAATAATGTTTTTAAATCTTATCTACCTTGAAATCTGTAAAAGCATATAAATAGATAGGACTTAAGCACTAGAATGGGTATAGGGAACGATATAAAATGAGAAGTTGTTTCTCATTACAAACTTTTACTATTTGAGTTTTTCTTTATGCATGTTTAATATTTTGGTATAAAGTAGTAAAAACAAGAAAAGAAGTAAGTAGATGGAGTAAATAAAAGCAGTCAATCATTGTTTAAAAGTTCTTAGATTATTTCCTTGTATAAATATAGGTATTTAAGCGTGCTTTGGTCTTTACCTTAATGATTGTCTTTATAGCTGGAATTATTTTTTAACTAGACATTGAAAACATTATTTAAACAACCCTCCTTTTTTTTTTTTTTTGCCTATTTAGACTTGTAATTTTGAGAATTTAGGGTATTAGCCCTTTGGAATATCACTTGTTCTACAATTTCTCTTGCTTTTCAAGAGTGCCCTAAACAGATACTAGTGCAAAATGAAAAATATGGAAAGAAATTAGTCATTTGTTAATGAGGACCCAGTAACATTCATTGAACATAGTTTCTCTGACTTTTGATATTAAGTATGACCTTAAACTAGAAACCTAGATGAGTTGTTTATTGCTATTTCACTTTCTACTTTGCTCCCATGAAACCAGACTTCAGTTCACTTAAGCAATAAGTAACATAGGTGAAGAACTGAAAATGACAGATCAAGCCAATGAGACCAGGCACAGTCCAGGGAATGCTTACATCATGTATATTTCATACTCTTTGCCACAGAAAATGGAAATGAGAACAAGATCATTGTTAAATGTGTAATTTTTCTTAATAAAAGTGAAGTTGAGCAGTTGGCAAACTGAGACTGAAAAATGTCACTCTCTATAATAGCACTGAAGTGCATGTAATAAAAGATAAAAGGATGTATATCATCCCTGCTGACCATGTTGGAAAAATAATACAGAAGTAAAATCATCTTCCCTCTTCTTAAAACTTAGGACAAACAACAACAACAACAACACACCTTAGGACATATTATGTGGCTAGCTCTCTGAGTGGGCCAAGGGTTTCTCCTTAATAATCCCATAAGATAATACTTATTAAAAGAAAAAAAAAAAAACACCTCTGATCGGTGAAACAAATATTTAAGAAAGAGTGGTAGGCAAGATTGATAAAGTATGCTGGAGGTTGTGAAAGGTTATTGCTGAACCATGGAAAGACGCCAGGATTCTTGGCCTTTGGAGGAGAAAAATTCAATCCAGGGCCAGAAATGAGGCTTGATTGCTCAGAGCTTTTGTATAATAAAGTTTTATTAAAGTATAAAGGAGATAGAGAAAGCTCCTGACATAGGCATCAGAAAGGAACAGAAAGAGTACCCCAGTCTTCAGCTGGATGTTATATAGTCACTAGCAGTTTGTTAGGAGAAGGCAATGGCAACCGGCTCCAGTACTCTTGCCTGGCAAATCCCATGGACAGACGAGCCTGGTAGGCTGCAGTCCATGGGGTCGCTAAGAGTCGAACACGACTGAACGACTACACTTTCACTTTTCACTTTCATGCATTGGAGAAAGAAATGGCAACCTTCTCCAGTGTTCTTGCCTGGAGAATCCCAGGGATGGGGGAGCCCGGTGGGCTGCCATCTATGGGGTAGCACAGAGTTGGACACAACTGAAGCGACTTAGCAGCAGCAGTTTGATAATGAAAGAAAGGAATGTTTTAAAACTCAGAATGGCATCAAGCCCTCATCCATAAGATGCATTTGGGGATAATCTTGGCACCAGACAAGTAGTCCAGGCCATAAAACGTCATCATTTTATGGAATCTTGTAGAAGGGCAAATCACCACACAAATAGTTTCTGTTTACATAGATTAGGGGAACAATGTCTGAGTATAACAATAGTTTGTCAAGTAGGTTCTGAGCCCTTAGGCAGAACCAACTTGAAGACAGAGTCTTAAGACAAACATTTCTCTAAGAAAAATGCATTGGTTAACTCAAGGTTTGAGAATAGTTAACTTCAGGTGGAACCAGGTGTCATTATGGCAGCACAGCATTTTAAGAGAAACCTTTTAAAATTTTTATAGAGAAGGGAAGAGGGGAAAAAAATCATTAGTTTGTTTCCTGCTGCCACTTAAGAGAGATAAAAACGTCTGACACTTGCAGCCTATTTCCTCCGTTTGGAGACCCCTGGCCTTCTTGACAGTTATCCTCTCAGTTGTACCTCAATTAGTCTTTAAAAATATCTAAGATATGGAAACAACCTAAATGTGTTTCTCAGTGAATGAATGTATAAATGGAATAGTATCCAACCATGAGAAAGAAGACAGTCATGCCATTTGCAACAGTGTGGATGGACTTGGAAGACATTATGTTTAGTGAAACAAGTTTGAAAGAGAGAGAGAGGAAAAAAAAAAAACTATTGTGTTATATAATTGATATGTAGAACCTGAGAAAATAAAAATCAAACTCATGCAGTAGAAAAGTAATCTCCATGGCCTAGGGATGGTGGGTCTAATGTAAAAGATTATGAGTGTAGTTGATACCACTGTATTGCATAACTGAAATTTGCTAAGACAGTAGAAGTTAAATGTTCTCACAAAAAAGATAAATGGCTCAGGTGATGGATCTATCAATTATTAATAACTCATGAGGGTAGTCCTTTCACAATGTACATGTGTATCAAATTGCCATAAATATACATAAATATTTTAACATTTTATTTGTCAATTATACCTCAATAAGACTGAAATTAAAAAAAAAAACTAGTTAAGATATGAAAAGGAAGTGGGAATGAAAATGCAGTCCCTAAATTTGGGACAATAAAATAAAAACAAGCTTAGAGTAGAGAATGAGCATAATATATTCAGAAGGTGCAAGAAACTCTATCTCAGCTCATGCTGGGAAGCAGAGAGATCTAAAATTGTGCATGTGGAGCAGAGATGGGGTTTTGAAGAGACTAGTAATCGAAGTGAATACCCTATGGGTTCTTGTCTGCTCTGAGAGCCACTCACCTGTTATGATGAAAATGATTTGCATGTATATTTTTGTATAATCCTGCTTGTTATGTTTTGTAGACTGATGTTAGATTTAAAAACAGGCTGTTTGTGAGAAAGAAGAGCGTTATGAATTCAAGTGTTAAACTGCTGGTGCTTTCAGGAAAATTAAAATGCTAACCCACACTCTGAATTTTGTAACTCTTAGTAAACCTTACAGTGGGTGATTTAGGAAGGAAATGTGAAAATAATTAAGGAGAACACACCAAGAGTTGGATCGTCTTTTATCAAAGTAGCTGCATATTCTCCACATTTGGGGAAATAACTGTTTAAATAAGTGTAGAAAGGTGTGCTTTGGAGTCAGTAGCTGGTTAAGGGTAAAAGGACATGATTATAAGTCCTGCAGCCCATAATGCAGGAAACAAGTGCAGTGAGTCCCAGCTGTCTTCCCTGAGCAGTCAAAAAACCTTCAGGTGCTTAGTCAGGAAAGGAAGTGGTCAGTCCCACACAGTTCACATCTAGACCAGAGACAAAGGATCAATTATAATTAAAAGACTTTTCATAATACTAAAAAGAAATCCTTATAAATCCAGTTAAACTTGGAAAAGCATTAGCAGATTGTTTGAGTTTAACAATTGAAAAAAAAATGCTTTAGTAGGAAGCAGGTTATTCTCAGAAGTATTTTATTTTTATGTTTTTCTTTTTTCAGGAGTTAATCACTCCAGCCAAAAGAAATCTAAAACAAACAAACAAAAATTGGCCAGATTTTCATTACAAGGTGCCAGTGGCATAATGTAGGATTCAGTAATATTAGATTCACCACCATAGACAATGATAATAATTTTGAAAACAGGTGATCAAAACATTTAAATTAGGTTTAATTTCAATAAATATTAAAAACCTGCATTTTTCTCATATAAGTAATGAGTTATTTATGTTTCAAAGAAACTAGAAAACATTTTTTATAAATACATAGAGCCCCTTACTATTCTGAAATAGCAATCTTTGCATAGAGCTTCATAAGTAACTTTTAAATTTAATAGTTATATTAGTATAATACAGTTTATGTTAAGATGAAATTATATTAACAACTAATCTTTATTAATCATTAAGTATAAAGCATAGCATTCTTCCATAACAAAGAGATAGACATGCTGTAACTATAAAGTGCATATCTGCAAATTAACTAACAGCAAACAAAATCTTAAGCAAAATCCTAGGGCATACTACACTACAAAGAAGAGATAAGAATTCAATTGTCAAAAATGCTCGACAGAATCACACCATATACTATATTCAAATATGAAAATATTTTAGTAACCTCTGAATGTCTTAACATGGCAATGTGTGTATGTTTGTTACTCTGTCATGTTCAACTCTTTGTGACTCCATGGACAGTAGCGCACCAGGCTCCTCTTTCCATGGGATTCTCTAGGAAAGAATACTGCAGTGAGTATTCTTCTCCAGATTTTTCCAACCCAAGGATTGAACCCAAGCGTTATGCATGGCAGGAAGACTCTTTAACATCTGATCCACCAGAGAAGATGGTGATAGTTTATACACACACACACACACACACACACACACACACACACACACACACATATATATTCAGTTCAGTCACTCAGTCGTGTCCAACTCTTGAGACCCATGGACTGCAGCACCACAGGCTTCCCTGTTCATCACCAGTTTCGTGAGTTTACCCAACTCATGACCACTGAGTCGGTGATGCCAACAAAAGATCCCGTCCCCTGTTATCCCCTTCTCCTCCTGCCTTCAATCTTTCCCAGCCATGGGTCTTTTCAGCTGAGTCAGCTCTTTGCATAAAGTGGCCAAACTATTGGATTTTCAGCTTCAACATCAGTCGTTCCAATGAACACTCAGGATTGATATCCATTAGAATGGACTGGCTGGATCTCCTTGCAGTCCAAAGGACTCTCAAGAGTCTTCTCCAACACCACAGTTCAAATTATCAATTCTTTGGCACTCAGATTTCTTTATAGTCCAAACTTGCACACATACATGGCTACTGGAAAAACGATAGCCTTGGCTAGATAGACCTTTGTTGGCAAAGTAATGTCTCTACTTTTTAATATGCTATCTAGGTTGGTCATAACTTCTTTCCAAGGAGCAAGCATCTTTTAATTTCATGGTTGCGGTCACCATCTGCAGTGATTTTGGAGTCCCAGAATAAAAGTTTGCCACTGTTTCCCCATCTATTTCCCATGAAGCGATGGGACCAGATGCCATGATCTTAGTTTTCTGAAAGTTGAGCTTTAAGCCAACTTTTTTTGCTCTCCTTTGATTTTCATCAAGAGGCTCTTTAGTTCTTCTTCACTTTCTGCCATAAGGGTGGTGTCATCTGCATATCTGAGGTTATTGATATTTCTCCCAGCAATCTTGATTCCAGCTTGTACTTCTTCCAGTCCAGTGTTGCTCATGATGTACTATGAATAGAAGCTAAATAAGCACGGTGACAATATACAGCCTTTATATACTCCTTTTCTTATTTGGAACCAGTCTGTTTTCCCATGTCCAGTTCTAACTGTTGCTTCCTGACCTGCATATAGGTTTCTCAAGAGGCAGGTCAGGTGGTCTGATATTCCCTTCTCTTTCAGAATTTTTCACAGTTTATTGTGATCCACACAGACAAAGGCTTTGACATAGTCAATAAAGCAGAAATATATGCTTTTTTTTTTTTCTGGAACTCTCTTGCTTTTTTGATGATCCAGTAGATGTTGGCAATTTGATCTCTGGTTCCTCTGCCTTTTCTAAAACTAACTTGAACATCTGAAAGTTCATGGTTCACACATTTCTGAAGCCTGGCTTGGAGAATTTTGAGCATTACTTTACCAGTATGTGAGATAAGTGCAATTGTGCAGTAGTTTGAACATTTTTTTGGCATTGCCTTTTTTAGGCATTGGAATGAAAACTGACCTTTTTCAGTCCTGTGGTCAATGTTGAGTTTTCCCAACTTGCTGGCATATTCAGTGCAGCACTTTCACAACATCATCTTTCAGGATTTGAAATAGCTCTACTGGAATTCCATTCACCTGCAATAGTTTTGTTCATAGTGATGCTTCCTGAGGTACACTTAACTTAACATTCCAGGATGTTTGGTTCTAGGTGAGTGATCATACCAACATGGTTATCTGGGTTGTGAAGATCATTTTTGTGTAGTACTTCTGTGTATTCTTGCTACCTCTTCTTAGTATCTTCTGCTTCTGTTAGGTCCATACCATATCTGTCCTTTATTGAGCCCATCTTTGTATGAAATATTCCCTTGGTATGTTTAATTTTCTTGAAGAGATCTCTAGTCTTTCTCATTCTGTTAGTTTCCTCTATTTCTTAGCACTAACCACTGAGGAAGGCTTTCTCATCTCTCCTTGTTATTCTTTGAAACTCTGCATTCAGTTGGGAATATCTCTCCTTTTCTTCCTTATTTTTCACTTTTCTTTTTTAACAGATATTTGTAAGGCTTCCTGAGACAGCCACTTTGCTTTTTGCATTTTTTTCCCTTGGGGATGGTCTTGACCCCTATCTCCTGTACAATGTCCTGAACCTCCATCCATAGTTCATTAGGCACTCTGTCTATCAAATCTAGTCCCTTAAATCTATTTCTCTGTTCCACTGTATAATCATAAGGGATTTGATTTAGGTCATACCTGAATGGTCCACTGGTTTTCCCTTCTTTTTCTATTGAAGTCTGAACTTGGCAATAAGGAGTTCATGATCTGAGCCACAGTCAGCTCCCAGTCTTGTTTTGCTAACAGTATAGAGCTTCTTCATCTTTGACTGAAAAGAATATAATCAATCTGATTTTGGTGTTGACCATCTGGTGATGTCCATGTGTAGAGTTTTCTCTTGTGTTGTTTGAAGAGGGTGTTTGCTATGACCAGTCCGTCTGCTTGGCAAAACTCTATTAGCCTTTTTTCTGCTTCATTCTGTACTCCAAGGCCAATCATGCCTGTTACTCCAGGTGTTTCTTGACTTCCTACTTTTGCATTCCATTCCCCTATAATGAAAAGGACATTTTTTTTGGTTTTGGTTCTAAAAGGTCTTGTAGGTCTTCATAGAACTATTCAACTTTAGCTTCTTTACTGTTACTGGTTGGGCACAGACTTTGATTACCGTGATATTGAATGGTTTGCCTTGGGGAAAAAAAAAAAAAAACCACACAAAACAGGTCATCTTGTAATTTTGGGGATTGCATCCATCATATGGAAAAACCATAGCTTGAGTATATGAACCTTTGTTCACTAGTAATGTCTCTGTTTTTTAATATACTCTCTATGTTGGTAATAGATTTTTCTTTCAAGGAGCAAGTGTCTTTTAAATTCATGGCTGCAGTCATCATCTGCAGTATTTTGGAGCCCAAGAACATAATGTCTCTCACTGTTTCCATTGTTTCCCCATCTATTTGCCATGAAGTGATGGCACCAGATGCCAGGATATTAGTGTTTAAATGTTGAGTTTTAAGGTGACTTTTTCACTCTCTTCTTTCACTTTCATCAAGAGGCTATTTAGTTCTTCATTGCTTTCTACCATAAGGGTGGTGTCACCTGCATATCTGAGGTTAGTGATATTTCTCCTGCCAATCTTGATTTCAGCTTGTCATTCATCCAGATTGACATTTCACATAATGTACCCTGCCTAAGTTTAATAAGTAATGTGACCATATACAGCTTTGACATACTGCTTTCTCAATTTGAAACTAGTCCATTGTCCCATGTCTGGATCTCACTGTTGCTTCTTGACCTGCATACATGTTTCTTGGAAGACAGATAAGGTGGTCTGATAGTCCCATTTTTAAAATAAATTTTCACAGTTTTTTTGTGATCCACATAGTCAAAGGATTTAATGTAGTCAATGGAGCAGAAGTAGATACTTTTCTGTAATTCCCTTGCTTTTTTTCTATGCTCCAAGAGATGTTGAAAATTTAGTCTCTGATTCTTCTGCCTTTTCTAAGTTCAGCTTCTACAGTTAGATATTCTTGGTTCATGTACTGTTGAAGCCTAACTGAAGGATTTTGAGCATTGTCTTTCTAGCATGTAAACTGAGTTCAACTGTGTGGTAGTTTGAAGATTTTTGTGGCATTGCCTTTTTTGGGGATTGGAATGAAAACTGACCCATTCCAATTCTGTGGTCACCTTTGAGTTTTCCAAATTTGCTGGCATATTACGTGCAGCACATTAGCAGCATCATGTATTAGGATCTGAAATAACTGAGCTGGAATTCCATCACTTCCATTATCTTTGCATAAAATATTACTTCCTAAGGCCCACTTGACTTCACACTCCAGGATGTCTGACTCTAGGTGAGTGACCTCACCACTGTGGTTGTCCCAGTTATTAAGACCTTTTGTACTTTTTTCTGTATAATTTTGCCACCTCTTCTTAATATCTTCTGATTCTGTTAGGTCCTCAGAGTCCAGATTTCATGTACTCCCGTTATGAAAAATTTCCCTTCTGTTTTCTCTTCATTCACTTTGAAGAATTATGCAATTATTTTCTACTAATGGCCATTTTCTGGGCTGTCACTCTGTCAGATGGAGTGTGATACCTCTCTTGGTTATCCATTTTATTTGGAGTATTTCTCACTCTGGGAAAAAATATAATTCTTTCTGGATCACTTTAAGATTCAGTCCCCTAACCTTTCAGTTTTGTGACTTTTTGATTCACCTTTAATGACTTTTTATCTCTTATTAACATTCTTCTACACTGGATCTTATCATCACTTGGAACTTTTAACCAATTACAACTTGAGTTGGAACATTCCTTTCCCAAATCACAAACCAACTTTTATTCATCTCAGTTAATATCAAGACATATTTTCTCCGAAGAAGACATACAGATGGCAACAAACACATGAAAATATGATCAGCATCATTAATTATTAGAGAAATGCATATTAAAACTTCAGTGAGGTGTCACCTCACACTAGCAGAATGACCATCATCAAAAAACCTACAAATAATAAATGCTGCAGAGCAAGTGGAGAAAAGAAAATCCCTCTTATATTTGGAATGCAAAATTGATAGAGCCACTGTGGAGAACAGTATGGTGGTTCCTTCAAAATTAACAATAGAGCTACTGTATGACCTAGAAATCCCACTTCTGGGCATATATCTGGAGAAAATCATAATTCAAAAAGATATATGCACACAACAGTTCATTGCAGCACTATTTACAATAGTCAGGATATAGAAGCAACCTAAATGCACATCAGCCTATGAATGGATAAAGAAGTTGTTGTATGTATGTATTATGGAATAACAGTCATAATAAGAATGGAATTATGCAATTTGAAAAACATGGATGGGCCTAAGGACTCTTAAACAGAGTGAAGTAAGTAAAAAATAGAAAAACAAATACAGTATAATGGAATGTAGAAAAGTGATACAGATGAACTTATCTGCAAAGCAGAAATACAGACATAGACATAGAGAATGGATGTATGGATATCGAGGGAAAGGTGTGGGATGAATTGAGAGATTGAGGTTGATACACACACACTCACACACACACACACACACACTACTATGTATAAGTAGATAACTAATGAGAACCTGCTCTATAGCACAGGGAACTCTACTCCATGCTCTGTGGTGACCTAAATGAAAACTAAATGATAAGGAAATCTATTATAAAAAGAAGGAAATCTATTATAAAATCTATTATATATATACATAAAATTTAATCACTTTGCTCTGCAGCAGAAAATAATACAATTTTGTAAAGCAACTATACTTGAAAAGGTAATATACATTTATAAATATAAATAAATAAAACAATTTTCTGGCCAAAGGAAAGAAAAAAAACAACCAAAAACAAAAATAGTAAGATATATTTTTTCAAATTCATAAAGTCCTGTTCCTTGAACCTTCTGTTTTCTCTCTTTATTCTTTTTCTCATTTTATTTTTCTTCTTCATATCTAAGCTTTGTAATCCACCATTACATTCTTTGATCCTTATTTTTGCTAATTCATTTTTATTGTTCTTTAAACAGACTACCTGAGAAATACTTTCCCATGTTCTGTACATATTCCGCAGGCTATTAAGCACTGCTGAATATGCCTAAAAATGCTGTGGAGTTTTAACAATATGGATTTATGACACTCCACCTCAGTTGGAACCTTAGTCATAACTTGTCTCTTTTTAGCATTCCTTCTTCAGTTCTTGCTTTTGTTCTTTAAAGCAATAATTCAAATATTTTGCATGTCTCCACAAATCTCCCTAAAATTTTCTTAAATTCCCCTCTTTCATGTTCTTCTACATTCAGTGTGTAGATAGCATGTTCACTGAATTAATAAATCTTCAAATTGAAATAGAAATTATATAATAGATAAGCCTCTACTCCTGCCACCACACCAATATTTTAATCTACATCTAGAGTGTTCTTTAACCAACCCATGTCAGATTATCAATTTTATGTATTTTCCCCCTCTATCCTTTGCACTTTTTCATTCTTCACATTCCTGTTGATCCCCCCTTTTTTAGTGTATAAACATCAAGTTAGCAAGTTATCCCATTAAATTCTCTTAATCTATTTTCTCTCTAGCCTTCATTATATCTCTCTTTTCTTCAAAAAATCTCAAGAGTTTAGAACACTGTGTCTTTCTACATTTTTTCACAGCCTTCACTGAGATGACAGCAGCTTGATGGCTGCATTGTCATTGCAGTAAAACTTCTTCCATAAACATCCTCCAACACGCTTTATAATAATAGTGACAAATTAATATTCTTCTTACCCAATCCATGTGCAGCATTTGAAATTGCTGAACATTTTTATGATATGAATTATTTTCTTCCTTCTAATTTTATTTCTGATTATTTGTCAAATTTCTATGCCAGCTGTTCATTCTGTGTATAATGTAAATGGTGGTAAGAATCTTTTTGAAATTTTAATTGATTTTTTTCATTTTCAACAGAATATTTACTGCTACATTGACATTAGATAGCACAGTGGGAAGTGCATGTGGGAAGTAACTGGTAAATATCTGTTGAATAAAATGAATAAAGTATATTTTTATCTGGTAGGAGTTGCTCTGTGCAATGCTAATCTAGTTCAGAAGATTTCTTTTTTTTTTTCTTATAATTAAATTTATTTATTTTTTTAATTACAATACTGTATTTGTTTTGCCATACATTGACACAAATCAGCCATAGGTGAACACAATCTCCCAATGCTGAAGCCCCCTCCCACCTCCCACCCCACATCCTCTGCCTGAATCATCCTGTGCATCAGCCCCATGCATCCTGCATCCTACACCAAACATAGATTAGCGCTTCGTTTCTTACAGGAAAATACACATGCTTCACTGCCATTCTCCCAAACCATCCCACCCTTTCCCTCTCCCTCAGAGTCCAAAAGTCCACTCTATACCTCTGTGTCTCTTGTTGTCTCACATATAGGGTCATCATTACTGGCTTCTAAATTCCATATATATGTGTCAGTATACTGTATTGGTGTTTTTCTTTCTGGCTTACTTCACTCTGTATAATCGGTTCCAATTTCACCCATCTCATTAGAACTGAGTCAAATTTATTCTTTTTAAGGGCTGAGTAGTATTCCATAGTGTATATGAACCACAGCTTTCTTATCCATTCATCTGCTGATGGACATCTAGGTTGCTTCCATGTCCTGGCTATTATAAACAGTGCTGCAATGAACATTGGGGTACATGTGTCTCTTTCAATTCTGGTTTCCTCAGTGTGTATGCCCAGCAGTGGGATTGCTGGGTCATAAGGCAGTTCTATTTGCAATTTTTAAGGAATCTCCACACTGTTTTCCATAATGGCTGTACTAGTTTGCATTCCCACCAGCAGTGTAAGAGGGTTCCCTTTTCTCCACACCCTCTCCAGCATTTATTGCTTGTAGACTTTTGGATCGCAGCCATTCTGACTGGTGTGAAATGATACCTCATTGTGGTCTTGACTTGCATTTCTCTGATAATGAGTGATGTTGAGCATCTTTTCATGTGTTTGTTAGCCATCCGTATGTCTTCTTTGGAGAAATACCTATTTAGTTCTTTGGCCCATTTTTTTTATTGGATCATTTATTTTTCTGGAGTTGAGCTGCATAAGTTGCTTATATATCTTTGAGATTAGTTGTTTGTCAGTTGTTTCATTTGCTATTGTTTTCTCCCACTCAGAAGGCTGTCTTTTCACCTTGCTTATAGTTTCCTTCGTTGTGCAGAAGCTTTTAATTTTAATTAGATCCCATTTGTTTATCTTTGCTTTTATTTCCAGTATACTGGGAGATGGATCATAGAGAATCCTGCTGTGATTTATGTCGGAGAGTGTTTTGCCTATGTTCTCCTCTAGGAGTTTTATAGTTTCTGGTCTTACATTTAGATCTTTAATCCATTTTGAGTTTATTTTTGTGTATGGTGTTAGAGAGGGTCTAATTTCATTCTTTTACAAGTGGTTGACCAGTTTTCCCAGCACCACCTGTTAAAGAGACTGTCTTTACTCCATTGTATATTCTTGCCTCCTTTGTCGAAGATAAGGTGTCCATAGGTATGTGGGTTAATCTCAGGGCTTTCGATTTTGTTCCATTGATCTATATTTCTGTCTTTGTGCCAGTACCATACTGTCTTAATGACTGTGGCTTTGTAGTAGAGCCTGAAGTCAGGCAAGTTGATTCCTCCAGTTCCATTTTTCTTTCTCAAGATTGCTTTGGCTATTCGAGGTTTTTCGTATTTCCATACAAATCTTGAGATTATTTGATCTAGTTCTGAGAAAAATACTGCTGGTAGCTTGATGGGAATTGCATTGAATCTGTAGATTGCTTTGGGTAGTATACTCATTTTCACTATATTGATTCTTCCAACCCATGAGCATGGTATATTCCTCCATCTATTAGTGTCTTCTTTGAGTTCTAATGCTTATAGTTTGGATATATTTTTTTCTTTGTAGTGCATGAAGAAATGTATTTTTCAGACTACTTTAATATTCTCTTATGTTTTGTAAAGTAGGGGGAAAGAAAGGAATATAAGTATTACAAAATTTTGCATTGTAATACATAAAAATATACAAAAGATATTAAGTGAGAATTAGAAATTGGCTTGTTAACATGTAAATAAATGAGTGCATGGAATTTTATATTTTGACCTAATAACATTTATCCAGATTCAGTTGCCTCTATTTTCTTTATAGGGAGACATCTGTGCTTCTCAGGTGGCGCTAGTGGTAAAAAACCCACCTGTCAATATAAGAGATACAGTTTTGCTCACTGGATCAGGAAGATCGCCTGGAGGAGGGCATGACAACCCACTCCAGTGTTCATGCTGGGAGAATCCTATGGACAGAGGAACCTGACAGGCTATGGTCCATAGGGTCACAAGTAGTCAGACACAACTGAAGTGACTTGACGCACTAGGAGACATCTATTAGTGAACATTTGTAAGAACCAAATCCATGAAACCTATGTAGAATTCAATGTCCATCTTTTAATACGATTTTAAAAATGTGAAATACATATACTTTTTTTTAAAATATTTTATTCTACATTGCAATACTGTATTTGTTTTGCCATACATTGACATGAATCAGCCACAGGTGTCCACGATCTGCCAATGCCAAAGCCCCTCCCTCCTCCCACCCCTATACTTTTACCAAAAACTAGAAACAAAGGTAAATTTGATAACTGAGGTATGGGGAAATTTTCTGAAATGTTGATATGCTGTCAATAAGATTTATTAATATATTTCTCAAATATCTTATGAATTAAATTATCACTAGTTGAAAACCAAAACAAGAACAAAATAAATGACTCCAGAATATAAATGTCTTCTTCAAATGAGCTTTAATCTTCTACAAGGCCATGGATTAATTACCTTCCTTATTCTAAGCATCTGGTTCTCTCCTTTGATTTAATGAAAAGTTAGTGTGACCCCACACTTAAACCATCTTTTACTTGGAGACTATTTATCAAAAGCAGGGTTTTCAAGAATGAAGTGATCTATACTTATCAAATAATTGTCTTTCCCAAGCTAGACAAAGTTGATCTGAACTTTAGCTAGTTTAAATATGTTAAAGATAACAAATTTTCCTCTTTAAAATGAATGTTAAATCACCCAGTAAAACATATATCATTCCTTTAAACTACTTACATATTAGTTTGATAAAATGAAAGTTTGTAGCTTCTGAATATAGATTATAACAGTTCCTTATTTCCCCAGATTAATATTTATATAGTAAATGCCATGCTATTCCTTCTTTGATGTCATGTTAATGCTTGAGGCATTTCTAAGAAACAAGTTGTGGGTTAGAGATGCCTGAGAAGAAAGCTGAGAGAACTTTACTATTAACTGTTCTACGTAGGTACTGCTAAATATATAAAGTTGAGCAGGACAGGGAAAACAGCTAAACCATTCAGCTATGACCTAAATCAAATCCCTTATGATTATACAGTAGAAGTGACAAATAAATTCAAGGGATTAGAACTGATAGAGTGCCTGAAAAACTATGGATGGAGATTCCTAACTTTGTACAGGAGGCAATGATCAAAACCATTCCCAAGAAGAAGGCAAAGAGACAAATGGTTGTCTGAGGATGCCTTATAGATAGCTGAGAAAAGAAAAGAAGTGAAAGGCAAAAGAGCAAAGGAAAGATATATCCATCTGAATGTAGAGTTCCAAAGAATACCAAGGGGCGATAAGAAAGTTTTTCTAAGTGATCAGTGCAAAGAAATAGAGAAAACGGTAGAGTAGCGAAGACTAGAGATCTTTTTCAAGAAAATTAGAGATACCAAGGGAACATTTCATGCAAAGATGGGCACAATAAAGGACAGAAGCTGTATGGCCCTAACAGAAGAGGAAGATATTAAGAAAAGGTGGCAACATACACAGAACTATATTAAAAAAAAAAAAAAGAAAGAAAGATTGTAATAACCCAGATAACCATTATGGTGTGATCACTCATCTAGAGTGAGACATCCTGGGGTGTGAAGTCAAGTGAGCCTTAGAGAGTATCACTACAAACAAAGCTAGTGGAGGTGATGGAATTCTAGCTGAGTTATTTCAAGTCATAAAAGATGATGCTGTAAAAGTGCTGCACTCAATATACCAGCAAGTTTGGAAAATTCACCAGTGGCCATAGGACTGGAAATGGTCAGTTTTCATTCCAATACCCAAGAAAGGAAATACCAATGAATGTTCAAACTGCTGCACAATTGAACTCATCTCACATGCTAGCTAAGTAATGCTCAAAATTCTCCAATCTAGATTTAAACAGTACACGAATCAAGACTTCCAGATATGCAAGCTGGATTTAGAAAAGGCAGAATAACCACAGATGAAATTGCCAAATTTCACTGAATTATAGAACAACAAGAGAATTACAGAAAAGTATCTACCTCTTTATCATTGACTGTGCTAAAAAATTTCTGTCTGTGTAGATCACAACAAACTAAGGAAAATTCTTCAAGAGATATGAATAACAGACTGCTGCCTCAGTCTAAGGAGGCAATACCATCACAGTATCAGGTAATGCCATTACCTGCCTCCTGAGAAATTTGCATGCAGGTCAAGAAGCAAAAGTTAAAACAGGACATGGAACAATGGACTGATTTCAAATTGAGAAAGGCTGTTTATTGTTATCTTGCTTATTTAACTTACATGCAGAGTACATAAATATTTCAGGGAGAAATATTAATACCCTCAGATATTCAGATGACACCACCCTTATGGAAGAAAGCAAAGAGGAACTAAAGAGACTCTTGATGAAAGTGAAAGAGGGAAGTGAAAAAAAGAAAAAACTGGCTTAAAACTCAACATTCAGACACTAAGATCCTGGCATCCGGTGCCATCACTTCACCGCAAATAGATGAGGAAACAATGGAAACAGTGAGAGACTTTATTTTCCTGGCCTCCAAAATAACTGCAGATGGTGACTGCAGCCATGAAATTAAAAGACACTTGATCCTTGGAAGAAAACCTATGACCAACCTAGACAGCATATTATTGAAAAGCAGAGACATTACTTTACCAACAGATGTCCTTCTAGCCAAAGCTATGGGTTTTTCCAGTAGTTATGTATGGATTTGACAGTTGGACCATAAAGGAAGCTGAGCATTCAATAAGTGATGCTTTTGAACTGTGGTGGTGGAGAAGATTCTTGAGAGTCCCTTGGATTGCAAAGTGATCAAATCAGTCAATCCTAAATGAAATTCGTCCTGAATATTCATTGGAAGGACTGATGCTGAATCTCCAATACTTTGGCCACCTGAAGTGAAGAGCTGACTTATTAGAAAATACCCTGATACTGGGAGAGATTCAAGGCAGGAGGAGAATGGGACCACAGAGGATGATATGGTTAGATGGCATCACTGATTCAGTGAACATGAGTTTGAACAAGCAGTCCATGGGGTCACAAAGAGTCAGACATGACTGAGGGACTGAACTGTAGTTATATATATTTATATGCATGTCTGGGGAGGCCTTACAAATAGCTGTGAAAAGAAGAGAAGTGAAAAAAAAAGGAGAAAAGGAAAGATATAAGCATCTGAATGCAGAGTTCCAAAGAATAGCAAGAAGAGATAAGAAAGCCTTCTTCAGCTATCAATGCAAAGGAATAGAAGAAAAGGACAGAATGGGAAAGACTAGAGATCTCTTCAAGAAAATAAGAGATACCAAGGGAACATTTCATGCAAAGATGGACTCGATAAAGGACAGAAATGATCTGGACCTAACAGAAGCAGAAGATATTAAAGAAGAGGTGGCAAGAATACACGGAAGAACTATACAAAAATATTTCATGACCCAGATAATCATGATTATGTGATCATTAATCTAGAGTCAGACATCTTGGAATGTGAAGTCAAGTGGGCCTTAGAAAGCACCACTTTGAACAAAGCTAGTGGAGGTGATGGAATTCCAGGGGAGCTGTTTCAAATCCTGAAAGGTGATGTTGTGAAAGTGCTGCACTCAATATGCCAACAAATTTGGAAAACTCATCAGTGGCTACAGGACTGGAAAAGGTCAGTTTTCATTCCAATTCCAAAGAAAGGCAATGCAAAAGAATGCTCAAACTACTGCACAGTTGCACTCATCTCACATGCTAGTAAAGTAATGCTCAAAATTCTCCAAGCCAGGCTTCAGCAATATGTGAACCATGAACTCCCTGATATTCAAGCTAGCTTTAGAAAAGGCAGAGGAACCAGAGATCAAATTGCCAACATCTGCTGGATCATGGAAAAAGCAAGAGAGTTCCAGAAAAACATCTATTTTTGATTTATTGACTATGCCAAAGCCTTTGACTGTGTGGATCACAATAAACTGTGAAAAATTCTGAAAGAGATGAGAATACCAGACCACCTAACCTGCCTCTTGAGAAATCTGTATGCAGGTCAGGAAGCAACAGTTAGAATTGGACATGGAACAAGAGACTGGTTCCAAATAGGAAAAGGGGTATGTCAAGGCTGTATATTGTCACCCTGCTTATTTAACTTCTATGCAGAGTACATCATGAGAAATGCTAGACTGGAAGAAACACAAGCTGGGATCAAGATTGCGAGGAGAAATATCAATAACCTCAGATATGCAGATAATACCACCCTTATGACAAAAAGTGAAGAGGAACTAAAGAGCTTCTTGATGAAAATGAAAGAAGAGAGTGAAAAAGTTGGCTTAAAGCTCAATATTCAGAAAACGAAGATCATGACATCCGGTGCCATCGCTTCATGGGAAATAGATGGGGAAACAGTGGAAACAGTGTCAGACTTTGTTTTTTGGGGGCTCCAAAATCACTGTAGATGGTGACTGAAGCCATGAAATTAGAAGACCCTTACTCCTTGGAAGAAAAGTTATGACCAACCTAGATAGTATATTCAAAAGCAGAGACATTACTTTGTCAACAAAGGTCCGTCTAGTCAAGGCTATGATTTTTCCTTGTGGTCATGTATGGATGTGAGATTTGGACTGTGAAGAAGGCTGAGCGCTGAAGAATATGCTTTTGAACTGTGGTGCTGGAGAAGACTCTTGAGAGTCCCTTGGACTGCAAGGAGATCCAATCAGTCCATTCTGAAGGAGACTGGCCCTGGGATTTCTTTTGAAGGAATGATGCTAAAGCTGAAACTCCAGTACTTTGGCCACTTCATGCGAAGAGTTGACTCATTGGGGAAGACTCTGATGCTGGGAGGGATTGGGGGCAGGAGGAGAAGGGGACGACAGAGGATGAGATGGCTGGATGGCATCATGGACTCGATGAACGTGACTCTGATTGAACTCTGGGAGATGGTGATGAACAGGGAGGCCTGGCATGCTGTGATTCATGGGGTCACAAAGAGTCAGACATGACTGAGCTACTGAACTGAACTGATACTAAAATGTGTGTGTGTGTGTGTGTGTGTGTGTGTGTGTACTCACAGTATTAGTGTATTCATGTTTTATAAATAATGCATTTGAAAGAATTAATGGAAAACCATCACACTGGAAAAGGAAAGGAATACAATGACATTGATTGAAATTACCTGCTGTAAGGTAGTAATGTACTTTCTGACTATAAATCATCCATCCTCAAAAGGGAGAACAAATACCTTTTCCAAATCTCAGAAAGAAGCTCTTTCTCATAATCTTGATGTTATGATTGCATAATATTTACTCAGTATATATCACACAGTTGGATCAAACTTATATACACTATAGGGTTCAGGAGATCTCACATCTTTTCTACAACTCTCCTTCCACCCACGTCATTTTTGCTTAATCTGGAATGAAAGAATTGAGCGATCAGTTCTTGGCATGGAGAAGCCACAGAAAGGTACTATTCCTTCTAACATGCCAGCTTAAGCAGAAGGTATTCTCAGATAAGAGTGTTAGCTAAGGTGTTAGGATAATCAGCTAATTAACAATTTCAGGTGTAGTGGAAGGAAGTGAATTTTACCAAGCTCTCAAGTGCACAAATAGTTAAGCAGCCAATCCCTGAAACACCAGAGGTTATCTATCAACAAATCTACCAACAGCTAAAGGGACTGTTTGCTACTCTAAGTTCCAGAGAAAATATTGTCATTATGGAATGGTGGGAGCTGGTGTTCTTATTCTAGATGACAGAAGAATGGTTAAAAATATAAACAGACTGAAAATGCCCCAGAGGTTGAAAAATCTATTTATTTGCTCATGATTTAGGTAAATGTTTCAAAATCTGTTTCATTATATATTGCTCTAAAGGGAAACCTCTATTTCTAGTAATAATTAAGAACTGGTTTTCCAACTTGTACTTTTATATTTTGACACTAGCAGTATCATTTCTAAAGTCAGTGACAGTCCTGCATTCTCCAGACATCACTCATAAGCAAAGCATGCTGTGAAACTGCCAAATTATCTGTCTGTATCAAAATACAGGCAGCTGGGCTAGGTGCAAAGAGTCCACAGAATCCTCCTTAGGCAGACATCATTCTGATAGCCAAGCATTCCTTCTTCAATAAACAAATGGAAGTTGAAGGCCTACTAAATGCTGGACGTTGATGTCTCCTACTCTGAACCTCAGCAGGATATCTTTGTACAAGTTTAACACTTCTCCTCCAAAGTGGCTGTTTATCCTTGTACTGATTCCTGTATGAAAGACACTGGAAGTGTTTAAGGATTCTTAAAATACAAATACGATTTAAGCAATGAACGTACAATATGAACATCTATAAAAACATTATTTTTATATCTCCATTACATACAGTGTGATAGCCAAACTATTGTCTATGCAAATGAGTATATTTCAGAAATTTTATTTAATACTTTCATTTACATTCTTAATGTAGTATCAGGGTTATACAATGTAAGAATCAAGGTTTTTTTCTTTTTTCTGAGTCAAATTTATATAGATTTTTAAGCAAAATCAATGACTTATTTTTATAGATCTAAATTTGTGGCTATGATATGCACTGTATGCTTTGTAGGACTTGGATAGAATAATAAAACTTTTCCGGAAAATGTTTCAAGAGACTGTTATGATTGTCAAATTTCCTCTCTTTGTGACTCAGCATTTAGCATTAATCCTGCCTTTAGCAACTTAGTATTTCTTGAATAACTAAATGAACTGTGTGTCTCTATATAAAACACATATTTTGGAGGAATTATTAACACAAAAGAGGGAATATAATGAATGCTTTTTAATGCTTAATACATGTCACAGGTTGATAAAATTTAAATATGTTTTCTATTCAAACCCCCAAATAGAGTAAGCTAATACACTATTGTGATTTATTTTATTTTATTATTACTTTTTGATCTGAAGTTTTTTTTTTTTTTTTTACTGGAATATAATTGCTTTGTAATGTCTTAGTTTCTGCCATACAACAATATGAATCAGCCAAATGTATACATACACCACCTCCTCCTTGAGCCTCTCTTCCACTCCTCCATTCTATTCCTCTAGGTCGCCACAGATGACTGAGTTGAGCTCCCTTGCTATACAGCAGCTTCTTGCTAGCTATCTATGCTACACATGGTAGTGTATATATGTCAACGCTACTCTCTCAATTTGTCCCACTGTCTCCTTTCACCTCTCTGTGTCCAGAAGTCCATTCTCTACATCTGTGTCTCTCTTCTTGCCCTGCAAATAGGTTCATCAGTACTATTTTTTTTTATTTTTAGATTTCATATATATGAGTTAATACAAAATATTTTTTGTTCTCTGACATTTCACTCTGTATGAAAGGCTTTAGGTTTATTACTACAACTGACTCAATTTAATTATTTTATGACTATGTATTAGTCCATTGTATAGAAATTCAGACTAAGTTGAAGAAAGTAGGGAAAACCATTAGACAGTTCAGCTATGACTTAAATAAAATCCCTTATGATTATACAGTGGAAGTGACAAATAAATACAGGAGCTGGTAATCAAAACTAGCCCCAATAATAAGAAATGCAAAAAAGCAAAAGGTTGTCTGAGAATGCCTTAGAAATAGCTGAGGAAAGAAGAGAAGCTAAAGGAAAAGGAGAAAAGGAACTATATACCCATCTGAATGCAAAGTTCCAAAGAATATCAAGGAATAATAAGCAAGTCTTCCTAAGTGATCACTGCAAAGAAATAGAGGAAAACAATAGATTGGGAAAGACTAGCGTAGCGATCCCTTCAAGAAAATTAGAGACATCAAGGGAACATTTCATGCAAAGATGAGCAAAATAAAGGACAGAAGCTATAAGGCCTTAAGAGAAGAAGAAGATATTAGGAAAAGGTGGCACAAATACACAGAACTATTAAAAAAAAAAATCTTAATGACCCAGATAATCATGATGGTATGATCACTCATTTAGAGTGAGACATCCTGCAGTGGGAAGTCGAGTGAACCTTAGGAAGATCGCTGTGAAGAAACCTAGTGGAAGTGATGGAATTCCAGCTGAGTTATTTCAGATTCTGGGAGAAAGCAATGGCACCCCACTCCAGTACTCTTGCCTGGAAAATCCCACGGATGGAGGAGCCTGGTAGGCTGCAGTCCATGGAGTCGCTAAGAGTCGGACACAACTGAGTGACTTCACTTTCACTTTTCACTTTCATGCATTGGAGAAGGAAGTGGCAACTCACTCCAGTATTCTTTCCTGGAGAATCCCAGGGACAGAGGAGACTCGTGGGCTGCCGTCTCTGAGGTCGCACAGAGTCGGACACGACTGAAGCAACTTAGCATAGCATAGCATATTTCAGATTATAAAGATAATGGTATAAAAGTGTTGTTCTCAATATACCAGGAAATTTGGAAAACTCAGCAGGAGATCAGTCCTGAATATTCATTGGAAGGACTGATGCTGAAGCTGAAGCTCCAATACGTTGGCTACCTGGTGTAAAGAACTGACTTATTGGAAAAGACCTTGATGCTGGTGAGAGAGTCATTTCCTAGGCAGGTTGATGGAAGTCTGAGTGAGTGAGTGAGTGAAGTCGCTCAGTCGTGTCCGACTTTGCGACCCCATGGACTGTAGCCCACCAGGCTCCTCCCCATAGTTTTTGATGGAGTGACTCAAAAGGGATATTTCCATATATGTATATCTATGTTAGAAAAATTCCAGAATGGCTCATACAAATATAGATCCTGGTACATGAAAGGATTTCAGTCAATAGGTGGTAAGAACTCACTGACTTTTCCTTATTGAAAGGCCACATTAACTTACATAGTCTATATGTAAGAAAATTAACTTACATATTCTATATTTAGGGAGTTATCTTTGCTTTTGTTGTGGCTATGGTTAGCTGCCTTAACAAATAAACCCCCAAATCTCAATGGCTTAATCCAATAGATCATTTCATGCTCAGCCATGTAATGTTAATTCTAGTTAGAAGTTAATTTACTCCATGTGGTGATATAGTGTTGTAGGTCTGCTCCAATTGTAGTGCTACACCATCTCTAGTATCTCAGTATCAACTCAACTGAACTGAATCTCAGACATTCAGCAGGGAGCACAGTGCTCTTGCTTTCAGATGTCCTGGCCCAGGGACTTACTCAACATTTCTGTTCACAGTCCACCTATGAGAAGTGGTAACCTAAACACAGCTGTATTTAAGAATTACAGAGCAGCCATGTTGCACTTCATATATTTATTTTATGCTAAGGAGAGAATTTTATATACATATATACACAGCTAACTTTCACTACCAGAAGGGTGTCCCTTGTGGCTCAAACAGTAAAGAACCTGCCTGCAGTACAAGAGATCCAGGTTCAATTCCTGGGTTGAGAAAGTCCTCTGGAGAAGAGAATGCCTTCCCACTGCAGTATTCTTGACTGAAGAATCCCTTGGACAGAAGAGCCTGGCTGGCTTCACTCCATAGAGTCTCAAAGAGTTGGACACGACTGAACGACTAGCATTTTCACTATTTTCACTAACAGAATCCAATTTCTTTATCCCATTCTCAAATTTTAAAGGCCTATTTATTGTTAAGAACTCTACCAGATTTTAGAGACATACAGACAAAACTAATTTTTTTTTGTCTATCAAGAATGTACCATCTAATCATTTCAGAGGTAATTCCTTTGAACTGAAACCCTGTGCTTAAAGAAGCTCAGCAGAACACCATGGAACATTTCCATAGCTTGCTTTAGTATAAAATTTTTTTCTCAGTGCCTGTTATGGACTAAATGTTTATGGTCCCTGAAATGTTCTTAAGTTGCAGTCTTACCCTCAGATGTGACAGTATTAAGCAGTGGGGCAGTTGGGAGGTAATTAGGACCAAATGAGATTATGTAGGTGGAGCCCTCATGAATGTTCAGTTTCCTCTTAAAAGTCAGAAAGAACTTGCTTCCTCTTTATCTCTTTGCCATGTGAAGTTACCAATAAAAATCAGCAATATACAGCCTGGAAGAGATTGCTTACCAGAGCCTGGAGCATGAACATCCAGCTTCTAGTACTTTAAGAAATAAATTTCTTTTCTTTATACACTACCCAGTCTACTGTATTTTTATAGCAATCCAAGATAATTATGACAGTAATTATAGTATAGTAATAATATTCAAGAAAACTAGGATAATTATAAATGATCCCTAAGTGTATTTAACTTTAGGGAAGGTCTATAAGACAACATGGCCCTAATCAGTGTCTCTGATGGAAAGATGTGGTAGGTAATAATTTCTAAAAACAAAGAATAGTACCTATCATGGGTAGTGGTTCTCTCTTCACATGGGGCAAATTGGGATTTTGAGCTATTTCAAAGCATTTTAAAAGCTGCATTCAAATATGCAGATATGCAACTATCAAATAAAATGCGTTTTGTTCTAGTTATGTCTCTCTCTCTCTCTTTTTTTTTTTTTGGACATGGGTACATAAAGGAAAATAAAAATTAAAATATTACTTGAATATATGATCACTTAAACATATGTTCCACTAAGACAAATACCACATTTTATCTATCCAATCTACTACATATAGACATATTTATTCCTTTACTTCAAAGGCAGTTCCACTCACCCAAATTGGTGTTTCATTAAGGTAGAAATCTGATGATGCCAGTTTTCTGTTTTCCACTGTGACAGATAAGAACATCAGTCAAAAACAAACTCTTTAAAAATCCTGTTTCAGTTAATAATAGACTCTCATTTTTAACTTAGTACATTACCTGTCAGAGGAGAAGATTGTATTTTCCAGTCTCTTCACAGGATAAGTGAGGTCCATGGTTCAGTTCAGTTCAGTTGCTCAGTTGTGTCTGACTCTTTGCTACCCCATGAATCCCAGCACACCACTCCTCCCTGTTCATCACCAACTCCTGGAGTGCACTCAGACTCACATCCATCAAGTCAGTGATGCCATACAGCCATCTCATCCTGTGTTGTCCCCTTCTCCTCCTGCCTCCAATACCTCCCATCATCACAGTCTTTTCCAATGAGTCAACACTTCTCATGAGGTGGCCAAAGTACTGGAGTTTCAGCTTTAGCATCATTCCTTCCAAAGAAATCCCAGGGCTGATCTCCTTCAGAATGGACTAGTTGGATCTCCTTGCAGTCCAAGGGACTCTCAAGAGTCTTCTCCAACACCACAGTTCAAAAGCATCAATTCTTTGGAGCTCAGCCTTCTTCACAGTCCAAATCTCACATCCATACATCACCACTGGAAAACCATAGCCTTGACTAAGTAGACATTAGTCAGCAGAGTAATGTCTCTGCTTTTGAATATGCTATCTAGGTTGGTCATAACTTTTCTTCCAAGGAGTAAGTGTCTTTTAATTTCATGGCTGCAGTCACCATCTGCAGTGATTTTGGAGCCCCCCAAAATAAAGTCTGCCACTGTTTCCACTGTTTCCCCATCTATTTCCCATGAAGTGATGGGGCTAGATGCTATAATCTTAGTTTTCTGAATATTGAGCTTTAAACCAACTTTTTCACTCTCCTCTTTCATTTTCATCAAGAGGCTTTTCAGTTCCTCTTCACTTTCTGCCATAAGGGTGGTGTCATCTGCATATCTGAGGTTATTGAATTTCTCCCAGCAATCTGGATTTCAGCTTGTGCTTCATCCAGCCCAGCGTTTTTCATGATGTACACTGCATATAAGTTAAATAAAGAGGGTGACAATATACAGCCTTGACATATTCCTTTTTCTATTTGGAACCAGTCCGGTGTTCCGTGTCCAATTCTAACTGTTGCTTCCTGACCTGCATACAGATTTCTCAAGAAGCAAGTCATGTGGTCTGGTATTCATATCTCTTTCAGAATTTTCCACAGTTTATTGTGATTCACACAAAGGATTTGGCATAGGCAATAAAGCAGAAATAGAATTTGTTCTGGAACTCTCTGCTTTTTTTGATGATCCAGTGTATGTTGGCACATTGATCTCTTGTTTTTCTCTCTTTTCTAAAACCAGCTTGAACATCTGGAAGTTCATGGTTAACATATTGCTGAAGCCTGGCTAGGAGTACCTGGTTGCCGTCTCAAAAATGACAAAATCATCTATTCATTTCCAACGCAATCCATTCAATATCACAGTAATCAAAGACTATACCCTAACCTGTGAGGCTGAAGAAGCTAAAGTTTAAAGGACCTGTGAAGACCTACAAGACTTTCCAGAACTATCACCCCCAAAAGTTGACCTTTTCATTATAGGGGACTGGAATGCAAAAGTAGGAAGTCAATAGATACGTGGAGTAACAGGCAAATTTGGCTGTGGAGTACAGAATGAAGCAGTGCAATGGCTAAAAGAGTTTTTTCCAAGAGAACCCACTGGTCATAGCAAGCATTTTTTCCCAACAACACAAGAGAACTCTCTACACATGGGCATTACCAGATGGTCAATATTGAAATCAAGTTGATTATATTATTTGCAGTGAAAGATGGAGAAGCTCTATACGGTCAGCAAAAACAAGACCAGGAACTGACTGTGGCTCAGATCATGAACTCCTTATTGTCAAATTTAGACTTTAACAAAAGTAGGGAAAAACATTAAGGTATGAACTAAATTAAATCCTCTCTAATTATACAGTGGAAGTGACAAATAGATTCAAGGGATTAGATCCAACAGATGGAATCCCTGAAGAAATATGGATGGAGGTTTGTGACATTGTACAGGAAGCAGTGATTAAGATCATCCCAAAGAAAAAGAAATGTAAAAAGGGATAATAGTTGTTTGAGGAAGCTTCATAAATATCTGAGAAAAGAAGAGAACCTAAAGAAAATGAGAAAAGAAATATACACCGATTTGAATGCAGAGTTCCAAAGAATGGCAAGGAGAGATAAGAAAGCCTTCATCAGTGATCAATGCAAAGAAATACAGGAGAACAATAGAATGGGAAAGATCAGAGATCTCTTCAAGAACATAGGAGATATCGAAGGGGTATTCCATGCAAAGATAGGCACAATAAAGGACAGAAATGGTATAGACCTAACAAATGCAGAAGTTATTAAGAAGAGGTGGAAAAATACACAGAAGATCTATACAAGAGAAGATCTTTATACTGTGATAACCATGACGGTGGGATCACTCACCTAGAGTGAGACATCCTGCGATGTGAAGTGAAGTGAGCCTTAGGGAGTTTCCAGGACAAACAAAGCTAGTGGAGGTGACGGAATTCCACCTGAGCTATATTCAGGTGCTAAAAGAATATGTGGTGAAAGTGCTGCACTCCATACACCAGCAAGTTTGGAAAAGGCAACAGTGACCACAGGACTGAAAAAGTCAGTTTTCATTCCAATCTCAAAGAAGGGTAATGCCAAAGAATGTTCAAACTACTGAACAATTGCATTCATCTCACACAGCAGCAAAGTAATGCTCACAATTCTCCAAGCCAAGTTTCAACATTACATGAGCCATGAGCTTTCAGATGTTAAAACTGGGTTTAGAAAAAGGCTGAGGAACCAGAGATCCAATTGCCAACATTCGTTGGATCATAGAAAAAAAAGAGTTCCAGAAAAACAACTACTTCTGCTTATGATTATGCCAAAGCCTTTGACTGTGCAGATCAAAACAAACTGAGGGAAATTCTTCAATAAACTGGAATACCAAGTCCACCTGACCTGCCTCCTGAGAAATATGTATACAGGTCAGGAAGCAACAGTTAAAACCCTACATGGAACAAAAGACTAGTTTCAAATCAGGAAAAAAAGTATATCAAGGGTGTATATTGTCACCCTGGTTATTTAACCTATATGCAGAGTACATCATGTGAAATGCTGGGCTAGATGAAGCACAAACTGGAATCAGGATTGCCAGGAGAAATATCAATAACCTCAGATAAGCAGAGGTTACTATCCTTATGGAAGAAAGTGGAGAGGAATTAAAGTGCCTCTTGATGAAAGTGAAGGAGAGTGAAAATCTGGCTTAAATCTCAACATTCAAAAAATAAAGATCATGGCATCTGGTCCTATCACTTCTTGGAAAATAGATTGGGAAACCATGACAGACTTAATTTTCGGGGTCCAAAATCACTGTAGATGGTGATTGGAGCCATGAAATTAAAACACACTTACTCCTTGGAAGGAAAGTTCTGACCAACTTAGATAGCATATTAAAAAGCAAAGATATTACTTTGCCACCAAAGCTCCATCTAGTCAAGGCTATGGTTTTCCCAGTGGTCATGTATGGATGTGAGAGTTGGCCTGTGAAGAAAGCTGAGCACCGAAGGATTCATGCTTTTGAACTGTGGTATTGCAGAAAACTCTTGAGAGTCCCTTGGACTGCAAGGAGATTCAACAAGTCCATCGTAAAGGAGATCAGTCCTGAGTGTTCACTGGAAGGACTGATGCTCAAGCTGAAACTCCAGTACTTGACCACTTCATGTGAAGAGTTGACTCATTGGAAAAGATCCTGATGCTGAGAGGGATTGGGGGCAGGAGGAGAAGGGGACGACAGAGGATGAGTTGGCTTGATGGCATCACGGACTCGATGGACGTGAGTCTGAGTGAACTCCGGGAGTTGCTGATGTACGGGAGGCCTGGCGTACTGTGATTCATGGGATCGCAAAGAGTCAGACACGACTGAAGGACTAACCTGAACTGAACCGAACCATCAAAAAACATATTTCTAGCAGATGACACAGCTCCTTATACAATATAAACAGCAGTACAATGGGATATATTTCATATTAACATTATGAGAGGTAGTTTAATATCAAATTCAAACAAACCTGGAATTCACTCCAGGAAATAGATTTCTTAAATTTTGTTTCTTTATTTGTAAATGAGAAAAAAAATAAACTTGATATGCATTTTTTATATAATTAAACAATAAGCAATTATACTGTGCTTCAATTCAGTTCAGTTTAGTAGGTCAGTCGTATCCGACTTTATGTGACCCTAAGAATCTCACTATGCCAGACTTCCCTGTCCATCACCAAACCTGGTGTTCACTCAATCTCTTGTCTGTTGAGCCAGTGATACCATCCAGCATCCTCTGTCATCCCCTTCTCCTTCTGCCCCAAATCCCTCCCAGTGTCAGGGTCTTTTCCAATGAGTCAACACTTTGCATGAGGTGGCCAAAGTATTGGATTTTCAACTTTAGCATCAGCCCTTCCAATGAATACCCAGGACTGATCTCCTTTAGAATGGGCTGCAGTCCAAGGGACTCTCAAGAGTTTTCTGCAATACCACAGTTCAAAAGCATCAATTCTTCAGCGCTAGCTTTCCTCACAGTCCAACTCTCACATTCATACATGACCACTGGAAAAACCATAGCCTTGACTAGACCAACCTTTGTTGGCAAAGTAATGTCTCTGCTTTTCAATATGTTATGGTATTCCCATCTCTTTCAGAATTTTCCACAGTTTATTGTGATCCACAAAGTCAAAGGATTTGGCATAATCAATAAAGCAGAAATAGATGGTTTTGGAACTCTCTTGCTTTTTCAATGATTCAGCAGATGTTGGCAATTTCACCTCTGGTTCCTCTGCCTTTTTAAAACCAACTTGAACATCTGGAAGTTCATGGTTCATGTATTGCTGAAGCCTGGCTTGGAGAATTTGAGCATTATTTTACTAGTGTGTGAGATGAGTACAACTGTGTGATAATTTGAGCATTCTTTGGCATTGCCTTTATTGGGAATTGGAATGACAACTGACCTTTTCCAGTCCTGTGGCCACTGCTTAGTTTTCCAAATGTGCTGGCATATTGAGTGCAGCACCTTCACAGCATTATATTTTAGGATTTGAAATAGCTCAACTGGAATTCCATCACCTCCACTAGCTTTGTGCATAGTGATGCTTTCTAAGGCCCATTTGACTTCACATTCCAGGATGTCTGGTTCTACGTGAGTGATCACTCTGTCGTGATTATCTGGGTCATGAAGCTCTTTTTTGTACAGTACTTCTGTGTATTCTTGCTACCTCTTCTTAATATCTTTTGCTTCTGTTAATTCCATACAATTTCTGTTCTTTATCAAGTCCATCTTTGCATAAAATTTTCCCTTTGTATGTTTAATTTTCTTGAAAAGATTTCTAGTCTTTCCTATTCTGTTTCCCCCCCTCTATTTCTTTGCAATGATCATTAAAGAAGTCTTTAATTTTCTCTCCTTGTTATTATTTGTAAGTCTGCATTCAGATGCTTATATCTTTCCTTTTCTCTTTGCTTTTCACTTGTCTACTTTTCAAGCTCTTTGTAAAGCCTCCTGAGACAGCCATTTTTGCTTTTTTGCATTTCTTTTCCATGGGGATGGTCTTGTTCCCTGTCTCCTGTACAATGTCATGAACCTCCATCCATAGTTCATCAGGCAGTCTATCATATCCAGTCCCTTAATTCTATTTCTCAGTTCCACTGTATAATAATAAGGGATTTGATTTAGGTCATTCCTGAATGGTCTAGTGGTTTATCCTACTTTCTTCAATTTAAGTCTGAATTGGCAATAAGGAGTTCATGATCTGAGCCACAGTCAGCTCCCAGTCTTGTTTTTGCTGACTGTATAGAACTTCTCCATCTTTGGCTGCAAAGAATATAATCAATCTGATTTCAGTGTTGACCATCTCGTGATGTCCATGTGTAGAGTCTTCTCTTGTGTTATTGGAAGAGTGTGTTTGCTATGACCAGTGCATTTTCTTGGCAAAACTCTATTAGCCATTGCCCTGCTTCCTTCTGTACTCCAAGGCCAAATTTGCCTGTTGCTCCAGTTGTTTCTTGACTTCCTACTTTTGCATTCCAGTACCCTATAATTAAAAGGACATCTTTTTTGGATATTAGTTCTAAAAGGTCTTGTAGTTCTTCATAAAACAGTTCAACTTCAGCTTCTTCAGCATTACTGGTTGGGGCATAATCTTGGATTACTGTGGTATTGAATGATTTGCCTTGGAAATGAACGGAGATTATTCTGTCGTTTTTGAGATTGCATCCAAGTACTGCATTTCATACTCTTTTGTTGACCATGATGGCTACTCCATTTCTTCTAAGGGATTCCTGCCCATAATAGTAGATATAACGGTCATCTGAGTTAAATTCACCCATTCCAATCTATTTTAGTTCACTGATTACTAGAATGTCATCGTTCACTCTTGCCATCTCCTGTTTGACCACTTCCAATTTGCCTTGATTCATGGACCTGACATTCCAGGTTCCTATGCAATATTGCTCTTTACAGCATCGGATCTTGCTTCTATCACCAGTCACATCCACAACTGGGTATTGTTTATGCTTTGGCTCCATCCCCTCATTTTTTCTGGAGTTATTTCTCCACTGATCTCCAGTAGCATATTGGGCACCTACTGACCCAGGGCGTTCCTCTTTCAATATCTTGTCATTTTGCCTTTTCATACTGTTCATGGGGTTCTCAAGACAAGATTACTGAAGTGGCTTGCCATTCTTTACTCTAGTGGACCACATTCTGTCAGACCTCTCCACCATGACCCGCCTGTCTTGGATGTCCCCACAGAGCATGGCTTAGCTTAATTGAGTTAGACAAGGCTGTGGTCCATGTGACCAGATGGGCTAGTTTTCTGTGATTATGGTTTCAGTGTGTCTGCCCTCTGATGCCCTCTTGGAACACCTGCCATCTTACTTGGGTTTCTCTTACCTGGGATGTGTGGTATCTCTTCACAGCTAGTCCATCAAAGCACAGCCTCTGTTCCTTACCTTGGACTAGGGATATCTCCTCATAGCTGCCCCTCTTGACCTTGAATGTGAAGTAGCTCCTTTCGGCCCTCCTGTGCCTGTACATCCACTACTCTTTGTACTTGGGGCTACTCCTCTCAGCTGCCTCCCCTGACGTCAGGCATGCGGTATCTTTTCTCAGCTGCCACCCATGATTTCAGACGTGGGGTAGCTCCTCTAAGCAGCTCCTGTGCTGTCGTAGCCTTGCATTCTCGGTCGCCACCCCTGACCTTGGTTGAGGGTTAGCTTCTCTTGGCCATGCTTCTGTGTGGTCTGTCGCAGCCAGTGTGCTCCTGTGCAGTCCTTAATAGAGCCTAAATTATTGTATTATTGTTATTACTTTTACCCTGTTTCAGGTACTGGTTCATACATTAATTCATTTAACTCTCATAATATTCCGTAAGGTAGGTAAACTTGGAACAAGATGACACAGTAGAAGAAAAAATGCTCACTTTCTCCTGAGAGAACTCCAAACTTACAAATTACTGTTGAAGAACTATCAACAAGAGAATGTTGTACCCCACCTAAAAAATGATATCTTACATCTGAGGGCAAGCCCCAGCAAGGAGCCCCAGCAAGATTACAAGAGGGGCAAAACTGCATTTAGAACAAAACCCAGAGACACTTGGATGGCTAAAATAAAACCTTGTGCAATCAGGAGACTCCACAGAGACTTAGACCATTCCTTGAGTGTTTAAGCATTTCCTTTGGAGGTAAGGGTCAGCAGTGGCCTGATGAAGGGACAGGGGCTCTGGGTGAAACAGACATGGGTGTGGCATAAGCACTCTTAGGAGACGTCACCATTAACCCCACTACAGAGCCACCAAAACTTACACAGGACTGAGGAAACAGACTCTTTGATGGTACCAACAAAACCTTGTGTGAAACAGAACCCAGGAGAAAGGAGCAGTGACTGCATAAGAGACTGACTCAGCACGTCCAGGAGTCTCAGGTGGAGATGTGGGTCAGCAGTGGCCAGTGGCCTGCTGCAGGGTTGGATTCATGGTGTATGGCAGTGCATGCACAGGACCTTTTGGAGGAGGTCACTGTATTTTTCATTACCTCCACCATAGTTTGGTCTCAGATTAGACAACAGGGAAGGAACACAGTCTCACCCATTAACAGCCAATTACATTAAAGATTTACTAAGCATGGCCCAACCCATCAGAAGAAGACCCAGTTTCTCTCCAAGTCAGTCTCTCTTATCAGGAACTTCCATAAGCCTCTTACTCTTATCCATCAAAGGGCAGACAACAAAAATCACATTTATCAAAAACTAATCAAACTGATCACAGCACCACAGCCTTGTCTAACTCAATGAAACTATGAGCCATGCCATGTAGGGCCACCCAAGACAGATGGGGCATCGTGAAGAGTTCTAACAAAATGTGGTCCACTGGAGAAGGGAATAGCAAAACACTTCAATGTTTTTGTGTTGAGAATCCCAGGAACAGTATGAAAAGGAAAAAGATATGACACTGAAAAATGAACTTACCAGGTCTGTAGGTGCTCAGTAATGTGACTGGAGAAGAGTGGATAAAAATGCCAGAAAAAGACAGAACCAAGCAGAAAACAATGCACAGCTGTGGATGTGACTGGTGAGGGAAGTAAAATCCGATTCTGTAAAGAATAATATTGCATAGGAACCTGGAATGTTAGGTCCATGAAACAAAGTGAATTAGAAATGGTCAAACAGAAGATGAAAAGAGTGAACATAGACATTTTAGGAATCAGTGAACAAAAATGGTGCAAAATGGATGAATTTAATTTAGATGACCATTATATCTACTACCATAGGCAAGAATCCCTTAGAAGAAATGGAGTAGCCCTCATATTCAGCAAAAGAGTCCAAAATTCAGTTCTTGGGTGGAATCTCAAAAATGACAGAATGATCTCTGTTCATTTCCTAGGCAAACCATTCAATATTACAGTAATCCAAGTCTATACTCCAACTGATAATGTTGAAGAAGCTGAAGCTGAGAAATTCGATGAAGACATGCAAGACCTTCTCTAACACCCAAAATGATGACCTTTTCATTATACTGGATGGGAATGCAAAAGTAGGAAGTCAAGAGATACCTAAAGTAACAGGCAAATTTGGCCTTGGAGTACAAAATGAAGCAGTGCAAAGGCTAATAGAGTTATGCCAAGAGAACCCACTGGCCATAGCAAACATCCTCTTCCAACAGCACAAGAGAAGATACCACACATGGACATCACCAGATGGTCAATTCTGAAATCAGGTTGATTATATTCTTTGCAGCCAAAGATGGAGAAGCTCTATACATTAAGCAGAAACAAGACCAGGAGCTGACTGTGGTTCAGAAAATGAACTCCTTATTGTCAAATTCCAACTTCAACTGAAGAAAGTAGGAAAAACCACTAGATCATTTGTTTATGAACTAAATCAAATCCCTTACTATTACATAGTGGAAGTGAAAAATAGATTCAAGGAATTAGATCTGATAGACAGAGTCCCTGAAGAAATATGGACAGAGGTTGGTGACATCCCAACCAGGAGGCATCCCCATGAAAAAGAAATGCAAAGAGGCAAAACGGTTTTCTGAGGAGGCCTTACAAATAGCTGAGAAAACAAGAGAAGCTAAAAACAAAGGAGCAAAGGAAAGATATATGCATCTGAATGCAGAGTTCCAAAGAATAGCAAAGACACACAAGAAACCCTTCATCAGTAATCAATGCAAAGAAATAGAGGAAAACAATAGAATAGGAAAGACTAGAGCTCTCTTCAAGAAAATTAAAGACACCAGGGGAATATTTCATGGAAAGATGGGCAAAATAAAGGACAGAAATTGTATAGACCTAACAGAAGAAGAAGATATTAAGAAGACGTGGCAAGAATACACAGAAGAACTACACAAGAAAAGATCTTCATGACCCATTGCCATAATGGTGTAGTCACCACCAAGAGCCAGAAATCCTAGAAAACAAAGCCAAGTGGGTCTTAGGAAGCATCACTACGAATGAAGCTAGTACAGGTAAAGGAGTTCTAGCTGAGCTATTTCAAATTCTAAAAGATGGTACTGTTAAAGTGCTGCACTCAATATGCCAGTAAATTTGGAAAACTTAGCAGTAGCCAAAGGAATGGAAATGATTTGTTTTCATTCCAATTTCAAAGAAAGGCAATGCCAGAGAATATTTATAATATCACACAATTGCAGTCATCTCTCATGCTAGCAAATTAGTGCTCAAAATTCTTTAAGCCAAGCTTCAACAGTATGTGAACAATGACAAGCCAGATTTAGAAAAGGCAGAGAACCAGAGATCAAGTTGGCATCTTCCATTAGATCATTGATAAAGCAAGAGAGTTCTGGGAAAACATGTGCTTCTGCTTTGTTAAATATGCCAAATCCTTTGGCGGTGTGTATCACAACAAACTGTGGAAAATTCTTCAAGAGATGCAAATACCGAACAAATTTATTTGACTCCTGATAAATCTGTACGCAGATCAAGAAGCTAGAACTGAACATAGAACAACAGACTGGTTCCAAATTGGGAAAGGGATACATCAAGACTATATATTGTCACTCTGCTTATTTAACTTATACACAGAGTACATCATGCAAAATGCCAGGCTAGATAAAGCACAAGCTGGAATCAAGGTTGCTGGGAGAAATATTAGTAAAGTCAGATATGCAGATGACACCATCCTTATGGCAGAAAACGAAGAAGAAATAAAGAGCCTCTTGATGAAAGTGAAAGAGGAGAGTGAAAATTTGGCTTAAAGCGCAACATTCAGAAAACTAAGGTCATGGTATCCAGTCCCCTCACTTCAAGGCAAATCGATGGGGAAACAATGGAAACAGCAAGAGACTTTCTTTCTGTGGCCTCCAAATCACTGCAGATGATGACTTCAGACAAGAAATTAAAAGATGCTTGCTCCTTAGAAAAAAAATATATGACCAAAATAGACTCATATTAAAAATCAGAGACATTACTTTGCAAAAAAACTTCATCTTATCAAAGCTATTGTTTTTCCAGTAGTCATGTATGGATGTGAGAGTTGGAGTATAAAGAAAGCTGTGCTGAAGAAATGATGTTTTTGAACCGTGGTGTTGGAGAAGACTCTTGAGACTCCCTTGAACTGCAAGGAGATCCAACCAGCACATCCTAAAGGAAATCAGTACTGAATATTCATTGGAAGGATTGATGCTGAAGCTGAAACTCCAATACTTTGACAACTTGATGTGAAGAACTGACTCATTGGAAAAGAACCTGATTCTGGGCAAGATTGAAGGCAGGAGGAGAAAGGGATGACGACAGAGGATGAAATTGTTGGATGGCAGTAGCAACTAAAGGGACATGAGTTTGAGCAAGGTTCAGGCTTGGTGAAGGATAGGGATGTCAGGTATGATGCAGTCCATGAAGTCTCAAAGAGTCAGACATGACTGAGAGACTGAACTGACTGAGGTACTCTTATCATCTTACTTATATAGGGGACTGAATGACATCCAAATCCTAACAATCACAGAATAAATTTGCCCTGGGTTATAAGGCTACAGACTCCCAGTTGCATACTCACCTCAACTATGGCTGTGAATTTGGAGAGTCCATCTACCAGAAGGTAAGCCAGAAGACTGAAACATCAATAAACCTCATGTGGCCAGCCAGCAGTAACAATACTTATTCTGTTATCACTTCTAAGTACAAACTGAACTTTGGAACTTTAGTATCTGCTACAGTAAATGATGACAACCTTTTTGAACTACAACTCAGAAGTGGCCACAGGACTGGAAAAGGTCAGTTTTCATTTCAATTCCAAAAAAGGCAATGCCAAAGAATGCTCAAACTACTGCAAAATTGCACTCATCTCACATGCTAGTAAAGTAATGCTCAAAATTCTCCAAGCCAGGCTTCAGCAATACATGAACAATGAACTTCCAGATGTTCAAGTTGATTTTAGAAATGGTAGAGGAACTAGAGGTCAAATTGCCAACATCCTTTGGATCATGGAAAAAGCAAGAGAGTTGCAGAAAAACATCTATTTCTGCTTTATTGACTATGCCAAATCCTTTGACTGTGTGGATCACAATAAACTGGGAAATTCTGAAAGAGATGTGAATACCAGACCACCTCACCTGTCTCTTGAGAAACCTGTATGCAGGTCAAGAAGCAACAGTTAGAACTGGACATGGAACAACAGACTGGTTCCAAATAGGAAGAGTCTGTCAAGGCTGTATATTGTCACCCTGCTTATTTAACTTCTATGCAGAGTACATCATAAGAAACACCAGGCTGGAGAAAACACAAGCTGGAATCAAGATTGCCGGGAGAAATATCAATAACCTCAGATATGCAAATGGCACCACCTTTATGGCAGAAAGTGGAGAAGAACTAAAGAGCCTCTTGAAAGTGAAAGAGGAGAGTGAAAAAGTTGGCTTAAAGCTCAATATTCAGAAAACTAAGATCATGGCATCTGATCCCATCACTTTATGACAAACAGATGGGGAAACAGTGGAAACAGTGACTGAATTTATTTTGGGGGGCTCCAAAATCACTGCAGATGGTGATTGCAACCATGGAATAAAAAGACACTTACTCCTTGGAAGGAAAGTTATGACCAACCTAGATAGTATATTCAGAGAAGGCAATTGTGCCCTACTCCAGTACTCTTGCCTGGAAAATCCCATGGACAGAGGAGCCTGGTAGGCTGCAGTCCATGGGATCGCAAAGAGTCACACACGACTGAGCGACTTCACGTTCACTTCTCACGTTCATGCATTGGAGAAGGAAATGACAACCCACTCCAGTATTCTTGCCTGGAAAATACCAGGGATGGTGAAGCCTGATTGGCTGCCATCCATGGGGTCGCACAGAGGTGAGCACGACTGGAAGCGACTTAGCAGCAGCAGATAGTATATTGAAAAGCAGAGATTGCTTTGCCAACAAAGATCCATCTTTTCAAGGCTATGGTTTTTCCAGTGGTCATGTTTGGATGTGAGAGTTGGACTATAAAGAAAGCTGAGCACTGAATAATTAATGCTTTTAAACTGTGGTGCTGGAGAAGCCTCTTGCTAATCCCTTGAACTGCAAGGAGATCCAACCAGTACATCCTAGAGGAAATCAGCACTGAATATTCATTTGAAGGGCTGATGTTGAAGCTCAAACTCCAATACTTCGGCCACCTGATGTGAAGAACTGGCTCATTCAAAAATCCCTGATCTCTGAAAGACTGAAAGCAGGAGGAGATGGGGAAGACAGAGGATGAGATAGTTGGATGGCATCATTGACTCAATGGACATGAGTCTGAGTAAACTCCAGGAGCTGGCAATGCACTAGGAGATCTGGCTTGCTACAGTCCATGGAGTCACAAAAAATCAGATATGACTGAGTGACTGAACTGAACTGAGTACCATCATATTCACATCTCTTGTCTGTCTGTCTGTCTTTCTTTCTTTCTTTCTTTCTTTTCTTTTCTTTCTTTCTTTTTTTTTTTTTTTTTTGTTCCCCTAGGTGATTTTTGTTTATTTGAAGGTCTGGGATTGGGTGATTCAAATCAACCTTAATCTAGCTCTGAAAGGGAGGATGTTCCTGGGTGACACTTGGTCACATAAGAACAATGGTGATGAAGTGGTGACAGTAGAAGCTGGATACGAGCTCATTGCTAAATGAATCAGAGGCAAGCAAATAGAAACAGCGTTCTGTGGATAATTCTTCTAAATCATGAAATCATGCAAATGGTATTTAGTTGCGAGCATCATACTTAAAGTAACAGGACACAGTGGACACATTTTCCAGTTTTCATTAATTCAACTGCTTCATTGATTTTGTCAAGATTCAGAGTACGGGTAATTAGTGCATCTAGGTTAATCTTCTTTGCCATATAATCATTAACCAGTTTAGAGGCACCATCTCTGCCTTTCCAGCCTCCATAAACAGATCCCTTTAAAGAATGTCCTGAGAAGAACAAGTGGCCACTGATGTTGAGTTGGACACCAATGATTAGACCAATAATCACGCAGACCCTATGACTCTCATGGCAGGAGGCCAGGAAAGCTGCCACAGTTTCTGGATTTCCAGTGACCTCAAAGCTAAAGTCCACACCATCACCTGTCAGGTCAAATAAAACTTCTTGGATGGGTTTCTCATAGTCCTGTGAGTTGATGCACTCAGTGGCATCCACTTCCTTTACCTTCTCAAATTTGTCTTTGTTGATGTCCACTGCAATGATCCCAGCTGCTCCAGCTGCTTTGCAGCCCATGATAACAGACAGGCCAACTCCTCCCAGGCCAGACACAGCACAAGTGGAGCCTGGGGTCACCTTGGCAGTATTGATTGCACCACCATACCCAGTAGAAAAACCACAGCTAACTAAGAATACTTTCTCCAGATGGTGCAGCTGCATCGATCTTGGTGACTGAGATTTCATTCATTACTGTGTGTTCAGAGAAGGTGCTTGTATTCCCAAAGTGGTATACTGGTTTTCCCTTGCAGGTAAATCTACTGGTACCATCAGACATCACGTGGGTTTTTGTTTGAATTTTATACAAAAATTGTCTACAGAATTAAGGCAAGAGGTGCATTCTCCACATTGTGGTAGAAAGAGTGTGATAACTTTATTTCCTGCTTTCACTGTGCTCACTCCTTCTCCCACACTCTCAACTATTCCAGCTCCTTCATGGCCCATAATGATAGGGTAAGGGTAGTGTTGGTGCTGAAGATTTTTATCCTTCAACATTTTCATCTCGGTCCCACAGAGTGCAGTGGCCACCATCTTTATGCAAACTTCTTTTGCCTTTGGTGGAGCCACTTCTAACTCCTCAATGGAAAATGATCCACCAGGCTTCCAGACTATGGCTGTTCTGCACTTGATAACTTTCCCTGTAGTACTCATGCTGATTTTCTCTTGTGTTCTTCTAGCCACAGATGAATATACGGCCTTGATAGGCCCTGGGGTCACTCAGTCCGAATCCGCCACATGTACCAAGCTCCTGTTCTGGTCGCCACTTGTGGTCCTTTAATAGACCAGAGCCTGATGGTCCAGAGTTGACGATGAGAAAGTGAAAGAAGGAGAGAGGCTAATATTTCCTGGGTTATGCAGCTGGCTTTCGCATTCCAGGAAATTAGCCAGAAATAGAGAAAGAAAGAAAGATGCGGGGACCCAAGCTCTAATGGAGCAAAGGTCTCTTGTTTTTATTTCTATTTCCCTCTATATGTTCATGAGGATGCTTGAACCTCAGACAATGTTGGCCCAGTATTGTAGTGTTATTACCTTGTGGTCAGACAGGGAAAAGACACTTATTTCTCCCATGTTCTATGTGAACAATACCTGGGAAGGACTCTTCAATATTGGGTTCATGTGCAATGCAAATTATGCTATAAAAGAGCAAGTGGGAGGAAACCTTAACAAGGTTACTGGGTTCATGGATGCTGAGGTACATAGCTATTAAAATTTATCTTTTACAGACAAAAACCAACCAAATTTTTCAGGGAGAAAGAAAATGGCTTGTGATATCTAGAATAGCTTTCATTTCCTAAAAACCATGCAAACTTCCTTTTATTCTACTTTTCATTTTTAGATGAATTCATTATGTCAAAAATTTTAGCTTTATTTGATGCATTTTGGAAGACTTTAACATATTATAAATGGCATCTGATGGAAGGAATTTGACTAAAATGAATATTTCTGTATAGAAGATAGATGAGCATAAAGATGTAAAGCATCATGAAAGGAAGTCTTAATTTGTCACAAAAGGTTACTTGAATGATTTTCCTGATTAATTCTATCTTTTAAAAAGGTACATATTATGTGATAATTGTTCTTTTAACTACTAATACAATTAATACCTAAAGCATGAGAAATATAATTTATGGTTTTGTCTGGCATGTACTTAAGCACCTGTACAACAATTACTGCTGTGACATTTTTGTCTGCACTATAAAGCACTGCATATCCTCCCTTTTTGCAGTTTAAAACTGAGCTAAGAAGCTGGCTCCTGGGGGCTGGGTACCTGCCCTAATCTTATCTGGTAGAATGAAAATAAGATTGCCTTCCTATGAATTATGCTTTCCTAACTCTAGGACCCTTATGCAATAGGTAATCAACACCATTAGTATGACTCTTTCATGTTATAGGAAAGTTGTGTTGCATTTACAATACTTACATAGGAAATCTTTCTTCTCTTTTTAAATTTCAAATTGCATGGTAATTGATCATCACAAAGGGGTATTTTTTATGAAATGCACAATGTAACATTGCTCCCTACTGTAATGATGAATATCAGTGATTCAAATGGTGAGTGAATATCAAAACTCCAAAGTTGAATGAAACTGTATCAATGCATTCCTTTGAAATAAGTCGCTAAATAGCTCTCATAAGTGAACTTTTTCTTTAGCTTTTTCCATTTACAGTGAATTGGAAACACAAATAAACAATAACTTTCACTGCCTTCAAAGTTAAGGTGAAATCTTTGTTTGTGTGGTCTCTGTAGATATTTCCATGCCAAAGGTTGTGATTTCTCCAAGGTTCTTGTTACACCCAATAACTCAAATGCTTTTGGATGACATATTTTGCTCTTCTATCTGTTTTTTTCTCTTTAACTGATAGCATTCAACTTTTATTATTATTATTATTATTACTGTATGTATTTTCTATTTTTATGTGTTTCTGTAATATCACTTGATTTTGCTTCATATATATATATGAAGCTATATATATATATATATATATTTGGAACTAAAAGGGAAAAAAGAAACACTTTAAAATTCACCTCAAAATACTTTTCCATCAAACTGCTCTTCAAAATCCTATTTTTCATGACACAATTGCAAAATAAACCTTTGTTAATACCTTATTTACACAAACTGAAGGCTGTTGTATCTGTGTTTGGCGACCTTGAAACTGTATTGTGCTCAGTGCCCTTTTTATAACCTTAATTACTGGGGAATACAGAGCTTTAAAGAAAGACTAACATTTCACTTTAACATCCACAATAATCTATTATAAAGCCAGCTAAGCCAGTCCCCAAATACAGAGAAATGTTATTACATGCTCAGCTAGCTGTCAAGGGGCCATGAGTCAGTAGCTTACAGTTATCAAAAGTAACAAGGTTGTTCAGAATTTCCTCCAACAAAGCCAACCAGCTTATGGAAGGATTAAGCTCTCTTTGATTAGAAAAACTGGAACATGTCCTACCCTTTTAATTAGCATTCCGTTTTGCTAGGTGGAGCCTAGTAATTTGACGCTCACATTAGGCATCTCAAGAAATGATTTGGTATTTTGTCCTACTCATGAGCATTAGAGCTAGGATATATACTTCTGCATCAACTAAAATTTCAGCTGCTGAAGGATTTATGTTCAAAACCCTGTAAAATCCCAAGGGCACTATGTCTCTAATAGACAAAATGTAATAACACTCCAATATAATGTGTGACAAGAGGCTTGGTTAGCCTTCAGGCATAGTATATTACCCTAAGGCCATGCTCTTTTCACTTTCTATCTTTGGGAACAAAAGTTTTATGTCAGCTTTATTGATATTATACAGGTTTACATTTTAATTCATATCTTAAGGCAATTCAATGAGAGGAGACCTCTACAAATGCTGCTGGATTACTTGGTTCGTGAGTAAATATAATTTTTCAGTGACCATACTAAACAGAGCAGAGCAGAGACTATATAGAATGGAAAAAGGAGATAGCTTGCTGCCATTTTTTTTTTTTTTTAAGGAGCACATGATCTATTTGAAAACAAATATAAATATCTCTTTTCCCCAAATTACAGGATGCCTTTACTTACATACTCTGGGATTTCTATGTATCCCTTTTTCCTCTACTTAATTTTAATTCTCTTTTTCCATTTTCCTTGTCTTCTCTCTCTCTCTGTCTCTCACACACACACACACACCTTCCTATCTCTCTTTGAATACGTATCAAAGAAGTCATTTTCCATTGTGAAAATTCTCTTGAATTTCCCCTATTTAAGTTTTATGTAGCAGGAACTTGTAGAAAGGAAGACTTTGTTCTTTTGTGCATGCCTGCTAAGCTGCTTCAGTCATGTCTGACTCTTTGTCACACTATGGAGTAGCCGGCCAGGTGCCTCTGTCCATGGGATTCTCCAAGTAAGAATCCTAGAGTGGACTATCATGGCTTCCTTCAGGACATCTTCCTGGCCCTGGGATCCAACCTGCATCTCTTACATCTCTTGCACTGGCAGGTAGTTCTTTACCATCTGTTACTTCATGTAGTTCTAAATATGATTAGGGAAAAAGAGTAAGATTATACAGCTCAATTAGAAAAGGACAACGTAATTTGGTTATTTAAATCTTTAGCACATTCTTTTTTAAAATTAGGTAGCTATTGTGTGTTAGGAGCTACCACATTTCCGAGGTCAGGGGCGGTGGCCAGGAGGAGCTACCTTCCACCCGAGGCTAGGGGCGGCAGCTGGGAGGAGCAGCCCCACGTCCAAGGAGCGGTAGCTGTGCTGGCACAGGAGGGCCTAGAGGAGCTATTTCATGTTCAAAGTCAGGAGGGGGTGGTGAGGAGATATACCTTGTCCAAGGTAAGGAGTAGCAACTGTGCTTTGATGGAGCAAAAGTGAAGAGACACCCCACACCCAAGGTAAGATAAACCCAAGCAAGATGGTAGAGGTTGCAAGAAGACATCAGAGGCAGACACACTGAAACCATAATCACAGAAAACTAGTCAACCAAATCACACTAGGACCACAGCCTTGTCTAATCAATGAAACTAAGCCATGATCTGTGGGGCCACACAACGCAGGCGGTTCATAGTAGAGAGGTCTGACAGGATATGGTTTGAGAAGGGAATGACAAACCACTTCAGTAGTCTTGCCTTGAGAATCTCATGAACAGTATGAAAAGGCAAAATGATAGGATACTGAAGAGGAATTCCCCAGGTCAGTAGGTGCCCAATATACTACTGGAGATCGTGGAGAAATAACTCCAGAAAGAATGAAGGGATGGAGCCAAAGCAAAAGCAATACCCAGCTGTGGATGTGACTGGTGATAGAAGCAAGGTCTGATACTGTAGAGTAATATTGCATAGGAACCTAGAATGTCAGGTCCATGAATTAAGGCAAATTTGAAGTGGTCAAACAGGAAATGGCAAAAGTGAACACTGACATTCAAGGAATCGGTGAACTAAAATGGATTGGAATGGGTGAATTTAAATCAGATGACCATTATATCTACTACTGTGGGCAGGAATAGCTTAGAAGAAATGGAGTAGCCATCATGATCAATAAAACAGTCCAAAATGCAGTACTTGGATGCAATCACAAAAGGACAGAATGATCTTTGTTCGTTTCCAAGGGATCCAGGGTGATTCGAAGTGGGGACAGCATTGGCGAGGAAAAACTTATTTATTTAGAGATATAAGATTAGATTAGGAAGAAATAGTAGGAAATTTAGATGGAGAAAAGTATTCTGAAGAACTTGGTTTACAGGGAAAACCAATAAAACCTCAAGACAAGAGGTTTGCATCATCTATGTTAGGCCACTGGTGCCCACTTGAATATCGAAGGGTGCCCCACCTTAGGCTCCCTTTCACGTGGATCTTAGCAGCCAGGGCAAGTAAGTAGACGTGGTGAGCCTCCCGGTTCCAGATGGGAATTCAGTTGAAAAAGGGGAGAAAAGAACGACATGGGGAAGCCTAGCATCGGTGAAAGATTCCAAAAACTTTATTTTTCAGAATCAGCTTATATACCCCAACTTGTACATAAAATAATAATGGAATATGCAGAGTTATGCAGGGCAGCAGTCCTAACCCTCATTGAGACAAGGCTTCCTTTTTGTATACCCTCCCGTGTACAAAAGGTCTCAGGTGGTTTACATTATCTTTTGGCCAAGAGGCCTGTTAGCATTTTTATGGCTCTCTTCCTGGATAATTTTCTATCAACCAGAAAACTCCTTTACCCTAGAAGTGTTTTTTATTTACTCTGCATCACCCTCAAAGTACTAAATAAAGTTATATTCCTGTAGAACAAAGGTGCAGTGGGTTATAACAAAGAAAGTACTTAACTCAAAGATCTAATGTTGCTAATACCAGGTCTACTACCTGTTTTTCTATATAACAACTATATCTAAAACTAAAGGATATGAAAATTTGGCAGCAAGTATTGGCTCAACAAATGAAACCTTTAATCAGTCCTATTCTAATGATTTTGACTCTTCTGAAGCCCCTATATTCCTAGGATGTTTTAAGCTTCCTGTGCCTCCCATGGTTGGGAGGCCTCAAACAATCACATGTGCAGCTGTAAGAGTCCTTCAGGCAGGCTAGAAAGCCATCAGAAGGGTTTTTGGATTAAAACACCCTTTCAAATGCAGAAGACTAAAGCCCTGAGTTGACTTTTTCCAGAGTGTGTCAGAAGAATGGAAAAGTACAATACAATAAGGCAGGCATATTCTTATTTTGGGGTACATGCTCAGGAAATACCAAGGGAAAATCCTGGGATCTGACTCCACCTTGCCCATCAGGTCTCTGCCGCATGACCTTGTCATAGGTGAGATTCCTCATGCTGGCTCCCTGCAGTAACATGTTTCTCCTTCTTGAGAACTTTCTGACTAATCCTGTCATCTTAAAATGTATGTTGTGGGAGTGGGTCTGGTAAGACCTTTACAACCTTGAGACATTCTTTTGATTTACTGTAATAACCAAATGAAAAAATATAAAACTCTCTTGCTAAGACTAGCCAGGGATCACTCTTCATCCCCATTCTGATGTCTATGTCAGAAGCTTTCTCTGTCCTTTTTATAGTTTAATAAATCTCTGCTACACAAAAGCTCTTGAGTGATCAAACCTGGTCCTGGTCCCAAAGCTAAATCTTCTTCTTTGGAGATCACAAATCAACATCGTTCACCATAAGTTATCAGAATCGAAACTGTGTCTCCTACATCTCCTGCATCACAGGCAGATTCTTTACCACTAAAGCATCTGGGAAACCATCTCTTTCCTTATCTTCAGCTGTTTTTGTGTGTTTCTTTATAATTAAATGTGAGTTAGAAGGACAGTGTTGTTTGAGAAATGGTGGCTTGATTTATTGTCTTAATGAAATGGAGTTGACTACTCTTGTCTGAGAACTTCTTCTGTCTTTGAGAAGGTGAAATCTTTAGCTCAGAATATAGAGATGGATTTGGAGAACTGATGAGAGGTTTGAAAAAGCTGTTATAGATAATGGGAAAGAAACTGACTTCCAAAGTAAAGAGAGTTTGAATGGCCACAATGAGAGCTTATATTTCTAATTGTGAGATTTTCTACCAGCAGCTCTCCACAAATCAGATGTGCACAACAACAGATTGTTTGATTGAAAATGAAAAGTATTCCAGGTTTAGCAGCTCTTTCCTTTGGAATGGCCTGCACTCTGTCTGTGGAGTGTGTTTCTCTCTGAATAAATCCACTTCTTACCTATCAGTTTGTCTCTCACTGAATTGTTTCTGTGATGAGATATCAAGAATCTAAGCTTCACTGAGTCCTGATACCAGATGCTGAAATCCCCTCTAGGTGGGAAACAGTGATTAATGATAGTATACTGCTTGTAAGCATGCAGACCCTAGACCAATGGATCCGAAGGTTGTCAATTTACCTCACCACCAACCCATCAGAAGGATATCTGTGAACTGATCAAATCTTTTTTAAAAAATTACTATAAAATTTCTCACTATCTTCCCCCGTTTATGACAAATGATTTTCAGGACATTAGCCTGCTATGCCCTCCTTTGTCTGGCAAACTAACAAACTGATATCCTTTTCTACTTCAACAAAATAATAATAATAAAAAGTTCCAAGCTTATCTAATGGAAGGAAAGTTGTATATGCACTGACTTTATTAGAAGTAGATGAGTTTAAGAAAACACAAAGTGAATTCATTTTCGTGTAATAAAGGCAATAGCAAAAATTGTTTTCTAATATATATCCACTTTCAATATTTGAGTAATGTATGGGCATTACATGTCCTCATCATTTTAGGGCAGCATATCTTTCTGCAGATTTCCATGCTTTTTGTTTCCTCTTGAATTAAATTTGACATCAGGAGTACCTACAAATAGTTCTTTGAAGTGATGAATATATAGTTTTTTTGTATGTTTGCATTATTTTTAACTCTCACTACCAAAAAATATATCACCTACTAAGAACAGTTCTTCCAAAAGTTATTATATGGATTTAAACTCATGAGATACACTATTTCTGAAATTATTTCTTCTAATTCCAGGGACACAAGTCTTTGAAGAATGCATAATCTAAATATTAACACATGGGAACATTCTCTCTGGGCCATAAAACATGCTAGAGAGTACAAAGTTATTTGTTTCACTCTAACTCCCTTAACATACACCATTTTATGCCACTTTTTATGAGGCCAAATGGGCCAGATTAACTCTACAAATGTATTTGTTTGGTCAAACTAGCATCTAAAACATTTTCAATATAAAAAGGTTTCTGGTGAGCATACACTTTCCAGTTTAAACATACCTTCATCTCCTTTCCTTTTTTTTTTTTTTTATGACAGATATATTGCATGATGTAAGACACTGAAAGATCCCAAGCAGTGACTGTATCTGTGTTTTTCATTGTTGTAGTTTTGAGGCTTAGCAGAATGTCTTCTCCATGATAATTATTCAAGCATCCCTCAAAAATTTGTCTCATGAAAAATTAAGTTGTTAATAAAGAATATTAAGGGTAACTAACTACAATAAATATATTGAATCTATAAAAATTAACATTACCTCCAGATAAATGTGTTTGTCTTTAGATAGTTCTTTTTCTTTCCCCTGCTTTCTCTCAGCAGTCCTACCATTTTTGAAAAGTTAATCAAGATATATACTTAAAATAATTGTTTTAAACAAATGAGAACAAAGAAGCCAAAAGAGGTTAATGGATTCCCTCAAAATTTCATAACTACTTACTGAAATAATACAAACTGGTATATTGGTATTCAGAGCCTTTTTTCCCCTATTATATAACATTGTTTCTTCTTTAGAATTAGTTATATAAGAAGAACCTGGTGATATTTAATGAAATGCTTTGATATAAATTATTTTTTGGTTAAACAATTCAGGCATAGCTCTTGAGAGCAGACCTCAATTAACACCTGAGGAAGCTGTTATAGATATAAGAAACTATACTAAAACTAAAACATAATGAGCATCTAGGAGGGCTATATGAATAACTTTCTCTTAAAATCTTTAAGGAAATAATGTGGTTTTTGAGTTCATTTTTGAGACATCATTTAGAGAAAAATCACAATGGTACATTATTCCTACTTTTTCTTGTTAGTTTAAAGAGAAGCAAATATATACATACATTAAAATTTTATCATAATAATTTTGGCAATATTCAGTTCAAAAAGCAATAATACATTAAAAAAATCTTCTTTAGTTTCAATTCTTTACATACAATATGGTGTGTTCTGACATGTAGTTATTACTAATGATTTTAAAAATACATACAATCATGTGTCAAAAAAAAAATCATTTGTTACAAATAAATACTAGAATCTAAACAGTTCAGTTCAGTTCAGTTCAGTAGCTCAGTCGTGTCCAACTCTTTGCAACCCCCATGAACTGCAGCATGTCAGGTCTCCATGTACATCATCAACTCCTGGAGTTTAGGCAAACTCAAGTTCATTGAGTCGGTGATGCCATCCAACCATCTCATCCTCTGTCGTCCCCTTCTCCTCCCACCCTCAATCTTTCCCAGCATTAGGGTCTTTTCAAATGAGTCAGCTCTTCACATCAGGTAGCCAAACTATTGGAGTTTCAGCTTCAGAATCAGTCCTTCCAATGAATATTTAGGACTGATCTCTTTTAGGATGGACTAGTTGGATCTCCTTGCCGTTCAAGGGACTCTCAAGAGTCTTCTCCAACACCACAGTTCAAAAGCATCAATTCTTCAGTGCTCAGCTTTCTTTATAGTCCAACTCTCACATCCATACACGATTACTGGAAAAACCATATCCTTGACTAAATGGACCTTAGTCGGCAAAGTAGTGTCTCTGCTTTTCAATATGCTGTCTAGGTTGGTCATAACTTTCCTTCCAATGAGTAAGCATCTTTTAATTTCATGGCTGCAATCACCATCTGCAGTGATTTGTGGAGTCCCCTAAAAATAAAGTCAGCACTGTTTCCACTGTTTCCCCATCTATTTCCCATGAAATGATGGGACCAGATACCATGATCTTAGTCCTGAGGAGGAATCCAAGCATTATCTGGCATTAAATGCTTAATATAAAATACTGCAGACTTGTGGAGGTCTAGTCCCTAAGTCATGTCCAACTCTTGTGACTCCATGTATTGCAGATAGTCTCCTGTATTGCAAGTGGATTCCTTACCATCTGAACTACCAGAGAAGTAGCTACATTGGTGAAAATCCACCTGCAATGCAGGAGTCAGCCTGCTTGCAATACTGGAGAGACAGGTCTGATTCCTTGGTGGGGAAGATCCCCCAGAGAAAGAAATGGCAACACACTCCAGTATTCTTGCCTGGGAAATCCCATGGACAGAGGAGCCTAGTGGACTACAGCCTATGAGGCAAAAGTCAGACACACAAGTTTCAAACATCACTTAGCAACTAAATAACCACCATTATGCAGACTTGAGCTCTGATCATTTGTGTGACTTAAGACTCTTTTATTATCATTAAATTTGCAAATAGAACATAAATATTTTTGTTTTTATGCTTTAGTTTATGGAGTCCCACCTCTCAGGATTAACATTTTTTATCATTTCATTTAGTTTTTCAACAAAGGTCAATTATGGCCATACTATGTGCCAGGTACTGGGTATAAAAAAGTGAAAACAACTGGCAGATATCACTGAATTTTTGGGTCTTAAAATCTATGAGGGAGGCAAACAATGCAAAGTACAAAAAATTGGTAAAATATATAGAAAATCACATACTTATTTGTGTTAAAGAGGAAAAATAATGTAGGAAGGAAAATTGAAATTTTAAATAAGGAGGCCAGAGAAGTATGTGAAAGCATCTTTATAAAAAGTAATTGGAGTATTCTTTGTTTTTTAAATAAGCTATAACATACCCATCATTATCATTAAAGGGAGTAAACAAGGAAGACACTAAGACATGAGACCCCAGATGTTATGGAAGGGGCGAATTATGTAGGCACTTCAAGGTCATTTTAAGAAATCTGTTTTTTATTTGAGTGTTGTGGGAAGATAATGATTGGTATTAACCAGGGACAGAATATCAGCTGGTTTATATTTTAATGATATCACAGTGACTGCTTTGTTGAGAGGAAGCTGAAAAAGTCAGAAGAAAGATAATTTAGAAAGCTATTTCAATAGTTTACATAAAAGAAGTTATTGGGTTGGCTCAGGATATTGGCAGTTGTGTGAAATGTAGGTCAATTCTTGAATTTGTAGGAAAACCTAGTGGTTTCTCTGATGAGTTAGAGGAGCAAGTTAAAATGAGTCAAGCATAACTCAAATATTTTGGCTTACATAACAAGAAAAATAAGATCCACAGTGACTAAGATATAAGTAACATGGGAGAAGGAGTTTGGAAGGAATGTTAGTGTTCAGTTGGATTTGTTAAATTTGGCAAATTGATTAAACATTTCAGCATATGCAATAAGTAGATAGTTAATTATTTGGATTTGAAGTGCATAGTATGGACTGGAATAGAAATATAATTTACAAATGTATCAGTATATACATTTTATTCAAAACCACAAATTGATGCGTTATCCTAGGAGTTGATATAAATATTTAAGATGAAATGCAAGAGAAATTATTAGAGAAAAACAAATTATAGAAGTTGGGGTGATAGAAAATGAGTAGCAAAAGTAGAGTTGATGGAAAGCTGGTGAGTGCAGTGCCCTGGAATCTAAGTGGAGAAACTACTTAAGGGGGAAGAGAGTGATCCCCTGTGTCAAAGACTGTCCATAGGTAAAGTAAGATAAGGACTGAGAAATGAAAATTGGATTTAGAATCTATTAGTTGAGGTCTTTGGTAACTTCAGTAAGAACAGTTTCTTGTAGTGATGTGGGAAAAGGAAAAAAACTGATTGGAATGGGTTCGTGAGAAAAGGAGAAAAAAAAAATTGGAAGCTGTAGGAAGAGACAATTATTCTCTTGTTTGGATGTTTGGACATTGTATGGATCAGTTCAGTTCAGTCGTTCAACTGTGTCTGACTCTTTGCTACCCCATGGACTGCAACATGCCAGGTCCCTCTATTCATCACCAACTCTTGGAGTTTATGCAAACTCATGTCCATTGAGTTGGTGATGCCATACAACAATCTCATCCTCTGTTGACCCCTTCTCCTCCCACTTTCAGTCTTGCCTCGCATCAGGGTCTTTTCATATGAGTCAGTTCTTTGCATCAGGTGGCCAAAGTATCAGAGTTTCAGCTTCAACATCAGTCCTTCCAATGAATATTCAGGGTTGATTTCCTTTAGGATGGACTGGTTGGATCTCTTTGCAGCCCAATGGACTCTCAAGAGTCTTCTTCAACACCACAGTTGAAATTCTTCAGCATCACCACACATCAATTCTTCAGCACTCAGCTTTCATTATAGTCCAACTCTCACATCCATGCATGGCTACTGGAAAAACCATAACACTGACTAGATGTACCTTTGTTGGCAAAGTAGCATCTCTTCTTTTTAATATGCTATCTAGGCTGGTCATAAACTTTCTTCCAAGGAGCAAACGTCTTTTAATTTCATGGTTGCAGTCACCATCTGCAGTGATTTTGGATACTTAGATATTAGTTTTCTATAGCTGCTGCAACAAATTACCATGAAGTGGGTAGCCTAAAACTCTAAAAATTTATCCCCTCATGGTTCTGGAGGACAGAAATCTAAAGTCAAATATCAGAAGGACTACACCACCTACAGAGGTCCTGGGGAGAATTCTTTGCCTCTTCCAGCTTCTGGTGGCTCCAGGCATTCCTTGGTTTCCCTGGCTGTACCACTCCAATTTGTTTCCTTGGTTACATTTCTTCTTATTTCTTTGTCTCCATCTTCTCTTTTAAAGGAAATTATCATTGGATTTCAGACACACTTGGATAATCCATGATGATCTCATGTCAAGGTCCTTAAAACTGTCTGCACAGATTGTTTTTCCAAATAAAGGAGGATTCACAGAGTCTGGGCTCTAGGGTACAAGCATGTCTGGGTTCTGGGAGCCAGAATGGGGAATCTCACCCATGACAAAGGTCAGAGGAAGTGGGCCTGACAAAATGCAAAGGTGGGGGTCAAGACAGCCACCCCCCCGCCCAGATTTTCTCGAGCATCTACCCCCAGAACCGAAATCTGTCTGCGTTACTATATTATGCCTTTCACCAATTCCTCTGACATTTGGGGCATCCCCCACCACCTTTTTCTGGAAAAAAGTTAACTTAGAGCTCCAGCTAACAGTCCCTTGCATATAAAAGGAGTGTTTCTGCTCAAACCCCTCTGGTAGCTTTCTAACTTGCCTGATAGGTCTGTCCGTACCTTTTACAACTGCGCATGTGATTGCTCACAGCCTCCCTAATGGGAGAGGCACAAGAAGCTTAAAATGTCCTAGGAATGTAGGGGCTTTCGAGGAGTCAAAATCATTAGAATGGGACTGATTAAGGGTATCATTGTTGAACCAATACTTGCTGCCAAATTTTTTATCTTTTATTTGTTGATATAGTTGATATATAGAAAAAACAAGTAGCAACATAGATCTTTGAGTTAAGTACCTTCTTTGTTATAGCCCACTGCACCTTTGTTCTACAGGAATGTAACCTTATTTAGTGCTTTAAGGGTGATGCAGATTAAAGAAAAACACTTCAGGGGAAATGAAATTAACATTCATTAAAGAAGAGAGCCATAAAGTCTTAACAGGCCTCTTGGCCAGAAGATAATGTAAATCACCTGAGACCTTTTGTATTTGGAAAGATATGCAGAAAGAAAGCCTGGTATCAATAAGGGTCAGGACTGCTGCCCCTGCATGACTCTGTATCTTCCATTATGTAAAACTTAGGGTATATAAGCACCTTTTGAAAATAATTATGGGTTTTTGCACAAGCTTGGCCTCCCCTGTGTTGACTCTTTCTCTCTCTTTCTCCCTCTCCCTCCCTCTCTTTTTCAGGCTGATTCCTTGGAACACAGAGGCTCTCTGTGTCTACTTAGTTTCCCAGGCTTCTAAGACCCACACGAGAGGGATCCCAAGCTGGGGCTCCTGTGCTATTCAAGTGGGCACCTGTGGCCTAACGTAGACTGTGCAAGTTTCTTGAGACTTTTTTCCATGTAAACCAAGGAATATCAGTCTCTCTTCTCTTCTATTTTTTCATTACAATATTCTTCTCTAATCTCTCTTTAAATTTCTAATAAATCTCTCTTTAATTGCTGACTCCATCCCCACTTTGATTTACCCTGGATCCACCAGGGTTGGACCCTGGCATCTGGGGGTGAGTATTCATCATTCAACCCACTCCAGGTACTGATGATTAAATAATGCGTCAGAGAGGGGAAAACTGGTGATGTGAGACAGCATAAATTGCTAAATCAAAATTTTTTAGCAAGTAGTAACTATCGGTATTGGTGCAGGGATGAAGATTATGATAGTCTTCTGATTATAACAGGAAAAATTGTAGGATACAGGGATAGATAGATGAATAGATGAAGCAACATGTTATAGAAATCTTCTTCTTCTATTTTTTTAATTTTCTCAGTCAAAACAAATATATATTGTTTTAAATAAGGAATTTCTTTTTACAAGATAACCTGAGCTGAGTATTTTTGCACAAGAAATATAAACAAAACACTCTCAGGAGAGACCATTAAGAATGAGTAGGAGAGATCCAAGATGGCAGGGAAGTAGGTGGATGTGGGTACATCTCTCTCTACAGATACATCAGGAATACACCCAGAGTATAGAGATTGGAAAGCAATCCCACACAAAGTCTGCTGCTATGACTATGGGGAGATGACCCAAGGGCACCTGAGGGAGGAGATCATAGTAAGAAATTATTGTGAAAGAAAGCCAGAGTGATAGTATTGAGTCATTCACATGGGATGAAGCCACCTTTACAGCATCTCTCCTCACACGTCAGCACTGGAAAGCTGAAAGACCACAGAAAGAGTGGCACTTTAAGCAGCTGACATTCCCAGCAACAGAGAAGGACCCTACTCAGGGTGGCCCTTAAACTGCCTGATGTGTCAAATTACAGAAAAGGATCCCAGACAGGTGGACCTTCAAGTGCCTAATGGGCCAAAGAATAGAAAAGAACACCAGCCAGGGAGTCCTGTAAGTTCCTGAATGGTCCAAACAACAGGAAAGGATTAGCCAAAAATGCCCTCTGATCACCAGCTGCCAGAGGCTAGGAAGATTCTAATAGGATCATAACTCTTACAGCTGAGGCAGTTGGTGTCCTGCACACTTGATGCCTCCAGAGTTCCCATGATCCAACCAGCTGTGCCATCTCTGTGCTCATTCCTCACTGGGGCAGAGATGCCACAAGCTAGAAAAGACCCTAATAGAAAAATATTTCCTGTGACAATTACCACCAGCACCCTTGTGTACCTGGCATTGTCAGGGTCCCTGTGACCCAAGCTCCTGTGCTATCCCTTCATGCAATCTCCACTGGGGCAGAGAGCCAGAAGCTAGGAGAAAAACCCTAAAAGCACCATATTCCTTGCTGTCCTAGCCACTGGCTCCCCTGAGTAGCTGCTACTGCCAGGGCCCCTCTGAACCAAGCAGTTTCAGCACCTCCACACCCACTCTTCCCTGCTGCTGCTGCTGCTAAGTCACTTTAGTCGTGTCCGACTCTGTGCGACCCCATAGATGGCAGCTGACCAGGCTCCCCTGTCCCTGGGATTCTCCAGGCAAGAACACTGGAGTGAGTTGCCATTTCCTTCTCCAATGAATGAAAGTGAAAAGTGAAAGTGAAGTCGCTCAGCCATGTCCAACTCTTAGTGACCCCATGGACTGCAGCCTACCATGAGATTTTCCAGGCAAGAGTACTGGAGTGGAGTACCATTGCCTTCTCCAGCTCCTCCCTGGAGCAGATCCAAGTCCTCTAGGGCACCCTCAGGAGCAAACTCCAGTGGGTGAATCAAACACAAAGGTGGAGATAAAAGCACATTTGAAACCCAGGGGTGTTGTTGCTAAGGAAGAGAACCCCAAACCTTCCCACAAGTGATAGAAGTTGCAGATTGAATCCACTGGATCAACTAGGCAGACTTTGTGTCTGTGGAATATATAAAAAGGACAATGAGAGGTCCCACAAAATAAAGTGTACTAGCATGAGCAGATGTGGACATTAGAGGCAAGAATACACAGGACTAGGACCAGGTTAGACTCTGAGCTGTTCCCAAAACAGGTCCAGAGACCAGCCAGTGTTGGAGGTCATCCAAAGGAGGTGAGGTGGACTGTGACTTACAGTGAGGGAAAAGATGCTGACAGCTGAGATCCAAGAAAAATATTTATTATTCTTATAGTTTAACTTGTTCTGTAGTTGCTTCTGGATTTTTTCCCCTTTATTCCCCCTCTGATGTAGCTGTTTTTATTAGTACTATTAAATTTATGTGCACTTTTGAGAATTTTTTGTTTTTGTTAATCACATGTTTTATTTCCCATAAATATGTCTGCCTCTACACTGGCCTTTTGCAGTCTTGATAGGCCCCTTCCTTTATTTTATTTTATAAATTTTAATTTTAAAAAAAAACTATCATTTTTAGTTTCTGCATATATTCTTTGCTTTTTTAGTCTTTTCCTGTTGAAAGTATTCAATATATATATATATATATTCTATATATACTCAATAATATAAATCTCCTTTATCTGCCTCTATTTATCTTTGCCTTTCTATCATTTCCTTATTTTTTTTCTTTTTCTCATCATGTTTATTAGTCTGTTTTGCTTTCATACCTTTATTCCCCAGTTGGCATATTGCTTGTTTTGTTTTGCAATTTATACCTTAGTTATTTTTCTTTTAACTGGTTGATATCTTTTTTTGCTTTCCTTTGCTCATTGGGTCAATCTCTTCTACTTTCTTTCATTTTTGTACTGTTTAGGTTTTATTTGTGTATGTAAGCCATTATTTCTGTTAGTATTTGCCTTTTGTTTCTTGCTTTAGTGTGTTTGTATAAATCCCCTTAAATACTACAGCAAAACACCTCAGTTTTGTAGCCAGATTCTCAGTGGAATCTGTTTCCTAGCCAGAGATTTGGCCCTGAGACTTTGAAGGTGAAGTACTGATAACAAGAATCTAGACTTCCAGAAAACTTCTAACCCCAGGGAATATTGATAGTGAGGACTTCCACAAAGTCCTTCACCTGTATATAAGACCTGGCATCACCCAATTGTTGTCTGCACCCAGTACAGGATGCCTCACCTAAACAACAAACAAGAAAAAAAAAAAAAAAAGGCAAACCTAATTATCTGCATTCCTTCACACTGCCCTTCTTTGCAATTTAAATGAAAGCTGGAATTTTCAGTGCTGTGGACACTGCTGAGGTCTCCAAATTGGCTGGCATATGGAGTGCAGCACTTTCACAGCATCATCTTTTAGGACTTGAAATAACTCAGCTAGAATTACATCACCATTAGCTTTGTTTGGAGTGATGCTTCCTAAGGCCCACTTGACTTCACACTCCAAGATATCTGGCTCTAGATGGCAGATCACATCATCAGGGTTATCTGGGTCATTAAGATCTTTTGTATAGCTCTTCTGTGTATTCTTGCCACCTCTTCTTAATATCTTCTGCGTCTGTTAGGTCCATACTGTTTCTGCCCTTTCTTGTGCCCATTTTTGCATGAAATATTCCCTTGGTATCTCTAATTTTCTAGAACAGATATCTAGTCTTTTCCAGTCTGTTGCTTTCCTTTATGTCTTTGCATTGTTCACTTAGGAAAACTTTCATAACAAAGCTTTCTTGTCTCTCATCACTAACTTTGAAACTCTATCCAGATGGACATATCTTTCCTTTTCACCTTTGCCTTTTGCTTCTCTTCTTTTCTCAGCTATTTGTAAATTCAAAGAATCATGCAATTGTACTTATTTCATATGCTAGGAAAGATATGCTCAAAATTCCCCAAGCTAGGCTTCAACAGTATGTGAATAGAGAACTTCCAGATGTTCAAGCTGGATTTAGAAAGGCAGAGGAAAGAAAGATCAAATTGCCAACATCCATTAGATCATAGAAAAAACAAGAGAATTCCAGGAAAATGAAACACTGTACTTCTGCTTTACTGACTGCGTTAAAGCCTTCGATTGTGTGGATCACAACAAAAGGGAAAATTCTTAAAAGAGATGGGAAAACCAGATCACCTAACCTGCCTTCTGAGAAACCTGTATGCAGATCAAGAAGCAACAATTAGAACTGGACATGGAACAACTGGTTCCAAATTGAGAAAGGAACACATCAAGGCTATATATTGTCACCTTGTTTATTAAACTTATATGCAGAGTACATTATGCAAAATGCAAGGTTGTATGAAGTACAAGCTGGAATCAAGATTGCTGGAAGAAATATCAAAAATCATAGATATGCAGATGGCAACACCTTATGGCTAACAGTGAAGAAGAACCAAAGAGTCTCAAGTGAAAGAGGTGTTTTAAAACTCAACATTCAAAGAACAAAAATCATGTTATTTAGTCCCATTATTCATGACAAATAGAAGGGGAAACAATGGAAACAGTGATAGACTTTCTTTTCTTGGACTCCAAAATCACTGCAGATGGTGACTGCAGCCATGAAATTAAAAGATATTTGCTCCTTGGAAGTAAAGTTATGAAATATAGAGTGTATTAAAAAGCAGAGACATTACTTTGTTGACATAGACCCATATAGTCAAAGCTGTGGTTTTTCTGCTAGTCATGTATGAATGTGAAAGTTGGACAGTAAAGAAAGCTGAGCACCAAAGAATTGATGCTTTTGAACTGTGGTGATGGAGAAGACTCTTGAGAGTCCCTTGAACATAAAGGAGATCAAATCAGTCAATCCTAAAGGAAATCAGTCCTGAATATACATTGGAAAGACTGATGCTCAAGCTCCAATACACTGGCCGCCTGATGCAAACAACCACATCATTGGAAAAGACGCTGATGTTAGGAAAAGTTGAAGGCAGGGGAAGGCAACTACTTTGAACAAGATGGTTGGATGGCATCACTGACTCAGTGAACATGAGTTTCAGCATGCTCTAGGAGATGTTGAGGACAGGGAGGCCTTGCACACTGCAGTCAGTCAATGGGGTCTCAAAAAGTCAAATATGATTCAGCAACTGAAGAAAGCTTTAGCAAACAAAAGTGATTGCCACCTCATACAACCAAAACCAGCAAAGGAAAACAAAACAAAACAAAACAAAAAACAAATTTACCTAATTCCACCAAACCACAACCACAAGTCCCATCCAACAGAAACCTGTGCAAAACACTGGACCAACCCAACTCATCAAGAGAAGAAATCAAAAGGAAAAAGGAATTCAACTTCAAAGCTTGGGAAAAGGAGATATCAAACACAGTAAATTTAAAAAAAAAAGGAAAAAGAAAAGACAGAGAATATTGCACAAATGAAGGAACAAACTAGAAACATATAAGACCAACTAAATGAAGATGAAATAGGCAAATGAAGCAAAAAATAAATCGCAATGATGTTAGCAAGGATGTTCCAAAACCTTGAAAATAGAATGAGAGAAATTCAGGAAGAAATTAACACAATTACCAAGAACACAAAAGAAATAAAGAATAAAGAAACAGATTAATAGCTCAATTACTGCAGTTAAAAATACTCTGGAAGGAACCAATATTAGATTACTGGAAGCAGAAAACGGGATATGTGAGTTGAAAGATAGATTGGTGGAAATAACTGCTGAAGAGCAGAATAAAGGAAAAAAAAATGAGAATAGCCTCAGAGACCTTTGGGGCAATATTAAACAAGCCAACATACAGGTTATAGGGGTCCCAGAGGAAGAAGAGAAAAAGAAAGGCAATGAGAATAAATTTTAAGAGATAATAGCTAAAAACTTCCCCAGCATGGGAAAGGAAATAATCAATCAAATCCAAGAAGTGCAGAGTCCCATACAGCATATACCCAGAGTGAGACACATCAACATTCATACTCATCAAGCTAACAGATATTAAATACAAAGAAAAATATTAAAAGCAGCAAGGAAAAAGCAATAAGTAACATAGGAGGGAAAACCCATATAATAATCTTTCATTAAGATTATCAATGCTGATCTTTCAGGGGGAACTGCAGGCCAGAAGGGAATATACTTAAAGTATTAAAGAAAAGAATCTACAACCAAAATTACTCTCTCCAGCAAGGATTTCCTTCACATTTCATGGAGAAATAAAAAACTTTACAGAGAAGCAAAGTTAAGAGAATTTAGCTGCACAAAACCAGCTTTGCAGCAATTTCTAAAGGGACTTTTATAGGAAATGAACACAAGAGAAAGGGATGACCTACAAAAACAAACACAAAACAATTAATAAAATGCCAATAGAATTACTAATTTAAATGTAAATGGATTAAATGCTCCAACCAAAGGATACACACTGGCTGAATGTATACAAATATAAGACCAATAGATAGATAGATATAGATATATAGATAGAGATATAGATATGCTGCTTAAAAGAGACACAGTCCAGACCTAGAGACCCATACAGACTGAAAATAAAAGGATGGAGAAAGATATTCTATGCAAATAGAAATCAAAACATGCCAGAGTGACAATTCTCATTTCAGACAAAACAGATCTTAAAATAAAGACTATTACAATAGATAAAGAAAAACACTGTATAATACTCAAGGGATCAATCCAGGAAGAAGACATAACAATTATAAATATCTATGCACTCGACGTAAGAGCTCCTCAATACATAAGGCAAATACAAACATATGTAAAAGGGTAAATTGACAGCAACATAATAAAAGAAGGTAGTTTAGCACCCCAATTATACCAATAGTTCATCAAAACAAAATATTAAATAGGAAACGCAAAAACTTAAATAAAACATCAGACTAAAAGGACCTAATTGATATTTTCAGAAATTTCCATCCAAGTACGGGAAAATGCATTTTCTTGTCAAGTGCACTTAGAACATTCTGCAGAATGGACCACATTTTGTGTCACAAATCAAACTTCAGTAAATTTTAAAAAAATTGAAATCATATTAATCATCTTTTCTGACCACAGTATAATAAGGTGAGATATCAATTACAGGAGAAAAAAAAAGCTGTAAAAAACATAAACAAATGAAAATTAAATAATACAATTCTAAATAATGAAGAGGTTACTCAAGAAATCAAAAGCAAAAAACAAAAACAAAACTAGAAATAAATGACAATGAAAACACGACAATTCAAAACGTATGGGATGCAGCAAAAGCAGTTCTAATTGGGAAGTTTATAACAATGCAATTCTACCTCAGAAAACAAAACAAAAATATTGAAGACACAACCTAACTTTACACCTAAAACGTCTGGAGAAAGAAGAAGAAGAAGAAAAAGAACAACAACAACAACAACAACAAAAATGAGTAGAAGGAAATAAATCATAAATATCAGAGCAGAAATAAGGGAAAAAGAAGGAAACAATACTAAAGATTCAGATCAGTTCAGTTCAGTTCAGTTGCTCAGTCGCTCAGTCATGTCTGACTCTTTGTGACCCAATGAACTGCACCACGCCAGGCCTCCCTGTCCATCGCCATCTCCCAGAGTTCACCCAAACCCATGTCCATCGAGTTGGTGATGACATCCAGCCATCTCATCCTTTGTCGTCCCCTTCTCCTCCTGTCCCCAATCACTCCCAGCATTAGAGTCTTCTCTAATGAGTCAACTCTTCGCATGAGGTGGCCAAAGTACTGGAGTTTCAGCTTTAGCATCATTCCTTCCAAAGAAATCCCAGGAGTGATCTCCATCATAATGGACTGTTTGGATCTCCTTGCAGTCCAAGGGACTCTCAAGAGGCTTCTCCAACACCACTGTTCAAAAGCATCAATTCTTCAGCGCTCAGCTTTCTTCACAGTCCAACTCTCACATCCATAAAGGACTACTGGAAAAACCATAGCCTTGACTAGACAGACCTTTGTTGGGAAAGTAATGTCTCTGCTTTTGAATATGCTATCTAGATTGGTCATAACTTTTCTTCCAAGGAGCAAGCGTCTTTTAATTTCATGGCTGCAGTAACCATCTTCAGTGATTTTGGAGCCCCCAAAATGAAAGTCTGACACTGTTTCCCCATCTATTTTCCATGAAGTGATGGGACCAGATGCCATGATTTTAGTTTTCTGAATGTTGAGCTTTAAGCCAACTTTTTCACTCTCCACTTTCACCTTCATCAAAAGGCTCTTTAGTTCCTCTTCACTTTCTGCCATAAGGGTGGTGTCATCTGCATATCTGAGGTAATTGGTATTTCTCCTGGCAATCTTGATTCCAAGATTCATAGATCCGAGTCTATGTCCCAACCAGTAACGCTGAAGAAGCTGAAGTTGAATGGTTTTATGAAGACCTACATGATCTTTTAGAACTAACACCCCAAAAAAGATGTTCTTTTCATTATAGAGGACTGGAATGCAAAAGTAAGAAGTCAAGAAACACCTGGAGTAACAGGCAAATTTGGCTTTGGAATAAGGAATGAAGCAGGGCAAAGGCTAATAGGGTTTTGCCAAGAAAACACACTGGTCATAGCAAACACCCTCTTCCAACAACACAAGAGGACTCTACACATGGACATCACCAGGTGGTCAACACCGAAATTAGATTGATTATATTCTTTGCAGCTAAAGATGTAGAAGCTCTATACAGTTAGCAAAAACAAGACCGGGAGCTGATATGACTCAGATCATGAACTCCTTATTGCCAAATTGACTTAAATTGAAGAAAGTAGGGAAAACCAGTAGACCATTCAAGTATGACCTAAGTCAAATCCCTTATGACTATACAGTGGAAGTGAGAAATCGATTTAAAGGACTAGATCTGATAAATAGTAAAGATTAATAAAACTAAAAGCTGTTCTTTGAGAAGATAGAAAAAATTCATAAACCATTAGTAGGACTCGTCAAGAAAAAAAAGGGAGTTGAGCTGCATAAGTTGCTTGTATATTTTTGAGATTAGTTGTTTGTCAGTTGCTTCATTTGCTATTGTTTTCTCCCATTCAGAAGGCTGTCTTTTCACCTTACTTATAGTTTCCTTTGTTGTGCAGAAGCTTTTAATTTTAATTAGATCCTATTTGTTTATTTTTACTTTTATTTCCAGTATACTGGGAGGTGGATCATAGAGGATCCTGCTATGATTTATGTCGGAGAGTGTTTTGCCTATGTTTTCCTCTAGGAGTTTTATAGTTTCAGGTCTTACATTTATTATTTTTATTTTTTATTTTTTTCTGTGCATGAGTTTTTATTTTTATTTATTTTTTTTAATTTTTTTATTTTTTTATTTTTTTTTTTTTACAATACTGTATTTGTTTTGCCATACATTGACACGAATCAGCCATAGGTGAACACAATCGCCCAATGCCGAAGCCCCCTCCCACCTCCCACCCCACATCCTCTACCTGAATCATCCTGTGCATCAGCCCCATGCATCCTGCATCCTACACCAAACATAGATTAGCGCTTCGTTTCTTACAGGAAAATACACATGCTTCACTGCCATTCTCCCAAACCATCCCACCCTTTCCCTCTCCCTCAGAGTCCAAAAGTCCACTCTATACCTCTGTGTCTCTTGTTGTCTCACATATAGGGTCATCATTACTGTCTTCTAAATTCCATATATATGTGTCAGTATACTGTATTGGTGTTTTTCTTTCTCGCTTACTTCACTCTGTATAATCGGTTCCAATTTCATCCATCTCATTAGAACTGAGTCGAATTTATTCTTTTTAAGGGCTGAGTAGTATTCCATAGTGTATATGAACCACAGCTTTCTTATCCATTCATCTGCTGATGGACATCTAGGTTGCTTCCATGTCCTGGCTATTATAAACAGCGCTGCAATGAACATTGGGGTACACGTGTCTCTTTCACTTCTGGTTTCCTCAGTGTGTATGCCCAGCAGTGGGATTGCTGGGTCATAAGGCAGTTCTATTTGCAATTTTTTAAGGAATCTCCATACTGTTTTCCATAATGGCTGTACTAGTTTGCATTCCCACCAGCAGTGTAAGAGGGTTCCCTTTTCTCCACACCCTCTCCAGCATTTATTGCTTGTAGACTTTTGGATCGCAGCCATTCTGACTGGTGTGAAATGATACCTCATTGTGGTCTTGATTTGCATTTCTCTGATAATGAGTGATGTTGACATCAACAGGTCTTACATTTAGATCTTTAATCCATTTTGACTTTATTTTTGTGTGTGGAGTTAGAAAGTAATCTAGTTTCATTCTTTTACAAGTGGTTGACCAGTTTTCCCAGCACCACCTGTTAAAGAGACTGTCTTTACTCCATTGTATATTCTTGCCTCCTTTGTCGAAGATAAGGTGTCCATAGGTGTGTGAATTTATCTCAGGGCTTTCTATTTTGTTCCATTGATCTATATTTCTGTCTTTGTGCCAGTACCATACTGTCTTAATGACTGTGGCTTTGTAGTAGAGCCTGAAGTCAGGCAAGTTGATTCCTCCAGTTCCATTCTTCTTTCTCAAGATTGCTTTGGCTATTCGAGGCTTTTTGTATTTCCATACAAATCTTGAGATTATTTGTTGTAGTTCTGTGGAAAATACTGCTGGTATCTTGATAGGGATTGCATTGAATCTGTCGATTGCTTTGGGTAGTATACTCATTTTCACTATATTGACTCTTTCCATCCATGAACATGATATATTTCTCCATCTATTAGTGTCCTCTTTAATTTCCTTCATCAGTGTTTTATAGTTTCCAATATATAGGTCTTTAGTTTCTTTAGGTAGGTATATCGCTAAGTATTTTATTCTTTTCGTTGCAATGATGAATGGAATTGTTTCCTTAACTTCTTTTTCTACTTTCTCATTATTAGTGTATAGGAATACAAGGGATTTCTGAGTGTTGATTTTATATCATGCAACTTTACTATATTCATTGATTAGCTCTAGTAGTTTTCTGGTCGAGTCTTTAGGATTTTCTATGTAAAGGATCATGTCATCTACAAACAGTGAGAGTTTTACTTCTTCTTTTCCAATTTGCAACTTATGCAGCTCAACTCCAGAAAAATAAATGATCCAATCAAAAAATGGGCCAAAGAACTAAATAGGCATTTCTCCAAAGAAGACATATGAAACATATGAAAAGATGCTCAACATCACTCATTATCAGAGAAATGCAAATCAAGACCACAATGAGGTACCATTTCACACCAGTCAGAATGGCTGCGATTCATAAGTCTACAAGCAATAAATGCTGGAGAGGATATGGAGAACTGTTGGTGGGAATGCAAACTAGTACAGCCACTATGGAGAACAGTGTGGAGATTCCTTAAAAAATTGCAAATAGAACTGCCTTATGACCCAGCAATCCCCTGCTGGGCATACACACCAAGGAAACCAGAATTGAAAGAGACACATGTAACCCAATGTTCAGTGCAGCACTGTTTATAATAGCCAGGACATGGAAAGAACCTAAATGTCCATCAGCAGATGAATGGATAAGAAAGCCATGGTACATATACACAATGGAATATTCCTCAGCCCTTAAAAAGAATAAATTTGAATCGGTTCTAATGAGATGGATGAAACTGGAGCCGATTTTACAGAGAGAAGTAAGCCAGAAAGAAAAACACCAATACAGTATACTGACACATATATATGGAATTTAGAAAGATAGTTATGATGACCCTGTATGTGAGACAGCAAAAGAGACACAGATGTATAGAATGGACTTTTGGCCTCTGAGGGAGAGGGAGAGGGTGGGATGATTTGGGAGAATGGCATTGAAACATGTATACTCTCATAGAAGAAACAAAGCGCCAGTCTATGTTCAATACAAGATACAAGATGCTTGGGGCTGGTGCATGGGATGATCCAGAGAGATGATATGGGGTGGGAGGTGGGAGGAGGCTTCAGCATTGGGAGATTGTGTACACCTGTGGCTGATTCATGTCAATGTATAGCAAAACCAATACAGTACTGTAACGAAGAATAAAGTATTAAAAAAAAAAAGAAGAAAGAAAAATACATAATTGAAAAAAAAAGAAAAAAGGGAGAAGAATTTAATCAACAAACTTAGAAATGGAAAAGGAGAGGTTACAACAGACAACACAAAATTCAAAGAGTAATAAAAGACTACTACACACAACTATATGCCAATAAAAGGACAACCTGGAAGAAATGGACAGATTATTTAAAATGTTCAATTTTCCAAGACTGAACCAAGAATAAATAGAAATTATAAACAACCCAATTATAAGCACTAAAATTGAAACTGATCAAAAATGCCCCCAAAAACAAAAGCCCAGGGCCAGATGGATTCTCTCAGATAATTGGAGAAGAACTAATCACTGTCTTTCTAAAATGCATCCACAAAATTGCAGAGCGAGGAACACTTCAAAAATCATTCTATGAGACCAACATTACCACGATATCAAAACCAGAGAAAGGCAACAACAACAAAAATTTAAAGACCAATATCACTGATGAACATAGATACAATAATCCTCAACAAAATTCTTGCAAGCCGAATTCAACAGCACATTAAAGAGATCACACACCATGATCAAGTTAAGTTTATCAAATCGGATTTATCCTAGGAATGCAAGGATTTTCAATATATCCATATCAATCAATGTGATACATCATATTAACAAATCAAAAGATAAAAACCATATGATAATTTCAATAGATGCAGAAAAACGCTTGACAAAATTCAACACCTATTTATGATAAAAAAAAACTCTTCAAAAATAGAAAAAACTTACTTCAACATAATAAAGGCCATGTATGATAAATCCACAGCAACTTTATTCTCAGTGTTGAAAACTAAACATACTTTCTCTAAGATAAGGAACAAGTGTGCTCACTCTCACCACTATTATTGAACATAGCTTTGAAAGTGTTAGAAATAGCAATGACAGCATTAAAACAAATAAAAGTAATACAGGTTGGAAAAGAAGTAAAACTCTCTTTTTAGCAAACCACATGATACTGTACATATGCTTAGTCACTCTGTTGTGTCTGACTCTGATGCCGCCCCATGGGCTATAGCCTGCCAGACTCCTCTGTCCATGGAGAGATGAAAGAATGCTAGAGTGGCTTGCCATGCTCTCCTCCAGGAAAGTTTCCAAAACCAAGGAGCAAACCCAGGTCTTCCACATTGCAGGAAGATCTTTTACCTTTGAGCCACCAGAGATGTCCAAGAATACGCGAGTGGGTAGCCTATCCTATCTCCAGGGTATCTTCCCAAACCCAGGAATTGAACCAGGGTCTCATGGATTGCAGGCAGATTATTTACCAGCTGAGCTACCAGGGAAGCCTAATACTACACAGAGAAAACCCTAAAGATACTCTCAGAAAACTACTAAAGCTGATCAGTGAATTTAGCAAAGTGGCAGGATATAAAATCAATACACAAAAATCACTTGCATTCCTATAATGTAACAATGAAATATTAGAAAGATAAATTAAGTAATCAATCCCATTTACCTTTGCAACAAAAAATAATACAGTGCCTAGGGATATACTTAACTAAGGAGACAAAAGAGTTATATACAGAAAAGTATAAGACACTGATAAAAGAAATCAAATACAACTTAAACAGATGGAGAGACTTTCCATGTTCCTAGATTGGGAGAATAAATATTGGGAAAATGTTTCTACTACCATATATAATCTACAGATTCAATGTAATCCCTGTCAAATTGCCAGTGGCATTTTTACAGAACTAAATCAAATATCTCACTATTCACATGGAAACAAAAAAAGACCCTAATAGCCAAAGCAATCTTGAGAAAGAAAAGTAGACTTGGAAGAATCAACCTTCTTGACTTCAGAGTATAATACAAAGTTATAGTCATCAAGATAGCATGGCACAAAAATAGAAGTATGGACCAAAGGAACAAGACAGAAAGCCCAGAGATAAACCCATGTACCTATGGATACCTTGTTTTTGACAAAGGAGGCAAGAATATACAAGGCAAGAATAGGGCAAATATAGCCTCTGCAATAAGTGGTGCTGGTAAAATTGGACACCTATGTATATAAGAATGAAAATAGAACACTTCTTAATACCATATACAAAGATAGACTCAAAATGAATTGAAGACCTAAAAGTAAGACCAGAAACTATAAAATTCTTAGAGGAAAGTATAGGCAGAATATGCTATGACAAATCACAGCAAGATCTTCAATGACCCACCTCCTATAGCAATGGAAATAAAAACAAAAACAAGTGAGATCTAATTAAACCTAAAAGCTATTGCACAGCAAAGGAAACTATAAAACAGATGAAGAGACAACCCTCAGACTGGGAAAATATAATAGCAAATGAAACTGAAAAATGGATTCATTTCAAAAATATACAAACAGCTCATATAAGTCAATATCAGAAAAATAATTAATCCGATAAAAAATGGGCAAAATATCTAAACAGATATTTCTCCAAAGAAGACATATAGTTGGCTAATAAACACATGAAAAGATGCTCAACATCACTGACTATTAGAGAAATGCAAATAGAAACTACAGTGAGATATCACCTCACACCAGTCAGAATGGCTAGCATCAAAAAATCTACAAATCATAAATGGTAGAGAGGCTATAGAGAAAAGGGAACTCTTTTGCACTGTTGGTGGGAATGCAAATTGATACAACCATTATGGAGAACAGAATGGAGAACTCTTTAAAAAATTAGGAATAAAAACTGTTTGACCTAGCAATCCCACAACTAGGCATATATCCTGAGGAAACCAAAATTGCAAAAGACACATGCAACCCAATATTCATTACAGCTCTATTTACAATAACTAGGATATGGAAGCACTCTAGATGTCCGTTGGCAGAAGAATGGATTAAGAAGCTGAGGTACAAATACAAGGGAATATTACTCATCCATTAAGAGGAAATGAAAGGAACTTGCTCCTTGGAAGAAAAGTTATGACCAACCTAGACAGCATATTAAAAAGTAGAGACACATGGTCCATCTGACACAGGTCCATCTAGTCAAAGCTATGGTTTATCCAGTAATCATGTATGGATGTGAGATTTGGGCTCTCAAGAAAGCTGAGCAGCAAAAAATTGATGCTTTTGATCTGTGTTGTTGGAGAAGACTCTTGAGAGTCCCTTGGACTGCAAGGAGACCCAACCAGTCAATCTTAAAGGAAAGCAGTCCTGGATGTTCATTGGAAGGACTGATGCTGAAGCTGAAGCTCTGATATTTTGGCTACCTGATGTGAAGAACTGACTCATTTGAAAACACTGTAATGCTGGGAAAGATTAAAGGCAGGAGGAGAAGGGGAAAACAGAGGATAGGATGGTTGGATGGCATCACTGACTTAATGGGCAGGAGTTTGAGTGATCTCCGAGAGTTGGTGATGGACAGGGAAGCCTGCATTCTGCAGTCCAGGGGATCACAAAGAGTTGGACACAACTGAGGAACTGAACTGAACTGATAAAAAGAATGCATTCAGATTAGTCCTAATGGGGACGGTGAACCTAGAGATTATTATACAGAGTTAAGTAAGTCAAAAAAGAGAAAAAGTATCATATACTAAGGCATATATTCGGAATTTATAAAGATGGTACCAATGAACCGATTTGCAGAACAATGGAGACACTGACATTGAGAACAAACTCACGGGCACAGCTGGGTGGTGGAGAAGGTGTGGGTAGTAGGTATGGAGAGAGTAACATGGAAATGTGCATTACTATATGTAAAATAGATAGTTAATGTGAGTTTGCTGTATGACTCAGGGAACTCAGACTGTGCCTAGGGAATAGCTCAGAAGGGTAGGATGGGGAGGGAGGTGGCAGGGATGTTCAAGTGGGTGGGGGCATGGGTAAATTTTTGGCTGTTTCATATTAATGTTTGGTAGAAACCAAAGTAATACTATCAAGTAATTATCCTTCAATTAAAAATAAATAAATTTCAAAAAAGAGATTGGATGGGCTGGCAGGCAGGACAACAAAAGAGAAGTCAAGACAGAAGACATTTTCTGGAAGAGTAAATCTTTAGTTTGATCTTAGAGGGGAATTCTGGAGCGTAAATTATAAAAAGTTGTTCTGATGAAAGGCAAATGAGCTGGACTTTCATATACATTATTCATCACTCATTGTTTAAATATTCCCCAGCGTAGTAAATTCCCAGTTCTTGGAATTTCTTTGTTCTTACAAAACAGAATTGATTAGTCTAAGTTAGTTTTCTGACAAAATCTCCAGGTTCTAGCTGTTTAAGGTAAAAAGACACTTGAAGCTGAGGGCTAAACCAAACCAAACAAACAAACAAACGAACGAACAAAATCAGAATGTTTCTCAGAGGAGCATGACACTATTAAATACAATCATGACTGAAAGAAAAGAAGGAGATATTGAAAACTGAGGAAAGAAGATAAATAATGAAATTGTTTTGTAAGAGGAAAGATGTGAAACTGGAATTGGTAATAGATTATGGGATTTTCCAGGTGGCTCAGTGGTGATGAATATTCTGGCCAATGCAAAAGGTGGAGGAGATGCAAGTTCGATCCTAGGGTCAGCAAGATCCCATGGAAGAGGAAATGGCAACCAACTCTAGCATTCTTTCCTTGACAGTCCCATGGACAGAGGAGCAGGGTGGGCTGCAGTTCATGGGGTTGCAAAGAGTCGGACATGACTGAGCACCTGAGCACAGCACATATATTTATAATATGTAAACTATGTATTGATATTTCACTTGCCTGCCCTATATTTTTACTTTTTTCATATTTTAATAAACTTAAGTAATTTATATTTATCATAAAATTGATTGTATATGCTGATTTTTCCAAATCTTGATCTGGCTTTTTCTTCTAAAGCTAGAATATTAGCCAATGTCATTAATGTCTCTAAGTGTGTAGTTAGTGGAAATAATCTTTTCTGCTTGTTCTATTAATTTTGATTCTGCAAGTGTTAGTTCTTGTGTTGGTTGAGTTGTTTTTTTTTAGTGTTGGCTATGAAATGTACTTATTTTCCTAGCTGAACTTTCTCCTAAATTGTCTATAGCATCCTTTGCATAGCCTGCTTATGGGTAAAGACCTGGCAGCAGATGCTGCAGCTTTTGTTTGATCTATTTTCTATGAGAGTGGCAGAAGAGTATAAGGGGTGGAAGGCATAGTACTTGAGAAGAAAATTTGGGTGTGAGCCCCCATTTCTTCCAGTGTATAGCCAGCTGCTTTGGGCATTACCCTGTCACTCTAACTCAATTCCTAAACCCTGTGCTTTTGCCTGTAGGTGTCTGCCTCCATGGCTTTTGTCTGACACAAGTTAGCAGTGTACAGGGAAAATTTTTCCTAGTTGTCTCTGTGGGAGTAATCAAACTAATAGCACCTTTCTTTGGCTGCCACTGCAAAGGAGAAAAACTGAAAAGGCAGGACGAAATGTGGAGCAGTGCCTCCTGTCTTTTCTGACTGTTTCTGTCCAGACAGAAGATTGTGAGCTCTTATTAATAGAAGCATACTATGCCACACATTTTAAGCTATGGATTCCTTCTTTAAATTCATTTTGTCTACTGTCTATGTCTGAAAGATTATGAATAGCTTATGAGACACTAGTTGTCCTTTCTTGTTATCAATGCATTAACTTTTTTTTCCCCTTGTTTCTAAAAATTTAGTGTTGGATAGGTAGGCTTAATGTGTGCTAGTCTAGTCTTTGAATAGAAACAGGTATTATTTCTCAAAAAAAAAGTGTAGAAACATTTGTGAATCTAAGGAAGGTAAAAGGTTTTATATGTAAGGAAAATCCTATAATAAATGTTCACAATGTCAGCAGCCCTTCATATAGATTTGAGGAGATATGTATAACAAGTAAATATAAGCAGAGTTTTATAAACTTACAAAACAGCTGTTATCAATCTCTATCAATGTTCTTTACAAGTTAACAATATTTTACTTGTTCACAAAAACAGTATTAAACAAACATGGGAGAGATAGAAAAGAAGGCATTTGTGATTATTTTCAGTGACTATGGAGAAAATTTCTGGGATCATATTTGGGTAAAAGAAAATTGAGCTCTTCACCTGAAAGATATGTTTAACAAATAATTTAAAAATTTGCTTTTTTCTGAGGAAAAGGAGTATGTCAAGGCTGTATATTGTCACCCTGCCTATTTAACTTATATGCAGAGAACATCATGAGAAACTCTGGGCTGGAAGAAGCACAAGCTGGAATGAAGATTGCAGGGAGAAATATCAATAATCTCAGATAGCAGATGACACCATCCTTATGGCAGAAAGTGAAGAGGAGCTAAAAGGCCTCTTGATGAAAGTGAAAGAGGAGAGTGAAAAAGTTGGTTTACAGCTCAACATTCAGAAAACTAAGATCATGGCATCTGGTCCCATCACTTCATGAGAAATAGAAGGGGAAGCAGTGGAAACAGTGTCATACTTTTATTTTGGGGGCTCCAAAATCACTGCCAGGAGCAGACTGTGGCTCAGATCATGAACTCCTTATAACCAAATTCAGACTTAAATTGAAGAAAGTAGGGAAAACTGCTAGACCATTCAAGTATGACCTAAATCAAATCCCTTATGATTATACAGTGGAAGTGAGAGATAAATTTAAGGGCCTAGATCTGATAGATAGAGTGCCTGATGAACTATGGACTGAGGTTTGTGACATTGTACCAGAGACAGGGATCAAGACCATCCCCATGGAAAAGAAATGCAAAGAAGCAAAATGGCTCTCTGGGGAGGCCTTACAAATAGCTGTGAAAAGAAGAGATGCAAAAAGCAAAGGAGAAAAGGAAAGACATAAGCATCTGAATGCAGAGTTCCAAAGAATTGCAAGAAGAGATAAGAAAGCCTTCTTCAGTGATCAATGCAAAGAAATAGAGGAAAAGAACAGAGTGGGAAAGACTAGAGATCTCTTCAAGAAAATTAAAGATACCAAGGGAACATTTCATGCAAAGATGGGATTGATAAAGGACAGAAATGGTCTGGACCTAACAGAAGCAGAAGGTATTAAGAAGAGGTAGCAAAAATACACAGAAGAATTGTACAAAAAAGATCTTCACAACCCAGATAATCATGATGATGTGATCACTAATCTAGAGCCAGACATCTTGGAATGTGAAGTCAAATGGGCCTCAGAAAGCATCACTACAAACAAAGCTAGAGGAGGTGATGGCATGCCAGCTGAGCTGTTTCAAATCCTGAAAGATGCTGCTGTGAAAGTGCTGCACTCAATATGCCAGCAAATGTGGAAAACTCAGCAGTGGCCACAGGACTGGAAAAGGTCAGTTTTCATTTCAATTCCAAAGAAAGGCAATGCCAAAGAATGTTCAAACTACCACACAGTTGCACTCATCTCACATGCTAGTAAAGTAATGCTCAAAATTCTCCAAGCCAGGCTTCAGCAATACTTGAACAGTGAACTCCCTGATGTTCAAGCTGGTTTTAGAAAAGGCAGAGGAACCAGACATCAAATTGCCAACATCCATTGGATCATGGAAAAAGCAAGAAAGTTCCAGAAAAACATCTACTTCTGCTTTATTGACTATGCCAAAGCCTTTGACTGTGTGGATCACATAAACTGTGGAAAATTCCGAAAGAGATGGGAATATCAAACCACCTGACCTACCTCTTGAGAAATCTGTATGCAGGCGAGGAAGCAACAGTTAGAACTGGACATGGAACAACAGACTGGTTCCAAATAGGAAAAGGAGTATGTCAAGGCTATATATTGTCACCCTGCTTATTTAACTTATATGCAGAGTACATCATGAGCAACACTGGACTGGAAGAAACACAAGCTGGAATCAAGATTGCCAGGAGAAATATCAATAAGCTCAGACAGCAGATGACACTACCCTTATGGAAGAAAGTGAAGATGAACTAAGAAGCCTCTTCATGAAAGTGAAAGTGGAGAGTGAAAAAGTTGGCTTAAAGCTCAACATTCAGAAAACGAAGATCATGGCATCTGGTCCCGTCACTTCGTGTGAAATAGATGGGGAAACAGTGGAAACATTGTCAAACTTTATTTTCTCTGGCTTCAAAATCACTGCAGATGGTGACTGCAGCCATGAAATTAGAAGACGCTTACTCCTTGGAAGAAAAGTCATGACCAATCTAGACAGTATATTCAAAAGCAGAGACATTATTTTGCCGACTAAGGTCCATCTAGTCAAGGCTATGGTTTTTCCAGTAGTCATGCATGGATGTGAGAGTTGCACTGTGAAGGCTGAGTGCCAAAGAACTGATGCTTTTGAACTGTGGTGTTGGAGAAGACTCTTGAGAGTCCTTTGGACTGCAAGAAGTTCCAACCTGTCCATTCTGAAGGAGACCAACCCTGGGATTTCTTTGGAAGGAATGATGCTAAAGCTGAAACTCCAGTACTTTGGCCACCTCATGTGAAGTGTTGACTCACTGGAGAAGACTCTGATGCTGAGAGGGATTGAGGGCAGGAGGAGAAGGGGACAACCAAAGATGAGATGGCTGGATGGCATCACAGACTCCATGGATGTGGGTTTGAGTGAACTCTGGGAATTGCTGATGGACAGGGAGACCTGGTCTGCTGCAGTTCATGGGGTTGCAGAGCCAGACACGACTGAGCAACTGAACTGATCTGACCAGTATAGAGTGATAACAAAACAATTAGTTTGTTCACCATTTGAAGCACTGCACAGCACACTAACCTAAGGAATTGATTTCATTACATAGTAGACACATTGCAAATATATTTCTACTGAATGTTACCACTCTAGGAATAATAGCAACAACAAGGTAAGTCATAGAATAATATATTTAAGAAATATATTGTTAAGGAATTAAAATTAAGGATTCTACTGTTAAAATTAGACCCATTTCACACAAATCGAACAGATTTCAGTTCAGTTCAGTCGCTCAGTCATGTCCGACTCTTTGCAACACCATGAATCACAGAATGCCAGGCCTCCCTGTTCATTACCATCTCTTGGAGTTCATTCAGACTTATGTCCATCGAGTCCGTGATGCCATCCAGCCCTCTCATCCTCGATCGTCCCCTTCTCCTGCCCCCAATCCCTCCCAGCATCAGAGTATTTTCCAGTGAGTCAACTATACTGGCCAAAGTACTGGATCTTCAGCTTCAGCATTATTCCTTCCAGAGAAATCCCAGGGTTGGTCTTCATCATAATGGACTGGTTGGATCTCCTTGCAGTCCAAGGGACTCTCAAGAGTCTTCTCCAACACCACAGTTCAAACACATCAATTCTTTGGTGCTCAGCCTTCTTCGAAAATTATATTTCTAGTGCTTATTCACTTCTTTGAAAGGTTCTTAGGACTCTAGACTCCTTGTACCATATCTTATCCTCAGGTCATAAAGAAGGTCATAAATGTGAGACTGAAAATGTCAACCAAAGAAGTGCATGTTGGGATACCAAGATGAAAGGCTCTAACAGAGAAAACTGGGTGAGAAGAAAGAAGCGAAAGAAAGAACAACAACAAAAAAGACTACTGAGCACATATGTGTTTGTGACAGGGCACTTACGTATACCATGTGACATAATTCACAGGGTGTCTCTGAATAGCATAAATACTGTGATGAGTTTGTCTTCCTGGCAATAGTATCTCTCATCTGGCAGGCCATCTTTAAATATTGATGGTAACATCTAATATATGAATAGAAATTGTAGGGATTTTGGAAGATTCTATGACAGAAAGGAAACTTGTTTGTTTTTAAATCTATCTATATTTTGAGACTGCAAGGATGTCAAACTAGTCAATCTTAATGGAGATCAATCTTGCATATTTGTTGTGAAAACTGTTGCTTAAGCTCCAATACTTTGACCACCTGATGTGAAGAGAAAACTCATTGGAAATGATGCTGGGGAAAGATTTAGGGCAAAAGGAAAAGGGGGCCGCAGAGGATGGGATGGTTAGATAGCATCACCAACTTAGTGAATGTGAATTTGAGCAAACTCCAAGAGATTGTGGAGGACAGAGGAGCCTAATCTGCTGCAGTCCATGGGGAATCAATGAGTAAGACAGGGCTTAGTGACTGAACAGCAATAACATTTTGAGCTGTTTGGCTTAGATGGATAGAAACAATTCTTCTTTTACTTCAGAAAAATGTTAACAGGTCTATTTATTTAACAAAAGGATGATTGTGAGCATAGTATGTAGGTGGGAAAGGTTTAAGTAGAAATGAGTTAAAATGTTATAATATACAAAAACATAGTTATGTGGGTTTGGGAAGTGACTATTGGTGTTGAAAGGGGTGAGAAAAAGCTAAAAAGAGAATGGTACCAGAAATGTGATGAGGAACCAGTGTTCATGAAACTTGATACTGAATTGAGAGCTTTTTATGTTGCTATGCAATATTAAATTTTCTCTTTTTCCATTTATATTCCACGATTACTCTCAGAGGCACATGCTAGCTAAATCTTATCCATGTCTTTATCTTCCTGGAAACACATGGTAACTACATTTCCACTCTTCCTTGACCTTAAGATGGAAGCTGTCACTGTTCTGCTGTGTGGGTGGAAGTGAAATATGCCCTTCTTATCTTAGGAGTAAAGTATTTCATGTTTCCTCCATATTTGCCTTGTGTTTTTTTTTTTTTGGACAGTTGGATGAAGATGATAACATTACACACACACATACACATATAAATGTGAAAGTGAAAGTCTCTCAGTCATGTCTGACTCTTTGCGACCTCATGGAAGATCCAGTCCATGGAATTTTCCAGGCCAGGATACTGGAGTGGAAGCCTTTCCCTTCTGTAGGGGATCTTCCCAACCCAGGGGTTGAATTTAGGTCTCCCGAATTGCAGGCAGATTTTTTACCAGCTGAACCAAAAGGGAAGCCTAAGAATACTGGAGTGAATAGCCTATCCGTTCTCCAGCAGATCTTCATGACCCAGGAATTGAACCAGGGTCTCCTGCATTGCAGGCGGATTCTTTACCAACTGAATTGTCAGGGAAGCCCACATACACATACATATGTATAAAATACACATATATAACATATATATAGTGTTTATACACTATAGTGAATATATAAATGCATGTATGTATTATATATACACATATATGTACACATGCACGCGCATGCATGTGTGCGCACACACACACACACACACACACACACACACACACATATATATATATACAATATTTAGAGGTGAAGAATCTTTCTGACAATGTGGGAAATGGGGGCTTGATCCCTGGGTTGGGGAGACCCCTTGGAAAAAGAACTGGCAACCCACTCCAATTGTCTTGCCTTTACATTCCATGGACAGAAGAACCTGGTAGGCTACAGTCCATGTGGTCACAAAAGAGTAAGGCATGACATAGCAACTAAACAACAACAGGAATTATGTACATATGTGTTTATTTATATATCTTATATATAAAATTTGTGGTGAGATGATAAGCTTCTTCTGGAGAATATTTTAAAGAAGCAAATGGCTAAGCCACATACTCAGAAAATCTTGTTTAAGTGGTCAAGAAAAACAGCAGGGTAAATTCTAATGTGTAATAAGATAAAATTTTGAGCCTGGGGATGGTATGTTATACTGTGGTATAAGTAGGACCTGAGGAAAATTTATATAAATTTGAGAGATAACTATCCTCAAAAGAGGTCATTACAGAAGAAGGACTATTTCTACTGAGAAGGAAAATGCCTTAAATTTTTCCATTTAACATATTCAGCTATCTCCATTAAGTCTCTTAATTCCTCACTATTCTAAACAACATCCGAACTTTCAGTTAAAAGCTCTAGACTTGCTGTAAATATATCTTATATTTTAGTACCACTCAAGTTCTGATTCTACACCTGGTATTAAGCTATACAAACTGTGTTATCTCAAAAAGAAACCCAGTCATTCTCTGACCTATTCTTTTATCTAACAATTTAATTAAGTAAATAATTTTTGTTAAGCTCTCCATTAAATTTAGAAACAGCAAACTCATATCAGTTTTTCAAAATGTCATTGTAACTGACACTCAAAGTTTTACTTTCAGTAGGCATTTTATTCAAAGTACCCATGTTAAATAGTTTAAAACTTGTTTCATCATTGTATACTAGAGATTACCAGGGTTTCTTCCAACCAGGTCCCTATTACCTTCAAACTCTAAAACTCTTAATCAGAAAAACACTTTAAAATCTCATTTCCTTTTAGCTTACTTTTTCCCACAACCATTTCTTTAATCGATTACTATATAGGTCACCGTTGTTAGTTCCAGACAACAGAATTCCTTCAAGATAGATTTTTAAAGAAAATAATAGGTAGGGTCCAGAATTTATAGGAGTGGCTTAAAATTTATTAACATTAGACAATATAAAATAAGAAAAGAATAAATGTTCAAATGTGGGGCCCTAAATGGGAAACCTTAAAAAGAAAGGGGCTAGCTTTGTGGTTGGAAACTAAGATGGTGCCTGGCGGAAGAGATGGGGGCGTGGTCTATATTGTTTGTCAAGGTTTTTGATTGGCTCTCTTGATTTCCATGCACGTAAACAGCACGTGATCTCCATAGACTCCTATTATAATGAAGGCACATGACAATTTGACCTTTAATGTGATTGGTGCAACTATGGAAAGTCCCTCCTAAAACCCCCCTGTTTGCCTATATAAGCTGGGAGTTTGCGGCAATAAAGTGGAACTGCTCAGACAGAACCCCTGTTGTGTCTGATTGTCTCTCGCTCGCCAGGGGGCTGGGTTGGCAGACAGCAGGCTCACCTCTCCTCAGGACCCCTCGGCTTTGCTGAGAGAAGTTCCACTGCCTCTCTCTTTCTGCGGAGTGTCCCTCACATTCAAACATATATAGGATTGGTCCTGTTAGTCAAGAAAAGAATTTGGCATCCTCTTGAAAGGTTATGAAAATCATTCATTTGTGTCAGACTCTTTGCGAGGTCATGGACTATATAGTCCATGGAATCCTCCAGGCCAGAATACTGGAGTGAGTAACCTTTCTCTTCTCCAGAGGATCTTCTCAACTGAAGGATTGAACCCAGGTCTCCCACACTGCAGGCAGATTCTTTACCAGCTGAGCCACAAGGGAACCCCTACAGTATCTTCCTTTAAAATATACCTTGAATGGTATCTCCCCATATATACTGACATCTATCACCACATCTTTACACCTAGAGACATCCTTAGGAATTGATGGTGAATCATGTTTCATTGACATTCTATACTTTCTTGTACTTGAATAGAAATATTTCTATATCTTTTAACTGAAGTTTAGCTTTTTATTGTTTTGAATGTAAAGTGCAAGCTACAGTAGTATTAGCACAGCATTTGACTACCAAACAGGTCAACGGCACAAAAATAATTAAGAACCGCTGCCTTAAAAGAGTTAAATATTTCTACTTCAAACCCTGATTTCCCTGAGTGAAGGCTCAAAGCTTGCTCCCTTTTGTGACTGTTCGTGGAACCCAGATCACAGGAGTAAAAAATAACGAAGTAAAAACTATAAGTGGATCTAGGATATATATAAAGCATTCTAGTATTCATAATATGAGAAGGTCTTTAGGAATTGAAGTAGGTATGGGGTAAGCAAATTACTGTATACTAAAATAGCGTAAATTATCATTTACCCTTTATAATCACAAGCTAGAATCAAGATTCCCAGAGAAACATGACAGCCTCAGATATGCTGATGAACCATTCTAATGGCAGAAAGTGAAAAGGAGCTAAACAGCCTCTTGATGTCAGTGAGAAAAGAGAGTAAAGAAGCTGACTTAAAGCTCAACATTCAAAAAATGAAGATCATGGCATCCATTCCATCACTTCATGACAAATAGATATGAAAACAGTGACAGACATTATTTTGGGGGATACAAAATCTCAGTAAATGGTGACTGCAGCCATGAAATTGAAAGATGCTTGCTCCTTGGAAGAAAAGCTATGACCAACCTAGACAACATATTAAAAAGCAGATACATTGTGTGTTGTTGTTGTTGTTGTTTGCACAAGAATGTTATTTTATTTTATTTTATTTTTAATACTTTATTCTACATTACAATACTGTATTTGTTTTGCCATACATTGACATGAATCAGCCACAGGTGTACACGATCTCCCAATGCCAAAGCCCCCTCCCACCTTCCACCCCATATCATCTCCCTGGATCATCTCCTGCACCAGCCCCAAGCATCTTGTATCCTGTATTGAACATAGACTGGCGCTTCATTTCTTACATGATAGTATACATGTTTCAATGCCATTCTCCCAAAGCATCCCACCCTTTCTGTCTCCCTCTGTGTCTCTTTTGTTGTCTCACATAGAGGGTCATCATTACTATCTTTCTAAATTCCATATATATGTGTCAGTATACTGTATTGGTGTTTTCCTTTCTGGCTTACTTCACTCTATATAATCGGCTCCAGTTTCATCCATCTCATTAGAACTGATTCAAATTTATTCTTTTTAAGTGCTGAGTAATACTCCATTGTGTATATGTACCACAGCTTTCTTATCCATTCATCTGCTGATGGACATCTAGGTTGTTTCCATACCCTGGCTATTATAAACAGTGCTGCGATGAACATTGGGGTACATGTGTCTCTTTCAATTCTGGTTTCCTCAGTGTGTATGCCCAGCAGGGGATTGCTGGGTCATAAGGCAGTTTTATTTGCAGTTTTTAAAGAAATCTCCACACTGTTTTCCATAATGGCTGTACTAGTTTGCATTCCCACCAGCAGTGTAAGAGGGTTCCCTTTTCTCCACACCCTCTCCAGCATTTATTGCTTGTAGACTTTTGGATCGCAGCCATTCTGACTGGTGTGAAATGATACCTCATTGTGGTCTTGATTTGCATTTCTCTGATAATGAGTGATGTTGAGCATCTTTTCATGTGTTTGTTAGCCATCCGTATGTCTTCTTTGGAGAAATGCCTATTTAGTTCTTTGGCCCATTTTTTTATTGGATCATTTATTTTTCTGGAGTTGAGCTGCATAAGTTGCTTATATATCTTTGAGATTAGTTGTTTGTCAGTTGTTTCATTTGCTATTGTTTTCTCCCATTCAGAAGGCTGTCTTTTCACCTTGCTTATAGTTTCCTTTGTTGTGCAGAAGCTTTTAATTTTAATTAGATCCCATTTGTTTATTTTTGCTTTTATTTCCATTATACTGGGAGGTGGATCATAGAGGATCCTGCTGTGATTTATGGAACTGGAGGAATCAACTTGCCTGACTTCAGGCTCTACTACAAAGCCACAGTCATTAAGACAGTATGGTACTGGCACAAAGACAGAAATATAGATCAATGGAACAAAATAGAAAGCCCTGAGATAAACCCACACACCTATGGACATCTTATCTTTGACAAAGGAGGCAAGAATAAACAATGGAGTAAAGACAGTCTCTTTAACAGGTGGTGCTGGGAAAACTGGTCACTCACTTGTAAAAGAATGAAACTAGACCTCTTTCTAACACCACACACAAAAATAAACTCAAAATGGATTAAAGATCTAAATGTAAGACCAGAAACTATAAAACTCCTAAAAGCAGATGCATTGTTTTGTCAACAATCTGTCTAGTAAAAGCTATGATTTTTTTTCCATTAGTCCTGTATGGATGTGAGAGTTGGGCCATAAAGAAGTGGAGTACTAGAGAACAGATGCTTTGTCACTGTGGGACTTAAAGTCTCTTGGGCTGCAAAGACATCAAAGTAGTCAGTCCTAAAGGTAATCAACCCTGAATATTTAGAAAGTGATGCTAAGACTGAAGCTCCAATATACTAGCCACCTAATGAGAAGAGCTGACTCATTGTAAAAGACCCTGATGCTATGAAAGATTGAAGGCAACAGAAGGGGCAGCAGAGAATGAGGTGATTGGAGGATCACCAGCTCAATGTACATGAGTTTGAGCAAATTCTGGGAGATAGTGAAGACAGGAAAGCCTGGGATGCTGTAGTTCATGGAGTTGTAGAGTCAGACATGACTTCACGATTGAACAGCATCAGCAAAAACAAAATATTGAAAATGATGACAAAAACTATTTAAATAATTTACGTACACTTCATAGCTATATAAGTTAAAACTTTTTTAATGGAAAGCAACAGAAACTAAGAAAAATTTAATAAAAATGGATTTATTGGAAAGATAATCAGGAAGCTCTCTAATTGAAGGAAGTGATAAAAAACTCTGAAGAATAGAAAAGGCATTCTTATTACACTTGATGGTTCTCTTATTTTTGCATAAAAAATGTTTTAACAGTATGAAATTCTTAGGCATTCTGGTGTCTTTGAGTCCTCAGGTTCTGAGGGAGTTTCCCAAGTAATCACCACAGACAGGAAGGGAGAAATGTAGCCTGGTTCTTTTCAGATGATGCTGAAAGTTCTCTCCAGTTGCTCTCTTCTGACACTACATCTGCAGGTGTGAGAAGGGCTGCCTCATTACTGGTGGGTAGAGATGGACGTCCAATCTTCCAACGTGGTCTCTCTTCACATGCTAGGTTGTAGGGAGGGGGCTTTTTACCATTTGGAGAAGATGAAATTTTCACAACTCCTTGCTCAGCTTATTTATTAATTTTTGACATTTCCCTTGCAAATGTTCTGCTGTACCTCTTTGTAACCTCTCCAATTGTTGTGTTTTAGACTTCCCACTAAGGTTTTTCCTGGTTTAGACAAAGATAAGGCCACATTTCTATGTGGTGTTGGCTGCAGCAGACTAGATATTGTCTAAAAGTTTTCCATCCTCTGAGGCTACTCTTTTACTGTCTCTTGATTATATAGAATGTGAGTTGTTTTTCTACTTCATTGGCATTTTTAAATTACCAATTTCTCTATTGTCTGGTCCAGAGTATTTGAAGCAAAAAGAAAACCCTGGAGACTCACCATTGTAATTTTCTTAGGTATCAACGGACCTAGTTGCTCTGCCTTATTCTCCCTTCCTTTCAGAATATTCTTTTATTTGTTTTATACATAATAGCTAGGGATTTTAGTTGTATTTAGCAGGAGAAATAGAAAAAAAAATGTTTTCCATCTTCCCAGAAACAGAAGTAATTTATATTTCTGTCTTTATATATGCCACCCTAGCTTCAAAGATATGTGAGAATTTTTATTTAATTTTTTAATATTTACTAAGCCCATATTGAAAGGTATACTAGTCCATACTTTTTGTTTACCAGCACACTTAAGCCTTCCAGCTGAAAGTGAACATCTTGGCCTGGTCATTTTGCTTAAAAGTTGCATCTCTTATAGTAAGAAGGAAGGAAGAGTTGCTTGGAAACCAAATACAAGAAAAGACACCAAGGTTTCACGTTTGACTGGTGCCATAATTGGGTCATAAACTTCCTTATTCTTGACTGATAACTCAACTATAGACTAAAGTCTCCTACTTTTCACAGAGCATATCTTCTCATGTAACTTACATCCTTTGTTTAATTTCCTTTGCAATTCATAATGGTATCACCTTCTAAGACAAAGTTGAAAAATCTTATCCATGCATATCATCACTAAGTTGATTTATATTAAAGTGGATATCTTAACTCCATTGCTTAAAAATGTTTGTCTCAATTTTAAAAATTGAAGAGAAATAGAGAGAACATTTGAATATTTGGAAAATCACCTTGAGTTTCACCAATGATGATAACTCCCACTTACAGTTACTTCTAGTGTATGTCTCTGGTATTACACAGTATTATTTGTAATAAAAACTGAATGTTTAATACACACATTACTTTTCTTCATGGTTATTTTCTGAATTTAATTATACATCCAAATTCTTTCTTACTTTTTCTTGATAATTGTGCCTAAACTGACTTTATTTCCTTAAACATTCAATGATATAATTCACATATGCCCTTAATTGTGTACTAAATATATCAACTATTACATTGTATTCAAAGATAAAGGCAAAGAGTGATTATTTCCTTCAAGTAAGGTAGCACTACTTTGATTATATATTTTATTACCACAAGACACAAGCATACATATGTGAAATGAAATAATTAGTAGACTAACTTGCCATAAAAGACATATATGTGTGTGTATATATATATATATGTTTGTGTGCACATATATGTATATCTATATCTATCTATCATACATACATAATATTTTGCATATATGTCTGTTTCCAAGATAAATATGTATTCCTATCTATGTATACATATACATATGTAATGTTCTTGAATATTATAGATAATGCATGTGATGAATGAAATAAATACTAAGACATACATATAGATATTGATATATATATATATATAAATATCTATATATTGTATATACACACACATATGTGAAAGAAAATAAACAAAATATATATTGTATGTATGTGTGTGTATATATATATATGTGTGTGTGTGTGTGTGTGTGTATATATATATATATATATATATATATATATATGCTTCCTAGGATGGATCAGTGGTGAATCCAGCTGCCAATGCAGGAGACATAGAAGATGAAGGTTTGATTCCTAAGCCTGGAATATTCTCTGGTAGAGGAAATGGCAACTCACCCCAGTATTAATGCCTGGAAAATTCCGTGGACAGAGGAGCATGGTGAGTTGCAGTCCATGCGGTTGCAAAGAGTCGGGAAAAACTCAGCATTCACACATGCATGCACTTCCAAGGAAGAAAATGGAGATTACATCTTAGGTTCATTGGAGAAAAAAAAACGTTAAGAACACAGAAAAAAAAATTTTCTCCAACCTATAACAACTTGTTTTCCAGCATGTTGGCTTTTCAACATTATAGAAACAGCATGACTCTCACAGTTACGTCTTTATACCAGCATTCCAAGCTGAAAGGAAGCAAGGAGACAGAAAACATGAGGTCTGATTTTATCAATTAAAAATAATTCCCCTGTATGCTCTGGAAGCATTTTCCCCTTATATCCGAAATTTGCATTTGCTTTTGAGAATATTTAAATCTTGGATGAAAAGTTATGACCAACATAGATAGTATATTCAAAAGCAGAGACATTACTTTGCCAACTAAGGTCCATCTAGTCAAGGCTATGGTTTTTCCAGTGGTCATGTATGGATGTGAGAGCTGGACTGTGAAGAAAGCTGAGTGCCGAAGAATTGTGATGTTGGAGAAGAACTGTGATGTTGGAGAAGACTCTTGAGAGTCCCTTGGACTGCAAGGAGATCCAACCTGTCCATTCTGAAGGAGATCAACCCTGGGATTTCTTTGGAAAGAATGATGCTAAAGCTAAAACTCCAGTACTTTGGCCACCTCGTGAGAAGAGTTGACTGATTGGAAAAGACTCTGATGCTGGGAGGAATTAGGGGCAGGAGGAGAAGGGGACGGCAGAGGATGAGATGGCTGGATGGCATCACTGACTCGATGGATGTGAATCTGAGTGAACTCCGGGAGATGGTGATGGACAGGGAGGCCTGGCGTGCTGCAATTCATGGGGTCACAAAGAGTCGGACATGACTGAATGACTGAACTCAACTGTACTGGATGAATAAATATGTCATTTTGAACATAGACATTTTAACCAGTAAGTAAATAGTTGTTAGACATAAGCAGATTTCATAAGGTATATTACTTAAAAGGTAAGTCGATGAAGTGTTAATAAGCCAATGAAGTGTTTGGAGAACCAAGAGATACTTAATCTTTATGAGGTACTGGCATAATAAATATTTATGATATACTAAATATACATGTGGGGCTTCCCTGGTGGCTTAGTGGTAAAGAATCCACTTGCCAATGCAGAAGATGTGGGTTCAATCCATGAGTCAAGAAGATAGCCTGGAAAAGGAAATGGCAACCCACTTTAGTATTTTTGGCTGGGAAATCCCATGGACAAAGGAACCTGCCCCATTCTGCAGTGCATGAGGTTGCAAAGAGTCAGACTGAGAACACACACACAAATACACATGAGGCCTGATATACATAAGTGTCTCAAAATATTCCAGCAGTAAATATTTATGAAGTCTTATTCGGCCACCCTAGATAGCATATTAAAATGCAGAGAAATTATTTCGCCAACAAAGGTCCATCTAGTCAAGGGTATAGTTTTTCGAATGGTCATGTATGAATGTGAGAGTTGGACTGTGAAGAAAGCTGAGCACTAAAGAACTGATCCTTTTGAACTGTGATGTTGGACAAGACTCTTGAGAGTCCCTTAGACTGCAAGGAGATTCAATCAGTCCATCCTAAAGGAGATCAGTCCTGGGTGTTCATTGGGAGGACTGATGCTAAAGCTAAAACTCCAATACTTTGGCCACCTCTTGCGAAGAATTGACATTGGAAAAGACCCTGATTCTGGGAGGGATTGGGGGCAGGAGAAGGGAACGACAGAGGATGAGATGGCTGGATGGCATCACTGACTCAATGGACATGAGTTTGGGTAAACTCAGGGAGTTGGTGATGGACAGGAAGGCCTGGAGTGGTGCGATTCATGGGGTCACAAAGAGTCAGACATGACTGAGTGACTGAACTGAACTGATTGGGTCACCTACTGGTAAAACCCATTATAACCCTATGAGTTCTCTGCTGCTGCTGCTGCTGCTGCTGCTGCTGCTGCTAAGTCGCTTCAGTCGTGTCCGACTCTGTGCAACCCCATAGATGGCAGCCCATGAGGCTCCCTCGTCCCTGGGATTCTCCAGGCAAGAACACTGAAATGGGTTGTCATTTCCTTCTCCAATGCATGAAAGTGGAAATTGAAAGTGAAGTCACTCAGTCATGTCTGACTCTCAGCAACCCCGTGGACTGCAGCCTATCAGACTCCTCCATCCATGGGGTTTTCCAGGCAAGAGTGCTGGAGTGGGATGAGTTCTCTGCTAAAGGGACACAAATACATGCCATGGCTACTCATCAGAATTTTTGAGAAGCTGCTACTTTGGCAATATATACTTTTTCTTGCAGCTCTCTAGTAGAGCAAATGTCTTTGGCCCAGGGCATCTGTCATTTGGCTCAGTTGTTAAGAGTCTCCATTCTGGTCCTCATACCTACCAGTAGGGCATTTGATAAGACAAAGAAACAACATACACAAACACTGCATACCCAGGATTCAGAAAATGAGATGCTTCCATATTGCTTGCATCCTATCCTAAATGTGTTAATCAATATCACCTCTCTCCCTTGCATTTCACTTACTTTTGATAAGCCCTGTGATTGGATCATTTTAATTTGGTTTGTGAACTTTATGGCCCATGCCCCCTGGGATAGCATGCTTGTAGTGTTTGTGGAGGCTACCATTGCATCAAGGTTATTTTCCAACAGTACAACATGTAACTGGACATAGATGGGTACCAGAGCTATTCCAAGTGGAAAGGGAAATTGGGAAAATAATGATCTTTCAAAGAAAACCGATTTGATAAGACTGGCTTGTATTTTGTCAAGGCATAAACCACAATTATTCACAATATTACAACTGGGGTGTTTTTAGCAAGAAATTAAAGAATGAAGTGAATGCTGGTCAATTTTAGTATCTGACATAGAATTATGCTCTTTTTTTACAAATTTGTGCTTCATTTTATAATTAACATGCTTTTCTTTGTATGTAGAGCTTAGAAATCAAGAGAGGTTTTCTTATAGGTTTCTTTCACTCCATATGGAGCAAAACAAAAATTAAATCTTTATCTCATGCATTGGCAGATGTAATACAAGCATGAGACATATAAATAGCTGAAGTCACACAATAGTTTTTGCCAAATTACAACAAAAACAACTGTTAATTTTGAGTCAGCTCTATTACTTTACATTATGTTTTATTCATTTTTTTCATAGAAAGTAATTTCCTAAAATTTTAACACTTGTGGTTAAGAAAATTTCCTGAACTGAAATATAATACCATTATTCTTCTTGAATGAGGTAGAGGTGGTACAGAACAAATAGAAGAGACAAGACACGCTCTGTGCCTCTGTCAGTTCAGTTCAGTTCAGTCGATCAGTCGTGTCCAACTCTTTGCGACCCCATGAACTGCAGCACGCCAGGCCTCCCTGTCCATCACCAACTCCCGGAGTTCACTCAGATTCACATCCATTGAGTCAGTGATGCCATGCAGCCATCTCATCCTCTGCCGTCCCCTTCTGCTCCCGCCCCTAATCCCTCCCAGCTTCAGAGTCTTTTCCAGTGAGTCAACTCTTGGCATGAGGTGGCCAAAGTACTGGAGTTTCAGCTTTAGCATCACTCCTTCCAAAGAAATCCCAGGGCTGATCTCCATCATAATGGACTGATTGGATTTCCTTGCAGTCCAAGGGACTCTCAAGAGTCTTCTCCAACACCACAGTTCAAAAGTACCAGTTCTTCAGTGGTTAGCCTTCTTCACGAATTTTCTAATTTCACAAAAGTTAGAAATTTTGAAAGAAAACATATAAAACTATATTTATGTAGGAAATGCCTGATTTTTGTGTAATGTCCAAAGATTAAAATAAGCATAAATATAGCTTACAGCCTTATTTCTAGAATAAACATAAGACAATATACATAAAATGCCTAGTATAAACATGCCTCATTTTGGGGAGTAAAGAATGAGTAGTTATTATCTTTTTAATAACTTTTGGACATTAATGAATTTCAATGTCAACAGAAAATTTTAATTTGGACTTAAATACAGGTTTATTCTAGAATGAGAATCTTAAAGATTCCTGGATTTCTTTTATAGCACGTTTATTAGTCATTTACAAAAATTCACTTTAACATTCCTTTCAAGTAAGCTACCCTGATGTACTTAACATACTATTAATTTGCAAAGCTGATGAGCAAGAGAAAATGAATTGGGTAGTAAAATTGTAAAAGAAGTGTGTGGACATTTAGTAATTGTGCTAAGAAATTAAGGCAATTATAGAAAAAATTCAGGCTAAATGTGATTGAAGAGGATTTTTTTAAGCATTTATTATTCAGATGACTCATCTGAAATGGATAACTGCTCTGACTGATTATTGCTCAAGACTATTTAATTTATTTAAATGACTTAATCACTGAAAACTTCATGTTGAAGTTTGGATTTCAGGTAATTATTGAAGGAGAAAAAAAGTTGCTTGGCAGTAGACCTCAGTCTGAAATTAGAAATAAAATGAGAACAATATAACATGCGCCATAAAATTTCTCTCAAGGTTAATGATAATTCACTTTTGAGAACTATATATTCAGACATTGCTGGCTCTTTACAAGACTGAATTAAGTGAAATTTGTCTTTAAGGCATGCAATCATTACTTATTACCCTTTGTTTTACTCTGGGAATCCTCACACTCTTGTTCTCAGCCCCCTCCAATTTATGCTACTGGTGACTGCCTTCAGTGATGAGTATGTATACACCAATCACTGCAGTCTCCAAGAATATTTTCATTTTTAAGCTTAAACTCCAATAGTGGCATGAAAATCTATATTTTCATGAATTGCATTTCAAGGAAAGAAAGGAAAATTTTTATTTGGTTTTAATTCAATTTGTTTTTCAAGAGGAAGAAGAAAGAAAAGGAAAATGGAGGTAACTTCCAGAGCTTTGAAAAAGCTTTTAGAGAGGGTAATCATATGGCCTGGTTTTATCAGAACAGTCCTAGTTTACATTAGTTTTTCTGGCATAATTATTAATTGAGTTCCATTTAACCTTTAAAAAATGGCATGAATTGGAGGATAATTATAGAAACATCTACTTATGTCTGAAATTAATGGATCACATTTCACTTACATGTTTTTAAATGTTTTATAAATAAGTAGTACATAAATTTGTAAATTTAATGTCCCAATTAACATATAATACATATTCCTTCCAGTCTTGTTTATGGGAAAACTTCCTTCCCTCTGACATTTGTTCCAAAAGAGCAAGACTTCTATAAGAAAACCTCTCCTGATGTCTCAACTCTGCAAAGAAAAGTGAATCACTCAATTTGTAGGAGTTTTCCATTGGTTTATATTTTTATATGTGCAGGCTTAATTTCATGTAAAGTATGGCACTATATACATAATATAGAGATAAGATAAAAATTAGAACTACAATAGCAAAAATTAAATCACATTTCATTTTAATATAATAAATGTTTGTTTTCTATTAAAGGAAATTATGAAGTATTTTAGGAAATTCTTTGATAGCTCCTTGTAACTGGCAGTTTAACAATCTTATCTTTGTCTGTTGTGTCTCCACAATCTCAACATGAATGTTTCAGGATTACTTCAAGAATAAAAGAAAATATGGAATACTATGAGAGGTCTTTTTATTATTTCACTTCTCACTTTCACCCATAAGCCACTTGCTAAAAAGAGCCACAATTTTGATCATAAAATATATCTTTATCTTATTACCATTAAAGAAAATATTCATCATATATCCACAAAAATTTCAACCCATCACTACATCCAACTCAAAAGCCTTGAATATCTGGTGATACATAGCAATCTTTATAGCGAGTCAGATGTGACTCCTGTACATTATCAGCCTGAGTTCACCAAGTTCTTGTTCAGTCATGTCCAGCTCTTTGCACCTTCATGGACTTCAGCATTCTGGGCTTCCCTGTCCATCACCATCACCCAGAGTTTGCTCAAACTCATGTCCATCAAGTCAGTGATGCCATTCAATCATCTCATCCTCTGTTATCCCCTTTTCCTCCTGCCCTCAATCTTTCCCAGCATTGGAGTCTTTTCCAGTGAGTCAACTCTTTACATCAAGTGGCCAAAGTATAGGAGCTTCAGCCTCAGCATCAATCCTTTCAATGAATATTCAGGACTGATTTCCTTTAGGATTGACATTGAATTGATCTCCTTGCAGTCCCAGGAACTCTCAAGTGTCTTCTCCAACACCACAGTTCAGAAGCATCAATTCTTCAGTGTTCAGATATCTTTATGGTCCAACTCTCACATCCATTCATGACTGCTGGGAAAAACAAATCTTTGACTATAATGGCATTTGTCAGCAAAGTAATGTCTCTGTTTTTAATATGATGTCTAGGTTGTTTAAACTTTTTCTTCCTAGGAGCAAATTTCTTTTAATTTCATGGCTGCAGTTGCCAGCTGCAGTGATTTTGGGGCCCAAGAAAATAAAGTCTGTCACTATTCCCATTGTTTTCCCATCTATTTGCCATGAAGTGATGGGACTGGATGCTGTGATCTTAGTTTTTGAATGCTTAGTTTTAAGCCATTTTTTTCACTCTCCTCTTTCACTTTCATCAAGAGGCTCTTTAGTTCCTCTTTGTTTTCTGCCATAAGGGTGGTGTCAACTGTGCATCTGAGGTTATTTATACTTTTCCTGGCTTCACCAAGTATTCAGTGGCAAAACAAAGGTGAAATAATTGCAATTAACACTTCTACTGAAAAAGGGAAGTCAAAATACTCCCGTCCTTAAAGATCAGAACAGAAATAAGTGAAAAAGAAATGAAGGAGACAATAGTAGAGACAAAAAACAAAACAAAACTAAACTAAACTAAACTAAAAGCTGGTCCTTTGATAAGATTTTTAAAAATGACAATTTTGCAGACTCATCAAGAAAAAAATGGTGACTCAAATCAATAAATGAAAAAGAGAAGATACAACAGACAATGCAGAAATGCAAAGGTTCATAAGAGACTACTAAAAGCAACTATATGCCAGTAAAATGGACAGATTTAAAGAAATGGACAAAATCTTAGAAAAGTATAATTTTTCAAAACTGAACCAGGAAGTAATAGAAAATGTGAACAGATCAATCACAAGCTCAGAAATCAAATCTGTAATAAAAAGTTTTCCAGCCAACAAAAGCCCAGGACCAGATGGCTTCACAGGTGAATTCTACCATGGCTTAAAGAAGCATTGACACTTATTCTGCACCATCTCTTCCAGAGAATTGCAGAGGAAGGAAAACTCCCACATTCTGTGAGACCACAAACACCCTGATACCAAAATCAGACAAAAATGTCACAATAAAATTACAAGCCAATATCACTGATGAAAATAGATGTAGAAATCCTCAACAAAGTTCTAGCAAATACAATCAACAATACATTAAAATGATCATACATCATGATCAAGTTGGCTTATTTCAGCAATGCAAGAGTTCTTCCATACATGCAAAATAATCAGTATGATACATCATATTAGCAAACTAAAAGTTTAAAACTTTATAATCACTTCAATAGATGCAGAGAAAGCTTTTGACAAACTTTAACACCCATTTATGGTAAAAACGCTCCAGAAGAAACATACCTAAACATAATAAAGGCCATATATGAAAAACTCACAGCAAATGTTTGTCAACAGTGAAAACTTTAAACAATTTCCTCTAAATCAGGAACAAGACAAGAGTGTCCATTTATGTTCAACATAGGTTTGGAAGTGCTAGCCACAGCAATCAGAGAAGAAAAAGAAATAAAAGGAATACATGTTGGAAAAGAAGTAAAGCTCTCACTGTTTGCATATGACATAAATTTATACATTGAAAACCCTAAAGATGTCACCTAAAATTAGTAGAGTTAATCGCCAAATATAGTAAAGCTATAGGACATAAAATTCATATACAGAAATCCCTTGCATTCCTATACATTAACAATGAATTATCAGAAAGAGAAATTAAAGAAACAATTCCACTCATCATTGAAAGAAGAAAAGAATAAAATCCCTACAAATAAACCTATCTAATGAAATAAAATACCTATGTGAAGAAAATTATAAGACACTGGTAAAGAAAATCAAAGATGATACAAACAGATGGAGAGATATACCATGTTCTTAAGTTAAGTTGCTCGCTGAGTCATGTCCGTCTCTTTGCAACGCTGTGGACTGTAGCCCACCAGACTCCTCCGTCCATGGGATTCTCCAAGCAAGAATACTGGAGTGGGTTGCCATTTCCTTCTCCAGGGGATCTTCCTGACCCAGGGATTGAACCCAGGTCTCCCACATTGCAGGCGGATGCTTTAACCTCTGAACCACCAGGGAAGCTGGAAAAATTAATAATGTGAAAATGATTATTCTATCCAAAGCAGTATACAGATTCAATGCAATTCTTATCAAACTACCAATTATATTTTCACAGAAGTAGAGTAAAAACAAACCATAATATGATTTGTTTGGAAATACTAGTGTTCTCAATAACCAAAGCAATCTTGAGGAAGGAAAACGGAGCTGGAGGGATCAACTTTCCTGACTTTAGATTATACTACAAAGCTACAGTTATCAAGACAGTATTGTACTGGTACAAAATATAGGCCAACAGAGTAAGATAGAAAGTACAGAGATAACCCACACACCTGTGAGCACCTTGTCATTGACAAAGGAAGAAAGAATATACAATGGAGAAAAGACAGCCTCTTTGATAAGTGGCACTGGGAAAACTGGACAGCTACATGCAAAAGAATGAAATCAGACACCTCCTTCAGTTTAGTCACTCAGTCATGGCTGACTCTCTGTGAAACCATGGACTGCAGCACGCCAGGCCTCCCTGTCCATCACCAACTACTGGAGTTTACTCAAATTCATGTCCATTGAGTCGATGATGCCATTCAACCATCTCATCCTGTGTAGTCCCCTTCTCCTCCTGCCTTCAATCTTTCCCATCATCAGAGTCTTTTCAAATGAGTCAGTTCTTCACATCAGGTGGGCCAAAGCATTGGAGTTTCAGCTTCAGCATCAGTCCTGACTGATTTCCTTTAGCATGGACTGGTTGTATCTCCTTGCTGTCCAAGGGTCTCTCAAGAAATTTCTCCAACACCACAGTTCAAAAGCATCAATTATTTAGCACTCAGCTTTCATTATATTTCAACTCTCACATCCATACATGACCACTGGAAAAACCATAGTCTTGACTAGATGGACCTTTGTTGGCAAAGTAATGTCTCTGCTTTTTAATATGCTGTCTAGGTTGGTCATAACTTTCCTTCCAAGGAGTAGCGTCTTTTAATTTCAAGACTGCAGTCACCATGTGCAGTGATTTTGGAGCACAAAAATGTAATATCTGTCATTGTTTCCACTGTTTCCCCATCTATTTGCCATGAAGTGATGGGACCTGATGTAATAATATTAGTTTCCTAAACACTGAGTTTTAAGCCAACGTTTTCACTCTTTTTCACTTTCATCAAGAGGCTCTATAGTGCTTCTTTGCTTTCTGCCATAAGAGTGGTGTCATCTGCATATCTGAGGTTATCGATATTGATAGAACACCATAGTCAAACAGACACACACACACACACACACACAAACTCAAAATGAATTAAAGACTTAACAGGAAGGCCAGAAACCATAAAATTCTTACAGGAAAACATAGACTGTACACTTGTTGCCATAAACAACAGCAAGGTCCTTTATGATTCACCTTCTAGAGTAATGGAAATAAAAACAAAAATAAACAAATGAGACCTAATTAAACTTACAAGTTTTTCCACAGCAAAAGGAGCTATAAACAAGATGAAAAGACCAACCTCAGAATGGAAGAAAATAATAACAAACTGAGAAGAACGCCTACACAGACATTTCTCCAAAGAAGTTATACAGATAGCTAATAAAGACAAGAGTACTAGAGTGGGTTGCTATTGCCTTCTCCAAATAAGCACATGAAAAGATGCTCAATGTCACTCATTACTATAGACATTAAAAAAAAATAGGTATCACTTCACCCTGGTCAGATCAGAATGGCCATTTTCTACAAACATTAAATGCTGGAAAGGGTGTGGAGTAAAGTGAACCCTCTTGTTTTGTTCACAGGAATGTAAATTGATATAGGTAGTCAGGAGGACATTATTGCTATTCTTTAAAAATCTAGGAATAAAACTACCATATGACCCAACAATCCCACTACTGTGTATATACCATTAAGAAACCATATTTGAAAACGACCCATGTTCCCCAGTATTCATTGCAGCACTATTTACAATAGCTAGGACATGGAAACAAGCTAGATGTCCAATGACAGATGGAATGGATTAAGAAGTCATGGTACATATATACAATGGAATATTACTCAGCCATAAACAGGAATGCATTTGAGTCAGTCAGTTTTACTGAGGTGGATAAACCTAGAGTCAGTCTATAGACTTGTGGATAAAATGGGAAAAAGAGAGTATAAATAGAGAGTAGCATTGAAATATATAATTACCATATGTGAAATAGATAGCAGATAAGAATTTTCTCTAAGATGCAGGAAGCTCAAACCTGGTGCTCCAACTTAGAGGGCAGGGATGGGGTGGGACATGGAAGAGAGGTTCAAGAGAGAGAGGACAAACGTATGCCTATGGCTGATTCATGTTGCTGTATGGCAGAAAGCAACACAATATTGTAAAGCAATTATTCTCCAACTAAAAATAAAAAATAATAATAATACTTCATGGTCATCGGTCCATAGTGATTTTTTAAAAGATTTAGTTGCTTTATGCTTATTTAGGCAACAATTTTTAAATAAAACACAACAAGAAGTTGCATTGCTCAAAGCAATACACTCTGAATACATTATTGAATTGGATTTATGGATACAGTTGAGTATTTGAGTATACTTATGTCAAAGATACCATGCTAAAATTGTTGCAGTCAGGGTATAGCAATTTTAAAATTCCACTGGGGAAACATTACACAAGGCTTTGATTTGGAGATGCAGTATGTACTTTCATTAATCCCTAATCCTACTCTCAGGAAATACCCCATTGTTCTGTTACATCTGACTTCAGACTCTGAAAGGTTCTTTTCTTGATCTCTGTTGATAACAACTGAGATGAATTTTTAGAAATCTGGCTATATTTGGCTATACAGCTCTCAAAGACTATTTCATATTGGTCTAGATTTCTTGAATTAATTGAGTTATTAAAAGATAATTAGCAGATGAAGTAGAAAAATGGGTAGGTTTTCTGTAAAATATGTTTTAATTATCAAAACATTATCAATACTTCATCAACAAATTTAAAGCCACACTTCCAAATCTATTTATCAGTTAAAAGTTGTCATATTAATCCCTGTTTGTGGATCTCCTATATGTCTTACTTTTCACTTAGTTCTAAATTGAGAATGAAAGAAATATTAATTATTAATTTCCTAAAATCTCATCAGCATTAATTATTTATATTGTGTTCTAAAGATATTAAATTTTACTTGTGTGACTAATAAAAATGGCTTTGTAAGTCATCTAACCTCTGGCTGGTTAGACTACTCTCAAGTAAGCATGTCTGTCTTACTAAGAATCTTTTGACAAGTAGAAATATTTGATTAGGCTCATTATTTTTGCTCCTCACTAAGAGTACTACAAATGTAAAAATATTTTATTCCTATTAATGGAATAATTTTATGCATAAATCTGATTACATATATGTATATATTAAATTTTTGAGGAAATAACTTTGAAGACAAAATTTAAAGACTCTAACATATAAACAGCATATACTATCCTTTTATTATGAATTTTGCTGGTGTTCTAGCATTTCAGTTATTAATACATGATTTCTTTGAGTTCCTTTCTGGATACTTTGCTTAGCTATTAGCATTGCTTTTGCCTAGCTGAATCTTTCTGGGAGATATAAACTAGTTTTTGGTGATACTTTTTGCCCATTTCATTATTCTTAATAATTATGATGCTTTCCTCATCACTGACTCCTTTCCAGTTTATATCATGAGTGAATATTGCTTTTATATTTTAATATTTCTCTCTCAGAAAGAAAATAACTCATCTGTTAGTTAAACTGATACAGCTACCTGTCTCATTCAATTAATTATTTTTTTAAAAATACTTTTCCATAAATGTTTCAAAACCATCAAACTACCATCTACATAAGGTATTTCTTATAGAAATATACAATAATATATTTATAAATCACTTTTTAATTTTAGTCCACATTTGTAAAGTATTTTAATCTTTACTAAGGATGTTTTGAGATATACTACTTGGGGTTTTTCCTTTTAAATATGTTAAGAACTTCTCAGGGAGACAGAAAAGTAACACCCATGTAACTATGTCTTCACACTTAATGCTAAGAGATTTTTGGCAGTATGATAATAGTAATGACTTGCATTTACTCAGTCCTTTTCTAGAGTTATTATGAGGCTATTGAGCTGAGATCTTAAAACAGATTATAAAATTTCATAGTCATAACCACTCAAGGAATTAGGCAATATTTCTCTATTTTATACTAAAATTTCTAACTTTCAAGGAGATTATTTAATTCAAAAAAAGGGAATGCAGCCAAAAGGCAAAGACAGGATTCTATTGCAATTCTTTCTAACTTCAAGCCTATTCCTCTTTTAAACTTATTTTTAAAAATTCATATTGCACCAATCATAGTGCTCAGAACATATTGAGTGCTTAATCAACGTAGATTGGTTTATCAGAACTGAGTAAGTCATATATACCAATAAGTATTATCTTCAAGGGCTTCCCTGGTGGCTCAGATGGTAAAGAATATGCCTGCATTGCAGCAAGAAGATGCCATGGAGAAGGGAATGCCAACCCACTCCAGGTTACAGCCCATGGGACAGCAAAGAGTCAACCACAAGTGGGTGACTAATACATATATATGTGTGATTTTCAACTACAGCAAAGCACTGTATTGACTGACTTGTCTTTTAAGTCATATGAAAAATCAATGACAACTTTGCCAAAATCTTGGATTGAGAGTATATATATATATATATATATATATATATATATATTTCTGTATCCTCTAATGTCCTTTCTATAACAGTCAAGGGAATAATTGCTTTTACAGAGCTGCTGTTCTAAGGCTTTCCTCTCCCTATAGACAGGCATGTACAGATGATTCTCTGCAGGCATGTACAGATGATTGAACATCATTGCAAATCAGGGCAGTTTCCTCAACTGTATAAAGTTACTGCCAGAAACCTTGCAGTCATAGGTACACTTTAAGAGTAGAACTACACATTGTGTCAATACATTTATATGCCCAAATAACTAAGCTTTTCTTTTTCCTTGATCAGTTGTTTTATAATTTCTTTAAAATATATTTTATTTTAAAGCATATTATCAGGAAACTATAAATGTGAAAGGTTGTGTATATGGTTTAAAATACACTTATGTGACTTTTCAATTTCTTGACGAATGTGAGCACAAAATTTGAAATAATACTCATAATAATAATTATATCTTAAAATTGTGCTAAATGTTTGAATGATAAATTGAAGCAATTTTTATAAAATTACATTTTATAAATTCATCTTGAACTTTAAAAATTTCTGAAACAGAATCCTAAACTGACATTATCATTTACATATTTTATCTGTTATTTTTGATCTTCAAAAGAAATGGTGCCATTTGAAAGAAACTTTTCTTCTTCATAAGTAAATATGGTGTGCTAATTAATTGTTAGAATTTGTAGTAGGAGATTGAGAATACAAAATGATAATGTGATATGAAAAAAAAAAACAAATTTTCTATTTAGATGTATTCATTTTACTATTTTTAGTGGAACCAAAAATTGTGAAGTTGCTACACTATGAAGAAATAATGTCACCCTCTAAATTACAATCTGGATGACTATGTATAAAACACAGGCAATAACACTAATATAAACTTCATTCTTCGTGAAAAAAATATCAATATTGGAGCCAAATGAACACCATCAGAAATATACTAATGTATTCCATGAACTATGGTAGAGATATTTCAATTTAAACTTAAAATTTCAGTTTAAAATAGTGTCTATTTAGCTCTTCATCTTTGTCTCTTCATGCTAAATAGTTATCAAGACATAGAAGCAAACAAACAAACCAAAAAATCCCTTAAATTGAAAACTAAGACTAGCCGACAACTCACTGCCATAACATAAAATTTATTTTAGCATTGCACAAATTTGAAAGCAGTTATAAAACATAGACCAAGAAAAGGATTAGACATAACGGAGGTGGGGCACGGCAACACACACCAGTATTTTTGCCTGGAGAATCCCAAGGACAGAGAAGCCTGATAGGCTGCAGTCCATAGGGTCACACAAAATTGGTTAAGACCAAAGTAACTTAGCATTTAACACACAGTTCTCCTTTATCTATGAAACATGTATTTCAAGACCCCTCAGAGTTTGCCTGAATCCTTGAATAGTATACCAAATCTGTAAACACTGTGCTTTTTCTTGTACAGACATTAAGTATGATAAACTTTAACTTAAAATCGGGCACAGTAAGGGATTAAAAACAACAACTGATAATAAAAATAGGATGACTATAACAATATATTCCAATAAAACTTACATGAATGTGGTCTCTCTCAAAATATCTCATTGAACAAATTTAGTGCCCTTTCATCATAACTAAGCACTAAGCATGCAAAAGTTATTGTGGTAGTAACTTTTGTAGTTTGAGATGTGACAGTAAAACTAGCATGACTTTCTTTTTACTTCTATATAATTTCATGAAGAGAAGAGCATTTTTTATTGTAGATCTTAGCCACCTCAGCAAACAGCTTTTTTCTTTTCTTATTAAGTCAAAAACTCTCACATTTTCATCTAAAGGAGTGCCTTAGGGCTTCTCTTTGACAGATTCAAATTGCAAACATCACAATTCTTGTGCTTTGGGACCATTATTAAGTAAAATAAGGGTGACATGAACACAGCATTGAGATACCAGAACAGTTGATCTGACAATCCAGATGGCTACTAAACAACTAATGGACAGGATACATTGGACAAAGGAAGGATTCATACCTGAGATGAAAGGAACCAGTCACCCACAGATTTCAAAAGCCTACTCACAATGGTCTGTGATTTAAAATTTATGAGTTGTTTATTTCTGGAAATTACAGGAACTTTATGGGCAATATGTTGCATAAACGCATCTCTATATCCTTTTGGTTGGCAAAGACTATGCCTGGATATAACTCTCCTCATCTGAAAATGACTGACAATAAAAATTGATATGTGGCATATAAAAAACTCTTCCAAGTAAAAACAACACCATACTAAAAATTCAAAGGAAGACTCTGCAAATGGTATAATAGGTACATGTGATTCTTAAAAAATTATTTAGATGTTTTCAAATATATATTTCTTGTGAAAAGAAATAGGATACTACCAGAAAGGACTAACAATAAATGTGAGTTTATTTAGAGATATCTAAAAACATATCTAAAACACGTATCTAAAAACAGATATGTTAACAATAAAAATCTCTAATGGAGGCAGCAAAGATAAAATTAATACATTGGATGACCATATCATTGTAAAAGACAAAATTGAGAGATAAATTTATACTGCAAAGGAGGGAAAAAGAGATTAAAATTGTAAGGGAGAAGCTGATAATTATGGGAGATTAGAGACCAGCAATAGAGTTTAATAATTCCAGGAATCCAAAGATAAACAATCAATATCCACTATATTTAAGTAAAGAAAACTTGCTGAAAATTAAACAAAACCATAGGCCCTCTATTTGAACAATTTTACTGTGAATCAAGAATCAATGGATTCTTACCCTAGCCCACTATGTAAAAGTTTTAACTATAAGCATAAGGGATGAGTCCTACATTCAGCTAAAAATAGAACAATGTATTTACAAAGGATTAAACTTCAATTTAGCTTAAAATCTTCTCTGGAACACTGCATGGAACACTAAAAACAAAAAAGAATATGCAAAGTAAAGCATTTTTACTTTTGAAGTAAAAATATTTGATTTTAAAATTTTATATTTGTGCTAATTTTGATTAATATTTGACAGTTACATATCGAAACCATATCACAAGATTACCATCCTGAAAAAAGGATGTTTGATTACATATGTCAGTTCCCTGTAGTACAAATTAGCATTGCTGCTACTGCTGCTGCTGCTGCTAAGTCGCTTCAGTTGTGTGACTCTGTGCGACCCCATAGAAGGCAGCCCACCAGGCTCCCCCCTTCCCTGGGATTCTCCAGGCAAGAACACTGGAGTGGGTTGCCATTTCTTTCTCCAATGCATGAAAGTATAAAAGTGAAAGTGAAGTCGCTCAGTTGTGTCTGACTCCTAGCGACCAAATGGACTACAGCCTACCAGGCTCCTCCATCCATGAGATTTTCCAGGCAAGAGTACTGGAGTGGATTGCCATTGCCTCTTCCACAAAATAACATTAAGAACTCAAAAATTGGGAAATTGCTTTGCAAAAGAAGAACATAGAGTACTGATACTAGGGAGCCATTGTTAAGTTATAAAAAATAAAATTGTAAGTGTGGTTTTAAAATAATATAATCTTAATTTTTTGAAATATTATATACTTTACACATAAAATACTAAACATTAAAATATATAAGAATATTTATAACTCTTCACCAACCTATCCATATTTCCTGCCTTGTCTCCTCCAAGTCCCTAGTAACTGAATTGTCTTCTATTCATTGTTTCTATCAATTTGAATTCTTTTTTTAAAGATTTCATGTATGAGTTATATCATATAGTATTTGTCTTTCTGTCTGACTTATTTTATTGAGCATAAGACCCTCAGAACATTCATATATAATATTTCTTCATGTGTCACATATATTTTAATAATTGCATATACATACATATTTTATAATGCAAAGAAGGCTTATTTGCATGTACAATGAGGATTGGGATGTTAGAGAAAAAAAAGAGTCTACTGGCAAATGGAGAAGATAAAGCTGCTTAAGTAGCTAACTTTGAGACTTCCTACAGGGGAAAACTTGCTATGTTGCCTTCAGAAATTGAGTTTTTACCTGATGTTTCTAAAAATATTTCAAACAGGACTTCCTGCTAGGCCAGCTCTTTTAGTTCCTTTTGATAGTCAAGGTGGTATTCCATAGTCTGTGTTCTTTGTCACTTTATCCAGAAAATCTCCCATGAAGTCTAGGAGGTCAGTATCTACTACTCTCAAGAGATGCAGAAAAAGCCTTTGACAAAATTCAACTTCCATTTATGATAAAAACTCTCCAGAAAGCAGGAATAGAAGGAACGTACCTAAACATAGTAAAAGCGATATATGACAAACCCACAGCTAACATTATCCTCAATGGTGAAAAATTGAAACCATTTCCCCTAAAGTCAGGAATAAGACAAGGGTGTCCACTTTCACCACTACTATTCAATATCGTACTGGAAGTTTTGGCCACAGCAATCAGAGCAGAAAAAGAAATAAAAGGAATCCAAATTGGAAAAGAAGAAGTAAAACCCTCACTGTTTGCAGACGACATGATCCTCTACATAGAAAATCCTAAAGACTCGACCAGAAAACTACTAGAGCTAATCAATGAATATAGTAAAGTTGCAGGATATAAAATCAACACTCAGAAATCCCTTGCATTCCTATACACTAATACTGAGAAAGTAGAAAAAGAAGTCAAGGAAACAATCCCATTCACCATTGCAACGAAAAGAATAAAATACTTAGAGATATACCTACCTAAAGAAACTAAAGACCTATATATCAAAAACTATAAAACACTGATGAAAGAAATCAAAGAGGACACTAATAGATGGAGAAATATACCATGCTCATGGGTTGGAAGAGTCAATATAGTGAAAATGAGTATACCACCCAAAGCAATCTACAGATTCAATGCATTCCTATCAAGTTACCAGCAGTATTTTTCACAGAACTAGATCAAATAATCTCAAGATTTGTATGGAAATACAAAAAACCTCGAATAGCCAAAGCAATCTTGAGAAAGAAGAATGGAACTGGAGGAATCAACTTGCCTGACTTCAGGCTCTACTACAAAGCCACAGTCATTAAGACAGTATGGTACTGGTACAAAGACAGAAATACAGATCAGTGGAACAAAAGAGAAAGCCCTGAGATAAACCCACACACCTATGGACACCTTATCTTTGACAAAGGAGGCAAGAATATACAATGGAGTAAAGACAGTCTCTTTAACAGGTGGTGCTGCGAAAACTGGTCAGCCACTTGTAAAAGAATGAAACTAGACCTCTGTCTAACACCATACACAAAAATAAACTCCAAATGGATTAAAGATCTAAATGTAAGACCAGAAACTATAAAACTCCTAGAGGAAAACATAGGCAAAACACTCTCCAAGATAAATCACAGCAGGATCCTCTATGATCCACTTCCCAGTATACTGGAAATAAAAGCAAAAATAAACAAATGGGATCTAATTAAAATTAAAAGCTTCTGCACAACAAAGGAAACTACAAGCAAGGTGAAAAGACAGCCTTCTGAATGGGAGAAAACAATGGCAAATGAAACAACTGACAAACAACTAATCTCAAAGATATACAAGCAACTTATGCAGCTCAACTCCAGAAAAATAAACGAACCAATCAAAAAATGGGACAAAGAACTAAATAGGCATTTCTCCAAAAAGACATACGGATGGCTAACAAACACATGAAAAGATGCTCAACATCACTTATTATCAGAGAAATGCAAATCAAGAACACAATGAGGTACCATTTCACACCAGTCAGAATGGCTGTGATCCAAAAGTCTACAAGCAATAAATGCTGGAGAGGATGTGGAGAAAAGGGAACTCTGTTACACTGCTGGTGGGAATGCAAACTAGTACAGCCACTATGGAAAACATTGTGGAGATTCCTTTAAAAATTGCAAATAGAACTGCCGTATGACCCAGCAATCCCACTGCTGGGCATACACACTGAGGAAACCAGAATTGAAAGAGACACATGTACCCCAATGTTCATTGCAGCACTGTTTATAATAGCCAGGACATGGAAGCAACCTAGATGTCCATCAGCAGATGAATGGGTGAGAAAGCTGTGGTACATATACACAATGGAGTACTACTCAGCCCTTAAAAAGAATAAATTCGACTCAGTTCTAATGAGATGGATGAAATTGGAACCAATTATACAGAGTGAAGTAAGCCAGAAAGAAAAACACCAATACAGTATACTGACATATATATATATGGAATTTAGAAGGATAGTAATGATGACCCTCTATGTGAGACAATAAAAGAGACTCAGAGGTATAGAATGGATTTTTGGACTCTAAGGGAGAGGGAGAGTGGGGGATGATTTGGGAGAATGGCATTGAAACATGTATACTACCTCGTAAGAACGAAGCATCAGTCTATGTTCAATATAGGATGCAGGATGCATGGGGCTGGTGCACGGATGATTCAAGGAGATGATATGGGGTGGGAGGTGGGAGGGGGCTTTGGCATTGGGAGATCGTGGACACCTGTGGCTGATTCATGTCAATGTATGGCAAAACCAATACAGTATTGTAAGGTAGAATAAAGTATTTAAAAAATAAATAAAAATATTTATTTAATTTATGTGCAGAAATGCTAGACTGGATGATTATCAGGAGAAATATCAACAACCTCAGATAACCAGATGATACCACTCTTCTGGCAGAAAGTGAAGAAGAACTAAACAGCTTCTTGATTAAGGTAAAAGAGGAGAGTGAAAATGTTGGCCTGAAACTCAACATTTAAAAAGTAAAATCATGGCATCCAGTCCCATCTATTCATGGCAAACAAGGGGAAAAAGTGAAAGCAGTGAGAGATTTTCCTTTCTTGCCCTCCAAAATCGCTGTGGACAGTGATTGCAGCCCTTGAAAGACACTTGCTTCTTGGAAAGAAAGCTATGATAAAACTAGACAGCATATTAAAAAGCAGAGACATCACTTTACAAAAAGGTTCAAATAGTCAAAGCTATGGTTTTTAAGTAGTCCTTTATGGATGTAAGTGTTGGACTGTAGTGAAGACTGAACACTTTCAAAGGATTGATGCTTTCGAATTATGGTGCTGGAAGAGGCTCTTGGACAGCAAGGAGACCAAACCAGTCAATCCTAAAGGAAAACAATCTTGAATATTCATTGGAAGGGTTCATGCTGAATTTGAAGCTTCAATACTTTGGCCACCTGATGGAAAGAGCTGACTCATTGGAAAGACTCTAATGCTGGGAAAGAGTGAAGGTGAAAAGAGAAGATGGCAGTAGAGGATGAGATGATTAGATAGCATCACTAACTCAATCAGTTCAGTTCAGTTGCTCTGTCGTGTTCGACTCTTGGCGACCCCATGAATTGCAGCACGCCAGGCTTCCCTGTTCATTACCATCTCCCAGAGTTCACTCAGACTCACGTTCATCGAGTCAGTGATGCCATCCAGCCATCTCATCCTCTGTTGTCCCCGTCTCCTCCTGCACCCAATCCTTCCCAAAATCAGAGTCTTTTCCAATGAGTCAACTCTTTGCATGAGGTGGCCAAAGTACTGCAGTTTCAGCTTTAGCATCATTCCTTCAAAAGAAATCCCAGGGCTGATCTCCTTCAGAATGGACTGGTTGGATCTCCTTGCAGTCCAAGGGACTCTCAAGAGTGTTCTCCAACACCACAGTTCAAAAGCATCAATTCTTCAGTGCTCAGCTTTCTTCACAGTCCAACTCTCACATCCATACATGACCACTGGAAAAACCATAGCCTTGACTAGACGGACCTTAGTCGGCAGAATAATGTCTGTGCTTTTGAATATACTGTCTAGGTTGGTCATAACTTTTCTTCCAAGGAGTAAGTGTCTTTTAATTTCATGGCTGCAGTCACCATTTGCAGTGATTTTGGAACCCCCAAAATAAAGTCTGACAATGTTTACACTATTTCCCCATCTATTTCCCATGAAGTGATGGGACCAGATGCCATGATCTTTGTTTTCTGAATGTTGAGCTTTAAACCAACTTTTTGCTTTTCTCTTTCACTTTCATCAAGAGGCTCTTTAGTTCTTCCTCACTTTCTGCCATAAGGGGTGGTATTATCTGCATATCTGAGGTTACTGATATTTCTCCTGGCAATCTTGATTCCAGCTTGGGTTTCTACCAGTCCAGCATTTCTCATGATGTACTCTGCATATAAGTTAAATAAACAAGGTGACAGTATACATCCTTGACTTCTTTTCTTTGGAGCCAGTCTGTTGTTCCATGTTCAGTTCTAACTGTTGCTTCCTGACCCGCATACAGATTTCTCAAAGGCAAGTCAGATGGTCTCGTATTCCCATCTCTTTCAGAATTTTCCACAGGTTATTGTGATCCACACAGTCAAAGGCTTTGGTATAGTCAATAAAGCAGAAGTAGATGTTTTTCTGGAACTCTCTTGCTTTTTCCATGATCCAGTGGATGCTGGCAATTTGATGTCTGGTTTTCTGCCTTTTCTAAAACCAGCTTGAACATCAGGGAGTTCATGGTTCACGCATTGCTGAAGCCTGGCTTGGAGAATTTTGAGCATTACTTTACTAGCATGTGAGATGAGTGCATCTGTGCGGTAGTTTGAGCATTCTTTGGCATTGCCTTTCTTTGGGATTGGAATGAAAACTGACTTTTTCCAGTCCTGTGGCCACTGCCGAGTTTTCCAAATTTGCTGGCATATTGAGTGCAGCACTGTCACAGCACCAACTTTCAAGATTTGAAACAGTTCCACTGGAATTCCATCACCTCCACTAGCTTTGTTCATAGTCATGCTTTCTAGGCCCACTTGACTTCACATTCCTAGATGTCTGGCTCTAGATTAGTGATCACATCATCATGATTAGCTGGGTCATGTAGATCTTTTTGTACAGTTCTTCCGTGTATTCTCGCCACCTCTTCTTAATATCTTCTGCTTCTGTTAGGTCCATACCATTTCTGTCCTTTATCGATCCCATCTTTGCATGAAATGTTCCCTTGGTATCTCTAATTTTCTTGAAGAGATCTCTAGTCTTTCCCATTCTGTTCTTTTCCTCCATTTCTTTGCAGTGATTGGTGAAGAAAGCTTTCTATCTCTTCTTGCTAGTCTTTGGAACTCTGCATTCAGATGCTTATATCTTTCCTTTTCTCCTTTGCTTTTCACCTTTCTTCTTTTCACAGCTATTTGTAAGGCCTCCCCAGAGTCTGAGCCATTTTGTTTTTTTGCATTTCTTTTCCATGGGGATGGTCTTGATCCCTGTCTCTGAACAATGTCACGAACCTCATTCCATAGTTCATCAGGCACTCTATCTATACACTTCTAGTGTATAATCATAAGAGATCTGATTTAGGTCATACGTGAATGGTCCAGTGGTTTTAAACTCCAGGAGATAATGGAAGACAGGGGAGCCTGGAGTGCTGCAGTCAATGGGGTCACAAAGGGTCTGACATGACAGTGACTGAACAACAATATCAAACATTTTAAATAATTATATGTACTAGTTAATACATGTAAATAAATTTTAAAGTCTTAGTAAGGTAGGTAGCATCCTGGGTTGAGGGTAAATGCTGACTCAAAACAGTACATAATTTGATTAAGCAAACAATTATTGAATAATTGAGAAAAATAGAGAAAAACCACCTATAGGAGTAACATTTAAGCAAAGTATTACTAGCAAGCAAATTTTTTCCCTGGCATACAAAAAAAAGAGAGCTTCAGTATTCATTTGTATGAAGCATAATCACATCAAAATTTGATAAAGATTTAATCACACAGAAAAATATAGCTTAAACTATACTTTCTCTGGCAATGTTGTCTAAGATGGTCTTCAGTGATTGTCATCTCCTGGCATTTATGTCCTTGTTTAACTTCCGCCTTGATGGTAGACTGGATTAGCGGATTAGTAACTAAACTTCTAATAGAAAGAATATAGCAGAAGTGATAGGATGTCTCTTCTCTGGAGGTGACCAAAGATGCTGTTAACACCTTGTTTGCACCCTGCTGAGAAATTCAGAACCAGAGGCATCCCGGTATACTGCTCCTGGAATTCTGAACCACAAAAAAAGATAATGAATAGATATATTTGTCACTATGTTTTGAGTACCTTGTTACACAGTAACAGAAAACTGTTAGGCTTAGTTAGAAAATACTAATTAAAATATGAATGACACTAAACATAACAGTATATTTTCAAATCCATATTATAATATATACAGTGATATCAATGAAAAGAGAAAAAAGAGTCAAAAGTAAGTTGACAAAAACTTGAAAATATATAACTAGCATCTTTAGAGGGTAAAAGAGTAAAGCCATAAAAAGCAAAAATAATGATATAAAAACACAGTACTCATTGAAACCAGTGACACTGAATATTAATATATAATATAAGCTGAATAAGTATATTATATATACTATACACAGAGAAGGCAATGGCACCCCACTCCAGTCTATACATATGCTTTACATATATATGTGTGTGTTATCTATAAGTATGTGTATATAAGGAATGAAAAGCTGGAAATAAAGTTGATCCAATATCATAGGAAAAACAGGAAGATAAAGGAATGGGTAATAGAGACAAAGTACAAAAAGAGGAGACAGGAAAAGTTCAGCCCAGAAGGCCCAATTTCTGAATGAAAATAATTATAGCAAGGAAGAACTAAGTAAAAGTTGAGTTGAGTCAGTAGCTCAGTCATGTCTGTAGCTCTTTGTGACCCCATGGACTGTAGGGCATACTGCCAGGCCTCCCATTGAGTCGGTGATGCCATCCAACCACCCATCTTCAGTCGTCCCCCTCTCCCACCTTTAATCTTTCCCAGCATCAAGGTCTTTTCAAATGAGTCAGTTCTCACATCCAGCAGCCAAAGTATTGAAGTTTCAGCTTCAACATCAGTCCTTCTAATGAATATTCAGGACTGATTTCCTTTAGGGTGGACTGGTTGGATCTCCTTGTAGTCCAAGGGACTCTCAAGAGTCTTCTCCAACATCACAGTTCAAAACATCAGTTCTTCAGCCCTCAGCTTTCTTTACAGTCCAACTCTCACATACATACATGACTACTAGAAAAACCATAGCTTTGACTAGCTTGTTCTTTGTGGGCAAAGTAATGTCTCTGCTTTTTGATATGCTGTCTGGGTTGGTCACAACTTTTCTTCCAAGGAGCACGTGTATTTTAATTTCATGGCTGCGGTCAATAGATTGAAAAACAAAACAACAAAAAACTGAGATCTATGTCAATGAAGAAGTTCCACAGTAAGACACCCTATTTTGAATTTTCAGAGCTATTTAAGAAAATGTAATAACAATGCACAAAGGGACAAAAAGAAACAAAAACAAAAAATGAAACACATTTTATTAGACCTTTCTGTAATAGCTCTGACTATTGAGTACAATAGGTAACACTTTAGCCCTAATACTGGACTAATCTATTACAAAATAGAAGCAATAATGTTAATATGAGTAACAAGAACTATTTTCTCCTTGCATAATGCCATAATGCCATAAACGAAAGTCTGATGAAGTTCTATTGACTAAGGTTGGTAAATCTCGTGCCAGCCACCACGGTCATACAATTAACCCAAGCTAACAGGAATACAGCATAAAATATATTTAAGCACTACACCAAATAGAGCTAAATTTTAATTAAACTATAAAAAGCCATAATTACAATAAAAATAAGTGATGAAAGTAACTCTATAATAACTGACACACACACCTGTTGATTAAAATTTGAGGAAAATTTAAGGAAATGTTATTTCCAAACTAAAAATACACAATTAGATAAATGGTAAGTTAGGCCTGAGGGTAGCGTAAGGACTTTTTCGTTCACAAAGCTTTCAAAATGATCCCATCTCATGCCCTACCTATACTCTGTTGCAGTGGTAAACAGCATTTTCCTATAAAGATTAAAATAATAAATATATTAGACTCTGTGGCCCCTAACATCTATGTTGCAGCCACTCAGATCTGCCCTGACAGTGTGAAAACAATTATAGACAATACATGAATGAGTGTGACTATGTTCCCATTAGCTTCATTTATGAATATGGAAATTGAATTTCATAAAATGTCATGTACTATGCCATGATATATATTTTTTCAATCATTTAAAAATGCAAAAATCATTTTTGAGGGTAATCATTTAAAAATATTTTTAAAAACTAGTTTTAAGTCACTCAGTCATGTCCGACTTTTTGCGATCCCATGGACTGTAGCCCACCAGGCTCCTCCGTCCATGGGATTCTCCAGGAAAGAATACTGGCGTGGGTTGCCATTTCCTTCTCCAGGGGATCTTCTGGACCGAGGGATCGAACCCAGGTCTCCTGTATTAGAGGCAGATGCTTTAACCTCTGAGCCTCCAGGGAAGTGTTACATATAAGTTATATATGTTTATTCATTTTTATGTTTTAAAGCATCAAACAGTCTTCTAGATCCTATAGTGCAAAGGAAGCCTCCGCCCACCTCTCAGATGTCGGGCATTTCTGATTCCTTGTCTTTTCCACTGGACACCCTGAAACAGGGCTCTTATTTCAATTTATTTACTCCAGCTTTCAGAAGCAGAGAATTTCAAGTGATCATTTTGGGACCACCTGAATCAGAACAATCTGGGGATGACTTCAGGGGCCCGTGCTATCCTCCAAGTCCAAAGATCCTGTGATAGACCCCAGGGATATGCTCAACTTCCTGATTTGAAACATACCAAATCCCGTCACCCCTGTTTTAAAGGCAAATATTTCATCTCCCAGAGCAAAGGAAAACACAAAGTAGGAGTGGAAATATGACTCAAGTAGGGAGCAATTACCAGTAGTACCTATATGTCCATCCTGGAGCAGTTAGACAAATGCAGGAACTTAGGTGGGAAGAAGGGAAGAGGCACTGGAACTAAAACAGATACAGAGCCACAAGCCAGTCTCAAGTCTCCACTGCCTCATCTCCTGGCACTGAAGCAGTGTTGCTGGAGATGTTTAGAGTGAGAAAGGTAACAAGATGGCTCTTGAGCTAAGAGACCAGTTTTGCAAACATGACAGAGGCACACAGGGCCCTGTTGTACATCTTGTTTCAGAGACACTCAGATGATGTGTGGTCACAGAACAAATCAGGGGAGGTGCTTAGGCAGCTGCCTGAGCCCCCCAGTAGCAACCAGCTCCCTGCATGCCAGGAAGATCATTTGTTTTTAGTTGGAGGATAATTGCTTTACACTGTTATGCTGGTTTCTGCTCCACAGCAACATGAATCAGCTGTAATTATATATATATAATATATATATAAATATAATATAATATAAATTATATTAAATATATATAAATTATATATAAATATATATAAATTATATTAAATATATATTTATATATAATTTATATATATATAATATATATATTTATATATATTAAATATATATTATATTAAATATTATATTATAAATATAATAAATATATATATATATATATATATATATCCCTCCCTTTTGAGCCCTCCTCTTCCCATCCACCTGTCTAGATCATCAGAGTACCTGGCTGAGCTCCCTGTATTATGCAGAAGCTTCCCATTAGCTGTCTATTTCACACATGATCATGTATATGTGTCAATGCTGCTTTTTCAATTCATCCCACATTCTCCTCTCCTTGGTGTTACAAAAGTCAATTCCTTATGTCTGTGACTCCGTTTTTTCCCTAGAAACAGGTTCATCAGTACTATTTCTATAGATTCTATATCTGTATATATGTATATATGTATATATATTATTATTATATGATATTTGATTTTCTCTTTCTGACTTACTTCACTCTGTATAATGACAGGCTCTAAGTTCACCTCACTACAACTGATTCACATTCATTCTTTTTCATGTTTGAGTAATATTCCACTGCATATATGTACTGACTTTTTAATTAATTCATCTGTCAGTGAACAACTGCCTTGCTTCCTTATCCTGGTTATTCTAAATAGTGCTGTAATGAACATTGCGGTGCTTGTGTCTTTTGAATTATGTTTTTATTAGGATATATGCCCAGGAATGGGAATCCTGGGTCATATGGTAGTTTTAATCTTAGATTTTAAGGAATCTCCATACTGTTTTCCATAGAGGCTGTATCAATTTACATTTCCATCAACACTGCAGGAGGATTCCCTTTTCTGCACACACTCTCTAGCATTTATTCTTTGTAGATTTTTTTGATGATGGCCATTCTGCTAGTGTGATGTGATACCTCATTATAATTTTGATTTTAGTTTCTCTAACAATGAACAATGGTGACCATCTTTTTATGTATTTATTGGCCTCTATGTTTTCTTTGGAGAGATGTCTATTTAGGTCTTTTGATTTGGCCATTTATTTTGTCTGACATTGAGCTGTATAAACTATTTGTATATTTTGGGGATTAATACTTTGTCAGTTACTTCATTTTCAATTATTTTCTCCCATTCTGAGTGTTTTCTTTTCATCTTGTTTATAGTTTCCTTTGCTGTGGAAAAGTTTAATTAGGTCTCACTTGTTTATTGTTGCTTTTATTTCCGTTACTCTCAGAGGTGGGTCACAGGGTATCTTGCTGTGATTTATGTCAGACTGTTTGCCTATGTATTCCTCCCAGAGCTTTACACTTTCTGGCCTTACATTTAAGTCTTTTTTTTTTTTTAACTTTATTTTACTTTACAATACTGTATTGGTTTTGCCATACATTGACATGAATCTGCTGAGTTTATTTTTATGAATGATATTAAGAAGTTTTCAAATTTTATTATTTTATATGTAGCTGTTAGTTTTCCCAGCACGACTTATTGAAGAGGCTGTCTTTTCTCCACTATATTTTCTTGCTTCCTTTGTCAAAGAGAGGGTGCTCATAGATGTGTGGGTTTATCTTGGGCTTTCTATCTTATTCCATTCGCTTATATTTCTGTTTTTGTGCCTGTACTATACTGTACTATGACTGTAGCTTTGTAGTATAGTGTGAAGTCAGGAAGGTTGATTCCTCCTGCTCTGCTTTTCTTCTCAAGATTGTTATGTCTATTTGGGGCCTTTAGTGTTTCCATACAAATTGTGATTTTTGTTTGTTTGTTTTGTTTTAGTTCTGTGAAAACTGTAATTGGTAATTTGATAGGTATTGAACTGAATCTGTGGATTGTTTTGAGTAGTATCTCATAATATTGATTCTTTAAGAACATTCTCCAAGAGCATGATATACGTCTCCATCTGTTTGTATCATATTTGATTTCTTTCATCAGTGTCTTTTTAAATTTCCTACAGAAAATTTTCTGTTTTTTGCCTTATTAGGTAGGTTTATTTTAGGCATTTTATTATTTTTTATTATTGAAATTATTAATGGGATTTTTTCCTTAATTTTCCTTCTGATTTTTCATTGTTAATGTGGGGATGCAAGAGATTTCTGTGTTTTTATTTTGTATCTTGCAACTTTATAAAACTCATTGATAAGTTATAGCAATTTTGTGATAGTATCTTTACAGTTTTCTATGCATGGTACCACATCATCTGCAGAGAGTGAGAGCGGGCACCCTTGTTTTAAGTTCTGAGTTGTCCAACAATATAGAGTAGATCAGATTTGGCTTGTAGGACTATAGTTTGTTGTTACCTGGTCTTTTGGAAGGTAAACTCCCTGGTCAGAATTAAGCAAGAAAGACTAAACTATAGACTCAAAGGTATAAAGGATCCAACATAGGAAGAGAGAGAGTGAACCCTAAGGATGAAGGCAAAGGGAGATCCTGGACCAGAAATACAAATTCCTGGTGATCTCAAGATCCACCAGTCAAGTTGAGGCAGGATGATACAGGGTACTAGACAGATTTCTCCCAGGAAAACAAAATGAAACAAAGCAAAATAAAATGAACCTGGTAGATTTCCCAGCGTGCTCATAATACTAAGAATTTAAAAGCTTTGTTGAAGCACTGAAGAGAAGGAATCATAATGAGAATATAGAATAAAAATAAATGAGATGATAGGTTAAGAAAAGCAAATGTCAGTCTAGAAAGTAAATTTAAACACTATTACTACCCTGTACAAATCTGAACAATAGTTAGTTAAAATCTAATCTCAGAATATTGATTTAATAAAAATCACAATATAACTATATAGAATGAACTGTTAGTGTGTATGAGGGTGGTGATTGGACAAGGTGAGTAAGCAGCTAAAGCTAAAAGTTCAATTAATAGCACTAAGAGCCTATTATGTCAAAATATGGATGCAACCACCAAAAGTAATAGATAACATTAGTAAGTTTCTACTTCCATAGTTCTTCATTAGTATTGAATAGATAAGGAGAGCAAAACAGGACCACTGTTTTTACTGATAGTTACATGTCATAAAAGTTTATGGGAAATGGTGTTTTAATACCAGTAAATTTTAATACACAAACATTTAAATGGAAAACAGGAAAAAAAAAAAACTACGTTCTATAAATGACATTAACTCACATAGTATAATAGTAATGTTTTAGCAATATAAAATATAAAATGCATTAAAGCAACATTGCAAGAAAAGACTGAAGACAATCTATAGAAAACTAACTTGAACATATATTATGATTTTTACAAATGTTTTGATGTGACGGTTTCCTCTAGCTTGAATGACCTTCTTGAAGATATTTGACTGACTTGTGACTTTCCCTACTTTAGGTCCCTACTAAAACATCACTTTCTCACTGTGCTCTTTCTTGATTGTGCAGCACACACACACACACACACACACACACACACACACACAAATACACATACTCCCTGCCCTCCTACCCTGCTTTGTTCTCTTCCATAGGTTTGATAAATATATATTATTTTTAATTTTTTGTTCTTGATGTTTGGTTTTTATTCTCTCTCTGTTCTCTTTAGAATACAAACCACATGATGGCAGGGATTTTGTTCTGTTTGTCACTTCTATTTATATACTTAAAATTTAAGCAGTATACAATAGGCACTCAATAAATATATGCTCTATCAAGTGAAAATCACATTGTAATAAACACAATAAACAAAATGTGTAAGAATTGCAAATCTTCCAAAATTATTTCACAGATGTAGCAAATATATTACTTCTCTGGAAGTATTGTTTATTGGAACTTGAGAAAATAATTCTCAACTATGTCATAACCAGGAAGCATTGTAGTAGAGGCAGCAGAGAACTAATGGTTATTAACATTGTCAGTGAGAATAAAAATACTTTGAAAAAGTAAAGAAATAGTATTTCCTGACAAAATGTTAAATTATAATACAAAATAGAATAATGCAAAATGTTAGTTTGTATAAAAATCAACAGGTAAATAGAACAGAATATTCCACCTTGAAAATGATTGCCATTTGACCAGTCCTAGTGAATGAGTCTTAAAACGGTGTGGGATAGAGTGGATATTTGGGAAACTTTTAGAGTATTTGCTTACAATGCATGTTTTAAATATTCCAGAGGTTTAAAAGAAGTTAAAGAAAAATTTTAAATAAAAAATAATACAAATATTGTAAAAATATAAGTGAATATCCCAAGCTCTCAGAAATAACTTGAATAGTGTTTTACCTAATCTTTTAAAGCTGATAATTCAAAAGTCACTACAAAAACTCCAACAGAGAAATAATTAATAAAAATATTTTTGAAGCTACATTTTCCTCAAAAGTTTGTTGAATCTCCCAAATGTTAAGTATAATGGCATTCCAATGTTGAAAAAGATTAAAACAGAAAAAGTTCAGCTTCACCAATAATTTTTAAATGCAGATTAAAAAGAATAATTGTATAACATATTTCTCTTTATAATTACCTAACCCTGAAATTAGTAACTGATACAATTAGATTTTCTTATATACTGTTGTGGAAATGAAAATTGGTTCAAACGTTTTAGAGGAAAATTAGGCTCCCTTATCCATATTTTTACTTCAAATAATAAATTCTAAGACAATATTCAAGAATCAAACTTTGAACATTGGGGTACATGTGTCTCTTTCAATTCTGGTTTCCTCAGTGTGTATGCCCAGAAGTGGGATTGCTGGGTCATAAGGCAGTTCTATTTGCAATTTTTTAAGGAATCTCCACAATGTTTTCCATAGTGGCTGTACTAGTTTGCATTCCCACCAGCAGTGTAAGAGGGTTCCCTTTTCTCCACATCCTCTCCAGCATTTATTGCTTGTAGACTTTTGGATCGCAGCCATTCTGACTGGTGTGAAATGGCACCTCATTGTGGTCTTGATTTGCATTTCTCTGATAATGAGTGATGTTGAACATCTTTTCATGTGTTTGTTAGCCATCAGTATGTCTTCTTTGGAGAAATGCCTATTTAGTTCTTTGGCCCATTTTTTTTATTGGATCATTTATTTTTCTGGAGTTGAGCTGCATAAGTTGCTTATATATCTTTGAGATTAGTTGTTTGTCAGTTGTTTCATTTGCTATTGTTTTCTCCCATTCAGAAGGCTGTCTTTTCACCTTGCTTGTAGTTTCCTTTGTTGTGCAGAAGCTTTTAATTTATAATAGCCAGGACATGGAAGCAACCTAGATGTCCATCAGCAGATGAATGGATAAGAAAGCTGTGGTACATATACACTATGGAATACTACTCAGTCCTTAAAAAGAATAAATTTGACTCAGTTCTAATGAGATGGATGAAATTGGAACTGATTATACAGAGTGAATTAAGCCAGAAAGAAAAACACCAATACAGTATACTGACACATATATATGGAATTTAGAAGACAGTGGTGATGACCCTATATGTGAGACAACAAAGAGACACAGAGGTATAGAGTGGACTTTTGTACTCTGAGGGAGAGGGAAAGGGTGGGATAGTTTGGGAGAATGGCAATGAAACATGTATATTTTCCTGTAAGAAACGAAGCGCCAATCTATGTTCAATGTAGGATGCAGGATGCATGGGGCTGATGCACAGGATGATTCAAGTAGAGGATGTGGGGTGGGAGGTGGGAGGGGGCTTCGGCATTGGGAGATTGTGTTCACCTATGGCTGATTCATGTCAATGTATGGCAAAACAAATACAGTATTGTAATTTTTAAAATAAATAAAAAAAATAATCAAACTTTTATGCTCTAGAAAGGTCTTCACAGCATTAATTGGAAGTTAAAAACAATAGAAACAACCTAACATTTAGCAATAGAGGAATGGTCTAATAAGTAAAATAATGCTTTTTAGCCTGATCGCAATTCCTATTTTCTCATTTATATTACATATACAATGCATTTTATTTCTATCTAATTGGGTTGCATCGTACATATCAGTCCTCTCTTACACATACGCACACATTTTTAAAGTGATTGCCTCTGGTTTTAGGACTGCAGATGACTTTTAATTCTTCTATACACTCAATCATTTTACATTTTGTAAAATAAAGATAAAACATTTTATTATACAATAAAAATGTTAAATAAAATACCTATAAAATTTTCCTTAAACTTTCGGAAATACCATCATCAACTCTCACAATTTAAATCATGGCATTTTCATGACTGTCTCAAATAATGGAGTCAAAGAATAGAATGTGGTAACTAACGGTTGAATATCACTGTTTCCTTTTGCTGAAAAGCTCTTCCTTCATAGCTATTCACTGTTTATAAATGACAGTGCAAAAGAATAATTGGAAAGAGTTGCCTTATACAATGAAAAGGTAAAAGTCTCTGAAAGTCTTCTGCTGGAGGGTTATTTTTGGAGATTTTTAGTGGGCAGAACAGCCCTTTAGCAAGACTTGAGTAACCAAATGCATTTCTGTCTCTATCAGTTTTCTCAAAAAGCCTGCAATAACTATCACCCAATAAACAAAACAAAACATACATAAGATGCAACCTTTTAACTTTCATTGTTTAACAAGTTTAGTTTTAAAATCCCACAATTTACCATTGTTCTTGAAAGGATGAAGAATTGCAAGCAGTGTTTTGGGGAAAAATGCTTTTATGACCCAGAGGTTCAAGCTTTAGGTGCAGATTGTCTTGGCAAGACTTTTCTACTTTTTCCTGCATAACCTGCCTACTCTCCTTCTCTTTTTCATCCCTTCTGGTGCAATATGCTCATGGTAGCCACTATTACAAATAGCTATACAAGTGAATATGACAGATTTATGAAACAAACCTATGCCCAAGTAAGAAAATTATTTATAGAACATTTACTAAATGTGGTCACTGTTTTTTACATACATAATGAATCATTATTATTTTTTTTCTAACTTTACAGCTGCCCTGTGCTACACTGTTAAAAAAAAAAATCCTGTTTCTTCTCAGATTAAGGTACTAAGACCCAGGAAGGCACATAACTTGCCCAAGGTCACAGAGCTAATAAATAAAGAGCTGAGACCAAAGAATCTGGCTCTTAACCACTTTAATAAATCTATTTATATTTTTGCAATGATCTATTGAGTCCCTGTGTGAAAAATTATTCCTGAGGTGTGAGGTAGAATTTTTTCTTTAAAATGAATGTAAACTCCTGCTGTGAATCAATATAATGATAGTTTATCCTGAGGCAAAAAAAAAAAGGAAAAAAAAAGAGAGAGAGAGATTTGAGACTGAAAGAGAGAAGCTCTTTCTTCCCTAGGTTCTTGTTAAGATGTTTGGTGCTGAGGGTGGCTTCAGTTTACACAGAGTCAGCAAGAGAACCATTGGGTCCCTATAATGATTTCCTTCCTTTTCTGGCAATGGTGTTTGCAGGTGCAGTAATGGCAATGATTTTCATCAGTTGTATGGAAAAGCAAGGATTCTAGGCACAGTTAACACCGACCTCTGATTCAAAACATGCATTTGAGTTCTAGATCTGATAACAAGAAGTGAGATAAATTATTTCTGACATTTTGGAGAAAATTATTATACCTTAGCTGAGGTCTGGGAAGACAAGAGATTTTGGGCATGCTGTCCAAGTGTTCTTATTACTGTCAATTACGCCTGTTGCCCCTGCCCTCAATTGCTCTGCCTTTGGGAAAATGGCTGTGTGTAGATTCTAAGAGCTATTTCCTGCTACTTGGTTTCTCTGTGGTCCTGAACCTTTTCCTCTGTTTTTTCACAGACGGGCTCAACACTGATAGTTTATCCACACCTTGGTTAAGTAGAAATCACTTGGGTCTGAGTCAATCAAAAGAAACCTGAATTACTGTTTGTGGAAGCAGTGTACCAGGGGACTGCCGCAGCTGTAGCCAGAAGCAGTTTTCTAATTCAGGTCCCACAGTCAAAGCAGACTTCCATGCTATTAATGGCACCATGGCTGCCATGGCTGTAACCCAGCCAGTGGGCTTTGCAGAGGCCAGTATTTACAAAGTTGAACAGAAGTAATCACATCTGGATTTCTGTTTTCTTGGCACAGCAAGGTAAACTATTTAAGGAGACAATGTAACCACCCTCAGAGGCTCTTCAGAATGTTTGAGGAGAGAGATCTAGTAATAAACTGGATTTCTTGCTCATTAGTTATCATGATTGGAATATCTTTGTGTTTTGTGATATTATATCTAGTGACATCTTTGAATTGACAATGACAAAAATCTGAAATTGTTTAGTACAACCATGAGTCCTTATTGCAGTCATTATGATTTCTCTTTCTTTAAGCGTTTCCTATTGATTAGTTTTGGTTGTTTATTGCTGAAATTACTTTCTTAATTTCTACAGGTGGAGACCCTTTCTAAGTTTGGAAATGCAAGTCAATAATGCTCTAACAGAGAGAGAACAGGAGTGAAGAGCCTCAGTAATCTGTCAGTATCCTTGGTCCACTCAGATCTATGCAAGAATCAAACAAATCTTGAATGAAGTCAAGTAGGCTTGAGATCCACATGTATTTATTATTTTAACGATCTCTATAAAATCACATGCTCTACTTATTTATATTGTCCCTTGCTAATCTTTATGCAATGGAATTCCACAAATAACATGAGAGTGGGTAGCAAGCGAAATTATAGCTTTAGCACTGGTTGATATTTTTCTTGTCTTAAAATTTGCTTTTGGGATGAAACTAGTTCCCACAAGAGCTATAAGCAAAAATATTCAAGATAAAGGGATTCTTCTTCTTTTTCCTTGTTTCCTGATTTTGTGTTTAAAGAAGTGAGCATTTCTGGAGTATTGCCTTGTTATTTGCAGAACAATGCACAAGGCACTTTCTACATATATTATCCCTGGACAAAAATCTTAAAGCAAGAATTGCAATAAATATTTCAGTAGAAGCAGTATCTTGCCTAAAGTCTCACAGTTGGTGTCTGAGCTAAACATATATATAAAAGATAGAGCTAAAACATGAAATCTGAAATGCTGACCCTGAACCTACAAAATTTGTTTTCATATAAAAATATTCTCAAATATATATAATTTTGTAAATGATTCAAATACTATAAAGTACAATATTTTTTCTAAAGTTTTTTTTTTTTTTCAGTTTCTACTAAACCAAGAATGTGAGAGGTGGACTGTGAAGAAGGCTGAGCGCCAAAGAATTGATGCTTTTGAACTGTGGTTTTGGAGAAGACTCTTGAGAGTCCCTTGGACTGCAAGGAGATCCAACCAGTCCATTCTGAAGGAGATCAATCCTGGGATTTCTTTGGAAGGAATGATGCTAAAGCTGAAACTCCAGTACTTTGGCCACCTCATGTGAAGAGTTGACTCATTGGAAAAGACTCTGATGCTGGGAGGGATTGGGTGCAGGAGGAGAAGGGGACAACGGAGGATAAGATGGCTGGATGGCATCACGGACTCCATGGACATGAGTCTGAGTGAACTCCGAGAGATGGTAATGAACAGGGAGGCCTGGCGTGCTGCGATTCATGGGGTCGCAAAGAGTCAGACACGACTGAGCGACTGGAGCCGAACTGAAACCAAGGACACACATGTAGCCATACATAACAGTGAGATAGTCATACCACTAAGAATCTTTGATGTGTATATAAAATGTATTAAAACAATCACATGCATAAGAATATGCACATTTAGTACTTTTCCTTCAAAATTTGCTGAATACAATCAATAGCAATTATGCTTTTCTTACTAGCTCAAAATTTTCAAGGTGTAGACATATTTTGATAATTGTACAATACTCTTATATATACACATGTGCTTCAGTATTACCTACAATAGATATGTGTGTGCTTATTTCTGTATATTTTATTTTTAAAATATTTTTCTTCCAAGTTTATTGAAGTATAATTGGCATGTAGCACTGAATAAAGTGTACAGCAAAATGATTTGACTTACATACATCATGAAATGATTACCACAATAAATGTAGTGAGCATTCATCTTAAAAAGGTTTAAAAATTTAAAAATGGAAAATTTGTTTTCTCAGCCCCTAACCCTAATTGCTGAAAACACTTAAGATTCACTGTCTTAACAACTTTCATGTATAACACACAGGAGAAGGCAATGGAAACCCACTCCAGTACTCTTGCCTGGAAAATCCCATGGGCAGAGAAATTTGGTAGGCTTCAGTCCATAGGGTCACGAAGAGTTGGACATGACTGAGCGACTTCACTTTCACTTTTCACTTTCATGCATTGGAGAAGGAAATGGCAACCCACTCTAGTGTTCTTGCCTGGATAATCCCAGGAACAGGGGAGCCTGGTGGGCTGCCATCTATGGGGTCGCACAGAGTCAGACATGACTGAAGCGACTTAGCAGCAGCAGTGTTAACTATATATGTCATGTTGCACATTCCATCCCTAGTACTTACTTATATTACAATTGAAAGTTTGTGCTTTTTGAGCACCTTCATTCAATTACCCCTTCACTCATACATCATATGGTAACCAGATACTGATACATTGGTAACCACAAATCTGATGTCTTGTTGTGTGAATGTTTGTTTTTAAAGAATAATTTCTATACAACACTATGTCAAACCCTCTTAACAAGATAGTAATTTGATACTTTGATACATTTCAAATGATCACTAAGATACATCTAGTTGCAAATCCCATCATAAAAAGGTATTACATATTTATTAATTATATTTCCCACATTACATATTTCCCACTCTTGGTTCATTTCTTTTGTAACTAGAATTTTGTCTTGTAATCATTCTCACCTTTTTCTTTCCTCTTCCTACTAACTTCTCTGACAATCACCAGTTTGTCCCCTGTGTGTCTAAATTGCTCTATATTTGATCACTTATTTTGTTTTTTAGAACCCACTTATATGTGTTCTATTTTCTCCTTTTTGAGAAATATCCATACTATTTTTCATAGTGCCTACACCAATTTACATTCCTACTAACAAAGTCTGACAGTTCCAGATCCTTGCCATTAACACAGTTTGTTGTCCTGTTGATAATAGCCATTCAGATATGTGTGAGGTAGTACCTTTATTGATTTTGATTTTCATTTTTCTGATAATGAATGATGTTGAGGATCTTTAATGTGTCTGGGTGCACATTTGTATGTCTTCTTTCTAAAAATAGACATTCAGTCCTTCTGCCCAATTTTTAATCAGCTTTTAAAATTTTGATGTTTAGTTTTTATATACTTTATGTATTTTGAATGTTAACCCTTATCTAATATGTCATTTACAAATAAATTTCCCAGCTCAATAAACAGTCTTTTCATTTAGCTAATAGTTTCCTTTACTGTGCAAAAGCTTTTTCTTTTGAAGTAGTCTAATTTATTCATTTTTGCTTCATTTCTTTTGACTAGGAGATATATCCAAAAATATTACTAAGACTAATATCACAGAGCATACTCCTTTGTTTTTTCCTAGGAGTTCTATGGTTTCAGGTCTTACATTTAAATCTTTAATTCAATTTGAGGTTATTTTTAATATGGTCTGAAATATGGTCCTGTTTGATTCTTTTGCACAAAACTGTCCCAAAACCATTTATTGAAGAAGTTATTTTTTCCAAGTTGTATACTCTTGTCCACTTTGTTGTAGATTTGTTGTTGTTGTTCAATTACTCAGCCGTGTGCAACTCTTTGAAACCCCATGGACTGGAGCACACTTGGCTTCTTTGAACTTCACCATCTCCTGGAGCTTGCTCAAACTCATGTCCATTGAATTGGTGATGCCATCCAACCATCTCGTCCTCTGTCATCCCCTTCTTCTGACTTCAACCTTCCCCAGCATCACTGTCTTTTTGCATAACTCAGCTTTTTGCGTCAGGTGGCTAAAGTATTGGAGCTTCAGCTTGATCACCAGTCCTTCCAATATTCAAGACTGATTTCCGGTTTGATCTGCTTGCAGTCCAAGGGACTCTCAAGAGTTTTCTCCAACACCATAGTTCAAAAGCATCAGTTCTTCAATGTTCAGCTTTATGGTCCAGCTCTCAACCATACATGACTATCGGAAAAACCATAGATTTGACTATTTGGACCTATGTAGGCAAAGTGATGTCTCTGTTTTTAGTATGTTTTATTGGTTGGGCATAGCTTTTCATCCAAGGAGCAAGCATCTTTTAATTTTGTGACTGTAGTATGATCATAAAAACATTTTTGGGGGTGGGGCTCTTTACCCTGTTTCATTGTTTTATCTGTATTTGTATAAGTACAAAACTCTATTGATTAATTCAGCTTTGTAGTATAGTTTAAAATCAGGGAGCACTTGAAATCCAGCTTTATTCTTCGTCCCCAAGATGGTTTTTGCTGTGCAGTATCTTTGCCTTCCCATACAAATTTAGGATTATCTGTTCTAGTTCTGTGAAGATACCATTAGTATTTTGATAGGAATTTCAGTGAGTCTGTAGATTGCTTTGGATATTATGGTACTTTTAACAATATTAATGATTTTAAAACATTGATATGGTATATCTTTCCATTTGATTGTGTCATCTTTAATTTCTTTCATCAATATGTTATAGTTTTCCAAGTCATTACCTTCGGCTAGAATTATTCTTAGGTATATTTCTATGCACTTGTAAATGGAATTATTTTCATAACACCTCTTTCTGATAGATTATTACTAGATAGAAATGCAACAGATTTCTGAACAAAAATTTTGTATTCTGAAGCTTTATCAAATTCATTAAGCAGCTCTAATAATTTTTGGAGGTATCTCTATAATTTTATCAGAGAAGGCAATGGCAACCCACTCCAGTGTTCTTGCCTGGAGAATCCCAGGGACAGGGGATCCTAGTGGGTTGCCGTCTCTATGGGGTCACACAGAGTCGGACATGACTGAGGTGACTTAGCAGCAGCAGCTATAATTTTATATGTATACTAAGGAGATCCAACCCCGTCCATCCTAAAGGGGGTCAGTCTTGGGTGTTCACTGGAAGGACTGATGCTGAGGCTGAAACTTCAATACTTTGACCACCTCATGCAAAGAGTTGATTCATTGGAAAACCCTGATGCTGGAAGGGATTGGGAGCAGGAGGAGAAGGGGATGACAGAGGATGCGATGGCTGGATGACATCACTGACTCGATGGACATGAGTCTGAGTGAACTCCAGGAGTTGGTGATGGACAGGGAGGCTTGGCTGCTGTGATTCATGGGATCGCAGAGTCGGAAACAACTGAGTGACTGAACTGAACTGAATAGTACATACAGTGAAAAGTTTACTTCTTCCTTTCCAATTTGGATTTATTTTAATTCTTATTTCTTTCTGAAATACTGTGGGTGTAACTTGTAATAATATCTTAAACAAAAGTAGTAAGGGTGTGGATCCTTGTCTTATAAACTTGTGGTTGAAAAAGATATTTTACATAATTTCAGTATTAACTGCATTGAGACTTATTTTGTAGCTTAGCATGACAGCTATCCTGGATAATATGCTGTTGTTGCTTTGTTTTTCAGTCACTCAGTCATGTCTAATTATTCACAACCCCATGGACTGAAGCATGCCAGACTTCCCTGTACTTCACCATCTCCTGGAGCTTGCTCAAACTCATGTCCATTAAGTCAGTGATGCCATTCAACCATCTCATGCTCTATTGTCCCCTTCTCCTCCTGCCTTCAATCTTTCCCAGCATCAGGGTCTTTTCCAATGAGTCAGCTCTTCACATCAGGGATCCAACATATTGGAGTTTCAGCATCAGTCCTTTCAATGAATATTCAGGGTTGATTTCCTTTAGGGTAGACTGGTTTGATCTCCTTGCAGTCCAAGGGACTCTTAAGAGTCTTCTCCAATACCACAATTTGAAAGTGTCAGTTCTTTGGTGCTCAGCCTTCTTTATGGTCCAAATCTCCCATCCATCCATGACTACTGGGAATAACCATAGCTTTGACTATATGAACCTTTGTAAGCAAAGTAATGTCTCTGTTTTTTAAATAAACTGTCTGAGTTTGACATAGCTTTTATTCCAAGGAGCAAGTATCTTTCTATTTCGTGGCTGCAGAACTGTCTGCAGTGATATTGGAGCCCAAGAAAACAGAGTCTATCACTCCATTGTCTCTCCATCTATTTGCCATGAAGTGATGGGACAGGATACCATAATTTTAGTATTTTGAATGTTGAGTTTTAAGCCAGTTTTACTTTCAAAGGATGTGTATTCTGCCTTTTTTAAACAAAATGTTCTGTATATAAAATATTTATCTAGATGTATTTAATATATATATTAAACATATTTATTTCATAAATAAAATTTTATATATTTATTTATATTCTACTTATTTTTAATTTATTAATTATTTATTTAATATATATTTAACATATATAAAGTCCATTTGGACTAAGGTATTATTTAAGCCCAGTGTTTCATCATTCCTTTTTATCAGAATGGTCTACACACTGGTGTAAGTGGGGTGTTAAAGTCTCCTACTATTGTTGTGTTGTTGCAAATCTCTCCATTTATGTCTTTTAACATCTGAGCTTTATGTATTTAGGTGCTTTTATGTTGACTTCATATATTTTTCACAATTGCTGTACCTTCCTGTTTGATCCTTTGTTTATTATGCAATGTCCTTCATTTCCTTGCCACAAACAAGGCCAAGGGCAAGACCAATATCATGTGATTTCAGTTATATGTAAACTTTGAAAAGTAAATTAAATGAACAAAAAGACAAAAACAGAATCACAGTTACAGAAAACAAATAGGTGGCTATCTGAAAATATTGAGTGGGCAGGTGAGTTACATAAGTGAAGAATATTAAGAGTTATAAACTTTCTAGTTACAAAGTAAATGAGTCAAGGGTATGAAATATACAGTGTGGAGAAAGTAGTCAATAATAAGTTCAGTTATTACATGTTTGTATGTTGATAGATGATAACTAGATTTGTCTTGATCATTCTATAATGCATAGGAATACTAAACTGCTTTTTGTGCACCAAAAGCTAACATAATGCTGCAGGTCAACTTTACTTCACAAAAAAACTTATAGAAATGGAGATCAGAGACAAGGACTGGGGAGAAGGAGAACTGGATGAAGGTGGTCAAGAGTTACAAACTTCCATTCATAAGATGAGTACTAAACATAAAACATGATATAATATATACTCCTGTATGTGATATATGAGTCAAGAGAGTAAAATAGTTTATCATCAATAAAGAAAATCATGTTTTTTAATTTTATTTTGTATCTATGAAATGATTACTAAATTTATTGCAATAATCATCCTATAAGTCAAATCATTATTCTGTGTACTTTATAGGGTTGTATACTGATTATCTCTCAATGAAATGAGTGAAAAAGGTTGCACTAGCCAGAGTTGCAATAGAGTGGTTGAGTGAGCTCCAAATAATGGCTACCACCAGCAGTTCCATCCCTGGATAGAGTCACAGTTGCTTCCTGACTCTCCATGAGGTTCTCCAAGATCAGCAAGTGTATGTGACCTTGTTGTTTTTCGGTTGTTGTTCAGTTGCCAAGATGTGTCTGACTCTTTGTGACCCCATGAACCTTAGCACACCAAGATTTTTGTGTCCTTCCCATCTCTCAGAGTTTTCTCAAACTCATATCATTGTTTGAGTCAGTGATGCTATCAGCCATCTCATCCTCTATTATCCCTTTCTCCTCCTAGCTCTTTTCAAACTACTGCCTCTGTGCTGGAACTGTGAGTTTGTGAGATTTTGTGCACATCCTTTAAGAGAGAATGTCTATTTCCTATAGCTTTCTAAATATAAGCCTTTCTGATTTTCAGAGCCACATGATCTACTGCCCTATCTTTCAGGTGTAGGTCTCCCAAGCTGGGGAACTCAATGTGGGGCTCAAGTCTCATGCTGATAGGGAGGAACTCTACAACTGTGAAGTTTCTTCAATTTGTAGGTGACTGACACACTGCAGGTTCTGACTACATTATCACCCTGCCCCTCCTACCCATCTTTCTGCCTTTAGTTGTGAAAATATTTTTCACTGGTATTTTTTTTTTTTTTTCATAGACAGTTGCTGTGTAAGTAGTTGCAATTTTGATGTATCCATGGGAGGAGGTGACTTCATGGTCTTCTTACTTTACCATCTTTGTTACATTTCCCTAACTGTATCTCTTTAATGAAAGACATTTAGATTAATAATCAAATTTGTATAAATTGCCTAATTTTAAATATCTGGTTTTATTTACACTTTGTCTTAGTCATCTCTAGCTTGCATCACAAGATACCATAAAAGTGTGGTTTAAATATTAAAATTTATCTTCTGGAGACTAGACATCTAAGATTTGTATGCCAGCATGATTGGGTTCTGGTGAGAAGCTTCTTGCAGGTTTCCAGTTGAATGGATTCTTAATGTGTCCTCATATGTTGAAGACAAAGAGAGTCGCTGGGATCTCTTCTTAAAAGAAAACTAACCCTATCAAATCAGAGCTCTACCTTTAGGACTTCATTGAACTATAATGACTTCCACGAGGGCACTAGCTCTAAATACAGCCGTATTTCATGGTAGGGTTTCAACATATGAATTCAAGGCGGACACAATTCAGATCATATCATAATTTTATGTTTTTATCCTTTACACTTCATCTTCAGTATAGGAATCCAGTGTCTTCCTGCTGTATCAGGACTACTCACTTCATTCTCACTCCCTCTCTCTCTGCTTTGCTCTAAAATTTTTCATTTTTAATACATAACCTCTTGAAAATTTTCCTAATGTTGATCTCTCCTTTTCTAATCATCAAGATCAAATAGCTATCCTATTTTCTAGTGCCCTTGGCTAGGGAAAGCAAACTTGTCTCAAGACTACTAGGTAATAATGACTAAATCTACTTGAAATGCACACACAAAAAAAAAAACACCATAGGAGAATTTTTAAAAATACATGTCAACTTAGTGCTATATGAGAAGTATTATTCAAGAACTAAGAGTATATAGATAAGAAAACTAAGATTGCAGGTCACAATAAGTTTATACTAATGAAGGGAATTTAAAGCTCTTTGGTTTTAAGACCTGGGATTAAATACTTATTAAATCACACAACATAGTCAGAAGCTCTTTTCTTTTTGGGAAGCAGGCCATGTATTTTCTAATTACAGTGAAGACTCTGAACTTAGATTCTCTGTTGTTGAGTGTGGATTTAATTCCAATATCTGGGGCAGGTAATAAGGATATCAAATACTTTAACTTACGTTCAACCTTATTCAATCTTTCTAGTAAATATGCCAATATTATTAATGGTAGGCAAGAGTAAATAGTTACATGAGTAACTAGCTTATATTCATGAATGAATTATAAAAACAAGTCTTCATCTTTTCCACAAGATTGTTTTGTATTGTTTTGTATTTGTACAAAATATCCTGTTGGGTTTGAGAAATTTGATATGATCAGAAATATTTATCACTGTTATTCATCTTTTTTCACTGAGTCTATCAAGTAACTTGAGAAACAGAATAACTGAAATTTGTCCATTTCAATTTCATTTAAATATACCAAATATTTTTTTGTTATTTTGTAGCTTAAATCTTGTCATTAAAATGTATTCTATTGCTACACGGCTAAAAAGAAGCATATTTTAAAAGTATGGAAAATGAATGCTAATTTTTGGTAAATAAAAAAGATTAGTAGTTTGTTACTAAGTTTCTATTAAAAAGAGGTTCTATTATCTTCATGAACCACCTACATACTCCTTGCATTTCATTCAATACTAAGAACAGAGTTGATATTTAATAATTATTTGAATAATAGGTTAGTGACAGTCATAGAATATAAGCATCCTCCCAAGAAATCTGATTATATTTATAAGATTTTTTTGAAATATGTTATGAAAGTTACTCTCTCAGGAATTCTTCCATTAACTATTTTTTCTTACTACATAAACTATAACTTTGTTAAAGACAATTATGTTTATAAATATTTTATACAAATATAGAATTATACAGTATATCATAATTGAAAACTTGCTCCTTGTTACTATCAATTTATTTTATATATGTCTTTTGTGGTTATTTAATATTCTTTCACATTTCATTTTCTACTGGCTTTATAACATTTTGTTTTATGATTTAAATTATTTACTTAACAGTTATTTATAAAACCGAGCAAATCCATGAGGACGACTTTTACTTTGAATATTTTTGGCTTACACTGACTTAAGACTAGAAGTAACAGTAAATGTAATTTTAAAGAAAAAGGTACACTATGAAAAAAAAGATTAGAAAATTTTAGTTTATATAACAGTGTCCCCAAATTATGATATGATATGTATATATTTTTGAGAAATCAGAATGACCAGAGGGTTTAATGAAGTTTGATGGGGTGAGACTTGGGAAATCAGTTGAAGATTAATTGTAGGGGGATCTTGGACACCAAGAGTGTAGTTTGACTTATAGGAAAGATTTCTCCATAAGAAACCATCAACTGTTTCTGAACAAGGGATTAATATAAGCAAAATTTTTTGCTTGCTTGCTTTTAAGACTAACTTGCTGACAAAATTGACTTAGTCATGGTAATTTGTATGTATCAAGCTCATGTATGAACTCAGATAGGTTTCTGTCACGGAAGATCTAGAGTAGTAAGAAACTGAGAAGTTCAGTAGGAGAAAAATTCTCAAATATATCAAACCCTGTGAAAAAGTCAATAGAATGTCATAGAGTGCTGGTTGCCATTTTAGATAAATGCATTAATTTTGTAGAGTATTTTCTGGAAACAGAATTATGTGTTTCTCTCCATAAATGAAATAATCCTTTTCTAACTTACAGCTGCTTTAAGAAAGAATTAACTCTATAAGCTAATGGATTTCAATTAAAAGAGATCAACAAATTTCTGTTAAATGGTACCATATTCTCATTCATTCTGTGAAGGAAAGATGTTGCCTATCATATTAGTAAATAAGAGATATTGTAGACATCAAGCCATCAGCCACTGCAGCCATGTCTGAATGTGTACCTTAAAAAGATTAAGGCTTAAAAACAAACAAACAAACGAACATGATACTGATCCTAGATAGATGCATATTGAAAAATAATCTTCATAATTCCAGACTATTGAAAAAAAAAAAAAACTCCTTATGTATCCTGGTTCCTCCCTTACCACTTTGTAAGATTCTGAAGCACAGTCTTTGCATATAAAAATTTGTTTCAGGGAGAGGAAAGAAGAGAATGGGTGAAACAGAAAGAGAGGAAAAACTTGGTTTCCTAAAAGAAAATTTCTTATCCAGTGATGTAACATGCATGAAACTAAACTGCAAGCTCTCAAGTTCGAAGAAAATGAAATGTGATTTAGTACTGTAATTTGTCAATGAGGATTTCATTGAATGCTGTAAAGTTCCTTTGAATGCTGTAAAGATATTTACATTACAAGAAAGATTATATTGAATATGATGAATGGCAACTGTGGTTATAATATTTATTGGAAGTTTATTGTACTTAGAGGAATCAAGATGATGTGCAAGGCTTTTCTGAAAAGTTTAAATGAAATCAGCAAAATAATATCTCTTCTGTACTTACATTCTTTTCATACAACTCAAATACTATTGAACTTTTGTTAGCAGCAGAAACATTATCTCTAAACAAAAGTTAAAGAACACATGTTCCTTAGAAGTAATGACTTTTGAAAAAAACTATTATAATGCATAGCTGTTTCTTTGTACACCACTCTTACGAAGATTAAATTTATAAGTATAAGATCATACTGGAGCAGGACACAAGATGGCAGAATAGAAGGACTTGAGCTCATATCCTTTCATGAAAACATCCTAATCACAACTAAATTGCATGAATATATATTTTTAAAAAGGACTGGAACATATAAAATATATATTTATCTCCAAGGATAAAGAAGAAGCCAAAATAACACTGTAGGAGGGGCACATTCAAAATACAATCAAGCCCCATATCCTCTGGTGGTGAGCCACCAACTGGAAAACAATTATGTCATAGAAGTGAGAGTTCTGAGTCCCACATCAGGTTCTGACATCATGAGGAAGCCTGAGAGCATTTGGTTTTGAAGACTAATGGGGCTTCATCACAAGGAATCCATACTACTGGAGGAAACAGAAACCTCACTCTTGGAGGGAGCCTTTGTGTACATCAGAACCCAGGGGAAAAACAGTGATTGCATAGGAGCATGGGCCAGACCTACCTTCTTGCCTTAAAGGGTCTCCTGGGAAGGTGGGGAAGAGGCTATAACTCACTTTGGGGGAAAATAATACTGGCAACAGAGGCACCAGGAAGTACTCATTGGTATGAGTTCTGGAGGCTACCATTTTGATATTAAACCAGGCCCCACTCAACAGCTTGAAGGTTCCAGTGCTGGAACAGAAGGTTCCAATGCAGGTATGCCTTAGGCAAAAGAACAAACAGGGTTGTAAAGCAGCCCCACTATCAGCAGACAGACTGCTTAAAGTCTGCCTGAGCCCTCTGCTACCTCAAAACACACACATTGATACAGCCTTGCCCACCAGAGGTACAAGACCCATCTCCAACCACCAGTGGGCAGGCACAGTTGCTCCCACCAAGAAGCCTACACAAGTTTCTTAGACCATACTCACCCACCAGGGTAAAAAACCACTAGAAGCAAGAGGAACTGCAATCCTGCAGCCTTAGCAAACACAGAGACAGACAAAATGAGATGGCAGAAGAATATGTTCCAGATGAAGGCATAAGATAAAACCTCAGAAGAACAACCAAGTGGAGACATGAAATCAATGAGAGAAAGATTTCAGAGTAATGACAGTAAGGATGATATGAGATTTTAGAAAAAGAACTGAGGCACAGACCAAGAAGGTATAAGTCTTTAACAAAGAGCAAGAAGATATAAAAAACGTACAAGAGTTGAACAATACACATTGTTCAACAATACACATTGTTGAACAATACACATAAAGTATCTTTCTCAGAAAGATACTTTAAGGAAAATATCTTATTTTCCATTACATCAAAAGGAATAAAATACCTAGGATCTAAGAGGTTAAAAACTTGTACTCTGAAACCCGTAAGAAGTTGATAAAAGAAATCAAAGATGGCATCAACAGATGAAAAATATACCATGTTTTTGGATTGGAAGAGTCAATATTGTCAACATTATTACACTACCCAAGAAAATCTACAGAATCAATGCAATATCTATCAAATTACCAAAGGTGTGTTTTTTTTTTTTTTCAGGTCTAAAACAAAGTCTTAAAATTTTGTATGGAAAAACAAATGACTCCAAATAGTCAAAACAACCTTGAGAAAGAAAAATAAAATTGGAGGAATTAGCTCTCTGATTTCCAGACTATACTATAAATCTACAGTAATCAAAACAAAATAATACTGGCACAAAGACAGACATAAATCAATAAAACAGGAAAGAAAACCCAGAAAAAAACACAAATACTTATGGCCAATTAATCTACAAAAAAGATAATATACAATAGAGAAAGTGGTACTGTGAAAACTGAGCAAGGTGTAAAAAAAATGAAATTAGAACACTCTCTCATATCAGAAACACACACAAAAATCTCAAAATGGATTATAAACCTAAATGTAAGACTGGGCAGTATAAAACTCTTAGAGAAAATTATATGCAGAACACTCTAACAGAAATGGTCACAATATCTTTTTGGATCTATCTCCTGGAGCAATGAAAATATTAATACATTTAAATAAATAGGGCCAAATTAAATATAAAAACATTTGCACAGCAAAAGGAATCATAACAAAACAAAAAGACAAACCAGAGTATGGGAGAAGATATTTTCAAATAATATGACCAACAAAGGGTTAATCTCTAAAATATACAAACAGATCATTCAGCTCTATATCAAGAAAAAGACAAACAGTGCAATCAAAATAATGAGCATATCTAGACAATTTTCCAAAGAAGATATACAAATGTCAAAAAAAAAATAAGATGATAAGATGTTCAACATTGCTAAATATCAGAGAAATGCAAATCAAAGCTGCAAATAGCTATCACCTCACACCAGTAAGAAATGACATCATCAAAGTTTAAAAACAATAAATGCTTGAGAAGGTGTGGGTAAATGGGAACCTTCTTACAATATTTGTGGGAATGTAAATTGGTACAGCCAGTATAGAGAACAGTTTCTAGATTCCTTACAAAACTAAAAATACAGCTACCATATGATTCATCAGTCAGACTCTAGGGCACATATCTTGAGGAAACCATAATTTGAAAAGAGACATGCACCCCAGTGCTCATTGCAGCATTATTTATTTACAATAGCCAAAACAAAGAGGGCTTCCTAGATGGCACTAGCAGTAAAGAACCTGCCTGCCAGTGCAGTAGACCTAAGAGACGTAGGTTTGATCCCTGGGTCAGGAAGAATCCCTGGAGGAAGTTTTGGGAACCCACTACAGTATTCTTGCCTAGAGAATCCCCATGGACAGAGCAACCTGGTGGGCTACAGTCTATAGGGTTGCAAAGAGTCAGACACAGCTGAGCAACTGATACACAAAACAAGGAAGCAACCTAAATGTTCACTGACAGATGAATAAAGAAGATGTGATTATATATATATATATATATATATATATATAATGGGATTTTACTCAGGCATAAAATGAGTGAAATAATGATATGTGCAGCAAAATGGATAAGCCTAGTGATTATCATACTAAGTGAAGTAAGTCAGACAAGGACAAATATCAGATGATATCATTTGGGTGGGAATCTTTGTAAATGATACAAATGAACTTATTTACAAAACAGACAGACTCACAGACTTAGAAAACAAATTAATGTTTACAAATGGGAGAGGTGGGGGAGGGACATATTAGGAGGTTGAGGTTAACATATACACAGTACTATATAAAAAAAAATAATCTACAAGACCTTCTGTATGACATGGAGAACTCTACTTAATACTGTGTAATAACATACATGCCAAGAATCTGAAAAATAATATGCACATATAACTGAATTACTCTGTTATGAACCTGAAACTAATCCACATTGTAAATCAACTATAATATAAAATAATATGCAAAAATATAGGACAAAAATTAAAACATATTTATTCTTTTTATTCCATATTTGAAGATATTACTAAACTTTTGTGATAAATTTATAGTTTTCTAGCCTTAATATAAAATGCCTTGGCACATAATTATGCTCTAATTAAAAAATATATATGTGTGTGCATATTCAGGAGCTAGAGTCACAGTAAAAATATAGACCCATTTTTTCCTTATCAACAATATCTATCAACGTAACTGCTTTGGGTTTGAAAATGAGTATAAAGAAAAATAATTTTTTAAAGACTAGAGCTAGTGAAAAAAATAAATAAATAAAATTGATGATATTTAGGACAATTGAATTATTTAAAAGTATCTTATTTTCATCATTTACATTGCAACTGCTAGAATAAGCCCTCAGTCTTCAATGTTCTGTTTTATGATAAGATATTTCTCTACAGAAATTTTGGAAAACTCACCAGTGGCCACAGGACAGGAAAAGGTTAGTTTTCATTCCATTCTCAAAGAAAGGTGATGACAAAGAATGCTCAAACTACCACACAATTGCACTCACCTCACAAGCTAGTAGAAGGCAAAGGCACCCCACTCTAGTACTCTTGCCTGGAAAATCCCATAGATGGAGGAGTCTGGTAGGCTCCAGTCCATGGGGTCGCTAAGAAAGATTCTCCAAGTTAGTCTTCAACTGTACATGAACTACGAACTTCCAGATGATCAAGCTGTTTTCAGAAAAGGCAGAGAAATGAGAGATCAAATTGCCAACATCTGTTGGATTACAGAAAAAAGCAAGAGTTTCAGAAAAACAACTATTTCTGCTTTACTGACTATGTCAAAGACTTTCACTGTGTGGATCACAACAAACTATGGAAAATCTTCAAGAGATGGGAGTACCAGACCACCTGACCTACCTCCTGAGAAATATGTATGCAGGTCAGAAGTAACAGTTAGAATTGGACATGGACCAATAGACTGTTTCCAAATAGAGAAAGCAGTATGTCAAGGCTGTATATTGTCACCCTGCTTGCTTAACTTATATGCAGAGTACATCATAAGATATGCTGGGCTGGATGAAGCACAAGCTGGAATCAAGATTGCCAAGGAGAAATATCAAAAACCTTACATATGCAAATGACACCACCCTTATGGCAGAAAGCAAAGAAGAACTAAAGAGCCTCTTCATGAACGTGAAAGAGGAGAGTGAAAAATCTGACTTAAAACTCAACATTCAGAAAATGAAGATTATGGCAACTGGTCCCATCACTTCATGGCAAATAGACAGGGAAACAGTGGAAAACAGTGACAGACTTTATTTTTGAGTGCTCCAAAATCACTGCAGATGGTGACTGCAGCCATGAAATTAAGCCATGCTTACTCCTTGAAAGAAAAGTTTTGACCAACATAGACAGCATATTAAAAACAGATATATTACTTTACCAAAAATTCTGTCTAGTCAAAGCTATGGGTTTTTTTTCCAGTAGCCATGCATGCATGTGAGATTTGGACTCTAAAGAAAGCTGAGCACTGAAGAATTGATGCTTTTGAACTGTGGTGTTGGAGAAGACTCTTGAGAGTCCCTTGGACTGCAAGGAGATCCAACCAGTCCATCCTAAAGGAAATCAATCGTGAATATTCATTGGAAGGATTGATGTTAAAGCTGAATCTCCAATATTTGGCCACCTGATGTGAATAACTGACTCACTGAAAAGACCCTGATGCTGGGAAAGATTGAAGGCAGGAGGAGAAGTGGATGACAGTGGATGAAATGGCTGGATGGTATCACACACTCAATGGACATGAGTTTGGGTAAACTCCAGGGGTTGATGATGGACCTGGTGTGCTGCAGTCCCTGGGATTGAAAGAGTCGAACACAACTGAGCGACTGAACTGAGCTTTCCAGACGTTATCAGTGACTTACACTAGGTTTCATAAGGTGTTAAAATAGAGAAAATATCTTTGCCTTTATCATAACAATTCGTTTTTCAACAAACAAGTTAAACTAAATAGACAATGTTTTAATACATACCATCTTTTACAGATTTATTTTCACAATTTCTATTAAAAATTAGTTCAGTAAGCATTATTGCTTTTTCTTAAACACTATCTGGAAATAAAGGGCTATACCCACACATTCACACATTCTTCTATGTTTTATGTATATGTATCCATTTTTCTTTATACAAAAGCAACTATAATGATGAAAGATGTCTCCTCCAAATTTACCTAGAAGCAGGGTCTTAGAAAGAATTTATGAGCTAACAAATCAAGTGATAGAAGGAAATCACAGGAAGTGCACATGAAGAAAGAGGTAAGTGAAACAAGGTAAGGAGGAAGAGCAAATATAGAGTTTATTACTGAACTTGCCTCTGTTTCATAAGAAGCACACAAGATTTTTCAGTCTGGCTGGACATCTTTCAAGAAGCTACATGAAATCTGTATCTCCAAGTAATCTGTCTAGGGGTAGTTATCTGAGAAAGTATTTATTTGTGGATTCATCACATCTCCTGCTTTCATTTGATCAAAGTTTCCTTTAAAGGGATCTAATACTTATGTATTTTCAGACATCCTCATCTCTCCTCCGTGTATGCTCTGGGAACCAGGTTTCCCCCTCTATGAGTTGGTGTTTCACCTTAGTGTGTATATTGTGGAAATGGCCAGGATTTCTTCTGAAGGGCTTTGCCCATCTATGCCTGGATATTCATGAAGTTTTTGTGTCTTGGAATTTATATTCCATAGTGATATCAAAATGTGCTACAAATCTCTCAGGTAATATGAAGTCAGGTGTGTGTTCTTTTCTTCTAAAATTTGATATATGTAAATATTCAAGTACAAAGTTGATAAGCAGTTCTCCAGAAATTTGACTATCATTCCTATTAAAACAAAAACCTGAATTTAGCTGCAGTGATTAAAAGTGATATATATATATAATCACATTTATTTATTTAAATAAATTTTAATTTGTTTCTAATACCCAACCAAACTGTGGGAAATTGTATTTCTATCATAATTGACAATTTTTATAAATATTGCCAAGTTTCCAGAATCCTATAAAGCATCATAACTTTTTATCTCAGGAAATACCCCTGATCCTGAAGCATGGGTACACGTTGGTTGCCACTGGAATGAATGCACAGTGGGATCAGACTGACTGCTCATTCCAGGCCCTGTGTTGACATTCCTGTTCTTTGCTTAGGGATAGAACTCTTTCACAAGACTCTGAGCTGAAGTGTTAGATTTCACAGATGATAACTATTTTGTGTAATGTCATGAATTTTCCTGAGGTGAAGTCATAGAAGAAAGGGGAAGACCCTCCATCACACTGTGCATCCCAAAGAAAACTATCACTTATCAGCATACATAAATTCTATATTCTTTAAACTCTAGTCTCAAATCATTTCTCTATTTCTCTTCTATATGTGGGATGCTGTTGCTTTTAGTTATCAAGTTATGTCCACCTCTTTGCAATCCTGTGGACTGTAGCCTTCCAGGCTCCTCTGTCCATGGGATTTCCTAGGCAATACTACTGGAGTAGTTTTCCATCTCCTTTTTCAGGATATCTTACCAGTCCAGGGACTGAACCCTTGTCTTCTGCTTGGCACATGATTTCTTTACCACTGAGCCACCTGTGAGTCTTTCCCTGTGATTCAGTCTGTAAAGTTCCCCTGCAATGCAGGAGACCCATGTTCAATCTCTGGGTTGGTAAGACCCCTTGAAATGGAAATGGCAACCCACTCCAGTATTCTTGCCTGGAGAATTCCATGGACAGAGGAGCCTGGTAGGCTATATAGTCCATGGGGTCACAAAGGAACAGACATAACTGAGTGACACATATGAAGCCATATGTGGATTCTAGCATTTTATGAAGCTATATGTGGGATACTAGCATTTTAATCTTAAGAGAATTTATGAAAGGTATAAAGAGACTTCAACATACATTTTTGTTAAAATCTTTCCACAAACTTAAAAAAAAATAATTTTGTGCACAAATTCTAGCACACTTAAAATTTTATTCCAATCACATCAAATTTATTCAGAGACTTGGAGGAAAAATTATTTTTTGACATCAGTATTCTTTGACATCAGTTATTCTTTGACATCAGTATAAACTTGTCTGAAACTGGAAAAGGACAGGTTGAGAATGAAAATTATCAGTGAGTCTTATTTATGAATATTGATAAATACCAACTCATTGTATCAGTCAGAATAGGCCAAGTAATGCTGTGGTACAAGAACTTTTAAATTACAAATGTTTAATATATATACATAGACTCTGTTTGTTGTCAAAATACTTTTGCTTAAGGAATCACTAAGTAAACCAGGAGCTCACAAGCTTCATGTCAACATGAAGTTAAAAGGTAGATAACTCTGCACAATCTAAACTTTCAATTAAATATTACAGCTCAGAAATGGCATACATGCTCTGCATTCACAGTGCTTTTGGTATATCTAGATCTGAGCAGGAAGGAGGAAAAACACAACTACCAACAATTAGCACTAATGACTACCACAGTTGACTGGTAATGACTACAAAGACAATAGACAAATTGCATTTATTTCAGGAAAACAGAAAACAAAAAACTATAAAAAATTATAAATGTGATTAATATTATATTTGAATAACATTAAAATATAAATGGGACAAAGACAAATGAAGTGTAATATTATCCCAATGCATGCATGGTAAGTCACTTCAGCTATGTCCAACTCTTGTGATCCTATGCACATTAGTTCCCCAGGCTCCTCTGTCCATGGAATTCTCCAGGCAAGAATACCAGAGTAGGTTGCCATGCACTTCTCCAGAGGATTTTCTCAACCCAGGGATTGGACACACATTTCTTATGTCTTCTGCATTGACAGGTAGTTTTATATTCTTTGCAGTGAAAGATGGAGAAGCTCTATACAGTTGTCGAAAACAAGACAAGGAGCTGACTGTGGCTCAGATTATGAACTCCTTATTACCAAATTCAGACTCAAATTGAAGAAAGTAGGGAAAACCGAGGACCATTCAGGTATGACCTAAATCAAATCCCTTATGGTTATACACTGAAAGTGAAAAGTATATTTAAGGGCCTAGATCTGATAGATAGAGTGCCTGATGAACTATGGATGGAGGTTCGTGACACTGTATGGGAGACAGGGATCAAGACCATCCCAATGGAAAAGAAATGAAAAAAGCAAAATGGCTGTCTGGGGAGGCCTTACAAATAGCTGTGAAAAGAAGAGAGGCGAAAAGCAAAGGAGAAAAGGAAAGAAACAAGCATCTGAATGCAGAGTTCCAAAAATAGCAAGAAGAGATAAGAAAGCCTTCTTCACCAATCACTGCAAAGAAAAAGAGGAAAATAACAGAATGGGAAAGACTAGAGATCTCTTCAAGAAAATTAGAGATACCAAGGGAACATTTCATGCAACGATGGGCTTGATAAAGGACAGAAATGGTCTGGATCTAACAGAAGCAGAAGATATTAAGAAGAGGTGGCGAGAATACACGGAAGAACTGTACAAAAAAGATCTTCATGAATCAGACAATCACGATGGTGTGATCACTCACCTAGAGCCAAAAATCCTGGAATGTGAAGTCAAGTGGGCCTTAGAAAGCATCACTATGAGCAAAGCTAGTGGAGGTGATGGAATTCCAGTGGAGCTGTTTCAAATCTTGAAAGTTGATGCTGTGACAGTGCTGCACTCAATATGTCAGCAAATTTGGAAAACTCAGCAGTGGCCACAGGACTGGAAACAGTCTGTTTTCATTCCAATCCCAAAGAAAGGCAATGCCAAAGAATGCTCAAACTACCGCACAATTGCACTCATCTCACATGCTAATAAAGTAATGCTCAAAATTCTCCAAGCCAGACTTCAGCAATGAGTGAACCATGAACTCCCTGATGTTCAAGCTGGTTTTAGAAAAGGCAGAGGAACCAGACATCAAATTGCCAACATCCACTGGATCATGGAAAAAGCAAGAGAGTTCCAGAAAAACATCTACTTCTGCTTTATTGACTATGCCAAAGCCTTTGACTTTGTGGATCACAATAAACTGTGGAAAATTCTGAAAGAGATGGGAATACCAGACCACCTAATCTACCTTTTGAGAAATCTGTATGCAGGTCAGGAAGCAACAGTTAGAACTGGACATGGAACAACAGACTGGCTCCAAATAGGAAAAGGAGTACATCAAGGCTGTATACTGTCACCTTGTTTATTTAACTTATATGCAGAGTACATCATGAGAAATGCTGGACTGGTAGAAACTCAAGCTGGAATCAAGATTGCCAGGAGAAATATCAATAACCTCAGATATGCAGATGATACCACCCTTATGGCAGAAAATGAAGAAGAACTAAAGAGCCTCTTGGTGAAAGTGAAAGAGGAAAGTGAAAAAGTTGGTTTAAAGCTCAACATTCAGAAAACAAAGATCATGGCATCCAGGCCCATCACTTCATGGGAAATAGATGGGGAAACAGTGGAAACAGTGACAGACTTTCTTTTCTTGGCCTCGAAAATCACTGCAGATGGTGACTGCAGCCATGAAATTAAAAGACGCTTACTCCTTGGAAGAAAAGTTATGAGCAACCTAGATAATGTATTCAAAAGGAGAGACATTACTTTGCTGACTAAGGTCTGTCTAGTCAAGGTTATGGTTTTTCCTGTGGTCATGTATGGATGTGAGATTTGGAATGTGAAGAAGGCTGAGCACCAAAGAACTGATGCTTTTGAACTGTGGTGTTGGAGAAGACTCTTGAGAGTCCCTTGGACTGCAAGGAGACCCACACAGTCCATTCTGAAGGAGATCAACCCTGGGATTTCTTTGAAAGGAATGATGCTCAAGCTGAAACTTCAGTACTTTGGCCACCTCATGAGAAGAGTTGACTCACTGGAAAAGACTCTGATGCTGGGAGGGCTGGGGGCAGAAGGAGAAGGGGACGACCAAGGATGAGATGGCTGGATGGCATCATGGACTCAGTGAACGTGAGTAAGAGTGAACTCCGGAAGATGGTGATGGACAGGGAGGCCTGGCATGCTGCGATTCATGGGGTTGCAAAGAGTCAGACACGACTGAGCAAATGAACTGAACTGAATTTATTTACTACAAGCACCACCTGGAAAGCCCTGATTCCAATAGTTGAAAATAAAAATTAGTTAAAATTTAACATCCACTCATGATTTTAAAATATGCTAACAAATTTAAAAAAGAAGGAACAAGATAAAAATTAAAATAAATCTCAATAAATTTAAAGCAAAAATAAAAATTTGATGGAAGAGATTGAAGGCAAAAAGTGAAGGAAATGGCAGGATGAGGATGAGATGATTATATAGCATCCTTAACTCAATGGATATGAATTTACACAAATTCCAGAAGATAGTGAAGGACAGGGAAGTTTAGCTTGCTATAGTCCATGGGATTGCAAAGAGTCAGACATGACTCAGAGATAGAACAAAATAAAAATATAGATACAGTTGATCTCTAATTGTATCAATTATCATGTTACCAAAACAATAAAGCACATAGGATTAAATTCTAAAAGATACATTGATAATTACTAAAAGTTATAAATAAGATCAAATAAATGAAGAAAGACACCATAGTCCTAATTGAAATTCCAGTCAAAATCACGTTTTTAAAAATAAAAATCTGAATTTACCACTAATTTGAAAATGTTTCATTTTTCCATAATTAAAAATGTTTGAAATGTTTTGAAATGTTTGAAATGTTACATTTTCAAATTAGTGGTAAATTCAGATTTTTATTTTTAAAAACGTGATTTTGACTGGAATTTCAATTAAGTTACATAACTACATAGTAAAATCAAGAACTTTGATAATTTCAATGTAGGACTATGGTGTCTTTCTTCATTTCTGAATGGGAGAAAACAATAGCAAATGAAACAACTGACACACAACTAATCTCAAAGATATACAAGCAACTTATGCAGCTCAACTCCAGAAAAATAAACAAACCAATCAAAAAATGGGACAAAGAACTAAATAGGCATTTCTCCAAAAAAGACATACGGATGGCTAACAAACACATGAAAAGATGCTCAACATCACTTACTATCAGAGAAATGCAAATCAAGACCACAATGAGGTACCATTTCATACCAGTCAGAATGGCTGCGATCCAAAAGTCTACAAGCAATAAATGCTATAGAGGATGTGGAGAAAAGGGAACCCTCTTACACTGTTGGTGGGGATGCAAAATAGTACAGCCATTATGGAAAACAGTGTGGAGATTCCTTAAAAATTGCAAATAGAGCTGCCTTATGATCCAGCAATCCCACTGCTGGGCATACACACTGAGGAAACCAGAATTGAAAGAGACACATGTACCCCAATGTTCATTGCAGCATTGTTTATAATAGCCAGGACATGGAAGCAACCTAGATGTCCATCAGCAGATGAATGGATAAGAAAGCTGTGGTACATATACACAATGGAGTACTACTCAGCCCTTAAAAAGAATAAATTCGACTCAGTTCTAATGAGATGGGTGAAATTGGAGCCGATTATTCAGAGTGAAGTAAGCCAGAAAGAAAAAACACCAATACAGTATACTGACACATATATATGGAATTTAGAAAGATAGTAATGATGACCCTCTATGTGAGACAACAAAAGAGACTCAGAGGAATGGAGTGGACTTTTGGACTCTGGGGGGAGAGGGAGAGGGTGGGATGATTTGGGAGAACGGCATTGAAACATGTATACTATCTTGTAAGAATGAAGCGCCAGTCTATATTCAATACAGGATGCAGGATGCATGGGGCTGGTGCACGGGATGATTCAGGGAGAAGATGTGGGGTGGGAGGTGGGAGGGGGCTTCGGCACTGGGAGATCGTGGACACCTGTGGCTGATTCATGTCAATGTATGACAAAACAAATACAGTATTGTAATGTAGAATAAAGTATTAAAAAAAAAAAAAAGAAACAGAAACCAAAAAAAAAAAAAGAAACTTTCCTTACTAGGCATCAAATTTCACTGCATAGCTAAGTGAAAAAGATAGTGGATATTGGTGTTAGTGACAGAAAAATTAACATGTTGATAAGACTTCACATTACAAAACCAGACATAACTGTGTTTGAATGGACAATGCAAGTGGCATTGCAGATCAATTGGGAAAGGATGAGGTTTACAATACATTGATGAAAATTCTCTTATCTATAGGAAAAAAATGAATAAGTATTTGCACAATTAAAAAATTAACCTCTGGTAGAAAATATGCCCAAATTCTTTAAGAAAATTTAAAGCTTTAGAGATACTGTAGAAGAATATATTGACTGTAATGTAGTGGAGGAGATTATTTTAAATCTATTTTTAAAATTATTTCTGTAATAGAAGATATTATTTTAAAAACAAACAGAATGCTAACTTAAAAGATTCATTAATTTGGCTATATTAAAATTTTAAAAGTTCTGCTCGTTAACAAATACCATAAAAAAGAAAAGTCAAACTGTAAACTTGAAGTCAATTTTTGGAATACATATAATCAAAAATAAATCACTTCTATAAATTAATATGAAAAGGTAAGTAACAATGCAATTGATAACAGCCATTACTCAAAGAAAAAAGCATGTTTGTGGAATGCAAATATAAAGGGATGCTCAAAACTACTATTCATTAACAAAAATCAATAAAATTATGTCACTTTCACTATATATTGCCAAAATTAGATTGCTGCAGAATATCAAGCATTAGGGAAAATGTGTATCTAGGGGATGCTTATACATTGCTGTTTGAAATGTAAATTGGTATAACCACTTTAGAAAATAATCCAGTGCTATTATATTAAATTGATGAACCCCATTTCAGAAATTTTACTTCAAAATTTTTACCTTAGAGAAAATCTTGCACATGTACACCAGAGAAGATATACAAGGATATCTATAATATCATGATTCTTAATAACAAAGCTTTCTTATATAATAGCCAGGACATGGAAGCAACCTAGATATCCATCAGCAGACAAATAGATAAAAATGTGTGGTACATATACACAATGGAATATTACTCAGCCGTTATAAAGAATAAATGTGAATCAGTTCTAATGAGGTGGATGAAACTGGAGCCTATTATACAGAGTGAAGTAAGCCAGGAAAAAAAAATCAATACAGTATACTTACATATATATATAGAGAGAGAGGAGGTCGCTCAGTTGTGTCCAACTCTTTTCGACCCCATGAACACCAGACTCCTCCATCCAGGGATTTTCTAGGCAAGAGTACTGGAGTGGGTTGCCATTTCCTTCTCCAGGGAACTTCTATATGGAATTTAGAAAGACAGTAATGATAACCCTATATGTGAGACAGCAAAAGAGACACAGATATATAGAAGAATCTTTTGGTCTCTGTGGGAAGGTGAGGGTGGGATGATTTGAGACAATAGCACTGAAACATGTATATTATCATATGTGAAACAGATCTCAAGTCCAGGTTCAATGCATGATTCAGGGTGCTCAGGGCTGGTGCACTGGGATGACCCAGAGGTATGGGATGGGGAGGGAGGTGTGAGGGGAGTTCAGGGTAGGGAACACACATACACCCGTGGCTGATTCATGTCAACACATGACAAAACCACTACAATATTGTAAAGTAATTAGCTTCCAATTAAAATAAATAAATTAAAAAAAAAAAAAAGAAATAACCAAGTCTGGAAAGAATAGATAAATGAACAAATTATACTACAATCAGTTTTACAAGACTAGATTAGGAGAATGATATCAATATGATGACATAGGTTTATACTAATTTCAGTCTTCCTCACCAAGAAAAATGAGAAACTATTCATAAATTAGTCACCACTAAGAAAAATCCAAAATCTGAAGGCAAAGTTGAAGCTTCTCTGTGAACAAGAAAGATCAAGAAGGATGTATTAGAAGAATAAGAGGAACAGCTATGTTTTAATTGTATTGCCCTTCTCCTAGTCCAGTGCAGTACTCCAGTGAGAAGTTTCCTGGGCCTACAGTTTCCCCAATGGAAAAAGAGAACCCAAAGTGGATATCCAATTTCACCAGTATGAAGGATTACTTAGATGGCTCATTTAGGTCTTATCTCATGGAGATCACTGGGGAATCTGCAGAAATTAAGCATTGGGGATTATAGAGAGATAATAAGATGGCCTGGCTTACAGAAACTGGTACTCAGGTATTGGCAGAAGACATTGCTGCTTATGGTGGTGAGTGAGCAGAGATTTTGGACAGTAGTTCCACCTATTCATAGAGCCCAATTAGGGGCCCTGTCTGATCAGGGAGTTTGGTTGGAAGTTCTATCTGGTTTGAATCTTTAACCAATGTGTTGTATCATCCATGGAGCCCTTTCTTCAGTTCATCATTACTGCTGAGAAGTATCCAATCTCATCCCTGAGGGATGTGTGTTGACAGATGCCCTGTGCTATGGCATGCATGAAATATTTTCTAAGATAGATAATACGACAGGTCACAAAACAAGCCTCAATAGATTTGAAATGATAGAAATTATGCCAAGTATCTTTTCTTAGCATGAGGTTAAGAAACAATAAATCAATAACAAGAAGAAAGAAAAAAAACACACAGAAGTATATGGAAATTAAAATAAAAATCCTGAATAGATTAAATAAAAAGCAAAAGGAAAGTAACATATCAAATCTTCTGGGAAGCAGAAAAGCTTTCCTAAGAGGGATGTGTCTAATAATAAATGCCTACATTAATAAAGAAGAAATATTGCAGATAAACAATAATTTTATATCTCACAGAACTAGAGAACATGTTAAGCCTAAAATTTTCAGAGGGAAGAAGATAAAAAGATCAGAGAAGAAATACACAAGTTGGAGAAGAGAGAAAAAAAATAGAGATCAGCAAAAACAAAAGTTGGTTTTGGAAAAGATACATGCAATTGACAAACACTTAGCTAAAACAACCAGGCGACAAGAAGAAGACTCATAAAAATAAAATCAGAAACAAAAGAGGAGTCACTATAACCCATAAAACAGAAATTAAAATAATCATAAATTATTAGGCACAATTGAATATCAATAAAGTAGATAAACATATAAATGGATAAATTCCTATAAATATACAACCAACCAAGATAGATCAGGAAGAATTAGAAAATTTGAACAAATTAATAACAGATGAACAGATTCTATCCATAACTGAAAACCTACAACAAAGCAAAAGCCCAGAAACAGAGAGTTTCATTTGTAAATTCTACCAAACATTTGAAAAAAGTTAATCCTTCTCAAACTGTCCCAAAGTATGAAAAAGGAGATAACATATTCAAACTCATTTTAAGAGACCAGCATCACACCAAAACTAAAGCTAAACAAGGGCTTTACAAGAAGAGAAAACTACAGATTAATATCGCTAAGGTATAAATATATGTAAAATTATCAACAAAAATATAAGCAAACTAAGTTCAGTATCACATTTACATTATCATACACCGTGATCAAATAGGATTTATCCTTGAGGTGCAAAGATAGTTTAACATAGGCAAATCAATAACTGTGATATACATTATCAAAGTGAAAGATAAGAATTACATGATTATCTCAATAGACACAGAAAAAAATATTTGGAAAAAATGTACTATTCTTTTATGAAAAAACTCTAAAACAAACTGATGATAAAAGAAACATATCTCAACATAACTAAGGCCATATATGACAAGACCTAAACTAATATCATAATAATGAATGACTGAAAGATTTTCCTCTAAGGTCAGGAACAAGAAAATGATTTCCAGTCTTAGCACACCTTTTCAACATAGTTTTGGCAAATCTTAGTCACAGCAATCAGGCAAGAAAAAGAAATAAAAAGCAATAAAGTCAGAAAGGAAAAAGAGATGCTCTGTCTGCAGATGCCATTTATACATTATAAATAAATTGTAAAGACACAATCAAAGAGCAGTTACAACTAATGAATTCAATAACGTTTCAAGATACAAAAATCAATATACAGACCAGTGTAAGGGGATAGGTAATTGCAGTTTTGAGTTGATTTGCATTTCTCTTAGTTTGATTTTCGTTTCTTGTAGTGATGTTGAACATCTTTTTATGTGTTTGCTGGCCATCTGCATGTCTTCTGTGTATAAATGTCTATTTATGTTTTTTGACCATTTCTTGATTGGGTTGTTTGTTAGCTTTTTGATAGTGAGCTGCATGAGCTGTGTGTATGTTTTGGCAGTTAATCCTTTGTCAGTTGCTTCATCTACAATTTTTCCCCCAATACTGAGAGCTGTCTTTTCATCTTATTTATGGCTCCTTTTGCTGTTATTAAAGCTTTTATTAGGCCTCATTTGTTTATTTTTGTTTATATTTTCATTACTCTAGGAAGTGGGCCATAGATGATCTTGCTTCAACTTATGTGAAAAACTGTTCTGCTTATGTTTTCCTGTAAGAGTTTTACAGTGTTTTGCCTTAGACTCAGGTCTTCAATCCATTTTCAGTTTATTTTCGTATATCATGTTGGAGAGTGTTCTAATTTTATTCTTTTACATGTAGTTGTCCAGTTTATCCAGCACCATTTATTGAAGAGACATATCAAAAATCTACAAACAATAAATGCTGGAGAGGGTGTGGAGTAAAGGAAACCCTCTCCCACTGTTGTTGGAAAGGTAAACTGATATAATCACTACTGAAAACTGTATGGAGTTTCCTTTAAAAATTAGGAATAAAACTACCATATCACCCAGCATTCCCACTCCTGGGCATGTACTCAGAGATAACCATAATTTGAACATATACATGCATCCTAATGTTCATTGCAGTACTATTTACAAATCCAGGACATGGAAGCAACCTAAATGCCCAACAACAGAGGACTGACTAAAGAAGATGTTTTGTATATATACAGTATAATATTACTCATCCATGGAAAGAAAATCTGCAATTTGCAGAGATGTAGACCAAGAAACTGTCATACAGAGTGAAGTAAATCAGAGAAAGAAAAACAAATGTTATCTATTAACACATATATGTGGACTTTAGAAAATAAAATGGAAAGATGATCTTATTTGCAAAGCAGAAGTAGAGACATGAATGAAGAGAACAAATATGGATACCAAGGAGGTATGGTGATGGGATGAAATAAGAGATTGTGATTGACATATACACACTACTGTGTATAAAATAGATAAAGAGAATCTACTGTATACTACATGGAACTCTAGCTGACCTAAATGGGAAGGAAATCCCCCAAAGAGGGACTATATTTATATATATGGATGACTCAATTTGCTACAGAGAAGAAATTGGCACAGCAATTTAAAGAAACTATATGCCAATTTAAAAAATTAGCATTGACATAACAAATTAACAGACTTTAAAAAATTCAAAATACAAAACTCAGTAGCATTTCTACACATTAATAATAGAAACTCTGAAAAAATAAAGAAAACAATCCTATTCACAATAGCATCAAAATTGATAAAATACTTAATAATAAATATAACCTGGGATACAGTAAACCTGTGCATTTAAAACTGCAAGATATTTATGAGATAAATTGAAGAGAACACAAATGAATTCAAGTGGAAGAAGATGGCAGAGGAGTAAGTTGGGGAGGCTGCCAGCTTCCCCACAAATACATCAAAAACTCATCAAGATATGGAACAACTCCTATGCTGCTGCTGCTACTAAGTCGCTTCAGTCATGTCCGACTCTGCGACCCCATAGACGGCAGCCCACCAGGCTCCCCCATCCCTGGGATTCTCCAGGAAAGAACACTGGAGTGGATTGCCATTTCCTTCTCCAATGCATAAGCAGCTCATGGACCTTGGTCCTGACCAGATGACAGGCTGGGTTAAGTGAGAGAAGCACACACAAACATCGTGGTGCTGAGGGAGGACCCAGGGTGAGGAGAGAAGCAATCACAGCCCCAGAGGGAAGACAGTGGGCCCAGGATGGTGAAAGAAGAGCACATAAACCTCTATGGCACAGAGGGAAGGCCCAGAGTGACAAGAGAAGCACACATAAGCCTCCAGAGCAGAGAGCAGGTCAGGGTTGAGAGAGAAGCACATGCAAATCTCCACAAAGCAGAGGGCAGGGTCAGGGAGTGGAGAAAAGGGCCGCACAAGCCCCTGCCTAGCAAACTTTGACCTGAAGTGCAGGGCAGGACCTGGGGGTGGAAACTTGGGCAAAGATCCAAGGACAAATAAAGGGCTGGTAGCAGTGATGATGTGCTGAGAGAGCATCTTTGTTGCAGCTTCAGAAATAGATGTGTCTATCACTACTAAAGCTGAAAGGACTGTCCAAAGTCATAGTAAAACAATTGACAGTCCAAAATCTATTATGGACACTGCTACTCTTCAGAAAGATGAGATACACCTCCACCAACCAGAACACAGGCACAGATGCCCCCAAGTAGGAAACCATCAGTTCAGTCACTCAGTCGTGTCTGACTCATTGTGACCTCATAGAATGCAGCACGCCAGGCTTCCCTGTCCATCACCAACTCCCGGAGCTTAAAAATTCATCTCTCAAGTCGGTGATGCCAACCAACCAACCACCTTATCCTTTGTAATCTCCTTCTCCTCTTGCATTCCATATTTCCCAGCATCATGGTCTTTTCAAATGAATCAATCCTTAGCATCAAGTGGCCAAAGTACTGGAGTTTCAAATTCAGCAACAGTCCTTCCAAAGAATATTCAGGACTAATTTCCTTTAGGGTTGACTGGTTTGATCTCCTTGCAGTCCAAGGGACTCAAGAGTCTTCTCGAGCACCACAGTTCAAAACCATCAATTCCTCAGTGGTACTCAGCTTTCTTAATAGTCCAACTCTCATATCCATACATGACTACAGAAAAGATCATAGCTTTGACTAGACAGACCTTTGTTGGCAAAGTAATGTCTCTGCTTTTTAATATGCTGTGTAGGTTGGTCATAGATCTTATTCCAAGGAGAAAGTATTTTCAATATCAAGGCTGCAGTAACCATCTGGAATGATTTTGGAGCCAAAATAAAATAAAATTCCTCATTGTTTCCATACTTTTCCCACGTATTTGCCATGAAATGATGGGATCAGATACCATAATCTTGGTTTTCTGAATGTCTGTTTTAAGCCAAAGTTTTCACTCTTTTTCACTTTAATCAAGAGGCTTTTCAGTTCTTATTCATTTTCTGCCATAAGGGTGGTTAAAGCTACAAATCTGGTTATTCACATTTCTCTTGGAAATTTTGATTCCAGCTTGTGCTTTGTGCCTCACTGATCCCAGTATTTCATATGATCTACAGCCAAGAAATTAAAAGATGCTTGTTCCTTGGAAGAAAAGTTATGACCAACCTAGATAGCATATTAGAAAGCAGAGACACTACTTTGCCAACAAAGGTCCTTCTAGTCAAGGCTATGGTTTTTCCTGTGGTCATGTATGGATGTGAGAGTTGGACTCTGAAGGAGGCTGAGTGCCAAAGAATTGATGCTTTTGAACTGTGGTGTTGGAGAAGACTCTTGAGAGTTCCTTGGACTGCAAGGAGATCCAACTAGTCCATTCTGAAGGAGATCAGCCCTGGGATTTCCTTGGAAGGAATGATGCTAAAGTTGAAACTCCAGTACTTTGGCCACTTCATGCAAAGAGTTGACTCACTGGAAAAGACTTTGATGCTGGGAGGGATTGGGGGCAGAAGGAGAAGGGGACGACCGAGGATGTGATGGCTGGATGGCCATCCCAGAGTCTTAGTGAACTCTGGGAGTTGGTGATGGACAGGGAGGCCTAGCGTGCTGTGATTCATGCAGTTGCAAAGAGTCAGACACTACTGTGCGACTGAACTGAACTGACTCTGCATAGAAGTTAAATAAGCAGGGGGCCAATATACAGCCTTGAAATACTCCTTTCCCTATCTGGAACCAGTTTATTGTTCCATGCAAAGTTCTAAATGTTGCTTCTTGACCTGCATACAAATTTCTCAGGAGCAGGTGAGGTGGCCTGGTATTCCCATCTCTTTAATAATTTTCTACAATTTGTTGTGATCCACACAGTCAAAGGCTTTGGCATAGTCAGTAAAGTAGAAGTAGAAACTTTTATGGAACTCTCTTGTTTTTTTGATGATCCAGCAGATATTGGCAATTTGATCTCTGATTCCTCTGCCATTTTTTTAAATCCAAATTGAACATCTTGTAAGACCTCACGGCCTTTTCTCGGGAACTGTCGCCCCAAAGACCACAGTGACTCGAATTCGATGCAATCAGCAGGAGGATTTATTAGGCCGGCATGCCGGGGTTCGATCTCTCGTTCCCAGGAGTGAACCCCGAACACTCACTGAGGGGGATTTTTATGCAGAAAGATCAAAGACAACTGGGAATGAGATCAGAATGTAGGGAACAATGTGATAAGGGGGTCTGAGGATGAAGTGGAGACATTTGATTGATGGGGACGGTTTACAGATGATAGTAGAGACAGTTAATTGACCACTTGGCCCGGCGGTGCCTGGTACAGGGAAAGGCATTTTTGAGGAGAAGCCTGTTACACAGTGGAAACTAAGTCATTAGTTAAGAACAGATCAGTCAGGAGGCTCTGAGTCCTTGAGATAAGGGGGGAGCTATCTTCTATGCGGCACATTCTGCCTTTCAAGTTTTAACTTTTAACCCAGAAGTTTCCAATGCCCTTCTCAGAAAGCACTAAATGAAGTTACATTTTTACAGAAAGATGAATACAATGATTTATAACAGAGAGAAATTCATTAACCAAAAGAACCTTGCTTAGTTAACATCAAAACTACTATAATTCCTTAACCTAAAAGTTCTTCAATCTGTCAGTTCACGGTTCACGTCCTGTTGAAGTCTGGCTCGAGAATTTTGAGCATTAATTTGCAAGTGTGTAAGATGAGTGCAATTGTTCAGCAGTTTGAGAATTCTTTGTCATTGCCTTTGTTTGGAATCAGAACGAAAACTGTTCTTTTCCAATCTTGTAAGCAGTGCCGTGTTTTCAAAATTTGCTGGCATATTGAGTTCAGCACTTTAACAGCATCATCTTTTAGGATTTGAAATAGCTCAACTGGAATTCCATCACCTCCACTAGCTTTGTTTATAGTGATGCTTCTTAAGACCCACTTGACAATGCATTCCAGGATGTCTGGCTTCAGGTGAGTGATCACACCATCACGGTTATTTGCATCATAAAGATTTGTATAGTTCTTCTGTGTATATTTGCCACCTCTTCTTAAAACCTTCTGTTTCTATTAGGACCATAATTTCTGTCCTTTTGTGCCCATCCTAGCATGAAACATTCCCTTCGTATAGCTAATTTTCTTGAAGAGATCTCTAGTCTTTTCCATTCTATTGTTTTCCTCTATTTATTTGCATTTATCATGGAAGAAGGCTCTCTTATCTGTCCCTGCTATTTATTGTAACTTTGCATTTAAATGGGTATATCCTTCCTTTTCACCTTTGTCTTTACCTTCTCTTCTTTTCTCAGCTGTGTGTAATGCCTTCTCAGAAAACCATTTTGCCTTTTTGCGTTTATTTTCCTTTGAGATTGTCTTGATCACTGCCTCCTGTACAGTGCCATGAATCTCTGTCCATAGTTTTCAGGAACTCTGTCAGATCTAATCCCTTGAATATGTTTGTCACTTACCCTGTATAATCATAAGGAATTTGAGTTAGGCCATACCTGAATGGTCTAGTGGTTTTCCTTACTGTTTTAATTTAAATCTGAATTTTGCTGTAAGGAATTCATGATCTGAGACACAATCAACTCTTAATCTTGTTTTTGCTGAGTGTAAAGAGCTTCTCCATCTTTGGCTATAAAGAATATAGTCAGTCTGATTTTGGTATTGATCGTCTGGTAATGTCCATGTGTAGAGTCTTCTCTTGTGTTGTTGGAAGAAGGTTTGTTCTATGATCAAAACATTTTCTTGACAAAACTCTCTTAGCCTTTGTCCTGCTTCATTTTGTACTCCAAGGCAAAATTTGCCTATTACTCCAGGTATCTCTTGACTTCCTACTTTTCCATTGTAGTCCCCTATAATGAAAAGGACATCTTTTCAGGTGTTAGTTCTAGAAGGTGTTGTAGATCTTCATAGAACCATTCAACTTCAGTTTTTTCAGCATTAATGCTTGGGACATAAACTTGAATTAATGTGATACTGACAGCTTCCCTCATAGCTCAGTTGGTAAAGAAACTGCCTGCAATGCACAAGACTTGGTTTGACTCTTGTGTCAGAAAGATCCCCTGAAGAAGGAAATGGCAATCCACTCCAGTGTTCTTGCCTGGAAAATCCCATGGACAGAGGAGCCTGGCAGGCTACAGCCCACAGGGTTGCAGAGTCAGACACGACTTAGTGACTAAACTGCCACCACCATGATGATACTGAATGATTTGCCTTGGAAATGGACAGAGATCATTCTGTCGTTTTTGAGATTATATCTAAAAGCTGCATTTCAGAGTCTCTTGTTGACTTTGAGGTATATTCCATTTTTTCGAAGGGATTCTTGCCCACAGTAATAGATATAATGGTAATGTGAGTTTATTTCATCCATCCCAGTCCATTTGAGTTCAATGATTCCTAAAATGTCTATGTTTACTCTTACCGTCTCCTTTGGAGCACTTCCAATTTATCTTGCCATGGACCTAACATTCCAAGTTCCTATGCAATATGGTTCTTTACAGTATCAGACTTTGCTTCCATCACCAGTCACATCCACAAGGTTTTTTTTTTTTTTTTTTTTTTGGCTTTGGCTTTGGCTTTGTATCTTCATTCTTTCTGGAGTTGTTTCTCTTCTGTTCTCCAGCAGCATATTGGGCACCTGCTGACCTGAGGAGTTTAATCTTTCAGTACCCTCTCTTTTTGCCTTTTCATACTGTTTAAGGTGGTCTCAAGGCAAGAATATTGAAGTGGTTTGCAATTGCCTTCTCCAGTGGACCATGTTTTGTCAGAACTCTCCATCATGATTTGTCCTTCTTGGGCCTTGTCCTTCTTACTATCTCACCTATCCATCTTACTATCCAAGATGGTGGAGTAGAAGGACGTGTTCTCTTCTTCCGTGAGAACTTCAAAATTAAAACTTATTGCTGAAGTATCAACAGAAGAATGGTGGATCCCGTAAAAAGAGATACCCTATATCCAAGAGCAAAGGAGAAGCCTTAGAAAGATGATAGGAAGGGCTAAATCACTTTTAGAACTAAACCCCATACCCACCAGAGAAGCTTGGAGGGCTCAAATAAAGCCTTGTGTGTACCAGGAGAACCCACAGAGACTGAGCCAGACAAGCCTTTGAGTTAATGTCTCCTGTGGAGGCATGGGTAAGCAGTGGCCTGCTGCATGGGCAGGGGGCTCTGGGTATAGCCGATCTAGCTATGGCATAAGCACTCCTAGAGGAGGTCACCATTAACCCCATCATAGAGCAACCAGAACTTACACAGGACTGGGGAAACACTCTTTGAAGGCACAAACAAAACCTTGTGTGCAGCAAGACTCAGGAAACAGGAGCAGTGACCCCACAAAAGACTCATTCAGACTTGCCCACGAGGGTCTAGGAATCTCTGGTGGAGGCATGAGTCAGCGGTGGCCTGTTGCAGGGTTGGGGGCACTGAGTGTGGCAGTGCATGCACAAGTCCTTTTGACAGTAGCTGCCATTATCTTCATTACCTCCACCGTAGTTTGGCCTCAGGTCAAACAATAGGGAGGGAACACAGCTCTGCCCACCAATAGAAAATTGGATTACATATTTATTGAGCATGGCCAGCTCATCAGAACAAGACCCCGTTTCCTCCACAGTCAGTCTCTCCCAATAGGAAGCTTCCATAAGTCTCTTGTCCTTATTCATCAGAGGGCAGACAGAATGAAAACTACAATCACAGAAAACTAGTAAAGCTGATTACATGGGCCACAGCATTGTCTAACTCAATGAAATTATGAGCCATGCCTTGTAGGAAACCATCATAGGACATTAATCCAACCCCATCAACGGAAGCAGATTCCACGGCTGAGAGGATCTACAGTGCTCTGGAATTTTCCTCCTTTCTTTCTTTCTTTTTTTTTTTTTTTTTTAGATTTATTTCTTCCTTTTATGTGTCTTTTTTTTTTTTTTTTTTAGTTTCTCTTGGTTCTGTTTGACTGTTTACTTTCCTCAGTTCAGTCACTCAGTCATGTACAACTCTGTGATCCCATGAATTGCAGCATGCCAGGCCTCCCTGTCCATCACCAACTCCTGGAGTTCACTCAGACTCACATCCATTGAGTCAGGGATGCCATCCAGCCATCTCATCCTCTATAATCCCCTTCTCTTCCTGACCCCAATCCCTCCCACCAACTCTTTGCATGAGATGGCCAAAGTACTGGAGTTTCAGCTTTAGCAACATTCCTTCCAAAAAACACCCAGGACTGATCTCCTTCAGAATGGACTGGTTGGATCTCCCTGCAGTCCAAGGGACTCACAAGAATCTTCTCCAATACCACAGTTCAAAAACATCAATTCTTCGGTGCTCAGCCTTCTTCACAGTCCAACTCTCACATCCATACATAACTACTGGAAAAACCATAGCCTTGACTAGATATACCTTTGTTGGCAAAGTAATGTCTCTGCTTTTGAATATGGTATCTAGGTTGGTATTAATTTTCCTTCCAAGGAGTAAGCGTCTTCTAATTGCATGGCTGCAATCACCATCTGCAGTGATTTTGGAGCCCCCAAAAATAAAGTCTGACACTGTTTCCACTGTTTCCCTGTCTATTTCCCATGAAGTGATGGGACTGGATGCCATGATCTTCATTTTCTGAATGTTGAACTTTAAGCCAACTTTTTCACTCTCCTTTTTCATTTTCATCTGAATATACATAAATCTTTTTCACAAATGTCTATCTATCTCTGCTTTATTTTTTTATTTTCTTGTTTTTGCTTTCTCTTCCATCCCTTCCTTTTCTTTTTTCTTTCTCATCTCCTATTTTTGTTTTTCATTCTTTGTTTTTTTCACCATATATATTATATTGTTGTGTTCTTTTGCTACATTTCCCAGTTGGTACACTGCTCAAGCTCAGTTTTTCAGACTGAGTGTTAGTTAGCTCCAGATTATATTGGTTGATATCATTTTGGGGTTCCTTTTCTCACCAAGTCAGTCTCCTGTACTCTCTTTGCTTTGGAACACTTTGGTTATATCTCTCTGTGTGTGTAACTGTGTGTTTATGCCCCATTATTTTTGTAATTACCTGTCTGATCGTGTATTTACCATCTATATGGGTCATCTTTTATTTCATTTCATATTTTTCTTTTTGTCTTGGTGAGTTCTTTTCAACCCCTTAATCCCATAACAAACAACTTATGTATTCCCAGTCCCTTGTCCAAGGATTGTACCTGAACCATTGAGGTGGTAGCATTGAATTCAACATTCCAGACAGCCAGATAACTCCTAACCTTAGGGGTATTAATTACTGAGAACTTCCACGAAGGCAAACATCTTTACACAAAGCTTGATATCACACATCTACTGACAGTATCCACTGCAGGATACTTTACACAAATAACAAACAAGACAAAAACACAAAGCAATCATCAACAGACAGGAGTCCCACAGACACTCCAAAGCATACCACCTCAAACAGCTCCACCCGTTAAAAAAAAAAAAAAAAAAAAACTCACCTCCTCTCATGAGAACACAAGCACAAGAACCTGTAGCAAGGAGTCAACCCAAACTGAGCAAATCTTTCCATCCAAAGATAAAAACTAAAAGGAAGAAGGAATACAACCCTAAAGCCTGGGAAAAGGAGAACTCATACAGATTAAAGTGGGGGGGGATTAAAAGACAGAAATATAGCACAAAAGAAAGAACAAGTTAGAAATGCATGAGTTGAAATAAATGAAGAGGAAATAATCAAACTACCTGAAAAATAATTTAAAATAATGATAGTAAGGATGTCACAAAATGTTGAAAATAAAAAGGAGAAAATGCCAGAAAAAAATTAACCCAATTAATACATTAGTAAATACATAGAAGAAATAAAGAATAAACAAACAGAGATCAATGGCACAGTTGCTGAACCAAAAATGCTCTAAAAGAAACAACAGCAGAATAATTGAGGAAGAAGAATGGAAAAGTGAGCTGGAAGATAGAAAGGTGGAAATAACTTCTGAAAAGCAGAACAAAGGAAAAAGAATAAAAAAATTAAGGATAGCTTCAGAGATACTTGGCACAAATTAAACACGCCAATAATCAAGTTATAGGGTCCTAAAGGAAGAACAGAAAAGAAAGGCACTGAGGAAATTTTTGAAGAGACTATAGTTGAAAACTCCCCAACACGGAAAAAAAAAAATAGCTAATCAAGTCTAAGAAATGCAGAGTCCCTCACAGTATAAACCCAAGGAAAGACATGTTGAGACACATACTAATCAGGCTAACAGATATTAAACACAAAGAAAGAATATCAAAAGCAGCAAAAGAAAAGCAACAAGTAACATACATGGAAAATCCATACAATTAACACTGAATCATTCATCAGAATTCTTGAAGTCATAAGGGATTGACAGGATATATTTAAAATACTGTAAAAAAAAAAAAAAACCTACAACCAAGATTACTCTACCCAGCAAGAATTTCATTCCAAATTAATGGAGAAATCAAAAGTTTTAAAGATAAGCAAAAGTTAAGAGAATTCAGCAAGAACAAACCATCTTTACAACAAATACTAAAGGGTTTTATACAGGCAGTAAACACTAGAGAAAAGAAAGAGAAACCTAAAATCAAACCCAGTGAGAAAATACCAACGGGAACATATATATCAAAAATTACTTTAAATGTAAATGTATTAAATGCTCTAAGCATAAGATACATACTGGCTAAATGATACAAAAACAAGACCCATATATATGCTGTTTACAAGAAACTCACTTCAGACCTAGAGACACATACAGACTGAAAGTCAATGTATGGTGAAATACTCCATGCAAATGGAAATCATAACAAAGCCAGAGTGACGATTCTCATTTCAGACAAAATGGACATTAAAATAAAGAATATCACAAGAGATAAAGAAGGGCATTACATATGTTCAAGGGATCAATCCAAGAAGAAGACATAAGAATTGTAAATATTTATGCACCCAACATAGGAGCCCTCAAAACATAAGGCAAACACTAACAGATATAAAGGGGGAAATTGACAGAAACATAAGAAGAGCTGGGGTCTTTAACTCCCCACTCACACCAATGGTCAGACCATCAAAACAGAAAATCAGTAAGAGGAAGCAAAACTTAAATGAAGCATTAGACCAAACGGATCTAAATGATATCTTCAAGACTTTCTATCCAAATGCAGAAGAATACAGTTTCTTCTCAAGTGCACATGAAATATCCTCCAGGATAGACCACATCTTTGGCCACAAATTAAGCCTCAGTAAATTTAAGAAAATTTATGTCATCTGAAGAACCTTCTCTGACTACAACACTATGAGACTAGATATAAATTACAGAAGAAAAAAAAAAACTGCAAAAACACAAACATGTGGAGATTAAATGATACATTTCTAAATAATGAAGAGGTTAGTGAATAAATAAGAAGGAAAATTTAAAAAAAAAAAATTCCTAGAAATAAATGACAACAAAAGCAAGACAACCCAAAATCTATGGGATGCAGCAAATCAGTTATATGAGGAAAGTTTACAGCAATACAATCCTACCTCAAGAAACACATTGAATAGACAACATAACTCAACACCTAATTCTTCTGGAAAAGGAGAACAATAACAACAACCATAACAAAACACATACAACCAAAATCAGTGGAAGAAAGAAATCATGAAGAACAGAATAAATGAAAAAGAAATGAAGGAAATGACAGTAAAGATTAATAAAGCTAAAAGCTGGTTCTTTGAGAAGATTAAGAAAGAAAGACAAACCCTTAGCTAAATTCATCAAGAATAAAAGTGAGAAAAATCAAATTAACAAAATTAGAATTGAAAAAAGGATAGGTTACAACAGACAATGAAGAAACACAAAGGATCTTAAGAGACTATTACAAGCAACTATACACTAATAAAATAGACAACCTGGAGCAAATGTAGATTCTTAGAAAAGTTCAAGCTCCCAAGACTGTACCAGGATGAAATAGAAGTTATCAACAAGCAAATTACAAACACTGAAATTGAAACTGTGATCAACATTCTCCCAAAAGATAAAAGCCCAGAGCCAGATGGCTTCACAGCTGTATTTTATTAAACATTTAGGGAAAGATTAATCCCTATCCTTCTGAAACTCTTCTGAAAAATTGCAGGGGAAAGAATATTTCTAAACTCATTCTACAAGGACTCAATCACCCTGATAACAAAACCAGACAAATATATCACATATAGAAAACAAAATTATAGGCCAGTATCACTGATGAACATAGATTCAAAAATCCTCAACAAATTTATAGCAAACAGGATTCAACAACACATTAAAAAGATCATACATCATGATCAAGTCAGGTTTATCCCAGGCATGCAAGGATTCTTCAATATACTCAAATAAATCCATATGATATACCATATTTGCAAATTCAAAGGTAAAAACCATGTAATAATTTCAATAGATGCAGAGAAAGATTTTGACGAAATTCAGCATTCATTTATGATAAAATATTTTCAAAGAATGGACACAGAAGGAACCTACCTTAACATAATAAAGGACATATTCAACAAAACCACGACAAACATTATTCTTAACTGTGAGAAATTGAAAACATTTCCTCTAAGATCAGGAAACAGGGAAGGATCCCCACTCTCACTACTATTATTCAGCATAGTTTTGGAAGTCCTAGGTATGGCAATCAGAGAAGAGAAAGAAATAAAAGGAATACAGGTTGGAAAAAAAGAAGTAAAACTCTTACTATTTTCAGATGACATAATACTGTACATAGAAACCCCTAAAGGAATTATCAGAAAATTACTAGAAGTAATCAGTGAACTTAGTAAAGTTGAAGGATACAAAATCAATACACAGAAATAACTTGCATTCATACGTATTAACAATGAAAAATCAGAAAGATATTTTAAGGAATCAATCCTATTTACTATTGCAGCTCAAAGAACAAAAGTTTAGGAATAAACCTACTTAAGGAGGCAAAAGAACTATATACTGAAAACTATAAAACCACCTAAAAGATTGAGGTGTATTCCATGCTCCTGGATTAGAAGAATCAGGAATTATGAAAATGGTTGTACTACCAAAAACAATATACGAATTAAATGCAATCCCTATCAAATTACCAATGGCATTTTTCAGAGAACTAGAACCAAAAATTCACAATCTGTATGACAATTCAAAAATCCCGAATAGCCAAAGCAATCTAGAGAAAAAGAATGGGCCTGAAAGAATCAACTTACCTGATTTCAGATGATGCTACACAGCTACAATCATCAAGAAAGTATGGTACAGGCACAAAAACAGAAGTATAGATCAATGGAACAAGACAGAAAAACCCAGAGATAAATCCACACACTTATGGGCACTTTATCTTTGACAAAGATTACAAGAATATACTATGAGAAAAAATAGTCTCTTTAATAAGTGGTGCTTAGAGTACTAGACAACCATGTGCAAAAAAAGAAGAAAGAAAGAAAGAAAGAAAGAAATTAGAACACTTCCTAAGACCATACAAAAAGATAAACTTGAAATGAATTAGAGACCTAAATGTAAGACCAGAGACTAAAGAGCCCTTAGAAGGAAACATAGGCAGGACACAGTATGTCATAAATCATAGCAAGATCCTTTATTACCTACTTCCTAGAAGAAAGGAAATTTTAAAAATAAATAAATAAGTGGAACACAATTAAAAGCCATTGCACAGAAAAAGAAATTATAAACAGAGTAAAAAGACAACCATCAGAACTGGAGAAAATAATAGCAAATGAAACAACTAATAAAAGATTAATTTCCAAAATATACAAGCAACACATACAACTCAATATCAGAAAAACAAGCAACCCAATCAAAAAGTGGAGAAAAATCGAAACACGTGTTTTTCCAAAGAAGACATACATATGACTAATAAACACATGAAGGAATGCTCAGTATCATTCATTATTAGAGAAAGGAAAGTCAAAACTATGATGAGACACTGCCTCACACAAAACAGAATGGCCATAATAAAAAAAATGCAGAAATATTAAGTGCTGCAGAGGATGTGGATTAAAGCAATATACAGACTCAATGCAATCCCTATCAAATTACCAATGGTATTTTTCAGAAAACTAGAACCAAAAATTCACAATTTGTATAGCAACTGTGAACCCTCCTACACTGCCCATGGGAATGTAAATTGACACATTCACTATGGAACACAGTTTGGAGATTTCTTAAAAACTAGGAATAAAACCATCGTCAATCAGTTCAGTTCAGTCACTCATTCATGTCCAACTCTTTGCAACCCCATGGACTGTAGCACACCAGGCCTCCCTGTCCATCACCAATTCCCAGAGTTTATTCAAACTCATGGCCATTAAGTTGGTGATGTCATCCAGCTATCTCATCCTCTGTCATTCTCTTGTCCTCCTGACTTCAATTTTTCCCAGCATCAGGGTCTTTTCAAATGAGTCAGTTTTTCGAATTAGGTGGCCAAAGTGTTGGAGTTTCAGCTTCAACATCAGTCTTTCCAATGAATATTAAGGACTGATTTCCTTTAGAATGAACTGGTTGGATCTCCTTGAAGGCCAAAGGACTCTAAAGAGTCTTCTCCAACATCACAGTTCAAAAGCGTCAATTCTTTTGGCACTCAGCTTTCTTAATATACCAGCTCTCACAGGCATACATGACTAGGGGAAAAACCATAGCCTTCACTCAGTTCAATTCAGTTCAGTCACTCAGTCGTGTCCGACTCTTTGCGACCCCATGAATCGCAGCACGCCAGGCCTCCCTGTTCATCACCAATTCCCAGAGTTCACTCAGATTCACGTCCATCGAGTCCGTGATGCCATCCAGCCATCTCCTCCTCTGTCGTCCCCTTCTCCTCCTGCCCGCAATCCCTCCCAGCATCAGAGTCTTTTTCAATGAGTCAACTCTTCTCATTAGGTAGCCAAGTACTGGAGTTTCGGCTTTAGCATCATTCCCTCCAAAGAAATCCCAGGGTTGATCTTCAGAATGGACTGGTTGGATCTCCTTGCAGCCCAAGGGACTCTCAAGAGTCTTTTCCAACACCACAGTTCAAAAGCATCAATTCTTTGGTGCTCAGCCTTCTTCATAGTCCACCTCTCACATCCATACATGACCAGAGGAAAAAGCATAGACTTGACTAGGCAGACCTTAGTTGGCAAAGTAATGTCTCTGCTTTTGAATATGCTATCTAGGTTGGTCATAACTTTTCTTCCAAGGAGTAAGTGTCTTTTAATTTCATGGCTGCAATCACCATTTGCAGTGATTTTGGAGCCCAAAAAATAAAGTCAGACACTGTTTCCACTGTTTCCATCTATTTTCCATGGAGTGATGGGACTGGATGCCATGATCTTTGTTTTCTGAATGTTGAGCTTTAAGCCAACTTTTTCATTCTCCTCCTTCACTTTCATCAAGAGGCTTTTAGCTCCTCTTCACTTTCTGCCATCAGGGTGGTGTCATCTGCATATCTGAGGTTATTGATATTTCTCCTGGCAATCTTGATTCCAGCTTCTGTTTCTTCCAGTCCAGCGTTTCTCATGAAGTACTCTGCATAGAAGTTAAATAAGTAGGGTGACAATATACAGCCTTGATGTACTCCTTTTGCTATTTGGAACCAGTCTGTTGTTCCATGTCCAGTTCTAACTGTTGCTTCCTGACCTGCATACAGGTTTCTCAAAAGGCAGGTTAGGTGGTCTGGTATCCCCATCTCTTTCAGAATTTTCCACAGTTTATTGTGATCCACACAGTCAAAGGCTTTGGCATAGTCAAGAAAGCAGAAATAGATGTTTTCTGGAACTCTCCTGCTTTTTCCATGATCCAGTGGATGTTGGCAATTTGATGTCTGGTTCCTCTGCCTTTCTAAAACCAGCTTGAACATCAGGGAGTTCACGGTTCACATATTGCTGAAGCCTGGCTTGGAGAATTTTGAGCATTACTTTACTAGCATGTGAGATGAGTGCAATTGTGCGGTAGTTTGAGCATTCTTTGGCATTGCCTTTCTTTGGGATTGGAATGAAAACTGACCTTTTCCAGTCCTGTGGCTGCTGCTGAGTTTTCCAATTTTGCTGGCATATTGAGTGCAACTTTTTCACAGCATTATCTTCGAGTATTTGAAATAGCTCCCCTGGAATTCCATCACCTCCACTAGCTTTGTTCGTAGTGATGCTTTCTAAGGCCCACTTGACTTCCCATTCCAGGATGTCTGGCTCTAGATGAGTGATCACATCATCATGATTATCTGAGTCGTGAAGATCTTTTTGTACAGTTCTTCCTTGTATTCTTGCCACCTCTTCTTAATATTTTCTGCTTCTGTTAGATCCATGCCATTTATGCCCTTTATTGAGCCCATCTTCACATGAAATGTGCCCTTGGTATCTCTAATTTTCTTGAAGATATCTCTAGTCTTTCCCATTTCGGTGTTTTCCTCTGTTTCTTTGCATTGATTGCTGAAGAAGGCTTTCTTATCTCTTCTTGCTATTCTTTGGAACTCTGCATTCAGATGCTTGTATCTTTCCTTTTCTCCTTTGTTTTTTGCCTCTTCTTTTCACAGCTATTTGTAAGGCCTCCAGACAGCCATTTTGCTTTTTGCATTTCTCTTCCGTGGGGAACGTCTTGATCCCTGTCCCCTGTACAATGTCACGAACTTCATTCCATTGTTCATCAGGCACTGTATCAGATCTAGTCCCTTAAATCTATTTCTCAGTTTCACTGTATAATCATAAGGGATTTGATTTAGATCATACCTGAATGGTCTAGTGGTTTTCCCTACTTTCTTCAATTTAAGTCTGAATTTGGTAATAAGAAGTTCATGATCTGAGCCACAGTCAGCTCCTGGTCTTGTTTTTGTTGACTGTATAGAGCTTCTCCATCTTTGGCTGCACAGAATATAATTAATCTCATTTTGGTGTTGACCATCTGGTGATGTCGATGTGTAGAGTCCTCTCTTGTGTTGTTGGAAGAGGGTGTTTGCTATGACCAGTGCATTTTTTTGGCAAAACTCTATTAGTCTTTCCCCTACTTCATTCCACATTCCAAGACCAAATTTGCCTGTTACTCCAGGTGTTTCTTGACTTCTTTGCATTCCAGTCCCCTAGAATGAAAAGGACATCTTTTTTGCATGTTATTTCTAAAAGATCTTGTAGGTCTTCATAAAACCATTCAACTTCAGCTTCTTCAGCATTACTGGTTGGGGCATAGACTTGGATAACTGTGATATTGAATGGTTTGCCTTGAGGTGAACAGAGATCATTCTGCCATTTTTGAGATTGCATCCTTCACTAGGCACACCTTTTTTTGCCAAAGTAATGTCTCTGCTTTTTCAATGTACTGTCTATGTTTGTCATAACTTTTTTTTCTGAGTAATAAGCATTTTTATATTTCATGGCTGCAGTCACCATCTTCAGTGATTTTTGAGCCCCCCAGAATAAAGTCTGTCACTATTTCCATTGTTTCCCCATCTATTTGCCACGAAGTGATGGGACTAGATGCCATTATCTTCGTTTTCTGAATGTTGAGTTTCAAGCCAATTGTTCACTCTCTTCTTCCACTTTCGTCAAGAGACTCTTTAGTTCTTCCTTGCTTTCTGTCTTAAGAGTGGTGTCATCTGCATATTTAAGGTTCTTGATATTTCTCCCAGCAATCCTGATTTCAGCTGTGCTTCATCCAGCCCAGTGTATCTCATGATACAGGGTGACAATATACTGCCTTGACAACTCCTTTCCCGATTTGGAACCCATCTGTTGTTCCATGGCCATTTCTAACTTGCTTCCTGACCTGTATACAGATTTCTCAAGTGGAGGTCAGGTGGTTTGGTATTCCCATCTCTTTCAGAATTTCCCAGAGTATTTTTTGACACACAGTCAAAGGCTTTGGCATAGTCAACAAAACAGAAGTAGGTGTTTTCCTAGAACTCTCTTGCTTTTTCGATGATCCAGATGTTGGCAATTTGATCTCTGGTTCCTCTGCCTTTTCTAAACACCTTAAAGTTCACAGTTCACATATTGTTGAAGCTTGGCTTGGAGAATTTTGAGCGTTTTTTTTTTTTTTTTTTTTTTACTAGCCTGTGAGATGAGTGCAATTGTTTGAGCATTCTTTGGCATTACCTTTTTTGGGACTGGAATGGAAACTGACCTTTGCCAGTACTGTGGCCACTGCTGAGTCTTCCAAATTTGCTGGCATATTGGGTGTAGCACTTTCACAGCATCATCTTTTGGGATTTGAAATAGCTCAACTGGAATTCCATCACCTCCACTAGCTTTGTTCATAGTGATGATTCCTAAGGCTCACTTGGCTTCACGTTTGACGGTGTCTGGTTCTAGGTTAGTTTCACACTGTCATGACTACCTGCATTGTGAAGATCTTTGGGTACAGTTATTCTGTGTATTCTTGCTACCTCTTCTTAATATCTTTTGCTTCTTTTAGGTCCATACCATTTCTGATCTTTATTGAGCCCAGCTTTGCATGAAATGGTCCCTTGGTATCTCTAATTTTCTTGAAGAAATCTCTAGTCTTTTCCAGTCTATTGTTTTCCTTTATTTCTTTGCACTGATCACTGAGGAAGGCTTTATCTCTTTTGGAATTCTGCATTCAAATGGGTATATCATTTTCTGCTTTGGTTTTCACTAAACCACCACCATATGGCCCAGCAATATCACTTCTAGGCATATCCCTCCATAAAAACAAAACTAAAAAAGTCCCACGTACCCCAATGTTCATTGCAGCACTGTTTACAGTAGACAAGACCTGAAGCCACCTAGATGTCCATTGACATATGAATAGATAAAGAAGCTGTGCTACATACATTCAATGGAATAGTACCAGTGATACAAAAGCAATGCTGTTGAGTCAGTTTTAATGAGGTGTTAGAACATAAGACCTATTATACAGAGTGAAGCAAGTCAGAAAACCAAATATCATATAATAATATATTTATATGAAATATAGAAGGATGGTACTGATGAATCTGTTCACAGAGCAGTAGTTGAGATGCAAACATATAGAACAGACTTATGGACAAGGGTGTGGAAGAAGATGGAGAAAGTGAGATACATAAAGAGAATATCATGGATGCATATACACTAACATATGTAAATAGGTAGCCATTAAGAATTTTCTGCATGATTCATGGAAATCAAACTGGGGGTCTGTAGTAAACTAGAGGTTATTGTGCATGGAATGGTCAAGAAGTGGGAAAGAGATTCAAGAGGGAGGGAACATATGTACACCTTCAGTTACTTCATGCTGATGTATGACAGAAGTCACCAAATATTGTAAAACAATTATCAATCAATTAAAAATAAATAGAAATTATTAAAAAGATTTCATGTGTTCATGGATTGGAAAAATCACTGTTGAAGTGTCCATACTACTCAAATATTCACTACTATGTACTGTACCATATATTCAATACAATCCTTATCAAAATTTCAATTTATTTACAGAAAAAAAAACTTAAAATTTATATATAACTGCTAAAGTTGCCAAATATCCAATGTAATCATGAGAAAAACAAAGCTGGAGACATCACACTTCCTGATTTCAAACTATACTACAATGTTATAGTAATCAAAAAGAAGTATGACACTGGCACACAGATAAAAAAAGATCCATGTACAAAAAAAAAAAAAAGAATAAAATGCCTGGAAGCAAATCTAAACATATATGGTTGAATATTACACAATGGAACTAAGAATATTTAATAAGAAAAATAAAATCTCTTCAAAAGTAGAATTTGGAAAAATGAATATTTACATGCAAGAAATTAAATTACACCAACACAAAAATAACATTGAAGTATATTAAATTTGTAGATGTATGATGTGGAACTGTAAAAATTCTAGAAGAAAGCAAAGAAAAGTCTTCTTAACATTGAATTTTGACAATAACTTCTTGGAAATGATATTAAAACCCAAATAACAAAAGCAAAAAAAAAAAAAAAGTGAGACTACGTATCTGTTTTAAACCTAAAATTTTCTGTATAGCAAATTGTTGTCGTTGTTGTTCAGTCGCTCAGTTGTGTCTGACTCCTTGCAACCCATGGACTGCAGCACATGAGGTTTCCCTGTCCACCATCTCCTTGGGCTTGTTCAAACTCATGTGCATTGAGTCGGTGGTGCCATACAGCCATCTTGCCCTCTGTCATCTGCTTCTCCTACTGTATTCAATCTTTCCGAGCATCAGGGTGTTTTTTAATGAGTTAGCTCTTCTCATCAGGTGGCCAAAGTACTGGGGCTTCAGCGTCAGTCCTTCTGATTAATATGCAGGGTTGATTTCTTCAGGATTGACTGGTTTGATTTCTTTGCTGTCCAGTGGATGCTCAAGAGTGTTCAGTAGCACCACAGTTCAAAAACATCAATTTTGGGGTGCTCAGCTTACTTTTGGCCCAAATCTCACATCCATATATGACTACTGAAAAAATAATAATTTTGACTACATGAACCTTTGTTGTCAAAGTAATGTCTCTGCTTTTTAAAACGCTTTCTACTTTTGTCATAGCTTTTCTTCCAAGGAGAAAGTGTCTTTTAATTTCATGGCTGCAGTCACCATCTGCAGTGATTTTGGAACCCCAGACAATACAGTCTGCCCCTGTTTCCATTGTTTCCCCATTTATTTGCTGTAAAATGATGGGACAAGATGCCATCTTCATTTTTTGAATGTTGAGTTTTAAGCCAACTTTTTAATGCTCCTCTTTTACCTTCATCAATAGGCTCTTTATTTCATCTTTGTTTTCTGCCATAAGTGTGTTGTCATCTGCATATCTGAGGCCATTGATATTTTCCCATCAATCTTGATTCCAGCTTATGTTTATGCAGTACAGCATTTCACATGATGTACTCTGTGTGTAAGTTGAATAAGTAGGGTGACAATATACAGCCTTGATATACTCTTTTTCCATTTTTGAACCAGTTCGTTGTTCCATGTCCTGTTCTAACTGTTGCTTCTTGACCTGGATACAAGTTTTGCAGCCAGTTGATGAGGTGGTCTGGTATTCCCATCTCTTGAAGAAGTTTCCAGTTTGTTGTGATCCATAAAGTCAAAGGCTTTAGCATAGTCAGTGAAGCAGAAGTATATGATTTTTTTCTTTTCTTGAATGCTCTTGCTTTTTCTGTGATCCAAAGGATGTTAGCAATTTGATCTCTGGTTCATCTGCCTTTTCTAAATCCAACTTGAATATCAGGGAGTTCTTGGTTTGCATAGTTTTGAAGGTTACCTTGGAAAATTTTGAGCATTACTTTGCTATTGTGTGAGATGACTGCAATTGTGCGGTGGTTTGAACATTCTTTGAATTGCCCTTCTTTGGTACTGGAATGGAAACTGAACCTTTCCCATCCTGTGGACATTGCTGAGTTTTCCAAATGTGCTGGAATATTGAATGCAGCATTTGGCAGCCCCATCTTTTAGGAGTTGAAATAGCTCAGCTGGAATTCCATTATCTCCACTAGCTTTTTTGGTAGGGATGCTTTTTAAGGTCTACTTGACTTCACACTCCTAGATGTTTGGCTCTAAGTCAGTGAACACACCACTGTGTTTTTCCAGGTCATTAAGATCATTTTTGTATAGTTCTTCTGTGTGTGTGTGTGTGTGTGTGTGTGTGTGTGTGTGTGTGTTTAGCCATCTCAATATGTTCTGCTTCTGTTTGGTCCAGACTGTTTGGTCCATACTGTTTCTGTTCTTTATCTTGTCTATCTTTGTATGAAATGTTCCTTTGGTATCTCTAATTTTCTAGGAGAGATCTTTATTTTTTACTGTTTTCCTCTGTTTGCTTGCATCATTAACTTAGGAAGGCTTTCTTCTTATTATTATTCCAAGAATAGGCTGTACTATTCTTTGGAACTCTGCATTCAGATGGATATATCTTTCTTTTTCTCCTTTGCCTTTCACTTCTCTTCTTTTCATAGATATTTGTAAAGCCTCATCAGACAATCATTTTTCTTTTCTGCATTTATTTTTCTTGGGATGGTGTTGGTCATTATCTCCTGCACAATATTATGAACCTCTGTCCATTGTTTTTCAAACATTTTGTCTATCATATCTAAATCCTTGATCTATTTGTCACTTCCATTGTATAGTCATAAGGGGTTTAAATCTTACCTGAATGGCTTAGTGGTTTTCCCTACTTTCTTCAATTTAAGTATGAATTTTGCGATAAGGAATTCATGATCAGAGCCACAGTCAGCTCCCAATCTTGTTTTTGCTGACTGTATAGAGCTTCTACATCTTTGGCTGCAAATATAATAATCTATCTGATCTTGGTATTGACCATCTGGTGATGTCCATATGTAGAGTCATCTCTTGTGTTGTTGGAAGAGGGTGTTTGCTGTGACCAGTGCATTCTCTTCGCAAAAATCTTTTAGCATTTATCCTGCTTCATTTTGTACTCCAAGGCCAAAGTTTCTTGTTACTCCAGGTATCTCTTGACTGTATTTTTGCATTCCAGTCCTCTATGATTCAATTGATTACTTTTTGTTGTTGTTGTTGTTAGCTCTGGAAGGTCTTTTATATCTTCATAGAACCATCCAACTTCAGCTTCTTTTGCATTAGTATTTGGGGCATATACATGGATTACTGTGTTATTGAATGGTTTCCCTTGGAAATGAACATAGATTATTCTGTCATTTTTGAGATTGCATCCAAGTACTTTATTCTGGACTCTTTTTGTTGACTATGAGGGCTACTCCATTTTTCTAAGGGATTCTTGCCCACAGTAGTAGATATAATGATCACCTGAATGAAATTCACCGATTCCTGTACATTTTTGTTCACTGATTTCTACAATATCTATGGTCTCTCTTACTATATCTTGTTTGACCCCTTTCAATTTATCTTGATTTATGGACCTAACATGCGATACATATTTTATAAGGCCAGGCAATTTCAAGCCAAGTTTATTTATAAAACTTACATTGAATCTAATTTTTAAATTTGGGTTTGGATGTGTCAATTGAGAACAATAGAAAAGTACAGTTAAACAGTTTTTCTATAATATGGGATGATGCTGTTTTGACACAGCTTATCTACATGTTCAGCTATTTTTGAACAGTATTGATTTATTAAAGCAATAAATACCAGAAACAATTATTCTGACCCTGCTGAGAACATTAAGATTCCTGAGAAAGGTAAATGGTGAACCTCCAGTGAGATCTCTGTGGGAGGAATAAAGTGAATTTCCTTCAAGGAAGTAACGCACTGCTGTGAACTTTTATCAACTTGTCTAAACCTAAGTAAAATTTAGTGAATAAGAAACAAAACAAAACAAAAAAAATAGCAGGTGGTTAAAAATATATTCAAATAATGAATTGCATTCAATACTTGAAACATGTTAAGGTAATTAGAGTAAATTTTGTTTATGTTCGCAGCCATTCAATATGAGATTCTTGCCAAATATAGCTTGCCTTTTCTACTGTTGACACAATTTAGAAAATAATGTAGAAAATCCTTTAAAAGGAAACTAATGTTAATTTTTATAAGATTCTTAAACAAATTCTCTAAACTGAATACTCATTATGTCCTTCTTGTACTTAATTATTTGAAACTTTTATTTGAGAGAGGAGGTAGAGTGTCTTTTGTTGTTTCTGTTATTATTATGTTTCATAAGAATAATTATGAATGTTTTTCTTGCTCATCATAAAATATAACACATTATTAGAAAAGCAAGTATGTGCTGCCTTCTAGATTCTTCATGAAAAACAAATGTATTGATTTCCAAATTTAGTAAGAGATTAAAATTTCTCAATGTACATTTAAAATCAGCCATTCAATTCACAGTCTCCCTTTTCCTCATTAGATAATGGATGAATAGTGAGCTGCCACAACTGACTATAAAACAATGTGTATTTGTGAGACTCATGATACAAACCCTGTTTTGAACACTGCGCAGTAGCTCTAGAACCTCATTTTTAATAGCCACAAGTTTGCAGTTAAATTCATCTAAAATGCAATGTTAAAATCAAATTGTATATTATTTAGTTGTTTTCATTTTATCTCTCTTTATATAAGAAAATAAGAGTGTTTCACATGGTTTGGATAAGTCAGTAAGAAATTATTTCATGTTTCTGGGGATACTAATGCAAAACCTGGATGTTCATTGGAAGGACTGATGCTGAAGCTGAAACTCCAATACTTTGGCCACCTGATGCAAAGAGATGACTCTTTTGAAAAGACCCTGATGCTGGGAGGTATTGGGGGGTAGGAAAAGAAGGGGATGGCAGAGGATGAGATGGCTGGATGGCATCACCGACTTGATGGACATGAGTTTGAATGAACTCCGGGAGTTGGTGATGGACAGGGAGGCCTGGCATGCTGTGATTCATGGGGTTGCAAAGAGTCGGACATGACTGAGTGACTGAACTGAACTGAACTGAACTGAATGCAAAACTAGTCCTTTTTATCTTTAGAACCTGGGAGACATGTTGGAATAGAGAAAGTAGAAGAATTAGAATTACCTACTCTAACTACAGATCAAGAGTAAAGAATGATGTTTCCATAGCAGAGGGGAACATTACTTTTGTTGGGCAACATCTTTATAGTTCTCCCCAAAAACTGGAATGACGAAAACTATATAATGGAATCACTTTGTGACTGACTATATTTTAAAAAGAAAAACAAAAATGCAACTTAGAGTAAGTTAGTCAGCACAACAAGCTTCATGTCATTATTTTTTGAGTCCTGAAAGCATTACAAGAAGAAATTAAACTCTGTGTGTGTGTGTATATATATGTGTGTGTGTGTGTGTGTGTGTATATATATATATATATATATACATATAAAGTTTATTAAGTGTGAAAATACTGACACTTAATTGATTTTCAGAATTAAACAAGAAAAAAATTTCATACTATGGGGATAATTTCTTTAAATCTAATTGTATCTGTTTCTTAACAAAACCAACATTGATAAAGGAAATATCCACTACGTTTGCATTTGTATAATAAATAGATGTACTGTAAGTTCCATAAGTACAAGAATAATTTTCAATTTCAATTTCTGTACCAAATCTACTATAATGCTGTATAGAGCATGACCACTATTAACTGAATCTACCCTATTGTTATGAGCTTTTTCTATCATTTTGATTTAAAGCAAATTAATAATATTTCTATTAAAATGTTTATTATAATCAAGTCAGTACTTTATTTACTTCATGTGCTTTGTTTAAGGAAGGAAATTATTGATTTCTTCCAGTCTATACTTGTAATGTTTCATTGCTATTTATCTGAAAAACTTAGTAAGCTTCCTTTTATATGTCTAATAATTAGTAAGTAGAGGGATAGCTAATAGAAAATTTCATTTTATTTCACTTAAGCTAATCAATTTAGTGTTAGCAAATAGTTCAGTACTTAAAATTTTATTGCCAAGAGATTTGCTATTATGAGTCAGTTATAGGAATCCTGATGCTTGTATATATTATAGGAATAATAGACTTGAGGGTGAAAGCTACTCTTTTAAAAAATATATATTTACTTTATTTTACTTTACAATACTGTATTGGTTTTGCCATACATTGGCATGAATCCACCACAGGTGTACATGAGTTCCCAGTCCTGAACCCCCTCCCACTTCCCACCCCACACCATCTCTCTGGATCATCCCTGTGCACCAGCCCCAAGCATCCTGCATTGAACATAGACTGGTGATTCGTTTCTTACATGATAGTATTCATGTTTCAATGCCATTCTCCCATCCCCCCATCATTTCACCCTCTCCCTCTCCCCCACAGTCCAAAAGTCTGTTCTATACATCTGTGTCTCTCCTGCTGTCCCGTATATAGGGTTATCATTACCAACCCTCGAAATTCCATATATATGTGATAGTATACTGTATTGGTGTTTTTCTTTCTGGCTTACTTCACTCTGTATATTAGGCTCCAGTTTCATCCATCTCATTAGAACTGATTTAAATTTATTCTTTTTAAGGGCAGAGTAATACACCATTGTGTATATGTACCACAGCTTTCTTATCCATTCATCTACTGGACATCTAGGTTGTTTCCATGTCCTGGCTATTATAAACAGTGCTGCAGTGAACACTGGGGTACATGTGTCTCTTTCAATTCTGGTTTCCTTGGTGTGTATGCCCACCAGTGGGATTGCTGGGTCATAAGGCAGTTCTATTTGCAATTTTTAAAGAAATCTCCACACTTTTGTTCATAGTGGCTGTACTAGTTTGCATTCCCACCAGCAGTGTAAGAGGGTTCCCTTTTCTCCACATCCTCTCCAGCATTTATTGCTTGCAGACTTTTGGATCACAGCCATTCTGACTGGTGTGAAATGGTACCTCATTGTGGTCTTGATTTGCATTTCTCTGATAATGAGTGATGTTGAGCATCTTTTCATGTTTGTTAGCCATCGGTATATCTTCTTTGGAGAAATGGCTATTGAGTTCTTTGGCCCATTTTTTGATTGGGTCTTTTATTTTTCTGGAATTGAGCTGCAGGAGTTGCTTGTATATTTTTGAGATTAGTTGTTTGTCAGTTGCTTCATTTGCTATTATTTTCTCCCACTGAGAAGGTGTCTTTTCACCTTGCTTATAGTTTCCTTTGTTGTGCAGAAGCTTTTAATATTAATTAGATCCCATTTGTTTATTTTTGCTTCTATTTCCAGTATTCTGGGAGTTGGATCATAGAGGATCCTGCTGTGATTTATGTCAGAGAGTGTTTTGCCTATGAAATCAATATGATATGGGATTTTATGACTTGTCAAGATGTCCAGCAAGGCTAAATATTAACTAGAATGAAAGACGATAATCATCAATGAAGTACTTTCATTTTTTTTATGTACATTATTCTTTCTTGAGCTTTTTTTCTTCCTTCTTCTCTCTGCAATTATTATTTTAGTTAAAAGAAAAGGATTTGTGGACAGAAAGATGATAAATAGAAATAAAGACATGTGGTCTATGATTCTGCTTTTCTTTTCTCCTTCTGGTTACCAGATTACCAAAGAAAAGTAGCTGAACTCTCCTGGCTTTACAAAACTGCTATTTCCATTTCCCTTAAATTTTCTGTTACACATTTTCATGGCTTTGTTCATGTGGCATCAGGCATACTTTTATCTTTATTTATCTGGAAAATTCTTATTCATTCTTTATGTCTAATCTTAGTCATGTCTCCTCTAGGAAGTCTTTCCCAAAAGACAAATTTTTTGAAGGATCTTCTTGCACGCCACACTATATGTACATCAATTCTATCACAACTTTTCCTATGGCATTATCTCTTCGGAAGTGCCTTAAGGGAAAGCACTGTATCTCCTTCAACTTTGAGGAACATGTATTCTGCAGCAGTTGAGCATAGCAGATATTTAATATATACATTGAATTCACTGCTTTTGAGCCCACTTTTTGAAACTAACAAATATTTATTTAAATTTTAGTCATCAATTTTGACCTTTCTTATGTTACCTTGTGTGTGAGTGTTTTTTAACTGCTTAGCTAAAAGCAAATCAATCATAGGATTTCAATCATGTATTTACGCTTTGATGCTTCATTTTTATGTTAATAAATTTATAAATCATTAAAAATAACTCAAGAAGAATGATAAAGTGTGAAAGTTCTAATAAAAGCAGCAAGCAAAATTAGAGACAAAAGGAAAGATTAATATAAATAACATTTATATGATTAAGCACTGACTCCTTCTCTGCATGAAATTAATGCTAAAAAATAGTTTTTAGTTAAATAACTATGTATTAAAAACTGGAAAAATATGGGTAAATATTTGTTTTTTCTATAAAAATATTTCTACACAAAAAATTTATATAACAGTCTAATGACAAACAAGATTTGGCAGCATGAACTATTGCATATCCCAAATCATCACAGACAATATTAAAAGTTAAATTACCTGGAATAAAATATTTTTATCATACATAATTGAGAGTTGGTAATCTTATTTTATTAAATTTTTACAAACAAACTAAAAGTAGATAAACATCTTTAAAAATGAAAGAATATATAAAAGGACTGGTCATCAAAGATAGATGTTCTATTAACAATAAAAAAGATTGGCTGATTCATATATGTTACACCCAATTGTTGAAAATCTATGCAAACATTCCAAGAAATGTTATGTATCTTTTAAAATGCTAACAATAAAATAGAAGAGCAATCAGTAAAGCAAAATGCATGGAGTAAGTCTAATCTATGTCTGTATTTAAACATTTATATTATCAAGCTGATAATAATAATGAGAATGAAGGAGTTAGAGATTTTATTATTTATTTTTTTAATATTTAAAATTTAACCTTACCACAATAAACACCAATAATAATAAAAATAAAATTGAGTATATTTCAAAATTGAAAATTGCCTATTCTCTATAAAACTATATTCCCACTTAAATATCATTAGACACCTAATTGATACATTAATTATTACTTTCTGGAGATAATAAACTTTAATTTTTGTATATTTTTATAAGTAATTGAAATACTTAAAAATATTGTCCTCCCATGTCCACCTAACTCATTTTTACTGTTTTGGCTCAGCTGGTAGAGAATCTGCCTGCAATGTAGGAGACCTGGGTTCGATCCTTGCGTTGGGATGATCCCCTGGAAAAGGGAAAGGCTACCCACTCCATCTGGCCTAGAGAATCCCATGGACTACAGTCCATGGGGTCGCAAAGAGTCAGACACAACTGAGTGACTCGAACTTCACTTCACTTGCACTGTTATAAACTACACAAAACTACAAATTTCTCAAAGCAAAGAAGATATCTCCAGAACCAGAAAGATCATATCTAGAACTTGTCATTTCACTCCAGGACAGAACATCATAAAGAGTCAAAGATAAAATGCCCAACCAAAGGATGTGAAATATAGTTTTGGTAAACAAGTGTCCTTTAGATTATTATAAATTCATTATTAATTATATTACTTTCTTGATAGAATGCTATTTTTACTGTCCTCTTTCACTAACCAGTTTTTGAAAAACTTATTTTAACAATGTTCAGCTAGATAATAGGTCCCTTAGCAAGTAAAAATGAAGTGGTACAAATATTAAAAGCATTCTGTGCCCTTTGAAAATATTATGAAAGTAACTGCACAGATGGGCTGAAAGTTTAATTACCTCAAAAGAAGTGTATCAGAGTCATCATTGCTGCTCCAACAACTGGAAACTTAGCAACCAAAATATTCATCAGGAAATTAGTCTGAGAATACATACCAAATATACTATAGAAACAGCTGTGATTTCATTTATGTCTCCCAGACACAGGAGTTGTAGGTATGGTGTAGTATGGAGATGCCACATTGACTTTTTCTTAATTTGACATTTTCTAGACATTTCTCAAATGTGCCCAAATGGGAGAAGTGTATGGAATAAAGTAACATGCAACAATTAAAATAACACCAGTTTGATTTCATGTATTTCTGGTGTGCAATTTTTGTGAAAGTTTACAGTTTCATTACAGGATGTAAAATGTTATTTTGGTCTCATTTTTATTGCATAATGAATAGGACAAGTTAGTTTATTTATGTAGAATTACTAAGCTTCCTTAAACTGAAAAGACTATGTTACTTAGACCTTTGCAAGTAACCTTTAACAATGTTATGGATTTTAATATATTATATTCTAAATGGTGATATGAATCTTAGCTCAGAATCATAGTTGTGTGGCAAGAAGTCAGAAACTTTAAGAAAAAAAATACTCAATAATGATTTTTTTAGAGTAAATATTCATTACTTTGCATCAAAAAAGTGTGAGTGCATAAGGAAATAGTAAGGATACTTGAAACTGCTTTTAAAAAAGGTTACTATAGATAATAATGCCCACTGTGGCATCTTTGTTTCTGGCAAAATTTGGCCAGAATTCTTTGAGCCAAAATTATTACAGGTTATGATAACTATGTATTTAAGTAAAGATGATATAGTTTAAAACTAAAAAGAAATGTGTGTTCATTTATATTTTGTAAAGCAAGTTTTACATGTATAAGAAGGAGTGTGACATACTCTGGAAAATGTTAAGAAACCATGATAATAAAGAATTGTATATTATTAGTATCAACAATTTCTGAGAAGCAATGCAATTTGTGGTTACTCAAACCCAACTTAGGTTACTGAATCAGAACCGAATTAACAATAAATCATTTTTACCTCCCCAAAATGCTTTCATATAAGCCAACTATTATTTCAGGTTTTGGGAAACAAAAATAACACTGAGACCATGTTTACACACAGAATATTCAGTTCAGTTCAGTCCCTCAACCATGTCTGACTCTTTGCCACCCCATGGACTGCAGCACGTCAGTCCTCGCTGTCCATCACCAACTGCTGGAGTTTACTCAAACTCATGTCCATTGAGTCAGTGATGCCATCTAACCAACCCATCCTCTGTTGTCCCTTTCTCCTCCCACCTTCAATCTTCCCCAGCATCAGGGTCTTTTCAAATGAGTTAGTTTTTCACATCACCTGGCCAAAGTATTGGATTTTCAGCTTTAGCATCATTCCTTCCAATGAACATTCAGGACTGATTTCCATAAGGATGGACTAGTTGGATCTTCTTGCTGTCCAAGGGACTCTCGAGAGTCTTTTCCAACACCTGAGTTCAAAAGCATCAATTCTTCAGTGCTCAGCTTTCTTTATAGTCCAACTCTCACATCCATACATGACTACTGGAAAAAACATAACTTTGACTAGACACACCTGAGGTAGTATATAATTGGTGTTGTTTGTAATTTAGATATGTATATGAGTCCCTATGACCTAAAGGTTTCTGAATTTTATATATAGCAAAATGTGCAGAAAATCATAAGTATTCTCATGGCAATAAAAGATCTTGAAGTTCTTTTAACTTTCTTCAAATAATTATATTGTCTCAAAATTTTAGCATAACTCAATGGTATTTCATCTCCATGGGTCAAGAAACCTAGGTGTTAAAAAGTCATTCTTTAAAAAACTTAGATCAGAGATTTATAAGGGACTTCCCTGGTGGCTCAAGGTAAAGAATCTGCCTGTAAGTCAAGAGACCTAGGTTTGATCCCTGGGTCAGAAAAATCTCCTGGGGAAAGAAAGGGCTACTTACTCCAGTATTCTTGCCTGAATTTATGTTAGATATGTGGATCCAAGATTGGCAACTGAATAGATGTAGAATGTTAGAAAATATTTTTATAAACTTCAGTTAAAAGTTGTTCAGTCACTAAGTTGTGTCCAATTCTTTGTGACATCATGGACTTGGCCCATCAGGCTCTCTTGTCCATCACTATTTCCTGGAGTTTTCACAAATTCATGCCCACTGAGTCAGTGATATTATCTAACTATCTCATCCTCTGCCACCCCCTTCTTTTGCCTTCAATCTCTCCCAGCATCAGGGTCTTTTACATTAGGTTCTTTACATTATGTGGACAAAGCATTGGAGCTTCAGCTTCAGCATCAGTCCCTCCAATGAATATTCAGGGTTAATTTCCTTCAGAACTGACTTTTCGTCTCCCTGTAATCCAAAGGACAAGCAAGAGTCTTCTCCACCACCATTTTTCAAAACATCAATTCTTTGATATTCATACTTCTTTGTGATCCAACTCTCACACCCTTACATGACTACTGGAAAAAACATAGTTTTGACTATGCAGACGTTTGTAGCCCAAGTGATGTCTGTGCTTTTTAATACCCTATATTTGCCATAGCTTTCCTTCCAAGGAGCAAGCTTTTTTATTTTATTCTTTTTTATTTCATGGCTGCAGATTCCATCTGCAGTGGTTTTGGAGCCTAATAAAAGAAACTATATTACAGTTTCTGGTTTTCCCCTTCTGTCTGCCATGAAATGGCTGGACAGAATGCCATGATCTTAGTTGTTAAATGTTAAATTCCAGGCCAGCTTTTTGACTTTCCTCTTTCACCCTTAACAAGAGGCTCTTTAGTTCCTCTTCATTTTCTGCCATTAGAATGGTGTCATCTGCATATGTGAGACTGTTGATATTTCTCCTGGCAATCTCAATTCCAGCTTGTGATTCATCCAGCCTGGTATTTCACAGGATATACGCTGCATAGAAGTTAAATAAGCAAGATGACATTACACAGCCTTGTGGCACACTTTTCCCAATTTTTAACCATTCAGTTGTTCCATGTCAGTTAAATAAAGTATACATATATAATCAATGGCATCTTATGTGACACCAGTTAAGTTCAGTTCAGTTCAGTCACTCAGTCATGTCCGACTCTTTGTGACTCCATGATTTGGAGCATGCCAGGCCTCCCTGTCCATCACCAACTCCCAGAGTTCACCCAAACCTATGTCCATCCAGTCGGTGATGTCATCCAGCCATCTCATCTTCTGTTGTCCCCTTCTCCTCCTGTCCCCAATCCCTCCCAGCATCAGGGTCTTTTCCAATGAGTCAACTCTTCGCAAAAAGTGGCCAAAGTACTGGAGTTTCAGCTTTAGTATCAGTGCTTCCAAAGAACACCCAGGACTGATCTCCTTTAGAGTGGACTGGTTGGATCTCCCTGCAGTCCAAGGGACTATAGTCTTCTCCAACACCACAGTTCAAAAACATCTTCAGTACTCAGCTTTCATCACAGTCTAACTCTCACATCCATATATGACCACTGGAAAAACCATAACCTTGACAAGACGGACCTTTGTTGGCAAAGTAGTCTCTGCTTTTCAGTATGCTACCTAGGTTGGTCAAAACTTTCCTTCCAAGGAGTAAGCATCTTTTAATTTCATGGCTGCAGTCACCATCTGCAGTGATTCTGGAGCCCCAAAAAATAAAGTCTGACACTGTTTCCACTGTTTCCCCATCTATTTCTCATAAAGTGATGGGCCCAGATGCCATGATCTTAGTTTTCTGAATGTTGAGTCTTAAGCCAACTTTTTCCTCTCCTTTTTCAATTTCATCAGGAGGCTTTTTAGTTCCTCTTCACTTACTGCCATCAGGATAGTGTCATCTGCATATCTGAGGTTATTGATATTTCTCCCGATAATCTTGATTCCAGCTTGTGCTTCTTCCAGCCCAGCATTTTTCATGATGTACTCTGCATAGAAGTTAAATAATCAGGGTGACAATATACAGCCTTGACGTACACCTTTTCCTATTTGGAACAAGTCTGTTGTTCCATGTATAGTTCTAACTGTTGCTTCCTGACCTGCATATAGGTTTCTCAAGAGGCAGGTCAGATGATTTGCTATTCCCATCTCTTTCAGAATTTTCCAGTTTATTATGATCCACACAGTCAAAGGCTTTGGTACAGTCAATAAAGCAAAAATAAATTTTTTCTGGAACTCTCTTGGTTTTATCATGATCCAGTGGATGTTGGCAATTTGATCTTTTGTTCCTCTGCCTTTTCAAAACCAGCTTGAACATATAGAAGTTCACAGTTCACATATTCCTGAAGTCTGGCTTGAAGAATTTTGAGCATTACTTTACTAGCTTGTGAGATGAGCACAATTGTGCGGTAGTTTGAACATTCTTTGACATTGCCTTTCTTTGGGATTGGAATGAAAACTGACCTTCAGGCCTGTGGCCACTGCTGAGTTTTCCAAATTTGCTGGCATATTGAGTGCAGCACTTTCACAGCATCATCTTCCAGGATTTGAAATAGCTCAACTGGAATGCCATCACCTCCACTAGGTTTGTTCATAGTGATGCTTTCTAAGGCCCACTTGACTTCAAATTCCAGGATGTTGGCTCTAGGTGAGTGAGCCTACCATCGTGATTATTGTGGTGTAAAGATCTTTTTATACAGTTCTTCTGGGTATTCTTGCCACCTCTTCTTAATATCTTCTGCTTCTGTTAGGTCCAGACCATTTCTGTCCTTTATTGATCCCATCTTCGCATGAAATGTTTCCTTGGTATCTCTGATTTTCTTGAAGTGATCTCTAGTCTTTCCCATTCTGTTCATGTCTTCTATTTCTTTGCACTGATCGCTGAAGAAGGCTTTCTTATCTCTCCTTGCTATTTTTTGGAACTCTGCATTCAGATGCTTGTATCTTTCCTTTTTCCTTTGTTTTTTGCTTCTCTTCTTTTCACAGCTATTTGTAAGGCCTCCCCAGACAGCCGTTTTGCTTTTTGTATTTCTTTTTCATAGGGACGGTCTTGATTCCTGACTCTTGTGCAATGTCATGAATCTCCGTCCATAGTTCATCAGACACTCTATCGGATCTAGGCCCTTAAATCTATTTCTCACTTGCACTGTATAATCATAAGGGATTTCATTAAGGTCATACCTGAATTGCCTAGTGATTTTCCCTACTTTCTTCAATTTAAGTCTGAATTTGGCAATAAGGAGTTCATGATCTGAGCCACAGTCAGATCCCAGTCTTGTTTTTGCTGACTCTATAGAGCTTCTCCACCTTTGGCTGAAAAGAATATAATCAATCTGATTTCGGTGTTGACCATCTGGTGATGTGCATGTGTAAAGTCACACTTATGTGACATGGCACCCCTTTATTTGTCTGACTTCATGATTATGACATAACTCCACTCAAGGCTCACTGTACTGTTGTTCCTCCAACATGCTGGAGGTGTCCTTATCTCAGCTTTGGACATGCTGAACCTCACCTAGAATCCTCTTGCTAGAAGGACACTTCATTTCCTCATCCCTTCCATTCTTAATCCCATTTCTACTTTAAAAAAAAAATAAATTTATTTATTTTAATTGGAGATTAATTACTTTACAGCATTGTATTGGTTTTGCCATACATCAACATGTATCTGCCACAGGTATATACATGTTCTCCATCTTCCCTCTTCCCTCCCCATACCATCCCTCTGGGTCATTCTAGTGCAGCAGCCCCAAGCATCCAGTATCAGATTTTCCTGGCCAATGCATCTAAATACTGCTTTCTCATTCTGACTCATGCCAACTTATTTTCTACATGCCTTGTTTTATTTTATGTTCTTCTTATCACTTATTATCTAACATACTGACATATAGATGTTACTTCATTTAAATTTTTGACTCTTTTCCTCATTGGAATATAAATTTCTTGAGAGCAGGGATTCTGGTTTGTCTTATTTACTATAAGTCAGGATCACAGTAATATTTTACATGAAGACATGAATGAACTTACTGCAATACAAAGTAAATAAAATGCTGAAAAATTGATCCAAAAGTTGATACAATAAATATTTTAATTTTTTCTCCTATAGGAAGGCAAATCAGCTAATATTCCTTTTCAAACTTAGAATTCTATGATTCTGTAAAGCATACATTTAATAGAGATATAGTATGCAAATACACACAAATTTTGTATTATTTCACTATAAGGGAATTAAGCATGTCAAAAATAGAAAGAAGAAAGCAAAATATACATCTGGAAAGGAATGAATTAAAGAGTGTGGCTTTTGCTCTATTTCTCTCCCAATTACTGATGACACAGTTCTGGGGAAATAAAGAAAAGTCATATTTTCTAATATTCTTGTAGGCATGCTGGTAACTGGATCATCTTGTAAAAAGACTAATTCTATGTTAGGGGAGAATGCCTTTACATATGAAATGCACTTAGCACCATGCCCATGCTATTTGTTTATAGGAAAAAAAATATATGAGTTTATGAGTTATGGAGTCCTAGACAGTGTCTCATAAGCTATACAATTATATGGGTTATAACGTGGAAGTATTGGTTGTGGAAACCCTCTCTGTTGAATAAGGTAACCACACATCTCACTTAGGGATAACATCTACTGCTTTGACCACAGAAAGAGTGTCAGATGCAAAAGGAAGAACGTGGGTAACCATGAAGAATGTCCCCAATTCTAACTATTCTCTTTGGGCCTCTTGTCTTCTTGTTTCCTTAAAATTATTAATAGCATCTGATAACTTAGCATCAAATAGTTAAAATATCTTCAGAGATTGATTCTGGAGCATAGTTGAAAAGGCACAGTTTTTAAGTATTAAAAGCTTAAAATTAGGAGACCTGAAATTCAGGTTTGTCCCTTACCAAAATATCTTGAAGAGTTTACTAAATATCTTTAATATCATTTATATCATTTATAAAATAAAGATAATACTTCAAAGGTGGAGATGAGACATAAAAAGATAGTGTATTTGAAATATCAGTTGCCAAGGAAATATTGAATGCATATGTTTACCAGTGTGCATATGTTAGACTCATCTTTTGTTGGAATAGCAGATAAATATATCAGAGATCTCATCTCATATCTTTAGCATTAAATTTTTCATCAAAAGAAATAGTTATCAGAAAAATCTGATTCATGGTTAATAGAGTGGAATGGAGATGTTGTTATTTCATTCTTTCAGGAGGGTTTGGAGATAAAGAAAGATATCAAGGTTATTAATCATCAGCTCTGCAACTGGCAATGAACTAGGTGCTTTCCATACACTATTTCACCTAATGCTCAGAGGAGCTTCCAGATGTATCATAATCCTTCATTTACAGAAAAATTACTGATTTCAAAGAGATTACATAATGGAAGTAGATTAATTTACATTGTGCATTTGTCTCTGCTCTCAGTGCCTAACAGAATAACTTGAACTTACTTATTAGATTTAATATATTATATAAGAAAACCATAACAACCGATTTATGATAAGGCATAAAGTAATTAAACACACACATATATATGCATATATATATATATATATATATATATATATAGCAGATATATGTAAGAAATGTAGATTATATCCCTGGATCAGGAGGATGCCCTGGAGTAGGAAATGCCAACCCACTTCAGCATTGTTGCCTGGACAATCTTGTGGACAGAGGCCTACAGTCTACGGGGTCACAGAGTCAAACACTACTGTGTGAGCACACACACACATACACACACAAGCATACATGAACACACACATATATAAAGCAGAAGAAAGAGGTGGTAAACCACAGGAAAAGGCTAAACTCCTAAATAATGTGATAGACAGACAAGGAGAAATATCATATGACATACTTTATATGTGGAATCTAAAAATAAATGATACAAATAAACTTATTGACAAGACAGAAACAGACTCACAGACTCAGAGAAGGAGTTTATAGTTGCCGGGGAGGAAGGATAGAGGGAAGGGTCAGTTAGGGAGCTTGGAATGAGCATGTACATACTGCTATATTTAAAATGGATAGCTGACAAAGACCTACTGTATAGCATGGGGAACTCTGCTCAATGTTATCTGGCAGCCTGGAAGGGAGGGACATTTGAGGAAGAATGGATATATATATACATGTATGGCTGAGTCTGCTGTTTACTTGAATTGTCACAACATTGTTTGTTAATTGGCTATATATATAAAATAAAAGAGAAGAAAAAATGCAAACACCATAAAATAACAAGCTTAGCAAATATCAGTTAAACTTGCACAGAAAATGTCATTATTTCTTAATTTACAAAAGGAAGAGGACCAGTCAGGACATTTTCCTATAAATACAAAGATTAATAAGTTTGTAGTCTAAAGTTTGATGTTATATATATATTACATACTTAGATAACTTAGACCATATACAATGCATGTCTGCAAATTCAAATAACAAAAACAAAGAAAAGTTTTCACCATTTTAATTTCATGATTTAGAAAAGTTTCAAAATTATGTTATAGTTTTGATGTTATCTCATTTCTTCTTTGAAGACTCTGGATGATAAACTTATTTTTTTATTTCCAAGTGATATAGACTAATGACAAATGGCACTTGCCATTGGGCCTCTATTTTTTTTTTTTTTCTAATACCATTAACAATTTAATTGTCTTTAATGACTGCATTCAATGCAATTTAATTTTAAGGAAAATATGTTCTAATTGAACCTATCTAGAGCTCACCTCTTGAAATAATCTATTCTGCAATCATGTGGCAACTTATACAGAAATTGTCTGCCTTAAATATTGTCAGTGAGAGGAAAAAAAAAAATGTCGAGCAAATGTCTCTCTTCAAATGGGAGAAAGTGACATTGCCAGTGAATAGAGGTGCTTCCTCTTATCTGTGCTTAATAACCTCTCTCACTGGCACCCATTCAGCTGCAACTTAGCACAAAGATATGTCTGCATGTCATTTAACAGAGCTGCATTAATACATCTAACCAATCAATGGCTTTTACCCACTCCACAAGGACACCAGTCTGTTACTATTACTAGACACTGTCAACAGAAAATGACACCAGAGTCACAAAGGCAAAATGATGTCAGTTTAATCAGAGAGGAGACAAAAGGCAAACAATGCTACCTGGGACAGAAGTGCAACAAGGAGACTCAGAGGTTGGCATAAGCCACTCTTGGCAGGTCCCAGTGAAACCAGCTTGAAATTCAGTGATATAAAATTCAATAGAATGACATAGACCATCAGAACTGTTTTCGCCTCATTCAATTAAAAGTGGAGACTGCTGTTAGCAGAAGGAAAGTCTGTAACAAAATATTGGAATAAGATGAAACTTGAATAGATTTTATAGGAAATCAAACTATTTTTCTTTCCAATAAAAGAACCAGCAGCCTAAATTATATTAAGATTTGTTTAATCAATTGCTTGCTTCCTTTCCATGGAAAATCAAATAGATATTTTTAAAAGTCTTATTATATTAAGCCAGCAGCTTTGAATTGGTATGTGTATACACTGATGAGATAGCTGTTCATATTAAGTAGTGATAATAATGATGGATTTGCACAATTATGCATGTGGAATAGGCCTCGGAGATGATCTGGCCCAACCTGCTCATTTTACAGATGAGAGAAGTGATTTTGAGACAGCATGAGTGAAGTGCCTGGGAGCACAAGGGCAGTGGGCAGGCTCGTGGCTCTCAGTCTAGCCTTTCTTCCAAAACACGGTTGAAAGTTCACATTTTACAATAATAATGTAATTTTTATCTGGAAAAAAAGGATTTAATTAATTTTTCATGTACATGAGATATGTTATTTTTTAAACAGTGAAGGGAATTTTTAATTGTTACTTCAAATAGAAGAGTGGTAACAATGAAGTATCATTCTACTGACTTGACCCTGTAAACCTTATAAGATTTCTTTTCTACTTTCCTCAGAAAAAACTTGTGGATGTTTGGTGCCTTTAAAATATACTAGAGATAAGGGCCACAACTAAGTCAATAAGAGCTGTATAAAAGCAGAAAATACACTGGTAAAATGTCAGAGATGCCATATTCGATCCCCTACTGCCCTAATCTGAGTTATTTGGCTGGCTCATGACCCAGTTTTCACAAGGTTCAGTATTTTGGACATCGTCTGCCCTGTCTCTTTATGTAGAATAGAAGGCCAGTGCTGACTGTGCTGCCCACTTGAGATAACTCTTTTGGTCAAATTTGGCCCATTCTTTCTTCTAACTCCATCCCTCGCACTTTGGTTTCTGTTACGTCATGTAGCTCTGGGATGAGTTATCCATATGGAGAACCAGGTGGATAAGCCTTTTTCCCCAGACGCATAAGGTGAAAAGACAGCCATTTGAATGGGAGAAAACAATAGCAAATGAAGCAACTGACAAACAACTAATCTCAAAAATATACAAGCAACTTACGCAGCTCAACTCCAGAAAATAAACGATCCAATCAAAAAATGGGCCAAAGAACTAGATAGGAATTTCTCTAAAGAAGACATAAGGATGGCTAACAAACATGAAAAGATGCTCAACATCACTCATTATCAGAGAAATGCAAATCAAGACCACAGTGAGGTACCATTTCACACCAGTCAGAATGGCTTTGATCCAAAAGTCTACAAGCAATAAATGCTGGAGAGGATGTGGAGAAAAGGGAACCCTCTTAACACTGTTGGTGGGAATGCAAACTAGTACAGCCACTATGGAAAACAGTGTGGAGATTTCTTTAAAAATTGCAAATAGAACTGCCTTATGACCCAGCAATCCCACTGCTGGGCATACACACTGAGGAAACCAGAACTGAAAGAGACACATGTATCCCAACGTTCATTGCAGCATTGTTTATAATAGCCAGGACATGGAAACAACCTAGATGTCCATCAGCAGATGAATGGATAATAAAGCTGTGGTACATATACACAATGGAGTATTACTCAGCCCTGAAAAAGAATACATTTGAATCAGTTCTAATGAGATGGATGAAACTGGAGCCGATTATACAGAGAGAAGTAAGCCAGAAAAAAAAAAATCAATACAGTATACTGACACATATATATGGAATTTAGAAAGATAATAATGATGACCCTGTATCTGAGACAACAAAATAGACACAGATGTATAGAACGGACTTTTGGCCTCTGAGGGAGAGGGAGAGGGTGGAATGATTTGGGAGAATGGCATTGAAACATGTATACTATCATGTAAGAAATGAAGCGCCAGTTTATGTTCGATACAGGATATAGGATGCTTGGGGCTGGTGCATGGGGATGATCCAGAAAGATGATATGGGGTGAGAGGTGGGAGAGGGTTTCAGGATTGGGAGCTCATGTACACCTGTGGCTGATTCATGTCAATGTATGGCAAAACCAATACAGTATTGTAAAGTAGAATAAAGTAAAATTAAAATTTAAAAAAAAAAAGCATTTAATGGTTATTTGTGGCAATAAGAGTTAGTATTTGCATGACCTATACAGAATGTGTTGGGCACATTCTGTTGGAGGTCTGTTATTTAAAAAAACTATATCTTTTTATTTTCAAAATTTTTTTAAATTATAAAAGATTTACTATTCTTATTCAAACTTCACATGTCTTCCCCTAAGCTTCTAATACCTCATTTCATTTTCCCTGTGCCTCAGTTTGGGACTTCTGATTTAGAGAGTAAATGCACTAACAATACTATAATATTTTTGTCCTCTTTGTCTCTCTGCCTTTCATCTCTCCCAACTCAGGTAATTTCATCATGAGGCAATTTTTTTTTCTCACATATTCTCATATTTTCCTCTCAGTTTCCTCTGGCAACACTGGTCCTCTGCAGTATTATCTCAGAAAAGTTTTACTTCCGTTTATCCCCTTAATTTCATTATTAAACAGAAGGAGTATTTATAATTATTATGGTTAATTTGTATAAGGATTCTCCCAGTTTAATAAAAAATAAAAGATAATATCCTTTCCTTGGTAATGGGAAGAATAATCACTAAGTGATATCAACTTTGACAATCCTTTAACATTTCTAAAAGTTGTAGCAAAATCCCTTTCTATTTTCATTTGCTTCTATAGTCAGGTTTAAAGATTTTATTTCGCATATAAATTCTCATTCTGCTTTGTATTGAAAGGCTGATAAACTTTCTTCTAAAGTTATATAACTACATTTTGGGTTAACATAAACCCTATATATACTGTAAGTGTATTCTAAGTAATCAAGTTACAATAGTTTCTGGAACCACCATTTTGTAAACTGAGAACTGTTTAGGGCAACTTTTTAAATTTCAAAAAAATGTAGAAAAATGATATTTTAAAATGGTGGCTATAAAAGCACCTCAAATGTCCACTAACAGACAAATGGATAAAGAAATGTGTTGAGTATATATGTATATACACACACATACACACATGTGTGTGTGCATGGGCATGTGTGTGCATTCAGTTGTGTCTGACTCTTTGAAACTCCATGGACTGTATCCTGCCAGGCTCCTCCATCCTTTGGATTTTCCAGACAAAAATACTGGGGTGGTTTGCTATTACCTACTTCAGGGTATATTCATGACCCAAGGGTCAAACTGGCATCTCGTTTGACTTTTGTGTTGGCAGGCAGATTCTTTACCACTAGTGCCACTTGGGAATATGGTGTGTGTGTGTGTGTGTGTGTGTGTGTGTGTGTGTGTGTGTGTGTGTGGAGTGGTGGTTTAGTAGCTGAGCCATGTCTGACTCTTGTGAGCCAATGGACGGTAGCCCACCAGGCTACTCTGTTCATGGGATTCTCCAGGCAAGAATAGTGGAGTGGGTTGCCATTTCCTCCTCTGGGTGATCTTCCAGACCTAGGAATCAAGGAATCAAAGCTGGGTCTCCTACATTACAGGCAGATTCTTTATTCACTGAGACACAAAGGAAGCTTATATATATATGGAATATTATTATGGAAATGATAGAATTTCCTTCATTTATAACTATTAATATTCCAATAATAATATATAATAGAATATTAGTGGAGCTATAAAAGAAGGAAATACTACCATTTACAAAATCATGGATAGACCTGGAAAATACATGCTAAATAAGGTAAACAGTTATGGAAAGACAAATATTGTATTATTCTACTTGTATAACGTATTAAAAATAGTCAAATCTGTAGAAGCAGAAATAGGATGGTGGTTGGCAGAGTATAGGAGAAGGGAGAAATGGGAATTGCTGTTCAATAGGTATAGATTACAACTATACAACATGCATGAGTTCTAGATACCAGCTGTAAAACATAGTGCCTACAGTTAATAATACAGTACTTGCAATGAAAAAAATTCCCGAGAACAGATTGTATGTTTTATTCCTATCACCAGAAAAAAAAAAAAAAGCAAAGTGACATATGAAACTCTTGGAGGTGATGAGCATATGAACATATTTATTTTCTTGATTATATTGTTGGTATCAGAGGTTTATGTTTATTCAAATTGATCCAATTGCATACATTATATACATGCAGTTATTTATTTATCACTTATGCCTCAAAAAGCTGTAAAAATACATTTTGTTAAAGAGTGAGGCTATGGACAGTAATGATGAGTCAGATATTAATTAGGTAAAACTAAGACATGAAATAGTGATTTTTCCCCACTGTCTCAAACTAGGATAGAGGTTGTTGAGTCTAAAGTCAGACTAAGTTCAAATCTCATTCCACTATTAACGATCATGAACAAAATGCTCAATTTTCTCTTCCTTTCTTAATCTGTAAAATAAAGACAGTATTAATACCTCTTTCCTAGAGCTGTTAGAAAGGACAAATGAAAGAACACACATTATTTGGAGCCATGCCTGGCAACCACTAAGGGTTAGCAACTATGATTATGATAGTAAATAGTGATACTCTAGCGCTGAAGAACTGCTCTGACTTCAGTGATGTCTGCTCTCTTCTGCTGATGTTCTACACAGGGAATGGAGGTAATCATTCAACTTCCTGATACGTGAAAAGACATACATTAGTTACCTGAGTCCTTTACTGGCTTACTTTAAACTGTTCCAAGCAATTATGATTTTCCATAGTAGTTTCCTATCCTTATAATTCAAAAGGATATTTACTTAGAATATAGTATGTAGTAAATTCTTTTCATTCAGACCTCATTAATAATTTAAGCTTTCCTGATCTTAGATTTGTCTGCTTATCTCTGAATCATTTTATAATCTCCATTCATTCATCCATCCATTATAGGTATATTATATTCATGTCTTAAAATAATATAATGCCTATGGTCCAGAAAGTAATAGTATTCTACTACAAATACAACAGTATTTAATTTTATAAATAAGCATGTTGGAATTATTTTACAGCAGTACATTTTAAAATTTGATTTACCTGTGAAATATCTGCTATCTTATTGATACACAGTGTGTCTTTGTTAGGGGCCAAAAATTTCTATTTTTAATAAACTCCCCAAAGATGATAATTTTGCTGGTTAATGTCCACACACTTTTTTTCCACACAAGATTTATAGAACATTATTATGATCTTTACTATTGAAAGGAATTAGGATAACAGATCTAATTTCAACTTTCAGGCTTTAGATTTGAGGTTTGGGAGTCAATACTAGAAATTCTAGTTTACAACTGTTTGCTGCTGCAGGAATTTGATATGATGTTGTTTTTGTTTGCATGTATATTTAATTTTAACTAAGTATCATAACTTTAATATTTTGATTGAATTCATCAACATAGAAGATAGTTTTCAAGAGAGAATAAGAGAACTGATGTGACAATAAAATCCAAACATGAATTTTAAATGAATGTTACCAAGTCTTGTCTCTCTGTGACAAGCTTTAAGTTTTAAAATATAGCAAAGTTTTAAAAAATACCTTTAGTTCTTCTAGTGGTATACACTGCAGTTCAGGAGCAGTCAAACTGTTACTTCACTGAAAATATTCTGCTTTAAATAGCACTGGTTAGAGACTGGGGAAAACATGCAATATTAACAATATGACAAGAAGAGAAGAGTAGAGAGGAAAGAGAAATGTCAAATTGTGAAAATACATTCAAGTAGAAAAGAAACATGTTCTTGGTAAGGGTACATCATGTTGGGCTTATATACTGCAATATAGATGAATAAGGTACGAGAAAGAAAGGTTCTACTCATCATTAATTGAGTTTATGAAGTCCGTTTTTTTCCTGATTCAGCACATTGATACATTTTTAAAATATAAAAGTTTTGAAAGATAAAAAAGACACCTATAGCTATCATCATTCTTTCTATCTGTAATCCTAAGAAAGATAAAAGAGAAATGGAAATGCAAGTGAATTTTTATAAAATTCCATTAGATATGACAGTAGGGTGATTAAGTGATTACTTCTCTTCTTTTGAATTTTTCATTCTGAAACAATTTTAGATTTTCAGAGATATGCAAGAATGGTACAGAGAATTTTTATGCATCTTCTCAGCTTCCCCTAAAGTTAACATTTCACCAAAGCATGGCACATTTATCAAAGCTAAGAAATTAACATTGGCACAAGACTGTGCACTATACTATCAATTTTCTCAATACTTTTCTTTTTCAGAATCTAATCTAATTTACCACATTATATTTATTCATGTTTCCTTTGTCTCCTTTAGGGCTTCCCTAGTGGCTCAGAAGGTGAAAAATATGCCTGTAATGTAAAAGACCTGGGTTTGATTCCTGGGTTGAGAAGATCCCCCAGAGAGAAGGACATAGCAATCCACTCCAGTATTCTTGCCTGGAGAAATCCCACAGACCGGGGAGCCTGGTGGGCTAAAGTCCATGGGGTCGCAAAAAGTTGGACATGACTGAGCAACTCAGGACAGAACAGTCTCCTCTAACTTGTGATAGTTTCTTAAGTCTTCCTCTGTTTGAATGTCATTGGCAATTCTGAAAAGTACTGGAGACATATTTTATAGATTGGCCTTTAGTTTGGGTGTTTTTGTTACTAGATTGTAGTTATGAATTATATATATATATATATATATATATCACAGAGGTGGAGTTACCTTTTCAAAGCATCAGATCCAAGGGTACATAATATCAACATGACTTATTTCAACTGATATTAATTTTGATCATTTGGATAAGATGACTTATGCATGATTTATCTACAGTTAAGTAACATTCTTTTATTTTTGTTTCCATTTCCACACTATAGTCATAAATAGGTCACTGAGTCTAGACCATCCTTAAAGAGAAGGAGTCAAGTAACATCTATCTCCTAGAGAAAGGAGTATTGTTATAGGTAGAGTTATAACCCCTTAAAGACATTCTTTTCTAGTCCCTAGAACGTGAATATGTATTTCACTGGCTGTCTTCAATAACTAAATAAGCATTTTGCATTTATCCTATTTGGTTTGTCTGATCTTCTAAGATCTGTGGTTCTATAATGCCACCGATTTTGGAAGTGATCAGGATAATTCCTTCAGATAATTCCTTCAGATAATTCTGTGCTTCTTTTTCCTTTTTCTTCTTCTGGAATTTCAATTATGATTATTTCAAATCATTTGAATGTATCTATAATGGAATTATGCTGTGTTTTCTTTCTTTTCCACTATTTTCCCTTTGGTTTTTATCTGGGTAATATTTATTGTACTCTTTTCATTTTCATTGATTCGTTTTTTGATTGTGTTTATTTGATAGATGAGTCCTTCAAAGGAATTCTTTAGTTCTATTATGATGTTTTTGATTTCTAGCATATCAATTAAATTTTTCTTATAGTTTCTATCCCTGCACAAATTATTGGTACTCTCTGGCATGTATTTATGATTTTAATTAAAATCTTTAACTTATTGTTTTTAATTGTGTTTTTTATATCTCCTTGATTTAAAAGTTCTAGGATTTATGTCCTATATGAATTTGGATCTAGTGGTTGTTTTGTTTATTCAAAACTGTGTTTTTTTCTCTCCTTTTTGTTTGAATCATAACTTTTGTTTTTGGAAGTGCAATGTGTTATATTCAATTTAATATTGACATATTTCATTTTTATGTCTGGAAATGAACATGCTTTTCTCGCTGGTAAGACTTTTTTTTAAATACTTTATTCTACATTACAATACTGTATTGGTTTTGCCATACATTGACATGAATCAGCCCCAGGTGTACATGATCTCCCAATGCCGAAGCCCCCTCCCACTTCCCACCCCATATCATCTCCCTGGATCATCCCATGCACCAGCCCCAAGCATCCTGTATCCTGTATTGAACATAGACTGGTGCTTCGTTTCTTACATGACAGTATACATGTTTCAATGCCATTCTCTCAAATCATCCCACCCTCTCCCTCTCCCTCAGAGGCCAAAAGTCCGTTCTATACCTCTGTGTCTTTTTGTTGTCTCACATACAGGGTCATCATTACTATCTTTCTAAATTCCATATATATGTGTCAGTATACTGTATTGGTGTTTTTCTTTCTGGCTTACTTCACTCTGTATAATCGGCTCCAGTTTCATCCATCTCATTAGAACTGAGTCAAATTTATTCTTTTTAAGGGCTAATACTCCATTGTGTATATGTACCACGGCTTTCTTATCCATTCATCTGCTGATGGACATCTAGGTTGTTTCCATGTCCTGGCTATTATAAACAGTGCTGCAATGAACATTGGGGTACATGTGTCTCTTTCAATTCTGGTTTCCTCGGTGTGCATGCCCAGAAGGGGGATTGCTGGGTCATAAGAACTAAATAGTCATTTCTCCAAAGAAGACATACGGATGGCTAACAAACACATGAAAAGATGCTCAACATCACTCATTATCAGAGAAATGCAAATCAAGACCACAATGAGGTACCATTTCACACCAGTCAGAATGGCTGCGATCCAAAAGTCTACAAGCAATAAATGCCGGAGAGGATGTGGAGAAAAGGGAACCCTCTTACACTGCTTGTGGGAATGCAAACTAGTACAGCCACTATGGAAAACAGTGTGGAGATTCCTTAAAAAATTGCAAACAGAACTGCCTTAGAGGAAAACATAGGCAAAACACTCTCCGACATAAATCACAGCAGGATCCTCTATGATCCACCGCTCAGTAAAATGGAAATAAAAGCAAAAATAAACAAATGGGATCTAATTAAAATTAAAAGCTTCTGCACAGCAAAGGAAACTATAAGCAAGGTGAAAAGACAGCCTTCTGAATGGGAGAAAACAATAGCAAATGAAACAACTGACAAACAACTAATCTCAAAGATATACAAGCAACTTATGCAGCTCAACTCCAGAAAAATAAACGAACCAATCAAAAAATGGTAGGACTTTTTTTTTTAATATAAACTTATTTATTTTAATCTGGTCAAATTTATTTAATCTGAGTCAAATTAATGGGTGTTTAGGATGGTGGCGAATAGTGGTTGTGCTAGTTTGATCAGGTGTTGGGCTGGATTTAAAGCATATCTTTGCTATGCTTAACCTCAAAGCACAGAAGGTTTAAATTCTTCTAGCAATGCCTTATGGTTATGGTACTGGCTTATTTCCTAGATATTTTTTTCTCTGTTTGTGCCTTACAATGATTTTAACTCTTTCTTTGCTCCTTCAGTTCAGTTCAGTCAGTCAACTGTGTCTGACTCTTTGTGACCCCATGGACTGCAGCACATCAGGCTTCCCTGTCCACTTTCAATTCCAGGAGTTTACTCAAGCTTGTGTCCATTGAGTCAGTGATGCCATCAAACCATCTCATTCTCTGTCGTCCCCTTCTCCTCCTTCCTTCAATCTTTCCAACCTTCAGGGTCTTTTCAAATGAGTCAGTTCTTCACATCAGATGGCCAAAGTATTGGAGTTTCAGCTTCAGTATCAGTCCTCCAATGAATATTCATGACTGATTTCCTTGAGCATTGACTGCTTGGATCTCCTTGCAGTCCAAGGTCCTCTCAAGAGTCTTCTCCACACCACAATTCAAAAGCATCAATTCTTCAGCGCTAAGCTTTCTTTATAGTCCAACTCTCACATCCATGGACGACTACTAGAAAAAACATAGCTTTGACTATATGGACATTTGTTGGGAAAGTAATGTCTCTGCTTTTCAATGTGCTGTCTAGGTTGGTCATAACTTTTCTTCCAAGTAGCAAACATCTTTTAATTTCATGGCTGCAGTCACTATCTGCAGTGATTTTGGAGCCCCCAAAATAAATTATCTCAGTTTCCATTGTTTCTCCATCTATTTGTCATGAAATAATGGGACCCACAATCTTAGTTTTCTGAATGTTGAGCTTTAAGTCAACTTTTCCACTCTCCTCTTTCATTTCCATCAAGTAGCTCTTTAGTTCTTCTTTGTTTTCTGCCATAAGGTTGGTGTCATCCACATATCAGAGGTTATTGATATTTCTCCAAGAAATCTTGATTCCAGCTTGTGCTTCTTCCAGCCCAGCATTTCTCATGATGTACTCTGTATATAAGTTAAATAAGAAGGATGGCAATATGCAGCCTTGATGTACTCCTTTCCCGATTTGGAACCAGTCTGTTGTTTCATGTCTGGTTCTAACTGTTGCTTCTTGACCGGCATATAGATTTATCAAGAGGCAGGTCAGGTGGTCTGGTATTCCCATCTCTTTCAGAATTTTCCATAGTTTGTTGTGATCCACACATTCAAAGGCTTTGGTGTATTCAATAAAGCAGAAGTTGTTGTTTTCCTAGAACTGTCTTGCTCTCTCAATGATCCAACAAAGGTTGGCAGTTTGATTTCTGGTTCCTTTGCCTTTGTTCCTTAGAGAGATTATAATACTATAGTCCTTTTAGCTCTGTTCTGCTGTCATTGTTATCTGACAGTTGTTAGTTTGCTGAGGGATGATAGTGAATGCATTTTCTTGTTTTGATTAAGCTTAAACAATCTATTAAGGCAATTAGTTTTGACCTTGAGCCTGAATGTCCAAGTACATTGTAATCTGTTAGGTTAGCTTCTGTCCAACTCTAGGCCTGGACCTAATATGAATTACTGCAGATCCCACTTACCCCCACGTTAATTTTTCTGTTGTTGTTCACATTCCCTTTTTAACTGCTGTGTGTATCTACTATGGCCTTTGGTTTTATTTCCCTCCCTCCTATAGTTGTAGGCTTTTGTTTCCCATGTGATATGTAGGAGATAGGTCTGAGAAGTATTTTTCTCACCTCTTCTAGCTATAGATGTCTGCCATGGGCCTTAGGCTACAGATTTTGTTTTTCTTTCTTAGGGCTTTTGGATTTCTTTTTCCAGTACTATCAGGAAAACTTTATAGAATTCCCTTTGATTTGTTCTAATTGAATTGGTGAAATTTCTGGGAGAGAGCTTGAAAGTGGATGGGAATCCTTCGTAAGTCTGTGGCTGTCAGGTGCTTTACACTCTCATGAGAGCTCATACTTGGGGATTTAGCAATTTAATAAAAAATTATCATTGAATATTTTTCACAATTTATATGACATTCAGTGACATCTTCCCCCATTTAAGGAATTGCTTGAGCTTTTTTTCTGCCTTGTGGTACCCTTTCTAGATTTCAGGTTCATTTGCTCTGTAACTTCAGTCCTTTGATGAGTTTCTGGAAATCATTAATTTTATGTTTGCAGAGCATTTTCACTTGTAAGTGTGGCAGCAATGTTCTTTTCAATTCTTTCATCTCTGAACTAAAATTGGAAAAAAGATAATCTCTTTTTAAATTTCAGTCAGTATTAACTTGCATATGTTCTTTGATATATTGTGGTCACTTGGTAATAAGTTTTAGAAACAGAGTAATTCTAAAAGTCAGGCATAAGTGAGAAACAATCCTGTCTAAATTTCTCCATCTCCTGCTCTACAGGACAAGAATTGATAGGATGCTCATAAGTACTGCTTAAACAATTCAAGACACACATTTGTCAAATGTATTTGGAGGAAATAACTGCTTTAACCCCATTACATAACATTTCTTGCTGTAAATTTCCTAGTCTTTAATATGTAAATGAATCTGGCCGATCAACGGAATGATAGTATACTAGTTCTCAAACTTATTTCAACAAGAAATATTTTCCTCCCTTCTGAAAATAGCAGAAAAGTTATTTATAGTCAGAAAACACGTTTAGCACATGCCTAAATTAACCAAATACCACACAAAGTAAACTCAGCTCTCATGTTTCTGTATTGTGAAAGTTCATATCTGCTCCAAATATGATGGGGTCTTTTCCTCTGAATAGACACCTGGCATTCCAGGCCACCCTGAGAGAAAACAGCAGGAAAAACATCTCTTTGGATTGGCCTTATAGTTGGGGCCTTATCACATGGATCATAGCCTTGTCTAACTCAATGAAACTTTGAGCCATGGCATGTAGGGCCACTCAAGATGGATGGCATGATGGAAAGATCTGATAAAATGTAGTTCACTGAAGAAGGGAATAGCAAACCACTTCAGAATTCTTGCCTTGAGAACCCTATAAACAGTATGAAAAGGCAAAAAGATATGACACTGAAAGATGAACTCCCCAGGCACTTCATAGATGTCCAATATGCTACTAGAGAAGAGTGGAGAAAATAACTCCAGAAAGAATGAGGAGAGGAGAAAGTTAAAAAAACACCCAGTTGTGGATGTGACTGGTGATTGAAGTAAAGTCCAATGCTGCAAAGAACAATATTGCATAAGACTTGGGATGTTAGGTCCATGAATCAAGGTAAACTGAAGTGGCTAAACAAGAGATGACAAGAGTGAACACTGATATTTTAAGAATTAGTGAATTAAAATGGACTGGAATGGGTGAGTTTAACTCAGATGGCCATTATATATATTACTGTGGGCAAAAATTCCTTAGAAAAAATGGAGTAACCCTCATAGTCAACAATAGAATCTGAAATGCAGTACTTGAGTGCAATTTCAAAAATGACAGAATATGTTTGTTTCCAAGGCTAATCATTCATTATCAGAGTAATCCAAATCTATGCCATAACCAATAATGCTGAAGAAGCTGAAGTTGAATGGTTCTGTAATGTTCTACAAGACCTTCTAGAACTAACACCCAAGAAAGATGTCCTTTTCATCATAGGGGACTGGGATGCAAAAGTAGGAAGTCAAGAGATACCTGTATGAACAGGCAAATTTGGCCTCAGAGTACAAAATGAAGCAGGGCAAAGGCTAACGGGGTTTTCACAAGAGAACACACTGTTCATAGCAAACACTCTCGCTCAGCAACACGAGAGAAGATACTATACATGGACATCACCCAATGTTCAATACCAAAATCAAATTGATTATATTATTTGCAGCTGAAGATGGAGAAGCTCTATACAGTCAACAAAAACAAGACCAGGAGCTGATTGTGGCTCAGATCATGAACTCCGTATTACCAAATTTAGACTTAAATAGAAGAAAGTAGGGAAAACCATTAGACTATTCAGGTATGACCTAAATAAAGTCCTTTACAATTATACAGTGGAAGTGACAAATAGATTCAAGAGATTAGATCTGATGGACAGAGTGCGTGAAGAATTATGGTTGTAGGTTCATGGCATTGGACAGTATGTAGTGATTAACATCATCCCCAAGAAAAGAAATGCAAAAGGCAAAATGCTTGTCTTAGGAAGCCTTGAAAATACCTGAGAAAAGAAGAGAAGAGAAAGGCAAAGGAGAAAGGTAAGATATACACATTTGAGTTCAAGCTTTCCAAGAATAGCAAGGAGAGATAAGAAAGCCTTCCTCAGTGATCAATGCAAAGAAATAGAGGAAAACAATAGATTGGGAAAGACTAGAGATCTCTTCAAGAAAATCAGTGATACAAAGGGAACATTTCATGCAGAGATGGGCACAATAAAGGACAGAAATGGTATAAACCTAATAGAAGGAGAAAATATTAAGAAAAGGTGCCAAGAATACAGATAAGAACCATATAAAAATAATCTAAGTGAACCAGATAACCATGATGGTGTAATCTCTCAGGGGCAGACATCCTGTAATGCGTAACCAAGTGGACCTTAGGAAGCATCACTACAAACAAATCTAGTGCAGATGATGGAATTCCACTGAGCTATTTCAAATCCTAAAAGATGAGGCTGTTATATGCTGCACTCAGTATGCCACTGGCATATTTGGAAAACTCAGCAGTGGCCACAGTCTGGAAAAGGTCAGTTTTATTTCCAACCCCCAAAAAAGTAATGCCAAAGAATGTTCAAAATACCTAACCAGTGCAGTCATCTCACACCATGGCAAAGTAATGCTGAAAATTTTCCAAGCCAGGATTCAACAGTGCATGAACCATGAACTTCCAGATGATCCAGCTCGATTTTAAAAAGGCAGAGGAACCAGAGATCAAATTGTCAATATCCATTGGGTCATCAAAAAAGCAAGAGAGTTCTACAAATGCATCTATTTCTGCTTTATTGAGTACACCAAAGCCTTTAACTATGTGGATCACAACAAACTGTGGAAAATTCTTAAAGAGATGGGAATACCAGACCACCTGACCTGCCTCCTGAGAAATCTGTATACTGGTCAAGAAGCAACAGTTAGAACGAGACATGGAACAATGGTCTGGTTCCAAATTGGGAAAGGAGTATTTCAAGGCTGTATATTGTCACTCTGCTTATTTAACTTGCATGCAGAATATGTTATGCTAAATGCTGGATGAAGCACAAGCTGGAATCAAGTTTCTGAGGAGAAATATCAATAACCTCAAATATGCAGATGACACCACCATTATAGCAGAAATGAAGAGGAATTAAAAGAGCCTCTTAATGAAAGTGAAAGAGGAGAGTGAGTAAGCTGGCTTAAAACTCAACATTCAAAATACTAAGATCATTGCATCAGGCCCCATCACTTCATGGCAAGTAGACAAGAAAACAGTGGAAACAGTAAAAGACTTATTTTCTTGGACTCCAAAACCACTGCAGATGTTGACTGCAGGCATAATATTAAAGGACATTTACTCCTTGGGAGAAAAGCTATGACCAACCTAGATAGCATATTAAAAGTCAGAGACATTATTTTGCTGACAAAGGTCCATCTAGTGTAAACTGTGGTTTTTCCAGTAGTCATATATGGATGTGAGAGTTGAACCATAAAGAAAGCTGAGTGACAAAAAATTAAAGCTTTTGAACTATGGTGTGAAAAAAAAAGTCTTGAGTGTTTCTTGGACAGCAAGGAGATCATCATAGTCAATCCTAAAGGAAATAAGTCCTGAATATTCATTAGAAAGACTGATGTTGAAGCTGAACTTCCAATATTTTGGCTTCCTCATGCGAAGAGTCGACTCATGAAAAAAACCCTGATTCTGGGATCAATTGAAGGCTAGAGGAGAAGGGGACGACAGATGGTTGAAAGGCATCTCTGACTCGATGGACATGAGTTTGAGCAAGCTCTGGGGGTTGATGATGGACAGGGAAGCCTGGAGTGCTGCCATGCATGGGGTCGCAAATAGTCAGACATGACTGAGTGACTAAGTTCAAGTGGACTGAACTAGAATTTGGGGCTTTCCTAAAAACCAGCAGTTAGACAACATTAACACTAATTAGTTTGGCTAAGCCTAAAGTAGACTATGACAGAATATACAAGTTGGTGTATGTCCTCTGACGAAAGGGTAGAAAGTATGGCCTTGAAAATTGGAACAGAATAAGTTTTGTTGCCTCCCATTAAGCTCTTTCATTGTCCTGGCCAGAGTATCTGGGACTGTGAATAAATGCTATGATTCCCTTTAGAAAAAAATCCCCAATAATACAAAATTTGGGTTTCCTCATTAACTCAGCAGATAGAGAATCTGCCTACAGTTCAGAACCACAGGAGATGTGGGTTCGATCTTTGTGTAAGGAGATCCTCTGGAGGAGGAAACAGCAACTCATTCCAGTATTCTTACCTGAAAAATCCCATGGACAGAAGAGCCTGATTGGCTACAGTCTATGGAGTTGCAAAGAGTCAAACATGACCAAGTACCGCACACAACAATGTATGTTTTTATGTTGACCATTTTCCTTAACATTTCTTAGGCATGTTGTTGCAGTGAATTCTAAGTTTTAATAGTTAAAATATGAAACAACAACAACACTGTTTTTGTAAGTTTATAGGTTCAATGCTTCCTCACTTCACTTTCATAAAAATTGAAAAACAGAGCTTAATTTAAAAGTTGGTTCACCTGTATTAACTAATTCACTAATGCTGTGATAGCCTAAAAATCACTTCATAAAGCAATAATATTTATTTCCCTGAAAGTTGGGAAGATGTACATCAAGAATTCTTATCTCAAGAACCACAGAACCTGAGAAAATGCTTAACTAGTGGTTAAGTTCTGATTTTTCAAGGTTAAAAGTTATTTTTTTATATAATCATTGAGTCATTTCAAATTGGCTTCCTGAAACTGTCAATTATATTGGAAAATCAGGACAGATTAAAAACCCAAATCCAATGATCACACTAATTTTATTTTATTGTTGAATCAGATGTTTTCTATTATATATATATTTATATTTATATTTTATAGTCACTTCTGAAGCATTTTGGAAATGTCACATGGACATGATCTACGTAGAATTTCTTTCCTGGTGCAGGCAACCTCTGTAGTTAGATGTGCAGTGTTATATTGCTTTGAGTGTGTAACTTTTGTTCAGAATTTCCTATGGTATGAAAAGCCTGGGTTGTCCTCAGGGATTTGTCACACTTTATTTAGCTCAAGCAGGGACTCAGAAACCTGGAAAATGTACTCTACTTGGCAGCCACGTACTTCTTGCAAGTAATAAAGTTCAAGCCATCAAAGAACTTTTCAAGGTGACAATTATATATAACACAGTACGTGACCTTTACAATGAGATGTAAGTTGGGAAATTTATGCTGAGGGGTTTCCCTCCTGCTGGCATGAGCCCTGCCTTCTCTATTAAACATACAATTTGGGCAAAAAACAGCCTGGTTATTCGTAAATCTTTTTTTCTATGCAATAGTAACTAACAGAAGGGTTTTAACATTACAAAGATAGTAAAGCATGTTACTTCCTGATATCTCACTTGATAAGTTGAAATAATTACAACATCCTTAGGCCTCCCTTCTGGTTTGTGAGAGATGATAGTGATCCCAGATTTAACACAGAGAAGGGCACCCTCAAAAGAATTATGCTGACCATTACCATAATTAGACTAACTGTAAAAATATGAGGCATTAAGCTGGCTTACCCATTAAGACTCTAAGAAAAAAGAGAAGAAATGGAATCTCTACTTAATAGGGGAAGGTGATCTAGAAGAATGATACAGGTTTTTTTTTTTTTTAATCTATGTTTATTTATTTATTTGAAAAATAATTGCTTTACAGAATTAGGTTGTTTTCTGTCAAACCTCAACATGAATAAGCCATAGGTATGCATGTATCCCCTCCTTTTGAACTTCCCTTCCATCTCCTCCCCATACCACCTCTCTAGGTTGATACAGAACCCCTGTTTGAGTTTCCTGAGCCATACAGCAAATTCCCATTCAGTATCTTTTACATATGGTAATGTAAGTTTCCATGTTACTCTTTCCATACATAGCAAACTCTCCTCTCCTCTCCCCATGTCCGTATGTCTATTCTCTGTATCTGTTTCTTCATTGCTGCCCTGTAAATAAATTCTTCAGTATAATTCTTCCAGATTTCTTATATACACGTTCAGTTCAGTTCAATTCAGTTGCTCAGTTGTGTCCGACTCCTTGCAACCCCATGAATCATAGGACGCCAGGCTTCCCTGTTGATCACCAACTCCCGGAGTTCACTCAAACTCACGTCCATAGAGTCAGTGATGTCATCCAGCTATCTCATCCTCTGTCGTCCCCTTCTCCTCCTGCCCCCAATCCCTCCCAGCATCAGGGTCTTTTCCAATGAGTCAACTCTTCTCATGAGGTGGCCAAAGTATTGGAATTTCAGCTTCAGCATCAGTCTTTCCAATGAACACCCAGGACTGATCTCCTTTAAGATGGACTGGTGGGATCTCCTTGCAGTCCAAGGGATTCTCAAGAGTCTTTTCCAACACCACAATTCAAAAGCATCAGTTCTTCAGCACTCAGCTTTCTTCACAGTCATTAGAACATGACATTTATATTTCTCTTTCTGACTCACTTCACGTTGTATAATAGGTTCAGGGTTCATCCATCTCATTAGAACTGACTCAAATGTGTTCCTTTTATGGCTGAGTAATATTCCATTATGTATATGTACCACACAGAGAAGGCAATGACACCTCACTCCAGTACTCTTGCCTGGAAAATCCCATGGATGGAGGAGCCTGGTAGGCTGCAGTCCATGGGGTTGCGAAGAGTCGGACACAACTGAGAGACTTCACTTTCACTTTTCTCTTTCATGCATTGGAGAAATGGCAACCCACTCTAGTGTTCTTGCCTGGAGAATCCCAGGGATGGGGGAGCCTAGTGGGCTGCCATCTATGGGGTTGCACAGAGTCAGACATGACTGGGGTGACTTAGCAGCAGCAGCATATGTACCACAACTTCTTTATCTAGTCATCTATCGATAGACATCTAGATTTCTTCCTTGTTCTAGCTATTCTAAATAGTGCTGCAATGAACAATGGGATACATGTGTCTTTTCAATTTTTTTCTCCTCAGAGTATATGCCTAGGAGTGGGATTGCTGGGTCATATGGTAGTTTTATTCCTGGTTTTTAAAGGAATCTCCATAGTCTCTTCCATTGTGGTTTTATCAATTTACATTCCAACCAACAGTGCTAGAGGGTTCCCTTTTCTCCATACCCTCTCCAGTATTCATTATTTGTAGACTTTTAATGATGACCATTCTCATTGGTGTGAGGTGATATCTCATTGTAGTTTTGATTTGTGTTTCTCTAACAATAAGAGATGTTGAGCATCTTTTCATGTGTTTGTTAGCCATCTGTATGTCTTCTTTGGAAAAATGTCTATTTAGGAGTTTTCTCCACTTTTTGATTGGGTTGTTTGTTTTCTGATATTGAGTTCTTTGAGCTGTTTGTATATTTGGATATTAACCCTTTGTCAGTTGCTTCATTTGTTATTATTTTCTCCCATTCTGAGGGTTGTCTTTTCACCTTGCTTAGAGTTTCCTTTGCTGTGCAAAAGCTTTTAAGTTTAACCAGGTCCCACTTGTTTTACTTTTGTTTTTATTTCTGTTGCTCTAGGAGGTGTATCATAGAGGATCTTGCTTTAATTTATGTCACCGAGTGTTCTATATTTTCCTCCAAGAGTTTTACTGTTTCTGGTCTTACATTTTGGTCTTTAATCCATTTTGAGTTTATCTTTGTGTAGGGTGTTAAGAAGTGCTCTAATTTCATTTTTTTAAATATATAGTCATCCAGTTTTCCCAGCATCATTTATTAAAGAGGCTGTCTTTGCTCCATTGTATATTCTTGCCTCCTTTGTCAAAAATAAAGTACCCACAGGTGCATTGGTTTATTTCTGGGCTTTTTGACTTGTTCTCTTGATCTGTATTTCTGTTTTTGTGCCAGTACCATACTGTCTTGACTGTAGATTGTCATATAATCTGAAGTCAGAAAGGTTGATTCCTCCAGCTCCATTCTTCTTTATCAAGACTCCTTTGGCTATGTGGGCACTTCTGTGTTTTCATATGAATTGTGAAATTGTTTGTTCTAGTTATGTGAAAAATGCCATCGGTAATTTGATAGGGATCATATTGAATCTGTAGATTGCATTGGGTAGTATAGTTCTTTTCACAATATTGATTCTTCTTACCCAGGAACATGGACTATCTCTCCATCTGTTTATATCATCTTTGATTTCTTTAATTAATGTGTTATAATTTTCTTTGTACAGTTCTTTTGTCTCCTTTGGTAAGTTTATTCCTAAATATTTAATTATTTTTGTTGCAATGGTGAATGTGATTGATTCCTTAATTTCTCTTTCTGGTTTTTTATTGTTAGTATATAGAAATGCAAGTGATTTCTGTGTATTGATTTTGTATCCTGCAACTTTGCTAAATTCACTGATTAGCTCTAGTAATTTTGGATACTATTTTTAGGGTTTTCTGTGTAGAGTATCATGCTGTCTGCAAACAGTGAGAGCTTTACTTCTTTTCTGATTTAGATTATTTTTACTTCTTTTTTCTTCTCTGATGGCTGTAGCTAGGATTTCCATAACTATGTTGAACATAGTGGTGAAAGTGAACATCCGTGTCTTGTTCCTGATCTTAGAAGGAATACTTTCAGTTTTTCACCATTGAGAATGATGTTTGCTGCTGCTGCTGCTAAGTCATTCCGGTCATATCCGACTCTGTGCAACCCCATAGATGGCAGCCCACCAGGCTCTCCCATACCTGGGATTCTCCAGGCAAGAACACTGGAGTGGGTTGCCATTTCCTTCTCCAATGTATAAAAGTGAAAAGTGAAAGTGAAGTCGCTCAGTTGTGTCTGACTCTTCGCAACCCCATGGACTGCAGCCTACCAGGCTCCTCCATCCATGGGATTTTCCAGGCAAGAGTATTAGAGTGGGGTGCCATCACCTTCTCAGAGAATGATGTTTACTGTAGGCTCATTAACTATGCCCTTTACTAAGTTGAGGTAGGTTCCTTCTATGCCCATTTTTTTTAAGAGTTTTAATCATAAATTGTTGCTGAATTTTGTTGAAGGCTTTTTTTGCATCTATTGAGATAATCATATGGTTTTTATCTTTTAATTTGTTAATGTGGTGTACCATATTAATTGACTGCATATATTTAAGAATCCTTGCACCCCTGAAATGCAATCCAATTGATAGATTTTTTCCAGTGTTATTTCATTATAAATTGAGTGTATCAGAAACTATGAAATTATAGCTCATATATAAAAATATAAATGAGTTTTTGGTTGACCTTTGTTGGGTTTTATACTTAGGTTTTTAAAACCTTTTTAGATATGAAAAAATTAAGGCCTTTGACCTTAATACAATATCAGGCTTAGAGTGACAATCATATATCATCTTTCTTTTAGTGATTAGATGAGAGAACTATGGACATGTATCTTTTTCCTTAATTTATATTTATTGAACACTTTTTATATTCAATAAATGTTTCTTAACCACAATGCAGCAGTGGGGAAACAGATTAGAAAACTCCTTTACCTTCTCCTTACTCTTGTTTTTTTCCAGGTTATATTATATAACAATTTGTTTCCTCTCTTTTAGTGAAACCTGTAGAAGCTCCACTCTGTTGCCATGAAACAATGCAGAGTCTGCAAACTACACCCAGAAGTGGCAAGAAAAGAAGGGGGGACCACATGAATTGGCAGCAGAGTAAATGAAATTGCACAGAGAGCTTGTGGAGCTCTTTCTTTAGTGAAGTCAAAGGTGACCCCAAAAAGTGAGAAAGGAAGAGGTAAACAGAGTGCTTTTTGTTAAATAAGCCCAGGAGACTATGGTTCAGTTCTGCACTTTGAGGTCTATTTTTACTGCATGCAGTAGTATTTCATGAGATCAGGGGTTAGAACAGAATTGTTTCCTAACAGAAAACACTCCAATTTTGAAGACAGCCCTATTTTTTATCTTTCCTTTTCTTTTTTTTCCTTTTCAAGTAACACAATGTCTTTTATTGCAGTGGCACTCTTACTCTTTTATACCATAAAACAAAACCAGCAAACAAACAAAAATCAACTGAAATAGAGCAAAACTTCTCCTAAAGATTTGAGTCATATAGTGAATAGAATTTCTGTCCTAAGTTTTGAAATTGCTTATTTTTGCATATTGTTTATTTAGGCAGTCTGAGAATTTTAATATGATAGCCTATCTTATTGATGCATACTGATGTGTTTTTATTTTAATATTTAACAACACAGAGACATCCATTCCTACTTCAATTAACATGTATTGAATGCACATAATTTAAATTTCTCACTATGAATCAATATTCTATACAAAGCTTATTTTTTTCATTTATAATATGAATGCTTTCTCTTTTTCTCAATATTACATTTTAGGGCATTTCTTAATGATATGCACAGAGATCTCTTGTATGAAGCTCATAAAGAAACTTAATAAGATTTTTCTTGAGAGAACAAAACCTGACACATTATAGATACAAAAAAATACATGGATGTATGCAATGAAAGCAAAATTAAAGGAATTTATTTTAGTATTTATATTTTTAAATGAATGAAACACTTTATCATCATGTCCTGATGGAGTGCAAAATGGATATATCTAAATTAGTTTTGACATCCAAAGCTACTGTGAAGTTACACAGGCTTCATTTTCTTAGAAATTCATTGATCTTCTAAAGACTTTTAAAAGTATAATATGTTGAAGAATATAAGTCTTATGCATTAGTATAATTCTTCTCAGTCCTGAAAATCTGGGATATAATAGGGAATGTCTTGTATATGCACTTAAGTGCATACACCTCTGAATCATGAGTTTCAAATTTTCCCTGAGCTCATGCAAAAACTCACTCTCTAAAATAGTTACCTCAAAATGATGCTAGTTTTTGTCTTTTTTTTTCCCAAATACTTGCCTTTTTAACCACTTTTTAATGACTCTGTATATTACTATAGTGATGTCTCAGCTGTATGAGTAGGGAAACCTGACTAGGAGAAAATAGTACATGCCTCCCAAATTGCAGATTCTGGAAAAGTATGGTTAAGGATCATGAGAATTTGTGTGAGAATAGATTGTAGGTTACAATATAGAAAAATTTAAAGATATACAGGTCATTATTTACCCCAGATTCATGGTTCTAAAAAATTAAAGTACGTAAAGTTGGTTCTAGTGATCTCTCTGTATTCTTTAAGGTGTATAGGTAATGATGACTTTATATCAATATGATTGAATTCCTGGAACTTATTTGACATTTCACTAGGAAGAGGCAGAAGACTAAGGGAGGTTGCTTTTTCAAATTATTTCTATGTATTTGACCTGAAAATCCATCTTTTGCCTTTATTCTACTGAAGGGCCCAACAAGTCTTTTCATCTTTAAGACAATAAGGAATATACTTTTGGGGAAACCACCACTCTTTTATTTGATAAAATTAGCCCAGTCTATGTCAATTGTCATGAATTATTGATTTTGCATATGTGTTCCATTGTATTTCACTAATAAGCAGGATGAAATCTTTTTGTTTTTATGTGACAAGGACAGAAATATGCATGCATTGTTTTGCCTGTGGGTCACGTTAACTCTCCTGATCTCCTGCAGATACTTTAACTGTATTAGTATTCAGTAAAGTATCAACTGACCCAGAACATTTTTGACATAATGCTAATTGGATCTGCCAAGCAGGAAGTAGCAAATCATCTAGGTCCCTTAATAACAAACATACATGTCAGAAGCTGTGAAATAAACCTTTCAATGATTCAGACATCTGCTAAATAAGTAAAATTCAATAGTATAGGTGTTGCTGAGACAATATCTAGAGTAAAGCAAATTTGTCCTCTGGCGTAAAGTAATTTGAAAGTAACTTGTACCTTTAGAAAAAAATTCTCTTTGGTTTTAGTACTTTTTGTGGACCTTTTTACATTGCAGTGACAGCATTTACCTTTTGGAAGTCTAACTCTGACTCATTTATCAACTGATATAGAACATGTGTTGGGGAGGGCAATCAGTCTCTCTCCTCAGTCATATCTGTGCTAGTACAATAGGTACATCGATACAGAAACATGAGGGCAGAGATGGTGATTATGCATTGGCTCAGGAAAATGGAATTAACTTTACCAAGTATCTTCTATTTACTTTCACTGATGGGTTCAGACAGCAGCACCATAGAATATAGCTGGGATTTGATCTGACACCATTATTTAGTGAGATTGGCCAGCAGATTGATTACATAGGTTCATTTTCTCTTTGAAAAGACAATGATTTTATCTTTCATTAAATTGACAAGTACTGTGATATAGATTTGCATTTCCTACCTGCATTATCTCAGATTATAGTACCACTCAAGATCTTATAGAAAACTGAAGAACACAGCAAATATATATCCTAGTGAAGATCCACTTGTGTGAAAATAGACATGAAAAATAATTTCATTGTATAACTCAGTGTATTAATATAGCATTTGGGAATCTGTAAATAATTTATGGCACATTAATACGATGGAGTAGTATATTTTATTTAAAATAAATATATTATTTTTGTGTGTGTGTATTCTCGGTAGCTTAGTTGTGTCCAGATGTTTGCAACCCCATGCACTGTAGCCCACTAGGCTCCTCTGTCTATGGAATTCTCCAGGCAAGAATACTGGATTGGGTTGCCCTTTACTCCTCCAAAGGATCTTCTCAACCCAGGGATTATTCTATATTATCCTTTGTACACTTCAGTCTTTTATTTAATATTTTAAAAATCAAATATATGTGAATATTTCCCCTAAAATTATCTGAAATTGTTACTGCTTTTAAACCAAGGATCAAAAATATGAGACATGTAAAAATGCTTCTTTGGTATACCTTCTTTTGAATTTGAAGCTGATATCCAATCAAAGCTGAAGATAATTACATTGATAATTGGAAAATAATACACTAAAATGTAATGTTAGGGCAGCCTCAACAACAAATTGAGAATATTACTATAAGATTTTAAGCAGAGAACTGATATTTTTATGACAAGACTAGTCAAATACAGTGTTTATTACATTGGCTTTTTTGTTCTTTTGATTCTAATTTATTAGACTTCATTTTTATAATTATGCTGTGAGGTTAATTTGTGTTCTATTTCTCAACAATTAAACACTGTCCTTATAAAATTTGAACCTTGAATAACTATTTCTGAAACCTAACATATGTTTTTCAAATAATAGGAGAGTGTCACCAAATTACTCACTTGACCCAAAAGTATGTTATTAATGGTGAAATTTATGTTTAGATATTGAAAATAATTATCTTTTATTTAGTTAATTTAATTACAGAGAAAAAATTTCATTCTTTCTGGACTTGAAGAATGGATATCAGTTCAGTTCAGTTGCTCAGTCCTGTCCAATTCTTTGTAACCTCATGAATCACAGTATGCCAGGCCTCCCTGTCCATCACCAACTCCCAGAGTTCACTCAGACTCACATCCATTGAGTCAGTGATGCCATCCAGCCATCTCATCCTCTGTTGTCCCCTTCTCCTCCACCCCCAATCCTTCCCAGCATCAGAGTCTTTTCCAATGAGTCAACTCTTCGCATGAGGTGGCCAAAGTACTGAAGTTTCAGCCTTAGCATTCTTCTTTCCAAAGAAATCCCAGGGCTGATCTCCTTCAGAATGGACTGGTTGGATCGCCTTGCAATCCAAGGGACTCTCAAGAGTCTTCTCAAACACCGCAGTTCAAAAGTGTCAATTCTTTGGTACTCAGCCTTCTTCACAGTCCAACTCTCACTTCCATACATGACCACAGGAAAAACCATAGCCTTGACTAGAAGAATGGATATAGTCATCTTTAAAACTGGAAATATGGTTGACCTATGGCACTTCACGGAAAATAGATGGGGAAACAGTGGAAACAGTGTCAGACTTTATTATTTGGGGCTCCAAAATCACTGCAGATGGTGAGTGCAGCCATGAAATTAAAAGAGGCCTACTCCTGGGAAGAAAAGTTATGATTAACCTAGACAGCATATTCAAAAGCAGAGACATTACTTTGCCAACAAAGGGCCCTCTAGTCAAGACTATGGTTTTTCCAGTGGTCATGTATGGATGTGAGAGTTGGACTGTGAAGAAAGCTGAGCACCAAAGAATTGATGCCTTTGAACTGTGGTGTTGGAGAAGACTCTTGAGAGTCCCTTGGACTGCAAGGAGGTCCAACCAGTCCATCCTAAAAGAGATCAGTCCTGGGTGTTCATCGGAAGAACTGATGTTGAAGCTGAAACTCTAGTACTTTGACCACCTCATGCGAAGAGTTGACTCATTGGAAAAGACTTTGATGATAGAAGGGATTGGCAGCAGGATGAGAAGGGGATGATGGAGTATAAAATATCTGGACGGCATCACCGACTCGATGAACATGAGTTTGGGTAAACTTTGGGAGTTGGTGATGAACAGGGAGGCCCAGCGTGCTGCGATTCATGGAGTCGCAAAGAATCGGACATGACTGAGAGACTGAAATGAACTGATGGCACTATATTTTGTATAACTGAGAGTGAAATGGAGGAAATAGATATATATTCCTCCTTATATTGGTATTTTCAAAGCAGAAAATAATTTCCACTGGCATCTGGAAACAGCTAGGGTAGTTAGCACTAAATTTCAAAGTGATAAACCAGATATACTGCTGTGCTATGAAGTAATAGATTGTCATATAAACAGGAAAAAAAGAAACATTATATGCTTATTTGGCTTTCCTTTATATGAATGGTTGTAGAGTTTTCTGACTCTTGAGAATAAAAGTGTATTTTTCATGGAAATTTCAAGCTATATCTTTTAGCACTACTTCTTTTTGGTACAGGCGTTAATCTCTTGATTATTTGCTTATACTAATCTCAAAATATAAAAAAATTGATCTGACATGGTACATTCTCTCTGTAATACTATTAGCACAAGAATAGATATATATCTGTTGATTACAGGTTTTCAATTTTATAGAAAATGACTATCTTTTTTTGTTGCTAAAACAAAAAGTAAGTAATCATTTGAGCAAAACTGATAATAAACTAAAGGCAGTCAAATATTTTTTAGCAATTTTATTTGCTAATCAAGACTTTCTTAAAACTGTGTTCCTAGAATTTTTATATGTGTTAAAGAAGGATTATTGTTCTTATCTAGCATGTAACATTCAAAGTAAGCAAGTTTTGCTTATGATCTGACTAAATTATTACATGTGGTATATCCAATATCTCTTCAATATCACTTTCTTCAGACAATTAAAGAACACAAATTGTGTTTGGAGTAGGCAGCATGAGTTAGTTTAATATCTGTAAATTAAAAAATAATGTTGATTATTTATTGAATTAAAAGTTTAAATAAATGTTCAAGTTTATAAGTTCTCATGCTGAATTCCCATGATCCTTTAGCCAAGTGATAACACATTTTTGCAGTAGAACATTGTAACTAGATAGGGCTTAAGTGTATTTCAATAAAAATTATAATTCACAACCTTGATCCTGATTATATTCTACTTCTTTATGTTTCTGGTTTTTCAATTTCTGAGATATTTCTGCTTTGAGATAATGAAGAAACATTTGTTTAACATTCAAATTATTATTTTTATAAATATAGGGAGAGCTTAAATCTTACACATTTTCACAGCCCCAGATCTATCAAAGTATCTTAGAGATAGTTGAAGTTCTATTGATTAAAACTTATTAATTAACTAATTGAAACCAAATAAGTAAAATCTGGATACACAATTAATATTATGTCCATTCTTTCTGATACACTTCACCTGAGTCCCTGATGATTTCTGATTTAAAAATGGTCAAAGGAATGGTACGGGAACGGATGAGGGAGGGGGGTTCAGGATGGGAAACGTGTATACCTGTGGTGGATTCATGTTGATGTATGGCAAAACCAATACAATAGTGTAAAGTAATTAACCTCCAATTAAAATAAATTATATTAAAAAATTAAAAAGTCAGAACACAAGCAATGATATCAAAAGAAATGATTATTCTCATCACAAAGTAATGACACCAGAATGGAAAGATTGCTCCTTGAAAGAAAAATATGCCCATAGGTGAATGTGAAAATTATGGAGAACTTAGTTCCAACAGAAGAGAATGGTGATGTGAAGGGAGATGGAAGCAGGCAGCACACAAATAAGAAATGAAAAGTGTTTCCAGCACTTTGTCATGAGTCAATTCTGAGAAACTGCAGGCAAAGCAGACAGAGCAAGGCAGGATTGCTGCAACCAGAAACTGGAGAGTTCTAGAGCTTAAGTATTTGGGCCTAAGGTGTGCCCAAGAAGCAGAATTGCAAACAATGACAAGCTCTGCAAATAGCAGCTGCAAATCAAAGAGCAATCTCCATGTGTGCACAGTGTGGAAGGGACTGGAACTTAAAGATTGGTCTCTTCTGCTTCACCTGCACACACGAACAGGAATCACTGACAGTAACATCACATTTGAAGGACACAGGGAAATTCTATGTATTTATTTACTTGCATCTTTTTACTTAATGTGAGACAGTTATATTAGGAAGGGTTCAGTTTAATTAATCTGATACATAAATATAGAAATAAGGCTGTGTTGTAAGAAAAAATTTATGTGGTTGACTTTAACTTCTAACAAAGACATTTTAATTTGATCCATTTCAAAACAGCAACAGCTCCCAGCATATTGGCCCAATAGCCGATTATTATATGCCTGTATTTTTGAAACAGTAGAATGCTGAATCAAAACTGTCATCTCTGGGGAACACTCTGATGTGAAACCTGTGTTATGCATGACATTCCCTGAAAATATGAAGAAAACTAATTCCATTCCAGGAAAGATAGACTGACTCTGATATAATTCGCATTTAGAGTACCTCTAAAAAGAAGATAATGAAAGTATCTATATAATATCTAAGCATTTTCAGTTTCTAAAAAATAAAAGTAATTTGATATTCTTAATAAGTTTGTGCTCTCTATTCTTTTAGAGATACTAGGGGAAAAAAAGAATGGAGGATCTATGTTGGGAAATGATTACTAGAACTGAAATTATTTTTACTCAGCTTCAGTGTAAAATTTCCCTTAGGTACATTTCATTTGTGGGAGCTGAAAAGGAGAAAGAAACACCACTAGCTTCAAATCCATTTTTGGCTTCTATCTCTGTGCAAGTGAATTAGTTAAATATTTTCTTTTATAAAACAAAAAGTGTAACAGGAAAAATTCACTTAGTCATTAGCAAGCCTTTATTAGACACTCTTGTACTGCTCACAGTGTAAGTCACCAAAGACAAAGAAGCATGAATAAACCAACATGCCTACCCTTGTAGAGGTCATGCCTAGTAGAGGAAGAAAGAAGTGTTAACAAGTACATTGTATTAAGGAACACTGTCATGTAGGAATATCCTGTGTTTGGGGGCCACAGAAGAAGCATCTGATGTTTTCTGTCAGCTGGGGAGAAATAAGGATTGAATAAATTAGGCTTCACATAAAAGGCAATATTAAACCTCACTTTGAAAGATGAATAAGAATTTTTATAACTGATAAGGAGGCAAAAAGGAAGGGCAGGAACACTTCAGGCTCTGGGTATATGACTCACAAATAAAAATAAACATTTTTCAAGCTGAATGTGTGTATTTCCTGAAGACTAAAGTTTAGATCACAAGAATAAACTTTGCAAGTAGGTATATTCTTAAAAACACTAAAACTTTTTTTTTTAAATAATATATTGCCCCCTCCAGTTTGTGAAAATATAATCATTCTTGCTCTTTGAACACAGAGGCATCATTAATAGTGGAAAGGGCATCAGCTTTGAGGTCTGGTGAACTTGAGTTGAGCTAGTACCTCAACCACTTATGAGCTAAGTTACTCTCAGTCTGAATTTCCTCAGATGTAAAGCTGTAGTGAAAGTTCTACTTTGTAATGTTTGAGACGAGTAAAGGAGGTATTCGTCCCAGAAGTAAGAGCACAAGCTACAAGTAGTAAAATATACTAGAGTACGGCCTCTGATCTTCCCCATCATTTTCTCTTTTCTAAAAACCACTTTTTACTGTGGTTGTGTAATTTTGCTTTAAAGTTTCAAGGTAAGTATGGCTTTTGTTTTTGTAAGCTAATACTTTTAATCTAAATATACTATATCAACTTTCTTGGAATCAAGTTCATATGGAAAATATGCAGTTGAATATATAGGAAAATAAGACTAAACACTGATTTGGAGACTTAGAAGCATGGTCTTCTTTTCCAATCTTACCTGTCTCAACTGGGTATCTCAGCTGTGGCTGCCTCTTGTTATTCTTTTTTTCTCATTTCAAATAATTTGTTGATTCTCTTTAAGGTAATTTTTAAGCAAAATCAAGAAATGTAATATTTTGGTCCAAGTTTCCTGTATTTTACTTAAGTCACTTATCGTTAATTTAGATGACAAGCAATAAAGAAATTTGTGGAATAGTTATGGGAATCATCCTAGAAAAGGTACATGTATCTAGTTAATATTTTTATTGATATGAAACCTTAAGATACATGTTACTAGGGTGGGAGAATGTACCTTGAAATGAACCTTACTGACTAAGACTTAGAGAATACATATGGTATTTAAACAGTCTGGATGTCCTCTGAAATGTGATTTTCTTGTATAGAGAAAGGGAGTAAGAGGTGGAGCCAGAATTAGAATGCAGGTTTATCTGACTCCGGTCTAGAGCATGTCTTCAATGCTGTAGTGCCTCTTACTCTCCCTGGATTGCTATTAGAATGAAAGCAAATAGTGTTCCTTTTTTCTTTTTTCCTTTTTATTACTCAAGATTATGCAATATCTCAAAAGTTGTGGAATTCCTCTTCTACCTGATGGCTCTGATTTCATTTTCCCCAGAAAGACTCACTGAAGATTTCCTAGTTACTAGGTTTCTATACTTTCTCTGGGTACAGACTTTTCTACTATTGTTTTCTTGTCTCTTCTCCTTCTAGCTTATCTATGTTGGCAAGCTTAGCTCCAATGGTTGTCCCAAACAAATATAAGAGGGGACCTTATTTAGCCAATACTGAGCACCAACGCTGGCCTTATGTTGTTTGATTCTCATATAGGATTCAAATATTTCAGTAGACCTTTGACTTAGTATGTTTCTTCCTCACTGGGAAGCTGGATCAGGTTAATTAGAAAATGACTCCAGATAACTTGAGAGATATCATATCATTTCAGACTTAAGAATATACCTTCTTTTAAATCATTAACCTTGAATTATATTTATGCACATCAATTCTTATTCAGTAAATTTATTTGTCCTAGTCTCCTTACTGCCTAAGTAGCTTTGAAGAGTAGCCACATGTTTTTAGATTTGGGCCCTGCAGGATGACTACTAGCTTTAATTGTTCTTGCATTGCTAGTTTATTGGGCCTGAACATTATAATAGATTTCATCCCCAAACTCACCATTTATATTCCTGAATATTTCTATGGTCTCTGTATATACAAGGCATCCCTGGTGACTCAGTTGGTAAAGAGTCTTCCTATAATGCGGGAGAGCCAGGTTCAATCCCTGAGTCAGGAAGATCCCCTGGAGAAAGAAATGGCAACCCAGTTCAGTATTTCTGGCTGGAGAATTCCATGGACAGAGGAGTCTGGTGGGCTAGAGTCCATGGGATCACAAAGAGACACAATGGAGTGACTAACACTGTATATACATTTTATGAAAATTATATAATATTCTTTCCTCAGAAGGATTGGCAGAGGTCTAGCAGAGGGATTGGATCTTAGATCATTTTATCCACCAAATAGGGGATGAATAATATATATTTAATAATTTTACAGACTGTCACTGTAAAGTCATTTTAACCCAATTATCATTGTTTATATTGTGACAACTAATGCCAGGACCATTTGGGGGAAATACTGAAAGTAATAGAGATAATTAGTATGAGAAAATTGGTAACTACCTCTAGATCTATTTTCTTCTTAAGTTTAGAAGAGATGGTTTTCTAAGAAGTATCACATATTATTGAATAACATTTGTAAGTCATATCAACATTAGGTAATTTGAATTCAATATCCATCCAAATTAGTATGTGTTTCATTTTTAAAGTTGACTGAAAAACAAATTCACCCAAACATGCTTTACACTACCTTTTAGAAACTTTGTTTTATAATTCTAGTCAGATAGTAAAATGAACAGTATTACTGGATATCTATGTAAATAGATTAAATTAAAAATAGATTGACATTTTAAACAATTTGTTTTCACTTTGCTGTAAGAGAGTTTTAGTTTAGGACAAGCTATTGATCAAAGGCTTTCTCACCAATGTCAGGTTTCTTTGGAGTTTCCTGTACCAATGTTTTATCTCTCTTTCCAGTTGTACTATTATAGGTATTTGCTTCTTAAGAGTTGTAACATTCTATGGCCCATGCCATGGCAAAGGAAGAAAGGTTTAGATATAATCACTGACTCAGTGGACATGAATTTGAGCAAACTCTGGGAGACAGTGGAAGACAGAGGAGCCTGGTGTACTGCAGTCCATGAGACTGCAAAGAGTTGGACATGAGTTAGCCACTGAACAACAACAGTATGGCCAATATTCACTATGATTTCCTTTTTAATCACTACTTGCAGTTAAACATTAGACTATGTGAGAGAAGGTAAGGGTAGGATGATGTGTGAGGTTGGCATTGAAACATGAATATTACCATATGTAAAATAGATGACCAGTGCAGGTTCAATACATGAAGCCAGGGCACTCAAAACTAATGCTATGGGACAACACAGAGGGATGTGGTAGGGAGAGATATGGGAGAGGTGTTCGGTATGGTGGGACACATGTATACCCATGGCTGATTCATGTCAATATGTGCCAAAAACCACCACAATATTGTAAAGTAATTAGCCTCCAACTAAAATAAATTAATTAATTTAAAAATGAATTAAAAACTAAATAAAAGTGAAAAAATTAAAATTATGTTATGTTCTTTAAAATTACTTGGAAAATATCATTAACATTTAGATAAATCATGTAATGTATGGAATAACAATTGACATAGAGGCGATATTAACCCTGAAAGCTTGTTTATTTTTTGACATGAGAAGATAAATGTAATATTTATATAAATTACTAAAGATATATTAACTATCTTTAAGCTCCCATTTGAGTGAAAGGTTTTAGTAAAATTGGTAATAATTTTTACTTGCTTCTGTTAACCTATGAAACTTACCTGCATAAAAAACTAAGGTACTTTTTTTTAGCTTACCTTGTTTTTTTCTGACAGTAGTAAATTTAATCTAGCTGATTTTCTGCTCCAGTTTCTTTTTGTATTTGTTCTATAAGCAGAAAATACAGCAAACTAACTTAAAGGTGATTCTATTTTGGAACTGTCTTTTAAGTCACATAATGAATTTTATTTAATTTTAGAAGTGTTCTCAAACTGTATCATTCATCAGTCTCAGTAATTTGATAAACCAAAATCTATTAGCTAAATCAAGTTTATTTTTAGACATTATTTCAAATCCCATACATGAATGGTATTCTGAAAAAAATTGTTATAGGAAAGCAATTTAATCTTATCTGAGTCTGCTTTATTTCATGTAACTTTTTGGGGTTTGGAAAAACAATTAAAATGAAAGTGGCTCTTCATGCATTCCACCTGGATATGTGTATTGCATTCCATCTGGATGTACATATATGCACACAAATTGGCATGAAGTCATAGGGCTTTCCAGGTGATGCTAGTAAAAGAATCTGGTTGCCAATGCAGGAAACACAAGAGACACAGGTTTGATCTCTGGGTTGGGAAGAGTCCCAGAGGAGGAAAATGGCAACCCACTCCAGTATTCTTTCCTGAAAAATTATATGGACAAGAGGATCCTGACAGGCTACAGTCCATGGGCTCAACAGCAGGACACAACTGAGTAACTGAACACACACACATGTGAATATATGCTTATGCAACAACCTCAAAAGAAAATTAGTCAATGTAATAATGTTTATCTCATGGAATAACATTATGCAATGTCTTACATGCATGAACCATCTCTAGTGTATAAGTACTATACATGTACTGAACCATCTACTGATGAATTTTATTATTGATTCATTTCCTCTCAAATATGATAGTACACATTAAACTCAATTCAAATCAAGAGATATTTATTCAACAACTATTATTTTGCAAGACACTCTTCAAATACACAAGGCACTCTTTAAACATAATTCCACACAGAAGCAAATTTGATTATAGTCATATAGTCAATACAAGCTTAGAATTTTCTATATTTTAGGCTCTGTGTTTAGTTTTAGAAATAATCTTAAGAACAAGTATGATCTGATATCTGTTTCTGTAAAATTTATAATCTGGGAAATTCTTTCCCTTCAAAAGCTTCCATTCTACTAACAAAAGATAAAAGAAAAGAATTTGAAAGAAAATATTAAATTAATACTTTATTATAAACTAAGATATTTATTATCCACTAACTCATCATGATCTAACTTTTGAATTGTAATGAATATGGAATGTGACATGTCTTCACATCACGCTCAGCTAACATAAATTGCATTTATCATCATAAATATATTTTGCTTTTTACTTCCATGTTATCCAATAGTGTGCACATATAACAAACCATTGACTACTTACTTGAACAAGATTTATGTGTATTTTTCCACTGGTATTTCAACTGAAATATTATTATTAATTCACTTGAAGAGCAGCTGGAAAGCTTAGAGTTGTACAGTTTAGATTAACAGTTTTAAGTCATTTACTTTCTTTTTCAGAACTTCTGCTGCTTCTGTTGCTTAGTCACTTCAGAACCTCAGCAAGTCAGATTATTATTAGTAAAAGTTTATGTATTTTGAACATTGGTAGTATATGTTATTATAGGATTTTCCTGGTGTCTCAGTGGTAAATAATTTGTATACCAATGAAGTAGATGTAGATTTGATCCCTGAATAGGGAAGATCCCTAGAGAAGGAAATGGCAACCCACTTCAGTATTCTTGTCTGGGAAATCCCATGGATAGAAGAACCAGGTGGGTTACAGTCCATGGGGTCACAAAGACTCAAGCATGACTAGCTACTGAGCATGCTCATAGTATACATGTTATATATAGTGTGTATACAATATATCCTATACATTTTAAATACACATATATATACATATTAACTATTATGTATATATATCCATGTATCCTATGTTGTGATATACATAATACATCAATTAAAGATAATAAAACATGAAAGTGCATATAAACTTCAGAGGAACTTCTTAAAATGCAGATTCCTGAGCCCAACTTCCAAAGATTTTCATCCAATATGATTGGAAGCCTGTATTTCCAACTCTTAGGTAACACTGGCTTCGGTGTGAGGAATATTACACTAGATTTAAATTTTCTACTAGATTATAATCTACTTGGGAGTCTTGTATTTTAGCATTTTTTTTCTTCAAATGTCATTTTTTATCAAAGAAAAACATCTGAGATACAGGAATACTTACATCAAGATTGCATATGCACTATAATGTCAAACCTGAGAGATCGTATCTACTGAAACACATCTTACAGGCTAAAGAGGGGGAAAAAAAAAGGCATTGTATAATGATCCTACCTTAAATTGTATTCCCATATTAATAAGCATGAGCAGTCCTACATTTAGAGCTGTATCCACTAAAAGTTAAAAGATGTTACTCAAGAAAAATCAAGGAATTACACAATGCAGGAATTAGTTTTTGCTTAGATTTCTAATACAAAGTCCCTAAGTATAAACTTAGCTGCTAAATCTTGCAATCACTCATAAGGAGAGGTGGGGAACATGGAGAGACTGGCATCATATTGCCCTGGTTTTGTTATTTTACAAGGCAAGAAGTAAATATTTTAGAATATTCTGGGAAGAAATTTTTTTCCATAGAATTCATTTGAAGAAGACAATACTGAAAATTTTTATTTAAAAGAAAATAGTTGTTACAAAAACAAAGCTCATAAAATAAAGGGTATTTTATATAAATCTTGTAAAAAAAAAAAAAGCCAAATACACAAGAATACTGTTGGTTTCTCAGAATTTAATTGATACCAGACCAGTCTGTTACTTTCTTCACCACCAGGGTAGAGGTTCGGACAGAGGTTTTAGTGAGGAGGAAGTGGATATTTATAAAATGAGTCAGTAAATAAGCTTTATAGCTAGTTGTAAATGAATTTGTAAACAATGCATACAGTTAGTTTAAGAAAGCACTTAGACATTCTTGGTAAGAGCTCTGACAGCAAAATATATCAAAAATTTTCAGACATGTTTTTAAATTTTGTTTTGGAAAATTCTCCATTGCAGTTATAATGAAGATTCCAGTACTAGAGTGAGCAAATATATATGTTTTAAGTACATCATATAGAATTCTGTAGTAATAAGGCTTATTTCTTTGGGTTGTTTAACCCTAAATTGTGTCCCCCTCTTTTGTGATCCCAAGTACTGTAGCCTGCCAGGCTCCTCTGTCCATGGAGTTTTCAAGGCAAGAATACTCGAGTGTGCTGTTATTTCCTCCTCTGGGGATCTTTCCAACCCAGCTTTGGTCTCTTCCAGACCCGGGAACAAGCCTGGGTTTCCTGCATAGCAGGTGGATTCATTACCCCTGAGCCACTTGGGAAGCCTCTATTTTTCTGGGTACTTATAACTTATAAATCACCGTATATTCATGGCTATTTTGTCCTTTTCCTTTGTCAGCTTCCTGAAATAGTAGCTGTGATTTCTGAGGGTTGAAAATCATCTTAGCAATATATATTTTGCTAATCTATTCTAATATTCATTTTCCTTTTAAATAAAAAAGACAAAGCAAAGCACTTAATAATGATAGATTTTGTTTCCTCAATTCTCATTATGACTAATCCAGTTTCTTTTACAATGATTATGAAGACTTTAAAAGGCAAAACTGTAGCACAATGATATTTTATTTAATAGATGTCTGAGTTTCCATTTCCTAGTATTTCTGAGACAACCAATGTAGAGACTAAAATTACAGTGATTTTGAACCTGATATCTACTCTAAGATCTGCTTAAAGATACATTTCTACTGAAACTCCAAACTGCTAATGCTTTTCAATGATATCTGAGTGCTTGTATTTTTAAAATGGAGTAGTTATTAGAAAATTATGTAAAAGTAAATAGAAAAAAAGGGTATCAAAGATATCAAATGTGTCTGTATTATCACAACTCTGTATTTGATGCAGAAGTACAATTTAACACTTATTCCTATAGGAGAGAGCCATTCAGGAAACCCTGAAAAATTATCCAGTCCATGTTAGTCATATGCCACACAAAAATTTGTCTGGTGAAACTCCTAGAGGCCCTATACCTGATTACAAGTTGAGCTGTTTTCATTCCCTATAACCCTCTATTAGTTATAACCTCCCAGTGTCAGAGAATTTTCTTGCTATAAATCCTCTGAATCATTTCAACAACCTCTGGGTAAAAGCTGTACTAGTTCGATATATAAATGGTCTAACAGGCTTTAATATTAATGTATGAGCTATACAGAGTCAAACTAAATATTATTAATGATATTTGAAGTTTGTGATGCTAACCATTAACCATGATATTATACTTTCTTTAGTTTTGGCAAAAGGAAAATGGAAGACTGAACAAATTGGTTAAGATGATAATGAAAGTTCAGTTAGGACTCTTAAAATATTCATGCTCCAAAAGACTCCAAACTTTTTTGTGGGTGGAAAAAGATTTTATAGAGCAAAGAAAAGCACCTCAAGTTCATATGCTAGTACCATTTACTTTCATTCAACTTCTAAAAATGAAATTCAACTTTATTTTCTATGTTCATCATTCATAATGTCTTCTCTATCTCTTACTTTCTCTCAACTCCTGCCATGGATTGAAAAATTCATCAAAATGTGGGTAGCCAATGTCCAAATTTTATAACTATGTGTTAATTAGGTCAAAATATTAGTCCAAATTATCAAATTATTTTGAAGATCTATCACTTCTCGATTTTTTGTGAAATAAAAGAAAGGAACGTGTGTGTGTGTGTGTGTGTGTGTGTGTGTGTGTGTGTTTCTCCCCTAGCACCTTTTATACAAAAATGGATCCTCTTCATTAAGTTAAACCACCTTGTTCTTGAAGACACAAGGGTTTATAAACTTTCTAGGGAAGTGATATTTACATATACACAAAAAATGCATAGATAAGACTATATCATAAGCTCTCTGATCATGTTGTTGTTGTTTAGTTGATGAGTTATGTCCAGCTCCTTTGCTATCCTGTGAGCTATAGCCCACCAAGCCCCTCCTCTGTCCATGGATTTTCTCAGGCAAAAATACTGAAATGGGTTGCCATTTCCTTCTCCAGGGGATTTCCTAACCCAGGGACTGAATTTTTTTCTCCTACGTTGGCAGGCAGATTCTGTACCACTGAGCCACCAGGGAAGCCCTATGATAATTCTAGTAAACCATTAAGAATTATACACTATAATTTATATCTAAGAAATTGCATTTATTCATAAATTCTTTCACCATGACTTATCAAGCCAATTATTCTTATTAGCAAATAGCTCACGAGCTTGTTTCTGCTTTGCTTTCTTTACAATTACTGCCAGCAATTGTAAGGTGCCAGCACCTTTATAATTGCTGGAAATTTATATATTATTTCAACTTTGCTAATAAAAACAAACCAAGAATTGAAATGCTTTATATCAAGACCTTAATTTATCAGTCCTTAAATGAACAGCATCATTATTGAAAAATAAAATGACACACTGTGGAATTTTGTATATTTTGATATTACTGATGATGTTGTAGGAACTGCCTGTGTTGCATTTCATGCTATTTTATTTGTGGAAAGAATTTCAAAAAGTTCGGAAGCCATTTGAAGTGTTTTACTTCTTATGGGTTTAAAATAAGCAGTTCAACAAGAATACAAAAACATAGTTACTGTTTAAATTTAAACAAATATGATTTAATGGAGTTTTAATTTTTTTTTTTTTTTGAACAAGTAAGAAAGTGTTTTGTCTCAGAGTATTTGCTCCCAAAGTAATCTTTTTTTTTGAGTGAGAAGATTACTGGGGAATTAGGATCTGAGCTCTTATTAGAATAAACACTTTATCTATTTTTGCAGTATGTTTCATTTGTTGTGATCACTGTGACTGCTCAGATAACCTGTCTCCATTTTTATGCTTTGCTTAGACATCTATGTGTCACCTTCTCCATAGAATGTCAGTGGCTGAGCAGTCAGAAATGGAGGAATCAAATTTTTTCAGACCATTCTGATATTAGTGACTGTAGAAGATAATACTTGAACTTAGTGGTATCAATTTAGAGTAACCAATAGAAAGCAAAGAATCTGTATTAGCCAGGGATTATCTAGCCTAAGATTTACACACAGGTGGTCAAGCTGAATGTTAATATCAGACAATCCAAGATTTGGTACAAGGACAAAAGAAATGCCTAGGCTGGTCCCATTTGATAAGGAAAAGAATGAGGAAAGCAAGGTAGAAAATATTCTGTCTCGTTTACTTTCTCCAACTATTCTTTTTTCTATTTTCATGACTTGAAGGGAAAAGATTTAATATTTCCTAAAACACATTGATTTCATGAGTCAGCTTACGTTATTGCAAAGGAGAGTGAGGATTGTTTTCAAAGCTAGTTAATCTGTCATCATGGGTCCTCAAATGAGGAAAACTACCTGTGCCTTTATTTATTTATTTTTAGAATTTAAGAAAAAGTTTTATTGAAATTGATTTACAATGTTGTGGTAGGGTTTTTAAATTTTTAATTAAATTAATCTATTAATTTTTTCCCCCTGCACGCTTAGGGGATCTTAGTTCCCCCAACCAGCGATCAAACCTAAGCCTCAGCAGTGAGAGCGCTGAATCCTAGACCGCCAAAACGTTTCCTGTGCTAGTTTCAGGAGTACAAAAAGTGATTCAGTTATGCATACATATATATTTATTCTTTTTCATATTATTTCTCTTATAGATTATTGCAAGGTATTGAGTATAGTTTCCTGTGCTGTACACTAGGTCCTTGTTAGTTATCTATTTACTTAGATTTTTCAAAGAATTATTCCATAGTTTTGTAGCATTGAGCGTCGCTGATGAGAACTTTGATGCAAGCTTGATTCTAAGTTCCTTTCTAGGTGAATTTTCTCCCTCCTGTATCTTGTAGGACATTCTTTTCATCTTGAGAGTTCTTAAATCTCATGAGGATAATGTGGGTGTTTTAAAAATGTGTTCTGTTTCCATGAGATGAACTCTCTTATTCTAAGATTCATGTCTCTCTATTGCTCTGGAAATTTTTATTGTTTCTTTGATATTTTTCCTTTCTTCCATTAGCTCTAGCGGCTCTTCATAGTGGCTGCCTTACTCTATATTCTGGGAAAATTTCTCCAGCTCTTTTTCCAGCCATTCAACTTAATTTTTAGTTTAGTTTCAGCAATGTTACTTTTAAATTTCCAAGAGCACTGTTTTGGTTGTTGTTACCTGTTTGCTTCTTTGTCATAGTCTTCTTTTCTAGGTAGTTGCTTTGAAAATGATAATTAGGGTTTTCTTTTTTTAATACTTTATTCTACTTTACAATACTTTATTGGTTTTGCCATACATTGACATGAATCAGCCACAGGTGTACACGATCTCCCAATGTCGAAGCCCCCTCCCACCTCCCACCCCACCCTATCTCCCTGGATCATCCCATACACCAGCCCCAAGCATCCTGTATCCTGTATTGAACATAGACTGGCGCTTCATTTCTTATATGATAGTATACATGTTTCAGTGCTATTCTCATCAGCAGAAGAAAGTGTCTGAAATAAGGTTTTAACTTAAACACAAACTAAAATCTCCTTTATATTCTCCAAATAACATTTGGGAAGTGTTTGCCTGGAAATAGTTATAAGTACTCCCCACCTGACTTGACTTTGCTGCTTACTGACCTGTTTTGGCTATGCAGTGACTTATACATGCTTTTGGGAGTTATTTTCTTGCCCTTTAAAAAACAGCCATTTTGAAAGTTTTCTTCAAAGTGATGATAGTTTTCAATCTGATATACAATAATATAAATTCATTAAGATGAAGTTAATAACTCTAGACAATTAAACACACATATTAACCAATGAAATGAAAGATAAGTTATGTTCTTTTAAATATCCAAAGTCATTTTAATGGTATAGAATCTTACTTCAAAGACACATCTCTGCTTTTTATTTTCTCCTCCTTTGAGCAATGAAAAAATGTATTTAGTGCAACCAAGATTACTTTCAACTTCATGTTAAACTCGTCTATGCATTAAAAGCGTGTAAGCTTCATCTTTCCCTTGAGGAAGCGATCATAGATTAAGGTTTAGTTCCATGTGGCACCTTGCATTCCTTAAGAAATTACTGTACTGGATTTTCTTCCAATTTTTAGTCTACCACTGCAGAGGAGGGAGCTGCTGCCTTGTTGCTCATGTTTTATTGTTTTCCAACTCCCACATGCTGTGCATCCCTGTCATATTATGCTGAGAAAAAGTGAAAGACTCAGTCCAGCAATGTGTTGCCTGTTCAACTGCTTGAGGAAGATGGTAGCCCTCCTCCAATTCCCAATCTTCTGTCCCCTTGGCATCTGTACTTATTAGTGAAGAGGGCGGGCATCCTTCAAAAGTTCAGGAAAATGCTTTCTAAGGGGGACAAAAAAATCACCTAGACTTCTACTATTTGGAGATATAAATATTCTGAATATTTTCTCTTTATAACTACACCAATAAAGAAGCATCAGTATGTAAATTCATAAAGTTTTTTTTTTAATGAAGAACAGATGTTTATCTGTTTGTTAAATGAAAAAAAACATTTTTTTCCTATACACAAGTAATTAATCTCCTGTCTTTGAATATTGTTGAGTATTGAAACAGAGATTAGAAAGAAAAGTGGAAAAGAAAGGACATTATGAAAGACAGCACATGTCATATCAAAAGGTAAGTGGAAGGAGTCTCTGAAAAGGGAAAAATATAAAATTACTATTTGACAAATAATAATCATGTTACAGTTTTCCAGCATACTCATCATGTCTCCTTGTTTGACAGATTTTTCAACTTAATTCCTGTTGAATTCTTGGTATGCACTTAAATGTGCTGAATTTTGAACTATATAAAGTTCATATAATTTAGGCAAGCATTTATGCTCTTTTATAATGTACCCCCAATTTTGCCATGTATCTTTTCTTATATGAAATTCTTCACCTGAAATTCCTTTTTTTTTTTTTTTTTTCATGGTACACAACTAGCAATAGTCCAGACTTTCCATGCTCAGGATGCTGTGGTTAAAAAATATGACTTTCATTGTCACTACTAACATCCTGGACATAGCCCTTAAATCCTCCTCTGGGTCAACCTCTGAACACCCAGCCCATATGATGAACCAGGCTCCTCCAGTCTCATCCCATCCATACTGGGATCTAATAACATTCTCTCTTATAGGGTTCTCCTGTAGGAATGCTCTTCCTGTCGTGAAGATGTATCCTTCCCTCAGCTACAGCTTCTCCCATCACTCTGGCTCAAGCACCGTTGTACAAGCAGAAACTTCACTTTCCTGTGCTGCCCAGTTCAGAACTCACTTGTCACTTCCTCCTGCTCCCAGCTTCCTCGACTCCATGAGGGGTCACCTCCCTCAAAAAAAAAAAAAAAAAAAGTGTTAAATCTGTAAGGACAGAATCATGAAATTGTTCCACTCTGATTGTTGTTAAATTTACACAAGTTTGGGAAATCTGCATCCCACACTTGACTGTCACCTTCAGGTTATCACACCATGACATCTCCAAATATCGCCTCTGTCCCCAGCTGAGCTGCTGAATGACTAAAATCCTTTCCAAGTTTCTGGGTCTTGTTTAGGAGCTGAGTGACTGTGGGCAATCTGCTTATACTCTGAGTGTTTGTAAGCAGGCAGTGGTATAGCTGAAGAAAATTAAGTTCACACAGGACCCCAAAACTCTAATCTCTCCACTTCCCACCTACACACTGATGACAGATTTAAAATCAAAGTGGAGCCGATGGAAATATCTGATGTGTTTTCAGACACATCCCTGAATCACTGAGAACTTGAATTTTCTCAACTGAATTGAACTCAGAGATACCACCAGCTATTTTCAAAACTGTATATCTGCTAGCAGCTCTAGGGTCAACCTTGTAGTCCCCTCCTCAACCCTCCCTGCAGGTAGGTAATCATTTAGAGCCCCAAACAATCCTTCTCTGCTTAACAAGCTCTTTTACTTCTTGCCAGCTCCAATCCTAATTCTCACAACCAATGTATGTAACCTTGCAGGTTCTTTGCCTTGATATGTCTCCAGCTTGTACTTGAGTGAATACAATCCAACTGCTTCTTGCACATGGGCCCTAGAATTTCAGTCCTAACAACCCGCAAATGAAGGCCTCTATTTCAATCAGGTCTTGGTTTCTGAAATTTTGGTTAACACCACAAAGTGCCTGTGACTGAGACATCCTAGAAAGGATCCCACAGGGGCTTCACTGGGAGCTTTCTCACACAGAAGTATCAGTCTCTCCATCCTTGGGCTTAAGATAGGGTGGAGGCCAGGCACCTATACTCTCAGCAAGCACTTATTTGATGTAGGACAAGACCCCGCTGAGGGACTGGAACCCTAACAAAGGACATATTTTTACATAAGCCAAACCAGTCCGGATTCCCTTGGAGGGAGATCTCTAAGTAGGGATCTTAGGATGCCTCCTGGTCTTGCCTCCTCCCTGATCCCCTCTTGCCTACATGGGCAATTCTCTCTGGGCTCACAGGGCTGGGTCCTCAGGCTTCTCTCTCACCACCTGGTCTCCACCTGAAATTATTTTATTTCTGTATCTGCAAATGCAAATTCTGTCTGAGTTTCAAAATTTTGATGAAATGTCCCTTAGAGCACCTATGTAAAATTTATTATGTTAGAAGAATAAATATGTTATAAATAAATATATTATACTTTTATTTATATTTAAATATGTTATACTTAAATACCTAGAGAAGAAAATGGCAACCCACTCCAGTATTTTTGCCTAGAGAATCCCATGGACAGATGAGCTTGGCTGGCTACAGTCCATGGGGACGCAAAGAGTCGGACCACTGAGCAACTTCACTTCATTTCACTTCATACTTAAATAATGGTCTTCCTTGATGACTCAGATGGTAAAGAATCTGCCAGAAAGTCAGGAGACCTGGGTTCGATTCCTGGCTTAGAAAGATCCCCTAGAGAAGAAAATAGCAACCCACTCTTGTATTCTCACCTGGAGAATTCCATGGACAGAGGAGCCTGGCGATTAGAGTTCATGGCATCACAAAGGTTTCGACAGGACTGAGCACTAACACCTTCACCTTTACTTCATACTTAAATAAGTATGTTACCCTTAAAAGACTATTCTATTTTTGTAGCAAAAATAATAATTGACATAAATTTAATTTTGATATGTCCACATCATCATATAAATGATTACTGCATTAAAGCACAGTTAATACAGCTTGACAAAATCTGTAGTCTCCTGGAAAAGAATGATTAACATTTAGAAACAACTTTTACTATAGGACAAACCATATATGATGTCTTTAAAACACCAAAGTCAATTGAAAAGCAATGCTAGTTGATACCTAAGGCAGAGACTACCATTCAGCCAAGAGCAGAACCTCCAGAAACCTTGGCTCTTCAACACCATAAAATGGAACGTCAAACTCACAAAGCATGTGATCTTCATTCCCAGATATTTATAATGATGAGTTGCCAAATTGTTTGTTATTGCCTGACAAAGATCTCTAGCTTTTCAAAATCTGATAGAAGTTTTTTCTCACTACTTGACCATTATGCCAGTACCACAATTTAGTTTTATATTAGAGTAATTCCAATTGTGCTATCAATAGTGATGACTGAAGTGGCCTTGAATGACAAAGGTCTTATAAGACACCTCATTTAAATAAATGACAGCTTCTCTAGCATTAGAGCTCTAATCTGTAACAATAGGCTTTAATCTCTTCTGTGATATTAAAGATCTGAGCTTTTTGTTTTGAATTGCCTTAAGGTAACTATCAGAAAATTAAAAGGGATGGGGAGCAAAGATTCAAGGAAGCCAAAACAAAAACAAAAAGGACTTACTAAAAAGTATGTACAGGAAGAAACTGAGTATGGCTACTTCATATGGGACAGGCTTGAAAAATATATCATATATACCATTTCTAAAATTTTTCATTTTGAAATTATTACAAATGCACAGAAATTTGCAAAGTTATTGAAATAGATCCAATGTATACTGCATGCAATTTCTGCCCGTGGTAACTTTTTGCATAATTATAATACAAAATCAAAATCAGGATTTTGACATTGATACTGTGTGTGTGTATAATTTTATATCACTTTATCACCTGTGTAGATTTGGATATTCACTACTCCATTCAAGATAACAAGCTATGTCATTACCAAAAGATCTCCCTCCTGTTCTCTCTTTATAATCAGGTTCACAAGCTACCCTCCAATATCACAACCTCTTGGCAAATATATTGGTATTCTCTCCAGAAACCAGGAGTCCATCTCTCTCCTACTCAGCTCAGTCTCCACCTGCAGCCTGTCCAGTTCTGCTTCAATCAGGAAAGAGTTTTTCAGAAAGCTATCTTCAAGGATTTTCACCTTACCTTGGGTTTTCTCTTTGAACTTTTGCAGGGAGAAGTCTGGGTATGAGTGGAATATGGACCCACGGTGGGAAAGTACGAGACTCAGCTGGTCTTTGATGAGGGACTCACTGGTGATGCAGATGATGCCTCATTGACATCGGTTCCAGTGGTGGCTGAACCACTTCTTGATCTTGCTGTTGACAAGGCCAGTCACCTCAATGAGCTGGTTCAGTTCAGTTCAGTTCAGTTGCTCAGTCGTGTCCTACTCTTTGCGACCCCATGAATCGCAGCACTCCAGGCCTCCCTGTCCATCACCATCTCCCGGAGTTCATTCAGATTCACGTTCATCGAGTCTGTGATGCCATCCAGCCATCTCATCTTCTGTCGTCCCCTTCTCCTCCTGCCCCCAGTCCTTCCCAGCATTAGAGTCTTTTCCAATGAGTCAACTCTTTGCATGAGGTGGCCAAAGTACTGGAGTTTCAGCTTCAGCATCATTCCTTCCAAAGAAATCCCAGGGCTGATCTCCTTCAGAATGGACTGGTTGGATCTCCTTTCAGTCCAAGGGACTCTCAAGTGTCTTCTCCAACACCTTAGTTCAAAAGCATCAATTCTTCAGCGCTCAGCCTTCTTCACAGTCTAACTCGCACATCCATACATGACCACAGGAAAAAACATAGCCTTGACTAGATGGACCTTAGTCGGCAAAGTAATGTCTCTGCTGTTGAATATACTATCTAGTTGGTCATAACTTTTCTTCCAAGGAGTAAGTGTCTTTTAATTTCATGGCTGCAATCACCATCTGCAGTGATTTTGGAGCCCCCAAAATAAAGTCTGACACTGTTTCAACTGTCCCCCCATCTATTTCCCATGAAGTGATGGGACCGGATGCCATGATCTTCATTTTCTGAATGTTGAGCTTTAAGCCAACTTTTTCCCTTTCCTCTTTCACTTTCATCAAGAGGCTTTTTAGTTCCTCTTCACTTTCTGCCGTAAGACCTCAGTATCATTGGGGAACTGACTCTGCAGGAAGCTCTCCTTAGGATGTGGCTATCTTCTCCTTGGTCTCCTTGTCCAACTCTGTAATTCTATGATTTCAGGGATTTTCTAGAAATAGAATACTCTACTACATAATCTTTAAGAATTGGCTTTTTTCACTTAGCATATTTTTTTCTGATGATATATCCAGGTTGTTATGTATATTAACAGTTATTTTAATGTTCTATATCATTTTTGATACAGATGTACCATTTTTGTCTACCCATTTGCTCACTGCAGGACATTTGAGGTGTTTCTGGAGTTTGGAAAAGCTATTTTGGCTATTATGAATAAAACTGTTATAATAATTTGTGTTCAGATTTTTCTGTGGATGTAAGTTTTGATTTAGCTGGATTAATATTCAGGAATACAAGTGCTAGGCAAAACGGAAGCTATACGTTCCTTTTTTAAAGAAACTGGCAATCTGTTTTTCAGACTCCAGACTTGCTGTACAGTTTTACACTCTGGCATGCAGTTTATGAGTGCTCAAGTTTCTATCCTTACCAAGATTGGATGACACTTTTTTTTTATAGCTATTCTAATAGGTGTGTAGTGAAATTTAACTGTATTTAATTTGCATTTCCCTAATGGTTAGTGATGCTGAACATCTTTCATGTACTTATTTGCCATATGCATACACCATTTTGTGAAATATCTCTTCATGTCTTTTGCCTATTTTCTAATTGAACTTTTTTAACTGTTGAATTTTGAAAATTCCAAATATATTTTAAATCTAAGTTTTTTATTTGATTTGTACTTGTGACTTGAAAATATATTTTTCCTGTCTGTAGTTTGAGTTTTCATCCTCATAATGGAGGTTTTCATAGAGAAAAAAGTTTCTAATTTTGCTAAAGTAAAATTTATTAATTTTTCTTTTTAGATTACATTTTTATATGAAAGTTCACTAATAAATTGTACTTAGGACCTGAGGTTCTCAGGTGCTCTTCCTTCTTCTCTTTAACTTTCAGAGTTATTTAACATCTGTTTATACATAATGGACAAGGTTTTCTGTTGTGCAGGAGAAATAGAGAAAAGTATGAAATAAACCTATACTAAATTTTTGAGACAATTTTTCCCTGAAATAAACCATCTGTACAGTCTAAAAAAAAACCCAAAAAAAACAGCCTGGAGTAGTTTGGCAAACATTAAAACAACTTTTATAGGAAATGTGCTAAGATTGTGTCCATTCTCTCTTATGTCCAATTCATGTGTATCCATAGAAGATAATACATGCCCAAATTGTCAACTCAAGGATTACTAGGAGATAATTCTCCTAAAAAAAAAGAGCATCTCTTTCTTTTTTTTTTTGGCCAGAATTATTGAGATATAATGACATATAATATTGCAAACGTTTAAGGCATACAATGTGGTGATTTGATATGTCTATATACACTGAATACCACAATTAAGTTTGTTGAAACATTGTTTAACTCACATAATTACCACTTTGTTGTTGCTGTTGCAAGCATAGTAAGAATATTAAATCTATAACCTCATGGCAGCTTTCAATAAAATATAGTATTGTTAAATAACTATAATCACCATGTTCTAATTAGAACCCAGGAATTTATTTCTCTTCTAACTGGAAATTTGAAACCTAACCACCATTTCCCCATTTCCCCACCCCCAGCTCCAAAAACTACCATTCTACTCTGTTTATATGAATTAAATGATTTCCAATTGTACATATAAGAAAGAACTCATATACCTATCTTTCTCTGATTATTTTGCTTATCATAATGCTCTCAAGGTCCATTCATTTTGTTACATACAGAATGAGTTCATTTTTTATTGTACTAACTGAATAATATTCCATTGTATGTTCATAAGACATTTACTTTATACCTTCATCTATCATTGGACCTTTCTTTAGGTTGTTTTCATGTTTTGGCTGTTGTGAATAATGCTGAAATGATCACAGAATATATATATATCTCCTTGAGACAGTGGTTTCATCTTCATCAGCTACATACTTGGAAGTAGGATTGCAGTATCATCAGTTCAGTTCAGTCACTAAGTCCTGTCTAACTCTTTGCATCCCCATGGACTGTAGCATGCCAGGCTTCCCTGTCCATCACCAACTCCTGGAGCTTGCTCAAACTCCAGTCCATCGGGTTGGTGTTGCCATCCAACCATCTCATCCTTTGTTATCCCTTTCACCTCCTGCCTTCAATCTGTCCCAGCATCAGGGTTTTCTCCAATGAGTCAGTTCTCTGCATCACGTGGTCAAAGTATTGGAGTTTCAGCTTCAGCATCAGTCCTTCCAATGAACATTCAGGCCTGATTTGCTTTAGGATTGGCTGGCTGGATCTCCTTGCAGTTCAAGGGACTCTCGAGAGTCTTCTCCAATGCCACAATTCAAAAGCATCAATTCTTTGGTGCTCAGCTTTCTTTATAGCCCAACTCTCACATCCTTACATGACAACTGGAAAAACTATAGCTTTAACTAGACAGATCTTTATTGTCAAAGTAAGGTCTCTGCTTTTTAATACCCTGTCTAGGTTGGTCATAACATTTCTTCCAAGGAGCAAATGTCTTTTAATTTCATGCCTGAAATCACCATCTGCAGTGATTTTGGAGCCTCCCAAAATAAAGTCTCTCACTGTTTCCATTGTTTCCCCATCTATTTTCCATGGAATGATGGGTCCAGATGCCTTTATCTTAGTTTTCTGAATGTTGAGCTTTAAGCCAACTTTTTCACTCTCCTCTTTCACTTTCATCAAGAGGCTCCTGAGTTCTTCTTCACTTTCTACCATAAGAGTGGTGTCATCTGCATATCTGAGGTTATTGATATTTCTCCCAGCAGTCTTGATTCCAGCTCTTTCTGCCATAAGTGTGGTTGTCATCATATGGAAGCTTTCTTTTTTAATTCTTGGAAGAATCCCCATGCTGTTTTCTATAGTGGATGCACCATTGTACATTTTTCCAAATAGTACACCAGAATTCCCTTTCCTCCATATCATCACTAGTATTTATTATTTTTTGTCTTTCTGATAACCATTGTAATGGAGGTGAAATGATACTTCCCTCTTATTTTATTTTAATTTCCTTATGACTGGCTTCCCAGGTTGTGCTAGTGTAAAGAACCCACCTGCCCATGCAGGAGATGTAAATGATGTGGGCTTAATCCCTGGCCCAGAAAGTTCCCCTGGAGTATAGGGCATGGCATCCCACTCCAGTTTTCTTGCCTGGAGAATCCCATGGACAGAGGAACTTGGCAGGCTACAGTCCCTAGGGTCACACAGAGTTGGATACAACTGAAGTGACTAAGCATGCATGTATGAATAATGACTATTTTTTTTCTTTGCTATTGAAATGTCTGAGTTTTTTTTTTAATATATTTTGGATATCAACCACCTATCAGATATATGATTTGCTTTTTTTTTTTTTTTTTCAAGATGGTCTTGACAATTTGAGTCTTTTGTGATTTCATGAAAAATTAATATTTTTCTGTGTCTGTGAAAAATACCACTGAAATGGTGATAGTGATTTTCTTGAATTTATACAGATTTATAGTATAGAAAATTTAAAAATATTAACGTTTCCAGTTCATAAACTTAGATATCTTTCCATTTATTTCTATCTTGTTTCTTTCATTAATATTTTGTAGTCTTCAGTGATGCACTTTTCACTTTCTTGATTAAATTTATTTCTAAGCATTTTGTTATTCATATGCTATTGGAATGGGATCGTTTTCATTTATTTTCAGACAGTTCATTGCTCAAGTATAGAAATCCTATTTTGTGTGTGTGCATCATAGCTTTATAGAAACTGTTTATTGATTTTAGCAAATTTTTTTGTAAATCTCAAATTTCTCCATATAAAATTATGACATCTTCAAATGGAGAGGATTTTACTTAACCCTTTGGAGTTGAATGCTTTTAAAATTTCTTTTCTTGTTTAATTGCTCTGGCTAGGACTTCTAACATGTTATTGAATATGAGTGGTGATAGTGGGCAGTCTTGTTCTTGATCTTAGAGGGAAATCATTTCAGTATTCCGATTGAGCATGTTATTAGCTCTGGATTCACCATCATATTGTCTTTATTATATTGAAGTATCTTTCTTTCTGTACAAAATTTTTAAGAAGTTTTTACTGTGGAAGGTGTTAAGTTATTGTCAAATATTCTTTCTGCTTCCATTGAGATGATTATATGATCTTTGTCTTCCATGCTATTAATCTGGTGTGTTGCATTTATTGATTAGAATATATTGAATCTCCCTTGCATTGCAGAAATAAATCCCACTTGATAAAGTGTATATTTTTAATACATTGTTTAATTCAGTTTAATAGTATTTTGTTGAGAATATTTATATCTATATTTATCAGGAATATTGGCCTTTAGTTTCCTTTTCTTGTAGTGATCTTGTCTAGCTTTAGTTTCAGGGCAATATTGGTCAAATGGTAAGTGCTTTCTCCTCTTCAACTTTTTGAAAGAGTTTAAGAAGAATCAGAAAAATTGACAATTCTTCTTTAGAAATTTGGTAGAATTAACCCATTAAATAATATCATTATAGTTTTTTACTTTGTTTTTAATTGGGGATATTTTAAATTATTAATTCAAGCTCCTTATTTGTTTCTGCTCTGTTCAGATTTTCTATTTCTTCATAATTCAGTCTTGATACTTTATATTATTCTAGAGATGCATTTTTTTCTTATAGGTTTTCAAATTTGTTAGTATATAATTGTTCACAGTTGTCTCTTCTGAGCTTTTGTATTTCTGTGGTAACACTAGTAATTCAGTTGTATTATTCAGTGTAACAAATTTTTCATCAATAATTTCAGCAATTTGATTCCTCTTTTCTTGTTAAGTTAGTCGAACATTGGTCAACTGTTTTATCTTTTCAAGCTATCAACTCTTAGTTTTGTTGAGCTTTTCTATCATATTATTTTTCTCATTTCTATTTTATTTATTTCTATTCTGATCTTCATTATCTCCTTCCCTCTGATAACTTTAGGCTTTGCTTTTCTAGCTCCTTGAGGAAGAAACTCAGATTTCATTTGATATATTTCTTTTTCTTATTGTAGTTATTTATCACTATAAACTCCCCATTAGTACTCCTTTGTTGCATCCCATAAATTGTAAATGCTATATTTTCACTGTAATTTATTTAAATATCTTTTAAATTTTCTCTTCTGATTGTATTTTTGTCCCAATGGATGTTCTAGAGTGTTATTTAATTTCCAAACATTTGGTAATTTTCCACTTTTCCTCTTGTTGTTTTATATCATTGTGCTTGGAATTGATACTTAATCAAATTTTAATCATCTTAAATTTGTTGAGGTTTGTTTTGTGGCATATATATGATCATTTTTGGAGAATGTTCTGTGTGCGCTTCAGAGAATATATATTCTCCTGCTGTTGGGTAGATGTTTTAATTATCTGTCTTGAACTTCTGGCTGTCTGTTCCTTTGGGGCCAGTTACTGGAGGTGTTCCATACTCTTTTAATGAAAAATTATTTTCCTGATTCTTCATTATCCCTGTAACGTTGTTTAGGTATGTCAGGAGAGTGTATGCTTCTCAGTTCTTGCTTCATCACAACAATGATTTGGAGCAACGGACATTAAAGCCCTTGGCCCGTCACAACTCTCCAGTCTTGAACAAACGGTATCATAGCTCTTAGACAAATCAGTGTTACAGCTCTATATTATTTAGAAGATAGCAGGAGAATCCATCCTTGAAGAAGAGAAGAGAGTGGAGGAGCACGTCAGCACGTGTGCAAGGTAGGGGTCAGGGGAGAGAGAGAAAGAACATACACACGTGGGAAAGAGAGCAAGAGAGTGCTTGGCTCCTCCTTTTATAAGTTTTCTTCCCCCTGGGCCTGCCCTATGCAAATTGGGCTCAGCCAGGAGTGATGTTCTACCTGAACTCCTCACTCTGGTCCTCGGACCTTCTTTGACCTTCCTTTGTTCTATTTTCGCAGGCTTTTCCCTTCCTTCTCTTTTAGTCACTGCCATTTTGGGCTCCTTTTCCCTATTTTAACTACCTAACAGGCACCTGTACATTTTAAGACACTGTCACCTCTTCCAGATTTTATGAACTGTCTTCAGTAAGAAAATCTTCACTGGTGGGCAAAATGATGCTGGAAATTGCTATGCTTAGTGAAGGGAAACAAGTGTGGAAACCTGTTTGAATCAGATCTCAGGATCATGGTGACTCGGCTCAGGTTGATAGCTTACCTTGAATAGTGTCAGATTCATGATCCCCAAGGAAGAGAATTTAGCTTTGGGACCAGATAAAAGCTTGATCACTCAGAGCTTTTGTGTAGCAGAGATTTATTACAGTGAAGAAAAGACAGAGAATACTTCTGACACAGACACATCAGAAAGGGGCAGAGTGCCCCACTCACTAGTCTTATCAAGGCCTTATATACTTTTTCAGTTGGTTACTAACAATAGAAAGATCTTACCACGTCCACTTCCACAACAAATTAAAATAATCGGATTACTCAGAAGGTTCTTATTAAGAAGCAGAAACATGTCCTTGAGTAAGATACACTGTTGTGACATAATCATTAGTACAGAGTTTAAGGAAAACATACCCTTGAGCAAGATTAGTTGTTTTGTTCTGTAATCTTTCAGTTCAGTTCAGTCACACAGTCCTGTCCAACTCTCTACAACCCCATGGACTGCAACATGCCAGGCCTCCCTGTCCATTACAAACTCCCTGAGTTTCTTGAAATTCAGTCCTTTGAGATGGTGATGCCATCCAGCTAGCTCATTCTCTGTTGTCCCCTTCTCTTCTTACCTTCAAACTTTCCTAGCATCAGGGTCTTTTCCAATGAGTCAGCTCTTTGCATCAGGTGGCCAAATTATTGGAGTTTCAGCTTCAGCATCAGTCCTTTTCAAAGAATATTCAGGACTGATTTCCTTTAAGATTGACTAAGTTGTATCTCCTTGCAGTCCAAGGGACTCTCAAGAGTCTTCTCCAACACCACAGTTCAAAAGCATTAATTCTTTGGTGATCATCTTCCTTCATACTCCAACTCTCACATCCATACTGGAAAAACCATAGCCTTGACTAGACAGACCTTTATTGGCAAAGCAATGTCTCTGCTTTTTAATATGCTATCTAGATTTGTTACAACTTTTCTCCCAAGAAGTAAGCGTCTTTTAATTTCATGCCTGCAGTCACCATCTGCAGTGATTTTGGAAGGCCCCAAAATAAGGTCTGACACTGTTTCCACTGTTTCCCCATGTATTTTCCATGAAGTGATGGGACTGGATGCCATGATCTTTGTTTTCTAAATGTTGAGCTTTAAGCCAACTTTTTCACTCTCCTCTTTCACTTTCATCAAGAGAGTCTTTAGTTCTTCTTTGCTTTCTGGCATAAGGGGGGAGTCATCTGCATATCTGAGGTTATTGATATTTCTCCTGGCAATCTTGATTCTGGCTTGTGCTTCATCTAGCCCAGGGTTTCTCGTGATATACACTGCATATAAGTTAAATAGGCAGGGTACAGCTTTACATACTTCATTCCTATTTGGAACAAGTCTATTGTTCCATGTCCAGTTCTAACTGTTACTTCCTGACCTGCATACAGGTTCCTCGAGAGGCAGGTCAGGTGGTCTGGTATTCCTGTCTCTTTCAGAATTTTCCAGTTTATTGTGATCCACACAGTCAAAGGCCTTGGCATAGTCAATAAAGGAGAAATAGTTGTTTTTCTGGAACTCTTGCTTTTTTGATGATCCTGCAGATGTTGGCAATTTGATCTCTGGTTTCTCTGCCTTTTCTAAATCCAACTTGGACATCTAGAAGTTCACAGTTCACGTATGTTGAAGCCTATCTTGGAGAATTTTGAACACTACTTTATTAACACGTGAAATGAGTGCAATTGTGCAGTAGTTTGATCATTTTTTGGCATTTCCTTTCCTTGGGACTGGAATGAAAACTGACCTATTCAGTCCTGTGGCCACTGCTGAGATTTCCGAATTTGCTCACATATTGGGTGCAGCACTATCACAGCATCATATTTTAGGATTTAAATATCTCAACTGGAATTCCATCACCTCCACTAGGTTTGTTCATAGTGATGCTTCCTAAGGCCCACTTGACTTCCCATTTCAGGATGTCAAGCTCTAGGATGTCTGGCTCTAGGTGAGTATGAGTGATCACACCATTGTGATTATCTTGGTCATGAAGATCTTTTCCATACAGTTTTTCTGTGTATTCTTGCCAACTCTTAATATCTTCTGCTTCTGATAGATCCATACCATTTCTGTGCTTTATTGAGCCCATCTTGGCATGAAATGTTCCCTTGGTATCTCTAATTTTCTTGAAGAGATCTCTGCTGCTGCTGCTAAGTTGCTTCAGTCGTGTCCGACTCTGGGCAACCCCATAGATAGCAGCCAACCAGGCTCCCCCATCCCTGAGATTCTCCAGGCAAGAACACTGGAGTGGATTGCCATTTCCTTCTCCAGTGCATGAAAGTGAAAAGTAAAAGTGAAGTCGTTTAGTCATGTCTGACTCTTTGCGACCCCATGGACTACAGCCCACCAGGCTCCTCCACCCATGGGATTTTCCAGGCAAGAGAGGCAAGAGTATTGGAGTGGGGTGCCATCGCCTTCTCCAGAAGAGATCTCTAGTGTTTCCTATTTTATTGTTTTCCTTATTCCTTTGCACTGATCACTGAGGAAGGCTTTCTTATCTCTCCTTGCTATTCTTTGGAATTCTGCATTCAGTTGGATATATCTTTCCTTTCTCCTTTGCTTTTCACTTCTCTTCCTTTCACAGCTATTGGTAAAGGCTCCTCAGCAGCCATTTTGCTTTTTTGAATTTCTTTTTCTTGGGGATGATCTTGCTCCCTATCTCCTGTACCATGTCACAAACCTCCATTCATAATTCATCAGGGACTCTGTCCATCAGAAATAATCCCTTGAACCTATTTCTCACTTCCACTGTATAATAATAAGGGATTTGATTTAGGTCAAATCAAATGGTCTAGTGGTTTTCCACCACTTTATTCAATTTAAGTATGAATTTGGCAATAAGGAGCTCTTGATCTGAGCCACATCCAGCTCCAAGTCTTGTTTTATTTATTTATTTATTCACTGTATAGAGCTTCTTCATTTTGGCTGCAAAGAATATAATCAATCTGATTTTAGTATTGACCATCTGGTGATGTCCATGTGAAGAGTCTTCTCTTTTGTTGTTGGAAGAAAGTGTTTGCTATGACCAGTGCATTCCTTTTGCAAAACTCTATTAGCTTTTTGCTCTCTTTCATTCTGTCCTCCAAGGCCAAACTTGCCTGTCACTCCAGGTATTTCTTGACTTCCTACTTTTGCATTCCAGTCCCTTATAATGAGAAGGGCATCTTTTGGATGTTCGTTTTAGAAGGTCTTGAGGTCTTCACAGAACCATTCAAGTTCAGCTTCTTCAGCATTCTTAGTCAAGGCATAGACTTGGATTACCATGATATTAAATGGTTTCCCTTGGAATGACAAAGATCATTCTGTCATTTATGAGACTGCATCCAAGTGCTGCATTTTGGACTCTTTTGTTGACTATGATAGCTAATCCATTTCTTCTAAAGGATTCTTCCACACAGTAGTACAGATAATTGTCATCTTAGTTAAGTTCACCCATCCCCATCCATTTTAGGTCTCTGATTCATAAAATGTCGATGTTCACTCTTGCCACCTCCTGTTTGACCACATCATATTTGCCTTGATTCATGGACGTAACATTCCATGTTCCTATGCAATATTGCTTTTTATAGCATCAGACCTTGCTTCCATCACCAGTCACATCAACAACTGGGTGTTATTTTTGCTTTGGCTCCATCTCTTTATTCTTTCTGGAGTCATTTCTCCACTGACCTCCAGTAGCATATTGGGCACCTACCAACCTGGGGAGTCCATCTTTCAGTATCCTGTCTTTTTGCCTTTTCATACTGTTCATGGGATTCTCAAGGCAAAAATACTGAAGTGGTTTGTCATTCCCTTCTCCAGTGGACCATATTTTGTCAGCACTCTACACCATGACCCACCCGTCATGGCGTGGCTCATAGTTTCATTGAGTTAGACAAGACTCTGATCCATGCTACCAGATTGGTTAGTTTTCTCTGATTTTGGTTTTCAGACTGCCTGCCTTCTGATGGAGAATGATAAGAGGCTTATGGAAGCTTCCTGGTGGGAGAGAACGATTGATGAAGAAATTGAATCTTGTTCTGATTGGTGATGGCATGCTCTAAACAGTACGAAAAATCAAAGAGATAGGACACTGAAAGATGAACTCCCCAGGTTGGTGGGTGCCCAGTCTGCTCCTGGAGATCAGTGGAGAAATAACTCCAGAAAGAATGAAGGGATGAAGCCAAAGTAAAAACAACACCCGGTTGTGGATGGAACTGGTGATGGAAAAAGGTCCAATGCTATAAAGAGCAATATTGTACAGGAACCTGGAATTTTAGGTCCATGAATCAAGGAAAATATGAAGTGGTCAAGCTGGAGACGGCAAGAGTGAACATCGACATTTTAGGAATCACCAAATTAAGATGGACTGCCATGGGCGATTTTAACTCAGATGACCATTATATCTACTACTGTGGGCAGAAATCCCTTAGAAGAAATGGAGTAGCCATCATGGTCAACAAAAGAGTCTGAAATGCAGTACTTGGATGCAATCTCAAAATGACAGAATGATCTCTGTTCATTTCCAAGAAAACCATTCAATATCACGGTAATCCATGCATATGCCCCTACCAGTAACACTGAAGAAGCTGAAGTTGAACGGTTCTGTGAAGACCTACTCAACCTTTTAGAACTAACACCCCAAAAGATGTCCTTTTCATTATAAGGGACTGGAATGCAAAGGTAGGAAGTCAAGAAACACACGGGGTAACAGGCAAATTTGGCCTTGAAATACAGAATGTGGCAAGGCAAAAGCTAATAGAGATCTACTAAAAGAATACACTGGTCATAGCAAACATCTTCTTCCAACAACACAAGAAAAGACTCTACACATGGACATAACCAGATGGTCAATACTGAAATCAGATTCGTTATATTATTTGCAGCAAAGATGGAGCAGCTCTATGCAGTCAGGAAAAACAAGACCAGGAGCTGACTGTGGCTTTAATCAAGAACTCCTTATTGCCAAATTCAGGCTGAAATTGAATAAAGTGGGAAAACCACTAGACCATTCAGGTATGACCTCAATCAAACCTCTTACAATCTGTCTGATAGACAGATTGCCTAATGAACTATGGACTATCTCCTCATTTCTGCCTTGCCTGACCTTGAAAGGTGGGGTATCTCCTCTTGGCTGCTCGCTGTTCCAGCACCACACAGCTGTAAGCATTATCTCTAAGCTTAGAGAAAATAACATCTTATATAACTAAGATGAAGGAATATAGAAAAAAAAAAAAGGAAGGAAGGAAGGAAGAAATTTGTCTTTTTCTTCTCCTTGAGGGCCTCAGACTCCTTTCTTCTCCTCAAGAGCCCCAGAATCCTTATGAACCCACCTAAGAATTAGCACTCCCAAGGTCATTGTTGCTCTTCGCATCAATAATTGTATGGCTCTGGGCAAACATTGTGGGGATTCACAGCTGCAAGGGCTGTAGTGTTTTTCAGTGCTGACTTCAAATCCAGTATCTAGGAATCATGCCAAGCAGTGATAGTCACTGGAGCCAGTGGGGTGTACAAACTCAGTTGTGGCCACCAGCTGCAGATTTTTGTATAGTAGCAGGGCCCAGTTACAAAAAATATAATGGTGCAAGCTAGGGCAGGTCTCAAGGGCTGGGAACAACTGTAAGCACAATGAAAGCTGTAGCCCTCATCTTCCTCTGGCTGTAGTGTTCACTGCCATGATTGCTGAGCAAATAACAGTGGGGGATGGTGATGGGAGGTAGCGATGGATGTGCAGCTGAAACAGTGAATACAGTGGTACAGGCCAGTAACAGAAGAGAGAAGAAAGCTGATGAAATCTTCAGGGGATCTGTGGCAGCTATGCTGGCTTTTGATTTCTTCAGTGTCAAAAACTGCTAAGGTTGCCTACAGAGCATTTTACTGGAAATACTGTTGCTCCTATTGTGTGGCTGGTATTCGTAGCTTCTTCTTTTCTTTCTTATCACTGGCCATCTATGGGAGCCTCAGCTTTGCTAATCTCTTCATGAGGATGAAACTGAAGTAGATCCACATAAAATAGGCAAAAAAAAAAAAAAAGCTTGTGCAACAGGCTACTCACTCAGTCCTTTGTTTCACAGGAAGGCGTACTCTTTCTAGGTGGGAAGTTTCTTCTTAGTGCTGAGTATCATTGGCTTTTGGGGTGGGATAATATAGCCAAAATAAAGCTGTCTTTCCTCCTCTTTCCATGTGACTTTTATCAAATTTTTGCTCCACTGTTTTGTTGAAGTTTCTTAAGTGGACTCCAGAACACTCCTTCAGTTGATCTGGCTTGTGTGCTATGCTGTGCTAAATCACTCAGTCATGTCCAACTCTTTGTGACCCCATGGACTGCAGCCCCCCAGGATCCTCAATCTGTAGGGATTCTCCAGGCAAGAGTACTGAAATGGGTTGCCTCCTCCAGGGGATCTTCCCAACTCAAGGATTGAACCCAGATCTCCGTCATTGCAGGTGGATTCTGTACTTTCTGAGCCACTAGGAAAGTCCCTGGCTTATGTATCGATGTTTAATTGTTTACTTTTTGAGGAGGATAGGCCAGAGCATCCTATTCTGTCACCTTGGTGATGACACTCTCCACTTAGTTCTAATAATGGAATTTATATCCCTATTTAGGTGTTATGTTGCAGATTTTTTTTCAAAACTATGAAATAATTTACTGTGGTTTAGTTTATGCTCATTGGATCAGAATGGGCCTGGGAAGACAGTAACAGCTGAGGTTCTGAAGGCATACAGTTAATAGCAATTTGTGAAAAGTGTTTCCTGGAAGCTCTTTAGTTACTCTGTCCATCTACCCTGGGCTGGCTGGATTCTAATGGTACTTGCTTCTTTTGTTTCTTCCCTTCCTCCTTCTTCTGTCCTTACCTTCTCTGGTCAACTTGCACCTCCATGTCATACACTTGTGCCAGCAAGGGCACAAAGGATCAGCAGGGGATACTAGAGTGGACTCAATGAGGCCACCATCAGGAGAACACGCTATATGTGTCATTTTGAGGCTGAAGTTGTTAACAGTCTACCTTTGTCAGCCCTACTTACTCATTAAATACTGAATTTTGAACAAACAGGTTGATGATGGAGACAAATTTTGGAAGGAACTTGGCTCCTGTATTGTCCCCTACAAGATTCCTTACTGAAAACCTACACTGGATTGCTCAGTGAGTGGGAAGGAAAATTCCACTAGAGTTTATCTCTTAGAGCAATCATCATTGTCCTAATGATTATAAGACTTACAGAGACTATTATAGTTGATGACCACTTAACTCCACAATTTTCATTTTTTTCCTTGTAACTCTGAAGCTCCAGAAAGTAGACACTATCAAATAGAAAGCATTGTTAATTTTCATAAAGTCTAAAGCTTTCTCTTTCAGTTACCTTAAATTCCTTATGTCATTCTTATACTGTGTTTATAATATAAATAGAGTTTCTTTCCAATGGATATAACAGGGCACTGTAGGTGCTAACAGTATTCGGCACATTTTTATTGACCAAGTATGCTAGGATGTGAGGAAATATGCATGGATAGTACACAAATACCAGCGTTTCTTCTTTTTTTTCCTCCTTGAGCATGGGTATAGAAAGTGTTATCTTACTCAATAGAAACACAAACAAAGGACTATAACTTTCTATCTAAATGCTACAGTTCATACCATGTAGTGAAACTGCAGTGAGGGAAAGTAGTGTTCTATGATAGGCTATTATGTCTATTATAGGAAAAATAGAGCCTGATGTTGAAATAATTTATATCATTCCCAGAGTTTAAATATGTATGAAGGAATGTGTTTTTTTTATATATATACTGACTAATAGTGTTAATATTTAAATGGATACTCTTTAATTCCTAAAGTAACATTTCATTAATATGTGAAATATAATATCACCTTTGGTCATATTGTTTTAGTCTGTTTGACTGCAGGCCCTATGTGACAACCTTGCATTGATTTACATAGTAAGGGACTTTTTTTTTTTTTTTGCTGCTGAAGGGGACTAAAACTTCATGTTTAAACATAGGCTTTTACAAAGAATAAGAGAAAGTGAACAGTTCAGACTTGTAGATTTCAAATAACTGTTATATTTGAAATATGTTAGTGTGTCTAAAGTTTCTTCTCTTTGATTAAGCAGTATATGTTGACTTCTTAATTTCTAAGAGAACTTCATTAACCTGACAGAAATTGGAAACTGGTAATCTCAAACTCTTGTAGTATTAGTAATATATAAAAACTTGCCTTCAAAAGTCAAGGCCAGAAATATTACTAAAATACATTTTCTTACTATTTTTATGAGTAAAGTTTCTGTATTTAAATTTTTATTATGATAAATTTTAGATAAAAGCAAATGCATGATGAATAGTTAATCTCCAAATACTAATTCATGACCAATACTTTTTCATTTGCATTTCCACCCTCTCCTCTTCCCCTTGAAATGATATGAAATAAAACCCCAGATGTCATAAAATTTCCTTAAACCAACAACTTAAATAGAATTAGCATAATGATAAACCATGAGTCAAAAATGTTATATATATGTATATATATATATTCTACAACTGCACTTTTATGTATATAATATCTCTCTTCCTTAGGATCATTAATTGAGAATAATTATGACCATCCTAATCTAATGTAACTAATTTTCATTATTAACATTTTTTTGGCAGCTTACTATTATTGTTAGTTGAAAAATGCATTTTCAGATGACTCTTTCCACCCTGGAGCTTACATTATAGAAAGATAGACAGAATGGATAAGAAAAGATCAATGATGATAAGCCATATGCCAAACATACATTATGACTTTTTAAATACTAAAACAAAGGTAATGGAATAGAAAAATTCAACTCTTTTTTCTTCATCATGTTTTCTTACTCATCTGTAAGTAGATGTATTCAGAATTATTGGCTTAAGATGTAGCAGTAAATGCCTATAGGAAAGCAAAAATCATCACCTGAAATGTGATTCCTTGGCATGAGGATTAGTTCAGGTTCATCATTTTTAAGGGTTGAATGACTCAGGAAGAACATTTGACCTTCCCCTTAACTGCCTAAAAGAATGTACATAGAGGACCTATTCCAGGAAAGAAACTGGTGTCCCCATATATACAGATACAGTATGAACTAGGTGTGTAGACAGGAAGGAAGCTAGCAAAGTCTTCTTGTTAAATTCCTCTTTGGGTCCCATTGTCTCTACATGTCCCACCAACATTTATTTACCAAACACTTGCTTTTCCACCTCGATGTGAATTGCCTTCCTCTTTGGAGGTCCAAACCACTATAACCAACATCTTCACATCCTTTTTAGTGTTTAGTTTAAGATGGAATTTATGATGAGGACTTTGGCCATTTGAGTGAGTTACTCAGTTTTCCTTGGTCTGTCGCATATATTAAAAGTGTTATCAAAATTGTTTGATTTTTCTGCTGTTAATCTGAACCAAGGAGGGTAAAGAAAAATTTCTTCCTTCCCAATAACCATGCCTATTTTTGTAAGTACTGCTCATAGATATATCTAGTGTACCTTAAATTATGCCACCTCTGGACATAATTTAAATTGTGCTCTATTCCTGATGTATCTTTAAACTAATTACCTGAATATATACTAGCAGAAGTAAGAGATATGTACAAATATTACAGAATAAATATATAGTACATTTAGAGCTGGATTCACATTTCTGGACAATCCTCCAACAAAATGTGGGGTGTGTAGCCTCTCCCTTTGAATCTATGAGGACTCTGTGGTTAATTAACCAAAATGGATACAGAAGAAGTATTTCTGGGCCAGAGTCTTACTGGATTGTCAACTTAGAATACTTACTCCTGAAACTTAGCCAACATTTTGTGAATAAGCTCAAGCTTCCCCATACAAAGGGGCTCATGTAAATGGGAACCAAGATCCTACCAATAACTGCAGCTATGCTTCCAGCTGATTGCCTGTACCAATTTACTGGCTAAGTGAACTTTTCAGAAGTTGTCCTTTTGCCCAGATGGACATGCTGCATTTTGAACTGATTAAAGCAGCTGCTGCTAAGCCACTTCAGTCGTGTCCGACTCTGTGTGACCTCATAAATGGAAGCCCACCAGGCTCCCCCGTCCCTGGGATTCTCCAGACAAGAACACTGGAGTGGGTTGCCATTTTCTTCTCCAATGCATGAAAAGTGAAAGTGAAGTCGCTCAGTCGTGTCCAACTTTTGCGACCCCATGGACTGCAGCCTACTAGGCTCCTCCACCCATGGGATTTTCAAGGCAAGAGTACTGGAGTGGGGTGCCATTGCCTTCCCTGGATTAAAGCAGAGAAGACTGTTACTGTTTTAAACTCTAGAATCAAGAACAACATAATTGATTGCTGTTATTTTAAACTCCTAGGCTTTATTCATTATGAAACATAAGATAATCTTAAAGTAATAAATATCTACATAAACTACCTTTTTAGGTAACAGATTTTATAAAGGAGGTCTATTTCTGAGGTTTATTCTGTATTCTCAGGCAATTACCATAATCTTTAAAGCATCAAGTTGTTTGTTGATTAGCCAGTGTCCTTCTTGGTGCCATCACTGACATTTTATACTACTCTTCCAGTTCTTTTCATTTCTTTCCCCTGTATGTCATGCATATCTCTTGCACTGGAATTTTTAAAAAGGTTTAGATTGTGCTTGGTATATTTTCAATATCATATAATCTGGTGTCAAGCTCTCCTCTACATAAACATCACTGAAAATAAGATTTTAGAATAAGAACCAGTTTTTTCATGCTTTAAAGTATTATATTTGTTACATAATCAATGTTTAATTTTGAATGAATGAATGATTTAAACACTACCTGGCTTAATCTTCTTATTCCTTGAGTTTATATCATTTTTGCCTACCTAAATATATCTTTATGTAATAATTTTATACACTCTATTCTTTTCAAATACCATTACTTGAAACAGGTTACAATGAAAATTATTATTATTTTTTTAAACAACAGTGATATATGTTGAAGTGAAACTCAGTAGGGTACCTGTAAGATACAGCTTTTACACCAAAGGATAATACAATAAATCAGTCTCAGGATCCAGTGTTTTTAAGGGAAAACTCTACAGTCAGGGAATTAAGGAGAGACATTAACTTTAGATTTCTATCTTCTACTTAACTGCTAGTAGCTAAGAGCTAACTGCCAAAATTAGAAATGGTGTATCAAGCAAGGTCCATTGAAGAGATTAGAGACAACATCATTATCTTAACAAAGAGAATTTAAGGAATTGTTAATCAAGTATTAGAGAAATTAAAAGACAAAAGGGAACAAAAACTAGTAACTGATGTAGCTATCACCGCTAGAGTGGAAAGAAGTAGAAATTATTAAACTTCACAAACAGAGAGGAGGGGCACTGGATTTCTGAGAAAGAGGCTCAGCAGGCTGCAACTTGGTTCTCTGAAGGAAGTTGCAAGGTATCTTCTAGGAATACAGGAAGCAAACTGGAACCAACTATTACAGGAAGAGCCAACTGCCACAGTCAGTGTGAAGGACCACTGCTGAAGCTTTGCATGAAACAAAGTGCCCCTTCGTTCTCCTCTAGTAGGTAGGTTTCCTTCAGTGTCCTTGTTGGCAGGATATTGAATATTTCTGTACTACTCTAATGCTCCTCTTTAGAAGTTTTCTTGTACAGGAAGGATGCTAATTTTTTTTTCTTCATACAGAAAGGAAGAAATGTGGATTACTGATATAAAAGCAAATATCCAGTTACTCTGCCTGGATTTGTCAGGATTCAATAAGTTTGAATTAGATTAATGAGAAAATTGGATGCAGATACAAACAGAAGTATGGTTATATATGCATATATGCCTATTTGCATTGCTTAGCAATTACAGGTGGAAAAATGCATGAAAAATACAAAGGCAAGGATGAAAAAATAAATAAAACAAGAGCTGAGTAGGAATAAAAAGCATATAAAGGAATGAACAAGAAAATAAAGATATTGGCAACTTAGTAAGAAAGAAAACAAGAAAACTAGTATAGAACCAATCTTTTGTAAACTAAGTGCAAATCATGTTCATAGCCAAATGTAATTTTAAGAAGTGAGGTCAGGAAAAAGCATGATCTCTTTGACTTCTTTGGAATAAATTAACCTACCTCTGCTTCTCTGTTCACAGAGTTTCAATACAACTATTTTTGTACTTAGCAAGTTGTAGCTTTCTTCTTTCCATTTCAGCATCTGCAAGACTGGGCATATCTTAGGCACTTTTGTTTCACAAAAACAAAAAAACATTATCAGTTTAGTAGAACTTGCTTATTACTTAAAAAGTTTCACTCCAAGTAAGAGATGTAATACATTTGTAAATCTATTAAGTATTGGGACACAATTTGAGACTGAAAAATGTAAGAATTGAATATGATAGAAGTTCTACTAATTTGACAAAAAAAAAGTCATTTTATCATATCTATTTACATGTATCTATTTCTATCTCTATTCATATATTTTATGCTTATTTATGTTAAAGTTAAGCTTAATATCTTCACATACTTTGAAGAATGCTTCCATAAACATGATATACTATCTGGTATCTAGGAAAGAGAGTTTATATTTCCTAATTACATTTTCTTGGAGAAGGAAATGGCAACCCACTCCAGAATTCTTGCCTGGAGAATCCCATCAACAGAGGAGCCTGGTGGGCTACAGTCCATGGGGTCACAAAGAGTTGGACCCAACTGAGCGACTCCACACACAATTACATTTTCTAAGACCAGTTGATCAACATGTGACACACATGACCCTTGGGCTCTCTCTTTATTTCAGCATGGACAGTGGCTCAAGGGATAAGGGTTTTGATTGGTCACTAGTGGAAGTCATATACCAGCATAATCAACCATATTTGTGTTCATCTCTGTGTTCTTTCCACCACCACCTGTGAATTTATATATTATAATTAGATAATGGTTTTAGTATCCTTACTAATATTTTCTTATGCTTATACCTTTCTTACCTTAATTTGCATGTATAAAAATATTAAGAAAAATAATAAATCTGTATTTCTCTGAGTTATTTTCTTGGGCCATTATTCTTCAAAGGCTAGTATCAGTCCCAAATGCATAAAACAAACACAAACTTTCTTCTCCACTACATATTATAATTTTAGTTGACAAAGTACCCAAATAATGTTTATGTTCTTTATTTGGATATTAAATTGTTATGTTACTTTGACAAGAGAGTCAAGTATTAGAAGAGTTTTCTTTTACACCTTCAATATGTATCATTTAAAATAAAAGAAATAAACTTTATGATTTTAATTAGATGGGCTTTATTCAGTGAAACAGTGAAACAGATTCTACAAATTTGCATCAATTTGGCCTGTTTGTTTGGCATTTACAAAAATACATGGGTAAAGATACATATACAATGCCCATGTATCTCCATTGCTTATCTTAATTGTATCTAAAACATTACAATAGTTCAAAAATGAAGAACTCCAAAATTTTAACTACTCCAATGAGGGAGATAACAGATAATGTGAATAGGCCCTCAATATCAAGTTTATTCTTTCATTAAGGACATAATTAAAATATTTGAAATGTTTAAAAGATAAGAAACAGGAAAAAGAAGAGAAGAAAATAGGAAGAAAGAGAGTAAAGGAAAATAAGAAAATCAAAGAGTGAAATAAGAAATCAATGGGTGAAATGAGAATTGAGAGAAGAGATAAAGAATGGGAAGTGAAAGTGAGAGCAAAGACAAGCAGGTGAAAGAGAAAGATGTAAAATAAATTTGCTTAAATGATGTCTGAGATTGTATCTGATTCACTAGTGAAGAGAGACTGAAGAATCATAGAAAATCTGCAAGTTTAAAAGTTGATTCTTTATAACTGATTTTTCTAATGATCTTAATCAGGATATAATTTATTGTGCATTATACCATTTTAAAGAACTTTACTTTCTTCAGATTCCAAAGTTCCACAAAAGCCTAGATTTTGCCACTTTTAAAATAATCTGCAAGTTGTAAATCAATGCACCATTTTCTTGTTAAAATCAGCCTTGCTTAAAAGGATCTGTAGCTGAACAGGAGCAATAGCAAAGGTGTGAACTACTTCAGGGAAGTGCTAAATGCAGAGCCCAAATGAGTCCATCTAAACGCTAAAACTTTTCAGCAACAACAAACAAATGTTTCTGTAAAATATTATTCTTTTCATATTTTCCAAACTGCTGTTTCTATGTACATCCATTTCCTCATTCTTCAAACTTGGACTTTCCTGCCACTTTACCAATTTTCAGGGTCTATTCATCCTTGAAATGTTTCATTTTTACTTCTGAATCTCTCCTCCTCTGCAGTAATTGCAGTGGAAGATGGGTATATGGTTTTGCTCTAAAAAATGAATTCGGTATTAGTGACATGTACCAGGCTGATGGCATTGCAAACTAAAGGCCATTGGTTTAATAATAACAACCCAGGCATCAAACAGCATATCTCACAGTTGCCTGAACAGCTATTCTCAATTCTGTTATGAAAGAAGAGACAATGATTAACCCTTTTTCATAAAACACAATTTGTGTTAATTTTTAAAATGACTGTGCATGATATAGATTTCTGCCTGAAAAGACATATTGTATTGATGATGCCAAAGAGAGACTCATTAGATTCTATTGAATTTGAATGGCTCACTAAGGCGGACACCTGCTTATTAATTATAAGTTTCAAATAAGTTTGTGATTGTCTAGAAATTAACTCTCAAAAAGAGATAAACATATTTCAAAGGCAACTTGGATGATTCTAATATATAAGCAAATTTTGAACTCCACAGGGTGTATGCATTTCTAGTAATGTTTCTTTTAAAATATAAAAAAAATTAAAACTTGTCTTCCCATATCTAAGTATATGACCACTACAGACAAAATGCTAACTCCAGAATGTTTTTTACTGTTTAAAACAACAACTCATCCCCGGAAAAATCAACTGATAGTGGTTCTGTGAGGCTATGACAACAAAAATGGACTAAGACTCAGGATGACAACATTAAGTAAGATGCATCAATAAGGTAGTGTTGTTTTTTAGTCACTCTGTCATATCTGACTCTTTGTGTCCCCAGGAATTGTAGCCCACCAGGCTGCTCTGTCCTTGGAATTCCCCAGGCAAGAATACTGGAGTGGGTTGCCATTTTCCTCTCCAGGAAATCCTCTCCACTCAGGAATTTAACCCATGTCTCCTGTTCTGGCAGGCAGATTCTTTACTGCTGAGTCACCAGGGAAGCCTATCCAGTAGAGTGAGGTGAAGTCGCTCAGTCGTGTCCAACTCTTTGGGACCCCGTGGACTGTAACCTACTAGGCTTCTCCGTCCATGGGATTCTCCAGGCAAGAATACTGGAGTGGATTGCCATTTCCTTCTCCAGGGGATCTTCCCGACCCAGGGATTGAACCCGGGTCTGCAGCATTGGAGGCAGACGCTTTAACCTCTGAGCCACCAGGGAAGCCTATCCAGTAGAGTCCTAATGGTGGGGTGAAGTTATGTGATGGGATTACATTTTAGAAGACATTTAAGAATACATCAAATTGTAATATTGAGAACAGTTTCTAACTATCCAAAAGAAGTCGTACTCTTTTAAAGATTTACTGAGATACACTTTGATGTATGGCAAAACCAATATAATATTGTAAAGTAATTAACCTCCAATTAAATAAATTTATATTAAATTTTTTTTCTCTAATTTTTTATAGAATTTTACTCTAAATTCAAAAACTCTTGGCTATTTCAACTGGAAACTTCCAGTTGATAGATCAAAGTCTATCTCAGTAAATCTTTAAAAGAGTATGACTCCTTTTGGATAGTTAGAAACTGTTCTCAGTGTTACAATCTGATGTATTCTTAAATGTCTTCTAAAATGTAATCCCACCACATAACTTCACCCCACCATTAAGATTTATTATGTTAATGGATTTTGTTCAAAATTCAACCTAAAAACCAAATAGCCATGAGGTTCACCATACTTTGTATTTTTTATTCACTTCAGTTCAGTTGCTCAGTAGTGTCTGACTCTTTGTGATCCAATGAACCACAACACACCAGGCCTCCTTGTCCATTTCCAACTCCCAGAGTTTACCCAAACTCATGTCCATTGAGTCACTAACGCCATCTAACAATCTGATCCTCTGCCGTCCCCTTCTCCTCCTGCCTTCAACTCTTCCCAGCATCAGGGTCTTTTCAAATGAGTCAGTTTTTCTCATCAGGTGGCCAAAGTATTGGAGTTTCAGCTTCAACATCAGTCCTTCCAATGAATATTCAGGATGATTTCCTTTAGAATCAACCGGTTGGCTCTCCTTGCAATCCAAGGGACTCTCAAGAGTCTTCTATTTGTTATTACCTCATATAATAAATAAATTAGTTTATAGCTTAAACTTTCAGGAGGACAGGACACAAACAAAGAACATGGGGATTAAAACCTTGTCTTTGAGAAAGGAAAAGAAGATCAGAAAGCACAATTCCTCACCGCTAACTCAACTGTTTGGGGGACTAACTAGATTACATTTAATGGAGTAATGTGATTATGAAATGACTTGAATTTTAATTGCAAGAGGTAAATGAATTAAGATTTAGTTTAAGTAAAAACTATAAAATAAATCTTGATGACATCTTCAAATATTAGAATGACTATCATGGGATCAAGAGATTAAAATCTGAGGTCATAACCAGCATAAATGATTAGAAATTACATGAAGAAAATTACAATTAAATATCAGCATAAACTTAATGCTTATAACTGCATAATGACAAAATCATGAATCTATAAAGGTAATAGTTTCTCCATCCCTGGAATTTAAGTAGAGTTTAAACAGCCATTGTCAGAAAAATACACAATGTTTTTACTTAAAATGAGCATTTTGAGACTCTGTAAAAAGTACTCAACAAAATGTTAATTCCAAAGGATATTGTTATCTCTAAAGTGGAAAAATTGCATTCTCAGATAAGTATAGTAAGTTAATCATGCAACTTCAATGCACATATAACACTATTCAAATTATTGGTGGTAAATGGCAAGTACCTATTAAATACAGAACCCTATGAAATCCTTCTTCCAGTAATGTTCATATGGTATAATATTTTTCATAACAACATATTTGCAAAGTATAATCTATTTTACAAGTTAGAAAAGATCTTATGTTTTTTCAGAATTTAATCTGGTTCGAACTGTCAATAGGCCTTGTTGGTCTGATGTGAGTAATTATTATCTAAGTATGAAATATTTCTAAACCATGAAATGTTTCCCTAAATCACACTTCTAGATAAATGCCCAGCTTACATATATGAAATTTACTTTTATGCTGACTGTTATATAATGTAAACATTATTCTGAATCTACATTTAACTGAACTTTCAGGACTTATTCAGTCAATCCGAGGTGTATTTTCCAAAAAGATTACAGTGTCCAAGATTCTTAAAAAACAAACAAAAAACTTTTATTTTATTTTGAGATATAGCTAATTAATAATGTGATGGTTTCAAGTGGACTGCAAAGGGATTCAGCCATACGTACACATGTATCCATTCTCATCTCAACTCCCCTTCCATCCAGGCTTCCACATAACAGTGAGCAGAGTTCCGTGTAATCTACAGAAGGACCTTATCTGTTGTCCATTTTAAATATAGCACTGTATATATCTTGATCCCAAATTCCTTAACTGTCTCTTTCCTTCATTCTTCCTCCCTGACAACCTTGTGTTCATCCTGTAAATCTGTGAATATCTTTCTATTTTGTTAATAAGTTCACTTGTATCATTTCTTTCTAGATTTTGTATATAATTTATGTCATAGAATATTTCTCAGTATGACAATCTCTAGATCCATCCATTTTGCTATAAATGACATTATTTCATTCTTTTTAATAACTGAGTAATATTCATATACCACACCTTCTTTTGAATTGTGGTGCTGGAGAAAACTCTTATCTGCCACTTGGACAGCAAGAAAATCAAATCAGTCAATCCTAAAGGAAATCAATCCTAAATATTCATTGGGAGAACTTATGCTGAATGTGAAGCTCCAATACTTTGGTCACCTGATGCAAAGAGCCAACTCTTTGGAAAACTCCTTGATGCTGGGAAAGACTGAAAACAAAAAAGAAGGGGGCAGCAGTGGATGAGATTGTTAGATAGCACTCCTGACTCAGTGGACATGAATTTGAGTAAACTCCAGGAAATAGTGAAGACAGGGAAGCCAGGTATGCTTCAATCCATAGGGACACAAAGAATCGGACACGACTGAATGGCTGAAAACAACATCCCATCTTCTTTATCCATTGCTCTATCAATGGATGCTTAGGTTTCTTCCTGCCTTAGCTATTGTAAAAAGAACATTGCTGAATATTGGGATACATGTGTGCTTTTGGACTAGGTTTGGTGGTTTGGTGTTTTGTTTTTGTTTTTTTTTAATATATATGCACAGGAGTGAGATTGCAAGGTCATGTGCTAGGGCTATTTTTAGCTTTTTACAGAACCTCCACACTGTTCTCCATAGTGTTTGTAGCAATTTACATTCCCTCATTCCAATCCCAAAGAAAGGCATTGCCAACGAATGCTCATACTGTCGCATAATTGGACTCATCTCACACACTAGTAAATTAATGCTGAAAATTCTCCAAGGCAGGCTTCAACAGTACATGAATGATGAACTTCAAGATGCTCAAGTTGGATCCAGAAAAGTCAGAGGAACAAAAGATCATTGCCAACATCTGTTGCATCATAGAAAATACAAGAGAGTTCCAGAAAAATATCTACTTCTGTTTTACTGACTAGGCCAAAGCCTTTTGCTGTGTGGATCACAACAAACTGTGGAAAATACTTCAGGAGATGGGAATATCAGACCACCTTACCTGCCTCTTGAGAAATCTGTATGCAGGTCAAGAAACTACAGTTAGGACCAGACATGGAACAACAGATTGGTTCCAAATTGGGAAAAGAGTATGTCAAGGCTGTATTTTGTCACCCTGTGTATTTAACTTATATGCAGAGTACATCATGTGAAATGCCAGACTGGATGAAGCATAAAAGGAATCAAGATAGCTGGGAGGAAAGTCAATATCCTCACATACACAGATAACACCACTCATATGGCAAAAAGTATAGAAAATCTAGAGTCTTTCAATGAAAGTAAAAGAGGAGAGTGAAAAAGTTGGCTTAAAACTCAACATTCAGAAAACTAAGATAATGGCATCCAGTTCCCTCACTTCATGGCAAATGGGGAAACAATGGAAACAGTGACAGACTTTATTTTCTTGGGCTCCAAAATCACTGCAGATGATAAATGCAGCCATAAAATTAAAAGATGTTTGCTCCTTGGAAGAAAAGTTGTGACTAATCTGGTCAGCATATTAAAAAGAAGAAGCATTACTTTGCCAAGAAAGTAATAGCTTTGCCTAGTCAAATCTATGGTTTATCCAGTAGACATGTATGAATGTGAGAGTTGTACTATAAAGAAAGCTGAGCACTGAAGAATTCATGCTTTGGAACTGAAGTGTTGGAGAAGACTCTTAAGAGTCCCTTGGACTGCAAGGAGATCAAACCAATTCATCCTAAAGGAAACAGGTCCTGAATATTCATTAGAAGGACTGATGCTGAAGCTGAAACTCCAATACTTTGGTCACCTGATGTAAAGAACTGACTCATTAGAAATGACCCTGATGCTGGGAAAGATTGAAGGCAGTAGGAGAAGGGGACGACAGAGGATGAGATTGTTGGATGGCATCACCAACTCAATGAACATGAGTTTGAGCAAGCTCTGGGAGTTGGTAATGGACAGGGAAGCCTGGAGTGCTGCCGTCCATCGGATCACAAAGAGTCAGACACAAGTGAGGGACTGAACTGAACCAACAGTGTAAGAGGGTTCGTTTTTGTACACACACTCTCCAGCATTTCATATGTTGATAATTATGAGCATTTTTTCATATGCCTCTTGACCATTTGTATGTATTCTTTGGAGAAATGTCTGTTTAGGTCTTCTGCTTATTTTTTTTATTGGGTTAATTGTTTTGATGACATTAAGCTTCATGAACTTCTTTAAATTTGGGATTGTAAACAAGGGATTGAAACTAATCCCTTGTTCATTACCTCATTTGCAAGTATTTCTTGCAATCTGTGAATTGCCTTTAAGTTTTTTATTGTTTCCTATGCCACTAAAACTTTGAGTTTAAATAAGTCTCATTTGTTTATTTGTGTTTTTATTTCCTTTATTCTGAGAGATGAATTTAAAAAAATATGGTTGCAATTTATATCAGAGAGTGTTTGGATTGTTTTCCTTTAGGAGTTTTATAGTGTCTGATCTCATATTTAGATCCTTAATCCATTTTGAGCTTTCTTTTGTATATGGTGTTGAAAAATGATCTGATTTAATATTTTCACATGTACTATCCAATTTTCCCAGCACCATTTGTTAAAGAGATTGTCTTTCTGACATTGTGTAGTCTTGCCTCTTTTGTTATCAATTAATTGATCATACATATATGGGCTTTATTGTGAAGGTTATGTCCTGTTCTTTTGATTTATATTTCTATTTTCATACAAATACCATTCAGTTTTGATGATTTTAGCTTTGTATTATAGACTAAGTCAGGGAGGCTGATTCTTCCAGTTTTGCTTTTCTTTCTCAAGATGGTTTTGACTATTCAGGGTCTTTTGTGTCTTCATACAAATTTTAAGATTATTAGTTCTAGTTCTGTGAAGATTACCATTGGTAATTTTTATCAGGAATGCATTGAAATTGTAGATTGCCTTGAGTGGTATAGTCATTTTGACAATGTTGATTCTTGCAACCCATGTACATGGTATATCTCTCCATAGGTTTATGTCTTAGATTTCTTTCATCAACATCTTATCATTTTTGTAGGATAGGTCTTTTGTCTTCTTAGGTAGGTTTATTTCTAGGTATTTTATGCTTTTTCATATAAATATAATTTTAACTCTGTTTCTTGAATTTCTATTTCTGATCTTTCATTGTAAATGTATAGAAATGCAATGGATTTATGTGTATTAATTTTGCAATCAGCAACTTTACCAAATTCATTGAGTTCTAATAACTGTCTCATAGAATCTTTAACATCTTCTATGTATAGTATCATGTCATTTGCAAAAGATGACAATTTAAATTCTTCTTTTCCAATTCAGATACCCTGTATTTCTTTCTTTTATCTGCTTGCTATAGTTAGTACTTCTAGAACTATGTTCAATAAAAACAGTTAGAGTGCATACCCTTGCCTTGTTCCTGATCTAAGAAGAAACACTTTCAGCTTTTCACCTTTGAGTATTATGTAAGCTTTAATTATATTGGTGTAGTTTTCCTCTATGCCCACTTTCTAAAGAGCTTTTAGCATAAACTCTGTGTCAAAGGCTTTTATGTATCTGTTGAGATGATGGTATCATTTTCTTCTTCAGTTTGTTGATATGTTGCATCACATTGATTTATTTAATATTAAAAAGAAAAAAAAAATCATTGTATTCCTAGGATGACTACCACTTGATCATAGTGTATAATCTTTTTGATACATTGTTGGATTTAGACTGCTAGAATTTTGTTGAGGATTTCTGAATTTATATTTATCAGTGGTATTGACCTATAATTTTATTTATTTATTTTGGTGGTGGTGTATTTTTTCTGGTTTTGGTATCAGGGTGATGATAGCCTCATAGAATGAGTTTGAAATTTTTATTCCTCTGTAAGTTTTTAGAAGAGTTTTAAAAGGATGCATGTTAGATTTTCAGTAAATGTTTGATACAATTCTCCTGTAAAGCCATCAGATCTTGGACTTTTCTTTGTTGGGAGTTTTTAATCACTGTTTCTACTTCAGTGCTTGTGATTGTTCTGTTCATAGTTTCTATTTTTTCCTGTACCAATTTCGGGAGACTGTTCCTTTCTAAGAATTTGTCCATTTCTTTCAACTGGCCCATTTTATTGCCATATGATTTCTCATAGTAATGTCTTATGATCCTTTGTATTTTTGTGGAGTCAGTTGTAACTTTTTTTCCATTTCTTATTTTATTGATTTGAGTCCTCTCCCTTTTTCCTTGATGAGGCTGGCTATCAATTTTATTTTTTCAAAGAACCAGATTTTAGTTTCATTGATCTTTGCTAGTATTTTCTTTGTATTTTATCTCAGTTCTGACATTTATTACTTATTTCCTCCTCCTAACCTTAGGTTTTGCTTTCTCTAGTTGTTTTAGGTATAAAGTTAGGTTGTTTATTTGAGATTTTCCTTATTTATTGAGATAAGATTATATTGCTATAAACTTCATTCTTAGAACTGCTTTTGTTGCATTCTACAGGTTTTGAATGGTTGTTCTTTCATTTTCATTTGTCTCTAGGTAATTTTTGCTTGTTCATTATTATTAATTGCTAACATGGTAGAATCCATAAGTAAGAAGACCACTAAACTTATGTATAGCTATCTAATTTTCTTTGGTTTTCCTGGATTTTACTGGGGAAGAGTTTACATTAACTCACAAATATGTTTCCAGGCATTGTAAAGCTCAGTGCCTTTGGTTTCTCTAATAAGTCCTGATAAAAAACACTCAAGACTGAAGCATTGAAACCCATTATTTGCTTTCTTCTACCTCCTTACTTTGTGGATATGTTCTAAGGGAATGTCATATATTTTGTGAATAGTGGTAAATGATAGCTGCCTAACTAACTTGGTATATCTCTAAAATGGGCTTCCCTGGTGGCTCAGATGGTTAAGGACCTGGAATGCAGGAGAGCCAGGTTTAATCCCTGAACTGGGAGGATCCACTGGAGAAGGGAATGGCAATTCACTCCAGTATTCTTGTCTGAGAAATCCTACGAAAAGAAGAGCCTGGTGGTCTACAGCTCACAGAGTCGCAAAGAGTTGGGCATGACTGAGCGACTAAAGCAAAACCTGTACCTCTAAAGTACCATTTTTGTCTATTGTCCTTTCCTTGATTTCTCCTTTTTACATCTCAAAAACAAAACAAACAAATTGAAAGGGTAGAAAAAACTGAAGGAAAAAAAAATTCAATTGCTCCTCCTTAATATATGTGTATTGAGATATTTAATATTTCCTTAGCTCTAAAAAGCTATAAAAAATTAACTAGATAGTTGAGTTATATTATTGAATACTCAGATAACTTCTGCCAATATTCATTATTCCCATTCAGTAAGAACTAAATATTTTCCTTTACAAAATCTGCAATTTAATCAGTGAAATTATTTTATTATTTTGTTGAACTCCTTTTTTCTGATATTTGACATATATTGGAAACAATACTTGAGTATTTTCCTTATAACAATTATCTACTGATAATGTTCTTGTATATATGTCTTATTATATCTAATGTCATATACATGCACATATATACATATATATGCATATCCTATGAATATATTAAGGATTGTGAGTAAAGATAACAATATCTTGATGGAACAAGTAAAAGATTTTCTCCAAGTTTAAGTTTAAAAGCACACTGATGAAAAAAATTTAAAAGAAAATACAGAGGCTAGCCAAATTTTACACCATCTAGAAGCTACAGTTATTTATTTATTTATTTATTGGATATTTAGAATAATGCAGTAGATCCCAATTGCTGGACACATGTCAGTAGTCACAAAGAACAGCTGATGATAGATGATTCTCTTTATACCCAGCCCTTCATCATGTTAACGAGAGTCATTTAAGGTTTGAGATAACATCTTTTGTTTCTTTCCTTCCTTCTCTCTCCCTTCCTTCCTTCCACTCTTCCTTCCTTCATTCATTCTATTTCTGCTTCCCTCCTTCAGCAGTGCTTGTTATTTTATTGCTAGGTCTTATGCTAAGACATGGAATTTAGTGTGGACTGCAATAATGTGGCAGTTTTCTTCACATAACTTAGAGGCTAAGGAGGAGACAGAAAATATCAAAATGGAATACAAATAAATATAAATATAAAATTTGTATATTATGATTGCATATTATGGCTACTGCTGCTAAGTCACTTCAGTCGTGTCCGACTTAGCAGTCAGACTCTTCATGTGAAAGACAGGCCTTGTGGACAAATGGTAATGAATGAGTAGAAGAGTCATTTGCCTTGAGGTTGGATAAATAGACATAGGATGCATAGCACAGGTCTTCCAATCTACATTAAATAGAATCCCTGTCTAAACGCAATGGAGAAAACATTGAAAATGCTAATTGAAGGCATTATTAGCTGTATTTTATATTTATAAAATATATTAGTAATTTGTACAGAAATATACCAAGTAAGAAAGAGACAAATTAAAACTATCCAGGTTAGTATAAGTGATGGTGTGGATGAGTGCAGAAGAAAAGTAGGAAACTGGAGAGAAAGTAAGTTTTATCTTTGAGGCAGTTTTGTAGAATTAGTGATGATATGTAGTTTTCTGTGACATAAAGAGGGGAACCCATTGTTATTCCTCATTTGGGGGCTTGAATAATTCAGCAAATATTCGCTGAAATTCACATTCACTGAAATATGAAAGCATGGTGTTTTGGGGGAGGGAAGAAGCTGAGAGAGGAAAGTTGGCAGTTTGTTTTTGCATATATTACATTCAAAAGTGTTTTGTTTTTGTTTTTGTTTTTTTGCTTTTCTACATATTAAACAAGAGAACTGTGTGAATGAAAAATATTGTGTGCCATATCAGTAAACAAAGGATGTTGCAGCCATCAAATCATAATATTACACCAGCCCTGATGATGAGCCTTGAGGGAATTCAAGGTGGAGGCAATATGCTCTCACCCCCTCTAGATGTCAGCCGCTGCAGGCACCAAGAGTTTACCCTGAGGAAACTCAGAATGGGAAAACAGAACAGTAGTCCCAGATAGCTGAGGTATATATCAAAGGAATGATTTCAGTGAGTCCAGAGTCTTGCATCTTCTTGTACATAAAAAAGCACTAAATTCCTTAACTTGATATATCTGGTTTTCTTTAATTACCAGAAATCTTTTGATGTTCCAACTACCTGGTCTTTATTACAAAAACTTCTATATATTTTGACTTCCCCATCCTTTATCTCTTTTGAGCAGTCCCTCTAGAATTTATCTGAGTCTTGTCTCTCGGGCTTGAAATCTTCGGATTGTCTGCCCAACAAAACACAGCTCTCAACTTTTAGGTCGTGAATTTTTGATGATGTAAATTTGAATGGAATTTAATCTTAAGGAGATAACAGGTCAGTTTATTAACTTCCTAGAACTGTTGTAACAATGTATTATAAACTAAGTGACTTAAAATTATAGAATTGTTTTCTCATAGTGTTGGAGCGTTTAAGAAATAAATCAAGGTATCCACTGGGTTATGCTCCCTCAGAAGTCTCTTAGAGGAGTTATCTTTGCTTTTTTCTTGGAATTTCTTTAAGTACTAGGTGTTCTTGGTGTGGAAGTGTAACAACTGTCTAGGTCCCCATTTTCTTTTGCCATCTTCCCTCTGTGACTCCATGTCCCCTCTGTGACTCCATGTCATCAAATGATGTTTGTTTTTTTATGTATATCTATCACTTCTTATAAGGATACTTATTATATCAGATGAAGGTCCAAGATTACTCCAGGGTCACCTCATCTTAACTTATTACATCTGTGAAAGTGAAAGTCACTCAGTTGTGTCCAACTGTTTACAACCCCATAGACTATATAGTCCACAGAATTCCCCAGGCCAGAATACTGGAATGAGTAGTCTTTCCCTTCTCCAGGGAATCTTCCCAACCCAGGGATTGAGCCCAGGTCTCCTGCATGGCAGGCAGATTCTTTACCAGATGAGCCACCAAGGAAAACCAAGAATACTGGAGTAGGTAGCCTATCCCTTCTCCAGCAGATCTTGCCAACCCAGGAATCAAACTAGGGTCTCTTGCAATGCAGGCAGATTCTTTCCCAACTTGAGCTATCAGGGAAGCTCATTTATGATAACACTATTTTCAAATGCAGTCACATTCTGAGGTTTTGGGGAATAGGACTCCAACATATCTTTTGCCATGCCATGCACTATGTGCTCAGTCGTGTCCAACTCTTTGTGATCCCATGGACTGTACTTTGCCAGGCTTCTCTGTCCATGGAATTTTTCAGGCCAGAATATTGGAGTGGGTTGTCATTTCCTCTTCCAGGGTATCTTCCAGACCAAGGAATAGAACCAGGATCTCTTGTATCTCCTGTATAGTAGACAGAATCTTTACCCACTGAACTATTAGGGAAGTCAACTTGACTTTTTGTGGAACACAATTCAACCGAATATTGTCACCTATAAAAAGAGTATAGAGAAAGAAAGAATCTTAACAATGAACATTTAAAGAATTTCAGCACTTAGATTTCTCATGCATGGTGAAGGCCCTGATGGAAGCTCTGGAGAGTTAATTAGGAGGAAGTCAGGTGTCTATTTCCATCACATAAAGTGAAGAGAGTATTTAAGGCAGGAGTGGCAAAAAGCATTCGATTTTGAGAAGTATGATGAAGGCAGGAAATGATTAAGTTCACCAATAACCAGTGGATGAACTTACTCAGTATAAATATTGTTGATGTTTCTAATGATAATCCTGGTAATCATGAGTAAAATATTAAATTATGTTGAGATTAGTGAACAAAGCAAGAAAATATGAAGTGTCTCTTAGAAAGATTTACATTGAAGTTGCTACTATTATGTAATTTAGCTATCGATGTTCACTGGAAAATCTAAATTCCAAGATTAAAAGAATTCTATATGGCTAGACTTATGTCCTCTATGCATAAGGACATAAGATCTCTATGTTCTCTATAAATATGATGAAATAGGGGAACTCACCTTTCAGTTCATTGTGGAAGAAAATATATTGGACGCTTTACACTGAATAAAAGTAATTTTTATCTTCATGAGTAGCATGAATATAGAAAATAAAACTAACAAAAATTTGAAAATACAGAAATCTGAGGGAATTAAAATATAAGAAAACTAAAAGTTATAGGATAAAATATTAAACATTTGGTAATATATACATATATGTGAAAAATATGACAAGATTTATCATAAGGCAACTTAAACTAACTAAAGCACTATTTGTAATGCTAAAACCTAAAATAAATCACTTGTACATTAATCTTACAAACACCAAAAATGGAAGGTCTACAGTAGGAATAGAGTAAGAGAAAGAAAAATTCTGACAATAAATGTGTATGTGGTAAAAATAATAGTATGCTATCTTATTTAAATAAAAGTACCCACATAGGTATTTCACCACTAATGAAAAAGAACTGAAGATAAATGATTTTGTGAAGACCTACAAGACCTTCTAGAACTAACACCAATAAAAGCATCCCCTTTTCATCATAGGAGACTGGGCAAAAGTAGGAAGTCAATAGATACCTGGAGTAACAGGCATGTTGGGCCTTGAAGTCCAAAATGAAGCAGGTCAAAGACTAAAAAGTTTTGCCAAGAGAATGCACTGGTCATAGAAAGTACCCTTTTCCAACAACACAAGAGATGACTCTACACATGGACATCATTGGATGATCAATACTGAAATCAGATTGATCATATTCTTTGCAGTCAAAGATGGAGAAGTCCTGTACTGTCAGCAAAAACAAGACCAGTAGCTGACTGTGGCTCAGATCATGAACTCCTTACTGCAAAATTCACACATAAATTGAAGAAAATATGAAAAACTACTAGACCATTTATGTATGATCTAAATCAAATTCCTTAGGATTAACCAGTGGAAGTGGCAAATAGATTCAAGGGATTAGATCTGTAGACATCATGCCAGAAGAAATATAGATGGAGATTGTGACATTGTACAGAAGGCAGTGATCAAAAACATCCACAAGAAAAAGAAATAAAAAAATAAAATGGTTGTCTGATCTGAGAATGCCTTACAAATAGCTGAAAAAGAAAAGAAGTGAAAAGCAAAGCAGAAAAGGAAAGATATATCTATCTGAATGCCAAGGAATAGCAAGTACCAAGGAACATCAAGGAGAGATAAGAAAGCATTCCTAAGTGATCAATGCAAAGAAATAGACCAAAACAATAGAATTGGAAAGACTAGAGATCACCTCAAGAAAATTAGAGATACCAAGAGAACGCTTCATGCAAAGATGGGCACAGTAATGGACAGAACGGTATGGACATAACAAAAGTAGAAGATATTAAGATGTGGCAAGAATACACAGAAGAACTATACAAAAAATATCTTATTGACCCAGATAACTATGATGGTGTGATCACTTGCCTAGAGTCAGACATCTTGGAGTGTGAGGTTAAGTAGGCCTTAGGAAGCATTACTACAAACAAAACTAGTGATGGTGATGGAATTTCAGCTGAGCCATTTCAAATCCTAAAAGGTGATGCTGTGAAAGTGCTGCACTCAATACACCAGTAAATTTGGAAAATTCAGCAGTGGCCACGGGAAAATATTAGTTTTCATTCCAATTCTAAAGAAAAGCAATGCCAAAGAATGTTCAAAGTACCTCAAAATTGCAATTATATCACATGCTAGCAAGGTAATACTCAAAATTCTCCAAGTTAGGCTTCAACAATACATGAATCAAGAATGTCTTGATATTTAAGCTGAATTTGGAAAAGATAGAGGAGCCAAAGATAGAAAAAGCAAGAGATTTCCAGAAAAGACATCTATTTCCACTTCATTAACTACTCCAAAGCATTTGACTGTGTGGATAACAACAAACTGTGGAAAATTCTTAAAGAGATGGAAATATCAGACCACTTTACCTGCCTCCTGAGAAGTCTGTATGCAGTTCAAGAAGCAACAATTAGAACCAGACATGGAACAACAGGCTGATTCCAAATTGGGAAAGTAGAACAACAAGTTCAATATTGTCACCCTGCTTATTTAACTTATATGCAGAGTATATCATGCAAAATGCCAGGCTAGATGAAGCACAAACCTGAATAAACATTACCAGGAGAAATATCAATAGCTTAAGATATGCAGGTGATACTACTCTTATGGCAGAAAATGAATAGGAACTAAAGAGCCTCTTGATGAAAGTGAAAGAGGAGAGTGTTAAAATTGACTTAAAACTCAACATTCATAAAGCAAAGATCTTGGCATCTGGTCCCATCACTTTATGGCAAATTCAAGGGGAAATGTTGGAAACTAACAGACTTTCTTTTCTTGGCCTCCAGTCACTGGAGATGGTGACTGCAGCCATGAAATTAAAAGATACTTGCTCCTTGGAAGAAAATCTATGACCAACCTGGACAGCATGTTAAAAAGAAGAGACATTACTTAGGTTCTTATAGTCATAGCTATGGTTTATCCAGTAGTCATGTATGGGCATGAGAGCTGGACTGTAAAGAAGGCTGAGCTCTGAAGAATTGATGCTTTTGAACTGTGGTGTTGGAGAAGACTCTTGAGAGTCCCTTGGATTGCAAGGAGATCAACCAGTCCATCCTAAAGGAAATCAGTCTTGAATATTCATTGGAAGGACTGATCCTAAAGCTGAAGTTCCAGTACTTTGGCCACCTGATACGAAGAACTGACTCTTTACAAAAGGCCTTGATGCTGGAAAATATTGAAGGCAGGAGGAGAAGAGAATGACAGAGGATGAGATGGTAGATGGCATCACTGATTTGATGGACATGGGTTTGAGCAAGCTCTGGGAGTTGGTGATGGACAGGGAAGCCTGGCACGCTGCAGTCCATGGGTTCACAAAGAGTTAGACATGACTGAGTGATTGAACTGAACTTTCACACATAAATTTGATATTATACTTGATTAAATCTCAAATTAAGTGCATTCTTTAATTTTTTTACTTTAAAATCACTGTAACATAGACCAATAATTTTATATATAAGATTATTTTGTATATCTTTTTCCTATTGTCAGTTCTTAAGTATCTCAGCTCTAATCATTATCCCTGTGTGACTTATTTTGCTTAGTCTTAACATTAATAAAAAGGATAAGGCCAACTCTTTATAAGTAATAAAATATAACTTTCAAAAATGTGAGTAAAAATGGAAATCAAATGAATATATGTACTTTAATTAATATATTAATTTTAATTTTATTAAAAGTGTACCTCTATGTTTCTTATGATAAGGCATGAAAGTGATACAATTTAGCAAGGGCAAGATATAATTCATTATGAAATGCAGTGTTCTAGTAAGTCCAAAGCTAATCATATTAATTTCTGGGCCATTGTTTAATAGAGAAAAAATGTCAAGTTATTCCTGTAAGCAAACTGTTAAATATGCTTGGTCCTCTAAAATTTTCACATGAATAAACAACATCCTTCAACATTGTAGTCTCTATATTACATGCAATTAAATAAGCAGGAAGTAGTAAAAATCTAGTGACATATAGACTCACATTTATCCAGTATTGTTCTGAAATACTCCACAAGAAAATTTCTAGAACTGAGGAAGTAGAAAATAATTCTCCCATCATTTTCCTGTGCTCTCTCCATAAAGCTGGTATGAAGGAGGAATTGTTCAGTTAATGGTTTCTATAGAAGCAGTTTAACCATTTTCCTAGGGAGCATAGTTGCTTAGGAAACTCAAATATGTTAAAACACAGAGGCTGTGATGAGACACCTGCTGGTGCAGTTTCATTTTACTCACTTCTTCTCACTTTGCTGGATGAGCTCTCATATGGCAGAAATGCAGATTTGGAAAACCAGTGTGGTTATTTACACAAGATAGGGTTCATATAATTGCTTACGGGCTTACCATAAAGACCACCTTTGGTAGACAAGTTGTTTTTGAGGGCAAATTGGGCAACATTTTCCTACCCTGGAAGTACCTTCCACTGGACAAATGAGATAATCTCTGAAGATTTATTGTAATCATATATTCTGAAAACTTTGGCACATTAAGAGATGGTAATTGAATTTCATGAAAGCTATTTTCCAAAATCTGCTCAATTAAGGGGAAAAAAGAACATAGGTATATAAGACACTTTCTAAACCATATACTAGTTTCCTCAAAATAGCAATGTTTTCCCTTTGAAATGCTTAATAATATATTAAAATAGTGTAAGTTATATAGTCACTTTGAGATTTTTTAATCAATGAATAATTCAGGTGATGAATTGTTTTTATTTTTTAATCAAAAATAAAGATTGTCTGAATATTAACTTGAATGCCTATTTACCTACCTTCCAGCTATCTATCTAAACTGGTTTTGTAATGCCTTTTAAAATTGAACCACTCATTTTCAGTGGGTATCATTTAAAAATGTGAAATTATAATGGTAACATGGGGACAAATGCTGCAAATGCGACTTGTGGCCTCAGCACACCAGGCAGCCACATTTTGCAGCTGTTCAGTAGACATGAGGAACTAAGCGACAGGACCCATGCCAGTGGGCTGGAAGCCCCTAAATGACACAGCGTTATAAAAAGAGGAAAAAAATAAACTTTGCAATTAACCAGCAACAATCCCTTAGGGTTGAGGCTCAGCATTATCCCTGCCATCTGCATTCTGTTTGTGAAACTCTTAGAGAGAGGTCATGACAACTTTTTCTCAAAATGTTCCATAACATATTACGGTAAAGCTACTCCTATTTTAACAGTTTTAGATATTGACAGAAAAAGAGAGAAGAGTTGCCTAAAACCTAATTCAAGTTACCTTGAAGTTAAAGTGAACTTTAAATTATTTTATAAATATTTAATTTTCTGATTAACTTTGTATGCTTTGATGGTAAATTGAATCCTGTAATCCTATTGTTCAGGCACTACCTGCTTAGGTTCATGGTCATATTTTTATTTTTCATCTTTCTTTTGTGTTATGTTTCTCTTGGCATAAAAGAGATAAATTTTGAATGTTTCTAACAACAAGTAACAGTCAATGGCATGATTTTATTTTTTAAATATAAATTTATTTATTTAAACTGGATGTTAATTACAATATTGTATTGATTTTACCATACATCAACATGAAACCGCCACAGGTATACACGTGTTTCCCCATCCTGAACCCCCCTCCCTCCTCCCTTCTGGTACCATCCCTTTGGGTCATCCCAGTGCACTAGCCCCAAACATCCAGTATCATGCATCGAACCTGGACTGGCAATTTGTTTCTTATATGATATTATACATGTTTCAATGCCCTTCTCCCAAATCATCCCACCCTCTCCCTCTCCCACAGAGTCCAAAAGACTGTTCTATATATCTGTGTCTCTTTTGCTATCTCGCATACAGTGTTATCATTACCATCTTTCTAAATTCCATATATATGCATTAGTATACTGTATTGGCGTTTTTCTTTCTGGCTTACTTCACTCTGTATAATAGGCTCCAGTTTCATCCACCTCATTAGAACTAATTCAAATATATTATTTTTAATGGCTGAGTAATAATCCATTGTGTATATGTACCACAGCTTTCTTATCCATTCATCTGCTGATGGACATCCAGGTTGCTTCCATGCCCTGGCTATTAGAAACAGTGCTGCGATGAATATTGGGGTACATGTTTACCTTTCAATTTTGGATTCCTCAGTGTGTATGACCAGTAGTGGTATTGCTGGGTCATATGGCAGTTCTATTTCCAGTTTTTAAGGAATCTCCACACTGTTCTTCATAGTGGCTATACTAGTTTGCATTCCCACCAACAGTGTAAGAGGGCTCCCTTTTGTGCACACCCTCTCCAGCATTTATTGCTTGTAGACTTTTGAATCGCAGCCATTCTGACTGGTGTGAAATGGTACCTCACTGTAGTTTTGATTTGCATTTCTCTTATAATGAGTGATGTTGAGAATCTTTTCATGTGTTTGTTAGCCATCTGTATGTCTTCTTTGGAGAAATGTCTATTTAGTTTTTGGCACATTTTTTGAGTGGGTCATTTATTTTTCTGCAATTGAGCTACAGGAGTTGCTCGTATATTTTTGAGATTAGTTCTTTGTCAGTTGCTTCATTTGCTACTATTTTCTCCCATCCTGAAGGTTGTATTTTCACCTTGTTTATAGTTTCCTTTGTTGTGCAGAAGCTTTTAAGTTTACTTAGGTCCCGTTTGTTTATTTTTGCTTTTATTTCCAGTATTCTGGGAGGTGGGTCATAGAGGATCCTGCTGTGATGTATGTCAGAGAGTATTTTACCTATGTTCTCCTCTAGGAGTTTTATAGTTTCTGGTCTTAAGTTTAGATCTTTAATCCATTTTGACTTTATTTTTGTGTATGGTGGTAGAAAGTGATCTAGTTTCATTCTTCTACAAGTGGTTGACCAGTTTTCCCAGCACCACTTGTTAAAGAGATTGTCTTTAATCCATTGCATATTCTTGCCTCATTTGTCAAAGATAAGGTGTCCATAGGTGTGTGGATTTATCTCTGGGATTTCTATTTTGTTCCATTGATATATATTTCTGTCTTTGTGCCAGTTCCATACTGTCTTGATGACTGTGGCTTTGTAGTAGAGCCTAAAGTCAGGTTGTTAATTCTTCCAGTTCCATTTTTCTTTCTCAAGATTGCTTTGGTTATTTGAGGGTTTTTGTATTTCCATACAAATTGTGAAATTATTTGTTCTAGCTGTGTGAAAAATACCGTTGGTAGCTTGATAAGGATCGCATTGAATCTATAGATTACTTTGGGTAGTATACTCATTTTCACTATAGTGATTCTTCTGATCCATGAACATGGTATATTTTTCTATTTATTAGTGTCCTCTTTGATTTTTAAAAAATAGTCTAATTTGTGTGTGTGTTTAATCACCCAGTTGTGTCTGACTCAGCAACCCTGTGGATTGCAGCCCACCAGCCTCATCTGTCTGTAAAGATTCTCCAGACAAGAATACTGGAGTGGGTTGTATGCCCTCCTCCAGCAGATCTTCCCAACCCAGGAAATGAGCCCAGGTCTCCCACATTGCAGGTAGATTCTTTACCATCTGAGCCACCAGGGAAGCCCCTCTAATCTGAGCACCCCTCAGTGATCCCTGGCTCTCTAAATTGTAATGAACTCCCAGTTTAACCACAGATTGTGCTGTGTCTTAGACTTCTAGGAACATATGCCTGTCAGTGGCATGTTAAGTGTGAGACTGGTCTTTCTAAAGCAATGATAAATAGCACAGATTATGCCTTCTCACTGGTAAGACAGTAGCTCTGAGATCCTAACAGTCCTCTTTTTTTTGTTCTTATTCTTCTGTTTAGACACTATGTGCCTAATTGTGCTGCATAATGTATATATATATAATCACAACCTTTGTGGAACTCACATTCTCCCATCATTAACTGCAGGACCTCACCCTATTGATTAACACTGGCTATGTACAGGAAAACATGTAGATGCCAAGCTCATTTAACATCCTGGACTCTCTTGGATTTTAATGGTTGCTTGACAGCATCACTGGGGCCTCTTTTAAGAAGAAGCAAATAGCTTCTTTTGGCAAACATTTTTCTCCTGCTGATTATCTTGATGTCTTTTGTTAAAAGGCAAGAAGATCACACTAGAAGGTTATTATGAATGCAGAAAAAGAGTAACAGGAATAAATATCCAGATGGTCATTAAATCATTTTAAATATAACATATATCTGTATGTCCAAAGTAACAAGAGGACTCTGGGTCTATGGACATTTCCAACAAGGTAATGTAATCATTTTTATTTATCCCAGGTTTTCCATTTTCTTTGTAGGATTTCAGATTTATTTTTAAATACAATTTTGCTTGCTTCAACAAAGATGCATTTTCCAGAGAGCTGTCAAAATGGGTCATTTCAAACCTTTTAAGATCCCATGTCCTTGCCCAAAACACTCCAGTGTCTTTCCATCATATCAAAGAAAAAATTACTGGAAGTCCCTCCATGATCTGCCCCCTGATTACCACCCTCCCCTTTGAACCCTGTGCTGGCCTTTACACTCTTCCTATGTGTGCCCTGCATGCTCCTCTCTTAGATCCTTTTCCTCATTATTCCCTCTGTCCTGAAAACTTGTCCCCATATAGTAGATGGCAGTTCCTTTAAGACACTAGACATGCTTTCTTCTCAAGATGTCTTTTTCTATCTCTCTATCTAAATATCAATACTAATCCCTCTTTATTCTTTTACTTTTGTAATCATTTTATTAGCATGCTTTACAATACTATATTATATATATATATATATATAACATTTATTCTGTTTACCAAATATAGTATAAGTTCTGTGAAACCAGAAATTATCTTTTCAACTGCTCTAGTGTAAGAATCTAGAAAACTCCTTGGAAAATATCTGAGAAAAAAAATTAAAATAGTGATCTGATAAAAATGATTGAAAAATATATCTATACATAATAAGTAGGATATTGTTCATGGTTTCTTTGAGTTACCTCAAAAAATCTCCCCAGCGTGTCACTTTCCCAGATTTGTCTGGGAAAACAAACAAACAAACAAACAAAAAACACTAAGAACATGATTTGAAATATGGGTATGCAACTTTCCAGATCAGATGATCACTTTCAGATGATAGTGCAAGGACAGTTTATTAAATCTTCTTGAGAATAAGAGAAAACACCTACAGTTCTATGTCTTATTAATAAATATTGATATTCTAATGTGAAAAACATGAAAATATGTTCGTCTATGTGTTAGTAGTCTGTGCTATGGGACACATTCTGCTTTTGTAGTCCATTACATTTTACAATCAAGGGTTACAAGTGATTATAATTTTGTGACAATGATTCAAATACTAAAAATGGGGGGAAGCAATATTCTATGTTACCTTGAATGTCTTCAATAGAGTTGATACAATGACTTGTGTGCAGATAGTTTGAGATGCAATGCCAGAGAGTCAATATAAAGACATATTACCAATTCCACTGCTATATTAACAAATGCTTCTAGGAAGCATAAGGCATGGCTTCTGAGATTATCTGCTCAAAGCATTTTTCCCTTATTGCTCATGTTGGTTGATTAAAAAAAAAAAAATTGCTTACTTCATCATGTTTATACCTATACTGCTGATCTGCCCACACTGTGAGCACTTCCTATGTCTACCCAGCAGAAACACTGGGAGAGGCCAAGAGAGTGTAAGCTTGGGGCATTAGCAATAAAGTGGTGAAAATTCCACCCTTAACTCCATTCACAAGTGTCCTGTATGAAGTTTACTCTGTTGCTGAGTCATCAAGATCTCTACAAATGACCTACTATGCAAGAGTTAGTCAAGTAAGCTAGATTCGTTTTTTCTGAAATAGCTTAAGGTAGTTAGTTCCCCTTCATGGATCACAGCCTTGTCATGGTGAAGGGGCTGTTTTTCTCAATGAAGCTAAGAGCCATGCTGTGTAAGATCACCCAAGATAGATGGATCACACTGAAGAATTTTGACAAAATGTGTTCACTGGAATAGGAAAAGGCAAATCACTCCAGTATTCTTGCCGTGAGAATTCTGTGAACAATATGAAAAGGCAAAAATACATGACATTGGAAAATAAGTCCTGGAAGTCAGAAGGTGTATAATGTGCCACTGGGGAAGAATGAGGGGCAGTTATTAAATATTAATAGCTCAAGAAGAAATGAAAGGGGTGTGCTAAAGCAGAAATGACATGTGATTTTGCATGTGTCTCATGGTAAAATTGTAGTCTGATGCTATAAGAACAATATTGCATAGGAACCAGGAATGTTAGATCCATGAATCAAGGTAAAATGGACAGGGTTAAGTAGGAGATAACAAGATTGAGCATTGATATGTTAGGAATCAGTGAACTAAAATGAATGGGAGTGTATGAAATTAATTCAGATAATCATTATGTCTGCTACTGTGGGAAAAATTCCTGTAGAAGATATAGAGTGGCTCTCATAGCCAACAAAACAGTCTGAAATGCAGTAATTGGGTGCAATCAGTAAACAGCAGAATGATTTCAGTTTATTTCCAAAGCAAACCATTCAAAATCACAGTAATCTAAGTCTATGCCCCAACTACTAATACTGAAGAAACTAAAGTTGAACTTGGGCTTCCCAGACGATGTTAATTGTAAGGAACCTGTCTGCCAATGCAGAAAACATAAGAGAAAGGGGTTTAGTCCCTGGGTCAGGAAGATTACCAGGAGGAGGGCATGGCAACCCACTCCAGTATTCCTGTCTGGAGAATCCCATGGACAGAGGATCTTGGTAGGCTACAGTCCATAGGGTTGCAAAGAGTCAGACAAGAGTGCAGTCATATAGGAAACATGTATGACGACCTACAAGATCTTCTAGAAGTAACATCAAGAAAGATGTCTTTTTCATCATAGGGGATAAAATGCAAAAGTGGGAAATTAAGAAATATCAGAATAAAAGGTAAGTTTGGCTTTGGGGTACAAAATGAATCAGGGCAAGGCTAACAGATGATTTTCAAGAGAGCACATTGGTCATAGTAAACACCCTTTTTCAAAACACACGAGACAGCTCTACATATGGACCTCACCAAATGGTCAATACCGAAATTAGATTGATTACATTCTTTGCAGTCAAAGATGGAGAAGCTGTATGTAGTTATCAAAAACAAGATCTGGAACTGACTGTGGCTCAGATCATGAGTTCTTTATTGCAAAATTCAGGCTTAAATTGAAGAAAGTAAAGACATTCACTAGGCTATTTGGACATGGCTTAAATAAAATCCCTTATGATTACACAGTGGATGTGACAAATAGACTCATAAAATTAGATCTGGTAGAGACTGAAGAGCAGTGGATGAAGGACCATAACATTGTACAGGATGTAGTGACCAAAACAATTTCAAAGAAAAATAAATGCAAAAAAGCAAAGTGGTTTTACGAAGAGACTTTAAAAACTGCCGAGGAAAGTAGAAAAGCAAGAGGCAAGGGAGAAAGGAAAAGATATACCCAAGAGAATGTACTGTTCCAGAGACTAGCAAAGAGAAAACAAGGCATTCTTAAATGAACGATGCAAACAAATAGAGGAAAACAATAGAGTGGAAAAGACTAAAAATCTTTTCAAGAAAACTGGAGATAAGAGAACATTTCATGCAAGGATGGATGTAAGGATGGATGATTTCATTCTAATTAAAGAATGTTGAAATTTCATTCTAATTAAAAATGTTGAAGCACCATACAATTGTCCTCATTTCACATGCTTGTAAGGTTATGCTCAAAATCCTTCAAGCTAGGCTTCAGCAATATATGAATTGAGAAATTTTAGATGTACAAACTAGATTTAGAAAAGACAGAAGAACCAGAGATCAAATTGTCAAGATTCATTGTCTTATAGAGAAAGCAGGAGAATTATAGAAAAAATATATATATACTTCTGCTTCATTGACTACATTAAAGCCTTTGACTGTGAAAGTCACAATAAACTGGAAAATTCTGAAAGAAATGGAAATACCGGACCATCTTACTTGCCTCCTGAAAAACCTGTATGTGGGTCAAAAATTCATAACCAGACATGGAACAATGGAGTGGTTCAAAATTGGGAAGATAGTACCTGAAGGCTGTATATTTTCACTCTGGTTATTAAATTTTTATGCAGTATATATTATGGCAAATGTCATGCTGGATGAAACACAAGCTGGAATCAAGATTGTCAGGAAAAATACAAACAACCTCACCTATTGGTATATCATCTGTATTCAGATGATACTCATCTGATGGAAGAAAGAGAAGAAGAACTGAACAGCCTCTTGATGAGAGAGAAAGAGGAAAATGAAAAAGTTGGCTTGAAATTCCAGATTCAAAAAACTAAGATCATAACATATGGTCCCCTCACTTCATGGTAAATAGAAGGGGACAAATTGGAAGCTGTATCAGATTTTATTTCCTTGTTCTCCAAAATTGCTGTGGATTGCGACTGAAGCCATGAAATTAAAAGCTGCTTGCACCAGCCCCAAGCATCCAGTATCATGCAAAACCAATACAATACTGTAAAGTAATTAACCTCCAGTTAAATAAATTTATATTTTAAAAATGAATAAATAAAAGAACGTTTAAGAAAAAAATATGCTTGCTTCTTGGAGGGAAGGATATTTACATATATAGATAGTCTATTAAAAAGCAGAGACTCACAGTGTCAAAAAGGTTTGCATAGCCATGTACAAAAGTGAGAATTGTGTCTTAAGAAGCCTGAGTGCCAAATAATTCATGCTATAGAATTGAGGTGCTGAAGAAATCTCTTGAAAATCCCTTGAACTGCAAGTATATCAAACCAGTAAATCCTAAAGAAAATCAATCCTAAATATTAATTGGAAGGATTGTTACTGAAGCTGAAACTCCAATACTTTGTTTCCATGATGCCAAGAACTGACTCATTGAGAAAGACTTTGATGCTGGGAAACAATGAAAACAAAAGGATATTGGGGCAACTGAGGTTGAGATGGTTAGATAGCATCATTGACTCAACGGACAATAGTTTGAACAAACTCCAGGAGACAGTGAAAGACAGAACTTGATGTGCTACTCACAAGGGGGTCACAAAGAATAAAGTAGCAACTTAACAACAACAACCAATATCTGTTAGTTATGTTTATTGTGCCAAAGAAGGCAATGGCACCCCATTCCAGTACTCTTGCCTGGAAAATCCCATGGGCGGAGGAGATTGGTAGGCTGCAGTCCATGGGGTCGCGAAGAGTTGGACACAACTGAGAGATTTCACTTTCACTTTTCACTTTCATGCATTGGGGAAGGAAATGGCAACCCACTCCAGTGTTCTTGCCTGGAGAATCCCAGGGATGGGGGAGCCTGTTGGGCTGCCATCTATGGGGTCACACAGAGTCGGACACGACTGGAGTAACTTAGCAGCAGCAGCAGCATGTTTATCATGTTCTTTCTTCACCACCAATTTTATTTTATTATTTTTTTTTGGCTATTTTCTAATTTATTTTCATTTCTCTACTGACCCGTAAATTATTTAGAAAATTATTTTTAAACTTAAGTCTTTAGATATTTTCCAATTACATTTTTTTCGTTTCTTTTTAAATTAATTTATTTTTTTAAATTACAATACTGTATTTGTTTTGCCATACATTGACACGAATCAGCCATAGGTGAACACAATCTGCCAATGCCGAAGCCCCCTCCCACCTCCCACCCCACATCCTCTACATGAATCATCCTGTGCATCAGCCCCATGCATCCTGCATCCTACATTGAACATAGATTAGCGTTTCGTTTCTTACAGGAAAATATACATGTTTCATTGCCATTCTCCCAAACCATCCCACCCTTTCCCTCTCCCTCAGAGTCCAAAAGTCCATTCTATACCTCTGTGTCTCTTGTTGTCTCACATATAGGGTCATCATTACTGTCTTCTAAATTCCATATATATGTGTCAGTATACTGTATTGGTGTTTTTCTTTCTGGCTTACTTCACTCTGTATAATCGGTTCCAATTTCATCCATCTCATTAGAACTGAGTCAAATTTATTCTTTTTAAGGGCTGAGTAGTATTCCATAGTGTATATGAACCACAGCTTTCTTATCCATTCATCTGCTGATGGACATCTAGGTTGCTTCCATGTCCTGGCAATTATAAACAGCGCTGCAATGAACATTGGGGTACATGTGTCTCTTTCAATTCTGGTTTCCTCAGTGTGTATGCCCAGCAGTGGGATTGCTGGGTCATAAGGCAGTTCTATTTGCAATTTTTAAGGAATCTCCACACTGTTTTCCATAATGGCTGTACTAGTTTGCATTCCCACCAGCAGTGTAAGAGGGTTCCCTTTTCTCCACATCCTCTCCAGCATTTATTGCTTGTAGACTTTTGGATCGCAGCCATTCTGACTGGTGTGAAATGGTACCTCATTGTGGTCTTGATTTGCATTTCTCTGATAATGAGTGATAAAGACTCAACCAGAAAACTACTAGAGCTAATCAGTGAATATAGTAAAGTTGCAGGATATAAAATCAACACTCAGAAATCCCTTGCATTTCTATACACTAATAATGAGAAAGTAGAAAAAGAAGTTAAGGAAACAATTCCATTCACCATTGCAACGAAAAGAATAAAATACTTAGGAATATTCCTACCTAAAGAAACTAAAGACCTATATATCAAAAACTATAAAACACTGATGAAAGAAATCAAAGAGGACACTAATAGATGGAGGAATATACCATGCTCATGGCTTGGAAGAGTCAATATAGTGAAAATGAGTATACTATCCAAAGCAATTTACAGATTCAATGCAATTCCCATCAAGCTACCAGCAGTATTTTTCTCAGAACTAGATCAAATAATCTCAAGATTTGTATGGAAATACGAAAAACCTCGAAGAGCCAAAGCAATCTTGAGAAAGAAAAATGGAACTGGAGGAATCAACTTTCCTGACTTCAGGCTCTACTACAAAGCCACAGTCATTAAGACAGTATGGTACTGGCACAAAGACAGAAATATAGATCAATGGAACAAAATTGAAAGCCCTGAGATTAACCCACATACCTATGGACACCTTATCTTCGACAAAGGAGGCAAGAATATACAATGGAGTAAAGATAGTCTCTTTAACAGGTGGTGCTGGGAAAACTGGTCAACCACTTGTAAAAGAATGAAACTAGACCCCTCTCTAACACCATACAAAAAAATAAACTCAAAATGGATTAAAGATCTAAATGTAAGACCAGAAACTATAAAACTCCTAGAGGAGAACATAGGCAAAACACTTTCCGACATTAATCACAGCAGGATCCTCTATGATCCAACTCCCAGAATACTGGAAATAATAGCAAAGATAAACAAATGGGATCTAATTAAAATTAAAAGCTTCTGCACAACAAAGGAAACTTATAAGCAAGGTGAAAAGACAGCCTTCTGAATGGGAGAAAACAATAGCAAATGAAACAACTGACAAACAACTAATCTCAAAGATATATAAGCAACTTATGCAGCTCAACTCCAGAAAAATAAATGATCCAATAAAAAAATGGGCCAAAGAACTAAATAGGCATTTCTCCAAAGAAGACATACGGATGGCTAACAAACACCACCAATTTTAGATATGCCTCCCCTTCAAGCAGGATTTCATCTGGGCTAGGTTGCTTGTCTGATGGAATTAGCCAAAACTTCATCTCCAAGAAGACTAGGCCTGGGCACCCTTGGCCCTAAGTGTAATTGCTGCAAAAGTCTTTTCATATAGTTGTTGATGTGGCTTAATCACTAAGTTATGTCAGACACTTCGTGATCTTATAAACTGTAGTACACCATGCTTCTTCTCCTTCATTATCTCCCAAAGAATGCTCAGACTCATGTCCACTAAGTTGCTGATGTTCTCCAACCGTCTCTTTCTCTGTCACTCCCTTCTTCTCCTGCCCTCCATATTTCTCAGCATCAGGGTCTTTTCAAATGAGTTGGCTCTTTGCATCAGGTAGCCAAAGTATTGGAGCTTCAGCTTCAGCATCAGTCTTTCCATTTCAGGGTTGATTTCCTTTTGGATTGACTAGTTTGCTCTCCTTGCTGTCCAAGGAAATTTCAAGAGTCTTCTCCAGCACCAAAATTCAAAAGCATCAGTTCTTCAGTGCTCAGCTTTCTTTATAGTCCAAATCTCATATACATACATGACTGCTGGAAAAAGAATAGCTTTGACTATATGGACCTTTGTTGGTAAAGTGATATCTCTACTTTTTAATATGCTGTCTTTTTCAATCTGGATTTAGAAAGGACAGATGAAGCAGAGATTAAATTGCCAACATCCACTGGATCATCAAAAAAGCAAGAGAGTTCCAGAAATAATATCTATTTCTGCTTTATTGACTATGCCAGAACCTTTCACTGTGTAGATCACAACAAACTGTGGAAAAATCTTGAAGAGACAGGAATACCAGACGATCTCTCTTGTATCTCATGCCTCTTGAGAAATCTGTATGCAGGTCAGGAAGCACTGATTAGAACTGGACACAGAACAGACTGGTTCCAAATAGGCAAAGTAGTACGTCAAGGCTGTATATTGTCACCCTGCTTATTTAACTTATATGCAGAGTACATTATGAGAAATGCTGGGCTGGATGAAGCACAAGCTAGAAAAAAGATTGCTGGGAGAAATGCCAATAACCTCAGATATGCCGATAACACCACCCTGATGGCAGAAAGCAAAGAAGAAATAAAGAGCCTCTTGATGAAAATGAAAGGAGAGTGAAAAATTTGGCCTAAAACTCAACATTCAGAAAACTAAGATAATGGCATCCAGTCCCCCATTGCTTCATGGCAAATAGATGGGGAAACAGTGACAGACTTTATTTTGGGAGCTCCAAAATCGCTGCAGATGCTGACCGTAGCCATTAAATTAAAAGATGCTCACTCCTTGGAAGAAAAGCTATGATCAACCTAGACAGCATATTAGAAAGCAGAGAGATTAGTTTGCCAACAAACATCTGACTAGTAAAGGTTATGGTTTTTCCAGTGGTCATGTATGGATGTAAGAGTCGGACTATAAAGAAAGCTGAATGCCGAAGAATTGATGCTTTAGAACTCTGGTGTTGCAGAAGACATTTGAGAGTCCCTTGGACTTCAAGGGGATCCAAGTAGTCCATCCTAAAGGAAATCAGTCCTGAATACTTATTGGAAGGTCTGATGCTAAAGTTGAAACTCCAATACTTTGGGCCACCTAATGCGAAGAGTTGACTCATTTGAAAAGACATTAATGCTGGGAGGGATTGGGGGCAGGAGGAGAAGAGGACGATGGAGGATAAGATAGTTGGATGCCATCACTGACTTGATGGATATGGAGTTTGAGTAAACTCTGGGAGTTGATGGACAAGGAGGCCTGGCGTACTGCATTCCATGGGGTCTCAGAGTCAGACATGACTGAGTGACTGAACTGAACTAGGTTTGTCATAATTTTTCTTCCAAAGAGCAAGCATCTTTTAATTTCATGGCTGAAGTCACAGTCAGCATGATTTTGGAACCCAACAAACAAAAATCTATCACTGTTTTCAGTTCCCTGCCTTTTATTTGCAACAAAATGATGGGACTGGCTGCCACGATCTTCATTTTTTGAATCTTGAGTTTTAAACCAATTTTTTCACTTTCCTCTTTCACTCTTATCAAGAGGCTGTTTAATTATTCTGCTCTTTCTGCCATTAGAGTGGCATCATCTGCATATCTGAGATTGTTGATATTTTTCCTGGCAATCCTGATTCTAGCTTGTGATTCATTCAGCCTGGCATTTCACATGACATACTCTGCATTTAAGTTAAATAAGCAGGGTGACCGTATACAGCTTTGATATACCACTTTCCTAATTTGCATCCAGTCTGTTTTTCCATGTTTGGTTCTAACCACTGCTTTTTGACCCACATAGAGGTTTCTCAGGAGACAGGTAAGGTGGGTTGGTCTTGTATCCCCATCTCTTTGAGAACTTTCCACAGTTTGTTGTGATCTACACAGTAAATATGCCAAAGCCTTTGACTGTTTTGGCCACAATAAACTGTGGGAAATTTCTGAAAGAGATGGGAATACCAGGCCACCTGACCTACTTCTTGAGAAACCTATATGCAGGTCAGGAAGCAACAGTTAGAACTGGACAGGGAACAACAGACTCTTTCTAAATAGGAAAAGGAGTGTGCCGAGGCTGTATATTGTCAACCTGCTTATTTAACTTATATGCAGAGTATATCATGAGAAATTCTGGGCTGGAGAAAGCATAGGCTGGAATCAAGATGGCCAGGAGAAATATCAATAACCTCAGATATGCAGATGACACCACCCTTATAGCAGAAAGTGAAGAGGAACTAAAGAGCCTCTTGATGGAAGTGAAACAGGAGAATGAAAAAGTTGGCTTAAAGCTCAACATTCAGAAAACAAAGACCATAGCATCTGGTCCCATTACTTCATGACAGATAGATGAGGAAACAGTGGAAATAATGGCTGACTTTATTTTTCTGGGCTCCAAAATCACTGCAGATGGTGATTGCAGCCATGAAATTAGAAGACGCTTACTCTTTGGAAGAAAAGTTATGACCAACCTAGATTAGCATATTAAAAAGCAGAGACATTACTTTGCCAACAAAAGTCCGCCTAGTCAAGACTATGGTTTTTCCAGTGGTCATGTATGGATGTGAGAGTTGGAGTATAAAGAAAGCTGAGCAACAAATCACTGATGCTTTTGAACTGTGGTGTTGGAGAAGACTCTTGCGAGTCCCTTGGACTGCAAGGGGATCCAACTAGTCCATCCTAAAGGAGATCAGTCCTGGGTGTTCATTGGAAGGACTGATGTTGAAGCTGCAACTCCAGTACTTTGGCCACCTAATACAAAGAGCTGACTCATTGGAAAAGATCCTGATGCTAGGAAATATTGAGGGCAGGAGGAGAAGGGGATGAGATGGCTGGATGGCATCACCGACTCAATGCACATGTGTTTAAGTGTACTCCAGAAGTTGGTGATGAACAGGGAGGCCTGGGGTGCTGTGGTTCATGGGTCACAAAGAGTTGGACACAACTGAGCGCCTGAACTGAACTGAACTGAACTTATCACAGTCAGTATATTTATTGTAGTCAATGAAGCAACCAAGAACCAAGAACACCAAGAGAAGCCCAAGGAAATCCCATCAAGTCAACATATATTCTGTTTCCAGAGATTCTAATTCTATTATGTTCTGGCTACAAATATCCCAACCCATCTACCCTCAAGAACTAGAACATCCAATCCAGCTTAAACTAGGATGTCGGGCAAGAAATCATAAATTGCTCATAAGTGACAGGCAGTGATTGTGAAAGAAGCCAATCTTACTAGATTCCTGCAGTATGTGTTCTAGTTACTGGGCACTGCACTCCATATTTCAAGAAATCAGTTCAGTACACATACTGCATCCAGGCAGACAATGTCTCAACCATAGATTTGTTTTGTAAAAAGCATGTGCCTTGGTTGAATCTTCAGTCACATATTCTGCTATTCCATTGTGCCAGGTGGTTTTAGGTAATGTTGCATAGGTTAAAACCAGAGGTTCTCATAGAAATTTGTCCATTGTCACACGACCATTTTTGTTAAAAAGATCTTTTAGACTGTCATGATGCCACATGTTATGAGTCTTTGATTTTGATTCTGGCAAAACCTATAAGCATGAAAGAGAAGTTAGTATTCACATAAGATTCAATTCCATTTAGATTAAATACTGCCCTCCCAGATGGAAAGGCCCAATGTAATTAGTTGGCATGAAGTGACTAAGTCTTACTGAAAGACAAGTCCACTTTGTCAGCTCAGCATTGGTCTCTGCCATGAAACTTTCAGAATTTCAAGCATCACTACAAAGTAGACCTGGATTTTTGAAAATAAACTCAAGCCATTGGGCCCATGTATATATTTCATCCCTCCTCCCACAGGATGTCTACTCCTGACTTTTTCCACACACACATGATAAAAAGCATAAGTTGGTTAATGTGCACTGGCTGATTCATCCTATTGGTTTTATAATGTGTCCTTTATTGTATATCAACTTTATTGGGATTGATTTTAGATTCAAAAATCTCAACTCCTATGAGTCTATCTGTGCACTCTTTCCTAGATGAAACCTCATCAATTGTCTAGATAACTTGTATATCTTGACCTCACTTTAGATCTTTTTCAGGATAAGTGACTAAGCAAGTAAACTTCTCCCAGTACTGATCACAGCAAGGAATTACCTTGTCACTTCCCTTTATTTCCCCCTCCTTTTGATTTGAATTGTGTCTCCCAAAGATGTGTTGACGTCCTAATCCCCGGTACAGAAATCCAGATTGCTGGCAGAAATATCAATAACCTCAACTATGCAGCTGACACCACCCTTATGGCAGAAAGTGAAGAGGAACTCAAGAGCCACTTGATGAAAGTGAAAGAAGAGAGTGAAAAAACTGGCTTAAAACTCAGCATTCAAAAAATGAAGATCATGGCATCTGGTCCCATCACTTCATGGCAAGTAGATGGGGAAAAAATGGAAACAGTGGCAGACTATCTTCTTGGGCTCCAAAATCACTGCAGATGGTGACCGCAGCCATGAAATTAAAAGACACTTGCTCCTTAGAAGAAAATCTATGACCAACCTATTAAAGCATATTAAAGCTTATTAAGATATCATATTAAAAATCAGAGATATTTCTTTACCAACCAAGGTCCGTCTAGTCAAAGCAATGGTTTTTCCAGTAGTCATGTATGGATGTGAGAGTTGGACCGTAAAGAAAGCTGAGCACTGAAGAATTGATGCTTTTGAACTGTCATGTTGGAGAAGACTCTTGAGAGTCCCTTGGACTGCAACAGGATCCAACCAGTCCATCCTAAAGGAAATCAGTCCTGAATATTCATTGGAAGGACTGATACTGAAGCCGAAGCTTCAATACTTTGACTATCTGATGGGAAGAACTGACTCACTGGAAAAGATGCTGATGCTCAGAAAAATTGAAATAAGGAGGAGAAGGGGACAATAGAAGATAAAATGGTTGAATGGCATCACTGACTCAGTGGACATGAGTTTAAGCAAGCTCCAGGTGTTGGTGATAGACAGGAAGGCCTGGCATGCTGCAGTCCATGGGGGTCTCAAAAAGTCGGACATGACAGAGTGATTGAACTAAACTGATTGATGAGAACTTACATGAAAGTTGGCAGGTGAAATCAAGTTAAGATGAGGTCATGATGATTTACGGTGGCCCCTGATCCAATGATAGGCATCTTTAAAACAGAAGGGAGATTTGGACACAGAGACACATGCAGGTAGAATGCAATGAAATAATCAAGGCAGAGATTAGAGTGATGCAGCTGTCAGATCTGGAACAGCAAGGATTTGTGACAACAAAGAGCTAGGAAGAAGCAGGAAGAAATTCTTACCTGGAGCCTTGGAGTCATGCTTCTAGTTTCAAGAACTATAAGAAGATACATTCTGTTTTGTTATACCACCCAATCTGTGACTTTATGATACCCATCATTATGACAGCCCAAGGGAACTGATAAACTCCTCATTGTATGCCCTGTGTTGGTTTTACATTTTCATCTTGCAACAAATTCTGAAGCCAGCCCATCTGTGAACTATGCTTTTGTTAGCCATGTGACAAGAGTTGGGAGCTGTGGAAGACACACAAGAAAAATGGAGGCCAGACTACCTGCCAGTGCAATATTCTTATGTCCCTCAGCTCTATTTGGACCAGTTCCAGGATGTATCATTTCCATTACATAACAGATTACTTCTGCAGCCACCTGATTTTATGATTCAGTTACCTGACAATATGAGGATGATGTTGGGTTGCTCTGATGCATCATTACTCGTCATTTTTGGTCAGGTATTCATCCAGGTAATAGGAACTATTTTTCATACAAAGAGTAGTACTCTGATGCTGAAGACTTGGCTTTGCTATAAAACATGAGCATCTGTGCTGGGATACTCCAATTAGGGCTTTCTAGAAACCACGCGTGGCTTCTTCACCTCATACAGGGACATTTAGATTCATAGTGTTCATTGAGTCAGATCCTCAAACTGTAGGACCCCTTGCACAATAGACTGGACCTATTTACAAAGCCTTCTCTTTACCCATTATTTTACTAATAAGATTAGGTTTTATTCTTTAAAGTCAGGAACTCTCTCTTTTTCTTGAACTACATGCTTCTATGTAGTAAATAAAAGTAAATAAAGTAAATAAAAACTTTATTCCTTAGGCTGACTGTGTTTTCAAGGTTACATTTCTTTCTTTTATTTTAGAAATTCTATAAGCATACTGTTGTGTGAGTTTAATCAAGTCAAGGACATCACTGCAGATTTCTCTCTCTCTCTTACCGTTAGTTTGATAAAAAGTGCCCCAAAATGCTGCTGAGAGGGAGGACATTGAGTTGGTTCTGGTCTCTTTTAGCCTTCAGTTCTGACCCAGTGTTTCCAATACAGACTTTTCTTGAACTTGGTGGTGTGTACAGGGTATGAATGTTATTTATAAAGTAGTAGCTTGATTCACCCTACAGATATTATTTTTGAATAAATTGCCATGTAGGGCAAGATTTGAGTATTTTTGCATTTCTGGACATAAAACTATGAAACTCCATTATTGCCCTCCCCCCGCAGAACCCAATCTTCATGGCACATACACACTTGACTGCTCAGTGTGGAATTATGCCAATATATGCATATATGGACTAAAGTTTCCACCATCACTTCATAGTTTTACAGGGAATATGCTCAAGAAATGAATACATTTAATATACTGCAAATTTGAAGCTATCAGAAAAAAAAAAAAACTTTTGCTTCTGAGAAATGATATTTAAAAAAATATAAAATTTGGCTCAAATCTATTCCTGTGTACCACAGGAAAAAGAGAAAACAAATGTGTCTGTTTATTAATAAGAATCCTTTGTTTGCTTTAAGAGTATGTGGGCAGCAGTTGGGCAAGTTGTGATGTTTCCGAAGTTTAAAAATAATGATGAAATAATTTCATGATATAAGTTTTTTTTTTTACAAAAGATTGATTCCTAAAAATTAGTGATAAATTATAATTGATTATATAATTTCTTTCTGAATATTTTTGAATAATTTTCTATGTAATTGTTTGGATACATTTTAAAGTTCTGGTTTGAAGTCACTTTCTTGAATCTCATTTTCGTCTCTTTTTCTCTTTATTGTGGTGAAAGGAATAAAATGAGGTACTCCTTTTCCTGCATTCTTCTCTCTCTCTCTCTGACTCTTTCTTTCTCTTTCTCCCCTCTTTCTTTCCCTCTTTTTCTCCCCTCTTCCTTTCCTCCTTTTCTTCCCTCTTCCTTTCCCTCCTTTTCTCCCCCTCTCTCTCTCCTTTCCTCCTTTTCTTTCTTTCATTCTTTTGAAACACTCACTTATTGATTATCTTATTTGTGCTATTCAAAGAATACTCAAGGCCTTCTCAACCCAGTTGAATGCCTTTTCATTGCTATATATATATATATATATATATATATATACAGACACACACACACACACACACACACACACACACACACACTACACACACACATATATATATATTAGTTTGTCTTTATCCTAAAGATGTATAAAGATCTTGGGTGGGCCTAAGGTAGCCAGTTTTGCTTTTTAAAAGGTGAAACATTAGAGAGACACTCTCCTGCTGACCTTGACTATATAGCCTCTGTGAGTTTTATAGTTGCAAGGAGATAAATTCTTCCAGTAAGCTTGGGAAAAGACCCTGAGCCTCAGATGAGACTTTGATCCAGGCTAACACTTGATGCAGCTTTATGAGAAACAAAGTAGACCCTCTGCTAAGCCTCAAACTACAGACTGTACAAAATGAAAAGCTATTGTTTTAAGTCACTAAGTTTGTGATACTTGTTACACAGCAATAGAAAATGAACATACCAAGCCAGGATAAGAAAGAGAACAACCCACGGATGATTTGACTCTCTTTGCTCATGTTTCTAACTAAATTGATTTCCATTTTAAAAGTAATTATCAAAGTATTAATAATAATAATAATTATTATTATATATGAATGCTTTGGCTGTTTATATGTATTAACTCATGCAATTATTATTAAAAACTCTATGAGGTAAACATTACAGTCTGAATTCACAGACAGTAAAGGGAGTCTTAGGGAAACAAGCTCTCTTATGAAAGATGGAAGAAGTCATGTGTAAAGTGCTGACTGGGAGGGATATAGAAAATCCCTCTGGTAGATAGACCCTCTCAATGTGGTTTCCAAGTCCACACCCTTTCCACCTCAGTACACTGCATTGCATTATTTATAAGAAATTATATACAAGGTAGCCTCTTCTGTACTAGCTTGTTAAGATCAATAAGGTATGAGCCTATAATGAAGAGCTTTAAAATCTAGTGAGGAAAATAGATATGAATTACATAACATCTCCCAATATCTAATGAAGCACTTGCACACTGGGATTATATTCTGGAAGGATTAGAAGATGCTTAGAGAAGCCATGGCAACTGAGCTAAGCCTTAAACACTCTAAATAATGTTTCTGGTAGAAAAATTGGGGCAGCAATTACTCGGATGAAGAAATAAACTGTTGGTTTGGAATTGTGAGTGTCCAGAGCATGTTCACAGAATGCTGAGTAGATAGGAGCACAGAGGTGTCAAAGGTACAACTAGTTTTATATACTAAATGTATGCTTCCTGCATTGTTTACATGTTTTCTCTGTTCATCTCTGTTTCTTTTTCTTTCTCAATCACTGCAGTCCCCAATCTAACTGGTTTTTGCATAGCAAACTGCAAATTTTGAATCAGTGTTAGTACTACATTTTGGAAAATATCTCAGTCAAAACATCATTTTAAGATCCAGTTACACACACACAAACACACACACATGCACACACAGATATACACTCCTTGCCTATGTTTGTAGCTTATTCTCAGATTTATGGTTGAGGCTCAGCAAATGTAGTATGTACGCTATTGATTTTTCTTTTGTCCTTGATATCTAAAAATATTTTTTTTTTCAAATTATGTCCTTGATTCCTAGTGCTGCTTGTTAAAATCCTAGGTACTAAGGACAAAGAAATAAACCAGTTGGCAAGAACACAGATATTTTAGTGGGTGGGGGAAAGCTGGGAAAATATGCCAGAAAAAAATAAATTAAAATATGTCAGAGAACAGTAAATCTTAGAGAATGAAATTAAATACTACATGGGAAGTGACAGAGGAAACTATATTAGAACAAGTGGTCAGAGAAGGGCTTTCTAAGAAGATAACACTTGAGCATGTATAAGTTCTTTGATCCATCAAATACATAGTTTAGAATGAGTTCTTCATGACTTGGAAGACCTTTTGTTTAATTAAGTATAGCTCACAACAGAAGGAAAATATCATAGAAAAACTCAGTTTCTGTATAACGAAAATGGTGGTGCAGAGGTTAAAGCATCTGCCTGCAATGTGGGAGACCTAGGTTCGATCTCTGGGTCAGGAAGATCCCCTGGAGAAGGAAATGGCAATCCACTCCAGTATTCTTGTCTAGAGAATCCCATGGATGGAGGAGCTTGGTGGGCTACAGTCCACGGGTTGCAAAGAGTCAGATATGACTGAATGGCTTCAATCAATCAATCAATACTAAGAAAAAATAAATATGAAAGGCTATAGAAGTCACAATTATCCATATTATAAAAGAAAATCTGCCAAAATTTCATGATCATGGACAATTTTAATAAGCAGCACACATTTATCAAACTAATTTCCCTTATATATTAGTATTACAATAACAAATAAATTAGATAAACTGAAATGAAATGAAAGGCACCTATCAAATTTTCCAAAATCATCTTTTGGAGATTCTCATAATTCAAGCATATCATATAGAGGAGGTGTCTGTTTTGCACACACTTTAATTTCACAAACTCAGTCATGTATCCTCTTTATGTTTTTTTTTTTTCTTTATCCTTAGAGGGAGAGAAAAAATGAAAGAATAAAAGCCCAGCACAAAACAGTTAATCACTTCATTTGTGGGAAAAGTCAAAATAATGTGCATTTTGTGGCAACTGAGAAAATGCAGGATAGGTTATTTTTGTGCTCATTGGAGAAATATAAAATCTTCAAAAAAAATTTTCCACTTATCATTTCTTGTATTCTATTTGGTGTATTAAATTCATATATAATAAACTTGAAAACAAGTCACTTTACGTGAAACTAATTATATTCAGTGATGACCCAGAGGACAGATTCATCCTGACCGACCGAGTATTTCAACAGCATTTGCTTATACATAGCTTGCTGCACAGAGCACAATGCCTCAGCTGGAATCACAGCTAGGGAACTACTCTTCTTAACTTACTGGCAGTTATTTTTGTTGTTGCCGTTAATTTACTTCTTTATGAAATACTTATTAAAGATACTTCCCAGATTTTCATGGGTTAAGGAAGCATCTATTTTGAAATTATAATTTATATACACATAGAATAATAACTGATTTCACAGTTCATTAATTCAGTTGATGAACAACAATAAAAGGGAAGTATGGCAAATATAACCAGGGGATAAGGTGAGAGAGAAAGTGTATAATTTTACTCAATCACTGTTCAAAACAAATACATGATCAAATGTACTTTATATAAAATTCTAAATTCACTACAGAAAATAATTAACTTAATTAAGGTAAAGTTGTAAAACCGTACTTAATGTATGAAATAGGAGAGGTAACTCTTTTGGAAAGATGCAGTTCTGACATAATTTCCCTGCTATAGGGAATAAAGTCTACTTTCTTAGAGTGAATTACATAAAATGCCCAGTTTTCTTTCTGTGTTAATTTGTGTTTGATAGTTGCAGAAAATATAGATATTGTGTGAACTATATGTAATATTTCGTACTTACAGTAGTACTATTTTATGTTAATACTAAATGCTCATTTCTCTATTTTCTCAATGAAAATGGGCAGATTTTTAAAATATATTAATAGATCATATTAATGGGAGGATATGGCATATTTTTCAAAACTCTGTTTCCAGTGAAAATCCTGTCTGTGAAATATATATATATATATCAAAATGTGTGTACATGTATGTCACATGAGTGTCTATATAGTATATCACAGTGACAATAGAAGAAAAATGTTAATTTTTGTATTTTATTATTTAACCATCATAAAATCTTCACTTGTTTAAATAATTTCAATGGTATAGATGGGCTTATACATATACATTATTTAATAAATGTCATACCTTTTCTATGTTGATGTTATAAAAATGCTAATTTTGTATGTAGGTATGTAAATAAAATTCCTACTCTGATGGAGAGATGAAAGGAAAGGAGTATATATATTTTTTTTCATCATGGGAAGAAAAGTCAGTAAATTACTTTTTAAAAGACGGGATAAAATAGCCATCCATAAGCTAGTCCAGTAAATGATTATATTAACATTGCAATTAGAAATGCTATCTCATAATCAGATCTTTTTATTTTTCTAAATAAATCTTTAAAAGGATAAAATAAGTTTATTTTGAAGATTAAGGGTATTCAAATCTGAACTCATATGGTGCACAAATAAGGATTAAAAATGGAGGTTCTGCAGCATGAAGGCTTTAGAATTAATATAACATGACTGAGATAGTGCCAGAGCTGATGAGTCACTGCCCACTCTGAATAAATACTTGAAGCAGCTACAGAGAAACTGCCAAGGTCAAAGCTCAGTGTTATTTCAGATAGATGTTATTCTCTATACAGCAGTCACTCTCTCCTGCTTCCAGCTTTCCAAAGAGAGCTGATACACTGCAGGCACTCAGGATGAATCTGCCAGATTTAATAATAATCAAGAATGCTCTTAAATAAATGTCTACAGAAAGAGAAGCAATTGGAAAGCTTAAAAGTAAAGACTATTTGAACTGTGCTTCATCTCAGAAGGCACACCCTTTTTGACTCATTTCAGGACAAAGGTACTAAAGAATAGTGATAAAATTCATGGAGATTTGCTCATTACATCTAAAAGCATCAATACTTGTGTCAATTGCTTGGCTCATTCTAATAACCACACAGCAAACAGTCTAGGGGCAATGCAAAGATGGTGAGGAACAAGTCACTTTGAATCAATATGCATTGGTGAAGATTTGTTTTCATTTCAATGCAACTGTAAAGGTAGTTCATCCTTCTAAAATTTAGAGTATATTTAGCAAATCTGTGATGTTGAAGAAAAGATAGGAGACAAGTATATTCTGTGCACTGTTGAAGTGTTTCATAGTATCAGTGTTTTAGTAATCTTTTTCTTTGCTATTATTGTGTTTTTGTTTTTGTTTTTGTTTTTCCTTTGGGGATTGTAGATGTATTCCTAACTTTGACTGTCACTTAATCTATTACATAAAGTGTTACCAAATGGAAACTGTGACATCTTGTGCATATTTTGTCTCTCAATACAGTTTTGATATCGCAATAGAATACACAGAGTTTTTGAAACTTCTAAACAGTGAAAGTTAATTAGGAAATTCCCAAAGCTTAATCAAGAATGTCAGCACCTTACCAACTTTCACTATCCTGACAGCCACCACTTCTCAGAGCAATTTTTATTCAACATTATTACTTACTTAATAAAGTATCCCCTAGAGATGCAGATGTTTTATATACGAGTATTATTAATCACATTAACCATATTTAGCTATAAGATATTCTGAAATAATGGGCATGTTCTGGTTACTATTTATGTGCAACAAGTTTCCCAAAATTCTATATTGACTGGATGGAAGTTGACCACAAGAATTAGTCATGATTTTGGGTGAGGTGGCTCACTTCTGGAAGCCAGTTTCAAGGTAGGCAATCAGTTGAGAAGTATCAACTTCCAACTAACAAGCCCTAGAAGCTGTGAGACTGCTTCCTATCTGAAAGATATTGAGCTGGATCTGGATCTTGCCCAAGAGCATCTTATTTCACTTCTTTACTTTTATTTTTCAAAATCCTTCTACTTGTCTCCAGTCTTAGTGCCACCATTGTGATAAAGGCTAAAGTCATCTCTTGTCTGGGTTATTGCCATGGCTCGTTATTGTTTCTGCCTAGCTACACCACACAGAGAGTTAATGTTACCAATAACAAATCTCTTCTTATCAGATAACTTCTTTCTTAATACATTTTGGTGTTTTCTCATTGCTCAATGTAAAATAAACACTCTAAGAATTGTTTACAAAGCCAATCATGACTTTGCTATTTCACTACCTTTATATACTTATACTTTCCCACAATTTTCCTTTATTCTTTGTCTCCAAATTGAAAAGCTTTTTTTTTTTTTCTTTTCAGACGTGTTATTGTTTCATTCTAAAACATTCTCTAACTTCACTTTTTTTCTGTTCCCATTGGCCTAGCAAATGCTGATCAATTTTTCAAAATCCACTAAAACAAGGCTTGTTAAGCTGTGCTTAACAACTAATAACATTTTGTCTACAGCCAGACCATCAGTCAAATGTTGAGCCTTACAGGATTAAAGATAGAAGTGTGGAAAACTTCCTGAAAATTGATATTGATATATTAACTCATATTGGTTTTAATACCCATACCAGATACTATGCCTGACTGTAAGCAGATTTTCAATAAGTATTTGTGAATAAGAAAGTAAGCCAGATAATATTAATAATACACTTCCATTTATATCTGTTCATTTTTTCCCAAATAGTACCATGAAAGATTGTCAAATGCTTGGAAAAAAATTCAGATACATTTTATCTACAACAATTTTTCTCAACCATGTGAAATTTTGCCCACCAGGAAAAAGGAAGTTCGTTACAACCCTACGAAGTTGAAAGGGATGTAAAGATCTTTCTACAAAAAAATATCAGACTCAAGGTAATGATAATTCCAAGACTGAGGAGTTTTGATCTGTGACATTTTTGAAGTTAGCTGTGGTAGTTGTGTACACATAAAGAATAAAAGAACAAAGAAAGGAAGGAAGGAAAGCTATAAAAAAGAGCAGAAGGATGCAAGAAGGAAGAGAGAGAGAAAAGAAAAGATAAAGGAAGGAAAGAAGAAAAGAAGAAAGGAGGAAAGAGGAAATAAGGTATACTTGTTGAGACTTGATCTTTGCTGTTCTTTGTGCTTTTATTCTGTGTCTTAACAATGACCTCTTCCCTTTTTGTCTTTCTAAGTTCTCCCAGGCATCTACTTGACAAAATCTAAAGCGGTGTCTGTCTTTTCCTATGTATTAATCATCTGGCCAGCTCTTAGGACTGAGTTACTTTCAGCATAGTTCCTCTGAGATCATCGATAGTTCAGTGATATCAATGCAGGTCTTAGTGAATCTCAGAAAATAATTTGTCTGGCTCAGAACATCCAAAGTTACTTAGAGTACCAAGGTTTCACCTTTTATTTGTTAAAGTATTTGGACTTGGGTTATCCTCTATCAAAGATGATTCTGCCTTCTCTTGTATGTTAGTCATTAAATTTGAAAAGGAAGTTGAAGGTGATATATTTCTCATTAATTCCTACATTTGATGGAAATTTCCAAGCCAATACCTTTTTCCATGAAAGTTCTTCAGATTTTATAGCTCTTCCTCTCTCTTGAATATTTTAAAAGGCATCCCCTCACTATAAGATCTTCCATAGCCATACATAAACATTTCTCAACTCCTGTTTTTTGCACCATATTCTATTCCATTTTTATCTCTCAAATCACCAAATGCAGTATATTGCAAAAATATTTAATGGTGTTCCTAGAACCAGTGAATCAGAGCATAAAGGAAATTAACCTATATATATTTTATATATAGATTTGTTAATACTTAATTTTGTACCTTGACATTTCCAACTTAGGTCCTTTTAAAAGAATACAAAACACAATACTGAATTTAACTATATTATTATTCTTTTTTAACATTTTATTTTATTTTTAAAATTTATTTTATTGAAGGATAGTTAATTGACAATATTGTGTTAATTTCTACTGTACAGCAAAGTGACTCAGTTATACATATATACATTGTTTTTCATATCCTTTTTCATTATGGTTTATCACACTTATTTGGTAAGCGGCTTGAATATCCATATTTTATTAATGTATAATACTTCATAAAGATTTATTTCTGCTTCTTACATATATCATTCTCTTTTCATTTTAAACTTTTTTATTCTCTTTAAATTTTACTTTCCTCTTTAGATGCCATCTCTTGAGATTACATATAACTTTTTTCCACAGAAAGGCACACTGAACATTTGTTTATTATATAAATCTCACTTTTTAATCTTTATTATAACATAGATATTCCATGTATTTTCATCTTGGAATGCTTTTGAACATTTATATTTTAACTAAGTTTGCCAGTTCTACTTTCAGAAATATTTTGTGCTATCATTCTGTGGATATTACCAGGTACCCTATAGAACAGATGCTAAAAGGCCTTCCAGGGACATTATTCCTGTAAAATATCTCTTTTATCCCAATATTCAGAATGCACATAGAAGGGACAAGTAAAGAAATCAAAATGTTAGCATCTTTAACTCAGAAGCTTACAACTTAGCATCACACTGCAGTTAGTACTAACCCAGAATGACTTACAGGATCTGTTAGAATGGAAAGACTTAATGGTCAGTGTGGAGCCAGTCTTGCCTGCAAAAGTATGACTGCAAAAGTAGAATGATAGGATCACTTTGCTTTGAAGAAGGAAGTGGTGGGAGGTCAAGACCAATGAGAAACAATGATACACCCAGTGACAAGAATACCTGGAGCTCCATTCAAATAAGTGACAGCTACAAAAAAGAAAAAGAAAAATATGATCCTAAGACTTAGGATAACAGTACAGCAATAGGTACAATGTTCAAGGTAATGTTTGACATGATTGCACAGGATACAAGAGAAGACAATGTAAAACTGACAACAGTAGAACCACAGCAGTGGCTTATAAATGTTTTAATAAGGATTGGAAGCCCTTACTGGAATTATGGAGGCCATGTTTAGAAAAGTAAACTCATTACCAGAAGTCTAAGAAAGGATTATTTTTAATTTGAAATCATTTATATAACTGCAAATAATCAAGAAATTATGTTAAATAATTTTATAAAAGGAAGCAAAATCAAGCTGACCAGTATGGTGCATTGCCAGTGTGGTGACGATTATTTTAACCACAGCAGGCAGATATTGAGAATCTGCAAAAGAAATCGGAACACCAAATTAATGGATGAATAATTTACCATCAGATAAATCCCATAGACGGAAGAGCCTGGTAGGCTGCAGTCCATGGGGTAGAGAAGAGTCGGACACGACTGAGTGACTTCACTTTCACTTTTCACTTTCATGCACTGGAGAAAGAAATGGCAACCCACTCCAATGTTCTTGCCTGGAGAGTCCTAGGGACGTCGGAGCCTTGTGGGCTGCCGTCTATGGGGTCACAGAGTCGGACACGACTTAGCAGCAGCAGTGAAATGGGAAATAACATTACAGAGATAAATAAAACTTGGTTACAAGGAATTTTCATTAAACAAAAGAAAACCATAATGGTTTCCTCCACGCTATTTTGAAAATGTAAGCCCTACATAAGTTTAGAGAATGAACAATTGTTGAAGAAAAATATTCTTACTAATTTGAAATGATATGAAGTTTGAGCTTTTAAAAGTTAACCTCTGCTAGATGTCATTCCATATCACTCTTTTATACTCAGGTCAAATCTGATATTTATCATTAATAGATATATTCATTCACTGAAACATTTTGAGCTGATTACATTGACTCAATTTAAAAAGGTTTCTAAAAAAGTCAAGGAATTTTATCACTGTTATCATGACTGATTTGAATAGAATTAAATTTAAATCCTACCTTCCAAAACAACCTAGATAATTTGGATATAGATCTAATCATTATTCTATGAAAGAGACAATACCTTGGTTTATTCTATACATCAGTGAAAAAAAAGGGAAATTTAAACTGAAAGTTAAAAATTGGCCCCAAGTCCTAAGATCCCTAAATAAGATGTACTTTAGATAAGTGATGGTGGTGTATGCTCAGTTTTATAGTCATACCCAACTTTCTGACCCCATGGACAGTAACCCACCAGGTTTCTCTGTCTATGGGATTCTCCAGGCAAGAATACTACTAGAGTGGGTTGTCATATCCTCCTCCAGGGGATCTTCCTGACCCAAGATTTGAACTTGCATCTCCTGTGGCTCCTGCCTTTGCAAGTTAATTCTTTAACACCAAGCCACTTGGGAAGCCCCGATAATAGATAGATAAATTAGTGTGTTTATGGAAAAGGAATGCAAGATTCTAGGAGGAGATTTTATAGGGCTTAGTCATACTTTTGCAATATTTGACTAATAATTTAGTGAAGCATTTACCTCTGTGAACTATTGGAGCATGTGCCCAACTCTGTCTCAGTATATTATCGAAGTCAGAATCTCCATTATTAAGCATTTATTTACAATGAATCCTGAAAGTTCAATATCCAAAAATCTTCCTCTTAAAACATAAGTATAAATGAAAAAGGAAAATTGTTAAAACATCAAAAACCATTAGATATATTGGAGAATAGCCAGGGAGTTGAAGAAGGAGGAGCACATATACTAGGAATGTTCTTAGAGAAAAAAATCAGGGGTAGGGGCAGGAGGGGTGGGGTGGGGAGCAAAATGTAACCAGGCAAATTTATCTGCTTAAATATTTTATCAAAGTTTCATTTTTAGAAGACATTCTTGGCCATTAGAAAAAAAAAAAGTATGTACGTGTAAGTGAGCATGTACTTATGTCTGGCCCTAAGAAAGGGTCAAAACTGTGTGTTGAGGGAAAGCACAGGATGGGAGGCTTTGAATAAACTTTCTTTCCTGTAATACTTAGGGAAGTACTCTTCCTAAGATTTTTTAATGTGTTTTTAAATATAACTGTCCTGTTCACCAAAAAAAAAAAAAAAAAAGATGTGCTACATTTTTTAAAGTAGTGGCAAACACTAGAGGAAAGTTAGTTAGAATAACTCTCCAAATTACTACTCTGAACACCTAGATGTTAAAGTATTCTTTATAAATATATAAGAAAGCACAACAAGCTTTCAAAGGTGGCTGCTAGCTCAGACTTGCCATGTTCTATCTGTCAATAGAACTTTATTTTGCCCTTGAGCCATCTCTTTCATTTATATGATAAGGAATAGGAGATGAATTAATGCACTAAATGAATCAGAAAAGATATAATTTCACTCTGAAAGATTTTGTGTTCTTGTCTCCTAACTTATTCAGATACCTGTGATGTATATATTACACCCATTGCTTCGCAAAATGTGTAATGCATCTCAAGGAGCTGGTTCCACTTTCCTGATATATTTTCTGAATTCTTCTTTTTCTATCTCACTACCTGCTTCTGTTCTATGTTAAAATTCACCCTCAACATGAGGAAATATCTGGTCAATCCCTAGAAGAGCCAGATTTCCACCTGCAATCCACCTGTCACTTTTGCTCTCAATTCTAGTTGGAATCTGGGATTCAAGCTTTTAAAAATGGATTCTAGGCAACAGGAATGATTTAACTTCTATATGAGGTCTTATTACTGTTTCTTGTTCCCAGGGGTCAGTTTACCAGTCTGACACATCAAGATAATATAGTATAATTCTATTTGCATTACTTAAGACAGCACAGGTTGCAAGTGAAAGAAAATGAACTCAGCCTAGTTTAATCAAGATTATACTGACAGTGTACAACCCTCAATTATTTAAATTAATATGTATATGAACATATATATATATATATATATATATACACTTATATTTGTATGTAAAAACATACAGCAGGGTTATAGCTTGATTTCAAAAGAATTGCAAAGGTAATCTTCAAATCTCATTCTCTATTTTATACTTCTTTTTGGATATTGGTTCATCACTGCAGATTATTGGCTAACTGCAGATTATTTACTTTATCAGGCAGAAACCAGAGTCAACAACTAGAGTGTAATCCTAAATCTAAAATTCCAAAAAATAATTGTTTCTTTGCCTCAATGTATTGGAGCTTCAGCCCCAGCATCTGTCCTTCCAGTGAATATTCAGGGCTTATTTCCTTTAAGATTGACTGGTTTGAACTCCTTGCTGTCCAAGGGATTCTCAAGAGTCTTCTCCAACAGCACAATTCAAAAACATCAGTTGTTTGGTGCTCAGCTTTCTTTATAGTCCAGCTCTTACATCCGTACATGACTACCGGAATAACTAAAGCTTTGACTATAAGGACCTTTGTTGGCAAAGTTATTTGTCTTTACTTTTTAAATTTTTAATTAATTAATTTATCTGAATTGGAGGATAATTGCTTTACAGTAATTTGATGAGTTTTGCCATACATCAACGTGAATCAGCCACAAGTATACATTTATTCCCCCAATCCTGAATCTCTCTCCCACCTCCTTCCCCACTATATCCCTTTGGGTTGCCCAAGAGCACCATGCTTCTTAATACACTGTCTAGATTTGTCATTGCTTTTCTTCCAAGGAGCAAGTATATTTTAATTTCATGCTTGCAGTCACCACCCACGGTGATCTTGGAGCCCAAGAAAATAAAATTTGTCGTATCTTTCACTTTTACTAACCCTTCTGTGTCTGTCTTTCAATATCTTTACATTTAAATATTACATGTATGCATACTTCCCAGGTGGTGCTTGTGGTAAAGAATCTACCTGCCAATGCAGGAGACATAAAGGATACAGGTTTGATCCCTGGGTCAGGAAGGTCCCCTGGAGGAGGGCAAGGCAACTCATTCCAGTATTCTTGCCTGGAGAATCCTCATGGACAGAGGGGCTTGATGAGCTTACAGTCCATAGAGTCGCAAGAAGTGGAACACAACTAAAGCAACTTAGCATGCAGCATATGTATAGAACAGATCAAATATTGCTTGTGTTCTTCAAATTTTAACTAAGAAAATGAAATCATTCAACAAATTTAAAGCAAAGAGAACTTAATAAAGAAAATGGGTTGTACTGGCAATGGAAAAACTGAGTAAGAAAATGAAGACAAATGTATGTCGCAGATATAGTCAACAGCAAGGAAACACTTGTGCTTTTTGTCTAGAGGTACAGAGAAAAGTGGCCGTGCTATCTGCGTTCAGGGGTAAAAAGGTTTAATCTAAAAAGCTGGATTCAGGCAGTCCTCTTTAGTGGAAGTTAGAACTCCAGAGAGATACAGGCATTGATGGAGTTAACACTGGCAGAATGACAAAATTTCAGGCAATTGGGAAGAAATAGTTTGCCTTCTTTTCTCTCATTGCTTTCTCCCTCCATGGTCTTCCACTGGCCAGAACTAGAGGTCTGCTCTCTTGAGAACTCGGGAAATGAACCCATTGAAGGTCAAGAACCTTATGCTACAAGCAGAGAAAGCAAATAGTGAAGGATTGATCTTAAGGGAATGTATTTCTGTTTTGCATTTCAGAATGAATTTGTAATAAAATTGCTTTACTACCTTTCTTCTTTTTCTATTTTTCCTATTTAGCTTGTTATACTGTGAGATTACTGTAACATCATCCAAAGCATACTAAATACTGTCTATTTCTGACTTCCAAGAAAATAAAATGTTGTTTATATATGTAAAATGTTAAATAAGTCTACTTATATACATTTATTTCACATTTGTTCCAGTTGTATTTATTTTTTCCATTTATGAGTCATAATATTATTTCAGGAAAAACATTTGTCCTTGATATGCTTAAGGTTCTAGAAGTTCACAATGGGGGCAATCAAAAATGAACAGACTGAGTGTGTACAAGACATAAAGATATGTACTTGAAGGTGACATACAAAGAAATGAGTACTGAAAACATGACAATCCTTGAGGATAGGAGAAGAATCCAAACAGCAACGCTGTTCTACTTGATGTTTGTTTTCTCTGCCTGAGGCTTAATAATTTTCCTGCTGATGTGTTCAGTGAAAAAGACAATAATAATTCTTTCAAGATTCTTTCATTTATAATATAGAATGTTTGCTTACCAGTTATTCCCTATCTAAATTGTTCTGATATGAGAAATACATGTCATAGTAACTGTTTCCCTTTAAACATGGGTTCAGTTTAATACTCTGTCCTCGTTTCCAGCAAAATACTTCTTATTAACCTTGCTTGCATAAAGAGAGAAGGCTGTGTTTCTTTTCTTTGTTTTAAATTTTTGTGAGTGCTTACCTCATGGAGGATAAATGGCCAGCAATAATGAAATATTTTTTTCTCTTTCAAACTTTGAACAGTGCAAATATTGTGTCTGAATTGAGAAAGAAAAAAATGTAGCTTTTTGCCTCTTCAGTTTCCCACTGCCTTCCAGTAGTTTTTTTAATACACTATTATTTTTTAGTGATTTTCTTTTCATTAAAAATTTTCTTTTGCTCTTTATTTTATTATTATTATTTTTACTTTACAATACTGTATTGGTTTTGCCATACATTGATATGAATCCACCATGGGTGTACATGAGTTCCCAACCCTGAACCCCCTTCCCAGCACCCTCCCCATATCATCTCTCTGGTTCATCCCAGTGCACCAGCCCCAAGCATCCTGTATCCTGTATCAAACCTAGACTGGTGATTCATTTCTTACATGGTAGTATGTATGTTTCAATGTCATTCTCCAAAATCATCCCACCTTCTCTCTCTCTCCCACAGAATCCAAAAGTCTGTTCTATACATCTATGTCTCTTTGCTGTCTCACATACAGGGTTATTATTACCATCTTTCTACATGCCATATATATGTATTAGTATACTGTATTGGTGTTTTTCTTTCTGGCTTACTTCACTCTGTATAATCAGCTCCAGTTTCATCCACCTCATTAGAACTTTAGAAGTAGAACTCACTCTTTCTTCTAACCTACCCCTTCCTCTCATATTATTCCGTATCTCTTTACCATGTTTTATTCCTTCACAGTATCTAATGTCATTTACTTTATCTTATTTGTCTATCTGTTTCTACTGTGTTTCTATCCTGCCCCAGTGAACTGTTTGCTCCTTGAAATTAAAGGATTTTCTTGCCTGTCATTCTATTTTCCCATCTCCCAGGCCTAGAACAATACAACACATTCTACATTCTCTTTAAATATTCACTGGCTGATTGACAAGGAGCAAATTAACATGCATATCATAAGAGCTCCATATATAGCAAGGGTAAGTATTAATCTATTGTTTAATATTCTAGTAGTTCAAGAGATTCATAAAAATAAGGACTCGGTTTGAATTAATTGCATAATGTACCAGGAATGAGCAATGACTAACATATCATGAGTATTCATCAGGTGGTTACTGAGTGAGAGACTGCATGAATGAGTAATAATCGACTAAGCCTCTGCCAAACATTCACTGATTCATTGATTGATTCATTCCACAAATATTTGAGTGCCAGCATCTGTCTAGACACAAAGCTACACCAATTAATAAAACAAATTATCTGCTCTCATGTATCTTACAAATAGATTTTAGAAAAGAGCAACAGCTAGAAGGTTTATTAATAATATTATAACTGTCTTATGAACTGATGACAAAATAATAGTCATTAATGTGTTTTTTCCCTTTCTGTGTATGTGTTTCTGATTGATATGTTTTCTTTTTTTAATTTATTTATTTTTAATTGAAAAATAATTGTTTTACAGAATTTGGTTGCTTTCTGTCAGACTTCAATATGAATCAGCCATAGGTATACATATCTCCTCTCTTTTGAACCTCCCTCCCATCTCCCTAACCATTCCACTCCTCTAGATTAATACAGAGCCTCTGTTTGAGTTTCCTGAGACATACAACAAATTCCCATTGGCTATTTTATGTATGGTAATGTAAGTTTCCGTGTTACTCTTTCCATATATCTCACCCTCTCCTCCCCTCTCCCCATGCCCATAAGACTTAAGACTCTATATCTGTTTCTCCATTGCTGCCCCGCAGATAAATTCTTCAGTACCACATTTTTTTAATCTCTATTGGAAGGTATGCATATTCATTTGAAATTTGCTCAGAAGATCCTTAATTTGAGGCAAAAGATTTTACCAGCCCTATCAGCAGGAGATATTATTCTCTGGGTAAATGTTTTCTTGGGTAGAACACTGCTAAAGTCAGTTACAGCATTGCTTTATCAAACTGTGGGCCATGAGCCATTTAGCAAGTAATAACATCCACTTGATTTTGATTTATCATTGATCATTTATTTAGAAATAAAATACTAGAATAAAACACAGACTGTAGTAGAATAAAACAGGAAAAATGGAAAATTCAGAATGCAGACACTTGCATATTTACTTGCAAAATGTTAGTATTACCCAATACATGTATTTAAGTGTGTTTGTGTATCTTTGAATTTTTGTACTATCTCATTAGGTTAGACAGTTTTTGTTATAGGCTTAAATAAAAAAAAAAAAAGAAAGAAAAAGACTGGAGCCATTAGCTGCTAGAGAAACAAAAATAGAGTTCAAACTCTAGATAAAGCTTGGGCAGCTTAACAAAGTTAGGATTAGTAGCCTTGAAGGTGGGAGTGGCTTAAGTGAATCTCTCATCCACACAGGAAAAAAATCCAAATGTAAGAAAATGAAGGATTGGTGGCTAGTCTTATGAGAGGGCAAAACAAGGAGATGCTTGAATATGGCACGTGTATGGGCAAGTGCATGAACAAGCTGGTGGTGAACTGAGGTATGGTAAGATGGAGATGTCCAATGGGACTTGCTGATTTGCAAAGGAGAATAAAAAGATAAGTGATTACTTTATGTGATAGGGTTTATGAGGGGTGTTCACATCTTGAACCAGTCCTGCTGAATTGCAGTTTCAAATACATAAAATAGAGGATAAATTATAGAATAAAGTGAAGCAAAAGTTTCCTGTACTATGAAACGGGGCTGATAAAGCGCTGAGAGTCCAAGAAAACTAGTTTGCATAGAATGTAATGAGCTCAGAGTATGATAGAGGTTAGGACTGATCTGAGCTTTCTGCATTTGTAGAAGGTTCTCTGTATGTTTCACCGGGAAAGGCTTGATAAGCCTGAGAAGCTAGAAACAAATTAGGAACTGGAATTCAGTGTTATCAAATTTTATTTACTAACATTTCAAATGAAAGCAAGGTTTGACTTAATTTCCTCTGGGACTCCTGAGAGCATCAACTGAGATAACATGTACAAACACTGGCTGTTCTCAGAGTGGATATTGTTGTTCTTATTATTTCTAGTGGGTGAATGTTCTAACAAATAGCAAAGATTGGAGATATAGCTTTAGAACAGGAGATATAGCTTTGAAGCAGCCCTGACTGATGCAAGATGGTAGAGAGGAAGGTTGTAACAGAACAAGCCTTCAGTCCTGGAGACTGTTAAAATGGCAACAATGATAATAAGGGCAAAGGGAGAGAACATTTAGTTGAAGGGAATTATTTTTTCTAATGCTTCAGGTTCTCAAAGATAAATAGACATAAGAGATCTGTGTCTTTCTTGTACTCAATGGCCATATTTCAGTTTACAATCTTTCTCTCCATTTAAATAAGCCAATTCAGTTTCCTGGCTCTTATTTATTTCTTCTAGACTTGGTTACTTTGCTATTAATCTAAGAATTTTTATTTCTTTTATGTTTAATTACAATTGTCTTCACTACATGGAGAAACCATAGTTTAGCCTTATGGAAGAAATAGTGAAGTTTTTCTTAAAAATGTATCATAACAATTTATTTTAAAAGGGATGTATAGATGGGTATGAGATGTCAAAATGAAGAACTGTCACTTTTTCTTTGGATGCCTAAAGGTAGCTGCTGCTGCTGCTGCTGCTGCTAAGTAACTTCAGTCGTGTCCGACTCTGTGAGACCCCACAGACGGCTGCCCACTGGGCTCCACCATCCCTGGGATTCTCCAGGCAAGAATACTGGAGTGGGTTGCCATTTCCTTCTCCAATGCATGAAAGTGAAAAGTGAAAGTGAAGTTGCTCAGTCGTGTCTGACTCAGCTACCCCGTGGACTGTAGCCTACCAAGCTCCTCCATCCATGGGAGTTTCCAGGCAAGAGTACTGAAGTGGGATGCCATTGCTTTCTCTGGTAAAGATAGCAATGAATGCTAAAAAAAAAAAATCTAAGATGAAGGATTTATCTCTGTCTTTTCTTTGCTCTAAGCTACTTTAGGACTAACATGCTATTTTAGTCATTCATTTAAGTATAGGCCCTGACCAAAGGAATGAATTGCACCTACCAAATATGTGTTGAATTTAGTTATGTGACAAAATTGTCCCACAAAGGTTTAAAATTTGTATTTTTTTCCTAAAATGTTCAAAATCAGATTAAATATTTTTGGACATTCATGCTTAATAAATCAAGCTGTGACTGCCTTGCTTTATATTCCATAGACATGAATAAAGTAGTTCTAAACTGAATGTTAGCCCATGAAGTCAACATCTGTTTAACAATTAAATATTTGTTAAAGATGACTTTCAACCATACAAAAGAGAGTCACACTGGCCTTTTCAGGGTGTTACTGCTTCCAAATGTAGATCATGTGCTGGCAAAACAAGCTGAAACAGACAACCAGTTGGACAAAGGTCATGACACTTGGTATAAATCACTTTAAAATAACGCTTACCTTTATATAGTATATAATGAAATAAAAATCTCATATTTTCTTCAGGTTTTAAATTCAAAGTTAGTAATAGTTTAAATGTTAATTTTTTGGGTTGCTATAAGTAACTTTCTAAATTTGTCTTTCTTAGATCTTAAAACTTCTTTTGCTCTGACAAATATAAAAGCTTAACAGTTATTTCTTTGGAAAATGTCCAATCCTATTTAAAATCTATTAAGATTTTAAAATAGAAATTTATAAATTTATCATCTTAACAATGTAGTTTTATTAAACTAAAATCCTCAAAGATTTAAATCCAACTGAAACTTCAAAGTTTCCAGTCTGAAGAAGAGATCAGCTTAGGTCATTTTTGAGGTCCTCAATGGAACACATTTATTCACTTTATTATACAGATCATCTATCATCCAGAATAGTACTTTTCTCAGAATATCGTAATGACACAAAAAGGAACTTAATTTTGTAGAGTCATGAGACCTACTTAAAACTGCATCACATCTTTGAACCCCTGATGGAAATCTGAATGAAATCTCCTTTCTGGGACACTGCATTTAGCAAGCTACAGCAGTAGCACATTTATGTGGGTCTCAAACTGTGCACTCTAAAGAAGTTTTATTCCAGAAGTGATTGCATTAAAATCCTCTTGAGGATTCATAATTTGGGGAAAAATAAAAAAGTCACAATATGATTTTTGCATACAGGACAGCAACCCAAGGAAAAATTAATTTAAAACATTTCCCTGTGGATCTGAACATAAAGTTTGGTTATTTATATCATATAAGAAGAATTCAAACAAAAACTTCACATATTTTGTTCCTTTACTTCAATAAGTGGGAAGCATCACTTTGTGCAGAATAATTACTTCTGCAAAAATAATGTACGAAATACTTAATGTTTTTTTCAAATACATATGTCTTCTATTATACAGGTAATAATAAAACTGATGAGGATTCTAACATTTGGAAAACTCAGGTCAAAAATATTACACTTCAAAACACAATGACATTTTATATATTGAAACCCACTTTATATCTTAAAATTATATGTCAGTGTATTTCTTATTAGACCAGTTTTAGAAAAGGTAGAGTAACAAGAGATCAAATTGCCAACATCTGCTGGATCATCAAAAAGCAAGAGAGTTCCAGAAAAACATCTATTTCTGCTTTATTGACTATGCCAAAGCCTTTGACTGTGTGGATCACAGCAAACTGTGGAAAATTTTGAAAGAGATGGGAATACCAGACCACCTGACTGGCCTCTTGAGAAATCTGTAAGCAGGTTAGGAAGCAATAGTTAGAACTGAACATGTAACAACAGACTGGTTCCAAATAGGAAAAGGAGTACATCAAAGATGTATATTGTCACCCAGCTTATTTAACCTATATGCAGAGTACATCATTAGAAATGCTGGGCTGGAGGAAGCACAAGATAGAATCAAGATTTCCAGGAAAAATATCCATAATCTCAGATATGCAGATGACACCACCCTTATGGCAGAAAGTGAAGAAGAACTAAAAAGCCTCTTGATGAAAGTGAAAGAGGAGAGTGAAAAAGTTGGCTTAAAGTTCAGTATTCAGAAAACAAAGATCATGGCATCCAGTCCCATCACTTCATAGCAAATAGATGGGAAAACAGTGGAAACAGTGTCAGACTTTATTTTGGGGGCTCCAAAATCACTGCAGATGGTGATTGCAGCTATGAAATTAAAAGATGCTTACTCCATGGAAGGAAAGCATGACCTAAACAGCATATTAAAAAGCAGAGACATTATTTTGCCAATAAAGGTCCATTTAGTCAAGGCTATGGTTTTTCCAGTGGTCATGTATGGATGTGAGAGTTGGACTATAAAGAAAGCTGAGTGCCGAAGAATTGATGCTTTTGAACTGTGTGTTGTTGGAGAAGACTCTTGAGTGTCCCTTGGACTGCAAGGAGATCCAACCAGTCCATCCCAAAGGAGATCAGTGCTGGGTGTTCATTGGTAGGACTGATTTTGAAGCTGAAACTCCAATGCTTTGGCCACCTGATATGAAGAGCTGATTAATTGGAAAAGACCTTGATGCTGGGAAAGACTGAGGGCAGGAGAAGAAGGGGTTGACAGAGGATGAGATAGTTGGATGGCAACACTGACTCAATTGACATGGGTTTGGGTGGACTCTGGAAGTTGGTGATGGTCAGGAGGCCTGGCTGTCTGCAGTTCATGGGGTTGCAAAGAGGTGGACATGAATGAGTGACTGAACTGAACTCATCTGAATACACATTAGAATAACTACAAGCAAAGTTTGAATGGCTAATAATTTTCCTGCATTCAAAAATATATCTGGTAGAGTAGTACATTGGCTTATTAAACTGGGTCATTTTCCAAATATTACAATGTACCCCTTATTTTCCACCAAAAAGTTCATTTCAAAAGCCAAGGCTAGAAATTTGGATTTAATAATTTAATTATTAATTTAAAAATAAAGATTAAGAGTAGATTAAGAGTCAAAGCTAAACTGGGCCAAAAAAGGTGCTTTTAATTGAGAAGAAGAAAATGATATAACCAGAGCCGAAGAACTTTACTCCTATTTGATCTAAGAAAGAATGATGTTAGAAATTCTAGATAATTTGGGCAATTGAGAGTAGGGTTCTTTTCCTGAGCCCTTCAGCACTCAATTCTAGATGAGCAAACATATCTTTGTGAATTGTCTGCACAAGTGCATTTAAGGCAGTCTACTTTTTTTTTTTTTTTCCTGATTCCAGTGTGCTTTTCATGTACCGAAGAGTACCTTGGACAGAGTGCCAAGAACCAGTCAGCTTGATATGTTTTGCTGTCTGATTGAGGTGGAAACAGCTGTGAAATACACCAACCTCCAAAGATCAGCTCTTCCCTGGAGGCTCAGATGGTAAAGCATCTGCCTACAATGTAGGAGACCTGGGTTTGATCCCTGGGTTGGGAAGTTCTCCTGGAGAAGGAAATGGCAACCCACTCCAGTACTCTTGCTTGGAAAATCTTACGGACAGAGGAGCCTGGTAGGCTACCGTCCATGGGGTCACAAAGAGTCGGACACGACTGAGTGACTTCGCTCACTCACTCTAAAGATCAGCTACATAAGTAGGTCTCTCTGTGTAAATCAGTGACATTATATGTTAATATTGCCCCAAACATAAATAGTCTTCCAAAGTCTCAAGCCCTTGCAATGTTGACTCAACTACAGGAAACGCAAGTGGAGAGAGATGGGAAGAAGGTCAATTCACTGAAAATCAATATTTTCTTTGTGCAGAAGTTCATAAACAAACGTCTTTCATTTTTAAAAGGTGACAATAATCTTTTTTATTTTAACAATTGAGATTATTGAATATGATGCTTACAAGTTACATATGTGTAATCTAAAAAACAGGCCCTTACTTGTGATGTCTTCAATTCAGTTTAGTTCAATTCAGATCAGTCGCTCAGTCGTGTCTGACTCTTTGTGACCCCATGAATCACAGCACGCCAGGCTTCCCTGTTCATCACCAACTCCCGGAGTTCACTCAGACTCATGTCCATCGAGTCATTGATGCCATCCAGCCATCTCATCCTTTGTCGTCCCTCCCCTTCTCCCCCTGCCCCCAATCCCTCCCAGCATGAGTCTTTTCCAATGAGTCAACTCTTCGCATGAGGTGGCCAATGTACTAGAGTTTCAGCTTCAGCATCATTCCCTCCAAAAAAACCCCAGGGTTGATTTCATTCAGAATGGACTGGTTGGATCTCCTTGCAGTCCAAGGGACTCTCAAGAGTCTTCTCCAACACCACAGTTCAAAAGCATCAATTCTTTGGCTCTCAGCTTTCTTCACAGTCCAACTCTCACATCCATACATGACCACAGGAAAACCATAGCCTTGACTAGATGGACCTTTGTTGGGAAAGTAATGTCTCTGCTTTCGAATATGCTATCTAGATTGGTCATAACTTTTCTTCCAAGGAGTAAGCGTCTTTTAATTTCATGGCTGCAGTCACCATCTGCAGTGATTTTTGAGCCCCCAAAATTAAGTCGGACACTGTTTGCACTGTTTCCCCATCTATTTCCCATGAAGTGATGGGACCAGATGCCATGATCTTCATTTTCTGAATGTTGAATTTTAAGCCAATGTTTTCACTCTCCACTTTCACTTTCATCAAGAGGCTTTTTAGTTCCTCTTCACTTTCTGCCATAAGGGTGGTGTCATCTGTATATCTGAAGTTACTGATATCTTTTTCAAATTTAAGACTGGATGATGATACAAAAACATTTCTACCCTTTCAATAGAAACTGTACTTCAAATATTGAAGTTTCCCATGTTAGTAATTCACACTATGGTAATTGTTAGACTGCACTACAGCAGCAAGTTGCAGTTCCCAGACAGCCAGGTGATCACAAGGGTAAATAATTGTTATTCTCACAACCGTTCTATTCCCATACTGCCATTCTGTTTTTCATTTTGGTACAGTATTCAATAAACTGCAGAAGCAGTCAACACTTTAGTATAAAGTAGACTGTGTGTTAGATTATTTTGCCCACCTGAAGGTTAATGTAAGTGTTTTGAGCATGTCTAAAGTGGGTTAGGCTAAGCTCTGATATTCGGTAGGTGAAGTATATTAAATTCTACCTCAACTTAGGATATTTTTAATTTACTATGGTTCTATCATATGTCAAAGAAGATCTGTCTTCCAGTTAACACTATTCCTGTATAACTATATGTTATGTGTGTGCTTTAAAAATCTTTATATATATATATATATATATATATATATATATATATAAATACAACAAACATTGACATACATCATACTGGAATTATACCATAATAATGTGACACAGTTTGGTGGCATGGAAGTAGGGAAGGGGCTCTAGGAGAATAGAGAATGATAATGTGATACAATGTGCATAGCAACAGACCACAATTCTTGTTTTATGGTTGCATAGGTGTTTGAAAATGTTGTCTATAGTGTCCCTTAGTGTCCCTGATCAATTTACTTTGACAAAGAGAAAAATAACTGCTGAAAGCTAAGAGATACTATCATTTATGCCTTTCTTGTCGTTAGAGCTGTCTCGGCACTCCCAGCTGGGCCATAGTGTTCTATTGTTTGACATAAATTTCTTCAGTACATTCAGATCACACAAGGCCATTGTGAACATGAAATATTGAAACAAAACAGGACCATTCCACAACCATATCTGAGCCTAGAACAAGCCAAGTACGTTTCCCCAAGCTCAGAACAAGGCAAAACACTCCTCTATCCTGGCTAATATGTGAGATAATGCTCCTTTATCAGCTACAACTTTAGCCTTTATTTACTCCTCCTCCATTCTAAGCAAGAATTATTAACATAATCAATCATGATATATGAGGAATAGATGTTGATTAAAGAAGCTATATAAGTTATTATAAATAATGGTCTATTGCATAACAATTTTGTTGTTTAATCACTAAGTTGTAACTGACCCTCTTTGGAAACCCCATGAACTGTAGCCCGCCAGGCTCCTCTGTTCATGGAATTTCCCAGGCAAGAATACTAGAGTGGGTTGCCATTTCCTTTTCCAGGGGATCTTCCAGACCCAGGGGCTTGAACCTAGGGACTCAAAACAGGGATAGAACCCTCATTTCCTGCTTGGCAGGCAGATTCTTTACAACTGAGCCACTTGAGAAGTCCATTGCATACCAATATGGTGAGCCTAATATTTCATAGTCCATCAGTGTGTACCTGCACTTTATTTCTTTGGTACTTTTTCTTTCTGGTAGTACTTGTGGACTCTCCAACTTAAATTTCTAACAATTTTAATCATATTTTGCTTTTATTGTGATATTTTACCATCAGAGAAAACTAATAAACTTCATCATGTACTGAATATGAATGGAAAATGCTAATGATCTCACTTTTGTGTATTTAGCTATTTCATGTTAGCTATAATTTATGAGTATTTTATGTGGAAGTGTGTGGAAACTATATCAAGCCAGTTACGGAATCATTTGTGCATCAAGGTAGCTCAAAGAGTAACAATTTTTAGAGATTTTGCTATGTTTGAAGCCAAAAATAATACATAGACAAATATCTTAAACTTAGTAATTAGATTCATATTTTTTACAAATATAAGGTTTCTTACTGGTAGCTTTTCAGAATTTATGCTGATGATCTGAATATTTTTCCATATCTTAAGGTAAGTTTATGACATTATTTGTGGTTCTATATGTATTTTGTCTGGTACAACTTTAATATTTCCTAGGGACAGTTGACATTAATTATTTTTGGCACAACTGTACATTAAAACTTTTCTAAATAATTCATCATCAATTCATTAATACATAACCTAACATGCAGCCTGTAGGTCATGGTAATTAAATAAGCTTCTCAACTTTCTAATGCATTAATAAAAAGTATTAAATCATTCTAAAAAGATTATGTTATCAACTAAATAAATGAATGTTTTGATTAATGAAAAAATATTTAGAGTGTAAAAGTATAGAGATATTTAGTAATACACTATAATTTTAAAATGAGCAGAATATGGGTAATTATGTTTAACACTGATTTTAGTTAGCATTATGAGTAGGGACATATTAACCAACACATGTCTTGGAATACAGCCAACCCAAAAGCAGTGAGGTTGTACTTGCTGCAGTGCAGCTCCACTGGACTGCAGAAGTGTAAAAATGGATGGCAGCAGGATACCTGGCAAGCTGTTGTATGGTGAGCTGAAGTGGGGAGATCTCAAATAGGGCAAGCTGAAGGAACATGCTGCAGACACACTGAAGAACAATTTAGAGTAATGAAGCATGGTTGAAGAATACCAGGAAGTGATATCAGGGGAAAGACCAAACCATTGTGGAGCAATAAGGGTGGAAAATGTAGTGTGCAGTCAGGTGAAGAAGCAGCACTTCAAATTTCAACAACTTTTGCAAAGAACAGTCATTCTCCCAAAAGAGCACTGGCTACCAGTATTCACTGAGTATCATGGTTGATTTCTTACCAAACATTTTAGTAGTATTACCAATAAACAAAAGTATTATATTCTCAAGAAAAAAATCCTGACAAAGTTATCTTCTCAGTTATGCACAAATGATATCTAGCTTCTAAAAACTGTTGCATAATGACTAGTACTATATATAAACAAAACATATAATATGTTTAGATATGTGTTTGTAGCTGTCCAATCATGCAGTAGTTCAATAATTGCTGTACAGTTGTGATAAGGGATTCTCACAGGCCAGGAGATTTTTGCTTTGGAAACTTTCCTAGACAGTCAGTTACTCTGTTAAAAACAGTCTAAAAAGGAGTCAGATCATCTGAGAGCTGAAATCATGTTCCTTACAATTTATTCAGTTTTTACCCTGGGCTTATTGCGAACCTCTCTTAGCCTCAATTACTGTATCTGTATAAAGAGACACTCAGAAGTCTATGGGGAATAAAATGTACAGAAAGTGTTCAGTACTGTGCCTGATTATATATTATTACCTGCAGATGTACACAATTTTTCTTAGTGGTCTATATAAAACCAGTAAGAATTGAGTAGTTCCCATTCACAGTATTGATGCCTGAAGGATGTGTAGAAATCATGCAAAATGAGGTGTATTTTGCAGGCAATATTATTGTACATTTTTTTATGTAAAAAGAAACTAAAAAAATGTAAATGTAAAAAGAAAAAAATGGCTTCCAAAGACATGCTTACATATGAGGGAATAAAATTTTCTTATGAATAATGTTTGAAACTAACATGACTGAATTCTGTACCTTCCATTTTCCATCTGGTGTCCCAGCAGAGTGCCTGGGAAAATTACTTAGTAAAGAAATAGTTGTAGATGGAATGAATATGTGTTGATCTAAATCAACTTCTAAGGCCTAATTTAGTTATTAATCTAGTAGATATTATATGTTAGTAAATTTTGACAAGAGATTATGTTTCCTCGTCTTCAAATATCAGAAACTGTGTTATTAAAAAAATATCATTATTTGAATGAAATTGGGCTTTCCTTTCTGAGTTGTATATCTAAAGCACAGTAAAACTCCAAATAATTGAATAGTTCTTATTTTTCTATGCCTTATGAAGAATAGAACCACAATATATTTTAATTATTTCTTTTAGGGAATTTCTTCATATCCATAAATGGTCTATCTTTGGCCTGGTTAAATATTCTTTATTTTAATTTCTTTGCACTTGCCTCATTAAAAATACATAATTGTTTTTTCAAAATGTATGGCTTACAGCTTGTATGTGATTTACAGTTTTCCACACTGGTATAGCAATAACCGATGGACATTTTGTTGTTATTTTTTGTAAGTAGAAATTTGCAACTTTATTCTAACATATGTCAAATAATTCTCTCTCTGCCAGAAAGCAACTTTATTAGAAAAAGATATATTTTGGATTTCATCTATATTCTTTATACTTCCTACTAGATATTGGAAACTGTTATAAATCTAATCAAGGAGAGTAAATAATTTACCTTAAATTTTACATTGCTTTGCTTTGTGTGCCTAATTTCTCATGTTAAATTTTGTACTTGTTGCAAACCAAGATTCTTAATCTGTAGCTTCAAGATGCCCTGAGGTAGACAGAATGATTAAGGGCTGTCACTGAAAATGCCAGTTATCTGGAGACTGGGAGAATATGGAAAATTTTAGATGATAAGTTTGGAAGTAAATGCAATGATTGGAAGAAATGTCATCCCAACAAGAGACCTTCTACCATTTTCATTAATATGACTAAACTTTATTTAAAGACATTTAGTGACTTTGCCATATTGACCTCATTAATAAAACTTTTCTACAGTTTGATGGACCTTACTGTCAAAAAGTTTTTCAAATATCTAAGATAAATATAACTTTCTTCACTTTCAGTCCAGCATGGGCGGTTTTAACAGTGGTATCTGTTGTTAATATTTCTTCCTAATCTTTGATAAATTATTGTAATGTCAACAGAAGTCTTAATTACCTTTCATATTTTATTTATAAATTATCTTCCTGATTTTCAAAAATGAAAAGTCAATGTAGCTTTTACTGTTTTTATAGATATTTTTAATAGATTTCTACTACTTTATTCAACTTTGTAATGACATATTCATTCAAAATTCGCAGTAGTTTTGTCTTCCAAAGAACTAAGCATTTGTAGAGATCACCCCATAGATCTTCACTACTTTCCAGTGAAGCAAAACAAAGCATTATGTCATGTAGGGACATATCTTATAATTCTGTTCTCCAACAATTAACTACAAAATATTTACCACACCATAGCATAACTCGAGGTTACTCCTTCACTTACCAATCAATATATTCTTTTCATTTTACCTTATGCATTTAAATATAGCATTTATCTGAATAAGAGACTGAATTGCTCTTTGAAATATTATGCAATCTTTAGATATTATATTCTTAATTTCAGTAACAACCTGTTATCACAGATTAAAAGTACTTAGAAAACAGGCTCATATCTTTTCTAAGCAATTTTTATTTCAGTGAAACTTTGGCTGTGAGCTAGGAAGGATGGTTAAACATGGTTACTTGGAAGAAGATTCACGGTCATTTTGAAATGTTACTGAAAACACAGTTCAGTTCAGTTCAATTCAGTTCAGTTCAGTCCTCAGTCATGTCCAACTCTTTGCGACCCCATGAATCAGAGCACGCCAGGCCTCCCTGTCCATCACCAACTCCTGGAGTTCACTCAAACTCATGTCCATCGAGTCATTGATGCCATCCAGCCATCTCAACCTCGGTCGTCCCCTTCCCCTCTTGCCACCAATCCCTCCTAGCGTCAGAGTCTTTTCCAATGACTCAACTCTTCTCATGAGGTGGCCAAAGTACTAGAGTTTCAGCTTGAGCATCATTCCTTCCAAAGAAATCCCAGGGCTAATCTCCTTCAGAATGGACTGGTTGGATTTCCTTGCAGTCCAAGGGACTCTCAAGAGTCTTCTCTAACACCACAGTTCAAAAGCATCAATTCTTTGGTGCTCAGTTTTCTTCACAGTCCAACTCTCTCATCCATACATGACCACAGGAAAAACCATAGCCTTGAATAGATGGACCTTTGGTGGGAATGTAAGGTTTGTGCTTTTAATATGCTATCTAGGTTGGTCATAACTTTTCTTACAAGGAGTAAGCATGTTTTAATTTCATGGCTGCAGTCACCATCTGCAGTAATTTTGGAGCCCCCAAAATTAAAGTCTGGCACTGCTTCCAATGGTTTCCCATCTATTTCCCATGGAGTGATGGGACCAGATGCTATGACTTTCATTTTCTGAATGTTGAACTTTAAGCCAACATTTTCACTATCCTCTTTCACTTTCATCAAGAGGGTTTTAGTTTTTCTTCACTTTCTCCCATAAGGGTGGTGTTATCTGTGTATCTGAGGTTATTGATATTTCTCCTGGTAAACCTGATTCCAACTTGTTCTTCTTCTAGCCCAGCGTTTTTCATGATGTTCTTGGCATATAAGTTAAATAAGCAGGGTGACAATATACAGGCTTGACGTACTCCTTTTCCTATTTGGAACCAGTCTGTTTTTCCATGTCCAGTTCTAACTATTGCTTTCTGACCTGCATATTGGTTTCTAAAGAGGCAGGTCAACCGGTTTGTTGTTCCCATCTCTTTCAGAATTTTCCACAGTTTATTGTAATCCACATAGTCAAAGGCTTTGGCATAGTCAATAAAGCAGAAATAAAATTTTTATGGAACTCTCTTGATATTTCAATGATCCAGCAGATGTTTGCAATGTGATCTCTGGTTCCTCTGCCTTTTCTAAAACCAGCTTGAATATCTGGATGTTCACGGTTCCCATATTGCTGAAGCCTGGCTTGGAGCATTTTGAGCATTACTTTATTAGTGTGCGAGATGACTGCAATTGTGCAGTAGTTTGAGCATTCTTTGGCATTGCCTTTCTTTGGGATTAGAATGAAAACTGACCTTTTCCATTCATGTTGACACTGCTGAGTTTTCCTGATTTTCTGGCATATTAAAGATAGCACTTTCACAGCATTATCTTTCAGGATTTTAAATAGCTCAACTGGAATTCCATCACCTCCACTAGCTTTGTTTGTAGTAATGCTTTCCAAGGCCTACTTGACTTTACATTCCAGGATATCTGGCTCTAGGTGAATGATCACACTATCGTGATATTCTTGGTCATGAAGATCTATTTTCTTCATGTATTATTACCTCTTCTTAATATCTTCTGCTTCTGTTAGGTCCATACAATTTCTGTCCTTTATCGAGCCCATCTTTGCATAAAATGTTACCTTCATGTCTCTAATTTTCTTGTTTTCCTCTATTTCTGTGCAGTGATCACTGAGAGAAGGCTTTCTTATCTCTTCTTGTTATTCTGTGGAACTCTGCATTCAGTTGCTTGTATTTTTCCTTTTATCCTTTGCTTTTCACTTCTCTTGTTCTCACAGGTATTTGTAGGACCACTCCAGACAGCCATTTCACATTTCTTTTCCATGGGGATGGTCTTGTTCCCTGTCTCCTGTACGATGTCATGAACCTCAGTCCATAGTTCATCAGACACTTTATCTATCAGATCTAGGCCCTTAAATATATTTCTCACTTCCACTGTATAACCATAAGGGATTTGATTTAGCTCATACCTGAATGGTCTAGTGGTTTTCCCTACTGTCTTCAATTTTAGTCTGAATATGTCAATAAGGAGTTCATGATCTGAACCACAGTCAGCTCCCAGTGTTGTTTTTGTTGACTGTATAGAGCTTCTCCAATTTGGCTGCAAATAATATAATCAATCTGATTTCAGTGTTGACCATCTGGTGATGTCCATGTGTAGAGTCTTCTCTTGTGTTGTTGAAAGAAGATGTTTGCTATGACCAGTGCATTTTCTTGGCAAAACTCTATTAGATTTTGCCCTGCTTCATTTCATATTCCAAGGCCAAATTTACCTGTTACTCCAGGTGTTTCTTGACTTTCTACTTTTGCATTCAGTCCCATATAATGAAAATAATTTCTTTTTGGGTGTTAGTTCTAAAAGGTCTTGTAGGTTTTCATAGAACCGTTCAACTTCAGCTTCTTCAGGGTTACTGTTTGGGGCATAGACTTGGATTACTGTTGCATTGAATGGTTTACCTTGGAAATGAACAGAGATGATTCTTTTGTTTTTGAGAGTGCATCCAAGTACTGCATTTCAGACTCTTTTGTTGACCATGATGGCTACTCCATTTCTTCTAAGGGGTTCCTGCCCACAGTAATAGATATAATGGTCATCTGAGTTAAATCCACCCATTCCAGTCCATTTTAGTTCACTGATTCCTAGAATGTCGATGTTCACTCTTGCTGTCTCCTGTTTGACCACATCCAATTTGCCTTGATTCATGGACCTGACATTCCAGGTTTCTATGCAATATTGCTCTTTACAGCAACAGCCCTTGCTTCTATCATCAGTCACATCCACAACTGGGTGTTGTTTTGCTTTGGCTCCATCCTTTCATTCTTTCTAGATTTATTAGTCCACTGATCTCCAATAGCTTATTTGGTACCTACTTATTTAGCCCTGGGATTTCTTTGGAAGGAATGATGGTAAAGCTGAAACTCCAGTACTTTGGCCACCTCATGTGAAGAGTTGACTCTTCGGAAGACTCTAAAGCTGGGAGGGATTGGGGGCAGGAGGAGAAGGGGACGACAGAGGATGAGATGGCTGGATGGCATCACTGACTCGATGGATGTGAGTCTGAATGAACACCGGGTATTGGTAATGGACAGGAGGCCTGGAGTGCTGTGATTCATGGGGTCGCAAAGAGTGACTGAACTGAACTGGACTGAACTGAACTGGACTGAACTGAACTGACCTGTGGAGTTCTTCGTTCAGTATCCTATCATTTTGCATTTTCATACTGTTTATGGGGTTCTCAAGGCAAGAACACTGAAGTTTGCCATTCCCTTCTCTAGTGGACCACATTCTGTCAGACCTCTCACCATGACCTGCTCATCTTGGGTGGCCCCACGTGGCTGGCTTAGTTTCATTGAGTTAGACAAAGCTGTGGTCCTAGTGTGGTTAAATTGACTAGTTTTCTGTGATTAAATTGACTAGTTTTCTGTGATTAAATTGACTAGTTTTCTGTGATTATGGTTTCAGATATGACCTAAATAAAATCCCTTATGTTTATACAGTGGAAGTGAGAAATAGATTTAAGGAACTATATCTAATAGATAGAGTACCTAATGAACTATGGACTAAGGTTCATGACATTGTACATGAGACAGGGATCAAGACCATCCCCATGGAAAAGAAATGCAAAAGAAAAATGGCTGTCTGGGGAGGTCTTACAAATATCTGTGAAAAGAAGAGAAGTGAAAAGCAAAGGAGAAAAGGAAAGATATAAGCATCTGAATGCAGAGTTCCAAAGAATAGCAAGAAGAGATAAGAAAGCCTTCCTTAATGATCAATGCAAAGAAAGAGGAAAAGAACAGAATGGGAAAGACTAGAGATCTCTTTGAGAAAATTAGAGATACCAAGGGAACATTTCATGTAAAGATGGGCTCGATAAAGGACAGGAATGGTATGGACCTAGTAGAAACAGAAGATATTAAGAAGAGGTGGCAAGAATACACAGAAGAACTGTACAAAAAATATCTTCATGACCAAGAAAATCACAATGGCGTGATCACTCACCTAGAGCCAGACATCCTGGCATATAAAGTCTAGTGGGCCTTAGAAAACATCACTATGAACAAAGCTAGTGGAGGTGATGGAATTCCAGTTGTGCTATTTCAAATCCTGAAAGATGATGCTGTGAAAGTGCTGCACTCAATACTCCAGCAAATTTGGAAAACTCAGCAGTGGCCACAGGACTGGAAGGTCAGTTTTCATTCTAATCCCAAAGAAAGGCAATGCCAAAGAATGCTCATACTACTGCACAATGGCACTCAGTTCCCACCTAGTGAAGTACTGCTCAAAATTTTCCAAGCCAGGCTTCAGCAATACATGAACCGTGAACTTCCAGATATTCAATCTGATTTTAGAAAAGGCAGAGAAATGAGAGATCAAATTGCCAACATCTGCTGGATCATTGAAAAACAAGAGAGTTCCAGAAAAACATCTATTTCTGCTCTGTTGACTATGCCAAAGTCTTTGACTGTGTGGATCACAGTAAACTGTGGAAAATTCTAAAAGAGATGGGAATTCTAGGTACAGAAAATAGCTAATGCAAAGATAATGCAGATGACGATTGCAGCAATAAAATTAAAAGATGCTTACTCCTTGCAAGGAAAGTTATGACCAACCTAGACAGCATATTGAAAAGCAGAGATGTAACTTTACCAACAAAGGTCCATCTAATCAAGGCTATGGTTTTTCCAGTGGTATGTATGGATGTGAGACTTGGACTGTGAAGAAAGCTGAGTGCCAAATAATTTATACTTTTGAACTGTGGTGTTGGAGAATACTCTTGAGAGTACCTTGGACTGCAAGGAGATCCAAGCAGTCCATCCTAAAGGAGATCAATCCTGGGTTTTCATTGGAAGGATTGATGTTGAGGCTGAAATTCCAATACATTGGCCACCTGATGTGAAGAGCTGACTCACTGGAAAAGACTCTGATACTGGGAAAGATTGAAGGCAGGAGGAGAAGGGAATGACAGAGGTTGAAATGGTTGAATGGCATCATCTACTTGATGGAGATGGATTTGGGTGGACTCTGGGAGTTGGCGATGGACAGGGAGGCCTGGCTTCCTGCAGCACATGTGATCCCAAAGAATAGGACACAACTGAGCGATTGAACTGAACTGAACTGAATTGAACTGAATGCATGAATGCTAAGATGATGATGCCTGAATATTCAGGGCATAATCAAAAACAGCAAAAAAGTCATCGTGGTATATAATATGGGGCATTGGTAGAAGAGATAAATAAGAAACTGTCAGAACCTGTAAGTTATCAGATGCTATTGTATGTATTATAGCTTTTACTATTAGAGAAATGGAACCATTAGAATGCTGTTTTAAAATGTGACAAGTCAGATTGCGCAATGATCATTCTGGGTCTACTATTAATACAAGACACATAAAATAATGATGGTTTAGGGAAAGATGTCAGGTAGCACTACTGATGGAAGATGTTTCCAGCCTTTATTTCTCCTGTTTCCAGTTTTCTGTTCCTTTCTCTTTCTTCTCCGTCTGGAAGCCCTATTATGTCTATACCATAAATCTGTTTCTTCTTTCAATTTTTTCCCCATTTCTGATTGGTTAATTTCCATTGCTCTGTCATTTGTTTGGCAGCACTGGGCAGAGAGTGGGATCTTAGTTCTCCAGTCAGGAGTAAAACCCTGCTCTTTGCAGTGAAAGTGCAGCATCCTAACCAGTTCTCCACCAGGGAAGTCCCCCACTGCTCTGTTTTCAAGTTTTCTGATCCTCCCTCTGCTTAACCTAGAGTGATTTAAACCCCTCTATTGAATTTGTTTCAGTTTAGTTATTGTATTCTCTGTGATTTACCTTTGACATTTTTAAAAACTATTTTCTATCTTTCTGTTGAAATTCTCACTTTGTTCATGTTTTGGTCTCCTGACCTGTGTGATCACTGTTAGTTTGCATTCTCTAGCAGGTAAATCATTTATCTCTGTTTCATTAGGTTGGTTTCTATACATTTACATTGTTCTTTTATTTTTAAAATGTACTCTTTTTAAAAAAGTTTTTTTTCCCTTTTCCTTGGCTCACTAGGTTGGTTTCTGCATATTAGATAAAATAGCCACTCTCCTTGTCTTGACAAATTGGCCTTATGTAGGAGATAAACATTTTTAAACAGCTGACTCCAACCTGCCAGTTGCCTCTCAAAACTTTGTGATTATACAAGTTTCCAACTTTGCTCTTAGTGGCTTTCCATAGTTGAGAGTGTGGCAAGGCCCATCAATGTCCCCAAAACTTTGGAAATCCCAATTAACATCTTTAGACACCAAAGTACTGTAAATAGCCTGCCCCATCAGTGTGTCTGCTAAGTTGCTTCAGTAGTTTCTGATTCTTTGAGACCCTATGGACTGTATCCCAACTGTCTCCTCTGTCCATAGGATTCTCTAGACAAGAACTCTGGAGTGTGTTGCCATGCCAACACACTTCCCAAGCAGGGACCAAACCTGATCTCATGTCTCCTGCATTGGAAGGTGGGTTCTTTACCACTAGTGTCACCTGGGTAGCCCACTGTAGGCTATTTGGAAGCCTCACCCTAAAACAGCATTGGGAAAATCAAGATGCTAGAAATACAGTCTAACCCCTAACTGGGAGAAAGTGGGAGCTGACTGTTTTTGCTTACTCACTCTGTGATGAGCGAGAGGAAAGAGTCATTGGAATTGTGTATATACCCAAATAGAACCACCACTTTGTTGCCAGGTGCAGAGACAGTCATGAATGTCAATCTCTGTCAGTTCTCAGAGCTGATTTGTAGCCAGAGTCTACAGGGAGCTAGACTGTCAAGTGGCAGCCATAGCAATTGGAGTGCTTGGTAAGTGGACAAACTTCTTCCAGGGAGAATCTGGAGGTTTTGTTTGACTGTTGGAGGCAGCCCAGGGAAAACGGTGGGGTATGTGCCACCAACCCATTCAGACACTCTGTAGTACCCTGATCATCTCCTTGCAGCAGGCAGATTAAAAGCTGGAACCTCAGGCATCATCTGGTAATGTGTGCAGTAAAATTGCTTCCAGGGAGAAACTAGGGGAGGGTGTTTTGCCTTTCTCTCTTTGTTGAATCCAAGGGTAAAAGGCTATAAGAAGTGATTGTGTTCTCATTTGAAAATTGCTTGTTGTTGTTGTTTAATATGTTCATGTAGGAATTAGGAATACAAACTCCACTGACTATCAGAGTTAAGTGATTTGAGGGTCTGTCTCTCAGGTGGCAGCTGCAAAATTTAGGACTCTAGATGCATTGGCACATTACTTCCAGGGAGAAGCTGGATACTTGGTTTTGTTGCTGGAGCTAGCCAGAAGGAATAGGTAGGGGAAATGCTCATTGACTCTTTCAGTTTCTACAGAGGATCCCATTCAGCATCTAGATGGGGGGCTAATGGGGAGCCAGACCTCCATGCAGCATCTGTGAAATCATGAAGTTAAACTTATCCCAAGAAAATCTGAGATGGTTGTTTTTGTCTCCTCTCTCCAGGCTGGAGAGGGTAGCCACAAGAGTGCTCACATACCTATTTAACAATCACCTCTGTCTTCTATAGTCCTGTGGGACTCATAACTCCAAGTCTTATTGGCTCTCAGAGCTAGATGATTTGGGAGCCCATACTTTAGCTAGCAGCTTTTAAAAATTGGGGTGCCAATTGTTAAGTCCATTCTATTCACTCCTCCAAGAGAAGCTAGGAGTTGGAAGTTCCTTCTTAAACTGCAAAATACTGTGACTATGCCAGAAAAGTTTATGAGTGAGAGTATCTCAGCCTTTCCTATCCATTTCAATGTGGATATTTTCTGGTGATCAATGTGTAGTTTCTGGATTTCTCTCAGTGGGATTTGATCTATGGATAGTTATATATCTTTATGGAAATAGGGAATTTCAGGAGGATTCTATGTTGCCACTTTATTGGCATCTCCTTTAGTTTTTCCTCTGGTTTTATTGAGATTAAATTGACATATAGAACTGTATAAGTTTAGGTAGAACAGCATAAGGATTTGCATAAATACATCATGAAATGATTATCAATATAAATTTAGTGAACATGTATCATCTCATATAGATTAAAAGTTAAAGAAATTAAAAAAAAAAACACACAAACCCTTGTAATGAGAACTCTTAGAATTTAATCTCTTAACTTTCATATGTAACATACAACAGTGTTAACCGTATTTATCAAGTTGTACATTATATCCCTAGTACTTATAACTGAAAATCTTATAACTAGAAATCTGAGCCTTTTATCTGCCTTCATCTAATTTCCTCTTTCTGCAATCCCCACTCTGTTCAGTTCAGTTTAGTTCAGTTCAGTCGTTCAGTCATTTCTCACTCTTTGCGATCCCATGAATCGCAGCACACCAGGCCTCCCTGTCCATCATCAACTCCCAAAATTCATCCAGACTCGTGTCCATCGAGTCAATGATGCTAACCAGCCATCTCATCCTCTGTCGTCCCCTTCTCCTCCTGTCCCCAATCCCTCCCAGCATCAAAGTCTTTTCCAATTATACAACTCTTCTCATGAGGTGGCCAAAGTATTGGAGTTTCAGCTTTAGAATCATTCCTTCCAAAGAAATCCCAGGGCTGATCTCCTTCAGAATGGACTGGTTGGTTCTCCATGCAGTTCAAGGAACTCTCAAGGGTCTTCTCCTACATCACAGTTCAAAAGCAACAGTTCTTCAGTGCTCAGCCTTCTTCACAGTCCAACTCTCACATCCATATGTAAACTAATGGAGAAACCATACCCTTGACTAGACAGAACTTAGTCGGCAAAGTAATGCCTCTGCTTTTGAATATGCTATCTAGGTTGCTCATAACTTTTCTTCCAGGGAGTAAGCTTCTTTAATTTCATGGCTGCAATCACCATCTGCAGTGATTTTGGAGCCCCCCAAAATAAAAGTCTGACACTGTTTCCACTGTTTCCCCATCTATTTCCCATGAAGTGATGGGACCGGATGCCCTGATCTTCATCTTCTAAATGCTGAGATTTAAGCCAACTTTTTCCACTCTCCTCTTTCACTTTTATCAAGAGGCTTTTGGTTCCTCTTTACTTTCTGCCATAAAAGTGGTGTCATCTGCATATCTGAGGTTATTGATATTTCTCCTGGCATTCTAGATTCCAGCTTGTGTTTCTCCCAGTCCAATGTTTCTCATGATGTACTCTGCATGTAAGTTGAAAAAGCAGGGTGACAATATACATCCTTGATGTACTCCTTTTCCTCTTTGAACCAGTCTGTGGTTCCATGTCCAGTTCTAATTGTTGCTTCCTGACCAGCATACAGATTTCTTAAGAGGCAGGTCAGGTGGTCTGGTATTCCCATATCTTTCATAATTTTTCACACTTTATTGTGATCCACACAGTCAAAGGCTTTGGCATAGTCAATAAAGCAGAGATAAATATTTTTTTCTGGAACTCTCTTGCTTTTTCCATGATCCAGCAGTTGTTGGCAATTTGATCTCTGGTTCCTCTGCCTTTTCTGAAACCAGCTTGAACATCAGGGAGTTCACAGTTCATGTATTGCTAAAGCCTAGCTTGGAGAATTTTGAGCATTACATTACTAGTGGGGGAGCTGAGTGCAAATGTGCGGTAGTTTTAGCATTCTTTGGCATTGCCTTTCTTTGAGACTGGAATGAAAACTGACCTGTTCCAGTCCTGTGGCCACTGCTGAGTTTTCCAAATTTTTTGGCAAACTGAGTGCAGCACTTTCACAGCATCCTGAAATAGCTCTACTGGAATTCCATAACCTCCACTAGCTTTGTTCATAGTGATGCTTTCTAAGGCCCACTTGACTTCACATTCCAGGTTGTCTGGCTCTAGATGAGTGATCTCACCATCATGATTATCCAGGTCGAGAAAATCTTTTTGTACAGTTCTTCTGTGTATTCTTGCCATCTCTTCTTAATATCTTCTGCTTCTGTTAGGTCCATACCATTTCTGTCGTTTATCAAGCCCATCTTTGCATGGAATGTTTCCTTGGTATCTCTAATTTTCTTGAAGAGATCTCTAGTCTTTCCCATTCTGTTCTTTTCCTCTATTTCTTTGCATTGATTGCTGAAGAAGGCTTTCTTATCTCTTCTTGCTATTCTTTGGAACTCTGCATTCAGATGCTTATATCTTTCCTTTTCTCCTTTGCTTTTCACTTCTCCTCTTTTCACAGATATTTGTAAGGCCTCTCCAGGCAGCCATATTGCTTTTTTGCATTTCTTTTCCATGCAGATGATCTTGATCCCTGTCTCCTGTACAATGTCATGGACCTCATTCCATAGTTCATCAGGCACTCTATCTATCAGATGTAGGCCCTTCAATCTATTTCTCACTTCCTCTGTACAGTCATAAGGGATTTTATTTAGGTCATACCTGAATGGTTAGCGGTTTTCCCTGCTTTCTCATTTTGAGTCTGAATTTGGTAATAAGGAGTTCATGATCTGAGCCACAGTCAGCTCCTGGTCTTGTTTTTGTTGACTGTACAGAGCTTCTCCATCTTTTGCTGCAGAGAATATAATCAATCTGATTTCAGTGTTGACCATCTGGTGATGTCCATGTTAGAGTTTTCTTTTGAGTTGTTGGAAGAGGGTGTTTGCTATGACCAGTGCATCTTTTTTTTTTTTTTTTTTGTTGCAAAACTCTTTCAGTCTTTGCCCTGCTTCATTCTGTATTCCAAGGCCAAATTTACCTGTTATTCCAAGTGTTTCTTGACTTCCTACTTTTGCATTCCAGTCCCCTATAATGAAAAGGACATCTTTTGGGGTGTTAGTTCTAAAACACCTTGTAGGTCTTCATAGAACCATTCAACTTCAGCTTCTTCAGAGTTACTGGTTGGGGCATAGACTTGGATTACCATGATATTGAATGGTTTGCCTTGGAAACGAACAGAGATCATTCTGTCATTTTTGGAGATTGCATCCAAGTACTGCATTTCAGACTCTTTGTTGACCATGATGGCTACTCCAGTTCTACTGAGGGATTCCTGCCTGCAGTAGTAGATACAATGGTCATCTGCATTAAATTTACCCATTCCAATCCATTTTAGTTCACTGATTCCTAGAATGTCTACGTTGACTCTTGCCATCTCTTGTTTGACAACTTCCAATTTGCCTTGATTCATGGACCTGACATTCCAGGTTTCTATACAATATTGCTCTTTACAGCATTGGACCACTAAGTGCAGGCGGCGGCAGCGGCCAGTGCACTTAGCGTGGCAGAGAGCTACCCTGTCTCCAAGGCCAGGGGCGATGGCCAAGATAAGCTGTCCAGCATCCGAGGCCAGGGATTGTGGCCGGAAAAAGCTACCCTGTGTCTGAGGCCAGGGGTGGCAGCTGGGAGGAGCAACCACACACCCAAGGAGTGGTGGCTCTGCATACGCAGGAGGGCCTAGATGAGCCATCCCACATTGAAGGTCAGGAAGGGTGGCATGAGGAGACACCCCTCATCCAAGGTAAGGAGCAGCAGCTGTACTTTGCTGGAGCAGTCGTGAAGAGATACCCCATGTCCAAGGTAAGAGAAATCCAAGAAAGATGGTAGGTGTTTCAAGAGGGCATGAGAGGGCAGACACACTGAAAACATACTCATAGAAAACTAATCATTCTAATCACACTAGGACCACAGCCTTGTCTAACTCAATGAAACTTAGCCATGCCTGTGGGGCAACCCAAGACAGGCGGGTCATGGTGGAGAGGTCTGATAGAATGTGGTCCACTGGAGAAGGGAATGGCAATCCACTTCAGTATTCTTGCCTTGAGAACCCCATGAATAGTATGAAAAGGTAAAATGGTGGGATACTGAAAGAAGTACTCCCCAGGTGAGTAGGTGCCCAATATGCTACTGGAGGTCAGTGGAGAAATAACCCCCACTCTAGTAACCACAAATCTCATTTTCCCCCTATGAATTTGTTCTCTTGTTTTTGAAATACAATTAGCCGACAACACTATATTCCTGATACACATGGTGATCCAATATTTCTATACATTACAAACTAATCACTATGATGTCAAGTCACTATCTGTCATCATACAAAGATACTATATCATTATTGACTATATTCTCCATGAATTCAGTTCAGTTGATCAGTCGTGTCCGACTCTTTGTGACCCCATGAATCGCAGCATGCCAGGCCTCTCTGTTCATTACCATCTCTCGGAGTTCACTCAGACTCAAGTCCATCGAGTCAGTGATGCCATCCAGCTATCTCATCCTCTGTCATCTCCTTCTCCTCCTGCCCCCAGTCCCTCCCAGCATCAGAGTCTTTTCCAGTGAGTCAACTCTTCCTATGAGGTGGCCAAAATACTGGAGTTTCAGCTTTAGCATCATTCCTTCCAAAGAAATCCCAGAGCTGATCTCCTTCAGAATGGACTGGTTGGATCTCCTTGCAGTCCAAGGGACTCTCAAGAGTCTTCTCCAACACCACAATTCAAAAGCATCAATTCTTCGGCACTCAGCCTTCTTTACAGTCCAAATCTCACATCCATAGATGACCCCTGGAAAAACCATAGCCTTGACTAGACAGACCTTAGTTGGCAAAGTAATATCTCTGCTTTTTAATATATTATCTAGGTTGCTCATAACTTTTCTTCCAAGGAGTAAGCATCTTCTAATTTCATGGCTGCAATCACCATCTGCAGTGATTTTGGAGCCCCCAAAAATAAAGTCTGACACTGTTTCCACAGTCCCCCATCTATTTCCTATGAAGTGATGGGACCGGATGCCATGATCTTCGTTTTCTGAATGTTGAGCTTTAGGCCAACTTTTTCACTCTCCACTTTCAGTTTCATCAAGAGGCTTTTTAGCTCCTCTTCACTTTGTGCCATAAGGGTAGTGTCATCTGCATATCTGAGGTTATTGATATTTCTCCCGGCATTCTTGATTCCAGCTTGTGTTTCTCCCAGTCCAGCGTTTCTCATGATGTACTCTGCATATAAGTTAAATAAGCAGGGTGACAATATACAGCCTTGCCATACTCCTTTTCCTATTTGAAACCAGTCTGTTGTTCCATGTCTAGTTCTAACTGCTGCTTCCTGATCTGCATACAGATTTCTTAAGATATTCCCCATACCGTATGTTTATGTCCATGATTCATTTATTTTGCTGTTGGAAACTTGTACAATGATATATGTTACCTATTTCTTTCATCTGCCAACCTGCCTCCCTTCTGTCAACTACTTGCTTGTTCTCTATATCAAGGATTTTTCTCTTTTGTTGTGTTTCTCCATCAGTTCAATTCAGTGCAGTCACTCAGTCAAGTCTGAATCTTTATGACCCCATGGACTGCAGCAGGCCAGGGCTCCCTCTCCATCACCAACCTCCAGAGTTTACTCAAACTCATGCCCTTTGAGTCAGTGATGCCATCCTACCATCTCATCTTCTGTCATCACTTTCTCCTCCCACGTTCAATCTTTCTCAGCATCAGAGTCTTTTCCAGTGAGTCAGCTCTTTGCATCATGTGGCCAAAGTATTGGAGTTCCAGCTTCAACATCATTCCTTCCAAAGAATATTCAGGACTGATTTCCTTTAGGATGCACTGGTTGGATCTTCTTGCTGTCCAAAGGACTCTCAAGAGTCTTCTCCAACACCACAGTTCAAAAGCATCAATTCTTCTGTGCTCAGCTTTCTTTATAGTCCAACTTTATAGTTCAATATATTTCTCCATAGGTTTTGATTTTTTTTTTTTTTGGTAAAGATACATTTTTTCAATAAGATTCCAAGCACTGGAAACTCAAGCTTTACAAAGTAAGTGCATAAATGTATGAAACAATTTTATTTGGATTCCTCACACGGTACAAAGCAAGAAGAAAACAAGAGCTATTTTGCATAACTCAAGGACTAATATGTCTTAGTCACTCAGTCATGTCCAACTCTTTGTGACCCCATGGACTGCAGCCTACCAGGCTTCTCTGTCCATGGAGTTCTCCAGGTAAGAGTACTGGAGTGGAAAGCCATTTCCTTCTCTAGAGGATCTTCCCAACCTAGGGATCAAAACAATGTCTCCAGCATTGCAGACAGATTCTTTACCATCTGAGCCACCAGGCTATCTGCTAATTTAAAGGCAATAGATAAGTAAAATTGGAGGTTAGATTAGATCTTAAACATCAGGAATAGAATGTGATGTGAAAAGATACAAATTAATTCGTCATTAAAAAAATAACTGTTAATGCTTATGTGTATTTGCTCTTTTTATGTGAATGTTAAAGCAATGTATATGTTCCTTTTGCTACTATGAAAATTATTGTATATGCCCATTACATAGCTTACCTCTAATAACTACCAGAACACAATTGGTAATTTATAAAGCCCTAGATTTTTATTTTTTCAAATTCTTTCCCATTTTTATAAGACTAGATGATAATTACACGTATATAATAAAAATATCTTTGAAAATGTTCTTCACTTAATCAGTGATATCTGTTGCTTTGTTATTCTAGTTTTAGAGGGAGATCCTATATATATATAAATTAATATTATCTCTGCTTGCTTCTTCATATCTGTAAAATCTTCAATAAATAGTATAATCTTTTAATTTTTGACTGTAAATCCTTGCATTGTATCATTTTTTATAAAAGTCTCTATGTTTGTAAGTATAGTAAAATTCCATTCTATTATTTATACCTGAAATCATGTACAAGTTAGACTCCACATGAGGTAGTCTAGTAAAATCAAAATTTCTGTTACCAAAGAAATGTTAGCAAACTACCTCTGCTCAGTTGTTTACAGCTAAGCATGTTATTCATTCCCAATACAATCAGTAGTCTTTTTTATATTATTATTATTCCTACTATGAAACACACTAATTAAATTCCCCTTTGCCCAATTCTTTTGTGTACCACATGAATAGCAGGTGAAGTCACTTTGTGAACTTATTGTCCTTGACACAGTACAGAAGTGTTTCCAGCTGTAACTGATTATGTTTATTTTTCTGTGTTACCCAGATAAAAAGTAATCAAAAGATAACAATAAATAATTGCAACTGTAACCTTATTTAAAATTATCCTGTTATCCAATTGTGAAACAATGAAGATAAATAGGAAAGGACCTTTAACACTGTCCAAATAATGTCACTGTAGCTATAATTATCTTTTAGCATGTGACCATGTGCCCTCTGCAACAGGTGACAGGTAAATGACTTTGAAATAAAGAAAATCATATTTAGATATACCTTATCTTTTGAGGAAATAGATTTAGAACTATGTAGGATGCAGGATGCATGAGGCTGATGCACAGGATGATTCAAGTAGAGGATGTGGGGTGGGAGGTGGGAGGGGGCTTCGGCATTGGAAGATTGTGTCCACCTATGGCTGATTCGTGTCAATGTATGGCAAAACAAATACAGTATTGTAATTTAAAAAAATAAATAAATAAATAAATAAATTTTTAAAAAAGAACTATGATATGCAAGTCTTATACTCCATCTTCCTGAGCAAAGCAATATTATACACATTTTATAAGGTAAAATTTAAAAAATGTTTACCAGTTGTTTAATTTTGATAAGAATAGATAATGAGATCTACCCTTTCAAAAAATTCAAAGTACACAATATAATATTGTTAACTAAAGGCAGAATGTTGTGCAGATTTCTAGATTTTTATTCATTTAGCTCAACTGAAACTTTTTACCCATTAAGCAAGAACTCTTCACTTTCCACTCTCCACAGGCCTGGTAATCACCCTTCTACTAAGTTATCTTATATAAATGGAATCATGTAGTATTTCTCTGTCATACGTCCTTTTTTCACTTAGCATAATATTCTCAGAATTCATCCAAGATATCTTGCATGGCAAGGTCTCCTTTTTATGGTTAAATAATATATCTGTGTGTGTGTGTGTGTTGTGTGTATGTATATATATGATGTATATATATATATATATATATATATATATGGTGTGTGTGTATATATATACGGTGTGTATATATATATATGATGTATATATGTGGTGGTGTATATACATATATATATATATACACACACATATATATATATATGATGTATATGTGGTGTATATATATGTCTGTGTGTATATGTGCTGTGTATATATATATATATATATATAGTGTGTGTGTGTGTGTATATATGTGGTATATATATATATATATATATATATATACTATATATATAATGTGTATATATATACCTATGGTGTGTGTGTATATATATATATATATATATATATATATATACACATGGTGGTGTGTTTATATATAGTATATATAAATATATATATATCACATCTGTTTTTCCATTAATCTATCAATGAACATTTAGATTATTTCTATATTTTTCAGCTAGTCTGAATAATACTACAATAAATTTTGTGCTGCATATAGATCTTCAAGATCCTGACTTTCTTTTGACTAAATACTCTGAAGTGGGATTCTTTTATCATATCAGAATTTTATTTCCAATTCTTTTAGGTAAACTTTAACATATATCTGAAGGAAGCATTTTAGCTTTATCCTATACTATACATTAGAGAGATGATTGATCACAGGCTTATCATAGACAAGACAAAAAGTGGGTACAAAAACATGAGAGAATCTTTAAACAAAATTTTGGACAAAGTGAGAGTATATATAAATATTACATATATTATATAATCATTATTCAAATAGTGTGTGTGCTCAGTTGCTAAGTCAGACTCTTTGTGACACTTTGCACAGCAGCCCACCAAGCCCCTCTGTCCATAGAATTCTTCAGGCAAGAATACTGAAGTGGATTGCCATTTCCTCCTCCAGCAAATAATATAAATACAGTATATTTATGCATATGATATGTACAACATTCACACAATTACTTTCTAATTTTATACATTGTTTATAAATCTTAGTAACGTAATTAATTTACAAGTGCCAAATCTCAAAAATTAAATTTTTAAAAAGAAATGTTAGATAACTTTACTTAGATAATACTTTAAATTTCAAGCAAAAGTACTGAATATCTAAGAAACAATTCATTTTATTGAGACACACTCATGGAAGCTTGTGAATTTTGAAAATAAATGAGCAGAATAAAAGAAAAATCTTATGTGTTAATTATATTAATTTGAAATGTACACATACAATTTAGATAAAATTGCTTTGAGTATTTAATATCTCTAATGGAATATTTGTCACTTATAGAAAATACATTGTAAAGAGAAAGCAGTATCTTTCAATTTCTAATTCTTGGAGATTTATAAACCTTAATCCATAAAAAACATATTTTTGTAATATACCTATACTAATTTCCTTTTGAAAATAAAAAGATGAAATGATGTGTGATGTATTATCATCTGTAATTTATTTCATGATGTAAGAATTCCACTTATGAAAATCCTAATCAAATTTTTCTTATTTTCATTTGAAGCTAATTTACATTTCTTGGAAAGCTCCAGGAAAGCTCCACAAGGTCAGGGAGGAAATATTTTATGAACAAATAAGTAACACTTAAAAGATATTTTAGTATTTTCATCAAATTAAATTATCATAAATGGAAAATAAATGCATTCAATTATTTAAAGTTAAATTTACCCAATTATTTATATCAAATATATAATATACTAACACTACAACAGTTCTGTATAAACCAAATTCCTGAATAATGCAGTATGGATCAAAGTTAATATGCTAACTCACATTCATGTTTATCAGAGAATCTCATTTTGTGTTTCCTTCTCTTAATCTTACTTGATAAGTTTCTCAGAGTTCAATACTTATAGAATCATAAGATGCATATCTTGCATTTTCATTTTATTCTGAGATGCATGATCTTGTTTGATTCTTTTCAAATTTACTGTGGAAAGAGATACAGAACTGCTATGCCAACTAATGAATGAATGTGTGGTCTAGAGATTAGTGATTTAATGTCATACAGTACGTTTGTTGCATAATTAAATATATAAGCAGTTTCTTCCAAGCCTTATAGCCAGTTATATTGTGGATTTTTCCCCTAGCACTTTTGAAGAGGGTTCAACATTTAAAATACATACACATACAATCATTAAAATTGATATTAGCAATAATGCTAAAAAAGTAAACAATGATTAAAAAATCAGAATAAAATGTCAAAATGCAGAATGAGATAACTGTGAAAGGAAAAAGGAATACTACAAATCCTAGTGTTTTCACCTAATAGCTAAATGGATATAATGGATAGAGGTTAGATGATTAAATGTTAATTTTAATGTATAAACATCTCAAGGCTTTGGATCATAGAGGTGAAGCATTTTTCCTGGTGCTTCTTCTGCTAACCAATAGTCACTAATCCCTGAAGTAATGCAATTTTCCATAATAGATTTAGTCACATTTCCCACTACAATCCAGTGATATACTTTTCTTTATTTGGACGCAAGGCCCTGCCCTGAATTTTACCATTATCAGTGTCTTAATTCTTGAAATGACTTTCTTTCGTATCTCAGGCTCAGACCACACACTTTCTATTCCTTGATGCAAGTGTAACTGTGAGTTTGAACTGTATTCTGATCCTGAATTCTCTTCTAATTTTTTGTGACCTCTGTGTTTATAGCCTTACTTTTTCACCTGGAAATCAGGATTCCTTTACTTTCATCATTTTCTTCTCAATGACCTGAAACCTTCTGCTCCATCTTCTATATGAAAAAAAAAAAAAAAAAAGTTCTCCACTGTTCTTTATCAATGTATTTGTAATTTCTGTACTCTGTATCTAAGCATTGATGATAAATAGCACCTAGTTGTACAGATTAGGACTTTCCTGGTGGCTCATTCAGTAAAGAATCTGCCTGCAGTGCAGAAGCCCTGGGTTCGATCCCTGGTTTGGGAAGATCCCTGGAGAAGAAACTGGCAACCCATTCCAGTATTCTTGCCAGTAAAATCCCATGGACAGAGGAGCCTGGTAGGCTAGTGATAATACATGTACACCAGTTTTTATCTTTATTCTCAGTAATGCCTGAACATTATTATTTCTATTATGTGTTTCTTCTTCATTTCTTTCCTGCAGTAATTTCAAATTTTCACCAGTGCCCTCAATTCCCTATTCTGCCTTTACTATTTTTGACATTAGTAACTTTTATTCTGTATGGAAATATAGAGCAAGATAAGAGTACTTTTACTGTTCTATATGCCCCTTCCTCACATAAAGATGTTTTTACACCCACTGTCTTATTTCCTTCCCTCATGTAGAATTGGGAAAATGTTTCTCCTTTTACTTGAGGTTTTCAAATCCAAGTGTGTGCTACTTGCCTCTTGCTTCCTCATATAACTTGCTCTCCTTCATTTCCTTTATTTTGAAATCCTGGACTTACCAGGTGGCTACAGTGATAAAGAATCCACCTGACAATTCAGGAAACACAAGAAAAGCAGTTTTGATCCCTGGATTTGAAAGATGACCTGGAAGAGGAAATGACAAGTCACTTTCGTATTCTTGCCTGGAAAATCCTATGGACCAAGGAGCATGGCAGGCTGCAATCCATGGGGTGCTAAGAGTGGGACATGACTGAACACACATGGACACAATTTTCTTATTCCTACTTTGCCAGCATCTGAATGTGACCAAGTCTGTTTCCTAATCAAACCAATCAGAATATCTACTTCCAGCAATTTAAACTTATTGCTTTTAATGTGGTTTATCTTATTTATACTTAGACATTTTTACTGCACATTATATACAGTAAAAATCTATGTAGTAGTTTTGTGCAGTCTAGAAAATAAACAAAAACACCTACTTACTCATTACCTATTTTGCAATATGCAACATCACCAAGAAATTCAAAGCTGCTTGTGTGATTCTCCACAACTGTGTCACTCAACATTCCTCAAAAAACAAAACCTATTCTTCACTTTACATACTGTTAAAATTTTTACATGTACATATTTTTGTATTTTATATGTTATTTTGTATGATATGCATTGTTGTATGAATTTTTCTTCATTTTGTTACTTCAAGATGTTTCAATATTGATATATGTTGCATGATGTTATTCATCTTCACAACCATAATATTCCATTTTGCAAAAATGCCCTAAGTTATTTAGTCATTCTACCACTGATGAATTATTTGGGTTATTTTCAAATTGTTTCTATGATAAACAATATAGCTTCACAATCATATCTCCTCATGACATTTGCTAAGGTTTATATCTTATCTCTATGTTTAGAGATGTATAGATATACATAAAGATATAGATATATGCTGTGTGTACATAACCTAGAATAGAATTTCAGGTCATAAAATACATGCATGATAATAGCAAATTGTTTTTTAAAGTTGTTATATACCAGAGAAGTCCATATCAGTTTATATCCTACTGGCACTGCTTGAGAAATCCCCTTGATTAACAAAATCCAAAGGACTATCTTTCATAATTTTACTATAACTTTATTGACTTCTAAAATGAAATTGACCACCTTTTTACATAATCATGTGCTATTTGCATATTTTATTTATTGGGAAGTGTCTGTGAATGATATTTAGCCATTGTTCTCCTGAGTTAATGGTATTACTGATTTTTAGCTGTCATTTACATTCTTCATATGTACCTGCTATGCTATACATGTTGAAAATATTTATTTTCAGTATGAGGCTTACATTTTTTAGTTTTTTTGAATGTATTTTAGTGAATATAATTACAATATATTTGAACTCATTATTCTTACCATGCATAGAATGGATTTTTTTTCTGCTTTCTTTATGAAATGCTTTACTGCTGCAAGGTTATAAAAATATTCTCCCATATATAGAGAAACAAAAATATATTTTTGAATATTAGATTCTTCTAGCATTGATTTAAATACCAGCTCTATTATATATCAGATTCTCACTTTAGGCCTTGGATATACTTTACTAATTTTCTATGTTACTACCAGAGAAAAGTACATCCACAAACATGCACACACATAACAAACAATCAGGTTACATGCTTTTTCTTAATGATTTTTCTTTTTATGAATGATATTTATCATATTCATATAAATATTATTATTGAATCTAATCTGAGCATTTTATATTATTATATCATTGTTTATTCTGTATGATTATTATAAAATCTAATGGTAACATGCATATTATGAAAGTCACAGTGATGAGATATCTGTCTATTCTTAAAAATTACTACATATAAATAGCAAAAGAAGTGCTGTAGTATAGCTCATTGTAATAATGGAGTAGGCATGGATTGAATTTTGAATATCTGGAGAGCAGTACTGGGGAGCCACAAATTATTTCATTTCAAAGAAGGTTTCTTTTTTTTTTTTTTTTTAATTTCTAAAGAGTGTCTGAATAGAACCTGTAGAGTTGTCCTCCTCCCTATTTTGTCAGCTAGTGCTAACCTTTAGAAATATGCATATAGTCCTAATTAAAATGATAGCATAATGGTCTTTTCAAGAATCCTTGTCTTGTCTCAAAAGATAGTATTTTGCATCAAAATGAAACTGAAACCACAGGCTCATCTCCAGCTAAGGTGATTGAATACAAGTTAGGATGTGATCTTGGTACTGAGTTTTTATTTTATAGTAACATTAACAAGAGAAACAATCATTCAACAACTCAGATTCCTGTTTCTGTAGCCTGTTCCTCAAAGTCACATACTTAATGAGTACGATTTTAAAAATTAAGTAGAGGTTTTTAATAATTAGATTTGTATTTAATTTAGAAAAATAAAAATCCGTGCCTTAATACAATGATTTAGAATCTCACAGAAAAGATTACTACATTGTTATTGCATTTTACTGATTTCCAAAATAAGTCTATAACAAATACAAAATCTATATATTTCAGGTGCCTCATCAAGATCAAGGAAGCAATAGTACTGGTGGTTTCCCCATGATATTGTACAGATTATAAAGTATTTTAAGGATATATCATGCTATATGCAGTCCATAAAAATATCTATTGAAAATGTAATGTATTTGGTATTTTAAGGGAAATATCTTTAAAAGTTACAGGCTAATAATTATATACATTTCCATTTATGACTTGACATTATTGACCTTAAACTACTGGACTCTATATTAAAGGTATCTCATTTTTTTAAAATATGTGCAAGTTTTACAAGTTTTTGAAAAATGATTGAGAAAATCTCTTCCTCATGGCAGTGAGGAGAAGGCGATGACACCCTACTCCAGTACTCTTGCCTGGAAAATCCCATGGGCGGAGGAGCCTGATAGGCTGCAGTCCATGGGGTCGCGAAGAGTCAGACACGACTGAGCGACTTCACGTTCACTTTTCACTTTCATGCATTGGAGAAGGAAATGGCAACCCACTCCAGTGATCCTGCCTGGAGAATCCCAGGACGGGACAGCCTAGCAGGCGGCCGTCTATGGGGTCGCACAGAGTCGGACACGACTGAAGCAACTTAGCAGCAGCAGCAGTAGCAGCAGCAGAAAACAGGAATGAAAAAAGCTTTATTGTGATCATAGGTTGTATGGTATACTGTAGTTTCATATTATGATTATGAGACAGTTTATTTTTATTTGAATTTTAAAATTGTCTCAAGTAATCTAATATATGCTAGTTTGAGATAAATTTATGTGAAGTTAATATCAAGTATGATAGGAATAAATTGAGCTTATTCATTTTATTTTACTTTCAGCAAGGAAAGATACAGTATTTAACATTTAATTCCTAATATAAAAAGGATCAAGGAAGGAGATAGAGAAAGACAGCTGGGGTATAGACTTTTTCAGATTGCTTTTCCTTCAAAAAGACTTCACTCTAAAAAGAAAACAAAATGAAATGGTGGCAATCATACCAAGATACCTAAGTGGTTTGTCACAACATTAGGTAAATAACTCCATTGAAGTAACTCATTGATTCACAGAACTGTTGCTAACTTGCTCTGTGCTGTGCTTAGTCACTCAGTCATGTCCTACTCTTTGTAATGCCATGGATGCAGCCTGCCAGGCTCCTCTTTCCATGCGGATTCTCCAGGCAAGAATACTGGAGTGGTTTCCCATGCCTTCCTCCAAGGGATCTTCTCAACCCAGGGATTGAACCCAGGTCTCCCACATGGCAAGGGGATTATTATTATTATTTTTGTTTTAGTTTTCTGAATGTTGGTTTTTAATATAAATTTATTTATTTTAAATGGAGGTTAATTACTTTGCAGTATTATTTACCAACTGAGCCACCAGGAAGCCCAAGAAGATTGGCGTGGATAACCTATCTCTTCTCCAGGGGATCTTCCCTACCCAGGGATTGAACCTGTGTCTCCCACATTGCAAGCAGATTCTTTACCAACTGAGCTACCAGGAAGCCTGTTATTAACTTGAGGCAATATTAACTCCAAAAGCTCTTAATCTAAGTAAATAAATTCATACTGTTAAATCACATATTTTCCCATGTGACTGGTAGATCATTTGTTCTTACATCTTAACTAGTCATTTTTGTATAGGTCAGTGCAGATGTTAATTACAACCAGACTCTTGATTACACATTGGAGAAGTAATATTATGTGTGATTTTGTATATAACGTTGTGCTGCTGCTGCTGCTAAGTCGCTTTAGTCACGTCCAGCTCTGTGTGACCCCATAGATGGCAACCCACCAGGCTCTTCTGGAGTGGGTTGCCATTTCCTTCTCCAATGCATACATGCATGCTTAGTCGCTCTGTGCAAACCTATGGACAGCAGCCCACCAGGCTCCTCTGTCTGGAGTGGGTTGCCATTGCCTTCTCCAATACAACATTGTACTTATTGCAAAAATAACTTGAAAATACAGGAAAATATTGGGGATAGTATTTGACACCTAATTTCAGGCCAAATTAGCAAGTAAAATCAGTAGTTAAATCCTTAAGCTCTACTCCTATGTGCATGTACGCAATCATATAAACACACACACATACCGTGTGCTCACCCCTCACAGACACATACACATACACACACAAGCAAGAATAAATAAAATATACAATGAGGTACCATTTCACACCAGTCAGAATAGCTGCGATCCAAAAGTCTACAAGCAATAAATGCTGGAGAGGATGTGGAGAAAAGGGAACCCTCTTACACTGCTGCTGGGAATGCAAACTAGTACAGCCATTATGGAAAACAGTGTGGAGATTCCTTAAAAATTTGCAAATAGAACTGCCTTATGACCCAGCAATCCCACTCCTGGGCATACACACCGAGGAAACCAGAATTGAAAGAGACACATGTACTCCAATGCTCATTGCAGCGCTGTTTATAATAGCCAGGACATGGAAGCAACCTAGATGTCCATCAGCAGATGAATGGATAAGAAAGCTGTGGTACATATATACTATGGAATACTACTCAGCCCTTAAAAAGAATAAATTTGACTCAGTTCTAATGAGATGGATGAAATTGGAACCGATTATACAGAGTGAAGTAAGCCAGAAAGAAAAACACCAATACAGTATACTGACACATATATATGGAATTTAGAAGACAGTGGTAATGACCCTATATGTGAGACAACAAAGAGACACAGAGTTATAGAGTGGACTTTTGGACTCTGAGGGAGAGGGAAATGGTGGGATGGTTTGGGAGAATGGCAATGAGACATGTATATTTTCCTGTAAGAATCGAAGTGCCAATCTATGTTCAATGTAGGATGCAGGATGCATGGGGCTGATGCACAGGATGATTCAAGTAGAGGATGTGGGGTGGGAGGTGGGAGGGGGCTTCGGCATTGGGAGATTGTGTTCACCTATGGCTGATTTGTGTCAATGTATGGCAAAACAAATACAGTATTGTAATTTTTAAAATAAATAAATTAATTAATTAATTAAAAAAATAAAGAGTTTAAATTCTATTTAAAGTAAAGTTCCTTAGGTCAAAAAATTGAAGGGAAGATACTGACTAAAATACAGTACCAGTTTAATGATAGATTCTATCTGTATATTCCATTGACTAAAACGTTAGTAATTTTCAGATTTCAAGTAATCACATGATTTACCCCAAAACTATAAAATGCAAATATGGTAAAAGAAAATGAAAGAAGGAACAATGTATTGATTAATAGTACATGAGGATTAAACAATTACTCGGATGTGAAAAACTGATATAGTCTTTCATCCTTTAGTTAAATAGCAACAACAGTTTGAAGTAAGGTTTTCATGCCAAATATCTTTCTTTTTCAAAATTCAAATATAAGGAGAATAAATATCAATAATCTCAACCGGCAGACAATTGAAATAGATAATAGATAATAATACACTGATTCAATTAGTATATTTAATTTAGTAGTCTATTGTTGTCATATTAACATTGAATATCATTAATTATTCTTTTTCAATAGGTGTGGGTGAGTGTACTCTCACTTGGTTGTGTCCGACTCTTTGTGACTCCATGCACTTTAGTTCACCAGATTCCTTTGTCCAAGGGACTTTCCATGCAAGAATACTGAAGTGTGTAGCCATTTCCTTCTCCAGGGGATCTTCCTGACCCAGGGATCAAACCCACATCTCTTGAATCTTCTGCATTAGCAGGTGAATTCTTTACCACTGTTCCACCTGGGAAGCTTTCCAACAAGAGATGTTGCCAAATTTTTAAATGATCTTAGCAATTATCATTAGGACTTACCAAAGACTATTTGCTCATATTTTCAAGTTACTTGTACATATTAAATGTGAATGATACAAAGGAAGAATGACTAAATGTTTATTTTGAATAAAAGTATAATCAAGTTAGTTATTTTAAGTAAATTCATTGAAGTATAATTTGATTTTGAATAATGATATTCTTGTTATTACTTGTAAATGTAATATTTTCTTCATTTACGTAATAGTCTACATTTTCCCAAGTTAAAAGAAAATATTTTTTAAGACATGACAAGAAATAAAGTTGAGAAAAGGCATTTTTGAAAAAGAAATGTCTAATTCATTTTAAACTTGCAAGTAATAATTTAACTTTTTGGTAAATTTTAATATACCCAGGAATTTGTTTGACCTTATATTTACATTTTCTGAAAAATAAAGAATTAAAACAGCTACAAAACTGGCAGAGGTGTGAATAGCAAAATACTCCTTTTCTTATGTGAGTGCAGCTGTTGCTATAGCTACTGAGTGGCTTGCCTTCAACATAGATTTAGATTTGACCTTCAGATTAACCCACGACTCCAGCAGTATGTTTATATACTTTTTTTCTTTAAATAACCAATGGATTGCCTGTAAGATAATGCACATAAAGAATACACACTGATAAATTTCAACCTACATAGACTGGAAGGTGATTCAAAACTATGCATGTATGAATTCGCACAAAATACACCATTTACCATTGAAGACTATTTATGTATCTCATCTAAAATTTTATTTCCTGAAGTAATTTATCTTCCACTTATACTCCTTTTATGACTGTAACTTAGAAACGTTTTCAACCTTGCTCTCGCTACTGAAATTCTTTCCAACTGTATCTAATAAGGTTAAAACATTGCTAATTTATTCATTTATATTCATATATATATTCATAAAAGACCCAGGACTAGTGTCATATAACTATATATATGACACTAGTCCTGGGTCTTCTATAATTTTTAGAGATAGAAATATGACTTGGAAAATAATATCTTCAGATATTAATCTACTTTTCATTTTTCTATGTACATACTACAAAAGTTCTCCAAAGCCCAAATGTATATTGGCAATGACAATATAAAATGAGAGACACACTGAGACAAAAATAAGTTTAAGGTAATGATTTAAAAATAATCAAAGAAGTAATTTAAAAGTATATGTTAGTCATACTGTATTGGAGAAGGCAATGGTACCCCATTCCAGTAGTCTTGTCTGGAAAATCCCATGGACCAAGAAGCCTGGTGGGATGTGTTTCCATTCCCTTCTCCAGGGGATCTTCCTGACTCAGGGATTGAACCCAGGTGTCCGGCATTGCAGGCAGATTCTTCAGTGTCTGAGCCACCAAGGAAGATGTATATATAGGATTCATTCCCTAGCTCAGAAACATCTTCTCCAGTATTCTTTGGCTTCCCTGGTGGCTCAGTCAGTAAAGAATCTCCCTGTAATGCAGAAGACCTGGGTTCAATCCCTGAGTTGGGAAGATCCCCTGGAAAAGGGAATGGCCACACATACCAGTATTCTTGCCTAGAGAATCCCATGGATGGAGAAGGCTGGCAGGCTATAGTCCATGGGTTGTAAAGAGTTGGATAGATGATTGAGCAACTAACACACACACAGACACCTTAATCTTTATAGCAGCATTATTCCCAATAGTCAATAGATGGAGAAATGTTAAGTGTCAATAACAGATGAAAAGAAGATGTGAGATATATATATATATATATATATATATATACACACACACACACATATATATGTGTGTATTATTATATATATATGTATATAATATAATATATATAATATATTATAATATATAATATACATAATATATATAATATATATTATAAGATATTATATATATTATAATATATAATATATACAATATAATATATTATAATATATATAATATAATATAATATATATTATTATATATAATATATGTATTATTATGATGATATATATATATATATATATATATATATAGTGGAAAGCTACACACCATTAAGAATCCTGCCATTTGCAGCAAATGAATAAACCCAGAGAGTCTTAAGCTTAGTGAAGTAAGCCAGAGAAAGGCAAATACTGTATTATAACTTACATGTGGAATCTAAAAATAAAGAAACGCACACATATGTAACAAAACAGAAAGAGTTTCACAGGTATAGAGAACAAACTAGTTATTTCCATTCGGGAGATAGGAAGAGATAATGGCAAGATAAGTGAAAGGAAATAAAAGATGACATATACTAGGTATAAAATAAATAAGCACAGGGAATACAGTCAATATTTTACAATTATGTGGAGTATACTCTTAAAAAGTATTGAATCATTTGTACATTTGAAACTAATACAATATTGAAAATCAACTACACCTCAATTTGAAAAATAAGGGCAAATGAAAGACTCCTTCAGTTTAGGCCAAAATGAGCTAGCATTCATATTAACATTAGAATCTAAACTGTGGCTGTATCTAGTCACAAAGGATTAACTGTTTGTATCCCTAGAGTCTAGCAGTGAAATAACAAAATCAGTGCACAAATTAATATTGAGTGCATCTTTTAAGCCATATTATGTATTCTACCAGTGCATGTATATGAATACCATTGCTTGCTTCTCCATCTTCCATCTTCTGGTCTAATATTGGCAAAGATTAAAAGAGGAACCTCAGGAAAGAAAGATGTTATAGTATAACCACTTATACACAGAAGGGTGTTGAAATGATTAAGTTGTACATAATTTAACACAATGACAAAAATGTTGAGGACCAGAATAGTTAGTTATCTCTGTTTCAAAGATCATCACGTTTATTTTTGTGTGTGTGTGTGAATACATGTCTGTGCTTGCTCAGTTGTGTCTGACACTTTGTGGCCCCATGTATTGCAGGTCACCAGACTCCTCTGTCCATGAAATTTGCCAGGCAAGAATACTGCAGTGGTTTGCCATTATTGCAGTGAGATCTTCCTGATGCAGGAATCAAATACAGGTCTCTTGCATATCTGCATTGACATGGAGATTCTTTAGCAACTGTGCCATCTGTGAAATGGCCCCACCTTGAAAAATAATTAAAACTTTTTCTCATGCTTCATATTTTTAAAATTATTTCTACCATTACCATAATCCCTATGTCTCCTTTGTCATTTAGATCAGACTTTTATATATGCAGAGTACCTCATGAGAAACGCTGGGCTGGAAGAAGCATACACTGGAATCAAGCTTGCTGGGAGAAATATCAATAACCTCAGATATGCAGATACACCACCCTTATGGCAAAAAGTGAAGAGAAATTAAAAAGTCTCTTGATGAAAGTGAAAGTGGAGAGTGAAAAAGTTGGCTTAAAGCTCAACATTAAAAAAAAAAAAACTAAGACCATGGCATCTGGTTCCATCACTTCATGGGAAATAGATGGGTTTCCCACAGTGGAAACAGTGTCAGACTTTATTTTGGGGCTCCAAAATTACTGCAGATGGTGACTGCAGCCATGAAATTAAAAGATGCTTATTCCTTGGAAGGAAAGTTATGACCAATCTAGATAGCATATTAAAAAGCAGAGATATTACTTTGCCAACAAAGGTCCGTCTAGTCAAGGCTATGGTTTTTCCAGTGGTCATATATGGAAGTGAGAGTTGGACTCTGAAGAAAGCTGAGAGCCAAAGAATTGATGCTTTTGAACTGTGGTGTTGGAGAAGACTCTTGAGAGTCTTTTGGACTACAAGGAGATCCAACCAGTCCATCCAAAAGGAAATCAATTCTAGGTGTTCATTGGAAGGACTGATGCTGAAATTGAAACTCCAATACTTTGGCCACCTCATGCGAAGAGCTGACTCATTGGAAAATATTCTGATGCTAGGAGCGATTGGGGGCAGGAGGAGAAGGGGATGACAGAGGATGAGATGGCTGGATGGCATCACCAACTCAGTGGACATGAGTTTGAGTGAACTCCGGGAGTTGGTAATGGACAGGGAGGCCTGGCGTGCTATGATTTATGGGGTCACAAAGAATCGGGTAAAACTGAGAGAATCAGCATAGCTGAGCTGAGTATTTCTATGAGACTATACATAAGATTCATGGGTTTTATCACATAATATCCACCCACAGAATCACAATACTACAATAAATATTTATAACTATATAGAGTTTGTAATTTATTAAAGAGATATTAGCTTTTTGCATGCCTTTCCTAAAATGTAAAGTAGTCACTATCAGTTTCATACTCAGCAATCTCAGATACTTTAAAGTAAAACAAGATCTTATTGTTGTTATTCAGTTGCTAACTCATGTCTGACTCTGAGACTCCATAAACTGCAGCACAGCAGGCTTCCCTGTCTTCTCTATCTCTCTGAGTTTGCTCAAACTCACTTCCACTGAGGCAGCCATACCATCCAACCATCTCATCCTCTGTTGTCCCCTTCTTCTCTTGCCCTCATGCATCAGAATCTTTTCTAATAATTTGGCTCTTTGCATCATGTGCCCAAAGTATTGGAGCTTCAACTTCAACATCAGTCTTCCCAGTGAATATTCAGGATTGATTTTCTTTAAGATGGACTGGCAATTTGATCTCTGGTTCCTCTGCCTTTTCTAAAACCAGCTTGAACATCAGGGAGTTCATGGTTCACGTATTGCTGAAGCCTGACTTGGAGAATTTTGAGCATTACTTTACTAGCATATGAGATGAGTGCAATTGTGCGACAGTTTGAGCATTCTTTGGCATTGCCTTTCTTTGGAACTGGAATGAAAACTGACCTTTTCCAGTCCTGTGGCCACTGCTGAGTTTTCCAAATTTGCTGGCATGTTGAGTGCAGCACTTCCACAGCATCATCTTTCAGGATTTGAAACAGCTCCACTGGAATTCCATCACCTCCACTAGCTTTGTTCGTAGTGATGCTTTCTAAGGCCCACTTGATTTGCCAACATCCACTGGATCATCGAAAAAGCAAGAGTTCCAGAAAAACATCCATTTCTGCTTTATTGACTATGCCAAAGCCTTTGACTGTGTGGATCACAATAAACTGTGGAAAATTCTGAAAGAGATGGGAATACCATACCTCCTAACCTGCCTCTTTGGAAATCTGTATGCAGGTCAGGAAGCAACTGTTATAACTGGACATGGAACAACAGACTGGTTCCAAATAGGAAAAGGAGTATGTCAAGGCTGTATATTGTCATCCTGCTTATTTAACTTATATGCAGGTACATCATGAGAAATGCTGGACTGGAAGAAACAAGTTGGAATCAAGATTGCCAGGAGAAATATCAATAACCTCAGATATGTAGATGATACCACTTTTATGGCAGAAAGTGAAGAGGAACTAAAAAGCCTCTTGACGAAAGTGAAAAGTGAAAAAGTTGGCTTAAAGCTCAACATTCAGAAAATGAAGATCATGGCATCCAGTCCCATCACTTCATGGGAAATAGATGGGAAATAGTGGAAACAGTGTCAGACTTTATTTTTGGGGGCTCCAAAATCACTGCAGATGGTGACTGCAGCCATAAAATTAGAAGACGCTTACTCCTTGGAAGAAAAGTTATGAGCAACCTAGACAGCATATTCAAAAGCAGAGACATTACTTTGCTGACTAAGATCTGTCTAGTCAAGGCTATGGTTTTTCCTGTGGTCATGTATGGATGTGGATGTGAGAGTTGGACTGTGAGGAAGGCTGAGCACTGAACAATTGATTCTTTTGAACTGTGATGTTGGAGAAGACTCTTGAGAGTCCCTTGGACTGCAAGGAGATCCAACCAGTCCATTCTGAAGGAGATTAGCCCTGGGATTTCTTTGGAAGGAATGATGCAAAGCTGAAACTCCAGTACTTTGGCCACCTCATGCGAAGAGTTGACTCATTGGAAAAGACTCTGACGCTGGCAGGGATTGGGGGCAGGAGGAGAAGGGGACGACCGAGGATGAGATGGCTGGATGGCATCACTGACTTGATGGATGTGAGTCTAAGTGAAATCCGGAAGTTGGTGATGGACAGGGAGGCCTGGAGTGTTGCGATTCATGGCGTCGCATAGAGTCGGACACAACTGAGCGACTGAACTGAATTGAAGATGGACTGATTTGCTCTCCTTTGTTGTCCAAGGGACTTGTGAGAGTCTTCTTCGGCACCACAGCTTGAAAGCATCATTTCTTCAGTGTTCAGCTGTCTTTATGATTCACCTGTCATACTCATGTGTGACTAGTGGAAAAGCCATAAAGTTGACTATATGAACCATTGTTGGCAAAGTGATGTTTCTGCTTTTTAATACACTGTGTAGGTTGATCATAGTTTTTTCTTCCAAGGAGAAAGTGTCTTTTAATTTCATGGCGATAAATGTGAGCAAAACCAATCAACAGGAAAAGTTGATCAGCCATGTAAGTGAAATAGAAACATTTTGGCCATTTAGTTTTTTGAAGAATGTGAAAGCAAGGTTTTAAAATTTACAGTGTAACAGACACTTAAAGAATCTTTGACGTTTGATTATTATTATACATACTTTATTTTCCCAGTTGTTTCCATGCTTTCTCTTTTTTCCTTTCGTGTTAACAATTAGCAACTCTTCTATTTATAGAAAATTTTCCTTTATACTGCTACATTTCTCTTTCCTGGATATTTGAAAATGTTGCAGTTAAAACTATCTTAGTTCTATAAGTCTCACATTTTATTCACTCTCCTGTATTAATTATATAAATTTTAATATGTATGCATATTTTGTAGTGGTAATCTGGGGAAGAAAAGCATTCTGTTTTCCCAGCTACAATTTATGGTTTCTTAATATTAAATGGAAATTTTATGATTTAGTAAAGTGATCCAGGCACTTCAGCTTGTAAAAATATACTAGAGTGCAACTATTCCTATTCTACAACATTTCACATTCTAATAGTATTGCACATATTTTAGGAATCTCATGATCCTTACATCTAGCACCCATCTGCTATCACATCATGGTTGAATCAGCTATTCCCACTGGAAATCAGACTGAATTGTATTGTTTTCCTTCTCTCCTAAAGTATAACTTTGCACATCTTTGAACAAAGGCATTGTGAATATCTTATCAGAATATCATTCTCTTTTAGAGTTTTTCACAAAAGAACCAAGAGAATCATGTAGAAAAGAAGATACACATTTTGAGGAATGTGAAGTAAGCACAGAATGTATCTCATGAAAAATTAGTGGAAAATATGTGTCTAGTACATTGCTAGCATTCACATATACTGTGTTGCTGAACCATCTCATAGCTTCATATGTATTAAAGTATTGATATATTTATTTTAAAGAGTAGAAATTGTGTATTGGAGAATTAAAATATGTTTAACAATAGGACTCTCCCACGTAAACAATAATAATAATTATAGATAAGGTATATCTAGGTTAAATTGTTATTGATGCTGGTTAAATATACTGAGCAATGTTATTTAAATATATATATATATATATATATATATATATATATATATATATAAAGTTGCCATACCAGAATATTTCAAGAAAGGTATTTTTAAGCTACACTTAAAGTAAGCTACATTACTACATGTAGTAATTTACAATGTACTACATACGTAATTTAGGATATCTCTTTGATTTTGAAAAAATAGGTGAAAGAGCAATCTTACTATGTAATATTTTTAAGTCAATTAATTGCAATACAAATTTGAAAAGTATGTTTGCTCGGGTGGGGAAGGGGGAAAGTGGTAAGCTGTATACTCTCTGCCATGCTTTGAATTTCATGTATCCTTAAGATTACTCGATTCATAAGACATTTTTGAAAATGCCAGTCAAGAAAATAAAGTTGTATTCACTTCTAAACTTGGAATAACTTTGTATTATATCTCTCTCTCTTTCCTCTAAATCTTACTATGAGAGTCCATACTATTTTCTTTTTTTTCCCCTTTGGGCTAGATTTTAATGTCTGCAATTGTACTTAGTTGTGATGAGATGTCATTCTATGTCTACCTAGAAATAAGATGGTACTTGGCTTTGGGAGTTTGTCATTGATTAAATTGTCATAGTCTATTTGAAACCTAAATAGTGCCTTTGGTCATTGTTCTTTTTCTTCTTTGGAAAGTGACCTTTGTGAATAATTGCATGGCCCAGATGTGTCAAAATGAAGAGAACGCAGCATTCCTAACTATGAACATTTTATAACCTATTTGTCTCTGCTGTCTTGAGCAGCTTTACAAAAATGAAACATTTCAAAATTGTTTTGCAGATTCAAAGAATTATTCTTAAGTGTAAGATAAATTTAGTATAGAACTATATAATTTATTGATATTCATTTTTCCACCAATACAAATGTGTTAATATGATTATATTATACTCCTAAGAAAGATTATAAAACATTTGGACTTTGGGCTTTAAAAATATTTAAAGATGGTAGATTCTAAAGTGTAAGGACATTTTTAAATGTATTCATTATATCTTTTTTTTTTTTTTCGGCACTTCAGGAAATTTTAAGCATCTCTTCATGTAAAAAGATGAGCAATATTTTCTCAAGGTGCTTTTAAAAAATTATTTTTTACTTGAAGACATTTATATTAGTTCAGATATATAAGAACTGTTACAAATATTGTATATACAAGTACTTATTTGCATATTAGTATTTTTATACATTTAACTCATTGCTTACATTCTGATTTATAAACTACTTTGCAACTTTAATCTTTGATGATATTTAAAATCATATTTCCTGGATGCATATGATTAAATTATAAAAAATAGAAACTTATACTGCAGGAAGTTTATACTGGGTTGGCCTAAATGTGTCATTGTTTTCTCCAAAGATGGTCTTGTAGCATTATTTTCAATTACATTCAAAACGATGTTGCTAGATTGTATTGTGACCATTGTCATATAAGCATGTATTTAAAGAAGAACATCAAAACTAGTGAATTTTTATGTATCCATTTTATTATTGAAGATAAAAATAGTATTTTGGCACACTATGCTTTATTATTTCAAGAAAGGAAAAGATGCAACTAAAACAAACAAAAAAATGTGCACTCTTTGGAGAAGGAGCTGTGACTAGTCTAATATGACAAAAATGGTTTGCAAAATTTTCTGCTAGAGATTTCTATCTAGACAATGTTCCATGATCAAGTAGATCAACTGAAGTTGATAGTGATTAAATATAGAGAATAAATGAGAGCAGTCAGTTTTATTAACTGCAGGAGATATCTGGCATACTCAAACTATCCAAATCAAACACTGAAAATCATTTGCACCAGTTTGGCTATGTTAACCACTTTGATTGATATTTGGATTTGACATTAGGCAAGAGAGGAGAAAAAAAAACACAAAACTTTTTCACTGTATTTCCAAATATCCTTCCCTACTTAAACATAATGTAAATGTTCCCTTTTTAAAACAAGTTGTGATGAGTGAAGAAAAGTGGACGTTGTACAATAATGTGGAACTAAAGAGGTCAAGATGCAAGCGAAATAAATCACACCAACCACAGCAAAGTCTGATTTTCATCCAAAGAAGGTGATGATGTGTATATGATGTTATTGGAAGGAAGCCGTTATATCAGATCCTTTCTGAAAATCAAATGATTATTTTCAACAAGTACTGATCTCAACCAAATGAAAGCAGAATTGAACAAAATTGCCCAGGATTATTAGACAATAGCAAATACATAAACTGCCATCAAATTTGGCCTTAGAGTACAAAATGAAGCAGGTCAAAGCCTAACAGAGTTTTGCTGAGAGCTCATTGATCATTCTTCCAATGACAGAGATAACAGTACATATGGACATCACCAGAAGGTCAATATTGAAGTCAGATTGATTATTTCCTTTGCAGCTGAAAATGGAGAAGCTCTATACAGTCAGCAAAAACAAGACTGGGATCTGACTATGGCTCAGATCATGAAGTACTGAAAAATTCAGATTAATATTGAAGGAAGTAGGGAAAACAATAAGGCCATTCAGGTATGAACTAAACCAAATCCCTTACAATTATACAGTGGAAATTACAAATAGATTTAAAGGATTAGGTTTGAAAGAGTGCCTGAAGAGCAATGAACGGAGGTTTCTAACATTGTACAGGAGGTGGTGATCAAAACCATCCCCAAGGGAAAAAAATGCAAAAAGACAAAATGGCAGTCTGGCAAGGCCTTGAAAATAGCTGAGAACAGAAGAGAAGCAAAAGGCAAGGGAGAAAAGGAAAGATATATCCATTTGAATGCAGAATTCCAAAGAAGAGCAAGGAGAGATAAGAAAGACTTCTTAAATGTTCAGTGCAAGGAAATAGAGGAAAACAATAGAATGGGAAAGGCTAGAGACCTCTTCAAGAAAATTAGAGATATCAAAGGAATAATTTCATGCAAAGATGGGCAAAATAAAGGGAAGAAATGTTATGAACCTAACAGAAGAAGAAGGTATAAAGAATAGGTGGCAAGCATACACAGAAGAACTCTACCAAAAAAAAAAAAAGAAATCTTAATGATCCAGATAACCAAAACGGTGTTATCACTCACTTAGAACCAGATATTCTGGAGTGTGAAGTCAAGTGGGTCTTAGGAAGTGTCACTAAAAACAAAGCTAGTGGAAGCGATGTAATTCCAGCTGAGTTATTTCAAATGATGCCGTGAAAGTGCTGCACTCAATATGTCAGCACATTTGGAAAACTCAGCAGTGGCTACAGGACTGGAAAAGGTCAGTTTTCATTTCAATCTCAAAGAAAGATAATGTCAAAGAATGTTCAAACTACCACGCAGTTGCACTCATCTCACATGCTGGTAAACTAAAGCTCAAAATTCTCCAATCTATGCTTCAGCTGTACATGGACCAAGAACTTCCACAAGTTCAAGATAGGCAGAGGATCCAGAGATCGAATTGCCAACATCCATTAGATTATACAATATGCAGGATAATTCCAGAAAAAACATCTACTTCTGTTTAATTGACTAAAGCCTTGAGTGTGTGGATCACAATTCAAGAAATGGGAATACCAGACCACCTTACCTGTCTCCTGAGAAATTTGTATGCAGGTCAAGAAGCAACAGTTAGAACTGGACATGGAACAATGGGCTGGTTCCAAATAGGGAAAGGAGTACATCAAGGCTGTATATTGTCAACCTGTTTATGTAACTTATATGCAAAATACATCATTAATAATGTCTTAGTAGATGAAGCACAAGCTGGAATCAAGAATGTCAGAAAAAATATCAATAATCTCAGACATACAGATGACACTAGCCTCATGGCAGAAATCAAAAGGAACATAAAAGCCTCTTGATGAAAGTGAAATAGGAGAATGAAAAAGCTAGCTTAGAAATCAACATTCAAAAAAACTAACTCATGGCATCTGGTCCCATCACCTTATAGCAAATAGGTGGGGAGACAATGGAAATAATGACAGAATTTTTTCCCTGGGCTCCAAAATCACTGCAAATTGTGACTGCAGCTTCAAAATTAAAAGGATCTTTCTCCTTGGAAGAAAAGCTATGACTAACCTAGACAGCATATTAAAAGTAGAGACATCACTTTGCTGACAAAAGTCTGTATAGTCAAAGCTGTGGTTTTTCCGGTAATAATGCATGCATGTGAGAGTTAGACCATAAAGAAAGCCGAGCACTGAAGAAATGATGCATTTGAACCGTAGTGTTGGAAAAGACTCTTGACAGTCTCTTGACTGCAAGGAAATCAAACCAGTCAATCCTAAAGGAAAACAGTCCCGAATATTCTTTGGAAGAACTGATGCTGGCTGAAGCCTCCAATACTTTGGCTACATGATGCGAATAACTGACACACTGGAAAAGACCCTGATTCTTGGAATGATTTAAGGCAGTAGGAGAATGGGATGACAGAGGATGAGATGGTTGGGTGACATCACTAACCCGATGGTCATGAGTTTGAGCAAGCTCTGGGAATTGATGATGGACAGGGAAGCCTGGCATGCTGTGGTCCATGCGTGGCAGGGTTGGACATGGCTGAGCAACTGAATTGAACCTAAATGAACCTTCCATCAAGATAGCATCACATATTCCTTTGCTGACCATACAAAAACTGTTACAACTTGGCTGGGAAGTTCTGATTTATCTCTTGTATCCCTCAGACATTGAATCTTCAGATTTCCATTTGCTTTAGTCTTTACCAAGTTCACATAATGGAAAAAAATTCAGTTCCCTGGAAGACTGTAAAATGTATCTTTTTTTTACTCAAAAAAATGAAAAGTTTTGGGAATATGGTATTTTGAAGTTTCTTGAAAAAATGGCAGATAGTAGTGGAACAAAATGATAAATATATTGTTCAATAAATTTCTTGGTTAAAATGAAGCTATTTTTACTTAAAACCAAAGTACCTTTTGGTCAACCCAGTGTATAAATAATATGTACATATTCAAGGAATAATATTCATGGTGCAAGATATAACATAGTTTAAAATCTAAAGAAGAAATAGTTCAACATGGGGCAGATGTAGTATTAATGGATACATTTAAATTATCTGTAAATGCTGCATCTCAAATGGATATAGAGAAGGGGAGAAACAATAAAAAAAAATTAAAGCTGGGTACCAACATACTGAATGATATGGAGGAAAAATAAATATATTCCATTGTTAAGAAAGTAAATGAAATAGTAAGTTAATTTTTAAAAGAATCAAATTTATCAAAAGATTTTAGAAGTTCAATTTGGGAGGTGTGTGTGTGTATGTATACGTGTGTGTGTGTTCGTAAAATTCTTGTATGGTAGTAAATAAAATGAAAAATGTATTTTAAAATGCAGTTTGGTGGTGATGGATAACAGAAGGAATCTGGACATTGTGAACAAGATAGAAAATATTTATAGTTATTAAAGAGAGAATTAAGGGATTAGAGAGAGGGTTATGGGGATAGAAATACTAAAGATGAATTCAAATGAGACTATGAGGTAAGTACTAAGAGCAAACAAAGGAAAAAAAAAAACAAATATAGGAATGCTAATTAAAGATGACATAAATTTCTATCCTTGGACACATCAATAAAAGAAAGAGAAAATCTGTAATAATAAAGATGTAATAGAAAGAAAATTGATTTTTTGAATTAATTTTAATTGGATGATAATTTAATTGGATGATAATTACAATATTGTGGTAGTTTTTGCTATACATCAACATGAATCACCCATTGGTACACATGTTTCTCCCCGTCCTGAACCCCACCCCCATATCCCTTCCCTCCACATTCCTCTGGGTTGTTTTTAATCTGGCAGGACTGAAATAAAAGCCCATTATCTAAATCATGCCAAATTTCAAGGTCTTAGGTTATGGTCCTGCATATAAATTATCAATATTGTACAAGTGGTTTTCAGTGTCAGTGTAGTAGATGGAGTAATGAGCATTGGTAAATTTATCGACTAAATTTATTTAGCAAAACTGAAAGGTAAGAATGCAGAAAATAGCACTTAAGAGATAAGCTATAATCAAGAGAACCAACTGTGGAAAAGGGAGTGCTCCAGAAGAGGATTCAAAGAATTAGATATATGAAGGGATACTGATGCTATGGAAAAAAATAATTTATGCAAATATTTAAAACTTAAATACTAGATAAATCAGAGGTACACACTATTTTAGAAATTTTACTGTAGCCAGATAATCTAAAACAATCACATTCTGTAGATGACTGTGCATATATAATCATAATCTTAAGCAGAGATAACTTAGATCCATAAGCACCATAAGCATTACTTTACTAGCATGTCAAATGAGTGCAATTGTGTGGTAGTTTGAGCATTTTTGGCATTGCCTTTCTTTAGGACTGGAATGAAAACTGACCTGTTCCAGTCCTGTGGCCACTGCTGTTTTCCAAATTTGCTGGCATATTGAGTGCAGCACTTTCACAGCATCATCTTTCAGGATTTGAAAGAGCTCAACTGGAATTCCATCACCTCCACTAGCTTTGTTTGTAGTGATGCTTCCCAAGGCCCACTTGACTTCACATTCCAGGATGTCTGGCTCTAGATGAGTGATCACACCACCGTGCTTATCCGGGTCATGAAGATCTTTTTGTACAGTTCTTCTGTGTATTCTTGCCACCTCTTCTTAATATCTTCAGCTTCTGTTAAGTCCATACCATTTCTCTCCTTTATCGAGCCCATCTTTGCATAAAATATTCCCTTGGTATTTCTAATTTTCTTGAAGAGATCTCTAGTCTTTCCCTATCTGTTGTTTTCCTCTATTTCTTTGCATTGATCGCTGAAGAAGGCTTTCTTATCTCTTCTTGCTATTTTTGGAACTCTGCATTCAGATGCTTATATCTTTCCTTTTCTCCTTGGCTTTTCACCTCTCTTCTCTTCACAGCTATTTGTAAGGCCTCCCCAGGCAGCCATTTTGCTTTTTTTATCTTTCTTTTCCATGGAGATCGTCTTGATCCCTGTTTCCTGTACAATGTCACGAATTTCTTTCCATAGTTCATCAGGTGTGGGGCCCTAAATGGGAAACCTTAGAAACAAAGGGGCTAGCTTTGCAGTCGAAAACCTAAGATGGCGCCTGGCGGAAGAGATGGGGGCAGGGTCTATGTTGTCTGTCAAAGTTTTTGATTGGCTCTGTTGATCTCTGTGCATGTAGACAGTGTGTGATCTCCATAGACTCCTGTTATAATGAAGGCACATGATGATTTGACCTTTAATGTGATTGGTGCAACTATGGAAAGTCCCTCCAAAAACCCTCCTGTTTGTCTATATAAGTTGGGAATTTGCAACAATAAACCGGAACTGCTTCGACGGAACCCCTGTCGTGTCTGATTGTCTCTGCAGGCTCACCTCTCCTCGGGAACCCCTTGGCTTTGCTGAGGGAAGTTCCACTGCCTCTACTCTTTCTGCAGAGCGCCCCCGCAATCAGGCACTCTATCTATCAGATCTAGGCCTTTATATCTATTTCTCACTTCCACTGTATAATCATAAGGGATTTATGTCATACCTGAATGGTCTAATGGTTTTCCCTACTTTCTTCAACTTCAGTCTGAATTTGGTAATAAGGAGTTCATGATCTGAGCCACAGTCAGCTCCTGGTCTTGTTTTTGTTGACTGTACAGAGCTTCTCCATCTTTGGCTGCAAAAAGTATAATCAATCTGATTTTGGTATTGACCATCTGGTGATGTCCATGTGTAGAGTCTTCTCTTGTGTTGTTGGAAGAAGGTGTTTGCTATGACCAGTGCATTTTCTTGGCAAAACTCTATTTGTTTATTCCCTGGTTCATTCTGCAGTCCAAGGCCAAATTTGCCTGTTACTCCAGGTGTTTCTTGACTTCATACTTTTGCATGCCATTCCCCTATAATGAAAAGGACATCTTTTTTGGGTGTTAGTTCAAAAAGTCTTGTAGTTTATCATAGAACCATTCAACTTCAGCTTCTTCAGTGTTACTGGTTGGGGTATAGACTTGGATAACTGTGATATTGAATGGTTGGCCTTGGAAATGAACAGAGATCATTCTGTTGTTTTTGAGATTGCATCCAAGTACTGCATTTTGGACTCTTTTGTTGACCATGATGCCTACTCCATTTTTTCTAAGGGATTCCTGCCCTCAGTAGTAGACATCATGGTCATCTGAGTTAAATTCACCCATTCCAGTCCATTTTAGTTTGCTGATTCCTAGAATGTTGACATTCACTCTTGCCATCTCTTGTTTGACTACTTCCAATTTGCCTTGATCCATGGACCTGACATTCTAGGTTCCTATGCAATATTGCTCTTTACAGCATGGGACCTTGCTTCTATCACCAGTCACATCCACAGCTGAGTATTATTTTTGCTTTGGCTCCATCCCTTCATTCTTTCTGGAGTTATTTCTCCACTGATCCCCAGTAGCGTTTTGGGCACCTACTGACCTGGGGAGTTCCTCTTTGGTATCTTATCATATTGCCTTTTCATACTGTTCATGGGGTTCTCAAGGCAAGAATACTGAAGTGGTTTGCCATTCCCTTCTCCAGTGGACCAACTGTATAGCTGTGATTAAATACTACATTTTCACTTGAGGTCAGTGGGAGTACACTGATTTGTTTAAATAAAAAGATGATGTTATTTTATTAAACATCAGTCTGGTTAAAGCATAGAGAGTTAATCGAACATTATAAGAATGAAAGCAAGAGATCAGTTAGAACAGGTTTCTAGGAGCTCTCAAGGAGGCTTGGACTAAAGTAATGTAAGCAAAAATTCACTATACATCTTTAAGGTGAATTGGTATCAGGGATCACATCTGGGTGAAGAAAAGGACACAAATTAACTATGAGAATGCTGTTGTTTGTTTATTCGGTACAATATAAAATACACTAAAATGAATCAAAATTATGTATCCTTATAAATTTAAAAACATTTGACATTTAGATATCCACACAATCACCCACATTTATTACATATTTTGTGAGATAGTACTCTGAAGAAGCCCATATTTTGCTTGCTTTATAAATTAAGTAAATATTCATATTTATTACCAACTTATGATATTTCATAGTCACTCTGTAAATATAGTCTGCTGCACTCATGCAAATGAGGTACTTTTACTCTCAAGAGATCTTTTTCTGAACAGAGATGACCTGGAAGCAAGTTTATGACCATGCTAACAACAAATATTCCTGGTGATAGTCTGCCAGTCTGTCTTTGTGTTATTTTACCCAAGTTTTAAAATTTCCCTGGTTGAAGAATAAGGAGGTGGATGGATGCGTGCTGTGGATTTAACCCTTTATTATCCTGAGGGTACAAGAGTTATTTTCACTGACATATGTGTAGAAATGCATGCCTACTTTATATGGATTTGTGTTTATTAGGAGGACCTAGAAGTAAGATAAAAAATGTGTTAAGGTTTTAAATAGCTCCTAATACACTTGTATTTCCTTAATCAGACGAGCTGAGCTTTACTTTGTGAATAATTGGTTTACATTATTATCATCATATCTATCACCACTCCCTTCTCTTTATCTTTTGTGTTCTAGGAGGAAAATTCTTTGAAACAAACATGCAGTTGTCACCACTTAACCACTTGTATGAGAAGCATAGTAGATATACAAAACTACTTCAGTGAATAAATGACTAGAAGACACTGAATTATCTGATGCAGATTTCTGATGTGTTGTTAAGTGGAAAATGTAGGTTTGAACTATGTAATGAAAATAAAAATTAAAGTGCTAGTTACTCAGTTGTGTCTGACTCTTTGCAACCCCATGGACTGTAGGCTACCAGGCTATTCTGTCCATGGAATTCTTCAGGCAAGGATACTGGAGTGGTTTGCCATGCCCTTCTCCAGGGGATCTTCCTGACCTAGATTTTGAACCTGTATCTCCTGCGTTGCAGACAGATTCTTTACAGTCTGAGCCACCAGAGAAGTCCCAGCTATGTAATATATATCAATTTGATTTAAATTATGCATAGAAATAAAGCATATCATCAAAGATGCTAATTAAACATATAATTGCAAAAACCATACTAACCCTAATTATAAGATTCTCACATCATCCTTTATTTTGTGATTTGTATTTATTTTGTGATTTGTATTTTTCCTCCTTATCTGGATGTATTCAACACTTTAGCTCTGTGTTCAATACTATAACTCATTCCTGATTGGTGAAAAAGAAAATATATATATATATATATAAACTAAACTGTGAAAGATTCCAAAGATTTTAGAGACTCACACCAGAAACTGATAATCTTGATTGATCGAGGAAAAGCAGCCAAGTAATAAAATGTTCTTGAGTTATCAGAGAAAGCTAGCTAAAGGTCACTCAGTCTAATTCAACTGTGATCTATATAATCTAATTATGCTCATTTCTAAAGTAAATATGCTATTTGCACTGCATTGGTATGCAGATTACAAAGTATTGTTACAGGATTAAAAATGGAGTGCTGGTTACCACTTTGTATTAAAAAAACCTGTAAATACTCTTTAGCTTCACTTCTATGCAGCTAAGATTTAGTGCATAGTAAAAGGCTCAGCCAGTAGAGTTCCAGACAGTGAAGTCAGGTAACTGAGCAGGGATGCTAAATAAAGCCACTGCTCAAGTGCAATTTCAGGCTCATCTCTTCATTTATCACATTTTCTTTCAACCATCAGAAATACGAAGTTAATAAATCTCATGTTCCATCCCTTTAACAATAAAAGCAGCTTTTGTTTTAATCAATTAGAATAAATTTCTTGTATGGGAATCAAACTATTGACATTTTTTTTTTAAGATTTGGTGCATATACTTTCATACTGCATTTATACATGTAGCTAGGAGTTAAATGCCTTTCTTTAAGAAATTGTGTAAAACATAGTTAGTGGACTCTGGCAGGTTTAATATTTGTTTCTATAGTTAGTACTACTGTGGTTTAGCAGCTGCATTAGCAACGACACTTTAAAACGATTTTCAAGTAATTCATTACTTCCCTTTCTTATGCATTAAATTTAATATAGCTTGCAGGTTCTAATTCATCTTCATGCATACTAATAAATTGTGCACTACAAATAAATTCTGCATTAATTTTAAAGCAATTTCACTTCATCTATATATCAACTATGAAGTCGCTGGTTGGTTTGTAGCTAGCTGCAAATAAGTCCAGAATCTTATCTATGTTCTTACATGATCAATGACTATAATAACACATTTTTGTGCAGATGACATATTTCCTTTAATATTTTTAAAAGACAAAATATATATTCACACACACACACACACACGCACACACACATATATATGTATGCATATATATTTACTAAGGTAAAATTCTTCAGGACACCAATCTAGAATACAAATGAACTCAGTGAAAGCATCTTAAAATTTATATGCCATACTAGAATGATTTTCTCCTTCTAAATTTGGGCTTTATAACTAGAAGTACAGAGGAAAGAAAATCAGTCCTCTCCCCTCTTGGATCCTTCTATCAAATTGGTTTAGTGGTGGCAGCCTTTGCTATTGTTAAATGTTTTTCTTAGAGTTTTCACAGCTAAGAAAATAAGAATACAAACTGGCAACAATGTTTTTTGGGGGAGGGTAGAAAGCACCTGACACAAATGCATACAAAAACAATATGATATGCATATATAGTGCTTTGTCATATAAGCAGCACTTTCATATATGTCATTCTATTTGAATCTTAGAACCATGTTTTTGATTGAAATATAACTGACATAAACATTGTGTAAGTTTAAGGTGCACTATGTGTCGAGTTGATACAGTTATGTTGCCACCATAGCATTAGCTACCATCTCCATCAGGTCACATAATTACAACATTTTTGCCATGAGAACACAAGATCCAATCTTTCAACAATTCTTAAATGTATAATACATTAATATTAACTCTAATTACAGTGCTGTGCATTAGAGGTTCAGGACTTACTCATTTTCTAATTAGTATCCTTTAACATTGCCCCATTTCCCACCTTTCCTTCCCTGGGACACATCATTCTACTTTCTGCTTCTATAAGCTCACCTTTTAATTTCACTGTAAGTAATACTATACAGTGTTTTCCTCATTTGAATTGTCTTTTTTGGTATAATGCCCTTATCTATGTCAAAAATGGTCAGGATTTTCTTCTTCTCATGGCTGAATAATATTTTGTTTTATATTAGTACCACATCTTCTTTATCCATTCACCCATTGACAGGCATTTAAGTTGTTTCCAGATCTTGGCTATTGTGAAAATGCTGCTATAAACATGGATGTGAAGATGTTTATTTGTTACCTTGTTTTCATTTCCTTTGGATGTATATCCAAAACCGGTCTTCCTAAACCATATAACGGTTCTATTTTTCATTTTCTGAGGAACTTCTATGTGGAATAACAATCCCAATCTACATGGAAAAATTTATTAAAAAGTTTTAATGTTACATGAAGTCAATGTTGTGTGTGCATGTGTGCTTAGTCACTTCAGTCATGCCCGATTCTCTGCAACCCTATGGACCATGGCCTTCCAGGCCCTTCTGTCTATGGGATTCTCTAGGCAAGAATAGGAGTGGGTTGCCATTTTCTTCTCCAAGTCAATGTTGAAACATAATCAAATTTGTCTAATAAATATTTTTTCCTCACCACATAGCACTTTAATCTTTGCTTCTATCTGTTTATCCCACATAAAATGTGGATTAAACATGGCATGTGGACCAGCGGCATTGGCATTACCTGAAAGGTTAATAGAAACTCAGAATACAGAGCTCATCCCGGGTTATAGATAAGCAGCTTGAAGTTTGAAAAACATGATTTTCAAAGGAAACAATATCAATTGTAGAAAAAATTCCTTTGGTGTAAGACTTAAATATATATATATATATATATATATATATACACACACACACACACACACACACACACACATATATATATATAGTAAGATAAAAGAATTTCAGTAAGACAGAAAAAAATTGAACCACAATTTACATGAAAAAGTATACACACACACCTATTTTTCTTCACACAGAATTGTTGAAGTTCTGTAATATTTATAATACTTCTTTCATCCATTCATCTTTGGCAGTATATTTACTGTGTCAGCAAAGTATATGAGCAATGCGGGAGGCTCTGTATCTAAAGAAGTTTCTGAATCATGAGAAATTGACTAGGAAATGAAAATTTGAACAATAAACTCTGTGTATTATGTGCCAAACTGTAGTTTGAAGATTATTATAAGCAAGTTTATAATTAAACTAAATAGGTTATCTGATCTGCTTCCTGGCTCTAATACAAGGAAGTGACTATTTCTACATATAGTTACATCAAAATTTCTTAGCTCATTAAACTAAATGAAATTTATTTCATAATCAATGTATAATCATTTTAAGATAGTCCTTTGTTGTCCTTGTAAACATATCAGTCATTACTATTCCATTGTTTCTGAAGTTAAGTACCAAGAATTTTACTGTCCTAATATTTACTCTCAGTTTCTAATTTCTGTGCAAATTATTTAGGGTCAGTCATTGGTAAACCTTACAAAACTATAACTGGGCAGACTTCTTGCAAATACTTGGCACAAAATATGTGTTTAGACAGTGGACATAAAACACATTGTTTGTTGATGTGGAGAATCACTTGGAGAATTACTCTCCTAACACAATCAATGTTGAGGCACAGGGAATTTTTAGATGATGCTGGGGACGTGCTGATTTGTTTGCAGTTAGAGATCAGACTGAGAAAGATTAAGCAGATAGAAACTAACCTGTGTGTATTTTTACTTGTTTTATCATGTTAAATGGGCAATGTATCTTGCCTTATTCACTTCTGTTTTTTAATAATTGAATGCTAGTTTGATTTTGGATTCAAGTCTAAAGTTTGCCTTTTTACTGACATATAGAATATTTACAACACTGCTTTAAATGAAATCATCAGCTTATTCTTACTCATGTAACTGCTGCTGATTAAACTATATATATTGAAATTCTGTCTTTTCAGACAACAAGAGATAGTGGATAATTATTCATAATAATAAGTCATCACTCTGAAATATCTGGCTCACATATTCTATGTAGTGAAAATTCTATACAAACTTTTATATTTTTCTAATTCAATGATAACCAAAGGAGAAAGCAAAATTTAAAATTTCCCTCTTTTCTATTCTCTATGTCTATGTTTCATTGCTGCCCTGCAGATAGGTTCATCAGTAGCATCTTTCTAGATTCCATATGTATGCATTAATATAATTTGAATTTCTCTTTCTGAATTACTTCACTATGTATAATAGGCTGAAAAGACTTGTGGGCACAATGAGGGAAGGGGAGAGTGGGATGAATTGAGTAGCATTAAGTTCCTATTTGCAAAATTAGATAGCCATTGGAAATTTGCTGTATGATGCAGGAAACTCAATTCTGGTGCTAACAACCTAGAGGGATGAGGTGAGGTGAAAGGTGGGAGGGAAGTACAACCATATACCTATGGCTGATTCATATTAATGTATAGTAGAAACCAACACAATATAGTGAAACGATTATTCTCCAATTAAAAATAAATTTTTTAAACTTCCCCATTTTCATGGAAAATATTTTCACATTCTTATTAGCTGAAAATTACCTATCATTATATTTTCAGGACAGGGCAACTTTTTAAAGTTTTAACAAGTTGGAAAAGTTAGAGGCAAATGTGTTATACATAGAATCATAAAGTTTCAGTATCTCAAAAAGAATGAGTCCAAATCCTCCTTTTGTAGATCCAGAAACATGTATTCCAATTAAAATAACAAATGTGTAGCAGTGTAGACATTGGGATCCTTATGTATTATTCGTTTAAACAAATACAGCAGTGCTTCTGAAAATTGAATGTACATATGGATCCCAATGAGATTTTCTTAGAAAGTTGATCAGGGTTGCAGCAAGCTCCCACTAAATGCTGCTGTATTTTGATCACTGACAACAATTGGAATAACCAGGCTCTAGTGAGCATGCCCAGTTTCTTGAATAATGATATAAATTGATGGAGTATACTATCTTGCCTTTTAAATCTTTAAGGTCATTCCTGGTGGCACATTATAATTTGCTGTTTTTACTATCAGATGAATTCTTTTCTTGAGTCTTTTTCAAATTTCACCACTACAAATCTTGTGAAGCTGGATCTGTGCTGTTCTCATCTTTCTATTACCTGATTCTTACCCTTAAAACATTTCAAGCACCACAGTGGCATTTTTAAGCTTTTTCACAGATTTTATTTCTCTTCAGAAAAAAACCCAGTAGCCCTACATTAAGGCAGTTTTGCTAATTGGCCTTTTCTTATATTTTGACCTAGTCTGATTGTTAGCCTTAGAATTATCATTTTTAAACTTATTATTAACATTATTCTTCTATCTGACATAATCCATCCCTTACCCATGTTAAGTAAACTCTATGTTATAGACTGAATTTTATCTTTCCAAGAAGTAAATACTGAATTCTTAGTCCTTATTACCACAGAATATGACTTTATCTGAAATAGGTCAGAGACAATTATTTAAGATGACACTGTACTTGAGTAAAATGGACCCTTAACCCAATATGACTAAGGCACACAGGAAAATTCCATGTATTAATAACAAGGAAGCAAGAGAGTGGGATTATGCAGCTACAAGCCAAGAAATGCTGAAGCTTGCCAGGAAACCACCAGAATATGGGGAGACTTAAGAACCTATAGGGAAGAAAATCAGAGAAGGCAACAGCACCTCACTCCAGTACTCTTGTCTGGAAAATCCCATGGACAGAGGAGCCTGGTAGGCTGCAGTCCATAGGGTCGCCAAGAGTCGGGTCAAACACGACTGAGTGACTTCACTTGAGCTTTCACGCATTGGAGAAGGAAATAACAACCCACTCCAGTGTTCTTGCCTGGAGAATCCCAGGTACTGGGGAGCCTTGGTAGGCTGCCGTCTCTGGGGTCGTACAGAGTCGGACACGACTGAAGTAACTTAGCAGCAGCAGCAGGCAAGAAAATAATGTCCTATATGTTCACATCTGGTAAACATCAGATACACTCACACTGTTACAGGAATATTGGTCTTTATTCCTTAGTAGAAACAGTTCTGTTGCTGTTGCTGTTTATTCTTTAAGTTATGCCTGACTCTTTTGTGATCCCCATGGACTGTAGCCTGCCAGGCTCCTCTGTCCATGGGTTTTCCCAGGCAGGAAAACTGGAGTGGGTTGCCATTTCCTTTTCCAGAGGAATTTTGATTCACAGGGATCAAATCTGAGTCTTGCCTCCTGCATTGGCAGGCAGATTCTTTACCAATGAGCCACCAAGGAAGTCCCTGGGGATTTACCTATATGAGAGTGTCAGGCAAGTGTATGCTCCTCGGTTCTGTCTTGTCACAACAAAGATTTGGAAATACACTTGCCTGACAAGAGTAATAGGTAATAAATGAAAGGAGTTGATGTTTCTTAGGTATGTTGTTGGGGAAATAGTATCTCCTTTTTTTTTCTTTTCTTTTTTTAATAGCGTAATTGTTTTCTTTGTGGGAGAAATCTAAAGTAAACTATAGAAAAACAATAGAGGGAAAAGATGCTATAAGTTGTTCTTTTTTAAGCCATTGGTTAACAAATTTAAAAGGTGTCTTTGAAACCAATTGAAAGTTTTGAAAGGAAGAGAGCTTTGTTAACAAAGTCCTTTATCTTCCAAATTTATTTTAATTAAGAAATGATCACTGTTTCATCTAAAAGGCATTTTAACAAAAAGCAAGTGACCACTTAAACCTCTGGAAGATGCTAGGTCATTTACTTTACCTTCATCAATATATTTAATATCCTAAAGGTGCAGTCTTAAAAGAAAAAATGATAACCCATCAGCTCATGGCATATTTCAAAGATATTGCTTAATGTGAAATCATATTCATTTATCATATTGTGAGCATAGCTATTTTATTCATTGTTTAATTCACTTTTATTGAAGGATAATTGCTTTACAGAATTATGGTGTTTTCTGTCAAACCTCAACATGAATCATCTATAGGTATTTTATTCATTTTTTTAATTTATTCATTTTTAAAATATAAATTTAAGATGTGTAGTGAAAGTTTCTTTGCTTTATGTAATAGCAATGTGGGCTATAGAGTGACTGCACTGAATAGTCACTACTGTTACTTCCAAGCCCAGAGACATATTTGAGTTTGATAAGCTTACAAATATCTGTGGGGTAGATAACTTTTAAAATGAAATGGAAGCTGCAGGTAATCACACTAAACTAGAATAAAGGAAATCTGTTTTTGCCTGTTGCTTCTAACAAATTCCTATTTTTTGAAAGTCTTACAAATTCACATTTTTAAATTTAATTATACATTTCTGAACTTTGAAGTATTTTTTTGCAAAATACATAATAAAACTGGGGAATTATGATGGATTATTATATATATATAAATTTTATATATTCATTATTCAATGTGAATATAATTTAATATTCCATGTTATACTATTAGTAAAAAAATTAATACAGATGCTCAAATATGTATTTCTGATTCTTTAATTGTGAACTGGTACATTTTGGAAACTTGGGGATAAAATCATCTGCCATAGCATAATTGAAGAAAATTTGCTTGTCTTTCACTTACATTAATTGCTTTATAAAAAGAAAATAACATTAGCAATTTATATAGAGGAATTAATTATCTAGATAGTTGTGCATCAATCTGACACTGTATTGTTTCTAAAAATAGAAAATATGTGTTTTATTCATACATTTTAGACAAACTATATTTTATATATTATATGTAATAGCTGAGTATTCAAAAAGTAGATATATATTTCTGTCTCATGTTCAGTGAATTAGATGGCTGAATTTCATTTTATATTTCATATTTTAAAGTAATAAAAAATAATGATGCTTTAGATATTTTTGAAATCATAATGTACATCCATTATGGTATAGTCTGTCTTCTTCATTACTTCTTAGTATGTTCCTGACATATAATAGCTAATCAATTAGTGCATATAAGGTTAATAAATGAATAAAATTTGAGATTGTTAAAGAAGATAAATGAGAACTCAAAGGTTTAAAATATGATCAATAAGTCAAAACCTATGTTTTAGTCTTTCCCATTTCTTAGAAATTTCAAAAGTAAGTGAACTTGCAGTCTCAATATAATTATTTTTCACAACTGTTAAATAAAATAGTTTTCTCTAATTTTAATTGGAAAATATGCATATTATCTAAAATTAGTTGAATATATTTGAATTTCTTTCAAAGATAATATTAAATTAAAACAGTTATATGTTTAGATTTTTAGGTTAACATTCTTATCAAATATAAATTAAAGATGTCTGTGCTTTAGAATTACATATTTAACATTATTAACATTATCTTTTGTCTTCAATAGCCACATTTTCAAAAGCAATCTATAGTAATATAATACACTATTTCAGCTTATACAAATAAATATTAGCTGGTAGCCATAATCTAGCTATAACTTAATTTTGTGATGCTTAAAGTGTCTTCCTAATTAGAACTTTGATGCTCAAATGTATCTGGAAGCTAGGAAATGATAATAAAACTGTCACCCTGATTATTGATTTGGGAAGCTTAAGTTTTGAAGGGCAAAAAGTAAATATATTTTTTAAAAAGTAAATATTTTTAGAAAACTAACTCAGAATTATTTCAGATATAAGATTTGAAGTTCCACAGGCATCTCTATAAAAATATATATATAGGTAGAAATAGATCACTCATAGTGAAATACATATATTTTTAATGTTCTTAAAAACAAAGCAAAAGACATATTTGTGGCAAAAATAAAGTTCAAAAATAAAAGTGCAAAAAGAACATTTTAAAACATGTCTTAACTGTGGAAATACTCTCTTCACTTGTATGTTAAAGAAGTACTATTTTGAGAGATTTTCATAAGATTAGATTATCCACTTTGCAGTTTGTAAGGTTTTAGTGTTTATTTCAGCATTATTTTATGTATTTATTATCCTTTTAAACCTTGGCAAAATGTTAAGTTCAATAGAGCAAGAATTGCTTGGGAAAATCAAATCACCTCTGGCTAACATGCTGATAGATGTTACTGGTATCATTTTTGAATGACTTTTGTAATGTTAATAGAAAGTTTTTAATTGAATAATAATGTTAAAATGTTACTTTCTTTTAATACAGAGACTGTTCCTTGGGTTTCTAATAACGTGAATATATGTTACTCGTAACCTCATTTATTTGGAGAATAATGCATATGATTCATTGACAATCTAGAGGTTACTCAGTCAGTCAGTTCAGTCGCTCAGTAGTGTCCGACTCTTTGCTACCCTATGAATCACAGCACGTCACGCCTCCCTGTTCATCAGCATCTCCCGGAGTTCACTCAGACTCAACATCCGTTGAGTCCGTGATGCCATCTAGCCATCTCATCCTCGGTCGTCCCCTTCTCCTCCTGTCCCCAATCCCTCCCAGCATCAGAGTTTAATCCAATGAGTCAACTCTTCACATGAGGTGGCCTAAGTACTGGAGTTTCAGCTTGAGCATCATTCCTTCCAAAGAAATCCCAGGGTTGATCTCCATCAGAATGGACTGGTTGAATCTCCTTGTAGTCCAAGGGACTCTCAAGAATCTTCTCCAACACCACAGTTAAAAAGCATCAATTCTTTGGTGCTCAGCATCCTTCACAATTCAACACTCATATCCATACATGACCACAGGAAAAACCGTAGCCTTGACTAGATGGACCTTAGTCGGCAAAGTAATGTCTCTGCTTTTGAATATTCTATCTAGGTTGGTCATAACTTTTCTTCCCAAGGAGTAAGCGTCTTCTAATTTCATGGCTGCAGCCACCATCTGCAGTGATTCTGGAACCCCCAAAATAAAGTCTGACACTGTTTCCACTGTTTCCCCATCATTTCCCATGACGTGATGGGCCTGATGCTATGATCTTCGTTTTCTGAATGTTGAGCTTTAAGCCAACTTTTTCGCTCTCTTCTTTTACTTTCATCAAGAGGCTTTCTAATTCCTCTTCACTTTCTGCCATAAGGGTGGTGTCATCTGCATATCTGAGGTGATTGATATTTCTCCTGGCAATCTTGATTCCAGCTTGTGTTTCTTCCAGTCCAGCGTTTCTCATGATGTACTCTGCATAGAAGCTAAATAAGCAGGGTGACAATATACAGCCTTGACATACTCCTTTTCCTATTTGGAACCAGTCTGTTGTCCCATATACAGTTCTAACTGTTGCTTTCTGACCTGCATACAGATTTCTCAAGAGGCAGGTCAGGTGGTCTGGTATTCCCATCTCTTTCAAAATTCTCCGCAGTTTGCTGTGATCCACACAGCCAAAGGCTTTGGCATAGTCAATAAAGCAGAAATAGATGTTTTACTGGAACTCTCTTGCTTTTTCCATGATCCAGCACATGTTGACAATTTGACCTCTGGTTCTTCTGCCTTTTCTAAAACCAGCTTGAACATCAAGGAGTTCGTGGTTTATATACTGCTGAAGCCTGGCTTGGAGAATTTTGAGCATTACTTTACTAGCATGTGAGATGAGTGCAATTGTGTGGTAGTTTGAACATTCTTTGACATTGCCTTTCTTTGGGATTGGAATGAAAACTGACCTCTTCCAGTCCTGTGACTACTTCTGAGTTTTCCAAATGTGCTGGCATACTGAGTGCAGCACTTTCACAGCATCATCTTTCAGGATTTGAAATAGCTCAATTGGAATTCCATCATCTCCACTAGCTTTGATCGTAGTGATGCTTTCTAAGGCCCACATGACTTCACATTCCAAGATGTCTGGCTCTAGATGAGTCATCAAATCATCATGACTATCCGGGTCATGAAGATGTTTTTTGTACAGTTCTTTCATGTACTCTTTCCACCTTTTCTTAATATCTTCTGCTTCTGTTAGGTTCATACCATTTCTGTCCTTTATCGAACCCATCTTTGCATGAAATGTTCCCTTCGTATCTCTAATTTTCTTGAAGAGATCTCTAGTTTTTCCCTGTCTGTTGTTTTCCTCTATTTCTTTGCATTGATCACTGAGGAAGGCTTTCTTATCTCTTCTTGATATTTTTGGAACTCTGCATTCAGGTGCCTATATCTTTCCTTTTCTCCTTTGCTTTTCACCTCTCTTCTTTTCACAGCTATTTGTAAGGCCTCCCCAGACAGCCATTTTGTTTTTTTGCATTACTTGTCCATGGGGATGGTCTTGATCCCTGTCTCCTGTACAATATCATGGACCTCATTCCATAGTTCCAAGCACTCTATCTATCAGATCTAGGCCCTTAAATCTATTCTCACTTCCACTATATAATCATAAGGGATTTGATTTAGGTCATACCTGAATGGTCTAGCAGTTTTCCCTACTTTCTTCAATTTAGGTCTGCATTTGGTAATAAGGAGTTCATGATCTGAGCCACAGTCAGCTCCTGGTCTTGTTTTTGTTGACTGTATAGAGCTTCTCCATCTTTGGCTACATAGAATAAATCAATATGACTTTTGTGTTGACCATCTGGTGATGTCCATGTGTAGAATCTTCTCTTGTGTTGTTGGAAGAAGGTGTTTGCTATGACCAGTGCATTTTCTTGACAAAACTCTATTAGTCTTTTCCCTGCTTCATTCCACATTCCAAGGCCAAATTTGCCTGTTACTCCAGGTGTTTCTTGACTTCATACTTTTGCATTCCAGTCCCCTAAAATGAAAAGGATGTCTTTTGGGGTGTTAGTTCTAAGAAGTCTTGTAGGTTTCATAAAACTGTTCAACTACAGCTTCTTCAGCATTAGTGGTTTGGGCATAGACTTGGATAAATGTGATAGTTTGCCTTGGAGATGAACAGAGATCATTCTGTCATGTTTGAGATTCAATCCAAGTACTGCATTTTGGGCTCTTTTGTTGACCATGATGCCCACTCCATTTCTTCTGAGGGATTCTTGCCTGCAGTAGTAGATATAATGGTCATCTGAGTTAAGTTCACCCATTTCAGTCCATGTTAATTTGCTGATTCCTAGAATATTGATGTTCACCCTTGCCATCTCTTGTTTGACCACTTCCAATTTGCCCTGATTCATGGACTTGACATTCCAGGTTCCTATGCAATATTGCTCTTACAGCATCAGATCTTGCTTCTATCACCCGTCACATCCACAGCTGAGTATTGCTTTTGCTTTGGCTCCATCCCTTCATTCTTTCTGGAGTTATTTCTCTTCTGATCTCCAGTAGCATTTGGACACCTAGTGACCTGGGGAGTTCCTCTTTTGGTATCTTATCATATTGCCTTTTCATACTGTTCATGGGGTTCTCAAGGCAAGAATACTGAAGTGGCTTGCCATTACCTTCTCCAGTGGACCATGTTCTGTCAGACCTCCCCACCGTGACCTGCCCGTCTTGGGTTGCCTCACAGGCATGGCTTGGTTCATTGAGTTAGACAAGGCTGTGGTCCTAGTGTGATTAGATTGACTAGTTTTCTGTGAGCATGATTTCATTCTGTCTGCCCTCTGATGCCCTCCTGCAATACCTACCATCTTACTTGGGATTCTCTTACCTTTGACGTGGGGGTATTTCTTCATGGCTGCTCCAGCAAAGCACAGCCGCTGCTCCTTACCTTGGATGAGGGGTATCTCCTTACCACCACCGTTCCTGACCTTCAACGTGGGATAGAACCTCTAGGCCCTACTGTGCCTGCGCAGCCACCGCTCCTCGGGTTGCTCCTCCTGGCCTCTGATGCAGGTGTCTCCTCCCAGCCAACCCTGACTTCTGATGCAGGGTGTCTCTTCCTGGCCGCCACTGACCTTGGACACAGGGTAGCTCCTCTTGGTCGTTCCTGTGCCGTCATAGCCTGTCACTCAAGTGCGCTGCCCCTGACCTGGGACGTGGGGTAGCTCCTCTCGGCGGTGACTAGCGAGCCGGCTCTTGCAGCCACCCTCGCTTAGGGAGCCGGCTCGCACAGCTGCCCCCACTTAGGGAGCAGGCGAACACAGCCATAGGTGCTTAGTGAGCCAGAATGCTGAAAAGAGTATACCAGACACACTGGGATGTAGTGTTTTAGGTTCCACCTGAAGACTAGTAGCTAATATATCATGTATGCTACTTAAATTACTCATAGAATTTGCATAAATTATGTATAGCTTAGTACTATCATCCATGTGATGGGCATAATAATATTTGTTCTCTTTGAAATGTACATGTCAAGCACCCATGAAAATTACTTGTGAATGAAGGGTGTATTCTGTGAAGAAACTGACATGGCAATAGATATTGAAAAAGAAGAGTAGTAAATTTCATAGCAACTGTGAAAGATGTTCAGATAGACATGACAAAAAAATTAAACATACAAAAGAAAAGTAAGAATCTTAAAAAACCTTTGCTTTTTGCCTTCTCTACCATTTTCTAGGGTTCTGCTGAATCTGCATCTATAATTGTTGCCTAGTCAGAAAATTTCTGACCATCTTTTGAAAAGAAAACTGCTTAATTTTTATTTTTGTTTATCTATCACATTTGCTATAATATTTATTAATGCTTACAATTTTTACTTTTTGTTTTCTTCTTCTTCCTCTAGAAGATAAATTCTTTGAAAATGTATATTCTGTTTTTTATAAGTATTGATATTGAGCTTGCAAATAGGCTTATTTCAGTAAAGAGAATACTTTTGTAATTACAATACTATCCTCATTATTTGGGAGCATGATGTTTATGTGAATTTTTAAAACAAAAGTCAAAAATCTAATAACTTGGAAGTTAACAGAATCTGCATATATTATAATTTTTGCTCTTTTCCAGAAAATATATTTAAATAAGGTTTGAATTAGTATAAATGGTAAATTTTTAAAAAAGTGATCTGCTCTTATGAAGGAAGGAGAAGGTACAGAGTATATAAACACGTAGAGTTTTAAAATTGTATTTTTATATATTAAATTTATAGGGAGATAAGCATTATTTTATTATAAGACATTTTGGTGTTTTTTATAAGTATATGTGCATAATAGATATGTATAATGTATATCAGTATTTTACAGACACATACTGATTAAAAGGAGACACAGCACAGCAGTAGAGATAAGATGCAGTTTTTTTTTTTTTTTTAAGGCATTCTATTTTTCACAGGTAGGATTTGAGGTAAGAGAAATGACATGAGACATAAGTCACCTTAAGAAAGGATTGTAATAGATCACCACTTGTCAGGTTCAGCACAAGCAGGAACTTTAGGAAATAAGACTGTTTTATTCTTCGAAAGAACTATTACAAAAATAGTCAAAGCCTTTATACCCTTGAGGGATGTCTCTTAAAGGACTTGATTAGTTCTGGATACCTCATTTTAAGATGGACATCTACAAACAAATTGAATTCAGGCATTGTAACAATGGGGCATAAAGATGTCACGTGGAATGATACAAGGAACGAGAGAACTTTTGCCTGGAAGAAACAACACTTAAAGCGCATGTCAAATTGAGCATTTATATAATATTGTTTTATGAAGTGGAAATATGCCTTGGTCTGCATACGTGCAGAAATTTTAAGTAGAATCAACAAAAGATTGTGTATTGAGGGTTTGCTTTCAAACATAGAACAAATGTGAGGATAGATTTTATGACAATGAGAAAAGTTAAATTTAAAATAGGCTAATGTGATGGAATAATAAACTGCATTTGAAGACTGCCATTCAAATAAATGATGGTTAACCCCTTTTAGAACTATTATACATAAGTGCATAATTTTTTTAAATTAGTGTTTCAACTATTAGACTTCAAGTTTGTCATTAAAATTTCCATGATAAGCAAAAGTGCCTTACTCGCTAGCAATTATAAGACATACTTGAAAGTCTTTTATATATAACTGGTGATTTTATTACTTTAGGAAACAATAAATGATAAATCAAACTTCAATGCTCAAATTTCTAGGTGTATGGGAATTCTTTAGTGTCCAAAGAAGGTATTATCTACAACATTGTTAGAAAATAAATTTACTATTGCACGCATGTTCAGTCACTGAATTGTGTCTGACTTTATGCAACCCTATTGACTGTAGACCACCAGACTCCTCTGTCCATTGGATTTTCCAGGCAAGAATGCTGGAGTGAATTGCCATTTCCTTCTCCAAGGGATCTTCCTAATCCAGGGAAAGTACCTGCCTCTCCTGCTTTTCCTGCATTGCTGGCAGATTCTTTACCACTTGAGTCATCTGGGAGCCCTAAAAGTCATCATAGCATGACATTATTTACTAATAACACTGGTTTGCATTAATAACACTAATTACAACTGGCTCACACTTCAAATTTTCTTCTACTCCCCAACAGTATTTATCACAGTACACTGAGCAATATCTTTTTCAGTTATTTTCCTTGTGGTTTCCAATTATTGCATACATCTGACAAACCCATGAAGTATAATGCAAAGTGGAAGCCCAAATGATGGTGAAGCCCAAATGATGGTGTAGCAGAGTTAGACTGGTTAAAAATTGAAGAAAAATATTAACAAGAATGATAATAGAATATGTGCTTCTCTTCTGAAGCACATATTCTATCTTTGACCTCCAAAGAATTGAGAGAGATCCTTGGGAAAATTGGTGAAGCTCTAAAATATTTTGACAAAAGAGCATTATTTGTTATTGTTCTCTGGAACAATATGTGTGCATGCATGTTAAGTTGCTTTAGTCATTTCCGACTATGTGCAACCGTATGGACTATAACCTGCCAGGTTCCTCTGGCCATGGGATTCCTCAGACAAGAATACTGGAGTGGGTTGTCATACGCTCCTCCAGTTGATCTTCCGCACTCTGGAATTGAACCTGCATCTCATGTATCCTGCATTGGCAGGCAGGCTCTTACCACTAGGACAACCTGGGAAGCCTGAAACATAGTGTAACATGCTATTAGGTTTTAGCAAAATTACGAACTCATGCAATGCACAAACAAAAGTTAGCTTAATGCATTCCTGAAGGATTCAAAAACATGTTATTAAAATAACCTAATTCCATTGTACCTTATAAGGTATATAGAATTGTTTTAAATATTTATATTATTTTAGATGCATTTTCCTGATATATTCATCAGTTCAGTTCAGTTCAGTCACTCAGTTGTGTCCGACTCTGCGACCCCATGAATTGCAGCAAGCCAGGCTTCCCTGTCCATCACCAACTCCTGGAGTTCACTCAGACTCACATCCATTGAGTTGGGGATGCCATCCAACCATTTCTTCCTCTGTCATCCCCTTTCCCTCCTGCCCTCAATCCCTCCCAGTATCAGAATCTTTTCCAGTGAGTCAACTTTTTACATGGGTGCCCAAAGTACTGGAATTTCAGCTTTAGCATCATTCCTCAATATCACAGTAATCCAAGTCTATGCCCCAACCAGTAATGCTGAAGAAGCTGAAATTGAACAGTTCTGTGAAGACCTACAAGACCTTTTAGAAATAACAACCAAAAAATATATCCTTTTCATTATAGGGGAATGGAATGCAAAAGTAGGAAGTCAAGAAACACCTGGAGTAACAGGCAAATTTGGCCTTGGAATACAGAATGAAGCCAGGCAAAGGCTAATAGAGTTTTGACAAAAGAACACACTGGTCATAGCAAACACCCTCTTCCAACAACACAATAGAAGATTCTACACATGGACATCACCAGATTGTCAACACCAAAATCAGATTGATTATCTTCTTTGTAACCAAAGATGGAGAAGCTCTATACAGTCAGCAAAAACAAGAACAGGAGCTGACTGCGGCTCAGATTATGAACTCCTATTACCAAATTCAGACTTAAATTGAAGAAATTAGAGAAAACCGCTAGACCATTCAGGTATGACCTAAATCAAATCCCTTATGATTATACAGTGCAAGTGAGAAATAGATTTAAGGGGCTAGATCTGATAGAGAGAGTGCATGATGAACTATGGAATGAGGTTCATGACATTGTACAGGAGACAGGGATCAAGATCATCCTCGTGGAAAAGATATAATCATAGTCATATTCTTTTTAACCATTCTACTGTGAAATTATTAATAATTTTAACCACTATAAAAAGTCTTTTTAGAACTAATTATGTTTATATAGTACTGACTGGCAATACACTCCAGTATTCTTGCCTGGAAAATCCCATGGATGGAGGAGCCTGGTAGGCTGCAGTCCATGGGGTCGCTAAGAATCGGATACGACTGAGCGACTTCACTTTCACCCTTCACTTTCATGCACTGGCGAAGGAAATGGCAACCCACTCCAGTGTTCGTGCCTGGAGAATCCCAGGGACAGGGAAACCTGGTAGCCTTCCATCTATGCAGTCACACAGAGTTGGACATGACTGAAGCAACTTAGCAGCAGCAGCAGCAGCAGCAGCAGAAAACCTCTCATGTGTTCTTTTAGCAAGTCTTATAGGATGTCATTTTTGTGCTACTGAGCAGTTCAGTTCAGTTCAGTAGCTCAGTCGTGTTCGACTCTCTGTGACCCCATGAATCACAGCACGCCAGGCCTCCCTGTCCATCATCAACTCCCAGAGTTCACTCAGACTCACATCCATTGAGTTTGTGATGCCATCCAGCCATCTCATCCTCGGTCGTCCCCCTTCTCCTCCTGCCCTCAATCCCTCCCAGCATCAAAGTCTCTTCCAAGGAGTCAGCTCTTTGCATGAGGTGGCCAAAGTACTGGGATTTCAGCTTGAGCATCATTCCTTCCAAAAAATCCCAGGGTTGATCTCCTTCAGAATGGACTGGTTGAATCTCCTTGCAGTCCAAGGGACTCTCAAGAGTCTTCTCCAACACCACAGTTCAAAAGCATCATTTCTACAGTGCTCAGCCTTCTTCACAGTCCAACTCTCACATTCATACATGACCACAGGAAAAACCATAGCTTTGACTAGATGGACCTTAGTCGGCAAAGTAATCTCTGCTTTTGAATATACTATGTAGGTTGGTTATAACTTTCCTTCCAAGGAGTAAGCATCTTCTAATTTCATGGCTGCAGTCACCATCTGCAGTGATTCTGGAACCCCCAAAATAAAGTCTGACACTGTTTCCACTGTTTCCCCATCTATTTCCCATGACATGATGGGACCGGATGCCATTATCTTCGTTTTCTGAATGTTGAGCTTTAAGCCAACTTTTTCGCTTTCCTCTTTCACTTTCATCAAGAGGCTCTTTAGTTCCTCTTCACTTTCTGCCATAAGGGTGGTGTCATCTGCATATCTGAGGTGATTGATATTTCTCCCGGATATCTTGATTCCAGCTTGTGTTTCTTCCAGATCAGCATTTCTCATGATGTACTCTGCATAGAAGCTAAATAAGGAGGGTGACAATATACAGCCTCGACATACTCCTTTTCCTATTTGGAACCAGTCTGTTGTCCCATGTCCAGTTCTAACTGTTGCTTTCTGACCTGCATACAGATTTCTCAAGAGGCAGGTCAGGTGGTCTGGTATTCCCATCTCTTTCAGAATTTTCCACAGTTTATTGTGATCCACACAATCAAAGGCTTTGACAGTCAATAAAGCAGAAATAGATGTTTTTCTGGAAGGAACTCTCTGGCTTTTTCCATGATCCAGCGGATGTTGGCAATTTGATCTCTGGTTCCTCTCCCTTTTCTAAAGCCAGCTTGAACATCTGGAAGTTCACGGTTCACATACTGCTGAAGCCTGGCTTGGAGAATTTTGAGCATTACTTTACTAGCATGTGAGATGAGTGCAATTGTTCGATAGTTTCAGCATTCTTTAATGAGTGTTATTATAATTTGTGAATGGAAAAAGTGTTCTGTAAATGCAAAACTTCTATGCCACTTATTTTTAAGTCTTTTTATCAGTGTTCCAGTAAAATTGCTTACTCGTGTCTGATTCTGCGATTCCATGGAATGTAGCCTACCAGGCTCCTTCATCCATGAAATTTTCCAGACAAGAGTGCTGGAGTGGGTTGCCATTTCCTTCTCCAGGGGATATTCTCAATGCAGGGATCAGACCCAGGTCTCCTGCATTGTGGGAAGATGCTTTACTGCCTTAACCACCAGGGAAATCTTTTTTATCAGTAGTATATCAAAATTACAGTTAATGTTATGTCTGTAGCTGCACAGAACATGTACAATTCTTAGAGATTACAAAAGGAACCCCAGTGTATTACCTACATTATGCACTAGTCAGCAACTACTGATTTTCCATAAAATATTATTTTTAGAAAACTGAAATAGTACACCTAAAATAGATTATGAAAAATAAACTGACATAATATCCTGTGGGTAAACCTTGTTATTTAAGAACCTGTAAAAATTGTAAATATAACTTACAGGGAAAAAAAGTAATTAACAATGAATCTTTGTGTTTGACAAGATTATATTCTGTATGTATTAGGATTTGTGCATCTGTGACACAGCAGGTTGTTAAAATGCTCCCCTATCAGAGATAGCACCTGCCATTTGTTCAAATGAGGTAGCTTTCTAGAAAATATACATGAAACTGCTTTAAAAAGAGCCTAGCAATATTTGTTTTTCAAACTTCTACTCTCTTGAGGTGTAATCATCATCAATAGGTATTTATTTCAAAATGTAAAAGCCTACATTGTCATTTATGAGGCATTGTTCAAATATACTATAAATTCATTAGCTTATGAGTATATTTTATGTTTATTTTTACATTATTTTTGCTTACCTCCATATTCTTCATATAGTTGAAAAATCATAATTGTGATATTGATTGATGGTTATGAGATTATTTTCTATTTTTTTAGCTTGTTATGTATAGACATATCAATAGAAAATTATTCACTTGAAAGTCAGTATTGGTTTGTTAGCCCAACTATTTTGACAATATTTTAAGTGTAAATTCGGGTTTCCCTTTTGACTCATCTGGTAAAGAATTCACCTGTAATGTAGGAGACTTGGGTTCAGTCCCTGATTTGGGAAGATACCCTGGAGAAGGGAAAATCTACTCACTCCAGGATTCTGACCTGGAGAATTCCATGGACTGTATAGTCCATTCAGTCACAAAGAGTTGGAAACTACTGAGCGACTTTCACTTTGACTTTTCACTTGCATTTTCTTCATTGTATACCTGGATATCACATAAGCACATACAGGCCTGCATTCCATAGGAATTTAAAATGCAGTTCTATAATATTCCCCTTAAAGAAATTTGGGCATAATTTTTGAAATAAAAAGATGTGAATGTGGTAATATTTATATGTATATATACATATATACATGTATACAATATCTCTTCCATTTCAGCCACATTTAATGGCATAAATCAGTAACATTAATTACATGAACAGTTTCATGCAATCTATCACCACTATTTATTCCAGAAGTTTTTCTAACTCTAAACAGAAATTCTGTTATCATTAAGTAATAATACCATTCTCCTCTATTTCTAATCCCTGGTAACCAGTAATTAGTTTTTTGTCATTTTTCCTCTATTCTAGATATTTCATGCAAAAGGGAACACATGCAACTTTAAGTGTAAAATCTGGAAATAAAATGATCACTAACATATTTGAGCTTTCTATATGCTCTCTTAAGTATTTTGCATATATTCACCTCAAAAGAATCTTACATGGAAAAATTTAAGCTTTATTTTACAGATGAAAAAACAGACAAGAACAATATAAAAAACCTGCCTAAGTATGTCCACCTAGTAAGATAAAGTTCTAAGATTTGGGCATGGCATTAGCATCTGATTCTTGAGCTTACACATGTAAGTGATGAGCTGTATTTTCTTCAGTATATATCTGGATATCACATAAGCATATACAGACATGTATTCCATAACAATTTAAAATGACATTCTATAATATCCTCTTTAAAGAAATTTAGGCATAATTTTTGAAATAAAAAGATGTGACTGTGGTAATATATATATATATATATACACACACATATACATATATGTGTATATGTACATACATATGTGTATAATACTATAATAGCTCTTCCATTTCAGCCACTTTTAATGGTGTAAATCAGTAATATTAATTACATGAACAGTTTTGTGCAATCTATCACCACTATTTGTTTCCAGAAGTTTTTCTCACTCTAAACAGAAATTCTGTTATCATTAAGTAATAACACTATTCTCCTCTATTTCTAATCCCTGGCAACCAGTAATTAATCTTTTTCACTTTTCTTCTATTCTAGATATTTTATGCAAAAGGGAACACACACAACTTATTCATGTGTCCAGTTTATTTCACTTAATATAGTGTTTTCAAGGTTTATCTATGTTGTATCATATATCAAAACTTCATTTATTTTTATAGTTCAGTAATATTCCATGGTATGTATATATTACATTTATCCATTCATCTGTGAATGGACACTTGGGTTATTTTAATCTTTCAGTAATGTGAATAACGTTGCAATAGATATTGAGATATGAGTTTCTGAGTCCCTGTTTTCAATTCTTGGAGTATATACCTAAAAATGAAATTTCTGGGACACATAGTAATTTCATGATGAATTTTTTTTTGAGGAACACTAAATTGTTTTCTGCAGCAGCTACTACATGTAACATTTTACATCCCCATCAATGATGTAGTGTTCCAAATTATTCACACTCTTTTCAACACTTGCTATTTTCTGTTTTTTTTTTTTTTTTTTCCTAAATAACCACACTAGTAGGTATGATACATTATCTTGTGGTTTGGATTTGCATTTTCTTAATGACTAATAATTATAAGAATATTTTCATGTGCTTATTGGCTACTTATATACTCTTTGTCTATTCTAGTCCATTGCTGACTTTTAATTAAGCTGTTTGCCTTTTTTGTTCCATTGTAAAAGATTTTTATATATTCTGAATATCAGATATGGTAATTACAAATATTTTCTATAACTTTTAGTGTGTCTTTCTTTGATGATGTCCTTTTATACTCACAAGTCTTTAATTTTGATGACGTAAAAATTTACCTGTATTTTCTTTTGTTTTTCATGCCTTTAATGACATATCTCAATAATATTTCATTAGTGCATATGTTTATTCTTATGTCAGTAAAACAGTTTTGATTACTATAACATTATACTGCATGTTGAACTCAGGAAATAAGAGTCTTTCAATGTTATTCTAATTTTTTAAAGATTATTTTGAGCCCCTTTGAACTGCATATGAATTGGATGATTGGCTTTTCCACTTAGCAAAAAAAAAAGTACTGCTAAAATGAATTGTATTGAATCTGAGTTGCTTCAGGTAGAATAATAACAAGTGTTCTTATCCATGAATTTAGGCTATCTTTACATTTCTTTGAGCTCTATATTTTATTTTTTTAATTATTATTTATTTCTTTTTAATACTTTATTCTACGTTACAATTATCTTTACATTTCTTTACATCTTTCACCTCGCAAGGTGAATTTAATTCAGCTAATTTATTTCCAGCTATTGATGCCTTATCCTTATACATATATGGTAAGTGGAACTGCTTTCCATTTTTCAGATTGTTAATTGCTCATACATAGAAACACAACTGATTGTAATGCATTGATTTTGCACCCTATAGTTATGAGGTATTTATTTATTTATTTATTTAACTGTTCTGGTTGCTTTATTATGCATTCTTTGGGGGAAAAAAAATCAAACACGCTGCCCAGTTTTTGCAGTCATGTCCTGTGCTGGGCACTCACTTGATTCTTCGGCTTGCATCAAGCCTAGGAATCAGTTCCAGGTGAAAGCTTAGGGTTTTCTCAGGTCTTTTCTTGGGCATATTTGTGGCCTTCTAAATCCTCTTATATACATTTGAGTGTTTTAAATTGCCAAAGGCAGCCTCACCATATTTTTCTCCCAGGTAGTCAGTTGTATGTTTCCACTGTAATTTTAAATGTCAGATTACTTGTGAGTCCTTATTTTTGCTTAGGTAAGGTAAAGTCGCTCAGTCGTTTCCAACTCTTTGCGACCCCATGGACTGTAACCTACTAGGCTTCTCTGTCCTTGGGATTCTTCAGGCAAGAATACTGGGGTGGGTTGCCATTTCCTTCTCCAGGGGATCTTCCCAACCCAGGGATCGAACCCAGGTCTCCTACATTGGAGGCAGATGCTTTATCCTCTGAGCCTTGCAGTGTCTTAAAGTAATGCGCCACTTCCAGTTTGAGATCCATGTTTGTCAAACTAGGGCCAAGCACTAAATCCTTCAGCTAATCCCCTGACAGATTAAAGCAGATATTCACAAAACTTTGTAAATAAAATATATGTTCTTAATGCTCTCTGAAACCATGAACCACAGTCTGACATTGGGAACTCAGACTTCTGTCTTCAAGAGCACATTACACTGGAAAAGTGTTTGGGCACAGATAAAAATGCTGCAGTTTTCCTGTCATCATTTAGTTGCTTTTGTCTTAATTCAGGTTTTACTTGGTTGCTGTAAACCTTTGACTCTTTTAGAGGTCTAACAAAGTTAGTTCTGATAGTTTTTGCTTCTTTGTTTCCATGGGGGAGGGGCAAGTATTTAGAGCTGCCTACTCTACCATTCTATTAATGTTCTGAAAATAATCAGGGTCTCTTCAAATGAGTCAGCTCTTAGCATCAGGTGGTCAAAGTATTGGAGTTTCAGCTTCAACATCATTCCTTCCAATGTACACCCAGGACTGATCTCCTTTATGATGGACTGGTTGGATCTCCTTTCAGTTCAAGGGACTCTCAAGAGTCTTCTCCAACACCACAGTTCAAAAGCATCAATTCTTTGGCTCTCAGCTTTCTTGATAGTCCAACTCTCACATCCATACATGACCACAGGAAAAACCATAGCCTTGACTAGACGGACCTTTGTTGACAAAGTAATGTCTCTGCTTTTTAATATGCTGTCTAGGTTGGTCATAACTTTCCTTCCAAAGAATAAGCATATGTTTATGTATATGCATATATATATATATAAATATATATGCATATGTTTATGTAATTACTATGCATGTTTCCTTATCTAACTTGATGAAAACCTTGTTTTCCTGTACTTTTGAAGGCCCAGGGAATGTAAACTAAGGATTACTCCTGTATTTAGACATCTCTGTAGCTTAAAATCAAATCTGTTTTATCAAAAAAAAATCAAAACAGAATATCTCTGGTGGTCTAGTGGTAAAGATCCATGATTGCAACACAATGTGCATGGGTTGGATCCCTGCTCAGTGAAGTTCTGTATGCCATGTGAAATTACAAGTAAAAAATCCCAATGAAAACAACAAAAAAATCCACTCTGTTCTCTGTATTCCAGAGTAAGTTATACTGTTTCTTATTGTGCTACTTATATCTGTTTGATTTTAGTGTGTGCCTTTCTTTTCTATAAAATGATAATCATAGAGTTTACCTTACAGGCTTTTTGTATGGATTAAATATGTTACTATATGTAATTAAAAATAATACTTGGAAACTAGTAAGTGTATTAAGTGCTTTCCATTAGTATTTTTATCCTTTTTTTCTGAGTGAGATTATGGAGGCATAAGATGAGGGATACATAAGTATGTATAAGGGTTTCTGATCAATTTCAAAAAATAAATCTCCTTTGATGCCTAGTGTTTAAATTTCAAGAAAGATTAGTGAAATGAAAGTTGCTCAGTCATGTCCAACTCTTTGCAACCCCACAGACTACAGAGTCCTTGGAATTCTCCAGGCCAGAATACTGGAGTGCATAGCCGTTCCATTTTCCAGGGGATCTTCCCAACTCAGGGACTGAACCCAGGTCTCTTGCATTGCAGGCAGATTCTTTAATATCTGAGCCACCAGGAAAGGTAATAACTACAACCAAATTTTTAAGCAACTAAATTCTGATTGTGTCAGAGTAACCAATCTTCAACTCTAGTTTCTTACAGAAGAAAGAATGCTCCTGAGGATTCCGAAAAAGATGGCAGAGGAATAGGATGGGGAGAACACTTTCTCCCTCACTACTTCATCAAAAGAACATTTCAACGCTGAGTGAATTCCACAAAACAACTTCTGATTACTGGCAGAGGACATCAGGCATCCAGCAAAGCAGATCATTGGCTTCAAAACCAAGTAGGAATAAATATAAAAGACGAAAATAGAGACAAAGGAGGTAGGGAGGGAGCCCCATCCTGGGAAGGGAATCCCGTCCCAGGAAGAGACTCTTAAAGAGAGGTTTCCAAACATCAGGAAACATTCTCACAGCCGTGCCTGGGGCGAGCCCTGGAAGCACAGAGGGCAACATAACAGGAAGGAAGAATAAATAAATAATTAAAACCAACAGATTACGAGTTCAACAGTAAAACCCCCAGTGGATAAGCAGCGCAAATGCCTGCATCCGACAGTAGCAGTGGGGGTTGGACAGGGAGGAGCACGAGGCGCCAGAGACAGTGCTTTCTAAGAAGTGGGCTGCAGGAGACGTAGGCTGCAGGGCTTTTCTCGAGAACTGGGTTGTAATGGGGCCAGAATCAGGTCTGCGCATGGCTAGAACGAACTATCTTGGACTAGCAAACCAGACTGTGGGATAGCTGGTTCTTTGAAAGGATAAATAAAATTGACAAACCATTAGCCAGACTCATCAAGAAACAAAGAGAAAAAAATCAAATCAATAAAATTAGAAACGAAAATGGAGAGATCACGATAGACAACACAGAAATACAGAGAATCATAAGAGACTACTATCAGCAATTATATGCCAATAAAATGGACAACTTGGAAGAAATGAACAAATTCTTAGAAAAGTACAACTTTCCAAAACTGAACCAGGAAGAAATAGAAAATCTTAACAGACTCATCACAAGCATGGAAATTGAAACTGTAATCAGAAATCTTCCAGCAAACAAAAGCCCAGGTCCAGACAGGCTTCACAGCTGAATTCTACCAAAAATTTCAAGAAGAGCTAACAACTATCTTACTGAAACTATTCCAGAAAATTGCAGTGGAAGGTAAACTTCCAAACTCATTCTATGAGGTCACCATCACCCTAATACCAAAACCTGACAACGACACCACAAAAAAGAAAACTACAGGCCAATATCACTAATGAACATAGATGCAAAAATCCTTAACACAGTCTTAGCAATCCGAATCCAGCAACACATTACAAAGATCATACACCATGACCAAGTGGGATTTATCCCAGGGATGCAAGGATTCTTCAATATCCACAAATCAATCAATGTAATTCACCACATTAACAAATTGAAAAATAAAAACCATATGATTATCTCAGTAGAAGCAGAGAAGGCCTTTGACAAAATTCAACATCCATTTATGATAAAAAATCTCCAGAAAGCAGGCATAGAAGGAGCGTACCTCAACATAATAAAAGCTATATATGACAAACCCACAGCTAACATTATCCTCAATGGTGAAAAATTGAAACCATTTCCCCTAGTCAGGAACAAGACAAGGGTGTCCACTTTCACCACTACTATTCAATATCGTTCTGGAAGTTTTGGCCACAACAATCAGAGCAGAAGAATAAAGAAAAGGAATCCAAATTGGAAAAGAAGAAGTAAAACTCTCACTGTTTGTAGATGACATGATCCTCTACATAGAAAATCCTAAAGACTCGACCAGAAAACTACTAGAGCTAATCAATGAATATAGTAAAGTTGCAGGATATAAAATCAACACTCAGAAATCCCTTGCATTCCTATACACTAATAATGAGAAAGTAGAAAAAGAAGTTAAGGAAGCAATTCCATTCACCATTGCAACGAAAAGAATAAAATACTTAGGAATATACCTACCTAAAGAAACTAAAGACCTATATATTGAAAACTATAAAACACTGATGAAACAAATCAAAGAGGACACTAATAGATGGAGAAATATACCATGTTCATGGGTCGGAAGAATCAATATAGTGAAAATGAGTATACTACCCAAAGCAATCTACAGATTCAATGCAATTCCTATCAAGCTACCAGCAGTATTTTTCACAGAACTAGATCAAATAATCTCAAGATTTGTATGGAAATACAAAAAACCTCGAAAAGCAAAAGCAATCTTGAGAAAGAAGAATGAAACTGGAGGAATCAACTTGCTGGATTTCAGGCTCTACTACAAAGCCACAGTCATTAAGACAGTATAGAACTGGCACAAAGACAGAATTATAGATCAATGGAACAAAATAGAAAGCCCTGAGATAAATCCACACACCTCTGGACACCTTATCTTCGACAAAGGAGGCAAGAATATACAATGGAGTAAATACAATCTCTTTAACAGGTGGTGCTGGGAAAACTGGTCAACCACTTGTAAAAGAATGAAACTAGATCACTTTCTAACACCACACACAAAAATAAACTCAAAATGGATTAAAGATCTAAATGTAAGACCAGAAACTATAAAACTCCTAGAGGAGAATATAGGCAAAACACTCTCCGACATAAATCACAGCAGGATCCTCTATGATCCACCTCCCAGTATACTGGAAATAAAAGCAAAAATAAACAAATGGGATCTAATTAAAATTAAAAGCTTCTGCACAACAGAGGAAACTATAAGCAAGGTGAAAAGACAGCCTTCTGAATGGGAGAAAACAATAGCAAATGGAACAACTGACAAACAACTAATCTCAAAGATATACAAGCAACTTATGCAGCTCAACTCCAGAAAAATAAATGATCCAATCAAAAAAATGGGCCAAAGAACTAAATAGGCATTTCTCCAAAGAAGACATAAGGATGGCTAACAAACACATGAAAAGATGCTCAACATCACTCATTATCAAAGAAATGCAAATCAAGACCACAGTGAGGTACCATTTCACACCAGTCAGAATGGCTTTGATCCAAAAGTCTATAAGCAATAAGTGCTGGAGAGGATGTGGAGAAAAGGGAACCCTCTTACACTGCTGGTGGGAATGCAAACTAGTACAGCCACTATGGAAAACAGTGTGGAGATTCCTTAAAAAATTGCAAATAGAACTGCCTTATGACCCAGCAATCCCACTGCTGGGCATACACACCGAGGAAACCAGAACTGAAAGAGACACATGTACCCCAATGTTCATTGCAGCGTTGTTTATAATAGCCAGGACATGGAAACAACCTAGATGTCCATCAGCAGATGAATGGGTAAGAAAGCTGTGGTACATATACACAATGGAGTATTACTCAGCCCTTAAAAAGAATAAATTTGACTCAGTTCTAATGAGATGGATGAAACTGGAGCCGATTATACAGAGTGAAGTAAGCCAGAAAGAAAAACACCAATACAGTATACTGACACATATATATGGAATTTAGAAAGATAATAATGATGACCCTCTATGTGAGACAACAAAAGAGACACAGAGGTATAGAACGGACTTTTGGCCTCTGAGGGAGAGGGAGAGGGTGGGATGTTTGGGAGAATGGCATTGAAACATGTATACTATCATGTAAGAAACGAAGCGCCAGTCTATGTTCAATACAGGATACAGGATGCTTGGGGCTGGTGCACAGGATGATCCAGGGAGATGATATGGAGTGGGAGGTGGGAGGGGGCTTTGGCATTGGGAGATATTGTACACCTGTGGCTGATTCATGTCAATGTATGGCAAAACAAATACAGTATTGTAATGTAGAATAAAATATTATAAAAAAAAAGAATGATCCTTTGGATGTTGGTGGGAGAATACATATGTAAAACACACACACACACATAGATACACACACACACACAATGTCAGTTCAATTCAGTTCAGTAACACAGTCGTGTCCGACTCTTTGCAACCCCATGAATCGTAGCACTCCAGGCCTCCCTGTCCATCACCAACTCCCAGAGTTCACTCAGACTCATGATGTACTTACCTCTATTGTTCTCCACATGCATGAATAAAACACTTCTGGGCATGTGAAGATGTAACTGATATAAAAAATTTTTAAATTAATCAAAAGAAAGAAATTTGCTAATTATCCATGTATTAGAGTTGGAAATTCCATGAGAATCACTTGGACAACAAAGAGATCAGGCCAGTCAATTCTAAAGAAAATCAGTCCTGAATATCCATTTTAAGGACTGATGCTCAAGCTGAAACTCCAATTATTTGGCCACCTGATGCAAAGAACTGACTTATTTGAGAAGACTCTGATTTTGGAAAAGATTGAAAGCAAGAGGAAAAAGGGAGGCCAGTGGATGAAATGGTTGGATAGCATCACCTACTCTATGGGCATGAATTAGAGCAAGCTCCAGGAGTTGGTGATGGACAGGGAAGCCTGGTGTGCTGCAGTCAATAGGGAAGCAAAGAGTCAGACATGACTGAGTGACTAAACTGAACTGGAGCTGGAGATAAAGATAAGAACTGTGATCCAAAAGAAGAAAAGAATTAGGGGTTTTACTATGCTTACTGCTACTGCTAAGTCGCTTCAGTCGTGTCTGACTCTGCATGATCCCATAGACGGCAGCCCACCAGGCTCCTCCGTCCATGGGATTTTCCAGGCAAGAGTACTGGAGTGGGGTGTCATTGCCTTCTCCATTACTATGCTTAATGCAAAGTATTTTAACCAAAAAAACATGGGAGACATATTCAACATAGAATAATAGTAAGTTGAATCTTTTTCTAACTACAAAATGAAATATTTTAATATTAACTACTAACATTTACTCCCCCATTCCCAGTGGTAAAGAATCCACTTGCCAGTGCTGGAGACATAACAGATGAAAGTTCAATCCCTGAGTCAGGAAGATCTCCTGGAGGCAGGCATGGCAATCCACTCCAGTATTTTTGTCTCGAGATACCCATATGGACAGAGAAGTCTGGTGGGTTACAGTCTACGAGGTCACAAAGAGTTGGATACAACTGAAGTGACTTAGTGACTCACACTAATATTTAATAATTAAAATCACAGGAAAATGTAGAAAGATCCTAGGATGTATCATGTTACGATGCAAAATCAAATGGCATATATATTATGACTAATTATAGAGAAATTAAGAAAAGTAAATTGAAAGAACCTGTAAAAACACAATGGCATTTAATTTGTATCATGGCATTATGAATAATGCTTTATTTTTGTAATATTTAATGAATATACAAAAATTTGTAATTAAAAACATGTTTAAGATTATAAAATATATTTATATATGTGAAAAGACTAGGCAGTGAGTATTGAAAATTATGATATGCTTAGGATAATAGAAGAAACTTAAACAGTAAGAGTTCCTGATATTAATTTTAGAATGTATAGATCATAGTGGTAAAATATTTTATGCTAGTCATGATTTGGATGAAGCACTGATCTTCTCTGATGTAATATTCCATAGTATATATGTATTTAATACATATACATAATATGCTATCAGTTCAGTTCAATTGCTCAGTCGTGTCCGACTCCTCGTGACACCATGAATCGCAGCACGCTATGTCTCCCTGTTCATCAACTCCCAGAGTTCACTCAGACTCATGTCCACTGAGTCCGTGATGCCATCCAGCTGTTTCATCCTGAGTCGTCCCCTTCTCCTCCGGCCACCAATCCCTCCCAGTAACAGAGTCTTTTCCAATGAGTCAACTCTTCGCATGAGGTGACAAAAGTACTGGAGTTTCAGCTTTAACATCTTTGCTTCCAAAGAAATCCCAGGGCTGATCTCCTTCAGAATGCATTGGTTGAATCTCCTTGCAGTCCAGGGGACTCCCAAGAGTCTTCTCCAACACCACAGTGCAAAAGCATCAATTTTTCTGTGCTCAGGTTTCTTCACAGTCCAACTCTCACATCCATACATGACCACAGGAAAAAACATAATTTTGACTAGATGGACCTTAGTTGGCAAAGTAATGTCTCTGCTTTTGAATATACTATCTAGGTTGCTCAAAACTTTTCTTCCAAGGAGTAAGTGTCTTTTAATTTCATGGCTGTAATAAAAATCTGTAGTGATTTTGGAGCCCCCAAAATAAATTCTGACACTATTTCTACTGTTTCTCCATCTATTTCCCATGAAGTGATGGGACCGGATGTCATGATCTTCGTTGTCTGAATGTTGAGCTTTAAGCCAACTTTTTCACTCTCCTCTTTCACCAAGAGGCTTTTTAATTCCTTTTCACTTTCTGCAATAAGGGTGGTGTTATCAGCATATCTGAGGTTATTGATATTTCTCCCGGCAATCTTAATTCCAGCTTGTGTTTCTTCCAGTCCAGCATTTCTCATGTTGTACTCTGCATATAAGTTAAATAAGCATGGTGACAATATACAGTCTTGATGTACTCCTTTTACTATTTAAAATCAGTCTGTTGTTCCATGTCCAGTTCTAAGGGATGCTTGCTGACCTGCATACAGATTTCTCAAGAGGCAGGTCAGGTGGTCTGGTATTCCCATCTCTTTCAGAATTTTCCAGTTTATTGTGATCCACACAGTCAAAGGTTTTGGCATAGTCAATAAAACAGAAATAGATGTTTTTCTGGAACTCTCTTGCTTTTTCCATGATCCAATGAATGTTGGCAATTTGATCTCTGGTTCCTCTGCCTTTTCTAAAACCAGCTTGAACATCAGGAAGTTCATGGTTCACATATTGCTGAAGCCTGGCTTGGAGAATTTTGAGCACTACTTTACTAGCATGTGAGATGAGTGCAATTTTGTGGTAGTCTGAGCAATTTTGGCATTGCCTTTCTTTGGGATTGGAATGAAAACTGACCTTTTTCCATCCGGTGGCCACTGTTGAGTTTTCCAAATGTGCTGGCATATTGAGTGCAGCACTTTCACAGCATCATCTTTCAGGATTTGAAACAGCTCAACTGGAATTCCATCACCTCCACTAGCTTTGTTTTTAGTGATGCTTTCTAAGGCCCACTTGACTTCACATCCCATGATGTCTGGCTCTAGATCAGTGATCACACCTTCGTGATTATCTAGGTCATGAAGATCTTTTTTGTACAGTTCTTCTGGGTATTCTTGCCACCTCTTCTTAATATCTTCTGCTTCTGTTAGGTCCATACCATTTCTGTCCTTTATCGAGCCCATCTTTGCATGAAATGTTCCCTCGGTATCTCTAATTTTCTTGAAGAGATCTCGTCTTTCCCATTCTGTTCTTTTCCTCTATTTCTTTGCATTGATCACTGAAGAAGGCTGTCTTATCTCTTCATGCTATTCTCTGGAGCTCTGTATTCTGATACTTATATCTTTCCTTTTCTCCTTTGCTTTTTAGTTTTCTTCTTTTCACAGCTGTTTGTAAGGCCTCCCCAGACAGCCATTTTGCTTTTTTGCATTTCTTTCCCATGCAGATGATCTTGATCCCTGTCTCCTGTACAATGTCATGAACCTCACTGTATAGTTCATCAAGTACTCTATCTATCAGATCTAGGCCCTTAAATCTATTTCTCACTTCCACTGTATAATCATAAGGGATTTGATTTAGGTCATACCTGAATGGTCTAGCTGTTTTCCCTACTTTCTTCAATTTAAGTCTGAATTTGGTAATAAGGAATTCATGATCTGAGCTGCATTCAGCTCCTTGTCTTGTTTTTGCTGACTGTACAGAGCTTCTCCATCTTTGGCTGCAAAGAATATAATCAATCTGATTATGGTGTTGACCATCTGGTGATGTCCATGTGTAGAGTCTTCTCTTGTGTTGTTGGAAGAAGGTGTTTGCTATGACCAGTGCATTTTCTTGGCAAAACTCTATTAGTCTTTGCTCTGCTTCATTCCACATTCCAAGGCCAAATTTGCCTGTTACTCCAGGTGTTTCTTGAGTTCGTACTTTTGCATTACAGTCCCCTTAATGAAAAGGATATCTTTTGGGGTGTTAGTTCTAAAAGTTCTTTTAGGTCGTCATAGAACGGTTCATCTTCAGCTTCTTCGGTGTTACTGGTTGGGACAGAGACTTGGGTTACTGTGACACTGAATGGTTTGCCTTGGAAACAAACAGAGATCATTCTGTAATTTTGAGATTGCATCCAAGTACTGCATTTTGGACTCTTTTTGTTGACCATGATGGCTACTCCATTTCTTCTAAGGGATTCCTGCCCGCAGTAGTAGATATATGATCATCTGAGTTAAATTTACCCATTCCAGCTATATATATATAAAGAAAATGAAAAATGTAAACTATAAAATGGGAAAATGGTGACTCAATTTCTAAATTTGGCATTTATTTTGTGTCCTAGATTCCTGATAAAAACATTAAAGTTTCAAATATATCTGAAAATTCATCTTTGTTAAACTGATCAAGACACATAAAATGGACACCTGAAATCCAGAATGTAGAGAGCTTCCATGAAATTTTGAATAATTGATGCTCAAAAGAAATTCTTAACAGAATTTTCACTTAATAAAAATTCTACTCCTAATAGTTATTGTTTGACACTCTAGTAGTAATATTAAAAATGATACACTTAAACATGAAATAGTTATCATAGAAATATTGCTACTATCTCACAAACTCTAAGATCCATCAATAATATAGTTCAAATTCAGAGTTTTTAAAAATGTGAAATAATGTACTTTCTTATCAATTAAGATGATATTAATGGCTAATCGTACATTGTAATTTATTATAACAATATATATAGCTTCTATATATAATATCTAAAATTATATGTGTAATACCATTCATCATACTTCTGTCAAGTAAGTTATAGTATTTCTATTTTACATGTTGGAAAGTTTATTCTCAATATATTGAGAATTTTTATTTCTGAGGCCATGATTTAATCTGATATTTTTAATCAGTTCATATTTTCAAAACTTTGAAAATTCCCTATAAAATAATGCAATGAGTTATGCTAATGTATAATAATCAAATTTCAAGGGAATAGTTTAAAAATAATCAGATTTCAAGGAAATCGTTTTATGTCATGATACTAAAGGAATCAGTTTGCATATCCTTAAGATTTTCAAAAATTTAATATTTTTGGTGGCTTCCCTGGTGGCTCAGGGGTTAAAGTGTCTGCCTGGAATGAGGGAGACCCCAAACTGGGTCAGGAAGATCCCCTGGAGAAGGAAATGGCAACCCACTCCAGTACTCTTGCCTGGAGAATCCCATGGAGGGAGGAGCCTGGTAAGCTACAGTCCATGGGGCTGCAAAGAGTCTGATACGCATGAGCAACTTCTTTTTTTTTTTTTTTCACTTCTAAGCTTTTTCAGAAATTTAATAGAACATGGAAGCTTTCATCAGTGATTTTTAACACAACAAAAGGATATCAGTTGGGCACTTTTTACTTCCTAAGAGGTATATGATACAATTATGAAATGTACAAAACAAAAGCAATCAGATGCACCCTCAATATACAAAATTAGGGAACAGAAAACTTTTTCTGTATAGCCAGACAAAATATTTTAGATTTGGTGGGCCATGAGGTCTCCATTATAGCTACTGAACTCTGACTTCTTAAGGGATTAATACCATATATAATACTGCAAATAAATAGTTGTGGCTGTTTCAATGAATCATTGCTTAAAACAAATAAAAACCGTAGTCTGAATTAAATCATTATCTGTAATTTGCCAAATCCTAGTTCACACTTTCCCAGGTGACTCAGGAGTAAAGAACCTGTCTGCAGTGCAGGAGATGCCAGAGATATGGGTTCTATTTCTGGGTTGATCCCCTGGAGGAGGGTATGACAACCTACTCCAGTATTCTTGCCTGGAGAACCACATGGACAGAGGAGCCTGGCAGGCTACAGTCCATGGCATCTCAGAGTTAGACACGACTGAAGTGACTGAGCACAGCGCAGCATAGTAACATTTAATTAGCTAGTTCAGGAAATCCATGGGACAGAAAGACATAGTTAAAAATTCCATGAAGAAAACTTTAGCAAAACCCAGATTTCAGTGAATACTACAAGGATAAATATCACATATTTTTTAAGAAAAGTTAATTATAAAAAAAAAGAAAGAAAGAAAGAAAGACGGAATGGTAACCTACGTATTGAAAGATTGTTATGAGGCTTATCAACTAGCCTACATACAAGGCCTTTAACTGAAAATAAGTTCAAATAGAAAATTCTAGAAATATAAGACAAATAAATAGAAATTTCTTTTTTTCAATTAAAAAATGGTGTGTAACTGAGTTACAATGTTATGCTAATTTCAGGTGTACAGCAAGGTGAATCTGTTATACAGATACATATATTCGTTCTTTTGATATTCTTTCCGATATAGGCCTTTACAGAATATTAAATAGAGTTCTTTCTGCTATACAGTAGTTCTTTATTAGTTACCTGGGGCTTCTCTTGTGGCTCAAATGGTAACAAATCTGTCTCAACAGTGTGTGTCAATCGCAACATTCCAATATATCCCTCACCCCTTTACCATCTTCTAAATATGTGGCTCTATTTAGGTTTTATGCATTCATGTGCACTAAGTTGCTTCAGTAGTGTCTGACTGTGCAACTTATGGACTGTACCCTCCCAGGCTATTCTGTACATGGGATTCTCCAGGCAGGAATACTGGAGTGGGTTGCATTGCCCACCTTCAGGAGATCTTCCTGATTCAGGGAGGGAATCCACATTTCTTACTTCTCCTATTGGCTGGAAGGTTTTTTACCACTAGTGTAACCTGAGAATACCATTTAGGTTTTATAGATAAGTTAATCTCTAGCCTTTTTTAAAGATTCTACATGTAAGTTATATCATATGATATTTATTTTTGACTTATTTCCTCATTATGAAAATCCCTAAGCTCATTTACTTTCCTGCAAATGGTATTATTTGTTTTTTTTTTTATTGTTGATTGATATTCTATTGTGTATAGGTGCCACATCTTGTTTATTCATTCCTCTATTGATGGATGACAGGTTGCTTCCATGTTCTGACTGTTGTGAATAGTGCTGAAATAAACATTGGGGTGAATGTATCTCTTCATATTATGGTTTTCTCAGAAATTTTAATGTTGACAATTCTGATTGGTATAATGTGATACCTCATTGTAGTTTTGATTTGCCTTTCTCTAATAATTTGTGATGCTGAGCACCTTTTAAAGTGCTTATTGTTCATCTGTTGGTCTTCTTTGGAGAGATGTTTATTTAGATCTTCTACTTACTTTTTGACTGAGTTGTGTTTTTTGTTTGTTTCTTGGTATTGAGCAGTATGACGCCAGAGTCCAGCCCCCACAGGATCCAGGGAAACTCGAAGGAGGAACGGCGTCGGCGATTGATTTAGAGAGGGAGAGAGACAGATAAGAATGTTGTAGATAAGAAAATAGAGGAGAGAAGAAAAGAGGCTGATGTTCCTTGGTTTATACAGAAAATCACTAAAGTCTCAAGACAAGAGATTTGCACCGTCTACGTGAGGCCGCAGGTGCCTTCCCGGTCTCCCGAGGGAGTGAAGGCACAGGGGCCTTCCCGGTCAGGTCTTAGAAACCCAGGCAAATAAGTAGACACGGCGGATCTCTGTACTCCAGATGGGAACCAGCCTGAAAGAGAGAGTAAGAGGAAGAAAATGATTGACACGAGGAGATCAAGCTACTTTGATGAGCAAGATCCATAGCTTTATTTTTAAACAGTACTTATATACCTTTTTGTACATAGAGGGAAGTGAAAGATGCAAGGTCATACAGAATCAGCCCAACATTCCAGCAGTTTTGCCCTTATCAAAACCATGACTTTTTCTGCATACCTTTCCCACAAAAACTGTTGTGTTCAGTATCTTCTGGCTTTGGAGGCCTGTGAACATTGTATGACCCTCTTTTGATAAAGGCTGCTCAACCAAAAACTTATTTTCCCTCAAAGTGTTTTTCTTTATATTTCTAATCTATGTCAGCCTCAGAAAGTGCCAAAAAGAGTTATGTTTTTCACAGAGCAAAGGTGCAGCGAGTTACAAGAAAGAATCAATTAGCTCAAAAGTCTGATATGGTTAAATTCAAGGCTACATGTGTTTTTCTTGCATTCTCACTATGTTAACTAACACATTCCCAGGTGCACAGTGGATAAGAGATATGGGAACTTAGCAACAAGCATTGGCCCAATAATGAAATCCTACACCAGCACTAGTACTGCTCTAATAACTTTTAACTCTTTCAAAGGCTCAGTGTCTTAGGCTTTGCGTGCTTCTCACAGTTGGGAGGCTGTAAATAATTGTATGCATAGCTGTAAGAGTTTGGGTATATGTGCCAAGCAAGCTAGAATGCTAACAGAGGGGTTGGATTTGAGATATTTCTCTCATGTCCAGGAGACTTATTAGCTATAGCCCTAAGTTGATTTTCTTCAGAGAGAGGTGGTCAGGGTCAGCCCCCTGTTAATGTCAGAGGAGTTGGTGAGTCATGAAACAGTAAAACAGACAGATGCTGGTTTTGGGGTAGAAAGCTCGAGAAAGTCTAGGGAGCCCCTTGAGCTCTGAAGCCTTGCTTAACAGTTCTCTTCCACATGACCTTGTCATGGGTGGGATCTCCCGTGGCAGCTCCCGGCAGTATGAGATGTTTATGTCTTTTCGAGATTCATCAGTAACTTCAGTTTCAAATATTTTCTAACATTTGGAAACTTTCCTTTTGTTTTCTTTATGGTTTCCTTTGCTGTGTGAAAGTTTTTAAGTTTAATTAGATCCCACTTGTTTATTTTATTTTCATTGTTCTAGAGGTGAATCTAAAAATGTCTTGCTGTGATTTATGTCAGAGTGTTCTCCCTATATTTTCTACTAAAAGCTTTATAGTATCTCAACTTACATTTAAGTATTTAATCTATTTAGACTTTATTATGGTGTATAGTGTAAATACAATAGAGTTAGACTGTGTTCTAATTTCATTCTTTTACACGTAGCTATCCAGTTTATCCAGCACCACTTATTGAAGAGACTGTCTATTCTCCATCTGTCTATTCTTACCTCCTTCATCATAGGTCAGTTGACCATAAGTGCATGTGTTTATCTCTGGACTTCCTATCCTGTTTCATTTGTATTTCTACTTTATACCATATCTTACTGTTTTCATGACTATAGCTATGTATAGTATGAACTCAGGGAGCCTGATTACTCCAGCTTCTTCTTTTTTTTTTTTTTTTCTTTCCTATTTCAATTGGCTATTCATAGTCTTTTGTATTTCCATACAAGTTGAAAATATTTTTCTTCTACTTCTATGAAAAATATGCCATCAGTAGTTTTCTGGAAATTGAATTGAATCTGTCAATTTTTTGGTTAGTATAATTATATTCACAATATTGGTTTTTCCAATCTAAGAACATGGTTTATCTCTCAATCTATGTATTATCTTTTATTTCTTTCATCAGTATCTTATATTTTTTCTGAATACAAGTTTTTTTTAGCTTCTCTAATAGGTTTATTCCTAGGCATTTTATTCTTTTTGACGCAATGGTGAACCAAATTGTTTTCCTAATTTCTCCTTCAGATCTGTCATCATTATGGTATAGGAATGCAAGATTTTTGTGAATTAATTTTCTATCCTGCACATTTACAAAGGTTGTTGATAAGATCTGGTAGTTATCTATTAGCATCTTTAGAATTTTTATGTATAGTAACATGTAGTCAGCAAACAGTGACTTTTTTTTTCCCATCTTGAATTTCTTTCATTTCTTTTAATTTTCTGTAGCCATGAGTAGGATTTCTTAAATTGTGTTCAATAAAAATGGCTAGAGTGAATACCCTTGTCCCTTGTCTAGTTTCTGATCTTATAGGAAATGCTTTCAGCTTTTCATCATTAAGAACAATGTTCGCTGTAGGTTTGGTGTATGTGGCTTTTGTTATATTGAACTAGATACTTTCTATGTTCCCTTTCTGGAGATTTTTTTTTTTTTAACAATAAATGCGTACTGAATTTTGTCAAAAGCTTCTACATCTATTGAGATGATCATGATTTTTATTCTTCAAGTTGTTAATATGGTGTATCACATTGATTAATTTGAATGTATTGAAGAATCTTTGCATCCTTGTGATGAATCCCATTTGATACACATATATGATCCTTTTAATATGTTCTGAATTTGTTTTGCTAGTATTTTAAGGATTTTTGCATTTTTATTCATCAGTAATGTTGCCCTGTAATTTTCTTTTGTGTGTGATATCTTTTTCTACTTTTGGTATCATGGTGACTTTGACCTCATAGAATGAGCTTGGGTATATTGCTTTCTCTCCATTTTTGATAGAGTTTTGGAAGGGTAGATGTCAATACATCTCTAAATATTTGATATAATTTGCCTGTGAAGCCATCTGGTCCTGAAATTTTTCTTGTTGGAAGATTTTTAATTCCGTTTCAATTTCAGTATTTATGATTTGTCAATTATTATTTTCTTTTTCATCCTGCTTCAGTCTTTAAAGGATTTATCTTCCTAAGAATTTGTCCATTTTGTCTATGCTGTCTATTTTATTGACATTTAGTTGCTTATATCCGTTTGTATTTCTAGTACCTGTGTTCTGGTGGATGGAGTTGAGTCTTATTCTTCTAGTGAACTCAGCAGTGTCATGGAGGTGTCTTTTGGTGTGTCTGTGAGCTTAGTACAATTTTAAGCAGGCTGTCTCCTGATGAGTGGGTTTATGTTCCTGTCTTACTGGTTATTTGGCCTGAAGTATTCAGTACTGGAGCTTGTAGGGTATTGAGTGGAACTAATCTTGAGACCCAGAGGGGGACTTAAAGGAAGATTTCATATTGATCAGTATTCAGAGGGGTTGAGAATACTCTGGTGGTTTAGTGGCCAGGAATTGGGTTTTCCATTACAGTGCCTCAGTCTTGACCTCTAGCTGGGAAACCAAGACCTCAGCAGCCAGAATGGCCAAAATAAATAAATACATAAAATAGGGTAAAACAAAGAAAAATCAAGACAAATGGCAAACAATAAGAACAAACAAACAAAAATGAAAAGAAAACATAAAATAAAAAAAAACAACCAAAGAAACAATAACCAAAAAAAGAAAGAAAAGAATAAAAAAAAACTAAAAAATACAAAAAAGTAAACAAAAGCAGCAAGAAAATTAAAAACACACACACAAAAATGACAACAAAATAAAACCAAACCAAAAGAGAGAAAGAAAACAGAGAAAAATAAGATATAAATAAAAACAAAATCAAACAAAAACAAATAAACAAACAAAAAGCCACAAAGAAAACCAAAAACCCTCAAAAACAAAATACAAAACAAAACAACAATTAAAAAAAAACAAGCAAAAATAACACAATTACAACAAAGCCAAAAATTAAAACTAAAAAAAAAAAAACAAAAGAATCAGAAAGTAAAAATTTGTTTAAATGTTAATAAATAATATAATTTAAAATTTTTAAAAGTTAAAAATTAAAATTTCAGAAACAAAACAAGTCAAAATAAACAAACAAAATTTTTTTTTCTGGAACCATTGCTGTCAGTGTCTTTACCCCCACAGTAAAGCACAGCCAACCTCTACCTCCCTAGGAGACACTCCAAGATTTCTACATATGTCTTTGGAATTGCTGTGGGCACACTAAGGGTAGCTCATTCTCTGATCTGGCCCAACTTCTGCATGCACATGTCCCCAAAGTCCACAGCTGGTAGAATGAGACCTATCTTGGTTGTGAGAGTGCTTGTTGTCCATTCACAACTACTGAATGCATTGAATATACCAGGTGGATCACAGAGGTTTTATTTCACTGCTCATGTAGCTGCAAGGAGAGATTTCAGTTCTCTTCCTTAGTGATACAGCCCCTGGGGCTCAGCTTTGATTTTGTCCCCAGCTCTACAACTGTGTGGGGCATGCTTTCATATTTGGGCAAGTGGGCCCAGCAATGGTGATCAAGGTACATGTGGACTTGGTCAGGCATGGGGGAGGGGGAGAATAAGGAGGCTACAAGTGAGTTGTATATTCTTTCTTTGTTGAGACTCCTTCCCAGCACCCCAAAAGCCAGGGGCTGATGTGTGGGAAAAGAGGCCACAGTGGTGGCTCTGCCCCTTATGTGCTACTCAACAATTGAACTTCACTTCCAAGGCAATGTGTGCTTTTTCCAGGAGTGTTCCCAACTGTGGAGCTCTTCACTCCCATTCCTTCAGGCTCTTTCAGTGCCATCCAAAGCGATCAACAGAATTCTCTCCCTGGGTCTGTTCTCTCCTAATCCCATTCTTTGGCAACCTGCCCCTGTTTGCACTAGTATACTGGGCTCAGGCACAGACCATCAGTGTAAATGTCACTCTGTCCTGCCTGCCACAGACTAGCCACTGATGAAGGGGGCCTCCCCACATACAGTAACCTCTCCTCTATTTCAGCTTTTCCCTAGGGGTGTAGGTTCCCTCCCACTATCTCTATTCTTTTTCCCTTTCCCTCATTTATCCTACCAGTTTATGTAGGGATCTTTTCTTGTCCTTTTAATGGATCTTTGTCTAAGGTCTTTTCCTAGAGTTTAGAGGGTACTGTGTGTGAATTGTTCCACTTGTAAATATTCTTAATGTAGAAATGAACTTGTAGATATTCTTGATGTAGATATGAATTCCAAATTCTTGTGGAAAGAAATGAACACCAAGAGCTCCTTAACCATCTTGAGCACTCTTGGTAATTTACTTTAAATACAATAGTGATATTCTTGTTAGGATAAACATAGAAATGATTTCCTGCATTTTGAAGATATAAATTAAAATAATTTAGAAGAAATAATTATAGTGTCTGTGATTTGATTCAAAATAATCTGGGATAAATTTAGTGTGAAAAGCAGATCTAGATACAAATGAGACAAGTTAGGCCAAAAACTGACAATTGTTGAAAATGAATGACAGGCACATGGAGGTTCATTATACTATTCTACTTTACATGCAATTAATTTTTCTTTAATTTTCTTTAAGGACAAGAAAAATTATTAATTTAGAGGGACATAATAACACATAATAGAAATACCATTAACCTTGTATAAGAGTGCATCAAGAAATATGTTTGACTAGAATTGTGGAGAATTAAGACGTGAAAAGAAGAGAAGCGAAGAGCAAAGGAGAAAAAGAAAGATATAAGCGTCTGAGTGCAGAATTCCAAAGAATAGCAAAGAGAGATAAAAAAGCCTTCTTCAGTGATCAGTGCAAAGAAATAAAGGAAAACAACAGACTAGGAAAGACTAAAGATCTCTTCAAGAAAATTAGAGATACCAAAATGACATTTCATGCAAAGAAGGGCTCAGTAAAGGACAGAAATGGCACGGAACTAACACAAGCAGAAGATATTAATAAGTGGCAAGAATACACAGAAGAACTGTACAAAAAAGATCTTCACAACCAAGATAACCACGATGCTGTAATTACTCACCTAGAGCCAGATATCCTGGAATGTGAAGTCATGTGGGCCTTAGAAAGCATCACTAAGAACAAAGCTAGTGGAGGTGATGGAATTCCAGTAGAGCTATTTCAGATCCTGAAAGACGATGCTCTGAAAGTGCTGCACTCAATATGCCAGCAAATTTGGAAAACTCGGCAGTGGCCACAGGACTGGAAAAAGTCAGTTTTCATTCCAATCCCAAAGAAAGGCAATGTTAAAGAATGCTCAAACTACCGCACAATTGCACTCATCACACATGCTAGTAAAGTAATGCTTAAAATTCTCCAAGCCAGGCTTCAGCAATACATTAACTGTTAACTCCCTGATGTTCAAGCTGGTTTTAGAAAAAGCAGAGGAACCAGAGATCAAATTGCCAACATCTGCTGGATCATGGAAAAAGCAAGAGAGTTCCAGGAAAAACATCTATTTCTGCTTTACTGACTATGCCCAAGCCTTTGACTGTGTGGATCACTATAAACTGTGGAAAATTCTGAAAGAGATGGGAATACCAGACCACCTGACCCACCTCTTGAGAAACCTATATGCAGGTCAGGAAGCAACAATTAGAACTGGACAGGGAACAACAGACTGATTCCAAATTAGAAAAGGAGTATGTCAAAGCTGTATATTGTCACCCTGCTTATTTAACTTATATCCAGAATACATCATGAGAAACACTGGGCTGGAGGAAGCACAAGCTGGAATCAAGATTGCCACGAAAAATATCAATAACTTCAGATATGCAGATGACACCACCCTTATGGCAAAAGGTGAAGAGGAACTAAAAGCCTTTTGATGACAATGAAAGAGCAGAGTGAACAAGTTGGCATAAAGTTCAACATTCAGGAAACTAAGACTATGGCATCTGATTCCATCACTTCATGGGAAATAGATGGGGAAACAGTGGAAACAGTGTCAGACTTTATTTTTTTGGCTCCAAAATCACTGCAAATGGTGATTGTAGCTATGAAATTAAGACACTTACTCCTTGGAAGGAAAGTTATGACCAACCTAGATAGCATATTCAAAAGCAGACATCAATTTGCCAACAAAGGTTCATCTAGTCAAGGCTGTGGTTTTTCCAGGGGTCATGTATGGATGTGAGAGTTGGACTATGAAGAAAGCTGAGCACCAAAGAATTGATGCTTTTGAACTGTGGTGTTGGAGAAGACTCTTGAGAGTCCCTTGGACTGCAAGCAGATCCAACCAGTCCATCCTAAAGGAAATCAGTCCTGAGTGTTCTTTGGAAGAAGTGATGCTAAAGCTGAAACTCTAATACTTTGGCCACCTCATGCGAAGAGTTGACTCATTGGAAAAGACTCTGATACTGGGAGGGATTGTGGACAGGAGGAGAAGTGGACAACAGAGCATGAGATGGCTGGATGACATCACCGACTTGATGGACATGAGTTTGAGTGAACTCTGGGAGTTGGTGATGGACAGGGAGGCCTGGCGTGCTGCAATTCATGCGGTCATAAAGTGTCAGAAATGACTGAGCCACAGAACTGAACTGAAGATGGGATTAATTGACAAAATACTGAAGTTGACAACCTTTTTGTGCTTTATTTTTCCCTTCATCTTTCATCTACTCCCCACTTAGTCAACTACCATAACTTATTCATTTAAAAAAAAATCTTTTTTTCTTCCTATCCAGGCCCACTGTACCTGAACAATTTGCTGTCTTATGGAGTAAACTCTCAAGATTTCCATTGTTAAATTAAACTAACTTCTGTTCATTGATAATGTTAGAAATTCTCAACAAATGTCAAATAATATTCCTGGAATTTCACATATTCTCTTTAGAATTAAATATATGTATCCATCCTAAAATACTGAGTGGTTACAACTCTACTAAGAAATGGAGTTTGTACATCAAGTCTAAGAGATTGAGTGTGGATGTCCATGCTGAAGAACTGAATGGGTATATCCTTGCCAAGAAACTGAATGGGCATGTCCACAAGGAAAAATGTTGAAGCTGAAACTTTAATACTTTGGCCACCTGATGCAAAAAGCAAACTCATTTGAAAAAACCCTGATGCTGGGAAAGATTGAGGGTAGGGGATGACAGAGGATGTGATGGTTGGATAGCATCACCAACTCAAGGACATGAGTTTGGGAAAACTCAGGGAGTTGATGATGGACAGGGAGGCCTTGTGTGTTGCAGTTCATGAGGTCACAAAGAGTCAGACACAACTGAGTGACTGAACTTAACTGAACACTTGTTTTACTTTGTAAATGTTTGTGTGAATTTTTGACATTCTAACTCTCCTGTGAGGATGACAAAATCATAAAGGTGCTGGTTTGCATATGTAACATTTATCAGTATGAGGACCATAAGAATGCAAAATCTCAGAATTATAGTGTTGCAGTGGAATCTGGGAACTGAGCAGAAGCAAGTAGAGCTCATAAATTATAAAGGCCTCTCTATTTGTCCTGCTTCTTAGCGAAATCCTGAAGTCTCCCAGGCCTCCCTGAGTCACAAAAGAGCAAGCTTGAGCAGAAAATGATTGAGACAGTAGAACCACATACTTTTGTGTCCAGTGAAATTTTCTGAGTTGTTTTACAGATACTAACACTAGAAGGAAAATGTTAACTGTGTGATGACCAGACCATACGCATAACTTAAGCTGCTTCGTCTTGAGCAGTACTGAATCTATGGCTAGCACAATTCTATGAACTGGCCTCAAGAAAACGGAATTGACATTACTGCTTGTAATAATCTATATCTTTGTGGGCATCTGCATAATTGTAGCTTGCTCTGTAAACAACTAAAATTGTCAGCAAAGAGATGGTACAGATCCATGTAGACATTTTCTACTCTGAAAATATGGTACCCTATAGGAGGATGAAGTTACAGAAAGCAAACCTTTGCTCCTAAACCAAAAGAAGTGGGATATCTGACAAATGGTATTTGTAAGCTCCTTTGAACCTTTCCTGGCTGTCTATTTTTGTTTCCCTGAAACATTTATTATAAAAATGAGATTACTAGGTAACATTTAATTTAATTTTTGACAACTGATCTGAATGTGCATAGTACCTTTCTTAAACTATTGATACATTTCTTGGATTAAAAGGAATAGGAGTGGATAATTAAGTAGTTGAAAAATGATTGACTCTGAACCCCTAGTTTTACCCTTAGCAGATTTACATGGAGACAACAGGGAAGAATAGCATCCAATTGCAAGTGGACCACGTAAGCAAGACAACATCCAAAAAAGATCAAAAGATGTCAGTAGGTCTGCATGTAATGGGAAAGTGACAAAGAATCTGACCTCCTATCTTAATATTAACTGAGATTGTTTCCCCTTTTTCCTTTTAAAAAACTTTCATGGTATTGATGAATTTCTGGCACCATTCTTATGGCAGAAAGTGAAGAAGAACTAAAGAGCCTTTTGATGAAAGTGAAAGATGAGAATGAAAAAGTTGGCTTAAAACTCAACATTCAGAAAACTAAGATCATAGCATCTGGTCCCATCACTCCCTGGCAAATAGATAGGGAAAAAATGGAAACAATGACAAACTTTATATTTGGGGGCTCCAAAATCATTGCAGATGGTGATTGCAGCCATTAAATTAAAAGACACTTGCTCCTTGGAAGAAAAGCTTTGACCAACCTAGACAGCATATTAAAAAGCAGAGACATTATTTTACCAATAAAAGTCTGTCTAATCAAAGCTATGTTTTATTACAGTAATCATTTATGGATGTGAGAGTTGGACTAAAAAGAAAGCTGAGTGCTGAAAAATTGATGTTTATGAGCTACACTGTAGAAGATCTTTGAGAGTCCATTGGGCTGCAGGGAGACCCAACCAGTCAATCCTAAGGGAAATCAGTTCTGAATATTCATTGGAAGTACTGATGCTTACTTCACTCTGTATACTCGGCTCCAATTTCATCCATCTCATTAGAACTGAGTCAAATTTATTCTTTTTAAGGGCTGAGTAGTACTCCATTGTGTATATGTACCACAGCTTTCTTATCCATTCATCTGCTGATGGACATCTAGGTTGTTTCCATGCCCTGGCTATTATAAACAATACTGCAATGAACATTGGGGTACATGTGTCTCTTTCAATTCTGGTTTCCTCGATGTGTATGCCCAGCAGTGGGATTGCTGGATCATAAGGCAGTTCTATTTGCAATTTTGTAAGGAATCTCCACACTGTTTTCCATAGTGGCTGTACGAGTTTGCATTCCCACCAGTAGTGTAATAGGGTTCCCTTTTCTCCACATCCTCTCCAGCATTTATTGCTTGTAGACTTTTGGATCGCAGCCATTCTGACTGGTGTGAAATGATACCTCATTGTGGTCTTGATTTGCATTTCTCTGATAATAAGTGATGTTGAGCATCTTTTCATGTGTTTGTTAGACATCCGTATGTCTTCTTTGGAGAAATGCCTATTTAGTTCAGAAAGAAAAACACCAATACAGTATACTGACGCATATATATGGAATTTAGAAGGATAGTAATGAAGACCCTCTGTGTGAGACAACAAAAGAGACTCAGAGGTATAGAACAGACTTTTGGACTCTGAGGGAGAGGGAGAGGGAGAGGGTGGGATAATTTGGGAGAACGGCATTGAAACATGTATACTATCTTGTAAGAATGAAGCGCCAATCTATGTTCAATACAGGATGCAGGCCGCATGGGGCGGGTGCACGGGGTGATTGAGGGAGAGGATGTGGGGTGGGAGGTGGGAGGGGGCTTTGGCATTGGGAGATCGTGGACACCTGTGGCTGATTCATGTCAATGTATGGCAAAACAAATACAGTATTGTAATTAAAAAAATAAATAAATTCAATTTAAAAAAAAAAAGGAAGTACTGATGCTGAGGCTAAAACTCCAATACTTTGGCCACCTAATGCAAAGAACTAACTCAGTTGAAAAGACCTTGATGCTTTGAAAGACTGAGGGTGGAAGGAGAGGGGGACAACAGGATGGGATTGTTGGAGGGCATCATTGGCACAATGGACATGAGTTTGAGTAGGCTCTGGGAGTTGGTGAAGGACACGGAAGACTGGCGTGCTGCATTCCATGGGGTCCCAAGAAGTCGGACACAACTGAGCAACTGAACTGAACTGAACTGAACTGTTTTCCCTTTTTCCTTTTAAGAACTGTCAAGGTACTTATGAATTTATTTGTAGGGCAGCAATGGAGAAACAGACATAGAGAACAGATGTATGGACATGGCAGGAGGTGAGGAGGGAGAGGGTAAGATGTATGGATATAGTAACATGGAAACCTACAATACCATATGTAAAGTAGATAGCCGATGGGAATATGCTGTATGTCTCAAGGAACTCAGAGGCTCTGTAACAACCTAAAGGGATGGGATGGAGAGGGAAATAGGAAGGAGTTTTGGGAAGGCAGGGACATGAGTGAACCTGTGGCTGATTCTTGTTGATGTTAATTAACCTTTAATTAAAAAATTATTAAAAAGTCTAATAAAATGTGCCCATCTGCAGATGGCACATCTGCATATATATATATATATATAATCTGTTGAGCATGAAATTTGGAAAAACTACTTAAAATAGAATAATAATAAAAAAAAAACTGTCATGGCTTAGCAGAATCTTTGGAGTTGGTCTCAGGACATGATTCCACTTCTACCCAGATTGTCAGCTTTTCTGAATTAAGTTAGTTTCCTCCCTACCAACACTTGCCCCTGAATTCTGGCTTTTGAGTAACAAGTAGCCAAACACAAGTTCTATACAATCTTAAATGAAAAAGAAATGGGGAGAGGATGTACCAATTAAAAAAGAAAGAAAGAAAGAAAAGAAGATTAGAAGCTTGAAAAGAACAATTTGTTTTGACATTAAAAAGCCATTTTCTTTTATTTCAGTGATTCAATCATACATCTTTCTTTTCATTGTTCCTTATTTTTCTCCACTTAAAATAAATATGTGAAAATATAAGCTGTTAGTAAAGTTTAAATTAAATGCAGAAAATTCTTGTCATTTAAATTTCTGCAACTTTAAGATGGACTACAAATATTTATAACTGAGTTTCCTTAAATACAGAGCTGCTGATTTACCTAATTAAAAAAAAATCACTTGTTTGTATAGTATTCAATTTTGAACAGTTCTAACCAGAATAAATAATTGTGTGCTGCACGGGATGATTCAGGGAGATGATATGGGTTGAGAGGTGGGAGGGGGCTTCGGCATTGGGAGATTGTGAACACCTGTGGCTGATTCATGTCAATGTATGGCAAAACAAATACAGTATTTTAATGTAGAATAAAGTATTAAAAAAATTAAAAAACTTAAAAAAATAAATCTTTCAGCATTTCACAAACCCACCATAAATTTAATTGCTATCAGATCCCACAAAGGATTAGTTCATTGAAGAATATTTCAGCATCTGCTAATAAATGAAGAGAGGATGCTGAGTTGATTTCAAATCTGTGGATAACTTGTGACATGGTATTGATAATTTTAATGACTCTGAGATTTATATTGAAAAATTAAATGAATCAAACAGTCAAAGCTTGGTGCTTTACTACTAGAACATGAATAAGGAATAAAAGTATTTTCAGCAGCAAGTAGTTAATGATAATCTATATGTGCAAGGCAGTGTAAAGAGGGCAAATCATAGTATTTCTTTGGAACTTAGTTTGGTGTCAGAAAAAGAATTTTATGTGCTGTTTAACTGGTACAATCTTTGAAGCACTGTATTTTCTGCGTACTACAGATAAAGATCAGAAATTTTATTTCAAGAAGACTTCCAAATGCTGCAGCATTAGCAAAGATTGAACAGGGAGCTATGTGATCTTAAGTAAACCTCCCCTACTTCTAAAGATGTTTGGGTTGGGAGAAATGATCTTTGAAAGTGTTTGCTTGGAAATGTCATGAGAACAGACAATTATTGGGTATGGTGGCACCGTGCATTGCACAAAAATTGGAACTCAGAGTGGATATAGGGTTGCTTAGCTGTTAATGGGAAAGTGAGGAGTTTAAGTTAGAAATATTACATAATTTGAATTGAAATGACTTGTTATGGCATCATGTATTATGGCAGAAAACCAAAATTGTCATTTGGTGTTATGAAAGGAAATTTAAGATAAGCTACAAAGACACTCTAGTCCTTTTAGATATTAATTTTAAAGTATTTAATTTGAAACATTAAAAAAACATGTATTTGTGTCTTTGGGGCTTCTTTGGTGGCTCAGATGGTAAAGAATCTGCCTGCAATGTGAGTAGACCCAGATTTGATCCCTAGGTTGGGAAAATCCCCTGGAGAAGGGGATGTTTACTCACTTCAGTATTCTTGCCTGGAGAATTCCATGGACAGTGGTTTGTTTGTTTGCTTGTTTGTTTTGTTTTTCTGTTTTATATATTGTAAAAAGTAGTATTTTCTCTACTACCTTCTTTAGCAAATAGTTAAAGGCCTCTATGCTATGTTATTAAAAATTCTGGCTTTAATTTGAAACTTTGGAACTCATGACATATTTTAATTAAGTATTCTTTTACAGGGAAAAATATCTATAAAGAAAAAAATGACCTAAGGTTATTTTCTATTTAGCATAAGTACCTTGATGAAAAGGCATTCTTTTTATAATAGTTGATGTTATTGGATCTAATTAATATTAAATATGGAAAACAACAACAACAACAAAAACAATCAAACCTCCTAACTAGAAAATATTTTTCATTCCTTCACTTTAACAAATGTATTTATTTGTTTTCTTTTTTTTCATTATAAGCTCTAGGTTTTACTTTTATAAAAGACTTAAGACAGAAATAGAATATTTCCTAAAGGTCAATCAGTAAAATTGTGAGTGACAAGATTTATTAATAGAATAAGAACCAAAAGCCCCAATTTGTCAAAAGCAATTCATTTTTAAATATTCAGAGCAAAGCCATTAATCATTATTACATGTATTATTTTCCAGTTTCTATATAAAAGTTTCAATTAGCAGAAGTATTTCTTGAGTTCACCTGGCACAGTTACTATTTTGGAAAATTGCAACTATGTTTTTCTAGTTCTAATTAGTGTTCCTATATGAGTCATTCAGCAAAATTTTAATAATCTGTTCTCTGAATACTTGAACATTGTTATACACAAAATGGAAAACTATCATTAAAGCACAATTAGTGGAGGAGAATCAGGTTTACCAAAACTGCAGTTTGAAGTGTTTCAGCAATTTTTTTAGATGAGTAGATTCATGTGATTAGCAATAAAACTGGCTTTATAAACTGACTTTAAATACTGGCTTCATAAAAATCTATGCAGAAGATATTAAGAAGAGGTGGCAAGAATACAAAGAACTATACAAAAAGATCTTACTGACCAAGATAATCACAATAGTATCATCACTCACCTAGAGCCAGACATCCTGGAATGTGAAGTCAAGTGGGCCTTAGGAAGCATCACTACAAACAAAGCCAGTGGAGGTGATGGAATTCCAGTTGAGTTATTTCAAATCCTAAAAGATGATGCTGTGAAAGTGCTGCACTCAATATGCCAGCAAATTTGGAAATCTCAGCAGTGGCACAGGATTGGAAAAGGTCAGTTTTCATTCCAGTCTCAAAGGAAAGCAATACCAAAGAATGCTCAAACTACTGTACAGTTGCACTCATCTCACACGTTAGTAAAGTAAAGCTCAAAATTCTCCAAGCCAGGCTTCAACAGTACATGAATGTCCAGATGTTCAAGCTGGTTTTAGAAAAAGCAGAGGAGCCAGAGATCAAATTGCCAACATCTGCTGAAAAATGGAAAAAGCAAGAGAGTTCCAGAAAAAACATCTATTTCTGCTTTATTGACTATTCCAAAGCCTTTGACTGTGTGGATCACAACAAACTGTGGAAAAATCTCAAAGAGACGGGAATATCAGAAAACCTGACCTGCTTCTTGAGACATCTGTATACAGGTCAGGAAGCAACAATTAGAACTGGACATGGAACAACAGGCTGGTTCCAAATAGGGAAAGGAATATGTCAAGTCTGTACATTGTCACCCTGCTTATTTAACTTATATTGGGCTACAAGAAGATCCAGCTATTCCATTCTAAAGGAAATCAGTCCTGAATATTCATTGGAAGGGCTGATGTTGAAGCTGAAACTCCAATACTTCGGCCACCTGATGTGAAGAACTGACTCATTTGCAAAGACCCTGATGCTTGGAAAGATTGAAGGCATGAGGAGAAGAGGACAACAAAGGATGAGATGGTTAGATGGCATCACTGACTCAATGGACATGAGACTGAGTAAGCCCTCAGGGTTGGTGATGGACAGGAGGCCTGGCATCCTGCAGTCCATGGGGTTTCAAAGAGTCAGACACGACTGAGCAACTGAACTGAACTGAAGAAGGGTTTATATTGACTACTTACTTTAATAGATCAGTTCATAAAGGCCCATCTTTGTATGGAAATGTGTTAAATCAATTTGTATAAGTGATAGAAAGATGATATGTGTTTAAATATAGAAGAAAATTTGGTTAATAGTCAACAAATCTATAATCAAAGATTCTCAGAACAAATACAGTTTCAAGCAATTTGTTGAAATCATTTCATTTACTCTTTCCAGTAACTTCTTATTACCATTTTTTCTGTGACAAGGTTAACTCAGCCACTCAGATGATAGCAAAAGTTAGAATAAAAAGTATTGAGTATTTTTGTTCTTTTTTTATTACTGAGTAATATTCCATTCTATATGCGTACCATATCTTCATCCATTCATCTGTTGATAGATATATAGCTAGCTCTCATATCATGGCTATTGTAAATAGTGCTGCAATGAATACTGGGGTTCAAGTATCTTTTCAATTATGGTTTATTCTAGTTATGTGCCTAGAAGAGGGATGGCTGGTGCATACAGTAGCTCAATTTCAGTTAAAAAAAAACAAAACAAAACATACTGTTCTCCATAGAGGCTCTATCAATTTATATCTCCACCAACAGTACTGGAAGGCTTTCTCTTTTACACATACATTTCAGAATTATTGTTTGTAGATTTTTTTCATGATGGCAATTTTGATTGCCATGAGCCAATATATCATTGTAGTTTTGATTATTTTGATTTGCATATCTCTAGTAATTAGTGATGTTGAGCATCGTTTCATGTGTTTTCTGGTCATCTGTATGTCTTCTTTGGAGAAATGTCTTCCACTCATTTTTTTGATTGGATGATGTTTTTTATTTTTTATTTTATTTTATTTTATTTTTTTAATACTTTATTCTACGTTACAATGCTGTATTGGTTTTGCGATACATTGACATGAATCAGCCACAGGTGTACATGATCTCCCAATGCCAAAGACCCCTCCCACCTCCAACCCCATATCATCTCCCTGGATCATCCCGTGCACCAGCCCCAAGCATCCTGTATCCTGCATGCATGAGCTGTTAGCATATTTTTAGATTAACCTCTCCTTTTTTTTTTGTAAATATTTTCTCCTGTTCTCAGGGTTTTCTTTATGTTTGCTTATGGCTTTTGTATGTGTGTGTGTGCTTTAATTAGATTTTATTTTGTCTTTTTTTTTTAATACTTTTTATTTCTCTAGGGGTGTAGAGTAAAGAAAAGTAAAAGGGAAAAATCTTGTTATTTATGTCAGAGTATCCTATGTTTTTCTCTAAGAGCTTTATAGTATCTGGCCTTACATTTATGTCTTTAATCCATTTTGAGTTTATTTTTGGACATGATGTTAAGGAGCATTCTAATTTCCTTTGTTTACCTGTAGCTGTTCAGTTTTCCCAGCACAGCTTCTTAAAAAGGCTATCTTTTCTCTATTGTATAGTTTGCATCCTTTGTCATAGATTAGGTGAACAGGGTTTATCTCTAGGCTTCCTCTACTGTTCTGTATTTCTGTTTTTGTCATAGAGCATGAAGTAAGTCAGACACAGAAAGATAAATATTGTATAATATCACTTAAACTACCTCTAAAATGGGAATAGATATTAACTTATTTACAAATAGAAGTAGAGAGTAGCAGATGTAGAAAACAAGCTTATGGTTACCAAGGGATAAATAGGGCAAAGGGATAAATTGGGAGACTTAGACTGACATATACAAACTGCCGTTTTAAAGTAGACAACCAGAAAGAAACTGCTGTGGAGCATAGGGAACTCTAATTAATCTGTAATGACCTATATGGGAAAAATTATTTTTAAAAGAGTGTATATAATTATATGAATAACTAATTCACTTTTCTGTACATGTGAAATTAACCTAATATTGTAAGTCAACTCTACTCCAATAAAAACTTTTTAAAAAATGCTGAGTAATACTCCATTGTGTATATGTACCACAGTTTTCTTATCCATTCATCTGCTGATGGACATCTAGGTTGTTTCCATGTCCTGGCTATTATAAACAATGCTGCAATGAACATTGGGGTACATGTGTCTCTTTCAATTCTGGTTTCCTCGGTGTTTATGCCCAGCAGGGGATTGCTGGGTCATAAGGCAGTTCTATTTTCAATTTTTTAAGGAATCTCCACACTGTTTTCCATAGTGGCTGTACTAGTTTGCATTCCCACCAGCAGTGTAAGAGGGTTCCCTTTTCTCCACATCCTCTCCAGCATTTATTTCTTGTAGACTTTTGGATCAAAGCCATTCTGACTGGTGTGAAATGGTACCTCATTGTGGTCTTGATTTGCATTTCTCTGATAATGAGTGATGTTGAGCATCTTTTCATGTGTTTGTTAGCCATCCGTATGTCTTCTCTGGAGAAATGCCTATTTAGTTCACACAATGGAGTTTTACTCAGCCCTTAAAAAGAATACATTTGAATCAGTTCTAGTGAGATGGATGAAACTGGAGCCGATTATACAGAGTGAAGTAAGCCAGGAAGAAAAACACCAATACAGTATACTGACACATATATATGGAATTTAGAAAGATAGTAATGATGACCCTGTATGTGAGATAACAAAAGAGACACAGAGGTATAGAATGGACTCTTGGACTCTGAGGGAGAGGGAGAGGGTGGGATGATTTGGGAGAATGGCATTGAAATAGGTATTCTATCATATAAGAAATGAAGTGCCAGTCTATGTTCAATACAGAATACAGGATGCTTGGGGCTGGTGCATGGGATGATCCAGGGAGATGATATGGGGTGGGAGGTGGGAGGGGGCTTCGACATTGGAAGATCGTGTACACCTGTGGCTGATTCATGTCAATGTTTGGCAAAACAAATACAGTTTTGTAACGTAGAATAAAGTATTAAAAAAAAAAAAACACATCTAAAAGTGCTGAGTGTTAACTTCACCTGAATAAGCATACTAAAGTTTACACTGAGATAATTGAATAGAGTTTCAGAAATATCTGTGGTGATTTAATCAAAGAGGACTAATTTTGATCCTCTTTCATTAAATGTCAGTTTTAGTGCTGAGTTTTCAACTATATACAAAACTTAAATTCTTTCTCAAAAGAAATCATTTTTTTTAAAATTCTGAAACAGCAGTGAAATATCCTTAATATGATATGCAAACTTTAAATGGCAATAGTAATATATATTTCTACTGTATTTATAATATTAAGAATGAGTATATTTTCCAGTTTATTCAAGAAATGGTAGTCTTGTCTATTCACTGTAATGAATATTAATGGGAAGAGAGGGGGAATTATCCACTATATTGTGCAGATGGAGTAGTTTCACTGCAATCCACACTGTGATACCAAAGGAGAAATCTATATAAACAAAGTTAAAATATTTAATTTGCAATGCCTTAATCCAGAGAGTGGTTAAGTCATCTTGCAGATCTTCATAAAATATGGAGTGATAAACTAGGAAAAAGAACTAAGTTAGACAATGAAGCAAGGAGAATTAGGGATGGATGAGGATTTCCAAATGAAGCCAGGAATAAAATGAGTACATTCAATGCATACTCTAAAATCTTACAAAGCTTACAAAAATTTCCATGAGAGTAGAAGCTAAATTTTGCCACCACCATTGGGGTAGAACAGGTTATTTTTAGGATAAGCCTCTGGTTTTACCAGATTTTTATTTAACTATAAGTACTGCATGAACAGTATATCAAATAGATATAAGAAATTTCAATGAGAATCAAGTTACTTATCCTAATTTTCTCTCCATCAACCCCATTACCTTTAACCAATTTTAACCTGTCTTTAGTGGGAAAGGATTATTTCTTGTGATCACTTATCATTTTAAATGACATGATAAAGATGCCTCCTTTTGATACATCAACCAGAATATTCTGTGCTGTATACAAATCATTTAAGATGAGCATCCAGCTCAGTTACAGTATTTCAGTTCCCTTGAACTGTTGCTGTTTTCTTTCCAAAATAATTAAAATTGTTTCTCTGAATGAGTTTCTTAGATTTCAATAACATTTAAAATTATATTTTAAATTTATTTTAAATATATTAAAAATTATATTTCTTACTCTATTAGCATGTTTTGTTTCCATACACTAAGAGGTGAAAACAAATTCACTTAGTTTCCATTAACAATGTGATTCTAGTATTACATTTACTTTCAAATGACCAAAACAAAATTATATTAATGAAGTTATAATAAATTAAAATAATGGAATAGTATCTTAGTAGTGAATATCAATAGCACTTAGCACTTATATTGTGCATAAAAACACAAGTTAGAATCAAGATTCCTGGGAGAAATATCAATACCCTCAGATATGTAGATGACACTACCCTGATGAAGAAGAACTAGAGAGCCTCTTGAGGAAAGTGAAAGAAGAGAATGGAAAAGTTGGCTTAAAGCTCAACATTCAGAAAACAAAGATCATGGCATCCAGCTCCATCAGTTCATGGAAAATGGATAGGCAAACAGTGGAAACAGTGGCTGACTTTATTTTGGGGGGCTCCAAAATCACTGCAGATGGTGACTGCAGCCATGAAATTAAAAGACACTAACTCCTTGGAAGGAAAGTTATGACCAACCTAGGCAGCATATTAAAAAGCAGAGACATTGCTTTGCCAACAAAGGTCCGTCTAGTTAAGGCTATGGTTTTTCCAGTGGTCATGTATGAATGTGAGAGTTGGAATATAAAGAAAGCTGAACGCTGAAGAATTGATGCTTTTGAACTGTGGTGCTGGAGAAGACACTTGAGAGTCCCTTGGAATGCAAGGAGATTCAACCAGTCCATCCTAAAGGAGATCAGTCCTGGGTGTTCATTGGAAAGACTGATGTTGAAGCTGTAACTCCAATACTTTGGCCACCTGATGCAAAGAGCTGACACATTTGGAAAGACCCTGATGCTGAGAAAGATTGAGAGCAGGAGGAGAAGGGGATGACAGAGAAGGGGATGACGGAGGAAGAGATGGTTGGATGATATCATTAATTCAATAGACACGAGTTTGAGTAGACTCTGGCAGTTCGTGATGGACAGGGAGGCCTGGTATCCTGCTGTTCATGGGGTTGCAAAGAGTCAGACACGACTGAGTGACTGAACTGAACTGAACTGAAGTGTTTTACTCTTATTAACCTCACATAAATTTTCAGATATCACCTTTCTTTCACTGTGGATGTCTAATTAAAAGCCAACATATAAAATGTACATTGTTTGAATGCAGTTTCTGGCAAAGACAATAAAGATAAAAAAAATCACATACTGGCATACATTGGAGATATTGTGTGTTCAGTTCCAGACTATTGCAATAAAGCAAGCTGCATTTTTTGTTTGTTTGTTTCCAAGCAAATATAAAAACTAAAGAGTTGGCACACAATGCAGTTTATGGTAAAAAAAAAAAAAATCTGTTAAGCACAGTAAAGTGCAGTGCAAAAAAATGAGATATACTTGCATCAGTCAGTTCAGTTCAGTCGCTCTCTCATGTGTGACTTTCTGACCCCATGAATTGCAGCATGCCAGGCCTCCCTGTCCATCACTAACTCCCAGAGTTCACTCAGACTCACATCCATTGAGTCAGTGATGCCATCCAACCATCTCATCCTCTGTTGTCCCCTTCTCCTCCTGCCCCCAATCCCTCTCAGCATCAGAGTCTTTCCCAATGAGTCAACTCTTCGCATGAGGTAGCCAAGGTACTGGAGTTTCAGTTTTAGCATCATCCCTTCCAAAGAAATCCCAGGGTTCTCTCCTTCAGAATAGACTGGTTGGATTTCTTGCAGTCCAAGGGACTCTCAAGAGTCTTCTCCAACACCACAGTTCAAAACCATCAGTTCTTTGGTGCTCAGCTTTCTTCACATCCATACATGACCACTGGAAAAACCATAGCCTTGAGTAGATGGACCTTTGTGGCAAAGTAATGTCTCTGGTTTTGAATATGCTGTCTAGGTTGGCTATAACTTGCCTTCCAAGAGTAAGCGGCTTTTAATTTCATGGCTGCAATCACTATCTGCAGTGATATTGGAGCCTCCCAAAATAAAGTCAGCCACTGTTTCCACTGCTTCCCCATCTATTTCCCATGAAGTGATGGGACTGGATGCCATAATCTTCGTTTTCTTTAAGCTAACTTTTTCACTCTCCACTTTCACTTTCATCAAGAGGCTTTTTAGTTTCTCTTCACTTTCTGTCATATCTGCATATCTGAGGTTACTGATATTTCTCCAGGCAATCTTGATTCCAGCTTGTGCTTCTTCCACCCCAGCGTTTCTCATGATATTTGTATATATTCATCTAAAATTCAATAGTGCAAAAATCCTATGTCAATTAAGGGAGGAATCCTTAAAGAAAGGTAAACTTCTGTTAATCATATCAGTGATTTAAAATCTTTACATCATTTGAGTAACAACTTTGTACAAAATTTTGGTGTGGTGTTTTCTTTGATTTTCCTTGTTATCACACACTTTATTCAGTCTGAAAAAAATAAAGATACACTTTTACAATATCTTTAAGACCTTCCAAGTTCTTATTCATGTAATTATTGACTTGCATACATGTCCCACTTCATTTAGGAAATATTTCTTTTGAAATTTGTATCAATTGCAAATAAAGTTATTTTAATTCATGTTTTTTTCTTATATGAACAATATGCCAAATGCATTCTTATTATGAAAAAATAACTAAACAAATAAGTGAAAGTTACTTGTTCGTGTCCAAGTCCATGACCCCATGGACCATACAGCCCATGGAATTTTCCAGGCCAGAATACTGGGGTGGGTAGCCATTCCCTTCTCCAGGGGATCTTCCCAACTCAAAGACTGAACCCAGGTTTCCCACAGTGTGGGCAGATTCTTTATCAACTGAGCCACCAGGAAAGACCAAGAAAACTGGAGTGGGTAGCCTATTTTCTACAGCTGATCTTTCCAACCTAGGAACTGAACCAGGGTCTCCTGCATTGCAGGTGAATTCTTAACCAGCTAAGCTACCAGGGAATACCTAAACTAAATGAATAAGGCAATATATATTCTTAATCCCTGGTTGACACAGTTTATTTCTTCCCTAGAAGTAAACACTTGTTATCATTAGGGCTTTCATGTTTCTAGGCAACTATGTACATTCATAAATATGCATGCATAAGTATATATGTACATCAGGTGATGGCAGGCCATCTAGATTCTCCTTTCAAGACCAAAGATCTTCCTTTCATCTTCCCAGTTGGCTAACAACTCTCAGGTGAATTTTCTCCAGATATCATCTTCTGTTGAAAGGAGTCTCCTCAATCAGAGTCATGAGCCTTGCCTCAGAGCAGTCTACATCTAATACCTGTTTGATATAAAGATATAAAAGTTTTGTCTTCTTGCCTCACTTTGGAGTTGCTCTGAAGGGCCTTGATAAAATACCTGTGGGATTAGCTGAGGCCTGTGTTTACAGTTCAACTTCTTTCCCTGACCACTCAGAGCAAATCCCACAGACTTCTTATGCAATAATCTGCTTCTGTGTTTATTCCTTAAGAAACAAAATCTAAGGAGTCAAAAGCAAGTGTGGGCTAATGAAGCAAGTGTGAACTGGTAATTGGAGACCAATCATCTACTGGCTAGTTGGGAAAAAATGTCCAAGTACTAATAGTAGGTGGAGAAATCGTAATCCATGGCTTTTGGTGATAATCTGATTCTTAAACTGTTCATCTCTCATGCACTGGTATGGGTACAGTTAGAGGGAATTAACTGATGAATGGAAGGAATCCAGTATATAGGGACTACAGTGAAAACTTCTAATTATAAAGATTTTGGGATTTAATGTTAATTACCAGAGAAAATTGATTCCCTTTGAAAAAATAACAAAGGGTTGAGAACCATGAATCATCAAAGGCTAAGAATAAGTATGAGGAGACTTTCATGATAGCATAAAAATATTATTATTTCTTTTACCTGGAGGGTAAAACAAAAATGAGATGATGTTCAAACCCAGAATTTACATAAATAACAGAGACATAAAGAAAGTTTGAGTTTTCAATTTTGGCAAGTCTACTGCACCAAATGCTGAAGACTAATCAGGCTTCCTTGTCCATCACCAATCACTGGAGCTTACTCAAGCTCATGTCCATTGCGTTAATGATGCCATCCAACCATCTCATCTTCTGTCCTTCTCCTGCCACCCTCAATCTTTCCCAGAATCAGAATCTTTTCAAATGAGTCAGTTCTTTACATCAGGTGGCCCAAGTATTGAAGTTTCAGCTTCAGCATCATTCCTTCCAATGAACATTCAGGATTGATTTCCTTTAGGATGGACTAGTTGGATCTTCTTGCAGCCCAATGAACTCTGAAGAGTCTTCTCCAGCACCATAGTTCAAAAACATCAGTTCTTCGGTGCTCAGCTTTCTTTATAGTCCAGTTCTCACATCCATACATGACCACTGGAAAAACCATAGCTTTGACCAGATGAACATTTGTTATCAAAGCAATGTCTCTGCTTTTTAATATTTGGTCTAGGTCGGTCATGGCTTTTCTTCCAAGGAGCAAGTGTCTTTCAGTTTCATGGCTACAGTCATCATCTGCAGTGATTTTGGAGCCTCCTAAAATAAAGCCTCTCACTGTTTTCATTGTTTCCTCATCTATTTGCCATGGAGTGATGGGACCAGATGCCATGATCTTAGTTTTCTGAATGTTGAGTTTTAAGCCAACTTTTTCACTCTCCTCTTTCACTTTCATCAAGAGGCTCTCTAGTTTTTCTTCACTTTCTGCCATAAGAGTGGTGTCATTTGCATATCTGATGTTATTGATATTTCTCCCAGCAATCTTGATTACAGGTCAATCAATAAAGCCAAATATAAAAGTGATATTTTATCATTATGAGAGAAGTTTCTCATGATATAAGGTTAATTAATTGGCAAGAGTCAATGCTAACACACCACGAAAATGACTCTTGGGAATTTGGAGAAAACAAGGCCTCATATAAAGTGAAGTGCAAATACCTGAATAACCATGTCAGGTGGTAGTAGCAGGGATTAAAAATAATCTGAAAAGTGGGTATGCTGGATTAGTAAACTGCGGAAACTCACCAAGCAACTATATTCTACTGGACGGCCTTAAGGTCAGTTTATTCACTAGAATTATAATGGACTGGTGAGCAATGTACTGGTGAGAGAAGAAAAAGCATCCCTGAGACAAGCAGTGACAATTGATTTCAATATAGTTAATTCCAGGGATGGCAGAAGGTGCTATTACAGTATTTGCTTCACCACTGTCAAAAGAAATATATATTTTATTGTGTGTAAAATAGATAGCTAGTGGGAAGATAACCATTGGTAAGTTTTCATTTCAATACCAAAGAAGGGCGATGCCACAGAATGTTTAAACTATCCCACAATTGCACTCAATTCACATGATGGTAATGTAATGCTCAAAATTCTCCAAGCTAGGCTTCAAAAGTACATGAAATGAGAAATTCCAGATGTACAAGCTGGATTTAGACAAGATAGAGGAATTAAGATCAAATTGTCAACATTCATTTTATCATAGAAAAAGTAAGAGAATTCCAGAAAAAAACATCTGCTTCATTGACTACGCTAAAGCTTTTGACTATGTGGATCAAAATGAACTCCGAAAAATTCTTAAAGAGATGGGGATACCAGACCAGCTGATTTGCCTCCTGACAAACCAGCATGTGGGTCAAAAAGCAATGGTTAGAACTGAACACTGAACAGCATACTGGTTCAAAATTAGGAAAGGAATGTGTCAAGGCTGTATACTGTCATCCTGTTTAATTTATATGCAGAGTGCATCATGAGAAATGCTGGGCTTGATGAAGCACAAGCTGGAATCAAGACTGAAGGGAGAAACATCAGTAACCTCAGATATGCAGATGACACCTACCTTATGGCAGAAGATGAAGAGGAACTAAAGAGGCTCTTGATGAAAGTAAAAGAGGAGAGTGAGAAATACTGGCTCAAAGTCAACATTCAAAAAACTAAGATTTTGGCATCTGGTCCCATCGTTTCTGCTGAATAGATGGGAAAATTATCGAAACACTGACAGACTTTACGATTGAGCAACTGAACTGAACTGAACTGACTAAAAAGGTGATCGGATCCTCAGTAGGAATAACTCTATAATACTGTGACAAAAGTACACGGAAATAATATATTCAGTTCTTAAACAAAGAGGTTATCCTCAGTATACTCAGAAAATTACACTGGGAATATTAAAATGTGAATATATATTCCTTTTGAGGACTATTGGGTCAGTTTACACCTTTACATTAATACCTAGAGGTTTGAAGCATCATTATGTACCCTTGATTCTTTCTTACTTAACTATAGTCTTACTAGCTCAAATTTTGATCCCCTGTCTTAATTCAGACAAACTATCCCAGGAAAAAGCAGAAGCTACCTGACAGCAGCTCATTTCAAAATATATTTTCTTTAGAATATTACTCCATATTTTCCTTGTTCAGTTCAGTTCAGTGGCTCAGTCGTGTCCGACTCTTTGCGACCTCATGAATCACAGCACGCCAGGCCTCCCTGTCCATCACCAACTCCCAGAGTTCACTCAAACTCACGTCCATCAAGTCAATGATGCCATCCAGCATCTCATGCTCTGTCATCCACTTCTCCTCCTGTCCCCAATCCTCCCAGCATCAGAGACTTTCCCAGTGAGTCAACTTTTCACATGAGGTGGCCAAAGTATTAGAACAGTTTCAGCTTGAGCATCATTCCTTCCAAAGAAATCCCAGGGCTAATCTCCTTCAGAATGGACTGGTTGGATCTCCTTGCAGTCCAAGGGACTCTCAAGAGTCTTCTCCAACACCACAGTTTAAAAGCATCAATTCTTCGGCGCTCAGCCTTCTTCACAGTCCAACTCTCACATCCATACATGACCACAGGAAAAACCATAGCCTTGACTAGATGGACCTTCGTCGGCAAAGCAATGTCTTTGCTTTTGAATATGCTATCTAGGTTGGTCATAACTTTTCTTCCAAGCAGTAAGCGTCTTTTAATTACATGGCTGCAGTCATCATCTGCAGTGATTTTGGAGCCCCCAAAATAAAGTCTGACACTGTTTCCACTGTTTCCCCATCTTTGACAGAAATATGATGTTTTACAATTATGATATTTTAACAATGTATCTTTCTAGTTGCTATTAATACAAACTTTGGTCTACTGTTCTTGCCTGGAGAATTCCAGGGATGGGGGAGCCTGGTGGGCTGCCATCTATGGGATCACACAGAGTCAGACATGACTGAAATGACTTAGTAGTAGCAGCAGCAGTGATCACAATAAAAGTACAAATATTTTCCTTGAATTTTTAAAAATATAATTTTAATTTAGAAAATCTTACATTTAGAAAAGGCCAAGGAATCAGAGATCAAATTGCCAACATCCATTGGATCATTGAAAAAGCAAGAGAATTCCAGAAAAATATCTCCTACTTTATTGACGATGCCAAACTTTTGACTGTGTGGATCACAACAAACTGGAAAATTCTGAAAGAGATGGGAATACCAGACTACCTGATATGCCTCCTGAGAAATCTGTATACAGGTCAAAAAGCAAAAGTGAGAAATGGACTTGGAACAACAGACTGGTTCCAAAATGGAAAAGTAGCGCATCAAGGCTGTTTATTGTCACCCTGCTTATTTAACTTATATGCAGAGTACATCATGAGAAACGCTGGGCTGGAAGAAACACAAGCTGGAATCAAGATTGCTGGAAGAAATATCAATAACCTCAGATATGCAGATGACACCACCCTTATGGCAGAAAGTGATAAATAACTAAAGAGTCTTTTGATGAAAGTGAAAGAGGAGAGCGAAAAAGTTGGCTTAAATCTCAACATTCAGAAAACTAATAGCATGGATAAGGTCCCATCACTTCATGACAAACAGATGGGAAAACAATAGAAATGGTGACAGGCTTTATTTTTTTTTCTGGGGCTCCAGAATCACTGCAGATGGTGACTTCAGCCTTGAAATTAAAAGATAATTGGTCTTTGGAATAAAAGTTATGACCAATCTAGAGAGCATATTAAGCGTCAGACATTACTTTGCCAACAAAGGAATGTCTGGTCAAAGCTATGGTTTTTCTAGTAGTCATTTATGGATGAGAGAGCTGGACTATAAAAGTTGAGCACCAAAGAATTGATGCTTTTGAACTGTGGTGTTGGAGAAGACTCTTGAGAGTCCCTTGGACTGCAAGGAGATCCCACTAGTCCATTCTAAAGGAAATCAGTCCTGAATATTCATTGGAAAGACTGATGTTGAAGCTGAAACTCCAGTACCTTGGCCACCTTTTGCGAATAATTGTCTCATTTGAAAAGACCCTTGATGCTGGGAAAGATTGATCGTAGGAGGAGATGAGGATGACAGAGGATGAGATAGTTGGAAAGCATCACTGACTGAATGGACATAAGTTTGAGTAAACTCCAGTAGTCAGTGATTGACAGGGAGTCCTGGTGTGCTGTAGTCCATGGAGTGGCAAACAACTGGACATGACTGAGGAGATGAACTGAACTGAACTGAACTGCATCTTTAGCCAACTATTTCTTGAAGCATCTAGAAATGCTTATTTTATTGGAATATGTCCTCATCGATTTCTTCAGAAATGATAGATATGGATATGGATGTGGCTATAGATGTTAACTATAACATGTATTAAAAAATATGTTTTAATATATATTTAATAACACATATATGCATATAATATGTATACATATGAAATATTTATGCCTTTTCAACACATATACATTGTTTTAGCATATTTATGTTATATTGTTAGCATATATATTTATTAACATCTATAATGTATATCGCTTCCCTGGTGGCTCAGAGGTTAAAGTGTCTGACTTCGATGCAGGAGACTCGGGTTCGATCCCTGGGTTGGGAAGATCCCTTAGAGAATGAAATGGCAATTCACTCCAGTATTCTGGCCTGGAGAATTCCAAGGACAGAGAAGTCTAGTACCTTACAGTCTACAGGTTCGCAAGGAGTCAGACACGACTGAGCGACTTCACCTTACCTCATAATGTATATCAACATATATTATTTGCATTACAAAATTAAAATACAAGCTCACACAAAAATTGTAATGTAAAGAATCTGTAGGAATTTGGAATGTTAGTTCGATGTGTGAAGGTAAATTGAAGACAGTAAGCAGGAAATGGTAAGAGTGAACATCTACATCTTAGAGTCAATGAAGGAATATGGACAGTAATCAGTTCATTCGCTCAGTTGTGTCTGACTCTTTGCGACCCTGTGAATCGCAGCACACCAGGCCTCCCTGTCCATCACCAACTTCCGGAGTTCACGCAGACTCGCAGCTGAGTCCATGATGCCATCCAGTCATCTCATCCTCTGTTGTCTCCTTCTCCTCCTTCCCCCAATCCCTCACAGCATCAGTCTTTTCCAATGAGTCCACTCTTCCCATGAGGTGGCCAAAGTACTGGAATTTCAGCTTTAGCATCATTCCTTCCAAAAATATCCCAGGACTGATCTCCTTCAGAATAGATTGGTTGGATTTCCTTGCAGCCCAAGGGACTCAAGAGTTTTCTCCACCACCACAGTTCAAAAGCAACAATTTTTCAGTGCTCAGCCTTCTTCAAAGTCCAACTCTCACATCCATACGTGACACTGGAAAAATCATAGCCTTGACTAGATGGAACTCAGTTGGCAAAGTAATGTCTCTACTATGAATATGCTATCTAGGTTGGTCATAACTTGCCTTCCAAGGAGTAAGCGTCTTTTAATTTCATGGCTACAGTCACCATCTGCAGTGATTTTGGAGCCCCCCAAAATAAAGTGTGACACTGTTTCCACTGTTTCCCCATCTATTTCCCATGAAGTGATGGGACCAGATGCCGTATCTTCGTTTTCTGAATGTTGAGCTTTAAGGCAATTTTTTCACTCTCCTCTTTCACTTTCAGCAAGAGGCCCTTTAGCTCCTCTTCACTTTCTGCCATCAGGGTGGTGTCATCTGCATATCTGAGGTTATTGATATTTCTCCCAGCAATTTTGATTCTAGCTTGTGTTTCTTCCTGTCAAGTGCTTCTCCTGATGTACTCTTCATAGGAGTTATATAAGCAGGGTGACAATATACAGCCTTGACATACTCCTTTTCCTATTTGGAACCAGTGCATGTCCAGTTCTAACTGTTGCTTCCTGACCTGCATACAGATTTCTCAAAAGGCAGGTCAAGTGGTCTGGTATTCTCATCTCTTTCAGAATTTTCCACAGTTTATTGTGATCCACACAGTCAAAGGCTTTGGCATAGTCAATAAAGCAGAAATAGGTGTTTTTCTGGAATTTTCTTGCTTTTTCCATGATCCAGCGGATGTTGGCAATGTGATCTCTGGTTCCTCTGCGTTTTCTAAAACCAGCTTGAACATCTGGAAGTTTATGGTTCACAAACTGCTGAAGCCTGGCTTGGAGAATTTTGAGCATTACTTTACTAGCGTGGGAGCTGACAATTGTGCGGTAGTTTGAGCATTCGTTGGCATTGCCTTTCTTTGGGATTGGATGAAAACTGACTTTTTCCAGTCCTGTGGCCACTGCTGAGTTTTCAAAATTTGCTGGCTTATTGAGTGCAGCACTTTTACAGCATCTTCTTTCAGGATTTGAAATAGCTCATCTGGAATCCCACCACCTCCACTAGTTTGTTTGTAGTGATGCTTTCTAAGGCCCACTTGACTTCACATTCCAGGATGTCTGGCTCTAGATCAGTGATCACACCATCGTGATTATCTGGGTCATGAAGATCTTTTTGTACAGTTCTGTGTTTTCTCTCCACTTCTTAATATCTTCTGCTTCTGTTAGGTCCATACCATTTCTGTCCTTTTTCGAGCCCATCTTTGCATGAAAATTTCCCTGGTATCACTAATCACTGATTTAAGATCTCTCTTAAAGAGATCTCTGGTCTTTCCCATTCTGTTTTTTTCCTCTATTTCTTCGCATTGATCACTGAAGAAGGCTTTCTTTTCTCTCACTATTCTTTGGAACTCTGCATTCAGATGCTTATATCTTTCCTTTTCTCCTTTGTTTTTCACTTCTCTTCTTTTCACAGATATTTGTAAGGCCTCCCCAGACAGCCATTTTGCTTTTTGCATTTCTTTTCCATGGTGATGGTCTTGATCCTGATGTCTCCTGTACAATGTCATGGACCTCATTCCATAGTTCATCAGGCACTCTATGTATTAGATCTAATCCCTTAAATCTATTTCTCACTTGCACTGTATAATCATAAGGGATTTGATTTAGGTCATACCTGAATGGTCTAGTGGTTTTCCCTACTTTCTTCAATTTCAGTCTGAATTTGGTAATAAGGAGTTCATTATCTGAGCCAGCCAGCTCCTGGTCTTGTTTTTGTTGACTGTATAGAGATTCTCCATCTTTGGCTGCAAAGAATATAATCAATCCGATTTCAGTGTTGACCATCTGGTGATGTTCATGTGTAGAGTTTTCTCTTGTGTTGTTGGAAGAGGGTGTTTGCTATGACCAGTGCATTTTCTTGGCAAAACTCTATTAGTCATTGCACTGCTTCATTCCACATTCCAAGGCCAAATTTGCCTGTTACCCCAGGTGTTTCTTGACTTTCTACTTTTGCAATCAAGTCACTTATAAAGAAAAGGACATCTTTATTGGCTGTTAGTTCTAAAAGTTCTTGTATTCTTCATAGAATCGTTCAACTTCAGCTTCTTCAGTGTTACTGGTTGGGGCATAGACTTGGATTACTGTGATATTGAATGGTTTGCTTGGAAATGAACAGAGATCATTGTGTCATTTTTGATATTGCATCTAAGTACTGCATTTCAGACTCTTTTTTTACCATGATGACTACTCCATTTCTTCTGAGGGATTGCTGCCTGCAGTAGTAAATATAATGGTCATCTGAGTTAAATTCACCCATTCCAGTCCATTTTAGTTTGCTGATTCCTAGAATGCTGATGTTCACTTTTGCTATCTCTTGTTTGACCACTTCCAATTTTCCCTGATTCATGGACCTGACATTCCAGGTTCCTATGCAACATTGCTCTTTACAGCACCGAACCTTACTTCTATCACCAGTCACATCCACAGCTGTGTATTGTTTTTGCTTTGGCTCCATCCCTTCATTCTTTCCGGAATTATTTTTCCACTGATCTCCAGTAGCGTGTTGGGCATGTACTGACCTGGGGAGTTCCTCTTTCAGTATTCTATCATCTTGCCTTTTCATACTGTTCATGGGGTTCTCAAGGCAAGAAAACTAAAGTGGCTTGCCATCCCCTTCTCCAGTGGATCACATTCTGTCAGACCTCTCTACCATGATCCACCTGTCTTGGGTTGCCCCATGTGCATATCTTAGTTTCACTGAGTTAGAGGTGTGGTCGTAGTGTGATTAGTTTGAGTAGTTTTCTGTGAGTATGGTTTCAGTGTGTCTGTCCTCTGATGCCTTTTTTCAACACCTACCATCTTACTTTGGTTTCTTTTAACTTGGGCATGGACAGCAATAGGGAATTTAATTCAGATGACTATAATATAGTTACTGTGAGCAGGATTCAAAATGGAAGCCTTCATACTGAACATGAAGTCAGAAATTCTGTACATGAGTGCAACCACAGAAGCAACAAAATTATCCTGGTTCACTTTCAAAGGAAACCATTCAACATGCAGTCAGTGTGTGATAATTTCAAGTCTATGCCTCAACCACAGATGCAAAAGAAGCTGAAGTTAACTGGTTTCATAAAGACCTTTAAAACCTTCCAGAACTAACACCAAAAAAAAAAAAAAAAATGTCCTTTTCATCATAAGAGATTGGAATGCAAAAGTAGGAGGTCAAGAGATACAGAATATAACAAGAAGTTTGGCCCTGATGTACAAAATGAAGCAGAGAAAGGCTAATCAACCTTTGTCAACAGAATATGCTGGGCATAGAAAACATCTTTTTCCAGCAATGCAAGAAAAAACTCTACACATGAACATCACCAGATGGGCAATATTGAAAACATATTGATTATATTCTTTGCAGCTGAAGATGGAGAAGAAATATAGAGTAAGTAAGAACAAGACCTCAAGCTGACTTTGGTACACATCATGAGCTCCTTATTAGAAAATACAGGCTTTAATTGAAGAAAGTAGGGGAAACCACTAGGACATTTAAGTATGAGCTTAATCAAATCCCTCATGATTATACAGTGGATATGATGAATAGATTCAAGGGATTAGATGTGATACAGAGTGTCTGACAGGTTTCCATGGACAGAAAGAAGTTCAGAACATTGTACAGGAGGCAGTGACCAAAATCATCCTACAGAAAAGAAATGTAAGAAGGCACAATGGTTGTCTGAGGAGACTTGACAAATACCTGAGGGAAAAAGAGAAGCAAAAGGCAAGGAGAGGAAGGAAAATATATATTCTATAAAATGCAGAATGCCAGAGAGGAGCTAAGAGAGTTAAGGAAATCTTCTTAAAGGAACTATAAAGGGACATAGAGGAAAACAATAGAATGGAAAGGACTAGAAATCTCAAAAATTTACGATATTAAGGGAATCAGTTCAGGTCAGTCACTCAGTCGTGTCCGACTCTTTGCGACCCCATGAATCGCAGCATGCCAGGCCTCCCTGTTCATTACCATCTCCTGGAGTTAACTCAGACTCATGTCCATTGAGTCCATGATGCCATCCAGCCATCTCATCCTCGGTCGTTCCGTTCTCCTCCTGCCCCCAATCCCTCCCAGCATCAGAGTCTTTTCCAGTGAGTCAACTCTTCGCATGAGGTAGCCAAAGTACTGGAGTTTCAGCTTTAGCATCATTCCTTCCAAAGAAATCCCAGGGTTGATCTCCTTCAGAATGGACTGGTTGAATCTCCTTGCAGTCCAAGGGACTCTCAAGAGTCTTCTCCAACACCACAGTTCAAACTCATCAATTCTTTGGCACTCAGCCTTCTTCACAGTCCAACTCTCACATCCATACATGACCACAGGAAAAACCATAGCCTTGACTAGATGAACCTTAGTCAACAAAGTAATGTCTCTGCTTTTGAATATACTATCTAAGTTGGTCATAAGTTTTCTTCAAAGGAGTAAGTGTCTTCTAATTTCATGGCTGCATTAACCACCTGTAGTGATTTTGGAGCCCCCAAAATAAAGTCTGACACTGTTTCCACTGTTTCCCCATCTATTTCCCATGAAGTGATGGGACTGGATGCCATGACCTTCCTTCTCTGAATGTTGAGTTTTAAGCCAACTTTTTCACTCTCCTCTTTCACTTTCATCAAGAGGCTTTTTAGTTCCTCTTAAATTTCTGCCATAAGGGTGGTGTCATCTGCATATCTGAGGTTATTGATATTTCTACTGGCAATCTTGATTCCAGCTTGTTTCTTTCAGTCCAGCGTTTCTCATGATGTACTCTGCATATAAGTTAAATAAGCAGGATGACAAAATACAGCCTTGACGTACTCCTTTTCTATTCTCATCAGGTGCCCAAAGTGCTGGAGATTCAGCTTCCCCCTGCTGAAGTGGTCACTCTGATTATTTAATGAATCACATGCTGTAATCAAGATTTCCAGGAAATAGCAACAGCCTCAGAAATGTATATGATCCCACTTTAATAGAAGAAAGTGAAGAGGAACTAAAGAGTATCAGTGAAGATAAAAGCGAATAGTGTAAAAGCTGGCTTGAAACTCAACATTAAAAAAAAAAAAAAAGCTAAGATTATGGCATCCAGTTCCATTACTTCATGAAAAATAGAGGGTAAAAAAAGTGAAAGCAGTGACAGAGTTTATTTTCTTGGACTCCAAAAATCACTGTGGATGATAATTGCAATCATGATTTAAAAGATGCTTGCTCCTTTGAAGGAAAGCAATGATAAACTGGACAGTGTATTAAAAATAAGATATCACTTTGCCAACAAAGGTCCAAATAGTCAACCTATGGTGTTTCCAGTAGTCATGTATGGATCTGAGAGTTGGAAATTAAAAAAAAGGCTGAGTACTGAAGAATCAATTCTTTCAAATTGAAGTCCTAGAGAAGACTCTTGAGAATCCCTTGGACTGCAAAGATATCAAACCAGTCTATCCTAAAGGAAATAAACCCTAAATGTTCATTGGAAGGACTGATGTTAAATCTGAAGTCCCCATACTTTGGCCACCTGATGTGAAGAGCCAAATAGTTGGAAAAGACCCTGATGTTGATTAAGATGGAAGGACAAAGGAGAAGGGGGCATCAAGCAATGAGAGGGTTAGATAGCATCACCAACCCAAAGGATATGTACTTGAGCAAACTCCAGGAGATATTGGAGGATTGGGAAGCCTGGAGGACTGGAATGAGTTGGACACTGTGAAATGAACACAAATAGCAATATATGTGTGTGTGTGTAGACAGATAGATGTTTGTTTATACTTATAAATTAACTTGCAATGCGATATTGTAATTTACTTGTTTAATGAAAATTTGACTACAACAAAGCCTTTGACTGTGTGGATCACTGCAAACTGTGGAAAATTCTGAAAGAGATGAGAATATCAGACCTCCTGACCTGCCTCTTGAGAAATCTGTATGCATGTCAAGAAGCAACAGTTAGAACCAGACACGGGAACAAAGGACTGGTTCCAAAAGGGAAACGAGTATGTCAAGGCTGTATATTGTCACCTTTTTTATTTAACTTATATGCAGAGTAAATCATGAGAAATGATGGGCTGGATGAAGCACAAGCTGAAATCAAAATTGCCGGGAGAAATATCAATAACTTCAGATGTGCAGATGACACCATCCTTATGGCAGAAAGTGAAGAAGAACTAAAGAGCCTCTTGAGGAAAGTGAAAGAGGAGAGTGGAAAACTTCGCTTAAAACTCAACATTCAGAAAACTAAGATTATAGCATCTGGTCCCATCACTTCAAGGTAAATAGATGGGGAAACAGTGGAAAGAGTGGCTGACTATTTTTCTGGGCTCCAAATACTGCAGATGGTGAGTGCAGCCATGAAATTAAAAGACACTTACTCCTTGGAAGGAAAGTTATGGCCAACCTAGACAGCATATTATAAAGCAGAGACATTATTTTGTCAACAAATGTCCGTCTAGTCAAGGCTATGGTTTTTCCAGTGGTCACGTATGAATGTGAGAGTTGGACTATAAAGAAAGCTGAGCACAAAATAATTGATGCTTTTGAATTGTGGAGTTGGAGAAGTCTCTTGAGAGTCTCTTGGACTTCACGGAGATCCAACCAGTCCATCCTAAAGGACATCAGTCCTGAGTGTTCATTGGAGGGACTGATGTTGAAGCTGAAACTCCAATATTTGGCCACCTGATATGAAGAGCTGACTCATTTGAAAACACCCTGATGCTGAGAAAGATTGAGGGCAGGAGGAGAAGGGGATGACAGAGGATAACATGGTTGGGTAGCATAACCAACTCAACGGATATGGGTTTGGGTCGATTCCGGGAGTTGGTGATGGACAGGGAGGCCTAGCGTGCTGCTGTTCGTGAGGTTGCAAAGAGTTGGACACAACTGAGCAACTGAATTGAGACTGAGACAGGCATTGGTGATGGACAGGGAAACTTGGCATGCTACAGTCCATGGGGTCACAAAGAGTCAGACACAGCCGAGCAAGTTAACTGAACTGACTGAACTGATTTGAATGCAAAAATATATATATGTATTTTTGTTATTTTGTTTTCATAATTGTCTAAGAATGTGTTTTTCCTTCCCATTAGTTCATAATTTAGCCTATAATGAGATAAAATCATTTTTCTTTAGAACTTTTACTCTCTGGCATTTTTAAAATCTATTGTCCTGAGACTCGAAGCTTGTTTCTCACTTATTTTGAATATTTCATACTGATAACCGTTCACTCTCATCCTAAATTTTCAAGACTAATTTAAATTATCTCTTTATTTACCCAATTTTATTTTCAATGAATATCTTCATTCCCCAGATACAGGAAATTTATCTTTGGGAATTCTTTTTGCTGTAATAACAGCAAATTAAGTTGATAGCAGTCTGTTCTTGATTCTCTGAATTATTTTATGTTTTTGTCTTCTGGGAATTATTTTTACTATTTATTTAAGTGTTTTAAACATTATGTCTTATGATTTTTCTTTTTATACATATAAATTTGGGTTGCCTCTTCTTATATTTGATAAAGGTTCAGTTTAACTTTTCTGTTTAATTTTGTCTCCAATCATCATTTTAACAGAATGAGAAAGATGGCTAATATGCCTAAAGTGTATCAATTACCTGATAGGCTTCTATCAAGTAGAAATCAAATTTAGAGTGACAAAAGAAGCTTTTCTTATGAGATAACTTGAAAGACTTTAGAAATTTTAGGAGATTTTTCTTTTTAAATTTATTTAAATTAATTTACTTATATTAATTGGGAGCTAACCAGTATTCTACAGTATTCTAGTGGTTTTTACCACATGTACACCCATGGCTGATTCATATCAAGGTATAGTAAATTTCTCTTTAGGGAAGCTTTCTATCAATATTTGTCCACCATCCTCAGGATATTTAGTGATCATTATTTTAACATCAGTTAGAATAAAGGTTAACAATTATTTATAAGTGTGCTTTCTCCTGATCATTTTTAGCAACCCCTGACTCTAAGTTTGGTCCTTTCCTGCTTCGGCTTTTCTTTTCTTTTCTTTTCTTTTAAATTTATTTATTTTTTTAATTACAATACTGTATTTGTTTTGCCATACATTGACACAGATCAGCCATAGGTGAACACAATCTCCCAACGTCGAAGCCCCCTCCCACCTCCCACCCCACATCCTCTACTTGAATCATCCTGTGCATCAGCCCCATGCATCCTGCATCCTACATTGAACATAGATTGGTGCTTCGTTTCTTACAAGAAAATATACATGTTTCATTGCCATTCTCCCAAACCATCCCACCCTTTCCCTCTCCCTCAGAGTCCAAAAGTCCACTCTATACCTCTGTGTCTCTTTGTTGTCTCACATATAGGGTCATCATTACTGTCTTCTAAATTCCATATATATGTGTCAGTATACTGTATTGGTGTTTTTCTTTCTGGCTTAATTCACTCTGTATAATCGGTTCCAATTTCATCCATCTCATTAGAACTGAGTCAAATTTATTCTTTTTAAGGGCTGAGTAGTATTCCATTGTGTATATGTACCACAGCTTTCCTATCCATTCATCTGCTGATGGACATCTAGGTTGCTTCCATGTCCTGGCTATTATAAACAGCGCTGCAATGAACATTGGGGTACATGTGTCTCTTTCAATTCTGGTTTCCTCGTTGTGTATGCCCAGCAGTGAGATTGCTGGGTCATAAGGCAGTTCTATTTGCAATTTTTTAAGGAATCTCCACACTGTTTTCCATAGTGGCTGTACTAGTTTGAATTCCCACCAGCAGTGTAAGAAGGTTCTCTTTTATCCACATCCTCTCCAGCATTTATTGCTTGTAGACTTTTGGATTGCAGCCATTCTGACTGGTGTGAAATGGTACCTCATTGTGGTCTTGATTTGCATTTCTCTGATAATGAGTGATGTTGAACATCTTTTCATGTGTTTGTTAGCCATCTGTATGTCTTCTTTGGAGAAATGCCTATTTAGTTCTTTGGCCCATTTTTTTATTGGATCATTCATTTTTCTGGAGTTGAGCTGCATAAGTTGCTTGTATATCTTTGAGATTAGTTGTTTGTCAGTTGTTTCATTTGCTATTGTTTCCTCCCATTCAGAAGGCTGTCTTTCCACCTTGCTTATAGTTTCCTTTGTTGTGCAGAAGCTTTTAATTTTAATTAGATCCCATTTGTTTATCTTTGCTTTTATTTCCAGTATACTGGGAGATGGATCATAGAGGATCCTGCTGTGATTTATGTCGGAGAGTGTTTTGCCTATGTTCTCCTCTAGGAGTTTTATAGTTTCTGGTCTTACATTTAGATCTTTAATCCATTTTGAGTTTATTTTTGTGTATGGTGTTAGAAAGGGGTCTAGTTTCATTCTTTTACAAGTGGTTGACCAGTTTTCCCAGCACCACCTGTTAAAGAGACTGTCTTTACTCCATTGTATATTCTTGCTTCCTTTGTCGAAGATAAGGTGTCCATAGGTGTGTGGGTTAATCTCAGGGCTTTCTATTTTGTTCCACTGATCTATAATTCTGTCTTTGTGCCAGTATCATACTGTCTTAATGACTGTGTCTTTGTAGTAGAGCCTGAAGTCAGGCAAGTTGATTCCTCCAGTTCCATTCTTCTTTCTCAAGATTGCTTTGGCTATTCGAAGTTTTTGTATTTCCATACAAATCTTGAGATTACTTGATCTAGTTCTGTGAAAAATACTGCTGGTAGCTTGATGGGAATTGCATTGAATCTGTAGATTGCTTTAGGTAGTATACTCATTTTCACTATATTGACTCTTCCGACCCATGAGCATGGTATATTTCTCCATCTATTAGTGTCCTCTTTGATTTCTTTCATCAGTGTTTTATAGTTTTCGATATATAGGTCTTTAGTTTCTTTAGGTAGGTATATTCCTAAGTATTTTATTCTTTTCGTTGCAATGGTGAATGGAATTGTTTCCTTAACTTCTTTTCTACTTTCTCATTATTAGTGTATAGGAATGTAAGGGATTTCTGAGTGTTGATTTTATATCCTGCAACTTTACTATATTCATTGATTAGTTCTAGTAATTTTCTGGTTGAGTCTTTAGGATTTTCTATGTAGAGGATCATGTCATCTGCAAACAGTGAGAGTTTTACTTCTTCTTTTCCAATTTGGATTCCTTGTATTTCTTTTTTTCTGCTCTGATTGCTGTGGCCAAAACTTCCAGTACGATGTTGAAGAGTAGTGGTGAAAGTGGACACCCTTGTCTTGTTCCTGACTTTAGGGGAAATGGTTTCAATTTTTCACCATTGAGGATAATGTTAGCTGTGGGTTTGTCATATATAGCTTTTATTATGTTGAGGTATGTTCCTTCTATTCCTGCTTTCTGGAGAGTTTTTATCATAAATGGATGTTGAATTTTGTCAGAGGCTTTTTCTGCATCTATTGAGATAATCATATGATTTTTATTTCTCAGTTTGTTAATGTGGTGAATTACATTGATTGACTTGTGGATATTGAAGAATCCTTGCATCCCTGGGATAAAGCCCACTTGGTCATGGTGTATGATCTTTTTAATGTTTTGCTGGATTCTGATTGCTAGGATTTTGTTGAGGATTTTTGCATCTATGTTCATCAGTGCTTCTGCTTTTCTTGACAGCTACATCTATTCTGGGGCTTCCCTGGTCGTTCAGCTGAAAAGAGTATGCCTGCAGTCAGATTTCTGGTTTGGGAAGATCCCCTGGAGACGGGAATGTCTACCTACTCCAGTATTCTGGCTTGGAAGTTCCATGGAGAGAGGAACCTGGTAGGCTACAGTCCTTGGAGTCTCAAAGAGTCAGACATGACTGAGTGACCTTCACTCACATTCACACTCACATATCAATACTGATTATTATCCTTTCCAACTACTTTATGTAAATATGGTATTGAGACTTGACTTTGCTAGATAATTAGGACTATTCATTATTACTGCCTGAAACAAAGGTATACCAAGAAAATGCTGTCTATATTTTATATAGCTCAGTTCAGTTCAGTCACTCAGTCTTATCCACCTCTTTGCATACCCGTGAACTGCAGCATGCCAGGCTTCCCGGTCCATCACCAACTCCCAGAATTTACTCAAACTCATGTCCATTGACTCGGTGATGCCATTCAACCATCTCATCCTCTGTCATTCCCTTCTACTGCCTTAAATCTTGCCCAGCATCAGGGTCTTTTCAAATGAGTCAGTTCTTCTCATCAGGTGGCCAAAGTATTGGAGTTTCAGCTTCAACTTCAGTCCTTCCAATGATTATTCAGGACTGATTTCCTTTAAGATGGACTAGTTGGATCTCCTTGCAGCCCAACGGACTATCAAAAATCTTCTTCAAAACCATAACTCAAAAGTGTAAATTCTTTGGCACTCGGATTTCTTTATAGTCCAACTCTCATATCCATACATGACTACTGGAAAAGCCATAGCCTTGACTAGATGGACCTTTGTTGACAAAGTAATATCTCTGCTTTTTAATATGCTGTTTAGTTTTGTCATAACTTTTTTCCCAAGGATAAAACATCTTTTAATTTTCCTAGTTGCAGTCACTATCTGCAGTGATTTTGGAGCCCCCCAAAATAAAGTCGGCCACTGTTTCCACTGTTTTCCCATCTATTTGCCTTGAAGTGATGGGATTGCATGCCATGATCTTAGGTTTCTGAATGTTGAGTTTTAAGCTAACTTTTTCACTCTCCTCTTTCACTTTCATCAAGAGGCTTTTAGTTCTTCCGCAATTTCTGCCATAAGGGTGGTGTCATTTGCATATTTGAAGTTATTGCTATTTCTCCTGGAAATCTTGATTTCAGCTTGTGCTTCATCCAACACAGCATTTCTCTTTATGTACTCTGCATATAAGTTAAATCAGCAGGGTGACAATACACAGCCTTGACATATTCTTTTTCCTATTTGGAAATAGTCTGTTGTTTCATGTCCATTTCTAACTTCCTGACCTGCACATAGCTTTCTCAGAAGCATATCAGGTGGTCTGGTATTCCCATCTCTTTCAGAATTTTCCACAGTTTGTGATAATCCACACAAAGGTTTTGGCATAGTCAATAAAGCAGAAATATATGTTTTTTTCTGGAACTATCTTCCGTTTCCCATGATTCAGTAGATGTTGGCAATTTGATCTCTGGTTCCTCTGCCTTTTCTAAAACCAGCTGAAACATCTGAAAGTTCACAGTCCATATATTGCTGAAGCCTGGCGTGGAGAATTTTGAGCATTACTTTACTAGTGTGTGACATGAGTGCTATTGTGTGGTAGTTTGAGCATGACATTTCCTTTCTTTGAGATTGGAATGAAAGCTGACCTTTTCCAGTCCTATGGCGTCTGCTAAGATTTCCAAATTAGCTGGCATATTGAGTGCAGCATTTTCAAAGCATCCTTTTTAGGATTTGAAATAGCTCAACTGAAATTCTTTCACCTCCACTAGCTTTATTCATGCATATGTTTCCTCAGGCCCACTTGGCTTCACATTCCAGGATGTCTGGGTCTAGGTGAGTGATCACATCATCATGATTTTCTGGATCGTGAAGATCTTTTTGTATAGCTCTTCTATGTATTCTTGCCACCTCTTCTTAATTTCTTCTGCTTCTGTTAGGTTCATGCCATTTCTGTCCTTTATTGAGCCCATCTTTGCATGAAATATTCCCTTGGTATCTCAAGTGTTCTTGAAGAAATATCTAGTCTTTCCCATTCTATTGTTTTCCTCTATTTCTTTGCACTGATCACTGACTTTATCTCTCTTTGCTATTCTTTGGAACTCTGCATTTAAATGGGTATATCTTTCCTTTTCTTCCTTGTTTTTGCTTCCCTTCTTTTCACAGCAATTTGTAAGGCCTCCTTGGACAGCCATTTTGCTTGTTTGCAAAACAAGACAGCCATTTTGCTTGTTTGCTTGTTTTCTACGGGGATGGTCTTGATCCCTGTCTCCTGTACAATGTCCCAAACCTCCATCCATAGTTCATCAGGCACTCTATCAGATCTAGCCCCTTAAATCTATTTCTAACTTCCAGTAATTGTATGGGTTTTGATTTAGATTATACCTGAATGGTCTAGTGGTTTTTCCCACTTTCTTCAATTTAAGTCAGAATTTGACCATAAGGAGTTCATAACCTGAGCCACAGTCAGCTTCCAGTCTTTTTTTTTTTTTTTGCTGACTGTATAGAACTTCTCCACCTTTGACTACAAAGAATCTAATCAATCTGATATTGGCATTGACCATATGGTGATGCTTATATAGTTAAATAATATGACATCTTAACAACTTCATCTGTGTCCATAGGTAAAGATTTTTTTTAAAGAATACCCTTGTCTATATTCAAACATTCTTTGACTCAAATCTTAATGGATGTATTGCAGTGTATTATATATGATATTTTGTCCCATGCCATTGCTAACTTCCTCAGTTTTCCTAAAAATGTGCTTAACTTTTGAGAACCAGGATAACTGGTCAGGCACATGAGTCAGATTTCAACTCACAAATAGTAGAGAAAAGTTACACTCCAGACATTAGCCAGGGGGCATATTTTAGGCTTACAACCATTTGATGTTTAGCAAAAGCTTAGTTCAAAGAAATGATATGTGTGAAGGATTGCCTGAAGGATGTATGAGTTTATATGCTTTTCTGAATTCTATGGAATATATACTTCTAGGTTTCCTCAGACCTTTAGAATCATGTATCATATTGTTTTTGTAATTAATACCCATGATTTAATCATGTTTATATTGTATATCATCAAGCTATGGTGACAATCCCTCCAAACAATGTCTTAAGAAATATATCCCTATATTTTCAATAAGGATAATATTAGTTACAGAATAGTTATTTAGTTAAAATATTTTAGGATATATTTTTAATTGTCTATGGATTAAGAATAATTGGACCATAACTAACACATCATCTGTTTTTAAATATATGCCTATTGTGACTTGAGTAACATTGGAATTTGGCTGCTTTAGAATTCTAACAATAATTTGTAGAATCATTTGCCATCAGGGTTACATATTCAACTTTATTTAGTATCACTACCTTTTAAAATCTGTTTTCTTTCCATTGTTAAATATATCCTCTTGATCTGAAATTTGAATTCTGATATTCAGTTCAGTTCAGTCGCTCAGTAATGTCCGACTCTTTGTGATCCGATGAACCACAAAACACCAGGCCTCCCTGTCCATCACCAACTCCTGGAGTCCACCCAAACCCATGCCCATTTTGTTGGTGATGCCACCCAAGCATCTTATCCTCTATCGTCCCCTTTTCCTCCTATGCTCAATCTTTCCCAGCATCAAGCTCTTTTGAAACGAGTCAGCTCTCCTCATCAGGTCGCCAAAGTATTGGAGTTTCAGCTTCAACATCAGTCCCTCCAATGAATACCCAGGACTAATCTCCTTTAGGATGGACTGGTTGGATTTCTTTGCAGTCCAGGGACTCTCAAGAGTCTTCTCCAATACCACAGTTTAAAAGCATCAATTCTTCAGCAGTCAGCTTTCTTTATAGTTCAATTCTCAATCCATACATGACTACTGGAAAAACCATAGCCTTGACTAGAGGGACCTTTGTTGGCAAAGTAATGAGACATTCTGATATTATGTCTTAATAATTTCTAAGAAAATAATTTAAAATTTTTTAATGAATAGCTTGAGAAATCAGAGAACGGCTTTGAGAAAGATTTTACGTTGTTTTCTAGAAGTCACTGGAAAAGCCTACACATAGTTTGAAATTTATCATTACCTCAAAAAAAAAAAAAAGGAAAATAAAATATACTTTTCAGAAATGTAAATATTTTTAAGAAAAAAAAAAAAACCTTTTACTCTTAATAAGAGAATGATGTATTTTAATAAAATCCTCCTTAATGGAGTATAATTTTGAGAAGATTTTTAAACCATTCTTCTAAATAATAATTAATAGAAAATCGACTATGCATAATTCAGTAAAAATCAACTTTATTTGCAGGAGGTGCAATGAGGTTAGGGAGAATACTAATATATTTAGTTAATAATTATTTTGAAGCCCACTTATATCTATTCATAAAACGATCAGCATTTTACCTGTATTATTTAACTTGTGAAGATTGCCAACATTTTTTTTAATCTAGATATTGTGCAAATAACTTGGTTACTTTTAGGGATGAATTCAAACTAAAGAAACTGGACATACCAAGTATAAATAACATCATGTTGAATATATAGCAAGCACTTTGAGTTCTTATTGTTTATTATTTAAATAATCCATAGAGTAAATATATGAACACAATTGAAAATAATTCAAATATTGCTTACTAACTTTTAGTAAAAATTATTTCATTATTCATTAAGAGGGTATTTGTATCATGATATCATACGAGGCTATCACTAATACATATTGTGATATATACAGCTATAGCTAACATATGAATGTTTATTTAGTTGTATGCATATCTATTTGCATTGTTTTCCAATTTATAGTCTTAATGTATCTTTTGATTGTTCACTTTTCTTGAATCAATAAAGCAATGCACAAGTAGTTATCTTACTTGTTAAATTTAGTGAAGTGTTCGGCAAGGGAACGGGATAATGAGTGTATGTATGTGCCAAAAGTGACTGCTTAATGTATCTTATTCAAATTTAGAAAACTAGTAATTTATGAATAATTCAGTTTCAATATAATTTTATGCATATTTGCTAAACGTGCTTAAAATTAAAACCATTTTTTGAATGGTATTCGCAATCACTAATGTAGTACAATTTTATTGAACATTACACATATTTTTCTTGCAGTATTTATGCTGAAAATCTGCAAATTTATCCTCAGAGTAAGGTCCATGTAGTCAAGGCTATGGTTTTTCCATTGGTCATGTATGGATGTGAGAGTTGGACTGTGAAGAAACCTGAGCACAGAAGAATTGATGCATTTGAACTGTGGTGTTGGAGAAGACTCTTGAGAGCCCCTTGGACTGCAAGGAGATACAACCAGTTCATTCTGAAGGAGATCAGCCCTGGGATTTCTTTGGAAGGAATGATGCTAAAGCTGAAACTCCAGTACTTTGGCCACCTCATGGGAAGAGTTGACTCATTGGAAAAGACTCTGATGCTGAGAGGTATTGGGGACAGGAGGAGAAGGGGACAACTGAGGATGAGATGATTGGAGGGCATCACGGACTCGATTGACATGAGTTTGAGTGAACTCCAGGAGTTGGTGATGGACAGGGAGGCTTGGCGTTCTGCTATTCATGGGGTCGCAAAGAGTTGGACACGACTGTGTGACTGAACTGAACTGAAGGTGAGGAAAGGAAAAAGAAACAAGAATTCTATTTTCACATATTTAAACAACTTGCTTTAAAGAATTGCAGAAAAACACTGACTGGCTATTTTAAAGCTTTATTTTATAAATATTTACAGGTTGTATTAGTTCTCTTTTTCTAATAAGTGAAGCAGTTCTGAAAACCTACTTTAAACCAAGCCTTCCACAATTTATTATACTAAGACTAGGCAAACTTTGTAATGGCTTGGGATGTAAATATTGAAATGAACTGCATGATTTTTCTTTTAATATTTTTTGAAGTTCTAATTATTTAATTAATTTGAAATATAAAGAAAGTAATGTAGAATCATGAACAATCCTATTTTGACTGTTTATTGTTCTATGAAGCTCTGTACTATATATTTGCAGGATAAAGTTTTAAAGCATTTTAATGTAATTACTGGGTATGTGAACACAGAGCTATTCAGTTGCATATACAGAACCAAATTTAAGCTGGTGTGCTAAACTAATCAGTACTTAGGATCAATGACCACATTCTGTACTCAAAATCAATATTAGATTATAATAATTAAAATTTTATGCAAGTATGAAATAAAACTTAAAGATAAATATCCTCATCAAACATCATATTCAGTTATGTCATATATCCTCAATAAACTACAGTTCCTGAATATGCATCATACATCTATCTTACAATAAACATACAAAGTATATAATACAAATATTATTATTACCAGAGAGCAGTATCAGAGTGGATTTTGCTATATTTTCAGTTAAAATGTATATTTCTTTTGTGAAATTTCTTTTTGTTCTCTCTGAACAAAATTTCAAATATTTCACCTGGAATGTCATGTAAGAAAGCAACCAAAATAAGTCTATGTAACATAACTCATAAAACATGCAGCACTGTTTATAATAGCCAGGACATGGAAGCAACCTAGATGTCCATCAGCAGATGAATGGATAAGAAAGCTGTGGTACATATACACTATGGAATACTACTCAGCCCTTAAAAAGAATAAATTTGACTCAGTTCTAATGAGATGGATGAAATTGGAACCGATTATACAGAGTGATGTAAGCCAGAAAGAAAAACACCAATACAGTATACTGACACATATATATGGAATTTAGAAGACAGTAATGATGACCCTATATGTGAGACAACAAAGAGACACAGAGGTATAGAGTGGACTTTTGGACTCTGAGGGAGAGGGAAAGGGTGAGATGGTTTGGGAGAATGGCAATGAAACATGTATATTTTCTTGTAAGAAACGAAGCGCCAATCTATGTTCAATGTAGGATGCAGGATGCATGGGGCTGATGCACAGGATGATTCAAGTAGAGGATGTCGGGTGGGAGGTGGGAGGGGGCTTCGGCATTGGGAGATTGTGTTCACCTATGGCTGATTCGTGTCAATGTATGGCAAAACAAATACAGTATTGTAATTTAAAAAATAAATAAATTAATTAATTAATTAATTTAAAAAAACAACATAATTGAAAATAAAAAATATATTTAAGATGACCAAATATTAATAGTACTCTTGAAGGAGTAGCAAGACTTTATGATAGATTAAAATAATTTTGAAAAACTGCTGAAATGTTACAAAATGGCCTTATAAGCAAAATTATATTTTAAAGTAATTTATTTGCCATAATAACACATATTAAGAACACTTATCATTAAATTGCAAAAAGCCCTTTTTATTGCTCTAGCATGAGAGAATGTGGTTCCATCATACTGAACACTAAGACACATTCTATATATAAATATAATGTTTTATAGATCTTCATAGAACAATTCAAGATAGATGTTTGAGGAGTTTTCACAAATAGCTGAGAAAAGAAGAAAAGTGAAAGGAGAAAAGGAAAGATATATCCATCTGACTGCAGAGTTTCAAAGAATACAAGGAGAGTTAAGAAAGCCTTCTTAAGTGAAAAATGCAAAGAAACAGAGGAAAACAATAGAATGAGGAAGACTAGAGATCTTTTCAAGAAACTTAGAGATACCAGGGGAACATTCCATGCAAAGATGAGCACAATAAAGGACAGAGTGGTATGGACCTAACAGAAGCAGAAGATACTAAGAAGAGGTGAAGAAAACACAGAACTGTATAAGAAAGGTCTAAATGATATGGAAAACTATGATGTTGTGGACACTCACCTAGAACTAGACATCCTAGAGAGTGAAGTCAGATAGGCCTTAGGAAACATTGCTATGAACAAAGCTAGTGGAAGTGGTGGAATTCCAGCTGAGTTATTTCAAATCCTAAAAGATGATGCTGTTAAAGGGCTGCACTCAATATATCAGCACATTTGGAAAACTCAGCAGGGGCTACAGAACTGGAAAAGTTCAGCTTTCATTCCAATCCCAAATAAGGGTAATGCCAAGGAAAGTTCAAACTGCCATAAAAATGTGCTCATGTCACATACTAGTAAAGTATGTGCTAGCAGCAAATTTGATAGTACGTGTTACTATCAAAATTCTTCAAGATAGGCTTCAACAATACATGAACTGAGAACCTCCAGATGTACAAACTGAATTTAGAAAAGGCAGAGGAACCACAGCTCAAATTGCCAGCATCTGTTCGATCATAGGAAAAGCAAGAGAATTCCAGAAAACTTCTACTTCTGCTTCATTTACTACACTAAAGCTGTAGTGTATGTAATGCATGTAGTGTATGTAGTGCATGTTGACTCTATGAATCACAACAAATTGTGGACAATTCTTAAAGAGGTGGGGAATACCAGACCACCCTATCTACCTTCTTAGAAACATATGCTGGTAAAGAAGAAACATTCAGAACTGTGCATGGAACAATGAACTGGTTCAAAATTGGGAAACGAGTTAAGGCTGTATATTGTCACCTTGCTTGAAAGAAAGTGAAAGTCACTGAGTCGTGTCCAACTTTCTGTGACCCCATGGACTATACAGTGCATGGAATTCTCCAGGCAAAATTAATGGAGTGGATATCTATTCCCTTCTCCAGGGGACCTTTCCAACCCAGGGATCAAACCCAGGTATCCCACATTGCAGGTAGACCCTTTACCAGCTAAATCATTAGGGAAGCCCAGGAATACTGGAGTGGTTATCCTATCCCTTCTCCAGGCCCAGGAAAACTGGAGTGGTTATCCTATCCCTTCTCCATGGTACTTATATGGAGAGCATATGAAATGCCAGGCTAGATGAAACTCAAGCTGGAATTAAGATAGCCAGAAGAAATAAGAACAACGGCAAATATGCAGATGACACCACTTTTAAGGAAGAAAGCAAAAAGGATAAAGAGACTCTTGATGAAGGTCAAAGAGGAAAGTGAAGAAACTGGCTTAAAATTCAACATTCAAAAAACCAAACTGTGGCGTCTGGTCCCAACACATCATGCATGGTAAATTGAAGGGGAAAAAATGGAAACAATGACCGACTTTATTTTTTCGGGTTCTAAAATCACACTGGATGGTGACTGCAGACATGAAATTAAAAAAAAAAAAAAAAACCTCTTGCTCCTTGGAAGAAATGCTTTGACAAACCTAAAAAGTATATTAAAAAGTCCAGAGACATCACTTTGCTGACCAAGTTCCCTATAGTCAAAGCTATGGGTTTTCCATTAGTCATGAATGGACATGATAGATCATAAAGAAGGCTGAGTGCTGAAGAACTGATGCTTTCAAACTGGTGATGGAGAAGACTCTTGGGAGTTCTTTGGACAGCCAAAATGAAACCAGCCAATCCTAAAGGAAATTATCCCTGAATATTCATTGGAAGGACTGATGCTGAGGCTGAAGCTCCAATCTTTGGGCCACCTGATCTGAAGAGCAGACTCACTGGAAAAAGACCTTGATGCTGGGAATGATTGAGAGCAGGAGGATAAGGGGGCAACAGAGGATGAAATAGTTGTATGACATCATTGACTCAGTGGACATGAGTTCCAGCAACTTCTTGGACATAATGAAGGAAAGGGAAGCCTGACATGCTGCAGTCCATGGAGTCACAGAGTTGGTCATAACTGAGTGTCTGAATAGCAATAAATACATGTATATATAAAATGTATACTTGGAAGATAAGCTTTGTAACAAGTTATTAACTTGGCATTATAACCAAAAAAAAAAAAACCCTAACAATAAATAATTTCAAATTTGAGATGTACATGTAAAAATGCCTATTTTCACGCATTCCAGGTATATAATAATCCGTTAAGCTGCCTTGGTATTTATCTGATCCGCAGATTAAAAAAAATAATTTCATGGAAGATTAAATTAGGTTCTTATTACTGAGGCTAAGTAAAATAGTATCACAACATATTTAATATGTATAATGAAAGTATTTTTTATTCTTTTTTTTAATTTTATTTTTACTTTATTCTACGTTACAATACTGTATTGGTTTTGCCATACATTGACATGAATCAGCCACAGGTGTACACGATCTCCCAGTGCCAAAGCCCCCTCCCACCTCCCACCCCATATCATCTCTCTGGATCATTTCCGTGCACCAGCCCCAAGCATTCTGTATCCTGTATAGAACATAGACTGGCACTTTGCTTCTTACATGATAGTGTACATGTTTCAATGCCATTCTCCCAAATCATCCCACCCTCTCCCTCTCCCTCAGAGGCCAAAAGTCCTTTCTATACCTCTGTGTCTCTTTTGTTGTCCCACATACTGGGTCATCATTACTATCTTTCTAAATTCCATATATATGTGTCAGTATACTGTATTGGTGTTTTTCTTTTGGCTTACTTCACTCTGTATAATAGGCTCCAGTTTCATCCATCTCATTAGAACTGATTCAAATGTATTCTTTTTAAGGGCTGAGTGATACGCCATTGTGTATATGTACCACAGCTTTCTTATCCATTCATCTGCTGATGGACATCTAGATTGTTTCCACGTCCTGACTATTATAAACAACGCTGCAATGAACATTGGGGTACATGTATCTCTTTCAATTCTGGTTTCCTTCTATTGATTAGAAAATTAAATCTAAGAGTGGATTATCAAGGAAGGTGTACCATCTTCTACCCAGCTAAGGATAGTCTTAATCTAGAAATAATTTACTTTGTTTCTGCTTATGAAAAAGGTGTAAATGATATTTTAGTCATACTTATCTACTTATTATTTTATCAATTTTTGTAAGCATTGAGAATTGTCACCAACAACATTTTCCATTATTTATTAAACATGAAATGTAAAAATCACCATTTTATAAATAGTAAGCAAACTCTTGGATTACTTTTACTAAAAGTAATTTATTACTTAGATCTAGCATTGTTGATTTTAATATTTCACACAAAATTTGCTTAATCATATTTTGGAACATTTTCCTTCCATACATTTCTTATTACTTATTTTTAGAAAATCATCCTACAAATGAGTCTAAAATGAAATGATTATATATAAACAGATTAAAATAAAAATGAAGTTCTTTCTTTTCCAACTGAAAGCAAATTCAGATAATTGTTTTATTTATATGACGTTATAATTTAACACATAAATTAATTTTCATATTTTATACTAATCAGAAGAGATAATAGACAATACTGCCCAAAAATAAAATCTTTTAATAAAAAATCTTTAGATCATAGCATTCGGATAGAGATGACATGATATATTGAATATGTATCAAATCTAGATGATTATTTTATCTTTTATTGATTTTTTAAGTTCATAAGAAAGCGTCAAAGAACTGTTTTCTTTACTAGGAAATAAAATTTGTAAAAAGGAAAATGAATTGATTTGTTATTTTATGCTGTCAATGTTAATATTTTGGATAATTTTGAAGCTGCTTAGTAACCTTTCATTTTTGACAAAATTACTGGTTCAGTTGTCACTGTGCTTCAGAAAGTAATAAAATATAGATGGAGTAATATTTAAGTATCTGTATCTATTATGGGGAATTGCCTTCTGGAGTCATGCATTATTAAAAGATTCTAACAAGTTATAATAGATGTAAGATAATAGAATATCATGTATAATGAACAATTTAAATGATCATCTTACTGTGCTTGTCAATGCTTTAAAATGTAGATAATAAAGAGGTATAAAAATATGAGGCACAAAGTTTCTCATGTATCTAAGACATTGATTTTCTTCCTCAGGATATTTTAAATAAATTAATGAATTTTTTAAAAAATTATTTTTACTTTATGTTGCTTTACAATACTAACCCTGTATGCGAGACAGCAAAAGAGACACAGATGTTTAGAATGGACTTTTAGACTCGGTGGGAGAGGGAGAGGGTGGGATGATTTGGGAGAATGGCATTGAAACATGTATACTATCATGTAAGAAACGAATCAACAGTCTATGTTTGATACAGGATACAGGATGCTTGGGGCTGGTGCACAGGGATAATGCATAAATTAATGAATTCTTAAAGAAATAATTAATCTCAAGCATGTGCCATATCTTCAGTTCAGTTCAGTTGCTCAGTCCTGTCTGACACTTTGCAACCCCATGAATCACAGCACTCCAGGTCTCCCTGTCCATCACCAAATTCTGGAGTTCACTTATGTCCATCGAGTCAGTGATGCCATCTCATCCTCTGTCATCCCCTTCTCCTCCTGCTCCCAATCTCTCCCAGCATCAGAGCTTTTTCCAACGAGACAACTCTTTGCATGAGATGGCCAAAGTACTGGAGTTTCAGCTTCAGCATCGATCCTTCCAAAGAACATCCAGGACTGAACTCCTTTAGGATGTACTTGATGGATCTCCCTGCAGTCCAAGGGACTCTCAAGAGTCTTCTCCAACATCACAGTTTATTTTATTTTATTTTTATTAAATTTATTTTTTAAATTACAATACTGTATTTGTTTTGCCATACATTGACACGAATCAGCCATAGGTGAACACAATCTCCCAATGCCGAAGCCCCCTCCCACCTCCCACCCCACATCCTCTACTTGAATCATCCTGTGCATCAGCCCCATGCATCCTGCATCCTACATTGAACATAGATTGGCGCTTCGTTTCTTACAGGAAAATATACATGTTTCATTGCCATTCTCCCAAACCATCTCACCCTTTCCCTCTCCCTCAGAGTCCAAAAGTCCACTCTATACCTCTGTGTCTCTTTGTTGTCTCACATATAGGGTCATCATTACTGTCTTCTAAATTCCATATATATGTGTCAGTATACTGTATTGGTGTTTTTCTTTCTGGCTTACATCACTCTGTATAATCGGTTCCAATTTCATCCATCTCATTAGAACTGAGTCAAATTTATTCTTTTTAAGGGCTGAGTAGTATTCCATACTGACGCTTAGCTTTTCTTTTAAAATAAATAATAAATTTATTTAATTGAAGGTTAATTACTTTATAATATTGTATTGATTTTGCCATACATCAATATGAATCCGCCACAGGTATACATGTGTTCTCCATCCTGAACCCCTCTTCCTCCTCCCTCCCCATACCATCCCTCTGGGTTGTCCTTATAGTCCAACTCACACATCCATACATGACCACTGGAAAAACCATAGTCTTGACTAGATGGACCTTTGTTGGCAAAGTAATGTCTCCGCTTTTGAATATGCTGTCTAGGTTGGTCATAACTTTCCTTTCAAGGAGTAAGCATCTTTTAATTTCATGGCTGTAGTCACCATCTGCACTTATTTTGGAGCCCCCAAAATAAAGTCAGGCACTGTTTTCATTATTTCCTCATCTATTTCCCATGAAGTGATGGGGCCAGATGCCATGGCCTTAGTTTTCTAAACGTTAAGCTTTAAGCCAACTTTTTCACTCTCCTCTTTCACTTTGATCAAGAGGCTTTTAGTTCCTCTTCAATTTCTGCCATAAGAGTGGTGTCATCTGCATATCTGAGGTTACTGATATTTCTTCTGGCAATCTTGATTCCAGCTTGTGCTTCTTCCAGCTCAGCATTTCTCATGATGTACTCTGTCTATAAGTTAAAGAAGCAGGGGGACAATATGCAGTCTTGATGTACTCCTTTTCCTATTTGGAACCAGTCTGTTGTTCCATGTCCAGTTCTAACTATTGCTTCCTGACCTGCATGCAGGTTTCTCAAGAGGCAGGTAAGGTGGTCTGGTATTCCCTTCTCTTCCAGAATTTTCCACAGTTCATTGTGATCCACACAGTCAAAGGCTTTGGCATAGTCAATAAAGCATAAAGCAGAAATAGATGTTTTTTCTGAAACTCTCTTGCTTTTTCCATGATCCAGCAGATGTTAGCAATTTGATCTCTCATTCCTCTGTCTTTTCCAACACCAGCTTGAACATCAGGAAGTTCATGGTTCACGTATTGCTGAAGCCTGGCTTAGAGAATTTTAAGCATTGCTTTACTAGCATGTGAGATAAGTGCAATTGTGCAGTAGTTTAAGCATTCTTTGGCATTTCCAGATAGGAAAAGAAGTACATCAAAGCTGTATATTGTCACCCTGCTTATTTAACTTATAAGCAGAGTACATCATGAGAAATACTGGGCTGGAAGAATCATAGGCTGGAATCAAGATTTCTGGGAGGAATATCAATGAAGTCAGATATGCAGATGACACCACTCTGATGGCAGAAAGTGAAGAACAACTAAAGAGCCTCTTGATGAAAGTGAAAAAGGAAACTGAAAAAGTTGGCTTAAATCTCAACATTCAGAAACCTAAGATCATGGCATCTGGTTCCATCACTTCATGGCAAGTAGATGTGGAAAAGTGGAAACAGTGGCAGACTTTTTTTTTTTTTTTTTTTTTTGAGCTCCAAAATCATTGCAGATGGTGATTGCAGCCATGAAATAAAAATACACTTACTCCTTGGAAGGAAAGTTATGACCAACCTAGATAGTATATTAAAAAGTAGAGTCATTTCTTTGCCAACAAATGTCCATTTTGTCAAGGCTATGCTTTTTCCAGTAGTCATGTATGGACATGAGAGTTGGACTATAAAGCTGAGTGCCAAAGAATTGATGCTTTTTATCTGTTGTATTGGAGAAGACTCTTGACGGTCCCTTGGACTGCAAGGACATCCAACCAGTCCATCCTAAAGGAAATCAGTCCTGAATGTCCCTGGAAAGGACTAATGTTGAAGCTGAAACTCTAATACTTTGGCCACCTGATGCAAATAACTGACTCATTCCAGAAAACCCTGATGCTGGAAAAGATTGAAGGCTGGAGGAGAAGGGGAAGACAGAGGATGAGATGGTTGGATGGCATTACTAACTAAATGGACATGAGTTTGAGTAAACTCCAGGAGTTGGTGATGGACAGGGAGGCTTGTGTGGTACAGTCTATGGGTCACAGAGTCGGACACAACTAAGCGAATGAACTGAACTGAACTGATACCTACCTATTATCACCCTTCTTACATAACTTATATGCAGAATAGATTGCCAGGAGAAACATCAACAATCTCTGATATGTAGATGATACCTCTCTACTGGTAGAAAGTAAAGAGGAATTAGAGTCTCTTGATGAGGGTAAAAGAGGTGAGTGAAAAAGTGGTTTGGAAGTGTACATCAAAAAATTAAGATCATGGTAGGCATTTCCATCACTTCATGGCAAATAGAAGGGGAAACAGTGACTGATTTTATTTTCTTTGGCTCCCAAATCACTGTGGATGATGACTGTAATCATGAAATGAAAAGACGCTTGCTATTTAGAAGAAACGTTTTGACAAATTTACACAATGTATTCAACAGCTGAGATATTACTTTACTGACAAAAACCCATACAGGGAAAGCTATAATTTTTCCAGTGGTCATGTAGGAATGTGAGTTGGATCATAAGGAAGACTGAGTCCTGAAGAACTGATGGTTTTGAATTGTAGTGTATGAGAAGACTCTCGAGAGCTCCTGGGACCACAAGGAGTTCAAACAAATCAATCATAAAGGAAATCAACTCTGAATGTCCATTGGAAGGACTGATGCTGAAGCTGAAACAACAACACTTTGGCCACATGATGGGAAGAGCCAACTTATTGGAAAAGACCCTGATACTGTGAAAGATTGAAAGCAAAAGGAGAAGGGGGGCAGCAGAAGATGAAATTGTTAGATAGCACCACTGACCCAATGGACCTGAATTTGAGCAAACTCTAGGAGGTAGTGGAAGACAAGGGAGGTTGGTGTGATATAGTCCATGAGGTTGCAAAGTATCAGACACAGCCTAGTGAGTGGAAAAACAACATACCTACCTAATAGTTTTCACACATATCTTTAGTCAAAATGTATTTTTGACATCTTAAACTATACATTTGGTTAGATATATGAATCACATTTCACCCAGATCTAGTGACTCAAAATCTGCATTTTTACAAATTTTCCAAGTGACTCCTAGGCATACTAAAATCTGAGAAGTCATTCCTTGAAGAGAGTGAGGTAGGAAGGTCCTGAAATTTTTTTTTCTTGTGTAGACACACAGATGTACATTTATATGTGGGATAATTTCATCTAGGGGATGTGGGAAACAGCTAAAAACTGGCAGAGCAACCTCTTCATGTTTGGCAAATAAGAAGGAATCCATATGAAAGCAGGAGGGAAAGGCTAGAGACAATCCCCCTATAAACCTCAAGAAAGCATTGTGACCCAAAGTCAAGTAATAGCATAAAATCTGGAGCTTTACACTGATGAGTGAAGTTCATATCTCACTTCAGGACTCAAACTTTTAAAACCAGCACCCTAAGAGATGAGTCTCCCAAGCACCTGGCTTTGAAATCTAACAGGGCTCCTGCTAGAGACCTACTGGGCTGTGGTGAACTGAATAACTGACTATATCCACTCATCCCAAGGCTCAAAGTAGACGCAGCCTCTTTGAAATTGCCCACACTTTATAGGAAATCGATTCATTTCCTAATTTTAAAACATTTACTGGAAGAGCAAGACTTGCTGGGATACTGTCCAGGGATGAAAGCTGGTGTGTATCATCTTCCTGGCTCTCCCTCTGCCTTTCTAAAACCAGCAAGCACCATCTTTTTTCCCATTCTCAGGGATGTCATCTTTACACTCCAGCCAGTGGGCCTTTTCTTCTGTGCTCTCTTTCTGCCCTGTGAAAGTTGGCATGCATGATCTTTTTTCTCTTTTTTATTCTTCTTTTAGTTCTCTCCTTTTCATTTTTTTTTTTTTTCTCTATCCTCCCCTTTTTTAGTGAGTAGCATGTTTGCACTCCTATCACTCCCTCCAGAGTACCAGTACCTCCCAGAGGGCAGGTTCTACATGTCTGCTGCCTTGGTTTTCATATTTGATGACCTGTTTTTTTCAACTGCCTTCTTGGGAGTGTCACTTGAATGCCGAACTCTAAAGGCCAGGGGCTTGTTTTTCTGTGTCTCACGTTTGACTGTAATAATCAGAGACAGAAAGTTCTTGGCAGAGTGTCATTTCCAGAGCACCACACAGATAGCAAACTGGTATGCCTCCAATCTTTTTGAGAAAAAAAAACCCCAATATCTGACATAGATGTAAAACAAATTTGAGTGAAAAGCTGATAACCATGGATACCTTCTCCCTGACATAAGTTAGTACTATTTTCATTTCTATCAATACTTTGTTGCCTCAAAGACACTATGCTTATTGAGTTTCAGTTTTACTATGGAGAACTCTAAATGAGAACAAGAGTGATTCTCTACATATATTTCCGAAATCAGGGCTCTCAAACTTGTTTTTCCATAAAAATTAATTTCCAGATTTATTTTTTACAAAAAGAATAAGCAGGTCACACCTAGAATGAATTGGTTAAATACAAATTGGGGATAAATACAGATGTCAGTAATTTCAAAATGCTGTAAAGATGGGTGGAGTCAAGTCATGTTTTAGGATATGGAAAACCCAGATTATATTTGCTAATAATCTACATCCCACAATTTTCTTGGAAAAAGATGATCTCATGAATGTTGTGGACAGTATAGAAAAAATATGTGTAGCAAATTCAAGGGGGCACTAAAAACTCAACTATACAAAATCGTATTTTCAGATTTTTTATTTTGTTTTTGGTTATGAGGTCATTTATTTAATTAATGACTATTTAAGGTCATTTATTTAATTAATGACACATTTTAAATACTTTATTCTACATTACAATACTGTATTTGTTTTGCCATACATTGACATGATTCAGTCACAGGTGTACACGATCTCCCAATGCCGAAGCCCCCTCTCACCTCCTACCCCATATCATCTCCCTGGATCATCCTGTGCACCAGCCCCAAGCATCCTGTATCCTGTATTGAACATAAACTGTATTTTCAGATTTTTATAGAGCAGGAGTACAAGAAACGTATAGTTTAAGATCTATATTATAATGCATTTGCTATGTGGACAGAATAGCTTATTTTTGTTATTCAGTCACTAAATCCTGTCTAACTCTTTGTATCATCTTGGATTGCAGCATGCCATGCTCTTCTGTCCTCCACTACCTCCTGGAGTGTGCTTAATATCCATTGAGTCAGTGATGCTATGTAACAATCTCATCCTCTGCTGCTGTCTTCTCCCTTTGCCTTCAATCTTCCCCATTGTTAGGGTCTTTCTCAATGAATCAGCTCTTTGCATCATGCAGCCAAAGTACTGGGGCTTTAGCTTCAGCTTCAGCATGAGTCCTTCCAATGAATATGCAGAGTTGATTTCATTTAGGATTGATTGATTTTATCTTCTTGCAATCCAAAAGACTCTCACTAATCTTTCCCATTCTAATGTTTTCTTCTATTTCTTTGCATTGCTCATTTAAGAAGGCTTCTTATCTCTTCTTAGTATTCTCTGGAACTCTGCATTTAGTTGAGTATTCCTTTTCTCCCTTGCCTTTTACTTCTATAGCTATTTTCCTCAGCTATAAAGTAAGGCCTCCTCAGACAACCACTTTGCTTCTTGTATTTATTTTTTGTTGTGATGGTTTTGGTCACATTTGGTACAATGTTACGAATCTCCATCCACAGTTCTTCAGGCACCCTTTACCATATCTAATGGTTTGAATCTATTTATGACCTTCACTGTATAATCATAAGAGATATGATTTAGGTCATACCTGAATGGCCTAGTGGTTTTCCCTACTTTCTTCAATTTAAGCCTGAATTTGCAATAAGAAGCTCATGATTACAACCACAGTTAATACAGGTCTTGTTTTTGCTAACTATGTAGAGCTTCTCCATCTTTCGTTGTAAAGAACAAAATAAATCTGATTTGGGTATTGATCATCTGGTGATATTCATGTGTAGAGTCGTCTCTTATATTGTTGGAAAAGGCTGTTTTCTGTGACCATCGTGTTCTTTTGAAAAAGCTCTATTAGCCTTTGCCCTGCTTAACTTTATACTCATGCCCAAATTTACCTGTTATTCCAAGTACCTCTTAACTTCCTAATTTTGCATTCCAAACACCTATATCAAAAAGAGCATATTTTTATGTTGTTCTAGAAGATCTTGTAGGTCTTCATAGACCTGGTCAATTTCAGCTTCTTCAGCATCAGTAGCTGGAGCCTGGACTTAGATTTTTGTGATGTTGCACTGCTTGCCTTGGAAATGAATTGAGATCATTGTGTTGCTTTTGAGATTACATCAAAGTACTGCATTGCAGACTTTTCTGTTGACTATGAGGGCTACTCCATTTCTTCTAAGGGATTATTGCACATGGTGGTAGATATAATGTTAATCTGAATTAAATTTGCCTGTATCCATTCAGCTTAGTTCACTGATTCCTAAAAGGTCCATGTTCAACCTTGCAATCTACTTGACCACATCAATTTACCTTGATTCATAGAATTAACATTCCAAATTCCTATGAAATATTGTTCTTCACAGCACTGGACTTTATTTTCACCACCAGACACATTCACAATTGAGTGTCATTTCAGCTTTGGCTCAGTTTCCTCATTTTTCTGGAGCTATCAGTAATTGTCCTACACTCTTCCCTAGTAGCATATTGGACACCTTCTGACCTGAGGGACTTATCTTCTGTTATCATGTCTTTTTCCTTTTTGTACTATCCATTGGGGTTCTCTAGGTAAGAATACTGGGTGAGTAGCCATTTCTTCCTCCAGTGGACCTTGTTTTATGTGAGCTGTTCACTATGACTCATCCATCTTTGGTGGCCCCACACAGCATGGTTATAGATTCATTAAGTTTTGAAAGCGTCTTCACCATGACCAGGCTATGATCTATGAAGGTGATCAGACAGATAGATGCATATGTGTGTGTGTGTGTGTTTTCAATTCAGTACAGTTCAGTTGTTTAAACATGTCCAACTCTTTGAGATCCCATGGACTGCAGCATGCCAGGCCTCCCTTTCCATTACCAACTCCCGAGTCTACTCAAACTCATGTTCATTGAATTGCTGATGTCATCCAACCATCCCATCCTCTATTTCCCCTTCTCCTTCCTTCACTCTTTCCCAGAATCACAGACTTTTCAAATAAGTCAGCTCTTCACATCAGCTGGCCAAGGTATTGGAGTTTCAGCTTCAGCATCAGTTCTTCCAATGAATATTCAGGACTGGTTTCCTTTAGGATGGACTAGTTGGACCTCCCTGGAGTCCAAGGGACTCTCAAGAGTCTTCTCCAATACCACAGTTCAAATGCATCATTCTTTATTGCTCAGCTTTATTTACCATCCAACTCTCACATCCATACATGACTACTGGAAAAACCATAGCCTTGAGTAGATGGACCTTTCTTGGCAAAGTAATGTCTCTGCTTTTTAATATGTTCTTTATGTTGGTCATGACTTTCCTTCCAAGGAGTAAGCATCTTTTAATTTCAGGGCTGCAGTAACCATCTGCAGTGATTTTGGAGCCCAGAAAAATAAAGTCAGCCACTGTTTCCCTATCTTTTTGCCATAAAGCGATGGGACCGGATGCCAAGATCTTAATTTTCTGAATGTTGAGCTTTAAACCAACTTTTTCACTCTCCTATTTCACTTTCATCAAGAAGCTCTTTAGTTCTTCTTCACTTTCTGCCATAAGGGTGGTGTCATCTGCATATCTGAGGCTATTGATATTTCTCCTGGCAATCTTGATTTCAGCTTATGTTTCTTCCAGTCCGGCGTTTCTCACTATGTACTCTGCATATAAGTTAAATAAGCAGGGTGACAATATACACCCTTGACATACTCCTTTTCTTATATGGAACCAGTTTGTGGTTCCATGTCCAGTTCTAACTGTTACTTCCATATCAGCATACAGATTTCTCAAGAGGCAGGTGAAGTTGTCTGGTATTCCCATCTCTTTTAGAACTTTCCACAGTTAGTTGTGATCCACACAGGCTTTGGCATAGTCAATAAAGTAGAAATAAATGTTTTTCTGAAACTCTCTTGCTTTTTTGATAACCCAGCAGATGTTGGCAATTTGACCTCTGGTTCCTCTGCCTTTTCTAAAACCAGCTTGAACACATATGTATTAAGTAGTATTTAATGAGAATGTCTGGTATATAGTCATATAGATACATAAAACATGTCATTCTATTTATTTCTGCAGACAACTCAAAGAAATGAGGCATATGATTTAATGTGTATGTGTTAGTCACTCAGTCATATCTGACTCTTTGCAGCCCCATGGACTGTAGCCCGCCAGACTTCTCTGTCCATTGAATTCTCCAGGCAAGAATACTCGAGTGACTAGCCATTCCTTTTCCAGGGTATCTTCTCAACTCAGGAATTGAACCTATGTCTCATGCACTATAGGCAGATTCTTTATTATCTGGGCCATCAGGACATTCCCTATAATATAATAAGCCCTGAGAAATTTGGTTATGTATGAGTGAAAATATTAAAATGGACTCATGGAAACTTTATAAAATTAATGATTTCAAAAAGTTATAGTTTGCACTGGGAAATTAAGAAATGTCAATAATGTAAAAGTATCTACTGTAAAATTTGGAAGGACAGACATAGATTTTTTAAAAATCCAACTCAAATTAAACTGAAATCAAACTCTGATTCTCAAATAATAAATGTGCAGAATTTTTCATGATAAATTACAGAATTTATCTTCCCAAATCATAATTGTCTACATGTCCTTCAGCATAAGCTCTAGTTGTGAACTGTCATGAAAACTTGTAATCAAAGCCAACTTGGTTCTTCTCATACATAGTGTCACTAAAAATGGCAATGATTTAACATTTGCTGAGTGTGAATATTATGTTCAAGAGAGTGTGCTATGAGTTAATACATGCAAATCTATTAACACTAGGTCATACTCATGTTTAGCAGTCAAAATACATTAACCGCTAAAACTGCTGTCATTATTGCTGTTAGTACTATTTAAACCTCAATGCAGTCTTATGAAATATGAATATTCTTATAATATGTTATATAAGAGAATTTGAGATTGATAACGGTTAAAAATTTGCAAAGTGTCACCAAATTCTGAAGTGAAATAGTATTTTCTTTCATAATTATCTGATTCTAGAGTGTAAACTTATAATATGTATTATATTATATACCTCAATTTCTATCTTAATATGATTTCTAATCAAAATCACAATAAGACCAAAGAAAAATATACTCAAGTTATTTCACATTATCAACACTCTGTAAACTTTTATACTATGTTCTCACTAAGAACTATCATTTGTCAAAATCAATTCAATGCATTTTGCATTGCCAAATAAAAACAATAAATCAAAAAAAAATTTTATAAGCAATTCAGTTCAGTTCAGTTCAGTCACTTAGTCGTGTCTGACACTTTGTGACCCCATGAATCACAGCATGCCAGGCCTCCCTGTCCATCACCAACTCCCGTAGTTCACTCAAACTCACGTCCATTGAGTCGGTGATGCCATCCAGCCATCTCATCCTCTGTCGTCCCCTTCTCCTCCTGCCCCCAATCCCTCCTAGCATCAGGGTCTTTTCCAATGAATCAACTCTTCGCATGAGGTGGCTAAAGTACTGGAGTTTCAGCTTCAGCATCAGTCCTTCCAAAGAAATTCTAGGGCTGATTTCCTTTAGGATGGACTGGTTGTATCTCCTTGTAGTCCAAGGGACTCTCAAGAGTCTTCTCCAACACCCACAGTTCAAAAACATCAGTTCTTCGGTGCTCAGGTTTCTTCACAGTCCAACTCTCACATCCATACATGACCACTGGAAAAACCATAGATTTGGCTATATGGACTTTGTTGGCAAAGCAATATCTCTGCTTTTCACTATACTATCTATGTTGGTCATAACTTTCCTTCCAAGGAGTAAGCGTCTTTTAATTTCAGGGCTGCAGTCACCATCTGCAGTGATTTTGGAGCTCAGAAAAATAAAGTCTGACATTGTTTCCACTGTGGGAAACCCATCTATTTCCCATGAAGTGATAGGACCAGGTGCCATGATCTTAGTTTTCTGAATGTTCAGCTTTAAGCCAATTTTTTTTCACTCTCCTCTTTCACTTTCATCAAGAGGCTTTTTAGTTCCTCTTCATTTTCTGCCATAACGGTGGTGTCATCTGCATATCTGAGGTTATTTATATTTCTCCCAGCCATCTTGATTCCAGCTTGTGCTTCCTCCAGCCCAGTGTTTCTCACATGTACCCTGTATATAAGTTAAATAATCAGGGCGACAATATACAGCCTTGACATACTCCTTTTCCTATTTGGAACCAGTCTGTTGTTCCATGTCCAGTTCTAACTATTGCTTCCTGACGTGCATAGAGGTTTCTCAAGAAGCAGGTCAGCTGGTCTGGTATTCCCATCTCTTTCAGAATTTTCCAGTTTTTTGTGATCCACACAGTCAAAGGCTTTGGCATAGTCAATAAAGCAGGCATAGATGTTTTTCTGGAACTCTCTTGCTTTTTTGATGATCCAGTGGATGTTGGCAATCTAACCTCTGGTTCTTCTGCCTTTTCCAACACCATCTTGAACATCTGGAAGCTCATGCTTCATGTATTGCTGAAGACTGGCTTGGAGAATTTTGCACATTACTTTACTAGTGTGTGAGATGAGTGCAATTGTGTAGTAATTATAAGTAATTACTATATTCTAAACTCAAAGGTTTAGATTGTAACATTTACTTAATATTTTTTATGTCTAGAATATGACCTATATTTTAAGTAACTTTTCTCTCATTAGTGGAATGCAGGAAAAATAATATTGGTACACTTAAATGTACACTTAAATGGTACACTTAAATGTACCATTAATATATTGAATTAAAAAAAAAAAAACTCTTCAAGGAGAAGTGATGCAAATAAGGTAGCTTAATAAAAAATTACCCACTGAAATGTAAAGAAACAAAATAATCTGAACAGACCTATGATAAGTGAGAAATTAAAACAGTAATAAAAATATCTCCCAACTAAGAGTTCAGAAGCCAATGGCTTCTCTGGAGAGTTCTACAACGCATTTAAAGAAGGATAAAAATCAATCCTCTTCAAACTTTTCCAAGGAACTTAAGACAAAGGAACGCTCCCCAACCCTTCCTATAAGATAATCATTACACTAATATCAAAACCAGACTAAGAGAGATATCAAGATGGCAGAGGAATAGGTAGATATAGAGTACACCTCTCTCCACAGATCATCAGAAATACACTTTCAGACACAGAAGATCTTGCAAAACACCAGCTGAGAGAGGTCAGCAGTACCTGACCGCTGGAAAAGAATGCATGCTGCTGCTACTGCTAAGTTGCTTCAGTTGTGTCCAACTCTGTGTGACCCCATAGGTGGCAGCCCACCAGGCTTCACTGTCCCTGGGATTCTCCAAGCAAGAACTCTGGAGTGGGTTGCCATTTCCTTCTCCAATGCATGAAAGTGAAAATTGGAAGTGAAGTCATTTAGTTGTGTCTGACTCTTTGCGACCCCATGGACTACAGCCTACCAAGCTTCTCCATCCGTGGGATTTTCCAGGCAAGAGTACTGGAGTGTGTTGCCATTGCCTTCTCTGCAAAAGAATATATAAAACCAGGCAAAACTCAGTAGGATAAAAGAAAGTGGAGAAAAAGAAGAAGAGTTAGCAGGACTGGACCTGCCGCCGGTTGGTGGGAAAACTGAAGCAGAGGTCCAGTCCCTACATTGCTGCAACTATTTGGGACAGAGGAGAAACATTTGCAGCTGAGAGTAAAGCAAGTGATCTGTGACAGTCTAAATGGAATCCTTACTGTAGCTGTATGTACCCCACACAAGGGTGCAAGTACCTAGAAAGCACAGAAGCTGAGAGGGGGACCATAGAGATTATAGAGCAATCCCATGGCAAAGTCTGCCACTGACTGTAGGCAGACAGCCCCAAGGGGGCATGTGAGAGGAGGTCCTGCTGGGAAAAGCCTGTAGACGAAAACCATGATTGGAGGCAAGCCAATACTGCTGAGTCATGTGTACGGGATGGAGCCATCACTGTAGCCTCTCTTGCCCCCACACACCAGCACTGGCAGGTTAACAGTAGAGAGGCTGGCCCTTTAAGTTTCTAATGCACTGAAAAACAGAGTAAGACTAGAGTCAAGGGAACCTCTAAGTGCATGAATGGGTAGAGCAACAGAGAAGGACCAGCAAAGAGGTTCTTTGATGGCCAGCTGCCAGAGGCTAGAGAAAGACCCTGATAGGTCCATAGCTCCTACAGCTGAGGCAGTCAATGTCTCTGCACACTTGGTGCCACCAGGCTCCCTGGGACCCAAGCAGTTGTACCACATTCACACTTAGTCTTCACTGGGGCAAAGCTGTCACAGGCTAGAAAAAGCCCTAATGGCAGCATTTATCCTATAGCAATAGCTTTCAGCACCCCTGTGTAGCTGGCATTGCCAGGGTCCCCATAATCCAAGCAACCACACCACCTCCATGCATGATCCCCACTGGGACAGAGCTGCCATAGGCTAGAAAACATCCTGTATACATACATACATGTGGGGTCACTTTGGTAACGTCAACTCTTTGGGACCTAGACTGCACCCTTCCAGGCTTCTCTGTCCATGGGATTCTCCAACAAAGAATGACAGAGTGGGTTGCCAGATCCTTCTAGAGCACCACTATCCACTGAAAAGGATGCACAACTTGGGAGTCACAAGTTAAGTTTTGTTGGGGACAAAGTGAGGATTGCAGCCTGAGAGTCAATGAAACAGGAATCCAAGTTCTTATTCCTGGAGCTGAAGAATAGAATCCAGTAATACCCAAACACAAAGCAAATTGGATTTATTAAAGAGATGGAAAGTACAAAGCTCTCAGGAGAGACACTGAGAGGGAGTAAGGAGTATTCAAAACAGTGGGGGTTACAGAGGTTTTACATCTTTCAGTTTGGTTCAGTTCAGTCGCTCAGTCATGTTCGACTCTTTGTGACCCCGTGAATCGCAGCACACCAGGTCTCCCTGTCCATCAGTAACGCCTGGAGTTTACTCAGACTCTCATCCATTGAGTCAGTAATGCCATCCAGTCATCTCATTGTCTGTTTTCCCCTACTCCTCCTGCCCCCAATCTCTCCCAGAATCAGAGTCTTTTCCAGTGAGTCAACTCTTCACATGAGGTGCCCAAAGTACTGGAGTTTCAGCTTCAACATCGCTCCCTCCAAAGAAATCCCAGGGCTGATCTCCTTCAGAATGGACTGGTTGGATCTCCTTGCAGACCAGGGGACTCTCAAGAATATTATCCAACACCACAGTTCAAAAGCATCAATTCTTCAGCGCTCAGCTTTCCTCACAGTCCAACTCTCACATCCATACATGACTACTGGAAAAACCATAGCCTTGACTGACGGACCTTTGTTGGCAAAGTAATGTCTGCTTTTCAATATGGTATCTAGGTTGGTCATAACTTTCCTTCCAAGGAGTAAGTATCTTTTAATTTCATGGCTGCAGTTACCATCTGCAGTGATTTTGGAGCCCAAGAAAATGAAGTCTGACAATGTTTCCACTGTTTCCCCATCTATTTTCCATGAAGTGATGGGACCAGATGCCATGATCTTCGTTTTCTGAATGTTGAGCTTTAAGACAACTTTTTCACTCTCCACTTTAACTTTCATCAAGAGGCTTTTTAGTTCCTCTTCACTTTACGCCATAAGGGTGGTGTCATCTGCATATCTGAGATTATTGATATTTTTCCCGGCAATCTTGATTCCAGCTTGTGCTTCTTCCAGCCCGGCATTTCTCATGATGTACTCTGCATATAAGTTAAATAAGCAGGCTGACAATATATAGCCTTGAGGTACTCCTTTTCCTATTGGACCAGTCTGTTGTTCCATGTCCAGTTCTAATTGTTGTTTTCTGACGTGCATACAGGATTACCAAGAGGCAGGTCAGGTGGTCTGGTATTCCCATTTCTTGAAGAATATTCCACAGTTTATTGTGATCTACACAGTCAAAGGCTTTGGCATAGTCAATAAAGCAGAAATAGATGGGTTTTCTGGAATTCTCTTGAGTTTTTCATGATCCAGCGGATGTTGGCAATTTGATCTTTGTTTCTTCTACCTTTTCCAACACCAGCTTGAACGTCTGGAAGTTCACGCTTCACATATTGCTGAAGCCTGGCATGAAGAATTTTGAGTATTACTTTACTAGCGTGTGAGATGAGTGCAATTATGCAGTAGTTTGAGCATTCTTTGGCATTGCCTTTCTTTGGGATTAGAATGAAAACTGATCTTTTTCAGTCCTGTGGCCACTGCTGAGTTTTCCAAATTTGTTGGCATATTGAGTGCAGCACTTTCACAGCATTATCTTTCGGGATTCGAAATAGCTCATCTGGAATTCCATCACCTCCACTAACTTTGTTCATAGTGATACTTTCTAAGGCCCACTTGACTTCACATTCCAGGATGTCTGGCTCTAGGTGATTGATCACACTCTCTTGGTCACGAAGATCTTTTTGTACAGTTCTTTCTTCTGTGTATTCTTGCTACCTATTCTTAATATGTTCTGTTAGGTCCATACCATTTCTGTCCTTTATCAAGTCCATCTTTGCATGAAATGTTTCCTTTGTATCTCTAATTTTCTTGAAGAGATCTCTAGTCTTTTCCATTCTGTTGTTTTCCTCTATTTCTTTGCATCAATCTCTGAGGAAGGCTTTCTTATCACTTCTTGCTATTCTTTGGAACTCTGCATTCAGATGCCTATATCTTTCTTTTTCTCCTTTGCTTTTCACTTCTCTTCTTTTCACAGCTATTTGGCCTCTCCAGATAGCCATTTTGCTTTTTTGCATTTCTTTCCATGGGGTGGTCTTGATCCATGTCTCTTGTAACAATGTCACAAACCTTAGTCCATAGTTCATCAGGCACTCTGTCTATGAGATCTAGTCCCTTAAATCTATTTCTCACTTCCACTGTATAATCATAAGGGATTTGATTTAGGTCATACCTGAATTGTCCAGTGGTTTTCCCTACTTTCTTCAATTTTAGTCTGAATTTGGCAATAATGAGCTCATAATCTGAGCCACAGTAAGCTCTTGGTCTTGCTTTTGCTGACTCTATACAGCTTCTGCATCTTTGGCTGCAAAGAATATAATCAATCTGATTTCAGTGTTGACCAGCTGGTAATGTTCATGTGTAGAGTCTTCTCTTGTGTTTTTGGAGGAAGGTTTTTGCTATGACCAGGGCATTTTCTTGGCAAAACTCTATTAGCCTTTGTCCTGCTTCATTCCGCATTCGAAGGCCAAATTTGCCTGTTACCCCCGGTGTTTCTTGACTTCCTACTTTTGCATTCAAGTCCCCTATAATGGAAAGGACATCTTTCTAGGGTGTTAGTTCTAAAAGGTCTTGTAGGTCTTCATAGAACCGTTTAACTTCAGCTTTTTCAGCGTTACTGGCTAGAGCAGATGCTTGGATTACTGTGATACTGAATGGCCTTGGAAATGAACAGAGATCATTCTGTCATTTTTGAGACTGCATCCAATAACTGCATTTCGGACTCTTTTGTTGACCATGATGACTATTCCATTTCTTCTAAGGGATTCCTGCCCACGGTAGTAGATATAATGGTCACCTGAGTTAAATTCACCCATTCCAGTCCATTTTAGTTCGCTGATTCCTAGAATGTCAGTGTTTACTCTTGACATCTCCTGTTTGACCACTTTCAATTTGCCCTGATTCATGGACCTAACTTCCAGGTATCTATGCAATATTGCTCTTTACAGTTTCAGACTTTGCTTCTATCACCAGTCATATCCACAGCTGGGTATTGTTTTTGGTTTGGCTCCATTCCTTAATTTTTCCTGGAGTTATTTCTCCACTGATTTCCTGTAGCATATTTGGCATCTACTGACCTGGGGAGTTCCTCTTTCAGTATCCTGTCATTTTGCCTTTTCATATTGTTCATGAGGTTCTCAAGGCAAGAATACTGAGGTGGTTTGCCATTCCCTTCTCCAGTGGACCACATTCTGCCCGACCTCTACCATGACTCTCCCATGTTGGGTGGCCCCACAAGGCATGGCTTAATTTCATTGAGGTAGACAAGGCTGTGGTTCTAGTGTAATTAGATTGACTAGTTTTCTGTGATTATGGTTTCAGTGTGTCTACCCTCTGCTGCCCTCTTGTAACACCTACCTTCTTAGTTGGGTTTCTCTTATCTTGAACAAGGGGTATCTTCTCGCCACCACCCCTTCTGACCTTGAACATGGAGTAGCTCCTCTTGGTCTACTGCGCCTGTGCAGCTACCACTCCTTGGATATGGGGTGGCTCCTCTCAGGCACCCCCTGACCTCAGACGTGGGGTAACTCCTTTCAGTTGCTCCTGCGCTATAACAGCCTGGCACTCTCAGCCACCACTCCTGACCTCGGACATGGGGTGGCTCCTCTTGGCCACCGCCCCTCGGGCATGTGGTCCTCCTGGCTTCTGCCCCGACCTTGGATGTGGGGTAGCTCCTCTCAGCCATGCTTGTGCGCCATAGCAGCTTGCTCCTTTTCTTAAATCATGTTATTTGTAACCAACCAATTTACAGATCAAGATCCTTAACCTCTTTATGACGTCTCTTGATCCTCAAATTGTGTCACCATTCTTTTTCATGCCCCTTGGCCATTTTACTATGGATCAGATGTATGAGTTTAAGATTAATGATCAACAGTTGTTTTTCACTCAAGCATATGAAACAGAAGCTAATTGCTGCCCTTCCCTAGTTCTGAGTGTTGAATTTATCAGACCAGGAACACATTTCAGGAATTCAAGACAAAAGGTATAGTTCTAGGCTAATAGAGTGAGATGTTTACTGAAAGCAAGATTGTGTTCTCCACTGACTTCCTAGCAATTTCTACCTCAGCACCATCTCAGATAACTGAGAGACTGCTCCAAAGAAGCAGTGGGAGGAAGGTTAACATATAAAGTTTTGAACAAAGCAGAGTTCAATAACATTAAGCTCTCATTTTACAAAGGATTTTCTACTAGTCATAGGATATTTTACTATGAAGGGATTTAGTGTTTTTCTAGATATGAAGAAATGTAATGACTGAGATCATGAAATGAGCTCCTAAAAATATCCAACTTTCTAAGGACCCATTCCACTAGACTCCCTGGAGCAAAGAGTACCTCATTCCACCCTGAATTCAGGGCTAGTTGAAGGTCAACAGCTGTAACAGCACAAGGTTCAATCACCACAGAGGCAGATGGCAAATGACCTTGCTGTTCAGTCATTGGCAATGCTTTTGGGTAATGCCAATTTGCAGTTGACACCATATTTCCTACTGCCCTTGCTGCTGGCTCCCCCGAGTACCTGGTGCTCCTAGGGCCCCTGTGACCCACACAGCTGCACCACATCCACACCTTTTCCTCACTGGGGCAGATCCAAGTCCTCAAAGGCAGCCTCAGGAGCAAACTCCTATGGATGACTCACATGCAGAGGTATAGATAAAACTACATGTAAAACACAGGGGAATTGTGACTAAGGAAAAGGACTCAAAACCTTCCCAGCAACTGTATAAGCTGCAGATTAAATCTATGTGATCAATTAGGTAGACTCTGTGTCTGGACAATGAGAGTTCCTACAAAAGAAAAGACACTAATTATGACAGATACGGACATTGGAGGCAAGAACACAAAGGAGTATGACCAGATTAGAGTCTAAGCTGCCCTCAAAGCAGGTCAAGAAATCAGCCCATAGTTGGAAGGCATCCTAGGGAGGCGAGATGGACTGTGACTCCCAGTGAGGGAAAGAACACTGAGAGCTGAGATTCAAGAATATAATATTTGTTATTCTTATATTTTGGCTTTTTCTATAGTTTCTTCTAGATCCCTCACTTCTTTTTTTACTCCTTTATTATTGTAGTTGCTGATTTCATTAGTAGTGAGGGCAGAAGGAGAAGGGGATGACAGAGGATGAGATGGTTGGATGGCATCACTGACTCAATGGACATGAGCTTGGGTGGACTCCCAGAGTTGGTAACAGACAGGGACCCTGGAGTGCTGTGGTTCATGGGGTTGCAGAATCAGACATGACTGAGCAACTCTATTTAAGTTTTTGGGAATTTTTAAAGCATATTTTTTATTTATTTATTTATTTTTTATGTTTCTACCTCTATGTTGGTTTTTTTGGGTTTCTGTAATGTCTGCCTTTTTTCCTTTTTTCATTTTGTAATTTTGTAAAAATTTATTATTTTTCCACATTTCTTCTTTCACTACTCATTCCTACCATTCTTTTCCCATTGTAGCTATTCTTTACTATATAATAAATATAAATCTTCTTTGTCTACTTCGATATAACTTTGCATTTCTATTTCATTTCTTCCTTTTCTTTCTTTTACTCACCTGTTTGCTAGTTTGATTTGTTTTGTTTTTGCTTTATTCCCAATTTGGCACCTTGTTTTAGTTTTATTTTCCAGTTTATGCTGTTGTTAGCTTTGATTTAAGCTGGTTCATATCATTTTTGGTTTCTTTGTTCAGCAAGTCAATCTGTAATTTTTTTTGGGGGTACAGTTTCAGTTTTGTTTCTGAATGTATATGTATGTGTGAATATTTAATTATTTAACTATTATTTCCTGATTTTGAAAGCTATTTGTATAAAGTGTGTCTTTTGTTTCTTGTTTTAGTTTGCCTGTTTCAATCCCATTTTGCTCAGTTCAGTTCAGTCGCTCAGTCATGTTCAACTCTTTGCAATCCCATGAATCGCAGCACACTAGGCCTCCCTGTCCATCACCAACACCTGGAGTTCACTCAGATTCATGTCTATCAGGTCAGTGATGCCATCCAGCCATCTCATTCTCAGTCTCCCCTTCTCCTCCTGCCCCCAATCCCTCCCAGCATCAGAGTATTTTCCAATGAGTCAGCTCTTCGCATGAGGTGGCCAAAGTACTGGAGTATCAACTTTAGCATCATTCCTTCCAAAGAAACTCCAGACTGATCTTCAGAATGGACTGGTTGGATTTCCTTGCAGTTCAAGGAACACTCAAGAGTCTTTTACAACACCACAGTTCAAAAGCATAAATTCTTCGGTGCTCAGCTTTCTTCACAGTCCAACTTTCACATTCATACATGACTACTGGAAAAATAATAGCCTCGATTAGATGGACCTTAGTCCGCAAAGTAATGTCTCTGCTTTTGAATATGCTATCTAGGTTGGTCATAACTTTTCTTTCAAAGAGTAAACTTCTTTTAATTTAATGGCTGCAGTCACCATCTGCAGTGATTTTGGAGCCCCCCAAAAATAAAGTCTGACACTGTTTTCACTGTTTCTCCATATATTTCCCATGAAGTGATGGGACCGGATGCCATGATCTTAGTTTTCTAAATGTTGAGCTTTAAACCAACTTTTTCATTCTCCTCTTTCACTTCCATCAAGAAGCTTTTTAGTTCCTCTTCACTTTCTGCTGTAAGCGTGGTGTCATCTACATATCTGTGGTTATTGATATTTCTCCCAGCAATCTTGATTCCAGCTTATGTTTCTTCCAGTCCAGAGTTTCTCATGATGTACTCTGCATAGAAGTTAAATAAGTAGAGTGACAATATACAGCCTTGACATACTCCTTTTCCTATTTGGAACCAGTCTGTTGTTCCATGTCCAGTTCTAACTGTTGCTTCCTGACCTGCATACAGATTTCTCAAGAGGCAAGTTAGGTGGTCCAGTACTCCCACCTCTCTCAGAATTTTCCACAGTTTACTGTAATCTACACTTTCAAGGCTTTGGTATAGTCAATAAAGCAGAAATAGAAGTTTTTCTGGAACTCTCTTGCTTTTTCCATGATCCAGTGAATGTTGGCAATTTTATCTCTGGTTCTTCTGCCTTTTCTAATACCAGTTTGAACATCAGGGAGTTCACCGTTCACATATTGATGAAACCTGACTTTGAGAATTGGAGCATTACTTTACTAGCATGTGAGATGAGTGCAATTGTGCGGTAGTTTGAGCATTCTTTGGCATTGCCTTTCTTTGGGATTGAAATGAACTGACCTTTTCCAGTCCTGTGGCTACTGCTGAGTTTTCCAAATTTGCTTGCATACTGAGTACAGCACTTTCAGAGCATCATCTTTCAGGATGTGAAATAGCACAACTGGAATGCCATCACCTCCAATAATTTTGTTCGTAGTGAGGCTTTCTAAGGCCCACTTGACTTCACATTCCAAGATGTTTGGCTCTGGATGAGTGATCACACCATCGTGATTATCTGGGTCATGAAGATCTTTTTGAATAGTTCTTCTGTGTATTCTTGCCACCTCTTCTTAAGATGCTTCTGCTTTTGTTAGGTCCATACCATTTCTGTCCTTTATCGAGCCCATCTTTGCATGAAATGTTCCCTTGGTATCTCTAATTTTTTTGAAGAGATCTCTAGTTTTTCCCATTCTGTTCTTTTTCTCTGTTTATTTGCATTGACCACTAAAGAAGGCTTTCTTATCTCTTCTTGCTATTCTCTGGAACTCTGTATTCAGATGCTTATATCTTTTCTTTTCTCCTTTGCTTTTTGCGTCTCTTCTTTTCACAGCTATTTGTAAGGCCTCCCCCAGACAGCCATTTTGCTTTTATGCATGTCTTTTCCATGGGGATGGTCTTGATCTCTGTCTCCTGTACAATGTCACGAACCTCAATCCATAGATCATCAGGCACTCTATCAGATCTAAATCCTTAAATCTATTTCTCACTTGCACTGTATAATCATAAGGGATATGATTTAGGTCATAGCTGAACGGTCTAGTAGTTTTCCCTACATTCTTCAATTTGAGTTTGAATTTGGTAATAAGGAGTTCATGATCTGAGCCACAGTCAGCTCCTGGCCTTGTTTTTATTGACTGTATAGAGCTTCGTCATCTTTGGCTGCAAAGAATATAATCAGTCTTATTTTGGTGTTGACCATCTGGTGATGTTCATGTGTAGAGTTTTCTCTTGTGTTGTTGGAAGAAGGTGTTTGCTATGACCAGTGCATTTTCCTGACAAAACTTATTAGTCATTGCCCTGCTTCATTCTGCATTCCAAGGCCAAATTTTCCTGTTATCCCAGGTGTTTCTTTACTTCCTACTTTTGTATTCTAGTCCCCTATAATGCAAGCTGGCATGCTGAGCGCACACATATGCGAGCTGGCGCAGTGAATGCAGGCAGCTGCCAGCCAATGCACTGAGTGTGGCCAAGAGGAGCTACCACATGTCTGAGGTCAGTGGCAGCAGTCTAGAGTGCTAGGCTGTGACAGCACAGGAATGGCCGAGATGAGCTACCCTGTGTCTGAGGTCAGTGGTGGTGGGAGGAGCTACCCCACGTCTGAGGTCAGGGGCAGAAGCTGAGAGGACACACTGCACATCCGAGGCCAGGGCTAGCAGCAAGGAGGAGCAATCTTAGGATAAGTGGCTGAATAGGTGCAGGAGAGCCTAGAGGAGCTATGCTACATTGAAGGTCAGGAACAACAGCAGAAAGGAGATACCCCTCGCCCAAGGTAAGGAACAGCTGCTGTGCTTTGCTGGAGCAGCCATGAAGAGATACCCCACGCCCAAGGTAACAAAAAACCCAAGTAGGATGATAGGTGTTGCAAGAAGGCATCAGAGGGCAGACACACTGAAACGGTACTCACAGAAAACTAGTCAATCTAATCACACTAGAAACACAGCCTTGGCTAGCTCCGTGAAATCAAGCCATGCCTGTGGGACAACCCAGACAGGTGGGTCATGGTGGAGAGGTCTGACAGAATGTGGTCCACTGGAGAAGGGAATGGCAAGCCACTTCAGTACCCTTGTCTTGAGAACCCCATAAACGGTATGAAAAGGCAAACTGATAGGATACCAAAAGAGGAACTCCCCAGGTCAGTAGGTGCCTAATATGCTATTGGAGATCAGTGGAGAAATAACTCCAGAAAGAATTAAGGGATGGAGCCAAACCAAAAACAATACCCAGCTGTGGATGTGACTGGTGATAGAAGCAATGTCTGATGCTGTAAATAGCAATATTGCATAGGAACCTGGAATGTCAGGTCCATGAATCAAGGCAAATTGGAAGTGGTCAAACAAGAGATGGCAAGAGTGAACGTCGACATTCTAGGAATCAGTGAACTAAAATGGACTGGAATGAGTGAATTTAACTCAGATGGCCATTATATCTACTACTATGGGCAGAAATCCCTCAGAAGAAATGGAGTAGCCATCATGATCAACAAAAGAGTCCAAAATTCAGTACTTGGATGCAATCTAAAAAATGACAGAATGGTCTCTGTTCATCTCCAAGGCAAACCATTCAATATCACAGTTATCCAAGTCTATGCCCCAGCCAGGAATGCTGAAGAAGCTGAACAGTTTTATGAAGACCTACAAGACCTTTCAGAACTAACACCCAAAAAAGATATCCGTTTCATTATAGGGGACTTGAATGCAAAAGTAGGAAGTCAAGAAACACCTGGAGTAACAGGCAAATTTGGCCTTGGAATGCAGAATGAAGCAGGGCAAAGACTAAAATAGTTTTGCCAAGAAAATGCACTGGTCATAGCAAACACTCTCTTCCAACAACACAAGAGAAGACTCTACACATGGACATCACCAGATGGTCAACACCGAAATCAGATTGATTATATTTTTTGTAGGCAAAGATGAAGAAGCTGTATACAGTCAACAAAAACAAGACCAGGAACTGACTGTGGCTCAGATCATGAGCTGCTTATTACCAAATTCAGACTCAAATTGAAGAAAGAAGGAAAGCAGCTAGACCATTCAGCTATAACCTAAATCAAGTCACTTTTGATTATACAATGGAAGTGCGAAATAGATTTAAGGGTCTAGATCTGATAGATAGAGTGCCTGATGGTCTATGGACTGAGGTTCGTGACATTGTACAGGAGACAGAGATCAAGACCATCTGCATGGAAAAGAAATGCAAATAAATAAATAAATAAATAAATAAAAGCAAAATGACTGTCTGAGGAGGCCTACAAATAGCTGTGAAAAGAAGAGAGGTGAAAAGCAAAGGAGAAAAGGAAAGATATAAGCATGTGAATGCAGAGTTCCAACAAATAGCAAGAAGAGATAAAGTCTTCTTCAGTGATCAATGCAAAGAAATAGAGGAAAACAACAGAATGGGAATTACTAGAGATCTCTTCACGAAAATTAGAGATACCAAGGGAACATTTAATGCAATGATGGGCTTGATAAAGGATAGAAATGGTCTGGATGTAACAGAAGCAGAAGATATTAATAAGAGGTAGCAAGAATACACAGAAGAACTGTATAATAAAGAGTCTCACAACCCAGATAATCATGATGATGTGATCACTAATCTAGAGCCAGACATCTTGGAATGTGAAGTCAAGTGGGCCTTAGAAAGCATCACTATGAAAAAAAAAAAAAGAAAGAAAGAAAGAAAGAAAGCATCACTACGAACAAAACTAGTGGAGTAATGACATTCCAGTTGAGCTATTTCACACCCCTGAAAGATGATGCTTTGAAAGTGCTGCACTCAGTATGCCAGCAAATTTGGAAAACTCAGCAGTAGCCACAGGACCGGAAAAAGTCAGTTTTTATTCCAATCCCAAAGAAAGGCAATGCCAAAGAACACTCAAACTACCACACAATTGCATTCATCTCACATGCTAGTAAGTAATTATCCAAATTCTCCAAGCCAGGTTTCATCAATATGTGAATGGTGAACTCCCTGATGTTCAAGCGGGTTTTAGAAAAGGCAGAGGAACCAGAGATCAAATTGCCAATATCAAGTGAATAATGGAAAAAGCAAGAGAGTTCCAGGAAAACATCTATTTCTGCTTTATTGACCAAAGTCTTTGTCTGTGTGGATCACAGAAAACTGTGGAAAATTCTGAGAGAGATGGGAGTACTGGACCACCTAACCTGACTCTTGAGAAATCTGTATGCAGGTCAGGAAGCAACAGTTAGAACTGGACATGGAACAACAGACTGGTTCCAAATAGGAAAAGGAGTATGTCAAGGCTGTATATTGTCACCCTACTTATTTAACTTCTATGCAGAGTACATCAGGAGAAGCCCTGGAATCAGATTGCCAGGAGAAATATCAATAACCTCCAATACGTAGATGACACCACCCTTATGGCAGAAAGTGAAGAGGAACTAAAAAGACTCTTGATGAAAGTGAAAGAAGAGAGTGAAAAAGTTGGCTTAAAGCTCAGCATTCTGGAAACAAAGATCATAGCATCTGGTCCCATCACTTTTTGGTAAATAGATGGGGAAACAGTGGAAACAGGGTCAGACTTTATTTTTCTGGGCTCCAAAATCACTGCAGATGGTGACTGTAGCCATGAAATTTAAAGACACTTAGTCCATGGGCGAAAAGTTTTGACCAACCTAGACAGTATATTCAAAAGTAAAGACATTACTTTGCCGACTAAGGTCCATCTAATCAAGGCTATAATTTTTCCAGTACTCATTTATGAATGTTAGAGTTGGACTGTGAAGAAGGCTGAGTGCTGAAGAATTGATGAGTTTGACCTGTGGTGTTGCAGAAGACTCTTGAGAGTCCCTTGGTTTACAAGGAAATCCAACCAGTCCATTCTGAAGGAGATCAGCCCTGGGATATCTTTGAAAGGAATGATGCTGAAGCTGAAACTCCAGTACTTTGGCCACCTCATGCAAAGTGTTGACTCATTGGAAAAGACTCTGATGCTGGGAGGGATTGGGGGCAGGAGGACAAGGGGACAACCGAAGATGAGATGGCTGGATGGCATCATGGACTCGATGGACCTGAGTCTGAGTGAACTCTGGGAGATGGTCATGGACAAGGAGGCCTGCTGTGCTGCAATTCATAGGGTAACAAAGAGTCAGACACAACTGAGTGACTGAACTGACAATGAAAATGACATCTTTTTAGGTGTTATTTCTAAAAAGTCTTACAGTTCTTCTTAGAACTGTTAAACCTCAGCTTCTTCAGCATTACTGTTTGGGGCTTAGGCTTGGATTACCGTGACATTGAATAGTTTGCCTTGGACACATACAGAGATCATTCTGTTGTTTTTGAGATTGCATCCCAGTACTGTGTTTTGGACTCTTGTTGACCATGATGGCTACTCCATTTCTTCTGAGGGATTCCTCCTGCCTGCAGTAGTAGATATAATGGTCATCTGAGTTAATAAATTCACCCATTTCAGTCCATTTTAGTTCGCTGATTCCTAGAATGTTGATGTTCACTCTTGAATTCACTCTGAAAGAATGTGGTCCACCAGATAAGGAAATGGTAAACCACTTCAGTATTCTTGCATTGAGAACCCCATGAATAGTATGAAAAAGCAAAATAATAGGATACTGAAAGAGGAACTCTCCAGGTCAGTATGTGCCCAATATGCTACTGGAGATCAGTGGAGAAATAACTCCAGAATGAAGGGATAGAGCCAAAACAAAAACAATACCCATCTGTGGATGTCACTGTTGATAGAAGCAAGGTCCGATGCTATAAAGAGCAATACTGCATAGGAATCTGGAATGTCAGGTCCATGAATCAATGTAAATTGGAAGTGGTCAATCCCATTTAATGCCATAAAAATGGCACACTTGTACAATCTCCATTCCTAGGCCAGAGATCAGTCACTGAGCCTTTGGAGTGTGAGCACTAGAATCTAAAGGGTCCTTTGTAATTGGGGCCCTAGACTACCAGAGAACTCCTAACCATAAGGAGTTTTAATTAATGAGAACTCCCACAAAGACAGCCACATGTATGCAAGATCCAGCATCATCCAACTTCCAGCAGCATTCTGTGAAGGGCACTTTATCCAAGCAACAAACAAGACAAAAAACAAACCCAGTCATCAGCAGACCAGATTACCACCTCAGAGAGACATGCCCATCAGGGAAGGAAAAAAAAAAAAAAAAAAGAAACCTATCCCTTGGAACACAAGCACAAGTCACATGCTACATAAAGTTTAAACAAATTACTGACTAGACCAACCTTACTCACCTGGGGCCGAAGCCAAAAGCAAGATAGAATTCAATGCAGAAGCCTGTGAAAATGAGACCTAAAACAAAATACATTTTAAAAAATGAAAAAGCAGAGAATTCTGCACAAATGAAGGAATAACCTAGACACACACAAGCCCAAATAAAATGTAATACATGTTCACTTATCTCAGATTTTCAGGGGAATTGCAAACATTCAAAATCTTATTCTATCTTAAGAAATATTTTCTTTAAACTCATATTCATATAACCCCATAGAAGCATTATGTATAAAAAATGTAGAAAATTAATAATAATTAAACTAAAATACCCTCTTTACAAATGGAAAAACTAGAACAGAATGTGATATATTTATTTTCCTAAAGTCACAGAGGGAATGGGAATAGAGTTAGTATATTGTGCACTATTCTAGTTTATACAATTAGAATGCTAATTAACAAAATAAAGTACAGGTTGGCCACTTGATATAAAGAGCTGATCCACTAGAAAAGACCCTAATGCTGGAAAAGCTTGTGGACAGGAGAAGGGGCCAACAGAGGACGAGATGTTTGGAGGGCATCATCAACATAATGGGCATGAATTTGAGCAAACTCTAGGAGATACTGAAGGACAAGGAAGCCTGATGTGTTTCAGCCTATGGAGTCCCAAAGAGTCAGACATAATTTAGTGACTAAGCAGCAGCAGGGTTGATGAATCATTAGATACTTTAAAGAAAAAAAACAAACTGCTTTCATCATTACAGTTATTTCCTCTCTGTAATCAAGATGTTGTCCAGAAGCCGTTCTAAAAGATCAGTGCATTTTTAAAATTTCTTTTAATTCCCAAAATCATTTGTTAAGGAAATACTTTCCCATAGGACCTTCCAAACTTAAAAATGATACAGTTATTTTGCTATTCAGTGCTTTTTGGCAATGGAAGAGGAAAAATTTCCCCTTTAAGCCTGTATAACATTAGTCTCTTAGACACTTCTTCCTATGAAACCCAAAGGAAGAAAGAAAGAAAGAAAGAGAGAAAAAAAGTCTTAGTCAAAATATGTGTTGGCTGAAAGTCCTTGGGGATTTTACTTGATTTTAATCCCTTCTAATGCTAGAAATTTAAGGAAAAATTCTCAGGTCCAGAAATACTTTGTGGATATATAGGATCTTGCTTTGACATTTTAAGAACTCAGAGAGAAAAGGTAACTGTAGAATACAATCATAAAATAAAAGAATAGATATATCCTGAATGCTTTAAGAAATCAAATATGGTTGTTTTATGACACACAAAGGATCTTTTATTCAAATTCTCACTGTCTAGAAAAAAAATTTAGGTATCTATATCTTGGCAAAAGGAACACAATAAATTGTAAAATTTAGAAAAGTTGAACATATTTTTATGCCTTCCATAAATATTAAATATCACATCGAGAAACAAAAAAACTACCTTAAAATGAATAAAATTTGAATTTATATTTTACCATATATTTAATGTGAATTCTTTGCTTTCATTTTCTTATAAATTAATAAAGTAAATCCAAAATACTTAGGCTTTTTCAACTTATAAATTATCAGTACATTAAAATACTACTATTTAGTGGCTATGTTTAGCTCTTTCTCCAAACTCTCAGGTTCATGTATTTGTATTGAAAATATATTTTATTATTTGGAAATATTGCATGTTAATGGGTTGAAGAAACCCAACGTAGAAGTTTTTAATCATTTAGTACAGGAAAGTTTGAAAAATGTTGATATAACAAATGACATCAGATGTTAAATATTTTCTATCATGTAAATAAGTAGAGTGACAATATACAGCCTTGATGTACTCCTTTTTGCTATTTGGAACCAATCTGTTGTTCTATGTCCAGTTCTAACTGTTGCTTCCTGACCTGCACTTATTTAATTTATATGCAGAGTACGTCATGAGAAACACTGGGATGAAGAAGCACAGGCTGGAATCAAGATTGCCAGGAGTAATATCAATAACCTCAGATATGTAGATGACATCACCCTTATGCCTGAAAGTGAAGAGGAACTGAAAAGCCTCTTGATGAAAGTGAAAGAGGAGAGTGAAAAAGTTGGCTTAAAGCTCAACTTTCAGAAAACAAAGATCATGGCATCTGATCCCATCACTTCATGGGAAATAGATGGGGAAACAGTGGAAACAGTGGCAGACTTTATCTTTTGGGGCTCCAAAATCACTGCAGATGGTGACTGCAGCCATGAAATTAAAAGACACTTAGTCCTTAGAAGAAAAGTTATGATAGCATATTGAAAAGCAGAGACATTACCTTGCCAACAGAGGTCTGTCTAGTCAAGGCTATGGTTTTTCCAGTGGTCATGTATGGATATGAGAGTTGGACTGAGAGTTGGACTGTGAAGAAAGCTGAGTGCCAAAGAATTGATGCTTTTGAACTGCGGTGTTGGAGAAGACTCTTGAGAGTCCCTTGGACTGCAAGGAGATCCAACCAATCCATTCTGAAGGAGATCAGCCCTCGAATTTCTTTGGAAGGAATGATGCTAAAGCTGAAACTCCAGTATTTAGCCACCTCATGCGTAGAGTTGACTCGTTGGAAAAGACTCTGATGCTGGGAGGGACTGGGGACTGAGGAGAAGGGGATGACAGATGATGAGATAGCAGATGCCATCATGGACTCGATGAACGTGAGTTTGAGTGAACTTCAGGAGTTGATGGACAGGGAGGCCTAGCGTGCTGCAATTCATGGGATCACAAAGAGTTGGACACGACTGAGCAACTGAACTGAACTGATGATGTAAATAAAGAGCAATGTTAACTGGCAATATGGGAAAACGTCATTTTGATACATTTATATTATTTACATGAGGAATTTATTTCTTGAAAGACATTGCTATTCACTGAATACTTTTATCTCCCCAAAATTTGTATGTTGAAACCTAAGCCCCTATGTGATGGCATTTGAAGGTGGGCATTTGAGAGTGATTAGGTCATGAGAGTTGTTTATTTCAGTTCAGTTCAATTGCTCTGTCATGTCCGACTCTTTGCGACTCCATCAACTGAAGCACGCTAGGCCTCCCTGTCCATTATCAACTCCCAGAGTTTACCCAAAGTAATGTCCATTGAGTCAGTGATGTCATCCAACCATCTCATCTTCTGACGTCCCTTTCTCCTCCTGTCTTCACTCTTTCCCAGCATCAGGGTCTTTTCAAATGAGTTAGCTCTTTGTATTAGGTGGAGCCCTCATGAATGGAACCAGTATCTTTATTTTTTTTTTATTTTATTTTTATTTTATTCTACTTTACAATACTGTATTGGTTTTGCCATACATTGACATGAATCAGTCACAGGTGCACACGAGCTCCCAATCCTGAAACTCCCTCCTACCTCTCACCCCATATCATCTCTCTGCACCAGCCCCAAGCATTCTGTATCCTGTATGGAACATAGACTGGTGCTTCGTTTCTTACATGATAGTATACATGTTTCAATGCCATTACCTTAGAAGGCTTTCTAACCCTTCTCTCACTTGAAGACAGGGTGAAAGTTGTCAGTCTGCAGCCCAGAAAATGGTTACCACCAGAGCCCCACCATACTGGCACTTTGATCTTGAACTTCCAGTCTCCATAAATGTGAGAAATAAATTTCTGTTGTTTTTAAACATCTCAGCCTATATTAGTTCACCATAGCAGCCTGTACAGACTAAAACAGATATGCAATAGCATTTTCATAAGATATTATGCAAATTTTTGAATAATGTAGGAGGATCAATCTGATTAAGTAGCTAATGAGTACAATTTTCCCCAATCCCAAACCTAATACAAAATTTCACCACTTTTACTTCTGAATTCATCTTTCAAAATCAAATTTTTACTGGAAACCTCTAACATTGATTACTTTGTTTCTGTGAGTATTGTGAGAGAAAATACAGGTAATAAATAAAAAGAAGAATGTTTCCTTATGCAATAGAAAGAAGGACTCTATTCCATTTTGTCTATCAGCATGACTTACTTCCACCTTTTTCTTTTCAGCTAATTGAGCTAAATTTACTCATAATATTTTGTTAGAGGCCAGTTTCTTGGTTTCCCGATATGAGAAACACTTTTTTCAGTCCACCAAAATAGAAAATAATTCTAAACTGTGTAATGAAATTACAGAGTCACCTATCTTTCATGACAGTAAGAACTAAATTATTGCACTCTCTTAAATTTTAAAGCAAGGATGTTTGATACACTGAAGAATAATTTCTTAGGCATTGCTTCTCATTTGTTTTAGTGTTGATTTGAGGCAAATGATTGCACAGAAGCAAGAAACTGGAAAATCATACATTTTACCCTACAAGAAAGCGTGTGATGGAGAAACAGAATACAGTAATCTACAAAAATTTAGAAAGAAAAGTGTTGCTATAAGGCCTCTTTAAAAAAAAAAAAGTAATGAGAAATAAACTTGTTCTTCAAGGAATAAAGAATAATACTAATCCTACTAAATTATGGGCGTGCTTGAGCATAAAGACCTTGAGTTAAGTTGATTTTTTTTTTTGGGGGTGGGGAGTGAGGCAAAATCATTTTAGGCCTGATAAATTATTAAACCTAACCTATAGAAATGGTGATACAGAGTTCACTGTCTTTATTTTATAAGACTCTTCAATCATTCTATGCTTGAACCTTGCCTACTATATGACACAATGTTAAAATAACAGGTGGACATATAGCACTTACTGGGCACCATCTAAGAGATCAACAGTGGTAGGTTTAATAATAGTAAAGTAACACAGAAAGGTTCAGTTTCCTTCAAACAAAGACAGATCTATTGGTCTCTATTAGAAGTCTGAGATACTTAATTTGTTTTGGTAGTTGTTGATAGTTTGCTAATTGACCAGTTGTATGCTTTCTATTATTACTTCTAGTGATTAAAAACTCACTGCTACAAAACAACATCCTTGGTATGGAAAAACAGTGTAAGTCTATTTGACACAGCATAGTTAAATGAACCATGGTAAACAGTGATAAAATTTTGATTGTTGGTTGGCTAATTTGCTTGTTTTTAACCCTCAAAAAAAAAAAAAAATATATATATATATAGGCTTTTAAACTGTAAAACTCGGGGAAATATTCATCATTTGTCCAATGAATTTACATATTTCTTATTATTAGACTTATGTAGTTAATATAGCTTGTTTTCTTTGTTTTGTTCTCATTTTCCAAAATGCAAGTTTATAATCTCAACTATTCCTGTAGATCAGTGTTTATCTAAGCTTTTTAATTTTATTCTGTGTTTTGCATTTTTTTTTCCTGTGCATGACAGGGAATATTAATATGTGCCTGACATAAAATATGGGTTTTATAGAGGAGTTGGGAAAAAAAAAGTCAAGCTGTCTTTTTCAGTGCAATATTCCCACAGCTTATGAATATAAACATAAATAGTGTATAGAGAAGAAATGATGTATATTTCCAGAAATTTTTTGTCCATTGACACAATTTTTCCTCCTTGAAACCTGTCTAGGACACAGGAAATAGATTTCTTGTGACTAGACTTGGAAAATTCTATTGTACTGTTCATTCAATAGAATTTCTTAAATAAAATATGTATGACTTCTCCTTGCTATCCATTAACATTAACTATATATTCCTGGGTAAATGATCCAAATTTTTGAAGCATAGATATATAGAGAGAAGATAGGACAGTAAAACTGCAAAATTAAAATAATTTATTCATTAAATCCTTAACACAGGACCTGACAGAGAGCAACACAGAAATTAATAAGTATTAAAATTTTATTTTCCAAATATAAAATATAAGAATGGTTGAGTGAATGCATAAATGAACAAATAGGTGGAAGTTGAATCTTCATTTCCTGTGATGGAGGACAATGGATCCACACTGCGAATTGTTGTAAGATAGAGTCACGGTTGTGTTTTGTTTGCACAGACCCAAACCTACTGTTTGGCTTATACTAAGGACTTTAAGTGTTTGCTAAAATGAAATAAAAATTTTAAAAAGGAAAATAAACTGAGAGCTCTCAATAAGTTTGATTCTGTTTCATTGTAGCATTCTGAGAAGTTGCATTTTCTTTTGCTCTATCTGGAATCACAATGGACTGTATGAAACAGAAATGAAATATTCCAGCATAAAAAATTATCTAAGTTTCCAGGTCCAAAGTCAGTATAAAGTTCTGTCCCTGCTCAAAATCTAGTATTGAGGCTTTTATAACATAAATTATATCTTTACAGAGAAACGAGTGTATTGATAAATGTTCTTACTTCTGTTATTGAGTTTTTAGCTTTACGGAAATAACTTTTCCTTATAAGGTATCAGACATTTTACCTATATCTCAAGAAAGAAATAGAAAATTAGGAGAAAACTTTATCTTACTTTCAATAATATAGAAGTATTTATACTGAAAAATAGACAGGATTTCATTTTACGAATATATATTAGAAATTCCAAACATAACTTCTAATGGGGAAATATTCATAGCAAAGATTGGGAAATTAGATGAAAAATATTGCCCACTGACAGTTTGAAAAGCAGTAAATATACAATATACAGTTATTTCTCTATTTGATACACTTTTTTATGTATTACCACACTTCAACTTCAGAGAAGGCAATGGCACCCCACTCCAGTACTCTTGCCTGGAAAATCCCATAGATGGAGGAGCCTAGTGGGCTGCAGTCCATGGGGTCGTTAATAGTCAGACACAAGTGAACGACTTCACTTTCACTTTTCACTTACATGCATTGGAGAAGGAAATATCAACCCACTCCAGTGTTCTTGCCTGGAGAATCCCAGGGATGGGTGAGCCTGGTGGGCTGCTGTCTATGGGGTCGCACAAAGTCGGACATGACTGAAGCGACTTAGCAGCAACAGCATCAGTATAGCATAAACATCCTTTCATTGGTCCCCTGTTGCTTAATTTGTGTTGGAATTATTGATATGCATTACTACTGTGCAATTACAGTATAATCAAGTTTGCCTTTTACTAAAAATAACATGTCTTTTCCGTTTCAATAATTCCTATGGAGATAGAACATAAATCACAATTTTTTACCCTTGTTCCATACCATATTTGACTCACCTGATTTACACTGCAGAATATATACTTCTCCTAACTGAAAAGCTGAAATGCATGCCATACATTGCACACAAGGCATCTGGGCAAGTACGGTGAGTGTCATTGACATTTCTCAAACCCCACTGAATCCAATCATATGTATTGATCAAGTATAAATGGGTGTCCTCCCTGTGGCCAAACTTTCAGCAGATTTTTTATTGCTCCAATGTCCACATGACAAAATAGAATTTGATTAGGTACAGGTAGCTGCCAGAGTTCTCTAATCTGTGAGTGGCAATATTGCTAATGATACTTTAAGTGACCTGTAATGATCATTTAGCTGTTTTTCTTCAGCATTGTGACATGGTCACCTTTCCCATTAAGTCTGACGATCACCTACACAAAGGAACATATTAGTCGGAAGGACCAGAACACATTAAACAAGTTTCACTTTATTATACAATGAACCACTGCTGCTGTTGCTAAGTCACATCAGTCATGTCCGACTCTGTGCAACCCCATTGATGGCAGCCCACCAGGCTCCCATCCCTGGGATTCTCCATGCTAGAACACTGGAGTGGGCTGCCATTTCATTCCCCAATGCATGAAAGTGAAAAGTGAAACTGAAGTCGCTCAGTCTTGTCCCAAGACCCTATGGATTGTAGCCCACCAGGCTCCTCCATCCACGGGATTTCCCAAGCAAGAGTACTGGAGTGGGTTGCCATTGCTTTCTCTGATAAATGAACTAGAGAACTTTAATGGTTCTGTGAGAAAGTTAATATTTTGAAAGCTTATTTTAACCTTAGAATATGTGCTGATAAGAAGAAAAGGAAAAGGGAAAACTAAAAATAAAAACTAGATTTTTCACAAAGATTTCTTTAAAATAAATAATACCTAGCCTTCTTCAGTGATCAATGCAAAGAAATAGAGGAAAATAACAGAATGGGAAAGACTAGAGATCTCTTCAAGAAAATCAGAGATACCAAGGGAACATTTCATGCAAAGACGGGCTCGATAAAGGACAAAAACGGTAAGAACCTAAAAGAAGCAGAAGATATTAAGAAGAGATGGCAAGAATACATGGAAGAACTGTACAAAAAGATTTTCATGACCCAGATAATCATGATGATGTGATCACTAATCTGGAGCCAGACATCTTGGGATGTGAAATCAAGTGGGTTTTAGAAAGCATCTCTATGAACAAAGCTAATGGAGGAGATGGAATTCCAGTGGAGCTGTTTCAAATCCTGAAAGATGATGCTGTGAAAGTGCTGCAGTCAATATGCCAGCAAATTGGGAAAACTCAGCAGTGGCCACAGGATTGGAAAAGCTCAGTTTTCATTCCAATCCCAAAGAAAGGCAATGCCAAAGAATGCTCAAACTACCGCACAATTGCACTCATCTCACATGCTAGTAAAGTAATGCTCAAAATTCTGCAAGCCAGGCTTCAGCAATATGTAAACCATGAACTCCCTGATGTTCAAGCTGGTTTTAGAAAAGGCAGAAGAACAAGACATCAAATTGCCAACATCCTCTGGATCATGGAAAAAGCAAGAGAGTTCCAGAAAAACATCTATTTCTGCTTTATTGACTATGTCAAAGCCTTTGACTGTGTGGATCAAAATACACTGTGGAAAATTCTGAAAGACATGGGAATACCAGACCACCTAACCTGCCTCTTGAGAAATCTGTATGCAGGTCAGGAAGCAACAGTTAGAACTGGACATGGAACAACAGACTGGTTCCACATGGGAAAAGGAGCACGTCAAAGCTGTATATTGCCACCCTGCTTATTTAACTTATATGCAGAGTACATCATGAGAAACACTGGGCTTGAAGAAACACAAGCTGGAATCAAGATTGCCAGGAGAAATATCAATAACCTCAGATATGCAAATAACACCACCCTAAAGGCAGAAAGTGAAGAGGAACTGAAAAGCCTCTTGATGAAAGTGAAAGAGGAGAGTGAAAAAGTTGGTTTAAAGTTCAACATTCAGAAAACGAAGATTATGGCATCTGGCCCCATCACTTCATGGGAAATAGACGGGGAAACAGTGAAAACAGTGTCAGACTTTATTTTGGGGGGCTCCAAAATCACTGCGGACGGTGCCTGCAGCCATGGAATTAGAAGACGCTTACTCCTTGGAATAAAAGTTATGACCAACCTAGATAGTCTATTCAAAAGCAGAGACATTACTTTGCGACTAAGGTCTATCTAGTCAAGGCTATGGTTTTTCCAGTGATTATGTATGGATGTGAGAGTTGGACTGTGAAGAAGGCTGAGCGCCAAAGAATTGATGTTTCTGAAATGTAATGTTCGAGAAGACTCTTGAGAGTCCCTTGGACTGCAAGGAGATCCTACCAGTCCATTCTGAAGGAGATCAACCCTGGGATTTCTTTGGAAGTAATGATGCTCAAGCTGAAGCTCCAGTACTTTGGTCACCTCATGAGAAGAGTTGACTCATTGGAAAATACTCTGATGCTGGGAGGGATTGGGGGCAGGAGGAGAAGGGGACGACCGAGGATGAGATGACTGGATGGTATCATGGATTCAATGAACATGAGTCTGAGTGAACTCTGAGAGATGGTGATGAACAGGGAGGCCTGGCGTGCTGTGATTCATAGGGTCGCAAAGAGTCGGACACGACTGAGCAACTGAACTGAACTGATGAGTATGTCATTGCATGTTCCCAGCTATCCTATGTTCTCAGTAGAAAAAACGTTCAGGATATTTCTTTTTTAAAAAGGTAATAAGATATCTCTGCTTGCTGGTTTCCCCATGAAAACCAGAGCATTCATGTAACGCTTTTGTTTTCCTGTGCTTCCCATTTGTTTAAGTGGGAAGTACACCTTTTCACCTTTATCTTTTATCCAAAAAGTGAAAAATAAAAATCACCTTTACATTGCACATATTGCTACTCTAGTTTGAAAGCATTCCAGAGAATTCCAGTATGTAGAAAGATTTTTGAAAGAAATCTTTTCATGGAAGCTATAATTACTTCTGATCTCCCTGGCCCTCTTTTATCTTCTACTCCTCCTTTCTCTTACCGCTTGCCATCCTCCTTTTCTTCCTCCACATCTGCCAGCTTCTCCTCCTATTTCTCTAATTGTAATTTTACATTTGTTTATAGTTATTTATATTTATTTACACTGCACTCTCCGTTTCCTATCCTAACCCTATATTACTACTTATTTCTACATATAAGAAAAATCACTTCATTTTTATTTTTAACACAAAAAAGTCAGACTCTTTCTGCACAGCCCTTTTTAATTTGTATATTGTGAACAGTTTCCATTTAGTATGGAAATGGTTATATATCATTTACTTATTCTAGTAAATGTGGAATATGTACTAAAATTTTTATATATATTAACTCATATATATGTCACAATAACCTTATGAGGTATATTTGTTATTCCCATTTTACAAATGAGAAAACAGAAACATAGAGAGCCTAAATGGCACATCATCACTATCTGAGATTCTATACCAGGTAATCTGGTTCCAGAAAATTTGCTCTTTAATACACTTTCATCCTTTTAATAGCTGTTAGCCACTATACAATATAAGTACACCATAATGAATTTAAGACTTTCCTAGTTAATGAGCCAGAGAAGGAAATGGCAGCCCATTCCAGTATTCTTGACTGGAGAATCCCATTGACAGAGGAGCCTGGTGGGCTGCCATCTATGGGGTCTCACAGAGTCAGACACAACTGAAGCGACTTAGTAGCAGCAGCAGTTAATAAGCATTTAAGAGGTCTCTAGTTTTTCATGGCTGTAAATAACACTGCATAAAGCATTTATGTACATATATTATTGCATCCCTTGTTATTTTTGTAAGTTAGTTTTCTAGAAAATACCTTGTTTAAAGAATTTTAAAATTTTTATAGGTACTTAAAATTTTCCTTCACTTTAAGGAAAAAAATTCCAAACACATGACTCTATTTTCTCATTGTTAGGTTGCTTCATGATCTTTCTGAAAACTTACTTGTTCCTCAGTATTAATGGGTTTGGCTAGCTTTATGTGATTAGCAAATTTCATAAACATGACATCTAAATTTCTACTAATACACTGGCAAATACTTTGGATTAAAAATTAGATTGGTGATTTTGCTCTGGGGCTTGACTATAAACATTTTCTCTACTCCAGCTCACTTTTTCCTTCAATAACAGTTATTAATTGGACAATACTGAATAAAATTTATTACTATCTCATTGTATAACAGTTACCAAGCATAATATAAACACTGGTAATGAAATACATAAACATGCTTATTAATATCTCCATTTTATACAGTGTAAAACTAAATCTCTGAAAGATTATATGCCCAAGCCAGAAATCAATATTTTCAAGAGTTGACATACAATTTCGTGTTTGTTTGGTTTGAAAGCCTTCATTCATCATCTTTACCATACCTCCTTTCTTAGATTTTTATGGCAATAAGAAACAGATTTATTGAGATGATTTCAAAAACAGGAGTTAGTGTGAAAAATATACATAAACACAAAGAAGTGGCTGTAAAGAGGACTTCCTTTGTGGACAAAAAAGTGGTAAAGAAGTGCACATGTTGGGCTCAAGGGAAAAAGAGGCCATGGTTCAGAGACCTGTGCTTATTCTGAAAGGTTCTACATCTGTGTTTCTAATGCTATCAATATATAGGGTTTATTGATTTTTTTCTTTTAGGGGAGTGCTTATTGATTGTCTGTTACTTTTGTAGAGTTAATCTATAACAAAGCAGAATTTTAGCTTTTTCATCCTCATAGTTTCTTCTTTTCCGTACATATGCAACACTGTAATCATCTTGGTTATGATTCAACTTATTTTCCGTTATCAAGGGCATATTTTGACAACAATGCTAAGTGCTATGGATAGAAAATAAAACATGCTTCATGGACATGGATACTTTGCTTGTCTGGCAGTAATGGACTTCATGCAGTTCCTCAAATTTCCCATGGCTTTTCTCACTTATTTTTGTTCATATATGTTATTTTTATCTTGTGTGTGTGTGTGACTCAGTCATGTCCAACTCTTTACAACCCCATGAACTGTAGCCTGCCAGGCTTCTTTGACATGGAATTCCTTTCTCCTTATGACCAGCCTAGATAGTATATTCGAAAGCAGAGACATTACTTTGCCGAATAAGGTCCGTCTAGACAAGACTATGGTTTTTCCTGTGGTCATATATGCATGTGAGAGTTGGACTGTGAAGGAGGCTGAGCCCCATAGAATTGATGCTTTTGAACTGTGGTGTTGGCTAAGACTCTTGAGAGTCCCTTGGACTGCAAGGAGATCCAACCAGTCCATTGTGAAGGAGATCAACCCAGGGATTTCTTTGGAAGGAATGATGCTAAAGCTGAAACTCCAGTACTTTGGCCACCTCATGCGAAGAGTTGACTCATTAGAAAAAAGACTCTGATGCTAGGAGGGATTGGGGGCAGGAGAAGGGGACGACTGAGGATGAGATGGCTGGATGGCATCAGGGATTCGATGGACATGAGTCTGAGTGAACTCCAGGAGTTGGTGATGGATAGGGAGGCCTGGCGTGCTGCGATTCATGGTGTCGCAAAGAGTCGAACACGACTGAGTGACTGAACTGAACTGAACTACTCATTACTCAATGTGTAATTATTGATTTTATTGATAGTATTAATTAGTACAATCATCATCACATATTTTTTTGTTATCAGTAAGTCTTCCATGTTTGTTCTGGAGGCCATTTTATGACAGGATCCTTATCTCTCCCTCTTTGTAGTTCTTTTTTTTTTCTTAATATTTTTTAAATTTTATTTTATTTAACTTTACAATACTGTATTGGTTTTGCCATACATTGACATGAATCCACCACGATTGTATACGAGCTCCAGATCATGAACCTTCCTTCCACCTCGCACCCCATATCATCTCTCTGGATCATCCCCGTGCAGCAGCCCCAAGCATCTTGTATCCTGTATCGAACATAGACTGGCGTTTCATTTCTTACATGATAGTATACATGTTTCAATGCCATTATCCCAAATCATCCCACCCTCTGCCTCTCCCTTAGAGTTCAAAAGTCCGTTCTATACATCTGTGTCTCTTTTGCTGTCTTGCATACAGGGTCATCATTACCATCTGTCTAAATTCCATATATGTGTGTCAGTATACTATACTGGTGTTTTTCTTTTGGCTTACTTCACTCTGTATAATCGGCTCCAGTTTCATCCATCTCATTAGAACTGAATCAAATGTATTCTTTTTAATGTCTTTGTAATACTCCATTGTGTATATGTACCACAGCTTTCTTATCCATTCATCTGCTGATGGACATCTAGGTTGTTTCCATGTCATGGCTATTATAAACAATGCTGCAATGAACATTGGGGTACATGTGTCTCTTTCAATTCTGGTTTCCTCGGTGTATATGCCCAGCAGGGGGATTGCTGGGTCATAAGGCAGTTCTATTTGCAATTTTTTAAGGAATCTCCACACTGTTTTCCATAATGGCTGTACTAGTTTGCATTCCCACCAGCAGTGTAAGAGGGTTCCCTTTTCTCCACATCCTCTCCAGCATTTATTGCTTGTAGACTTTTGGATCACAGCCATTCTGACTGGTGTGAAATGGTGCCTCATTGTGGTTTTGATTTGCATTTCTCTGATAATGAGTGATGTTGAGCATCTTTTCATGTGTTTGTTACCCATCCGTATGTCTTCTTTGGAGAAATGCCTATTTAGTTCTTTGGCCCATTTTTTGATTGGTTTGTTTATTTTTTTCTGGAGTTGAGCTGCATAAGTTGCTTGTATATCTTTGAGATTAGCTGTTTGTCAGTTGTTCCATTTGCTATTGTTTTCTCCCATTCAGAAGGCTGTCTTTTTCACCTTGCTTATAGTTTCCTTTGTTGTGCAGAGGCTTTTGATTTTAATTAGATCCCATTTGTTTATTTTTGCTTTTATTTCCAGTATACTGGGAGGTGGATCATAGAGGATTCTGCTGTGATTTACGTCACAGAGTGTTTTGCCTATGTTTTCCTCTAGGAGTTTTATAGTTTCTCATCTTACATTTAGATCTGTAATCCATTTTGAGTTTATTTTTGTGTGTGGTGTTAAAAGAGGTCTAGTTTCATTCTTTTACAAGTGGTTGACCAGTTTTCCCAGCACCACATGTTAAAGAGACTCCATTGTATATTCTTGCTTCCTTTGTCGAAGATAAGGTGTCCAGAGGTGTGTGGATTTATCTCAGGGTTTTCTATTTTGTTCCATTGATCTATATTTCTGTCTTTGTGCCAGTACCATACTGTCTTAATGACTGTGTCTTTGTAGTAGAGCCTGAAGTCAGGCAAGTTGATTCCTCCAGTTCCATTCTTCTTTCTCAGGATTGTTCTGGCTATTTGAGGTTTTTTTGTATTTCCATAGAAATCTTGAGATTATTTGATCTAGTTCTGTGAAAAATACTGCTGGTAGCTTGATAGGAATTGCATTGAATCTGTAGATTGCTTTGGGTAGTATACTCATTTTCACAATATTGACTCTTCCGACCCATGAACATGGTATATTTCTCCATCTATTAGTGTCCTCTCTGATTTCTTTCATCAGTGTTTTATAGTTTTATATATATAGGTCTTTAGTCTTTAGGATTTTCTATGTAGAGGATTATGTCATCTGCAAACAGTGAGAGTTTTACTTCTTCTTTTCCAATTTGGATTCCTTTTATTTCTTTTTCTGCCCTGATTGCTGTGGCTAAAACTTCCAGAACTATGTTGAATAGTAGCGGGGAAAGTGGGCACCCTTGTCTTGTTCCTGACTTTAGGGGAAATGCTTTCAATTTTTCACGATTGAGGATAATGTTTGCTGTTGGTTTGTCATATATAGCTTTTATTATGTTGAGGTATGTTCCTTCTATGCCCGCTTTCTGGAGAGTTTTTATCATAAATGGATGTTGAATTTTGCCAAAGGCTTCTCTGCATCTATTGAGATAATCATATGATTTTTATTTTTCAATTTGTTAATGTGGTGAATTACATTGATTGATTTGCAGATATTGAAAAATCTTTGCATCCCTGGGATAAAGCCCACTTGGTCATGGTGTATGACCTTTTTAATGTTTTGTTCAATTCTGATTGCTAGAATTTTGCTGAGGATTTTTGCATCTATGTTCATCAGTGATATTGGCCTGTAGTTTGTTTTCTTGTGTGTGTGTGTGTGTGTGTGTGTGTGTGTGTGTGTGTGTGACATCTTTGTCAGGTTTTGGATTAGGGTGATGGTGGCCTCATAGAATGACTTTGGAAGTTTACCTTCCTCTGCAATTTTCTGGAAGAGTTTGAGTATGATACGTATTAGCTCTTCTCAAAAATTTGGTAGAATTCAGCTGTGAAGCCGTCTGGACCTGGGCTTTTGTTTGCTCGAAGATTTCTGATTACAGTTTCAATTTCCACGCTTGTGACGAGTCTGTTAAGATTTTCTGTTTCTTCCTGGTTCAGATTTGGAAAGTTTGGAAAGTTGTACTTTTCTAAGAATTTGTCCATATCTTCCACGTTGTCCATTTTATTGGCATATAATTGCTGATAGTAGTCTCTTATGATCCTGTGCATTTCTGTGTTGTCTGTTGTGATCTCTCCATTTTCCTTTCTAATTGTATTGATTTGATTATTTTCCCTTTGTTTCTTGATGAGTCTGGCTAATGGTCTGTCAATTTTATTTATCCTTTCAAAGAACCAGCTTTTTGCTTTGTTGATTTTTGCTATGGCCTCTTTTGTTTCTTTTGCATTTATTTCTGCCCTAATTTTTAGAATTTCTTTCCTTCTACTAACTCTGGGGTTCTCCATTTCTTCCTTTTCTAGTTGCTTTAGGTGTAGAGTTAGGTTATTTAATTGACTTTTTTCTTGTTTCTTGAGGTATGCCTGTATTGCTATGAACTTTCCCTTTAGCACTGCTTTTATAGTTTCCCACTGGTTTTGGGTAGTTGTGTTTTCATTTTCATTCATTTCTATGCATATTTTGATTTCTTTTTATTTCTTCTGTGATTTGTTGGTTATTCAGAAGCATGTTGTTCAGCCTCCATATGTTGGAATTTTTAATATTTCTCCTGTAATTGAGATCTAATATTAGTGTATTATGGTCAGAAAAGATGCTTGGAATTATATAATTTTTTTTTTGAATTTATCAAGGTTAGATTTATGGCCCAGGATGTGATCTATCCTGGAGAAGGTTCTGTGAGCACTTTAGAAAAACCTGAAATTCATTGTTTTGGGGGTGAAATGTCCTATAGATATCAATTAGGTCTAACTGGTCTATTGTATCATTTAAAGTTAGTGTTTCTTTGTTAATTTTCTGTTTAGTTGATCTGTCCATAAGTGTGAGTGGTGTATTAAAGTCTCTCACTATTATTGTGTTATTGTTAATTTCCCTTTCATGCTTATTAGCTTCTGTCTTACATATTGTGGTGCTCCTATGTTGTGCGCATATATATTTTTAATTGTTATTTCTTCTTCTTGGATTGATCCTTTGATCATTATATAGTGTCCTTCTTTGTCTCTTTTCACAGTCTTTGTTCTAAAGTCTATTTTATCGGATATGAGTATTGCTACTCCTGCTTTCTTTTGGTCTCTATTTGCCTGGAATATCTTTTTCCAGCCTTTCACTTTCAGTCTGTATGTGTCTCTTGTTTTGAGGTGGGTCTCTTGTAGGCAGCATATATAGGGATCTTGTTTTTGTATCCATTCAGTCAGTCTTTGCCTTTTGGTTGAGGCATTCAACCCATTTATGTTTAAGGTAATTATTGATAAGTATGATCCCATTGTCATTTACTTTATTGTTTTGGGTTCAGGTTTATACACCCTTTTTGTGTTTCCTGTCTAAAGAATATCCTTTAGGATTTTTTAGAGTGCTGGTTTGGTGGTGCTGAATTCTCTCAGCTTTTGCTTGTCTGTAAAGCTTTTGATTTCTCCTTCATATTTGAATGAGATCCTTGCTGGGTACAGTAATCTGGACTGAGGGTTATTTTCTTTCATCACTTTAAGTATGTCTTGCCATTCCCTCTTGGCCTGAAGATTTTCTCTTGAAAGATCTGCAGTTATCCTTATGGGAATCTCTTGCGTGTTATTTGTTGTTTTTCCTTTACTGCTTTTAATATTTGTTCTTTGTGTTTGATCTTTGTTAATTTGATTAATATATGTTGGGATGTTTTGCCTTGGGTTTATCCTGTTTGGAAATCTTTAGGTTTCTTGGACTTGGGTTATTATTTTCTTCCCCATTTTAGGGAAGTTTCCAACTATTATCTCCTCAAATATTTTCTCATGGTCTTTTTTTTTTTTTTTTTTGTCTCCTTCTTCTGGGACTCCTATAATTCACATGTTGGAACATTTCATATTGTCCTAGATGTCTCTGAGATTGTGCTCATTTCTTTTAATTTGTTTTTTTTTTTCTCTCTCGATTATTTTATTTCTACCATTCTATCTTCTACTTCACTAATCCTATCTTCTGCCTCCTTTATTCTATATTTGTTGCCTTGAGTGTTTCTGATCTCATTTATTGCATTATTTATTATATATTGACTCTTTTTTATTTCTTCTAGGTCCTCGTTAAACCTTTCTTGTATTTTCTCAGTCCTTGTCTTCAGGCTATTTATCTGTGATTCCAAGATTTTGGATCATTTTCACTATCACTATTTGGAATTCTTTCTCAGGTAGATTCCTTATCTCTTCCTCTTTTGTTTGGTTTGGTGGGCATTTCTCCTGTTCCTTTACCTGCTGGGTATTCCTCTCTCTCTTCATCTTGGTTATATTGCTGTGTTTGGGATGGTCTTTCTATATTCTGAGAATTTGTGGAGTTCTCTTTATTATGAAGTTTCCTCACTGTGGGTGGGGTTGTATCAGTGGCTTGTCAAGGTTTCTTGATTAGGGAGGCTTGTGTTGGAGTTCTGGTGGGTGGAACTGGATTTATTCTCTCTGGAGTGCTATGAAGTGTCCAGTAATGGGTTATGAGACATCAGTGGTTTGGGGGTAACTTTGAGCTGCCTGTATATTGAAGTTCAGAGGTTTATTTCTGTGTTGCTGGAAAATTTGCATGGTATGACTTCCTCTGGAACTTGTTGGCCCTTGGGTGGTACTTGGTTTCACTGTAGGTATGGAGGCATTTGATGAGCTCCTATCAATTAATATTCCCTGGATTCAGGATTTCTCTGATGTTATCAGGATTTGGACTTAAGCCCCCTGCTTCTGGTTTTCAGTTTTATTTTTACAATAGCCTCAAGACTTCTCCATCTATACAGCACCAATGATAAAACATCTAGGTTAAAGATGAAAGGTTTTGCCACATTGAGGGACACCCAGAGAGGTTCACTGAGTTACATGGAGAAGAGAAGAGGGAGGGGGTAGCTAGAGGTGACTGGAATGAGATAAGGTGGGATCAAAGAGGAGAGAGCAAGCTAGCCAGTAATCACTTCCTTACATGCACTCCACAGTCTGGACTGCTCAGAGGTCTTCACAGAGTTATACAGGGAAGAGGAGATGGAGGAAGTGGACAGAGGTGGTCAGGAGGATAAAAGAGGGGAATGAAAAGGAGAGAGACAGATACAGCCAGTAACCAGTTCCCTAAGTGTTCTCCACTGTCTGGAACACACATAGATTCACAGAGTTGGGTAGAGAAGAGAAGGAGGTGGGAAGAGACAGAGGCCACCTGGTGGAGAAAAAAGAGTTCAAAGGAGGAGAGTGTGGTCAAGCCAGTAATCTCTCTCTCAGGTAAAATTCGTTACTGAAGATTGGGTCTTTAAACGTACAAAATTGACAACAAATACCAAAAGCAAAGATTAAAAATCTGGAGTAGAGATTGGATTTTCAAAAATACAATATTAAAGGAAAGAAGAAGAAAAAAAAAGCCACAAGAATTATTAAAAAAAAAAAAAAACCCACACACAAAAAAGACTATATATGGTGTTTGCTTTAAAAATAGGGTCTTTTATTTTTTTAAGTAATAGTAGATTAGAGAAAAAAAAAAAGAGAAATAGAGGGCTTAAAATTTAAGAAAATTTAAAAAAGAAGAAAAAGAAAAAGAAAAACAATCACACAGCAACATCAACACACACACAAAAAGAATGATTGTAAAAATAGTAAAAATATATCTGGCCCTTTCTCTGGTGTTGCAGTGTGGGGTCACTGCCAAGGCAGTTCCCTCTGTTTAACTTCTTCTGTTTGCTGGTCTCTTCAGTGTCTGATTTCCGTCTTGACACAAGGAGGGCATTGGTGGACACTCTTTTTTTAGGCTCACTTGTTCAGTCATGCTGTGGGGAGGGAGGGATGCTGCAAACAAATAATACTGTCGTGTGCTTGCAGTGTCTCATCCACGTTGAGCCTGCCCCTGCTCACAGTGCACACCGCTCAGGCTCTATGTTGCTCCGCTGTGGAACTATGTGAGGCCAGCCCTAGGCTTCATGCACCTCCCTGGTCTAAGCCACTCAGGCTGGGTGCTCAGGTAGCCCTCAGAGGCGCGGATTTGGTTGGGCCTGCGTTTTGTGCCCTTCCCAGGTCCGAGTAGCTCAGGAGTTTGGCAAGCACAGTTGCTGGGACTTATCACCTTTCCCTGCTGCTCAGTTTCCTGGGTGTACCACTGGAGTTCCTTCTCAGGCAGACAATGACTGTCCAGAACCCCCAGAAGTCTTAGTTAGCAAAGAAGCCTGCTTGCATTTTGGTAGGTGATGTTCCTCTTGGGCTGCGATTGCCCCCCTTTCAGCCCTTAAGGCTGTGGATGTCTGTCACCAGAGGGGGATGTTCTGCAGCTGGCTATTTCCATTCCATCCTTTGTTCTGTGCGGGTTCCTGGTGGTGTCTTATGTTTGTGCATTTCACGTGGTAGCTATCCCACAGTCTGGTTTGCTTGCTCAAGTTAGTTCGCTCTTACATGTGGTGTGTTCCAGCCCAAAAAGCACTGCAGCTTGTGCCTCCTGTGGCCCGATTCTTAAAAAGCACTGCAGCCTGTGCCTCCCGCACCTCCCCTGCCCAGCCCCTACTTGCTAGTGGCGGATGCAGGCATCTGCGCTGCTTTTCCGCTGAGGGAGTTACTGTTGGGCTAATAATCTGTTGGTTTTAATTATTTATTTATTTTCCCTTCCTGTTTTGTTGCCCTCTGTGCTTCCAAGGCTCAGCACAGACTCAGCAGTGAGAATGTTCCTTGGTGTTTGGAAACCTCTTTTCTTAAGAGTTTCTTCTCGGGACGGGACTCCCTTCCCGGGATGGAGCTCCCTCCCTACCTCCTTTGTCTCTTTTTTTTGTCTTTTATATTTTTTCCTACCTGTTTTTGAAGCCAATGATCTGCTTTTCTGGGTGCCTGATGTCCTCTGCCAGCATTCAGAAGTTGTTTTGTGGAATTTACTCAGTGTTGAAATGTTCTTTTGAGGAATTTGTGAGGGAGAAAATGTTCTCCCCATTCTATGCCTCTGCCATCTTAGGATCGCCCCCTCTTTGTAGTTCTTGATCAGTGATAGAAACTATAAATATTCTTCAAATAGCAGTAGAAGGATGATCAAGCCAACTTATACTTTCTCTACTATTTTGCCCAAGGAAAAATTTTAAGGCCCTACTCGAGATTATATATTCATTTAGTAGGACAGTAGCATTAAGATGTTTGATTAATTCTTTGAATTCTTAAAGTAAAATTATATTTTTTTGGAATTTTTCATATTTTAATTTTAAAATCCACATAAATCATATATCACCTTCTTTGCCAGTTTCTCTTTACATTTTTAATATAGCTGTTTCTCATCAAACTTTTCTATTATTACAAAGTCAAAATTTTTGCAAAATGACATATCTTTAATAATTTTTATTCTTGATTTAATCACTTAATTATATGTTTAATCATTTATTCAAGAATTTTTTTCAAGTTTTGACTTACAACTTCATCTGTTTTGTTATATAAATTTTTATATATGCCCAACATATTTTCTATTAGCAGCCATGTTAGATCAGGTTTCTAAGCACATGTGCACATTTTCTGGAGACAAAATTAGCACTTGAACTTTCCTGTCCTCTGAAATAGAAAATATGTGTGTGTATGTGTGTGTGTTAAGCATAAAGCTGATTGAAGAATAGGAGAAAAATAACTGACAATTATTCATTCTTGAAAATATGACACAAAAAGTTAAAGTACCTAAATTCAGGAGAAATATTATTTCCCCTGAGGCTATTTCAACTTCATTTAGGAAAATTGACAATGTATCTTTCCCTTAAACATAATTCTCCACAAAATAAAATGTTTCATGATTAAGTAGCATAATTAAATTAAAATGTAATACTAGATATTAAATACATGTTCAAATATTACTAACTTAAAATATCTTTATTCAAGATATATTTAATTCCAGTACAACTTAACAGTTATTAAAAACAAATTACATAATAATTTCATACTAGAAATATTAGTTCTATCTTTTCTGCCACAGTTTGGAAATTTTACTGTAACACTTGTAAACACCTATTGTACAAACTTATCAGTTATGGAATGCTTTAAAACCATACAAGTTCCTGAATCCCATTTTAGAGATTGTGATTCAATATATCTGAGACAGGGACCTGGAATAATTTGAATAAATATTTCAGTTTTTCTAACTCAAGTGGAATGCACATTAATGTATGAGTACAATTTTTATGTTAGTTTATTGATAAATACTAAATCAATTATCCTATTTGAAAGGCAGAAGGAATCTTTAAATCAGGGAGGTGTTTGTTCAATCACAAATTAGATTGATATATATGTATCAAATGTCAAACTGTCAGAGATTAATCAATTCCATTTTCACTATACAAAGAGTACATACATAACTTTATTCTAACCAAGTTTACAAAGGTATATATTATCAAGTACATAATGCATATATGCATACATAATATCTATATTAATATATATCTCACAGATTAAGATCTTCACATATGTATTAATTAAAGTGCACATAGATATCCTTAAAACATTGTTTTGTTTGCATATGATTTTTAATTTGCATAGCTATATTTTGTTATAAATTATGCTTCAAACTTTTTATTTTTGAGATCAGTAAAAGCTTGGTTTAAAGCTCAATATTCAGAAAAGTAAGATATGGCATCTGGTCCCTTCACTTCATGGGAAATAGATGGGGAAACAGTGGAAACAGTGGCAGACTTTATTTTGGGGGCTCCAAAATCACTGCAGATGGTGATTGCAGCCATGAAATTAAAAGATGTTTACTCCTTGGAAGGAAAGTTATGACCAACCTAGAGAGCATATTGAAAAGCAGAAACGTTACTTTGCCAACAAAGGTCCATCTAGTAAAGGCTATGGTTTTTCCAGTGGTCATGTATGGATGTGAGAGTTGGACTGTGAAGAAAGCTGAGTGCCAAAGAATTGATGCTTTTGAACTGTGGTGTTGGAGAAGACTCTTGAGAGTCCCTTGGACTCCAAGGAGATCCAACCAGTCCATTTGAAAGGAGATCAGTCCTGGGTATTCATTGGAAAAGACTGATACTGAAGCTAAAACTTTGGCCACCTCATGTGAAGAGTTGACTCATTGGAAATGACCCTGATGCTGGGAGGGATTGGGGGCAGGAAGAGAAGGGAACAAAAGAGGTTGAGATGGCTGGAAGGCGTCACTGACTCGATGGACATACGTTTGAGTAAACTCCCGGTGTTGGAGATTGACAGGGAGGCCAAGCATGCTGCAATTCATAGGGCTGCAAAGAGTCAGACATGACTGAGAGACTGAACTGAACTGAAAGGTACTCTGTATTGCTCTAAGTCCTTCTATCTGCTATCTGATACCCATCATATACAGATACACAATATGCCTATCACTTATTGATGATAACCATATTATGGCCACATTTTGTCCTCACAAACAGTGTTGTTATGACTTATCTTAAAAGTATAAGCCAATTTTTGCTAAATACTTGAATATAGGATTACTGTCATGTATGATATTCAGATTCATAATTTTGCTAAATGGGATTACATTATCTTTATATTAGGTGGATGGAAATTAATTGCAGTTTTGCATTGTTGAACTTTGCTGTTTGATACTGGAATACATTCTTTAAAAATGGCATTATGTTATACATCACTTTAATGTACACTTCTTGCTTTAGTTTTTTTTTTTTTTTTTTTTTTGCTAGTGACATTACTGGTTTTTTTTTTTTTAATATTTATTTTCGACTAGGGAAATGATACTAGACAAAAAGCAAATTTAAGCAAATTTCTTTTTGAGTTCAAAATGGATTGTAAAACAGTGGAGACAGCCAGCAACATCAAAAACACATTTAAACAAGGACCTGCTAATGAATTTACAGTGTAGTGTTCGTTCAAGAGTTTTTGCAAAGGAGAAGAGAGTGCTGAAGATGAGGAGCAGAGTGGCCAGCCATTAGTTGACAATGAACAATTGAGAGGATCATAAAATTTGATCCTGTTACAACTACATGAGAATTTGTCAAATGACTCAATGTCAGTCACTGTGTGGTTGTTCAGCATTTGAAGCAAATTGGAAAGGTAAAAAAGAAGTGTGTGCTTCATGCTCTGATTCCAGATTTAAAAAAAAATCATCATTTTGAAGTGTTATCTTCTCTTTTCATGTGCAATGAAAACAAACTATTGAGACAGTCAATTCCTAGGCAGATTGATGAGAAGTCCAGGGACCCCAAGAAGTAGATATGGGTCTGGGGCTCTCAAAGAAGAGATAGGGGTCTGGAATTCTCAAAAAGGAGGAAAGGACAAACTATTTGTCTATATTCCTTCAGTTCAGTTCAGTCACTCAGTCGTGTCTGATTCTTATTTGACCCCATGAACTGCAGCATGTCATGTCTCCTTGTCCATCACCAACTCCCGGAGTTTACCCAAACTCATGTCCATGGAGTTGGTGATACCTTCCAGCCATCTCATCCTTTGTTGTACCCTTCTCCTCCTGTCCCCAATCCCTCCCAGCATCAGGGTCTTTTCCAATGAGTCAACTCTTTGTATGAGGTGGCCAAAGGATTGGAGTTTCAGCTTCAGCATTAGTCCTTCCAATAAACACCAGGACTGATCTCCTTTAGGACGGACTGGTTGGATCTTATTGCAGTCCAAGGGACTCTCAAGAGTCTTTTTCAATACCACAGTTCAAAAGCTTCAATTCTTCAGTGCTCAGCTTTCTTCACAGGACAACTCATATCCATACATGACCACTGGAAAAACCACAGCCTTGACTATACGGACCTCTGTTGGCAACATAATGTCTCTGCTTTTTAATATGCTATCAAGTTGATCACAATTTTCTTTCCAAGGAGTAAGCATCTTTTAATTTCATGATTACAATTACCCTCTGCAGTGATTTGGAACCCTCCAAATAAAGTCTGACACTGTTTCCACTGCTTCCCCATCTATTTCACACAAATTGATGGGATCAGATGCCATGATCTTAGTTTTCTGAATGTTGATCTTGAAGCCAGTTTTGTCACTCTCGTCTTTTTTCACTTTCATCAAGAGGCTTTTTAGTTCCTCTTACTTTTCTGTCATAAAGGTGTTGCCATCTGCATAGCTGAGGTTATTGATATTTTTCCTGGCAATCTTGATTCCAGTTTTTACTTCCTCCAGCTATGGTAGGGACCTAACAGGAGTAGAAAACATTAAGAAGAGGTGGCAAGAATATATAATAGAACTGTACAGAAAAAATCTTCATGACCCAGATAATCATGATGTTGTGATCACTCACCTAGAGGTAGACATCCTGGAATGTGAATTCAAGTGGGACTTGGGAAGCATCACTATGAACAAAGCTAGTGGAAGTGATGCATTTCCAGTTGAGCTATTTCACATCCTAAAAGATGATGCTGTGCAAGTGCTGCTCTCAATATGCCAGCAAATTTGGAAAACTCAGCAGTGGCCACAGGACTGGAAAAGCTCAGTTTTCATTCCAATCCCAAAGAAAGGCAATGCCAAAGAATGCTCAAACTAACACACAATTGCACTCGTTTCACACACTAGCAAAGTAATGCTTAAAATTCTCCAAGCTAGGTTTTAGCAATACATGAATCATGAACTTCCAGATGTTCAAGCTGGTTTTAGAAAAGGCAGAGGAATCAGCAATCAAAATACCAACATCTGCTGGATCCTTGGAAAAGAAAGAGAGTTTCAGAGAAACATCTATTTCTGCTTTATTGACTATGCCAAAGCTTTTGACTGTGTGGATCACAGTAAACTGTGGAAAATTCTTAAAGAAATAGAAATATCAAACCACCTGACCTGCCTCTTGAGAAATCTGTGTGCAGGTCAGGAAGCAACAGTAAAAACTAGACATGAAACAACAGACTATTTCCAAATAGGAAAAGGAGTACTTCAAGATTGTATATTGTCAGCCTACTTATTTAACTTATATGCAGATCATCCTAGACAATATATTAAAAAGCAGAGACCTTACTTTGTCATCAAAGGTCCGTCTAGTCAAGGCCATGGTTTTTCCAGTAGTCATGTATGGATGTGAGAGTTGGACTATAAAGAAAGCTGAGCACCGAAGAATTGATGCTTTTGAACTGTGGTGTTGGAGAAGACGCCTGAGGGTTCCTTGGACTGTGAGGAGATCCAACCTGTCCATCTAAAGGAAATCAATCCTGGATGTTCATTGGAAGGAATGATGCTAAAGCTGAAACTCCAGTACTTTGACCACCTGATGCGAAGAGTGACTCATTGGAAAAGACCCCGATGCTGGGAAAGATTGGGGGCAGGAGGAGAAGGGGGAAAACAGAGGATGAGATGGTTGGATGACATCACTGATTCAATGGACGTGGGTTTGGGTAGATTCAGGCAGTTGGTGATGGACAGGGAACTCTAGTGTGCTGCGGTTCATGTGGTTGCAAAGAGCTGGACACGACTGAGCAACTGAACTGAATTAAAAGGAATTATACTCCAAAAAAATAATTGTAATTAAAAAAAAAATTAGTGCACCGTTTGAATCATAAATACAAAGTGTAAGGTTATTTTTGTGAGTCACTATATACTTTATAATATAATTGCACATAGATTCTTAATAAAAATCAATTCAGTTTAGCTGTATTAAATTGAAGCAATATATATTGCAAGGAGTAATATTAATATGATTAACTTTGGTCAAAAAACCTGTTGTAATAAAAAGGGGAAAACCTTAGATATAACAATTCTACATTATTTTTAGTATGCTCAAAATAAACCACTTGTGAACTTACAGTTTGGCCTGACAACATATTATCAACTTTACCAAAAAGTGAAATTAACTTAGATATGGGCAGCAAACCTATGCTAATGGGAATCACAATACTTAACAAAGCTCTCCTGGTTGCTTTTACTTACAACTATCTATGATTGTGTTGGAGAAGGCAATGGCAACGCCCAATCCCATGGGCGGAGGAGCCTGGTAGGCTGCAGTCTATGGGGTCGCTAAAAGTGGGACACGACTGAGTGAATTCACTTTTACTTTTCGCTTTCATGCATTGGAGAAGGAAATGGCAACCAACTTCACTGTTCTTGCCTGGAGAATCCCAGGGACAGGGGAGCCTGGTGAGCTGCCGTCTATGGGGTTGCAGAGAGTCAGACATGACTGAAGCGACTTACCAGTAGCAGCAGCAGCAGATGATTGTGTTGTGCTTAGTCACTCAGGCGTGTCCAACTCTGCAACCCCATAGACTGTAGCCCGGCAGACTCCTCCCTCCATTGGGACTCTCCACGCATGAATACTGGAATGAGTTGCCATGCCCTTCTCCAGAGAATCTTTCCAAACCAGTGATTGAATGCAGATCTCTCACCTTACAGGTGGATTCTTTACCATCTGAGCAACCAGGGAAGCCAAAGGAAGACAGACATCATATATAACTCTAAAGCCATGACTTGGATTTGAACTAAGGTTGCTATAGCCACAACACAGAGTAATAACCACTATGTGATCACGGCACACCACAATCCAAGCATCATGATTGGATTTATGATTAGATGTAATCAATTCTATGAAAGAAAAATAACCTATATTAATTAAAATAAATAAATTTGTGATTAATTTATATGGAAGAGATAATTCCTCACATATGCTTACACAGTACTTAAATATAACAACCAGAGAAAAGCATGTATTATTCTATATTTAAACTGACATCCTTTATAAAATTGTATTTGATTATTCACAAGAGTGTGAAAAGACTATAAGTATTTCCCAGGTGGTGCTAGTGGTAAAGAACTCTCCTGTCAGTCCAGGAGATGAAGGTTTGACCCCTGGGTAGGTAATATCCCCTGGAGGAGGGCATGGCAATCCACTCCAGTATTCTTGTCTGGATAATACTATGTACAGAAGAGCCTTTCAGACCATGGTCCATAGGGTCGCAAAGAGTCAGACATGACTGAAGGGACTTGGTACACATTTATAGAATAAATTTCATAAAGGAATAATTACCTCAGTAATGCTCATCACTTTGTGAAAGGCTTAGATTTGAAAGCATTTGTATCTCAATGGCTTAGTCTACCAGCATCCATATGTGTTGTTGCTTTTGCTCAGTCACTAAGAGGTGTTCAACTCTTTGTGACCCCTTGAACTGGAACATGCCAGGCTTCCATGTCCTTCACCTTCTCGTGGAAATTGCTAGAACTCATGTCCATTGAGTCAGTGATTCATTCCAACCGTCTCACCTACTGTCAGCCCCTTCTTTGTTTGCCCTCAGACTTTCCCATCAGAAGGGTCTTTTCCAAAGAATTGGTTCTTCGAGTCAGGTGACCAAAGTATGGGAGCTTCATCTTCAGCAGCATCAGTCCTTCCAGTGAATATTCAGGGTTGATTTCTGTTAGAACTGAGTTGTTTGGTCTCCTTTCTGTCCAAGGGACTCTCAAGAGTATTTCCCAGCACCATACATTGAAAGCATCAGTTCTTCAGTGCTCAGCCTTCTTTTGGCCCAATTCTCACATTTGTACATGACTACTGGAAAAACCATAGCTTTGACTATATGGACCTTTGCAAGATGATATTTCTGCTTTTTAATACACTGTCTGGGTTTGTCATAGATTTCTTCAAAGAAGCAAGCAACATTTAATGTTGCAGCATTCACCATGCCCAGTGACTTTGTGCTTAGTCACTTGATCATATCCAACTCTTTGTGACCCAATGGATTGTAGCCTGCCAGTCTCCTCTGCCCAGGGGGATTCTCCAGTCAAGAATACTGGAGTAGGTTGCCATGCCCTCCTTCATGAAATCTTCCCAATCCAAGGATCAAACTCATGTCTCTTGTATTACAGGTGGATTCTTTGCCATCTGATCCACCAGAGAAGTTCAAGAAAACTGAAGTGGGTAGCCTATCCCTTCTCCAGGGGAACTTCATGACCTAGAAACTGAACTGAGGTCTCTTATATTGGAGGCAGATTCTCAAAGAATCCAGTGATTTTAGGGCACAATGGGGAAAAAACAAAAACAAAAACAGTCATTTTTTCCACTGTTTCCCCTTCTACTTGCCATGGAGTGATTGGACCAGATGCCATGATCTTAGTTTTATGAATGTTGAGTTTTAAGCCAGTTTTTCACTGCCCTCTTTAGCCTTCAAGAGGCTCTTTACTTCTTCATTTTCTACCTTTGTGGTATCATCTGCATATCTGAGGTTGTTGATTTTTCCTCCTGGCAATCTTGATTCCAGCTTGTGATTCATCCAGCCCAGGTTTTGGCATGATGTTGATTCTTGTCCTATATACCAGTTCTTCAGGAAACAGGTAAGGTGGTCTGGTATTCCTGTCTCTTTAAGAATTTTCCAAAGTTTGTTGTAATCCACAGAGTCAGAGGCTTTAGAATAGTAGATGAAACATATATATATATATATATATACTGCTGTATATACTGCTGTTTTATATATATATATATACTGCTGTTTTATATATATATATATATATATATATATATATATACTGCTGTTTCATCTACTATTTCATCTACTGTATATATATATATATATATATATATACTATTTATATATATATCTACTATATATATAATATATATATCTACTATATATAATATATATATCTACTATTTATATATATATCTACTATTTATATATATATCTACTATTTATATATATATCTACTATTTATATATATATCTACTATTTATATATATATCTACTATTTATATATATATCTACTATTTATATATATATCTACTATTTATATATATATCTACTATTTATATATATATCTACTATTTATATATATATCTACTATTTATATATATATCTACTATTTATATATATATCTACTATTTATATATATATCTACTATTTATATATATATCTACTATTTATATATATATCTACTTTTATATATATATCTACTATTTATATATATATCTACTATTTATATATATATCTACTATTTATATATATATCTACTATTTATATATATATCTACTATTTATATATATATCTACTATTTATATATATATCTACTATTTATATATATATATCTACTATTTATATATATATCTACTATTTATATATATATCTACTATTTATATATATATCTACTATTTATATATATATATCTACTATTTATATATATATCTACTATTTATATATATATCTACTATTTATATATATATCTACTATTTATATATATATCTACTATTTATATATATATCTACTATTTATATATATATCTACTATTTATATATATATCTACTATTTCATCTACTGTATATATATATATATATATATATATATATATATATATACACATACACATATATACTTCATCAAGTTACACAAGGCTGTGATCCATATGATTGTTTTGGTTAACTTTATGTGCCTGTAGTCTTCATTCTGAAAGTTGTGGGATTATAGTTTTTGCTTCTTCTGTCTGCTTCTGGGAACAGAGACACTGGTAGCAGCAGTCCTGGGAGATGCATGTTGGCATAAGTCCTTTTGGAGTTCACCAGTAGCTCTGTCAGACAGCCTGTGGACTCCAGAACTGGGTTGCCTCCAGTCAAATAACTCACAGGAGGGAGATCAGTCCCACTCATCAGTATACAATTGGATTAAAGATTTACTAATCATGGCCCTGTTCACCAGAGGAAGATCCAGTTTTCCTCACAACCAGTGCCTCCCATTAGACAGCTTGCACAAGCCTCTTATCCTCATCCATCAGAAGGCAGTCAGAAGAAGCAATAATTATAATCTATCTGTGGTCATGTGATTAAGAATGCTGCTATTTCCTCTGGTGCTTAATATGTCACTTAGTAATGAAATATACATATATGCAAATGTCAATTTAATGCTTAAGAGGAGATTTTTACATTGGATATTTCTAGTATGTTAATATTAATGAAACATTCTATAAAAATATAAAATTAAATTTCTCTTAAAACTTTTCAGTTCAGTTCTGTTCAGTTGCTCAGTCATGTCCGACTCTTTGCTGCCCCATCAATTGCAGCACGCCAGGCCTCCCTGTCAATCACCAACTCCCAGAGTTCACGCAAACTCACGTCCGTCGAGTCAGGTATGCCATCCAGCCATCTTATCCTCTGTCATCCCCTTTTCCTCCTGTTCCCAATCCATCCCAGTTTCAGAGTCTTTTCCAATGAGTCAACTCTTCACATGAGATGGCCAAAGTAGTGGAGATTCAGCTTTAGTATCATTCCTTCCAAAGAACACCCAGGATCGATCTCATTTAGAATGGACTGGTTGGATCTCCTTGCAGTCCAAGGGACTTTCAAGAGTCTTCTCCAACACCATAGTTCGAAACCATCAGTTCTTTGGCTCTCAGCTTTCTTCACAGTCCAACTCTCACATTCATACATGACCACTAAAAAAACATAACCTTGACGAGGACTTTTGTTGGCAACATACTGTCTCTGCTTTTGAATATGCTATCTACTTTGGTCATAACTTTCCTTCCAAAGAGTAAGCATCTTTTAATTTCATGGCTGCAGTCACCATCTGCAGTGATTTTGGAGCCCCCAAAATAAAGTCTGACACTGTTTCCACTGTTTCCCCATCTATTTCCCATGAGTATTGGGACCAAATACCATGATCTTAGTTTTCTTAATGTTGAGCTTTAAGCCAACTTTTTCATGTTCCTCTTTCACTTTCATCAAGAAGTTTTTCAGAGTTCCTCTTCACTTTTTGCCACAAGGGTGGTGCCATCTGCATATCTGAGGTTATTGATATTTCTCCTGGCAATCTTGATTCCAGCTTGTGTTTCTTCCAGTCCAGCGTTTCTCATGATGTACTCTGCATATAAGTAAAATAAGCAAGGTGACAATATACAGCCTTGACGTACTCCTTTTCCTATGTGGAACCAGTCTGTTGTTCCATGTCCAGTTCTAACTGTTGCTTCCTGACTTGCATACAGATTTCTCAAGAGGCAGGTCAGGTGGTTTGGTATTTCCATGTCTTTCAGAATTTTCCACAGTTTATTGTGATCCACACAGTCAAAGGCTTTGGCATAGTCAATAAAGCAGAAATAGATGTTTTTCTGGAACTCTCTTGCTTTTTGATGTTGGCAATTTGATCTCTGGTTCCTCTGCCTTTTCTAAAACCAGCTTGAACATCTGGAAGTTCACACTTCACATATTGTTGAAGCCTAGCTTGTAGAATTTTGAGCATTACTTTACTAGTATGTGAGATGAGTGCAACTGTGTGGTAGTTTGAGCATTCTTTGGCATTGCCTTTCTTTGGGGTTGGAATGAAAACTGATCTTTTCCAGTCCTGTGGCCACTGCTGAGTTTTCCCAATTTACTGGCATATTGAGTGTGGTATTTTCACAGTATCATCTTCCAGGATTTGAAATAGCTCAACTGGAGTTCCATCACTTCCACTAGATTTGTATGCAGTGATGTTTTTAAGGCCCACTTGACTTCACATTCCAGGATGTCTGGCTCTAGGTGAGTGATCACACCATCGTGGGTATCTTGGATGTGAATATCTTTTTATACAGTTCTTCTGTATATTCTTGCCACATTTTGCTAGTATCTTTTGCTTCTGTTATGTCCATACCGTTTCTGTCCTTTATCAAGCCCAACTTTGCATGAAATGTTTCTTTGGTATCTCTATTTTTCTTAAAGAGATCTCTAGTCTTTCCCATTGTGTTGTCTCCCTCTACTTCTTTGCAGTGATCTCTGAGGAAGGCGTTTTGTCTCTTCTTGCTATTCTTTGGAACTCTGCATTCAGATGCTTATATCTTTCCTTTTCTCCTTTGCTTTCACAAGGTATCAATATAAAGTAAAATCATTCTTTTCTGATTTTGGTTGCAAATAAGGCTTTAATGAAAAATGACAGATATAGCTTGTAGATAAGATGATACTAGCACTTATGAAAAAAATATTCGGAAAAATTGGATTACCTAAGAACAGGATGACCTTGACCTTACTTTAACTTAGAATTATAACTCTAAATTTATACAGAAAATTTCCTGAGTCAATTAGTCATACTATGTCTATAAAAGTGAGGATTTTTAAAAAATATGTTAGTTAATATATTACTAATTAGATCTTAGTTAGCATTTTGAATATAATATTTAAAAGAATATGCAAAATACATTATTGCATAAATATTTATGTTGATGTATATATCAAAATCTTAATAATTTCCTTCGTATATATGTAAGTTTAACTACCAGTAATTTGACCTTTTCCTTTAAAATCACTTTGTGCTAAAGAGTTATCTAATATATTTCTATAATGATAAGCTCCAGTGAATGATGATAATTTAATTCTCAGAAGCACTCTAATCAATGTTATAATAGAATGTAATTATAATTATCTTTCACATTAACCATTGTATCTTTGGCCCCTGGATATTACTTTGTAAGTAGTCTCTTTTATTAAGTATCTCTGACAGAAATATATTGAAAATCTATTACTAGAGACTATAGAAATTAAATAGATTAATCTGAAATAAGGTCACAAGAAAGACATACAAACTGGGGATTCACACATTTTGTGGGATTTCTTGGAAGTAGGAAAACAATTTCATATATTACTATCCATTAACATAAATTCATTTGAATTGTATTCACTGAATACATTCACCAAAATTTAAATAGCTGATGTAGACCTCATAATGTGAGACACTTGAGGATAGCAAGTGTCAGTGTAATGAAACATTAGGTAAATCTCTAGTACCTAACATCTCTCTCCTTTTTTGCTATGAAAGGATAATTGCTTTACAACGTTGTAGTAGTATGGTTGTAGCATTAGGGCCAAAGAATGAACATATAAGACTGAGTGAGAGAGGATTAGAAAAATGCAAGGAAATGCTAAAAAGTAATAACAAGGATACATGATTTAAAAATATATACACTGTTTTGCATGTTGTTTGTTTTTCTATGCTTTAATTTTCCTGCATGTAAGCTGATAAGGATAATAATATAATAACTGTCAAGAAACACCTGGAGTAACATGCAAATTTGGCCTTGGAATGCGGAATGAAGCAGGGCAAAGACTAATAGAGTTTTGCCAAGAAAATGCACTTGTCATAGCAAACACCCTCTTCCAACAACACAAGAGAAGACTCTACACATGGACATCACAAGATGGTCAACACCAAAATCAGATTGATTATATTCCTTGCAGCCAAAGATGGAGAAGCTCTATACAGTCGACGGAAACAAGACCAGGAGCTGACTATGGCTCAGATCATGAACTCCTTTTTACCAAATTCAGACTGAAATTGAAGAAAGCAGGGAAACCACTAGACTATTCAGGTATGACCTAAATCAAATCCCTTATGATTATACAGTGGGAGTGAGAAATAGATTTAAGGGCCTAGATCTGATAGATAGAGTGCCTGATGAACTATGGAATGAGGTTCGTGACATTGTACGGGAGACAGGGATCAAGATCATCCCCATGGAAAAGAAAGGCAAAAAAGCAAAATGGCTGTTTGGGCAGGCCTTACAAATAGCTGTGAAAAGAAGAGAGGTGAAAAGCAAAGGAGAAAAGGAATGATATAAGCATCTGAATGCAGAGTTCCAAAGAATAGCAAGAAGAAATAAGAAAGTCTTCTTCAGTGATCAATGCAAAGAAATAAAGGAAAAGAACAGAACAGGAAAGACTAGAGATCTCTTCAAGAAAATTAGAGAAACCAAGGGAACATTTCATGCAAAGATGGGCTCGATAAAGGACAGAAATGGTCTAGACCTAACAGAAGCAGAAGATATTAAGAAGAGGTGGCAAGAATACACAGAAGAACTGTACAAAACATATCTTCACAACCCAGATAATCATGATGATCTGATCACTCATCTAGAGCCAGACATCTTGGAATGTGAAGCCAAGTGGGCCTTAGAAAGCATCACTACGAACAAAGCTAATGGAGGAGATGGAATTCCAGTGGACCTGTTTCAAATCCTGAAAGATGATGCTGTGAAAGTGCTTCACTCAATATGCCAGCAAATTTGGAAAACTCATCAGTGGCCACAGGATTGGAAAAGCTCAGTTTTCATTCCAATCCCAAAAAAACAGGCAATGCCAAAGAATGCTCAAACTACAGTACAATTGCACTCATGTCTCATGCTAGTAAAGTAACGCTCAAAATTTTGCAAGCCAGGCTTCAGCAATATGTGAACCGTGAACTCCCTGATGTTCAAGCTGGTATTAGAAAAGACAGAGGAACCGGAGATCAAATTGCCAACATCCCCTGGATCATGGAAAAAGCAAGAGAGATCCAGAAAAACATCCACTTCTGCTTTATTGACTATACCAAAGCCTTTGACTGTGTGGATCACAATAAACTGTGGAAAATTCTGAAAGAGATGGGAATACCAGACGACCTAATCTGCCTCTTGAGAAATCTGTTTGCAGGTCAGGAAGCAACAGTTAGTACTGGACATGGAACAACGACTGGTTCCAAATAGGAAAAGGAGTATATCAAGGCTTTATATTGTCACCCTCATTATTTAACTTACATGCAGAGCACATCATAAGAAATGCTGGACTAAAAGAAACACAAGCTGGAATCGAGATGCTGGGAGAAATATCAATAACCTCAAATATGCAGATGATACCACCCTTATGGCAGAAAGTGAAGAAGAACTAAAGAGCCTCTTGATGATTGTGAAAGAGGAAAGTGAAAAAGTTGGCTTAAAGCTCAACATTCAGAAAACAAAGATCATGGCATCTGGTCCCATCACTTCATGGAAAATAGATGGAGAAACAGTGGAAACAGTGTCAGACTTTTGGGGGGCTCCAAAATCATTGCAGATGGTGACTGCAGCCATGAAATTAAAAGACGCTTAGTCCTTGGAAGAAAAGTTATGACCAACCTAGATAGTATATTCAAAAGCAGAGACATTACTTTGCTGACTAAGGTCCATCCAGTCAAGGCTATGGTTTTTCCTGTGGTCATGTATGGATGTGAGAGTTGGACTGTGAAGAAGGTTGAACGCCGAAGAATTGATGCTTTTGAACTGTGGTGCTGGAGAAGACTCTTGAGAGTCCCTTGGACTGCAAGGAGATTCAACCAGTCCATTCTAAAAGAGATCAGCCCTGGGATTTCTTTGGAGGTAATGATGTTAAAGCTGAAACTCCAGTACTTTGGCCACCTCATATGAAGAGTTGACTCATTGGAAAAGACTCTGAGGCTAGGAAGGATTGGGGGCAGGAGGAGAAGTGGACGACAGAGGATGAGATGGCTGGATGGCATCACTTACTTGATGGTGAGTCTGAGTGAACTCCGAGATATGGCCTTGGACAGGGAGGCCTGGCGTGCTGCAATCCATGGGGTCTCAAAAGTCGGACATGACTGAGCGACTGAACTGAACTAAATTGATTCTATAGATCTGTGTATGAGATGGTCAATGGAGATAATATATATAAAATTCTTACAATAAGATCTCAGTTTTTTGCTAGATGACAAGGGCATATAGGAGGAGTATATTATCCTTCTTATGATTTATAAATTTTGCCAAGTGAAGTAATTTTACATCAACATTTTTAGAATTAGAAAAAGCTAACCAAGAAAAGAGGAGTGTAACCAGGAAAAGTAAGGTGGTAAGACTGGGGAATTTCCTTCAGACAAAGCTCAAATTGTCACATCAGAAATACAGGATATTATGTGTTCAGAAAACTTTCACAAACAGAAAGCTTCTATTGCTGAAAAAGATGTGTTATTCCAGGGCAGGGATTTGACACCGTGATTGAAACACTAGCACTGGGTGCTGTCTGTTCTTGAATTTCATATAAATAGAATAATACAGTATGCACCCTTTGGCACCTGACATTTTTCACTTGGCAAAGTGATAGTAAGATTCATATATGTTATTCTGTAAATTATTTGTTCACACTGTGCAATGCTTCACTATATAAATATAGGAAAAATGTACTTATAACAAATTAACATCTTGATTTACCATGCTTGGCATTTATGCTACTATAAATGTTGCATACAAATCTTATTGTTGGCAAATGTTCTCAATTCATTGGGGATTGATGCCTAGGAAAATATATATACAGTGATAAATGATAGGCATATGATTAACTTCAGTAGATTCTATCAAATAGTTTTCAAAATCATTATGCCAATTTATACTGCCATCAGCAATGTGAGAAAATTCAGTCTCTTTGCAATAAATGTTTTTGTGAATTGTTTTAATTTTAGCCATTGTGATGGTTTATGGGTGTAATAGACTTGGATACTACAGAAACTGACACAGAGAATGTTGCAGTCTAACAGCAATAGCACGTGTCCATATTTTCTGCCTGAGACTTTAGCTGAGACTGTGCAATTTCCTGGCCAGTGTTCAGCCAGTGATGGAACAGAGCATTGCTACAATGCCTTGCCACTTCTCATAAGTGCAGGATTTCTCTGTGGGAAACGTTTGCACTGGAACTATTTACTGAGTTGGTGGAAGCATTCTCAGGGCTCCCTGCAGTCTGAATTTCTCCTCCATGATCCTCAATATCTCTCTCTCCTTTCACAAGTCTGCATTGTGACTTTAAGGATTTTACCGACTTTTTCTACCCTTGATCATTCACACGCATTCTCCCCAACAAATTTCACACATCAGTCATCCTCTTGACATCTGCCTCCCAAAGAAACTAATCAGCACAGTAGTGATAGCTCACGTGGGTCATAATATTAATTTTTCTAATGACAAAAAAGGTTATCTTCTTATCATAGATTTGTTCGCTATGTTAATATCTTCTTTTGTAATATAACAGTTCATAAATTTTGCAAATATTGTTATTGGAATATTTACCTTCTCTTATGGAGAAGTTCTTTATTTATTTTGGATAATAGTATAATTTAAAAAGATGCATGTACCCCAATATTCATAGCAGTATTATTTACTATCTCCAAGATATGAAAGCAACTTAAACATCCATCAATGGATAAATGGAAAGAGAAAATGTTATATATACATATATATATACATACATACATAATATACATATATATGCTATATATATATATGCTATATATATATATGCTATATATATATATATATATATAACACACACATATACAGACACATATATATTCAAAATGGAATGGAGAATGGGAAGTAGAAACTATCAGGTGTAAAATAGGCTCTTGGCAAATATAGTCAATATTTTGTGATAGCTGTAAATGGAAAGTAATCTTTAAAGTTTGTATAAGAACTAAAAAATGGAAAAATAAAGAGTATTAATTAGTTAGATTCTGAATTTAAAAGGTAATTTTTCAAATATAGGATTACAGATATATTTTAGCAAGTTTATGATCCACAATTTAAGTGTTTTTGATGAACAGTATTTTCATTTTAATAATGTCATTCTTTTCAGATTTTATGGATAGTTTTGTCAAAAAAAAACCTACTGGTTATAGCAAACTAACTCTTCAAACAACACAAGAGATTACTCTACACATGGACATCACCAACTGGTCAATACCAAAATCAGACTAATTATATTCTTTGCAACCAAAGATGGAGAAGCTCTATAGAGTTAGCAAAAACAAGACCTGGAGCTGACTGTGGTTTGGTTCATGAGCATGCATGTGTGCTAAGTCAATTCTTTGCAACCCTATGGACTATAGTCTGCCAGACTCCTCTGTCCATGGGATTTTCCAGGCAAGAATACTGGAGTGGGTTACTTTATTGCAAATTCAGGCTTGTATTGAAGAAAGTAAGGAAAGCAACTAGATCATTCAGGCATGACCTGATGGCTTCCACGGTAAAGTGTTTGCCTGCAATGCAGGAGACCTGGGTTCAATTCCTGGGTCGGGAAGGTTCCCTGGAGAAGGAAATGGCAATCTACTTCAGCACTCTTGCCTGGAAAATCCCATGGATGGAGGAGCCTGATAGGCTACAGTCCATGGGGTCACAAAGAGTCGAACACGACTGAACAACTTCACTTTTACTTTCATGATTATATAATGGTGGCAACCAAGAGAAAAGATTAGATTGGGTAGACAGATTGCTTGAAGAACTATGGACAGAGGTTCATAACACTGTACAGAAGGCAACGAGCAAAACCATCCAAATAAAAGAAATGCAAGAAGGCAGGCCAGTTGTCTGAAGAGGCTTTACAAATAGCTGAGGAAATAAGTAAAAGGGAAAGGGAAAATATGACCAACTGAATGCAGAATTCTAGAAAACAGCAAGGAAAAATAAGAAATTCTTCTTAAAAGAATAATACAAAGACATAGAAGAAAACAATAGGAGACTAGAGTTCACTTCAAGAAAACTGGAGATATCAATGAATATTTCATGCAGAGATGGGCACAATAAAGGACAGAAACAGCAAGGATCTAACAGAGGCAGAAGAAGTAGTAAAAATTCACAAAAGAACTATGCAAAAAAAAATATTTAAATGACCCAGGTAACCATGATGGTGTGCTCACTCACCTAGAGCCAGATAACCTTGAGTGTGAAATCAAGAGGGCCTTCAGAAGCACAACTAAGAGCAAAACTTGTGGATGTGATGGAATTCCAGTTGTGCTTCTTAAAATCCTAAAAGATAATACTGTTAAAGTGCTGCACTCAGTATGCCAGCAGATTTTGAAAACAGTGGCCACAGGACTGGAAAATGTTAGTATTCATTCCAGTCCCAAAGAATGCTCAAACTACCATTTCACATGCTAACAAGGTAATGCTCAAAATCCTTAAAGTTAAGCTTCAGCAGCATGTGAACCAAGAACTTCTTGATAGGGCTAGAAAAGCCAGAGATCAAAATGTCAACATTTGTTGGATCATAGAGAAAGTAGAAGAATCCCCTCCCTCCACAGGGGGAAAAAAGTCAATTTCCGATTTATTGACTAGGCAACACAGTGTGGATCCAAAAATACTGTGGAAAATTCTTAAAAGGTGTGAATAACAGGATACCTTACCTAATTCCTGAGAAACCTGTGTGCACATCAAGAAGCAACAATTAGAATGGAACATGGAGCAATGGACAGGTTCAAAACTACAAAGGAGTACAACAAATCTGTATATTGTCACCATCTCTACTGAACTTCTATGCTCATTGTGCAATATTTCTGGCTGGATAAATAAGAAGCTGAAATCAAAATTACTGGGAGAAATATCAACAACCTCCAATATGCAGATTTTACCACTCTAATGGCAGAAAGTAAAGAGGATCTAAAGAGCTTCCTGATGATGTGAAAAGGAGAGTGAAAAAGCTGACTTGAATCTCAATGTTAAAAAATTAAGATTATGGCATTCAGTCTCATCATTTCATGGCAAATAAAAGGAGAAAACCGAAAACAGTGATGGATTCTATTTTCTTGTGCTCTTTATCACTGGGGACAGTGGGGACAGTGACTGTAGTTATGAAATAAAAATAAATAAATAAATAAATAAAAACACTTGCTCCTTGGTAGAAAAGCCATGACAAACCTAGACAGCAGATTAAAAAAAAAAAAAAAAGAGAGAGAGAGAGACATACTTTGCTGACAAAGTTCTAGATAGTCAAGCTATGGTTGTTCCTGTAGTCATGTACAGAGGTGAAAGTTGGACTATAAAGAAGGCTGAGTGCAGAAGAAATATGCTTTCTAACTGTGGTACTGGAGAAGACTCTTGAGAGTCACTTGGACAGCATAGAAATCAAAGCAGTCAATCCTAAAGGAAATCAACTCTGACTATTCATTATAAGGACTGAGACTGAATATATAACTCCAATACTTTGGCCACTTGATGGAAAGAGCCAGGCTCATTGGAAAAGATCTTGATGCTGGGAATGATTGAAGGCAGAAAACAGAAGAGTTGGCAGAGGATGAGTTTGTGAGCCTCACCAACTTCTTAAGATAGGAAAGGACAGGGAAGCCTTGTGCCCTGCAGTCCATGGGGTCAAAAAGAATTGGACATGAGTTAGCAACTGAACAACAAAATAGTGCTTGTGCTAAGTCACTTCATTTGTATTGGACTTTTGCGACCCTATAGATGGTAGCTTGCCAGGGTTTTCTATCCATGGGATTTTCCAGGCAAGAAAAACAGAGTGGATTTCCATTTTCTCCTCCAGGGGATCTTCCCCATTCAAGGATTGAATTGGTGGCTCTTATGTTTCCTGTCCTGCCTCTTGAGAAATGTGTATGCAGGTCAGGAAGCAACAGTTAGAACTGGACATGGAACAACAGACTGGTTCCAAATAGGAAAAGAAGTATGTCCAGGCTGTATATTGTCACCCTGCTTATTTAACTTATATGCAGACTACATCCCCTAGAAATGCTGAGCTGGAAGAAGCACAAGCTGGAATCAAGATTGCAGGGAGAAATATCAATAACCTCAGATATGCAGATGACACCACCCTTATGACAGAAAGTGAAGAGGAACTAAGAAGCCTCTGGATGAAAGTGAAAGAGGAGAGTGAAGAAGTTGGCTTAAAGCTCAACATTCAGGAAACGATCATGGCATCTGGTCCCATCACTTCATGGAAAATAGATGGGGAAACAGTGGAAACATTGTCAGACTTTATTTTGGGGGCTCCAAAATCACTGCAGATGGTGACTGCAGGCATGAAATAAAATACGCTTACTCCTTGGAAGAAAAGTTATGACCAACCTAGATAGCACATTCAAAAGCAGAGACATTACTTTGCCAACAAAGGTCCGTCTAGTCAAGGCTATGTTTTTTCCTGTGGTCATGTACAGATGTGAGAGTTGGACCGTGAAGAAAGTTGAGCACCGAAGAATTGATACTTTTGAACTGTGGGGTTGAAGAAGACTCTTGAGAGTCCCTTGGAGACTGCAAGGAGATCCACCCAGTCCATTCTGAAGGAGATCAACCCTGGGATTTCTTTGGAAGGAATGATGCTAAAGCTGAAACTCCAGTACTTTGGCCACCTCATGCGAACAGTTGACTAATTGGAAAAGACTCTGATGCTGGGAGGAATTGGGGGCAGGAGGAAAAGGAGACGACCGAGTATGAGATGGCTGGATGTCATCACAGACTCGATGTACGTGAGTCTGAGTGAACTCCGAGAGTTGATGATGGACAGGGAGGCCCGGTGTGCTGCGATTCACGGGATCACAAAGAGTCGGACACGACTGATCGACTGAACTGAACTGAACTGAGGTGAGTGCAATTGTATGGTAGTTTGAATATTTTTAGCATTATCTTTATTTGGGATTGGAGTAAAAACAGCTTTTCCAGTCCTGTGGCCACTACTGAATTTTTCAGATTTCCTGGCATATGGAGTGTAGCACATTAACAAGATTTGAAATAGCTCACTGAAATTCCTTAATCTCTACATTTATTCTTAGTGGCGTGTCCTAAGGCCCGTTTGACTTCGCATTCCAGGATGTCTGGCTCTAGGTGAATGATCACACCATCATGGTTATCTGGGTCATGAAAATCTATTTTGTATAGTTCTGTGTATTCTTGCTACCTTTTCCAAACGTCTTCTGATTCTGTTAGGTTCATACTGTTTTTGTCTTTTATTGTGCCTATCTTTGCATGAAATATTTCTTTGATATTTCTAATTTTCTTAAAGAGATCTCTATCTTTCCCATTCTGTTGTTTTCTTCTCTTTTCTTGCAATGAACATTGAGAAAATTTTCTTAACTCTCCCTGTCATTCTTTGAAACTGCATTCAGATGAGTATATCTTTCCTTTTCTCCTTTGCCTTTACTTTCTCTTCTTTTCTCAGCTATTTTTAAGGTTTCCTCAGACAACCATTTTGACTTTTGCATTTCTTTTCCTTGGGGATGTTCTTGATCACTGCTTCTTGTACAGTGTCATGAACCCTTGTCCATATTTCTTCAGGGACTCTGTCTATCAGATCTAATCCCTTGAATCTATTTGTCACTTCCACTCTATAATTTTAAAGGATTTTATTTAAGTCATATGTAAATGGTCTAGTGGTTTTCCCTATTTTCTTCAATTTAAGTCTGAATTTTCCAATAAGACTTTCATGATCTGAGCCACAGTCAGCTCCCAGTCTGTTTCTTCTTCTCCTCCTCCTCCTCCTCCTCCTCCTCCTCCTTCTCCTTCTTCTTCTTCTTCTTCTTCTTCTTCTTTTTTTTTTTTTTTTGTTGTTGACTGTGTAGAGCTTCTCCATCTTCAGTGGCAAAAATACAATCAATCTGATTGCTTCCTGAGAAATTTGTGTGCAGATCATGAAGCAACAGTTACAACCAGGCATGGAACAATGGACTGGTTCCAAATTGGGAAAGGAGTATGTCAAGGCTGTCTGTTGTCACCCTACTTATTTAACTTATATGTCGTGTGCATCATGCTAAATGCTTGGCTGGATGAAACACAGTTGGAATCAAGATTGCCAGTAGAAATATAAATAACATTAGATATGCAGATGACACCACCCATATGACAAAAAGCAAAGAGGAACTGAAGAGCCTCTTGATGAAAGCAAAAGAGGAGAGTGAAAAACCTGGCTTAAAGCTCAACATTCAAAAATGAAGAGCATGGCATCTGGTCCCATCACTTCATGGCAAATAGATGGCAAAACAATGGAAATAATTACAGACTATTTTCTTGGGTTCCAAAATCCCTGCAGATGGGTACTGCAGCCATGAAATTAAAAATGCTTACTTCTTGGAAGAAAAGTTATGACCAACCTAGACAGTATATTAAGAAGCAGAGACATTACTTTGCTGACAAAGGTCCATCTAGTCAAAGCTATGATTTTTCCAGTAGTCATGTACAGATGTGAGAGTTGGACCATAAAGAAATCTGAGAGCTGAAGAACTGATGCTTTTAAACTGTGGTATGGGAAAAGACTCTTGAGAGTCCATTGGACTGCAAGGAGATCAAACCAGTCAATCCTAAAAGAAATCAGTCCTGCATATTTATTGGAAGAACTGATGCTGAAGCTGAATCTCCAATACTTTGGTTACCTAATGCGAAGCACTGACTCATTGGAAAAGACCCTGATTCTGGGAAAGATTGAAGGCAGGGGAGATGACAAAGACATAGGAAGAGATGGTTGGATAGCATCATAGACTCAATGGACATAAGTTTGAGCAAGCTCTGGGAGTTGGTGATGAACAGGGAATTCTGGCATGCTGCAGTCCAAGGTGTTGCAAAGACTCAAAACCACTGTTCAACTGAACTGAACTGAATCTTGTTTTGACTCTAACTATCCAACTTTTTATAAAAGGTTTTAATATATTTATACATTTCTTTTTTTCTCTTAACTCTGACTAATCTTTGACAAAGCTTACATTCTGTCTTGATGTTTTTGAAGAAATAGAATAAAATTCTAATTTTTGAGTATTAACTTATTTCACACACACTTCATGTTTCAGGTTGACACTATTTACTGTTATTTTAAAAATATTATTGACAATAAGGACTAGTATTTCAAAAATATGTAAAATATAAACCTATTATCACATAACAGTTGGTTTTAGTTATACTTATTAAGTAAACACAGGCAAAAGGAACAACACACATTGAAACAGTGTTTGTCTGAATTTAAAACCCTATTCATCTATTAAATTATATTGACTCACATGAATATTAATGTGATCTTTAATTGGTTTTGCTTTTGAATTGCTTAAAATAATGGACCTGTTCTTAATCAAGTTCTACAGCATTGGGCATCATGCTTGATGCTTTATCAAGCATAAATCTTAATCCAAAGTAAATAATTGTTTTGTAAAGGGTAGTGGAAAATTGTATATATGTATACACTTCTAAATTATTTAGTACATAACTGAAAGAGACTAAGAGATATGTCATATTGGCAAAAAGTAAAAAACAAAAATTTACTAAAATTCTTTTAAATGAATCTCTTTCTGTTAATAACTACACCTGGAGATTACTACATGAGGCTCTGATACATACTAGCAATATCATGCTACAATAATTTTGTTTTAACCTAATCACAGAAATATCCAGTTCTCACTCTTTGACTTTATTTATTTATTTATTTTAACATTGAGAGGGGAGACAGTATTAGAACTTCATTTTATTGCTTTAAATATTTTCACCATGAAAGTTACTGAATGTCTAATTCCACTTTTCTAGCTACATACAACACACTTCTATGCAGCTGTCCTAGTTTGCTATAAAGTCACAATAGCCAAATACAGGGGATGTTTTGGCTTTATTGAAATAATTCTTCTTAGGTATTCCTGGCTCTTGACATTTCAGTCACCAAATCTTCCCTCAAATACCACTTCTAATCATATTCTTAAATGTATATTTTTTCCATTCCCCAGCTATAGTCAGGAATCTGTATTAATCTCTTGTTACCTATAATTTCATGTCTGAACCCCTCAGTTGCCTTTAAAGTTCACTGATAATGCATGCCTTATCATCAAAATGTCTTTGTTTCCATTCCTTAAAACAATACCTCATCTATTCTTGATAGTCCTACTCCCTATCTATACTAGGATACTGGTATCCACAGCTATGTAAGCTTTGGATCACTTTTTAAAGTGAAGATATTTTAAAGGGAAGCTGAAAGGTTTTATGAAAAATTTCAACTACAAACTTTAGTATTATACTCAACAAGCTTTTCACTTCAAAATAAATTTGTAATGTGCATATTCATATGTATATGAACTTAAATATACATGGAACATAGTGAGTATATAGAATGATTGCTTATGATCATAACATCATATATCATGACATCATGACATGTGTGCATGATATCTAGTGATCTACACATTTCATTTTGATAAAACACAGCATACATTTCTTTGATCGTGCCAACTCTAAATCTAAAATTTATGCTTTTGAACTATGGTATTGAAGAAGGCTCTTGAGTGTTCCTTGCACTGCAAGGAGATCCAGCCAGTTAATTCTAAAGGAAATCAATTCTGAATATTCATTGGAAGGACTGATGTTGAAGCTGGAACTCCAAAACCTTTGGCCACCGTATGTGAAGAATTGACTCACTGGAAAAGATCCAGATGCTGGGCAAGTTTGAAGGCAAGAGGAGAAGGGGATGACAGAGGATGAGATGGTTGGATGGCATCACTGACTCAATGGACATGAGCTTGAGCAGGCTCCAGGAGTTGGTAATGGGCAGGAAAGCCTGGCATGCTGTAGTTCACGAGTTTGTAAAGAGTCAGACACTACTTAGTGACTGAACTGAACTGACCACATAGATTTCTTGACAGAGAATAAGACCACTTGCTGGTACAGGGTTCCAGAAATCATATTGAATTTCAAGGACTACACCAAGTCCATAGACATCTGGTCTGTGGGATGCATCCTGGCAGAGATACTCTCCAACAGGCCCATCTTCCCCAGGAAGCATTGCTGGGGTCCAGCCCTGGTGGATCTAGCATAATTCGGAGGTGGGGATGGAATTGGAATCCTTGGAAAAAAACTTAATTAATTACAGATAGAGAGGGATTAGGAAATTAGCAGAGAAAAAGAGGCCAAATAATTCGGTTTACACAGAATACCAGTCACCACCTATGAAGGTCACAGGCGTCTTCTCATTCTCCCGAAGGAGAGGAGGTACTGAGGCCCCCAGTTCGATCTTAGAAGCCTAGGCAAAATTAGTAGGCTTGGTGGGTCCCCATGCACCAGATGGGAATTCGGCCAGAAAATAGTAGGAGAGAAAAAGGTGCTGAATAACTTGGTTTACATGGGATACCAATTAAATTCCAAGACAAGGAATTTGCACCATCTACGTTGGGCCACGGGTGCCACTTGAATATCGGAAGGTGCCCCTCCTTGGGCTCCTTCTCGTGTGGGCTTGAAAACCGGGGCAAATAAGTAGACTTGGAGGGCATCCACGGTCCAGATGGGAATTCAGCCAGAAAAACGAGGAGCTGAAAAGAATGACATGAAGGAATCAGTCTTTCCGGAACTGATCCGATTTCTTTATTTTGGGGTTTGCTTATATACCGTTTGTTACACATAGGGATGAATACAGAGTCACGTGGGGGTCAGCAGATCTGACCTTTGTCACAATCAGGTACTTCATATAAAACTATACAAAGGTCTTATGGGTTTTTACATCATCTTCTGACCACGAGGTCTGCTGACATTTTATGGCCCTTTCTGATACCAGTCAGTTAACCAGAAAATTTATTTTTCCAGGGGTGATTTTTTCTTAAATCAGGCGCCACCCTCCAAATAAAGTTGCATTTCTATAGGGTGAGGGTGTAGTGAGTTACAATCAAGAAAGGAATTTACTTAACCTAAGGGTTAACATGATTAATCTTAAAGGTTAAAATTTATTTTTCCTATATAGTCAAAGGTTAATACCTATTTCCCCTATATGCTAGTTATATTCATTATAAGGGCAGGGAATATGGAGATTTAGCAGCAAACATCAGTCCAACAAATGAAAACCCTTCACCAATGTTCCCTTTATGATCTATTCAGTCTTAAGACAGTGATAAAGTTACATTTTTGCATAGCAAGGACACAGTGATTTATAACAAAGTATAGTGGTCTACAACAAAAGAGAAAATTCATTAACTCAAAGAGTCGAGTATTGCTAACATCAAAGACTACTATATTTCCTTTTCTATATTCCAAATACATTGATTAATATATTCCCAGGTGCCTAAGGATATGGAGGCCTGGTGGCAATCATTGACTCAACAATAAAAAAAAAAAAGCCCTATGCTAATATTCCAAACTCTCTGTGCTGTTTATGGTTGAGAGGTTGTCACACAAGCTAGTCCCTTGTCACACCCAGGGCAGGGAATTAGCAGTAATTATTGGCACAACAAATTAAAAAAAAAAAACCCTTCACCAATACAATTCCTAATCAGCCCACTAATACTATACTAATGATATTCTAACTTCTCAAAAGAGTCTGTATTTAGAAGGTTTTAAAGCATCCCATGCCTCTCATAGTTGGGAGGCTGTAAACAATCACAGGTGGCCGGATGAACCTTATCAGGCAGGCCAGAGAACCTTCAGAGTTCATAAGTTGAAACACTCTTGTCATGCCCAGGAATTTTTATTAACTGGGGTTGCAAGTTAACTCCTTCTCTGAGAGAAATGGTTATGGGGGAGAGCTCCCCATAAAATACTCTGGTTTTGATCACGCCTTTGTGTATGCCAAGCTTCCTTCCTCATGACCTTTGCCATGGGTGGAGTTCCTCATGCTGGCTCCCAACAAAGCATTACCTTGACCAGCTGAAACACGTTCTGAGTATTCTTGGATCCTCATCTCAGAAAGACCTGAATTATATAAAAAAATTAAAAGCTAGAAACTATCAATTCTCTCTTCCACACAAAAATAAGGTGCCATGGAACACGCTGTTCCCAAATGCTGACTCCAAAGCTCTGTATTTACTGGACAAAATGTTGACATTTAACCCTCACAAGAAGACTGAAGTGGATCAGGCTCTGGCCCACCTGTACCTGGAGCAGTACTAGGACCTGAGTGATGAGCCTATCACTGAAGCACCCTTCACGTTTGACATGGAACTGGATGACTTGCCAAAGAAAAAAACTCAAATAACTCAAGTCTAAAATGTTATCCTTATGTAATCATATTTCACCCTTCCTTGAACTACAAAACATGAAGAAAACATTCTTAGCTAATCTAAATTTAATTATTTTCTCTTTTTGTGTAAATTCCTATTATTTATAGTATAAAATAACAACAACAACAACAACACACACACACACAGCACTTAATGCTTTATTCAAAATTTAGCTATAACACTTCTACTCACTTGGCTAGCAGAATTGAAATGGATCTTACATTAACTTATAGAAGAAAAGCTTGCATACATATGCACATTACGTTTCTTGATGGATAGATCTTCATTATTTAATGCATTGATAAACAATAGTAGAATCTGAAAAACCTAATGAATCTTGTTTATGAATTAAATAACTTTCTCTAACTTCATTCCTCTGTTTCAAAGTTTTTGTCTTATGAATAATGGGTTTATTGAATGATGTAAATTCAGTCTCTCTAACAAATATAATGTAAAAAAATTGTGAGTGAAATGTATTTTAATATTAATTAGAATATGTCACAATAAATTTTATTAAAACAATTTAGAGAAATTGAAAACTTTGTAAATACACCTGCCACAGAATCCTGTTTTTATCTTTGACCCTAAAATATTTACCATGGGCTTCCCTGGTGAGTCAAATGGTAAAGAATCTGCTTGCGATTGCAGAGAAGGATTGGGTTTGATCCCTGGATTGGGAAGGAGGGCAAAGCAACCCATTCTAGGACAGAGGGGCCTGGCAGGCTACAGTCCATGGGGTCACAAAGTGTTGGACATGACTGAGTGACTGAGCAAGCACAACAAATGCATGTGAAAACTTTGCAAGATGTTTTTATCTATTCTCTATGCTTCTATCCGAATTATTTCCAAATTTTTCTTATAGTTTATGGTAAAACGTGCATTTTTAGTTCTCAATAACATTTAATTATTTGAAAACAGAAGACAAAACATCTTAAAACATATAGAAAATGTGCTGAATTTATTTTACTTAACAAAGAAGACTAACATAAAGTACAGTATCAGAACACACCTTGTAATAAAGCAGAATGTAGAAAAGGCTATTTTAATATATCCATAGTGTTGAAGGCAGACATAAGCAATCATTTCAAAATTAAAAATTACAGTGAGTCTAATTAATCTTGCAGTTTCTGTAAAATAGACTGGTGGAATTTGATCACACAAGGAGAACCCAAAGCACCTCCCTTAAAAATCTCATATAAATAACAGTGTATACTTTATATTGTGATAATTTTTATTGTTTCCAGAAACAGAAAATAAATATTTTAACATATATATTTTATATTTCATGCATCAGTATTTGTTTACTTATCATATGAGCATTGCTATTTTAATATTCTTTACAATTTTATGTAATATAACTACGTTCTACTATTCAGCATCTTACACTTTATTTTTTAATCTATTCATTTTAATTGGAGGAAAATTATTTTAAAATATTGTGATAGTAAGAATATACAATGGAGTAAAGACAATCCCTAACAAGTGGTGCTAGGAAAACTGGCCAATCACCTGTGAAAGAATGAAACTGGAACAATTTCTAACACCATCAGTTCAGTTCAGCCACACAGTCGTGTCTGACTCTTTGTGACCCCATGAATCACAACACGCCAGGCCTCCCTGTTCATTACCAACTCTTGGAGTTCACTCAGACTCACATCCATCAAGTTAGTGATGCCGTCCAGCCATTTCATCCTCTGTTGTCCCCTTCTCCTCCTGCCCCCAATCCCTCCCAGCATCAGAGTCTTTTCCAATGAGTCAACTCTTCACATGAGGTGACCAAAGTACTGGAGTTTCAGCTTTAGCATCATTTCTTCCAAAGAAATCCCAGGGCTGATCTCCTTCAGAATGGACTGGTTGGATCTCCTTGCAGTCTCCAAGGGACTCTCAAGAGTCTTCTCCAATACCACAGTTCAAAAGTATCAATTCTTCGGCACTCAGCTTTCTTCACAGTCCAACTCTCACATCCATACACGACCACTGGAAAAACCATAGCCTTGACTAGACGGACCTTTGTTGGCAAAGTAATGTCTCTGATTTTCAATATGCTATCTAGATTGGTCATAACTTTTCTTCCAAGAAGTAAACGTCTTTAATTTCATGGCTGCAGTCACCACCTGTAGTGATTTTGGAGCCCCCCAAAGTCTGACAATGTTTCCACTGTTTCCCCATCTATTTCCCATGAAGTGATGGGACCAGATGCCATGATCTTCTTTTTCTGAATATTGAGCTTTTAGCCAACTTTTTCATTCTCCACTTTCACTTTCATCAAGAGGCTTTTTAGTTCCTCTTCACTTTCTGCCATAAGGGTAGTGTCATCTGCATATCTGAGGTTATTGATATTTCTCCTGGCAATCTTGATTTCAGCTTGTGCTTCTTCCAGCCCAGCATTTCTCATGATGTACTCTGCATATAAGTTAAATAAGCAGGGTGACAATATACAGCCTTGACGTACTCCTTTTCCTACTTGGAACTAGTCTGTTGTTCCATGTATAGTTCTAACTGTTGCTTCCTAATACCATACACAGAAATAAACTCAAAATGGATTAAAAATATAAATGTAAGACCAGAAACTATAAAACTCCTAGAGGAAAACATAGGCAAAACACTGACATAAATCACAGCAAGATCCTCTATGACCTGCCTCCCAGAGTAATGGAAATAAAAGCAAAAATAAGCAATGGGACCTAATTAAACTTTAAAGCTTTTGCACAATGAGGGAAACTGTAAGCAAGGTGAAAAGACAGCCTTCAGAATGGGAGAAAATAATAGCAAATGATGCAAGTGACAAAGAATTAATCTCAAAAATATACAAGCAGCTCATGCAGAATAATACCAGAAAAATAAATGACCCAATCAAAAAGTTGGTCACAATTTGTTTGGGTTGTTTATTTTCTGGTGTTGAGTTTTGTATGAGCTTCTTGTATATTCTGGAAATTAATCTTTGTCAGTTGTTTCATTTGCTACTATTTTCTCTCACTTTGAGGGTTAGGGTTGTCTTCTCACCTTGTTTATAGTTTCCTTTGCTGTGCAAAAGCCTTTAAGTTTAATCAGGTTCCACTTTTTCGCATTTGCTTTTATTTCTGTTACTCAAGGAGGTGGGTCATAGAGGATCTTGATTTGAGTTATGTCATTAAGTGTTCTGTCTATGTTTTCCTCTAAGAGTTTTATAGTTTCTGGTCTTACATTCAGGTCTTTAATCCATTATGAGATTATCTTTGGATATGGTGTTAGGAAGTGTTCTAATTTCATTCTTTTGCATGTAGCTGTCTAGTTTTCCAAGCACCATTTATTGAAGAGGATATCTTTTGCCCCATTGTATATTCTTGCCTCCTTTTCCATAGGTGCATGGGTTTATTTCTGGGCTTTCTATCTTGTTCCATTGGTTGATATCTGGTTTTGTGCCAGTACCATACTCGATTCCTTCAGCTTCATTCTTCTTTCTCAAGACTGCTTTGGCTGCTCAGGGTCTTTTGTATTTCTATAAGAATTAATACCTAAACAGACACTTCTCCAAAGACATACAAATGGCTAACTAACACATGAAAAGATGCTCAACATCCTTCACTGTCAGAGAAATGCAAATCAAAACCACAGTGAGGTACCACGTCATGCCAGTCCGAATGGCTGTCAAAAAGTATATAAACAATAAATGCTGGAGAGGGTGCAGAAAAAAGTTAACCCTCTTACACTGTTGGTGGTAATGCAAACTAGTACAACCACCATGGAAAATTCTTAAAGAGATGGGAGTACCATACCATCTGATGTGCCTCTTGACAAATCTGTATACAGGTCAGGGATCGACAGTTAGAACTGGACAGGGAACAGACAGTTTCCAAATAGGAAAAGCAATATGTCAAGGCTGTATATTGTCACCCTGCTTATTTAACTTATATGTAGAATACATCATGAGAAACGCTGATCTGGATGAACACAAGTTAGAATCAAGATTGCCAGGAGAAATATCAGTAACCCCAGATATGCAGATGACACCATCCTTATGGCAGAAAATGAAGAGGAACTAAAAAGCCTTTTGATGAAAGTGAAAGAAGAGAGTGAAAATGTTGGCATAAAGTTCAACATTCAGAAAACAAAGATCATGGCATCTGGTCCCATCACTTCATGGCAAATAGATGGGGAAATAATGGAAACTGTGGCAGGTTTTATTTTGCAGGGCTCCAAAATCACTGCAGATGGTTATTGTTGCCATGAAATTGGAAGACGCTTACTCCTTGGAAGAAAAGTTATGACCAACAGAGACAGTATATTAAAAAGCAAAGACATTACTTTACTGACAAAGATCTCTCTAGTCAAAGCTTTTGTTTTTCCAGTGTTCATGTATGGATGTTAGAGTTGGAAAATATACACAATGGAATATTACTCAGCCCTTAAAAAGAATAAGTTTGAATCAGTTCTAATGAGATGGATGAAACTGGAGCCGATTATACAGAGTGAAGCAAGCTAGAAAGAAAAACACCAATACAGTATACTGACACATATATATGGAATTTAGAAAGATAGTAATGATGACCCTGTATGTGAGGCAACAAAAGAGACACAGATATATAGAAAGGACTTTTGGATTCTGTGGGAGAGGGAGAGGGTGGTATGATCTGGGAGAATGGCATTGAAACATGTATACTATCATGTAAGAAATGAAGCGCCAGTTTATGTTCAATACAGGATACAGGATGCTTGGGGCTGGTGCACGGGGATGATCCAGAGAGATGATATGGGGTGAGAGGTGGGAGGGGTTTTCAGGATTGGGAGCCTGTGTACACCTGTGGCTGATTCATGTCAATGTATGGCAAAACCAATACAGTATTATAAAGCAGAATAAAGTAAAAATAAAATTAAAAAAAAAAAAAAAGCAGAGCACCGAAGATACTTTTGAACTTTGTTGTTGGGGAAGACTCTTGAGATTCCCTTGGGCTGCAAGCAGATCCTACCAGTCCATACTAAAAGAGATTAGTTTTGAATATTCATTGGAAGGATGGATGCTGAAGCTGAAACTACGATACTTTGATCACCCAATGCAAAGAACTGACTCATTTGAAAAGACCCTGATGCTGGGAAAGATTGAAGACAGGAGGAAAAGGGGACTACAGAGGATGAGATTGTTGGATGTCATCACCAACTCAATGGACATGAGTTTGAGTAAACTCCTTGTGCTGATGATGGGCAGGGAAGCCTGGCCTGCTGCAGTTCATGGAGTCACAAAGAGTAAGACATGACTGAGCTACTGAACTGAATTGAAGCCAGAAAGAAAAACTCCAATACAGTATATTAATGCATATATTTTCTAATTTAGAAAGATGGTAACAATTATCCTGTATGTGAGACAGCAAAAGAGACACAGATATAAATTGACTCTGTGGGAGAAGGTGAGGATGCAATGATTTGAGAGACTAGCATTGAAACATGTATATTACCATGTATGAAATAGATGACCAGTCCAAGTTCAATGCATAAAACAGGGCACTCAAATTCAGTGCACTGGGACAACCCTGAGGGATGGGATGGGGAGGGATGTGGGAGGGAGTTTCGGGGTGGGGGACACCTGTACACCCGTGGCTGATTCATGTCAATGTATACCAAAAACCACTACAATATTGTACAGTAATTAGCCTCCAGTTAAAATAAATAAATAATTTTTTTAAAAAGAAAATAATTTTCCCTTCATTACAAAGAAGATTCTGATTGATGATGTACTGATTTCTTAGGTTAATATCATACACTTCCCATGTGAAAAATTTAAAAGTCATCAAGGTTATATATTTTTCAAAAGTATATGCAATATTATGCAACAATTGTGCTTATTCTTAACAAGTTGTTTTAACATAGAAAAAAATATTGTGATGGTTTCTGCCATACATCAACATGAATCAGCCATAGGTATGTATATCTGTGTCCCTCACACCCTGAACCCCACTCCCACCTCCCTCCCCATTCTATCCTTCTAGGTTGTCCCAGAGCACTGGCTTTGGGTGCCCTCTTCATGCATCAAACTGGCACTGTTCATCTGTTTAACATATGGCAATGTGTATGTTTCAAGGCTATTTTTTCAAATCCTGCCACTCTCTCCTTTTCCCACTGAGTCCAAAAATCTATTTTTATTCAACATTTACTTGGACATGTTAGAAAACACATTTAGCTTTTTTTTTTAATAGTCACACATCTGTGGTGTTTCAATGTTAAAAGCACATACAGGTGAATATGAGAAAGTTGAACGGCACAGTTTTTGTTTCTTGAACAGAAATTATGTTAAAGGTGTATTTTCTCTAAGACATTAAGGCATTGTTACTTATTTTGGCTGTATCCTATTTTCTTTCCATTTATTTCTGTACTCTTCGGTTGCTCCAACTGAAAGCTGTGTCTCCACACATTTTAGTCTTTTCTGTTAAAGAAACTCAACAGATTAGCTGACCACATCATGCCAAGAATACTCACTTCAATCAAAGCCTAAGTAAAAATGCTGCACAATTTCAAACTAAAAACAGAATTTGAAGATATTTGCAGCTTCTAAATCTTTCTTTTTGTAAGGAAGCAGATTCTAATTTTAAAAGAAGTACTGCCCTTAAAAGTGCAATTAAGCTGTCTTAGTGGAGAAGTCACATTAGAAATCATGGAAATTAAACATTTATAGCACTGGATCAAAAATGATTTGTGCATCACATTGATGATCCTTCATTTATACAATTACCCCATCCTTTAACTGTTTGTTTCTCAAAATAGAAAAACCATTAAAATAAGAGCAAAAATAGGTATGAAATGAGCATTAGACACAGTTTCTAATGAAAAATGTATTAGTCTATGCTAATACAGACAAATAGAAGTAAAAGAATTGGGTAAGCATGCTCAGCTGCAAAAGCATAATAATTCATGATGCTACTGGCAGTAGAAAAATCAATATTCACAAAAGCCTGGAAATTTTAGTAAAGTGTGTGAAGTACAAAGAATAAAGTCCTTTCTTTGCAGTGGGATTTTTTTTTTTCTGTTGTGGACATTACATTTTAATAGGAATAATGATAAACTTTACTTACATCAATAAAAATAATTTCAGTATCTTCCAAGCACACACTAGAGATTGGCTAGGAAACCAAGAATAAAGGAGAATTCCTCTTTTATGAACTCAGAATCTAGTTAAAGGAAAGAGATATCTATGAATATATCATAATTAAATACTAAAAATGATAAATTTTGAGTGTATAGACTCATACAGCAAATAGGTAAGAGGATATCACATATGAATAAAGAAAAGAAGGAAGGAAGCATTGAAATAGGGGATTATATAAATGTAAAATAGAACCATATCCTTTGAGCAGTGAGGTAACAGCTGCATGCCTACTCATCCCTCTCTGTAGGATGTCTCCTTGAAAGCAGAATAAGCCAGATAACAGGACCAAAGGTTTGATTTTACAATTCAGAGTTATAGTCTTTCTGACTCTTGGTACCATGTGTATGTAAAATTGAAATTAACCTTTTCATAATGAACACAGGAGACAATCACTAGGTACATCTATTTGTTTCTCAAAGAGACAAGAGGAGTTTTAATTTTTATTCCTCTTGACTGTTTACCTTGTGTAATATTCCATCCAGACTTGTAATCATTTTTGTGTTAACATACATGCATGCACATTTGTAATGTTTATTTAAGCTTAAATTGTTTTCATCTCTCTTCAGTATTGATATGAAGGGAATTTTGTTGACAGGATTATTTTATTTTGCCAACAGTGGCCAATTATATGTCAAAAATCTGGCAGAACATTTTCCTGAATTGGAAGAAGATAACTAGATTCTCTTTTAATTGTAAGTTCTTTTTATCACTCTATTATTTTCATTAAAGGCTCTGTTACACAGGATACACTGAAGTAATAGCGTGCATTTAGTTACTAAAAATGTGACAATTAAGCATAATGTGACTTTCTTTAAATCAATGCATTTTGATAATCAAAACCATCAACAGCCACTTGCCTCTAGTTTCTACCAAACCAAATTTCTTAGTGTACTATCTTCATCAGTATGACGTTGTATTACAATCGAAAGAACACTTGACAAGGGAGATACAAGTTGCAAATAATGTCATTTTTTTCTGAAAAACCAATTTGAGTAAACATTAAGCTTTTATTTTTTTCAAAAAGTAGTATCAATCAGCTGTTTACACCCTAATACTTTTGAAATACTTGAGTCAAAATATTTACTTTGCTGTATTCACTAATGCTCAGCTATCATATCTTGATTTTCACCCAAGCTTAACCAAGTCCATGTACTCAGAGACCTAATTTAAACAAGATTCAAAACTTCAAAATTGTAATGACTTTGGTTTCTTACTCTGAAGTGTTACTAGAACTCTGTCAAGGAAGTGATAAGAACAAATTAAATTTTGCTTTATAGACACATGGTTTGGGTATTCTTTAAGTATACGTAAACTGCACAGATTAAAAGCATAGTTTCCATAGTAAAGAAATTAAGAGGTTTAAGTCTAGTTAAATCAAACATATGGAAGGCCAAGTTCAAGACTAAACTGTGGCTTGTGTTGGCAGAGTACTGCCAGATAAAATAAACTCTACTCAATGTTGCTAAAAAGTGGGGAAAAAAAGTGAAAGGAAAACTGAAATTTATCTGATTTCAACTTGTATCCCTGTGTATCTTTATCTATCTACATTTAAAGCTATATTTCTTTCTGCATCTATATTTATATCTATACATCACAATAATCCAAGCAGAAAACAGATGTAAATGCAGGTGATTCCCTACTCTCCCAAGTGGTTTTGAGAAGCAAGAAAAGCAAAAGCAAGTCTCTTAGTTCTTAATCCTGCCCATTCTGCCCTCACATAAACAAACACAATTTTTTGTGTGTATTTGAAAATGAGATACAAGAGAGAAAAAAAAATTAAGTAGGCAATTTGAACTGAAACAGATAGTTAGGTTCAGAAGAAATTCTGGAAATATATATACAAATCTAAAACATCCTAATAACAGAACCTACTCATAAAGCTTGCATTTCTCCAACAGACACAAAGAACCAGTTGGCTAAGCATTTGTATGTATGTGTGTTTGTGTGTGTCTGTGTGTGTGTGTGTGAGCCTATTGGGAGGATAACTGGAGAGTGAAGACTAAATTATCATAATCACCCAGAGCTAATTATCTCCTTCAGTAAACAGAAATTTAGCAGAAAGAAAGTTAAATGAGAAAATAGATAAGGCAAAATCCTCTAGGGGAATATGAAGGCCAAGGAAATAAATTATTCCAAGCACTCAGTTGAAGTTTTCTCTCCAACTGGACTCTAACAATGAATGACCTCGCCCCAAACCTGTCATGCCAACTGTTTCTTCAAGGATACTTATGAAGAATGGGACTGACTGAGAACAAGGCTGTGAAGAGTGATGGGTAAAGATGGAAGTAAGATTTTCTAAAACAAATTACCAAAGTATATTTTTGAGACCCTCAAAGTGAGGAGAAGATAAAAATCTAAGTTATGTGTTTATCATAAATGCAAGTTTCTTATTCTTGTGTGCCTATGAAGGAAAGGAGAACACATCAGGAGCACTCACCTATTAAAAAGAGAATCAATTATTCATTAAATGACCAAGACAAGAAGCTAAAAGTTTCAGAAAATTAATAAGGCAATGTTGATTCAAAAAGAAATTTCAGATGAATAAAAAATTGTTTATTAATAACCTGTATATTGGAACGATCTGGGAATTCATATTTTAAAGTAGCTGTGGGAGGGAAACTGCAGAGGAAAGCAACAATAAATGAGCAAAACAGTCATAATATGTACTTAGAATAATGTTTTGATGAATTTAATATTACTTCCCTGGTGGCTCAGATGGTAAGGCGTCTGTCTACAATGCGGGAGACCCAGGTTCGATCCTTGGGTCAGGAAGATCCCCTGGAGAAGGAAATGGCAATCCACTCCAGTACTAATGCCTGGAAAATCCCATGGACAGAGGACCCTGGTAGGCTACAGTCCATATGGTTGCAAAGAGTTGGACACGACTGAGCGAATTCACTTTTGAATATTTCAGAATCATAAAATTTTAAAGAAATATCAACCTTTTGTTGATGTTAATCTTGAACTTATGTGTCCTGCCAGTCAGAGTGCAGGTTTGGAAAACAATTTTCTGACACAGAGTATTTCAAAAGTGAGTGAATTTCTTAAGAGCAAGGAACAGAGATATTAAAAGCACTGAAAATGCAGGGGCTAAACCCCTGACAGATTAAGGAGAGCCAGTGCTTTCTATGGGTTAGTAGCTAATCTTTATAGCCTCAAGACAAAGTCCTGCTGGAAGGATGGCATTAGGTGATTGGCTAGGGTACTATAAGGTGACTACCAGGGTGGGCATTTTTACCTAATTTAGTTATCAGGAGGCTTGCTAGTGAGGATCAGGAGGGCTATGTCAACAATTGCAAAGGGGCTTTCCAGGTGGGGCAGTGATAAATAATCTGCCTGCCAATTCAGGAGACATAAGAGATGTGGGTTAAACCCCTGGGCCAGGAAGATCCCCTGGAGGAGGAAATGGCAACCCACTCCAGTATTCTTGCTTGGAGAATACTGGACAGAGTCTCCCATGGACAGAGGAGCCTGGTGGACTACAGTCCATGCGGTCAAAGAGATTCAGACACAATTGAGAGACCGAGGACAAAAAGACTCAGTCATTTTTGGAGATGACTTTTTTCTGGGCTCCACTTCTGTGGTTTGATGCAAGAACTTGCACTTTTGGCCTTGGAACAGGACTATACATTATGGAGATTTTGGATTTCATTAACCACAGGATGGGACCAGACGCCATGATCTTAGTTTTCTGAATGTTAAGCTTTAAGCCAACATTTTCACTCTCCTCTTTCATTTTCATCAAGAGACTTTTTACTTCCTTTTCACTTTCTACCATAAGGGTGGTGTCATCTGCATATATGAGGTTATTGATATTTCCCAGCAATCTTGATTCCTTCAGCTTGTGCTTTATCCAGCCCAGCATTTTTCATGATGTACCCTGCATATAAGTTAAATCAGCAGGGTGACAATATACAGCATTGACATACCCCTTTTCCTATTTGGAACCAGTCTATTGTTCCATGTCCAGTTCTAACTGTTGCTTTTTCCTGACCTGCAAATAGGTTTCTCAAAAGGCAGGTCAGGTGTTTTGGTATTTCCATTTCTTTCAGAATTTTCCACAGTTTATTGTGATCCACATAGTCAAAGGCTTTGGCATAGTCAATAGATGGGGAAACAGTGGAAACAGTGTCAGACTTTATTTTGGGGGCTCCAAAATCACTGCAGATTGTGATTGCAGCAATGAAATTAAAAGACTCTTACTCCTTGGAAGGAAAGTTTTGACCAACCTAGATAGCATGTTAAAGAACAGAGACATTGCCAACAAAGGTCCATCTAGTCAGGGCTATGTTTTTTTCCAGTGTCATGTATGGATGTGAGAAGTGGACTGTGAAGAAAGCTGAGCACCAAAAGAATTGATGCTTTTGAACTGTGGTGTTGGAGAAGACACTTGAGAGTCCCTTGGACTGCAAGGAGATCCAACCAGTCCATCATAAAGGAGATCAGTCCTGGGTGTTCATTGGAAGGGCTGAAGCTGAAATTCCAATGCTCTGGCCACCTCATGTGAAGAGTTGACTCATTGGAAAAGACCCTGATGCTAGGAGGGATTAGGGGTAGGAGGAAAAGGGGACGACAGAGGATAAGATGGCTGGAGGGCAACACTGACTTGATGGACATGAGTTTTTGACTGAACTCCAGGACTTGGTGATGGACAGGGAGGCCTGGCGGGCTGCGATTCATGGGATTGCAGAGTCGGACATGACTGAGGGACTGATCTGAACTGAAATGAACCACAGGATATAGCTTAAATACATTCAGTTGATTAAAAAAAAATCTGTATTTTCACAAAATAATAAAAAGACTTTCTGTTACTCAGGATAAAAATGATGTACCTTATTTAATTGGAGGCTAATTACTTTACAATATTGTACTGGTGTTTGCCATACATTGACATGAAATGACCATGGGTATTCATATGTCCCCCATCCAAATTCCCCTCCCACCTCCCTCCAATCCCATCCCTTTGGGTTGTCCCAGAGCACCAGCTTTAGGTGTCCTGCTTCATGCATCAAATTTGCACTGGCCATCTATTTTACATATGGTAGTATACATGTTTTGATGAAATTCTCTCATATAGTCCCACCCTTACCTACTCCCACATAGTTCAAGAGAAAATTCTTTACATCTGTATCTCTTTTGCTGTCTTGCATATAGGGTTGGCTTTACCATCTTTCTAAATTCCATATATATTAAAATGAGATTTTATACATATACATATATATATATATATATATATATATATATATATAGAGACGGTACCTCATTGTGGTTTTGAGTTGCATTTCTCTAATAGTGAGTGACATTAAACATCTTTTCATGTGTTTGTTAACCATCTGTATTTCTTCTTTGGAGAAATGTCTGTTTAGCTCTCTGGAACATTTTTTGATTGAGTCATTTATTTTTCCGGATATTGATTTGCATGAGTTGTTTGTATGTTTTAAAGATTGATTCTTTGTCAGTTGCTTCATTTAGTATTGTTTTTTTCCCATTATCAAGCCCGCCTTTTCACCTTGCTTATGGTTTCCTGTATTGTGCAAAAGCTTTCAACTTTAATTAGGTCCCATTTGTTTATTTTTGTTTTTATTTCCATTACTTTGGGAGGTGGATCATAGAAGATATTGCTGTGATTTATGTGTTTTGCCTATGATTTCCTCTAAAAGTTTTAGCATTTCTGGTCTGACCTTTAGATCTTTAATCCATTTGGAGTTTATTTTTGTGTATGGTGTTAGAAAGTGTTCTAGTTTCATTCTTTTATGTGTGGTTGACCAGTTTTCCAAGCACCACTTGTTAGAAAGATTGTTTTTCTCCATTTTATAATTTTTGCCTCCTTTGTCAAATATAAGGTGTCCATAGGTGTGTGTATTTGTCTCTAGGCTTTCTATTTTGTTCCATTGATCTATATTTCTGTCTTTGTGCCAGTACCATACTGTCTTGATGACTGTAGCTTTGTAGTATAGTATGAAGTCAGGCAGGTTGATTCCTCCAGTTCCACTCTTCTTTCTCAAGATTTCTTTGGCTATTTGAGTTTTTTTGTGTGTGTGCTTCCATATGAATTTTAAAATTATTTGTTCTCATTCTGTGAAAAATAACATTGGTAGCTTTATAGGAATTATGTTGACTCTATAGAGGGCTTTGGGTAGAATACTCATGTTTACTATATTGAGTCTTCCAGTCTGCTAAGATGCTATATTTCTTCATCTATTTGTATCATTTTTGATTTCTTTCATCAGTGTTTTATAGTTTTCTACATATAGATCTTTTGTTTCTTTAGGTAAATTTATTCCTAAGTATTTTATTCTTTTCATTGCAATGGTGAATGGAATTGTTTCCTTGATTTCTATTTTTGTTTTCTCATTGCTAGTGTATAGGAATGCAAGAGATTTCTGCATATTAAATTTACATCCCGAAACTTTACATTCACTCTAGTAATTTTCTGGTGGTGTCTTTAGGATTTTATATGTAAAAGATCATATCATCAGCAAACAGTGAGAGTTTTACTTCTTTTTAGTTTGGATTCCTTTTACTTATTTTTCTTCTTTGATTGCTGTGCCTAGTACTTCCAAAACTATGTTGAATAATGGTGATGAGAGTGTGCACCCTTGTCTGTTCCTGATTTTAGAAGAAATGCTTTCAGTTTTTCACCACTGAGGATAATGTTTGCTATGGGTTTGTCATATATGGCTTTTATTATGTTGAGGTATGTTCCTTCTATGCCTGCTTTCCAGAGAGTTTTTTTTTTTTTTTAATCATAAATGGGTGTTGAATTTTGTCAAAAACTTTCTCTGTATCCACTGAGATAATCATGTTTTTTATCTTTCAATTTGTTAATATGGTATATTACATTTATTGATTTGCAAATATAGAAAAATTATTGCAAAATACTGCACTATTACTCTAAAGACTCAATTCCTTTAAAATAGTTAAGATTTTTAAAAATATATTTTATCGATTAATTAAAATTTGATACTCACATACATGAATAAGCAACAACAACAAAATCACAAACAGATATCTGCATTGATGTACACATCCACTGGCAAGTGAAGAGATCTTATGTATGCAAAATTTAATCTGTCCTTTTTTTTTATCTTTATGGCAAGTATTACAACTAAAAATGGTAATTTACCAATGAACATAATAATCACTAGGAAGCACATTTTCTAATTTTGTACCCCATATGTTGTGCTTATTCCAAATTTTTATTTTATAAAGGGATCTCTGATAGAAAGCATTTTGTATATCAAAAGTGGGATTTACCTTTAAAGTCATATATATAATGATTAATTGCCACTATAATCATTAACAATTATTAGAGGAATTGTATTGGGAAATATAGCTTCATCAACTGACTGCATTTATTGTTATTAGCAAGCAAGATTTACTAATTTAAATTACTTTCTAATTACATACCTGCATATTTTATATTGATATAAATAGCTGCATTATTTTCTTGACACCACAAAGAATAAAAAACAATTAAGATTTATTGCCAATCTGTGAAAAACTATTTGAGTAAAACTAAACGAGAAAACCCTAAACAATGATGCACACATTTCAAAGGGGTGTTGCAATCTAAAAGATTAAATCAGGAATAAGCATACAGCTGACACCTGATACATTTACTTATTGTGGCTTCTGAAAATATCTGAGAACATTTTTAAGTTGATTAAACAATTTACTAAAATATCTTAAAAGACAATTTAAGCTACAGTAAATAGGTAATATAATTTTAGAGATTTTGTAGGAATAAATTAGATACTGAAATTATTCACAATGTAAAAAGGGCAATCTCTTTAAAAACTAGAAGTATTCATGGGCAATCTTCAACTTAAAGCCTAAATATCAATATAAATCAATATTTGATGGAGAATCTCACCTTTCTCAGGTTTTCACCAAACTTACCTCCAAACAATAATTACATTTTCACCCATAGGTTGAAGTCAGGTGTAGTGTTTTGGAGTAAGAAAGTCCAGTTTCAACTACTGGAATAGGTACTTTCTTTTGCATTTGTCATAATTTTTGTATAAATCATCTGGACTCTGCAATTATGTGTAAAACTAGGTTATTTTTGACAAAAATTCATGTAGTATATAGATTATAGTGTGTATTCAGTTAAGTTCAGTTCCTCAGTCATGTCTGACTCTTTGTGACCCTATGAACTGCAGCACACTAGACCTCCCTGTCCATGGCCAACTCCCAGAGTTTACCCAAACTCATATCCACTAAGTTGGTGATGTCATCCAACCATGTCATCAGCTGCCATCCCCTTCTCCTCTCGTCTTCAATCTTCCCCATCATCAGGGTCTTTTCAAATGAGTTAGCTCTTCACATAAGATGGCCAAAGTATTGGAATCTCAGCTTCAGCATCAGTCCTTCCAAAGAACACTCAGGACTGATCTCCTTTAGGATGGACTAGTTGGATCTCCTTGTAATCCAAGGGACTCTCAAGAGTCTTCTCCAACACCACAGTTCAAAAGCATCAATTCTTTGGCACTCAGCTTTCTTTATAGTCCAACTCTCACATCCATACATGATTACTATAAAAACCATAGCCTTGACTAGATGGACCTTTGTGGACAAAGTAATGTCTGCTTTATAATATGCTATCTAGGTTGGTCAAACTTTCCTTCCAAGGACCAAGAGTCTTTTAATTTCATGGCTGCAATCACTATCTGCAGTGATTTTGGAGCCCCCAAAAATAAAGTCAGCCACTGTTTCCACTGTTTCCCCATCTATTTGCTGTAAAGTGATGGGACCAGATGCCGTGATCTTAGTGTTTTTGTTTTTTTTTTTCTGAATGTTGAGCTTTAAGCCAACTTTAAGGCAATAGTGTGTATTACACTACTGTAATTCAATGTATTAATTTAAAATTTTACTTTTGTTTACCGTCAGCTCAATTTCCTTTGTTGAATTTATTATTAAACAGCAAATTTAGAAGACATCAGCTGATTTAATTTTTAAATAATTGCCTTTACAAACTATGTTTTTATGAGACAATATTCAGTTCAGTTCAGTTCAGTTCAGTTCAGTTCAGTCGCTTAGTCACATCTGACTCTTTGTGACTCCATGGACTGTTGCATGCCAGGCTTCCCTGTCCAGCACCAACTCTCAGAGATTACTCAAACTCATGTGCATAGCATTGGTGATGCCATACAACCATCCCATCCTTTGTTGATAATATTATACATTTCAAAATAAATGTTTTAATTGAAACGTAAATTTTATAAATTAAATGTGTGCTAGTAGATATATGATATGCTCAACATAAATTTACTTTTAGATCAAGAAATGAACTGGAAATCATTATGTGAAATAAAAATGTGAAATAATAATTAAAAAAAAAACTACACAATCTCATTAGTGCATTTTTTCGGTTTCAAGGATCTGTTCACAGATTTTTCTTCTATCTAATACTGTTTGGGGGCTCTTTTGAATATAGAAAAGTGGGTGGTATTTGAAAGGATCCTTACTATATAACATTTTACTCCTTCTATAAAAAAAATCAGCTTTGACCAGATAAAATGTTACATATCAAAGATCTTGAAATTGAGGAGTCCCTTTCCAACCCTTAACAGAATATTTTATATTTGATATCTACCTTGAAAACATATGTTTTCTCAGATGACTGTTTTAAATTCTGAGGAAAGGAAGTTCAAAGAATCTATTCATTGTTTTAATAAATGTTATTTATTTTTAATTCTGTATGGTTGATTTGCAATGTTGTGTTAGTTTCAGGTGCACAGCAAAATATTTCAATTTTACATATATATTTATATACATATTAGTTTTTCAGATTAATTTCACTTATATATTATTATAAATTGTTGAGTATATATCCCTGTGATTTACAGTTGTTCTTTGTTAGTTACCCATTTTATATTTATTTCTGTGTAATCAATTAAGTTAATTCCAAACTTTTAATTCACCTGTCACCATTTCTCTTCTGGTAACCATTAATTTGTTTTCTGTGGCTGTTAGTCTATTTCTGTTTTGAAATAAACTCACTTGTGTTATTTTTCTTTTTTTTAGATTTCACTTATTAACAGTATCATATTATATTTGTTTTTCTGTTTGGTTCACCTCACTTAGTTTGATAATCTGTAAGTTCATTAATGTTGCTGCAAATGGCATAATTTCATTCTTATTTATGGCTGAGTAATATTCCATTGTATATAAAAATGTGTACAATACATATTCCATTGTGTGTATATGTATCTATAACCATAAAGGAGAATGAGATAGTGTATATAGCACATTTTTAAAAATAATTTTTTATGTTTTAATTTTTGGCTTTGCTGGGTCTTAGTTGCTGGGTGGACTTTTCTTTAGTTGCAGGGAGGGCTGTCTATTTGCTTTGTGTGGGCTTCTCACTGTAATGACTTCTCTTTTAGTGGAGCATGGGCTCTAGGGCGTGCAGCCCTCAGTAGCTGTGACACTTGGTTTCACTGTGGCCCCTACTCTCTAGAGCACAAGCTCAGTAGTAGTGGCACACAGGCTTAGTTGTTCCATGGCATGGGTCAGGGTTTGAACCTTGTTTTGCATTGGCAGGCAGATTCTTTACCACTGAGCCACCCAGGGAAGCCCTACTACACTTTCTTCATGCACTCATCTGCTAATAGATATTTAGGTTGCTTCTGTGTCTTGATGAGTGTAAAAGCTAATGTAAATAGTGCTGAAATAAATATTGTGGTGTATGTTTCTTTTTAATTACACTTTTAGCTGTATATGTGTACAGAAGTGGGATTGCTGGATATGATACCATATGATAATTATTTTTAGAATTTTAATGAAACTCTATAGTGGCTGTGTATAATGGCAATATTAACTCTAGAATGGCAATCTACGTTCCATAAGAGTGTAGAAGGACTTTTTCTCAACACCCTTTCTAACATTTATTGTTGACTTTTTGATAATGGTGGTTCTTGCTACTATGAGGTGGTGTACTTAATTGTACTTTTGATTAGCATTTCCCTAATAAGTAGTGATGTTGAACATGTTTCATGTGTCTATTGGCTATTGGCTATCTGTATGTCTTCTTTACAAGATGTCTATTTAGATTGCCTACTCTTTTTTTTTTTTTTTTTTGATTGAGCTTTTATTTTTGTTTCCTTAAGTGATCTGTTTATTTAAAAAGCTAAACTCCTGCCCTTTGCAAATGTTTTCTCCCATTCTAGAGGTCATCTTTTCATTTTATATATGATTTATTTCAATGCGTGAAGATTTTAAGTTTAATTAGGTCTGATTTGTTCACTTTTTATTTTATTTCCATTATTTTAGGAGACAGATCTAAAAAACTGTTCTTACAATTTAAGTTAAAGATAAATCTGTCTATGTTTATCTCAGGGATATTTATAATTTCTGGTTACATTTAAATTTAAAATCCAAATTTTGTTGTTTGTTTGTTTTAATATGGTGTTAGAGAAAGTTCACCTTTACATGCAGCTGTCCAGTTTCCCAACACCACTTATTGAAAAGACTGACTTTTCTCCATTGAATATTCTTACTTCCTTTGTCATAGGTTAATTGCCCATAAGTGCATTGGTTTATTTCTCTCTTGTTTTAGTTACCTATTTTCCTGTTTTTTTTTTTTTGACCCAGTACCATACTGTTTTGATTACTGTAGTTTTGTAGTATACTCAAAAGCCAGGGAGCCATATTCCTCCAGCTTCACTTTACTTTCTAAACATGGTTTTGTCTATTCAGGGTAGTTGTATTTCCATATAAATTTAAAAAGCATTTTGTGCTGGTCCTTTGAAAAATGCTATGGGTAGTTTAATACAGATTACATTGAATCTGTAAATAGCCTTGCATAGTGCTGTCATTTTAGCAACACTGATTCTTCAAAGCCAAGAATATGAACTACCTTTTGATATATATCATCTTGATATATATCATATATATCATCTTTGACTAACATAGTTTTTGGAGTACAGGTGTTTTGCCTCCTTAGCTATGTTTATTCCAAGGTATTTTATTCTTTTGAATGTGATGATAAGTGAGATTGCTTTTTAAACTTCTCATTCTGCTCTTTCATTGTTACTGTACAGAAATGCAACAGATTTCTGTGTATTAACTTTGGATCCTGCATTATAACAAAATTAATTAATTAGCTATAGTAGTTTGCTGGTAGCATTTTCAGGAATTTCTATGAATAGAATTTTGTCATTTGCAAACAGCAACAGTTTCATACTTCCTTTCCAAATTTGGATTTCTTTTAGTCCTCTTTTTTTTTTTTTCTTTTTGACATTGTAAGGTATTTTAATTTATTCTTACCATAGAAGTGCTTCCCTGGTGGCTCAGTTGGTAAAGAATCCACCTGCAACAAAGGAGACCTGGTTCGATCCCTGGGTTGGAAAGATCCCCTGGAGAAGGAAAAGGCTACCCACTCCAGTATTCTGGCCTGTAGAATTCCCTGGACTGTATAGTCCAAGGGGTAGCAAAGAGTTGGACATGACAAAGTAATTTTCACTTCCCTTTTTAAATCATATAAACCCACTGAAGAAGTTCTGTCCAATAAAAATACAATGCAAGACATATGTAATTTTAAATTATCTAGTAGCCATATTTTTTAAAGTAAAAAAGAAAGAGATAAATTAGATTCAATAATTTTTATTTAACAGAATATATAAAAAGAGCGTGAGTTAAACATGTAGTTGCTTAAAAATACTAATATTTTGCATTTTCCTTTTGGATTAAGTCTTTGAAATCCAGTGGCTATGTCACATTTATAGCACATCTCAGTTTGTATGCCAAATTTTCATTAGAGATAATTGATCTGCATTGAGATTTTACAAAATTTTAATTGAAATAGCAGATACAGATATCCAAGCTTTTCCAAAAATACATAAATTATTTTGATCAATTTAATCATTTAACAGTTTAATTTTTTTTTCAGAATAGTAAAATATGTTTATCAGTTTTCACAATCATAGCCAGATCCCCCGCCCCCCACAAAAAAATAGTTGTAACTGCAAGCCGTAACAGGAACCAGATTAACCTACCAAAATAAAATAATTACATATAATTCAGGGAGTCAAGCAGAGTGATGTAGTAAATGGAAGTGCATACATGCACATGTTTTCATTATCTCAGCCAGCCTACATCTTTTGGTTGGTGCATTTAATCAATCTACATTTAAGGTAATTATTGATATATATGATCCTATTACCATTTTCTTAATTGTTTTGGGTTTATTTTGTATCAATCATTTTCTTCTCTTGTATTTCTTGCCTAGAGGAATTCCTTTAGCATTTGTTGTAAAGCTGGTTTGGTTTGGTGGTGAATTATCTTAACTTTTGCTTGTCTGTTAAGTTTTTTATTTTTCCATCAAATCTGAATGAGAATCTTCCTGGATAGAGTATTCTTGGTTGCTGGTTCTTTCCTTTCATCACTTTAAATATATCATGCCATTCCCTTCTGGCTTGTAGAGTTTCTGACGAGAAATCAGCTGATAGCCTGATGGGAATTCCCTTGTGTGTCATTTGTCATTTTTCCCTTATTGCTTTTAATATTTTATCTCTGTCTTAAATTTCTGTCAGATTGATTACTATATGTCTCAATGTGTTCCTTCTTGGGTTTATCCTGTCTGGGACTCTCTGTGCTTGCTGAACATGGTTGATTATTTTCTTTCATGTGAGGAAAGCTTTCATCTATTATCTCTTCAAATATTTTCTCAATTTTTTTTTTCTCTCTCTCTTCTCCTCCTGGGACCCCATAATGCAAATGTTGGTGCATTTAATATTGTCCCCACCATTCTGTCCTCTAGAAGATCTATTCATTCTTCGGCTTCAGTTATTCTGCTATTGATTCCTTCTAGTGTATCATTCATCTCTGTTTGTTTGTTCTTTAGTTCTTGCAGGTTTTGGTAAACATTTCTTGCATCCTCTTCATTATTTTTCTGACATCCTGAGTCATCTTCCCTATCATTATTCTAAATTCTTTTTCTTGGGGGTTGCATATCTCCACTTTATTTAGCTGTTTTTCTGGAATTTTACCTTATCCCTTCACTTGGGACAGAATTTGCTGCTTTTTTATCCTGATTAACTTCTGTAATGTGGTTTGTGTTTTAGCCACCATGGAGCTGTGGTTCTTCTCGCTTCTTTTGTTTGCCCTCTGATGGAGAAGGCCAAGAGACTTCTGTAAGCTTCCTGATGGGAGGGGCTGTGTGGGAAGGCCTGAGTCTTGCTCTGGTGGGCAGGGTCTTGTTCAATAAAGCTTTAATCCAATCATCTGCTGATAGGTGGAGTTGTACTCACTTTGTGGTATTCGTTTGGCCTGAGATGACCCAGGCCTAGAGTCTTCTAGTGTTGGCAGTGCCCCCATCCTGTGGTGAGTCCCTGTTCACCCATGCATCCTCAGGAGACCCTCCAACACTAGGAAGTTCCTTTAGGTCAGTCTTCTATTGGGTCACTTATCCTTTCCTCTGTGTCTTAGTGTGGGGAAAATTTTGTTTGTGCCCACAGAGACTGGAGTCTCTGTTTCCACCAGTCCTGTGGAAGTCCTGTGATCAAACCTTACTGGTCTTCAAGGTCAGATTCCCTGGGGATTCCCAGTTCCTTTGTCAGATCTCCAGGATGGGAAGCCTGACATGGGTTTAAGAACCTTTATACCAGTGGGAAATCCTCTTTAGTATTATTGTTCTTCAGTCTGTGGGTCATCCACCCAGCAGGCATGGGATTTATTTTATTGTGAGTGTGCCTCTCTTACCATCCCTCTGTGATTTCTGCTTTGTCTATGGGCATGGGCTATAATTTTTTAGTGAGTTCCAAAGTCCTCCTGTTGATGATTGTTCAATAGCTAGTTAAGTTTTTGGTGCTCATGGAACAACAGACTGGTTCCAAATAAGAAAGGGGGTACGTCAAAGCTGTATACTGTCACCCTGCTTATTTAACTTATATGCAGAGTACATCATGAGAAACACTGGGCTGGAAGAAACACAAGCTGGAATCAAGATTGCTGTGAGAAATATCAATAACCTCAGATATGCAGATGACATCACCCTTATGGCAGAAAGTGAAGAGGAATTAAAAGCTTCTTGATGAAAGTGAAAGAGGAGAGCGAAAAAGTTGGCTTAAAGCTCAACATTCAGAAAACGAAGATCATAGCATCTGGTCCCATCAGTTCATGGGAAATGGATGGGTAAACAGTGGAAACAGTGTCAGACTTTATTTTTGGGGGCTCCAAAATCACTGCAGATGGTGACTGCAGCCATGAAATTAAAAGACTTTACTCCTTGGAAGGAAAGTTATGATCAACCTAGACAGCATATTGAAAAGCAGAGACAATACTTTGTCAATAGTCAAGGCTATGGTTTTTCTAGTGGTCATGTATGGGTGTGAGAGTTGGACTGTGAAGAAGGTTGAGCACTTAAGAATTGATGCTTCTGAACTGTGGTGTTGAAGAAGACTCTTGAGAGTCCCTTGGAGTGCAAAGAGATCCAACCAGTCCATTCTGAAGGAGATCAGCCCTGGGATTTCTTTGGAAGGAATGATGCTAAAGCTGAAACTCCAGTACTTTGGTCACCTCATGTGAAGAGGTGACTCATTGGAAAAGACTCTGATGCTGGGAGGGATTGGGGGGCAGGAGGAGAAGGGAAGACAGAGGATGAGATGACTGGATGGCGTCACGGACTCAGTGGATGTGAGTCTGAGTGAACTCCGAGAGATGGTGATGAACAGGGAGGCCTGGTGTACTGCGATTCATGGGGTCGCAAAGAGTCGGACATGACTGAGCGACTGAACTGAATGGAAAGAGATGAGGGCATGCCCTTCTACTCTCTCTCTCTCTCTCTCCCTCTCTCTCTCTCTCTCTCTCTCTCTTTCTGATTGCAGTGGCTAGGACTTCAAGAACTATGTTGAATAAAAAGGTTGAAAGTGGTCATCCAAGTCTTGTTCTTGATCTGAGAAAAAATGCTTTCAACTCTTCACTGTTTTGTATGATGCTAGTTGTGGGTTTGCTATATATGGCATTTATTATGTTGAGGTCTCCTCACTTTCTAGAGTGTTGTCATAAATGGATGTTTAATTTGATCAAAAACTTTTTTTATTTGCATCTGTTAAGATGATTATGTGGTTATTGTTTTTCACATGCATTATTTTGGACCTTTTATTATCTGGATTTTTAACTCAGTTCCATTGATCTAGATTTCTGTTTATTTCACTACCATATTATTTTCATGACTGTATCTTTGTAGCATAGCCTGAATTCAGAGAACCTGACTCCTTCAAGTCTGTTTTTCTTTGTCAAGATTTATTTAGCTATTCAAAGTATTTTGTGTTCTCACATAAATTATAAAAATTTGTTCTACTTCTGAGAAAATGTCATTGCTAATTTGACAAGGATTGCTTTGAATTTGTAGATTGTAGTCATTTTCACAATACTGATTCTGCATGGCCAAGAAAATGGTATATCTTTCTATCTCTTTATGCCATTTTTAATTCCTTTCATCAGTATCAGATAGGTTTATGAGTTTTGTTTGTTTGTTTGTTTGTTTGTTTGCCTTCTTAGGTAAAAGGATGATTTCCTAATTTTTCCTTCTGATTATTTGTTGTTAATGTATAGGAATCCAATACCTTTCTGTATATTAATTATATATATTGCAGCATTACCAAATTCATTGATGAGTTCTCACAGTGTTCTGGTAGCATTTTTTAAATTTTCTTTGTATGGTATCAGGTTGTCTGCAAATACTGACAGCTTTACTCTTTTATTTTTTTCCAATTTGGACTCCTTTTATTTATTTTTATTATCTTATTGCCATGGCTAGGACCTCCAAAGTTGTGCTGAATGCTTATGACAAGAGTGTATATCATTGTCACAGTCCTGATGTTAGAAAAAAATGCTTATAGTTATTCACCATTGAGAATTATGTTAGCTGTGGATTTGTCTGATATGACCTCTATTATATGAAGGTAAGTTTCTTCTATATCTGTTATATTATATTAAGGTACATTTCCTCTATGCCTGTTTTCTGGAGACTTTTTATCATAAATTGATGTGGAATTTTGTCAAAAGATTTTTTTTTATGTATCTGTTGAGATGATCATATGATTTATATTCTTCAATGAGTTGATTAACTGTGTCACATTGTTTGATTTGCAGAGACTGAAAATTTTTTGGATTCTTGGGAAAATATCCATTGATGATGGTGCATAATCCTTTTAAAGTGGGATTCAATGTGCTAGTATTTTACTGAGGATTTCTGTCTCTATGTTCATTAGTGATATCACCTTATTTTATTTGTTTGTTTGTGATATCTTTAATGATTTTGTGTATCACAGTGATGGTGACCTCATAAATGAGCTTGGGGAGTTCCTTCATCCGTGATTTTTGGACTAATTTCAAAAGGGTAGTTGTTAAGTATTCCTTAACTGATATAATTTATCTGTGAAGACATCTTGTACTGGAGTTTTGTTTATTAGAAGATTTTTAATCACAGCTTCAATTTCAGAACTTGTGATTAGTGTGCTTACATTTCCTATTTCTTCTTGGTTCAGTCTTGAAAGATTGTATCTCTAAAAATTTATCCTTTTTCTCCAAGATGTCCACTTTATTGGCATATAGTTGCTTGTAGCAATCTTTCACCACAGAAGGCAATAGTAACCCACTGCAATGTTCTTGCCTGGAGAATCTCAGGAATGGGGAAGCCTGGTGGGCTGCCATCTGTGGGTTCGCACAGAGTCAGACATGACTGATGTGATTTAACAGGAGCAGCAGCAGTAATTTTTCACAATCCTTTGTGTGTGTGTGTGTGTGTGTGTGTGTGTGTGTGTGTGTGTAGTGTCATCTGTAATATCCCTTATTTAATCTGTAATTTTATGTGTTTAAATTCTCTTCCTTTTTCTACTGATAACCTGGCTAAAATTTTATCATTTTATCTTCATAAATCATCAGAGCTTAGTTTCATTTATTTATTTTGTCACCTATTTTATTTATTTCTCATCTGATTTTTATGGTTTGTTTCTTTTACTAATTTTGGGCTTTGGGTTTTGTTTGCTCCTCTTTCTTTAGTTGTTTAACTGTAAGATTAAGCTGTTTATTTCAGATTTTTCTTTTTCTTTCTTTCTTTCTTTTTTTTGAAGTACGATTTGAGTGCTATAAACTTCCCTCTTGTTATGTCTAGTAGTTTTTGGATTGTGTTTTTTTCACTGTCATTTTTCCTTGTGTATTTTTAAATTTCCTTTTAATTTCTTCACTGATCCATTGGTTATTTAGTAACATATTGGTTACCTTCCATGTGCTTGTGTATTTTACAGCTTTTCTTTCCTGTAATTGATTACTAGCCTCATTGCATTGTGCTCAGAAATGATGCTTGACAAAATTTTATTTTTCTTTAACTCACTGAGACTTACTTTTTGACTCATCATATGATCTAAAGAAATTTCCATGAGTACATGCAAATAATGTGTATTCTGCAGCTTTCAGATGGAATGCTCTATAAATATCAATTAAGATCTACTGATCCAATATGTCATGGCATCTGGTCCCATCATTTCATGGCAAATAGAAGGGGGAAAAGTGGAAGCAGTGATATTTTATTTTCTTGAGCTCCAAAATCACTATGGACAATGACTGCAGCCATGAAATTAAAATATACTTGCTCCTTTGAAGGAAAATTATGACAAATCTACCCAGCATATTAAAAGCTGACACATCACTTTGCCAACAAAAATCTGTATAGTCAAAGGTATGTTTTTTTTCCAGTAATCATGTATGGATGTGAGAGTTGGGTCATAAAGAAGACACAGATGTATAGAACAGACTTTTGGACCCTGTACGAGAAGGGGAGGGTGGGATGATTTGGGAGAATGACATTGAAACATGTATAATATCATGTAAGAAATGAATTACCAGTCTAGGTTCGATGCAGGATACAGGATGCTTGGGGCTGGTGCACTGGGATGACCCAGAGAGATGGTATGGGGAGGGAGGTGGGAGGGATGTTCAGGATTGGGAACACATGTACACCCGTGGTGGATTCATGTTGATGTATGTCAAAGCCAATACAGTATTGTAAAGTAAAATAAAGTAAAATTTAAATAATAATAATAAAAAGAAGACTGAGAACTGATGATTTGATTTTTTTGAATTGTGACCCTGGAGAAGACTCTTGAGAGTCCCCTGGACTGCAAGGAGATCAAACCAGTCAATCCTAAAGGAAATCAGCACTGAATATTCATTGGAAGGACTGATGCTGAAGCTGAAGCTCCAATACTTTGAGCCTCTCTTGTGAAGAGCCAGTTCATTGGAAGACCCTAATGCTGGGAAAGAGTGAAGACAAAAGGAGAAAGGGATGGCAGAGGATGAAATGGTTAGATAGCAAAACCAACTCAATAGACATGAATTTGACTAAACTCTTAAGATAATGAGGGACTTGGGTTCCTGGCTTGGTACAGTCCGTGAAATCACGAAGAATCAGACACGACTTCACAACTGAATAGGAACAACAACAATATTGGGTGCATATGTATTTACAATTATTTTTTCATGGATTAATCCCTTGATAATTATGTTGCATCCTCATTTTTCTCTTGTACCAATTTTTATTTTAAAATCTGTTTTTCTGATATATGTAGTGCTAGTCCAGCTTTCTTTTTATTTCCTTTTACATGGAATATCTTTTCTCATACCCTCATTTTCAGTCTATGTGTCTCTAGATCTGAAGTGGGTTTCCTCTAGACAGCATAAGCATACAAATCTTACATTTGTGTCTATTTAGACAGTCTATGTCTTGTGTTAGAGTATTTAATCTTTTACATGTCAGATAATAATCAGTAAATATGCTCTTAATTACAATTTATTTTTTTAATTTGTTTTCATACAATTTTCATCTCTATTCTCTTCTTTTGTGGTTTGTTGATTATATTTAGAGTTATACTTGCATAACATTTTTTGGCCTAAATAATGGACAATGAGATTAATGAAATAGCATAAAGAGCCAAGAAATAGATTCACATAAATCTATAAACTGATCTTTAACATTGGAACAAAGGCAATACAATGGATAGTCTTTTCTACAAGTGGTGCAGGGAAAACAGACATCCACATGTGAAAGAAATGAACTAGATCCAACCTTTGCATGCTTCATAAAAATTAACTCAAAAGTATCACAGAATTAAATGCAAAACTCAAAATATGAAAATCCTAGAAAATAAGATAGTAGCAATAGATTTTGAATTTGTTGATGATATTTTTAAATATGCCATCCTTGATCCAAGATAAAAAGTCTTGACAAGTCTGACTTCATAAAAATTAAAATTTTTAACCCTGTGAAAAATACTCTTAAGAAAATGAGCAGGTAAACCACACTGGAAGAAAATATTTCCATGATATATATTTAATGAAAATTACTATCCAAAATAAAGAAAACTCTCTTAAACTCTACATTAAGAAAGAAATAACTCAAGAAAAAAAAAGAGGGGGCAAAACTTTAACAGACATCTTACTAAAGAAGACATATATAGATTGCAAATGGAGACAGAAATGGCAGCCCACTCCAGTATTCTTGCTTGGATAATCTCACAGGCAGAGGAGCTTGGCAGGCTACAGTTCATAGGGTCACAAAGAGTCGGACACAACTGAAGCAACTTAGCACACATGCATATATAGATTGCAAACAAGGCTATGAAAAGGTCCTCCATATTCTATGTTGTCAGGGAAGTGAAAAGTAAGCCAAAAATGAAACACTAGTGTGTATATATATATATATATATTTCTAATACATATCAGAAATATATATATATATATATATATATATGAAGGATCTATATTTAGATCACTGATAGCATCAAGTACTTGTGGAGTTATGAAGCAACAGAAATATTCATTTCTGGTGGGAATCCAATTTGCCCAGTTTGGAAAACAGTTTTACAGTTTCTTGCAAAACTACACATTCTCTTTCCATATGCTCCAGCAATTGTACTCCTTGTTTTTTTTTTTTTTTTTTAATAATGGAATTGCAAGCTTATGTCTCTACAAAATCCTGTACATTCATAAGAACTTTATTTATAATTATCAGTTCATCCTACTTTTGGATCAGTAAGCTGTGATGCATGCAGACCATGAAATGCTATTTAGCACTACAAAGAAATGTGTTATCAAGCCATGACAAGAAATGGAAAAAAAGAAAAAAATGCCTGTTTACCAAGTGGGAGAAGTCAATTTGACAATTCTATATACTATAATGCTATAGTTTGATCCCAGCTATAGCAAGGCATTCCAATTCTAAAAAGTCGAAACAGTTGAGTTAGGTGAAAGGTCAGTGGTTGTCAGGTTTAAGGAAGAGTAAAGGATGAATTGACAAAACAAAATACTTTTAAGGGAGTGAAACTATTCTGGATAATAATATAATTGTGAATGTGTGTCATTATTACAATTGTCCAAATCCATAGAATGTACATGTACCCTAGTGAAAACTACAAAGCATGGGTAATAATTATGCATGAAGGCAGATTTATCAAACATACAAATGTACTGCTATAATAAAGAATCTTGATAATGGGAGAGGCATTGTGTGTATGGTAAACTTTTATACCTTCTGCACAATTTCACTATGAACCTAAAACTTCTCTAAAAGATAAGGTCTATTTTAAAAACAGACAAAAACATGAAAAAAAATGTGGTTTACTCTATTACATCTTTCCATAATTCACTTCATATAGTATTATTTGTGTATGTGAGTACATGTGCCTGTTATTGTATATGCCTATATATATTAATTTTTTTGTTTTATGATTTTTTATTATCTGTTTTGTAGTCCCTTATACATGGGATCTTTAGTTTATGCATTGGTATATGATATATTCAATACAGATTTCCTGATTTGATATTTTATGAGTGTTTTGTGGTGAGAATATTACATATGGAAGACATATTGTATCACTGAATGTCTTTGATCACTTGTCAAATCTTTGCCTCTCTTACATCATCTAGATGATTCAATAGTCAATTAATAAGTAATGGAGCTAAAGATCAACAGCATTTAAGAATAGTATGAAAAGATGATGTGTTAAATCAACATTATTGCTCATTTGAAATGATATTTAATGTAGATCAAGGCATAGAATTTAGCAGGAAGGGTTATAAAGGAAGTTTTAGGCCAGAAATTTAGAAGACATTTTTCCAGTAATGAAATAAAATAAATATGTTAATGAATATAAAATATATATGTCTATCATTAATAAATGGCAACCCACTCCAATGTTCTTGCCTGGAGAATCCCAGGGATGGGGGAGCCTGGTGGGCTGCCGTCTATGGGGTCGCACAGAGTTGGTCACGACTGAAGCAACTTAACAGCAGCAGCAGCAGTATCCTTAAGAAAGCAGCAGTAGCTTAATACAAGTATTAAAAATATAGTCTAAAATATTAAATTAGGCAACTATAGCATAATAAATTATTGATTGGAAGTACTAATATAAAATAGTTTTAAATTAAAATCATTTTCTCCCTTTATCTTGTTTTTTTCTTTCTTCCTTCCTTTCTTTCATATCCTTATGCCATGATGTCTCAAAGAAAATACCTGGACACTTTACCTCAAATTATTTTGTGCATACCCCAGTGGAACATATAAGAAAGCTAAGAAAAATATATTTTGCCAAAAATGTTATCTGGAAACATAAAACTTTAGCTATGAATTTATACAAATAACATTTATGCTATTGCGATTTTCCAGTTGCTGTCATTTCTGATCCTTTGTGGCACTATGGACAACAGCCTGCCAGGCTTCCTTGTCCTTTACCATCTCAGCAAGTTTGCTCAAACTCATGTTGATTGAGTCCATTATGCCATCCAACTATCTTGTCCTCTGTCCTCCCCTTCTCCTGCCTTCAATATTTACCAGCATCATGATCTTTTCTAATGAATCAACTCTTTGCCTGAGGTGTCCGAAGTATTTAAGTTTCAGCTTCAGCATCAATCCTTCCAATTGATATTCAGGGTTGATTTCCTTTCACATTGACTGGTTTGATCTCTCTGTAGTCCAAGGGACTCTCAAGAGTCTTCTCAACAACACAGTTCAAAGGCATCAATTCTTCTGTGCTCATCTTTCTTTATGGTCTAACTCTCACATCTCTACATGACTACTGGGAAAAACATATATTTTACTAGATGGACCTTGTCGGCAAAGTAAAGTCTCTGCTTTTTAATATACTGTTGAGGCTTGTCATAGCTAGTATATTTTAAAAATTGAAAATACTACTTATAAAGTAATATGTTAAATACTATTTATTGTCCATAATTCAGCATAATAATGAACTAAATTAAAAATCAAGTCATAATCAGAATCTTCAGTTATTTTCTTTCCCTAGACACTGTAATTACCAATAAAACCAACCTAACTTTTAAATACAAATTAAAATAATATGCTTGAATACAACTATTAAAATATACTTTTTAAAATGTATCTGCAGTAAGTTAAATTAAATAATTTTAAAAATAGCAAGGAATTTTTCTTTTCAACCAGGAAAAATATTAGCTAACATGGGTTGTTTAGAATCACATTGCATTTTAATTATCATTGTCACTATTGTTAGTGGTTATCAAAGACCTTTCTTTACTTCTTTAGTTACTACAAGCCACATTCATCACATCAATGGCATAAAAGCTAAATTAGTTTTCTTAAGTTCTATCGTCTTCAACAACGCAGCCATAATGTAGAATAACTGATGTTTATTACGTTAATTTAATATAATAGCATTAAAGTGAAATAAGCATCCAGTGTTAAAAAGTATAATTTCTAATTGTTTTCTATTAACTTCAAATTTATCATTTTTCTGATTATTCAGTGTAAGACTGATGATGACATTGAATTTTCTTTTGTCTAAGCAGACAAAGAAACATAACAATATAAAGCTGAGATATAAAAACTAGAAAGGAATTCTTCATAGAAAAAACTGAGACAAATAGTGGGGTTTTAAAGTTTAATTTTAGGTACTGTGAAAGAACCATATGTTCTTATTACCAGCATCTGTTAGTTATGGTGATCAGGTTAAGTACTTTTACAACAAATGAAAATATTTTGAATTGCTTCTTTTTAAGTAGGTGGAGGCCATGAAATGAATTAAATAGAATGCATTTTTGTTTTGCTTTGAAGATCATGGTTAGGGATTCCTAAAACTTGTCATTTATAGCTCATTTCAAAAAATTAGCAATGCATATAAGCTGCATTTTCTAACCTGTGTGTGTGTGCTTAGCCACTAAGTCTGATCTGACTCTCTATGACCCCATGAACAGCAGCATTCCAGGCTCCCCTATTCATGGGATTTTCCAGGAAGGAATACTGGAGTGAGTTGCCATTTCTTCCTTCAGAGACTCGTCCTAACCCAGGGACTGAACTCACCTCTCTTGCATCTCCTGAATTGGCAGACAGATTCTTTACCACTGTGCCACCTGGAAAGCCCTAAGGGATGTTAAAAATGCTCTTTTAAATGCATACTTTTAGGAATTTCCTCATGGTTTTGTGGTTAGGACTTTGTTTCCACTGCAGAGGGCATGAGTTTGATCCCAGTTCAGGGAACTAAGATCCTGCATGCAAAAGCCAAAAATAATAATGATAAAGTAAAATACATATTTTAATTATGAACACTTGATCATCAAAATAATAGGTCCTTTCAAACATTTATCAAATGTTAAATGCAACATAACTGGGGGCAGAGGGGGCGGGGGGGTACACAATACACCTTTAACTGCAACTGCGGAAAAGACAACTTTCCCACAAAAGACTCTAACCTAATAACCTAATCTGCAGCCTGGCCCACTCATAGAACAAAGGACTGAGCTAGTTGGCTGCTTATATTTCTCCTGGCAATCTTGATTTCAGCTTGTGCTTCATACCCATCAACAATACAATGTTTTGTTTTCACTTTTAAATATAAATTAGAATATCCTCATGTTATTAATCACATAAAATCAAATTAAATAAAATACCATAAGTCAATGTTTCTGCAGTGCTTTTAAATATGTCAATTCTTAAGGTAAGTAGAAAGGAAAAAGTAGAGTGTGAAACTAAAATAAAAATAACTCTTGAACTGATTATCAAGTTATCACTTTGCCAAACTGTAGTCCACTGTTTTTAAATTGTAAGTTTCTTTTTACTGATTTTTAAAATTTCTTATTTCCCTTATTCAGTCTAATATATAGTTATTTAAAGTTGATTTGCAAATACATGAATGGCTGAATGGTTTCCTTATCTGCTTCTGAGAGTAGAATTTGCTTCTATGTGTTTCATGGTTTGTGTAGATACTTAAAAGTACATTTTGGGTTTATATTTAGGGATTTTCACACACTCCAGAAGAAGTTTAGAGTTTATCTAAACAGTTTCCAGTCCTCTAGTAGGCAAAGTAAATTGCAGGTTTAGGTAGATGTAACAAAATTTAATCAAACATTGCTTTCTCATGTTTCAGTCTGTTAACAATTTGCTAAAGATTTTTATGACTTCTCCAAGAGGAAGAAGGTATTTATTGAATACAGTTGGAATTAAATGCAGTTAGGTGAGCTCTGATTTATAATGTTACCAAATTATCTTCCATTTTCTAATAAGGAAATGACCCAATAATGAAAGGTGAGTCCTGAATTAACTTTTATGTTACATAAAGCACACTTACTAGTCCCTCAGCCTATTTAATAATATGTAGTGAGCTCTATCATTTCTACTTTTCACTACTCAGTCCTAAACTGAATAGCAAGTAACCCATATGGTCCATAGTTTTCCAGCTTCTCATTGCCATTACCAAATTAATCTTTCATTGCTTGAGTGTACTTAGACCTGTTTGATGGCACTTTAGAATATAGCTGTTTCTTATTACAACATTCAGTGTCTTAGAAGAGAATAGTTATTATTTAAACTATTTATATGAGAACTGTAGATCTGTAATTTTAGAAAGATTAATGGAGATCAATTCTGCCATCATTTTTTAAAAGATATCTTGATAGATGGAATATATAAAAATAACTTAGAATATGGAACTGATCTGTAATAATATTCACTCTATTGTAAGAACTCATCTTGCTAGAAAGCTTATTAAAGAAATCATATATTTGAGGGCATCACTGTAACTATATGTTTTTATATTAAATTTATTCAATATCTATTTTTCAATTAGCTAGATGAAACTTTGTCTTCCAATATTTAACATGCATATGGTACACATTGCTGTGTGAAACTTAAATCTTTCAGTTCTGCTTTAGATGATTAACATTTCTCCCAGCTTAATCTGTATGTTTGATTTTAAACTTCTGGTATATTCTGGGATTCACGCTTTGAATGATAAAACAACAGCCTCAACTCTGAGGTGATTTCGTTATGGTCTTACTAGCAGAACTGATCCATCTGCTCTCAATTTCTTGCAGTTTATAAGTCACTTGTATATGTGTATGTGTGTGCTTCATTCATACTTAGGCTCTTGCAAAAAGTTTTGGTTTACCTTTCAAACCGAAAAAGAAATACAGGCAGTTTATACATCTGATTCTTCATGTAGAGGGTTCAGAAGATGAATAGAAAAAGTAGCTACAGGTTTGTTTCTGAAAACTTTCCACAACTGTATTGAATGCTGCTGCTGCTGCTAAGTTGCTCAGTCATGTCTGACTTTTTGCGACCCCATGGACTGTAACCTACCAGGCTCCTCCGACCTTGGGATTTTCCAGGCAAGAGTACTGGAGTGGGTTGCCTTTGCCTTCTCCACTGTATTGAATGAAGCAGTGTAAAAATAAACATAAAGCAGTGTGATATTTTTGTGGGGTGAGAGGATATAATGACCTTGCCTTATATTGCATACAAATATGTTAGGTTAAAATTTCAACATAGGTCAAAAATCTGCTTATTCTTACTTCTATATTTTATCTCTTGTTTTTCAAGCACTGTACACTATTGTTATATAACTGTTGCCAATTTTTTTTTCTATTTTAATCAAGAATTAACCTAAGTAATCAGAGTTTTAATTTAATTTCTAATACCCTCCTTATGGAAATCACAACAGAAAAGGACCCATATTGCCTATAGTAAACTTGGGATATTCTTAGATTTTTTTTTTTAATTTCCTCAATTTCCTGTATCAGTTACTCTCTCTCCAATCTAGTTGCTGGTTCCTTTGAGAATATGAAACACACTATCAAACTATATCCTTACAAAATGTACTTAATAATTTCTCACTAACTAGAAAAACAATACATAATTTTATAATTCCTGATGATAATGATCACCTGTTACTTTTAAGGCATTAAAAAATTTCTGATTTCATCTTGTTAGGTAGAAAGTTAGCTGTGAGCAAGAGACGGGTGACCTAGCCAAAAGGATGCAAGCTGATCTCTAAACTCCACTCCAACAAACTCCAGTGTGGAGCAGAATAGCTCACAGATAAGCTACAAAAAAGCAACAGACTTTCACACAGTGGATACAAACCAACCACAGGGGCTTCCCCAACTTGTATATATGTGCTCTTGATGCACAGCTGTGTCCTCAAGTGACCTTAGGCAGCCAGGAGCCTACTGCTGTAGTTGCTTTGTTGTTTAGTTGCTAAGTTACATCTGATTCTTTGCGACCCCATGGACTGCAGCAAGCCAGGCTTCCCTAGTCCTCCATTGTTGTGTCTGTGTGTGTGTGTCTGAAGTCACTCAGTCGTGTCCAACTCTTTGTGACCCCATGTACTGCAGCCCACCAGGCTCCTCAGTCCATGGAAGGGTCCATAAATATTCTATACATACATGTGTTTGACTATAATGGACTGGATTATGGGAAAGACATGCACCATAGAGCCTGCCATTATGTAACTTATAAATGTCAGTCAAAACTGTCAGACTATGCCAACCTAAATGAAAATGTAGAAATCCTGTCTTTAAAACACCACCCCGCGCCCCCCACACACACCTGACATTTTTGTGCTAGTGCTTGTCTTGGTTTGGCACACCTCTCCCTTGTGGCGTTCTTTCTGTTCTTTCCTTAATAAACTTTTTTTCATTACAAGTAAGACCTTCAATTCTTTGTGTCCTTGCCAAGAACTGTGGCCCACAAGGAAAGGTCTTCTTTGACCCTCCTCTGCCTGGTAGCATTCTGAACCAGCGACATGTTCAGATGTGTGTGCATCATCATCATGGAGGATTTTGTGAGTACAAGATAATATACCTTTTTCATAGATTGGAAAATTTATCAGTCCCTGAATATGCATGCATGCAGCACATACAGTTTGTAAGGTAACATGCCAGTTTCAAGATTAAAAAATAATAATAATAATGGAAATATGTTCATCACTAGTCACTATGGAAGTGAAAATTAAAACCACAGTGAGATATCACTATTTACCCATATACTCATCAAATGGCTATTTAAAAAAAAAGTGTTATTTCACAGTTTGGGGGCTTAAAGTCTCTGTGCTGCAGAAAGCTAAAATCAAGGCCCAAGTAGGCACCTGCCCTTCAAAAACTTCTCAACCTGCATCAGAGTCATTCAGACCAGCAAGTGGTGCACTTGACCAGGACAGCCTTAGAAATCCAAAAAGACTACTTTGAGAAAAAAATAGGTATTTTTAGCTGAAATATGTTTTCCTTCAGACATAAATATAATTGGGGTTACTAACAAAATTGAAGTTTTAAAAATTATTTTAAATTTAACTAACTTAATTGAAATTAAATTTTAAATCATGTGCAAGAAAATGAAAAGTTATCACAAAATAATGAAAACATACATTTACCACAGATTTATGAAAAAATAGAAACATATCTGTAGTAGAAATTCTTCATAGACTTGTTATACAGTAAGGATTGTTATTTTGTGATCATGTATCTTATACTTCAATACAAGCTTATGAATATCTTAATTTTATCCTATTTTAAGAATGATTTCTTTGTAAACTTTTTTGTTTAACTCATAGTGCTATACCAAATTTCAAAGCAATGTGATAGGTCCCTAACTTTTCATTCCTTTTCACCAACACAGTCACGTTGTAAATGAGCATGTAATAAATAGAATGGTGTTCTTTAGCACCATCTAGCTTACTTTTGAGCAATTGACAGCAATACTATACTTTTATAGCAACTGGATAGTAATTTTAAACAGTATTGCTATGAAGGTGTATGAAGATAGATTAAAATGACTAAAACTACTAATGTCATTAAAAATTACTAATGAACACAATTTTTTTCTCAGAGCATTAAAAGATTCAATTTTAGGGCTGTCACCACATCTTCAGAAATCATTTTATTTGTGCTAATTGCCAGAAATGCTGCATTTAAAACACTGGGAACATTTTTAGTTAATTATCCTTGTTACTAATAATGTTTAGAATGAATGTACTTTTTATCAATTAAGAATGAGAGCAGGTTATAAAAATAAGATACTAAGGCTCACTGTCTTTTTTCATAAAATGCAAGTTGTTAACATTGCTCTGATAGAAACAGACAAGTTATACATTGTCAGGGGATGTTCAGCTTTAAGGGATCCAATGTTTTCTTCCTTTGTGTGCCGTTTCTCAAGGACTCTCTGTTCCTTATCAGTTCCTGGAAAACAGGAATGAGCAGAGCTGCACACAGTTCTCAGGACTGAGATCACGGGAAAGAGCACCTGCTTGGATTCCCTTCAGTGACGCTCTTTAGTGACCTTTTACTTAAAGGACTGTCCATTTTGTTGCAACTAGTGGAATTTCATTCTTTTTAATGGCTGAGTAATTATTTTATTTAAGATATATAAGTATGTGTTTCTACAAATAAAGCACCCTTGTTTCACTCAAGACTTGGGTCCCCTGTGTCCCTCTTCTCATTGACTTCAGTCATTAGATCCCAGTCTATGAAGACCATGACAATGTATAAAGCAGGGAAATAAAATTATTTATGTTAACCTATACGTAGTTGATAAACACAGTTAATCATAGAAAAGTGACATTTATTGTTTAACAAATACTTTCTAAAAGAAAATATTTTATCAGTTTCTGATTGGGATACCCTAGGTTATTCTGATATTTTCTATTAGTTATTTCTTCCTGTAGGGGATCTTCCCAACCCAGGTTTAGATTTGACAACTAGGTGCTAGTGTTCTTTTCAGTAACTGGATACTAGTGTTACCTTTCACAAAATTGAAAGAGTGATTGATATGCAGTTTAAGTGACAGGAGAGTTAAGGTTTTTATGTTGGGATTTTTTTTTAGCTTTGAGACGTTTGTCTTGTTGAGGCATCAAGTAAATATTGATATGAGTCTAGTGTTTGGACTAGAAGTCAAGGCAAGAAATATAGCTTCTAAAATCATCTGTGCATTCATAGATACTTTTTTCCTAGAAATATATAACCTAATTAAAATAGTTTCAATTACTGATTTTATAAGAATGAGAAAGAAAATAATTTTTTTCTTTCATATTTTCATTAAACAACAACAACAACAACATATTGACCATAGGACACTTTAAAGTGAAGAAAAAAAGCAATAGTCAAAGGCAGATGAACATAATAATTAGGTTTTTAATGTACTTATATCTATTTTTAGATTTCCTATATAAAAAAAAAAAATCCTAAAGGTGAGAATGTTCCCTGGAAAAACCTAAAACATCACTAAACAATTTTTGTTTAATCAAGAAGTTTTTTTAAATTTTTTTTCTGTTTTTTTTTATTAATTAAATTTATTTATTTTTTTAATTACAATACTGTATTTGTTTTGCCATACATTGACACGAATCAGCCATAGGTGAACACAATCTTCTATTTACTAGAACTATAATACATCTGTTAAGGAGCGTGTCCTTACCCCATTCATCATTTCCAAAACTTTTTATCTCCATAACTCTTTTCTTTATAGGACTTTGGACTTAATAGCATGGTATATTATAGAAACTGATATGAATACAGCTAGAATGACTACTGTATAGCTAGATGCAGTGTACACAAAAACATCATACAGAGCAAAATACCCCAATCTTCTATCCCTCCCCAAAGTTTTAGCACTTTCTCTTCTGCCTGTTTGAAGGATACAACTAGTTTTCTCTGCTTAATTTAATTCACAATATTTTGCTGATAACCAGGATTCCAGATTTTCCCACATTATCCTCTTAGCATCTGTCTTTTTCATTCCTTCATCATTGTCTATAAGTATTCTGTCTAAAAGTATTGTCTAAAAGTATTCTGGCACAAAGCCTTGTTTTTATCCCATGTTCTCTCAACCCTGGAACAGATCCAGAGTCTTATGTCATATTTATACAGATTTCCAAATCCTATTCCCTTAATTGTCTCAGCTGGGGAGCCAACAGAACATAAAACAACTGGTGGCAAGTGTGTATACAGCAAATATGTAGACCAGGTTCTCCTGCGAAATGCAATGTTGTATTAAGAATCTTTACAGTTAGGGGCTTTTTCCTCCAGAGGAAACCAACCAGTCTCTTCTGTTAAAACTCATTTGCTGTACACAACCACTTTCCAGATGGTAGCCTCTGACACCATTAAGTGCCCAAGGTAGAGAGTTGTGGCTATAAGAGGTACATGTGAATGTGATAGAGTAAGAAATATTTTTTATTAGCAACTGAAAAAAGCACTTAGGAAGTGGAAACTTTTGACTGCTCTTCACACTCTGTGGCAATGTTGTGCTTTGTAATTAATATAAAACCTGAAATTTTATTTTGCTCATTTGTACATGTGTTAAAGGTCTATTTTAGGGTTTCATTGTTTTTCTATGAAAGTGCAACATGCTTTTAAGACAAAAATTCTGCAAAGTTATGCATATTTTGTTTATAATAACTTTTATTTTGAGAATATTTTGATTTATAGACCTAAGACTTTAGATCACTACAAAATTTAATACTAGCAGAAAGCCCTTATTTTGTGTCTATTATTTTCGCTCTCATTTTTTAGCCTTAAAGAATGAAAGATCACTTTATTATGTACCTATATATATATATATATATATATATTTCTTAATACTTCAATTCCATCCTTATTAATTTCCTATTGATTTCAAAATTAGCCCAAACTTGGTTGAGTCATATGGCTATAGTAAAAGGAGGTTGAAATTAACAACTTAGTGTTATTAGTTCCATATTTGGAATCAAGATGATAATCACAAGACTTAATTAGGCAATGTCTTGCTAGTACTATTTTATTTATTTTTATTATTTTTATTTATCTTTTTAAATTTTACTTTATTTTACTTTACAATACTGTATTGGTTTTGCCATACATCAACATGAACCCAAATTAAATCCCAAAGTTAAATGTAGATTGGTAATCTGGTACACGCTGCTGCTGCTGCTAAATCGCTTCAGTTGTTTCCAACTCTGTGCAACGCCATAAACCACAGCCATTCCAGGTTCCCCGTCCCTGGAATTCTCCAGGGAAGAGCACCAGAGTGGGTTGCCATTTCCTTCTCCAGTGCATGAAAATGAAAAGTGAAAGTGAAGTCATTCAGTCATGTTCGACTCCTAGAGACCCCATGGACTGTAGCCTACCAGGCTCCTCCAGCCATGGGATTCTCCAGGCAAGAGTACTGGAGTGGGTTGACAGTGCTTTCTCCGAATTTTATACATAAAACGTTATATTTTTATTTTGATATTTTTTCTCCCTCATTCAAAAGAGAATATATCAAAGTAAGTTGAATGTGTAAATTTTCAAGAAATTCAGAATAACTACATGGAAAAACTAAACATTAATAGTGATCTTCTGGTGCATAATATAACTTTTATGATAGCATGATTTTATGTTTCTAGAGTATTAGAGTTTTGAGGTTAAACTTCAATACTTTAGATAGGAGATAAGTCAGTTTGTAATATAGGTAATTTGACAATTTGTTTACACATAGCTATGCCATTTATTCATTCATTTAAATATATCATTGGTCTACTGTGTGCTAAACCTTGCTGATACTCCAAGGGTAGAGTACTAAGCCAACTAACAAACAGGTACAAACTTTAAAATATGGCCCATATAGCATAAATTAAAAGTGAAATGAAATGGCTGAAAACTTAAAAATGTATAATAAAGCTGCCTAAGCTCACTTTCACATAGGTGCATAATGAGGAAACAAGATAATTAATTTTATAATTTGCTAAGAAACTGACATTGAGAAAAGAGAATAAAATTTACCAATACAAAGGAAAATAAATAGAAAAATGACTATAGCCATGCTCCTTCAATTCTTAGTGACAAATTAATTTTGAATTGCATAGAACATACACACCCATCAATTTGCCTTTATTCAGAGATATTTTTGAGGAGGATTCTGCTAGTCTCTTGTTGTGAAAATTAGTTTTCAAAGTTGGATTTGCCAGAATGGCATTCTTGGATCTTTTTAAAAAGTAAATCCCTTTGAGATGATAAAGAAATAAACAATACATACCAACAAAAACATATTTTTGAGTCAAATAATAAAGGGTTTAATTTTTTATATCCCTACTTAGTAATAAAATAATTTGTGTTTTCATCAGACCACATTAGAACAAGCTGAGACTTTTCTATTTCTGATGTGACATCAGCCCATTTCATACACTACACATTGGGGAAATAATAGAGAAAAGAGAAAAAATAGTACTGTAAGTTTGTGATAGTTCTAGCTAAGAGGAATCAGGTAGATTGATTCTTACATGTATTCCTCAGAGGTAACAGGCAGATTTTCTGATATTTATTCATTTCTGTCTGACAAAATACATTTAAATATAAATACTAAAGGATATCATGAAATTTGGCACAGATGAAAAAGAACAAACTTGTTAGAGTGTGTATGCATACACACTCATTTATGAGAAATTATAGACATTTTGTGAAAATTGAATATTTCATATGTATTTAAATTCACAATTATCATAAATATATCTATAATTATTTTAATTAAACAATAATTTTGTAAGAAATGATGTTGAAATAAATCTAACATTAAAAAACATAAATTGTGATTGTAGGTTTACTTTTCTACAAAAAGCTCTCCTTCAACTGAAGGAATAAACAATTATATGCTTTAAATATTCTTTCAGCATGTATCAGCATGTCTTTGCCACTCTATTTCTGTTTATAAGTATACTAAATTAACTCACACAATAATTAAGCAATTAATATATTGAGTTTTACAACCCAAATATATATAGTATATGTAGTTATACATATCACAAAGAATATATTTATGCTACATATGATATGTATCTATAATTAAACATTCTGAAAATAGAAATTATTTTAAAATATTGTTTATTGATTCTACAAATTATTAAATGTAATACTGTTTTGTTTTCATTTATTTATTTTTTTTTAAGTTTCTCTTTCAGTTCAGTTCAGTCACTCAGTCATGTGTGACCTTTGTGACCCCGTGAACAGCTGTGCACCGGGTCTCCCTGTCCATCACCAACTCCCAGAGTCTACCCAAACCCATGTCCATTGAGTCAGTGATGCCATTCAACCATCTCATCCTTTGTCGTCCCTTTCTCCTCTTGCCCTTAATCTTTACAAGCATCAGGGTCTTTTCAAATGAGTCAGCTCTCCACATAAGGTGGCCAAAGTATTGGAGTTTCAGCTTCAGCATCAGTCCTTTGAATGAACACCTGGGACTGATTTCCTTTAGGATGAACTGGTTGGATCTCCTTGTAGTCCAAGGGGCTCTCAAGAGTCTTCTCCAACACCACAGTTCAAAAGCTTCAATTCTTCTTTGCTCAGCTTTCTTTACAGTCCAAACCTCACATCCATACATGACTACTGGAAAAATCATAGCCTTGACTAGATGAACCTTTGTGGACAAAGTAATGTCTCTGCTTTTTAATATGCTATCTAGGTTGGTCATAACTTTCCTTCCAAGGAGTAAGCATCTTTTAATTTCATAGCTGCAATTACCATCTGCAGTGATTTTGGAGCCCCCAAAATAAAGTCACCCACTGTTTCCATAGTTTCTCCATCTATTTGCCATGAAGTGACTGGACCAGGTGCTATGATCTTAGTTTTCTGAATATTGAGCTTTAGGCCAACTTATTCACTACCCTCTTTCACTTTCATCAAGAGGCTCTTTAGTTCTTCTTCACTTTCTGCCATAAGGGTGATGTCATCTGCGTATCTGGGGTTATTGATTTTTCTCCCAGTAATCTTGATTCCAGCTTGTGCTTCCTCCACCCCAGCATTGCTTATGATGTACTCTGCACATAAATGTACTACTATTGCATGATGTACTACCACTATGCATTATGTACTCTGTATATAAATTGTCACACTGCCTTAAATAAGCAGGGTGACAATGTACAGCCTTGACGTGCTCCTTTTCCTATTTGGAACCAGTATGTTGTTCCTTGTCCATTTCTAACTGCTGCTTCCTGACCTGCATACAGGTTTCTCAAGAGGAAAGTCAGGTGGTCAGGTATTCCCATCTCCTTCGGAATTCTTCACAGTTTACTGTGACCCACATATTTAAAGGCTTTGACATAGTCAATAAAACAGAAACATATATATATATATATATTTTTTTTTTCCTGAAACTCTCTTGCTTTTTCAATGATCCAACAATGTTGGCAATTTGATATCTGACAGAATGTGGCCCACTGGAGAAGGGAATGGCAAACCACTTCAGTATTCTTCCCTTGAGAACTTCATGAACAGTATGAAAAGGCAAAAGATAGGACACTGAGAGATGAACTCTCCAGGTCTGTAGGTGCCCAATAGGTACTGGAGATCAGTGGAGGAAAAAAAAAAAAACAACCGCGAGAAAGAAAGAAGGGATGGAGCCAAAGGAAAACCAACACCCAGTTGTGGATATGACTGGTGACAGAAACAAGGTCAGATGCAATAAAGAGCAATATTGCATAGGAATCTGGAATTGTAGTTCCATGAATCAAGGCAAATTGGAAGTGGTCAAACAGGAGATGCCAAGAATGAATACTAACATTCTAGGAACATTCTTGGAACTCCAAGGCTAGGGGCAGCAGCTGGAAGGAGCCACCCATGCCTAAGCCAGGGCCCCCAGCCAGGAGGAGCAATCCGAGGAGCAGTGGCTGTGCAGGCTGAGGAGGGCCTAGAGGAGTTATCCCATGTTGAAAGTCAGGAACAGCGGCAGTAAGAAGATACCTCTCATCCAAGATAAGGAACAGCAGCTGTGCTTTGCTGGAGCAGCTGTGAAGGGATACCCCCACGTCCAAGGTAAGATAAACTCAAGTAAGATGGTAGGTGTTGCAAGAGGGCATCAGAGGGCAGACACACTGAACCATACTCACAGAAAACTAGTCAATCTAATCACACTAGGACCACAGCCTTGGATAGCTCAATGAAACCCAGCCATGCCTGTGGGGCAACACAAGACAGGTGGGTCATAGTGGAGAGGTCTGACAGAACGTGGTCCAATAGAGAAGGGAATGGCAAGCCACTTCAGTATTCTTGCCTTGAGAACCCCATGAACAGTATGAAAAGGCAATATGATAGGACACCAAAAGAGGAACTCCCCAAGTCATTAGGTACCCAATATGATAGTGGAGATCAGAGGAGAAAAAACTCCAGAAAGAACAAAGAGATGGAGTCAAAGCAAAAACAATATCGAGTTGTGGATGTGACTGGTGATGGAAGCAAGATCTGATGCTGTAAGAGCACTATTGCATAGGAACATGGAATGTCAGGTCCATGAATCAAGGAAAATTGGAAGTGGTCAAACAAGAGATGGCAAGAGTGAACATCAACATTCTAGGAATCAGCGAACTAAAATGGACTGGAATGGGTTAATTTAACTCAGATGACCATTATATCTACTACTGTGGGCAGGAATCCCTCAGAAGAAATGGACTAGCCATCACGGTCAACAAAAGAGTCTGAAATGCAGTACTTGGATGTAATCTCAAAAATGACAGAATGATCTCTGTTCATTTCCAAGGCAAACCATTCCATATCACAGTTATCTAAGTCTATGCCCCAACCAGTAATGCTGAAGAAGCTGAAGTTTAACTGTTCTATGAAGACCTACAAGACCTTTTAGAACTAACACCCAAAAAAGATGTCCTTTTCATCATAGGGGACTGGAATGCTAAGGTAGAAAGTCAAGAAACACCTGGGGTAACAGGCAAATTTGGCCTTGGAATATGGAATGAAGCAGGGCAAATACTAATAGAGTTTTGCCAAGAAAATGCACTGGTTATAGCAAATACCCTCTTCCAACAACACAAGAGAAGGCTCTACACATGGACATCACCAGATGGTCAACACCGAAATCAGATTGATTATATTCTTCGCAGGCAAAAATGGAGAAGCTCTATACAATCAACAAAAACAAGACCAGGAGCTGACTGTGGCTCAGATGATGAACTCCTTATTACCAAATTCAGACTTAAAGTGAAGAAAGTAGGGAAAACCGCTAGATCATTCAGGTTTGACTTAAATTAAATCCCTTATGATTATACAGTGGAAGTGAGAAATAGATTTAAAGGCCTAAACCTGATAGATAGAGTGCCTGGTGAACTATGGAATGACATTCATGACATTGTGCAGGAGATAGGGTTCAAGACCAACCCCATGGAAAAGAAATGCAAAAAGCAAAAAGGCTGTCTGAGGAGGCCTTACAAAGAGCTGTGAAGAGAAGCAAGGCAAAAAGCAAAGGAGAAAAGGAAAAATATAGGCATCTGAAAGAATTGCAAGAAGAGATAAGAAAGCCTTCTTCAGCGATCAGTGCAAAGAAATAGAGGAAAACAACAGAATGGGAAAGAGTAGAGATCTCTTCAAGAAAATTAGAGATACCAAGGGAACATTTCATGCAAAGATGGGCTCAATAAAGGACAGAAATGGTATGGACCTAACAGAAGTAGAAGCATCTTAAGTAGAGGTGGCAAGAATACACGGAAGAACTGTACAAAAAGATCTTCAAGACCCAGATAATCATGATGATGTGATCACTCATCTAGAGCCAGACATCTTGGAATGTGAAGTCAAGGGGGCCTTAGAAAGCATCACTACAAACAAAGCTAGTGGAGGTGATGGAATTCCAGTGGAGCTGTCTCAAATCCTGAAAGATGATCCTGTGAAAGTGCTGCACTCAATGTGCCAGCAAATTGGGTAAACTCAGCAGTGGCCACAGGACTGGAAAAGCTCAGTTTTCATTCCAATCCCAAAGAAAGGCAATGCCAAAGAATGCTCAAACTACCGCACAATTGCACTCATGTCTCATGCTAGTAAAGTAATGCTCAAAATTCTCCAATCCAGGCTTTAGCAATACAAGAGCTATAGACTCCCTGATGCTCAAGCTGACTTTAGAAAAGGCAGAAGAACCAGAGATCAAATTGCCAACATCCGCTGGATCATGGAAAAGGCAAGAGAGTTCCAGAAAAATGTCTATTTCTGCTTCATTGACTATGCCAAAGCCTTTGACTGCGTGGATAACAATAATCTGTGCAAAATTCTGTGAGAGATGAGAATACCAGACCGCCTGACCTGCCTCTTGAGAAACCTATATGCAGGCCAGGAAACAACAGTTAGAACTGGACATGGAACAACAGCTGGTTCCAAATAGGAAAAGGAGTACGTCAAGGCTGTATAGTTTCACCCTGCTTATTTAACTTATATGCAGAGTACATCATGAGAAACGCTGGGCTGGAAGAAACACAAGCTGGAATCAAGATTGCTGGGAGAAAGATCCATAACCTCAGATATGCAGATGACACCACCTTTATGGCAGAAAGTGAAGAGGAACTAAAAAGCCTCTGGATGAAAGTGAAAGAGGAAAGCAAAAAGTTGGCCTAAAGCTCAACATTCAGAAAACAAGGATCATGGCATCTGGTCCCATCACTTCATGGGAACTAGATGGAGAAACAGTGGAAACTGTCAGATTTTATTTTGGGGGGCTCCAAAATCACTGCAGATGGTGACTGCAGCCATGAAATTAAAAGACGCTTACTCCTTGGAAGAAAAGTTAGGACCAACCTAGATAGTATATTCAAAAGCAGAGACATTACTTTGTCAACTAAGGTCCGTCTAATCAAGGCTATGGTTTTTCTTGTTGTCATGTATGGATGTGAGAGTTGGAGTGTGAAGAAGGGTGAGCACCAAAGAATTGATCCTTTTGAACTGTGTTGTTGGAGAAGACTCTTGAGAGTCCCTTGAACTGCAAGGAGATCCAACCAGTCCATTCTGAAGGAGATCAGCCCTGGGATTTCTTTGGAAGGAATGATGCTAAAGCTGAAACTCCAGTACTTTTGCAACCTCATGCGAAGAGTTGACTCATTGGAAAAGACAGTGATGCTGGGAGGGATTTGGGACAGGAGGAGAATGGGATGACCGAGAATGAGATGGCTGGATGGCATCATGGACTCGATGGACATGAGTCTGAGTGAACTCGGGGAGATGGTGATGAACAGGTAGGCCTGGCATGCTGCGATTCATGGGGTCGCAGACAGTCGGACAGAATTGTTCGACTGAACAGAACTGAGGAATCAGGGAACTAAGATGGACTGGTATTGGTGAATTTAATTCAGATGACCATTATATCTACTACTGTGAACATGGATCCTTTAGAAGAAATGGAGTAGCCATTATAGTCAGCAAAAAGAGTCTGAAATGCAATATTTAGATGCAATCTCAAAAATGACAGCATGATCTCTGTTCATTCCAAGGCAAACCATTCCATATCACAGTAATCCAAGTCTATGCCCCATAACCAGTAACGTTGAAGAAGCTGAAGTTGAACTGTTCTATGAAGACCTACAAGACCTTTTAGAACTAACACTCAAAAAGGTGTCATTTTCATTATAGGGGACTGGAATGCAAATGTAGGAATTCAAGAAACACTTGGAGAAACAGGCAAATTTGGCCTTGGATACAGAATAAAACAGGGCAAAGGCTTTTTGAGTTTTGCCAAGAAAACTCATTGGTCATAGCAAACACCCTCTTCCAGTAACATGGGAGACAACTCCACATGGAAATCACTAGATGGTCAACACCAAAATCAAGTTGATTATATTCTTTGCAGCCAAACATGGAGGAGCTCTATACAGTCAGCAAAAAACAAGACTGAGAGCTGACTGTGGCTCAGATTATGAACTACTTATTGCCAAATTGAGACTTAAATTGAAGAACGTGGGTAAAACCACTAGACCACTGAGGTATGACCTAAATCAAATACCTTATGTTTATGCAGTGGAAGTGAGAAATTGATTTAAGGGACTAGATCTGATAGACAGAATGCTTGATGAACTATGGATGGAGGTTCATGACATTGTACAAGAGACAGGAATTAAGACCATCCCCAAGAAAAGGAAATGCGAAAGAGCAAAATGGCTGTCTGAGTAGGCCTTAAAAATAGCTGTGGATAGAAGAGAAGTGAAAAGCAAAGGAGAAAAGGAAAGCTATACCCATTTGAATGCAGAGTTCCAAGGAATAGCAAGAAGAGATAAGAAAGCCTTCTTCAGTGATCAATGCAAAGAAATAGAGGAAAACAACAGAATGGGAAAGAGTAGAGATCTCTTCAAGAAAATTAGAGATACCAAGGGAGCATTTAATGCAAAGATGGGCTCAATAAAGGACAGAAATGGTATGGACCTAGCAGAAGCAGAAGATATTAAGAAGAGGTGGCAAGAATACACAGAAGAATTGTCCAAAAAAGATCTTTATGGCCCAGTTAATCATGATAGTGTGATCACTCAAACTCACCTAGAGCCAGATATCTTGGAATGTGAAGTCAAGTGGGCCTTAGAAAGCATCACTATGAAGAAAGCTAGTGGAGGTGATGGAATCCAGTTGAACTGTTTCAAATACTAAAAGGTGATGTTGTGAAAGTGCTGCACTCAATAGTCAGCAAATTTGAAAAACTCAGCAGTGGCCTCAGGACTAGAAAAGGTCAGTATTCATTCCAATCCCAAAGAAAAGGCAATGCTAAAGAATGCTCAAACTACCACACAGTTGCACTCATCTCACACGGTAGTAAAATTTCTCTTTAATTGTCTGACAATATGACACTTGCAATAAGGTTTATTATATTAATATAGTGTAACATGAAAGCAAAAATGAAACCACAAATACAGTGAATAAATTAATATAGACCCTCAACAAATTAATAACAATGGTTCCCACATTTAAAATACTAACAAATCATGAAAAGTTTTTCTATACAACTGTGTTAAAATTTATCAGTTTTAAATCAGCCACATTGTGGTAAATCCAAAAATAATTTGCCCATGAAAATGAAGTACATTTCTTCTAGTACTAATTAGTATATTATGGTACAAAACTCACAGATGCATTTGTCACACATTGAGTTTCTGAAGAAGGATGCTATAGTATTGTATGGCTTTTAAAAATCCATTTATTTATATTGAAATCCAACCCTATCAGTCCCTTATTGAACTGCTAGCAACACAGTAATAGAAAAACAATATTTGATGAGATTAATTTTGTCAGTTTAGAGGTCACAATAATTAGTTTTATTATTTTATAGAGAAAGAAACCAAAATTCAGCAAGATTAGTGCCATAGACTAACTCACAGAGTACACAAATTTTGCAACAAGAATAGGAAAATCACAAAAAAGTTATGACAATGTGAAGAGAAGTGTTATCTAATTGGTCTACTGGACCCTTGCTTGGATCCTAATCTGAGTCAAGACCCCTTGTCTCAGCCAAGGAGACTCTTTATCCTGTCAGATTGTCACAGAATGCATAGAATGAATCCTGAGACTGGAACAGCACTAGCTTTATTCAGTAACCAAAGAATAGAGAAGAGGAATCTAGTTCACAAATGAAATCAACATCTCAACCCAAACTAGGTGAAGACACCAAATATGTGGTAGGGCTGTGGTACTAGGGAGGGATTTGGGAAGAGCTGGGGGAATATTCGTGGATTGTGTTAGAACACCAGTGTGATTTGGGCCTGGAACTGATGCAGCTTTCCTTATTAGTCCTTTTATGGACTTTCCCAGTTATTGTCGTGTCAGTCATCAACTGTCATGGTGCTGGTGGGTGTCATTTAGTGTGCTAATGAATTACAATGAGCTCACGGTCTCCTAGATTCAAACATTTGTTCATATTTGGGGTACTTGATTTCAACCATTTACAAAATAAAATATAACTATTTATTTAATTTACTTGGCTAAACCAGATCTCAAAAGCAGCTAAAAGGTTCTTCTATCTTCCTTGCAGCATGTAGACTCTTTTAGTCATAGCATGCACGTCTTGACTGTGGTAGGTTAGATCTAGTTCCCTGACCAGGATGTGAATCTGAGCCCCCTTCACTGGGAGCATGAAGTCTTAGTTGTGGAACCAGCAGGGAAAACCTCAACCAGTTTTTGTTCTTATTCCTTTGCAAACTTCATCCTGAAACTTAGATGAGAGTAATTGGTTTCTAGCAAGGAAAGGGTAGAGGTATGATGCTAGGGCAACAGTCTTAATAAAATGAGGGGGTTGCAGCAAGGAAAGGGTGTGATTAATGAAATTTAAAAAGAAAAGATGCTGTAAAAGGTCATCTGACAATAGTTGTGGCCTTTAGTGGAGAGGCTGTGCTGGTAGAAAGTGAAATGAAAAAAAAACTCATAATACAACCTCTCATTCGTCTCTCCCTTTGGTCTCCTGCTGGACTTCCAGTGTAACATGTGGCCTTAGACTAAAACAAAAGGCTATAGAGCTAAATAAATACACGGAATCACCCACCATCCTGAGGCCCTAAACAATGTATAGCAGTATAAAGAGTGAATTTGGATAGGCAAGTGAGTAATATCCCATGTCTTCAGTACTTTTTATCATCAACATCTCCTTCCTTTCTTTACTTAGGTGAAACACTGCATTCCCCAGTTTTCAATCCTCTATGGTACAATCATATTCTTACTACCAACATGAAACCTAAAATATCAACTTTTCAGGATTCTTTATATAAGGTAGCTGGAGGGAGGTTAGTAAAATGAAATAATGTATTGGGATAAAGCATTTTGGATTAGTCCTCTTTTTATGTTTAGTCATTAGGCTTCATATTATAATAATATCTACCTTCTTCCCTGTCCATGTTCTCTTTAATTTCTCCTGGACAGGGTCTTTCACTTAGTGGAGAAACCCAAATCTTCACTCCACATCATCCGAGTTTTTCAAAGCTTTATCTTTACTGGGACTACTGGGCAGGAAGAATTAAAAGGTACCACAGTGAGTCACTTTGGTTAGAAAAAAAAAAAAAAAATTATTGTCTCTACAGTGAAACAGGGAGCCAGTTTTATGGAGGAACAGTTAATACACAACCTTCTCATCTGTTGTAGGTTCAATAAATAAGGAACCCAAAATGACAGTCTTAGCTTCTAGGTTATAAAAATTGTGACTTATTTCTCTTAGAGAAGAATTCATTCTCTGAGCACAAGGAACTCCTAGCTCACCAAGACTGTAGGGGGACAAAAGCAAATTTCTTTCACTCTATTGATAGTTTAATAGTGTAATAAGCTTCTCTCTCCTCCTTTCTTTGGTTTCTCTATGTTCTGTGTATTGACTAGATGTCAGTATAAAGAGACCTTTGATTTAAGAAATATATCCTATCATGTGGGAAAAAAAAAAAAACAAACTTAGTTACTTGGTTTTCTTAAATTAATTTTGTCTGGCCATTTTGTTAATGCCAGTTGTTTCTGAATGATGGATAATCCTTAAACCAGTGAATATGTATGGAAACGAGACTGTTTTCTTATGCAATAGTCACATTTGGATAAAGTTACCTCTTGAAAACACAGAAATGATTAAAACATTCCTATTTTAAAAGTGTTCAATAGCTTCTCATTTACTCCAAACTAAAAGCTCAAAGCATTTAATATAAACTACAAATGGAAAATCTGGCTTTAATTATTCTTTTTGTTTTTATTCTCTACTAAAAATTCTAGATTTTCAACTTAAAATTAGATTGGACTACATATCATTTACTTTCCCCAACTTTTGTCTATATTTCTGAAGATACTTAATTTACCATTTCCACTTATCCAACTCTCATCTTTAAAATTCAACTCAAAGACTAACTCTTCTAAATTTGGTAGACCTGAAGGCAACTGTATTTTTTCCCCTTCCTGTCTTGTTTTTGTCTGTCAAAGCTTCTAAGTTTGAAGTGAAAGAAAGACTTGCAAGTTTCTCAATTTAAATCAAAGCTAGAAATGATTAAGCTTGGAAGGATGGCATATTGAAGTTGAGATAGGTTGAAAATTAGGTCTCTTATGCCAAATAGTTAACAAAGTTGTGAATGCAAAGGAAAAGCTCTTGAAGGAAATTAAAAGTACTACTCCAGTGAGCACAAGAATGTAAGATAGCAGAACAGCCTTTTCCCCGATATGAAGAGAGCTTTAGTGGTTTGGATAGAAGATCAAACCAGCTACAACACTGCCTTATGCCAAAGCTTGATCCAGAGAAAGACTCTAACTCTTTTCAATTCTATGGAGACCTAGAGAGGAGAGAAAACTGCAGAAGAAAAGTTTGAAGCTAACAGAGATTTGCTCATGGAGTTTAAGGAAAGGAGCCATCTTCACAGCATAAAATTGGAAGATGAAAGAAGAAATGCTGATGTAGAAGTTGCAGCAAATTATCCAGAAGATCTAGCTTTATTTATTTTTTTTAATTTTTTTTTAATTACGATACTGTATTTGTTTTGTCATACATTGACATGAATCAGCCATAGGTGAACACAATTTTTTTTTTTAATGCTAGATCTTCTGTACATATACAGAAGATCTAGCTTTAAAAAAAAAAATGGATGAAAGAGGCTTCACTAAATAAGAGCAGCCATCAGCATAGAGGTAAGACCCTATACCAGCAAGAAAGATTATGACTCACTGAAGGCTCAGTTAATGGTTAGCATTTTGTAGCAACAACATATTATTTAACTGAGATATGTATGTCGTTTTTAGACATAATGCTACTGCAACATAATAGACTATAAGATGATAGACATAAATTGGGAAATCAAAAATCTTATGTGACTTGCTTTATTGCAGTATTCACTCTATTGTTGGTCTGGAACTGAATGCTTATACCTCCAAGTTATGACACTACCTCTACGTAACTCAGTGGTTCATTTCTATTTGTAAGCTCCTTGAAGAAAGAGATCATATTATATAATTTTGTGAACTATGGTACCAAGCTTACAAAGTTTTCATTAGTTCTTTGTTGATGTGAATTGATGCAAGTTTTACATTAAAATAGTAAAATCCAATCATAATAAAGATAAATCATACTATATCATTAAATGTTACAATATGTTTTTCACCTTTTATTAAGGTATCTTTGCAATAAAAAGAGGATTTGAGTGGTCCTATTTGCATTCCTGATGTTTTATAAAGCATATTTTAAACTTCTCTGTTATCAAATTTTTCAGAAGAGACTGCTCCATGGAGAGAGACAAAATAACTTCAAAGCCTCCTGTTGATTTAGTGAACACTGCAAATACGTCTGAATAGGTTCCAGCCAGTCCATACTAAAAGAGATCAGTCCTGGGTGCTCATTGGAAGGGCTGATGCTGAAGCTGAAACTCCAATACTCTGGCCAGCTCATGTGAAGAGTTGACTCACTGGAAAAGACCCTGATGCTGGGAGGGATTGTGGGCAGGAGAAGAAGGGGACAACAGAGGATGAGATGGCTGGATGGCATCACCGACTCGATGAGTTTGGGTGAACTCCAGGAGTTGGTGATGGACAGGGAGGCCTGGCGTACTGCAGTTCATAGGGTCTCAAAGAGTCGGACACAGCTGAGCAACTGAACTGACTGAATGACTGACAAAATACTTTTGAATAGGTTAGTAAGTATTTAGAGCTTATTTGCTGTCAGTGATGATTAAATCAATAAATATTTCTTAAAATATGGATTAACCTACACCACAATAAGATAATAGCATTTTGCCCTAAGAGTGTATCACTTTTCAGTGACTAAAGCATATGTAATCATTTAATTCTACAACAAATTTTGCTAAATACAAAACCATAACAGTATTAAAAATATTTTAAAACTCTAAATCACTGTGTAAAAACATTCATTTGTATATATGTCTCCTCTTCTTCTATATTGCAAAATGTGTACCCAATAGTTATATAAGGAAAAAAGCTGAATGCTCCATCTCCAAAGACATTTTGAAAAGTTTCAGTTATTTCCATTAGATAGCAATAATTTGTCAGGAAATAATACAAAATTGGCTGAATATTATAGGTTTTTTATCAACAGTACACAAGATTACAATGTTATATTAATTTAAATTTAACCAAAAGTTTAGTTAACTTAAGCTGAAAGTTTGTTAGTTAATACAATATTATGCTTTTATGTCTAATTTTTATTCTATTTTGAACTTCAATAATCTTTATAATCATCTTGGCATCAAATATGAGGTTGATGGTGGGTATATTAAATTTTTGTTTTTAACTCAATTTCTGAAAACTTAATAAGCATAATTACTAATAAATGTAAATTTGCTAACATTAAGAAATTTAGCAATTTATATATATATATATATATATATATATATATATATATATATATATATAAGAGAAGGTAATGGAACCCCACTCTAGTATTCTTGCCTGGAAAATCCCATGGGTGGAGGAGCCTGGTAGGCTGCAGTCTATGGGATTACGAAGAGTCAGACATGACTGAGCAACTTCACTTTCACTTTTACTTTCATGCACTGGAGAAGGAAATGGCAACCCACTCCAGTGTTCTTGCCTGGAGAATCCCAGGGACGGGGGAGCCTGGTAGGCTGCCGTCTCTGGAGTCACACAGAGTCAGACACGACTGAAGCGACTTAGCAGCAACAGCAGCATATATATATATACACACATATACATATATATATATATATATATATGTTAGATGAAATAAAACTTATTAAAATGGAGAACACAGGCAGAATAAATTGCTCACTAAATTGGAGAAAGCCTAGGTGCCTACTGGTGATGGGCAAGTGGTAGGATATTGTAGGGAGAGAGCGAATTAGCCAAGATGGCGTGTTCAGGCTCTCTCATCCCACGTTTTTAAAATAATGACTATGTAATAGCTGAGATCATTTATAGCCCTGCACATGTGCATCTGAAGGTTTATGTAGCAGCTGAGATCACTTATAGCACTGTGCAGGTGCATCACGAGGTACTCACTTGTTCTGCTCACGGGCTACTTTGTGCTATGCACACATGTAAACTCCACCTAAAAAGTCGAGACATTACTGCTGCATTACAGCTGTGCTCTTTGGCTCAGTCATGAGAGAGCATGTAGGATGTCTGCTGGGCCAGCCACGGGAGATAAGCATGTCTGCAGTTCTTACGGCTCCTCCAGTCTTCTCCCAGTCTCTTAGCTCATGCCTTGCCTACCCTGGGTTCAGTGAACAGTGAGAACAGTAAGACAATTGGCATCATGAACAAGATTGGCAACACAGATATAAAGAGATCAGGCTGTCACTTCTGAGCATATGAATTTTAAAGTGGCTAAGAAATAATTGTACAACTGGAGTTATTAATAATATAGTTGAATATGTGGATCTGGGTTTTTATAGATAAAAACTATAAGAGATAATACCAGATGTTATTAAAAAGTTGTACATAAAATAATTCACTAAGAGACACTTGGTGGCTCAGAACACAAAGAATCTGCCTGTTATGTGGGAGACCTTGGTTTGATCCCTGGCTTGGGAAGATTCCCTGGAGGAGGGCATAACAATCCACTTCAGTATTCTTGCCTGGAGAATCCACATGGACAGAGGAGCCTGGTGGGCTACAGTTCGTGGAAACACAAAGAGGCAGACATGAGTGAGTGACCAAACACAGCTTAGACATACAGTGGACATGGAGAAAACAATAGACTCTAAGACAGACTTGAGGAATTCCAGTAATAATATATCAAGTTAAACAGCTATGAAAGAAAACTAAAAAACTAGTAATCTGATGGGGATTGAGAAAAGAGAATATCACAAAAGACATATTTGTTCAATTGTGTTGAATTTTGCTAATTAGCTAAAAAGGCAAAGAAATAATTTTAAAATTAAGATTACTGATTCTTTTGTTTATGATTCAGGTAAAGACTTAAATAATTTGCCTCTATGTATCATGCCTAGAATTAAAAATAGGAGGATTTGAAACATTAATGAGTTAAACTGCATTAATAGATTTTAAGATAAAACCCTTAGAGAAGGATAAAATTGCATATGTATTTTCCTTATGAAATGAAACTGATCTATAATATTAATTAAATTTAGAAATTGTTTATATTTAATCAGTCTTTACAGACTATTGCAATATTACTTGAATTTATGAAAAGAAAATAATGCATAGGGCTGTTACCAATTATATTAAACTTGTAGGTTATAAAATTCCATTAGTTTTTGATGACACTATTTAGAAGTAGCAAGTATTAAAGTTAATATCTGCATTAAATTGTTTATAGTAGGTAAACTGCTAAAATTCTTATGTGTTTTATAATAATTACAGTTAAATTTATTTTTTGTTGTTGTTGTTGCTATTTATTTATTTATTTATTTTAAATTACAATACTGTATTAAATTTATTAAGGACTAAATCTCAAATGATATTCAGAACAAGGGAAATATTTTCGCCATAGCCATTCTATGTTTTACTTCAAATGCATTGTTTAGTAGCAATTACACGAATCAAAGCAAAATTAATCTCTTTCATCTGTTGTTAAAAAACACCCATGCAACTTTCACAGAATTCAATGATACAGATACATGAAATTCTATTTTCTACCTACTCCTTAATGAAGGATTCTCGAGAAAAGCACCAGTCTTATAAAACCAGCTGCTAATACTTAGGGGTAATCCTCTGTACTATATTAGTTTTCTCTTTTGGGATAGGAAATTGATTATCTGACCTTAACATAGTGAAGACTTTGCAGGTGTGTAGCCTTCTACCTCAGATAGTTAGTTATGTAAACAGTGGAAAATAATTAAAAGTGCAATACTGTTTTAGTTTGATTAGTAAAACACCAAAAAATGAAAAAAATAGACTTTATTTATTTTTATTTTCCATAACAAGTTATGGATTAAAATGCTACTGCCTTAAATAATGCTCTTTATGGTGCCTTTTGATATTTTATAAACATATTTATAAGCTCTTTAGGAAAGAGAGCTGATGGGAAAAGAACAGACAATAAATAGAGTTACAAATAATGATGATCATATTGTTCATCACCCTGAACAACAAAAACTCTTGTGTATATGTGATTTTAGTTATTTGCAAGACAGAATTTATAGTTTTCAAACATAGTAAGTATCCAATCATAATTGGCAAAGTATTTTCTTTCTTATACTTACAGTAATTTCTCAGTGTCTCATCAAGTCTTATGTTACAGTACAACATAGACTCTACTAAGAAGTTTATCAAGAAAAAAAAAAAAAAAGCTGTTTTCTTCTGCCGAGTACCCAATTATACCAATCTGGACAATGACTCTGCTTTTTTTTTCTTATGTTTATATATGTATATGTATATATGTATGTGTATATATATATTATATATAATATATATATACTTACTTTTATATAATATATATTATCCTGGAGAAGAGCAAGGCAACTTTTGCCTGGAGAATTCCATGGACAGAGGATATGGACAGGCTACAGTCCATAGAGTAGCAAAGAGTCAGACACCACTGAAGCAACTTAGCGTGTCATGAAATATATATGTACATCATAGAACAGTCTTGCAAAATAGATATCAAGTCTATTTTCTGCATACACCCTGAGAATTCACACTCATATTACTGTCTCCATGAAGTTTTCATTTTTCCATTTTCATTTTTCTTTGATCCAGAAAAATAACTTAAAATAATTGTTCACACTGGTAAAATTGGGTATTTACCAGAAGGACATACAATTGAGCATCCCTGGGTGACTAAGACAGTAAAGAATCTGACTGCAATGCGGGAGACCTAGGTTTGATCCCTGGTTCAGGAAAATCCCCTAGATAAGGGAATGGCTACCCATTCCAGTATTCTTGCTTGGAGAATTCCATGGACAAAGGAGCCTGGCAGGCTACAATCCATGAGGTTGCAAAGAGTCAGACATGACTGAGCAACTAACACACTTTTTATTACATATTTATTTATATAAAGATATATTTATATTAAATATATGTATATATACAGTTATTCTATGAACAACACAGGCGTGAACTGCACCAGTCCACTTGCATGCAGACTTTAAAAAAATAAATATTGCAGTCCTACACAATCAGTGATTTGTTCTATCTGAGGTTACAGAACTATAGATATAAAGAGTTAACCTGTAAGCTATATTCTGATTTTCAACTGCATCTTGGTAGCTAGGGAGTCCGTGCCTCTAACCCTCATGTTGTTCAAGGATCAACTGTGTAAATAAACATTATTTATATTAAATATAAATACATTAAATATATAAATATGTATATTAAAATAAATATACAATATTAAAAATATATGTAATATAAATATATATTGACTCAAACTGATACAATTACAGTATGTTTCAAATTTTTCTTTTGAAAATGTGACTTTTTCCTCTAAGTTTTTTCCTTAAAAATATAAATTTTCAAACGTTGAGAAAGAGCAAATTAGCCCAGATAGTGTGTTCAGGCTCTCTCGCCCAACATTTTGTAAATAATGATGATGTAACAACTGAGATCACTTGTAGCACTGTTCATGCACTTCATGAGGTACTTGCTTGGTTACGAGGTACTTTGTGTTATAGGGAAATGTCAGCTTCACCTAGAAAGCAGTGGCATATTACTGCTGCATCATGGCTGTGTCTGTTGAGTCACCTATGAGAGGAGAGAATATAATGTGGCTATTGCTTTGACTGCTGCACCAGCCAGGAGAAAGGTCGTGTTATGGCTGCTGTGCCAGCCAGGAGAGAATAGTGTCTGTAGTTCCTATGGCTCCTCAAGTCTCCTTCCAGCCTTTAACTTGTACCTTGCCTACCCTGTATTTAAAGAACAATATGCCCAGTGAAATACAGCAAGACAATTGGTGCAGTGAACAGGATCAATGATATACCAAACATCCTAGATTGTTTTCTTTATCTTCACTCCTTACCTAATGTGGGCCAGAGGCTCTACTTTAACTTCCATCATTTAGCCATTATAAGAAGATATTCTATGCTCAACAATACAAATTATGTCTGCAGTGATTTCCAACTGCCTTGATTTAGTAATTGCTTTATTTTAGGTATCTGTAGATTCCTCTTACTTTTAACTTGTCTAGATAGCCACTAACCAAGTTTGGCTCATTTTGGAGAAACAGTCCTAGTCATTTTAGGGCTACATTATCTATAGTTAATGTTTCTGTAAACATTTTCAAGTCTTTTGTATCAACCCTAAAGTGTATGTCATCATAAGCTTAGTGGAAAAAAAAAATTACTACTAGGGTTGATTCCATATAAAATATACAATTCAAGAACCCAAAGCATTGATTACAATTGTTGGGGCTCTGAAAGTTGCACCAACATCTGTTAATAGGTTTAAGTTGACAGCACCTCAACATGGGCTCCCAAATTACTGGTAGATACCGGGGCTCCCAATTCAATGAAATAATTGAATCTAGTTCTTGTTTTTGAGGACAGTTATTCCAGCATGATTGACTTGACCACAGTAACAGCCACATGGCATTCTGAGAAAGATTCAAGAGAATGGGACTGAAAAAGACATCCTAGTTTGTTGACATGCATATTGTATGGAAGTTGCAGGATCTGGGGTAATTCCTTTCCATTTTTCTTTTGATAGACTGTTTCCAGAGTTAAGGAAAATAGAGCTTAGACTATTGCAGTTTTAACTCAACTGCCTGCACGACTGAACATTATGAATACGCTCACATAGTCTCAAAAAACTTTTTTGGCAAGCAGGCCTATAATTTGTTAGACATTTTCACCTACCTCTGCTGGAAGAAGTTTGATAACTATATACTCAGGACCTAATGCAACTAAAGCTTCTGGCTTGCCAACTAACAGGACACCATCTTTGCATGATATCTTAGAATATCAGATATGGAGTCATTTATGCTCAATCTGGATCAATCCGTTTGGAGGAAAATTCCAAGGGAGTTTGTCTCACTAAAAGGTCTTTATATGAAGCTCTTCATTATCAAGACAAGATACTCTGGTACTCATGATATAATGACAGTCAAGCATGAAACTCATTAATTTCTATTATGTACACAGATGTGGAAGAAACAATAATTTATTGGTTTGACCTAAAGGGTTTCACAAGCAGATTATATTCATGTTTCTTCCCTACTATGAAATTTGCCCAAACCCCATACATTGAATTTGGCCACCCCTCACCCTTCTTATGAGTCAGAATTTGTAACTTTGGTGCCCACAAGACAAAGTTTTATTTCCCATGCTTCCCAAAGTTACTCAGAATGCACAGAGAGGTGTTTATGGTCTTAAGTCATTGTAAACAATATATCTTTGAGCTACCTCTAGTCATCTTCCTCTTTGAAGTAGGTTAGATCAAAATAGAGATAGTAAGGGGTCCGGAGTGCAAAGAAGAGTGGTTTCTTACTGGTAAACAAGGCTTTTCCAGTCCTGTGGCCACTGCTGAGTTTTCCCAATTTGCTGGCATACTGAGTGCAGCACTTTCACAGCATCATCTTTCAGGATTTAAAACAGCTCAATTGGAATTCCATCAGCTCCAATAGCTTTGTTCGTAGTGATGCTTTCTAAGGCCCACTTGACTTCACGTTTTAAGATGTCTGGCTCTAGATGAGTGATCACATCATCATAATTATCTGGGTCGTGAAGATCTTTTTGTACAGTTCTTCTGTGTATTCTTGCCACCTCTTCTTAATATCTTCTGCTTCTGTTAGGTCCATACCATTTCTGTCCTTTATCGAGCCCATCTTTGCATGAAATGTTCCCTCGGTATCTCTAATTTTCTTGAAGAGATCTCATCTTTCCCATTCTGTTCTTTTCCTCTATTTCTTTGCATTGATCACTGAAGAAGGCTTTCTTATCTCTTCTTGCTATTCTTTGGAACTCTGCATTCAGATGCTTATATCTTTCCTTTTCTCCTTTGCTTTTCACCTCTCTTCTTTCACAGCTATTTGTAAGGCCAGAGGAACCAGAGATCAAGTTGCCAACATCCACTGGATCATGGAAAAAGCAAGAGAGTTCCAGAAAAACATCTATTTCTGCTTTATTGACTATGCCAGAGCCTTTGACTGTGTGGATCACAATAAACTGTGGAAAATTCTGAAAGAGATGGGAATACCAGACCACCTAACCTGCCTCTTGAGAAATCTGTATGCAGGTCAGGAAGCAACAGTTAGAACTGGACATGGAACAACAGACTGGTTCCAAATAGGAAAAGGCTGTATTTTTTCACCCTGCTTATTTAACTTATATGCAGAGTACATCACGAGAAATGCTGGACTAGAAGAAACGCAAGCTGGAATCAAGATTTCCAGGAGAAATACCAATAATCTCCGATATGCAGATGACACCACCCTTATGGCAGAAAGTGAAGAGGAGCTAAAAAGCCTCTGGATGAAAGTGAAAGAGGAGAGTGAAACAGTTGACTTAAAGCTCAACATTCAGAAAACGAAGATCATGGCATCTGGTCCCATCACTTCATGGGAACTAGATGGGGAAACAGTGGAAACAGTGTCAGACTTTATTTTGGGGGCTCCAAAATCACGGCAGATGGTGACTGCAGCCATGAAATTAGAAGATGCTTACTCCTTGGAAGAAAAGTTATGACCAACCTAGATAGTATATTCAAAAATAGAGACATTACTTTGTCGACTAAGGTCCGTCTAGTCAAGGCTATGGTTTTTCCTGTGGTCATGTATGGATGTGACAGTTGAACTGTGAAGAAGGCTGAGCGCCAAAGAATTGATCCTTTTGAACTGTGGTGTTGGAGAAGACTCTTGAGAGTCCCTTGAACTGCAAGGAGATCCAACCAGTCCATTCTGAAGGAGATCAACTCTGGGATTTTTTTGGAAGGAATGATGCTAAAACTGAAGCTCCATTACTTTGGCCACCTCCTGCGAAGAGTTGACTCATTTGAAAAGACTCTGATGCTGGGAGGGATTGGGGGCAGGAGGAGAATGGGACGACCGAGAATGAGATGGCAGGATGGCATCACGGACTAGATGGACGTGAGTCTGAGTGAACTCCTAGAGATGGTAATCAACAGGGAGGCCTGGCATGCCACGATTCATGGGGTCACAAAGAGTTTGACATGACTGAGTGACTGAACTGAACTAAGCTGAAACAAGGCTTTTGACTTACAGTGGCATTCATTCCAACACTCTATTAGCGAAGCCTGGCCAAAACAGAGTTTACGGATTGAGTTATGATATCACAAAATGTGGCAATATGATGAATTTGAAGCAAGTAAAAACTAAATCAATACACTGGCATGGTCCACTCTTTTGCTACTCACCATTTGTATATACCAATCTTAAAACCTAGCAAGATGTAGCTCTTCCTCTTTCAATAATAGTTTCACTTTCTCCCCAAAATAGGGAGTCAAAGAGTCTCAATAGTAATGTTACCAATCTCCAGATAATTCATCAATTTCTGTCAAAGTATTACTGAAAAAAAAATCTTATAGCACTTTAACAGAAATATAGTTGTAATTGAAAGACTAACTAGTGAAGCAAACTTCTAACACATTGTCGGTTCAGTTCAGTTCAGTCGCTCAGTTATGTCTGACTCTTTGTGACCTCATGAATTGCTGCAAGCCAGGCCTCCCTGTCCATCACCAGCTCCCAGAGTTCATTCAGATTCATGTCCATAGAGTCAGTGATGCCATCCAGCCATCTCATCCACTATCGTTCCCTTCTCCTCCTGCCTCCAATCCCTCCCAGCATCAGAGTCTTTTCCAATGCGTCAACACTTCACCTGAGGTGGCCAAAGTACTGGAGTTTCAGCTTTAGCATCATTCCTTCCAAAGAAATCCCAGGGTTGATGTCTTTCAGAATGGACTGGTTGGATCTCCTTGCAGTCTCCAAGGGACTCTCAAGAGTCTTCTCCAACACCACAGTTCAAAAGCATCATTCTTCGGTGCTCAGCCTTCTTCACAGTCCAACTCTTACATCCATACATGACTACTGGAAAAACCGTTGCCTTGACTAGATGGACCTTAGTTGACAAAGTAATGTCTCTGCTTTTGAATATGCTATCTAGGTTGGTCATAACTTTTCTGCTGAGGAGTAAGCATCTTTAATATCTTGGCTGCAGTCACCATCTGCAGTGATTTTGGAACCCCAGAAAATAAAGTCTAACACTGTTTCCACTGTTTCCCCATCTATTTCCTATGAAGTGATGGGACTGGATATCATAACACATTGTAATAAAATAAAATTGGGGAGAACCACAAAGAAGAAAAAGATTTGATATCTGTACACAGATCCTGCTAGCAAACAAATAATATAATACACAAAGGTACTAAAGTCATCATTCTGAGGTCATGGTTGGTGACCATGGCTTCCTTTTCCTATCATCCATTTCACATTTCCTTAGACCTTAGCAAAATCTTCAGGTGGTTTGATTTACTTATCATGTAGAATTATGTATATCTCTTTGAATGATCTGGCTTCAAAATTTCTGCCTTTTTTGTTGATTTAGTTTTTTAATAGTCTTTACCATTTGAAATAGAAGGGCTAAAATGTGCCCTCAAAGAATTTCCTGGCATTGGACATATTTTTTCTTGTCTTCATTGTATGTGTATATGTTAAGTATCTTCAGTCATGTCCAACTCTTTGGTATCCTATGGACCATAGTCCGGGCAGGAATACTGGAGTGAGTTGTTATGCCTTCCTCCAGGGAATTTTCCTAACCCAGGGATCAAACCAACTTCTCTTATGTCTCCTGTATTGGTAGATGGATTCTTTACTACTAGAAACACCTGAGAAGCTCCTTCATTGTATAGCACAATCCAATTCTCTGAGTAAGCAGCCCCAATCTTTCCAACCAATAGTGTAAGCCCTGTTTTGACATGTTGACTTAGTGGCTTATGGGTTCCAAAACAGCTAGGTGTTGATCTCATCTTCCAATCAATGGATTCATTGTAGTATACATTAGTGGGAGTATTACCCAAGTGAGAACTAAGATTTCCAAACTATCAGAGGAAAAAAAAATGGTACAGGAAGCACGTCTTTTGCAAGTGTGATATTAGGAATAACAGAGTCATACACACTTCTAACACTTCTACCTCTTGATTCCGAGAACCATGGCATTGTGAAGCTACTCTCTATAGTCTAAAGGAGGGTGATGAAGAAAGAAGACCATTGCCCAAGGACTAAGTTTCAAAATCTCTTAGAAGAGGATTTGATAAACACAAAAGCAAAATGAAACAACAACAAAAATAAAACCTTACTGGTGTCAATGCAAATTACCTTAGAGTACAGACTAGAGTTATTCCATGGATGTTACCCAGGGTTGCCATGAGGTATGCAGTAGAGCACATAATATTTATAGAAGTGATCACTGGGTTAAGAAGAGTTGATGGAAGTTATAGCAAGAGCTACTGTGGAAGTGCTTGCCTGGTTGAAAAACAAGTAACTTAAGACACATAGCCAGAGAGGGTCTATGGCAGTCTTTGCCAAATGTTTATCTGAGTGGTTGTAGCAACATAGTCATAGAAATAGACCACTGACCAAGAGAATGTGTCTTGAGATGATCTCTACATAGGCTCTTAGGGGCAGGGAGACAAGGACCAGATAGCTTGAATGAAAACAACCTTATATAAAAGCATCCTCTGAACTGGGAGTCTATGAGGTCTATTAATATGGGGGTGGGGGGAATAAATAATTGAAGATAAATCTCCTACCAACCCAGAAAATCTCTCCAAAAAAAAGTAGAAGATAAATAAAAATAGTTTATATTACTGAAAGAACATTAAACTAGAATGTGATGTGCATTACAAGCAATCTCTAGAGTTTCAAAGATACCAAAGAATCTTACCTTTTTATGTAGCCAAGTGATACATTGTGTACATGTGTTTTATCCCAAATAGTAATTTATCTTTGAGTGAAAGGAGTCAATAGCACCAATTGTTACATAAGTTCATGCTAAATAATTTGGTGATTGGAGTAGCCCCTTGTTTTGCTAAATGCTTTTAAAAGAAAAAAAATTATAATTTTGGGGAGATAGGTTAGGTTTGCTATTTGGAGCCAGGAAACAGCTAAAACTGCCATGTTGCCTGAAAACTAGGTAATATAGCTGATATCTTGCTTGATGATTACATTTCAAAGAAATGACTCCTAGGCCTTGACTAGGTTGCCAGTTTCCTGGATTACTCATTTACTGTTTTAAAAGATAAAACGTGTATATGTCAAAGCAACAAACAAAAATACACATCTTTTAAAGCAAATGCTCTAAGAAAAGGCAGGTTGGGGGTAGTCTGTTATTTTCAACAGGGAGAATTAAGTCTTTATGTATATATATATATATATATATATATATATATATATATATAAAATTGTATTTACTTATTTATTTTGATTGTGTTTCATGTTTGTTACTGCATGGACTTTTCTATAGTCAAGGCAAGCAGGAGCTACTCTCTAATTGTGGTATGTGGGCTTCTCACAGTGGTAGCTTCTCTTGCTGCTGAGCATGGGCCTTGAGGGTGCATGGGCTTCAGTAGTTGTGGCACATGAGCTCAGTAGTTGCAGCACCCAGTCTCTACAGCACAGGCTCAATAGTTATGATACATTGGCTTAGTTGCTACACAGCATGTGGGATCTTCCCAGACCAGAGACTGAACCCATGACTCCTGCATTGGCAGGCAGATTCTCTACCCCTGAGCCATGGGGGAATCCAAAGCTTCTTATTTTTGATTTGTATTTTCCCCTTACAGTGTAATCATCAATGGACCTCAGCAACCATGCTCCATAAAAGAAAAAAAAAGAAAAGAAAAGAAAAGAAAAACTAGTAGCAGAACCAAAAATGGAAAAAGAAGTAACATGCTACCTCTGTCTCCTTACAATATTACTTCAATTTTTTTCTCTTGACAAAGCTGAATATTTTCGCTAGGTATAAAGAAGTTTTCAGAGGATATTGCTTGCGTATTACAAATAGAACTAAGAAGTGTAGATTAGGAGTTGAGAGGCAATAAATTGATACCATGTCCAGATACTGTACACAATTGTCTCTACTTTTATTTTTTAAATAATAAATCCCAAATCTTACATCCTAAAAGTATATAGACATATATGCTATCACTCTTCACGGCTGCAAAGTCTCTATTGTGGGGTGGTGATATAGTTTATTCAATCTATTGATGGATAATAACTTGTATCCAAGATGCACTGTTTAAAATAGCAAATACTACTGAACCAGATATGCTTAGGCATATGTATTTTAGGACTTTTGCCAGTGTATTTTATGATAGATTTCTTTAAATGAGATGTCAGTGTAAAGGGGGAAATGCGTAAGTAATTTGGCAAATTCCCCCTCATTTTGACTGTACAGTTTTGCTTCCCAACAACAAAACTTTTGAGTTCCTGCTTCACTTTAACCTTGGCAACAATTTATTTTTGCAAACTTTTGAATGCTTGCCAGTTTTATAGATAAGATATGGTATATAAGCAAAGCTTTAATTTACTTTCGTATTTGGCTATATCATTAACTATCATTCAGGGAATTTATTGTTGTCAATTGTAGTCAGTAAAAGAAGTGAACTTCGAATTTGAATTTGGAATAAAACCCTGAATAAGCTTATTTTATTCTCCTAAACATATGTATCTCTTTATTTTTAAATATAAATTTTAACAACTACAAGGCATCTATTAATGGGTACCATGTATCTCAGAAGCATAGTTATTAGACAAAGAAATGATATAGAAACATTAAAATGTATTAACAGATTCAAAAGGGTTGCAAAGTAAGCTCAGAACTCATAAAAATACAGAGATAAATACTAGAAAAATTATATGAGATGTAGAAAAAAAAAAAAAATAGTGGCGAATCTTGGTGAGGAAAAAAAAAAGCTAAAATGAGAAATCAGAAGGGTCAGAATAGCAATGCTGTTTAGATATATCTAAGATCTAAGATGAATTGCTGACCTGTCATAAAAGTAGGAGAGTACAAGATACAAATTCTTCTTTTAAAAATTATCTCCTTACAATAAGTTTCAACAAGTAAATCTATATTTAGAAGTATAAACTATAGCATATTAGTACAGTATAGTAAAAACAGTATATCAGAGTATAGTCAATCAACTATAATTCAATAAAAAATAGTCAAAACAAAGAAATATGAGCTATGGACAATTTTCATAAGGAGAGAACAAACACAGCACAACAAAACTGCCTTTTTAAGCATATCTTTCATGCCACTCAACCACAGCTAAACTTTCTTTACTATTTTTGGGGGAGTGATAAAATTATATAGTCTATTTCTTCTTCCACATGTCACTCCAAAAATTACTGATTTTTAAACTTACTTTTCTTAGGGTATGTACACTTGTTTTAATTTTTAGAAATAGATGATTTTGACTGCAAATGTCTACTATAGCATTATAATTGTAAACATTGATATCAAATCAAGCTCAAATGAACTTATATTTGCTCACTTAGTTTCCAAACTGACATGGGTAAAATCCAGTCCTACTTTCATTTGGAAGGAATGTACGCTATATGTAGGAGTAAGTAGTGTGAGTTAGGTGAGGTAAGAGACATGTTTATGAGCACAAAAACAAACTAAAAACAAGAAAATAAAATTTAGTAATAATCAATACAAGCTGTCAGATTTTTTTCACCATCAGTTTTTATATGAGTATGAATCTCAGATAATATCTCTAAAAGTATTATATCTTCCCAAATTACATTCACCTCAGTCTCAGCAGAAAATTAAAATACATAAAGCAGTAAAATAATATTCCTCATATTTAGAAATAAATATATTTTAAATACAGTTGTGTGGCTTGGGTCATCACCCTTTCAATCAAAATTTTAATTTTAATTAGACTTAAGTGCAAAATTTTACAGTGAATTTCAGAAACATCAACAACATACACACAGAAAGGAAAATTTGACCTAATTTCTCCATGTGAAGAAAGCCTGGCTTTTATTTAAAACATACAATGGAATCATCAGTGTAATTCAATGGCTTTTTAAAAGCACATGTAAACTTATGCTTAAGTTATACAAGCATATCTTAACCGTTGACTCAGTAGTAAAGAATCCACTTGCAATACAAGAAATGCCAGTTCGATCCCTGGGTGGGGAAAATCCCATAGAGAAGGGAATGGCAAATTGATCCAGTATTCTTGCCTGGAAATCCTCTTGGACAGAGGAGACTGGCGGGCTACAGTCCATGAGGTCGCAAAGAATAGGTTATGACTGAGCAACTAAACAGCAACAAAAGAAGAAAGTAGCCTCATTATATAACCAGATGGTATAATTCTCCATCTACGAGTTTATTACAATGCTAATTTGAGATTATTCAGAAAAGTAAGACCATAGCATCTAATCCCATTACTTCATGCCCAGTAGATGGAGAAACAGTGGAAACAGTGAGAGACTTTATTTTGGGGGCTCCAAAATCATAGCAGATGCTTATTGCAGCCATGAGATTAAAAGATGCTTACTCATTGGAAGGAAAGTTATGAGCAACCTAGATAGCATGTTAAAAAGCAGAGACATTACTTTGCCAACAAAGGTCTGTCTAGTCAAAGCTATGGTTTGTCCAGTAGTTATGTATGGATATGAGAGTTAGACTATAAAGAAAGCTGAGTGCTGGAAAATTGACACTTTTGAAGTGTGGTGTTGGAGAAGACTCTTGAGAGTCCCTTGGACTGCAAGGAGATCCAACCAGTCCATCCTAAAGCGGATCAGTCCTGGGTATTCATTGGAAGGTCTGATGTTAAAGCTGAAACTCCAATACTTTGCCACCTGATGCTAAGAGCTGACTCATTTGAAAAGACCCTGATGCTGGGAAAGATTGAGGGCAGGAGGAGAAGGGGACAACGGAGGATGAGATGATTGGATGGAATCACCAACTCAATGGGCATGAGTTTGGGTAGGCTCCAGGATTTGGTGTTGGACAGGGAGGCCTGGCATGTGGCAGCTCATGGGGTCACAAAGAGTCAGAACACGACTGAGCAACTGAACTGAATAGAACTGATTGGAAGATAAAAACGCTTTTCTTTGTGATATTGTTACTCTAAATCAGATATTGATTAAGTGTAGACAGGTCTCAAAGATTATGACCAGGTGTAAAGTTCCCTCCAGATTTGTAAACACAGATGAAATGAATGAATTAATAAAGATTTGCATTTGAAACATGACAACAGAGAAGTTTACTACTATTATCTCAAATGATACCAGAGAAAAATGAGTTCTGTATGACATAAAATTTTTCTGATATATAAAGCAATATTAAATGGGGATAATCTTAGTGATAAAATGTATTTAAATGTGAGTGGATTGGCCATCTCATTTCTTAAGTTTTTTTTGTTTTTTTTTTTTTTTTTTTTTAATCAGCCAGTAGGTGGTCATTTGCTAGAGGCAGAAGGTTCAATGATCTGCAAGATACAGTTCCTGCTCCCAAGTTTACATCAACCTATTTCTGTTGAAGAAATTTCAGTGCCCTTTGGTAAGAAGCCTTTTACTGTTTTGTTTTATTTTTAAGAATACTCCTACCCCAACATACAGCACACTGATGCACACATACAAACAGAACAATGATTCGTAATTGTTAATATTTTAATACCTAGCATATAAAAATTAGATTAAATTTTAATTGTAGTGTTTGTTTCATTTGTAAGAATTTTTGTTCTCCTTACCTTTACCTTGTTTCTTTTAAAAGTATGTCAACTTTCATGTATATATCCCTCATGCTTAAAATCTAAAGCATGGAATAGATATACTAAATTCTAATATCCTTTATCACTTTACAAATTCTGTCATGTGTGTTTGTTTTTCTATTTGTAGTTTATCTGGGGAAATATAGATAGCATTTATGATCTTTACTTGCTCGTATGAGAATTGCTGCTGTTAAAATGCCCTGAAAACAACATTTCAAATAAAGCTGAAAATGATTTGCCCCATGCTGTTGTCATCTTATGTAAGACTTAAATAAGAAATAACTGAAACAAAGCTACCAATAATGCCTAGAAAACTGAAGTGGAACAAACTCAACATTGACTGGATAAGTACATTATTTTCCCCCACGGTTCTAACATGAGAAGAAGACGATAATGTGAGAGATAGAATTTCTAGATATAACAAAACAGACAGATTTTAATTTTAAATATAGTCAGTCAGTCAGTTAGTTTAGTCGCTAAGTCGTGTTCGACTCTTTGTGATCCCATGAATCACAGCACACCAGGCATCCCTGTCCATCATCAACTCCTGGAGTTCACTCAAACTCATGTCCATTGAGTCAGCAATGCCATCCAGCCATCTCATCCTCTGTCATCCCCTTCTCCTCCTGCCCCCAATCCCTCCCAGCATTAGGATCTTTTCCAGTGAGTCAATTCTTTGCATGAGGTGGCCAAAGAATTGAAGTTTCGGCTTCAGTATCAGTCTTTCTAATGAACACCCAGGACTGATCTCTTTTAGGATGGACTGACTGGTTGGATCTCCTTGTAGTCCAAGGGACTCTCAAGAGTCTTATCCAGCACCATAGCTCAAAACCATCAATTCTTGGACACTCAGCTTTCTTCACAGTCCAACTCTCACATCCATACATGACCACTGAAAAAACCAGTGACTTGGTTTTTAGTAGAAAAAGCCTTGACTAGATGGACCTTTGTTGGCAAAGAAATATCTCTGCTTTTCAATATACTATCTAGGTTGGTCATAAGTTTCCTTCCAAAGAGTAAGTGTCTTTTAATTTCATGGCTGCAATCACCATCTGCAGTGATTTTAGAGCCACCCAAAATAAATACTGCAGTGTTTCCACTGTTTCCCCATCTATTTCCCATGAAGTGATGGGACCAGATGCCATGATCTTTGTTTTCTGAATGTTGAGCTTTAAGTCAATTTTTTTCACTCTCCTCTTTCACTTTCATCCAGAGGCTTTTAGTTCCTCTTCACTTTCTGCCATAAGGGTGGTGTCATCTGCATATCTGAGATTATTGATATTTCTCCTGGTAATCTTGATTCCAGCTTGTGTTTCTTCCAGTCCAGCGTTTCTCATGATGTGCCTGCATATAAGTTAAATAAGCAGGGTAACAATATACAGCCTTGACGTACTCCTTTTCCTATTTGGAACCAGTCTGTTGTTCCATGTCCAGTTCTAACTGTTGCTTCCTGACCTGTATATAGGTTTCTCAAGAGGCAAGTCAGGTGGTCTGGTATTCCCATCTCTTTCAGAATTTACCACAGTTTATTGTGATCCACATAGTCAAAGACTAAATATAGGAAGAATTTATAAAATGGTTCATTTCTCTAGTATTTTGTTTTTATATAATTGAGCATTGATGCACTAATGACATACTAAGTGGTGATCCATTGAATGTGATATTCTTAAAAATTGAGAAATGCATCTGAACAATTGAATTTTTCGTGATAAATGATTGTCAACATTAGAAGTATACTTTCACATTTTTCTTGTTTCTATCAAAATTACTATATATGTGTTGCTGGATCACAGACATTATCTCTTAGAACAATATTTTTACACATTTTTGATGGCTATAGGATGATTTTTCCTCACAAGTTTTGCTCTGTTTTCCAGGTTTCAAAATACCAAATCCAAGGGTTATGTTAATGCAGTACCTGCTGGAAAAAAAGAAACTCAGCAAACATCGAACTGATTACACTTTGATTCAGAGTTCTCTTGAGGGACATGAAGAACAATAAAAATCATTCATTTAAGCAAAATTTTTAGTTTCATTTGTAATATTATTTTATAGAGTCAAAAATGTAATTAAAATCATATCATCAATAAAGTTATCACTTTGGAAGTTGATTATTAGTAATTAAAAACTGAGATGATCTATTTACTCTCATATCTAATCTCTTGTTTGGACATTTGCAGGAGGGCAATAGTACTGGAGGCCTTGTTTCAACATGGGATTCATGCACTGATAACTATGTAACATAAAAACAATTCAGAGTAGTTCTGTAAGAACTGCTTTATATTTAAATTTATATTTTATATTCACTATGTGATTTTCTCTTGTGAAGTCCTTAGGAATCTGACTCAAGTTGTTCTCTGCCTAACGAGAAATGAGGCACACTCAAAACTACTTTTGGGGACTATTGCCTTATTATGTGAATCACAAATTTTTAAATTAGTAATCTCAATATCTAACATTTTGATATACAATAGACTGAAAATAAATGGGTACTGTATGATTCCTTTGCTTTGTGTTTAAACATTTATTAGCCTGTGATTGATTTTGAAGTTAATTCAGCTTTTTTTTTTTAACAATTGATTTGTGAACTGAGAACTAAACTTTCAAAGTTTTTCAGGTGTCATTAAACTATTTTAGCAGTTTCATTTTATATGTATACATCTTAGTCTGTTTTAGCCTCATAATAACTTTATTAAATTGGTACGACATGTTTAGACAAGAGACATGCCAAGGAAAAATTGCTCCAGATCTGACTGTTGGTTTATAATCTGATACAGTTGGGATTATAATGTAAGTTTGTGTGGCTCAAATACTTTGTTCTTTGCACTATATTTAAAAAATAAATAAATCAGGGACTATTTATTATTAAAAGTTGGCTTTGTAATATTTTCAGGACCCTGAAAACCATGATGGTGTGATCACTCACCTAGAGCCAGACACCCTGCAATGTGAAGTCAAGTGGACCTTAGGAGCATCACTATGAACAAAGATAGTGGAGGTACTGGAATTCTAGTTGAGCTACTTCAATTCCCAAAAGATAATGCTGTTAAAGTGCTGCACTCAATATACTAGCAAGTCTGGAAAACTCAGGAGTGGCCACAGGACCAGAAAAAGCCCATTTTCATTCCAATCCCAATGAAAGGCAATGCCAAAGAATGTTCAAACTATCACACATTTGCACTCATCTCACACACTAGCAAAGCCATGCTTGAAATTCTACAAGTCAGGCTTCAACAGTACATGAAATGTGAATTCCAGATGATAAACCTGGATTTAGAAAATGGAGAGGAACCAGAGATCAAATAACCAACATATGTTGGGTTATTGAAAAAGCAAGAGAGAATGGGAAAGACTAGAGATCACTACAAGAAAATTGGAGATGCTAAGGGAACATTTCATGCAAAGATGAGCTCAATAAATGGCAGAAGTGGTATCGACCTGACAGAAGCAGAAGATATTAAGAAGAGGTGACAAGAATACACAGAAGAACTGTACAATAAAGAGCTTCATGACCCAGATAATTACCATGGTGTGATCACTCACCTAGAGCCAGACATCTTGGAATGTGAAGTCAAGTGGCCTTTAGGAAGCATCACTAAGAACAAAGCTAGTGGAGGTGATGGAATTCCAGTTGAGCTATTTCAAATTCTAAAAGATGATGCTGTGCAAGTGATGCACTCAATATGCCAGCAAATTTGGAAAACTCAGCGGTGGCCGCAGGACTGAAAAAGGTCAGTTTTCATTCCAATCCCAAAGAAAGGCAATGCCAAAGAATGCTCAAACTACCACATAATTGCATTCATCTCACACACTAGTAAAGTAATGCTCAAAATTCTCCAAGCCAAGCTTCAGCAATACATGAAACATGAACTTCCTGACGTTCAAGCTGGTTTTAGAAAAGGCAGAGGAACCAGATATTAAATTGCCAACATCCGCTGGATCATGGGGAAAACAAGAGAGTTCCAGAAAAAAACATCTATTTCTGCTTTACTGACTATGCCAAAGCCTTTGACTATATGGATCACAATAAACTGTGGAAAATTCTGAAAGAGATGGGAATATCAGACCACCTATCTGCTTCTTGAGAAACCTGTATGCAGGTCAAGAAGCAACAGTTAGAAGTGAACATGGAAGAACAGACTGGTTCCAAATAGGAAAAGGACTACCTCAAAGCTATATATTGTCACCCTGCTTATTTGACATATGCAGAGTACATCATGAGAAATGCTGGGCTGGACGAAGCACAGACTGGAATCAAGATTGCCGGGAAAAATATATCAATAACTTCAGATATGCAGATGACACCCACCCTTATGACAGAAAGTGAAGAAGAATTAAAGAGCCTCTTGATGAAAGTGAAAGAAGAGAGTGAAAAAGTTTGCTTAAAGCTGAACATTCAAAAAACTAAGATCTTGCATCTGATACAGTAACTTAATGGCAAATAGATGTGAAAACAGTGGAAACAGTAAGATACTTTATTTTTTTGGCGGGCAGGGGGGACGGGGGCTCCAAAAGCATTGCAGATGGTGACTGTAGCCATGGAATTAAAAGACACTTATTCCTTGAAAGGAAAGTTATGACCAACCTAGATGATATATTATAAAGCAGAGGCATCACTTTGCCAACAAAGTCCATCTAGTCTAGGCTAGGATTTTTCCAACAGTCATGTATGAATGTGAGAGTTGGACTATAAAGAGGGCTGAGAAAAAGAACTGATGCTTTGAACTCTGGTAGATCTAACTAGTCCACCCTAAAGCAGATCAGTGGTGGGTGTTCATTGTTAAGCCTGATGTTGAAGCTGAAACTCCAACACTTTGGCCACCTGATGCAAAGAGCTGACTCATTTGAAAAGACCCTGATGCTGGGAAAGATTGAAGGCAGGAGGAGAAGGGGGGTGAGATAGTTGGATGACACCACCGACGCAACGGACTTGAGTTTGGGTAGGCTCTGGGAGTTGATGTTGTACATGAAGGCCTGGCATGGTGCAGCTCATAGAGTCTCAAAGAATCGGACACAACTGAGTGACTGAATTGAACTGAAATAAACTGAACTACTCTTTGGAAGAAAAGCTATGGCAAACCTAGACTGCATATTAAAAACAGAGATATTACTTTGCCAACAAATATCCACCTAGTCAAAGGTATGGTTTTTCCAGTAGTCATGTATGAATGTGAGTGTTGGACCATAAAGAAAGCTGAGCACCTAAGAACTGATGCTTTTGAATTGTGGTGCCGGAGAAAATTCTTGAGAATCCCTTAGACAGCAAGGAAATCAAAGCTGTCAATCCTAAAGGAAATCAGTACTGAATATTCATTGCTGAAGATGAAGCTCCAATATTTTGGCCACCTGACGGGAAGAGCTGCCTCACTGTAAAAGACCTTGATGGTGGAAAAGACTAAGGGCAAGAGAAGGGGGCAACAGAGGACAAGATGTTTGGGTGGCATCACTGATTTAGTAGACTTGAGTTTGACAAACTCAGGGAGATAGTGTAGGATAAGGAAGTCTGGAGTACTGAAGTTCATGGGGTCACAAAGAGTCAAGCAAGACATCAAGTGAACAACAACAAATTCTCTTATTAGTATCTATAAGATCCATTGAGGGGCTTCTCAGGTGACACTAGGGGTAAAGAATCTGCCTTTCAATGCTAGAGACATAAGAAACATGATTTCAATCCCTGGGCTAGGAAATTCCCTAGAGAAGTAAATGGCAACCCAATCCTGTATACTTGCCTGGAGAATCCCATGAACAGACGAGCCTGGTGAGCTACAGTCCATGGAGTCGCAAAGCACTGGAGAGGACTGAACCATCTTAACATGCAGGCACACAGAGGGGTCGAAGAATGAACACTGGTGGATGAAGTTTTTCCATATCCATTTTAAAATGGATTAAGAGAAAATTCTGCTTGTCTAAAGGCAAGGCAGTAGCTTTTCCAGATGCTGCCTCTATTTTCAAATTTTAGAAATGTATGATTTCCTATATACCACTATTAGTCATATTTTGTCCAATTATCACATAACTCAAGACTTATAGGTATTCACAATGTCCCCCAAAAGTAATTTCCATACAACCTGGCATGTCTCCTTCTATAGCTGATTTTTTCCATCTCTTTCAAACTATGGAATAACAGTAGGTCATAAATTATCCAGTTTCCCTACAATCATTTCTAAACATTTCTGTGACCTTCTTTGTTACAGAGAAAGGTTGCTCTCTTTTGAGATCTCTGATTATTACATTTCCATTTTCTCATGAGGTGCCTGTTTTCTCTACTTTTGGCCATAGAAAAGTATAAGTAGCCTATGGCGCCTACTTTCTTAGGAGCCAATAATCTGAATGCTATGCTCATTTCTTTAGGTGTTAGTTCTAAAAGGTCTTGTAGGTCTTTATAAAACCGTTCAACTTCAGCTTCTTCAGTGTTACTGGTTGGGGCATAGACTTGGATTACCATGATATTGAATGGCTTGCCTTGGAGAAGAACAGAGATCATTCTGTCATTTTTGAGACTGAATCCAAGTACTGCATTTCAGACTCTGACTACTCCATTTCATCTGAGGGATTCCTGCCCACAGTAGAAGATATAATGGTCATCTGAGTTAAATTTACCCATTCCAGTCCATTTTAGTTCACTGACTCCTAGAATGTTGACATTCACTCTTGCCATATCCTGTTTGACCACTTCCAATTTGCCTTGATTCATGGATCTGACATTCCAGGTTCCTATGCAATAGTGCTCTTTAAAGCATGGGACCTTGCTTCTATCACCAGTCACATCCACAGCTGGGTATTGTTTTTGCTTTGGCTCCATCCCTTTATTCTTTCTGGAGTTATTTTTCCACTGATCTCCAGTAGCATATTAGGCACCTACTGACCTGGGGAGTTCCTCTTTCAGTATCCTATCATTTTGCCTTTTCATACTGTTCATGGGGTTCTCAAGGCAAGCATACTGAAGTGGTTTGCCATTACCTTCTCCAGTGGACCACATTCTGTCAGATCTCTCCACCATGACCCACCTGTCTTGGGTTGCCCCGCGGGCATGGCTTAGTTTCATTGAGTTAGACAAGGCTGTGGTCCTAGTGTGATTAGATTGACTAGTTTTCTGTGAGTATGGTTTCAGTGTGTCTGCCCTCTGATGCCCTCTTGCAAGACTTACTATCTTACTTGAGTTTCTCTTACCTTGGCCATGGGGTATCTCTTCACGGCTGCTCCAGCAAAGCGCAGCTGCTGCTCCTTACCTTAGATGAGGAGTATTTCCTCATCACCACCCTCCCTGACTTTCAGCGTGGGATGGCTCCTCTAGGCCCTCCTACGCCTTTGCAGCCACCACTCCTTGGACATGGGGTTGCTCCTCCTGGCTGCCACCCCTGGTCTCAGGCGCCACCCCCTGGTCTTGGACGCATGATAGCTCCTCTTGGCCACCATCCCTGGCCTGGGACGTGGGGTAGCGCCTCTCGGCCATCGCCCCTGACCTTGGACGTGGTGGGTAGCTCCTCTCGGCCATGCTTCGTGAGCCATCTGCTGCCACCTGCGCTTGGTGTGCGGGCCGCAGCCGCCATTCAAAAGCAGAGACATTACTTTGCCCACTAAGGTCCGTCTAGTCCAGGCAATTGTTTTTCCAGTGGTCATGTACGAATGTGAGCGTTGGACTGTGAAGAAGGCTGAACGCCAAAGAATTGATGCTTTTGAACTGTGGTGTTGGAGAAGACTCTTGAGAGTCCCTTGGACTGCAAGGAGATCCAACCAGTCCATTCTGAAAGAGATCAGCCCTGGGATTTCTTTGGAGGGAATGATGCTAAAGCTGAAACTCCAGTACTTTGGCCACCTCACGTGAAGAGTTGACTCATTGGAAAAGACTTTGATGCTGGCAGGGATTGGGGGCAGGAGGAGAAGGGAGTGACAGAGGATGAGATGGCTGGAAGGCATCATGGACTCGATGGACCTGAGTCTGAGTGAACTCCTGGAGTTGGTGATGGACAGGAAGGCCTGGCGTGCTGCGATTCATGAGATCGCAAAGATTCGGACACGACTGAGCCACTGAACTGAACTGATGTTCATTTCTCTATCATATCCTTCTAGTACCCAGATGGCTCTCTCATAACAACCTGCAAAATCTATTAATTAATTTTTTCACTGTTATTCATTCCACTCAAATCATCTTCCATTCCTCCCTGAATTAAATTTCACTGTCAATCATTATATTCATTCTTTTATGTACACCATCATTACCCTTAACTGACTGTCTTTTAAAATTCTGTCCTCAAGAACTGCAGGTTCTCAAACATCAAAACCAACCACCTTCTATCTTCCCCCTCTGATCTGTATACTTTGTGATATATCATGATTTATAGTAATAAAGATATATGTGCTCTTTGCCCATGGTTCCTGGTTTAAAGCTTCCAAAACCTTGGAATTTCCTGAGCAATAGGAGCAACTGGAGCATCTTTATAATAAAATTCATTTTCTTACTGTATGTTCCTAAAATTGCTTCAGTGCCAAAAAGGTGAAATAGGTGTTTTATTAATAAAAATCAGCTCCTTTTACCACACATTGGATTTATATCAATGAGGTGAGCTTTGGAAAGCATTTTTAAGTAAGGAAACTGACTTTCAGGAGATCCAATCTCATGATTTGAGCAGTGAAACTTTGTGTCTGGCTCTCCTGACCTCTGAGGAAAGGAGAGGAGCTGTAAATTTAATCAGTTGCAGATGGCCAGTGATTTAATTTAATCAAATATGCCTATGTAATGAAGCCTCCATACAAACTAAAAAATACTGAAATTGGAGAGCCTCAGGGTTTGTAAATATATTTTGAAATGAGAGAGTAACACTCTCAGAGAGAACATGGAATCTCTGCATTCTTTCCCCATACTTTGCCCTGTGCATTTCTTCCATCAGGCTGGCCTTTAAGTACATTATACAATACTAAGCTGGAAATCTAGTAAGTGAAATGTTTCTCTAACTTCTGTGAGTCTTTCTAGAAAATTAATTTCTAGGAAATCAATTGAACCAAAGGAAGGGAGATCATTTGAACTTCCAATCTGTAGCACAGATGACAACATAGATTTGTGACTGGCATGTGAAGTGTGAAGGAGGAGAGCAGTTTTGTGGGACTGAGCCTTTACCTGTGAGCCTGACACTGTCTTGGGATACATAGTATGAGAATTGAGTTGAATTATTGAACACTCAGGTAGGGATGGAAAATGGCTTGATGGTTTGATGGAAACATTTCCTTGCCCCACACACATTGGAATTAGTGACCAGAATCTTCATTTTGTTTAAAAGTAGTCTTTTTAAGACTCAATACTTAAAACAGATTACAGTTTCTTACATTGTGACCTCTATATTATGCTCTTTCTTACTTCCTTTCTTCCTTTAAAGGAAGCTGCAATGATCTCTTGGTATAAAAAGAAACAAGGTTTAGATAGGAAGGCAACAATTTGAATTTCATCAATGCCTGAAGGCATTTGGCATTTTTTCCTTTGTTGGGGCAAAAATTCTAAAGGGAGATTTCTTCAAAATTTTCAGGCTATGGTCTCCATCTCCTGCTAAGATTGCTACTTCAGTCATTGGTTGTAACTGATTCAATATAGAAAGTAGGAAAAAAGTTTTTCTTCTTTCAATCCTAAAGTTTGTGAATAGGTTGACTTTTATGGATGGTGATAGAAGAGGTGAATTACCCTTTTCTGCTTTTAGGCTATCTAGCTCTAGATTGAGTTCATCTTACTCTTTAAACACATGAAGAATAGAAAGAAGTTGAGTTTCTGACTAGCATTATTGCTTCAGGACTATCTACTTAAGTGTACCGCTGTAATAGGAAACATACTCAAAGCTTTTGAAAAGGTCCTAACACTACAGCTTCGGTTGACAAGTGGCATCCTTCTAAAAAAAGAAAACAGGTAAAATTTTCCAAGTCTTTTATATCACACTAACAATTTCTGAGTGTACAATACCTAAGCAATTTGCTGGTCACTCCTACTAAACCTCCCTGGAGAAGGAAATGGCAACCCACTCCAGTATTCTTGCCTAGAGAATCCCATGGATGGAGGGGCTTGGTGGGCTATAGTCCATGGGTCACAAAGAGTTGGACATGACTGAGTGACTTCATTTTCACTTTCACTCCTACTAAACCTATGATATTTGTCAGTTCTTACAGAGACAACAAAACAATTTAAGACCAAATTCATTAACAATTAGGCTTCAATTTGTCTTTGAATGATAAAAGTCCCCTATAATAGCATTAAACAAGATGAATTTTATTTCATTCTTACAAATGTCTTGAGTTAGGGTTTTTTTTAATTTTTTAAACGTTCTTGCTTTGTTGTGCTTGACATGTTTCACAATGGTTATCTTATTTTTCAAAATGGTTTACTCAGATATAAAACACAAATACTTTCTCACAATCGCTGAAATTTGTATATATTACTTTTGCTCACATTTCCATTAAAATAAGTCAGTGTTATCACCATTTATAGCTGCAAGAGTGCCTAGGGAATGTAGTCTTGGTTTTAGCACTTATGTTCATGGCTATATATTGATTTGTCATAGAATTTGAGAAAACATATTGAATAAAAATAACCTGACTCTGTCTATTGTTTTTGTGGAATGTCTAAATTTATCATTTGTTAGATACAGAACCTTTGAAAATTGTCTTAACCTTTGCTAAACTCAGTTTTACTGCTCACAAAATAAGGTAATAATTCAAAAGAATTTATTTTTATATAAGCAGTATCAACTTAAAAAACGTACAAATCTAAAATATGAGAGTTATGTTTTATTTGGTGGGAATTTTTAGGGCTTCAGGGCCAGGATACAGCATTTCAAGAAACCCTGAGAGAAGTGCTCTGAGGCAGTGGTGGGAGGAGTCAGCTTATATAGAAGTTTGCAACAAAGGGCAAGTAGACTGAACGTGAGAAGATCACTGCTAATTAAGAAAAATCAGACATCCCAAGTTAAGGAATTTAGCTCTTTCTGTGAATGGGAAGATGTAAGAGTCTAGGCTCAATGAAATCATTACTTTCATATGTATTTCAGCTAACTGGGGCCAGTATCCTGCATTTTTCCTATCCCTCAAGCTTTGCAGGAAGTGGCTACAGATTGATGGCTACTAGATAGCAGATATTATTCTTCCTACTAGGCACTTTCTGGGCTCAGAAATTCATATTTTGAGGGCCAGTATAGCTGATGGCTGTGACATCCTTGTTTATTGGCAAGGCAAGGAATATTCCATTTTTCAGTCTCTCCTCACGGAAAGGAAATTTGACCAGTGTTAGGGAAATATTTTCTGACTAATTTTTGCCCCATAGTGCTGGGATGTTCATCTTAGATCAGCTGAAAGTTCTGCCACTCCAGGTGTTAATTTCTGGATTAGGCCTGTTGATAGATAATAAAAGATTTTCTGGATCTTCTATCTTCTAACCTGTTAGGATCTAGGAGATAGTTCCCTTGTTGCTCTTTTTGTACTTAGAATCACACCATTATAATTATTAATTCTATAGAGATCTGTATATCTGATTAATTACTTTAAGTTATCTAGTCATCACTACATTTGTTGGAAGCCTGGATACATAGTGTCAGAGAAGAAAATCTTATATAAAAAAGAAGTAATATAGTTAGTAACATTGACAAATTCATATTGTAGTGGAGACACAATGGCATAAACAATTTGGAAACAGAGAGCACATTAAAACAATTATTAGTATAACTTGTTGCAGTCTAGTTGCAGTAAACCATAAGTTCATAGAAGAACCAGCTGGAGAGGCCCAGTTTTGGCAGGATCAGGTAGAGAGGAAAAGATAACTGCTTTAATTTTGTTTACAGAGACATACTTTATCAATCTGCAGGTCAAGGCATAAGGGAGAAAAGGTTACTGGGAAACAGATTCAAGCTAGTATATTTTTCAAAGTTATTAACCAAATTTATCAGTTCACTTGAAAGTGAAAGTGAAGTCGCTCAGTTGGGTCCGACTGTTTGTGACCCGTGGTCTGTAGCCAACCAAACTCCTGCATCTATGGGATTCTCCAGGCAAGAATACTGGAGTGGGTTGCCATTTCCTTCTCCAGGGGATCTTCCTGACCCAGGGATTGAACCCAGGTCTCCCACATTGCAGGCGGACGCTTTAACCTCTGCACCACCAGGGAAGCCCAGTTCACTTAGTCCCATCTAATTGATTTCTGTTGATCTGCAGTAATCAGGTTTTTTATTAGTTTGTCATTTATTATCTGGCTCAATAACATTACTTAAAGACTCTCAGAAACTTACATTTGTTTAAATAGTTCTTTTTAATTTTTAATGAGTCTTTTGAAAACCTCCATTTTTTAAAAGCAGTGTAAAATTATGGTGGTTTATAAAGGACAAAATGTAAAGTAGCATGGTTAAACATGTGAGTACAATGCAATTAACAGGAAACTTGGATATTTCTGAAACATATAACATTTTAGGGTAATCGTTGCAATTATGACTGATAACATTGTATCAGGACATATCAGATGTCAGGGATTTCATATAAATTTTTGATTTATCTTAATGATCTTTATCCATATATTGCAACCTAAAGCTTGCCTCCAATCATTTGACAATGTTTCTAAATTAAAATTATGAAATAAACGTAGTTTACCATTCTTTTCTAGGATGTCACAGAAATGTTTCTTTGAAGTAGCCCAGAGTTAAAGAAGACTAAAACAGCTTAGTAAAACTTTGATATTTGGGAAGTTAGTTAGAAGTATCAAAAATGTTTTAAAACACAACAGGATCATAGATCAGTGAAAGAATACTTATTTAACCAGTTATAAATAAAAAGAAAACCATTGTAGAGCACTTAAGAGTGCAAAACTCACACAGTCTGTTATCAAAAAGGAACACTTCTAACAGAGAGAAAACAAATTGTAATCCTGCAATAGTTCACTCAACAAAATCCATTTAATTAACTTTAATCTAAATTTAGTTAATCCTGACTATATATAAAGCTTTTTTTCTCTTCAGGATTTTTTTACACAATCTTTCATCACTTTCTGTATCTAGTCTGTGTCTCATTTTCCATCAAATAAGACTAAATCATTTTTTCTTTTTCTTCAATAAAATGTAGCTTCATTCCTCATACTTTCTTACTGAAAACACACATTCTACTTTACTGTGTTTACTGAGATGCTATTATATTGTTTTTAATAGTTTTAAATTATATATTTAAATTAGAATTCTCAACTCTTAAACCCTTAATTTTTTAGTAAAAACTAAGAATTAAGCAATTATGAACAGTTTTTCACACTAGCATTCTATAGATTGGTGAGCATAATCACCAGTAATAATTTTTTTAATTGTCTTCTTTATAGAGAACATCTCAGAATGACACCAAATATTTCCATTAATAGTCCTAAATACCTTTAATTTCTCTATTTAGTAATTGATATTTCCATGTCTTTTAGCTATTTAATAAACTCCCATCACTTACATTAACACAGTTTTATAACTTTAAGTTACTAAATATATGGAGAGATCATTTTAAGTAGGCATTTCTAAGATAGAATTTTTTTAAAGAGTTTACCCCAAAGTTCTTATCTCATATTTACTTTAAAGTTTCATCATATTATTTTCCTTGTAACAGATATAATGTCTTATTTATTAAGCCTAAGTAAAATGAAGTATTATACTTATTTTTTGATGACTTTTAATGACATGTTTTAAATTCATATATCAACAAACAGTATCAGATATCAATTTAATATTGAATAGTTCTCAGTTCACATGAATTCAAAAGCTGTTTTGGCCAGTTCCTTTAAATGTAAGCACTTTTCATTAAAAATAAATAGAGTTATTTATAAATACAATTTTGATAATAACTTTTAGAAGTAGAGATATCTCATATGTATAATTTGTACACAGACACAAACAGTAAAAACTAGGGATGTCATGGCTTCACTTAAAAGCTAGTTATGAGTCAGGTGTTAGGATATAAACTTACTAGCTACAAATAGTTGGAGCGCATTGAAGTTGTTTGTTCAGATGACTAAACTTATTATTTGTGCTGAGGGATTATTCCCAGAAATTTGAATTTTAAAACTGCCACTTTTCCCCCTTTTTTTTTCAGGTCCTGTCTGACTGAGTTAAATAAGTCCGTGTAGCCTATATTTACATTTCTGGCTTGTAGAGATTTGCAAGAGAAAGTCAGTTGTTTTTAGTTTCCCAAAGAAAGATTCTGTCAGCTAAAGATACTAGTATCAGTAACAAGATTCTAATGAAACAGAAATTTATTTTACTGGTATTATGTTTTAGAATTTTAGAGCGTAATTTGTCATGTTTTCAAAGGTTTATATGAGGCACTCAGCAAACATCTTTCTAAGGCTACAAATTAAACCCAAAGTAAAATCACTATATTTATCTTATTAGCCCTTGTATGTTAGTCAATATTTTTAAATAACTTTTTAACAAAGTGTTACAGGTGTCAATCAACCCTTGTTCAAAATTGGCCACACATCAAATCTAGCATTATGGGAGTTTTATTTGGTAGTGAACTTTCTCCCATCCCCCAAAAAACACCAGAGTACACATTCTTTACCTGCACCTGGAATGTTCTCTAGGATTGACCACATACTAGGGCACAAAAGGGCCTCAGTGAATTTTATAAGTATAGAAATAGTCCTAAGCATCTTTTCTGACCACAGAACTATTTATACAAACGCCAAGAGATACTACACAAAATATCCACAGGATTTTTTTCATCTTTTTTGAATTTTTCACAAACATTTCCTACATAACCCAACATACAACAGAGAAAGGTACATGTTTTTCTTTCAATTTGCATACAGTGGAAAAATAAGAATATATACATACATATGTATATATTTTACAAAGTTTGGCTAAGAGACACAACCAATCTGATAGTTTATAGGTGAGAAAGTATCTAATAAAAAGAATCCGAATTTAGCATCAGTCACTTCCATAACCAAGTATTAATCTGATTAATAAAACTTGCTATTAAACTTCTGGTATATACTTATACCACTATTCCATCAATTGTGCTGCTCCCTACCTGGCTCTTTACAAACAGAAAATTGTTGCAAAGTAGGGGCAAGTATTTGCAGAAACAAACAAAAATCCCTAGTTTTTATAAGCATAAATGTGTGGTGGAATTTCCTCCCAAGCAATGGGCTTTCAAATTGTTAAGAATCACCAGAACTGAGTATGTCAAGATATTTTGCAATTTATTTATATCCAACAAAGGACTGATAATTAAACTTAGTGTTCCATTTGGGGGTAGGTTGGGGGAATTCAGCCATTTGAAAAATGACCATCTTAAAAAAAATGACCACCAAAAATAGATTCACTAAATTATTTTAAAAATCATAAAATATTTCTTACAAAAGAGTATTACATTCTGCACACTGCTCTGAATAGAAGCTAGAGACATATGGACTACTGTTACTTTTCCTCCCTGTCGCACCACCTCAAATGTTACAGTGACCGCAAAGCAAAATGTTCACAATAATTATATGGGCAGGGGTGGGGACCTCTTTAAACCAGCAACAATGAACAAACATTACAATTCACTGCACTCTGCTGCTGTTTCAAAATTTCAGTGTTAGTTTTGGACACCCTCCCCCATCCCCAACTCTGTTTTGTAAGGAACTAAAACATTGCATCTGGTGAATAGCAAAGATTTTACTACATCTCAAATGCATAGTAGCTATGAAGCTGAGGCATGTTGGCTTTTTAAACAGAAGCAGATTAAAAAAAAAAAAAAAGGTGCAGGACTCTTTTAGTTCTTCACCACTGCTGCTGCTGCCAAGTCGCTTCAGTCTGTCTCCTCTGTGCAACCCCATAGACGGCAGCCCACCAGGCTCCTCTAGTCAAGAGTACTGGAGTGGGCTGCCATTTCCCTCTCCATCAGTTCTTCACTAGTTTTAGAAAAACTTTCCAGAATACTGCTTCACACTGATCTGCAGCAAATACTGTGCATGCTATATCTGATCCTGTGTTCCTGTAATGGTAGTGATCTGATCTTTGGATCCTGCTAAAGACTCCTCAATTTTTGTAGAAGCTTTTGACTCATGGCTGATTTGTTTAATCCACTTACCACCTTTGCCAGTAAGATCTAGCCAAATCTTTGGTAATAGTTACTTATGCAGTAATAATAGGTCCACCAAAATCACCATATGAGGCATGACCCCCTACATAGGAATAATCACATCCAGAGCCACCCTGTGTTTCAGAAGCCATCTACCACTCTGATGGGCTCCATGTGTCTATTGCAGAGTCCCAGGTTTCATCAGCACTGAAACCAGTCGTGGAATGGTAATGGTCTCCAGGTCTTCCTCTTCTGTAATAGGCCATTAGATCTCTTCCTCTAGGTGATGGTGGTGGTGGAAGAGAAAAATTGCGAACTCTACTACCACCTCAGCCACCTCTTCTAGAAGAGGGTGAAGGAGGTCCTTAACGAGGTCTCATATCATCATAATCTCTTCTGGAAGGAGGCATAGGACCCCCACCCAGACCAGGTAGCATTCTGTCAAAGCCACCTTTTCCCTGAATGGGAACTCCCACAGGACGTCCACAGCGGTCATCAAACATTGTTGTAAACCACCATAATAATAGATTTCATCATAAAAATTGGGATCATGGGGTTGAGCGTGTCCTTTGATGGGAAACTCAGATATAAGATTAAGGATGATCTTTATGCACTCTCTAAACCTATCAGGTTTTCCTCCGATAAGAACAGTTCTGTCAGTAGACTGAGGACAACATTCCTGGAAAAGCTTGACTGTTTGTTGTCTAAGTGTTCTCTCAAAGTGCTTTGATTTTAACACCTTGGACTCCAATAATTCCTCCTGCTGGGCTCTGATGAACCAACAATCTTATCTTACAGTCAAAGTTGCTTCCTTTATAATGTTAGCAATTTAAGCATTTTACAACATCAGATTCCAGCAGCAGCTGGCTGGTTGCAGTGAATGATGGCAACTGCAAGCCATCTTCCAAGGTAGGGATGATTTTCTTCAGATTTTCTCCAGTCATTTCAATATCAGCACTGATACTCAGTATGCACTGGGAGTCACCACTATCTGGGACTGAAACACTGGCAATTGTAGTCTGTATGGAGAGCCTTAATATTCTTGTCTCCTTTTCCTATCACTGCCCCAGCATTCTTGCGCTGAAACAGAATGCATAATTCAACCATCTCTTCAGTGTTTCTAGATCTTTTAAAAGCTTGTTCCTCTTCCATATTTTCAGCAGGGCATTTAGCAAATTCGACACTGGTTTTGGTAAAGGTTTCCTCTGTTCATTTTCTATTTTCTTGTATTCAAAGGACAAACCAGTCAGTTATTGAATATATCATTCTAAAGAACAACTGAAGTGTTCTGGGTGGGGCCAACTGACACCCTAGTGCTGTAGTAGCCCTATAAGGCTACCGTCCCTGTGCCAGTGTTTCCTCAGCCAGTCACAGTGAGACAGAGAACATAGTTTCTAGATTTTATTTACTTTATATAGCTCAGATAACTCTATTGTTTAGTGTGTTCAGTTAATATTCTCTTTGTGGCAATCCATATGCCTTGTCTTATGATAGCACACTGGGGAATTATTCCCCAATGAAACATGTCTGCCCTACAATATATTAAAGAAGAGATGCAATTATCTTATATAAGTCCATTTAAATATACCAAATTTGTATACTTTCATCTAAATTCCATTGACTTTTATACCTTTAACTTTCTTTAGGATCTGATCAACACGCTTTTTTCTTAGAGAACGAGTTTTAGAAAAGTTTTGATGTTGTTTCTGTTGCTGTTTCCCATCCATTTTATCTACTTTTAAATATAAAGCTCTAGGATCCCCAGAATGGCATTGAGCCAAGGAGACCAGGCCCTTTGGCCTAACTGTTATACCAAATTATTGCTTGCCAGATATCTCAGTGTAAATTTTTCTAGCCCCTTTAAACATATATTTTAAAACTGGGGTAAGACTTGCTTGGCTTTTAACATGGGATACCAGTAGCTGGTCCTTTTGGCCTATTTAACCTGAAGTAATGTAGTAATATCAAATTTTGTTTTAATCACATAAATGTCCATTTTATTTATCCCATTCTAGATAGCCATCCAAAGAGTTCTTTATTTGTTTGAGATAAGTCCTTTTAAGAAAGTTCTATCTTGTTGGAAATTATAGTTAAACTTACCTTGCAATTTTTTTTTCCTGTTGACATTATAATTATTCTAATGCTCTTAACATTCAAAAATGAAGATCATGGTGTCCAGTCCTATCACATTGTAGCAAATAGATGGTGGAAATGTGGAAACAGTGTCAAATTTTATTTTCTCAGGCTCCAAAATCAATATGGATGGTGACTGCAGTCACAAAATTAAAACATGCTTGCTCCTTGTAAGAATAACTATGATAAACCTAGACAGTGTATTAAAAGCAGAGACATCACTTTGTCAACAAAGGTCTATATAATCAAAGCTGTTTTTTTCTGCTAGTCATGTATGGCTGTGAGAGTTGAACCATAAAGAAAGTTGAGTGCCTAAGAATTGATGCTTTCAAATTGTGGTTCTGGAGAAGACTCTTGAGAGTCCCTTGGACAGCAAGGAGATCAAAGTAATCAATCCTAAAAGAAATCAGTCCTGAATATTCATTGGGAGTACTGATGCTGAAATTCCAATACTTTGGGGACCTAATAGGAAGAGCTGACTCATTGTAAAAGACCCTGAAGCTGGGAAAAATTGAGGGCAAGAGGAGAAAAGCAACAGAGGACAATATGGTTGGGTGGCATCACTGACTCAGGAGACATGAGTTTGAGCAAACTCAGGGAGAAAATGGAGGATAGTGGAAGCCTGAAGTGCTGCAGTTCATGGAGTCACAGACAGTTAGACCAGACTTAGCAACTGAGCAACAGTAAATGCTCTTATTGACATCCGTAAGACACACTGAGGGGTTTTGCAGGTGGCCCTAGTAGTAAAGAACTTACCTATCAATGCTGGAAACATAAGAGACATAGGATTGATCCCTGGGGATTGGGAAGACCCCTTGGAGAAAGAAATGGCAACACATCTCAGTATACTTGCCTAGAGAATCCCATGGACAAGGAGTCTAGTGGGTTACAGTCCATGGAGTAGCAAAGAGTCCAGGTATGACTGAGCAACGAACACTGACACTGTCAAGACCAATTGAGGGGAAGCAAAGACCACAAAGGAAGCTTCCCAAACTAGTTTTTCTTAATCTTCTTAAACAACAGAAGATGTGGTTTTTGTTTGTTTTGTTTTTGAAATACAGCTGTTTATAATGTGAGCACTCTAGAGTTATTAATTAGTTCCTCCAGTTTTAAAGGATTTATCATTTGGTTATCAATAAAACATATATCAATAAATATTTAAACCATTAAGACACAAAAGATTGCTCCATAAGAGAGTGGAGGAGGATGTAACCTAAATCCAGAGAATTTACTCCCAAAAATACTATGGCAAGAGCCAAATTTTCAAAAACATAAAGAAACAAAACACACAAATACAAAATGTCCTGGGAAGATCAGTTAGAATATTTCCTTTTTTTTTTTTTTTTAATAGTAGCAATAGTTTCTTTTCATATCAAAGACACCAAGAAATGGAAGTTTGCCCCTAGAAGACCTTTGTTTAAGGTTTTATTGGCTTTTAGCCTTAACTGCACAGGCAATAAAAGAGTCCACTTAAGTTTTAGGGTGAGAGTTCCTTTAATTTCCAATTGAGTAAATAGTTGCAAGTTTTGTATGTACATTTATTTATCTGGGATATTGTCAATTTCTTGTTTCTTTTTATTTTATTTAGACACCTTGATTTCCCACTTGAAATCAGTTTGTGGAGATAAAATTCCTAGTGACAACAGTGTGGTGGGCCAGTGTGTGCTGCCTGAGAACTTAACTTCTCTGGTTTCGCCCCAGGGTTATTTTAGCCCCATATTACATGCCTTGGGTCTCCCAGTGGGGCATAAGATTTCCATGGCCAATCCTTATGTGCATTTCTGGTTGAATATTTTGTTAATTACATGAGTGAGTTTCCCTATAGGAACAAGCTGAACCATGTGAGGGCTTGCCTCTACCAAGTTTCTCAGACACCTGAAAGCCATTTCCAGTCAGGAGGAGAGAATCCTTTCTTCAAAGTTCAGAAGGTCTCAAGATTTCAGTTTCATTTTGACAAACTCTATTAAGGTAGACAACTCAAGGAAAAATGACAGGCTAGTATTCCTCCAAATAACTCAGTCCCAGCTTGCTCAGTGTTTAACTAGGCAAGTCTTTCCAGTTTCTAAAGTAAGGCTAACAACTAAGTATCCAAACTGAATCTTCCCAGTGCCTTAACCCTGAGGAACATCTTCTCAGCTCCAAAACTGAGCACAACTTCCCAGTCCTTCAACTGAGGATACCTCACCCACTGTGTATACTGAGAAATCCAGATACAATTTCTCAAAAACAAATTTCCAGGATAACTGATTCCCCCAATGAATAAAACTCAGGATCATCAACCAATATAGGAAACCCAAGAACTAGAAGAGACTTACTCAAATCCTTCTGGACTCCCTAAGGTGATGTATAGGAGGCATAAGAGGCTTCTGCTGGTACCAAGGCTCTGGATCTTCATACAGTTCACAGAGAGGGGAAGAGTCTACTCTGGGTCCCTTCATGGTGACCAAAAATGTTTACTTAAAAGCAGAAAGTTATATTTTTATTTGGTGGGAATTTTTAGGACTTTAAGTCCAAGAGATAGCATTTCAAGTACCCCTGAGATAACTTCTCCAAGGAGGCATGGGGAAGAGTCAGATTATATAGAGGACTGCAACCACAAGTAGTCCAAACATCAAAAGATTATTGTTAATTAATGAAACATCTGTGCAGGACAAGAAGCAATAGTTAGAAAAAGATGTGAAATAAGGCTGTATATTATAATCCTGCTTATTTAACTTATATGCAGAGGATATCATGTGAAATGTCAAGTTGGATGACTCACAAACTGGAATCAACATTGCTGGGAGAAATATCAACAACCTCAGATATGCAGATGATACCACTTAATGGCAGAAAGTGAAGAGAAACTAAAGAGACTCCTGATGGTGAAAGAGGAGAGTGAAAAGGCTGGCTTAAAGCTCAACATTCAAAATGTGAAGAGCATGACGTCTTGTCCCATCACTTCATGGCAAAGATTTGGGGGAAAAGTGACAGACTTTATTTTCTTGGGCTCCAAAATCAATATGCATGGTGACTTTAGCCACAAAATTTAGAGACACTTGTTCCTTGGAAGAAAATGTAGGACAAAACTAGACAGTGTATTAAAAAGCAGAGACATCACGTTGGCAACAAAAGTCCATCCAGTCAAAGCTACGATTTTTCAGTAGTCATGTGTGGATTGAGAGTTGAACCATAAAGAAGGCTGAGTAAGTGAGTGACTGAAAGTCACTCAGTTATGTTCAACTCTTTGTCACCCCATGGACTACCCATGGAATTCTCCAGGCCAGAATACTGGAGAGGGTAGCCTTTTCCATCTCCAGGGAATCTTCCAAACCCAGGATCAAACCCAGGCCTCCCGCATTGCAGGCAGATTATTCGCCAGCTGAGCCACAAGGGAAGAAAGCTGAGTACCTAAGAACTGATGCATTAGAATAGTAGTGCTGGAGAAGACTCTTGAGAGTCCTTGAACAACAGGGAGATCAAACAATCAACCCTAAAGGAAATCAACCCTGAATATTCATTTCAAGGACTGATGCTGAAGCTGAAACTGAAGCTCCAATACTTTGGCCACCTGATGCAAAGACCTGACTAATTGGAAAAGACTCTGATTCTGGAAAAGATTGAAAGCAGGAAGAGAAGGGACTGACAGAGGAGCAGACTGTTGGATGACATCACTCGTTCAGTGGACATGAGTTTGAGTAAGCTACAGGAGTTGATGAGGGACAGAGAAGCCTGGTGTGCTACAGTCCATGGGGTTGCAGAGTCAGGCACAACTTAGTGACTGAAACACATCAACAGCAACAAAAGGAAAACCAGATATCTTGAGTTAAAGAATTTAGCACTTTCTATTTATGGCAAGATGCAAGAGTGTAAATTCAATGTAATCATTCTTTTCTTGCATATCTCAAGCTATCCTGCATTTTCCACATACTCCCAAGCTAAATAAGGAGTGGCTGCAGCTTAATGGCTGCTGGATAGCAGACATTGTTCTCCCTACTGGGCATCCTCTGGGCTCAGAAATTCACATTTTAAGACAGGATCACTGATGGCTGTGACATACTTGTTTACTGACATGGCAGGAAATATTCAATTCTCAATGGTTTCAATTACTGTGAAATGTTAATGTCAATATACTGGCTCTCCTGACAGCTCAGTTGGTAAAGAATCCACCTGCAATGCAGGAGACCCCATTTTATTGCTGGGTTGGGAAAAGCCACTGGAGAAGGGATAGGCTACCCACTGAAGTATTCTTGGCATTCCTTTGTGGCTCAGCTGGTAAAGAATCTGCCTGCAGTGCAGGAGACCTGGGTTTGATCCCTGGGTTGGGAAGATCCCCTGGAGAAGGGAAAGGCTACCCACTCTAATATTCTGACCTAGAGAATTCTATGGGCTGTATAGTCCATGGGTTGCAAAGAGTCAGACACTTCACTTCATGTGTATTTTCATAGAATTCTCACACCATTTATATATAATATTATTATATGATTCAAATAATATATATGTGTGTATATATATGCACACAATCTCTATAATGATATATATAACAACCTCAGTCTTATACCTATGTTTTCCTAATTCTAACTTGTTCTCTATAATCAATGATGTTTCCAAAATCAAAACTTTGATTTCTGTTTATTCTTGTGTGAAGACTTCCAAATCCCTGTTAATCCTGGTTAAGGCAAAATACATAGTATGTCTTATATTCAAATGACCTTACTGGGATCCCCATTTAAGTTGTTTTACACTCATATATATATGTATGTGTGTGTGTGTGTGTATATATACAAATTTCAGTTTCTAGAAAAGACATTATTTGATTTTCTGTGTCCCTTTACTATTTTTTCATTTTGCTGGAAATACCTATCTGCTTCCATTCAGGTTTCACATATTAGTCTAATATCCCTTGCCATTATTTATCATACATTGGTAAGTAAAGCAGACATCATTCTTGTTCTCATGGAGTTTCTATTCTCACAGTTAAGTAGGACTTAAGAGTAATAAACAAAGAAACAAAATCATTCTTTTTAAATAGGAGATATTCAAAGATAATATTAAGTGCAAAATAAGGTGATAGTAGTTAAAGAATAACTTCTGGTAGAGATAACCTAAATTATGACCTGAAGGAATGAAAAGAGTTGGCTACTCTAAAGGTATAGAGAAAATCAGACATAAAGTATCTGAAATAGGAAAGAACATAGCATATACTAGAGTCAATCAGAGAAGTACTGATTCTAGAAAACAGTGAGCCATGGAGAGAGTAAAGTGACAGTAGAGAAGCAAAGTAGGCCAGACAAGAATCAGTCCTATTGTCTATTTTAGTCTAAGTCAATGAGAAATGTTGGACAAATAAATGGCATGACCTCATGTTTTGGTGTTTTGAAGAGAGTAGTTTGGAGAAGAGCAAGAATGACAGAAGAGTCAAACATGGTAGAAGAGTCATACTTTATAGAAAAAAAAAAAATATATATATATATTTTGTTTGTTTTGTTTTTAACCAGTGTTTTATTGTAAACTTTTAAAAGCTCACATAATTTTGAAAAGAATAGTGTACACCTTTATCTCGTCCTATATTTACTAATTGCTAATTATTGCTATTTTGATATATTTTATCTTTATCATTTATTCATCTATCTTACTTTCTCTTGATAGCTACCTAGGTCTATATCTACATATATATGTGTGTGTGTGTGTGTGTGTGTGTGTGTGTGTGTGTGTGTGTGTGTATACGTATCTATATATCAATTCATATACACATATCTGTGGAGATTTATGTCCCATCTCCAAGGAATATATTACAAAGTCCGGAAATATTTTTAACTATTTTTTTTTCTGAAATATAACTGGCTTTTATTTTTGTTTTCAAGATACAAGAAAAACCTTTCCCCTTTGATCTATCCCTTACCATAGTTAGGGAGATTATCACTTTTTTTTTTAACTTTATTTTCCTTTACAATACTGTATTGGTTTTGCCATACATTGACATGAATCAGCCACAGGTGTACACGAGCTCCCAATCCTGAAACCCCTCCCACCTCCCAACCATATCATCTCTCTGGATCATCCCCGTTCACCAGCCCCAAGCATCCTGTATCCTGTTTCAAACATAGACTGGCGGTTCTTTTTCTTACATGATAGTATACATGTTTCAATGCCATTCTCCCAAATCATCCCACCCTCTCCCTCTCCCTCAGAGGCCAAAATTATGTTCTATACATTTGTGTCTTTTTTTGTTTCACATACAGGGTCATCATTACTATCTTTCTAAATTCCATATATGTGTGTCAGTATACTGTATTGGTGTTTTTCTTTCTGGCTTACTTCACTCTGTATAATCTGCTCCAGTTTCATCCATCTCATTAGAACTGAGTCAAATTTATTATTTTTAAGGGCTGAGTAATACCCAATTGTGTATATGTACCACAGCTTTCTTATCCATTCATCTGCTGATGGACATCTAGGTTGTTTCCATGTCCTGACTATTATAAACAATGCTGCAATGAGCACTGGGGTACATGTGTCTCTTTCAATTCTGCTGGTATGCCCAGGAGTGGGATTGCTAGGTCATAAGGCAGTTCTATTTGAAATTATTTAAGGAATCTCCACACTGTTTTCCATAGTATCGAAAACTATAAAACACTGATGAAAGAAATCAAAGAGGACACTAATAGATGGAGAAATATACCATATTCATGGATTGGAAGAATCAATATAGTGAAAATGAGTATACTACCCAGAGCAATCTACAGATTCAGTGCAATCCCTATCAAGCTACCAGTGGTATTTTTCACAGAACTAGAACAAATAATTTCAAGATTTGTATGGAAATACTAAAAAACCTTGAATAGCAAAAGCAATCTTAAGAAAGAAGAATGGAACTGGAGGAATCAATTTGCCTGACTTCAGGCTCTACTACAAAGCCACAGTCATTAAGACAGTATGGTACTGGCACAAAGACAGAAATATAGATCAATGGAACAAAATAGAAAGCCCAGAGATAAATCCACACACCTATGGACACCTTATCTTCGACAAAGGAGGCAAGAATATACAATGGAGTAAAGACAGTCTCTTTAACAAGTGGTTCTGGGAAAACTGATCAACCACTTGTAAAAGAATGAAACTAGATCACTGTCTAACACCACACACAAAAATTAACTCAAAATGGATTAAAGATCTAAACATAAGACCAGAAACTAAAAAAGTCCTAGAGGAGAACATAGGCAAAACACTCTCCGACATAAATCACAGCAAGATCCTCTATGATCCACCTCCCAGAATACTGGAAATAAAAGCAATAATAAACAAATGGGATCTAATTAAAATTAAAAGCTTCTGCACAACAAAGGAAACTATAAGTAAGGTGAAAGACAGCCTTCTGACTGTCTTCATAATAGCAAATGAAGCAACTGACAAGCAACTAATCTCAAAGATATACAAGCAACTTATGCAGCTCAACTCCAGAAAAATAAACGACCCAATCAAAAAATGGGCCAAAAATTAGATAGGCATTTCTCTAAAGAGGACATATGGATGGTAAACAAACACATGAAAAGATGCTCAACATCACTCATTATCAGAGAAATGCAAATAAAGACCACAATGAGGTACCATTTCACGCCACTCAGAATGGCTGTGATCCAAAAGTCTACAAGCAATAAATGCTGGAGAGTATGTGGAGAAAAGGGAACTCTTTTACACTGTTGGTGGGAATGCAAACTAGTGTGTATATATATATATATATATATATATATATATATATATATAAGGCTTGTTTCAGCTAGTTTGGACCTGAATTTTATGTTCATGCAGTTAATGGGTATCTAGCCATCTCTTTATGTGATTTGATTTTTTTGTCCAAAGAAAATTTAGCTAAGTTTTGAGTTTCAGCAATCATTTAAAAAAAAAAAATAGACACTGTAAAAGATAGATAAAAATGATTGATAAAGAAAGATATTTGAGTTTGAGTGTTGGAATATTTTCAGTCACAGATAAATTAAGATGTAGAAGAGTAAGGAACTAAGTATATTTGCAGTACACTTATGAAAATGATCATGAAACATAGAATCTATGCTATAAAAGGTTAAGCTAATTGAACTGATATATTAGGTGAATGAAATGGGCTTGATGGATTAGATATGGATGAATTCAAAGTTTTGTAGCATTGAAAATCCAAAGCACATAAACTTGAGTACTGAGTGATGGTTCTCAAAGAGTGTGTGTGCATGCTTTTAGTTGCTCAGTCATGTCCAACTCTTTGCAGCTCAATGGACTGCAGCCTTCTAGGCTCCTCTGATCATGTGAAATACTTGAATCCTAGAATCCTAGGTGGTATTGTTACTAGAGATCATGGGCTCTGTGGTTTGTAATTGAGGGTGAGTGGTTGAGATTGTATATAGGAAAAACTGGAAGTGAAAAATATAAACTCTTGAATGAATCTTCCACATTGAAGTTGAAGACACTGATGTCACAGGAATAGTGGAAGAGAAGAAAAATTAATAAGGTATTCTTAAATCTCCCATGTAAAGATTACAAAGGGATCAGTAGATCTGTGAATTCCTGCATTGGAGAGAGGAAGAGAAAACAGATCTTTAAATAAAGGGTAACCTTTTAAGCACACAATTTTACAGAATGGAGGTGGAGAAATGGTTTGGGTGTAATAATTGAAATCAAGGAGAACAGTTATCTCAATTGTTGCCTATGAGATATTTAAGACAAAAAAACTCCATGGAAAGAGTTGCAAGGAATTCTTATAATTTTTTTTTCTAATTACTCTGCATTTTATTTAGAGTTATAAAATCTATCAATATGTTTCAGTTTGCAAATTGTTATTTGAATAAAGAGCATATTTTACACATTTTACCAAGGTTGTTGGTCAGCTTGTTTTATTTTTTGTCTACAATTTTAAAACTTAGAGAAAACTTTGTTTTCGGCCATACTTTAATAGAGGATAAAAGTCTGAGTCGCACTGTGTATTTTTTCACTAATATTAGTTCATTACTCTCTTAATTCACAATTCTCAAAAAAATGACCTTCCTTTCATTGTTTTATTGTATTGTGTCTTGCTTCAGATAATCTATTATTCAAGGCATATCCTATTAAGCATAATTCTTTGTAACCTGGGTTGCCTTTCATGTGAAAAAGTTCATTCATCTTACAAGAAATGATTTTGTACTTATTGCATGTAAAGCATTATGTTACTTTCAACCAGCTGAGGAAAATACAAAGACACTGCTCTGTGATGAAAGAGACTACAATGTAACTTGACTCATTTTTAAAACTTCTTTCTTTGAGAGAACTTAAGTGCTTTAGTCCAATTTTCATAATTAGAGTTAAAATATCATGATTAGAATTTTGACTCACAGAGAAGGTCCCAGAGTCATTATTGATAATGAAATAGTTCTTATCAGGTGCTAGGGACTAGGCTAAATATTTTTCATTTGTTACGACAAAAGCATCATACTTATAACAGCCGTATGAGTGGGGTGCTAATATTCAAATCACCATTTTAGCTATAAAATTACTAATGCTTATTTATAATGATGTAATATGCCCAAAATAATGTCAGTAAGTGACTCAGATCACAAAAATAGCATCAGTCTGTTAGAAAACTCCATTTATCTAACAATTACTCTCAATAACTACTTGCAGTTATTTCTACTTTCTTGTATTCACTTTGTAGACATCATCTCTATTTGTTGTACTTTAATATTTGGGTCATTTTAATATATATGTGTGAGATAATTTTTTAAATATATGTCATTTTCACATATATTTTCCAAAATTAAGTATGACAATGATAATATATATTCAATTAATTTATAAAATTAGGAGCCAAAAGATAAAAAGTCAAATAGAACATCAAGGTGTTGAAAATGAGATTTGTGAGATATTTCTTTCCTCTCTTTCTCTCTCACTTATTTCATTTTTGCCTCGGATACTTGATCTTATCTAGCCTAGCATTCATTTGCCTGCACAATATATAATTAAAACTCAAGTGTTAATCATTATGTGTGTGTGTGTGTGTGTGTGTGTGTGTGTGCTCAGTTGTGTCCAACTCTTTGAAACCCAATGTACTATAACTTGCCAGGCTCCTCTGTCCATGGAATTTTCCAGGCAAGAATACTGAACTAGGTTGCCATTTTCTACTCCAAGGTATCTTCCTGATCCAGAGATTAAACCCTCATCTCTTTGTCTCCTACATTGGCAGGCAGATTCTTTACTACAGTTTCACCCAGGAAGCTCATTAATCATTATATTATTACTTAATTAAATGCCAAGATAATCACACTCAGTTTCATAAACTCTATATACTGAATGAGTAGTTTGCTATGGTGGTAGCGTGTTTAGTGGTAGTGGAAGTAGTAGTGTGTGTATGCACTGGGCGGCAGTGTGGGGTTAGTGTAGCTACACTCTCCCTTTGTCCTGCATTTCTGTTTTTCTGTTTCTAGTTGTCATTGTTACTAGCACACTAAGCTAAATTAGAGTAGGAGATTTTTGTAGAAGCGTTCTCTTGGGATTTGAAACCTGATTTTTACAAGAAAACGAATAGTTTGCAAAAGAAAAAGCAGGTATAACGTGGATATATAATACTAGTATATAATATAATATAATACTATTATATTATATATCATATAATTATATATTGTTATATATAATAATTATATTTTATATTTATATAAATTATATATTTATATAATTTATTTAGAGGCCTAAATAGTTTAAAAAGCCATTTTTCCATAACAGTTGTAGATGACCAAGGTCCCCTTAAAAATAAAGAATAGTAATGCCCTTTGAAAAGTAAGAAGTTAACTTTGCTATGTCTGTAATTTTTTTCTTTGATTCTACTAAAACATACTGTATTTATTGGGAAATATACATTTTTTTCCTCTGAAATTCCATTTCACCTTGTAATCATATGGTAAATTTTGAACTAGATATTTAATGTAGTAACTAAATAGCAATTCTGGCTGACAAAAGAATAGGTGAAAACCAGAGTCATCCAAATAATTCGTTTTTAGAAATCAAAGAGGCAAGGAATGCTGCTCATAAGTGTTTCATACTGATTAAGAACTGATGATTGGAAAAAGCTTTGGGTAGTATACTCATTTTCACTATATTGACTCTTCTGATCCATGAACATGGTATATTTCTCCATCTATTAGTGTCCTCTTTGATTTCTTTCATCAGTATCTTATAGTTTTTGATATATAGGTCTTTAGTTTCTTTAGGTAAGTATATTCCTAAGTATTTTATTCTTTTCGTTGCAATGGTGAATGGAATTGTTTCCTTAACTTCTTTTTCTGTTTTCTCATTATTAGTGTATAGGAATGCAAGGGATTTCTGAGTGTTGATTTTATATCCTGCAACTTTACTATATTCATTGATTAGCTCTAGTAGTTTTCTGGTTGAGTCTTTAGGATTTTCTATGTAGAGGATCATGTCATCTGCAAACAGTGAGAGTTTTACTTCTTCTTTTCCAATTTGGATTCTTTTTATTTCTTTTTCTGCTCTGATTGCTGTGGCCAAAACTTCCAGAACTATATTGAATAGTAGTGGTGAAATTGGGCACCCTTGTCTTGTTCCTGACTTTAGGGGAAATGCTTTCAATTTTTCACCATTGAGGATAATGTTTGCTGTGGGTTTGTCATATATAGCTTTTTATTTTGTTGAGGTATGTTCCTTCTATTCCTGCTTTCTGGAGAGTTTTTATCATAAATGGATGTTGAATTTTGTCAAAGGAAAAAGCTTTCTAAAATGTACGACACTACAACCTAAATATTGCCATGGAGATAGTAGCTGGCATAGCAAAAGAATAATTGCAAAGAAAAATATGCCAGAGTTGATGGAAGGCCGATTACATGAAATAAAGTAATTGGGAAGAATGTGTGATTTTCACTTAAAGAAAGGTGAGGAATAATAGCAAAGCTAGAGTGGTGACATATTTGTAGTATCATGGTTAAAGAGAGCATGGAAAGAAATACCAGAGATATGAGAAAAGTTAAGGTGATGATTGAATGATGTAATGTTAATACATTCAAAGTTTTGAGTGATAAAACAATGAAAGGATTATATCGAAAATAATATGTACTATAAGAATAGATTGTATAAATCTATTTTTAAAATTGTTGACCAGTATATTGTAAAACAAAGATTGAAGAAGCTCTAAAGGACTTATGAAGTTTGTTAAAATTCTTCAAACATGTGAATTCTAATTTACTCTTGAAGTTGTCCGGTAAATATTAACTCCTTATACATTATTATCTTTATATTGTTGTTTTTATAAGTGATCACATTTAAATTAAGATTGAAATGTTAACTTTTAAAAGAATTTATATGTCTTAAAATGGATTTCTTACTGAAAAAAATGACATTTATGATGAAGTTATTTATTAGAAGTCATTTGGTCAAGGAAAATTTGCCCATCATGTCAATGTATGGCAAAACCAATCAGTATTGTAAAGTAGACTAAAGTAAAAATAAAATTAAAAATAAAAATAAAGAAACACAGTCCATGGCATCTCATAGAGTTGGACATTACTGATCAACTAACACTTTCACTTTAAAAAATGGGCCAAATTTCTTCATTTTCTCAATGTTCATGAACATTTCTAACAATGTGTGAAAATATAGAAGAGACTTATTCTTCCTTAAAACATATTTTGCTGTGTTTGATAGGTAACATTTTCTTCAATACTCAAAAATATATGGGGATAGAAAAACGTCCATTTTTTCTGAAAAAGTTGAAAATTATATCATAATTTGGTTGATTTAACTCTAAAGAAGCCTACAATTACCTAATGTTGGCTACCAGAAGTTATGACCAAGTTAACAGAAAGTAGAAAAGAAGAAGAAGAAGAAGAAGAAGAAGAAGAAGAAGAAGAAGAAGAAGAGCTTTCTTTCTGAATGTATCTTGAAATCTCAGTTGTTTTTTTTTTTTTAATCTGTAGTATATATTTACTTTATCAAAACATCATCCAAACTTGTAGAAATGTCATTGACAAAAGCATGGGAGGAAATATGATGCTTCTTGTGTGTAACCTGTTTAGAATGTTTTTATTCTTCTTCACTCTTGGCTCAGTCTCTAAAGAATCTGCCTGCAATGTAGGAGAACTTGCTCCAATTCCTGGGTCAGGAATATTCCCTAGAGAAGGAAATGACATCCTACTCCAGTATTCTAGTCTGGAGAGTCCCATGGGGACATAAGAGCCTGGCAGGTTACAGTCCATGGGGTTGCAAGAGTTAGAACTACCATCATTCTCCATATAATCACCCACACAAATAAGGCAGGATATATGAAACATGATACGGTAGATAGAAACATAGGTCTGAATGGTAAAATTCCATGACACTTCCCACCTGCAAAGTCCGTATGTGATTATGTATATACTTGGATTATCCTTAAAGTAAGAGCCAAATATCCATTTAAGGGATGTATAAATAAAACTACTAAAACATTTCATTACAGTGTTTTATGAGTTATAATTCTACAAATTACAATTCTTAACAGTCATGTTCTTATTTATAATTATTCCCTTACTCCCAAATATGTACAAATATATTGAAAACATCCCCTTTCTACTTTCTATTTAATTAATAATGTCAAAGAGAAAAAAAAATAGTTGCTTACTTTTAAAGAGTAATTCTTTATTCTTTGAAGTAATATTTATTCCTGCAAAGACCATTGTTTCAGTACATGATTTTGTTGTGGGAAAAGAAGGCACATGAGGAACAAATTGACCGACTTTTTCTTTACAAGCTCAGTCAAAAGTTTTCTCAAAAAGCAAAACAGAACAGAATCTAAGTCCCATGATTGTCTATGTAAACAGTAAATATATAATCGAGGTCCAACTAAATCCTTAAAAATAATGGAAATACTTGGGAGTTATCAGAATTCCCACATTGATTACTTGGCCTACAGAGTAAGAATTCTTATGATAGAGAAAGCAACATGGAAGCCTATGATGCTTCTTTCATCCTGGTCAGGATATTGAATTAAAAACAGTATCCTGGGATGAATGGCAATCCACCCATAAGATTCAGGGTACATGTTTCCCATCATCACCACATTTAATCACTGTCTTTCTCCCCAGAAAAGCAAGATGGATATTAGAAGGTAGCTGAACTTCTGGACACTCAATCAATTAGTGACCCTAATTGCAATTATAACCATATTATCTTTATGAGAATAGGATAACATGGCCTCAAGTACAGATAAAAGACATTTTATCAAACAGATATGCTTTATAATATTCCATAAGGGAGAAAAAGACTGAGTTTTGACTAACAAGACTGTAGTATATATTGATAGTCTTGTCTGAGGGTTATATTATTTCTCATCTTCTGTAAAGCATCATACAAAGGGATGTGAACCATCTACATATTCTGATGGGATCATGTTAATTGACAATGGGCAAATGTAACAAGTAGTCTTTGAAGCCTTGTGGAGGAATGTATACTTTACAGGGTGGAAAATGAAAATATAAAAGATCAAGAGTAATATTTAGAGGTTAGTAATTTAGTTCATTCTAGGCATTCACTGTTAGTGAAATTGTAGAACTAAGGATATTCTACACTGTTAGTGAGATTGTGAGTTGGTACAACACTCTAAAGAACAGCTAAAGTTTCTTATAAACATACTTTCTGCTTGACCTTGATATTCCATTCCTGGGTATTTACTCTAGAGAAATGGAAAATTCACACAAAAACATGAAAACAAATATTTACAGCAGTTCTATTTATAACTGTACCAAATTCACTGAAATTGCCCCCAAATCCTTCAATTGGTGAATGAATAAACAAACTGTAACATATCCACACAGTGAAACTTTTCTTGGCAATTAAATGGAATGAACTATTTACAACTGGGACAGTTTGGATAAATCTCAAAGACAATATCCTGATTGGAGGAAGTCAGTTTCAAAGGTTACATGCTATATAATTCCATTTAGACAACATTCTCAAAAAGATAAAATCATGGTGCTGAAAAGCATATGGTGATGGATCGGGGAAACTTTACTAAAGGAATTTTGGGTAAGCGATGGAACTGTTCTATATACTGACTTTGATGTTTACCACACAAATATTAGGGCTTCCCTGGTGGCTTAGCTGGTAAAGAATATACCTGCAATGTGGGAAACCTGGGTTTAATCCCTGGTCTGGGTTGGGAAGAGCCCCTGGTGAAGAGCATGACTAACATTTCTAGTATTTTGGCTTGGAGAATTCCAGTTTGGAGAGTTCCATGGACTGAATAGTCCATGAGGTCACAAAGAGTTAGACATGACTGAGTGATTTTCACTTTTCACTTTCACACAAATATTAAAGTTCATATTAAAAAAAATTACAAATTGTATCTCTCTTCCCCCAGTTGGTAAGAATTTAGCTCAAGCCTGAACATCCTCTTTCGCTTCTGGAGAAAGCATGCTCCACATAAGAACATGTTCCACAACTGATCTGGCCTATCACAAAGTGATAAGCAAAGCTGCCAACTTTGAATTTTGCTTAGTACAAGAAAGAGCACTGAAGCAAGCCTATTTTATGATATAAGCAACTTCTCTACTTGGGCTATATTATCTGACACACTTTAAGGTACTAGAAGATAAACTTCTAGAGTATAGAGTAAGGTAATTTGTAGAGTTTATGGTAAGGTCTTAGAGGGAGGAGTGTCTGGAGACTCTTCGTCCAGTGGGCCTTGGTTCTTGGTAAAGACACCAAGAAGAATCTAAGGTCTTCTGCATTGCAAGAAAGTTCTTTATCAATAAGGAAAGAAAGAACAATAAGGAACAAAGACACGGACACACCCGAGCACATACAAAGAATGAACAAAGAGAATACCTCAAGAGAGAGGTGGACTGTGCCAAGGGACAAAAATGGCCCTGAAGAGCTGGGGTACAGTGTTTTTAAGGAAGGATTATTTGCATAATCCAAGGGGTAATTGATTGACAACTTTGATTGACAGCTATAGGTTATATAACAAGATGGTCTACCACACACTTCTTCCCATAATTCTGACTATTATAACTGCATATTTGTATTCATGGAATATTTATGAGCAGTTAACAAGTACAACAATCACCAAAATTAACTTTAATACAGTATAGTGTGAGGTATGTGCGTGTATTAAAGTAGAGAAAAATCCCTCCAGTTGGCGGGTAGGGGTTTTATAATGGCCTTTTGACTAGTTCACAGAGCTAGTGGTAAAGAGCCCCCTGCTAATCCAGAGGACGTAAGAGACAGGGGTTGGATCCCTGGGTCAGGAAGATCTATAGGAGGAAGGCATGTTAACCCATTCCCACATTTTTGCCTGGAGAATTCATGGACAGAGGAGCCTGGTGGGCTATAGTCAGTAGGGTTGCAAAGAGTCAGACACAACTGAAGCAATTTACCACACATTACTCTTCTTGGAGTACTAATGGACATATTAGGGGCAGGGCTGGTAAATTTCTTGGTGGCATTAGGCAGCTATTGGATGGTCAGCTGAAAGGGCCACCTCTCCTTGCTCTCAGCTAATTTCCTGCCTATCAGTTCCAACAGAAAAATCATAGCGCAAAGTCCCAGATTATGGAGCAAGGCCATCCCATCTGAAATGGATAATTAAGTACCTTTGAAACACTTTAGTTGTCCTAGTATTAGATTTTGGCAGACAAAGTCAACCTCATAGGGAAACATGAAGTATTCACACTTTCAAAACTTCCCTTGATGAACTGGGATCTTTTAGACCCTAGAGTCATGAAGCTGAACTAGCCCAGCAACAATCTACAGGAAAATAGAAGTACTCTATCAGGATCAGGCATGAGCAGCGAACATCATGCATAAGCTACATGGGCAAATAACCCAGACATTTAGGCTACTCACCACAATCTCAATTATATCAGCACTCATCAAAAGCTCTATGAATGAATCAGCATGTGTGCATGTACATGTGGATGTGTGTGTGTGTGTGAGAGAGAAATGTATGTGTATGTTAGTTTTGGTAATAGAATAATGCTAGCCTCATAGTATGAGTTAGAAAGTACTTCTAGATCACTTTCTAACACCACACACAAAAATAAACTCAAAATGGATTAAAGATCTAAATGTAAGACCAGAAACAATAAAACTCCTAGAGGAGAACATAGGCAAAACACTCTCCGACATAAATCACAGAAGGATCCCCTATGATCCACCTCCCAGTATACTGGAAATAAAAGCAAAAATAAACAAATGGGATCTAATTAAAATTAAAAGCTTCTGCACAACAAAGGGAACTATAAGTAAGGTGAAAAGACAGCCTTCTGAATGGGAGAAAACAATAGCAAATGAAACAACTGACAAACAACTAATCTCAAAGATATACAAGCAACTTATGCAGCTCAACTCCAGAAAAATAAACGAACCAATCAAAAAATGGGCCAAAGAACTAAATAGGCATTTCTCCAAAGAAGACACACGGATGGCTAACAAACACATGAAAAGATGCTCAACATCACTCAGTATCAGAGAAATGCAAATCAAGACCACAATGAGGTACCATTTCACACCAGTCAGAATGGCTGCGATCCAAAAGTCTACAAGCAATAAATGCTGGAGAGAGTGTGGAGAAAAGGGAACCCTCTTACACTGTTGGTGGGAATGCAAACTAGTGTAGCCATTATGGAAAACAGTGTGGAGATTCCTTAAAAATTGCAAATAGAACTGCCTTATGATCCAGCAATCCCACTGCTGGGCATACACACCGAGGAAACCAGAATTGAAAGAGACACATGTACCCCAATGTTCATTGCAGCATTGTTTATAATAGCCAGGACATGGAAACAACCTAGATGTCCATCAGCAGATGAATGGACAAGAAAGCTGTGGTACATATACACAATGGAGTATTACTCAGCCCTTAAAAAGAATTAATTTGACTCAGTTCTAATGAGATGGATGAAACTGGAGCCTAATATACAGAGTGAAGTAAGCCAGAAAGAAAAACACCAATACAATATACTGACACATATATATGGAATTTAGAAAGAAAGTAATGATGACCCTCTATGTGAGACAACAAAAGAGACACAGAGGTATAGAATGGACTTTTGGCCTCTGAGGGAGAGGGAGAGGGAGAGGGTGGGATGATTTGGGAGAATGACACTGAAACATGTATACTATCATATAAGAAACAAAGTGCCAGTCTATGTTCAATACAGGATACAGGATGCTTGGGGCTGCTGTACAGGATGATCTGGGAGACTGTGTGGGGTGGGAGGTGGGAGGGGGCTTCTGCATTGGGAGATCGTGGACACATGTGGCTGATTCATGTCAGTGTATGGCAAAACCAATACAGTATTGTAAAGTGGAATAAAGTACTAAAAAAAAAAAAAAAAAGAAAGAAAGTACTTCTATTTTCTGGAAGTGTTCCCAAAGAAGTGTTGTGTTTTCTTTCTGTACTGTTTTTAGAATCTACTAGTAAAATAAGTGGTCTGGGATTCAGATTTTCCCTTAGAAATCTTTTTAACCACAAGTTTATTTTTTTAATAAATATAGATTATTACTGAGTTATTTTCATTAGTTTGTAACTTTTAAGGAATTGGTACATTTGTTTTATGTTGTAGAATTTAATAATGTAAAGTCATTCATGATACTTCCTATATTAATGATCCCACTATCTGTGGGATCATTAGTGATGTGGTATCTTCTGCTTCATTCCTAATATTGACAATTTTGGTCTAGTTTTTTCCTTGGTTAACTCACCAAGGGATTTATAATAATCTGTAGTCTTATATTACAAAGTTTCATGGGACTTTATAGGCAATAACATTAATTTTTAATTATAATGTGGCCTTCAAAAATTGCTATTTCCTTTAGAGTGGTAAAAGTGAACTGATAAAATAATAGTCTTTTTTTTTTCTCTCTCTCTATGGAGTATGTATACATGGGAGATGTTTCAGTTTACTGAGTTTGGTGATTTGGATGTCATTCTTACCATACAGGCAAAAAAAAATGCTTATTTTCCCCTAACATTTATGGTAAATGCCTGGAAATACCTCAGAATAAGTGACATTTTTATAAATCTTGACTTACTGACTGATGGTGGTAAAGGGTTTTTTGTGGCTTTGGATATGTAGCATAATGTCAGTTGTCTGATATGTTCAGATTAGATTTTAGTATCTTAGTTTTTCCTGTAAAATGTGGTTTCTATATGAATATCATGAATTTATCCTTTATCTTAATTCTTGAATACTTGTGCTCTGTAAATGTATGTCTTCTTTTTTAACATCAGCCCTTATGGGCATGCCCTTTTCAAACCTCTTACTTCCAAATTGTATGCTAATGTAAACCATATCAATCCCCCTCTATCATTCTCTTGGTGACTCTGCTTACATTTTCAGGTCATACTTGTACAAGCATGCTTTAATTCTCAATTTAGTTGCCCCTAACACATCTTACAAGGCCTACTTCTTCTGTGTTGAGTGCAAGGGTTGACTGACAGCAAATCAATGGGAAATTGTAAATTGATTCTGTAATCTTTGTCCTTAAGACTGAAAATATTTTTTTCCAGTGACTATTACAGAAATTCTTATGAAAAAGAAGTCACTGTGACTTTCTTATTAGTTTTGATTTTTTTTTTTTAATTTACAAGTAAAATTGCAAGGGTAAGATCTTCTTTGCTCTGTACCCATCTGTTTCAGTGTCTCCTCCCTTCTTTCCCTCTTTCCCCCTCTCCTTTCTCTCTCTCTCTACTGAATGAAATGAGATATCTATGTTCTTCTTTCAAAAATATGAAAATATATTATTACAATTATTAGCACACCGTCTTCCTTCTATTTCAAATCATAAATATAATTTCAATAAATCAAGGGAAAATATAATTATAATCATTTAAAAATGGAAATGGAAAATCAGTATTTTCTTATGTATGTGATTTATACAGGCAAATATCTACAATAATTGTTTATAAAATTATATATCTAGTTGGTATATGTATCAGCCCTTAAAAAGAATAAATTTGTCTCAGTTCTAATGAGATGGATGAAATTGGAGCCGATTATACAGAGTGAAGTAAGCCAGAAAGAAAAACACTAATACAATATACTGACACATATATATGGAATTTAGAAAGATAGTAATGATGACCCTCTATGTGAGACAACAAAAGAGACACAGAGGTATAGAACGGACTTTGGGCCTCTGAGGGAGAGGGAGAGGGTGGGATGATTTGGGAGAAAGGCATTGAAACATGTATACTATCTTGTAAGAAACGAAGTGCCAGTCTATGTTCAGTACAGGATACAGGATGCATGGGGCTGGTGCACAGGATGATTCAGGGAGATGATATGGGGTGGGAGGTGGGAGGGGGCTTCGGCATTGGGAGATTGTGGACACCTGTGGCTGATTCATGTCAATGTTTGGCAAAACAAATACAGTATTGTAACGTAGAATAAAGTATTGAAAAAAATATAAAAATATATAATTTAATAACAAAAAGTAAATGAACTTCTCAGCACCCTCAAAGCACAAAATTTTAAAAGTCCCTCACGGCCATTATGGGCTCAGATGGTAAAGAATCTTCCTGCAATGCAGGGAGACCTGGGTGGAGAAGCAAATGGCTACCCACTTCTGTATTCTTTTGTGGAAAATTCCACGGACACTGGAGCCTGGTGGTCTATTGTCCATGGGGTTACAAAGAGTCAGGCACAACTGAATGACTAACATGTTCACATTTATGACCATTATGAGATCATATATTTAGTTACTTAGCTATTCATATTTAGTGCTTAAGTGGAAAGAAGCAACAGGTTTTATTATTATTATACTTATGGATAAATCAATATTCCAATGTTTTGGGAAAACATTATATGCTTTAAATGTTGCAAATAAGGAAAACAGGTGTTTCAAGAGCATATACTGAACATGATATTTTGTCTGTTCATAACTTGTGTTTTGATAATGTCCTCTTCACCCTGTTAATGAAGGAGGGATTTCTGCCCTAGTGTTAAGGAATGGCCTAACCCTAACATGACACCCAGCACCACACAGATGAGATGGACTGCCATTCATTGTCACATGTACTCACAACTCTAGGTGGAGGACACTGTATAACATGCAGAGATGCATGGGAGTTGCATTCTGGAGCAGACTGAACAAGCAAGTACTATGGAAACATTCTTCATAATAACTTAGCAAGAAGTGGGATGATTCCTGGTTTCAGTGGGAAGATGTGATTTTCTTCTTTGAATAATTCAGTATGCTAGCAGGGAACTAAAGCCTGCTATTCAGCAGTAAGCAGGCACTAATCATCTCCCAATAAACCCAAAGAGGGTTATTTGGTAAGAGTGTCCTTATCCATGAGGTTGAGAGGGAGAGGGAGTTTATACTTAAGCTATCTGACACCCTCAAGATTTCACATGTCAATGTTCAGATCTTCCACTACCACTTGCAACATGAATAGTTAGATGGAGTGATAGATATACTTTTTACTGTAATCACGTAATCAAAAAAAATTATATCAGTTGTCTTTTTTTATTGGAAATTTAGGAAATAAGTAAGAATATGCTTTTTGCCATCTAGTTTTTCCAACATTGAATTAAAAAAATAAATGTAATTGAAGTATAATTGACTTACAATGTTGTATTAATTTCTATGACCATCAGATTTTTGTAAAGAATAATTTTGTGTATCTTTTTGAGATTTACAGCATACACATTTTATTTTTTGTCTATAATTCTGTTTAACCCCAGTTGTATATTTAAGTAAATGGAAAAATTACTAATCCTTTTTAAAGTGCTGATAAAACATGGTGATGGTATAGTCACTAAGCCATGTTTGACTCTTGAAACCCCATAGACTGTGGCCCACCAGGTTCCTCTGTCCATGGAATTTCCCAGAGAAGAATACTAGACTTGGTACTAGACTTCTCCAGAGTATCTTCCTAATCCAAGCATTGTCCCTGTGTCCCCTATATTGCAGGCAGTCTCCTGCATTACAGGCAGATTGTTTACCACTAAACCTCCAAGGGTTCTCAGGTGGTATATTATACTAGTTCTCATTTTGATTATCAGTTTCTTATCTGGACAATGTCATTGACTTGTGCTTGATTTTGTTTTCTTCCAAGAAGGTTTCCTCAGTGCTGTAATTCCTTAACTCTTATCTGCTTCATTTTGTCTTTGACATCATATTTTAATGTTTATATTTTTCCTGCATGCATTATTTTCCCAATTCTTCTCTCTCAATATATTATGCTGTAGGAGACAGGATGAATAAAAGAAAAGCAACCCCTGACAAAGGCCTCAAAAGGAATTTATAATTATTGATGAACTGTATGCTATAAGGCATGAGACTCTTGGAACAAGTCCAAAGGGAACAGTTCATAATCTTGAAAACAAGATATGATCCTGGGGTCGAAAATCGACTCCAGAGTGTTTCCCAGCTGGTGTCTCAGAGTCACATGTTTTATGTTTCTGGAGGAAAATCTATAAATAATATTATTAGTTACTGATTTGTTATTGATTGCTGTTTCTTGGCTACTCAGTGGTTAATGATCACTTTGTTCTTTGGCCCTGAAGGGAATATGAGTTATAGCTTAACTCCCTGCACATTCATTCCTTTATGGCTGAAAGTATAATAAAGCTGGTGTGGATTCAGTTTCAGCTCCTTCAACCTGGGAGTGGTGTTGGTTTCTCGACCCTCTCCTTTCACTGAACTCCTGTGTCTTGTTTCTCATTCTCCTATCGCATCAAACTTTTTGAAACTCTGCTTGTTGAGCTGGACTCGACATTCTTCTATCAAGTAGTCATTTGCTTTCAATTTTTTGGCAACAGCTGGTACTTGTTTTGGTATCCTGAGTCCTACCTCAACTAGTCTGAACGGGCTGGCCTGCAGGCCCCTCTGTGAGGCTGTTATTCTCTGGTCTTCGTTCTTCTTCTTCTTCTTCTTCTTCTTCTTCTTTTTTTTTTTTTTTTTTTGGGTCTTTTTCTTATTGGAAGAGGCCAAAAAGTTATTTTATTTTTTTATTTTTATTCTCAACTTACCCACTGTTAAACATTCACTTAAGTGTCTTTTTTTTTTCATTATTGCCCAGCTAAGAAGGATGCTTTAAACATTTTCTGCTAATCTCCCCTCAACACACAGAATTTTAATACTACAGATATAATGTGTTTTAATCAGAAAATGAGTAAGGCATTTTTTCTTCCCCAGGAACTAATTTTCACCCTCTTGGGAATGATTTTGTTTTATCACAAATGCTTTATCTACTCTACTGTTTAGGTGCTCAGTCAGGTCTTGACACTTTTGCAACCTCATGGACTGTAGCCCAAGAGGATCCTCTGTCTATAGAATTTCCCAGGCAAGAATATTGGAGTAGGTTGCCATTTCCTTCTCCAGGCGATCTTCTCGACTCAGGGATTGAACCTATGTCTCTTGTGTCTCCTGCAATGGCAGGTGGATATTTTAGCACTGGGAAGACCCCATCTATTCTATTACATTGCAATAAATCCAGCAACTTTCTGAGAAAAACAGAATGATAATTATTTTCAATAATATATTAAAATATATTGTATAGAGGGTTTTTTAAGTTTAAAAATCCTACTCTTTCCACCATCATAAAAACATTTAATTATACTTACAAGTTAAGCAGATCTTTAAAAATAAAAAAAAGGGAAAAGAAACATAAAAACAAGTAAAGTGCAATGGAAAGGGAAATATGAGATACTTATGGCCAAGCAGATATTTCAAAACTATAGGTAAGGTTTTATTTATTAGGGAGAAGGTTCTTTGCTGTTCACTTTATTAATAAATTGCTATGCCACTAATCTGCTGTGTTGTCAGAAAAGGGATTTCTATATTTACTCTATAACTGACTTCAGTCTGACTTCTGCCTCCTTCATTCTGTTATGCTTGCTTAATTTCAAACTGTTATTCAACAGCTGTGCACAGCTATGTCCCTACAGTTTGCTAAAGTATTGAATGACTGCCATACTGGTAAATACTTGCTGCTATGAGCTCCTGAGTTGCCTCCCACTTTGTGGTTTGTTCCATCACCTTTCTTAATATCCAAAGTTTTCTAAGATTAGCATGTAAAGGGTTAATGCTTGACATAATAGATGCTCTCCACGACCCTATTCTGGGACTGGAATACTGTCTATCCTGATTGAGTGCTAAACATTGCTAATATGGTTGTTAATTATGTATAATATTATTTTGGCTTATATCCATGTCATCAGCTGTGTCAATGATGCCGAATTTATGGGTCCTTTTCTTTCCTCCTCTAGCTTGCCCTTTCAGTAGTGCTTGTCATAGTACCATAGAATATAATCAATCTGATTTCACAGCCAAAGATGGAGAAGCTCTATACAATCAACAGAAACAAGACCAGGAGCTGACTGTGGCTCAGATCATGAACTCCTTATTGCCAAATTCAGACTGAAATTGAAGAAAGTAGGGAAAACCGCCAGACCATTGAGGTATGACCTAAATCAAATCCCTTATGATTATACAGTGGAAGTGAGAAATAGATTTAAGGGCCTAGATCTGATAGATAGAGTCCCTGATGAACTATGGATTGAGGTTCGTGACATTGTACAGGAGACAGGGATCAAGACCATCCCCATGGAAAAGAAATGCAAAAAAAGCAAAATGGCTATCTGGGGAGGCCTTACAAATAGCTGTGAAAAGAAGAGAGGTGAAAAGCAAAGGAGAAAAGGAAAGATACAAGCATCTGAATGCAGAGTTCCAGAGAATAGCAAGAAGAGATAAGAAAGCCTTCTTCAGCGATCAATGCAAAGAAATAGAGGAAAACAACAGAATGGGAAAGACTAGAGATCTCTTCAAGAAAATTAAAGCTATCAAGGGAACATCTCATGCAATGATGGGCTCGATAAAGGACAGAAATGGTCTGGACCTAACAGAAGCAGAAGATATACAGAAGAGGTGGCAAGAATACATAGAAGAACTGTACAAAAACATCTTCAAGACGCAGATAATCATGATGATGTGATCACTCATCTAGAGCCAGACATCTTGGAATGTGAAGTCAAGTGGGCATTAGAAAGCATCACTACGAACAAAGTTAGAGGAGGTGATGGAATTCCAGTAGAGCTGTTTCAAATCCTGAAAGATGATGCTGTGAAAGTGCTGCACTCAATATGCCAGCAAATTTGGAAAACTCAGCAGTTGCCACAGGACTGGAAAAGGCAAGTTTTCATTCCAATCCCAAAGAAAAGCAATGCCAAAGAATGTTCAGACTACTGCATAATTTCACTCATCTCACATGCTAGTAAAGTAATGCTCAAAATTCTCCAAGCCAGGCTTCAGCAATACATGAACCATGAACAATGTTCAAGGTGGTTTTAGAAAAGGCAGAGGAACCAGAGATCAAATTGCCAACATCTGCTGGAACATGGAAAAAGCAAGAGTTCCAGAAAGACATCTATTTCTGCTTTATTGACTATGCCAAAGCCTTTGACTGTGTGGATCACAATAAACTGTGGAAAATTCTGAAAGAGATGGGAATACCAGACCACCTAACCTGCCTCTTGAGAAAGCTGTATGCAGGACAGGACGCAACAGTTAGAACTGGAAATGGAACAACAGACTGGTTCCAAATAGGAAAAGGAGTACGTCAAGGCTGTATATTGTCACCCTGCTTATTTAACTTTTATGCTGAGTACATCATGAGAAACGCTGTGCTGCAAGAAACACAAGCTGGAATCAAGATTTCCGGGAGAAATATCAATAACCTCAGATATGCAGATGACACCACCCTTATGGCAGAAAGTGATGAGGAGCTAAAGGGCCTCTTGATGAAGGTGAAAGAGGAGAGTGAAAAAGTTGGCTTAAAGCTCAATATTCAGAAAACGAAGATCATGGCATCTGGTCCCATCACTTCATGGGAAGTAGATGGGGAAACAGTGGAAACAGCGTCAGACTTTATTTTTGGGGCTCCAAAATCACTGCAGATGGTGACTGCAGCCACGAATTTAAAAGATGCTTACTCCTTGGAAGAAAAGTTATGACCAACCTAGATAGCACAGAGAAAAGTAGAGACATTTCTTTGCCAACTAATGTCGGTCTAGTCAAGGCTATGGTTTTTTCTGTGGTCATGTATGGATGTGAGTTGGACTGTGAAGAACGCTGAGAGCCAAAGTATTGATGCTTTTGAACTGTGGTGTTGGAGAAGACTCTTGAGAGTCCCTTGGACTGCAAGGAGATCCAACCAGTCCATTCTGAAGGAGATCAGCCCTGGGATTTCTTTGGAGGGAATGATGCTAAAGCTGAAACTCCAGTACTTTGGCCACCTCACGCGAAGAGGTGACTCATTGGAAAAGACTCTGATGCTGGGAGGGATTGGGGGCAGGAGGAGAGGGGGACGACCGAGCATGAGATGGCTGAATGGCATCACGGACTCGATAGACTTGAGTCTGAGTGAACTCCGAGAGATGGTGATGAACAGGGAGGCCTGGCGTGCTGCGTTTCATGAGGTCGCAAAGAGTCGGACACGACTGAGCGACTGAACTAAACTGAACCGAACTGTCACAGTAGCTACCCACTCTGTCTTAAAGCTGTCTGCTTCCTAAGTTTTGATTATGCCACACTCTTCAGGGTTTCCTTCTAAGGTCTGTCAGTACCTTCTCTTTTTCTTAGGCTCTAATTTTTGAATTTCCTCAGGACATACATTAATATTATTAATGATTTATCTGTCGTTCAAAAGACAATTTTGAACAGGATGATCAATGAAGGACGCAGTTCAAAAGTTATTTAATTTAGAAGTTATTATTTCACCTCATTTGTTTATTCTTTTTTTTTAATTTCCCATTGTGCATGCACGTATGTTGTTTATTTTATTTTTATTTTTTTCTTATAATTAAATTTATTTATTTTTTAAATTACAATAATGTATTTGTTTTGCCATACATTGACACGAATCAGCCATAGGTGAACACAATCGCCCAATGCCGAAGCCCCCTCCCACCTCCCACCCCACATCCTCTACCTGAATCATCCTGTGCATCAGCCCCATGCATCCTGCATCCTACACCAAACATATATTAGCGCTTCGTTTCTTATAGGAAAATACACATGCTTCACTGCCATTCTCCCAAACCATCCCACCCTTTCCCTCTCCCTCAGAGTCCAAAAGTCCACTCTATACCTCTGTGACTCTTGTTGTCTCACATATAGGGTCATCGTTACTGTCTTCTAAATTCCATATATATGTGTCAGTATACTGTATTGGTGTTTTTCTTTCTGGCTTACTTCACTCTGTATAATCGGTTCCAATTTCATCCATCTCATTAGAACTGAGTCAAATTTATTCTTTTTAAGGGCTGAGTAGTATTCCATAGTGTATATGAACCACAGCTTTCTTATCCATTCATCTCCTGATGGACATCTAGGTTGCTTCCATGTCCTGGCTATTATAAACAGCGCTGCAATGAACATTGGGGTACATGTGTCTCTTTCAATTCTGGTTTCCTCAGTGTGTATGCCCAGCAGTGGGATTGCTGGGTCATAAGGCAGTTCTATTTGCAATTTTTTAAGGAATCTCCACACTGTTTTCCATAATGGCTGTACTAGTTTGCATTCCCACCAGCAGTGTAAGAGGGTTCCCTTTTCTCCACATCCTCTCCAGCATTTATTGCTTGTAGACTTTTGGATCGCAGCCATTCTGACTGGTGTGAAATGGTACCTCATTGTGGTCTTGATTTGCATTTCTCTGATAATGAGTGATGTTGAACATCTTTTCATGTATTTGTTAGCCATCCGTATGTCTTCTTTGGAGAAATGCCTATTTAGTTCTTTGGCCCATTTTTTTATTGGATCATTTACTTTTCTGGAGTTGAGCTGCATAAGTTGCTTATATATCTTTGAGATTAGTTGTTTGTCAGTTGTTTCATTTGCTATTGTTTTCTCCCATTCAGAAGGCTGTCTTTTCACCTTGCTTATAGTTTCCTTTGTTGTGCAGAAGCTTTTAATTTTAATTAGATCCCATTTGTTTATCTTTGCTTTTATTTCCAGTATACTGGGAGATGGATCATAGAGGATCCTGCTGTGATTTATGTCGGAGAGTGTTTTGCCTATGTTCTCCTGTAGGAGTTTTATAGTTTCAGGTCTTACATTTAGATCTTTAATCCATTTTGAGTTTATTTTTGTGTATGGTGTTAGACATAGGTCTAGTTTCATTCTTTTACAAGTGGTTGACCAGTTTTCCCATCACCACCTGTTAAAGAGACTGTCTTTACTCCATTGTATATTCTTGCCTCCTTTGTCGAAGATAAGGTGTCCATAGGTGTGTGGGTTAATCTCAGGGCCTTCGATTTTGTTCCATTGATCTATATTTCTGTCTTTGTGCCAGTACCATACTGTCTTAATGACTGTGGCTTTGTAGTAGAGCCTGAAGTCAGGCAAGTTGATTCCTCCAGTTCCATTTTTCTTTCTCAAGATTGCTTTGGCTGTTCGAGGTTTTTTGTATTTCCATACAAATCTTGAGATTATTTGATCTAGTTCTGAGAAAATACTTCTGGTAGCTTGATGGGAATTGCATTGAATCTGTAAATTGCTTTGGGTAGTATACTCATTTTCACTATATTGATTCTTCCAACCCATGAGCATGGTATATTCCTCCATCTATTAGTGTCTTCTTTGATTTCTTTCATCAGTGTTTTATAGTTTTCAATATATAGGTCTTTAGTTTCTTTAGGTAGGAATATTCCTAAGTATTTTATTCTTTTCGTTGCAATGGTGAATGGAATTGTTTCCTTAACGTCTTTTTCTACTTTCTCATTATTAGTGTATAGGAATGCAAGGGATTTCTGAGTGTTGATTTTATATCCTGCAACTTTACTATATTCACTGATTAGCTCTAGTAGTTTTCTGGTCGAGTCTTTAGGATTTTCTATGTAGAGGATCATGTCGTCTGCAAACAGTGAGAGTTTTATTTCTTCTTTTCCAATTTGGATTCCTTGTATTTCTTTTTCTGCTCTGATTGCTGTGGCCAAAACTTCCAGTACAATGTTGAAGAGTAGTGGTGAAAGTGGACACCCTTGTCTTGTTCCTGACTTTAGGGGAAATGGTTTCAATTTTTCGCCATTGAGGATAATGTTAGCTGTGGGTTTGTCATATATAGCTTTTATTATGTTGAGGTATGTTCCTTCTATTCCTGCTTTCTGGAGAGTTTTTATCATAAATGGATGCTGAATTTTGTCAAAGGCTTTTTCTGCATCTATTGAGATAATCATATGATTTTTATTTCTCAGTTTGTTAATGTGATGAATTACATTGATTGACTTGCGGATATTGAAGAATCCTTGCATCCCTGGGATAAAGCCCACTTGGTCATGGTGTATGATCTTTTTAATGTGTTGCTGGATTCTGATTGCTAGGATTTTGTTGAGGATTTTTGCATCTATGTTCATCAGTGATATTGGCCTGTAGTTTTCTTTTTTGAGGTGTCTTTGTCAGGTTTTGGTATTAGGGTGATGGTGGCCTCATAGAATGAGTTTGGAAATTTACCTTCCTCTGCAATTTTCTGGAATAGTTTCAGTAAGATAGGTGTTAGCTCTTCTCGAAATTTTTGGTAGAATTCAGCTGTGAAGCCGTCTGGACCTGGGCTTTTGTTTGCTGGAAGATTTCTGATTACAGTTTCAATTTCCGTGCTTGTAATGGGTCTGTTAACATTTTCTATTTCTTCCTGGTTCAGTTTTGGAAAATTGTACTTTTCTAAGAATTTATCCATTTCTTCCAAGTTGTCCATTTTATTGGCATATAATTGCTGATAGTAGTCTCTTATGATTCTTTGTATTTCTGAGTTGTCTGTTGTGATCTCTCCATTTTCATTTCTAATTTTGTTGATTTGATTTTTTTCTCTTTGTTTCTTGATGAGTCTGGCTAATGGTTTGTCAATTTTATTGATCCTTTCAAAGAACCAGCTTTTTGTTTTGTTGATTTTTGCTATGGTCTCTTTTGTTTCTTTTGCATTTATTTCTGCCCTAATTTTTAGGGTTTCTTTCCTTCTGCTAACTCTGGGGTTCTCTATTTCTTCCTTCTCTAGTTGCTTTAGGTGTAGAGTTAGGTTATTTATTTGACTTTTTTCTTGTTTCTTGAGGTATGCCTGTATTGCTATGAACTTTCCTCTTAGCACTGCTTTAATAGTGTCCCAAAGGTTCTGTGTAGTTGTGTTTTCATTTTCATTCATTTCGATGCTTATTTTGATTTCTTTTTGATTTCTTCTGTGATTTGTTGATTATTCAGTAGGGTGTTGTTCAGCCTCCAAGTGTTGGAATTTTTGATAGTTTTTCTCCTATAATTGAGATCTAACCTTAGTGCATTATGGTCAGAGAAGATGGTTGGAATAATTTCAATTTTTTTGAATTTATCAAAGTTAGATTTATGACCCAGGATGTGATCTATCCTGGAAAAGGTTCCGTGTGCACTTGAGTAAAAGGTTAAATTCATTGTTTTGGGTTGAAATGTCCTATAGATATCAATTAGGTCTAACTGGTCTATTGTATCGTTTAACGTTTGCGTTTCTTTGTTAATTTTCTGCTTAGTTGATCTGTCCATAGGTGTGAGTGGGGTATTAAAGTCTCCCACTGTTATTGTGTTATTATTAATTTCCCCTTTCATGCTTGTTAGCAATTGTCTTACATATTGCGGTGCTCCTATGTTGGGTGCATATATATTTATAATTGTTATATCTTCTTCTTGGATCGATCCTTTAATCATTATGTAGTGGCCTTCTTTGTCCCTTTTCACAGCCTTTGTTTTAAAGTCTATTTTATCGGATATGAGTATTGCTACTCCTGCTTTCTTTTGGTCTTTATTTGCATGGAATATCTTTTTCCAGCCCTTCACTTTTAGTCTGTATGTGTCCGTTGTTTTGAAGTGGGTCTCTTGTAGGCAGCATATATAGGGATCTTGTTTTTGTATCCATTCAGCCAGTCTTTGCCTTTTGGTTGGGGCATTCAACCCATTTACATTTAAGGTAATTATTGATAAGTATGCTCCTGTTGCCATTTACTTTATTGTTTTGGATTCGGATTTATACGTCCTTTTTTGTGTTTCCTGTCTAAAGTCTATCCTTTAGTATTTGTTGGAGAGCTGGTTTGGTGGTGCTGAATTCTCTCAGCTTTTGCTTGTCTGGAAAGCTTTTGATTTCTCCTTCATATTTGAATGAGATCCTTGCTGGGTACAGTAGTCTTGGCTGAAGGTTATTATCTTTCATCACTTTAAGTATGTCTTGCCATTCCCTCCTGGCCTGAAGAGTTTCTATTGAAAGATCTGCAGTTATTCTTATGGGGATCCCCTTGTGTGTTATTTGTTGTTTTTCCCTTGCTGCTTTTAGTAATTGTTCTTTGTGTTTGGTCTTTGTTAGTTTGATTAAAATTTGTCTTGGGGTGTTTCGCCTTGGGTTTATCCTGTTTGGCACTCTCTGGGTTTCTTGGACTTGGGTGATTATTTCCTTCCCCATTTTAGGGAAGTTTTCAACTATTATCTCCTCAAGTATTTTCCCATGGTCTTTCTTTTTGTCTTCTTCTTCTGGGACTCCTATAATTCGAATGTTGGAGCGTTTCATGTTGTCTTGGATGTCTCTGAGGTTGTCCTCATTTCTTTTAATTCGTCTTTCTTTTTCCCTCGCTGATTCATTTATTTCTACCATTCTATCTTCTATTTCACTAATCCTATCTTCTGCCTCCGATATTCTACTATTTGTAGCCTCCAGAGTGTTTCTGATCTCATTTATTGCATTATTCATTATATGTTGACTCTTTTTTATTTCTTCTAGGTCCTTGTTAAACCTTTCTTGCATCTTCTCAATCCTTGACCCCAGGCTATTTATCTGTGATTCCATTTTGATTTCAAGATTTTGGATCACTTTCACTATCAGTATTCGGAATTCTTTCTCAGGTAGATTCCCTATCTCTTCCTCTTTTGTTTGGTTTGGTGGGCATGTCTCCTGTTCCTTTACCTGCTGGGAATTCCTCTGTCTCTTCATCCTGGTTATATTGCTGCGTTTGGGGTGGCTTTTCTATATTCTGGGAATTTGTGGAGTTCTCTTTATTATAGAGTTTCCTCTCTGTGTTTGGTGTTATATCACTGGTTTGTCAAAGTTTCTTGATCAGAGAGGCTTGTGTTGGAATTCTGGTGGGTGGATCTGGATTTCCTCTCTCTGGAGTGTTGTGACGTGTGAAGTAATGGGTTATGAGACGTCAATGGTTTTGGAGTATTTTGAGTTGCCTATGTATTGAAGCTCAGGGGCTTGTTCTTGTGTTGCTGGAGAATATGCGTGGTATGTCTTGCTCTGGAGCTTGTTGGCCTTTGGGCAGTGCTCAGTTTTAGTATAGGTATGAAGGCGTTTGATGAGCTCTAATTGGATAATGTTCCCTGTGTTCAGGAATTTTTTCTTGATCACAGGATTTGGAATTACGCCTCCTGATTCTGGTTTTCAGATTTATTTTTAGAATAGCCTCATGATTTCTCCATCTATTCAGCACTAATGTTAAAACATCTAGGTTAATGATGATAGGTTTCTCCACCTTGACGGTCGTCCCTAGAGGATAGGTGGGTTACTTGGAGGAGAGAAGAGGGAGGGAGTAGTTAGAGGTGAGTGGAATGGGATGAAGTGGAATCAAAAGAGGGAAAAGGAAGTTAGCCTGTAGCCACTTTCTTGTGTGTGCTCCGAAGTCTGGACCGCTCAGAGGTGGTCACAGAGTTATACTTGGAAGAGGAGAGGAAGGAAGTAGATAGAGGTGGTCAGGAGGATAAAAGAGGGAGATGGGAAGGAGGGATACAGATCCGGTCAGTGACCAGTTCCCTTAGAGTTCTCCTCCTTCTGGAACGCTCAGAGGTTCATAGAGTTGGGTAGAGAGGGGAGGGGAGGGAGGGAGACAAAAGCCACCTGGTGGGGAAAAGAGAGATTCCAGAGGTGGAGAGAGTGGTTAAGCCAGTAGTCTTGCACTCATGTAAAACTGGGTACTGAGGATTAGGTTTTTAAAAGTACAAAATTGGCAACAAATACCAAAATGCCAAGATTAAAAAACTGGAGTATAGATTGGATTTTCAAAGATAGATTATTGAAGAGAAGAAGAATGAGGAGAGAGGCATTTAAAAAAAAATAGAAAAAAAAAAAGTAAAATATAATAAAAGATTCCAGAATTATTAAAAGACAACTTTGTTCACCATTAAGACTACATACGGTGTTTGCTTAAATGATAGGGTTTTTTTTTTAAGTAATATTAGGTTATAAAAATAATAACTAGAAATATAGAAGACTTAAAATTTAAGGAAGTTTAGGGGAAAAAGGATGAAAAAGAAAAGGATAAACAAATTTAAAAGGAAAAAAATAATTTTTAAAGCAAGAAAAAAAATTCTTAAAAAAAAATCACACTTCCACATTACCCCCCAAAAAAAATTTTTTTTTTGATCATAAAAGTAGAGACGGCGTATCTGTCGCTTTCTCTGTCGTTGAGGACTGTGTGGGGTCGCTACCAAGGCAGTTCCCTCTGTTTGCCTTCCTCTGTTTGCTGGTCTCTTCCGTGTCTGATTTCTGTCTTGCCACAGAGAGGGTGGTGGTGAGCTCTGCACTGGGCTTCCCCCTTCTCAATCCGCGGGATAACCGTGTGGGGCCTGCCCTATGTTTCATGCAATTCCCCAGTTTAAGCCGCTCAGGATTGGCGCTCAGGAAGTCCCCTCTGGGTGCCGGGTTTGGTCCCAAGTCCGAGTGGCTAGGGAGTTTGGCCCAGACTATTGTTGCATCTTCTGGGCTTTGCGGGTCGCTCAATTTTCTGGGATCTCCGCCGGGGCTCTTTTTTCAGGCAGATGATGACCACTCAGATACCCCCAGAAGTCTCATCAAAGAGGCCCGCTTGCAATTTGGTAGGTAATGACTCTCTTGAGCTGCGACTGCCCTCTTCCAGCGCTTCAGGCTCTGGCTGCCTGTCGCCGGTGGGGGATGGTCTGCCGCCGGCTATTTCCAATCGGTCCTTTGTTCTGTGCGCGGGCCTGTCAGTGCCTTATGTTCGGGCGTTTCGCGTGTTAGTTATCCCCCAGTCTAGTTTGCTAGTCTGGGATAATTCGTTCTATCCACGCGCGGACCGGATTCTGGCCCCGTTACGCCCCGATTCTCGAGAAAAGCCCTGCAGCCTACGTCTCCCGAGGCCCAATTCTTAGAGAGCACTGTCGCGGGCGCGCTCCTCCCTGCCCAACCCCCACTGCTGTCAGACGCAGGCGTTTGCGCTGCTTATCCGCTGGGGGTTATACTGTTGAATTTGTAATCTGTTGGTTTTAATTATTTATTTATTCTTCCTTCTTGTTATGTTGCCCTCTGTGCTTCCAGGGCTCGCCCCATGCACAGCTTTGAGAAAGTTCCCCAATTTTAGGGAACCTCTCTCTTTAAGAGTCTCTTCCTGGGACGGGATTCCCTTCCCGTGCCGGGATTCCCTCCCTACCTCCTTTGTCGCTCTCTTAGTTCTTTAAAATAAAATAAAATAAAATAATTCCTACCAGGTTTTGAAGTCAATGATCAGCTTTGCTGGATGCCTGATGTCCTCTGCCAGCAGTCAGAAGTTATTTTGTGGAATTTGCTCAGCGTTGAAATGTTCTTTTGATGAGGTAGAGAGGGAGAAAGTGTTCTCCCCATCCTATTCCTCCGCCATCTTTTTTTCTCCATTTGTTTATTCTTATACACACACACAGACACACACACACACATATATATATGTATATATGTGTGTGTGTGTGTATGTATATATATATATATATATATGCCTTGATATTTATTGCTATGCTATACCAAATGCATTCAGATAATACTGTTCATTTTAACACTTAAATTATATTTAAATGTTAATTTTTGATTTAAAATTTCTTCCTGCTTGCCTCTAATACTTGCCTTCACTTTAGTCATCATCCATGTTTCATTCATGAACTAACAGAACCTTTCACATTTTCCTCTGTGCTTTTATAGTGTTTAAAAATAGTTACAAATACACACACACATAGCTTTGAAAATTATTATGATATTATTTTCACTTATCTGACTCATGTTTTAAAATACTTTCGAAAAAGGTATTTTTTCCAGCTTAAATGGCATAATTCTAACACACTTATTTCAAAGAATGTGTAATAATCTATGGGATAAAAAATGTCACTCGTTTCCCTACTGGTAGGCACTTACTTTCCATTTTTGTGAATAAAGAAAATGGCACATCAAGCATGTTTTTAAATGAACTATGCGTGTTTGTGCTTTTCCTTACTTTTATGAGATCTATTCATGGAAGTTTTCGAAGGACCAATCTATATACATCTTTGTGGTTTAAATAGATGTATCTGTATTCTTTATAAAACAGCTGGGGCATGGCATAAATCTATCAGTAGAAGAACCTTCTCTGAATATGTTTAAGAAAAATCTTTCCTTTCCTTTCCTAGTCTATATTTTCCCAAGCTACTAAAAAAGAAGGCATGGCAACCCATTCCAGTATACTTGCTTGGAGAATTCCCAAGGACAGAGAAATCTGATAGGCTATAGTCCATGGAGTTGCAAAGAGTCAGACACAACTGAAGCAACTTAGCACTTGGAAAAGGCACTATTGTGTCATTAAAAGAAACTATTTATAGGAATAAAACTTGGGAACTCTACCTTTTTGTGTTGATGACATTTGTCCACTATGTAAAAGATCATATTTTTGTCTAGAAATTTATTCATAATTTCCTTTATCCATAGTTTTGGATTTGACATGCATTCAGTTTTCTATGATGAGTATATGTAAGACAAATTATAGACACTGACGAACAATTCATGTCATTTCAAACTGCTACCAAGGAATAAGAAAAGATCATACTGAAAGCAAAATCAAATGATTTTCCACAATTTTCTTTATTCTTGTCTCCTTGCTGCTGCTGCTGCTGCTAAGTCGCTTCAGTCATGTCCAACTCTATGTGACCCTATAGACGGCAGCCCACCAGGGTCTCCCTTCCCTGGGATTCTCCAGGCAAGAAAACTGGAGTGTGTTGCCATTTCCTTCTCCTTAAGTTACTCAAATAAGGACAAAAGCATTTCTTAATGAAACTCATCTTCCAAACTTTTGGTGGCTAAGAGAAAAGATCAGCTTCTTTCCTAATGCAGATTCCATAGTAGCCAGAATTAAAGAAAATGATTTTTTTAATAACCTAGACATATGGCAGAGATTAGCAAATGGATAGGAAAAGTTTCTGATTGGCTAATATTCTAATGAGGTAGATTAATCAATGTAAATCGCATAGCTCCATTAAAATTGTGTTTCAAATTGCTAATTTCATTTTCTTCCAGCAGAGAAAATGACAGTTTTTTTCCTACATAGTAAAACTGTCTTGTTATAACAACTAAGCAACTCCAGAGTTATAGTTATTGTGGAACATCTGGTAACTACAAGATGTGGCTCCTTAGAGAAAACCACATCACTGAAAAATAAGAACTTGCTCAACCTAGTTCTATTTCATGTTTTGTTATACTCTAGAGTCTGGCTGCCTCATAATACAATAATCACTTTCCTTTGGCCCCATAAATGAAACCACAGATGCTACAACTTGCTATAATTGAAACAGCTTATCATAAATAAATAATCAAAATAACAATATATGCATAAACTATATGCACATTTTAAAGACTGGATTGAAAAGAAATTACAAGATTGTTACCTAAGTCAATAAGATGATGCTTATCACATTTGTTCTTTAAGAAATCAGAGGATAGAGTGAATTATACTCCTGACCTCATTATTTTTTCATTCAAACTGTATAACTTATTTCAAAATTTATCCCAGCAATGAAATTACAAAGATCTGGAAGTGTAGCAATTTTTTTTTTTTACATTACTGTCATCTGACTAATTTATAATGTAACTTCATGGTAATTTAATGTTTTTCCATGTTTCTATTTTAAATAGATGTTAGACATATTCCTGTATGTGATATCATCTTGCACTTCTACATTTCTTTTTTGTATCTGATATCATGCTCTAAAGTTTACTCAAATTTTATTTTCTTGAGTTGGACATTGTATCAGGTAAATAAAACAAATCCTATACTCTGTTAAGGAAATTCCTCTAGAGCTTAAAATTAATATATTTGTGCATTTTTTATTTACATAAACTTATCAATTTCTTCTGAATTAAGGACATAAAGAGTAAGGCAGTAAGCAGTTTGGATATCAAGCATCAACAATGAGTCCATTCACTTTGTGTGTGAGGAAAACAAAGTGAGAGAGAATATTTAGGGTGTAGATAATATCTGATTGGTTTAAATCTAAGAGAATCTTCTGAAACAACTGTGAAATCTAAAAGTTCCAATATTATATTATAGCTTTCAAAAATGTAATTATGTAATAATATTCTGTTTCTCATTATAATCAGATTAACTTTACCTTTGGCTGGAATACATGAAGAGTTTAAATACCATATATTGAAGAAAAATCCAAGTAGAAAAGAAAAATCCAATTATTATCCAATAAGATGATAATTAAAGTATTTGTGTTTTGTTCTTTCAGATTTCAATATCAGTAATTATTTTTTCATTTGAGTGTTTGACCATCAAGGTACAAACAAGTATGAATATGTTTATATTTTAATTGTAGCATAATTGTTTTACAGAATGCTGTTGTTTTCTGTGTAACTGGTGAAGATTTGGTACCAATATTTAGCAGGCAATGTCTTTCTTTTGTATTTGTATTTCTAAGCTTTATGTTGTACTAATAATATGCTTTCCTTATATTTTATTAGGGACAAGATTTTGAAAGCCTGAATCTTAAGAGATGTAAGACCCATCTTGAATATGACCCCAAGGACCTAATAATGGTCAGGACCATTGTGAATGCAGCAAAATCAGTCTAGCTTTTTCTTCTCTATTGATTTGGCAACTTCAGCAATGCAGATATATTTATACCAAATTATCTTTGAAAAATAAATTTGAATAGCTTTAAATTTTGGTAAAACACCATGCTCTGATAATTTTTATAAAATACACACAGATTAAAAAAGAAGTTTCCCACACAAAATCTAAGAACTGCTTTCAGAATTAGCACATATCTATCACTTGTTAATTTCTTCTCTGCTGAATTATTCCTATACTCAAAAAAACAAATGATCAGTTGCCCTTCATGTGTATCTTAACTGGGATTTTGTCTTAATATCTGTCTGCATGATAAATAGTAATTAGAGCTTATTTATGATTTATTTTCTTGCATTTTGAATATACAGTAGTTGAATCACAACTTAAGCAACGTTCAAAAAAGAGTAGAAAGATAATTTAATCTTTGATATTCTAGAGTAAAATTTGTAACAAACTCATACGCTGACTCATTTTGGTTTTCTAATAATTGCCTTTTTTTTCATTTTTTAGAACTATGTGTTATCTTATAAACCCAAATTAAATGTTTGACTATCTACAGATCCAGCATATACTGTAATTCTGTTCCAGTTAAAACAATGCTCTCTTTATGCATGGATGGGAAGAATATATTCATCTCAGTTACTTATCTATTAAGATTTGGCCTGTGTCATTAAGACTTTTTCAAAGCATGGGCTGTAATTCTTTCAACTGATGAAGCAGATGTTGCATTAAGAGGATGTGAAATTTGTGTCATCATTTTATTGACTCAGAACTCATGAAGATTCAGCTAACTATTGTAAATGCTCACGAATGTCTTCTTTTTGCATTTATAATAGACCTAAAGTATCAGGCCCAGGACAAATATTTCTGTACTAAAAACTCCCAACTACAATCTAGTAGAAATATTTTGAGCCTGAAAGGTGACATCAGATTGTGGTGAGAATATGGATTATGCATTACCTGGTCTCTAAAGCCCAATCTGCTTTTTCTACCCTCTGATTAGTATAGACAGGTATTCAAGGAGAGGAAAAATGAAAAATGAGCTTATTTGAGTTTTAATGAAATAATTTGCTCCTCCTAGCAGTTTTCTATCAAATTAGTGATGTTTCTTTAATATGCATAAATATTAAATTTGTCTATACAGTACAAAATTGTCTTATTAAGAATGCTCATCTTGTAATAATGTGAAAGAGAACTAATGCAATATAGCACTAATTCAATTCGATGAAAGTTACTGATACAGAAAAGCAGCTCATTTTCCCATGTGGATGTCAAAAATATCTACCATGCCTCACTTCAAAGAATTTCTCCATTAAAACTAAAATTATTCTAGCCAATTGTATGACAGATTGAAGACTTCAATATAGTTTAAGGAGACAAGCAGATCCAGACTTAGCTCTAATTGAGAGGAGAGCTGTTTATTTAATGATCTGAGGGATATGTAAAAGAGAGGTAAATCTGGATAATGAATAACATAAAGTAGTATTAAATAGGAGAACCATAATGAGAATGGGAAAAACTTGGAAATGGAAAAGTTGCTATCTCACTGAAAAGGAGAAATTAAATATAAGAATTCCAAAGGTAAATTTATTTCAGAATTTCACTGAAGATTAGCTGTGATAATAAAGGTCACAGATATGTACACGTCCTTATTGCTATAAGGATGTACATTTCTCAACTATTCCTCATATTTTTTTCTTTATCTCTTTCTATGATTAGTTGAACTGTGTCTGCAGAAAGTATTCCACATTTGCCCTTTGTCAGTCACCATTTATTTTGTCTTACACTGCAAAATTATTCCTGCTAAATGAAAAGGATCCTGTTTATCTATCATCCAAGCTAAATATCTTTCCTCATTTGAAATTCTGCTGAAAGATTTTTCTTTTTCTCAAACCAGAATAGTTACAGTTTTTACACAAGAATGGAAGCACTAAGTATTGATTATGAACACAGTGAAATCTCTATATGTTTGTTTCTTAATAAATCATAAGGAAGGACTTAAACTGATTATAAAAATATCATGATGATTATAAAAATATATCAAGGATGACAAGAATTTTAGAATTAAATCACACAGCTATACCCACATATAAAATACTCATATGTGTTATGTTTCACCTAACTTCCCTGAAAGATATATGTCCTCCTTACTCCTATTTTATTTGTTCACATCCATACATGCCTACTAGAAAAACCATAGCTTTGACTAGACAGGCCTTTGTCAGCAGAGTAATGTCTCTGCTTTCTAATATGCTGTCTAGATTGGTCACAGTTTTTCTTGCAAGGAGCAAGTGTATTTTAATTTCATGCCTGCAGTCACAATCTGCAGTGATTTTGGAGCCCAAGAAAATAAAGTCTCTCACTGTTTTCATTTCTTCCCCAGCTATTTGCCATGAAGTGATGGGACTGGATGCTATGATCTTAGTTTTTTTAATGTTGAGTTTTAAGCCAAATTTTCACTCTCCTCTTTCACATTCATCAAGAAATAAAGAGGAGAGAAGGGGATTCAGGAGGGAACACATGTATACCTGTGACAGATTCATGTTGATGTATGGCAAAAACAATACAGTATTGTAAAGTAATTAACCTTCAATTAAAATAAATAAAATATTTAAAAAAATAAATAAATGTCTTGTTCACTCTAATTCCACCCATTGTATCCTTCAAATTACAGTTTTATCTTACTTAATTTTGAACTCCTTTTACTATTTCAGCCCACTAATCTGAGTTTTGATCTAACAGTTGTTGTTATGAGGGGTAAAACAATATATATATATATATTACGTATATATATATATAACCACTGTGAAAAATTACACAATTTTTTGTGAATTTTTTGTTAAAATTTTACATTTTTGTGAAAAGATTACATGACTCTTTCATAACCAATCCCCCCCCGCCGTACTTTTAATGGTAATTTATAATATTTCCTTTTTGGCTATTATGGAAAAGTCAGTTTGAATATTTATTACTTATCTCTTGAGGTACTTATGTTCAATATTTTCTGTATTATAAATGCCCAGCACTGGAATTGTTGAAATATTTTTAAAATGAGCATATGTAGTTTTAATAAGCTATTGTAACTTATTTTCTAAAATAATATTAATTTATGCTCTGGAAAAAAGACTGTATTTCCTGATGTTTTTCTTTTACTTTCATAATTTTACTCTTTAACAATTGTTTCTATCTTAGTGATTATTGATAATATTATTAACATTTATTTCCATCCAATTATTATTTAATCTTACATAAAACTATAGTACTATTCATAAAAATCTTAAATTCCTTTTTGGTGTTGATATAATTGGGGTTCAAACAGAACTTTAGCTATTTCAAAAAGAATAGACTTAAACTAGGGTAGGTACTTGGTTTATATGTCCTAGTTCTTAATTCTTTATCTTATGAATATGTTTTTGCCGCTCACCTCCGATTTTCAGGTCTCCAAATGGAGACTGTCTAGTTCATGAAGTGCTAAATAAAGTTTGTTTGTATCAATTAAATTGTCTTTTTCAATAATTTTTGATAGCTTTTTTGGGCAAGAAGGAACTTGACTGCTAATAGCTTAAAGGCAATAAATTGCACAGGCAAGGGGCTCACTGAACATTTTGAGCTCACTGCTTCTGGTTGTTACCAAGGCTTGATGAGGTAATTCACTGATATTTGAGCTCTGCTTCCTTGTGTGCAGCTCTCCAATCCAAGCGTTTTTTTTTTTTTTTTTTTTTTTTTAATAAAATAAGATCTGAAAAATCTCTGTGGCTTGTTAAATTTCCCAGAAAGGTTTTGGGACCCTGAACAGTTTCCAGGGTAGTTATATTTGAAGTCAGCAATAGGTGCAGACTTTAGGAGACTCACATATCTTCAAGGTAAGTCCAAAGCAAATCATAGGGGAGACTTGGGAAAATGAACTAAGATAAGAAATTCAGACTGTTTTTACCAATGGCAAATTAAAATCTAAACAGACACAAAAGTTGGACTATTAACCTTTAAGTTAGCTGTCACTATAAAGATATATGTTTGAGAAAGGGGTAATAAATTTATTGCTAATGATAACCTTGAAAGCCAAAGCTACAAAATTGGTGGATGTGAGACTGAGCACTTAAACCCTGTTAGAATGCTGAGCCACTGAATTCTGACTACCTTACTAAGATAAGCTGGGTATAGAACAAGATATAGCTACACTAAGTCACACAAATTCAAGAAAATTTTCATGGAAAAATGTACATTGTAAGACATCATAACAGCGAAGGCAATGGCAACCCACTCCAGTATTCGTGCCTGGAGAATCCCAGGGATGGAGGAGCCTGGTGGGCTGCCACCTGTGGGGTCACACAGAGTTGGACACGACTGAAGTGAGTTAGCCCCAGCAGCCGTAGCAAGACCTCATAAAATCCCCAATCCAGTTTCACATCCTCCTTAGGTATTAGTTTGGCTACAAGAGACCCAAAGCTTAGCTAAAGAAATAAGATCCTCAAGTGTCAAAGAATTAAGCATACTACCCTCTGACAAACTTGCTTATTTCACATTTTAGAAACTGTAGATATCTACCAAAATCTTCCAAAACCTTACAAGAAAATGTGGAGTTAAAATTGCCATTATGAGGAAAGTTCCAAATTGACAAGACCATTCATTTAAGAAGTGCAGTTGAAAGCAAGCTTCCCGAATTAAACAGACAGAATAAGATCTCTATTGTAATTAGCATGCAAAAGAAAGCCTTCAAAATTCTAAAATAACTTCACTGAAAGGTTTATTGGAAAAGGCTAATGGAGAAAAGGACGACTCAACATGGCAGAATAGACTACATGAGCTCACCCCTTCTTACAAAAACATCAAAATCACAAGTAGCTGCTGAACAACTATCAATAACAACAACAAAATCCTTCCACCTAACAAAACAGTTACACTCTTTGGTTGTAAGGAATACATCCAAAGAGAAAGAGGAAGTCACAACAAAATGATAGAACAGGCACAATTTTTTTATAAAATTAATCTGATATCCATCAGGTGGAAGACCTGAAAATTGAAAACAAACTATACCCCAGAAGTTATCCTACAGTAGGAAAAGTTCTGAGCCCCATGTCAGGCTTTCCAGATGAGAAGTCTGGCAATGGGAAGAGGAGTCCTCAGAGAACTGAAAGTCTGTTAAGTTTGACTGCAAGAATTCCAAAGACAGGGAAACAGAAATTTCATTCTTGAAGGATGCACACAAAGTGTCATGTACACCAGGAACCAAGGGAAAAAAGCAGTGACCCCATAAGAGACTGTGCCATACATACCTGCCTTACCTTCTTGTACGGTGGGGGAGGGGGGGGGGCTGGTCCCTGCAGGGTCAGGGTGTGGCTGTGGTTCATCAATCACATAGACAAACTGGCATCAGCAGTTTTGGGAAGTACTAATTTACTGGAGCCCTCCCACAGGCTGCTATTAGCCCCACCAAACAGCAGGTAGTCTCCAATGGTGAGTTGCCTCAGGATGAAAAATCAACAGGAAAGAAACAAAGTCCCATTCATCATCAGACAAGTGGCTCAAGGTCCCCTGAGCATGGTACCACCCTCAAGAGGTAAAAGTCCCAGTTTCATCCATCACTGGGATACAGGTTTCTTCTTGACCTGCACATAGGTTTCTCAGAAGACAGGTAAGTTGGTTTGGTAATCCAATCTCTCTTTTTTTTTATTTTTAAATTTTTTTACTTTACATTACTGTATTGGTTTTGCCATACATTGACATGAATCCACCACAGGTGTACATAAGAATTTTCCACTTTGCTGTGATCCACACAATCAAAGGCTTTCAGGTAGCCAATGAAGCAGTAAATATTTTTATGAAATTCTCTTGCTTTTTCTATGATCCAATGAATGTTGGCAACTTGATCTCTGATTCTTGTGTCTTTTCTAAATCTAGCTTGTACATCTGAAAGTTCTTGGTTCACGTACTCTGAAGCCAATTGAAGGATTTTGAATAAAACCCTAGCATGTGAACCGGAGAAGGCAATGACAACCCACTCCAGTACTCTTGTCTGGAGAATCCCATAGACGGAGAAGTCTGGTAGGCTACAGTCCATGAGGTCGCTAAGAGTCGGACAAGACTGAGCGACTTCACTCTCACTTTTTACTTTCATGCATTGGAGAAGGATATGGCAACCCACTCCAGTATTCTTGCCTGGAGAATCCCAGGGACAGAGGAGCCTGTTGGGCTGCCGTCTATGGGGTCACACAGAGATGGACACGACTAATGTGACTTAGCAGCAGCAGCAGCAGCAGCAGCAGCATGTGAACTGAGCTCATTTGAATGGTAGTTTGAACATTTTTGGCATTGCCCTTCTAGGGATTGGAAAGAAAACATGATTTCCAGTCCTGTGCCCACTGTTGAATTTTCCAATTTTGTTGGCATATTGCATGTAGCACTTTAACAGGATCACCTTTAGGATTTTAAATAGCTTGACTGGAATTTCATCACCTCCGCTAGCTTTGTTCACAGAAAAGCTTCCTAAGGACCACGTGAGTGATCACACCATCATGGTAAGTTATGTCATTAAGATCCTTTTTGTAGAGTTCTTCTTTGTATTCTTGCCACTTCTTAATATCTTCTGCTTCTGTTAGGTCTATATCATTTCTGTCTTTTTTTGTTCCTATCTTTGGTATCTTCAGTTTTCCTGAAGAGATCTCTGGTCTTTCCCATTCTTTTGTTTCCTTTATTTCTTCGACCTGTTCACTAAAGAGGGCTTTCTCATCTCTCTTTGTTATTCTTTAGAACTTTGTATTCAGATGGGTATATCTTTCCTCTTCTCCTTTGCCCTTTACTTCTCTTCTTTTCTCACTTATTTGTAAGACTTCCTCAGATGACCATTTACCTTGCTACATTTCCTTTTTGAAGGTATGGTTTTGATCACCACAATATTCCTAACCTCCATCCATAGTTCCTCAGTCACTCTGTCTATCAGATCTAATCCCTTGAAGCTATTTGTCACTTCCACTGTATAATCATAAGGGATTTTATTTAGGTCCTACTTGAATAGTCTAGTGGTTTTCCCTATTTTCTTCAATTTAAGACAGAATTTTGCAATAAGGAGCTCATGACTTGAGTCACAGTCAGCTCCTGGACTTGTTTCTACTGACTTTGTAGAGCTTCTCCATCTTTGACTGGAAATAATATAATTAATCTGATTTTCAGAATTAACTATCTGGTGATGTCCGTGTGTAGAGTTGTCTTTTGTGTTGCTGGAAGGTGTGTGTGTGTGTGTATTTTTTTTTTATGACCAGTTTGTTCTCTTGGAAAATTCTTTTAGCCTTTGTCCTGCTTCAATTTGTGCCATGAGGCCAAGACTGCCTACTACTTCAGGTCTCTCCTGACTTCCAACTTTGCATTCTAGTCCCCTACGATGAAAATGATATCTTTTTTAGGTGTTAGTTCTAGAAGGTCTTGTAGTTCTTCATAGAACCATTCAACTCACTTTCTTCCACATTAGTGGTTGGGGCATAGACTTGGATTACTGTGATTATTAGGTCTCTTAGATTTAATTGAAAATAATAATCAAAGTTCTTTACCCTTAGAACACTTCATTTCTAATGAAAACTAAGAATTAAGCAATTGTGGGTTATCTGTTATAAGAGCATTCTGTGATTGATAATTTTTAAACACTAATAAATTTTAAAAATGTATCCTTCCTTAAACTAAAAATGTTAATGTGGCATGTCGATTGAAAAGATGTGCAACCTGAGCGTTGTGAATTCAGTTTTATTTGAGGGCAAATGAGGACTGAAGCCTGGGAGCCAGCACCTCAAGTAACTCTGAGAGACTACTCCAAAGAGGTGATAGAGGAAGATCAATATATAAGATTTTGGTGAAGGAGGGAGTTCAGTGCAGTCAAGTGCTTAATTTACAAAAGTTTTTCTGCTAGTCACGAGCAGCTTATGGCACCGTGAAGACATTTAGTGATTTTCTAGATATGAAGAGATGCAAGGATTGTGATCATGAAATTAGTTCCTGAAAATATATAACTAAACCTTGTTTCACCAGTTTCCCTGAAACTGGTGTGCCTCACTCTCCATCCTGAATTGCCCTCAGGAGTATTAAAGGTCAGTAGTGGCAGCAGCACAGGGTTTCGTATCTGCAGAGAAAGATGACACATGCCCTTGTTGTTGATATTCAGTCACTGACAAATGCTCTTGGCAAACATTTTTAAATGAATACAGGTTTGGGGATTGGTTAAAAGGATAGGTAGACTTTTCTGTTCGTGTAAGTACTCAGTTTGTAAGACAAGAGCAGTTGTCTTTATCAGAGAACTGGGTGTCAGCCTGAATGATATCAAGGAAATGACCCATAAGTCTAACTGTATTATCTTGGATTTACTTTAAATCAACGTGGTTTTCAACTGTAATGAGGACATAATGAGCCAAAGTTTACATTCAGACACCAGAGATTCCACCTTTCCTATCTTTCTTTGATAGTCTCTAGAACCACCGTCACCTCTGGATTTATATCTTCCTGTCAGCTTGGAGGTTCCTGCTTTTCTTTGTCACCACAAGGACCCTCGCTGTTCACATATGTATAGTTTCCTGATACTTGGCCTCAGCCCCTCTCTCTTTGCTTATATCTAGCTATCTGCCTGCTTTAACACTAGGAATATTTACTCTTTGTCCTGATGAAACTTTACTATGAATAAAAATATCTTGTGCCTGTCAACTAAAAACTGGCACTTGCTTATCAACTACAAACTGGCACTTGTCAAGAGCATTAGCTAGTGACTGAATAACAACAACAAGAAGGGCATGTGCCATCTCTGTAGAGATTGAAGTAGCCATCAAGCACTGATGCAATGACACTTCCAATTAAGTCTTAATGAGGATAAAAGGAACTCAAAGTGGATAAATCTGTGTTCAGTAATTAATGTTTCAGTGTTTTATTTTATTTGGAAATGATCAAGATATTTGATGGATATCCATCATTTAATTATTACAGTATAACTTAAAGGTTTCAAGTTATCAAAAGGATTATGGAAACCACTTTTAAATACATATATCATAAAGCATAGTAATTGGTGTATAGTTTCAATTGGTTGTAATTTACGAGACAATCCACTGGAGTCCTGTCAACCCTTGTTCATGGAGCTGAAGTTTATTCTCCAAGTCTGTGAGTCTGTTTGTGTTTTGTAAATAAGCTTATTTGTATAATTTTTACTTTAGATTTCACATATAAGTGATATCATGTGAAATTTGTCTTTCTTTGACTTATTTCACTTAGTATGACAATGTGTAGGTACATGCCAAGATAAAGTGTAAGTCTCTAGGTCATGTCCGACTCTTTGTGATCCTATGGACTGTAGTGCACCAGGATCCTCTGTTCATGGAACTCTCAAGGCAAGAATTCTGGAGTGGGTTGCCATTTCCTTCACCACCAGGGATCTTCCCAATCTGGGGATCAAACCCAGGTCTCCCACACTGTAGGCAGATTCTTTACATTATTTCATTCTTTTTGATGTCTGAGTAATATTACATTGGATATATGTATCACTACTCCTTTAATCCATTTCTCTATGAATGCACATTTAGGTTACTTTAATGTCTTATCTATTGTAAACAGTGTTACAATGAACATTGTAGTGTGTGGATACTTTTGACCATATTTTTCTTTGAATATATGAACTGAATTTGGATTGAAGGATCATAATGTAGCTTTATTTTTAGTTTTTGTTGTTATTGTTTTTTGAGTAACCTCCTATACTCTTGATGGTAATGTAAGTTAATACAGTCATTGTTATAATACCAATTTACATTCCCACTATCAGTATAGGATGGCATCCTTCTCTTTACCCCTTGCCCAGTATATATTGTTTAAAGACTTTTTGGTGGCATTCTGACCTATGTAAGCTGATATCTTATTGTAGTTTTGATTTACATTTCTCTAATAGCAACAAGGAACATCTTTTCATGTTCATCTTAGCCATTTGTATGTTATATTTGGAGAGATGCTTATTAAGGTCCTATGCCCATTTGCCCATATTTTGGTTTGTTTTTATGATATTAAGCCTCATGAATTAGTTGTAACTTTGGAGGCTAATCCCTTGTTGGTCGCATAGTTTGCAAATATTTCTCCCATTCTGTGGGCTGTTTTTTTCATGTTGTTTATGGTTTCCGTTGCTTGCAAAAGCTTTTGAGCTTAATTAGATCCCATTTATTTATTTTTCTTTTTATTTCCATTACTTTTGAAGACAGATTTAAAAATTGATATGATTTATGTCAAAGAGTGTCCTGTATATGTTTCCCTTTTAGAGTTTTATAGTGTCTATTTTCACATTTATCTCTTTAATTCATTTTGAGATTAATTTGTGTATGATGTTAAAAAGTGTTGGAACTTCATTTTTTTTTTTACATGTAGCTTTCCAGTTTTCCCAAGAAGCATTTATTGAAGAAGCTGTGTTTTTTCCATTGTATAGTCTTCTCTCCTTCATCAAAGATTAATAGACCATAGATATATGGGTTTATTTCTGGACTTTCTATTATGTCTCTTTGATCCGTATTTCTATTTCTGTGCCAGAATTTTACTGTTTGGATAACTATACATTTGTAATAGTGTCTGCAGTCAGAGAGCCTGATTCTTCCATTCCATTTTTCTTTCTTGAAATTGTTTAGAGTATTCAGGGTCTTTCGTTGTCTCCACATAATATTTTTTATTTTAGTTCTGTGAAAAATACCATTGGTAAATATATATATATCTATCTATATATCTCATTGGTAATTTTATAGGGATTGCATTGAATCTGTAAATTACCATGCATAGATAGTCTTCCAGTCAAAATACATGGTATCTCTTTCCATCTGTTTCTGTTGTCTTTGATTTCTTTTACAGTTATCTTAGAGTTCTAGGTGGAACAGGTCTTTGTTTTCCTTAGATAGTTTATTCTTAAGTATTATTTATTTATTTTTATGAAATTTATATGTGATTGTTCTTTAATTTCTATTTCTGATCTTTTTTTTTTGTTTAGAAATGCAACAGACTTCTGTCTATAATTTTGTAACTTGCAACTTTATAAAATTTATTGACGAATTCTAGTAATTTTCTGGTAGTGTTTCCAGAATTTTCTATGTGTAGTATCATGTCATCTGCAAACAATGACAGTTCTACTTCCTTTCCAATTTTGATTCCTTTTATTTATTTCTTTTTTAAAAATAAATTTATTTATTTTTTTAATTACAATACTGTATTTGTTTTGCCATACATTGACATGAATCAGCCATAGGTGAACACAATCTCCCAATGCTGAAGTCCCCTCCCACCTCCCACCCCACATCCTCTACCTGAATCATCCTGTGCATCAGCCCCATGCATCCTGCATCCTACATTGAACATAGATTGGCTCTTCGTTTCTTACAAGAAAGTATACATGTTTCAATGCCATTCTCCCAAACCATCCCACCCTTTCCCTCTCCCTCAGAGTCCAAAAGTCCATTCTATACCTCTGTGTCTCTTTGTTGTCTCACATAGAGGGTCATCATTACTATCTTTCTAAATTCCATATATATGTGTCAGTATACTGTATTGGTGTTTTTCTTTCTGGCTTACTTCACTCTGTATAATCGGTTCCAATTTCATCCATCTCATTAGAACTGAGTCAAATTTATTCTTTTTAAGGGCTGAGTAGTACTCCATAGTGTATATGTACCACAGCTTTCTTATCCAATCATCTGCTGATGGACATCTAGATTGTTTCCATGTCTTGGCTATTATAAACAGCGCTGCACAACTCAAAATGGATTAAAGATCTAAATGTAAGACCAGAAACTATAAAACTCCTACAGGAGAACATAGGCAAAACACTCTCCGACATAAATCACAGCAGGATCCTCTATAATCCAACTCCCAGTATACTGGAAATAAAAGCAAAGATAAACAAATGGGATCTAATTAAAATTAAAAGCTTCTGCACAACAAAGGAAACTATAAGCAAGGTGAAAAGACAGCCTTCTGAATGGGAGAAAACAATAGCAAATGAAACAACTGACAAACAACTAATCTCAAAGATATATAAGCAACTTACGCAGCTCAACTCCAGAAAAATAAACGACCCAATCAAAAAATGGGCCAAAGAACTAAATAGGCATTTCTCCAAAGAAGACATACGGATGGCTAACAAACACATGAAAAGATGTTCAACATCACTCATTTTCAGAGAAATGCAAATCAAGACCACAATGAGGTACCTTTTATTTATTTCTTCCCCTGGTTTCCAAATCTATGTTGAATAAAAGTAGTGAGAGTGAGGGTGTACATGCTTGTCTTGTTCCTGACTTTAGAGGAAATGCTTTCAGCATGATGTTAGCTGTCAGTTTGTCATGTATAGTCTCTATTATATTGAGAAATTTACTCTCTATAAACACTTTCTGGAGAATTTTTATCATAAATGTGTATTTAATTTTGTCAAAATTGTGCCTACATCTAGTGAGATGACCATATTCTTTAGTCAATTTGGTGATGTGGTACATCACACTAATTGAGTTCTGGATACTGAAACATACTTGCATCTCTGGGATAAATCCTACTTGATCATGGTGTATGATACTTTTAATATATTGTTGGATTCAGATTCCTAGTATTTTGTTGAGGAGTTTTGCATCTATATTCATCAGTGATATTGGCCAGTTGCTTTCATTTTGTGTGGCGTTTTTAAAATTTTCTTCTAGTTTTGGTATTTGGGTGATTGTAGTTTCTTAGAATGAGTTTGTTAACTTCCCTTCCTATACAATTTTTGGAACAGTTTCAGAAAGATAGGTGTTAAATATTCTCTAAATGTTTGATAGAAACCACATGTGAAGCCTTCAGTTTTTGGACTTTCATTTGTTGTGAGTTTTTAAATCACAGCTTCCACTTCAGTATTTATGATTGGTCTGTTTTTATTTTTGTTTCTTCCTGGTTCTGTCTTGTGAAATTAGACATTTCTAAGAACTTGTTATTTCTTCTAGATTGTCTATTTTATTGGCATACAGTTGCTTGTAGTACTTTTATGATCTTTTGTATTTCAATGATGTCAGTTGTAATTTTTCCTTTTCAATTTCTAATTTTATTGATTTTAGTCCTCTCCTCCTCCACTTTTTTTATGAGCCTGATTAAAAAGTTATCAATTTTGTTTGCCTTTACAAAAAAACCGCTTTTGGTTTCATTGATAATTGCTATTGATTTCTTCATTTCAATTTTACTTATTACTGCTCTGATCATTATATTATTATATTATCTTTCCTTCTACTAAATTTGTGTTTTATTCATTCTTCTTTCTCTAGTTACTCTAGGTGTAAATTTAGGTTGTTTATTTATTTGAAATTTGCCTTTTGCCCTGAAGTAGACTTTTTATTGCTACAAACTTCCCTCTTAGATTTGTTTTTGTTGCACCCCATAAGTTTTGATTGTGGCACTTTTGTTTTCATTTGTCTCTATGTATTTTTTTTTAATTTTTTTCTTTGCTTCTTCAGTGATCCATTTGCTGTTTAGTAACCCACTCCAGTGTTCTTGCTTGGAGAATCTCAGGGACAGGGGAGCCTGGTGGGCTACCGTCTATGGGGTCACACAGAGTTGGACACGACTGAAGAGACTTAGCAGCAGCAGCATACTATTTAACCCCCAGTGGTTTGTGCTTGTTACAATTTTTCTTTTTCTTGTAGTCTTTTTCTAAACTCACAGTGTTGTGGTTGGAAAGGATGCTTGATATAATTTCAATTTTCTTAAATTTACTGGAGTTTGTTTTATGGTTCAGCATGTTGTCAATCCTGGAGAATGTTCCATGTACACACAGAGCAGAATATATATTCTACTTCTTTTAGATAGCATGCTCTACAAATATCAATTAAATCCATCTAGCTTAATGTGTTATTTAAGGCTTTTGTATCTTTTTGATTTTCTGACTGGATGATCTGTCCATTGATAAAAATGGGATGTTAAAGTCCTCCACTATTACTTGATTACTGTCAATTTCTCCCTTAATGGCTGTTAGTAATTATCTTTTGTATCGCGGTGCTCCTATATTGGGTGCATGTATATTTATAATTGCTTTATCTCTTTCTTGGATTGACCTCTTGATCATTATTTGTCCTTTAAAAAGTCTTTATTTTAAATTCTATTTTGTCTGAGTATTTTTATACTCGCTTTATTTTGATTTCCATCTGTGTGGAATATCATTTTCCATCCCCTCATTTTTAGTCTTTATTTGTTCCTAGATTTGAAATGGATGTCTTGTAGACAGTGTTTACACAGGCCTTGTTTGCGTATTCATTCATCCAGTCTATTTCTTTTGTTTGGAAGGCTAAATTTACTAACATTCAAGATAATGGGAGTTCCCTTGTATGTTATTTGTTGGTTTTCCGTTGTTGCTTTTTAATGTTTTTTATCTTTAATTTTTGTCAATTTGATTACTATATGTCTTGGCATGTTCTTGGGTTTATCATGCCTGGGACTGTCTGTTCTTCCTGAACATAGATGATCATGACCTTTCCTAAGTTAGAAGAAAGTGGTATCAACTTTTCAAATATTTTCTGACATTCTTTTTCTCTCTTCTCCTTCTGTGACCCTTATAATGTGAATGTTGGTGCATTTAATGCTTTCCTAGAAATCTATTAGAATGCCTTCACTTCTTTTCATCCTTTTATTTTTATTCTGTTGTGTGGAAGACTTCTACGATTCTGTCTTCCAGCTTCCTTTCTTCTGTCTCACGTTTTCTGCTGTCAGTTCCTTCAAATGTATTTTTCATTTCCATTATTGTGTTGCACATCTCTGGTTGTTTGTTCTTTAGTTCTTTTGGATCTTTTTAAAATATTTCTTGCATCCTTTCAGTCCTTGCCTCCATTCTTTTTCCAAGATCTTTGATCATCTTCGTTATTCTTATTCTGATCTTTTTTTTCTCGTAGATTGGCTATCTCCACTTCACTTATTTGTTCTTTTAGTGTCTCATTTTGTTCTTTCATAAGGAACCTATTTCTCTACCTTCTCATTTTGACTTTCTGCAATTTTGATTTCTATTACCCAGACTGAACGGTTGTGGTTCTTGCTTCTGCTGTCTGCAGAGGCTTGCCTTACTATGAAGCTTTTACAAAAGTGAGATTCAAGGAAAGAACCTTATCAAGTACTCTTGAACACTGGAGCTGCTGTCAAGTTATAAGTTGTCAGCACCCCTTCTGGTCCTGTATAACTGTCAAAGACCTCAAAATCAAGTGGGCTAGGAAGAAAAATAGCTACACTGAGGTAGATTGCTTCATTTCAAATCATCAGATCAAGAACTTTTTTTTTTTTTCATTTCTCCTTCCCTCTGTGACCATCCTTTTACTAATTCTTACACCATGAAGATTTTTATAATTCTCTTTTATCCACTTTTGCCTTGCCCTGGTCTGGAAAGTTGGCATTTTTCAGTATGCTCATATCATTTAAAAAGATAGTAATCTAGCGTCCAAGTAACTGTTGGATTTACTGTGGTGTTGGTGATCCTATAGTACTGCTCATTAAGAACTTCTCCCTAATTTTCAATGCCTCTGTTTCCTTGAAACAAACTTGCTGGACAAACACCTCTGGGAGAATAAAGACACAGTTATGTGAAATATATAAACAGGCAAACTGGCTTAAAGAAATGTTCACTATTTAGGATCATATCTTTGACTTATTTGCTTCTAGGTGATTTGAGTCATGGGTAACATGGTTCAAGAGTACTCTCCAAACAGCAGGCACTGTTGTGTTGCTAACAATTATAGCTGTCTCCTTAACATGCTACACTCACTCAAAAGTTTTAAATGCATGTGTGCAGCCACTGACAAGCCAACAAAGCTTAAACAGGCAAAGAAGACCTCATTCAAGACTTATGCAATAAAGGCAAGGTATTCAACTCAACTCCACTAAGGTTAAAGAGTGGAGGATATTTAATTTTAATTGTTAGGAAAAGCTAATAGCATTTTTAAGTTCTAGGATAAGCTAATAGAAAAGTGTGAGAGGATGCAAGGAGAATAATTGATCAACATGACGGAGCTATCTGTATTTTCTAATTGTCACTTTTCAGAGTTTGGTTCCTATCATCCCATAGAAAATTGGAGATGGGGTGTTATCATTCATTTTGATTCTATTTCACAGAGATGGCTTCCCTGGTCCTGAAAAAAACATTTTAAGATATAGAATATTAACATTTCTAAAGAGCAGAAAGACTTTAAAAGTAGAAGTTTCCTAAACTAAATGCTTCAAGAAAACGAAGGTGAAGTAAGAAAAAAAGTTTAAACAGGCTGAGGGGAAACTTAAGGCAGTCTTGGTCACTGCCTAGGTCAGGATGCTTCAGGAAACTATTATCTATCTGAATTTTACAGATGAGCAGCAGTGCTGAAGAAGATAATTCACAGCTCTGCAAAACATGTTCTTTATAAAACCAGACTACTCATCTCTGCATAAAAGATTAACTTATCCTCTAGATATGCAGACTACTCATCTCTGCATAAAGGACAAACTTATCCTCTAAGTTAATCTAAAGACGAACTTATCCTCTAACTTGCTGCAGATCACAGGTTTTGATTTGTGATATTCTTGCTGCTGTTTAATTCAAAATATTTTCTAATTATATTATGATCTTTTATTTGATGCACTAATTTTTAAACACTGGATTTCTAGTTAACATTCTGCACTTCATTTCTAGTAAACTATTGTTCTCGCCAAAATGTGTTATTCTTATTTAATTCTTTGCATTTATTTGCTCAAATTTTATGTTCCAATAATTGGTAAATGTTTATGCATAATTGAAAACTATTGGAGAGTAAAATGTTCTCTGTATAGCCAATTAAAACAAATATGTTATTGTTTTATTCTTATTGTTAAAATCATTATTCCTACTGACATATTTTGTACAGCTTTTATATTAGTTATTAAAGAGAGCCATGTTACTCTTTCTCATTGAAGACAGATTTCTATTCTTCTTCCTGTAATTCCGTCATGACTTGCTTTATACATTGTGAAATCATTTTATATACTCTAAATGGATTATCATATTGGTAAATTAAATATTTCATTATATTTTCTCTAACAATATTTTGTATCTTTCAAGGTGTTTGTCTTAGATGAATATAGTTTAATTATTTTCTTTTGGTTACACTCTCATTGGTATAACTTGATCTATAGCTTGCAATTGAAATTTTGTGTATTATTTGCATTACTTGTAAAGAACTTGATTTTTATTAAAGTCTATTAAATTTGCCCATTATGAGAGTATTAAGTACATCCCATTAAACTTACTTATTAATTACATTTTACTAATACAAATATTTGTTTAATTTATTAAATGTTACCTATTTTTAATGTTTTATAAATATTTGTATCTTTCTTACATGTATTTGAATAAATTTGAATCAATTATTATCACTATTATTTTCAAATTTTTCTAAATTTCAATTTGTTTATGAAAGAGCTCAATAATTATAGCAAGAATAATTAACTACAGTTCAGTTCAGTCACTCAGTTCTGTCCTACTCTTTGAACCTCCATGGACTGAAGCATATCAAGCTTCACTATCCAGCACCAACTCCTGGAGCTAGCTAAAACTCATGTCCATTGAGCTGGGAATGCTAACAAACTATCTCATCCTCTGTCATCGCCTTCTCCTCCTGCCTTCTACTTTTGCCAGCATCATGGTCTTTTCCAACGAGTCAGTTATTTGCATCAGCTGGTGAAAGTATTGGAGCTTCAGCCTCAGCAACAGTTATTCCAGTGAATGTGTAGGACTGATTTCTTTTTAGAATTGACTGGTGGTTTGAACTCCTTGCAGTCTATGAGGCTCTCAAGAGTTTTCAACACCACAGTTCAAAAACATCAATTCTTCAGTGCTCAGCTCTCTTTATGGTCTAACTCTCACATCCATACATGACTATTGGAAAAAAAGCATAGCTTTGAATAGATGGACTTTTATCAGCAAAGTAATGTATCTGATTTTTAATATGTTGTCCCAGGTTGGTCATAACTTTTCAATCAAGGAGCAAGCCTCTTTTAATTTCATGGCTGCAGTCACCATCTGTAGTCATTGTGGAGCCCACGTAAAGAAAGTCTTTCACTGTTTCCATAGTTGCTTCATTATTTTCCATGAAGTGATGGGACAAGATGCTACAATCTTTGTTTTTTGAATGTTGAGTTTTAAGTCAGCTTTTTCACTTTCCACTTTCAAGTTCAGCAAGAGATTCTTTAGTTTCTCCTCGTTTTCTGCCCTGAGTGGTGTCATCTTCATATCTGAGATTCTTGATATTTCTCCCTGAAATCTTAATTCCAGCTTGTGCTTCATACAGGCCTGTATTGCATTATGCCCTTAATATACCCACAGTCTCTCACATCGGGAAGCTTCCATAAACCTTTTATCCTAATCCCTCAGGAGGCAGATAGAATGAAAACCACAATCACAGATAAACAATCAAATTGATCACATTAAACATAGCCTTGTCTAACTCAATGAAACTATAAACCATGCCCTGTAGGGCCATCCAAGATGAATGGGTCATGGCAGAGAGTCCAGAAAAAACATGGTCCACTGGAAAAGGGAATGGCAGAAAACTCCAGTAGTCTTGCCTTGAGAACCCCATGAACAGTAAGAAAAGGCAAAAAGATATGACACTGAAAGATAAACCAACTAATCAGTAGGTGCCCAAATGCTACTGAGAGAAGAGTGGAGAAATAACACCAAAAGAATGAAGAGACTGAGACAAAGCAACAGCAATACACAGTTGTTCATGTGACTATGATGGAAGTTAAGTCTGATGCTGTAAGGAGCAATATTGCATAGGAACCTGAAATGTTAGGTCTGTGAATCAAGGCAAATTAGAAATGGTCAACCAGGAGATGGCAAGGGTGAACATTGACACTTTAGGAATCAGTAAACTAAAATCAATCAGAATGGGTGAATTTAACTCAGATGACCATTACATCTATTACTGTGGGCAAGAATCACTGAGAAGAAATGGAATAGCCATCATAGTCAACAAAAGAGTCTGAAATGCAGTACTTGCTGCAGTCTCAAAAATGACAGAATGAACTCTGTTCTTTCCAAGGCAACCCATTCCATATAACAGTAATCTAAGTTTATGCCCCAACCACTAATACCAAAGAAGCAGAAGCTGAATGGTTCTATGAAGACCTACAAGACTTTCAAAAACTAACAGCCAAAAAGATGTTCTTTTCATTATAGGGAACTGGAAGCAAAAGCAGAAGGTCAAGCGATACTTGGAGTAACAGGCAAATTTGGCCTTGTAGTATAAAACGAAGCCATGCCTATGGGGCAACCCAAGATGGGCGGGTCATGGTGGAGAAGTCTGACAGAATGTGATCCACTGGAGAAGGGAATGGCAAACTACTTCAGTATTCTTGCCTTGTGAACTCCATGAACAGTATGAAAAGGCAAAATGATAAGATACCAAAAGAGGAACTCCCCAGGTCATTAGGTGCCAATATGCTACTGGAGATCAGTGGAGAAATAACTCCAGAAAGAAAGAAGAGGTGGAACCAAAGCAAAAACAATAACCAGTTGTGGATGTGACTGGTGATAGAAACCAGATCCGATGCTGTAAAGAACAATATTGCATGAAGGTGAAGTTGAAGGTGAAGTCGCTCAGTCATGCCCGACTCTTTGCGATCCCGTGGACTGTAAACTACTAGGCTTCTCCGTCCATGGGATTCTCCAGGCAAGAATACTGGAGTGGATTGCCATTTCCTTCTCCAGGGGATCTTCCCAACCCAGGTGTGAAACCCGGGTCTCCCACATTTGAGGCAGACGCTTTAACCTCTGAGCCACCATAGGAACCTGTAATGTCAGGTCCATGAATCAAGTCAAATTGGAAGTGGTCAAACAAGAGATGGCAGGATGAAGGTCAAAATTCGAGGAATGAGTGAACTAAAATGAACTGGAATGGGAGAATTTAACTGAGATGACAATTATATCTACTACTGTGGGCAGGAATCCCTCAGAACAAATGGAGTAGCCATCATGGTCAACAAAAGAGTCTGAAATGCAGTACTTGGATGCAGCCTCCAAAACGACAGAATGATCTCTGTTCTTCTCCAAGGCAAACCATTCAATAACACAGTTATCCAAGTCTATGCCCCAACCAGTAATGCTGAAGAAGCTGAAGTTGAATGGCTTTATGAAGACCTACAAGACCTTTTAGAACTAACACCCAAAAAGATGTCCTTTTCATTCTAGGGGACTGGAATGCTAAAGTAGGAAGTCAAGAAACACCTGGAGTAACAGGCAAATTTGGTCTTGGAATGCAGAATGAAGCAGGGAAAAGACTAATAGAGTTTTGCCAAGAAAATGCACTGGTCATAGCAAGCACCATCTTCCAACAACACAAGAGAAGACTCTACACATGGATATCACCAGATGGTCAACACCAAAATCAGATTGATTATATTCTTTGCAGCCAAAGGTAGAGAAGCTCTATACAGCCAACAAAAACAAGACCAGGAGCTGACTGTGGCTCAGATCATGAACTCCTTATTACCAAATACAGACTTAAACTGAAGAAAGTAGGGAAAACTGCTAGACCATTCAGGTATGACCTAAATCAAATCCCTTATGATTATACAGTGGAAGTGAGAAATAGATTTAAGGGCCTAGATCTGATAGATAGAGTGCCTGATGAACTATGGAATAAGATTCATGACATTGTACAGGAGACAGGAATCAAGACTATCCCCATGAAAAAGGAATGCAAAAAGCAAAATGGCTGTCTAGGGAGGCCTTACAAACAGCTGTGAAAAGAAGAGAGGTGAAAAGAAAAAGAGAAAAGGAAAGATATAAGCATCTGAATGCAGAGTTCCAAAGAATAGCAAGAAGAGATAAGAAAGCCTTCTTCAGTGATCAGTGCAAAGAAATAGAGGAAAACAACATAATGGGAAAGACTAGAGATCTCTTCAAGAAAATTAGAGCTATCTAGGGAACACTTTATGCAAAGGTGGGCTCGATAAAGGACAGAAATGGTCTGGACCTAACAGAAGCAGAAGATATTAGGAAGAGGTGGCAAGAATACACGGAAGAACTGTATAAGAAATATCTTCACGACCCAGATAATCATGATGATGTGATCACTAACCTAGAGCCAGACATCTTGGAATGTGAAGTCCAGTGGGCCTTAGAAAGCATCACTACGAACAAAGCTAGTGGAGGTCATGGGATTCCAGTGGAGCTATTTCAAATCCTGAAAGATGATGCTGTGAAAGTGCTGCACTCAATATGCCAGCAAATTTAGAAAAGTCAGCAGTGGCCACAGAACTGGAAAAGGTCAGTTTTCATTCCAATCCCAAAAAGGCAATGCCAAGAATGCTCAAACTACTGCACAATTGCCCTCATCTCACAAGCTAGTAAAGAAATGCTCAAAATCTCCAAGTGAGGCTTCATCCGTGACCTTTGTGATGTTAAAGCTGATTTTAGAAAAAGCAGAAGAAACAGAGATCAAATGTCCAACATCCACTGGATCATGGAAAAAGCAAGAGAGTTCCAGAAATATATCTATTTCTGCTTTATTGACTATGCCAAAGCTTTTGACTGTGTGGATCACAATAAACTGTGGAAAATTCTGAAAGAGATGGGAATACCAGACCACCTGACTTATCTCTTGAGAAATCTGTATGCTGGTCAAGAAACAACCGTTATAATTGGACATGGAACAACAGACTGTTTCCAAATAGAAAAAAGAGTATGTCAAAGCTGCATATTTCCACCCTGCTTATTTAACTTATATGCAGAGTACATCATGAGAAATACTGGACTGTAAGAAATACAAGCTGGAATCAAGATTGCTGGGAGAAATACCTATCATATGCAGATGACACTACCGTTATGGCAGAAAGTGAAGAGGGACTAAAAAGCCTCTTGATGAAGGTGAAAGTGGAGAGTGAAAAAGTTGGCTTAAAGCTCAACATTCCGAAAACAAAGATCATGGCATCCGGTCCCATCACTTCATGGGAAATAGATAGGAAACAGTGGAAGCAGTGTCAGATTTTTTTTTTTTTTGGGGGTCTGAAAAATCAGTGCAGATGGTGACTGCAGCCATGAAATTAGAAGATGCTTACTCCTTTGAAGAAAAGTTATGACCAACCTAGATAGTATATTCAAAAGCAGAGACATTACTTTGCCGAATAAGGTCTGTCTAGTCAAGACTATGGTTTTTCTTATGGTCATGTATGGATGTGAGAATTGGACTGTGAAGAAGGCTGAGCGCCAAAGAATTGATGCTTTTAAACTGTGATATTGAAGAAGGCTCTTGAGAATCCCTTGGACCTCAAGAAGATCTAACCAGTCCATTCTGAAGGACATCAACACTGGGATTTCTTTGGAAGGAAAGATGATAAAACTGAAACTCCAGTACTTTGGCCACTTCATGTGAAAAGTTGAGTCATTGGAAAAGACTCTGATGCTGGGAAGGATTAGGGGCAGGAGGAGAAGGGGACAACAGAGGATGAGATGGCTGGATGGCATCATGGACTTGATAAACGTCAGTCTGAGTGAACTCCTAGAGATGGTAATGAACAGGGAGGCCTGGTGTGCTGTGATTCATGGGGTCGCAAAGAGTTGGACATGACTGAGTGACTGAAGTGAAATGAGTATAAAATGAAGCAGGGAAAAGTTTAACAGAGTTTTGCTAAGAGAACACATTGGTAATATCAAACACCCTCTTCTAACAACACAAGAGACAACTCTACACATGGACATCAATAGATGGTCAATATCAAAATCAGACTGATTAAACTCTAAGCAGCCAAAGTTTGAGAAGCTCTATACGGTCAGCAAAAGAAGACCTGGAGCTGACTGTGGCTCATATCATCAATTCCTTATTACCAAATTCAGACTAAAATTGAAGAGAGAAATACACTATACCATTCAGGTATGATATAAGTCAAAGCCATTATGATTATACAGTGAAAGTGACAAATAGTTTCAAGGTATTAGATCTGATAGAGTGCCTGAAGAACAATGAATGGAAATTTGAGACATTGTACAGGAGGGAGTAATAAATACCATCCTCAATAAAGGGAAATGCAAAAAGGCAAAACAGTTTTCTAAGGAGGTCTTAAAGACAGGTGAGAAAGGAAGAGAAACCAAAGGCACAGGAGAAAAGGAAAGTTACACCCATAGCAGGGACAGATAAGAAAGCTTCTCCCAGTGAGCAATACAAAGAAATAGAGGAAAACAATGGAATGGGAAAGACTAGAGATCTCTTCAAGAAAACTCAAAATAATAAGGAAACATTTCATGCAAGTTCAGTTCAGTTCAGACACTCAGTCGTGTCCAACTCTTTGTGACCCCATGAATCGCAGTATGCCAGGTCTCCCTGTCCATCACCCAGAGAATATCCAAACCCATGTCCATTGAGTCAGTGATGCCATCCATCCATCTCATCCTCTGTCATCCCCTTCTCTTCCTGCCCCCAATCCTTCCCAGCATTCGGGTCTTTTCCAATAAGTCAGCTCTTCACATGAGGTGGCCAAAGTATTGGAGTTTCAGCTTCAACATCAGTCCTTCTAAAGAACACCCAGGACTGGTCTCCTTTAGGATGGACTGGTTTGATCTCCTTGCAGTCTAAGGGACTCTCAAGAGTCTTCTCCAACACCACAGTTCAAAAGCATCAATTCTTTGGTGCTCAGCTTTCTTCACAGTCCAACTCTCACACCGATACATGACCACAGGAAAAACCATAGCCTTGAATAGACGGAACTTTTTTGGCAAAGTAATGTCTCTGCTTTTTAATATGCTATCTAGGTTGGTCATAACTTTTCTTCCAAGGGGTAAACGTCTTTTAATTTCATGGCTGCAATCACCATCTGCAGTGATTTTGGAATCCCCCAAAAATAAAGTCTGACATCGTTTCTACTGTTTCCCCATCTATTTCCCATGAAGTGATGGGACCAGATGCCATGATCTTCAATTTCTGAATGTTGAGCTTTAAGTAAAATTTTTCACTCTCCTCCTTCACTTTCATCAAGAGGCTTTTAGTTCCTTTTCACTTTCTGCCATAAGGGAGATGCCATCCGCATATCTGAGGTTATTGATATTTCTCCCAGTAATCTTGATTCCAGCTTGTGCTTCCTCCAGCCCAGTGTTTCTCATGATGTACTCTGCATATAAGTTAAATAATGAGGGTGACAATATACAGCCTTGATGTACTCCTTTTCCTCTTTGGAACCAGTATGTTGTTCCATGTCCAGTTCTAACAATTGCTTCCTGACGTGCATATGGGTTTCTTAAGAGATAGGTTAGGTGGTCTGGTATTCCCAAAACTTTCAGAATTTTGCACAGGTGGTTGTGAACCACACAGTGAAAGGCTTTGCTATAGTAAAAACAACAACAACAACAACAACAAATAGATGTTTTTCTGGAACTCTCTTGCTTTTTCCATGATCCAGCGGATGTTGGCAATTTGATCTCTTGTTCCTCTGCCTTTTCTAAAACCAGCTTGAACATCTGGAAGTTCATGGTTCACATATTGCTGAAACCTGGCTTGGAGAATTTTGAGCATTACTTTAGTACCATGTTCAGTTCAGTTCAGTTCAGTTCAGTCACTCAGTCATGTCCGACTCTTTATGACCCCATGAGTCACAGCATGCCAGGACTCCCTGTCCATCACCAACTCCCGAGTTTACTCAGACTCATGTCCATCGAGTCAGTGATGCCATCCAGCCATCTCATCCTCTATTGTTCCCTTCTCCTCCTGCACCCAGTCCTTCCCAGCATCAGAGTCTTTTCCAATGAGTCAACTCTTCACATGAGGTGACCAAAGTACTGGAGTTTCAGCTTTAACATTCCTTCCAAAGAAATCCCAGGGCTGATCTCCTTCAGAATCGACTGGTTGGATCTCCTTGCAGTCCAAAGGACTCTCAAGAGTCTTCTCCAACACCACAGCTCAAAAGCATCGGTTCTTTGCTGCTCAGCCTTCTTCACAGTCCAATTCTCACATTCCATACATGACTACTGGAAAAACCACAGCCTTGACTAGACAGACCTTAGTTGGAAAAGTAATGTCTCTGCTTTTGAATATGCTATCTAGGTTAGATGAATGCAATTATGTGGTAATTTGAGCATTCTTTGGCATTGCCTTTCTTTGGGATTGGAATGAAAACTGACCTTTTCCAGTCCTGTGGCCATTGCTGAATTTTCCAAAATTTCTGGCATATTGAGTGCAGCACTTTCACAGCATCATCTTTCAGGATTTGAAATAGCTCCACTGGAATTCCATCACCTCCACTAGCTTTGTATATAGTGATGCTTTCTAAGTCACAGTTGACTCACATTCCATGATGTCTGGCTCTAGGTGAGTGATCACACCATTGTGATTATCTGGGTCATGAATTATTTTTGGACAATTCTTCTGAATATTCTAGCCACCTCTTCTTAATATCTTCTGCTTTTGTTATGTCCATACCATTTTTGTCCTTTATTGTGCCCATCTTTGCATAAAATGTTCCCTTGTATCTCTTATTTTCTTGAATAGATCTCTTTGTCTTTCTCAATCTGTTGTTTTCCTCTATTTCTTTTCATTGATTGCAGAGGAAATCTTTTTTTTCTTTTTCTTTCTCTCCTTACTATTCTTTCAAACTCTGCACTCAGATGGTAATATATTTCCTTTACCCCTTTGCTTTTCATTTATCTTATTTTCACAGCTATTTGTAAGGCCTCTTCAGACAGCCATTTTGTTTTTTTGCATTTCTTTTCCATGCGGATGTTTGATCCCTGTCTCCTGTACAATGCCACAAACCTCCATCCATAGTTATTCTGGCACACTATCTATCAGATATAGTTCCTTAAATCTATTTATTATTTCCACTGTATAATAATAAGGGATTTTATTTAGATCATACCTGAATGGTCTAGTAGTTTTCCCTACTTTCTTCAATTTGTATCTGAATTTGGCAGTAAGGAGTTCATGATCTGAGCCATAGTCAGCTCCTGGTCTTTTTTGCTGACTGTATAGAGCTTCTCCATTTTTGACTGCAAAGAATATAATCAATCTGACTTTAGTGCTGACCATCTGGTGATGTCCATGTGTAGAGTCTTCTCTCATGTTGTTGGAAGAGGGTGTTTGCTATGACCAGTGCATTTTCTTGGCAATAGTCTGTTAGCCTTTGCTCTGCTTCATTCTGTACTCCAAGGCCAAATTTGCCTCTTACTCCAGGTGTTTCCTGACTACATACTTTTGCATTCCAGTCCCCTATAGTGAAAAGGACATCTTTTTTGGGTGTTAGTTCTAAAAAGTCATGTAGGTCTTCATAGAACTGTTCAGTTTCAGCTTCTTCTGTGTTAATGGTTGCAGCATAGGCTTGGATTACCATGCTATTGAATGGTTTGCCTTGGTAAACAACAGAAATCATTCAGTCATTTTTGAGATTGCATCCAAGTACTGCGTTTTGGACTCTTTTATTGACCATGATGTCTACTCCATTTCTTCTAAGGGATACCTGCCCACAGTAGTAGATATAATGGTCATCTGAGTTAAATTTGCCCATTCCAGTCCATTTAAGTTCGCTGATTCCTAGAATGTTGTTGTTAAGTCTTTTCATATCCTGTTTGACCACTTCCAATTTGCCTTGATTCATGGACCTAACATTTCAGGTTCCTATGCAAAATTGTTCCTTACAGCATCAGACCTTGCTTCTATCACCAGTCACATCTACAGCCGGGTGTTGTTTTTGCTTTGACTCCATCCCTTCATTCTTTCTGGAGTTATTTCTCCACTTATCTCCAGTAGCATACTGATTCAAAGATGGGACAATAAAGGACAGAAATAAGCTGAACCTAACAGAAGCAGAAGATATTACAAAGAGGTATCAAGATTACCTAGTCTATCCAAAATGATCATTGTGGCCCAGATAACCTGATGGTGTGCTCACTCACCTAGAACCAGACATTCTGGAATGTGAAGTCAAGTGAGCCTTAAGGGAATATAACTACAAACAAAGATTGTGAATGTGATGGAATTCCAGCAGAGCTCTTTCAAATGAGGCCTTCCATTGTTCATGAGGAAGACAGAGATAATTATAAACTTTGCATTGCAGTAAATTAGTTATTCCAATTGAGCTAGTCCACATCCAAAAAAATGATGCTGTTAAAATGCTGCACTTAATATGCCAGTGAATTTGTAAATTCAGCAGTGGCCACAGGACTGGAAAAGTTCAGTTTTTATTCCAATCCTAAAGAAAGGCAATGCTAAATAATGTTCAAATTACCACACAATTGCACTTGTCCCACATGATAGCAAAGTAATGCTCAACATTCTCCAAGCCAGGCTTCAACAGTACGTGAACCGTGAACTTCCAGATGTTCAAGCTGGATTAGAAAAGGCAGTGGGCCCAGAAACCAAACTGCCAACATCTGTTGGATCACCAAAAAGGAAGAGAGTGCCAGAAAAGCATCTCCTTCTGCTTTATTGACAACACCAAAGCCTTTGACTGTGTAGATCACAATAAATGGTGGAAATTCTTCAAAATACTGGAATATCAGACCATCTGTCCTGCATCCTGAGAAATCTTTATGCAGGTCAAGAAGCAAGAGTTAGAAATAAGCATTGAATGACATACTGGTTCTAGATAGGGAATGGAGTATGTCAGGGTTGTATATTGTCACCCTGCTCATGTAACCTATATGCAGAGTACATCATGAGAAATGCTGGAGTGGATGAAGCACAAACTGTTGTCAAAATTGCTGGGAGAAATATGAATGTCCTCAGATTTTCAGGTGACACCACCCTTATGGCAGAAAGTAAAGAAGAACTAAAAAGCCTCTTGATGAAAAGGAAAAAAAGAGAGCAAAAATTTGGCTTAAAAATAAGTATTCAGAAAAAAAATAAGATCATGATATCAAGTCCCATCACTTCATGGCAAATAGATGGGGAACAATGGAAACTGTGAGGAACTTTATTTTTTGTGGATCCAAAATCACTGCAGATGGTGACTGAAGCCATGAAATTAAAAGATACTTGCTCCTTGGAAGGAAAGCTCTGACCAATCTTGACAGCATATTAAAAAGAAGAGACATTATTTGTCAACAAATGTTCACCCAGTCAAACTATGTTTCTTCCAGTAGTTATGTATGGATGTGAGCATTGGAGTATAAATAAGCTGAGTGCCAAAGAACTGATGCTTTTGAACAGTGGTTTTGGAGAAGACTCTTGAGAGTCTCTTGGACTTCAAGGAAATCAAATTAGTGAATCCTAAAGGAAATCAGTCCTGAAAATTCAGTTGAAGGACTGGTATGAAGTTGAACCTCTAATACCCTGGCCACCTTATGTGACGAACTGACTCATTGGAAAAGACCCTGATGCTGGGAAAGATTGAAGGCAGGAGAGAAAGGAACTGACAAAGGATGAGATGATTGGATGACATTACCAACTCAATGGGCATGAGTTTGAGCAAGTTCTGGGAGTTAGTGATGGACAGGCAAGCCTGGCGTGTTGCAGTTCATGGGGTCATGATTTGGACATGACTGAGTGACTGAACTGATCTAAACTGAGGAATACTGAGTACAAATTAACTAGTCTCTGAAAATGCATGCATTTTATATGCTAAACATACTATCTTGGAAAATTAAGACAAAAAATACACAATTATATATTCCATTAACACTTAGAAGTTTGTCATCATATTTCATATGACGTCTGAAAAACTTTGCTATACAATTTTCACTGGAAAATGTAAATTATATCTTATAAATATTAAAAAAACAATTTTGACAATTACAGACCCTAGAAGGGCTTTGGGATCTCAAAAATTTTTGGAGTATATTCTGAGAAGTTATTACATGGAATAAAATACAATATTATAGAGATGATTTGCTTTTCTACAATAGTTGTAAGAGATGAAGTTTTTACAAGAGTGTGGTGCTGCTGGAAAAACAAAGCAAAGCAAGAACAAGCAAGCAAACAAAAACCCAAACCTTGAGTTTTGGGTCTTGAGATTTTTTAGTACCATACTCTGGTAAAGTTTGAAGAGACTATTTGCAGGAGCTGAAAGTTAGTGAAAAAAATTGTTATAGAAAGCTGGAAAAATGATAATCCATATAATATAGTTGTGATGAAAAAATGGTTAGGTTTCTACTTCTAATTCCTTGGATGATAGAGAAGCATGTGCTTAAGGACATTTAAGATTTGAGAAGTAAAGTTTCATAGAATAATAATGTTAACATTTCATTTAGATTTTACCAGGTGCATATGATAGTATACTAGAAAATGAGAAAAACTAAAGAGATAAAGTGAGAGATTGCAAGCAAAACTTAGAAAAATATAAGAAGCTGAAAACTCAGAAAGTGTATCTTTCACCCACTTTTTAGACAAAAATCCTTCTAAAATTAAAATAAAATCTGGAGGCAAAGCAAATTAGAAATATAACTGTAATTTCCTTTGTTAATACCATAGAAAAAGTTAAAGAGATTTGTCCTCTCAGGTAAAATGACTTCTAGGAGACCTCATAGGGGGTTATTTAATGGCTTGGAAGCTAAAGCATCCAACTGCAATGAAGGAGACACAAAAGATGTAGGTTCAATCTCTGGATTAGGAAGATCCCTTAGAGGAGGAAATAGCAACCCACTCCAGTATTCTTTCCTGAAAAATTTCGTGGACAAAGTTGCCTAGTGAGCTATATCCCAAAGTGTCACAAAGTGTTGCATGGGACTGAGCGATTGAGCACAAGAAACCATAAGGACAATATGTCACAGCATCACAAGCCCAGAGTGGCAATGGTTAGACAGAAAGTGTGAAAATGGTTTTTGACATATAGAATTCAGATTTGTAGGAAACAAATTTTAAAAGGAACTGTATTAGCTCCCACCTTTAATTAAAATAGACCAAAACTTTCAAGATGGAAATACAAGTTAAGACCCCAAATATCTCCAGGCTGAAAACAGGCGGAGAAGTTTACTTGAAGAGCATATAACCCAATGCCTTATTCAGAAGTGTTCAAGAAGGGTAAAAAAGCAAAGAGTTTCCTAGAGGACAAAAGGGAAAGTTGCAAAGAAAATGCACTGGAGAGTCCACATTAATAAGTCAAACGAAATATTCCTCAACTCTGTATTTTGAGGTGCAAATATGCCTACTGTATTGCAAAATAACTTAACCAGTGACAGTAGTCATCTCTCACTTCCCCCTAATCAAAGGGGATGCTTAAAAATTTTTCTCTCCCTTATTCCCCATAGCATTATGAGACTTGTAATTCCATAATGAAATTAAAAACCAGTCGTTCCTTGGAAGAAAATCTATGACAAACCTAGATAGCATATTAAAAAGAAGAGACATCATTTTCCTAACCAAGGTTCATGTAGTCAAAGCTATGGTTTTCCAGTAGTCATGTATGGATTTGAGAGTTGGATCTTAAAGAAGACTGAGAACCAAAGAATTTATGCTTTTGAATTGTGGTACTGGAGAAGACTTGAAAATCCCTTGGACTTTGAGATCAGGTCAGTCGATCCTAAGGGAAATCAACCCTGAATATTCATTGGAAATACTGATGATGAAGCTGATACTCCAGTACTTTGGCCACCTAATGTGAAGAGCTGACTCATTGGAAAAGACCTTGATCCTGGGAAATACTGAAGGCAGGAGGAGAAGAGGGCAACAGGGGTGGGAGGTGGGAGGGGGCTTCGGCATTGGGAGATCGTGTACACCTGTGGCTGATTCATGCCAATGTATGGCAAAACAAATACAGTATTGTAATGTAGAATAAAGTATTAAAAAAAAAAAAGAAGAAGAAAAAAAAGATGAAATGGCTGGATGGCATCATCAACTTGATGGACATGAGTTTGAGTAAACTCCAGAAAATATTGAAGGACAGGGAAGCCTGGCATACTGTAGTCCATGGGGTCACAAAGAGTTGGATATGACAAATTGAACAACAACAACAACAACAAACATTAGCATTGCTGGGAGTCAAATGGTGAAGCTCAGAAAAGTCTACATTAGAATCATACTCTCAGTGTGATAGAAGGCCACATCAGTGACAAAAATGACTAAATACCCTTTTTCTGTATAACCAATAAAATAAGACTACTGTTTTATAAAGTTGATTTTAATATGCAATCACTGAACTGCCATAATTTTAATGATTAATAGATTTATTTAATCAACAGTACATAAAGTCATCATTGCCAGCCTTAAAACAGTGTTACAATTTTGCCAAATGGATATATCCAGGTAAATTATACCACGTTATGTTATAGAACCGTTTTTCATGACCAGAATGCTCCCATATTTCCATTTCCATCAATTTCCACCCTATCCCCCAACATGCAATCCTTCCCAGGTAAGCATTGTTGTTTTTTTTTTTTTTTAAGTCAGACCACATAAATATATTTTATTATTGTTGTTGTTTATTTTGCCAACTTCCCAGAATAATTTCTGAATGAAAGTGATGCCAGTTTTTGGTTTTAAAATTATTTTCTGAGCTGCCTTAATTTCTTGACATCATCTAATAGGTATCTCTCTCTCTTTTATTTAACCCCTCCTTAAATCCTTTACCATAATTTTAAATCTTCAAAGAAGTACCCCCACTCCAGCTCTCTCAGGACATCTTTATTTCTCCTAAGATATATTTTTCTTGATATACCAAATTCAGAAACTTAATTTTACTTATTTATTTGGCCACTCAGTATGGCATGTGGGAACTTAGTTCCCCACCAGGAATCAAGCCAGTGCCTTCTGCATTGAAAACATGGAGTCTTAACTACTGGACAACCAAGGAAGTCAAAACTAATTTTATTAAACATAAATGTGTTCCCAGTGATGTTTACTTCTTTTGTTTTTTTCAGATTTAAATTTTATTTGCATGGAGTTGAATCAAGTACTTTGTGTTTCTTTTTTTAAATATAAATTTATTTATTTTAATTGGAGGTTAACTGTAATCCAAAAGTCTACAAGCAATAAATGCTAGAGAGGGTGTGGAGAAAAGGGAACCCTCTTACACTGTTGGTGGGAATGCAAACTAGTACAGCCACTATGGAGAACAGTGTGAAGATTCCTTAAAAAACTGGAAATAGAACTGCCTTATGACCCAGCAATCCCACTGCTGGGCATACACAACGAGGAAACTAGAATTGAAAGAAACATGTGTACCAGAATGTTCATGGTGTTTACTTCTTGGCTTTAACAAACAAAGAAGAAAATGTGACAGAGGGCATTTAGGCATCTTCAATCTTGCAGTGTGATTAAATTATTTGATTATGTGACTGGTTTTTATACTTGCAAATTCAGTACATACATTATAATATAAAATAGTGTTTTATATGTTTTATCAAAATAATATTAAATAGCTTATTTTAGTAATTACTTGATGATTTGTGATGACTGGAATATTAAAATCTATAGTTCCAAGGATAAATTAAGCACTATAAGGTACATTTCTGTGACTTAAAGATGTTTGAATTTATGAGAAAACTCATGCCTACCACATCACAATTGGTTGTAATTATGTTTCTCCTTAGGGAAAACCTGTGCCTACTACAAGAGGTGTTGGCAATCATTGTGATTATACCCTTTATAATGTTCCTTCTTAATTCAGAGGGAAGCCATATTTTATTCTTACTCTGTTAATTAATTTCTCTTCAATAATCCAGATGTTTTGTTTCTATAGTTTATTCTTTCCTGTTGGCTTTTTGGTAATGAGATTAATCTGTCTGATTTCCCTCCTTCTAGCTCAATATTATAATCAAATAATAATCCCCTTTAAAATAGTAGTGTAAACCTAATTTTGCCAATATCTCTATTCTTCAAACATGGAAAAGGCTTTTTTTTTTTTTTTAATCCATGTAAATGGAAAAGTTCGAAGCAGAGCTTTTTAAAGCCTTTTTTGTTTTGTTTTGTTTACATTATTCCTCACCCTATAATTGTACAACAAAAATATCATACCAGTACAAACACAGAAATAATGTACTAATATATTATAGTACTATTGTAGTAAAATGTAGAATTAGATATTCTTTTGAATGTGATGTGATGTAAAAATATAAAACCAAGTGAAATTTGTATATTTCTTCTGTTTATTTTTGACCCAGTTCCATTTGATTCACTGCTTTTATTCATGAATTCATGTTTTATTGGCATCTCCATACCCTTTGATAAATGAACTCAAATTTTCAACCAAACATATATTGAAAAGTAATAGTGACTTGTTTCAGCAGTGGTTTTCAAGTTTTTCATGGTTTAGTTACTGTAGTTTTAATTAATTTGTTAATCAAAGATTATTAATATGGATATATGCAGGAAATTATAAATACAAACATCTGTGAAACAGTTAAAAGTTATTTGGTTTGGAATGTGTCAATTAAATTTTCTGAGATGTATGACTAGATTGGTATAACAAGCAACCACCGATCCATACCCCCACAAGTTTCCATCCTGTTGGCCAGTCTTAGAAATCTCAAATTTACCAGCCCTCACAATTGTATCAATTACTAAAAATAAATATAAATCATCTTTCTGTCTTTATCTCAGGTGTCCCTAGGTATTCATGGGAAATTTGCCCTAGAATTCCAAAGATATCAAAATCTTCAGGTACTCAAGTTGCTTATATAAAATGGCAAAGTACAATCAACCCTCAGTCTCTGTGGGTTCCATTTCTAGGGCTACAGATACACACACAGATACACATATCCTATTCTTCTGTTTCTCTAGAGAATCTTTACTGATAAAAACATGTAACTTTAAGCTAGAAACTCACACATTCTAAGATTATTAATTTTTAAGACTAGGCAATATTGAGAGCCTGTTTGAGGTGTGGGTTTACTAATTTAACATGAATTCAGTGCATACAGTATGCAGTTTTCTCCACTAATGATGCTCAGTGAAGACACATAAACAGCATTCATAATTCTGTTTCTGCCAGTTGACTTTTAAATAATGAAATCTAGAAATCTAAACTATTTATTTAAATGTTTAGTTTTCTTTTTTCTTTGAGAGTTTTGAACTTTGCAGAAACAGAGAGTAAGTAAATTCACTGTCAGTTGATTGTTAGAGAGCAATGTGGCAAAACTGTTTTGAGATAATTTATGAAGTATCTTAAAAAAATAAAAGACCAGAAGCGTTTCTTGAAACATCAAGAAAGTTGGAGTTTTAGAAATAGTGAAAATAAAATTGAATTAATTTAATTGATTTCTTGTCACAATGACTTTTTCAGTAACAATTTCAATGGTAGGCCTAGAAATTACTAGAGATTTTGTGATTTGGACAATTACTTTTTGGTGCTGAGAATTTGATTATGTGACTTTGGGAGCAAATGTCAACAGTGAAGAGGCTAAGAATATCCTTGGAAGTTCAGAAATCAAGCATTATGACACCAAGGGTGGAAAATGTGTACATATGGGTAATTTGAAAGTTGTGTCCATCACTTTTGTATATGATGCTTTCTTACTTAGGAAGACCTTCACACAACACATCTTAAATATTATTTCATGCTCTCTTTATGTTCACTTAACTTTTGTTATTTCAATTATTAAGCATAACTCAAGTTTATTTTCATATACAGTACGAGGTAGAGATCTAACAAAAATTATTTTTTCCTAATATATTTTAGAATTCTTTAAAAATTGTGGTTCTTTAGATGGTAACTACTGCTATTTAACAAATTTTTAAAAAATATAAGTGCATTTATCCTTCAGTTCAGTTGCTCAGTTGTGTCCGACTCTTTGCAACCCGATGAATCACAACACGTCAGGCTTCCCTGTCCATCACCAACTCCCGGAGTTTACTCAGACTCGCGTCCATTGAGTCAGTGATGCCATCCAGCCATCTCATCCTCTGTCGTCCCCTTCTCCTCCTGCCCCAAATCTCTCCCAGCATCAAAGTTTTTTCCAGTGAGTCAACTCTTCACATGAGGCGGCCAAAGTACTGGAGTTTCAGCTTTAGCATCGTTCCTCAAGAGTCTTCTCCAGCACCACAGTTCAAAACCATCAATTCTTCCACGCTCAGCCTCCTTCACAGTACAAATCTCATATCTATACATGACTACAGGAAAAACCATAGCCTTGACTAGACGGACCTTAGTCATCAAACTAATGTTTCAGCTTTTGAATATGCTATCCAGGTTGGTCATAACTTTTCTTCCAAGGAGTAAACATCTTTTAATTTCATGGTTGCAGTCACCATCTGCAGTGATTTTGGAGCCCCCAAAATAAAGTCTGACACTGTTTCCACTATTTCCCCATCTGTTTCCCATGAAGTTATGGGACTGGATGCTATGATCTTCGATTTCTGAATGTTGAGCTTTAAGCCAACTTTTTCACTCTCCTCTTTCATTTTCATGAAGAGGCTTTTTAGTTCCTCTTCACTTTCTGCCATAAAAGTGGTGTCATCTGCATATCTGAGGTTATTGATATTTCTCCCGGCAATCTTGATTCCTCCTTTTACTTCTCCCAGTCCAGCGTTTCTCATGATGTACTCTGCATATAAGTTAAATAAGCAGGGTGACAATAGACAGCCTTGACATGCTCCTTTTCCTATTTGGAACCAGTCTGTTGTTTGATGTCCAGTTTTAACTGTTGCTTTGTGACCTGCATACAGATTTCTCAAAAGACAGGTTAGCTGGTCTGGTATTCCCATCTCTTTCAGAATTTTCCACAGTTTATTGTGATCCACACAGTCAAAGGCTTTGGCATAGTCAATAAAGCAGAAATAGATGTTTTTCTGGAACTCTCTTGCTTTTTCCATGATCCAGCAGATGCTGGCATATTGATCTCTGGTTCCTCTGCCTTTTCCAAATCCAGCTTGAACATCAGGGAGTTCACAGTTCATGTATTGCTGAAGCCTGGCTTGGAGAATTTTGATAATACTTTCATTTAGAAATAAAAGTAAACTATTCAGAAATATGTGATGAATTCCTTTAGCATAACAGACTATCTCATGAGAAATTAGGATAGTTATATTATTTCATCAAATTTGGTTGGGACACTTTATTCAATGACTTACAACTGAGAATAGCTGAGAGTTACTCTGACAACAGATAAACATCCAAGCAGCTTGTTCTCAAAGTTGACAGTAAAATCTTCTTTTTAAAAGTTTGCTTAAAATTATAATTTAAATAATTTGAAAGACATAAGACCATTATAGTTCTGCTTTCAGAAAAGACGGTTTATCTTGCAATAGATCAACTGATCTAAAAGGAATAAGAGAATCTCATTGACAAGAAAAAGTAAGAAATTAAATATAGTTAAAGGCATCAGGAATCTTCTAAGGCAGCAAGGACTTGAGAGAACACAAACCTAGGAAAATGGGAACTGTGCTAAAATTTAGTATGGCATTCTGCAGCAGCCAGGGCTTCCACCTGCCAATGTAAGAGACCCAAGAAACATGGGTTCAATTCCTGGGTTGGGAAGATCCCCTGAAATAGGAAATGGCAACCTACTCCAGTATTCTTGACTGGAAAACTCCATGTTCAGTACAGCCTGGCAGACTGCAATCCATGACTGAGTGACTGAACAAACACACTATGTAGCAGTTATTTCCCTTAGGACATTCTTGAATTCTGAGAACACATTAAAATCTTATGATTTCAACAAAGTACTGCAGTAATGATCTGATACTAAGAAATAAGAGGACAAATTTTTGTAGCAATTTTTAAGATACAAAAGATAACAGACAGGTACTTGAGACCCTGAATGATAATTTAGTTTGGATATACATCAGTGTTGCATAACACCCTATACTCAGATGGAACTACTACATGGATACGCTTGATGACAAGACATGAAACAGAAAATAGAAATGATTTCCAAACATAAAACACCTTTTAGTCATTTTGGTCTGGATTGAATTAAGGTGATCAGTCACTCAATTTTTCTAGCAGTGGTGATTTGATTTAGTTGCTTAGTCTTGTCTGACTCTTGAAAATGTATGGTGGGCTGTAGCCCACCAGGCTCCTCTGTCAAGATTTCCCAGGCAAGAATACTGGAATGGGTTGCTGTTTCCTTCTCCAAGGGATCTTCCTGACCCAGGGTTCAAACGCAGGTCTTCTGCACTGCAGGTGGATTTCTTACCAACTGAGCCACAAAAGAAGCCATTTATATTCCTTGCAAGAGGAAAGCTTAATTCTCTAAGTCAAAAGAAAGAATCATATTGCATAAGGGAACATCAACTAACCTAAAACCAACAATAAAATAAAACCAAATAGAACTACCTTGGTGATCTAGACGTCAAATTTTTCAGATGCATCTTTAAAGTGAATCAGGTCAACCTCTTTACAAAAATAGAGAATAATACATCAAAAAAAAAAAAAAAAAACCACAACAACCCACTGTTGTTCAATCACTCATTCATGATTGACTTTTTGCAACCCTACGGATTGCAGCACACCAGGTTTCCCTTTTCTTCACTATCTCTCAGAGTTTGCTTATACTCATATCCATTGAGTCAGTGATGCCATCTAACCATCCCATCCTCTGTCATTCCCTTCTCCTCCTGTCTTCAATCTTTTCCAAAATAAGTATGTTTTCCAATGAGTAAGATCTTTGCATCAGGTAGCCAAAGGATTGGAGCCTCAGCTTCATCATCTGTCTTTCCAATGAGTATTCAAGGTTGATTTCATGAATATTCATGGTATATGAATTTGGTGATTTTCAAACCAGGGTTTGTATGGTCCCCACGTTGTCCTAGGGATTCTTAAGAGTCTTCTTCAGCACCACAGTTTAAAAGTATCATTTCTTTGGTGCTCAGTCTTCTTCAGGGTATGCCTGTCACATCCATACAAGACTACTGGAAAAACAATGGTTTTGATTATGCAGATTTTTGTTGACAAAAAATGAACATGAATAGCTTAAAAAAAATATATATATATATAAATGTTCATTATAGAAGAATAAAATACAGTAACCAAAAGAAAATGCCCAATAGATATATTTAAAAGCAAATTAGTTGTGGCAGAACAGAATATAGGTAGATTGAAAGATCAGAAAAATATCTGGATAGAGGTCTAAATAAGGAAAATATGCAAATAAATAGAAAGGAAAAAAAAAAAAAACAATTGTGAGACAGAACTAAAAGCCAAGGGCCCCCAATCCCTGGACCATGAACTGGTACTGTTAGGAACCAGGCCACACAACAGGAGGTGAACAGTGGTCTAGCAAGCAAACAATAATCTTTTTTTTTTTTTTTGGTTGTTGTTTTTGTCATTATTCTTTTTAAATATTATTATTATTACTTTACAATATTATATTGGTTTTGCCACACAGCAACATGAATCTGCCAGGGGTGTACACGTGTTCCCAATTCCGAAGGCCCCTCCCACCTCCCCACCAACACCATCCTTCTGGGTCATCCCAGTGCACCAACCCCAAGCATCATGTACCCTGCACCGAACCTAGACTGACTATTCATTTATTTTTATTTTATTAATACTTTATTCTTTATTACAATACTGCATTTGTTTCACCATACATTGACATGAATCAGCCACAGGTGTCCACGAACTCCCATTGCCGAAGCCCCCTCCCACCTCCCACCTCCCACCTCATATCATCTCCCTGAATAATCCCGTGCACCAGCCCCATGCATTGTGCCTCCTGTATTGAACATAGACTGACGCTTCGTTCTTACAAGATAGTATACGTGTTTCAATGACATTCTCCCAAATCATCCCCCTCCTCCCTCTCCCTCAGAGTCCAAAAGTCTGTTCTATACCTCTGAGTCCCTTTTGTTGTCTCACATAGAGGGTCATCATTACTATCCTTCTAAATTCCATATATATGTGTCAGTATACTGTATTGATGTTTTTCTTTCTGGCTTACTTCACTCTGTATAATTGGCTCCAATTTCATCCATCTCATTAGAACTGAGTCAAATTTATTCTTTTTAAGGGCTGAGTAGTACTCCATTGTGTATATGTACCACAGCTTTCTTATCCATTCATCTGCTGATGGACATCTAGGTTGCTTCCATGTCCTGGCTATTATAAACAGCGCTGCAATGAACATTGGGGTACATGTGTCTCTTTCAATTCTGGTTTCATCGGTGTGTATGCCCAGCAGTGGGATTGCTGGGTCATAAGGCAGTTCTATTTGCAATTTTTAAGGAATCTTCACACTGTTTTCCATAGTGGCTGTACTAGTTTGCATTCCCACCAGCAGTGTAAGAGGGTTCCCTTTTCTCCACATCCTCTCCAGCATTGATTGCTTGTAGACATTTGAATCGCAGCCATTCTGACTGGTGTGAAATGGTACCTCACTGTGGTCTTGATTTGCATTTCTCTGATAATAAGTGATGTTGAGCATCTTTTCATGTGTTTGTTAGCCATCCGTATGTCTTCTTTGGAGAAATGCCTATTTAGTTCTTTTGCCCATTTTTTGATTGGTTCGTTTATTTTTCTGGAGTTGAGCTGCATAAGTTGCTTGTATATATTTGAGATTAGTTGCTTGTCAGTTGTTTCGTTTGCTATTGTTTTCTCCCATTCAGAAGGCTGTCTTTTCACCTTGCTTATAGTTTCCTTTGTTGTGCAGAAGCTTTTAATTTTAATTAGATCCCATTTGTTTATTTTTGCTTTTATTTCCAGTATACTGGGAGGTGGATCATAGAGGATCCTGCTGTGATTTATGTTGGAGAGTGTTTTGCCTATGTTCTCCTCTAGGAGTTTTATAGTTTCAGGTCTTACATTTAGATCTTTAATCCATTTTGAGTTTATTTTTGTGTATGGTGTTAGACATAGGTCTAGTTTCATTCTTTTACAAGTGGTTGACCAGTTTTCCCAGCACCACCTGTTAAAGAGACTGTCTTTACTCCATTGTATATTCTTGCCTCCTTTATCGAAGATAAGGTGTCCATAGGTGTGTGGGTTTATCTCAGGGCTTTCTATTTTGTTCCATTGATCTATATTTCTGTCTTTGTGCCAGTACCATACTGTCTTAATGACTGTGGCTTTGTAGTAGAGCCTGAAGTCAGGCAAGTTGATTTCTCCAGTTCCATTCTTCTTTCTCAAGATTGCTTTGGCTATTCGAGGTTTTTTGTATTTCCATACAAATCTTGAGATTACTTGATCTAGTTCTGTGAAAAATACTGCTGGTAGCTTGATAGGAATTGCATTGAATCTGTAGATTGCTTTGGGTAGTATACTCATTTTCACTATATTGACTCTTCCAACCCATGAGCATGGTATATTTCTCCATCTATTAGTGTCCTCTTTGATTTCTTTCATCAGTGTTTTATAGTTTTTGATATATAGGTCTTTAGTTTCTTTAGGTAGGTATATCCCTAAGTATTTTATTCTTTTCCTTGCAATGGTGAATGGGGTTGTTTCCTTGACTTCTTTTTCTACTTTCTCATTATTAGTGTATAGGAATGCAAGGGATTTCTGAGTGTTGATTTTATATCCTGCAACTTTACTATATTCGTTGATTAGCTCTAGTAGTTTTCTGGTCGAGTCTTTAGGATTTTCTATGTAGAGGATCATGTCATCTGCAAACAGTGAGAGTTTTACTTCTTTTTCAATTTGGATTCCTTTTATTTCTTTTTCTGCTCTGATTGCTGTGGCCAAAACTTCCAGTACAATGTTGAAGAGTAGTGGTGAAAGTGGACACCCTTGTCTTGTTCCTGACTTTAGGGGAAATGGTTTCAATTTTTCACCCTTGAGGATAGTGTTAGCTGTGGGTTTGTCATATATAGCTTAACCTTCAGCCAAGACTACTGTACCCAGCAGGGATCTCATTCAAATATGAAGGAGAAATCAAAAGCTTTACAGACAAGCAAAAGCTGAGAGAATTCAGCACCACCAAACCAGGTCTCCAACAAATACTAAAGGATAGACTTTAGACAGGAAACACAAAAAGGACGTATAAACCCGAACCCAAAATAATAAATTAAATGGCAACAGGAGCATACTTATCAATAATTACCTTAAATATAAATGGGCTGAATGCCCCAACCAAAAGGCAAAGACTGGCTGAATGGATACAAAAACAAAATCCCTATATATGCTGCTTACAAGAGACCCACCTCAAAACAACGGACACATACAGACTGAAAGTGAAGGGTTGGAAAAGATATTCCATGCAAATAAAGACCAAAAGAAAGCAAGAATAGCAGTACTCATATCCGATAAAATAGACTTTAAAACAAAGGCTGTGAAAAGGGACAAAGAAGGCCACTACATAATGATTAAAGGATCAATCCAAGAAGAAGATATAACAATTATAAATATATATGCACCCAACATAGGAGCACTGCAATATGTAAGACAAATGCTAACAAGCATGAAAGGGGAAGTTAATAATAGCACAATAATAGTGGGAGACTTTAATACTCCACTCACATCTATGGACAGATCAACTAAACAGAAAATTAACAAAGAAACACAAACTTTAAACGATACAATAGACCAGTTAGACCTAATTGATATCTATAGGACATTTCACCCCAAAACAATGAATTTCACCTTTTACTCAAATGCACACGGAACCTTTTCCAGGATAGATCACATCCTGGGTCATAAATCTAACCTTGATAAATTCAAAAAATCGAAATTATTCCAAGCATCTTCTCTGACCATAATGCACTAAGGTTAGATCTCAATTACAGGAGAGAAGCTATTAAAAATTCCAACATTTGGAAGCTGAACAACACCCTTCTGAATAACCAACAAATCACAGAAGAAATCAAAAAGGAAATCAAATTATGCATCGAAATGAATGAAAATGAAAACACAACTACACAGAACCTATGGGACACTATAAAAGCAGTGCTAAGAGGAAAGTTCATAGCAATACAGGCATACTGCAAGAAACAAGAAAAAAGCCAAATAAATAACCTAACTCTACACCTAAAGCAACTAGAAAAGGAAGAAATAGAGAACCCCAGAGTTAGTAGAAGGAAAGAAATTCTAAAAATTAGGGCAGAAATAAATGCAAAAGAAACAAAAGAGACCATAGCAAAAATCAAAAAAGCAAAAAGCTGGTTCTTTGAAAGGATAAATAAAATTGACAAACCATTAGCCAGACTCATCAAAAAACAAAGAGAAAAAAAAATCAAATCCATAAAATTAGAAATGAAAATGGAGAGATCACGACAGACAACACAGAAATACAAAGAATCATAGGAGACTACTATCAGCAATTATATGCCAATAAAATGGACAACGTGGAAGAAATGGACAAATTCTTAGAAAAGTACAACTTTCCAAAACTGAACCAGGAAGAAATAGAAAATCTTAACAGACCCATCACAAGCACGGAAATTGAAACTGTAATCAGAAATCTTCCAGCAAACAAAAGCCCAGGACCAGACGGCTTCACAGCTGAATTCTACCAAAAATTTCGAGAAGAGATAACACCTATCTTACTGAAGCTATTCCAGAAAATTGCAGAGGAAGGTAAACTTCCAAACTCATTCTATGAGGCCACCATCACCCTAATACCAAAACCTGACAAAGACACCACAAAAAAGGAAAACTACAGGCCAATATCACTGATGAACATAGATGCAAAAATCCTTAACAAAATCCTAGCAATCAGAATCCAGCAACACATTACAAAGATCATACACTATGACCAAGTGGGCTTTATCCCAGGGATGCAAGGATTCTTCAATATCCTCAAATCAATCAATGCAATTCATCAGATTAACAAACTGAGAAATAAAAATCACATGATTATCTCAATAGATGCGATTCATTTCTTATATGATATTATACATCTTTCAATGCCCTTCTTCCAAATCATCCCACCCTCCCCTTCTCCCACAGAGTCCAAAAGACTGTTCTACACATCTGTACCTATTTTGCTGTCTCACATACAGAGTTATCGTTACCATCTTTCTAAATTTCATATATATGCATCAATATACTGTATTGGTATTTTTCTTTCTGGCTTACTTCACTCTGTATAATAGGCTCCAGTTTCATCCACCTCATTAGAACTGAATCAAACGCATTCTTTTAATGCTTGAGTAATACTTCATTGTGTATATGTACCATAGCTTTCTTATCCATTCATCTGCTGATGGACATCTAGGTTGCTTCCATGTCGTGGCTATTATAAACAGTGCTGTGGTGAACACTGGGGTACACTTATCCCTTTCAATTCTGGTTTCCTCAGTATGTATGCCCAGCAGTGGGACTGTTGGGTCATGAGGCAGTTCTATTCCAGTTTTTTAAGGAGTCTCCACTCAGTTCTCCATAGTGGCTGTACTAGTTTGCTTTCCCACCAATAGTGTAAGAGGGTTCCCTTTTCTGCACACCCTCTCTAGCATTTATTGCTTGTAGACTTTTGGATCACAGCCATTTTGACTGGTATGAAATGGTACCTCACTGTGGTTTCGATTTGCATTTCTCTGATAATAAGTGACGTTGAGCATCTTTTCATGTGTTTGTTAGCCATCCATATGTCTTCTTTGGATAACTGTCTATTTAGTTCTCTGGCCCATTTTTTTAAAAAAATTTATTTATTTATTTATTTATTTAAATTACAGTACTGTATTTGTTTTGCCATACATTGACACGAATCAGCCATAGGTGAACACAATCTCCCAATGCCGAAGCCCCCTCCCACATCCCACCCCACATCCTCTACTTGAATCATCCTGTGCATCAGCCCCATGCATCCTGCATCCTACATTGAACATAGATTGGCGCTTCGTTTCTTATAGGAAAATATACATGTTTCATTGCCATTCTCCCAAACCATCCCACCCTTTCCCTCTCCCTCAGAGTCCAAAAGTCCACTCTATACCTCTGTGTCTCTTTGTTGTCTCACATATAGGGTCATCACCACTGTCTTCTAAATTCCATATATATGTGTCAGTATACTGTATTGGTGTTTTTCTTTCTGGCTTACTTCACTCTGTATAATCGGCTCCAATTTCATCCATCTCATTAGAACTGAGTCAAATTTATTCTTTTTAAGGGCTGAGTAGTATCCCACAGTGTATATGTACCACAGCTTTCTTATCCATTCATCTGCTGATGGACATCTAGGTTGCTTCCATGTCCTGGCTATTATAAACAGCGCTGCAATGAACATTGGAGTACATGTGTCTCTTTCAATTCTGGTTTCGTCGGTGTGTATGCCCAGCAGTGGGATTGCTGGGTCATAAGGCAGTTCTATTTGCAATTTTTTAAGGAATCTCCACACTGTTTTCCATAGTGGCTGTACTAGTTTGCATTCCCACCAGCAGTGTAAGAGGGTTCCTTTTCTCCACATCCTCTCCAGCATTTATTGCTTGTAGACTTTTGGATCGCAGCTATTCTGACTGGTGTGAAATGGTACCTCATTGTGGTCTTGATTTGCATTTCTCTGAAAATGAGTGATGTTGCACATCTTTTCATGTGTTTGTTAGCCATCCGTATGTCTTCTTTGGAGAAATGCCTATTTAGTTCTTTGGCCCATTTTTTTATTGGATCATTTATTTTTCTGGAGTTGAGCTGCATAAGTTGCTTGTATATCTTTGAGATTAGTTGTTTGCCAGTTGTTTCATTTGCTATTGTATCTTTAAAGAAACAAAAATAAAAATTCAAAACTAAATTTCATATATGTTCAATGTCTGAAGCTTTTGATGGCATCTTTAAGGTGATTTGTATAAACAGCTCTATAACCTACCTCTCCAAAACAAAAATCCTATAAAAATGAGGTCAAAATAAAGACATGTTATTCCAAACAAAATCTATAAGCTTTCAACGTCAGTTCAGTTCAGTCGCTCAGTCGTGTCCAACTCTTTGTGACCCCATGAATCGCAGCATGCCAGGCCTCCCTGTCAATCATCAACTCCCAAAGTTCACTCAGATTCACATCCATTGAGTCAGTGATGCCATCTAGCCATCTCATTTTCTGTCATCCCCTTCTTCTCCTGCCCCCAGTCCCTCCCAGCATCAGAGTCTTTTCCAGTGAGTCAACTCTTCGCATGAGGTGGCCAAAGTACTGGAGTTTCAGCTTTAGCATCTTTCCTTCCAAAGAAATCCCAGGGCTGATCTCCTTCAGAATGGACTGGTTGGATCTCCTTGCAGTCCAAGGGGCTCTCAAGAGTCTTCTCCAACACCACAGATCAAAAGCATCGGTTCTTTGGTGATCAGCCTTCTTCACAGTCCAACTCTCACATCCATACATGACCACTGGAAAAACCCTAGCCTTGACTAGACGGACCTTAGTCGGCAAAGTAGTGTCTCTGCTTTTAAATATGCTTTCTAGGTTGGTCATAACTTTTCTTCCAAGGAGTAAGTGTCTTTTAATTTCATGGCTGTAGTCACCATATGCAGTGATTTTGCAGCCCCCCAAAAATAACATCAGCCACTGTTTCCACTGTTTCCCCATCTATTTCCCATGAAGTGATGGGGCCGGATGCCATGATCTTCGTTTTCTGAATGTTGAACTTTAAGCCAACTTTTTCACTCTCCTCTTTCACTTTCATCAAGAGGCTTTTAGTTCCTCTTCACTTTCTGCCATAAAAGTGGTGTCATCTGTACATCTGAGGTTATTGATATTTCTCAGTAAGCCCCTACTAAAAGAAAGTCCAAAGAGAGCCATTCAGGAAGAAAGAAAATAATACTAGACCAAAATCCTGCATAAAGGAAAGAATTAAAGGTAACTAACACAACTGGTATGCCAAATTTAACACAAATATAGAATCAAAAATATGCTAATTTTGGAGAGATAGCAAAAGTGAACATTAATATGTTTTAACTAACTAAATTTGCCTTCTTTTATGTTGTATATATAAACAGGTAACAGTAAAAAAAAATGTAGAAGTCTATTAATATTAAAAAGGGGAAAAATTGTGTAACAACAAAGATATCAACCTTATTTGACCCTCAGTTCAATTCAGTCAATCAGTCGTGTCCGACTCTTTGCGACCCTATGAACTGCAGCATGCCAGGCCGCCCTGTCCATCACCAACTCCCAAAGTTCACTCAAACTGATGTCCATCGACTCAGTGATACCATCCAGCCATCTCATCCTCTGTTATCCCTTATTCATCCTGCCCCCAATCCCTCCCAGCATCAAGGTCTTTTCCAATGGGTCAGCTCTTCGCATGAGGTGGCCAAAGTATTGGAGTTTCAGCTTTAGCATCATTCCTTCCAAAGAACACCCAAGACTGATCTCCTTTAGAATGGACTGGTTGGATCTCCTTGCAGTCCAAGGGACTCTCAGGAGTCTTCTCCTCAGCCAATGCTAATATTGCTGCTGCTGTTGCTAAATCGCTTCAGTCATGTCAGACTCTGTGTGAACCCATAGAAGGGAGCCCACCAGGATTCCCCGTCCCTGGGATTCTCCAGGCAAGACCACTGGAGTGGGTTTCCATTTTCATGAAAGTGAAAAGTGAAAGTGAAGTCGGTCAGTTGTGTCCAACTCCTAGCAATCCCACAGACTGCAGCTTACCAGTATCCTCCATTTATGGGATTTTACAGGCTAATATTGAAATGATTAAAAAATATAACTAGCTTTTTGAGCCTAATAATTCATATCCATAGCAACCTCTGTAAGAATTTTTATTCTAGTCTAATAAAACTTTCTATAAATATGGTTTTATTAGACATCTTTGAACATTTACATTTGACAAGCACTTACATTTTCTCATGTATAATATTGAAAAAGGATTTTCCTCCTAAAGTCTATTTTAATCATGGAAATTATTTTTTGATCCAATGAATTCACTTTTTACACCTTTAAAACTACATTGTTGTCTTTATTAGAATGAATAGCTAAAAATGATCCTATTATCACAAGCTTTCAGAAAATCCATAACTGATAACTAGAGGAAGATTATATTAATTTACTTGCCATCAGTTTTTGACATAACTATTGTGTTAGTGTTTTACTTCTTATTAAAGTAAGAAAGGCAAAGTTGGATACTGGGACTTTCATTAATTATATCTATGAATCAATGATAAAGATACATGTGGCGATTTCTCCAGATTTTCATAATTCATAGATTCAACATGATATTTTCCCCTAAGTCATATATTTAATATTGAACAATGACAATTATTTGTAACATATTGTATTACAGTAACAGATTGACTCTCCAGAGAAACAAATTTAGTATTATTCAAAAGTTTCTTCATATCTGCAATTAAATAAGTTTACTTTAAAACAAGCTTGTTATTATATGAAACACTATGCAACAGTATTTGGGGTTTTAAAAATACTATTAATGAGTGTGGGACAATGAATGAATATTTTATATTTAAATGAATTTGAATAATAAATTTGACACTTTTATTTTTATTTTTGGTCAATATCCCAAAGCAGAATTTAGCTGGATGTATAAATATTCATGAAGGAATAGGACAGGGAGACCACTTTCTTCCTCACAAATTTTTCAAAAGATAAATTGAAGGCTGAGCAAATTCCACAAAACAACTTCTGAACACTAGCAAAGGACACTAGACACCCAGAAAGGGAGCCCATTGTCTTTAAAGGGAGGTAGACAAAATATAAAAGACAAAAAGAGAGACAAAAGAGTCAGGGACTAGACTTGTCCTGGGGAGACAGTCATTAAGCAGGAGAAGTTTCCACACAGTAGGAAACCTGCTCACAGATGGATCTGTGGATAGTTTTGGAATCTCATAAGGCAAAAATAAACGAGAGGGGAAAAAAAAAAAAGAAAACAGAATACACGCCTAACTGCAACTCCAGAAAAGAGAATTTTCTTGCAAAAAGCTCTAACCTAACAACCTAATCAGTGTGTACTAGCCCCTGTCCACCCAGTCAGGCTTGAGACAGTCAGAGCCAGAAGACAAGGGACTGCTTTAATCTCAGCTCCAGAGACAACATCTTCCACCAAATTGTGAGCAGGCTCCCAGCTACTAACCATGTTTTCCTGAGATACTGGATGGTTGATTTCTGGCAGGAGGGTCACAGCCTGAGATCAGCTCTCAAGAGGAGACATATGGCACACCTGAGACGGTGCTCTCCAGGTGTGAGCACTGAGTGTATGGGACCAAGGAGGTGATTAAGAGGCATGGCCCACCCTGGACTGTGTGCATACCAGGCACCTGATTGCCTGAGCTACTCAGACATAGGAAGGGCACAAAACATACACCCAAACCACAAAGACTGAGCCAGAACTGTGTCTGAGTGTCCTGTGGAGGTACAGGTCAGCAGTGGCCTGCTGAAGGGACTCTGGGTAGAGCAGACCTGGATAAAGCAGTAAACCCTTCTGGAAGATGTCACCATTAACCCCACCATAGAACCACCAGAACCTACACAGGACTGAGGAAGTAGACTCAGAGGGCACAAACAAAACGTTGTGCATATCAGGAGCCAGGAGAAAGGAGCAGTGTCCAGCAATGAGTGCATGGGACCTTTGGAAGGATGTCCCATTATCTTCATTACCTCCACCATAGTTTGGCCTAAGGCTAAGTAAAAAGGAGGGAACAAAGCCCTTCCCAACAACAGAAAATTGAGTAAAGATTTACTGAACATGCCTTGTACATAAGAACAAAACCCAGTTTATCCTCTGTCAGTCTGTCCCATCAGGAAACTTCCATAAGCCTCTTATCTTTATCCATCAGAAGGCAGACAGAATGAAAAACTACAATCTCAGAAAATTGCCATAGCCTTGTCTAGCTCAATGAAATGTTGAGCAATGTCATATATGGCCAACCAAGACAGATGGGTCATGGCGGAGAGTTCTGACAAAACATAGTCCACTGGAGAAGAGGAATGGCAAACCACTTCAGTATTCTGGCTTTGAGAACCCGGGTGAACAGTATGGAAAGGCAAAAAGATATGACAGTGAAAGATGATTTCCCCAGGTCAGTAGGTGCCCAATATGCTACTGGAGAGGAATGGAGAAATAACTCCAAAAAGAATGAAGCAATGGAGCCAAAGAAAAAACAACACCCAGTTGTGGATATGATGAATGATGGAAGTAAAGTTCAATGCTGCAAAGAGCAATAATGCATAGGAAACTGGAATGTTAGGTCTATAAAACAAGGCAAATTGAAAGTGGTCAAACAGGATATGGGAAGAGTGAACATTGACATTTTAGAAGTCAATGAACTAAAATGAATTAGAATGGGTGAATTTAACTCAGATGACCATTATATCTACTACTGTGGACAAGAATCCCTTAGAAGAAAATGAGTAGCCATCATAGTCAACAAAAGAGTCCAAAATCCGTACTTGCACTCTCAAAATGAAGAAATGCACTGTCAAAAATGAAATAATGATATCTGTCAATTTCCAAGGCAAACTATTCAATATCACAGTAATCCACGTCTATGCCTTGACAGTAATACTGAAGAAGTTGAAATTGAACAGTTCTATGAAGGCTTACAAGACTTTCCAGAATTAACACCCAAAATAGATGTCTTCCTCTTAATAGGGACCTGGAATGCAAAAGTAGAAAGTCAAGAGCTAGCTGGAGTAAAAAGCTAATTTGACCTTGGAGTGCAAAATGAAGCAGGGTGAAGACTAATAGTTTTGCCAAGAGAACACACTGGCCATAGCAAACACCCTCCTCCAACAACACAAGAGAAGACACAACACATGGGCATCAACAGATGGTCAATACTGAAATCAGATTGATTATATTCTTTGCAGCCAAAGGCAGAGAAGCTCTATACAGTCAGAAGAAACAAGACCAGGAGCTGACTGTGGCTCAGATCATGAACTCCTTATTGCGAAATTCAGACTTAAAATGAAGAAGGTAGGGAAAACCACTAGACCATTCAGCTATGTCCTAAACCAAATCCCTTACAATTATACAGTGGAAGTGACAAATAAATTCAAGGAATTAGATCTTATAGACAGAGTGCCTGAAGAACTATGGATAGAGGTTTGTGGCATTGTATGGGAGGCAGTGATCAAGACCATTTCCAAGAAAAAGAAATGCAAAAAGGCAAAATGGTTGTCAGAGGAGGTCTTAGAAATAGCTGAGAAAGGAAGAAAAACTAAAGGCAAAGAAGCAAAGGAAAGATATACCCATTTGAATGCAGAGTTCCAAAGAATAACATAGAGATGTAAGTAAGCCTTCCTCAGCTAGCAATGCAAAGAAATAGAGGAAAACAATAGAATGGGAAAGACTAGAGAGCTTTTCAAGAAAATTGGAGATACCAAGGGAAGATTTCATGCAAAGATGGGCACAATAAAGGAGATAAATGGTATGGGCCTAACAGAAGCAGAACATATTAAGAGGTGGCAAGAATATACAGAAAAACTATATAAAAAGATTTGCATAACCCAGATAATCACGATGGTGTGATCACTCACCTAGAGCCAGACATCCTGGAATGTGAAGTCAAGTGGGCCTTAGGAAGCATCACTATGAACAAAGCTAGTGGACGCGATGAAATTCCAGTTGAGCTATTTCAAATCCTAAATGGTGATGCTGTGAAAGTGCTTCACTCAATATGCCAGTCAATCTGGAAAACTTAACAGTGGCCACAGGGTTGGAAAAGGTCAGTTTTCATTCCAATCCCAAAGAAAGGCAATGAAAACAATGCTCAAATTACCGCACAATTGCACTCATCTCACACACTAGTAAAGTAATGCTCAAAATTCTACAAGCTAGGCTTCAACAGTATGTAAACCGTGAACTTCCAGATATTCAAGCTGTTTTTAAAAAGGCAGAGGAACCAGAGATCAAATTGCTAACATCCACTGGATCATTGAAAAAGAAAGAGAGTTCCAGAAAAACATCTACTATTGCTTTATTGACTACACCAAATTCTTGACAGTGTAGATCACAACAAACTGTGGAAAATTCTTAAAGAGATTAAAATACCACACCACCTAATCTGCCTTCTGAGAAATCTGTATGCAGGTCAGGAAGCAACATTTAAAACAGTCCATAGAACAACAGTTCAGTTCAGTAGCTCAGTCATGTCCTACTCTTCGTGACCCCATGAATTGCAGCACGCTAGGCCTCCCTATCCATCACCAATACCCAGAGTTCACTCAGATTCACGTCCATTGAGTTAGTGATGCCATTCAGCCATCTAATCCTCTGTCGTCACCTATTCCTGCTGCCCCCAATTCCTCCCAGCATCAGAGTCTTTTCCAATGAGTCAACTCTTCGCATGAGGTGGCCAAAGTACCGGGTTTCACCTTGAGCATCATTCCTTCCAAAGGACACCCAGGACTGATCGCCTTTATAATGGACTGGTTGGATCTCCTTACAGTCCAAGGGACACTCAAGAGCCTTCTCCATCACCACAGTTAAAAAGCATTAATTCTTTGGGGCTCAGATGTCCTTATAGTTCAACTCTCACATCCGTACATGACCACTGGAAAAATCATAGCCTTGACTAGATGGACTTTTGTTGACAAAGTGATGTCTCTGCTTTTTAATATGTTGTCTAAGTTGGTCACAACTTTCCTTCCAAGGAGTAAGTGTGTTTTAATTTCATGGTTGCAATCACCATCTGCAGTGATTTTGGAGCCCAGGAAAATAAAGTTAGCCACTGTTTCCACTGTTTCCTCATCTATCTGCCATGAAGTGATGGGACCAGATTCCATGATCTTAGTGATTCCAAATCAGGAAAGGATTATGTCATGGCTGTATATTGCCACACTGCTTATTTAACTTATATGCAGAGTACCTCATGTGAAATGCTGGATTGGAAGAAGCACAACCTGGAATCAAGATTGCCAGGAGAAATATCAGTAATACCAGATATGCAGATGACACCACCTTTATGGCAGAAAGTGAAGAAGAACTAAAGAGCCTTTTGAGGAAATTGAAAGAGGAGAGTGAAAAAGTTGGCTTAAAGCTCAACATTCAGAAAACAAAGATCATGACATCCTGTCCCATCAATACATGACAAATAGTAAGATAACAATGGAAACAGTGAGAGAGTTTATTTTTGTGGCTCCAGCATCACTGAACATGGTGACTGCAGCCATTAAATAACAAGGCACATGCTCCTTGGAAGAAAAGTTATAACCAACCTAGACATCATATTAAAAAGCAGAGATATTACTTTACCAACAAAGGTCCATCTAGTCAGAGCTACGATTTTTCCAGTGGTCATGTGTGGATATGAGAGTTGGACTGTAAAGAAAGCTGAGTGTGAAGAACAAACGCTTTTGAACTCTGGTATTGGAGAAGACTTTTAGAGTCCCTTGCACTGCAAAGATATCCAACCAGTCACTCCTAAAGGAAATCAGTCTTGAATATCCACTTGAAAGACTGATGCTGAAGCTGAAACTCCAATACTTTGGTCACTTAATACGAAGAATGCACTCATTGATAAAGGACCCTGATTCTGGGAAAGATTAAAGTAAGGATGTGAAGGGGATTAGAGTAGATGAGATTGTTGAATGGCATCACTGACACAGTGGACATGAGTTTGAGTAGGCTCCAGGATTTGGTGATGGATAAGAAGCCTGGCATGCTTCAGTCTATGGGGTTGCAAAGAGTCAGACACGACTGAGTGACTGAAGTGAGCTGATAAATATACACATATATTCCTAAATTTACTAATCTAACAAATGAAACAGAGAAGGCAATGGTACCCCACTCGAGTACTCTTGCCTGGAAAATCTCATGGACGGAGGAGCCTGGTAGGCTGTCCCTTGGAGCCTGTGCCCCCTGTCCATGGGATTGATAAGTGTTGGACACAACTGAATTGATTTAGCAGCAGCAGCAAATGAAAATATAGGATGCAATAGATATTGTTTCTAGAACTGCCACAAGTAACTAAATGCTGCTCAAAATAAATTCCATTTGGTCACTGAGGCCAGCTGTCAATATTGTTCTCAAAATATAAGCCAAGAATTGTGTAGTCTGCTTGTAAGAAGGATGTATTTGAGCATAGTAGACCAATGCTTTTACTAAAAACTAGAAATAAGAAAATAAAAATTACGGTTGTATATAAAATTCTATAAAAATATTAATGGTTAAAATTAGAAATTGCAAACACACACAATGTATATATGTTTAGTAAATGTGTGTATTTTTATTTATGTTTATTCAGCCATCTCCAGCCAAGAGATTAAAGAGATTAATTGATATTCAGAAGACAAAATGTCACATCTGAGAAACTGAACATTAAAATCTGTTAGATTCTGATGGAAAAACCTAAGATTACTCCATAGGAAACAGAAAAGAGCCAGATGTTCAATGAGTATGATCACAACATCAGCCAAGTCCCATTGATTTCAATTCATGATTAGAATGATGTCCCTATCAGTAAAATTCAAGCAAGATGAAGTATAACAAGTATAGATTATATTTAAGTAAATTATTTTCAGGCTATAACTAAATGTAGGTATATAATGATGAACACTTGAAAATTATATTCAAAGAAAACATCTTGAAATTGAAAGCATCTAGAAAAAAATGAAATATCATTATTTTAATAGTAAAATTAAAACTGACGGTTTACTTAGAAATATACAAGACAGAAGAAACATTTTAGAATATCTTTAACATCAAAGAATTTTGTCAATGTAAAAATCTTCATCATTTTTGGAAAAAAAAAGAACCCCAAACTAGTATATATTTGCAGAAACAAAAGTTAATAAAATTTGTCAGTAAATCTGTACAAAATACTAGAAAGAGGTACTAAAGATAATTCTTAAAGAAATATTAAAAAGAAATTCTAAGGAAATACTAAAGAGAATTCTTCAAGATGAAGAGAAAATAATTCCAGATATACTTTAAAAGAAAAGATGATCCTTAAAAATATATCTTTGTGGATAATTTTCTAACATGTAACTGCAATTATATGTGAAATTCTATTAAGTATAGACCAAAATCCAACTAAATAATAGACTAAAATCCAGCTAAACTATCTTAAGATCTTTCCATTTTTCAGAAAATGGTTAGAAGTAAAAATTTCAAGCAGTGACTAAGCAGTCTGTCAGGGAACATTTAACAGGAGAGTTCCTGCATCCTGTTTTCTATTTCTTAAGTATTCTCTGTTTCTTATCAGTTCCTATTCTGAGAATGAGTAGAGCTGCATGCAGTTCTCAGGACTGAGGTCATAGGATGAGACAGGTAGTGATTTTTCAATGGCAGCGACTTTGTATGTATTAGACTATCCATATTATGGCTGTTGATAAAATTTCATCCTGTGTAATAGCTGAGTAATCATCTTACTAAAGACACGTAAGCCTAAATTTCTGCTAATAAAACACCCTTGTTCCATCAGAGCTTGGGTCCCCATGTCTTTCTGTCTTTCTTTCTTTCCTTTTTCTCTCTCTTTCTCTCTTTCACTTTCTTATTATAGACTCCAGACCACCAAGTTCCAGTCCATTAAAGGACCACAACAGCAGTCTATGCCAATTATAGAATACTGTAATAAATTATAAATTAACATGTAACTAACAAGATACTGTCATGCAAGTGTATGTTCCTCGGTTCTTTGTCTCATCACAACAAAGATTTGGAGCGACGGACATTGAAGCCCTCAGTGCATCACAGCTCTCGGGTCTTCGACAAACTGTGTTATAGCTCTTAGGCAAATCAGTGTTACAGCTCTATTTTATTTAGAAGATAGCAGGAGAATCCGTCCTCGAAGTGTGAGGGCATGCCAACCCAAAGACTTGAAGTGAAGAGAATGGAGGAGTGCATGGGGAAGAGAGAGAGAGAGAGGGAGAGGGAGAGAAAGAGCGCACACACTCGGGAGAGAAAGAGAGAGTAAGCACTTTGGCTCCCCTTTTATGTTTTTCCTCCACCTGAGCCTGCCCTATGCAAATTGGGCTTAGCCAGGAGTGCTGTTTGTTCTACCTGAAGTCTTCAATCTGGTCCTCAAACCTTCCTTTGACCTTCTTTGTATTTTTAGCCACCGCCATTTTGGACTCATTTTCCCTATTCTACCTACCTAATAATACTAGTAACAAAGAAATTCTTTAAAAGAAAATCTTGATTAATCCAAAATAAAAACAAAATAAAAACAACAAAACAAGTTGCAACAATAGAAAGCAAAAGAAAGCTTATAGATCTAAACTAAGTATAGCAATAATTACACAATATGTAAAGAGAAAATATTCCAAGTATGATGAAAAGTACTTTTTAGTAGGGAAATAAACCAAAAATTTATATTTCTTAAGAGCAGATATTATAAGTTAGAGTAAAGGTAAATATGTAGCATGCAAAAATAGATCAGAAAAACTCTGACGTACCTAACTCATTAGATGAAGAAGATAATGACAAGAACCTTACCATTGTAAATAAGGCACTTCACACTATAGTCTTAAATCGTGAGTCATATAAAATAATTATAAATTGATATATTCCCAATAACATAATTTTATAAAGGAAAATTAACAAAATTTAACAAAAATAATTAGAAAATATGTTTTTCATAGGAAATCAAAAGATTTCTGTCCAAGGCTCACATCAGCATGACTGAGCATAGTGGATACTTCCAATATTATTGAAGCTTCCAATATTATTGGAGCTCAAGGTCATTACTTGAATTTCCAAGATTATAGAGGAACATAGGAAACCAAGGGAATAATTGAGCTGTGTCTCTTAGAAACTTCCACAAAGATCTTTGTTGCTCAGAGCCTTCTTAATTCAGTTCTTCTCCTGGTAACCTTGTAACTAGAGGGTAATAGAAGTCCCAGATGTGATACAGTTAGGGAAATCAGTCTTGTTTAGGCTTCAGAGACAAAGCAGAGTATTCCTCTGATATTGCTTCTAACATGACTGGACACTGCCTTCACTGGGAGTGACTGGGAGTGACTGCCTGCTGTGAGTCCAGGACTTGCAGCACCATAAACAAGATGGGGGAGGAATCTTGAGATTATTGAGCCCCTGGAGGAAGCCTGGTCAACTAAGCCCCAGGCTTAGCAACAGTACAAGTTTTACCAGACAAAACAAAGAGCATTAACATGAAATCAGGGTTGCAATTTGGTCACAGATTGATGATGATATCAATTTGCCTCTATTCTTGGATTATAACCAGGTAACCTAAATAGTATCTGCCCCTGAAGCCAGAGACTGTGGCCAGGAGGAGGTACCCCATGCCCGAGGTCAGGGACGGCAGCAAGAGGAGAAATCTCATGTCAGGTCAGGAGGGGCCGCGGTGAGGAGATACACTTCCTCCAAGGTAAGGGGCAGCTGCACTTTGCTGGAGCAGCCGTGAAGAGGTACCCTATGTTCAAGGTAAGAGAAACTCAAGTAAGACAGTAGGTGTTGAGAGAGGGCATCAGAGGGCAGACACACCAAAACCATAATCAAAGAAAACTAGTCAATCTAAACACATGGACTGCAGCCTTGTCTAACTCAATGAAACTAAGCCATGCTGTGTGGGGCCACCCAAGATGGGCAGGTCATGGTGGAGAGGTCAGACAGAATGTGGTCCGCTGGAAAAAGGAATGGAAAACTATTTCAGTATTCTTGCCCCATAAACATTATGAAAAAGCAAAATGATAGGATACTGAAAGAGGAACTCGCTAGGTTGGTAGGTGCCCAATATGCTACTGGAGATCAGTGGAGAAATAACTCCAGAAAAAATGAAGGGATGGAGCCAAAGAAAAAGGAATACTCAGTTGTGGATGTGACTGGTGATAGAAGCAAGAACGGATGTTGTAAAGAGCAATATTGCATAGGAACCTGGAATGTTAGGTCAGTCAATCAAGGCAAATGGGAAGTGGTAAAATAGGAGAAGGGATGGCAAGAGTGAACAATGATATTCTAGGAATCAGCAAACTAAAATGGACTGGATGGGTGAATTTAACTCAGATGACCATTATATCTACTACTGTGGGCAAGAATCCCTTAGAATAAATGGAGTAGGCATCATGGTCAAAAAAAGAGTCCAAAATGCAGTACTTGGATGCAATCTCAAAAACGATAGAATGATCTCTGTTCGTTTCCAAGGCAAACCATTCAATATCACGGTAATCCAAGTCTATGTCACAACCAGTAATCCTGAAGAAGCCGAAGCTGAATGGTTCAGTGAAGACCTACAAGACCTTTTAAAACTAACACCCCAAAAAGATGTGCTTTTCATTATAGGGGACTGGAATGCAAAAGTATGTAGTCAAGAAACACCTGGAGTAACAGGCAAATTTAGGCTTGGAATACAGAATAAAGTAGGCCAAAAGCTAACAGAGTTTTGCCAAGAGAACACATTGGTCATAACAAACACCCTCTTCCAACAACACAAGAGAAGATTCTACACATGAACATCACTAGATGGTCAACATCAAAGTCAGACTGATTATATTCTTTGCAGCTAAAGATGGAGAAGCTCTATACAGTCAATGAAAACAAGACCAGGAGCTGACTGTGGTTCAGATCATGAACTCCTTATTACCAAATTCAGACTTAAATTGAAGAAAATAGGGAAAATCGCTAGACCATTCAGGTATGACCTAAATCAAATCCCTTATGATTATACAGTGGGAGTGAGAAATAGATTTAAGGGCCCAGATCTGATAGATAGAGTGCCTGATGAACTGTGGATGGAGGTTAGTGCATTGTATTGGAGACAGGGATCAAGAAAATCCCCATGGAAAAGAAATGCAAAAAAGCAAAATGGCTGTCTGAGGAGGGCTTACAAATAGCTGTGAAAAGAAAGTGAAAAGGCAAGATATAAGCATCTGAATGCACGTCCAAAGAATATCAAGGGGAGATAAGAAAGCCTTCCTCAGCAATCAATGCAAAGAAATAGAGGAAAACAACAGAATGGCAAATACTAGAAATCTGTTCAAAAAAATTAGAGATGCTAAGGGAACATTTCATGCAAAGATAGGCTTGATAAAGGACAGAAATGGTATGGACCTAAAAGAAGCAGAAGATATTAAGAAGAAGTGACAAGAATATACAGAAGAACTATACAAAAAGATTGACACAACCAAGATAATCATGTTGGTGTGATCACTCACCTAGACCCAGACATGCTGGAATGTGAAGTCAAGAGGGTCTTAGAAGGCATCACTATGAACAAAGCTAGTGGAGGTGATGGAATTCCAGTTGAGCTATTTCAAATCCTGAAAGATGACGCTGTAAAAGTACTGCACTCAATATGTCAGCAAATTTGGAAAACTCAGTGGCCACAGGACTGGAAAAGGTCAGTTTTCATTCCAATCCCAAGGAAAGGAAATGCCAAATAATGCTCAAACTACCTCACAATTGCACTCATCTCACACACCAGTAAAGTAATGCTCAAAATTCTCCAAGCCTGGCTTCAGCAGTACATGAACGATGAACTTCCAGATGGTCAAGCTGGTTTTAGAAAAGGCAGAGGAACCAGATATCAAATTGCCAACGTCCACTGCATCATTGAAAAAACAAGAGAGTTCCAGAAAAATCTCTATTTCTGTTTTATTGACTATGCCAAAGCTGTTGACTGTGTGGATCACAATAAACTGTGGAAAATTCTGAAAGAGATGGGAATACCAGACCGCCTGACCTACCTCTTGAGAAACCTATATGCAGGTCAGGAAGCAACAGTTAGAAATGGACATGGAACAACAAACTGGTTCCAAATAGGAAAATGAGTACATCAAGGCAGTATATTGTCACCCTGCTCATTTAACTTCTATGCAGAGTACATCATGAGAAACCCTGGGCTGGAAGAAGCACAAGGTGGAATCAAGATTGCCAGGAGAAACATCAATCACCTCAGATATGCAGATGACACCACCCTTATGGTAGAAAGTGAAGAGGAAGCAAAATGCCTCTTGATGAAAGTGAAAGAGGAGAGTGAAAAAGTTGGCTTAAAGCTCAACATTCAGAAAACGAAGATCATGGCATCTCTTCCCATCACTTCATGGGAAATAGATGGAGAAACAGTGGAAACCCTGTCAGATTTTATTTTGGGGAGCTCCAAAATCACTGTAGATGGTGATTGCAGCCATGAAAGTAAAAGACACTTACTCCTTGCAAGGAATGTTATGACCAATCTAGATAGCATATTGAAAAGCAGAGACAGTACTTTTCCAACAAATGTCCTTCTAGTGAAGGATATGGTTTTTCCAGTGGTCATGTATGGATGTGAGAACTGTACTGTGAAGAAAGCTGATCACCAAAGACCGATGCTTTTGAACTCTGGTGTTGGAGAAGACTCTTGAGAGTCTCTTCTGCAAGGAGATCCAACTGGTCCATTCTAAATAAAATCAGTCCTGGGATTTTTGGAAGGAATGATGCTAAAGCTGAAACTCCAGTACTTTGGCCACCTCATGTGAAGATTTGACTCGTTTGAAAAGACTCTGGGAGGGATTGGGGACAGGCGGAGAAGGGGACGACAAAGGATGGGATGGCTAGATGGCATCACTGACTTGATGGATGTGAGTTTGAGTGAACTTCGGGAGATGGTGATGGACAGGAAGGCCTGGCGTGTTGCAATTCATGGGGTTGCAAGAGTTGGACACGACTGACGGAATGAACTGAACTGAACTGAACTAACTGAAGCCAAACTGCAGTCTTTGAAGTCTCACCTATGAGGCAGAAAAGCTGTCTGGTTGCCTTTCCCAACTGGTACTCCAGATGTGCTGTGACATGGGACATCCCAAGGTTGTTTAACACTGGATGTTTGTCAAAACCCAATTTGATGATGTTCTCTCCTCTTCCTATTTCTCTTTTTTTTTCAATGTTAGTATGTTGAAAATAAGCTAGATAGTTCTCTAAGAAATATTTTTATTATTTATTTGTATATAATGAGCAGCCTATTTTTTTTAACATATCCTTTGAACCTGAGACAAAAATGAAAACTTTCAGCAAGACAAATACCTGATTTCTCCAGAAACCAAACATCTCAAGCAATAGCTTTGGAGTTGTCAAATACAGCATATTTTTGGTGTCAAATAATATTTCTATTAAGTCAAGTGAAAGCTATATAAGTAATTTACCATTTTTGTGGGATCTATACTTTAGTCAGGCTAATTCACACTACCATTCAACAGACCCTATGAAGTTTCTTCACAATCTTCAGTCCATTTTATCCATACCTAGGCAAATGGCCTTTGGTCCACTAATGTGAGTTTCACTAAGAGATCTTTTGTTCTATCATTTTTAATCAAAATCCTCTCCCTTACCCACACTCATTTTAATAAGCATGGATTCTAAAAGGCCTGAAGCTTCTTCTTTAATAACATCATCAGAATTCAAAGTCAGGCTAAATTAATACATTAAAATCCTTTAAAGTTTTGAGTTATTGTTGGCATAGCTAGATTACTAATGTCTTATAGACATCTATTAAAATTATAGTATAATTATTTCACCAGTGTTCAGATGGCTGCATGTGTATGTACTAAGTTGCTTTAGGCAAGTTTGATTCTTTGTAACACTATGGATTGTAACCCGCCAGGTTTCTCTGTTCCTCTGAAGAATCCATAGGATTCTTCAGGCAAGAATATTGGAGTGGAGACTTCCCTGGTGGTCTAGTGGCTAAGACTGAGCTCCTATTGCAAGAGGTCCAGATTCAATCCCTGGTCAGGGAACTGGATCCTACATGCCACCCTCACACCACAACTAGAGAAGCCTGTATGCCACAATGAAGACTCAGCAGAGCCTAAATTAAAAAAAAAAATAGGAAAGAATATGAAGTGGGTTGCCATGACCTCCTCCAGGAAGCTGGCCCAGGGATCAAATCTGTGTCTCTCACATTTCTGGCATTGGCATATGGGTTTTAACACTAATGACACAGAAGTAGAAATTAGTAGGAAGTCAGTGTAGAACTCTGAGACATTTTTTTCCAGTAAACATCTCCCACCATTGTCCTGAATTCTTGAAATGTGTCTAGTCTGATAAATTATCAGCACTCAGATCCAGGGAAGGGCTATAATTAAATTCTGTTCCATATGCTTGAGTGAAAAACAACTGGTAATCCTTAATCTTAAATCCATACATCTGGTCCACGTTAAAATGGCCAGAGGGCATGAAAAAGGTTGATGACTTAATCCAAGGATCACAGAAATCATAAAGATGTTAAGTATCTTGACCTTTAAATTGATTGGTTAGAAATAATGTGGTTTAAGGAAGGATATAAAAACTGCTGTAAGTCCCACCTTGAGGTGACTCCTTACCCCCTCTCAGTGCCTATGCTGAGAGCTTTGTACTTTCCTCTTCTTTAACAAATCCTATTTGCTTGCTACCATAAGTGTTTAGGTGTTCCTGGATTCCATTCTTTGGCTCTGTGGGCAAGAACTCAGATTCCTGTCTCATCTTTTGGGGGCTTGGCCTGGATTCCTCAACGCCTACTCAAGGTAAGCACAGACACTCACTCTCAGTTCACCTTTGCTACTTAAACTGCATAATCTCTTGAGCCACTCTGTCTCACAAGTTTGCACGAGTTCTGAAGGCAGACAGAGTTAGTAAACAGTGGACTCAGGTCTCAGTATTGGCCAGCTAATTGACCTGGAGGTGCTGAGAGAAACCTCTGCAAGCCTGCTGCCTCAGCGAGAACCACAGGACATCTACAATTTCTCTTTCCTAGCATCTAGAGGTTGTGAGATTTTTCAATTCAGGTAGGGTCATCTTGGAACATGTATAAATGTTAGTGCAGTACACTAACCTTGTGTACTGCATAGCTTGCTTTAGAGGAACTCCCGTTCAGGTGTACCCAATGTTTAAGAGCATAGGAAGTTTACCAACCTAGGGTCTCACTCCTTCTGTCTTTAAGTAGAAGGGAAGATAGAGACAGGAAGAGGAGAAAGGCCAGGGCACCCAAATGAAAGTGGCCAAGCCTGGGTGGACTTCAAAGTTGAGGGAAGCATATGTTATGGGTGCTTCTTTGCTCCCACTCCACAAGGAGGGGACCAGAGAAAAGACAAAGAGCGTTGGAAACTGGTCTCTCTTTCAGATGGGAGCAACTTCTTCGGAGTCCCATACCCTACTCAAAGTGGATGCATTTGGCATGTATACTGAAGAACTGGAAGATGTTTGACCCTCAGACCCTGTTAAAGAAGCATATGATCTTTTTCTGCAGTGAGGCATGGCCTCAATATAATCTATCTGATGGTGAAGAATGCCCTACACACACACCCCCTGGCCTGCCCCAAGGTGCACTTAATTATAATACCATCCTCCAACTAGACCTCTTTTGTAGACTAGAAGGAAAATATCAGAAGTGCCATATATACAGATTTTTTTTTTTTTAACCTTGAGAGAAAACACATTCTTACATAGAAGTTGTGGGCTTGTTCCCTCTATGTTCCCTATAACTTCCTCCAAAGTTATGACCAACCTAGACAGCATATTAAAAATCAGAGACATTACTTTGCCAACAAAGGTCTGTCTTGTTAAGGCTATGGTTTTTCCAGTAGTCATGTATGGATATGAGAGTTGGACTATAAAGAAAGCTGAGCAATGAAGAATTGATGCTTTTGAACTGTGGTGTTGGAGAAGACTCTTGAGAGTCCCTTTGATTGCAAGGTGATCCAACCAGTCCATCCTAAAGGAGATCAGTTCTGAGTATTCATTGAAAGGACTGATGTTGAAGCTGAAACTCCAATACTTTGACCACCTGATGCAAAGAGCTGACTTACTGGAAAAGTCCCTGATGCTGGGAAAGATTGAAGACAGGAGAAGAAGGGGATGACAGAGGATGGGGAGATGAATGATATGCTACTAGCATGCAGGGGAGCTCTGAAAGTGAATCAACCTGGTTACCTACAGGACTCCAGGCAGTGTCCATTGCTGATCCTAATTTGACACACAACACAGAGCGATGACTGGAAGAGAGTTTACGATATATCACTTACAATAAGGAAGGCTTAAAAAAATTGCCAACTAAACTCTTAAACTACTCCAAACTAATTGGTGTGACTCAGGAAAAGAAGGAAAATCCTACAGCTTTTCTGGAAAGTTTCAGGGAGGCATTGAGAAAGCACACTTATTTGGACCCAGGTTCCCCAGAGGGCCAACTTATTCTTAAAGACAAATTTACTACTCAATCAGCTCCAGATATTTGAAGGAAACTCCAGAAATTGGTCTTCTGCCCCCGTATGTATTTACAGTACCTTCTAAGAGCTACCACATCAGTATTATTCAAGAGAGACCAAGAGTGATGTAAGGAAAAAGAGAGGAGTGATAAGAGCAATGCCAAAGCTTTTATTATGGCCCTAACTTAGCTCCAGACCTTAGCACTCCAAAGTCAGAAGGACAATAGCAAAAGCCTGGAGCCTGTTTCCACTGTGGCAAGGATGGACACTTAAAAGGACAATGCACCCAAGGCAAACATAAGCCACCACATAGGCCTTGCCCCACTTGCAAAGGAGATCATTGGAATAGTAACTGTCCCCAGGGATGTAGGTTTCAGGGGTCAGAAACTCAGACCCAGGATCAAGACTGACAGAGCCCGGGGCTTCCTACTTTGGCTCCTGTCCTCATCACCCCACAGGAGCCTTGGGTGACTCTTAATTGTAGGAGGCCATCCTGTTAACTTCCTACTCGATACAGGAGCCACTTTCTCAGCCCTCCTTTCTAATCTAGGTCCTCCTTCTACTAAGTCAGCTACTATACCTGGCATTTCTGGAAAGTTGATTACAAAATTATTTACTCAACAGTTGAGTTATAACTGGGATTCCATTATTTTTCTTTTTCTCATGTTTTTTCTGGTAATACCAGAAAGCCCAACCCTGATCCTAGGAAGACATATTTTATCTAAAATGCAAGCATAAGTTCATATGGAAATGAAATCTACAGAAAATGTACGCTTACCCCTGACAGAAGTAGAAATTAACCTGAAGTCTGGGCAACCAGAGGAAAGATAGGAAGAGCCATCTCAGCTCAACCACTGCAGATAACTCAAAAATCCTAATAACTTTCCTCACCAGAAACAATACCCTCTATAGCCAGAGGCAAATGAGGGACTCATTCCCTTAATTGAAAACCTCAAAGGGCAGGGGCTCTTAATAGAATGTAACAGCCATTGTAATACACATATCCTGGGAATCCAAAAGCCTAATGGGGAATGGCATCCAGTTCAGAATCTCTGCCTCATTAATGAGGCTACAATTCCATCACATCCTGTCATGCCTAACCTCTATATTCTACTCTCCCAAATCCCATAAACAGCCACTTATTTTACCATTTTAGATTTGAAGGATGCCTTTTTATGAATACCCTTAGTTCACAATTTTTACTTGCTTTTGAGGATCCATTTGATTCTGCTGCTCAATTAACCTGGACAGAGTTTCCCCAAGGATTCAGAAATAGCACTCAGTTGTTCTGGCAGGCTTTAGCCAAAGACCTAGCTGCATTTTGGACACTGAATCTATAATAGTCTTTTAATATATAGATGACATTCTCCTTTGTGCTGACACAGAGAAAATATGTTACCAAGCCACCTGTGATAACCTTGTCTAGCTCAATGTGGCTCAGTTAATTCAGTTGCTAAATCATGTCCGACTCTTTGTGACTGCATAAACTGCAGCAAGCCAGGCTTCCCTGTCCATCACCAACTCTTGGAGCTTGCTCAAACTCATGTCCATCAAGTCAGTTATGCCACCCGTACATCTTGTCCTCTGTCATCACCTTCTCCTCCTGCCTTCAGTCTTTCCTAGCATCAGGGTCTTTTCCAATGAGTCAGTTTGTGTATCAGGTAGCCAAAGTATTGGAGTTTCACCTTTAGCGTCAGTCCTTCCAATGAATATTCAGGGCAGATTTTCCTTAGGAATGACTGATCTGATGTCCTTGAAATTCAAAGGAATCTCAAGAGTCTTCTCCAACACCACAGTTCCAAACCATCAACTCTTAGATGCTCAGCTTTCTTTATAGTCCAACTCTCACATGCAAACATGACTGCTGGAAAATCCATAGCTTTGGCTAGGTAGATCTTGTTGCAAAGTAATGTCTCTGCTTTTTAAGGTGCTGTCTACTCTTGTCATAGCTTTTCTTCCAAGGAGCTAGCATCTTTTAATTTCATAGCTGCAGTCACAATCCACAGTGAATTTGGAGCCCAAGAATATAAAGTACCTCACTATTTCCATTGTTGCCCCATCTATTTGCCATGAAATGATGGGACCTGATGACATGATCTTAATTTTCTGAATGTTAAGTTTTAAGCCAACATTTTCACTCTCCTCTTTCACTTTCATCAAGAGGCTCTTTATTTTTTCTTCACATTCTGTCATGAGGGTGGTGTCATCTGTGTATCTGAGGTGATTGATATTTCTCCTGGCAATCTTGATTCCAGCTTGTTCTTCATCCAGCCTGGCATTTCACCTGATGTACTCTGCATATAAGTTAAATCATCAGTGTGACAATATACAAACTTGAGGTACTCCTTTCCCAATGTGCAATAAGTCTGTTGTTCCATGTTAGATTCGAACTGTTGCTTATTGAGCTGCCAATAGATTTCTTAGGAGGCAGGTAAGGTGGTCTGGTATTAGCATCTTTTTGAGAATTTTCCACACTTTGCTGTAATCCACACAGTCAAAGGCTTTAATGTACTCAATAAAGCAGACATAGATGTTTTTTCTGGAACTCTTGTTTTTTCAATGATCCAACAAATATTAGCAATTTGATCTCTGGTTCCTCTGCCTTTTCTAAAATCCAGCTTGAACACCTGGAAGTTCATGGTGCACATATGGCTGAAGCCTGACTTGGAGATTTTGAGCATTACTTTGTAGCATGTGAGATGAGTGTAATTGTGTGATAATTTGAGCATTGTTTGACACTGCTTTTATGGTGAGGGGTGTCTGGAATGAAAACTAACCCTTTCAAGTCCTGTGTATACTGTTGAGTTTTCCAAATTTGCTGGCATATTGAAAGCAGAACTTTAACAGCATACTCTTATAAGATTTGAAATAGCTCAAGTGGAATTCCTTCACCTCCACTAGCTTTATTTGTAGTGATGCTTCCTAAGGCCCACTTAACTTCCCAGTATAGGATGTCTGGCTCTAGCTGGGTGATCACACCATCATTTTTATCTGGGTCATGAAGATCTTTTTTGTATAGTTCTTCTGTGTATTTTACTACCTCTTCTTAGTATTTTCTGCTTCTCTTAGGTCCATACTATTTATGTCCTTTATTGTGCACATCTTTGCATGAAATTTTCCCTTGGTATCTTTATTATTCTTGAAGATATTTCTAGGTTTTCCCATTCTATTGTTTTCCTTTATCTCTTTGCATTGATCACTGAGGAAGGTTTCTTATCTTTCTGTGCTATTCTTTGGAGCTCTGCATTCAAATGGATATATATTTTTTTTCCTTTTCTTTGTCTTTGGCTTCTCTTCTTTTCTTAGCTATTTGTAAGGCCTCCTCAGACAACCATTTTGCCTTTCAGCATTTCTTTTTCTTGGAGATGGTCTTGATCACTGTCTCCTGTACAATGTCACAAAACTCCATTCATAGTTCTTCAGGCACTCAGTCTATCAGGTCTAATTCTTTGAATTTATTTGTTACTTCCACTGCATAATTATAAGGGATTTGATTTAGGTCATACTTGAATGGTCTAGTGGTTTACCTACTTTCTTCAATTTAAGTCTGAATTTCGCAATAAGGAGTTCATGATCTGAGCCATAGTCAGCTTCTGATCTTGTTTCTTTTGACTGTACAGAGCTTCTCCATCTTTGGCTGCAAAGAATATGATGAATCTGATTTCAGTATTGTCAATGTGTACAGTCATATCTTCTGTTGGAAGAGGTTGTTCATTATGACCAGTGCGTTCTCTTGGCAAGACTCTTTTAGCCTTTGCACTGCTTCCTGTTGTACTCCAAGGTCAAATTTGCCTGTTACTCCAGGTATCTCTTGACTTCCTTCTTTTGCACTGCAGTCTCCTATAATGAAAAGGACATATCCTTAGGTGTTAGTTCTAGAAGGTCTTGTTCAACTTCAGCTTCTTCAGCATTACTGGCTGTGGCATAGACTTGGACTACTGTAATACTGAATGATATTCCATAGAAATGAACAGAAATCATTTTGTCATTTCTGAGAGTGCCATCAAGTACTGCATTTCTGACTCTTTTGTTGACTATGAGGGCTACTCCGTTTCTTCTAAAGGATTCTTGCTCACAGTAGTAGATATAAATGGTCATCTGAATTAAATTTACCCATTTCAGACCATTTAGTTCACTGATTCCTAAAATGTCAATGTTTACTCTTGCCATCTCCTGTTTTTGTCACTTCCCATTTACCTTGCTTCATGGACCTAACATTCCAGCTTCCTATGCTATATTGTCCTTTATAGCCCCAGACTTTACTTCCATCACCTGTTATGTTCACAGCTGGGCATTGTTTTTGCTTTGACTCTGTCTCTTCATTCTTTCTGGAGTTATTTCTCCACTTCTCTCCAGTAGCATATTGGGAAGCTATATACCTGGGAGTTCATCTTTCAGTGTCCTATCTTTTGCCTTTTTGTACTGTCCATGGGGTTCTCAAGGCAAGAATACTGAAGTGGCTTGCCATTCTCTTCTCCAGTGGGCCACATTTTTTGAGAACTCTCTGCCATGACCTGTCCATCTTGGGTAGCCCTACATGGAATGGCTACAAGATATCAAAATCAAAAGCTCACATATGCCAACATGAAGTCAAATATTTAGTAGTCAACCTCTCCCATGAAGTTTGAGCTCTGGGCAAAGAAAAACTGGAAGCCATTTTATGGCATCCTCTCCCTAATACTCTCAGACAGTTTCAAGGTTTCTTTGGCATAGCTGGCTACTGTATTCCTGGATATGGAGGGCTGGCTTGACCTTTATTAAGTCATTAAAAAAAGACAACAATCAGGACAAAAGGTATTACAATGGGAACCTGGAAAAATACATGTGTTTAAGACTTTAAAACAGGCTCTTTTCCAGGGTCCTGCACTCAGCCTGCCTACAGGAGATCAATTTAAGCTTTTTGTAACAGAGAGATCAGGAATAATCCTGGGAGTTCTAACTCAGAAGAAAAGAAGCTCACAACAACCTGTTTCTTATTTAAGTAAAGAGCTCAATTCTATAGCCCAAGGATGACCACATTGTCTATTAATAGTTGCCTCAGAAGCCCTTTTAATTTTTGAAGCCACTAAGTCAATTATAGGCCAAGATCTGATGGTCTATACTTCACATGATATTTCTGGAATTTTAAATTCTAAGGGATAGCTATGACTTTCTGACAATCAGCTTCTCAGATAACAATTCTTGCTCTTAGAAAGACCCATAAGTCAGTTGAAATATTGTCCAGCCTTTAATCCTACAACATTCCTTCCTAAATCATTACAGAAGAAGCCAGAACATGATTACCATGAAGTTCTATCTTTAAATTACTCATCCAGGGAAGACTGAAAATATAAGCCTTTAGAAAATCCTGAGGAAACTATGTTTACAGATAACTTCTCCTTCATGGAAAAATGAGAATGTAAAGAAGGATATGCAGTGGTCACAGTATCTAAAATTTTAAAAGGTAAATCTTTTACCCACTGGAACTAGTGCTCAATTAACTGAACTGATTGCTTTAACCAGAGCCTTAGAGGTGAGTCCCAACAAGAGAGTGAATATCTATACTGATTAAATATGCTTACTTAGTACTTCATGCTCATTCTGCTATCTGGAAGGAAAGGAACTTTAAAACCTCAGATGGAAGTTCCATTAAGTATTGCCAAGAAATTATGCACCTCTTAATGCAATTAAACTACCCAAAGAAGTAGCAGTGTTATACTGCCAGGGCCATCAAAGGGATGATTCTGACATAACAGAGGGAAGTAGGAGAGCTGACTGACAAGCAAAAGAGGCAGCCACCCAGTCCTTTAATACTCAGACTCCTCTCTTGTGGGATAAGTTCCCCACTGACATAGAACTCCAGTATTCTCCCAAGGGGAAAAGGCAATGGCACCCCACTCCCAAGGAATGTCAATATTCTTTTTCTTGTGGAGATACTCTACTCCGCTCTGGATGGCTTCAAGCAGAAGATGAAAAATTTGTATTGCCCACAGCACCCAATAGAAAATTCTTAAAACTCTGCATCAAACTTTCCATTTGGAAATTGAAAATACTTACTGACTTGCTAAGTATTTTCAAGGGAAAAGGATTAGTAAAAATTATAAGCCAGATTGTCAAAAGATGTGAAGTCTGTCAAAAGAATAATCCCATAACAACCTGTCAGCTCTTCCAGGCTTACAGTGTACTGAAAGATATCCTGGAGAGGACTAGCAGATAGACTTCATTCATATACCAAAAGTCAGTGGACATCAATACCTACTGTTTTGTGTTAATACATTTACTGAGTGGATAGAGGCTTTCCCTTGTAGAATAGAACAAGAAAAACAAGTTGTTAAAACTTTAATACATGAGATCATTCTTCACTTTTTCCTGTCACTCATGATTCAAAGTGCCAATAGCCCTTCTTTTTTAAACTTACAATGACACAGGGTTTCTCCCAGGCCCTAGGAATTTAATTTCATTTACATTTTGCCTGGAGGCTTCAGTCCTCTGGGAAGGTAGAAAAAGCTAATGATATAACTGAGACATTTATGAAAACATTTACAACCTACTCACTTTTCCTGGACTTCAGTACTTCCTTTAGCTCTAGTGAGAATAAGAAATACTCCACAGTCATTGGAACTTAAGCCTTTTGAAATGTTACATGGGAGGCCATTTCTCAAAAATTATTTACTTCTACCCCAAGAAACTGCTGAACTAACAAAATGTGTCACTAGCTTAACTTCTTTTTGAAAACAGCTACAATCCCTAGAAAATGGGATCTCACAACCAAAAGAAAGTACAAAGTCCTTATAATCCCGAGGACCTGGTGTTAGTAAAGACTATTTCTAGCAATGATCTCAGCTTACCTTCCACATGGGAGGGACCGTTTTCTATCATTCTCTCTTCATCCACTCCTGTTAAGCATATAGGTATCGATGCCTAGATTCATCACGCAAGGATAAAGCCTTGGAAGTCTCCTGGAGAAAATCACAAGGACCATCCAATATCCCCAGAAGAAAATTCACAGGAAAATTCTCATTGCTTGGAATACCAGTATACCTCCTTAGAAGGATTAAAAGGACTGTTCAACAAGTGACCAGATAAGTAATTCTTCTAACTCAACATGCCCAGACATACATTACTCTATTTTGTTCTTCTTAATGTAATAATGGCCTGCAAAATCCCTTTAGATTGGACACAGGATAATGTTTTCATTTCATGAGCACTGCTGCTGATGCTACTGCTAAGTCACCTCAGTCATGTGTGACTCTGTGCGACCCCATAGATGGCAGACCAACAGGCTCCCCCCGCCCCTGGGATGCACATTCTTATGCACTGTTGCAAAATCGATCAGACTGTTCGGTCTGTTTAGTTTTATCATTATGGACTGCCTTGGTTAGTGTCACCCTTCAGTTCAGTCACTCAGTCATGTCCGACTCTTTGCAACCCCATGAATCACAGCACACCAGGCCTCCCTGTGCATCACCAACTCCTGGAGTTCACTTAAACTCATGTGCATTGAATCAGTGATGCCACCCAGCCATCTCATCCTCTGTCGTCCCCTATTCCTCCTGCCCCCAATCCCTCCCAGAATCAGGGTCTTCCCCAATGAGTCAACTCTTCACATGAGATGGACAAAATACTGGTTTCAGCTCGAGCATCATTCCTTCTAAAGAACACCCAGGGCTGATCTCCTTTAAAATGGACTGGTTGGATCTCCTTGCAGTCCAAGGGACTCTCAAGAGTCTTCTCCAACACCACAGTTCAAAAGCATCAATTCTTCAGTACTCAGCTTTCTTCACAGTCCAACTCTCACATCTATACATGACCACTGGAAAAACCATAGCCTTGACCAGATGGACCTTTTTTGGAAAAGTAATGTCACTGCTTTTCAATGTGCTTTCTAGGTTGGTCATGACTTTCCTTCCAAGAAGTAAGCCTCTTTTAATTTCATGGCTGCAATCACCATTTGCAGTGTTTTTGGAGCCCCTCAAAATAAAGTCTTACATCATTTCCACCATTTCCCCATCTGTTTCCCATGAAATGATGTCACCCTTGCTTCTGCTAATTCGCTTCAGTCGTGCCTGACTCTGTGCGACCCCATAGACGGCAGACCACCAGGCTCCCCCATCCCTGGGACTCTCCAGGCAAGAACACAGGAATGGGTTGCCATTTCCTTCTCCAATAGATGAAAGTGAAAAATGAAAGTGAAATCTCTCAGTAGTGACCCCATAGACTGCAGCCTACCAGCCTCCTCCATCCATCGGATTTTCCAGGCAAGAGTACTGGAGTGGGTTGCCGATGGACCCAATTTTCAAAATAAATGAGTCAAGTCCAGGCAATGGCTGATTCCACTTCTTTTGGGACCACCCTATGGAACTAGATATCAACTTCCACCTGGCAAAACCCCCTGGTCCTGATAGGAAGCCTTATTTTACTCTTATTGCTTTTTTGGTCCTTGTATTCTATATATTCCTCTCTTGCTTTGTAATATCTCACATGCTGCTGCTGTTGCTGCTAAGTCACTTCAGTCATGTCCAACTCTGTGAAGCTATCAAACTTCAAATGGTTATGGAAATGGAGCTTAAGATGATATACTGAGGTCCACTAGATCATCCCACTGGTGGAGACCTAAGTGCCATCCCTTAACGACACCCCTACATAGCTTGAGAAGACAAATAGGTCATCTTTCCTTTTACCTATAATGGAAGATAAAGTCTCCATCTCAAGAGGAAGAAAATTGAAGTAGAAATTACTATGCAATTAGTATAGAACTCTGAGACCTCAGTCTTGTTTTCAGTAAGCATCCCACTATTGGGGTCCAGCCCCAGCAGGATCCAGAGATATCTGGAATGTAAACGGCATCAGTGAGAGAGATATAGAGAAAGATAAAGAAAAAATGTTACAGTTAAGAAAATAGAGGAGAGAAAGAGGTTGATATTTCTCAGTTTACACAGAAAGCAAATAAAGCCCCTGCATGGGACTTGTTCTGTTTATGGAGGCCACAGGTGCCCTCTCAATGGGGTGAAGGTGCAGAGCACCTTCTCAAGAGAGTCCTATAAGCATGAGCAGGAAAGTGAACTCAGAGGGCCTCTGCACTCTAGGGAGTCAACCTGAAAAGGAAAGAAATAAAGAATGAAACAGAGAGACCAAGCTTTGGTGAGCAAGGCCCATCACTTTATTTTTAAAGGGAGCTTTTATACCCTGAGTTGTACATTGAACAAAGTGAAAAATGCAGAGTCAGCTCAACATCCATCAGTATTAACTTTTATTGATACCAGGTTTTTTCCTACATACCGTTTTATAAACAAGGGTATTTTTGTTGTTGTTGTTGTTGTTGTTTTTGTTTTTGTTTAACATTATCTTCTGGCCCAGAGGCTTGTTGACATTTTATGACCCCTTTTTGATAAAGGTTGGTCACACTTTTCCTTGAAATGTTTTTTCTTAAATTCCTTAGCCTGAATCACCCTTAAAGTACAGAGTCACATTTTTATGGAACAAAGGTTTAATGGGTTACAGCAAAGAAAGAACTTATTAATTCAAAGTCTAATGTTGCTAATGTTAAGGCTACTACTTGTTTGTTCTATATCTTAACTATATGCACTCCCAGAAACACAATGGATAAAGGATGTGGGAATTTGGCAGCAAGCATTGGCTCAACAATGTTGCAAGAGTCTGGATAAACCTGCCAAGTAAGCTAGAATGTTAACAGGGGGTTTGAATTGAAATACTTCTTTCATGCCCAGGAGATTTATCAACTAGAGCCCTAAGTTAATTTTTCCCAGAAAAGGTGGTCGGGGATAGCCCCCTGTTAATGTCAGAAGAGTTGGTGAAAGGCATAAAATAGTAAGACAGACAGATTCTGGTTTTGGGGTAGATGCTCAAGCAGGTCCAGGGGTCCGTCGAGTCCTGATCTGCCTTGCTTGTCCGGTCTCTCCACATGACCTTGTCATGGGTGGGATTGGCCCAGGAAGTCCCTCGAGTCCTGAAGCCTTGCTTGTCAGGTCTCCTTCACATGACCTCGTCATGGGTGGGATCTCCCGTGCTTGCTCCTGGCATCACACTCCTTTGTCCTGAATTCCTGGAATGTGGCTTTAGCCTAATAAACTATCAGCACTCAAATCCAGGGAAGGACAGTAATTAAATTCTGTTCCATATGCTTGAACAACTGGTGATCATTAATCTTAAGTCTGCACATCTGGACCATGTTAAAATGGCCAGAGAGCATGAAAAAGCATGTCAAATTTATCCAAGAATCAAGATTAGTCATGAACATATTAAATATATTGACCTTTGAAATGATAGGGTAGAAATAATGTGATTTAAGTAAGGATATAAAAATTACTGTAAGTCCCACTTTGATGTGACTTCTTACTCCCTCTCAGTGTCTATGCTGAGAGCTTTATACTTTCCTTTTCTTTAATAAATCCCATTTGCTTGCTACCTTGAGTGTTTGTGATTTCCATTCTTCAGTTCTGCAGACAAGAACTCCGATTACCATATCACCACCATTAACAACACAATGAAACAAATATGAGTAAATAAATGAGCAATAGTACATGCTTTCTCATCATTCATTCCCAATGGTTAAAGCTATACCATGAATTGGCAAAAAGGTCCTAATATTACTCTCCCTAGTGTGCCTCCTCATTTCCAACAGAATCTCATAGGAAGCTGAGACTCTCTTTTAAAGGAGCATCAAGTATCACTTGGGCTAAAGGCATAGAATTATAGGAAACTTTACTAGCATAATATGAAAAATACAAAGGTGATGGCATGCTCAATATTTTACCACCCTTAGAAGAAGAATCTACAAGTATCAAAGGAAAACCAGTCAATTAAATTGTTAAGGCATGTTTGATCTCTATCTCTACTTCACTTAATTGTAATTTTGTCACATGTCCATATTTTGGGAAAGCTGCATCTAACTGTAGACCCTAAGAAAAATTAAATAAGCCCTTCCAATTGAGAGTTCTTAATCAAGAAAAGGAGCCTCCCAGGTGGCTCAGTGGTAAAGAATCTGCCTGCCAATTCAGGTAACTAAGAAGACATGAGCTCAATCCCTGGGTTGGGAAAAATACTTGGAGTAGGAAATAGCAACATACATCAGTATTCTTGCCTGGAAAATTCTATGGACAGAGAAGCATAGTGGGTTGCTGTTCATTGGGTCACAAAGAATCAGCTGCAACTGAGCAAGCATAATCAAAAGAAGCAATGTTGTGTACAAGAAATCAATTCTGATTCCATGTTAGAAACTGTTTTTGGGGTTTTTTTTGCCCTTCATTTTGTAGCTTTTGTTATAATGTATGCTAAGTCACTTCAGTCATGTCTGATGCTTTGCAACCCTATGGACTGTAGCCTACAAGGCTCTTCTGTCTGTGGGATTCTCCAGACAAGAATAATGGAGTGAGTTTCCAGGCCCTTCCCAACCCAGGGAACTAAGCCACCATTTTTATGACTCCTGCGTTGGTAGGTGGGTTCATGACCACTAGCATCACTTGGGAAGCCCTAGATTTGCTATTCAGTTCAGTTCAGTTCACTCGCTCAGTCGCGTCCAACTCATCGTAACCCATGAATCGCAGCATGCCAGGCCACCCTCCTGGAGTTCACCATCTCCTGGAGTTCACTCAGACTAACATTCATTGAGTCCATGATCCCATCCAGATATCTCATCCTCTGTCGTCTCCTTCTCCTCCTGCTCCCAATCCCTCCCAGCCTTTTCCAATGAGTCAACACTTCTCATGAGGTGGCCAAAGTACTGGAGTTTCAGCTTTAGCATCATTCCTTCCAAAGAAATCAAAGGGCTGATCTCCTTCAGAATGGATGGTTGGATCTCCTTGTAGTCCAAGGGACTCTCAAGAGTCTTCTCCAACATCAGAGTTCAAAAACATCAATTATTTGGTGCTCAGCCTTCTTCACAGTTCAACTCTCACATCCATACATGACCACAGGAAAAACCATAGCCTTGACTAGCTGGACCTTTGTCGGCAAAGTAATGTCTCTGCTTTTGAATATACTATCTAGGTTGGTCATAACTTTTCTTCCAAAGAGTAAGCGTCTTTTAATTTCATGGCTGCAGTCACCATCTGCAGTGATTTTGGAGCCCCCCAAAATAAAGTCTGACACTGTTTCCACTGCTTCCCCATCTATTTCCCATGAAGTGATGGGACCGGATGCCATGATCATTGTTTTCTGAATGTTGAGCTTTAAGCCAACTTTTTCGCTTTCCTCTTTTACTTTCATCAAGAGGCTTTTTAGTTCCTCTTCACTTTCTACCACAAGGGTGGTGTCATCTGCATATGTGAGGTTATTGATATTTTCCCCAGCAATCTTGATTTCAGCTTGTGTTTTTTTCCAGTCCAGCATTTCTCATGATGTACTCTGCATATAAGTTGAATAAACAGGGTGACAGTATACAGCCTTGACATACTCCTTTTCTATTTGGAACCAGTCTGTTGTTCCATGTCCAGTTCTAACTGTTGCTTCCTGACCTGCATACAGATTTCTCAAGAGGCAGGTTAAGTGGTCTGGTATTCCCATCTCTTTCAGAATTCTCCACAGTTTATTATGATCCACACAGTCAATGGCTTTGGCATAGTCAATAAAGCAGAAGTAGATGTTTTTCTGGAACTCTCCTGCTTTTTTCCATGATCTAGCAGATGTTGACAACTTGATGTCCGGTTCCTCTGCCTTTGTAAAACCAGCTTGAACATCAGGGAGTTCACAGTTCATGTATTGCTGAAGCCTGGCTTGGAGAATTTTGAGAATTACTTTACTAGCCTGTGAGATGAGTGCAATTGTGCGGTAGTTTGAGCACTCTTTGGCATTGCCTTTCTTTGGAATTGGAATGAAAACTGACCTTTAACAGTCCTGTGGCCACTGCTGAGTTTTCCAAATTTGCTGGCATATTTAGACAGCATCATCTTTCAGGATTTGAAATAGCTCTACTGGAATTCCATCACCTCCACTAACTTTGTTCAAAGTGATGCTTTCTAAGGCCCACTTGACTTCACATTCCAAGATGTCTGGCTCTAAATTAGTGATCACATCACCATGATTATCTGGGTCATGAAGATCTTTTTGTACAGTTCTTCCATATATTCTTGCCACCTCTTCTTGATATCTTCTGCTTCTGTCAGGTCCAGACCATTTCTGTCCTTTATCAAGCCCATCTTTGCATGAAATGTTCTCTTGGTATCTCTAATTTTCTTGAAGAGATCTCTAGTCTTTCCCATTCTGTTATTTTCCTCTATTTCTTTGCATTGATTGCTAAAGAAGGCTTTCTTATCTCTTCTTGCTATTCTTTGGAACTCTACATTTAGATTCTTATGTCTTTCCTTTTCTCCTTTGCTTTTCACCTCCCTTCTTTTCATAGCTGTTTGTAAAGCCTCCTCAGACAGCCATTTTGCTTTTGCATTTCTTTTCCATGGGGATGGTCTTGACCCCTGTCTCCCACACAATGCACAAACCTCATTCCATAGTTCATCAGGCACTCTATCTATCAGATCTAGGCCCTTAAATCCATTTCTCACTTCCACTGTATAATCATAAGGGATTTGATTTACATCATATCTGAATGGTCTAGCGGGTTTCCGTATTTTCTTCAATTTGAATCTGAAGTTGGTTATAAGGAGTTCATGATCTGAGCCACAGTCAGCTTTTGGTCTTGTTTTTGTTGACTGTATAGAGCTTCTCCATCTTTGGCTGCAAAGAATAGAATCAGTCTTATTTTGGTGTTGACCATCTGTAATGTCCATGTGTAGAGTCTTCTCTTGTGTTGTTGGAAGAGGGTGTTTGCTATGACCAGTGCATTTTCTTGGCAAAACTCCATTAGTCTTTGCCCTGCTTCATTCAGCATTCCAAGCTAAATTTGCCTGTTACTCCAGGTGTTTCTTGACTGCCTACTTTTGCATTCCAGTCCCCTGTAATGAAAAGGACATCTTTTTGGGTGTTAGTTCTAAAAGTTTTTGTAGGTCTTCATAAAATCGTTCAACTTCAGCTTCTTCAGCATTACTGCTTGGGGCATTGACTTGGATAACTGTGATATTGAATGGTTTGCCTTGGAGACGAACAGAGATCATTCTGTCATTTTGAGATTGCATCCAAGTACTGCATTTCAGACTCTTCTGTTGACCATGATGGCTATTTCATTTCTTCTGAGGGATTCCTGCCCACAGTAGTAGATATAATGGTCATCTGAGTTAAATTCACCCATTCCAGTCCATTTTAGTTTGCTGATTCCTAGAATGTCGACGTTCACTCTTGCCATCTCTTGTTTGACCACTTCCAATTTGTCTTGATTCATAGACCTGACATTCCAGGTTCCTATGCAATACTGTTCTTACAACATCAGATCTTACTTCTATCACCAGTCACATCAAAAGCTGGGTATTATTTTTGCTTTGGCTCCATCCCTTCATTCTTTCTGTAGTTATTTCTCCACTGATCTCCAGTAGCATATTGGGCACCTAATAACCTGGGGCATTCCTCTTTTGGTATCCTATCATTTTGCCTTTTTATACTATTTATGGGGTTCTCAAGGCAAGAATACTGAAGTGGCTTGCCATTCCCTTCTCAAGTGGACCACATTTTGTCAGACCTCTCCACCATGACCCATCTGTCTTGGGTTGCCCTGCAGGCATGGCTTGGTTTCACTGAGTTAGACAAGGCTGTGGTCCTAAAGTAATTAGATTGACTATTTTTCTGTGAGTATGGTTTCAGTGTGTCTGCCCTCTGATGCCCTATTTGCTATTATAATCAAATAAAATAGCCTGCCTCAGAGGACCCTGTCCTTCTGCTTGACTGTAAAATAAAGTGACTCTGTTCAGCTCATAGAGAAATAATTCATCTCTCACTACCTGTGAACTGGTGCAACACAAAAGAATATATTACACACTGCTTCCAAAGACAGGTCATTCCTGGAGATGTTTAGCAAGACAGACCCTTTCACCTTACTTCCCCAATTGCTCTCCCTCTATTTCACTTTACTTCCTCACTGCTTCTCCCTCTCTATTCTAGCTTTCAACTTTAGTTCCTATTGCTTCCTTCTCACTCTAAAAAGAAAATGGCATCCCGACTCTGACAATTGGTTACTCTGAGACACTAGTCTGTCATCTTCTCAACCAGCCACATTTCCAAATAAAGTTTTATTCCTTGTCTCAACACCTCATCTCTCAAGTTCATTGGCCTGTACTGCTGTAAGCAAAGCAAACTTGAATTTGGTAACAGTAGTTTCCTTTTAATTAATTTATAAAACTTCTTTCAAAAGAGGCACAGTAAAAGTATTTCAACAGGAGGTTGCCTAGGGAGATCCACAAAATAATTTAACTATTGAATGAATATTCCCATATTTCAGAAGTCTTTTGATTCCATGCACCTGTACACTATACTATATTTTTATTATGATACAGGTCATACTTCAATCAAAATAGTTATATGCTCCTTTAAGGTAACATCTCTCTCCTTTTTAGACTGACCCATCAGCCATAACAAGGTGGTTCTGGAAGACCGGAGCTATTTTTCTTTTACTTTCCATTCACCAAAGCAGACAGAAGCAGCTAACATACTGTATTACTTGCTTACCTTATAGGTGTCTGATTTTTTTCTAATACATTTAGCCATCTCCTCAACCATGAATTTGCCACCTACAAGTACCACAAATATATTCCCATCAGGAATCACAGTTCTTGAGCATCCTCAAATAAAAGATTATCAACCACTTCTTTCTGCTTTCTATCATCCATCTCCTGAATTTTTAACTTTCCTTAACTGAGACTCTTCCCCATAAAACATTATCTTCCCATTCCTCCTATCCACCTTCTCAACCCTGGGACCTCTGACATCTATCAGTGCACTTTCTGACTCTATAAACTTGACTATTCTAGGTATTTCATAGGTGCAGACAAATACTACATGATTCTCAGTGTTCTTTATTGGTCACACAGTGTCACCTAATTTTTGAATTATGAACCACAAAGTAATGAGAAATGTGTCCCTGTTTGAAAAACACCAAGACAGAATTTCACAAAAAGGACTTCATATACCAATGATCACATAGTGAAAACCAGTCTATCACTAAACAATGTTGACAAGATAGTACAAAGTGCCTCTAGGAGACTTCTGATGTAAAGAGTGTACTAAAAGGACTAGGTAACCATATTCAGCTTTTTGCTATGGGTCAGTTCCAGATTGCAGATATTCTTGTGGATTAAGCATAGAGCTACCTCAATCTAGCTGTAAGACAGTTCTATACTTATATGTGTGTTAACTGCATGCTTGTACCCTTGCCTGGAGAATTCTGTGGACAGAGGAGCCTGGTGGGCTATAATCCATGGAGTCACAAAGAGTCAGGCATGACTAAATGACTTTCACTTTCACTTTAACTGTATGGGAATATACCTCATTACTTCCCATGTTAGCTGAATACTTTTATGTTTTCATTAGCAATATAGATTTTTTATCAGCTGAGCTACCAGGGAAGCAACAGTTAGAACTGGATGTGGAAAAACAGACTGGTTCCAGATCGGGAAAAGAGTACATCAAGGCTATACATAGTCACCTTACTTATTTAACTTATATGCAGAATACATCATGCAAAGTGCTGGGCTGGATGAAACACAAGCTGGAATCAATATTTTCAGAAGAAATATCAACCATCTCAGATATGCAGATGACATTGCCCTCATGGCAAAAAGCAAAGAACTAAAGAGTTCTGAAGAAAGTGAAAGAGGAGACTGAAAAATCTGGCTTAAAACTCAACATTCAGAAAACTAGTATCATGGCCGAGGATGAGATGGCTGGATGGCATCACTGACTGGATGGACACGAGTCTGGGTGAACTCCAGAAGTGGGTGATGGACAGGGAGGCCTGGCGTGCTGTGATTCATGGGGTCACAGAGTCAGACAAAACTGAGTGGCTGAACTGAACTGAACTGAACTGAACTGTATATCATGGCATCTGGTCCTATCACTTCATAGCAAACAGATGATGAAATAATGGAAACAGTGAGAGACTTTATATTTTGGGGTTCCAAAATCACTGTAGATGGTGACTGCAGCCATGAAATTAAAAGATACTTGCTCCTTGGAAGAAAAGTTATGACCAAACTAGACAGCATATTAAAAATCAGAGACATTATTTTGCCAAAAAAAGTCCATCTAGTCAAAGGTATGTTGTTTCCAGTAGCTATGTATGGATGTGAGAGTTGAACTATAAAGAAAGCTGAATGCTGAAGAATTCATGCTTTTGAACTGTGGTGTTGGAGAAGACTCCTGAGAATCCCTTGGACTGCAAGGATATCCACCAGTCCATTCTAAAGGAAATCAGTCGTTAATATTCATTGGAAGGACTGATGCTGAAGCTGAGACTTCAATAATTTGCCCACCTGATGCAAATAACTGATTCATTGGAAAAGACTCTGATTCTGGGAAAGATTGAAGGCAACAACAGAGGATGAGATAGTTGGTTGTCATCACTGAGTCACTGGACATGAGTTTGAGCAAGCTCTGAGAATTGGTGATGGACAAGGAAGCCTGACATGTTGCAATCCATGGGGTCACAAAGAATTGGACATGACTGAGTGACTGAACTGAGCAATGTAGAATATTCACATCTTTCACATCTTTGCCAATACTTTATATTATAACTTCTTTCATTTTTTTATTAACCACTGTAATAGCTATGCAGAGGTATTTCATAGTGAAATATGTTTGTGTTTCCCTAATCACAAAGTGGTAGAAAGAACTGAGTGACTGAACTGAACTGAATGAATGATGATGATGTGTTTGTCTTACATGCTTGTTTGCAGTCCATACATCTTCTTTACTGAAACGTCTATTCAAGTTATTTGCTCAAATATTTTTATTAGGTTGTTTTCCTAATGTTGGGTTTCAAGATATATTTTGTTTTATTTTTATAAGAATATATTCTGGATATGAGTCATTGATAAGACGTATGTTGACAAACATTTTCTTTCAATTCTGACCTTATAAACAATTTATTAATAATGCATTTTAAGAACAGAAATATTTTATTTTGACAAAGCTTAATGTATTAGTTTCTTTTACAGTCTATATTTTAAATTAATTATTTTAATTGGAGGATAATTACTTTGCAATATTGTGATGGTTTCTTCCATACATCAAAGTGAATCAGTCACAGATATACACGTTTCCCCAACCTGAACCACACACGCCCCCATCTCCTTCCCTACTCTATCCCTCTGGGTTGTCCCAGAGCAGTGGCTTTGGGTACCCTGTTTCATGCATTGAATTTGCACTGGTCATCTCTTTTACATATGGTAATGTACATGTTTCAATGCTATTCTCTCAGAGCATCCTACCCTGTGTTCTCCCACTGAATCCAAAAGTCTGTATTTCCTTTGCTGCACTGCATGTAGGATTCTTGGTACTGTCTTTCTAAATTCCATATATATGTGTTAATATACACTATTTGACTTCTCTTTCTCACTTGCTTTACACTGTATAATAGGCTCCAGGTTCATCCTATTCATTAGAATTGACTCAAATGTGTTCCTTTTTATAGCTAATACTATCCCATTGTGTATATGTACCACAACTTCTTTATCGTTTCATCTGCCAATGGACATTTAGGTGGCCTCCATGTCCTAACTATTGTAAATAGTGTTACAATAAACATTGAGGTAAATGCGTCTCTGTCAATTCTGGTTTCCTTGGTGTCTATGCCCAGCAGTGGGACTTCTGGGTCATATGACAGTTCATCACAGATTTATAAGGAATAAAAACATAATTTCTAGGTAATGACTGCACCAGTGTGCATGCCCACCAATAGTATAAGAGGGTTCCATTTTATCCACAACTTCTCCAACATTTATTGTTTGTAGACATTTTGATGATGGTCATTCTGACTGGTATGAGATGATATCTCACTTTGGTTTGGATTTGCATTTATCTAATGATGGAATTCCAGTTGAGCTATTTCAAATCCTGAAAGATGATGCTGTGAAAGTGCTGCACTCAATATCCCAGCAAATTTGGAAAACTCAGCAGTGGCCACAGGACTGGAGAACGTCAGTTTTCATTCCACTCTCAAAAAAGGCAATGCCAAAGAATGCTCAAACTACAGCACAATTGCACTCATCTCACGCACTAGTAAAGTAATGCTCAAAATTCTCCAAGCCAGGCTTCAGCAATATGTGAACCATGAACTTCCAGATGGTCAAGCTGGTTTTAGAAAAGGCAGAGGAATGACAGATCAACATCTGCTGGATCACAGAAAAAGCAAGAGAGTGCCAGAAAAAATATATATTTCTGCTTTATTAACTATGTCAAAGCCTTTGACTGTGTGGATTACAATAAATTGTGGAAAATTCTGAAAGAGATGGGAATGTTAGACCACCTGAGTTGCCTTTTGAGAAGCCTATATGCAGGTTAGGAAGCAACAGTTAGAAATGGACATGGAACGACAGACTGGTTCCAAATAGGAAAAGGAGTACATCAAGGCTGTATACTGTCACCCTGCTTATTTAACTTATATGCAGAGTACATCATGAGAAATGCTGGGCTGGAAGAAGCGCAAGCTGAAATCAAAATTGCCAGGAGAAATATCAATAACCTCAGATATGCAGATGACACCACCCTTATGGCAGAAAGTGAAGAGGAAGCAAAATGCCTCTTGATTAAAGTGAAAGTGTAGAGTGAAAAACTTGGCTTAAAATTAAACATACAGAAAACGAAGATCATGGCATCTCTTCCCATCACTTCATGGGAAATAGATGGGGAAACAGTGGAAACTGTGTCAGGCTATATTTTGGGGGTTCTAAAATCACTGCAGATGGTGATTGCAGCCATGAAATTAAAAGATGCTTACTCTTTGGAAGAAAAGTTATGACCAACCTAGAAAGCATATTCAAAAGCAGAGACATTACTTTGCCAACAAAGGTCCATCTAGTCAAAGCTATGATTTTTCCAGTGGTCATGTATGAATGTGAGAGCTGGGCTGTGAAGAAAGCTGAGCACTGAAGAATTGATTCTTTTGAACTGTGGTGTTGGAGAAGACACTTGAGAGTCCCTTGGACTGAAAGGAGATTCAACCAGTCTATTCTGAAGATCAGCCCTGGGATTTCTTTGGAAGGAATGATGCTAAAGCTGAAACTCCAGTACTTTGGCCACTTCATGTGAAGAGTTGACTCATTGGAAAATACTTTGATGCTGGGGGATTGGGCACAGGAAGAGAAGGGGACGACCGAGGATGAGATGGCTGGATGGCATCCCTGACTCGATGCCCGTGAGTCTGAGTGAACTCCTGGAGTTTACGATGGACAGAGAGGCTGGGAGTGCTGGAATTCATTGGGTCTCAAAAATTTGGACACGACTGAGTGACTGAACTGAACTGAACTGAACTGAATAATGAGTGAGCATCGTTTCATGTGTTTATTAGCCATCTATGGCTAATAAAATGGCTCTTTATTTTTTTAATTTTTTAAATTTTTTTAAATTAAATTTATTTATTTTTTAATTACAATACTGTACTTGTTTTGCCATACATTGACACGAATCAGCCATAGGTGAACACAATCTCCCAATGCCGAAGCCCCCTCCCACCTCCCACCCTACAATACTGTATTTGTTTTTCCATACATTGACATGAATCAGCCACAGGTGTCCACGAAAATACAGGATGCAGGACGCATGGGGCGGGTGCACGGGATGATTCAGGGAGAGGATGTGGGGTGGGAGGTGGGAGGGGGCTTGGGCATTGAGAGATCGTGGACACCTGTGGCTGATTCATGTCAATGTATGGAAATGGCTCTTTAGATCTTTTGCCAATTTTTTGATTGGGTTGTTTGCTTTTCTGGCATTGAGCTACAACTTATATATTATATATATTTTGGAGATTATACATATATTCATATATGTATATGTTTTAGAGATTAATTCTTTGTCAGTTGTTTTATTTGCTATTATTATTATTTTTTTCCATTCTGAGGGCTGTATTCTCACCTTGTTTGTAGTTTCCTTCATTGTGCAAAAGCTTTTAAGTTTAATTAGGTCCCATTTTCTTATTTTTGTGTTCATAACTCTGAGAGGTGAGTCATATAGAAAATCTTGCTGTGACTATGTCAGAGAGTGTTCTGCTTATGTTTTCCTCTAAGTGTTTTATCATTTCTGGTCTTACATTTAGGTCTTTAATCCACTTTGAGTTTATTTTTGTGTATTGTGTTAAAAAGTGTTCTACTTTCATTATTTTGCACAGAGTTGACCAGTTCACAGTTCCAGTTGTTGAAGAGACAGTCTTTTCTCCATTGCATATCTGTGCTTCCTTTTTTAAACATAAGCTCTTCATAGGTGCATGGATTTATCTCTAAACTATCTATTTTGTGCCATTATCTATATTTCTGTCTTTGTCAGTATCAAACAGTCTTGATGATTGTAAATTTGTAGTATAGTCTGAAGTCAGGAAGGTTGACTTCTTCAGTTCCATTCTTCTTTCTCAAGATTGTTTTGTCTATTTGGGGTATTTTTTGTTTCCATGAAAATCGTGAAATTATTTGTTCTAGTTCTGTGAAAAATATTATTGGTAGTTTGATAGAAGTTGTGTTGAATCTATTGATTGCTTTGGGTAGTATACTCATTTTCACATTTTCATTATGCTGATTCTTCAAATCCATGAACATGGTTTCTATTTCTCCATCTATTTGTGTCATCTTTGATTTCTTTCACCAGTGTTTTATAGCTTTCTGTGCACAGGTCTTTTGTTTCTTAGGTAAATTTATTCATAAATACTTTATACTTTTTATTGCAATGGTGAATGGGATTGTTTCCTTAATTTCTCTTTCTGATTTTTTTATTGTTAGTGTATAGGAATGCAAGGGATTTCTGTGTTTTTTTTTTTAATTTTTATATCCTGCTACTTTACTGTATTTATTGATTAGCTCTAGTAACTTTCTGGTGACATTTTTAGGATTTTCTATATAGAGCATCTTGTCATCTGCAAAGAATGAGAATTCTACTTCTTTTCCAATCTGGATTCCATGATTTATTTTTCTTCTCTGATTGTTGTGGTTATGAATTTCAAAACTATGTTGAATAATAGTGGTGAGAGTGGGCACAGTTGTCTTGTTCCTGACTTTAGGGGAAATACTTTCAATTTTCACCACTGAGGATAAAGTTTACTCTGGGTTTGTAATATATGGTTTTTACTATGTTGAGGCATGTTCCTTCTATGCCTACTTTCTGAAGATTTTTAAAATCATAAATTACTGTTGAATTTTGTCAAAGACTTTCTCTGCATCTGTCATATGATTTCATTGTTCAATTTGTTAATATGGTGTATCACATTGATTAATTTGTGAATACTGAAGAATACTTGCATCCCTAGAGTAAAGCCCACTTGATCAAGATGTATGATTTTTTTTTAATATGCTGATGGATTTTGTTTGCCAGAATTTTGTTGAGGATTCTTGCATCTAAGTTCATCAGAGATATTGGCCTATAGTTTTCTTTGCTTTATAGCATTTTCATCTGGTTTTGGTATCAGGGTGATGGTAGCCTTGTAGAATGAGTTTGGGAGTGTTCCTTCCTCTGAAATTGTCTAGAAGAGTTTGAGTAGGATAAGTGTTAACTGTTCTGTAAATTTTTGGTAGAATTCACCTGGGAAGCTATCCGTTTCTGGGCTTTTGCTTGTTGGAAGAATTTTTATTACAGTTTTAATTTCCATGCTTGTGATTGGTCTATTCAAAATTTCTATTTCTTCCTGGTTCAGTTTTTGAACGTTATACCTTTCTAAGAATTTGTCTATTTCTTCCAAATTGTCTGTATTATTGGCATATAGTTGCTCATAGTAGTGTCTTATGATGGTCCTATTTCTGTATCATCTGTTGTAATGTCTCCATTTTCATTTCTAATTTTATTGATTTGAATCTTCTTCCTTGTTTTCTTGATTACTCTGGTTAATGGTTTATCTACTTTGTTGATCTTCTCAAAGAACCAGCTTTTAGTTTTACTGGTCTTTGCTATTGTCACATTCATTTATTTCTCATTTATTTCTGCTCTGATTTTTATCATTTCTTTCCTTCTACTAACTGGGCTTTTGTTCTTCTTTTTCTAGTTGCTTTAGGTGTAAATTTAGGTTATTTATTTGATGCTTCTCTTCTTTCTTGAGGTAGGCTTGATTTGCTGTGAACTTCCCTCTTGTATTGCTATGGGCTTCCTATGGTATCTCAGCTAGTAAGGAATCTACCTACAGTGCAGGAGACCCAGGTTTCATTCCCAGGTCAGTAAATTCTGCTGGAGAAGGAGCAGGTTACCTGCTCCAATATTCTTGGCCTTTCCTGGTGGCTCAGCTGGTAAAGAATTCACCTGCAATGCAGGAGACCTGAGTTCAGTCCTTGGGTTGGGAAGATCCCATGGAGAAGGGAACAGCTACTCACTCAATATTCTGGCCTGGAAAATACCATGGACTGCATAGTTCATGGATTTGCAAGAGTGAGGCATGTCTAAGAAATTTTCACTTAGCTCTTAGCTCCCTCTTAGCACTGGTTTTACTAAACCCCATAGGTTTTGGGTTGTTGTGTTTTCATTATCATATCTTTCTATGCATATTTTTATTTTCTTTTTGATTTCTTTTGATTTCATTTCTTCTTTTTTTCATTTTTATTTCTTCAGTGGTCTGTTTCTTATTCAGAAGCAAGTTGTTTACCTCCATATGTTTGTGCTTTACTGTGTGCCCCCCCACCTTAATTGCTATTTAATCTTACAGCATTGTGATCAGAAAAGATGCTTGAAACAATTTCAATTTTTTAATTGAATTTAAAATTTAAATTTTATACTTACCAAAACTAGATTCATGATCCAGGATTTGATATACCCAGGAGAACGTTCCATGTGCACTTCAGAAAAAGGTGAAATCCATTGTTGTTGGTTGGAAGGTCCTGTAGATATCAATTAGTCTAACTTGTCCAGTGTATCATTTAAAGCTGTGTTTCCTTGTTAATTTTCTGTTTGAATGATCTGTCCATTGGTGTGAGTGGGGTATTAAATCCCCCACTATTATTGTGCATACTGTCAATATCCCCTTCAATTTTGTTAGCATTTGCCTTATGTATTGAAGTGTTTCTTTGTTGAGTACAAATATATTTATATTTTTATATCTTCTTCTTGTATTGATCCCTTGATGATTATGTAGTGTCCTTCTTTGTTTCTAATGATGGTCTTTATTTTAAAGTCTATTTTATCTGATGAGTGTTGCTACTCCCACTTTCTTTTGGTCTCCAATGGCATGAAATATCTCATTCCAGCCTCTCACTTTAAGGCTGTATGTGTCCCTAGATTTGAGGTGGTCTCTTGCAGAGACCACCTTGGTCTTGTTTGTTTATTTTTTAATCCATTGGGCAAGTCTTTTGGTTGGGACATTTAATCCATTTACATCTAAGGTAATTATTGATAAGTATGATCCATTATCATTTATTTTATTGCTTTGGGTTCACTTTTATAAACCTTTTCTGTGTTTCCTGTCTAGAGAAGATACTTTAGCATTTGTTGAAAAGCTGGCTTGGTGTTACTGAATTCTCTCAGCTTCTGCTTGTCTGTAAAGCTTTGATTTCTGAATCTGAAGGAGGTCCTTGCTGGGTAGAGTAACCTTGACTGTAGACTTTTCCCTATCAACACTTTATATCCTGCCATTCCTTTCTGGCCTGGAGAGTTACTGTTGAAAGATCAGTTGTTACCTTTATGGGCATCCCCTTGTATATTATGGGTTCCTTTTCCCTTGCTGCTTTTAATATTTACACATTATGTTTAATTTTTGTTAGTTTGATTATTATGTGCCTTGATGTGATTTGCCTTGGGTTTATCCTATATGGTAATCTCTGAGCTTCTTGGACTTGAGTATCTATTTCCTTACCCATTTAAGGAAGTTTTCAACTATTATCTCATCAAATATTTTCTCGCTTCCCTTCCTTTTGTTTTCTTCTGAGATGCCTATCACGCAGATGCTGGGGTGTTTAACATTATCCCAGAGGTCTCTGAGGCTATCTAGGCTATAAAAATAAAAGTTAAAAGAGTAATAAATAATCATACTAGGACTGTATGAGGGGAAAATGAAAAAGAAAATGAGGAAGAAAGGGGGAAAAAGAAAAATTAGTAAATTTAAAAATAAGATTTTTAAACATAAGAAACAACAATAATAATGTATCTTCCAGATTCACCTGCTTGGATCACAAGGGCACAATCCAAATGGGCTGTGCATGTCCTCAAGGTAGCTGGTCTCACATTGTGACACTCCTGGCAGATATGAACCATCCAGGATCCCAGAAAGATGTAGTTAGCGACTAGCACTCTGCTCACAGTTTGGCAGGAGATGCATCCCCTGGGACTGAGATTGCAGTAACTCTTACCTTCTGCCTCTGGCTGTCACACACCTGTCTCACTGCCTTTGGGGAGGACTATAAATGGCAACCAGCTTGCTTTCCTTTGGTATTCACTAAGGCACAACCCTTTGTTCTGTGAGAATGCCTGGGGTCAGAATACATTGTTAGAGCCTTCCTGCAGGAAAGGTCCTTTGTTTCTTTTTCAGGCATTTCCACTGTTTGAGAGGCTATGTCACATTAGTATCCTCAGAGTGTCCTCAGAGCCTTCAACCACAGTCCTCACCCTAATGAGGAATGATGCAGCCACCAGCGCCTTCTCACCCAGTCTCCATTTGCTGCGAGCAGATGCTTTTCTTTTATTTATTTATTTTTTTTAATGTTATGCTTCCCTCTGAGATTCCATTGTTTCCTACTGACCCAGCCAGTAAGAGGGTTTCCTACTGTGTTGAAACTTCTCTTCATTTACAACTCTTTCCCCAGAATGGGCCTCTATTCCTAAATCCTTTGTCTCTTTTTTCATCTTTGTATTCTGTCCCACCTCATTTTGAAGAGTTTGATTTGCCTTTCTGGGTACTGAGGTCCTCTGCAAATGTTCAAAAGTTGTTTGGTGGAAGTTGCTCCAAATGCAGATGATCTTTTGATGTATTTGTGGGGGGAAAGTGGTCTCTCCATCCTATTTCTCTGCTATCTCTGGACTGTTCCCTCTACAGCTTATTTATGGTGTCACTGTCTATCAAAGAAATATGTGCTAACTTAAATCACAAAGAGTTTTCTCTTATGTTTTCTTCCAGAAATTTTATACCTTTAGTTTTACATTAAAATCTATAAACAGTTTTTATGAGCTTATTTGAGAAATAATTTATGATAATGATCCATTTTGAATTAATGCTTCCCAGCTGTCTCAGTGGTAAAGAATTCACCTGTCAATGTAGGAGGTGAAAGGGATGCAGGTTCAATTCATGGGTTGAGAAGATGGTAGCCCATTCCAGTATTCTTGCCTGGAAAATTCCAAGGACAGAAATCTCATGTGCTACAATTCATGGGGGTCACAATAGAGTCAGAGGTGACTTAGAAACTAAACACACATGCACACACACATGCTTATGGTACAAAGTATAAGTCAATGTATGCATATATTTTTGCTGTTCAGTCTGACTCTTTGAGACCCCATGGCCAGTAGCAAGCCAGGCTTCCCTTTCCTTCACTATCCCCTGGAGTTTGGCCAAATGTGTACATAATTATGGTTATAATTATGGGACACTTTTATACAAATAGTTGTCCAACATTTTAAGTATTATTTGTTGAAGACCATCCACTTCCCATTGAAATACATTTCATCTTTGTTTTAAATCAATTGACCACATATATGTGGATGTATATTTGGACTCTCTATCTCAGGGTTTAGTAAACTATGACTCATGGGCCAATTATGGCCTAATACTTGTTTTCACCAGGAAAGCGGATTAGAACAAGGCCAAGATCATCTGTTTACATAACACCTATGACTGCTTCCATGATGCTATGTGAAAGAGGCTTTTGACTTACGAAATCTTTTTTTAAATTAAATCTGATGATTTATTTATTTTTAATCTGACTGATTACAGTAAAAGTTTGCCAGCCATATTCTAGGGTATTTTAAAAAGAATTCCAAACTGCCTTGTTTGTAATTTTTTAAGTGAGTATAAATAGTAACATTTAGAGTAATAATTTGAGTCTTCCAATTTTATTTATTTATTTTTTACAAAATTTCACATATTCCTGCCCTTTCTATGCACATTTTAAGATTAGCCTATTGACTTCTACAATAACAAAAATTCTGCTGTGACTTTGACTGGGATTTCTATGAGTTTATAGATCAATTTAGAGTATATTGACAATATTCTGACTTCTGATCCATGAATATGGTATATAGCTTCAGTTATTTCTGTATTTAGAAGCGATTGGCAATATTTTGCAGTAAGACCACATATAATTTGCAAAATTGTGTTATATTTATGCATAAGTATTCTATGTTTATGGTTACTTTTTTAATGAGTAATATTTTCAAGGTGGCTTCTTTGGTGGAGCTAGTGGTTAAAAACCTTTGCTAATGCAGGAGATGTAAAGAGATGTAGGTTCCATCTCTGGGTCTGGAAGACCCCCTGGAGGAGGAAATGACAACCTGATCCAGCATTCTTGCCTGGAGAATACCTTGGACTGAGCCTGGTGGGTTACAGTCCATAGAGTTGCAAAGAGTTGGGTATGACGGAAGCTATCATGCAAGCACATTCTTGGTTTATAGGTATTATTATAATGAGTAATATTTTATGTATCAGTTTCCTGTGTTTCCTTGAACATGTATAAAAATGTAGTTAATTACTGAGTATTAATCTAGTATCCTCTAACCTTGCTCACTCAATCAGTCTCATTAACTTTTGTGTAGATTCTTTGCTTTTACATGTAGAAAATCCTATGTTCTATGGATATAGGCATTTTAATTCTTTATTTCAAATCTTTATATTTCTGTGTTTTCTTGCTTGCTTCACTGGTTAGGAACTCCACTAAACTGTTAAATACAGTGAAAGAAAATATCCTTTCCTTATTCCTGATATACTGAATATGCTTTTAGATTTTCCTCATTTAAATATATTAGGTGAACTTGCCATTTTAAATAGTTTTATCAAGTTAATTTCCTTTAATTCTTAATTTGTTGACAATCTGTTGTCATAGATCAGTGTTGAATATGTTAAAAATATTCTGCATGTACTGATGTGACCATATTTTTTTAACATGTTAATGATTGCATAAACATTTATAGTCAAATATTTAACCAAATTTGCATTTCTGCTTATTATACTTGCTTGATCATGATATATTATATTGTTATGTATTGCTGGATTGGATTTACTATTTTTTTATTGAACATTTTGTGCTTATGCTCATGAAGGATACTGTTTTGAATTTAGAATTTTGGTTACCTTTGAATATTAATGGCTGGGGTAAGGCATAAATAATTCCTCTCAAGTGCTGGTAATGATTTATATCTTGATCTTGGAGGTAGATATATTTCTGGGTTTTCTTCATGGAGCTACAGTCTTAGAGTTTTTGCACTTTATGTTATACATCAACATATATTGAGGAAAATATTTATCTAGGTAATCCATTTTGGGAATAACTTTTCATTTTCACCAGGATACTGCACAACCTCAAAAACCACTCTATCTAAGACAACAGCATTGCTGCCTTTCAGAGCCAAACCTATTAGGTGTAGGACTTGCATTACAGTGTCTTTAAACAAACATCCCAATGCCTTGTGTATCTAGAAATCTCTTACTTAAAAGGCTATTTTATAAACTGAGAGGGTAATAGGCAGGAAGGCTAGGGGCCTCCAAGCAGAGGAAATAGGCTGCAAGTGTCAGACATTTTGTATCTCTCTCTTAAGTGGCAGGAAAAAATAAATTAGTGTTGTATTTTTTTCCCCTTCTCTATACAAATTTAAAAAGAGTTTTATCTTAAAATTCTTTGTTGCCATAATTACACTTGGTTCCACCTTTTCTCAGACCTTGAGTTAACCAATGCATTTTTCTTATGGGAATGTTTGTCTTAAGCTATGTTAATATAATATATAATATATAATATATATATATAATATATATAACATAGTATTTACCTAGACTCTGTCTTCAAGTCGTTTTGCCTAAAGGCTCAGAAGCAACTTAACAAATCCATATGCTATACTCACACATTGTTCTCCTAATCTGTGTGAATAAAACTATGTATTTGTATGGAAAACTGCCTTTCTTCAAGATTCATGTCAATCATTTATGGCCCTGGATAACTCACGTTGTGCCAATGTTATCTCAAAATGCATGCTGTGGGTGAGGTACCTGGTCCCATTCTCTGAGTTTTGAGACATTTCCTTTCTTTAATTAGCAGACTGCTAGTAGCTATATCAGTTCAGTTCAGTCACTCAGTCGTGTTCGACTTTTTGCGACCCCATGGATTGCAGGACACAAGGCCTCCCTGTTCATCATCAACTCCTGGAGTTTACCCAAACTCACATCCATCGAGTTAGTGATGCCATCCAGCCATCTCATCCTCTGTTGTCCCCTTCTTCTCCTGCCCCCAATCCTCCCAGCATCAGAGTCTTTTTCAACGAGTAAACTCTTTGCATGAGGTGGTCTAAGTATTGGAGTTTCAGCTTCAGCGTCAGTCCTTCCAAATACACCCAGGACTGATCTCATTTAGAATAGACTGGTTGGATCTCCTTGCAGTCCAAGAAACTCTCAAGAGTCTTCTCCAGCACCACAGTTCAAAGGCATCAATTCTTTGGTGCTCAGCTTTCTTCACAGTCCAACTCTCAAATCCATACATGACTACTGGAAAAAACCATAGCCTTGACTAGACGGACTTTTGTTGAGAAAGTAATGTCTCTGTGTTTTAAGATGCTATCTAGATTGGTCATACCTCCTTCCAAGGAGCAAGTGTCTTTTAACTTCATGGCTGCAGTCACCATCTGCAGTGATTTTGGAGCTCAAAAATACAGTCTGACACTGTTTCCCCATCTATTTCCCATGAAGTGATGAGACCAGATGCCATGATCTTCGTTTTCTGAATGTTGAGCTTTAAGCCAGCTTTTTCACTCTCCTCTTTCATTTTCATCAGTAACATCCAAATGGCAGAAAGTGAAGAGGAACTAAAAAGCCTCTTGATGAAAGTGAAAGTGGAGAGTGAAAAAGTTGGCTTAAAGCTCAACATTCAGAAAACGAAGATCATGGCATCTGGTCCCATCACTTCATGGGAAAGCGATGGGGAAACAGTGGAAACAGTGTCAGACTTCATTTTTTGGGGCTCCAAAATCACTACAGATGGTGATTGCAGCCATGAAATTAAAAGACACACTCCTTGGATGAAAAGTTATGAGCAACCTAGATAGCATGTTGAAAAGCAGAGACATTACTTTGCCAACAAAGGTCCGTCTAGTCAAGGCTGTGGTTTTTCCTGTGGTCATGTATAGATGTGAGAGTTGGGTTGTGAAGAAAGCTGAGCACCAAAGAATTGATAATATTTAACTGTGGTGTTGGAGAAGACTTTTGAGAGTCCCTTGGGCTGCAAGGAGATCCAACCAGTTCATTCTGAAGGAGATCAGTCCTGGGATTTCTTTGGCAACAATGATGCTAAAGCTGAAGCTCCAATACTTTGGCCACCTCATGCGAAAGATTTGACTCACTGGAAAAGACTCTGATGCTGGGAGGGATTGGGGGCAGGAGGAGAAGGGGATGACAGAGGATGAGATGGCTGGATGGCATCACTGACTCGGTGAACGTGAGTCTGAGTGAACTCTGGGAATTGGTGATGGACAGGGAGGCCTGGCATGCTGCGATTCATGGGATCACAAAAGGTCGGACATGACTGAGCGACTGAACTGAACTGAACTAAAAGAGTGGATGGGGGTACTAAAGGGGGATACTCTTTCTGCTGCCTTCTGATGTCTATGTCAGAGGCTTTCTCTCTTTTAATTTAACAAAGCTTTATTACAGATAAGCTCTGGGAGACCAAGCCTCATTTCTGGCCTTGGATTGAATTATCTTCTGGAGGCCAAGAAACCCAGCATATTTTGTCTTTCGTGGTTCAATAAGCTGTCAGAACCATAGTAGATTTTCTTCTTTCCATAGCAATTAGTCAACAGGCCTTATGACTCTAGCTTTTGCTAATAGATCTATACGAACATCAAGTTTACCAATCAGAAGGATACTATCTCTCTCTTAAGTACTAACAATTCCTGTAATTTATCAGCCCCTTTCTGGAGTCCACTGAATTAACCCAAACCAATACTGACTCATTTCAGAGGAATAAAGATGTTCAACCAGCAGACAAAAGATCTATCTGGAGTGTAGAATCCCAAGATGCAACAGAAAGTCCTTAGTATTCCAAGTGCCTTCTCATCTACCAGGAAAATTGTTGTTATTCCCATTTAATTTGTTACTATTATTAAAAGTAATGAAAATCTAAAGCTTCAGTTATCATTGAGCAAGTCAAAAGCCCCTTAACTGCATGTATTTTCATACCTTAAATGTCCATGTGTTAAATCACTTCTGCTCATGATCCAACATCTCAATGTCAGGCTTTCATCCAATTTTCTATTACATGTGCAAGAACATCTGTTGCATGACTAAGAATTATATTTACAGATGTAAACTTGCTAACAATTTCCTTCAGGTTTTTACTAAGAAGCAAACCCATACTGAGAATATTGACTCTCCCAAGGGAAAGTTGTTTCTTCTTTTAGAGTTATGGAAAAGGAATTTCTGGTCTTCATCTTCATTGGAAATGATCTCCCCATCCTGAAATTATGCATCCTATTCACCATTTTTAATTTGTTATACAATTTAGCCCTCACTCACTGCTCATAATATTTTTAAGATGAAGTTAATAATCATTCTTCCTGCCATTTGCTTTGACCTTTTCTCAAGACCCAACACTTTAGCTCAGCTACATATTATCTTCCCAATTTTCATATCATGTACTGACATTTTTTTGTAAATTATGCAGAATCATTGTACTTTTGAAATTAGGGAAACAGTAAACTCTAGAAAATAAGATGTCTTTCCTTGCATCTCTAATACTAACTTTTATTTACCCATATATTTTTTCTTACATATCCTGTATTGTCTAATATTAATATGGTCAAAATGGGAGCTACATTACCCAGAAACTTCTTCTCTGTCTGACTTTTCCATTAGCCGTGTATGGATGTGAGAGTTGAACCATAAAGAAGGTTGAGTGTCAAAGAACTGATGCTTTTGAACTATGATGTTGGAGAAGACTCTTGAGAGTCCTTTGGAGGAGATCAAACCAGTCAATCCTAGAGCAAATAAATCCTGAATATTCATTAAAAGGACTAATGCTGAAGCTGAGGCTCTTATACTTTGGCTAACTGATGCAAATAGCCAATTCATTAGAAAAGACCCTTATGCTGGGAAAGATAAAGCAGTAGGAGAAGGCAACAGCAGAGAGCGAGATGGCTGGATGGCATCACCAACTCAATGGACATGAGTTTGAGTAAGCTCAGTGAGATGATGAAGGACAGGGAAGCCTGGTGTATTTATTCCGTGGGCTGGACACGACTGAGCAACTGAACAAAATGGTACTGGGTTAGAGTTGAAGTGAATTAAAAGTTGAGTGGAATTTGGAAAATAGAAGTGAAAATACTTTACTTGTTAAAAATCATTGACATTAGATATGCTGGTGAACTGATAAAGAACTTTATCTCGTTTACTCTATCACCACTTGACTGCTGGTCCTGATTATCCACAGCTGTGTCATACTCAACACCAAGGAACAATAATGTTGTTGTTCAGTCACTAAGTCATGTCTGACTCTGTGAGCCCATGGACTGCCAGGCTCCTCTGTCCTCCACTATCTCCTGGAGTTTGCTCTAATTCATGTCCATTGAGTCAGTGATGCTATCTAACCATCTCAACCTCTGCTGTTCCTTTCTCATTTTTCTTTCAATATTTCCCAGGACAGAGAAAAAGTCACACGACTAATTAAGCTAGTTTTCCTGAAACTAGGGAGTTTCCTCAGAAATGAGACTTCACTGATAAAACCAGTACAGTCTTTGGAAAATTGGATGACATGGTTACACCAGAAATTATTTTTTAATGACATTGTCATGGCTAACTTGAAAATATGATTCTAATAAATTAAGTTTATCTGTTTAATTAATAATGATCATTATACTCTTCTTAATGAGGTCTGATGTTAAATTTGAGATTTTCTCTGAGGGAGTCATATAATCTTATAGAAGAATTATTGGCACTAAATGTCAGCACTATATATAAATATATTCTATAATAAGCAGAGAGATTAAGAAGAGATGGCAACAATACACAGAACAACTATACAAAAAAAGGTCTTAAAGACCTGGATAACCACAATGATGTGGCCACTCATCTACAGTCAGACATCCTGGAGTGTAAAGTCAAGTGGGCCTTAGGAGGCATTACTACCAACAAAGCTAAAGGAAGTGAAGGAATTCCAGCTGAGCTATTTCAAATCCTAAAATATGATGCTGTTAAAGTGTTGCACTTAATATGCTAGCAAATTTGGAAAACTCAGCAATGGCCATAGAACTGGAAAAGGTCAATGTTCATTTCAATTCCAAAGAAAGGCAATGCCAAAGAAAGTTCAAACTACTATACAGTTGTGCTCATATCATATGCTATTAAAATTATGTTTAAAGTCCTTCAAGTTAGGCTTCAGCTATGGGTAAACTTAGAACTTCCAGATATACAAACTGAATTTAGAAAAGGCAGAAGAATCAGAGATCAAATTTCCAACATTTGTTGGATCATAGAGGAAGCAAGGGAATTCCAAAAATATCCTCTTCTGCTTCACTGACTATGCTAAAGATTTTGACTGTATGGATCACAATAGTGAAAAACTCTTAAATAGATGATAATACCAGACCGCTTTACCTATCTCCTGAAAATTTTGTATGAGGGTCAAGACACAACAGTTAGAACTATGGAACAATGGACTTGTTTAAAATGGGAAAAGAGTAAGAAAAGACTATGTACTATCACCCTACTTATTTAACTTATATGTGGAGTACATCATGCAAAATCCTATGCTGGATGAATCACAAGATAGAATATAGATATATCACTCTAATGGCAGAAAGAGAAGAGGAGCTAGAGGAACCACTTCATGAAGGTGAAAGAGTAGTGAGTAAGCTGGCTTGAATCTTAACATTTAAAAACCAAGATCATGGCATTCAGTCCCATTACTTCATGGCAAATAGAAGGAGAAAAACTGAAAGTAGTGACAGATTTTATTTTCCTGGGTTCCAAAAGCACTGTGAACTGCGACTACAGCCATGAAATAAAAGACACTTGCTCCTTGGAAAGAAAGCTATGATAAACTTAGAGAACATATTAAACACTAAAGACATCACTTTGCAAACAAAGGTCTGTATAATTAAAATTGTGTAGTTTTTCCAGTAGTCATGTACAGATGTGAGATTTGGTCCATAAAGAAGGCTAAGCACAGAATTGATACTTTTGAACTACTGTCTTAGAGAAGACTCTTTAGATTCCCATGGACAGCAAGGAGATGAAACAAGTCAATCCTAAAGGAAATCAACCCTGAATATTCATTGGAAGGACTGATGCTTAAACTGAAACTCCAATAGTTTGGTCACTGGATGCAAAAGCCAATTCACTGGAAAAGACCGTGATGCTGGGAAAGGTAGAAGGCAAAAGAAGAAGGAGTTGGGAAGAGATGAGGATGGTTAGATATCATCACTGACTTAATGGACATGAACTTAACAAATTCTGGGAGCTAGTGAATGACAGGGGAACCTGGTTTGCTGCCATCCATAAGGTCGTAAAGAGTCAGACACAGCTTTGTGACTGAACAACAGCAAAAACATTGATAGCTTTACATACATAATTTAATACATTCAAATTTAATTATAAGATTTATTATTGTAGAACATAATTAAAGAGTGTATCCCTAAATTTAGAATAATTGGGAAAATAATAATACAGAAAGCATGAAGAAAGAGATCAAGTGGAAAAAGAAAAGAAATTAATTCTCCCATAATTCATAACAGGGTTTGAATAACAATCATAAAAATGAACAAGTGAATAAGCGTATTTCATAGATATATTTTATAAAGATAGAAATGTAATTATTAAAGGAGATTAAATGATAATACACTGAAAAAGAAATCAAAGAAAACATAAATGGGTAGCAATAAAACCCAAAGAGAATATCAAAAAATATTTAATGCAAAAGCATCAAAAGAAAGAAGTTATAAAGAAGCAGAATTTCAACAAAGAAATTTATATATAAATGTAGGTGAAATAAATTATTGGATTCTATTGGATGTATAAAAATATTTGTATTATAAGATATAATGTAGTGATTGGGAGGTTTTAATTGCATGAATAGATGAAAAGCAGGACAATACTAAAAATCAAGTTAAAATTTTCTCATATAAATACCAGATAAGTTTAAATTCAAGGTAACAACTATTAAATGAAACACAGAAAAACACAAAAATCTAATCCACAGGATTAATTTGATCTCATGAATGTTTATAAGCCAAATATCATAGTATGAAAATATCTCATGAAATATTTACATAAACTATGCAAAAAATGCTAAATGATATTCAGTATTAGTGTATATTTTTGTTCATCCTTATCAAACACTGTTTTAATAGAAAAGATGTTAATAAAATATAAAAAATGTGAATATAATAATTTTTGTTATTTAACTAACAAAAGTTAGTTAGTTAGTTAGTTAGTTAACTAACAAAAGTTAGTTTTAAACTCTATTTTATATCGGAGTAATACATTTTAGGGACAAAAGGAAGATTTATCAAATGTGACCACGTGTTTCACAAAAAGAAGTTTACATACATTTCAAAAGGTAAATTAATGCAGAAAACATTTTGTGGATATAGTGAATAAAAATTAATAAGAAACATTGAAATCAAATATAAGTAAAAATCAAAATGATCTAGAAATTGAAAACATAATTGTTAGAAATTCTTTTAAATAGCCATAAGGTGAAAGAGAAAAATCATAGCTGACAACCTTGAATAGCTAGAAAGTAATAATAAAATTTTATGAGTAAATGTAAATTAAAAAATGAGATATGCCATATGACAGCCAGAATATTCTATATTTGTATCGTATATTTGTATCCACAAAATGATTCAAATATAAAAGATTTAGAGAAAATCTGATGTGTATTTATTGTCTCTTTAAGATGTATAAGGAACTTTTCTTGATTAAATTTGTTTAATTTATTCAACAAACGTTTATTTACCAGATGACATTCTAGGTACTAGGAATAAAATGATTTAAAAAATGCAGAGATTGTCTATGGTGGGGCTGGTAGGAGAGAATTGGTCTGCAGATTAAAAAAAAGAAAAGAAAAGAAAATTCATTAGTGATACATGCTGAAAAAGAAGAAAGAAAGGAGAAAGAAAAAGAGGCTGCCAATCCAAGTTAATAAGATTTACAACTGTTGGCAAGAGGAGATTAAAAATCTGATTTTGATTTGGTGGTGATGGGAGGAACTAGTTTTGAGTTTGGACTTAACTGTCAGTAAGTACTCAAAAATGATAATTCTCTAAGGCAAAGAATTACAGACCAAGGGAAAATTGCAAAGTGCAAAGGTAGATGAAAAATAAATAAAACGAGCTTGAAGACTAGAAAGCTACGTTGTTTGGTGAAAATAGCTTGGAGAGAGTCTGTAAGCCCACACCACCTAGGAATTACCTTTGATAAAGCAAGTCTTGGGCACAAAGAATCTCTTTTAACCTTTATAAATCATCTTTATTCTCAATCATATTTGATTTACCAAGAACCCATTGCAAACAAAATTTCAAAACCTAATCTCACATCAAAATACATTTTATAACTTCAACATTGTACAGTCATATTATTTTCTGATTAAAAAAACACAAAAATATAATATTGTAAAAGTTTATAGTATAATATACATAAAATATGATTTTTAAAAAGGCTTTCCCAGATATTAGTAATACTATAAAGCTAATTTTGTTTATAAGTCAGTTTGTTTTACTTACTTATGATAGTGTTTGATGAAATTTAACTTCTCAATGTTGAAGTTTCTTTAAGTGAAATCAGAGCTACTGAAGTTACTCCACTAGAAATCATAAAATATTTGCTGTGAAAAGGTCCGTCTAGTCAAGGCTATGTTTTTTCCAGTAGTCATGTATGGATGTGAGAGTTGGACTGTGAAGAAGGCTGAGTGCCAAAGAACTGATGCTTTTGAACTGTGGTGTTGGAGAAGACTCTTGAGAGTTCCTTGGACTGCAAGGAGATCCAACGAGTCCATTCTGAAGGAAATCAGCCCTGGGATTTCTTTGGAAGGAATGACGCTAAAGCTGAAACTCCAGTACTTTGACCACCTCATGTGAAGAGTTGACTCATTGGAAAAGACTCTGATGCTGGGAGGAATTGGGGGCAGGAGAAGAAGGGGACAACAGAGGATGAGATGGCTGGATGGCATCACTGACTCGATGGACGTGAGTCTGAGTGAATTCTGGGAGTTGGTGGTGGACAGGGAGATCTGGCGTGCTGCGATTCATGGGGTCTCAAAGAGTCAGACACGACTGAGTGACTGAACTGAACTGAATTGAACATGGTATTAAAAAAAAAAAAATTAACTCTCAGCTTCCTCTAATTAAGAAACTGAAATGACCATACTAGGAGACTAAAGTCTTTTCCATGTACCATTTTATGCCCAAGGAAATAAAACAGGGAGCACAAACAATATCAGTTACTACCTTGATTGAAAAATCACTTTAAGAAACCCTTATGATTCTTGTTGCATTGAATGAATTATCTATTTTGTGTTTCAAGACTTTGTTCATATATAACTTCCTGAGAAAATGATGAGCTACAGATAGTCCAGGATAATGGCGCCCCACTCCAGTACTCTTGCCTGAAAAATCCCACGGATGGAGGAGCCTGGTAGGCTGCAGGCCATGGGGTCGCTGAGTCGGACAGGACTGAGCGACTTCACTTTCATTTTTCACTTTCATGCATTGGAGAAAGAAATGGCAACCCACTCCGATGTTCTTGCCTGGAGAATCCCAAGGACGACAGAGCCTGGTGGGCTGCTGTGGGGTCGCATGGAGTCGGACACGACTGAAGCGACTTAGCAACAGCTGCAGCAGCAGACAGAAAGCAACAGTTTGTTTGCTTTTGCACATGCATGCAGGTAAGTTTCACAAGTTAAAACATAAAAAAATAACTTCTGTGCAGAGATAACACAGTTCATCTGTTAAAATATGGAGTAAATGCAAACTCAAACAGTCTTTTGGTTGAACAAACAAGAAATTATAATAAATAATGTTGCTGCCAAATAACAAATGTAGAGCTTGGCAGTTTAGCTGATATGTGAACATAAAAAAGTTTTAGACTGGAAACCATAGGTCACTACTCTTTTTCATTATTTGTTTAAAATAAACTACAACTTAAAGTCAAGTTGAAAGTGAAAGTGTTAGTCACTTAGTCATGTCCAAGTCTTTGCAACCTCATGGATTATAGTCCACCAGGCCCCTCTGTCCATGGAATTTTCCAGGCAAGAATACTGGAGTGGGTTGCCATTTGCTTCTCCAGGGAATCTCCTGGACCCAGGGATTAAACATGGGTTTCCTTCACTGGAGGTGGATTCTTTACCATCTGAGCGACCAGGGAAGCCCAAAATCAAGCTAGCAAAATCAAGTCTATGTTTCTGTTCATTTATGGTTAGGGCTTTATCTGTTTAATTTTAGGTATAAGAAAAGTAGGTTTTAGATTTAAAAGTAAAATGTTGTCTTCCAAATTAAACAAAGTTAAAGTAAACTAATAATTGTATTAGACATATATGAAAAACTATGGTATGACAAGTATTTTTTCCTTAGTATTAACTGTCATTCAAAATATTATCATAAATGAGAGTACTTGTTAATGATGGAGATTTGGTCTTGTGGGAGCCCAGAGGCAGGCCACTCCAAAATACTCTGAAATGGCATATTGATTATTTAGAATTAAAGTAACTTAAGAAACAGTATTTAAGATGGACACTGTCTCCCTGAGGGCAGGAAATAAATCTCTCCTGTTAAAGCTGTCCTTCTTGCATCTGGAGGCAGAGGACAACGTTGTCTCCAGAGATAGGTAATTGAGGGCTCAGAAGTCTGAATAAACCTTATTACTTCTTTACTAATTTTTTTTTTCCAAGTCAAAACTGTTTCAGTTCAGTTCAGTTCAGTCGCTCAGTCATGTCGACTCTTTGTGACCCCATGAATCACAGCATGCCAGGCCTCCCTGTTCATCATCAACTCCCAGATTTTACTCAGACTCATGTCCATTGAGTCAGTGATGCCATCCAGCCATCTCATCCTTTGTCGTCACCATCTCCTCCTGTCCTCAATCCCTCCTAGCATCAGGATCTTTCCAGTGAGTCAACTCTTCACATGAGGTTGCCAAAATATTGGACTTTCAGCTTTAGCATCAGTCCTTCAAAAGAACACCCAGGATTGATCTCCTCTAGAATGACCTGGTTGTATCTCCTTGCAGTCAAAGGGACTCTCAAGAATCTTCTCCAACACCACAGTTCAGGGTGCAGGATGCTTGGGGCTGGTGCACTGGGATGACTCGGAGGGATGGTGTTGGAGGGGAGGTGGGAGAAGGGTCGGGAATGGGAACACATTACACCCGTGGTGGATTCATGTTGATGTTTAGCAAAACCAATACAATATTGTAAAATAAAATAATAATAATAAATTTTTAAAAGAGAAAAAAAAAGATGATTCTTTGGCACTCAGCTTTCATCAAAGTCCAACTCTCACATTCATAACATGACCACTGGAAAAATCATAGCCTTGACTAGAGGGACCTTTGTTGGCAAAGTAATGTCTCTGCTTTTGAATATGCTATCTAGGTTGGTCATAACTTTCCTTCGAAGGAATAAGCATCTTTTAATTTCATGGATGCAATCACCATCTGCAGTAATTTTGGAGTCCAAAAAAATAAATAAATAAATAATTAAAATCTGACACTGTTTATAGAGTCTTCACTAATTAAGCATCTAAAGCCAAAGTTACTTTGTCCTGTAAATTGCCCACAAATTTATTGCTTCTTTGTTTGAAAAAGTTTAGAATCTGCCTGCTCTGGCCCTCTTTGTTCCCTATTTGTATGAGACTTATGTGTGTATGAATTAAATGCTATTGTTGTTGTTTTAATTTTCTCCTTTTAGTCTATCTTGCATCAATTTCAATTATTACACAAGTCAAAAGAATTGAAGAAGGGTAAGGAGAAATTTCCCCCTCCACAGCAATCTGTTTTATTTAACACTATAATTTTTGTACTTAACAGATGAGAAATCAGAAAATACATTTTCTTTATAAGAATATATGAAAAATATGTAGCCATTCAGTTCAGTTCAGTTGCTCAGTTGTGTCCGACTCTTTGTGATCCCATGAATTGCAGCATGCCAGGCCTCCCTGTCCATAACCTAAACTCCCGGAGTTCACTCAGACTCAGGTCCATAGAGATGCCATCCAGCCATCTCATCCTCTGTTGTCCCCCTTCTCCTCCTGCGCCCAATCCCTCCCAGCATCGGGAGTCCTTTCCAATGAGTCAATTCTTCACATGAGGTGGCCAAAGTACTGGAGTTTCAGCTTTAGCATCATTCCTTCCAAAGAAATCCTAAGGCTGCTCTCCTTCAGAATGGTCCGGTTGGATCTCCTTGCAGTCCAATGGACTCTTAAGAGTCTTCTTCAACACCACAGTTCAAAAGAATCAATTCTTCGGTGCTCTGCCTTCTTCACAGTCCAACTCTCACATCCATACATGACCAAAGGAAAAACCATAGCCTTGACTAGATGGACCATAGTCGGAAAAGTAATGTCTCTGCTTTTGAATATACTATCTAAGTTGGTCATAACTTCTTCCAAGGAGTAAGTGTCTTTTAATTTCACGGTTGCAATCACCATCTGCAGTGATTTTGGAGCCCAGAAAAATAAAGTCTGACCCTGTTTCCACTGTTTCCCCATCTATTTCCCATGAAGTGATGGGAGCAGATGCCATGATCTTCATTTTCTGAATGTTGAGCTTTAAGCCAGCATTTTCACTCTTTTCTTTCACTTTCGTCAGGAGGCTTTTTAGTTCCTCTTCACTTTCTGCCGTAAGAGTGGTGTCATCTGCATATCTGGTGTGGTAGATATTTCTCCTGGCAATCTTGATTCCAGCTTGTGTTTCTTCCAGTCCAGCATTTCTCATTATGTACTCTGCATATAAGTTAAACAAGAGGGTGCCAACATACAGCCTTGACGTACTCATTTTCCTACTTGGAGCCAGTCTGTTTTTCCATGTCCAGTTCTAACTGTTGCTTCCATTGGAGAGACATTAATAGAACTTCCATTGGAGAGATGCTAATAGAACTTTGCTCATGTTAGTATCATGCCAATTATTAATAATTATTTATAATCTAATAATTATTAATATATTAATACTAGCACTTGTTAATATAATACACTGATTATTATTTATATATTATGCTATATTAATGTAATGTAAAGAATTTGAAACACAAAAGTGCATATATATTATATTCCCTGATAAAAAATATTATGCATGGAGAAAAGTAAGAAATTAAACAACCTAAAAGGTAAAACTACTTTCTCTTTGAGGTGTTTAAGAACAATGTTTTTTTTTTCTCCCCTCCTGCATTAATCTTTAATTCTGCATTTCTATGAGGAGCATACGTTAAATTATATATACATGTTTTTCAGCTCATTGAGATATTTAGAGTCTAATATAATCATGGAAATCAACTAGGGAAAATATTTTAAAGTTTATGTATAAATATGCAACTTCCTGTACAAAGTGCTTTAATTTCATTCTGTGTAGCCTACATAACATTTGAATTTTTAGGAAAATATATAGATGTATTATATACTATCACAAGACACATGATAGTAAAGGAATAAAAAATATGCTTGCAAAATAGTTATTAAGTTCTTAATTTGAGAACTTAATTTAATAAAGGTATTAATTTATTAAGCTATTTGTATGTAATTAATAATAATTCATATGTGTTTGTCAAATATTTGGAAAGAATAAAGTTTTTGTTACTTTTATTCTTATATTAAATATATTTATTTTATATTCATATGAAAACCATCCATATTATTTACAAAAATATCTAAGAATTTAAAAAAATGTTCTTTTCTCAGTACACTAGGTGTTGTTACTCATACTCTTAGAAGAATATGTTCTTTGGTTGCTTGTCTGAGAGCAATGATTCTTTTGCTCCTCTGTCCTACTTTCTTGCAATGTTTCTTAATTGACTCAAGTATGAATTTCTGAACATTTTGTCTGTGGATAAAGGCTTCAGTTCAATTCAGTTAAGACGCTCAGTCATGTCCAACTCTTTGCGACTCCATGAATGACAGCACATCAGGCCTCCTTGTCCATCACCAACTCCCGGAATTCACTAAGACTCGCATCCATTGAGTCAGTGATGCCATCCAACCATCTCATCCTCTGTCGTCCCCTTCTCCTCCTGCCCCCAGTCCATCCCAGCATCAGAGTCTTTTCCAATGAGTCAACTCTTCTCATGAGGTGGCAAAGTACTGGAGTGTCAGCTTTAGCATCATTCCTTCCAAAGAAATCCCAGGGCTGATCTCCTTCAGAATGGACTGGTTGGATCTCCTTGCAGTCCAAGGGACTCTCAAGAGTCTTCTCCAACACCACAGTTCAAAAGCACCAATTCTTCAGAGCTCACCCTTCTTCACACTCCAACTCTCACATCCATACATGACCACAGGAAAAACCATAGCCTTTACTAGACGGACCTTAGTCGGCAAAGTAATGTCTCTGCTTTTGAATATACTATCTAGGTTGTTCATAACTTTTCTTCCAAGGAGTAAGGGTCTTTTAATTTCATGGCTGCAGTCACCATCTGCAGTGATTTTGGAGCCCCAAAAAATAGTCTGACCCTGTTTCCACTGTTTCCCCATCTATTTCCCATGAAGTGATGGGACCGGATGTTATGGTCTTTGTTTTCTGAATGTTGAGCTTTAAGCCAACTTTTTCGCTCTCCTCTTTCACTGTCATCAAGAGGCTCTTAGTTCTTCTTTACTTTCTGCTATAAGAGTGGTATCATCTGCATATCTGAGGTTATTGATATTTCTCCTGGCAGTCTTGATTCCAGCTTGTGTTTCTTCCATTCCAAAGTTTCTCATGATGTACTCTGCATATAAGTTAAATAAGCAGGGTGACAGTATACAGCCTTGACATACTTCGTTTCCTGTTGGAACCAGTCTGTTGTGCCACGTCCAGTTCTAACTGTTGCTTCCTGACCTGCATATAGATTTCTCAAGAGGCCGGTTAGGTGGCCTGGTATTCCCATCTCTTTCAGAATTTTCCACAGTTTCTTGTGATCCACACAGTCAAAGGCTTTGGCATAATCAGTAAAGCAGAAATATATGTTTTTCTGGAACTCTCTTGCTTTTTCCAGGATCCAGCAGATGTTGGCAATGTGATCTCTGGTTCCTCTGCCTTTTCTAAAACCAGCTTGACCATCTGGAAGTTCATGGTTCACATATTGCTGAAGCCTGGCTTGGAGAATTTTGAGCATTACTTTACTAGTGTGTGAGATGAGTGCAATTATGCAATAGTTTGAGCATTCTTTGGCATTGTCTCTTTTTGAGATTGGAATGAAAACTGACCTTTTCCAGTCCTGTGGCCACTGCTGAGTTTTCCACATTTGCTGGCATATTGAGTGCAGCACTTTCACAGCATCATCTTTCAGGACTTGAAACAGCTCCACTGGAATTCCATCACCTCCAGTAGCTTTGTTCATAGTGATGCTTTCTAAGGCCCATTTGACTTCACATTCCAAGATATCTGGCTCTAGATTAGTGATCACATCATCATGATTATCTGGGTTGTGAAGATCTTTCTTGTACCGTTCTTCCGTGTATGCTTGCCGCCTCTTCTTAATATCTTCTGCTTCTGTTAAATCCAGACCATTTCTGTCCTTTATCGAGCCCATCTTTGCAGGAAATGTTCCCTTGGTATCTCTAATTTTCTTGAAGAGATCTCTAGTCTTTCCCATTCTGTTCTTTTCCTCTATTTCTTTGCATCGATCACTGAAGAAGGCTTTCTTATCTCTTCTTGCTATTCTTTGGAACTCTGCATTCAGCTGCTTATATCTTTCTTTTTCTCCTTTGCTTTTCACTTCTCTTCATTTCACAGCTATTTATAAGGCCTCCCCATACAGCCATTTTGCTTTTTGCATTTCTTTTCCATGGGGTGGTCTTGATCCCTGTCTCCCATACAATGTCAGGAACCTCTGTCCATAGTTCATCAGGCACTCTATCTATCAGATCTAGACCCTTAAATCTATTTCTCACTTCCACTGTATAATCATAAGGGATTTGATTTAGGTCATACCTGAATGATCTGGCGGTTTTCCCTACTTTCTTCAATTTGAGTCTGAATTTGGTAATAAGGAGTTCATCATCTTAGCCACAGTCAGCTCCTGGTCTTGTTTTTGTTGACTGTATAGAGCTTCTCCATCTTTTGCTGCACAGAATATAATCAATCTGATTTCTGTGTTGACCATCTGGTGATGTTGATGTGTATAGTCTTCTCTTGTGCTGGAAGAGGGTGTTTGCTATGACCAGTGCATTTTCTTGGCAAAACTTTATTAGTCTTTGCCCTGCTTCATTCTACATTCCAAGGCCAAATTTGCCTATTACTCCAGGTATTTCTTGACTTCCTACTTTAGCATTCCAGTCCCCTAGAGTGAAAAGGACATAAATACTTAGAGAGTGGCAATAATTTTAAAGTTATGCTCCCTTTCATCCTGTGCGTTCTTATTCATTTAATGAAAAAAAAATCATTAGGTCCTATTATACTTTGTGTGTTTGGTAGATGTAAAACACTCCCCAAGAAATGAACCTGTACTCTTGGCTTCCTAAATACAGGTTTTAGTTAGCTGAGTAGCACAGACAAATTTACAAATGCCATCTACAGGTATCCTTGCACTGGTATCATATTTAGAGACATCTATCTGTTCATAATTTACCTATGCAAATTTAGTAACCAGTAGGAAATATACATCACCAATTTAAATACATCCCATCAATGAGAAGTTTCTTAGACACCATCTAGCCCATGCAGGAAATAACATCTGCAGTTTCTGGGTCAATTATCAGTTTACTTATTGGTTTCAGGATATAATATTGCTTAGCCAATTCAAACAATATTCAGGCACTACTTGATATAACAACTGAGAACAACTGTTGAGACTAAATCTTTTGTTCTCCTCAAACCTATTATTATCAGTGACTGCTAAAATGTGAACCCCAACTCTTCCATCTCACACTCATACCTGACCTCATCACACACACACATGCTTCCTTAAAATTGATCCAATCTTCTCTTTCTTTCCTAAACTTAAATTCACTGGTTTGTCCCTGGGAACTATTATAACATAGTTAAGTTTCCCATATCCCTGAGCTCTAAACAAAGCCCCAGTGTCTGTCTTTCTGTCTTAACTGAAATCTAGCTTAAATTTCATGCTAACCTCTTTTGAGGTCCCTCCCATATACTTTTCACACTTGCTTCAAACTTCCTTTTTTTTTTTAATAAAGTTAATTTTTATATAAGTATTGATTTACAATGTTGTGTTAGTTTCTGCTACACAGAAAAGTAAATCATTTATATGTGTGTGTGTGTGTGTGTGTGTGTGTGTATCTTCACTTTTTAGATTCTTTTCCCATATGGGTCATTATAGTATATTGAGTAGAGTTCCCTGTGCTATACAGTGTGCCCTTGTTTAGTGTATGTACAGTATTAATAGCATATTTATATCAATCTGAATCTCCCCATTTTTCCCTCCATCTCTTTTTCCCTCACGGTAAGAGTAAGTTTGTTTTCTACATCTGTGACTCTATTTCTGCTTTGTAAATAAGATCATTTGCACCATTTTTTTTTAATTTCGATTACACATATAAGCTATATTATATGATATTGTCTTTCTCTGTCTGATTTACTTCATTCAGTGTGACAGTCTCTAGGTTCAACAGTGTTGCTGCAAATGGTATTGTTTCCTTCATTTTTATAGTTGAATAATATTCCGGTATATATATGTACCACATCTTCTTTATCCATTTCTCTGTCAATGGACATTTAGGTTGCTTCCACATCCTGGCTATTATGAACAGTGCTTCAGTGAACATGGGGGTACATGTGACCTTTTGAATTATGACTTTCTTCAGATATATGCTCAGGAGTGGCTTCCTTTAAAACATTGTGTTTCATTGTTTCACTGAAGTCTAAACAATTCTGTCAGTTTTACCCTAAACACCTTATTGTAATATTTACTTACTGGCATTTGACCTTAGATAAAGACATATTCTTTAATAACCTAATAACTGGTTCACAGCTCTTATCCATAATCTATGCACTTAATTTTAGGGATGTTTTCAAAATGCATATTGACATTTCCAAAATTTCTAGCTTCTTAGCTCCTTGATTGGAGAAGGTAATGACAATCCACTTCAGTACTCTTGCCTGGAAAGTTCCATGGGTGGAGGAGCCTGGTAGGCTGCATTCCATGGGGTTGTGAAAAATTGGACGGGAATGAGAGACTTCATTTTCACTTTTCACTTTCATGCATTGGAGAAGGAAATGGCAACCCACTCCAGTGTTCTTGCGTGGAGAATCACAGGGACCATGGAGCCTGGTGGACTTAGCAGCAGCAGCAGTAGCAGCTCCTTGATGGTGAAGGAAATGGCAACCCACTCCAATATTCTTGCCTGGAGAATTCCATGACCAGAGGAGTCTGGAGGGCTATAGTCCATGGAGTCACAAGAGTCAGACATGACTTAGAGACTAAACCACTACCACCACTAGCTCCTTAATGCCCTTTACTTTAAAGAATTGTCCTCACTACAGCCCACTAATCCCTGCTCACTTCTTGAAGCAAAGAGTTTTTTTTTTTTTTTCCTATATATCTACTAAATATTTTACTGTTTGATCACAACTTCCTCTTATTTTTTAATTTCCACTAAAGCCATTTTGAAAACAATGAGTCTCAATGATTTTTAAAAGTATAGATTTTAATTTATTTTATTTAAAATTCAGTTTGTAAAGTGAGGTATCCAACATGGCCAAAAAAATATTATAAACAGTGTGAAAAGAAACTTTGATGAGTAAAAACTTGGGAAAATCAATAATAAAATAAATGAAAAAAATACCACACTGTAACTAAACTGCAATTACATTTTCTCTGTTAATGTATCTGGGATTTAGCTTCTACAAACTAAAGAGTCTTCCAAATAATGTCATTTTTTTCCTCCATCTTTACTGAGATATAAATAATATATAACATTTTGTAAGTTTAAAGTTTACAAATGATGACTTGAGGCACGTATATGCTGCAAAATGTTTACCACCTTATGTTTAGTTAACACATCTATTGACTGACATGATTACAATGTTTGTTGTAGTAGGAACATTTGATAGCTACTTTATTAACAATTTTCAAGTATATATACAACACAGTTAACTATATTCACCACACCGTGTCTTGTATTCTAACAACTTATTAACCTTAAAACTAGAAGTTAATCTCTTTGGCCAACATCTCCCAATTACTCCACCTCACCCACTGGCAGCCACTATTATACTTTCTGTTTCTGGGTTTGCCTTTTTAGAGATAATATACAGTGACATCATATGGTATTTATCTTTCTCTATCTGACTTATTTCACTGCTATAATTCTCAAAGTATCCATTTTTGTTACAAGTGTCAGGATTACCTTCTTTTTCTGCTATTGCGTGTGTTTGTGTTTAACATTTTCTTTATCATCTCATTCATAGATGGACACTTAGGTTGTTTCCATGTCTTAGCTATTGTGAATAGTGCCACAATGAATATAAGACTGCAGACATAGTTTTGAGATTCTGATTTCATTTCTTTTTATATATATCCAGAAGTAGGTTTGCTGGATCACATGATAGTTCTAGTTTTAATTTTATGAGGAAATTCCATTCTGTTTTACAAAATGACTGCACCAATTTACCTTTCCCTCAGGGGTGCACATGTTTCTTTTTGAACATTTTCACATTGATAATAGTCCTTCAAATGGATGCGGTTTAATTTGCAATTTCAGGATGATTAGTGACGCATCTTTGGCCATTTGACTACCTTTTTCAGAAAAATGTCTGCTCATTTCCTCTACCCATTTATAATCAGATCTTTCTTTTTTCTTTAATTGAGTTGTGGGGTTATATATTTTGGATATTAACACCTTATCTATCACATGGTTTGTAAATATTTTCCTCCATTATATTATATATATAGATATGTCATTTTATTTTTATTATTTCTTTTGCTATGAAGAACCTTTTTAGCTTGTTGTAGTTTTCATTGTTTTGCTTTTGTTGCTTGTGCTTTAGTTGTGTGTGTGTGTGTCTGTGTGTGTGTGTGTATGTGTGGATATATATATATATATATATATATATATATATATATATATATCTCATAGCTGAGATCAGGGCCAAGGAGCTTTTTCTCCATATTTTCTTCTAGGAGCTTTATGGTTTCAGGACTTATGTTTAAGTTTTTAATGAATATCAAGTTAATGTTCATGACTGTTATAAGATTCAATGTTCTTTCTTTCATATTGATACCATTTTCCCCACAGTTTTATTGGAAAGACTATCCTGTCCCCAACTGAGTATTCTTGATTCCTTTGTGAAATATGCATGGATTTAATTCTGCTGTCTCTATTTTATTCCATTAATCCAAGTCTCTTATTTTTATGCCATTACTATACTTTTTGATTGTGGTAGATTTGTGCTATTTTTTAAAATTTATTTATTTTTTTAATTACAATACTGTATTTGTTTTGCCATACATTGACACGAATCAGCCATAGGTGAACAAAATCTTCCAATGCCAAAGCCCCCTCCCATCTCCCACCCCACATCCTCTACTTGAATCATCCTGTGCATCAGCCCCATGCATCCTGCATCCTACATTGAACATAGATTGGCACTTCGTTTCTTACAGGAAAATATACATGTTTCATTGCCATTCTCCCAAACCATCCCACCATTTCCCTCTCCCTCAGAGTACAAAAGTCCACTCTATACCTCTGTGTCTCTTTGTTGTCTCACATATAGGTTCATCATTACTGTCTTCTAAATTCCATATATATGTGTCAGTATACTGTATTGGTGTTTTTCTTTCTGGCTTACTTCACTCTGTATAATCGGTTCCAATTTCATCCATCTCATTAGAACTGAGTCAAATTTATTCTTTTTAAGGGCTGAGTAGTATTCCATAGTGTATATGAACCACAGCATTCTTATCCATTCATCTGCTGATGGACATCTAGGTTGCTTCCATGTCCTGGCTATTATAAACAGTGCTGCAGTGAACATTGGGGTACATGTGTCTCTTTCAATTCTGGTTTCCTCAGTGTGTATGCCCAGCAGTGGGATTGCTGGGTCATAAGGCAGTTCTATTTGCAATTTTTTAAGGAATCTCCACACTGTTTTCCATAGTGGCTGTACTAGTTTGCATTCCCACCAGCAGGGTAAGAGGGTTCCCTTTTCTCCACATCCTCTCCAGCATTTATTGCTTGTAGACTTTTGGATCACAGCCATTCTGACTGGTGTGAAATGGTACCTCATTGTGGTCTTGATTTGCATTTCTCTGATAATGAGTGATGTTGAACATCTTTTCATGTGTTTGTTAGCCATCTGTATGTCTTCTTTGGAGAAATGCCTATTTAGTTCTTTGGCCCATTTTTTTATTGGATCATTTATTTTTCTGGAGTTCAGCTGCATAAGTTGCTTGTATATCTTTGAGATTAGTTGTTTGTCAGTTGTTTCATTGGCTATTGTTTTCTCCCATTCAGAAGGCTGTCATTTCACCTTGCTTATAGTTTCTTTTGTTGTGCAGAAGCTTTTAATTTTAATTAGATCCCATTTGTTTATTTTTGCTTTTATTTCCAGTATACTGGGAGTTGGATCATAGAGGATCCTGCTGTGATTTATGTCGGAGAGTGTTTTGCCAATGTTCTCCTCTAGGAGTTTTATAGTTTCTGGTCTTACATTTAGATTTTTAATCCATTTTGAGTTTATTTGTGTATGGTGTTAGAAAGGGGTCTAGTTTCATTCTTTTACAAATGGTTGACCAGTTTTCTCAGCACCACCTGTTAAAGAGACTGTCTTTACTCCATTGTATATTCTTGTCTCCTTTATCGAAGATAAGGTGTCCATAGGTGTGTGGGTTAATCTCAGGGCTTTCTATTTTGTTCCACTGATCTATATTTCTGTCTTTGTGCCAGTACCATACTGTTTTAATGACTGTGGCTTTGTAGTAGAGCCTGAAGTCAGGCAAGTTGATTCCTTCAGTTCCATTTTTCTTTTTCAAGATTGCTTTGGCTATTCGAGGTTTTTTGTATTTCCATACAAATTTTGAGATTATTTGATCTAGTTCTGTGAAAAATACTGCTGATAGCTTGATGAGAATTGCATTGAATCTGTAGATTGCTTTAGGTAGTATACTCATTTTCACTATATTGACTCTTCTGACCCATGAGCATGGTATATTTCTCCATCTATTAGTGTCCTCTTTGATTTCTTTCATCAGTGTTTTATAGTTTTCGATATATAGGTCTTTAGCTTCTTTAGGTAGGAATATTCCTAAGTATTTTATTCTTTTCGTTGCAATGGTGAATGGAATTGTTTCCTTACTTCCTTTTCTACTTTCTCATTATTAGTGTATAGGAATGCAAGGGATTTCTGAGTGTTGATTTTATATCCTGCAACTTTACTATATTCATTGATTCGCTCTAGTAGTTTTCTGGTCGAGTCTTTAGGATTTGCTATGTAGAGGATCATGTCATCTGCAAACAGTGAGAGTTTTACTTCTCCTTTTCCAATTTGGATTCCTTGTATTTATTTTTCTGCTCTGATTGTTGTGGCCAAAACTTCCAGTACGATATTGAAGAATAGTGGTGAAAGTGGACACCCTTGTCTTGTTCCTGACTTTAGGGGAAATGGTTTCAATTTTTCACCATTGAGGATAATGTTAGCTGTGGGTTTGTCATATATAGCTTTTATCATGTTGAGGTATGTTCCTTCTATTCCTGCTTTCTGGAGAGTTTTTATCATAAATGGATGCTGAATTTTGTCAAAGGCTTTTTCTGCATCTATTGAGATAATCATACGATTTTTATTTCTCAGTTTGTTAATGTGATGAATTACATTGATTGACTTGCGGATATTAAAGAATCCTGGCATCCCTGGGATAAAGCCCACTTGGTCATGGTGTATGATCTTTTTAATGTGTTGCTGGATTTTGATTGCTAGGATTTTGCTGAGGATTTTTGCATCTATGTTCATCAGTGATATTGGCCTGTAGTTTTCTTTTTTTGTGGTGTCTTTGTCAGGTTTTGGTATTAGGGTGATGGTGGCCTCATAGAATGAGTTTGGAAGTTTACCTTCCTCTGCAATTTTCTGGAATAGCTTCCGTAAGATAGGTGTTAGCTCTTCTCGGAATTTTTCATAGAATTCAGGTGTGAAGCCGTCTGGACCTGGGCTTTTTTTTGCTGGAAGATTTCTGATTACAGTTTCAATTTCCGTGCTTGTGATGGGTCTGTTAAGATTTTCTATTTCTTCCTGGTTCAGTTTTGTAAAGTTGTATTTTTCTAAGAATTTGTCCATTTCTTCCAAGTTGTCCATTTTATTGGCATATAACTGCTGATAGTAGTCTCTTATGATTCTTTGTATTTCTGAGTTGTCTGTCGTGATCTCTCCATTTTCATTTCTAATTTTGTTGATTTGATTTTTTTTCCCTTTGTTTCTTGATGAGTCTGGCTAATGGTTTGTCAATTTTATTTATCCTTTCAAAGAACCAACTTTTTGCTTTGTTGATTTTTGCTATGGTCTCTTTTGTTTCTTTTGCATTTATTTCTGCCCTAATTTTTAGGATTTCTTTCCTTCTACTAACTCTGGGGTTCTCTATTTCTTCCTTTTCTAGTTGCTTTAGGTGTAGAGTTAGGTTATTTATTAGGCTTTTTTTTTTTGTTTTTTGTTTCCTGAGGTATGCCTGTATTGCTATGAACTTTCCTCTTAGGACTGCTTTTATAGTGTCCCATAGGTTCTGTGTTGTTGTGTTTTCATTTTCATTCATTTCGACCCATATTTTGATTTCTTTTTGATTTTTTTCTGTGATTTGTTGATTATTCAGTAGGGTGTTGTTCAGCCTCCAAATGTTGGAATTTTTAATAGCTTTTCTCCTATAATTGAGATCTAACCTTAGTGCATTATGGTCAGAGAAGATGCTTGGAATAATTTCGATTTTTTTGAATTTATCAAGGTTAGATTTATGACCCAGAATGTGATCTATCCTGGAAAAGGTTCCGTGTGCACTTGAGTAAAAGGTGAAATTCATTGTTTTGGGGTGAAATGTCCTATAGATATCAATTAGGTCTAACTGGTCAATTGTATCATTTAACGTTTGTGTTTCTTTGTTAATTTTCTGCTTAGTTGATCTGTCCATAGGTGTGAGTGGGGTATTAAAGTCTCCCACTATTATTCTGTTATTATTAATTTCCCCTTTCATGATTGTTAGCAATTGTCTGACATATTGCAGTGCTCCTATGTTGGGTGCATATATATTTATAATTGTTATATCTTCTTCTTGGATTGATCCTTTAACCATTATGTAGTGTCCTTCTTTGTCCCTTTTCACAGCCTTTGGTTTAAAGTCTATTTTATCGGATATGAGTATTGCTACTCCTGCTTTCTTTTGGTCTTTATTTGCATGGAATATCTTTTTCCAGCCCTTCACTTTTAGTCTGTACGTGTCCGTTGTTCTCAGGTGGGTCTCTTGTAGGCAGCATATATAGGGATCTTGTTTTTGTATCCATTCAGCCAGTCTTTGCCTTTTGGTTGGGGCATTCAACCCATTTACATTTAAGGTAATTATTGATAAGTATGCTCCTGTTGCCATTTACTTTATTGTTTTGGGTTCGGGTTTATACGTCCTTTTTGTGTTTCCTTTCTAAAGTCTATCCTTTAGTATTTGTTGGAGAGCTGGTTTGGTGGTGCTGAATTCTCTCAGCTTTTGCTTGTCTGTAAAGCTTTTGATTTCTCCTTCATATTTGAATGAGATCCTTGCTGGGTACAGTAGTCTTGGCTGAAGGTTATTACCTTTCATCACTTTAAGTATGTCTTGCCATTTCCTCCTGGCCTGAAGAGTTTCTATTGAAAGATCTGCAGTTATTTTTATGGGGATCCCCTTGTGTGTTATTTGTTGTTTTTCCCTTGCTGCTTTTAGTAATTGTTCTTTGTGTTTGGTCTTTGTTAGTTTGATTAAAATATGTCTTGGGGTGTTTCGCCTTGGGTTTATCCTGTTTGGCACTCTCTGGGTTTCTTGGACTTGGGCGATTATTTCCTTTCCCATTTTAGGGAAGTTTTCGACTATTATCTCCTCATGTGTCTTGGAGGTCTCTGAGATTGTCCTCATTTCTTTTAATTCGTCTTTATTTTTCCTCGCTGATTCATTTATTTCTACCATTCTATCTTCTATTTCACTAATCCTATCTTCTGCCTCCAATATTCTACTATTTGTAGCCTCCAGAGTGTTTCTGATCTCATTTATTGCATTATTCATTATCTGTTGACTCTTTTTATTTCTTCTAGGTCCTTGTTATACCTTTCTTGCATTTTCTCAATTCTTGACCCCAGGCTATTTATCTGTGATTCCATTTTGATTTTGGATCATTTTCACTATCAGTATTCAGAATTCTTTCTCATGTAGATTCCCTATCTCTTCCTCTTTTGTTTGGTTTGGCGGGCATGTCTCCTGTTCCCTTACCTGCTGGGTATTCCTCTGTCTCTTCATCCTGGTTATATTGCTGCGTTTGGGGGTGGGTTTTCTATATTCTAGGAATTTGTGGAGTTCTCTTCATTATAGAGTTTCCTCTCTGTGTTTGGGGTTATATCAGTGGCTTGTCAAAGTTTCTTGATCAGGGAGGCTTGTGTTGGAGTTCTGGTGGGTGGATCTGGATTTCCTCTCTCTGGAGTGCTGTGACGTGTGAAGTAATGAGTTATGAGACGTCAATGGTTTTGGAGTATTTTGAGTTGCCTGTGTATTGACGCTCAGGGGTTTGTTCTTGTGTTGCTGGATAATTTGCGTGGTATGTCTTGCTCTGGAGCTTGTTGGCCCTTGGGCAGTGCTCAATTTTAGTATAGGTATGAAGGCGTTTGATGCGCTCTAATTGGATAATGTTCCCTGTATTCAGGAATTCTTTGATGATCTCAGGATTTGGAATTACGCCTCCTGATTCTGGTTTTCAGATTTGTTTTTAGAATAGCCTCATGATTTCTTCATCTATTCAGCACTAATGTTAAAACATCTAGGTTAATGATGATAGGTTTCCCCACCCTGAGGGTCCTCCCTAGAGGATCGGTGAGTTACTTGGAGGAGAGAAGAGGGAGGGAGTAGTTAGAGGTGAGTGAAATGGGATGAGGTGGAATCAAGAGGAAAAGCAAGTTAGCCCGTAACCACTTTCTTGTGTGCGCTCCGAAGTCTGGACCGCTCAGAGGTGGTCACAGAGTTACACATGGAAGAGGAGAGGAAGGAAGTAGATAGAGGTGGACAGGAGGATAAAAGAGGGAGATGGGAAGGAGGGAGACAGATCCGGTCAGTGACTAGTTCCCTTAGAGTTCTCCTCCTTCTGGAACGCACAGAGGTTCATAGAATTGTGTAGAGAGGGGGAGGGGGAGGGAGGGAGACAAAAGCCACCTGGTGGCGAAAAGAGAGATTCCAGAGGTGGAGAGAGTGGTCAAGCCAGTAGTCTTGCACTCATGTAAAACTGGGTACTGAGGATTAGGTTTTTAAAAGTACAAAGTTGGCAACAAATACCAAAATGCCAAGATTAAAAATCTGGAGTATAAATTGGATTTTCAAAGATAAATTATTGAAGAGAAGAAGAAGGAGAGAGAAATTTAAAAAAAAAAAGAGAAAAAAAGAAAAAAAGTAAAATGTAATAAAAGACTCCAGAATTATTAAAAGACAACTTGCTTCACCAATAAGACTATATACGGCATTTGCTTAAATGATAGGGTTGGTTTTTTTTTTTTGAAAAGTAATATTATGTTATAAAAATAATAACTAGAAATATAGAAGACTTAAAAATTTAAGGAAGTTTAGGGGGAAAAAAGGATGAAAAAGAAAAGGATAAACAAATTTTAAAAAGAAAAAAATAATTTTTAAAGAAAGAAAAAAAATTGTTAAAAAAAATCACGCTTCCACATCATTCCCGCCCCCAGGGGGAAAAAAAAATTTTGATCATAAAAGTAGTAACGTCGTATCTGGCACTTTCTCTGTCGTTGAGGACTGTGTGGGGTCGCTACCAAGGCAGTTCCCTCTGTTTGACTTCCTCTGTTTGCTGGTCTCTTCCATGTCTGATTTCTGTCTTGCCACAGGGAGGGTGGTGATGAGCTCTGCACTGGGCTTGCCCCTTCCCAATCCGTGGGATAACTGTGTGGGGCCTGGCCTATGTTTCATGCAATTCCCCAGTTTAAGCCACTCAGGATTGGCGCTCAGGAAGTCCCCTCCGGGTGCCGGGTTTGGTTCCAAGTCCGAGTGGCCAGGGAGTTTGGCGCAGACTATTGTTGCATCTTCTGGGCTTTGCGGGTCGCTCAATTTTCTGGGATCTCCACCGGGGCTCTTTCTCAAGCAGATGATGACTATTCAGAGACCCCAGAAGTCTCAATAAAGAAGCTTGCTTGCAATTTGGTAGGCAATGTCTCTCTTGAGCTGCGACTGCCCTCTTCCAGCGCTTAAGGCTCTGGCTGCCTGTCGCCGGTGGGAGATGGTCTGCAGCCGGCTATTTCTGATCCGTCCTTTGTTCTGTGCGCTAGCCTGTCAGTGTCTTATGTTCTGGCGTTTCGCGTGTTAGTTATCCCCCAGTCTGGTTTGCTAGTCCGGGATAATTCGTTCTATCCACGCGTGGACCCGACTCTGGCCTCGTCATGCCCCGATTCTTGAGAAAAGCCCTGCAGCCTATGTCTCCCGCAGCCCAATTCTTAGAAAGCACTGTCACGGGCGCGCTCCTCCCTGCCCAACCCCCACTGCTGTCAGACGCAGGCATTTGAGCTGCTTTCCGCTGGGGATTATACTGTTGAATTCATAGTCTGTTGGTTTTAATTATTTATTTATTCTTCCTTCCTGTTATGTTGCCCTCTGTGCTTCCAGGGCTCGCCCCATGCACAGCTGTGAGAAAGTTCCCCAATTTTAGGCAACCTCTCTCTTTAAGAGTCTCTTCCTGGGACGGGATTCCCTTCCCGTGCCGGGGGTTCCCTCCCTACCTCCTTTGTCTCTATCTTTGTTCTTTAAAATAAAATAAGATAATTCCTACCTGGTTTTGAAGCCAATGATCTGCGTTGATGGATGCCTGATGTCCTCTGCCAGCAGTCAGAAGTTATTTTGTGGAATTTGCTCAGCGTTGAAATGTTCTTTTGATGAGGCAGAGGGGAGAAAATGTTCTCCCCATCCTATTCCTCCGCCATCTTTTTTTCCCTCTGTGTGCTATAGTTTGAAATCAAGAAGTGTGATATTTCCAGTGTTGCATTTTTTTTTTAAATAAAAGTTTCTTTAACTATAGAGAGTCTTTTGTCAGTCCCTATTAATACCTATGGCACAACTGAACTACTTCACTTTTACTTTTCATTTTCATGCATTGGAGAAGGAAATGGCAACCCACTCCAGTGTTCTTGCCTGGAGAATCCCAGGAATGGGGGAGCCTGGTGGGCTGTCATCTCTGGGGTCGCACAGAGTTGGACATGACTGAAGTGACTTAGCAGCATCAGCAGCATAAACACCTACTGCACAACTGCACTCCTCTCATATGCTAGTAAAGTATTGCTCAAAATTCTCAAAACCAGGCTTCAGCAATATGTGAACTGTGAACATCTAGATGTTAAAGCTGGTTTTAGAAAAGGCAGAGGAACCAGAGATCACATTGCCAACATGTGCTGGACCACTGAAAAAGCCGGAGAGTTCCAGAAAAACATCTATTTCTGCTTTATTGACTATGACAAAGACTTTAACTGTATGGATCATAGCTAACTGTGGAAAATTCTGAAAGAGATGGGAATACTAGACTACCTGACCTGCTTCTTGAGAAACCGATATGCAGGTCAGGAAGCAACAGCTAGAATTGGACATGGCACAACAGACTGGCTCCAAATAGGAAAAGGAGTATGTCAAGACTGTATATTGGCACCCTGATTATTTAACTTATATTCAGAGTACATCATGAGAAATGCTGGGCTGGAAGAAATACAAGCTGGAATCAAGATTCCTGGGAGAAATATCAATCACCTCAGATATGCAGATGACACCACCCTTATGGCAGAAAGTGAAGAGGAACTAAGAAGCCTCTTGATGAAAGTGAAAGAGGAGAGTGAAAAAGTTGGCTTAAAGTTCAACATTCAGAAAACGAAGATCATGGCATCTGGTTCCATCAATTCATGGGAAATAGATGGGGAAACAGTGGAAACAGCGTCAGACTTTATTTTGGGGGGCTCCAAAATCACTACAGATGGTGACTGCAGCCATGAAATTAAAAGACGCTTACTCCTTGGAAGAAAAGTTATGACCAACCTAGATAGCATATTGAAAAGCAGAGACATTACTTTGCCAACTAAGTTCCGTCTAGTGAATGCTATGGTTTCTCCAGTGGTCATGTATGGATGTGAGAATTGGACTGTGAAGAAAGCTGAGCTCTGAAGAATTGATGATTTTGAACTGTGGTGTTGAAGACACTTGAGAGTCCCTTGGACTGCAAAGAAATCCAACCAGTCCATTCTGAATGATATCAGCCCTGGGATTTCTTTGGAAGAAATGATGCTAAAGCTGAAGCTCCAGTATTTTGGCCACCTCATGCAAAGAGTTGACTCATTGGAAAAGACTCTGATGCTGGGAGAGATTGGGGGCAGGAGGAAAAGGGGACGACAGAAGATAAGATGGCTGGACTGCATCACTGACTCGATGGATGTGAGTCTGAGTGAACTCCGGGAGCTAGTGATAGACAGGTGCCAGGGGCCAGTATGAGGAACTCCGCTCATGGCAAAGGTCATGAGGAAGAAAGCTTGGCATATGCAAAGGCATGATCAAGCCTCAGGAATTCCACTGTTCCCAAGCATCTACTCCCAAAACCAGAGTACTTTACAGGGGGCTCTCTCCCATAACCATTTCTCTCAGAGAAGGAGTTAACTTGCAGCTCCAAGTTGATAAAAATTCCTGGGCGTGACAAGAGTGTTTCAACTTATGAACTGTGAAGGTTATCTAGCCTGCCTGTATAGGTTTGTCTGGCTACATGTGATTGTTTACAACCCCCTAACTGTGAGAGGCATGAGATGTTTTGGACTTACTAAAGGCAAATTCTTTCAGGAAGTTATAAATTATTAGTATAGTGGGTTGGTTAGGAATTATATTGGTGAAGGGTTTTTCATTTGTTGTGTCAATAATTGCTGCTAATTCTCTGCCCTGGGTGGGACAAGGGTGTCTCAGGTCAAATCTCTCTGCTGACAGACTAGCTTGTGTGACAGGATTGTCCATACTCTTGCTACTAAGCACATGGTTATTTACTACCTCTCAACCATAAACAGCACAGAGAATTTTGGAGTATTTTGAGAGTCTTAATTAGCATCAGGATTTTCTCATTGTTGAGTCAATGATTGCTGCCAGGCTTCCATATCCTTAGGCACCTGGGAATGTATTAATCAATATATTTGGAATATAGAAAAGAAAATATAGTAGTTTTTGATGTTAGCAATACTAGACTTTTTGAGTTAATGAATTTTCTCTTTTGTTATACATCACGGTACTTTGTTATAAATCACTGTGTCCTTGATATGCAAAAATGTAACTTTATCTTAAGACTAAATAGATCTTAAGGGGAACATTGGTGAAAGGATTTTCATTTGTTGGGCTGATGTTTGCTGCTAAATCTCCATATTCCCTGCCTTTATAATAAATATAATTAGTGTATAGGAGAAATAAGTACTAACCTTTGATCATGTTAACCTTGGATTAAATAAATTACTTTCTTGACTGTAACTCACTACACCCTCACACTATAGGAATACAACTTTATTTGGAGGGTGGTGTCTGGTTTAAGAGAAAACACCCTTGGAAAAAATAAGTTTTTAGTTATCAGAAAGAAAGGGTTGTAAATGTCAGCAGGCCTCATGGACAAAAGATGATGTAAAAACCCTAAGACCTTTTTTTTGTATGTAAAGCACCTGATTTTGATAGAGGTCAAGACTGCTGACCCCCACGTGACTCTGTACTCATCCCTATATGTAACAAAAGGAATATAGAAAAACCACAAAAATAAAGAAATGGGATCTGTTCCTAGAAAGACTGACTCCCCCATGTTGTTCTTTCTTCCTCCCCATTTTCAGGCTGAATTCCCATCTGGAGCATGAATGTTATTCCACATAAACCAAGTTATTCAGCCTCTTTTTCTCCACTAATTTTCCTACTACACTATTCATTTCTAATCTCTCAATATATCTGTAATTACATATGTATTTTTCCAAGGACTCTGACTCCATCTCCACCTTTGAATCTGTCAGGGCTGGAACAGACAGGGAGGTCTGGCATGCTGTGATTCATGGGGTTGCAAGAGTCTAACATGACTGACTGACTAAACTGAACTGAACTGACAAACTTTAGAATGTTTTTATTCCATTTCTGTGGAAAATATCATTGAATATTTTAAAGGACTTGCATTGAATTTTAAGCTGCTTTGTGTAGAAAGGACGTTATAACAATCTCAGTTCTTTTGATTAATAAACATAGGACATCTTCAATTTAATTTATCATATGAAATTTTTTATCAAAATCATGTAGCTTTCTTTCAGTTCCTTGGCTAAATTTTTTAGACCTTAGATAAAAGGAATATTACATAAAAAATAAGTCGTGGGTGAAAATTCAATCACTCTCAAAATTCATACATACCTCATAAACAAAAATATTGAGAAAAATTAGTGAGTTTGGAGAATTAGAGATGTGTATTGTCATAAAAGAGCCCGAAATGCAGTACTTGGATGCAATCTCAAAAATGACAGAATGATCTCTGTTTGTTTCCAAGGCAAATCATTCAATATCACAGTTATTCAAGTCTATGCCCCAACCAGTAATGCTGAAGAAGTTGAATTTGAATGGTTTTATAAAGACCTACAAGACCTTTTAGAACTAACACCCAAAAAAGATGTCCTTTTCATTATAGGGGACTGGAATGCTAAAGTAGGAAGTCAAGAAACACCTGGAGTAACAGGCAAATTTGGCCTTGGAGTACAGAATGAAGCAGAGAAAAGGCTAATAGAGTATTGCCAAGAAAATACACTGGTCATAGCAAACACCCTCTTCCAACAACACAAGAGAAGACTCTACATATGAATATCACCAGATGGTCAACACCAAAATCAGATTGTTAACATTCTATGCAGCCAAAGATGGAGAAGCTCTATACTGTCAACAAAAACAAGACCAGGAGCTGACTGTGGCTCAGATCATGAACTCCTTATTACCAAATACAGACTTAAAGTGAAGAAAGTAGGGAAAACCGCTAGACCATTCAAGTATGACCTAAATCAAATCTCTTGTGATTATACAGTGGAAGTGAGAAATAGATTTAAGGACCTATATCTGATAGGTAGAGTGTCTGATGAACTATGGAATGAGGTTTGTGACATCATATGAGAGACAGGGATCAAGACCATCCCCATGGAAAAGAAATGCAAAAAAGCAAAATGGCTGTCTGGGGAGGCCTTAAAAATAGCTGTGAAAAGAAGAGAGGTGAAAAGCCAAGGAGAAAAGGAAAAATATAAGCATCTGAATGCAGGGTTCCAAAGAATAGCAAGAAGAGATAAGATAGCCTTCCTCAGCAATCAATGCAAAGAAATAGAGGAAAACAACAGAATGGCAAAGACTAGAGATCTCTTCAAGAAAATTAGAAATACCAAGGGAACATTTCATGCAAAGATAGTCTTGATAAAGGACAGAAATGGCATGGACCTAACAGAAGCAGAATATATTAAGAAGAAATGGCAAGAATACACAGAGGAACTGTACAAAAAGATCTTCATGACCCAGATAATCATAATGATGTGATCACTAATCTAGAGCCAGATATCTTGGAATGTAAAGTGAAGTGGGCTTAGAAAGCATCACTACGAACAAAGCTAGTAGAGGTGATGGAATTCCAGTAGAGCTGTTTCAAGTCCTGAAAGATGATGCTGTGAAAGTGCTGCACTCAATATGCCAGCAAATGTGGAAAACTCAGCAGTGGCCACAGGACTGGAAAAGGTCAGTTTTCATTCCAATCCCAAAAAAGGCAATGACAAAGAATGCTCAAACTACTGCACAATTGCACTCATCTCACATGCTAGTAAAGTAATGCTCAAAATTCCCCAAGCCAGGCTTCAGCAATACGTGAACCGTGAACTCCTTGATGTTCAAGCTGGTTTTAGAAAAGGCAGAGGAACCAGAGATCACATTGCCAACATCCACTGAAGCATGGAAACAGCAAGAGAGTTCCAGAAAAACATCTATTTCTGCTTTATTGACTATGTCAAAGCCTTTGACTGTATGGCTCAAAATAAACTGTAGAAACTTTTGAAAGAGATGGGAATACCAAACCACCTAACCTGCCTCTTGAGAAATCTATATGCACGTCAGGAAGCAACAGTTAGAACTGGACATGGCACAACAAACTGGTTCCAAATAAGAAAAGGAGTACATCAAGGCTGTATATTGCCACCCTCTTGTTTAACTTATATGCAGTTTACATCATGAGAAATTCTGGGCTGGAAGAAACACAAGCTGGAATCAAAATTGCCAGGAGAAATATCAATAACCTCAGATATACATATGACACCACCCTTTTGGCAGAAAGTGAAGAGGAGCTAAAAAGCCTCGTGATGAAAATGAAAGAGGAGAGTGAAAACGTTGGCTTAAAGCTCAACATTCAGAAAATGAAGATCATGGCATCCGGTCCCATTACTTCATGGGAAATAGATGGGGAAAGAGTGGAAACAGGGTCAGACTTTATTTTTTTGGGCTCCAAAATCACTGCAGATGGTGATTGCAACCATGAAATTAGAAGATGCTTACTCCTTGGAAAAAAGTTATGACCAACCTAGATAGTATATTCAAAAGCAGAGACATTACTTTGCCGACTAAGGTCCATCTAGTCAAGGCTATGGTTTTTCCTTTGGTCATGTATGGATATGAGAGTTGGACTGTGATGAAGGCAGAGCGCTGAAGAATTAATGCTTTTGAACTGTAGTGTTGGAGAAGACTCTTGAGAGTCCCTTGGACTGCAAAGAGATCCAACCAGTCCATTCTGAAGGAGATCAGCCCTGGGATTTCTTTGGAAGGAATGATGCTAAAGCTGAAACTCCAGTACTTTGGGTACCTCATGAGAAGAGTTGACTCATTGGAAAAAACTCTGATGCTGGGAGAGATTTGGGGCAGGAGGAGAAGGGGACAACCGAGGATGAGATGGCTGGATGGCATCACGGACTCAATGGACGTGAGTCTGAGTGAACTCCCAGCGATGGTAATGAATAGAGAGGCCTGGCCTGCTGCGATTCATGGGGTCTCAATGTGTCGGACATGACTGAGCGACTGAACCAAGCAATACATACAAAGTATCTCAAACTCAAAAATGCTAAATGCAAGAAGTCTGATTTTAAAAAGTATATAGTGTTTAAGTCTATTTCATGAAATTCTCAACATATGATGTCTAATTTATAGTAATAGAAAGAAGGTCAGGTATTAACTAGGTCTGCACTGTAAAAGGAACAAATGACTATTTTGAGTTGAAAATATTCTCTTATCTTATTTGTGGTGTCGATTACATAGGGTTATATATTCATCAAAATTCACCAAGCTTTGCACTTTAAAACATGCATTTCATTGTAGCTAAATTGTATCTCATTAGAGGTTTTTTTTTCTTTTCCTGTAAATGAAAAGGATCAGAGAATTAATTACAACTGAAAGCTCATTTCCTTTTTTTTATTGAAATATAGTTGATTTATAATATGTATTGGTTTCACCAGGTGCCACAGTGGTAAAGAATCCACCTGCCAATGCAGGAGACAGAAGAAATGTGTGTTTATCCCTGGGTGAGGAAGATTCCCTGGAGTAGAAAATAGCAACCCATTCCAGTATTCCTGAATGAAAAATTTCATGGACAGAATAGTATGGTGGACTACAGTTCATGTGGGGTGGGGGCAGTCAGCCACAGCTGAGCACTAGCATTTATCGGTTTCAGGTGTAAAATATAGTGATTTAATATTTTTATAGGCTATACTCCTTTTAAAGTTATAAAATATTAGCTGAATTATCTTTGCTGTACATTATATTTTTTTATCATATTTATTTCCTACTTAGTAGTGAGAGAGTCAATTCCTTTGCAGGTTGATCAGAAGTCAGGGGTCCCAGAGGAGAAAAGGGTCTATGGTTCTCGAGGAGGAGGAAAGGCCTAATTTTTTTTTTTTTGTCCTCTACATTACTCAGTTTTAGTCACATAAAACGGTTTTATTCTTTAAGCCCCAAACTGACGTTTACACAAACTACCCAGTTTAAACTTTTTCCTAGGTATTATATAGCAACAATGTATCCTGCTTGAGGACAAGCTCTCCTTTCTGAAAACCTTCTGACTAATCCAAATATTTCAGAATGTATATTATGGGAGTGGGTCTGGTAGGATCTTTCTATTGTTAAATTCTAATCCTGTAAATTGTCCAAGCCAGGCTTCAGCAATACATGAATCATGAAATTCCAGATGTTCAAGCTGGTTTTAGAAAAGGCAGAAGAACCAGAAATCAAATTGCCAACATTTGCTGGATCATCAAAAAAGCAAGAGAGTTCCAGAAACAAACAAAAAAACCAAACATCTATTTCTGCTTTATTAACTATGCCAAAGCCTTTGACTGTGTGAATCACAATAAACTTTGGAAAACTCTTAAAGAGAAGGGAATACCAGACTTCCTGACCTGCCTTTTGAGAAACCTGTATACCACTCAGGAAGCGACAGTTAAAACTGGACATCAAACAACAGACTGGTCCCAAATGGAAAAAGGAGTACGTCAAGGCTGTATATTGTCACCCTGCTTATTTAACTTCTATACAGAGTACATCATGAGAAACGCTGGGCTGGAGGAAGCACAAACTGGAATCAAGATGACTGGGAGAAATATTAATAACCTCAGATATGGAGATGACACCATCCTTAGGGCAGAAAGAGAAAAAGAACTAAAAAGCCTCTTGATGAAAGTGGAAGAGGAGAGTGAAAAAGTTGGCTTAAAGCTCAACATTCAGCTAACTAAATCATGGCATACAGTCCCATTACTTCATGGCAAACAGATGGGGAAACAGTGGAAACAGTGGCTGAGTTTATTTTGGGGGCTCCAAAATCACTGCAGATGGTGATTGCAGCCATGAAATTAAAAGATGTTTACTCCTTGGATGGAAATTTAGGACCACCCTAGACAGCATATTAAAAAGCAAAGACATTACTTTGTCAACAAAGCTCTGTCTAGTTAAGACTATGTTTTTTCCAGTAGTCCTGTATGGATGTGAGTGTTGGAATATAAAGAAAGCTGAGTGATAAAAAATTGATGCTTTTGAACTGTGGTGTTGGAGAAGACCCTTGAGAGTCCCTTGGACTGCAAGGAGATCCAAACAGTCCATCCTAAATGTTGTCCTAGGTGTTCATTGGAAGCACTGATGGTGAAGCTGAAACAGCAATACTTTGGCCACCTAATGCAAAGAGCTGACTCATTTGAAAATACCTTGATGTTGGGAAAGATTGAAGGCAGGAGAAGAAGTGGACGAGAGAGGATGAGACGGTTGGATGGCATCATCGACTCAATGGACATGAGTTTGGATAAACTCCTGGAGTTGGTGATGACAGGGAGGCCTGGCATGCTGCAGTTCATGGGGTCACAAAGAGTCGGACACAACTGAGCAAACTGAACTGAACTGAATCCCATTATCCTAAAATGTAAATTTTGGGAGTGGGTCTGGTAAAAATTTTATAATTGAGACATTTTTTTAAATTGTAATAGCAAGTTAAAAAAAATTATATAACCCCCTTGCCAACACTAGGGAGGGGGCACGCTCTGTTTCCCTTTTGAGGTCTATTTCAGAAGCTTTCTCTGTTCCTGTTTCATACTTTAACAAAACTCTGTTACACAAAAGCTCTTGAGTGATAAAACCTGGTCCCGGGTCCCAAAGTTAAATCTTCTTCCGAGATCACAGACCCAACATTGTTCGCCCTAAGCTATCAGTAGTTTGTGTCTCTTAATCCTCTTTCCCTGTCTTGCCCCACCTCCTACTATTCCCCTCAACAGTATTCACTAGCTTCTTCTCTGTGTCTATGAATCAATTTTGTTTATTACATTGTTTTTTGTATTTTTAGGTTCCTCATTTAGGTGAAAACATACACTATTTGTTTTTCTATTTCTCATTTTCCTAACAATAATGCATTTCAGGTCACCCCGTGTTGCTGCAAATGACAGAATTTTATTTTATTTTTTTATAGCTGAACAGTATTCTGGTGTGTGTATGTGTGCCTATATCTCACATCTTCTTCATCATTTCTTTTTAGTGGACACTTAGTTTACTTCCATACTATGACTACCTATTGAATCGAAATGGGGTCTCCTGTATTCCAGGCAGATTCTTTATCAACTGAACTATCAGGGAAGCCCATCTACTGAATAGCCTATCTTTTATGAATTGCATAATTATGGCTTCTTACTGTAAATTAATTGACTACATGGGTATATGTTTACTTCTGGTCTCTCTATTCTGTCCCATTGATCTATGTATCTGTTTTTGTGCTTGTACCATACTGTGTTGATGTTAATAACTTTTTAGTATTGTCTGGAATCAAAAAGCATAATACTTCCAGCTTTTGTTTCTCTCAATATTATTTTGGCTATTCAGGGTCTTTTGTGATTCTGTGAAAAACTTTAAACATCCTTAGAGCATGTGGAGCATCAGGAGCCCTTATTTATTGATGGTGTGAATGAAAAAAATGATATTGCCACTTTGAAAGACATTTTAGCTTTTTTTTTTTTTCACCACTAAGCATACGCTTAGCATGCAAATAAGCATTCATGCTGCTTGGTATTTTCTCACAAAAGTTCTTAACATATGTCCACATAAAAACTTGCACACAGACACTTGTGACCATTTTATTCATTATTGTAAAAATTTGAAAGCAACCAATATATCCTTCAGTAAGTGAAGTGAAAAGTGAATTATGAAGCATCAACACAATGAAACATTTTTCAGTGCTGAGAGGAAATGAGCTACCAGGCAATGACAAGACATGAAAGAAAATTAAATGTATATTATTAAGTAAAGAAGTCAATCTGAAAAACCTAGCCACTATATGATCCCCATATTATGGAAAAGGAGAACTATGGAAAGAGTAAAAATATCAATGGCTACCAGAGTTTGGGGATGGGTGGGTTGTGAAAGGATAAGTAGGCAGAACACAGAGGATATTTAGGGTAGTGAAAATATTGTATATTACTATATAATGGTAGATACATGCCATTTAAACACTTGTTCAACCCCATAGAATGTGTAACACTAAGAATGAATCCTAATTAAAATTATGGACTTTGAGTGACAATGATATGTCCATGTAGGTTCATCAGTTGTAACAAATGTACCATTCTCCCATGGGGGATGTTGATAATGGAGGAGACTCTACATTTCTCATAAATGTGATTTTGTTATTTAGTCCCTAAGTCATATACAAATGCATACGAGTTCTAAGCCACCAGGGAAGCTTAGCTTCTTAGTTTTCCATGTGGTAATTTTGTGATCTTTAGTGTCCAGAGATATGCTGTGGTTTTAATTTTCAGATCTATGAAGTATAATTTTGGTTTGCTTGCTTTTAAGTTATAACACAAGTAATATGAAATGCAATACAATAATAAAGAAACAAATAAGTAAAAGATTAATTCAATCAGCTTATACAGTTCATTCAAACCCAGTCTTTCTCCTTGATTGTAACATGTCTTTTTTCTTCTAAATTTCTTGACTCAGTTAATTTACATATATATGTACATGTGTATGGGTATGTGTATAGGTCATCAAATTGCACCTTTTAACTACCATAGTTCTACCAAAAAGCAAGAACATTCTTATCTTTTGAACATATTCTTACTGATTTTTTTTTATCATCTATATGTATTTTAGATGGCAAATGATAAATAAATGAACCTATTTTAGATAAACTATCTTTGAATTATTTCATTTAGACAAATTCTATTTCTTCCAGTCACATGCAACTGTTTGTGAGGTTAAGCTCATGCAGCTTGCTGTACCACAGGCCAATAAATCAAGAGACAAGATGTTGAGGCAAGGAATAGACACTTTACTCAGAAAGTCAGCAGACCAAGAATATGGTGGCCTCGAGTCCTGAAAATAACATCTTACCTTAGTTAGAATTCAGATTATCTTTTATATGAAAAGTAGGGTGGGAGTGTGGTTGGTTGCTGCAAACTTACTGATTCCAGCCTGGCTCCAGAATGGTTGTGTTTATCATTTGTTCTTGCAGTTGTCCATGTAGGTCTGGTCATAACGTTTCTGTAAACCACCAACAAGACAGATGATATAATCTGTTCTGCAGTCTTTTCATCTCCTCAAGCTCAGTTGTAAAGGATAAAATAATAACTGAAATAAAATTTTTATATAAAATAAAATGCACATATCTCGCTTTAATCTATTAGCTTTTTTAAGGACAAGTTAACTCTGCTGGAAGTAAATCATTAGAAAATTTAATATAGTACAGTGTTCTTTCAAAAGGGACTGAAAAGTTTGAGCAATAATCTATTTCTGCTAACAATTTCTAACACTTATAAAAAGAAAGGGTGAAATATATGTAAGATGTTTGGCGAGGTAGAATTTTTAAATAAAATGTTTACTTAATTTATGGATAAATAATTTTTAAAGTATGTTACTATGAAAACTAATAGACCATTCAGGTATGACCTAAGTCAAATCCTTATGATTGTACAGAGGAAGTGAGAAATAGATTTAAGGGCCTAGATCTGATAGATAGAGTGCCTGATGAACTATGGACTGAGGGATCAATACCATTCCCATAGAAAAGAAATCAAAAAAGCAAAATGGCTGCCTGGGGAGGCCTTACAAATAGCAGTGAAAAGAAGAGAAATGAAAAGCAAAGGAGAAAAGGAAAGATATAAGCACCTGAATGCAGAGTTCCAAAGAATAGCAAGAAGAGATAAGAAAGGCTTCTTCAGTGATCAATGTAAAGAAATAGAGGAAAACCAAAAAATGGGCAAGACTAGAGATCTCTTCAAGAAAATTAGAGATATCAAGGAACATTTCATGCAAAGATGGGCTCAATAAAGGACAGAAATGGTATGGACCTAACAGAAGCAGAAAAGAAGACGTGGCAAGAATATACAGAAGAGTGGTACAAAAGATCTTCACGACCAACATAATCATGATGGTGTGATCACTAACCTAGAGCCAGATGCATTGGAATGTGAAGTCAAGTGGGCCTTAGAAAGCATCACTATGAACAAAGCTAGTGGAGGTGATGGAATTCCAGTTAAGCTATTTCAAATCCTGAAAGATAATGCTCTGCAAGTCCTGCACTTAATATGTCAGCAAATTTGGACAATTCAGCAGTGGCCACAGGACTGGAAAAGCTCAGTTTTCATTCCAATCCCAAAGAAAGGCAATGCCAAAGAATGCTCAAACTACCACACAGTAACACTCATCTCACATGCTAGTAAAATAATGCTCAAAATTCTCCAAGCCAGGCTTCAGCAATATGTGATCTATGAACTTCCAAATGTCCAAGCTGGTTTTAGACAAGGCAGAGGAACCAGAGACCAAATTGCCAACATCGGCTGGATCATGGAAAAAGCAAGAGAGTTCCAGAAAATCATCTATTTCTGTTTTATTGACTATGCCAGAGCCTTTGACTGTGTGGCTCACAATAAACTGTGGAAAGTTCTGAAAGAGCAGTGCATACCAGACCACCTGATCTGCCTCTTGAGAAACCTGTATGCAGGTCAGGAAGCAAGAGTTAGAACTGGACATGGAAAAACAGACTCGTTCCAAATAGGAAAAAGAGTATATCAAGGCTGTATATTGTCACGCTGCTTATTTAACTTATATGCAGAGTACATCATGTGAAATGCTGGGCTGGATGAAGCACAAGCTTGGGAGAAATATCAATAACCTCAAATATGCAGATGATACCACGCTTATGGCAGAAAGCAAAGAAGAGCTAAAGAGCCTCTTGATGAAGGTGGAAGAGAAGAGTGAAAAAGTTGACTTAAAGCTCAACATTCAGAAAACGAAGGACATGGCATCTGGTCCCATCACTCATGGGAGATAGATGGGGAAACAGTGGAAATAGTGGCAGACTTTTTTTTTTGGGGGGCCTCCAGAATCACTGCAGATGGTGATTGCAGCCATGAAATTAAAAGACGCTTACTCCTTGGAAGGGAAGTTATGACAAAGCTAGATAGCATCTTAAAAAGCAGAGACATGACGTTGCCAACAAAAGTTCGTCTAGTGAAGGCTATGGGTTTTCCTGTGGTCATATGTGGATGTGAAAGTTGGACTGTGAAGAAAGCTTAGCACCTAAGAATTGATGCTTTTGAACTGTGGTGTTGGATAAGACTCTTGGGAGTCCCATGGACAGGAAGGAAATCTAACCTGTCCATTCTAAAGGAGATCAGTCGTGGGTGTCCTTTGGAAAGAATGGTGCAAAAGCTGAAACTCCAGTACTTTGGCCACCTCATGTGAAGAATTGACTCATTGGAGAAAACTCTGATGCTGGAAGGGATTGGGGACAGGAGGAGAAGGGGATTACAGAGAATGAGATTGTTGGATGGCATCACGGACTCAATGGACGTGAGTTTGAGTGAACTCTGGGAGTTGGTGATGGACCAGGAAGACTGGCGTGCTGCAATTCATGAGGTCACAAAGAGTCAGACACAATTGAGCGACTGAACTAAACTGAATTCCTTATTTTCTCAGATATAAAAAAAAAAAAATCAAAGCAGTTTCAATAATTCAGATGTAATGAAACTGCTAAAATTCTTTATTAACATACTGTTTTACTAAGTACAAACATAGCGAATTCTTAACATGGAGAACAATTTGAATAACCTGATTAGTGCCCAAATCTCTAGTTTAAACTAATCTCCTCAAATTATTTCCTCAACCCTAGGACATTTATATAGGTTGTTATTTCTATGAAGAAGCCTTAAAAATATTTTTTTCACACAGTTACTTTCTGCTCTTTCTTCAGATCTCACATCAGTCTTTACTTTCTCAAGGGAGAACTACAACTTCCCCTCATAAGAATGTCTCATCATATTTTGGCATAACTAATTAATGAAGGTCTCCACTAAATTATAAATTCAGAGAACACGTTTTTTATTTATTTATTTTTGTCTCCAGATCATCATCAACTAATAGAGATTTGGCAGTTATAAACATTTCTATGACTATCACCTAATCAAACAACACAAAAGATCGCACATCACAAGTCAGGCAATATCTCTCATAGCTCATCTATATAAACTTATATTAGAACAGAGATGGCCATATTATAAAGATTTTGAGTGACAAACCTAGACAGTGTATTAAAATTAGGAAAATCACTTTGCAGACAAAGGTCTGTATAGTCAAAGCTATTTTTCCAGTAGTCATGTTTGCATGTGAGAGTTGGACCATAAAGAAGGCTGAGCATTGAAAAATTAAGGCTTTTAGGCTTTGGTGCTGGAGAAGACTGTTGAGAGTCCCTTGGATAGCAAGAGGGTAAGACCAGTCAATCCTAAAGGAAATCAACCCTGAATATTCATTGGAAGAACTGATACTGAAGCTGAAACTCCAGTATTTTGGCCACCTGGTGTGAACAATCAACCCACTGGAAAAGATCCTGATGCTGAGAAAGATTGAAAGAAGGAAGAGAAGGGGGTCAACAGAGGGTGAGATGGTTGGATAACATCAATACTCAATGGACATGAGTTTGGGAAAACTCTGGGAAATAGAGAAGGACAGGGAAGCCTGGTGTGCTTTGGTCCATGGGGACACAAAGAATTGGACATGACTGAATGACTGAACAGCAACAACAATAAAAAGAATAATAATAACAAAAGCAAGGATCAGGTGATAAGTGAATACAGGCTTAAGTAAAAGAAGAGCTAAGGTGATAGTGAACAGATGGATAACTAGTTGAAAATTATAGTAGTTATATAAATTGATAAGTGAAGGAAATAAATTAACAGCACTACAGATTTTACACAGTTTATTATCACCATTTGAAATCATTGAAAAGGGATATTTTTTGAATTTATTATTTTATCAAAAGCTCTGTGTATGGTATAATTTTGAGTTACAAATATCTAGAAATAGAACTATAACTAAATTATAAAAGCACTGAGAGAAAATTTCAAGACCTTGACCCAAATATATGCAAATTCAAAAGGAATTAGAGTACTAAAACTTTTAAAAACATCTTACTCTACTTAACCAAGGAGAGAATATAATGAAGTATATGGAAGTGAATTCTGAAATTGCCTTCCCAGTTTTCTTCTGGCTCTAAACTTCTAATTTCCTAGTGGTAGTTTTTGGGTTACTGAAAAAAATTTTTTTCATAAAAATAAATTTTTGTATCCATGGAAACCTTTTCATGAGTTTGTTTGGAACCCGAATATGACTGTCTATATTTTTGGTAGATGATGAACTCTACTACCTGTAAAAGCAATATTAAAAGTACCCTAGGGAGAGCTAAATAGAATGAGTGATCATTTTGTAGTATGATTACAGACATTAGTCTTTTAGCTGAAAATAACCATGTGTTATAGGAAGAAGAAAAGTGTGCACTCAAATAATCAGTAGCTTTGGGAAAAATTACACCAATATTTGAAGGCCAGTGTGTACACCTGATGCATCATGCCAAGTGAAATGTATTTTTTCATATTATTACAGTTTTTACTTATTCAGTGCTTTCTTGGTGATTCACACAGTTTTTAATATCTGTTATAACTTATAAATTGCATTTATTAAATATGTACTGTGTCATGGTATGCTTACGCTTTATTATATGCAATATAAGTGACATAACATGAAAATTTTATTTTCAATAAACTAGGATCTAAAGTGGATATGCATATGTAGATTTATACATAGTGCATTAGGAAAAGCTACATTTTCAAATTTATACATATGTGCATATGTATACAAATGTATACATATGTGCATATTTATACAAATGTATACATATGTGCATATGTATACAAATGTATACATATGTGCATATGTATACCAAATGTATACATATGTGCATATGTATACAAATGTATACATATGTGCATATGTATACAAATGTATACATATGTGCATTAGGAAAAGCTAAACTTTCAAATTTTATTATTACATAGGAACTTGTAACATTTAACATGCAAGGAAAATTTGACATGGTAAAGTACGAGATGGCAAGAGTGAACATCAACATCTTAAAAATCAGTGAACTAAAATGGATAGGAACATCATAATTTAATTCAGATGTCCACTATATCTTCTTCTGTAGGCAAGGCTCCTTTAGAAGAAGTGGAGTAGCCCACAAAGTCAATAAAAGAGTTTAAACTGTAATTCTTGAGTGCAAGATCAAAAATAACAGAATGATTCCAGTTGGTCTCTAAGGCAAACCATTCAACATCACAATAATCCAAGTCTATGTTCCAACTCATTTGGAAAACTCAGCAGTGGCCACAGAACTGGAAAAAAGTCAGTTTGTTTACAATCCCAAAGAAAGGTAGTGCCAAAGAATGCTTGAACTACAGCAAAATTGCACTCATCTCACACGCTAGTAAAGTAATGCTCAAAATTCTGCAAGTCAGGCTTCAGCAGTACGTGAACCGTGAACTTCCAGATGTTCAAGCTGGTTTTAGAAAAGGCAGAGGAACCAGAGATCAAATTGCCAACATCCACTGGATCATGGAAAAAGCAGGAGAGTTTCAGAAACATCTATTTCTGCTTCATTGACTATGCCAAAGCCTTTGACTGTGTGAATCAAAATAAACTGTGGAAAACACTGAAAGACATAGAAATACCAGACCACCTGACCAGCCTCCTGAGAAGTCTGTATGCAGGTCAGGAGGCAACAGTTAAAACTGGACAGGGAGAACAGACTGTTTCCAAATAGGAAAAGGAGTATGTCAAGGCTGTATATTGTCACCGTGCTTATTTAACTTCTATACAGAGTACATCATGAGAAACGCTGGCCTGGAGGAAGCACAAGCTGGAATCAAGATGGCTGGAAGAGAATATCAATAACCTCAGATATGCAGATGAGACCACCCTTATGGCAGAAAGTGGAGAACTAAAGAGCCTCTTGATGAAAGTGAAAGAGGAGAGTGAAAAAGTTGGCGTGAAGCTCAACATTCAGAAAACTAGGATTATGGCGTCCAGTACCATCAGTTCGGTTCAGTTCAGTCACTCAGTCTTGTCCGACTCTGCAACACCATGAACCGCAGCACGTCAGGCCTCCCTGACCATCAACAACTCCCGGAATTTACCCAAACTGATGTCTATCGAGTAAGTGATGCCATCCAGCCATCTCATCCTCGGTCGTCCCCTTCTCCTCCTGCCCCCAATCCCTCCCAGCATTAGGGTCTTTTCAAATGAGTCAAATCTTCTCATGATGTGGCCAAAGTATTGGAGTTTCAGATTTAACATCAGTCCTTCAAATGAACACCCAGGACTGATCTCCTATAGGATGGCCTGGTTGGATCTCCTTGCACTCCAAGGGACTCTCCAGAGTCTTCTTCAACATACAGCTCAAAAGCATCAATTCTTCAGTGCTCAGCTTTCTTCACAGTCCAACTCTCACATCCATACATGGGAAAACCATAGCGTTGACTAGACAGACCTTTGTTGACAAAATAATGTCTCTGTTTTTTAATATGCTGTCTAGGTTAGTCATAACTTTCCTTCCAAGGATTAAGCATCTTTTAATTTCATAGTTGCAATCACCATCTGCACTGATTTTTGGAGCCCCCAAAGATAAAGTCTGACACTGTTCCAATATTTCCCCATCTATTTCCCATGAAGTGGTGGGACCAGATGCCATGATCCTACTTTTCTGAATGTTGAGCTTTAAGCCAACTTTTTCACTCTCCTCTTTCACTTTCATCAAGAGGCTCTTTAGTTCCTCTTCACTTTCTGCCATAATGGTGGTGTCGTGTGCATATCTGAGGTTACTGATATTTTTCCAGCCATCTTGATTCCAGCTTGTACTTCCTCCAGCCCAGCATTTCTCATGATGTACTCTGCATAGAAGTTAAATAATCAGGATGACAATATACAGCTTTGGCATACTCCTTTTCCTCTTTGGAACCAGTCTCTTGTTCTATGTCCAGTTCTAACTGTTGCTCCCTGACCTTCATGCATGTTTCTCCAAAGACATATCAGATGGTCTAGTATTCCCATCTCTTTCAGGATTTTCCAGTTTATAATGATCCACACACTTCATGGAAAATAGATGTGGAAACAGTGGAAAAGGTGGCTGACTTTATTTTTCTGGGCTCCAAAGTCACTGTGGATGGTCATTGTAGCCACAAAATTAAAAGGCACTTGCTCCTTGGAAGGAAAATTCTGACCAACCCAGACAGCATATTAAAAAGTAGAGACATTACTTTGCCAGCAAAGGTCTGTCTAGTCAATACTGTGGTTTTTCCAGTAGTAATGTATAGATGTGACAGTTGGACTATAAAGAAAGCTGTACACTGAAGAACTGATGCTTTTGAACTGTGTGTTGAAGAAGACTCTTGAGAGTCCCTTGGAGTGCAAGGAGATCCAACCAATCCATCCTAAAGGAGATCAGTCCTGGGTTTTCACTGGAGGTACTGATGTTGAAGCTGAAACTCCAATACTTTGACCACCTGATGAGAAGAGCTGACTCATTTGAAAAGATCCTGATGCTGGTAAAGATTGAGGATTAGTGGAGAAGGGGACGACAGAGGATGAGATGGTTGGATGGCATCACTGACACAGTGGACATGGGTTTGGGTGGACTTTGGGGGTTGGTGATCGACAGGGAAGCCTGGCTTGCTTCGTTTCATGGGGTTGTAAAGAGTTGGACATGACTGAGAACTGAACTGAACTGACATGATGCCCCAATTATTAATACCAAAGAAGCTGGTGATGACTAGTTCTATAAAGACCTACAACACCTTCTACAACTATTAATAGCACCAAAAAAGTTGTCCTTTTCACCATAGGGTATTGAAATGCAAAATAAGGAAGTCAAGAAACACCCAGAAAAATAGGCAAGTTTGGCATACAGTAAAAAAGGAAGGACTGCAAAGACTAACAGAGTTTTGTCAAGAGAACACACTGGTCACAGCAAACACCTTTCTCCAATAATACAGAGATGACTCTACATATGAATGTCACCTAATGGTCAATATATAAATCAGATTGATTATGTTCTAAGCAGCCAAAGATGGAGAAGCCCTATATAGACAGCAAAAATAAGACATGGAAGTGATTGTGGTTCAGATCATGAGCTCGTTATTACAAGATTCAGTCTTAAACTGAAGAAAGTAGGGAAAACATTAGGAAATTCAGGGATGACCAAAAGCAAAGCACAAATGATTACACACTGGAGGTGACAAATAGACTCAAAGGATTACATTTTGTAAACAGAGAGCCTGAAGAACTATGGACAGAGGTTCATAACATTGTACCAGAGGCAAAAACCAAAGCCATCCTAAAGAAAAAGAAATACAAAAACAAAGTGACTGTCTGATGGAATTTTACAAATATCTGATGCAGAAAGAGAAGTGAAAGACAAGGGGAAAAAAGGAAAAAAATATATATACCCAACTGAATGCAGCATTTCAGAGAATAGCAAGAAAGATAAAAGAGCCTTCTTAAGTAAACAACACAAAGAAATAGAAGAAAACAATAGGAAGAGAAAGGCTAGAGATTTCTTGAAGCAAACTGGAGATATCAAGGGAACATATCATGTAAAGATGGGCACAATAAATGACAGAAACAACAAGGATCTAACAGAAGCAGAAGTGATTAAAAAGAGGTGGCAAAAATACACAGAAGAACTACACAAAGAAAAGGCCTTAATCACCCAGAAAAGTCCAGTAGTGTGGTCAGTCAGCTGCAGTAAGACATCCTGGAGTGTGAAGTCAACTGGGCCTTAGGAAGCATTACTACCAACCAAGCTGGTAGAGGTGTTGGAATTCCAGGTATACCAAATCCTAAAAAATGATGCCGTTAAAGTGCTGCATTCAATATCTTAGCAATTTTGGAAAGCTCAGCAGAGGCCACAACTAGAAAAAGTCACTTATCATTCCAATATGAAAGAAGGGCAATGCCAAATAAGATTTAAACTACTGCATAATTTCACTCATTTCACAAGCTAGCAAAGTCATGCTCAAAATCCTTCAAGCTAGCCTTCAGCAGTATGTGAACTGAAAAATTCCAGATGTACAAGCTAGGTATGGAAAAGGTGGAGGAACCAGAGAACAAATTGCCAACATTCGTTGAATTATGGAGGAAGCAACACAGTTCCAGAAGAAAGCATCGAATTCTGCATAATCAGCTATGTCAAAGCTTTGGCTGTGTGGATCACAATAAACTGTGGAAAACTCTGAAAGAGATGGGAATACCAGACCACCTGACCTGCCTCCTGAGAAATCTGTGTTTCAGTCAAGAAGCAACAGTTAGAACTATACTTGGGACAACTGACTGGTTCCAAATCAGGAAAGGAGTACACCAAGGCTGTATAATATCATCCAGCTAATTTAACATATATGCAGAGTGTATCCTGAGAAATGCTGGGCTGGATGAAGCAGAAGGTGGAATCAAGATGGCTGGGAGAAATACCAATAACCTCAGATATGCAGATGACACCACCCTTATGGCTGAAAGCACAGAAGAACTAGAGAGCCTCTTGATGAAACTGAAAGAGGAGAGTGAAAACTTTGACTTAACAGAACATTCAGAAAACTAAGATTATGACATCTAGTCCCATCAATTCATGGTAAATAGATGGGAAAACAATGGAAACAGTGAGAGAGTTTATTTTTGAGGGCTCCAAAATCTTTAAAGATGGTGACTCCAGCCATGAAATTAAAAGATACTTGCTCCCTGGAATAAAAGTTATGACCAACCTAGACAGCATATTAAAAAGCAGAGACATTACTCTGGCAACAAAATTGTGCCTAGTCAAAGCTTTGGTTTATACATTAGCCATGTATGGATGTGAGAGTTGGACTATAAAGAAAGGTGAACGTCAAAGAACTGATGCTTTTGAACTTTGGTGTTGCAGAAGACTCTTGAGAGTTCTTTGGACAGCAAGTTGGTCCAGCCAATACATGCTAAAGGAAATCAGTCCTGAATATTCATTGAAAGGACTGAGGCTAAAGCTGAAACACCAACACTTTGGCCACCTGATGCAAAGAACTAACTCATTTTAAAAGACCCTCATGCTGGAAACGACTGAAGGTAGGAGGAAAAGGGGATAACAGAGGATGAGATGGTTGAATGGAATCATAAATTCAATGGAAATGAGTTTCAGTAATGGTGTGATCACTCATCTAGGGCCAGATATCCTGGAGTGTGAAGTCAAGTGGACCTTAGGAAGCATCACTATGAACAAGGCTAATGGAGGTGATGGAATTCCAGTGGAGCTATTTCAAATCCTGAAAGATGATGCTGTGAAAGTGTGGCACTCAGTATGCGAGCAAATCTGGAAAATTCAGCAGTGGCCGCAGGACTGGAAAACGTCAGTTCTCATCCAATCCCAAAGAAAGGCAATGCCAAAGAATGCTCAGACTACTACACAATTGCACTCATCTCGCACGCTAGTAAAGTGATGCTTAAAATTCTCCAAGCCAGCTTCAGCAATATGTGAACTGTGAACCTCCAGATGTTCCAGCTGGTTTTGGAAAAGGCAGAGGAACCAGAGATCAAATTGTCACCATCCTCTGGATCACTGAAGAACAAGAGAGTTCCATAAAAACATTTATTTCTGCTTTATTGACTATGCCAAGGCCTTTGACTGTGTGGATAACATCACACTGTGGGAAATTCTGAAAGAGACGGGCATACCAAACCACCTGACTTGCCTCTTGAGAAGCCTGTATGCAGATCAGGAGGCAATAGTTAAAACTGAACACGGAACAACAGACTGGTTCCAAACAGGAGAAGGAGTACTTCAAGGCTGTATATCGTCATCCTGCTTATTTAACTTATATGCAGGGTACATCATGAGAAACGCTGGGCTGGAGGAAGCACAAGCTGGAATCAATATGGCTGGGAGAAATATCAAACCTCAGATATGCAGATGACAACCACCCTTATGGCAGAAGGTGTCTTCACTTCACTCTTTAGTTCTTACTAAAGAGCCTCTTGATGAAAGCAAAAGAGGAGAGTGAAATGTTGGTTTAAAGCTCAACATTCAGAAAACTAAGATCATGGCATCCAATTCCATCACTTCATGGAAAATAGATAGGGAAACAGTGGCTGACTTTATATTTGGGGCCTCCAAAATCACTGTAGATCATGATTGCATCCATGAAGTGAAAAGATGCTTACTCCTTGAAAGGAAAGTCATGATCAAGCTAGACAGCATATTAAAAAGCAGAGATATTACTTTGTCAACAAAGGTCTGTCTTGTCAAGGCTATAGTTTTCCTAGTAGTCATGTATATATGTGAGAGATGGAGTATAAAGAAAGCTGAGCACTGAATAATTTATGTTTTCGAACTTGATGTTGGAGAAGACTCATGAGAGTCCCTTGGACTGCGAGCAGATCCAATCAGTACATCCTAAAGGAGATCAGTCCTGGGTATTCATTGGAAGGACTGATGTTGAACCTGAAAGTCCAATACTTTGGCCACTTGATATGAAGAGTTGACTCATTTGAAAAAACCCTGATGATGGGAGAGATTGAGGGCAGAAGGAGAAGGGCACGACAGAGGATAAAATGGTTGGATGGCATCACCTACTGAATGGACATGGGTTTGGGTAGACTCCGGGAGTTGGTGATGGACAGGGAGGCCTGGTGTGCTGCGGTTCATGGCATTGCCAAGAGTCAGACCCTACTGAGCAACTGATCTGGACTTAACTGAAGCTTTGGGGCTTGGTGATGGACAGGAAAGTCTGGTGTGCTGCAGTCCATGTGGTCACAAAGAGTTGGACATGACTGAGCGATTGAACTGAACTGAATTGATATTCTGTAAAGTCACTGCTAATACTAAATTAGCAAATTCTAAACCATTGCCCTTGGTGGAATGTGTGTGTGTGTGTGTGTGTGTGTGTGTGTGTGTGTGTGTGTGTATATATATAGTCAAATAAGTGGTAATTTATAGATTATAATTTCAAATCCTAAAATCAACTCACTTTGGTAGATTCATATTTTCTTTGCAAAGCAGCAGGGACTTTTTGCAGCCTCTCCAGTATCAGGTGCCAGAATTAAAATTCCAACTCCATCCAACTAGCCCCATAGCTAGAGCTTCTCACATTTCACTATGATTATTTCTACTCATCATCTCCATCCTCTGATCATCCCTGTATGAGAGCTGAAAGCCTAGCAGCACATTTTTGCATTTGATCTAGGAATGTGGTAACATGGAAGGAAACTCAAAGATTTTCATTCCTCTGTTCATGTCCCTGAATTGTTGCAAAAATTTGTGAGTATTCATTTCAGGATAATAAACACATTTTACCAAGCAGGCATATTTGAAAATACAGAATCCGGAATTATGAGAATCAATCACACAGTTAAGAATTTGAATCTTTCATCATTATGGTTTACAGCAAATTATTATTCTAATAATATGGATGAAGTATATTTCATAGAATAATTATCTTCTACATAAGATGTTATTCAACTCTAAATTCTTTACATATTCATTTCCTATAGGCACACCAAATCTACCTGTACCTTGCATGAAATCATTATTGCAAAATAATAAAATCTTTAGTGGTTGAAAGATTATCTGAGTGTCCCTTTATCTCTCTTAGATAGATTAGTTTAAGTTTAGTGACTCTGACTCTAAATCTTCCACCAGTAGCATGAAGCATACTAAGTTATTTTTGGGACAAACAGTTGTTTAATCTTTTAATTGTTCCTGTATATTAATCAGATGATATAAATTATTAATAGTCTATTATACATGCTGTATGCAGATATTTATATAATTAGAATATACAAAAGTTTAAAATTACAAAAGTAAATAAATGCTTTAAAGATTAGCACACTGAGATTGAGAAGAGGTAGGAGTTTCATTTTGTTTCATTTGATGTATAGCAGTGGTAGAGTTTGAAGCTTAAAGGGTTTCTTCTATCTTCCAGATTAGTGATTCAATATCATTGCACTACTTCTGGACACTCATATTTTCCAGAAAAAAGTATATTTAATAGAAATGTATTGAGAATCAAAGAGTCTTGGAATCTATTATTTTTTCTTAAACAACTCATCTTTAAGTAATACAATTATTTTCTTACAATAAACGACACAGTCTTTAAGTGTATAATTATGAGTTTGACAAATGACTATACTTATGTAAGCATGATTCCAATTAATATACACAACATTTCTATTGCTCTGGAAAGTTTTCTCACGTCATGTTTTAGTCACATCTGCCAACAAAGATAATCACTCTTCTCATTTCCATCATCGTTAATCAGTTCTGAAACATCAAGTAACTGTAATACTGAAGGATTCTTCTTTATTGTCTGTTTATTTTGTTCAGCATAATGTTTATGGGATTCCCTAGGTTATGCATCAGCAGGTGCCGTTTTTCTCTTTATCTTCAGTTTTCATTTCTGTTGACCTGGTCAGTTTTATTGATTTTCTCTTCTCTTGTGTCTAGTCTACTCTATATCTTAACCAGTATTTTTTGTTTGTTTGTTTTTTTCCATATGTGGTTTTTCAGTTTTCAAGATTTTCATGTTTCTCTACTTTTGTCACTTTATGAATTTCCTATTTAATATATTTCAATAGATTCTTTAAAATATCTATTTAAATTATTTTCTGCCAGTTTAAATATTTGAGCTGCCTTCTGCTCTAACTTTCAGTTCAGTTCAGTTCAGTTGCTCAGTCATGTCTCACTCTTTGCAACCCCATGGATTGCAGCACGCCAGGCTTCCTGTCTATCACCAACTCCTGGAGCTTGCTCAAACTCATGTCCACTGAGCTGGTGATGCCATCAAAATATTTCATCTACTGTTGTCCACTTCTTCTCTTGTCCTCAGTCTTTCCCAGCATCAGGGTCTTTTCCAATGAGTCAATTCTTCCCATCAGGTATCCGAAGTATTGAAGTTTCAACTTCAGCATCAGTCTTTCCAATTAATATTCAGGGTTGATTTCCTTTCAGATTGACGGGTTTGATATCCCTGTAGTTTAAGGGATTTTCAAGAGTCTTCTCCAACAACACAGCTACAAAGCATCAATTTTTCTGTGCTCAGTTTTCTTCATGGTGCAATTCTCACATCCATACATGACTACTGGAAAAACCATAACTTTGACTAGACTGACTTTTGTTGGTAAAGTGAAGTCTTTGCTTTTTAATATGCTGTCTAGTTTGGTCATAGCATTTCTTCCAAAGGAATAAGTGTTGTTGTTGTTGTTTTTAATTTCATAACTGCAATCACCATCTGCAGTGATTTTTGAGTCCAAGTAAATAAAGTCTGTCACTATTTATATATATATTTTTTTCTCCATCAATTTGACATGAAGTGATGGAACCAGATGCCACAATCTTCCTTTTTATAACGTTGAGTCTTAAGTTAGCTTTTTCACTCTCTTTCATTTCCATCAAGAGGCTCTTTACTTCTTCTTTGCTTTCTGCCATGAGGGTGCTTCTCCTGCATATCTGAGGTTATTAATATTTATTTCAGTAATCTTGTTTCCACCTTGTGCTTCATCCAGCTTGCATTTCACACATAATGAACTCTGCATATAAGATAAATAAACCGTGTAACAATATACAGCTTTGATGTACTCCTTTCCCAATTTGGAACCAATCTGTTGTTCCATGTCAGGTTCTAACTGTTGCTTCTTGAGCTGCCTACAGATTTCTCAGGAGGCAGGTTAGGTGGTCAGGTATTCCCAACCTAGAGTTTTCCAGTTTGTTGTGATCCACACAGTCAAAGGCTTTGGCTTAGTCAGTAAAGAAGTAGATGTTTTTTTCTGGAACTCTCTTGTTTTTTCTATGATTTGATGGATGTTGGCAATTCGACCTCTGGTTCCTCTGCCTTTCTAAATCCAGTTTGAACATCTGGAATTTCTCTTCCACATACTATTGAAGGTTTGCTTGCAGAATTTTGAGCATTGCTTTGGTAGCATGTGAGACGAGTGCAATTTTGTGGTAGTTTGAACATCCTCTGGCATTGGGTGTTCTTTACAATTGGAATGAATACTGAACTTTTCCAGTCCTATGACAAAGGTGAGCTTTCCAAATGTGCTGATTTGTTGAATGCAGCACTTTCACAGCATCATCTTTTAGAATTTGAAATAGTTCAGCTGAAATTTCATCACTTCCACTAACTCTGTTTGTGATGAGGATTCCTAAGTCCCACTTGACCTCAGATTCCAGGATGTCTGGTTTTAAGTGAATGATCACACCATCGTGGTTATGTGGGTCATTCAAATCATTTTTTTTTGTGTAGAACTTCTATGAATTATTGATGCCTCTTTTAATGTCTTCTGCTTCTGTTAGGTTCATAACATTTTTGTCTTTTCTTGTGCTCATCTTTGCATGAAATGTTCCCTTGGTATCTCTAATTTTCTTGAAGAGATCTCTAGTTTTTCCATGCTGTTGTTTTCCTCTATTTCTTTGCTTTGATCACTGCAGTGATCAATGATAGATAAGATATAGATAGATAACTAATAAGAAATATAAGATAGATAAGAAAGAAGGCTTTCTTTTCTCCCCATGCTATTCTTTGGAACTCTACTTTCAGATGGGTATATCATTTCTTTTCTCCTTTGCCTTTAGGTACTCTTCTTTTCTCAGCTATTTGTAAGGCCTCCTCAGATAACCCTTTTGCCCTTTTGCATTTCTTCTTCTTGGGGATGGTCTTGATCCCTGCCTTCTGCACAAGGCTAGGAACCTCTGTCCATAGTTCTTCAGGTACTCTGCCTAACAGATATAATCCTTTGATCTATTTGACACTTCCACTGTATAATCATAAGGAATTTGATTTAGGTCGTAGAAGAATGGTCTAGTGGTTTTCTCTACTTTCTTCAATTTAAGTCTAAATTTGGCAATAAGGTTTTCATAATCTGGGCCACGTCAATTTCTGGTCTTGTTTTTGTTGACTATATAAAGCTTCTCCATCTTTGGCTGTTAAGAATATTATCAATCTGATTTCCTTTGACCATCTGGTGATGTCTATGTGGATAGATGTCTCTTGTGTTGTTGAAAGAGGGTGTTTACTATGACCAGAGTGTTCTCTTGGAAAAACTCTGTTAGCCTTTGTCCTACTTCATTTTATACTCCAAGGTCAAACTTGCATGTTACTCTAGGTATCTCTTGACTTCCTACTTTTCATTCGAGTCCCCTATGATGAAAGGATATCTTTTTTTGGTATTAGTTCTAGAAGGCCTTTTAGGTATTCATAGAACTGTTCAACTTCAGCTTCTTCAGCATTAGTGGTTGATGCATAGACTTGGATTACTGGGATATTAAATGGTTTGCCTTGGAAATAAACAGAGTTCACTCTGTAGTTTTTGAGACTGCATCTAAGTACTGCATTTCAGGCTCTTTGCTGACTATGAAGGTTAGTCCATTTCTTCTAAGGGATTCTTGCCTATGGTATTGTATACAATGGCCATTTTCTATTTGACCACTTCCAATTTACCTTGATTCATAGACCTAAACTTCCAGGTTCCTATGCAATATTGATATTTACAGCATCAGACTTTACTTCCATCACCAGTCACATCCACAGTTGGGTGTTGTTTTTGCTTTGGCTCCATCTCTTCCTTCTTTATGGAGTTATTTCTCCACTTTTCCCAAGTAACATACTGAGCACCTACCGACCTGGGCAGTTCATCTTTCAGTGTCATATCTTTTTTTCCTTTTCATACTGTCCATGGGGTTCTCAAGGGAAGAATACTGAAGTGGTTTGCCATTCCCTTCTCTAGTGGACAACCTTTTGTCAGAAGACTTCATATAACCAGTCTATCTTGGGTGTCCCTACATGGCATGGCTCATAGTTTCATTGAGTGGGACAAGGCTGTGGTCCATGTGATCAGTTTTATTAGTTTTCTGGAATTGTGGATTTTCATTCTGTCTGCCTTATTTTGGAGGTTTATGGAAGCTTCCTGATGAGAGAGACAGACTGTGGTAGAAACTGGGTCTTGTTCTAATGTGTAGGACCATGTTCAGTATATCTTTAATACAGTTTTCTGTTGATGGGTGGGGGCTGTGTTCCCTCCTTGTTGTTTGACCTGATACCAAACCATGGTTGGGGTAATGAAGATAATGGTGAGCTTCTTCAAAACTATTTATACTGGCACTGTTGCATTCAAGGTCCCTGACCCTGCAGCAGGCCACTGTCAAACCACACCTCTGCAGGAGACTACTGGACACTTACAGGCAAGTCTTGGTCAGTTTCTTGCTCTATTCTATTGACTCTTTTTTTTTTTTTTATGGGTCACATTTTCCTGTTTTGTCTAATAAATTCGTGCCTTTTCACCAGAGTTTAGAAATAGATATGTAATAGAATGGGTTTTGTTGTCTTTCCTTAGAGAGTTACATTTGTTCTAGTGAGTAGTTTATTAGTCCTCAGCTTTGTCCTATGTATGCTTAGTTTTATTCTTTCTTATACAGGTCTCAGTTTCATATTTCTATATTTCAAAGTTTTCAGTGTTTTTTATAGGAAGCCTGAATGTCATCAAGCCTTTTAACTTGGTGAGACACTAACTCCCAAGAGTCTACTTCCTTAAGATGGAAAAAGTGCAAGTGAAAGTGTTAGTCACCCAGTGGTGTTCATCTCTATGGGACCCCATAGACCATAGGCTGCCAGGCTCTTTTGTCAGCAGAATTCTGTAGGCAAAAATACTGAAATAGGTAGTCATTCCCTTCTTGAGGGGATCTTTCTGAGTCTCCTGCATTGCAAGCATATACTTTGCTATCTGAAACACCCTCCTTATGGAGGGCAGCTACTTAAATATCTGCTCTTACAGTCCCTTGAACTCTTGCAATTCCAGCTTAGTGGCAAGTGAAAGACTGAGTGGAGTTTTATACAGATTTGGGTTCATTTGGGAACCTTTCTCTTCTGGCAGTTCTATATTAATTTCCAGTCACTTTAATGACACAAAACTCTATCCTATGACTTCTCAGAACAAATCCTCTGACCTCTCTCACTCTCTGCTTGAAATCTAGTCATTGTTCCACACTGTGAACTTAGAAGGGCTTTCACGAAGGGCTTTCACGAAAATAGACATATACATGTGGATCTCATCCAGTGGGTTTCCTTCTTGGAAAGGTTATATTCACTAAAGTACTGCTTGCTTTTGATCCATTTTTAAAGTATCTTCAAAATTGTTTCCTATATTTTTCCAAGTTTACTGTTGGTACTAGTAGAAGTATTAGTCCCGTAAAAGCAAATTACTGGAAGACTAATGTATTTTTTAAAAACCAAACAAATCACAACTGAACTCTTTCAGACTTCCCATCTTTGAGAACTTGCAGCAACTTCTTCCAATTATTTTAAGCAGGGCTATTTTGAGGCAAACTGAGGTAAAATGGAGTTACACTTCAAGATACTCAGAAAAAAACTGTAATCATGAATCAAAATCTCATTGTTATTCTTTTTCCAATTGGCTACTCTCCAAATTACAGTTGTTAAAAACAAACAAACAAACAAACACAATTTCCTCGAAGAATATGAAAAAGCACAGTTAAACTTGTTTAAAATACTAAGGCCATATATACAAATTGGAAGATATATTAAGAGTTTGGGTCCATTTCCCTTGTGGCTCAGCTGGTAAAGAAGATGCCTGTAATGCGGGAGACCTGGGTTCAACCCCATGGGTTCGGAAGATCCTCTGGAGAAGGGAAAAGCTACCCACTCCAGTATTCTGGCCTGGAGAATTTCATGGACTGCATAGTTATGGGGTCCTAAAGAGTCAGACATGACTGAGCGACTTTCACCTCACTTTGGCTCTGCAGTCATGGTATGGACTTAAAAAGGAAAAAAAGCCTGGATTAAATACAAAGAAATGGTGTGTCTAATTTGAAAGCTATCTGATTTCATGATTTACTTATTTGGAAATGGACATAATAATCCTTATCTTATTCTTATTTCACAAGAATCACTGATCTACTTTTAGAGAAGATTAACTTATTGGCAGTTAAATAACTGTACAAATACTTTCTCCTACTTTCCTTGATTTAAATTTAAGACCTGAAGTATGTTGAGTTAAGTGAATCTCAGTGAGAAAACAATAAGGATTATGTTGGTTTAATAGTAACTCAAATTGTCTATAATATGTCATGGTTTACTCAGTCATAGATTTAAAATTTCATAGATAATTATATAGGATTCACAGTGACATTTAGTAACATTATGATGCAGCAGCATTTATCATTATTTTAATAAATTAGGATCTAAAACAAGCTATTGTAACTTGATATTTGACTTCCAAAGTGAAAAGATTTCCTAATGCCAAATCACTTAATTGATAAATGACACTGAAATGATTTGGGATAACTGGCTAATTACTCTTATTATATGGGTAGCTTTGATAAAATGAGGATTTTCATCATATAGTTCTAATTTTCTCTTAGACACTATTACTTATACAATCTGAAACTGAGTTTTGGCCAAGATATGTTATAAATCAAAATATTCTGTTTCTCTCAGATATATCTAAAAACATCTTCCACTTCATACTATATTTTTCTACTATAACTTTAGAGTCTACTCTAGTCTTTTCTTCTCTCTCTTCACTGATTGTAAAGGCCTAAAATTACATTTTTGTTGGGCTTTTACTATTTCTCTTTGGTGAGAAGACTAAAGGTCAGGCAGCATTCCATTTTAGGAAGATGTTAAATGGCTGACATTAAAGTGTCTGCCAAAATGATGGAGTAGTATTCATTTTTAATTTTTAGTGAAACAGTGTGAAAACACAAATAAAAGCACTCCCTGCCTTTAATGTCATAATTTATTTTTTTTTTATGTTTTTGCCTCTTGAGTCAAAATGTATTATGAACAACTTATGTTGCCTTCAATGTCTTTTTCTTTTTAAAATAGCTTTAAAATCTGAATTATAGAAACATAATTTTAAATACAAAACAATCTTATTTATTAGGAAAATAAATGTTTAAAGCTATATGTTCAATATTTAACTTTTTACCTTGTTCATTTTAAGTAGCTGAAAAAGTTATTTAAGATACAAGTGGGTCAAATGCTACACCGTCTACTTCTATAAGGCAAATGTAAGAAAAATTCTTAATCTGTAGCTTGTAGTGTTTCAAATGAAAAGAAATACACCATTTTGTTGTTAGACATATTTTTTACTTTTTTTCACCACTGGGTGTTAAATCTAAATATAGAGAATAATAGCCACTATAACTGCAATGACAAAAATAATAAAAAAGTGAAAACTACCATAATAATAGTTTCCATTGATTGAGTGCTAATTACAGGCCAGGTACAATCATTAATTATTTATTTAAATGAACTTTTGTTTTCTAATAATTCCAATAACTTTTAAAAACTATTATGATAATTTTATAATCTGGAAAAAAAGAAAAAAATATTTATTAATAAAAATGAATTTTAAAGTTATCAAACTGGATAGAGATGTAGTCATCTAACCTTCAATTCCACTAAATTTTCAAGGATAGACTAGAAAATATTTACTTCGTTTGACAATTTGATGCAAATATTTTCTTGTTTTAAGAAGCAGTAGAAGAAAGGCCATAAATATTGTGAAGCAAGCCTGAGTCTGAGTTCTGGTTCAGCCACATCTGACCAAATTCTTGTCTTAATTCCTTATTTTTGAATCTATTTAAAACTTTTTTCATTGAAAATAAGTTTATCGTTGGTGTCATAGCAGTAGGAAAGTCAGAAAGGCAAGCACAATATACATTGACGTAAAACAAAGAAACACTGGCTACTGCTTTACCTGTGAAGAATGAAGTCCATGGTACGTACACAGATAATGACATCTCACCTGCTGGGGGCGGGGGGTGAAGAGAATGAATGTAAGCCTGGTGATGAAGAGAATGAGTCATTTTGAAAACAGACAAACAAATAAATGCATAGTTTTTCCTAACTACATTGAAATAACTTCAGAAGTAAGATTATAACATAACCATATTTGACCACACATAATCTTGTATAATTCTCTATATATGCATATGTAAATTTTATCCATTTCCTTATGCTTTTCTGTACGTGTTATAGTCTTTACAGCCATCAGTGAACTTAAAAATATCACTCTGCAGTCATATCAGTCATCAATTCACAGTACCTAAGCATTGTTTAAGGCTTTGTTTTCTTTTATTTTTAATTTTTATATTTTTAAATACTTTATTCTACGTTACAATACTGTATTGGTTTTTCCATACATTGACATGAATCAGCCACAGATGTACACAATCTCCCAAAGCTGAAGCCCCTTCCGACCTCCCATCCCATATCATCTCCCTGGATCATCCCGTGCACCAGACCCAAGCATCCTGTATCCCGTATTGAACATAGACCGGTGCTTCCGTTTCTTATATGATAGTACACATGTTTCAGTGCCATTCTCCCAAATCATCCCACCCTCTTCCTCTCCCTCTCCCTCAGAGGCCAAAAGTCCGTTCTATACCTCTGTGTCTCTTTTGTTGTTTCACATACAGGGTCATCATTACTATCTTTCTAAATTCCATATATATGTGTCAGTATACTGTATTGGTGTTTTTCTTTCTGGCTTACTTTACTCTGTAAAATCGGCTCCAGTTTCATCCATCTCATTAGAACTGAGTTAAATTTATTCTTTATAAGGGCTGAGTAATACTCCATTGTGAATATATACCACAGCTTTCTTATCCATTCATCTGTTCATGGACATCTAGGTTGTTTCCATGTCCTGGCAATTATAAACAATGCTGCAAAGAACATTGGGGTACATGTGTCTCTTTCAATTCTGGTTTCCTCGGTGTGATCCTCTACATAGAAAATCCTAAAGACTCCACCAGAAAACTACTAGAGCTAATCAATGAATATAGTAAAGTGGCAGGATATAAAATCAACACTCAGAAATCCCTTGCATTCCTATACACTAATAATGAGAAAGTAGAAAAAGAAGTTAAAGAAACAATTCCATTCACCCTTGCAACTATAAGAATAAAATACTTAGGAATATACCTACCTAAAGAAACTAAAGACCTATATATCAAAAATTATAAAACACTGATGAAAGAAATCAAAGAGGACACTAATAGATGGAGAAATATACCATGTTCATGGATCAGAAGAGTCAATATAGTGAAAATGAATATACTACCCAAAGCAATCTACAGATTCAATGCAATCCCTATCAGGCTACCAGCAGTATCTTTCACAGAACTAGAACAAATAATCTCAAGATTTGTATGGAAATACAAAAACCTCGAATAGCAAAAGCAATCTTGAGAAAGAAGAATGGAACTGGAGGAATAAACTTGCCTGACTTCAGGCTCTACTACAAAGCCACAGTCATTAAGACAGTATGGTACTGGCACAAAGACAGAAATATAGATTAATGGAACAAAATAGAAAGCCCTGAGATAAATCCACATACCTATGGACACCTTATCTTCGACAAAGGAGGCAAGAATATACAATGGAGTAAAGACAGTCTCTTTAACAGGTGGTGCTGGGAAAACTGGTCAACCACTTGTAAAGAATGAAATGCTTTGCTTTCAAAGCATGTTTTATTTCTTTTATTTTATCTCTGATCGAGAAGTCAGTATGACTGTTACTCTGGACCTGGAGGCAAAACGTGCTACAGAACACTTTTTTCTGCCTTTAAAAATTAAAAATTGAATTATAAAATAAAAACTTGTAATGAAGAAAAAAAGGAATAATAAAGTTTGTATGTGACCAATTAAAATGATTGCGCCAGACTAACAATTCCTGAGATGAAACTGAGATTGAGGGAAAGTATGGGAACATGGACGTCAGCTGACACTTCATTGGCATTCACTAAAAGTATATTTATATGGACAAAATAAAATGATAAAAATAAATTGTTTATTATATTATCTGTACTAGTTTTTAATTTTTGCCCTAAATCTCAATTCTTATATGTCTTTGTTTCTTGTGGGTACGTTTTTTATGTTTTACTCCAAGTATTCTGGATTACTGATACTTTTGTGTTCCTGGGTCTTTCCCAATGAGTCAGTTCTTCGTATCAGGTGGCCAAAGTGTTGGAGCTTCAGCAACAGTCCTTCCAATGAATATTCAGGACTGATTTCCTTTAGGATTGACTAGTTAGTTCTTCTTGCTGTCCAAAGGACTCCCAACAGTCTTCAACACCACAGTTCAAAAGCATCAGTTCTTCAGGACTCAGCTTTTTCATGGTCCAACTTTCACATCCATACATGATTACTGGAAAAAAAAAAAAAGTCTTTTAATTCCATGGCTACAGTGATTTTGGAGCCCAGTGACAAATAAAATCTGTCACTGTTTCCATTGTTTCCCATCTATTTTCCATGAAGTGATGGGACTAGATGTCATGATCTTCATATTTTGAATGTTGAGGTTTAAGTCAGCTTTTTCACTCTTCTCTTTCACTTTCATCAAGAGGCTCTTTAGCTCCTCTTCGCTTTCTACCATAAGGGTGTTATCATCTGCATGTCTGAAGTTATTGATATTTCTCCCTGCAAGCTTGATTCTTGCTTGTGTAATATATATATTATATATACAGCATAACATATATCATGTATATTGTTTATGTATATATATACAAAGGCATATGTTGTAGGCCTTGATACACTAGAAAAAGGCTTGAGAAAGAACATCAAAAAAAAAATAAAAGAGATGGAGAAATTGAAAAACATAAACTAAATGAAATGGGAGTACTGAATATGAAATAGCAAAAGTTAAAAAAACTAGATCTACATAAAGATTTTCATATAGTCCAGTTGTTTCTGAATATGGCTGCTCATTAGAAACATATCTGGAGCTCTGGCCAAAAATCCCCCAAAAACAGTAATACCTGGGCATTTGTAGTTTTCAAAACACTTCAAGGTAATTCTGATATGCATATGGATTTTGAAAAGCAAGGTTATTTAATAAAAACAGGTTTTTCTATTAAATGATAGTTTGGTTGATATAGAATTCTATAACTTTTTCTGTTGACCAACTGTGATACAATGCTATTGAGTAATAGTTACCTAACCACAATAGTAAAAGATGTATATGAATTTTCACTATCAATGGATCAATGGCCAACAAAAATAAAAGATAATTACAATTGCAAGCCATAACAGTAACATGATTAACTAACAATGTAAAATAATTATATATGACTTGGGGGTCGAGCAGAGTGATGTGGTAAGTGAAAGTACAAACATACACATGTTTTCATCTGCTCAGCCAGTGTATGTCTCTTGGTTGGTGCATATAATCCATGTACATTTAAGGTAATTGTCAATATGCATGATCCTATTATCATTTGCTTACTTAATTTGGGTTTATTTTCTATAGGTAAGGCTTTTTCTTCTTTTTTGTTTTTCTGCCTATAGAAGCTTCTTTCACATTGATTGTAAAGCTGGTTTGGTGGTGCTAAATTCTATTAACTTTTGACTCATTGAAAAGACCCAGAAACAGGATAGTGTCAGTAAACCAGAATCCTTAGAGTAAAACATAAAAAATATACCCATAAGAAACAAAAGACATGTAAGAATTGACATGTAGGACAACCATTTAAAAATGAATGCAGATAACATAATAAACAATTTATTTTTATCATTTTATTTTGTCCATGTAACTATACTTTTAATGAATGCCAATGAAGTGTCAGCTGACCTCCATGTTTCCATACTTTCCCTCAATCTCAACTCCATCTCTGGAATTTTTAGTCTAGCACAATCATTTTAATTGTTCACATACAAACCTTATTTATTTATTTTTTCTTCATTACAAGTTTTTTATTTTATAATTCAATTTTTAATTCTTAAAGGCAGAAAAAAAAATGTTCTGTAGCACTTTTACCTCTAGGTCCAGAGTAACACTCTTAAATTCTTCAGCTTTTGCATGTTTGGAAATATTTTTATTTCTCCATCAAATCTGAAGGAGATTCTTGCTGGGTTAAGTATTTTTGGTTGCAAGTTCTCCCCTTTTAAATATGTCATGCATTTCCATCTGGATTATAGAGTTTATGTTGAAAAATCAGCTGATAGTTTGATGGGAGTTCCCTTGTATGATATGTGTCATTTTTCACTTGTTTCTTTTAATAGTTTATTTCTATCTTTAATTTCCCCATATAAGCCCAAAAGTTTCTAATGCTAACATTTCTAATCATGCAATAAAAGGGTTAAAATATTTATAACACTTTTATTAAGTCTAGCAATTTACACAAATGACCTCATTTAAATCTCCAAAACAAAAGACTGATGTTGAATATTTTCACAAAGAAACTTTTGTGGAAAACTAATACTTCATTAATTTCCCCTTAGAAATTATAGAAATTCATAAAACACATACTTTTTGTAATGCTTGGTTTAAGAGGCCATATATATTATTTAATAATAACTTGGTGTCTGGAATCAGTTATGGATTTGAAAGCTGTTTCAACTTACTTCAACTTTCACAAGTTACTTAATTTCTCTATCTTCAACTTCTATAACTTAAAAATAAAAATAAAAATGAAACCTACCAAAGAAACTTGCTATGATGATTGAGTTAGGTAGTATTTAATGCATAATCTGCCATATAGTAAGTGCTCAATACATATAATCTGTCTGTAAAAATATCATTAGACTAAATTTTCCTCTATGCTGGGCTGATAGACCACTATGATGTAACCTCAGCCTGAATTAAAAAAAAAAAAAAAAAAAGTCGAGATAATACATGTAAATGTATCATGCCTATGGATAAAAGGCTCTGTAAAAGACATACCTCAAGAATCAATCTATAAACAATTTTAGTTAATATTAGCCCTAGAACAAATAAAACCTTGTGTGCTTCAGGACACAGGAAAGAAGCAGTTCTTCACTGAGTATGCTAAAGCCTTTGATTTCATGGATCACAACAAAAATATGCCAGCAAATTTGGAAAACACAGCAGTGACCACAGGACTAGAAAAGTTCAGTTTTCATTCCAATCCCAAAGAAAGGCAATGCCAAAGAATGTTCAAATGACTGCACAACACAGTTGAACTCATCTCACACGCTAGCAAAGTAATGTTCAAAATTCTCCAAGCTAGACTTCAACAGTATGTAAACCAAGAACTTCCAGATCTTTGAGTTGGATTTAGACAAGGCAAGGGAACCAGAGATTAAATTACCAACATCCATTGGATCATCAAAAAAGCAAGAGAGTTCCAGAACATCTACTTCTACTGTATTGATCATGCAAAAGCCTTTGACTGTGTGAATCACAACACACTGTGGAAAATTCTTAAAGAGATGGGAATACCAGACCACCAGACCACCTGACCTGCCTTCTGAGAAATCTGTTTGCAGGTCAAGAAGCAGCAGCTAAAGCCAGACATGGAACAATGGACTGGTTTCAAATCGGGAAAGAAGTACATCAAGGCTGTATATTGTCACACTGCTTATTTAAATTATATGCAGAGTATATCATGTGAAATGTCAGGCTAGATGAAGGACAAGCTAGAATCAAGATTGTCAGGAGAAATATCAATGACTTCAGGTACGCAAATGACACGACCGTCATCACAGAAGGCAAAGAGCCTCTTGATGAAAGTGAAAGAGGAGAGTGAAAAAGCTGGCTTAAATCTCAGCATTCAAAAAATGAAGATCATGGCATCTGGTCCCATCACTTTATGGAAAATAGATTGGGAAACAATGGAAAAAGTGATAGATTTTATTTGGGAGGGGTCCAAAATCACTGCAGATGGTGACTGCAGCCATGAAATTAAAAGACACTTGCTCCTTGAAAGAAAAGCTATGACCAACCTAGACAGCATATTGAGAAGCGGAGTCATTGCTTTGCCAAGAAAGATCTATCTAGTCCAGTCTATGTCATGTATGGATGTGAGAGTTGGACTACAAAGAAATCTGAGCAACAAAGAATTGATGCTTTTGAAGTGTGTTGTTGGATAAGACTCTTAAAAGTCCATCGGACTGCAAGGAGATCAAGCCAGCCAATCCTAAAAAAAATCAGTTCTAAATATTTAGTAGAGGGACTGATGCTGAAGCTGAAGCTCCAATACTTTTGCCACCCAATGTGAAGAAGTGACTCACTGGAAAATACCTTGATGTTGGGAAAGATTGAAGACAGGAAGAGAAGGGGAGGACAGAAGATGAGATGATTGGATAGTGTCACTGACTAATGGGCATGAGTTTGAGCAAGCTCTGTGAGTCGGTGATGGACAGGGAAGTCTAGCGTGATGCAGTCATTGTTGTCACAAAGAATCAGACACAACTGAGCAGCTGAACTCATGATATATATATATTTTACAAAGCTTATGAATTTTTGCCTAACTAAACATTTTATGAAATTTGGAATCCACTTGTTTGATTTAGTATGCATAGAATGACAGATATCTAATTAAAAAAAATAGATTTGCAACAAGCTAGAAAGGTTTATTATGTAGCAAAGGGAACTATAATCAATGTCTTGTAATAACCTCTAATGGTAAATAATTTCAAATATTATAGGTGTCTATGCTTAACTGAATCCCACACATATAAATAATTCTACTCTTTGAAATTTCATAATGCTTATCTTTTTGACAGTTTTTCTAAATGCCTGATGGACACCTAATAACAATTTATAAGATACAAAATTTTAAATATATTTTATAGGATAGGATTAATATAGATTAATTAAATATAAATCTATTATATTTAAATTATTAATGACATCATTCAAAATGTGCCCATTCTTATTGTTTCTGTACTTGATAAAATATTCTCAGAGAAATGTTAATATGTCATTATGAGTATATAGTTTTTTCTTTTCCATTATATTTCTTCTGAATTTTGTTTTATATATCTTTGTTTCTTGTGGTTAAGATGTCTAATGGTTTATGATATATATTTTCTTTGTGAATTATACCTTTTATCGTTAGAAATATTTATGTTTTCTTCATTTAAAATAAATAAGTTTTTAAAAAGAAAGTAGAAAATCTAGACCTTCTCAGAAAATGTTAATTGGAAACCAGGAAATGGCTTCAGTATTTGCCTCAGAAACTTCTTCAAAATTCATTTATCTGAAAAACAGTTTGCTGAGCTAGCCCTCTTATCAAAAAGTAGGTTACCTTATTGATAGGTTAGCCTAAGTCTGATAATTTTGCTCAGTGGTTCAATTTTTCTTTCCACTATTTACTTATTAAGACTTGTCTCGACCAAAGACTTTGTTAAGAATCTTCTCACTGATGCTCAGAAGATGATTCTGATCATATCAACATGATGCAGTAGAAGGACATTGATTTGCCTCCTTCTTACAAAAACACCAAAATCACAACTAACTGGTGAATAAAAATCAACAACAGCAACAGCAACAGCAACAAAAAATGCTGGAGCTTATCAAAAGGAATACTCTACATTCAATATAAACAGAAGATTACAGTGAGATTGTAGTAGGAGCATAATTGCAATGAAGTTAAATCCCATACTTGCTGGATGGGCAATTCAGAAACTGGAAAACAATTACACCACAGAGGTTATCACATAGGAATAAAGTTCTCAGCTCCATGTCAGGCTTCTTAGCCTGGGGGTCTGGCAACATGATGAGGAGTCCCCAGAGAAGCTGGATCTATAGGCTAGTGGGACTTCCACAGTATTGAGGGAAATTAAGATTCCATTGTTGGGGGGGTGCTCACAAAGTCTCATGAGCACCAGGATCCATGGGGAAAAGGTAGCGAGCCCATAGGATACTGTGCCAGGCCTATGTGCTAGTATTGAAAGGCCTCATTCAAGAGCGTGGGGAAACTATGGCTCACTGAGTGTTCAAAGACACTGCCAGCAACAGTTCAGGGAGCCTTCCTTGAGGGTGACATTAGTCCCAGCAAACAGCTGATAGGGTCCAGTGCTGGGTCACCTCAAGCCAAACAACCAACAGAATGGGGACACAACTGCACTCATCATCAGACAAGAGGATTAAACTTTTATTGAGCATAGCCCTGCCCACAAGATGGACAAGACCCACCCTTACCCACTCCATCAGGAGGCTTGCACAAGCTGCTTAGAAAGCCTGATCCACCAGAGTGTAGATAGCAGAAGAAAGAACTATAATGCTGCACCCCATGGAACAGAATCCACAATTACAGAAAATTAAACAAAATAGAATGGTAACGGTATATGTCTCAGATGAAGGAACAAGAAAAAACTTCAGAAAACAAATTAAGTGAATTGAAGATAAGTAACCATTCAGAAAAAGAATTCAGAGTAGTGAGAGTGAAGATGACTGAGGTTTTAGGGGAGAATGGAGGCAAGAATTGAGAGGAGGAGGAACCAGCAACTCACTTTAGTATTTCCTGGAAAGCTCTATGGATGCAGGTGCTTGACTGGCTACAGTCCATGTAGTCACAAAGAGTCGGACACACCTGAGCATCTGAGCACCAAGAATTGAGAGGATGCAAGAAGGATTTAACAACAACCCAGAACAACTCAAAAATAAGCAAAGATGAACAATATAGTAATTGAAATGAGAAATACACTGGAAGGAATCAATAGCAGAATATTTGGAGTAGAAGCATGGTTGAGTGACCTGGAAGACATAATAGCAGAAACCAGTGCCACAGAACAGAATGAAGAAAAAATAATGAAAAGAAATGAACACAGTTTAACAGATCTCTGGGAAAACACTAAAAAGCAAACATTCACATTATAGAGATGCCAAGAAAAAAGCGAGAGAGATAATTGCTGATAACTTGGCTAACATGAGGAAAGATACCCAAGTCTAGAAAGAGCAGAGACTCCCAGGGAAAATAAACTGAATGAGAAACATGATGTGGCATATAGTAAACAAACTGACAAAAGCTAAAGACAAAGGAAAAACATACTTAAAGTAACAAAGGAAAACTGATAAATAGGATGCACAAGAACTCCCGTCAGTTAATTAGCTCATTTCTCAGCAAAATTCTGCTGGCCAGAAGCTACTGGCATGAAATATTGAACATGATGAAAGGGAAGAACCTACAACAAAATACTCTAGCCAGCAAGGCACTCACTTCTTCTCCATGGGGATGGGCTTGATCCCTGTACAATGTCACGAAACTCACTCCATAGTTCATCAGGCACTCTATCTATCAGATCTAGACCCTTAAATCTATTTCTCACTTCCACTGTATAATCATAAGGGATTTGATTCAGGTCATACTTGAATGGTCTAGCGGTTTTCCCTACTTTCTTCAATTTAAGTCTGAATTTGGTAATAAGGAGTTCATGATCTGAGCCACAGTCAGCTCCTGGTCTTGTTTTCATTGACTGTATAGAGCTTCTCCATCTTTGGCTGCATAGAATATAATCAATGTGATTTCAGTGTTGACCATCTGGTGATGTCGATGTGTAGAGACTTCTCTTGTGTTGTTGGAAGAGGATGTTTGCTATGACCAGTGGATTTTCTTGGCAAAACTCTATTAGTCTTTGCCCTGCTTCATTCCACATTCCAAGGCCAAATTTGCTTGTTACTCCAGGTGTTCATGACTTCCTACATTAGCATTCCAGCCCCCTATAATGAAAAGGCCATCTTTTTGGGTGTTAGTTCTAAAAGGTCTTGCAGGTCTTCATAAAACCTTTCAACTTCAGCTTCTTCAGCATTACTTGTTGGGTCATAGATTTGGATAACTGTGATATTGAGTGGTTTGCCTTGGAGACAATAAGAGATCATTCTGTCGTTGTTGAGATTGCATCCAAGTACTGCATTTTGGACTCTTTTGTTGACCATGATGGCTACTCCATTTCCTCTGAGGGGTTCCTGCCCGCAGTAGCAGATAAATGCAAAAAAACAAAATGGCTGTCTGGGGAAGACTCACAAATAGGTGTGAAAAGAAGAGAGGCGAAAAGCCAGGGAGAAAAGGAAAGATATAGGCATCTGAATGCAGAGTTCCAAAGAATAGCAAGAAGAGATAAGAAAGCCTTCTTCAGTGATCAATGCAAAGAAATAGAGGAAAAGAACAGAATGGGAAAGACTAGAGATCTCTTCAGGAAAATTAGAGATACCAAGGGAACATTTCATGCAAAGATGGGCTTGATAAAGGACAGAAATGGTATGGACCTAACAGAAGCAGAAGATATTAAGAAAAGGTGGCAAGAATACACGGAAGAACACTACAAAAAGATCTTCACGACCCAGATAATCATGATGATGTGATCACAAATCTAGAGCCAGACATCTTAGAATGTGAAGTCAAGTGGGCCTTAGGAAGCATCACTATGAACAAAGCTAGTGGAGGTGATGGAATTCCAGTAGAGCTGTTTCAAGTCCTGAAAGATGATGCTGTGAAAGTGCTGCACTCAATATGCCACCAAATTTGGAAAACTCAGCATTGGCCACAGGACTGGAAAAGGTCAGTTTTCATTCCAATTCCAAAGAAAGGCAATGCCAAAGAATGCTCAAACTACCGCACAATTGCACACATCTCACATGCTAGTAAAGTAATGCTCAAAATTCTCCTAGCCAGGCTTCAGCAATGTGTGAACCGTGAACTCCTGATGTTCAAGCAGGTTTTAGAAAAGGCAGAGGAACCAGAGATCACATTGCCAACATCCACTGGATCATGGAAACAGCAAGAGATTTCCAGAAAAACATCTATTTCTGCTTTATTGACTATGCCAAAGCCTTTTTGACTGTGTGGATCACAGTAAGCTGTCAAAAATTCTGAAAGAGATGGGAATATCAGACAACCTAACCTGCCTCTAAGGAATCTGTATGCAGGTCAGGAAGCAACAGTTAGAACTGGACATGGAAAGACAGACTGGTTCCAAATTGGAAAAGGAGTACATCAAGGCTGTATATTGGCAACCTTTTGTTTAACACATCTGCAGAGTACATCATGAGAAACACTGGACTTTAAGAAACACAAGATGGAATCAAGATTGCTGGGAGAAATATCAATAACCTGAGATATGCAGATGACACCACCTTTATGGCAGAAAGTAAAGAGGAGCTAAAGAGCCTCGTAATGAAAGTGAAAGAGGAGAGAAAAAAGTTGGCTTAAAACTCAACATTCGAAAACAAATATCATGGCATCCGGTCCCATAACTTCATGGGAAAGAGATGGGGAAACAGTGGAAACAGTGTCAGACTTTATTTTTAGGGCTCCAAAATCACTGCAGATGGTGACTGCAGCCATGAAATTAGAAGACGCTTACTCCTTGGAAGAAAAGTTATGACCAACCTAGATAGTATATTCAAAAACAGAGACATTACTTTGCCAACAGAGGTTCGTCTAGTCAAGACTCTGGTTTTTCTTGTGATCATGTATGGATGTGAGAGTTGGACTATGAAGAAGGCTGAGCACTGAAGAATTAATGCTTTTGAATTCTGGTGTTGGAGAAGACTCTTGAGAGTCCCTTGGACTGCAAGGAGTTCTAACCAGTCCATTCTGAAAGAGATCAGATCTGGGATTTTTGGGAAGGAATCGTGCTAAAGCTGAAACTCCAGTACTTTGGCCACCTCATGCGAAGAGTTGACTCATTGGAAAAGACTCTGATGCTGGGAGGGATTGGGGGCAGGAGGAGAAGGCGACAATCGAGGATGAGCGTGCTGTGATTCATGGGGTCACATAGAGTCAGACACGACTGTGTGACTGAACTGAACTGAACTGAACTGAGCAAGGCTCTCATTCACATTTGATGAAGAAAACAAAAGCTGCATAGACAGGCAAAAGTTTAGAGAATTCAGCACCGCTGGATTCGATTGCAATAAATGCTAAAGGAATTTCTCTAAGAGGATAAGAGACCACCAACTGAAGCTCCTACGTTTGTACATTGCTATATCAAAACCTCATAGGAACAACAAACCCACAAAATACAACACACACACACACACACACACAAAGCAACCCCAAAACAAGTCTAAAACTGGTCATCAAACCACAGGAGAACAAGAAAGGAAGTGAAGAAAAGAGATCTATGAAAATAAACCCCAAACAAGAAAATGGTAATAGGAATTTACATATTGATAGTTACCTTAAATGTAAATTGATTAAATATCCCAGCAAGAAGACATAGACTGGCTGAATACAAAAAAGATCCATATATATATATATATATATACTGTCCACAAGAGACACTTGTCAGGCTTAGGAAAACATACAAACTGAAAGTGAGAGAATGGAAAAAGCAATTCCACACAAATGAATATCAAAAGAATTGTGGAATAGCAGTATTCCCATCCGGAAAAAGGACTTTAACAATTGCTATAAGATAAAAAGAAGGACACTATATTATCATCAAGGGATCAATCTAAGAAATAGCTATAACAATTATATATATATATATATATATAAACCCAACATAGGAATATCTCAATATATAAGACAAACTACCATCCATAAAGAGACAAATTGGTCTTCCCTGGTGGTTCAGTGGTAAAGAACCAGACTTCAATACGGAAGATGCAAGTTCAAGCCCTGGGTGGGGAAGATCTCCTGGAAGTGAGCATGGCAATATACTCCAGTATTCTTGCTTAGAGAAATCCATGGACTGAGGATCCTGGTAGGCTACAGTCCATAGGGTTGCAAAGAGTCATCCATGACTGAAGTGACTAAGCACACACAGCAGTACACAAGAATAATAGGAGACCTTAATATCCCACTTTCATCAGAAAATCAAAAAACAAATACAAGTCTTAAGTGATACAATTATCACACTTGGCCTTAACTGATGCATATAGAGATAGCAACCAGTACCAGCAGAACATGTATTCTTCTCATGTGCACATGGGACATTCTCCAGGACTGACCAAATGCTAGGCCACAAAGTAGCCTCAGGAAATTTAAGAAAATTGTAAACATGTCAAACATCATTTTTGACAACACTTAGATTAGAAGTAAACTCCAATGGGAGGGGCACTATTTAAAAAAAGATCCATGAGGATGAACAATATGCTATTAAACACCCAGTGGACCACTGGAGAGAACAAAGAGGAAATTTAAATTTTCCAACATAAAAATGGAAATGAAAACACAATCCAAAACTGAAGGGATGCATCAAAAACAATTCTAAAAAGAATGTTTATAGCAGTACAGTTTTACCTCAAGAAATAAGAAAACACTTCAGTTCAGTTCAGTTCAGTCATGCAGACGTGTCCAACTCGTTGTGACCCCTTGAATCGCAGCATGTCAGGCCTCCCTATCCATCACCAACACCCGGAGTTCACTCAGACTCATGTCCATTGAGTCTGTGATGCCATCCAGCCATCTCATCCGCTGTCGTCCACTTCTCCTCCTGCCCCCAAACCCTCCCAGCATCAGAATCTTTTCCAATGAGTCAACTCTTTGAATAAGGTGGCCAAAGTACTGGAGTGGAGCTTTAGCATCAAACCTTCCGAAGAAATCCCAAGGCTGATCTCCGTCAGAATGGATCGCCTTGCAGTCCAAGGGACCCTCAGAAGTATTCTCCAACATCGTATTAAAAATCATCAGTTCTTCGGTATTCAGCCTTCTTCACAGTCCAACTCTCACATCCATACATAACCACAGGAAAAACCATAGCCTTGACTAGATGGACCATAGTCGGAAAAGTAATGTCTCTGCTTTTGAATATACTATCAAAGTTGGTCATAACTTTTCTTCCAAGGAGTAAGTGTCTTTTAATTTCATGGCTGCAATCAGCATCTGCAGTGATTTTGGAGCCCCCCCAAAACTTAAGTCTGACCCTGTTTCCACTGTTTCCCCTCTATTTCCCATGAAGTGATGGGACCGGATGCCATGATCTTCATTTTCTGAATGTTGAGCTTTAAGCCAACTTTTTCACTCTCCAGTTTCACTTTCATCAAGAGACTTTTTTGCTACTCTTCACTTTCTGTCATCTGCATAACTGAGGTTGGATCTCCTTGCAGTCCAAGGAACTCTCAAGAGTCTTCTCAACATCACAGTTCAAAAGCATAAATTTTTGGTGCTCAGTCTTCTTCACAGTCTAACTCTCACATCCACACATGACCACTCTTCATATAAGTTAAATAAGCAGGGTGACAATATACAGCCTTGACATACTCCTTTTCCTGCTTGGAACCAGTTTGTTGTTCCATGTCCAGTTCTAACTGTTGCTTCCTGACCTGCATACAGATTTCTCAAAAGGCAGGTCAGGTGGTCTGGTATTCCCATCTCTTTCAGAATTTTCCAGTTTATTGTGATCCACAGAGTCAAAGGTTTTTGCATAGTCAATAAAGCAGAAATAGATGTTTTTCTGGAACTCTCTTGCTGTTTCCATGAACCAGCGGATGTTGACAATTTCATCTCTGGTTGCTGTGCCTATTATAAAACCAGCTTGAACATCAGGGAGTTCATGGTTCACACACTGCTGTACGTAGCTTGGAGAATTTTGAGCATTATTTACTAGCATGTGAGATGAGTGCAATTGTGCAGTAGCTTGATCATACTTTAGCCTTACCTTTCTTTGGGATTGGAATGAAAACTGACCTTTTCCAGTCCTGTGGCCACTGCTGAGTTTTCCACATTTGCTGGCATATTGAGTGCAACACTTTAACAGCATCATCTTTCAGGATTTGAAACAGCTCTACTGGAATTCCATTACCTCGACTATCTTTGTTCACAGTGTTGCTTTCTAAGGCCCACTTGACTTCACATTCCAAGATGTCTGGCTCTAGATTAGTGATCACATCATCATGATTATCTGGGTCGTGAAGATTTTTTTTGTAGAGTTCTTCCGTGTATTCTTGCCACCTCTTAATATCTTCTGCTTCTGTTAGGTCCATACCATTTCTGTCCTTTATAGAGCCCATTTTTGCATGGAATGTTCCCTTGGTAGCTCTAATTTTCTTGAAGAGATCTCTAGTCTTCCCCATTCTGTTTTTTTTTCCTCTGTTTCTTTGCATTAATCATTGAAGAAGTCTTTCTTATCTCTTCTTGCTGTTCTCTGGAACTCTGCATTCAAATGCATATATCTTTCTTTTCCTCCCTGGCTTTTCACCTCTCTTCTTTTCACAGCTATTTGTAAGGCCTCTCCAGACAGCCATTTTGCTTTTTTGCCTTTCTTTTCCATGGGGATGGTCTTGTCCCTGTCTCCTCTACAATGTCACGGACCTCATTCCATAGTTCATCAGGCACTCTATCTATCAGATCTAGGCCCTTAAATCTATTTCTCACTTCCACTATATAATCATAAGGGATTTGATTTAGGTCATACCTGAATAATCTAGCGGTTTTCCCTGCTTTCTTCAATTTGAGTCTGAATTTGGTAATAAGGCATTCATGATCTGAGCCACAGTCAGCTCCTGGTCTTGTTTTTGTTGACTGTATAGAGCTTCTCCATCTTTGGCTGCAAAGAATATGATCAATCTGATTTCGGTGTTGACCATCTGGTGATATCCATGTGTAGAGTATTCTCTTGCATTGTTGGAAGGGGATGTTTTCTATGACCAGTGCATTTTCTTTGCAAAACTCTATTCGTCTTTGCCTTGCTTTATTCCACATTTCAAGGCCAAATTTGCCTGTTATTCCAGGTGTTTCTTTACTTCCTCCTTTTGCATTCCAGTCTTCTATAATGTTAAGGACATCTTTTTTAGGTGTTAGTTTTGAAAGGTCTTGTAGGTCTTCATAGAAGCATTTAACGTCAGCTTCTTCAGGATTACTCTTTGTGGCATAGACTTGGATAACTGTAATATTGAATGGTTTGCCTTGGAGATGAACAGAAATCATTCTGTCATTTTTGAGATTGCATCCAAGTACTGCATTTTGGACTCATTTGTTGACCATGATGGCTACTCCATTGCTTCTGAGGGATTCCTACCCGCAGTAGTAGATATAATGGTCATCTGAGTTAAATTCACCCATTTCAGTCCTTTTTAGTTTGCTGATTCCTAGAATGTCGACATTCACTCTTGCAGTCTCTTTTTGACCACTTCCAATTTGCCTTGATTCATGGACATGACATTCCAGGTTCCTATGCAATATTGGTCTTTACAGCATCATACCTTGCTTCTATCACCAGTCACATCCATAGCTGGGTATTGTTTTTGCTTTGACTCCATCCCTTCATTCTTTCTGGAGTTACTTCTCCACTGATTTCCAGTAGCATATTCGGCACCTACTGACCTGGGGAGTTCCTCTTTCAGTATCCTATCATTTTTCCTTTTCATACTTTTCATGGGGTTCTCAAGGAAAGAATACTGAAGTGGTTTGCCATTCCCTTCTCCAGTGGCCCACCTTCTGTCAGAAAACGCTTAAATAACCTAGTATTACACCTAAAACAAATACAGAAAAAAAAAAAAAAACTAAAGTCAACAGAAGGAAAACAAAGACTAGAGCTGAAGTAAATGAAATAGACCAAAGTACATGATAACAAGGATCAATGAAACTAAAAGCTGATTCTTTGTAAATATTAACAAAATTGATAGCCTTTAGCCAGACCCATCAAGAAAAATAGCAAGAGGACTCAATAAAATTAGAAATGTAAAAGAAGTTACAAATGACATTATAGAAATAGAAAAAAATCATGAGACTACTACAAACAATTGTATGCCAAGGCTGAGCCAGAAAGAAATTGAAAATATGAACTGACCAATCACAAATATTGAAGTTGAAACTGATTAAAAAACTAACAAACTGAAGTCCAGGACTAGACGACTTCACACTTGAATTCCTCAAACACTTAGAGAAGAGCTTAACCTAGCCTTCTGAAACTCTTCCAAGAAATTATAAAGGATGTTACACCCCCAAACTTCATATATTAGTCTATCATCATCCTGATACCAAAATTATACAAAGACACCACATTAAAAAAAAAAGAAAATTATAGACCAAAATCACTAATTAACATAGATAAAAAGCACTCAATAAAATACTAGCAATCCAGATTAAAAAATACATTTAAAAGGCTCATACATCATGATCAAGTAGGATTTATCCCAGGGATTCAAGGATTTTTCAATATGTGTAAATCAATCAATGTGACATACCACATCATCAAATAGAATTTTTAAAAAATGATCATCTCAATACTTAAAGAAAAGCTTTTGAGAAAACTCATATCCATTTATGACAAAACCTCTCTAGAAAGTGAGCATAGAGACAACATACTCAAAATAATAAAGATCATATACAACAAGCCTACAGCTAACTGCTGGGGTCTAGCTGCAGTGGATCCAGGGAATTCGAAGTGGGCACGGATGCAAGGAGAGACTTATTAAATTAGAGATGTAAAGAGAGATTAGGAAAGAATAGTGTTGTAGGAAAATTAGTGGAGAAAATAGGCTTTTATTCCTTGGTTTACACAGAAAGCTAATAAAGTCTCAAGACAAGAAACTTGCACCATCTACGTTAGGCCACAGGTGCCTGCTTGAATAGTGGAGGGTGTCCTGCCTTGGGCTCCCTCTTGCATGGGTCTTAGAAGCCCAGGAATATAAGTAGACTTGGAAAGCCTCTGCCTTCCAAGGAATCAGCCTGAAAAGGAGAGGGAGGGAGAGGGAGAAAGAGAGAGAGACTGGACACAAGGGAAGCCAGATTTCCAAGAAACTAGTTCACAAAACTGGTCTGAGAAACTGGTCCGTCCTTTATTTTCCAGGAAAGCTTTTTATACTTTTGGTTGTACATAGAGATCAATGGATAATACAAAGTTATGCAGGGTCAGCAGCTCTGACCTTTTTCAAGACCAGGCTTTCTTTTTGCAAATCATTCCATTTACAAAGAGTCTCAGGTGATTTACATTATTTTCTAGCCAAAAGGCCTGTTAACATTTTGTGGCTCTCTTCCTTAATGAATGTTAATCTCATTTTCCCTGTAGTGTTTTTCCTTAATCTGCATCACCTTCAAAGTACTAAATAAAGTTACATTAAAAGATGTGAAAACTTGGCAGCAAGTATTGGCTCAACAATGAAACCCTTAATCAGTTTTATTCTAATGATTTTTTCCTAGAATTTCTTAAGCTTTCAGTGCTTCCTGAGGTTGGGATGCTATAAACAATTCACATGTGCCATTGTAAAAATCCGGACAGACTGGTCAGGTAAGTTAGAAAGTTATCAGAGGGGTTTAAGCAGAGACATTATTTTTAAACCCAGGAGACTTATTAACTGGAGCTCTAAGTTAATTCCTTTTAGAGGAAGGTGGTGAGAGACAGCCCCTGTTAATGTCAGAAGCATAAGCAAAAAGTATAATGCAGTAAGGCAGGCAGATTCTGGTTTTGGGGCAAATGCACGAGCAGATCTAGTGAGGCTCCCTTAAGGCCTGACTTGCCTTTGCCTGTCGGGCCCCTTAACCTCATGACCTTTGCCATGAGCTGAACTCCTTGTGCTGGCTCCCAGCAGCTAACATCGTACTCAGTGGTGAAAAACTAAAAGCATTCTTTTAAAATCACCAACAAGAAAGGATGTCCACTCTTACCACTTCCATTCAACATAGCTTGCAAATCCTAACTAAAACAATAAGAGAAGAAAAAGCCATAAATGGGTTCCAAATAGGAAAAGAAGATGATAAACTCCCACTGTTTGCAGATAACATAAAACCATACACATAGAAAATCCAAAAGACACCACTATAAAGCTACTAGAACTCATCAATCAATTTGATAAAGTTTCAGGTTTCAAATTAATGTACAGAAATCTATTGCATTTATATACACTAACAATGAAAGAACAGAAAGAGAAATTCAAGAAGCAATCCAATTTACCCTCACATCAAAAAGAATAAAGGCCTTGGAATAATCTGTACTTCAAAAACTATAATACAGTGATAAAAGAAACTGAAGATGACACGAACATGAGAAGATACACTATGTTCTTATATTAGAAGAATCAATATTATGAAAATGAATATATTACCCAAAGAGACCTGCAGATTCAATGCAATACTTATTTAAATATCATTTGCATCCCCCACTTAACAAGAACTAACAAATCTAAAAAAGTTGTATGAATATACAAAATATCCCTAATGGCCAGAACAATCTTGGAGAAAAACAATGGAGCTGGATGAATCAAGCTCCCTGACCTCAGACTTTAGTATAATACTACAGTAATTAAGACAGTAAGCTAATTGCACAAATATGGAAATATAGATGAATGGAACAGGATAGAAAGACCAGAGATTAATCTACAATAAAGGAGGCAAGACTATACAACACAACAAAGGCAGTATCTTCAATAAATGATTCTGTGGAAATTGGACAATTAAAAAGAGTAAGAGTAGAAAACTTCAACACCATACACAAAAATAAACTAAAAATGGATTAAAGACTTAAATGAAAGAGTAGATACTATAAAAGTTTAGAGAGAGATATATTCAGAACACTCTGACAAAAATCACAGCAAGATCTTTTTACCAGCCTCCTACCTTCTTCAGTTCAGTTCAGTTCAGTTGCTCAGTCATGTCCAACTCTTTTCTTTGCAACCTCATGGACTGCAGCACACCAGGCTTCCCTGACCAACACTACTCCTGGAGCTTACTCAAGTTTTTGTCCATTGATTCACTGATACCATACAACCGTTTCATCTTCTGTTGTCCCCTTCTCCTCCTGCCTTTAATCTTTCCCAGAGTCAGAGTCTTTTCCAATGAGTCAGTTCTTTGCATCAGGTGGCCAAAGTATTGGAGTTTCAGCTTCAGCCTACGTCCTTCTAATGAATAATTGGGACTGATTTCCTTCAGGATTAATTTGATTGCCTTCCAGCTCAAGGGACTCTCAGGAGTCATCTCCAACACTATGGCTTAAAACCACAATTCTTCAGTGCTCAGCTTTCTCTATAATACAGTTCTCACATCCATATATGACTACTGGAAAAACCATAGCTTTGACTAGATGGATCTTTGCTGGCAAACAATGTCTCTGCTTTTTAATATGTTGTCTAGGTTGGTCATGGAGAAGGCAATGGCAACCCACTCCAGTACTCTTGCCTGGAGAATCCCATGGATGGAGGAGCCTGGTAGGCTATAGTCCATGGGGTCGCTAAGAGTTGGACATGACTGAGCGACTTCATTTTCACTTTTCACTTTCATACATTGGAGAAGGAAATGGCAACTCAGTACAGTGTTTTTGCCTGGAGAATCCCAGAGACGGGGGAGTCTGGTGGTCTGCCGTTTATGGGGTCGCACAGAGTTGGACAAGACTGACGTGACTTAGCAGCAGCAGCAGCAGTAGCTAGGTTGGTCATAGCTTTTCTTCCAATCTTCCAAGGAGCAAGTGTCCTTTAATCTCATGGCTGCAGTCACCATCTTTCAGTGATTTTGAGCCCCAAAAATAAAGTGTCACTGTTTCCATTGTTTCCCCATCTATTTGCCATGAAATGATGGTCCTGGATGCCATGATCTTAGTTTTCTGAATGTGGAGTTTTAAGCCAGCTTTTTCATTCTCCTCTTTCACTTTCATCAAGGGGCTATTTAGTTCTTCTTCACTTTCTGCCATAAGGTTGTTGTCATCTGCATATCTGAGCTTATTGATATTTCTCCCAAAAGTCTTGATTCCAGCTTGTGCTTTATCCAGCCCAGCATCTAGCATGATGTACTCTGCATATAATTTAAATAAGCAATGTGACAGTATACAGCCTTAATGTAGTCAATTCCCAATTTGGAAATAGTCTCCATGTCCAGTTCTAACTGTTGCTTCTTGACCTGCATACAGAGTTCTCAGGAGGCAGCAGGTTAGTCTGGTATTCCCATCTCTTGAAGAATTTTCCACAATTTATAGCAAGTACATGGGCATAGGCTTTAGCATAATCAGTAAAGCAGTGGATGTTTTTCTAATTTTCTCTTGTTTTTTTGGATGATCTGATGGATGTTGACTACTTGATCTCTGATTCCTCTGCCTTTTCTAACTCTAGTTTGAACATCTTGAACTTCATGGTTAACCAACAGTTGAAGTTGGGCTTGGAAAAATTTGAGAATTACTTTGCTAGCATGTGACATGAGTGCAATTGTGTGGTAGTTGGAACATATTTTGGCAATGCCTTTTTGGGCATTGGAATGAAAACTGAACTTTTCCAGTGCTGTAGCCACTGCTGATTTTTTTCAAATTTGCTGGCATATTGAATGCAGCACTTTAACAGCATCATCTTTTAGGATTTGATATTGCTCAACTGGAATTCCATCACCTCCATTACCTTTATTCCCAATGATGCTTCCTAAGATCCACTTGGCTTTTCATTCCAGGATGTCTGGCTCTGGGTCAATGATCATACCATCATGATTATCTGGGTCATGAAGATCTTTTTTGTATAGATCTTCTGTGGAATCTGGACACCTCTTCTTAATATCTTCTGCTTCTGTTAGGCCCATACCATTTCTGTCCTTTATTGTACTCATCTTTGGATAAAATATTCCCTTGATATCTCTAATTTTCTTGAGGATATCTCTAGTGTTTCCCATTCTTATTGTTTCCCTCTATTTCTTTGCATTGATTCTTGAAGAAAGCTTTCTTGTCTCTCCTTGCTATTCTTTGGAACTCTGCATTCAAATGGGTATATCTTTCCTTTTCTCCTTTGCCTTTAACTTCTTTTCTTAGCTATCTGTAAGGCCTCTTCAGACAATCATTTTGCCTTTTTGCATTTCATTTTCTTGAGGGTGGTCTTGATCACTGCCTCCTGTATAATGTCATGAACCTCTGTCCATATATCTTCAGGCACTTTGTCTATCAAATGTAATCCCTTGATTTTATTTGCAACTTCCAATGTATAGTCACAAGGGTTTTGATTTAGGTCATAACTGAATGGTCAAGTGGTTTCCCTAGCTCCTTCAATTTAAGTCTGAATTTGACAATGGGGAGTTCATGCTCAGATTTTTGTTGACTATATAGAGCTTTTCCATTTTTGGCTGCTAAGAATATAATTAATCTGAATTCTATACTGACCATCTAGTGATGCCCATGTGTAGAGTCTTTTTCTCTGTTGTTGAAAGAGAGTATCTGCTATGACCAGTGTATTCTCTTGCAAAACTCTATTAGCCTTTGCTGTGCTCATTCTGTACTCCAAGGCCAAACATGCCTTTTACTCCAGGCACCTCTTCACTTTCTACTTTTGTATTCCAGCCCCCTATGTTGAAAAAAACATCTTTTGGGGTGTTAGTTCTAGAAGGTCTTCTTCTTCTTCATAGAAACATTCAGCTTTAGCTTCTTTAGCTACTGGTTGTGGCATAGACTTGGATTACTGTGATACTGAGTGGTTTGCCTTGGAAATGAACAGAGACCATTCTTTCTTTTTTGATAATGCACCCGAGTACTGCATTTATGACTCTTCTGTTGACTATGAGGGCTACTCCATTTCTTCTCAGAGATTCTTGTCCAGAGTAGTAGATATAATGGTTATCTGAATTAAATTTTCTCATTTCAGTCCACTGATTCCTAAAATCTCAATGTTCATTCTTGTGATCTCCTGTTTGACCACTTTCAATTTGCATTGATTCATTTACCTAAGATTCCAGGTTCCTATGTAGTATTTCTCTTTACAGCATAACACTTTACTTCTATCACCAGTCACATCCACAACTGTGTGTTGTTTTTGTTTTTGCTTTGGCTTCATTTTTTTCTGGAGTTATTTCTCCACTGATGTCCAGTAGCATATTGGGCAGCTACCAATCTGGGGATTTCATCTTTCAGTGTTGTATCTTTTTGCTTTTTCATACTATTCATGGGGTTCTCAGGGAAGAACACTGAAGTGGACATACAGGAGGCCATGATCCTACCTCCTAGAATACTGAAAATAAAAACCAAAGTAATCAAATGGGACCTAATTAAACTCAGATGCTTTTTCACAGCAAATGAAGCCATAAACAAAGTGAAAAGACATCCACAGAATGGAACAGGAAATATTTGAAAACGATGTGACTAACAAGGGACTACCTCCAAACTTAAGAAACAGTTCATGTGACTTAACACCATCAAAACAAAAACCTAAAAAAAAAAATAAAATAAAAGGGCAGAAGACCTAAACTTAAATTTCTCCAAAGAGCACATACAGATGACCAAGATGCACATTGAATGATGTTCAAAATCACTTATTATCAGCAAAATGTAAATCAAAGCTATAATATGGTATCATTTCACACCAGTCAGAATGACTATTATCAAATAATCTGCAAAAAGTAAATATCAGAATGGGTGTGAAGAGAAGGGGACCCTCCTACACTGCTGGTGAAAATGTATATTTGTGCAGCCAGTGTGGACAATATGGAGGCTTCTTAAGGTGCTAAAAATGGAGCTACCATCACAGTCCTAAATATACACTTGGAAAAAGCATGGTCCAAAGTGATACATGTATCCTGATGTTCACTACACTTTTTTTTTTTTTTTTTTACAATAGCCAAGATAAGAAAGAAACCTAAATGCCCATCAACAGAGGAATGGATAAAGAAGATGCAGTATTTATGTATATAGTACCACAGTGGAATATTACTCAGCCATTAAAAAGAATGAAATAATGCCATTTACAGCAACATGCGAGCACCTACAGACTGTCATAGTGAGTGAAGTAAGTCAGACAAAGAGAAGTATCATACAATCTTTCTTATATTGTGTTCTATTAATTGTATATTGAAATTAAAAAAGTGATTCAAATAAACTTTTTTTTTTTTACCAAGCAGAAACAGACATACAGACTTAGATAATGAACTTATGGCTGTCAGTGAGGAAGTAAGGGTGAGAGATAGTTAGAGATTTAGGGCTTGACATATACACACTGTTATATTTAAGTAGATAACCAACAAGAACTGATTGTACTTGTTAGCAAGTACAACAGCACAGGGAATTCTGCTCAATATTCTGTAACAACCTAATTGGGAAAAGAATTTGAAAAAGAAATGCAAATGTATATGTATAATTTAAGCACTTTGTTACACATTTGAAACTAAGAAAACATTGTTAATAAACAGTACTCCAATATAAAGCAATAAGTTTTAAAAATGGAAGATAATTCCTAAGACAATGCAATGATAGTACTTATGACTTTCCTGTAAAATGTGAATAAACAGAATATAAACAAAAGATAGCAGCAGAAAACCCACATTGTAGATTTTCCAATAAAATAACTCATTGGTTCTCCCCAAAATGTTGAGGATAATGTTAAGTCAAGAAAGACAATGAAAGTAGACAAAAGTTTCCAATTTATTTTTTAATTTTTGTTTATTTTTTATTTTTTTAATTATTATTAAATTTATTTTTTTTTTTAATTACAATACTGTATTTGTTTTGCCATACATTTAGTGTGCCAGATTGGAATGGCATGGAGGTGGTGATCTTTATTTGCTCTTGCTGTTGTTTTATAAACAGCATTATTGGCATAATGTGAAATTTTAATGCCTTTAATATGTATCTTTGGTATCAGCATGGTCTCAATATTAATTTTGCAATTTTGACAATTTTAATGTCATTACATAAGAGCATGTCCTTGATTTTAGGGGGAAAAAAAGAATTTAGACGTAAAGTTATACCATGTTTGCCTCTTACTCTCTCAGATCAGAGTATCTCTGTGTACTTATGTGGAGAAGAGAGAAGTAGAGAAAGAAGCAGAAAAATTAAATGTGGTAAAATACAAACATGTAGAGTCTGAGTGCTTGATAAATATTTGGACAGCTTTTCTGTATACCCCAAATTATTTCAAAACATGTTAAAAACAAAACAAAACAAAACAAAACAAACTTGTTCCAAGACCCTCACATTGTGTATCCACAAACAAAGAAAAATCATTGAATAAATTTTTGGCTTAGATGTGAACACAAAGGGTATGTTTGCATATATTTTATGTTTAAGTTGAAAGACAGTAGATATTTTAAACATGTGATTATATGTTATGTTGTAATGTCACAAATAATATGGAGAAAAAGGACCCTGGGAAAGTCTATACATGGGGTGTTGCAGTTATACCGAGGTCAAGCAGGCTTCACTGTGAAGATGGCACTTGAACAACAGCTTAAGAAAGTTAAAATCATACTGATTATCAGAATATATCACTGCAGGCAGACGAATACAACAGTGCAATATCAGAATGGCTATCTAGGGGATCCACATTAGTAAGGAGGCCACTGAGACAAGAAAGGAGGTATAGAACTTAGTTGAATAACTTTCCTGTGGTAGATATTGAAAATGAACAATGAGAATATCAATAAAAGTATATTCTAGACCATTAACACATGTGAGGGTAAAAAGAGTAATGAGGGAAAGAAAGGTCATGAGTTGACCTACGTTAAAAAGATTAGACTTGTGGGAATCAATGGCAAGGAAGCAATGGTGGTACAGGAGAGAGCAATTAGAAAGCAATTGTATCAAGGCAAGAGATAATAGACTGTAGTGGTAATAATGAAGGCTAGTAACCAAAGGTATTCTAAAGGAAATATCAACTGCATTTTTAATTGATTTGCTGTCGTATCACTTCAAACACAGCTAGTGGAGGTGATGAAATTCCAGTTGAGCTGTTTCAAATCCTAAAAGATGATGGTTTGAAAGTGCTACACTAAATATTCCAGCAAATTTGGAAAACTCAGCAGTGGCCATGGAACTGGAAAAGGTTAGTTTTCATCCCAATTGCTAAGAAAGGCGATTCCAAAGAGTGCTCAAACTACCACACAAATGCATACATCTCACATGCTGGCAAAGTAATGCTCAAAATTCTTCAAGCCAGGCTTCAGCAGTCCATGAACTGTGAACTTCCAGATGCTCAATCTGGTTTTAGAAAAGGCAGAAGAACCAGAGATCAAGTTGCCAACATCTGCTGGATTATATAAAAAGTAAGAGAGTTTCAGAAAAACATATATTTCTGCTTCATTGACTATGCCAAAGCCTTTGACTGTGTGGATCACAATAAACTGTGGAAAATTCTAAGAGATGGGAATACCACACCACCTGACTTGCTTCTTGAGAAATCTGTATGCAGGTCAAGAAGCAACAGTTAGAACTGGACAGGTAATAACAGACTGGTTCCAAAGAGGAAAAGGACTGTGTCAAGGCTGTATATTGTCACCATGCTTATTTAACTTGTATGCATCATGAGAAATGCTGAGCTGGATGAAGCATAAGCTGGAATCAAGATTGCCGGGAGAAATATCAATAACCTCAGATATGTCGATGACATCACCCATATAGCAGAAACTGAAGAACTAAAGAGCCTCTTGATGAAAGTGAAAGAGGAGAGTGAAAAACTTGATCTAAAGCTCAACATTCATAAAATGAAGATCATGTCATCTAGTCCCATAACTTCATGGTAAATAGTTAGGGAAACAGTGGAAACAGTCGGTGACTTTATTTTTCTGGGCTCCAAAATCACTGTAGATGGTGACTGCAGCCATGAAATTAAAAGACGCTTACTCCTTGGAAGAATAGTTATGACCAACCTAGATAGCATATTGAAAAGCAGAGACATTACTTTTCCAACAAATGTCTGTCTATTCAAGGCTATGTTCTTCCTGTGGTCATGTATGGATGTGAGAGTTGGACTGTGAATAAAGCTGAGTGCCAAAGAAATGATGCTTTTGAACTGTGGTGTTGGAGAAGACTCTTGAGAGTCCCTTGGACTGCAAGGAGATCCAACCAGTCCATTCTAAAGGAGATCAGCCCTGGGATTTTTTTGGAAGGAGTGATGCTGAAGCTGAAACTCCAGTACTTTGGACACCTCATGCGAAGAGTTGACTCAATGGAAAAGACTCTGATGCTGGGACAGATTGGGGTCAGGAGGAGAAGAGGACGACAGAGGATGAGATGGCTGGATGGCATCACTGACTCGATGTATGTGAGTCTGAGTGAACTCCGGGGGTTGGTGATGAAGAGGGAGGAGTGGCGTGCTGCGATTCATGGGATTGCAAAGAGTTGGACACAACTGAGCTACTGAACTTAACTGACTCAATGTATTGGTGTTTTTCTTTCTGGCTTTCTTCACTCTGTATAATAGGCTCCAATTTCATCCACCTCATTAGAACAGATTCAAGTATATCCTTTTTAATGTCTGAGTAATATGCATTGTGTATATGTGTTACAGCTTTCTTATCCATTCATCTGCTGATGGACATCTAGGTTGCTTCCATGTCCTCGCTATTATAAATAGTGCTGCAATGAACATTGGGGTATGCATGCCTCTTTCAATTCTGGTTTCCTCAGTGTGTATGCCCAGCAGTGCAATTACTGGGTCATATGGCAGTTAAATACATGAATTGAATCTTCTCAATCTAAGGATCGAACCCAGGTCTCCCACATTGCAGGTGGATTCTTTACCAGCTGAGCCACAGGGGAAGCCCAAAATACTATAGTGGGTAACCTATCCTTTGTCCAGCTGATCTTCCCACCCCAGGAACTGAACCAGGGTCTCCTGCATTGCAGGTGGATTTCTTACCAACAGAGTTGTCCGGGAAGCACCATGACTTGAATACTGAAGGCCATTTCTTTATTTTTAAATGACATTTATATAATATACAAGGAAATTAAGCTCTGCACAGTTTCTACTCACTTATTATGCTCAGAACTAACACTTTCACTGTATGTGGTATCTCCAGATGGCAAGTACATCAATGGGAGATTGGGAAAACTAGTAGAATTAATTCCAGTTGCCGGGAAAGTTAAACTTGGAAGCAAAACCATTAATATGCTGAATATGCATCTCGTTACAATTCTTTGAACTATTGAAGAACATTTCTATCTTACTCTAACTCATGAGCCTCTTACATGTTGTAACTGCTCGGTCTGAACTAAGACCCATATATGAAATTTAGATTTATCCCCAAGAAGTCCACCTGGAGCAACTGATGTTGGTCTATTGTTCAATCTTGGTGTACATTTATAAACTTCATAAGATAGGTATCTAAGTCAGTTGATTAAACAGACACTTCTATCCTTTTTGTTGAATGCATTGCAAAATTTAATACCAAAAGCTTGTGAGATTTAAGATGACTTTATGTTGCAGCCATGTCCAACCAACAATAGCCTTCAGGAAAAGTTCTTGGGAGATTATTTCAGCTACGTATTAACTAGTCTCAGTTACTTCAGTAGAAATTTAAGAATAAGCCATTGTTTTCAATACAGTAAAATCAAGAACCTTGACCTTATATTTAGATGTAAACAGATGGATGCCATCATTGTCATATAAGCTCAGAAATCTGGAAAGAGCTCATATGTGATGTATGTGTGAAACAGTTGTGAGAAAAACAATGATAAAGAACATAGTCTTCCTGCTCATTTATTTTAAATTTTCAGTTTATCTCTTGTGGAAGAAAATGCACATTCAGAAGTTTGCAGAAATCAAAAGTGTATGATTCAATGAATCTATGTCAATATTTATTGCTAAATATTAAGAAGTTGTCATTGAAACACAAGAATGGGTATACTACTCATCACTTATTGGAGTATCTATTCTTGAACAAGGACCACAGAAAGACATTTCAAGTGAAACACTGGGGACAATGTCAGTGAAAAGTCACTCTTTAATGTGGAAAATGATAACACTTAGCACATAGTGAGTGGCAATTGTAATGTATAGAAAATCACTTTAAGAATGGTTTGTATATGTTTCCTGTGGAGTCTTTTGAAAACCTGAATCCAATTAGGGCAACCTGATTTTATCGTCTGCAATGTAACTAAAGAAAGTGCTTGCCTAAGATTTTGCTGTAACCTTGCTTTCTGAAGCAATGCTAGATTAATAGAAGGATGATACTTTTCAATAGGAGTTAGTTGCAAAGAAGATTTTAAAGAATTAGGATCTGTCAGTGTACCTACAGCACTTTCTAAGAAACAGGATAGTCTGACAAAATAGTCAGGATTCTAATTCTTTGGGAGAAAATAAAAGGCAGTAATTATATTAAAAGTTCAGAATAATTACTCTTCATGACTTGTTACTTACTAATGAAACATATTTCTGAATGTTATTTGACCATCCAATATAGTCTTTGTGCAAAATAAGATACAATGACCAGAAAACATTCTTTTCCATTATGCCTAATAAAATTTCTATTTTTATTTTGTATTACCTTATTTTCCTTCCCTCCTTCTTTCTTTCTTTATCTCTTTCCTTCCATTATCTAAAAGCCAACTCAAAGATACTTTCATTGTCACACTTCTTCACATGGACATCATAATTGTGAGGTTTAGTTATTAATTGGTAGAATTACTGAGTTATAAAATGATAGGTGTGAAATAAAGAAAAAATAAGAACCAAGAATAATTTGATTTAAATGTGAAGTATTTTAAAAGTTTTATTTCTCTATTGTCTTTAGACTATATATACTGACATTTGAGTTAATTGTTGCAAGGCTTCCTGATTCCCTTATCTAATTAACTTTCAATCTACCCTTGTATCTTGATATTTTTCTAATGGAAGAACATTGAGAACAGTGTTCCCTATTCAAAAATATAATTACATTATTTGGTAATTTCCTTTTCTTATAGTAACACTATGCCTGGGCATCATGTAATTTTTTTTTTTTTATTTCAAGATTTCTTTGACATCTTATGAAAATGGACACAGTCAATTTAGAATTTAAAATTCTCTTTCACATTATAACACTGTATGGAAATGCAAAGTTATAAACCATTTTATTTCATGTACACATATATATAGCACGTACTTTTGAAGTGGATTTTCAGAAGGAATTTCCTTTTTTTTTTTCTTCAATTATAAAAGGAATGTGCATTCTAAGTCATTTCAGTCATGTCTGACTTTTTATGACCCCATAGATTGTAGCCCACCAGGCTCCTCTGTCCATGGGGTTTTCCACGTAAAAATACTGGACTGTGTTTTCATTTCCTTCCACAGCGGATCTTCCTGACATATGACTGAACCTGTGTATTTTCCTGCATTGGCAGGTGAGTGCTTCACTGCTAGCACCACCTGGGCAGCCCATGAAAGCAATATGTAGTGGTGGTGGTTTAGTCACTAAGTCATTTCCTACTCTTTCAATCCCATGGACTGTAGTCTACCAGGCTCCTCTCTCCATGGAATTCTCCAGGCAAGAATACTGGAGTGTGTTGCCATTTCCTTCTCCAAAAGGAATATGTGAGTATAGTTAAAAAATAAAATGAGGCAAAAATATGTAAAAAGGCAGTTAATAAATCCCATACTCTCATTATCCTTTTCTCTCTGAGATAGCCAATCTATCTTCTAACATACATCTGACAGTCTTTTCATTTTGTTTTCATAGTGTTAAACATTATCACATACAGCATACCTCTTGATTTGTTTTCAAATAGTAGGGGAATGCAATACCACATTTGGATACTTTCAGTACTGTGATTCATAACATTCAATATGATAGAATGACAGGGTCTCTCAGAACAAACTAATTTATTTTTGTTTATTAATAACTGTAATATTGCATTTTATTTTATCAAAACTATTTTCATCCATATTTAAAAATGGTTTCCTGCTCTTGATACTGGCAGACCCATTTGTAGTTATCATTTAAAAACTGAGAAGTGACGATTGCCTGTACCTTCTCTCTTGTCCTAGTATTAAAGAGCTATAGCAGTCACATGATAGCTCAGTTGGTAAAGAATCCATCTGCAATGAGGGAGACCTGGGTTTGATCCCTGGGTTGGGAAGACTCCCTGGAGAAGGGAAAGGCTACCCTCTCCAGTATCCTGGCCTGGAGAATTCCATGGTCTGTATAATCCATGGGGTCTCAAAGAGTTGGAAAGGGCTCACTTTCACTTTCATAACAGTCACAAGAGGGCTTCCTCGGTGGCTCAGCAGTAAAGAATCCACCTTTAAGAATCTGCCTGCAATACAGGAGTCACGGAAGATGCAGGTTCAGTCCCTTGGTCAGAAAGATTCCCTGGAAGAGGTCATGGCAACTCACTCCACTATTCTTGTCTGGAGAATCCCATGGACAGAAGAGCCTGATGGTCTACAGTCCACGGGGCTGCAAAGAGTCAGGCCTGACTGAAGTGACTTAACACACACACACAAACACAGCAGTCACAGATCGGAATCGAGACCAGTGAAGCAAGTTAGATACCTCACACCTTCGTCAGTTTGTAGTCTGTACCATGTAGATGCAGTCTTACTTCGTAGATGGAGCAATTTTCTAGATTTAGTGACCAGTTTTTGAGGCTTTTATACTCTCTGAGCTTCTAAAGACATTTACAAGGTTTAAAAACAAACAAAAAACATGTAAATAGTGAAAATAAGGGGCTTCCCTCCTGAGTAGGAATACCAGATAAATTCCGTTTGAGTTGAATTTCAGTTAAATAATGCATACATTTTAATATAAATATATCCCAAAATTGTATATATACTTATATCTGCCCCTCCCCCCCACCAAATTGCTATTTGTCTAAAATTCAAATTGATAAGACATTTTGTACTTTTATTTGTCAGGTTTGGCAATCTTGCTCCTGAGGAAATACTTTTCTTCAGCTCTTTCTCTTTCACCATTACTTTCCTGGACCACTCAAACAGGCTTCTGTGTTTCTCCTGCACATCATACAAACCAGTTTTCTTTTGCTGCCTGTCTGTTTGTCCCAACCCATACACCTGATGTTGTTTATTTTCCTTGCAATTATACAATGTATTTCACAAAACGTATGTAAGTTACTTTGAGAGGGGGTCAAGTGCTCATGTAAATTTTTTTTTTTTCACTTTTCCACTTTCCTTTTTTTTTTTTCACTTTTCCACTTTTCACATTTCACCACTTTTCCATTACTGGTACATAAAAAGAAAATGACTTTTGTTGTATTAACTTTATGTCCTGCAACTTTCTATTACCACTTACTACTTCCAGAAGTTTTTATTTGGTTGGTTTTTCCTTATTATTTGTCATTTTCTAGATAACAATCATATCATCTGTGAAAAATATAGTTATATATCTTTCTTCCTAATCTTTATGCTTTTCATTTTCTTTTCTGTTTTATTGCATTTGCTTTTACATCTACATTAAATGAATTTGGTAAGAGGGATATCTTTATCTCATTCGTGGTATTGGAGTGAAAGCATGGAGTTTCTCAGCAATAAGTATGCTGTTAACTGTAGATATTTTATAGATGGAATTTATCCAGTTAAGGAAATACCTCTTGTTTTCATTTTTCTAGAAATTTTACCATCAATGGATGTTGGTTAATTATCAAGTGCCTCTTCTGCTTCTATTAATATAATCATATAACAAATAGGTTGTTCTGCTTTTTGGATTATATAAATGTGTGACTTTTAGACACAATATGTTAATTTCTAGTATTTTTCTATTTTCAGTTGACAGTGAAGAAGCAACCATTCAGGAAACTGTTGTACGTTAGAGAGAGAAAACAAGTAGTTGTGATTAATGCAGAAGTAAAAGGATTCCACAAATCAAAAAAGAGAAGATGGTCTAAGAAAATATAAACATCATCAGCGAGATGATGAAATTACATATATTAAGGATTTTGTTATTGCTGTTTCCCTGCTTAGTTTTCAAGTATATAATATCAATGTATTTTTTAGACAAAAAATGTTTAACTAACTTGTTTAAGAAAAGAGTTATTTAAAAATATTTAAACAGGTTCATATTAATATTTTATAGGACAATATTCATAAATACAGTAAATATATGTTAAATTTAACAAAAGTTTAAGCATTTTAACTAAGAAATAACTTTGTTTAATGTGATACATTGACATTTAAATTTTATTTCCACATCATAAGTTTGTCAAAATACTTGTTTTGAAAATTATAATTTAGCCTCTACTTCCAAATATGCTTGTACAGTTCTACACTTTCAACATGTTATTCATCCTTTTCTTTTTATTATTTATATTTCCTTTATTGATACACATGAACATACAGAAATATGATTTATAGTTTTATTTTTAATATGTGATTATTTTGCTATTAATGTGTATCTATTGACAATAAGACAATAAATTTATTCACAGTGTTTTCTTTTTCTTTTTTTTAACTTTTCAAAACTTTGTCAAAGAAGTGACAAAAGTTTGCCAATCTTTTGACTTCTACCCACAATAAACATGACCTATTATTTGAATGTTTTATTTGAAGAATTGATCATGCTCATAAGCATAAGTAGGTAACTGCTAATATAATATTTTAGGGACACTGAAATAATGACCTTGCTTTGCAACAAAATATCTGATACTGTCATACTAACATTTTCAATAATAACCTGCCTCGTATTTTCAGCACATACAAGATCATCAGCTCTAGAGGTCTCAAGTTCTCAAAATTTATTTGGTTATGCATTTATCACTGTTGAAATTCACCTCTTGTATCTTAAATTCATTTCAAAATTCTGAAATACCATCCTGTTTGTAAGTGTTTATATGTTTAGCTTTGATTTTCTTGCTTAGCTATAGTTTGGCCTCTACATCTTTCATTTCCATCATATTTTAATTATGTAATATATTTTTAAATTTTTTTAAAAAGATTATTTTACTTTACAATACTGTATTGGTTTTGCCATGTATCAACATGAATCCACCGCGGGTGTATATGTGTTCCCAATCCTGAATCCCCCTCCACATACCATCTCTCTGCATCATCCCAGTGCACCAGCCCCAAGCATCCTGTATCTTGCATTGAACCTAGACTCGTGATTAATTTCTTATATGATATTATACATGATTCAATGTCATTCTCCCAAATCATCCCACCCTCTCCCTCTCCCACAGAGTCCAAAGACTGTTCCATACATCTGTGTCTCTTTTGCTGTCTCGCATACAGGGTTATCATTACCATCTTTCTAAATTCCATATATATATATATATATATGTTAGTATACTGTATTGGTGTTTTTCTTTCTGGCTTACTTCACTCTGTATAATTGGCTCCAGTTCATCCACCTCATTAGAACTGATTCAAATGTATTCTTTTTAATGGCTGAGGAATACTCCATTGTGTATATGTACCACTACTTTCTTATCCATTCATCTCCAGATGGACATCTAAGTTGCTTATGTGCCTGGCTATTATAAACAGTGCTGTGATGAACATTGGGGTACACGTATCTCTTTCAATTCTGGTTTCCTCAATGTGTATGCCCAGCAGTGGGATTAATATTTCATAGCACTGATTTGTGATATCACAAGTGATCATAGTTCCTATTCCAAGGCATCCCTCCAAAATACTTAAAAATCTCTATCAGTACTTCATTCCTCATTGGGGCTATTTCCTTGCCATAGCTGACATTCACCTGCCACAGTTTCAGACCGGTGTAAAAGAAGTCAAATTAAGCCAGAACATTTATAAAATCAAAATTATTGAGCATGTAAAATACAGCAGTCATTGTTATGGATTTTAGGGACCCATCAAGATTTTGCCTTTTGTGATTTCAGTAACAAGGAGTATTGCTTATATACTGAGCAATATTTCTCCCAGGGAAAAAGTGAAAGTGAAGGGTACTCAGGCATGTCCAACTATTTGTGATCCCATGAACTATACAGTCCATGGAATTCTCCAGGCCAGAATACTAGAGTGGGTAGCTTTTGCCTTCTCCAGGGATTCTTTCTCCCAGGGAACTGTTAGTAATTAACTTTTAGCAGAGAATTTGCTTTGGAAGAGTCTTACTTAACAGCAGACACGTTAAAAGCCTTCCTTTTATTATTTGGACATTATCTAAAGCAAATAATAGAAAGTGTAGTCTTTGAGAAATGCAATGTATTTAGGTGTCTGGAGAGTTAGAGATATCTTCTCTAGAGACTCAATCTTCTTTTTGCAAAGGCAAGCTGCAAAGAATGACAAATTCATAAAATAAAGTTTAGATGAGTTTCAAAATGCATGAGTATGGTAAGAATAATTATTAGACAAAACTTGTTCCAATTGTCTGTGTATGTACATGTTTATATTATATTTAATAGCTTTGATGCTTGCAAGGAGATCCAACTAGTCCATTCAAAAGGAAATCAGTCCTGGGTATTCTTTGGAAGCAATGATGCTAAAGCTGAAACTCCAGTACTTTGGCCACCTCATGTAAAGAGTTGACTCATTGGAAAAGACTCTGATGCTGGGAGGGATTGGGGGCAGGAGGAGAAGGGGATGACAGAGGATGAGATGGCTGGATGGCATCACCAACTCAATGCACATGAGTTTAAAGTCTGAGAGTTGGTGATGGACAAGAAGGCCTGGCATGCTGTGATTCATGGAGTTGCAAAGAGTCAGACACGACTGAGTGACTGAACCGAACTGATGATGTGTTTTGTTTTTTTTTAATTACGGGCCAAAATGCTTAAGAGATTAAGTTATAAAGTTAGACTGAGCTGGATACAGAGGTGAGTCTAAAAAACTGTAATGGGCTGAGAAGATCTGACAGAAAATGTAAACCATATGTTACATAAGATTTATATCTCCATATCCACTAACTATTCCCAGTCAGCATCCATTCATACAGTAAACTATACAATGTAAGAGAGAAGGAAATAGGAATCAAATTTGTTTTATTTATATAATAACATTTTTATGAAATATTTTCTTTATAAAGCTAACAGCAAAGTCTTTTTATTTTTAACTTGGGTTCTAAGTTGCTAAAATGTACTTTTCCTCCCAAGAGGCTTAAAATAGTTTGCAATGAAAGTTGACTTAAAATTCATAGTACAAGCATTTATCTTTAATTATTTTACATAGACTTATGGGTGTCTGGTTATATTTTATTCTAAATATTAATTTGGGCAGCAATAATTTGATATGTAATTAATTAAAAGGAAACAGTATTTTTAAACATTTGTGTTTTTAAACTGGAGAATTTCAGTACTTCTCTAAATATAATTTTTGCATTGTGTATAAGCTCATAGATCATATAAACATAGATAATTTGAAATCAGAATTCCTTCACCAATTCTTTGGTATAAAAATTAAAACCAAATAAAAACATGGTTTTTATCCAGAATACAAAATACAGAGAAAAATACAAATATTGTAGTAAATTCAGGAGAAAAACAAACACACACACATATTTGTGGAAAGGAAAAATTTCCAAGTTTCCATATATTTCCAAATGCCATGAAAAAAATCTAAAAATATATATGTATGGGAGGGTGATCCTTACTCCCAGAATAAATAGCAAGCTTTGCCTTTTAGAGAATATTTGAAGATGAAGCCAAGAACAATAAAGACATCTAAAGGGGCTATGTTGATCTTCAGAATAGGTGATGAGCTCATTTTCTGATATAAAATTTGGAGTTCTTCCCACTTAGGGTTGCCATATATAGCAAAGGAAAATACAGGATCCGTAGTTAAATTGAATCTTCTATGAATAACAAATATATACATATATACTCACATATATATTTACATTATAATTATATTATTTATATATAAAGTTAAGTATGCTTATGTAACATATGGAATGTGTTTATACCTATACATAAATACACACACACACACACACACACACACATATACATACATATATATATAGTTTATCTGGAATTCAGAATTTAATCAAAGTCATTATTTAGAAACTGCACCCTATTCCTCTCTGGAAAGGTAATAAATATTTGGAATTATCTCTCTGATGAGAACAAAATTAATTTGATTTGAATAAAGTGATTAATCAAATCCTAGGAGAAGCACTGTGAATTAATTAGAGGGATATTTTTGTGTTTGTTTTTAACATAGTCCACATTGCAAGGTGACCTTTTTCTTCAACGTTTAAAGAAACATTTAAGCAATGTTTCCTCAGAAGAAGTGAACCTTTTTCTTCAAACCTTAAAATGTAGAAATGAAAGTAGGTTTTTAAGTTTATATCACATTTGGAATTGTCCATGTGAGTATGATGTAATCATTAAAATACTAGTATTACTTTAATCGAGGAAAAGATTATTGAATGTATCATGTTAAGGAGAATGTTTAGAGAAGATAGTTATTGAGGAAAATAGTTATTTGATTAGAGAATAGAATAATGACAAAGGAAATATAAAGACATCTAAAGATTAAAGAATGAAAACTGGATCAGGGATTGGGGCACGTGTTTCTTAAGTAATAAGCTTAACAGTTGAGTTGTTACTGCCTGCAAGTTTGTTTATGACTTCCATCTGTTTATCCAGTTTTATTAAATAGTGATAGAAAAGTGTGTAGAGTAAAATCAGTGTCTTGAACAATATTTTTGAAAATAAAAATCCTTGAAAAATTTTGGACCAGTGTCTAAGTTTACAAATTATAAGAACTGGTATAAATTTAGAGTGAGGACAGGTTGTTGAATAACGTGTTAGAAAATTGGTGAGAAAGTAGCACTTGAGAGTGAGAAAATGCCCAATTGTTGGCTTCAGTTCAGTTCAGTTCAGTCGCTCAGTCATGTCGACTCTTCGACTCCATGAATCGCAGCACGCCAGGCCTCCCTGTCCATCATCAACTCACTCAGACTCGCGTCCATCGAGTCAGTGATGCCATCCAGCCATCTCATCCTCGATTGTCCCCTTCTCCTCCTGCCCCCAATCCCTCCCAGCATCAGAGTCTTTTTCCAATGAGTAAACTCTTCGAATGAGGTGGCCAGAATACTGAAACCTCAGCTTCAGCTTAGTAATATAAAATTACAGTTAGAGAAAGGATTTTGAGACTTCAAATAAAAGCATTATTTCACTTTAATTGAAAGAGTAAAGTTGACTCAAATAATTTGAGAATATAGAAACATTTGTAGTTAAATGTATAAGGTACAAAAGAATGAGCTAAGCACATTATTAAATAAGGCAGAAATAGCTAAAATACAAGTGTTTCAGGATTTTATCAATGGGAAAACATTATCCTAGCTATGACTATTAATCACAGTGTCAGTCATTCAATCATGTCAGACTCTTTGTGACCCCACAGACTGTAGCCCACCAGGCTCCTTTGTCCTTGAGACTCTCCAGGCAGGAATACTGGGGTGGGTTGCCATGAATCACAGGGGGAATGTAAAATATAATTCAAAAGCAGAGAGATGTGTCACCTCACACATGAGGAAGGAGATTGTGTGTAACAATTTTCAAACTGTATCAAGTAATCAATGATACAATGTTTGTTGTTTTGCAAGTCCTGAATGCTTTGTGTTTTGGAGATTAACTGTGTTATTGGAAGGTGACTGACACTGATTAAAAATTAATTTGACTATGAACCTTCTTGGGGAAGAAATGGCAACCCACTCCAGTGTTCTTGTCAGGAGAATCCAAGGGACAGAAGAGCCTGGTGGGCTGCCATCTATGGATTCGCACAGAGTCCGACAATACTGAAATGACTTAGCAGCAGCAGCAGCATCAGTTCAGTTCAGTTCAGTTGCTCAGTCGTGTCTGACTCTTTGTGACACCATGAATCACAGCACACCAGGCCTCACTGTCCATCACCAACTCCCGGAGTACACCCATACTCACGTGCATTGAGTCGGTGATGCCATTCAGCCATCTCATCCTCTGTCATTCCCTTCTCCTCCTGCCCCCAATCCCTCTCAGCATCAGAGTCTTTTCCAATGAGTCAACTCTTTGCATGAGGTGGCCAAAGTATTGGAACTTTCGGCTCAGCATCAATCCTTCCAATGAACACCCGGGACTGGTCTCCTTTAGGATGGACTGGTTGGATCTCCTTGCAGTCCAAGGGATTCTCAAGAGTCTTCTCCAACACCACAGTTCAAAAGCATCAATTCTTCAGCACTCACCTTTCATCACAGTCCAACTCTCACATCCATACGTGACCACTGGAAAAACCGTAGCCTTGACTAGATGGACGTCTGTTGCAAAGTAATGTCTCTGCTTTTCGATATGCTATCTAGGTTGGTCACAACTTTTCTTCCAAGGAGTAAGCATCTTTTAATTTCATGGGTACAATCACCATCTGCAATGATTTTGGAGCTCACAGAAAAATGACGTCTGACACTGTTTCCACTGTTTCTCCATCTATTTCCCATGAAGTGATGCGATCGGATGCCATGACCTTCACTTTCTGAATGTTGAGCTTTAAGCCTACTTTTTCACTTTCCTCTTTCACTTTAATCAAGAGGCTTTTCAGTTCCTCTTCACTTTCTGCCAAAAAGGTGGTATCATCTCCATATCTGAGGTTATTGATATTTCTCTTGGCCATCTTGATTCCAACTCGTGCTTCTTCTAGCCCAGTGTTTTTCATATGTACTCTGCATATAAGTTAAATAAGCAGGATGACAATATACATCCTTGACGTACTACTTTTCCTATTTTGAACCATTCTGTTCTATGTCCAGTTCTAACTGTTCTTTCCTGACCTGCATACAGGCTTCTCAAGAGGCAGGTCAGGTGATCTGGTATTCCCATCTCTTTCCAGAATTTGCTCCAGTTAATTGTGAAACTCTAATACTTTGGCCACCTCATGAGAAGAGTTGACTCACTGGAAAAGACTCTGATGCTAGGAGGGATTGGGGGCAGGAGGAGAAGGGAACGGAAGAGGATGAGATGGCTGGATGGCATCACCGACTCGATTGATATGAGTTTGAGTGAACTTCAGGAATTGGTGATGGACAGGGAGGCCTGGTGTGCTGGCAGTTCATGGGGTCACAAAGAGTCGGACATGACTGAGTGACTGAACTGAATTGATTGTGATCCACACAGTCAAAGGCTTTTCCACAGTCAATAAAGCAGAAATTGATGTTTTTCTGGAAGTCTCTTGCTTTTTCCAAGATACAGAGGATGTTGGGCAATTTGATCTCTGGTTCCTCTACCTTTTCTAAATCCAGCTTGAACATCTGGAAGTTCATGGTTCACGTATTGCTGAAGCCTGCCTTGGAGACTTTTGAGCTTTACTTTACTAGCGTGTGAGATGAGTACAGTTGTGCAGTAGTTTGAGCATTCTTTGGTGTTGACTTTCTTTGGGACTGTAATGAAAACACATTTTCCAGTCCTGTGGCCACTGCTGAGTTTTCTAAATTTGCTGGCATATTAAGTGCAGCACTTTCACAGCATCATCTTTCAGGATTTGAAATAGCTTACCTGGAATTCCATCACCTCCACTAGCTTTGTTCATAGTGATGCTTTCTAAGGCCCACTTGACTTCACATTCCAGCATAAACCTTCTAAAATGACCATCTGAACCTTTAAGAAAAATGCTCTGAGAAAAACCTCTAAGAAAAAGGTCCTTAGAATATAACTATATTTTAGCTTAATTGAAGTCTCAGGCTAAGATGTTATTAGAATTTGCAGTAACTTCTCTGAATAAAAAGTGACAGTAAAAGTAAAACCATGAACATTATAGTAAAAAAGGTATGGTAGCAACACAGAACTGTTCAAAAGAGAATATTAGACTGAATTACACTAAATATATTAGGTATTATATCTCTTGTTATATTTTTGTTTGCAAGAACCAATCTAATGTAACTGGTTCAGGTTTCAAAAATACTATATAACACCGAGACAATAGAACATTCTGAAAATTACTAGCAAAGCACAAGCTTTGTTTTATATTGATATGCATATAGTGACAACAGATAACTTATCTGATCAACATCAACACATAATGCTGTGTCAGTTGATGCACAGTAGTCAAGAGAATAACTTTTAAGTTCACACAAGTCTGTGCTAAATTTAAAGTTTAGTTTGGCTACTTACAGAGTTTCTAACCTTAAGTGAACATCTAATCTCTATAAGACTCAGCTGCATATCTTAAAAATATAAAAACACATATTTCATATTTTTGTTATAAAGATTTAATAAGATGATGTATGTCAAATATTTAAATCATATAAATGTTACTGTGGTCACTGCTATTTTCAGATACTGGAGTCCCATACTCAAGGTTATGTGACAACATACTAACAAATGTAAAATTTAAATTTTATGAGGTTTAATAGTTCAGTTACAAAGTTAAATTTATATCATAAAAGCAACTGCTTTTGAATAATACATTTGAAATGAACTCATTTTTCTTCTTTACTAAATTTTAAGCTGTATTTTCCTAATTTAAGTCTAGTTAATTTTATCAGTGTTTTTCAAATTTAACACAAAATCACATATAATATTTTCAAGCTCATAGGTTGATTAGTGAACCCAATGACATAATACTAATGTCCATAATTATAACATATGTTATATCTCTCAAAAATACATATTTTGATCTAGAAATAGGGCCTACTGACCACTGAGTAGCAAGTAGCTTATTTTGGACAAAATTTAAGATGAATTTATTATGCTCATTATATGGTGCTTAAAAATGTGAGTTAATGGAGAAGGAAATGGCAATCCACTCCAGCACTCTTGCCTGGAAAACCCCATGGATGGAGGGAGCCTGATAGGCTACAGTCCATGGGGTAGCAAAGAGTCGGACATGACTGAGTGACTTCACTTCACTTCAGTGACTATATAACATCCAGCTGAAGACTAGCAGAAGGGTACTCTTTCTGCCCCCTTCTGATGCCTATGTCAGAAGCTTTCTCTGTCTCCTTTATACTTTAACAAAACTTTATTAGACACACACACACAAAAGTGAGTTAAATACCACTGAGTTTTACTAATGAAAATATTTTTATATATAAAAATGAAAACATTAATATAAGAATAGTACTTTAATTAATACATTTAGATTTATCAGAAAATTGTATATCTACTTTGTGTAAAACAGCAGCCAGAAATAATCTTTGAAATATTACCCAGCCATAACACCATTTACAGCAACATAAATGGACCTAGAGAGTATCATACTGAATAAAGTAAATGTAAATCAGTGAAGTAGCTCAGAGAAAGACTGATATCATATGGTACTGCTTATACATGGAGTCAAAAATGATTCCAATGAACTTATTTACAAAACAAAAATAGGGTCACAAATGTAGAAAACAAATTTTGGTTGCTAGGAGGGAAACAGATTGGGGAGGGATAAATTAAAAGATTAGAATTGACACATACACACTACTCTATATAAAATAGGTATCTAATAAGGATCTACTGTATAGCACAGGAAACTCTTCTCAATATTCTGTAATGACTATGTGGATGTGTTAAGCTGCTTCAGTCATGTCCAATTCTTTGTGACCCTATGGGCCATAGCTCAGCAGGCTCCTATGCCCATGGCATTCTCCAGGCAATAATACTGGAATGGGTTGCTGTGCATTCCTCCAGGGGACCTTCCTGATCCAGGTATTGAACCTGCATCTTTTATGTTTCCTGTGTTGGCAGGTGGGTGTTTACCACTAGCACCACCTGAGACACCCAATGACTATATGGGAAAAGAATCTGAAAAGAGTGGAAAAAAAAATATATATATATATATATATAGCTTCCAAGATTGCTCAGTGGCAACGAGTCTGATTGCCAATGCAAGTCCCACAAGAGACATGGGCTCAATCCTAGGGTCAGGAAGATCCCCTGGAGGAGGAAATGAAAACCTAATCCAATATTTTGGCAGAAAAATCCCAGGGACAGAGGAAACTTGCAGGCTAAAGGCCATCAGATCACAAAGAGTCAGACACAACTGAGTGAGCATGCATACGCATGTATATGTATAACTGACTCACTGTGCTGAACATCAGAAACTAACACAAAAATTGTGGGGCCCTAAATGGGAAACCTTAAGAAAAAGGGCTAGCTTTGTGGTCAGAAACTAAGATGGCATCTGGCGGAAGTGATAGGGGCGTGGTCTATGTTGTTTGTCAAAGTTTTTGATCGGCTTTCTTGATTTCTGTGCATGTGGACATCGTGTGATCACTATAGACTCCTGTTATAATGAAGGCACATGATGATTTGACCTTTAATGTGATTGGTGCAACTATGGAAAGTTCTTCGCAACCACCCCCACACCCCCACACCCCCCCAGCTTCCGTTTATAAGCCAAAAGCTTATGGTAATAAAGCGGAACTTCTCAGAGAGAACCCCTGTCGTGTCTGATTGTCTCTAGCTTGCTGGGGGGCTGGGTTAGCAATCAGCAGGCTCACCTCTCCTCGGGACCCTTCGGCTTTGCTGAGGGAAGTTCCACTGCCTCTTTCTTTCTGTGGAGCGCCCCCGCAAAAAAATGTAAATCAAAATAGGTAATTTAATAATTAATTAAATATTTTAATTTAAATGGTAAGTTAAAAAAGAAATTTTACTTTCAACAAAGTGGGTAGGGAAAAAAATATACATAAACATAATAAAGGCAATATATGACAAGTCCACAGCTAGCATCATAGTCAATGCCTAGGGATAAATTTAACCAAGGAAGTGAAAAAAAAAATTACACTGAAAACTGTAAAACATTTATGAAAGATATTGAAAATCACCATAGTGAGTTATCTCTTTTAACAACATACACAGATATTACATATTACTGACTATATTCTTCACATTGTCCTTTTCAGACAAAGAAATGGAGTAATTTATTTTTAAACTGGAAGTTTGTACTTCTTAATTTCTTGCATATTTCTTAAATCCCCCACTCTGATACTCTCTTGCTAGTTCTCTGTATCTATGATTGTTTCTATTACCTTACGCCTTTTCATTTGTTTATTTTTTGGGCTCAACATATACTTGAAATCGTACAATATTTGTCTTTCTCTAGCTGATTTATTTCATCTAGCATAATACCCTCTAGGTCCATCCCTGCTGTCACAAATGGTAAGAACTCATTCTTCTTATAGCTGAGTAATATTCCATTGTGCTATATCCTGTAGAATTGAGTGTTTTAATTTTCTTTGGGTAAATACTCGCAAGTGGAACTCCTGGATCATATGATCAGTTCAGTTCAGTCGGTCAGTCGTATCTGACTCTTTGCGACCCCAAAAATCACAGTACGCCAGGCCTCCCTGTCCATCACTAACACCAGAAGTTCACTCAGACTCACGTCCATTGAGTCAGTGATGCCATCAGCCATCACGTCCTCTGTCATTCCCTTCTCCTCCTGCTCTCAGTCCCTCCTAGCATCAGAGTCTCTTCGAATGAGTCAATGCTTCACATGAGGTGGCCAAAGTACTGGAGTTTTAGCTTCAGCATCATTCCCTCCAAAGAAATTCCAGGGCTGATCTCCTTCAGAATGGATTGGTTAGAACTCCTTGCAGTCCAAGGGACTCTCAAGAATCTTCTCCAACACCACAGTGCAAAAGCATCAATTCTTCAGCGTTAAGACTTCTTCACAGTTCAACTCTCACATCCATACATGACCACAGGAAAAACCAGAGCCTTGACTAGATGGACAAACTAATGTCTCTGCTTTTGAATATACTATCTAGGTTGGTCATAACTTTTCTTCCAAGGAGTAAGCATCTTCTAATTTCATAGCTGCAGTCACCATCTGCAGGGATTTTGGAGCCCCTAAAATAAAGTCTGACACTGTTTCCCCATCTATTTCCCATGAAATGATGGGACCAGATGCCATTATTTTCATTTTCTGAATGTTGAGCTTTAAGCCAACTTTTTCACTCTCCTCTTTCACTTTCATCAAGAGGCTCTTTAGCTCCTCTTTACTTTCTGCCATAAGGGTGGTGTCATCTGCATATCTGAGGTTATTGATATTTCTCTCAGCCATTTCGATCCCAGCTTGTGTTTCTTCCAGTCCAGTGTTTCTTATGATGTACCCTGCATATAAGTTAAATAAGCAGGGTGATAATATACAACCTTGACATAATCCTTTTTCTATTTGAAACCGTTCTGTTGTTCCCCAGTTCTAACTGTTGCTTCCTGACCTGCATATAAATTTCTCAAGAGGGAGGTCAGGTGGTCTGGTATTCCCATCTCTTGAAGAATTTTCTACAGTTTATTGTGATCCACACAGTCAAAGGATTTGGTATTGTCAACAAAGCAGAAATAGATGGTTTTTTTTTCTGGAACTCTCTTGCTTTCTCGATGATTCAGCCGGTGTTGGCAATTTGACCTCTGGTTCCTCTGCCTTTTATGAAACAAGCTTGAACACCAGGAAGTTCATGGTTCATGTATTGCTGAAGCCTGCCTTGGAGAATTTTGAGCATTACTTTACTAGCATGTGAAATGAGTACAATTGTGTGGTAGTTTGAGCATTCTTTGGCATTGCCTTTCTTTGGGATTGGAATGAAATCAGACGTTTTCCAGTCCTGTGGACACTTCTGAGTTTTCTAAATGTGCTGGTATATTGAGTGCAGCACTTTCACAGCATCATATTTCAGGATTTTAAACAGCTCACCTGGAATTCCATCACCTCCACTAGCTTTGTTCATAGTAATGCTTTCTAAGGTCCACTTGCCTTCACATTCCACGATCTCTGGGTCCAGATGAGTGATCACATTATCATGATTATATGGTTTATGAAGATATTTTTGTACAGTTCTTCTGTGTATTCTTGCCACCTCTTCTTATTATCTTCTGCTCCTGTTAGGTGCATAGCATTTCTGTCCTTTATCCAGCCCATGTTTGCATGAAATGTTCCCTTGGTATCTCTAATTTTCTTGAAGAGATCTCTAATCTTTCCCATTCTGTTCTTTTCCTCTATTTCTTTGCATTGATCATTTAAGAAAGCTTTCTCATCTCTTCTTGCTATTCTTTGGAACTCTGCATTCAGATGCTTATATCTTTCCTTTTCTCCTTTGCTTTTCACCTGTCTTCTTTTCACAGCTATTTGTAAGGCCTCCCCAGACAGCCTTTTTTTTTTTTTTTTTGCATTTCTTTTCCATAGGATAGTCTTGATTCCTGTCTTCTGTACAATTTCAAGAACCTCATAGAAAATGACACCCCACTCCAGTACTCTTGCCTGGAAAATCCCATGGATGGAGGAGCCTGGTAAGCTGCTGTCCATGGGGTCGTTAAGAGTTGGGCACAACTGAGCGACTTCCCTTTCACTTTTCACTTTCATGCATTGGAAAAAGAAATGGCAACCTACTCCAGTGTTCTTGCCTGGAGAATCCCAGGGATAGGGGAGCCTGGCAGGCTGCCATCTATGGGGTCGCACAGAATCAGACACGACTGAAGCGACATAGCAGCAGCAGTATACCATAGTTTATCAGGAATTCTATCTATCAGATCTAGACCCTTAAATCCAATTCTCACTTCCACTGTATAATTATAAGGGATTTGATTTATGTCTTACCTGAATGATCTAGCGGTTTTCCCTACTTTCTTCAATTTAAGTCTGAATTTGGCAACAAGGAGTTCATGATCTGAGCCACAGTCAGCTCCTGATCTTGTTTTTGTTGACTGTATAGAACTTCTCCATCTTTGGCTGCAAAGAATATAATCAATCTGATTTCAGTGTTGACAATCTGGTGATGTCGATTTGTAGAGTCTTCTCTTGTGTTGGAAGAAAGTGTTTGCTATGACCAGTGGATTCTCTTGGCAAAACTCTATTAGTCTTTTCCCTGCTTCATTCCACATTCCAAGGCCAAATTTGCCTGTTACTCCAGGTGTCTCTTGACTTCCTGTTTTAGCATTCCAGTCCCCTATAATGAAAAGGCCATCTTTTTGGGGTGTTAGTTCTAAAAGGTGTTTAGGTCTTCACAGGACTGTTCAACTTCAGCTTCTTCAACATTACTGGTTGGGGCATAGACTTGGATAACTGTGATATTGAATGGTTTGCCTTGGAAACAAACAGAGATCATTCTGTCATTTTTGAGATTGCATCCAAGTACTGCATTTCGGGCTCTTTTGTTGACCATGATGGCTACTCCATTTATTCTGAGGGACTCCTGCCTGCAGCAGTAGATATAATGGTCATCTGAGTTAAATTCACCCATTCCAGTCCATTTTAGCTTGCTGATTCCTAAAATGTTGATGTTCACTCTTGCCATCTCTTGTTTTACCACTTCCAATTATCCTTGATTCATGGACCTGACATTCCTGGTTCTTATGCAATACTGCTCTTTACAGCATCAGACTTTGCTTCTATTACCAGTCACATCTGCAACTGGATATTGTTTTTGCGCTGGCTCCATCCCTTCATTCTCTCTGGAGTTATTTATCCACTGATCTCCAGTAGCATATTGGGCACCTATTGAACTGGGGAGTTCCTCTTTCAGTATCCTATCATTTTGCCTTTTCATACTGTTCCTGAGGTTCTCAAGGCAAGAGAACTGAAGTGGTTTGCCATTCTCTTCTCCAGTGGACCACATTCTATCAGACCTCTCCACCATGACCTGCCTGTCTTGGATTGCCCCAGGGGCATGGCTTAGTTTCATTGAGTTAGACAAGGCTGTAATCCTAGTGTGATTAGATTGACTAGTTTTCTGTAAGTATGTATCAGAGGGCAGTGTGTCTGCCCTCTGATGCCCTCTTGCAATACCTACCATCTTATTTGGGTTTCTGTTACCTAGGACATGGGTTATCTCTTCACGACTGCTCCAGCAAAGCACAGCTGCTGCTCTTTACCTTGGAAGGGTATCTCCTCACTGCTGCCCTTCCTGACCTTCAACTTGAAATAGCTCATCTAGGATCATATGATAATTCTATTTTTAATATTTTTAGCAATATATGTACTGTTTTCTGTAGTAACTGCTTTAATTTACACAGAAAAAGTGATAGCATTTGTATTTACCAGAGTTAGAGAGCGAGTGAAGTTGGATAAATGTGGTCATATGGTACAAACTTCCAGTTATAAAGTTGTAATGTACAATATTATTAATATAATTAACACTGCTCTATCTTATATTTTAAAGTTAAGAGAGTAAAATCTAAGAGTTCTCATAACAAAGAGAAAATATATTCTTTATTTTCCTTTAATTTGTATCTATATGGATGATGTCATCCAACCATCTTGTCCTCTGTCATTGGATGGCATCACCGACTCAATGGACATTAGTTTGAACAAGCTCTGGGAGATGGTGAAAGACAGGGAAGCCTGGCATGCTGCAGTCAAAAAGTTGGACACAACTGAGAGACTGAACAATATGAGATGATGGATAGTGACAACACATTTTTCTCATTATTTCCTGATGTATTTAAGTCAAATCATGATACCACACACTTTAAACTCATGCAGTGTTATATGTAAATTGTTGTTTAGTCTCCCAGTCATGTCCCATGACTTTCTGACCCCATGGCCTGCAGCGCAACAAGCCTCCCTGTCCCTCACCTTCTCCCAAAGTTTGCCCAAGTTCATGTCCTTTGCATTGGTGATGTCATGTAGCCATCTCATCCTTTGATACCCTCTTCTTCTGTCCTCAATCTTTTCCAGAATCAGGGACTTTTCCAATAAGTCAGTTGTTTGCATCAGATGACAAAAATATTGGACTTTCAGCTTAAGCATCAGTACTTTTAATGAGTATTTAGGGTTGATTTACCTTAAAAATGACTGGTTTGATCTCCTTGCTGTTCAAGGTATTTCAGGAGTCTTCTCTGGCACCAATTCTTTGGTATTCTGTCTTCTTTTTTTTTTTTTTATTTCATCATTATTATTATTTTTACTTTACAATACTGTATTGGTTTTGCTATACATTGATATGAATCTACCACAGGAGTACTTGAGTTCCCAACCCTGAACCCTCCTCCCATCACCCTCCCCATATCATCTCTCTGGGTCACCCCAGTGCACCAGCCCCAAGCATCCTGTATCATGTATCAAACTTAGACTAGTGATTCGTTTCTTACATGATAGTATACATGTTTCAATTCCATTCTCCCAAATCATCCCACCCTCTCCCTCTCCCACAGAATCCAGAAGTTTGTTCTTCTTTACAGTCCAGCTCTCACAAACATATGTGACCACTGGGAAGACCATAGCCTTGACTATATGGACTTTTGCTGGCATAGTAATGTCTCTGCTTTTCAACACACTGTCTAGGTTTGTCATAGCTTTTCTGCCAAGAAGTAACTGTCTTATGATTTTATGGCTTCAGTACCTGGTAGCTAAGATAGCACTTGTGTTCTCAACAACAATAAAAAGTAAATATGTGAAATTGATATGTTAACTCAATGATGGATATTTTTTGCAAAGTATAAATATATATATATCAAATCATTTTCACACTTTATGTCACAATTTTAATTTTCAATTATATTTCCATAAGTCAAAATAAATGATAGAAATTTTACCTTCAGATAAAGAACTGGCAATAGTTATTCTAAAATTCTAAAATATATTAAGTTTTGCCAAAGTTGAGATCTGGAAGGCTCATCTGTTTTGTTTTTCTTCAAGTTTTATTAAAATGTAATTGACATACAGCACTGCATAAGTTTATAGTATACAGCATAGTATTTGATTTATATACATCACAAGTTTATCATCACAATAAGCTTACTGGATATCCATCATTTAATATAGGTATAAAATTAAAGAAGCAGAAAATATATTCTTGTGAAAAGACTTAGGATTTATTTTCTTAACAACTTTCCTATATAACTTACAGTAGTATTAATGATTCATAAGTTTTAAATTGTGAAAATGATATAACTAACCTACTTAGCAATTGTCTTCAACTTAACTTTAAGTAGCAGTGATGTATGAGCTTTCCAACCTATCAATAATGATGCCTGATGATAAATGAAGATAAATGCATACCTTGTTTTCTTTCCTACTTAGTAGTTTGAAAACATTAATTAAAGAGTTAGAACATGTGGTATAAAATATTGAAGTTTGTCTGTATTTTGTGTCCTTTAAGTATTGACTTAGGGCTGAAGTATGGCTGGGAAATCACTATGCTGGGAAATCACTATGCTATTGAATATCTATACACTTGCTTTTAAAGAATATATATTTTTATTTTAGAAATTTTGAACTTTTAAAATTTTATTTGGGTTATTATCTTTTACTATATATATTACATATTGTAAATTGTACATACTTAAATTCTTAAATGAGAAGAGTTTAAAGAAACTGAAATAATTTGCATATTCACAATATTTTTGATGGTGGAAAGTTTTTGTATGCTTCCATAATGTATCTTATTTCTTTCCCAGTATACATAGAGCAGAAAAACCTCTAAAAACTTATTTTTTCATATGTCAACCTATATATAACAATAAAATAAAAATAGATTCAATTATTTTTTTTCTTTCAAATGGGTTCTCTTTTAAAATTCTCTTTTAAATGGATTCTCTTTAAAAATGTTAAGTTTATATATGCTGGATTGGCATAGGAAAGCTTTAAATAATAAAGTAGTTGATTTCAGGAGAGTTCAAGCACATGAATTTTTTCATTACAAAGAAGAAATTTCCACTTTAGGAAGGGGAAAATCATTTGAGATTTTTCTACACAGTCATGTCTCTTTCATATTAACTAAGTTTGCTATCCTTATATGTATTTGTACAATGGTTTATTGACTATGCCAAAGCTTTTGACTATGTGGATCACACCAAACTGTGGAAAATTCTCTAACAGATGAGAATTCCAGGCCACCTTACCTGCCTCCTGAGAAATCTGCATGCAAATCAAGAAGCAACAGTTAGAACTGGACATGGAACAACATGCTGGTTCCAAATCGGGAAAGGAGTACGTCAAGGCTGCATAATGTCACTCTGCTTATTTAATGTATATGAAGAGTATATCATGAGAAATGCTGGACTGGATGAAGCACAAGCTGAAATCAAGATTTCTGGGAAAAATCAACCTCAGATATGCAGATGACACTACCCTTATAGCAGAAAGTGAAGAACTAAAGAGTCTCTTGATGAAAGTGAAAGGAGTGAAAAGTTGGCTTAAAACTCAACATTCAGAAAACTAAGGTCATGGCATCTGGACCCATCGTTTCATGGCAAATAATAGGGGAACAACGCAAACAGTGACAGACTTTATTTTTCAGGGGTTCCAAAATCACTGCAGATGGTAACTGCAGCCATGAAATTAAAAGATGCTTGCTCTTTTGAAGAAAAGTTATGACCAACCTAGACAGCATATTAAAAAGCAGATACGTCACTTTGCCAACTAAGGTCTGTCTAGTAAAAGCTATTGTTTATCCAGTAGTGATGTATGGATGTTAGAGTTGGACCATAAAGAGAGCTGAGCACTGAAGAATTGATGCTTTTGAACTGTGGTGTGGAGAAGAATCTTGAGAGTTGCTTGGACTGTAAGGAGATCAAACCTGTCAATCCTCAAGGAAATCAGTCCTGAATATTCATTGGAAGGACTGATGCTGAAGCTGAAACTCCAATACTTTCACCACCTGATGCCAAGAACTTACTCATTGGAAAAGACCCTGATGCTGGGAAAAATTGAAGGTGGTAGGAGAAGGGGACGATAGAGGATCAGATGGTTGGATGACATCACCAACTCAATGGACATGAGTTCGAGTAAGCTCTAGGAATTGATAATGGACTGGGAAGCCTGGCAGGCAGCAGTATATATGACATGACTGAGCAGCTGAACTGAACTGAACTGAACTGAAGATGAAGTAGTTAGAGACAGAAATGCAATTAGGAAATTTTTCCATCTATAAATATCAGTAATTTTAAAGTCTTAACTCTGACTCTTTTAAGAGTTCCATCTCATCATCCCCAGTTTATAGATGTATAGTTTGCTCTATATCACGTTTATCCATATGAGACCCAGATAATTAAAATATTCTGAGTCTTTAAAACTGTCAAATTGAAACAATACAACACTTCAAGGAGTATCAGTTTGATTTTTGTATAGCTGAAAGAGGAAGAAGGGAAAGTGAATGAGGGGGAAAGAGAATGAATGAGAAAAAGAGACTCATGGTATTACTCAGCTCAGTTCAGTCTCTCAGTTGTGTCTGACTCTTTGTGACCCCCATGAATCACAGCACGCCAGGCCTCCCTGTCCATCACCAACTCCCGGAGTTCACTGAAATTCACATCCATCTAGTCGGTGATGCCATCCAGCCATCTCACCTGCTCTTGTCCCCTTCTCCTCCTGCCCCCAATCCCTCCCAGCATCAGAGTCTTTTCCAATTAGTCAACTCTTCCCATGTGGTGGCCAAAGTACTGGAGTTTCAGCTTTAGCATCATTCCTTCCAAAGAACACCCAGGGCTGATCTCCCTTAGAATGTACTGGTTGGATCTCTTTGCAGTCGAAGGGACTCTCAAGAGTCTTCTCCAACACCACAGTTCAAAAGCATCAATTTTTCAGCACCAGCTTTCTTCAGAGTCCAACTCTCACATTCATACATAACTACTGGAAAAACTATAGCCTTGACTAGATGGACCTTTGTTGGCAAAGTAATGTTTCTGCTTTTCAACATGCTATCTAGCTTAGTCATAACCTTTCTTCCAAGGAGTAAGCGTCTCTTAATTTAACAGCTGCAGTCACCATGGTATTACTAACCTAAGATAAATTGCACAGCAAACACTAAATACTGATACTAAATACTGATTTCAGTACTGATACTAAAATCTTCTTCATTTCTTCTTTGATTCTAAAATAAATTATAAAAATCTTATTTTATCTGATATTTTAGCCACTGAGTAATATTATACAAAAATTTTTGAAGCAGCCCTCTTAAAAACTAAAGACCTATATCTCTGAATCCAGTATTACGACTGAAAAACAAGACTTTATATACAAATAGTATACTGTAAATAATGCTATCATCTCATCTTCCTTCAGGATTATACAATATTCATATTAAATTATAGCTCTTCAAGCTGTTTTTTTTTCTGTATTTTGTAAGATTATTTAAAATAAAGGATAAGTAAATAGATCATTCTTCAGAATAATGTCTAAAAATTTTGTAACAAATGTTTTTAATAATTCAAATACCTCATTATTTGAAAGGTATAGTTGATGCCTTGATCATTCTTTATATTTGTAAATGTGATTAATGTTTCACATAACATGCATAAACATAAGCAGAAGTAATATTAATTAAATGTAAGCTGTGTTTTAAAAGAAAATTTCATCAGCATTGTGATAAGTATTTTAGCATTTTATTTGTTTCAATCATTAAAAGTTTCTCTCAGAAAATATTAAGTACATTTTTCTGGTCAGTTAACTCAAAAGATGTTTCATACTTTACTAAAGGACACAAAACTAATTGAAAATTGAATTTTCCTACCTCCAGTCTATATGTTCATATTTAACTAAATTATACTTTCCCAAAGTTAATCACAGATTTTGCAGTAAAAAGCCTTAACTTACAAATGGTAATTCCCTGTGTCTTTCAAAATTGTCTTCCTCATATATATTTTACTGTAAACACTCACTCATATGTTCAGGATTACCTGAACTGGAGACCAATTCAAAACTTTGGAAGAAGGTGTACAGAAAGATTCCTTAAAACTTGAGCTAACTATCAAGCTACTATTACTTGAGCTTTCATTTTATTATTAAAATCCTTTGTCTGTAGCCCTGTTTCTTCTGCTCAAGATAGGTGGGGTTCTTTATCTCAGGTGAATATCATTCTAATCTATATCCAGTTGATCCATGTACCTTTCCCTTCAGTTCATTTCACTTCCATCGCTCAGTCATGTCCAACTCTTTGAGAATCTTTTGCTCTTTGAATTGCAGCACGCCAGGCCACCCTGTACATCACCAACTCTTGGAGTTCACTCAGATTCACAGCCATCGAGTCAGTGATGCCATCCAGCCATCTCATCTGCTGTTGTTCCCTTCTCCTCCTGCCCCCAATCCCTCCCAGCATCAGAGTCTTTTCCAATGAGTCAACTCTTCACATGAGGTGGTCAAAGTACTGGAGTTTCAGCTTTAGCATCATTCCTTCCAAAGAAATCCCAGGGTTGACCTCCTTCAGAATGGACTAGTTGGATCTTCTTGCAGTCCAAGGGACTCTCAAGAGTCTTCTCCAATATCACAGTTTAAAAGCATCAATTTTTCTGTGCTCAGCTTTCTTCACAGTCCAACTCTCACATCCATACATGATCACTGGAAAAACCATATCCTTGACTAGATGGACCTTTATTGGCGAAGTAATGTCTCTGCTTTTCAATATGCTATCTGGGTTGGTCACAACTTTTCTTCCAAGGAGTAAGTGTCTGTTAATTTCATGGCTGCAGTTACCATTTGCAGTGATTTTGAAGCTCCCAAAAATAATGTCAGTCACTGTTTCCCCATCTATTTCCCATGAAGTGATGGGACCTGATGCCATGATTTTCATTTTCTGAATGTTGAGCTTTAAGCCAACATTTTCACTCTCCACTTTCACTTTCATCAAGAGGCTTTTAGTTTCTCTTCACTTTCTCCCATAAGGGTGGTGTCATCTGCATATCTGAGGTTACTGATATTTCTCCCGGAAATCTTGACTCCAGCTTGTGCTTCTTCCAAGTCTAACGTTTCTCATGATGTACTCTGCATATAAATTAAATAAGCAGGGTGAAAATAACAGCATTGATGTACTCCTCTTCCTATTTGGAACCATTCTGCTGTTCCATGTCCAGATCTAACTGTGGCTTCCTTACCTGCATAGAGAAGCTATTCCATGTTCAAGGTCAAGAAGGGTGGCAGTGAGGAGATACTCCTCATCCAAGGTAAGGAAAAGTGGCTGCACTTTGCTGCAGCAGCTGTGAAGAGATAACTCATGTCCATGGTAAGAGAAACCCAAGTAAGACGGTAGGTGTTGCAAGAGGGCATCAAAGGGCAGACACACTGCTCTCTGATACATACTCACAGAAAACTAGTCAACCTAATCACACTAGGACTACAGCCTTGTCTAACTCAATGAAACTAAGCCATGCCCATGGGGCCACTCGAGATGGGCGGGTCATGATGGAGAGGTCTGATAGAATGTGGTCCACTGGAGAAAGGAATGGCATACTACTTCAGTATTCTTGCCTTGAGAACCCCATGAACAGTATGAAAAGGTTAAATGATAGGATACTGAAAGAGGAACTCTCCAGTTCAGTAGGTGCCCAATATGCTACTGAAGATCAGTGGATAAGTAACTCCAGAAAGAATGAAGGGAAGGAGCCAAAGCAAAAAGAATATTCAGTTGTGGCTGTAACTGGTAATAGAAGCAATATCCAATGCTGTAAAGAGCAATATTGCATAGGAAACTGGAATTTTAGGTCCATGAATCAAGGCAAATTGGAAGTGGTCAAACAGGAGATGGCAAAGGTGAACATCAACATTCTAGGAATCAGTGAACTCAAATGGACTAGAATAGGTGAATTTAACTCAGATGACCATTATATCTACTACTGCAAACAGGAATCCCTTAGAGAAAATGGAGTGCCATGATGGTCAACAGAAGAGTCTGAAATGCAGTACTTGGATGCAATCTCATAAACGACAGAATGATATCTGTTCATTTCCAAGGCAAACCATTCAATATCACAGTAATCCATCTATGCCCAACCAGTAATGCTGAAGAAGCTGAAGTTGAAAGGTTCTGTGAAGTCCTACAAGATGTTTTAGAACTAACACCCAAAAAAGATGGATGTTACATCCTCACCACTGCCCTTCCTGACCTTGAACATGGAATAGTTCCTCTCTGCCATCCTGTGTCTGCATAGCCACCACTTCTTGGAGGTTCTTGACATTGTACAAGAGACACAGATCAAGACTATTCCCATGGAAAAGAAATGCAAAAAGAAGCAAAATGGCTGTCTGGGGAGGCCTTACAAACACCTGAGAAGAAGAGAAGTGAAAAGCAATGGAGAAATGGAAAGATATAAGCATCTGAATACAGAGTTGCAAAGAATAGCAAGAAGAAATAAGAAAGCTTTCCTCAGCGATCAGTGCAAAAGAATAGAGAAAACAACAGAATGAGAAAGACTGGAGATCTTTTCAAGACAATTAGAGATATCAAGGGAACATTTCATGCAAAGATGGGCTCAATAAAGGACAAAAATGGTATGGACCTAACAAAAGCAGAAGACATTAAGAAGAGGTGGCAAGAATACACAGAAGAATTGAACAAAACAGATTTTCCTGACCAAGATAATCACAATGGTGTGATCACTCACCTAGAGCCAGATATCCTGGAATATGAAGTCAATTGGGCCTTAGAAAGCATGACTATAAATAAAGCTAGTGGAGGTGATGGAATTCCAGGTGAGCTATTTCAAATCTTGAAAGATGATGCTGTGAAAGTGCTGCACTCAATATGCCAGCACATTTGGAAAACTGAGCAGTGGCCACAGGACTGGAAAAGGTCAGTATTCATTCCTGTCCCAAAGAAAGGCAATGCCAAAGAATGCTCAAACTAATGCACAATTGCAGGCTTCAGCAATACATGAACTATGAACTTCCAGATGTTCAAGCAAGTTTTAGAAAAGGCAGAGGAACCAGAGATCAAATTGCCAGCATCTGCTGGATCATTGAAAAAGGAAGAGAGTTCCAGAAAATCATCTATTTCTGTTTTATTGACTGTGCACAATAAAGTGTGGAAAATTCTGAGAGAGATGGGAATACCAGACCATCTGACCTGCCTCTTGAGAAACCTATATGCAGGTCAGGAAGCCACAGTTCAGACTGAACATGGAACAAAAGAATCGGTTCAAATAGGAAAAGGAGTATGTCAAGGCTGTATATTGTCACCCTGCTTATTTAATTTATATGCAGAGTACATCATGAGAAACGCTGGGTTGGAAGAAGCACAAGCTGAAATCAAGATTGCAGGGAGAAATATCAGTAACCTCAGATATACAGATGACACCACCCTTATGGGAGAAAGTGAAGAGGAACTAAAATGCCTCTTGATGAAAGTGAAAGAGGAGAGTGAAAAAGTTGGCTTAAATCTCAACATTCAGAAAATGAAGATCATGGCATCCAGTCCAATCACTTCATGGGAAATATATGGGGAAACAGTGGAAACAGTGACTGACTTTATTTTTGGGGGCTCCAAAATCAATGTAGATGGTAACTGCAGCCATGAAATTAAAATATGCTTACTCCTTGGAAGAAAAATTATGACCAACCTAGATAGCATGTTGAAAAGTGCAGAAACACAGAGTTGGTGATGGACAGGGAGGCCTGGGGTGCTGCAATTCTTGGGGTCATAAAGAGTCAGATGCAACTGCACAACTGAACTGAACTGAACTAAGCTAATATGTACTTATTGGATGATTCTGAGTTCATTAGGTACTGTCCTTATTTGTTTGTTTGTTTTTTCAACAGTATTCATTTTAAATTTTATTTGTCATATAAATATCTTTACTTTTGCTTTCTGTTTATGTCCATTTATGTGGCATACTATGTTTCTTCTAGGCACCATATATATTTTTTCTATCCATTCTGCCACTGTACATATATTTTGTTGGATCATTTAATCTTTTTACAATTAAATATATATATTGATATGTTTATTTTTACTGTCATTTTGTGCATTGTTTTGAATTTGTTTTTGTAGTTCTGTTACCCTTCTTTACTTTTCTCCTCTTACATTTTGATGAGTATATTAATGTTATATTCTTATTCTCCTTACCTCCTTGTGTGTTTATCTATTATAGGTTTCTTGGTTTGCTGTTACCATGTTTTGTTTTGTTTTTGGTGTAACAGTCTCTCTCACTCTCTCTCTGTGTGTGTACACACACACACACACACACACACACACCTATACATACACATAAACATACACACACATGATTGTTTTCAATTGCTGGTCACTTAATTTCAAATATATTTAAGTAACACTGCATCTGTCCTCCCCCTCAAGACAACTGTTTTCACTTTCACTTTCAATATAGCTTACATCTAATTGTTTCATATATTTCTTAACTGCTTATTGTGGACATAGGTCATCTTACTTTTCTTTCAGTCTTCCTACTAGCTTTGTGTGTGAATACTTTTCTAACTTTACTATATGTTTGTTTTTAGTGGTGAGCTTTTTAATTTTATAATTTTCTTGTTTCTACTGTAACTTTTTCTTTTTCACCTAGAGAATTTCCTTTAACATTTTATTTAAAGTTGGTTTGGAAATGTTGAACTATCTTCTCCTTTGCCTATCTGTAAGGCCTTTGATTTCTCCATCAGATGAACAAATGGCGGCCTTGTTGGGTAGGGTTTACTTGTTTGCAGCTTTTTTTCCCCTTTTAATTACTTTAAATACATTGTGCTATTTCTTTCTGGCCTGAAGTTTCTCCCCCAAAATTCAGCTTATAACCTATGGGAATTCCCTTGTATGTTATGTGCTGTTTTTCCCTTGCTCCTTTTAGCAATCCACTTATTTTCATGTTTAGTCATTTTCATTGCAACATATCATAGTTTATTCCTCTTTGGGTTAATCCTATATGGAACTCTGAACCTCCTGAACTTGAGTGACACTATCCTTTCTCAGATTAAGGAAGCTTTCAGTTATTATGTCTGCAAATATTTTTCATAGGCACTTTTTCTTTTCTCTTTTCTTTTGGAACTTCTATTATAATGAGAATATCCAGGCACTTTATATTATGTCATGTCTCTTAAACTGTCCTCATTGCTTTTCTGTTTTGTTTTTTTTTTTTCCCTGTTCATCAGCAGTGATTTCAATTAGTCTGTCTTCCAGTTCACTTATTTAATCTTTTGAATCATTTCATCTACTGTTGATTAATTTCCGTATATTTTGCATTTAAGTTATTGTATTCTTTATCTCTTTTCTTTATAGTTTCTCTTTGTTAAAAACATCTGACTTGTCACTCTGTTCATTTATTCTCCTCCTGAGTTCTTTGATCATTTTCACAAGCATTACTCTGAACTCTATCTCAGACTGTCTATTTTCACTTAGTTCTTCTTCTAGGGTTTTATCTTGTTTCATTTTCTGAGACATAATCTCCTACCGCTTCATTTTGTCTAAATTGCTATTTGTATTTTTATATATGTGGTAGTTTAGTTATGTTTCTCGACCTTAGAGAAGTGTCCTTCTGTAGAACACATTCTCTGCATTCCAGCACTGTACTGCCCTCTTGTTGCCCAAGGTACATGCTCCAGAGATTCCTACTTAAAATACTGTGAGAGTTCTTCTATTGGGGTGGGCTGCCTATATGGGTATATTGTGGTTGACTTCTAGCCTGGTTGGTTGCTAGACCACACCTTGTGTGGATCCTGCTGGCTGCAGGGTACCAGGGCCTGGTCATGAAGTGGCTGGTTTCAGAACCTTAGTAGTGCTAGGGTTAGTGCTATTTCATTGATGGTCAGAGTCAGGGTCCCAAAGCTCCTGCCCACTCACTGCGCAATTACAGCCAGGTCCTCATTTAGTGATGGGCTACTGGCAGGCAGAGCTGGTTCCTAGAATCTGGGGGTAGGGACCAGGGATCCTAGAGTTTGTTTCAGATTGCTTGTTGAGGGTGCAGTTCTTAACACAGCTGAGTATTCAATTTGGTGTGTCCTTAAGATTGGGTTAGTTTGCTAGTGGCAAAGACCAGGGCCCAGCTGGTCCCATTGTAGGGTCTGGGATTCTATCATTGGAAACATAGTTTTCTTGTGTCTTTTGTCTGCCACCTGGTGAGGCTGGTTTAGAGATGAATGCAGGCTTCCTGGATAGAAGGGCCAGTGCCTGCCCACTGTTGGGTTGAACTGGGTCTTGGGCTTCTGGTGGCTAGGATCATTTCTAGATGAAATGGTTGTTCTATTTCTAGAGATGGTTTGGGCTCAGAAAGTCTTTAGGGCAATTCTAGAGATGATTGTAGGCTCAGAAATTCTTTAGGCAGCCTACCTGCTGGTGAGCAAGACTGTATCTCCACCCAGTTAGTTGTTTGCCTGAAGTATTCCTGCACTTGCACCTACAGGCTGTTGGATATGGCCAGGTCTTAACACTAATGAGGCAAAAGGGCAGCTGCCAGTAGAAATGTTCATACAACTGAATTTTCCGAAGTATGTCTGTTACCTTGGGGGAGCCACAACTTCTCCAAACTTCTCTAGGAGATTTGTATTTAAGATAAGTATTTAAGTCTGGCCCAAACTCCTATTAAATTACTGTTCTTGCCCTAGGTCCCTGTGCATGTGAGATATTGTGTTTGCCTTTTAAGAGTGAAGTCTCTATTTCTTCCAATTCTGTGGGGCTTCTGCAGTTAAGCCCCATTGACCTTCAAAGCCAAATGCTCAGTGGCCTCATTTTCCAAGTGCTGGATCCCCCAGGTTGGGGAGCCTGATGTGGGCTTTAGAACTCACTCCTGTTGGAGAATTAATGCAATACAATTATTCTCCAGTTCATGGATCACCCATCTAGGGGTTATGGGATTCTACTGTATTATAAATCTGCCCTTCCCACCTGTATCATTGTGGCTCTTTATGTCTTTATTTGTAAAAAAAAAAAAAAAAAGAAAGAAAAAATCAGTTCTGGTAGGTTTTAGTATTTTTCATCAATTATTATTTTGCAGATAGTTGTCCCCTTAGGCAAGGGAAACAAAATACAAAAGTAAACAAATGGAACTGCATCAAAATAAAAATTTACTACATAGTAAAGGAATTTTTCAACAAAAAGAAGTGGCAGTCTACTGAGTGGGAGAAAATATTTGCAAAATATAAATTTGATAGGAAATTCATACCCAAAATATATAAAGACTTTACACAACTCAACATCAAATAAGCAAACAATCCCATTAAAAAGTGGGCGGAGGGCCTGAATAGATTTTTTTTTTTTTTCCCACAAAGAAGACACTCACATAGCTGAAAGACCTGTGAAAAGATGCTCAATATTTCTAATCAGGGAAAGGCAAACCAAAACTATAATGAAATATTACCTCACAGCTGTCAGAATGGCTATACTCGAAAAGACAACAAACAAGTGTCAGTGAGGATGCGGAGAAAAGAGAACCCTTGTACACTGCTGATGGAAATGTAAATTGTTATTAAGAGGAAAAAATGAATACATTAATTTTAAAAGATACCTGGTGTTCATGTGTGTGTTATAAGCTCAGTTTTGTCTGACTCTTTGCAAACCTATGGACTGTAACCTACCAGGCTCCTCTATCCATGAATTCCTCCAGGCAAAAATGCTGGAGTGGGCAGCCATTTCCTTCTCTAGGGGATCTTCCCAGTCCAGGAATCGAACCAGGTCTCCTGCATTGTTAAGAGATTCTTTACCATGTGAGCAAAGAGGGAATTCTCCAGTGCTCATACATATAAAAGATCTTGTGAGGTCATGTCTGACTCTTTGTGAACCCGTGGACTGAATGTAGCCCACCAGGCTCCTCCATCCATGGGATTTTTCAGGTAAGAATATTGGAGTGGGTTGCCATTTTTTTCTTCAGGGCATCTTCCCAACCCAGGGATCAAACCTGCATCTTGTGTGTCGCAGGTGGATTTTTTACTGTTTGAGACATTGAGGAAACCTACATGTCAATTATACACCAATAAAAAACATTCATGAATTCAAGCTAAAAAGTTGAGGAATGGAGTAATTTCTCAAAAGAAAATAATGGAGTTCACAATAACTTGATAAGATTTACTTTGTCTAATTCTGATTAATCTTTTTTATTGTTGTCGTTGTTTGTAATCTAATATTGATTATTTACTATAAGAGCTAATATATCAGTGGCAGGTGGGATGTTTGCAATTCTCACAAGAATAAAACTTTAAAATGTCATAAGAATACTTATTTTTCTTCATTAAAAGTGAAGAGAAGTCGCTTGGTCATGTCCAACTCTGTGTGACCCTATGGACTGTAGCCTGCCAGGCTCCTTTGTCCATGGGATTTTCCAGGCAAAAATACTGGAGTGTGTTACCATTTCCTTCTCACCACTAACGCTGAAGAAGCTGAAGTTGAATGGTTTTATGAAGACCTACAAGACCTTTTAGAACTAACACCCCCAAAAATGTCCTTTTCATTATAGGGGACTGGAATGCAAAAGTAGGAAGTCAAGAAACACCTGGAGTAACAGGCAAATTTGGCCTTGGAATACAGAATGAAGCAGGGCAAAGGATAATAGAGTTTTGCCAAGAGAATGCACAGGTCATAGCAAACATCCTCTTCCAACAACACAAGAGAAGACTCTACACATCGACATCACCAAATGTTCAACACCAAAATCAGATTGATTATATTCTTTGCAGCCAAAAATGGCGAAGCTCTATACAGTCAGCAAAACAAGACCAGAAGCTGACTGTGGCTCAGATCATGAGCTACTTATTGCCAAATTCAGACAAATTGAAGAAAGCAGAGAAAACCACTGGACCATTCAGGTATGACCTAAATCAAATCCCTTATGATTATGCAATGGAAGTGAGAAATATATTTAAAGAACTAGATCTGATAGATAGGGTGCCTGATGAACATAAGTAGGTATAACAATGTCAAATATATATGTTGCCAACATAGGAGCACCACATTGCATAAAGCAAACATTAACAGACACAAGAGGAGAGATAAAAAATGACAGAATAATAATAGGAGACTTTAGCATTCCACTTACAACAATGGAGAGATTTCCAAGACAGAAAATCAATAAGGGAAACCCAGGACATAAATATTGTCACACATTAGACTGAATAAACTTGACTGATATATACAAAGCATTCCATCTGAAAAGTGGAGGAATGCACACACTTTTCAATGGCATAGAACATTATCCAGGATAGATTACATGCTTTGCCAAAAATAAAAAGGGTGGGGGGCCTAGATAAATTTAAGAAATTGAAATAATATCAAGCATCTTTTCTAACAAAAGCTATGGTTTTTCCAGTAGTGATGTATACATGTGAGAGTTGGACTATAAAAAAGATGAGCACTGAATAATTGATGCTTTTAAACTGTAGTGTTGGAGAAGACTCTTGAGAGTCCCTTGGAATGCAAGGAGATCAAACCAGTCAATCCTAAAGGAAATCAGTCCTGAATATTCACTGAAAGAACTAATGCTGAAGCTGAAACTCCAATACTTTGGCCACCTGATGTGAAGAACTAACTCACTGGAAAAAAACCCAATGCTGGGAAAGATTGAAGCCATGAGGAGAAGGGGACGACAAAGGATGAGATAATTGTGTGGCATCACTGACTAAATGGACATAAGTTTGAGAAAGTTCTGAGAGTCAGTGATGAACAAGGAAGCCTGGAATACAAATCATGGGGTCACAAAGAGTCAAGCACAACTGAGAGACTGAACTGAACTTTTCCTACATCAATGGAATGGTGGGGGAGGGAAGGGTAAAAGAAGCATTTGAGATTAATGGGTAACACCTATATCTATATAATGTATATGTTTTATTATGTATATTATATATATAATTATATATAAAATATATAAGTAACAAAGACCTATGGTAAAGCACAGAGAACAGTACATGATATTTGTAATAACATGAAATACAAGTGAATCTGAAAAAGAATATCTACATATATTCAAATAACATATATGCATTCATAACAAATACACACAGAGACACATTAAAACTGAATCACAGTTTTGTACCCAAAACTAACATGACACTCTGAATTAAATATACTTCAATAAAATAATAAAAGAAAAAAAATTAAATTAAAAAATTTAAAACTTAAAGAACTTTAGTTCTCAAAATCAAGCAGTACACAAAAGTTGATTAATCACTGCCTAGAGTTAAAGTTAGTTAGGGGTAGGGGATAGATTTTAACTGCTAATGGGCAAATTTTGGGGGGAAAAATGTTCTAGATTTGATTGTTGCTATAGCCAAATATTTAAACATAATAAAAATGTTGAATGGTTCATCAAATGAACTGTATGATATACTGTGTCTCAGTAAAACAGTTAAAGTGAAACAGTACATTAAAGAGCCAAATATCAATCAGAGTGTAATATTTCAAAATAGTGTGAGAATAACTTTCTGTATACAACAGAGAGGAGTTGAGAGTCTGCTAAAGAATACAGAATGCATACAATTATGTACAGGAAAATGATCTGCTCTATGATATGACAAGAAGGCCAATACCAAATAGAAAAAATAAGAGAGCAGAAAAGGCATATTTAAACTATTCAAGAATGTTTATGGAAATCTGTATCAAGATGGCATAATAGGAAGATTCTGAGCTTACCTCCAGACGCACAAAACTACAACTACATACAGGACAACTATCTCTTAGAATGACTTGGAGACAGGTAGAACAGATTTGTATTCTTGTTGTTCAGTCACTAAGCTATGTCTGTCATTTTGTGACCCTATGGACTGCAGCATGGCAGATTTCCTTGTCCTCCACAATTCCCAGAGCTTGTTCAAACTCATGTCCATTGAGTTAGTGATGCCATCTAACCATCACATCCTTTGTCATCACATTCTCTTCATGTCTTAAATCTTTCCTAATATCAGAGTCTTTTCCAGTGAGTTGGCTCTTCGCATCAGATAGCCAAAGTATTGGAGCTTCAGCTTCAGTATCACTCCTTCCAATGAACATTCAGAGTTGATTTCCTTTAGGATTGACTGATTTTGACCACCTTGCTTTCCAAGGAAATCTTAAGAGTCTCCTCTAGCACCACATGTTGAAGGCATCAATTATTTGGTGCTCAGCCTCTTTTATTGTCCAGCTCTCACACTCATACATGACTACAAGAAGAAACATACCTTTGACTACACAGACCTGGTCAACAAAGTAAGGTTTCCACCTTTTAATATGCTATCTAGTTTTATCATAGGTTTTCTCAAGGAGCAAGCTGCATACTTGCAGTCACTGTCCATAGTGATTTTGGTGCTTCCTAAAATAAAGTCTGTTACTGTTTCCATTGTTTCCCAGTCCATTTGCCAGGAAGTGATGGGACTGGATGCCATGATCTTAGTGTTTTTAGTGTTGAGGTTTAAGCCAGACTTTTCACTCTCTTCCTTCACTTTTATCAATAGACTCTTTACTTCCTTTTCACTTTTGTCATTGGGGTGGCATGATCTGTATATCTGAGGTCATTAATATTTCTCCCTGCCATCTTGACTCCAGCCTGTGGTTCATCCATTCTGGCATTTTGCATGATGTACTCTGCATATAAGTTAAATGAGCAAGGTGACACTATACAGCCTTGATGTACTCCTTTCCCAATTTGAAACTAGTTCATTTTTCCATGTCCAGTTCTAACTGTTGCTTCTTGATCTGCATACAGATTTTTCAGGAGTCAGGTAAGATGGTCTGGTATTTCCATCTCTTTAAGAATTTTCCAGCTTGTTGTAATCCACACAGTCAAAGGTTTTAGTGTAGTCAATGAAGAGGGAGTAGATTCTTTCTGGAATTCTCTTGGTTTTTCTATAGTCCAATGGATGTTGGTAATTTGATCTCTGGTTCTTCTGCTTTTTCTACATCCAACTTGTATATCTGGAAGGTTTTGGTTCACATACTGTTGAAGCCTTGCTTGAAGGATTTTTAGTATTACTTTGCTAGCTTGTGAAATGAGTGCAATTGTGAGGTAGTTTGAGCATTTTTGGCATTGCCCTTCTTTGGGATTGGATGAAAACTGATCTTTTCCAGTCCTGTGGCCACTGTTGAGTTGTTCAAATTTGCTGACGTATTTAGTGCAGCACTGTAACAGCATCATCCTGTAGGATTTGAAATAGCTCAGCTGGAATTCCATCACTTCTTTAGTTTTGTTCATGGTGATGCTTCCTAAGACCCACTTGACTTTGCACTCCAGGATGTCTGGTTCTAGGTGAATGATCCCAATCTCATGGCTACCCAGGTCATTATGATTAAAAATAATAATAATAATAGTTCTATGAGTTCTTGTCACCTCATCTTACTGCCTTCAGTTTCTGTTAGGTCCATAACATTTCTGCCCTTTATTGTGTTCATCTTTGCATAAAATATTCCCTTGATATCTCTAATTTTTTGAAGATATCTCTAGTCTTTCCCATTCTATTGCTTTCATCTATTTTCTGCATTGTTCACTTAAAAGAGTCTTTCTTATATCTTCTTACTCTTCTCCCAGAGTTTGCTCAAATTCACGTTCATTGAATCAATGATGCTTTCCAACCATCTCATCCTCTGCGAACCCTTCTTTTGCTTTTAATCTTTTCCAGTCAGGGTCTTTTCCAGTGAGTTTGTCTTTTCCATAAGATGGCCAAAATATTGGAGCTTCAGCTACAGCATCAGTCCTCCTTGGAAGTCCCAGAAAAAGAAGACAGAGAAGGGTACAGAAGACCTATTAAAAGAAAGAAATAGTTGAAAACTTTCCTAGCCTGGCAAAAAAAAAAAAAAAAAAATTCCAAGGCCAGATATCACATAGACTCCCAAAGAAGTTGAACCCAATAAAACTTACACCAGTACATATTATAATTAAAACAACAAATGCTAAAAGCAAAAAGAGAATCTTCAAAACAAGAGAAAAGCAACAATTCATGAACAAGAAACATCCCAAGAGGCTTTCAGTTGCTTTCTCAGCCTAAACTTCACAGGCTAGACAGTACCAGAATGATGTATTTAAAGAATTGATTGCTATATATATATATATATATATATATATATATATACACACACACAACCATGAAAACTCTACCTAGAAAAGTGATCATTCAGAATTGATTTTTTTAGGTCTTTTTTAAAATACTTTATTCTACATTACAATACTGTATTTATTTTGCCAAACATTGACATGAATCAGCCACAGGTGTCCACGATCTCCCAATGCTGAAGCCCCCTCCCACCTCCCACCCCATATCATCTCCCTGAATCATCCTGTGCACCAGCCCCATGCATCCTGTATCCTGTATTGAACATAGACTGGTGCTTCGTTTCTTACAAGATAGTATACATGTTTCAAATCCATTCTCCCAAACCATCCCACCCTCTCCCTCTCCCTCAGAGTCCAAAAGTCCGTTCTATACCTCTGTGTCTCTTTTGTTGTCTCACATAGAGGGTCATCATTACTATCTTTCTAAATTCCATATATATGTGTCAGTATACTGTACTGGTGTTTTTCTTTCTGGCTTACTTCACTCTGTATAATCGGCTCCAATTTCATCCATCTCATTAGAACTGAGTCAAATTTATTTTTCATTTCTCAGGCTTACCAGGTGGCTTAGGTAGTAAAGAGTCCATTTGCAATGCAAGAAGCATGGGTTTTATCCCTAGGTCAGGAAGATCCCCTGGAGAAGGAAATGTCCCCTTGCCAGGACAATTCCATGGAAAGAGGAGACTGGTGGGCTACAGTGCATGTGGTTGTGAAGAGTCAGACATGACCAAGCACACCCACAGCATATTTTCCCAGATAAGCTAAAACACACACACACACACACACACACACACACACACACACACTTCAAAAAGAGATTACATTTCTTATTTTACTAGAAATATTAAAATCACTTATTTAAATGAAAAAATAAACTGTCATAACCAGAAACAAGTAAATTATAGAAAAAAATCTCACTGGAAATGGTGAACGTATAATAAAGTTAGTGGATCAACAACCTATAAAGCTAGCATAAAAGTTAAAAGTAGTATGAAGTAGTAAAATCATATACATCCAAAATATTAATTTTAGCAATACACACACAGAATTTATATATATATATATATATATATATATATATATATATAAATATGATCAGAAGTATAAAACATGAGTGGAATGGAGTCAGTAGGTAGTACTACTAGAATATGCTCAATCTTGTGTGACTGTCAACTTAAAATAGGCTGATATATATATATATATATATATATATATATATACTATTATACCTAAATACCACAAACTAAAAACCTTTGTCAAGTACACAAAAACATTACAAAGGAAAATAAATATAACACAACAACACATGATAAAGCAATTATCCTTCAATCAAAAATAAATTTAAAAAATGAAGAAAACCTTATAAAATTACAAACGAAAAGAAGAAAAAAATATATGAACAATTAAAATAACCATAAATCAATTGACTAACTATAAGTACATATTTGCCAATAGTTACTCTAAATATATTTGGATTGAATACTACAATCAAAAGCTATAAAAACTTATTTATATTGCATACAAAAGATTCTCTTTGGTTATAAAGACACCATAGACAGTGAGATGGAAAAAGATATTCCATCTAAATAGAAATGAAAAGAAGGCAGGTGTAGCAATACTTATACCAGACAAAATAGACTTTAAAACTGTTGATAAAATTCGACATTCATTTATAATAAAAACTCTTAGCCATATGAGTATGGAGAAATATACATTAATATAATAAAGGTAATATATGACAAACCCTCAGATAACATCTACTTAGCTGTAAAAAGTTTAAATATTTTCTTCTAAAATTAGGAACAAGACAAGGATGCCTAATATTTCCACTTTTTTTAACACAGTGCTGAAAGTATTAGCTGCAGCAATTGGATAAGAAAAAGAAATAAAATGTATCCAAATTGGAAAAGAATATTAAAATGGTCACTCTTTGCAGATGTCATGTACTATAAATATAAAACCCTAAAAATGCCACCCAAAATGCAGCTAGAATTGATAATATTGGAGGATAAGTTGGAGGATACAAAACAAGTATCCTCCAACACAAATCTGTTGTGTTTCTATACGTTAAAAACCAAAATTTAGAAAAAGAATTTAAGAAAAATTATTTCATTTACAGTTGCCTCAGAAAGAAAAAACAAAATACCTTAAAGTAACTTTACCAAAGGAAAGAATAGACATATACTCTAAAAAATAAAACAGTGGTGAAAGAAAAACAACACAAATTGATGTGAATATATACTGTACCTCTAGATTGGAAGAATTAATATTGTTAAACTGCCTGTACTATCAGAGGCAATCTAGAAATTCAATGAAATTCCTATCAAAATACTAGGGATTTTTCATAGAATTGCAACAAATAATCCTAAAATTTGTATCAAATATCAAAAGACTCTGAATAGCCAAAATAACTTCAAGAAAGAAACAGGACAGAGTCAAATGGTGGAATAGGAAGATATGGAATTTGACTCTTTCTACAAGTACAAAGGAACTAAAAGCCTCTTGATGAAAGTGAAAGAAGAGAGTGAAAAAGTAGATTTAAAGCTCAACATTAAGAAAACGAAGATCATGGCATCTGGTCCCATCACTTCATGGGAAATAGATGTGGAAACAGTGGAAACAGTGTTAGACTTTATTTTTGGGGGCTCCAAAATTACTGCAGATGGTGATTGCAGCCATGAAATTAAAAGAAACTTACTCCTTGGAAGGAGAGTTATGACCAACCTAGATAACATATTAAAAAACAGAGACATTACTTTGCCAACAAAGGTCCGTCTAGTCAAGGCTATGGTTTTTCCTGTGGTCATAATATGTATGTGAGAGTTAGAGTATAAAGAAAGCTGAGCTCCAAACAATTGATGCTTTTGAATTGTGGTGTTGGAGAAGACTCCTGAAAGTCCCTTGGACTGCAAGAGGATCCAACCAGTCCATTCCAAAGGAAATCAGTCCTGAATGTTCATTGGAAGGATTGATGTTGAAGCTGAAACTCCAATACTTTGGCCCCTGACGTGAAGAACTGACTCATTTGAAAAGACCCTGATGCTAGGAAAGATTGAAGGCGGAAGGAGAAGTGGATGACAGGGGATGAGATGGTTGGATGGCATCACCGACTCAATGAATGTGAGTTTGAGTGAACTCTGGGTGATTGTGATGGATAGGGACGCCTGGTGTGCTGCAATTCATGGGGTCACAAAGAGTTGGACTTAACTGAGACACTGAACTGAACAAGTACATCAGGAATATATCTACATATAGAACAATACTCATCAAACACCTGCTGCACACTAGTAGGATATCTCAGACACCCCAAAGGACAAGAAAAATCCATGTACAACTAAGTAGGATGAAAGAAAGAAAAAAAAAGAGAACCCTTGGTGGAATCTGTACCTCTGAGGGTGTAGCTGAAGGAAAAAATAGATTGCTGTACTCAGGATAGTCTTCTCACTTGTGGGAGGATCAGCTGGGACATAGAGGGAGCTTCAAGAGCATAGAGGAGAATGCAGCAACCAGTGTGTGGCAGATAGGACAGAGAAAGACTTTCATGGATTTTCTGTGCTGCAACCCTGTGAACTCCATAATGAGTTGTATATCTGCCATTGTGCAAAGAGGATGGCTGCTGGATTGTGGGGTTTGAAGAGTGGACCCATGAAGAGGACAATTGCTGGCTACAAGGAGCCTGAAGGAACAGGAGTAAGGAGCTCCACAGAGACAGGATGAAGAGGTTTATAGAAGCCCAACCTGTCATACAAGCAGGGTGCCACTGTTGAGTGGCACAGAAGGGGCAAGGCCACTACTGCAGTCCTCTTCCCCTTGTTCTAGTTCTCCTGCTATCATGATTGCTAGAAGAGGCACATATCTGAGTAGGCTCATCTGCTCCTCCCCTCAAAGTGTCCTTCAGTTCTTCCAGGGCCAGATGGGTTTGCATGCTTACCCTTACCAGAGCCTCCTTTGATTTGTTGGGCTCATGTGCCAGACCTCTTGACACCTTGGCACCCTGCCACCTGGGCAGGAACATGTGTTCTGGGGGCAGCCTCAGGAACAGAGGCCAGTAAGGGGAATGCACACAGAGACGGGGCTGAAACCACAACTGAGCCCCAGAGTTCATGTAGCCAAGGAAAAAGAGCTGAAATCTCTCCTCATAGCTACAGGAAGCACAGACTCATACCCCCTGTTGCTGTCCATCTCTATAAATTCAGTACCTACAGAACATCCAAATGGATGCGTGCTTCCACAGATGAAATGTGTCTAAGTTTAATAGGTGTGAATTTGTAGGTAGGTGCATGTAGGGATTGGACCAGGTCAGAATCTGAGATGCCTCCACAGCTCCCACAGTGGATCCAGATACACAATTACTACAGAATGGGGCATGACTTTGGTGTATCTATGCTGATGATACGATGAGAAAAATGCCTGAGAGACACCAGGACCAAGTAATGGCATACCCACAATTAAGGTGGGGATGACAGCAGTTCCAAAAACAGCATAATTTGTAAGCCAGCACAATAGACAAACATTGACACTTGTTCACAGGTGAACAACTCCAGAGGAGGAAAACTCAGCGGCTTCTGTCCCACTGGAAATTCTCCTGTCTTAACTACTTCAAAACAAATATCAGAAACACAGCTCAGAAACATATCTAGGGGCCTCTGCTCCAACAATTAGGGATAAAACCCTTCCCTTGACAGGGAAGAAAAACACAAAGCAAAGTGGGAGGAACCAATAAATATCCATTATAGGCTCAGGTCACTACAACATAAGTGACACTTTCAACCAGTGGTCTAATGATACACTGTATATGCTGATAAAAGATGTGACACTCAACTATGCTGAAAATAGGCCTCATACCAAAAATATTAAACAGAGACTACACAGGGATGTTTCCACATAAAAATAGCCCTGCAATATACTCTGAGTATCAGGCATTGGGAAGAAGAACCCTAAGAGCATTTAACTTTGAAGGCCACTGGAGCCTCAGTGCAGGGTTTGGAGAAACAGAAATCTCATTTTTGGACGGTGCAAACTAGACCTCACATGCACTGGGACAAAGTGCAAAGCAACCATTCAATAAGTGCCAGGGTTAGGTGTAATTAGGGATTCCAGAGTATCTCCTTGGAAATTGGAGGTTGGAGATAGTTCATTGTGGGGGCAAGGACACTGGTGGCCGAGGTCCCAGAGAATATTGATAGATATGAGTTCTTTTGCAGGCCCCTATTTCAACACCAAGATGCAGGCCCACAAAACAGTTTGCAGGCTCCAGAACTGGAACGCCTCAGGCCATGCAACCAAAATGAAAAGAACATAGCACCACGAATAAAAAGATATGCAACCTAAAGTCTTACTGAGCTCAAAGCTTCCTCAAAACACACCTCTTGTCATGACTCTGATCACCAGAGGGAAAAGATCTAGGTCCAACCACTAGAGGGCAGGAACCCGTCTCTTCTCTCAGGAAGACTGCACAAATCCCTGGACCAGTATCACTTACCAGGAGCCAGACATGAGAAGCAAGAGGAATTACAGTCATGAAACCTATGAAGCTCGAGACCTTCAGATTATGAGATTTACACACTGATCACTGTGCTAAGAAGGTACTAAAAGCCTTTTGATGAGGGTGAAAGAGGAATGAAAAAGCGGGCTTAAAGCTCAACATTCAAAAAAATAACATCATGGCACACGATCCCATCATTTCATGGCAAATAGACAGGGAAAGTGGAAACTGTGACAAATTTTATTTCATTTGGCTTCAAAATCACTGCATAAGGTGATGGCAGCCATGAAATTAATAAATGATTGCTCCTTAAAAAGAAAGCTATGCCAAACCTAGATAGCATATTAAAACAAAACAAAAGAGACATCACTTAAGTGACAAAGGTTCACATAGTTAAAGTTATGATTTTTCCAGTAGTCATATACAGATGTGAAAGTTGAACCATAAATAAGGCTCAGTGTTGAAGAATTGATGCTTTTGAATTGTGGTACTGGGGAAGATTCTTTAGAGTCCCTTGGACAGCAATCAATCCTAATAGAAATAAATCCTGACTTTTCACTGGAAGGGCTGATGCTAAAGCTGAAGCTCCAACATTTTGGCTTCCTGATGCAAAGAGCCTATTCATTTCTTGGGAGTTGCAAATGAAGGAACAAAATAGCAATCCACAAGAATAACTAAATTAACAGGAGATAGCCAATCTATTTTTAAAAGAATTTAAAATCAGTAAAGATGAACCAAAATCTCAGGAAAAGATTAGAGGTCCATATCAAGAAGAAGCAAGAAAAGTTTAACAAGGAGCTAGAATATTTAAAGAACAAATAAGAGATAAACACTACCATAACTGAAATGAAAAATAAGTGAGAAGGAAACAATTAGAATAACTGAGGCAGAGGAATAAATCAGTGAGCTGAAAGATATTGCAATTCAGTCAATAAGACTTGTCTGACTCTTTGAGACCCCATGGACTGCAGCATGCCAGGCTTCCCAGTCCTTTACTGTCTCCCAGAGATTGCTCAAATTCATATCTATTGAGTTGGTGATGCTATTTAATCATCTTATCTGTCACTTTCTTCTCTTTTGCCTTCAATCTTTCCCAGCATCAGGGTCTTTTTCTATGAATCATCTCTTTAGGTGGCCAAAGTATTGGAGCTTCAGCTTCAGCATCAGTCCTTTCAATGAAAATTCAGCATTGATTTCCTTTAAGATTGATTGGTTTGATCTCCTTGCTGTCCAAGGGACTCTCAAGAGTGTTCTTCAGCACCACACTTTGGAAGCATCAGTTCTTTGGTGCTCAGCCTTCTTTATGGTCCAGCTCTCACTGACTTGGGAAATAGAGTGGTGGAAACCACTGCAATAGAATAAAGAAAAAAAGAAAAAGAAAAGAAAAGAAATGAATACAGTCTTAGAAACCCCTGAAAATGGAAACAGAGGTTGCTCAGTTGTGTCATGACCCCATAACTACAAAGACCATGGAATTCTCCAAGCCAGAATACTGGAGAAGATAGCCTTTCCCTCCTCCAGGGGATCTTCCCAACTCAGGGATCGAACCCAGGTCTCCTGCATTGCCAGTGGACTCATTACCAGCTGAGCCACAAGAGATGCCCAAGAATACCAGAGTGGGTAGCCTATCCCTTTTCCAGCAGATCACCCCAACTAAGGAATTGAACTGAGGCCTCCTGCATTGCACCCAAATTCTTTACCAACTGCGCTATCAGGGAAGCCCCACAAAACCTCTGGGACAATATCAAATACATCAACATTCTAATTAAAGGGGTCCTGGAAGAAGAGAAAGAGAAAGAGCCTGAGCCTGAGAAAATATTTGAAGACACTATAGCTGAAAACTTTAATAACATTAAAAACAAAATATTCACTCAAGCCCAGGAAGCAGAGAGAACCCCATACAGGATAAAATCAAGGAGGGACACACCAACCAAGATACATTAATGAAATTGACATAAATTAAAGACAAAAAGGAAAGTATTAAAAACAACAAGGGAAAAGTAACAACATAAAAGGAATCCCTATGGCTTAAAGCTCAACATTCAAAAAAAAAAAAAAACCTAAGATCATGGCATCTGGTCCCATCACTTCATAGGAAATAGATGGGAAAAGAGTGGAAACAGTGTTAGGCTTTATTTTTTTAGGCTTCAAAATCACTGCAGATGGTGATTGCAGCCATGAAATTAAAAGACGCTTACTCTTTGAAAGGAAAGTTATGGACAACCTAGATAGTATATTCAAAAGCAGAGACATTGCTTTGCCAACAAAGGTCTATCTAGTCAAGGCTATGGTTTTTCTGGTGGTCATGTATGGATATGATAGTTGGACTGTGAAGAATGCTGAGCGCTGAAGAATTGATGCTTTTGAACTGTGGTGTTGGAGAAGATTTCTGAAAGTCCCTTGGACTTTAAGGAGATCCAACCAGTCCATTCTGAAGGAGGTCAGTCCTGGGTGTTCTTTGAAAGGAATAATGCTAAAGCTGAAGCTCCAATACTTTGATCACCTCATGCAAAGAGTTGACTCACTGGAAAAGACTCTGATGCTGGGAAGGATTGGGGGCAGGAGGAGAAGGGAAGGACAGAGGATGAGATGGCTGGATAGCATCACCGACTTGATGGACATGATTCTGAGTGAACTCCAGGAGCTGGTGATGGACAAGGAGGCCTGGCATGCTGTAATTCATGGGGTTGCAAAGAGTCAGACACAACTGAGTGATGAATCTAATCTGATCTGATAACCTTATCAGCCGATTTTTAGCAGAAATACTGGAAGCCACAAGGGAGTGACTCAATATATTTAAAGTAATGAAATGGGAAAATATGATATGCAAGAATAATCTACCAGCAAGCCATTCATTTAGATTCAATGGAGAAATCAAATGCTTTACAAATAACCAAAAGCTAATGCAATTCAGAACCAGGAAACCAGCCTTACAAAAATGCTAAAGGAAGTTCTCAAAGGAAAAAAAAAAAGTTTAACAACATGAATCCGCCATGAGTGTACATGTGTTCTGCATCCTGAACCCCCCCACCTCCCTCCCTGTATCATCCCTCTGGGTCATCCCAGTACACCAGCCCCAAACATCCTGTATCAAAACCAATACAATATTATAAAAAAAAAAAAATAGCCTCCAATTAAAATAAATAAATTTATATTAAAAAAACGGTTAACAAGAAATGAATCCAAAGCAATCAAGAGAATGTCAACAGAAACATAAATATTGATAGCCAAAATGTAAATGGATTAAAAATTCTAACCAAAAACAGACAGGCTGAATGAATAAAAAGCAAGACATGGATATACACTGTATACAAGAGACTTACTTTAGATCTGTAGACACATACAGACTGAAAGAAAGGGGGTGGAAAAAAACTATTGCAACAAACAGAAGTGAGAAGAAAACTGGAGTAGCAATACTTATATCAAACAAAACAAGCTTTCAAATAAAGGCTATTAGGGATTTCCCTGCCTGTCTAGTCGTTAATAATCTGTCCTTCCACTGCAAGGACACAAGTTCTATCCCTGGTTGAGGAGCTAAGATCTCACAAGCCACAAGTAAAGGCCATAAAATTAAATTAAACTAAATTAAATTGTTACAAGAGACAAAGAAAGAAATTACATAATGATCAAGGGATCCAAACAAGTAGATATAACAATTGTAAATATATTTGCAATAAACATGTGTATACCTCAATACAGCAGCTGAATACTAACAGTTAAAGGAGAAATCAACAGTAGCCCAATAATAGGGATGACTTTAAGATCTCACTAACATTAACGAGCAAATCATCCAGATAGAAAATAACTAAGGAAATACAAGCCTTAAATGACACATTAGACCAGGTAGACTATATTGATACTACTCAGTTCAGTTCAGTTCAGTCGCTCACTCCTATCCAACTCTGCGTGACCCCATGAACTGCAGCACGCCAAGCCCCCCTGTCCATAACCACCTCCCAGAGTTCACTCAGACTCACGTCCATCGAGTCTGTGATGCCATCCAGCCATCTCATTCTCTATCCTTCTCCTCCTGCCCCCAATTCTTCCCAGCATCAGAGTCTTTTCCAATGAGTCAACTCTTCACATGAGGTGGCCAAAGTACTGGAGCTTCAGCTTTAGCATCATTACCTCCAAAGAAATCCCAGGGCTGATTTTCAGAATGGACTGGTTGGATCTCCTTGCAGTCCAAGGGACTATCAAGAGTCTTCTCCAACACCATGGTTCAAAAGCATCAATTCTTCAGCGCTCAGCCTTCTTCACAGTCCAACTCTCACATCCATACATGACCACTGGAAAAACCATAGCCTTGACTAGACGGACCTTAGTTGGCAAAATAATGTCTCTGCTTTTGAATATACTATCTAGGTTGGTCATAACTTTTCTTCCAAGGACTAAGCGTCTTTTAATTTCATGGCTGCAGTCACCATCTGCAGTGATTTTGGAGCCGACCAAAATAAAGTCTGACACTGTTTCCACTGTTTCTCCATCTATTTCCCATGAAGTGATGGGACAGGATGCCATGATCTTTGTTTTCTGAATGTTGAGCTTCAAACCAACTTTTTCGCTTTCCTCTTTCACTTTCATAAAGAGGTTCTTTAGTTCTTCTTCACTTTCTGCCATAAGGGTGGTATCATCTGCATATCTGAGGTTATTGATATTTCTCCCAGCAATCTTGATTCCAGCTTGTGTTTCTTCCAGTCCAGCATTCCTCATGATGTACTCTGCATATAAGTTAAATAAACAGGGTAACAGTATACAGCCTTGAAGTACTCCTTTTCATACTTAGAACCAGTCTGTTGTTCCATGTCCATTTCTAACTGTTGCTTCCTGAACTGCATATAGATTTCTCAAGAGGCAGGTTAGGTGGTCTGGTATTCCCATCACTTTCCAAATTTTCCACAGTTTATTGTGATCCACACAATCAAAGGCTTTGGCATAGTCAATAAAGCAGAAGTAGATATCTTTCTGGAACTCTCTTGCTTTTTCGATGATCCAGCAGATGTTGGCAATTTGATCTCTGATTCCTCCACCTTTTCTAAAGCCAGCTTGAACATCAAGGAGTTCATGGTTCACGTATTGCTGAAGGCTTTTTGGAGAATTTCGAGCATTACTTTACTAGCATGTGAGATGAGTGCAATTGTGTGGTACTTTGAGCATTCTTTGACATTGCCTTTCTTTAGGATTGGAATGAAAACTGACCTTTTCCAGTCCTGTGGCCACTGCTGAGTTTTCCACATTTGCTGGCATATTGAGTGCAGCACTTTCACAGCATCATCTTTCAGGATTTGAAACAGCTCCACTGGAATTCCATCACCTCCACTAGCTTTATTTATAGTGATGTTTTCTAAGGCCCACTTGACTTCACATTCCAAGATGTCTGGCTCTAGATGAGTGACCACATCATCGTGATTATCTGGGTCATGAAGATCTTTTTGTAGAGTTCTTCTGTGTATTTTTGTCACCTCTTCTTAATATCTTCTGCTTCTGTTAGGTCCAGATCATTTCTGTCCTTTATCGAGCCCATCTTTGCATGAAATATTCCCTTGGTATCTCTAATTTTCTTGAAGAGATCTCTGGTCTTTCTCATTCTGTTCTTTTCCTCTATTTCTTTGCACTGAAGGCTGAAGAAGGCTTTCTTATCTCTTCTTGCTATTCTTTGGAACACTGCATTCAGATGCTTATATCTTTCCTTTCTCCTTTGTTTTTGGCCTCTCTTCTTTTCACAACTGTTTTTAAGGCCTCCCAAGACAGCCATTTTGCTTTTTTGCCTTTCTTTTCCATGGGGATGATCTTGATCCCTGTCTCCTGTACAATGTAACAAACCTCTGTCCATAGTTCATCAGGCACTCTATCTATCAAATCTAGGCCCTTAAATCTATTTCTCACTCCCACTGTATAATCATAAGGAATTTGATTTCGGTCATACCTGAATGATCTAGTAGTTTTCCCTACTTTCTTCAATTTGAGTCTGAATTTGGTAATAAGGAGTTCATGATCTGAGCCACAGTCAGCTCCTGGTCTTGTTTTGCTTGACTGTGTAGAGCTTCTCCCTCTTTGGCTGCATAGAATACAATCAGTCTGATTTTGGTGTTGAACATCTGGTGATGTCGATGTGTAGAGTCTTCTCTTGTGTTGTTGGAAGAGGGTGTTTGCTATGACCAGTGCATTTTCGTGGCAAAACTCTATTAGTCTTTGCCCTACTTCATTCTGCATTCCAAGGCCAAATTTGCCTGTTTTCTCAGGTGTTTCTTGACTTCCTACGTTTGCATTCCAGTCCTCTATAATGAAAAGGACATCTTTTCTGGGTGTTAGTTCTAAAAGGTTTTGTAGGTCTTCATAAAACCGTTCAACTTCAGCTTCTTCAGCATTACTGGTTGGGGCATAGACTTGGATAACTGTGATATTGAACGGTTTGCCTTGGAAACAAACAGAGATCATTCTGTCATTTTTGAGGTTGCATCCAAGTACTGCATTTCAGAGTCTTTTGTTGACCATGATGGCTACTCCATTTCTTCTGAGGGATTCCTGCCCACAGTAGTAGATATAATGGTCATCTGAGCTAAATTCACCCATTCCAGTCCTTTTTAGTTCTCTGATTCCTAGAATGTCGACTTTTACCCTTGCCATCTCTTGTTTGACCACTTCCAATTTGCCTTGATTCATGGACCTGACCTTCCAGGTTCCTATGCAATATTGCTCTTTACAGCATCGGATCTTGCTTCTATCACCAGTCACATCCACAGCTGGGTGTTGTTTTTGCTTTGGCTCCACCCCCTTCATTTTTTCTGGAGTTATTTCTCCACTGATCTCCAGTAGCATATTGGGCACCTAATAACCTGGGGAGTTCCTCTTGGGTATTCTATCATTTTGCCTTTTCGTACTGTTCTTTGGATTCTCAAGGCAAGAATACTGAAGTGGCTTGCCATTCCCTTCTCCAGTGGACCACATTCTGTCAGACCTCTCCACCATGACCCATCCATCTTGGGTTGCCCTGCAGGCATGGCTTGGTTTCACTAAGTTAGACAAAGCTGTGGTCCTAGTGTGATTAGACTGACTAGTTTTCTGTGAGTATGGTTTCAGTGTGTCTGCCCTCCGATGCCCTCTGGCAACACCTACTATTCTACTTAGGTTTCTCTTACCTTGGGCATAGGGTATCTCTTCACGGCTGCTCCAGCAAAGCATATCTGCTGTTCCCTACCTTGGATGTGAGGTATATCCTTACTGACGCTGTTCCTGATCTTTAATGTTGGATAGCTCCACTAGGCCCTCCTGCGCCTAATAGCATATTTCATTAAAAAGTAGCAGAATACAGTTTCTTCTCAAGGTCACATAGAACATTCTCTAGGACATCAAGCCTTAATAAGTTTCAGAAAGGTGAAATCCTTTAAGCATATTTTCTGACCACAATACTATGAGATTAGAAATCAGTTAGAGGGGGAAAAAAAAAGCTGTAAAAACCCAAATGTGTGGAGAATAAAATGTATGTTACAAAACAATCAACAGGTCAAAGAGGAAATATAAAAAAAATAATTAACTAGAGGCAAACAATAATGAGGACACAATGATCTAAAACCTATGGGATGCAATAAAGCAATTCTAGAAGAAAGTTTATAGCAAAATACAATGTTATTCCCAAAACAAGAAATACACTACTAAACCTATGTCCAAAGCCACTAGAGAAGAAAAACAAAAATCTACAAAGATAGAAGTAAATAAATGATAGATATCAGAGTAGAAATAAGTGAAATAGAAACAAACAAACAAACAACAACAACAACAAAAAAAAACAACAAAGATCAATGAAGCTAAAAACTATTTTCTGGCCTTCCCTGGTGGTTCAGGGATAAAAATCTATGAACCAATGCAGGGAACATGGGTATGATACCTGTTCTGAGAATTTTCTACATGCTGTGGAACAACTAAGCCTGTTTTCTACCACTACTGAGCCTGTATTCTAGAATTGATGAATGACAACTATTGAGCTCATGTGCAACTACTGAAAACCTGAGTGCCTGAAGCCTGTGCTCTGCAACAAAAGAAGTCTCCCCAATGTAAAGAGTAGTCCCTGCTCACCAAAATTAGAGACAACTCATATGCAACAATGAAGGCCCAGCAGAGCCAAATATACTTCCCTTGTGGCTCAGCTGGTAAAGAATCTGCCTGCAATGCAGGAGACCTGGGTTCTGTCCCTTGGTTGGGATGATCACCTGGAGAAGGGAAAGGCTACCCACTCCAATATTCTGGCCTGGAGAATTCCATGGACTTCATGGTATTTCAAAGTCAGATATATGAGCCACTTTCACTTTCACGTTAGCCAGACTCATTAGGAGAAAAAAAAGAGGACTCAAATGAATATGATTAGAAAAGAAAAAGAAGTTACAATGGCAACCACATAAATATTAATACAAAGGATTATAAGAAGCTACAACAAACTATAGGCCAATAAAATGAACAATCTAGAATAGATAAGTTATTATAAAAGTATAGCTTTCTAAGACTGAACCAGGAAGAAATAGAAAATATAAACAGCAATAATAATTGCTGTTTAACAATAACAAAATTCCAATAGCAAGTATGGAATTTGAAACTGTTATTAAACTGGCCCATCCAGGGCCAGATGGCTTCACAAATGAATTATATCAAATACTAGAGAAGAGTTAACACTTATCCTTCTCAAACTCTTATTAAAATTGCAGATAGGGGAACACATATAAGCTCATTCTACAAAGCCACCATCAATCTGATTCAAAGATATAACAAAGAAAGAAAGAAAAGTTACAAGCCAATAGTCCTAATGAACATAGAAACAGAAAAGTGGAAAAAAAAAGTGAAAGTTAATCAGTCATATCCAATTCTTTATGACCCCATGGACTATATAGTCCATGGAATTCTCCAGGACAGAATACTGGAGTGGGTAGCCTATCCCTTCTCCAGTGGATCTTCCTGACCCAGGAATCAAATGGGTGTCTCCTGCATTGCAGGCGATTCTTTACCAACCGATATATGAGAAAAGTTCATAGAAAAAAAAAGTTCTCAGCAAAATAATAGCAAACAGGATCAAAGAACACATTAAAAGTATCAAGTTATCAAGTGAAATTTATCCCAAGATGCAAAGATTATTCAGTATATACAAATCAATCAATGTCTCACATTGCATTGTCAGATTGAGAGATAAAAACCACATGATCATCTCAGTAGATGCAAAAAAAGTTTTTGACAAAAATCAATACATGTTTCTGATACAAATTTTCCAGAAAGCAACCAGAGAAGGGATCTACCTCAAGATAATAAAGGGCATATAGACAAACCAACAGTAAACATTATTTTCAATGGTGAAAAACAAAGAATTTTCTCTATGATCAGGAACAAGACAAGGGTGCCCACTCTAGGCACTATTATTCAATATAGTTTTGGAAGTCCTAACCACTGTAATCAGAAAACAAAATGAAATTAAAAATTCAGATTGGAAAAGAAAAGTTAAACTAAAACTCCCATTGTTTGGAAATGTCATGATATTATACATAGAAAACCTTAAAGATGCCACCAGAAAATTACCAGAGTTAATCAAAGAATATAGTATAGCTACAGAATACAAAATTAATACACATAAATCCTTTGCATTCCTATACACCATCAATAAAAATCAGAAAGAGAAATTAAGGACACAATCCCATTCACTATTACAACAATGAAAAGTAAATACCTAAGAATAAACCTACCTAAGGAGGCAAAAGATCTACACACACACACACACACACACACACACACACACACAAACTGTAAAATACTGATGAAAAATATCAGTGAAAAAGGTGAAAAACACAAAACATAAACAGATACACCATATTCTTGAATTTGAAGCTATAAATTCAATACAATCCCTATCAAATTACCAATATAACTGATAATGATTTATGCTAATTATTAAATTAGAACACATTTTTCACAATTTGTATGGAACACAAAATACTCCTAATAGCCAAAGCAATCTTGAGAACAAAGAATACTGCTAGAGGAATTAACCTCCCTAATGTCAGGGTATACAAAAAAGTTATAGTAATCAAAACAGTATGGTACTACCACAAAAACAGAAATACAGAACAAAGAAATAGGATAAGGGTGCAGAGATAAACCCACATACCTTAGCCAACTAATATATGACAAATGAGACAAGGCCATACAATACAGAAAAGACATTATCTTCAGTAAGTGGGGCAGGGAAAAGTGTACAGTTCAGTTTGGTTCAATTCAGTCACTCAGTCATGTCGGATTCTTTGTGACCCCATAAATTGCAGCATGCTAGGCCTCCCTGTCTATCACCAACTCCCAGAGTTAATTCAGACTCATGTGTGTCGAATCGGTGATGCCATCCAGCCATCTCATCCTCTGTCGTCGCCTTCTCCTCCTGTCTCCAATCCCTCCCAGCATAAGAGTCTTTTCCAATGAATCAGCTCTTCAAGTGAGGTGGCCAAAGTAGTAAAGTTTCAGCTTTAGCATCAGTCCTTTCAATGAACACCCAGGACTAACCTCCTTTAGAAGAGACTAGTTGGATCTCCTTGCAGTCCAAAGGACTCTCAAGAGTCTTCTCCAACACCACAATTCAAAAGCATCAATTCTCCAGTGCTCAGCTTTCTTAACAGTCCAAATCTCACATCCATACATAACCACTGGAAAACCATAGCCTTGACTAGACGGACCTTAGTTGGCAAAATAATGTCTCTGCTTTAAAATATGCTATCTAGATTGGTCAGAACATTCCTTCCAAGGAGTAAACGTCTTTTAATTTCATGGCTGCAATCACCATCTGCAGTGATTTTGGAGCCCAAAAATAAAGTCTGACACTGTTTCCACTGTTTCTCCATCTACTTCCTATAAAGTGATGGGACCAGATGCCATGAGCTTCGTTTTCTGAATGTTGAGCTTTAAGCCAACTTTTTCACTCTCCTCCTTCACTTTCATCAAGAGGCTTTTAGTTCCTCTTCACTTTCTACCATAACGGTGGTGACATTTGCATATCTGAGGTTATTGATATTTCTCCCAGCAGTCTTGATTCCAGCTTGTGTTTCTTCCAGTCCAGCGTTTCTCATGATGTACTCTGCATATAAGTTAAGTAAGCAGGGTGACAATATACAGCCTTGACGTACTCCTTTTCCCATTTGGAACCAATCTGTTTTCCATGTCCAGTTCTAACTGTTGCCTACCGACCTGCATACAGATTTCTCAAAAGGAAGGTCGGGTGGTCTGGAGTTCCCATCTCTTCCAAAATTTTCAACAGTTTCTTGTGATCCACACAATCAAAGTCTTTGGCATAGTCAGTAAAGCAGAAATAGATGTTTTTCTGGAACTCTCTTGCTTTTTCCATGATCCAGTGGATGTTGGCAATTTGATCTCTGGTTCCTCTTCCTTTTCTAAAACCACCTTCAACATCTAGAAGTTCACAGTTCACATATTGCTGAAGCCTGTCTTGAAGAATTTTGAGCATTACTTTACTAGAGTGTGAGATGAGTGCAATTGTGTGGTGTGGGGGCGCTCCGCAGAAAGAGCGGAGGCAGTGGAACTTCCCTCAGCAAAGCCAAGGGGTTCCCAAGGAGAGGTGAGCCTGCTGTCCGCCAACCCAGCCCCTCAGTGAGCGAGAGACAATCAGATGCGACAGGGGTTCCGTCGAAGCAGTTCCGGTTTATTGTTGCAAACTCCCAACTTATATAGACAAACAGGAGGGTTTTAGGAGGGACTTTCCATAGTTGCACCAATCACATTAAAGGTCAAATTGTCACCTTCATTATAACAGGAGTCTATAGAGATCACACACTGTCTACATACATGGAAATCAAGAGAGCCAATTAAAGACTTTGACAGACAACATAGACCCTGCCCCCATCTCTTCCGCCAGGTGCCATCTTAGGTTTTTGACCACAAAGCTAGCCCCTTTGTTTTTAATGTTTCCCATTTAGGGCCCCACATATCCCCCCCCTTGGTTTTTTATTTAAGCCCTCGAGACATTTGTATTGCTGTTCTGTAGAGCAAGGCATAAAGCTGTAGGTGGCCAACCTCCAGCCTCGCCACCCCCTCTCGCAGCTGTGCCTGTCTTAGGTTGCCCTCCTCTGAGGGTCTTACCCGTCATTGGCTATCCAGCCACCTCTAGGGGGCTAGGCGGAATCTCTCTAGATGATGGGCATCTAGAACTCTTATTTTTATTTATCTGTCTCGGTTAATCTCTTGAAGGGCTAAATTAATCCAGGGGTTTTGTGGGTCCCCAACGTGGGGCTCCTCTTCCATGACCTGGGAAAGCATAACTCTACAACAAGCAGAACAAAAACAAGCAAATAGAAGGCATTTTTAAACCAGGTGAATGGACTTTGTATCCAGTCCCATAGATCCATTGCTCCCTTTTTACCTGTTACAGCCTCATTTAACACTGGAAAAGCTGTCAGACAAAAGCTGGGGTATCTCATGTCACAGTCTATGAGCACCAGAACACTCAACGTCTCGATCGCTCTGGTGTGGAGAGCGTGGAGATCAAGCTGTTGTTGGAGTCCCATCATGTTGGATCTCAGGTGTTTGAGCTGGTTTGAAATCCTTGAGCAGATGCTGACACTGTTGTACCCTCATGGTTGATGGCCTTGTGTGTCATTAAACCTGGGTTTCAAAGATTTTAAAAACTGTTGCACAGCCATGACAATGAGGAAGGTCAGCACGGAGAGGCTAGATAATCCAATGATCACCAGGAGCAGTGTCCAGCAGGGTCGTTGCATTGATGATCTGAAAGGGAAGAAAAGATCGCCTCAAGAACTTTTTGTTCTTGGGCTCAATATGTTAATGTCTCTTTAATCTGTGTCAGGTTTTGAGATTTGACCTCTCTTGTGGTGTAAATTTAAGATTCCTTGCTGGCACCCGTATAGGGCTGGGGTCCCCAATGGGGAATATGCATCTGAATCCTCTCCCCATTGTAAGGAGTGGATCGGGCCCCTTCCACTGACCAATGATGGGGTCTTTCCATCTCACTTGTATTTCAGGTTTTATTTCTTGGTTGGACCAATGTTTTTGAAAACATGGTATCAGTTCATTTTTTGAAAAATTTAAAATGTTTAGAGTAAAGAGTGCCATTCCAAGTTGCTGGTGAGGGCTTATTCGCCCTTTTTGTTTTTGTAATTGAGCCTTTAAATTTTGATGGTGGCGTTTAAGTTTTTCACAAGGGGAATAATGAGGTTACATCCGTTTGCAACAGCACATTGGGTTTTAGCCCTTGAGGGTTTACTCCTGGGGGCTGTAGAAGGCGGTACTTGTAAATAAGGAAGACAGGATTTACAAGTATGTATAATTTTCTTTAATTCTCTAATAGGGATCTGTGGGAACCTTTTATGTAGCTCTCTCCAACTGATATGAGTAAGATCGTGAAGATCATAGGTATCTTGTAAGTTATAAGCTTGGATTGTAAGGGAGGCCGCTATATCGGCCAGGGAATTTCCCATTGAAAGCAATCCAGGTAAATTTTGATGACCTCTAAGATGGTGTACATAAATGGGATAGTGGGAGGTCTCCGACCAGTAGGTCTTCCTCCACCTTGAGGGCACTCTTTTAAAGTGTCCCTCTTGTGATTGATAAGCCAGGCCCTGGAGAACAGTTTTTGCCCATGGGGGTTCGGGCCATCCTCTGCCACTGCCTTTTGAGCTCTTTTAAATCAGAGGCCAGGCTGCCGGCCTATTCCTCTACCGCCCCCCCGCCCCGCCCCGGGTTAAAATTCACAGGAAAGGCTTGAGTCGGGCCGGTAAAGGGCAGTGAGGATCCCCAAGGGTCCCTGGGGTAGGCTCTCCCTTTCCAAGGTGACCTCATTGTCTCTCCCACCCAAGGTGCTCCCGAAACTTCCTCAAATGGGGGAGGCAGGGAGGGGCACAGATCTCTCCCCTGGGCTGCCGGTCCCGAGGCATCAGAGGAGTCTCTATTCTTTTCCACCCTTTTATCATCCCTGAAAGACTCCCATAGCCCACTATTCACTCTAGAGTCTTTATTCCCTGCAGTCTCTTTTGCTATATCTTGGTCCGACATGACTCATTCCTCATCAAATTTTTCCCATTGTTTTTCTGATTTTGAATTGGGGCCACCCGTATCAGTGACATGCTCCTTGCTCTGTGAAAAGCAGAGCTTGAGGGCCGAAATGATCAGACAGAACCCTAAGGGGGGCTCCTCACCGTATCGAGCCTCTTGCTGCCTAGCAAGGGTTTGTACTCAATCCCAAATGTCCCAAGAGAACAGATTAGCTGAAGCAATCCAGTGGGCCAACTGTACAATGGTCCCCCAGACCTTATAGCCTGAGCATCAGAAATCGCAAGTCCCCTGCTTATGAGCATATATCTCAGCGCCTTGAGTGCAGGCTCATCAGACTTGCTAATGTTATTTCCCATGCTGCCGAGAATAGAAAGAAAAGTCACTGAGGACAACCACCAAAAATCCTACCAGGAGTGGTGGCGGCCAGAAAGTTGGGCTTATGGTATGCTTTTGGAACTGTTTATGTGCCTGTGTCATTGCACGGAAGTTTTCTTGCTGAGGGTGGGCACCCTAGAGGTTTCTAGCCTGTTCTGTGACCCCCTTATTCTGTCACGGGAGTCTTCAAGTGGCAGGTGCCCTAATGGCCTTTAAGTGCCGGGACCCGTGCCCACAGGGAAGATTTTAGGCCACGTCCTCAGTTAAGAATGATTAAAGGGGAGTTTCACCTGGTTGGGTTCTAGTTACTGAGGCTTACCTGTTGTGGGGGCCTTCAAAGTCCACCAGAGTGTGACCCTAGCCAGGACTTATCAATTGCCTCCACAACTGTTCGCCTGTTCACTGAAACTCGGGAAAAAAGAATTAAGGACAGATCAGGAAAGAAGAGGAGAAGGAAAATAAGTCAAGAGAGTTTTTGCCACTTCCCTCATAAAGGAGGGGGGCCCACCTTGAAGTCTGGATTACCTCGGGTGATACTCCTCTAAAGGGAGCTCCGTGCTGCGACCAGCCTAAGGTCCTTCGTCGCTCCTTCTTTCAGAGCCGCACGGTGACACCACCTCCATCCATCCGCTTCACGCCCACGTTGGGAGCCAATTTCTGCGGGGGCGCTCCGCAGAAAGCGGAGGCAGTGGAACTTCCCTCAGCAAAGCCAAGGGGTTCCCAAGGAGAGGTGAGCCTGCTGTCCGCCAACCCAGCCCCTCGGCGAGCGAGAGACAATCAGATGCGACAGGGGTTCTGTTGAAGCAGTTCTGGTTTATTATTGCAAACTCCCAACTTATATAGACAAACAGGAGGGTTTTAGGAGGAACTTTCCATAGTTGCACCAATCACATTAAAGGTCAAATTGTCACCTTCATTATAACAGGAGTCTATAGAGATCACACACTGTCTACATACATGGAAATCAAGAGAGCCAATTAAAGACTTTGACAGACAACATAGACCCTGCCCCCATCTCTTCCGCCAGGCGCCATCTTAGGTTTTTGACCGCAAAGCTAGCCTCTTTGTTTTTAAGGTTTTCCATTTAGGCCCCCACAGTGTGGTAGTTTGAGCATTCTTTGGCATTACGTTTCTTTGGACTGGAATGAAAACTGACCTTTTCTAGACCTGTGGTCACTGCTGAGTTTTCCCAATTTGCTGGCATATTTAGTGCAGCACCTTCACAGCATCATCTTTCTTGTAAAAGAATAAAATTAAAACATTCTTTATTATCCTTCACAAAAACTCTCAAAAATACATTAAAGATATAAGAGTCAGACTGGATGATATAAAACTCTCAGTGAAAAACACAGGCAGAACACTCTTTAACATAAATCACAATATCTCTTTTCATTCACCCTCAAGAGTAGTTAAAAAAAAAAAAAGACAAAAGCATATGGGACCCAATTAAACTTAAAAGATTCTTCACAGCAAAGTAAACCCTAAATAAAATAAAAATATAACCCACAGGATGGAAGAAAATATTTGAAACTTAAGTAACTTACTTGGGATTAATCTTAAAAATATACAAACAAGTCATGTAGATCAGCAACAAAAACTAAACAACAAAACACAAAATGCTCAGAAGATCTAAGTAGACATTTTCAAAAAAGACATACATAGTTCCAAAGTGCAGATGAAAACGTGCTGAGGATCTCTAATTATAATTTAAAAAAAGTAGAAATATAAACTACAATGAGGTATCACTTTACACTAATCAGAATGGCCAAGATAAAATAATGTACAAACAGTAAATGCTGGAAAGCATGTATAAAGAAGGTAATTAAAATTCTTAAAGTCACTATGGAAAACTATATGGAGGTTGGTTAAAAAGTAAAAATAAAGCTACCATATCATCTAGCAGTTCCACTAATGGATGTCTGTCTTGAGGAAACCATGTTTCAAGAAGATATATGCTCCCCCAATGTTTATTGTAGCACTGTTTACAATAGCCAGGATATGGAAGCAGCCTGCAATCTATCCGTTGACAGAGGATGAATAATGATGTGATATATGCATACAATGAAATATCACTTAGCCACAAATAAGAATGAAATGATGCCATTTGTAGTAATATGGACAAACGTAGAAATTATATTGAATGAAGTAAATCAGACAGAAGACACATATCATATGAGATCAGTTATGTGGAATCTGAAAATAATGGTGCAAGTGAACTTTTTACAAAACAGAAGTAAAGTTACAAATGTAGAAAATAATCTAATGATTACCAGAGTGAAAACAGAGAAGATTTACATAAATTAGGTGAATAAAACTGGCATATATACAATACTAAACATAAAATAGATTACTAGTCAGGACCTACTGTATAACACAGGGAACTCTTTAGTACTCTCTAATGACCTGCACGTGAACTGTGAACTCCCTGATGTTCAAGCTGGTTTTAGAAAAAGCAGAGGAATCAGAGATCAAATTGCCAACATCCGCTGGATCATGGAAAAAGCAAAAGAGTTCCAGAAAAACATCTATTTCTGTTTTATTGACTATGTCAAAGCATTTGACTGTGTGGATCACAATACACTGTGGAAAATTCTGAAAGAGATGGGAATACCAGACCACCTGACCTGCCTCTTGAGAAACCTGTATGCATGTCAGGAAGCAACAGTTAGAAATGGACATGGAACAACAGACGGGTTCCAAATAGGAAAAGTAGTCCGTCAAGGCTGTATATTGTCACCCTGCTTATTTAACTTCTATGCAGAGTACATCATGAGATATGCTGGACTGGAAAAAACACAAGCTGGAATCAAGATTGCTGGGAGAAATATCAGTAACCTCAGATATGCAGATGACACCACCCTTATGGCAGAAAGTGAAGAGGAGCTAAAAGCCTCCTGATGAAAGTAAAAGAGGAGAGTGAAAAAGTTGGCTTAAAGCTCAACATTCAGAAAATGAAAATCATGGCATCCGGTTCCATCACTTCATGAGAAATAGATGGAGAAACAGTGGAAACAGTGTCAGACTTTATTTGGGGGCTTCAAAATCACTGCAGATGGTGACTGTACTGACGAAATTAAAAGACACTTACTCCTTGGAAGAAAAGTTATGACCAACCTAGATAGCACATTGAAAAGCAGAGACATTACTTTGCCAGCAAAAGTCGGTTTAGTGAAGACTATGGTTTTTCCATTGGTCATGTATGGATGTGAGATTTGAAGAAAGCTGAACACCAAAGAACTGATGCTTTTGAACTGTGGTTTTGGAGAAGACTCTAGAGAGTCCCATGGACTGCAAGGAGATCCAACCAGTCCATTCTGGAAGGAGATCAACCCTGGGATTTCTTTGGAAGGAATGATGCTAAAGCTGAAACTTCAGTACTTTGGCCACCTCATGTGAAGAGTTGACTCATTGGAAAGACTCTGATGCTGGGAGAGATTGGGAGCAGAAGGAGAAGGGGACGACCGAGGATGAGATGGCTGGATGGCATCACGGACTCGATGGACGTGAGTCTGAGTGAACTCCGAGAGATGGTGATGGACAGGGAGGCCTGGCGTGCTGCAATTCATGGGTCGCAAAGAGTCGGACACGACTGAGCAACTGAACTGAACTGTACTGAATGACCTGTATTGGAGAAGGAAATGGCAACCCACTCCACTGTTTTTGCCTGGAGAATCCCAGGGACGGGGGGAGTCTGGTGGGCTGCCATCTATGGGGTCGAACAGAGTCAGACAAGACTGAAGTGACTTAGCAGCAATGACCTGTATGGAAAAATAATCTAAAAATAGAGGGTAAATGTATACGTACAGCTGATTCACTGTAGTAAACATTGGAAACTAATGCAAAATTGTAAATCTACTGTATACCAGCAAGAATTTTTAAAAAGTGATAAACACATTTAAAAAATATATTATGGAAAAAAGACAAACAATAGCAGCACAATTTTACACATGCTAAATAGCTATGAAATGCACTAATTGTACAATAAATAAATACTACAAGATTGGAATGAATATTGCTATACTGCAAACGATACTGCAATACTTCAATAGATAAATATTACAATTTAATGAAAAAGAAAAAAAAAAACAATGTTAGAGGTTGTTGGCTTTCAGAATTCAAAATACAATATGAAGCTGAAGCAAAATTTTATGGTACTGGCACAAAAACAAACACATATATCAATAAAACTGAATAACGATTCCAGAAATACACTATACTTTTATGACAAATTTGGTACTGAGGAACCAAGAATATACGGTGGGGAAAAGAGTCTATTCAATAAATGTTTTTGGGAAAACTGGACAACTACATGCCAAAGAGTGAACCTAGATTGCCTACTTACACCACATACAAAAATACATTCAAAATTGATTACATATTTAAATGTAAGGCCAAAAAGTCCATAAATCTCCTAGAAGAAAACCTGGATAGTATGCTCTTTGACTAGCTCTTCATAATGAGTTTTACTTTATTTAAATTGAATTTAGAATTGGCATAATGTTATATTAGTTTCAAGCATACAGCATAGCAATTAAGCTATATATACATATATATTCTTTTATCAGATTATTTTCCTTTACAGGTTTACTATGAGATATTGAATATAGTTACCTTTCCCTACAGTAAGTTCTTGTTATTTATCCTATTTTATATATAGTAATGTGTGTCTGTTTATCCCAAAGTCCTAATTCAACCCTTCCCAACTTTCCCCTTTGGTAACCATAAATTTGTCTTCTATTTTTGGAGTTTATTTCTGTTATGCAAATCGGTTCATTTGTATAATTATTTAGATTCCACAAATAAAGAATATTATACAATATTTGTTTTTGTCTGACTTACTTTACTCAGTATGATAATCTTTCTGTCAATCTATGTTGCTGCAAATAGCATTATTTCATCCTTTTAGATAGATAAGTAATATTCCACTGTGCATGTACATATATACACACAATGTATGTGTGTCTGTATTCACATATTCTTTATCCATTCATTTGCTGATAGACATTGACACTTGTCTATATCTTGACTTTTATAAATAGTGCTGCTATGAACATTGGGGTGCATGTGGGTTTGTTTTTTAATTATTTTAAAAGTTTTATAGTATATGGATATATACTCAGAAGTGGAATTGTTGTATCATAGTAACTCTGCAAATCCCAGCAGTGGCCACAGGACTGGAAAAGGTCAACCCTCATCCCAATTTCCAAGGAAGACAATACAAAGGAATGTTCAAACCACTGGACAGTTGCATTTATCACCCATGCTAGCAAGGTTATGCTCAGTATCCTCCAAGTTAGGCTTAAGGATTACACCAACTGAGACAGATATTCAAACTGGGTTTAGAAAGGCAGAGGAACCAGAGATGAAATTGCCGACATTCAGTGGAACTTAGAGAAAGCAAGGAAACTCCAACAAAACACCTACCACTGTTTCACTGACTATACTAAAGCCTTTAACTTTGTGGATCATAACAAACTGTGGAAAACTCTTAAAGACATGGAAATACCAGATTATCTTACTTTTCTCCTGAGAAACCTGGATGCAGGCCAAGAAACAGTAGTTAAAACCCTCTGTAGAAATGACTAGATCGGGATTGAGAAAGGAGCACAACAAACTGTTTACTGGCACCCTGTTTATTTAACTTATACACAGATCACATGTGAAATACTGGGCTGGATGAGTTACAAGAAGGAATCAAGATTGCCAGGAGAAATATCAACAAATTCAAATATGCAGATGATACTACTCTAAAGGTAGAAAGTGAAGAGGAACTAAAGAACCTCTTGATGAAGCTGAAGGAGGAGAGTGAAAACAAACTGGCTTAAAGTTCTGTTTTTTTTTTTAAAATTAATATTTATTAAATATTTTTAAAACTAAGATCATGGGAACCAGTCCCATCACTTCATGGCAAAGAGAAAGGGAAAAAGTGGCAGCAGTGACAGATTTCTTCTACTTGGGCTCTAAAATACTGCAGATGATGACTGCAGCCTTGAAATTAGAAGATGACTGAGTCTCGGCAAGGAAGCTATGACAAACCTAAACCATGTGTTACAATGCAAAGGCATCAATTTGCCGACAGTGGCCCATATAGCCAAGGTTACGGTCTTCCCAATAGTCATGCACGGATGTGAGAGCTGGAAAACAAAGAAGGCAGACTACCAAAGAACTGATGCTTTCTATCTTTAGTGCTGGAGAAGACTCATGAGAGTACCTTGGAAAACAAGGTGATCAAACCAGTCAGTCTTAAAGGAAATCAACACTGAATATCTTTTTACAAAAATCTGATTAGAAAAAATCTTTTCAAATCATTTCCACCTTGTTTATAGAACAAGAAAGTTGAAGAGACTTGTTTTTTTTTTTTCTTTCTGGGAAAACCCATTCAAAAAAGGCAAAGTTGAATATTTAATGAAAACTTTTAAAAGCATAACTGATAATACATAACTAAAATAAATAACTACCTTTATGCTTGCCAGTCCAGTCCAGGTTCAGTGCATGATACAGGGTGCTCAGGGCTAGTGCACTGGGATTACCCAGAGGTATAGGATGGGGAGGGAGGTAAGAGCGGAGTTTAGGATGGGGAACACATGTACATCCATGGCAGATTCATGTCAATGTATGGCAAAACCAATACAATATAGTAAAGTAATTAGCCTTCAAAAATCAATCAATAAATATATTTTAAAAAAATTACCTTTACTTTCATCCAGATTTATAGTAAAACATGTTGAGATTAGGTATTTATTAGTGATAAAATAAATTTAGAAATTCAAAATCAAGCTTCAATTACTACATCTTCCTTGAAAGTTTACATATTCAGATACTTAAGATATTATATTGAATTATTTCTAACCATTATAAATTTAGTTAGTTCAAACACAATTTGAGAGAATCCCTCCCTGAATACAACCTAAGATCCAAAGGGCAATGCTATCAGAATAATCAGGGGTTAAGACATTTTTGCTTTGTTTTATTTTCAGTGCAAAACCATAGGCCCTACCTCAAATCTAAATAAGATTGTCTACATGTACAACACAAGTATACAAATTGCTAATAAACTTGCCCAATGCAGCCTAGGAGAGCTCACAGATATGCTACCACAGAGACTTTTTCAAACTCTGGCACATGCACCCTTGATGCACAGCTGTGTCCTCAAGTGAGAATGGACAGCCAGAAGCCTATTAAAGATTCATAAATATTCTCTATATATACATATAGCTGATTATGAAAAAAAAGACATATGCAATTGAGCCTGTTAAGTAACTTGCAACTGTCAATCAAAACTGTCAGTCCATCCCCACCTAGATGAATATGTAAAAGCCCTGTCTTGAAAACCCCAAAGTTCATTATTTTAGAACCAGTGTCTCTCTTGGCTTGGCCCGCATCTCACTTGAGGTGTTCTTTCTCTAATAAACTCTCTCTATATATACATATATATATATATATAAGCCTCAGGTAAGATCTCAGATTCTTCTCTGAGTCCTTACCAAAAACTCTGAGTTCTTCTTTGAATCCTCTTTGACTCAAAGTCCTCTTTGACTCTCCCTATTGGGTAACATTTTGGTGCCATGGCTTGGATACATATAAGTATATGGCTTCCTCTTTCTTTGCTTTACCTGGGTACAAAAGACAAAACTGTTTTCTTCTTCACTCACTCTTGCTTTCTTTTGGTGTTTTATGAGTCAAGTAGCTCTCTGCTTCCTAACTTCTCTTCACTTGATCATTGCCAAATTCTGAGTCTTCCCTTTGGACCAGCTTTGGAGTTCCAGGTAAGCCCTTCATTCCACATGGAAAGGAAAAATCCTAAAACCTGACTAGCTGCCAGGTATCTGGGAAGTTTCTAATTTGGTTCAAGCAAAAGACAACCTCTCCAGCTACTGTAGGGTGATGGACCACACACCAAGCTCCCACTTATGACTCTGGAATGCAAGGCTCTCTAATTGTCCTGCTATCTTCCAGATGGGAAATGGGCCATTTGTTCCCAAGGGGGACACACTTGTCCTTCTGGTCCCATTATCCTGAGAACTCTTGTTCATATATATTTTAAGTTTTATAATTGGTATCCTTTTTGTGGTAGAGCTCTGCCTGTCCAACTGCCTCGGAAAGTGGGTATACTGGACATTGTGGGTATGGAGTGCTTAAGCCTTGAAATATAAACAGCCTACACTGCTTGAGACTCCAGTCTTAGCTTACTTAGTGGGGCTTTTAAAAACAGAAAGAAAAGACTGGAGCTTACAATGTTTCCCTCCTCCTTTATCTTTATAATGTAACAATTCTTATCTGAGCTCCAGGTGCTTGCATCTCTCTCCTTTGTCTTTGCAATGTAAATTTTCTGCCTGAGTTCTCAGTAACTGAAGACTTCCCTGGTGGCTCTGATGGTAAAGTGTCTGCCTACAATGCAGGAGACCTGAATTCGGTCCCTGGGTAGGGAAGATCTTCTGCAGAAAGAAATAGAAACTCACTCTAGTACTCTTGCCTGGAAAATCCCATGGACAGAGGAGCCTGGTAGGGTATAGTTCATGGGGTCTCAAAGAGTCGGACACAACTGAGTGACTTCACTTCACTTCTCAGTAACTGTCTGATTTATCTGAAATATCACAAGCTGAAGAAAAAGAAGGGGGTGGCAAATTAAAGCAGGAAAACTATGAGATCTCTGATACTATAGAAATTGGCTTGTCTGGTTAAGTTTTTGATTTTAATTAATACAGACCTGTCTTTAGGGTACTCAAGTGAAAGTGAAAGTCAATCAGTCGTGTCTGATTCCTTGCATCCCCATGAACTATACAGTCTGCAACATGTAGTATAAGGCTTTTATTTTACCCAGGGTTACTGATACTCAATAAATGCATGTTATTTTTGCTATGAAATTTGACAACAGGGAAAATAATCTGACAAAATTAAAATTTTAAGTAAACATAACCAGAAAAACAACTTTTGGTAAATTCTGTAGGAAAAAACACTAGACCATTCAGGCATGACCTAAATCAAATGCATTATGATTATACAGTGGAAGTGAGAAATAGATTTAAGGTAAACTATGGATGGAGGTTCATGACATTGTACAGGAGACAGGGGTCAAGATCATCCCCATGGAAAAGTAATGCAAAAAGCAAAATGGCTGTCTGGGGAGGCCTTACAAATAGCTGTGGAAAGAAGAGAAGAGAAAAGCAAAAGAGAAAAAGAAAGATATAAGCATCTAAGTGCAGAGTTCCAAAGAATACAAAGGAGAGATAAGAAAGACTTCCTCAGCAATCGATGCAAAGAAATAGAAGAAAACAACGGAATGGGAAAGACTAGAGATCTCTTCAAGAAAATTAGAGATACCAAGGGAGTGTTTCATGCAAAGATGAGCTTGATAAAGGACAGAAATGGTATGGACTTAACAGAAGCAGAAGATGTTAAGAAGAGGTGGCAAGAATACAGAGAAGAACTGAACAAAACAGATCTTCCTGACCAAGATAATCATGATGGTGTGATCACTCACCTAAAGCCAGACATCCTGGAATGTGAAGTCAACTGAGTCTTAGAAAGCATCACTAGGAACAAAGCTAGTGGATGTGATGGAATTCCAATTGAGCTATTTCACATCCTCAAAGATGATGCTGTGAAAGAGTTGCACTCAAATGCCAACAAATTTGGAAGACTCAGCAGTGGCCAGAGGACTGGAAAGGTCAGTTTTCATTCCAATCCTAAAGAAAGGCAATGCTAAAGAATGATCAAACTACTGCACAATTGCACTCATCTCACATGCTAGTAAAGTAATGCTCAAAATTCTCCAAGCCAGGCTTCAGCAATACATGAACCATGAACTTCCAGATGTTCAAGCTGGTTTTAGAAAAGGAAGAGGAACCAGAGGAGACCAAATTGCCAACATCCACTGGGTCATGGAAAAAGCAAGAGAGTTCCAGAAAAACATCTATTTCTGCTTTATTGACTATGTCAAAGCCTTTGACTGTGTGGATCACAATAAACTGTGGAAAATTTTGAAAGAGATGGGCATAACAGACCACCTGACCTGCCTTTTGAGAAACCTATATGCAGGTCAGGAAGCAACAGTTAGAACTGGACATGGAACAACAGAATGGTTTCAAATAGTAAAAGGAGTATGTCAAGGCTGTATATTGTCACCATGCTTACTTAACTTATATGCAGAGTACATCATGAGAAACACTGGGCTGAAAGAAGCACAAGCTGGAATCAAGACTGCTGGGAGAAATATCAATAACCTCAGATATGCAGATGTCACCAACCTTATGGCAGAAAGTGAAGAGGACCTAAAGAGCCTCTTGATGAAAGTGAAGGAGGAGAGTGAAAAAGTTGGCTTAAAGCTCAACATTCAGAAAACAAAGATCATGGCATCTGGTCCCATCACTTCATGGGAAATAGATGGGGAAACAGTGGAAACAGTGGCAGGCTTTATTTTGGGGGCTCCGAAATCACTGGAGTTGGTGATTGCAGCCATGAAATTAAAAGACACTCTTTGGAAGAAAAGTTGTAACCAACCTAGATAGCACATTGAAAAGCAGAGATATTACTTTGCCAACAAAAGTCCATCTAGTCAAGGTTATAGTTTTTCCAGTAGTCATGTATGTATGTGAGAGTTGGACTGTGAAGAAAGCTGAGCACCAAACAATTGATGCTTTTGAACCGTGATGTTGGCGAAGACTCTTGAGAGTCCCTTGAAGTCCAAGGAGATCCAGCTAGTCCATTCTGAAAGAGATCAGCCCTGGGATTTCTTTGGAAGGAATGAGGCTAAAGCTGAAACTTCAGTACTTTGGCCACCTCATATGAAGAGCTGACTCACTGGAAAAGACTCTGATGCTGGGCGGGATTAGGGGCAGGAGGAGAAGGGGACAACAGAGGATGAAGTGGCTGGATGGCATCACTGACTCGATGGACAGGGAGGCCTGGTGCGCTGTGAATCATGAGGTCACAAAAGTTGGACACAGCTGAGCGACTGAACTGAACTGAACTGATATCAAAAAAAAAAAAAAAAAAAAAACTTGCTAATTATATCACATACAAATTATAGCCAGAAATTATGAGTCATAGTTTTCTTGTATAATAATAATAATTATTATTATCAATGTATTTAATTTTCAAAATATTTTCTCCAAATTTTTCCTTTTAAATAATGTTCTCTGCTTTTCTTATATTTAAGTGGCATATATACAAAGTCAATATAAAAAGAGGACTCTTATGAAGTGAACTTGATTGTATAAAATATCTCACACTTTTCTCAAATATTACATCAGTGGAATGAAATTAAATTCAATTCTTTCTCCTTGAAGGAGTGACAGTGTAATTCAGACAAACAGTGACAGCACACTTATAAAAATAAGTTCAAGTAATAGCCACCCACATCCATTCAGTTCAGTTACTACATCAAGGAAATCAGAATCACTGTTTTCTCTCCAACTGTTAAAGTAAACCATGTAAAATTACTATACTATGTTTGCAGTAACTTTTGCTATCCTTTGAGAAAAAGAGCAGTTTAACTTAATTATTTGAAAATTTAATTACATTATTCCTGTTATTTCTTTACTGTTTCTTAATCAATAAATTCTAAGAAAATAAAGTGATAGCAAATATTTACCAAGTTTAAAAACAAATCTAGACCTTTACACGTAAATTGATTCATGAAAGTAAAATAAAATATATTAACCCTTAATAAGATTGAATTTTACCCAAGGACAAAAATTTAAAATACATATTACCATTGTTAAAAAAAGGAGCCAAATGAGTAAACATAGTAAATTTAATTGGAATTCAGAGTAAAAATTTGTATAGACATGCTAAGCCTACATAAGTGGATGTTTGTTATGGTCAGTTTTAAATATTTTAATATCCTCATGCAGTCATTGACAAATAATATAGAGTTGAGACAGATTGAAGTGAAAAGCTTAAAATATTTAACATGGATAAAGTAGTGTGGATGCAAGACAAGATGAGGAAATAATAGACCGCTTTATGAAATAAGCTGCCTTTTAAACTCCATATATGCAGGGTCCTATTATTAATAAGTAGCTTTGAATAGTTGACAAGAAGTAAGGCCAAGATAGGCATCAATTGCAGTATATAGATTAAATAAGTGACAACAAAGATTTAAAAGACACGAAATCTAATAAAATATTGAGGTAGATTTGCCATATAATAATCTAAAATAGAATGATCTGGGGGAAAGGAAAGGAAAATGAAGTGCTAGATATATCCAGTAGGAAAGATAATAATATTATCAATTTGATGTATATGTATATAGCATGGATTTATATCTAACTGCATGGATATGAAACAAAACATACATAGTGGTCAAAAGTGTCATGCTGAGAGGCAAAGTCTAAGGTTATATCTCATTCACACTGTATTATTTTGGGCAAGTGATCTACCATTTTTATATCTCAATTTCTTTATCTGTAAAATGGGTATAATTACTGCACTTCTTGATAGGTTCTTGGGTGGCAAATAAGATATTTTAGATCATTAAGAAAATTCATAGGTTATAGATAGTAACCACTCTTTAGTATTAGGAATAAAGATTACCAACATTATTGAACATTTTATGAGAGTAATGTACAGTTTATTTGTCACATTATGGTAATCCTTAGAATGTGGATATGAATTAATAGTCTTTCTTTCTGATTTCACCTTCACTTATCCAAATCTGCCTCACTTCTGCATGCTTTTAAAACATTATTATATTATCTTTTCACAAATATTTAAAAGTTGCTTTCAAATCATACAGTTGAAATTTTGTACTGGCAAATTATATATAATAAAAAAATAGAATAAAAATACTACAAAGGGTAACATATTTAATACATAGATTTACTGGGTAGCTTGTGCATGTGCATGCATGCTCAGTCATGTCCAGCTCTTTGAGACCCATGAGTTGTAGCCCACCAGACTCCTCTGTCCATGGAATTCTCCAGGCAAGAATATTGGAGTGCCATTCCTCCTTCAGGGGATATTTCTGATGCAGGGATTGAACCCACTTCTGTGTCTCCTGAATTTACAGGTGGGTTCTTTACCACTGACTCACCTGGGTAGCCTCCCTTATAACACAGAAATGTATAAATTAATCATGATGTTTCACCTATTTCATTTAAATAAGTAATAGTGACCACAAAAATATGATTATTAAAAATAATAATAGTGAAATTCATAAGAGGTATACTTTAGCAATGTAAGTATATAACTTGTTAGACTTCTTTTCACATTTTCCAAGAAAAATCATATGCCTCAAAGCAACTCTTCTGCCGTATTCCCAAGTACAATTAGAGCAGACTTCCAGAATTTCATGGTGCACTGTACATTTCCTACCATTTGCAAAGTAATCTGGAAGTCAGTTCTATGATGTCACTTCTTAACTCAGATCTTAAATAAGGTCTAACATCTGTAATGCTGAAAGGAAGGTCATAAGGAAAACAGTTTTTCATGGTTAATGGTTAGTAATTAAGAACATTCTAAAACTGAGGACTCAAAACACTTTAACATCTGTAGATAGAAAGAGCAAAAACAATGTTTACTTGTGTATTTAAGGAGAAAAGAATCACCTTCTTTTGAACAGATTATTTACCACAGTGTCACTGCTCCTGTGATGAATTGAATGCTTGGCATTGTTAAATAAAATCAATTGGGTTCAATCTGAGAAAGTTGTGTTATATGTATTCACATGTGACAGTCACATAAATCAGTAATTTCTGAAAAAAATTCAACCCAAAATAAAATGAAATTTATTTGTCTAGTTTTTAAGCCAGATGTAATTGCTACTTTATTTTCCTTTAGAAGGCATTACTTACAAAATTGACTTTGAGCTGCCCAGTAAAGTCTAGCATTGCAGAATATCTGTTTACAAAAATTTGATTAGAAAACATCGTTTCAAATAATTTCCATGTTGTTCATAGAACAAGAAAAGTGAAAGTTTTTTTGTTTTGTTTTGTTTTCTTTTCTAGGAACAAAACATTTGAAAAGGCAAAATTGAATATTTAATTAAAAATTTAAAAGCATCAACTGATAATATATAACCAAAATAAATACCTATTACTTTTATCCATCATTATAGTAAAAAATGATGAGATTAGATATTGGTTAGTGATAAAATAGACTTAGAAATTCAAAATCAAGCTTCAACTACTGCATCTTCTTTGAAGTTTTATATATGTAGATATTTTGACATTATCCTGAATCATTAGAGCATGAATTGAGAGAATTACTCCCTGAATACAGCCTAAGATCCAAAGAGAAAGTTTACCAGAATAATCAGGAGTCGAGATATTTTTTGTTTTGTTTTCACTGCAAAATCAAAACCATAGGCCCTAACTCAAATCTAAATAATATTATGTATACAGCACAAATATACAAATTGATAATAAGCTTGCCCGTGGTTTTCATGTTCACCAAAGTTGACAACAACAATACCATATATTAAATGAACTGGTCTTCTTGCCCCTTTTTCACTTTGTACCTTGTTCAAGACAGATTTCAATTTCCCATAACTTCATACAACTGTCTCAGACAATCTCAGCCAGTGGGGCTCTCTTTCCAGAAATTTAGTGATGTGTAATTTTAAACTACATGTTCTGTGTGGCCCCAAACAAGCCATATTAACTTGAATTGACTGTAATACTAGGATTATAATGAGCATTTAAGGGGTATAATTTACTGGAAAAGAGAACGACAGACGGGTTGGTTTGATGGCATCACCGACTCAATGAATATGAGTTTGAGCAAGCTCTGGGAGATGGTAAAGGGCAGGGATGCCTGGTGTGCTGCAGTCTATGGGGCCATAAAGAATCAGACATAGCTGAGCAATTGAACAACAACGATAATATGCATACAGTCATGGGAGCTTCTTCACAATCAACATTAGTGAACATATGCTCACACCCGAACATTTTTTCCCACCTTTTCCATCTCCAGGTAATCAGAAATATTTTTAGTTAGCTGAAGCTGATTTTTTAAACTTATATTTGTTTATTTTTAATTGATTGATTATTGTTTTGGTTTGACTTCTGTCATACATCATCATGAATTAACCACAGGTGTGCATATGTCCCCTCCTTCTTGAATTTCCTCCAACCTCCCACCCTTTCTCACTCCTCTAGAGTGAGAAAGCACCAGCTTGAATTATCTGAGTAATACACAAATTTCCATTGACTGTCTCTTTTGCATATGCTAGTGTTTATGCTCCCATGCTACTCTCTCCATTCATGTCACCCTCTCCTTCCTTCCCCCTACCCTGTCCATAAGTCTGTTCTCTACATCTGTATCTCTATTGCTGCCCAGTGAATAGTTTTATCAGTGCCATGTTTTTAGATTCCATATATATGAACTATCAGATGATATATATCTATATGTGTGTGTATATATATACATGCATATATATATGTATGTGTATATATATATATATGCATTTATCTCTTTGAGATTTACTTCAATCTGTATAATAGGCTCTGATTTTTAACTTTTTTCTATCTTCGGTTCGGTTCAGCCACTCAGTCATGTCCAACTCTTTGCAATCCCATGGATTGCATCTCACCAGGCTTCCTGTCTGTCAGCAACTCCCAGAGATTGCTCAAAGTCAAGTCCATCGAGTTGGTGATGCCATTCAACCATTGCATCCTCTGTCATTCCCTTCTCCTCCTGCCTTCAATCTTTTCCAGCATCAGGGTCTGTTCCACTGAGTCAGCTTTCTGCATCAGGTGGCCAAAGTATTGGAGTTTCAGCTTCAACATCATTCCCTCCAATGAACACCCAGGACTGATCTCCGTTAGGATGGACTGGTTGGATCTCCTTGCAGTCCAATGGACTCTCAAGAGTATTTAATTGCAACGTTTCAAATGCATTAATTCTTTGGCACTTAGCTTTCTTTATAGTCCGACCTTCACATTCATGCATAACTGCTGGGAAACCATAGCTTTGACTAGAAAGAACTTTGCCAGCAAAGTAATGTCTCTGGTTTTTAATATGATGTTTAAGTTGGACATAGCTTTTCTTCCAAGGAACAGGTGATTTTTTTTTTTTTAATTAAATGACTGCTGTCACCATCTGCAGTTATTTTAGAGTCCAAGAAATTAAGTCTGTCACTGTGTCCATTGTTTCCCCATTTATTTGCCACGAACTGATGGGACTGGATGCCAATCTTCATTTTCTGAATTTTGAATTTTTAGCCAGCTTTTTCACTCTCCTCTTTGCTTTCTGCCAGAAGGGTAGTGTCATTTGCATATCTGAGGTTATTGATATTTATTTCAGCAGTCTTGATTCCAGCTTGAGCTTCATCCAGCTTGGTGTTTCACATGATGTACTCTTTATATAAGTTAAATAAGCAGGATGACAATAAATAGCTTTGACATACTCTTTTCCCAAGTTGGAAGCAGTCTGTTGTTCCATGTCTGGCTTTAACTATTGCTGCTTGACTTACATACAGATTTCTCAGGAGGCAGGTCAGGTGGTCTGGTATTCCCATCTTTTAAAGAATTTTCTACACTTTGTTGTGATCCACACAAAGGCTTTGGAATAGTCAACAAAGCATAAATAGATGTCTTTCAGGAACACTCTTGCTTTTACTGTGATCCAGTGGATGTTGGTAATTTGATCTCTTATTCCTCTGCCTTTTCTAAATCCATCTTGAACATCTGGATACCCAGTTCATATACCGTTGGAGCCTGGCTTGAAGAATTTCGAGCATTACTTTGCTAGCATTTGAGATGAGTGCAATTTTGCAATAGTTTGGACACTCTTTGTCATTGCTTTTCTTTGGGATTGCAATGAAAACTGACCTTAACATATTGAGTGTAGCATGTTAACAGCATCATCTTTTAGGATTTAAAATAGTTCAGATGAAAATCCATCTACTTCACTAGCTTTGTTCATAGTGATGCTTTGTTCATAGTAATACAAAGTCAAGGCCTACTTGACTTTGGACACCAGGATGTCTGGCTCTAAGTAAGTAATCACACCATCGCGGTTATCTGGGTCTTTAAGTTCTTTTTTGTATAGTTCTTCCAAGTATTCTTGTCACCTTTTCTTAATATCATCTGCTTCTGTTAGTTCCATACCATTTTAATCCTTTATTTTGTCCATCTTTGAATGAAAGATTCCCTTCGTATCTCTCATTTTCTTGAAGAGGTCTGTAGTCTTTCCCTTTCTATTGTTTTCCTCTATTTCTTTGCATTGATCACAAAGGAAGGCTTTCTTATCTTTTCTTGCTTTCTTTGCAACTCTGCATTCATATGGGTATATCTTTCATTTTCTCCATTGCCTTTACCTTCTCTTCTTTTTCAGGTATTTGTAAGGCCTCTTCAGAGGGCCATTTTGCCTTTTTCCATTTCTTTTTCTGCAGGATGATCTTGATCACTGCCTTCAGTATAATGCCATGAACCTCTGTCTATAGATCTTCAGACACTCTCTCTCTCAGATCTAATCCCTTGAATCTATTTATCACTTCCACTGTATAATTATAAGAGATTTGACTTAGTTCATATTTGAATTATCTAGTGGTTTTTCCCTACTTTCTTCAATTTAAATCTAAATTTTGCAATGAGGATTTCAGGATCTCAGCCATAGTCAGCTCCTGGTCTTGTTTCTCCTGGATTCTGAAGAACTTCTCCATCTTTGGCTGCAAAGAACATAATCAATCTGATTTTGGTATTGACCATCTGTGATTTCCATGTGCAGAGTTGTCTTTTATGTTGTTGGAAGAGGGTGTTTGCTATGACTAGTGCATTCTCTTGGCAAAACTCTGTTAGCCTTCGCTCTGCTTTATTTTACACTCCAAGGCCAAACTTGCCTGTTACTCCTGGTATCTCTTGACTTTATACTTTAGCATTCCAGTCCTCTATGATGAAAAATACATCTTTTGGGGGTATTGGTTCTATAAAGTCTTGTAGGTCCTCATAGAACCATTCTTCTTCAGGTTCTTCATCATTAGAGTTTGAGGCTTAGGGTTGGGTTACTGTGATATTGAATGGTTTGCCTTGGAAACGAACAGAGATCATTCTGTCATTTTTAAGATTGCACCCAAGTACTGCATTTCAGACTGTTTTGCTGACTATGGGTGCTGCTCCATTTCTTCTAAGGGATTTTGGCTCACAGTAGTAGATATTATTGTCACTGGAATTAAATTTACCCATTCTAGTCCATTTTAGTTCAGATTGCTAAAATGTCTATGTTCACTCTGGTTTGACCTGTTCATCATCTTGTTTGACTTGTTCATATCCTGTTTGATCACTTCCAATTTACCTTTATTTATGGAACTAACATTCAAGGGTCCTATGCAATATTGTTCTTTACAGCTTAGTCTTTATTTCCATCATCAGTCACATCTACACCTGGGTGTCGTTTTCACTTCGGCTCCATTTCTTCATTCTCTCTGGAGTTATTTCTCTACTCTTCTAAAGCAGCATATTGGAAACCTACCGACCCAGGGAGTTCATTTTTCAGTCTCATATCTTTTTGCCTTTTCATACTCTTCATACTTTACATACTGTTATCCTGTCTTAGTGAGGTAGAAATTGTTAGACAGTCAGTGTAGAACTCTGAGACCTCTATCTTGTTTTCAGTAAACTTCTCCATTAACCTAAAACAGTAACCTGTTTCCCAAATTCCAAGAACGTGTCCTTGGTGTGATAAATTATCAGCACTCACATCCAGGGAATGAGAATTATTCACTTCTGCTCCCTATGTCTGAGGGGAAAGCAACTGGTGATCATTAAGCTTAAGCCCATATATCTGGTCCACTGTTAAATGGCCAGTGGGTATGAAAAATGCTGGGAACCTAATCCTAGGATCAGGAGAAGCCATAAAGAAGTTAAATAAATCATTTTGAACTTTAACTGATTGGGTAGAAACAATGTGATTTAAGAATAAGTGCCAACAAATAATGTACAGATTAATATTGTTAAAGATAAAAAGCTGCTCTAATCCTCACCTTTTGGGGGACCCTTTACCCTCTCTCAGTGTCTGTGCTGACGGTTTTGTACTTCCTTCTCTTTAATAAATCTGTTAACTAGTTTTCATGGATTCCATTTTTCAGCTCTGCTAACAAGAACACAAATCCTCATTTCATTAGCTCATTCTTTATAGCTCTTAGTACATATGACTGAATATTCCTTAGAAAAAATTGGTGTTTAATCTTTTTCTGTTTACTCCCATAGTGTTTCCCTGTGCCTATTACATATTAGGTTTTCAATAAGCTTTATTGGGGAACAAATTAATGAGAGGTAAGTTATGAAAATTTATTATACAGGGAAATACATAATAAGAAAATGTATACTTTATAACATAAGAGCATAGATTGTGGATATCTGGTTAGTGTTATGCAACACTACAAGCAAGATAAGGGGTGGTCAGTAACTATTCTGTTTATAAATAATAAATAAGCAATTATAAGGAATGATTCAGTTCAAGATGGCAGAGTAGAAGGATGAGCACTCATCCCCTCCTGTGAGAGCACCAAAATCAAAACTAGTTGTTGGACAACCATCTACAGGAGAATGCTGGAATCCAGTTTAAGAAAGAAAAAAAAAAACAAAGATACCCTATATCCAAAGGCAAAGAAGATTATAAGTGGGCATAACAGGATACTGCCACTTCTCATAAATCCCCAGGATGTATGACCCACAAACTGGAGAAAAAAATTACCAAAGAATTTCTCCCACACCTTTGAAGGTTCACAACCCCATGTTGGGCTTCCCAGCCTGGGAACCTAGGAATCCTCAGGTAATCTGACCTTAAGGGCCAGTGGGATTTAATTACAAGACTTCCACAGGACTAGGGGAAATGGAGACTCCAGTTTTGGAAGGCACAAACAAAACCTCATGTACACCAAGATTCAGAGGAAAGGAAAAATGCCTCCACAGGAAATTGAGCCAAAACTACCTGCTAGTGTTGGAGGGTTTCCTGTGGAGACCTACATCAGCAGGGGCTCACCAAAGGGATGGGGGATTGGCAGCAGCTATCTAGGAATGTCCCCTTCAGTGTAAACTCTCTTGGAGAGTTAACCCTACCATAGGGTTAACCTACCATAACCTACAATAACCCTACCATTTACCCTACCATAGACCCAAGGGCTGGGTATCCTCGGACCAAAAACTACCAGGGAGGGATCCCAATCCCACCCATCATCAGATAATTGGATTAAAGCTGACAAAGGTCCTGCCCCCACCCTCGAACAAGACCCAGTTTCCGCCACAACCAGTCCCTCCAATCAGAAAGTTTACACAAGCCTCTTAGCCTCTTCCATAAGAGGGCAGATAAAAGAAGCTAGAATAACCACAATCGCACAATGACTAAACACACACACACACACACACACACACACACACACACACACACACACACATTACAGAAAGTCAATCAGCATGAAAAAGCAGTAAGCTAAGTCCCAGATGAAGGAATAAGATAAAATCCCAGAGAAATAACTATATGAAGTAGAGTTTGGCAACCCTCCAGAAAAATAATTTAGAATAGTGATAGTGAATATGACTCATGATTTTGGAAAAAGAATGGAAGCAAAGATGAAAAGATGCAAGAGATGTTTACCAAAGACCTTCAAGTACTAAAAACAAACAAACAGAGATGAATAATAGGCTGGAAAGAATCCACACCAGAATAACTAAAGCAGAAGCACTAGGACAGAATCGTGGAAATCACTGTCTCAGAATGGGATATGGGAAAAAGAATGAAAAGAACTGAAGACAGCCTAAGAGACTTCTGAGACAATATTAAACACATGAACATTTGCATTGTACGTGTCTCAGAAGGAGAAGAGAGAGAGAAATGACTTGAGAAAATATTTGAAGAGACAATAGCTGAAAACTTCCCTAATATGGGAAAGGAAATAATCAACCAAGTACAGGAATCACAAAGAATCCCTGGCAGGATAAACCCAAGGAGGAACACACCTAGACACATAGTAATCAAGCTGACAAAAATTAAAGACAGGTAAACTATTAAAAGCAACAAATGAAAAACGACAAATAAGATAGAAGGGAAGGAACTCCTGTCAGGGTATCAGATGATTTTTCAACAGACACCCTACAAGACAGATGGGAATGGCATGACATATTTAAAGTGATGAAAGGAAAAACCTACAACCAAGAATCCTCTAGCCAGCAAGAATCAAAATTTGATGGAGAAATCAAAAGCTTTCCACACAAGCAAAAATTAAGAGAATTTAGTACCACCAAACCAGTAAATGCTAAATGAACTTCTTTAGGCAAGAAACAAGAGAAGGAAAAGCCCTATCTACAGAAAATAAACCCAAAACAATTATGAAAATGGTAATAGGATCATGTGCTGTATGTTGTACTTAGTTGCTCAGTTGTGTCCAACTCTTTGCGGCCCCCACGAACTGTAGCTCACAAGGCACCTCTCTCCGTGGGATTCTCCAGGCAAGACTACTGGAGGGGTTGCCATGCCCTCCTCCAGGGGATCTTCCCAATCCATGATCAAGCCCAGGTCTCCCACATTGCAGGCAGATTCTTTACCAAATGCAGGCAGATTCTTTACCAGCTGAACTACCAGGGAAGCTCATATATATATCAATGCATGTATGCATGCTCAGTTGCTCAGTTGTGTCTGACTCTTTATGACTCCATGGGACCCCATGAACTGTAGTTTGCCAGGTTCCTCTGCCCATGGGATTATCCCAGGAAGAATACTATAGTGAGTTGCCATTTCCTCTTCCAGGCTATCATCCTGATCCAGAGATCAAACTGGCATCTCCTATGTCTCATGCATTGTAGGTGGATTCTTTACCACTGTGCCACTAGGGAAGCCCCATATATATCAATAATTACCCTAAATGTAAATTGATTAAATGTACCAACCAAACAGCACAGACTGGCTAAACAGATGAAAATTTGTGCATGTATGTGTTTCCACTTACCACATCATTCTGCTTGACCCACCAAATTTTATATAACTGTTTTATATTGTTAGATTAATCATGTTCCTATTATAGATTGCAATTGTAATTATCTTTTATTTTATCTGGCTATTGATTGTGAAAAATGATAGATGGTCAATAACAACAAAACATAATAGAATTATATATCACCAAACATCATTTTATAGAAAAACCTGAAATCACTTTTTAAAACCCATATGTTTATCAGAGTTACCTTGGAATTTTTTGAAAAATATAAATGCTCAGTATTCCTTTTTATTTTGCCAGAATTCCAGATATGTCTCTAATGTTTTGCCATGTTTAAAAATAATGGGATTGCATGAGTATCTTTTACTTTTATCTAGTTTTTTTTTTTCGTATTTTCTATTTCATCTTCAGTGTTCCATTTCATTTAGTTTATATTTTCCAATTTCTCCATCTCTTCTACTTTTTTTTTGTTTTGTTTTGTTTTTAGTATTCTTTCTCAAGGCTGTGTCAAACATAGTAGAAAAGCTTCTGTATACATTATTGCTCAGTTGATCAGTTGTGTCCAACACTTTGCAGCACCATGGATTACAGCATGCCTGGATTCCCTGCCCTTTACTATCTCCTTGATCTTGCTCAAACTCATGTCCATTGAGTCTGTGATGCCATCAACTATATCCTCTGTCATCCCTTTCTCCTCTTGTTTTCAGTCTTTCTCAGCATCAGAGTTTTTTCTAAGGAGTTGGTTCTTCACATCAGGTGGCCAACAGCATCAGTCCTTCCAATGAATATTCAGTATTGATTTCCTTTCACATTGACTGGTTTGATCTCCTTGCAGTTCAAGGGACTCCCAAGAGTCTTCTCCAACACCACAGTACAAAAACATCATTTCTTTGGTTCTCAATTTTCTTTCTGGTCCAACTCACATTACTATTGGGAAAACCATATCTTTGACTAGATGTACATTTGTCAGCAAAGTAATGTCTCTGCTTTCTAATATACTGTCTAGGTTTGTCATAGCTTTTCTTCCAAGGAGTAAATGTCACTTAATTTCATGGCTGCAGTCACCATCTGCAGTGATTTTGGAGCCCCCAAAATAATTTCTATAACTGTTTCCATTGTTTCCCTATCTATTTAACATGAAGGGATGAGACTGGATGCTATGATCTTCACTTTTTGAATGTTGAGTTTTAAGGCGACTTTTTCACTCTCTTTTTTCACTTTCATCAGGAGTCTCTTTAGTTGCTCTTCACTTTCTGCCTTAAGGGTGGTGTCATTTGCATATCTGAGGTTCTTGATATTTCTCCTGGCAGTCTTGTTTTCAGCTTTCTCTTCATTTAAGCCCAGCATTTCACATAATGTATTCTGCAGGTACTTAAATTAGCAGGGTGACAATATACAGCCTTGATGTTCTCCTCTCCCAATTTTGAACCACTCTATTGTTACATATCCAGTTCTACTGTTGCTTCTAACCACATACAGATTTCTCAGGAGGCAGGTAAGGTGGTCTGATATTCCCATATTTTTAAGAATTGTCCACAATTTGTTGTAATATACATGGTCAAAGGTTTTAGTATAGTCAATGAAGCAGATTTTTTTTTTTTTTCTGGAATTCTCTTGCTTTTTGTTTGATCCAGCAGATGTTGGCAATTTGGTCTCTGGTTCCTCCTCCTTTACTAAATCCAGCTTGAACATCTAGAAGTTCTTGGTCCATGTACTGATGCATAAATATAAGTAAATAATATGTGCAATATATATATATTATAATACTTGTGGATTTTTGCCTAACTAAAAACTTTATGACATTTGAATTTTACTTGTTTGACTTATATAAATAGTATACCAAATTTATAATGAAAAAAAAATATATGCAATGAACAACAAAGGTTTATTGTACACCACAGGGAAAAAGAGCCAATATCTTGTAATAACCTATAATGGGAAATATATTCAAAAATAATAGATGTGTATATGTATAACTGGGGCACATAAATGTAAAATAATTCCACTTTTTGAAATTTTGTAATTTTTATATTTTTCCCAGCTTTTCTAAATGTCTCATGGATATTTAGTAACAATTTGTGAGATATACCATTTTAAATATATTTGTGTAGATATGATTAATAGAAATTAATTATAAATCTGTCAAATTATTGATTAATTATGTAATTATTTGTCAATAATTGCCATGATTATTGATTAATATGTCACTATTTATTAATGACATCATTCAAGATGCTTCTATTTTTATTTTTATGCAATTGATAAAATATTCTCAGAAAAATGTTAATGTTTCACTATGACTCTATATTATTTTCTTTTCTCTTATTCTTTTCATTTTTGCTTCATGTATCTGACATAAAGTGTATCTTCTTTGTGAATTGTACCTTTTGTCATTAGAAATAGTCACTTTTATTTCATTTAAAAAATAAATTAAAAAAAAACAATAAATGGACAGTTATAACAACAGTTGTTAAGCACTATAACAAGTAAAAAATACTTTATGTTCTAAGAAACAGGAACTTCATAGAACCCTGAAGTTAAGAAATAGTTAATATATTTAAAGTAATTAGAGTCAGTTTAAATGCTTTGCTACAGCTCATGCCTTAGTCCAATTATGTAAGACAGTGCCCAGTAAGAAAAAAAAAAAAGGCAAATTTAAAATACATATTGTGAGAATTGAAGGGATCAAATGTTAAGTATTAACATTCATCATATAATTTAATGTAAATATGGAAGTATTACATTATTGACAAAATTGACAAGTTAGAAATTAAATTATTTAAAGATAATGTAATCTTTATGGAATTAATATACACAGAACATTAGATACTATTTTGGTCAAGTGTCATTAAGGAGTTTATGCTACTGTCTAATTTCATAAATAAAAATTGTCAAGTAAACAAAAATACATTTAAAGACACCATTATAACACCACACCACCTATTTTCAAAATTGGAGTAATAGAGCTATTATGTGTTAGAGAATATTGATTAATTTACAGTTAAATTATTTAGATATAGAAGATGGCAGAGGAAGAGGATAGGGAGACCACTTTCTCCCCCACAAATTTATCAAAAGATCATTTGAATGCTGAGCAACTTCCACAGAACAACTTTTGAATGCTGGCAGAGGACACCAGGCACCCAGAAAGGCAGCCCATTCTCTTCAAAAAAGAAGTAAGGCAAAATATAACAGACAAAAAGAGAGACAAAATAATTACGGATACAGACCTGTCTGGGGGAGGGAGTCATGAAAGAGAAGTTTCCAAATAGCAGGATACCCTCTCACCAGCAGATAATTGGGGAGTTTTGTAATCTCAGAGGGCAACATAAAAGGAGGAAAGGAAAAAGAAAACAAAAACAAAAACTCACAGAATAGGTGGCTAACCTCAACTCCTGGTGGAGAAGTAGCCCAGATGCTCACCTCTGCCACCAGCGAGTGAGGCTGGACACGGAGGTGTTGATTGCATGTTTAGGGTAAGGACCAGGCCCGAATGCTCTGAGGGAACTAATGTGAGACAGCAACCCAAACTGTGGGATACCCAGAAAGAGAATTTAAATTTCTGTTTATTAAAACTGTTAATGTGTGTGTGTGTGTGTCTGTGTGTGTGTGTGTGTGTGTGTGTGAATGAGAGACTTTCCCCCAAAAGCTCTAACTTAAGGTGCAGCCTGACCCACTCACAGAACAAAGATTGAGTGAATACCAAAGGAGAGCTAGATGGCTGTGGACTGGTCCATCCCCCACTGGAGGCAGAGAGGCAGGCAGACAACAGCCAGAGCCAGAAAAATAGGGGAAATCCTAGCCCCAATGATGGCATCCTTGACCAAACTGAGCAGACTCCCAGTTGCTAACCATGTCTTCCTGGGATCCTGGATGGTTGACATCTGCCAGGAGGGTTGCAGCCAGAGATCAGCTCCTCAGAGAAGACACATGGCACACCTGAGATGATGCTCTTGTGGGGGAACCCAGGAAACCGAGTGACTGGGACTGGGGAGTTAATTAAGATGTACAGACCACCTGGGACAGTGTGCTCACCAAGCACCTGGTCTCCTGAGCTGCTTGGACCTGGGAAGGGCACAAAATGCACACCCGACTGAGTCTGTGCCTTTGTGGACTACTTGAGGACCTGAACCTGAGCAGCTTAGACCTGGAGCCTGAGCAGTGTAAACTGGAAAAGCACATGGCACCCATGAGCTAGGAAAAACCCAGTGTGGTCCATACACTGCAAGCACTCCCCACACACACCAGCAATATTTGTTTGCAGTGTTCCTCCCTCCCCACAATGCAACTGAATAAGTAAGCCTAACTAAGTAACCACCTTCACCCCCTTGTGTCAGGGCAGAAATTAGACACTGAAGAGACTTGAAAACAGAGAAAGCCAGAATAAACAAAGAAGAGGGGACTGCTCTGGAAGTGACAGGTGCAACAGATTAAAACCCTGTAGTTAGCATTGAATAACCATTGGAAGGGGCCTATAGACCTTGAGAAGACGTATAAGCTGGAACAAGGAGCTATCTGAAACTTAACTGACCCCACACTGCCCTCAACAGCTCCAGAGAAATTCCTAGATATATTTTTAGTATTATAACTTTTAATTTTTTTAACAAAAGTTAATTTCTTTATTACTCTTTTAATTTTCATTTTTATAACCTAGTATTACCTTGCAAAAAGAAAGACCCTGTTTTAAAAACAAATTTCATATATATATATATATATAATAACTTTTGTGATTGATTTTGCTTTATAATTTTACTTTTGCATTTTTGAGAGTCTAATGGCACCCCACTCCAGTATTCTTGCCTGGAGAATCCCATGGATGGAGGAGCCTGGTAGGCTGCAGTCCATGCGGTCACTAAGAGTTGGGCACGACTGAGTGACTTCACTTTCCCTTTTCACTTTCACACATTGGAGAAGGAAATGGCAACTCACTCCAGTGTTCTTACCTGGAGAATCCCAGGGATGGGGGATCCTGGTGGGCTGCCGTCTATGGGGTCACACAGAGTCAGACACGACTGAAGTGACTTAGCAACAGCAGCAGCAGCAACCTCTATTCTAGATTTTTAATCTTTGCTTTTTGGTACTTGTTATCAATTTTGTACCATTAAGAATCTAATCTTCAGTACCCGTTTTTATTTAGGGGTGTGATTACTGGTTTGATTGCTTTCTCCCCTTTTGATCCTTCCTTTTCTCCCCCAGATTACCTCTGTATCCTCTCTCCTTTCCTCTCTACTTAACTCTGTGTATCTCTCTGGGTGTTCCAGGCTGTGGAGAACACTTAGGAAACTGATTACTGGCTGACTGGTCTCTCCTTTTGATTCTCCTTTCTCCTCCTGGTCACCTCTATCTCCCTCCTCCCTCTTCTCTTTTGCGCGTAACTCTGTGAATCCCTCTGAGTGTTCCTCACTGTGGAGAATTTTTTCACCATTAATGTAGATGTTTTATCATCAATATTGTATAGATGGAGAAGTCTTGAGGCTACTGTAAGAATAAGACCAAAAGGCAGAGGCAGGAGGCTTAAATCCAAAACTTGAAAATACCAAATAACTTCTGACTCCAGGGAACATTAATCAACAAAAGCTCATCCAAAAGTCTCCATGCCTACACTGAAAGCAAGCTCCACCTGAGAGTCAACAAGTTCTAGAGCAAGACATACCATGCTAATTCTCCAGAAATGCAAGAACACAGCCCTGACCATTAATACACAGCCAGCCTGAAGTCACACCAAACCCATAGACACCTATAAATTCACTACTGGAAACTTCATTACACTCAAGAGAGAAGAGACCCAGCTCCACCCAGCTTCACTAACTAGGAAACTCTGACAAGCCACTAGTCCAATCCCACCCACAGGGAGCAACCTCCACTATAAAAAGGAACCACAAACTTTCAGCCTACAGAAAAGGCATCCTAAACACAACAATCTGAACAAAATCAATTAGCAGATGGATATTCAACAATAAACAGACATGATAAATGCCCATCAAATCAAACAAAAGAGGAGGAGATAGGGAGTCTACTGAAAAAGAATTCAAAATAATGATAGTAAAGATGATCTAAAATCTTGAAAACAAAATGAAGTTACAGATAAATAGACTAGAGGCAAGGATTGAAATGATGCAATGAATGTTTGACAAAGACCAGAAGAAATAAAAAAGAGTCCATCAATAATGAATAATGCAATAACTGAGATCAAAGGCATTCTGGAAGGAACGAACAGTAGAATAACTAAGACAGAAGATATGACAAGTGAAGTGGAAGATAGAGTGGTAGAAATAAATGAAGCAGAGACAGAAAAAAATGAAATGAGAATAAGCTCAGAGACCTTGTTAACCCTAACAAAGTTAAACACACCAACATTTGAATCATACAAGTCCCAGAAGAAGAAAACAAAAATAAAGGTCATGAGAAAATACTTGAGGAGATAATAATTGAAAACTTCCCTAAAATGGGGAAGGAAATAGCCACCCAAGTTCAAGAAATGCAGAGAGTCCCAAACAGGATAAACCCAAGGCAAAACACCCCAAGACACATATTAATCAAATTAATGAAGATCAAACACAAAGAGAAAATATTAAAAGTGACAAGGGAAAAGAAACAAATAACATAAAAGAGGATTCCCATGAGGATAACAAGTGATCTTTCAATAGAAACTCTTCAGGCCAGAAGGAAATGGCAGGACATACTTAAAGTGTTGAAAGAGAAAAACCTACAGCCCAGATTAGTATACCCAACAAAGACCTCATTCAAATATGAAGGATAAATCAAAAGCATCACAGACAAGCAAAAGCTGAGAGAATGCAGCACCACCAAGCCAGCTCTTCAAAAAATGCTAAAGAATTTTCTCTAGACAAGAAACACAGAAAAGGTTTATAAACTCAAACCCAAAGCAACAAAGTAAAGTGAGAACAGGATCATATTTATTAATTACCTTAAATGTAAATGGGTTGGGTGCCCCAATCAAAAGACAAAGACTGGCTGATTGGATACAGAAACAAGACCCTTATATATGCTGTCTACAAGAAACCCACCTCAAACCAAGGGATACATACAGTCTGAAAGTGAAGGGCTGGAAAAAGGTATTTCATGCAAATGGAGACAAAAGAAAGCTGGAATAGCGATACTCATATCAGGTAAAATAGACTTTGAAATAAAGGCCGTGAAAAGAGACAAAGAAAAACACTACATTATGATGAAAGGATCAATCCACAAAGAAGATGTAGCAATCCAACAAGAAGATGCAAAGTTATAAACATATTTGCACCCAATATAGTAGCACTACAATGTGAAAGGCAAATGCCAACAAATATGAAAGGAGAAATTAACAGTAACAAAATAATAGTGGGAGACTTTAATATCCCACTCACACCTATGGATGGATTAACTAAATAGAAAATTAGCAAGGAAACACAAATTTTAAATGATACAATGGATCATTAAAACCTAATTGCTATCTATAGGACATTTCATCACAAAGCAATAAATTTCATCTTTTTTTTCAAGAGCACACAGAACATTCTCCAGAATAGATCACATCCTGGGCTGTAAATCTAGCCTTGGAAAATAAAAATAAAATAAAATAAAATTTTTTTCAAACATATTTTCTGATCACAATGTGGTAAAATTAAATGTCAATTAAGGGAAACAAACTATTAAAATTAAAAACATATGGAGGCTTTACACCACACTTCTGAAAAACCAACAAACCACAGAAGAAATCAAAATAGGCATAGAAACAAGTAAAACTGAAAACATGATAACCCAAAATCTATGGGATTCAGTAAAAGCAGTGCTAAGGGGTAGGTTTGTAGTATTACAAGCTTACCTAAAAAAAAAAAAAAGAGAGAGAGAAACATCAAATAAATAACCTAACTTTACACCTTAAGCAACTAGAAAAAGAAGAAATGAAGAAGACCAGGGTTAGTAGAAAGAAATAAATCATTAAAATTAGGGCAGAAATAAATGAAAAGAAACAAAGAAGATTATAGCAAAAATCAACAAAACAAAAAACTGGTTCCTTGAGAAGATAAATAAAATACACAAACCATAAGCCAACCCCATCAAGAAAAAAAAGAGAGAAGAATCAATTCAACAAAATTAGAAATGTAAAAGGAGAAATCACAACGGACAACACAGAAATACAAAGGATCATAAAAGACTACTATCAAACACTACATGCCAAAAAAAAAAAAGGAGAACTTGGAAAAAATGGACGAATTCTTAGAAAAGTATAACCTTCCTAAACTGAACCAGGAAGAAATAGAAAACTTTTACACATCCTAAAAGTATGGAAATTGAAAGCGTAATAAAAAATCTTCCAACAAACAAAAGTCCAGGACCAGATGGCTTCATATATAATTGTACCAAAAAATTTAGAGAAGAGCTGACACCTATCCTACTCAAACTCTTCCAAAAGTTGCAGAGGAATGTAAATTCCAAAATTTATTCTATGAGGCCGCCATCATTCTCATACCAAAACCAGACAAATATGCCAGAAAAATAGAAAACTACAGGCCATATCACTGATGAACATAGATGCAAATATTTTCAACAAAATTCTAGCAAACAGATTCCAACAACAAATTAAAAAGATCATACACTATAACCAAATGGGCTTTATCCCAGGGATGCAAAGAGTCTTCAATATTCACAAATCAATCAATGTGATACAACACATTAACAAATTGAAAGATAAAAACATATGGTTATCTCAATAGATGCAGAGAAAGCCTCTGTCAAAATCTAACATCCATTTATGATGAAAACTCTCCAGAAAGCAGCATTGAAGGAACATATATCAACATAATAAGAGCCATATATGATAAACCCACAACAAACATTTTCCTCAATGGTAAAAAATTGAAAGCACTCCCTCTAAAGTCAGGAACAAGACTAAGGTGCCCACTCTCATCACTACTATTCAACATAGTTTGGGAAGTTTTAGCCACAGCAATCAGAGAAGATAAAGAAATAAAAGGAATCCAGATTGAAAAAGAATAAGTAAAACTCTGTTTGCAGATGACATGACCCTCTACATAGAAAGCCCTAAACACACCACCAGAATATTACTATAGCTAATCAAGGAATGTAGTAAATTTGCAGAATATACAATTAACACACAGAAATTCTTTGCAATCTGACACATGGCCAATGAGAAAATAGAAAGAGAAATTAAGGAAACAGTTCAATTCACCATTGCAAAAAAGGGATAAAATACTAGGAATAAATCTACCTAAAGAAACAAAAGACTTGTATACAGAAAACTATAAAACACTGCTGAAAGAAATCAAAGATGACACAAATAGATGGAGAAATATACCATATTCATGGATAAGAAGAATCAATATAGTGAAAATGAGTATACTACCGAAAGCAATCTATAAATTCAATGCAATCACTATCAAGCTACCAATGGCATTTTTCAGAGAACTAGAACAAATAATCTCACAATTTGTATGGAAGTACAAGAAAAAAGAGAAAACCTTGAATAACCAAAGAAATCTTGAGTAAGAAGAATGGAACTGGAGGAATCAACCTGCCTGAGTTCAGAGTATACTACAAAGCTACAGTCATTAAGACAGTAAGGTAATGGCACAAAGGCAGAAATATAGATCAATTGAATAAAACAGAAAGTTCAGAGATAAATCCACACACCTATGGATACCTTATCTTTGACAAAGGATACAAGTATATACAATGGAGAAAAGACAATCTCTTTAACAAGTGGTGCTGGGAAAAACTGGCCAACCACTTGTAAAAGAATGAAACTAGAACACTTTCTAACACCATACACAAAAATAAACTTAAAATGAATTAAAGATCTAAATTTAAGACAAGAAACTATAAAACTCCTGGAGGAAAAACATAGGCAAAACACTCTGACATAAATCGCAGCAGGATCCTCTATGACTCACCTTCCAGAATAATGGAGATGAAAGCAAAAATGAAATAAGTTCAGTCTCTCAGTAGTGTCTTACTCCTTGTGACACCATGGAATGCAACACTCCAGGCCTCCCTGTCCATCACCAACTCCCGGAGTACACACAAACCCATGTACATTGTGTCAGTGATGCCATCCAATCATATCATTCTCTATTGTCCCCCTCTCCTCCTGCCCTTAATCTTTCCCAGTATCAGGATCTTTTCGAATGAGTCAGCTCTCCACATCGGAGGGCCAAAGTATTGGAGTTTCAGCTTCAACATCAGTCCTTCCAATGAAAACCCAGGACTTATCTCCTTTAGGATGGACAGGTTGTATTTCCTTGAAGTCCAAGGGACTCTCAAGAGTCTTCTCCAGCACCACAGTTCAAAAGCATCAATTCTTCTGTGTTCAGCTTTCTTTATAGTCCAGCTTCACATCCATACATGACTACTGGGAAAACCATAGCCTTGACTAGATGGACCTTTGTTGGCAAAGTCATGTCTCTGCTTTTGAACATGCTATCTAAGTTGGTCATAACTTTTCTTCCAAGGAGCAAGCGTGTTTTATTTAATGGCTGCAATCGCCATCTACAGTGATTTCAGAGCCCCTCAAAATAAAGTCTGAAACAGTTTCCACTGTTTCCTCATCTATTTGCCATGAAGTAATGGGACATGATGCCATGATCTTAGTTTTCTGAATGTTTAGCTTTAAGCTAACTTTTTCACTCTCTCACTTTCATCAGGAGGCTCTTTAGTTCTTTACTTTCTACCATAAGGGTGATGGACCTAATTAAACTTAAAAGCTTTACACAGCAAAGGAAACTATAAGCAAGGTGAAAAAATAGCCTTCAGAATGAGACAAAATAGTAGCAAATGAAGCAACTGACAAGAAATTAATCTCAAAATTATACAAGTAGGTCATGTAGCTCAATACGAGAAAAATAAATGACCCAATCAAGAAGTGGGTCAAAAACTAAAGAGACATTTCTCCAAAGAAGACATACAGATGGATAACAAACACATGAAAAGATGCTCAACATCACTCATTATCAGGGAAATACAAATCAAAACCACAATGAGGTACCATTTCACGGCAGTCAGAATGGCTGCTATCAAAAAAATATACAAACGATAAATGCTGGACAGGGTGTGGAGAACTGGGAACCCTCTTACATTGTTAGTGGGAACAAAAGCTAGTACAGCCACTATGGAAAACAGTATGGAGATTCCTTAAAACATGGAAATAAAACTGCCATATGACTCAGAAATCCCACTGCTGGGCATAAACACTAAGGAAACCAGAACTGAAAGAGACACGTGTACCCTGATGTTGATTTCAGCACTGTTTATAATAGCTAGGACATGGAAGCAACCTATATGTCCTTCCACAAATGAATGGATAAGAAAGCAGTGGTACATATACACAGTGGTATATTACTCAGCTATTAAAAAGAATGCATTTGAATCAGTTCTGTTGAGGTGGATTAAACTGGAGCCAATTATACAGAGTGAAGTAAGTCAGAAAGAAAATCAGCAATACAGTATAGTAATGCATATATATAAAATTTAGAAAGATGATAACAATGACCCTATATGTGAGACAGAAAATGAGACACAAAGATAAAAAACACATTTTGGGATTCTGTGGGACAAGGAGTGAGATTATTTGAGAGAATAATATTGAAACATGTATATTCAGTTCAGTTCAGTAGATTAGTCATGTCCAACTCTTTGCAACCCCATGAACCACAGCACGCTAGGCCTCCCTGTCCATCACTAACTCCCAGAGTCCACCCAAATCCATGTCCATCGAGTCAATGATGCCATCTAACCATCTCGTCCTCTGTTGTCCCCTTTTCCTGCCCTCAATCTTTCCCAGCATCAGGATCTTTTCCAACGAGTCAGCTCTTCGCATCAGGTGGCCAAAGTATTGGAGTTTCAGCTTCAACTTACTACCATAAGTGAAATAGATCACCAGCCCAGGTTTGGTGTGTGAGACAGGGAACTCAGGGCCCATGCACTGGTATGACCCTGAGGGATGGGATGTGATTTCAGCGTGGGGGACACATGTATACCCATGGCTGATTCACATCAATTAATGGCAAAAACCACTGCAATATTGTAAAGTAATTAGCCTCCAATTAAAATAAATAAATAAATTACAAAATTATTTAGATGTAGTGTAAGCTCTATTATTTGAAAGTAATATCCTTTCAAGAAAATATCATTTAAATATATTTCTAAGTTTTTATAAGTTAAATTTTGAGAAATTACAGTCTATGTTACATAGAAACACTACAGTTAAAATATAACTTGTTTTTAAAAGCATTTAATTTTGTTTAATGCAAAATAAAGTTACAACTATAAAATAAAATGCAATACTGTAAAACTGATCATTTTAATTTCATGTGTGTCCTTCAATTAATATGGTGTGCATGTGTTCTAAGTCACTCCAGTTGTGTCCAATTCATTGTGACCCCATGAATTGTAGCTTGCCAAGCTCTTCTGTTCATGGGGTTCTCCAGGTAAGAATACTGGAGTAGGTTGCCATTTCCTCCTCCAAAATCAATACCTTGTGTTGGGTAAAAATCTAGAATTCCAGAGACAAAATACCTTGGTTCAATCTGAGCTCAGTCACTTTCTGGTTGTGTAGCCCAATGCAAGTTCCTTAGCCTCTCTGTACTTTACCATCATCATGTGTAAACTTGTTAAAGAAACAGTACTTTCCTCATAGCTGCTGAGAGTATTAAAAAGCAATGGATGTGAAAAAGCTTAATATAATAAAATTAAATTAATTGTTTCTTACTATTAAGCACAGAAAATAGATAAGCTAACATTCAACTGTATGTAAAATCAAAAAGTGGCTTCAACTGGCCTGCTCTTGTCTAATAACATAATTTAGTGAAAATTGGAATGAATTGCTATCAAGGAGCCTTCAGAACAATAATTGTCAACTTGCTATTATACCACCTATTTTGAGACAAAATAACCAGGTAAAGAGAAAGTTTTATTTTTAATGAGCAGATAACAGATATGTCTTTATAATTCACATTCTCAAATGCCTTAGGAGATAATCTCCTGTTTAGATGCCAATTTTATATGTTGTTAATAAAATTTTTGAGAACACTGTAGTAAATACAGTAATCCTCTACATACAAACCTTTGAACTGCAAACTCTCAAAGGTGCAAATATGTGTTTGAATATCTAATCACATAAGTTAGTTCATGTCTTTCGCATACATTGTCATGTACTTGCATCTTCTACAAGTGGTTGTGTTTTTGTGTACTTTACTGTATAGTACTTGTAGAATACAGTAGTATAGTATCTTTGTTTCAAGCCTATGATATCTGAAGCAAGTGTAAAAGCAGTGTTGATGTAGATGACACTGCTAAGAAGAGATGTACAAGTCAGGAAATGGCAAGGGAATTTTCTTTATTTGAGGAGACACTATTAGTTTTTGAACCATAGGGCCCATATGTAGAATGGTACACAAAGGTTGCAGAAGCTGTTCAGAATGCAATCCAGTGCTACCATGTCATCTATTATGCACTACTACCTAGATCTACTACCCAGACATAATTGGATCATTATTTCAAGGGGTACATAGAATTGAATTCAGCAGGGAACAAAGACCTGTGCCATCAATATCAGACATGAGTGAAATTGCAGATTGCATTTTGCCTCTTACTGCTGACAGTCCTTCAGTTCTACCATTTCCCATCTCTTCTCTCTCTTCCAGTCAGTAATTCTTGCCTGTTCACTGATGCAAACCCCAATATGCCAGCTGCTGTGTTATACTGCCCTAGTTTTCAAGGTATTGTACTGAAAGATTAAAAAAATGTTTTCTTTATTTTTTTGTTTGCTTTTAATGTATTATTACTTGTAATGTAGTATAAACCTATCACAGCACAGTACTATCTAGCCAATCGTGTTAGTTGTAGACCTAGGCTAACTTTGGTAGACTTAAGAACAAATTGGACTTATGGACATGCTCTCAGAATGAAATTCATTTGTATATCAGGGATTTATCATATTATTTGACTGAGAGTCAAACTTTTCCTGAAATCATTTACTATTTTATTATTAATTACCAATAATTGAATGCTTACCAAACGTCTACAACTCTTCTAAGTGCTTTACACATTCTATTTCACTAATTTAGCAATTTCAGATAATGAGAATTATCTTCATCTTAGTGATGAAAATACTGAGCCTCAGAAATCATAAGAAATCTGTTAAAGGTACCACAACATAGTACTGAGCTGGCACTGAAATCATGGCTTTTAGTCTTCAATGCCCTCTTCATGTGTACACACCAGAGACATTCAATCATGGGGCAAAAAAGGATTCGGTCTGCATTTTATCATTGAAAGGGAAAGTATTAGTCACTTAGTAATGTCCAATGACTCCATGGACTGTACCCCCATCAGGTTCCCCTGACCATGGAATTCTCCAACAAGAATACATAGTGGACTGCCATTCCCTTTTCCAGGGAATCGTCCTGACCCAAAGATCAAACCCGAGTCTCCTGCAATGCAGGCAGATTCTTTACCAACTGAGCCACCAGGGAAGTCCCATCTGTCTTTAGTTGTAAACTTAATCCACCATTCTTGACAATTTTTAGACCTACATATATGAAGGGTATTTGAATAGATATATCCAAATATTGAACATATATTAACATGTGGACAAATTGTAACATATGTATTATTTTTTCTCCTGTAATATCAGAGATTATTTGTCAAATGTTGAAAAAAGTTTGATGTGGAAATTTTTAGCACTATAACAAAAATAAGACATTTTCTTTTGATTTTTTTTTCCCCTAGTATTCCAGGACATATAAACTTCTTTCTCATCCAGGACTTCTTCCCTGTCATTGAGTTTTTATACTTTAATATAAAAAAAAGGACATAATGACAACTTCTCCATCAGAATTAGCTTCAATGAGAGTTATGAAAATCACACACATGAAACAGAAAAATGCTTCAATTTCTATAGTCCTGTTTAGACTCCAAGATGGATTTCAGATAAGGTCAAAATTCTGTCAAGTCAAGAAAGAAATATTTACTGACTTTGGTAAACTTTTAGTCTGTAAAATAACTTTCCACATCCCTTGTATGTTGCAGAATAAAATTTAGGTATAACAGCTATGGAACTTATTATTAAGTACTTAATTTTCAATTAATGGTGTAAATCAGAAAATAACATCATTACTAAAAGGCCTGTGGAAAATCAATTTACTTATAACTTTTTCCCCCCTCTCAATGCAGAGCTGTACACCTGTGAATCCCCACTGAAGCAAGGTCAACAGCAAAATGTACAAATTTTTTTTTTCCCTTCAGGCATAATAAAATGTAATTTTAACTTTTTGATATTAGTCTAAGAATGTCATGACCCTTAGGAAACTGTCTGCAAAGCATCAGCTCACCAATCATTAGCCTCTGAGACTGTGAGCTGCAGGCACTCATCAGGCGAACAGTTTAATGTGACATAAAGTTTAATATAGAATCCTCAGGTAAAATTTGAAATTCCATTGATCTTTGAAAACCACGAGGAAACTAATAAAGTTCTAGTGTAAAATTCTGACTTAGTTCAACCTTGTGCTAAGTGAATTGATACTGTCTAAAAATTAATGAGCAAAAATATGATATTGTGAGAAAATTGCATGATAGGCAGTAATTATAAAATACATTTAAAAACATATTCCCATACTTTCTTTTTGATATAACTTCTCTCAATTTTTAAAAAAATTTAATTAGCTGGAATACCAACAAAATCATAAAAGTCTTTAGGATACATAAAAATGCATATTTTCAAAAATTTATTATGATTTTATAAAATATTTTCCAATTCAGATCATGACTTTAAGGAACTATTTTACTTGGATACATATATTTTACTGTATTTAAAGGAACAAGGAAAAATAAAAATCAAAATAATCAAAACAGACCAATTAAACACTATTTTCCTCCATAACTAGCTAGGTCTTAAATTTGCATTTATATGTTTTTATATATCTTTATCTTTTTAAATAAAAATGATGAATAATAGTGATGTCTAAATGGTAAATTTTTTTTTTTTCATTCAATAGTGTTTTTATCTCTTCACAAAGCCAGTAAATTTTGACACTCAACTTTTTGGTGCCACTTAATGTTAACCAGCAAGTGATTAAAATTTGAATGACAATTTCTCTTTTTCTAGTATAAGTCTTTTCTAAAGTATGATCAAAATTATTTGGGGATTTTAAATCATTTTTATATTTATTTTTAGTTTAATAACTAAATATTTGTAAAATTATCCCTGATATCCAAGCAAAATGGCAAGATGAATATCTAACATAATTGAAAAATATCATTTTTGCTGTAAGTTTTGCAGTATATTAATAATTTTGCAAAATTTGGAGGTGGCTTCGTTCTTGGTTCCATACTAAAAAGATTGGGAGTTGCCAATCCATCTGAACAATAAGGATGAATTTGAATAGACAGAAATATCAATGTCACTTCTTGGATCCATAACAGAGATGAAGACATTGTTTCCAAGACTGGAGAGAGAAACTGGCAAATACAGATAGACACAGCTTCCTGAAGCAGGAACTCACAGCAAAATCTATTGCTGGAAGTGTATCAGGGATGGAAAAGCTGAACTATAATTGATAAATTACTGAAGGTTCAGTATGGACAAGTCTAGGAGTTAAAAATCCTAAGGAAACACAGTCATAGGGACTCCATCACAGTTTTGTGAGTTTTACTTCTTATATCTCAACTGGTAGATATCAAAGGAAAATCTCAGATTTTTAAATTCTCAAATCTGAAATTATATTGATTTCAGTAGGGGAAGAATGAACCCCATGAACAGTATGAAAAGGTGAAAAGATAGGATACTAAAAGATTAATTCCTCAAGTTGGTAGGTGCCCAATATCCTACTGGAGAAGAGTAGAGAAATAGCTTCAGAAGGAATAAAGAGACTAAGCCAAAGCAGAAATAATGCCCAGTTATTGATGTGTCTGGCGGTGAAAGTAAACTCAAACGCTGTTAAGAACCGTATTGAAGAGGAACCTGGAATGTTAGGTCCATGAATCAAGGTAAATTGGAAGTGGCCAGAAAGGAGGTGGCAAGAGTGAACATTGACATTTTAGGAATCAGTGAACTAAAATGGAGATGAATGGGTGAATTTACTTCAGCTGACCATTGTATCTACTACTGTGAGCAAAAATCCCTTAGAAGAAATGGAGTAGCCCTGATGGTCAAAAAAAGAATTCAAAATGCAGTACTTGGGTGCAGTCTCAAAATGACAGAATGATCTCTGCTCATTTCCAAGACAAGTTATTCAATATTACAAGCTGTGCTCCAAATTCTAATGTAACTGAAGTCTATGCCCCCAAAACTAACATAGAAGAAGCTGATGTTAACTGGTTCTATGAAGACCTGTGAGACATTCCAGAACTAAAACTGAAAAGAAAGATGTATTTTTCATTATAGGGGGATGGAATGCTAAAGTACAAAGCCAAGAAGTACCAGGAGTAACAGACAAGTTTGGCCTTGGAGTAAAAAATAAAGCAGGGCAAAGTCTAAGAGAGTTTAGCCAAGAAAATACACCAACACCCTCTTCCAACAACACAAGAGAAGACAATACACATGGACATCACTAGAAGGTCAAATCCAAAATCAGATTGATTACATTTATGCAGTTGAAGATGCATAGGTACTATACAGTCAGCAAAAGCAAGACTGAGAGTGAGCTATGGGTCAGATCACAAAGTCGTTATTGCAAAATTCAGACTGAAATTAAAGAAAGTATGGTAAATCACTATATCATCCAGGTATGATCTAAATCAAATCCCTTATGATTATGCAGTAGAAGTGACAAGTAAATTCAACAGATTAGACCTGACAGAGTGGTTGAAGAACTATGGACAAAGGTTTATAACATTGCACGAGTGGGTGAGTGAGTAAAGCTGCTCAGTTGTGTCTGACTCTTTGCGACCCTGTGGACTGTAGCCCACCAGGCTCCACTGTCCATGGGATTCTCCAGGCAAGAATACTTTAGTGTGTTGCCATTTCCTTCTCCAGGGGATCTTCCCGACCCAGGGATTGAACCCAGGTCTCCCACATTGCAGGCAGATGTTTTAACCTCTGAACCACTAGGGAAGAGGTGGTAATTAAAGCCATCCTCAAGAAAAAGAAATGCAAAAGGCAAAAATAGTTGTCTGAGGAGGCCTCATAAATAACTGAGACAAGGCGAGAAGTAAAAGGCAAAGGAGAAAAGGAAAGATATACTCAACTGAATGCAGAGTTTCAAAGAATAACAAGGAGAGATAAGAAAGCCTTCCTAAGTATCAAGGGAAAGAAATAAAGGAAATAATAAAATGGGGAAGACTAGAGATCTCTTTGAGAAAATTAGAGATGACAAGGAATTATTTCATGCAAAGATGGGCACAATAAAGGACAGAAATGGTATGGATCTAACAAAGCAGAAAATATTAATAAGAGTTGGTAACATACACAGAAGAACTAACCAAAATGATTTTAATGACCTAGATAACCATGAAGGTGGGATCACTCACTTAGAGACAGACATCCTAGAGTGTGAAGTCAGGGAAGCTTTAGGAAGAATCACTATAAGCAAAGATAGTGGAGGTAATGGAATTCTAGCTGAAATAGTTCAAATTCTAAAAGATGATGCTGTTAAACTGCTGCATTCAGTATATCAACAAATATGGAAAATTCAGCAGTGATCATAGGACTGGAAAAGTTCAGTATTCATTCCAATTCCAAAGAAAGGCAATGCCAAAGGATGTTCAAACTACCACACAATTGCACTTATCTCACACAGTAGCAAAGTAATACTAAAAATTATCCAAGCTGGGCTTCAGTAGTATAGGAACTGAGAACATTCAGATGGTCAAGATGGATTTAGAAAAGCCAGAGGAACCAGAGGTCAAATTGACAACATCCATTGGACAATAGAAAAACAAAAACAAGAAAATTCCACAAAATGACTACTTCTGATTCATTTATTATGCTAAAATTGTTGACTGTGTGGATTACAACACACTGGAAAATTCTTAAAAAGACGGGAATAACAGGCCACCTTACCTGTCACATGAGAAATCTGTATGGAAGTCAAGAAGCAACAGTTAGAACTGGACATGGAACAATGCACTGGTTCAAAATTTTGAAAGGGGTGCCTCAAAGCTGTATATTGTTACCTTGCTTATTTAATTTTAGAACATCTTAATGACAGTGGAATCAGTGTTAGACTTTATTTTGGGGGGCTCCAAAATCACTGCAGATGGTGATTGCAGCTATGAAATTAAAAGACGCTTACTCCTTGGAAGAAAAGTTGTGACCAACCTAGATAGCATATTAAAAAGCAGAGATATTACTTTGGCAACAAGGGTCCGTCTAGTCAAGGCTATGGTTTTTCCAGTGGTCATGTGTGGATGTGAGAGTTGGACTGTGAAGAATGCTGAGTGTCGAAGAATTGATGCTTTTGAACTGTGGTGTTGGAGAAGACTCTTGAGAGTCCCTTGGACTGCAAGGAGACCCAACCAATCCATCCTAAAAGAGATCAATCCTGGGTGTTCATTGGAAGGATTGATGTTGAGGCTGAAACTCCATTACTTTGGCAACCTCATGTGAAGAGTTGACTCATTCAAAAAGACCCTGATGCTGGGAGGGATTGGTAGCAAGAGGAGAAGGGGATGACAGAGGATGAGATGGCTGGATGGCATCACCAACTCAATGCACATGAGTTTAGGTGAACTCCAGGAGTTGGTGATGGATAGGGAGGCCTGGTTTGCTACAAATCATGGGGTTGCAGGGAGTCGGACACAACTGAGCGACTGAACTGAACTTAACTAAATGAAAGTGAAAGAGGAACGTAAAAAACTTGGCTTAAAACTCAACATTCAGAAAATGAAGATCACGGCATCTGGTCTGATTACTTCATGGCAATCAGAGAGTGAAACAATGAAAACAGTGGCAGACTATTTTCTTGGGCTCCAAAATCACTTCAAATGATGAATGCAGTCATGAAATTAAAATAATTATAATAAAATTAAAATAAAGACTTTCTTCTTGGAAGAAAAACTATGACAAACATTGACCCCATGTTAAAAATCAGAGACATTACTTTGCCAACAAAGCCCTTCTAGTGCAAGCTATATATATATATTTTTTCCTCTATTAGTCATATATGGATGTGAGAGTTGGGCCATAAAGAATGCTGAGTGCCAAATAATTGATGCTTTTGAACTATGGTATTGGGGAAGACTCTTGATCATCCTTGGACAGTAAGGAGATAAAAATAGTCAATCCTAAAAGAAATCAATCCTGAATATTCATTGGAAGGACTGATGCTAAAGCTGAAACTCCATTACTTAGGCCAACAGATGTGAAGAACTGACTCATTGGAAAAGACCCTAATAGTAGGAAAGATTGAAGACAGAGGAGAAGGGTATAACAGAGAACATAATGGATGGATGACACCACCAACCCAATGGATATGAGTTTCAGCAAGCTCAAGGTGATGGTGAAATAGAAGGAGTCCTGGTGTGCTGCAGTCCATGGGGTCACAAAGAGTTAGACACAACTGAGTTTCTGAATGATGAAGGGGCAGAAAAGGAACCACCTTAGGGAGGTGGGAGGGTGCTTCGACATTGGGAGATCGTGTACACCTGTGGCTGATTCATGTCAATGCATGGCAAAACCAATACAGTATTGTAAAGTAGATTAAAGTATTAAGAAAAAAAAAAAGAAGGAAAAATATTTTAAAAAAATGAATGAGTGCTCTGTTATTTTAACAATGCCTGTTCTCAGGAAAAGCTGGTTTAATTGGGCACTATCAGAGCTTAGTTAATCTTGAGGAATAAAAATTTCTAACTTTAGTCAGCTGTAGCCTTCTGCATGAGAGAAGAGCAATACACAACTCCAATTCACTCTCATCATCCTGTTCCATACATAATAGTGAGAAAAACAAACAAACAAACTGAGAAACACTTGTGAAGTTCACAGTCATAAGCATAAGCTTATTGAAGACTTTGACCTAAGCATAGGATTATACAGTATTTCCCATTCCCCCTAAAGCTCATAATCACATTTCTAAAAGTCTATTCATAACAGTTGACTGACTAAAAAAAAAAAAAAAAAAAAAAAGAGTTGCCTTTGCTTGAAAAGGCCAAAATACAATTTGAAAAGACAGAGTAAGCATCAGAATCAGATATGAATGTCACAATTATCTGACAGAGAATATAAAAGATATGTGATTGATACACTGTACTTGATAAAGTAGCATATAATAATGGATATGCAAAATAAACACAAAGACGTAAATCCTAGGAAAGAACCAAAACCAAAACTACAGATCAAAAACTTGTAATGGAAATGAAGAAAACATTTGATTTCCTAATTATTGAAATAGACATAGCTAGAGGGAAAAAAAAATCATTGAGCTTGAGGATATCTCAATAAATGCCACACAAACCAAAAAGCAAAGAGAACAACTAGGAAAAATAACATAATATTCAAGAGTCTGGTACAACACAAAATATGTAACATTCATAATGAATATTTCAGAGAGAAAAGGAAGAGACAAAGAACACAATAAATATTTAAATAATTAAGGACTAAAAACTTACCCCAGTTAATATCAAACATCAAAACACAAAATCAGGAAGCTCAGAAAACATACAGCAAGATAAATGCCCTTAAAAAAAAAAAGAAAATTACAGAAAATCAAAGATAAAGAAAAAAATCCTGAAATCAGAAGTACAGGAAATCACTTCATCTTTAAAATACATAAATAATTATATGTAACTTCTCCAAAACCATGCCAACAAGAAAAGAGTGAGGTAAAATGTTTCAAATGTTAAAAAAAAAAAAAAAAAAAATACTATCAATGTAAAATTCTAAACCCTGTGAACTTAGCCTTCAAAAATGAAGAAAAAAATAAGCATCCTCTCAAAGAAGCAAAAACTGAGGAACTGCCAGAAGAGGCAGTCCTAAGATGGTAGAGGAATAGGAAAGTGAAACCAGTTTTTTTTCCCCACAAATTCATCAAAGGATCATTTGAATATTGAGCAATTTCCACAAAACAACTTTTGAACCTGGCGGAGGACACCAGGCACCCAGAAGGCAGTCCATTCTCTTCAAAACGAGGTAGGACAAAATATAAAAGACAAAAAAGGAGACAAAAGATTTAGGGATGGAGACCCATCCTGGGGAGGGAGTCATGAAAGAGGAGAAGTTTCCACACAGTAGGAAATGCTCTCACAGATGGATCTGTAGGGAGTTTTGGAATCTCAGAGGGCAACATAATCAGGAGGAGAGGAAAAAAAAAAAAAAAACAGAATATACACCTAACAGCAACTGCCAGAGGAGAAGTAGTCCAGACTCCCACATCTGCCACCAGCGAGTGGGGCCTGGGCAGGGAGGCTCAGGCTGCATCATTAGTCCTCAGGTTATGGACTAGGGCTGGATGCCCAACCCAGACTGTGGGCTTGCCAGAGGGACAAAAAAACAAAACAAAACAAAACAAACAAACAAAAAAAAAAAAAAAAAAACACCTTTCCTGTAAAAGGCTATAATGCAGCATCATGATCACTGGTGAACTCACAGAAAAAAAAAGACTGAGTGAATACCAAAGAAGAGGTAGTTGGCTGCAAATAGACCCCTGCTCCCCAGAGGAAGAGAGACAGGCATGCAAGAGCTAGAGCTGGAAGGCGAAGTGCTGCTATAATCTTGGCCCTAGAGACTGCATCTTCCACCAAACTGTGAGCGGGCTCTTGGTTGCTAACCATGTCTTCCTCGGATCCTGGACTGCTGACATCTGCCAGGAGTGTCACAGTCTGAAATCAGCTTCCCAGAGGAGACACATGGCACAGGTGTGATGGTGCTCTCATGGCACTCCCAGGAAACAAAGCACCTGGAACTGGGGAGGTGATTAAGATGCACAGCTTACCTGGAACAGTGTGCTTGCAGAGAACCCAGTCACCTGAGCTACTTGGACCTGGGAAGGGCACAAAACACACAAACCCCAAAACCTAAGTGGCTTAGAAGTGGGAAGGGCATAAAATATAGGGTCCGCTCGGGACAGTGCTCTTGCAGAATACCATGGAGCCAGAGCAGTATAGACCCAGAAAGTGCATGCCACCTTGGGTTTTGGCAAACCCAGTGTGGTCCAGAAACTGTGACCACTCCCCACACATGCCATCAGTGTTTGTGTTCCCCACAACACAATTGAACAAGTGAGCCTAAATAAGTGGCCACCTTCTCCCCCTGTTGTCAGGGCAGAAATTAGACACTGAAGAGACTTGCAAATAGAGGAAGCCAAAATAAACAAGGAGGGACCCACTCTGGAAGTGACAGTTACAATAGGTTAAAATCCTGTAGTTAAAACTGACTGTGCATTGGAGGGGGACCTATAGACCTCAAGAACAAGTAATAGTTGGAACAAGGAACTATCTGACACTGAACTGACCCCATACCATTCACAACACCTCCAGAGAAATTCCTAGATATATTTTTACTATTATCACTTTTTATTTTTTTTTAAAATAATTCCTTCATTACTCCTTTAATTTTCATTTATAGCCTACTATGGACTTTGTCAACAAAGGTCCACCTAGTCAAGGCCATGGTTTTTCCAGTAGTCATATATGGATGTGAGAGTTGGACTATAAAGAAAGCTGAGTGCTAAAGAATTGATACTTTTGAACTGTGGTGTTGGAGAAGACTCTTGAGAGTCCCTTGGACTACTAGTAGATCCAACCAGTCCATCCTAAAGGAGATCAATCCTGGGTGTTCATTGGAAGGACTGATATTGAAGCTGGAACTTCAATACTTTGGCTACCTGATGCAAACAGCTGACTCTTTTGAAAAGATCCTGATGCTGGGAAAGATTGAGGGCAGAAGGAGAAGGGGATGACAGAGGATGAGATGGTTGAATGGCATCACCAACTCAATGAACATGAGTCTCGGTGAACTCCGGGAGTTGGTGATGGACAGGGAAGCCTCCGGGAGTTGGTGATGGACAAAGAGGCCTGGAGTGCTGCCACTCATGGGGTCCCAAAGAGTTGGACATGACTGAGCAACTGAACTGAAGTGAACTGAAATTGCAAATGAGAAAAAAAAAAAAAAACTTTTTAAAAGCAAATTTCATATATATACTTTTAATTTTTGTGATTGGTTTTGTTTTGTACTTTTTATATTGTATTTTTGAAAGTCTAACATCTATTCTCGATTTTTAATCTTTGTTTTTGGTATTTTTAAATCAATTTTGTACCTTTAAAATCTATTCTTCAGTATCCATTTTCACTTAAGGATTTGATTACTAGTTTGATTGTTCTCTGACCTTTTGATTCTCCCTTTTCTCCTCAAAGTCACCTCTATTTCCTTCATCCACTTCTCATCTATACTTAGCTCTGTGAATCCCTCTGGGTATTGTGGACTGTGGAGAACACTTAGGGAATCGATACCTGGTTAGATTTCTATCTCCTTTGACTCTCATCTCTTTTCTTTCTCACCACCTCTATATCACTATGCCCTCTTATCTTTTCTATGTAATTCTGAGAATCTCTCTGGGTGTTCCTCACTGTGGAAAATAGTTTCATCATTAACCTAGTTGTTTTATCATCTGTGCTGTATGAATAGTGAAGTCTTGTGGCTACTGTAAGAATAGGACTGAAAGCCAGAGGCAGGAGGCTTACAAGCAAAATGTGAGAACATCAGAGATCTTCTAATTCCAGGGAAAATTAACAGATGAGAGCTCACCCAAAAGTCTCTGTGCTGCTGCTGCTAAGTCGCTTCAGTCATATCTGACCCCATAGATGTCGGCCTACCAGGCTCCCTTGTCCCTGGGATTCTCCAGGCAAGGACACTGGAAAGGGTTGTCATTTCTTTCTCCAAAAGTCTCTGTGCTGCTAAGTGGCTTCAGTCGTGTCCGACTCTGTGTGACCCCATAGACAGCAGCCCATCAGGCTCCCTTGTCCCTGGGATTCTCCAGGCAAGAATTCTAGAGTGGGTTGCCATTTCCTTCTCCAGCGCATGAAAGTGAAAAGTGAAAGGGAAGTCGTGTCTGACTCTTAGTGGCCCCATGGGCTGCAGCCTACCAGGCTCCTCTGTCCATGGGATTTTCCAGGCAAGAGTACTGGAATGGGGTGCCATTGCCTTCTCCTTACCTACACTGAAACCAAGCTCCACCCAAGAGACAACAAGTTCCAGTGAAAGACATACCATGATAATTCTCCAGCAAAGCAAGAATGCAACACTGAGCATTAAAAGCCAGGTTACCCAAAACCATGCCAAACCCAAAGACATCCCAAAACTCACTACTGGACACTTCATTTCACTCCAGAAAGAAGAGATCCAGCTCTATTCACCAGAACTCAGACATAAGCTCCCCAAGTTGGGAAACATTGACAAGCCACTAGTCCAACCTCACCCACCGGAGCAGTCTCCACAATAAGAATCATGAACCTCCATCTGATAGAAAGGGCTCCCCAAATGCAGCAATCTAAACAAAATTCAAAGGCAGAGAAATATTCATCAGGTAAAGGAATATGATAAATCCCCACCAAACCAAACAAAAGAGTAGGAGATAAGGAGTCTACCTAAAAAGAATTTAGAATAATGATAGTAAAGATGATCCAAAATCTAGAAAAAAAATAGTTATAGATAAATAGATTATAGAAAAATTGAGAAGATACAAGAAATGTTTAACAAGGACCTAGAAGAAATAAGAAAGAGTCAAATAATAGTGAATAATGCAATAATTGAGATCAAAACCACTCTGGAGGGAAACAACAGTAGAATAACTGAAGCACAAGAGAGGATACGTGAGGTGGAAGATAGAATGGTGGAAATAAGTGAAGCAAGAAGGAAAAAAGAAAAGATACTTAAAAGAAATTAGGACAACTTCAGAGACTTCTGGGACAATATTAAATACTGAAACATTCAAATAATATATGTCAGAGAAGAAGACAAAAAAAAAAAAAAAGGTCATAAGTAAATATTTGAGAAAAAAAAAAAAGTTGAAAGTGTCCCTAAAATAGAGAAGAAAATAACCACCCAAGTTCAGAAACCCAGAGAGTGCTAAACAGGATAAACCCACGGAGAAACACCCCAATACGCATATCAATCAAACTAATGAAGATCAAACGCAAAGAGCAAATAGTAAAAGAAACAAGGGAAAAGCGACAAATAACACACAAGGAGATTTCCATATATATAACACCTGATCTTTATTTTTTCTTCAGTTTTATTTGCTTATTTTACTTTACAATATTGTATTGGTTTTCTCATAAATTAACATGAATCCATCATGAGTGTACATGTGTTCCCCATGCTAAACACCCCTCTCAACCTTCTCCCAATCCCATCCCTCTGGGTCATCCCAGTGCACCAGCCCTGAGCACCCTGTATCATGCAATGAACCTGCACTTGCAATTTCCATGTTTCAATGCCATTCTCCCATATCATCAGGCCCTCACCCTCTCCCACAGAGTCCAAAAGACTGTTCTATACATCTGTGTCTCTTTTGCTGTCTTACATACAGGATTATCATTACCATCTTACTAAATTCCATATATATGTACGTTCAGTTCAGTTCAGTTCAGTCACGCAGTTGTGTCTGACTCTTTGCTACCCTATGAATCGAAGTACTCCAGGCCTCCCTGTCCATCACCAACTCCCAGAATTCACTCAGATTCACGTCCATCAAGTTAGTGATGTCATCTAGCCATCTCACCCTCCGTCGTCCCCATTTTCTCCTGCCACCAATTCCTTCAAGCCTCAGAGTCTTTTCCAGTGAGTCAACTCTTCACATGAGGTAGCCAAAGTACTGGAGTTTCAGCTTTAGCATCATTCTTTCCAAAGAAATCCCAGGGCTGATCTTCTTTAGAATGGACTAGTTGAATCTCCTTGCAGTCCAAGAGTCTCTCAAGAATCTTCTGCAACACCACTGTTCAAAAGCATCACTTCTTCAGTGCTCAGCCTTCTTCACAGGCCAACTCTCACATCCATACATGACCACAGGAAAAACCATAGCCTTGACTAGATAGACCTTAGTAGACAAAGTAATATCTCTGTTTTTGAATATGCTATCTAGGTTGGTCATAACTTTTCTTCCAAGGAGTAAGCATCTTTTAATTTCATGGCTGCAGTCAACATCTGCAGTGTTTTGGAGCCCCAAAAAATAAAGTCAGTCACTGTTTCCACTGTTTCCCCATCTATTTCCCATGAAGTGATGGGACCGGATGCCATGATCTTTGTTTTCTGAATGTTGAGCTTTAAGCCAGCTTTTCACTCTCCTCTTTCACTTTCACCAAGAGGCTTTTTAGTTTCTCTTCACTTTCTGCCATAAGGGTGGTGTCATCTGCATATCTGAGGTTATTGATATTTCTCCCAACAATGTTGATTCCAGCTTGTGTTTCTTCCATTTCAGCATTTCTCATGATGTACTCTGCATGGAAGTTAAATAAGCAGGATGACAATATACAGCCTTGACATACTCCTTTTCCTACTTGGAACCAGTCTGTTGTTCCACGTCTAGTTCTAACTGTTGCTTCTTAACCTGCATACAGGTTTCTCAAGAGACAGGTTAGGTGCTCTGGTATTCCCATCTTTCTCAAAACTTTCCACAGTTTATTGTGATCCGCACAGTCAAAGCCTTTGGCATAGTCAATAAAGCAGAAATAGATGATTTTTCTGGAACTCTCTTGCCTTTTCCATGATCCAGCAGATGTTGGCAATTTGATCTCTGGTTCCTCTGCCTTTTCTAAAACCAGCTTGAACATCAGGGAGTTCACGGTTCATGTATTGCTGAAGCCTGGCTTGGAGAATTTTGAGCATTACTTTACTAGCATGTGAGATGAGTGTAACTGTGTGGTAGTTTGAACATTCTTTGGCATTGTCTTTCTTGGAATTGGAATAAAAATTGACTTTTTCCAGTCCTGTGGCCACTGCTGAGTTTTGCAAATGTGCTGGCATATTGAGTGAAGCACTTTCACAGCATCATCTTTCAGGATTTGAAATAGCTCCACTGGAATTCCATCACCTCCACTAACTTTGTTCATAGTGATGCTTTCTAAGGCCCACTTGACTTCACATTCCAGGATGTCTGGCTCTAAATGAGTGATTACACCATCATGATTAGGGCACTTTTTAACATTAAGTCCAGTTTAGTCACTCAGGCATGTCTGACTCTTCACGACACAATGGACTGCAACATGCCAGGCTTCCAAGTCCAAAATCAACTCACAGATCTTGCTCAAACTCCTGTCCATTAAGTCAGTGATACCATTTCCAATCATCTCATCCTCTGTTGTCCCCTTCTCTTCCTGCCTTCAATCTTTCCCAGCATCAGGGTTTTTCCATAAAGTCATTTCTTCAAATCAGGTGGCCAAAGTATTGGAATTTCAGCTTCAGCATCAATCCTTCCAATAAATATTCAGGACTGATTTCCTTTATGATTGACTGGTCTGATGTAATTGAGTTCAACTGATTCTCAAGAATCCCCTCCAACACCAGAGTTGAAAAGCATCAATTCTTCAGCAATCAGCTATCTTTATCATCCATACTCACATCCATACATGACTACTGGAAAAACCATATATTTGACTAAATGGGCCTTTGTTGGCAAAATTATGTCTATACTTTTTCACATGCTATCTAGGATGGTCATAGCATTTCTTCCAAGCACCAAGCATTTTGTAATCTCAGGGCTTCAGTCACAATTGCCAGTGATTTTGGAGCCCCCCCAAATTGTTTCCCTCTGTTTCCATTGTTTCCCCAATTTTTTTCATGAAATGATGGGACCAGATGCCATGATCATAGTTTTCTGAAAGTGGAAGCCAACTTTTTCACTCTCCTCTTGCACTTTCATCAAAAGACTCTTTAGATATTCGCTTTCCTGGAACAGCTGTGAAGAGATACCCCACGGCCAAGGTAAGAGAAACCCAAGTAAGATGGTAGGTGTTGCAAGAGGGCATCAGAGGGCAGACACACTGAAACCATACTCACAGAACACTAGTCAATCTAATCACACTAGGATCACAGCCTTGCTAACTCAGTGAAGCCAAGCCATACCTGCAGGGCAACCCAAGATGGGTGGGTCATGGTGAAGAAGTCTGATAGAATGTGGTCCACTGGAGAATGGAATGGCAAGCCACTTCAGTTCTCTTGCCTTGAGAATCCCAAGAACAGTATGAAAAGGCAAAATGATAGGATATCAAAAGAGGAACTCCCCGGGTCATTAGGTGCCCAATATGCTACTGGAGATCAGTGGATAAATAACTCCAGAAAGAAGGAAGGGATGGAGTCAAAGCAAAAATAATACCCAGTTGTGGATGTGACTGGTGGTAGAAGCAAGATCCAATGCTGTAAAGAGCAATATTGCATAGGAACCTGAAATGCCACTTTCATGAATCAAGGCAAATTGGAAGTGGTCAAACAGGAGATGGCAAGGGTGAACGTTGACATTCTAGGAATCGGCAAACTAAAATGGACAGGAATGGGTGAATTTAATTCAGATGGCCATTATATCTACTACTGCATGCAGGAATCCCTCAGAAGAAATGGAGTAGCCATCATGGTCAACAAAAGAGTCTGAAATGCAGTACTTGGATGCAATCGCAAAAACAACAGAATGATCTCTGTTCTTCTCCAAGGCAAACCATTCAATAACACAGTTATCCAAGTGTATGCCCCAACCAGTAACACTGAAGAAGCTGAAGTTGAATGGTTTTATGAAGACCTACAAGACTTTTAGAACTAACACCAAAAAAATATATCCTTTTCATTATAGGGGACTGGAACACTAAAGCAGGAAGTTAAGAAACACCTGGAACAGGCAAATTTGGCCTTGGAATGTGGAATGAAACAGGGGAAAGACTAATAGAGTTTTGCCAAGAAAATGTACTTGTCATAGCAAAGACCGTCTTCCAACAACACAAGAGAAGGCTCTACACATGGACATCACCAGATGGTCAACACCAAAATCAGATTGATTATATTCCTTGCAGCGAATGGTGGAGATGCTCTATACAGTCAGCAAAAACAAGACCAGGAGCTGACTGCGGCTCAGATCATGAACTCCTTATTACCATATTCAGACTCAAATTGAAGAAAGTAGGGAAAACCGCTAGACCATTCAGGGATGACCTAAATCAAATCCCTTATGATTATACAGTGGAAGTGAGAAATAGACTTAAGGGCCTAGATTTGACAGATAGAGTGTCTGATGAACTATGGACTGAGGTTCATGACATTGTACAGGAGACAGGGATTAAGACCATCCCCATGGAAAAGAAATGCAAAAAGCAAAATGTCTGTCTGGGGAGGCCTTAAATAGCTGTGAAAAGAAGAGAGGTGAAAAGCCAAGGAAAAAGGAAAGATATAAGCATCTGAATGCAGAATTCCAGAAAATAGCAAAAGAGATAAGAAAGCCTTCTTCAGCCTTCAATGCAAAGAAATAGAGGAAAACAACAGAATGGGAAAGACTAGAAACCTCTTCAAGAAAATTAGAGATGCTAAGGGAACATTTCATGCAAAGATGGGCTCAATAAAGGACAGAAATGATATGGACCTAACAGAAACAGAAGATATTAAGAAGAGGTGGCAAGAATACATGGAAGAACTGTCCAAAACAGATCTTCACGACCCAGATAATCATGATGATCTGATCACTAATCTAGAGCCAGACATCTTGGAATCTGAAGTCAAGTGGGCCTTAGAAAGCATCACTATGAACAAAGCTAGTGGCGGTGATGGAATTCCAGTTGAGCTGTTTCAAATCCTGACAGATGATGCTGTGAAAGTGCTTCACTCAATATGCCAGCACATTTGCAAAACTCAGCAGTGGCCACAGGACTGGGAAAAGTCAGTTTTCATTCGAATCCCAAGAAAGGCAATGCCAAAGAATGCTCAAACTATCACACAATTGCACTCATCTCATGCTAGTAAAGTAATGCTCAAAATTCTCCAAGCCAGGCTTCAGCAATACATGAACCGTGAACTCCCTGATGTTCAAGCTGGTTTTAGAAAAGGCAGAGGAACCAGAGATCAAATTGCCAACATCCGCTGTATCATGGAAAAAGCAAGAGAGTTCCAGAAAAATCATCTATTTCTGCTTTATTGACTATGCCAAAGGCTTTGACTGTGTGGATCACAATAAACTGTGGAAAATTCTGAGAGAGATGGGACTATCAGACCACCTAACCTGCCTCTTGAGAAATATGTATGCAGGCCTGGAAGCAACAGTTAGAACTGAACATGGAACAACAGACTGGTTCCAAATACGATAAGGAGTACATCAAGGATGTATATTGTCACCCTGCTTATTTAACTTCTATGCAGAGTACATCATGAAAAACACTGAACTGGAAGAATCACAAGCTGGAATCAAGATTGCCAGAAGAAATATCAATAACCTCAGATATGCAGATGACACCACCCTTATGGCAGAAAGTGAAGAGGAACTAAGAAGCTTCTGAATGAAAGTGAAAGAGGAGAGTGAAAAAACTGGCTTAAAGCGCAACATTCAGAAAACGAAGATCATGGCATCTGGTCCCATCATTTCATGAGAAATAAATGGGGAAATAGTGGAAACAGGGTCAGACTTTATTTTTTTGAGCTCCAAAATCACTGCAGATGGTGACTGCAGCCATGAAATTAAAAGACACTTACTCCTTGAAAGAAAATTTATGACCAACCTAGACAACATATTCAAAAACAGTGGCATTACTTTGTAGACTAAGGTCCATCTAGTCAAAACTATGGTGTTTCCAGTGTTCATGTATGGATGTGAGAGTTGGACTGTGAAGAAGGCTGAGCGCTGAAGAATTGATGCTTTTCAACTGTGGTGTTGGAGAAGACTTTTGAGAGTCCCTTGGACTGCAAGGAGATCCAACCAGTCCATTCTGAAGGAGATCAGCCTTGGAATTTCTCTGGAAGGACTGATGCTAAAGCTGAAACTCTAGTACTTTGGCCACCACATGTGACGAGTTGACTCATTGGAAAAACTCTGATGCTGGGAAGGATTGGGGGCAGTAGGAGAAGGGGACAACAGAGGATGAAGTGGCTAGATGGCATCACCAACTCGATGGACGTGAGTCTGTGTGAACCGCGGGACTTGATGGACAGGGAGGCCCAGAGTGCTGCAGTTCATGGGGTCGCAAAAATTCGGACATGACTGAGCGACTGAACTGAACTGATACTTCATATAAGTTTAATAAACAGGGTGACAATATATAGCCTTGCCTTAATTCTTTCCCAATTTGGAACCAATTTGATGTTACATTTCCAGTTCTTACTGTTGCTTTTTGACTTGCATGCAGATTTCTCAAGATGTAAGTCAGGTGGTCTGGTATTCCCATCTCTTTCAGAATTTTCCACAGTTTGTGGTGATCCACGGAGAAGGCAACTGCACCCCACTCCAGTATTTTGCATGGAAATCTGCATGGATGGCGGAGGCTGGAAGGTTGCAGTCCATCGTGTCACCACGTGTTGGACACGACTTAGCAATTTCACTTTCATGATTCACTTTCATGCATTGGAGAAGTAAATAGCAAGACACTCCAGTGTTCTTGCCTGGAGAATCCCAGGGATTGGGGATTTTGGTGGGCTGCTGTCTATGGGGTTGCACAGAGTCAGACAAGACTAAAGCGACTTAGCAGCAGTAGCAGCAGCAGCACAAAATTGAAGATTTTGGTGTATTCAATGAAGCAAAAGTAGATGCTTCCTGGAACTCTCTTGCTTTTTTGATGATCTAACAGATATTGTCAATTTGTTCTCTGGTTGCTCTGGCTTTTCTAACTCCATCTTGAACATCTTGAAATTCACAGTTCAAATGTTGTTTAAAGGTGGCTTGGATAATTTTGAGCATTACTTTGCTAGCATGTCAGATGAGCACTATTGTGTAGTAATCTGGATATTCTTTGGCATTGCCTTTCTTTGGGATTGCAATAAAAATTAACATTTTCCACTCCTGTGGCCACTGCTGAGTTTTTCAAATTTGCTGACCTACTGAGTGCAGCACTTTCACAATATCATCTTTTAGGATTTGAAATAGCTCAACTGCAATTCTTTCACCTTCACTACCTTTGTTTGTAGTGTTGCTTCCTATGGCCCACTTGACTTCACATTCCAGGATGTCTGGCTCTAGGTGTGCAGTCACACTATCATGGTTATCTAGGTGATGAAGATCTTCTTTGTATAGTTCTTCTATGTTTTCTCATCACCTCTTCTTAATATCTTCTGCTTCTGTTAGGTCCATAGTATTCCTTTCCTTTTTGTGCCCATCTTTGCTTGAAATGACCTGTTGGTGTTTTCTTAAAGAGATCTCTAGCCTTAACCATTCTGTTATTTTCTTCTAGTTCTTTGCATTGATCACCAAGGAAGGTTTTCTTATCTTTCCTTGATATTCTTTGGAACTCTGCAGTCAAATGGGTATATCTTTCCTTTTTCCTTTGGCTTTTTCTTCTGTTCTTTTCTCAGCTATTTGTAAGTCCTCCTCAGACAACCATTTTCCCTTTTTGCATTTATTTTTCTTGGAGATTGTTTTGATCACTGCCTCCTATACAATGTCATGAACCTCCGTTCATAGATCTTCAGGAACTCTGTCTATTAAATCTAATTTCTTGAATCTATTTGTCACTTCCACTGTAATCGTAAGAGATTTTATTTAGGTTATACCTGAATGATCTAGTGATTTTCCCTATGTTCTTCAATTTACATCCCAGTTTGGCAATAAGGATTTCATAATCTGAGCCACAGTCAGCTCCCAGACTTCATTTTGCTGACTGTATAGAGCTTTCTATGATTGGCTGCAACGAATATAATCAATCTGGCTTTGGTCTTGACCATCTGGTGATATTCATGTGGAGATACTTCTCTTGTTTTGTTGAAGATTGTGTTTTCTATGTCCAGTGTGTTTTCTTAGTAAAACTCTGTTAGTTTTGCCCTGCTTCATTTTGTATTCCAAGACCAAATTTCCAGGTAGCACTTGACTTCTTACATTCACATTTCAGTCTCCTATCTTTTCTTGGTGTTAGTTCTAGAATGCCTTGTAGATCTTCATAGAAATGTTCAACTTAGCTTCCTCAGCATTACTGGTAGGGGCATAGACTTGAATTATTGTGATATTGAATGGTTTCCCTTGGAAAAGAAGAGGGATCATTCTGTTGTTTTGGAGATTGCACCCAATTACTGCATTTTAGACTGTTTTTTGACTGTAAGGGTTACTCCATTTCTTCTAAGGGATGTTTGCACATAGTAGTAGATATAATGGTCATTTGAATTAAATCAGACCATTCCAGTCCATTTTAGTTCACTGATTCCTAAAATGTTGATGTTTCCTCTTGCCATTTCCTGTGTGACCACTTCTAATTTACCTTGATTCATGGACCTAACATCCCAGGTTCCTATGCAATATTGTTCTTTATAGCATTGGACTTTACTCCCATCACCCATCACATCCACAACTGGGCATTGTTTTTGCTTTAGCTCCATCTCTTCATTCTTTCTAGGGTTATTTCTCTACTCTTTTCCAATAGCATATTTGGCTCCTTCTGACCTGGGAAGTTCATCTTTCAGTGTCATATATTTTTTTTCCTTTTCATACTGTTCATATTGTTCTCAAGGCAATAATACTGAAGCCATTTGCTATTTTCTTCTCAAGTGGACCACATATTATCAGAACTGTCCACCATGTGCAGTTTATCAGGGTTTTCCTGCTTGGCATGGCTAATAGTTTCATTGAGTTAGAGGAAACTGTGGTCCATATCATCAGTTTGATTAGCTCTCTGTAATTGTGCTTTTCATGTGATTTCTAACATCATACAAAAAATAAATCCAAAATGGACTAAAGATTTAAATGTAAGACCAGAAACTCTAAAACTGCCAGAGGAAATCATACACAGAACATTCTCTGACATAAATCACAGCAAGATCCTCTATGATGCACCTCTCATAGTTATAGAAATAAAAGCAAAAATAAACAAATGGGATCTAATTAAATTTAAAAGCTTTTGCATAAGAAGGAAACTATAAACATGGTGAAAAGACAGCATTGCTAATGGGACAAAATAACAGCAAATGAAACAATTGCCAAACAATTAATCTGCAAAATATACAAGCAGCTCATGCAGCTCAATACCAGAAAAATAAAAGACCCAATCAAAAATAGGCCAAAGAAGTAAGACATTTTAAAGAACAAAGACATACAGATGGCTAATAAACACATGAAAAGATGTTCAATATCACTCATTATCCGAGAAATGTAAATCAAAACCACAATGAGATACCATCTTATGCCAGCCAGAATGGCTGCCATCACAAAGTCTGCAAACGATAAATGCTGGAAAGGGTATGGAGAAAAGGGAATCCTCCTAACTATTGGTGGGAATACAAACTAGCACAGCCACTATGGAGAACAGCATGGAATTTTTTTTTTAATAACAGGAAATAGAACTGCCATTTGGCCCACCAATCCCAGTGTTGTGCATACACACTGAAAAATTCAGAATTGAAAGAAACTCATGTACCGCAATGTTCATTGCAGCACTGTTGACAATAGCTAAAGCATGGAAGCAGCCTAGATATCCATCAGTAGATGAATGGATAAGAAAGTTGCAGTACACATGCACAATGAAATATTACTCAGCTATATGAAAGAGTACATTTGAGTAAGTTCTAATGAGGTGAATGAAACTAGAACCTGCTATACAGAGTTAAGTAAGTCATAAATAAAAAAAAAACAAACACCAATACAGTATATTAATGCACATATATGGAATCTACAAAGATGGTAATGACTACCCTGTCTGCAAGACAGCAAAAGAGACTTAGATGTAAAGAACAGACTTTTGAACTCTGTGAGAGAAGACAAGGATGGAATGATTTGAGAGAATAGCATTGAAACATGAAGTGAAGTGAAGTCACTCAGTCATGTCTGACTTTTGCAACCCCATGGACTGTAGCCTACTATGCTCCTCCATCCATGGGATTTTCCAGGCAAAAGTACTGGAGTGGGTTGCCATTTCCTTCTCCAGAGGATCTCCCGGGCTCAGAGATCAAACCCAGGTCTCCAACACTGTAGGCAGACGCTTTATTGTCTGAGCCACAGGGGAAATCCCATATGTGAAATAGATCACCATTCCAAGTCTGATGATGAATCAGGGCACTCAGATCCAGTGTACTGGGACAACCCAGAGGGATGGGATGAGGATGGAGTTGGAAGGGATGTTCAGGACAGGGGGACACATATACACCTGTGGCTGATTCATGTCAATGTATGGCAAAAACCACAATACTGTAAAGTAATTAGCCTCCGACTTAAAACAAATGGATTTTTCCCCTGTAGACCTGCTTTGTAAGAAATGTTAAAAGAAGTTCTTTAGAGAAAAAGAAAATAATTTAGGTCAGAAACTTGAGTGAGTGAGTGAGTGAAGTCATTCAGTCTTGTCTGACTCTTTGCGACCCCATGGACTGTAGCCTACGAGGCTCCTCTGTCCATGAGATTTTCCAGGGAAGATTACTGGAGTGGATTGCCATTTCCTTCTCCAGGTCAGAAACTTAGGCCTTCATAAAGAAAGGAAGAGGACAAAATAAGGAATATGTTAAGATAAAATTTAAAAACCTTGTTTTCTAATCTCACATTCATCAGCTAGATAATGCTTTGTTTAAAAGAGTGTGCATAATATAGTCACAAGTCATGTGAGTAAAATGGCAGAGTAAGAAGCTCCTGACTATCTCTCTTCCTACCAACTCATCAACTATACAATTACAGATGGATTAATTGCCACCTCATGTGAAGAGCTGACTTATTGGAAAAGACTTTGATGTTGGGAGGGATTGAGGGCAGGAGGAGAAGGGGACGACAGAGGATGAGATGGTTGGATGGCATCACTGACTTGATGGACGTGCATCTGAGTGAACTCCAGGAGTTGGTGATGGACAGGGAGGCCTGGCGTGCTGCAATTCCTGGGGTTGCAAAGAATCGGACATGACTAAGCGACTGAACTGAACTGAAGAGAAAACCAGAATTGAATTGAGTGATTCCTACACAAAAAGCAACTGAGAAAATAAGCATTGAAACAACAGACACACACACACACACACACACACACACACACACCCAAAAGTAACACTCTCAGCACAACTCCTAAGATTTGAAAAGAAATCCCTACTTTCTTCTCTCACTTTCAACTCTGTTTCTCCTTGAGAAATTAAGGGCTTGGGCCACATACTTTAGCACCCCAACTTGCACCACTGCCATTCATAGGACTCACTCCCAGATCACCTAGCTTGGAGAAACAAGGGTTCATGGTATTCACAAGTCTGCATGATTGACATTCAAGAAAAAGGTGGCTCTTAAGCTGGGCAGCAGACACTTCCCATGGCTATCACGCTGTGCTTTGCACAGAGGAAATAGGCAAAAATATCCTGTTCCCAGTTTCTCCCTGGAAGAAATGGGACCTCACACTTTCTCAGGTGCTGCCTGAAAGTAAGGCTACTAATCCATGTGCATTGGGATCTGACTGAGATTTTCCCAAGTGCCTGAAAGAGTATGTGGACACTTCTGTCTTTTCCTCTGGCTTATTCAAACACTTTTGAAACCAAGTCTCCAGCTTTTCCCTGGAAAAAGTTTGTTCATATATCTTGTGCCCCAGCTTTATAGCTGCCACCCAAGGTCTAGACTGCCAAAATATCTAGCACTGATAATCAATATGACTTTGCATTCATGGGTCCATCAAGACTACATTAAACAAATAGACAGTCTTGAAATAATTCTCTTAGCTATCCATTAATTCAATCCAGAGAGAACAGGCAAGAACATAAGGCTCCCAGTTTCCTCTTGGAAGTAGTTTGTCTGTGTACTTTCCAAGCTACTACTCAGGACCCAAGCTTCTAATCAGGAGCCAGGCTCCTGTATCTGGGGGCCGACAGAGTATTTAATTACTAGTCTTCCAGGAACTCAAACAAATTTGTAGGATCTTCCTGAGCTTTCTCTATTTTTGACTCAGCCCAGCAATAAAACCATATCTCTGGCTTCTCCCAGAAAGGTGTTTGTTCATACATCTAACTCCCTGATTTTTTTGTTTTTCAGATGGACTGGCTCCTTAATCACCTAGCTCTAGTTGATGATGGGACTTGACATTTGAAACTCTCCTAAGACCACAGAGAGCAAAGGAGACAGTCTACGTGGACAAATAAGCACTCTCAGCAGGTATCCCTATGCTGAACACAGAGTGAGTAGGCAAAAGCACTCAGCAACCAGTTTCTCTCTACAGAGGCTAATCAGCAATATTTAATGTCTCAGCTTTCCTAGTTGATGCCCAGAGATCAGACTTTTAATTAGTTGGCATCTGGGACCTGCAGGGCAGGCAATTCATAGCCCTCTGTAAGTCAGATTTGTGGGCATTTCCTCTGCCTTTAGGGCACTGATGGGATTTGACACAACCTAAGCACTCAGGAGCCAATTATAGCAATGCAACTTGAGTGAATTATATTTTCTCCAAAATCCTCTCAGTCAGTAAGTCAGTCAGTCCATCCAGTCACTGAGTCATGTCCAACTTTTTGTGGCCCCATGGAATGCAGCATGCCAGGCCTCCTTGTCCATCACCAACTCTCGGAGCTTATTCAAACTCATGGCCACTGAGTCGGTGATGCAATCAAAACATCTCATCCTCTGTCACCCCCTTCTCTTCCCACCTTCAATCTTTCCCCAAATCAGTGTCTTTTCCAATGAGTCAGTTCTTTGCAGCAGGTGGCCATAGTATTGTAGTTTCAGCTTCAGCATCAGTCCTTGCAATGAATATTCAGGACTGGTTTCCTTTAGGATGGACTGGTTGGATCACTTTTATTTACAGTCCAACACTCACTTCCATACCTGACTACTGGGAAAACCATAGCTTTGACTAGACAGATCTTTGTCAGCAAAATAATGTCTTTGCTTTTTAATATGCTGTCTAGGTTGGTCTAAGTTTTCTAATTTCATGGCTGCAGTCACCATATTATTTTTCAAAGGACTTGGGTTATACATATGGAATCTGTTATTTTTACATTTTTAAATTATTGATATATAAATGATGTGTAGCATTAGTTGGAAGTATACAACATTAATTCCATATATGTATACATTGTCAAATTCTCATAATATGATCAGTTAGTATCCACAATCATTCATATTATACATTTTTTATTATGATGAGCACTTTAAAAATCTATCTTCTTAGCAAATTTAAAATAATCTCACTTATGTGTGGAATAAAAAAATCCTTGTCATATTTATCTGATTAATTTACTGTGAATGTTACTGATGATCCATGACACACATCTGGAAAAGACAGGAAAAGCATATAAGGAAAAAGAAAAAATCTAAATTAGATATTATGGTTCTGTTCAGTTCAGTCACTCAGTCGTGTCTGACTCTTTGTGACCCCATGAATCACAGCACGCCAGGCCTCCCTGTTCATTATCATCTCTTGGAGTTCACTCAGACTCACGTCCATCAAGTCCGTGATGCCATCCAGCCATCTCATCCTCGGTTGTCCCCTTCTCCTACTGCCCCCAATCCCTCCTAGCATAAGTCTTTTCCAATAAGTCAACTCTTCGCATGAGGTGGTCAAAGTACTGGAGTTTCAGCTTTAGCATCAGTCCTTCCAAAGAAATCCCAGGGTTGATCTCCTTCAGAATGGACTGGTTGGATCTCCTTGCAGTCCAAGGGACTCTCAAGAGTATGCTCCAACACTGTGGTGTTCAAAAGCATCAATTATTTGGTGCTCAGCCTTCTTCACAGTCCAACTCTCACATCCATACATGACCACAGGAAAAACCATAGCCTTGATTAGACGGACCTTAGTCGACAAAGTAATGTCTCTGCTTTTGAATATGCTATCTAGGTTGATCACAACTTTTCTTCCAAGGAGTGTCTTTTAATTTCATGGCTGGAGTCACCATGTGAAGTGATTTTGGAGCCCCAAAAATAAAGTCAGTCACTGTTTCCACTGCTTCCCCATCTATTTCCCATGAAGTGATGGGAATGGATGCATGGTCTTCGTTTTCTGAATGTTGAGCATTAAGACAACTTTTTCACTCTCCTCTTTCATCTTCATCAAGAGACTTTTTAGCTCCTCTTCACTTTATGCTATAAGGGTGGTATCATCTGCATATCTGAGGTGATTGATATTTCTCCTAGCAATCTTGATTCTAGCTTGTGTTTCTTCCAGTCTAGTGTTTCTCATGATGTACTCTGCATATAAGTTAAATAAGCAGGGTGACAGTATACAGCCTTGACATACTCATTTTCCTATTTGGAACCAGTCTGTTGCTCCATGTCCAGTTCTAATTGTTGCTTGTGACCTACATACAGATTTCTCAAGAGGCAGGTCAGGTGGTCTGGTATCCCCATCTCTTCCAGAATTTTCCACAGTTTATTGTGATCCTCACAGTCAAAGGCTTTGGCATAGCCAATAAATATCATGGTAATAAGAGAATATTGTTTTACTCCTGGCAACATTCCATATCTTCATTACCACCAAAAGTAATGTGGATTTTTAGAGAGTGAATAGTAAAAGGAAATTAGGAAAATTTGTAAAATAGTGTTGCCATAGAAGTTTCAAACTATGCTTCTTAAAAAGGAAGTTGAGATATTCCATCACTTTCCTTGCAAAATATTGCTAGCTTTATAGTCATATTAAATGTTGTTTAAAGCCCATTAGACTGGGGTTAATCTTTCATTTTTAAGTCAAGTTTACTATAGGCATAGTGAGAACCAAAAGATACTCTGCTAAAGATATCAAACTGTTAATATACCCTGTTCCTCATCTAAACCTCTCCTTATCCACATTAACCAATTTCCTGAATTAGAATTCAGAGAGTCATCTTTGCTCCTTCCTTCTCACAGTGTGCCTAAATCTCTTAGCAAGGTCTTTAAAGTTTTCCTTGTTTGCTCATGATTTTGTTGAGTGCTCAACCATTCTCAGCTGATGCAATAATAATTTCACTCCCTCATGGCTTCTCACACAATCATCATAACTGTTCAGCTAATTTCTCTGGCTCCAGTATATCTAAGGTATATCTGTTCTTTAAACTCTCTTTCTATAATATTAATTAATATCATTTCATGCAAAGATGGGCTCAAAAAGGACAGAAATGGTATGGACTTAACAGAAGCAGAAGATATTAAGAAGAGGTGGAAAGAATACATGGAAGAAGTGTACAAAAAGATCTTCACAACCCAGATAATCATGATGATGTGATCACTAATCTAGAGCCAGACATCTTGGAATGTGAAGTCAAGTGGGCCTTAGAAAGCATCACTATGAACAAAGCTAGTGGAGAAGATGGAATTCCAGTGGAGCTGTTTCAAATCCTGAAAGATGATGCTGTGAAAGTGCTGCACTCAATATGCCAGTACATTTGGAAAACTCAGCAGTGGCCACAGGAGTGGAAAATGTTAATTTTTATTGCAATCCCAAAGAAAGGCAATGCCAAAGAATGCTCAAACTACCACACAATTGCACTCATCTCACACACTAGTAAAGTAATGCTCAAAATTCTCCAAGGCAGGCTTCACCAATACTTGAACTATGAACTTCCTGGTGTTCAAACTGGTTTTAGAAAAGGCAGAGGAACCAGAGATCAAATTGCCAACATCCGCTGGATCATCGAAAAAGCAAGAGAGTTCCAGAAAACAAAAACAACATCGATTTCTGCTTTATTGACCATGCCAAAGCCTTTGATTGTGTGGATCACAATAAACTGTGGAAAATTCTGAAAGAGATGGGACTATTAGACAACCTGACCTGCCTCTTGAGAAATCTGTTTGCAGGTCAGGAAGCAACAGTTAGAACTGGACATGGAACAACAGACTTGTTCCAAATAGGAAAAGGAGTACGTCAAGGCTATATATTGTCACCCTCCTTATTTAACTTCTATGCAAAGTACATTATGAGAAACTGTGGACTGGAAGAAACACAAACTAGAATCAACATTTTTGGAGAAATATCAGTAACCTCAGATATGCAGATGACATTACCCTTATAGAAGAAAGTTAGAGGAGCTAAAAAGCCTCTTGATGAAAGTGAAAGAGGAGAGAAAAAAGTTGGCTTAAAGCTCAACATTCAGAAAACGAAGACCATGGCATCCGGTGCCATCACTTCATGGGAAATAGATGGGGAAAGAGTGGAAACAGGGTCAGACTTCATTTTTTGGGCTCCAAAATCACTGCAGATGGTGACTGCAGCCATGAAATTAGAAGATGCTTACTCCTTGGAAGAAACGTTATGATCAACCTAGATACTATATTCAAAAGCAGAGACATTACTTTGCCAACTAAGGTCTGTCTAGTCAAGGCTATGGTTTTTCCTGTGGTCATGTATGGATGTGAGAGTTGGACTGTGAAGAAGGCTGAGCGCCGAAGAATTGATGCTTTTGAACTGTGGTGTTGGAGAAGACTCTTGAGAGTCCCTTGGACTGCAAGGAGATCCAACCAGTCCATTCTGAAGAAGATCAACCCTGGGATTTCTTTGGAAGGACTGATGCTAAAGCTGAAACTCCAGTACTTTGACCACCTCATGCGAAGAGTGAACTCACTGGAAAAGACTCTGATGTGAGGAGGGATTGTGGGCAGGAAGAGAAAGGGACGACCAAGGATGAGATGGCTGGATGGCATCACGGACTCGATGAACGTGAGTCTGAGTGAACTCCAAGAGATGGTGATGAACAGGAAGGCCTGGCATGCTGAGATTCATGGGGTCGCAAAGAGTCGGACATGACTGAGTGACTGAACTGAACTGAATATCCGTAATTTATTGCTGATTTTTAAAAATTAGATACAGTTGGCATTATTTTATTCTGAAGTGTTAACATTTTAAAATGATACATTTCTGGGGATGCTTTGAGTGGTCTCTGGAAAATCTCCCAGATTTATACCTTATTTTTAGGATCCCCCACCTCAGTTTTAGACATGATGTAAAGAACAAATATATACGCACTAATTTATAGAAATCATGAGAGATAGTGGAACTGGAGATGAAAATATTATTATATTGCTTACACAAGTTATAGTAAAGTTATAGTAATATAAACCATGGATGTGGAAGACATCACACAGAAAACTATGTACCATAAGGTCACAAATGGACAAATATGAAATTTTAAGACCAGTTCTTATACCCAATGCCAATTATCCCTCAATAGGCATCTTATTTTTCTTTCTCGTACTAGAATTGCCCACAGTGAGCTTCAGCAATGCATTTACCTACCAAGATAACAATTATATATGTGTATATATATATATATATATATACATATATATATATATATATGTATATAAATCTTCTCTGCATCTATATATGGGCATATGACTAAATTATGGCCTCTGAAATGTATTTTAAAGGGATGTAACTACCACATAATTAAAAAAGAAAAAAACTTGCCCTTTTTTTTTTTTCTTTCCTCGTTTTACTTCTTACCACTTGGTGGATGTGGAAATGGTGGTCAGTAATACATCATCAGTTCAGTTCAGCCGCTCAGTCATCTCCAACTCTTTGAAACCCCATGGTATGCAGCATGACCGGCCTCCCTGTCCATCATGGACTTTCAAAGCTTGCTCAAACTCATGTCTATCAAATTGTTGATGCCAACCATCTCATCCTCTGTCATGATCTTCTCCTCTTGCCTTCAGTCTTTCCCAACATCAGTGTCTTCTCCAGTGAGTCAGTTTTTCATATCAGGTGGCCAAAGTATTTGGAGCTTCAGCTTCAGCAAAAAAAGTCCTTCCAATAAATATTCAAGGCTCATTTCATTTATGATTGACTGGTTTGACCTCCTTGCAGTCCAAGGGACACTCAAGACATTTCTTCAACACCACGGTTTAAAAGTGTTAAGTCTTTGGCACATAGCTTTCTTGGTAGTACAACTCTCACATTCAAACATGATTTTTGAAAAACCATAGCTTTCACTATACAGACTTTTGCTGGCAAAATAATGTCTCTGCTCTTTACTATGCTGTCTAGGTTGGTTATAACTCTCCTTTCAAAGAATAAGCATCTTTTAATTTCATGGCTGCAATTACCATCTGCAGTGAATTTGGAACACCCCAGAGTAAAGTCTGTCCCTGTTTCCATTGTTTACAAAATCTGTTTGCCATGAAGCAATGGGATTCTTGATAAACTTATATGCAGGTCAGGAAGCAACAGTTAGGACTGGACATGGAACATCAGACTGGTTCCAAATTGGAAAAAGAGTACGTCAAGGCTGTATATTGTCATCCTGATTATTTAACTTCTATGCAGAGTACATCATGATAAAGATTGGGCTGGAAGAAGCACAAGCTGGAATCAAGATTGCCAGAGAAATATCAATAACCTCAGATATGCAGATGACACCACCCTTATGACAGAAAGTGAAGAGGAACTAAAAAGCATCTTGATGAAAGTGAAAGAGGAGAGTGAAAAAGGTGGCTTAAAGCTCAACATTCAGAAAATGAATATCATGGCATCTGGTCATATCACTTCATGGGAAATATTTGGGGAAATAATGGAAACAGTTTCAGACTTTCTTTTGGGGGCTCCAAAATCACTGCAGATGGTGACTGCAGCCGTGAAATTAAAAGATGCTTACTCCTTAGAAGAAAAGTTATGACCAACCTAGGTAGCATATTCAAAAGCAGAGACATTATTTTTCCAACAAAGGTCCATCTAGTCAAGGCTATGGTTTTTCCAGTGTTCATGTATGGATGTGAGAGTTGGAATGTGAAGAAAGCTGAGCACTGGAGAATTGATGCTTTTGAAATATGGTGTTGGAGAAGACTCTTGAGAGTCCCTTGGACTGCAAGGAGATCCAGCCAGTCCATTCTGAAGGAGATCAGTCCTGGGTGTTCTCTGGAAGGAATGATGCTAAAGCTGCAATTCTAGTACTTTGGTGAACCTCATGAGAAGAGCTCACTCACTGGAAAAGACTCTGATGTTGGGAGGAATTGGGCTCAGGAGGAAAAGGGACAGCAGAGGATGAGATGGCTGGATGGCATCACTGACTTGACGGACGTGAGTTTGAGTTAACTCCAGGAGCTGTTGATGGACAGGGAAGCCTGTGTACTGCAATTTATGGGGTCACAAAGAGTCGGACACGACTGAGTGACTGAACTGAACTGAACTGAACTGAATGGGACTCCAGAAAAAATGAAGGGATGGAGCCAAAGCAAAAGCAATACACAGTTGTGGATGTAACTAGTGATAGAAGCAAGGTCCAATGCTGTAAAAAGCAATATTTCATAGGAACCTGGAATGTCAGGTCCATAAATCAAGTCACATTGGAAGTGGTCGAACAGGAGATGGCAAGAGGGAACTTCAACATTCTAGGAGTCAGTGAACTAAAATGGACTGGAATGGGTGAATTTAACTCAGATGACCATTATATCTTCTACTGTGGGCAGGAATCCCTCAGAAGAAATCGGGTAGCCATCATGGTCAACAAAAAAGTCTGAAATGCCGTATTTGGATGCAGTCTCGAAAACGACAGAATGATCTCTGTTTGTTTCCAAGGTAAACCATTCCATATCACAATAACCCAAGTCTATGCCCCAACCAGTAATGCTGAAAAAGCTGAACTTAAACGGTTCTATGATGACCTACAACCCACCCACCCCCAAAAAAAAATGCCCTTTTCATTATAGGTGACTGGAATGCAAAAGTAGGAACTCAGAAAACACGTGGAGTAACAGGCAAGTTTGGCTTTGGAATATATAATGAACAGGACAAAGGCTAATAGAGTTTTGTCAAGAGAACACACTGGTCATAGCCAATACCCTCTTCCAACAACACAAGCGAAGACTCTACACATGGACATCACTAGATGGTCAACACCGAAATCAGATTGATTATATTTTTGCAGCCAAAATGGAGAAGCTCTGTACCATCAGCAAAAACAAGACTGGGAGCTGACTGTGGCTCAGATCATGAACTTCTTATAGCCAAACTCAGACTTAAATTGAAAAAAAGTAGGGAAAACCAGTAGACCATTCAGCTATGACCTAAATCAAATCCCTTATGATTATACAGTCAAAGTGAGAAATAGATTTAAGGGACTAGATCTGATAGAGTGCCTGATGAACTATGGATGAAGGTTCATGATAATGTACAGGCGACAGGGGTCAGGACCATCCTCAAGAAAAAGAAAAGCAAAAATCAAATGGATGTCATAGCAGCCTTTACAAATAAGTGTGAAAAGAAGAGAAGTGAAAAGAAAAGGAGAAAAAGAACGATATAAGCATCCAAATGCAGAGTTCCAATGTATAGCAAGGAGAGATAAGAAAGCCTTCCTCAGTGATCAATACAAAGAAATAGAGGAAAACAACAGAATGGGAAAGACTAGAAATATCTTCAAGAAAATTAGAGACACCAAGGGAACATTTCATGCAAAGATAGGCTAGATAAAGGACAGAAATGATATGGAGCTGATAGAGTAGAAGATATGAAAAAGAGGTGGCAAGAATACACAGAAGAGCTGTACAAAAAGATCTTCACGATCAAGATATTCACGTGGTATGATCACTCACCTAGAGCCAGACATCCTGGAATGTGAAGTCAAGTGGTCCTTAGAAAGCATTACTATGAACAAACCTAGTAGAGGTGATGAAATTCCAGTTGAGCTGTTTCAAATCCTGAAAGATGATGCTGTGAAAGTGCTGCACTCAATATGCCAGCAAGTTTGGAAAACTCAGCAGTGGCCACAGGACTGGAAAAGGTCAGTTTTCACTGCAATACTAAAGAAAGGCAATGCCAAAGAATGTTCAAACTACTGCACAATTGTACTCAACTCACATGCCAGTAAAGTAATGCTCAAAATTCTGCAAGTCAACCTTCAGCAGTACATGACTGTGAACTTCCAGACTGTCCAAGCTAGTTTTAGAAAAGGTAGAGGAACCAGAGATTAGATTGCCAACATCTACTAGATCATGGAAAATGCAAGAGAGTTCTGTTTCTTCTTTATTGGCTATGCCAAAGCCTTTGACTGTGTGGATCACAATAAACTGTGGAAAAAATATTAAAGAGATGGGAATACCAGACCATCTGACCTTCCTCTTGAGAAACCTATATGCAGGTCAGGAAGTAACAGTTAGAAACGGACATGGAAAAACAGATTGGTTCCAAATAGGAAAAGGAATATGTCAAGGCTGTATATTGTCACTCTGATTATTTAACTTCTATGCAGAGTACATCATGAGAAATGCTGGGATGGAAGCACAAGGTGGAATCAAGATTGCTGGGAGAAATATCAATAACTTCAGATATGCAGATGACATCACCCTTATGGCAGAAAGTAAAGAGGAACTAAGAAGCTTCTTGATGAAAGTGAATGAAGAGAGTGAAAAAATTGGCTTAAAGCTCAACATTCAGAAAACTAATCATGGCATCTGGTCAAATCACTTCATGAGAAGTAAATAGGGAAACAGTGGAAACTGTCAGATTTTATTTTGGGAGTCTCCAAAATCACTGCAGATGGTGATTGCAGCCATGTAATTAAAATACACTTACTCCATGGAAGGAAAGTTATGACCAACCTAGATAGCATATTCAAAAGCAGAGACATTACTTTGTCCACAAAGGTCTGTCTAGTCAAGGCTATAATTTTTCCAGTAATCATGTATGGATGTGAGTGTTGGACTTGGACTGTGAAGAAAGCTGAGCACCGAAGAATTGATGTTTTTGAGCTGTGGTATTGGAGAAGACTCTTGAGAGTCCCTTGGACTCCAAGGAGATCCAACCAGTCCATTCTAAAGGAGATCAGTCCTCAGTGTTCTTTGGAAAGAATAATGCTAAAGCTGAAACTCCAGCTCTTTGGCCACCTCATGTGAAGAGCTGACTCGTTGAAACAGAACCTGCTGCTGGGAGGAATTGGGGACAGGTGGAAAAGGGGATGACAGAGAATGAGATGGCTGGATGGCATCACCAACTCGATGGATGTGATTCTGAGTGAATTTCCTGAGTTGGTGATGGACAGGGAGGCCTGGTGTGCTGCAGTTCATGGGGTCGCAAAGAGTCAGACATAACTGAGTGACTGAACTGACCTGAACTGAACTGAACTGAACTGAACTAAATGGGACTGGATATCATGATCTTAGTTTTCTGAATGTTGAATTTTAAGCCAACTTTTTCACTCTACTCCTTCATTTTCATCAAGAGGCTCTTTAGTTCTTCTTAGCTTCTGTCAGAAAAGTGGTGTTATATGCGTATCTGAGGTTACTGATATTTCTCCCAGCAATCTTGATTCTAGCTTGTGCTTTATCCAGCCTGGCATTTCTCATGATGTACTCTGCATAAAAGTTAAATAAGCAGGGTCACAATATACAACCTTTTATTACTCCTTTTCAGATTTGCAACCAATCTGTTGTTTTATGTCCAGTTCTGTTACTTGTGACTTGCATACAGCTTTCTCAGGAGGCAGGTCAGGTGGCCAGGTATTCCCATCTCTTTAAGAATTTTCCACAGTGTCTTGTGATCCACACAGTAAAAGGCTTTGACATAGCCAATAAAGCAGAAGCAGATATTTTTTCTGGAACTCTTATTTTTTCAGTATCCAGCAGACGTAGTCAATTTGATATCTGGTTCTGCTGCTTTTCTAAACCCAGGTTGAACATCTGTTAAGACAAGGAGATAGAGCAAAGCTGAGTTGCTGAATATCCTGTTGAAAGATCTGCCTATCTACTCTGGACCTCCCCCAACTCCTGCCATTCTGTGAGGAATAAGCACACTTCCACTTTACCTGAATCAATGTATTTGAGTCTCTCTGTTAGCACAGCTTAGCATAAACTCCACCAAGAGCAATATATACATGGAAAGAAAAAGTAACAAAGATATAAGCATTCAGAATACAGTTAATCAGAATAGAATGCTTTCACAAAGGTCAACAGAGAACAGAAGTATACTAAGGGAAGAGTGGTCAATAGTACAAAATAATAAAGAGATATTATATGTGGTAAAACATTGCAAGTGTATATTGAGATACTGGTGGGATGGGAAAAATAAGGAACCTTTTAGAGACTGGGAAAACCTCTGTGGGAAATGACAGTTAAGAGTGAACACAGGAGCAGGTTATCAAATTGAAGATAAAAATATAAACTGTGAATAGGTATCACAACGTATCTGGAGAATTTTGTAATTTTCTGGTGAAATATTCAGCAGCTTTAGTGTAGATCTCTATGTTAAAATCAGATATGTACACAGCATCAGTAACTTTCTGTTTCCACCAGAGATTTGATTGTATTTACACCAGAGAACAGTAGATCATAAACTAGGCTAAAGAATAGGTTCTGGACTTAAATCTTAGCATTTAATATCTTCACAATTTTGATAAATTATTTAACCTTTATATCTTAATTTCTTTTTTTTAATTACAATACTGTATTTGTTTTGCCATACATTGACACGAATCAGCCATAGGTGATCTTAATTTCTTCATCTGTGAAATGTGGGTAACACAGTACTGAGTGACTACAGTCAATTTTGCTCTGGTAGCAGATAACCACAATGCTCAGTGGCTTAAAATCACAAGCATTTGTCATAGACCTGCAGGTTGCCTAGGACTCTGCTCTATTTGCATCTCCTCATCTTGGCCAGGCTCCACTGGGCTTAATTCTAGGTTGAGGTTAACTTTGGGTCCCTCTGTTCAGAATCCAAGCTGAACAAGTGACCACTATTTGTGATATATTCTCATAAAGCAGAAAGCCTAGAGCCTAAGAAGAAATTTAAAATGCCTCTAAAAAGCTTTTACTAGGACATGGCAGATTTTGTAGTATTACATTCCACTGGCCAAAGTAGGTCATACTGCCATGCCAGTGGTGGGGGAAGGGACAGTAAATACAGCAGCAGTTAGTGTTAGATGGTTTTATTTTTATTATAGCTATTTATAAAAAATTATTTGTACTGGTGTATAGTGGGGTGCTGGGAGCCAGCATGAGGAACTCCGCCCATGGCAAAGGTCATGAGGAAGGAGGCTTCGGCATATGCAAAGGCATGATCAAGCCTCAGGAAACCCCTTGTTCCTGAGCATCTACTCCAAAACCAGAGTCTGTTTTTGCTCTCACCTACACCTTTGACTTTCCGGGGAGCTCTCCCCCATAACCATTTCTCTTGGAGAAGGAGTAAACGTGCAGCTCCAAGGTAATAAAAATTCCTGGGCATGACAAGAGTGTTTCAACTTACGGGACTCCTCTGAAGGTTATCTAGCCTGCCTGTATAGGTTCATCCAGCCACAACAGCCCCCCAACAATGAGAGGCACGAGATGTTTTACACTTACTAAAGGCAAATTTTTGTGGGAAGTTATAAATTATTAGTATAGTGGGTTGGTTAGGAATTATATTGGTGAAGGGTTTGTGTGTGTGTGTGTGTGTGTGTGTGTGAATAATTGCTGCTAATTCCCTGCCCTGGGTGGGACAAGGGTGTCTCAGGTCAATCCTCTCTGCTGACAGACTAGCTTGTGTGATAGGATTATCTGTACTCCTGCCACTATGCACATGATTATTTACTATCTCTCAACATAAACAGCACAGAGAGTCTGGAGTAATAGCATAAGTCTCTTCTCATTATTGAGTCAATGATTGCCACCAGGCCTCCATATCCTTAGGCACCTAGGAATATATTAATCAATGTATTTGGAATATAGAAAAGGAAATGTAGTTTTTGATGTTAGCAATATTAGACTTTCTGAGTTAATGAATTTTATCTTTTGTTATAGATCACTGTACTTTATTATAAATCACTGTGTCCTTGCTACCTAAAAATGTAACTTTATCACTATCTTAAGACTAAGTAGATCTCAAGGGGAACATTGGTGAAAGGATTTTCATTTGTTGGGCTGATGTTTTGCTGCTAAATCTCAATATTCCCTGCCTTTATAATAAATATAACTAGCATATAGGAGAAATAAGTATTAACCTTTAAGCATATAGGAGAAATAAGTATTAACCTTTAAGATTAATCATGTTAACCTTGGGTTAAATAAATTCCTTTCTTGATTGTAACTCACTACACCCTCACCCTATAGGAATGCAACTTTATTTGGAGGGTGGTGCCTGGTTTAAGAAAAAAACACCCTTGGGAAAAAATAAGTTTTTGGTTATCAGAAAGAAACGGCTGTAAATGTCAGCAGGCAGAAATGGCTTAAAGATGACGTAAAACTCCTAAGACTTTTTTTTTTTTTATGTAAAGCACCTGATTTTGATAAAGATCAGGACTGTTAACCCCCACGTGACTCTGTATTCATCCCTATATGTAACAAAAGGTATATAAAGAAATGAGATCTGTTCCTGGAAAGACTGACTCCCCCATGTCGTTCTTTCTCACTCCCCGTTTTTCTGGCAGAATTCCCATCTGGAGCATGGATGCTATTCCATGTAAACCAAGTTATTCAGCCTCTTTTCTCCACTAATTTTCCTAATACACTATCCGTTTCTAATCTCTGTATATATCTATAATTAAATATGTATTTTTCAAGGACACTGACTCCATCCCCACCTTCAAATCACCCTGGATCCACTAGGGCTGGACCCTGGCAGTGGGGTTTATATAATATAGGAAATGAAGCCATACAAGGAGGAAACTGACACATTAGAGAGTAAGGGATTTTTCCAGAAATGGGATAGATTAAAAGAGAGAAAGATATTTTTAAAGAAACACATATCATATTTTGGTATCTGTAATAATTAGAACCATTTACAGCATTTGGGTCATTGAAGTGATAATAAGATCATTGATATTGAAGAAGTCAAGAATATGTTAGATCCTATCATAAATTAATTGAGAACATGAAACTCCGCTGAGAAAAAACACCTTGGAATGAGTTCAAAATCTGGCCTAAATTATGACATTGACTAAAAAGTTCATAACTTTATTGTTATTATTTTGCATATAAAACTATAAACAGACTCCCCTACATTTTATTTTACTTTTATTTTATTTCACATATATTATACATGTTTCAATGCCATTCTACCATATCATGCCACCCTCGCTCTCTCCCACAGAGTCCAAAAGACTGTTCTATACATGTGTCTCTTTTGCTATTTTGCATACAGGGTTACCATTACCATCTTTCTAAATTCCATAAAATGCATTAGTATAAATTTGGAAAACTCAACAGTGGCCACAGGACTGGAAAAGGTCAGTTTTCATCCCAGTGCCAAAGAAAGGCAATGCCAAAGAATGCTCAAACTACCACACAATTGCACTCATCTCACATGCTAGTAAAGTAACGCTCAAAATTCTCCAAGCCAGGCTTCAGCAATACATGAAACATGAACTCTCTGATGTTAAAGCTGGTTTTAGAAAAGGCAGAGGAACCAGAGAGCAAATAGCCAACATCCGCTGGATCATCAAAAAGCAAGAGAGTTCCAGGAAAACATCTACTTCTGCTTTATTGACTATGCCAAAGCTTTTGACTGTGTGGATCACAATAAACTGTGGAAAATTCTGAAGGAGATGGGAATACCAGACCACCTAACCTGCCTCCTGAGAAATCTGTATGCAGGTCAGGAAGCAACAGTTAGAACTGGACATGGAACAACAGACTGGCTCCAAATAGGAAAAGGAGTATGTCAAGGCTGTATATTGTCACCCTGATTATTTAACTTCTGTGCAGAATATATCATGAGAAACACTGGACTTGAAGAAACACAAGCTGGAATCAAGATTGCAGGGAGAAATATCAGTAACCTCATATATGCAGATAACATAACCCTTACGGCAGAAAGTGAAAAGGAGATAAAAAGCCTCTTGGTGAAAGTGAAAGTTGAGAGTGAAATAGTTGGCTTAAAGCTCAACATTCAGAAAACAAAGACCATGGCATTGGGTCCCATCACTTCATGGGAAATAGATGGGGAAACAGTGGAAACAGAGTTAGACTTTATTTTTGGTGGCTCCAAAATCACTGCAGATGGTGACTGCAGTCAAGAAATTAGAAGATGCTTACTCCTTGGAAGAAAAGTTATGACCAACCTAGATAATATATTCAAAAGCAGTTACTTTACTTTAACGACTACGGTCCATCTAGTCAAGGCTATGGTTTTTCCTGTGGTCATGTATGGATGTGAGAGTTGGACTGTGAAGAAGGCTGAGTGCCGAAGAATTGATGCTTTTGAACTGTGGTGTTGGAGAAGACTCTTGAGAGTCCCTTGGACTGCAAGGAGATCCAACCAGTCCATTCTGAAGATCAGCCCTGGGATTTCTTTGGAAGGAATAATGCTAAAAGCTGAAACTCCAGTACTTTGACCACCTCTTGCGAAGAGTTGACTCACTGGAAAAGACTCTGATGCTGGGAGGGACTGGGGGCAGCAGGAGAAGGGGACGACCAAGGATGAGATGGCTGGATGGCATCACGGACTCAATGGATGTGAGTCTGAGTGAACTCCGAGAGATAGTGATGGACAGGGAGGCCTGGTGTGCTGCAATTCATGGGGTTGCAAAAAGTCAGACACGACTGAGCGAATGAACTGAACTGACCTGAACTGATACTGTAGTGGTGTTTTTCTTTCTGGCTTACTTCACTCTATAATCGGCTCCAGTTTCATCCACCTCATTAGAACTGATTTAAATGTATTCTTTTTAATGGCTGAGTAATACTCCATTGTGTATATGTACCACAGCTTTCTTATCCATTTGTCTGCTGATAGACATCTAGGTTGCTTCCATAACCCAGCTATTATAAACAGTGTTGCAATGAACATTAAGGTACACGTGTCTGCTTCAATTCTGGTTTACTCGGTGTGTATGCCCAGTAGTAGGATTGCTGGCTCATATAGCAATTCTATTTCCAGGTTTTTTTTTGTTTTTTTTTTTAAGGAATCTCCACACTATTCTCCACAGTGGCTGTACTAGTTTGTCTTCAAGAAGACATACAGATGGCTAACAAACACATGAAAAGATGCTCAACATCACTTATTATCAATGAAATGCAAATCAAAACCACAACAAGGTACCATTTCACGCCAGTCAGAATGACTGCTATCAAAAAGCCTACAAGCAATAAATGCTGGAGGGGTGTAGAGAAAAGGGAACCCTCTTACATTGCTGGTAATAATTTGATAACTTTAAAATACCAAAAATAATGATATAGGACACTATGAAATACACACATGTAGGGCGTTTAAAATAAAAGATTAGAGATATATTTTAGAAATATACTAATGAGTTTAGGAAATGATGAAAGTACAATTTTCTAGGCTTCAGTTCAGTTCAGTCACTCAGTCATGTCTGACTCTTTGGGACCCCATGAATCACAGCATGCCAGGCCTCCCTGTCTATCACCAACTCCCGGAGTTCACTCAAACTCACGTCCATTGAGTCAGTGATGCAATACAGCCATCTCATCCTTGGTCGTCCCCTTCTCCTACTGCCCCCAATCCCTCCCAGCATCAAAGTCTTTTCCAACGAGTCAACTCTTTGCATGGGGTGGCCAAAGTACTGGAGTTTCAGCTTTAGCATCATTCCTTCCAAAGAAATCCTAGGGTTGATCTCCCTCAGAATGGATTGGTTGGATCTCCTTGCAGTCCAAGGGACTCTCAAGAGTCTTTTACAAAGCACACTTCAAAAACATCAATTCTTCGGCACTCAGCCTTCTTCACAGGCCAACTCTCACATTCATACATGACTACTAGCAAAACCATAACCTTCACTAGACCGATCTTAATCGGCAAAGTAATCTCTGCTTTTGAATATACTATCTAGGTTGGTCATAACTTTTCTTTCAAGGAGTAACCGTCTTTAATTTCATGGCTGCAATCACCTTCTGCAGTGATTTTGGAGCCCCAAAAAATAAAGTCTGACACTGTTTCTACTGTTTCCCCATCTATTTCTTATGTAGTGATGGGACCCAATGCCATGGTCTTTGTTTTCTGAATGTTGAAAGCCAACTTTTTCACTCTCCTCTTTCACTTTCATCAAGAGGCTTTTTAGTTCCTCTTCACTTTCTGCCATAAGGGTAGTGTCATCTGTATACCTGAGGTTATTGATATTTCTTCCTTCAATCTTGATTCCAGGTTGTGTTTCTTCCAGTCCAGTGTTTCTCATGATGTACTCTGCATAGAAGTTAAATAAGCAGGGTGACAATATACATCCTTGATGTGCTCCTTTTCCTATTTGGAACCAGTCTGTTGTTCCATGTCCAGTTCTAACTGTTGCTTCCTGACCTGCATACAGATTTCTCAAGAGGCAGGTCGGATGGTCTGGTTTTCCCATATCTTTAGAATTTTCCACAGTTTATTGTGATCCACACAGACAAAAGCTTTGGCATAGTTAATAAAGCAGAAATAGATGTTTTTCTGGAACTCTCTTGCTTTTTCTGTGATGGAGTGGATGTGGCAATTTGATCTCTGGTTCCTCTGCCTTTTCTAAAACCAGCTTGAACATCAGGAAGTTCACAGTTCACATATTGCCAAAGCCTGGCTTGGAGAACTTTGAACATTACTTTACTAGCATGTGAGATGAGTGCAATTATGTGGTAGTCTGAGCATTCTTTGGCATTGCCTTTCTTTGAGATTGTAATGCAAACTGACCTTTTCCAGTCCTGTGGCCACTGCTGAGTTAATGTGCTGGCATATTGAATGCAGCACTTTCACAGCATCATCTTTCAGTATTTGAAATAGCTCACCTGGAATTCCATCACTTCCACTAGCTTTGTTCGTAGAGATGCTTTCTAAGGCCCACTTGACTTCACATTCCAAGATGTCTGGCTCTAGATGCATGATCATACCATCGTGATTATCCAGTTCGTGAAGATCCTTTTGTACAGTTCTTCTGTGTAGTCTTGCCATCTCTTCTTAATATCTTCTGCTTCTGTTAGGTCCATACCCATTTCTGTCCTTTATCAAGCCCATCTTTGCATGAAATGTTCCCTTGGTATCCCTAATTTTCTTGAAAAGATCTCTAGGCTTTTCCATTCTGTTCTTTTCTTCTATTTCTTTGCATTGTTCGCTGAGGAAGGCTTTCTTATCTCTTCTTGCTCTTCTTTGGAACTCTGCATTCAGATGCTTGTATCTTTCTTTTTCTCCTTGGCTTTTCGCTTCTCTTCTTTTCACAGCTATTTGTAAGTCTTCCCCAGATAGCCATTTTGCTTTTTTTGCATTTCTTTTCCATGGCGATAGTCTTGATCCCTGTCTCCTTGACAAAGTAAAAAGAAAAGATGAAAGAACAAGAGAACATGAAAGCAAATTGATTATTGTGTTGATAGTTCCCACACTAATATATATATATATATATATGTATGTATGTATATATGCATCTATTCCCCCTCTACTCTTTGATCTATTGGCTTCCTTAGCCTATATGGCTTGCCTTAATAACCAAATTTTGCCACCATGGCAGATCAGGAAGCATAGTCTAGCTACATTCAGTCATTCATATTTATATATTTTATATCCTTTGGATTCATTATTTCTAGGTTGTTACTAAACTGAAGAAAAGCATTCTTGTCAATTTTGAATCCAAAGAGCTCTTTATTATTTATTATACTTCACGATCTCTTCTAGTTCTCAGCTAAGCAGGCTCCAGAAAAGGCAAAAATTTTGTTTGCCTAGAGTTAAGGAAAGAAAGCCACTAAACCATTCAGATATGGCCTAAATCAAATCTCTTATGATTATACAGTGGAAATGATAAATACATGTAAGGGACTAGATCTGATAGACAGAGTACTTGATGAACTATGGAATGAGGTTTGTGACATTGTACGGGAGACAGGGATCAAGATCATCCCCATAGAAAAGAAATGTAAAAAGGCAAAATGGCTGTCTGAAGAGGCCTTAGATATAGCCGTGAAAAGAAGAGGAGTGAAAAGCAAACAGGAAAAGGAAAGATATAAGCATCTGAATGCAGAGTTCCAAAGAATAGCAAGAAAAGATAAGAAAGTCTTCCTCAGCGATCAGTGCAAAGAAATAGAGGAAAAGAACAGAATGGGAAAGCCTAGAGATCTCATCAAGAAATTTTAAGATACCAAGGGAACATTTCATGCAAAGATGGGCTCGATAAAGGACAGAAATGGTTATAGACCTAACAGAAGCAGACAATATTAAGAAGAGGTGGTAACAATACACAGAAGAACTGTACAAAAAGATCTTCCTGACCAAGAAAATCATGACGGTGTGATCACTCACCGAAAGCCAGACATCTTGAAATGTGAACTCAAGTGGGCCTTAGAAATCTTGACTACAAACAAAGCTAGTGGAGGTGATGGAATTCCAGTGGAGCTATTTCAAATCCTGAAAGATGATGCTGTGATAGTGTTGCACTCAATATGACAGCAAATTTGGAAGACTCAGCAGTGGCCACAAAACTGGAAAAGGTCAGTTTTCATTCCAATCCCAAAGAAAGGCAATGCTAAAGAATCCTCAGACTACTGCACATGCTGGTAAAATATTGCACAAAATTCACCAAGCCAGGCTTCAGTGATATGTGAACTATGAACTTCCAGATATCCAAACTGGTTTTAGAAAAGGCAGAGGAACCAGAGATCAAATTGCCAACATCTACTGGATCATTCAGAAAGCAAGAAAGTTCCAGAAAACATCTATTTCTGCTTTATTGACTATGCCAAAGCCTTTGACTGTGTGGATCACAATAAAGTGTGAAAAATTCTAAAAAGGGATGGGAATACCAGATCACTTGACCTGCCTCTTGAGAAGCCTGTATGCAAGTCAGGGGGTAACAGATAGAACTGGACATGGAACAACAGACTGGTTCCAAATAGGAAAAAGAGTATGTTGAGGCTGTATATTGTAACCTTGCTTATTTAACTTATATGCAGAGTACATCATGAGAAATGCTGGGCTGGAAGAAGCAGAAGGTAGAATCAAGATTGCAGGGAGAAATATCAGTAACTTCAGATATGTAGGTGACATCACCCTTATGGAAGAAAGTGAAGAGGAACTAAAAAGCCTCTTGATGAAAGTGAAAGAGGAGACTGAAAAAGTTGGCTTAAAGTTCAACACTCAGAACACTAAGATCATGGTATCTAGTCCCCATCACTGCATGGAAAATAGATGGGAAAACAGTGGAAACAGTGTCAGACTTTATTTTCTGGGCTCCAAAATCACTGCTGAAGGTGATTGCAGCCATGAAATTAAGACGCCTTCTCCTTGGAAGAAAAGTTATGACCAACCTAGATAGCATATTCAAAAGTAGAGACATTACTTTGCAAACAAAGGTTCATCTAGTCAAGGCTATGGTTTTCCCAGTGGTCATATATGAATGTGAGAGTTGGACTGTGAAGAAAGCTGAGCACTGAAGAATTGATGCTTTTGAGCTGTGGTGTTGGAGAAGACTCTTGAGAGTCCCTTGGACTGCAAGGAAATCCAACCAGTTCATCCTAAAGAAGGCCAGTCCTGGATGTTCACTGGAAGGACTAATCCTGAGGCTGAAACTCCAGTACTTTGGCCACCTCATGTGAAGAGTTGACTTATTGGAACATACCCTGATATTGGGAGGGACTGAGGGCAGGAGGAGAAGGGGACGACAGAGGATGAGATGGCTGGATGGCGTCACTTAGTCGATGCACATGAGTTTGTGTAAACTTCGGAAGTTGGTGATGGACAGGGTGGCCTGGCATGCTGTGATTCATGGGTTTGCACAGAGTCGGACACCACTGAGAGACTGAACTGATCCTAACTGAACTGAGAGGTAAGGAAACGTGGAACACTGAGAATAGTTTCTCTATTCTGATAATAGAATGAAGTTACTGGGTTTTTTATGGAAAAAAAAAAAAGACAAAGGAAATTCAGAATTTTGCATTCCTCTACACAGTATCTATTTAAAGGAGAAATGGTTTCTTAGTTAATTAATTAAATGAGAGTATAATTGTTTTATAAAAGATTATTTAATTCCAACTTTAATTCAAACATCATTGGAATGTATTTGCCAAATTGTATGTATTTTTCTTCATTTTCCTTAATCCTTTTTCTGTTTTACAATTCAAGATGTCATATTTCTCTTCCTTCCTAATTCCTTATATCATGGGTCCCCAACTCCTTGAACACAGACTGGTACCAGTCCACACAGTTAGGAAACCAACAGGAGTGGTGGGCAAATGAGCAAAGTTTCATGTGCTGCTCTCCATCACTCCCCACCACTCTCATCACCACCAGAACCATTCTTCTACTTCTGTCCATGGAAAAATTGTCTTTCATGGACAGTTGTACAAATGTCTTCCATGGACAAATAAAACAAGTTCTTGGTGCCAAAAATGTTGTGGACCACTGCTTTCTGTCATATCACAAACTTTTCATTCTGTGAACCAACACAGAACTCCAGTGTTGTGTAGGTGTAATGGGTTCTGGAAGAAGGTCCATATCTAAGTATGGGTTGTGTGAGCTTCACATATTAGTAAAAATCATGTACTGTAAATATATTCTGTCAAATGATCTAGAATGCCTTAGGAAACAACTCACGATGATATTTTTATGCAAATTTGAATATTTCATTTATGAAGAAACTAATTTTCTCTGCAAAAATTTGCCAGACTATTCCTTGAAAGCAAAGAGAGTTCTTGACAAATGCATCTTAAATTATCAAAAGTGTTTAGTTCTAATTAATAAAGCTATTAAATTTGACATCATCACTTCATTGAATGCCAATTAACATAATTACAATTAACAAAATGACAATTAACACAAATGTTAATAATGGCTTATACATTTAGAATAATTAACACGTATTAATAATCACTTGCTTATATATAATTAGTATAATTAGTAGAAAAACAATTATATATATGAAATACAATTACTTTTATATGTGGTGATATCTATCACTTTTCACCCATCATTAGCTCTAAAATAAAATTAAATAATTAGAAGGCAAAAATTTAATACATTTTATCTTACACAAAATGCCAGTAAAATGCATTAGTCCAAATTCACTTGGTTTGTCCTAATTATCATCTCATTTTTTTGGACACATAACATGCTATGGGTTTATAATTTCCTGTATTTCAAGAAAACGGTGATTTCATGCATTTCCTTGACTTCCAAATACCTAAAGCAGAACTCATAATGGTTTGGTTTCCTATGATTCAACCCAAGTTCCAAATATTGCCAAGTAGCTCAATTCTATCAATAAATTTTTCCTTGATATATATTTTCTAATTTTTTTTAAATATAACTTTATTTATTTTAATTGGAGGCTAATTACTTTACAATATTGTATTAGTCTTGCCATACATCAACATGAATCCGCCACAGGTAACTCAACTCTTCTATAAGTTGACTCCAGATTGTTCTCTTCTCCCAGAATTATTTTAAAATTATACATACATAAATATTATAATTCAATTTACTGTATATAAAAATATTCTCAGACTTTAATTCAAGTACTGGTATAAGAGCACTTAAAAGTGCTACTATATATTCAAATTCTGGCTTTCTAAATGTTACCTATGACTGCTTTTACATTCTCCCCAATATATACCAAATCCATCCTAAATGACAGCCAGTTCAAACTAAAATGAAATGCTATATATCATGCTAAAAATAAAATAGAACTCTTTGGCAATGCCTTTCTTTGGGATTAGAATGAAAACTGACCTTTTCCAGTCCTGGGAACACTGCTGCATTTCTAAATTTGCTGGCATATTGAATGCAGTGCTTTCACAGCATCATCTTTTAGGATTTGAAATAGCTCAACTGAAATTCCATCACCTCCACTAGCTTTATTCATAGTGATAACTTGACTTCACATTCCAGGATGCCTAGCTCTAGGTGAGTGATCACAACAGGTGATTATCTGGTTCATGAATATCTTTTTGAAGATTATTTCTGACAAAATGTATATAGACTGATAAGTTCAAACAGAAGGAAAACCACATTCTCCTTCTTTTCTTGGTGAGCCTGGCAAATGGTTTGTCACTTTTATCTTCTCAAAGAACCAGCTCTTAATTTTACTGATCTTTACTGCTGTTTCCTTCATTTCTTTTTCATTTATTTCTACACAGTCTTTATGATTTATTTCTACTCAGTCTTTATGATTTATTTCTCTACTAACTTTGAGTTGTGTGGGTGTGTGTGTGTGTGCTCTTCTTTTTCCAGTTGTCTTAAGTGTAAATTTAGGTTTTCTACTCTTTTTTTTTTTTTTTTTTTTTTTTTTTATGGAGACGGCAATGGCACCCCACTCCAGTGCTCTTGCCTGGAAAATCCATGGACAGAGGAGCCTGGTAGGCTGCAGTACATGGGGTCGCTAAGAGTTGGGCACGACTGAGCAACTTCACTTTCATTTTTCACTTTCATGCATTGGAGAAGGAAATGGCAACCCACTCCAGTGTTCTTGCCTGGAGAATCCCAGGGACGGTGGAGCCTGGTGGGCTGCCATCTCTGGGGTCACACAGTCGGATACGACTGAAGTGACTTAGCAAAAGCAGTAGGATTATATTGCTATATACTTTCTTCTTAGAGCTATTTTTGTTGACTCCAATAGGTTTCAGTCGTCATGTTTTCATTGTCAGTTATTTCTAGCATTTTTAAAATTTCTTTTTATTCGTTAGTAATGTGTCAGTTATTTAGAAACATATTGTTTAATCTCCATGTGTTTGTATTTTTCATGGTTTTCTTTTTTTCCTGAAATTAATATCTAGTATCATAGCATTGTGATCAGAAAAGATACTTGATGTGATTTCAATTTTCTTAAATTCCCTGAGATTTGACTTATGGCCCAAAACGTGGTCTATTCTGGAGAATGTTCCATGTGCACTTGACAAGAAAGTGTATCTTCTGCATTTGGAGACCTTAACACCCCACTTGAACCAATGGACAGATTTAAGAAAAAAAAAAAAACAAAACAGAAAAAACGGAAACAGTGCCAGACTTTATTTTTACTTTGGAGGGCTCCAAAATCATTGCAGATGGTGACTGCAGCCATGAAATTAAAAGACACTTACTCCTTGGAAGAAAAGTTATGACCAACCTAGATAGCATATTGAAAAGCAGAGACATTACTTTCCCAACAAAGTTTCATCTAGTCATGTATGGATGTCAGAGTTGGACTGTGAAGAAAGCTGAGTGCTGAAGAATTGATGATTTTGAACTATGGTGTTGGAGAAGACTCCTGAGAGTCCTTTGGACTGCAACCAGTTCATTCTAAAGGAGATCAACCCTGGGTGTTCTTTGGAAGGAATGATGCTAAAGCTGAAACTCCACAACTTTGGCCACCTCATGTGAAGAGTTGATTCATTGGAAAAGACTCTGATGCTGGGAGGGATTGGGGGAAGGAAGAAAAGGGGACGACAGAGGATGAGATGGTTGGACAGCATCACTGACTCGATAGATGTGAGTTTGTATGAACTCCTGGAGTTGGTGATGGGCAGGGAGGTCTGGTGTGCTGCGATTCATGGTGTCATAAAGAGCCAGACACGAATGAGCAACTGAACTGAACTGAACTGAATAACAAAACACAAACTTTAAATAACACATTAGACCAGATGTACTTACTTGATATCTTAAGGACATTCCATCTAAATACATTTATGTACTATCCTCCCTTATCTATTCTAACGTCCTTTATTTTAAGGTCTATTTTATCTGATATGAGAATTGCTACTACAGATTCCCTTTATCTTTTTATATCCTCTTACTTTCAGTCTGTGAAATGGACCTCTTGAAAAGAACATATTTATGGGTCTTGCTTTTCTATCAGCCAGTTTTTCTTTGCTTATAGTGTTTAATCCATTTACATTTAAAGTAAGTATTGATATATACATTCTTACTGCCATTTTCTTGTTTTTCATTTGTTTTGTAGGTCATTTCCTTTTCTTGTGTTTCCTGAATATAGAAGTCATTTTAATATTTGCTGTAAAGCTGGCTTAGTGGTTCTAAATTCTCTTAACTTTTGTTTGTCTCTAAAGCTTTTGATGTCTCCCTCTATTTTGAATAAGATCCTTGCTGGTAGAGTAATCTTGATTGTAGAGTATTCCCTTTCAGTACATTGACTATAACTTGCTTTTTTGTTTGTGTGAGGTGTTCTGCATAGGATACTGCTGCTAGCATTTGGGAATTCTAGGTCTTAGATACAGGTAGAGGCCTTATAATAGTTTTCACTAATTAATAGTTCCTGGAGTAGGAAGTTCTCAGGAAATCTAGTGTCCCAGACTCAGTGCTCCAATTCTAGATGCTCATGCCCAATCTCTGGACAGAGAAACAAGATCCCACAAGCAGTTTTCTATGACATTAAAGAGTATTAAAACAAACACCCAAAAATAAAAATAATAAAAAAGAAAAAGCAAGAAGCAAAAAATGAACCCCAGACAAGTGGTAAAAGCAAAATCAGAAAAAAAATAACAAAATCAAAGGAACATACACACACACACACACACACGCAAAAAAAAAAAAAAACATAGTAAAGAAAGAAAGTGATGCAGTGAATAAAGGAAACAAAAATGCTATTGAGAAATTAAAACCAAAAATCATCTAAAACACAAGTCAGAAAAGAAGACCAAAGCAGAATACCAATTAGGAATAAAAGCAAAAAAAAAAAAAAAAAAAAAGAAAGAAAGAAAGAAAAGGAAAAAAAATAAAAAGCAAAGTGAAAAGAAGTATATATTTTAAAAAAAGTCTACTAACTTATATTAAAGAATAACTATAACAGGAAAAGAGCAATAAGAAAACCAAAGAAAAAAATTTTAAAAAAGAAAAAAAAACACACATAAAGCAAACATAGAGGTAGAAGTATATAAAGGAAATAAAATGTGTGATTAAAAGAAAACTCTCAAAAGTGTAAATAGAGTTAATAAAGATAATAATAGAAACAACCACAACAATAGAGAAAAAAAAAGATAAGAAAAAAAGTAAAGAAATCCAGAAACAATTATAGAACCAAACAAATGATAAGAATAATAATAAATGTTTTTCTTGGATCTCAGTTGTCACTGTCATTTCCCTCACTGTGAGTCACAGTCCACCTTCACCTCTCTAAGAGGCCCTCCAATATTGGGCTTGTCTCTGGACCTGCTATGGAGACAGTTCAGACTCTAATCTGGCCCTATTCTTGCTTATTCTTGTCTCCAAGGCCCACAGCTGTCAGAGATAGGGAATTTTCTTTTGTGAAAACTCTAATTGTCCTTTCATATATCCCATAGACACAAAGTCTACCTAGTTGATTGTGTTAACTTAATCTGTAGCTTATACAACTGGTTGAAAGGTTTTGATCCTCTTCCTTAGCCTTTCTGCCCCTAGAATTCAGTTGTGATTTTATCCCCATCTCTGAATGTGGGTCATCCACAGGATTTAGCTCCTGAAATTGCCCTGGGGTACTTGTGCCTGCCCCAGTGAGGACTAGGTGTTGAGACAGTACAGTTGCTTATATCATGGTGACCATGGCAGGGCCAGGTACACAGGGGAGCTGGTGGCAGAGGTGTTGCAAGAGATGTGGTACTATTAGAGATTTTTCTCTAGCCTCTGGCAGTTCTGCCCAATGAGGATAGAGCAGGGAGATGGTGCAGCTGCTTGACTCATGGGGTCTCTAGTGGAATAAAGTGTATAGGCACAGGATATATGGCACTATTAAAGTCTTTTCTAGCCTTTGGAAGCTGGTATTCAAAGGGGCTCCCTGGCTTGTCTTTCTATATTTCTTGGCACAGTAGGCAGTCAAAATTTTCCCCTGGCTGGGGTCCCTTACTATTTGTCAGCGTGTCAGGCACTCAAAGGGACACCCTCTCCAGGGTCTTTATTGGTTAGCTACTTGCATTGGTATGTGGGAAGAAATAGGCTATAGTGATGACTCCACTCCTGCATGTGACTCAGCAGTATTGCCCTGCCTCCTTGACTGCCAGAATTTTCTCCAAAGACACTTCCCACCACAATGTCCTTCCTCATGTCCCCTTGGGACATATCTCTACAATCAACAGCCGTCTTCACCCTGGAATTTCTCTCCAATCCCTACACTCCAGCTCCCAGCCATAGCACATTCTAGGGAACTGTGTTCCTATCTGTGGTAAGTAGGGTTGGAACATGAATTGTCTTACTAGTTCTCACTCCATTCAGATTGACACAAATCAGCTGTTGCACTGTCCAACAGATTAAATGCTTCCCCTTTGTCCCAACAATGGCCTCAATGTGGGGACTTCACCCCTGTTTCAGTTTCCCCCACTTCCCCTGTGCAGGCCCAGTCCTGCTCACTCTCATCCTCTTTTCCTTTCTTTCTTTCATCCTACCAAGTTTGGCATGGATCTATATATTTCTTTCCAGTGATCAGCGACTCCTGTCAGCTCTCAGCTATAAATGTATTCCTTATGCAACCATGGAGAGAGATATACTCCACATCCACCTACTCCCCTGCTATCTTGTTCTCCTCAAGGTATAGATTTTTAAACTTTCTTAATAAACCAACCCTACTTAATAACTTTAATATTTCTCCAGCTTTATGAATTTAGTCTTTTTCCCACAAATTAAACTTTAGTTTCCCATTAAAACACTCAAGGACTTCCTTAGTAGTCCAGTGGTTAAGACAGCCTTCTAGTGTAGGGGTGCCAGTTCTATCCCTGGTTTGGAGCTAAGATCCCACATCGCTTGTGGCCAAAAATCAAAATATAAAACAGAAATAATATTGTAACAAATCCAAAAAAGACTTAACCCCCCACAAAATAAAGGAACTAAAGGAATAAAAATAGCTATTTATTTATTCTCTATTAAATAAAATATACTATTACTTGCAGTGTGGATTAAGGTGTGACTTTTTTGCTTCACTTTTACTTTTATAAATGACTAAAATGATGTTCTTATTTTTGGAAAATTTTGGGAATTTTCTATTTCTATATGCTTAGTTTATGAGCTTATTCCTTTGCCTTCACTTAAGCATCCAGTACTTGAATTAATGGTGGTGGTGATTTAGTCATTAAGTTGTGTTGGACTCTTGGATAGCTGTCCAGTCTTCTCTGTCTATGGTGTTTCCCAGGCAAAAATACTGGAGTGGATTACTGTTTCCTTTTCCAGAGAATCTTCTGTTGAGACCTGACAGAAGCCATGACAAGCTTCAAGGACTAAAGTAGCCAGAGCTACAATCACAGAAAAAGCTGGGTCACTGCCCAGAAGGAGCTGAGATCATCATCTCCCCGACCTTGAGACTCAGCCAGTCAGCATACTCCCCATAGCCTGGTTAGAGCTAGCCCAGATAACACAAAAAGCCCCTTAAGTGAGCCTGCATATGCAACATTTAGCCAATTAATAGATGCCAAGAACCCCTTGCAACAAATCCGCCCTTGCCAACTCCCTGTCTTTGTTCTAAGTCTATAAATACTGCTGTAATTCAGGGCTTGGGGCCCTCTTGCCTTACTCCACTGTGTTGGATGTGGCAGAGTGCCCTAATTCGAGTTAGCAATAAACTCCCTTCTTGCCTTTGCATTGCCATGGTGGACCTGTTCTCTCAGTCTATTCGGAGACTTGGACTAGGAGCATAACATTTGGGGGCTCATCCAGGATATCCCTTTGACTGGGCAGAGCAACTCTCCTGGTAGAAGGGGGACCTTGCTAGGAGGTAAAAATTCTGAACACCAGTGTTAGCTCTGAAGAAGCCCAGCGTGAGGCTGGGGACTGGTATTGTACTGGAGAGGCAGCTGGGTGTGAGTATAGGAATAAGTCCAGTGTGAGACCAGGGCTCGGTATTGTACTGGGGAGGCGACTGGCTCTGTGAAAATCCTGCAGGTAAGACTGAAAAGAGAACCCAGGAAGATCTAGTGGTGGGTTGTTAGTGGCCATCTTGTGTTTGCTGTCTGCGTTTGGTTGTTGTGTCTGTGTGAGTGCTGGCACCGTCTCTGTGTTCTTTGTTTGTTCTTGGGGCTCCCAGGGCAAATGCCTCGCGTCTGCAAACATGGAACAAAGGGCTTCTTCTCCTCTGACTCTTGTGACTGACCATTTCTCTGATTTTAAATCTAGAGCACAGAATTTGTCCCTGCTGGTGAAGAAAAGCAAGTTGATGACTCTCTGCTCAGTTGAATGGCCCGCCTTTAACGTCAACTGGCCGCCAGAGGGCACCTTCAGCCTGCCTATTGTGCGAGCGGTCAGAGAAAAAGTGCTTGGTCCCAACCCACTGGGATACCCAGACCAAACTCCATACATCTTGGTCTGGCAGGATCTCGTGGAAAATCCCCCAGACTGGCTTAAACCTTTTATCCTCATACCTCCTAACCCCCTTGTCCCTCTTCCCTGTCACAAGCCTCTTCATGCCCGCAGGTGCTATCCATGGAAATTACCAAGGAAAAAGAAGATGAAAAGAGCAAAAATCAGGCGAAACTGGTGCTCCAGGAATCCTCACTGTACCCTAATCTATTAGACCTGGAGACCAAACTTTCCCCACCCCACTATATGAATCCGCATCACCTTTGTTTCCGCAGGTTCCTCAGGTCTCGTCTGGGGGAACAAGGAAGGATGTTGAGACTTCGGCCCCTACCTGAGAAGGGGGCCCTGTCCAAGGGACTCAGGGAAGAACCAGAGGAGTCACCAACATGGCGGAGGAAGACCTGGAGGTCCCCTCCTCCACTGTCCAGGCATTTGCAGTTCAGGCGGGGCCTGCCTGAGTGGATGGAGAATGGACATATCAATACTGGCCCTTCTCCACCAGTGACCTTTACAACTGGAAAACTCAGAATCTCTTGTTTTCTGAAAAACCTCAAGGTCTCATTGATCTTTTAGATTCTATCCTTTTCACCCATAACCCTACTTGGGATGATTGTCAACAGTTGTTACAGGTGCTTTTTACCACAGAGGAATGTGGACGGATCCTATCAGAAGCTCGGAAAAATGTACCCGGGGTGGATGGGACACCCACTATGCAGCCTAACCTGATTGATGAGGGGTTTCCCTTGGTGCAGCCCTGCTGGGATTTCGAGCATGCTGAAGGTAGGGAGCGTCTCTGAGTATACCGCCAGACTCTCATGGCCGGCCGTAGAGCAGCTGCCAGGAGGCCAACAAATTTGGCTAAAATAAATCAAATTAGACAAGAGCCAAATGAAAGCCTGGCAGCTTTCCTTGAAAGACTAATGGAAGCTTTCAGGCAGTACACCCTTATGGACCCTCAAGCTGATGAGTCACAGGCAGCAGTCATGCTATATTTTGTAAATCAGGCAGCCCCTGATATCAGGAGAAAGTTACAGAAGATAGAGAGGTTGGGTGAACAGTTCTTGCAAGAACTAGTGAGGGCAGCAGAAAGAGTTTTTAATCACAGAGAGACTCCAGAAGAGAGAGAACATATTAGATGGGAAGAGAGAGAATTTAGGGCCAAAGAACAAAAAGAGTTGGCCCAGATATTTTTGCAGGGGTAGAACAGGGAAGTAATTCTCAGAAGGCAAAAGAAAGTTAACTCGAAGGGTGAAGAGAGGCCAGCAAAGAGAGGACTTAGGAAGGATTAATGTGCATTTTGTAAGGAATTCGGGCACTGGAAGGATAAGTGCCCCAAGAAAAATCTAAGAGAAAGACCTACCAAACAGGAGAGGTCCTCAATGTCTTCTATGGGGGCCCATATCCTCTATGCAGAAGAGGATAGTGACTAGGGGGTCAGGGCCTGGTACCCCCTCCCCGAGTCCTGGGTAACTATAACTGTGGAGGGGAAACCAGTTGGCTTCATGGTAGATACGGGAGCCCAATACTCAGTTCTTAATCAGAAAGATGGACCAATGTTTAAAAAGACCAGCTGGGTACAAGGAGCCACCGGGACTAAACAATATGGATGGAACACAAAACAACACGTGAATTTGGGGGCCCAACAGGTGACCCACTCCTTTCTTGTGATACCCCAATGCCCAGCACCCTTGTTGGGAAGAGACTTGCTATCTAAGGTCAATGCCCAAATTCACTTCGACCACAGACAGATATCGGTTCTAGACGGGACCAGACATCTTATACAAGTTCTGTTTCTAGCACTGAGGGACGACTATAGACTGTACTCACCAGAGCCCCTACAGCTATAGACCCTGCTGTGCAACAATGGATTCAAAGATACCCCCTGGCCTGGGCAGAAATAGCGGGAGTGGGACTAGCCAAACAAAGACCTCCCATTGTTGTTGAACTGAAGGCCAACACTTTTCCAGTGAGGGTAAGACAGTATCCCATGAGCCAAGAGGTCCGGCAAGGAATTACACCGCACATACAGTGCCTCCTGGAGGCAGGGATTCTCAAAAAGTGCTGGTCCCCATGGAATACTCCCCTATTGCCTGTGAAAAAGCCCGGGGGAACTGACTTTAGACCGGTCCGAGATCTATGAGAAGTCAGCAAACGGATGAGTGGCATTCATCCCACCATTCCTAACCCTTATACTCTACTAAGCAGCCTGTCCCCAGATTATGTTTGGTATACTGTCTTGGACTTGAGAGATGCCTTTTTCAGTTTGCCCCTGGCCCCCATGAGCCAAGAGATCTTTTCATTTGAATGGGTAGAAGAAGACAATCAGACCCCCAGACAGTTGACTTGGACTCGACTACCACAAGGTTTCAAAAATTCGCCCATGCTGTTTAATGAGGCTCTAGGTGAAGACTTCCATGAGTATCGGGTTGATCACCCCACCATTGTTCTATTGCAATATGTTGATGATCTTATGCTAGCAGCAACTACAGAGGAAGCATGCCTAGAGGCAACAAGCGACCTCCTTCAAACTTTGGGGACTTTGGGGGTACTGGGCCAGTGCAAGAAAGGCCCAGATTGCTAAGCAGGAGGTTGTGTACCTAGGGTACAAGATAAAACAAGGGCAAAGATGGCTAACGCAAGCCATGAAAGAGATTATATTGCAGATCCCTGAGCCTGTAACTCCCAGAAAAGTGAGAGAGTTTCTGGGGACTGTTGGGTATTGCCAGTTATGGATCCTGGGTTTTGCTATATGGATCCTCCCACTATACGAAGGGAGCAGAGAGGGTAAGAGCTGGGAATGGACTGAGCCGATGAAGAGGGCTTTTCAAGAACTCAGGCGAGCCCTGTTGGAAGCCCCAGCCCTTGCTCTCCTTGACCTGTCTAAACCCTTCCAATTGTTTGTAGATGAGAAATGGGGAGTAGGAAAAGGGGTTTTAACACAGAAGTGGGGGCCATGGAGGTGACCAGTGGCCTACCTCTCCAAACGACTAGACCCAGTGGCCGCCAGATGGCCACTTTGCCTTTGAATTATTGCCGCCACTGCCCTCCTGGTCCATGATGCCAATAAACTGACTTATTGACAGCGACTCCTGGTCTACACTCCCCATGCCATCAAAGGAGCTTTAAAGCAGCTGCCGGGTAAGTGGATTTCTAATGCCCGCTTGACACACTATTAGGCCTTGCTGCTTGACACCCCATGGATACACTTACAGATGCCCTGCTTCCTGAACCTGGCAACTCTTTACCCAACCCGGAGGAAGATCACCCCCTTCATGATTGTGGTGAGACATTGGCCGAGGCGATGGGGTTACCTAAAGACCTAAGAGATGAATAATAACAGTGAACTGGTATGGTTTACAGACAGGGGCAGTTTTATTAAGGATGGACAGAGAAAGGCAGGAGCCACAATAGTTGATGACTCTGGGCAGACAATATGGGCTGAAGCCCTTCCCCCAGATACCTCCACACAAAAGGTGGAATTGATTGCCTTAATACAGGCCCTGGAGAGTGCCAAAGGAAAAAGAATTACCATTTTTACTGACAGCCAATATGCATTTGATACTGTGCACATTCAGGGCCCAATATATAAAGAACAGGGGTTTTTGACAGCTGAAGGGAAAGAAGTCAAGAATCTGCCTGAGATCTGCAGACTCTTGGAGGCTGTCCAGCTGCCTTGAGTGGTGTCAATAGTGCATATCCCAGGGCATGGGGCAACTGGGCCGCTGACATGGCAGCTCAGGAAGCAGCTAATAAAGACTATACTGCCCTCATACTGACAGTAGGATTACCACCCCCAGGTATGGGAACCTTACCCCCGGTCCCTGAGTAGTCCTCATCTGATCTTGCCTGGATTTGAGAGAATGCCGACCTTTGAGAGGGTGAAGATGGATGGTACTGAGACCCAGATGACTACTTGATGCTTCCTGCCAACTTGGGTCGACACTTGTGTGAACATCTACACCTGACCACCAATCTAGGAGGAAAAAAAAAAAAAAAAAAAACCAACAACTTTAATTCTTCTCCAGACAGCACGTCTGAGGTTTCCTCGGCAACAGGTGACTGTATGAGACATAGTCCAAGCCTGCAAAGCATGCCAGCTGATGAGGCCAGGAAAAGGACAACACGCAGGAAGAGGCACTGGGGAGAAAGACCAGGGCAACAATGGGAGATAGATTTTACAGAGGTAAGGCCATGCAAGTATGGATACCATTATCTGCTAGTCATGGTGGATACTTTCTCAGGGTGGGTAGAGGCCTTCCCTACTAAGGGGGAAACAGCTATGATAGTGGCCAAGAAGATCCTAGAAGACATAGTACCTAGGTTTAAACTGCCGGTGACCATTGGCTTTGATAATGGGCCTACTTTTGTGAGCCAGATTGTTCAGGGACTTGCCTTAGCCCTGGGGACCAAATAGAAATTACATTGTGAGTACAGTCCCCAGAGCTCAGGACAGGTTGAGAGGATGAATCGGACCCTAAAAGAAACCTTAGCAAAGTTAGCAATAGAGACTGGTGGGGACTGGGTGACCCTCCTTCCCTTCGCCCTTTTTCGTGCATGTAATACACCCTACAAGCTTAACTTGACCCCTTTTGAAGTTATGTATGGAAGACCCCCTCTTGTGTGTCCTATCTTCGAGGGAAAGAAACAACCCCCCTACTTTAAGGCAATTCCAAGAGGCCCTGATGTCACTGGGCAAAGTACATACTCACATCTGGAAATTGCTCTGAGAAATACATGAAGGCCAAAACTAGGGGACCATCCCCTCATAATATTGGCCCAGGAGATTGGATATGGGTTAAGTGGCACCAGACCAAGACATTAGAACCTAGATGGAAGGGTCCTTATGTTGTCCTTCTTACCACCTCCACTGCCTTAAAGGTCGACGGTATTGGACCTTGGGTGCATTGCAGCCACGTGAGTCGGGCCACCTCAGAAGAAAAGAAGGAGCTCGAGAAGAATTGGAGGCAGCCCCGCACCCATCAAACCCCCTCAAGCTGAAGCTCAGTCGCTGACAAAATTCAGGCAAGTCATCTTGACCGTCTTATTGATGACCACTCTTCTCAACCCTGGAGTCACCAGCGCCAACCCACACTGGCCGGTTAGGATCAGCTGGAAACTCCAGAATGGAATAACGAGAGAGGTGCTCAACTTGACCACTGAAGTACATCCTCCAAACACTTGGTGGCTGGACGTGTACTTTGACCTTAAGCCGGCAGTAGATGTAGCCTGGACAAGGGGTTTTCTTCAAAACCAAGGATTCTGGGTATGTCCGGGGACACCAAAGACACAATTGGAAGTCTTGTGTGTGTGTGTGGGGGGGGGGGGGACAAGACTATTATTGTAAATCATGGGATTGTGTAACTTCTAATGATGGGCCTAGATGCTGGAAAGTAGGAAATCAGGACCTGCTTAACTTTTCATTTGCCAAACCCATACCTCCCTACAGGGACTGGGGATGTGAGGAAAAAAGCAATTATGCACAAATAAGTGTGAGGTATAACCAAGAAAGAGCTAAAGAAGAGAGAGCATGGGTTTCAGGCTTGTCTTGGGGGATTCAAACTAGAAGGGACCAATTTACAAGCATTTACAGTAGAATTATAATTATAAGCCAAATTTTAAAACTGATGCAGGTATACAGTATAGGTCCAAACCCAGTTGAGAGAGTCAATGCAACCCCCCATCCAACAACCACGGCTCTCACATCCTTAGTTCCACCTAGACTTATGGGCCCCTTGGGTCCCATTTGTAATCTTGGAAACTCGGACCCACAATGGAAATTAGTGAGAGCAGCCTATACAACTCTAAATTGGACTAACCCAGAGGCAACTAGATCTTGCTGGCTCTGCTATAACTTGCACCCCCCTTATTATGAGACAGTAGGCCTCAATGCCTCTTATAATCTGGACAACAACATGGGTCCTCCTCAGTGCCACTGGGGAGAATGAAAAGTGGGTCTTACGATGAGAGAAGTCTGGGGAAAGGGGTTATGTGTGGGAAAGGTATCACCAGAGAAATCCCCACTGTGTTCACGTGCCATTGAGCCCAAAGACTTGCCCATAGGCAAATAGTTAATTCGAGAGATGGGGGGATGGTAGGTTTGCTCACATACTGGGCTGACTCCTTGTCTACATAGCTCAGTATTCGACCCCAAAGAAGAATTTTGCATTCTGGTGGCGGTAGTGCCAAAAATCCTGTATCACCCTGAAGGGACAGTATATGATCACTGGGCCCAAAAGCTGACTCTCAACTCTCAAGAAATACGAAGCAGAATTAAAGGGAACCTATCACTGTCATTACTATAGCAACTATGTTTGGCCTTGGAATCGCCAGAGCTGGGACAGGAATAGCGGCCTCGTCCCTCCACAGTGAGGGTTTTAACTTGCTATGGGCAGCCATAGATGAAGACATTACCCACTTAGAAGAATCAATTAGTCACTTAGAAAAATCACTGACCTCCCTATCCCGAGTGGTCTTGCAAAATTGAAGAGAGTTAGACTTGCTTTCCCTGCAACAAGGAGGGTTCTGCACAGCCCTACGAGAAGAATGTTGTTTTACGCTGACTACACTGGAGTAGTCAGACAGTCTATGGCCAAAGTGAGAGAGGGACTGGCCCAACATAAAAGAGAGCAAGAGGCTCAACAAGGGTGGTTTGAGTCCTGGTTCCAGCAATCCCCCTGGCTAACGACTTTAATTTCTATGCTGCTGGGACCCCTGCTGGTGTTTCTACTAATACTTACCTTTGGCCCCTGTATTATTAACAAGCTATAACCTTCATAAAAGAACATATTAATACAGTTCAGCTGTTTATGCTCAGGCAACAATACCAGACAGTGCCCCAGAAAATAGAGGAAGATTCCTCTATATGAACAAAGAACAGGGGGAATGTTGAGACCTGACAGAAGCCATGACAAGCTTCAAGGACTAAAGTAGCCAGAGCTACAATCACAGAAAAAGCCGGGTCACTGCCCAGAAGGAGCTGAGATCATCATCTCCCCGACCTTGAGACTCAGCCAGTCAGCATACTCCCCATAGCCTGGTTAGAGCTAGCCCAGATAACACGAAAAGTCCCTAAGTGAGGCCGCATGCACAAATTTTAGCCAATTAATAGATGCCAAGAACCCCTTGCAACAAATCCGCCCTTGCCAACTCCCTGTCTTTGTTCTAAGTCTATAAATACTGCTGTAATTCAGGGCTTGGGGCCCTCTTGCCTTACTCCACTGTGTTGGGTGTGATAGAGTGCCCTAACTTGAGTTAGCAATAAACACCCTTCGTGCCTTTGCATTGCTGTGGTGGACTTGTTCTCTCAGTCTATTTGGAGACTTGGACTAGGAGCATAACATTTCATGGCCCAGCGACTGAACCCATGTCTCCTGCCTACAGGTAGATTATTTACAGCTGACCCAACAGGGAATCCAAATAAAGATAGTACCAGCACTCAGCTGTTTTGCTTTGTTGTTTAACGTAAACATTTTGCTACTAAGAGTCCTGCTCAACTAAAACGTTTTTTTATTTGTATTACATCAGAGATAATTAACAGTTCCATAGAGTGCTTGGCATAATGAGAAAATAACAAAGAACACCAAAAACTATCACACCAGAAATTAAAAAAAAAAAAAAAAGACCCTAAAGCTTCCAAAGATAAATAGAGGACAACTTCAATAAAACAAGGGAACAACTGACCTCAATGTGGGCAATAGTAATACTACATATTAGACATCAATAAAGTAGAACTTCAATTCTTCTGAAGGGTTAAGATTTTATCCTCACTTTCTAAACCCAGAAAAAGTATAAGTGGATTTTGAGGCCTTAATTTAAAATTTTTCATAAATGTGAACACTAGAAATACTTATTTGCAATTCAATTATTTTTATTCTTGCTATGTCCTCAAGCAAAATAAAGAAGAAAACATGTACAAACAATACAGTAAATATAAATGAATAAATTATGAGTAACAGATATGAAGGTATAGAAGGAATGTTGTCTTTGTATCAAAGGAACACTCAGATATCAATCAGACACATTGGAACAAAAGCATCTTGGAAATGATGGTTACTTAATATATCATCTGATATATTAAAACACCAGGAAATAATTAGAATATAATAATGAAAAATGACAGCAGGAAAACAGCAAAGCATTTAAAAACTCTGGAGTGGGGAAGATAAAACTGAGTAGGACCCTGTGGAGCCATCCTGGGTACAAATACTTTCTGTATTTCCATATCACCCATTTCTTATTTGTGGAAAATAGTCTTCCTTCAAACTTTCTGACCATCTCTGAGTTCCAGAGGGTGGATGCAAGCAGTTTTTAAAGAGGAAGGTGAGAGACTGTGGCAGTAAAGCAGAAGCAATTAAGAAAATAGTGCAGTGATAAAGCAGGGTCCTGCCTCCTCCTCTCTTCCCAAATTATATATGTATATTATGTGCAATATAAACATACAATTAAATAATTAAATCATTATTAATATAATTAATATAATATAATATAATTAATTTGATAATTATTTAAATATTACAATTAATTGTAATATAAATATATAATTAAAAATGCTTGACCCTTGGAAGAAAAGCTTTGATCAAAGCTATAATTAGAAAGCAGAGAGATTACTTTGCCAACAAAGTTCTATAGAGTCAAATATATGTTTATTCCAGAACTCCAACACAAGCCTCCCTAATCAAGAAACCTTGACAAGCCAGTGATACAACCCCACACACAGTGAGGAAACTGCATAATAAAGAGAACTCCACAAATCCCCAGAATGTAGAAAGGCCACCCCAAATCCAGCAATATAACTGAGATGAAGAGACAGAGGAATACCCAGCAGGTAAAGGAACAGGAGAAATGCCCACTAAACCAAACAAAAGAGGAAGAGATAAGGAATCTACCTGAGAAAGAATTCCAAATATTGATAGTGAAAATGATCCAAAATCTTTAAATCAAAATGGAATCACAGATAAATAGCCTAGAGACAAGGATTGAGAAGATGCAAGAAAGGTTTAACAAGGACCTAGAAGAAATAAAAAGAGTCAATATATAATGAATAATGCAATAAATGAGATCAGAAACACTCTGGAGGCAACAAATAGTAGAATAACAAGGCAGAAGATAGGATTAGTGAAATAGAAGATAGAATGGTAGAAATAAATAAATCAGCAAGGAAAAAAGGAAAACGAATTAAAAGAAATGAGGACAACCTCAGAGACTTCCAGTACAAAATGAAATGCTCCAACATTCGAATTATAGGAATCCCAGAAGAAGAAGACAGAAAAACCATGAGAAAATACTTGAAGAGATAATAGTTGAAAATTTCCCTAAAATGGGGAAGGAAATAATCACCCAAGTCCAAGAAACCCAGAGAGTGCCAAACAGGATAAACCCAAGGTGAAACATCCCAAGACATATATTAATCAAATTAACAAAGACCAAACACAGAGAACAAATATTAAAAGCAGCAAGGGAAAAACAACAAATAACACACAAGGGGATCCCCATAAGAACAACTGCAGATCTTTCAATAGAAACTCTTCAGGCCAGGAGGGAATGGCAAGACATACTTAAAGTGATGAAAGATAATAACCTTCAACCAAGACTACTGTACCCAGCAAGGATCTCATTCAAATATGAAGGAGAAATAAAAAGATTTACATACAAGCAAAAGCTGAGAAAACCCAGCACCACCAAACCAGCTCTCCAACAAATGCTAAAGGATATTCTTTAGATAGGAAACACAAAAAGGGCATATAAACCCGAACCCAAAACAGTAAAGTAAATGACAACAGGATTATACTTATCAATAATTACCTTAAACGTAAATGGGTTGAATGCCACAAGAATGTATGCAAAAACAAGATCCCTACATATGCTGCCTACAAGAGACCCACCTCAAAACAACGGACACATACAGACTGAAAGTGAAGGGCTGGAAAAAGATATTCCATGCACATAAAGACCAAAAGAAAGCAGGAGTAGCAATACTCATATCCGATAAAATAGACTTTGAAACAAAGGCTGTGAAAAGAGACAAAGAAGGCCACTACATAATGATTAAAGAATCAATCCAAGAATAAGATATAACAATTATAAATATATATGCACCCAACATAGGAGCACCACAATATGTAAGACAAATGCTATCAAGCATGAAAGGGGAAATTAACAATAACACAATAATAGCGGGAGACTTTAATACCCCACTCACACCTATGGACAGATTGACTAAACAAAAAACTAACAAAGAAATGCAAACTTTAAATGATACAATAGATCGGCTAGACCTAATTGATATCTATAGGACATTTCATCCCAAAACAAAGAATTTCACCTTTTTCTCAAGTGCTCACAGAACCTTTTTCAAGATAGATCACATCCTGGGCCATAAATCTAACCTTGATAAATTCAAAAAAATCAATATCATTCCAAGCATCTTTTCTGACCATAATGCACTAAGATTAGATCTCAATTACAGGAGAAAAACTATTAAAAATTCCAACATTTGGAGGCTGAACAACACGCTTCTGAATAACCAACAAATCACAGAAGAAATCAAAAAAGAAATCAAAATATGCACAGAAATGAATGAAAATGAAAACACAACTACCCAAAACGTGTGGACACTATAAAAGCAGTGCTAAGAGGAAAGTTCATAGCAATACAGGCATACCTCAAGAAACAAGAAAAAGTCAAATAAATAACCTAACTCTACAACTAAAGCAAGTAGAAAAGGAAGAAATGGAGAACCCCAGAGTTAGCAGAAGGAAAGAAATCTTAAACATTAGAGCAGAAATAAATGCAAAAGAAACAAAAGAGACCATAGCAAAAATCAACAAAGCCAAAAGCTGGTTCTTTGAAAGGATAAATAAAATTGACAAACCATTAGCCAGACTCATCAAGAAACAAAGAGGAAAAATAATCAAATCCATAAAATTAGAAATGAAAATGGAGAGACCACAACAGACAACACTGAAATACAAAGGATCATAGGAGACTACTATCAGGAATTATATGCCAATAAAATGGACAACTAGGAAGAAATGGACAAATTCTTAGGAAAGTACAACTTTCCAAAACTGAACCAGTAAGAAATAAAAATCTTAACAGACTCATTACAAGCATGGAAATTGAAACTGTAATCAGAAATCTTCTAGGAAACAAAAGCTCTGGTCCAGATGGCTTCACAGCTGAATTCTACCAAAAATTTTGAGAAGAGCTAACACCAATGCTATTCAAACTCTCCCAGAAAATTGCAGAGGAATATAAACTTCCAAACTCATTCTATGAGGCCACCATCACCGTAATACCAAAACCTGACAAAGAGGCCACAAAAAGAAAACTACAGGCCAATATCACTGATGAATATAGATGCAAAAATCCTTAACAAAATTCTAGCAATCAGAATCCAGCAACACATTAAAAAGATCATACACCATGACCAAGTGGGCTTTATCCCAGGGATGCAAGGATTCTTCAATATTTGCAAATCAATCAATGTAGTTCACCACATTAACGAATTGAAAAATAAAAGTCATATGATTATCTCAATAGATGCAGAGAAGGCTTTTGACAAAATTCAACATCCATTTATGATAAAAACTCTCCAGAAAGCAAGAATAGAAGGAACATACCTCAACATAATAAAAGTTATATATGACAAACCCACAGCAAACATTATCCTCAATGGTGAAAAATTGAAATCTTTTCCCCTAAAGTCAGAAACAAGACAAGGGTGCCCACCTTCACTGCTACTATTCAATATAGTTCGGGAAGTTTTGGCCACAGCAATCAGAGCAGAAAAAAGAAGTAAAAGGAATCCAAATTGGAAAAGAAGTAAAACTCTCACTGTTTGCAGATGACATAATCCTCTACATAGATAATCCTAAAGACTCCACCAGAAAACTACTAGAGCTAATCAATGAATATAGTAAAGTGGCAGGATATAAAATCAACACTCAGAAATCCCTTGCATTCCTAACACTAATAATGAGAAAGTAGAAAAAAGAAATTAAGGAAACAATTCCATTCACCATTGCAATGAAAAGAATAAAATATTTAGGAATATACGTACCTAAAGAAACTAAAGACCTATATATTGAAAACCATAAAACACTGATGAAAGAAGAGGACACTAATAGATGGAGAAGTATACCATGTTCATGGATCGGAAGAATCAATATAGTGAAAATGAGTATACTACCCAAAGCAATCTACAGATTCAGTGCTATCCCTATCAAGCTACCAGCTGTATTTTTCATAGAACTAGAACAAATAATTTCAAGATTTGTATGGAAATTAAAAAAACCTCAAATAGCCAAAGCAATCTTGAGAAAGAAGAATGGAACTGGAGGAATCAACTTGCCTGACTTCAGGCTCTACTACAAAGCCACAGTCATTAAGACAGTATGGTACTGGCACAAAGACAGAAATATAGATTAATGGAACAAAATAGAAAGCCCTGAGATAAATCCACATACCTATGGACACCTTATCTTCGACAAAGGAGGCAAGAATATACAATGGGTTAAAGACAGTCTCTTTAACAGGTGGTGCTGGGAAAACTGGTCAACCACTTGTAAAAGAATGAAACTAGATCACTTTTTAACACCACACACAAAAATAAACTCAAAATGGATTAAAGATCTAAATGTAAGACCAGAAACTATAAAACTCCTAGAGGAGAACATAGGCAAAACACTCTCCGATATAAATCACAGCAGGATCCTCTATGATCCACCTCCCAGAATACTGGAAATAAAAGCTAAAATAAACAAATGGGATCTAATTAAAATTAAAAGCTTCTGCACAACAAAGGAAACTATAAGCAAGGTGAAAAGACAGCCTTCTGAATGGGAGAAAACAATAGCAAATGAAGCAACTGACAAACAAATTAATCTAAAAAATATACAAGCAACTTATGCAGCTCAACTCCAGAGAAATAAATGACCTAATCAAAAAATGGGCCAAAGAACTAAATAGGCATTCCTCCAAAGAAGACATACGGATGGCTAACAAGCATATGAAAAGATGCTCAACATCACTCATTATCAGGGAAATGCAAATCAAGATCACAATGAGGTACAATTTCACATCAATCAGAATGGCTACGATCCAAAAGTCAACAAGCAATAAATGCTGGAGAGAGTGTGGAGAAAAGGGAACCCTCTTACACTGTTGGTGGGAATGCGAACTAGTACAGCCACTATGGAAAACAGTGTGGAGATTCCTTAAAAATTGCAAATAGAACTGCCTTATGACCCAGCAATCCCACTGCTGGGCATACACACTAAGGAAACCAGAATTGAAAGAGGCACATGTACCCCAGTGTTCATTGCAGCACTGTTTATAATAGCCAGGACATGGAAACAACCTAGATGTCCATCAGCAGATGAATGGGTAAGAAAGCTGTGGTATATATTCACAATGGAGTATTACTCAGCATTAAAAAGAATACATTGGAATCAGTTCTAATGAGATGGATGAAACTGGAGCTGATTATACAGAGTGAAGTAAGCCAGAAAGAAAAACACCAATACAGTATACTGACACATACATATGGAATTTAGAAAGATAATAATGATGACTCTGAATGTGAGACAGCAAAAGGGACAAAGATGTATAGAAAGGACTTTTGGCCTCTGAGGGAGAGGGAGAGGGTGGGATGATGTGGGAGAATGGCATTGAATCATGTATACTATCATGTAAGAAACGAATCGCCAGTCTATGTTCGATACAGGATACAGGATGTTTGGGGATGGTTCACGGGGATGATCCAGAGGGGTGGATGGGGTGGGAGGTGGGAGGGAGATTCAGGATTGGGAGCTCGTATACACCTGTGGGGGATTCATGTCAATGTATGGCAAAACCAATACAGTATTGTAAAGTAGAATAAAGTAAAAATAAATTTAAAAAAAAAATAGTGCAGTGATAAAGCAGGGTCCTGCCTCCTCCTCTCTTCCCAAATTATATATTTATATTATGTGTAATATGAATATACAATTAAACAATTAAATATTAAATCATTAAGCCATTGTTAATAATTAATAAGTAAATTATTTAATAATTAAAAATTAAATATTATAATTAATTGTAATATAATATACAATTAAAAAATTCTTGACCCTTGGAAGAAAAGCTATGATCAAAGCTATAATTAGAAAGCAGAGAGATTACTTTGCTAACAAAGGTCTGTAGAGTCAAATCCATGTTTGTTTTTTTTTTTTTCCAGTAGTCATGTATGTATGTAAGAGTTGGACCATAAAGAAGGATGAGTGCCAAGGAGCTGATTCTTTTGACCTGTGTTGTTGAAGAAGACTTTTGAGAGTCCCTTGGTTAACAAGGGCATTGAACCAATGGATCCTAAAGGAAATCAACCCTGAATATTCTATAGCCACCTTATAGGAAGACAGGTAGGTAGATATAGATATAGATAAGGATATAGATATATATATAATCTTTGAATTCTTTTGTAGGAACAAAGGACCCAGTCCCAGGGAGGATGATAACCTCAAGCCGAACACAATACCTTATGGCCAAATACAGACTTAAATTGAAGAAACTAGGGAAAACCACTAGACCATTCAGGTGTGACTTAAATCAAACCCCTTACTATTATACAGTGGAAGTGACAAATTGATTCAAGGGAATAGATCTGATAGACAAAGTGCCTGAATAACTATGGACAGAGGTTCATGACATTATAGAGGAGACAGTGATCAAGACGATCCCCAGGAAAAAGAAATGCAAAAGGCAAAATGGTTGCAAAGAGTCAGACACGACTGAGCGACTGAACTGAACTGAACTGAACTGAGGAGGCATTACAAATAGCTGAAAAATAAAGAAGGGAAGCTAATGCAAAAGAGAGAAGGAAAGCTATACCCATCTGAAAGCAGAGTTCCAAAGAAAAGCAAGGAGAGATAATAAATCCTTCCTAAGTAATCAATTCAAAGAAATAGAGGAAAACAATAGAATGGAAAGGACTAGAGATCTCTTCAAGAAAATTAGAGATACCAAGGGAATTGTTCATGCAAAAATGGGCAGAATAAAGGACAGAAATGGTATGTACCTAACAGAATCAGAAGATATTAAGAAAAGATAGCAAGAATACAAAAAGAACTATACATAAAAGATCTTGATGACTCAGATAACCACAAAGGTATCCCTCTCCTAGAGCCAGAGGTCCTGGAGTATGAAGTCAAATAGGTCTTAGGAAGCATCACTATGAACAAAGTTAGTGGAGCTGATGGAATTCCAGCTGAGCCATTGTAAACACTAAGAGCTGATGCTGTTACAGTGCTTCACACATATGCCAGCAAATTTGGAAAACTCAGCAAGGGCAACAGGACTGGAAAGGGTCAGAGTCCTTTCCAATCCCAAAGAAAGGCAGTGTCAAAGAATGTTCAAACTACCACACAATTGCACTCATCTCACACGCTAGCAAAGTAATGCTCAAAATTCTCCAGGCCAGGCTTTGACAGTATGTTGAATGAGAACTTCCAAATATTCAAGCAAGGTTTAGAAAAGGAAGAGGAACAAGAGATCAAATTGCCAACATCCATTGGATCATAGAAAAAACGAGAGAGTTCCAGAAGAGCATCTACTTCTGTTTTATTGACTATTCCAAAGCCTTTGACTGTGTGGATCACAACAAACTGTGGGAAATTCTTTAAGAGATGAGAATACTAGATCACTTGACCTGCCTCCCTAGAAATCTCTTAACAGGTCAAGAAGCAACAGTTAAAACTGGACATGAACCAACAGACTGGTTCCAAATTGGGAAAAGAGTATGTCAAGGTTGTATATTGTCACCATGCATTTTTAACTTACATGCAGAGTACATCATAAGAACTACCTGGCTGGATGAAGCACAAGCTGGAATCAAGATTGCTGGGAGAAATATCAATAACCTCAGATATAAATATGACACCACCCTTATGACAGAAAGCAAAGATGAACTGAGGAGCCTTTTCATGAAAATGAAGGAGGAGAGTGAAAAAGCTGACTTAAAACGCATAATTCAAAAACTAAGATCATGGCATCTGGTCCCATTACATCATGGTAAATAGATGGGGAAACAATGGAAACAGTTACAGACTTTATTTTGGGAGGACTTCAAAATCTTTGCCAATGGTGACTGGAGCCATGAAACTGAAAGATGCTTGCTCCTTGAAGGAAAAGCTATGACCAACATAGACAGCATATTAAAAAGCTGAAAAATTGCAAATAGAACTGCCTTATGACCCAGCAATCCCACTGCTGGGCATACACACTAAGGAAACCAGAATTGAAAGAGACATATGTACCCCAATGTTCACTGTTTATAATAGTCAGGACATGGAAACAACCTAGTTGTCCATCAGCAGATGAATGGATAAGAAAGCTGTGGTACATATACACAATGGAGTATTACTCAGCTATTAAAAAGAATACATTTAAATCAGTTCTAATGAGATGGATGAAACTGGAGCCGATTATACAGAGTGAAGTAAGCAAGAGAGAAAAACACGAATACAGTATACTGACACATATATATGGAATTTAGAAAGATGGTAATGATAACCCTGTATGTGAGGAAGCAAAAGGGACAAAGATGTATAGAAAGGACTTTTGGCCTCTGAGGGAGAGGGAGAGGGTGGGATGATGTGGGAGAATGGCATTGAATCATGTATACTATCATGTAAGAAACGAATCGCCAGTCTATGTTCGATACAGGATGCAGGATGCTTGGGGATGGTTCACAGTGATGATCCAGAGGGGTGGATGGGGTGGGAAGTGGGAGGGAGATTCAGGATTGGGAACTCATGTACTCCTGTGGGGGATTCATATCAATGTATGGCAAAAACAAAATATATTGTAAAGTAAAATAAAGTAAAAATAAATACCTTTAAAAAAAAAGAAAAATGAGTTTTCAATATGCATTTACTAAAATGGAATCTAAAAAAAAAAATATGCGAATGAACTTAATTACAAAATAGAAACTGAAGGAGGGGTGGGAGGTGGGAGGGGGCTTCGGCATTGGGAGATTGTGTTCACCTATGGCTGATTCGTGTCAATATATGGCAAAACAAATACAGTATTGTAATTAAAAAATAAATAAATTTAATAATTAAAAAAAAAAAGAAACAGACTTAGAGAACAAAGAACTTATCATCACCAGAAGGGAAGAGTGGGGTAGAGGGATGGATAGGGAGTTTGGGACTGACAAGAAAAGAATTGTAAATTATTATATTGTGCCCCTGTAATGTATATGATATTGTATACTACACATCAATAAAAAATAAAGTGAAAAAAATTAAAAAAAAAAAAAAAACTGAGAAATTACTTTGCCAACAGAGATCCATCTAGTTAAAGATACGGTTTTCCAATAGTCAGGTATGGATGTGAAGGTTGGACTATAAAGAAAGCTGGTGCCAAAGAACTGATGCTTTTGAACTGTGTTGTTGAAAAAGACCCTTGAGTGTCCCTTGGACTGAAAGGAGATCAGACCAGTCAATTCTAAAGAAAGTTAGTCCTGAATATTCATTGGAAGGACTGAAGTTGAAGCACCAATCCTTTGGCCACTTGATGTGAAGAAGTGACTCCTTGGAAAAGACCCTTATGTTGGGAAAGATGGAAAGCATGAGGAGAAAGGGACACTAGAGGATGAGATGGTTGGATGGCATCACCAATTTGATAGACAGAGTTTGAACAAGCTTCTGGTGTTGATGATGGAACAGGAAAGCCTCACATGCTGCTGTCCATGGAGTCATAAAAGGAGCAGCACACAACGGAGTGACTGAACTGAACTGAACACAACAACAGGTCTGTTTTCTCTCCACCAACCAATCAGAAGGACGTGAGCAAACAATGGAAGATAACAATGACTCTGTTTGCCCTCTCCCTGCCCCTGCACAGCAACGTTTAACTGTGATAAGCCTCTTATTTCCACCTTTAAAAATTTCATGGTTGCACAGAATCTTCAGAATTTTTCTTGTACATAATTCTAAGTTCTTCTCTGGTTGTTGACTTCTTGAATATGTCAGTCTTTTTTTTTTGACCAACACTTGTCTTTCAATTATTGCAACAAGCAGTTGAACCTGTTTGATAATAAACATAAGGTAATTATATTAAGATATTTGAATTTACAGCAAATGCTTTTCACATATTTTAAAATATATGGGAAACAATAAATTGAACAGATGTAGAGTTAAAACTGCTTTGGTAAAATGAGAAATTTGTTTCTAATTATATATACGTATATATATATGTGTCTGTGTGTATATATATATATATATACACAATATATATATACACACACAATTTGTAGAAAACAAATAAGGCTTTGGAGTTCAATACTGAAATAAGTGTAGTAGAAGGCTCTCAGTTCAGTTCAGTTCAGTCGCTCAGTCGTGTCCAATTCCTTGCGACCCCATGAATCACAAGCCTGCCAGGCCTCCCTGTCCATCACCAACTCCCAGAGTTCACCCAAACCCATGTCCATCAAGTCAGTGATTCCATCCAGCCGTCTCATCCTCTGTTGTCCCCTTCTCCTCCTGCCCCCAATCCCTCCCAGCATTAGGGTCTTTTCCAGTGAGTCAACTCTTCGCATGAGGTGGCCAAAGTACTGGAGTTTTTCAGTTTTAGCATCATTCCTTCCAAAGAAATCCCAGGGTTGATCTCCTTCAGAATGGACTGGCTGGATCTCCTTGGAGTCCAGGGGACTCTCAAGAGTCTTTTCTAACACCACAGTTCAAAAATATCAATTCTTCCACACTCAGCTTTCTTCACATTCCAACTCTCACATCCATACATGACCAATGGAAAAACCATAGCCTTGACTAGACAGACTTTGTTTGCAAAGATTTTCACTGAAGACTGTCCCGACTTACAATGTTTTGTCAGTCAACTACAATGGTAACAATATGGTACATGGTCAGTAGAAAATGTACTTTCAATTTTAAATTTTGATCTTTTTTCCAGGCTACATGGTATGATACTCTATCTATTGAAGCTGAGCAGCTACAGTGAGCCACAGCTTTCAGTCAGCCATGTGATCAAGGGAAAAACAACCAAAATACTTACAACCATTTTTTATTTTCAGTACAATATTCAATAAATTACATGAGACATTCAATACCATATTATAAAATAAAGTTTTCCTTAGGGTAGGCTACATTTTATGAAAAAGATTTCACATATGTAAATAAGGCTTTAAAATTGGATAGTGGGTTGGAAATTGAATAATTTTGAAGACCATAAGGAAATCTTATATTTTCATGAACAAACTATTGGTGCACATATGTGTTATCAGTTGTGTCTGACTCTTTGCAACCCTATGGGCTATAGTGTGCTATTTTCCTCTTTCAGTGGAATTATGCAGACAAGATTATTGGAGCGGGTTGTCATTTCCTACTCCAGGAAATTGTACGAATATGTATTTTAAAGGTACTACCAGTGAAGCTTTAGAAGAGCAGGCAAAACATGAAAAAGTACTGAAACATCTTTGAGAAAATAACTTCTAGAAAGTTTATATCACCAGATATAGACTGTTAGTAGAAATCTGGGGTGATGTGATTAAAAAGAACTCAATAGGAAATAAAAAGTAAGGATTAGAAAGAAGACAGGACATCTGTGCTTTATGGTAAGAAAAAGTTGGGGAAATTTTTCTACTATGTTTATGTAGATAGCAGAATTTATAATAAAATATTGTAGTAAATATTGATGAGATGATATTTCTAACTAAAATTTCAAAGGTTTGACCTAGTTTATTTCACTGCTCATAGTAAAATGAGAAAAATTTTAAAAAAGGAGCAAATAGAAGGAAGAACTGTTAAAAAAAAAAAAGCAAACCAGTATGTGATTATTTAGAAGGTTTTCAGTCTATCCATATAGCAAAATGCTAAAACTAACTGATAAATTTAAATGGCTTAGGGAGTATATGAAAGCGTGACTGTACAGATTTTTGCTAAAAACTGAAAAAGATCATAAGATCACTGTGTACAGTGGCACAAAGGTTCTTTCAAGAGGTTAAGGTTTTGTTTCACAGATTTTCTCAGTTCAACCAAAAGACCTCTAAGAAAGACATCTCCACAGTAGGTCAAGAAAAAGGATTTTCCTCAAAAGATTTATGGGTGTGGCTTTTATTTAAGGGATTGCAATTTGGTGCAATTTATATTTACAAAGAAACTGCAAAATAAACATTTTTGTTAGTAGAAATGCTGCCAGCTTGGGGTAAAGAGGGGAAAGACAAGAATACAAAATAAAAGGAGACTGTTGGGATTCCATCTTCCCAAGTGGAGGTAGTGGTAAAGAACTGGCCTGCTAAGGCAGAAGACATAAGAGACGTGGGTTCAGTCCCTGGATTGGGAAGATCTGGAGGAGGCCATAATAACCCACTCCAGCATTCTTACCTGGAAAATCCCATGGACAGAGCAGCCTGGTGGGCTACAGTTCATAGGGTCACAAAGAGTCAGACATAACTGAAGTTACTTAGCACGTTGGGATTCTAAAATCTAACGACAGAAAGCTGACTGATAAAACTACTCAGTTGCTAACAGCTGTTATTATGAACAAGGAAGGCTGATGCAGCAGGTGGAGCTGAGAGTCCAGAGGGAGCAGAGAAAAGCCAAGTGGACAGAGCTGAGAGACTCAGAGAAAAAATTATTCCAAACCCTTGAAACTTAATGAGAGAACTTCAGTGGTAGTTTACTTGACTGGATTTTAAAATGGCACTCCACTCCAGCACTCTTGCCTGGAAAATCCCATGGATGGAGGAGCCTGGTGGGCTGCCATCTATGGGGTCATACAGAGTCGGACATGACTGAGTGACTTCACTTTCACTTTTCACTTTCATGCACTGGAGAAGGAAATGGCAACCCACTCCAGTGTTCTTGCCTGGAGAATCCCAGGGACGGCAGAGCCTGGTGGGCTGCTATCTATGGGGTCGCACAGAGTCAGACACAACTGAAGCAACTTAGCAGCAGTAGCAGCAGGTGACCATTTTACCTTCCATCTTCCCACTTTTTAAACAAAAATGTCTTTTAGTGTCATCCCATACCCGTTCCACCAATGTATGCTGAGGCTTTGGGGGCAAACCTTTAATTACACAAGTTCAGATTTAAAAATACAGTACCCCAGATTGGATTAAGCATAGGAGCTTCATCTGAACTGTTTCACAAAACTTAGATAATAAGAATTAGATGAAAAGATTTGAGCTTAAGCTGATCCTGTCATGGGACATTTTTGGGAAATTAAAAATGAAATGGATATACTTTGCCTGTGGGACAGATGTGTAATGTCAGGAGACAGAGGGCTAACTGTGGACAGTTGACATCTTTATAATATCTTCTCATCCAAGAATATAAAATACTTCCCAAAAATTGTGTTTAAGTTTTCCAATTCTGTGCAAAAGGCTTATAACTATAGTGTTAAGTTCATTCTTGTGTATTTCATTTAAAAAAATTGTTGCTTTGATTGTTACTAGAAATAAATTAGTATCTATTGAATTCTATCATTTACTGTTTTCTTGTTTGTATAGAGAGAAGTTAACAAGATTGACAAATCTTTTACACAGTAAGTTTCTTAGCTTTGCTTTTCATTGTTATTGGTAGGTTGATTACAAATGTTATACTGAGTATATGATCATATCATCTGAAATTATAAGTTTTACTTTTTTAATCCTTATTAGACATTTTTCTTTTTCTTTCTTTGTGATGTTGGCCAGGACCTTTAGCTCTAAATGTAACAGTAGTGATTTTATGAAGATGTTTGCTTTATTTCCAAGAATAAATACATAATTCAACTTCAAGTGCAAATTTCTCAGTTGTTTGGGATATATAAAATTAACTAAGTAAAAGGATTAGTTTACTTTTCAGTTTTCTAAAAAATATAATCATGGGTGCTAAATTTTCTTTTTTTTTTAATTTGAGGCATTTATAATTTTGAAGATGGTTAAACATATATTAGCACATTTTTGGAAGATTTCCTCTCCATATCATCTTAGGAAAAAGCCTTATTGATGAAGATATATTATTTAATACTTGCTAATACTTAATTTTGGAGAAGGAAATGGCAACTCACTCCAGTGTTCTTGCCTGGAGAATTCCAGGGATGGTGGAGCCTGGCGGGCTGCCATCTATGGGGTTGCACAGAGTAGGACACGACTGAAGTGACTTAGCAGCAGCAATACTGAATTTTACTTTTAAAGTTATAATTTTTAAATGGTGTTTATTTTTTCACCATTTTTCTTTATTCTGGGACAAACTGAATAAAGTGGTAATTAGCAAGTCACTAAAATTTTATTAGAATATGAAAAACAAGTAAGAGTGCTCTTTCAGTTCAGTTCAGTTAAGTTCAGGCGCTCAGTCCTGTCCAACTCTTTGCGACCCCATGAATCGCAGCACGCCAGTCCTCCCTGTCCATCACGAACTCCCGGAGTTCACTCAGACTCACGTTCATCCAATTCATGATGCCATCCATCCATCTCATCCTCTGTCATCCCCTTCTCCTCCTTCCCCCAATCCCTCCCAGCAACAGAGTCTTTTCCAATGAGTCAACTCTTCCTATGAGGTAGCCAAAGTACTGGAGTTTCAGCTTTAGCATCATTCCTTCCAAAGAAATCCCAGGGCTGATCTCCTTCAGAATGGACTGATTGGATCTGCTTGCAGTCCAAGGGACTCTCAAGAGTCTTCTCCAACACCACAGTTCAAAAGCATCAATTCTTTGGCGCTCAGCCTTCTTCACAGTCCAACTCTCACATCCATATATGACAATTGAAAAAACCATAGCCTTGACTAGACGGACCTTAGTTGGCAAATTAATGTCTGTGCTTTACACTGTGCTATCTAGGTTGGTCATAACTTTTCTTCCAAGGAGTAAGTGTCTTCTAATTTCATGGTTGCAGTCACCATCTGCAGTGATTTTGGAGCCCAAAAAAATAAAGTCTGACACTGTTTCCCCACTTATTTCCCATGAAGTGATGGGACCGGATGCCACGATCTTCGTTTTCTGAATGTTGAGCTTTAAGCCAACTTTTTTCTCTCTCCTCTTTCACTTTCATCAAGAGGCTTTTTAGTTCCTCTTCACTTTCTTCCATAAGGGTGGTGTTTCTCCTCTTTACTATTATTAAAACTATTTCCAATAAATTCTGTATGACCAATATAGAATTTTGTTATACACAATCTTGTATCATCCATAGTTATTTTAAAAACATAATGATTTTACATTTTCTTTGTGTCTTACTTAATCAAACTTTTTTATTCCTTATTTTTTATCACTTTTATTTTTTCACTCTTTCTTCTTTGATGCACCTAGCTAAATATCTGTGCCCCGTATTGATAATTAAAAAAAAAAAAGGCTTAAAAAAAAAAACTTTTAAAGTGCTGCTCATGTTCTCTGTTTTATTGATTCTTGGACTTTGTTTTATTATTTCTTTTATTTGCTTTTATGTTTGTGTATTTTCCAAACTCCTGAGGTAAATTCTGTTTGTATGTTTAATTTGGTTTCTTGTTGCTTGTTCCCTGAAAAATGCATGTAAAGCTATAAAATTCTCTCCAAGAACTATACTTTTTTTAATTGCAACATTTTCATTCCCCTTTAATTCTAAGTTTTATATAACTTGTTTTATATTTAGAATCTAATGTTGAAATTATTTTTGTATTAAATCAATCATGTTCAACTCCTTTGTGATCTCATTGATGTGAGTTTCCATTTCCTTCTCCAGATGATAGTCCCAACTCAGGGATTGAACCCATGTCTCCTGCACTACAGGCAGATCCTTTATCACTGAGACACAAGGACTTCCCTAAAGTTTATTAGCAATATATTATTTAATTCTCAGTCTATAAAAATATGCTTAGCTCTCCTTTGTATAATATCAAATATTGTTGCACTTGAAAGTGAAAGTGAAGTTGCTCAGTCGTGTCTGACTCTTTGTGAACCCATGGACACCAGGCTCCTCCGTCCATGGAATTTTCTAGGCAAGAGTACTATAGTGGGTTGCCATTTCATTCTCCAGGGAATCTTCCCAACCCAGGGATCGAACCCAAGTCTCCTGCATTGTAGACAGATGCTTTACTCTCTGAGCCACCAGGGAAGTATTGCACTGTGGTAAGAAAAATATTCTGGTGGCGTTCACTTTTTGGAGTTAAAGCTACTTTTGCAGCTTGACAAAAGTTCTATTCTTTAGAAGTTTTCCATGTGATAAAAAGTAATTTGTACCCCATGTTGCTATCAGAGGAGAAAACAAGATTTTCTCAAATTTCCAATTCTTGCCCATTTTTTTTTCTTCATTCTAGAATATGGTTTAGTTTGAAACAACAAATTTGTTGCACATTTATTCATTCTGTATTTATATCATATACTGTGGCACTTACTTCTATTTTTCATATCAAGTATTTACAATTATTACCTCCTAATAACTTTCTGTTCACATATTATAAATATATTTTGTATTATTTAAGTATATCAATGATATTTATTTTAAATTACTGTTATTCCTATATCATTGATTTTTTTTTGCAACTTATATATTTAGTTCAGTTTCCTCTCTTTGTTTAGATTAGTTTTACTCTTCCATTCCCTAGTCTTTTAACCTAGAAGTAGTATTTCAGATATGACCAATGTGTCTATATCTGACAGATGTCTTAAAGGAGAATTGAATGGAAGTGCTGAAGAGGTTAACTTCTCTGATTAATCCACTAGAAATTATCCCATCACATTATTTAAAGTAGAGATTTATAGTATTAGAAACTGGCAGGTTGAGGAAGAGTCAGTCTCCTTAATTTCAATCCACCAGCAACTAGGTGGGGTGGAAGGTGATAGAGAGGGAGAGAAGTAGAGAAGTGAATTCCAGAGATAAAGTCTTCTGCCCATACCAATTTCACCAAATTCTCAGTAAGTTAGTTTTGTTACTTTGAGTAACTTCACAAACACTGCTCTCCACAGTGCAGAGGTGGGGATTGTTCCATAGCAATGGGGAGGAAAGTAAGAGCAGATGTTAAAATCTTCATTCACATCTTTGGTCCCTGTAAAACCTCTAGGCAAAGTTAGTCTCAAGCTGTAGCTCTCAATAGAAAGCTATAGAGCACAGAAGACCATGGAACAGCCAAAGCAATACTGAGAAAGAAGAATGGAGCTGGTGGAAACAACTGCCTGACCTCAGACTCCACTACAAAGCTACAGTCATCAAAATAGTATATAGACCAATGAAACAAAAACAAAAAATATTGACAAATGGGATAAAATAGAAAGCCCAGAGATTAACTCACACACCCATGTGCATCTTATGAAGAAGAAGAAAAAGAGGAAGAAAAAGAAGAAGAAGAAGAAGAAGGAGAAGGCAAGAACATATAAGGCAAAAAGAGATATTCTCTTCAATAAGTGGTGCTGGGAAAATTGGACAGCAACATGTGAAAGAATGAAATTAGAACACTTCCTTATACCAACAAAAAAATAAACTCAAAATGAGTTAAAGACATAAATATAAGATAGAAATTATAAAACTCTTAAAGGAAAACATAAGCAGAAGATTCTTTGATATAAACCAAAGAAAGGTCATTATGACCCACTTCCTAGAGTAATGGAAATAAAAACAAAAATAAACAAGTGACACCTAATGAAACAAAAACTTTTGCACAGTGAAGGAAACTATAAATGAGGCAAAATGACAACCCTCAGAATAGGAGAAAATAATAGGAAATGAAATAACTTTCAAAGAATTAATCTCAAAAATATGCAAGCAGTTCATAGAGCTCAGTATCAGAAAAGTAAACAATCAAATCAAAAAGTGGGTTGAAGACCTGAACAGACATTTCTCCAAAGAAGACATACAGATGACTAATAAACACATGAAAATATACTTAATATTGCTCATTATTAGAGAAATGCAAATCAAAACCACATAAGCTATCACCTCACACTAGCCTCAATGGACGTTATAAAGAAAATATGCAAACAATAAATGCTAGAGAGGGTATAGGAAAAAGCAAACCCTCTTGCACTGTTAATGGGAATGCAAATTAATATAGCCACTAGGGAGAATAGTATGAAGAATCCTTAAAAAACTGATAATAAAACTACTATATGACCCAACAATTCCACTACTAGGCATATATCCTGAATAAACCATAGTTGAAAAAACACATGCACCCCAGTGTTCATCACAGCACCATTTAGAATAGCTAGAACATGGAAGAAACCTAGATGTCTATCAATGTATGAATGGATAAAGAAGTTGTGGCACCTATACCGAATGGAATATTGTTCAGCCATAAAAAGGAAAACATTTGACTCAGTTCTATGGATGAATGTAGAGTCTATTTTACAGAATGAAGTAAGTCAGAAAGTGAAAGACAAATATTGCACATTAACACATATACATGGAACCTAGAAAGATGGTACTTAGGAACCTATTTGCCAGGCAGCAATGGAGATGCAAAGATAGAGATCAGACTTCTGGTGATAGCATGGGAAGAAGTAGGTGGGACAAATTGAGAGACTAGTATTGAAACATATACATTACAATATGTAAAATTAGATAGCCAGTAGAAATTTAATGTATTATGTAGGGAGTTCAAACTCAATACTCTATGGTAACCTACAAGGATGGGATGGGGTGGGAAGTGGCAGGGAGGTTCAAGAGTGGGAGACATATGTATTCCTATGTGGAAAATTCTGAAAAAGATAGAAATACCAGAGCACCTTGAGAAACCTATATGCAGCTCAGGAAGCAACAGTTAGAACTGGACATGGAACAACAGACTGGTTCCAAATAGGAAAAGGAGTACGTCAAGGCTGTATATTGTCACCCTGTTTATTTAACTTTTATGCAGAGTACATAATGAGACACGCAGAGCTGGAAGAATCACAAACTGGAATCAAGATTGCCAGGAGAAATATCAATAACCTCAGATATGCAGATGACACCACCCTTATGGCAGAAAGTGAAGAGGAGCTAAAAAGCCTCTTGATGAAGGTGAAAGGGAAGAGTGAAAAAGTTGACTTAAAGCTCAACATTCAGAAAATGAAGATCATGGCATCTGGTCCCATCACTTCATGGGAAATAAATGGGGAAACAGTGGAAACAGTATCAGACTTTATTTTGGGGGGCTTCAAAATCACTGCAGATGGTGACTGTAGCAACGAAATTAAAAGACACTTACTTCTTGGAAGAAAAGTTATGACCAACCTAGATAGCACATTGAAAAGCAGAGACATTACTTTGCCAGCAAAAGTCGGTCTAGTCAAGGCTATGGTTTTTCCAGTGGTCATGTATGGATGTGAGAGTTGAAGAAAGCTGAGCACCAAAGAATTGATGCTTTTGAACTGTGGTTTTGGAGAAGACTCTTGAGAGTCCCGTGGACTGCAAGGAGATCCAACCAGTCCATTCTGAAGGAGATCAGCCCTGGGATTTCTTTGGAGGGAATGATACTGAAGCTGAAACTCCTTTACTTTGGCCACCTCATGTGAAAAGTTGACTCATTGGAAAAGACTCTGACGCTGGAAGGGATTGGGGACAGAAGGAGAAGGGGACGACTGAGGATAAGATGGCTGGGTGGCATCACTGACTTGATGGACATGAGTCTGAGTGAACTCCGGGAGTTGGTGATGGACAGGGAGGTCTGGCGTGCTGTGATTCATGGGTTCACTAAGAGTCAGACACAACTGAGCAACTGAACTGGACTGACTGATGTCTGATCCATGATGACATATGGCAGAAACCGATATAATTGCAAAACAACTATCCTCTAATTAAAAATAAATAAATTTTATTTTTAAAAATTTATTTATTTTAAAAAATAAAATTAAAAATAAAAATGAGAATTTTAAAAGGGTACTTCCCTGCTGGTCCAGTGGCTAAGGCTCCATGCTCCCAAAGCAGGAGGCACCAGGTTCGACCCCTCATCAGGAAACTAAAATAAACAAATAAAAAGATTTTCATGCTGAAACTAAGACCCATGATAGCCTAAATATACAAACAGAAATATATATATATATGTATTTTTTTAAAAGGATATAAAGATACATAGCAGTTCGATTTAGTTTTCAGTTTCCCCAAATATTTATTCAAGGCTTTTTAGGGCATTTCTCTTATCCCTAATTCTCTCTTGACTTCACACTTTCTAGTGTCAATTAGGGCAGGAGAAACCTGTAGCTAATGTTGCTCTCAGTGGGGCCCTAAATGGGAAACCTTAAAAACAAAGGGGCTAGCTTTGTGGTCGAAAACCTAAGATGGTGCCTGGCAGAAGAGATAGGGGCAGGGTCTATGCTGTCTTTCAAAGTTTTTGATTGGCTCTCTTGATTTCCATGCATGTAGACAGTGTATGATCTCCATAGACTCCTGTTATAATGAAGGGATCTGACAATTTGACCTTCAACGTGATTGGTGCAACTATGGAAAGTCCTTCCTAAAACTCTCCTGCTTGTCTATATAAGCTGGGAGTTCACAACAATAAACCGGAACTGCTTCGACGGAACCCCTGTTGCGTCTGATTGTCTCTTGCTCGCCAAGGGGCTAGGTTGGTGGACAGCAGGCTCACCTCTCCTTGGGAACCCCTAGGCTTTGCTGAGGGAAGTTCCACTGCCTCTACTCTTTCTGCGGAGCGCCCCTGCAGCTCTCCATGTTAGAAAACAAAAAGGATGAACTTTGTCCTGAAGATTATGAGGCATTTTACAAATTCTACATATCAGAGCAATCAATGCAACGTCATAAGTATCACTGAGTAGTCATTTGCTATAGGCTTTAGTTAAAGAAGGGAATATGTAAACTTGAGACAAGCTAATTGAATAGGCTCTGTTCACAATTTTAGTTAATAATAAGCATTCTGATAGATTTGAAAGATTTAGAACTGACTTATCAAAGAGAATGGCCAGAACTTTTCAAACTAAAAAAGTCTAGGAGTCCCCAGTATTTCTGTCTCAGAAAAGAAGACAGAGAAGACTTGGTAAAATTTCCCATATTAGCAAAAAATAAAAAGGAAAACATTGTTCAAAAGATAAGGAACAGCACAGATAATGGTTTTGGTATTTGACTAGTTGTGTTTATGTATTCATCAATAATCTAAGTACCATGTTTGCTATAGAGTAATAGAGAATAGGAAAGAAATAATCAAGTGGTGATTAAAGACAAGGTCTTCAGGAATGTTTCATGCATGTAGAAAACTATATAAAATGGAAAAACAGTGGTTTTCAAGCTTTCTTAGACATTTGAATCCCTGAAAGTTTAAAGGAAAAAGAAATTATATATATATATGAATATGGGATTAAAAAAATAAACAAGATTAAACCTTAAGGTTTTTACTTAGCTGTGCATCTAATTAGCTGGGCATCTGATTTTTTTTTTTTTCCCCAAAGTTCTTTTCGTTTCAATTCAGTTGCTTAGTCATGACTGACTGTTTGGGACTTCAAGGACTGTAGCATGCCAGGCTTCCTTGTCCATCACCAACACCAGGAGCTTGCTCAAACTCACCTAAACTGAGTTGGTGATGCCATCCAGCCACCTTATCCTCTGTTGTCCCCTCCTCCTCCTACATTCAATCTTTCTAGGCATCAGCGTCTTTTCTAAGTCATTTTTTCACATTGGGTGACCAAAGTATTGGAGCTTCAGCTTCAGCATCAGTCCTTCCAATGAATTCTCAGGACTGACTTCCTTTAGAATTGACAAGTTTGGTCTTCCTGCAATCCAAGGGACTATCGAGAGTTTTCTCCAACATCACAGTTAAAAAGCATCAGTTCTTTGGCACTCAGCTTTCTTTCTTGTCCAACTTTCATATCCATACATGTTCAGTTCAGTTCAGTCGTTCAGTCGTGTCTGACTCTTTGCAACCCCATGAATCGCAGCATGCCAGGCCTCTCTGATCATTACCATCTCTCAGAGTTGACTCAGACTCACGTCCATCGAGTCCATGATGCCATCCAGCCATCTCATCCTCTGTCGTCCCCTTCTCCTTCTGCCCCCAATCCCTCCCAGCATCAGAGTTTTTTCCAATGAGTAAACTCTTTGCATGAGATAGCCAAAAAACTAGAGCTTCACCTTCAGCATCATTACTTCCAAAGAAATCCCAGGGCTCATCTTCAGAATGGACTGGTTGGATCTGCTTGCAGTCCAAGGGACTCTCAAGAGTCTTCTCCAAAACGACAGTTCAAAAGCATCAATTCTTTGGCGCTCTACCTTCTTCAGAGTCCAACTCTCACATCCATACTTGACCACTGGAAAAACCATAGCCTTGACTAGATGGACCTTAGTCGGCAAAGTAATGTCTCTGCTTTTCTCTGTGTTATCTAGGTTGGTCATAACTTTTCTTGCAAGGAGTAAGTGTCTTTTAATTTCATGGCTGCAGTCACCATCTGCAGTGATTTTGGAGCCCCAAAAATAAAGTCTGACACTGTTTCCACTGTATCCCCATCTATTTCCCATGGAGTGATGGGACCAAATGCCAGGATTTTCATTTTCTGAATGTTGAGCTTTAAGTCAACTTTTTCACTCTCCTCTTTCACTTTCATCAAGAGGCTTTTTAGCTCCTCTTCACTTTCTGCCATAAGGGTGGTGTCATCTGCATATCTGAGTTTATTGATATTTCTCCCAGCAATCTTGATTCCAGCGTGTGTTTCTTCCAGTCCAGCGTTTCTCATGATGTACTCTGCATATAATTTAAATAAGCAGGGTGACAATATACAGCCTTGACATACTCCTTTTCCTATTTGGAGCCAGTCTGTTGTTCCATGTCCAGTTCTAACTGTTGCTTCCTGACCTGCATACAGATTTCTCAAGAGACAAGTTAGGTGGTCTGGTATTCCCATCTCTTTCAGAATTTTCCACAGTTTGTTGTGATCCACACAGTCAAAGGCTTTGGCATAGTCAATCAAACAGAAATAGATGTTTTTCTGGAACTCTCTTGCTTTTTCCATGATCCAGCGGATGTTGGCAATTTGATCTCTGATTCCTCTGCCTTTTCTAAAACTAGCTTCAACATCAGTAAGTTCACGGTTCAGGTATTGCTGAAGCCTGGCTTAGAGAATTTTGAGCATTACTTTACTAACATGTGAAATGAGTGCATTAGTTTGAGCATTCTTTGGCATTGCCTTTCTTTGGAATTGGAATGAAAACTGACTTTTTCTAGTCCTGTCGCCACTGCTGAGTTTTCCAATTTTGCTGGCATATTGAGTGCAGCACTTTCACAGCATCATCTTTCAGGATTTGAAACAGCTCAACTGGAATTCCATCACCTCCATTAGCTTTGTTCATAGTGATGCTTTCTGATGCCTATTTGACTTCACATTCCAAGATGTCTGGCTTTAGATTAGTGATCAGATCATCATGATCATCTGGGTCGTGAAGATCATTTTTGTACAGTTCTTTCGTGTATTTTTGCCACCTCTTCTTAATTTCTTTTGCTTCTGTTAGGTCCAGACCATTTCTGTCCTTTACTAGCTGATCGTTGCATGAAATGTTCGATTGGTATCTCTAATTTTCTTGAAGAGATTTCTAGTCTTTCCCATTTTGTTGTTTTCCTCTATTTCTTTGCATTGATCACTGAAGAAGGCTTTCTTATCTCTTCTTGCTATTCTTTGGAACTCTGCATTCAGATGCTTATATTTTTCTTTTCTCCTTGGCTTTTCACTTCTCTTCTTTTCACAGCTATTTGTAAGGCCTCCCCAGACAGACATTTCACTTTTTTTGCATTTATTTTCCATGGGGATGGTCTTGATTCCTGTCTCATGCAATGCCATGAACCTCATTCTATAGTTCATCAGGCACTCTATCTATCAGATCTAAGCCCTTAAAACTATTTCTCACTTCCACTGTATAATCATAAGGGATTTGATTTAGGTCCTACCTGAATGGTCTAGCTGCTTTCCCTACTTTCTTCAATTTAAGTCTGAATTTGGTAATAAGGAGTTCATGATCAGAGCCACAGTCAGCTCCTGGTCTTGTTTTTGTTGACTGTATAGAGCTTCTCCATCTTTGGCTGCATAGAATATAATCAGTCTGATTTCAGTGTTGACCATCTGGTGATGTCCATGTGTAGAGTCTTCTCTTGTGTTGTTGGAAGAGGGTGTTTGCTATGACCAGTGCTTTTCTTGGCAAAACTCTATTAGTTTTTGCCCTGCTTCATTCTGAATTCCAAGGCCAAATTTGCCTGTTACTCCAAGTGTTTTATGCGTTCCTACTTTTGCATTCCAGTCCCCTATACTGAAAAGGATTTCTTTTTTTTTTTTTTTTTGGTGTTAGTTCTAAAAGGTCTTGTAGGTCTTCAATGTAAAACCATTCAATTTCAGTTTCTTCAGCATTGCTGGTTGGGGCATAGACTTGGATAGCTGTGATATTGAGTGGTTTGCCATCGAAATGAACAGAGATCATTCTGTCATTTTTGAGACTGCATCCAAGTACTGCATTTTGGACTCTCTTGTTGACCATGATGGCTACTCCATTTCTTCTGAGGGATTCCTGCCCACAGTAGTAGATATAAGGGTCATCTGAGTTAAATTCACCCATCCCAGTCCATTTTAGTTCGCTGACTCCTAGAATGTTGGCGTTCACCCTTGCCATCTCTCTCTCTCTCTCTCTCTTTTTTTTATCAAACACAATTTATTTTATTTTTTTTTTACAGATGCTTAAGCTAACTTTATTTCTTTTTTTTTTTTAATTACAATACTGTATTTGTTTTGCCATACATTGACACGAATCAGCCATAGGTGAACACAATCTCCCAATGCCGAATCCCCCTCCCACCCCCCACCCCCCGTCCTCTACTTGAATCATCCTGTGCATCAGCCCCATGCCTCCTGCATCCTACATTGAACATAGATTAGCGTTTAGTTTCTTACAGGAAAATATACATGTTTCATTGCCATTCTCCCATACCATCCCACCCTTTCCCTCTCCCTCAGAGTCCAAAAGTCCACTCTATACCTCTGTGTTTCTTGTTGTCTCACATATAGAGTCATCATTACTGTCTTCTAAATTCCATATATATGTGTCAGTATGCTGTATTGGTGTTTTTTTTTTTTCTGGCTTACTTCACTCTGTATAATCGGTTCCAATTCCATCCATCTCATTAGAACTGAGTCAAATTTATTCTTTTTAAGGACTAAATAGGCATTTCTCCAAAGAAGACATACGGATGGCTAACAAACACATGAAAAGATGCTCAACATCACTCATTATCAGAGAAATGCAAATCAAGACCACAATGAGGTACCATTTCACACCAGTCAGAATGGCTGCGATCCAAAAGTCTACAAGCAATAAATGCTGGAGAGGGTGTGGAGAAAAGGGAACCCTCTTACACTGCTGGTGGGAATGCAAACTTGTACAGCCATTATGGAAAACAGTGTGGAGATTCCTTAAAAATTGCAAATAGAACTGCCTTATGACCCAGCAATCCCACTGCTGGGCATACACACTGAGGAAACCAGAAGTGAAAGAGACACATGTACCCCAATGCTCATTGCAGCGCTGTTTATAATAGCCAGGACATGGAAGCAACCTAGATGTCCATCAGCAGATGAATGGATAAGAAAGCTGCGGTTCATATACACTATGGAATACTACACCCTTGCCATCTCTTGTTTGACCACTTCAAATTTGCCTTGTCATTGGACCTGACATTCCAGGTTCCTATGCTATATTGCTCTTTACAGCATCAGATCTTGCTTCTATCACCAGTCACATCCACAACTGGGTATTGTTTTTGCTTTGGCTCCATCCCTTCATTCTTTTCTGAGTTATTTATCCACTGATTTCCAGTAGCATATTGGGCACCTAATGACCTGGTGAGTTCCTCTTTTGGTACCCTATCATTTTGCCTTTTCATACTGTTCATAGGGTTCTCAAGGCAAGAATACTGAAGTGACTTGCCATTCCCTTCTCCAGTGGACCACGTTCTGTCAGCCCTCTGCACCGTGACCTGCCCATCTTGGGTTGCCCCACAGGCATGGCTTGGTTTCACTGAGTTAGACAAGGCTGTGGTCCTAGTGTGATTAGATTGACTGGTTTTCTGTGAGTATGGTTTCAGTGTCTCTGCCCTCTGATGCCCTCATGCAACACCAACCATCTTACTTGGGTTTCTCTTACCTTGGGCAGCTTTGATTAGACAGACCTTTGTCAGCAGACTAATGTCTCTGCTTTTTAATACTCTGTCTGGGTTGGTCATAGCTTTTCTTCTGAAGCAAATGTCTTTTCAAGGCTGCAGTCACCACTGCAGTGAGTTTGGAACCCAAGAAAAGAACGTCTGCCACTGTTTCCATTGTTTCCCCCTGTATGTAATCTACCATATTAATTTATCATCATTATATTCACTTTTAAAATATTTTATTGTTTAGTGTCTCTTTCACTTAGTTCTATTTAATAAATGAGTCCACTTCCTTGGCTTTAAAATACAACCGAACAGAGTAAGCAAATTTTTAAATTTCTTCTGGAATGCACGTTATGTATCCTGTTTATTCACATTCATTTAAAGATGAGCCAAGTACTTTGTTACTTTCTATTTGTCAATAAGTAATGCAACAAGGTCTTCTTAACTTCCAATCTATCCACTGTGCTTGCATTTTTCATATTAATGCAGTTTTTTTAAATGATTTGAGGATTTAAGCCTTTTTGAGTCATTAATTTTTACACACCTTGTGATTTATTAAGTGCTCTATATTTCTGGGTGTTACTGACTCTAAAAGAATTAAGAATAAAAACTTATTCTGCTGGGTTTTGTGCTGCAAATTTTACTAATGATGTATTTTAATTTAATTCCCTTTTGTTAATTTAATAATGCTGTAATTCATTTCTTTAATAGTGTTCAAGTTGTTTGAAAGTCCATTTTTAAAAATACATTAATTTTTAAATTAAAAAATAATTTTGTAATAGTTGAAGTGTTTTTGATAACCCAAGTGTCTTTAATTTCAGAATATTAAAAAATATATATCCTTCCTAAATTCTTGATTTTGAGATTTCTCTCATGAAGTATACTAGGAAATAGAGACTTTCAAATTGTAAAATATATTCCTAATGACATTTTAAAATATATCACCAGGTCAAATATTTTTATATGAGTGTTCACATTTCAACAATTCAATCATGTTATTAGCATTCTTTCTAGATGAGGAAACCAAGACACAGATCGGTTGTGTCATTTACCTATGACAAAATAAATATTAGGTATATATTATTTGAGCTTCCTAGGTGGCACTAGTGGTAAAGAACCTGCCTGCCAATACACAGGCTTGATGCCTGGGATGGGAAGATCCCTTGGAGGAGGGAATGACAGTATGCCCCAGTATTCTTGTCTCTCCATAGAGTCACAAAGAGTCAGATATTACTGATTGATAAAGCATGCACAAATACACTCAACCTTCATGGATATGGCTTGAAATCCCCAGTGATACATCATTTCTTATAAACAGATATTTTTGCTATATGTTTAACCCTATGTAGTAATATTTTTCTATGAAATTAATTTGACAAATAATCATTTAAAATACTTATAATAATTTCCAGGTTCCTAATGAAACTTTAAATATATTTGGGTAAATGTAAGAGAGAATCTCACTGTTTGTGACCCCATGGACTGCAGCACACCAGCCTTGCTTGTCCTTCAGTATCTCCTAGAGTTCACTCAAACTTGTGTCCATTGAGTCAGTGATGTCATGCAATCATCTCATCCTCTTAACCCCTTCTCCTCCTATCCTCAATCTTTCTTGGTATCAGGGCCTTTTCCAAAGCGTCAGCTATTCACACCAGGTAGCCAAAGTATTGGAGTTTAAGCTTCAACATCAGTCCTTCCATTGAATATTCAGGGTTGATTTCATGTAGGATTGACTGGTTTGAACTCTGCAGACCAAGGGATTAAAGTGTTTTATAGCACTAAAATTCAAAAGTGTCAATTCTTCAGCACTCAGTCTTCGTTATGGCCCAACTGTGACATCCATACATGACTACTGGAAAAACCATAGCTTGAGTATCTGAACCGTTGTTGGCAAACTAATGCCTCTGCTTCTGTTTTTTAATATACTGTCTAGGTTTGTCATATTTCTTCCAAGGGGCAAGTGTCTTTTAATTTCATGGTGACAGTCATCAACCACAGTTATTTGGGAGTCCAAGAATATAAAATCTACAACTCTTTCCCCCTTTTCCCCTTCTGTTAGACATGGGATCAGATTCCATGATCTTAGTTTCTTTTATTTATTTTTAATGCTCAACTTTAAGACAGCTTTTTCCACTCTCCTCTTTCACCCTAATCAAGAGGCTTTTTAGATCCTCTTCAATTTCTGCCAGTGGATTGACACATCTCTGTATCTGAGGCTGTTGATATTTCTACCAACAATACCGAGCCCAGCTTTTGATTCACCCATCCCAGGATTTTGCATGATGTATTCTGCATATATGGAGAAGGAAATGACAACCCATTCCAGTAATCTTGCCTGGAAAATCCCATGGACGGAGGAGCCTGGTAGGCTACAGTCTATGGGGTCACGAAGAGTCAGACATGACTGAGCAACTTCACTTTCACTTTTCACTTTCATGCATTGGAGAAGGAAAAGGCAACCCATTTCAGTATTCTTGCCTGGAGAATCCCAGGGATAGAGGAGCCTGATAGGCTGCCGTCTATGGAGTCACACAGAGTCGGACACGACTGAATTGACTTAGCAGCAGCAGCATTCTGAATATAAGTTAAATAAGCAGAGTGAAAATATATGGCCTTGATGTACTCCTTCCCCAATTTTGAACTATTCCATTGTTCCGTATTCAGTTCTAAATGTTGTTTCTTGATCTGCATACAGGTGATATTTCCATGTCTTTAAGAATTTTCCACATTTTGTTGTGATCTACACAGTCAAAGGATGTCACATAGTCAATGAAGCAGAAGTAGATGCTTCTTCTTCTTTTTTTTCCTCTGGAATTCCCTTGCTTTTTCTATAATCTAAAAATGTAAATTGGCCATTTAATCTCTGGTTCCTCTCCCTTCTTAAAATCCAGTTTGTACATCTGCAAGTTCTCAGTTAATGCACTGTTGAAGACTTGTTTGAAGGATTTTGAGCATTACTTTGCTAGTATGTGAAGTCAGGGCAATTGTATAGTAGTTTGAACATTCTTTGACATTGCATATATCTGGGATTAAAATGAAAACTGACCTTTTCCAGTCCTGTGGCCACTACTGAGTTCTCCAAATTTGATGACATATTGCATGTAGCACTTTAACAGCATAATCTTTTAGCATTTGTAATAGCTTAACCAGAATTTCATTACTTACACTCACTTTCTTCATAGTAATGTTTCCTAAGGCAAACTTGACTTCACACTCCAGGATGTCTGGCTCTAGAGGAGTGACCACACCATCTTGGTTATACAAGTCATTAAGACTTTCTTGTATAGTTATTCTGTATATTGCCACCTCTTAAACTCTTCTGCCTCTGTTAGTTCTTTTATCATTTGCTGTGCCCATTTTTGCATGAAATATTCCTTTGGTATCTCAAAATTTTTTGAAGAATTCTCTTTTCTTTTCTATTCTATCATTTTCCTCTACTTCTTTGGATTGTTCACTAAAGAAGAATTTCTTGTGTTTTTGCTTTTTCTAAAACTCTGCATTCAGTTGAGTATATCTTTCCATTTCTCCTTTGTCTTTCACTTCTTTTGTCAGCTATTTCCTTCTCAGACAGTTTTCCTTCTTGCAATTTTTTTTTTTTCCATTGGGATAGCTTTGGTCACCACCTATACAATATTATGAACTGTTGTCCAAAGGTCTTTCAGAGGTGAGAATATAGGACAGGAAAAATGGCAAGCTAATATTAGTAAGGAAAAATATGGTGCACAAACCTAGATGCTATTTATTTCCATTGTTTCTATGAAACTATCACTTCTTATCATACTTTTTTAAGAACCAGGACTTTTTTTTTAGTTTTCAGACAATTAGCCAATTAGAACTGAAAACAAACACTCCAAGTTATTTTTAGACACACATAAATTTGCAATTCTCTTTTGTTTCTCTCTCTCTCTTTTTAACATTTGCCTCAAAGATATCTTTAAAATATCCAAGTTAACTTAAAACAGTTTCCTCTATTTAATTTTTTCTGTCTTTTGTTTCTTTCTCTTTCTCTCTCTCTTTTTTACCAAATGATATAGAATGTGCAATATCTTACTTCCCCAATCATGCATTGAACCTATATGCCCTGTAGTGGAAGCACAGAATACTAACTACTAGACCATCAAGAAAATCCTCAAATCCCTTCTTGACTTTATTCTGATTTGTGGAAAAACTCATGAGTTTTGTTTTGGGAAATGCTCAATACATCATCACCTGATTTGCTTTAATAATCCTTAATTTATACAGTTTACCTTATAAGCCAAATTTGTAATTAAATCATTTTGCTTATATCACTATGGATGCCCTTGTGTGTAAATAAATTAAAAAAACCATTTTATAGTGCTAATTCCTAAAAAAATCAAATTATTAAAAATGAATTTTTGAATGTTTGATTTGCATCTATAGATTTAATTGCATACATTTTCCTCTTTATTCAATTAATATAATGAATTATGGTGATTGATAAAGGCTTCCCTGCTGGCTCAGATAGTAAAGAATCTATCTGCAATATGGAAGACCTGTGTTCAATCCCTGGGTCAGGAAAATCCCCTGGAGAAGGAAATGGCAAACCATTCCAGTACTCTTGTCTGGAGAATTTCATGCAGAGAGGAGCCTGGTGGCCTATAGTTCACGGGATCACAGAGAGGCAGAAGAATGAGAAATAAAGTTGCCAACATCCATTAGACTTATAGCAAAAGCAAGAGAATTCCAGAAAAATGTCTATTTCTGTTTCATTGACTATGCTAACCCTTTGAATGTGTGGATCACAACAAAATGTGGAAAATTCTTAAAAAGATGGGAATAGCAGACCACTTGCTCTGAAATGCAGTACTTGGATGCAATCTCAAAAATGACAGAATGATCTCTGTTCATTTCCAAGCTAAACCATTCAATATCACAGTTATCCAAGTCTATGCCCCAACCAGTAATGCTGAAGAAGCTGAAGTTGAATGGTGTTATGAAGAACTACAAGATCTTTTAGAACTAACACCCAAAAAAAGTAGTCCTTTTCATTATAGGGGACTGGAATGCTAAAGTAGGAAGTCAAGAACCACTTGAAGTAACAGGCAAATTTGGTCTTAGAATGTGGAATGAAGCAGGGCAAAGACTAATAGAGCTTTGCCAAGAAAATGCACTGGTCATAGCAAACACCCTCTTCCAACAACACAAGAGAAGACTCTACACATGGACATCACCAGATGGTCAACACCAAAATCAGATTGATTATATTCTATGCAGCCAAAGGTGGAGAAGCTCTATACAGTCAACAAAAATAAGACCAGGAGCTTACTGTGGCTCAGATCAAGAACTCCTTATTAGCAAATTCAGACTTAAACTGAAGAAAGTAGGGAAAACCGCTAGACTCTTCAGGTAAGACCTAAATCAAATCCCTTATGATTATACAGTGGAAGTGAGAAATAGTTTTAAGGGCCTAGATCTGATAGATAGAGTGCCTGATGAACTATGGAATGAGGTTTGTGACACTGTGCGGGAGACAGGGATCAAGACCATCCCCATGAAAAAGAAATGCAAAAAAGCAAACTGTCTGTCTGGGGAGGCCTTACAAATAGCTGTGAAAAGAAGCAAGGTGAAAAGCAAATGAGAAAGGAAAGATATAAGCATCTGAATGCAGAGTTCCAAAGAATAGCAAGAAGAGATAAGAAAGCCTTCTTCAGTGATCAATGGAAAGAAATAGAGGAAAACGACAGAATGGAAAAAGACTAGAGATCTCTTCAAGAAAATCAGAGAAACCAAGGGAACATTTCATGCAAAGATGGGCTCAATAAAGGACAGAAATGATATGGACCTAACAGAAGCAGAAGATATTAAGAAGAGGTGGCAAGAATACATGGAAGAACTGTACAAAAAGATCTTCACAACCCAGGTAATCATGATGATCTGATCAGTAATCTAGAGCCAGACATCTTGGAATCTGAAGTCAAGTGGGCCTTAGAAAGCATCACTATGAACAAAACTAGTGGAAGAGATGGAATTCCAATTGGAGCTGTTTCAAATCCTGAAAGATGATGCTATGAAAGTGCTGCATTCAATATGCCAGCAAATTTGGAAAACTCAGCAGTGGCCACAGGACTGGAAAAGGTCAGTTTTCATTACAATCCCCAAAAAGGCAATGCCAAAGAATGCTCCAACTACTGCACAATTGCACTCATCTCACATGCTAGTAAAGTGATGCTCAAAATCTGCAAGCCAGGCTTCAGCAATACGTGAACCGTGAACTCCCTGATGTTCAAGCTGGTTTTAGAAAAGGCAGAAGAACCAGAGAACAAATTGCCAACATCTGCTGGCTCATGGAAAAAGCAAGAGAGTTCCAGAAAAACATCTATTTCTGCTTCATTGACTATGCCAAAGTCTTTGACTGTGCAGATCACAATAAACTATGGAAAATTCTGAAAGAGATGGGAATACCAGACCACCTGACCTGTCTCTTGAGAAATCTGTATGCAGGTCAGGAAGCAACAATTAGAACTGGACATGGAAAAACAGACGGGTTCCAAATAGGAAAAGGAGTATGTCAAGGCTGTATTTTGTCATCCTGGTTATTTAAATTCTATGCAGAGTACATCGTGAGAAATGCTGGGCTGGAAGAAACTCAAGCTGGAATCAAGATTGCCGGGAGAAATATCAATAACCTCAGATATGCAAATGACACCACCCTTATGGCAGAAAGTGAAGAGGAGCTAAAAGCCTCTTGATGAAAGTGAAAGAGGAGAGTGACAAAGTTGGCTTAAAGCTCAACATTCAGAAAACGAAGACCATGGCATCTGGTTACATCACTTTATGGGAAATAGATGGGGATACAGTGGAAACAGTGTCAGACTTTATTTTTGGGGGCTCCAAAATTACTGCGGATGGTGACTGCAGCCATGAAATTAAAAGACGCTTACTCCTTGGAAGAAAAGTTATGACCAACCTAGATAGTATATTCAAAGCAGAGACATTACTTTGCCCACTAAGGTCTATCTAGTCAAGGCTATGTTTTTTCCAGTGGTCATGTATGAATATGAGAGTTGGACTATGAAGAAGGCTGAGCACCGAATAATTGATGCTTTTGAACTGTGGTTTTGGAGAAGACTCTTGAGAGTCCCTTGGCCTGCAAGGAGATCCAACCAGTCCATTCTGTAGGAGATCAACCCTGGAATTTCTTTGGAAGGAATAATGCTGAAGCTGAAGCTCCAGTACTTTGGCCACCTCATGCGAAGAGTGGACTCATTGGAAAAGACTGATGCTGGGAGGGACTGGGGGAAGGAGGAGAAGGGGATGACCGAGGATGAGATGGCTGGATGGTAACACGGACTCAATGGACTTAAGTCTGAGTGAACTCCGAGAGATGGTGATGAACAGGGAAGCCTGGCGTGCTGTGATTCATGGGGTCACAAAGAGTTGGACACGACTGAGCGACTGAACTGAACTGACCTGTATCCTGCAATATATGAATGCAGGTCCAGATGTATCAAAGTCAAACATAGAACAACAAACTGTTTCAAAATTGGTAAAGGAGTACATCAAGGCTGTATATCATCACCCTACTTATTTAAATTCTGTACAGAGTATATCATGTGGAAGGCCAGGTTGGATGAAACAGAATCTGGAGTCAAGATTGCCAGAAGAAATATCAATAAATTCATATATGCAGATGATGCCACCCTTGTGGCAGAAAGCAAAGAAGACCTAAAGAGCTTCTTGATGAAGGTGAAAGAGAAGAATAAAAAAGCTGGCTTAAAACTCAACATTCAAAAAACTAAATTCATGGTACCCAGTCCCATCACTTTATCACAAATAGATGGGCGAACAATGGAAATAGTGACATAATTTATTTTCTTGACTTTAAAGACATGTAGATGGTGAGTGTAACTATTAGACAGTTGATCCTTAAAAGCAACAGCATGACAAATCTAGAGAGTGCTTTAAAAAGCAGAAAGATCACTGATAACTTTTGGTGAATGGTGAACAGTGCTGCCAGATTTGTGGTCTCTAAAGAATATTTAATTGCAGGAACAAAGAGAGTCTCAGTCACTCAGATCTTTGTGTAGATTTTATTTAAAGTGAAAATTACAGAAAAAGCTTCTGATATAGACATAGAAGGGGCAGGAGAGTACGTACCCATCTTCACTAGTTTAAACAGTCCCTTAACTGCTGAGAATAAATAAAATATTCTTCAATTCAGTTCAGTTGCTCATTCATGTCCAACTCTTTGTGATACTATGAACTGCAGCACGACAGGCCTCCCTATCCATCACCAATTCCTGGAGTCTACCCAAACCCATGGCCGTTGACTATGATGCCATCCAACCATCTCATCCTCTGTAGTACCCTTCTTCTTGTGCCCTCAGTCTTTCCCAGCATCCAGGTCTTTTCAAGTGAGTCAGTTCTTCACATCAGATGACAAAAGTATTGGAGTTTCAGTTTCAACATCAATTCTTCCAATGAATATTCAGGATTGATCTCATTTAGGATGGACTGGTTGGATCTCCTTGTAATCCAAGAGATTCTCAAGAGTCTTCTCCAACACCACAGTTCAAAAGCATCACTTCTTTCGTTCTAAAAGGTCTTGTAAGTCTTCATAGAACCATTCAACTTCAGCTTCTTCAATTTTACTGGTTGTGGCATAGACTTGGATTACTGTGATATTGAATGGTTTGCCTTGGAAATGAACAGAGATCATTCTGTCATTTTTGAGATTGCATACAAGTACTGTATTTTTGACTCTTTTTTTTTTTTTTTTGACCATGATAGCTTCTCCATTTCTTCTAGGGTATTCCTGCCCAAAGTGGTAGAGACAATGGTAATCTGAGTTAAATTTACCCATTCCAGTCCATTTTAGTTCGCTGATTCCTAGAATGTCAACATTCACTCTTACCATCTCCTGTTTGACCACTGCCAATTTGCCTTGATTCATGAACCTAACATCCCAGGTTCCTATGCAATATTGCTTTTTAAAGCATTGGACATTGCTTCTATCACCAGTCACATCCACAACTGTGTATTGCTTTTGCTTTGGCTCCATCCCTTCTTTCTCTCTGGAGTTATTTCTTCACTGATCTCCAGTCATATATTTGGCACTTACTGACCTGGGGAATTCTTCTTTCAGTATCCTATCATTTTGCCTTTTCACACTGTTCATAGGATTCTCATGGCAAGAATGCTGAAGTGGTTTGCCATTCCTTTCTCCAGTGGACCACATTCTGTCAGACCTCTCCACCATGACCCATCCATCTTGGGTGGCCCCACCCAACATTATTTAGTTTCATTGAATTAGACAAGGCTGTGGTCTCTGTGATCACACTGGCTAGTTTTCTGTGATTATGGTTTCACTGTGTCTGCCCTCTGATGCCCTCTAACAATGTCTACTGCCTTAATTGAGTTTCTCTTACCTTGGATGTGGGATATCTCTTCAGAGCTGCTCCAGCAAAGCCCAGCCACCGTTCCTTACCTTGGACGAGGCTGCCCTTCATGACCTTGAATGTGGAATAGCTCCTCTTGGCCCTCCTGGCCCGTGCATCCACCATTCCTTGAACATGGGGTTGCTCCTCGAAGCTGCTGCCCCTGACCTCCGAAGTATGGTAGTATAATATTACTCATCCATCAAAAAGAATGAAATAATGTCATTTGCAGGAACATGGGTGGACCCCCTAGAGACTGTCACAATGAGTGAGATAAGACAGAAAGATTCATATTGAGTGGCATCCCTTATGTCAAATCTAAAAAGAAATTATATAAATGAACTCCCTTACAAAATAAAAAAAAAAGACTCAGATTAGAGAATGAACTTCTGGTTGCTTGGGGGAAGGATGGTAGCAAGGGACATTTAGGGAGTTTGGGATAGATTTATACACACTTTTATATTTAAAATGGATAACCAACAATACTGTTAGTACATGGAAATCTGGTCAGTGTTATGTGCCATTCTGAAAGGGAAGGGAATTTGAGGCACAATGGATACATAATACATATGGCTGAATCCCTTCACTGTTCACCTCAAACTATCACAACACTGTTTGTTAATCATCAATAGCCCAATACAAAATAAATTGTTTAAAAAAGAATTACATGAAACAATGCCTGTAGAATTTAAGACACTTTATAGTATATGGTAAGTAAGGAAGGAAGGAAGTAAAGTCACTCAGTCATTTCCAACTCTTTGTGACCCCGTGGACTGCAGCCCACCAGTTTCCTCATTCCATGGGATTCTCCAGGCAAGAATACTGGAGTGGGTTGCCATTTCCTTCTCCAGGGAATCTTCCTGACCCAGGGATCGAACCCGGGTCTCCTGCATTGGAGGCAGACGCTTTAACCTCTGAGTATATGGTAATTCAGTTATCAGTTAAATAAATAGAGCTGAGTTTTTTTTTCTTATGTTCCAGATTTTCTATATATCATGTGGACTCTGAGAGATCAAGAACTTCCTATACTCTCATATGTCTTCTGTTCAGGTTTTATTGTGCTTTTTGTGCTTGTGGGTTTGTATTTTGTATCTGTATAGCTGATTCTGTTCATAACACCAATTGTCTGCACTGTTTGCTGAACTCAGAATAGGCAAGGTGCAAGCTAAGAGGCTGAAAGGAGACCTAAGGAGCCATAGGAATTGCAGACATGTTCATTATCTTCTGGCTGGCACAGCAAACATTATGCACCATTAAGCAGCCTTTCTCCTGGCTGGCACAGCAATTGTAACAGCCACTACAACATAACCACAATGTAGCCATAACATAACATCATATAACATAATCATGATGTCTCTTCAATGTAGCCCCAGTACAGCAGCAGCCAGGGCTTTTATGGTGAAGCTTATACAGGAGTACCACACAAAGAAGCCTGTGACCAAGAGAGTATACTGTGATGTGCATGTGCAGTTCTATAAGTAAGTGATCTCAGCTGTTACACAACCATGCAAAATCATTGTTTACAGAACATGGATCAAGAGGGCATAAAATTGTGGGGTGACAGAATCGGACTGGCACCATTTTGTTAATTGCCCCACATTTTACCCCTGCAGGGTCTCTCACCTCACAACCTATGGCTAGTCCATCTTCTGCAGTATTCCATTGGCAAGTAACACTGACCTTTGAACTTATATCTTGCAACAGCAGTAGCTACAACAACAAACAGTTACATCTCCAATACATAGCAAAACCCAATGCCATGTATCACGTGGAACTCATGCTGTAGTCCTTGCCCTCATGGGGCTAGCAGAGCCACCCACCTCATGTGGAATGCCTTTATCTTTCATGAACAAGTTCATTCCACCGTCTGTCCTTATGAAATTACAGGAGAGCCTCCATTGGAGCAACTCCACCTCTACAGAGTTTTTATTCTTATTGATCTGAAAAACCCCCGACTGGTGTCAGGCCCACACCTTCAAAGAGCCCACCCACAGGATTCCAAATGCTTTCACACTGTTTTAAATCTGCAAGAGAATCAAAGGTTAGTAGCAAATCACAGGACACAGACTTTATATTATACTATTCTACTGAATCTACCTCACAGACATAACATTACTGTACAATGTTCTAAATCCACATCATAGAACACAGCTTTTATAGTACAATCTACATTATAGGACAACACCTTAAATCTTTACAGTCTAAATCTACATCATTTGGCTACTATAGATATCAATGTATATACTAGGATCAGGAAACTAGTAAGGCTTGTCGTAAACAAGACTTCATTTGACACCAGTGTCAACCAGGGACATTACTTTCTGTACATTAGCTAGTGACCAGTGAATTGCAAGTTCTACCTTAGGCCTCCAGTCCCTGTTTGGACTCTTCAGGAAGGCACCTTGGTCTTAGTCATATTCAAAGTGGAAAAATGCATCATAGAAAGGAATATCCTTATGCTCCATATAATCTTTTAACTGAACCATCCATATCCCTTGCTGTGTGTTCTTCCCAAACTTAGTGAACTACTACCCCAGTCTCAGTTGCCTCTATAGCTCTAGGAGCAGAGCATTGGGCTGTCTACCAATTTTACTTCTGTCAACTCTCGCTGCTAGCAAATCAGCTTCCATTTGCATTCTCTTCACCCAGACGCGGCCTTTACAAGTTTGGGCCCCCTTCGGGGTCTTCACAATTCTAATACCCTTTGCCTGCTGTCATTCCTCTATTTTTCCCAAGCTAACCACCATTGAGGTCACCTCATAGATGAAACGCTTCACATAGGGTGCAAGAATAGCAGAGATCCAAAAAATGGTGGACGGGACATTGTTCAAAATGGCATCTTGAATGTTACCAGTAAAACACTCATCATCTGAGTCTCTACTATTTTGGGAAAAATATCAACTGCTTCATGCCCAGCTCTCTCACCACTTGCATCAACTGGACATAGGTATGTCATTTACTCATAGTATGCAGGAGCTCTCACACATCCAACCACATGCTGCAGATGGCAGCATTAATCCATTCCATGAGGGTGTGTGTTTGATTAGGTGGCCCTTGGATGTCCTTGCATGAGCAATCTAAGCCCTTGCATAAAGCCTAACATTATGCAACCTTTGTTTCATTGAGGCGTAAATGGTTATAGATGCCAGCCACTCTATCTCATCCTCATAACACAGATATCGTCCATTCTTGTGTCCCAAAGTCCCAAAAGCCATGCTGCTAAGGGCTCCCCTTGCTTTTGCTGAAATTCTTTACCCAAGTTGATCAACTCTGCCTGAGTATGTGGTTGATATGTCATGATTCAGTCACAACCAGGGTCCCTTGATAAAAGTTGCCCTCTCCAGGGCCATAGGCTGCTTCACTTTCTGCTATACAACAGGCCTCACTGCCAACAAGACCTGCAGTCTCATGTTTATCATCATCACCCTTAGTCTTATAATGTTCATCATCACCATCACTTACCATCTCATTGTCAAAGATGCTGAGTTCCTTAGGGCCATGGGATTCTTGTCAAAATACATTGCTCTAATTCTTCCAAGTGTCTCTGCACATTGCACACTAGCATAGCATCATTTATGGCATGGTCCATATTCACCTTCAGGGCAGTCAGGAAAATCCACCCTTCTGTTCAAACATGAATCCATACCACCTTGTTTGGCAAATGGGAAGTCATTGCATGTAATGCATTTTCAACGGTATCTGGTGAACCATTCATTGCCCCCCAGTCTTCCACTGAAGACCACACTGAGAGGATTGTAGCCGCATGGTACTACTTGCTATAAGGTGGCCACTGGCTTCCTTGATCCAGTGTAGCCTCAGGTTCCCCTATCTGCTGGGTATCCTCATGCCTATGCAAATTGTATAGTTAATCCTGTTCCTGAAGCCAATTAGAAGGAGGTGGCAGGAACTGCAGGAACTGCAGATAAAGTTATTATCTTCTGGAAGGCATGGCTGACATTACATAGCTTCTCTCCTGGCTGATACAGCAACCGTAGCAGCAGCCACAACATAACCATAAGGTAGCCATAATGTGGCCATAATGTAGCCATACATAACCTCATATAAGATGATCATGATCCTGCTCCCATGTAGCCCCAGTGCAGCAGCAGCTAAGGCTTTCATGGTGAAGCTTATACAGGTGAACCACACCACACAAAGTTCATTCAGGTGAACCTTAACCAAGCGGGTATCTCATGATATGAACATGTAGTGCTATAAGTGATCTCAACTGTCAAACAAAAGTGCATAATCATTGTTTACAGAACATGGGGCAAAAGGCATGAGAGTGTGGGGCAACAGAGCCCGACTGGGACCGTCTTGTTAACTTTCTCACAGCATCTCATTTAGAAAAGCTTGACTGCTATTTCCTCAAACTTTTTCTGCTCCTCATCCTCTGTGGGGATTCCAGTTACATGAATATTAAGACCCTTATAGATGTTGTAAAACTTTTTTCCATAATTTTGTACTCTTTATCTTTTTCTCTATCTCGTTTTAGGTATATCTATTGCTGTGACTTCAAGCTCACTAATCATTTTTTCTGTCATATCTAATTTGTAGCTCATCCCATCTGATATGTTTTTGATGTCAAATATTGTAGCTTCATTCCTAGAATTTTACTAGGTACTTTTATACTTTTCATGCTTCTATTTAAACATTTGGAATACAGTTAATAATAAGTGTCTTAATATCCTTGTCTGCTAATTCCAATATCTGTGTCACTTCTGGGTAGGTTTTGACTAATTAATTATTCTCTTCATTATGGTTTCTTGGATCATATTTGTATATTTAATAATATTTGATTAGATGTCAAACTCTGTGAATTTTGACTTACCAGGTACTAGGTATGTTTATATTCACAAAGCTATTCAATGCTTTTTATTCTGGGATGTAATAGAATTACTTGGAAAAAGTATGATTCACTCAGGACTTTCTGTTTCAAGTTATTAGGAAGATCTAGTGCAAGACTCAATCTAAGGCCGTGTTGTGTTCATTAACTATTAAAAATACCTTGACTCTTCTACTAAAGTTCCCATAAATTATGTGTTTTTCCAGTATGGCTGTTGGGAACAGGCATTTCCCTGATGCTATGTGAGAACTAACCATATTTCTCTAATCCTTTTAGATGACGCACCTCTCTCCCACCTTGAGCATGCTAACCAGTGCTTTGATGAATACTTGAGGAAAATCTTTTGCAAATATGAAGTTCTCTTTCTATGCAGCTTATACTTGGTAATATAGCCACCTTGGTCTTCTTGGAGACCATCTCTTGAGCTTCATTTCCTCAGTACAGGCATTTCAACACATGATCTCACTCAATGCCACTTCCTGTACCATAGAGAATCTTAGAGGGTAATAAGGTGAAGCTGTTATAGGGCTTAACTTATTTGTTTCCTGTCTTTCAAAGATCACTGTATTTTTTTGCCTGATGCCCACTATGTAAACTTTTTTTTTCATTTTTAAAAAGTATTTTGCCTTTTTAAATATTTTGTTTCAGATGGAAGTATAAATTTGGTATTAAATTGTCAAGTAAGAAACTAAAAAGAGTCTGGGATTTATCTTTCTTGCAAAGTAATAAGTTAACCTATCACAGTTTCACAGATACTTAACAGAGAGAGACATGAGATGTCTGGGTCAGTGACAAGAGATCATTTGTCACTCAAAGTAAAAAGTAGCAGTCAGAATAACTGGTAGTGGTAGTGATAGTGGTAGTGATTCCTGGACCATGATTACCAAGAGTAAGATAGTAAGAGCTAGATGATACCTGTATGCTCACTGGAGGTATGCTATAGGAAAGAAACTCAAAGGTTAAGAGATATAATAGGACTGCCTGAAAGAATACTCATCCTCCCTGCTAGTGAGACATTATCTTCATTATCTTGAGATGTAAGCAAGTAGCTCTTAAAGGAGGAGAGAAATGTCTTATTTTTATTATCTTGGAATGTCTTCAGGGAGAAAAATGTCTTCATCTTTACTGTCTGAAAGCATAAATAAATTTCCTTTGGAGGAAGCCTTTGTCTCTGCCTTTTCAGAGTCGTGTGCTCATATCAGCATTCTTAAAAGATAGTCCTGAAGTACATGCCTTTTATTGCTTAGTTGTGCAGAAATATGTGAAAGATTTATAGAGACTTGCATCTCAAAATCTGGTCCTTGTCAACCCATTTTTTTGGAAATGGTAATTCTTTATATCTCCTCAATAAGGCATAATTTATAGATAAACTATGAGAAAGCTTAGAATTGAGTTAGAGCTATACTCTGATGACAGCTCTAAATGTAGTCCATGTCAGTGGGCATCAACATGGCCTCAAGTTCTTAAAGAAGATGTTTAGACATAACAAGATTTTATATATATATATATATATATATATAAACATAAGATTATATATATATATATCTAAACTTAAGATTATATATATATCTTATGTTTATATATATATAATCTTATGTTTATTATATATAATGATATGTATATTATATATTATATATCATTATATATGATTATCAATGAATATCAATATATATATTATATATCATTATATATAATGATTATATATAATGAATATATAATGATTATTATATTATATATAATGATTTATTATATAATATATGTAATTAATTTTATTATTATACAATTTTATATATTCATATTTATGAATATATGAAATATTTATAAATATATTATAAATATTGTATAATTTATTTTATATAATTATAAAATTTATAAAATATTTTATAAAATATATATCATACATTTTAAATAATTTAAATATATATTTATGTTTATTTTATGTGTTTATTATATGTTATTTATTTATTTTCATCATGCCATGAGGCTTGTAGGATCTTAGATCCCCAACCAGGGTTTGGACCTGGCTGCTGCAGTGAAAGCAGCAAGTCTTAACCACTGACCATTAGGGAACTGTTTGTATTCTTTGCAGCCAAAGATGGAAAAGCTCTATACAGTCAGCGAAAACAAGACTGGGATCTGACTGTGTCTCATATCACAAACTCATTATTGCAAAATTCAGATTTAAGTTGAAGAAAGTAGGGACAATCACTAGACCATTCAGGTATAACCTAAAATCCCTTACTATTATACAGTAGAAGTGAAAAGTAGATTCAAGGGATTAGATCTAATACAGAGTGCTGAAGAACTATGGAAAGAGGTTCATGACATTGTACAAGAGGTAGTGATCAGGGCTATCCACAAGAAAACAAAATGCAAAAAGGCAAAATGGTTGTCCAAGGAGGACTTACAAATAGCTGAAAAAAGAAGATAAGCTAAAGGCAAAGGATAAAACAAAAGATATACCCATTTGAATGCAGAGTTCTAAAGAATAGCAAGGAGAGATAAGAAAGCTTTCCTCAGTGGTCAATGCAAAGAAATAGAGGAAAACAATAGAATGGGAAAAACTAGAAATCATTTAAAGAAAATTAGAGATACCAAGGGAAGATTTCATGCAAAGATGGGCTCAATAAAGTACAGAAATGGGATGCACCTAACAGAAGCAGAAGATATTAAGAAGAGGTGGCAAGAATACACAGAAGAACTATAGAAAAAAGATCTTCATGATACAGATAACCACGATAGTGTGATCACTCACGTAGAGCCAGACATCCTGGAATGGTAAGTTAAGCGGTTCTTAGAAAGTATCACTACGAACAAAGCTGGTGGCGGTGATGCAATTCCAGTTGAGCTATTTGAAATCCTAAAAGATGATGCTGTGAAAGTGCTATACTCAATATTCAAGCAAATTTGGAAACTCAGCAGTGGCCACCAGAATGGAAAAGGTCAGTTTCCATTCCAAACCCAAACAAAGTCAATGCCAAAGAATGCTCAAACTACCACACAATTGCACACATCTCACATGCTAGCAAATTAATGCTCAAGATTCTCCAAGCCAGGCTTCAACAGTCTGTTAAATGAGAACTTCCAAATGTTCAAGCTGGATTTAGAAAGCGAGAAGACCCAGAGATTAAATTTCCAGTGTCCATTGGATCATCAAAAAGGCAAGAGAGTTACAGGAAAATATTTACTTTTGCTTTACTGAATATGCCAAAGCCTTTGACTGTGTAGATCACAACAAACTGTGGGAAATTCTTAAAGATATGGGAATAGCAGACCACCTGACCTGCCTCCTGAGAAATCCGTATGCACGTCAAGAAGCCAGAGTTAGAACTGGATGTGGAACGACAGACTGGTTCCAAATTGGGATAGGAGTACATCAAGACGTATATTGTCATGCTGCTTATTTAACATGTATGCAGAGTGCATCATGTGAAACACTGGCCTGCATGAGGCACAAGCTGGAATCAAGACTGCTAGGAAAAATATCCATAACCTCAGGTATGCAGATGACACCACACTTATGGGAGAAAGTGAAGAGGAACTAAAGAGACTCTTGATGTTAAGTGAAAGAGGAGACTGGGAAAACTTGGCTTAAAGCTCAACATTCGTAAAGCTAAGATCATGGGATCCAGTCCCATCACTTCATGGAAAATAGATGGAGAATCAATGGAAACAATGGCAGACTTTATTTTCTTGACTCCAAAATCATGCAGATGGTGACTGCAGCCATGAAATTAAAAGACGCTTGCTCCTTGGAAAAAGCTATGTCCAACATAGCCAGCATATTAAAAAGCAGAGACATTACTTTGGCAACAAAGATCTGTGTAGTCAAAGCTATGGTTTTTCCAAAAGTCATGCATGGATGTGAGAGGGCTGGTGCACTGAGATGATCCAGAGTGATGGTATAGGGAGGGAAGAGGGAGAGGGGTTCAGGATGGGGAATATGTGTATACCTGTAGCATATTCATGTTGATGTATGACAAAGCCAATACAATATTGTAAAGTAATTAGCCTCCAATTAAACTAAATTATTTTTTTTTTAATAAAAGAATCCCTTGGATTGTAATGAGTTCCGACCAGTCAATCCTGAAGGAAGTCAGTCCTGAATATTCATTGGAAGGTCAGATACTGAAGTTGAAATTCTAATACTTTGGCCACCTGATGTGAGGAACTGACTCATTTGAAAAGACCCTGATGCTGGGAAACATTGAAGGCAGGAGAAGAAGGTGATGATAGAGGATGAGATGGTTTGATGGCATCATTTACTTGATGGACATGAGTCTGAGGAAGCTCTGGGAGTTAGATGCACATGGAAGCCTCGTGTACTACAGTCCATGGGGTTGCAGAATTATACACAACTGAGAGACTAACTGAACTGAACTGAACCAGGGGATTTCCATACATAGTTTAAAAATAACCTTTATGAGCAAGTTCTTTGTAACTATTGAATACTCTGAGAAAGGAGCTTCAGATTTAATAGTAAAGAACTCAAACTACTTAGGAATATCTACAGACTAGACTATGAGTACAATGTCTGAAGACTGGCAGAGAACGACAGAAGATTCAGGAATGTCTTCAAAGTATATGAGAGTGAACAATTAAGGAAAATAGACAGAAGCAAGGAAAGAGATTCAGTGTGACAACAGTAGCAGAAATGGATCTTTAAAAAGAGTAGGAATCCAGGCAGAACAAACTTTAGGGTAAAGATGGTATTTTAAACCTGGGATTAATTAACTGAAACACAGATAGAAGGGATAGATAAAGTTGAAAACCAACACAATAAGACTTTATCTCAAATTTTGAGATTAATTTTGGGAAAGGTTTATTTAGATGATATGTTCCTAAAATAATGCTCAATAAAACACACACACACACACAAAATGTAGTTTTATATAAAACATTTAATTGTACACTGTGATACTAAATAAGACCAAATCAGTTTAATAGTTTTAAAAATTTTATATCCATTTACAATTTACTTAGTATTTTCATGTATTATCTTAAAATAACAGTTTAGTTGCTAAATCATGTTTGTGTCTTTTGTGACCCCATGGACTGCAGTGTGCCAGGCTCCTGTGTCCATGCAATTTCCCAGACAAGAACACCGGAGGGGGATACCATGTCCTTCTCCAGGGGATCTTCCCAACCCAGGGATTAAACCCACATCTCCTGCATTGGCAGGTGGATTCTTTACTACTAATTCACCAGAGAAGTCCAAAGTAACAACAGTCACCACTAAGAAATTATAGCAGAATTTCTTGAAATTTTCCTCAAGAACACAGAGGTTCTATTTGGCAGAACTCACAAAATTCAGTCTTAACATATCCTGGTATTCGATATTTTCCAGAATACTACACAGATTTTAAGTAAAATGTCATCTAAAACTTTGTACATCTCTCATATCATATACATAAGCTTGATATCCTAAACTTAAATCTTAACTGACTAGAACTGTATTATTCCATACAATAGGAAATAAATAATTAATGGATCTTACAACTATTCTCTTATAGTATTGTTACACTTTAAAATTGTCATGTTTTGACTTAATAACTAGCAAGTAACTATCATTTTATTTCTAGATAAGACTGAAAGATGAACCAAACCAAAACTTAATTACTTCAATTCAATTTCATCTTACAATTTCAGGTGAAGCTAAAAATCAGCCATCATCAGTGTAAGCATCTTACCTGCAGTATACTTAAGATTTTCCAGGATATCTGCCTTCTGATAAATTGCATAGATCTTATTTAGAATGACTGTCAGGACACTGTTTCAATGCAATGAATCTTAATGACTCCACCATTGATTAATTGCTTGCCTAATTGTGAAAACTGAATTAAATAAATTAGGAGCAAGAAAAATCAATTTGTTAGCCTCACAGCCCAATTAAGTTATAAAGTTGACAAATACAGATTCCACATTTAAGGAAAAAAAATCAAATATCTCTTTGTAAACTCTAACTTTTACTTAATTAGGAAGCAAGTTAAATTTCCTTCAGAAAGCAGTAGTCACAATTTTAAAAAAATCAACTTGATTCTCTTATTTTCTAAGTAAGTATCAAGATCAATTTTTTCAAGTTTCTCTGATTCAGTCTTTTTCAATTGTTTCTTCCTTTCCAATTTCTATTCAATTATTCTCCCTCCGCCTGAATTTAGTCTTTCAGCACTTCAAACTTTCATGCCTTCTGTGGCTGATTAGTGATCCAGTGGCTGTCCATTGCCTAACTCTTCAAAGATTATAGTACAGTAACTTTCCAACAATGAGCTTAAGGTTATACATTATGAGTGCTAGATTTATCTCATCATTCCTCTATATGTAATGAATGTCATTGCTCACCTGTCAAAATTACTATTTTCCCAAACATGTTGACTACTTCTGCCTTTCTGTTCACACCTATAAATCTTCTGGGTGATTACATGACATTACTGTGACTTGCCTGGAAGTCCAGTAGGTAAGAATATACCTTCCAATGCAAGGGATGTAGTTCCCTGGTTAGGGAATTAAGATCCCACTTGCCTCAGAATAAATAAACCCAAGTGCATCAACTACTGAGCCCAAGCACCACAACTACTAGAGGCTCTGTGCAGCAAGGAAGATGCAGTGCCAAAAAAAAAAAAAAAAAAAATGACATACCACAATTAAGGTTTATATTTAACCTGCTTTATTCGAGATACTATTCAATGGATTTTACATGTAATATTTTATTTAATCCTCATAAATTAACTTCTGAGGTGAGTACAATTATTTTCACCCTTTTGTTGACAAGAAAATTGAACTATAGAGACTAAATTTGAACAACTATAAAAAGGGAGAGCTGTGAATTTCATAGGACTTAGGCACTTTTGTTTTCATAAGACCATTCTTCCAGAAAAAAAAAAACTAAAAATTATATTTTTAGTGCTGCCAAGTTATAAAAATAAATATGTTGATATTATATATTAAAACATTTTTGATATGAAAGTATATTTCCTTTATACTTTTACAATAAATAAAATGTTTTATGTAGTTATCTAAGATAATTATGGGCCTCAGGTGCTGTGTAATTAATTGTGCCTAATCAATGTCATCCCTGATCACCAGTTTAATGCCATTCTGGCCTCTTAAAAGACTATATGTATTTCCTAGATCTGAAGTATTAACCCCATTTTATAGCATTTTTAAATTAATGCAGTTTTTAAAGTTACTTTCCATCCTTGCCAACATTTTTTACACCTTGCCTTTTTGATAATAGACAGGCTAACAAGTATAAAGTGATATCTCATTGTGATTTTTATTTGCATTTTACCAATGATTAACAATGGAGAAGGAAATGGCAACCCACTCCAGTATTCTTGCCTGGAGAATCCCATGGATGGAGGAGGCTGGTAGGCTACAGTCCATGGGGTCGCAAAGAGTAGGACACAACTGAGCAAGCGACTTAACTAACTAACTAATGATTAACAGTGTTGAACATCTTTTCATGTGCCTCTTGGCCATCTGTATTTGTTGTTTGGAAATATGTCCATTAGCTTCTTCTGTACATTTTTGATTGAGTTGTATTTTTATATCAAGTTATATGAGATGTTTATATATGGTGGAAATTAATCCCTACTGGTGATATAATTTGCAAATACTTACAATCTTAGCAATTTGATTATAGTTAACCTTTCCTTTTCTTCAGTGACATTTATCATATTGTTTCATGATATAATAAGCTGAATATGCTTAGCTTTCCCTAATAAATAATCAATTTCCTGAGTATAGTAACTCTTATGTGTGAGTGTGCTCAAAATATATTTACCCTTGATATCACAGTGCATAGTAACATCTCACATATATTTCAGTAAATTTCTGTTATATTTTTAACAAAGTAGTAGATACCAAATCTTTATTAAGTACATACTAGTTCAATATTAATAATTTATGTAAGCATAATTCAAATGATTTATATTATTAAATAAGAGTTAATGGCTTGAACTGCCCAGAAATTATGTATTTGCATCTTCAGGTTGAACATTTTTTATGTTTTACATTAAAAATTGCATAAATTTAATTTCAAGGAAGCAATAAACTATTAATACCTTATATGGATTTATTGGGGCTTCCTTGATGGCTCATACAATAAATAATCCAAAGTTCCTTGTTGAAATTTTTAAATTTGAATTTTCAGACTTGTCTTTTTTTTTAGTATCGGATATGTGAAATAGCATGTGCAAATTATTCAGGAAAATGTAGCTCAAATTTTATATGTAAGACTTTCTTTCTATATTAAAATAATAGCATGTTCCTGAGTTGTCTTTAAAGATGTGGATGTCCCTTTTCTACTTTAAGCATTCCTCAGTCTACTAAATGTTTAACTCATGTCACATTCCTACTATATTTTTGTGGGACCTATTAGTTCAATTCATACAGAGAGATACAGTTTTTGATTGTGGTTTCAATTCATATTGTTCCCATCCATTTCTAGTTTCAGTGGCAAATTTGAAAAATAATTGCTAATAGATGATTGCAGGTATTTCCTCCCTCAGATGCATTTACATCTTAGCTGAAAACAAGCTAAAAACAGGTAAAAGGTCTGAACCAGTAGGGAAATACTTTTCCAAATCTAAGAATGTCTTTATGAGATTTTTTGAAAGATCTTTGTATGCAGAGATGGAAATATATTGTCTGCTCAATGTTTTTGCCTTTCACCTGTTTTCCCTGTTTTTATAGTATAGTCAGCAAATATTGTTGCCAATCTTGAAAAGAATATAGTGTAAAATCAGATTTCTATCACAATAGTCAACATATCACTTAATGGGAAAATTTTGCTTCAGTATAGATGCGCCAATGAAAATTTTGCTGTAATTTTTGTTAACGTGCATACTCAGCTCATATCTCAACTTCCATAAACCGCTCATGAAATGCAAGTATTTTCAAACTAAGTTAAGTCCTTTCATGATTCATTAGGTATAAATGCATAACCCAATTCCTGTTAAGTTTTATGGACATTTTTAACTGGCTTAGGCTTTGTTAGTGGTAGTTAGAATAGTATTGTCTATTATGTGATGAAATATGAGGTAAGAATATTTTTAGTAATGGAAACTTTTAAAAATTTTATTTAAATATATAAATTTAAAATATTTTATCTTAATGGACATTTATTTTAAGATTTATTGCATTAAATCCCATAGAGATCGGTAGGCATTGCATGGTTCATGAATTTTTCACTCTTTTTATTTTCTTTTTTATTTGCCTTATTATAATATTTAATCTAGAGAAGAATCTATTTTTCCAACAGAGGAGATACTCTCATATACTGAGACAAATGAAGAATTACACAACAGTGCTATTTAGTTATGCATTTAAATGTGATAGCAAGACATTTCAAGACATGCTAATTTAAATATGGTCTCATAAAATGATTTCTACCATTGACTGATGAAAATAATCATGCATGAAAGTGTTTGAAACCGAGATTACCAAGCCACACACATTTCTAAATTAATTATTTTCTAAAGATGTTACTGAGGGAAAACTGTGTTTTTAAATGTTTCTTAAGATAATTTTAATAAGATTAGCTTTCTCTTCAATATAAATAATACAAATACTCTCAAAATATTTGTTTTATTCATAGTTAGTCTCTTTATGCTTAAATAAATATTTTAAATTTGTAAATGAAGGAAATAAATGACTGTCTAAAATTAAGAAGAAAAAATCAGCAAAAGGAGAAGGGGATTTCAAAGAAAAACAGTTCAGAAGGATATTGGAAGCCTAGTGGAGAAGAAGCTCCAGTTGGAAGCCAAAAATTATTTATACCTGACAGGAGTAGAGAGAATTTGAGAGTTGTAAAACATCTCAGAGATCACCTTGGAATTGAGGAACTTTTTGCCAGTTAACTACACACAGACACAGACACACACTTTCTTAACTTAGAGAAGCCAAGACCAAATAAAAGTCTAAAACTTGAGTTGAAGTTTTTGCTGTTCTAACATGACCTCTATGATCCTTGCTCCTTGGAAGAAAAGTCATGACCAACCTAGACAGCATATTAAAAAAGCAGAGACATTACTTTACCAACAAAGGTCTGTCTAGTCAAAGCTATGATTTTTCCAGTGGTCATGTATGGATGTGAGAGCTTGACTGTGAAGAAAGCTGAGCACCGAAGAATTGATGCTTTTGAACTGTGGTGTTGAAGAAGGCTCTTGAGAGTCCCTTGGACAGCAAAGAGATCAAAAGAGTCCATCTTAAAGGAAATCAGTCCTCATATTCATTAGAAGGATTTATGCTGAAGCTGAAACTCCAATACTTTGGCCACTTGATATGAAGAACTGGCTCATTTGAAAAGACCCTGATGTTGGGAAAGATTGAAGGCAGGAGGAGAAGGGAACAACAGAGGATGAGATGGTTGGATGGCATCACTGACACAATGGACATGGGTTTGGGTGGACTCTGGGAGTTGGTGATGGACAGGGAGGCCTGATGTACTGCCGTCCAAGGGGTTGCACAAACTCGGACATGACTGAAGTGCCTTAGCAGCAGCAGCAGCAGATTGTGAGCATGAGGGAGTCTTGGCTGGCATATTTTCTATTCTTCTACCTAAACCTGCCTTTATTTCCTTATTACATGCTTTGACTCCTCAAGGATCACCTTAGGGAAGAGAAAGAAAGAGACAGAAATGTCTTGCAATACACAGTGCAATCAGATGTTGATTTATTCTGGCCATGATGAATGCTTAAAATTCAGATATTTCCCTGCACATTCCTGGAAGTCTTCCCCTCTCTCCACCCTCACCTTGGATATCTAGCACAAAACTTTATTACCTGTTCCATAGTAAGTATGCCCTTTTGACTCCTCAAAGTGAGTGCACTAACACCCCATAGGAAACTTTCTACTCACTCTTACAACAAAACTCTGCCCATGCACTGTTCTCAGTTCAGTTAATCTCAGTTCAGTCGTTCAGTCCTGTCTGACTCTTTGCGACCCCATGAATCGCGGCATGCCAAGCCTCCCTGTCCATCATTATCTCTCGGAGTTCACTCAGACTCACGCTCATCGAGTCCGTGATGCCATCCAGCCATCTCATCATCGGTCATCCCCTTCTCCTCCTGCCCCCATCCCTCCCAGCATCAGACTCTTTTCCAATGAGTCAACCCTTCACATGAGGTGGCCAAAATACAAGAGTTTCAGCTTCCGCATCATTCCTTCCAAGGAAATCCCAGGGTTGATCTCCTTCAGAATGGACTGGTTGGATCTCCTTGCAGTCCACAGGACTCTCAAGAGTCTTCTCCAAAACCACAGTTCAAAAGCATCAATTCTTTGGTGCTCAGCTTTCTTCAACTCTCACATCCATACATGACCACTGGAAAAACCATAGCCTTGACTAGACCGACTTTTGCTGGCAAAGTAATGTCTCTGCTTTTCAATGTGCTATCTAGGTTGGTCATAACTTTTCTTCCAAGGAGTAAGTGTCTTTTAATTTCGTTGCTACAGTCACCATCTGCAGTGATTTTGAAGCCCCCAAAATAAAGTCTGATACTGTTTCCACTGTTTCCCATTTATTTCCCATGAAGTGATGGGATCAGTTGCCATGATCTTCGTTTTCTGAATGTTGAGCTTTAAGCCAACTTTTTCGCTCTCCTCTTTCACTTTCATCAAGAGGCTTTTAGCTCCTCTTACCGCCTTGACATACTCCTTTTCCTATTCGGAACCAGTCTGTTGTTCCATGTCCAGTTCTAACTGTTGCTTCTTGACCTGCATACATATTTCTCAAGAGGCAGGTTAGGTGGTCTGGTATTCCCATCTCTTTCAGAATTTTCCAGTTTGTTGTGATACACAGAGTCAAAGGATTTGGCATAGTCAATCAAGCAGAAATAGATGTTTTCTTGGAACTCTCTTGCTTTTTCCATGAGCCAGTGGATGTTGGCAATTTGATCTCTGGTTCCTCTGCCTTTTCTAAAACCAGCCTGAATATCACGGAGTTCATGGTTCACGTATTGCTGAAGCCTGACTTACAGAATTTTGAGAATTACTTTACTAGCATGTGAGATGAGTGCAATTGTGTGGTAGTTTGAGCATTCTTTGGCATTGCCTTTCTTTGGAATTGGAATGAAAACTGACCTTTTCCAGTCCTGTGGCCACTGCTGAGTTTTCCAAATTTGCTGGCATATTGAATGCAGCACTTTCACAGCATCATCTTTCAGGATTTGAAACAGCTCAACTGGAATTCCATCTCCTCCACTAGCTTTGTTCGTAGAGATGCTTTCTAAGACCCACTTGACTTCACATTCCAAGATATCTGGCTCTAGATTAGTAATCACATCATCATGATTATCTGGGTCATGAAGATCTTTTTATACAGTTCTTCCATGTATTCTTGCCACCTTTTCTTAACATCTTCTACTTCTGTTAGGTCCATACCATTTCTGTCCTTTATCGAGCCCATCTTTGCATTAAATGTTCCCTTGGTGTTTCTGATTTTCTTGAAGTGATCTCTAGTGTTTCCCATTCTGTTGTTTTCCTCTATTTCTTTGCATTGATCACTGAAGAAGGCTTTCTTATCTCTTCTTGCTATTCTTTGTAACTCTGCATTCAGAGGCTTATATCTTTTCTTTTTCTCCTTTGCTTTTCACCTCTCTTCTTTTCACAGCTATTTGTAAGGCCTCCCCAGACAGACAGTTTGCTTTTTTGCATTTCTTTTTCATGGGGATGGTCTTGATCCCTGTCTCCTGTACAGTGTCATGAACCTCATTCCATAGTTCATCAGGCACTCTATCTATCAGATCTAAGCCCTTAAATCTATTTCTCACTCCCACTGTATAATCATAAGGGATTTGATTTAGGTCATACCTGAATGGTCTAGCTGTTTTCCCTACTTTTTTTCAATTTAAGTCTGAATTTGGCAATAAGGAGTTCATGATCTGAGCCACAGTCAGCTCCTGGTCTTGTTTTTGTTGACTGTATAGAGCTTCTCCACCTTTGGCTGCATAGAATATAATCAATCTGATTTCGGTGTTGACCATCTGGCGATATCCATGTGTAGAGTCTTCTCTTGTGTTGTTGAAAGAGGGTGTTTGCTATGACCAGTGCATTTTCTTGGCAAAACTTTATTAGTCTTTGCCCTGCTTCATTCTGCATTCCAAGGCCAAATTTGCCTGTTACTCCAGGTGTTTCTTGACTTCCCACTTTTGCATTCCAGTCCCTTATAATGAAAAGGATATCTTTTTTTGGTGTTAGTTCTAAAAAGTCTTGTAGGTCTTCATAACACCATTCAACTTCAGCGTCTTCAGCATTACTGGTTGGGACATACACTTGGATAACTGTGTTATTGAATGGTTTGCCTTGGAGAAGAACAGAGATCATTCTGTCGTTTTTGAGATTGCATCCAAGTACTGCATTTTGGACTCTTTGTTGACCATGATGGCTACTCCATTTCTTCTGAGGGATTCCTGCCCGCAGTAGTAGATATAAGGGTCATCTGAGTTAAATTCACCCATTCCAGTCCATTTTAGTTCACTGATTACTAGAATGTCGACATTCACCCTTGCCATCTCTTGTTTGATCACTTCCAATTTGCCTTGATTCATGGACCTGACATTTCAGGTTCCTATGCAATATTGCTTCTATCACCAGTCACATACACAGCTCGGTATTGTTTTTGTTTTGGCTCCATCCCTTCATTCTTTCTGGAGTTATTTCTCCACTGATCTCCAGTAGTATATTGGGCATCTAATGACCTGGGAATTCCTCTCTTGGTATCCTATCACTTTGCCTTTTTGTACTGTTCATGGGGTTCTCAAGGCAAGAATACTGAAGTGGCTTGCCATTCCCTTCTCCAGTGGACCACATTTTGTCAGCCCTCTCCACCATGACCCGCCTGTTTTGGGTTGCCCCCCACAGGCATGGCTTGGTTTTCATTGAATTAGACAATGCTGTGGTCCTAGTGTGATTAGATTGACTAGTTTTCTGTGAGTATGTCTGCCCTCTGATGCCCTCTTGAAACACCTACCATCTTACTTGGGTTTCTCTTAACTTGGGCATGGGGTATCTCTTCATGGCTGCTCCTTACCTTGGATGAGGGCTATCTCCTTACCGCCGCCATTCCTGACCTTCAGTGTGGGATAGCTCCTCTGCCCTCCTGCAGCTGTGCAGCGTGTATGTTGATTTCAAAGAAATTTACTCAGTTTATTATTTTTAAGTTTTTATTTTCTACCATTAAGATGTAAGGACTAGGGTCACAATATTTTTTTAACTTTCTTTTCTGATCTTTTGCTTTGCCTAGTACTTTTCTTTGAAATATGCAGTAAATTTCACTGTTTGGTTTTAGGACTCACTTATAACTGAAAGAGAATGAATCCAAATTTAACAAACTGTTACACTCAGTTAGACATTTCTTATACATTTAGTATAAGTTTGAAATTAAGAAGTGTATATATTGTCTAATTTTCAGAGTGATCTTAAAAGTAGGTAACATTTTTATGAGGAACAAAAGAAGAGATACACAAAGGAATACATATTATATGATTTCATTTGTGTGAAGGCCAGTGATCGTCTGGGTAGAAGGGTGGGGGAGGGGGTTGTAAGACTGATAGGAAAATAATCAAAGGAAATGTGGGAAATAAAGAAAATGTTCTCTATCATGTGAGTAGTAGTTACATAAGCATATTGCCAAAATTCATAGAAATGAAAACAGATATCTGCGATTTTTCTTGTGTATAATTATATCTTTATTTAAAAATAAATTTAGTTCTAAAAATCTGTTCTTTACACCTATGTCTCTTTTGTTGCCTTGCATATATGATCATTACCATCTTTCTCAATTCCATGTATGTGTGTGTGTGTGTGTGTGTGTGTGATAATATTTAGGAAACAAAGCCATTTTGTTACAATCAATGTGCTTTTAAAATTGTAATATATCAAATAAACCCCAAACTTTGGATATCCAGAGTGTTTTTAGTATCAAAAGAATCTTAGTTTAAAAATTATAGGGCATAATTGCAAGAAGTCTCAGATACTAAAAATTTCAAAACTATTCTTTGTTATTTCTAAAGAAAACAACATCAAAAGTTTACACAAACGACAAAAATTCCTTAATACTACTTATTACTTAATAATTATTACTTAATACTATTCCAATGACAGTAGTATAAAATGTGAAAAGGCTTTTTTTCTCTGTTACTGAAACATGAGTCAAATTTGTTAATAGAAATAAAGAGTATGTGTATCCCTATATAGAGGAAATAGTTCTGATTCTTAGTTCTGTGTTTTGTAACTACATGAAAGAGGTATATACTGCACACTGATAAGAAGAAAAAAATAGACTATCTCAAAGTAACTATTTCCACAATTAAAACTAGCATATTCTAGTGTTTTTAGTCAAGAATACACTCACAGATAATCAGATACCTATTTTCTAAAAGTAAGAAGAGACTAGGTAATTTTCCTTATGAGAGCATATACTCAATGTGGAATGTGTTTAAAGCTTTCAATGCATGTCCAGTGGGACTCAGACTTGGGCATGATAGATGTATTCAAAATACATAGCAGCAGGGTAAAGATTTCCATGTATCAATGCTCTTTATATTTGCTCAAAGCCCTAGGTTCCTACTTCTCCCCCACCTTTATCTCTATGGAGTAGAGTACCTATCATCAAAGGAACTTCAGATAATCAATTGGATGAGAGCAATTCAACTCTGAGGGGACGCAAAAATAATTTCTTTGAAGTATTGTTTAAATAATTGTCTGAATGGTTTTCATATCATATCAGACAAACAAAACAGGTATTTGCTAGAGGAAAATTTTCAGTCTAACAAAGTTGTTTGTGTATTTTTAAGTGAAAATTTGCTATTAAAGCAGCTGCTTGATTCATGTTCATATAGAAAGTTCATAAAAAATTGAAAGGCTTCAATGATTTTAAATCATTCTGTATTGCTCATAGAGATTTAAATTTCAGTGTTAATTTTTTTTATCAGCTCTTTAATCTGTAAGGCACCAGACTTCTACAAGATTTAAAATTATTGGAGCATTTCAAATTTTTATAAGCTTTCCAGTAAGATTATGGCTGTGATTCTGGGCTTATAAAGCACAATTTAAAGTTAATTTAAATTATTTAAGTGCTGTAGATTTTAGGGGAACTATTTTGTCTATTAAACTGAAATTCATAACAGAAGGTTAGAATAATGCTATAAAGAAAAAGCACCCTTCTAATAATATAGTAATAGTTGTGGTTCATTTAGAATACCAGGTATTCATTTTCATCAATTCATATTGACTTGCATTAAGATAATACTATCATTTTTGCTATGTTAGTTTTTAAATAATTTTAATCAGATTGTTTCTCAATGATTAGCGTCAAGTTAGATTGATATCCCTAGTGACAGATCTCAAATCTCTGTCCTTAGTCCCATCTTATTCAACAGTATGATGATAATTTGAATGATGGTCCTAGAAAAATACTTATTTATAGTACTGTATGAGAGAAAGAAGGTAGGGATTAACTGAATAAGTAAAAATATTGCTACCTTATGACAATAGATTTTCTGTAAAAGAATGCATTTTAAGAAAAGGAAATGAAAAGACTTTCACTTGAGTACAAATATTTAACTGATTAAATCCAAAATTAAGGTTAATAATTAAAATTATTAACATATTTAAGGAAGTTTTTTTTTTTTTTGAGGAAGCTTACCATAAGGCATGGACAAAACAGCAAAAATCCTAAATACAACTATAATCAAGATCATTATATATATAATTATGTGCATAAAGGAAGTAAAATTTCCTCTCATATATAGGATAAAACCAGAGAATTAAAATGAATTGTGATTCTTTCAAATATTATTGGAATGTGCTCATAAAACAGATAATTTCAAAACACAAGAGATAAAAATCTATCTGAAGAAATCTATCAAAAAATTAAAAAAAAGATGTTTAAGTATTTTAAATAATTGAAAGGCCATCATGTATAAATGGAATTTATTTTGTTTCTGTACTAATGTGGGAACAGCAAACCTCATTCTGACAACAATCAAGGTTCAGAATTCAGCTACATGGCAAGAAGATTACCTTGCTACAATGAAGGCTAGCAAATAAGAGTCTAGTGGAGCTGTGTCCCCAGAAGGAAAGGGAGACAAGATTTGTGAACCTCTAAGTACAAGAATTTTATGTTAGATGACTTGAAAATAAGTTGATCACATGACTTTCAAGCTTCTCTCCAACTTTGAGATATAGACCATACATTAAAAGGAGTAAAACCTTATGATTACTAGTTAAAATGCAATGACTTCTACACTGGCCAATGTGTATTTAAGAGCAGCCAGATACTAGTAATACATAACTGCTTAACAATTTACCTCATATTTAGTAGCTTAGAGCAAGTTATAATATTATACACTTTGTAGTTATAAATCTGCATCTGGTTTATCCCTGTGACTGTGGATCAAGTCTCTCATAAGAATGCAAGCGGCATGTCACTGTGGGCTATGGTTTCATCTACACCTCAAATGGAGATTAATTGTTAAGCCCATTCTTGTTCTTATTTGCAAACTTCAGATCCTCAAGATTTTGTGGACTACACATCTCAGTTCGTCTGTAGGTTTTCCCCCAGAACCTTTAATAGTTTTACATGTCTATGGGACAGTCATCACTTGACAATTAGCTTCATTCAAATAAAACAAGAAAAGCAAACAAAAATATACACCTAAGACAGAAACCACAATCTGTTTGTAATGTTTTCTCAGAAGAGACATCCTTCATTCTTGTCATGGTGTATTCATTAGAGGTGAGTTGATAGATCCAGACCACAACAGAGGTGGGGAGAGACTACACCAGGGCATGGATAGCTGGAGTTCGCATTCACTAGGGGCCATTTTATACACTGTCTTCTACAAGCAGATACACTAATTTTGTGTATGAAAGGTTTTTTTCACGATCAAAGCAAATCTAGATTAAAATATAGAGTAATTTTTTTTTCCCCTTAAATCACTTCAGATGGTGACTGAAGCCAAGAAATTAAAAGATGCTTGCTCCTTGGAAGAAAAGTCATGACCAACCTAGACAGCATATTAAAAAGCAGAGACATTACTTTGCCAACAAAAGTCAGTCTAGTCAACTAGTCAAGGCTATGGTTTTTCCAGTGATCATGTATGGATGTGAGAGTTGGATTGTGAAGAAGGCTGAGTGCTGAAGAATTGATGCTTTTGAACTGTGGTGTTGGAGAAGACTCTTGAGAGTCCCTTGGACTGCAAGGAGATCCAACCAGTCCATTCTGAAGGAGATCAGTCTTGAATATTCACTGGAAGGATTGATGCTAAAGCTGAAGCTCCAATACTTTGGCCACCTAATGTGAAGCAATGATTCATTTGAAAAGACCCTGATGCTGGGAATGATTGAAGACAGAAGGATAAGGGGACGACAGAGAATGAGATAGTTGGATGACATCACTGACTCAAGGGACATGAGTTTAAGTAAACTCTGGAAATTGGTGATGGATAGGGAGGCCTGACATGCTGCAATCCATGGGGTTCCTAAGAGTTGGACATGACTGAGCAACTGAACTAATCTGTATAGAATTTTTAAAATACCCATAATGCTGTTCAATGACTTCTAAATGGCCTGGGGCAAAGACATAAACACTTGCTTCACATTTTTTTTCAGGAATATTTTCAAAGGCTATTTTGAAAATACTTAGCTTGATTCACTTATCTTCCTCTCTTTTACAATCTTTCTACATGTCAGTGTCAGGACACAGGTTTGCAGCAGCAAGCCACTCATTTAGAGCTAGAAAACAACTTATATCATCTTTGTGTTTCCCATTACAGCAAATTTTAAGAATATTTATGCCACATTGAAGCACCTAGTAGAATTATATATCTGGAAAAACATTACAGAAGAATAACAGGAAGAAAAAAAAAGTAGAGGAGAGTTTTCCTTCTTTGTGCAAACCTTAGAATGTTTAGACATCTACTTTAACCCTTCAATCATTGGGGAAGCTGAGACTTACCTGAAAAATCTCAATAAATTGTAGAAATAGGGAGATTATCTTGTTATTTAATTGAGCAAAATTTCATATATAATGCATTTATGTATATTTTATTACAAGCTCATGATATATAAACATAATTCATATATGTATATATTATATAATGCACACTATGTATACATAATGTACAGGTGTATATTACATTATGTGTATATGCATTATGAATATTATTTTATTCTTCCAAATTATTTATATATTTGCAATGTTTATAGCTTAGGAATACAAATTAATTTTACATACATTTAACTAAATGGTACTGAACATGAAGCAACAAACTGATTCCAAAAAGGAAAAGGAGTATGTCAAGGCTGTATATTGTCACCCTGCTTATGTAACTTATATGCAGAGTACATCATGAGAAACGCTCGGCTGGAGGAAGCACAAGCTGGAATCAAGATTGCCAGGGGAAATATCAATAACCTCAGATATGCAAATTACACCACCCTTATGGCAGAAAGTGAAGAACTAAAGAGCCTTCTGATGAAAGTGAAAGAGGAGAATGAAAAAAGTTGGCTTAAGGCTCAACATTCAGAAAACTGAGATTACTTCACGGCAGATAGATGGGGAAAGAGTGGAAACAGTGGCTGACTATTTTTCTGGGCTCCAAAATCACTACAGATAGTGATTGCAACCATGAAATTAAAAGATGCTTACTCCTTGGAAGGAAAGTTATGACCAACATAGACAGCATATTAAAAAGCAGAGACATTACTTTGTCAACAAAGGTCCATCTAGTCAAGGCTATGGTTTTTCCAGTAGTCATGTATGGATGTGAGAGTTGGACTGTGAAGAAGGCTGAGTGCCGAAGAACTGATGCACTTGAACTATGGTGTTGGAGAAGACTCTTGAGAGTCCCTTGGACTGCAAGGAGATCCAACAAGTCAATCCTAAAGCAGATTAGTCCTAGGTGTTCATTAGAAGGAATGATGTTGAAGCTGAAACCCCAAAACTTTGGCCACCTGATGCAAAGAGCTGACTCATTCGAAAAGACCCTGATGGCTGGGAAATATTGAGGGCAGGAGGAGAAGGGGATGACCGAGGATGAGATGGTTGGGTGAAATCACTGACTCAGTGGACATGGGTTTGAGTGGACTCAGAAGTTGGTGATGGACAGGGAGGCCTGGTGTGCTGTCGTTCGTGGGGTCTCAAAGAGTTGGACACGACTGAGTGAATGAACTGAACTGAATAAACATTATGATTCTTAATTTAAAAAATTTAAAAGTTATGAACCAAAATCTTAAAATAATTTTAACTTTATAGTTATACTTTAAAACAAAACCTTTATATTGTAGTTTTTGAGGAAATGAAGACGTAAATTATATTGTGTAATGTCTACAAGTCAACATACTCCTATTTGAGGCTTATCCATTCTTTTCTCATTCTTTTCTCATGATTCTATCAATATGGATTAATTCTAAGCAAGAGCACTATGGTTTCTTGGTTTCTCTTTCTTTCTGTTGCTGAAGCCAATTTATTCATAAAACTATCTTTAAAATTTTATTGTGAAATCCTTTCTATATCCAACAAAGTTAAATATAATAAGACAATAAATATTTTCATGTTTATCATCAAATTTCAGTAACTCTCAAGGTTTACTAAAACCAACTTCATCTAATGTATGTTAATGATGATGATAAGAAAATTTTAAGACCAGATCATGTTTTTCACCTTACATATCTCATTATTCATCTTTAAAAAATAATTATTTGATAAACACAGGATATATTATAACTGAAAGATTAACATTAATCTCACATTCATTATTTTTAAAATATCTTAGTAATCTCAAGTTTGCTATTTTTGTTTATTCAAGTAAGTTTTCAAAACAAGTGTATACAATGTGTTCAATTACTATGTCTCTTGAGTGTTTTCTCCTCCATAATATTAACCTGAAGAAACTGTGTCAGTTATCTTAGAGAATGTCTCACATTCTGAACTTTTATTTCTTCATATTTTTTCACATTTTCTTCTATTTACCATATTCTTATAAATTAAAACTTGTGTTTTAATATCTTGAATAATAATACATCATGACTGGTGTTGTGAACTTCATATTACATCATATTAAGGGGGCATATAGATCTAGTTTTTCCTCTTGTGATATGAAGAATGATCTGCAAGTCAGAGTGGTGACAATGAACTTCCAAGTCCACCTTCTTTCTTAACTTTTCTTCCTTTCTTAACATTTCATTTAACATTTTTTCCAATTAGCAATCTTTACCTGAAGCAATTATTTCATTAGCCATTGATAAATGGAGATTTTTATGGCTCTATTATTTATTCCACATTTATTGCCTTGAATTATAGTTTGAAGCATGGTTTTTTACATTGACAACAAAGGCCTATTTTGACGACAGATGACACCGTCTGCCTATTCTGTGTCAGATTCATACCAGTTGATGAGTTGGCTACTTTTGATCATGTCATTAAATTTTCTAGGAATTCCTATCACTAAATTTTCTTAATTCAGTTCAGTTCAGTTCAGTTCAGTCAGTCAGTCAGGCCTGACTCTTAAGGACCCCATGGATTGCAGCATGCCAGGCCTCCCTGTCCATCACCAACTCCTGGAGTTTACTCAAACTCATGTCCATTTGGTTGGTGATGCCATCCAACCATCTCATCCTCTGCTGGCTCCTTCTCCTCCAGCCTTCAATCTTTCGCAGCATCAGGGTCTTTTCAAATGAGTCATTTCTTCACATCAGGTGGCCAAAGTATTGGAGTTTCAGCTTCAATATCAGTCCTTCCAATGAATATTCACTACTGATCTGCTTTAGGGCGGCCTGGTTGGATCTCCTTGCAGTCCAAGGGACTCTCAAGAGTCTTCTCCAACACCAAAGGTCAAAAGCATCAGTTCTTTGGCACTCAGCTTTCTTTATAGTCCAATATTCATACATGACTACTGGAAAAAACATAGGTTTGACTAGATGGACCTTTGTTGGCACAGTAATATCTCGCCTTTTAATATACTGCCTAGGTCGGTCATAACTTGTATTCCAAGGAACAAACATCTTTGAATTTCTTGGCTGCAGTCACCATCTGCAGTGACTTTGGAGCCCCAAAGATAAAGCCTCTCACTGTTTCCACTGTTTACCCACCTATTTGTCATGAAGTGATGGGATCAGATGTCATGATGTTAGTTTTCTGAATGTTAAGTTTTAAGCCAGCTTTTTCTACTCTCCTCTTACACTTCTCTTTCACTTTCATCAAAAGGCTCTTTAGCTCCTCTTCACTTTCTGCCATAGGGTGGTGTCATCTGCATATCTGAGGTTATTGGTATTTCTCCAGGCAATTTTGATTCCAGCTTGTGATTCTTCCAGCCCAGAGTTTCTCATGATGTACTCTGCATATAAGTTAAATAAGCAGGGCGACAATATACAGCTTTGGTGTACTCCTTTCCCAATTTTGAATTAGTCTTTTGTCCCTTGTCTGGTTCTAATTGTTACTTCTTGACCTGCACACAGATTTCTCAGGAGACAGGTCAGGTAGTCTGGTTTGCCCATCTCTTAAAGAATTTTCCATAGTGAATTTTGTCAGGTAAAAGTTGTTCAGTCATGTCTGACTCTTTGTGACCTCATGAACTGTATAGTCCATGGAATTCTCCAGGCCAGAATACTAGAGTGGGAAGCCTTTCCCTTCTCCAGGGGATCTTCACACCCCAGGGATTGAACCGCGGTCTCCTGCGTTGCAAACAGATTCTTTACCAGCTAAGCCACAAGGGAAGCCCAAAAAAATACTGAAGTGGGTAGCCTACCCCTTCTCCAGTGGATCTTTCCAACTCAAGAATTGAACTGGGGTCTCCTGGCATCCCCTCATAGCTCAGTCAATAAAGAATCTACCTGTAATGCAGGAGACTTGGGTTAGATTCCTTGGTCTGGAAGAGCCTCTGGAGAAGAAAATGGCAATTCACTCCAGTATTCTTGCCTGGAAAACCCCATGGACTGAGGAGCCGGGTGGGCTGCAGTCCATGGGGTCACAAGAATCAAACATGACTTAGCAACTAAATCACCACCTCCTGCGTTGCAGGAGGATTCTTACCAACTGATCTATGAGGGAGCCCAAATTCTGAATCAAATCTGTATAACGAGTTTCTTATTGTATGAAACTTCTTATGATTCTACTACTCTGATCAAATCAGAGATATTTCAGTCATGATTTGATCAGGTAGTAGAATCATAAGAGGTTTTATACAACAAGAAACTCACTATACAGATTTGATTCATATAATTGTGGGGGACAGATTAAACAATCTGTGGACATTCTGTTTGTGTCTGTAGCAGCCTGAAGTAAGCAGACATGTGGTTGGAAAGTTAAGGTGGACATGAAAGGAGAGACAGAAGGAAACATTGGTAATTGAAATTGAGAGCATTCATCCTGAGGTAGGTTGATAAGTTTTTTGTTTTTTTTTTTTTCTTGCTTTGTCTTAGTCAATGTAACAATGTATATTGCTTAAGGATATGTTTCTCCTTAACACGAACATTCTGACTAATCTTATTATCTTAAGGTGTATGTTGTGGGAATGAGTCTGTTAAAATTTTTCTATTAGTTCTAATCCTGTTATCTTATATTGTGGATCTGGTAAGACTCTTTACTGTAATAAGATATATAGCTCCCTTGCTAAGACTAGTGAGCAGGGCACTCTCTGTCTCTCTTCTGATGTCTATGTCAGAAGTTTTCTCTGTTCTCTTTCACTTTAACAAAACTCTGCTACATAAAAGTTCTTGAGTGCTCAAGCCTGGTCCCAAAACTAAATCTTCTTCTTCAGAGATCACGAATCTGACATCATTCACAGAGAGCTATTCCTACTTTCAAAATGATATCCTAGATGATGCAGGTGTCTTTTAGGAGAATCCAACTGCCTTCTTCATGAAACTGATACATATTTGGTCTTGGAGAACAGCAAGAGCTGGAGTTGTTGCAGGTCAACAAGGTGAGATCACACACAACAACACAAACCTGAAGTCAACAATATCCAGTGCTCTCCTCAGGCCAGGTGAAGAGAAGAATGAAACTATTTCACCTCTGTCTTTCAAGTCTCATACAGAATACAGTCTAGAGTTATCCTAAGCTCTGCAGGAAGGATATTTTAGCAAACAATAGTTAAATATGAATAAATGAACACAATACAAATCCACTACAAATGTCATCCATTCTGTGATTTTTTTTTTTAACCATCCAAATTGGTTTGTGTGATTTAGGAAAGTATGAAAGAGATTCATGTAAGATGGATAATCTGCCTTCATCCCTTTCTCTAAAAGTAACAAGAAAAAAAATTAGTACAAATAAAACAACAATAATATTGATAGGCATATACCATTATGATTAACTGATGCTGGAAAAAGGCAAGAATTTTAAAAAAAAACCACTTTTTGCATAATTCATTTTCTTTCAGAAGATGATAAATGCATAATGGCTAAAAATCTCTGGTTTCTGAATCTGACAGACCTGACTCAAATCTTGGCTCCATCCTGTACTACACAGATGATCTATATTAGCTTTCTAATTTCAAAACTACAGAGTTTTCTCTAGGAAGGCTAGAAATAATAAAACAAATATTTCAAATAATGTAATATAAGTGAGGTAATGCAGATATATTAGGGACACATCAGTTAAATTCAGTCCTTCAGTCGTGTCTGACTCTGGGAACCCATGGACTGCAGCATGCCAGGCTTCCCTGTCCATTATCAACTCCTGGAGCTTGCTCAAACCCATGTCAATCGAGGCGGCGGTGCCATCCAACCATCTCATCCTCTGCTGCCCCCTTCTTCCCCTGCCTTCAGTCTATCCCAGAATCAGTCTTTTCCAATGAATCAGTTCTTCGCATCAGATGACCAAAGCATAGGAATTCCAGCTTTAGCATCAGGTCTTCCAATGAATATTCAGGACCGATTTCCATTAGGATTGACTGGTTTGATCTCCTTGCTGTCCAAAGGACTCTCTAGAGTCTTCTCCAAGACCACAGTTCAAAAGCATCAATTCTTTGGTGCTCAGTTTTTGTTTCTTTTTTTAATAGTCCAACTCTCACATCCATTATGACTACTGGGAAAACCATACCTCTTTGACTAGCTGGACCTTTGTTTGTGGTTTCATCTGCATATCTGAAGTTATTGACATTTCTTCCAACAATCTTGATCTCAGCTTGTGCTTCATCCAGCCTAGCATTTCTCATGATGTACTTTGTGTATAAGTTAAATAAGCAGGGTGAAAATATACAGCCTTGGCATACTTTTCCCAATTTGGAATCAGTCCATTGTTCCATTTACAGTTCTAACTGTTGATTCTTGGCCTACATATAGGTTTCTCAATTGGCAGGTCAGGTGGTCTGGTATTCCCACGTCTTGAAGAATTTCTCACAGTCTGTTGTGGTCTACACAGTCAAGGCTTTGGGGTAATCAATAAAGCAGAAGTAGATGCTGTTCTGGAGTTCTCTTGCCTTTTCTATGATCCAAAGAATTTTGGCAATTTGAACTCTGGGTCCTCTGTCTTTTCTAAATACAGGTTGAACATCTTGAAGTTCTCATTAAACTGTACTGTTGAAGCCTGGCTTGGAGAATTCTGAGCATTACTTTGCTAGTGTGTGAGATGATTGCAACTGTGCAGTAGTTTGAACATTCTTTGGTTATTGCCCTTCTTTGGGATTGGAATGAAAACTGACTGTTTCCAGTCCTGTGGCCACTGCTGAGTTTTACAAATTTGCTGGCATATTGAGTGCAACACTTTCACAGCATCATCTTTTATGATTTGATATAACTGGAATTCCATCATCTCCACTAGCTTTGTTTGTAGCGGGGCTTCCCAAGCCCCACTTGACTTTGCACTCCAGGATGTCTGCCTCTAGTTGAGTGATCACATCATCATGGTTTTCTGGGCCATGGAGATCTTTTTTTGTATAGTTTTTCTGTGTATTCTTAACATCTTCTGCTTCTGTTAGGTCCATACCATTTCTGTCCTTTATTCAGCCCATCCTTGCATGAAATGGTCCCTTGGTATCTCTAATTTTCTTGAAGATATCTCTAGTCTTTCTGATTCTATTGTTTTCCTCCACTGGAGACACATACTCTTTAGTAAATGATAGTTTTTACACTTATTCTTAATACTGCCGTTTCCCTCTCCCCTACACAAATTTGGAATGTTTAGAGGTTAAAGATTAATTAGGTTAACCCTGACCTGAGGTCATTAGTTGTAGACCACCAATTGATAAGTTCTAGACAGTACTCTCAATTCAAAAGTAAACAACTATCTATCATTCCTGCAATCTTTTCTATGAGAGCATAATTCATGAAGACCACACTTGCCACCTTCAAAATACCTATATCATTCAGAAAAACATTCAAAAGTTCACTGAATTTAAAATACCCTACATTTAGCTCTGTCTTCTATCCAAAAAACTTGTCATTCTATCATGGATGGAATTTAGATTTTTTTTCACTACTTGTCATCTTAAATCCATAATGTTTTTATTTTGTAATATATGATTTATTGGGATATGTAAGTTTGTTACTTGGCTACCCTTCCCCTCAGTTCAGTACAGTTCAGTCGCTCAGTCATGTCCATCTCTTTGCAACATCATGAATCTAAGCATGCCAGACCTCCCTGTCCATCACCAACTCCCGGAGTTCACTCAGACTCATGTCCATCGAGTCAGTGATGCCATCCAGCCATCTCATCCTTTGTCGTTCCCTTCTCTTCCTGCCCCTAATCCCTTCCCAGCCAGCATCAGAGTTTTTTTCCAGTGAGTCAACTCTTCGCATGAGGTGGTCAAAGTTCTGGAGTTTCAGCTTTAGCATCATCCCTTCCAAAGAAATCCCAGGGCTGATCTCCGTCAGAATGGACTGCTATCAACTGATATAGATTATAATTTTTAGCATGTGGCCATCTTTAAGGAGTAATATAATTATACAAAGTTGAAGGGTTTCTATTAAAAATATTCCAATTTTTCAATATGTCCAATTATCCTCTAACACCAATAAGAATCTTTACTCCTAATATTCCAAATCCACATGCATACAGTCTCATAATGAAGCACTTTTACTTTATGCTTCAAATTAAAGCAATGTATTCACTTACTGAGCATTGGCTAAGTGTCTGCCTTGTTACAGATACCATAGTTACATGGAAAGAAAACCATTTCCTATTTCAAATGAATAGTCGTGTGAAAAAGAAAATACTGGTACATATTTATTCAGAATTCCAGACCATCTATAAAGAAAAACTTTGATATAAGTTCAATTTAAAAATTGCAAGATTACAAATAGGTAGTATTTTGTTAACTTTTATAATTTTTATAAACATAAAATTTTATAAATATATAATTATATTTTTATAAAACTATAAAAATTTATAATTGATTAACAATGCTGTGTCAGTTTCAAGTATACAGCAAAGTGAAACAGTTAATCTTAGATTATTTTTAACATTGAGTTTTCAAAAGAGATGTTGAAAAAGTAATAACTTTTAATTTGAGATTTGAAGAAGGATTTTGATAGGCATAAAAATACAAGAAAATCTGAGCAGAGATATCACAAAGAATTAAAGTACCGAGTAAAAGGTGTATCGGGTTTGTACAGAGTATGTTAAGGGTCTTATCTTTATTATATGGTCAGGAAAACTGTGAGGTGTCCATAACAAAACCAACAGAAGAATCCCAAATGATAGATAAAGTTGGACGGCTTGAGGAAGTCTTCAGAACTACTTCATATGTCAGAAGCATTATTGGGTTTTGAGAGGTGACTATAAGATACTTGACAATATCAGTAACCACAGAGAAAATGCAAGATAAATATGCGATAGGGGCTCTTGAGAACTTAATATTAAATAAGTATACACATAAAGGAGGAATACATCATAAATGCTGGTGTAAGGATTTTATTGATATATAATGTTGTAAGAATTGATATAGAATAGTGTAAGGATTTTATTGATACGTCCGGCATACCCACCTTTTTCTTTTTTTTTCTCTTTTGTATTTTCCATTTAAGTCCAGATATTCTTGAGTACTTTATTTTTTTTTTCTTTTCGTGAAATTTAACTTTCTTTATATATATATATATATATATATAATTTTTTATTCTACATTATAATACTGTATTTGTTTTGCCATACATTGACATGAATCAGCCACAGGTGTACACGATCTCCCAATGCCCAGGCCCCCTCCCACCTCCCACCCCATATCATCTCCCTGGATCCTCCTGTGCACCAGCCCCAAGCATCCTGTATCCTGTATTGAACATAGACTGGCGCTTCGTTTCTTACATGATAGTATGCATGTTTCAATGCCATTCTCCCGAATTATCCCACCCTCTCCCTCTCCCTTAGAGTCCAAAAGTCCGTTCTATACCTCTGTGTCTCTTTTGTTATCTCATATAGAGGGTCATCATTACTATCTTTCTAAATTCCATATATATGTGTCAGTATACTGTATTGGTGTTTTCCTTTCTGGCTTAATTTAATCTTAAATGAAAAAAAAATTTCCAAATTGATCATTTACTCATAAGCTGTCTCCTACAATAGAGTGTCTATTATGTAATTAGAGTTTTAGGAAGGAAATGGTGATATATGAAAGCAAAATGTTTGAACAATATTTGTAGAAGTTTACACTGAGTTCTTTTTGGTATATCTGCCCAACACATGATATCTATTTTATAAAAACTCTCCTGAGAGGGAAAAGTTTGACTTCACTGTTGATTTTATATAAAATTATACCCAACAGATCATAGCTGATCAGAAACTAAATGAATTGTTAATTCATATTGTGGCTGTCAGTTACTCTTTCCTCCAAATTTGTGAGGATCCGAAATCAACTTATTTTTTTGAGATTTATTTGGCCTAAGTATTTGCACAATGTAAGGCATCTTTCTCCCACCTTGAACCAGGAAAAATAAAGACAAATATTTGGACAAGTATTAACTAAATATTTATAATGAGCTAGACACAAGGATAAAATTGAGAAAATATGTAGGTACAGAAAGATAGACCCAGAATGTATATGTTTTGCTTTCTACCAGCTTTTTAGTTTCTTATTCCAGTCCACTGTTATCCCTCCTGACCTACAGTGTTTTGAATTACCTATGAACCCAGTTATCCTCAAAATATAGGTATATTATTTTAAATACAATAGATCAATAAATTTTCCATCATTTGCAGATGCAAAGAAAGGCTCCATATCTCCAAACAGGCTGAGAATTTTGACACTTATAGAAACTGGATTATTTAACAAGAACATACCATTATTTTAATGATCTTACTGATTATTGTCTTAGTAATTCTCTTTCTGTTATCCTAAAATCTAGTAGTAGTGAATCCACCACAGGTGTACCCATGTTGATGTATGACAAAACCAATACAATATTGTAATTACTCTCCAATTAAAATAAATAAATTTATATTAAAAAATAAATACAAGTCTATTAGTGAAAGCTTTTAATGTAGATTTAAATAATGTGTGTGAAGATTATGAAAAGAAAAGTGTTTGATGTATATGAGAAAACGGGATAGATAAGGCCATTATAGCTAAATTCTAAATGGCCAACAAAAGGCTAGAGTTAGATGATACTGGACCAAGGATAGGAAGTATATAAAGCATGAGCTTTTCAGCTATGGGAAGGACTAACATGTTAACTCTTACCTAAGTCCAGAAAGAAGATACTGAAGATTTTAAGTTGAGAGTAGCATGATACATTTTATTTCATAAAATTCACTCTGGGTGCTAGATAAAGAATATAATACTGTATGGTAGTAATCATGATATGAACTAACAGCATGTCCCTGGATATTAAAATAAATAAATGTAGTTTATATATATTTTAGACATAGAGTTGTGAAGACATGAGGATGGTTGATCTTAACTAATGCTGGATTTGAACCACTAATGAAACCTACTACTATTTGCTGACATGGTTATGTCTGAGAGAAAAACAAGTTAACAAGAGAAAATAAAGAGATAATATTGATTACACAACACTGAAATAATATCGGCCTATTGTTGTGGAGTTGTCAAGAAGAAAATCCTATTAGAAAATGTAGATAGATATATATTCTTGAATCATCTGTATAGTGTCTGTGTAGTATTTAAACATATGTAAGTAGAAAAGGAGGAGATTACAGAGACAGAGGATAAGAAGTCTGAAACTAAGGAGCAAGCAATGCAAACTCCAAAATGTTAATTTGGATATGTAAGCTAGAATTAGCAAGTGAGACAGGAAGAAACAATCATAAAGTAGAATGAAAACAAGGATAGGCAGGAGAGGTGACTGTTTAAAGAAGAGTGATTTACTGCCTCAAATGCTGCTAAGTGTACAGTAAGATGAAGACTAAATTTTTAAAATGTTTATGTAATATGAAATCATAAAATTATAATGGTTCAAAATTCATGTTTCTGTTAAGTCATACAGCTGGATACCTGATTGGAGTGTGTTGAATAATGAACAGGACATGAAAAAATAAAGCCAAACTAAGTGGCAACTAATTATAGAGTTTGGCATGGACAAGTAGCAGAAAAACAATGGACATATTATGAAGAAGAATTTGATGGAAGGATTTGTTTGCCCCTAAATGAGTAATACTGAACACTGGTTTTATACATATTGAAATGAGAAACTACAAAAAAAAAAAAAAAAAACTATTGTTTGTAGGGAAGTTCTAATTAAGAATGATGGAGAAAGATGGTAATGATAACCCTGTATGTGAGACAGCAAAAGAGACATAGATGTATAGAATGGACTTTTGGGCTCTGTGGGAGAGGGAGAGGATGGGATAATTTGGGAGAATGGCATTGAAACATGTATACTATCATGTAAGAAACAAATCGCCAATCTATGTTTGATACAGGATACAGGATGCTTGGGGTTGGTGCACGGGGAAGATCCAGAGAGATGATATGGGGTAGGAGGTGGGAGGGGGGCTCAGGATTGGGAACTCATGTACACTCGTGGCAGATTAATGTCAGTGTATGGCAAAACCAGTACAGTATTGTAAAGCAAAATAAAGTAAAAATAAAAATTAAAAAAAAAAAGAATGATGGAGCAGGTTGTCATTTTCTATTCCATTCCAGGGATCTTCCTGACCCGGGGATCAAACCCATATCTATCATGTCTCCTACATTGGCAGAAGGATTCTTTACCATTGTAGCAGCTGGAAAAACCAGTCTACTTCAGATCTATACTAATTAGTATGAATTTAATTTAATTCCAGTGAGATATACATAAACATTCCTGCATAGCTCTATTTCATTTGTCTCTTTTTGCGATATTTTCCTTACACCCCACTAGCATGTAATCATATATTTATATTATAAAACAAACATTGCATTGTTACAATTATAATGTTATATAATTTTATGCATTTTAAAGAAATAGGACAGTGAGAAAGGCAAATATATATTTATAGTTTGATATAATATTTTAATTTACTGTTCCTGGTTCTTTGGTTTTGTTTTTGTTCCTGTGATTCAAATTACCATCTGATGTCATCCCCTCACTCCAACATAGTTTTCTCCCACTACATCCTTTGTGCTGCTGTTGGCAAATAAGTTACATTTCTACGTTCCAGGTTTAATAATAAAATTATATATCTTTTTTATTCACTTGCTTAAAAGAAGAAAAATAGGCACTTAGGTCCTCATTTAAAACTGGATAATTCTCTGTGGTAGTGCCTTTTGCTTTTTATGTGTATTAAAAAATGCTATATTTTTCTATTTCTTTCAATCTACAGAATTTCCTTCAGTATTTCTTCTAAAATAAGTTTGCTAGGCACAAATTCTCTCATCTTTAATTTCCATAAAATTGTTTTAATTTTATCTTTATTTTATAGTTTTTCTGGGTATGAAATTTTTTTTTGATTATATATTTTTCTTTTTATCGGAGTAATTTGGATGTGTCATCTCACTGACTTGGTGCTTCCATGGTTTCCAATAAGAAGTCACCTATTAATCTTATTCTTCCTTTGTAAGAAAAAAAGTTTCTTTGTCTTTTAGTATAATGTATCCAGATGTGGATGTAGTTATGGTTATTCTACCTGGAGTTCATCAATCTTTTTTGTTATGTGTGAACCTTCTAAGTTGTTTCAGTGTGTCCTCTTCTTTGTGACCTATGGATTCTAGTCCACCAGGCTCCTTGTCCATGGGGTTCTCCAGGCAAGAATACCAGTCTGGGTTGTCATGCCCTCTTCCAGGGGATCTTCTGGATACAGGAATTGAACATGTTTTTCCCAGGTATCCTGCATTGGCAGGAAGGTTCTTTACCACTAGTGCCACCTGGGAAGCCCTTTGTTGTGTATATCAATATTTTGAAACAAATGTTGGAAGTTTTCAGCCATTAGCTTTTCTAATATTTTCTGTACATTTTGGTCTCTCTCTTCCTCTGGTTCAAATTTCAAGTTAGTGAGCTTAAAAGTGTACCATATTTTTGACTTGCAGCTTCCAATGTTGAACCTCTGCATTTTGAACAAGATTGTACACATGCATTCAGGGCTTCAGTGTTTTCAAAGTTTTCTTTTGAAGTAAAGCCTCTGAAATATGAGTGGGGTTGTACACAACAAGGCCCTGACCTGGCCATACTTATCAAGGATTTAGAATCTGAAGCTCTAGACAAAATGATGAGAAATTCTGGTGACATTTCACCTACAAGTAAGACACAATGGACCTCGACTAGAAAACCCTGAATTCTTGAATAGAGCTATTTGGTGTTTTCATTATGTTGGGCTGTAAGGAGGCAGGAGGGATTGGGTCTTGTTTCAAACATCACCAACTCTCTCTATTCTTATTAGATTATAACATTTTTTTATATTATTCTTTTTCTTTTGAAGAAAGATCCCCAGCAACTTTGAATGTTTGTTTATATATATAGGTTCAACTTATTTCATGAGCAGTTATTTCATTTCTACCCCCAACACATATGTATATCTCTGAAATACAAAACAAATTTTTAATCACAGTACAAATAAAAATTATGAGAATAGGTGAGAAATATTATCCTTATTGCCACATCTCATGGTAGTTATAAAGTTATGTCAGTACTTCTCAAACTATAATTTGCATATATTTCCCTAGAGAGACTTATAAAAAGCAGCTTATAATTTTTTAAGAAATGTGAGACTAGGACTAAGACACTGTTTCTAAACTGTTTCACAAGTGATACCCTTATGGCTAGTCTGCAGGCCACATTTAGGGTAGTATGGTTTAATGTAAGTATATAAAATATATTATTATTGCTATTTTAATGAATTTATTTATTTTTAAATTGAAGAAAAATTGCTTTACAGTATTTTGTAGTTTTCTGTCAAACCTCAACATGAATCAGCCACAGGTATACATATATCCCCTTCCTTTGGAACCTCCCTACCATCTCCTTCCCTGTCCCACCCATCTAGGGTGATACAGAGCCCCTGTTTGAGTTCTAGATCCCTACAGCAAATTCCCTTTGGCTGTCTATTTTACATATGGTAATGCAACTTTTCATGTTACTCGTTCCATACATCTTACCCTTTCTTCACCTTTCCCCATGTCCATAAGTCTATTCTCTATGCCTGTTTCTTCACTGTTTCCCTGTAAATAAGTTCTTCAGTACCACTTTTCTAGATTCAATATATATGTGTTAGAATACAGTATTTAACTTTCTCTTTCTGACTCACTTCACTCTGTATGAAAGGTTGCAAGTTCATCCACCTCATTAGAACTGACTCATATGTGTCCCTTTTTATGGCTGGAGATCAGCCCTGGGATTTCTTTGGAAGGAATGATGCTAAAGCTGAAACTCCAGTACTTTGGCCACCTCATGCGAAGAGTTAACTCATTGGAAAAGACACTGATGCTGGGAAGGATTAGGGGCAGGAGGAGAAGGGGACGACAAAGGATGAGATGGCTGGATGGCATCATGAACTCAATGAACGTGAGTCTGAGTGAACTCCTGGAGTTGGTAATGGACAGGGAGGCCTGGCGTGCTGTGATTCATGGGGTCGCAAAAAGTCGGGCGTGACTGAGAACTGAACTGAACTGAACTGAACTGAATATTCCATTGTGTAAATATACCATTACTTCTTTAGTGATTCATCTGTCAATGAAAATCCAGGCTGTTTCCGTGTTCTAGCTATTGTAAATAGAGCGTCAATAAATAATGGAATGCATGTGTCTTCTTTAGTTTTGATTTGCCCAGGGTATATGCCTAGGAGTGGGATTGCTGGGTTATAGGATGGTTTTATTCCTAGTGTTTTAAGGAATCTTTGTACAATCTCCCATAGTGGCTGTATCAATTTACATTCCTAATGACAGTGCAAGTGTGTTCCTTTTTCTTCACAGCCTCTCCAACATTTATTGTTTGTAGACATTTTGATGATGACCATTCTGACCAGTGTGAGGTCATATTTCTCTGAGGTTTTGATTTGCTTTTCTCTAATAATGAGCAATGTTGAACATCTTTCATATATTTGTTATCCATCTGTATATCTTCTTTGGAGAAATATCTGTTTAGGTCTTTTTCCCCCTTTTTGATTGGAGTGTTTGTTTTTCTGGTATTGAGTTTTATGAGCTGCTTGTATATTTTTGAAATTAATCCTTTGTCAGTTGTTTCATTTGCTATTATTTTCTCTCATTCTAAGTGTTGTCTCTTCACTTTGCTTGTAGTTTCTTTTGCTGTGCAAAGGCTTTTAAGTTTACTCACTTAAACTTGCGTTTGTATTTCCATTACTCTAGGAGGTGAGACATAGAGGAGTTTGCTTTGATTTATGTCATCGAGTATGTCATTACAGTTTCTGGCCTTACATTTAGGTCTTTTATCCATTTTAAGTTTATCATTATGTATGGTGTTAGGAAGTGTTCTGTATTCATTATTTTACATGCAGCTGTGCAGTTTTCCCAGCACCATATATTGAAGAAGCTGTCTTTGTCCCATTGTATATTTTTGCCTCTTTTGTCAAAAATAAGGTACTCATAGGTGCATAGGTTTATTTCTGGGCTTTCTATCTTGTTCCATTGGTCTATATATCTGTTTTTGAGCCAGTACCATACTGTCTTGATGACTGTAGCTTTGTAGAATAATCTGAAGTCAGGAAAGTTGGTTCCTCCAGTTCCATTCTTCTTTCTCAAGACTTCTTTGGCTATTTGGGGTCTTTTGTGTTTCCATATGAAATGTGAAAATTTTTGTTCTAGTTCTGTGAAAAATGTTTTTGGTAATTTGATAGGGATCTGTAGATTGCATTTGGTAGTATAGACATTTTCACAATATTGATTCTTTCTACCCAGGGACATGGACTATCTCTCCATCTATTTATATCATCTTTGATTTCTTTCACTCAGTTCATGTCTTATAATTTTCTGTGTACCGTTCTTTTGTCTCCTTAGGTAAGTTTATCCTTAGATATTTTATTCTCTTTGCTGCAATGGTGAATCGGATTAATTCCTTAATTTCTCTTTCTGGTTTTTCATTGTTTGTTTATAGAAATGTAAGTGATGTCTGTGTATTGATTTTGTATCCTGCAACTTTATTAAAATCACTGATTAGCTCTAGTAATTTTTTGACACTATCTTTAGGATTTTCTATGTACAGTATCATGTCATCTACAAACAGTGAGAGCTTTACTTCTTTTTTTTCCAACCTGGATTCCTTTTATTTCTTTTTATTCTCTGGTTGCTATAGTTAAGAGTTCCAGAACCATGCTGAATAATAGATAGTGGAGAAAGTAAACACCCTTGTCTTGTTCATGATCATAGGGGGGATGCTTTCAGTTTTTCATCTTTGAGAATAATGTTTGCTGTAGGTGCTGTAGGTTTATCATGTGGCCTTTACTATGTTGAGGTAGGTTCCTTCTGTGTCTATTTTTTGAAGAGTTTTAATCAGAAATGGGTGCTGAATTCACTCGAAGTCATTTCTACATATATTGAGATGATCATATTTTTTTTAACTTTCAATTTGTTAATAAGCTGTATCATATTGATTTATTTGTGTATATTTAAGAATCCTTGCTTCCCTGGAATAAAACTAACTTGATCATGATGTATGAGCTTTTGGATCTGTTGCTGAATTCTGTTTGCTAAAATGTGTTGAGGATTTTTACATCTATGTTTATCAGTGATATTGGCCTGTAGTTTGTTGGTTGTTGTTGTTGTTGTTGTTGTTGTTGTTGCTTTTTGGTGTTGTCTTTGTTTGGTTTTGGTATCAGGGTGATAGTGGCCTCGTAGAATGAGTTTGGAAGTGTTCCTTCCTCAGCAATTTTTGAAAATGATTCAGAAGGATAGGCATTAGCTCTTCTCTAAATATTTGATAGAAATCTCCTGTGAGACCATCTGGTCCTGGGCTTTTGTTTTTGGGGAGATTTTTAATCACAGCTTCAATTTCAATGCTCGCAATTGAGTTGTTCATAACTTCTATTTCTTCCTGGTTCAATGGAAGATTAAACTTTTCTAAGAATCTGTTCATTTCTTCCAGGTTATCTATTCCATTGCCATATAGATATTCATAATAGTCTCTTATAATCCTTTGTGTTTCTGCATTGTCTGTTGTAACCTCTCCTTTTTCATTTCTAATTTTGTTGATTTGACTCTTCTCTGTTTTTTTTTTTTAATTCCTTGATGAGTCTGGCTAAAGTGTTGTCAATTTTGCTTGTCTTCACAATAAATAAATAAATAAATAAATAAAACAGCTTTTTATTAATCTTTACTTTTGTTTCTTTTCTTTTACATTTATTTCTGCTGTGATCATAATGATTTATTTGCTTCTACTCCTTTTGGGGCTTTTTTGTTCTTCTTTTTCCAGTTGTTTTATGTGTAAAGTTAAATTGTTTTTCTTGTTTCTTGAGGTAGGATTTTATTGCTATAACTTCCCTCTTAGTACTAGTTTTGCTGCATCCCATAGGTTTTGAGTTGCCATATTTTCATTGTCATTTGTTTCTAGAAATTTCTTTATTTCCCTTTTGATTTCTTCAGTAACTTGTTGGTTATTTAGAAGCATACTCTTTAATCTCCATATGTGTGTGTGTGTGTGTGTGTGTTTACAATCTTTTTTCTTGTAATTGATATCTAGTCTCAGTATTGTGGTCAGAGAAGATGCTTGATATGATTTCAACTTTCTTAAATTTACTGAGGTTTGATTTCTGACCCAATATGTCCTCTATCCTGTAGAATGTTCCAAGTGCATTTGAGAAGATGCTGTATTTCTTCTGCACGTGGATAGAATGTCCTGAAGCTATCACTGAGATGGATCTCATCTAATGTATCATTTAAAAATTGTGTATTCTTATTAATTTTCTGCTTTGATTATCTGTCCAATGGTGTGTGGGGGTGTTAAAGTCTCCTACTATAATTGTGTTACTGTCAATTTCTCCTTTTATGTCTGTTAGTGTTTATCTTATGTATTGAGGTACTCCTTTGTTAGGTGCATAGATATTTGCAATTTTTATGTTTTCCTCTAGGATTGATTCCTTGGTCATTACATAATGTCCTTCTTTATTTTGTAATCTTATTTTAAAGTTTAATTTGTCTGATATAAGGATTGGTACCCCAGCTTTCTTTTGCTTCCCATTTTCATGGAATTTATTTTTCCAACCTCTCACTTCTAGTCTGTATGTATCACTAGATCTGAAGTAGGTTTCTTGTAGATAGCATATATATGTGTATCATTCTGCCAATCTGTGTCTTTTGGTTGGAGCATTTAATCCATTTTCATTTAAAGTAATTATTGATATATATGTCTCTATTGCCATTTTCTTAATTGTTTGGGGTTGATTTTGTAATTCTTTTTCTTATCTTGTATTTCTTGACTATATAAGCCCCATTAATAATTTGGTGTAAAGCTGGTTTGGTGGTACTGAATTATCTTAACTTTTGCTTGTCTGAAAAGCAATTTTTTCCCCCTATTACTTTTGAATGAGATCCTTGACTGGTACAGTAATCTTAGTTGCAGATTTCTTTTTTTTTCCTTTCAGTACTTTAACTATATCCTGCCATTCCCTTGTGGCCTGTAATTTCTGCTGAAAGATCAACTGTTAAGCATATGGAGTTTTCCTTACATATTACTTGTTGCTTTTCCCTTGTGCTTTGATAGTCTTTCTTTGTGTTTAGTCTTTGTTAGTTTGAATAGTATGTGTCTTGGCATGCTTCTCCTTGGGTTTATCCTGTATGGGACTATTTGTGTCTCTTAAACTTGATTAGCAATTTCTTTTTTCATGTTGGGGAAATTTTCAACGACAATCTCTTGAAAAAATTTATCCTACCCTTTCTTTTTCTCTTCTTTTCTGGACCCCTATAATTCAAATGCTGGTGTGTTTTATATTGTCCAGAGGTCTCTGAGACTATGCTCAATTCTTTTCATTCTTTTTACTTTATTCTTCTCTTCAGAAGTTATTTCCACCACTTTATCTTTCAGCTCACTGATTAGTTCTTCTGCTTCATATATTCTGCTCTTTATTCCTTCTAGATTATTTTTAATTGCAACAATTGTGTTGTTTGTCTCTGTACGTTTATTCTTTAATTCTTGTAGCTCTTTAATTGAGTCTTGTATTTTCTCCATTCTGTTTTCAAGGTTTTTGATCATCCTTGGTATTATTCTGAATTATTTTTCAGTTAGTTTGCCTATTTCCTCTTCATTTATTTGGACTTCTGTGTTTCTAGTTTGTTCCTTCATTTCTGTAGTATTTCTCTCCCTTTCATTATTTTCTTTTCTTTTTTTTTCTTTTTTAGCTTATTGGGTTTGAGGTCTCTTTTTCCCAAGATTCAAGGTTGAACTCTTTCTTCCTTTTGTTTTCTGCCCTCCTAAGGGTTGGTTCAGTGGTTTGTGTAAACTTTGCATAGGGTCAGATTTGTGCTGAGTTTTTTATTTCTTTCTTTTTCCTCTGATGGGCAAGGCTGAGTGAGGTGGCAATCCCGTCTGATGATGATTCGGTTTGTATTTTTGTTCATTTGTTTATTGTTTATATGAGGCCTCCAGAACAGGGTGGGGCTGGTGGTTGGGAGGGTGCCTCATATTCAAGTGGTTTCCTTTTTCTGACTTCTCACTATTTGATAGACAGAGTGCCTGATGAACTATGGACAGAGGTTCGTGACATTGTACAGGAGACAGGGATCAAGACCATCCCCATGGAAAAGAAATGTCAAAAAGCAAAATGGCTGTTCTAGGAGGCCTTACAAATAGCTGTGAAAAGAAGAGATGTGAAAAAGCAAAGGATAAAAAGAAAGATAGAAGTGTCTGAATGCAGATTTCCAAAGAATAGTGAGGAGAGATAAGAAAGCCTTTCTCATTGATCAATGCAAAGAAATAGAGGAAAACAACAGAATGAGAAAGACTAGAAATCTCTTCAAGAAAATTAGAGATACAAAGAGAACATTTCATGAAAAGATGGGCTCGATAAAGGACAGAAATGGTATGGACCTAACAGAAGCAGAAGATATTAAGAAGAGGTGGCAAGAATACACAGAAGAACTGTACAAAAAGATCTTCATGTCCCAGATAATCACAATGATGTGATCACTCACCTAGAACCAGACATCCTGGAATGTGAAGTTCAAAGCTAGTGGAGGTGATGGAATTCCAGTTGAGCTATTTCAAATCCTGAAAGATGATGCTGTGAAAGTGCTGCACTCAATATGCCAGCAAATTTGGAAAACTCAGCAATGGCCACAGGACTGGAAAAGGTCAGTTTTCATTGCAATCCTAAAAAGACTTTTGATGAAACTGAAATAGGAAAGTGAAAACACTGGCTTAAAGTTCAACATTCAGAAAACTAAGATCATGGCATCTGGTCCCATCACTTCAGGGGAAATAGGTGGGAAAACAGTGGCTCACTTTATTTTGGGGGCTCCAAAATCACTGCAGATGGTGATTGTAGCCATGAAATTAAAGACCCTTACTCCTTGGAAGGAAAGTTATGACCAACCTAGATAGCATCTTAGAAAGCAGAGACATTACTTTGCCAACAAAGGTACTTCTAGTCAAGGCTATGGTATTTTCAATGGTCATGTATGGATGTGAGAGTTGGTCTGTGAAGAAAAATGAATGCTGAAGAGTTGATGCTTTTGATCTGAATGCTAGTCCTGTTTGCTATAGCATTATTGGTTGTAAGTTGTTGTTTTATTTTTTTTTCATTTATCCCTTTAAAAATATCATGCTTATAAAGTTTCTGGCCTGTAAACTTTCTCAAAGATTAGCTTGGCTTTACGAATGAAGTTCATCTGTATGTAAATAGTTTTACCTTTTTGCATTTAATATTCTCTCTTTATCTTTTTTTTCTATTTACTTTTTTTTTTTTTTTTTGGTGTAGACCTCTTTGGGATGATACTGTTTGGGAAACTCTGCTACCTGGAACTGGATGTTTGTTTCCCAGGTTAGGAAAGTTTATAACTCTATTTCTTTAACTGTGTTATCTTTCCCTTTCTCCCTTATCCTATGGAAAATAATGGTATATAATGTAAATGTCTGTATTTTTATGTTGTCTCAGAGGTCTCTTAAAGTATTCTCACTTTTTAATTTAAAAAAATCTTATTTTTTCCTATTTAGCTCAGGCGATTTCCACTACTGTTTCAGTTTGTTGACCTGCCTTTCTGTTTTATGTAATCTACTCTTTCTAGTGTATTATATTTTCTTTCAATTATTGTAAACTTCATCCCTGTTTGGTGCTTCTTTATATTTTCTAATTTTTTGTTAAGCCTTTCACTGTATTAATCTATTGTTCTCCCAAATTCAGTGAGCTTCTTTATGATCATTACCTTGAGCTCTTTATTGAGAAGACTACTTTTCTCCATTTGGCTTAATTTTGGGGGATTTTATTTTATTCCTTCATTTGGAATATATTTCTTTGTTGCCTTATTTTTCCTAATTCTCTGTGCTTATTCGTAAGCATTATGTGGTTTGGTATATTTCCTGATCTTGGAGAAATGCTTTAATATTTTTGTTCAGTTGACTTGTTATGTCCAGTTTTGTGACTCCATGGACTACAGCAAACCAGGTCTCCCTGTCCCTCACCATATCCCAGAGTTTTCCCAAGTTCATATTCATTACACAGGTGATGCCATCCAGCCATCTCATCCTCTGATGCCTTCTTCTCCTTCTGCCCTTGATGTTTCCCAGCATCAGCAACTTTTACAAGTCATCTTGTTGTCAGCTTTTTGGTCATCAAATGACCAAAACACTGGAGCTTCAGTTTTAGCATCAGTCCTTCCTGTGAGTATTCAGGGTTGATCTCCCTTAAGATCAACTTGTTTGATCTCCTTGCTGTCCAAGGGACTTTCAGGAGTCTTCTCCAGCGTCATAGTTCAAAGGTATCAATCCTTTGGCATTCTGCCTTTTCTAGGATCCAGCTCACACAACTGTATTGATTACTAGGAATATTGTAGTCTTGACGATACGGACCTTTGTTAAAGGAGTGATGTCTCTGCTTTTCAACATACCATCTAGGTCTGTCATTGCTTTCCTGTGAAGAAGCAACCGCATTCTAATTTCATGGCTGCAGTTCAGCAGTCTTCATACAAGAGATATTTAATGGAGTCTAACAGCACATTCTTCTCTGGTCACCAGAGCTATATAAACTGGGATACCCCTTATGTGTACTTAGAGGGTCCTTCTGTTGTGGTTAGTCAAAACTATTGTGAGTGTGCTAGTAGATAGGCTTGGTCCCTAGCCTTATTGGCTACTGGCCATTGGTGGGCAAGACCCAGGTCCTGGCATGGCTGACTTCTTGGCCTAGGAATCCCAGGGCTTATGCCAGCCCACTAATGAGCAGGGTCAGGAGCTTTGAAAGTCCTGTGGTTGGTGCTGGCCTGTGGGTGGGCAGTTCTGGGTTCTGGCATAGTTGAGTAAGAGACTTGGAGGTTTCCAGGACTGAGACATGCCTGGTGATGGGTAAAGATTGGCCCCATGAAGGCTAGGTGTGTGTGTCAGGTATCCTGATGCTGTTACTGGTCCACTAGTGGGCAGTGTTGGTCCTGTGGTTGCTTTTCTGGAAAACTGGGAGTTCCTGGTATTAACTGGCTAGTTCCTGGTGCTAATAGCCTAGAGGAAGACTCAAAATGATGCTTTCCAACACCAGTGTCCTCATAAGAGAACAAATTTCCCAAAATGACTGCCATCAGCATCTATGTCCCCGTGGATGTAATATATGAAATGATACAAGGTAAATTTCATTTGTAATGAGACAATGTTTAACTAATCTGTTAAGCTACATTAAACTTAGTGACTTAAAACAATGCATGCTTTTAATTCAGTTTCTGTCAGTCATAATTGTTGAACATGGTTTGTCTGGGTATACTGCAATGCTGAAATTAAAGAATTTATCTTATTGAGGACTGACTAGAGGCAGGTTTACAATCAAGGTTGTAAAACACCAGGCTCTTCTGTCCATGGTATTTCCCAGGCAAGAGTACTGGCTGCTGCTGCTGCTAAGTCACTTCAGTCGTATCTAACTCTGTGTGACACCATAGACATTCTTCTCCAGGGATCTTTCCAACCCAGGAACCGAACCCAGGTCTCCTGCATTGCAAGAAGATTCTTTATCAGCTGAGCTATGAGGGAAGCCTAGATCCTATCCTAATTGTTTTATTATTATTATTATTATTGCTTTTTACTGAATTTGTATGAAATGGAATGCAGCTATTGGTATTTTTACAAACTCCCAAGTAATTGTAAAGATCATCCAAATTTGAGGATCACTAAATTATATGGTGAAAGTTTACCCTTCTGGAAGTGTCAGTCCATTCTTGAATTGCCATATTCTTACTTTACAACTTGAATAGGAACTCAGGTATTCATCTCCCAATTTAATGCTTCAACATCACAAGGAAGAAACTATAGTCTTATTTTTTGAAGATACCTGATAATTCCACGTTGTCAGAAACTTATGCTGCATCTGACACCAGCTGCTAGGTTTTCTTTACCAAATATTTCTTTGAAAAAAATCCATGTATGCAATGCACAATAGTAGTAGAGTCACCAAGTTCTAGGTATCTGGGATCATGTGTCTGAGTGTATAACTCAACCACAGATTATTCATATCACAAGATCTAATTTCCATTTCTAAGAGGATTCTCAAACTCATTTTACTCATTCCCACTTCTTAAGAGATTATCTGGTAGAACAACTCACATTATGGCATTCATTTATTAACAGTTATTTCACTGTTTAGCTGACTATTCATTGACACTATTCTCAAGCTTTTGTTCATGCAATACTTAAATGTGCATGTGCATTCAGGATTAATTACAACCAATCAGCAGTCAGCAATTAATCTAATCAGCAATGGTCAGAAGAGCCTCCCAGGAATATTGCTGTGATAACCTCTCACATCTCAAGTGGGTTCTTACCATGCTGCTAAGTGTGTGGTCACAGAATGTATTGTAAGGTTTGTTTAGTGCTGTGATAGTAAGAATAAAAACATGGTGCTCAAGGTTTCCACACCCCTCATGTACATGCCTTGTATAATCTCCTCCACTTGAGTATGTGGGATCTGTGACTATAACTGGATATCATGCCTGTGATTATCTTACATGTCAAATATGAGAGGATTTATAGATATAATTAGATTTAATAATCAGTTGATTTTAATCCACAGGAATTGGCAGTTGTTTTAAGATGCCAAAGTTGTAGGATATGTTGACTAATTAAAAAAAAAAAAAACCTAATATAGATGCCCATTTTTGTATCATGAAGAAAGGCATGGTTTAGAAAAGATAGCACATATCTATCTAAGTATTAATACCTAGAACTCAGGCAACTTTGCCACTTCTTATCATCCAAATTCATATCAGCAATTATAATTTTTCCTTTATAGATCTAACATCAATGATTACACAGACTAAAGCCAGTTTTATAGCATTCCACAAACATGGAGATATGCAGTGTTCTTATTGAATATTAGCTATATAATAAAACCTAGATTCTGAGAAACATCTGGAAATACTTTCAGAAAATGACATTTCTCTTATAAATTAAAATATACATATGCAGACAGACAGACATGCACACACACACAAACACTCAACTAGCCTGCTGTCAGATACCATGGATTTCCCAGTTGTGTGGGTATAGCCAAATGATATATCTGTTTTATGTGGTATCTGGCTTGGAAAATTCATGTTTGTTTGTTTGTTTGTTTTTAATCCATGTCTTTTAAAAATGTTTTTGGATACTGTACTAATGATATTTAACTATGTGCATTAATATCACAAAGCTAAACACTGATATATAAGCAGATATGTCAAATTAGACAGAATCTCTTACTTTGACATTCTAATTTCTCATAGCCATTCCTACAACAAGAAAACATTGCAAGAATCACCCAGATTTTAATAGAAATTGTGTGTAGTTTGATGTCCTACTATTACTCTGCATTGTTGCAACCACTAAGACTCTGCTGGTTATCTAAAATCATGCAGAAAGTCTTCTAACATTCCATAGCCAACCTACTTCTTGAATGAGGATGTGGAACGTCCATTGATAGATGACAGAGTAGGCAAGTTAGTAACTTAAGAAATCTTTGTAAATGTGTTAAAGAGATTCTCTCCAATTCATGGAAAAATTGCAATGGATTTTAAAAAATACATTTACAAAACAATACTAGAATTTATGCAGAAAATGAATTATTTCCAATAACCAAACTATTCTTGAAAATTTCAATACTTTTAACACACTTTTAAAAGAAGATGGCATGTATAGGGTGACAAAATAAAATTTAAAATAATGAAGTAATCTTTTTATCATTCTTATAGAAAATTTCAATATTTTTTATTATTATTTTAGTATTCTTGACATAATAAGAATAACTGATAAAGGTAATAAATAATTATCTGACTGATGGAATAGCAAGATATTTCAAGTATAAGAAACAAGTCATTGATTCTATTGTGTATTTTAAATTTATATAATGTTTAATTGACCACTACAATCATTGCAAGATAAAATGATTTTTCTACTAAAATGCAAGTAATTTTTTTAATATTACTAAGAAAGAACAAAGTCATTGAAATACATATCTAGAAAGAATTTTGGCTTCTCAAAAATGAACATAAAACTTTTAACCGAGGTTAGCAGACAATGAAATGGCTTATATTCTAACACTGATAAATTCTGCAAAAGTTACAATCTAAACAATGTCTTACATTAAGGATTGTATTTTTTAATTTAATTTATTTTTAAATAAATTATTTTTTTATTGAAGGATAATTGCTTTACAGAATTTTGCTGTTTTCTGTCAAACCTCAACATGAAACAGCCATATGTATGCATATATCCCCTCCTCTTTGGAATCTCCCACCCATCCCCCTCCCTATCCCACTCCCTCTAGGTTGATACAGAGACACTGCGTTTCCTGAGCCATACAGCAAATTCCCATTGGCTACCTATTTTACATATGATAATGTAACTTTTCATGTTACTCGTTCCACACATCTCACCCTCTCCTCCCCTTTCCCCATGTCCATAAGTCTATTCTCTATGCTAGTTTCTCCATTGTTGTCCTGTAAATAAATACTTCAGTACCATTTTTCTAAACTCCATATATATGTGTTCATTTCAGTCACTCAGTTGTGTCTGACTCTTTGTGACCCCATGAGCCACAGCGCGCCAGGCCTCCCTGTCCATCACCAACTGCCAGAGCCTACACAAACCCATGTCCATTGAGTCGGTGATGCCATCCAACCATCTCATCTTCTCTTGTCCCCTTCTCCACCTACCCTCAATCTTTCCCAGCATCAAGGTCTTTTCAAATGAGTCAGCTCTTCACATCAGGTGGCCAAATTATTGGAGTTTCAGCTTCAACATCAGTCCTTCCAATTAACACCTGGACTGATCTGTTTTAGAATGGACTGGTTGGATCTCCTTGAAGTCCAAGGGACTCTCAAGAGTCTTCTCCAACACCACATTTCAAAAGCATCAGTTCTTTGACACTCAGCTTTCTTTATAGTCCAACGTTTACATTCATGCATGACTACTGGAAAAACCATATCCTTGATAGAATATGGTATTTAAATTTCTCTTTTGGACTTACTTCACTCTGTATGAAAGGTTTTAGGTTCATCCATCTCATTAGAACTGACTCATATATGTTCCTTTTTATGGCTGAGTAATATTCCATTGCATATATATATACACCACACCTTCTTTATCAGTTCATCTGTTGATGAACATCCTGGTTGCTTCCATGTTCTAGCTATTGTAAATGATGCTGCAATGAACAATAGGACGCTTGTGCTCTTTCAATTTTGGTTTCCTCAGTGTATATGCTTAGGAGTGGGATTGCTGAGTCATAGAGTAATTTTATTAGTTTTTTTTTTTTTTTTGGGGAATCTCCATACCATCTTCCATAGTGGCAATATCAATTCACATTCTCATCAACAATGCAAGAGTGTTCCCTTTTCTCCACACCCTTTCCAGCATTTATTGTTTGTAGACATTTTGATGATGGCTATTCTGACTGGTGTGAGGTAATATTTCATTGTAGTTTTGATTTTTGTTTCTCTAATAATGAGCAGTGTTGAGCAAATCTTCATCTTTGTTAGCCATCTGTATGTCTTCTTTGGAGAAATGTTTATTTAGGGATTTTCCAACTTTTTGATTGGGTTGTATGTTTTTCTGGTATTGAGTTGTATGAGCTGCTTATATATTTTGGAAATTAATCCTTTGTCAGTTGTTTCATTTACTATTATTTTCTCTCATTATGAGGGTTGTCTTTTCACCTTGCTTATAGTTTCCTTTTCTATGCAAAAGCTTTTAAGTTTAACCAGGTTCCACTTGTTTACTTTTGTTTTTTTATTTCCATTACTCTAGGAGATGGGTCATAGAGGATCTTGCTTTGACTTATGTCACTGAATGGGTTCTGCCTATGTTTTCCTCTAAGAGTTTCACAATTTCTGGTCTTACATTTAAGTCTTTTATTCAATTTAAGTTTATCTTTGTGTATGGTGTTAGAAAATGTTCTAAGTTCATTCTTCTACATGTAGCTGTACAGTTTTGCCAGCAACATTTATTGAAGAGGCTGTCTTTTTCCCATTGTATATTTTTGCCCCCTTTGTCAAAAATAAGGTATTCATAGGTGCATGGATTTATTTCTGGGCTTTCTATCTTGTTCCATTGGTCTACATTATTGTTTTTGTGCCAGTATCATACTTTCTTGATGACTGTAGCTTTGTAGTGTAATCTGAAGTCAGGAAAGTTGATTCCTCCAGCTCCATTCTCCTTTCTCAAGACTGCTTGGCTATTCAGGGTATTTTATGTTTCCATATGAATTGTGAAAATTTTTGTTCTAGTTCTGTGAAAAATGCCATTGGTGATTTGATAGGGATTGCATTAAATCTGTAGATTGCATTTGGTAGTATAGTCATTTTCACAATGTTGATTCTTCCTACCCAGGAAAATTGAATATATTTCCATTTGTTTATGTCATCTGATTTCTTTCATTAGTGTCTTCTAAGTTTGTGTGAACAGTTCTTTCATCTCCTTAGGTAAATTTATTTCTAGACACATTATTCTTTTTGTTTCAATGCTGAATGTGATTGATTCCTTAATTGTTATTTCTGAATCTTTATCATTAGTATATAGAAATGCCAGTCTGTGAAATGATGTCTGTGAATTGATTTTGTATCCTTCAACTTTGCTAAATTGACTGGTTAGGTCTAGTAATTTTCTGATACTATCTTTAGGGTTTTCTATGTACAGTATCATGTCATCTGCAAACGGTGAGCACTTTACTTTTTTCCTGATCTGGATTCCTTTTGTTTCTTTTTATTCTTTGATTGTTGTAGCTATAACTTCCAGAACTATATTGAGTAATAGTGGTGAAAGTGGAAATCCTTGTCTTGTTTCTGATCTAAGAGGGAATGCTTTCAGTTTTTCTCCACTGAGAATAATGTTTGCTATAGGCTTATCATATATGGCCTTTACTATATTGAGGTAGGTTCCTTCTATGCCCATTTTTGTAGAGTTTTAATGATAAATAAGTGCTGAATTTTGTCAAAGGCTTTTTTTGCATCTATCAAGATGATCATATGGTCTTTATTTTTCAATTTGTTAAAATGGTATAACACATTGATTGATTTGTGTATATTGAAGAATCCTTGCATTCCTGGAATAAACCCAAGTTGATCATGGTGTATGAGCTTTAAAAATATTATTTATTTTAATTGGAGGTTAATTACTTTACAATATTGTATTGGTTTTGCCATACATCAGCATGAATCTGCCACAAGTATACACGTGTTCCCCATCCTGAATCCCCCATCCCTCCTCCCTCCCCGTTTTTGATGGGTTACTGAATTGTGTCTGCTAAAATTTTGTTGAGAATTTTTGCATTTATGTTCATCAGTGTTATTGGCCTGTAGTTTTCTTTTTAGTGATGTCTTTGTCTGGTTTTGATATCAGGGTGATGGTGGCCTCATAGTTTGAAAGTGTTTCTTTCTTTGTAATTTTTGAAAGAGCTTTAGAAGGATAGGCATTAGTTCTTCCCTAAGTATTTGATAGAATCCTCCTGTGAAGCCATCTGGACCTGGGCTTTTGGTTTTGGGGGAGATTTTTTTTTTTTTTTTACAGTCATATAAAATTTATTTATTAGAAGTAATTTCAAGTTTGCTAAATATGAACAACAGTGAAATGAGCATCCTTATACATAGATATCTGCCTATTTTCCTAATAAATTTCTAGAAGTAGAATTGCTGAATGAAGGGCTAGCCATTTTTCAACTGAGGTTGAGTTTCACAAATTTCCTCTTAAAAAGGTATTACCAATTTATGTTGCTTTCAGCAGTGGGCTAGAATACCGCACTTTCAATTACAGTGCTTGTAATTGGGTTGTTCATAATTTATATTTCTTCCTGGCTCAAGCTTCTAAGATTGAACTTTTCAAAGAATCTGTCCATTTCTTCTAGGTTATCTCTTTTATTGCCATGTAGTTGCTCATAACAGTCTATTAGAATCCTTTGTATTTCTGTGTTGTCTTCTGTAAACTCTCCTTTTTAATTTCTAACTTTGTTGATTTGATTCTTCTTTTTTTCTGGATGAGTCTGGCCAAGGGTTTGTCAATTATGTTTATCTTCTCAAATAACCAGCTTTTAGTTTTATTAATCTTTACTATTGCCTCTTTCATTTCATTTTCATCTATTTCTACTAGGATATTTATGATTTCTTTCTCTCTACGAATTATGTTTTTTGTTTATTTTTCTTCTTTTTCCAGTCACCTAAGGTGTAAAGTTAGGTTGTCTATTCGATGTTTTTCTTGTTTCCTGAAGTAGGATTGTATTGCTATAAACTGCTTATATTGCTTTTAGAACAGCTTTTGTTGCATCTCATAGGTTTTGAGTTGTCGTGTTTTTATTGTCATTTGTTTTCTAGAAATATTTTTGATTTCCCTTTTGATTTCTTCAGTAACATGTTGATTACTTAGAAATGCGTTGTTTAATCTCCATGTGTCTGTGTTTCTTACAGCGTTTTTCTTGTAATTGATATCTTGTCTCATATCTTGTCTCATGGTGGGAGAAGATGTTTGATACAATTACAATATTCTTAAATTTACTGAGGTATGATCTGTGACACAAGATTGCACCTATCCTGGAGAATGTTCCATGTGCACTTGAGAAAAAGGTGTATTCTTCAGCATGTGGATGGAATGTCTTGAAGATATCAATGAGATCCATCTCATCTAATGTATCATTTAAGACTTTTGTTTCCTTATTAATTTTCTTCTTTGATGATCTGTCCATTGGTGAGACTGGGATGTTAAGTCTCCTTCTATTTTTGTGCTGCTGTCAACTTATGCTTTTATGTCTTCTAGTGTTAGTCTTATGTATTGAGGTGCTCATATGCAGGGTGCATAGATATTTACAATTTTCATGTCTTCCTCTTGGATTGATCCCTTGATTATTATGTAATGTCCTTCTTTATCTCTTATAATCTTCTTTATTTTAAGGTCTATTTTGTCTAATATGAGGATTGCTACTCCAGCTTTTTTTTGCTTCCCATTTGCATGGAATATATTTTTCCATCCTCTCACTTTCAGTAATATGTGTCTTATGATCTGAAGTGGATTTATTGTAGACAGCATATATATGGGTCTTGTTTTCGTATCCATTCAGCCAGTCTGTTTTTCTTGGTTGGAGAATTTAATCCATTTACATTTAAAGTAATTATTTAAATATATGTTCCTATTGCCATTTTCTAGTCGTTGGGAGTTGATTTTGTAGATCTTTTCTCTTCTGTTGTATTTCTTGTCTAAGTAAGTCCATTTATCATTTGTTGCAAAGCTGGTTTGGTGGTACTGAATTCTTTTAACTTTTGCCTATTTGAAAAGCTTTTCATTTCTCAACCAATTTTATTTCTTTTCTTTTCTTCTTCTTTTTCTTTTTTTTAAATCCATCAATTTTAAAGGAGATTCTTTCTGGGTAGGTAATCTTAGTTGTAGATTTTTCCCTTTCAGTACTTTAAATATATCCTGCCATTCCCTTCTGGCCTGCAGAGTTTCTGCTAAAAGATCAGCTGTTAAGTGTATGCAGTTTCCTTTGTATGTTACATGTTTCTTCTCCCTTGCTTTTTATTAATCTTATTTTTTTGTGTTTAGTTTTAGTTCATTTGATCAGTATGTTTCTTGGTGTGTTTCTCCTTGGGTTTATCCTGTATGGGACTCTTTGTGCCTCTTGGACTTGATTGGCTTTCTTTTTCCATGTTGGGGAAATTTTCAACCATAATCTCTTAAAAATTTTCTTTCTTTTTCATTTCTTCTTCTGTGACTCCTGTAATTCAAATGTTCGTGTGTCTGATATGGCCCCAGATGTTTCTGAAACTTTCCTCAGCTCTTCACATTCTTTTTACTTTATTCTGCTCTTCAGAAGTTATTTCCACCATTTTATCTTCCAGCTCACTGATTTGTTCTTCTGCTTCAGATATTCTGCTCTTGATTCCTTCTAGAGTATTTTTAATTTCAGTAATTGTGCTGTTTGTCTCTGTATGCTTATTTAATTCTTCTAGATCTTTATTAATTGATTCTTGTATTTTCTCTTCATTTATTTGTACTTCTGTGTTTCTAATTTGTTTCTTCATTTGTGCAGTATTTCTTTGACTTTTCTTTTCTTTTTTTTAAGTTACTCTATTTGAGGTCTCCTTTTACCAGTTTCATGAAAAGTTGAATTCTTTCCTTGAAGAAGGCTGTATTCTTTCTTCCTTTTGGTTTCTACTCTCCTAAAATTGGCCCAGTGATTTGTGTGAGCTTTTTATATGGTGATATTTGTGCTGAGTTTTTTTGTTTATTTGTTTTGTTTTTCTTTTAATGAGCAAGGCTGAGTGACATGGTACTTTTTTCTGCTGATGATTTGGTTTGTATTTTTGTTTTGCTTGTTTAGATGAGGCGCCCTGCACATGATGCTATAAGTGGTTGGGCGATGTCAAGTCTTGTATTCAAATCATTTCCTTTGTGTGAATTCTCACTATTTATTATTTCCTAGGGTTAGTTCTCTGATAGTCTAGGGTCTTGGAGTCAGTGCTCCCACTCCAAAGGCTCAGGGCTTGATCTCAGGTCAAGAAAGAAGATTCCACAAGTTGTTTGTTATGGCATTAAAGGAGAGTAAAACAAGTATCCAAAAATGAGAAACAAAAGATGAACCCCAGCAAATGGCAGGCAAATAACAAAATAATGGAATATACACAAATACATATACACCCATGAGCAAAGTAAAAACAGTCCTTCAAAAATAAAGTACAGTAGATTGATCCAGTGAACAAAGAAAATGAAAAAATATATTTACCAGTTAAGAACAAAACTAACTTAACTTAAGCACAAGCTGGAAAAGAAAACGAAAGCAAGGTGCCAAGTGGGGAATAAAGTAGTTAAAATAAAACTAACAAATATGTTTAGAAGAAAGGAAAGAAAGAAAATAAAGAAAGAATAGATATGCAAAGTTAAATAGAGGTAGATGAACAAGATTTATACACACTAAAGACTAACTGCCAGGGTAGAAGAACAGCAAGAAAGGCAAATAAAGCAATAAATGTAGAAAATATAATAGTTTTAAAATATTAAAAATTGAATTATAGAAAAGAAAACAGAAGAAATGAGAGGGAAAAAAAGGAAAACTCTGCGGAACTGCAAAAGCCCAATGTAGAGGCAGAGGTTTATAACAATAGAAAGTGTGACTGAATATACACATATACATATACACCCATAAGCAAATTCAAAACATTCTAACAAAAATTAAGTACAATAGATTGACCCCATGAACAAAGGAAACCAAAAATTATATCTACCAGAACAAGATTAATTAAAGCACAAACTATAAAACAAAACAGCAAAAGATATACAGATGTATAGAAGAGTTTTTTGGACTCTGTGGGAGAGGGAGAAGGTGGGATGATTTGGAAGAATGGCATTGAAACATGTATAATATAATATATGAAATGAATCACCAGTCCAGGTTCAATGCATGATACTGGATGCTTGGGGCAGGTGCACTGGGACGACCTAGAGGGATGGTATGAGGAGGGAGGAGTGAGGGGGGTTCAGGGTGGGGGAACACGTGTATACCTGTGGCAGATACACGTTGACGAATAGCAAAATCAATACAATATTGTAAAGTAATTAACCTCCAATTAAATAAATTTATATAAAAAATGTTATGGAAATAAAACATTCAAATACCTTTTTAAAAAAGAAAGAAAACAAAACTAAAGCAAGGCGCCAATTGGGAAATAAAGCAATGAAAATAAAACTAACAAATGTGTTGAGAGGAAAGGAGAGAAAGTAAAAGAAGAAATAATAGATATGCAATGTTAAATAAAGATAGATATAGAAGATTTATATACATTAAATATGCGAAGTTAAATAGGGGTAGATAGATTTATATATGTTAAAGATTAACTGCAAAGAGGAAAGAAGAATCAGAAAAGCAACCAAAGAAATAAATGTAGAAAAATAATAATAGGTTTAAAAAATTAAAAATTAATTTTAAAAAGAGACAAAGGGTGGGTGGGGAGGAGAAAAAGAAAACTCCACAGAACTGCAAAAGCCCAATGTAGAGGCAGAGGTTTATGACCACAATAAATAATGTGACTGAGGAAAATGGAAAATGAAAAAAAAAAAAACAAACCCTCATAAGCTTAATTGGATTTCTTAATGCCAATAAAATCAACAACTACAAACAGAGTGGGTGGGGGGCTGGGGGAGAGAAAAAAGAATATAAAATAATCTACAGAACAAGTTAAAATATAAGAATTATAAATGTTTTTCTTGAGTCACTGCTGTCAGAGTCCTTTCCCGAGCTGGGAATCACAGTCCACCTTACCTCCTTAGGATGGCCTCCAATACTGTACTGATCTCTGGACTTGCTGTGGGGGCTGCTCAGATTCTAATCTGGTCCTACTCCTGTGTGTTCTTGCCTCCAGTGTTCACAGCTATCAGAATTAGTGGGTTTTCTTTTGTGGAAGCTCTCGATGGCCTTTTATATGTTCCATAGACACAAAGTCTGCTTAGTTGATAGTGTGGATTTAATCTGCAGCTTGTACAGTGGGTGGGAAGGTTGTGGGTCTTCTTCCTTAGTCACACTGACTCTGGGTTTCAATTGTGGTTTTAGTCCCACCTCTGTATGTGGGTTGTCCACTGGAGTTTTGCTTCTGAGGCTGCCCTGAAGAGCTTGAGTTTGTCCCTTTGAGGGCCAGATGTGGAAGTGGTGCATCTGCTTGGGTTGCACGGGTTCTGGCAGCACCAGGTACTCAGGGGAGTTGACGGCTTGGGGAGAAGGAAATAAAGTGCTCTAGAAGGGCATGGCAACCAATATTGGCCAATACATTCCATTATTCTTGCCTAGAGAAGTCCCTCTCTGACAGAGAAGCCTGGCAGGCCACAGTCTACAGGGGCTTAAAGAGTTATACAGGCCCTATCAGAGTCTTTTTCCAGCCTCTATTAGCTGGCAATCAGAAGGCCCTCTTTGGCCAGTCTTTCTGTGTAACTTCACCCATCTAGGCACTTAGAGGAATCCCTTGCCTAGGGTTCTTGTCTGTTGTTCTACACATCAGGCACATAAAGGGGGTACTCTGAGTGGGGTCCTACTCTGTAGTATGGTGCATCAGTCACTGAAAGGAGCACCCTGGGTGGCATCCTACTCTGTAATTCAGTAGGCCAGGCGTTTGATGGTCAGCCCCTTTATTGTTCAGCTGCCAATGCTGGCATGTGGAGAAAGAGAGGCTATGGTGATGGAGTCACCCCCTATGCATGACTCAGCATATTGCCTTGCTTCCATGGCTGCCTGGCTTTCCCTCATAGGCATTTACTACCAAGATCTCCATCACATCACCTCGATCTTTCTCTTTTCAGTCGACAGCAGCTCTTGAACTGGGATTGCTGCACAGTCCCTAAACTCCAGCTCCCAGCTGCTGTGCCTTCCAGGAGACCCACATTCCTGCCCGGCACATGTATGGCTGCGACAAGGATTGTCTGATTCTCATTCCATTTAGGCTGCCACAGATCAGCTGTTTCACTCTCTGCCTTAAATGTTTTTCCTCCAACTCAGACAATTGCCCTGCTATGAGGAATGTACCCCTGCTTCAGTTCCCTCACCCACAGAATCCTGTCCTACCAACACTCCTGTTTTTCCCCCTAGTTCCTTCATCTTACCAAGTTTTGTGTTGTTCTGTATTTTATTTTCATTGGTCAGATCCTCCTGTCTCCTCTCAGCTGGTGTTCTGCATGCACTTCTGTGTCTGAAGATGTATTTCTCATGTATCCATGTCCACTTACTCCTCTGCCATCTTGTTCTCAAAAGATTATATTTTTATATTATATAAAATCTTGATACCAAATGGTCAAAAAAATCTCAAATAAGTCAATAAAAACAAAATCAATAAAAAATGTCTAAGGTTATAAAACCTACGAAAGTATTACTCAAGTATAGTCATGCATTAGAGATGGCTATCCAAAATAAATATGATGGATATATTGAGCTGCATAACAGAATGTCTACCAGTTTCATAATAGATGTGATTAATATCTGGAATTATAAATTGGAAAAGACATTTAGTTTCATAATAGAAAGTATAATTTGGATGTCTAGTAATTAATATAAAACTTCATGTCTTTCTACAGCTTTATTTGCTAGGCTTAAAAGTTAGGTCAATTATTACAAATTTAGTGCATAAACGATCAAATTTCTTATGGAAAATGTTTTGTGAATGACTTACAAACTATAGGTAAAATATATAGTTATAAATGATTTTATTGTCATAATTAATTTCCTGACTGCACAATAATCAGTGATAAGTGGTCTTCATGTCAAACTGATTAGCAGCTTATAATTTTCCACCATATTAACCCTAAGAATTCAGGTACTGCATTGTTCCATCACTAAATCCTCAGTACCTGGCAAATAGCAGGTGCTTCAAAGTCATGGGTTTGTTTAATAAATAATAAATAATTAAATAAGTAATGGAAAAACAACTGAACTTATTTTCTGAAAGGCAAATTATTTTTTCTCTTTTGCCCACTGAATGGCAAAGATTCATGTTTTTGCAGATAGAAGAGGGAAATATAGTGAAGAAACTGGAATTTAATGCACTATAATATGAAAAAGAGAATATATACCTAATTTAGAAAGGAAAAAAAACTAACATATGTTTATATTTTGTAAATAAAATAGTGAGGAGTTTTCCTTGCAAGTATGCATACATTTTTACATTTACCAAAATCAAGAATAATTAGGGCAAAATATAATACATAAAAAATTGAGAGAATTATCTATATACTATTCAGCTAAAAGCCAGAATTAATCAATTTAGACATACTTACATTGACATGAAATTAGTTAAACCAGTCAAATTTCTGAAATACATCATCATATGAATGAAACATGCTTGTTTCTATATTCGGGCAACAATTCATTTTTATCAGTTGTTCCCAAATATTTTCAAGGAACACATTAACATTGCTTATTCCAGAGTCTGAAAACATTTACCCACATCTTGAATCTAAGAGCAATTTTCTTGAAGCAAACTCCTAGAATCCTACAACAAAGAAATGATCACTTTTTGTGATTATTTTATCAAAGATTAAGAAAATGAACTTCATAAATTATAATTTATGAAACTTAATTTATAAAACAATGATTCCTTGAATGTCTTTATTTCTATTATATATATATATATATATATATTATATATAAACATGATTCACACATTTATCACCCTGTCCTATAAAATTTACTTAAAGGAAAATGAGAAAATCACATTAGGGTGTTTTACTAAATTAAATTATCTTTCCTGATAGCTCAGATGGCAAAAAATCTGCCAGCATTGTAGGAGACCAGAGTTCAATCCCTAGGTTGAGAAAATCCTCTGGTGGAAGGAATGGCTACTCACTTCAGTATTCTGGCCTGAAGAATTCCTGGTACAGTCCATGGGATTGCAGTAAACCATAGATTCAAAAACAAAAAACAAATGTCTTTTCTAAATAAAGAGCTTCAAAAGTACTAAAAACTGAATAAAACTTGTTTGTTTGTTTTTTTCCCCAAACCTTAAGAATTCCAGTTATCTAATATTCATTGTACTTGAGTGATAAAGGAAAGGATTATCATTCTATAGTAAGTATTCAAAACGCAAACATAATATAATGCTTCTGAATTTTTAAACAAAATATACCATCTTTCTTTTTCATATTCAACTGAAGAAAGCTTTCATTTATGTAATTGCTAAAAAGATCTATTCTTATATCAAATAAACTTTGTCATCTTTTAAAAATAAAAGTGAACATTACTGTCTCGCATACAGGGTTATTGTTGCCATCTTTCTAAATTCCGTATATATGCATTAGTATACTGTACTGGTGTTTTTCTTTCTGGCTTATATCACTCTGTATAATAGGCTCCAGTTTTATCCACCTCATTAGAACAACATTGTAAAGTAATTAGCCTCCAATTAAAATAAATACATTTAAAAAAAAAAAAAAAGTGAACATTGATTTTTGGCTGTAAGCAAAAAATGTTTAAATTTCTTAATATATTTGGGGTCTCACAGAGTCGAACATGACTGAAAGGACTTAGCAGCAGCAGCAGCAGCATATTTACTGATAACCTTTCAAAATTGGAAAATAATATGGAAAACATGTCATCAATATACTAAATAATTGTTGGTAACATATATTAGTCAGTTATATAAAAATGCACTGCAAAAATAGAATCATTGTTATATGAAGACAAATATTTGATAACCCAAGTCAATATGCTCTAGTTACTTAGACATATTTATGTGCTGTCAAGGTAAGAATGGAAAGCTAAAACAAGAATCTTGAGCTTTGTAAGGCAAACAAGCTCTTTTGAAGCAAAAATATCATAATAATTGAAACAATTAAATTATTGTATTAAATAATGTGAAATCCTCTCTATCTCATTTAGTGTTTATTGGTGATGTAGCAGTAAGAACAAGTTTATTGATTTAGACATATGAAATGAATAATATATTTCAACTATGCATATATAATCACAGTTTGGTTGGTAATTATATATTTTCACAATGGTATTGTCTTGTTTCTATTTTCATATAGTGCAAAGACAAAGGTTATACTTGCACAAACCAAAAAACTTAATATTAAAGAAAGAATCAGTTGAGCATAATCACCAAAGTATTTCATATTACAACTTAAACTTGTTTTTCTATTCCTGGTTCATCCTTTTCCTTCAAATCTCAAACATATTTTACAAATTAAATACTTTTTTTTTTTGTAAAGTCTTACAAACACAAAATTTTTAGTGGCAAAAATCATATCAGTTTTTGGGAAGTAATTTTTACTATGACATGAATACAAAAAGAAAAAAACTTGAGTTGTTTTTATATAAAAATGTTACTGATATAAGCTGGAGTTTATTAGAATATTTTCAGTTCAGTTCAGTCGCTCAGTTGTGTCTGACTCTTTGTGACCGCATGCACTACAGCAGTCAGATTTCCCTGTCCATCACCAACTCGGAAAGTTTTCTCAAACTCATGTCCCCTGAGTCAGTGATGCCGTCCAACCATCTCATCCTCTGTTGTCCTCTTCTTCTCCCACCTTCAATCTTTCCCAGCATCAGGGTAATTTCTAAGGAGTCAGTTCTTCTCATCAGGTGGCCAAAGTTGGAGTTTCAGCTTCAGTACCAGACCTTCCAATGAATATTCAGGACTGATTTCCTTTAGGATGAATATTATTGCAGCCCAAGAGACTCTCAAGAGTCTTCTCCAACACCACAGTTCAAAAGCATCAACTCTTCAGCACTCAGCTTTCTTTATAGTCCAACTTTCACATCCATACATGACTACTGGAAAACCATAGCTTTGATTAGACAGAACTTTGTTGGCAAAGTAATGGCTCTGGTTTTAAATATGCTGTCTATGTTGGTCATAGCTTTTCTTCCAGGGAGCAAGTGTCTCTTAATTTCATGGCTGTAGTAACCATCTGCAGTAATTTTGGAGCCCCGAAACTATTTCACTGTTTCCATTGTCTCCTGATCAATTTGCCATGAAGGGATGGGACTGGATGCCATGATCTTAGTTTTCTGAATGTTGAGCTTTAAGCCAACTTTTTCACTGTCTTCTCTCACTTTCATCAAGAGGCTTTTTAGTTGTTCTTCGCTTTCTGCCATAAGGGTGGTGTCATCTGCATATCTGAGCTCACTGATATTTCTCCCAGAAATCTTGATTCCAGCTTGTGCTTCCTCCAATGCAGCGTTTCTCATGATGTATTCTGCATATAAGTTAAATAATCAGGGTGACAATATAGAGCCTTGACATACTCCATTGCCAATTTGGAACCAGTCTGTTGTTCCATGTCCAGTTCTAACTGTTGCTTCCTGACATGCATATAGATTTCTCAGGAGGCAGATCAGGTAGTCTGGTATTCCCTTCTCTTTGAGAATTTTCTACAGTATATTGTGATCCACACAGTCAAAGTCTTTGGCATAGCTAATGAAGTAGAAGTAGATGCTTTTTCTGGAACTCTCTTGCTTTTTGATGATCTAACAGATGTTGACAATTTGATCTTTGATTCCTCTGCCTTTTCTAAACCCAACTTGGAAATCTGGAACATTTTATTTTAGATATATTTACTTATATGAACATTTAAAAAATTCAAGAATATAAAAGCATTTTCTATATTATCACATATATTTTATAAATCTTTTCAGTAGCTGTATGACATTCTTTTAATTTTTTTTAAAATAAACTGTCAGTTTTAGATATATATTAAGTTTTCAACAAATTTTGATTCTGTTGTTATTGATTCAAATATATTTTTGGGTATTTGGCGTCAATATTTTATATAATGTAAAAATAGTGTATGCTGTCAGTTTGATAGCCTGCCATATTGTTCCTCTATTCACATCTTTCCTTAGTTTTTTCCTTTTGATTTTTTTACTTGCTTGTGATTTGCTGTAATCTGTGGTAGAGTGACCTAAATCTTAAGAAACCTTAGCTGCTTATACTTATATACCTTGAGGGAAGATAGCTACTATACATAAAATCTGACTTCTCTGATATAGATATGCTGAGAATCCCAATATGATCATGTTTTAGGGGTATTTGAAGGAAATTTGAGGGCCCTGAGTATAGTAATCTCAGCAAAACTTCCCACTGACAATTTTCCAATCATCTTTATATGGGACAAGATCACAGCCTCAGAAACGATGAGGACGATTACTTCCTGGCAAATCAGCAAAAGACCAATTTTGGTAAACTTAAAAAGTAAAACTTCACCAAAATCTATAGATTTCACAGAAGAAACCTGGTGGAGGAAACTTGAGGGGATTAAGTTCTTAACATCAGGATAAAGAGAATAATAGAAGCTTTAAAAGATTGATCATGCATTATCAATTGTATTTCTACATAGACATGATCTGACATCTTGTTGCTAATATCATGAAGTTCAGGGAATTTCTAGCTTTAATTAACATCTCTTGCTACATCTATGCAAATAGGCTAAAACATAAATAAATCTCCAATTATTTGTGACCAATAATAACCTTTAGAAATTATTTATAATGTAAATGGGGAGATTGTTAAGAAAATATATTATCATTTTGTTATATATTTGAAAATGTTAATCCCTCATTCATGTCCAACTCTGTGACCCCCATGAACTGTAGCCATTCAGGTTCCTCTGTCCATGGGATTCTCCAGGCAGGAATACTGGAGTGGTTACCATTCCCTTCTCCAGGGGATCTTCCCAACTCTGGGACGAACCCAGATCTTTCTCATTGCAGATAAATTCTTTACCATCAGAGCCACCAGTGGACCTGACTTTTACATATAATAAGCACATTTAAGCTTATTAGGTGAAAGGTCAGTCACATATCATTTCAATGTTAAACAGGAATGATGTTTAAAGAATTCACCTAGCGTCCATTATTTACCTTGTGAAATATATGCTATATATTATATATGTTCCTGTTGAGAAATACATATGTCAGAATGTAATCAAATGCTTCTGATAAGAAAATGGGCCCTAGGGCCATTCTAGCTGTATTTATATCCCAAGTCTACTAGCATCTGTTTTACTAAAAGTTTATTCTATAAGTTAATATCCATTTAAGAAAGATTTACTCTTTAACACAGTTAAGAGAAGGAAGAAAAGTTAAGAAAATATCCTGTTTCCCTTGAACAGAAATGTTGTGGGGTTTGTTTTGTTTTGTTTTTAAACACCTTCATTTCCCACCTTACAACACCAACTTTCCACTTATGTCTCACTGGCTAGAACTGGATATATTATCACTGTAAACAACCACAACAAAAAATGGTGGGGAAGCATTGTTTATATAGAGATATGATGGACTATATCAATTTGTGACCTATTTTCTTAACCTGGATCCAGTATCATTCAGAAAAAAATAAAAATAAAAATAGGATTTTCTTAATGAAGAAGAATTACAACATTTAATGAATAGACAATTAACAATGTCTGTAGGATTCTGTACTTCTTTCTTCCCGTAGTACAAAAACATAGCATTTTGTTTGTTTGCAGGAAATGTATTTTTCCCCACCTCCAAAGTAAACTAAGTCTTTATACAGTTTTTATTTGAGTTCTGGTATTTCCAGGGATGACTACATCAAGTCAAAAAGTGGCTCCATGTATTATTACTCACTCTAGCCAAAAAGACATGAAACCTTCCTTAAATATCTCCACATATGATGATGGAGATGGGGCATGATAGCTACAATAAAATTACCCATTTGGAGTAGAAAATTAAAAAGTAATAATAATAAAACTAGGATCACAGAGAGTGACCAAGGTGGTAGATTTAAAAGACCTTGAGATCACCTCCTCTCATGGCCCACAAAACCTAAACTACTTATAGGGCCACTAATGATAAGAAACACTAAAGGAATAGCAGAAAAGATCGTCTACAACTAAAGATACAAAGAAAAACCTACAATGAGACAGAAAGGAGACGTGAAGATATGGTATATAGTCAAGACCCATACTTCAGAGTGAGTGACCACAAACAAAAGAATGATTGCAATTACAGAAGTTCTCCACAAGGAAAGAGGAATCTAAATCTTACATTGGGCTCCCCAGCCTGGGAGGGCCTGCACTGATAAGACCAACTCCCACTACTAAAGTGCCCCATTTAGTGTTAAAATACACTAGATCCAGGACCCCTGTCCTGCCAGAACCTGTTAGCCATCTCAGAACATGGGGAAACACTGAACCCCAGAATATCCTAGGGCTCCATAGCCAACTGCTGCAATTTACAGCCTTGTCCATCAATCACTTGAGCCTCAACACAAGGCAGGGTCTGGCAACCAACCAGACAGGAACCAGCCACATCTTTCAGACTGCACAATCATAAGTTTGCCACAACAAAAAGACCCATACACCCAACATAAGGGACACTTCTAGATATAGCTCTGGTGACCGGAAGAGCATGTATTGCTGTGACACATAGGATGTAACCTACAAAAGGCCACTTCTCCAGATTAAGAACCATAACAAACAGAAATCAAAACAGCAAATTAAGCAAAATGAAGCAACAAAATAAATATATTCTAAACAAAGGAACAAAGTAATGCACCAAAGGAATTAAGTGAAATGCAGATAATCAATCAACTGAATCAAAAGTTCAAAACAATAATAGTAAAGATGTTCAAAGAATTTGGGAGATGATTGGATGAACAAAATGAAACATTAGAAGTTTTTAGCAAAGACTATATAAAAACAAACATGAAGTCAATAATGAAATAAAATATGCTAGAGTGAATCAACAGTAGATTAGGTGATACAGAGGAATGGATCAGTGAACTAGAAGACAGAGTAATGGGAATTCCTCCAGGTAAATAGAAAAAAAAATTTGTTTTTGTTTTTGTTTTTGTTTTTGTTTGTTTTTGTGTTTTAAGTAACAAGGAAAGTTTAAGAGTCCTCTGAGATCAAGCATGGTAACATTCACATTATAAGAGTCACAGGAGGATAAGAGAAAGAACAGGGCAGAGAATATATCTGAAGACTTAACACTGGAAAATGTTCTTAACTTGGGATAGGAAACAGACATCCAGGTCCAGCAAGCACAGAGAGTCCCAAACATAACCAACACAAAAAGGACCACACCAGAATATATTGTAATTGAAAGGGTAAAAATCAAAGATAAAAGAGCATATAAAACAAGAAGAGAAAAGCAACACCTTACATAAAAGGGAACTTCCATAAATCCTCCAAATGACTTTTCAGCAGAAACTCTTCAAGTCACAAAAAGTGATACAGTATATTTAAAGTGATAAGAGGAAAAAATCTAGGCTACCTGGAAATGATGTCATTCTGATTTGACAGAAAGAGTAAAATTTCTACAGACAACTGAAAGATGAAAGACCTCAGCACCACTAAAGTAGCTTATAAGAAATTCTAAATGGATTTCACTAAGTGAGGAAAAAAAAAAAAAAGATGCAACTAGATATAAGAAAATCTGAGGAGGAAAAACCTCACTGGCTGATGCAAATATGAAGTAAATGTGGTTCTCAACCACATATAAAGACAATGGGAACATTAAAAGACAAAATTGATAAATTTATCAATATCAACAATAAGTAGTTGGGGAATATACAGAGCCAAAGATGTAAAATATGATGCCAAAAAGGATAAACATGATTGAGTGAAATAAATTTACAAGGCTGTTAAAATGCTTTTAAACTTAAGAGATGAAACTAAAAACAATCACATATATAGAGAAAATACTTTAGATACACCACATGGTAACCAAAATCTAAAATTCTAAAATAGATACACAAAGAAAAAAAGAAATCCAAACATTCAAGATAAATAATCAAACTACAAGGAAAAAAAAAAAGAAGAACAAAAATAATACAAAACAACCCCCAATAACTAACAGGATAACAATGTTATCAATATTTGCTTTAAATTTAAATAAATAAATGCTCAAATAAAATGACATAGAGTGGCTGAATGGATTTAAAAATAAAAAAATTAGACCCAAATATTTGCTGCCTTCAAGAAACTCACTAGAGATCTAAAAACACACAGACTGAACAAAAAAATGTATTTCATGCAAACAGAAATGAAGAAATCTAGACCATCAATAATTATACTAGAAAATATAGAATTTTTTAAAAGACTGTAAGAAGAGACAAAGAATGGCATAACATAATGATTAAGTGATTAATCCAAGAAGATATAACAACTCTGAATATGTATACACCCTACATAGGAGCACCAAAAGCATAAGGCAGTAACAGATTTTAAGGGATTAAAAATAACAGTAAAATAATAGTAAGGGATTTAGGGGGAGGTAAGATGGCAGAGGAGTAGTTGGACATGGAGTATATCTCTCTCCATGGATGCATCAGGAATACATCTTCAGATGCAGAAGACATTGCAGAACAACAGCTGAGATTGGGCAGGAGTCCCTCACCACTGGAAAGGAATATATCAGTTCAGTTCAGTCGCTCAGTCATGTCCAACTCTTCGCGACCCCATGAATTGCAGCACCCCAGGCCTCCCTGTCCATCACCATCTCCCGGAGTTCACTCAGACTCACGTTCACTGAGTCAGTGATGCCATGCAGCCATCTCATCCTCTGTCGTCCCCTTTTCCTCCTGCCCCTAATCCCTCCCATTATCAGAGTCTTTTCCAATGAGTCAACTCTTCGCATGAGGTGGCCAAAGTACTGGAGTTTCAGCTTTAGCATCATTTCCTCCAAAGAAATCCCAGGGCTGATCTCCTTCAGAATGGACTGGTTGGATCTCCTTGCAGTCCAAGGGACTCTCAAGAGTCTTTTCCAACACCACAGTTCAAAAGCATCAATTCTTTGGTGCTCAGCCTCCTTCTTCACAGTCCAACTCTCACATCCATACATGACCACAGGAAAAACCATAGCCTTGACTAGACGGACCTTAGTCGGCAAAGTAATGTATCTGCTTTTGAATATACTATCTAGGTTGGTCATAACTTTTCTTCTAAAGACTAAGTGTCTTTTAATTTCATGGCAGCAGTCACCATCTGCAGTGATTTTACAGCCCAAAAAAATAAAGTCTGACACTGTTTCCACTGTTTTCCCTCTATTTCCCATGAAGTGATGGGACCGGATGCCGTGATCTTTGTTTTCTGAATGTTGAGCTTTAAACCAACTTTTTCATTTTCCTCTTTCACTTTCATCAAGAGGCTCTTTAGATACAGGCAAAACTCGGTAGGATGAAAGTAAAGAGGGGAAAAGAAGGAGGAGAGTGAGTAGGACTGGACTTGCACCTGGTGTGTGGGGGAACTGAAGCAGCATCAGATCAGGGAAACACTTGAGGCTGTTGGAGAGTGCAGCAGCTGATTTATGACAGTCTGAATGGAGTGAGAACCACGCAGACAATCCTCACTAAAGCCTTAAGTACCCTGGACAGAGATGCAAGTTCCCTGGAATGCAAGGCAGCAGAGAGCTGTTGCATGAGGATTAGAGAGTAATTCCAGGGTGAAATCTGTTGACTGTGGAGAGATGGCCTGAGGGAATGTGAGGGAGGTGATCATGACAGGAAATACCTTTGGAGGAAAGTCAGGCAACCATGGAAGCAAGGTGATACCACTGAGTCACACGCATGAGGTGGAGATATCAGTGTGGCTTCTTTCACCACACTCTGGCACCAGCAGCTGACCAATAAAGACCCCAGAGAGGGTGGCCTTTTAAGTGCCTGATGTACCTAGCAATAAAGACCCCATTCATGGGGGCCTTCGAGTGCCTGCTGCACTGAGCAACAGAAAAGGACCAGCCAGGGAGGTCCTTAGCAAGCCAGCTGTCAGAAACTAGAAAAAAATCCCTAATACTTCCATAATTCCTGTACCTGAGGCCACCGGCATTCCTGCACATTTGGTACTGCCAGTGTCCCTACAATCCCAGCATTACACCACCTCCACACTCTATCCTTACTGGGGCAGATCTGCCATAGGGTAGGGAAAAACCCCAATAGTGCCATATTTACTGTGGCTATGACCACAGACTACCTTGCATACTTGGCACTGCCAGAGTCCCCATGATCCAAGCAACCATGCCACCTCTGCACTTGATCCCACACAGGTCAGAGTTGCCAGAGCCCAGACAAAACCCCTATGGCCACTGGCTACACAGTCTACCTTGCACTGCAACTGTCCCTACATACAAGCAGTTGTATAACCTCCGCACCCAATCCTCAATAGGATAGACCCAAATACTTCAGGGCAGCCTCAGGAGTAAACCCCTATGGATGACCCACATGCAAAGGCAGGATAAAATCTCAGGGGCAGTGTAGCTAAAGAAGAGGATTGAAAACCTACCCATCAGCTGTTCAAGCTGCTGATTAAATCAGATGAGGAGCTAGGCATACTCTGTGTCTTTGGAATATATGAAAGGACAAGGAGAGTTCCCACAAAAGAAAATACACTAACTCTCACAACTGTGGATACTGGAGGCTAGAACACGCAGGAGCAGAACCAGATTAGAGTCTGAGCTGTCTCCACAGGAGGTCCAGAGACTAGCCCAGTATTGGAGGGCATCTTATAGAGGCAGAGGTGGGCTGTGACTCAGACTGAGGGAATGGAGGCTGACAGCTGAGAACCAAGAAAAAGCATTTATTGTCATTCTTATATCTTGATTTCCTCTACAGTTGGTTCTAGATATTTTTCTTCTTTTTCTCTGTTGTTGTGGATGCTGATTTTATTGTTACTATTAACTGTAGTTACATTTTTGAAAAAAAAATCATAATTTTCATTTCCTTTGTATAATCCTGTGTCTGCATTGGCTTTTTTTCCGCCCCCACCCCCATTGGCTTTTTTTTTTTTTTTAATTCTCTGTGTTTTGGTTTTTATTTATTTATTTTTTTTTGTCCTTTTCCTGCTTTCAGTTCAGTTCAGTCTCTCAGTCGTGTCCGACTCTTTGTGACCCCATGAATTGCAGCACACCAGGCCTCCTTGTCCACCACCAACTCCCGGAGTCCACTCAGACTCATGTCCATTGAGTCAGTGATGCCATCCAGCCATCTAATCCTCTGTCGTCCCCTTCTCCTCCTGCCCCCAATCCCTCCCAGCTTTTTTATACATATATACATATGTATGTGTGTGTGTGTGTGTGTGTGTGTGTGTGTGTGTGTGTGTATCTGTATTTCTATTTAACCTTGATTTTCTATTTGTTTCTTTTATTACTTTTCTTTATTTTATCATGTTTCTTTGTTTTGTTTTCTTTGCTTTATTCCTCAGTTGTCACTCTGCTTTGGTTTTCTTTTCCAGTTGGTGTTTTAGTTACTTTTGCTTTTTATTGGTAAATATCATTTTTTGTTTCCTTTGCTCACTGGGTAACTCACTTGTACTTTATTTTCTTTGGCCTGTTTTATTATGTTCATGTGTGTGTACATGTATGTGTGTGTGTGTGTGTTCCTTTGTTTTTGTTATTTTTTTTTTTATTTTCTATTTACAATATGTCTGGGGTTTGTCTTCCCCCCGTGGGTTTTTGTTTGTTTGTTTAAATCCCTTTAATGCCATAAAAAATGGCTTGTGGAATCTGGGTACCTCTGCCAAAGATCAGGCTTGAGACTTTGGAATGGGAGTGTTGAGTCCAGGACTCTAGACTACCAGAGAACTCCTGACTCCAAGGAGTATTAATTAGTGAGAACTCTACTTATATTCAAGACTCAGGATTACAAAACTGCCAGCAGCATCCAGTGCAGGACAACTTACCAAAATAACAAGCGAGACAAAAACACAAACCCCATCATTATCAGACAGGCCTCACACATACACTTCAAAACATACCACTTCACATATCCCTGTCCATTAGGAAAAAAAAAAAAAATCACCTCTTTCCACCACAACAAAACCATAGGTCCCCTTCCCATCACATGAGGATGGAACACAAACCTACATAAACCACTCAACCAACTCATCCACCAAAGACAGAAGCCAAAGGGGGAAAGGAATGTGACTCAACAGCTTGGGAAAAGGATACCTTAAACACAGTAAGTCAGAAAAAAACGAAAAGATAGAAATATTGTGCAAATGAAGGAAAAAGGTAAAAACTCAAAAGACCAAAAACAAAAAGGAAATAGGTAAACTACCTGAAAAAGAATTCAGAGTAATGATTGTAAAGATGATCCAAGATCTCAGAAATAGAACAGAGAACATGCAAGAATTAATTAACACATTTAACAAAGACATAAAAGAAACAGAGGATAAAAAATAATAATAAATAGATGAATGTTGTAATTACTGAAATTAAAAACAATATAGAAGGAATAACTGAAGCAGAAAAATAGATAAATAATCTATAGAATGATAGAAATAAACAGTGAAGAATAGAATAAAGGAAAAAGAATGAAAAGAATTGAGGACAGTCTCATAGACTTCTGGGACAATATTGAACACACTGACATTTGAAAAATAGAAGTCTCAGAAGAGGAAAAATAAAATAAATGATCTTTTTAAAAAATTTTTTGAAGAGATTATAGTTGAAAACTTCCTTAACATGGGAAAGGAAATAATTAACAAAGTCAAAGAAGCTCAGAGAGCTGCATATGGAATAAATCCAAGGAGAAATATGCTGAGGTGCATAATAATCAAACTAATAAAGAATAAACACAAATAAAAAAATATTAAAAGTAACAAGTGAAAAATAATAAATAACATAGAAGGAAAAGCCCATCCATCTGATTAACAGCTGATCTTTCAGCAGAAATTCTGCAGGCCAGAAGGGAATGACAGCATATAGTTAAAGTACTAAAAGGAAAAATCCTGCAATCCTACAGTGTAGATTACTCTGTCTATCAAGGATCTTATTCAAATAGATGAGAAATCAAAAGTTTTATACATAAGTAAAATATAAGAGAATTTAGCATAACCAAGTGAACTTTGCAACAGATGTTAAAGGGACTTCTATAGGGAGGAAACACAAAAAAGACATACAAACATAAACCCAAAACAATTTAAGAAAATTCAAATAAGCATCAATAACTACTGTAAATACAAATGGATTAAAATGATCCACCAAAAAGACACAGACTGTTTCAATGGATATATATATAAAAAGATGCACATATATATACTTGCTGCCTAAAATAGACCCACTTCAGACCTAGAGACACATACAGACTGAGAGTGAGAGGATGGTAAAATATACTCCCTGTGATGGAAATCAAAAGAAAATTCAGAATAATAATTCTCACATCAAACAGAATGGGCCTTAAAAATATACAAGGTATAAGGAAGGACCCTACATAATGATCAAGAGGTCAATCCAAGAAGAAGACATAACAATTTTAAATATTTATGCACCCAACATAGAAGTAACTCTATATATAAGGCAAAAACTAACAGATGAGAGAGGAAATTGACAACATAATGATAGTAAAGCACATTAACATCCCACATACACCAATTGACAGATCATCAAAACTGAAAATTAATAAGGAAACACAAACCTTTAAAATGACAAACCATACCAAATGGACCCAATTGATTTCTATGGGACGTTCCATTCAAATGAGCAAGAATACACATTCTTCTCAAAAGCATGTAGGACATTCACCATAATAGACTAAATCTTCAGTCACAAATCAAGCCTTTGTAAATTTAACAAAATTGAAATTGTATCAAGCATCGTTTCTGACTAAAACATTATGAGACTAGAGATCAATTAAAAGAAAAACAAACAAAAAACTGCAAAAAACACAAATGCAGGTACAATACAATTCTAAATAATTAATATATTCAGTTCAATTAAGTCTCTCAGTCATGTCCAGCACTTTGTGACCCCACGGACTGTAGCACTTCCCTGTCCATCACCAACTTCTGAAGCCCACTCAAACTCATATCCATTAAGTCAGTGATGCCATCCAACCATCTCAACCATGTTATTGTAGAAACAGAAAGGAAATAATTTTTAAATGCCTAGAAAAAATGACAATGAAAACATCATGACCCAAAACTTATTGTTCAGAGAAGTGGTTCCCCACTCTTTGCAAACCTATGAACTACAACCTGCCAGGCTTCCCTGTCCTTCAACACCTCTGGAAGCTTGCTCAAACTCATGTTCCTTGACTTAGTGATGCCATCCAACCATTCCATTCTCTGTTGCCTCCTTCTCCTCTTTCCCTCAATTTTTCCTACCATCAGGGTCATTCTCCATAAGGATTTACATCAGGTGGTAAAATATTGGAGCTTCATCTACAGCATCAGTCCTTCCACTAAATATTCAGGGTGATTTCCTTTAGAACTGATTGCATTGATTTCCTTGCTGTCCAAGGGATTCTCAAGAGTCTTCTCCAACAAAACAATTGAGAAGTATCAATTTTTCTGTACTCAGCCTTCTTTCCAGTTGAACATTCATATCTGTACATGACTATTGGAAAAGCAAGAGCATTGACTATATGGATCTTTGTCACCAAAATTATGTTTCTGTTTTTTAATATACTGCCTAGTTTGGTCATGTTTTTTTATCCAAGGAGCAAGTGCATTTTAATTTTGTGACAGCAGTCACCATCTGCAGTGATTTTAGAGCCCCCAAAATAAAATATATCATTGTTTCAAATTTTTCTCCATCTATTTGCTGTGAAGAGTGGGACAAGATGCCATGGTCTTAGGTTTATGAATGTTGAATTTTAAGACAACTTTTTTCTCCCCTTTCACATTCATAAAGAGACTCTTTAAATATTCTTAATTTTCTGCCATTAGAGTGGTATCATCTGCATATTTGAGATTGTTGATATTTCTCCTGGTAAATTTGGTTTCTGCTTGTGATTCATTCAGCCTGGCATTTTGCAAACTGTACTCTGCATATAAGTTAAATAAGAAAGGTGACAGCCTTGACACCCTTTTCCCAATTTTGAACCAGTCTCTTGTTCCATGTTTGGTTCTATTACTTCTTGACAAGCATGCAGGTTTCTCAGGAAGCTAGTAAGGTGGTCTGATACTATAATCTCTTTAAGAACTTTCCAGTTTTTCATGATCTACACAGTCAATGATTTTAGTATAGTCAATTAAGTAGAAATATAATTTTTGGAGTTCCCTTGCATTTTATATAATCCACCCAATTTTGGCAATTTTCTCTCTGGTTCTTCTGCTTTTGCTAAATCCAAGTTATATGTCTGGAAGCTTTTGGTTCATGTACTGTTGAAGCCTATCTTGAAATATTTTGAGCATTACTTTGGTAGCATGTGAAATGAGGATAGTTGTATGGTAGTTTGAACCTTCTTTGTCATTGCCTTCATTTGGAACTAGAATGAAAAAGATTTTTACAGTCCTGTAGCCACCACTGAGTTTTCAAACTTACTAACATATTGAGTGAATCATTTAAACAGCATCATCTTTTAAGATTTGAACTAAATCCTATTTTAAGATTTAAAATAAGCATCAAATTTTAAGATTTGAACTAAATCCAGCTCAGCTGGAATTCCATTACCTCCACTAGTTTTGTCTGTAGTAATGCTTCCACAACTCCTGCATAAAATGGTACTTTTTCTGAAGACAAAGAAAACCTGTATATAGGAGATTCCTGACCATGTTCCTTCCCATCTGAAAAAAAGTTCTATTTGGAGGAATGTATTATAATTAAATGAGCCCTTAGGGGTCATTTTTCATCATCAGATACATAGATCGTACTGAGGCCATGTCTCGGTTCAGAAAAAGATCATAAGCTTCCTTAACAGGGTTTGAAGGTCAAATTTCTTCCAGTTCTTCAGTACATACCAAAGGAGTCCTCTTTGAGCCAGGAATGGGGCTAGAAAAGCTTGGTCACATCTGAAAGAGAGAAGACCAGGACAGTTGTCAGAAGAGGCCTTACAAATAGCTGTGAAAAGAAGAGAAGCGAAAGGCAAAGGTGAAAAGGAAAGATATATCCATCCGGATGCAGAGTTCCAAAGAATAGCAAGGAGAAATAAGAAAGCCTTCCTAAGTGATCTGCATGCCTCCACCGCTAAGTCACTACAGTCGTGTCCAGCTCTGTGTGACCCTATGGACATAGCTCACTAGGCTCCTCCATCCACAACATTCTCTAGGCAAGAATACTGGAGTGGTTTGCCATTTCCTTCTCCATCCTGAGTGATCAATGCAAAGAAATGGAGGAAAACAATGGAAAGAGGAAAGATTAGAGATCTCTAAGAGAAAATTGGAGATACCAAGGGAACACTTCATGCAAAGATAGGTACAATAAAGGAAATAAATTGTATAGACCTAACAAAAGCAGGAAATATCAAGAAGAGGTGTTGAGAAAACACAAAAGAACTACACAAAAAAGATCTTAATGACCCACATAGGTATGGTTGTGTGATCACTCACTTGGAGCCAGAAATGCCGGAGATCAAAGTCAGCTGGGCCTTAGAAAGCATCATTATGAACAAAGCTAGTAATGATTATGAAATTCCAGCTGAGCTACTTCCAATTCTAAAAGATGCTGGTATAAAAGTGCTGCACTCAATATGCCAGCAAATTTGGAAAACTCAGCAGTAGCCACAGCATTGGAAAAGGTCAATTTCCATTTAATCCTAAAGAAAGGCAATGCCAAAGAATGTTAAAAAGTACTGCAAAATTGCACTCATCTCACATACTAGCAAAATAATGCTCAAAATTCTCCAAGCCAGCCTTAAACAGTACATGAACCATGAACTTCCAGATGTTCAAGCTGGATTTAGAAAGAGCAGAGGAACCAGAAATCAAATTGCAACATCCATTGGATTATACCAAAAGAAGAAAATTCCGGCCCAAAATATCACTTCTGCTTCATTGACTACACTAAAGTCTTTGACTGTGTGGATCACAACAAGATGTGGAAAATTCTTCAAGAGATGGGAATACCACCTTACCTGCCTCCTGAGAAACCTGTATGCAAGTTAAGAAAAAACAATTAGGACCCTACATGGGACAAGAAACTGCTTAAAAATTGAGAAGAGTAAGTCAAAGATGTATGTTTTCACCCTATTTATTTAATTTATATGCAGAGTACATCATGAGAAATGCTGGGCTGGATGAAGCACGAGTTGGAGTCCAAATTTCAGGGAAAAATATCAATAACCTCAGGTATATAAATGACACCACCCTTATGCCAGAAAGTGAAGAGAAATTAAAGAGTCTCTTGATAAAAGTGAAAGAGGAGAGTGAAAAGATGACGTAAAACTTAACAGTTAAAAAACAAAGACCATGGCATCCAGTCCCATCACTTCATAGCAATTAGATGGGGCAACAATGGAAACTGTGAGAGACTTTATTTTCCTGGGCTCAAAAATCATTGTAGATAGTGACTTCAGCTATGAATTTAAAAGATGCTTGCTCCTTGAAAGAAAAACTATGACAAACAGCATATTAAAAAGCAGAGGCATTACTTTATTGACAAAGTTCTGTATATTCAAAGCTTTGTTTTCACTATTAGTTATGTATGGATGTGAAAGTTGGACAAGAAAGAAAGTGGAGCACTGAACAGTTGATGATTTTGAACTGTGGTAATGGAGAAGACTCTTGAAAATCCCTTGTTCTGCAAGGAGACATGAAATCAGACATGACTGAGTGGCTGAACTGAATCTAATGCTCCTGATAGCCCAATTGACTTCACATTCCAAGATGTCTGGCTCTCAGTTCAGTTTCAATTTAGTCATTGAGTCATTTCTGACTCATTGTGACTACATGGACTTCAGCATGCCAGGCCTCCCTGTCCATCACCAACTCCCAGAGTTTATTCAAACTCATGTCCACCGAGTTGGTGATGCCATCTAATCATCTCATCCTCTGCCATCCCCTTCTTCTCCCACCTTCAGTCTTCCCCAGCATCAGAGTCTTTTCCAATGAGTCACTTTACATCGTGTGGCCAAAGTATTGGAATTTCAGCTTCAGCATCAGTCTTTCAAAGAATATTCAGGACTGATTTCCTCTAGGATGGACTGGTTGGATCTCTTTGTGGTCCAAGGGACTCTAAAGAGTTTTTGGCAACACCATGGTTCAAAAGCATCAATTCTTTGGTGCTCAGCTTTCTTTATAGTCCAACTCTCATATCAACACAACTACTGGAGAAACCATAGCTTTGACTGGATGGACTTTTGTTGGCAGAGTAATGCCTCTGCTTTTCAATACGTTGTCTAGTCTGGTTATACCTTTTCTTCCAATGAGCAAGCACTTTTAATTTCATGGCTACAGTCACCATCTGCAGTGATTTTGGACCCAAAAAATAAATAAATATATAAAGTCTGTCACTGTTTCCATTGCTTCCCCATCTATTTGTCATGATGTGATGAGACTGGATGCCATGATATTAGTTTTCTGAATGTTGAGTTTTAAGCCAATTCTTTCACTCTCCACTTTCAGTTTCATCAACAGTCTCTTTAGTTCTTCTTCGCTTTCTGCCATAAGGGTGGTGTCATCTGCATATCTGAAGTTACTGATATTTCTCCTGAAAATCTTGATTCCAGTTTTTGCTTCATCTAGCCCAGCATTTCTCATGATGTAATCTACATATTTAACCAGGGTTACAATATACAAACTTGATATATTCCTTTTCTGATTTAGAACCAGTCTGTTGTTCCATGTCCAGTTCTTCCTGACCTGCATAAGGGATAGCTCAGGATGCAGGTCAAGTGGTCTGGTATTCCATTCTTTTTAAGAATTTTCCACAGTTTGTTGTAATCCACACAGTCAAAGCCTTGGCATAATCAATAAATCAGAAGTAGATGTTTTTCTGGAACTCTCTTGCTTTTTTGATGATCCAGCCAGTGTTTGCAATTTTATGTCTGGTTCCTCTGCCTTTTCTAAATCCAGCTTGGTCTTCTGGAATTTCATGGTTCATGTTCTGTTGAAGCCTGGCTTGGAGAATCTTGAGCATTACTTTGTTAGCACGTGCTGCTACTGCTGCTGCTAAGTTGTTTCAGTCGTGTTCAACTCTGTGTGACCCCATAGATGGCAGCTCACCAGGCTCCCCCATCCTTGTGATTCTCCAGGAAAGAACACTGGAGTGGGTTGCCATTTCCTTCTCCAATGCATGAAAGTGAAAAGTGAAAGTGAAGTTGCTCAGTCGTGTCCAACTCTTAGCATGTGAGATGAGTACAATTGTCTGGCTCTAGGTGAGTGGCAAGAACATCACTGTTATCTAAGTCATTAAGAACTTTTTTGTATAGTTCACATGTGTATTTTGGAGTTCCCTGATAGCTCAGTTGGTAAAAAAAAAAAAAAAAAAAAAAAAACGTGTGTAGTGCAGGAGACCCCAGTTAGTTCCTGGATTGGGAAGATCAGCTGGATAAAGGATAGGCTACCCACTCCATTATTCTTGGGTTTCCCTTGTGGCTCACCTGGAAAATAATCCATCTGCAATGCGAGTGACCTGAGTATGATTCCTGGATTGGGAAGATTCCCTGGAGAAGGGAAAGTTTACCCACTCCAGTATTCTGCCCTGAAGAATTCCATGGACTGAATAGTTCATGGGGTCACAAAGAATTGGACATGACTGAATGGCTTTCACTTTCATGTATATTTTGGTGTCTCTTCTTAATCTCTTCTGCTTCTGTTCAGTCCTTGCCATTTTTGTCCTTTATTTTGACCATTTTTCTATGTCATGTTCCCTTTATATCTTCAACTTTCTTGAAGAGATCTCTAGTCATTCCCATTCTGCCATTTTCCTCTTTGTATTTTTCTCTCTAAACATATGGGATGCAGCAAAGGAGTTCTCAAATGAGAATTCACAGCAATATATTCCCACTTCAAGTAGCAAAACAAATATTGAATAAATAACCTAACTCTATACATAAAGCATGGAGAAGGCAATGGCATCCCACTCCAGTACTCTTGCCTGGAAACTCTTATGGATGGAGGAGCCTGGTAGGCTGCAGTCCATGGGACCGCTGAGTCAGATACGACTGAGTGACTTCACTTTCACTCTTTTCACTTTCATGCATTGGAAAAGGAGATGGCAACCCACTCCAGTGTTCTTGCCTGGAGAATCCCAGGGATGGTAGAGGCCCAATGGTCTGCCATCTGTGGGGTTGCACAGAGTCGGACATGACTGAAGCAACTTAGCAGCAGCAGCAGCATACATAAAGCACTGGAAGAAGAACAAAAAATAATAATAATAAGGTTAGTAGAAGGAAAGAAATCTTAAAAATTAGAGAAGAAATAAATGAAAATGAAGGAAGCAATCAGTTCAGTTCAGTTCAGTCACTCAGTCATGTCTGACTCTTTGTGACCCCATAAACTGCAGCAAGCCAGGCCTCCCTGTCCATCACCAACTCCCGGAGTTCACTCAAACTCACATCCACCTAGTCGGTGACGCTATCCAGCCATCTCATCCTCTGTCGTCCCCTTCTCCTCCTGCCCCCAATCCCTCCCAGCATCAGAGTCTTTTCTAATGAGTCAGTTCTTCGCATGAGGTGGTGAAGGAAGCAATAGTAAAAACTGATAAAACAAAGAACTGTTTATTTGAGAAGATAAACAAAATTGACAAACTATTAGCCAGACTTATCAACAAAAATAGGGAGAAGACAAGTCAATAAAGTTACAATCGAAAAAGGAAGGATTAGAGATGAAAAAAGATGGCGGAGGAATAGGAGGGGGAGAACACTTTCTCCCTCACTACTTCATCAAAAGAACATTTCACAGCTGAGTAAATTCCACAAAACAACTTCTGACTGCTGGCAGAGGACATCAGGCATCCAGCAAAGAGGATCATCGGCTTCAAAACCAGGTAGGAATTAATACATACGATGAAGACAGAGACAAAGGAGGTAGGGAGGAAGCCCTGTCCTGGGAAGGGAATCCTGTCCCAGGAAGAGACTCTTAAAAGAGAGGTTCCCTAAAATAAGGGAGCATTCTCACAGCTGTGTATGGGGCGAGCCCTAGAAGCACAGAGGGCAACATAACAGGAAGAAAGAATAAATAAATAAATAATTAAAAACAACAGATTACGAATTCAACAGTATAACCCCCAACGGACAAGCAGCGCAAACGCCTGGTACGACAGCAGCGGGGGTTGGGCAGGGAGGAGCGCGCCCTCGACAGAGCTTTCTAAGAATTGGGCCGCGGGAGACGTAGGCTACAGGGCTTATCTCGAGAATCAGGGCGTAACCGGGCCAGAATCGGGTCCGCGTGTGGCTAGAAAGAACTATCTTGGTCTAGCAAACCAGACTGTGGGATAGCCAACACGCAGAACGCTCGAACATAAGGACGGATCGGCAATAGCCGGCTGCAGACCATCCCCCTCCGGCGACAGGCAGCCAGAGCCTTAAGTGCTGGAAGGGGGCAATCGCAGCTCAAGAGTGACATTACCTACCAAATTGCAAACTGATTTCTTTGCTATTGAAACTGCTGAGGGGCTCTGAACAATCATCATCTGCCTGAGAAAGAGCCCTGGCAGAGCTCCCAGAAAATTGAGCAACCCGGAAGCCCAGAAGTCACAATAGCGAGCACCAAACTCCCAAGCCACTCGGACCTGGGAAGGGAACAAAGCCCCTGTTCAACCAAATTCAAGTCTCGGAGGGCTTCCTGACCACCAATCCTGAATGCCAAAGACCAGGGAAGTGCACGAAGCATAGGGCAGGCCCCACAAGGTTATCCCAAGGAGCAAGAAGGGGCAAGCCCAGTGCAGAGTCCACCACCACCCTCCCTGTGTCAAGACGGAAATCAGACACGGAAGAGACCAGCAAACAGAGGAAGTCAGAGGGAACTGTCTTGGTAGTGACCAAAGCACCAGATATACCGTTACTACCTTTATGATCAATTTTTTTTTGGGGGTGGGTGGGTGGGGGGGATGACGTGGAAGCGTGATTTTTTTTTAAGAATTTTTTCTTTCTTTAAATTTTTTTCTTTTTAAATTTGTTTTCTCTTCTTTTCTTTTTTTTTTTTCTAAACTTGCTTAAACTTTTAAGTCTTCTATATTTCTATTTATTATCTTTATAACCTATTATTACTTTACAAAAAAAACACCTATCTTTAAAGCAAACGCTGTATATAGTCCTATTGGTGGTGGAAGTTGTCTTTTAATAATTCTGGAATCTTTTATTTTATTCTATTTTTATTATTATTTTTTTCTTAATTTTTTAAAATTTTTCTCTCCTTCTTTTTCTTATCTTTAATATTTTATCTTTGAAAATCCAATCTCTACTCCAGATTTTTAATCTCAACATTTTGGTATTTGTTGCCAATTTTGTACTTTTAAAAACCTAATCTTCAGTACCCAATTTTACATGAGTGCGAGACTACTGGCTTGACCACTCTCTCCCCCTTTGGAATCTCTCTTTTCTCCACCAGGTGGCTTTTGTCTCCTCCCTCCCCCTCCTCTTCTCTACCCACCTCTATGAATCTCTGTGTGCTCCCGAAGGTGGAGAATTCTCAGGGAACTGGTCACTGGCCAGATCTGTATCTCTCCTTTGCACCTTCCTCTTTCATCCTCCTGACCACCTCTATCTACTTCCTCCCTCTCCTCTTCCATGTATAACTCTGTGACCACCTCTGAGAGGTCCAGACTTTGGAGCACACACAAGAAAGTGGTTACGGGCTAGTTTGCTTTTTCCTCTTTTGATTCCACCTCATCCCATTCCACTCACCTCTAACTACCCCCTCCCTTTCTCTCCTCCAAGTAACTCAGCAATCCTCTAGGGACGACCCTCAAAGTGGAGAAACCTATCATCATTAACCCAGATGTTTCAACAATAGTGCTGAATAGATGGAGAAATCATGAGGCTATTGTAAAAATAAATCTGAAAACCAGAATCAGGAGGTGTAAGTCCAAATCCTGAGATCATCAAAGAATTCCTGAATACAGGGAACATTATCCAATAAGAGCTCATCAAACGCCTTCATACCTATACTGAAATTGAGCAACACCCAAGGGCCAACAAGCTCCAGAGCAAGACATACCACGCAAATTCTCCAGCAACACAAGAACAAGCCCCTGAGCTTCAATACACAGGCAGCTCAAAATACTCCAAAAGCATTGATGTCCCATAACCCATTACTTGACACTTCACAGCACTCCAGAGAGAGGAAATCCAACTCCACCCACCAGAGCCTCAACACAAGCCTCTCTAATCAAGAAATTTTGACAAGCCACTGATATAACCCCAAACACATAGAGGAAGCTCTATAAGAAAGAGAATTCCACAAATTCCCAGAATATAGAAAAGCCACCCCAAACGCAGCAATATAATCAGGATGAAGAGACAGAGGAATACCCAGCAGGTAAAGGAACAGGAGACATGCCCATCAAACCAAACAAAAGAGGAAGACATAGGGAATCTACCTGAGAAAGAATTCCGAATACTGATAGTGAAAATGATCCAAAATCTTGAAATCAAAGTGGAATCACAGATAAATAGCCTGGGGTCAAGGATTGAGAATATGCAAGAAAGGTTTAACAAGGACCTAGAAGAAATAAAAAGAGTCAACATATAATGAATAATGCAATAAATGAGAGCAGAAACACTCTGGAGGGAACAAATAGTAGAATATTGGAGGCAGAAGATAGGATTAGTGAAATAGAAGATAAAATGGTAGAAATAAATGAATCAGCGAGGGAAAAAGAAAGACGACTTAAAAGAAATGAGGACAACCTCAGAGACCTCCAAGACAATATGAAACGCTCCAACATTCGAATTATAGGAGTCCCAGAAGAAGAAGACTAAAAGAAAGACCGAGAAAATACTTGAGGAGATAATAGTTGAAAATTTGCCTAAAATAGGGAAGGAAATAATCACCCAAGTCCAAGAAACCCAGAGAGTGCCAAACAGGATAAACCCAAGGCGGAACACCCTAAGACATATATCAAACTAACAAAGACCAAACACAAAGAACAAGTATTAAAAGCAGCAAGGGAAAAACAACAAATAACACACAAGGGGATACCCATTAGAATAACTGCAGATCTTTCAATAGAAACTCTTCAGGCTAGGAGGAAATGGCAAGACATACTTAAAGTGATGAAAGATAATAACCTTCAGCCAAGACTACTGTACCCAGCAAGAATCTCATTCAAATATGAAGGAGAAATCAAAAGCTTTACAGACAAACAAAAGCTGAGAGAATTCAGCACAACCAAACCAGCTCTCCAACAAATACTAAAGGATAGACTTTAGACAGGAAACACAAAAAGGACGAATAAACCCGAACCCAAAACACTAAAGTAAATGGCATCAGGTGCATACTCATCAATAATTACCTTAAATGTAAATTGGTTGAATGCCCCAACCAAAAGGCAAAGACTGGCTGAATGGATACAAAAACAAGATCCCTATATATGCTGCTTAAGAGAGACCCACCTCAAAACAACAGACACATACAGACTGAAAGTGAAGGGCTGGAAAAAGATATTCCATGCACATAAAGACCAAAATAAAGCAGGAGTAGCAATACTCATATCTGATAAAATAGACTTTAAAACAAAGGCTGTGAAAAGGGACAAAGAAGGCCACTACATAATGATTAAAGGATCAATCCAAGAAGAAGATATAACAATTATAAATATATATGCACCCAACATAGGAGCACCGCAATATGTAAGACAATTGCTAACAAGCATGAAAGGGGAAATTAATAATAACACAATAATAGTGGGAGACTTTAATACCCCACTCACACCTATGGACAGATCAACTAAACAGAAAATTAACAAAGAAACGCAAACTTTAAAGGATACAATAGACCAGTTAGACCTAATTGATATCTATAGGACATTTCACCCCAAAACAATGAACTTCACCTTTTTCTCAAGTGCACACAGAACCTTTTCCAGGATAGATCACATCCTGGGTCATAAATCTAACCTTGATAAATTCAAAAAAATCGAAATTATTCCAAGCATCTTCTCTGATCATAATGCACTAAGGTTAGATATCAATTACAGGAGAAAAGCTATTAAAAATTCCAACATTTGGAGGCTGAACAACACCCTTCTGAATAATCAACAAATCACAGAAGAAATCAAAAAGAAATCAAATTATGCATTGAAACGAACAAAAATGAAAACACAATACACAGAACCTATGGGACACTATAAAAGCAGTGCTAAGAGGAAAGTTCATAGCCATACAGGCATACCTCAAGAAACAAGAAAGAAGCCAAATAAATAACCTAACTCTACACCTAAAGCAACTAGAAAAGGAAGAAATAGAGGACCCCAGAGTTAGTAGAAGGAAAGAAATCCTAAAAATTAGGGCAGAAATAAATGCAAAAGAAACAAAAGAGACCATAACAAAAATCAACAAAGCAAAAAGCTGGTTCTTTGAAAGGATAAATATAATTGACAAACCATTAGCCAGACTCATCAAGAAACAAAGAGAAAAAAATCAAATTAATAAAATTAGAAATGAAAATGGAGAGATCACGACAGACAACACAGAAATACAAAGAATCATAAGAGACTACTATCAGCAATTATATGCCAATAAAATGGACAACTTGGAAGAAATGGACAAATTCTTAGAAAAATACAACTTTCCAAAAACTGAACCAGGAAGAAATAGAAAATCTTAACAGACCCATCACAAGCATGGAAATTGAAACTGTAATCAGAAATCTTCCAGCAAACAAAAGCCCAGGTTCAGATGGCTTCACAGCTGAATTCTACCAAAAATTTCGAGAAGAGCTAACACCTATCTTACTGAAGCTATTCCAGAAAATTGCAGAGGAAGGTAAACTTCAAAACTCATTCTATGAGGCCACCATCACCCTAATACCAAAACCTGACGAAGACACCACAAAAAAAGAAATTACAGGCCAATATCACTGATGAACATAGATGCAAAAATCCTTAACAAAATCCTAGCAATCAGAATCCAGCAACACATTAAAAAGATCATACACCATGACCAAGTGGGCTTTATCCCAGGGATGCAAGGATTCTTCAATATCCACAAATCAATCAATGTAATTCATCACATTAACAAACTGAAAAATAAAAATATGATTATTTCAATAAATGCAGAAAAAGCCTTTGACAAAATTCAACATCCATTTGTGATAAAAACTCTCCAGAAAGCAGGAATAGAAGGAACGTACCTCAACATAATAAAAGCTATATATGACAAACCCACAGCTAACATTATCCTCAATGGTGAAAAATTGAAAGCATTTCCCCTAAAGTCAGGAACAAGACAAGGGTGTCCACTCTCACCACTACTATTCAATGTCGTACTGGAAGTTTTGGCCACAGCAATCAGAGCAGAAAAAGAAATAAAAGGAATACAGATTGGAAAAGAAGAAGTAAAACTCTCACTGTTTGCAGACCACATGATCCTCTACATAGAAAATCCTAAAGACTCAACCAGAAAACTACTAGAGCTAATCAATGAATATAGTAAAGTGGCAGGATATAAAATCAACACTCAGAAATCCCTTGCATTCCTATACACTAATAATGAGAAAGTAGAAAAAGAAGTCAAGGAAACAATCCCATTCACCATTGCAATGAAAAGAATAAAATACTTAGGAATATACCTACCTAAAGAAACTAAAGACCTATATATTGAAAACTATAAAACACTGATGAAAGAAATCAAAGAGGACACTAATAGATGGAGAAATATACCATGCTCATGGGTTGGAAGAATCAATATAGTGAAAATGAGTATACTACCCAAAGCAATCTACAGATTCAATGCAATTCCTATCAAGTTACCAGCAGTATTTTTCACAGAACTAGATCAAATAATCTCAAGATTTATATGGAAATACAAAAAACCTCGAATAGCCAAAGCAATCTTGAGAAAGAAGAATGGAACTGGAGGAATCAACTTGCCTGACTTCAGGCTCTACTACAAAGCCACAGTCATTAAGACGGTATGGTACTGGCACAAAGACAGAAATATAGATCAATGGAACAAAATAAAAGCCCTGAGATTAACCCACACATCTATGGACACCTTATCTTCGACAAAGGAGGCAAGAATATACAATGGCGTAAAGACAGTCTCTTTAACAGGTGGTGCTGGGAAAACTGGTCAACCACTTGTAAAAGAATGAAACTAGAACTCTTTCTAACACCATACACAAAAATAAACTCAAAATGTATTTAAGATCTAAATGTAAGACCAGAAACTATAAAACTCTTAGAGGAAAACATAGGCAAAACACTCTCCGACATAAATCACAGCAGGATCCTCTATGATCCACCTCCCAATATACTGGAAATAAAAGCAAAAATAAACAAATGAGATCTAATTAAAAGCTTCTGCACAACAAAGGAAACTATAAACAAGGTGAAAAGACAGCCTTCTGAATGGGAGAAAACAATAGCAAATGAAACAACTGACAAACAACTAATCTCAAAGATATACAAGCAACTTATGCAGCTCAACTCCAGAAAAATAAATGATCCAATAAAAAAATGGGCCAAAGAACTAAATAGGCATTTCTCCAAAGAAGACATACGGATGGCTAACAAACACATGAAAAGATGCTCAACATCACTTATTATCAGAGAAATGCAAATCAAGACCACAATGAGGTATCATTTCACACCAGTCAGAATGGCTGCGATCCAAAAGTCTACAAGCAATAAATGCTGGAGAGGTTGTGGAGAAAAGGGAACCCTCTTACACTGCTGGTGGGAATGCAAACTAGTACAGCCACTATGGAAAACAGTGTGGAGGTTCCTTAAAATATTGCAAATAGAACTGCCTTATGATCCAGCAATCCCACTGCTGGGCATACACACCGAGGAAACCAGAATTGAAAGAGACACATGTACCCCAATGTTCATTGCAGCACTGTTTATAATAACCAGGACATGGAAACAACCTAGATGTCCATCAGCAGATGAATGGATAAGAAAGTGGTGGTACATATACACAATGGAGTACTACTCAGCCCTTGAAAAGAATAAATTTGACTCAGTTCTAATGAGATGGATGAAATTGGAGCCAATTATTCAGAGTGAAGTAAGCCAGAAAGAAAAACACCAATACAGTATACTGACACATATATATAGAATTTAGAAGGATAGTAATGAAAACCCTCTATGTGAGACAACAAAAGAGACTCAGAGGTATAGAACGGACCTTTGGACTCTGAGGGAGAGGGAGAGGGTGGGATGATTTGGGAGAACCGCATTGAAACATGTATACTATCTTGTAAGAATGAAGCGCCAGTCTATGTTCAATACAGGATGCAGAACCCATGGGGCTGGTGCACGGGATGATTCAGGGAGAGGATGTGGGGCGGGAGGTGGGAGGGGGCTTTGGCATTGGGAGATCATGTTCACCTATGGCTGATTCATGTCAATGTATGGCAAAACAAATACAGTATTGTGGGGTGGGAGGTGGGAGGGGGCTTTGGCATTGGGATGTTGTGTTCACCTATGGCTGATTCGTGTCAATGTATGGCAATACAAATACAGTATTGTAATTTAAAAAACATACATTTAATTAAAAAAATTAAAAAAAGAAAAAAAAAGAAAAAAAAAAAAAATATTTTATGGTAATTATCCCACAATTAAAAGTAAAAGATAAATTTTTAAAAGAAAAAAATAAAGCATGCATTAAAATAAAACAAATATTGAAATATAAAGTTTTAAATAATTTTTAAAATTGAAATGCATATGCATTAAGTCCACAAGAATAATATAAGTAAATGGATAATATTAAGGAAACACTAAAGGCAGAAAGTGTAAAAATGATATTTTAATAAACCATAAACCCTGTAGAAGAAATATCTCAAAAAATGCAAAGCAAATTGGTCCTTTAGAATTTATAACATAAACAATTACAATTATGTAATATCTTTAATATACAAAGAGTTCTAAAAAGATAAGTTAGGGATTCTATTTATGTAACATTGATATGGTAGAATTATAGAGATGGTGAGCAAATTAGTGCTGTTTATGAGTCAGGAATGTAAGAGAGAGAGGTCTTAGTGTGACTATAAAGAGATAGCATAAAATATTGAGGTGATAACATAGTTCTGTATAATGATTATAATGATATTTACACAAAATAATAAAAATGGCAGATAACTGCAAAAAAACACAAAAAAACAAAAAAAAAAAGCAAAAGGAAGGATTACAACAGACAATGTAGAAGTACAAAGTATCATAATTATGAGAAACTATATGCCAATAAAGTGGACAACCTAGGATAAATGGAAAAATTCTTAGAAAAGCTCAACCTTCCAAAACTGAAACAGAAATAAATATGAACTGTGAACAAACAATTTATAAGCACAAAAATAGAAAATGTGATCCAAATTCTCCAGAAAACAGAAGCCCAGGGTCACATGGCTTCACAGGTGAATTCTATCAAATGCTTAGAAAGGAGGTAAAGGTTATTCTTCTGAAAGTGTTCCAAAAAACTGTAGAGGAAGGAGCACTTCAAAAGCCATTCTTTGAACAAAACTAGAAAAATATTATTACAATGAAAGAAAACTATAGGTCAATATCACTGATGAACCAGATGCAAATTTGTGGAAAAAAAAAAAAAATCCTAGCAAGCAAAAATCAACAACATATTCAAAATATCATACACCATGATCAAGTCACATTTATCCCAGGGATGCAAGTGTTCTTTAGTATACAGGAATTAATAATTGTGAAACACAGTATTAACACCTGAAAAATAAAAACCATATGATAATCTCAATAGATCCAGAAAAAGCTTTTGACAAATTCCAGCATCCATTTATGATAAAAATCTCTTTAATAAATGGACGTTGAAGGAATTAATCTTAACATAATAAAGGCCACATATGACAAACCCACAATAAACATTGTTCTGAAACATGTAAAAGAAAGCAATTTCTCTAAGATGAGGAAAAAGACAAGGGGACCCACTCTCACGACAATTATTCAACACAGTTTTGGCAGTCCTAGCTCTGGAAATCAGAAAGAAATAGAAATAAAAGGGGTCAGTTTGAAAAAGAAGTAGCATTCTCACTGCTTGCAGATGACATGATATAATACATAGAAAACTCTAAAGATACTATCAGAAAATTGCAAGAGCTAATCAGTAAATGTATTATAGTCACAAGATACAAAATCAATACAGAGAAATTGCTTGCATTTCTATACACTAACATAAAAATATAAGAAATATAAATTACATAATCAATTATATTTACCTTTGCAACAGAAAGATTAAAATGCCAGGAATTAAACTACCTAAACAGAGAAAGGTGCTATACAGAAAGTTTTAAGAAATTGATGAAATAAACCAAAGACATAAATAGATGGAGACATATTCCATGTTTCTGGGTAGGGAGAATCGATATTGTAAAAAATACTATACTACCAAATGAAATATATAGATTCAATGAAATCCCTATCAAGTTACCAATAGCATTTTTCATAAAACTAGAAGAACAACAGCAACATCAAAATCACAGTTCTTATTGTGATTAGAATTGACCCCGACTATTCAAAGTAATCTTGAGAAAGAAGAATGGAGCTGGAGGAATAAACCTCATTGACTTTACTGCAAAGCTATAGTCATCAAGATAGCATGGTACTGACACACAAAAATACATAAATACATAAGAACACCTACCTTTGACAAAGGATGCAAGAATATGCAATAAAAATTGTCTATTTAACAAGTGGTGCTATGTAAACTGAACAGCTACAGGTTAAAAAAAAAAAAAGAAATCAGAACAATTCTTAACACAATGCACAATGGAAAACACAAATTGGATTAAAGCCTTAAATGTAAGACCAAAAAGTATAAAACTCTCAGAGGAAAATGTAGGCAGAACACTCTATAATATAAATCTCACCAAGATCCTCTATGACTCACCTCCTAGAGTAATGGAAATAAAAACAAAAATTAACAAGTGGGACTGAATTTAACTTAATGCACAGCAAAGGAAAGTATAAACAAGGTGAAAGGAAACCCTCCGAACAAGAGGAAATGATAACAAATGAAACAACTGATAAAGGGTTAGTTTCCAAAATATAGAGGTAGTTCATGAAGTTCAAAACCAGTAAAACAAACAACCAAATTTAAAAGCGGGAAGAAAACCTAAACATATATTTCTCCAAAGAAGACATCAATTCAGTTCAGCTCAGTTCAGTCACTTAGTCCTGTCCGACTCTTTGTGACCCTATGAATAGCAGCATGCCAGGCCTCCCTGTCCAGAGTTGACAAAAACTCACGTACACCAAGTGAGAGATACCACCCAGCCATCTAGTCCTCTGTCATCCCCTTCTCCTCCTGCCCCCAATCCCTCCCAGAATCAGGGTCTTTTCCAATGAGTCAATATTTCGCATGAGGTGGCCAGAGTATTGGAGTTTCAGCTTTAGCATCAGTCCTTCAAAGAACACTCAGGACTGATATCCTTTAGAATGGACTGGCTGGATCTCCTTGCAGTCCAAGGGACTCTCAAGACTCTTCTCCAACACCACAGTTCAAAAGCATCAATTCTCGGTGCTCAGCTTTCTTCACAGTCCAACTCTCAAATCCATACATAACCACTGGAAAAACCATCCTTTACTAGACCGACATTTGTTGGCAAAGTTTGGAATATGCTATCTAGGTTGCTCATAACTTTCCTTCAAAGGAGTAAGCCTCTTCTAATTTTATGGATGCAATTACCATCTACAGTGATTTTGGAGCCCAAAAATATAAAGTTTGATACTGTTTCCACTGTTTTTCCATCTATTTCCCATGAAGTGATGGGACTAGATGCCATCATCTTCATTTTCTGAATGCTGAGCTTTAAGTCAACTTTTTCACCCTTCTCTTTCACTTTTGTCAAGAGGCTTTTTAGTTCCTCTTCACTTTCTGCCATAAAGGTGGTGTCATCTGCATATCTGGGGTTGTTGATATTTCTCCCTGCAATCTTGATGCCAGCTTGTGCTTCTTCCAGTCCAGCGTTTCTCATTATGTACTCTGTATACACCTGTGGCTGATTCATGTCAATGTATGGCAAAACCAATATAGTATTGTAACATAGAATAAAGTAAAAATAAAATTTAAAAATAAAAAAATATGAAAAAGTTAAATAAGCAGGGTGACAATATACAGCCTTGACATACTCCTTTTCCTATTTGGAACCAGTCTGTTATTCCATGTCCAGTTCTCACTGCTGCTTCCTGACTTGCATACAGGTTTCTCAAGAGGCAGGTCAGGTGGTCTTGTATTTCTATCTCTTTCAGAATTTTCCACAGTTTATTTTGATCCATACAGTCAAAGGCTTTGGCATAGACAATAAAACAGAAATAGATGCTTTTCTGGAACTCTCTTGCTTTATCCATGATCCAGCAGATGTTGGCAATTTTTTCTCTGGTTCCTCTGCCTTTTCTAAAACCAGCTTGGACATCAGGGAGTTCATGGTTCACGTATTGCTGAAGCCTGGCTTGGAGAATTTTGAGCATTACTTTACTAGCATGTGAGATGAGTGGAATTGTGTGGTAGTTTGAGTGTTCTTTGGCGTTCCCTTTCTTTGGGATTGGAATGAAAAACTGACTTTTTCCAGTCCTGTGGCCACTGCTGAGCTTTTCCAAATTTGCTGGCATATTGAGTGTAGCACTTTCACAGCATCGTCTTTCAGGATTTGAAATAGCTCAACTGGAATTCCATCACTTCCACTAGCTTTGTTCATAGTGATGCTTTCTAAGGCCCACTTGACTTCACATTCCAGGATGTCTGACTCTAGTTGAGTGATCACACCATCATGATTATCAGGATCCTGAAGATCTTTTTTGTACAGTTATTTGGTGTTTTCTTACTAGCTGTTCTTAATGTCTTCATCTTCCATTAGGTCCTTATAATTTATCTCCTTTATGTCTTCACCTTTCATTAGGTCCTTATAATTTCTCTCCTTTATTGAGCCCATCTTTGCATGAAATGTTCCCTTTGTAACCTTAATTTTCTTGAAGAGATCTCTAGTCTCCCATTCTGTTGTTTTCCTCTGTTTCTTTGCACTTATCACTGAAGAAAGCTTTCTTATCTCTCCTTGATATTCTTTGGAACTCTGCATTCAAGTGGGTATATTTTTCCTTTCTCCTTTGTTTTTTGCTTCTCTTCTTTTCACAGCTATTTGTAAGGCCTCCTCTGACAGCCATTTTGCTTTTTTGCAGTTTTTTTCTTGGGGATGGTCTTGCTCCTTGTCTCCTGTACAATGTCACGAACCTCTGTCCATAGGTCATCAGACACTCTGTCTGTCAGATCTAGTCCCTTAAATCTATTTCCCATTTCCACTGTATAATCGTAAGGGATTTGATTTAGGTCATACCTGAATGGTCTAGTGGTTTTCCCTACTTCCTTCAATTTATGTCTGAATTTGGCAATAAGATGTTCATGATCCGATCCAAGTCAGCTCCCAGTCCTGTTTTTGCTGACTGTATAGAGCTTCTCTATCTTTGACTGCAAAAGATATAATCAATCTGATTTTGGTGTTGGCCATCTGGTCATGTCCATTGTAGAGTCTTCTCTTGTGTTGTTGGAACAGAGTGTTTGCTGTGACCAGTGTGTTCTCCTGGCAAACCTCTGTTAGCCTTTTGCCCTACTTCATTCTGTATTCCAAGGCCAAATTTTCCTTTTATTCCAGGTGTTTCTTGATTTCCTACTTTTGTATTTTAGTCCCCTATAATGAAAAAGGACATCTTTGGTGGGTGTTAGTTCTAAAAAGTCCCGTAAGTCTTCATAGAACTGTTCAACTTCAATTTATTCATTGTTACTGGTCAGGGCATAGACTTGGATTACTGTGTTATTTAATGGGTTGCCTTATAAACGAACAGAGATCATTCTGTCGATTTTGAGACTGCATCCAAGTACTGCATTTCAGTTCTTTTTGTTGACTTTGATGGCTACTCCATTTCTTCTAAGGGATTCCTGCCCAGAGTAGTAGATATAATGGTCATCTTAGTTAAATTCACCCATTCCACTCCATTTTAGTTCACTGACTCCTAAAATGTCGACATTCACTCTTTCCAACTCCTGTTTGACAACTTCCAATTTGCCTTGATTCATGGACCTAACATTCTAGGTTCCTATGCAATATTATTTTTACAGCATCAGACCTTTCTTCTATCACCAGTCACACCCACAACTGGGTGTTTGTTTGTTTGTTTTTCACTCTGTCTCTTCATTCTTTCTGGAGTTATTTCTCCACTGATCTCCAATAGCATATTGGGCACCTACTGACCTGGGGAGTTCATCTTTCAGTGTCCTATCGTTTTGCCTTTCCATATTGTTCATGGGGTTCTCAAAGCAAGAATACTGAAGTGGCTTGTGATTCCCTTCTCCAGTGGACCACCTTTTTTCAGAACCCTCCACTAAGACCTGTGCATCTTGTGTGGCCCTATATTGCATGGCTTATTTTCACTGAGTTACACAAGGCTATGGTCCATGTGATTAGATTGGTTGGTTTCTGTTATCATGGTTTAAGTCTTTCTGCCCTCTGATGGCCTCTCTCAGGGCCTACAAACTTATTGGGGTTTCTATTACCTAACATAATGCATGAGAATAAATTCAAAATAGATTAAAGACTTAAGTATAAAACAGAAATGGTAAGATTTTAAGAGGGAAACATAGGCAGAACACTCTGACATAAATACCAGCAAAATTATCTTTGACCTATCTCCTAGAGTAAAGGAAATAAGAGATGGGAATAGTTTACCTGCACCCTGAGATAATCTTATGCAGGTCAAGAAGCAACAGTTAGAATTGGACATGGAACAACAGTTGTTTCCAAATTGGGAAAAGAGTACATCAAAGTTGTATATTGTCATGCTATTTATTTAACTTATATGCAGAGTACATCATCAGAAATACTGGGCTTGATGAAACACAAGCTGGGATCAAGATTGCCAGGATAAATATCAATAATCTCAGATATGCAGAAGACACCACCCTTAAGGCGAAGGGTGAAGAGGAACTAAAAAGCCTTTTGATGAAAGTAAAAGAGGAGAGTTAAAAGTTGGCTTAAAACTCAACACTAAAAAAACTAAGATCATGGTATTTATAGCCATCAAATCATGGCAAATAAATGGGAAACAGTGGAAACAGTGACAGACTTTTTTTCATTGGGCTCAAAAATCACTGCAGATAATAACTACAACCATGAAATTAAAAGACCCTTGCTCCTTGGAAGAAAAGCTATGAGAGACCTAGACAGCATATTAAAAGTAGATACTTCACTTTGCCAACAAATGTGCATATAGTCAAAGCTCTGTTTTTTCTCATACTCGTGTACAGATGTGAGAGTTGGACCATAAACAAAGCTGAGCACTGAAGAATTGATGCTTCTGAACTGTCATGTTGGAGAAGACTCTTGAGATTGCCTTGGACAGCAGGAAGATCAAACCAGTCAATCCTAAAGGAAATCAGTCCTGAATATTCATTGGAAGGTCTAGTGCTGAAACTGAAACTCCAATGCTTTGGTCACCTTATGTGAAGACCTGACTCATTGAAAAAGACCCTGATGGTGGGGAAGATTGAAGGCAGGAGGAGAAGGGGATGACAGAGGATGTAATGGTTAGATGACATCACCTGCTCAAAGAATACGAGTTAACAAGCTCAGGGAGTTAGTGATGAACAGCAAAGACTGGCTTGCTATATAGTCCATTGGGTCACAAAGAGTCAGACAGTCCTGAGTGGCAGAACTGAACTGACATGCTCATTCAGACAAGAGGTGGACAAGGTGTCAACAACTGCAGAATATGTTCCTGCTCTGTTGGGAGTCTCTCCTAGAACCCATAGAACCAGGAGCTTTCATATGGAGAGAGAGGCCAAGACAGTGGCCCTGCTCTCTGCATGGCACTCAACTGTGCTTGCTTCCAAGGCAGTGCACTCCCCCGTAAGCATTCCCTGCTGTTGAGCTCTTCATTTCCATCCTATCAGGCCTACTCTATGCAGTAGCAGTCCTTCCACTTAGTCAATGCTTCAGCACCCAACCCTCACTTGCTTTGGTGAGCATTCATATCAGTCTGGGTTGCACAGGGCTGTGGCACAGACCATTCAAGGAAGTCTCACTCTGTCCTGCCTGCCACAGACCAGTCACTGCACTTTCTTCTGATACCCTTGAACCACCCACCCTCAGTTTCAGTTGATCTTTCACTGGTGAGGAGGCCTCCCTGGGTGTAGTAACTACTCCTCTCCTTCTGCTTCCCCCACCTGGAGTGCAAATAATATCCTGCTTCCTTTTTTCTTTTTCTTCCCTTTCTTTTCTTCATCTTACCCAGTTATGTGGGGATTTTTTTATTTTTATTTTTATTTTTTTAATTACAATACTGTATTTGTTTTGCCATACAATGACATGAATCAGCCATAGGTGAACACAATCTCCCAATGCTGAAGCCCCCTCCCACCTCCCACCCCCACATCCTCTACTTGAATCATCCTGTGCATCAGCCCCATGCATCCTGCATCCTACATTGAACATAGATTGGCGCTTCATTTCTTACAAGAAAATATACATGTTTCATTGCCATTCTCCCAAACCATCCCACCCTTTCCCTCTCCCTCAGAGTCCAAAAGTCCACTCTATACCTCAGTGTCTCTTTGTTGTCTCACATATAGGGTCATCATTACTGTCTTCTAAATTCCATATATATGTGTCAGTATACTGTATTGGTGTTTTTCTTTCTGGCTTACTTCACTCTGTATAATCAGTTCCAATTTCATCCATCTCATTAGAACTGAGTCAAATTTATTCTTTTTAAGGGCTAAGTAGTATTCCAAGTGTCTGAGATCCTCTGCTAGTGTTCAACAGGTGCTCTGTGTGAATTGCTCCACATATAGATGTATTCTTGTTGTACTTATAAGGATGAGTGAAATCTAGTTTCTCCTGTTTGATGGCCTTAATGTAAGTCAGTAAGCATTTGACATATATTGACTTTATTAATCCTCACTGCAAATGGATAAAGTATTTTCTATTGTTGGGCTTGCCTTGTGGCTCAAATAGTAAAGAATCTGACTGCAATGCAGAAGATCCTGGTTTGATCTTTGGGTCACGAAGATCCCTGGAGAAGGAAATGGCAACCCACACTAGTATTCTTGCTAGGGGAATCCCACGGACAGAGGAGATTGGGGGCTACATTCTAAGGGGTCACAAGGAGTACTTAATTTAAAAGTAAGAAATTTGAAGCTCAGAGTCAGCTTCAATTCATTCACCATGAATTGTTCAATGTCACCTAAGTAACAGTACAGGGGTGCCACATAGGCTGCTTGACTTTAAAGTTGACAATTGTTCTGCTGTTATTTTTAAATTGAGGTACACTTGGCATATAGCATTATATTAGTTTTAGGTCACAACATAATGATTTGATATTTGTATATGGTATGAAATGATTGCCACCATAAGTCTAGTTAACTGACATCTGTCACCATGCATAGTTGCAATTTTTTTCTTGTGATGAGAAATTTTACTATCTACTATCTTCACAATCTCAAATATGTGATACAGTGTTATTAATGGTAATCACCACATTGGTATTCTTAGTCACTCAGGCATGTCCAATTTACGACCACATGTACTGTAGCACACAAAGCTCCTCTGTCCACGGGGACTCTCCAGGCAAGAATACTGATGTGGGTTACCATGCTCTCCTCCAGAGGATCTTCCCAATCCAAAGATCAAACCCAGGTCTCCCACACTGCAGGCAGATTATTTACTGTCAGAGGCACCAGGGAAGCCCAAGAGTACTGGAGTGGGTAGTCTATCCCTTCTCCAGGGGATCTTCCCAACCCAGGAATTGAACCAGGGTCTCCTGCATTGCAGGAGGATTCTTTATCAGCTGAGTTACAATGGGAAGCCCTATAGTCACCATACTATACATTATATCATTGATAATTTATTTTAAAGCTAGTGCCTTTATAAATAGTGTCTTTTGACCCCCTTTCATACATTTTTAACATTTTGACCCACTTAATTTTTTTTAGTTTAATTCTTAATTTTGTTGATATTTTTAGCTATGAAAAAGTAAATATATAAACTTATGTATGTAGATAGTTATCTGTAAGTATATGTGTATTAAGCATGTATTCACATAAAAATCAACCTAAGACATGTTACATTTGAAGTCATATATAAGGATATAACTTTAATTTTAATGTAACCCTATCAATCTTTCACTTTATGGTTTGCATTCTGTCATGTTTGAGAAATCTCTTTCTACCATTGATTTGAGAGCTTTTAACTGTACTTATATTTTGGTTCTCTGTGCCCACACTCACCTAGTTTTCTCACTGTCTTAGTTCAATCAGACTGCTATAACAAAAATGTCACTGAGTAGGTGACCTACACAAGAAGTATTTCTTTATCTCAGTTGAGAAGTCCAAGATCAAGGCACCAGCAGATTTGGTGTGTGGTGAGAACCTGCTTCTTGATTCGTAGATAACAATCTTCTCACTGTATCCTCAAATGGAGGAATAAAGGAGAGAGCTCTTTGGAGTCTCTTTTATAAGGACACTAAATTCATTCATGAGGGGTCTATCCACCTAACCCAATAATCTCTGAAATGTTCCAGCTCCAAATGCTATCATATTAAGGCAAAGGATTTCAACAACTGGATCTTAGAGGAACACAATATTCTGTCCATAACAAAACTGTTTGTTTGTTACTGTAATGTCATAAGAATTCTATCTTCACAATGATTTTGACGCATGGCTTCCCTGATAGCTTAGTTGGTAGAGAATCCTCCTGCAATATGGGAGACCTAGGTTCAATCCCTGGGTTGGAAAGATCCCCTGAAGAAGGGAAAGGCTACCCACTCCAGTATTCTGGGCTGGAGAATTCCATGGACTATACACTGAGCGACTTTTCTTCCCTGATAGCTCAGTTGATAAAGAATCCACTTGCAAAGCAGGAGACCCCAGTTCAATTCCTGGGTCAGAAAGATTCGCTGGAGAAGAGGAGATCTTCTCGACCCAGGAATTGAACCAGGATTTCTTGAAGTACAGGAGAATTCTTTACCAACTGAGCTATCAGGGAAGCCATATGGGCATATATTCTATGATTTCCACATGTTAATACATAATATATGTCCTTGTAATGATACATAAACGTCTCTGTGGCCTTTCCACATAGACACTCAGACACTGGACATTTTAGGAAATTGGATGCTTTTTGAGTTATCTATAAAAATATTGTCTTTTTAATATATTTCTGTGTCTTATACTATATCATCAGCATTCAACAATTTCCTTTAGTTCTTTAGTTTTCCTGTCTGTAAAATGGAGATAAAGTTAATTTCCTTTCCTGCTAGCTGAGATGGATATGTACTTTAAAACACTTTTAACATAAAAAGTACTTGTGTTTATCATTAGCTTTTAATATTAAATAAAAGAAAAAAGTCATTTGAGCATTTTGCAATGCAAAGAGTTGTAGTAGCATTAAACAGCAGCAGTAGGAAATATAAGTTGTGGAATTAAATATATGGAGAAAGTTTTTAAAGATTACCACTTTCTTCATTTCTTCATAATAAAAACTCCCTGAAAGTTTTGAGTTTGTTTGTTTGTTTTTACAGTGCTCATAAGAGGCTTTGTACGGTCAACATAGATATAAAGGAAAATATTATTTTTCACATCAGACATAGAGAATAATTATCTTCAGCTTAAGAAATCTGGGATTTTTAGTTTAAGAAGTATCAGGTTGGGTTAAGACTTAAAGGAAGTATTTAATTTTTTTCCAACATATGACTGCAGAGAAGAGCTTTCACTGAATTTAATTTAAATTTTATACATTGTTTCTCTTATTGTGCTAAATTATTTAAACATATAATGATTGAAAACACAAGTTACTAATTTCTTACTGAGACTGACAAGAAAATAGAATCAAAATAAACTGATTATTTGCCAAAATTATATCTTATTAATTACACTCAGATAAAATAATGGTGAACTCAAATGACTGTCATTTTATATTTTATGTAATTTGTACTGTAAGTACTTTTCTAAAGGAGAAGAACTTACCATTGCAGCTTTGTAAAAGTGGCATCTAACCAAATTTTTTACTTAGTTCTACTAGTTTACTGCTCTGTTATTGTTTTTATTATTAAGAGTAAGGAGACAGATTTATTTCTATTAAAATCATTGATCAATACATGTATATTGTAGTAAAGACTTGATAGAACTCAGATATAAAGTTAAGCAGCAACAGAGAATCACTTTCGGACAATAGTTATGTCTCTAAACAAAACAAAATAAGAATTCATCAATTGATCAGAGAACTGATCAATATAATATAATATCAATATAATATAATATAATATATTAAGCAGTTAAGAATACTGAGGGTAGTATTTTTTTTTTTTTGAGGGTGGGAGAGCAGAAAATTGTACTTATATACAGTAATGAGTCTTCTAATAGAATGATTCTAAAGTGAATTTAGTAAATATTCAGAATATACAAATGAATTAAATAAAACTGGTAATAATTTTTATGTTGATAAAGCTATTGCTTTAGTGATAGTAACCTATCATTTTATTTTGAAAGGAAATACAAAGGTATAAATTTCTTCCTAAGACATGTTCTTTGTATTGATCACTGAGGAAGGCTTTCTTATCTCTCCTGGCTGTTCTTTGGAATTCTATATCCAAATGGCTATATCTTTCTTTTTGCATTTGCCTTTAGCTTCTCTTCTTTTCTCAGCTATTTGTAAGGATTCCTCAGACTACCATATTGCCTTTTTGAATTTATTTTTCTTTGGGATGGTCTTGATCACTGCCTCTTGTGCAATGTCATGAACCTCCGTCCATAGTTCTTCAGGCACTCTGTCTATCAGATCTAAGCCTGTGAATCTATTTGTCATTTCCACTGTATAACAGTAAGGGATTTGATTTAGGTCATACCTGAATGCACTAGTGGTTTCCCCTATTTTCTTCCATTTAAGTCTAAATTGTGCAATAAGGAATTCATGATCTGAGCCACAGTCAGCTCCTGGTCTTGTTTTTTCTGACTGTATGGAGTTTCTCCATTAAGGATGCAAAAAATATAATCAATTTGATTTAGGTATTTGGCACCTGGTAATATCCACATGTAGAGTCTTCTCTTGTGTTCTTGGAAGAGAGTGTTTGCAATGAACACTGCACTTTCTTGGAAAAACTCTGTTAACTTTTGACCTGCTTCATTTTATACTTCAAGGCTAAATTTGCCTGTTACTCCAGGTATCTTCTGACTTCTTATTTTTTCATTCCAGTCCCCTATAATGAAAAGGACATCTTTTGGGGTGTTAGTTCTAAAAGGTCTTGTAGGTCTTCATCAGTTCAGTTCAGTTCATTTCAGTCACTCAGTCATATCTGACTCTTTGTGACTCCATGAATCGCAGCATGCCAGGCCTCCTTGTCCATCACCAGCTCCCAGAGTTCACACAGATTCATGTCCATCGAGTAGGTGATGCCATCCAGCCATCTCATCCTCTTTCGTCCCCTTCTCCTCCTGCCCCCAATCCCTCCCAGCATCAAAGTCTTTTCAACTCTTCAAAGTTTTAACTCTTCAAAGACTTTTTCAAAGTCTTAGTCAACTCTTCACATGAGGAGGCCAAAGTACTGGAGTTTCAGCTTTAGCATCATTCCTTCCAAAGAAATCCCAGAATTGATCTCCTTCAGAATGGACTGGTTGGATCTCCTTGCAGTCCAAGAGACTCTCAAGAGTCTTCTCCAACACCACAATTCAAACGCATCAATTCTTCAGCGTTCAGCCTTCTTCACAGTCCAACTCTCACATCCATACATGATTACTGGAAAAAACATAGCCTTGAATAGATAGACCTTAGTCAGCAAAGTAATATCTCTGCTTTTGAATATGCTATCTAGATTGGTCATAACTTTTCCTTTCCTTTTTTTTTTTTTTCTTTACAGTACAAACCACAATGAGGTAACACTTCACACCAGTCAGAATGGCTGCAATCCAAAAGTCTGAAAGCAGTAAATTCTGGAGAGAGTGTGGAGAAAAGGAAACCTCTTACACTGTTGGTGGGAATGCAAACTAGTATAGCCCCTATGGAGAACAGTGTGGAGATTTCTTAAGAATTTGCAAATAACTTTTCTTTCAAAGAGTAAGCATATTTTAATTTCATGGCTGCAGTCACCATCTGCAGTGATTTTGGAGCCCCCCAAAAATAAAGTCTGCATAGATCCTTTCAATTTCAGCTTCTTTATCATTATTGGTTTTGGCATAGACTTGGATTAATGTGATATTGAATGGTTTGCCTTGGAAACGGACAGAGATTATTTTGTCATTTTTGAGAGTGCATCCAAGTACTGCATTTTGGACTTTTTTTTTTTTTTACTATGATGGCTACTCCATTTCTTCTAAGGGATTTTTGCCCACAGTCATAGATATAATGTTCATCTGAGATAAATTCACCCATTCCAGTCCATTTTGGTTCACTCACTCCTAAATGTCAACGTTCACTCTTACCATCTCCTGTTTAACTACTTACAACTTGCCTTGATTCATGGACCTAACATCCCAGGTTCCTATGCAATATTGCTCTTTACAGCACTGGACATTACTTTCATCAACAGTCTCATCCACAACTGAGTGTTGTTGTTTTTTTGTTTGTTTTTGTTTTTGTTTTTCCCATTTGGCTTCATCTCTTCATTTTTTCTGGAGTTATTTCTCCACTGATCTCCAGTAGCATATCGGGCACCTACCAACCTGGAGAGTTCATCTTTCAGTGTCCTATCTTTTTGCCTTTTCATACTCTTCATGGGGCTTTCAAGGCAAGAATACTGAAGTGGTTTGCCATTCCCTTTTCCAGTGGACCACATTTTGTCAGAATTCTCCACCATGACCCATCCATCTTGGGTGGCCTTACATGGCATGGCTTATAGTTTCATTGAGTTAGACAAGGCTGTGGTCTTTATGATCAGTTTTGTTAGTTTTCTGTGATTGTGGTTCTCTGTCTGCCCTCTGATGAAGGGTAAGAGGCTTATGGAAGCTTCATGATGAGAGAGACTGAATGAAGGGGAAATTGGATCTTGTTCTGATTGGCGGGGCCATGCTCACTAAATCTTTAACCCTATGTTCTGTTGATGGGCAGGGCTGTGTTCCCTCCCTGCTGTTTGACCTGAGGCCAAACTATGGTGGAGGTAATGGTGGAGTAAAATGAGGTGCTAGATGAAGCACATGCTGAAATCAAGATTGCTGGGAGAAATATCAATAACCTCATATATACAAATTATAGGGGCTGCTCCACAGAAAGAGTAGAGGCAGTGGAACTTCCCTCAGCAAAGCCGAGGGGTCCCGAGGAGAGGTGAGCCTGCCGTCTGCCAACCCAGCCCCCCGGCGAGCGAGAGACAACCAGACGCAACAGGGGTTTCATTGAAGCAGTTCCACTTTATTGCTGAAAACTCCCAGCTTATATAGGCAAGCAGGAGGGTTTTAGGAGGGACTTTCCATAGTTGCACCAATCACGTTAAAGGTCAAATCGTCACGTGCCTTCATTATAACCAGAGTCTATGGAGATCACACACTGTCTACGTGAATGGAAATCAAGACAGCCAATCAAAAAACTTTGACAAACAACACAGACCACATCCCCATCTCTTCTGCCAGGTGCCATCTTAGGTTTTCGACTGCAAAGCTGACGCCTTTGTTTTTAAGGTTTCTCATTTAGGGCCCCACACAAATGGCACCACCCTTATGGCAGAAAGCAAAGACCCAAAGAGCCTCTTGATGAAAGGGTAAGAGGAGAATGAAAAAGTTGGCTTAAAACTCCACATTCAGAAAACTAACATCATGGCATCCAGTCCCACCACTTTGTGGAAAATAGATGAGGAAACAGTGACAGACTTTATTTTTCTTGGGCTCCAAAATCACTGCAGATGGTGACTGTAGCCATGAATTTAAGAGACACTTACTCCTTGGAAGAAAAGCTATGACCAAATTCAGTTCAGTTCAGTCACTCAGTTGTGTCTGACTCTTTGCGACCCCATGAACCGCAGCATGCCAGGCCTCCCTGTCCACCTACAACTCTCAAAGTTTACTCAAACTCATGTCGATTGAGTTGGTAATGCCATCCAGCCATCGGATCCTCTGTCATCCCCTTCTCCTCCTGCCCCTAATCCCTCCCAGCATCAGGATATTTTCCAATGAGTCAGTTCTTTGCATGAGGTGGCCAAAATATTGGAGTTTCAGCTTAAGCAGTTTTCTGAATGTTGAGAGTCAAGCCAACTTTTTCACTCCTCTCTTTAACTTTCATCAAGAGGCTTTTAGTTCCTCTTCACTTTCTGCCATAAGGGTGGTGTCATCCACATATCTTAGGTTATTGATATTTCTCCCAGCAATCTTAATTTCAGCTTGTGCTTCTTCCAGCCCAGTGTTTCTCATGATGTACTCTGCATAAATAAGCAGGGTTACAGTATACAGCAAGTAGACAGCATATTAAAAAGCAGAGACATTATTTTGCCAACAAAGTTTTGTCTAGTCAAAGCTATGGTTTTTCCCAGTTGTCATGTACAGATGTAAGAGTTGGACTATAAAGAAAGCTGTGTGCCACAGAATTGATTCTTTTGAACTGTGGTGTTGGAGAAAATTCTTGAGAGTCCCTTGGACTGCAAAGAGATGCAACTAGTCCATCGTAGAAGAAATCAGTCCTGAATATTCATTGGAAGGACTGATGATGTAGCTGAAACTCCAATACTTTGGCCACCTGATGTTACAAACTGACTCATTGGATAAGACCTTGATGATGGCAAAGATTGAAGGCAGGAGGAGAAGGGGACGACCTTGGATGAGATGGTTGGATGACATCACCAACTCGATGGACATTAGTTTGAGTAAGCTCCTGGAGTTGATGATGGACAGGGAAGCCTGGCATGGTCCAGTCCATAGGGTTGCAAAGAGCTGGACACAACTGAGCGACTTAACCGACCTGAAGGTATGTTAGCTAATAATAATTTTATATCACTATAAAATGAGGCAATATGCTATAGAATGTGTGGAAAACACACATATACACATGTCTTAGTATTTAGTCAGTTTCTGTATAGACTAATTTGGCTATGTGCAGAATCAGAGAGCTATATCTATTAAACTTTTGTTTTGTTTTTGCATTTTTTTTATTTCAACTTTACTATGAAAGTGAAAACATTCCTAAAAGACTGTCTGAATAATATGCTTGCTTCAAGAATATCTTAGTCATATTTTGAATAAATTATTCAAATAAACCATTCAAATTTTCATTTGTCTTACCTAAAATAGTCTTGGGTTAATTAGTAAGCATTTACTTTTCACTGATCCTATTATGGTTAATATTCTACTGAGGAAATTGAAATAGAGGTTATATATTAAATTATAATGATTTAGAAGCATTTGGCAGCTATTCAGTTAGTAACAGATAAAGTGTGCCCATGAATATAATTTGTGAATATTCCTGACCATGCTGATAAATTAACTGTTTATTTATTTTTTTAATTGAGGTATAATTGTTTTATTATGTTGTGTTAGTTCTTTTATACTAACACTGGATCAGCTTTATGTATGCATATATCCCTTTCTGTTGGACTGCACTCTCACCCCCACCCCCATCCCACCTAGGTCATCACAGAGCACCAGTTTGAACTCCCTGTGCTATGTAGAGCATGTTCCCATTAGCTGCCTGTTTTACACATGGCAGTGCGGACACATCACTTCCAATCTCCTAACTCATCCCACTACCCCTCTCCCCATATCCACAGGTCCGTTTTGCAATCGGTATGTCTATTTCTATTCCTGCCCTGCAAATAGAACACCATAATTCAAAAAAATACATGTACACCAATGTTCATTGAAGCACTATTTACATTAGCCATAACATGGAATTAACCTAAATGTCCATCAATAGATTAATGGATAAAGATGCAGTACATATATACAATGGAATATTACTCAGCTATAAAGGGAATAATTTCAGATCATTCATAGGGAATGCTTATTTTTATTTAAATATATTTACTCTAAAATTTAAAGCATAGTAAATAATTGAAGATGCAGAAATTAAGGACAGATATCTTATCAACAACAGCAAAATGAATAAGCCATGATAATAGTAGTCTATCCCATTTCATATTATTCTATTTGAGTAGTGAAATGGGCAAAAGTGTCAAAATGTATAAAGTTCCAGCTATAAAATAAATAAGCCCTGAAGATATAATGTATGGCATGATGAATGCAGTTAATCATACTGTATTGCATATTTGAAAATTGTTCAGAGTAGTTGTTAAAATTTCTCTTCACAACAAAAAGTGTCACTCTGTGTGTTTATGATTATTAACTAGATTTCTTGTGGTTATCATTTGCAGCATATACATATATTGAATCATTATTATATATACATGAAACTAATATCATATTCCAAGTACATCTCAGAAATAAGATATTTTCTTTCTAAAATTAAAAACATATAGATGACAAATATTTCATTGCTAATATTATCATTTGCTTTATAGATCCTGTCATTTACCTTTATATATTTCTGCTTTAGCTAATGTAAAAATTTAGTGGTTGGAAATCTGTACTAGTATAATAAAAACTAAAAATGTGATTTTTAATATTATGAATTGAGACTCATATTCTAGCCAAATTATGATTCCCTCATCTTTTTAAAAACAACCATTCTTTCTCTTTGTTCCACATCAATCCTTTACCTTTCCTCCACCACTATTTTCTTCTTTTCCTTCTTTTATTTCAGCTGTCACAGCAATGATAGAACACAATGGGAAATTTTGTCATCATAAGTAGAATCATAACTTCTAAGTTAGAAAATTTAGTGAATAAGCAGGAGATAACTTCCATTTAGAAATATTAGAATGGACATCATCACAATCAAACAATTTAAATTAAATCTTCAAGTTATCCATAAAAGAAGTAATATTTAAAATGTCATCTGAACAATATTATCTCAATTTAAAAAGTAGATTGAGCAAGTTAATTTTACTTGAAGCTCATTAAGAACATTGTTATCAAAGAAATCTAAAGTAAGATCTCCAACAAGATTACAGAACTCTAAATATGACATTCATATTAATTATGTAAGTTACAAAATAAAATTGACATTTTATTTTAGAAAATAAATACATATGAATCGTGTTTTCTAAAGAGTGATATTGGATTGTCTTAACAGCTAATGATTATTTTCATACAAAAGTTGGAGAATTGCATGCAAATTTTATATAGATTACCTTGTTATTTTTATTTTACACTTATTCATTGAATTAACCATCTCCCACATTATGAAAGGGGTACATGATTAAATATTTCATCATTTAATGAAAGTGAATATATGTAATACATTACTATATTTTTGAAATGTTCTTTTTACAAGTTTAAAAGGAGTGTGTGTCTATGTACATGTGAGAACTCAAAAAAAAAAAAAAAGGAAAAAAGGAAAAAGTGTAAGTAATACAAGGATAAGTGGTTCCTTATTATACCTAATTCAACTTAATGAGAAGTAGTTCTTAACTTTCAATCAACCTCAATGTAGCATAATATTCAAAACTTTTCATAACTTTTAGGGGAAACTTTTAAAGCTGGAATCTTAGCCCTTTTGCATTTTGTCCCCTTAATAATAGATTTTTAATTTAGCTCAAAATTTTTGGAAAGTAATTATTAAAATATATGCCATTGAGTCAATTTTTAAATCATAAAACCTTTATATTAGCTAAGAGTTGTCTAGGTTGTCAAGGGAATTTACGAGTTTATGTCATTCATATTGTTTCATAATCAAACAAAGTTTGTTTTTATTTTTGAAATTATGTGTGCACGCTTAGTTGCTCAGTTATGTCTGAGTCTTTATGAACCAATAACCTGCCCCTATCCATGGGATTTTTCAGACAAGCATACTGGAGTGAGTTGCCATTTCCTCCTCCAGGAGATCTTCCTGACTCAAGGACTGAACCCAGGTCTCCTGTGTCTCCTGCATTACAAGCAGATTTTTTACACCCTGAACCATCAGGGAAGTGCCATGATTCATGTCAATGTATGGTAAAAACCACTATAAAGTGGTTAGTAAAGTAATTAGCCTTCAGTTAAAATAAATTAATTATTATTTTTTTAATCTAGAAAAATGTTGGTAAGTTCTTTTACTCTTAGGTAATGTAAGGAACTTCACATTAATAATTAATATGTCCAGACCAATGAGATAAATCACAACACACACACACACACTGAACTGGTAGTCACCCCTATCTTGTCTACTGTAGGTGAGCCACTACCAATCAGGAATTAAGAATGGCAATAGTTTAGCTTCTTTCTTTTCCTGTTGTTGTTCAGTTGCTTAGTCAAGTCTGACTCTTTGAGACTCCATGGACTAGAGCATGCCAGGCTTCTCTGTCCTTCACTGTTTCTGGAGTTTGCTCAAATTCGTGTTTATTGAATTGGTGCTGCCATCCAACCATTTCATCCTCTGTCATCCCCTTTCCCTTCATACATGCATACATACACAATTTTTTTTTCTACTATACCTGATAAAAGTTTGAGAAACAACAAAAGAGAGAAATCGGGAAACAAACGAAATGATATGAGAGCACTGGCTTTTAAAAATATCTTTGATATTAATTTCTCATTTAAATGAATTCTTCTCTGCAATCATCCTCTGTGTTTTTCAGTCTATTAACATTATTAAAGCTTCCAAAGGGTAAGTCCAAGTTCTTTCTTGGTAAACATCATAGTGCTCTTGAAAATGTGTGTGCATGCATACTAAGTTGCTTCAGTCATGTTTGATTATGTGCAATCCCATTGTTGGAGCCCATCAGGCTCCCCTGTCCATGCGATTTTCCAGGCAAGAATGCTGGAATGGGTTGTTATGCCCTCTTCCCAGGGGCTTTTCCTGACCTAAGAATCAAACCTGTGTCTTGAACATTGCCTGCATTGGCAGGTGGGATCTTCACCGTTCACACCACTTGGGAAGCCCCTGCAAATACGTGAATTATTTTCAAACATGGTTTGATACTGATTTCTAACATAATTCCACAGTTAAAAGGGACCAGATTCTGCATAATTTCAATATCTTTAGACCATGAAAGTTTTGCACTTTGTTTTATGTCCCTGTACAATCCACTCCAGGACTATTGCCTGGAAAATCCCATGGACAGAGGAGCCTGGTAGGCTACAGCCCAGGGGGTGGCAGAGAGTCAGACACAAATGAGCGACTTCACTTTCACTTTCTTTCATATGTTCTAGTGTCTCCTGGTGTCTCCATAGTCTATGGCAACTTACATATAAATTGTATCCTGCTGTTGTGTGAAAATTGTATAAAGCTTAATTATATTGAATTGGTTCAGAGTGCTTTTCAGATCTACTATTATATCGTGCTAATATTCTGTCTATTCATTCTATTAATTTTAAAATTTGATGGTAAAACTCAAGCTAATAATCTTTTAAAAAATTTAATATAAAATGGAACTATGCATAACTTTGTTATTTGTATTTTCAAGCCTCCTGTAAATGTGTCATCATCAGTTCAGTTCAGTTCAGTCACTCAGTCGTGTCTGACTCTTTGTGACCCCATGAACTGCAGCATGCCAGGCCTCCCTGTTCATGACCATCTCTTGGAGTTCACGCAGATTCATGTCTATTGAGTCCATGATGCCATCCAACCATCTCATCCTCTGTCGTCCCCTTCTCCTCCTGCCCCCAATCCCTCCAAGCATCAGAGTCTTTTCCAATGAGTCAACTCTTCCCATGAGGTGGCCAAAGTACTGGAGTTTCAGCTTTAGCATCATTCCTTCCAAAGAAATCCCGGGGTTGATCTCCTTCAGAATGGATTAGTTGGATCTCCTTGCAGTCCAAGGGACTCTCAAGAGTCTTTTACAATACCACAGTTCAAAAGAATCAGTTCTTTGGTGCTCAGCCTTCTTCATAGTCCAACTCTCATATCCATATATGACCACAGGAAAAACTATAGCCTTGACTAGACGGACCTTTGTTGGCAAAGTCATGTCTCTGCTTTTGAATATACTATCTAAGTTGGTCATAACTTTTCTTCCAAGGAGTGAGCGTCTTCTAATTTCATGGCTGCAGTCACCATCTGCAGTGATTTTGGAGCCCCCCAAAATAAAGTCTGACACTGTTTCCACTGTTTCTCCATCTATTTCCCATGAAGTGATGGGACCAGATGCCATGATCTTCAATTTCTGAATGTTGAGCTTTAAGCCAACTTTTTCACTCTCCACTTTCACTTTCATCAAGAGGCTTTTTAGTTCCTCTTCACTTTCTGCCATAAGGGTGGTGTCATCTGCATATCTGAGGTTATTGATATTTCTCCTGGCAATCTTGATTCCAGCTTGCATTTCTTCCAGTCTAGGGTTTCTCTTGATGTACTCTGCATATCAGTTAAATAAGCAGGGTGACAATATACAGCCTTGACGTACTCCTTTCCTATTTGGAACCAGTCTGTTGTTCCATGTCCTGTTCTAACTGTTGCTTTGTGATCTGCATACAGATTTCTCAAGAGGCAGGTCAGGTGGTTTGGTATTCCCATCTCTTTCAGAATTAAATTTAAAAATAATTTAAAAGTGCTAATGAAAAAGAAAAAAAATGACTTCAAAATATAGGAGTAAATAGCTTCTAAGATCTTCCAAATAATACAATTCTGTAAACTCAGCTTCAGAAAGATTATGGAATATTAATATTCAATAATTAATATGTATTAATGACAATTACATGATTTTGTTCTTATTTAGTCAATGAGTCAGGTCCGATTATTTGCGGCCACATAGACTGTAGCACACCAGGCTCTTATCCATCACTATCTTCTGGAATTTGCTCAAATTCATGTCCATTAACCTGATGATGTTATGTAATCATGTCATCCTTTGCTACTCCTTCTCCTTTTGCTTTCAGTCTTTCCCAGCACCAAGATATTTTTCAATAAGTCAGCTCTTCACATCAGGTGGCCAAAATATTAGAGCTTCAGCTTCAACAGCAATTTTTCCAAAGAATATTCAGAGTTGATTTCCTTTAGAGCTGGCAGTTTGATTTTTTGCAGTCCAAGGGACTCTAGAGAGTCTTCTCCAGTATCACAGTTGGAAACCATTAGTTCTTCAAGGCTCAGCCTTCTTTACGGTCCAACTCTCACATCTGTGCATGACTACTGGGAAAACCATAGCTTTGACTGTATGCATCTTTGCTGGCATAATCAAGTCTCTGCTCTTTAATATACTGCCTACGTTTGCCATAGTTTTCCTTCCAAGAAGAAATTGTCTTTTAATTTCATGGCTGCAGTCACCATACATAATGACTCTGGAAAGAAAGAAGATAAAAGCTGTCGCTGCTTTCATTTTCTTCCCTTCTGTTTGCCATGAAATAAAGGGAATGAATGGTGTGATCTTAGTGTTTTTCTTTTAAATGTCAGATTTTTAACCCATTTTTTTCAGTCTATTCTTTCACACTCATCAAGAGACTCTTTAGTTCCTCTTCATTTTCTGACACTGCAGTGATATTTTCTATATATGTGAGGCTTTTGATATCATTATTTCAACCTTGATTCCAGTTTGTGATTTATCCAGTCTGACATTTTACATGATGCACATGTAAGTTAAATAAGCAGGGTGACAATCTATAGTTGTGTCATCATCCTCTACCAATTTTGAACCAATCAGTTGTTTCATGTCTAGTTCTAGCTGTTGCTTCTTGATCCATATACAGGTTTCTCAAGAGACAGGTAAGGTTGTCTCGTTTTCCCATATCTTTAAGAATTGTCCACAGTCTTTGTGATCCACACAGTCAAAGGCTATATTGGAGTCAATGAAGCAGAAGTAGATTTTTTTGGAATTCCCTGGTTTTTTCTATGATCTGACGGATATAGGCAATTTGATCTGTAGCTCCTCTGCCTTCTCTAAATACACCTTGAACATATAGAATTTTTAGGTCACATACTGTTGGAGCCTAGATTGGAGAATTCTGAGCATTACTTTGCTAGGATGTAAGATGAGTACAACTGCATAGTAGTTTGAATGTTCTCTGACATTGCTTTTCTTTGGGATTGGAATGAAAACTGATCTTTTCCAGTCCTGAGGCCACTGCTGAGTTTTCCATATTTGCTGGCATATACAGTGCAATACTTTAACACTATTATCTTTTATGATTTTAAGTAGCTCAGGTGGCATTCCATCACCTCTATTAGCTTTGTTCATAGTAATGCTTACTAAGTCCCACTTAACTTCACACTGCAAGATATCTGGCTCTAGATGAGTGACCACACCATCATGATTAGTCAGGCTGTTAAGACTTTTCTGTATAGTTATTTTTACATAACTATACACATATTCTGTATGTATATTCTTGTCATCTCTTCTTAATCTCTTTTGCTTTTGTTATGTTCTTACTGTTTCTGTCCTTTATTCTGTTCATCCTTGCATAAAATGTTCCCTTGATATCTCCAATTTTCTTGAAGAAATCTTTGACCTTTCTTATTCAATTTTTTTTTTCTATTTTTTGCATTTTCCATTTAAGAAGGGCTTCTCATCTCTCCTTGCAGTTCTCTGGAACTCTGCATTCAAAGGGATATATCTTTCTCTTTCTCTATTGTCTTTCAATTCTCCTTTTTCGTCGCTATTTGTAAAGCCTCCTCAGGGAACCGCTTTGCCTTTTTACATTATTTTTCTTTGGAATGGTTTTGGTCACCTCCTCCTCTACAATGTTATTAACTGCCATCCATAGTTCTTCAGGTGCTCTGTCTATCAGATCTCATCCTTTGAATCTATTTATAAACTCTACTGTTAACATAATGAATGGTCTATCTGTTTTCCCTATTTTCTTCAATTTAAGCTTGAATTTTGCAATAAGGAGCTCATGATATGATTTACAGCCAGCTCCAGGTCTTGTTTTTGCTAACTGAATAAAGCTGCTCCATCTTCAGCTGCAAAGAATAGAATCAGTCTGATTTAGTGTTAGGGCCAGACCAGCACCATGACAGGTTTTAGTAACCATTAGACCTAAGTTTTGGTTTCCTGAAGATGGGAGTCACGATTACAGGAATCACCCCACCACCCACGAACCAATCAGAACCTGTGGCGAGCCCGCGAAACGGGAATCAATCAGGACTCGCAGCCAGCCCGGGAAAATGAGAGCCAGTTAAAACTCAGCACCTAACCCTTCACCAGAGGATGACCAATCAGACCCAGACACTCCCATTTTTCAAATTTTGTGCATGAGAATACCCTATATAAGCAATGTAACCCGGAGCTTGGGGCTCTTGTCAGATTCCACTGCACTGGATGAGACCTGAGCCCTAGCTCGAGCTAGCAATAAAACCCCTTTTTGCTTTTGCATTGCTGTGGACGTCTTATTCTCTCAGTTCTGGGGATCCGGACTCAGGGCATAACATTTGGGGGCTCATCCAGGATCCCTTTAACTGAGAAGAGTAATAATGCCCTCCTGGTAGAAGGGGTTTCCTCATTTAGAAGAAAGGTATCTGAACACCAGTGTCAGGTCTGGTCAGTGATGAATTGGTTGTCCTAGCCAGTGTAAGACTGAGGCCCAGCATACCTGCTGGAAGGCAGCTGGCTCTGTCGGGAAGAGAGCTTCTCTCTTGATCCCAAATCTGGTGGGCAGTAGACGCCCTTCGGTAAGGTAACCTAGAGGGATAAGAAGGTTCAAGGGGCCCTAGTACTGTGTTCTTGGCCGATATTTGTCTGTCCTCTGTTTGTCACATCTTTGTGTGTGCCAGCATTGTCTCCACTCTCTGTGTGTTTGTCTTGTCTCCTGTGTTTTCTTCCGTAATCTTGGGACAAGCAACTTCCCTCCTCTGTTCCTTATAACTGACCATTTTTCTGATTTTAAGTCTAGAGCACAGAATCTATCAGTGCCAGTGAAGAAGAACAAATTAGTAACTTTTGCTCTTTTGAATGGCCTGCTTTTAATGTTGGTTGGCCACAGGAGGGGACTTTCAGCCTGCCAATCATCTGTGCAGTGAAGAGGAAGGTGCTCGCTCCTAGCCCATATGGACATCCGGATCAAACACCCTACATCCTAGTCTGACAAGATTTGGTGGAAAATCCACCAGCCTGGCTGAAACATTTTACTCTCCCATCCCCTACCTCATTAACCTTGTTAGTCCCACAGACATTTGTCATGGAGGCATCTGAAGAGGAAGAGCATAAAGATCATGACAGCTGGATGAAGCCGGTATTCCAGGAATCCTCACTATATCCCAACTTAATTGACCAGGAAACCGATCTCTCCCCACCTCTCTATATGCACCCGCCTTTGCCCCCTCAGATACCACAGGTATCTTCCAGAGGAGCATGAAAGGACACTGAACCTTCAGCCCCAACCCAGGAAGGGGGCCCTGCCCAGGGGACCCAAGGAAGGACCAGGGGGTCCTCGGTTTGGCAGGCGATGGTGACCTGGAGGCCCCCACCTCAACGGTCCGGGTGTTCCCCATTCGGGCAGGGCTGGCCCACATGGAAGGAGAACAAACATATCAATACTGGCCTTTTTCCACCAATGATTTGTATAATTGGAAGACCCAAACCCCTTCATTCTCAGAAAAACCCCTGGGCCTAATTGGCCTTCTAGAATCTGTTCTTTTCACCCATAACCCCACTTGGGATGACTGTTAGCATCTACTACAGGTGCTCCTCACCAGGAAGGAATGAGAACAGATCTTGTCAGAGGCACAGAAACATGTTCCAGGGTGGATGGAAGGCCCACCATGCAACCCAAACTTATTGATGAAGGATTTCCTCTGACGCCACCCCAATGGGACTTCGAACCCGCTGAAGGTAGGGAGTGTCTCCAAGTGTACTGCCAGACTCTAATGGCTGGCCTCCAAGCATCTGCCAGGAGACCAACAAATTTGGCCAAGGTAAATTTGGTTAGACAGGAACCAACAGAGAGCCTGGCAGCCTTCCTAGAGAGGTTAATTTAAGCCTTCAGGCAATACACCCCCATGGACCCACAGGCCAATGAGTCACGTGTGGCGACTATACTAGCGTTTGTGAATCAGGCAGCCCCAGACATCAGGAGAAAGTTGCAGAAGATAGACAGACTAGGGGAGCAATCAATCCAAGATCTGTTACGGGTGGGAGAAAGGGTTTTAACCACAGGGAGACTCCAGAGGAGAGGGAAGAATGGATCAGACAAGAAGAGAGGAAACTTAGAGCTGAGGAAAACTGCAAGAATCAGAAAGAATTAGCTCAGATTTTCTTTGCAGGAGTGAAACAGGGAGCAGATCCCCAGAGAACTAGGGACATCAGATTGAAAGATAGGGAGAAAGCGACCAAACAGGTACTGAAAAAGGACCAATGTGCATATTGCAAAGAGCTGTGACACTGGAAAAACGAATGTCCCAAAAGAAACCAAAGGGGAAGACCCACCAATAAGGAGGAGCCTTCCCCAGGGGCCTGTGTTTTATATGCCGGAGAAGATAGTGATTAGGGGGTCAGGGTCCAGCACCCCTCCCCAAGTCCTGGGTAACTATTTATGTGGAGGGGAAACCGGTTGGCTTCATGGTGGATACGGGAGCCCAGTACTTGGTCCTCAATCAAAAGGATGGACCAATGTCCAAAGAGACTAGCTGGGTACAAGGAGCCACCGGGACAAAATGATATTACTGGACCACTAAACGTCAGGTGGACTTGGGGGCCCAAAGAGTGTCCCACTTATTTCTAGTGATACCAGAATGCCCGGCACCCTTGCTACGAAGGGATCTGTTATCCAAGGTCAATGCGCAAATCTACTTCGTCCCCAGAGGGATATCAGTCACGGATGGGGCCAGACACCCAATTCACGTTCTGTCCCTCATGCTGAGAGGTGAATACAGACTGTACCAGCCGGGGCCTCCCATGGCTATTGACCTTATTGTGCAACCTTGGGTCCAAAAATACCCTCTGGCCTGGGCAGAAACAGCAGGGGTAGCCCTAGCCAAATGAAGACCCCCTATCATTACTGAACTGAAAGCAGATGTCACCCCTGTACAGGTGAAACAGTACCCCTTGAGTCTGGAAGCCCGGCGAGGAATCAAGCCACATATACAGTGGCTCCTGATAGTAGGGATTCTCAAAAGGTGTCAGTTTCCGTAGAACACTCCCCTGTTACTTGTGAAAAAGCCTGGAGGAATGGACTTTAGACCGGTCCAGGATCTTCGTGAAGTCAACAAATGGGTGAGTGACATTCATCCCACCATCCTTAACCCATACACCCTCTTAAGTGGCCTGCCACCAGACTATGTCTGGTGTATGGTCCTGGACTTGAAGGATGCCTTTTTCATTTTGCCTCTGGCCCCTCCGAGCCAAGAGATCTTCACTTTGGAATGGGCCAAGGAGGACAGCCAGACCACAGGACAACTAACCTGGACTCGCCTCCTGCAAGGATTCAAAAACTCACCAACATTATTTATTGAGGCTCTGGGTGAAGACCTCTGTGAGTACCAGCTGACCACCCGAACGTTGTCTTGTTGCAGTATGTGAATGACCTTATGCTAGCCGCTACTACCGAGGAGGCAGCCTAGAGGCAACAGATGACCTACTCTAAACTTAGGGGACATTAGGATACTGGGCTAGTGCAAAGAAAGCCCAAGTTGCTAAACAGGAAGTCACTTACTTAGGGTATAAGATAAAGCAGGGGTGGAGATGGCTAACACAGGCCATGAAAGAGACTGTTTTGCAGATCCCTGAGCCAACGATTCCCCGTCAGGTGAGAGAGTTCCTTGGAACTATTGGATACTGCAGGCTATAGATGCTGGGGTTCACCGAGAAGGCCCAGCCACTATATGAAGGAAGTAGGGAAAGTAAAAACTGGACTCGGAGTGAGCCAATGAAACAGGCATTTCAAGAGCTCCAGCAGGCTCTGCTAGAAGCCCCAGCCCTTGCTCTCCCTAACCCGTCCAAGCCTTTTCACCTATTTGTGGACAAAAAACAGGGAGTGGGAAAGGGAGTCCTGACACAACAGTGGGGACCTTGGGGGCAACCTACCTCTCAAAAACCTGGATCCAGTGGCTACTGGGTGGCTGTCCTGCCTCCGAATCATTGTGGCCACTGCCCTCCTGGTCCATGATGCCAACAAATTGACCTATGGACAGTGGCTCCTGGTCTACACTCCTCATGCCATTGAAGGGATTCTTAAGCAGCAGCTGGGCAAGTGGATCTCCAATGCCCGCCTAACCCATTATCAGGCTTTGTTGCTGGACACCCCCTGGATTCACTTTCAAACACCCTGCTTCCTGAACCCTGCCACCCTCCTACCAATTCCCGAGACAGATAGACCCCTCCACAATTGTGCTGAGGTATTGGCCGATGTGAAGGCCATATGGAAGGACCTCACAGACATACCCTTGAAGGACAATGAACTAATATGGTTCACCAGTGGAAGCAGTTATATAAAGGACAGATAGATATGGGCGGGAGCAGCAATTGTAGATGACTCTTGAGAGGGTCATCTGGGCAGAAGCCCTGCCCCCCAGAACATCCACTCAGAAAGCAGAACTAATAGCCTTAATACAAGCCTTGGAAAGAGCAAAAGGAAAAAGGTCACCATTTATACCGATAGCTGGTATGCATTTGGCACTGTGCACATTCAAGGCCCAATGTATAAAGAGCGAGGGTTCTTGACGGCAGAGGGGAAAGAAGTTAAAAACTTAACTGGGATCCGCTGACTCTTAGCAGCAGTCTATCAGCCCTGGGCGGTAGCCATAGTACATGCCCCAGGACACCAAAAGGGAGAAGATACCAGAGCTCGAGACAACCGTGCCGCAGATGCGGTGGCCTGCGTAACGGCCATCAGAGACTGCAGTTCAGTTCAGTTCAGTTCAATTCAGTCGCTCAGTCGTGTCTGACTCTTTGCGACCCCATGAATCACAGAACATCAGGCCTCCCTGTTCATTACCATCTCTCGGAGTTCACTCAGACTCACGTCCATCGAGTCCATGATGCCATCCAGCCATCTCATCCTCGGTCGTCCTCTTCTCCTCCTGCCTCCAATCCCTCCCAGCATCAGAGTCTTTTCCAATGAGTCAACTCTTCCCATGAGGTGGCCAAAGTACTGGAGTTTCAGCTTTAGCATCGTTCCTTCCAAAGAAATCCCAGGGTTGATCTTCTTCAGAATGGATTAGTTGGATCTCCTTGCAGTCCAAGGGACTCTCAAGAGTCTTCTCCAACATCATAGTTCAAAAGCATCAATTCTTTGGCACTCAGCCTTCTTCACAGGGCAACTCTCACATCCATACATGACCACTGGAAAACCATAGCCTTGACTAGACAGACCTTAGTCGGCAATGTCTCTGCTTTTGAATATGCTATCTAGGTTGGTCATAACTTTCCTTCCAAGGAGTAAGTGTCTTAATTTAATGGTTGCAATCACCATTGCAGTGATTTTGGAGTCCAAAAAAATAAAGTGTGGCACTGTTTCCACTGTTTTTCCATCTATTTCCCATGAAGTGATGGGACCAGATGCCATGAACTTCTTTTGCTGAATGTTGAGCTTTAAGCCAACTTTTTCACTCTCCTCTTTCACTTTCATCAAGAGGCTTTTTAGCTCCTCTTCACCTTCTGCCATAAGGGTGGTGTAATCTGCATATTTGAGGTTATTGATATTTCTCCCGGCAATCTTGATTCCAGCTTGCGTTTCTTCCAGTCCAGGGTTTCTCATGATGTACTCTGCATATCAGTTAAATAACCAGAGTGACAATATACAGCCTTGACATACTCCTTTTCCTATTTGGAACCAGTCTGTTTTTCCATGTCCAGTTCTAACTGTTGCTTCTTGACCTGCATACAGATTCCACAAAAGGCAGGTTAAGTGGTCTGGTATTCTCATCTCTTTCAGAATTTTCCACAGTTTATTGTGATCCACACAGTCAAAGGCTTTGGCATAGTCAATAAAGCAGAAATAGATGTGTTTTTTTTTCTGGAACTCTCTTGCTTTTTCCATGATCCAGCGGATGTTGGCAATTTGATCTCTGGTTCCTCTGCCTTTTCTAAAACCAGCTTGAACATCAGGGAATTCATGGTTCACCAGAGACTGCAAGACACACATATTGACTATGGGATTGCCAGCCCCAGGAATGGGAACCCTGCCCCCGACCCCCGAGTATTCCTCCTCTGATCAGAATTGGATTCAAGAAAATACCAGCCGTCCTGTGCATGAAGATGGATAGTATCAGGTCCAGAATGACAACCTGTTGCTCTCTGCCGACTTGGGTTGGCACCTTTGCACACACCTACATCAGACCACCCATCTGGGAGAAAACAAAACTCTGGCACTTCAACAAACAGCACGTCTGCAGTTTCCCCGACAAAAGGCAACTATACAAGACATAGTTCGTGCTTGTAAGGCATGCCAGATGATGAGACCAGGAAAAGGACAGCACTCAGGTGTAAATTACTGGGGAGAGCAGCCCGAACAACATTGGAAAATAGATTTTACGGTGGTAAGGCCAGGCAAGTATGGATACTGTTACTTGTTACTTTTGGTCGATACATTCTTTGGGTGGGTAGAGGCTTACCCCACTAAGAGGGAAACAGCTGTAATGGTGGCTAAAATGCTCCTAGAGGAGATAGTGCCTAGGTTTGGGCTGCCGGCATCTATTGGTTCTGATAATGGACCCGCTTTTGTAAGTAAAATTGTCCAGGGACTGGCCTCAGCCCTGGGGACCAAATGGAAGCTACATTGTGAATACAAGCCCCAGAGCTCAGGGCAGGTGGAGAGGATGAATCAGACCTTAAAGGAAGCTTAGACAAAACTGGCAATAGAGACTGGCGGGAACTGGGTGACCCTTCTTCTCTTGGCTCTTTTCTGGGTGTGCAATACCCCCTACAAGTTAAACCTGATTCCCTTTGAGATTGTCTATGGGAGTCCCCCTCCCTTATGCCCTGTTTTTGAGGGAAAAATCAAGCCATCACCTTAGTTGCGGATATTCCAAGAGGCCCTACTGGCTTTGAGTAAGGTGCATATGCACATCTGGTCCTTCGTCAAAGAAATTCATGAGGGCCAGGACAAGGGGACGATCTCCTCACATAACATTGGCCCGGGGACTAGGTGTGGGTCAAATGACACCAGTCCAAAACATTAGAACCCAGATGGAAGGGCCCTTATGTTGTTCTTCTTACTACCCCTACTGCCCTAAAGGTTGACGGCATAGGACCTTGAGTGCATTGCAACCACGTACGTTGTGCCACTCCAGAGGAACAGGACAAAGCTCGGAAAGAATGGACCATGAACCCCCACCCATCAAACACTTTGAAACTGAGGCTTGTCTGCCAGGGGGCCCAGGAGGCCTCATGATTTGTCTGTTGATGACTACCCTTTTTAACCTTGGAGCTGCAAATGCCAACCCACACCAACCGGTCAAGATCACCTGGAAACTCTGGAATGGGTTGACATGAGAGGTACTCAACTCAACCACACTCAACTCAACCACAAGAATTCATCCCCCAAACACTTGGTGGCTGGATCTGTAGTTTAGCCTGGGGAAAGTGATTGACAGTGTTGGTTGGGAGGGACCATGGCTGAGGAGATACAGATTCTGGGCATGCCCTGGACATAAGCCAAACAACTGGAAGACTTGTGGGGGTTTACAACATTACTTCTGTTGGTCCTGGAGTTGTGTAACCTCCAAAGATGGTGAAGGGCGCTGGAGGTAGGAAACTGGGACTTGGTCAGCTTCTCATTTGTTTATCCCCAAAGCCCTCTCCTACCCAGAGACAGAGACAGATACACACTCAGCTCCCAGATTAATCAGGTAAAAGTAATGTTCAACCAGGAGTCGGCCAAGGAGGAGACAAAGTGGATTTCCAGGCTATCTTGGGGTTCCCAGCTTTATGTCAAGTGGCCTGGCCCATACCCTGGAGGAATTCTAATTATTAGCCAAATCTTAGACCCAGTACAGGTGCATAGTGTAGGTTCCAATCCGGTCAAAAACCTTGACTCACCAAAAGTAACCAAGACATACTCAACACAGAGTCTTGCCACATTGATCCCCATCCCCTCCATTTCCCTCGACACTTTGATCCCCATCCCCAACTCTGGAAAGTCAGACCCATTATGGGAGTTGGTTAAGGCAGCTTTACAACCCTAAATCATTCCAACCAGAATGCAACTCAATCCTGTTGGCTCTGTTATACTCCTTACCTTCCCTTTTATGAAGCAATAGGCTTAAATGTATCTTACAACCTGTCCGCCAACCCAAATCCACCTCAGTGTCACTGGGGAAAATGTAAGGTCGGTCTCACTATGAGAGAGGTATGGGAAAAGGGACTCTGCCTTGGTACAGTTCCACCTGAGACCCCCTTATGTGCCCAAACTGCTGATCTTACAAGACTAAATGATACAACCTGGATTATACCTGAGGCCAGAGGTTGGTGGGTCTGTTCCCATACTGGGTTGACTCCTTGTTTCCATACAGCAAATTTTAATCAGAGTAGAGAATTTTGTATTTTGGTTGCCATAGTGCCAAAGATCCTATATCACTCTGGAGAGGTTATTTATACTCACTGGGGTCAGGAGATGGCGAGTCAGCCAGGAGAGATGTCTAGAAGCAAAAGAGAACCATTTAGTGCTATTACGTTAGCAACTATGTTTGGTCTTGGGATTACTGGAACAGGGAAGGGTTAGCATCCCTGACTATGCAGAATCAGGGGTTAACTTCCCTGTGAGCCGCCATAGATGAGGACATCACTCATATAGAAGAATCAATCAGCCACCTTGAAAAATTCCTAACTTCACTGTCAGAGGTGGTTTTGCAAAACAGTAGGGGCCTAGACTTGATCTTCCTGCACCAAGGAGGGTTATGTGTGGCCTTGGGGCAGGAATGCTGTTTCTATGCGGACCACACAGATATGGTGAGAGAATCTATGGCAAAGATGAGAGAGGGATTAGCTCTACAAAGAAGGAAATGAGAAGCCCAAAAAGGCTGGTTTGAATCTTGGTTCCAACAATCTTCCTGGCTGACAACGCTGATCCCCACCCTGCTAGGCCCAATCATTATACTCCTGCTTATTCTCACCTTTGGCCCTTGCATCCTCAACAAGCTGATAGCCTTCATAAGGGAACGCATTAGCACAGTTCAGGTACTTGTGTTAAGACAGTAATATCAAACCTTGCTCCAGGATATAAAGGAAGATTTCTCTATATGATCAAAAGACAGGGGGAATGTTAGGGCCAGACCAGCACCATGACAGGTTTTAGTAACCATTAGACCTAAGTTTCGGTTTCCTGAAGATGGGAGTCACGATTACGGGACTCACCCCACCACCCACGGACCAATCAGAACCTGTGGGGAGCCCGAAAAATGGGAACCAATCAGGACTCACAGCCAGCCTGGGAAAATGACAGCCAATTAAAACTCAACACATAACACCTTATCAGAGGTGATCAATCAAACCCAGAGACTCCCATTTTTCAAATTTTGCACGTGAGAATAACCTATATAAGTAATGCAACCCAGAGCTCAGGGCTCTTGTCAGATTCCACTGCACTGGATGAGACCTGAGCCTTAGCTTGAGCTAGCAATAAAACCCCTTTTTGCTTTTGCATTGCTATGGATGTCTTATTCTCTCAGTTCTGGGGATCCGGACTCAGGGTATAACATTTAGTATTGACCATTTGGTGATGTCCTTATATAGCATCATCTCTTATGTTGTTGGAAGAAGGTGTTTGTTATGAACAGTGTAGTCTCTTGAGAAAACCCTGATATCCTCCACCCTGCTTCATTTTGTACTCTAAGGCCAAACTTGCCTGTTAAATCAGATATTTCTTGACTTTCTATTTTTGCATTCCAATTCCCAGTGATGAAAAGGACACTCTGTGTGTGTGTGTGCGTGTGTGTGTGTGTGTTAGTTCTAGAAGGTCATGTAGGTCTTCACAGAACTGTCAACTTTAGCTTCTCAGACATTTTTGGTTGGGACATAGACTTGGATAACGGTTACACTGAATGGTTTGCCTTGGAAACAAATTGAGATTATTCTGTTGCCTTTGAAATTGCATCCAAGTACTGCATTTCCGACTTTTTTCTTGACTATGCAGTCTAACCCATATCTTCCAAGGGATTATTGCCCACAGTAGTAGGTATAAGGGTCATCTGAGTTAAATTTGCTCATTCTTGTCCATTTTAGTTCTTTGATTCCTAAAATGTAGATATTCACTTTTGCCATCTCTTGCTTATCCACATCCAATTTACCTTGAATCATGGACCTAACATTCCAAGCTCTTATGCAATATTGTTCTTTATATCATTGGACTTTATTTTCACCATCAGACAGATCCACAGCAGTCTTCATTTCTGCTTTGGCCCAGCAGCTTCATTCTTTTTGGAGCTCGTAGTAATTTCCTTTGTTCTTCCCCAGTAGCATATTGGACACCTTCCAACCTGGAGGTTTCATCTTCCAGTGTCATGTATTTATACATTTTCTTACTGTTCTTGAGGTTCTCTGGGCAAGAATACAGGAGTGGTTTGCCATTCCTTCTTTCAGTGGGCCACATTTCATCAAAAATCTTCACTTTGACTCATTCATCTCGGATGGCCCTGCATGGCGTGACTCATAACTTCACTGAGTTCCAAAAGCCTATTCTTCACAACAAGGCTGTGATCCAGGATGGGTATATATGGTAGACTCTGTTCTAAAATATGGATAATTGGTGTTCATGTCTGACAAGCACTTAATATCTCAAGTAATCTATATTCTAGCAGAAAGAAATGAAAATTGGAGAAATTAAGTTTAGTAGGTTGCCTGTGAGAGGAAATAAGAAAAACAAAACATGGGGAGAGATTAGGAAATTTTGGAGATAGGTTTTATAATGTCAGACTACGGTGCTCAATTATACCATTCGACAAGTCACATATGAATGAATATTTGGACGGTTATAAGAGTGTGAGATCTTTTAGAACTAACACCCCAAAAAGGTGTCCTTTTCATTATATGGGACTGGGATGCAAAAGTAGGAAGTCAAGAAACACCTGAAGCAACAGGCAAATTTGGCCTTGGAGTACAGAATGAAGCAGGGCAAAGGCTAATAGAGTTTTGCCAAGAGAATGCACTGGTCATAGCAAACACCCTCTTCAAACAACACAGGAGAAGGCTCTACATATGAACATAACCAGATGGATAACACCAAAATTAGACTGATTATATTCTTTTCAGCCAAAGATAGAGAATCTTTATATAGTCAGCAAAAACAAGGCTGGGAGCTGACTGTGGCTCAGACCATGACTTCTTATTGTCAAATTTAGAATTGAAGACAGTGGGGAAAACCAAAGACCATTCAGGTATGACCTAAATAAAATCCCATATGATTATACAGTGGAAGTGAAAAATAGATTTAAAGGAGTAGTTGTGATAGACAGAGTGCCTGATCAATTATGGACGGAGATTCATGCATTGTGTAGGAGACAGGGATCAAGACCATCCCCAAGAAAAAGAAATTTAAAAAAGTAAAATGGCTGTTTGAGAAGGTCTTCCAAATAGCTGTGAAAAGAAGAGAAGCAAAAATTTGAATGCAGAGTTCCAAAGAATAGCGAATAGACATAAGAAAGTCTTTCTCGGTGATCAGTGCAAAGAAATAGAGGGAAATAGTAGAATGGGAAAGACTAGATATCTCTTCAAGAAACAGAGATATCAAGGGAACAATTCATACAAAGATGGTTTCAATAAAGGACAGAAATTGTATGGACCAAACAGAAGCAGAAGATATTAAGAATAGGTGGCAAGAATACACAGAAGAACTGTACAAAAAAAAAGATCTTCAGTTCAGTTCAGTCACTCAGTCATGTCTTGACTATTTGCGACCCCATGAATCACAGCACGCCAGGCCTCCCTGTCCATCAGCAACTCCTGGAATTCACTCAGACTCACGTCCATCGAGTCAGTGATGCTATCCAGTCATCTCATCCTCTGTCGTCCCCTTCTCCTCATGCCTCCAATCCCTCCTAGCATCAGAGTCTTTGCCAAAGAGTCAACTCTTCGCATGAGGTGGCCAAAGTACTGGAGTTTCAGCTTTAGCATCATTTCTTCCAAAGAAATCCCAGGGATGATCTCCTTCAGAATGGACTGGTTGGATCTCCTTGCAGTCCAAGGGACGCTCAAGAGTCTTCTCCAACACCACAGTTCAAAAGCATCAATTCTTTGGTGTTCAGCCTTCTTCACAGTCCAACACTCACATCCATACATGACCAATGGAAAAACCATAGCCTTGACTAGACAGACCTTAGTCACAACCCAGATAATCATGACAGTGTGATCACTCACTGAGAGCCAGAAATCCTGGAATGTGAAGTCAAGTGGGCCTTAGGAAGCATCACTACAAGCAAAACAATGGAGGTGATGGACTTCCAGGTGAGCTGTTTCAAATCCTGAAAGATGATGCTGTGACAGTGCTGCACTCAATATGCCAGCAAATTTTGAAAACTCAGTAGTGGTCATGGGACTGGAAAAGGTCAAGTTTTATTCCAATCCCAAAGAAAGGCAATGCCAAAGAATGCCCTAACTACTGCACAAGTGCACTCATCTCACATGCTAGCAAAGTAATGCTCAAAATTCTTCAAGTCAGGCTTCAGCAATACATGAACCATGAACTTCCAGATGTTCAAGTTGGTTTTAGAAAAGGCAGAGGAATGAAAGATTAGATTGCCAACATCCACTGGATCATCAAAAAAGCAAGAGAGTTTCAGAAAAATATCTGTTTCTGCTTTATTGACTATGTCAAAACCTTTGCTTGTGTGAATCACAATAAACTCTGGAAATTTCTGAAAGAGATGGGAATACCAGACCATGTGACGTGCCTTCTGAGAAATATGTATGCAGGTCAGGAGGCAACAGTTAGAACTGGACATGGAACAACAGACTGGTTCCAAATAAGAAAAGGAGTACATCAAGGCTCTGTATTGTCACTCTGCTTATTTAACTTATATGCAGAGTATGAAGTGAATGAGGTGAAGTTGCTCAGTTGTGTCCAACTCTTTACCACCCCATGAACTGTAGCCCACCAGGCTCCTCCATCCATGGGATTTTCCAGGCAAGAAAACTGGAATTGGTTGCCATTTCCTTCTCCAGGGGGTCTTCCTGACCTAGGGATCGAACTCAGGTCTCCCACGTTGGAGGCAGACACTTTAACCTCTGAGCCACCAGGGAAGCCCATCATGAGAAATGCTGGGCTGGATTAAGCACAAACTGGAATCAAGTTTTCCAGGAGACATATCAATAACCTCAGATGTGCAGATGACACCACCCTTATGGCAGAAAGTGAAGAGGAACTGAAAAGCCTCTTGATTAAAGTGAAAGTGGAGAGTGAAAAAGTTGGCTTAAAGCTCAACATTCAGAAAACTAAGATCACGGCATCTGGTCCCATCACTTCATGACAAATATATGGGGAAACAGTGACTTTATTTTTGGGGGCTCCAAAATCACTGCAGATGGTGATTGCAGCCATGAAATTAAAAGATGCTCACTCCTTTGAAGGAAAGTTATGATAAACGACGGCTGAATTTTAAAAAGCAGACATTTATTTGCCAATAAAAGTCTGTCTAGTCAAGGCTATAGTTTTTTCAGTGGTCATGTACGGATGTGAGAGTTGGACTGTGAAGAAAGCTGAGCACCGAAGAATTGATGCCTTTGAACCGTGGTGTTGGGGAAGACTCTTCAGTGTCCCTTGGACTGCAAGAAGATCCAACCAGTCCATCCTAAAGGAGATCAGTACTGGGTGTTCATTGAAAGGACTGATGTTGAAGCTGAAACTCCAATATTTTGGTCACCCAATGCAAAGAACTGACTCATTTGAAAAGACTCTGTTACTAGGAAAGATTGAAGGCAGGAGGAAAGGGAGACAACAGAAGATGAGATGTTTGGATGGCATCAATGACTCAGTGGGCATGAGTTTGTGTAGACTCCTGGAGTTGACGATTGACAGGTAGTCTTGGGGTGTTGTAGTCTATGGGGTCACAAAGAGTTGGACACGACTGAGCAAGTAAGCTGAACTGAACTGAGAGTGTGCCCAGGGCAGAGAGAAAAGAGATATAAGTGGTGATATCAGATCTAATAGGAGCCAAATCTTTGAATAGACTTGTAGGCCACTGTAAGACTCATGGTAAATCTGGATCTTGGAGAAAGCCTATCAGACATAACTACTAACAATATCTCCTCTTCTCTCATTGCTCAGTAAGTGCAGGATCAGTCCTGTTAAGTTTCAGGAATGGAGGTATGATTTGGACTGCAAAGTATGATATTTCATTAAATCTCATACATCTGAAATGAGTGAATTACTGAAATTTCTATTGTTAATAATGTTAGAAAAACAAAAAAATAAAATGTATATATGACATTTTATAAACACTCAAGGACAGTGGCATTTAAGCTGATTTTGGTCAAAAGATGCTACTCAACAGCACTACAGTGTTCAAAAGATTTATCAAAATAAAAATATATATTCCAAGTATTACTTGTCAAGTTTTTCACTTCATAAATATTTTTTTGTGTCTAAAATGCAGTCCACAGATGCTAAATGAACTTGGTTTGGAATTTTATGCTTCAGAGCATAAATTTCTTCATTATGTAATGCTGACGCATCCAAGGAGATTGTGGTTAGTTATGTATTCAAATTATTATAAATATCTTATAATTTTTTTTACAAAATGAAGCCATTCATGCTATATAGTTCATATGTAGATTTATTCTTTGATGTAATTCTTTACTGTAGCTTGCATTGAATTTTAACTACATTATCAATCCTTCTTGAGTTACTTTTATTCATTAATTATGCATTAAAATAGAATGAAATAATGCTGCTTTTAGGAAATTTTATTACATCAAAGGAAAGGATTTTATTAATAATCATAAATTCAACTTTAATTGAAAATATATTACTTAGGTTTGTTTTTCAGTAAGTGTGTTGAATCTACATTAGTAGGTTTTCCACTCTGGTTAGAATTCCCCCAGTATTTCCAGTAATCAACAAAATAAAAATAGTATGTATTCAGTATACCTAGTCTTAATAGTTTTATTCAAATTTGACTATCATTATTTGAGGGTATAAACATGAATTATTTATCATAATTTCTTCTCTATTCAAATTTCATAGAAGTTTGAAGTAGTAAAGGATAATAATGCTAAAAAGATTTCCTGATTCTCTTCAATACTACTTGTTTTTTAAATCATGATGTTTTCCAAGTAAACATAAGTTATTCTTCCAATTTCCTGTTATTTCGGTTCTAGAAATTATTTTCTTTTATGATCTTTTCTTTCACCATACTTCAGCCTCTCACTTCCACAGTCATTACTGAGACATTGACTTCCAACAATTCTACACATACTCTATAATTTCAATATTATGTGTTCCATTCTCTGACCAACTTTATTTTTTTTTAAATCTTTATGTTTTTAATTTTCAGGTGCCCTGAATCCATCAATCCTTCCATGTCACCTAGACCCTTGATATGACCATGTTTTTATCTTCTAAACTTTCTCAAATATGGATTCCACTCTTACTTTATATTTCATTTTCAAACACTCTAATCCTTCCTTCCTAAAAATCTTGACATCACTTGTCTATCTCCTGGTCTGTTGTAGAATCATGGCGATGGTTATATGTAACACACCATTTTTGCACTACCCTCAGTTAGCTGAGTGAGCAACAACAGGACTTTGCTGCTGGTAGGCAGTTATTTTTAAGCTCCTCACTCATTTGTTAACTCCTCTAGACGACTATTTTACATGGTTTTATTTTTCCTGAAACCTCCAATATTTCTCAACTGATTTGCCTCCTCAAGTGATGTCATTACTGTCTACATAACTGAAGAAAATTAATTTGAAGAAATCCTCAGGAAATCACCAAATTTCACTCACCCACCTTATATCTTCACTCAGAAGTTTTATCATCTGACTTTATTCTATCTAAAGACAGTTTTCTATTCATAAACAAATAGGATCCTGTCTCTTGCGACCTACTTGATGATATCTACTTGTAATCCTTCCCTCTTTCCTACATCATACCATGTAAAGTTTCTATTAGTACACTAACTTTTGCATCAGCATAGAAATAACTCTATTTCTCCCATATTGCAGTCCTTTTTTTCTTTCTTTTTTTTCCTTTTGGCTTCTCTCTCCATCAATTTACTACACTATTCCTCTATTCCCCTTTAGGTAAGCCATTTCAAAAGAGTTGCCTTTGTTCACTGTCCAGCAATACGTGAACCATGAAATTCCTGATGTTCAAGCTGATTTTAGAAAAGGCAGAGGAACCAGAGATCAAATTGCCAACATCCATTGGATCACAGAAAAAACAAGACAGTTCCAGAGAAACATCTATTTCTGCTTTATTGACTACGTCAAAGCCTTTGATTGTGTGGATGACAATCAACTGTGGAAAATTCTCAAAGAGATGGGAATACCAGACCACTTGACCTGACTCTTGAGGAATCTGTATGTAGGTCAGGTAGCAACAGTTAGAACTGGACATGGAACAACAGACTGGTTCCAGATTGGAAAAGGAGTACATCAAGGCTCACCCTGCTTGTTTAACTTATATTCAGAGTATATCATGAGAAACGCTGGACTGGAGGAAACACAAGCTGGAATCAAGATTGCAGGGAGAAATATCAATAACCTCAGATATGCAGATGACACCACCCTTATGGCAGAAAGTGAAGAGGAACTAAAAAGCCTCTTGATGAAAGTGAAAGTAGAGAGTGAAATAGTTGGTTTAAAGCTCATCATTCAGAAAACGAAGATCATAGCATCCAGTCCTATCACTTCATCGGAAATAGAAGGGGAAACAGTGGAAACAGTGTCAGACTTAATTTTGGGGGCTTCAAAATCACTGCAGATGGTGATTGCAGCCTTGAAATTAGAAGATGCTTACTCCTTGGAAGAAAAGTTATGACCAACCTAGATAGCATATTCAAAAGCAGAGACATTACTTTGCCAACAAAGGTCTGTCTAGCCAAGGCTATGGTTTTTCCTGTGGTCCTGTATGTATGTGAGATTCGGACTGTGAAGAAGGCTGAGTGCCGAAGAATCGATGCTTTTGAACTATGGTGTTGGAAAAGACTCTTGACAGTCCCTTGGACTGCAAGGAGATCCAACCAGTCCATTCTGAAGGAGATCAACCCTGGGATTTCTTTGGAAGGAATGATGCTAAAGCTGAAACTCCAGCACTTTGGCCACCTCATGAGAAGTGTTGACTCATTGGAAAAGATTCTGATGCTGGGAGGGATTGGGGGCAGGAGGAGAAGGGGACGACCAAAGATGAGATGGCTAGATGGCATCAGTGACTCGATGGACGTGAGTCTGAGTGAACTCCGGGAGTTGGTGATCGACAGGGAGGCCTGGCATGCTGCAGTTCATGGGGTTGCAAAGAGTCGGACATGACTGAGCAACTGAACTGAACTGATTCTTGTTAAAAACCACAACATTGAATCCTTTTGCTAAAGACACTTGTGTCTATCATGTTACTGAACATACCTTCAGTTATCAGTGCTTAGCTTTGATCACCAAGATTTAACACAACTGATTCCTTATCGCCATTTTGCATTTTCTTTTCCTGACTTTCATGACACCAAAACCTTAGTTTCCTTCTACTTATCTGGCCACTCATTCTCAATCTTTCCTGATAGTTCTCATTTTCCTCTCAAATGTCTTCAATTTAAAATGTCTCAGGAATCAAATTTTGACTCTCTTTTTGTCAAATAGGTATAACATCTCCCAATTGTATGCACTCTCCTGATTTTTAACACCCATTAAGTTTCCAGCTCAGAACTCTTTTATGAACTCCAGACTCATTGCATTGCATGTTTAGCATCTCCTCCTGGATGACTAATAGAAATTTAAATCTTTACAAGTCTAAAATCCAATATCTGGTCTCCCCCACTCCACTCAAACGTTCTACTCTCAGAGTCTTCCCTTCTCAATCAATGACAATTGCACCTATAGAGATGTTAGACCAAAAAAAAAAAAAGGAAAGAAAGAAAGAAAGAATATCACAGAACCATACCTGACATCTTTTATTCCTCTATATTAGAGAATACTACGGTCTGTACTTTCAAAGTATATTCAGAATATGACTATTTCCAAATCACCATTCCAGTATCTCTGTGTTTGGAGCAACCAACATTTCTAGCCTGAATGTCAGCAATAGCCTCCTAACAGATGTTCCAACTTCTAACCTTTACACAAGACCTTTTAGAACTAACATTTCAAAAAGGATATCCTTTTCACTATAGGCAACTGGAATGCTAAAGTAGGAAGTCAAGAAACACCTGGAGTAACAGGCAAATTTGGCCTTGGAATACGGAATGAAGCAGGGCAAAGACTAATAGGGTTTTTGTCAAGAAAAATGCACTGGTCATAGCAAACACCCTCTTCCAAAAACACAAGAGAAGACTCTACACATGGACATCATCAGATGGTCAACATCAAAATCAGATTGATTATATTCTATGCAGCCAAAGATGGAGAAGCTCTGTACAGTCAACAAAAACAAGACCAGGAGCTGACTGTGGCTCAGATCATGAAGTCCTTATTACCAAATTCAGACTTAAACTGAAGAAAGTAGGGAAAACTGCTAAACCATTCAGGTATGACCTAAATAAAATCCCTTATGATTATACAGTGGAAGTGAGAAATAGACTTAAGGGACTAGATCTGATAGATGGAGTGCCTGATGAACTATGGAATGAGGTTTGTGACATTGTGCGGGAGACAGGGATCAAGAACATCCCCATGGAAAAGAAATGCAAGAAAGGCAAAATGGCTGTCCATGGAGGCCTTACAAATAGCTGTGAAAAGAACAGAGAGGTGAAAAGCAAAGGAGAAAAGGAAAGATATAAGCATCTGAATGCAGAGTTCCAAATAATAGCAAGAAGAGATAAGAAAGCCTTCTTCAGTGATCAATGCAAAGAAATAGAGGAAGAGAACAGAATGGGAAAGACTAGAGATCTCTTCAAGAAAATCAGAGATACCAAGGGAAGATTTCATGCAAAGATGGGCTCGTTAAAGGACAGAAATGGTCTGTACCTAAGAGAAGCAGAAGATATTAAGAAGAGGTGGCAAGAATACACAGAAGAACTGTACAAAAAAGATCTTCATAACCCAGATAATCATGATGATGTGATAACTAATCTAGAGCCAGACATTGTGGAATGTGAAGTCAAGTGGGCCTTAGAAAGCATCACTACGAACAAAGCAGGTGGAGATGATGGAATTCCAGTTGAGCTATTTCAAATCCTGAAATATGATGCTGTGAAAGTGCTGCACTCAATATGCCAGCAAATTTGGAAAAACTCACCAGTGGCCACAGGACTGGAAAAGGTCAGTTTTTATTCCAATCCCAAAGAAAGGCAATACCAAAGAATGCTCAAACTACCGTACAATTGCACTCATATCACATGCTAGCAAAGTAATGCTCAAAATTCTCCAAGCCAGACTTCAGCAATACATGAACTGTGAAATTCCTGATGTTCAAGCTGGTTTTAGAAAAGGCAGAGGAACCAGAGATCAAATTGCCAACATCCGCTGGATCATGAAAAAAGCAAGAGAGTTCCAGAAAAAACATCTATTTCTGCTTGATTGACTATGCCAAAGCCTTTGACTGTGTGGATCACAATACACTGTGCAAAATTCTTCAAGAGATTGGAATACCAGACCACCTGACCTGCCTCTTGAGAAATTTGTATGCAAGTCAGGAAGCAACAGTTAGAACTGGACATGGAACAACAGACTGGTTCCAAATAGGAAAAGGAGTACATCAAGGCTGTATATTGTCACCCTGCTTGTTTAACTTATATTCAGAGTACATCATGAGAAATGCTGGACTGGAAGAAACACAAGCTGGAATCAAAATTGCAGGAAGAAATATCAATAACCTCAGATATGCAGATGACACTACCCTTATGGCAGAAAGTGAAGAGGAACTAAAAAGCCTTTTGATGAAAGTGAAAGAGGAGAGTGAAAAAGTTGGCTTAAAGCTCAACATTCAGAAAACGAAGATCATAGCATCTGGTCCCATCACATCATGGGAAATAAATGGAGAAACAGTGGAAAGAGTGTCAGACTTTATTTTTTTTGGCTCCAAAATCACTGCAGATGGTGACTGCAGCCATGAAATTAAAGGACGCTTACTCCTTGGAAGGAAAGTTATGACCAACCTAGATAGTATATTCAAAAGCATAGACATTTCTTTGCCAATAAAAGTCTGTCTAGTCAAGGCTATGGTTTTTCCTGTGGGCATGGTATGGATGTGAGAGTTGGACTGTAAAGAATGCTGAGTGTTGAAGAATTGATGCTTTTGAAATGTGGTGTTGGTGAAGACTCTTGTGAGTCCCTTAGACTGCAAGGAGATCCAACCAGTCCATTCTGAAGGAGATCAACCCTGGGATTTCTTTGGAAGGAATGATGCTAAAGCTGAAACTCCAGCACTTTGGCCACTTCATGTGAAGAGTTGACTGATTGGAAAAGACTCTGTTGCTGGGAGGGATTTGGGGCAGGAGGAGAAGGGGATGACCAAAGATGAGATGGCTGGATGGCATCATGGACTCGATGGATGCGAGTCTGAGTGAACTCTGAGAGATTTTGATAAACAGGGAGGCCTGGTGTGCTACAGTTCATGGGGTCACAAAGAGTCAGACACGACTGAGTGACTGAACTGAACTGAACCTTGACACATGAGAATGAGGTGAGATGAGGTGACGTCACTCAGTCGTATCTGACTCTTTGCAACCCTATGGACTGTAACCTTCTAGGCTTCTCAGTCCATGGGATTCTCCAGGCAAGAGTACTGAAGTGAATTGCCAGTTCCTTCTCTAGGGGATCTTTCCAACCCAGGGATCGAATCCAGGTCTCCTGCATTGGAGGCAGATGCTTTAACCTCTGAGCCACCAGGGAAGCCACCCTTTGCTATAGTCTCTCTTTAATCCATTTAAAAAATTCTAATCACAGTACTACTCTATCCAAAACTGCCCAGTGGTTCTCACTTCACAAAAGCAAAACCTGCAAGACCCTACAATGTGCTACTTGACTTCCCCCAGTTACATCTCTTAATACAGTCCAGATGGTTTCTATTTGGCTCACTCTACTTATACACATTAGGCTTCTTTCTATGTGGTTGAAGTAGAGTGACCAGGAATTTTGTTCTAGGCAATATACATCACACACTCTCTATCCCAAATGTTTTTTCCTGAAAATATCTGCATGTTTCACATTTGCATTTATACAAATGCCACCATGTCACTAGTACTCCTTTAGCCTATGTATTTAATATCCCAATATGTATTAACTCTGTTCCTCTCAATCCCCTTGCGCTTCTCTACTTGTTTGCCCCTGTATCCTTTATCACATTTTAACATATTATTTGCCTTTAAATTATTCCTTTTGTGTAATTTCTATTTTCACTACTAAGTGTTAGCAGGAATACAACAATAATTTATTTATTAATCTATCCCAAAGACACAGGTTTCTTGAATCATGAGAAATCCTTATTTCAGCTAAATGAAATTAAAAAGCTAAGTTCCAGGAAAGCATTTATTTCTGCTTTATCGACTATGCCAAAGCCTTTGACTGTGTGGATCACAATAAACTGTGGACAATTCTGAAAGAAATAGGGATACCAGACCACCTGACATGCCTCTTGAGAAACCTGTATGCAGGTCAGGAAGCAAGAGTTAGAACTGGACATGAAACAACAGACTGGTTCCAATAGGAAAAGAGACACGTCAAGGCTGTATATTTTCACCCTGCTTATTTAACTTATATGCAGAATACATCATGATAAACGCTGGGCTGCAGGAAGCATATCCTTGATTCCCAAGCTGGAATCAAGATTGCTGGGAGAAATATCAACAACCTCTGATATGCAGATGACACCAATCTTATGGCAGAAAGTGAAGAAGAACTAAAGAGCCTCTTGATGAAAGTGAAAAAGGAGAGTGAAAAAGTTGGCTTAAAGCTCAGCATTCAGAAAACTGAGCATGGCATCTGGTCCCATCACTTCATGGCAAATAGATGGGGAAACAGTGGAAGCAGTGACAGATTTTATTTTTTGGACTCCAAAATGACTATAGATGGTGACTGCGGCCATGAAATTAAGAGGTTTACTCCTTGGAAGAAAAGTTATGATCAACCTAGATAGCATACTCAAAAGCAGAGACATTACTTTGCCAACAAAGATCCGTCTAGTCAAGGCTATAGTTTTTCCAGTAGTTATGTATGGATGTGAGAGTTGGACTGTGAAGAATACTGAGCACTGAAGAATTGATGCTTTTGAACTGTGGTGTTGGAGAAGACTCTTGAGAGTCCCTTGGACTGCAGGGAGATCCAACCAGTCCATCCTAAAGGAGATCAGTCCTGAGTGTTCATTGGAAGGACTGATGTTGAAGCTGAAACTCCAATACTTTGGCCACCTGATGCAAAGAGCTGATTCATTTGAAAAGACCTTGTTGCTTTTGAAAGATTGAGAACAGGAGAAGGGGATGATGGGTGATGAGATGGTTGGATGGGATCACCGACTCAATGGACATGGGTTTGGATGGACTCTGGGAGTTGTTGATGGGCAGGGAGACCTGGTGTGCTGCAGTTCATGGGGTCACAAAGAGTCGGACACGACTGAGTGACTGAACTGAACTGAAATGTTTTCAGGCACTGTACTAAGTGTATCATACGTTAATAGCTATTATTGAAACTAGCATATAGCTATTGTGGTAGAACTAAAGAGCCTCTTTTTTTTTAGTATTTTATTTTTTTAAATTTTATTTTTACTTTATTTTACTTTACAATACTGTATTGGTTTTGCCTCTTGATGAAAGTGAAAGAAGAGAATGAAAAGCTGGTTTAAATCTCGACATTCAAAAAATGAAGATCATGTAATTTAGCCCCATCACTTACTGGTAAATAGGTGAGAAAGCAATGGAAACATTGACAGACTTTCTTTTCTTGGGTTCCAACATCAATGAGATGGTCTGCCTGCAGCCATGAAATTAAAATATGCTTGCTCCTTGGAAGAAAAGCTATGACAAACCTAGACAGTGTGTTAAAAGCCAAAACATTAATTTACTGACAAAGGTCTGTATAGTTAAAGTTATGTTGTTTCTAGTATTCATGTTTATATGTGAGAGTTGTACCATAAAGAAGACTGAAACCTGAAGAACTGATATTTTTGAACTGTGGTATTAGAGAAAACTCTTGAAAATCCCTTGGAGAGCAGAGAGATCAAACTAGTCAATCCTATAAGAAATCAACCCTGAATATTCATTGGAAGGACTGATGTTGAACGTGGAACTCCAATACTTTGGCCACCTGATGCAAAGAATGGACACATTAGAAAAGGCCCTGATGCTGGGAAAGACTGAAGGCACTAGGAGAAGGGGATGACAGAGGATTAGATGGTTTGATGGCATCACTAACTCAATGGACGTGAGTTTGAGCAAGCTCTGGGAGCTGGTGACAGACAGGAAAGCCTGGCCTGCTGCAGTGTATGGGGAGTCACAAAGAGTCAGACATGACTGAACTGATTTAGGTGAAAGGGTGGAGCCAGATACTGTTCTAAGGGATCTATACAGATTAACTCATTTTAAGTGAACATAAAATTGTATGAAGTGAGTACTACTACATTTTCTATTTTGTCAAAGGAGAAAAAAATGAAGTACAGAGGATTTTGTAACTTGCTCTAGGCTGCATAGCTAATAAATTGTGAAGCTTATTTTTACATCTAGACAGTCTGGCTCTGGCATCGAAGACTTTAATCATATGTATAATACTAGCTCATGATACAAAGTAGGAGAGCTGAGATTTGAAAACAAGCAGTCTGAGTCTAGAGCCTACTTTATTAATGAACAACATATATTTCATTCACTTCCAGACTCTTAGAAATATACTAGAGTTCATTGGCTAACTGAATATGCTCTTTTTCAGTTTTATTAAGTTGTCAACAGGCACTAGAAAGAAAGAGCAGAAAGGTATAAAAGTAATGTCTGCAATGACTTTGAGATACAAGAATTTAAATAACTACTTTTGCTTATGCTGCTGCTAAGTCACTTCAGTCATGTCCGACTCTCTGCGACCCCATAGACAGCAGCCCACCAGGCTCCCCCATCCCTGGGATTCTCCAGGCAAGAACGCTGGAGTGGGTTGCCATTTCCTTCTTCAATGAATGAAAGTGTAAAGTGAAAGTGAAGCCATTCGGTTGTGTCTGACTCTTCCTATCTCCATGGACTGCAGTCCACCAGGCTCCTCATCCATGGCATTTTCCAGGCAAGAATACTGGAGTGGGTCCCATTGCCTTCTCTGTCTCATGCTTATAAACCCTTTTAATTGGTATCTACATTGAGCAACTCTGATAGATATGTAAATAATAATAAATACCTGTAAGAACATAGGTAAATCACTTAATCACTCTATGCTACATTTTTATCTCCTCAAAATGTAAAAGTTTGAATTAAAATGACATAAATTTTCAATTTTAAATAAAATGTTATGATTACAAGTATCAACAATGACTTTACACTTTATCTTTATTATTTGTTTGCAATTTAGCATGAATATTTTGCATAACTAAAGAATAAATTGTCATTACTCTTTATCATCATCATCATAATTGTCACTACTGTTTCAATACATATATTGAAATACAATACAAATATTAAATTCAATGCATATAATGAAATTCAATACACATATTAAATTTAAAAATTATATTAGCATTTATATGTCATTCACAAATGACAATGATATGAAGAAATGAAATTATAGCAAGAACAGCAATTGCTCTTTTTTCTGTTGGACTTTTTTTTTTTTTTCTTACTGTTGCACTGTGATTATAATTTCCTCTTTACAGTCTACTTCAAAAAAATCAAAATACATAGCTGCTATCTGTTAAATGAGTCCATAATAATTACAAATTTTGTCTGCCAAGTTACAGGACTTGCTATTAGAGCCTGTCTCTGTTATACCCTTATGTTCAATCAATGAAATCTTCCAACCTCAATTTCTCCATCAGTGAGGCAACACAATGACCCTCATCCTCAGAATTGCTCATAAATTGTTTACTGTAAAATAACATATGATTGCATTGTTATTCTTAAGCCTTTTTAAAGGTCTGTACTTATTCCAGCAATAGTCAATTTTAAGCACAAAATTATGTCTGAAAATGTCAGTATAAATGTGTTAAAATTTGGTTAATCTCATTTGTCTCCTATCTCTTAAATTATGGAATTCCACTCCAGGGGATCTTCCTGACCCAGGGATTGAACCCGGGTCTCCTGCATTCCAGATAGATGCTTTAACCTCTGAATCACCAGGGAAGCCCTCTAAAATGTTTATTGGAGTACAATTATTTTGCAATATTGCATTAGTTTCTGATGTACATAAAGTGAATCAGATATATCTATATATATTTATATATAGATATAGATATCCACTCTTATTTTATGTCAAATCCCATATGGGTCAATACAGAGTACTGTATAGAGAGGTCACTGTGCAATATAGCAGATTCTTATTACCTATTTTATATTGAGTAGTGTTTATATATCAGTTATAATCTTCCAATTTATACCTGCCCGCTTTCAGTTCAGTTCAGTTCAGTCACTCAGTCGTGTCTGATTCTTTGCGACCCCATGAATCAGAGCACGCCAGGCCTCTCTCTCCATCAACAACTCCTGGAGTTTACCCAAATTCAGGTCCATTGAGCCATCCAACCATCTTGTCCTCTGTCATCCCCTTCTCTGCCTGCCCTCAATTTTTCCCACCATCAGGGTCTTTTCAAATGAGTCAGCTCTTCATATCAGGTAGCCAAAGTATTGGAGTTTCAACTTCAACATCAGTCCTTCCAATGAATACCCAGGACTGATCTCCTTTAGGATGGACTGGTTGGCTCTCCTTCCTGTCCAAGGGACTCTCAAGAGTCTTCTCCAAGACCACAGTTCAAAAGCATCAATTCGTTGGCACTCAGCTTTCCTCATAGTCCTACTCTCACATCCATACATGACCACAGGAAAAACCATAGCCTTGACTAGACAGACCTTTGTTGGCAAAGTAATGTCTCTGCTTTTCAATATGCTATCTAGGTTGATCACAACTTTTCTTCCAAGGAGTAAGTGTCTTCTAATTTCATGGCTACAGTCACCATCTGCAGTGATTTTGAAGCCCCCAAAAATATAGTCAGCCACTGTTTCCACTGTATCCCCATCTATTTCCCATGAATCAATGGGACCGGATGCCATGATCTTCGTTTTCTGAATGTTGAGCTTTAAGCCTATTTTTTCACTCTCCTCTTTCACTTTCATCAAGAGGCTTTTTAGTTCCTTTTCACTTTCTGCCATAATGGTGGTATCATCTGCATATCTGAGGTTATTGATATTTCTCCTGGCAATCTTGATTACAGCTTGTGCTTCTTTCAGCCCAGAGTTTCTCATGATGTATTCTGCATATAAGTTAAATTAGGAGGGTGACAATATACAGCCTTGCTGTACTCCTTTTCCTATTTGGAATCAGTCTGTTGTTTCATGTCTAGTTCTAACTTTTGCTTCCTGACCTGCATATAGGTTTCTCAAGAGGCAGGTTATGTGGTCTGGTAGTCCCATCTCTTTCAGAATTTTCCACAGTTTATTGTGATCCACACAGTCAAAGCCTTTGGCATAGTCAATAAAGCAGAAATAGATGTTTTTTTCTGGAACTCTCTTGCTTTTTTAATGATCCAGCAGATGTTGGCAATTTGATTTCTGATTCCCCTTGCTAACTATAAGTTTGTTTTCTATATCTGTGACTCATTTATGTTTTGTAAATAGCTTCATTTTTACATTTTTTTAAGATTCCAAATATGATATTTTCAACAAACATGATACTTGATATTTCTTTCTTTTTCTGATTTTGTCTGATTTCACTAACTATAACAATTACTAGGTCTATCTATGTCACTACAATTAGTACTATTTTGTTCTTCTAATGGCTGAGTAATATTCTACCATATATGTGTGTATATATATATATATATATATATATATATATATACACACATACACACACACACACACACACACACACACACACACACACATGCACACATATACATACCACACCTCCACACATTCTTTATCAATTCTTCTGTTAATGGACACTGATTTTTTTTTCATATCCTGGCTATTATAAATATGACTGAAATAAATTTTAGATGCTTTTGTCTTTTTGAAGTATTGATTTATCCTGATACATGCCCAGGTGTGGGATTGATGTATCATATATTACCTCTATTTTTAGTTTCCTTGTTTGTTTCTTTTTATTTAATCTTCATATTGTTCTCCACAGTGGCTGTACCAGTGTACGCTTCTAACAACAGTGTAAGTGGGTTCCCTTTTTTCCACATTCTCTCCAGCATTTGTTGGTAGATTTTCATGAGAGCCATTCTAATTAGTGTGAGATGATACCTCATTATACTTTCGATTTGCATTTTCTTTTTTATTTTATTTTTTTTTTAAATTCTACGTTACAATACTGTATTTGTTTTGCCATACATTGACATGAATCAGCCACAGGTGTACACGATCTCCCAATGCCAAAGCCCCCTCCCACCTCTCACCCCATATCATCTCCCTGGATCCTCCTGTTCACCAGCCCCAAGCATCCTGTATCCTGTATTGAACATAGACTGGTGCTTCGTTCCTTACATGATAGTATACATGTTTCAATGCCATTCTCCCAAATCATCCCACCCTCTCCCTCTCCCTCAGAGTCCAAAAGTCCGTTCTATACCTCTGTGTCTCTTTTGTTGTCTCACATAGAGGGTCACCATTACCATCTTTCTAAATTCCATATATATGTGTCAGTATGCTGTATTGGTGTTTTTCTTTCTGGCTTACTTCACTCTGTATAATCGGCTCCAGTTTCATCCATCTCATTAGAACTGAGTCAAGTTTATTCTTTTTAAGGGCTGAGTAATATTCCATTGTGTCTATGTACCACAGTTTTCTTACCCATTCATCTGCTGATGGACATCTAGGTTGTTTCCATGTCCTGGCTATTATAAACAGTGCTGCAATGAACATTGGGGTACATGTGTCTCTTTCCATTCTGGTTTCTTCGGTGTGTATGCCCAGCAGTGGGATTGCTGGATCATAAGGCAGTTCTATTTGCAATTTTTAAGGAATCTCCATACTGTTTTCCATAGTGGCTGTACTAGTTTGCATTCCCACCAGCAGTGTAAGAGGGTTCCCTTTTCTCCACATCCTCTCCAGCATTTATTGCTTGTAGACTTTTGGATCACAGCCATTCTGATTGGTGTGAAATGGTACCTCATTGTGGTCTTGATTTGCATTTCTCTGATAATGAGTGATGTGGAACATCTTTTCATGTGTTTGTTAGCCATCCGTATGTCTTCTTTGGAGAAATGCCTATTTAGTTCTTTGGCCCATTTTTTTATTGGTTCGTTTATTTTTCTGGAGCTGAACTGCATAAGTTGCTTGTATATCTTTGAGATTAGTTGTTTGTCAGTTGTTTCATTTGCTATAGTTTTCTCCCATTCAGAAGGCTGTCTTTTCACCTTGCTTATAGTTTCCTTTGTTGTGCAGAAGCTTTTAATTTTAATTAGATCACACTTGTTTACTTTTGCTTTTATTCCCATTATGTTGGGAGGTGGATCATAGAGGATCCTGCTGTGATTTATGTGTAATTCACCACATTAACAAATTGAAAAATAAAAATCGTATGATTATCTCAATAGATGCAGAAAAAGCCTTTGACAAAATTCAACATCCATTTATGATAAAAACTCTCCAGAAAGCAGGAATAGAAGGAACATACCTCAACATAATAAAAGCTATATATGACAAACCCAAAGCTAACATTATCCTCAATGGTGAAAAATTGAAAGTGTTTCCCCTAAAGTCAGGAACAAGACAAAGGTGTCTACTTTCAACACTACTATTCAATATAGTTCTGGAAGTTTTGGCCACAGCAATCTGAGCAGAAAAAGAAATGAAAGGAATCCAAATTGGAAAAGAAGAAGTAAAACCCTCACTGTTTGCAGATGACATGATCCTCTACAGAGAAAATCCTAAAGACTCGACCAGAAAACTACTAGAGCTAATCAATGAATATAGTAAAGTGGCAGGATATAAAATCAATACTCAGAAATCCCTTGCATTCCTATACACTAATAATGAGAAAGTAGAAAAAGAAGTTAAGGAAACAATTCCATTCACCATTGCAACAAAAAGAATAAAATACTTAGGAATATACCTACCTAAAGAAACTAAAGACCTATATATTGAAAACTATAAAACACTAATGAAAAAAATCAAAGAGGACACTAATAGATGGAGAAATATACCATGCTCATGGGTCGGAAGAGTCAATATAGTGAAAATGAGTATACTACCCAAAGCAATCTACAGATTCAATGCAATTCCCATCAAGTTACCAGCAGTATTTTTCACAGAACTAGATCAAATAATCTCAAGATTTATATGGAAATACAAAAAACCTCGAATAGCCAAAGCAATCTTGAGAAAGAAGAATGGAACTGGAGGAATCAACTTGCCTGACTTCAGGCTCTACTACAAAGCCACAGTCATTAAGACGGTATGGTACTGGCACAAAGACAGAAATATAGATCAATGGAACAAAATAGAAAGCCCTGAGATAAATCCACACACCTATGGACACCTTATCTTCGACAAAGGAGGCAAGAATATACAATGGAGTAAAGAGAGTCTCTTTCACAGGTAGTGCTGGGAAAACTGGTCAACCACTTGTAAAAGAATGAAACTAGACCTCTTTCTAACACCATACACAAAAATAAACTCAAAATGGATTAAAGATCTAAATGTAAGACCAGAAACTATAAAACTCCTAGAGGAAAACATAGGCAAAACACTCTTCGACATAAATGAATTTTTCTTATAGTCATGTTAAGAACATTTTGATTGCCTCCTAGACATCTGTATATCTTCTTTAGAGTAATGTTTATTTAGATCCACCCATTAAAAAAATATTGAGCTGCATGAATCGTTTGTATATTTTAGAGACTAATCCTTTGTTGATCACTTCATTTGCAAATATCTTCCCCATTCTGTGTGTTTTCTTTTCATTTTTAGGTGGCTTCTTTTTCTGTGAAATTTTTTTAAACTTAATTAGGTTTTGTTTTTCTTTTCACTTTTCCAGAAGATGAATTATAAAGATCTTACCAGAACATACGTCAGAGAATGTTCTGTCTGTGTTTTCCTCCAATAGTCTTATTACACCTGGCCTTATACTTAGCTCTTTAATGCATTTTGAGTTTATTTTTGTGTAACATGTTATCAAATGTTCTGATTTCATTCTTTAATATGTGGCTGTCTTGTTTTTCCTAGAAACTCTTATTGAAGAAGATATTTTTCTGCATTGGATATTCCTGCCTCCTTTGTCATAGGTTAGGTACATGAGTTTATCTTTGGACTATCTAACCTGTTCTATTGATTTATATTCCTGTTTTTGTGCCAGTACCATAATGTTTTGATGATTGTAGCTTTGTACTATAGCCAGAAGTCAAGGAATCTGGGTGTTTACAGTCCCATTTTTCTTTCTCAAGATTGATTTGGATATTCAGGATCTTTTGTGTTTTCATACGAATTATAAACATTTTTGCTCTAATTTATGAAAAACACCCATGGTAATTTGATAAGGATGGTATTGAACTTGTAGATTGTTTTGGATTATATATTCATTTTGATAATATTGATTCTTCCAGTCCAAGAACGTGGCCTCTCTCTTCATCTGTTTATATCATTGTTGATTTCTTTCATCATTAAGTTTTCTGAGAACAGGTTCTTTTGCTTCTTTATATAGCTTAGTTTCTGGATATTCTTTTTGATGTGATGGTAAATAAGATTGTCTCCTTAATTTCTCTTTCTGCTCTTTCATTTATAGTGTATAGAAATGCAAGTTATTTATGTGTATTAATTTTGTATACTGAAATATTTGCAAATTAATTAATGAGTTCTAGTAATTTTCTGGTAGCCTACTTAAGATTTTCTATATATAATATCATGTAATATGCAACTTTACTTTTTCTTTTCCAATTTGGGTACTTTTATTTCTTTTTTGTCACTGATGACATGACTATGACTTTCAAAACAATGTTGAATAAAAGTGGTATGAGTGGACATCCTTGGCTTATTCCTGATCTTAGGGTCTTATGATTATTTGTATTTCTGTAGTAGTCATTGAAATTTCTCCTTTTGATTTTTAATTTTACTGATTTGAGTGCTCTATCTTATTTTCTTAACAAGTTTTTCCATTCTTGTTTATCTTCTCAAAGAACTAACTTTTAGTTTCATTGATCTCTGCTACTGTTTTCTTCTTCTTCTTCTTCTTCTTCTTCTTCTTCTTCTTCTTCTTCTTCTTAAATTCTAGTCTGATATGATACCTTCCCCTCTACTAATTTTAACTTTTGTTTGTTCTTATTTTTCTGGTTGCTTTAGGTGTAAGGTTAGGTTGTTTATTTGATTTTATTTTTTCCACTGGAGGTGGGATTATATTGGTAAAATCTTCCCTCTTAGAACAACTTCCTCAGGTCCTATAGACTTTGGATCACTGTATTTGTTTGTTTTGCCTCTGGGTAGTTTTTTTATTTCCTCTTTGATTTCTTCAGTGATCCATTGGCTGTTTAGTAACATATTGTGCTGTCTCCATCTGTTTGTGTTTTGTACAGTTTTTAAAAATTGACTTCTAATCTCATATCATTTGGGGCAGAAAATATATAATTTTAATTTTCTTAAATATAGGAAGACTTGATTTGTGACCTAAGATGTGATCTATCCTAGAAAATGCTCCGTGTGCACTTGAAAAAATAAATTATATTCTGCTGTTTTTAAATGGAATATTTCATAGATATCAACTAAGTTTCTCTCATCTAATGTTTCATTTTAGGCTTATTTCCTTTTATTTTTGTCTAGAGGATCAGTTCACTATATGGGTGTTGTTGTTGTTCAGTCATCTAGTCATACCTGTCTCTTTGTGATCACATGGTTTGCTGTATGCCAGGCCTCCCTGTCCCTAACCATCTCCCAGACCTTGCCCAAGTTCATGGCAAACCAGTTATCTCATCCTTTGACACCCTCTTCCCCTTCTGCCCTCAATCTTTCCCAGCATCAGGGACTTTTCTAATGAATTGAATGTCTGCATCAAATGGACAAAATACTAGAGCTTCAGCTTTAGCATCAGTCCTTCCAATGAGCATTCAGGGTTGATTCTCTTTAAGAATGAGTGGTTTGATCTCTTTGCTGTCCAAGGGACACTCAGGATTCTTTTGCAGTGGAAGTGATGAATAGATTCAAGGGATTAGATGTAGTAAACAGAGTGCTTGAAGAACTATGGACAGAGTTCCATAATATTGTACAGGAGGCAGTGAAACAAAGCCATCTTATTGAAAAAGAAAAGCGAGAAGGCAAAGTGGTTATTTGAAAAGGCTTTACAAATAGCTGAATAAAGAAAATAAACAAAAAGCTAAGGGAGAAGGGAAAGGTACACCCAATTTAATGCAGAGTTCCAAAGAATAGCAAGGAGAGACAAGAAGGTCTTCTTCAACAAACAAGACATAAAAATAGAGGGAAATAACAGAAGGGGAAAGACTAGAGATCTCTTCAATAAATTGGGAATATCAAGGGGACATTTCACCCAAAGATGGGCACAATAAAGTGCAGAGACCTAGTAGAAACAGAAGAGATCAAGAAGAGATAGACAGAATACACAGGATTATAAACAAATGATCTTAATGAACAGTATAACCATGGTGTGGTCATTCACCCAAAGCCAGATATTCTGGAGTGTGAAGTAAAGTGAGCCTTAGGAAGTACTACTGTCAATAAAGCTACTGGATATGACGGAATTCCAGGAGAACTATTCAAAACCCTACAGATGATGTTTTCAAAGTGTTTCACTCAATATGTCAGCAAATCTGGAAAACCCAGCTATGACCATAGGGCTAGAAAAGGTCAATCCTTATCCCAATTCCTAAGAAGGGCAGTAGTAAAGAATGTTCAAACCACTGGACAATTGCACTTCTCTCCCATGCTAGTAAGGTCATGATTAAAATATTGTATGATAGGCTTCAGCATTACAGAACTAGGAAATTCCAGAAGTCAGAGCTAGGTTAGGAAAAGGCAGAGGAACCAGAGAACAAATTGCCAACATTACCTGTGCATAGAGAAAGCAAGGGGATTCCAGAAAAACATCTACTTCTGTTTCATTGACTACACTAAAGCCTTTGACTGTGTGAATGATAAGAAACTATGGAAAGCTCTTAAAGATATGGTAATACTGGACCATCTTATTTGTCTCCTGAGAAACCTGTATGTGGGTCAAGAAGCAACAGTTAGAACCCTGTATGGAACAACTCACTGGTTCAGCTGTCCTGGCCCAATCAGCCACTGTGTCTGTGCCACCTACCCCTGTGGGTACAAAGGTAAGAATGCGTCTGCCTGCCTCAAGGTGACCAGCACCTCTCTTGGTACACTAGCATGGAGGCTGCAAGGTTGAGAAAAGAGTATGACAGATTTGTCTGTGTCTTTAATTATACACTGAGCACAAGATGATAAATGCTGGGCTGAATGAGTTACAAGCTGGAATCAAGAAAAACAGGAGAAACAACAACCTTAGATATGCAGATGATAACACTCTAACGACAGAAAGCAGAAAGGAACGTAAAGAACCTCTTGATGAGAGTGAAAGAGGAGAGTGAAAAAGCTGGTTAAAAAATAAGTATTTAAATAAATTATGATCATGGCATCTGGCCCCATTACTTCATGGCAAATAGAAGGGGAAAATGTGGAAGCAGTGACAGATTTCCCGTCCTGGCCCAGTTGGCCACTGTGTCCATGTCACCTGTCCCTGCGGTAGCAAAGTTGAGATTGTGTTTGCCTGCCTCAAACCAACAAACCCATGTCCCTAGTCCCACTCACCATACACCAGCATGAGGAATGCAAGAGGGGATGCCCCCTCAGTTCTCCAAGTGGCACTGCACCCCTCCTGGGCAAAGTCTGCCCCCTTGGTGTCCTGCCAGGGGGCAGAGTGAGTCAGTTGCCTGGTGATAACCTCCCCCTCCTTCCTCATTTCTTTCAGGAGGCCTGGCATGCAGGGCTCCTTGAGCTCTCTTTGGGCTTCCCTGGTGACACAGATAGTAAAGAATCCGTCTGCAATGTAGGAGACTCAGGTTTGATTCTTGGGTTGGGAAGATACCCTGAAGAAGAAAATGGTAACCCAATCCAGCATTCTTGCCTGGAGAATTCCATGGAGAGAGAAGCCTGATGGCTACAGTCCATTCAGTCACAAAGAGTGGGACTCCATTGAGTGACTAGCACTTTCAATTTCATCCCTATATAGTTTACATGGATTTAATATTTTTGTTGTGATGATGGTAGCATGTACTAGATATTAAACAGGACCTCTGCTTAGCTCTGTGGTTTTCACTGTCTTGTCAGAGGTGGGATCTGTTCCATATTTGTTGGAGTAAAAGGCCACATATCTGTTTCTTAGTAATTTCTGATATGTGGTGAGAGTCAGGTGGGACTGGCGCACTCCCAATGACAGGGAAGCCACTGAGCTGTGGAAATGTTCACCTGGGGAGGTGCTCTGTTGTATCACTTGTTCCCATTATACAAACTCTCAGATTACACTGTTGTTGGCACTGCTCTTGGCCCCATCTTAACTGTGGGTATACTGGAAAAGGGCCTTGTTGTATTTTGGATATTGTATCACCAAACCACCAGCAAAAATTCACCAAACTAAGGTACCAGGATTGCAGTAATAGATCTGGACCTGCTGCGGGTGTTGTGAGCACAGCTAAGACTGTAGCCTGGCTTACCGCTCACTTGAATGTGCCCATAAAGTTTCACTTCAGTTCAGTTCAGTCACACAATCATGTCAGAATCTTTGTGACCCCATGGACTGCAGCACGCCAGGCTTCCCTGTCCACCATTAACTCCCAGAGTTTACTCAAACTCATGTTGGTGTTGCATCCAACCATTTCATCCTCTGTTGTCCCCTTCTCCTCCTGCCTTCAATCTTTCCCAGTATCAGGGTCTTTTCCAATGAGTCAGTTCTTGCATCAGGTGGCTGAAGTATTGGAATCTCAGCTTTAAAATCAGTCCTTCCATGATTCAGGACTGCTTTCATTTAGAAGGATGGTTGGATCTCCTTGCAGTCCAAGGGACTCTCAAGAGTCTTCTCCAATACCACAATTCAAAGGCATCAATTCTTCTGCACTCAGCTTTCTTTATAGTTCAACTCTCACATACATTCCATACATGACTACTGGAAAAATCATAAATTTGACTAAACAGACATTTGTTGGCACAGTGATATCTCTCCTTTTGAATATGCTATCTAGGTTGGTCCTAGCTGTTCTTCAAAGGAGCGAGCCTCTTTAATTTCATGGCTGCAGTCACTATCTGCAGTGATTTTGGAGCCTCCCCCACCTGGCCAGAAAAAAATAAAGTCTCTCACTGTTTCCACTGTTTCCCCATCTACTTGCCATGAAGTGATGGGACCAGATGCCATGACCTTAGTTTTCTTAATACTGAGTTTCAAACCAACTTTTTCACTCATCTCTTTCACTTTCATCAAGAGGTCTTTTAGTTCGTCTTCACTTTCTGCTTCATCCAGCTTGGCATTTTGCATGATGTACTCTGCATATAAATTAAATAAGCAGGGTGACAATATATAGCCTTGACATACTCCTTTCCTGATTTGGAACCAGTCTGTTGTTTCATGTCCAGTTCTAATTGTTGCTTCTTGACCTGCTACAGATTTCTCGGGAGACAGGTCAGGTGGCCTGGTATTCCCATTTCTTTAAGAATTTTCCACAGTTTTCTTTTGGAAATTCAAATGCTTTGACATAGTCAATAAAGTGAAAGTAGGTGTTTTTCTGTAAATCTCTTGCTTTTTTGATGATCCAGCCCATAAATTTTACAGCTGTTCTAAATTTAGGTCGATCTCAGCCATACAAAAACTATCTTTTCAGAAGTTCTGTAGGCACTGAGTCTACAAAACCAAATTTGAAAGTGTCAATTTGACCATCTGCAAAGATAAATATTCTTCCTTATTTCCTCTGGGGCTCAGTTTTGCTTTCAGTCTCACCTTTGTGTGTATGGATTCCCCACAGAGGTCTGCTCCCAAGGCTGTCCTGGAGCACATGTGTCTGCCCTGTGGTGAGGGGACACAGAGATATTTATAGCCACTTTATTTATAAATACCAAAACATGGAACAAACCAAGATATGGTTGGATGGCATCACCAATTCAATGGACATGAACTTGAGAAAACTCCAGGAGATAGTAAAAGACGTGGCATGTCTTTAGCATGCTGCAATCCAAGTGATCACAACTGAACAACCACAATTTTTTTCTTTTATGTTTTATTAGATTGTGTCTTTTAAAAAATTGTTCCATTTCAAACACGTGAACATAATGTTGTTCATAATAGTCCTTTACTGTTTTTGTCCATGTGAAGTGTAGTGATAGACCACTTTAACTTCTCATATTAGTAATTATGCGTTCTCTCATCTTGGTTAGTCAGTATAGAGGCTTACAATTTTACAGATCTTTTTAGAGAACCATTTTTTCTATGATTTTTAAATTGATTTATAATTCTTAATTTTATTGATTTTCCTCTAATTACTATTATTTATACTGCCTCCTGTAGATTGAATTTGACCTTCTTTTAGTCTATAAATTCTGCAATCTGGGAAGGAAGGAGAGTAGATTATCTTGTCATTTCTTGATTCAGCTACTTTGTTCAAATAAATTAGAGATTTATTAAGGTAGATGGTCATCTTCAAGTTGTCCAAAAGGGAAAAAAAATACATTTGATGGCTTTATTAAAATCAGAGACAATTAATTTGACTAGTTGAAAATTCCCATTATATATTATTATATTTAATCAAATGAACACATTATTTTGTTAAACATATGAACTTAGTGTTGAAGAACAAGGATAGAAAATCTGATTCAATCTTTTGTTCTTAAATAAAAATCCAGTTCTTCTTAACTAACAGTATAATGGAAGCTTCCCTGGTGGCTTAGCTGGTGAAGAATCCGCCTGCAATGGAGGAGACCTGGGTTCGATCCCTGGGTTAGAAAGATTCCCTGGAGAGGGGAATGGCTCCCCACTCCAGCATTCTGGCCTGGAGAATTTCAAGACTGTACAGCCCATGGGGTCCCCAAGAGTCAGACACAACTGAGTAACTTTCATTTTCATGTCTCAGTGGCAAAGAATGTGCCTGCCAATGCAGGAGACACACGTTCAATACTGGGTCTGAGAAGACTCCCCAAACTGTTGAAAAATTAATTCTGTGAGCCACAAATTTTGAGCCCACGTAAAGTGTCTGTCTGCAATGCTGGAGACCCGGATTTGATCCCTGGGTCGAGTAGATTCCCTGGAGAAGGAAATGGCAACCCACTCCAGTATTCTTGCCTGGAAAATCCCATGGACTGAAGAGCCTGGTAGGCTACAGACCATTGGGTCGCAAAGAGTCGGACACGACTGAGTGACTTCACTTTCACATTCTAGAGCATGGGAACCACAACTATTGAGCCCTCATGCCATGATTGAAACTGCTGTGCCCTAGAGCCTGTGCTCTGCAATAAGAGAAGCCATAGTAATGAGAAGCCTGCACACTGCAATGAAGAATAGTTCCCACGTACTGCAACTAGAATGACGCCTGGTTCAGTGAGGATCCCGCACAGACCAAAATAAATGAATAAATAAAAATTAAAAAGTAATAATGTAATAAGAACGTCAAGAATTGATCAAATAACATTAAAATACTCATAAAATTGTTGTGTTAAATCTTTCCAGTGGTTTACTATCAGTGACTAACAGTACATAGTACATAGAAAGTACTCAATAAATATAGGTTGAATAAATTAGTTAGCAAATAAAAGTGTCATGTGAGTCATCTGATTTTGTAAGAGTACATAACAGGAGTAAATTATTTTCAAAATTAATGTGGGTGGTTCAAGAAGGCTTTCTATGTGCAATGATGCTCAAACAAAATCTGAGAAATGAAGTAGAATAAGAAGTGAGACACATTACTGATGGATAATTCTACATCCTGTGGATAGAGAGAACATAGCCATAAGAAGTTCTGCAAAATGGTCAATACATCCCAAGAACACAAAATAGGGTGTTACTGAGCATGAAAATGGTGAAATGGAAAGTAGGAAAAATTTTATCTTGAATTTTCTATATAGTTAGATATTTTCTTATGTTTGTATTTGTCATTAGACATACACACTAGTTTCAAATAATGAAAGGAAGTGACTGCAATTTTCATATTTCATAACTCATTTTCAAACCATAATTGCTTAATAATATGCAAGATTTAATGTAGTATATCTTTCCTATCATGATAGAAATAGAATCAAGGGAATATATCTGTTCCATCAATGAAATTGGAAACAAAGGTGAAAGTAACATATGAATGATTGTAAGGAAATGTAAAAGCTGATTATGAGCCATTGTGGAAATGACCATAAGGTCTTATTTTAGTTGCAATATGTCATATTGAGCTGGCATAAAACATTAAACTGTCAAATCAGAATTTCAGAAATTAGGCAATTTTTTAGAGTATCAAGCTTTACTCCTAAGCTCAAAGATATGTATAATAAAAGCTATGGGCAAAGGAAAAGATTTTTAGATATGTGATGTGGTTTCCTAGGACCTTTTTTTTTTTTTTCATATTAGACACATACTTACTGTCCCTGAGTAGCAGATGCCCTCTCTATGTGAGGTTGACATACAGTAAAGATCATTTAAGTTTTGAAACACTTCTGTGTTATATCCCAGATGGTCAACTAACTTATGTGACATTTGTCAGGTCCACCCACAGCAGGAATATCACAGATGTCCTATATTTGTTATGCCTGAGTTAGAAGCAGGAGGGCTTAGATATCCATCCAGTTGCACTATCCTAACATCTATTGTTGTAAATTTCAAAATCATTTTCCATTTTCCTTACTGAGAATAAACTCTCCCTGAACCAGTCTAGTGTCTGAAGTCATGATAACATTAACTGCTCTATTTAGCCCACATTCCAACAAGTTGAGGTCTGTTGAATTTCTCCTAAAAATTACTATTAAAAAAGTGTTGTCAACACCCAAATCTTGTCATTTCCTAGAAGTTTCTGTTAATACTACGCTCTTGTCTTCCCCTCACCCCATTTAGGTTCAACAGATTAGATTCCCTAAGAAGTTCTTGCAACAAATCAAGTCAAACATGTTTCCCACGCATTTTGGTCACTGCTTTGGGGGACTCTCTTGCCTTAGACTCCCAATTTATAACCACAATCATTTTTCTGGCTCTTCTACTTCCTTTATGATTTCTCCACTTTCAGAATTTCTTGACTAGGAATTTTCAGTTTAGAGTGTAGTCTAAATAAAATATCTTTCTCTTCCAAAATGACAATTTTTATATATGGGCCAGTAAATTTAACAACAACAACAACAAAAAAAAAAAAAAAAACCTGTAGAATTACTGAGTAATACTTAAGTTAGAATGGCAGAAATGATATTTGATTTACTCTTTACACTGCTTACTCAGAAACAGGAGAAATCAACTTTATCTCAAAGAATACTGAAAAAGCTTATATGCAAGACAATATTCTATGTTTTGTGAATAACAGAAAATAAATGAAAATACATGATTTCTATGTTGATACTCTGAAAATAAGAATTGTAATTGCTCAAGTTCTATATTTGTGTTATTTCTTTAGAAAGATAAATACATAGAATCAATTGATATTTTTAGATAATTTCTGATATAGCAAAATCATAAAATGATTTGTTAAACAATATATTTCAAACACTATTTTTCATAGACAAAAGAGGTGTTCCTAGAATGTGGATATTTCTGCTACAAACTTACTAAGATTGAATTTAAGATCACTGTAAAATAACTAAAGCTAGACACAGTCATATATAATGTACTAAAAACCGATGTGCTCACTTTCTTAAAAATAGAAACTTTCATATTTTTCAGAGAGCATTTTATTTTTTTGAGTTTGTCTGAAAATTCAGAAACACTTGATGATTCAATCACTCTAAGTGGGGAAGCTCCTGTATCCAAGGAAACTAGTCTGGGTTGCCAGGACCTAAAGTTAAGACAGGAGAAACCCTGCTGTCTGGGATGTAAGGAAACAATCTGCTAGCCTTCTCTTTTAGTCAAGGATTATCTGTGCCTGTGATGCCTCCTGACCAATCTGGACACCCACCTATGCCCCAGTCATGTTTGTTATCTGCAATCTTACTGTCCATAGTCACAGCCCACCTCACCCATGGAGATGATAGTCATGATCAAAAGCAAACATTTTCAAATTTGTACCGTGTCCATGGATCCACTTGCCAGCAAGAAAACAACAGAAGGAACAGCAGTTATCTTCTGAATCACAGTGAGAAGCTTCTAAGATCTTCACTTAGCAGCTGCTTTCTCAGAGTCACTGAGCCAAAAGCACTGGCCAGTGTTTAGTATAGCGTGAGAACACAAGCTCTAGAATCAGAATGACTGTTCTGAAGACTTGGCATTGCCATTTGCCACCTGTCAAGATTTTAGTGAATTACTTAACCATGTTGATGTTCTATAATCTTATTCAATAAATAAGGGTAAATATAGAGGCTGATTTAGAAATGTTGAGTGGATTAAATAAGACAATGTATCTAACAGGCTTATTATAATGTGGGAATGAAATCATAGCTACTCAGTAATGGCATCTGTTAGTATTTTTTGGTATGTTTATTCCTTCTCTTCTTTGACTTCTAGTGTATAGAAAACTGTACATGTACATAGCTAGATATATTGGAAAATATAATGTATATTTTCATGATATTGTGCAAATATTAGATGTGAGACTCACACTCTCTGTTGTGTCTACAGAAGCAAAACAGCAAGATAACTGAATCCTTAGAACAAGTTTCAAATATGTTACCATAGTGTTAGGATGAAGCTGTGGGATTGATTCCCTCACTAGCTTGGTAGTAAAGAGGGAAATTAATGCTTTGTCCTATATGCTTAATTCCTACCTGGTCTTGATTGCCTAGCTCATAACTTCAGAAATAATCTGTACCTACTCCTGACTGAGAAAACTGAACAGAGAGTATATCACTTCTTGGAAATGAAACATCCTGGTTTCCATTAATCCTTGAAGAAAGAAGAATGAAGGAGAGGAATGAAGTGATTTAAATGATAATTGACATCTAATAAAGTGACCCCACTATACCTCTAATAAGTCTTGACCCAGTGGATGTCAGACTCTGAAATAACCACTCCTTTATAGAGGAGATGACAGAAAGGTCCCATCCAATTTTCTCTGCATAGAGAAAGATTTCCTTTCTTAGATAGACCAAGATAGTTTCTAAAATGAATAAGCATAAGCCTCTTCTTTCCTATAATTATACATTAGACAAATGAACTGATAGATTGTTTTCATTATCATAATCTTATCGTTATAATTTTATATTGTAATTACTTACCTGATTAACTGACTCTTTCACACTTTGATCTTTCATTTTAGGACAATTCCGAAAACAAACAAAAAATACACAGAAAATGAATTACCACAGCAAAAGAATGAGAAAACTAGAGTCAGTGGTGGCCAAAGTTCTTTCCTCAATTTTCTATGAAAAGTTTTATGATCGGCATCAACATGGACCTTGCAGACACAATGCATTCCTGTCAACCATCTGTCACTCTCCTTGTGTCCACAGTCAGGAAAAGTCTTCCAAGCTTTCCTCTTACAAACCATTCCTTTTCCTATTCATTACTGCCACTTTAAATTGTTGGCCTAAAAATAAATAGATTACCAATTATTTCTCCTGCAAAAATTGACTTATACAAAACCAGTACAGAATTTCAGTTCAAGGTCTGCAACTATGGTGAGCCTTGGGCAAACTCCCAGCAAAGAAAGGAAATGAGAACTCTTTATAATGGAGAAAATGAAGTTAGAAAGACTATTTTTAAAAACTCCTAGTTTTTCATTTGTTGGGCCATTGCTGGGGGGGAAGGAGTATATTTTTTTCTTCCTGTGGGGTTCTACTATCTTTGCAGAGTATAAGAGTTTTCCCTTTGGTATCCTGACTATATTTAATAGAGGTTTTTTACTTTTTTGCAAAGTAAAATCACATCCAAATTATAAACAAGCTCTTATTATTAAGCAAAGTAAATTTTGCTAGAAATCGGAGAAAGGTGGCATAAATTGCAAAATGAACAATTACATTAAGAAGCATAAATATGCCAACAAAGTTAGAAAACTCAGCAGTTTCCACAAGACTGGAAAAGGTCAGTTTTCATCCCAATTCCCAAGAAAGGCAATGCCAAAGAATGCTCAAACTACCGCACAATTGCACTCGTCTCACACACTAGTAAAGTAATGCTCAAAATTCTCCAAACCAGGCTTCAGCAATACATGAACTGTGAACTTCCAGATGATCAAGCTGGTTTTACAGAAGGCAGAGGAACCAGAGATCAGATTGCCAACATCCGCTGGATCATCGAAAAAGCAAGAGAGTTCCAGAAAAACATCTACTTCTGCTTTATTGACTATGCCAAAGTCTTTGACTGTGTGAATACCAATAAACTGGAAAATTCTTCAAGAGACAGGAATACCAGACTACGTGACTTGCGTCTTGATGAAGCCTGTATGCAGGTCAGGAAGGACCAGTTAGAACTGGACATGAAACAGCAGACTGGTTCCAAAAAGGAAAAGGAGTACGTCAAGGCTGTATATTGTCACCCTGCTTATTTAACTTATATGCAGAATACATCATGAGAAACGTTGGGCTGAAAGAACCACAAACTGAAATCAAGATTGCAGGGAGAAATATCAATAAGCTCAGATATGCAGATGACACCACTCTTATGGCAGAAAGTGAAGAGGAACTAAAAAGCCTCTGGATGAAAGTGAAAGAGGAGAGTGAAAAAGTTGGTTTAAAGCTCAACATTCAGAAAATGAAGATCATGGCAACTGGTACCCGCACTGCATGGGAAATAGATGGAAAAACAGTGGAAACACTGTCAGACTTCGTTTTTTTTTGGACTCCAAAATCACTGAAGATGGTGACTGCAGCCATGAAATTAAAAGACACTTACTCTTTTGAAGGAATTTTATGACCAACCTAGATAACATATTGAAAAACAGAGACATTACTTTGCCAACAAAGGTCTGTCTAGTCAAAGCTATGGTTTTTCTAGTAGTCATACACGGATGTGAGAATTGGACTGTGAAGAAAGCTGAGTGCCAAAGAATTGATGCTTTTTAACTGTGGTATTGGAGAATGCTCTTGAGAGTCCCTTGGACTACAAGGAAATCCAATCAGTCCATTCTGAAGGAGATCAGCCCTGGGTGTTCTTTGGAAGGAATGATGCTAAAGCTGAAACTCCAGTACTTTGACCACTTCATGTGAAGAGTTGACTCATTGGAAAAGACTCTGATGCTGGGAGGGATTGGGGGCAGGAGGAGAAGGGGACGACAGAGGATGAGATGGCAGAATGGCATCACTGACTCAATGGATGTGAGTTTGAGTGAACTTCGGGTGTTAGTGATGGACAGGGAGGTCTGGCATGCTGCAATTCATGGGGTCACAAAGAGTCAGACACAACTGAGTCACTGAACTGAACTGAACTGAATTTAAAATATGCTAATTAAAATATCAGTCAAATCTTGTAATCAATTCAGAGGTTAAAAATTAAGGTTTTAATGTAAGTTCATCTGTATTTAGTTCACTCTCTCAGTCGTGTTTGACTCTTTGTGATCCCATGGAATGCAGCACTCCAGGTTTCCCTGTTCTTGAAAATTCCCAGAGCTTACTCAAACTCAGTCAATCGAGTCAGTGATGGCATCCAAACATCTCATCCTCTGTTTTCCCCTTCTCCTGTCTTCAATCTTACCCAGCGTCAGGGTATGATGAGTCAGTTCTTCCCAAAAGGTTGTCAAAGAATTGGACCTTCAGATTCAGCATAAGTCTTTTCAGTGAATATTCAGGACTGATTTCCTATAGGATTCACTGGTTTCATCTCCTTGGAATCCAAAGGACTCTCAATAGTGCTCTCCAGCACCACAGTTCGGAAGTAAAAAATTTTGGTGCTCAGTTTTTTTTTTTTTTTTTTAATAGTCTTACTAAAACATCCATACCTGACTACTGGAAAAAATATAGCTTTGACTAGATCATGAAAAGAAAAAGAGAGTTCCAGAAAAAAACATCTATTTCTGCTGTATTGACTATGCCAAAGCCTTTGACTGTGTGGGTAACAATGAACTCTGGAAAATTCTTCAAGAGATGAGAATACCAGACCACCTAACCTGCCTCTTGAAAATCTGTATGCAGGTCAGGAAGCAACAGTTAGAACTGGACATGGAAAAACAGACTGGTTCCAAATAGGAAAAGGAGTACATCAAGGCTGTATTTTGTTACCCTGCTATTTACTTATATGCAGAGTACATCATGAGAAACACTGGACTGGGAGAAGTAAAAGGAGGAATCAAGATTGCCTGGAGAAATATCAATAACCTCAGATATGCAGATGACACCACCCTTATGGCAGAAAGTGAAGAGGATCTAAAAAGCCTCTTGATGAAAGTGAAAGAGGATAGTGAAAAAGTTGGCTTAAAGCCCAACATTCAGAAAACTAAGATCATGGCATCTGGTCCCATCACTACATGGGAAATAAATGAGGAAACAGTGGAAACATTGTCAGACTTTATTTTGGAGGGCTCCAAAATCACTGCAGATGGTGACTGCAGACTGCAGCCATGAAATTAAAGGATGTCTACTCCTTGGAAGGAAAGTTATGACCAACCTAGATAGCATATTTAAAAGCAGATACATGACATGGCCAACAAAGGTCCGTCTAGTCAAGGCTATGGTTTTTCCAGTGGTCATGTATGGATGTGAGGGTTGGACTGTGAAGAAAGCTGAGCACTGAAGAATTGATGCTTTTGAACTGTGGTGTTTGAGAAGACTCTTGAGAGTCCCTTGGACTGCAAGGAGATCCAACCAATCCATTCTGAAGATCAGCCCTGGGATTTCTTTGGAAGGAATGATGCTGAAGCTGAAACTCCAGTACTCTGGACACCTAATGCGAAGAACTGACTCATTGGCAAAGACTCTGATGCTGTGAGGGATTGGAGGCAGGAGGAGAAGGGGACAACAGAGGGTGAGATGACTGGATGGCATCACTGACTCCATGCATGTGAATCTGAGTGAACTCCGGGAGTTGGTGATGGACAGGGAGGCCTGGCGTGCTGTGATTCATGGGGTCACAAAGAGTTGGACACGACTGAGTAACTGAACTGAACTGAACTGAAGACCTTTTTGGCAAAGTACTGTTTCTACTTTTTAATATGCTGTGTAGGTTCGTCATAGCTTTTCTTCAAAGGGGCAACTGTTTTTTAATTTCAACGTTGCAGTCATATTCTGCAGTGATTTTGCAGGCTAAGAAAATTAAGTCTCTTACTGTTTCCATTGTTTCCCCAATCTAATTGCCATGAAATGATGGGACTGGATGCCATGATCTTAGTTTTCTGAATGTTGAGTTTTAAGGCAACATTTTCACTCTTCTCTTTGACTTTCATCAAGAGGATATTTAAGTCTTCTTTGCTTTCCTCCATAAGGTTGGTGTCCTTTGAATATATAAGATTATTGATATTTCTTCCAGCAATCTTGATTCCAGCTTGTGTTTCATCCAGCCCATAATTTTACAGGATCTACTCTGCATATCAGATAAATAAACAGGGTGACAATATACACCTTAATGTATGCCTTTCCCAATTTGGAAATAGTCCATTGTTCCATTTCTGGTTCTAACTTTTACTTCTTTTTATTGTTAATATAATTTTTTTTATTTTTTATTTTTATTTTTTAAATACTTTATTCTACATTACAGTACTGTATTTGTTCTGCCATACATTGACATGAATCAGCCACAGGTGTCCACAATCTCCCAATGCCAAAGCCCCCTCCCACCTAGCACCACACATCATCTCCCTGAATCATCCTGTGCACCAGCCCCATGCATCCTGTATCCTGTATTGAACATAGACTGGCGCTTCATTCTTATAAGATAGTATACATGTTTCAATGCCATTCTTCCAAATCATCCCACCCTCTCTCTCTCCCTCAGAGTCCAAAAGTCTGTTCTATATCTCTGAGTCTCTTTTGTTGTCTCAAATAGAGGGTCATCATTACTCTCTTTCTAAATTCCATATATATGTGTCAGTATACTGTATTGGTGTTTTTCTTTCTGGCTTACTTCACTCTGTATAATCAGCTCCAGTTTCATCCATCTCATTAGAACTGAGTCAAGTTTATTCTTTTTAAGGGCTGAGTAGTACTCCATTGTGTATATGTACCACCACTTTCTTATCCATTCATCTGCTGATGGACATCTAGGTTGCTTCCATGTCCTGGCTATTATAAACAGTGCTGCAATGAACATTGGGGTACATGTGTCTCTTTCGATTCTGGTTTCCTCGGTGTGTATGCCCAGCAGTGGGATTGCTTTATCATAAGGCAGTTCTATTTGCAATTTTTTAAGGAATCTCCACACTGTTTTCCATAATGGCTGTACTAGTTTGCATTCCCACCAGCAGTGTAAGAGGGTTCCCTTTTCTCCACATCCTCTTCAGCATTTATTGCTTGTAGACTTTTGGATCGCAGCCATTCTGATTGGTGTGAAATGGTACCTCATTGTGGTCTTGATTTGCATTTCTCTGATAATAAGTAATGTTGAGCATATTTTCATGTGTTTGTTAGCCATTTGTATGTCTTCTTTGGAGAAATGCCTATTTAGTTCTTTGGCCCATTTTTTATTGGTTAGTTTATTTTCCTGGAGTTGAGCTGGATAAGTTGCTTGTATATCTTTGAGATTATTTGTTTGCCAATTTATTTATTTTAATTGGAGGTTAATTACTTTACAATATTGTATTAGTTTTGCCATAACATCAACATGAATCTGCCACAGGTATACATGTGTTCCCCATCCTGAACCCTCCCCCCTCCTTCCTCCCCATACCACCCCTCTGGGTCAGCTCAGAGCACCAGCCCAAAGCATCCAGTATCATGCATCAAACCTGTACTGGTGATTCGTTTCATATATGATATTATACGTGTTTTAGTGCCATTCTCCCAGGTTAGGTTGAGTAGTGTTTCCAGTTTTCAAAGAATTTTCCACAGTTTGTTATGATCCACACAAAGACTTTGGTATAGTCAATAAATCAAAAGTTTGTTTGTTTGTTTGTTTCTAGAACTCTTGCTTTTTTGATGATCCAGTGAATGTTAGTAATTTGTTCTTGGATTTCTCTGCCTTTTTAATTCCAGCTTGAACATTTTTAAATTCTCAGTTCATGAAATGTTGAAGCCTCACTTAGAGAATTTTGAGCATTACTTTGCCAGTATGTGACATGAGTGCAATTGTGTAGTCATTTGAACACTCTTTGGCATTGCCTGTCTTTGGGATTGGAATGAAAACCTACCTTTTCCAGTCCTGTGGCCATGGCTGAGTTTCCCAAATTTGCTGGCATATTGAGTGCAGCACTTTCTCAGCATCATCTTTTAAGATTTTAAATAGCTCAACTGGAAATGCATCACCTACACTAGCTTTGCTTGTAGTGATGCTTTCTAAGGTCCACTTGACATCACAGTCCAGGATGTTTGGCTCTAGATTAGTGATCACACCATCATAATTATCTTGGTCATGAAGATCTTTTTTGTACAGTTCTGTGTATTCTTGCCACCTCTTCTTAATATCTTCTGCTTCTCTTAGGTACATACCATGTCTGTCCTTTATCGAGCCCATCTTTGCATGAAATGTTCCCTTGGTATCTCTAATTTTCTTGAAGAGATCTCTAGTCTTTCCTATTCTGTTGTTTTCCTCTATTTCTTTGCAGTGATCACTGAAGAAGGCTTTCTTATCTCTCCTTGCTATTCTTTGGAACTCTGCGTTCAGAATTTTATATCTTTCCTTTTCTCCTTTTTTGTAGAACCTGATAAAGTATAATGCTAAGAAATCATAATTTTAAGAGTTTTTGAGGGTTAAAGAAATATCATTTGTAACATTATTCCAAATTTACTGATTGAAACATAAATTTATAAATGATTGTTTTTTATCCAATTATAAAGCAGTAAATAAAAATTTTAACTTTACACAATATATTTAATAGTATGAGTTCTACTATTTAAATAATGCTAATGGTGAAATTAATAATCAAGAAAGCATTTGATGTATGTTTTGAAGGGTGTAGTTAATGGATTAAAACAATTCTTGATCTTAAATTCATTTAATAATTAAATTTCAACATTTTTATATCCAGGCCCAAACACTTGAGAAGACTTCAATCAGATTTTTTTTTTTTAACTCTGTGGCCTTTCTTCTAAAAACTTGAGAAATCTATGGAATCTTTGATAATTTTCTATGAGAAAAAATAAAGCTAACAAAAAAAAAAAAAGAAAGAAAAATGCTATTTATTCCCTAAACATAATTTGGCCTTTGGATTATTTATTGCCAACAAGGCTTTCAATTCTATTTTGACCACACACCATGTATAAACTGTTCTGCATTCAATAAATTGCCTTACTAAACTAAAATTCTAACCAGCATTTTTTTTTTCCTGAAAAGATCTCTCCTATATACATTTGTAATTTTTATAAATTCAGTACGAATCCTTTAAATGAAACGTTTGAACACATGCATGTGTATTATATATCAAACACCTGCAGATTTTTGCATTTGTCAGTGAAAATTGAATGTTGCTTTTGGACAACTCCATGACAAATGAGCCATTAATTGTGTTATACTTCATGAAATCTGGACTCCATTTAGAAGGTGCCCAGGCCTCTGTAAGTAAACAAAAATGAAAAACATAAAAAATGTTATAAGAAGATGTCTGGTTATAAGAAGATTGCCTAATCTTAGCATTAAATTTTGTTAACATTATGTTTGGTAAATAATAGTTTACTTATAAAATTTACTACTCAAAATTACCATAAATTAGCTGTACATTTCCCTCTTTTTAATGAGTAATATAGATAGAAATTATGAATACAATCCATTACTTTGTGTTATTTGCCATCACAATGCTATATGTAACAGTCACATAGCTTATGCAAATAACAATGTTTACTTAATTTTACATAAGTTCATCCAATTAAATTACAGACAGCACTGAGAAAATACTTTTGGCAGATAATTTCAAGCTTTACTCAGAATAAAGCTGTGTCATGTTTGTCTCCCTCAAATATGATATTTTAACTTTCCCTTATCAGAATACTTTTTGTCTTATAATCAGTGTGCTTTGAGATACCTATCTAATTTTTAGCTACTGTATCTTCAGTTCAGTCCAGTTCAGTCACTCAGCTGTGTCCGACTCTTTGTGACTCCATGAATCGCAGCACGCCAGGCCTCCCTGTCCATCACCAACTCCTTCACTCAAACTCACGTTCATCTAGTCAGTGATCCCATCCAGCCATCTCATCCTCTGACGTCCTCTTCTCCTCCTGCCCTCAATCCCTCCCAACATCAGAGTCTTTGCCAATGAGTCACCTCTTCGCATGAGGTCGCCAAAGTACTGGAGTTTCAGTTTTAGCATCATTCCTTCCAAAGAAATCCCAGGGCTGATCGCCTTCAGAATGAATTGATTGGATCTCCTTTCAGTCCAAGGGACTCTCAAGAGTCTTCTCCAACACCACAGTTCAAAAGCATCAATTCTTCGACACTCAGCCTTCTTCACAGTCCAACTCTCACACCCATACATAACCACTGGAAAAACCATAGCCTTGACTTGACAGACCTTTGTTGGCAAAGCAATTTCTCTACTTTTGAGTATGCTATCTAGGTTGATCGTAACTTTTCTTCCAAGGAGTAAACCTCTTTTAATTTCATGGCTGCAGTCACCATCTGTAGTGATTTTGGAGTCCAAAAAAAAAATAAAGTCTGAGACTGTTTCCACTGTTTCCCCATCTATTTCCCATGAAGTGATGGGACTAGATGCCATGATTTTCATTTTCTGAATGTTGAACTTTAAGCCAACTTTTTCACTCTCCTCTTTCACTTTCATCAAGAGGCTTTTTAGTTCCTCTTCACTTTCTTCCATAAGGGTGGTTTCATCTGCATATCTGAGGTTATTGATATTTCTCCCTGCAATCTTAATTTCAACTTGTGCTTCTCCCAGTCCAGTGTTTCTCATGATGTATTCTGCATATAAGTTAAATAAGCAGGGTGACAATATACAGCCTTGATGTACTCCTTTACCTATTTGGAACCAATCTGTTGTTCCATGTCCCATTCTAACTGTTGCCTCCTGATTAGCATAAGTTAATTACTTGTTAGATTTTCATTTTGTTTTCTAAATTTTATTCATTATAAAATACTTTTTTATGTCGCTGTAAAATTGTAATATTACTTATACGTAAAGGATCTATCATTTCATTATTGTAGGTAGGAATTTTGACCCGTTGTTTCACACCAAGGATTTCTAGGCATCTTCTTGTATTTAGCTATCCTGGCTTCCAGCTTTGTCATGTGTTCTAAGAGTAATATTACTGGCTCAGAGGTAAAACTGAATCAATCCAAAATATCAATATTATTACTTAAGATTAGCCATTTATACACAATTTGGATGCTTAATACTACTCAACAATAATAGTTTGTTTCTTTGTGCTGTCAAGACCCAAAGTAGTATTATATATCTGAGATAAGAAATTATTATCTTATTTGGATTTATTTCAACTGTTTCATGTTTCGAAATCTAGTCATTGTGCACATTTACTCAAAAATAGTTTTGCTGAAAAAAAAGTCCTAAATACTTCATATCTATACACACAAACAGTAAAAGAAAATATATCACTAGTAAGCAATCACAGGAAAATCTATCATATACTAGAAATCCACAATAATAGTCTCCTAAATATAAAATGTAAAAGTCTAGATAAAGAAAAATCTTCCATGAATGAAAACATTCTGCTTCAGTAGAGATAATCTACCCTGGAAAGCACTGAGAAGAGTTTTTGGCTGATTCACACAGATAACTTCAAATTCAGATATTATGAAACTATTTTAATGAGAAGCATTTGTGAGGTGAGTCAGCAGCACTGAGATTATGCAAAAAAAAATAAATATATAAAAAGAATACAGAGCTGGCTATTAGGTTATCTCAGTTGTTACTGTAGAAATGTAAATAAGAAAATATAGTGAAAAATAAATAAGACAGGATTAACACTACCTCTATCAAAAATATTAGATGTATTATATCTTCAGAAAATAATTTAAAAAGTGAAGTACTAGCATAAAAAATCAAATTATGACACTGATTTGAAAACTCAATAAATTAATATCATATTCAAGAATTACATTAAATAAATTTTTTATTGATCAACCAAGAGCCTAAGAGCTATTGAGTAAATGAGATTTTTATATAAATACACTCATTATAATCTAAATATCCTCAAACTAAAAGCATGTTACACAAGTCAACAATATTAGAAACAATTCAAAAAATTATTTTGAATAATTAATTAAAAATGTGAAGGATAATGTGAAATATGTCAGCAAGATGATGAAAAAAAAAAGCCATAGACCTTCTTTCTTATGATGGGAGCACCAGTTCAACAATACACAGACCAATTTCCTTTGTGAGCAGTCTAGGTTCCAGTTAAAAGATAACTGCACCCTTGGTGAGTTTGAAATCAGCTACACTTGCAGGAAAATCTGTGGCACACTCTCACCATAATCCCTCCCTCTGGCACAGTATGATACAATCAAGAAGATCAAGCCATTTTTGAAGAAGGAAAGATAATTTGGGCAATATTTCCAATGTTCTGACTTATGACAGAGTTCAATTCAGTTCAGTTCAGTCTCTCAGTTGTGTCCAACTCTTTGTGACCTCATGGACTGCAGCATGATAGGACTCCCTGTCCATCACCAACTCCCACTCAAATTCATGTCCATTGAGTCGGTGATGCCATCCAACCATCGCATCCTCTGTCATCTCCTTCTCCTCCTGCCTTCAATCTTTCCCAGCATCAGGGTCTTTTCCAATGAGTCAGCCCTTCACATCAGGTGGCCAAAGTATTGGAATGTTAGCCTCAGCATCGGTCCTTCAATGAATATCAAGGACTGATTTCCTTTAGAATGGACTGGTGGGATCTCCTTGCTGACCAAGGGACTCTCAAGAGTCTTTTCCAACACCACAGTTCAAAAGTATTGATTCTTCAGCACTCAGCTTTCTTTATAATCCAACTCTCACATCCATACATGACTACTGGAAGACTGCATAAAAGAATGGTTTATGTCCCATAAACACACCTCAGAGCACTGACTGGCCTGCCATACCAGAGATGCCTGGGGACCCCTGAAAACAAAAGATAACTGGCCATATGTTGCTGTCCCATAGCCCCTGCACTTTGACAGAGATAGGCTAAGACAACTCAGAGACTGCTCACAGAAGGGAAAAAGAAAAGAGTGTAGCATGTATCTGGTGTTTTTGATTTATGAGGAATGTCTGAGAAACCAGTTCCATGTATACTGATTTATCATGCTGAAGGTACCTGACATATTCTGATATATCAAGGCCAGTGAGAGCAAAATATAAGTTGAGCAGCAAGCTCATAAAATAAGAAACACAGTAAAGCATATTTTATGTAATTCAATCTTAATCAAACATTTTTCTGCTCTTTGTTAGTTTACAAAGCAACAAAAATAACATAGTGGTTATCTTTATATTAAGGACTTTCAGTTCAGTTCAGTTGATCAGTCGTGTCTGACTCTTTGCGACCCCATGAATCGCAGCACGCCAGGCCTACCTGTCCATCACCAACTCCCAGAGTTCACTCAGACTCATGTCCATCGAGTCAGTGATGCCATCCAGCCATCTCACCCTCTGTTGTCCCCTTCTCCTCCTGCCCCCAGTCCTTCCCAGCATCAGAGTCTTTTCCAATGAGTTAACTCTTCGCATGAGGTGGCCAAAGTACTGGAGTTTCAGCTTTAGCATCATTCCTTCCAAAGAAATCCCAGGGCTGATCTCCTTCAGAATGGATTGATCGGATCTCCTTGCAGTCCAAGGGACTCTCAAGAGTCTTCTCCAAAACCACAGTTCAAAAGCATCTATTCTTCCATTCTCAGCCTTCTTCACAGTCCAACTCTTACATCCATACATGACTACTGGAAAAACCATAGCCTTGACTAGACAGACCTTAGTCAGCAAAGTCATGTCTCTGCTTTTGAATATGCTATCTAGGTTGGTCATAACTTTCCTTCCAAGGAGTAAGCGTCCTTTAATTTCATGGCTTCAGTCACCATCTGCAGTGATTTTGGAGCCCCCAAAATAAAGTGTGACACTGTTTCCACTGTTTCCTCATCTATTTCCTATGAAGTGATGGGATCAGATGCCATGATTGTTTTCTGAATGTTGAGCTTTAAGCCAACTTTTTCACTCTCCTCTTTCACTTTCATCAAGAGGCTTTTTAGTTTCTCTTCACTTTCTGCCATAAGGGTGGTGTCATCTGTATATCTGAGCTTTTTTATATTTCTCCCTGCAATCTTGATTCCAGCTTGTGTTTCCTCCAGTCCAGCATTTCTTATGATGTACCCTGCATATAAGTTGAATAAACAGGGTGACAATATACAGCCTTGATATACTCCTTTTCCTATTTGGAACCAGTCTGTTGTGCCATGTCCAGTTCTAACTGTTGCTTACTGACCTGCATACAGATTTCTCAAGAGGCAGGTCAGGTGGTCTGGTAGTCCCCCCATGAGGGACTTTAGATGCCTTTAAAATATTCATTATTTTTCCAAGTAGTTTTCAAATCTTGACTGACAAACATATAATATGTCCAAATAGGGTGAAAGTAAAATAAAATGAAAAAAAAAAATCTTTACAGGATTTAAAATAACATATGCTTAACATAATAGTGAAAGTTGTAAAACATATTTGCAAATTTCTTGACATAACGCTTGTTAAGAAATCAAGTTTACTTCCCTTCGTATTGAATTTACTGAGTTGTTTGAAATTTACTTCTGCCACAGTAGAAAGTGGCAAAACTTATAATCTGTGATTTCTCAGCATGCTGTTTGGCTGCTTACTTTGGAAGAAGTGGTTATTATATAAAAAATCTGAACAATCTGAACACCTTGAGATTCTCAGCCTGAGGAGACCAAAATTTGACACCCAGATTTCCAGCCCCAAAAAGCTTTCAGTAGCCACTATCAACTGGGGGAGCCAAAGTGAATATCTGCAGTCCCAATCAACATCTGACTGCAACAATTTAAAAATTCGTGAGGTAGAATTGAGTCAATTGAGCCATTTATGAAATCTGAACCAAAATAAAATGACTAATTTGAAAATGTTAAATTTAAGAGTAATTCATCATACAACAATAGCAGGGACAAAACATTTTCACGTAGGTGCCAATGTATTTGATAAACATGTGTATAACAATATTCAACAGGCTACAACATCCAAAAGTAATGGTAAATAATCAGATATTCATTAACTAAGATAATCAATTATAATATTTATTAAATAAATGATAACCATTACAGAATATGTTTGTTTTGCTGTTGTTTGATTTTTTTAATGCAACTTATTAGAATTGTCACAAATACAATAAAATTAGCCCTTCTTATAAATTCCAGTTTAAGACTTTTGTCACCATTCAGAGAACCAGTTTCTCCAATGGAAATCATTAATATTTAGGTTGGTGCAAATGTAATTGCAATTTTGATCCATGAATGTTAAATCATTATAATAGGCTTAAACACATCATTGTTAAAGTAGGAACCATTACAATCAGCATATTTTCATCAATGATAAATAAGTTTGTTTATTCTTGCAGCATAAAAATCCATGCTTCAGGATTCAATGAATTCTTGGAAAGCATTTTCTGCTTCCTGCTGATTGTTGAATAATTTTCTCTGAAAAAAGTTGTTGAGATGCCTGAAGAAGTGGTAAACTGTTAGTGAGAGGTAAGGTGATTATGGTGGACGAGGCACAACTTTGTAGTCCAATTCATTCAACTTTTGAAGTGTTGATTGTGTGATATATGGCCAGGAGTTATTGTGCAGAATTGGGCCCTTTCTGTTGACCAGTGTTGACTGTAGTTGTTGAAGATTTCAGTGCATCTCATTTATTTGCTGAGCATACTTCTCAGATGTAATGATTTTGCCAGGATTCAGAAAGCTGTGGGCTCCTTCTGTGGCTTAGCTGGTAAAGAATCTTATTGCAATGACGGAGACTTTTGTTCCATCCTTGGGTTGGGAAGATCCCCTTGGGAAGGGAAAGGCTCCCTACTCCAGTAGTCTGGCCTGGAGAATTCAATGGACTGTATAGTCCATGGAGTCATAAAGAGTCGGACACGACTGAGCAACTTTCACTTCACTTCAGAAAGTTGTAGTGCTTCATACCAGCAGCAGATCACCAAATGGGGACCATAACCTTTTTGTTGCAAGTTTGAATTTGGGAAGTGATTTAGAGCTTCTTCCTGGTACAGCCACTCAGTTGGTCATTGCCAATTGTACAAAATCTATTTTTTATTACACATCACAATCCAATCACAAAATGGTTTACTGTTGTTGCATAGAATAAGAGAAGATGACACCTCAAAAAGATGATATTTTTGACTTGTGCTCAGTGCAATGAGGATACCACTTATCAAGTTTTTCACCCTTCCAATTTGCTTCAAATGCTGAATGACCATAGAATAGTCGATGATGAGTTCTTCCACAACTTCTAGTGTAGTTGTAAGACGATCAGCTTTAAAGTACCTCTCAACTGGTTGTTGTCAAATTCCAATGGCCAGTCACTGTGCTCCTCATCATCAAGGTGCTTGCTTTCTTTGAAAAATTTATTGAAACACCACTGTATTGTAAATTCATTAGAAATTCCTAGACCAAATACTTTATTAATGTTGCAAGTCTAGTCCACTGCTTTCTGATCAATTTTGAATTCTAATAAGATAATTGCTAGAATTTTCTTTTTGTCTAAAATCACGTCCCTTGTCAAAACTAAATACAAAATTAAAAGCACATAATAAGACATTACTTAATAAGAAAATATTAAGAAGGGGGCAAGAATACACAGACCTATAGAAAAAAGATCTTCATGACTCAGATAACCACAATGTATGATCACCAACCTAGAACCAGACATCTTGGAATGTGAAGTCAAGTGGGTCTTAGGGTACACCACTATGAACAAAGTTACTGGAGGTGATGCAACTGAGCTATTTCAGACCCTAAAAGATGATGCTATGAAAGTGCTGCACTCAACATGCCAGCAAATTTGGAAAACAGCAGTGACCACAGGACTGGAAAAGGTCAGTTTTCATTCCAGTCCCAAAGAAAGGCAATGTCAAAACATGTTCAAACTACCACAAAATTGTACTCATCTCACACACTAGCAAAATAATGCTCAAAATTCTCCATGATAGGCTTCCTCAGTACATGAAACATGAATCCAGATGTTCAAGCTGGATTTCAAAAAGGCAGAAGGACCAGATATCAAATTGCCAAAATCTGTGGGATCATCAAAAAGCAAGAGAGTTTCAGAGAAATATTTACTTCTGCTTTATTAACTATGCCAAATCCTTTGACTATGTGGATCACAACAAACTGTGGAATATTCTTAAAGAAATGGGAATACCAGACCACCGTACTTTCCTTGGGAGAAGTCTGTATGCAGGTCAAGAACCACCAGTTATAATTGGGCATGAAAAAGTGGACTGATTCCAAATAGGGAAAGGAGTAGGTCAAAGCTATATATTGTCACCCTGTTTATGTAACTTATATGCAAAATACATCATGCCAAGAGCACAAGCTGGAATTTAGATTGTCAGGAGAAATATCAATAACCTCAGATATGCAGATGACACCACCCTTATGGAAGAAAGCAAAGAGGCACTAAAGAGCCTCTTGATGAAAGTGATTGAGGAAAGTGGAAAAGTTGGCTTAAAACTGAACATTCAAAAATCTAAGGTCATGGCATCCGGTCCCATCACTTCATGACAAATAGATGGGAAAACAATAGAAACAGTGACAGACTTTATTATGGGTGGTACCAAAATCACTGCAGATGGTGACTGCAGCCATGAAATTAAAAGAAAATCTCCTTTGGAGAAAAGTTACATCAAAACTATACAGCATATTAAAAGCAGAGATGTTAACTTTGCCTACAAAGGTCCATCTAGTCAAAGCTATGGTTTTTCCAGTAGTCATGTATGGATGTGAGTGTTGAAACATAAAAAAAAAAAAAGCTGAGCATTGATGAATTGATGTTTTTAACCATGGTATTGGAGAGGACTCCTGAGAGTCCCTTGGACTACAAGGAAACAAACTAGGCAGTCCTACAGGAAATAAATCCTGAATATTCATTGGAAGGATTGGTCATGAATCTGAAGCTCCAATACTTTGGCCACCTGATGGGAAGCACTAACTCACTGGAAAAGACCCTGAAGCTGGGAAAGTTTGAAGCCAGGAGGAGAAGGGGATGACAGAGGATGAGATGGTTGAATGGCATCACCCTCTCAATGGACTTGACCTTGAGCAAACTCTAGTAGTCAGTGATGAGCAGGGAAGCCTTGTATGCTGCAGTCCATGGGGTTGCAAAGAGTCAGACATGACTGAGCTACTGACTGAACTGAATAAAACATTAGAAAAAAAAATTATGTAAGACATGTGGTGACCGCAGCCATGAAATTAAAAGACGCTTGCTCCTTGGAAGGAAAGTTATGACCAACCTAGATAGCATATTCAAAAACAGAGACATTACTTTGCCGACAAAGGTCCGTCTAGTCAAGGCTATGGTTTTTCCAGTAGTTATGTATGGATGTGAGAGTTGGACTGTGAAGAAGGCTGAGCGCTGAAGAACTGATGCTTTTGAACTGTGGTGTTGGAGAAGACTCTTGAGAGTCCCTTGGACTACAAGGAGATCCAACTAATCCATTCTGAAGGAGATCATCCCTGGGATTTCTTCGGGAGGAATGATGCTAAAGCTGAAACTCCAGTACTTTGGCCATCTCATGCAAAGAGCTGACTCATTGGAAAAGACTCTGATGCTGGGAGGGACTGGGGGCAGGAGGGGAAGGGGACAACAGAGGATGAGATGGCCGGATGGCATCACTGACTCGATGGACCTGAATCTGAGTGAACTCCAGGAGTTGGTGTTGGACAGAGAGGCCTGGTGTGCTGTGATTCATGGGGTCGCAAAGAGTCGGACACGACTGAGCGACTGAACTGAACTGATGTGCATTAAAATGATGTATACCATAACCACGTTTAAGAATCAATTCAAGCATTGTTTAAAGCTTCTAAATAAGAAGGTTGCAGTCATCTGTTTTTATGCTATGCATGGGTCTGATCTCAGACACCCTAAATATGGGACATAGGAACTAAAACCTGATGTATGAAACTACTTTCACTTATGGTTCATTGGTTTCTGTGCCAATATTTTTTATACACTTCAGTGCAAGTCTTGTCAGTTAACCTTACTTTATGAGTAAGATAAGTAACCCAAACTGCATTTCTTTAAGCCTATTTTACTATTGTGTCTCTTTGAAAAACAGTTAGCAACCAACTTCTTAAGAGGCAAAAAGTTCCATGTGCTGGAGTACTGGTTATAAATGTGGATATCTGTGAATGATAATGTTTTCCTTCATGTAAGTGCCTGTTCAGAGTTTCAAAATTTTAAAATGCCAAATATTTTCATGGTCACTTGCATGTAGTAATCTGGAAAATATTCAAAGAAAAATTGAAAACTGATTTTATTTAACAAGCTCAAATTGTGCAACCATGATGTATAATAAAGAATTTGAAACAAAAAGCATATATTTCAATATCTGATGGCACAGTTCAACAACGCAATATCACAATTACTTTTTCACCTAAATGGATGGCATCACCAACTCAATGGGCATGAGTCTGGGTGAACTCCATGAGTTGGTGATAGACAGGGAGGCCTGGCGTGCTGCAGTTCATGGGATTGCAAAGAGTCAGACATGACTGAGTGGCTGAACTGAACTGAATACTTATCACAAGGATTAAATTAAGTTATGCATGTGAACCATAACAGTGCAACTACTATATAGAATATATATTTCATAAATGATAATTATTACTTATAATAATAAATAATGCATATTCTTATGATTTATAAAGCTGAAAAACAATACTAAATCAGCTCATTATTATGTTTTAATAGCATTTTCAAGTTATTCAATAAATGGCAACATTTTGGGTAAGAAAACTAGTTATTTATTAATAGTTCTGTTCAAGACCCAGATAATCATGATGATGTGATCACTCATCTAGAGCCAGACATCTTGGAATGTGAAGTCAAGTGGGCCTTAGAAAGCATCACTACGAGCAAAGCTAGTGGAGGTGATGGAATTCCAGTGAAGCTGTTTCAAATTCTGAAAGATGATGCTGTGAAAATGCTGCACTTAATATGCCAGAAAATTTGGAAAACTCAGCAGTGGCCACAGGACTGGAAAAAGATCTGTTTTCATTCCAATTCCAAAGAAAGGCAATACCAAAGAAAGCTCAAACTACCACACAATTGCACACATCTCACATGCTAGTAAAGTAATGCTCAAGATTCTCTAAGCCAGGCTTCAGCAATATGTGAACTGTGAACTTCCTGATGTTCAAGCTGGTTTTAGAAAAGACAGAGGAACCAGAGATCAAATTGCCAACATCCGCTGGATCATGTAAAAAGCAAGAGAGTTCCAGAAAAATGTGTATTTCTGCTTTATTGACTATGGCAAAGCCTTTGACTGTGTGGATCACAATAAACTTTGGAAAATTCTTCAAGAGATGGGAATACCAGACCACCTGACCTGCCTCTTGAGAAATCTGTATGCAGGTCGAGAAGCAACAGTTAGAACTGGACATGGAACAATAGACTGGTTTCAAATAGGAAAAGGAGTACGGCAAGGCTGTATACTGTCACCTTGCTTATTTAACTTATATGCAGAGTACATCATGAGAAACACTGGACTGGAAGAAACACAAGCTGGAATCAAGATTGCTGGGAGAAATATCAATAATCTCAGATATGCAGATGACACCACCTTTAATGGCAGAAAGTGAAGAGGAGCTAAAGGGCCCCTTGATGAAGGTGAAAGAGGAGAGTGAAAAAGTTGGCTTAAAGCTCAACATTCAGAAATGAAGATCATGGCATCCGGTCCCATCACTTCATGGGAAATAGATGGGGAAACAGTGGAAACAGTCTCAGACTTTATTTGGGGGGCTCCAAAATCACTGCAGATGGTGACTACAACCATGAAATTAAAAGACGCTTACTCCTTGGAAGACAAGTTATGACCAACCTAGATAGCATATTCAAAAACAGAGACATCACTTTGCCAACTAAGGTCCATCTAGTCAAGGCTATGGTTTTTCCTATGGTCATGTATGGATGTGAGAGTTGGACTGTGAAGAAGGCTGAGCGAAGAGGAATTGATGCTTTTGAGCTGTGATGTTGGAGAAGACTCTTGAGAGTCTCTTGGACTGCAAGGCGATCCAACCAGTTCATTCTGAAGGAGATCATCCCTGGGATTTCTTTGGAAGGAATGATGCTAAAGCTGAAACCCCAGTACTTTGGCCACCTCATGCGAAGAGCTGACTCATTGGAAAAGACTCTGATGCTGGGGGGGATTGGGAGCAGGAGGAGAAGGGGACGACCGAGGCTGAGATGGTTGGATGACATCACGGACTCGATGGATGTGAGTCTGAGTGAACTCCGAGAGATGGTGATGAACAAGGAGGCCTGGCGTGCTGTGATTCATGGGGTCGCAAAGAGTCAGACACGAGTGAGTGACTGAAGTGAACTGAACTGAACTGATGAAACTGATTTTTTTACATTAAATAGTTTATACAATTTTAAATTATTTTTCAAAACCATTTAATTTTTGTTATATTTTGTCTAGTTTTCTTGTCTTCCTTTTACATGGACAGCTGCCAATTTGAAATCTGCCATGGCTGGATGGCATCACTGACTCGATGGACATGAGTCTGAGTGAACTCTGGCAGTTGGTGACGGACAGGGAGGCCTGACGTGGTGCGATTCATGGGATCGCAAAGAGTAGGACATGACTTAGTGACTGAACTGAACTGAACTGAATGAGGTATGAGAGCTTTATTGATTGAAATTAAAGCAAACAAAAATTGTAACAGTTAAGAATTCTTTCAAGTTTTACAGTGCTTGTTATCTACTTACTAGATTTTATTTAAGAAATTTAAATGAACTTTCTAAAAGTAGTTTTTATATTTACTCTTTTATTTAAGTAACTTTGTGAAGGAACATTTTTTGTAATTTTTTTTATTAATATAGGTTAACTTCCTTGTAGACTGAAACAAAATGGACAACCTATAATTTGAGAACTATCTGAGATACTGCTCGGAAGACGCAAGAGGAAGAGCCAAAATTACATAGAAGTTTTAGTAACAAAAACTGAGTAAGAAGAACTTCAAAATACTACTGTAAATTAAAGAAAATCAGAAATATCAAATCAGTGGATTAATTTACTTGTGGGAAGATACAAACCTCTGGGCTGTTTTATATGCACCTTAATATACTGCACCAATATACTGCTTTTCTCCATCTTGAATCCCCTCAGGATGCATACTTGTGGGTGGCTGCAATGGCTGAGGGCTTGTCAACAGAGAGCACTTGTCTCTATCCTGAGATCCCTCAAATCTCATGGTCCATTGTGGCTGCAATGTTTCAATGGCTGCAGCATCCTTTCTTGACTGATATGGCCAGCAACAGTTTTTTCATTCATAATCCTTAGAGGAACAGGTACATCCATATGACACTTTGATCTAGATTTAGTCAACAAACTAATTCAACATTATAAATTATGCATTCTTATGAATCTCTAACTGCTGTTTTGAAAATGAATTGCATATTTTTCAAGTAAATGTTATTTTTAGCTTTTTATTTTCCAAGTTCTAAACAAGTACCTCTGCTTCTGAATTTATGAGTAAAGTTTATTTTTATGATGCGTAACTATGTTTATCCACTTCAGAGTAAAGATATTTTATTATGCAAATCTATTTCTATCATTTTTGGCATCTATCTATGGTTATTATTATACTGGGAGCTTCCAAGCTGACCCAGTGGTAAATAATCTGCCTCCCAATGCAGGAGCTGCAAGAGACACAGGTTCAAACCCTGGATTGGAAAGATCCTCAGGAATAGGAAATGGCAACCAACTGCAATATTCTTGTTTGGGAAATTTTCTGCAAAAAGGAGCCTGGCAGGCTACAGTCCATGGGGTTTCAAAGAGTTGACATAACTGAACAACTGAGCATGTACCCATGATTATTACATTAGCCATTTCCCCTGCATGTAGGCCAAGAAGCAAAAGTTAGAACAGGACATGGAACAACAAATAGGTTCAAAATTGGGAAAGAAGTACATCAAAATTGTATATTGTCACCTTACTTTTTAACTTCTGGGCAGAGTATATCATTTGAAATGCCATGCTGGATGAAACACAAGTTGGAATCAAGATCACCAGGAGAAATATCAATAACCTCAGATATACAGATGACAACAATATAATGGCAGAAAGTGAAGAAGAATTAAAGGGTCTCTTGATGAAGGTGAAAGAGGAGAGTGAAAAAGCTGGTTTAAAACTCAACATAGAAAAATGAAGATCATAGCATCCAATCCCAGCACTGCATCTCAAATAGATGGGGAAACAATAGAAACTGTGATAGACTTTATTTTCTTGGCCTCCAAAATCACTGTAGATGGAGATCGCAGTCATGAAATTAAAAGACACTTGCTCCTTGCTCCTTGATAGAAAAGGTATGAAAAACTTAGACAGCATATTAAAAAGCAGAGACATTACTTTTCCTAAAAAGGTCCATATAGTCAAAGCCATGGTTTTTCTAGTAGTCATGCATGCATGTGAGAGTTGGACCATAAATAAGGCTGATTGCTGAAGAATTGATGCCTTCGAATGGTGGTGCTGGAGACGACTCTTGAGAGTCCCTGGGACAGCAAGGAGATCCAACCAGTCAATCCTAAAGAAAACTAACCCTGAATATTCACTGAAGGACTGATGCTGAAGCTGAAACTCCAGTACTTTGGTCACCTAATGCAAGCAGCTGAATCATTGGACAAGACCTGATGCTGGGAAAGATTGAAGGCAAGAGGAGAAGAGGATGACAGAGGATGAGATGGTTGGATGGCATAACTGGCTAAATGGACATGAGTTTGAGCAAACTACAGGAGATGGTGGGGGAAGGGAAGCCTCACGTGCTGCAGTTCATGGAGTTGCAAAATGTTGGACACAATGGAACAGGAACATTTCTTCCGACAATGATCTTTCTTTTTTTTTTTTAATAATTAAATTTATTTATTTTTTTAATTACAATACTGTATTTGTTTTGCCATACATTGACACGAATCAGCCATAGGTGAACACAATCTCCCAATGCCGAAGCCCCCTCCCACCTCCCACCCCACATCCTCTGCTTGAATCATCCTGTGCATCAGCCCCATGCATCCTGCATCCTACATTGAACATAGATTGGCGCTTCGTTTCTTACAGGAAAATATACAGGTTTCATTGCCATTCTCCCAAACCATCCCAACCTTTCCCTCTCCCTCAGAGTAAAAAAGTCCACTCTATACCTCTGTGTCTCTTTGTTGTCTCACGTATAGGGTCATCATTACTGTCTTCTAAATTCCATATATATGTGTCAGTATACTGTATTGGTGTTTTGCTTTCTGGCTTGCTTCACTCTGTATAATCGGTTCCAATTTCATCCATCTCATTAGAACTGAGTCAAATTTATTCTTTTTAAGGGCTGAGTAGTATTCCATTGTGTATATGTACCACAGCTTTCTTATCCATTCATCTGCTGATGGACATCTAGGTTGCTTCCAGGTCCTGGCTATTATAAACAGCACTGCAATGAACATTGGGGCACATGTGTCTCTTTCAATTCTGGTTTCCTCGGTGTGTATGCCCAGCAGTGGGATTGCTGGATCATAAGGCAGTTCTATTTGCAATTTTTTAAGGAATCTCCACACTGTTTTCCATAATGGCTGTACTAGTTTGAATTCCCACCAGCAGTGTAAGAGGGTTCCCTTTTCTCCACATCCTCTCCAGCATTTATTGCTTGTAGACTTTTGGATCGCAGCCATTCTGATTGGTGTGAAACGGTACCTCATTGTGGTCTTGATTTGCATTTCTCTGATAATGAGTGATGTTGAACATCTTTTCATGTGTTTGTTAGCCATCCGTATGTCTTCTTTGTAGAAATGCCTATTTAGTTCTTTGGCCCATTTTTTTATTGGATCATTTATTTTTCTGGAGTTGAGCTGCATAAGTTGCTTATATATCTTTGAGATTAGTTGTTTGTCAGTTGTTTCATTTGCTATTGTTTTCTCTCATTCAGAAGGCTGTCTTTTCACCTTGCTTATAGTTTCCTTTGTTGTGCAGAAGCTTTTAATTTTAATTAGATCCCATTTGTTTATCTTTACTTTTATTTCCAGTATACTGGGAGGTGGATCATAGAGGATCCTGCTGTGATTTATGTCGGAGAGTGTTTTGCCTATGTTCTCCTCTAGGAGTTTTATAGTTTCTGGTCTTACATTTAGATCTTTAATCCATTTTGAGTTTATTTTTGTGTATGGTGTTAGAAAGGGGTCTAGTTTCATTCTTTTACAAGTGGTTGACCAGTTTTCCCAGCACCACCTGTTAAAGAGACTGTCTTTACTCCATTGTATATTCTTGCCTCCTTTGTCGAAGATAAGGTGTCCATAGGTGTGTGGGTTAATCTCAGGGCTTTCTATTTTGTTCCATTGATCTATATTTCTGTCTTTGTGCCAGTACCATACCGTCTTAATGACTGTGGCTTTGTAGTAGAGCCTGAAGTCAGGCAAGTTGATTCCTCCAGTTCCATTTTTCTTTCTCAAGATTGCTTTGGCTATTCGAGGTTTTTTGTATTTCCATAAAAATCTTGAGATTATTTGATCTAGTTCTGTGAAAAATACCGCTGGTAGCTTGATGGGAATTGCATTGAATCTGTAGATTGCTTTGGGTAGTATATTCATTTTCACTATATTGACTCTTCCAACCCATGAGCATGGTATATTTCTCCATCTATTAGTGTCTTCTCTGATTTCTTTCATCAGTGTTTTATAGTTTTCGATATATAGGTCTTTAGTTTCTTTAGGTAGGAATATTCCTAAACATTTTATTCTTTTCGTTGCAATGGTGAATGGAATTGTTTCCTTAACTTCCGACAATGATCTTTATTTTAAAAGTGTGTGATAAAATTTACTTTGTAAGATTATAGTGAATATGAAAATAATTAAGCTCTTTAAAATACTTAAAGCAATAACTAATAAAACATGTGAACACTTTAAAAATCAGGCTTTGATTAGTATTAGAAAAGTGTGTGTGTGTGTGTGTGTGTGTGTGTGTGTGCATGTGTGTGTGTGTGTGTGTGTGTGTGTGCATTTAGTCACTCAGTTGTTCCTACTCTTTGTGACTTTTTGAAATTTTAGCCCTCCAGGCTCCTCTGTCCATAGGATTATGCAGGCAACAATACTGGAGTGGATTGCCATTTCCTATTCCAGGGGATCTTTCCAATCCAGGAATCAAACCTGTATCTCCGTATTGCAGGTGGTTTCTTTACCTGCTCAGCCATTGGGGAAGCCTGCATATCTGTGCTAGTGTGTGTGTGCTCAGTCTTGTCTGACTTTTGTGACCCCACCAATCTCCTCTGTCCATGGGATTCTCTAGGCAAGAAACTAGAGTGGGTTGTCATTTCCTCCTCCATGTGATCTTCCTGATGTGTGTGTGTGTGTGCATACACACACACACACACACACACACACATATATATATATATAGAGAGAGAGACAGAGAGATAGACATATAAGCAAATTTCAATTTCACGTTCATACATAATTATTTATCTATGTCATATATATTACAGGATCTTTGGGATTAAATCTCCATTTTATTTTATTTTATTATTTTATTTATTTATTTATTTGGCCCCCACTGTGCCTTTTGTGGGATCTTAGTTCTCTGACCAGGGATTGTACCTGGTCCCCTGGCAGTGATAGAGCAGAGTCCTAAGCACTGGAAAGTCAGGGATTCCCTAAAACCCCATTTTAATATTGTGCATATAACACACACACACACACACACACACACACACACACACACACATCTCCATATGTATGGTCATTTTATGTGTATTAGATTACATGGTGAAAATCATTCAGTTGTGTGAGATTCTTTGTAGCCCTGTATAGTCCATGGAATTCTCCAGGCCAGAATACAGGAATGGGTATCTGTTCCATTGTTCAGGGGTTCTTCCCAATCCAGGGACAGAATCCAGGTTTCCCTTATTGCAGGTGGATTCTTTACCAGCTGAGCCACTAGAAAAGCCCAATAATACAGGAGAAGGTAGCCTATTCCTTCTCCAGTAGATATTCCTGACCCATGAATTGAACCAGGGTCTCCTGCATTACAGGAGGATTCTTTACCATCTGAACTTCTAGGGAAACTAGTCTGCACAACCTCAGATATGCAAATGATACCATCCTTAATGGCAGAAAGAAAAGAGGAACTGAAGAGATGCTTGATGAAAGTGAAAGAGGAGAGTGAAAAAGCTGGGTTAAAACTCAACATTCAAAAATCTAAGGTCATGGTATCTTGTCCTAGCACTTAATGCAAACAGCTGGGGAACAGAGGAAACAGTGACAGGCTTTATTTTCTTGGGCTCGAGAAACACTGCAGATGGTGACTGCAGCCATGAAATTAAATAGCACTTGCTCTTTGAAAGAAAAGCTATGACCAATCTGGACAGCATATTAAAAATCAGAGACATTACTTTGCCAATAAAAGTCCATCTATTCAAAGCTATGGTTTTTACAGTCTTGAGAGTCCCTTGGACTTCAAGGAAATCAAACCTGTCAATCCTAAAAGAAACCAACCCTGAATATTCATTGGAAGGACTGATGCTGAAGCTAAAGCACCAATACTTTGGCCACCTGATGGCATGCACTGACTATTTTTGTAAAAGACCCTGATGCTGGGAGTGATTGAAGGCAGAAGAGGACGACAGAGGATTGGATGGTTGGATGCATCACCTACTTTATGGACATGAGTTTGAATAAGCTCCAGGAGTTAGTTATGGGCAGGGAAGACTGGCATACTTCATAAAATATTATACATACATATATTGTATCTGTAATATCAATTATAAATGTGAAAGTGTAATTCACTCAATCATGTCTGACTCTCTGTGATCACATGGACTATAGCCCACCATTCTTCTCCATGAAATTCTCCAGGCAAGAAAACTGTAGTTGGTAGCCATTCTTTTCTCCATGGGATCTTCCCAACCCAGGGATCAAACCCTAATCTCCACTGAAGGCAGATTCTTTGTAATCTGAGCCATCAAGGAATCCCAATGTTTATTTTAAATGCTATATATCAGTTATATCGGTTCAATTCAGTTCAGTTGCTCAATCATGCCCAACTCTTTGTGACACCACCGACTGCAGAACGCCAGGCTTCCCTGTCCATCACCAACTCCTGAAGCTTGCTCAAATTTATGTTCATCTAGGCGGTGATACCATCTAACCGTTGCATCCTCTTTTGTCCCCTTCTCCTCCTGCCTTCAGTCTTTCCCAGCATCAGTGTCTTTTCTAAGGAGTAAGTTATTTGCATCAGGTGGCCAAAGTATACTGGAGCTTCAGCTACAGCAACAGCCCTTTCAATGAACATTCAAGACTGATTTCTTTTAGGAATAACTGATTGGATCTCCTGGAAGTTCAAGTACTCTCAAGAGTCTTCTCCAATACCTCAGTTCAAAAGCATCAATTATTCAGTGCTCAGTTTTCTTTATGGTCCAATTCTCACATCCATACACTCATATACTTACTATATAATATCTATGTATTATTATATAGTACACTCTAGAATATAAACTCTATAATATAAACACTCTATAATATCTACTTTATTCATCTATCACATTGCATCTCTAATATTATAATATCTACTTAATATATCTGTCCCATTCTCATTTTATAATATAGTGTTCAGCAAAGTAACCTTAACACTTCCCTCAGCTTCATCAAACTTTAGACAAGCTCATTCTTGCCTCTAAGTCTCTGAGCTCACTCCTAGCTTCTACCTTTACAGAATCCAAGGGACCCAAACACCAAGTCTTCTGACATCCCTCTGCTTCCAGCATTTATTTTATGAAGTTGAAAATGCTTCCTTTTCCCTTTGAAATTTAAATCTTTTAAAAAGCTTGTTTGTGTTTTTGGGTTTTTTTTTTTTTCAAATTTTTCTTCCAAGACATGATTGTATTTTCAGGGACAGACAAGCCAGGCATTAGAAATGTAACCATCAAGGAAGACTGCACTCTTTCCTGCCAATTTTTGTGTAAGTGTAGAAGCCCAACTAAGACAATGTTCTTCAAACTGTGAACTACTTCCTACCATAAATTTAAGTGGTTTGCTTTTCCGTTGAAACCAATCAGCAAACACAGATGACCTCTGATCTGAACATTCTAAACTTAGAAACTCATATTTTGTTGACATTGTACTGTTGAGTCCAAGCTCAGTACTCAGTATTGTTATTGAGTCCAAGATAATACTGCTCATCACAGGACAGGAGAATAAATTGAGAATAAGTTTTGGGAAAAGCAACAATGAATTTATCTGGAAAGTCAGCAAACCAAGAAGATAGTGGACTAGCATCACAAAAAATCATGTTATCTGAGGTAGAATTCACACCTCTTTTATACTTAAAATGAAGAGGGTATGGCAAATTCTTGCAAAGTTCTTGGTGTCAGAATACTTTGTTCCTGCAGCTTCCCATTTAGGATAGGTTATGATGTTTCTGAAATTCTTCAACAAGACAAATGTTATTCCCTGTTTTAAAAAAATATTCAAAACCTAAAAGTTAAGAATTATGTTTTATTAGGTATTTTATTGGTATTTTTAGAACTTCAAGCCTGGAAGGCAGCATCTCAAGTAACCTTAAGAGAACCTCTCTGGGGAGGCAAAAGGAGGAATCAAGTTATATCGAAACCTTACAAGGTCTCAGGGTTTTGTTTGTGCCCTCCAAGAGTCTGTTTCCTCAGTCCTGTTTAAGTTCTGGATGCTCTATGGTGGGGTTAATGGTGACCTCCTACAAGAGGGCTTATGTCATATCCAGGTCTACTGTATCCAGAGCCCCTGCCCCTGAAGTAGGCCACTGCTGACCCATACTTCTACAGAAGACACTCAAACACAGTTTTTGTTGTTGTTGTTGTTGTTTTTCTAGTCTCTGTGAGTTTTCTGGATCCTGGTGTGCACAAGGTTTTGTTTGAGTCTTCCGAGCATCTCAGACAGGTATGGGGTTTGATTCTAAATGTGACTTTACCTCTGCTACCATCTTGCTTGGGTTTCTCCTTTTCCCTTGGACATGGGGTATGTATGTATGTATATATATATATATATATATATATATATATATATATATATATGTGTGTGTGTGTGTGTGTGTGTGTGTGTGTGCATAAAGAGAGAGAGAGAGAGTTTGCTGGGATACAACATTCTCCTATTAATGGTTGCTCAGCAGTGATTTTCAATTTTGCAATTCTCCCAGGAAAAGATGAGTGCATGTCCTTCTACTCTGCCATATTGTTTTCCTGCTGCTGCTGCTGCTAAGTCGCTTCAGTCGTGTCCAACTCTGTGTGACCCCAGAGATGGCAGCCACTGGGCTCCCCCGTCCCTGGGATTCTCCAGGCAAGAATACTGGAGTGGGTTGCCATTTCCTTCTCCAATGCAGGAAAATGAAAAATGAAAGTGAACTCGCTCAGTCGTGTCCCACAAACAAAACCTTGTGCAAACCGGACCCAGGAGAAAGGAGTAGTGACCCCACAAGAGACTGACCCAGACTAATCTGTGAGTATCCAGGAGTCACCAGCAGAGACGTATGTTGGCACTGGCCTGCTACATGGCTGGGGGCACTGAGTGCAGAGGTGCATGCATGGGCCATTTGAAGGAGGTCACCATTATCTTCAATTCCTCCACCATAGTTTGGCCTAAGGTCAAACAAGGAAGGAACATAGCCCTCGCCTTCAACAGAAAATTGGAATAAAGATTTACTGAGCATGGTCCTGCCCATCAGAACAAGACTTGGTCTCCCTCTCAGTCAGTCTCTCCCATGAGGAAGTTTCCACAAGCTTCTTATCCTTCTCCAACAGAGGGCAGATAGAATGAAAACCACAGTCACAGAAAAATAACCAAAATAATAACATGGACAAGAGCCTTGTCTAATTCAAAGAAACCATGAGCCATGCCTTGTAGGGCCACCTAATGTGGGGCCCTAAATGGGAAACCTTAAAAACAAAGGGGCTAGCTTTGCGGTCGAAAACCTAAGATGGCGCCTGGCGGAAGAGATGGGGGCAGGGTCTATGTTGTCTGTCAAAGTTTTTAATTGGCTCTCTTGATTTCTGTGCACATAGACAGTGTGTGATCTCTATAGACTCCTGGTATAATGAAGGTGACAATTTGACCTTTAATGTGATTGGTGCAACTATGCAAAGTCCCTCCTAAAACCCTCCTGTTTGTCTATATAAGTTGGGAGCTTGCAACAATAAAGCGACGGAACCCCTGTCGCGTCTGATTGTCTCTCGCTCGCCGAGGGGCTGGGTTGGCGGACAGCAGGCTCACCTCTCCTCGGGAACCCCTCGGCTTTGCTGAGGGAAGTTCCACTGCCTCCGCTCTTTCTGCGGAGCGCCCCCCACAGAAACTGGCGCCCAACGTGGGGCACAAAGCGGACGGACGGACGGACGTGGTGTCACCGTGCGGCTCTGAAAGAGGAGTGATGAGGGACCCTAGGCTGGTCACAGCACGGAGCTCCCTTTAGAGGAGCATCACCTGAGGTAATCCGGATTTCAAGGTGGGCCCCCTCCTTTATGAGGGAAGTGCCAAAAACTCTTATTTTCCTTCTCCTCTTCTTTCCTGATCTGGCCTTAATTCTTTTTTTCTGGAGTTTCAGTGAACAGGCGAACGGTTGTGGAGGCAATTGATAAGTCCTGGCTAGGGCCACTCTCTGGTGGACTTTGAAGGCCCCGCAACAGGTAAGCCTCAGTAACTAGAGCCCGACCGGGTGAAACTCCCCTTTAATCTTTCTTAACTGAGGACGTGGCCTAGAATCTTCCCCGTGGGCATGGGTCAGGCACTTAAAGGCCATTAGGGTGCGTGCCACTTGAAGACTCCCGTGACAGGATAAAGGGGTCACGGAACGGGCTAGAAACCTCTAGGGTGCCCGCCCCCAGCAAGAAAACTTCCGTGCAACGACGCAGGCACATAAACGGTTCCAAAAGCACACCATAAGCCCAACTTTCTGGCCGCCACCACTCCGGGTAGGATTTTTGGTGGCTGTCCTCAGTGACTTTTCTTTCTATCCTCTCTCGGCAACATGGGAAGTAACATTAGCAAGTCTGATGAGCCTGCCTCAAGGCGCTGAGATATATGCTCATAAGCAGGGGACTTGAGATTTCTGACGCTCAGGCCGTTAAGGTCTGGGGGACCATTGTACGGTTGGCCCCCTGGGTTGCTTCAGCTAATCTGTTCTCTTGGGACACTTGGGATCGAGTACAAACCCTTGCTAGGCAGAGAGAGGCTCGATACGGTGAGGAGCCCCCCTTAGGGTTCTGTCTGATCATTTCGGCCCTCAAGCTCTGCTTTTCACGGAGCAAGGAGCATGTCACTGATACGAGTGCCCCCAAATCAAAATCAGAAAAACAATGGGAAAAATTTGATGAGGAACGAGTCACGTCAGACCAGGATATAGCAAAAGAGACTGCAGGGAATAAAGACTCTAGAGCAAATAGTGGGCCATGGGAGCCTTTCGGGGATGATAAAGGGGCAGAAAAGAACAGAGACTCCTCTGATGCCTCGGGACCGGGAGCCCAGGGGAGAGATCTGTGCCCCTCCCTGCCTCCCCCATTTGAGGAAGTTTCAGGGAGCACCTTGGGTGGGAGAGACAATGAGGTCACCTTGGAAAGGGAGAACCTACCCCGGGGACCCTTGGGGATCCCTATTGCCCTTTACCGGCCCAATTCAAGCGTTTCCTGTAAATGTTAATCCAGGGGGAATAGGCCAGCAGCCTGGTACCCCTGGGAGGTCAATGATTTAAAAGAGCTTAAAAGGCCGTGGCAGAGGATGGCCCAAACTCCCCGTGGGCAGAAACTATTCTCCAGGGCCTAGCTCATCAACCTTGTACGACCCAAGACTGGAAGATGTTGTGTAAGGCAGTGCTCCCTAGCAACACCTATATCAAATGGTGTGCCTTTTTCAAGGAAGAGTGTCATGCTCAGGCAGAAAGAAATCAAGCTGCCAACATCCCAGTAACTTTTGGGATGTTGTCAGGGACAGCAGATCAATGGAGTACAGGACCTCAACAGCCCACCATTCCTGCTCCTTATACAGATCAGGTACAGGCCATATGCCTGGCTGCTTGGAAAAAGCTTGCAGAGGGCCCCAGTGAGCCCCCTATATCGGGCATCACTCAAAAAAATAATGAAGACCTCTCCACCTTCATAGATCAGGTGGAAAAGAGTATACAGAGAAATTCCCTCCGGGGCCCCTGAGAGATCAATTTGTTAAGCTATTAGTCTGGGAAGGGATGAACTCAGACCATAAGTTGGCTTGCGCAGGACAGAAAGACCGCTCTATGGAGCGATGGATTATAGCCACCAAAGACGTAGGGACACAAAGCCATCAGACCCGCTCTATTTTGACTGCCCTTCAGGCTCAGACTGAAGCCCTTACCGAGGCGATGACCAAGGCCCTCTCCGCTATGACGGCCTCTGGGGGACCACATCCAAGGGAACCCTATCCCCCTCAAAATCGGGTCGATGCTTTGGCTGCGAACAAGAGGGACACTTTAAAAGGAGTGCCCTCAAGGCGGGGGAAGACCTACTGGTCGGAGACCCCCACTACTCCATGCCCGCGATGTAGGAAGGGATATCACTGGAAGGTAGAGTGCAAATCTAAATTTGATAAAGATGGCAAGCCTTTAAACTAGATGAGGGGCAACCCCCAGCCCCGTCACCCCAAGGGGGACCCCATTTCTTGCCAAATCATATTGAAAAATCCTTCCCCAGATGCGGCTTGCTCCAGTCCCCTACAAAGCTAATGGGGGTCAATAAGGCCAAAGAGCCCCCCAGAGCCAATTGGACTGTGCCTATCGTGCCTGGATTAAGGCCTAAAATGGATATTACCATAGGAGGAAAGAGATTTCGAAGTCTGATTGACACAGGAGCTGATCGGACTGTCCTCAGGGCAGAGGAGGTCCCACCTAGCTGGAAATTGGTCCCTGGGCCTCAATTATTAGGTGTTGGGGGGAACACTCAATCTAAAGAGACTGCTGAGTGGCTCCCCTGGAAAGATGTTGATGGTTCTACAGGAGAGGTTCGGCCCCTGATAGCTTCTGGATTGAATGCAAATCTGCTTGGCCAGGATATTTTTGGGCAAGCAGATGTATATATTACTACTGATTATAGGGGCTCTTATGATGACCTCCTCAATGGGGAAGAATATCAACATTATAAATATTCTCCCATACCAAACCATAGGGGAGAGCCTGAATTTGATAAACTTCGCAAAAGAGAGCTTCTAACCCAATGGAAGGTGCCCCCCAATCCTAAGGGCCACTGCCCCCAGGTCCCTCCTATACAATGGAAACCCGGACCCCCAATATAAGTGGAGCAGTGGCCTCTTCCTTCCACTAAGCTACAAGCCCTTAGAGAAATCATTTGTGAACAACTAAATTTGGAATATATCCGCCCTTCTACTAGCCCTTGGAATACTCCGATATTTGTAATTAAAAAATCCTCGGGAAAATGGAGGATGTTACAAGATCTTAGAAAGATCAATGAGAGAATGATCATCCGAGGGACACCCCTAAGGGGGTTACCCTGGATACCAGCTATTCCTAGTAATTTATGTCTTATGGTAATAGATATCAAAGACTGTTTCTTTTCTATACCTCTACAATCCCAAGATTGTGAAAAGTTTGCCTTTTCGGTGCCCTCCACTAACTTTGAGGGGCCTGATGAGCGTTTTGAATGGACAGTTTTACCACAGGGAATGGCAAACAGCCCTGCCTATTGTCAAAACTATGTAAAAGAGCTTCTCCAGCCAGTTAGAGACCTGACATATATTAAATTGTATGTTTATATGGATGATATCATCTTGGGTGCCCCTACGGGTGAACAGCTGACAGAAGCATATAAAATTTTACAAAAATGTTTATCAAAAGAGAGACTCCATATATCCTCTGATAAAGTCCAGGTTGTCCCACCTTTTAAGATCTTGGGATCTCAGCTGTCCCTAGAAGGTGTGAGCCCCCTAAAACCTCAGCTATACATCCAAGACTCCTACTCCCTGACTGGCTTACAACGAGTTTTAGGAGAGCTCAATTGGCTACGACCCTGGATCCCTGTTTCGACAGGCCAACTCTTGCCCCTCTTTGATCTCTTAAAAGATAGACAGCCCAATGATGAGATAACCCTTCTACCTTCCCACAAAAGATCTTTCAAGACATTCAAAGGGCGCTCAATGGGGCCCAGCTTGCCAGGTATATTCCTGAAGAGAGTCTACAACTGTGGGTCTTGCCTAGTCCGTCCTTACTTATGGCAGCCTTGGTCCAGGGGGAAGCCTCTACAATGGGTTCACATCTCCTTGGGGGAACTCCCCAAGTCTATACCTGTACAGATCAAATAGCTGACTTAATACAAAAGGGGAGAGATATTGCAGTCCGATGCTATGCGCATGAGCCTGATAAGATTATTATCCCACATAGACTATCAGATTTTGAATGGATTCAAAGAAATAACGGGAGAATAGCTTTAGCCCTGGAGGGGTACCTAGGCATCCTTGACTGTCATTATGGGCCACACAAATGGGTTACTTCATTTGGTCGCTTAGATTGGAGGGCACCCCAAATATTTCTCTTTAAGCCTATGTCAGATGCCCTCAATGTTTGTACTGATGGAGGAAAGAATGGTGCAGCAGTTGTCGTGTTCCAGCCACAGCAGTCACAACAGCCAGATCAACATATACGAAAATATTTTGGGCCTTGTGAGGGGTCCTCACAGTTTAAAGAATTATTTGCTGTTGTCATGGCGCTCACAAAAGTCCCTGAGCCCATGAATCTGTGTTCTGACAGTCTTTATGTAGTGAACTTGCTTCCAGGATTGCTAAATTCTCATATACGGCTAGATAACAATCCTATCACACCCCTTACGATACAAGCCCGTACCCTGTTACTTGAACGAGTTAACCCCATTTATGTACACCATCTTCAGGGTCATCAAAATTTACCTGGATTGCTTTCAATGGGAAATTCCCTGGCCGATACAGTGGCCTCCTTTACAATCCAAGCTTGTAACTTACAAGATGCCTATGATCTTCACGATCTTAATTGGAGAGGGCTACATAAAAGGTTCCCACAGATCCCTATTAGAGAATTAAAGAAAATTATACATACTTGTAAATCCTGTCTTCCTTATTTACAAGTACCGCCTTTACAGCCCCCAGGAGTAAACCCTCGAGGGCTAAAACCCAATGTGCTGTGGCAAACTGATGTAACCCATTATTCCCCTTTTGGAAAACTTAAGTATGTCTTTGTGTCTATTGACACTTACTCTCATGCCTGCTGGGCTACTGCCCACACAGGAGAAAAAGCAAAACATGCTCAGAGCCATTTTTACAATGTTTTGCGACGCTGGGCCTTCCCCATCAAATAAAAACAGATAATGGCCCTTGTTTCATCAGCCAGAGCTTACAGAAATTCTTCCAACAGTGGCACATTCGGCATAACATCGGAATCCCACACAACCCCCAGGGACATAATTGAGCACCATCATCAAAATTTAAAGGCTCAATTACGAAAACAAAAAGGGGGAATAAGCCCTCACCAGCAACTTGGAATGGCACTCTTTACTCTAAACATTTTAAATTTTTCAAAAAATGAACCCATACCATGTTTTCAAAAACATTGGTCCAACCAAGAAATAAAACCTGAAATACAAGTGAGATGGAAAGATCCCATCACTGGTCAGTGGAAGGGGCCCGATCCACTCCTTACAATGGGGAGAGGATTCGGATGCATATTCCCCACTGGGGACCCCAGCCCTATATGGGTGCCAGCAAGGAATCTTAAATTTACACCACAAGAGAGAGGTCAAATCTCAAAACCTGACACAGATTAAAGAGACATTCACATATTGAGCCCAAGAACAAAAAGTTTTTGAGGCGATCTTTTCTTCCCTTTCAGATCATCGATGCAACGACCCTGCTGGACACTGCTCCTGGTGATCGTCGGATTACCTAGCCTCTCCGTGCTGACCTTCCTCATTGCCGTGGCTGTGCAACAGTTTTTAAAATCGTTAAAGCCTGGGTTTAATGACACAAGGCCATCAACCATGAGGGTACAACAGTGTCAGCATCCGTGCTGGGAGTTCAACAAGCTCAGACCATCGAGGTTATAAACAACACATCTACTGCCTCTGCTCAAGGATTTCAAACCAGCTTGAATACCTGAGATCTGCTATGATGGGACTCCAATAACAGCTTGATCTCCATGCTCTCCACGCCAGAGTGATCGAGGCGTTGTGTTCTGGCGCTCATAGACTGCGACGTGTGAGATACCCCAGCTTTCATCTGACAGCTTTTCCAGTGTTAAATGAGACTCTAACAGGTGAAAAAGGGAGCAATGGATCTATGGGACTGGATACACAGTCCATTTACCTGGTTTAAAAATGCCTTCTATTTGCTTGTTTTTGTTATTCTGCTTGTTGTAGTGTTAAAAAGGTTATGCTTGCCCAGGTCATGAAAGAGGAGCCCCACGTTGGGGACCCACAAAACCCCTGGATTAATTTTGCCCTTCAAGAGATTAACCGAGACAGATAAATAAAAATAAGAGTTCTAGATGCCCATCATCTAGAGAGATTCCGCCTAGCCCCCAAGAGGTGGCTGGATAGCCAATGACGGGTAAGACCCTCAGAGGAGGGCAACCTAAGACAGGCACAGCCTCGAGAGGGGCTGGCGAGGCTGGAGGTTGGCCGCCTACAGCTTTATGCCTTGTTCTACAGAACAGCAATACAAATGTCTCGAGGGCTTACATAAAATAAAAAAAAAGGGGGGGGATATGTGGGGCCCTAAATGGGAAACCTTAAAAACAAAGGGGCTAGCTTTGCGGTCGAAAACCTAAGATGGTACCTGGCGGAAGAGATGGGGGCAGGGTCTATGTTGTCTGTCAAAGTTTTTAATTGGCTCTCTTGATTTCTGTGCACATAGACAGTGTGTGATCTCTATAGACTCCTGTTATAATGAAGGTGACAATTTGACCTTTAATGTGATTGGTGCAACTATGCAAAGTCCCTCCTAAAACCCTCCTGTTTGTCTATATAAGTTGGGAGTTTGTAACAATAAAGCGGAACTGCTTCGACGGAACCCCTGTCGCGTCTGGATTGTCTCTGGCTCGCTGAGGGGCTGGGTTGGTGGACAGCAGGCTCACCTCTCCTTGGGAACCCCTCGGCTTTGCTGAGGGAAGTTCCACTGCCTCCGCTCTTTCTGCGGAGTGCCCCCGCAACCTAAGATGGACAGGTTCATGGTAGAGATTTCTGACTAAACATAGTCTACTGGAGAAGGGAATGGAAAACCACTTCAGTATCCCTGCCTTGAGAAGCCCATGAACAGCATGAAAAGGCAAAAGAATAGGACAATGAAAGATAAACTCCCTAGGTCAGTAGGTGCCCAATATGCTACTGGAGATCAGTGGAGAAATAACTCCAGAAAGAATGAAGAGATGGAGCCAAAGGAAAAACGACACCCAGCTGTGGATGTGACTGGTAATGAAAATAAAGTCTAATGCTGTAGTAAACAATATTGCATAGGAACCTGCAATGGTATGTCCCTAAATCAAGGCAAAGTAGAAGTGGTCAAATAAGAGAAAGCAAGAGTGAACATCAGCATTTTAGGAATCAGTGAACTAAAATGTACAAGAATGGGTGAATATAACTCAGATGACCATTATATCTACTATTGTGGGTAAGAATCCCTTAGAAGAAATAGAGTAGCCATCATAGTAAACAAAAGAGTCTGAAAAGCAGTACTTGGATGCAACCTCAAAAACAATAGAATGATCTGTTTCCAGGGCAGACCATTTAATATAACAGTAATCCAAGACTATGTCCTGACTAGTAATACTGACAGAGCTGAAGCTGAATGGTTCTATGACGACCTACAAGACATCATAGAACTAACACCCAAAAAAGACTTCCTTTTCATTATAGGGGTCTGGAATGCAAAAGCAGAAAGTCCAGAGATACCTGGAATAACAAGCAAATTTATCCTTGTAGTACAACACAAAGCAGGTCAAAGACTAACAGAGTTTTGCCAAGAGAATGCACTAGTCATAGCAAGCACCATCTTCCAACAACACAAGAGATGACTCTACACATGGACATCACCATATGGTCAACAGCAATTTCAGACTGATTATATTCTTTGCATCCAAAGATGGAGAAGCCCTATACAATCAGCAAAAACAAGACTGGGAGTTGACTGTGTCTCAGATCATGAACTTCTTATTGCACAATTCAGACTTAAGTTGAAGAAAATAGGGGAAACCATTTGACAATTCAGGTATGCCCCATAATCTAATCCCTTATGATTATATAGTGTAAGTGACAAATATACTTAAGGGAGTAAATCTGATAGACAGAGTGCCTGAAGAACTATGGACAGAGGTTCAAGACATTGTACAGGAGGCAGTGATCAAGACCATCCTCAAGACAAATAAATGCAAAAAGGGGAAAATGGTGGTCTGAGGAGGCCATACACACAGCTGTGTAAAGAAGAGAAGCTAAAGGCAAAGGAGGAAGGGAAAGATATACCCATTTGAGTGCAGAGTTCCAAAAATAACAAAGAGATATAAGAAAGCTTTCTTTAGTGATCAATGCAAAAAAATAGTGGAAAACAATAGAATGGGAAAGACTAGAGATCTCTTCAAGAAAATTAGAAGTACCAAGGGAACATCTCATGTAAAGATGGACACAATAAAGGACATAAATGGTATGGACATAATAGAAGCAAATGATACTAAGAAAAGATGGCAAGAATATACAGAAGAACTATACAAAAATATCTTCATGACCCATAGAGCCACAATGCTGTGATAACTCACCCAGCATCAGACACTCTGAAATGCAACATCAAGTGGGCCTTAGAAAGTATCACTATGAACAAAGCTAGTGGAGGTGATGGATGGAATTCCAGTTGAGCTATTTCAAATCCCAAAGATGCTTTGAAAGTACTGCACTCAATATGTCTGCAAATCTGGAAAACTCAGCAGTGGCCACAGGACTGAAAAAGTCACTTTTCATTCCAATCCCAAAGAAAGGCCATATGAAAGAATAGTCAAAATTTGCACAACTGCATTCGTCTCACATGCTAGCAAAGTAATGTTCAAAATTCCCCAAGCAAGGCTCCAACAGTACATGAACCATGAACTTCCAGATGTTCAAGCTGGATTTCCAAAAGGTAGAGGACCCAGATATCAAATTGCCAACATCCATTGGATCATCAAAAAATATGAGCATTCCAGAAAAACATCTACTCCTGATTCATTGATTACGCCAAAGCCTTTCACTGTGTGGATGACAATAAGTAGTGGAAAATTCCTAAAGAGTCGGGAATATCAGACCACCTGACCTGCCTCCTGAGAAATCTGTATGCAAGTCAAGAATCAACAGTTAGAACTTGGACATGGAACAATAGACTGGTACTAAATCGGGAAAGGATTATGTCAAGGCTATATATTTTCACCCTGTTTATTTAACTTTTATTCAGAGTTCATCATGAGAAATGTCAGACTGAGTGAAGCACAAGCTGAAGTCCAGATTGGAGAAATATCAATAACCTCAGATATGCAGATGGCATGACCCTTATGGCAGAAAGATAAGAAGAACTAAAAAGCCTCTTGATAAAAGTGAAAGAGGAGAGTGAAAATTTTGGCTTAAAACTCAACATTCAAAATAAGATCATGTCATCCATTCCCATCACTTCAACATAATTAGATGCGGAAATAATAGAAATAATGACAAGCTTTACTTTTGGGGGACTCAGAATCACTGCAGATGATGACTTCTGCAATGAAATTAAAAGACACTTTCTCCTTGGAAGGAAAGCTATTATCAACCTTTACAGCATATTAAAAGCAGAGACATTACTTTGTCAACAAAGGTCCATCTAGTCAAAGCTGTAGTTTTTCCAGTATTAATGTATGGATGTGAGAGTTGGACTATAAAGAAATCTGACTGCCAAAGAATTGATACTTTTAAACTGTGGTATTGTTGAAGACTCTTGAGAGTCCCTTGGACTCAAGGTTACCCAACCAGTCCATCCTAAAAGAGATCAGTCCTGGGTATTCATTCGAGGGATTGATGTTGAAGCTAAAACTCCAATACCTTGACCACCTGATTCTAAGAACTGACTCATTGGAAAAGACCCTTCAATCAAAAAAAGATTGAAGGCATGAGGAGAAGGGGATGACAGAGGATGAGATGGTTGAATGACATCACCGACTCCATGGACATGAGTTTAAGCGACCTCTGGGAGTTGGTAATGGACAGGGAAGCCTGGTGTGCTTTGGTCCATGGGGTTGCAAAGAGTTGTTCACAACTGAATGACTGAACTATAGAACAAGTGAAGGTAGTCTGGACATCTAAAGGTGATTGTTAATTAAAGTTAACCAGGTATCCTATGTTAAGGTATTTAGCACTTTTATACTTATGGGTTGATCCAAGGGTCTGGGCTCACTGAAATCATTCCTTTCATATGCATCTTAGGTATCTTGGGCTACATTTCTATGTTTAGTTTGTTTTGTTTTGCATCCTGAGGTCCCTTGGGCCTCACTGTAAGAGTGGCTGCAGTCCTGATGGCTGCTAGATTTCAGATATTCTTCTTCTTCCTAATTACCCTTACAAACTTGCATTGGAGAGCTGAAACTGCAAATGCCTATGACATCCTTGTTTACTGATATGGCAGGAAACGCTCCATTTCTCATCTGCTCTGCAGCTTTTCTCTCCATATAGAAGGAAAAGTGTTCTATCTTTAAAGATCAGAGCCTTGAGAATGGGCTATCCTATATGTTTTGGCTTTAGGCAACATTCTTAACTCGTAGCTAAAGCAATAAAATACAAAAGTTAAAATAAAAGAAACAGTTTTATTATGCATTTTATTCTTTAACACAGAGTCAAATTTGTTCTTCACATGACAGTATGTTTTCCATGAAACAAAGAGAAAGAAAAATTACATTCCTATGCCATATGTAGTAGGAGACCTTTGGGAATAAATCTCATTTTAATCTTATCAGCTCTTTGCTTGAACATTATAATTGAATCAGTGCAATTACTTCTGATTTGTATTTCATAACTCTATGGTCAATTTTATCAAGAAGTTATAATAATAACGATAATTATTTAGGAAGCAGGACATCACATAGAATATATATATTGCTAACCATGAAATCAGCAGTCATGCCAAGACATTCTAAAAAAAAAAAAAAACAACTCAAACAATTGTCTGTTTGTCTCAATCAGAAAATATCATGCTTGTTTATATATTCATATTTCTGTTTGTCTCACTCATTGTCATGCAGATTCCCTGGAGACAGAGGCATTTTCTTTTTGTTTACCGTAGTATTATAACCTTAAGTGTTAATTTTAAATCTATACTGCTGCATTTGTTACTATGAAAGTGAAAGTGAAAGTGAAGTCGCTCAGTCGTGTCCAACTCTATGCAACCCGTGGACTGTAGCCCACCAAGCTCCTCCGTCCATGGGATTCTCCAGGCAAGAATACTGGAGTGGATTGCCATTTCCTTCTCCAGGGGATCTTCCCGACTCAGGGATCGAACCCAGTTCTCCTGCATTGCAGGCAGATGCTTTAACCTCTGCACCACCATAATGTCCTCCCTTAGGAAGCCCTAACTACTCTCTGTTTGACCCTTTGGTTAGGTTCCCTTTGTTTGGCACACAACGAGATAGCCTGACCCTGTCCATCTGTGAAGGAGGGACTGTAAGCTTGTGAAAATAACACATCCCCTTCCCTGAAGCTTCCCATTCTACGAGATATTAGAAAGAATTAAATGGTCTTGTTACTTTGTTTCCTCATCTCTTCCCATCCTGGATCCATAAAAACCCTGGCATCCAGGCCCAGACAATATGGTTATTTTGAGGCTCTAGCCCACTATCTTCTAGGTCAGCTGGTTTTCCGAATAAAGTCATCTTCCTTGCCTCAACATCTCATCTCAGATTTATTGGCATATCATGCAGCTAGCAGAGTGAGCTTGGACTTGGTAACCATATTTCCAGTGTCAGGCCCAGGAAAAAATAACTAAATGTGAATTAATGGATAAATGACTAATGCAATAGAATCTGCAAATGATTAGAAAATTGAGTATTTGGAAAGCTGTTTCTCACTTACTCTTTCTTTCTTAGATTCTATTTGATTCATTGCTTTCTTTCTCTTTAAGCCAATCTCACTTTTTCTGTGTGCACATAGCTTGAAATAGTTTATGCAAAATCCCTGAGCTTACATAATCTGAGATCAATCCACTTTCAAAGATAACTGACCATCTCAGACCAAATTCCAAATTTCTATAAGACATTCTGATAAATTATTTTGGGTTAGTGTTTATTCACTGACAAGGTAGGTGGCCAAGTAAGCAAAATCATATGTCACTAACTTGATTATTGAGGATATATCTCTATTTGATTAGAGACTATCTCAGCAGTATCTTTTATAATATATTTGCTGATAAAGGATAGTCACTGTTATATTAGAATTTAATGTGGCTGTTAGATATTTGTTGATGACAAAAATAATGTGGATGTTTTAAACCATGAACCACTCCATCCCAATTTTTTTCCATGCTCAGCTCCTGGTTAGTGATATCTATGCCCCTGCCCCTTGAATATGGACTTTGTAACCAATAGAATAAAGCACAGGTGAAACTCCAGGCCAGTTAATGACCAGATCTTAAGGAACTGGCATTTTCCTTTCAATAGTCTATGCTCAGTTATTAATGAATAATTTACTTGCATTTAATTATCATTTATACATTGATTTTACTTTATTCAAGTACAAAATCACTTCTACTCTGGCTTGCTACAAATATTCATATGAATTTAGTTGTTTGGTAAAGAAAAAAATAGATTTTTTTTTTACAAGGATCTCAAAAAATGCAAATAAGAATGCAACGGTGATTTTTCTCAGTTATGTTTTGGGCCATGCCCACTGGTAACAGAAGATGCTTAGTTGTGTTTTTTTACATGATAAATATTCTTAATGATTATTAATACAGAGGATGTCTTTGATTATATTTTTGGCAAAGTTTTGAAACTGAAACAATCATTTACTCTATCTTTATAGGTTGACAGATTGATTAATTATACAAGCAGTTTGTGCTTGTGTCTTTTAACCAGTAAAAGTGAGAGCACACTTCAAGCACATGGAGCAAAAATAGAAAAGAAATCCAGTCTTTAATCAGGTCTTTAAAATAGTCTTAAAACAGGCCCTTAAATCCAGTCATTAAAACAAGTAACTAAGGAAAACTGAAGAATGATGTTAAACATTGGTAGGGGGAGGTTGGAGGAGTTTGGTGTATTAAATGGTTGCCATTACATGTGAACAGCAAGAAGGAAATTCTATAGCTCTTTTACTTCAGTTCAGTACAGTTCAATTGTTCAGTCATATCTGACTGTTTTGACCCCATGAAATGACAGGCTTCCCTGTCCATCACCACCACCAAGAGCTTACTCAAATTCATGTCCATTGAGTCAGTGATGTCATCCAACCATCCTATCCTCTGTCATCTCCTTCTCCTCCCACTTTCAATATTTCCTAGCATCAGGGTCTTTTCAAATGAATCACTTCTTCATATCAGGTGGCCAGAGTATTGGAATTTCAGCTTCAGCATCAGTTCTTCAAAGAATATTTAGGACTGATTTTCTCTAGGATGGGCCGGTTGGATCTCCTTGCAAGCCAAGGGAGTTGAAGTCTTCTCCAACACCACAGTTCAAAAGCATCGATTTTTCAGTGTTCAGCTTTCTTTAGAGTCCAACTCTCACAACCATACAGGACTACTGGAAAACCATAGCTTTGACTAGATGGACCTTAGTTAGCAAAGCAATGCCTCTGCTTTTCAACATGCTGTAAGGCTAGTTATCACTTTTCTTCCCAGGAGCAAGTGTCCTTTAACGTCTTGGCTGTAGTCACCATTTGTAGTGATTTTGGAGCCCCCAAAATAAAACCTCCCACTGTTTCCATTGTTTCCCCATCTATTTGCCTTGAAGTGATGGCACCAGATGCCATGATCTTAGTTTATGAATGTTGAGTCTTAACCCAACATTTTCACTCTCCTCTTACACTTTAAGAGGCTTTTTAGTTCTTCTTCACTTTCTGCCTTGACGATGGTGTCATCTGCATATCTGAGGTTATTGACATTTCTCCTGGCAATCATGATTCTAGCTTATGTTTCATCCATGCCAGCATTTCTCAGGATGTACTCTGCATATAAGTTAAATAAGCAGGGTGACAATATACAGCCTCGATGTACTCCTTTCCCTATTTGGAACCAGTCTGTAGTTCCAGGTCCAGTTCTAACTGTTGCTTCTTGACCTGCATACAGATTTCTCAGGGGCAGGTATGTGGTCTGGTATTCCCAACTCTTTAAGAAATTTCCACGGTTTTTTGTGATCCACAACAAAGGTTTTGGCATAGACAATGAAGCAGAAATAAATGTTTTCCTGGAACTCTCTCACTTTTTGATGATCCAATAGATGTTGGCAATGTGATCTCTGGTTCTCCTGCCTTTTCTAAAACCAGCTTGAACATCTGGAAGTTCATGATTCACATATTGCTGAAGCCTGGCTTGGAGAATTTTGAGCATTACTTTGCTAGGATGTGAGATGAATGCAATTGTGTGGTAGTTTGACCATTCTTTGGCATTGTCTTAATTTGAGATTGAAGTGAAAATTGACTTTTCCAGTCCTCTGGCCAGCCACTGCTTAGTTTTCCAAATTTGCTGGCATATTGAGTGCAGCACTTTCACACCATCATTTTTAGGATTTGAAATAGCTCAACTGGAATTCCATTACCCCCAGTAGCTTTGTATATAGTGAAGCTTTCTACCACCCACTTGACTTCACACTCCAGGATGTCTGGCTCTAGGTTGATAATCACACCATCACAATTATCTGGATCATTATCTTTTTCGTACAGTTCTTCTGTGTATTCTTGCCACCTCTTCTTAATATCTTCTGCTTCTGTTAGGTCCATACCATTTCTGTCCTTTATTGTGTCCATCTTTACATGAGATGTTCCTTTGATACCTCTAATTTTCTTGAAGAGATCTCTAGTCTTTCCCATTTTTTTTCCACCTTCTTACTTTAACAAACTCATGTCTCTCACTTTACTCATTCTCAAAATATATGGTTCCTTTTTACATACATACACAAACACTTTTAAACATAAATATCAAATTCAAGAGAATCAGGTAGGTAGGTAAATTTAGGAAGCTAGGAGTACAGAAGAAAATGCCAGTCACCAGATTTTACAAATGAGCATCTGAATTCCTTCTCCGGACATCCAACTTGATATATTATCCTAAATATCCCATGTCACATGGTCCACAAGGTCTTCCTTTAAGATTCAGAAGCAATCAATACCCATACTTGTCATTAAGATGGGTCCTGCCATCTCCACTTTGGCCTTCAGGCGGGACCCACACACAGTAATCTGGGTCATCTTCTGGATATTTGGAGGAAAGTATCAGTGGAACTTTGCCTGGACCAGGAGCTTTCTTTTCTTGAATTCATCCCTGCTTTTCTCATTCTCATTCTTTGATGCTGAGGGCTCCTCACACGATGCAGCTGCTTCACTAATCTCTTGGCAATCTTTATTCTGTTCCACTTGGCTGAGTTGAGACATGTTTTCATGGTTTGTTTCTTTTAGAACATGTGAAGTCTGTGGGAGGACTCGTCTCCTGTGCTGCTTCTTCCGGCTCTGTCTCCTGCTGCAGCCTACTGCTTCCAGCCTCCGTTTTCTTCTTTTCATGCTCTTCCTTTTCTTTCTCATCTTCCTCTTCCTCCTCCTCTTCCTCCTCCTCTACTTCAGGCTCATCCTTCATTCTCATTAGAGTTGGAGGGAGTTCTGGACGCTTGGGGGTAACTTCCCTACTGTTCCCGTTTTAATTTGAATTTGCTTCCTCCTTTCATGGCACCAAAGAGAGGCAATGTGAGCTTTTAGCTTTGTTTTTTCCATCTGTAGCCTGACTTTCAATTTTTTTTAGTTCTGGAATCTCTGCTGGCTTTACAATCTTTATCAACCCTTTAAGTCTCTGCTGTTCTTTTCTCAACTCAAAAGTTCTCAGGTGAAGTTTCTTCCGGGACACACCATCTAATGCACTCCCTGACTTCATTTCTGACATGAACGCATCCAAAGAGTCCTGAGACGGTGACTCTGACAGAGCTTTGCTGGAGGCTTTCAGTCTCTCAGAAATTTCAGAGAGTTCCTTTTCAGCATCGTTTAACTTTGCAACCAGTGATTCGAAGGTCTCTGGCTTCTCGTCAACCTTCCCAGCCTTCTTCATTCGATTCAGACGCTTCTTTTCAACCAGGCCAGTCCGATCAAGAAATGTGTCATCATCACTGTCATAAAAGTCTTCATCTTCCCAGTTCTTGGCTTTCCTTTTCCGAGATACCGCCTCCTGCCGCAGCAATCCCAAAGTATCAAGGATTCGACAAGCTTCCAGTGAGCACTGAATCATTGCTTCTTTTTCTTTCCTGAGTGAATGGCCTCTGCCACTAGCTGTTTTCCAGTTGAATCATCCACAGGTAATCTCACTCTGCAGAGCCAAGTGCTATGACCCATTCCCTTTATCTCTTTACTTTGATAACTGAGGAAATATTTGTTACCTCTCCTTGTTCTCCTTTGGAAATCTCGGTATATACTTTCCTTTTCTCCTTTGCCTTTTGCTTCTCTTTTCATAGCTACTTTTAAGGCATCCTCAGACAACCATTTTTCCTTTTTGCATTTCTTTTTCTTGGAGTTGATCTTGATCACTTCCTTCTGTACAATAGAAATCTCCTTCCATAGTTCTCATGCACTCTGTCTATCAGATCTAATCTCTTGAATCTATTTGCTACTTCCACTGTATAAACATAAGGTATTTGATTTAGGTCATCAGTTCAGTTTATTTCACTCAGTCATGTCCGACTCTTTGCAGCCCCATGAATCGCAGCATGCCAGACCTACCTGCCCATCACCAACTCCCAAAGTTCACTTAGATTCATGCCCATCGAGTCAGTGATGCCATCCAGCCATTTCATCCTCTGCTGTCCCCTTTTCCTGCCCCCAATCCCTTCCAGCATCAAAGTATTTTCCAATGAGTCAACTCTTTGCATGAGGTGGCCAAAGTACTGGAGTTTTAGCATTAGCATCATTCCCTCCAAAGAAATACCAGGGTTAATCTCCTTCAGAATGGACTGGTTGGATCTCCTTGCAGTCCAAGGGACTCTCAAGAGTCTTCTCCAACACCACAGTTCAAAAGCATCAATTATTTGGCACTCAGCCTTCTTCACAGTCCAACTCTCACATCCATACATGACCATAGGAAAAACCATAGCCTTTACTAGACGGACCTTAGTCGGCAAAGTAATGTCTCTGCTTTTGAATATGCTATCTAGGTTGGTCATAAATTCTTCCAAGGAGTAAGCGTCTTTTAATTTCATGGCTGCAGTCACCATCTGAAGTGATTTTGGAGCCCAAAAGATAAATTCTGACACTGTTTCCCCATCTATTTCCCGTGAAGTGATGGGACCAGATGCTATGATTTTTGTTTTCTGAGTGTTGAACTTTAAGCCAACTTTTTCACTCTCCTCTTTCACTTTCATCAAGATTTAGGTCATACCTGATCGATATAATAGTTTTCCCTAATTTCTTCTATTTAAGTCTGAATAAGGAGTTCATGATATAAACGACAGTCAACTCCCAGCTCCCCCCGACTGTATAGACTGTATACTCCATATCCAAAGTCAGAGAACTCCAGAAGATGGCAGGTGCTTAGATGAAGGCTACATGGTGCCAGAGTGGCAGCTGTGTGGTGCTGGCATAGTGGCTGTGTGGTGCTGGAGTGACTTTGAGGAGATACCCCACATATAAGGGCAAAGGAGATGCCCCAGAAAGACAGTAGGAGGGGCAAAATTGTGTTGAGAGTTAAACTGGATACCCGCCAGAGATGCTCAGAGTGCTCAAACAAACCTTGTGCACACCAGGACCCAGAGACCCACAGAGACTGAGACAGAACTGTGTTTGAGTATCTCCTATAGAGGTATGGGTCAGCAATGTATTGCTGTAGGAGCAGGGGCTCTGGTTTCAGTAGATCTGGCTATGGCATAAGCCCTCTTTGAGGAGGCCACCATTAACTCCATCATAGAGATGCCAGAACTTACACAGGACTGGGAAACAGACCCTAAAATGGCACAAACAAAACCTTTTGTGCACTAAGACCCAGTAGAAAGGAGCACTGACTCCACAAGAGACTGACTCAGACTTGTCCGTGTGTTTCCAGGAGTCTCTGGCCAAGGGGTGGGTCTGCAGTGGCCTGTTTCAGAGTTGAGGCCACTGAGTGCAGCAGTGTGTACATGGGATCTTGAAGGAGGTCATCATTACCTTCATTACCTCCACCATAGTTGGCCTCTCATCAAACAAAAGAAAGGGAACATAGCCCTGCCCATCAACAGAAAAACTGGATTAATGAATTACTGAGCATGGGCCTGACAATCAAAATAAGACTCAGTTTCCCCCTCGGTCAGTCTCTCCCATCAGGAAGCTTCCATAAGCCTCTTATCTTTCTCCATCAGAGGGCAGACAGAATGAAAACCACAATCACAGATAACTAACCAATCTGATCACATAAACCATAGCCTTGTCTAACTCAACTAAACTATGAGCCATGTCCTGTAGGGCCACACAAGACGGACAGGTCATTGTGGAGTGTTCTGACAAAGTGTGGCCCACTGGAGAAAGGAATGGCAAACCTCTTCAGTATTCTAGCCTTGAGAATCCCATGAACCATGAACAATATGAAAAGGCAAAAAATCGGACACTGAAAGATGAAATCCCAAGGACAGCAGGTGTCCAATATTCTACTGGAGATCAGTAGAGAAATAACTCTAGAAAGAATGAAGAGATGGAGCCAAAGCAAAACCAGCACCCAGTAGTGGATGTGGCTGGTGATGGAAATAAAGTCCGATGTAGTAAAGAGCAATATTGTATAGGAACCTAGAATGTTAGGTCCATGAATCAAGGCAAATTGGAAGTGATCAAATAGGAGATGGCAAGAGTGAACATCGACATTTTAGGAATCAGTGAACTAAAATGTGTGAATTTATCTCAGATGACCATTATATCTACAACTGTGAACAAAAACCCCTTAGAAGAAATGGAGTAGCCGTCTTAGTCAACAAAAGATTCCAAAAAGCACTACTTGGATGTAACCTCAAAAATGACAGAATGATCTCAGTTCATTTTGAAACCAAACCATTTAATATCACAGTAATTCAAGTCTATGTGAAGAAGCTGAAGTTGAACGGTTCTATGAAGACCTACAAGACTTTATAGAACTAAGATGCCCTTTTCATTATAGGGGACTGGAATGCAAAAGTAGGAAGTCAAGAAATACCTGGGGTAACAAGCCTTGAAGTACAAAATGAAGCAGGGAAAATGCTAATAGAGTTTTGCCAAGAGAACACACTAGTTATAGCAAGCACCATCTTCCAAAAACACAAGAGAAGACTACACATGGACAACACCAGATGGTCAATGCTGATATCAGATTGATTATATTCTTGGCAGCCAAAGATGGAGAGGCTTTATTCATCAGCTCTCTCAGCAGAGCACCATAGCTGAAAAACTTGTATACACCAATGTGATTAGTAATTATGTTATAAATTTACTACTTCTACAAAATTTCATGACTTTTAATATATAATTGCTATTTACAGAAAACACAATAAAATTAAACTTATTATTTATTTAATTTCAAATTTTATCAGAGGAATGAAGGATATTGTTATGCTGTTTTGTAAGAGTTTTCCACATTCACCTACTTATACAAGTTGGGCACATTTTTAAACAGGCATTTGCAAAATGACAGTGCTGCACTTTTCAAATGTCTCTTTCCATGTCTCATAAATTAAGTGGACTGAGGATGACAGATGCAGCCTTATTTACTTTGAGGTTGCTCTCTGTTTGTTGAGGTTGGTAAAAATAAAAACAACACTTGAAGACTAACAGTCATAATCAGAAATCAGCCAAAGTTTACAGTTCAGGTTGGATGCTAATACAATGAGGGTAAGACCGTTTTTCATTAGGATGGATATTAATAAAAATTAGAACTAACCAAAGCAAAATTGAAGAATTTTCAAATATTCTAAGGAAGAACTACAGAAGCAAAACTCTGTACCATAAGATAAACACTATGAAAATGGATTCTAATAGACTTTAAATACTCTAATAAAAGAAAAAAAAATTTGCAAGGAGATCCAACCAGTCCATTCTGAAGGAGATCAACCCTGGGATTTCTTCGGAAGGAATGATGCTAAAGCTGAAACTCCAGTAATTTGGCCACCTCATGTGAAGAGTTGACTCATTGGAAAAGACTCTGATGCTGGGAGGGATTGGGGGCAGGAGGAGAAGGGGACGACCAAGGATGAGATGGCTGGATGGCACCACGGACTTGATGGACATGAGTCTGAGTGAACTCCGGGAGATGGTGATGGACAGGGAGGCCTGGTGTACTGCAATTCATGGGATCACAAAGAGTCGGACACGACTAAGTGACTGAACTGAACTGAACTGAACTTTCATTCCAACACATGAAAAGTTAAAAAGAAAAGAAAAGATGTTATGCACAAGATACCATTGCACATTTTAATACCTTTCTTCAAAAGGCCATGAATTGATTTTATATATTTCCTAGTATTCATAATTCTGTTTAAACACAAGGTGAGTCCTATGGACTAATGTCTAAAGAGACATGCTGCGCTGTGCTTAGTTGCTCAGTTGTTTCCAACTCTTTGAGACACCATTAACTGTAGCCTGCCATGCTCCTCTGTGCATAGGTATTCTACAGGCAAGACTATTGTAGTGGGTTTCCATGCCCTCCTCCAGGGAATCTCTCCAAAGCAGAGATCGAATCTAGGTCTCCCACAATGCAGGTGGGTTCTTTATCCTCTGAGCCACCTGGGAAGCCCATAATACTGGAGTGGGTAACCTATCTCTTCTCCAGGGGATCCTCCCAACCCAGGAATCGAATTGAGGTATCCTGCACTGCAGGTAAATTTTTTATCAGCTAAGCTACCAGAGAAGCTCCCCTGCCTTTTAAAAAGACAGGTGAAGTTATTATTTACACAGATGAAATTAACAATAAAATCTTCACACTAAATTTAAACTTCAAAATAATGTTTTCTGAATAAATATGCTCTAATGCCAAAGAATGTTCAAACTACCACACAATTTCACTCATCTCTCACACTAGTAAAGTAGTCTTCAAAATTCTCCAAGCCAGGCTTCAGCAATATGTGAACTGTGGACTTCCAGATGTTCAAGCTGGTTTTAGAATAGGCAGAGGAACCAGAGATCAAATTGCCAACATCTGCTGGATCATCAAAAAAGCATGAGAGTTCCAGAAATACATCTACTTCTGCTTTATTGACTATGCCAAAGCCTTCAACTGCATGGATCACAGTAAACTGTGGAAAATTTCAAAAGAGATGGAAATATAAGACTACCTGACCTGCCTCTTGAGAAAATTATATGCAAGTCAGGGAGCAACAGTTAGAACTGGACATGGAACAACAGACTGGTTCCAAATTGGAGAAGGAGTACATCAAGGCTGTATATTGTCACCCTGCTTGTTTAACTTATATGTAGAGTACATCATAAGAAACACTGGGCTGAAAGAAGCACAAGCTGGAATCAAGATTGCCAGGAGAAATATGAATAACCTCAGATATGCAGATGACACCACCCTTATGGCAGAAAGTGAAGAGGAACTAAAAAGCCTCCTGATGAAAGTGAAAGAGGAGAGTGAAAAAGTTGGCTTAAAGCTCAACATTCAGAAAACTAAGGTCATGGCATCTGGTCCCATCACTTCATGGGAAATAGATAGGCAAACAGTGAAAACAGTGTCAGACTTTATTTTGGGGGCTCCAAAATCACTGCAGGTGGTGATTGCAGCCATGAAATTAAAAGTTGCTTACTCCTTGGAAGGAAAGTTATGACCCACATAGACTGTATATTCAAAAGCAGAGATATTACTTTGCCAACAAAGGTCCATCTAATCAAGGCTATGGTTTTTCCAGTGGTCATGTACGGATGTGAGAGTAGGACTGTTAAGAAACCTGAGTGCTGAAGAACTGTTGCTTTTGAACTGTGGTGTTGGAGAAGACTCTTGAGAGTCTCTTGGACTGCAAGGAGATCCAACCAGTCCATCTTAAAGGAGATCAGTCCTGGGTGTTCATTAAAAGACTGATGCTGAAGCTGAAACTCCAATACTTTGGCCACCTCATTTGAAGTGTTGACTCACTGGAAAAGACTCTGATTCTAGGAGGGTTTGGAGGCAGGAGGAGAAGGGGATGACAGAGGATGAAATGGCTAGACGGCATCACCAACTCCATGGACATGAGTTTGTGTAAACTCCGGGAGTTGGTGATTGACAGGGACGCCTGGCGAGCTGCGATTCATGGGGTCACCAAGAGTCGGACACAACTGAATGACTGAACTGAGCTGAACTGAAGTAATATTTTTAACCTTTCTGTATTAGTATGTATTTAAATCATATTTTGAGACAGATGATGCCAGAGACATAAGATTTGTAAAAATATATAAATTTAAATTGGTTTCTGTATCAGGGATCAATTATGGAGACAGCACTATTTATTATATAAAAGTTCTAGGCTATGCCATACAAGTGCTAGCTATAGTAGTGGTATGGCCTAATATGGAATTAAATTTCTTGAATAGCTCAGTCTTATTATGTAATATTCAATTAAATATGTTTATGTTTTTCATTTATTTATTTATTTTATTATTTTAAAAATAATTATCTTTCCCAAGAAATTGAGGTTTTATTTATAGTCATTACAATAAATAGTCTGGAATTATTTATTAACCTTTAAATAATTTACAAAGTTTTGGACAATAAGATTTGGAAAATTTGGGATTTGAGATTTTTTTTAGGAAACCTTTGCAGTGAATCATACTTATTTTATAATTGGCCAATAGAGCAAAAGGTGGTCTGAATATAATATGCTGTGATGTTAACACAGCATTTGATATAGTCATTCTTATAATATGTTAATAGATATGGACTTATATAGTCTGAATGAAACTTAAGTATCTTATATAGTCTGAAAGACTTAAGTACCTTTTGAAAAAAAGGAAACAATATGATTTAATAAAATAGAAGATATCAAGGAGAAATTCTTGAGAAAGAGGCACAGAATTATCTTTTTATCTAGATATCATTAACTGTTTGGAGGAAGTTATAGCAGGGAAGTCCTCATACTTTTCTAATAGCACAAAGCTAAATGAGTTGGCAACCCACTCCAGTACTCTTGCCTTGAAAATCCTATGGACAGAGGAGCCTAGTAGGCTAAAGTTCATGGGGTCGCAAAGAGACACAATTGAGAGACTTCACTTTCACTTTCAAATGAGTTCTTAAGCAAAGAATGAAGTTGAAAATAATCTTTCTATAAAGGAATGCATAGTTAGAAATTTAGGAATTTGGCTCTCACAAGAATACATTTAAAGTCTTACAATCTTGTCAATAAAGATACAAAAGTATTTCATCAAAATATCTTGCACGTTATATTGCTCTAAGTTATAAATATGCATATCTCAGGAAAACAAAAACAACAAATAAAGCAATATGATCAAATTTAAATATGATCAAATTTGTTTGGGCAATGTTTCACACCAAGTATGTGAAAAAACTTTTACACATTGCACAACAGAATTTTTATTGTGGTAAAAATACATAATACAAAATTTATTGCCTTTACCATTTTAATGTGTACTGTTCAGTAGTGTTAAGTATGTTCATATTATTCTGAAACAGGTCTCCAGTATTCTTTTCTACTTGCAAAATGAAACAACCTCTTTTCTCCCCCACCCTCCACCTAGGCCTTGGTAACCATTATTCTACCTTATCTTTATGTGACTTATTTAGCTATTTCATAGGTAAGTAATAGTTTTTTTTTTTTGTAATAACATCTATTTTATAGAAATATATTAATGTAGTATCTCCTTTATATATTTAATAATATCTCCTTTCCCAGAAACACATTCAGAAATCACTAGCAGAAGAGAATGTATAGAACAGTGTGCTGAGAACACTCGACTGTTATTTATAGAGCAATCAGTCATTTCAGTCGCTCAGTCTTGTCTGACTCTTTGAGATCCCATGAAGAGCAGCACGTCAGGTTTTCCTCTCTTTCACCAACTCCCAGAGCTTACACAAATTCATGTCCATTCAGTTGGTGATGAAATCCAACCACCTCATCCTCTGTTGTCCCCTTCAACTCCTGTCTTCAATGTTTCTCATTATCAAGGTATTTTCCAATGAGACAGTTCTTCGCATCAGGTGGCCAAAGTACTGGAGTTTCAGTTTCAGCATCAGTCCTCTCAATGAATATTCAGGACTCATTTCCTTATAGACTGGTTTGATTTCCTTGCAGTCCAAGGGACTCCCAAGAGTCTCTTCCAACAGGACAGTACAAGAGCATTAATTCTTCAGCACTCAGCGTTCTTAATTGTCCAACTATCAAATCCATACATGGCTACTGGAAAAACCGTAGCTTTGAATATACATACCTTTGTCAGCAAAGTGATGACTCTGCTTTCCAATATGCTATCCAGGTTGACCATAGCTTTTCTTCCAATTCTCTCAATTTCAAGGCTGCAGTCACCATCTGCAGTGACTTAGGAGACCAAAAATATCAAGTCTGTCACTGTTTCCATTGTTTCCCCATTTATTTACCATGAAGTGATGTGACCAGATGCCATGATCTTAGTTTTCTGAATGTTGTGTTTTAACAACTTTTTCACTCTCCTCTTTTACTTTCATCAAGAGGCTCTTTAATTCTTATTTGCTTTCTGTCATAAGGGTGGTGTCATCTGTATATCAGAGGTTATTGATATTTCTCCTGGAAATCTTGATTCCAGCTTGTGCTTCATCCAGTCCATCATTTCACGTGATATACTCTGCATATAAGTTAAATAAGTAGGGTGACAATATACAGCCTTGACATACTCCTTTCCTGACTTGGAACCAGTCTGTAGTTCCATGTCCAGTTCTAACTGTTGCTCCTTGATCTACATACAGATTTCTCATGAGGTAGGGCAGGTGGTCTGATATTCCCATCTCTTTAAGAATTTTCCACTGTTTGTTGTCATCCACACTGTCAAAGGCTTTGACGTAGTTAATGAAGCAGAAGTAGATATTTTTCTGGAACTTTCTAGCTTTTTGATGATCCAACAGATATTGGCAATTTGATCTCTGGTTCCTCTGCCTTTTCTAAATCCAGCTTGAACATCTGGTAGTTCATGGTTCACGTACTGTTTAAGCCTTGCTTGGAGAATTTTGAGCACTACTTTGCTAGAACATGAGACAAGTGCAATTGTGCAGTAGTTTGACCATTCTTTCGCATTGCCTTTCTTTGGGATTGGAATGAAAACTGACTTTCTCCAATCCTGTGGACACTGTTGAGTTTTCCAGATTTGCTGGCATGTTGAATGCAACACTTTCACAGCATCATCTTTTAGGATTTGAAATAGCTCAACTGGAATTCCACCACCTTCATGAGCTTTTCTCATAGTGACACTTCCTAAGGCCCACTTGACTTTGCACTCCAGGATATGTTGCTCCAGGTGGGTGATCACACCATTGTGGTTATGTTGGTCATGAAGATCTTTTTTGTATAGCTCTCCTGTATATTCTAGACATCTCTTCTTAGTATCTTCTGCTTCTGTTAGGTCTATATCATTTCTGTCCTTTATTTTTCCCATCTTGGCATGAAATATTCCCTTGGTATTTCTAATTTACTTGAAGTCATCTCTAGTTTTTCCCATTCCATTGTTTTCCTCTATTTCTTTGCATTGATCACTGAGGGAGACTTTCTCTCCTTGCTATTCTTTGGAACGTTGTATTCAAATAGGTATATCTTTCCTTTTCTCCTTTGCCTTTCACTTCTCTTCTTTTTTTCAGCTATTTTTAAGGCCTTATCAGACAACCATTTTATCTTTTTGCATTGTTTTCCCTTGGGGACAGTCTTGATCACTGCTTCCTGTACAATGTCAAGAACCTTCATCCTTTGTTCTTCAGGGAGTCTATCTGATCTAATCCCTTGAATTTATTCTAATAACATTTCTATTTTATTATGCTATGTTTCTTTTTAGGAGGAAACTTTAAGGGTAATATTTGCAAACAATAAAAATGTAAGGGAGCTGAATAAAATTAGGAAATAGCTAAAATTATTTGGGTATGAGAAGGGTAATTGATATTTAAGTTAACAATGAATATTTGGGTCAGTTTATAAGTTTACATCAATTATTTAATTATATAAACCCTTTTGTAAGAAACTTAGGGAATATATAAATCCAGAGAAAACACTTACAATGAGTTGGCAATGCAGATTTCAAATTAATGAAAAGACATCAAAACTTCTAAAATAATATGACATTTTCCCGAAGTTTGAAGAAGTTTATATAACTTAATATACATCATAGAAGAGATTGCTAATCAGTAATAAAATTAGATTAATGACGTTAAAATTATCTAAAGTTATTATATATGATTCTAGTTCTTAAATTAAAAAAATGGAAATGGAAGAAGATGGCAGCATATTAAGTGGGTAGATCACCTCTCTCTTCACTAATATATCATAACTTCATCTGAATATGAAACCACTCCTACAGGACAACTTCTGAATGCTAGCAGAAGACTTGAAGCTTCTGAAAAGGCAAGCCAATCTCCTTAGAACTAGGTAGGGTTAAAGATAAAACTAAAAAAGTAAAAAAGACAGATAAAGGATTTCAGAACAGGGACATGTGCCCCAGGGAGGACTTTGTGAAGGAGGAAAAGTTTCCACACACTCAGAAAGCATCTCACAGGGCTGGATTGGGGGGAATCTTTGGAACATCAGAAGGTAGCTCAATGGCAGGTGCTCAGAAGGCAAAACAGAGAAAAGTCACCATGCAATCATTGCCAAATAGCACTTCCCAGGAAAGAAGTGGTTCACACGCCTCCATCAGCAATAGAGGATGGAGGTGGGGTGCTGAGGCTCAGCAAGGATGTCTGACCTCAGGGAGGGGACCTATTTTGGCTGCCCTGAAGATGCTCTAAGGAAGCTAGTGCAAAAGATGGAGGAGCCCAGGGGAAAAAACTAGGTGTCCAGAGAGACAAGAAGTCCTTGTTACCCAGAACACTCTAATACCACGTGTTCACAGACAGTGGTTGAGTTCCCACCTGTGGCCTCCATAAAAGCCAGCAAAACTGGTTGGAACCATAGTGCAAAGAATTAAATGCAACTGTAGTTTAGAATCCCAGAAGGGGAAACATAAGCCACATGAGCCACAGCCACTGCTGAAGCAAACAAAAATGCCTGAGGCAGTGGGAAAAACACTACTGATTCAGTCCAGCCCAGAGGTGGCAACTACCACCAGTCTCTGAGCAGGGACTGTCCACACCTCACTGGGAACAGGCTCTTCCTAGTGACTCACAAACTGCACAATTTGGGGTCAGTTCCTCTGGGAGAGTACATGACACAACTCCGACTGTAACAACATCTGGCGGGTCTCTACCTACACAGGCACTCCCTGGTACATCTCAACTGTGGCTGCCACATCCTCCTTCTCTGTATCTGTACTGAGCAAGTGAGCCCCAATAAGCCTCAGCCTTCATTCCTGCATGTCTGGGTGAAAAACAGTCATAAGAAGGGGACCTAAAAGCAGAGCCAGGCCCCTAATTAAAGCAGAACACCATGGGATGTGTCATCAAAGAAGAGAAAGGGAATAGCTCCAGCAGCTTCATGTGTGGTAGATTAAATATCCACAGTTAGCCTGACATGGAGGATTTTGGAGCAACTGTAGACTTTGGGAACAAGTACAAGCTGGAGTGAGTACAAGCTAGCATAAGATCTGAGACTGAGAAGACCTCACACTATGCATAACACGTCCAGAGACCTTCCTAGAAATATTGGAAAACCTTGTTGTGAGTTTCTTTGAGTGTTCTAAGTTGTTGAGTGTTGCTTTCACCAATAATATTGGGGCTTTGTTTTCTGTGCTGAGTGGCTTCTGAGGTCTTGGTGCTACAGTATGGAGTTTGGCTAAACCCCTGAAGTGGGAGACCAAAGTCAAGCACTTTGAATCAACAGAGAACTCCCAATCCCATGGAACATTAATTGACAAGAACTCTCCAAAGGCCTCCATCTCAACACTAAAACCAGGTCCCACCCGTAGGCTAACAAGCTCCAGTGCCAGATATCCCGTGCTGATTCTTTAATAAATTAAGAGCACAAATCTGCACATTAGCAGACAACCTGCCTAAGCCATACCAAACCCATAGACACCCCCCAAACACACTACTGAATATGGCATTGCCTTTCAGAGTGACAAAATTCAGTTTCATCCACCAGACCACAGGCACAAATCCTCCAGACAGGAAACCTTCAAAAAGCACTGGTCCAATCCCACTCATGTGGAGTCAACTTAAGAGTTAAGAGGAACTATGACCTTCCAGCCTGCAGAAAGGAGGCCCCAAACACAGTAAATTAATAAAATGAAAAAACAGAGAAATCTGCACCAGATGCAGAAAACCCATAAGACTAAACAAATGAAGAAGAAATAGGCAGTCTACCTGAAAGAGAATTCAGAATAATGATAGTAAAGATAATCCAAAATCTTGAAAATAAAAATAAAATGGAGGTACAGCTAAATAGACTGGAGGCATGGGTCAAAAAAATGTTTAACAATAAACATCATTAAATGTTTAACAATTACAGAAGACTTAAAGAATAAACAATTAGCAATGAACAACACAAAAAGTGAAATTAGGAATACACTAGAGGGAAAATTCATAGTAACTGAAGCAGAAGAATGGATCAATGTGCTGACAGATAGAATGGTGGAAATAACTGAAAGAGAGCAGAATAAAAATAAATGAGAACGGTCTCAGAGACCTCTGGGACAACATTAAGTGTAACAGAATTATAGGGGGAAGAAGTTAAAACTAAAGGACATGAGAAAGCATTTGAGGGGATTATAGTTGAAAACTTCCCTAACATGGGAAAGGAACACCCAAGTCCAGGAAGCTCAGAAAGTCCTATTCAGGATAAACCCAAGGAGAAATATGCCAAGACATATACTAATCAAACTATAAAAACTAAGCACAAAGAACAAATATTCAAAGCAGCAAGAGAAAAGCAACAAATAACATACAAGGGGATCCCATAAGGCTACCAGCTGATCTCTCAATAGAAACTCTGCAGGCCAGAAGGGAGTGGTAAGATATACTTAAAGTGATAAAAGGAAAGAAACCTATAACCAAGATTACTCTATCCAGCAAGGATCTCATTCAGATTCTAAGAAATCAAAAGTTTTACACACAAGTGACAGTTGAAAGAAGTCAGCACCACCAAACCAGCTTTACAACAAATGCTAAAGGTAATTCTTTAGACAGAAAACAAAAAAGAAAGGAAATACCTACAAAAACAAAGTCAAAACAATGAATTAAATGATAATAAGATCATACATATTAATTATTACCTTAAATATAAGTGGAATAAATTCTCCAGCCAAGAGACAGTTTGGTTGAATGGATGGATACAAAAATAAGACAACTGTATTTGCTGTCTACAAGAGAATCACCTCAGACCTAAGGACACATTTAGACTGAAATTGAAGGGTTGGAAAAGATATTCCATGCAAATGGAAATCAAAAGAAAGAAGAAACTGCAATACTCATATTAGATAAAATAGACTTAAAGATTGCTACTAGAGACAAGGAGGGACAGTACATAATGATCAAAGGATAAATCTATGAAGAAGACAAAACAACTAAAAATATATATGCACCCAACATAGGAGCACTGCAAAAAATAAGGCAAGCACTAATAGCTATTAAAGGGAAATCAGCAGTAACACAATAATAATGAGAGACTTTAATATCCCACTCACAATAGATAGGTCCCACAGACAGAAAATTAATAAGGAACACAAGCTTTAAACAATATACTGGACTGGCTGGGCCTAATTGATATTTACAAGGCATGTCATCCAAAGACAGTAGATTTCACTTTTTTCTCAAGTGCACATGTAACATTCCCCAGGATAGATCACATCTTGTGTCACAAGTCAAGCCATGACAAATTTAAAAGTAATTTAAATCATTCCAACCATCTTTTCTGACCACATCACCACAAGATTAGACATAAACTACAGAAAGAAAATTATAAAATGCAAAAACACATGGAACTTCAATAGTATTTTTTTTTCTGAATAACCAACAAATCACTGAAGAAATCAAGAAGGCAATCAAAATATACCTAGAAACAAATGACGATGAAAACATGACAACTCAAAACCTAAGGGATGCACTGAGAACAGTGCTATGAGGGAAGTTTATAGCAATAAAGCCTACCTCAAGAAACAAGAAAACCCTGAATAAACAAACCTTACATCTAAACAAAGTTCTTCTTTCTAGAGAAAGAAGAACTAAAAACTCCAGAGTTAGTAAAAAGAATCATAAATATCAGAGCACAGAAAAATTGAAAACGAAAGGAAGGAAACAATATCCAAGAGCAATAAAACTAAAAAGCTAGTTCTTTGAGAATATAAACAAAATCGACAAAGCCATTAGCCAAACTAATCAAGAAAAAAGGGAGAAGACTCAAATTAATAAAATTAAAAATGAAAAAGGAGACGTCACAACAGACAATGTGGAAATGCATGAGACTATTATGAGTAAATGTATGCCAATGAAATGGACAACCTCAAAGAAATGGACAAATTCTTAGAAAAATATACCTTTCAAAACTGAACAAGAAAGAGATATAAAGTATGAACAGATAAATCACAACGACAGAAATAAAAACTATACTAACAATTTTTCCAACAAAAAAGACCAGGGTCAGATGGCTTCACAGCAAAATTTGCCAAAAATTTAGAGAAGAAATGTCTATCCTGCTTAAATTCTTCCAGAAAATTATGGAGGAAGAAAAACTGCTGAACTCATTCTCTGAAGCCACCATTATTCTGATACCAAAATCAGACAAAGATGCCACAAAAAAATAATCTTACAGGCCAATATCACTAAAGAATGTAGATGCAAAAATTCTCAACAAAATTCTTGCAAACAGAATCCAACAACTCAGAAAAAGGATCATATATCATGATCAAGTGGACTTTATCTTAGGGATTCAAGGATTCTTCAATAGACACAAAACAGTCACTGTGATACACAGTATTAGCAAATTGAAAGATAAAACCAGATGATTGTCTCAAAAATGCAGAGAAAACTCTTCACAAAATTCAACACCTATTTATAATAAAATCTTTTCAAAAAGTAGGCACAGCAGGAGCATATATCAACATAATAAAGGCCATAATCACTAACAGATGTATGGTAGAATCTAACACAATATTGTAAAGCAATTATCTTCTAATAAAAAAAAGTTTGATATATAAACAAAAACTAATAATAATAAATTAAAAAAATTAAATACCAAGATTTATGTCATTTATATTTAAACAGGTTATGTACGGGATAACTTTTCCTTAAAAATATTTAGCTAACTTTTCTCCATTATGGTTTTTAACAACTTATGCAAATATTATACATCTCAATGTAATCTAACAAAGTCACTTGATTTTTTAGTCAAAAATTCTAAAAAATTTTGTAATCCTTTTAAACTTCAGATATTTAACTGAGAATTATAATCACCTACTACTGTGAAATATCTCAAGATCAGCTCCCAGTGGCTTTAACCAATGCTCATGATGTTGTTCCCAGGCTATATTTATCTTTCCATAATCATATTAGAACCAGTGTAATCCATTGATGACCAAATATTTCCTGGGGAATTTCACTTTCCTGAATAAATTAGTTTTGGTAAGTGTTAACTGTAAGAGATTCTTTGTGGACCCAAGAGTATATAGTAAGGAATATCAAATGTTTTCTTTATTGAAATCTGAATTTTGGATAGCTTTTTGCTTATTTGCTATTTATGATTTCTAAACAACACACAACTAGTAAATGTTTTTGTTCCAGAAACGCTTCTTCTTTTCCTCCCAGAGATATGACCCATATCCTTTATAAGAAAGTAAAATTTTAAAGGGGATCCTAAAAATAAAGTGTTTGGAAAAAATCTTCTGATATCTGTACTTTTATAAGTGCATACTGTCTTCACTACGTATATTTATACTAAAATGCTGTGTTCAATTCTAAAAATATATATAGTATGTCTTTTAAATATTTATGGTAGTATAATCTATTTAGCCAGAGAATGAATCAAAAATCTTCAGTAGTTGAGATGCTAAATTGAAGGCTCTAGTTTTATTTTTTATCTGTTTGCAGAAGCTTTACTTTGACATATATTTTGCCCTTTGTTTACATATAATGATAAGCATCTTTGAGGAAAATGTTTATATGTTTTTTGTCTTTTGTCTTTCAGTTTCCATGTCCTTGAGCAAAGCATGATAAAAGATGTTATGGTAACATAGCATTAAACGGATGTATTGTGACCGAGGACTAGTGGGAAGCAGAAGCATGCTCTCTGACATTTCTCATACAAGTAGCAAATCATCAAGCGTTTTATTTGATGGGAGTGCAGAAAAAGAAACTGATTTACACAAAAATGCTCAGGGTTTCTTCAAATCATTGCCTATATCTCAATTACATTCTGTCAGGGAAAAATGAATTTGGCTATTATTTTTAACTGACAGAAAAGAGTAGAAATGCCTAGGTCCATCTTTCACTGCTCCCATAGACAGTGAAATGGGAAAATTGGTGGTTAGAATATATAATCTTTTACTTCTAACAGTTTGTGACTGTGACAACTACAGGGTGGTAATCACTTTGTCAGGAGTTTGCAGCTGAGAATACCAACAGCTAATTCCTTACAGTAAGAAAAAAGACATTTTAGAAAAATGGGAAATTTTATCTGCACTTAAAACTCTATGTTATGTAAGTTCAAAGTAAGTGCTTCAAAGACTGTATAACAAAATGCTTAGTGTGATTAATGATTCAATTTAATTTATGGATGCCATATGGAGAAACATAAAGCTGGAAAATAGCTGTACCAAAGTTCAAGGTCAGAATTTATAAAAGACCACATATATTTATCAAAAACATACACTTAATGCTGATCACTTAAGATATGGAATTATTTTGTTTAAGCATGGGTCATATTTCAAAAATTAATGGAGTATACTTTCATGGTTTCAGAGATAATATTCAAGTGGTTTTATTTTATATAAAGAGTCTAAAAACTGATGAAATTTACAATTGATTCTTGAAAATCCTAGTTCTGTTTTAGCACTTATTCTGTTATTATTATTTTCACCCACTAAAGTAAACACAAATTCTGTTAGAATTTAACCTCTAGGGAATTCCTTGATGGTTCAGTGAGTAAGAATTTGCCTGCCAACACAAAGACACAGCTTTAATCCCTGATTGGAGAAGATCCCTCATGCTTCAGAGCAGCCAAGTCGGTACACCAAAACTACTAAGCCCATGCTCTAGAGCCCATGAGACCCAACTACTGAACCCACATTCCTAGAGCCTGTGCTCCACAACAAGAGAAACCACTGCAGTGAGAAGCCAACGTACCACAACAAAGAGTAGCCCCCTCACTGCACGTAGAGAAAGCCTGTGTACAGCAGCGAAGTCACAGAACAGCTAAAAAAATAAGAAAATTTAACCTGTATACTATAAACTATTTTTAAGTCTCATTTTGATTAAACAAATAGCAAATAGTTGAGATTTTATAAATCAATGAAACTTGTCTGTCACTTGCCATTATTTTATTAGTTTAAATGTACAATGCATGAAAATGAATCAGATATGAGATTTTGCTAATTGTCTATTGCAACTGATGTATTTATTTTGATAAATGTTGAAATAATAGCTTATAATAATTTTAAATACTCTATTTAACACTTCACTTTTAAAAAGAGCAAATTAGAAACAGGCTTCTTAAATGCAGAATATTAAGTAAGTAATGGCTAGGGAAATACACCTACAGACATAACCTATGGCACACTGGTGCTAGCTGAAAACAGAGTTGACACCAGAAACTAACAAGATTTCACTGATTCTGAGCTTGTTGCTCAAAAATTGTGATCCCAAGAGTTGGTATGATTGTTATGGCTATTTTTAGTTTTAGCTGTTTGGTGTTTTTTTTTTTTTCCCCATTGTTTTTTGTCTTATTTTATTAAATTTAAATTTATTTATTTTAATTGGAGGCTAATTATTTTATAATATTGTATTGATTTTGCCACAGATTAACATGAATCCACCATGGTTGTACACATGTACGTGAGACAGCAAAAGAAATATAGATGTATAGAAGAGTCTTTGGGGTTTTATTTTTTGTAAGATTTATCAGCCGCTTTTTAAAGACATCATTTTGATATTCTCTACTTATTCCACTATGCCAAAGAATAAATTGAGCACATCAGAGATGCAAAGTCTTGACAACTGGTCATTTTTCTACAATGTGTTTCAAGAATATGTGTTTCCAGAATCAGAGGACTTAGACCATAGAATGTCACAACAAGCAAGGATCTTGTATTAGCTGTCCTAAACTGGCTCTTGTTTGTCTTCTAACCTTGGACCAACTCCAAAACTAAAAATTAGAGATCTTTTTAACATCTATTCTATTTGCTTTTTTTCCTGTCACTTAAACTCACATCTCTCTTGTGTTTGCATCTCTTGGAGCTACATAAAGATCTTGAGCACACCTTAATGTAGCGATACATAGAACATGTTAAAAATAAAATGTCCAAGCCTTTCATGAGCTTATAGAAAAAAATTTTTCTAGAGCTAGCAGATAGATAAAAGATAGACAGATAAATAATGTATCTGTACTACACAGTTCAATTCAGTCCAGTTGCTCAGTTGTGTCCGACTCTTTGCGTACCCATGAATCGCAGCATGCCAGGACTCCCTGTCTATCATCAACTCCCGGAGTTCACTCAGACTCACATCCATCGAGTCAGTGATGCCATCCAGCCATCTCATCCTCTGTCGTCCCCTTCTCCTCCTGCCCCCAATCCCTCCCAGCATCAGAGTCTTTTCCAATGAATCAACTCTTCGCATGAGGTGGCCAAAGTACTGGAGTTTCAGCTTTAGCATCATTCCTTCCAAAGAAATCCGATGGCTGATCTATACTACACAGTTCTTTTTAAAAAATGAATTCAGCATTCATGAAAAATGCCAAGATAGCAAGCTGACATGTCTTTTATTTTCATATGTAATAACTGAAGCTTTACCCACCTGACTCTGAAACAATTCCTCAGGCCTAAGTTTAAGAAATCACCTATGGGGATGAAGATTTCTCAGTTCCTGCTACCTCAATTTAGATGCCAGAAAGGTGCCAATTATATCAAAGTATGTCAAGAAGTATTTCATGTAGACCATATGAAGATGCTACTGAGATAACAAAACTTAATATTTAGATCCTCGGCTAGGTTTCATGTCAGCTGGGTTTCATGTCTAACTTTAAACATAAACATGGATTTTTTTTTTTCTTATACCTCCATGCATTTTTGAATTTTTAAGTATTTCTATAGTTAGCATTCACAAAGTTTCAAGTGTTAAAAGGCATGCATAGAATATATTAAATATGAGGCATGCAGTAGGCAAAATGGTTTGGAGAAAAATTATATTCTAGCTATATTACTCTAGGCCATTTATTTAAGCTCATTGTATAGTAGAAGAGGGTAAATTTGCTGTATCCCCACCATTTTATTGTTCAATTCAGTTTATAAAATGGCAAGTATCTTAGCATGTATCTCTTTAATCAATAGAAGATTCTTTGATGGCACTTTAAATTATCAGTGTTATTATACAATATAATTCTCAGTGTTATTGATAGACTTAGTGATGAGCAGAGGCTTTTTCCATTTTAACCAGAAGCAGAATCCTTTATTAAACCTATTTTACATCAATGCACAACAAGATAAAGAGTGAGGGAAATGTGTTTTTTGTACACATATTTCAAATATTTCACATATTTTGAATGAAACAAGAGACCAGAGACGTAAATATGAATTCTGGCTTTTAATAATGAGAATGCTCGTTTTATTCATATTTTAAGAATTAAACATATAAATTATATTGATTATCCATAAAAGTGAACATTTATAAGTATATATATAAAAGTAAGAAAAAGACCAAATCAATTAAAAATGTGAAAACTAAAAAGGATGAAAACTGAAAAAATTAAATAAAGCTAAAAGCTTTTAATAGAATTATTTTAAATTTTTGTACTCAATGAAACATGATTTAATTCAACTAAGATTTTAAACTATACATGTGTAGCTTCTGAAGAGGAAAAAAATAAGGTCTTAGAAATCAAAAGAATAGTGTATTATATCATAAGGAATAGATATTAAGACCACTGCAATATCAGTTCAGTTCAGTTGCTCAGTCATGTCCGACTCTTTGTGACCCCATAAATTGCAGCACGCCAGGCCTCCCCTGTCCTTCAACACCTCCTGGAGTTCACCCAAACTCATGTCCATCGAGTTGGTGATGCTATCCAGCCATCTCATCCTCTGTCGTCCTCTTCTCCTCCTGCCCCCAAACCCTCTCAGCATCAGAGTCTTTTCCAATGAGTCAACTCTTCGCATGAGGTGGCCAAAGTACTGGAGTTTCAGCTTTAGCATCATTCCTTCCAAAGAAATCCCAGGGCTTATCTTCTTTAGAATGGACTGGTTGGATCTCCCTGCAGTCCAAGGGACTCTCAAGAGTCTTCTCAAACAGCACAGTTCAAAAGCATCAATTCTTCACCATTCAGGTTTCTTCATAGTCCAACTTTCACATCCATACATGACCACTGGAAAAACCATAGCTTTGACTAGATGGACCTTTGCTGGCAAAGTCATGTCTCTGATTTTGAATATGCTATTTAGGTTGATCATAACTTTCCTTCCAAGGAGTGTCTTTAATTTCTTGGCTGCAGTCACCATCTGCAATGATTTCAGAGCCTCCCAAAATAAAATTTGACACTGTCTACTGTTTCCCCATCTATTTCCCATGAAGTGATGGGACTGGATTACATTGCCATGATCTTAGTCTTCTGAATGTTGAACTTTAAGCCAACTTTTTCACTCTCCTCTTTCACTTTCATCAAGAGGGTTTTTAATTCCTCTTCACTTTCTGCCATAAAGGTGGTGTCATCTGCATATCTGAGGTGATTGATACTTCTCCTGGCAATCTTGATTCCAGCCCAACATTTTTCATGATGTATTCTATATATAAGTTAAATAAGCAGGGTGACAACATACAGTCTTGACAAACTCCTTTTCCTATTTTGAATCAGTCTGTTGTTCCATGCCCAATTCTAACTGTTGCTTCCTGACCTGCATGTAGGTATTTCAAGAGGCAGATCAGGTCATCTGGTATTCCCATCTCTTCCAGAATTTTCCACAGTTTATTGTGATCCTCACAGCCAAAGGCTTTGCCTTAGTCAATAAAGCAGAAATAGATGCTTTTCTGGAACTGTCTTGCTTTTTCCATGATCCACTGCAGTATATATATATATATATATATGTATGTATGTATGTATGTATGTATATGGGGCTTCCCTGGTGACTTAGATGGTAAAGAATCTGATATATATAGGGTTAGGGTTAACCTGAGTCACCAGGGGAGCCCCAGATACACATATACGTATGTGTATGTGTGTGTGTATGTGTGTGTATGTGTGTTCTATTATTCTTGGCTGTATGTGTGTATATGTATATATACATATGTATATATATATATGTATATATACACAAGAAGAATAGAAGAATATATATATATATACACACAAGAAGAATAATATGTATATATATATATATATATATATATATATATAGCCAAAAATAGAACTGATGCAAAAAGACATAATAGTCTATAAGTTTTATGTAGTGAGATCTGGGACTCAGACTGACAGAAGCCAAAAATTTCAGAAAATACTCATCCCACAAATGCAAGGAACTCACTCTGAGTGAAAGTTAATGGTACATGCAGTAAAGAAAGAATATTAGAGACATACAATGTATATAAATATGCAACATTATATATCTATGTAATATATTCATATTTGTAGCTTTACTGAAATTTTATATATATATATATATATATGTATAGCATCTATATATTTATATCTGTGTCTAAACAAAGAGAGAGAGAGAAAAGGAATAAGAAATGTCATAAACAAGGATAGTAATAATTGTAGGGGTGAAGTATTTAGGTCTAAAAATTAACTATACACACACATATACATATACGTATACATATATTTGAAGACCATAGAGGAGATAACCAAATAGTGATATAGAAATGTTTTAAAATAGAAACAGAAACACCAATACTTTGGCCACCTGATGCGAAGAGCTAACTCATTTGTAAAGACCCTGATTCTGGGAAAGATTGAGGGCAAGAGGAGAAGGGGACTACAGAGGATGAGATGGTTGGATGGCATCGCTGACTCAATGGACATGTGTTTGGGTGAACTCTGGGAGTTGGTGATGGCCAGAGAGGCCTGGCATGCTGTGGTTCATGGGGTTGCAAAAAGTTGGGCATGACGGAATTGATTATTGATTGATAGTTTTGAAAAAGCATGAATTCATATTTACATATTGATAGTTTTGAAAAAACATGAATTCATGTTTACATATTGATGGAATGCACAATATTACAGAAAAATTTGACAGGTACCTATTCACATTGAGATTTTACATATGAATAGTACAAATATAAAATTTAAAATATAAACACTCCTTTGTGCAGCAAGCTATATTGACCAAGTTATTTAACAAATACAGAAAATCATGTAAGTAGAGATTTCTCCACAATAACTTATTTACTGAAGTACTTTCATCCTTGAAATTTGTAAATATATATTATATATATATTATATATATATATATATATATAAAAATTCTTATTCATAAGAAGGTCTAGGGAGGACAAAGAAAATATACATTAATAAGATTTAGAATATTCAAACACATTTTCCATACACTTAAGCGTGAAGAATTACTTTCTGCCATTCTCAAGGAAATTCAAGAAACAAAATCAACATTGTTGTGAGTTGCTAATTGTCTTAAATCTAATGATACTGTTTTTCAAAGATACCAATTTGTTATGTATATATATATGAGATATATTTAAAATGGTAGTAGATATGCAAATGCTAACACAACCTCCTTGGTGAAAACCAACAGAAAAGAGAATAAATTATTTCTAATTTAATGTACATTACTTAATAAAACACTTGAAAACATTTAACTACATATGATTCTACAATACATTTATTGCAAACAATCTTTATTTTATTCCATATTGTGTTTCTTATAAATGAAAAATGAAATTAGAGTCTATTTGCTAGGTGAATTAATTTTAGCAGAAGAAAGTAAACAAGTAATAAATTGCCATAACATTATATGAATCTTAAAGTTGTAACTTAAAGCCAGTGTATGAAATAATCTGAAAAGAAAAGACTGCTGTTACTATTGATTTTTAGAAGACAAATGAAATAAAATTCTACTGCTTTATTTTCACACTTAATTTTCTTTCCCTTCAACTTTAAAATAAGTGCTTATCTGAGGCACTGGAATAGTAATTGTATATCAGATAAGGAAAGATAATGGATTAGAGGGTAGGCTATACCTCCTAAGGCTTTTAGTCATTATGACTCTGAACAGAGATGAGGGAAATGAGAAGAGAATATGTTGAAATATGTTTTTCACACTTTTCTTTTATGATTTTATAAATATTAATAAGATTATATAGTCTCCTGATATCATGCATTCTCAAAGACTTCACCTAAGTTTTAATTGACTAACTGTGCTCCTGTAGAAGATAATATCCTTCAAAATGTTTTAAAATATTTCAGTTTTCTTTTTCAGGACTACTTCCAAATTTTTGTCTCCTCTTGATATTGAGTAGAAATTCAAATAGTTTTGCCAAGACTCTAAATTGTTTTGCAAGACCATTTAATTGTAACTTATTTCATTCTCCATTCAACAATTAGTTGACAATGTTAACACATTTCTAAGTCTTTGTTTCCCACTTGACAATGTATTTGAATGTTTCCAGGGAACACTTTGCAATTAATCAATCATCCAGTAACTGAGTACTGTAATGTGGAAGATGAAAAATATAAAATAAAACTTTTAAGATGTGATTCCCATAGTATAAATTTACAATCTGAACTAAAAACAGTGTCCCTACAAAACACTTTCAAACTTATATCCTCAAAATGCTTAAAAAAAAAAAAAATCATTGCCACCACAACTCCATGTGATTATATCTTCTATTTTTGTCCATCTCAATATCTAAATTTTTGTTTCTACTTACACTTGGACTACAAGGAGATCCAACCAGTCCATTCTGAAGGAGATGAGCCCTGGGATTTCTTTGGAGGGAATGATACTGAAGCTGAAACTCCAGTACTTTAGACACCTCATGAGAAGAGCTGACTCACTGGAAAAGACTCTGATGCTAGGAGGGATTGGGGACAGAAGGAGAAGGGGACAACAGAGGATGAGATGGCTGGATGGCATCACTGACTCAATGGACATGAGTTTGAGTGGACTCCGGGAGTTGGTGATGGACAGGGAGGCCTGGCATGCTGCAATTCAGGGGATTGCAAAGAGTCAGACATGACTGAGCAACTGAATTGAACTGACACTAAATTTTGTATTGTAAAGTAATTCTTAAACACACTTCTATGTAATTTACTTGAGTTCCCTTAGATGAGTATAGATCTGAGTTCTTCTCATTATATGTTCTCTCAGAGAAGGCAATGGCAACCCACTCCAGTACTCTCGCCTGGAAAATCTCATAGGCGGAGGAGCCTGGTGGGCCACAGTCCATGGGGTCACTAAGAGTCAGACATGACTGAGCGACTTCACTTTCACTTTTCATTTTCATGCATTGGAGAAGGAAATGGCAACCCACTCCAGTGTTCTTGCCTGGAGAATCCCAGGGACGGGGGAGCCTGGTGGGCTGCTGTCTATGGGGTCGCACAGAGTCAGACACAACTGAAGAGAATTAGAAGCAGCAGCAGCAGCATGATATGTTCTCTATATGGTACATCACCACATTGACACCTATCTGCCATTAATCTGCCCACTCATGGAATTTCACTCATACTGCTCACAAGTAAAAATAAAAGTTTTTTTTTAATCCCATTTATCATTTTTTGGAAATTAGAAAATTTCAATGCCTACTTTAATCTATAACTTAAATAAGTCCAGCACCAGGTACACTACTGTCTAAAACTGAGACACTCTATTCTCTGGTCTTCAAAATGCGATATTATTGGTCGCAGTTTATCAGTTATTAATGGGCAACGTGCTCCATGTTAAAAAATGAATAAAATGAAACTCTGAAGTTCTGAAATTGAGATGACAAGCAGTATATTCTTGAAAGGAACTGACTGAGTGGGCCTTATGTTTTGTGAGTCACTTTCTTAAAGATCCCATCATAATTGCCCTTGTCATCACCACCTAGTTTTAGACAATCTTTCCCCAAAACTACTACTCAAATTTAAATTTTTGCCTCTTATTTTTCTATGATTATCAGTAAAGTAAATCTTAGAGATTTTAACAAAAAATATCAAATGATATTAAATTGAAAATAATCAGAAGAAATAATATCAAATTTAATTATCAGGTACACAGGACAATTTAGTTCTTCGCTACTCAGTCACCAAGTTGTGTACAACTTTTTGTAACCCCATGGACTGCATCTTCGTCTTTCGCTATCTCCCAGAGTTTGCTCAGATTCCTGCCCATTGAGCCGGTGATGCTATTTAACTTCCCATCAGGTACTGGAGCTTCAGCGTCAGTCCTTCCAATGAACATTCAGAGTTGATTTCCTTTAGGACGGACTTGTTTTATCTCCTTACTGTCCAAGGGACACTCAATAGTTTTCTCTAGCACCACAGTTCAAAGGCATCAATTCTTCCTCACTCAGCCTTTTTTTTTTTAAATTTTCCAGCTTTCACATCTAAACATGACTATTGGAAAAACCATAGCTTTGTCTATATGGACTTTTGTCAGCAAAGTGATATCTCTGCTTTTTAATACACTGTCTAGGTTTATCATAGTTTTCCTTCCAAAGAGCAAACATGTTTTAATTTCAAGGCTCTAGTCACCATTTGAAGTTATTTTGGAGCCCCCCTCACCACCCCCCAAAAAAAAAAAAAAAAACTCTTTAACTGCTTCTACCTTTTCCCTTTTAATTATTGGGCTTCCTTGGTGGCTCAGACAGTAAAGAATCCACCTACAATGCAGGAGACCTAGGTTTTATCACTAGGTTGGGAAGATCGCCTGGAGGAGGGCATGGCAACCCACTCCAGTATTCTTGCCTGAGAATCCTTATGGATAGAGGTCATGGGGTTTCAGAGAGTACTCATTAATGAGTGACTAACCACAGTACATTTTCTATGAAGTAATGGAACTTGATGCCATTATCTTAGCTTTTTAAATGTTCAGTTTTAAGTCAGCTTTTCACTTTCTTCTTTCACTCTCAAGAGGAACTTTAGCTTTTCGTCCCTTTCTGTCACTAGAGTGGTATCATCTGCATATCTGAGTTTGTTGATGCTTTTCCCAGTAATCTTGATTCCAGTTTGTGATTCATCCAGCCTGGCATTTAGCATGATGTACTCTGCATATAAGTTAAATAAGAAGGCTGACGATATACAGCCTTGTTGTATTCTGTTCCCAATTTTGAATCTGGTCTATTGTTCCTTGTCTAGTTCTAGCTGTTGCTTCTTGATTGGCATGCAGGTTTCTCAGGAGGTGGGTAAGTTCAGTTCAGTTCAGTCTCTCAGTCATGCCCGACTCTTTGCGACCCCATGAATCGCAGCACGCCAGGCCTCTCTGTTCATCACCATCTCTCGGAGTTCACTCACATTCACGTCCATTGAGTCCGTGATGCCATCCAGCCATCTCATCCTCAGTCGTCCCCTTCTCCTCCTGCCTCCAATCCCTCCCAGCATCAGAGTCTTTTCCAATGAGTCAACTCTTCTCATGAGGTGGCCAAAAAGTAAGGTGGTCTGGTATTCCCATTGCTTTAAGAATTTTCCACAGCTTGTTGTGATCCACACAGTCTAAGGCTTTAGTGTAGCTTTGAAGCAGATTTTTTTTTTTCTGAAATTCCTTTGCTTTCACTATGTTCCAACGAATGTTGGCGATTTGATCTCTGATTCTTCTGCCTTTTCTAAACCTAGCTATGTACATCTGGAAATTCTCAATTCATGTACTGCTGAAGCTTAGCTTGAAGTATTTTGAGCATTACCTTATTAACATGTGAAATCATCACAGTACATATCCTTTGGAATGCTTTATCCTGAATCCCTAGACTGTCCTTTGGCCAAGACTCTCCTATCATCCTCTAAGAGTTAACTTACACCTAGCTAAACTGGGGTGATTTTGTCCCCTGGGGAATATTTAGTGACCAAAATCTAATGAATTTGTGCAGGCACTAAGGCTATACTAATTTGGAATTATTACTTACTGATGAATAAATGCTGTAGATTTGACTACATGAGCATGAAGAATTTTGGTAGTAGGTAAACCAGCTGACTGAACTGAACTGAAACCAGTTGAAACTGTCTCTTGCCTTTTTTGTTTTGTTTTGTTTTGTTTTTACGTTTAAAGATAGGAGTTTGTGGTTTATCCATTCCTATCTCTTTACCTATTCTTTCTCCCAAAGTAAGTTATATAACTGGACTGGTGTGAAACCTGCACATATCCAATACAGTCAAAGCAGACATTCTCCTTTTTTCTTTGAGACTTGGAGGACCACATAAATTTATTTTTCTTCTCTGTTAGTCCTCTGCCAGATTATTAGTGATTTCCATAAATGTTTTCTGGAAAATGTTTTGCTTTATATATGGAGATCTCTTTTTCTTTCCTACTAAGTTATCCATAATACCTTACGAATTTGCACAGAATTCCTCCCTTATACTTTTCAACTCCTCCATTCCTTTGCAATTAGTCATCTTGGAATTTAATATTTTTCCTAGACTTTTACACTATTATTTCTATAGGGTTGAATTTTCATAAAATTTTCAACTTTCCTTGTCCTGTTTCATCTGGCCAATTTCTTACTTGAATTCCTGGGACTACTTAGCTTTCCGAATTAATTTTTTGTTGGCTGTTATGGAAATCAGTTTTATTTCCTTGTCTGTCTGCAAACATCTCAAAGGCTGAGGTTTTCTTTCATGGCATGAATTACCAAAGAAACCATATTTAAACATCTTTAGTTTTAATTTATACTCAGAGACAGTTTCATTAATATAAATATTATTACTATTATTATACTATATTTTGTATTCTCTGGAAGAATATCACTTATGATATTGGTCTAGAAATATATTTCACTACTAATCACTGCACTAATGAAACAAATATTCATAATGTAGCAATGTAAAGCAAATTTTAATTTTTCAAGAAAATAAAATTATCATTTGGCTGGATCTGAGACCTCCTTGGCCAGAATTTTGTTTTTGTGAGTTACTTTGGGTTTGTGAAATTTAGCTCATAATGCCACAAACATCACAAACTCAAGGAGTATCTTTCTTCTCTAATTATATTATTAGTACAAGTGTAAGAAAAATGTATAGTTCCAATGATATCATTAAGATAAACTAAAATATTTAAAACTCATCTAAGGTATGAAATTTGAATACAGAGTTTCAAAGAATAGCAAGGAGAGATAAGAAAGCTTTTCTTTGTGATCAATGCAAAGAAATAGAGGGGGAAAAATAGAATGAGAAAGACTAGAGATTTCTTCAAGAAAACTAAATATACCAAGGGAACACTGTATGCAAAGATGGGCACAATAAAGGACAGAAATGGTATGGAGCTAACAGAAGCAGAAAATATTAAGAAGATGTGAAAAGAATACACAAAATAACTATTTAAAAAAGATCTTCATGAGCCAGAAAAATCACAATGGTGTGATCACCAACTTTTTGGAATATGAAGTCAAGTGGGCCTTAGGAAGCATCACTACAAACAAAACTAGTGGAGGTGACAGAATTTCAGTTCAGCTATATCAAATCCTAAAAGATGATGCTATGAAAGTGTTGCACTCAATATTCCAGCAAATTTGGGAAACTCAACAGTGGCCACAGCACTGGAAAAAGTCAGTTTTCATTCCAGTCTCTAAGAAAGGCAGTGTCAAAGAATGCTTACACTACTACACAATTACATTCATCTCACACACTAGTAAAGTAATGCTCAAAATTCTCCAAGCCAGGTCAACAGTTCATGAACTGTGAACTTCCAGGTGTTTAAGCTGGTCTTAGAAAAGGCAGAGGACCCAGAGATCAAATTGCTAACATCCATTGGATTATCAAAAAACCAAGATATTTCCAGAAAAAAGAAAAGTTTATTTCTGATTTATTAACTATGCTAAAGCCTTGATTGGGTGGACCACAAAAACAGTAGAAAATTCTTCAAGAGATGGGAATACCAGACCACCTGACCTGCCTCTTGAGAAATCTGTATGCAGGTCAGGAATCAACAGTTAGAACTGGACATGAAACAACAGACTGGTTCTAAATCGGGAAAGGAGTATGTCAAGGCTGTATATTGTCAAGGCCTATTTAACAAATATGCCAAGTACATCATGAGAAATGCTGGGCTGGAGGAAATACAAGGTGGAATCAAGATTTCTGGGAGAATTATCAATAATCTCAGATATGCAGACGATACCACTTTTACAGCAGAAAGCAAAGAAGAACTAAACAGCCTCTAGATGAAAGTAAAAGAGGAAAGTGAAAAAGTAGGGTTAAAACTCAACAATCAGAAAAGTAAGATCATTGCATGTGGCCCTAACATTTCATGGCAAATAGATGAGGAAACAGTGAAAACAATGACAAACTTTTCTTTTCCTTGGTTTGTTGTTGTTGTTGTTGTTGTTGTTGTTGTTGTTGGGTGGTAGCTCCAAAATCACTCCAGATAGTGACTGCAGCTCCTAGGAAGAAAACTGACCAACCTAGACAGCATATTAAAAGCAGAGACATTAAAAAGCAGAGACACCACTTTGCCAACAAATGTCTATATCATAAAATTTATGATTTTTCCAGGAGTCATGTACAGATGTGAGAGTTGGAATATAAAGACAGCTGAGCACCAAAGAATTGATGCTTTTGAACTGTGGTGTTAGAGGAGACACTTGAAAGTCTCTTGGACAGCAAGGAGATCCAACCAGGCCATATTAAATGAAATCCATCTTAAATATTCATTGGAAGGACTGATGCTAAAGCTGAAACTCCAAGACTTTAGCTACCTGATGCAAAGAACTGACTCATTTGAAAAGACCCTGATGCTAGGAAAGACTGAAGGTGAGAGGAGAAGGGGATGACAGAGGATGAGATGATTGGATGGCATCAATGACTCAATGACATGAGTTTGAGTAAACTCTGGGAGTTGGCGACAAATAAGGAGGTCTGGCATGCTCCAGTCTATGAGGTCGCAGAGTTGGATACTACTGAGCAACTGAACTGAACTGAACTGAAGGTGTGGGATTTTTTTTTCTTTTCTTTTTGGTATTATTTTTAATACCACAAATGTCTACTCATATCTTTGGTGTTTAAGAATCTATCCATTGAGTAACTTGCATAAATGGCTTTGCAGACAACTCTTCCAGTAAGCGGTTCAGTGTTAAAGAATCTGCTTGCATTGCAGGAGAGTCTTGTAGGAGACACGGGTTCAATCTCTGGGTCAGGAAGTTCCCCTGAGAAGGAAATTGCAACCCACATGGATATTATTGCCAGGAACATACCATGGACAGAGGAGACTGGAGGGTTACAGTTCATGGGTCGCTAAGAGTCAGAAACAAACAAAGCACAGACCATTCTTCAAAATAATAACCACTCTTCTCTTATAAGGAATTTCTTTCCTGTGGCCTAAATTTGAGATTTCCCCAGTTGCAATAAAGAAAGGAAAAACAGATTAGAAGCAAAAACAGACTAAGTGTACATTACATACTATATTGCATATTCAAGTTCAAGGGCTAATTTAGTTTGTATGGATGTATCTAGGCCTCATTTTCTTTCCTAGCAACCATGTTACAGACACCACCATTACCTTCAAGCAGTTTTCAATTTTTGAACTTTTTTTTTTTTAATAATTCATACCAGAGAAACTTGGCTGAGATAGACAGACAGAGGAAGAGAATGAATCAATTATTTTTTTCTCCCTTGTCAGCCTCAATCTTACCATCAAATTCTGGTTTACAATTTAATCCTTCCCTGGGATATTGACATGAATGAACAAACAAACTTTCCTAAAACTCCAAAATGATAATAAAGTCAGACTACAATATAGATAACTCAATGGTAATTTAAGAATTGTACACTCACTCTGTAGCATAGGGAACTATATTCAGTGTCCTGAAATAATAGTGTAAAAGAATATTTTTAAAAATGTATGTATATGTGTAACTGAGTCACTTTGCTGTACAGCAGAAATTAACAAAATTGTAAATCAACTACATTTAAGTTAAAACAAAACACTTTTCTAAAAATTATGCTTAAATTAAACGCTATTTCAAGGTGATAACTGTAGAAACTGGGAAAGTTTTCATTACTTGGCTTGCTTTATAAAATAGAATACAAGATTTGTATTAAAAGTATAATCCAAATTCTTTCCATGTCTGGATTTTGAATTCATTCAATTCAGTTAGCTCAGTCTCTCAGTGTGTCCGACTCTTTGCGACCCCATAAATCACAGAACGCCAGGCCTCCCTCTTCATTATCAAATCCCAGAGTTCACACAAACTCATGTCCATCAAGTCGGTGATGCCAACAAGCCATCTCATCCTCTGTTGTCCCCTTCTACTCCTTCCCCCAACCCTCCCAGCATCAGAGTCTTTTCCAGTGAGTCAACTTTCCACATGAGGTGGCCAAAGTATTGGAGTCTCAGCTTCAACATCAGTCCTTCCAACAAACACCCAGGACTTCCTTCAGAATGGACTGGTTGGATCTCCTTGCAGTCCAAGGGACTCTCAAGAGTCTTCTCCAACACCACAGTTCAAAAGCATCAATTCTTTGGTGCTCAGTTTTCTTCACAGTCCAACTCTCACATCCATACATGACCAGTGGAAAAACCATAGCCTTGACTAGGCAGACTTTTGTTGGCAAAGTAATGTCTCTGCTTTTCAGTATGTTATCTAGGTTGGTCATAATTTTCCTTCCAAAGAGGAAGCATCTTTTCATTTTATGGCTGAAATCACCATCTGCAGTGATTTTGTATCCCCCAAAAATAAAGTCTGACACTGTTTCCCCATCTATTTCCCATAAAGTGATGAGACCAGATGCCATGATCTTCGTCTTCTGAATGTTGAGCTTTAAATCAACTTTTTCACTCTTCTCTTACACTTTCACCAAGAGTCTTTTTAGATCCTCTTCACTTTCTGCCATAAGGGTGGTGTCATCTGCATATCTGAGCTTATTGATATTTATCCCTGCATTCCAGCTTGTGTTTTCTTCCAGCCCAGTGTTTCTTATTATGTATTCTGCATATAAGTTAAATAAGCAGGGTGACAATATACAGCCTTGGCGTACTCCTTTTCCTATTTGGAACCAGTCTGTTGTTCCATGTCCAGTTCTAACTGTTGCTTCCTGAATTGCATACAGTTTTCTCAAGAGGAAGGTTGGGTATTCTCATCTCTTTCAGAATTTTCAACACTTTATTGTGACTCACACACAGTAAAAGGCTTTGGCATACTCAGTAAAATAGAAATAAATGTTTTTTGGAACTCTCTCACTTTTTCTGTGATCCAGTGGATGTTGGCAATTTGATCCCTGGTTCCTCTGCCTTTTCTAAAACCAGCTTGAAAATCTAGAAGTTCATGGTTCACATACCGCTGAAGCCTGGCTGGGAGAATTTTGAGCATTAATTTACTAGTGTGTGACATGAGTACAATTGTGGGGTAGTTTTAGATTCTTTGGCATTGCCTTTCTTTGGGATTGGAATGAAAACTGATCATTTCCAGTCCTGTGGTCACTGTTGTTTTTCAAATTTGCTGACATTTTGAATGCAGCACTTTCACAGCATCATCATCCTGGCTTTGCAATAGCTCAACTGGATTCCTTCACCTCCACTAGCTTTGTTCGTAGTGATGCTTTCCAAGGCCCACTTGACTTCACATTCTAGTATGTCTGGCTCTAGGTGAGTGATCACACCATCGTGATTATCTTGGTCTTGAAGATCTTTTTGTACAATTCTTCCATGTATTCTTGCCACCTCTTCTTAATATCTTCTGCCTCTCTTAGGTCCATACCATTTCTGTCCTTTACTGAGCCCATCTTTACATGAAATATTCCCTTTGTATCTCTAATTTTTTTTTTTTTTTTTTTGAAGAGATCTCTGGTGAAGGTGAAGGTGAAGTCATTCAGTCGTGTCTGACTCTTTGTGATCCTGTGGACTGTAACCTACTAGGCTTCTCCGTCCATGGGATTCTCCAGGCAAGAATACTGGAGTGGATTGCCATTTCCTTCTCCAGGGGATCTTCCTGACCCAGGGATCGAACCCGGGTCTCTCGCATTGGAGGCAGACGCTTTAACCTCTGAGCCACCAGGGAAGCCTAGTCTTTCCCATTCTGTTATTTCCCTATATTTCTTTGCATTGATCACTGAGAAAGGTTTTCTTCTCTCTCCCTGCTATTCTTTGGAACTTTGCATTCAGATGCTTATATCTTTCTTTTTCTCCTTTGCTTTTATCTTCTCTTCTTTTCACAGCTATTTGTAAGGTCTCCCCAGACAGCCATTTTACTTTTTACATTTCTTTCCCATGGGGATGGTCTTGATCCCTGTCTCCTGTACAATATTATGAATCTCTGTTCATAGTTTATCAGGCACTCTATCTATCAAATCTAGTCCCTTAAATCTATTTCTCACTTCCACTGTATAATCATAAGGGATTTGATTTAGGTCATACCTGAATGGTCTGGGAATACCAGACCACCTGACCTCCCTTAAGAAACTTATATGCAGGTCAGGAAGCAACAGTTAGAACTGGACATGGAACAACAGACTGGTTCCAAATAGGAAAAGGAGTACATCAAGACTGTATATTGTCACTCTGCTTATTAAACTTATATGCAGAGTACATCATGAGAAACACTGGGCTGGAGGAAGCACTAGCTGGAATCAAGATTGCAGGGAGAAATATCAATAACCTCAGATAGTAGATGACATCACCCTTATGGCAGAAATTGAAGAGGAACTAAAGAAGCCTCTTGATGAAAGTGGAAGAAGAGAGTGAAAAAGTTAGCTTAAAGCTCAAAATTCAGAAAACTAAGATCATGGCATCTGGTCCCATCACTTCATGGGAAATAGATAGGGAAACAGTGAAAACAGTGTCAGACTTTATTTGGGGGGCTCCAAAATCACTGCAGATGGTGACTGCAGCCATGAAATTAAAAGTTGCTTACTCCTTGGAAGGAAAGTTATGACCCACATAGATTGTATATTCAAAAGCAGAGATATTACTTTGCCACCAATGTCCATCTAGTCAAGGCTATGATTTTTCCACTGGTCACGTATGGATGTGAGAGCTGGACTGTGAAGAAAGCTGAACACCAAAGAATTGATGCTTCTGATCTGTAGTGGTGGCAAAGACTCCTGAGGGTCCCTTGTACTGCAAAGAGATCCAACCCGTACATCCTAAAGGAAATCAGTCTTGGGTGTTCGTTGGAAGGACTGATGCTGAAACTGAAACTCCAGTACTTTGACCACCTCATGTGAAGAGCTGACTCACTGGAAAAGACCCTGATGCTGGGAGAGATTGGGGGCAGGAGAAAAAGGGGACATCAGAGGATCAGATGGCTGGATGGCATCACTGACTCAATGGACGTGAGTTTGAGTGAACTCCGGGAGTTGATGATGGACAGGGAGGCCTAGCGTGCTGTTTATCACGGTATCGCAGAGTTGGACACGACTGAGCACCTGAACTGAACTGAACTGAATAGTCTAATGGTTTTCCCTACTTTCGTTCGTTAAAAATATCTAAATAACAAATTTAGAGTTTTTTTAAAGCCATAGCCAGTGTTTTATGTTGGCTTAGTCACAAAGTAAAAGTTTGAATATATTTTCCTAAAGGATCCTCTGATCCAGCGCCTGCCTCAAATGTTCACTTTATCACTCTTGCCAGTGGCTGCACATGCAAGAAAAGAATTTATTTAATTCAGTTTGAAATCCACATTAGAGACATTATCTCACTAAGCTTCCCCAAATCCTTATTATATTTATATTACTGGTGTGGTAAATAACACAGAGAGCACTAAAGGACTTTTCCAAGGTTATAGGTATAAAAATGGTACATAGACAACCCCCATATCTTCAGATGCTTGGTTAAGCAATCCTATCTCTCAATTTTGCTTTAGTTATTTTGCCTAAAGGAAAAGGTGTCCTTTATAACAGATATGTAAACTTTTTCCCAGGAAGGGAACAGTTTAATAGCATCCTTTTGAAATACTGTGCTTTCAAATACACCCTTCTTCATATCCTCCAGGAGAATACATTATCAGAAGTCTAATCTCTCTTGCCTGCTATCATTCACTCTTCTGACCCTCAGCCTTTGATCTCATTTTAAACAAAACAATGATCTATTTAAAATAACTACTCAGGTGTACCTTTGATCCAATTACACTTTATATTTTGTATTATTTCTCTCTATCTTTCCAAAAGGAAATGAACATGCAGTTTAAATATTCAGTATGTATTTTATCAAGCTCTTACTTATTGACATCTTCCTGTATTGAAGTGTTTCTCTATCTATTGGAAGCTACTAGTAATCTATTAATAACCAGCATCAATAGCTTTTATGATGTTTCTCTCCCTTTGCTTCTTTCCATTCTTTTTCTTTCTTGGTTCCTGTCCTCCTTTCTCTTAATTATCTCCTTCTCTTTCCTCCCCCATCTATTTTCTTTTTGAATAAATTTCTTTAAGATTTGGAAAGATAATATTTGCACTTAGTGGAAATAAAATGTTTATTAACACTAAAATATTAAAGTGCTTCTTTCAGAGATTTAATTTGAACCACTGTGTAGTCATATATGGATGTGAGAGTTAGACTGTGAAGAAGACTAAGTGCCGAAGAATTGATGCTTTTGAACTGTGGTGTTGGAGAAGACTCTTGAGAGTCCCTTGGACTGTAAGGAGATCCAACCAGTCCATTCTGAAGGAGATCAACCCTGGGATTTCTTTGGATGTAATGGTGCTAAAGCGGAAACTCCAGCACTTTGGCCACCTCATGCGAAGAGTTGACTCACTGGAAAAGACTCTGATGCTGGGAGGGATCAGGGGCAGGAGGAGAAGGGGAAGACAGAGGATGAGATGGCTGAATGGGATCACAGACTCAATGAACTTGAGTCTGAGTGAACTCCGGGAGATGGTGATGGACAGGGAGGCCTGGCATGCTGCGATTCATGGGGTCACGAAGAGTCGGACACGATTGAGCTACTGAACTGAACTGATTCATTGGAAGATCTGATGCTGAAGCTGAATCTCCAATACTTTGACCACCTGATTCAAAGAGCTGATTTATTGGAAAAGACTCTAATGTTGTAAAAAATTAAAGGCAGGAGAAGGGAATGACAGAGGATGGGATGGTTAAATGGCATCACTGATTCAATGAACATGAGTTTGAGCAAGCTCCGGGTGATTGTGTAGGACAAGGAAGCCTGGTATACTGCAGTCCATGCAGTCACAAAACGGTGAATATGACTGACTAACTGAACAACAGCAACAGTTTCTTAGATTTATAAAATAGTTGAGGTCAGGTCAAACTTATGTCCCCAGAGTTGGAGGGACAGACAAGGAAATAAAAATTCACAATTTCCTGAAGTTTTCTGTTTTGTGAGAACCAAGAACAGAGAAAGAGCTAAACTATAATTGATGAGATTCTAGCAGCTCAATATGAACAAGTTTGGGTTAAAAATCTCTAGAAAGTCTCATTTTAAAAGGTTAAGTAAGCCAGAAAGAAAAACACCAATACAGTATACTGACACATATATATGGAATTTAGAAGGACAGTAATGATGACCCTCTATGTGAGACAACAAAAGAGACTCGGAAGTATAGAACGGACTTTTGGACTCTGAGGGAGAGGGAGAAGGTGGGATGATTTGGGAGAACAGCATTGAAACATGTATACTATCTTGTAATAATGAAGTGCCAGTCTATGTTCAATACAGGATGCAGGATGCATGGGGCTGGTGCACAGGATGATTCAGGGAGAGGATGTGGGGTGGGAGGTGGAAGAGGGCTTCGGTATTGGGAGATCGTGGACACCTGTGGCTGATTCATGTCAATGTATGGCAAAACAAATACAGTATTGTAATGTAGAATAAAGTAGTAAAAATAAATAAATAAATAAATAAATAAACAAAAGGTGTCTCTATACTGCCAGTCAGTCCAGATCTCTGTAACTGTTCCCATGCAAGATACCAGCCTCAACTCCCATGGCCAAGCCCACTGCTATGTGTGTGATTAGGCCTAGCTCTTCCAGTTGTACACTTGCACATCAATAGCCTGGAACCCTGTTAGTGGCCCCACTGCCATGTGACCACGTGGAGATATGCCCTGCCATTTGCCATGTGCCCATGTGATATTCTGCAACCATAGAAGTGCACATCTACAGCCATGACGCCCACTGCCTGCACCACTGGGCTTAACCCAGCCGTGCATTTGCATGTCCTGCAGGTCCCTGGCAGATCTTTGTCTGTTGCATCTACCACTTTGTGCCCTAAGACCCTGCTTCCACGGGAGTGTACACTGACATAGGGGTCCCACAATTCCTTTGGGCCTAGATAAAGCCCTGTGCCCTGTCACTGCTTGTATCACTGGACTTACCAGCATTTAGCACTGTATGCTGCTGCTGCTGCTACTGCTAAGTCACTTCAGCTGTGTCCAACTCTGTGTGACCCCATAGATGGCAGCCCACCAGGCTCCCCTGTCCCTGGCATTCTCCAGGCAAGAACACTGGAGTGGGTTGCCATTTCCTTCTCCAATTAGCACTGTGTAGCACTGTATACTACTGGTCCGATACATACCACTGGCCTTCGCTGCCATATGTATATGCATGTGGCAAGTGGGCTTGTGCCCTGCCATCTCTCTTGTGACAATGGAGAGAGCCTGTAGCCACAGAAGTACATAAAAACAGCCAAAGGCTTGCATCTGTCAGTGTGCCCACAGTTGTTCCTTGATCCTTGCTGCCCTTTTCTTCACCACTACATGTGTGCCTGCAATTGGTGCCTGATACTACACAGGCCCCTGAAGCTGGTCCCATACAGCTGAATATGTGCACATCATTGGTTCCAGCCACCACCACTACCTGTCCTGATCCCAAGTTCCTTGACCATAGAGGTGCTATTGAAGACCCTGACAGAACTTGCAGCCACATAAAAATGGAATATTATTCAGCCACAGAAATGAAGGAATCTTGCCATTTGTAACAAGTTGGAGAGGCTTTGAAAGTGCTATACTAAGAGAAATAAGTCAAACAAGGAAACACAAATACTGTATGATCTCATTTATATGTGGAATCTAAAGACAACAAACTCACAGAAATAGAAAGTAGAATGATGGTTGCAAAGTTTTGATAGGTAGAGGAAATGAGGAGATATTGGTCAAAAGGTACAAGCATTGATCATAAGGTGGATAAGTTCCAGGGATCTGAAACAACAAGATAAGTATTACTACAATATTGTATTACATTCTTAAAAGGTATTATAGCAGTAGAACTTCATTTTTCTCACAAGAAAACAATAGCAACAAAATTGTAGTTATGTCAGGTAAAGAATGTGCTAACTAATTTTATCATTGTAAATATTTTGTACTATATACTGTATAAAAATCATATCATATACCTTAATGTTATACAGTGTTATATATTTAAATAAATCTGGAAAAACTTTAAAGAAAGCCTGCTGTGGGAAAACTGATAAAATACTAGTAAAGCCTTCCTTTAGTTTACTTAATAGTACTATACAAATGTTGTTTTCTTAATTTTGATAAAATACATAGTTATAAAAGATGTTAACATTAGCAGTAGCTAGGTAAAGTATATACAAGAAGTCTCCCTATTATCTTATTGACACTTCTCTAAATATAAAATTATTTAAAAGTAAACCATGTATTAATTCACCACACACAAAGAAAAACCAGTGTGTCTGTAGGGACACACAAAGATAACAACGGAGACAAAAACCATTAGGGAAAATTTTAGTTTTTGTATCAAGATATAGCAAACAATAAACACGGTATAACTTTTAGTTAGATTAATATGAAGTCTAATGATAAAATCTTTTTACCTCAGTACCTTTAGCCCAGTACACTCTTCACTACTTTCAACAGCAACAAAAGAATTGCAAGGCATGTTAAAAGACAAAAAAAATACAGCCTAAAGAGGCACTGTGGAAATCAGACATATAAGGAATTATGTACAAATGTTTTGGTAAGCATAGAAAAAAAAAAAAAAAAAGAAGGAAATGAGGGTGGAGAATTTACAAAAAGGAAAAGAGGTAGTACAAGCAAGGTTGGGAGAGAGATAGACTGGACATTTGGAACTGCCAAGTAGACACTCATATATTTGAAAAAGATAGGCAACAGTTTCCTGTATAACACAGAGAACTCTGCTAGACATTCTGTAATAACCTAAAGGGGATAATAATTTTAAAAAGAGTAAATACATGTAAATATATAATTGAATCACTTTGCTATATGCCGCTGCTGCTGCTGCTAAGTCGCTTTAGTCATGTCCGACTCTGTGCGTTCCCATAGACGGCAGCCCACCAGGCTCTGCCATCCCTGGGATTCTCCAGGCAAGAACACTGGATTGGGTTGCCATTTCCTTCTCCAATGCATGAAAGTGAAAAGTAAAGTGAAATTGTTCAGTCATGTCCGACTCCTAGCGACCCCATGGACTACAGCCTACCAGGCTCCTCCGTCCATGGGATTTTCCAGGCAAGAGTACTGGAGTGGGTTACCATTGCCTTCTCTGACTTTGCTGTATACAACACTGTTAATCAACTATATGTCAATCTATTTTTTTAAATTCAGATTCTATTGACACTTATGAATTGAAATTTACAACACCTGCTGCGCTATAGTAAATGCTTTTGCAACTAATATATGAAGAGGTGTTGGGAATTTCAGCCAGTGCAACTAGACAAAACAACTGTAGAGATATTGATTGGAATGCAAAAATTATAAAGATCTGTGACAGCAAACTGAAATTTTGGAAACAAAAAATATATGAAGAAATGAGTGCAAAGAGTAACAGAATTCAATTAAATAGTAAGGCATAAAATTAATATGCAGAAAAGGCAAGAACAGTGTTCACTTCAATCTATAGTTTTATTGTTAGTATTTATTTTCATATTTAGAAATGTATCTATCCTTCATATATATATATATGTGTGTGTGTGTGTGTATATATATATATGCAAACAAAGGACTTTATTAATGTTGTTCAGAACCAAGACATAAGCATAACAAAAAAGGAAGCATAAAATTAAATAATTAACTAAACCCCTTAAATTTTAAATATTTTTAGGGACTTGTATTCTTTAAAAGATAAATGCTTAGTTCTATCCATGTAAAGACCAAGAAGCAATAATAACTCAGCAGAAACAAGCATGACTAGTGCTTTGAGAAGGTCACAAGATGTATTTCCCAACTAAAGGAGCCAACATTCCTTTTGAAGAAATGGCAAATCCTGGGTATTGTCAAATGTATGAAATGAGACCAGAATATCTATGCCACAAAGCAATTAACATTTCACAGATAGACTAAAGAGGTTCATTTGATCAAAGAAGTGATTTGAGCATTAAAAAATGACCTAAGTTGATTTAGATTGAATATATAAAACTCCAATTTTACTGTGGAAAGCAACTAGATTGTAGTTGCATCACCAATATTGTAATGAAAATGTCAAGCAAAGGTAAATAATTAAAAGTTTATCTTGTCTTTTATGAAGTAACTGTATTTATGGATTAAAAAAAAGCCCTAGCTAATGAGAAAGATTATTCTTTACAGAGGTCCAGGTAATACCTGTAGAAAGAACTAAACAATCAGTAGTTTAAGAAGTCCTAATTCAAGCAAATCTTCTGAATGTGCATTTCCTTTATAACAGGTTATTTAAAAAGTTAATAAATCTAAATATTCAAGCTTAACATCACTGAGAATCAGACAATTAATTATTGTTTGCAAGGTGACAAATATGTGAAGCATAGTACAACTTCTAAAAGAAGTTCTTCTAAACACATTTGAGCTGAAATCTAGTTAAACCATTAAAAGTAATTTTTATTTCTTACACACAGGTGTATGTGGATAGGTGGATAAGTTAACCTGGCATAGAGTCAAACAATTGAGATCTTTACTGAAACAAATCAAAACATAAATGTATATTATGTAACCACTGAAAAAGTAGATATGAATGATACCAAGAAAGTACTTTTAATTTCATGAGATATGACAGTTATGCTTCTATGCAATAAAATACAATTTTTTAGAGATGTAAGCTATTATAGAAAGGCAATATATACAGAAGATGACATTCTAAACTATTTCAGCAGTGAAAAGCTAAAAAAATATAAGACAGGTTAGATAAAGCTAAAGCAAGTAATTACTGATGGATAGTGAGTTGATTAATTTGTGAAGTAATCATTGTCTCTAGGTGTTGTACATTTTAATATTTCATAGCTAATAAATTAATAGTAGACAAACATAGAGATCAATAAATGGCTAAAATATATATATAGGCAGAGAGAATAGATGAATCACAGTTCAAATTAGCCTCTGGAGAGCAAATATAAAATATAAGATTAATGCTAAGAATCCTTAAACTTACAGTCAACTACTAAAAAGGAGCAATGGAAAAATCTGGAGTAATAAAAAGGAACATATGTTTATGTAATATAATTTGCTCCCTCTCCCTCTGGACTACTTCCTGTGCTAAGAGGCCATAGTAATGATAATTTTCAATAGATTAGAAAAATTAAAGAGATATTTAATAAGTAGGTTAAGTATTTGTTTGATGCTAGGATCCAAGTGCTACAGAAAGGATCCTGAAGGATTTCTGGGAGACCAAAGTAAACAAAAAAGATACATGTATATAATCAACCCCAGTGCAAGTTTTAGGATGAGTTTCTACATATTCAGTTTAGTTCAGTTACTCAGCCATGTCTGACTCTTCATGACCCCATGGACTGCAACGAGCCAGGCTTCCCTGTCCATCACAAACTCCTGGAGCTTACTCAGTCTCATGTCCATTGAGTTGATGATGCCATTCAACCATCTCATTCTCTGTCATCCCCTTCTCTTTCTATCGTCAATCATCCCCAGCATCAGGGTCTTTTCAAATGAGTCAGTTCTTCACATCAGATGGCCAAATTATTGGAGCTTCAGCTTCAGCATCAGTTCATCCAATGAATATTCAGGACTGATTTCCTTCAGGATGGCCTGACTGGATCTCCTTGCAGTCCAAGAGACTCTTTAGAGTCTTCTCCAACACCACAGTTCAAAAACATGAATTCTTTGGTGCTCAGCTTTCTTCACTCTCCAGTTCTAACATCCATACATGACTACTAGGATAGCCATACTTTTGATTAGATTAACCTTTGTTGGCCAAGTAATGTCTTTGCTTTTTCATATGGTGTCTAGGTTGTTCACAGCTTTCTTTCCAAGGAGCAAGAATCTTAATTTCATGGCTGCACTCAACACCTGCAGTGATTTTGAAGCCCCCAAATGTAGTATCTCACTGTTTCTATTGTTAACCTATCTATTTGCCATGAAGTGATGGGACCAGATGCCATGATCTTAGTTTTCTGAATTGTTTAATTTTAAGCTAACTTTTTCACTCTACTCTTTCACTTCCATCAAGAGGCCCTTTAACTTTTCTTTACTTTCTACCATAAGGGTGGTGTCATCTGCATGTGTGGTTATTAATAATTCTACTGGAAATCTTGATTCCAGCTTGTGCTTCATCCAGCCCAGCATTACACCTGATGTACCCTGCATATATGTTAAACAAGCAGGGTGACAATATACAGCCTTCACAGAATTCTTTCCCGATTTGAAGCCAGTCTGTTGTTCCAAGTACAGTTCTGATTGTTGCTTCTTGACCTCCATACAGATTTCTCAAGAGGCAGATAAGGTGGTCTGGTATTCCCAACTATTTAAGAAATGCCCACAGTTTGTTGTGATCCACAAAGTATAAGGTGATGGAGTAGTCAATGTAACAGAAGCAGATGATTTTCTGGAATTGTCTTGCTTTTCCAGTGATCCAACAGATGTTGGCAATTTGATCTCTGGTTCCTCTGATTTTTCTAAATCCAGCTTGAACATATGCAAATTATGGTATACGTGCTGTTGAAGCCTGGCTGGGAAGATTTTGAGCATTACTTTGCTACCATGTAAGATAAGTGCAATTGTGTGGTAATTGAACAATCTTTGGCATTGTCTTTCTTTAGGATTGGAATGAAAACTGACCTTTTCCCGTCCTGTGGCCACTGCTGAATTTTCCAAATTTGCTGGCATATTGAGTGCAGCACTTTCACAGCATCATCTTTTAGGATTTGAAATAGTTCAACTGGAATTTCATCACCTCCACTAGCTTTGTTCATAATGATACTTCCTAAGGCCATCTTGACTTTGCATTCCAGGATGTCTGGCCCTAGGTGAGCGATCACACCATCATTATTATCTGGGTCATGAAGATTTTTTTTTTTTCAACTTGTTTGTGTATACTTGCCTCTTCTTAGTATCTTCTGCTCTGTTAGATCCATACCACTTCTGTCTTTTATTGTGTCCATCTTTCCATGAAATATTCCCTTGATATCTCTAATTTTCTTTAAGAAATTTCTAGTGTTTCCCATTCTATTATTTTCCTCTATTTCTTTGCATTAATCAATGAGGAAGGCTTTCTTATCTCTCCTTAAAACTCTTTGGAATTCTGCATTCAAATGGGTACATCTTTCCTTTTCTCCTGTGCCTTTATGTTCCCTTCTTTTCACAGCTATTTGTAAGGCCTCCTCAGACAACCACTTTGTCCTTTTGAATTTCTTTTTCTTTTTTTGGATATGGTCTTGATCTCTGCCTTCTATACAATGTCATGAACCTCTGTCCATAGTTCTTCAGGCTATCAGATCTAATCTGATCTGATCAGAAAGGCTATCACTCTATCAGACCTAATCTGTTGAATATATTTGTCACTTACATTGTATAACTATAAGGGATTTGATTTAGGTCATACCTGAATAGTCAAGGGTTTTCCATGCTTTCTTCAATTTAAGTCTAAATTTTGGCAATAAGAAAGTTCATGATCTGAGCCACAGTCAGCTTCCAGTTTTGCTTTTTCTGACCACATAGAGCTTCTCCATCTTTGGCTGCCAAGAATATAATCAATCTGATTTCAGTATTGACCATCTGGTGATGTCCATGTGTAGAGTCTTCTCTTGTATTGTTGGAACAGGGTGTTTGCTATAACCAATGTGTTCTCTTGGCAGAACTCTATTAGCCTTTGCCTTGCTTCATTCTGTACTCCAAGGCCAAATTTGTCTGTTAATCCAGATACCTCTTGACTTCCTACTTTTGTTATTGTTGTTCAGTCATTAAGTCATGTCCAACTCTGTGACTGCAGACCAGGCTTCCATGTCTGCATCTCCCAGAGTTTGCTAAACTCATGTCCATTGAGTCAATGATGTCATCCAACCATCTCTTTCTCTGTTGTCGTTTCATTCTCCTTCTGCCCTCAGTATTTCCAAGCACAAGCATCTTTGCATTGAGTCAAAACTTTTCAACAGATGGCCAAAATATTGGAGCTTCAGCATCAGCACTTTCAAAGAATATTCAGAGTTGATTTCTTTTAGGATTCATTGGTTTGATCTCCTTGATATTAAAGAGACTCTCAAGTGTCTTCCCTAGCACCACAGTTTGAAAGTATCAATTCTTCAGCACTCAGCCTTCTTTATGATCCAACTCTCACATCCATAGATTACTACTGGAAAAACCATAGCTTTGACTATATGGACTTTGTTGGCACAGTTATGTCTCTGCATTTTAATACACTGTCTAGGTTTGTCATAACTTTTCTTACAAGGAAAAGACTTTTAATTTTGTGGTTGCAATCTCCATCCACAGTGATTGTGGACTTCTGGAAAATAACATCTGTCACTGTTTCAAGTTTTTCTCCATCTAATCGCCATGAGGTGATGGGACTAGATGCCATGATGTTAGTTTCTGAATGTTGCATTTTAAGCCACCATTTTTACTCTCCTTTTTCACACTCATCAAGTGACTAGTTCCTCTTCAATTTCTGCCATTAGAATGGTATCATCTGCATAGCTGAGGTTGTTGATATTTCTCCTGGCAATCTTAGTTCCAGCATGTGACTATCCAGTCTGTCATCTCACATTATACTTTGTTGTATATAAGCTAATTAAGCAGGGTGACAATATACAGCCTTGTTGTACCTCCTCTCCAATTTTGAACCAGTCCATTGTTTCATGTCTGGTTCTAACCATTGCTTGTTTTCCTGCAAATGGGTTTCTCGGAAGATAGGTAATAAAAAGAGACTTGCTCCTTGAAAGAAAAGCTATGACCAACCCAGACTGTTGTGATTCACACAAGGGTGATACTGGTGGTAAAGAACCCTCCTGTCAATCCAAAAAACATGAAAGATGCAGGTTTTATTGCTAGGTTGGAAGGAGCCCCTAGAAGGAGTACATAGCAATGCACTCTAGTAGTATTGTTGCCTGGAGAACCACACGCACCGAAAAACTTGGTAGGCTGCAGTCCATAGTGTCACAAAGAGTCAGACATGATAGAAGGGAATTAGCCTGCATGCACATACTCTAAATATTTAGCATAGTTGATGAAGCAGAAGTAGGTTTTTTTTTTTTTTTTTCTGGAATTTGCTTGCTTTTCCCATGATCCAATGAATGTTGGGAATTTGATCTCTGGTCTAATAAGGTATCTAGGTTTCTCACAGTTTTTCTTCCAAGGAGCAAATGTCTTTTAATTTTATGGCCACTGTCACCATCTGCAGTGATTTTGGAGTCCAAGAAAATAAAATATGACCCGGAAATCTCACTATGAGCATATACCCTGAGAAAACCACAATTCAAAAAGACACATTTACCCCAATGTTCACTGCAACAATATTTAAAATAGCAAGAATATGAAGGCAATCTAGATGTCCTTCGACAGATGGATAAATAAAGAAGTCGTGGTACACACACACACACACACACACACACACACACACACACACACTGTATATATGTGTATATATATGTATTTGTATATATGTATATATATACAATATTAAAATAGCAAAGATATGGAGGCAATCCAGTATATATATGTGTGTATATATATGTATGTATATATGTGTGTATATATATATATACACACACACAATATTTAAAATAGCAAGGATATGGAGGCAACCTAGATGTCCTTCGACAGATGGATGGATAAAGAAGTTGTGGTTATATACATACACATATATGTATATGTATATACATATATATGTGTGTGTGTGTATATATGTATATATGTATACATGCATATATATGTATATGTGTGTATATGTGTATATGTATGTATATGTATATGGTGTATATGCATATATGTATATGCATGTGCATGTGTATATATACATGTATATGTACATATACTTATATATGTATATGTATAGATATATGTATATATGTGTGTGTATATATATGTATAGATATATGTATGTCTATATATGTATATGTGTGTATATATGTATATATATGTATATGCATATATGTATGTATATGTATATCTGTATATATGTGTGTATGTATATACATGCATATATGTTTATGTATGTATATGTATGTGTATATATGTATATATTCATATATGTGTGTACATGTATACACACATGTGTGTATACGTGTGTGTGTGTGTGTGTGTGTGTGTGTGTGTGTGTGTGTGTATGGATATTACTCAGCCATAAAAGAAATGAATTTGAGTCAGTTGTAGTGAGGTAGATAACCATAGACCCTGTTATACAGAGTTAAGTCAATGAGAAAAGGAATCATAGATATTGTATGCTAATGAAAAATATGGAATCTAGAAAAAATGGTACTGATAAATCTAATTGCAGGGAAGGAATGGAGACATCAATATAGAGAACAGATTTGTAGATACAGTCAGGAAGGAGAGGGTGAGACGAATGGAGAAAATAGTATAGACTTTTCCCGACTCAGGGATCAAAACTTGATCTCCTGCATTGCAGGCATATTCCTTACTATCTGAGCCACAGGAAGCCCTATATATACATTACCATGTGTAAATAGATAACTAGTGGGATGTTGCTATATAACACAATGAGTTCTGTGATGACCTAGACCTGTGAGATGGTGGAAGGCAGGTATGTTGAAGAAAAGCTCAGTGGGAGTGAAGATATTATATATATATATATATATATATATATATATATATATGATTATGACTGATTTAGGTTGCTGTAGGGTATAAATCAACTCAGCACTGTAAATCAATTATCGTCCAATTAAACATATTTTTATTTTTATTTTTAAAATTTATTAATTGGAAACTAATTACTTTACAATATTGTATTGGTTTTGCCATACATTGACATGAATCCACCACAGGTGTACATGTGCTCCCCATCTTGAACCACCCTTCCACCTCCCTTCCCATCCCATCCATCTGGGTCACCTCAGTGCACCAGCCCTGACCACTCTGTATCATCCATCAAACCTGGACTGGTGATCCGCTTCACATATGGTAATATATGTTTCAATGCCATTCTCCCAAACCATCCCATCCTCACCCTCTCCCACAGAGTCCAAAAGACTGTTCTATACATCTGTGTTTCTTTTGCTATCTCTTATACAGGGTTATCATTACCATCTTTCTAAATTCCATATATATGCATTAGTATACTGTATTGGTGTTTTTCTTTCTGGCTTACTTCACTCTGTATAATAGGCTCCAGTTTCATCCACCTCATTAGAACTGATTCAAATGAATTCTTTTTAATAGCTGAGTAATATTCCATCGTGTATATGTACCACAGCTTTCTTATCCATTCCTCTGCTGATGGACATCTAAGTTGCTTCCATGTCCTGGCTGTTATAAACAGTGCTGAAATGAACATTGAGATACATGTGTCTCTTTCAATTCTGGTTTCTTCAGTGTGTATGCCCAGCAGTGGGATTGTTGGGTCATATGGTAGTTCTATTTTCAGGAAATATAACTTTTTTTTTTTTTTTTTTAGGAATCTCCACACTGTTCTCCATAGTAACTGTACTAGTTTACATTCCCACCGACAGCGTAAGAGGGTTCCCTTTTATCCACACCCTCTCCAGCTTTAATTGCTTGTAGACTTTTGGATAGCAGCCATTCTGACTGGCATGAAATGGTACCTCATTGTGGTTTTGATTTGCATTTCTCTAATAATGAGTGATGTTGAGCATCTTTTCATGTGTTTGTTAGCCATCTGTATGTCTTCTTTGGAGAAATGTCTTTTTAGTTCTTTGGCCCATTTTTTGATTGGGTCGCTTATTTTTCTGGAATTGAGCTGCAGGAAGTTGCTTTTATATTTTTGAGATTAGTTGTTTGTCAGTTGCTTCATTTGCTATTATTTTCTCCCATTCCGAAGTCTGTCTTTTCACCTTGCTTATAGTTTCCTTTGTTGTGCAAAAGCTTTTAATTTTATTTAAGTCCCATTTGTTTATTTTTACTTTTATTTTCAATATTCTGGGAGATGGGTCATAGAGGATCCTGATGTGATTTATGTTGGACAGTGTCTTGCCTATGTCTTCCTCCAGGAGTTTTATAGTTTCTTGCCTTATGTTTACATCTTTAATCCATTTTGAGTTTATTTTTGTGCACAGTGTTAGAAAGTTTTCTAGTTTCATTCTTTTACAGGTCGTTGACCAGTTTTCCCAGCACCACTTGTTAAAGAGATTGTATTTTTTCCATTGTATATTCTTGCCTCCTTTGTCTAGATAACATGACCATAAGTGTGTGTATTTATCTCTGGGCTTTCTATTTTATTCCATTGATCTATATTTCTGTTTTTGTGACAGTACCATACTGTCTTGATGACTGTGGCTTTGTGGTAGAGCCTGAAGTCAGACAGGTTGATTCCTCCAGTTCCATTCCTCTTTCTCAAGACTGCTTTGGCTATTAGAGGTTTTTTGTATTTCTAAACAAATTGTGAAATTATTTCATCTAGTTCTGTGAAAAATACCATTGATAGCTTGATAGGGATTAAATTGAATCTATAGATTGCTTTGGGAGTATACCCATTTTACTATATTGATTCTTCTTACTCATGAACACGGTATATTTTTCCACCTATTTGTGTCCTCTTTGATTTCTTTCACCAGTGTTTTATAGTTTTCTATATATAGGTCTTTTGTTTCTTTAGGTAGATATATTCCTAATTATTTTGTTCTTTTCATTCCAATGGTGAATGGAATTGTTTCATTAATTTCTCTTTCTATTTTCTCATTGTTAGTGTGTATGAATGAAGAGGATTTATGTGTTTTGATGTTATATCCTGCAACATTACTATAATTATTAATTAGCTCTAGTAATTTTCTTGTGGAGTCTTTAGGGTTTTCTATGTAGAGGATCATGTCTTCTGTAAACAGTGAGTTTTACTTCTTCTTTTCCAATCTGGATTCCTTTTATTTCTTTTTGTGTTCTGATTGCTATGGCCAAAATTTCCAAAACTATGTTCAATAGTAGTGGTAAGAGTAAGCACCCTTATCTTGTTCCTGACTTTAGGGAAAATGCTTTCAATGTTTCACCATTGAGGATAATGTTTGCTGTGGGTTTGTCACATATAGCTTTTATTATGTTGAGGTATGTTCCTTCTATTCCTGCTTTCTGGCGGGTTTTTATCATAAATAGATGTTGAATTTTGTCAAAGGCTTTCTCTGCATCTATTGACATAATCATATGGTTTTTATTTTTCAATTTGTTAATGTGGTGTATTACATTGATTTATTTATGGATATTGAAGAATGCTTGCATCCCTGGGATAAAGCCCACTTGGTCAAGAAGTATGACCTTTTTAATATGTTGTTGGACTCTGATTGCTAGAATTTTATTAAGGATTTTTGCGTCTATGTTCATTAGTGATATTGGCCTGTAGTTTTCTTTTTTGGTGGCATCTTTGTCAGGTTTTGGTATTAGGGTGATGGTGGCCTCATAGAATGAGTTTGAAAGTTTACCTTCCCCTGCAATTTTCTGGAAGAGTTTGAGTAGGAGGTGTTAGCTCTTCTCGAAATTTTTGGTAGAATTCAGCTGTGAAGCCGTCTGAACCTGGGCTTTTGTTTGCTGGAAGATTTCTGATTACAGTTTCAATTTCAATGCTTGTGATGGGTCTGTTAAGAATTTCCATTTCTTCCTGGTTCAATTTTAGAAAGTTGTACTTTTCTCAGAATTTGTCCATTTCTTCCAAGTTGTCCATTTTATTGGCATATAGTTGCTGCTAGTAGTCTCATATGATCCTTTGTATTTCTGTGTTGTCTGTTGTGATCTCTCCATTTTCGTTTCTAATTTTGTTGATTTGATTTTTCTCCCTTTTTCTTGATGAAACTGGTTAATAGTGTGTCAATTTTATTTATCCTTTCAAAGAACCAGCTTTTGGCTTTGTTGATTTTTGCTATGGTTTTTGCTTTTGTTTCTTTTGCATTTATTTCTTCCCTAATTTTTAAGATTTATTTCCTTTTACTAAAGACCCAGATAGTCTCAATGGTGTGATCACTCACCTAGAGCCAGACATCCTGGAAGGTGAAGTCAAATGGGCCTTAGAAAGCATCACTATGAACAAAGCTAGTGGAGGTGATGGAATTCCAGTGGAGCTGTTTCAAATCCTGAAAGATGATGCTGTGAAAGTGCTATACTCAATATGCCAGCAAATTTTGAAAACTCAGCAGTGGCCACAGAACTAGAATAGGTCAGTTTTTATTCCAATCCCAAAGAAAGGCAATGACAAAGAATGCTCAAACTACCGCACAATTGCACTCATCTAACATGCTAGGAAAGTAATGCTCAAAATTCTCCAAGCCAGGCTTCAGCAGTATGTGAACCGTGAACTTCCAGATGTTCAAGCTGGTTTTAGAAAAGGCAGAGGAATGAGAGATCAAATTGCCAACATCTGCTGGATCATGGAAAAAGCAAGAGGGTTCCAGAAAAACATCTATTTCTGCTTGATTGACTATGTCAAAGCCTTTAACTGTGTGGATCACAATAAACTGTGGAAAATTCTGAAAGAGATGGGAATACCAGAACACCTGACTTGCCTTTTGAGAAATCTGTATGCAGGTCAGGAAGCAACAGTTAGAACTGGACATGGAACAGTACACTGGTTCCAAATTGGAAAAGGAGTATGTCAAGGCTGTATATTATCACCATGCTTATTTAACTTCTATGCAGAGTACATCATGAGAAACGCTGGGCTGAAAGAAGCACAAGCTGGAATCAAGATTGCAGGGAGAAATATCAATAACCTCAGATATGCAGATGACACCACCCTTATGGCAGAAAGTGAAGAGGAACTAAAAGCCTCTTGATAAAAGTGAAAGAGGAGAGTGAAAAAGTTGATTTAAAGCTCAACATTCAGAAAACGAAGATCATGGCATCTGTTTCCATCACTTCATGGGAAAGAGATGGGAGAAACAGTCGAAACCGTGTAAGAGTTTATTACTTTTGGTGCCAAAATCACTGCAGATGGTGATTGCAGCCATGAAATTAAAAGACGCTTACTCCTTGAAAGAAAAGTTATGACAACCTAGATATCACATACAAAAGCAGATACATTACTTTGCCGACTAAGGTCCATCTAGTCAAGGCTATAGTTTTTCCTGTGGTCACGTATGGATGTGAGAGCTGGACTGTGAAGAAGGCTGAGTGCAAAAGAATTGATGCTTTTGAACTGTGGTGTTGGAGAAGACTCTTGAGAGTCCCTTGGACTGCAATGAGATCCAACCAGTCCATTCTGAAGGAGATCAACTCTGAGATTTCTTTTGAAGGAATGATGCTAAAGCTGAAACTCCAGTACTCTGGCCACCTCATGCAAAGTGTTGGCTCATTGGAAAAGACTTTAATGCTGGAAGGGATTGGAGGCAGGAGGAGAAAGACATGACAGAGGATGAGATGGCTGGATGGCATCACTGACTCGATGGACGTGAGTCTGAGTGAACTCTGGGAATTGGTGATGGACAGGGAGGCCTGGCGTGCTGTGATTCATGGAGTCGCAAAGAGTCGGACACGACTGAGCGACTGAACTGAACTGAACCCTGGGATTCTTCATTTCTTCCTCTCTTAGTTGCTTTAGGTGTAGAGTTAGGTTATTTATTTGACTTTTTCTTGTTTCTTGAGGTAAGCCTTTGTTGCTATGAATCTTCCCCTTGGCACTGCTTTTACCATGTCCTGTAGGTTTTGGGCTGTTGTGTTTTCATTTTCATTCATTTCTATGCATATTTTGATGTCTTTTTAAAAATTTCTTCTGTGATTTGTTGGTTATTCAGCAGCGTTTTGTTCAGCTGCCATTTGCTGGAATTTTTAAGAGTTTTTCTCCTGTAATTAACGTCTAATCTTACCACCTTGTGGTCAGAAAAGATACTTGGAATGATTTCAAATATTTTTGAATTTACCAAGGCTAGATTTATGCCACTGGATGTGATCTATCCTGAAGAACATTCCATGTGTGCTTGAGAAAAAGGTGATATTCATTTTGAGGGGTTGAAATGTCCTATAGATATCAATTAGGTCTAACCGGTGTATTGCATCATTTAAAGTTTGAGTTTCCTTGTTAATTTTCTGTGTAGTTGATCTATCCATAGATGTGAGGGGGGTATTAAAGTCTCCACTATTATTATGTTATTATTAATTTACCTTTTCATACTTGTTAGCATTTATCTTACATATCGTGGCACTCCAATGTTGGGTGCGTATATACTTATAATTGTTATATCTTCTTCTTGGATTGATCCTTTGATCATTATGTAGTGTCCTTCTTTGTCTCTTTTCACAGCCTTTGTTTTAAAGTCTATTTCTTCTGATATGAGTATTGCTACTCTTGCTTTCTTTTGGTCTCTATTTGCATGGAATATATTTTTCCAGCCCTTCACTTTCAGTCTGCATGTGTCCCTTGTTTTGAGGTGGGCCTCTTGTAGACAACATATACAGGGGTCTTGTCTTTGTATCCATTCAGTCGGTCTTTGTCTTTTGGTTGGGGCATTCAACTCATTTACATTTAAGGTAATTATTGATAAGTATAATCCTGTTGCCATTTACTTTGTTGTTCTGGGTTCAAGTTCATATACCCTGTCTGTGTTTCCTGTCCAGAGAAGATCCTTTAGCATTTTTAGAGAACTGGTTTGATGGTGCTGAATTCTCTAAGCTTTTGTCTGTAACACTTTAGATCTCTCCTTCATATTTGCATGAGATCTTTACTGGGTACAGAGCTGTAGGTTATTTTCTTTCATCACTTTAAGTATGTCTTGTCATTCCCTTCTGGTCTGAAGAGTTTCTATTGAAAGATCAGCTGTTAACCTTATGGGTAGCCCTTTGTGTGTTATTTGTTTTTTTCCTTGCCACTTTTAATATTTGTTTTCTGTGTTTGATCTTTGTTAATTTGATTAATATGTGTTTTGGGGTGTTTTGCCTTGTGTTTATCTTGTTTGGAACTCTCTGGGTTTCTTAGACTTGGGTGAATATTTCCTTCCTCATTTTAAGGACGTTTTCAACTGTTATCTCCTCTTTTATCATGGTTTTTCTTTTTGTCTTCTTATTCTGGGACTCCTATGATTGGAATGTTGGGGCATTCAAAATTGTCCCAGAGGTCTCTGAGGTTGTCCTCATTTCTTTTAATTCTTTTTTTTTCTTTTTTCCTCTCTGTTTCACTTATTTCTACCTTTCTATCTTCAACCTCATTTATCCTATCTTCTGCCTCCATTATTCTACTGTTGGTTCTCTCCAGAGTATTTTTTAAATCTCGTTTATTGCATTATTCCTTATATATTGACTCTTTTTTATTTCTTCTAGGTCCTTGTTAAACCTTTCTTGCATCTTCTCAATCTTTGTCTCCAGGCTATTTATCTGTAACTCCATTTTGTTTTCAAGATTTTGTATCATTTTCACTGTATTATTCATAATTCTTTTTCAGGTAGATTCCCTATCTCTTCCTCTTTTGTTTGGTTTGGTGGGCATTTATCCTGTTTTACCTGCTTGGTATTTCTCTGTCTTTTCATCTTGTTTATATTGCTGTGTTTGGAGTGGCCTTTCTGTATTCTGGAAGTTTGTGGTTCCTCTTTATTGTGGAGGTTCCTCACTGTGGGTGGGTTTGGACATGTGGCTTGTCAAGGTTTCCTGGCTAGGGAATCTTGTGTCAGTGTTCTGGTGGGTGGAGCTGGATTTCTTCTCTCTGGAGTGCACTGAAGTGCTCGGTAATGAGTTTTGAGATGTCAGTGGGTTTGGAATGACTTTAAGCAGCCTGTATATTGAAGCTCAGGGCTATGTTCCTGTGTTGCTGGAAAATTTGCATGGTATGTCTTTCTCTGGAACTTGTTGGCTCTTGAGTGGTGCTTGGATTCAGTGTAGGTATGGAGGCGTTTGATGAGCTCCTATTACTTAATGTTCTCTGGAGTCAAGAGTTCTCTGGTGTTCTCAGATTTGGACTTAAGGTTCCTGCCTTTGGTTTTCAGTTGTATTCTTACAGTAGCCTCAAGACTTCTCCATTTATACAGTACTGATGATAAAACATCTAGGTTAATGATGTAAAGTTTCTCCACAGTGAGGGACACTTGGAGAGGTACACAGAGTTACTTGGAGACGAGATAAGGAGGAGGCAGATAGATGGGACCAGGAGGAGAAGAGGGGGAATCAAAAGAGGAGAGAGAAAGCTAGCCAGTAATCACTTCCCTATGTGCTCTCCACAGTCTGGACCCTTCAGAGATGTTCACAGCGTTACACAAAAAAGAAGAGAGAGAGAGGAAGGAGAGAGAGGTGGTCAGGAGGAAAAAGGCAGGGCGGGGGGAATCAAAAGGAGAGAGACAAATCCAGCCAGTAATCAGTTCCCTAAGTGTTCTCTACAGCCCGGAACACACAAAGGGATTCACAGAGTTAGGTAGAGAAGAGAAAGGAGATGGAGGAGATAGAGGCAATCTGGTGGAGATAAAGGAGAGTCCAAAGGGGGAAAGACCAATCCAGCCAGTAATCTCACTCCCAAGTAAAAATGGGTATTGAAGATTGGGTTCTTAAAGGTGCAAAATTGATAACAAATACCAAAAGCAAAGATTAAAAATATAGAGTAGAGGTTAGATTCTTAAAAGTACAATATTAAAGGAAAATACAAAAGTAAAAAAAAACAAAAACTATAAAATATATATATGACGTTTGCTTTAAAAATAGGGTCTTTTTTTTTTTTTTGCAAAGTAACAGTAGGTTATAAACATGAAAATTAAAGGAGTAATAGATGACTTTTTTAATTTAAAAACTATAATAGTAAATATATATCTAGGACTTTCTCTGGTGTTGTTGTGGACAGTGTGGGGTCAGTTCATTTTCAGATAGTTCTTTGATCTGGCTTACACTTCTCAAGATCTATAAGCCCATTCCTATGTAGTTGGTGCTAACTGCAGGGTTTTAATCCATTGCAACTGTCACTTCCAAAGTGATTCCCTCTGTTTATTTTAGCTTCTGTTTGCTTGTCTCTTCAGTGTCTAATTTCCACCGTGACACAAGGGGGCAGTGGTGGTCACTTTTTTAGGCTCACTTGTTCCAGTCGTGTTGTGGGGAGGGATGAACACTGCAAACAAATATCACTGGCATCTGTGGGGAGTGTTCCCAGTGTCTCAGCCACACTGAGTTTGCTCCCACTCATGGCGTGTGTGCTTTCCCAGTCTACACTGCTCAAGAACTGCACAGCAACTGTAGGTTGCTCTGCCAGGAACTGTCTGAGACCAGCCCTGGGCTGAGTGCACTTCCCAGGTCTAAGCAGCTCAGATTCAGGTTCTTGGGTACTCCACAGAGGTGCAGACTTGATTGGGCCTACGTTTTATACCCTTCCCTGGTCTGTGCAGCTGAGGTGACCAGGTGCTTGGCGAGCTGCGACTTATCACCTCCCTTGTCCCAGTCACTTGGTTTTCTGGGTGTATAAAGGGTGTGCCATCATCTCAGGTGTGCCATGTGTCTCCTCTGGGGAGCTGATCTCTGGCTGTGACCCTCCCAGCAGATGTAGACTGTCCAGAATCCCAAGGAGTCTTGGTTAGCAATGAAGCCTGCTTGCAGTTTGGTAGATGATGCCTCTCTGAGGCCGCGATTGCCTCCTTCCAGCTCTGGCTGCCCTTGTCTGAGCAACCGCAGCTGGGTAGCTCTGCTCAGTCCTTTGTTCTGTGAGCAGGCCTGACAATGTTTTAGGTTAGGGCTTTTGTGGGATAGCTATCCCAGAGTCTGGGTTACTTTCTCAAGTTAGTTTCCTCAGATTGCCCTCGGGGCATTCAGGCCAGGTCCTTACCCTAAGCAATGCAGCCCACATCTCCCTGTGCAGTCCCTGCTTGCTAGTGGTGGATGCAAGCATCTGAGCTGCTTCTCCACTGGGAGTTGCCTTAGGCATGTAATCTATGGGTTTTAATTATTTATTTATGTTTTTATCCCAGTTATGTTGCCCTCATGGCTTTCAAGTTTTGCCACAGATTTGCCGATAATAGTGTTTCCTGGTATTTGGAAACTTCTCTTTTAATACTCCCTTCCTGGCTCCTGGTGGCTCAGAGGTTAAAGTGTCTGCCTGGAATGCGGGAGACCCGGGTTCAATTCCTGGGTCGGGAACATCCCCTGGAGAAGGAAATGGCAACCCACTCCAGTACTCTTGTCTGGAGAATCCCATAGAGGGAGGAGCCTGGTAGGCTACAGTCCATGGGGTCGCAAAGAGTCAGACACGACTGAGTGACTTCACTTCACGTCACTTCCTGGGATGAATCTCCATCCCTCCCTTTTTATCTCTCTTTTTGTCTTTTATATTTTTCCTACCTCCTTTCAAAGACAATGGGCTGCCTTTCTGGGTGCCTGATGTCCTCTGCCAGCATTCAGAAGTTGTTTTGTGGAATTTGCTCAGCGTTCAAATGTTCTTTCAATGAATTTGTGGGGAGAAAGTGGTCTCCCTGTCCTATTCCTATGCCATCTTAGGACCGTCCCCTAAACATATATTTTTAAGTCATCATCAGACTCTAATAATAACTTCTAACAGGTACTTGGAATCCAAAGGCCTCAGGATTCAGAAACTATGAGACTTCAGTAGCACAAATGCTATCCACCTCCCATAGTCAGCAGAAGAGTACTATTTTGTCTTACAAAGACCATGTTTCTTCAAAGCTGAATTCAAGATGTATATTTACCATAGTTTTTACTTTAGCTAATAATATAAAAAGCAAAATAATACCAAAAACTAACAATAATTTTCAGAAGCCCTTGACACACTAAAGGAGAGACTAAATGGCTAGATCAAGAGCTACTGAAGGTGATACTATCAACATTCCAAGCAAGAAACTGAGCATGATGTGCTGAGGCATTGAGGCCAGATATGGACCTTGTAGGTCTCTGAGGACATCAATTAATGGTTTCTAGTAAGCAAAATATCAATCTGATTTTGGTGTTGGCCATCTGGTGAAGTCCATGTGTAGAGTTTTCTATTGTGTTGTTGGTAGATGGTATTTGCTATGACCAGTGAGATCTATTGGTAAAACCCTATTAGCCTTTTCCCTGCTTCATTCTGTACTCCAAGGCCAAATTTGCCTGTTACTCCAGGTGTTTCTTGACTTCCTACTTTTGCATTCCAGTCCCTTATAATGAAAAGGACATCTTTTGGGGTGTTAGTTCTAAAAGGTCTTGTAGGTCTTCATAAAACTGTTCAACTTCAGCTTCTTCAGTGTTACTGGTCAGGGAATAGGCTAGGATTACCGTGATACTGGATGGTTTGCCTTAGAAATGAACAGAGATCATTCTGTCATTTTTGAGACTGCATCCAAGTACTGCATTTCAGATATATATATATATTATGATGTGTACTCCATTTCTTCTATGGGATTCCTTCCCATGAAATACATAAAATGGTCATCTGACTTAAATTCACTCATTCCAGTCCATTTTAGTTTGCTGATTCCTAAAATGTTGATGTTCAGTCTTGTCATCTCCTGTTTAACCATTTCCAATTTGCCTTGATATGTGGACCTAACATTTCAGGTTCCTATGCAATATTGCTCCTAGTGACATTGGACCTTACTTCTATAACCAGTCAAATCCACAACTGGGTGTTATTTTTGCTTTGGCTCCATATCTTCATTCTTTCTGCAGTTATTTCTCCACTGATCTCCAGTAGCATATTGAGCTCCTACTGACCTGCAGAGTTCATCTTTCAGTATACTATCTTTTTGCCTTTTCATACTGTTCATGAGGTTCTCAAGGCAAGAACACAGAAGTGGTTTGCCATTCCCTTCTTGAGTGGACCATATTTTGTCAGCTCTATACAGTCAGCAAAAACAAGGCTAGGAGTTGACTGTGGCTCAGATCATGAACTCCTTTTGCCAAATTCAAACTTAAATTGAAGAAAGCAAGGAAAACCCTAGACTATTCAGGTATGATCTAAATCAAATCCCTTATGATTATACAGTGTAAGGGACAGATATATTTAGCAGATTAGATCTGATAGAGTGTTAGCCTCTCTGATCAGATCAGATTAGATCTGATAGCCTGAAGAACTATGGGCTGAGGTTCATGACATTGTACAGGAGGCAGAGATCAAGACCATATCAAAAAAAAAAAAAAAGAAGAAGAAGAAAAGAAAAAAAATTCAAAAGGACAAAGTGGTTGTTTGAGGAGGCCTTACAAATAGCTGTGAAAAGAAGAGAAGCAAAATGCAAAGGAGAAAAGGAAAGATATACCCATTTGAGTGCAGAGATCCAAAGAATAGCAAGGGGAGATAAGAAAGCCTTCCTCACTGATCAGTGCAAAGAAATATAGAGGAAAAAATAGAATCAGAAAGACTAGAGATCTCTTCAAAAGTTAGAGATAATAAGGGAAAAATTCATGCAAAGATGGGCTCAATAAAGGAGAGAAATGGTATGGACCTAACAGAAGCAAAAGATATTAAGAAGTGTCAAAAATACACGGAGAACCATATAAAAAAGATCTTCATGACCCAGATAATGATGAGGGTATGATCAGTCACCAAGAACCAGACATCCTGGAATGTGAAGTCAAGTGGGCCTTAGGAAACACCACTGTGAACAAAGCAAGTGGAGGTGATGGAATTCAAGTTGAGCTCTTTCAAATCCTAAAAGATGATTTTGTGAAAGTGCTGCACTCAATATGCCAACAAATTTGGAAAACTCAATAGTGGCCACAGGACTGGAAAATGTCAGTTTTCATTCTAAACTCAAACAAAGTTAATGCCAAAGAATGCTCAGATTACCACACAGTTGTACTCTTCTCACATGCTAATAAAGTAATGCTCAAAATTCTCCAAGCCAGGCTTCAGCAGTATATGAACTTCCAGATGTTGAAACTGGTTTTAGAAAAGGCAGAGAAACCAGAGATCAAATTGCAAACATCCACTAGATCATTGATAAAGCAAATGAGTTCTAGAAAAACATCTATTTCTGCTTTATTGACTATACCAAAGCCATTGTCCGTAGCTCAAAACATACTGAGGAAAATTCTGAAAGAGATGGGAATAGCCCACCTGAGGTGCCTCTTGAGAAATCTGTGTGCAGGTCAAGAAGCAACAGAATTGGACATGGAACAAAAGGTTGTTCCAAATAGGAAAAGGAGTATGTCAAGGCTGTATATTGACACCCTGCTTATTTAACTTATATGCAGAGTACATCATGTGAAATGCTGGGTTTGAGGAAGCACAAGCTGGAATAACGATTGCCGGCAGAAATATCAATAACCTCAGATATGCAGATGGCACCACCCTTACGGCAGAAAGTGAAGAAGAATCAAAAAGCTTCTTGATGAAAGTGAAAGAAGAGAGTGAAAATGTTGGCTTAAAACTCAACATTCATAAAATGAAGACCATGGCACCTGGTTCGATCACTTCATGGCAAATAGATGGGGAAACAATGTAAACGGGCTGACTTTATTTTGTGGGGCTACAAAATCACTGCAGATTGTGGCTGCAGCTATGTAATTAAAAGATGCTTACTCCTTGGAAGGAAAGTTATGACCCACCTAGATAGCATATTAAAAAACAGAGACAATGCTTTGCCAACAAAGTTTCATCTAGTCAAAGATATGGTTTTTCCAGTAGTCATGTATGCATGTGAGAATTGGACTCTAAAGAAAGATGAGCATTGAAGAATTGATGCTTTTGAACTGTGGCATTGGAAAAGAGTCCCTTGGACTGCAAGGAGATACAACCAGTCCATCCTAAAGGAGATCAGTCCTGGGTGTTCACTGGAAAGACTGATCCTGAATCTGAAACTCCAATATTTTGGCCACCTGATGTGAAGAACTAACTCATTTGAAAAGACTCTGATGCTGGCAAAGGTCTAAGGTAGGAGGAGAAGGGGATGACAGAGAATGAGATGGTTGGATGGCATCACCGACTCAATGGGCATGAATTTGAGTAAACTCTGGGAGCTGGTGATGGACAGGGAGGCCTGGTGTGCTGCAGTCCATGAGGTCTCAAAGAATCATACACGACTGAGCAACTGAATTGAACTGAAGCAAAATATGACAGTTTTATCATTGGATTACAGCAATTTCACTGACAACAAATGTTGTAGTTCAGTTCAGTTGCTCAGTCATGTCTGACTCTTTGTGAACTCATGAATCACAGCACACCAGGCCTCCCTGTCCATCACTGACTCCTGGAGTTACTCAAACTAATGTTCATTGAGTCAGTGATGCCATCCAGCCATTTATTCACAGCTATTTGTAAGCCCTCCTCAGACAGCCATTTTGCTTTTTTTGCATTTATTTTCCATGAGGATGGTCTTGATCCCTGTCTCCCATACAATGTCATGAATCTCCATCCATAGTTCATCAGCTACCCCTATCAGATCTAGTCCCTTAAATCTATTTCTCACTTCCTCTGTATAATCAGAAGGGATTTGATTTATGTCATATCTGAATGGTCTAGTGGTTTTCTCTGCTGTTTCAATTTAAGTCTGAATTTGGCAATAAGGAGTTCATGATCTGAGCCACAGTCAGCTCCTATAGAGCTTCTCCATCTTTAGCCACAAAGAATATAATTAATCTGATCTCTGTGTTGACCATCTGGAGATGTCCATGTGTAGAGCCTTCTCTTGTGTTTTTTGTGTTCGCTATAACCAACATGTTCTCTTGGCAAAACTGTTCTTGACTTCCTACTTTTGCATTCCAGTCCCCTATAATGAAAAGGACATCTTTTCTGGATGTTAGTTCTAAAAGGTCTTGTACGTCTTCATATAACTGTTCAACTTCAGCTTCTTCAGCATTACTGGTTGGGGCATAGGCTTGGATTACTGTGATATTGAATGGTTTGTCTTGGAAATGAACAGAGATAATTGTTATTTTTGAGATTGCATCCAAGTACTGCATTTCAGACTCTTTTGTTGACCATAATGGCTACTCCATTTGTTCTAAGGGATTCCTGTCTGCAGTAGTAGATATAATGGTCATCTGAGTTAGATTCACTCACTCCAGTCCATTTTAGTTTGCTGTTTCCTAGAATGTCAACATTCACTCTTGCCATCTCCTGTTTGACCACTTCCAATTTGCCTTGATTCATGGACCTAACATTCCAAGTTCCTATGCCATATCGCTCTTTACAGCATCGGATCTTGCTTCTATCACCAGTCACATCCACAGCTGGGTGCTGTTTTTGCTTTGGCTCCATCCCTTCATTTTTTCCAGAGTTATTTCTCCACTGATCTCCATAGCATATTGGGCAGTTACTGACTTGGGGAGTTCCTCTTTCAGTATCCTATCATTTTGCCTTTTCATACTGTTCATGAGGTTCTCAAGGCAAGAATACTGAGGTGGTTTGCCATTCCCTTCTCCAGTGGACCACATTCTCTCAGACCTCTCCACCTTGACCTGTCCATCTTGGGTATTCCCACATGGCATGGCTTATTTTTATCTAGTTAGACAAGGTTGTGGTCCATGTGATCAGATTGGCTAGTTTTCTGTGATTATGGTTTCAGTGTGTCTGTCCTCTGATGCCCTCTCTCAACACTTACCATCTTACTCAGGTTTCTCTTACCTTGGATGTGGTGTATATCTTCACGGATGCTTCAGCAAAGTGCAGCCACTGCTCCTTACCTTGGAGGAGCTGTATATCCTCACAACTGCCCCTCCTGACCTTGAACGTGGAGTAGCTCCTCATGGCCCTCTTGTGCCTGTGCAGGCACCAGTCCTTGGACACGGGGTTGTTCCTCTTGGCCACCACCCCTAACTTCGGATGTGGGGTAGCTCCTTTGGCCACTACATGCCAATTCAAATTCTGGGGGACATAAGAAAATGAAGGTGAAATTCGTTCAAGTGTGTCCAACTCTTAGTGACCCCAAGGACTGTGAAGTGAAAGGCTTCCCTTGTGGCTAAGCTGGTAAAAAATCTGCCTGCAGTGCAGGAGACCTCAGCTCATTCCCTCTTTTGAGAAGATCCCCTGGAAAAAAAGTAAGGCTACCCACTCCAGTATTTTGGCCTGGAGAAGTCAATGGACTCTATAGTCTATTTGGTCGCAAAGAGTAGTCCTTGAAATTCCTCAGGCCAGAATACTGGAGTGGGCAGCCTATCCCTCTCCAGTGGATCTTCCCAACCCAGGAATCAAACTGAGGTCTCCTGCATTGCAGGTAGATTCTTTACCAGTTGAGCTATCATAGAAGCCCTTGGGAATATATATGGCGTTATTACTTTTTCACATTTATAGCAGTAGCATTTTGTTGTTATTCTCTGCTTGACTGAGGTATAATTGATACAATTGTAAAATAGTTCATAAATCCATCAAAATTTGAAAAGCTTGATATAGAACAACTATGAAGTTAGGAGCTAGGTTACACATTTTAAAATATTTTACCGGTTCTTTTGAAATAATTTGATTAAATCAAACACTATCATATTTTACAAATAAAACATTTATTCTTAAATTATAAGTGAAGGAAAATTACATGGCTCAAAATAGCCTGGAGTTAAAACTCCCCTTCAGGTCCTCCCCACTATTCTATGCAAAGAAAAGAACTCTCTCACCCAAAGAAAAAAATGGATATTAAGGTTGATTATGCCAGCTCCCAGCTGGTCCAGTCTCTAGCCAATCTCCAAAATCCCTTGCCCCAACCGTTTAAGAGATAACTACTCCGAAAAACCTTGGAGAAGAACAGGCCCCCTTAAGATAGTAACTTTCCACATACCTGCCTATATATACTTACTTTTTTTCTTAGGTTAGTGCTAACCACTTAAAACAACTCTGTATACAGACTTGGCCTCAATACCAATTAGACAACCAAAACTGCTGGTCTGAGTTTGAGACTTTTGATTTCAGTATTTTATCTGATCTCACTAACTTCCTCAAAAGGAACGTCAAATGCTTGAAGATCCCCTACATCCAAACCTACTGAGACCTTAAAAGCTGTTCTTCTCTCTACAAAGACTGTTCTACCTATCAAATCCTCTTCTGCTCACTCTCTCCCCTGCATTACAAAGGAATCCAAATCTAAAGCCTCTAAAGGGCCTCCTAAGTCCTTAACCCCCAATTTTGACCAGACACATGAGCCTCCTCCCCTACTGCCCCCCAAACAAAGCTTCCAGAGATGAAACCCCATCCTCTAGCCCTTCCTCATCCAAAACAGAAAGTGATGACTCCAAAACCCCAAAAGAAATTTCCAACACCCCCTCCATTGGCCAGGACCTATAACAAACACATTTCCTCTCAGACAGGTAGCAGGACCAGAGGGCCCTACATGGGTTTGTGTGTCATTCTCAATTTCTGATATAAGCCAAATTGAAAAAAATTTTTTGTGTTTCTTTTCAAAAATCCTAATAGATACAAAAAAAAAAAAATCCTCTGCCTGACACAAACATATCATTTAACCTAAAATGATCTTTATTACATCTTAAATGCCACTTTAACCCCTGATGAAAATAGACAGATATGACAGACAGCCCAAACTCATGCTGATCAGCTCCATAATCAAGATAGGACTAATCCAGTGACTAATGATACAGTCCCATAAACTGAACCATGGTAGACATATCAAGCAGGCGAGGCAGACATCTGATACCTGCATCATATGATCACCTGTTTACTAAAAGAAATGCTAAAAAGCTCTTACATTCATTTTAACTATGATAAGATTAGGAAAGTGGCTCAAAAAAAAAAAAAAAGATAAAAATCCTGCCCTTTTTCTTTCATGGCTTACTGAGGCAGTCCAAAAATACACTAATCTAGATATTTCCACCCCCGCCAGACGTCTGCACCTACATGTTGAGTTCATAAGCCAGTCAGCCCCCAATATTTGCTGAAAACTATGCCATCTAGAAAAGGGTCCTGAGGGCCCCCAAAGAGACCTTCTAGAAATAGCCTTCAAGATGTTCAATAATAGATAGAAAGAGGCTGAAGGAAAAAAAAAAAAAAAGGCCATGAGAAAAAAACTAAATATGCCTTTTGGCTGAAAGAATTATGATCAGCCCAGCCCAAGTCATCCCAGGCTAAAACTTAAGACCTCCCCTGACCCTGCTTCTGATGCAATCAGTCAGGACACTGGACACTGGATGTGGGAGTTTTACTTCTTCTTTTTCAATCTGGACTTCTTTATTTCTTTTTCTTCTCTAACTTCTGTGTCTAGGACTTCAAAAACTATGTTATGTAGTAGTGGTGAGAGTGAGCACACCTGTCTTGTTCCTGATTTTAAAGGAAATGAATGCCTTCAGTTTTTCACCATTGAGAATATTCTTTTGAGGTAGGTTATGTATCTCTTCATTGTTCTTGTGGGTTTTATCTTGTTCTTTGGTTTGCACATATTTCTTTGTCATCTCATTTTGTCAGCTTTCTCTGTTTGTAGTCTCCTCTCTTCATACTGTAGGTTCATAAGAACTCTTGCCTCTCTTAACTTTGGTAGGTGAAGTTGATCTGGGAGCTTGTGCAGGCTTCTTGGTGGGAGTGAATGTTTTCTTCTCTCCTATAGGCAGGACTATATAAAGGGTTGTGTTTTGAGGTAATGAAAACTCAGGGTGATTTTAGGAAGGCTGTCTTCAGATAGGATTGGATATATTGCTTTCTTTCTATTTGTTTGGTGTAAGGCATTCCAGCTCTGGAGCCTTTAGGCTGTTGAGTGTAACTGGGCATTGTTTCTGAAATGGAGACCTCCAGGCATTCTCATTCCAACCAAAATTTTCTGAGGAATACACCAACAATGTCTTTGTCCCACAGTGAACTACAGCCAACCCCAGGAGATCCTGCCAGATGCCTAGTTATGTCTAGCTATTTCCTATGAAAGTATTTCTATGTACTGAGATCCAGTTTGCTATGCCCAGAGTCCAGAATCCCAGAACCAAAAGAATAAAACATCCACAGCAATGCAAAAGCAAAAGGAGTTTTATTGCTAGCTCGAGCTAGGGCTCCTGTCTCATCCAGCACAGTGGAATCTTGACAAGAGCCCTAAGCTCTGGATTACAGCAGTATTCATACATTTAGCCCGGTTCAAATGTTGCAACAGAAGAGTTGGCAAACAGCGATTGGTTAGTTCATGTGCATGTGCAGGATTTTTCAAATCACACAAATCACAAAATCTCATTGGCTCAGGTTTGAAGCAAAATCCCAATTCTGATTGGCTTGTGTTTGGTGCAAGCGGGACTTTCCCAGGGTGTGGTTCCCCAGAATCATGACTCAGGTTTTAATCCGGTTTGGTGCCAGCAGGGACCCTCCCAGGGTGTGGCCTCCTGGAATCATGACTCAGGCTCCTCAAGAATCCGAATCCTAGGCTCAGCATAGCCTGCCGAGCCCGTCATGGCTCAGGTCTGGTCCCTCAACATTCCCCCTGTCTTTAGTTATACTGAGGAATCTTCCTCAGCATTCACTAAGTCAATGAAGGGAAGGAGGGTCACCCAGTCCCCACTAGTCTCTATTGCCAACTTTGTTAAAATTTCTTTTAGGGTCCAGTTCATTCTTTCTACCTGTCCTGAGCTCTGGGGATTGTATTCGCAATGCAGTTTCCATCTGGTCCCCAGGGCTGAGGTCAGTCCCTGAACAATTTGGCTCACAAAAGCAGGTCCATTGTCAGAACCAATAGATACTGGCAGCCCAAACCTAGACACTATCTCTTCTAGGAGCTTCTTGGCAACCATCACTGTTGTCTCTCACTTAGTGGGGTAGGCCTTCACCCACCCAGAGAAGGTATCCACCAAGACAAGTAATGATACCCATACTTGCCTGGCCTTACCTCAGTGAAATCTATTTCCCAATGTTGTCCTGGCCTCTCCCCTAGGTACCTTATATCCGTGTGCTGTCCCTTCCCTGGTCTCATCATCTTGCACGCTTTACAGGCATGGGATGTCTTGTATGGCTGCTTTTTTTGTTAGGAAACCACAGGCGAATTGCCTGTAAGAGTGATAGAGTCTTCTTTTCCCCAAAATAGGTGGTCTGCTGTAAGTGTGTGCAGAGTTGTAGGCCCAGATCAGCAGGAAGCAATAGGTTGTCCTCCTGGTCCTGGTACCATCCGTCCTTACTCGAATGGCTGCTGTTTTCTTGAATCCAGTCCTGATTGGAGGGGAGTACTTGGGGGCCGGTGGCAGGGTCCCCATTCCTGGAGCCGGCAATCTCATAGCCAGTATGCGGGTCCCGTAGCTTCCTGTGGCAGCTTGGCGAGCTGCTGCATTGGTGGTTCGGTTGCCTCCAGCCCCGAGATCTTTCCCCTTTTGGTGTCCCGGAACATGCACTATGGCTACCACCCTAGGCTGGTGGACCACTGCAAAGAGCCTACGGATCTCAGGTAAGTTCTTGACTACCTTTCCCTCTGCTGTTAGGAACCCCTGTTCCTTGTATATTGGGCCATGAATATGCCCTCAAAATGCCCGCCTCATGGGTCCAGTACAAGTCCAGTTTTGGCTTTCTTTACCTCCTTCATACAGTGGTCGGGCCTTCTCAGCAAACCTGATGATCCATAGTCTTCAGTGCCCAATAGTCCCTAGGAATTCTCTTACTTGGTGAGGGGTCACCGGCTCAGGAATCTGCAGAATAGTCTCTTTCATGGCCTGTGTCAGCCACCGTCGCCCCTGCTTCATCTTCTGCTGCCCTCACTAGATTTCCCTTAGCCTGTCTATTTTTTTTTTGCAACTTTTTCCTAATGTCCAAGGCTGCCTGATTCACAAAATGCTAGTATAACTGCTGTGCACGATTCATCAGCCAGTGGGTCCATGGGGGTGCACTGTCTGAAAGCTTCCATTAACCTCTCTAAGAGGGTTGCTGGGCTCCCAGTCGGTTCCTAACAAAATTTACCTTGGCCACATTTGTTGGTTTCCTGGCGACTGCTCAAAGGCCAGCCATGAGAGTCTGGCAGTACACTTGGAGATGCTCACTACCTTCAGCACGCTTGAAATCCCAGTGGGGTCTCATCAGAGGGAATCCCTCATCAATTGGATTAGGCTGTGTGGTAGGTCTTCCGTCCACCCCTGGAACGTTTTTCCATGCTTCCGAAAAATCCGTTCGCGTTCCTCCGTAGTGAAGAGCACCTGTAACGGCTGCTGACAGTCATCCCAAGTGGAATTATGAGTAAAAAGGATAGATTCTAGAAGATCAATGAGGATAAAATTATACAGATTTCACCCCTCGGATGGTGGACAGGTTGTTAGCAGTAAAAGTAGCTTATTCAGACTATCAAAATGTTACTAATTTGTTCTTCTTCACCGGCACAGATAGATTCTGCACTCTAGACTTAAAATGAGAAAAAAATGGTCAGTCATAAGGGACAGAGGAGTGGAAGTTGTTTGTCTCATGATTACAGAGTAAAACACACAGAGAGCGGAGACAATGCCGGCACACACAAAGATGCGACAAACAGAGGACAGACAAATATCGGCTGAGAACACAGTATTAGATCTTCCTATGGCCCCCTGAACTTTCTTATCCCTTGAGGTTACCTTACCGAAGGGCGTTCCACCGTCCACCAGATTTGAGATCAAGAGAACTTCTCTCTCCTCCAAGAGCCAGCTGTCCTCCAGCACGCTCAGTGGGCCTCAGTCTTACGCTAGCTAAGACGACTAATTCGTCCCTGAACAAACCTGATGAAAGCTTTCTTCTTACAAGAGCCAGCTGCCTTCCAGTGTGCTCACTGGGCCTCAGCCTTATGCTAGCTTAACCAGACTTAACACCGGTGTTCAGATATCTTTCCTCCTAGTGAGGAAACCCCTTCTACCAGGAGAGTGTTATTCTTCCCAGTTAAAGGGATCCCAGACGAGCCCCCCAAATGTTATGCCTAGAGTCTGGATCCCAGAACCAAGAGAATAAGACATCCATGGTAATGCAAAAGCAAAAAGGGGTTTTATTGTTAGCTCGTGCTAGGGCTCCTGTCTCATCCAGTACAGTGGAGTCCTGACAAGAGCCCTGAGCTCTGGATTACAGCAGTATTTATACATTTAGCCAGGTTCAAATGTTGCAACAGAAGAGTTGGCAAACAGCGATTGGTTAGCTCATGCATGTGCACGTGATTTTTCAAATCACACAAATCACAAAATCTCATTGGCTCGGGTTTGAATCAAAATCCCAGTTCTGATTGGCTTATTTGGCACGAGTGGGACTTTCCCAGGGTGTGGTTCCCCGGAATCATGACTCAGGTTTTAATCCGATTTGGTGCCAGTGGGGACCCTCCCAGGGTGTGGCCTCCCAGAATCATGACTCAGGCTCCATAAGAATCTGAATCCTAGGCTCAGCCATAGCCTGCCGAGCCCATCATGGCTTAGGTCTAGTCCCTCAACACAGTTTACCTGAGGTCTTGAATGCACCATTCCAATAGTGATGTCTAGCTCTCCAAGCTCTGTGGAGTTCCAACACTCTGACCCTTTTTGGCCTTTAAAGCCAAATGCTCTGGGAATTTTTCCTCCCAATGCCTTTGAAGCCCAGCGTGCTACAGTCCATGGGGTGGCAAAGAGCCGGACATGACTGAGCGACTGAAGAAGTTTATGTGGGAACATTCCTGTGTAGCCTATGTGGGTTTAATATTTTTTGGTGCAAAGGGTGTTTTTAGTATGGATGTTTGTCATCTTTTTCAACAGTGTATACTGATACTTATCTCCTTGATAGGAAATGATTTGGTGAACAGAGTCTGTGCTGAATTTTGAGCAGGGCCTCCCCTTTGCTTTGCAGTTATCTTTGCCTTATCAGGGATGGAGTCTGCCCTTTCCTTAATTGTTAGAATAAAGACCCAATGATCTGTTTCTAAGGTGTGTTTCGGATCTTTGGTGAGAGGTAGGAAGAATGGGAGTACTCCCATTGGGAAAGAAGACACTGAGTTTTCCTGCCCTGGAGCTGTTCACCTGTGAGTATACACTGGGGTGTCGTTTTTCACCCATGGTGCTGGCTTAAAAATTATACTGTTCTTGGCACTGATCTCAGTCCCACCTTAACTGTGGGTATGACAGCAATTGGCCCTGGTGTCTCTCAAGCAATGTTTCCAAGTATTGCCACCACACAGATATACCAAAGTCAATTACTGAATTTACCTGTCAAGTCTTCCGCCATACTCTATTAGTTACAAGTGAGTTACTAATTCAAATTGATACTTCAGAGGATTTAAAAAATTAGATTCCCACGTGAGATAGGGGATGTTGTTGTATTCCTCTTTGCAAAATAAAATATCCCACAACCGTTCCATAATATGACTGCTTTAAATTGTATTTTTCTTTTAAAAATAAATTGAATACGTACTTATTATCTGTCCATGATAGCTGATTATGATAAGAAATTTAATAAATAATTATTTCACCCAAGATAGTGGGAGAAGAGAATGGGGAGACTGATTTCTCCACCATAAACACATCAAAAGATCATCTGCATGTGGAGCAAATTCCATAAAATAACTTCAGATCACTAGCAGAGGACACCAGACACCCAGAAGGATAAATCAGTCTCTTCAAAATGAGGTAGGACAAAAGATAAAGATAAAAAGAGAGACAAAGGATTTAGAGACAGAGACCCATCCTTGAGAGGGAGTCATGAAGGAGAAGAAGTTTCTGCAGAAGAGGAAACACTCTCACAGGAAGGGTCAATGGGGAGCTTTGGAATCTAAGAGAGCAGAATAACAAACAAAATAAACCAACAAACAAAAACCCCACAGAGTTTATGCCAAACTGCAAGTACCAGGAGAGAAGTGACATACACTCACATCCACACACAATGAATGGGAGCTGGAGTGCAGCTGGGAAATACATTGTCAGTGTTTAGGGTTGACTGCCCTGAAGACAATATGAAGGGGCTAATGCGACATGGGAACTTTAGAGAAACAAAGAAAAACCAAGGGCCTTTCCCTCTGGAAAGCTCAGAGGGATCCCTGGAATGCTCACAGAACAAAGGATCACACTCTACCAAATAGAAAAGGAGAGCAAGTCAACTACCATTTATGGCTCTCCCTAGAGACAGAAAGACAGATGCATGACAGCCAGAGGTGGAGGCAAGGGACTGCTACAATCTTGGCCCCAGAGACCACATTTCCCACCAAGCTGTGAGCAGGCTGCCACTTGCTAACCACATCTTTCTGAGATCCTTGATGATTCATGTGTGCCAGGAGTGTCATAACCTGAGACCAGCTCCCCTGAGGAGATGTATGAACCACCTGGGACTGTGCATTCATGGTGCATCTGGGAAACTGAGTTACTTGGACCTGGGAAGTGCACAAGATGCATAGTTCATGTGGGACTGTGTCTTCGTAGAGTACTCAGGAGCCTGAGAGGCTTGGATCTGGGCTGTGACAACCCCATATGGTCCATCCACTGAGAGCACTTCCCATACATGCCAGTAGTGTTTGTTTTCAGTGTCCCTTTCTCTCCACAGTACAATTGAGCCTGAATAAGTGGCCATTTTCACCCACTTGTGTCACGACAGAGATTATACACTGAAGAGACTTGCAAGAAGAAGAGGCCAGCCTAAGCAAATAAAGGAAGGGGGAACAGCTGCCCCAGAAATGGCAGGTGCAACATACTAAAATCCTGCAGTTAAGTGGAAAGGTGCATTTTAGAAGCAACTATAGACTTTGAGAACAAGTACAAGCCAGAACAAGGGGTTATCTGACATTGAACTACCTTACTATAAATAAATAAATATATATATATATAATATATATATTTATATATATTTCATGTTTTATTTTGTTTAGTTTTTTTATACTGTACTTTTGAGAGTCTAATACCTATTCTAGGTTTTTAAAGTTTGCTTTTTGATATTTGTTATGAATTTTGGACATTTAGTATCCATTTTCTCTTAGGGACTTGATTACTGGCTTTATTGTTTTCTTCCTGTTTGACTATCCATTTTCTCCCACTGGTCACCTCTATCTCCTTCTTCCTCTTCTCTATGGGTGTTCCTGGCTGTGAGTTGTTTCACCATTAACATAGGGGTTTTGTTTTCTGTGGTGTGTGCACAGAGAAGTCTTGATGCTACTGTAAGATGTTGACCAAAACCCAGAGGCAGGAGGCTCAACTCCAGAACTTTGGACCATTGTAGAACCCCTGACTCAGGGAACACTAATAGATGAGAGATCACTCAGAAGCCTCCATACTTACACTAAAACCAAGCTCCATCCAAGAGCCAACAAGATTCAGTACAAAACACTCCACACTAATCTTCCAGTAAAATAGGAACAAGACACTGAAATATAAAATATAGGCTGTCTAAAGCCATACCAAACTCATAGACACCCCCAAACTCACTAATGGACATTGTATTGACCTCCAGAGAGACAAGATCCAGCTTCTTCTACCAGAACACAGACATAAGTTTCCCCAATCAGCAGACTCCACAATTAAGAGGAAATATGACCCTCTAACCAGTAAAAGGAGACCCGAAACACAAGAAACTAAACAAAATGAAAAGGTAGAGCAATATCTAGCAGGTGAAGGAATATGATAAAAACCCAACAAACAAACAAAAAAAAGATGAGGAGATAGGAGTCTTCCTGGAAAAAAGGAATTCAAGAGTAATGATAGTAAAGATTTAAAATCTTGAAAACAAAATGGATACAGATAAATAAAATGCACATGGATTGAGAAGATACAAGAAATGTTTAAAAAGGAGCTAGAAGAAATAAAAAATAGTCAATCAGTAATGAATGATACAATAACTGAGGTTAAAAATAATCTAGAGGGAACCAAATGTATAGTACTTGAGGCAGAAGAAAGCATAAGTGAGCTAGAAGATAGAGTGGTGGAAATAAGCAGAGTAGAACAAAGAATAAAAAGAAATAAGGACAGCCTCAGACACCTCTGGGACAATGTTTAACACCTGAACATTCACATCATAGGTGTCTCAGAAGACAAAAGGAAAGGGTATGACAAAAGGTTGAGGAGATAATAGTCAAAAACTGTCCTAAAATGGAGAAGAAAATAACTACCCAATTCCAAGAAGCCCAGAGTTCTAAACAGGATAAACCCAAGGAGAAGCACACAAAGACATATATTAGTCATAATAACAAAAATGAAACAGAAATAGCAAATATTAAAAGCAGCAAGGGGTTTGTCATATATAGCTTTTATTATGTTGAGGAATGTTCCTTCTATTCCTGCTTTCTGGAGAGTTTTTATCATAAATGGATGTTGAATTTTGTCAAAGGCTTTTTCTGCATCTATTGAGATAATCATATGATTTTTATTTTTCAGTTTGTTAATGTGATGAATTACATTGATAGACTTGTGGATACTGAAGAATCCTTGCATCCCTGGGAAAAAGTCCAGTTGGTCATGGTGTATGATCTTTTTAATGTGCTGCTGGATTCTGATTACTAGGATTTTGTTAAGGATTTTTGCATCTATGTTCATCAGTGATATTGGCCTGTAATTTTGTGTTTTTTTTTTTTGTTTGTTTTGTTTTGTTTTGTTTTTTGTGGTGTCTTCGTCAGGTTTTGGTATTAGGGTGATGGTGGCCTCATAGAATGAGTTTGGAAGTTTACCTTCCTCTGCAATTTTCTGGAATAGTTTCAGTAAGATAGGTGTTAGCTCTTCTCGAAATTTTTGGTAGAATTCAGCTGTGAAGCCGTCTGGACCTGGGCTTTTGTTTGCTGGGAGATTTCTGATTACAGTTTCAATTTCCAAGCTTGTGATGGGCCTGTTAAGATTTTTATTTCTTCCTGGTTCAGTTTTGGAAAGTTGTACTTTTCTAAGAATTTGTCCATTTCTTCCAAGTTGTCCATTTTATTGGCATATGGTTGCTGCTAGTAGTCTCTTATGATTCTTTGTATTTCTGTGTTGTCTGTCGTGATCTCTCCATTTTTGTTTCTAATTTTGTTGATTTGATTTTTCTTCCTTTTTTCTTGATGAAACTGGTTAATAGTGTGTCAATTTTATTTATCCTTTCAAAGAACCAGCTTTTGCTTTGTTGATTTTTGCTATGGTCTCTTTTGTTTCTTTTGCATTTATTTCTGCCCTAATTTTTAGGATTTCTTTCCTTCTACTAACTCTGGGGTTCTCTATTTTTTCCTTTTCTAGTTGCTTTAGGTGTAGAGTTAGGTTATTTATTTGACTTTTTCTCGTTTCTTGAGGTATGCCTGTACTGCTACGAACTTTCCTCTTAGGACTGCTTTTATAGTGTCCCACAGGTTCTGTGTAGTTGTGTTTTCATTTTCATTTATTTCGATGCATATTTTGATTTCTTTTTGATTTTTCTGTGATTTGTTGATTATTCAGAAGAGTGTTGATCAGCCTCCAAATGTTGGAATTTTTAATAGTTTTTCTCCTATAATTGAGATCTAACCTTAGTGCATTATGGTCAAAGAAGATGCTTGGAATAATTTCGATTTTTTTGAATTTACCAAGGTTAGATTTATGACCCAGGATGTGATCTATCCTGGAAAAGGTCCCTTGTGCACTTGAGTAAAGGTGAAATTCATTGTTTTGGGGTGAAATGTCCTATACATATCAATTAGGTCTAACTGGTCTATTGTATCATTTAAAGTTTGCATTTCTTTGTTACCTTTCTGTTTAGTTGATCTGTCCATAGGTGTGAGTCGGGTATTAAAGTCTCCCACTATTACTGTGTTATTATTAATTTCCCCTTTCATGCTTGATGGGTCAGAAGAGTCAATATAGTGAAAATGAGTATACTACCCAAAGCAATCTACAGATTCAATGCAATTCCTATCAAGCTACCAGCAGTATTTTTCACAGAACTAGATCAAATAATCTCAAGATTTCTATGGAAATACATAAAACCTCGAATAGCAAAAGCAATCTTGAGAAAGAAGAATGGAACTGGAGGAATCAACGTGCCTGACTTCAGGCTCTACTACAAAGCCACAGTCATTAAGACAGTATGGTACTGGCACAAAGATAGAAATATAGATCAATGGAACAAAATAGAAAGCCCTGAGATAAACCCACACACCTATGGACACCTTATCTTCGACAAAGGAGGCAAGAATATACAATGGAGTAAAGACAGTCTCTTTAACAGGTGGTGCTGGGAAAAGTGGTCAACCACTTGTAAAAGAATGAAACTAGACCTCTTTCTAACACTATACACAAAAATAAACTCAAAATGGATTACAGATCTAAATGTAAGACCAGAAACTATAAAACTCCTAGAGGAAAATATAGGAAAAACACTCTCCGACATAAATCACAGCAGGATCCTCTATGATCCACCTCCCAGTGTACTGGAAATAAAAGCAGAAATAGACAAATGGGATCTAATTAAAATTAAAAGCTTCTGCACAACAAAAGAAACTATAAACAAGGTGAAAAGACAGCCTTCTGAATGGGAGAAAACAATAGCAAATGAAACAACTGACAAACAACTAATCTCAAAGATATACAAGCAACTATGCAGCTCAACTCCAGAAAAATAAACGAACCAATAAAAAATGGGCCAAAGAACTAAATAGGCATTTCTCCAAAGAAGACATACGGATGGCTAACAAACACATGAAAAGATGCTCAACATCACTCATTACCAGAAAAATGCAAATCAAGACCAAAATGAGGTACCCTTTCACACCAGGCAGAATGGCTGCGATCCAAAAGTCTACAAGCAATAAATGCTGGAGAGGATGTGGAGAAAAGGGAACCCTCTTACACTGCTGGTGGGAATGCAAACTAGTACAGCCACTCTGGAAAACAGTGTGGAGATTCCTTAAAAAATTGCAAATAGAATTGCCTTATGATCCAGCAATCCCACTGCTGGGCATACACACCGAGGAAACTAGGAATTGAAAGAGACACATGTACCCCAATGTTCATTGCAGCACAGTTTATAATAGCCAGGACATGGAAGCAACCTAGATTTCCATCAGCAGATGAATGGATAAGAAAGTGGTGGTACATATACACAATGGAGTACTACTCAGCCCTTAAAAGAATAAATTTGACCCAGTTCTAATGAGATGGATGAAACTGGAGCCAATTATACAGAGTGAAGTAAGCCAGAAAGAAAAACACCAATACAATATACTGACACATATATATGGAATTTAGAAGGATAGTAATGATGACCCTCTATGTGAGACAACAAAAGAGACACAGAGGTATACAACGGACTTTGGGCCTCTGAGGGAGAGGGAGAGGGTGGGGTGATTTGGGAGAATGGCATTGAAACATGTATACTATCTTGTAAGAAACAAGTGCCAGTCTATGTTCAATACAGGATACAGGATGCATGGGGCTGGTGCACAGGATGATTCAGGGAGATAATATGGAGTGGGAGGTGGGAGGGGCTTCGGCATTGGGAGATCGTGGACACCTGTGGCTGATTCATGTCAATGTATGGCAAAACAAATACAGTATTGTAATGTAGAATAAAGTATTTTTTTAAAAGTGGGGAAAAAAAAGCAGCAAGGGAAAAATAACAAATAACACACAAAGGGATCACCACAAAGATAAGAGCTGATCTTTCAACAGAAATTCTCCAAGCCAGAAGGGAATGGCAGGAAATACTTAAAGTGATCTAAAACCAAGATTAATCTAACCAGCATGGATCTCATTCAGACTTGAAGGAGAAATAAAAAGCTTTATAGAGAAGCAAAAGCTGAAAGAATTCAGGACCACCAAACCAGCTCTTCAACAAATGCTAAAGGATCTTCTCCAGACAGGAAACAGAAAAGGTTTATAAAAATAAACCCAAAACAATATAGTAAATTGTAGTGGGATTCTACTTATCACTAATTACTGTAAATATAAGTGAAATAAATGCTCCAACCAAAAGACAAGGACAGGCCACCACCAACCCACACCTTCACCAGAGACTACTGAAGACTCACAATCAAGTCTAGGTCAGTCTCTTGTGGGGTCACAGCTTCTCTCTCCTGTGTCCTGGTGTGCCCAAGTTTTAGTTTGTGCTCACCAAGAGTCTGTTTCCCCAGTCTTGTTTAAATTCTGTAATCAAATCCCACTAACCTCCAAAGTCAAGTTCCCTGGGGGTTCTCAGGTCCTTTGCCAGACTTGCAAGTTGGGAAATATATTGTAGGTCATAGGATTTTGCAAGAATTTATTTGGTATAATTGTTTTGCAGCGTATGGGTCATCTGCTTGGAGCCTCTATGATGGGGTTAATGGAGACTTCCTCAGACAGGGCTTATGTCACATGCTATGTGACTCAGGTCTTATGCACCCAGAGTCCCTGCCCTTGAAGCTGGCCTGTACCTCTGCAAGAGACACTAAAACACTCAAAGGCAGATCTGGCTACATCTCCAAGACCATCCACGGAAAAATAAACGCAAAAAGGCAAAATGATTGTCTGAGGAAGCCTTACATATAGCTGAGAAAAGAAGAGAAGCTAAAGCCAATGGAAAAAAAGGAAAAACATACCCATTTGAATGCAGCATTCCAAAGACTAACAAGGAGAGCTAAGAAAACCTTCCTCAGTGATCAATGGGAAAAAAAAAAAGAGAGGAAAAACAATAGAACAGGAAAGACTACAGATCACTTCAAGAAAATTTGAGACACCAAGGGAATATTTCATGCAAAAATAGGCACAATAAAATAAATGATATAGACTTAACAGAAGCAGAAGATATTAGGAAGAGGTGGCAAGAATACACAGAAGAGCTATACAAAAAAATCTTCATGACCAGTAACCATGATGCTGTGATCACTCACCTAGAGGCAGACATCCTGGAATGTGAAGTCAAGTGAGACTTAGAAAGCATCACTATGAATAAAGCAAGTGGAGGTGATGGAATTTCAGTTGAGCTCTTTCAATTCCTAAAAGATGATGCTGTAAAAATGCTGGACTCAACATGCAAGTAAATCTGGAAAACTCAACAGTGGCCAATAGACTGGAAAATGTCAGTTTTTATTCCAATCTCAAAGAAAAGCAATGCCAAAGAATGACTGAACTACCCCACAATTGCACTCATCTCACACACTAGCAAAGTAATGCACAAAATTCTGCAAGCCTGGATTTAGCAGTACGTGAACAGTGAAATCCCCAGATGTTCAGAATGGGTTTAGAAAGGCAGAGGAACCAGAGATCAAATTGTCAAACATCTGCTGGATCAATGAAAAGAAAGAGACTTCCAGGAAAACAAATACTTCTTCTTTATTGACTATGTCAAAGTCTTTGATTTGGATCACAACAAACTGGAAAATTCTTAAAGAGATGGGAATACCAGACCACATTTACCTGTCTCCTGAGAAATGTGAATGCAAGTCAAGAAGCAACAGTTAGAACCAGACATGGAACAACAGACTGTTACCAAGTTGGGAAAAGAGTAGTTCAAGGCTGTATATTGTCACCCTGCTTATTTAAATTATATGAAGAATACATCATGCAAGATGCCAGGCTGAATGAAGCACAAGTTGGAATCAAGATTGCCAGGAAAAATATAAATAACCGCAGATATGCAAATGACACCACATGTAAGGCAGAAAGCAAACAAAAACTAAAGAGTCTCTTGAAAAAGTGAAAGAGGAAAGTGAAAAAGCTGGTCTAAAACCCAACGTTTAAAGAAGTGATCAATTTAGCATTTTAATTTTCTATCTGTATTGCTATGCTTTACTTTGGTTACTACAAAATATATACATTGAGCTATTATATGCTTAAAAACGAATTTTTCATCTAACTGGTGAACAATAAATTGTATTTATTTCATGAATAATTAAAAAAAGAAAGAGAGAAAAAAACACCTAAGATCATTGTATCTGTTCCCATCACGTCATGGCAAATAGATGGGGAAACAATGGAAACAGTGACAAACTTTATTTTCTAGGGCACCAAAATCACTGCAGATGGTGACTGTAGCCATGAAATTAAAAGATGTTTTCTCCTTGGAAGGAAAGCAATGAACAACTTAGACAGCATATTAAAAGCAGAGATATTACTTTGCCAACAAAGGTCTAACTAGTCAAGCTATGTTTTGTTTTTTTTTTTCAGTAGTCATGTATGGATGTAAGAGTTGGACTATAAAAAAAGGTTAGTGCTGAAAATTGATGCTTTGGAACGGTAGTGTTGAAGAAGACTCTTGAGAGTCCCTTGAACTACAAGGAAACCAAACTAGTCAATCATAAAGAAATTAGTCCTGAATATTCATTGGAAGGACTGATGCTGAAACTGTAACTCCAGTACTTTGACCACCTGATGCCAAGAACTGACTCCTTGCAAAAGACCCTGCTGCTGAGAAAGGTTGAAGGCAGGAGGAGAAGGGGATGACAGAGGATGAAATGGCTAGATGGCATCACTGACTCGACGGACATGAGTTTGAGCAAGTTCCAGGAGTTGGTGATGGACAGAGAAGCCTGGAATGCTGCCGTCCATGAGGTCGCAAAGACTCGGACACAATTGAGTGACTTAACTGAATTGAACTGAAAAGAGTAGATGCTGAAAGTTCTCATCACAAGAAAAAAAAATTAAGTATGCAATGATAGATGTTAAGCTTATTTTTGTAATCATTTCACAATATATCAAATAATTCAACTGTATACCTCAAACTTACATAATATTATGCATCAATTTGGCTTCTCTGGTTGTTTAGACAGTAAAGAATCTGCCTGAAATGCAGGAGATCTGGGTTCAATCTCTGGATCAGGAAGATCCCCTGAAGATGGGAACGGCAACCCACTCAAGTATTCTTGTCAGAATTCCGTGGCCTAGAATTCATCAGTAGCCTGGCCTGATACAGTTCATGTGGTTACACCACACACACACACACACACACACACACACACACACACACTCACACTATATACATCAATTTTATCTTAATAGAAATTAAAAATATAATGCACTTTAAAAATGACAATTACTTCTGTGATTTATCAGATGACAGGTATATTTAATGCTTTTTCTATTTAATTCCATAAGTACTATGAGAATAAATATAAGAGTTTTAAATTACTGTGCATTAAAAGCATCTTCCAGCAATTTTAATTTTTCTTTTTTTTGAAATTGTTTTCTTTTTTAGTTTTATTTATTTTTTTACTTTACACAACATTTTTTAAAATATAAAATTCCAAGATGTAACAGTAAAATGTTAACAGACTTATCTTTGATAGAAGCAGTAAAAGTTGGCTTAAAAAAAAGAAAAGTAAAGAAAGACAGAAAGAAAGAAATATCATTCATATATTTGGTTCTGGATTTTTCTTTCTTTCTTTCTTCTCTTTCTTTTTTATTTCCTTCAGTTATTATAATTGCTGATTTTAAGTACTGGTAAATCTATCTATGCTATTGAGAATGTTGTTGTTGTTGTTGCTAGCCACACATTTTATTTCCTTTAAATATTTCTGCCTTTTGTGGTTTTGAGGGTTTTTTTCCTGTTGTTGTTGTTTTCTTTCTTTTTAAATTTTTAGCTACTATTTCTCTACATATATTCTTTTGTTTGATTTTCTTATTCTTTTTATTTTAGTTACTATTATATGTATATGTATATATATATATATATATATCCTTTATCTACCTATATTTAATTTTGCTTTTCTATTCTTTCTTTCTTTTTCTCTCTATGTTTAATGGTATGTATTGCTTCCATTGCTTTAATCCTCAGTTGGCACATTGCTTTGAATTTGTTTTCCAATTTATGTGTTCACTTTAGTTCTGTTGCTCAGTCATGTCTGACTCTTTAGTACCTCATGGACTGCAGAACGCCAGGCTTCCCTGTCCATCACCACTGGAGCTTCAGTTTCAGCATCAGTCCTTCCAATGAATATTTAGGACTGATTTCTTTTATGATTGACTGCATGGATCTCCCCTGCAGTCCAAGGGACTCTCAAGTGTCTTCTCTAAGACCACAGTTCAAAAGCATCAATTCTTTGGTACTCTGCTTTCTTTATGGTCCAATTCTCACACCCAAACATGATGACTGGAAAAACTACAGCTTTGACTAGACAGACCTCTGTTGGCAAAGTAAGTCTCTGTTTTAATATGCTGTCTAGGTTTGTCATAGCTTATCTTGAAAGGAGTAAGCATCTTTTAATTTCATGGCTGCAGTTACCATCTGCAGTTATTTTGGAGCCCAAGAAAATTAATTATCTCCGTGTTTCCATTGTTTTTCCATCTAACTGCTATGAAGTGGTGGGATCAGATGCCATGATTTTTGTCTTTTGAATGTTGAGTTTTAAGCCAGCTTTTTCATTTTCCTCTTTCATCATCATCAATGACTTTAGTTCCTCTTTGCTTTCTGCCATAATTGTGGTGTCATCTGCATATCTGAGGCTATTGATGTTTCTCCCAGCAATCTTGATTCTAGCATGTGCTTCATCCAGCCCAAAATTTCTCATGATGTACTTTGCAAATAAGTTAAATAGGCAGGCTGACAATATATAGCCGTGACATACTCCTTTCCCAATTTGGAACCAGTCTATTGTTCCATGCTCAGTTCTAACTCTTGCTTCTTGACTTGCATATAGATTTCTCAGGAGGCAGGTAAGATTGTCTGGTATTTCCATTTCTTTAATTTTTTTTTCACAGTTTCTTGTTATTCACACAGTCAAAGTCTTTGACATAGTCAATAAGGCACAAGAAGATATTTTTCTGGAATTATTTTACTCTTTCTATGATCCAATGGATGTTGGCAATTTGATTCCTGGTTCATGCCTCTTCTAAATCCAGCTTGAATATCTGGAAGTTCTCAGTTTACATACTGTTGAAGCCTAGCATGGAAAATTTTGAACATTGCTCTGCTCCTGTGTGAGATGAGTGCAATTGTGTGGTAATTTGAACATTCTTTGGCATTGCCTTTCTTTGAGATTGGAATGAAAATTTTTCTAGTCCTGGGAAATTTATGCTTTAGTTACTTTTGTTTTTAACTGTTGATATCATTTTTGCTCTCCTTTGCATGAAAGATCAATCTCTTCTATGTTTTTCTTTTTCCACTGTCTTGGGTTTGCTTATGTGTATATGTTTGTGTATATATTCCATTATTTTTGTTAGTATTTACTGCCAGGAGCCAGCACGGGAGATCTCACCCATGGCAAAGGTCATGAGGAAGAGACCTGATGGGCAAAGGTGGATCAGGATGCAAGGGACTCCCTGACACACATTCCCCCCCCATGACAAGGTCATGCAGAAGAGGCCTGACAGGAAAGGTGGATTAGGACTCAAGGAGTCCTCTGGATCTTCTTGAACATCTATCCCTGAAACCAAAATCTGTCTGTTATACTACACTCTTCTGATATTAACAGGGGCTATCCCCGACCACCTTTTCTGGAAAATTAACTTAGAGCTTCAGTTAATAGTCTCCTGCATATAAAAAGAGTGTCTCAGCTCAAACCTCTCTGCTGGAAGTCTAGCTTGTGTGACAGGTTTATCCACACTCTTGCTACTATGAACATGATTGTTTACAACCTCTCAACCATAAACAGCACAGAGAGTTTGGAGCATTTTGAAAGTCTTAATTAGCATAGGGTTTTTCTACAGATAAAAATCATGTTGGTGAAGGGTTTCATTGCTGAGTTAATGATTGCTGCCAGGCTTCCATACCCTTAGGCACCGGGGAGTATGTTAATCAATGTAATTGGAATGTAGAAAAAGAAATATAGTAGTTTTGATGTTAGCAACACCAGACTTTTGAGTTAATGAATTTTCTCTTTGTTATAAATCACTGTACTCCTCTTTTTGTTATAAATCATTGTATCTTTGCTGTGTAAGAATGTAACTGTACCACTATCTTAAGACTAAGCAGCTCTTAAGGGAAAACAAGTTTTCTGATTGGCTAACGTTTATCAATAGAAAGAAAGATGGGGCCATAATATGTTAATCGGTCTTCAGACCAGAAGATATTGTAAACAAATGTAAGACCCTTGTAAGAACAAAGGTATGCAAAGAACACTCTGTCTTTAGATAAGGGTCAGAGCAGCTGACCCTGCGTGACTCTGCATCTTACATTTATCTCTATGTACAACTAAAAGTATAAAAGCTTCCCTGAAAACTAAAGAGACGGACCAAGACAAGTTCCATGAAAGCCTGGTTCCCCCGTGTCGTTCCTTCTTTCAATTCTTTCTCTCTCTCTCTTTCTTACTCTCTTTTTCAGGCTGATCCCGTGGAGCACAGAGGCTCTCTGCGTTCACTTTTTTTGCCTGAGCTTCTAAGACCTAACCGGGAAGGCGCTCTGAGTCTTCACTCCTTCAGGGAGACTGAGAGGGCACCTGTGGCCTACATGAACAGAGAAAGTCCCTTGTCTAAGGCTTTATTGGCTTTCTGTGTAAACCAAGGAATATCAGCCCTTTTCTCTCCTCTATTATCTTAACTGCAAATTCTTTCCTTATCTCTCTCCATATCTATATATCTCTCTCACCACACTGTCCATGCTTTGGATACCCTGTATCCAACCAGGGCTGGACCCTGGTAATTTACCTAATTTTGTATTTGCTATTTGTCTGTGATTTGCATTCTGTTTCTTGTTTAAGTGTATTTGATTTAATCTCCTTTAGTTACATTAAAAAAACAAACAAGAAAAAGCCTGTGGAATCTCAGTTCTCTGTCCAGAAATCAGGCCCTGAGCCTTTGGAATGGGAGCACTGACAAGATTCTAGCCTTCAGAAAGTTCCTAACCCCAGGGAATATTAATTTGTGAGAACTCCCACAAAGGCCTCTACCTATATACAAGACCCAGCATCACACAACTGCTGGTAGCAACCAATGCAGGAGACTTCACCCAAACAACACACAAGACAAAACAAAAACCCAGTCACTGGCAAAAAATATTACCACCTCATACAGACTGCCCACCAGAAGAAAAACAACAACAACAACAAAAACTTACTTCCTGCCACCAAAGCACAAGCACAAGTTACACCCAAGAGAAGTGTGCAGAAACCACTGGACAAACCTTACCAATCAAGGGCAGAAAACAAAAGGAAGAAGTAATTTGATCTCAAAGCCTGAGAAAAAAGACATTAACATAATATTTTTAACGAAAAGACAGAGAATTATTATGCAAATGAAGGAACAATCTAGAAACACACAAGTCCCACTAAACGAAAAGGAAAGAGGAAAACTACCTGAGAAATTTTCAGAAAAAAATGATAGTACAGGTGTTCCAAAACGTCAAAAATAGAATGGAGAAAATGCAAGAAGAAATTGAAATAATTAATTGTGTCATGTCCTTGTAGAACATAGAAGAAATAAAGAAAAAGTGAATAATACAATTACTGAAATTTAAAATACTCTAGAAGAGACTAATAGTAGATTAATAGGAGCAGAAAAACAGATAAGTGAGATGGAAGATCGAATGGTGAAAATAACTGCTGAAGAGCAAAATAAAGGAAAAAGAATGAAAGGAAGCCTCAGAGACATCTGGGACAATATTAAAAGTACCAATAACAGAGTTTTAGGGGTCCAAGAGGAAGAAGATAAAAGAAAGGCACTGAGAAAATTTTTGAAGAGATTATAGTTGAAAATTTCCCCAACATGGGAAAGGAAATAATCAAGTCCAAGAAGAGCAGAGTCCTATACAGGGTAAACCCAAGGAGAAACACGTCAAGACACATATTAATCTAGCTAACAGAGATTAAACACAAAGACAGAATATTAAAAGCAACAAGGGAAAAGCAACAAGTAATGTACAAGGGTAAATCCATATGATTAAGAGCTGATCTTTCAGTAGAAAACTTGCAGGCCAGAAGTGAGTGGCAGGATATATTTAAAGTCCTGAAAGAAAAATAAAAATAAAATAAATCTACAAACAAAATTACTATAGCTAGCAAAAATCTCATTTAAAAAAAAAAAAGGTGGAGAAAGCAAAAGCTTTACAGGCAAGCAAAAGTTAAGAGAATTTAGCTCCACCAAACCAGCTCTACAGCAAATATTAAAGGGACTTATATAGGAAGTAAGCACAATAGAGAGGAAGGACCTACAAAAACAAACCCAAAACAATAAAGAAAATGGCAACAGGAATGTGTATATCAATAATTACTTTAATGGTAAATGGGATAGGTGCTCCAACCAAAAGACTGAAATTGACTGAATGGATAAAATAACATGTTGTCTACAGGAGATCCATTTCAGACATAGAGATACATACAGACTGTAATTAAAAGGATGGGAAAATATATTTTATGCAAATAGAAATCAAAAGAAACCTGGATTGTCAATTCTCATTTTAGACAAAATTAACTTTAAAATAAAGAATATTTCAAGAGATAAGAGGGCACTACATAATGATCAAGAATCAATTCAAGAAGAACACATAAAAATTGTAAATATTTATGCACCCAACATAGGAGCACCTCAATATATAAAGTAAATACTAACAGACATAAAAGGGAAAATTGCAGGAAACACAATATTAGTAGGGTACTTTAACACCCCACTTATGCCAATGGACAGATCTTCAAAACAGAAATTTAATAAGGAAACACAAACCTTAAATGCAACATTAGACCAAATGGCCTTAATTGATGTCATTAAAACTTTCCACCCAAATACAAAAGAATGCAGCTTCTTCTCTAGTGCACACAGAACAGTCTCCAAGATAGACTATATCTTGGATTGCAAATCAAACCTCAGTAAATTCAAAATAATTGAAATCATATCAAGTATCTTTTTTACTTCAACACTGTGAGACTAGATATCAATTATAGGAGAGAAATTGTACTAAGTACAAAAACATGGAGATTAAAAATATATTTCTAAATAAGGAACATGTTACTGAAAAAGTCAAAATGCAAATAAAAATATCCTACAAACAATGACAATGAAAACACAACTGAAAACCTATAGTATTCAGCAAAAAGTTCTAAGAGGGAAGTTTATAGAAATACAATCCTACCTCAAGAAACACTTAAAAACTGGAAAAAGAATAATGACAACAGTAACAACAAAAAATAGTAGAAGGAAAACAATCATAAAAATTAGGGCAGAAATAAAAGGAAATGAAGGAAATAGTAGAGATTAATAAAACTAAAAGCTGGCCCTTTGAGAAAATAAACAAAATTGATAAACCATTAGCCAGATTCATCACGAAAAAGAAGGAAGAAGAATCAAATCAAGAAAATTAGAAATGAAAAAGGAGAGGTTAGAATAGACAACACAGAATAAGAGACTATTACAAGCAACTATTTGTCAAGAAAATGAACAACCTGGAATAAATGGATAAATACTTAGGAAAGTTTAATTTTCCAAGACTGAACCAGGAAGAAATAGATATTATGAACAAGCCAATTAGAAGCAATGAAATAAAAACTGTGATTGAAAAATGTCCCCCAAAACATCAGCCCAGGGCCAGATTGCTTCACAAGGACATTCTATCAACATTTCAGTTCAGTTCAGTCACTCAGTCATGTCCAACTCTTTGCAACCCCATGAACTACAGCACGCCAGGCCTCCCTATTCACCACCAACTGCCAGAGTCTCCCCAAATCCATGTCCATTGAGTCAGTGATACCATCCAACCATCTCATCCTCTGTCGTGCCCTTCTCCTCCTGTCCTCAATCTTTCCCAGCATCAGGGTCTTCTCAAATGAGTCAGCTCTTCACATCAGGTAGCCAAAGTATTGGAGTTTCAGAGAAGAGCTAATCCTTATTCCTCTAAAACTCTTCCAAAAAGTTGCAGAGGAAGGAACACTTCCAAACACACTCTATGAGGCCACCATCACCCCTATATAAAACCAGGCAAAGACAACTCAAAAAAATAAATAAATAAATAAAAGTACAGGCCAATATCACTGATGAACATAGATCCAAAAATCTTTAACAAAATTCTAGCAAACAGAATTCAGCAACACATCAGGAAGCTCATACACCAAGATCAAGTTGGGTTTATTCCAGGAAACAAGGATTCTTCAGTATACACAAAGCAACCAATGTGATACAAATTGAAAGATAAAGACCATATGATCATCTCAATAGATGCAGAAAAAGCCTTTGACAAAATCCAGCACCTATTTGTCATTAAAACTCTTCACAAACTGGGCATAGAAGGACTCTCCCTCAACTTACCAAAGATAATATAAGACAAACCCACACAAACATTGTGCTTAATGGTGAAAACTTGAAAGCATTCCCTCTAAGATAAAGAACAATACAAGGGTGTTCACTGTCACCACTATTATTCAACATAGTTTTGGAAGTCCTAACTATGGCAATCAGAGAAGAAAAAGAAATAAAATGAACCGAGATTGGGAAAAAAGTAGTACTCTCATTTTTTGCAGACAGGATACTATACACAGAAAACCCTAAAAATACCATCAGAAAATTATAAGAGCTAATCAGTGAATTTACCGAAGTGGCAGGATACAAAATCAATACACAGAAATCATTTGCATTCCTATACACTAACAATGAAATATCAGAAATAATAATTAAGGAATCAATCCCATTTGCCATTGCAATAAAAATAATAAAAAATCTAGGAATAAACCTGCCTAAAGAGACAAAAAACTGTATACAGAAAACTATAAGACACTGATTAAAAAAAAAAAAAAAATTAAAGGCAAAGTAAAGAGATGGAGAAATAGTCCATGTTCCTGGGTTGGAAAAATCAGTATTGTGAAAATGATTATACCACCAAATCTAATCTACAGATTCAATGCAATCTCTACCAAATTACCAATGGAATTTTCCATAGAATTAGAACAAAAAAAAGTTTCACAATATATATGAAAATACAAAAGACCCTTAATAAACAAAACAGTCTTGAGAAAGAAGAATGGAGCTGAAAGAATCAACTGTGATGACTTCAGACTATACTACAAAGCTATAGTGATCAATACAGTGTGGTACTGGCACAAAAAGAGAAATATAGAACAATGAAACTAAATAGAAAACCCAGAAATAAACCCATGCACCTATGGATACTTTATTTTTGACAAAGAAGACAAGAATATATAATGTGGCAAAGATGGTATCTTCAATAGGTGTTTATGGGAAAACTGGACCTCTACATGTAAAATAATAAAATTAGAACACTTTCTAACACACCATACACAAAGATGAACACAAATGGATTAAACACCTAAATGTAAGACCATAAACTATAAAACTCTTAGAGGAAAACATAGGCAGAACATGCTATGACATAAATCACAGCAATATCAAGATTTTTTTACAGCAAAGGAAACTATAAATAAGAAGGTGAAAAGACAACACTCAGAATGGGAAAAAATAATAGAAAATAAAACAACTGACAAAGGATTACTTTCAAAAATATACAGCAGCTCATACAAGTCAATACCAGAAAAGCAAAGAATTCAATCAAAAAAATGGGCAAAAGATCTGAATAGACATTTCTCCGAAGAAAAAATACAGATGGTAAATAGATGAATGAAAAGATGCCAAATGCCACTCCTTATTAAAGAAATGCAAATAAAAACTCTAATGAGATATCACCTCATATAGGTCAGAATGGCCATCATCAAAAAATGTACAAACATTAAAAGCTGGAGAGGGTGTGGGAAAAGAGAACCCTCTTGCACTGTTGGTGGCAATGTAAATTGATACACCCACTATGGAGAACAGTATGGAAATTCCTTAAAAAAAAAAAAAACTAGGAATAAAACCACTATATGACCCAACAATCCCAATACTAGGAGGAGATCCTGAGGAGGCCAAAATTGAAAATACACATGGAACCCAATGGTTATTGAAGTTATATTTACAATAGTTAGGACATGGAAGCAACCTAAATGTCCACTGACAAATGAATGGATAAAGGAACAGTGGTACATATATGCAGTAGAATATTTCTCAGCCATAAAAAGTAATGCATTTGAGTCAGTTCTAATGAGGTGGGTGAATCTAGAGTCTATTATACAGAGTGAAGTAAATCAGAAAGAGAAAAACAATTATCATAGGCTCAAAATTCTCCAAGCCAGGTTTCAGCAATACGTGAATCATGAAATTCCTGATGTTCAAGCTGGTTTTAGAAAAGGCAGAGGAACCAGAGATCAAATTGCAAACATCCTCAGGATCATGGAAAAAGCAAGAGAGTTCCAGAAAAAACATTTATTTCTGCTTGATTGACTATGCCAAAGCCTTTGACTGTGTAGATCACAATAAACTGTGGAAAATTCTGAAAGAGATAGGATTACCAGACCACCTAACCTGCCTCTTGAAAAACCTGTATGCAGGTCAGGAAGCAACAGTTAGAACTGAACATGGAACAACAGACTGGTTCCAAATAGGAAAGGAGTACCTCAAGGCTGTATATTGTCACCCTGCTTATTTACCTTCTATGCAGAGTATATCATGAGAAACCTTGGGCTGGAAGAAGCACAAGCTGGAATCAAGATTGCCGGGAGAAATATCAATAACCTCAGATATGCAGATGACACCACCCTTATGCAGAAAGTGAAGAGGAACTAAAAAACCTCTTGATGAAAGTAAAAGAGGAGAGTGAAAAAGTTGGCCTAAGCCTCAACATTCAGAAAATGAAGATCATGGCATCTAGTCTCATCACTTCATGGGAAATAGATGGGGAAACAGTGGAAACAGTATCAGACTTTATTTGTGGGAGCTCCAAGATCACTGCAGATGGTTATTGCAGCCATGAAATTAAAAGACGCTTAGTCCTTGGAAGAAAAGTTATGACCAACCTAGATAGTATATTCAAAAGCAGAGACATTACTTTGCCGACTAAGGTTCGTCTAGTCAAGGCTATGGTTTTTCCTGTGGTCATGTATGGATGTGAGAGTTGGACTGTGAAGAAGGCTGAGCACCGAAGAATTGATGCTTTTGAACTGTGGTGTTGGAGAAGACTCTTGAGAGTCCCTTGGACTGCAAGGAGATCCAACCAGTCCATTCTGAAGGAGATCAACCCTGGGATTTCTTTGGAAAAAGTGATGCTGAAGCTGAAACTCCAGTACTTTGGCCACCTCATGAGAAGAGTTGACTCATTGGAAAAGACTCTGATGCTGGGAGGGATTGGGGGCAGGAGGAGAAGGGGACGACAGAAGATGAGATGGCTGGATGGCATCACTAACTCGATGGACATGAGTCTGAGTGAACTCCGGGAGCTAGTGATGGACAGGGAGGCCTGGCGTGCTGCAATTCATGGGATTGCAAAGAGTTGGACACAGCTGAGTGACTGAACTGAACTGAACACATATATATGGAATCTAGAAAGATGGTACTGATGAAGTAATTTTCAGAGCAGCAGTGGAGACACAGACATTGAGAAAAAGACTTATGGACTCAGGGAGGTGGGCAAAGAAGGAGATGCTGGGAGGTATTTTACCATATGTAAAGTAGATAGCCAATGGGAATTTGCTCTATGATTTAGGTAACCCAAACTGGGGCTTGGTAACAACCTAGAGGGTGGGATGGGGAGGGAGATGGGAAAGATTTTCAAGTGGAAATGGACATGGGAACTCTATGGCTGATTCATGTTGATGTTTGGTAGAAACAAATGCTATACTGTAAAGCAATTATCCTTCAATAGGACAGTCTTTTGGACTCTGTGGGAGCGGGAGAGAGTGGGAGAATTTGGGAGAATGGCATTGAAACATGTATAATATATAAGAAATGAATCGCCAGTCTAGGTTTGATGCAGGATACAGTATGCTTGGGGCTGGTGCACTGAAATGATGCAGAGAGATGGTATGGGGAGGGAGGTGGGAGGGGTGTTCAGGATTGGGAACACGTGTACACCCATAGTGGATTCATGTTGATGTATGGCAAAACCAATACAGTATTGTAAAGTAAAATAAAGTAAAATTTTAAAAACAGAAAAAAAATAATTAAAAAAACACAAAGTTGTCTTCATCAACTATCTTTAATTCCCCCTAAGTTGTGTATATTAGCATATAAGCTTTATAAGAGCTTCTTCTCTGCTGTATATAGGTGTATACTAGCCCAGTAGTGCCTAACTCACTGCAAAGAATCAGTAAACAATCACTAGATGAATGGACTGAAAAATGACTATGAGGTGAGGGAGGCATGCACAGAGTGCATATATATTTTGAGGTAGTGAAGCTAAAAATTTCATCAAGTTTTAAAAAGAACCTGTAACCGAAATTGCCACTGTTGAATTGGTCTGTCTCAACATACTACAGATTGTCTTAGTTCAGGCTTTCTCAGCTAGGCCTTGGGGTAGGGAGTCAAGAGTAAGCATGTTTTGGGAGGTTATTCCAGGTATCACTCATAGGAAAGTCGGAAACAAAGAAAACAAAAGACAGGTGGTCAATAAAGGGTGTGTTATCAAGCCAGTTTCTCCTGGCTTGGATCCAGGATTGAGCAGAATAATCTCACCTGGAGTGTCTGAGATTTGAAGAATATATAGAACAGCTGTTAATCATTGTTTGAAGGTTGTTTCAGAGCGGGGCTGTAATTGCTTGTCTTATTATTCTAGCCAGCTAAGTATGAGGGCAAAATAGCCTAGTCTCTTGGAAAACCCTCAGTCTGAAGGGTGTCCCATACACTGTAATGGCAAGGCCCCAGATAGGTGCACTAACAGTTTCCACTACACAGGCCAACACCAGATTGTTACAGAAACATTGTCCCAAACTCATTACTCTTTGCCTTTAAAACTTATAATAATTGACTGACAAGAGTCAGTTAGTTGACTCTAGGCTTTCAGAGTTTTGTTCTGACTTAATAATGATGTTACTCATTAATTGTGACCTCACTTTTGAAGTTTGTCCTCTTCCAGCCATATTTTACTACATATTCCTGTTGAATTAATAATAACAACCACATAGTTAAATTTTATTTTTATGATACTTAAAATTATTCTATCATTACAGATTCTTTCTTTCCTTTTAGATTTTATTTTTTAAAACAAGTCCAGTGTCTTGTATTTGAATTGTATTATCTCATATCGCCTTACATGTGTAGAAGCCATTTGAAAGTGAAAGTAAAGCCATTTAACACCTTTAAAAACAAAAGGCACTCAGGAACTTTCCATTGCCTTTGCAACAAACTATCATCTAAATTTCTGAGCCTGACACATAAGACATTTCACAGTTCAGTAAAATGTGTTACATTCCTCAAGGGTGTCATTTCATTTTCACTGTTATGTTTGTGTACAAGCTTTGCTCAATATGCAGAAATATTTCTCTGCTTCTTTACTTGGTCCCTTTCTAGTCAGGGATTGCTCAAATGTCAAGTTTCCAAGAATGCATTTCCTATTTTTTAAGACAATTTACAGTTGTCTCTCTTCCACATTAAACAACACTTTAACTTTGCATATATATCTTCATTGCTAGTTAATTGTTATCATTATTATATCCATTTATTACAATAAGACATCTTTTGAGAATAAGGAAAAAAAATTCATCAGTGAATTTATTAATCAATAATTTCAAAAGTGAATTCATCATTCAATGAAATTTATTCATGAACCATATGGCAATGAAGCTTATTAGCTTAGGAATCATGTAGGTATGTGAAATTGTACCCCATTTTTACTACAATCACTTATGAATGTCTTTGGCTACATTACTTGACTTTAAGCTATTCTTTGGTGAAATGAGTATCTTAATAGCCCATAGCCTCTTGTATTATTGTTAGAATTTAATGAGCTAATAATTGCAAAGTGCATATAAGAACACTTGGCATAGTGTATTATATTTCAACTACTAATAATAGTAGATGCAATGATAGTAGCCTTAGTTGTAGAAAGTACTGATAATAGTAGTAATTCTTATTTCTTATCAAGCAGAAATATATTTCCCTGGAGAAGGAAAGGGCAACCCAACTCTGATATTCTTGCCTGGAAAATTCCATGGACAGACAAGCCTGGAAGGCTATATTCCGAGAGGGTTGCAAAGAGTTAAACATGATTGAGCATAGAATTTCCCTAAAAGTGTTAGTTGAATAAATGAAAGAATAAAAGACTTAAATGTAGGAAGTAGCAATTCATACTATATTGCATTTTAGCCACAATGGAACAGAAAATATCCCTTTTGGTAGTGTCTCCTTATGATGTGTGGTACATGACAAGCTTACTACATTGAATATTACACAAGCACACTTGATAACAGAAAAAGAGATAACAAACAAGACTATGCAAGTGTCACTGGTACTATGTGCTTGTATGTGTTGGATGGACTGGCAAGACCACCATCTTCCCCCTCAGCAATAAGCCTATGCTTTATAGTTTCTTTAACCTATCACATTTTTTCCTCTGTGCAGGGAGCTAAAGAGTGAGAGCTTTTCCATGAGGAACAAGGGCTATGATGGAGAACTGACACTGTAATTTGTTATTATCTTTGTGCTGCTTGGGTGTGTGTAATAGTGTGAAGGGAAAGTTACTTATCTAAATCTTTATTATCAGTCTCTAATCCAGCCTGACCACTTCAAATGTTTACACCACTCTCTTATAGTTTTCCAATAAGTACAAAAAGTAAATCATTTTGAGATAATTTATTTTACAATGTATTTTGCTGTTGTTCAATCACTCAGTCATGCTAACTCTTTGGGACCCCATGGACTGCAGCATACCAGGCTTCCCTGTCCACTATCTCCTAGAGTTTGCTCAAACTCAGGTCCACTGAGTTAATGATGCCATCCAACCGTGATCTTCTGTCATCCCCTTCTCCTTCTGTCCTCAGTCTTTCCCAGTATCATGGTCTTTTCCAGTGAGTTGGCTCTTTGCATCAGCTGGCCAAAGTATTGGAGCTTTAGCTCCAGCATCAGTTCTTCCAATGAATATTCAACATCGGTTTTCTTTGATTGACTGATTTGATCTCCTTGCAGTCCAACAGATTCTCAAGAGTCTTCTCCAACACCACAGTTCAAAAACATCAATTTTTCAGTGCTCATAAGAAATACAAATCAGAATTCTTAGCAATAGTTAGTTTTGCTACATAAATAGAATCATGGAAACATGTTTCCACTTTCTTCACAAAAGATTGTTATAAAATTATTGCATATCTATGTCTTAGAAAGTTTTTTTTCTTGAAAAAATCCTTTAAAATTTATTTGTATTAAAAATATCAATAATTTTTTAAAAGAATAAACTTCTATTTATCATCTTCCATATAAAGCCCTGTGTGGATTAGACTGTGTGTTTGATAGAAAGTGATGATTTTCAAGAGGGCAATTTAGTAGTATAGAAATTTTAGAAAACACAGGCAAAGGGAAAGAATGAGGCATTAGTAGCATCATACTAAATATATATCAAATAATTTATTATATTGCCTAGGATTTTTGCTACCATTTACCATACAAAACAAAGTGAATTGTCCAGAATTGCAACCTATACACCAAGTGGAAGGCTGGATCTTAGGTACTTTACAAAACAGTAGTTCACAAAATAGTTTTATCTCTCAAATCTTTATAAGACATGTGACTATTTCACATTGAGGAATAAAGTTTTCTCTTGGGGAGCAAAATCTAAAAGTTGACACTCATCTTTTAAATATCTATTCATTCAGGAATCAGTGAAAGTAAAAGTCCATCAAGGGTTAGGCCTTAAATTTTCAACATTTTCTCTGTTTTCTAACTCCAGTGTTTTTGCTTGGAGTTTTTGGGTTTTGTTTGTTTGCTCGCTTGCTTTGTTTTTTGACTAAAGAGTTTTCCCTTTAGAATATGCGAATCCAAATGATTGTAAACTTTGGGTTGAAGATATGCTTGAATGAATGTTGGCTTTATTTCCTTTAGTAAAGTGTCAGCCTTCAATACAACCCAGAAGCTTCTACGTAGGCTGAATTCTTCAGCTCAGCAACTAAGTGGTATAAGCTACAGGAGTTCATGATACCAATTTCCCACAGCCTCTCTATTTGCTTAAAATTGCCTTTCAAAGATGCTGACTTCACTCTATAAATTCCTAAATAATTTGGGCTCTGGTCCTCTCAGAAATCCTTTCTCCCCCTCTGCCATATAATGACAACTGAAGCCAGGTAGTGTGTGCTTCTGATGAGAGTTCCCATATTTGAAGCATATGGAGCTTTATTTAAAATAGAAAAAGCATACCACAGGGTCATCTCTTTCTCAGGAATCCTTGTGTTGAAATAGCTTAATAGAGTCTTATTATGTTCACCTCTGGACTTCTCTTTCTTATGACATTTAATTAAAATAGTTACATACAACAATGATATTCTCTAGTATTTCTGGAAACTTTCCTACTTATTTAATATTATCACTCTTATTATAATTTTGCATTTTTATCTAGCATAATGTGATTTTTAACATGTTTGATAAAGTACATAGTTTAATTACATTATTTAAATTGATCATCTTTAAAATCTTTCTAAAATCAGCATAATGGTAGGAATTAGCATATGTAAAGAATATTTTAGGGCCTGTTTTGTGAAAATAATTGCAGTTGTGTTTTAGCAAAATGTTGTGACTGAAATGTAAAGAGTCATCAAAACATATCACTGATGGCTTAATAAATTGTGGAATCTTTTGATATATGCTGAGAAACTACATACACATTTGCTTGGTCCATCTGTGAACAACATATTTTAAATAGAATATAATTATCTGAAAGAAACGAACATAATTTAATGGTGATACAGCTTACCTTTGTTGAACATGCTGCTGCTGCTGCTAAGTCACTTCAGTACAGTCCAACTCTGAGTGACCCCATAGATGGCAGCCCACCAGGCTCATCCGTCCACAAGATTCACCAGGCAAGAATACTGGAGTGAGTTGCCATTTCCTTCTCCTTTGTTGAACATAGGTACTACATTTCAATATATTATTTTAATAATCAAAATTAAATTTAAATGAAAATAGTTTTTCAAATTCAATTAGCTACTAAAACAGTCTAAAAGCAAAAATCAATAATGATATAACCATTAATTACTAATAAGAGAACTGAATTTCTTTAACATTTAAAATCCCAAAAGAAAAAGCAGGAAAAATAAAAAGAAAATTATAATTCAGCTTACATGCAATTGGCATTCAAGGTGGCACTAGTTGTAGGGAAGGAACCCACCTGCCAATGCAGGAGAACAATGAGGTTTAATCCCTGGGTCAAGAAGATCCCCTGAAGGACAGCATGGTAACACATTCCCGTACTCTTGCTTGCAGAATCTCATAGACAGATAAGCCTGACAGACTTTGGTTCACAGTGTCACAAGGAGTCAGACATGATTGAAGTGATTCAGCATGCATGCACATTACATGCAATTAAGTTATCAAAATTCCTATAGCTTTTTATTTAATTAAAAAGTATGTATGATATGCTTCCTGACTACTTTAAAGCTAAAACAATGCACTCTTTTGGAACAAATTTTAGTTTTAATTGAAAAGGTCTGGTTTTGTTGTTCAGTCACCAAGTTGCGTCTGACTATTCGTGACCCCATGCCAAGCTTATCTATCCCTCACCATCTCCCAGAGTTTGCCCAAGTTCATGTCCAGTGAATTGGTGATACCATCCAACTATCTCATCCTCTGTCACCCTCTTCTCCTTCTGCCTCCAATCTTTCCCAGCACCAGGGTATTTTCCAATTAGTCAGTTGTTCACATGAGGTAGCCAAAATATTGACGCTTCAGCTTCAGCATGAGTCCTTCCAAAGAGTATTCAGGGTTGATTTCCTTTAAAATTGACTCCTTAATCTCCTTGCTTTCCAAGGGACTCAAAATACTTCTCCAGCACCACAGTTTGAAAGTATCAATTCTTCAGCACTCTGCCTTCTTTGCTGTCCAGCTTTGACATCTGTGCATGACTACTGGAAAAGGTGTGGTATTTATATTCAAAAATCAAGTTTATGTAAATGATATCAAAATTTTAAGATGGCCTTATATTTAACACCCTGAATGATGCAACTTGGAAAGTATTCCAAGCTCATTTGAGCACATTTGAGGGAAATGCTGAAATTTCCTTATTTTTGGGAAAAAAAAAAAAAAAACTAGGAAATCTATGCAGTTATACCAAGGATTTTCATCTGCTGGCTCATCATTATAATATTTCCTCATGCTTAAATGTTACCACACTCCGTCATGTTTGTCCTCAGAATTTCACTTGGTATTGTCTTTTTTTTTTTTAATTAAATTTATTTATTTTTTTAATTACAATACTGTATTTGTTTTGCCATACATTGACATGAATCAGCCATAGGTGAACACAGTCTCCCAGTGCCGAAGCATACTTGGTATTGTCTTTACCTGCATGTTTCTTCCAACTATTCTAATCCAAAGCTTTCCCACTTTCCCATCAGGAATATTGTGTCTGCCCTTCCCTCAACCTCCTTTATCTTGATCCAACCCCTTCTACACTGAGTTCCACTCTCAAGCTATTCTTTTCATCACACCCTTGTTTTCAGGCACTTTCCTTGCTAAGCAACCTAGTAAGATTCCAATATCCTTGTATTTTCTATCACACTAAGGCTTAAATCATCTACCTTATGTCTCAGGCTTCCCAAATCTCCTTAATGATCTGGGTCTGAGTAATCTCTGTCCATTGGGATCTTGTTTGATGCAACTTGTGCTAGTACTAGCTACTCTGATCACTTCTTCCTTTAAACTCTTGTAGTTTCAGCTTGAATCTGATTGTTAAAATAAATAATTATCTAATATATTTAATAACTGTTCACTAGTTGTCTAAAGTATCTAATATGTCATCTATCTAATATAAACTGTGTTTATTTCCTCAACTTAATTTGAGGACAGAAGCTGTGTTTTCAGTCAGTTCAATCTTGCAAACAAAAAATTCTCCACACCATGTAATAAATCATAAAAACATAAAAAAGAGAGATGCTTTGTATGATTGGGCTAATCAGTAAAGATATTCTGGAGTTAGAAAATAAATCCTGAAATTTAGATATGATACCCATCGGTGAGAATTTGGTTAAACCCATTTCCAGGAGTCACAATTTTAGTCATTTTCAACCTTGAGGTAGGTCAAATGGTAAAAAGCAAAAATATAGAAAACTTCTATATGAACGCAGTACAGGGACAGCTTTGGAGGGTATGGAATCTGTGAGGTTTCATAGGATCCTGCCTTCAGAAAAGCCCAGTGCTTGTTTTAACCCTCTGATCTGTTGCCATCTTGAAATTCTTAGTACTGTTTTAACACAGGGTTTGCATTTTCATGTTGTACTCGGTCCAGGAAATAATGTAGCTGGCCTTAGAATTAGAGCAATATTTCCCCAAGTTGGTCTGCTCCCAGGTAAAGGGGCCCAAAGCAAGACAAAAAAAAAAAAAAAAAAGTTTTGTGTAATACATTAAAAGAACTGGTGAACATATGTATAACAAAATCAATTGATCATAGTAGATGTAGAGAATTATTTAGAATAAGTAGTACTGTCATACCTCTTGCCTTATTGATCAACTAGTGCACATGAAGATTCTTTGCAAGTCCCAGGACCCAGGTTCCATTTTGTGCTATCAGTTCCAAGAACTATCTCTTTCTGTTTTTTTATTGTCAAATGCACTGATCCTGGGTAATTTTATATTTCCTACTATAAGATAAAGCTAGTAAATTATTAATCACATTGCTATTTTTTTTTAATCTATACTGATTTTCTTAACAGTTCCTAATGCCAATTTTAGCACCTTTAATGACACGACACTACACGGTCCATTGGGCAATTACTCACTGTGCTTTCAACTACCCTTTCAAAGATTTTGACTGTGCTTCTTTGATGAAATGAAAGTCTTTTCAAGAATAGGCTAAATAATATGAAAAATGATTCATGTTTCTTTATTAAATTTGCTAATTGGAATTTCATAACATAAATATAGAACAACATATCTTCCAATTAAGCCCTCTCTGAATTCATTAGGCTATATTCTCTGCATTCCTAGAGTGTGGCCTCCAGGAAAGTTTAGAGGCGTGATATTGGGGAGAATGTGAAGAGCAACACCATTCCAGTGGATGATCTCCCCTGACTCTTGTGGATATATTCTCTTTATCTCTCTTAAACCTATGCAAGAAGACAAAAGATATTCCTTGCACAAATAGGATCACAGTCACCTTACAGGAGTATCTGACATAGGGTTGAAACCTGTGAAGGACTGAAGGACAGGTAGCACAGGATACATACAGATAGTATAGAGTACTTGCCACCACCCCTGCATTTCTTGGGAGATGTACAAGACATGTCACCAGGGTTGAAACTTGAACAAATTAGAGGCCATACAAGGACTCGAACATGTGGCTTAAGCCAATAATTAGTTGTTGGGCTTCAGAAACACAGAGTGTTGACATTACTTTAATCTAACATATAATACCATACCAGGAAAGCTAAAGAGAGTGATCCCTGGGTCAGACTGCCTTGCTGGAGAGTAGAGGACACAGAGATCTTGCAAAAGGAAAAAAAAAAAAAAAAAAACCACAGCAAAGAACCCACTCAAGGCCAATATGGACTAAGTGAGTTCTACCAAAAATGCACAGAAGCACAACCAGTCCATGTTCACGTGAATTTAGAAAAAGTGAAGGAAGTGATTCCAGAAGTCAGGGCCAAGTTCTGAGGCCATGTTTGCCCAGGCTTAAATGGGGACTTTCCCAATCAATTATACAAAGATGATCTATATTTTATAGATATACTATAAAAGCTTATCTGGCTTTTTAAGATATATCTCTTATGTGTACTTAAAAGAAACTTCAAAGAATCTCACTCCCAGTGATTTTGATTTATACATCTGGGTAGGTTCTAGAGTTCTTTATTCAAAAAGAAAATGTTCAGGTGATCTTTATATTTCCTGAATTTTTGGAATTATATTAAAATTTTGCTATTTCTATATCAACTTTATCTAGAGTCAATAAAAACTCTAAAAATATTGTTCAAGGAAGAGAGATATAAATTATATGAATATAGAAAGTAGTTTTGATGTTACCTCTATCAGGAAGCTTAAATCACCAAGAGGCCTGAATTTTGTGTTATTCTTATATGCTCTTACAAATCATTTTGGTTATCTGATGTATAAGCTTCCCCTGGATGAAGCAATAATACAAACTGAATACAAATAATACAATAAGTATTGCAATACATAACACAATACAAATAATAATGCAAATGAGTAATACAAGCTGAAGTAATAGCACAAACTTGATGATTTGAAACAACAGAGAAATTCATTCTATTATAGTTATTGAGGCCAGAATTACGAAATGATGGTGTCATCAGGGTCAAACTCCTGGAGTATCTGACGGAAATTATGTTCCTGTTTTCTCCCAGATTTTGGTGTCCCTTGACATTCCTTGGTTTGTGGAATCACTCCATTCTCTGTTTCCTCTACATGGTCATCTCCACTTCAATCTGTCAGATGTCTCTGCCTACTCTTCTAATGACATTTCTTCTTGGATTTAGGACTCACCTTCATAATCCAAAATAAGATATTTCCTTCTCTTAAAATATTTAACTGTATTTTTTTATTATATAAGTTTGTATTTACCCCTTTGCCATATGTCTTCTGATCCTGTTCATGACATCAATTGTATTGCTATTCACAGTGTCCACACTGTTCACTGAACCCAGGGTAGGCAAGGCATGAGCTAAGAGGCTGGAGGGAGACACAAAGAGCCATAGAAACTTCAGACACATTTATTCTCTCCTGGCTGGCATAGCAGCCATAACACAGCCTCTTATCTGACTGACACAGCAGCTATAGCAGCAGCCACAACATAATCATAGCATAGCTATACTGGAGCCATAACATAACCTTATATAACATAATCATGATGTTACTCCAGTGTAGCCTCAGTGCAGCAGCAGCCAGAGCTTTCATGGTGAAGTTCATACAGATACTGTAGCCTATGATCAAGTGAGTATCTTGTGGTGTGCATATACAGTGCTATAAGTGATCTCAGTTGTTACATAACCATGAAAAGTCATTGTTTGGGGAGAGAGATGGGATTCGAGGTCATGAGAGCATGAGGCAAGAGGGCCTGACTGCCATCTTGTTCATTTCCCCACATTCCACCCCTTCAGGATCTTTTACCTCACAATCTAGGCACAGTCCATCTTCTGCAATATTCCCTTGGCAAGTAACAGTGACCCTTGAACCCATACTGGGCAACAACAGTAGATGCTACAACAGAACAGCTACATCCTCAACACATAGCAAAACTCAGTTCCAGGTATCACCTGGAACTCTTGTGACAGTCCATCCTTGCCCTCATGGGGCTAGAAGAGCCACCCACTACAGGTGGGGTGCCTTTATATTACATGGTCAAGTCCAGTCCACCATCTGTCCTTGTGAGATTTCAGGAAAGCCTCCAACTCCATCCCTATGGGGTTTTTACTAAGGACCTGCAAACCCCCCAATAAACACCGGCCCACTCCTTCAGTGAAGTGACTTTTGTGGCATTCACAGCCCACCCACAAAGCTTCAAATGCTTTCACACTGTTCTAAATCTGCAAGAGAAGAAGGTTAGCAGCACATCTTGGGACATAGCCTTTACAGTACTGTTCTACTAAATCTACATCACAGGGCACAGCCTTTACAGTGCACTATTCTACATATAGGACATATATTATGGCATACCGTAAAAAAGATTGCATTCAGCACCAGTCTCAACCAGGGCCCTTATCCTCTGTACATTAGCTTGTGACATGTAAATTGCAAGTTCTACATGGGCCCTCTGGTTCCTGCTTGGTCTCTTTAGGAGAGACTTGGTCTGAGCCCTATAAAAGCAGAAAAGAACATCATTGAAAGAACCATCCTTGGATGCCATGTAATCTTTTAACTTAATTACCTGTATCTCTTGCTGTGGTTGCTTCCCAAACTTGGTAAACTGCTGCTCCAGTCTCAGTTGCCTCCATAACTCCAGGAGCAGAGCATTGGGCTGTCTATCAACTTTATTTCTGTCAGCTGTCATTGCCAGCAAATCAGCCCAGATTTGCATTCTTGTCACTGAGATGGGACCTTTACCAGCTCAGGCTTTTGACTTTTTGAGGTCTTAACACTTATAATCCCCTTTGCCTGCAGTCATCCCTCTTTTTCTCCCAGTCTAGCCACCATCAAGGTTACCTCATAGATGTGGCATCCCACATAGGGCACAAGAATAGCAGTCAGGGACCCAAAAGTAGTAGATGGGGCATTGTTCAAAATGGTATCTAGAATGCCACCATTAAAACACTCATTATCTGGGTCTTGTGTATTCAGGTTAAATATTGACTGCTTCATGCTCAGTTCTCTCACCATTTAGGTCAACTTGACATAGGTATGCCGTTTACTCACAGCATCCAGGAGCTCTTCTGCATTCAACCACACTGTGCGGATAGTTAATATTCCATGAGGGTGTGCATTTGGTTAGGTGCCTCTTTTATGAGCTGCCTAGCATTCTGCAATCTTTGTCTCAATGAAGGGTGAATGGATACAGATGCCATTCACTCTACTTCATCCCCAAAACACAGGATACCATCCAACCCTGTGTCCCAAAATCACAAGAGCCTTGTCGCCAGGGGTTCCCCCTTGCTTTTGCTGAAATTGTGTTCCCAAGTAAACCAACACCACCTGAGTATATGGTCGATATGCTGTGAAGTCATTCATATTGGAGGCCCCTTGAGGATACCCCCTTGGGGCCATAGGCTCCTTATACTTCACTTTCTACTGTACAATGGGCCTTGCTGTCAAGCAGGGACCCACAGTCTCATAGCATTCATCATCATCATTGTGGGGGTGCTCCGCAGAAAGAGAGAGGCAGTGGAACTTCCCTCAGCAAAGCCGAGTGGTCCCTAGGAGAGGTGAGCCTGCTGTCTGCCAACCCAGCCCCTCGGTGAGCGAGAGACAATCAGACACAACAGGGGTTCCATCTGAGCAGTTCCACTTTATTACCGCAAGCTCCCGGCTTATATAGGCAAGCGGGGGGGGTTGCAAGGGACTTTCCATAGTTGCACCAATCACGTTAAAGATCAAATCGTCATGTGCCTTCAGTTGCACCAATCACGTTAAAGGTCAAATTTTCATGTGCCTTCATTATAACAGGAGTCTATGGTGATCACATGCTGTACATGTGCACGGAAATCAAGAGAGTCAATCAAAAACTTTGACAAACATAGACCACGCCCCTATCACTTCCGCCCCACGCCATCTTAGTTTCCGACCACAAAGCTAGCCCTTTTTTTTTTTTTTTTAAGGTTTCCTACTTAGGGCTCCACATCTCCCCCTTTTTCATTTTATTTAAGCCCTTGAGACATTTGTATTGATGTTCTGTAGAGCAAGGCATAAAGCTGTAGGCAGCCAACCTCCAGCCTCGCCAGCCCCTCTCGCAGCTGTGCCTGTCTTAGGTTGCCCTCCTCTGAGGGTCTTACCCATCATTGGCTATCCAGCCACCTCTTGGGGGCTAGCTGTAATCTCTTTAGATGATGGGCAACTAGAACTCTTTTATTTTTCTGTCTCAGTTAATCTCTTGAAGGGCTAAATTAATCCAGGGGTTTTGTGGGTGCCCAATGTGGGGCTCCTCTTCCATGACCTGGGCAAGCATAACTATTTTTTGCTGTAAGCGCCTATTGCGGGCCATGAGATTTTTTTTTTTTTTTTTTTACCTTTAACACTACAACAAGCAGAACAACAAAAACAAGCAAATAGAAGGCATTTTTAAACCAGGTAAATGGACTTTGTATCCAGTCCCATAGATCCATTTCTCTCTTTTTCACCTGTTAGAGTCTCATTTAACACTGGAAAAGCTGTCACATAAAAGCTGGGGTATCTCACATCACAGTCTATGTGTGCCAGAAGACTCAATGTCTTGATCGCTCTGGTGTGGAGATCAAGCTGTTGTTGAAGTCCCATTATGGCAGATCTCAGGTGTTTGAGCTGGTTTGAAATCCTTGAGCAGAGGCAATGGATATGTTGTTTATAACCTCGATGGTCTGAGCTTGTTGAACTCCCAGCACGGATGCTGACACTGTTGTACCCTTATGGTTGATGGCCTTGCATGTCATTAAACCCAGGCTTCAAAGATTCTAAAAACTGTTGCACAGCCATGGCAATGACGAAGGTCAGCAAGGAGAGGATAGATAATCCGACGATCACCAGGAGCAGTGTCCACCAGGGTCGCTGCATCAATGATCTGAAAGGGAAGAAAAGATCGCCTCAGGAACTTTTTGTTCTTGGGCTCAATATGTGAGTGTCTCTTTAGTCTGTGTCAGATTTTGAGATTTGACCTCTCTCTTGTGGTGTAAATTTAAGATTCCTTGCTGGCACCCATATAGGGCTGGGGTCCCCAATGGGGAATATGCATCCGAATCCTCTCCCCATTGTAAGGAGTGGGTCAGGCCCAATCCACTGGCCAGTGATGGGGTCTTTCCATCGCACTTGTATTTCAGGTTTTATTTCTTGGTTAGACCAATGTTTCTGAAAACATGGTATCGGTTCATTTTTGAAAAATTTAAAATGTTTAAAGAGTGCCATTCCAAGTTGCTGGTGAGGGCTTATTCCCCCTTTTTGTTTTTGTAATTGAGCCTTTAAATTTTGATGGTGGTGCTCAATTATGGCTTGTCCCTGGGGGTTATGTGGGATTCCGGTGTTATGATGAATGTGCCATTGCTGGAAGATTTTATGTAAGCTCTGGCTGATGAAACAAGGGCCATTATCTGTTTTTATTTGATGGGGAAGGCCCAACGTCGCAAAATATTGTAAAAAATGGCTTTGAGCATGTTTTGCCCTTTCTCCCGTGTGGGCAGTAGCCCAGCAGGCATGAGAGTAAGTGTCAATAGACACAAAAACATACTTAAGTTTTCCAAAAGGGGAGTAATGTGTTACATCAGTTTGCCACAGCACATTAGGTTTCAACCGTTGAGGGTTTACTCCTGGGCGCTGTAAAGGTGGTACTTGTAAATAAGGAAGACAGGATTTACAAGTATGTATAATTTTCTTTAATTATCTAATAAGTATCTGTGGGAACCTTTTATGTAGCCCTCTCCAATTTATGTGAGTAAGATCATGAAGATCATAGGCATCTTGTAAGTTACAAGCTTGGATTGTAAGGGAGGCTGCTCTATCAGCCAAGGAATTTCCCATTAAAAGCAATCCAGGTAAATTTTGATGACCCCTAAGATGGTGTATATAAATGGGGTTAACCCAATCAAGTAACAGGATACGGGCTTGTATCATAAGGGGGGTAATAGGATTGTTATCTAGCTGTGTGTGAGAATTTAGCAATCCTAGAAGCAAGTTTACTACATAAAGACTTTCAGAAAACAGATTCATGGATTCAGGGACTTGTGTGAACACCATGACAACAGCAAATAATTCTTTAAACTGTGCGGACCCCTCACAAGGCCCAAAATATTTTCGTATATGTTGATCTGGCTATTGTGACCGTTGTGGTGGCTGGAACATGATGGCTGATGCACCATTCTTTCCTCCATCAGTAAAAACTTTGAGACCATCTGGCATAGGCTTAAAGAGAAAGAGTTGGGGCACCCTCCAATCTAAGTGACCAAAAGAAGTAACCTATTTATGTGGCCCATAATGACAGTCAAGGATGCCTAGGTACCCCTCCAGGGCTAAAGCTATTCTCCCATTGTTTTTTTGAATCCATTCAAAATCTGATAGTCTATGTGGGATAATCGGACTGTGATATCTCTTCCCTTCTGTATTAAGTCAGCTATTTGATCTGTACAGGTATAGACTCGAGGAGTTCCCCCAAGAAGATGTGAACCCATTGTAGAGGCTTTCCCCCATGGACCAAGGCTGCCATAAGTAAAGACGGACTAGGCAGGACCCACAATTGTAGACTCTCTTCAAGAGTATACCTGGTAAGCTGGGCTCCACTGAGGGTCCTTTGAATGTCTTGAAAGATCTTTTTGTGGGAAAGTAGGAGGGTTATCTCATCATTGGGCTGTCTATCTTTTAATAGATCAAAGAGGGGCAAGAGTAGGCCTATTGAAACAGGGATCCAGGGTGGTAGCCAACTGAGTTCTCCCAAGACTCGTTGTAGGCCAGTCAGAGAGTAGGAGTCTTGGATGTATAGCTGAGGTTTTAGGGGGCTCACACCTTCTACAGACAGCTGAGATCCCAGAATCTTAAAAGACTGGACAACCTGGACTTTATCAGAGGATATATAGAGTCTCCCTTTTGATAGACACTTTCGTAAAATTTTATATGCTTCTGTCAGCTGTTCAGCAGTAGGGGCACGCAAGATGATATCATCCATAAAACATACAATTTAATATATGTCAGATCTCTAACTGGCTGGAGAAGATCTTTTACATAATTTTGACAATAGGCAGGGCTGTTTGCCATTCCCTGTGGTAAAACTGTCCATTCAAAGCGCTCATCAGGCCCCTCAAGGTTAGTGGAGGGTACTGAAAAGGCAAACTTTTCACAATCTTGGGATTGTAGAGGTATAGAAAAGAAACAGTCTTTGATATCTATTACCATAAGACATAAATTACTAGGAATAGCTGGTATCCAGGGTAACCCCCTTAAGGGTGTCCCTTGGATGATCATTTTCTCATTGATCTTTCTAAGATCTTGTAACAGCCTCTATTTTACCAAGGATTTTTAAATTACAAATATCAGGGTATTCCAAGGGCTAGTAGAAGGGCGGATATGTCCCAAATTTAGTTGTTCAGAAATGATTTCCCTAAGGGCTTGTAGCTTAGTGGATGGAAGAGGCCACTGCTCCACCTATATTGGGGGTCCAGGTTTCCATTGTATAGGAGGGACCTGGGGGGCAGTAGCCCTTAGGATTGGGGGGCACCTTCCATTGGGTTAGAGGCTCTCCCTTGCAAAGTTTATCAAATTCAGGATCTCCCCTATAGTTTGGTATAGGAGAATGTTTATAATGTTGCTGATATTTTTCCTCATTAAGGAGGTCATCATAAAGGCCCTTACAATCAGTAGTAATATATACATCTGCTTGTCCCAAAATATCCTGGTCAAGTAGATTTGTATTCAATCCAGAAGCTATCAGGGGCTGAACCTCTCCTGTAGAAGTGTTCCCCCAACGCCCAATAATTGAGGCCCAGGGACCAATTTCCAGCTAGGTGGGACCTCCTCTGCGCTGAGGATGGTCAGATCAGCACCTGTGTCGATCAGACATTGAAATTTCTTTCCTCCTATGGTAATATCCATTTTAGGCCTTAATCCAGGCACAATAGGCACAGTCCAATTGGCTCTGGGGGCTCTTTGGCCTTATTGATCCCTATTAGCCTTATAGGGGGTTGGAGCAAGCCACATCTGGGGAAGGGGTTTTGAAGGAACTTTTCAACATGATCTAGTAAGAAATGAGGTCCTCCTTAGGGTGACAGGGCTGGGGATTGTCCCTCATCTAGTTTAAAGGCTTGCCGTCTTTATCAAACTTAGATTTGCACCCTGCCTTCCAGTGATATCCCTTCGTACATCGTGGGCATGGAGTAGTGGGGGTCTTCGACCAGTAGGTCTTCCCCCGCCTTGAGGGCACTCCTTCTTAAAGTGTCCCTCTTGTCCGCAGCCAAAGCATCTACCCAATTTTGGGGGACTAGGGGTCCCTTAGATGTGGTCCCCCAGAGGCCGTCATAGTAGAGAGGACCTTAGTCACTGCCTCGGTAATGGCTTCAGTCTGAGCCTGAAGGACAGTCGAAATAGAGTGGGTCTGATGGCTCTGTGTCCCCACGTCTTTGGTGGCTATAATCCATCACTCCATAGAGCGGTCTTTCTGTCCTGTGCAAGCCAACTTATGGCCTGAATTCATCCCTTCCCAGACTAATAGCTTAACGAATTGATCTCTCAGGGGCCCCGGAAGGAATTTTCTCTGTATACTCTTTTCCACCCGATCTATGAAGGTGAAGAGGTCTTCATTATTTTTTGAGTGATGCCTGATATAGGGGGCTCACTGGGGCCCTCCGTAAGCTTTTTTCAGGCAGCCAAGCATATGGCCCGTACTTGATCTGTATAAGGAGCAGGAATGGTGGCCTGTTGAGGTCCTGTACTCCATTGATCTGCCGTCCCTGACAACATCCCAAAAGTCACCGGGATAGTAGGTTGGCAGCTTGATTTCTTTCTGCCTGAGCATGACACTCTTCCTTGAAAAATGCACACCATTTAATACAGGTGTTGCTGGGGATCACTGATTTACATAGCATCTTCCAGTCTTCGGTCATACAAGGTTGATAAGCCAGGCCCTGGAGAATAGTTTCTGCCCACAGGAAGTTTGGGCCATCCTCTGTCACTGCCTTTTTGGGCTCTTTTAAATCATTGACCTCCCAGGGGTACCAGGCTGCCGGCGTATTCTCCTCCGGGTTAACATTTACAGGAAAGGCTTGAATCGAGCCAGTAAAGGGCAGCAGGGATCCCTAAGGGTCCCCGGGGTAGGCTCTCCCTTTCCAAGGTGACATCATTGTCTCTCTCACCCAAGGTGCTCCCAAACCTTCCTCAAATGGGGGAGGCAGGGAGGGGCACAGATCTCTCCCCTGGGCTCTCGGTCCCGAGGCATCAGAGGGGTCTCTATTCTCTTCCACTCTTTTATCATCCCTGAAAGGCTCCCATGGCCCAGTATTCACTCCAGAGTTTTTATTCCCTACAATCTCTTTTGCTATATTTTGGTCCAACATGACTCGTTCCTTGTCAAACCTTTCCCATTGTTTTTCTGATTTTGAATTGGAGGCACCCGTATCAGTGATATGCTCCTCGCTCCATGAAAAGCAGAGCTTGAGGGCCAAAATAGTCAGATAGAACCCTAAGGGGGCTCCTCACGTATCAAACCTCTCACTGCCTAGCAAGGGTTTGTACTCGATCCCAAGTGTCCCAAGAGAACAGACTGGCCAGAGCAACCCAGGAGGCCAACCATACAATGGTCTCCCAGACCTTAATGGCCTGAGCATCAGAAATCTCAAGTCCCCTGCTTATGAGCATATATCTCAGTGCCTTGAGTGCAGGATCATCAGATTTCCCGATGTTATTTCCCATGCTGCCGAGAGGATAGAAAGAAAAGTCACTGAGGACAACCACCAAAAATCCTACCAGGAGTGGTGGCAGCCAGAAAGTTGGGCTTATGGTATGCTTTTGGAACTGTTTATGTGCCTGTTTCATTGCACAGAAGTTTTCTTGCTGGGAGTGGGCACCCTAGAGGTTTCTAGCCCATTCCATGACCCCCTTATCCTGTCACAGGAGTCTTCAAGTGGCAGGTGCCCTAAGGGCCTTTAAGTGCCTGACCCATGCTCACAGGGAAGATTCTAGGCCACGTCCTCAGTTAAGAATGATTAAAGGGGAGTTTCACCTGTTCAGGCTCTAGTTACTGAGGCTTACCTGTTGTGGAGCCTTCAAAGTCCGCCAGAGAGTGGCCCTAGCCAGGACTTATCAATTGCCTCCACAACTGTTCACCTGTTCACTGAAACTCCTGAAAAAGGAATTGAGGACAGATCAGAAAAAGAAGAGGAGAGGGAAAATAAGTCGGAGAGTTTTTTGCCACTTCCCTCAAAACGGAGGGGGGCCCACCTTGAAGTCCAGCTTACCTCGGGTGATACTCCTCTGAAGGGGAGCACCGTGCTGCGAACAGCCTAGGGTCCTTCTTCGCTCCTTCTTTCAGAGCCGCTCGGTGTCACCACCTCCGCCCATCTGCTTTGTGCCCCAGGTTGGGCGCCAGTTTCTGCGGGGAGCACTCCGCAGAAAGAGTAGAGGCAGTGGAACTTCCCTCAGCAAAGCCGAGGGGTTCCGAGGAGAGGTGAGCCCGCTCTCCGCCAACCCAACCCCTCAGTGAGCGAGAGACAATCAGACACAACAGGGGTTCCATCTGAGCAGTTCCGCTTTATTACCACAACCCCCGGCTTATATAGGCAAACGGGGGGGGGGGGCGGGTTGCGAGGGACTTTTCATAGTTGCACCAATCACGTTAAAGGTCAAATTGTCATGTGCCTTCATTATATCAGGAGTCTATGGTGATCACACGCTGTCCATGTGCACGGAAATCAAGAGAGTCAATCAAAAACTTTGACAAACATAGACCACGCCCCTATCACTTCCACCCCACGCCATCTTAGTTTCTGACCACAAAGCTAGCCCCCCCGCCTTTTTTTTTTAAGGTTTCCCACTTAGGGCCCCACAAATCATCACAGTCACTTATTGCCTTGCTGTAACAGATGCTAGGCTCTTCCAGGCCATGGGATTCTTGTTCCAGTGCAAATATATGTTGCTGTAATTCTTCCAAGTATTTCTGCACATCAGCCACCAGCATGGTATCATGGAGAACACTATATTCATCTTCAGGGCAGTCATGAAAATCCACCCCGCAGTTCCAGCAGCAATCTCTGCCACCTTGTTCAGCAAATGGGAACTCACTGCCTCTAAAAACTTTTCAGTGCTATCCAGTGACCCATCCATTGCCTCCCAGTCTTCAACTGGAGCCCACATCAAGAGAATCACAGCCACATGGTACTACATTCTACATGGGTGGCCACTGGCTTTCTTCATCCAGTGGAGACTCAGGTTCTAATTGCTGAGCACCCTGCTTAGTATACCAATTGTCTTGCTGATCCTCTTCATGACATCAATTGTACTGCTGTTCACACTGTCTACACTGCTTGTTGAACCCAAGATAGCCAAGGCACAGGCTAAGGGGCTGGAAGGAGACTTCAGGAGGCATAGGAACTGCAGACATGTTTATTCTCTCCTGGCTGGCACCACAGCCATAACACAGCCTCTCATCTGACTGATGCAGTAACCATAGCAATAGCCACAACATAACCATAAAGTAACCATAACAAAGCCATAACATAAGCTCATATAACATAATCATGATGTTATGCCGATGTAGCCCCAGTGCAATAGCAGCCAGGGCTTCCACAGTGAACCTCGTACAGGCATACCATACACAGTAACCCATAACCAAGCGAGTACATTATGATGTGTATGCTCAGTGCTATAAGTGATCTGAGCTGTTACATAACCTTCCAAAGTCATTGTTTGGGATGAAACATGGGGCAAGAGGGCATGAGAGCATGGGGAGAGAGAGCCTGACTGTGCCATCTTGCTACTTTCTCCACACCACATAAGGAAATATTCACAGTTTCTGGGAAGTAGAATATTCATTAATCATTTTTGGTGATCCATTTAGCAATGACATATGCAATCATACTTGCTATTATTGCCACATAATCTAGTAGACCTAGTAGAGTGTATGATGTATAGCAAACCTGCAAAAGTAGTTTTCAAATAAATGAAAAGATTCCACAAAAACTCTTTAGCTCATTGAATTATTAATCTTACATTGCCAGAATGTGAATATATGTGTAAGTATATTTTTCTTAATATGTTCCTACTAACAGTATAATTAAAAGTTGACATTCTAGTTTCTATAATTCTAGACAATTTTTTATTAGTACTGTAAAAGCTTACTATTTAATCTGTAAAATATATGACAGATATAAATTAGAGGTATACTCTCCTAATACTACTTTTTTTTTTTATTTACAAGGCAAACCATTTAATATCACAGTAATCCAAGTCTAAGCCCCAACCACTGAGGTGAAGAAGCTGATTTTTTTTTTTTTTTTTTCTTTCTTTCTTTTTTTTTTTTTTTTATTTTTTTAATTACAATACTGTATTTGTTTTGCCATACATTGACACGAATCAGCCATAGGTGAACACAATCTCCCAATGCCAAAGCCCCTCCCACCTCCCACCCCACATCCTCTACTTGAATCATCCTGTGCATCAGCCCCATGCATCCTGCATCCTACATTGAACATAGATTGGTGCTTCGTTTCTTACAGGAAAATATACATGTTTCATTGCCATTCTCCCAAACCATCCCACCCTTTCCCTCTCCCTCAGAGTCCAAAAGTCCACTCTATACCTCTGTGTTTCTTTGTTGTCTCACATACAGGGTCATCATTACTGTCTTCTAAATTCCATATATATGTGTCAGTATACTGTATTGGTGTTTTTCTTTCTGGCTTGCTTCACTCTGTATAATCGGTTCCAATTTCATCCATCTCATTAGAACTGAGTCAAATTTATTCTTTTTAAGGGCTGAGTAGTATTCCATAGTGTATATGTACCACAGCTTTCTTATCCATTCATCTGCTGATGAACATCTAGGTTGCTTCCATGTCCTGGCTATTATAAACAGTGCTGCAATGAACATTGGGGTACATGTGTCTCTTTCAATTCTGGTTTCCTCAGTGTGTGGCTGGGTCATAAGGCAGTTCTATTTGCAATTTTTAAGGAATCTCCACACTGTTTTCCATAATGGCTGTACTAGTTTGCATTCCCACCAGCAGTGTAAGAGGGTTCCCTTTTCTCCACATCCTCTCCAACATTTATTGCTTGTAGATTTTTGGATCGCAGCCATTCTGACTGGTGTGAAATGGTACCTCATTGTGGTCTTGATTTGCATTTCTCATGTTTAATTTTGTTGAAAAAAACATGATTGACTAAGCAAATTTTTAAGCAAATAATTCATCTTGAGTTTTGGCAAATTGTATATGGACAAATGCGTGAAACTGTTTTATTGCCTCTGCAAATTATATACATATAGTTCCTAGTGGACCAATGGACCTAGTGGAATTAAATACTTATGGTTCCTAGTGGACCAATGAACAGTGTTCACTTATGAGAAATGAATGTATTGAGAATCTTATTTTGTGAGGCAATGTACTTTGCCTTAAGGATAAAAAAGATGAATGCAAGACAACTATTCACCTTCAACAACATAGGATTCAGAGTAGCAATATTTAACTACTTACTGTTTCATTATTCAAGAATTTGTAAAATAATTAAAATTTAATGTGGAAGGCAAGATTTCATGAGATCAGTTTGTGTTGCTTTAGTTGAGGATGACTTTTTACCCTGTTTAATCTGTGATGATTTAGATATTATGTCTAAACTTCTGGGGTGGAGGGATAAATTGAGAGATTGGGATTGATGTATACCCACTCCTGATACTATGTACAAAATAGATAGGAGGCTTTCCCAATGGCTCAGCTATAAAGAATCTGACTGCAATGCAGAAAAAGCAGGTTTGATTCATGAGTCAGGAAGATCCCCTAGAGGAGGGCATGGCAACCCACTCTAGTCTTCTTGCTATGAAAATTCCATGGACATAGGAGCCTGACAGGCTATGGTCCATGGAATAACAAAGAGTCAGACATGACTGAAGCAACTGAGCATGGGTTTGTATTTGCTTGGGGGATTTGTTGTTGTTATTGTTGCTTCTCAGATATATAGTGGTTGTTAAGATAGCCCAAGAGTTTGTAGATCACAGTTAATGAAAATGATAACTTCTAAAGATGGCCTTCTGTTTCTAGATGATAGAGTAAATGCACATGTGTTTATCTCCTCCTGAAAAACCACAAAAATCACAGCTAGCTGTTGAACAATCTTCAACAGGAGGATATTAGAACATCCAAAAAAATATACCCTACATCCAAACACAAAAAAAGACACTGTGAGACAGTAGGAGGGGCACAGTCACTATAAAAATAAATTCTATACACACAGGGTGGGTGACCCACAAACTGGAGAATAACTATACAAAAGAAATTCTCCCACTGTTATAAAGACTCTGAACATTATAGAAATTTAATCATAATGGAAAAGCAGCAAGTTATGAAGAGACAAGATAAAGCCCAGAAAAACTAGGAAATGAAGTGGAAACAGGCAATTTTCCAGAAAAAGAATTCAGAATAATGATAGTGAAGAAGATACAGGATCTTGGGGAAAAAATGGAGGAAAAAGATTGAGAAGATGCAAGAAATGTATACAAGAGACCTAGAAGAACTAAAGAACAAACAGAGATGAATAACACACTAGAAACAATCCATAGAAGAATAACTGAGGAAGAAACGCAGATAAATGACTTGGAAAACAGAATGGTAGATATCACTGCCACAGAATAGCATATAGAAAAAATAATGATAAGAAATGAAGACAGCCTAAGAAACCTCTGGAGCAATGTTAAGCATAACCAACATTCACATTACAGGGGTCCCAGAAGGAGAAGATAGAGGGAAAAAAAGGACCTGAGAAACTATTTGAAGAGATAACAGCTGAAAACTCCCTAATATGGGAAAGGAAATAATCAATCAAGTCAGAGAAACAGTCCCAGGCAGGATAAATCCAAGGATGAACACACTGAGACACATAGTGATCAAACTGACAAAAATTAAAGACAGAGATAAAATGTTAAAAGCCAAATGGGAAATGACAAACAAAATACAAGGGAACTCCTCATAAGGTATCAGCTGATTTCTCAACAGAAATTCTACAAGCCAGAAGACAATAGCATGGTATATTTAAAGTGATGAAAGGAAAGATGCAGGGTCCAGCCCCAGTGGATCCAGGGTAGCAGGGGAGATGGCATGACATCTTAGAAAAAAATATTTATTTAGAAATATAAAGAGAGATTAGGAAGAAATAGTGTAGTAGGAAAAATTAGTGGAGAAAAGATGCTGAATAATTTGGTTTATGTGGAGAACTAATAAAACCTCAGGACAAGAGATTTGCACCATCTATGTTAGGCCACCAGTGCCCATTTGAATAATGGAGGGTGCCTCGCCTTGGGATCCCTCTCTCATGGGTCTTAGAAGCTGGAGCAAGTAAGTAGACATGGTCAGCCTCCACGCCCCAGATGGAAATTCAGCCAGAAAATAGAGTAAGAAAAGACACAGGAGAAACCAGTCTTTCCAGTGACTGGCCCCTCCTCTATTGTCCAGAAAGGCCTTTTATACTTTTGATTGTACATAGAGATCAATGGATAATACAAAATTATGCAGCATCAGCAGCCCTGACTCTTACTGAGACCAGGCTTTCTCTCTGTATACCTAGTTGTATGCACAGGTCTTAGGTGATTTACATCATTTTATGGCCAGAAGGCCAATTAACATTTTACGGCCCTTTTCTGATAAAAGTCTGTCAACCAGAGAACTTATTTGTGTTGTTCTTCCCAAAGTCTGGTGCCACTCTCAGAAAGCACTAAATAAAGTTACATTCTTACATAGCAAGGACACAACAATTTATAACAATGGAAGAGAAAAGTAATTAACTCAAAAGCCTAGTGTTGCTAACATCAAAACTACTATATTCCTTTTTCTATATCCCAATTACATTGATTAATATCCTTCAGGTGCATAAAAGATAAAGAATATGGAGGCCTGGCAGCAGTCATTGACCCAACAGTGAAACCCATCACCAGTATAAGTTTTAGCTCTTTAGAAAAGGTTCTGTATCTTTAAGGTGCTTTAAGCTTTGTATCTCTCATGGTTGGGGGGTTGTAAACAATTCACAAGTTGTAAAAGTCTGGGCAGACTGGACAGGTAAGTTAGAAAGCTATCAGATGGGGTTAAGCCAAGACATTCTTTTTATATGCAGGAGACTGTTAACTCGAGCCCTAAGTTAATTCCTTTTAGTGGAATATGATCAAGGATGGACACCTGTTGTGTCAGAAGAGTGGAAAGCACAGTACAATAAGGCAGATAGACTCTGGTTTTGGGAGTAGATGTTCAGGAAAACCCAGGGGGAACCCCTGAAGCCAGATCATGCCTTTGCATATGTCTGGCTTCCTTCCTCATGACCTTTGCCACAGGCAGGATTCCTCATGCTGGCTTCCAGCAGAAATAACTTAAAACCAATAATACTCTACCCAGTAAGACTCTCCTTCAGGGTTGACAGAGAAATCAAAAGCTTTCCAGACAATTAAGACAATTCAGCACCACCAAACCAGCTTCACAATAAATGACAAAGGAACTTCTCTAGGCAGGAAATAAGAGAAGGAAAAGACCTACTTACTGAAAATAAACACAAAGCAATTAAGAAAATGGCAAGAGGGTCATACATATTGATAATTATCTTAAGTGTAAATGAATTAAATGCACCAACCAAAAGACATAGATTGGTTGAGCAGATGAAAACATGTGCATAAGTGCACTTCCACTTACCACATCACTCTGCTAGACTCCCCCAAAAATATTTTATGTAATTTTATATTTTAAGGTTAATCATGTTCCCATATGACTTGCAATTGTAATTATCTTTTATTTTTGTGTGGCTATTGATTGTTAAAACTGATAAACATCTTTTACCATTGTGACTAGATAACTATCACTCACTTAATACCATTGTATCATGATTGGTCAACAGAAAAATAATAGAACATATATCAAAATCTATAATCATTTTTTAAAGTTCAGATGCATATCAGAAGTATTTTGAATTTTTGAAAAATTCAAATGCCAAGGTATTGCATTTCTTTTGCCAGAGCTCCTGATATGTTTCTAATGAGCAACCATATTTAAAAACAGTGGAACTATATGAGGATCTTTTACTTTTATCTAGTTTATTTCCCTTTTCTATTTCATATTCAGAGCTCACATTTCATTCAATTTGTTTTGTTATTTATCCATGTCTTTTTTTTTGGGGGGGTTTTCTTTCTCAAGCTTTTATCAAGAATAGTAGAAAAGATTTTGATACATATGTATAACTAATATGTATAATATATATTTTAGAAAACATGAACTTTTGTCTAATTAAAAACCGTATGATATTTTGATCCAGCTTGTTTTACAGTATGAATAGAATGTTAGATTATATTTTAAAATAGATATGTAACAAGCAACAAGGTCTTATTGTAAGAAAGGGAATTATGATCAACATCATATAATAACCTATAATGGAAAATAATTGAAAAATAATAAGCTATAAGTATAACTGACTCTAAAAGATATAATACTACTTTGTAATATTTAGTAAGTTTATCTTTATGACAGTTTTCCTAAATGTGCTATTGACATCTATTAAAACTTATTAGATACAAAATTTTAAATATATTTCTGTGGAATATGATTAATATAAATAAATTAATTGTAAATAAATAATATTTAAATTATTAATGACATCATTCAAGATGCTCCTATTTTTATTTTTCTTCATTTATTAATGTTAATATGTCTCACTATTATTATATATTTTTTCTCCCTTATATTTCTTATGAGTTTTCTTTATGTATCTTTGTTTCTGTGTTGTTAGGTGTCTAATGGTTTATGGGGTCTACCTTCTTTGTGAACTGTACTTTTTATCATTAAAATATTCATATTAAAAAAATGAAAGTAACAGTATTAAACATTTTAGAAACTATGCTTTCCTTACTATAATAATTTTGTGATTAGCTGGAAAAGCTTTAGAAATAATAAAAACCAAAATCAAAAATAAGGAATCAACTCAATAAACAGGGATTTTAACCTCTGATAAAAATTTATCTTAGAAATTTTATGTTTTGGAAGTCCATAGCTTGAAGAGTTTCGGTTCAGTTCAGTCGCTCAGTCGTGTCTGAAACTTTGGGACCCCATGAATCGCAGCACGCCAGGCCTCCCTGTCCATCACCAATTCCCAGAGTTCATTCAGACTCAAGTCCATCGAGTCAGTGATGCCATCCAGCCATCTCATCCTCTATCGTCTCCTTCTCCTCCTGCCCCAAATCCCTCCCAGGATCAGAGTTTTTCCAATGAGTCAACTCTTCACATGAGGTGGCCAAAAGTACTGGAGTTTCAGCTTTAGCATCATTCGTTCCAAAGAAATCCCAGGGCTGATCTCCTTCAGAATGGACTGGTTGGATCTCCTTGTAGTCCAAGGGACTTTCAAGAGTCTTCTCCAACACCACAGTTCAAAAGCATCAATTCTTCAGCGCTCAGCCTTCTTCACAGTCCAACTCTCACATCCATACATGACTACTGGAAAAACCATGGCCTTGACTAGACAGACCTTAGTAGGCAAAGAAATATATCTGCTTTTGAGTATGCTATCTAGGTTGGTCATAACTTTTCTTCCAAGGAGTAAGCGTCTTTTAATTTCATGGCTGCAGTCACCATCTGCAGTGATTTTGGAGCTCCCCCTAAAAGTCTGACACTGTTTCGACTGTTTCTTCGTCTATTTCCCATGAACTGATGGGACCAGATGCCATGATATTTGTTTTCTGAATGTTGAGTTTTAAGCCAACATTTTCACTCACCTCTTTCACTTTCATCAAGAGACTTTTTAGTTCCTCTTCACTTTCTGCCGTAAGGGTGGTGTCATCTACATATCTGATATTATTAATATTTCTCCCAGCAATTTTGATTCCAGCTTGTGCTTCTTCCAGCCCAAAGTTTCTCATGATGTACTCTGCATATAAGTTAAATAATCAGGGTGACAATGCAAAAAGAAAAATCTTAGAACTGTAATATATTTCAGTTCAGTTCAGTCACTCAGTCATGTTCAACTCTTTGCGAAGCCATGAATTGCAGCATGCCAGGCCTCCCTGTCAATCACCAACTCCTGGAGTTTACTCAGATTCAAGTCCATCAAGTCAGGGATGCCATCCAGCTGTCTCATCCTCTATTGTCCCCTTCTCCTCCTGCCCCAATCCCTCCTAGCATCAAAGTCTTTTCCAATGAGTCAACTCTTTGCATGAGGTGGCCAAAGTACTGGAGTTTCAGCTTTAGTATCAAAGAACACCCAGGGCTGATTTCCTTCAGAATGGACTGGTTGGATCTCCTTGCACTCCAAGGGACTCTCAAGAGTCTTCTGAACCATCACAGTTCAAAAGCATCAATTCTTTGGTGTTCAGCCTTCTTCACAGTCCAACTCTCACATCCATACATGACCACAGGAAAAACCATAGCCTTGATAGATGGACCTTAGTCAGCAAAGTCATATTTCTGCTTTTGAATATGCTATCTAGGTTGGTCATAACTTTTCTTCCAAGGAGTAAGTGTCTTTTAATTTTATGGCTGCAGTCACCATCTGCAGTGATTTTGAAGCCCAAAACAGTAAAGTCTGATACTGTTTCCACTGTTTCCCCATCTATTTCCCATGAAGTGATGGGACTAGATGCCATGATGTTCATTTTTGAATGTTGAGCTTTAAGCCAACTTTTTCACTTTCCTCTTTCACTTTAATCAAGAAACTAAATTTGTTTATTCTTAATGAAAATTCTAATATAAAATATATAAGCAAAGAGGTTGTTCTTGTTCAGTCACTCAGTCATGTCTGACTCTTTGTGACTCCACGGACTGCAGCACACCAAGTTTCCCTGTCCTTCACCATATCCTGGAGCTTGCTCAAATTCATGTCCATTGAGGTGGTGATGTCATCCAATCATCTCATCCTCCATCTTCCCTTTCTTCTTTTGCCTTCCATGTTTCCCAGCTCTAGGATCTTTTCTAGTCAGTTGACACTTTGCATTGGGTGGCCATAGTATAGGAGCTTCAGCTTCAGCATCAGTCCTTCTAATGAGTATTTTAGGACTGATTTCCTTTAGTATTGACTGGTTGGATCTCCTTGCAGTCCAAGGGACTCTTATGAGTCTTCTCCAACACTACAGTTTGAAAGCATCAGTTCTTCAGTGCTCAGCCTTCTTTATGGTCCAACTCTCCCATTCATACATGACTTTTGGAAATACCATAGCTTTGACTATATGGACAAAAAAAAGAGGTAGTCTACTTTAAATAATCATTTTATTACTTGCCAAATTCATCAGTATGTTCTACAATATAAACTCCTGAAAAGCTTATTATAAATGCTTATTATTCCAAAATTTACTTGAAATTGATAGAATCTAGTACATACCACAAATATAAACTGTACAAATATAAAATAAGAATAATTTTTGTATTCTACTCATCTAGCTCACAAAGGAAAGCAAAAATTAAATGCTTAGAATTCATATTTGCAAGCAGAATGGGATATCTAACTTGAGGGTAAAAATTAAATGCAGGTCTCTTTGCTCAAAATTATGAAGAATTTCAGGATGACAGAACAGAAGCAGAGCTTAAACCAAGACAGGGTCCTTCTAAGCAGAAAACCCTGTGGACTTCACAGATCATAGTTTCATGATCAAGAAACTATCCCTATTCACAAGTTCTACAGTGTTAGGTACAGATTTTCCTACATAAAGTATTCCAACATCAGTTTTTGATGATCAGTTATTTCATATTTATTCTTTTCTGAGGATTAATATTTAGTCGTTTTAAAATAGACTTTTAGAATTTTGAAATAGTATTTTTTTGCACATATATTTTGGATCCTAGGCTTTTCTGGTATGCATTGATACTATTCTGATGCTTATGAATTCAAGTCTATAATTAGTATGGATACCTTATTCTGGGAAAATTGAACAATCCTTTCTAATGCTGTGTGTTCCTTTTTAAAATAAATCTTCTTGTTAGCAAATGCAAGTGCATGTGCCCAATGCATGGTGAGAACAAACAATACCCAAACACTGGAGTTTGGAGAAGAGAAAGTTTAATGCCAGCCATGCAAGGAGACAGGTAGTTTATGCCCTAAAAACCCTGAACCTGTCAATAAATTTTAGCAAAGCCCTTTTATAGGATAGGTGGGACGGGGGCTTGGTTAGTTATTGCAAACTTTTTGGTGTCAGACCCTTCGTTCTTGAGATAAGATTATAATGTTTCTGTAAACTTCCACCAGAACAGATAATCTCTGTTCTGAAAAGAAAGGGCAAGATCCCAAGATCCCAAGGTCAGCTTTCACCCTCTGAGGCCCAGTCCCTGGGTAAAAGGAAGGGATCCCTGCACAGGCCAGTTAATCTACCCAGGAGCATTCATCCAGCACTCTATCTAGGTGCCCCTGCAAGTGTCCAGGCCTGACAGGGAGGTAGATCTCAGCTAGTAGCAATCTCAGGGCCAGGAACCCAGATGCTCCAAGCCTTCATCACTGAAAGAACAAGGTACCAAGTCTTGCCCCTCAGGCCTCCCAAACAGGGACCAGGTCCAATGGACTGTGACCCATGCAGTCTGTTGCCTTTAGGTCACGGAAGTTAGGATAGGGAAAAGATTGGCTATTCCTTCAAAGCCTGGGCCCTGCCAGTGCATGAACATGGCAAGGGTTCTGGAACTCTGCAGGACTTAGTACTCAGCCTGTCTCTGGCTTAACCCCCTCCAGTTGAGGCCAAAGTGTTTGTTTGGAAAAGGCCTCTCACTTCCAAGGCTCTCTGCCACCAGGGCCACTGCAATGCTGTCTGTTGGCAGAGCAAGATCTCTAACTGTCACACTAAAGGTTGCCTGATAAGGATTGCATGCCTGCTCTGTGCCTATGACAATCCATCTGCATTTTTACTGAGTTCCCACTATGTTCTATGCTAAGTAATGCTCAGTTTCTCAGTCCTGTTTGACTCTTTGCAACCTCATTGACCACCAACTCCTCTGTCCATTGCATTGTCAGGTGGATGCTTTACCACTGAGTCACCTGGGAAGCAAATAGGGGAGAATAAAACAGACCAAAGTCCTGCTTTCAAATATTAGATACCTGTGAGGAAGACAAGCTGTTGTTGGGGGTGGGGGGGCAGCAATATCTGGGAATAGGAGCTTTGCAAAATTGGAACATATTTAAACCTACAAGGAAATATGTATAAAGATCATTGAAATATTTATTTATTTTAATACAAGAGATATGATTATATTATATTGTGTGCATTTTAATTGCCTATAATAAAGCAAGTAAGGAAGGAAAATTTAGTACAAAGGAGAGTATCCATTTAGGGACACATTTCTTATGTAGGTGAAGGGAAAAGAATCCTGTGCATAAATGAAATGTTTGACTTTAGTAGGCAGTACAGAGTCATCATTTGCAATGGAAATAAAGCTGAAAAAAGAATTCAGGATCAAATAGATGGATAGATTTTGTAGGATGAAAACAAAGTAACTATCTTCTCTTCATTTAATTTCTGCAAGTTAAGAATTTAGGCCATTAGTCAGAAAAACCTTAATTTTGTTTTTACATGTGTGTGTGAGTTTGATGGCTCTTTTAGTACTCTGGTAGACCCCTCACAAATTTATAAAATAAAATAAGGTTACAAAGAAAGAGTTATACTGAATAATTGTTAAATTGTTTCCAAAATGTTGAGAAGTAACTTTTATATAATAATGTGCGGGGTTTTTTATTACTATATTGTTATAGAACTGAGCAGCAGATTTTAAAACTATATTACTCTGAAGTAGTGATGGCAGTGTACATATTTCAAGACATTTCCAGTAACTGCAATGTGACATTAAATGTATGCATTTTCTGTTTGTGATGAAGTCCACAGACTCTGTTAAAATAGCAATGATTTATTGTCTATATTTATAATTAAAAGAAAAGATAAATATAAATCTAGTCAAAATATTCTATTTTATTTTCTCATTCTAGTTAATTAAACTTGAATTTTCTCCACCAGTTGCAAAGCCTGTGTTAATGCCATATTTACAAACCTTTGAAATATGAGAAAAAGAGTAGAGAAATGTACTGGAAAACCAAAGGAAGATGCAAAATTTATATTTTTGAAATTGAGATGAATTTGACTTTGGGACATGTAAGTTAAAACAACAGTTTAGGAATTGTATGAAATGTATTATACATTTAAAGTGCAGTAACTTAGTGCAGTATGTATTCTACTCTAATCAGGTTTAACTGTTTGTGGGAAGACATAATTTTTGGAGCAATGCACTTAAGGAAGGTGCAATTCTACAATTTAATATGGCAGAAGATGTCATTGCGGGGGGTGAGAATTATAATGATGCACAGTGGAATCAAAACTAGATAAAGAAACTGAGGGCATCAAGATTGTAGGCAGAGAAAAGCTGGTAGAATTAAGTGGCTAGAGCTTCCCACAGGATGAAGAATTGTTACAGTTAGTTGCTAGAATAAGTACCTGAAAAGATAAGATGGACTGAGGTTAGAATGCTTGATTTTGAAATTTCTGAGTAGCTTATACATTTTAAAATCTTATTTACATTTCTTGGGTTCAGAGATAAATATTTTATAGTATTCACACATTGTAAGTGTTAGCTTTATTAATTTGAAAAGTTAACCTGTTAACATTGATTTAAATATTAAATAACTTCTCCAGATAGTCACAATGTAATTATGCAGATTTTATGAAATTTTATGAATTTCACAAATCATAACCTCATACAGAGATGAAAAACTTAAATGTTTCTAAAATACAAAAAGCACAAATAATATATGATATATATCAGATTTTTATTCACTCAATACATAAAATATACTAAATTGCATAAGTTTTAAAAATCAATATGTGTATGTGTATATGTATATGTGTATATATATATATATATGTGGATTTTAAAAGTATTATTACATGAGTATAAATATATTTCTTGATTAATCTTTATTTATCTTTATATTTGTTGGTACTATCCTCTAGATTTTAAGAATGCTTACCAGGTAAAATATTTGCATTTTGCTAAGATTTACTATTTAAACCATACCTAAAAGCAAAAGGAAGAAAGGAAGAGAGGGCAGGAGAAAGCAAGAGAGAAAAACGAGGGCAGAACTAGAGCTAAAGGGAGAGAGGGAGAGTGGACGGTGGAGGAAGAGAGAGGAAAGATGCAGGAAGGAGAGAAGAAAAGAAGGAAAGAACCAAGGAACAAACAAACAAACAAAAAAAGTCTCTAAAATGTTGAGTTTTCAGGATCTGGGTTTTCATCAGTTTATTCTTGGTAAGGTCATAGTGCTTACTTTTGAAATAGAGCATAACTGAAACCTGAGTTTAGTTTTCTTTTATAATAAAATTTTATTTGCTTTATCACTGGTGTTTTAAGTTCTTTACTATCATTAGATTCTTTGTTATTTTAATTTTGGTAGCTATTCCAGAAAGTATGATTTTTTTTTTAATTTTGTAAGATCAGAAGTACCTAATCATATTGATTTAATTATATTATTATAATTGGAAACTAAGGTATACCTTAATATTATAACTCTGAAAATTAGTCCAATCATCTAAAAAATTTATTTCAAAGGATAATGACTGCCTTGTTAACTCTTCTCTCTGGGACTTGTAACTAATGTATCATCCTGGAGAGCATAGATTTCAGTTCCTCTTTACCTATATCTCTGATTCTCTAATATTGTTCTTTATTCTTTCTTATTAATATATAAGTATATATGCATACATTCAAGTATATTAAATGTAACATATTTCACATATACATATATATGTGTATGCATATATACTCGCTGACATACTCATGTACATATAACATCTTTTACACTCAATGAGAAACCCAAAAGACAGTAAAGTTTTATTGAGATTAAAATAATCCCACGCTACCATCTCCACAATTCTGTTATTTTAACTCCATTTATATCAACTCAAATGACTTACTCCTTTTTTATTTTATATAATGTTTTCTTTCAAAATATTAAGTACAAATCCAGTTATAATTAATTATTTAAAATTCATTAATATTTTAATAATATATTTAGGAGTTTAGATTCTGCTCTTAGTTATTTTATGATCACATTTAGTTTTTATATTTAATAGTTTGGCACTATGATGCTTGGACTGAAAGGAGATCCAACCAATCCATTCTGAAGGAGATCAGCCCTGAGATTTCTTTGGAAGGAATGATGCTAAAGCTGAAACTCCAGTACTTTGGCCACCTCAGGCGAAGAGTTGACTCATTGGAAAAGACTTTGATGCTGGGAGGGATTGGGGACAGGAGGAGAAGAGGACGACAGAGGATGAGATGGCTGGATGGCATCACTGACTCGATGGACGTGAGTCTGAGTGAACTCCGGGAGTTGGTGATGGACAGGGAGGCCTGGTGTGCTGTGATTCATGAGGTCACAGAGTCAGACACGACTGAGCAACTGAACTGAACTGATGGTGCTTTTATTAAAGATTTTTTTTTAATTTACTTATTTAACTTGGAGGTCATTATAATATTGTGACGGTTTTTGCCATATGACAACAGGAGTTGGCCACAAGTATACATGTGTCCTCCACAACTTGAACCCCACTCCCACTCATCTCCCCATCCTGTTCCTCTGGGTTGTCCCAGAGCACCATCTTTGGGTGCCCTGCTTCATTCATCAAACTTGCACTGGTCATCTATTTTACATATGGTAGTATGTATGTTTCAATTCTATTCTCTCAAATCATCCCACCTTAGCCTTTTCCCACTGAGTCCAAAAGTCTATTCTTTACATCCGTGTCTTCTTTGCTGCCTTGCATGTAGGATTCTCAGTCGCATCTTTATGAATTTAATATATATTTTTTAATATAAAATATCTTTCTTTCTCTTTCTCACTTACTTCACTCTGTATAATATGCTCTAGGTTAATCCACCTCATTAGAACTGACTCAAATGCATTATTTTTTATAGGTAAGTAATATTTCATTGTGGATATGTACTATAACTTCCTTATCCTTTCGTGTGCCAATGAACACCTAGGTTGCTTCCACGTCTAGGTATTTCTAGTAGTGCTACAATGAACATCAGAGTACATGTGCCTCTTTCAATTCTGATTTCCTGGGGTATATGCCCAGCAGTGTGATTGCTAGATCATATGGCAATTGTTTGTTCAGTCTTTTAAGGGATCTCCACACAGTTTTCCATAGTGGTTTATCAGGTTGTATTCCCAACAACAGTGTAAGAGGATTCCCTTTTCTCCACACTTTATCCAGCATTTAATGTTTGTAGACATTTTGATGATGACCAGGCTTCCCTGGTGGCTCAGACAGTAAAGTGTCTGTCTGCAATGCAGGAGACCCAGGTTCCACCCCCAGGTTGGAAATATCCCCTGGAGAAGGAAATGGCAGCCCACTCTAGTACTCTTGCCTGGAAAATCCTAGAGATGGAGGAGCCTGGTAGGCTACTGTCCATGGGGTCGCAAAGAGTCAGCCACGACTGAGCAACTTCATTTTCATTTTTATTCTGACAATGAGATGATATGTCACTGTGGTTTTGATTTTCATTTCTTTAATAATGAATGATGCTTAACATCTTTTCAAGATGTTTAGCAGCCATTTATATGTCCTCTTTGGAGAAATATCTGTTTAGGTCTTTTACTGACTTTTTGATTGATGTGTTCATTTTCTCTGGTATTGAGCTTCATCAGCTGCTTATACATTTTGGAAAATCATCCTTTATTGGTTGCTTTATTAGCTATTATTTTCTCCCATTCTGAGGGTTGGCTTTTCACCTTTCTTATAGTTTCCTATATTGTGCAAAAGTTTGTTTTTTTTTTTTTTTAAGTTTAGCTAGGCCCCATTTGTTTATTTTTGATTTTATTTCCATTAATCTGGAAAGTGGGTCATAGAGGATCTTGTTATAATTTGTCAGATGATGTTCTACCTATATTTCCTTCCAGGAGTTTTATAGTTTCTGGTCTTATGTTAAGGTCTTTGATCAATTTTGAGTTTATTTTGTGTGCATGGTGTGAGCAAGTGTTCTAGTTTCATTCTTTACATGTAGTTTATCAGTTTTCCCAGCACCACTTGGTGAAGAGACTGTCTTTTCTCTATTGCATTTTTTCCCCCTCCTTTGTCAAAGATAAAGTGTCCATAGGTGCATGGATTTATCTCTGGATTTTCTGTTTTGTTCCATTAATCACATTCCTGTTTGGGGACCAGTACCATTAGTCTTCATGATTATTGCTTTGTAGTATAGTCTGAAGTCAGGAAGGTTGATTCCTTCAATAGCATTCTTCTTTTTCAGTATTGCATTGGCTATTCCAGGTATTCTGTGCTTCCATTCAAATTATAAAATTATTAGATATAGCTCTATGAAAATACCATTGGCAGTTTGAAAGGGATTGCATTGGATCTATAGATTGTTTTGGGTAGCATACTCATTTTCAATATATTCATTACTTCAATCCAAGAACATGGTGTATTTCTCAATCTACTTTTATCATTTTTTTAATGTCTCTCATCAGTGTTTTATTGTTCTTTGTATACAGGTTCCTTTAGGTCAATTTCTTCCAAAAGATTTTATTCTTTCCATTGCAATGGTGATCATATCTTGCAACTTTGCTATATTCATTGGTCAGATCTAGTCATTTTCTGGTTGTATCTTTAGGTTTTTTTTTTTTTTATGTAGAAGAGGATGTCATCTACAAACAGTGAGAGTAATATTTCTCCTTTTCCAATCTGAATTCTTTATTTATTTTTCTTCCCTGATTGCTCTAAGACTTCCAAAACTATGTTGAATAGTAGTGGTGAGAGTGGGAATCCTTGTTCCTGACTTCAGAGGAAATGCTTTCAATTTTTTCCCATTGAGGATAATGGTTACTATGTGTTTGTCACATGTGATTTTTATTATGTTGATATGTGTTCCCTCTGTACATATTTTCTTGAGTTTTTATCATGGTGCTGAATTTTGTCAAAGACTTGCTCTGCATCTATTGAAATAATCATATGGTTTTTATGTTTCAGTTTGTTAATATGGTGGATAACATTGATTGATTTGTGAATATTGAAGAATCTTTACAGCCATGGAATAAAGTCCACTTGATCACTATGTATGATCTTTTTAATATATCATTCAATTCTGCTTGCTAGAATTTTGTTGAGGATTTTTGCATTGATGTCCATTAGTGACACTGCCCTATAGTTTTACTTTTTCCTGGCATCTTTGTCTTGATTTGGTATAAGGGTGATGGTGGTCGGGTAGACTGAGTTTGGGAGTTTCCTACCTCTCCAATTTTCTGGAAGAGTTTGAATAAGGATATTAGCTCTTTAAATTTTTGGTAGAATGCACCTGTGAAGCCATCTGGTCCTGTGCTTTTGTTTGTTGGAAGATTTTTGATTACAGTCTAGATTTCTGTGCTTGTGACTGGTCTGTTCAATTTTTCTATTTCTTCTTGATTTAGTTTCTGAAAAATATACTTTTCTAAGTGTTTGTCCATTACTTCCAAGTAGTCCATTTTATTGTCATATAGTTGCTCATGTAATATCTTATGATCTTTTATAATTCTGTGTTGTCTCTTGTAATTTCTCCATTTTCATTTCAAATTTTATTGATTTGAGTCTTCTCACCCAACCATTTATTTTTATTAATCTGGCTAAAGTTTTGTCTATTTTGTTTATCTTCTCAAAGAACCAGCTTTTAGTTTTATTGATTTCTGGTATAGCCTCCTTCATTTCTTTCAGCTCTGATTTTATTGACTTCTTCCTTTCAGCTAACATGGGGGACATTTTTTGTTGTTTTTCTTCTTTTTAGTTGCTTTAAGTGTAAGGTTATAATGTTTATTTGATGTTTCTCTTATTTCTTGAGATAGGTTAATATTGCTATGAACTTTCATTTACAACTGCATTTACTGAATTCCATAGGTTTGGGGTTGTTGTGATTTTATTATCATTTGTTTCTATTCATATTTTGACAAAATGTGGTCCACTGGAGAAGGTAATGGCAAACTATTTCAGTGTTTTTGCCATGAAAGGTATGAAAAGGAAAAAGATAGGACAATGAAAGATGAACTCCACAGGTCAGTAAGTGCCCAATATGCCACTGGAAACCAGTAGAGACATAATTCCGGAAAGAATAAACAGAGGGTGCCAAAGCAAAAAAAAAAAAAAAAAAAAAACACCCAGTTGTGGCTGTGACTGGTGATAGAAGTAAAGTCCAATGCTGTAAACAATATTGTACAGGAACCTGGAATGTTAGGTCCATGAATCAAGGCAAATTTGAAGTGGTAAAACAGGAGATGGCAAGAGTGAACATTGACACTTTAGGAATCAGTAAACTAAAATGGACTGGAACGGACGAATTTAATTCAGATGACCATTATATCTCCTACTGTGGGCAAGAATTCCTTAGAAAAAGTGGAGTAGCTATCATAGTCAAGAAAAGGGACCAAAATGCAGTACATTGATGCAATCTCAAAAATGACAGAAAAATCTCTGTATTTACCAAGGCAAACCACTCAGTATCACTGTAATTCAAGTCTATGTCCTCTTCCAACAACACGAGGGAAGACTACACACGGACATCACCAGATGTTCAACACTGGAATCAGATTGATTATCTTCTTTGTGGCCAAAAATGAAGAAGCTCTATACTCTGCAAAAAGAAGACCAGGAGCTGACTGTAGTTCAGATCATGAAATCCTTATTGCCAAATTCAGAATTAAATTGAAGAAAGTAGGGGAAAAAAAACTAGACCACTCATGTATGACTTGAATCAAATCCCTTACAATTATGCAGTGGAAATGAGAAATAGATTTAAGGGACTTGATATTATAGACAGAGTGCCTGATGAACTATGGATGGAGGTTTGTGGCCTTGTACAGGAGACAGAGATCAACACCATCTCCAAAAAAGAAATGCAAAAAAGCAAAATAGCTGTCTGAGGAGGGCATACAAAGGCCTGTGAAAAGAAGAGATGTGAAAAGTAAAAGAGAAAAGGAAAGATACACTCATTTGGATACAGAGTTCCAAAAAATAGCAAAGAGAGATAAGAAAGCCTTTCTCAGATATCAGTGCAAAGAAATAGATGAAAACAATGGAATGGGAAAGACTAGAGATCTCTTCCAGAAAATTAGAGATATCAAGGGAACATTTCATGCAAACATGGGCTTAATAAAGAGCAGAAATAGTATGGAACTAACTGAAGGAGATGAGCCCTGGGATTTCTTTGGAGGGAATGATGCTAAAGCTGTAACTCCAGTACTCTGGCCACCTCATGCGAAGAACTGACTCATTGGAAAAGACTTTAATGCTGGGAGGGATTGAGGGCAGGAGGAGAAGGGGACAACAGAGGATGAGATGGCTGGATGGCATCACTGACTCGATGGACGTGAATCTGAGTGAACTCCGGGAGCTGGTGATGGACAGGGAGGCCTAGTGTGATGCGATTCATGGGAGTGCAAAGAGTCGGACATGACTGAGTGACTGAACTGAACTGAACTGAACAGAAGCAGACGATATTAAGAAGAGGTGGCAAGAATACACAGAAGAACTATGCAGGAAACATGTTCATGACACAGATAATCACGATGGTGTGATCACTCACCTAGAGCCAGACATCCTAGAATGTGAAGTCAAGTGGGCCTTAGAAAGTGTCACTATGAACAAAGCTAGTGGATGTGATGGAATTCCAGTGGAGCTATTTCAAATCCTGAAAGATGATGCTGTGAAAGTTCTGCACTCAATATGCTAGCAAATTTGAAAAACTCAGCAGTGGCCACAGGACTGGAAATGGTCAGTTTTCATTCCAATGCCAAAAAACGATCAAACTACCATACAATTGCACTCATTTAATACACTAGTAAAGTAATGCTCAAAATTCTCCCAGCCAGGCTTCAGCAATACTTGAACTGTAAACTTGCAGATGTTCAAGCTGGTTTTATAAAAGGCAGAAGAACCAGAAATCAAATTACCAAAATCCACTGGATCATCAAAAAAGCAAGAGAGTTCCAGAAAAGCATCTATTTCTGCTTTATTGACTATGCCAAATCCTTGGACTGTGTGGATCACAATAAACTGTGGAAGATTCTGAAAGAGATGGGATTATCAGATCATCTGATCTGCCTCTTGAGAAACCTATATGCAGGCCAGGAAGCAACGGTTAGAACTGGACATGGAACAACAGACTGTTTCCAAATAGGAAAACGAGTAAGTCAAGGCTGTATATTGTCACCCTGTTTATTAAACTTATATGTAGAGTACGTCATGAGAAATGCTGGGCTGGAGGAAGCAAAGCTAGAATCAAGATTGCTGGGAGAAATATCAGTAACTTCAGATATGCAGATGGCACTACCCACATGGCAGAAAGTGAAGAGGAACTTAAAAGCCTCTTGATGAAAATAAAAGAGAAGAGTGAAAAAGTTGGCTTAAAACTCAGCATTCTGAAAACTAAGATCATAACATCCAGTCCCATCACTTTATGGCAAATAAATGGGAAACAGTGGCAGGTTATTGTTGTTGTTGTTTGTTTGTTTGTTTGTTTGTTTTAAATTTTGGGGGCTCCAAAATCACTGCAGATGGTGACTGCAGCCATGAAATTAAAAGATGTGCCAGGAGCCAGCATGGGGAATCCCCCATAGCAAAGGTCACGAGGAAGAGGCCTGATAGGCAAAGGCGAGATCAGGCCAAGAGGAAACCCACCCCCACCCCCCAGGTCTTCTTGAGCATCTACCCCCAAAACCAGAATCTGTCTGTTTTATTATTTTATGACTTTTACCAATGTTTCTGACATTAACAGGGGCTATCCCTGACCACCTTTCTCTGGAAAAACTTAACTTAGAGCTTCAGTTAACAATCTCCTACATATAAAAGGAGTGTCTCAGCTCAGACCCCTCTGATGGCTCTCTAAATTGCCTGACAGGTTTACCTGGATTTTTGCAACTATGCATGTGATTGTTTACAGCCCCTCAACTGAGAGAAGCATGAAGCTTAAAAAAAAATCTTAAAGATATAGAGCCCTTTTAAGGAGCTAAAAATTATATTGGTGAAGGGTTTTCATTGTTGAGTTAATGACTGCCTCCATATCCTTTATCTTTTAGGCACCTGAAGGATATTAATCAATGTAATTGGGATGTTGAAAAAGAATATAGTAGTTTTGATGTCAGCAATACTAGACTTTTGAGTTAATGATTTTTCTCTTTGTTATAAATCACTGTACTCCCCTTTCCTTATAAATTGTTGTGTCCTTGCTATGTAAGAATGTAACCTTAGTGCTTTCTGAGAGTGGCACCAGACTTTAGTAAGAACAACACTTTTAGGACAAATAAGTTTTGTGGTTGATGGACCCTTATCAGAAAAGGGCCATAAAATGCTAATAGGCCTCCTGGCCAGAAGATGATGTAAATCACCTAAGACCTGTGTATACAGCTAGGCATTGAGAGAGAAAGCCTGGTCTCGGTAAGCGTCAGGGCTGCTGACCCTGCATGACTTTGTATTATCCATTGATCTCTATGTACAAAAAAAGTATAAAAGCTTTCCTAGAAAATAAAGGATGAACCAGTTCCTCAGAAATCTGGCTTCCCCTGTGTCTTCTTTTCTTTCTCTCCTTTTCAGGCTGAATTCCCATCTGGAACATAGAGATTCACCATGTCTACTTATTTGCCTGGGCTTCTAAGAGCCACATGAGAGGGAGCCCAAGGTGGGGCACCCTCCGCTATTCTAGCGGGCCCCTATGGCCTTACATAGATGGTGTAAGCCCCTTGTCTTGGGGGCTTTATTTGGCTTTCTATGTAAACCAAGGAATATAGCCTCTCTTTCTCCTCTATTTTCTCTCCTCTCTCTCACTACACTATTCTTCCCTAATCTCTCTTTATATTTCTAATTAAATAATTCTTTCCTAATCGCCAACTCCATCCCCACTTTGAATTACCCTGGATCCACCGTGGCTGGACCCCAGCAAAGATGCTTGCTCCTTGCAAGGAAAGTTATGACCAACGTAGACAGCATATTAAAAAGCAGAGACATTGTTGACAAGGCCCTTCTATTCAAAACTATATTTTTTTCCAGTAGACATGTATTGATGTGGGAGTTTGACTGTAAAGAAAGCTGAACATTGAAGAATTGATGCTTTTGAATTGCAGTGTTGGAGAAGACTCTTGAGAGTTCTTTGGACTGCAAGGAGATTGATCTAGGCCATCCTAAAGGAAATCAGTCCTGAATATACATTGGAAGAACTGATGTTGAAACTGAAACTGCAATACTTTGGCCACCTGATGTGAAGAACTGACTCACTGGAAAAGACCCTGATGCTGTGAAAGATTAAAAGTGGCAGGAGAAGGGGATGACAGAGGATGTGATGGATGGATGGCATCACCAACTTAATTGACACGAGTTTAAGTAACCTCTGGGAGTTGGCGATGGACACAGAGGCCTGGTATGCTGTAGTCCATGGGGTTACAAATAGTCGGATATGGCTGAGTGACTGAGCTGAACTGAAGTGATTTGTATTTTGATTTCCTTTTTGATTTCTTCAGTGATCTCTTGGTTTCAGACATGTGTTGCTTAGCCTCCGTATGTTTGTGTTCTAATAGTTTGTGTGTGTGTGTCCCTAGTTGATATCTGATCTTATACTCTTATGATTAAAAAAAAAAAAAAAAAACTTAAAGTGATTTCCATTTTAAAAAATTTACCAAGGCTAGTATTGTGGCCCAGGCTATGAGCCTGCCTAAATATTCTGACATGTGCACTTGAGAAACAGGCGAAATCCATTGTTTGGTTGAAATTCCCTGAGAATATCAGTTAGGTCTAACTGGTCCAATGTATCATTTAAATCTTGTGTTTGCTTGTTAATTTTCTGCCTGAATGAAGTGTCCAGTGGTGTGAGTGGGATATTAAAATTCCTCAGTATTACTGTGCTGCTGTTGATTTCCCCTTTAATAGTTTTCTGCACTTGTCATACATTGAGGTGCTCCTACGTCAGGGCATATATATTTATAATTGTTATATCTTCTTGGATTGATCCCTTGATCTTTATGTTGTGTCTTACTTTGTCCCTTATAGCAGTCTTTATATTAAAATATTTTATATCTGATATGTGTATTGCTATTCCTGTTTTCTTTTGGTCTCCATTTGCATAATATATTTTCCCTGGTCTTCACTTTCTGTCTGTATGTGTGCCTAGGTTTGAAGTGGGTCTCTTGTAGATGGTATACTTAGGGGTTTTATTTTTGTATCCACTTGTCCAGTCTTTGTCTTTTGGTTGGAACATTTAACCCATTTACATTTAAGGTAATTATTGATAAGTTTGATCCTGTTACCACTCACTTTATTGTTGATCCTGTTACCACTTATTTTATTGTTTTGTGCTTATTTTTATAAACCTTTTCTGTGTTTCCTGTCTAGTGAAGATTCCTTAGCATTTGTTGAAGAGCTGGTTTGGTTACCCTGCTTTCTTTCAGCTTTTGCTTGTGTGTAGACATTTTGATTTCTCCTTTGAATGTGAATGAGAGCCTTGCTGGTTAGAGTAATCTTTGTTGTAAATTTTTTCCTTCTATGGTTTAAGTATACCCTGCCATTCCCTTCTGGCCTGTGGAGTTTCTGTTGAAAGATCAGTGGTTATCTTTGTGGAGATCCCTTTATATGTTATTTTTAACATAAATTTATTTATGTTAATTGGAGGTTAATTACTTTACAATATTGTATTGGTTTTGCCATACATCAACATGAATCTGCCACAGGTATTTTTTTTCCCTTGCTGCTTTTAATATTTCCCCTTCCTGTTTAATTTTTGTTAGTTTGATTAATGTGTCCTGACATGTTTCTCCTTAGGTTTTTCCTATTTGACACTCTCTGGATTCCTTGGATTTGAGTGGCTATTTCCTTCCCCATTTTAGGGAAGTTTTCGTTATTATCTCCTCAAATATTTACTCAATGCTCTTTCTTTTTATCTTTTTTTTTTCCTGGAATACCTATGATTTTTATCTTGACACACAACATTGTCCCAAAAGTCTCCTAGGCTGTCCTCATTTCTTTTTCTTCTTTTCTCCTTTTTCACTGTTTCATTTATTTCCACCATTCTATCTTCCTGCTCACTTATTCTTTCTTCTGCCTCAGTTACTCTATTGTTATTTCTCTCCAGAGTGTTTTTAATCTTAATTATTGCATTGTTCATTACCGATTAACTATTCTTTATCTCTTCTGCGTCCTTGGCAAACATTACTTGCATCTTCTCAATCCGTGTCCCTATTTATCTGTATCTTCATTTTCCTTTCAAGATTTTGAATCACCTTTACTATCATTATTCTGAATTATTTTCCAGGTAGACTCCTATCCCCTTCTGTTTTGTTTTGTTTGGTGGGTTTTTATCACGTTCCTTCACGTGCTGAATATTTCTCAGCCTTTTCATTTTGTTTAGTGTCCTATGTTTGGGGTCTCCGTTTTGCAGGCTGAGGAGTGATAGTTCACCCTCACTGTGGAGTATGTTCCCTGTGGGTAGGGTTGGACCAGAGGCTTGTGAATGTTTCCAGGTTGGAGGAACTTGTATCTGTGTTCTGGTGAATGAAACTGGATCTCATCTCTCTGCAGGGCAGTGCAGTGTCAAGTAGTGAATTTTGGGGTATCTATGGATTTTGTATGGCTTCGGGCCGCCTGTCTTTTAATGTTCAGGATGGCATTCTGGTTTTGTTAGAGGATTAACATGAAGTGTCTCTATGGAGCCTACTGGTTCTTGGGTGGAGCTTGGTCTCAGTGTAGGGATGGAGACTTTTTGGTGGGTCTTGTCTATTGTTCCCAGAAGTTCTATGATGGTCCAAAATTCTGGATTTGACCTTCCTGACTCTGTATTTTGGTCTTGATCTCTTACAGTACCATCAAAACTTCTCTGTCCACACAGCACAGAAGACAAAACTCCTAGGTTAATGGTAAAACATCTCTCCACAGCCAGAAATGGCTAAAAAGGTCCACAGGGTTAGATAGAGAAGAGAAGATGGAGAAGGGAGATAAAATGACCAGGAGGAGAAATGGAGGAGTCAGAAAGTTCAAGTTAGTAATCAAATCTTTAAGTCAAAATGAACATTAAAAGTTAAACTCTTAAAGGTACAAAATTAATAACAAAATAACAAAAACAAAAGTTAAAAAACCTAGACTCTCAAAATACAATATTAAAAAAAAAAAAGAAAAGAAAAGAAAACTGAATCAAACTTAAAGAACCAAGTTAAGACAGTATTAGGGGAAAGTGAAAAAGTGGATGGGAGAGAAAGTAAAAAAAATAAGAATAAAGATTCCATATATATGTGCTGATATACTGTATTGGTGTTTTTCTTTCTGACTTACTTCACTCTATATATAAGGCCCCAGGTCCATCTACCTCATTAGAACTGATTCAAATGTAGTCTTTTTAATAGCTGAGTAATATTCAGCTATTAAATATTAAATATTCAGCTTTCTTACTATTCAGTAACAAAGCTGTATATGTACCACAGCTTTCTTATTGATTCATCTGCTGATGAACATCTAGGCTGCTTTTATGTCCCAGCGATTGTAAACAATGCTGAGATGAACATTAGGGTACATGTGTCTCTTTCAATTCTTGTTTCCTCAGTGTATATGCCTACCAGTGCAATTGCTCAGTAGTTGGGCAGTTCTATTTCCAGTTTGTTTGTTTGTTTTTCTTTTTAAAGGAATCTCCACACTGTTCTCCATAGTGGCTATACTAGTTTACATTCCCACCAATAGTGTAAGAGGGTTCCCTTTTCTCTGCACCCTCTCCAGTATTTATTGTTTGTAGACTTTTTGATAGCAGCCATTTTGACTAGCATGAGATAGTGCCTCGTTGTTTTGATTTACATTTCTCTGACAATAGTGATCTTGAGCATCATTCCATGTGTTTGTTAGCCAATTGTATGTCTTCTTTGGAGAAATGTCTCTGTGATTCTTTGGCCCATTTTTTGACTGGGTTGCTTATTTTTCTGGAATTTAGCTGCAGGAGCTGCTTTGTATATTTTTGAGATTAATTCTTCGTCAGTTGCTTCATTTGCTATTATTTTCTCCCATTCTGAAGGCTGCCTTTTCACCTTGCTTATAGTTTCCTTCATTGTGCAAAAGTTTTTAAGTTTAATTAGATCCAATTTGTTTATTTTTGCTTTTATTTCCATTACTCTGGGATGTGGGTCATAGAGGATTCTGTTGTGATTTATGTTAGAGAGTGTTTTACCTATGTTTTCCTCTAGAAATTTTATAGTTTCTGGTCTTACATTTAGATCTTTAACCCATTTTGAGCTTATTTTTGTGTATGGTGTTAGAGTGTTCCAGTTTCATTATTTTATAAGTGGTTGACCAGTTTTTCAGCACCCCTTGTTAAAGAGATTGTCTTTTCTCCATTGTATATTCTTGCCTTCTTTGTCAAATATAAGGTATCCATAAACGCATGGATTTATCTCTGGGCTTTCTATTTTGTTCCACTGATCTATATTTCTGTCTTTGTGCCAGTTCCATACTATCTTAATGACTGTAGCTTTGTAATATAGTCTAAAGTCAGACAGGTTAATTCCTCCAGCTCCATTCTACTTTCTGAAGATTGCTTTGGTTATTAGAGGGTTTTTTGTATTTCCATATAATTTTTGAAATTATTTGTTCTAGTTCTCTGAAAAAATACTGTTGGTAGCTTGATAAGGATTGCATTGAATCTACAGATTGCTTTGGATAGTATACACATTTTCACTATATTGATTCTTCTGATCCATGAATATGGTATATTTCTCCATCTCTTTGTGTCATCTTTGATTTCTTTCATCAGTGTTTTATAGTTTTCTAAATATAGGTATTTTGTTTCTTTAGGTAAATTTAATCCTAAGTATTTTATTATTTTCGTCACAATGGTGAATGGAATTATTTCCTTAATTTCTCTTTCTGTTTTCTCATTGTTAGTGTATAGGAATGCAAGTGGTTTCTGTGTATTAATTTTACATCCTGCAACTTTACTATATTCATTGATTAGCTCTAGTAATTTTATAGTGGTGTCTTTAGGGTTTTATATGTAGAGGATTATGTCATCTGCAAACTTCTTTTATTTCTTTTCCAATCTGGATTCCTTTTATTTCTTTTGCAGTGGCTAAAACTTTCAAAACTATGTTGAATAGCAGTGATCTCTTGATGTATTTATGGGTGAGAAAGTGGTCTCCCCATCCTATTCCTCCACCAAGTTGGGACTACTCCATGTCTTACTCTTTAATCATAGCCTTTCAGAGACTCAACTTGTTAGAATTAAGCATGGCTATATTTCTTTTCCTTGATGATAAAAATCATCAAGAATTGGTGAGTGCTCTTTCCTTTAATTTGGCTCTTCTGTTTTATTTTAATTTAAGTCTTATCTTGATAATTTTGAAAATGTTTGCATTCTAGGGGAAAAAAAAAAGATGGGGAGAGGTGTATTTTAAAACTGTCCAAAGACATCTAATGAACTACTCTCCAATTTTGTCTTTTTTTCTCTCTCTTTTCTGTTTTCTTAAATAAAGAAAAGAGTATTTAAAAAGAGCATTTAAAAGAGTATCTGTTTAACTCTTGCTCTTAGATATTAGTTCTTGTTAATTATATTCATTACAATTAACTTCTTCCATTTTGTCCTTGGCATTTTAATTTCTCCATGATGTTCTTTTTCTAAAGAAGTTAGATTTTTTTGCTTTCTGGCTTTCTGTTTGTTTTGTTTGCATATGACTTTCATTTTTTGGATTATAGGGGTAATCTTATAAACTTATTTCTGTAAATGTTTAATTTTATCTTTCATAAATCAACTTTTGAGCTTATGATCTTTTTTTCTGATTTTTTCTAATGGTTTTCATGCCTGAATTACTTTTTCCCCCCATCACTATTCTTTATATTGTTCTTGGCACTGTTACTGTTTATGTAAATTCTGCTCCTATGGCCTCCAGGTCTAATCTGACCAGTGACCTCTTTTTTTAAACAAAGTTTTATTGAAATACAGCCAGAATCACTGGTTTGTATATTTTGTATTATTACAATAGAATTAAGTACTCAAGATGAAGTTTGTATAGTCAGTAAGATTAAAATATTTGTTACATGGTCATTTACAGAAAGAAAAAACAATTACAAAACTACCATCTAGAGAATTTCTTGCAAATTAACAATGAAGAAAAAAAAAGATTATTATAAAAATATAATGCAGGAAAACATCACTAAAAGAAAGTACCAAGAAGATTAGCAATAATAAAGAAGCTCAAAATTATTACTAAGCAGAGAATGCCACTTAAAAGAGTAATAAGATGTCCTCTTCCACCTGTTAGATTAGCATAAATCAGAAAGTCTAATAAAGTCAAATTGTTCTAAGAATACTAAAATATGACATACTTTATACCTGGCTCATGTACGTAAACTATATACCTGTATGCAAACTGGCACAGCCACCCTAAGAGAGCAGTCTTTGCTACATACTAAAATGGGGATATGTATATCCTATGGCTTAGTATTTCTATTACTGCATATTACCTTAAAAAATGTCTCATATAGATCATAAAGAAATATGAATGGAGATTGTTTGTGACAAGCAGGTTGTTGAATGCAATCAGAACATTTATTACTAGATAGATTGACTAGGAAAACATGGAGGATGAACATTATAAAATTTCATCCTTCAGACAGAAGCAATAAATCAGATCTACATACAGATATGCAAGTTTTATAATTATGCTGCTAAGTGAAAACAAAACTGCAAAAGATAATGGTATCTATAATCTTATAATACAGAAATGAATATAAAGCTATGCAATATTATATATCCTACAAGTGAATGCACATTAAAAGTATTTGAGTTTTGTGGGGGTTCAGTTCTGTTCAATTCAGTCTCTCAGTTGTGTCTGACTCTTTGCAACCCCATGAGTCACAGCACGCCAGGCCTCCCTGTTCATCACCATCTCCCAGAGTTCACTCAGACACGTCCATCGAGTCCATGATGTCATCCAGCTGTCACATCCTTGGTCTTCCCCTTCTCTTCCTGCCCTCAATCCTTCCCAGTATCAGAGTTTGTTCCAATGAGTCAGCTCTTATCATGAGGTGGCCAAAGTACTGGAGTTTCAGCTTTAGAATCATTCCTTCCAAAGAAATCCCAGGGTTGATCTCCTTCAGAATGCACTGGTTGGATCTCCTTGCAGTCCAAGGGACTCTCAAGAGTCTTCTCCAACACCACAGTTCAAAAGCATCAATTCTTTGATGCTCAGCCTTCTTCACAGTCCAACTCTCACATCCATACATGACCACAGGAAACACCATAGCCTTGACTAATCTGACCTTACTCGGCAAAGTAATGTCTCTGCTTTTGAATATACTATCTAGGTTGGTCATAACTTTTCTTCCATGAAGTAAGCATCTTTAGTAAGAAAGAAGTGAATGGAGGAAGTAAAGAAGGAAGCTTAAAAAAGAAAATATAACTCTAATTTTCAATCATGAAAGTTTTATTATTTTAGTAGCCAACAATCATCAATTAGCTACATACTATTAAACTTACATTTTTCCCTAAACTTTACAGGTAAAACAATTAGTTAGTAAAGGCAATGCCAAAGAATGCTCAAACTACCGCACAATTGCACTCATCTCACATGCTAGTGAAGTAATGCTCAAAATCCTCCAAGCCAGGCTTCAGCAATACATGAACCGTCAACTTCCAGATGTTCAAGCTGGTTTTAGAAAAGGCAGAGGAACCAGAGATCAAATTGCCAACACCCGCTGGATCATGGAAAAAGCAAAAGAGTTCCAGAAAAACATCTACTTCTGCTTTATTGACTATGCCAAATCCTTTGACTGTGTGAATCACAGTAAACTGTGGAAAATTCTGAAAGAGATGGGAATACCAGACCACTTAACCTGCCTCTTGAGAAATCTGTATGCAGGTCAGGAAGCAACAGTTCGAACTGGACATGGAACAGACTGGTTCCAAATTGGAAAAGGAGTACATCAAGGCTGTATACTGTCACCCTGTTTATTCAACTTATATGCAGAGTATATCATGAGAAACGCTGGACTGGAAGAAACACAAGCTGGAATCAAGATTGCTGGGAGAAATATCAATAACCTCAGATATGCAGATGACACCACCCTTATGGCAGAAAGTGAAGAAGAACTAAAGAGCCTCTTGATAAAAGTGAAAGGAAAGCGAAAAAGTTGGCTTAAAGCTCAACATTCAGAAAACAAATATCATGGCATCCAGTCCCATCACTTCATGGGAAATAGATGGGGAAACAGTGGAAGCAGTGTCAGACTTTATTTTGGGGGGCGCCAAAATAACTGCTGATGGTGACTGCAGCCATGAAATTAAAAGATGCTTAGTCCTTGGAAGAAAAGTTATGTCCAATCTAGATAGTATATTCAAAAGCAGAGACATTACTTTGCTGACTAAGGTCCGTCTAGTCAAAGCTATGGTTTTTCCAGTGGTCATGTATGGATGTGAGAGTTGGACTGTGAAGAAGGCTGAGCACTGAAGAATTGATGCTTTTGAACTGTGGTGTTGGAGAAGACTCTTGAGAGTCCCTTGGACTGCAAGGAGATCCAACCAATCCATTCTGAACGAGATCAACCCTGGGATTTCTTTGGAAGGAATGATGCTGAAGCTGAAACTCCAGTACTTTGACCACCTCATGCGAAGAGTTGACTCACTGGGAAAGACTCTGATGCTAGAAGGGATTAGGGGGCACTAGGAGAAGGGGACAACAGAGGATGAGATGGCTAGATGGGATCACAAACTCGATGAACGTGAGTCTGAGTGAACTCCGGGGGATGGTGATGGAAAGGGAGGCCTGTCTTGCTGTGATTCATGGGTTTGGGAAGAGTCGGACACGACTGAGCGACTGAGCTGAACTGAACTGAGGTCTTTTCTCTAAAGAAGAAAAATATGCATCATTCATATTTTTTAAAGGATGATGAAATGAATAAAGTTTGGGTTTTTTTTTTAATGTAATGGATTTCACTTGAGTGGATTGAGGTTCCCTGATCTTACACAGAATCAATCTATTACCACCTCAGTGGGGGTTGGGATAAATCTTAATATCCTCTAAATTATAAAAATTATTTGATTATAATTCTTCAATTAACACTGTAACTTAATGAAGTTTGAAAGATTTTCCTCAATTATATATATTTATATAAATTTAAATATTATGCCAGGAAAGAGTTTCTATTAAAATTTTGTTTGGTGTGCTTGCTTTATTTGTAACTGCTGTAAATGTAATTCATGTTCCCAGCATTAAGTAAGCCATGAGTGTGTAAATAGCCAAACATTAAAACCATGATCTATTTGGGCTTTACCTAAATTAATATTTTCTGTACTTAGAAGTACTAGAAGTTTTCTAAACATATTATATAACTTAAGAGAGGTGAACTGTGTTTTGTATCTTGAGAAGATAAGATTTTCCACAACTAAAACTTTGGCTCAGACTTCTGAAATGCACTTTGAACTAAATGAAATTTAGACAAACTGTTGCGAATGATTAGGAGGATAAACAGAGTCATTAACTAAGCTGACTGGTGGACTACAGAGTGTAAAACTCCCAAACACCATCATGATGAAATGAAAGTGTTTACTTATTAATTTTCCTACATAGATCTTATTTTGGTAGAAGAAGATTGGTTTCATTACTTTACCCAGACTTGGTGTTATTGGCCTGGAATAGTAAAGCCCTCCTTAATCATATAAAAACCCTATCATTTGCATGTTCTGTATCATTTCAAAAAACCTGTCTTATCTGTTCTTTTTAAGTAGATACAATTTAATGAAGACTTCAGATCAGTCAGCACTAGATAACAGACTTCTATTTCTTCATATAGAATTTATTAAACTGTATAAGGTCCCAATAGGTTGAGCAACCAATAGATGTAATCACACAAGCATGAGTGCCTTATTTACAGAATACAAAGGAGATTCATTCAACAACTTGTTTTGTTTTAAAAGATAAAATCTATTTCTGAGAAACTACAGATTTTACAGCTCACATGTTTCTTTTTTATATAATAGAAAATTTTATTTTATTCATATTAGCAGTTTCCAGTATTTAATCCAATCACAATTTTATTTTTTTATTTTTTATTTTAACTTTATTTTACTTTACAATACTGTATTGTTTCTTTTACAACATTTTTCTTTACAGCACGTAAGTCAACATAGGAAAGGAATTTTTTTTTAATTTTATAGTATTACAGTACTGCTTTAAAGTACTAAAAGAGAATTCTCCATATAGTCATTGGTGAGTTATAGATGTGTAGAAGTGTATTATTTTTAGAGAGGATTTTGCAAGCTAGAAGACTTTTGACACTACTGAGAAGACAAATGCTATTGGATTCTGGATGAGGTGACTGGAATATAAAATAAATGTATGTGAGGGGAAGCATTAACAAGTCTCTAGAGACTTTATAAATAGAGAGATATTGGCCTGTTTCATAAACTGGATACACCTATTGGAAATAAGTATATAAGAATGACAACAATGAGTTGTGGACATAATTTTTGTCAGTCAATGCAGGTAAGAATTAGGAAGGGAACTGGTGCAGTTGCTAAGGTGGAAAAATTGCAATCAGTATAATGCTATACAGAACAGAGTTAGGAGCCAGAAGTTCTAAATTTTAGTTTGATCTCCACACTTTCTTGGCTCTGTGAACTTTATCTGCTGGCTGAAATGTATGTGATCTCAGTTTCTGAATGAGACAATATACAGAGTAATAATTGGCCTTACAAGACTGTTTTTTATAATTAGTGATATATGCAAGATGAGTTTTCCTAACTGGAAGTAATTAATTGTTATGAGGTTAAATGTATTCATGACAGAGAAGTGTACCACAGAACAAGAAACCTATAGCTACTTATTACACATACACAAATGTACATACATAATTGTTTAAATTTAACATAGTAACATATGAGAACTTCATCAGTGTTGAAAGAAAAAACATCCAGTGTTACAATCAATAGGAAAACAGACACAGTGTATCTTAAAAGTGATATTTATTAATATTTAGTGAAGACAGACAATGTATCATCTGCATTTCTACTAGAACCACTAAATAGGTAAAAATATTTCATTCATAAAGCCTTCAGATTTTTTTGACAATATCACTCCTACAGAGGGCTCCTATATGGGCTCCCTTGGTGGATCAGGTGAAAAAAATCGCCGTAATGCAGGAGACTCAGGTTCATTCCCTGGGTCGGGAAGATCCCCTGGAGAAGGACATGACAACCCACTCCAGTATTCTTGCCTGGAGAATCCCCATGGACAGAGGAGCCTCGCGGGCTTCAGTCCATGGGGTTGCAAAGAGTTGGACAAGTCAGATAAGAGAGAGTAACACTCACAGATAATGGGGAGCAAATAAATGTTAAAAAATTACATTCTTTTTTTCTTTATGATTTATTGCTTTATCTAATGTTATACACAAACAGAATTTATGTATGTTGCTACTCATTGAGCCTAATGAAACTCATGCATTTAATGATACACTGGAACTTATCTGACACAATGTACTGAGAATAATCCCTGGTATTTTGAATTCCTGCCTACTACCTAGATACTCCATTGTCATAAAATTTATTATTAATATGTAATATTAGCAAATGTAATAAATTCTACCTACTTTAAACATTTTAAATAATAAATTACACATTTCTAATTCTGATACATTTGGTTTTATGTGCTAACCTCTGTTTCTTAAGTAGTGTTCAACTCTTTGTGACCTATGAACCATAGCCTGCCAGGCATCTATGTCCATGTTCAGACAAGAAGACTGAAGTGGAAAGCTATGCCCTCCTTCAAGGGATCTTCCTAACCCAGGAACTGAATCTGAGTCTCTTCTGTCTCCTGCATCGACAGGTGAGTTTTTTTCACCAGTAGTGCCACCTGGGAACCATTAAAGTTTAAAAGGAAAACATGCCTGTTAATTACTATGCTCATTTAGATTATAATTTTGTTTGATTTTTAAATATTATTGACTTCTAATCTCTTAAAGAATAATTTTAAAAATAGAAAATCCGAACTGGTGAAGAAGCAGTAGTAGAAAAGTAGTAGAAGAAGCAGAAGTAGTAGAAAATTCTAAAGAATTTTCTTGGACTTAATGCAACATCTTCCCAATTTAAGTTTCAACAAATAATCGGATAATCATATTTCTGTCATTACAAATTATTTTCATACTTTCCTGAAAAATTGAAATTAACCCTATTTCAAAGGCTGGAAAATTAAAAGATGTCATAACAACAATTCATATGAAAATTTTCTAACTATCCAAACTCAACTTCAAGTCACATATGCTGTTTGTTCCATTTGCAAAAAAAAAAAAAGAAGATACACAAAAATGTTAGAAAGGTATAACATTTCTTAAAGAAATATATTTCAGAAAGTGAACACAGTTTATCTACTATTGTTTTATATCCATATTAATTAATCTATATTTCATACTCATTGAATCTTCCTCTACTAAAATGATACATCCTCTATAATGATAAGTATACTTCTAGTTTTATTAATATAAAATTATTTAATATTAGTGATTATGACTAAATGTCAGAGGCAATTTTTCACTCTTCTAGGGTTTTAAATATTTTTCTATTGGACTTAAGATTTAAGCCATCCCCTCAAAATACCTTTCTAAACTCTGATTTATCTGTATAAGTTAATTAAATGGCAGCTGCTATCAGAATGATAGATTTTAAAAAATATTTTTGAATATATGATCATTTATTCATCATATTTATCTGAATTATATGAAATAATACATTGTGCTCCCTGAAATGATGCCCATATATCATTATATTGCAGAATAATTTGGTTTATTATTTTTAAAATAGTCTTTGAATATGGTGTTCTGACATGTTTTATTTCTCCAGTTTCTTGGACATGGTTTGTAGTTTTTACATCAATCCACAGTAACCAGAAGTTATTTTCCATAAGAAACAATAACAGATGCAATTGATAAATTGTGTTTGCTAGTGGAAACAGTATTGCATTATTCTCTAATAATAAAATAGCTAGTATACTGTCACTAATCAAAGTCTGCAACTTTTTAAAAGTAGTATAGGATATTTGTCATAACTCAAGCTGGATAATTGTCAGGATGCAAGAAAAACTGAAATTTACTTGTGATAAACTCCTGAATAGCAGAGCTCTGTGTGTCTGATGCATTCAGCAGAAAGGTCAGTCAGGCAGCAAAAGCCAATTATTTTCCTAAGGTTGGGCTGATATTGATTTTTACACCTGAGGTTTTGTAGTGGGTGGTCCATGAATATCTACAGAATTAATTTTCATCTGGATCCTAAAGCAGCAGAGCAGATATAAAAACAAAACTGTCAACCTACAATATCCAAGAATATTTCTTAAAAATAGAGAAATGTTAAGGGGTTTCCTTCCCAAAAGGACTCATTAGAAATCAGAGTGAGAGCTAGAAAACAGAATTAAGACATGGAATTTTCAGATCATAGAAACTACTTATACACTGCTATGGAATAAGCTCCTTTTCCTTTAGGTTGTCTGATATACCTCTAAGTCATAAAAGATGTGCATAGCTATAACACATGTAAAAGAATCACCCCAAACACTCTTCTCCTTAAAGCATAAGTAAGAAAATTAACACAATACTGCAAAAGAGAACAGTTCTCTTACAGATCATCTATGTTATCCAATTTCCCATTCCAATGTCCTAGATTCATTATAAATGAGACAAGAAACATGATGTTTATACCAGAATTTATTCAGCTAACAATAGAGCAACGTCTAGAATCAATTCAGCATAATTTTGTAGACAATGTACTGTGTGTGTTCATTCATCTGTCTGTACATATGGGTATTGGTGTATGCATCCAAGTAAGCATTAGTGTTTGTCTCTGTGTGTGGGTGTGTGCTGTGAGAAAAAGAAATAAATAAATATATGTCCTGGACAAATAAATCGTTTACTAAGTGTGAATCACTTTTCAGTTTCTTAACTAACTGCTTCTAAGGAGTAGGACATTCTCTGCTATTTTAGAAAAATTTTTTTTCATCTTGATAATTATTATAAAGGAATCAAATAAAGTAAAATAAAATAAAGATGACAAAAGGAAATCAGAAAATATTTATGGAAATAAAATGTTAATTATTAGCAGAAATTGTGTTTCTAATTTTTCCTCGAAATGTGACCTTATTCAGAACTTTATAATCCTTGGAAAAACCTACATGATGTCATGCTACCACATAATATTTATCTCTATAAGGTGATGTGTAAAGCAGTTAAGAGTATACACTGCAACACATGGCTTGATAATCTTCAACTTAATAAAGGATGGACCATAGTTATGTAGTCCAAACACTCTAGGCTTCAGGTTTTTTGTTTGCTGGTTTTTGTTTTTTACCAGCAAAATAGATATATTAATGAAACCTATCTTATATTGCTGTTTTGAGGAACAGTTCCTAGAACAAAATAAGTGGTTTTATTTTCCTCTCCTGCCTTCAATCTTTCCCAGCATCCGGGTCTTTTCCAAAGAGTCATTTCTTCGTATCAGGTGGCCAAAGTATTGGAGCTTCTGCTTTAGCATCGGTACTTCCAATGAATATTTAGGACTGATTATTTTAGGATTGACAGTTTTAATCTTCTTGCAGTCCAAAGGACTCTCAAGAGTTTTCTCCAACACCACAGTTGAAAAGCATAAATTATTCAGGGTTCACCTTTCTTTATGGTACACCTCTTATTTGCCCTCACGTAATAATTTGCCCCACTTAATAATGAATATTTATCCCACTTATTAATGAATCATTTACCCCCTACTTAATAATGAAAATAGCAGTACGGAAATATTCTCTCTGTCCTTTGCATCTGAAAGTACAAATAATTGAGAAATATTGAAAGCAAATCCTAAAATTAAGTTCAACTATTTACTTAATGCAAGTTTTAATAAACAAAATATTATTTTCCTTGGTGCTTGAAAATTATATTTTATGTAAATATTATTTTTGCACCAACTTAAGCAATGATTCCAATATGTGTCTCTTTATGCTTATTAATATTAAGAGACTATCAAGTTTTTGTCACCTGTTTAATGAATTTATTGTCTGTATCAGTTTCTTCTGCTGTACTTCCATAAGATATAATAAAGAGATAAAATAAAATCTAGAAATTAAATTTAGAGAATGGGCAGAATTGATGGCAAGCCAGTTGTACACAGTGCATGTGTTTAAATAATTTTATAAATTCAAATTTTTATATTTTGATCAACACTTTTATATTAAATATTTACATGCATTGAGACATTTAAGGAAAGTTTTTACATGTATTCCAAGCTTTATAAACAAATGATTTAAGCATTTTCAAATATTTTTGTATTAGTAATTAAATTTTAAAAACTCCTTTGCTCATACAAGAAATTCAGTTTTTAAAAAGTTAAGCTGTTTTTAATCTTGAATCTCTATAGTTAAAAACAAAAAACAACTCTCAAACATTGTCTTTTTATTCATGAGTAATTAGAAAGCAACAGTTAGAACTGGACATGGCAAAACAGACTGGTTCCAAATAGGAAAAGGAGTATGTCACGGCTGTATATTTTCACCTTGCTTATTTAACTTATATGCAGAGTACATCATGAGAAACGCTGGGCTGGAAGAAGCACAAGCTGGAATCAAGATGGCCGGGAGAAATAGCAATAACCTCAGATGTGCAGATGACACAACCCTTATGGCAGAAAATGAAGAGGAACTAAAAAGCCTCTTGATTAAAGTGAAAGAGGAGAGTGAAAAAGTTGGCTTAAAGCTCAGTATTCAGAAAATGAAGATCATGGTATCTGGCCCCATCACTTCATGGGAAATAGATGGGGAAACAATGGAAACAGCGTCAGACTTTCTTTTCTGGGGCTCCAAAATCACTGCAGATGGTGACTGCAGCCATGAAATTAAAAGATGCTTACTCCTTGGAAGGAAAGTTATGACCAACCTAGATAGCATATTCAAAAGCAGAGACATCACTTTGCCAACAAAGGTCTGTCTAATCAAAGCTATGGTTTTTCCAGTGGTCATATATGGATGTGAGAGTTGGACTGTGAAGAAAGCTGAGCACTAAAGAATGAATGCTTTTGAACTGTGATGTTGGAGAAGACCCTTGAGAATCCCTTGGACTGCACAGAGATTCATCCAGTCCATCCTAAAGGATACCAGTCCTGGGTGTTCATTGGAAGGACTGATGCTGAGGCTGAAACTCCAATACTTTGGCCTTCTCATGTGAAGAGTTGACTCACTGGAAAAGACCCTCATGCTGGGATGAATTGAGGGCAGGAGGAAAAGGGGGCAACAGATAATGAGATGGCTAGATGGCATCACCAACTTGATGCACATGAGTTTGGGTGAACTCCGGGAGTTGGTGATGGACAGGGAGACCTGGTGTGCTGAGATTCATGAGGTCGCAAAGAGTCAGGCACAACTGAGTGACTGAACTGAACTGACAAACTAGAACTGGTGGATCAAATCCAACTCCATGCTTGTTTTTGGAAAAAAAAAAATTGTATATAACCAACTTCTTTCATTTGTTAACATTTATTTCTATGATTGTTTCTATGCTCTATCTGAAGAAGTAATTGAAACATCTGGTCTAAAATATTTACTATCAGGCCTTTTATGGAAAATATCAAGAACACAGTACTTCTTTTAACTTACTTCAAACTAGCATAATTTAGTACCATAAACCATAATTTTCCCCTGTGTTCTTATGTGCACACACATGCATGCTAGGTTATTTCAATCATGTTCTACTCTACAACCCCAGGGACCACCAGGCCCCTCTGGTCCATGAGATTCTCCAAGAAAGAATACTGGAGTGAGTTGTCATTTTCTTCTTCAGGGGAATCTTCCTGATCCAGGGAATGAACCCTGGTCTCTTAAGTCTCTTGCATTGGCAGGTGGGTTCTTTACCAATAGTGCCACCCGGGAATCCCATATCATCCTAACTAGTGTATCCAGATTCACATTTTTCTTTCATCTATTATCCAAAGTGCACATGTCATCTGTTACTTTGCACTCGTTCAATGGCTTTCCATGGATTGTGTAACAAAGTTTAGATACTTTGCCTTTGTCCATAGGATCCATATGGTTTGGCCCTTTTCAACAGCCCAGTCTTATTTTGCCTCTACTACTCTCTTGTCTGGCCTTCTTTGCACATACTGCCCTTTTCTACCTGCTTCTGCATTTTTATATCCTCTTTAGTTAACTTCTCTTTACTCTGCAAATTGCGGCGCTTTCTTTACTCTTCAGTCTGGTAAGCATGCTCATAGCACAGTTTATCATTTTAGTAGCCCTTAACCAAAATTATTGTTAGGTGCTATATATTTTATGATGGTATAAAGCACATTCATTCTGGTAAAATTAAATTACATGAGGGCAGAGAACCTTTTTTGCTTGTCTCATTTTTACATATTCAATACTTAGTATTGTGAGGTACACCAGACTTCTAAAATAAATATATACTAAAAAGAAAAATAGATCCTGTTTCAGTTTTACAAATTTACATCCCAAACAATAAAACAGTCTGATAATTTAAAAGTTGATACAGATAATCAAAATGAATCATTCTTAAAACTTTCACAGGGAAAAGTAAACTTGAACATGCACTTGAGATTATCTAAATATATAAATTCTACTGTATTTCAGATGAGTAAAACTAACTAAACTTATTTTATACAATTAGCTAAAAGAAAGATAATAAGAATAATTCAAAATCTTGATTTCCTTCACCCGGGAAAGGAAAAATAATTACATCAAACAGATTACTTAATATAGAATTATCTCATTATACATTATAAATTCTATAAGCAAATGGAATGTTAAAAATCCAACTATTTCCCACATTTCTTTAGACATGGTCTTTTGATAGGTCTTTAAGCTAGAAGATGATGTCAGAAATTCCCAAGATAAGATGGTAAATATAAATTGGAAATCAGAATTTCTAAAATTACCAGTAGCAGTTAAGGAAGGAAGGAGATACTCATGATTAACCTTTAAAAAATGCCTTCTGGTTCTGAGAGTGTATGAAAGTTTAAGGATGTTATCAAGGTGCCTTGGTAACCAGATCCCGACCTACATCTGTTGCATTCTAACTAACCCTCAGTGTGACAAAAGTTTAGCAAATAAAATCCTGAGAAATTTCACCAATATATCGTTTAGTCTGAAAAGGAATAAAAGAAACCTATTTAAAATGGAAAAAGCTGAGACTAGAAATATCACGAGGGGGTCACAAAAACTACCCTTGCTGATCTGAAAGGGCATGGACAGCTTTCCCCACTGGGAATTCTTCCAGCAAGCCACTGGACTTGTCCATGCTATCCAGGATGGCACAAATAGCTCCCCCTACCAGGAAATCCATCAGCAGGTACAAAGAGCTTTCATATCATTCCAGTAGCACACAAAGATTTCCTAATACTAGAAAATCTGCCAGTGGGTGCTGGGACCTGTCCCATTCTACTGGAGAGTGCAGATAGTTACCCTAACTAGGGAATTCTCCCAGAGAAGAAGGCTGAAACCACATCTGAGCCCCAGGGACTATGTGACAAAGACAGAAGAGCTAAAACCTTTCCGTGTAGAATCATGAACTGCAGAGTTACACCTCTGATGACAGCTTCATAAATTCAGTATCAGCTAAACATCTGAAAGGATAACAGATGCTCTTGAAGCTAGCAGAAGCTTAGTCTGACTTTCACAGCTGTGGGCTCTGCAAACCAGACCAACTGTGGGGAAAAGTGGGTCCTGTCCTTACGGGCAGGGTCATGCACAGTAAATCTTTAATCCAATTTTCTGTTGATGGGTGGGACTGTGTTCCCTCCCTGTTATTTGACCTGAAACCAAACTATGGTGGGGGGTAATGAAGATAATGGTGACCTCCTTCAAAAAGGCCCCTGTACTGCTTCATTTAGTACCACCAAACCTAGCAGGCCACTGCCAGCCCACACCTCCATTGGAGACTCCTGAACACTCACAGGCAAGTCTGAGTCAGTCTCTTATGGGGTCACTGTTCCTATTTCCTAGGTCCTGGTGTGCTCAAGGTTTTATTTGTGCCCTCCAAGATTATGTTTCCTTAACCCTGTGTAAGTTCTTTAATCAAATCCTTCTGGCCTCCAAAGTCAAATTCCTTGGGGTTCTCAGTCCCCTTGCCAGATTCCCAGGTTGATAAATCTGTTGTGTGTCCTAGAACTTTCTTAACAGTAAGAGAATTTCTTTTGGATAGTTGCTCTGCAGTTTGTGGGTCATCTGCTCAGTGCCTGTATGCTGGGGTTAACAGTGACCTCCTCCAGGAGGGCTTATGCCACAGGTTGTGTGATCCAGGACTCCTGCATTCACAGCCCCTGCCCCTGCAACAGGCAACTGGTGACATGTACCTCAACAGGAGACATTCAAACACAGGTCTGGCTCAGTCTCTGTCGGTTCTCTGGGTCCTGCTGTGCACAGGTTTTATTCGAGTCTTCCAAGCATCTCTGGTTGGTATGGAGTCTGATTCTAAACGTGATTTTGTCACTCTTACAATCTTTCTGGGGCCTCTCCTTTGCCTTGAACGTGGAGTATATTTTTGGTGAAATCCAACATTTTTCTGTTGATGGTTGCTCAGCAGTGAGTCACAATTTTGGAGTTCTCTCAGGAGAAGATGAGCACATATTCTTCTACTCTGTCATCTTGTGAATTAAAGATCTACTGAGCATACCCCGCCCATCAGACAAAGACCCAGTTCCCCACCCCTATCCCTCAGCCAGATCCCCCATCAGGAAGCCTCCATAAGTCTCTTAACCTTATCCATCAGAGGGCACACTGAATTAAAACCACAATCACAGAAAACCAATCAAGCTGATCATATGGACCACAGCTTTGTCTAACTCAATGAAACTATGATCCATGCAGTATAGGGCCACCAAACAGAGACAGGTCATGGTGGAAAGTTCTAACAAAACGTGGTTCACTAAAGAAAGAAATGGCAAACTACTTCAACATTTTTGCCTTGAGAACCCCATGAACAGTATGAAAAGGTAAAATGATATGACACTGAAAGATGAGCTCCCCAAGTGGTAGGTGTCCAATATGTTCTGGAGAAGAGTGGAGAAATGACACAAGAAAGAATGAAGAGATGGAGCCAAAGCAAAAACAACGTCTAGTTGTGAATATGACTGGTGATGGAAGTAAAGCCTGATGCTGTAAAAAAACAAAATTACATAAGACCTTGGAACATTAGGTCCATGAATCAAGATAAATTGGAAGTGGTCACACAGGAGATGGCAAGTGTGAACATCGATAATTTAGGAATCAGTGAACTAAAATGGACTGGAATGGGCGAATTTAATTCCAATGACCATTGCATCTACTACTGTGGGAAAGAATACCTTAGAAGAAATGGAGAAGCCCTCAGAGTCAACAAAAGAGTCTGAAAAGCAGTATTTGAGTGCAATTTCAAAAATGACAGAATGATCTCTGCTCATTTCCAAGGCAAACCATTCAATATCAGAGTAATCCAAGTCTATGTCCTGACCAGTAATGCTGAAGAAACTGAAGTTGAGAGGTACTACATAGAACTAAAAGACCTTCTAGAACCATCACCAAAAAAAAAAAAAAAAAAGATGTCTTTTCCATCATAGAGTACTGGAATGCAAAAGTAGGAAATCAAGAGAAACAGGCAAATTTGGCCTTGCTTGGAGTACAAAGTTAAATAGTGCAAAAGCTAACAGAGTTTTGCCAAGAGAACTCACTGGTCATAGCAATCACTTTCTTCCAACACAAGAGAAGACTGTACACATGGACATCACGGGATGGTCAATACTGAAATCAGATTGAATATATAATTTGAAGACAAAGGTGGAAAAGCTCTATACAGTCAGCAAAAACAAGACCACGAGCTGTCTGTAGCTCAGATCATGAACTCTTTATTGCTAAATTTAGACTTAAACTGAAGAAAGTAGGGAAAATCACTATAGCATTCAGGTATGACCTAAATCAAATCCCTTAAAAATTATACAGTGTAAGAAAAAAATAGATTGAAGGGATAAGATGTGATAGAGTGCCTGAAGAACTATGGATGGAGGTTTGTGATATTCTACAGGAGGCAGTGATCAAGACCATCCCCAAGAAAAAGAAATTCAAAAAGGCAAAGATTTTCCTGAGGAGGCCTTACAAATAGCTGAGAAAAGAAAAGAAGCTAGAGAGAAAACAGAGAAGGAATGATGTAACCATTTGAATGCAGAGTTCTTAAGATAGCAAGGAGAGATAAGAAAGCCTTGTTCAGTGATCAATGCAAAGAAATAGAGGAAAACAAGAGAGTAGGAGAGACTAAAGATCTCTTCAAGAAAATTAGAGATACCAAGAGAAGATTTCATGCAAAAATGGGCACAATAAAGGAAAGAAGCAATATGGATCTAACTGAAGAAGATAGTAAGAAGAAGTAACAAGAATAAATGGAAGAATTATATAAAAAAGATCTCAATGACCCAGATAACCATGATTGTATGATGACTCACCTAGAGCCAGACATCCTGGAGTCTGAAATCAAGTGGGCCTTAGAAAGGCTCACTATGAACACAACTAGTGGAGATGATGGAATTCCAGTTGGTCAACTTCAAATCCTAAAAGTTGATGCTATGCAAGAGCTGACTTCAATATGCCAGCAAATTTGGAAAATTCAGCAGTTGCCACAGAACTGGAATAGATCATTTTTATCCCAATCCCAAAGAATGGCGATGCCAAAGAATGTTCAAACTACCACACAACTGCACTCATCTCACACTCTACTAAAGTAATGCTCAAAATTCTCCAAGTCAGGCTTCACCAGTATGTGCTTCATGAACTTCCAGATGTTCAAGCTGGATTTAGAAAAGGCAAGGGAACCAGAAATCAAATTGGCAACATCCACTGGATCACAGAAAAACCAATAGAGTTCCAGAAAAACATCTACTTCTACTTTATTGGCTATGCTAAAACCTTAGACTATGTGGATGACAACAAAAAGTGGAAAATTATTCAAGAGATGGTAATACCAGACCACCTTACCTGCCCCTTGAGAAATCTGTAAGCAGGTCAAGAAGCAATAGTCAGAACTGGACGTGGAACAAGAGACTGGTTCCAAAATGGAAAAGGAGTACATCAAGGCTGTGTATATTGTCACCCCTCATATTTAACTTATATGCTGAGTTCAGTTCAGTTCATTCGCTCAGTCATGTCCGACTCTTTGTGACCCCATGAATCACAGCACACCAGGCCTCCCTGTCCATCACCAACTCCCGGAGTTCACTCAGACTCACGTCCATCGAGTCAGTGATGCCATCCAGCCATCTCATCCTCTGTCATCCCCTTCCCCTCCTGCCCCCAATCCCTCTCAGCATCAGAGTCTTTTCCAGTGAGTCAACTCTTCGCGTGAAGTGGCCAAAGTACTAGAGTTTCAGCTTAGCATCATTCCTTCTGAGTACATCATGTGAAATGCCAGACTGGATGAAGAAAACACTGGAATCAAGGCTGCTAGGGGAAAAATCCATAACTTCAGATACACAGATGACACCACCATTATGGCAGAAAGCAACGAACTGAAGAGCCTCTTGGTGAAACTGAAAGAGGAGAGTGAAAAATCTGGCTTAACTCAGCATTCAAAAAACTAAGATCATGGCATCTGGTCCCATCACTTCATGGCAAATATATGGGGAAACAAGGGAACCAATGAAAGACTTTCTTTCTTGGGCTCCAAAATCACTGCAGATGGTGACTGCAGCCTCGAAATTAAAAGATGCTTGCTCCTTAGCAGAAAAGTTATAACCAAGCTAGACTGCATATTATAAAGCAAAGACATTACTTTGACTACAAATGTCCATCTATCAAAGCTATAGTTTTTCCAGTAGTCATGTATGGATGTGAGAGTTGGACTATAAACAAAGATGAGCTCCAAAGAATTTATGCTTTTGAATTGTGGTGTTGGAGAAGACTCTTGAGAGTCTTTTGGACCTCAAGAAGATCAAGTAAGTCAATCTAAAAGGAGAACATTTCTGAATATCTCTTTGAATGAATGGTGCTGAGGTTGAAACACCAATACCTGGACACCAGTTTTGAAAAACTGACTCATTGGAAAAAACCCTGGTGCTGGGAAAAATTGAACTCAGGAGGAGAAGAGACCTATCCAGGATGAAATGGTTGTGTAGCATCACTGACTCAATGGACATGAGTTTGACCATGTTCCAGGGGTTGGTGATGGACAGGGAATCCTGCATGCTGCAGTCCATGGAGCTGCAAAGAATCAGACACGACTGAGCAACTGAATTGTCTGAGTGCCAGACCAGAATTTGAACTTCCTCCATAGCTCCTACAGTGGTTTAGTTGCATTACTACTGCAATATTGAGATCTAAGATCTGTGGACTTGAAACAGCAGCTCGATGGGAAAAAAAAAAAAAAATACAAGTATCAAGAGTCACCTAAGGATCAATTGCAAATACACTCACAGTTAAGGGCCAAGAGCAGTGATGGCTCAGGATCGCAGTGTCTCTTATGGTGCAGGAGTGCGGCAGCTGCGACAGTGCAGGAGCTTGGCCGAGAGGAGCTACCCAACATCCAAGGTGAGGAGCAGCATCTTCACTTTGCTGGAGCAGCCATGAAGACATATGCCACGTCCAAGGTAAGAGAAACCCAAATAAGACAGTAGGCACTGAGAGAGGACATCAGAGGGCAGACAGAATGAAACCACAATCACAGACAACTAGCCAATCTGACCACACAGACCACAGCCTCATCTAACTCAATGAAATTAAGCCATGCTGTGTGGGGCCACCCAAGACGGACAGGTCATGGTGGAGAGATCTGACAAAATATGGTCCACTGGAGAAGGGAGTGGCAAACCACTTCAGTATTCTTGCCTGAGAACTCCATGAACAGTATGAAAAAGCCAAAAGATAGGATACTGAAAGATGAACTCCCCAGATCAGTAGGTGCCCAATATGCTACTGGAGATCAGTGGAGAAATAACTCCAGAAAGAATGAAGGGATGGAGCCAAAGCAAAAAGAAAAACACCCTGCTGTGGATGGGACTGGTGATAGAAACAAGGTTAGAAGCTGTAAAGAGCAATATTGGATAGGAACCTGGAATGTTAGGTCCATGAATCAAGGCAAATTGGAAGTGGTCAATCAGGAGATGGCAAGAGTGAACATTGACATCCTAGGAATCAGCAAGCTAAGATGGACTGGAATGGGTGAATATAACTCAGATGAACATTATCTCTACTACTGTGGGCAGGAATCCCTTAGAAGAAATGGAGTAGTCATCATAGTCAACAAGAGCCTGAAATGCAGTACTTGGATGCAATCTCAAAAAGAACAGAATGATCTCTGTTCGTTTCCAAGGCAAACCATTCAATATCATGGTAATCCAAGTCTATGGCCCAACAAGTAATGCTGAAGAAGCTGAAGTTGAAAGGTTCTATGAAGACCTACAAGACCTTCTAGAACTAACATACCCAAAAGATGCCCCTTTTATTATAGGGGACTGGAATGCAAAAGTAGGAATTCAAGAAACACCTTGAGTAACAGGCAAATTTGGCCTTGGAGTACAGAATGAAGCAGGGCAAAGGCTAACAGAGTTCCACCAAGATAATGCACTAGTCATAGCAAGCACCCTTTTCCAACAACACAAGAGAAGACTACACATGGACATCACCAGATGGTCAACACTGAAATCAGACTGATCATATCTTTCCAGCCAAAGATGGAGAACCTCTGTACAGTCAGAAAAAAATACAATATAAGGAGCTGACTGTGGCTCAGATCATCCACTCCTTGTTGCCAAATTCAGACTGAAATTGAAGAAAGTGGGGAAATCACTAGACCATTCAGGTATGACCTAAATCAAATCCCTTTTGAGAATACAGTGGAAATAAGAAATAGATTTAAGGGACTAGATCTGATAGACGGAGTGCCTGATGAACTATGGCACCTTTAGGCATTATCTGGAGTAAATCATAATTCAAAAGGATGCATGAACCCTGATAGTAATTGCAACACTATTTACAATAACTAAGACATGGAAACAACCTAAATACCCATCAATAGATGAATGGATAGATTTAAGGGACTAGATATGATAGACCTAATAGACAGAGTGCCTGATGAACTATAGCAAATTTAGGCATTATCTGGAGAAAATCATAATTTAAAAGGATGCATGAACCCTGATGTTAATTGCAGTACTATTTACAATAACTAAGACATGGAAACAACCTAAATGTCTATCAATGGATGAATGGATAAAGATGATGTAGTACATATACAGAATGGAACATTACTCAGCCATAAAAATGAATGAAATTGTGCCATTTTTGTAGACATATGGACCCAGACACTGTCATACAGAGTGAAGTCAGAAAGAGAAAAATTAATACTGTATATCGCTTATATGTGGAATCTAGAAAAAGGGCATAGATGAACTTGTTAGCAAAGTAGAAATAGTCACATGTGTAAAGAATAAACGTATTGATGCCAAGGAGGGGAAAGGCATTGAGATGAATTGGGAGGTTGAGATTGGTACATTTACACTACCACCTTTAAAACAGAGCCTCCCAGGTGGCACATTAGTAAAGATTCTGCCTGCTAATGCAGGAGACACATGGGACACAAGCTCTATTCCTGGATAAGGAAGATCTCTTGGAGAAGGAAATAGCAATGCAGTACAGTATTCTGGCCTGAAGAATCCTATGGACATCAGTAGCCTTATGGACTACTGTCCAAGGGATCACAAAGAGTTAGACACAACACAGCACAGCATGTATTCATACACATAGGCTTTAAAACAGATAACTAATGAGCATATTGGGCACCTACAAATCTGAGGAGCTCATCTTTCAGTGACATATCTTTTTGACATTTCACACTGTTCATAGGTTTTAAAGGCAAGATTACAGAAGTTGTTTGCCATTCCCTTCTCCAGTGGACCATGTTTTGTCAGAACTATCTGCCACGAACTGTTTGTCTTGGGTTGCCCTACATGGCATGGCTCATAGTTTCATTGAGTTAGACAAGGCTGTGATCCATGTGATTACTTGAATTGAAGAAAGTAAGGAAAATCTGTAGACCATTCAGATATGACCTTAAAAATGCCTTATATACAGTGGAAGTGACAAATATATTTAAAGGATTAGATAGACAGAATGTCTGAAGAACTATGGATGAATGTTCATGAGGTTGTACAGGAGGTAGTGATCAAGACCACCCCAAAAGAAGAAATGCAAAAGGGCAAAATGATTGTCTGAGGAAGCGTTACAAAGAGCTGAGAAAAGAAGAGAAACTAAAGGCAAAGGAGAAAAGGAAAGATATATACATCTGAAAGCAGAGTTCCAAAGAATAATAAAGAGAGATAAGAAAGCTTTCATCGGTGATAAAGGCAAAGAAATAGAAGAATACAATAGAATGGGAAAGACTAGAGAACTCTTCAAGAAAATTAGAAATACCAAGGAAACTTTTCATACAAAGACAGGCACAATAAAGGACAGAAATGGCATAGACCTAACAAAAGCAGAAGATATTAAGAACAGGTGACAAGAATACACAGAAGAACAATACAAAACAGATCTTAATGGCCCAGATAACCACGATGTTTAGATGAGTAGATGAGTACTGTATAGGTGATGACTAGGTGTACTGTCACGATTTCTCAGGAAGTAGATCACTCACTGAGAGTCAGACATCTTGGAATGTGAAGTCAAGTGGGCCTTAGGAAGCATCACTATGAACAAAGTTAGTGGAGGTGATTGAAGTCAAGTTTAGCTATTTCAAATTCTATAAAATGATGTTATGAGAGTGCTGCACTCAATATGCCAGCAAATTTTGAAAACTTAGCATTGGCCACAGGATAGGAAAAGGTCAGTGTTCATTCTAATCCCAAAGAAAGACAATGCCAAAGAATGTTCAAACTGGCCCACAATTGCACTCATCTCACACACTAGCAAAGCAATACTCATTTTTCTCCAAGCTAGCTTTCAATAGAACTGAGAACTTCCAGATGTTCAAGGTCCATTTAGAAAAGGCACAGGAGCCAGAGATCAAATTGCCAATATCCGTTGAATCATAGAAAAAGCAAGAGAGTTCCAAATAAATATCTACTTCTGCTTTACTGACTGTTAAAAACTTTTGACTGTGTGGATGACAACAAACAGTGGAAAATTCTTCAAGAGATGGGAATACCAGACCGCCTTACCTACCTCCTGAGAAATCTGTATGCAGTTCAAGAAGAAACAGTTAGAACCAGACATGGAGCAACAGACTGGTTCCAACTTGGAAAAGGAGTATGTCAAGGCCATATAATGTCTTGCTGCTTATTTACCTTATATGAGGATTGCATCATGCAAAATGCTGGGCTAAAGCACAAGCTAAATCACGATTACCAGGAAAATATCAGTAATGTCAGATATGCAGATGACACCATCCTTATGGCAGAAACTGAAGAGAAAATGAAAGAGTCTCTTGATTAAGGTGAAAGAGGAGAGTGAAAAAGCTAGCTTAAAACTCAATATTCAAAAGAATGAAGATCATGGCATCTTCTCCCATCACTTCATGGAAAATAGAAGGGGAAACAATGAAAATAATGACAGAATGTCTTTTCTTATCACTGCAGATTTTGAGTGCAGTCATAAAATTAAAAGACACGTGATGCCTGGAAGAAAATCAATGACCAATCTAGACAGCATATTAAAAATCAGAGATATTACTTTGCCAGGAAATGCCCATCTAGTCAAAGCTATAGTTTTTCCAGTAGTCATGGTATGGATATGAAAATTGGACCATATAGAAACTGAGTACCAAGGAATTAATGCATTTGAACTGTAGTGCTGGAGAAGACTCTTGACATTTCACTGGATTGCAAGGAGATAAAGCCAGTCAATCCTAAATTGAATCATTCCTGAATATTTATTGGAATAACTGATGCTAAAGCTGAAACTCTAATACTTTGGATACCTGATGTGAAGAACTGACTCATTGGAAAATACTTTGATAATGAAAAATTGAAGGCAGCAGGTGAAGGAGATGAGAGGATGAGATAGTTAGATGGCATAACTGACCCAATGGAAATGAATTTGAGCAAGCTCCAGGAGGTGGTGATGGACAGGGAAGACTAGTGAGGTGCAGTCCATGAGGTCACAAAGAATTGGACACGACTGAGAGACTGATAGTGAAAGTGAGAAATGGGATTAACAGACTAGATCTGATAGACAGAGTGCCTGATGAACTACAGATGGAGGTTCATGACATTGTACAGTAGACAGGGATCAAGACGATCCCCAAGAAAAAGAAATACAAATACAGCAAAATGGCTGTCTGAGGAGGCCTTACAAATAGCTGTGAAAAGAAGTGAAAAGCAAAAGAGAGAAGGAAAGATATACCCATTTGAATGCAGAGTTCCAAAGAATAGCAAGGAGAGATAAGAAAGCCTTCATCAGCAATCAATGCAAAGAAAAAGAGGAACACAATAGAATAGGGAAGACAAGAGATCTCTTCAAGAAAATTAGAGACACCAAGGGAACATTTCATGCAAAGATGGGTTCAATAAAGGACAGAAATAGTATGAATCTAACAGAAGCAGAAGACATTAAGAAGAGGTGGCAAGAATACACAGAAGAATTGTGCAAAATAGATCTTCATGACCCGTATAATCACGATGGTGTGATCACTCACCTAGAGCCAGACATCCTGGAATGTGAAGTCAAGTGGGCCTTAAGAACTATCACTATGAACAAAGCTAGTGGATATGATGGAGTTCCAGCTGAGCTATTTCAAATCCTAAAAGATGATGCTGTTAAAGTACTGCACTCAATATGCAAGAAAATTTGGAAAACTCAGCACTGGCCACAAGACTGGAAAAACAATTTTCATTGCAATCCCCAAAAAGGCAATACCAAAGAATGCTCAAGCTACCATACAATTGCACTCATCTCACACGCTAGTAAAGTAATGCTCAAAATTCTCTAAGCCAGGCTTCAGCAATACGTGAACCATGAACTTCCAGATGTTCAAGCTGGTTTTAGAAAAGGCAGAGGAACCAGAGATCAAATTACCAACATCTTCTGGATCATGGAAAAAGGAAGAGAGTTCCAGAAAAACATCTATTTCTTCTTTATTGACTATGCCAAATCACAATAAACTGTGGAAAATTCTGAAAGAGAAATAACAGATCACCTGACCTGCCTCTTGAGAAACCAATTTGCAGGTCAAGAAGCAACAGTTAGAATTGAGCATGGAACAATAGACTGGTTCCAAATAGGAAAAGTCATACGTCAAGGCTATATATTGTCACCTGCTTATTTAACTTGTATGCAGAGTACATCATGAGAAACGCTGGGCTGGAGGAAGCACAAGCTGGAATCAAGAATGCCAGGAGAAATATCAATAACTTCAGATATGCAGATGACACACACTTATGGCAGAATGTGAAGAACTAAAAGTCCTCTTGATGAATGTGAAAGAGGAGAGTGAAAAAAATGGCTTAAAGTTCAACATTCAGAAAACTAAGATCATGGCATCTGGTCCCATCATTTCATGGCAAATAGATGGGAAAACAGTGGAAACAGTGTCATACTTTATTTATTTATTTAGGCTCCAAAATCACTGCAGTTGGTGACTGCAGCCATGAAATTAGAAGACACTTACTCCTTTGAAGGAAAGTTATGACCAACTTATGCAGCCTTTTAAAAAGCAGAGACATTACTTTGTCAGCAAAGGTCCGTCTAGTCAAGGCTATGGTTTTTCCAGTGGTCACGTATGGATGTGACCACTTGGACTATCAAGAAAGCTGAGCACCAAATAATTGATGCTTTTGAACTGTGGTGTTGGAGAAGACTCTTGAGAGTTCCTTGGACTGCAAGGATATCCAACCAGTCCATCCTAAAGGAGATCAGTCCTGGGTGTTCACTGAAAGGACTGATGTTGAAGCTGAAACTCCAATACTTTGGCCACCCGATTCAAAGAGCTGACTCATTTGAAAAGACCCTGATGCTGGGAAAGATTGAAGGCAGGAGAAGAGGACAACAGAGGATGAGATGGTTGGATGGCATCACCAATTCAATGGACATGAGTTTGGGTAAACTCCAGGAGTTGATGATAGGGATGTCCGACATGCTGCAGGTCATGGGGTTGCAATGAGTCAGACACGACTGAGTGACTGAACTGATACTGATATTTTGATACTGAACTGAACTGAATGAGATCCTACTGTTTAGGATATGGTACTCTACTCTATGATCTGCTCCATGTAATGGGGAAGGAAATCTAAAAAGGTATGTATGTGTACATACAACTGATTCACTTTAGTATACAGCAGAAACTAACACAACATTGTTAAGCAACTATACTCTAATATATATTACAATTAAAAAAATAAAATAAAATGGAGTAAGCCCTATACGGTACTCTCACACTTCACCACTGGGTGAGGCTAGTAGCAATAAGAAGCTTACTTCACACACTCCAGCAACAGCCCAGCCAATGAGAAAGCATAACAACTCAGCCAAAGAGAAGCATCCACAATCCTGAACTGCACTCCTCCAATGGACTTTGTTCAGAAACATGCCTTTGAAATTCCTACCTTTTCTCCATAAAAGAACTTTGTCCTCATTTGTTTTTCAGACTTGCCTACCAGTCAATACAGTTTTCTTTATTTAATTGTAATTCCTCTGGTATTCCAAACTAAAATCACTTTACTGGTAAAATAACTGGCTATTTTATTTTTAAAGTTGACATTAGAATCTCATGACAAAGACAAATAAATTTTCAAAGTAAAAGTCACTCCATATTCCACTCTATTTCAGGAGAAGTTTATTTAAAAACAAAATAAACAAGTAAAAACTATTGCATAAAGACTCATCATTTTAGAATTTTTTTGTATTTAAAGGAAGCTGAAAGGAAGAACATTAATCATACACACAATTATTTTCAGTAATAGTAATAACTGAATATTATAGAGTAGAATAAAAAAGAAAAAGTCTGAAAAATGGCTCACTATACTAAAAATGGAAAAATAAAGTAAAAGAAATAACTGAAGCTACAGGTCTAGATGCAGGGATATGATGAGGTGCAGATAATATTTATCTGATTACATGACTACTTCATGTGCATTATTCTGATAGAGTACATTACATAGGAGATAATGAAGTTTATTCTCAACTGTGCCATTCTAAGAAATGTGGGGTTTCTCTGCATTGGGGGTCAAGGTTAAGTAAAAAATATTAGATGTGTATAACACGGGAGAGATTAAAATTCAGAATAAACTGAATGTTCAACTGTGTATATGCTCTGTACCAGGAGTATAACCTTAGGCAAACTGCTGCCTGACTCACAGTTTTTCATTTCAGTTCACCCTCAGTTCAGTTCAGTTGCAAAGTCGTGTTTGACTCTGTGATCCCACGACTGCAGCATGCCAGGCCTCCCTGTCCATAACCAGCTCCAGAAGTTTACTAACACTCATGTCCATTGAGTTACTGATGCCATCCAACCATCTCATACTCTGTCATCTCCTTCTCCTCCTGCCTTCAATCTTTCCCAGCATCAGGGTCTTTTCAAATGAGTCAGCTCTTTTATCAGGTGGCCAAATTATTGGAGTTTCAGCTTCAAGATCAGTTGAATTAATACATACAAGACCTTCTATAAGTTGTCCTTTTCATCATAGGGGACTAGAATGTAAAAGTAAGAAGTCAAGAGATACTTAGAGTAACAAGCAAGTTTAGCTTTGGAGTACAAAATAAAGCAGGGCAGTGGCTTATAGGGAAAGAGAGAGAAGACTCTACACATGAATATCACCAGAATGTCAATACTGAAATCTTATTGATTATATTATTTGCAGCCAAAGATGGAAAAGTTCTATATCATCAGCCAAAATAAGACCAGGAGCCAACTGTGGCTCAGATCATGAACTCCTTATTGCCAAATTCAGACATAAATTGAAGAAAGCAGGGAAAACTAGACCATTTGGGCATGACCTAAATCAAATCTCTTACAATTATACAGTGAAAGTGACAAATAATAGATTCAAGAGATTGGATCTGATAGATAAGAGTGCCTGAAGAACTATTGAAGAAAGTTTATTATATTTTACAGGAGATGGAGATTTCAGTGCCTGTAAAAGGGCACAAAGATTTTGTTATGCATATATCTTGAAGGGGTAACAAGTCCTTGCCTCAAGGCTATACTATTGTTTCTTGCCTGTTCATCTCTTGTCTGTATCCTCTCTTTTCCCTAATTAGTAACTGTTTGAACCCACTCTTTGGAGCTCAGGGAAGGTCTTAGAGGCTGAATGAAGCCTATTTCCTGTAAGGAAGAAATGGGGGACACATAAAAACTCTTATGCCAAGGATCCCACAAGATCCTTAAGGAAAATACTTCTGAGAGAACTCACAGACTAGAAGAAAATATTTACAAATGAAGTAACTTGACAAGGCATTTATCTTCAAAATATACAAACAGCTCATGCAGTTCCATATAAAAAGAAGAAACCAATTTAAAAAAAAAAATAGGCAGGGGATCTAAATAGATATTTTTCCAAAGAAGACAGAAATGACTAACAAATACAAGAAAAGATGCTCAATATCTCTAATTATTAGAGAGATGTAAATCTAAACTACAATGAGGTGTAACTTTACACTGGTCAGAACGGCCATCATCAAAAATTTTTATTGCTGTTTAGGCTGTGCCTGATGCTTGTGCAACACATAAACAGAGGAGCCTCATGGGCCATAGTCCATGGTATTTCACTGGCAAGAATAATCGAGTGGGTCACCATTACCCTTCTCCAAGGGACCTTCCCAACCCAGGGACCAAACCTGTATCTCCTGAAAGTCTCCTGATTTGCAGGCAGATTCTTTACAGCTGAGCCACCAGATAGGATGGAGAAAAGGGAACCCTCCTACATTGTTGGTGGGAATGCAAACTAGTACCACTGCTAGGGAGAGAAGTATGACTATTCCTTATAAAATTAAAAATAGAGCTACCACATGACACTGAAAGCACACTCTTAGGAGTATATCAAGATAAAAGCATCATCTGAAAAGACACATGCTCTCCAATGTTCATGACAATACTGTGTGCAATACTCAAGACATGGAAGTAATCTCAGTGCTCATTGAGAGAGGAAGGGATAAAGAAGATGTCGTACATATATACAATGGATTCATGAGGTCGCAGAGTCGAACATGACTGAGTGACTGAACTGAACTGAACTGAAAAAAATTAATGAATACCATTTGCAGCAATATGATGGACCTAGAAATTGTCATACTGCGTGAAGTAAGTCAGACAGAGAAAGAGAAATACCGTTTGATATTGCTTATATGTGGAATCTAAAAAGAAGTGATACAAATGAACTTATTTACAAAACAGAAACAGACCTACAGACTTAGGGAACAAATTTATGATTACTAGTTAAAAAAAAAAAAAACATGATGGATGGGGATAATTAGAGAGTTTTGTATTAACATGTACACCCTGTTATATTTAAAATGGATAACAAACAAGGATCTACTATATAGCACAAGGACCTCTTTTCAATGTTATGTGGTACCCTGAATGGGAAAGGAGTTTGGGGAGAAATGGATACTTGTATATGTATGGCTGTTTTTGCTGTTTACCTGAAACTATCACAACATTGCTAATTGGCTTTACTCTAATATAAAATAAAAAGTTAGAAAAAGGATAAGATTTCTATTTAAAATGACTATATGAAACTTGCAAAGACATGGTAATGTTAAATATAATTTTATCACCTTGAAAATAGAAATATTTCCACCATTTTAAGTTTTTTCACTTAGAACTATATTTTCTTTAAAGGTATGTTTTACTTCTAAAACATTCTCTGTTTTACCATTATCAAGAAAATTTAATAAATCAATCTAGTTAAAGGTAAAGTGTCCAATTTTATAAAGATTAAATAACAATTACTGTAACATATGGATCGATGATGAATTATTAAATGATGGGCTGACTATTAACATAATCCATAAGGATATAAAAATCGTGTCAGAAATTTTATAATTCTAAACTTCCCATGAATATTTTGCAGATTCAAAGTTCAATGCTAAGGCAATCAGTCAAGATGATCTCATAAAGACATCTTTTTCTAATCTATAATCACTTATCTGCTGATTCCATTTTGAGTTATGTTACTTGCCAAGGTTTTGGGTAGATGGTGATTTCATTGGTTGGCATTTAAATAAATTTCTGGTAACTTAATGTTAAGTGCAAAGCCATTTCAAAGAGCAGACAAAGAATAATTAATTGAAAAAAATTAGCAGCAAAAGATACTATTAGGATGCAGTGTGGTCAGAAACTTGTGCTTTGATAGACTAGGATGTATTTTGAAGAAAGATAGTTTTATTTTTTCTGCTCTTCCAGTGTTCCTAGATTTGCACACTTTCTTGCTAACAGCTATAGAACAGACCCAATCTCATTTGTGTTCTGTGTCATGCACACTACTATCAGTTCACCTTGTTTTTCAAATTAGTATTTCTTTACAATTTAATCTACTCCAGGATTTCATTTTATTTTTTTAACAAAATGATTGTTAATGTTAATGTATTTTACAAATGGGATACGTTAGACATAGGAAAGATGACCACTTTAACATGCTTTTTAGAAAAAAATAAAATGCTGCAGATTAGATTTTATAGTTTACCTTTGTAAATAAAATATTAATTCACTTTTTCACATATATAATTGCACATTACTATTTTAATAACTTGAGATTCATGTTGCTAGATATATTTTTATAGGAAACACAGGAATAGGGAAGAAAAACAGATTGCTGTAAGTCACAATTTCATGCCTAGTTTCTTTTATGTTATGATAAGAATTTTATGATTTTGTGAATCTCTTATAAGGAAACATTTACATACATTGGATAGATGGATGAGATAGTGCCTTAGTCTCCTGAAATTGACATTTTTAGCTAAGATTTGTTTCATTAACAACAACAAAAACTTTTCATTATTATAATAGTTCTATTAATACGTTTTTCTGCTAAATAATAATACTAAATTCATTTGAGTTTTAAGTTACTTAGAACGTTGAATATTTTAATATCCTAATTTCTAGTAACTTGGTCATGAGATATTTTTTAAAACAGTATCCATGATCCATAAGAAATAAGGAATGAACTATCCATATGTGCATTCATGCTAAGCTGTTTCAGTCGTGTCTGACTCTGTGCGACCCTATGGGACTGTAGCCTGCCAGGCTCCTTTGTCAATGGGATTCTACAGGCAAGAATACTAAAGTGGGTTGACATGCTCTCCTCCAGGGGATCTTCTTGACTCAGAGATTGAACCCACAACTCTTACATCTCCTGCATTGGAAGGCAGGCTTTTTTTTTTTTTTTTTTGTTACCACTACCACCACCTGGGAAGCCCCAATGAACTGACCATTTCCTTTTGAAAGGGAAGATTTAATGTATTTTCTTCAGGTGACACTAGCTGTAAAGAACCCACCTACCAATGCAGGAGATGAGACATAAGAGACACAGGTTTGATCCCTAGGTTGGGATGATCCCCTGGATGAGGGCATGGAAACCCACTTGTGTACACTTGCCTGGAAAAAACCCATTGATAGAGGAGCCTGGCAGGCTACAGTCCATAGGGTCTTAAAGAGTGGAAAATGACCAAAGGAACTTTTTATTGTTTGCTTACTGCGTTTGTTTGGGAGCAGTTTGCATTTTATCCAAAGTGACTCATTTCTTGAACCTCTCACCAGTGAAGTTTCCCTCAGTGAACTAGTTTTGCTGTGAAGTAAATTCTTCGCTACATGAAGTCTGACAAAATGCATTTATCTGGATGATCTCATGTTTCTGATATGTCTGCAATACATGGGCCCCAAGGCTTCCTTTTCTACAACAGAAGGTTTCTCAGGCACAGAGTCCTGCTTACTCACTCTAGTACTGACCTACTGTTAACCTTATAGCTTAAGCTGTAGAAAGTTAATTTTCATTAATTTTCTATGTTTTAATTAGAATATTACATTTTATAACTGTTTGGCAATTCTGTCTCTTTAGGATCACACAGCTTGCTATTTTTCATTGTTCAGTTGCTCAGTCATGTTTATCTCTTTGTGACTGCATGGGCTGTAGCACTCAAGGCTTCCCTGTATTTCACCATCTCCCAGTTTTCTCAGACTCATCTCTACTGAGTCAGTGATGTCATCCAATCGACTCATCCTCTATCATCCCCTTCTCCTCCTGCCTTCAATCTTTCCCAGCATCAGGGTCTTTTCCAATGAGTCAGTTCTTCACATCAGGTGGCCAAAGTATTGGAACTTCAGCTTCAGCGTTAGTCCTTCTAATTAATATTCATGACTGATTTCCTTTAGGATTGAGCAGTTTGATCTCCTTGCAGTCCAATGAACCCTCAAGAGTCTTCTTCAAAATCACAGTTCAAAAGCATCAGTTCTTCAGCACTCAGTTTATTTTTATAGTTCAACGTTTACATCCATACCTGACTACTGAAAAAAACCATAGCTTTGACTGGATGGTTCTTAGTCAGCAAAGTAATCTCTGCTTTTTAATATGCTGCCTATGTTGGTCCCAACTTTTCTTCTAAGGAGCAAGTGTCTTTTTTTATTATTATTAATTTATTTATTTATTGAAGGATAGTTGCTTAACTGAATGTTGTTGTTTTATGTTAAACCTCAACATGAATCAGCCATAGGTATACATATATCTCCTTCCTTTGAAGCTCCTTCCCATCTCCCTCTCCATCCCCTGACTCTAGGTTGATACAGAGCCCTTGTTTGAGTTTCCTGAGCCATACAGCAAATTCCTTTTGACTATCAATTTTACATGTGGTAATGTAAGTTTCCATGTTACTCCTTCCATATTTCTCACCCTCTTCTCCCCTCTCCCCATGTCCATAAATCTATTCTATATGTCTGTTTCTCCATTGTTGTGCAAGTGTCTCAATTTCATGGCTGCAATCACCATCTGCAATGATTTTGGGAGCCCCTCAAAATGAAGACTGTCACCATTTCCATTGTTTCCCCATCTATTTGCCATGAAGTGATGGAACCAAATGCCATGATCTTCATTTTTTTTTTTTTTGAATGTTGAGTGTTGAGTCAGGTTTTTCACTCTCTTCTTTCACTTTCTTCAAGAGGCTCTTTAGTTCTTTTATGTTTTCTGTCATAATTGTGGTGTCATCTGTGTGTCTGAAGGTATCAATATTTCTCCCAGAAATCTTGACTCCAGCTTGTGCTTCTTCCAGTCTGGCATTTCACATGATACACTCTGCATATAAGATAAATAAGCCAGGTGACAATATACACAATTTGACATACTCCATTCCCAATTTGGAACCAGTCTATTGTTCCATGTTTGGTTATAACTGTTGCTTCTTGATCTGCATACATATTTCTCAGGAGGCAGGTAAAGTGGTCTGGTATTCTCATTTCTTTAAGAATTTTCCAGTTTGTTGTTGTCTACACAGTAAAAGTCTTTAGTGTAATCAATAAAGCAGAAGTAGATGTTTTGTTTTTGTTTTTGTTTTTCTGGAATTCTCTTTCTTTTTGATCATCCAATGGATGTTGGCAATTTGATTTACCTTTTCAAAATCCACTGCCTTTTCTAAATCTTTTCTAAAAACTCTACCATTTCTAAATCCAATGTGAACATCTAGAAGCTCACAGTTCACGAATTTTTGTAGCCTGTCTTGAAGAACTTTGAGCATTACTTTGCCAGTGTGTGAGGTGAGGTGAGTGCAATTGTGTGGTAGTTTGAACATTTTTTGGCATTGCCTTTGTTTCAGATTAGAATGAAAACTGACCCTTTCCAGTCTTGTGGCCACTGCTGTGTTTCCCAAAGTTGATGGCATAATGAGTGCAGCACTTTCACAACATCATCTTTTAGGATTTGAAATAGTTCAACTGGAATTCCATTACTTCCACTAGCTTCATTCATAGTGATGTTTCCTAAGACCCACTTGACTTTGCATTCCAGGATGCATGGCACTAGGTGAGTGATTACACCATCGTGATTATCTGGGTCATGAATATCTTTTTGTATAGTTCTGTATTCTTGCCACTTTTTCTTAATATCTTCTGCTTCTCTTAGGTCCATACCATTTCTGTCCTTTTTGAGCCCATCTTTGCATGAAATCTTCCCTTGGTATCTCTGATTTTCTTGAAGAGATCTCTAGTCTTTTCCATTCTATTGTTTTCCTCTATTTATTTGTATTGATCTCTGAGAAAGAGTTTCTTATCTCTCCTTGTTATTCTTTGGAGCTCTGCATTCAAATGGGTATATCTTTTCTTTTCTTCTTTGCCTTTCACTTCTCTTCTTTTCTCAGCTATCTATAAGTCCTCCTCAGGCAACATTTTGTCTTTTTGAATTTCTTTTTTTGGGGAAAATGATCTTGAGTACTGCATCCTGTACAATGTCACAAACCTGTCTATAGTTGTTCAGACACTCTGTCTATCAGTTCTAATTCCTTGAATATAATTGTCACTTCCACTGTATAATTGTAAAGGATCTGATTTAGGTCATACTTGAATGGTCTAGTGGTTTTCCCTACTTTCTTCAATTTAAGTCTGAATTATGCAATAAGGAGTTTGTGATCTGAGGCACAGTCTGCTGCCAGTCTTGTTTTTGCTGACTGTATAGAGCTTCTCCATCTTTGGCTGCAAAGAATACAATCTATATTGACCATGTACCATTGTCCATGTGTACAGTCTTGTGTTGTTGGAAGAAGGTATTTGCTATGACTAGTGAATTATCTTGGCAAAACTCTGTTAGCCTTTGCACTACTTCATTTTGTACCCCAAGGCCAAATTTGCCAGTTACTCCAGGTACCTCTTGAGTTCCTATTTTGCATTCCAGTTCTGGCTCAGAGGTTAAGGCATCTGTCTCCAATGCAGGAGACCCGGGTTCGATCCCTGGGTTGGGGAGATCCCTTGGAGAAGGAAATGGCAATCCACTCCAGTATTCTTGCCTGGAGAATCTCATGGACAGGGAAGCCTAGTAGGTTACAGTCCATGGGGTCACAAAGAGTCGGACACGACTGCGTGACTTCACCTCACCATGATGAAAAGGACATCTTTGGGGGTGTTAGCTATAGAAGATCTTGTAGGTCTTCATAGAACCATTCAACTTCAGCTTCTTCAGCATTAGTGTTGGGCATAGACTTGGACTACTGTGATATTGAATGGTTACCTTGGAAAGGAACAGAAATTATGCTGTTGTTTTTGAGACTGCACCCAAGTACTGCATATCAGACTCTTTTTGTTGACTCTGAGGGCTACTCCATTTCTTCTAAGGGATTCTTGCCCACAGTAATAGATACCATGTTCATCTAAATTATATTTGTCCATTCCTGTCCATTTTAGTTCGCTGATTCCTAAAATGTTGATGTTCACTCTTGCCATCTCCTGTTTGACCACTTCCAGTTTACCTTCCTTCATGGACCTAACATTCCATGTTCCTATACTGCCATCACTGGTCAGATTCACAGCCTGGCATTGTTTTTACTTTGGCTCCATCTCTTCATTCTTTCTGGAGTTATTACTCCACTGATCTCCAGTAGCATACTGGGAACCTACCAACCTGGGGAGTTCACTTTTCAATCTGTTTACCTTTTACTGTTTTGCCTTTACATACTGTTCATGAGATTCTCAAGGCAAGAATGCTGAAGCAGTTTGTCATTCCCTTCTCCAGTGGATCACATTTTGTCAGAATTCTCCACAATGACCCATCAGTCTTTGATGGCCCTGTATGGCTTGGCCCATAATTTTACTGAGTAAGATGAGGCTGTGGTCCATGTGATCAGTTTGATTGGTTTTCTGTGATTGATATTTTAATTCTGTTTGTCCTTTGAAGGATAAGGATAAGAGGCTTCTGAAAGGTTCATGTTGGGAGAGACTGACTGTGGGGGACAGTGGGTCTTTTTCTATACCCCTTAATGGATATGTGGGAGACCCTGCATATTGACCCTTTGACTCCTGAGTCCAGAAGATCCACTGGAAAAGGAATAGGCTACCCACTCTGGTATACTTGGGCTTCCCTTGTGGCCCAGCTGGTAAAGAATCTGCCTGAAATGTGGGAGATCTGGGTTTGATCCCTGGATTGAGAAGATCCCCTGGAGATGGGAAAGGCTACGCACTACAGTATTCTGGCCTGTAGAATTCCATATAGTCCATGGAGTCACAAAGCGTCAGACATGACTGATCGACCTTCACTTTCACTTTCAAAGGGTATATATAAAAACTTGAGCCCTTTTGGAGTTACTGAACCCCCACCATATAGCAGAAGTCAACTGTATGCTGCCCACAGGTATGTAGACATAAGACAGGTTGGAACCAGATGGTTGATGATGCTGACTCTCAGTTACCTCACCACCAAACAATCAGAAGAATGTTCATGATTTGATCATGTGCTTCTCTTTGAACCATTACTGTAAGAGTTCTCACTACTCCTTCCAGGATGGGACACCTAGTTTTGAAAAAATTAGCCTTCTGTTGTCCTTTTCATTATAGAGGACTGGAATGCAAAAGTAGGAAGTCAAGAAACACCTGGAGTAACAGGCAAATTTGGCCTTGGAATGCGGAATGAAGTAGGGCAAAGGCTAATAGACATTTGCCAACAAAACATACTGGTTATAGCAAACACCCTCTTCCAACAACACAAGAGAAGACTCTACACATGGACATCACCAGATGGTCAACACCAAAATCAGATTGATTGTATTCTTTGTAGCTAAAGATGGAGAAGCTTTATACAGTCAACAAAAACAAGATCAGGAGCTGACTGTGACTCAGATCATGAACTCCTTATTACCAAATTCAGACTGAAATTGAAGAAAGTAGGGAAAACTGTTAGACCATTCAGGTATGACCTAAATCAAATCCTTTATGATTATACAGTGGAAGTGAGAAATAGATTTAAGGGCCTAGATCTGCTAGATAGAGTGCCTGATGAACTATAGAATGAGGTTCATGACATTGTACAGGAGACAGGGATCAAGACCATCCGCACGGAAAAGAAATGCAAAAAAGCAAAATGGCTGTCTGAGGAGGCCTTACAAATAGCTGTAAAAAGAAGAGAGGCAAAAAGCAAAGGAGAAAAGGAAAGATATAAACATCTGAATGCAGAGTTCCAAAGAATAGCAAGACAAGATAAGGAAGCCTTCTTCAGCGATCAATGCAAAGGAATAGAGGAAAAGAACAGAATGGGAAAGACAAGATATTCCTTCAAGAAAATTAGAGATATCAAGAGATCATTTCATCAAAGATGGGCTCAATAAAAGACAGAACGGGTATTGACCTAACAGAAGCAGAAGATATTAAGAACAGGTGGCAAGAATACACAGAAGAACTGTACAAAAAGATCTTCATGACCGAGATAATCATGATGGTATGACCACTAATCTACATCCTAGAATGTAAAGTCAAGTGGGCCTTAGAAAGCATCACTATGAACAAAGCTATTGGAGATGATGGAATTCCAGTTAAGCTGTTTCAAATCCTGAAAGATGATGCTGTGAAAGTGCTGCACTCAATAAGACAGCAAATTTGGAAAACTCAGCAGTGGCCACAGGACTGGAAAACGTCTGTTTTCATTCCAAATCCAAAGAAAGGCAATGCCAAAGAATGCTCAAAGTACCACACAATTGCACTCATCTCCCATGCTAGTAAAGTAATGCTCAAAATTCTCCAAGCCAGGCTTCAACAATACATGAATCATGAATTTCCTGATGTTCAAGCCAGTTTTAGAAAAGGCAGAGGAATGAGATCAAATTGCCAACATCCACTGGTTCATCAAAAAGCAAGAGAGTTCCAGAAAAACATCTATTTCTTCTTTATTGACTATGCCGAAGCCTTTGACTGTGTGGATCACAATAAACTGTGGAAAATTCTGAAAGAGATGGGAATACCAGACCACCTAACCTGCCTCTTGAGAAATCTGTATGCAGGTCAGGAAGCAACAGTTAGAACTAGACATGGAACAATAGACTGGTTCCAAATAGGAAAAAGAGTATGTCAAGGCTGTATATTGTCACCCTGTTTATTTAACTTATATGCAGAGTACATCATGAGAAACTCTGGGCTGGAAGAAACACAAGCTGGAATCAAGATTACTGGGATAAATATCAATAACCTCAGATATGCAGATGACACCACCCTTATGGCAGAAAGTGAAGAGGAACTAAAAGCCTCTTGATGTAAGTGAAAGAGGAGAGTGGAAAAGTTGGCTTAAAGCTCAACATTCAGAAAACGAAGATCATGGTATCCAGTCCCATCACTTCATGGGAAATAGATGGGGAAACAGTGGAAACACTGTCAGACTTTATTTTTTGGGGCTCCAAAATCACTGCAGATGGTGATTGCAATCATGAAATTAAAAGATGCTTACTCCTTGGAAGAAAACTTATGACCAACCTAGATAGCATTCAAAAGCAGAGACATGACCTTGCCAACCAAGGTCCATCTAGCCAAGGCTATGCTTTTTCCTGTAGTCATGTATGGATGTGAGACTAGGCCTGTGAAGAAGGCAGAACGCCAAAGAAATGATGGTTTTGAACTGTGGTGTTGGAGAAGACTCTTTAGAGTCCCTTGGACTGCAAAGAGATCAAAGCAGTCCATTCTGAAGGAGATCAGCCCTGGGATTTCTTTGGAAGGAATGATGCTAGAGCTGAAACTCCAGTACTTTGGCCACCTCATGGGAAGAGTTGACTCACTGGAAAAGGCTCTGATGCTGGGAGGGATTTGGGGGCAGGAGGAGAAGGGAACAACAGACGATGAAATGGCTGGATGGCATCACTGACTCAATGGACGTGAGTCTGTGTGAACTCCGTGAGTTGGTGATAGACAGGGAGGCCTGGTGTGCTGCGATTCATGGGGTCACAAAGAGTTGGACATGACTGAGCGACTGACCTGAACTGAACTGAACCTACTTTGTCTTGCAAAACAAAACAAAACAACAACAAAAAAGTGTCATATTCTACTTATGCCAAACCTTGTGTCAGAGATTTACTTTAGTGTCCGGTTACAGAAAATGAATTTGACTTCATCAGCAATAAATTGTCTTGTTTAATCCATTCAGCCTCATTTATGAGGTTTTAGATGATTTATATCTTGGTCTTCTGTTTGAGTTTAGGGTTCTTTTGTAATAATAAATGAAATAAAAATGTTCTTTGTAAGAGTGTTGATCTGTCACTCCTTTGCAAATATATACATATATAATATATGTATATCTTATATATATATATATATGTATGTATGTGTGTATATATATATATATATATATATATATATTTCCATCCCATACATTTACTTAATAATTTATTTTCCTGCCAAGAGTAACAAATATTTTCAAAAATTGCATAAAGAAAAAAAAAAAAAAAAACTATGGTCCTGTCGATTTTTCTTCTTTTTTTCTTTAATGTCATAAATAAAAAACTAAGATAACATGAGAACAATGTATGGCTGGGACTCTGGGGAATCAATTATATGAAAAGATAATATATAAGAATATAACAAGGAAATATATATGCTTTACACATTTTAAGTTTGACTTAAGCCTTGATCTAAATCTAGGAAAATATGAAATTAGTTTATATTTTCTTCTTTCTGGGGTTTTTTTTTTTTTTGGTCAAATGTTTTTCCTAGGACAAAAATGACTGTGTAGTTACTGCAACTATGTGCCAAATACAAGTAAAATATATCCCAAGGGTGAGTAAATGTTGCCATCTCTGTTTCAAGAAACCACACCCAAATCATCATTTTCTCACACCTACACAACTAAACCTACCTACTAACCATTCTTACAATCTTCATTCTTGTCCCCTGCTTAGCCCTCATCACACTTGAAGCAGACTGAACTTAAAAAAAAAAAAAAAAAAAAGTAAATCTAATCTTATTAAACTCCTGCTATTATCTGTACCCTTGAGGCAAGTTCAGATCCCAACTCCTTACCATAATTTTTATCCTCCATAATCTGTCATCAGCAACCACCCCCACCACTATCTGCTTGCACACTAAGATCATTGCCTTTCACCTTGTCCTTGGAGCATGTGAGCACATTCTTGTCTCAGTCTTCTGGTTTTGTATTATTGTCTGTAGCTTTTAAAAGAGAAAGTAAGGAAGCAACTTAATTTCTCTAATTAATAGTGTATCAAGGAAAAGGACACAAATATCAAAAGATCCAGAGATAAAACCATACATACTGCAAACAAGCACTGACTCCATGTGTGGTGCACATGCATGTGTGTTTGGTATTCTTTCCATTTATCATGTTTCCATCAAAACCTTTCTTCTATTTCATAGAGTAACTATTGTTTTTATGTTTAGTGCATATGAAATATTCTACATCAGATACTATGGTCTAGAAACTTCAAGCTATATTGTCTGATCAAAAAGTAAAAATTAAAAATGGTTGATGAGCATAGGTTGTTTCCATTCCTTGACTATTGTAAGTAGTGCTTCAATAAATATGAGTATGAAGGTATCTCTTTGAGGTCCGGTCTTCTTTTCCCTTTGATTATATATCCAGAACTGAGGTCTCTGGATCCCATGGTAGAAACTTTTAATCAGAAAGTTTTAATCAGTTTCCAATTAGAAACTAAAAAAGTTCTTGGAATCTAATGAAAAGTGTCATGATTAATATCATAAAGGTCAGGAAGCAACAGTTAGAACTGGACATAGAACAACAGACTGGTTCCAAATAGGAAAAGGAGTATGTCAAGGCTGTATATTGTCACCCTGTTTATTTAACTTATATGCAGAGTACATCAATAGAAACGCTGGGCTGGAAGAAACACAAGCAGGAATCAAGATTGCCAGGAGAAATATCAATAACCTCAGATATGCAAATGACACCACCCTTATGGTAGAAAGTGAAGAGGAGCTAAAGGGCCTCTTGATGAAGGTAAAAGAGGAGAGTGAAAAAGTTGGCTTAAAGCTCAACATTCAGAAACGAAGATCATGGCATCCGGTCCCATCACTTCATGGGAAATAGATGGGGAAACAGTGGAAACAGGGTCAGACTTTTTGGGGGGCTCCAAAATCACTGCAGATGGTGACTGCAACCATAAAATTAAAAGATGCTTACTCCTTGGAAGAAAACTTATGACCAACCTAGACAGAATATTCAAAAGCAGAGACATGACTTTGCCGACTAAGGTCTGTCTAGTCAAGGCTATGGTTTTTCCTATGGTCATATATGGATGTGAGAGTTGGACTGTGAAGAAGGCTGAGCTCCGAAGAATTGATGCTTTTGAACTGTGGTGTTGGAGAAGACTCTTGAGAGTCCCTTGGACTGCAAGGAGATCCAACTAGTCCATTCTGAAGGAGATCAACCCTGGGATTTCTTTGGAAAGAATGATGCTAAAGCTGAAACTCCAGTACTTTGGCCACCTCATGCGAAGAGTTGACTCATTGGAAAAGACTCTGATATTGGGAGAGATTGAGGGTAGGAGGAGAAGGGGACGACCAAGGATGAGATGGCTGGATGGCATCACGGACTCGATGGACGTGAGTCTGAGTTAACTCCGAGAGACGGTAATGAACAGGGAGGCCTGGCATGCTACGATTCATGGGGTCGCAAAGAGTCGGACATGACTGAGCAACTGAACCGAACTGAACTGAACTGAACTGCATTATATATTTGAAAGTTATTAAGAGAGTAGATTTTAAGTATTTTCACACAAAAGAAATGATAATTATGTGATAACCATATTATAATATACAAGAAAAAAATGAAAAAATGCCAAAGGGTTGTGTGAGAAGGACTTACAAATATCTGAGAAAGAAGAGAAGTGAAAGGCAAAGGAGAAAAGGAAAGATAATAACTATTTGAAAGCATGGTTTCAAAGAATAGCAAGGAGAGATAAGAAATAGGTGATAAATGCAAAGAAATAGAGGAAAACAACAGAATGGGAAAAACTAGAGATCTTTTCAAGAAAAATAGAGATTCCAAAGGAAAATTTCACACAAAGATCAGCACAATAAAGGGCAGAAACAATATGGACCTAACAGAAGCAGAAGATATTAAGAAGTGACAAGAATACACAAAGAAATATACAAAAAAAAAAAAAAATCCAGATAACCATGATAGTGTGATCACTCACCTAGAGCCAGACATCCTGGAGTGCAAAGTCAAGTCGGTCTCAGGAAGCATCACTAGGAACAAAGCTAGTAGGGGTGGTGGAATTTCAGTTGAGCCATTTCAAATATTAAGACATAATGCTATGAAAGTGCTGTATTCAATATCCCAGCAAATTTGCAAAACTCACCAGTGGCTACAGCACTGGAAAAGTCAGATATGACTGAGCAACTGAACAACAGCAATAAATATCCTCTAATAATTGCATACACCAGGAGTACAATATCATTTGCCTTTTAATTTTTCAATGAAACCTTGAAAATCATGGTCAAAATAAGATGATATTCTAAGTGGTCACAAAGTTAAATAGCACATTTATCTATGTAAAATGCATTTAATACTTGGCAGTTCAGGACACACCACATATTTCATTCTAAGCCTCCCAACATCACACACATATACAATCTGGACAGCCACTGCACAATGATTCCTATACCACATGCCCCCTCTTATGCGAATACACTCATCATTCTGTCTGGGTTGACCCCACTGAGGTGTCATGTCCTCTTCTACTTAGACAGACTATGACCCCACATGAGGGGGCCTTGCAGGCCCACTTAGGGCCATGATATTTCTCTCCTCTGGTCCAAAACACAGATGTCTATGTCTGTCTTTTGTGGCTTGTTCTAGTCCACATCTCTTCTACACTCAAACCATCAATTCTTTAACTATAAAATATGAGCTTAAAATTGCATTATCAATTTTCTTTTCACTTTCCCTTTCAATATGTTCTTGTTTCATCATTCCTTTTCCTTCCTTCACCTCCCTCTCCTTCCCTCCCCTTTCTGAATGCTTAATATCATAAGGAAATAAAGTGTATGTGTTCTGGAGTGCAGAAGAGAGATGCTGTGTCCCAGTGAGGGGTCTATATGGAGGAGGACATCCACAAGTATGAGGCAGAGTGCAGGTGAAGAAAAGAAAAAGGCAGTTCAGACAGGACTGAAGGTGTGCTTCAAGTGGTTGCTCACACTTTTGGTAACTGCATAAGCTGAAAATGTAGAGTGCTTAATATTACTTATTACTATTTTATTTATTTTACTTATTACTTATTTATTTACTTTACTTATTACTATTTTACCTATTAATATTTTATCATGACTGTAACTAATGTACACAGCATCTAAACATTTATATGAACAATCTTATTTCAAAGAAAGAATAATAGAAATGTTACATTTTACAATTTCATTTTCATTTACAAAAATCAAAGTATTTACTCACCAAGGAAACAAAAGATAGCTGTTTATTAAACATTAGCAAGTGTCAAAGTATTCTATTCTGAAACTTCTAAGAATTAAAGTGAATTAATGACCAAATCATTATATATTTCATTCTGATTAAAACAGGTTGTTACAAAATAATACCATTGTGTGACAATATTCAGAGGTTCACTAGCTTTGAATTTACACATTCTCAACACACTGGATACAAATGAAAGGTTCTTTAATATTTATTCAGACCATAAGCACTAATATAAATTGACAAACAGAAAATATCCAAAACTATAAGTTTCTTTAAATTCAGGTTTCTTGGAAAAACAATGATAATACTCCAAAATAAGATGTTTATAAGTCTATATTTTTATGTCCTCCATTTAAAATAAAAATATAAAAATATTCACTCTAGGGTGAAAAATCATGGCTTTCTTATTGAAAATATTTTTTCTAATATTTTTACATTATCACACCTGCAATAAATTGATGTCAATGCAAGAAAAAATTAAATCTATGGAAAGAAAACTAACCAATATGGCTACATGGAACACAGCCTTGTCTAACTCAAAGAAACCATGAGCCATGCCATGTAAGGCCACCCAAGACTGACAGGTTATGGTGGAGAGTTCTGACAAATGTGGTCCACTGGAGAAGGGAATGGCAAACCACTTCAGTATTCTCGCACTGAGAACCTCATGAACAGTATGAAAAGGCAAAAAGACAGGACACTGAAAGATAAACTCCCCAGTGCCCAATATGTTACTGGTGATCAGTGGAGAAATAACTCCAGAAAGAATGAAGGTACAGAGACAAAGCAAAATCTATCACTGGATGGGACCAGTGATAGCCGTAAGAGTCCAATGCTGTAAAGAGCAATATCGCATAGGAACCTGGAATGTTAAGTTCAGAAATTAAGGCAAATTGAAAATGATCAAACAGAAGATAACAAGAGTGACTGTCCACATTTTAAGAATCAATGAAGCAAAATGAAAAGGAATGGGTGAATTTAACTCAGATGACCATTATATCCATTACTGTGGGCAAGAATCCTGTAGAAGAAATGGAGTAGCCATCATAGTCAACAAAAGAGTCTGAAATGCAGTACTTGGATGTAGTCTCAAAAATGACAGAACGATCTCTGTTCATTTCCAAGGCAAACCATTAAATATCACTGTAATCCAAGACTATGCCTGACTAATAATGCTGAAGAAGATGAAGTTCAACTGTTCTATGAAGACCCTCAAGAACTTCTAGGACTAACACACAAAAAAGATGTCCTTTTCATTATAGGAGCCTGGGATCCAAAAGTAGGAAGTCAAGAAACATCTGGAGTAAGACAACTTTTGTCTTGGAGTACAGTATGAAGCAGGCGGAGGCTAATAGAGTTTAGCCAAGAAATTCATTGATCATAGAAAACACCCTCTTCCAACAACACAAGAGAAGACTCTTCACATGGACATCATCAAATTGTGAATACCGAAGTCAGACTGATTACATGCTTTACACCAAAGATGAAGAAGCTCTATACTTAGTCCACAGAAACAAAACCAGGAGTTGACTATGGCTCAGATCATGGACTCCTTATTGCCAAATTCACACTTTAATTGAAGAAAGCAGAGAAAACGACTAGATTATTCAGCTATGACCTAAATCAAATCCCTTACGATTATACAGTGGAAGCGAGAAATAGATTCAAGGGATTAGATCTGTTAGACAAAGTGCCTGAATAACTATGAACAAAGGTTCATGACACTGTACAGGAGGCAGGGATCAAGATCATCTCCAAGAAAAAGAAATGAAAAAGGGAAAAATGGTTCTCTGAGGAGGCCTTACGACTAACTGTGAAATGAAGAGAAGTGAAAGGCAAAGGAGGAAATGAAAGATATACCCATTTGAATGCAGAGTTCCAAAGAAGAGCAAGGAGAGAAAAGAAAGCCTTCCCCAGTGATCAATGCAAAGAAATAGAGGAAGACAATAGAATGGGAAAGACTAGAGATCTCTTCAAAAAAAATTAGAGATACCAAGGGAACATCTCATGCAAAGATGGGCTCAATAAAGGAAAGAAATGGAGGCAGAAGATATTAAGAAGAGGTAGCAAGAATAACAAAAGAACTATACACAAAAATCTTCATGATTCAGATAATCTTGATAGTATGATCATCCACCTAGTACCAGACATCCTGGAGTGCGAAGTCGAGTGGCACTTAGGAAGCATCACTACGAACAGAGCTAGTGGAGGTTATAGAGTTCCAGCTGTGCTACTTCAAATTCTAAAAGACAATGCTGTGAACCTCAGCAGTGGCCACAGGAAAGGAAAGGGTCAGTTTGCGTTCCAATCCCAAAGAAATACAATGTCAAAGAATGCTGGCCCACAATTGCACTCATCTTCCACACTAACAATACTCAAATTTCTCCAAGCTAGGCTTCAACAGTACATGAACTGAGAACTTCCAGATGTTCAAGGTCCATATAGAACAGTCAGAGGAATCAGAGATTAATTTGCCAACGTCCACTGAATCACTGAAAAAGTGAGAGAGTTCCAGAGAAACATCTTCAGCTTTATTGACTATGCCAAAGCCTTTGACTGTGTGAATCACAACAAACTGTGAAAAATTCTTAAAGACATGCGAATACCAGAACACCTGAACTGCCTCTTGCAAAATCTGTATGCAGGTCAGGAAGCAACAGTTAGAACTGGACGTGGAACAACAGACTGGTTCCGAAATGGGAAAGAAGTAGATAAAGGCTATATACCGTCAACCTGCTCATTTAACTTATATGCAGAATACATCATGAGAAACACTGGGCTGGAAGAAATAAAAGCTGGAATCAAGATTGCTGGGAGAAACATCAATAACCTAAGATATATGATGACACACACTTAGAGCAGAACATGAAGAAGAACTAAAGAGCCTCTTGATGAAAGTGAAAGAGGAAAGTGAAAAAGTTGGCTTAAAACTCAACATTCAGGAAACTAAAATCATGGCATCTGGTCTCATCACTTCATGGTGAATAGATGGGGAGATGATGCAAACAGTGACAGATTTTAATTTTGGGAGCTCCAAAATCACTGCAGATGGTGATGAAGCCATTCAAGTTAAAACATGCTTACTCCTTGGAGGAAACATTATGACCAACCTAGACATCATATTAAAAAGCAGAGGCATTACTTTGCCAACATAGGTCCATCTAGTCAAATCTGTGGTTTTTCCAATTGTCATGTTTGGGTGTGACAGTTTGACTATAAAGAAAGCTGAATGCCGAGATTTGATGCTTTTGAATGATGGTATTGGAGAAGACTCTTGAGAGTCCCTTGGACTGCAAGGAGATCCAACCAGTCCATCCTAAAGGAAATCAGTCCTGAATAATCACTGGAAGGACTAATATTGAAGGTGAAATTCCAATAGTTTGGCCACCTGATGCAAAGAACTGACTCATTTGAAACCCAGAGGGATGGTATGGGGAGGGGGTGGGAGGGGGTTCAGGAGTGGGAACTTATGTGCACCTGTGATGGATTCATGTTGATGTATGGCAAAACCAATGCAGTATTGTAAAGTAAAATAATAATAATAAAATAAAAATAAAAATAAATTTAAAAAATAATAAATAAATAAGAAACTGCCCTGATGCTGGGAAAGATTGAAGGTGCAAGGAGAAGGGGACGACAGAGGATGAGATGATTAGATGGCATCACCAATGCAACGCATATGAATCTGAGTAAATTATGTGAGTTGGATTGGACAGGGAGGCCTGGTGTGCTGTAGCACATGGGGTCACAAAGAGTCAGACAGGGCTGAGCGACTGAACTGATGGAAAGAGTATGAGTGTGCCACTTTTGGAAGAAAAATAAGACTTTAAAGATTAGATAAGAGATCTAAAGTGTGAAAATGTTAGTAGCTAAGCCATATACAGCTCTTTGTTACCCCATGGACTGTAGCTCGCCTGGCTCCTCTGTCCAAGGAATTCTCCAGACAAGAATACTGAAGAGGGTAGCCATTCTGTTCTCGATGGGATGAACCTGATTCTTCTGCATTGCAGGCAGATTATTTACTGTCTGAGTCACCAGGAAAGCAAGTTTTTAAAGAAACTGTGTCATAAGATAGTTTCTTAGAATGTAAAGGTAAACACTTTTAGAAAATCAGTGTTTGCACATATAACAATTAAAACAAAGTCCACTTTATGATTATAAAATGACATTAATGAGACTTCTGGTTCAACATGGTGGAGAAAAAGGACATGTACCCATCTCCTCTTGTGAAAGTCCCCAAATTCAACTAGCTGTTGAACAACCATTGACAGAACAACACAGAAACCCAATGAATAAAGATACTCCATTTCCAAAGATAAAAAAGTAGCTGCAGTGATACTGGAGGAGTGGCACAATCTTGATAAAGCAAACCCCATACCTGATGGCCAATAAACTGGAGAAAAATAATACCAAAGAACTTCTCTTTGTGTTGTGAACGTTCTGAACCCCACATCAGTCTTCCCAGTCTGGGAATATGGCAAAAGGACTGGAAATCCCCAGGAAATCTGACCTTGAAGGCCAGTGGGATTTGATTACGGGACTTTTGTAGGACTGAGGGAAACAGACTCCAGTCATGGAGGGCACAGACAAAAATTTGCATGCACCAAGACTCAGAGGAAAAGAGCAGTGATCCCATAGGAGACTGAAGCAAAACTACTTACTTGTGTTTGAAGAGCTCCTGTGGAAGCATAGGTCAGCAGGGACTCACCACAGTGATGAGGGCACTGGCAGCAGAAAGCTTGGAAATTTTCCCTTTGCATGAAACCTTTTGAAGGTCACCATGAACATTACCATAGAGCAACCAGGCCAAACAACTACCAGGGACCCACCAGCAGATAGTTGGATTAATCCTTTACTGAGTAAGGTCCTGCCCAGCAGATCAAGATTCAGTTTTCCCATTTTCATTCTCTGCCATCAGGAAGCTTACACAAGCTTCTTATATGCTCCCATCAGAGGGAAGACAGAAGAAGCTAGAACCACAGTCCTACAGATGCTAAAACAAAAATCACATTATAGAAAGTCAATCATGATTAAAAAAAAAAAAAAATGTCCTGGAAGAAGGCAAGATAAAACCCTCAAAAAACAACTAAATAAAGAGGAGATAGGCAACTTTCCAGGAAAATAAATCAGAATAAAGATAGTAAAGATGACTCAAGATCACGGAAACAATGGAGAAGATGCAAAAAATGTTTACCGAAGACCTACAAGAACTAAGGAACAAGCAAACAGACATGAATAATAGACTGAAGGTGAAGTCACTCAGTCGTGTCCAACTCTTTGTGACCCCATGGACTATAACCTACTAGGCTTCTCCGTCCATGGGATTCTCCAGGCAAGAATACTGGAGTGGATTGCCATTTCCTTCTCCAAGGGATCTTCCCAACCCAGGGATCGAACCCAGGTTTCCCACATTGGAGGCAGATGCTTTAACCTCTGAGTCACCAGGGAAGCCCAAGTAATAGACTAGTAGGAATCAATAGCAGAATAACTGAGGCAGAAGAATGGACAAATGACCTGGAGGACAGGATGATGGAAACCACTGCCACAGAACAGAATGTAGGGAAAATAAAGAATGCAAAGAAATTAAAAACAGCCTAAGAGACCTCTCGGACAACATTAAACACACCAACATTTGCATAATAGGGGTCCCAGAAGAAGAATAGAGAGAAAAAGGACCTGAAAATCTATTCAAAGAGATAACAGCTGAAAACTTCTCTAACATGGGAAAGAAAATTGTCAACCAAGTCCAGGAAGCACAGAGTCCCAGGCAGGATAAAACCAAGAAAGAACACACTGAGGCATATAGTAATCAAACCAACAAACATTAAAGATAGAGATAAATGATTAAAAGTAACAAGGGAAAAATGACAAATACCAAACAAGGGAACTCTCATCAGGCTATTAGCTGATTTCTCAACAGAAAATTCACAAGGCAGAAGAGAATGACATGATATGTTTAAGGTGATGAAAGGGAAGAACGTATGACCAAGAATACTCTACCCAACAAGACCCTCTTTCAGTTTTGATGGAGAAATCAAAAGCTTTCCAGACAAACAAAAGTTAAGAGAATTCAGCACTGCCAAATCAGCATTATAACAAATGATAAAGGAACTTCTGTGGGTAGGAAACACAAGACAAGGAAAAGACCTACAGAAAATACCAAAACAATTAAGAAAGAGGTAATACGATCATACATATCAATAACTACTTTAAATGTAAATAGATTCAATGCACCAAATAAAAGACATAGACTGACTGGGTTGATGAAAACATGTGCATGTATGCACTTCCACTTAACAAATATCTCTGCTTGATCCCTAAATTATATTTACTTATTTTACATTGATAGGTTAATCAGGTTCCCATTATGGCCTGGAACTGTAATTATCTTTGTTTTTTTCCTCTGGCTACTGATAGTGAAAATTGATAAACATCTTTTGCTATTGTATCAGTATCAGTTCAGTCACTCAGTCATATCCGACTCTTTGCAACCCCAAGAACTGAAGCACATCAGGCCTCCCTGTCCATCACCAACTCCCAAAGTTTACTCAGACTTATGTCCATTGAGTAGGTGGTGCCATCCAACCATCTGTCATCTCCTTCTCCTCCTGCCCTCAATCTTTCCCAGGATCAGGGAATTATGCTTCAGCTTTAGCATCAGTCAGGGTTGATTTCCTATAAGACTGACTGATTTGATCTCCTTGCAGTCCAAAGGACTCTCAAGAGTCTTCTCAGGACCACAGTTTTTAAGCACCAATCCTTCAGTACTCAGCCTTCTTTCTGTTCCAGCTCTCACATCCATATATAGCTACTGAAAAAACCATAGCTTTAACTCCATGGACCTTTGTTGCAAAGTGACATCTGTATTTTTTAATATGTTGTCTAGGTTGGTCATAGCTTTTCTTCCATGGAGCAAGCATCTTTTAATTTAAAGTTACTGGTTTCAGTGACTTTGGATCACAAGAAAATAAAATCTGCCACTGTTTCTATTTTTTACCCACTTATTTGCCATAAAATGGCAAGTTGAGTTTGAATAAACTTTACTTTTAGAACTGCCAGACATGCCTATGGTAGTTTGTAAGCATAGTAAGGAATTTTCATAGTTTTGTATGGACATCTGACTTTTGTTAGAGAAACCGAAGTTTCCCCCACCTTTTTAGTGTTTCTGCTGATCTGAACATTGTTGGGAACCAGGTTAGGCCATCCCAAAATATTCTTCAAAGGCATATTGATTGTTTTGCACTAAAATTACTTACTTAAGAAATAGTCATTACAAGAAGGATCCTCTGATTCTCCTCTATGTTTCCCTGAAAGCAAAATCTCTCTTGTGAAAGTGCATTTTCTTCACTTTGGAGGCAGGGGACACCACAAAGAGCAATTCTGGGAGAGGACAAAATCTTACTTTAATTCACTACCCAAAGCTCAACTCCTATTTAGATTCTTCACTAATTAAGCTCCCAAAACCAAAGTGTTGTTGTCCTGTCACAAATTTGCCCCTTCACAAATTTGTTTTGTTGCTTAAAAATTATAAAAGCTGCCTGCTTTGGTCACATTTTAGGTGTCATTTCTGTGAGACTTCCATGGGCACAAATTACCCCCCCCTCCCATTATCTGTCTTGTGTCACTTTCATTATGAGTCCAGCCACAAAAACTCAAGAAAGATAGAGGGGAAATTTTTTTTGTTAACTTGATTGTAGCCTTCTGTACATTATTTTTTTATTATGAATAACCCTAAACTACATGTCATCAGTTTAAGTAATATGTGTACATCTTCCATAAGCTGTATTTTAATGTTTTTTTTTCATTTCTCTCACTTTTTATGTAAGAGAAAGAAATTCTTTTTTTTTTTTTTTTTTTTGAGTTGACATAAAAACATATCTCAAATTGAGTGTCTTAAACAATGGAATTTTTTTTTTTCCTAATTGTTCTGGAAGCTAGGAATCCAAAGTCAAGTTTTGTTGGTTTAGTTTCTCCTGGGATCCCTTTCCTTGGTTTTCAGGCCACTGCCTTTATCCTATGTCTTCACATGGACTTTTTCTTTGTGTGGAGAATCCTGATAGCTCTCTGTATGCCCTAATCTCCAAGCACACTAGTCAGATTAGATTACAATCTATATTAATCACCTAATTCTCAAAAGAGTTAACTCTTAGTTAATGTTTTAAAGACCCAATCTGAAAAATATTGCTATCTGAAGAATTGAGGATTAAGTCTTCAATGTATAAAATTTGAGAACACAATTTTTCTTGATATAGGAATTTTACAATAACTATTTCTTTTTGATATTGCTTATGCTTCCCACACAAGTTTGTTCTTCATGTTGTTTTTCATCAAATATATCAGGAATTTTTCCTTTGGTTTGATTTTTAATATAGTTCAATTTATCAACTCTTTTTACTATAATTTCATATTTTAAGTAATAGTTTTAAATTTTTTCTGCTCAATTTTTAAATGAATTCACTCATATTCAGCTTTTATTCTATTTCTAATATGATGCAATCATTTACATCTAAATATTTGATCCTTTTGGTGTTTAGCCCAGCATACAACATAACATGCAGTTATCACTGTGTGGTGACTATCAGTTTTCACAGTTCTAGTTATTTCTAAGTCTATCTTCAGCTCAGTCATCTGAATACCAGTTTAATAAATTTTAAATCACAATAGTGATTTCTCTTTCTGGACTTTGTGTTCTATTAATCTGTCTACTCATGTACCAATATCATAAGGAGTGCTTTTTAAAAGTAAGTCTCAGGTGGAAATTGAGAAATTGAGAAAGCAGCATAAGCCCAATATGACCTTGTCTTTGACTACATCTTCAATACTATTGTTTTTGTTCTGAGTATCTTATAAAGCAACAATGGGTAAGTTTTTGAATTTCTCCTGAATACTGTGCTTATTTATAGCCCTATGTCTTTTTTCATTCTTTTCCTTTCTGCCTCTCTTGTAGTATTAGCAAATTCTTCTTCATGGCTAAAGTGTTACATATGGAATACTTTCTGGGTAAGTGATATTTCTTCATGGAATCTGTGCTCCCTGTCCCCCATGAATAATTTGCTATGAAATACAGTATTTTTTCACCTGTGGTCAGTCTTGTGCATATGGATCATATGTAATTTGTTGTTTGCCCAGTGCCTAAATCAGTGTTTATATGCAGGAGATATTCAATAGATCCATGCTCAATGACTGAAATAAATGCTCTTGTGAAATACTACCTTCAGTAGATTTGCAAATTTTCAAGGTTAATATTCACATCTGTCAGGAGTTCTTCAATTCTAAGTAGTTTGAATTTGTGTCTTGAGATTTATCCCAAATCTAAGGAATTTCACCTTGTTCCTAGCTAGCTAGTACCTCTCAGCTTTACGAGTCTGGGTGAGGTGAAACAGATGGGACTCTTGTGAAGTATCCTCAAAGGCTAAAAACTTATGGCTCACCCTGGTCTTTCTTTCCCGGTAAAAACTCTTTATTTTCTTTTTTCTTTTCGTTTTTTAAATTTATTTTTATTTATTTTATTTTTATTTTTGTACTTTACAATATTGTATTGGTTTTGCCACACATCAACATGAATCTGCCACAGGTGTACACGTGTTCCCAATTCCGAATGCCCCTCCCACCTCCCCCCAACACCATCCCTCCAGATCATGCCAGTGTACCAGCCCCAAGCATCCTGCACCCTGCATCAAAACTAGACTGACAATTCATTTCTTATATGATATTATACATGTTTCAATGCCATTCTCCCAAATCATCCCACCCTCGCCCTCTCCCACAGAGTCCAAAAGACTGTTCTATACATCTATGTCTCTTTTGCTATCTCGCATACAGGGTTATTGTTCAGTTCAGTTCAGTAGCTTAGTCGTGTCCAACTCTTCGCGACCCCATGAATCACAGCACGCCAGGCCTCCCTGTCCATCACCAGCTGCCGGAACTCACTCAGACTCATGTTCATCGAGTCCGTGATGCCATCCAGCCATCTCATCCTCTGTCGTCCCCTTCTCCTCCTGCCCCCAACCCTCCCAGCATCAGAATCTTTTCCAGTGAGTCAACTCTTCGCATGAGGTGGCCAAAACAAAGTATTGGAGTTTCAGCTTCAGCATCATTCCTTCCAAAGAAATCCCAGGGCTGCTCTCCTTCAGAATGGACTGGTTGGATTTCTTTGCAATCCAAGGGACTCTCAAGAGTCTTCTCCAACACCACAGTTCAAAAGCATCAATTCTTTGGCCCTCAGCCTTCTTCACAGTCCAATTCTCACATCCATACATGACCACAGGAAAAACCATAGCCTTGACTAGACGGACCTTAGTCAGCAAAGTCATGTCTCTGCTTTTGAATATTCTATCTAGGGTGGTCATAACTTCTTCCAAGGAGTAAGCATCTTTTAATTTCATGGCTGCAGTCACCATCTGCAGTGATTTTGGAGCCCAAAAAATATAAAGTCTGACACTGTTTCCACATCTGTTTCCCATGAAGTGATGAGATCGGATGCCATGATCTTCGTTTTCTGAATGTTGAGCTTTAAGCCAACTTTTTCACTCTCCTCTTTTACTTTCATCAAGAGGCTCTTTAGTTCCTCTTCACTTTCTGCCATAAGGGTGGTGTCATCTGCATATCTGAGGTTATTGATATTTCTCCCAGCAATCTTGATTCCAGCTTGTGTTTCTTCTAGTCCAGCGTTTCTCATGATGTACTCTGCATAGAAGTTAAATAAGCAGGGTGACGGTATACAGCCTTGACGTACTCCTTTTCCTATTTGGAACCAGTCTGTTGTTCCATGTCCAGTTCTAACTGTTGCTTCCTGGCCTGCATACAGATTTCTCAAGAGGCAGGTTAGGTGGTCTGGTATTCCCATTTCTTTCAGAATTTTCCACAGTTTACTGTGATTCACACAGTCAAAGGCTTTGGCATAGTCAATAAAGCAGAAGTAGAGGTTTTTCTGGAACTCTCTTGCTTTTTCGATGATCCAGCAGATGTTGGAAATGTTACCATTACTATCTTTCTAAATTCCATATATATGTGTTAGTATACTGTATTGGTGTTTTCTTCTTTCTGGCTTACTTCACTCTGTATAATCGGCTCCAGTTTCATCCACCTCATTAGAACTGATTCAAATGTATTCTTTTTAATGGCTGAGTAATACTCCATTCTGTATATGTATCACAGCTTTCTTATCCATTCATCTGCTGATGGACATCTAGGTTGCTTCCATGTCCTGGCTATTATAAACTTCTAGTTAGGATGTTCCTTCTTGTAGCTAAACAATGCTAGCCTGAGGGATGATGGGATGATGGTCCCCTTCTTTTCTTGTGCTCAAGTGTTTTTTGTTTGTTTGTTTCATGGTGTTACTAATATACTTACATAGATTCCAGAGGTTTTCAAGAGATGCTCTGTTTGTGGATAGCTGTTCAATCACTGATTTATGAAGTGATAAAGAAGCTGAATTCTCCTAGCTCCTCACTTTTTCCCACAACCTGAATTTATATAATTCTAAAATGATATTAATCTTTTCTATAAACTTCAAAGTAAATTACATAAAATTACCATGCTCTCCCCTGCTATGAGAAAAGTTCTATATATAAAATATCTATGTTAATTAATAAAATAATTCTGCACATTTCTAATCTATTTTGTTGCAGTGAAAGCTGTATGAGAGTACATAAAATATGACACCTCTGAAGATTCCACGTTTAACACTGACATTTTTAGAGACATAGTTTTAACTGTATATTTATCAAGTTCAGTTTATACCAGAATAAATACATAAGTAATGATTAGACTTAAAGTGTATTTAGTAAGAATTATACAGTAAATCCAACCTTTTTCAATTACATAAACTATTCATTTGCTTACAAGACATCTCTAATATGAGGATGATTCACATAACTGCTTTAATAATTTAATTAAAATGTAATTGTTTCAGATACTAAGTACAAAATGGATATATTAAAGTGTGTATGAAGTTGGAAGAGATAAGTTTCAACTTCACTATTTGTCTGTTGATTTAGGTTTATAAATAAAATGATCATATGTAGCAAGTGTTTTTATATTTTTTCTGTTATGGTGCACTAACAATAAAGGACACGTTTTCATAAATACTAACTATATGGATAGCTATAGTATGACCAGCTAATTATTAACAAATTTCAATCTAGGAAAAAAGTCATAGTAATGAATACTGAGAAATTTTAGATTTTAAAGAAATAATTAATTCTCTTCTCAAAAATACTTATCAGTTTAGTCAGTCAGTTCAGTCGCTCAGTCGTGTCCGACTCTCTGCGACCCCATGAATTGTAGCACGCCACGTCTCCCCGTCCATCATCAACTCCCGGGGTTCACTCAGACTCACGTCCATCAGGTCAGAGACGCCATCCAGCCATCTCATCCTCTGTTGTCCCCTTTTCCTCCTGCCCCCAATCCCTCCCAGCATCAGAGTCTTTTCCAGTGAGTCAACTCTTCACATGAGGTGGCCAAAGTACTGGAGTTTCAGCTTCAGCATCATTTCCTCTAAAGAAATCCCAGGGCTGATCTCCTTCAGAATGGACTGGTTGGATCTCCTCGCAGTTCAAGGGACTCCCAAGAGTCTTCTCCAACACCACAGTTCAAAAGCCGAGGATGAGATGGCTGGATGGCATCACGGACTCGATGGACATGAGTCTGAGTGAACTCTGAGAGATGGTGATGAACAGGGAGGCTTGGCGTGCTGCGATTCATGGGGTTGCAAAGAGTCGGACATGACTGAGCGACTGAACTGAACTGAATAAACAAGACTGTTTTCAAATGCACAAAAAGAAAAACTAGAAACTAATCGACTTCTACACTGCTGAATAGAATTTTCTAAGCTCTTCACTACATTTGGTATAGTAACCTCCATCAAGAGGCAAATTGACTTTCCTTTTACAGACCATTACTAGCCACAATTCAACCAGTGGGATTTGAGAGAAATACTTCTAGAATAGTCTATGAATCCTGACTTTGATATCTGTCGATATCTTAGAAGATGTGAACAAAAAGTTACCATACTTCATACTTATTTCTTGCTTATCTGTAATTCATCTTCATTTAAAAAATTAATCTCCCCCAAAATAAAGTTACTATCTTGGGATAAATATTCATTTGCAAAACAATGAAGGTGTACTTTACATTTTTCTGCACTAAAATAATCTTAAAATACTTTTTCAAAATATTATTATTGTGGAAAAACTTCCACAATCAAAATATTATTTTAAAGACAAACTGTAGGATCTAAAAATGTTTTATTTTGAATAAAGCTTTCGATAAATTGTACTTACTGAAGGAAGTTAGCAATGTAAGTGTAAAAATAAAAATATTCTAGAATCAAGCTCTGTTTATAATAAATTATTAAAATATTTTGATGTTTAACAATTTGTGTAAGGAAATTAAAAGTTACTATAATATTATTTACTTGTCAACTTATGAAATTATGTCTCCAACCTTGATATTTCCATTGTGAATCAAACTCATATATCAAACCACTTGCTTTGGTGTCACTATTTCCATGTCAATGTATATGTATCTGAAAGTTGCTCAGTCATGTCCAACTCTTTGAAACCTCATGGACAATAGTCCTTGGAATTCTCTAGGTTAGAATACTGAAGTGGGTAGCCTTTCCCTTCTTCAGGGGATCTTCCTAACTCAGGGATCAAAACCAGGTCTTCTGCATTGCAGGCAAATTCTTTACCAGCTGAACCATAGGAGAAGACCTTGCATGTCAATCAATAGACAGTTCAAATTTAACTCATCTCTGGCAGTAGCCTTGACCTCCTCAGTACTCTTATATTCACATATACTGTGTATCTCCCAATTCTCTGTTTGAATTTGCTTGCTGAAGTTAAAAATTTAGGAGTCATTCCTTGAATTTTACCACTAAAATCAAATCCACTTAGTCCTCTTAATAGTTTAAAGTCATACTTTTCAGAATCTCTACTATAAACCTAGACCTAGACAATTAATATTGACCTGAATTATTACAATTGTTTCAAGACAAAAAAAAATTCCAATTTTTATTATTCAAGTAATTAAATTTTACAGTAAAGATTATCTCAATTCATTTTCTTCAATAAGAAATCTATTTTCATCCATTGAAGTGATTTTTTTAAAAAGAAGAATTGATCTATGAAATTCCTAAGATGAAAACTACCACTGTCTTCCCATTGCTTTAAGAAAAATTTTGTGCTCTTACTCCATATGTCTCTCAACTTACCTTTATTCCTCATTCAATAAGTTGCAGTAATATTTGTCTTCCAGTACATCAAAATCTTTCTTAAATTCCTCATGTGCACATTCTTTAACTCTGACCAAATCTAGGTGAATATATCTGCTCACAGCTAACTCCTTTCAGCTATCCATGTCTCAGATCAAATGTCGTTTTCTCAGTGAGGCCTTTCAGAAACACCTAGTTTAAGTCAATTTTCTCTGCCTAGTCACCTGTCAGTCAATCATTCTTTAATTTTGTTTAATGTGCATTTTCAATTGAATTTTACCTTTATGTTCCTTTTGCAAGATAAGAGTCAAAAGGTTAGTATCAAATATAATGAATGTAGAAACATTGGCTGGTATACAAAAGGTGCTTTTTATTTTTATTTAAATAAATTAATGAATATTTACTATTTTATGAATATTTTCTTAATGTTGAGTGTACAAGTAGAGGACTTGTGCCTTATTTTTTTAATCAAGTTATTGAATAATACCAAGGTAAACCAGAAAAAAAAGAGAGAGAGAGAGAGGAAGAAAAAGCTTACATTTCTATTGTAAATAGTTTATCAGTTAGGATGTGGTGGGATCACATAGATGGAGGTTTTAAAACTGGACTTGACCAGTAAGAAAAAGAGGGAGATTGTAATGTTCTTAATAAGAAAATTATGCCATCAGTCCCCAAACTCATCAAGCTGTATATGCTAAATATGTAAAACTTTCTACAGGTCTGCCGTACCTCAAAAAAGTAGTTTAAAAAGTGGAAGGAAACTATGAAGTCAATAATTTATTTAAAAAGAAAGCTTTAAGGAATAAAGTAATTTGGAAACTAATTAAGAAGTTTTTACTGAGAAAGATGAGTAAAAATAATCCTATTTCTAGATGACAGATAAATAGTGATTTCATAATAGTATTAATAACAGAGAAATTAAGGGATTATCCATGGATAATCTGGAGAAGGAAATGGCAACCCACTCCAATATTCTTGCCTGGAGAATCCCAGAGATGGAGGAGCCTGGCGGGCTATACTCTATGGGGTCACAGAGTCGGACACAACTGAAGTGACTTAGCAGCAGCAGCAGCAGCAGCTATGGATGATCTCTAAAGCTAGTTTTAGCAGTTGGTATCAACTGACTCCTGGTAGCTCAGCTGATAAATAATCCATCTGCAATGTAGGAGACTCTTGTTCAATTCCTGGGTTTGGGAAGATCCCCTGGAGGAGGGCATGGCAACCCACCCCAGTATTGTTGCCTGGAGAATCCCCATGGACAGAGGAGGCTGGCAAGCTACAGTCCATGGGGTCATAAGGAGTCAAATATAACTGAGCGACAAAGCACAGCACACAGCACAACTCTCTTATTCTTAAAGTAAAATCACTGAAGAGATTTGAGTTTCATACACCTTCTTCCTTACCAAGTATTTCTAGATCAACAAAAATAAGTGAAAGATGTATTGTATAGGAAAATCATATAATCCAAATTTTCTACTCTCTAGTCAGACATTTTCCTGCAAGAAGCTATAAAGACAGTTACTAGAAATGACTTTCCATTTTCTAAATGCTGCTTTGCCAAAAGTTTAACTTTCATTTTAGGTTCAAAGGATTTATGAGCAAAAGACACCATTTGTTACCCAAATGAACATTTACCTCAATTTTAATAGACAATTATCAGAAAGCAAGACATAGATGTGAGAGAGGAGTAGAAAAGTAAAAGTATATACATCACCAAATTGGGCTGACAGGCATCTACGTACAGTCTTGAAGAGCTCTGGGAACTCCCAAAAACACTGATCTGGAGTCTCAACTTGGAAAATCCCAGGAACTGTGTCCACTCCATGGGTGAGATTTCAAATTGCAATTAAGGGGAGTTTTGTTTATAAAACCAGGTTGCAAACTGATACCAACAATTTGCATGCAAGTGTGCAGTCCTGTTTTTTGCCAACAATGCTGTTTGTTTTACCTTGTGTGTCAAAATTTTTCAGACTCCAGGAATTGGCAGATTCCCAAGGCTCAAGAATTCCATGACTCACTCCTTTTTCTTATCTTGAGTGCACCAGGCTATAGCTGCAATTCAGGAACAGGCATGTAGTCCATGCAAGGTCACGAAAGAATTGGTCGGAGGTTTAATATTGTCTCTGAAGCCTGACCCAGACTACTTCTATCTTAATTTTCTTAACAGATGCAGAACAGTTTTAAGATCAACGTTTTAAACTTTTACTTGCCTTGTGTAGAAATAAAAAACTGAAACAGGAGAAAGGTTATTAAAAATGATGAAAATGAATATTTTATTTAAGAATTTTATTTTGACATCAGACGCAGAAATGTTGTAAGAATAATACAAAGAATTCCAACTTCCTTTTCACTCATTTTTTGCAAATGTTAACTTTTAACATTTTTGCTTTTATTCTTTCTTTGCATATTTTTGAAATATTTGAGATTTTAAAAAAATCACTGCATTTTATTCCTAAAGGTTTCAGTGTGTATTTCCTTAAAAAAAAAAAAAAAAACCTGGCAGAACCACAGAACAAATATACAAATGCTATTATGTTATCTAATCTATGGGGTTTATTCAGTTTACTATTTTCTCAGAAATGTTGCAGTAAATGAAAATTCTGTGTTACATAACATCTCAATAGTTCAGTTCAGTGGACTGCAGCATGCGAGGCCTTCCTGTCCATCACCAACCCCCGGAGTTTACTCAAACTCATGTCCATTGAGTCAGTAATGACATTCATCTCATCCCCTGTCGTCCCCTCCTCCTGCCTTCAATCCCTCCCAGCATCAGGGTCCTTTCAAATGAGTTACATCTTTGCATCAGGTGACCAAAGTATTTGAGTTTCAGCCTCAGCATTAGTCCTTCCAATGAATATTCAGGACTGATTTCCTCTAGGATGGACTGGTTGGATCTCCTCCCAGTTCCAAGGGACTCTCAAGAGTCTTCTCCACCACCACAGTTCAGAAGCATCAATTTTTCGGCACTCAGTTTTCTTTATAGCCCAACTCTCAATCCATACATGACTACTGGAAAAACCATCTCAACAGTATCCTTTATTAAAGAGTGATCTCTCTGTTTTTCTTTTTCTTATGAAATTGATAATTTTCAGAGTACAGATCAATTATCATGTGGAATGTTTCTCAGTGTGGGTTTGTATAATGTTTCCCCAAGAGGAAGTTTTTCATACATTAAAAAACATGACAGCAAGACAGAAAAGATGTCATGTTCTCAGTGTGTTCTATCAGGAGACACATTATGTCAATTTATTCCCATTGTAAAGAATATAAGTAGATCCCCTGAAACCATGTAAATAACCCATTACTCATCAAACGTTTATTCACTAGTTTTATCAAGTGTTAGTTCTTGCTTGAATTGTTATTGTGAACATTGACATATAGTCATATATTCTAAATATATATGATGGTTCATAGTTTAAGGAACAGGATTACTTTCTCCTTTATTTATTTATATCAAACATATATTCATTGATTCTTATTTTATTTAGTGGGTTGTAGTATATGGTATGCATTGTGTTCAAAAACAAATTTCTGTAAACTTCTGTGTGAAGACCCCCAGTCTATGGTATTTTGTTATGGCAACTTGATCTGATTAGTATAATTTCTTTATATAATTTAATATAAGTTGGGCTCATTTTTCTCCCCAAAAATATTGAGATTAGGACTTAGGAATTTCCTGATAACTTTTACAGTAGACCACTTTTTTTTTGTCTCTGATGCCAAGTGTGACACTGATATTTCATAATTCATTCTTGTTTCAATTTCTTGCCTTTTAGCTTCCCTGGAATATTTGGCTGAGTTTTTATACTTAGCTTCCCTCTTAGAGTACAGGCAAGATTCTCAGGCCTTTGTCACCCTTCATCCTTCTTATGATTTATCCTTCTTTAGGAAATAGATTATAGTGAATCTGCAAATATAAGATTTTTCTTTTCCTACATATGCAAAAATAGTCTTGTTCTCATAGAAAAAAATGTCATTTTTTCAGTTATTTGTACAAAGTCAGATAGTTATTAAATTAAGTTAGAATAAACCATAGTGTTTCTTAACCTCAAATCCGATACATTTTTCTTATACCACACTTTACTTTTCTCATACCGCAAAGTAGAATGTTGTTATTTGGAGAAAAAATTATATTGTCTTCAACTTTATTTTTACCTAACAATACCTTTAATTTAAAAAAATAACTATTTCCCCCTTGTTTTTAGAAAAGTCAGGAAATTATAAAACACTTACATAAATCTATTTGTACTATTTCCAAATATTTTTTGTGTTTTTCCTCAACCTGTTATTCTGTTATCTCCCATGTATTATTATAGTTCACTGAATATAGTTGTTTCACTAAATTCTCTTTAGGAATGTACAGTCAAGCATTCTTCATAATTGCAAGATTTTTAGCTGTCTTTAAGATACAGAAAAACTTTACTGTCACTCATTGTGCTGCTATAGATATTCACTCAGGCATTTTTTTATATTATAAATCATTTAAATAAAATATTTTTAAAATAATTTTACTGATATTTTATACATCATAGTGCTAATTTGATTTTTAAAAAATTAAATATAGCTAAATATTACTGCAAGAATATAGAATATGATATTTCAAAATATTTATTTAAGTTTAGAATGCACAAAAATTTTTGTGCACAAAAATTTTAATATTTAACATTTGGAGACTGTGAAAATACATTAAATAAGATTTTATTGAGTGTATTTAAAAGTTCAGGTAGATAAAATAAAACTAAAAACTGAATATAAGTATTTAATAAGTTCAGCAAGGCTTAGCTTGATTCATTTTTTAAGGCTGTGTTTCCTCAATACATAGGATTTTACAGTCTGTATGGTTCAGTCAAGTTAATAGCAGAGATATATATCAAATGATGACTCGCCTCAAGAGCTTTGACTGCTCCAAACTTTTGTTAGCAATCTGAGGCTCTGTTAACCTGAAGAAATCAATATGTTGTCATGAGTATTACCTATTTCTTAATTCCATGGGAAAGCACAGTCTTAGCATAAAATAGTCAAGAATGATTTGCATTTATTTAATTGAATTTTACTAAGAGAGTAGAAAGTAAGTAATTTCACACACACACACACACACACACACACACATATATACACACATTTAAACACATGTCTGTGTATATATATATAAAAGGACTTCCTTGGTGGCTTAGAAGGTAAAGAATCCACCTGCAACACAGGAGACCTGGGTTGGATCCTTGGATTGGGAAGATCCCCCGGAGCAGGGCTTAACAATTCACTCCAGTATTCTTAACTGGAGAATCCTTATGGACAGAGGAGCCTGGTGGGGTACAGTCCATGGGGTCACAAAGAGTTGGACACAATTGAGTGACTAAACACAGCACACACATACATAAAAATGTAATGCACATATATATTTAATGAAATAGGAAAATTAAATATATGTATGTATTAATTTATAAAAAGGTTGATGACTATAACATTCACAAAATATTTGCTATATATAAAGGATTTTCTGTCAGATTCCATTAATTATTCATATTATAATGAGACTACCATTTCATAGCTTTGCTCAGTCTATCAATGGTGTCCAACTCTTTGGGAACCCCATGGACTGTGGCTACCCAACTCCTCTGTCCATAGACTTCTCCAGGCAAGAATACTGGAGTGGATTGCCACCTCCTTCTCTAGGAGATTTTTCTGACCCAGGAGTTGAACCCAAGTCTCTTGCAAGAAGTCTCCTGCATTGGCAAGATTCTTTACCATTGCACCATCTGGGAAGCCCCCATTATAGTGGATGCTAATACATTTAAAGACTTCAAAATTTAAATAATACATTTTTTAAATTGTGATAGTTATTAGAACTTTGTCACTGAGCATCTGACATAAAAGTATGCACAAGGAAAGCCAATCATAAGTCCAATTCTTATCAAAAATTGTTTAATGATTATACAGACTTAAAGTCATAGTGAGTGCACAGAAATTGACAGAGGAGAAAAATGGAGAACATTAGGGTCTTGATGCTACCTTGTGGTTGAAATCATTAATCCTGGAACAGCTTACCTTCAGACTACCTGTTATACAAAATAATACAAATGTTTTGATTAAGCTTGGAGAAGGGCATGAAAACCCACTCCAGTATTCTTGCCTGGAGAATCCCATGGACAGAGGAACCTGGCAGGCTATAGTCCCTAGGGTCTTAAAGAGTTAGACATTACTGAAATGACTGCATGCATCAATTAAGCTACTTGGGCAATGCTTCATATTTCCATTGACAATTAAAAAGATACCAACAAGTACAAAAATAAATGCATTGATTTCCTAGAAAAATAATGCAGATAATGTAAATACATTAATAAGATACTGATTGATCATGGATCTAAATTGTAAGACCAAAAGTTTTATGACAAATAAGTACTCTAAGATTTAAAGAAGTAACATAAAACATATGTAAAAAATAAGAGAAAAAAGATAAAATATTGAAAATTTAAATTTTAATAAGGAGACTAAGTGAGATATAAGAGGAAGAGAGAAAAAAAAAAATATCATACTTCAATCAATATGGTCAGCCATACAAGAAACATCTTCGTACAAAACACCTAGATGCTGGCTAAATTTAAATAAACACAATTTTAACTGATTAGCAGAGTTGACAAAAAGAAAAGAAAAAGAAATCCAGAGCCTTTAACTATGAAGACAACCGGAATGATAAGAAGACCAAGGATCAAAACATACAAAGCAAAACAAAGCAAAGCGTGCTTTATGACATTTGCCATACAGAAAAAGAGAAATATTTTTCCATCTATGAGGAGGACAAAAGAAAAAATTTTGCCCATCTGCTAGAAAGGGAACAGTAACAGAAAATTAAAGCCCCAAGTAAGGAATAGATAATAGACAATCTCCATGATTTCAACCACAGCTCTTGTTAGGTGGAAATACCTTTCATGATAGACAACAGCTTTGAAAGTATATTTTACTTACATAGCCTGGAATACTCAAACATTAAATATTAAACTGAGGCAGTTTCTAGTAAAACGCTTCCAAACCTAAGCGAAACAAGCATTCTTTGAAGAAAAGCATACCTTTCTAAGCCCATTACTGTTTCCGAATATTTAGATTAGTCATATAGAGCACAAAATAAAAATTCAAGAAAATTCCTTTTAGACAAAGAAAATCTGAGGATCTAATATATAGAATGATGGCTACAGTTGATAGTATAGTATTGTATAATTGAAGTTCAATAAAAGAGAATAAGTTAGGTTATTTAATACATAATAAAAGAGGTAAGTATAGAGACAGAAATGGCAACCCATTCTAGTATTCTTTCCTGGGAAATCCCATGAACAAAGGAGTCTGGTGGGCTACAGTTCATAGAGTCACAAAGATTTGGACATGAGTTAACAACCGAACAAAAAAATATAAGGTGAAGAGTGTTAATTAACTTTATGGGAGGGTCCTTTTACAGTATATATTACATTATCTTATTGTACACTTTAAATATGTTACAATTTTATTTGCCGGTGGTGCTTCAGTTAAGTCGTTCAGTCATGTCTGACTCTTTGTGACCCCATGAACTGTAGCATGCCAGGCTTCCTTGTCCATCCCCAATTCCCAGAGCTTACTCAAACTCATGACCATAGACTCAGTGACGCTATCCAACCATCTCATCTTCTGCCGTCCCCTTCTCCTCCTGCCTTCAATCTTTCCCAGCATCAGGGTCTTTTCCATTGAGTCAGTTCTTCACAACAGGTGGCCAAAGTATTAGAGTTTCAGCTTCAGCATGAGTCCTTCCAATGAACATTCCAGGACTGATTTCCTTTAGGATGGGCTGGTTGTTATCTCCCTTCAATCCAAGGGACCCTCAAGAGTCTTTTCCAACACCACAATTCAAAAGCATTGATTCTTTGGTGCTAAGCATTCTTTATAGTCCAACTCTCACATCCACACATGACTACTAGAAAAAACAAACAAACAAACAAACAAACAAACATAGCTTTGACTAGGTGGCCTTTGTTAGCAAAGTAATGTCTCTGCTTTTTAATATGCTGTCTAGGTTGGTCATAGCTTTTCTTCCAAGGAGCGAGTGTCTTTTATTTTATTATATACATATATGTATTTTTTCATGGCTGCAGTCACCATCTGTAGTGATTTTGGTCATAGCAAACACCCTCTTCCAACAACACAAGAGAAGGCTCTACATATAGACATCATCAGATGGTCAATACTGAAATCAGATTGAATAAATTCTTTGCAGCCAAAAATGGAGAAGTTCTATACAGTCAGCAAAAACAAGTTTGCAGCTGACTGTGGCTCATATCATCAACTCCTTATTGCCAAATCTGAAAAAAGTAGAGAAAACCATTAGACCATTCAGGTATGACCTCAATCAAATCCCTTATGATTATACAGTGGAAGTGGTACTTCAATGTAGCTGGAATAAAAAGAAAGAAAGAGAATAAAAGGACAATTTACTAAAAGAAAAAGAAAGAAAGAAAGATTTTCTTGAACTGCCGGTTTGTTGCTGTTTAGTTTCCCTGTCCTGTAAAGTTTGACTCTTTGCAACCACATGGACTGCAGCATACCAGACTTCCCTATCCTTCATCAGCTCCCAGACCTTGTTCAAACTCATGTCTATTGAATTGGTGATGCATCCAACCATCTTTTCCCCTGTTGTCCCCTTCTCCTCCTGCCTTCAATCTATCCTAGCATCAGGTTTTTTTTTTTTTTTTTTTTTTTTTCCAATGAATGAGCTCTTCATATCAGGAGGCCAAAGTATTGGGGCTTCAGCTACAACATCAGTCTTTCCAATGTATATTCAGGACTGATTTCCTTTAGGATGGACTGGTTGGATCTTCATGCAGTCCAAAGGACTCTCAAAAGTCTTCTCTGACAGCGTAGTTCAAAAGCATTCATTCTTCAGCGCTCATGAAGCAGCAGTAGATGATTTTTATGGAATTCTCTTACATTTTTATGATCCAGCGGGTGTTGGCAATTTGACCTCTGGTTCCTCTGCATTTTCTAAATCCAGCTTCAACATCTGAAAGTATTTTGTCATGTACCATTGACACCTAGCATGGAGCATTTGAACATTACTTTTAGATGAAGGAAAAAAAGAAAATACCAAGCAAAAAGATAAAAACATACACAGTCATATCATGATAAATCTACAAAATGCAAATGCAAAATATAAGAGCTTAATATTAAATGGTGAATAAGGGAAAATTACCTACCAGCATCTTCCCTGGTGACTCAGAGGTTAAAGTGTCTGCCTCCAATTGGGAAGATCCCCTGGAGAAGGAAATGGTAACCCGCTCCAGTAATCTTGCCTGGAGAATCCCATGCACAGAGATGCCTGGTAGGCTACAGTCCACGGGGTCGGAAAGAATCGGACACGACTGAGTGACTTCACTTACTTACTTACCTACCCCCCCAAAAAAAAAAGACAACTATACTTATAGCAACGTTCAGTAGAGTTACAAAATGACAAAGAAAGTGAAATATCCCCTTCCAAGTGATGGCAACAAACAGTGGTCAACAATATTCAACAAAATCTGAGGTAACTTTACTGCAGGATATTCAAATAGATATATTTCATGAAAAGAAAAACAATATTGTATAAGAAAAGGGAGTATGATAAAGTTTTTTAAAAGTGCCCAAATAAATCAGTATAAATGTAGATGAACAAAAACAATTATTTGCTTATAAAATAATAATTGTATGCTTATTCACTTGTCAATTTCTTCATCAAATTACCTCATATTAAACACTTAAAATAACAATTTTTTGTTCTGCATTAGTCTACAATTGAGGTTAGACACAGATGGTGTCTGATAACTATAGAATGTTGAAGAGGGCTCCTTTTTTGATGTTTAGAGCTTTACCTGGAATGGTTGAAACCTCTGGGGGCTAACTGAGCATTTCTTTTTCCAAATGGATGCTATAAATGCATCTACATGTAGTGACTCAGAGCTCAGAAGAACATTCATAGGACAACATTCAATGTGCAAGTTAAAACTTTGGACGTTAAGTTATCCAAACTTAAGAAAAAATATCTCAAATTAGCATACAATTATTTTACCTCAACATTACTTAGAGCTTTTATTATTTTTGTAGTATGGTGCTTCAGTATTTTCAAACAACTTCAAAAGAATTTCAATTTACAATAGAACTACACATGATTTATTTTAAAATGTTATAGATCGAACCTGGACTGGTGATTCATTTCATATATGATATTATTTTAAAAATTTTATGGAAATATACTTTAACTTGTTTACTGTTACTGCTTTTTCCTTCACATTCCCTCAGCCATTTGGCTTAGGTTTCAAACAAACGTACAAAACTCCAACTAACAACTTTACTTACAGTATCTAAAAATACATTTTATAAAGCAAAAGATAGAAGCAGGTGGAGAATGTGTCTTGGAATATTTAATAAACAAGCAAATGCATTTCCAAGCTTAAGGATATAATCATCATTATATAATATTGTTACTGAACTGGGTTCTTGGATTCTTTAATCAATAGAATTTAATTTGAAGCCAGAGAAGAAATTTAAGCAAGGCTATAATGAAGCTTGAGGAAGTGAAAACAAATAACAGGTGCCCTTGCTCCCTCCAACACAATTAGAATGGGAACGAGAACACAATAGGAAAGCATTTCGTTAAATGAAAAAGGGGTTTTTTGGGGTTTTTTTTTACCCTTTCTTATACCATTGAGGGGTAACTTAGGTGGTCTTCCCACCTCTCTGGTGGTGCTGTATGCAGGAATCATGAGCAGTCCCATGGTTTTGCTCCCAGCACCTCAGAATTGTCAGCTGAGCTTTGGTTTCTGTATCTTACTTATAATATCTCTGAATAAACATGGGTGGAGTTGTTTTTAGGGCCTTATAGGTTCTTTGAATTCCATTGCTAAAGGGGACCTTCATCTATGAACAAGCAATCATCCAGTAAAGAATCCAGATTCCAGGTCCCATCTTGTCTCAATATTATTTAGATATATTATCATAATAACATAACAAAATGTGTGAATTAGGTCTCAGTATTGCCATTCGATCCCTGGGTGGAGATCGCCTGGAGAAGGAAATGGCAACCCACTTCAGTACTCTTGCCTGGAGAATTCCATGGAAGGAAGAGTCTGGTAGGCTACAGTCCATGGGGTTGCAAAGAGTCGGACATGACCGAATGACTTCACTATTGCTGTTACTCTTTTAAGTCACGTATTATTTAGAATTCCTAAAAATGGTCTGTAGTAGCTATTCTTTTTCTCACAATTCTAGAGAGAAGAGACAAGAACCTAGAAAAGTTAAATAACTTCCCTCTGTTAACCATAGTATTTAATAGGGTGGCTATCAATAGATATTTCATTAATATACCAAACAAGAAGATTAGGGGTGGCATGGCTATAACTGTTGAGCACATTTATAACAAGTTCAGCCAGTGACTAAGATGAAGGAAATAAGTTATAAGCGACAATATTGAGAACTAACCAAAATATGAGAAGAGGAAAGATCTCCACTAAGGAATCATGCCTCAAGTCTCATGTGAACTATAATAATACCTAACAGAGCTAACCAAGTGTGGATGACATCTGTTATGATGAGTGAAAGGTGTATGAATGTAATGGAGTATATAATAGAAGAGAAAATTAGAGGGTGTCATGACACACAGAAAACATTAGATATATATTTTATGTTCACTGAATTAATTTATAAACAGATTAATTAGTAGATTGAAACAACCATTACAAGATGGCTGAACACAGTAAATGAGGCTAAACATGGTGGTAGGAAAGCAGTATTCAGTACAGTTAGATGATCTGTTGAAGAATATTTATGTGTACTGAAGTGAGGTGAATAAAAGTAAGTATTTTTAAAACAAGATTCTACTATTACCCCACTAAGAAATGTACCTCATGGACTATGGGATAACAATCAAAATATGAATATCATTTATCCAATGCTTTTAGTTTTTAGAGTAGATTATATTAATTATAGGAATATTGCATGGATTTAACAATATTGCAATCAATTAAACAATATAAATAATTTCAAAGAAAGGTACTTATAGAAGAATTTCTTGGAACCAAAATTATATAAATGACACATTAGAAAAACAAATATTTAGAACATTAAAATGCTATCAAATTAACATTTGCAGTACAACTACCCTAAGCAAGTACAGTGGGTGACATGACAAATAGGTCAAATTTACAGAAGACTTTTACATGATTCTTGACCTAACCAAGTGGAATACTAGGACTTTGATGTTACATAGTTGAATATGATTAGTTAAGAGCTGTCTTTAATCTCTGAAAGAATTCTTTTCATTTATGAAATGATGGTTTTGATGGTTTGGGCCAAGCTTTTCCTTAAGAATATCCAGAAAATGCAAATCAAATATTTAAAATAATTTTATTGACCACAAAGTTAAAAGGCAGCACTCCAGGGAAAACAAAATTCAGAGAAATGAACTTATCATTTAGAACCATCTTCCAGTTAATTATTTGGCCATCCATGTAAAGGAAGATGGAAGTTTGTGAACATGCTGTTGTTTAATTGCTGTATCATGTCAGACTCTTTGCAACCCCATGGACTCTAGCCCACCAGGTGCCTCTATCAGTGGAGTTTCCCAGACAAGAATACAGGAGTAGGTTGCCATTTTCTTCTGCATTGTGAAAATGAGGAAAACTTTGTCAGACTCAAGAGATAAAGGCAAAAATAAATAAATAAATAAATCCAGCCTTGGAAATTTTGGCCCAACTAGAATCATATATCTACCAAATATCTTCAATGGTGCCTTTCAATTTTTTTTTTTTTGAAAAAGCAAAACTGAGATTTTTGTTAATAGTGTAGAAAAATGAACAATTACAATTTTTTAAAAAGTCAATCTAAAAGAATACAGTAGAGGAATGTTAGTTTCTTTCTTTTTCTTTTTTTCTTTTTGCTGCATAACACATTATTGAAATGCTCCTTGGAAGAAAGGCTATGAAAAATCTAGATAATGTATTATAAAGCAGAGACATAATTTTGCAGGCAAAAGTCTGAACAGTCAAGGCTATGGTTTTTCCAGTAGTCAGGTATGGATATGAGAGTTGGACCTTAAAGAAGGTTTAGCACCAAGAATTGATGCTTCAAACTGTGGTGCTGGAGAAGACTCTTGAAAGCCCCTTAGATTGCAAGGAGAGCAAACTAGTCAATGTTAAAAGAAATCAACTCTATGTATTCACTGGAAGGACTGAGGCTGAAGATGAAGCTCCAATAATTTGGCCACCTGATGTAAAGATCTGGATCACTGGAAAAGACTGTGATACTGGGAATGATCTAAGGCAGGTAAAGAAGGGCGCAACAAAGAATGAGATGGTTGTATGGCCTCACTGACTCAATGAACATGAGTTTGAGCAAACTTCAGGAGACAATAAAGGACAGGAAAGCTTGGTTTACGGCAGTCCTTGTGGGGTCACAGAATTGGACACCACTCAGTGACTAAACAACTATAACACATTATTTTAAACTTAGCAGTTTAAAAAAATGCAACTTTATAATATTACAATTTTCAAAGTTAAGAAGTCTGACGTTTTAACTGGGCTTCTGCTTAGGGTCAAACAGGTTGAAAACAAGGAGGTGTCCAGATGCATAGTCATCTAGAGATTAATCTAGGGAGAGAGGTCTTTTTGTATTCTCTCTCATGCTGCCATAAAATAAATTGCATTGTGGCTCTATGACTCAGGTTCTAGTTTTCTTAGCACTTGAAGATCATTCACTTCTAGAGACCGTTTTCTGATCCTTGCCCTGAGGTTCTCTCCATTATATGACAGTTTTCACTATAAAGAACATCTCTGCTCACCTTCTTTTAAATCTCATCTAATTGAGTCATAGCCATCCAAAAAATCTCTTTTGGATTAATTGAAATATATTTAATAATAATAATCTCATCATGAAAGTGATATCCATTCATTTTCACTGGTCTGTCTCACACTCACTGGGTAGGGACAATATAGATTATGTACATTACAGTGGGATCTTGTGGATCAACAATAGTTTTTTCTACACCAAAGAAAATAAAAACAAATAGAATACAATAAAGAAAGAAAAAGTCAAATAGTAGATTAAAATTTAGCTATATTCAAAATGTCTTAAATGAAAACTGTCAAATATTCCAATTATACAACAAGAGAAAACAAACTGTTGTTCATAAGAACATATAGAATAGATGAACTACACACATATGTATATATTTTTATATATTACAAAACATAAATTAAAAATGTAACTCTAATATCAGAAAAAAAATATAAACTCTAAAATGAAAAAATATGCTTAGGGGAAAATGACAGACATGTACTTATATAATTTCAATTCATTATAAATATAGCAGTTCAAAACTGCAGTGTATCTAGCAATATAACCTCAAGTATCAGTTCAGTTCAGATCAGTCACTCAGTCGTGTCCGATTCTTTGTGACCCCATAAATCACAGCACGCCAGGCCTCCCTGTCCATCACCAGACCCCAGAGTTCATTCAGACTCACTATTATCAAGTCTGTGATGCCATACAGCCATCTCATCCTCTGTCGTCCCCTTCTCCTCCTGTCCCCAATCCTTCCCAGCATCGGGAGTCTTTTCCAATGAGTCAACACTTCGCATGAGGTGGCCAAAGTACTGGAGTTTCAGCTTTAGCATGATTCCTTCCAAAGAAATCCCAGGGCTTCTCTCCTTCAGAATGGACTGGTTGGATCTCCTTGAAGTCCAAGGGACTCTCAAGAGTCTTCTCCAAAACCACAGTTCAAAAGCATCAATTCTTTGGCGCTCAGCCTTCTTCACAGTCCAACTCTCACATCCATATATGACAATTGAAAAAACCATAGCCTTGACTAGACGAACCTTAGTCGGCAAAGTAATGTTTCTGCTTTTGAATATACTATCTAGGTTGGTCATAACTTTCCTTCCAAGAAGTAAGTGTCTTTTAATTTCATGGCTGCAGTCACCATCGGCAGTGATTTTGGAGCCCAAAAACATAAAGTCTGATACTGTTTCCACTGTTTCTCCATCTACTTCCCATGAAGTGATGGGATCAGATGCCATGATCTTTGTTTTCTGAATGTTGAGCTTTAAGCCAACTTTTTCACTCTCCTCTTTCACTTTCATCAAGAGGCTTTTTAGTTCCTCTTCACTTTCTGCCATAAGGGTAGTGTCATCTGCATATCTGAGGTTATTGATATTTCTCCCAGCAATCTTGATTCCAGCTTGTGCTTCTTCCAGTCCAGAGTTTCTCATGATGTACTCTGCATAGAAGTTAAATAAGCAGGGTGACAATCAATATACAACCTTGATGTACTCCTTTTCCTATTTGGAACCAGTCTGTTGTTCCATGTCCAGTTCTAACTGTTGCTTCCTGGCCTGCATACAGGTTTCTCCAAGAGGCAGGTGAGGTGGTCTGGTATTCCCATCTCTTTCAGAATTTTCCACAGTGTATTGTGATCCACACAGTCAAAGGCTTTGGCATAGTCAATCAAGCAGAAATAGATGTTTTTCTGGAACTGCCTTGCTTTTTCCATGATCCAGTGGATGCTGGCAATTTGATCTCTGGTTCCTCCACCTTTTCTAAAACCAGCTTGAACATCAGGGAGTTCATGGTTCATGTATTGCTGAGGCCTGGCTTGGAGAATTTGGGGCATTACTTTACTAGTATGTGAGATGAGTGCAATTGTGTGGTAGTTTGAGTGTTCTTTGGTATTGCCTTTCTATATATAGCACAATAATCGAAAGATTTTCAAGGAAAAATGACAAGCACATCATCTTTGTGGAAGATTTTAGTGTTTTTCTCTGTAACTGATGCATCACAAAAAGAATAAAAATTAAGAGAAGATGCAGAAGACTAGTATAACACAATTAAATATTTGATCTAATGCAAAGCAATAGAGTAAAATAACAGAATGGGAAAGAATAGAGATCTCTTCAAGAAAATCAGAGATACCAAGGGAACATTTCATGCAAAGATGGGCTCGATAAATGATAGAAATGGTATGGACCTAACAGAAGCAGAAGATATTAAAAGAGATCGCAATAATATACAGAAGAACTGTACAAAAAGGATCTTCATTACCCAGATAATCACAATGGTGTGATCACTCATCTAGAGCCAGACATACTGGAATGTGAAGTCAAGTGGGCCTTAGAAAGCACCACTACAAACAAAGCTACTGGAGGTGATGGAATTCCAGTAGAGCTATTTCAAATCCTGAAAGATGATGCTGTGAAAGTGCTGCACACAATAAGACAGCAAATTTTGAACACTCGGCAGTGGCCACAGTACTGGAAAAGGTCAGTTTTCATTCCAATTCCAAAGAATGGCAAAGCCAAAGTGCTCAAATTACCACACAATTTTCTCTCATCTCACACACTAGTAAAGTAATGATCAAAATCTCCAAGCCAGGCTTCAGCAATACATGAACTGTGAACTCCCTGATGTTCAAGCTGATTTTAGAAAAGTCAGAGGAACCAGAGATCAAATTGCAACATCTGCTGGATCATGGAAAAAGCAAGACAGTTCCAGAAAAACATCTATTTCTGCTTGATTGACTATGCCAAAGCCTTTGACTGTGTGGATCACAATACACTGTGGAAAATTCTGAAAGAATTTTCAGAATTCCCATCTCTGAAAGAGATGGGAATACCAGATCACCTACCCTGCCTCTAGAGAAATCTGTATGCAGGCCAGGAAGCAACAGTTAGAACTGGACATGGAACAACAGACTGGTTCCAAATTGGAAAAGGAGTACATCAAGGCTGTATATTGATTGTCACCCTGCTTATTTAACTTCTATGCAGAGTACATCATGAGAAACGCTGGACTGGAAGAAGCACAAGCTGGAATCAAGGTTGCTGGGAGAAATATCAATAACCTCAGATATGCAGATGACACCACCCTTATGGCAGAAAGTGAAGAGGAACTAAAAGCCTCTTGATGAAAGTGAAAGAGGAGAGTGAAAAAGTTGGCTTAAAGCTCAACATTCAGAAAACAAAGATCATGGCATCCGGCCCTATCACTTCATGGGAAATAGATGGGGAAACAGTGGAAACAGTGTCAGACTTTACTTTTCTGGGCTAAAAAATCACTGCAGATTGTTATTGCAGCCATGAAATTAAAAGACGCTTACTCCTTAGAAGAAAATTTATGATCACCCTAGATAGCATATTCAAAAGCAGAGACATTACTTTGCTGACTAAGTTCCATCTAGTCAAGGCTATGGCTTTTCCTGTGGTCATGAATGGATGTGAAAACGGGACTGTGAAGAAGGCTGAGAGCCAAAAATTGATGCTTTTGAACTGTGGTTTTGGAGAAGACTCTTGAGAGTCCCTTGGACTGCAAGGAGATCCAGCAAGTCCATTCTGAAGGAGATCAACCCTGGGATTTCTTTTGAAGGAATGATGCTAAAGCTGAAACTGCAGTACTTTGGCCACCTCATGCGAAGAGTTGATTTATTGGAAACACTTTGATGCTGGGAGGAATTCAAGGCAGGAAGAGAATGGGATGACCACTGAGGATGAGATGACTGGATGGCATCACTGACTCGATGTACGTGAGTCCTAGTGAACTCCGGGAGTTGGTGATGGACAGGGAGGCCTGGCATGCTGAGATTCATGAAGTCGCAAAGAGTCAGACACGACTGATCGATTGAACTGAACTGAACTGAATTACCTATACTACATACTTTAAGTTGCAGAATACAGGCTCTTCATTTCACATTAAACACAAAAAATTTAACAGATCAAGTAGTTAGTAAATTTTAGAAATTTTCAAAACATTGAGAAGACATAGAGTATGTCCTATGAACATAAAATTATTTATCTAAAAATGATTATCAAAATGGATAAATGTAAAAACTATATTACCTGATAAACAATAAAGTTATAATAAAAATAGAAAATGTTTTAGTTTATTTACAATACAATTAATGAACAGTGGCAAGATGTCTTGTAATTAAAGCCATCTTTAGAGGTAAAGTTACAGCATGTATATTTGTATTAGAAGAAAATAAATGATGGAATTAAATCATCTGTACATCCATATCAAGACAGCATCAAAAATGACAATCAATTAAACCAAAGGAGTAGTAGGAAATAATAAAAATGGAAAATAAAAGAGCGAGATCATTATAAATAGTTCAAACAAAAAATTCAACCAAACCAAAAATTTGATATAGTGGGAAGAATAATCAACTGATAAATCAGTATCAAGAAAACTTGTTTCAAAAATGAAAGAGCTACAACTCCAGAAAAATAAACGATCCAATCAAAAACTGGGCCAAAGAACTAAATAGGCATTTCACCAAAGAAGACATACGGATGGCTAACAAACACTTGGAAAAGATGCTCAACATCACTCATTATCAGAGAAATGCAAATCAAGACCACAATGAGGTACCATGTCACACCAGTCAGAATGGCTGCGATCCAAAAGTCTACAAGCAATAAATGCTGGAGAGGATGTGGAGAAAAGGGAACCCTCTTACACTGCTGGTGGGAATGCAAACTAGTACAGCCATTATGGAAAACAGTGTGGAGATTCCTTTAAAAATTGCAAATAGAACTTCCTTATGATCCAGCAATCCCACTGCTGGGCATATACACTGAGGAAACCAGAATCAAAAGAGACACATGTACCCCAGTGTTCATTGCAGCATTGTTTATAATTGCTAGGACATGGAAACAACCTAGATGTCCATCAGCAGATGAATGGATAAGAAAGCTGTGGTACATATACACAATGGAGTATTACTCAGCCCTTAAAAAGAATAAACTTGACTCTGTTCTAATGAGATGGATGAAACTGGAGCTGATGATACAGAGTGAAGTAAGTCAGAAAGAAAAACACCAATACAGTATACTGACACATATATATGGAATTTAGAAAGATAGTAATGATGACCCTGTATGTGAGACAACAAAAGAGACACAGAGGTATAGAACGGACTTTGGGCCTCTGAGGGAGAGGGAGAGGGTGGGATGATTTGGGAGAATGGCCCTGAAACATGTATACTATCATATAAGAAATGAAGCACCAGTCTATGTTCAATACAGGATACAGGATGCTTGGGGCTGGTGTACCAGATGATTCAGGGAGATGGTGTGGGGTGGGAGGTGGGAAGGGGCTTCGGCATTGGGAGATCGTGTACACCTGTGGCTGATTCATGTCAATGTATGGCAAAACCAATACTGTATTGTAAAGTAGAATAAAGTATTAAAAAATAAAAATAATAATTTGAAAAAAAATGAAAGAGCTAGCATAAGTGACAAGTTTCAGCAAAAAAAAAAAAAACATATTTTAGTGGATATGGTGTAAGTAATTGAATATCATTAGGAAATTAAATAAGATCCAGATCATTTAGGTTTTTCAAGTTAATCAAGAAATTTGGAACTTTCTTTAAAAAGAAAAATTCAGATTATTAGAAAGAAAAATATGAAGAATTTGGTAAAGAGCTCAATACTGAGGTTGGGAATAAGGAACAATAAAGAATAATTCTAAAGCTTTAAACTTTAGTAACAAGATGGCTAAATATCCATTAATTCAAAGTATTGTTTGGAATGAGGGGAAACATAAATAAGTAAATAGTAAATCAGGGGAGAGAAGTCCATTTTGGAACACAGGAAATTAAAGGTGTCCTTACCTATTCAGTTATAGAGACCATAGAAGCAGCTGAAAAGTCGTTTTTGAGCCCAGAAAATAATTTGCTCCTGAATATTATCAAGTTATCCCAATTGTCTGAGTACAACTTCTGACTTTCTCTTGAGACAGACTAAATAGTGAGATTTTGTACTGCAAATTTGAATAGTAAAGGATTCTTTATTGTCTGTGTCTATTTGGTTCCAGAGTATTAAACAGCAGGTAGGAAGTGCACAAAATATGAAAATTACTGTGAAAGTAAGTGAAATCACCCAGTAATCATGCATATGATAATAAAATTACAGGTTTAAGGGGGAAAAAAAAAAAAAACTAGATATTACTGAACTTAATGTGACAAGCAACAGAAGAGAAGACTTTTAAAGAAAATGATAATAAACTGTCTGAGTATTAAAGTGTGGAAATGATGGTTAAGAGAAAAGACTGGAATGATCTAATATACCAAGTTAATTGCCGATTTATAAGAGGATAAACTCAGAAACCAAAGCAAAATTTGCAGTGATGGATTTAAGATAATTTTAAGAGGTGATATTAAAAGTGTATTATATGTGAGTGAAAAACAGTACGAAGAAGGGTTGAGACTCTTCTTCCAGACATTTTGTTTGCATGATAATTGGATAGTATTGTCACAAACTAAGAAAAGTATGCAAGTGCTTAAATATGTTTAGGGAATACCATGTGTTTTGCTAAGACTATATATTTGATTTGAAATACCTGGATTTGCGGGGGTGCTCCGCAGAAAGAGTAGAGGCAGTGGAACTTCCCTCAGCAAAGCCGAGGGGTCCCAAGGAAAGGTGGGGCCCCGAGGAGAGGTGACCCTGCTGTCCACCAACCCAGCGCCCTGGCAAGCGAGAGACAATCAGACGTGACAGGGGTTCAATTGAAGCAGTTCCATTTTATTGCTGCAAACTCCCAGCTTATATAGACAAGCAGGGGGATTTTAGGAGGGACTTTCCATAGTTGCACCAATCACGTTAAAGGTCAAATCGTCTTGTGCCTTCATTATAACAGAAGTCTATGGAGATCACACATTGTCTACTTGCATGGAAATCAAGAGAGCCAATCAAAAAACTTTGACAAACAACATAGACCTCGCCCCCATCTCTTCTGCCAGGAGCAATCTTAGGTTTTCGACTACAAAGCTAGCCCCTTTCTTTTTAAGGTTTCCCATTTAGGGCCCCACATGGATTTAAAATATAGAGTTTTGAATATTTAATACTGAAATTTCAGCCGGACACTGTCAAGTGCCAGTATGTTAGTCAGGTTTTTGTGAGTGTATTGGTTTTCTAGGGTTGCTATAACAAGAAACATAAATTGCGTGTTTTATTTTTTTATTATAAATTTATTTATTTTAATTGGAGGCTAATTACTTTACAATATTGTATTGGTTTTACTATATATCAACATGAATCCACCACGGGTATACACACGTTCCCCTTCCTGAACCCCCCACCCAACTCCCTCCCTGTACCATCCCTCTGAGTCATCCCAGGGCACCAGCCCCAAGCATCCTGTATCATTGAACCTGGATTGGCGATTCATTTCATATATGATATTATACATGTTTCAATACAATTCTCCCAAATCTTCCCACCCTGTCCCTCTCCCACAGAGTCCAAAAGACAGTTCTATACATCTGTGTCTCTTTTGCTGTCTCACATACAGAGTTATAATTGCTATCATTTTAAAATCAGTTCTAATGAGGTGGATGAAACTGGAGACTATTATACAGAGTGAAGTAAGCCAGAAAGAAAAACACCAATACATTATCAATTCAGTTCAGTTCAGTCATTCAGTCATGTTTGACTCTGCGACCCCATGAATAGTAGCATGCCAGGCCTCCCTGTCCATCACCAACTCCCAGGGTTCACTCAGACTCACGTCCATCGAGTCAGTGATGCCGTCCAGCCATCTCGTCCTCTGTTGTCCCCTTTTCCTCCTGTCCCTATTCCCTCCCAGCATCAGAGTCTTTTCCAGTGAGTCAACACTTCGAATGAGGTGGCCAAAGTACTGGAGTTTCAGCTTTAGAATCATTCCTTCTAAAGAAATCCCAGGGCTGATCTCCTTCAGAATGGACTGGTTGGATCTCCTTGCAGTCCAAGGGACTCTCAAGAGTCTTCTCCAACATCACAGTTCAAAAGCATCAATTCTTTGGTGCTCAGCTTTCTTCACAGACCAAATCGCACATCCATACATGACCACTGGAAAAACCATAGCCTTGACCAGATGGGCTTTTATGGCAAAGTCATGTCTCTCCTTTTGAATATGCTATAAGTTTGGTCATAACTTTCCTTCCAAGGAGTAAGCCTCTTTCAATTTCATGGCTACAGTCACCATCTGCAGTGATTTTGGAGCCCCCACAAAAAAAGTCTGATACTGTTTCCACTGTTTCCCCATCTATTTCCCATGAAGTATTGGGACTAGATGCCATGATCTTCATTTTCTGAATGTTGAGCTTTAAGCCAACTTTTTCACTCTCCTCTTTCACTTTCATCAAGAGGCTTTTTAGTTCCTCTTCACTTTCTGCCGTAAGGGTGGTGTCACCTGCATATGTGAGGTTATTGATATTTCTCCCAGCAATATTGATTGCAGCTTGTGCTTCTTCCAGTCCAGTGTTTCTCATGATGTACTCTGCATAGAAGTTAAATAAGCAGGGTGACGGTATACAGCCTTGACGTACTCCTTTTCCTATTTGGAACCAGTCTGTTGTTCCATGTCCAGTTCTAACTGTTGCTTCCTGGCCTGCATACAGATTTCTCAAGAGGCAGGTTAGGTGGTCTGGTATTCCCATCTCTTTCAGAATTTTCCACAGTTTGTTGTGATCCACACAGTCAAAGGCTTTGGCATAGTCAATCAAGCAGAAATAGATGTTTTTCTGGAACTCTCTTGCTTTTTCCATGATCCAGCAGATGTTGGCAATTTGATCTCTGGTTCCTCTGTCTTTCCTAAAGCCAGCTTGAACATCAAGGAGTTCACGGTTCATGTATTGCTGAAGCCTGGCTTGGAGAATTTGGGGCATTACTTTACTATCATGTGAGATGAGTGCAATTGTGCGGTAGTTTGAGCATTTTTTTGCATTGCCTTTCTTTGCAATTGGAATGAAAACTGACCTTTTCCAGTCCTGTGGCCACTTCTGAGTTTTCCAAATTTGCTGACATAGGCAATGGCACCCTACTCCAGTACTCTGCCTGGAAAATCCCATGGATGGAGGAGCCTGGTAGGCTGCAGTCCATGGGGTCGCTAAAAGTCGGACACGACTGAGCGACTTCACTTTCACTTTCCACCTTCATGCATTGGAGAAGGAAATGGCAACCCATTCCAGTGTCCTTGCCTGGAGAATCCCAGGGACGTGAGAATCCCTGGTGAGCTGCCATCTATGGGGTCGCACAGAGTCAGACACGACTGAAGCGACTTAGCATGCATGCATGCATCAAGTGCAGCACTTTCACAGCTTCATCTTTCGGGATTTGATACAGCTCAACTGGAATTCCATCACCTCCACTAGCTTTGTTCATAGTGATGCTTCCTAAGGTCCATTTGACTTCACATTCCAAGATATCTGGAATTTAGAAATTGCATGTTTTAAGACAAATGAAAAGTATTCTTTCACAATTATAAAGTCTAGAGCCCAAAGTTAAGGTATTGTCAGAGTCATGATCCCTGGGTAGGCTGTAGGAGAAGATCCTTCCCTGTGTCTTTCAGCTTCTAGTAACTCTATGTTTCTCAGCTTGTGGCAGCATAAGTCCAATCTCTCCCTTTGTCTTTACACACTTGTGTCTTGCCTTGGTGTCTGCGTCCAAATTTCACTCTTCTTATAAGAAATCAGTCCTTAACCCAGGTTGCTGCTGCTGCTGCTAAGTCACTTCAGTCGTATCCGACTCTGTGATCCCATAGACGGCAGCCCACCAGGCTCCCCTGTTCCTGGGATTCTCCAGGCAAGAACACTTGAGTGGGTTGCCATTTCCTTCTCCAGTACAATAAAGTGAAAAGTGAAACTGAAATCATGTCCAACTCTTAGCAACCCCATGGATTGCAGCCCACCAGGCTCCTCCACCCATGGGATTTTCCAGGCAAGAGTACGGGAGTGGGTTGCCATTGTTTTCTCCATAAACCAGATTAAGGGTCTACTACAGTCCTGGATGGCCTTATCTTAATTACCTACATATGCAATGAGCCCATTCCTGTACAAAGTCACATTATGAGGCACCAATAAGTTTTCAACATAGCTTTTGGGGAGATACAATTCAATTGAGATCTTCTTTTTGATTCACATATCAATAGTTCATAGAATTTTCTTGTAGACATGCTTTTTGTGCTAAACTAATTTTTAGGTACTTTATCAATCATCTATAGAAGTGCAATATCTATAGTCTCATTTTTCTAAACCTCTTGTCTTGGTTAAAAGACTTTCTGAGAGTCAACTAAACAAACTTGAGATTTAACTAAGAATTCCATGATCAGAAGTTAGATTTTGTCTACTCCATGAAACTGATTATATAGTGACCTTCTGACACTAGATTTTGTCATTAATTGGTTTACATTGAGTAACAACTGTGGAAAATTCTTAAAGAGAAGGAAGTATCAGACCACTTTACCTATCTCCTGAGAAACCTGTATGAAAATCAAGAAGCAATACTTAGAACAACTGACTGGTTCAAAATTGGTAGAGGAGTATGACAAGGCTGTATATTGTCACCCTGTTTATTTACTTCTATGCAGAGTACATCATGTGAAATGCAGGGCTCAGTAAATCACAAATTGAAATCAAGATAGTCAGAAAAAATATCAACAACCTCAGACATGCAGAAAATACCACTCTAATGGCAGAAAGTGAAGAGGAATTAAAGAGCTTCTAGATGAAGGTTCAAGAAAAGACTGAAAAATCTAACTTGAAACTATATTAGGAAAAAAACAACAATGACAAAGATCTTGGTAACTAGTCTCATCACTTTATAGCAAATAGAAGAGGGGGAAGTGGAAGCACTGAGAGATTTTCTTTTGGGGGAGCTCTGAAATCACTGTGGATGGTGATAGCCACCAGGAAATTAAAAGACATTTGTTCCTTTGAAAGAAAAACATAATAAACTTAAAAAGTATATTAAAGAATAGAGACATCAGTTAGCCAACAAATGTCCATATAGTCAAAGCTATGGTTTTTCCAGTAGTTATGTACAGGTGTGAAAGTTAGACCATAAAGAAGGCTGAGTGTTGAAGAACTGATGGTTTCAAATTGTGGTGCTGGAATAGACTCTTGAGAGTCCTTTTGACTGCAAATCAAACCAGTAAATCCTAAAGGAAATTGACCCTGTATATTCATTGGAAGGACTGATGTTGAAGCTACAATACTTTGGCCATCTGATGCAAAGAACTGACCTATTGAGAAAAACCCTGATGCTGGAAAAGATTGAGGGTAGGAGAAGAAATTGGCAGCAGAGGGTTAGATGTTTAGGTAGCATCACCAACTCAATGGACGTGAATTAGAGCAAACTCAGAGAGATAGTGGAAGACAGAGGAGCCTGATATGCTGCAGCCCAAGGGATCACAAATTGTTGGACATGAGTTAGCGACTGAATAGCAATAACAACGGTTGTACCTTTCAATCCTAAAGTAATAGAATTTCTCATATTTTCCCTTCATTTGTTTGCCTGTTTGCCAATTGTTATCTCAACTTATCTCTTTTTATAGTACCTTGCTAAATGCAGCCTATATCATGAATGTACATATTCAGTCATGTCTGACTCTGTGACTCCATGGGCTGAAACCTGCCAGATTCCTCTGTTCATGGCATCTTTCAGGCAAGAATATTGGAGTAGGTTGCCATTTGTTACTCCAGGGAGTATTCCCAACCCAGGGATCAACCTCTCTTCTCTTCTCCTGCAATGACAGGTGGAATCTTTACCACTGTGCCACCTGAGAAGCTCGTTTTACTTATTATTTTATTCCATGTTATTTCTTTTGATAGCATTATAAAGTATTTCAACATTACATAACACAGTTTATAAGTTCCAAAGCTATCTCAAAAGCTATCTCAAAAGTATGCTTTATATATTACTTTTTTTTTCCCTATAGGTTATATTGTTGTAAAACAACAAACCAAGTGCAGTTGTTTCCAAGATTAAATTTTATTTCTTCCTTTTGTTACATGTTGGCTAGAGTCAACTGTGGCTCTGCTTCATGGGTCTTCTTGAGGAAAGGTCAGCCTCTGTCTTAACCTATAGTTCTAGCATCAGAGAGAAAATTAAAATAGTGTGACTAGATGGTACTATGATTTAAATTTCCTGCTGGGAAAATAGTTGAATATTTTTCCCCATTTTCAGCAACAAAACAATTTATATTTCTAATCCTCTATCAATTTTTGACTTGGAAAAATTTTACTCCTTACCAATAAGCACAGCAATAACCTACAAATAACTAGGGATGTATATATTCCTTTTGTATGTTGTGTTCAGTCGACAAGTTGTATCTGACTCTTTGCAGCCCCGTGGACTACAGCATGCCAGGCCTCCCTGTCCTTTACCATCTGCCAGAGATTTCCCAAGTTGATATCCTTTGAATTAGTGATGCTATCCAACCATTTCATCCTCTTCTCAATATTGCCCTCTTCTCCTGCCCTCAATCTTTCCCAGCATCAGTGCTTTAATAAAAGAGGTATGTATCCTTTTTGATACAAGAGAGCAGAATGTAACAGTAAATGATTCCTAAAAGTTATTCTAAATGATCAACTTTTTGAACCCCTTTGGCTATAGCAGAAAAAAAAAAAAAAAACAATTGAATCAGTTAAGGGATGATGTAACACTTCATAAATTCATTAATTCTTTAACACTCTGTTACCAATCTTATTTTATGTGTTCACACAAAAGTGAAAATTTTGCATGCTGTACAGTAAGTTTTTCTGAACAGGTGTTGAGGGTATGTGTGTGTGTGTGTGTACACACACACACACACACACACACATTCTAGAAATCAATAATTGTTCTGATTTACGAATACCTTTGGAAACATTTGCACTAACTCCAACCCATGACAATAAAATTAAATCAAAATCCACAAAGAAACTTGTTTTGTTTTATATTTCTGTTAGGCCATCTGATCCTTCATGTTTTTCCCTTACGATATAAATACCACTGCTAATTTAAATGATCTGTTGTATATTATTCATTTTCTTAAAGTTATGTGAATGTGTGTGCATGTGCGAACATGAGCTTTATGAACTCTATGATTTCACAGCATGCACAAAATTCTAAACTACTTAGATGTCATTTATCAGTATTTTATATATATATATATATATATATATATATATATATAATTTGATAAACAATTTTAGAAGTTAACAAGTGAAAAACTGTGGTTCCATTCTTTGTTGGTTTTCAATACTTGTGATCAAATAATGTATTCCTAAATTTTGGTAACTGTTTATATTCTGTTTTCTCAGAGGTACTCCAATTTTCATTCATGCCTACTTCCAAAGGATAGGAAACAAGTAAAAACCAATGATTTAGAGATCAGCTAACCAGCCATGCTGTCCACTGTCCTTTTTTTTTTTTTTTTTTAAGAAAAAGCAAAGGTCTTTAATTAATTCTAAGTGGGACTTCCCCCTGTGGCTCAGCTGGTAAAGAATCAGCCTGCAATGCAGGAGACCTGGCTTAGATTCCTGAGTTGGGAAGATCCCCTGGAGAAGGGAAAGGATTCCCATTCCAGTATTCTGACCTAGGGAATTCCATTACTGTATAGTCCATGGGGTTGCAAAGAGTCAGACACGACAGAGTGACTCTTTCACCTTCAGCATAAAAATATATTATGTTCTCATCATAAAACTTTATTCAAAAAATACTTTGAGTATTATTGCATTAAAATAGTGTACATGGAGTTTGCTGTCAACATGGGCAGAATTTTCTAACACTATTAAGAGGAGGGGAATACATGCACAAATTCTCTAATATGAATATCCTAAAATTGTTTATTTTTCTCATTACTAAAAATACTTCCTGCTAATAAACAAAGTTAATAATTTTGATTTCTTTCAATAAGTATTATCTGAATGTCAGGTTGATTTTTCTATTTCCTTCTAAGTTTTCATACTATTTGAAAGTTCATACAAATATATAAACTCATATTGATGCTAAATGAAGAAGCCACACATAAAACCATGCATATTGCATGATTCCAGTTATTGAAGTTTGAGAAAGATGATATGACATAACAACTCTTGATAGTAGTTACTGAGAGGAGGCAAATGGATAATGCTTGGGAGGGCAGAAAAGAGATTTCTGGGGGTCCTGGTAATGTTTGATTTCTTGAACTGAGTGTGTGTACTTACTTTGTAATAATGCAATCAACTGTGCATTTAAGATTTTTGATAAAAGCTTCAACAAAAATATTTGAAAATAAATTGGAATATTAAAAAAAGAAATATATGAACTTATTTATGGTATAACTGAATAAAATGTATCAGTTAAAAAGATTTTAATTTTTAAGATGTAAAAATAAACTTGAGGTGCCTCTCATAAATTATACATTATACAGAAAAACATACAGATACCAAGGAAGGAAGTGGGGGTTGGATTGATTGGAATATTGGCATTGAAGTATCTACAGTACTATGTATAAAATAAATAGCTAGTGAGAACTGACTATATGGCACAAGGAACTCTATTTAATGCTCTGTTGTGGCCTAAGTGGAAAGGAAATTCAAAGAGGGGACATACACACATATATATATATATATATAGGTGTAGGTATACTAGATCTACACCTATATATGTGTGTGTGTCTGTGACTGATTCACTTTGTTGTACAATAGAAATTAACACAACATTGTAAGCAAGCATACTCCAGTAAAAGAATTCATATTATATAAAGATTTTGCACAATTAAAATATATTGATATTAAGAAAAATTCTGTAAAGAAGATAGCAAGAAAAAAATTTATGTCAGCATGTTTATACTACCTGAAACATATTAATCTCAAATTTTAAATGTAACAAATATTGAATAGGCAAGAATTTCATTTGTCATATTTATATCTATTTATTCATTATCATATCATATATATTCAGTTTCAATCTTTAGTTTTAGGGAGCATATATTATCTATTTGTAAAAGTAATTTGTTGCAAAAAGTAATTTTTTGTTTAACTTAATAGATATGTATAAGATTTACAATGAGGAAAACTTGGGGAGAAATGTCCCATAATTGTCAGCCTAATTACATAATTCAAGTGACTGTCAATTATATATGTTATTGAAAAGTTAGAACTGGACATGGAACAACAGGCTGGTTCCAAATAGGAAAAGGAGTATGTCAAGGCTTAATATTGTTACCCTAGTTATTTAACTTATATGCAAAGTACATCATGAGAAACACTGCACTGGCAGAAACACAAGCTGGAATCAAGATTGCTGGGAGAAATATCAATAAACTCAGATATGCAGATGACACCACCCTTATGGTAGAAAGTGAAAAGGAACTAAAAAGCTTCTTGATGAAAGTGAAAGAGGAGAGTGAAAAAGTTGGTTTAAAGCTCAACATTCAGAAAACAAAGATCATGGCATCCGGTCCCATCATTTCATAGGAAATAGATGGGGAAACAGTGGAAACAGTGGCAGACTTTATTTTTGGGGCTCCAAAATCACTGCAGATGGTGACCACAGCCATAAAATTAAAAAACGCTTAGTCCTTGGAATAAAAGTTATGACCAACCTAGATAGCATATTGAAAAGCAGAGATGTTACTTTGCCAACAAAGGTCCGTCTAGTCAAGGGTATGGTTTTTCCAGTCGTCGTGTATGGATGTGAGATTTGGACTGTGAAGAAAGCTGAGTTCCAAAGGATTGATGCTTTTGAACTGTAGTGTTGGAGAAGACTCTTGAGAGTCCCTTGGACTGCAAGGAGATCCAACCAGTCCATCCTAAAGGATATCAGCTCTGGGTGTTCGTTGGAAGGACTGATGCTGAAGCTGAAACTCTAATACTTTGGCCACCTCATGCGAAGAGTTGACTCATTGGAAAAGACTCTGATGCTGGGAGGGATTGGGGCAGGAGGAGAAGGGGACAACAGAGGATGAGATGGCTGGATGGCTGGATGGCATCCCCGATTCTATGAACATGGGTTTGGGGTGAACTCCAGGAGTTGGTGATGGACAGGGAGGACTGGCGTGCTGAAGTTCATGGGGTCGCAAAGAGTCGGACATGACTGAGCAACTGAACTGAACTGAACTTGAACATAATAAAAGCTATATATGATTAACCCACAACAAACATTATTCTCAGTGGTAAAGAACTGAGAGGATCCCCTCTCTAGATTAGGAACAAGACAAGAGTGTCCATTCTCACCACTATTATTCAAGAAAAATGGAGCTGAAATTTCATGGCTGCAGTCCCCATCTGCAATGATATTGGAGCTCCCAAAAAATAGTCATTATTCCTGACTTTATATTATTTTTCAAAGCAATAGTCATCCAGATACTATGGTACTGGCACAAAAGCATAAATATAGACCAATGGAATAGGATAGAAAGCCCAGAAATAAACTCACACACTAATAGATAACTTATTTTTGAAAAGAAGGTAAGAATATACAATGGAGCCAACACAGTCTCTTCAATAAGTTTTCCTGGGACAACTAGACAACTGTGTAAAAGATTGATATTAGAACACTTTCTAAAGCACCATACACAAAGATAAATTCAAAATGGATTAAAGACCTAAATGTAAGACCATAAACTTTAAAAGTTTTAGAGGAAAATATAGGCCAAACACACTCCAATTAAATCATAGCAGGATCCTCAATGGAAAGCTCCAAGAGCAATGGAAATAAACACAAAAATAAACAAGTGGGACCTAATTAAACTTAAAGGTTTTGCACAGCAAAGGAAACTATAAATAAGGTATAAAGACAACCCTTGGAATGGGAAATAATAATAGCAAATGAAGCAACTAGTGAACAATTAGTTTCAAAAGTAAACAATCAGCTCATACAAATAAATATCAGAAAAACAAACAACCCAATCAAAAAGTGGGAAAAAAGACCTACACCGTCATTTTTCCAAAGAAAACATAGAGGTAGTTAATAAACACATGAAAATATGCTCAACATCACTCATTATTAGAGAAATGCAATTAAAAACTACAATGAAATATCAACTCACATCATCAAAAAATGTACAAAGAATAAAAGCTAGAGAGGGTGTGGAGAAAAGGATCCTTCTTGCATTGTTAGTGGGAGTGTAAACTGATACAGTCACTATGGAGAACAGTATGGAAACTGCTTTAAAAATTAGGATTAAAACCATATGACCAACAATGCCACTACTGTTCATATACCCTGAGGAAACCAAAATTGAAAAAGACACGTTCATTGCAACTCTATTTATGATAGCTAGGACATGGAGCAACGTAGATATCCATTGACAGATGAATTAATAAAGAAGCTGTGGTACATATACACAACAAAATATTACTCAGCCATAAAAGAATGCATTTGAGTCAGTCTTAATGAGGGGGATGAACTTAGAGCCTATTACACAGAGTGGAGTCAGAAAGAGAAAAACAAATATCATATACTAAATGGAATCTGGAAAGATGGTACTGATGAATCTAGTTGCAGAACAGCAATAGAGACACTGACATTGAGTATAGACTTATGGACATAGATGGAGTATGGAGGAAGGGGAGGTGGGATGTGGAGAGAGTAACAGAGAAGCATACATGACCATATGCAAAATAGATAGTTGATGGGAACTTGCTGTATGACCCACAGAATTCAAACAGGCTCAATAACAACCTAGAGGAGTGGAATAGGGAGGGAGAGGGGAGAAGACATGGGTACACGTAGGGCTGATTCATGCTGATGTTTTGTAGAAACCAACATAATACTGTAAAGCAATTATCCATCAATTAAAAATAAATATTTTATATGATATGGGAAAATAATTTTTTAAAAATGGATGTATGTGTGTGTATGTATAACTTTACTTTATACCTTAGAATAACACAATATTATAAATTAACTATACTCCAATATATAATAAAAATTAAATTATAAATTAAAAATAAACAAATTTAAAAACGTAGATAAATAGATTACTGAGTAACATGAATTTCAAAGAGAGAGAACCTTTTCAGGGAGAGATGGCTGTCTCACCTGTGAGATAAGATGAAAGGTAGAGGTTCTGGCTGCCATCAAAAACCTGGAGCTTATGAGAAAGTCTGTGTATAGCCTATAGTGATTCCTGTTTGGTGATTAGTTTAAAAAAAAGAAAAGAAAAAGAAAAAAAATGGCTTTGATGTCCAGGCATAAAAATTACCTCCATGGTAGAGAAAAAATAATAATAATACCACTAACAGAAGACTAGAAGAAAATGTCTACTCTGGAGAATGAGGAGGCGATAATCTTGAGACTCAAATCCTAAGCCTATACCAAACATATATCCCTACAGCTAGAAAAAAGGTGAGAAACGACTACCTAATATCAAATATAGACACAAGTAGAGACTGGCTGTCTCAGAGATGAGGGGCAGGATTCTAACAAAGCTCTTTCAGAGGCCCTGACAAAGGGTAACCCTATGACTGAGGTTAGAATGGACTAAAAAATATGCTTGTGTTCTGTCGGAACAAGGCATGGAGTGCAAGCAACATCATTTAAACACTGAAAAGGGGAAGGGAAGGTAATGGAGTACAACGACGGTTAACTATTAAGTAAACTTCCAAAACTGATGACAACCCTCCCCAGGATCCTTAGAAAAACTCAAGCCTTTGTTTTCTATAGACAATTCAACACAATATGTGTTGAAAGTAATCATAGCAACAAAAATGAAGAGGAACGTCAACTCTCATACACTGATTTGAGAATGTAAAATGCTATTATTGCCACTTTGTTAAGCACTTTCAAAGTTTCTTATTAAATAAAAATGCACTTGCTTTATGGCCTAGAAAATCTCCTCATAGGTATTTATCCAAAATAAATGAAGATATATATTCACACACCAAAAAAATCCATGTATAGAATTGTTTAAAACATCTTAACCAAACCGGAATACAACCCAATGTCCTACAACTAATCAATGGATAAATGAGATAAACAAATTGTAGTACATTCCTACAAGAAGAGTACTCAGTTCAGTTCAGTTCAGTTTAGTTGCCCAGTCATGTCTGACTCTTTGCGACACCATAAACCGCAGCACGCCAGGGCTCCCTGTCCATTACCAACTTCCTGAGTGCATCCAAACCCATGTCCACTGAGTCAGTGATGCTATCTAACCATCTCATCCTTTGTCGTCCCCTTCTCTTCCTGCCCTCAATCCTTCCCAGCATCAGGGGCTTTGCAAATGAGTCATCTATTCTCATCAGGTGGCCAAAGTATTGGAGTTTCAGCTTCAACATCAGTCCCTCCACTGAACACCCAGGACTGATCTCCTTTAGGATGGACTGGTTGAATCTCCTTGCAGTTCAAGGGACTCTCAAGAGTCTTCTCCAACATCATAGTTCAAAGGCATCAATTCTTCAGCACTTTGCCTTCTTTACAGTCCAACTCTCACATCCACACATGACCACTGGAAAAATCATAGCCTCGACTAGATGGACCTTTGTTGGCAAAGTAATGTCTCTGCTTTTTAATATGCTATCTAGGTTGGTCATAACTTTCTTTCCAAGCAGCAAGCTTCTTTTAATTTCATGGCTGCAGTCACCATCTGCAGTGATTTTGGAGCCCCCAAAAATAAAGTCAGCCACTGTTTGCCATTGTTTCCCCATCTATTTCTCATGAAGTGATGGGACTAGATGCCATGATCTTCGTTTTCTGAATGTTGAGCTTTAAGCCAACTTTTTCACTCTCCACTTTCAGTTTCATCAATGGTCTTCCTCACTTTCTGCCATTAGGGTGGTATCATCTGCATATCTGAGGTTACTGATATTTCTCCCAGTAATCTTGATTCCAACTTGTGCTTCCTCCAGCTCAGCATTTCTCTTGATGTACTCTGCATATAAGTTAAATAAACAGGATGACAATATACAGTCTTGACATACTCCTTTTCCTCTGAGCTACATGCCCTCTGTTGCATACTCCTTTTCCTATTTGGAACCAGTCTGTTGTTCCATGTCCAGTTCTAACTGTTGCTTCCTGACCTGCATATAGGTTTCTCAAGAGGCGGATCAGGTGGTGTGGTATTCCCATCTCTTTCAGAATTTTCCACAGTTTTTTGTGATCCACACAGTCAAAGGCTTTGGTATAGTCAATAAAGCAGGAATAGGTATTTTTGTTGAACTCTCTTGTCTTTTCAATGATCCCGAGGATGTTGGCAATTTGATCTCTGGCTCCTCTGCCAGCTTGAACATCTGGAAGTTCATGGTTCATGTATTGCTGAAGTCTGGCTTGGAGAATCTTAAGCATTACTTTACTAGTGTGTGAGATGAGTACAATTGTGTGGTAGCTTGAGCATTCTTTGGCATTGCCTTTCTTTGGGATTGGAATGGAAACTGATCTTTTCCAGCCACTACTGAGTTACTCAGCAATAAAAAATGAGTTACTGAGGCCAAAAAGGACAAGTCCACCCAGGCAGTGGTGTAAGGGTGACTGGACATCTGGATACCCCAGTTTCCTTCTTTCACCATTCCTGGGCTGAAGGAAGCCCTTGAACATGTGGAATCCCAGTGCTGGGCAGCCAGGGCCACATCCACACCCTGCTAATGGTGGGTATCCTGGAGGTCACAATCCTTCCCATCCACCACCTGCCAATCCTACCTGTCCTCCAGACCCCTTTCCCACCCCCCCAGGATCACAACAGGGGAATCCAGGCTTTTACCCTGGCAGACTCTGTCATCATATAACACAGCCAGGATATCCAGGATGCCAGCCCTCAGATCCCTACCCTGTTCCATACCCACCACCTGGCTCTGGCATGTGTCCTGTGAATCCATTGGTTCCTGGTATAGTAGGATCAGGAATAGTGATTGACAGGAAGGTGCACGAGAAAATGAAGAAAGCTCATAAAAAGAGGGAGAAATACCATAAGCATGGCAAGCATTCCTCCTCCTCCTTCTTCTCCTACTCTTCTTCCAGCAGTGACTCTGACTGAATACAGGACCTGGAGCCTTTCCTCAGTCTCTCCAGTTCAGCTCTCCCATTGAGTTTCAGATGCCATCTTATACTGGGGGAAATTAGCCCTTGCTGCCTCCTCACCCCCACCCCTGCAATCTAAGCCTCATTATGCTGTTCAGCACTAATTAGCTAGGACTAATCAGAAAGGAATTGCCACGGGCTACCAAACGCCGTCTTCTCACCACTTAGCTAGAACTTTTGCTGAGTTTGATAGAAGAACTGCTTTTTGAAGATGCTAGGATTGGAGCTAAATTCTAAAGACAAGTCTAAGATCTGTAAAATGTGATTTTGTTTTTTTACTTTCTTTTGTAATAGTTATGATTGAGGAGATGCTGTGGACATTGAATTATAGAAATGAGAAATGACCTGTACCTTTCTTGTAATTGTAGCATGCTTGGGTGACTTAGTGGCAAATAAATATTTCCCAGCAGGAAACAAAGAAAAAGCTATTGATACATGCAACAATATAGAATACTCTCAAGGACAATATGCTAAGAAAAAGAAGTCAGAATAAAAATAATATGGTCTATAGAACTCCATTGATATGACATTCTGGAAAAGGTAAACTCAAATATTCAGTTAACAAATCAGAGGTTTTCTGAGTCCAGTATTAGAGTGTTAGGTACAGGGAGAATAAGGGCTATTTTAGAGAGAGGGGAGTATCATGTGTCTTGATTTATGTGGTACAACTGTGTGTGTTAAAAATTATAGAATTTCATATCAAAGAGTGAATTTTATAGTTTGTAAAGTGTTCTTCAATATCTCTAACAAAATATATTCAAAGCGTAGGTTCATTTACTCATGTATTATCAAGTTTCATTTTTCAGAGTATAAAATGTATTCTTAGTTCTCTACAAGAAATTTTAAGTAAAATAATTTAACAGAAATACACTTGCTGCCACGTCATTATGACAAATAATGCTTTCAGTTTTATTTTTCTTTATTCCCTGATTTATATTTCCTTTGACTATTTATTTAAAGATAATTTTTCAAAAATCATTTTAATATAAATCCTTTGTAGTTTCTGGAAATAGTGTCTTCACCCATGTTTTAAAACTTAGCTGTGAAATATTGATATAAACTATGTTCCTAGAAAAGTAATTTATAGATTCTGTTAATGAATAGGTCACATTTCATTTGCAATATGTAGGAAAAACCACATATTGTAGACAAAATTCAAGCATTTAAAATACTATGAAATTATAGCAATAATTTTGAAGTTTTGAAATTATTTAAAGTTCTAGAAACAACATAAGATTGTTAAGACACTGTCTAGTGTCTCTTGTTTTAAATTAACTGTATTAGTATAGTAATTATATGACCTTTTCCTTGTGAAAACTTGAGATATTCTATGTGTTATATAATCTTTCTGAATTAAGAAGAATTTTATTTTTAAATGTCTCCTGATATTTAAAATAATGTATGTATTTCTAATAAACAGAATCATGACTGTCCAGATATCTACATTCTAATCTCTGGAAATTGTGACTATTTCCGTTTATATGTCAAAGAGGAATTAAGATTGCAGATGGAATTTAGATTGCCACTGAAATTACCTTGAAATGAAGATGTTATCTTGTATAATCCAGGTAAACCAGTGTCCTGACAAAAATAGAAGAAAGAGACATAGTAAAAAGAGATGGCAATAAGATAAATAACTTAGGGTTGCAGGCTTAATTAACCATGCTTAGGTTTATTCTAGGCTTTCTATCCTGTTCCACTTGTAGTATAGTCTGAAGTCAAAGAGCCTGATTTCTCCAGTTCTATTTTTCTTTCTCAAGATTGCTTTGGCTATTCTTACATATGTGTATACAAAGGAGTATCACTCAGCCACTATAAAGAATGAAATACTGTCATTTGCAGCAACATGGACAGACTTAAGAGATTATATGGGCTGAAGTAAGCCAGACAGAGAAAAACAAACATCATAGGATATCACTTATATGTGGAAATTAATAATGATAATAATATAAATGAACTTAGATACAAAACAGAAATAGGCCCACAGACACACACACACATGAAAACGTATTGGTACCCAAGGAGACAGATGGGGGAGAATAAATTAAGAGTTTGGGATTCATATATACACACTACTAACTATAAAATAGATAACTAAAACAACAATAAAACCTACTGTATAGCACAGAGAGCTTATTCAGTATTTTTTAATATCCTAAGAGAAAAAGAAAACCTGAAAATTATATAAGTAGACAGAGAGAGAGAAATTAAAATAAAGAAATTAATATCTGATGTTAAAATTTTTAAAAGTTCATTTTCTAATAAAGGTAACACTTGCTTGTATCTAGCTTAAAAAGTGCAGTGGTTTAGTAACGCAAATATATGTATTATGAAAAACAATAACAACTGAACTAATAAAGTAGTGGATAAAAAGAAAAAAAAAGTTGCTGCTTTAAAAGTAAAGAATGGTATCCTGAGCCAAAGACTACAGTAGTTTTGAAAAAATCAAGGAGATATTTTCTCTAGAGTCACCAGAATATAGCATAGTCCTGCAAGCCCCTTAATGTTAGCCCAGTGATGCCCATTTCACTTCTGACATTGAGCAATGTAAGATAATAAGTCTTTGTTGTTTTAAGTCACTAAATCTGTGACAATTACTTGCAGAGAAAAGTAACACATTATATAAAATAATTTCTGAGGTAATTTACCTGTATTTAATGTTTTAATAATAGATTATGTAAAATTTTGAAATTAAATATTAATGCTTAATTTTTATGCAGTGAAATATCCCACTGAAAAGACTAAAAATAAAACAAAACAAGAATCTGCGTGATTTAACTATCAGTTCAGATCAGTCCAGTTCAGTCGCTCAGTCGTGTTCGACTCTTTGCGACCCTATGAATCACAGCACGCCAGGCCTCAATGTTCATCACCATCTCTCGCAGTTCACTCAGAAACATGTCCATCAAGTCAGTGATGCCATCCAGCCAACTCATCCTCGGTCGTCCCCTTTTCCTCCTGCCCCCAATCCCTCTCAGCATCAGAGCTTTTTCCAGTGAGTCAACTCTTCGCATGAGGTGGCCAAAGTACTGCAGTTTCAGCTTTAGCATCATTCCTTCCAAAGAAATTCTAGGGCTGATCTCCTTCAGAATGGACTGGTTGGATCTCCTTGCAGTCCAAGGGACTCTCAAGAGTCTTCTCCAACACCACAGTACAAAAGCATCAATTGTTTGGCGCTCAGCCTTCTTCACAGTCCAACTCTCATACCCATACATGACCACAGGAAAACCTTAGTCGGCAAAGTAATGTCTCTGTTTTGAATATACTATCTAGGTTGGTCATAACTTTTCTTCCAAGGAGTAAGTGTCTTCTAATTTCATGGCTGCAGTCACAATCTGCAGTTATTTTGAAGCCCAAAAAAATAAAGTCTGACACTGTTTCCACTGTTTCCCCATCTACTTCCCATGAAGTGATGGGACTGGATGCCATGATCTTCATTTTCTGAATGTTGAGTTTTAAGCCAACTTTTTCACTCTCCTCTTTCACTTTCATCAAGACACTTTTTAGTTCCTCTTCACTTTCTGCCATAAGGGTGGTGTCACCTGCATATCTGAGGTTATTAATATTTCTCCTGGCAATCTTGATTCCAGTTTGTGCTTCTTCCAGTCCAGTATTTCTCATGATGTACTCTGAATATAAGTTAAATAATCAGGGTGACACTATACAGCCTTGACGTACTTCTTTTCCTATTTGGAAGCAGTCTGTTGTTCCATGTCCAGTTCTAACTGTTGCTTCCTGGCCTGCAGAGGCAGGTTAGGTGGTCTGATATTCCTATCTCTTTCAGAATTTTCCACAGTGTATTGTGATCCACACAGTCAAAGGCTTTGGCATAGTCAATCAAGCAGAAATAGATGTGTTTCTGGAACTCTCTTGCTTTTTCCATGATCCAGCGGATGTTGGCCAATTAATCTCTGGTTTCTCTGCCATTTCTAAAACCAGCTTGAACATCAGGGAGTTCATGGTTCATGTATTGCTGAAGCCTGGCTTGGAGAATTTTGAGCATTACTTTACTATCATGTGAGATGAGTGCAATTGTGTGGTAGTTTGAGCATTCTTTTGCATTGCCTTTCTGAGGAATTGGAATGAAAACTGACCTTTTACAGTCTTGTGGCCACTGCTGAGTTTTCCAAAGTTGCTGGCATATTTAGTGCAGCACTTTAACAGCATCATAATGCTTTCTAAGGCCCACTTGACTTCATATTTGAAGATGTCTGGCTCTAGATTCGTGATTACATCATCATGATTATTTGGGTTGTGAAGATCTTTTTGTACAATTCTTCTGTGTATTCTTGCCACCTCTTCTTAATATCTTCTCCTTCTCTTAGGTCCATACCATTTCTGTCCTTTATCGAGCCCATCTTTGCATGAAATGTTCCCTTGGTATCTCTAATTTTCTTGAAAAGATCTCTAGTCTTTCCCATTCTGCTTTTGTCCTCTATTTCTTACATTGATCACTGGAGAAGGCTTTCTTATTGCTTCTTGCTATTCTTTGGAACTCTGCATTGAGATGCTTATATCTTTCCTTTTCTCCTTTGCTTTTTGCCTCTCTTCTTTTCACAGCTATTTGTAAAGCCTCCCCAGACAGCCATTTTGCTTTTTTGCATTTCTTTTCCATGGGCATGGTCTTGATCCCTGTCTCCTGTACAATGGCACGAATCTCATTCCATAGTTCATCAGGCACTCTATCTATCAGATCTAGACCCTTAAATCTATTTCTCACTTCCACTGTATAATCATAAGGGATTTGATTTAGGTCACACCTGAATGGTCTAGTGGTTTTCCCTACTTTCTTCAATTTAAGTCTGAATTTGGCAATAAGGAGTTCATGATCTGAGCCACAGTCAGCTCCTGGTCTTGTTTTTGTTGACTGTATAGAGCTTCTTCATCTTTGGCTGCAAAGAATATAATCAATCTGATTTCGATGTTGACCATCTGATGATGTCCATGTGTAGAATCTTCTCTTGTGTTGTTGGAAGAGGGTGTTTGCTATGACCAGTGCATTTTCTTGGCAAAACTCTATTAGTCTCTGCCCTGCTTTATTCCGTATTCCAAGGCCAAATTTGCCTGTTACTCAAGGTGTTTCTTGACTTCCTACTTTAGCATTCCAGTCCCCTATAATGATTAGGACATCTTTTTGGGGTGTTAGTTCTAAAAGGTCTTGTAGGTCTTCATAAGACCGTTCAACTTCAGCTTCTTCAGCCTTACTGGTTGGGGCATAGACTTGGATAACTGTGATATTGAATGGTTTGCCTTGGAAACGAACAGAGATCATTCTGTCGTTTTTGGAGGCTGCATTCAAGTACTGCATTTTGGACTCCTTTGTTGACCATGATGGCTACTCCATTTCTTCTGAGGGATTCCTGCCCACAGTAGTAGATATAATGGTCATCTGAGTTAAACTCACCCATTCCAGTCCATTTTAGTTTGCTGATTTTTAGAATGTCTATGTTCACCCTTGCCATCTCCTGTTTGACCACTTCCAATTTGCGTTGATTCATGGACCTGACATTCCAGCTTCCTATGCAATATTGCTATTTACAGCATCGGATCTTGCTTCTATCACCAGTCACATGCACAGCTGGGTATTGTTTTTGCTTTGGCTCCATCCTTTCATTCTTTTTGGAGTTATTTCTCCACTGATCTCCAGTAGCATATTGGGCACCTAATGACCTGGTGAGTTCCTCTTTTGGTATCCTATCATTTTGCCTTTTCATACTGTTCATGGAGTTCTCAAGGCAAGAATACTGAAGTGGTTTGCCATTCCCTTCTCCAGTGGACCACATTCTGCCATTTCTGTGTTTTAACTATAGATTATATAAAATTGTATGATCAAATCTGTGCACAGAGAAGTAAAAATTAGGGGTTGGGGCACATTAGGAAATATATATATATACATATATAAATGATTTAGTTTTGATTATATTGTCATATGAAGTAGATGAATTATTCATCAGTCAACTGGAAATATTTCTTGAAACTCAATAATTAAAAAGATTTACACATCTAAAATTTTACTTTTTGTGATGTTTATTAGCTATATATTCAGATTATAAAAGTTCCAGAAAATACAAGAAAAATGAAGAGGACAAACAGAAATTCTGAGAATAAAATGAGCTGATAGAAACATAAAAGATAATGACCCTGAACATGTAAAAATTGTTGTATCACAATGACCTATAGCAAAAAATATCAAGAAGCAAATTACCATTTTCCAACCATGTAAAGAGGTTGAAAACAATAAATCTATGAAATTTTGTAACTGTAAAGCCCTGGCTAATTTCAGAGAAATAATTGAAAAATTCTGCATACTGAAGATATATAAAATTTTGAGGATTGACTCAATGGTAAAATGAAGGTAACAAAATCTTTCAAATATGACAAATTAATATTGGGTGGAATAACAAAATCAAGAACAAACCTGATGCAGATATTTAAATGATATAATGTATATAATTTCTTATCATTTCTTGCAAGAACTGCCTTTCTTACTTACAAAACCCTTGCCAAAACCTGTAACAGCCCATATGATGTAGCTATTGGCTTATCCTCTGACTTCATTTTCTACATATCTTCTCTTTCTTCCCTACAATCTAATCATATTCATCTAATACATTGTCTTATATCTGTATTTTTTAAATATTTATTCAGTGTTTTTCTACTTATTTCTGCTGCATTGTAGGCATGTGGCTTTAGAATGCTATTCACAAAGAGTGTGAGGAAATCACACATATTCTCAACCTCCTTCAGCTGCTACTATCCTGTTATTTACAAAGGCTCAAAGTAAACCCAACGCAGACTGAAATCCTTTCATGTGCTTGAGAAAATAAAACAAATAAGGTTTGGGGAGTGCTAGTAACCTCTATCCTACTGAATGAATCTTCCCTCAAATAATCTGGTATCCATAGGTTACCCTGGTGTCTCAGATGGTAATGAATCTGCCCGGGTTTTAACACTGCATCAGAAAGATCCCCTAAAAAGGAAAATGGCTACCCCCTCCAGTATTCTGGCCTGGGAAATCACATAGACAGAAGATTGGCAGGCTAGAGTCCATAGGGTCACAAAAGTTGGACACAACTGACTAACACTAACTAGTGTTATAAATGCTATTTTATTAAAATGTGAATGCCATGTCTATTTTAAGCTTCAGTTCAGTTCAGTCGCTTAGTAGTGTCCAACTATGTGACCACATGAACTGTAGCATGCTAGACCTCCCTGTCCATTGCCAACAACCAGAGTTTACTCAAACTCATGTCCACTGAGTTAGTGACGCCATCCAACCATCTCATTCTCAGTTGTCCCCTTCTTATTCCACCTTCAATTTTTCCCAGGATCAGGGTCTTTTCAAATGAGTAACTTCTTCACATCAGGTGACCAAAGTATCAGAGTTTCAGCTTCAACATCAGTCCTTCCAGTAAACACTCAGGACTGATTTCCTTTAGGATAGACTTCTTGGATCTCCTTGCTGTCCAAGGGACTCTCGAGAGTCTTCTCCAACACCACAGTTCAAAAGCATCAATTCTTCAGTGCTCAGCCTTCTTTATAGTCCAGCTCTCACATGACTACTGGAAAAATCATATCCTTGACTAGATGGACCTTTGTTGACAAAGTAATGTCTCTGCTTTTTAATATGCTGTCTAGGTTGGTCACAACTTTCCTACCAAGGAGTAAGCATCTTTTAATTTCATGGCTGCAGTCACCATCTGCAGTGATCTTGGAGCCCCCAAAATAAAGTCTGCCACTGTTTACACTGTTTCTCCATCTATTTGCCATGAAGTGACAGGACTGGATGTCATGATCTTAGTTTTCTGAATGTTGAGTTTGAAGCCAACTTTTTCACTCTCCTCTTTCATTTTCATCAAGAAGCTCTTTAGTTCTTCTTCACTTTTGGCTATAAGGGTAGTGTCATCTGCATATCTGAGGTTATTGATATTTCTCCCAGCAAACTTGATTCCAACTTGTGCTCCATCCATTCCAGCGTTTCTCATGATGTAATCTACATATAAGTTAAATAAGCAGGGTGGCAATATACAACCTTGATGTACTCCTTTTCCTATTTAGAACCAATCTGTTGTTCCATGTCCAGTTCTAACTGTTGAGGAACCGGAGAACAGAGAACCATAGATTTTAAGCTTAAAGCATTTAATTATTCTCCATTTCACTTCATGGCAAATAGTTGGGGAAACAGTGGAAACAGTGGCTGACTTTATATTTCTGTTACAAAATCACTGTGGATGGTGATTGCAGCCATGAAATTAAAAGATACTTACTCCTTGGAAGGAAAGTTATGACCAACCTAGACATCATATTAAAAAGTAGAGACATTACTTTGCCAACAAAGGTGCATCTACTCAAGGCTATGGTTTTTCCAGTGTTCATGTATGAATGTGAGAGTTGGACTATAAAGAAAGCTGAGCACTGAAGAATTGATGCTATCGGTGTTGGAGAAGACTCTTGAGAGTCCCTTGAACTGCAAGGAGATCCAATCAATCCATCCTAAACGAGATTAGTCCTGGGTGTTCATTGGAGGGACTGATGTTGAAGCTGAAACTGCAATACTTTGGCTATCTGATGAGAAGTGTTGACTCACTTGAAAAGACCCTGATGCTGGGAAAGACTGAGAGGAGGAGGAGAAGGGGACGACAGAGGATGAAATGGTTGAATGGCATCACTGACACAATGGACATGGGTTTGGGTGGACTCCAGGAATTGGTGATGGACAGGGAGGTTCATGGGGTGCTGCGGTTCATGGGGTCACAAAGAGTCGGACACAACTGAGTGACTGAACTGAATTGAACTAATATTTATCATCATCCACTTTCTTCAAGACCACATGTAACTCACCCACTTTTACATATGAACTCACTGAATACACCACACTAGTTCATGTCTCTATTCTTTAAAACATGCTATCGCCTCTTCTCATAATGTGCTTATGCTCATATCAGTGGGGTTTCCAATTTTAGCTGTCCTTGTTTATTGTAATGGTATTTCTGTCCTCTCCCTTAAAATATCAGCCACTTTTTCTACTTATACAACATTATACTATTTATTTCATCTAGTATACTATATGGAAACTATATTTATAATTTATAACTATATAAGTTATTTTTACATAAATCAAAATTACAATAAGGTATCACCTCACCCATGTAAGAATGAGCATCACCAAAAAAAAAAAAAAAAATCAACAAACAATAAAAGCTGAAGTGAATATTGCAAAAAGGGAACCCTTTGCACTGTTGGGAATATAAGTCAATGCAGCCACTATAGAGAACACTATGGAGAATCCTTAAAAAGCTAGAAATAAAGTTACCATATGACTCAACAGTCCTACTAATTGGCATATAACTTGAGAGACTAATAATTCAAAAAGTCAGACGTATCTCAAAGTTCATTACAGCACTATTTACAATAGACAGGACATGGAAGCAACCTGATGTTCAACAACACTCTTATTTCCAATTACCAGACTCTGAGTGTTTTGGAGACTCTGTTCTTATTTATTGTGGCTGTCTATCACCATACCAGTGTGTGTAAGTGTAAGTCGCTCAGTTGTTTCCGCCTCTTTGCAACCCCATGGACTGTAGCCTACCAGACTTCTCTGTCCATGGAATTTTCCCCAGGAAGGGTACTGGAGTGGGTTGCCATTTTCCCAGCCTAGGAATTGAACCCGGGTCTCCTACATTGTGGGCAGGTGTTTTATCCACTGAGCCACAAGGAAGCCCCATACCACCAGTACCTATTATATAATATTTTGCAACATTAATTGCAGTGAAAGGAATAAAGTGGCATTGTTAGAAATGGTAATTATAAGAAAGAAGGATGTGATTTGTATTTCAATATTAGGTAAGCCTGGAGGAAATTACCTTTTGATCAGCCAAGAGTTTCTTAGTGAAAATTATTAAAATATTAAATATTGTTCATATAAAATAACTTTTAAAATATTATTTAAATAAAAGTGAAAAAGGTAATTTCAGCTAAAAAATCTAATAATGGTTTTAATAACTCAGAGAATATGAATTGTTATAGTCCAGTAATTTGTATTAAAATAATGTTATCTATATCTTTTAACATATATTTTTAAAATAGAAGTCTTTATTCTATTGGGGAAATTAAGTAATTTTTCAACAGAGAGAGTCAATTAATAAAAGCCAATTTTTGTGACTTGAGTTATTCTCAATTAAAATGCATTCTAACTGAATATAGAAAAAGAAAATTCCAGGAAATAAAATGATTTTAATTATAAACTTTAGGCAATTGCTTTGTCATGATCAAAAGTTATTTTATGCTCATTTTATCACTTTCAAGGTGACCATTTCAAATTCACATTAATTTGAAGTTTAGGAGTTCATTTTATAATACCTGAGTTTAAAAATTTTTTAAGTTGTCATTTAGGCAAATAAATTATTTGTATAAAATGTAAATGTCACTATTTTGTTTTAGAATAGCCAGACTCTGGACGCATTGATCAGGGCTTCTCAAACTGAAGAGCAGGGAGGGCATAGATCAGGACAGATCTACTTTTCTTTTCTGTGCTGTTACCATTATTGACTAGGTTTTACATATTTATAAAAATGATGTGAAATATTAGATTATTAGAAAACTAGAATAGATTTTAAAAACTTGCTTTCATCAAATTGTGACTTTATATTAGAAAACTGAGGATGCAGAGAGAAAGAATCCACTTCTTGTAACTGCTATTTGTCTTGGAAATTAGGTAATGTAAGCGCTTATCACTAAAGAACATTCCAGTAGGTATAACATTTATGTCAGTTAAAATGCAGACAAAAGTTTTCTATGTTAAAGTTCATGACTGACAAGCAGGCAGGTAAATATTGATACCAGATTTGATTAAGAAACTTTTGTCATATTTACATTTCATTGCTGAAGCTCTGAAAATTTTGTCTTTGTAGAGCAAATAATCTTTAATTTTTCTACTGTCTCATATACTTCCTTATAATTTTATTTTTATGATACCCAATAATTTATTGTTTTCTCTAGGTTTTTAAAGTTGGTTTCTATAAACAGGAATTGTTTACTAGAAAGTGGATTCTTGTGACAACTTGATGTTGGATAATGGTCCACCTAGTGGGGTGTTGAAAATTAAAGAACTACAGTAAAACGACTGAAAATATCTTTCCTGATCTAAGTTTGACTCTCAGACTACATCAATTTTGCTTCAAATTTTTGAGGAATTCTTAGTGTACTTCCAGTATAATGATTACAACATGGTTTACATTTATGTTTCTATAACTAATGTACACTGCAGATAGTGCCTGCAGCCATGAAGTTAAAAGACGCTTACTCCTTGGAAGAAAAGTTATGACCAACCTAGATAGCATATTCAAAAGCAGAGGCATTACTTTGCCAACAAAGATCTGTCTAGTCAAAGCTATGGTTTTTCCTCTGCTCATGTATGGATGTGAGAGTTAGACTGTGAAGAAGGTTGAGCACCGAAGAATTGATGCTTTTGAACTGTGGTGTTGGAGAAGACTCTTGAGAGTCCTGTGGACTGCGAGGAGATCCAACCAGTCCATTCTGAAGGAGATCAGCCCTAGGATTTCTTTGGAAGGAATGATGCTAAAGCTGAAACTGCAGTACTTTGGCCACCTCATGCGAAGAGTTGACTCATTGGAAAAGACTCTGATGCTGAGAGGGATTGGGGGCAGGAGGAGAAGGGGACGACAGAGGATGAGATGGCTGGATGGCATCACTGACTCAATGGACTTGAGTCTGAGTAAACTCCGGGAGTTGGTGATGGACAGGGAGGCCTGGCGTGCTGCGATTCATGGGGTCACAAAGAGTCAGACATGACGAGCAACTGAAATGAACTGAACTGAACTAATGTACATAACATGTACACAAATTACTTCATGCTTGCATGTATTCCATTGCACAGATTGTCACATAATTTAAACTCTCAATCCTAGTAAGATATTCCCCTAGAACTGACTTGTAGAGATTTGCTATTATATCCTTTGGCACCACTAATAGAAATTATTTAAAAGAAAAACTTCCATCAGTCATATCTAGTAGCTTTTGAAGTTTATTCCAGAAGGTACAATTTGTAATATTATTACTGACATTTTGATAGCATTGGTGAGAATAATACCTAATTTGATTAAAACAAAGTATTTGTTGAATGGTTAAGTACCAGATAATTTTGCATGATTTGGATAACCAAATATACCTTTTGCAAAAGCAAAACCTTAATTTTTAATCGGTGCATCATATAAAAGGGAATCTTATATTGGATAGTACTCCTACATGATAAGGTGATATAAACTATATTTTCAAAAATATAAAATCTGATACAAATACCTGATACAAAATTTGTTACATTAGGAATCAAATCACAGTGCCCATCTTTGCATGAAATATCCCCTTGAAATCTCTAATTTTCTTCAAGAAATCTAAAGTTTTTCTCATTGTATTGTTTTCCTGTATAGCTTTCAATTAATCACTGAAGAAGGCTTTCTTTTCTCTCCTTGCTATTCTGTGGAATTCTACACCCAAATTGGTATACTTTGCCTTTTCTCCTTTGCCTTTCACCTCTTTTATTTTCTCAGCTATTTGTAAGCCCTCCTCAGACAGCCACTTTGCCTTTTTGCATTTGTTTTTCTTGGGGAAGTGTCAGGGAATATTCAATTTTAAGGAATCCAATATGTTATTTTCTTCTTTTGTATGCCGTTTCTCAAGGACTCTATTTCTTATCAGTTCCTGGAAAGAGCAGAACTGCACACAGTTCTCAGGACTGAGAAAGGGCACCTGCTTGGATTCCTTTCAGTGACTCACTTCAGTGACTCCCTTCAGTGACCTTTTACTTAAAGGCAATCTATTCAGTTATATCCCTCTTAGGATATGGAATGCTTTCTGGCCCTTTGAAGATTTTTATTTGCTTGGCTTTGTTTTTTTCTCAATTTTTTACTGCCTAAAGCTGCCTTGTATGAAGATATATAAACATGCATTTCTGCAAATAAAGCATCCTTGTTTCACTTGAGACTTGGGTCCCAAGCATCCCTCCTCTCGTCAACTCCAGTCCCCAGGTCATGGTCTGTAAAAACCATAACAGGGGTGATCTTGATCACTGCCTCCTGTACAACGTTAGAAATCTCTGTCAATAGTTCTTCAGGCACTCTGTCTATCAGATCTAACCCCTTGAATCAAATTATCATTTCCACTGTATAATTGTAAGGGACTTGATTTAGGTCATACCTGAAAGGTCTAGTGGTTTAACTTACCTTCTTTAATTTAAATCCGAATTTGGTGATGAGGAGATCATGATCTGAGCCACAGTTAGTTCCTGGTCTTGTTCTTACTGACTGTTTAGGGCTTCACCATCTTTGGCTGCAAAGAATATAATCAATTTGATTTTTGCATTGACCATCTGGTGATGCCCATGTGTAGAGCCTTCTCATGTTGTTGGAAGAGGATGTTTGCTATGACCTGTGTGTCCTCCTGGCAAAACTTTGTTAGCCTTTGACCTGCCTCATTCTATATTCCAAGGCAAAATTTGCCTGTTACTCCTGGTGATTCTTGGCTTCCTACTTTTGCATTCCAATCCTCTATAATGAAAACTACATCTTTCTTGGGTGTTAGTTCTAGAAGGTCTTGTAGGTTTTCATAGAACCAGTAAACTTCTGCTTCTTCAGCATTAGTGGTGGGAGCATAGATTTGGATTATGGTGATAATGAATGGATTGCCTTGGAAATGAGCAGAGATCATTCTGTCATTTTTTAAATTGCTTGCAAGTACTGCATTTCAGACTCTTTCATTGACTATGATGGCTACTCCATTTCTTCTAAGGGATCCCTCCCCACAGTAGTTGATATAACGGTCATCTGAGTTAAATTCACCCATTCCAATCGACTATACTTCGCTGATTCCTAAAATATTGCTGTTCACTTTTGCCATCTCCTCTTTGACCACTTCTAATTTGCCTTGATCATGGACTTAACATTGCAGGTTCCTATGTAATATTGCTCTTTACAGCTTTGGGCTTTACTTCCATGACCAGTCACATCCACAACTGGATGTTGTTTTTGCTTTGGCCCCATCTCTTCATTCTTTTGGAGCTATTTCTCCATTGATCTCCAGTAACATATTGGGCACGTACCAACCTGGGGAGTTCATCTTTCAGTGTCCTATCTTTTCACCTTTTCATACTGTTCATGCATTCTCATTCTCAAGGTAAGAATGCTGATATGGCTTGCCATCACTTTCTCCACTGGACCACATTTTGTCAGAACTCTCCAGCATGATCTGTCCATATTGGGTGGCACTACAGGGCATGTTCATAGTTTCATTGAGTTAGACAAGGCTGTGGTCCATGTGATCAGATTAGTTAGTTTTCTGTAATTCTGATTTTCATTCTGTGTGCCCTCTGATGGAGAAAGATATGAGGCTTATGGAAACTTCCTGATGGGAGATATTGATGGAGGGGAAAGCTGAGTGTTTCTCTAATAGTGGAAGCCATGCCTAGTAAATCTTTAATTCAATTTTCTGTTGATAGGCGGAACTGTGTTCTCTCCCTGTTGTTTGACCTGAGGCCAAACTATGGTGGAGGTAATGAAGATATTGGTAATCTCCTTCAAAAGGTCCCATGACTACACTGCTGCATTCAGTGCCCCCAACCCCTGCAGCAGGCCACCACCTACCCACACCTTTGCTAGAGACTCCTATACACTCACAGGCAAGTCTGGGTTAGTGTCTTGTAGGACATTGCTCCTTTCTCCCTGGTTCTGGTGTGTATACAGTTTTGTTTGTGCCCCCCAAGAGTCTGTTTCTCCAGTTCTGTTTAAGTTCTGGCAGCTCTATAGTGGGGTAATGGAGACCAACTCCAACAGGGCTTATGCCATACCCCAGTCTACTGCACCCAGAGACCCTGCCCCTGCAGCAGTCTACTGCTGACCCTTACCTCCATAGGAGACACTCAAACACAGTTCTGGCTCAGTCTCTGTGGGTTCTTTGGGTCCTGGTGTGCACAAGCTTTGTCTGAGCCCCCCAAGTATCTTTGGCTGTTATGGATTTGATTCTAAATAAGATTTAACCCCTAATACTCATTGGGGCTTCTTCTTTGCCCTTGGATGTTGGGTATCTTTTTCTGGTGGGATTCAACATCCTTCATTTGATGGACATTCAACAGTGAGTTGTAATTTTGGAATCCTCGCAGGTGAAGATGAGTTAACATCCTTCTACTCCCACCATCTTGAAATCTCTAAAAACTATGTTATAATAGATGAGGAAACACTAGAGATCTCTTAAGGACAATAAGAGATACCAAGGAGACATTTCCAGAGAAGGCAATGGCACCCCACTCAAGTACTCTTGCCTGAAAAATCCTATGGACGGAGGAACCTCGTAGGCTGCAGTCCATGAGGTCGCTGAGTCAGACACGACTGAGCAACTTCCCTTTCACTTTTCACTTTTATACATTGGAGAAGGAAATGGCAACAGACTCTAGTGTTCTTTCCTGGAGAATCCAAGGGATGGGGGAGCCTGGTGGGCTGCCGTCTGTGGGGTCACACAGAATCAGACACAACTGAAGCAACTTAGCAGTGGCAGCAGCAGCAGCAGCAAAGGGACATTTCACTCAAAGATGAACACAATAAAGGACAGAAATAGTATGGCCCTAACAGAAGCAGAACATACTAAAAATATGTGGCAAGAATACATAGAAGAACTGTGTAAAACAGATCTTAATGGCCCAGATAACCACAATGCTGTGATCACTCACCTAGAGCCAGACATTTTGGAACATGATGTCAAGTGGACCTTAGGAAGCATCACTATGAACAAAGCTAGTGGAGGTGATGGCATTCCAGGGGAGCTGTTTCGAATCCTGAAAGATGATGCTGTGAAAATGCTGCACTCAATATGCCAGCAAATTTGGAAAACTCAGCAGTGGCCACAGGACTGGAAATGGGCAGTTTTCATTCCAGTTCCAAAAAGGGCAATGCCAAAGAATACCCAAACAATCACACAGTTGTACTCATCTCACATGCCAGCAAAGTCATGCTCAACATTCTCCAAGTCACACTTCAATAGTTTGTGAACTGTGAACATTCAGATGCTCCAGCTGGAGGTAAAAAGGCAGAGAAACAGAGATCAAATTATCAAAATCCGTTGGATCATAAAAAAAAGCAAGAGAGTTCCAGAAAAACATCTACTTCTGCTTTATTGACTATGCCAAAGCCTTTGACTGTGTGGATCACAACAAACAGTTGAAAAGTATTCAAGAGGAGGCAACACCAGACCACATGACCTGCCTCCTGAGAAATCTGTATGCAGGTCAAGAAGCAATGGTTAGAACTGGACATGGAACAACAGACTAGTTCCAAATTGGGAAATGAGTACATCAAGGCTATATATTGTCACCCTGATTATTTAGCTTATATGCTGAGTACATCATGAAAAACCCTGGACTGGAAGAAACACAAGCTGGAATCAAGATTACCAGAAGAAATATCAATAAACTTGATATGCAGATGACATCACCCTTATGGCAGGAAGCGAAGAAGAACTAAAAAGCCTCTTGATCAAAGTGAAAGAGGTGAGTGAAAATTTTGTCTTAAAACTAAACAGTTAGAAAAGAAAGATCATGACATCCAGTCCCATCACTTCATGGCAATAAATGGAGACACAATGGAAGAGTGACAGACTTTGTTTTCCTGGGATCCAACATCACTGCAGATGATGACCACAGCCATGAAAGTAAAAGACATTTACTCCTTGGAAGAAAAGTTATGGGAAGAAAAGTCATGGGAAATAGATTAGGAAACAGTGGAAACAGTGTCAGACTTTATTTTTGGGGGCTCCAAAATCACTGCAGATGGTGACTGCAGCCATAAAATTAAAAGACACTTACTCCTTGGAAGAAAAGTTATGACCAACCTAGATAGCATATTCAAAAGTAGAGACATTACTTTGCCGACTAAGGTCTGTCTAGTCAAAGCTATGTTTTTTCCAGTAGTCATATATGGATGTGAGAGTTGGACTGTGAAGAAGGCTGAGCACCGAAGAATTGATGCTTTTGAACTGTGGTGTTGGATAAGACTCTGGACCATCCCTTGGACTGCAAGGAGATCCAACCAGTCCATTTTAAAGATCAGCCCTGGAATTTCTTTAGAAGGAATGATGCTAAAGGTGAAACTCCAGTACTTTGACCACCTCATGCAAAGAGTTGACTTATTGGAGAAGACTCTGATGCTGAGAGGAATTGGGGGTAAGAGGAGAAGGGGAAGATCGAGGATGAGATGGCTGGATGGCATCACTGACTCTATGGATGTGAGTCTGAGTGAACTTCGGGAGTTGGTGACGGACAGGGAGGCCTGGCGTGCTGTGATTCATGGGGTCGCAAAGAGTCGGACACGACTGAGTAACTGAGCTGAACTTAACTCCTTGGAAGAAAAATTATGACAAACCTAAACAGGAGAGACATTACTTTGCCAGCAAAGGTCCATCTATTCAGAACTATGATTTGTCCAGTCATCATGTATGGATGTGAGAGTTGGACTATAAAGAAAGCCGAGCGTTGAAGAATTCATGATTTTGAATTGTGGTGCTACAGAAGACTCTTGAGAATCTCTTGGACTGCAAGGAGATCCACTAATCAATCCTAAAGGAAATCAGTCCTGAAAATTAATTGGAAAGACTCAGGATGAAGCTGAAACTCCAATACTTTGGCCACCTGATGCAAAGAACTGACTCCTTGGAAAAGACCCTGATGTTGGGAAAGATGAAGACGGGAGGAGAAGGGGTCGACAGAGGATGAGATGGTTGGGTGGCATCACCAACTCAATGGACATGAGTTTGAGTAAGCTCAAGGAGTTGATGATGGACAGGGAAGCCTGGTGTGCTGCAGTCCATGGGGTTGCAAAGTGTCAGACATGACAGAGCGACTGAACTGAACTGAAGTGAACACAGTAACTCTCCATCAGGCCTTGGTTTTGTGATGAGTTCTGTTTTAGTCATTATTTCTTAAGCTATCTGATGAAGAGTTAGAAAAAGTAATCTTTAAATCTTGACATTTTCTTTCAAAAGAGTCAGTAGTTCACTTCACTGTTGACTTCAATATTAAAGCAGTTAACTGAATGAGATTTTAGTGTTCATAATGGAACCAATCTTTGGAGACAGTTCTGTGTAGAGGGAGAAACACAGATTTAGCATTTAAATAGGGTTAAATAAAAATTAAAAAAATAATAAGCTACATGACCTTGGAATTAGAACTCACATTTGCAATTTATTTGTTATGTACAAAGTCAAGCCTAATTTAATTGGTTTTGGTTAGAATTAACTGTAATTGTGTATATATATAGACCAACATTTTACATACTCTACTTTTCCAGACTATTGCTGCTCTTCACCATTTATATATTGTGACACTATATATATCAGATTATATATATATATATATATATCACAATATCATATTCTCAAAAATCGTGAATGCTGGAAAAGTGCTTCACGCCACTTAAATATGCAATATTCACGTTTTCTATGTAAAATTGTTACATCATACATTACAATAGATAAGTTTAGAACTAATAGACTTTTTTCTGTCTTGTAAGATTTTCTTTTCAACTCAATCCAAATCATCCATATTCTCCTCATGTTTCATCTGTATTGGGCACCCACTTGGACAAAGAGAGAACTAGCATTGCTAATACCATGCTAGATACTCAATAACATACTCATTAAATCAGAAAATATATTCATTATCTTATACTTTATGGTTAAGCAATAAAAGTTTGGATTGATAAGACTCTATGCATGGATGTTAACTGTTTGCACATCGAATTTTGAATCTAACTGAATCTAAGATGTAAAATAAAAGGCTCAATGAATTCCAGCTTCATTCTTGCATTTCCTAAGATACTAACCAAGACAGCCTGAAAGCTCCTCTCAGCTTAACTAACGGAACACACTGGAATTTTCCTGACTAGATCTGGGCCCCTGACCTTTCTTTACCTAGAGCATTTACTTTAGCATGTATAGAGAAATACATTCTTTCTCTGTTCCTTTAAGATGTAAATTTTTTTAAAGTCTCTTTTCAGTTTTACAAGCCAGGAATGTTTTTCTTAAGGTCCTAAAAGCTGTCTCTTTGAAATATGACCATCAAAAACCACACCACAATTATCTTCCAATCTCTATCAAAGGATAGAGGCCTAACTGAATGGTGCCGACTAGCAAACTCAGGTGGCATAACCATAGGGAAACACACTGCAAACTGAGTAATAATTCAGGGTTCTAGATACATCCCACTGATCAACACCCCCCTCCCCAATTCAGGACTTTTCTCTATTTTACACTAGCTCATTCTAGCTCTTTAAAATATTTTCCTGCTCTTTTACAATAGAGTTGAGCTCAATCTTATTTCTGGTTTCTTTCCTCTGTTATAATAGTCATGTACAAAGTCTTTCCTGCTGGCTTAAATGTGTAGAGGGAAATTTTTGCTGTGACAATGTGTTGATATGCTTTTGGTGACAAATAGCCATAAATAGAGCTAACCTAATTTAAAATAAATAGTTGATTTTACTTTATTTCTACTAAGATTTTATTTTTAATGTCATATATACATATATAAATACCCTTTATATTTATCATCTAATGAAAGTATTTAGCTATGAATTTGAAAATTAAGCCATCAATATATAAATTGGTAATACTGATCATCAATTGGTTGAGACTGACAGCCATGTCACTTTATTGCTCCACGACAGAACCATAGGGGAAAAACAAACTTCAAAATCTTTCTTGAAATGAACTAGTCGATTTAATTTTTATTTATATGGATGGTACAAGGTGTAACCAAGACAAAATTTGGCCATGCAAAGAGATGTATTCAATATTTCAACAAAAACCCCTATTGGACTATGTTTTTCAAAGGGATTATTTTCAGTTTTCATTTTATCTTTTTCAACACAGTTCCTGAGCAAATGAATATGAGTTGTTATAAATTTGCTATCAATATGATGAATATTATTAAAATAGGCTGCTAAATATAAATATTATGAACATTATAAATATGGACTATTAAAGTGGCTAAAACATTTTTAAACTAGTTGTAATAGGCCAAAATTTGAACAAAAATTAATTTATCCATATACCAACACCTAAACTGATGAAAGTGAAACAGGAGAGTGAAAAACCTGGCTTAAATCTCAACATACGAAAAACTAACATCATGGCATCTGGTCCCATCACGTCATGGCAAATAGAAGAGGAAACAATGGAAACAGTGACAGACTTTACATTCTTGAGCTCCAAAATCACTGCAGATGGTGACTGCAGCCATAAAATTAAAAGACACTTGCTCCTTGGGAGAAAATCTATGGCAAAACTAGACAGCATATTAAAAAGCTGACATTACTTTGCCTACAAAGGTCCTTATAGTCAAAGCTATAGTTTTTTCAGTAGTCACGTATGTATGTGAGAGTTGGACCATATAGAAAGCTGAGCACTGAAGAACTGAAGCTTTTGAGATGTAGTGTTGGAGAAGATTCTCTAGAGTCCCTTGGACTGCAAGGAGATCCAAACAGTCCATCCTGAAGGAAATCAGTCCTTAACTGGAAAGACTGATGCTGAAGCTGATGCTCCAATACTTTGGCCAGCTGAGGCAAAGAACTGACTCACTGGAATAAGCCATAATGCTATAAAATGTTGAAGGAAGAAGAAGGGGATGACAGATGATGAGATGACTGGATGGCATCACCAACTTGATGGGCATGAGTTTGAGCAAGCTCTGGGAGCTGGTAAAGGTTGGCAAAGTCTGGTATGCTGCAGTCTGTGGGACTGCAAAAAGCTGATCATGACTGAGTGACTGAACTGAATTGAAACTGTCATTAATTAGAACATGCAATATTTTGATCAAATCTCATCCTTAATGTATGTGTCACTGTATGCATATATATTTGCAGTGTATATAAAATACATTTAATAGACTAAGACACATGATGTATATTATGTACATATAAAAACACAAATATATTTAACCCTTTTTGCTGACAATTTATTCCATATGAAGACAAACTTTCTATGAAACCTGATTTGTAAAATGAAATATATAAACTAGAATCTGATCATCATTTAGTTAGGGGCACACAGTCTATATGATTTATTTAGAAACTACATAATTTGTAACCCTGTATAATTAAAATATATTTACAATTTATTTTATAACAAAGTGCTAATATAAGCTAGATTTAGGAAGAATCAGAATGTTGTCTATCATTTTTTCAGTCTGTCATAACTTCTTCTCAAGAACAATTGTGGAAACCTGCTGAAGAGGAACTAAAAAGCCTCTTGATGAAAGTGAAAGAGGAGTGAAAAAGTTGACTTAAAGCTCAACATTCAGAAAATGAAGATCATGGCATCTGGTCCCATTACTTCATGGGAAATAGATGGGGAAATAGTAGAAACAGTTGCAGACTTTATTCTTTTGGGCTTCAAAATCACTGCAGGTGGTGATTGAAGTCATGAAATTAAAAGACAGTTACTCCTTGGAAGAAAAGTTATGACCAACCTAGATAGCATATTAAAAACCAGAGACATTACTTTGCCAGCAAAGGTCCATCTAGTCAAGGCTATGGTTTTTCCAGTGGTCATGTATGGATGTGAGTTGGACTGTGAAGAAAGCTGAGCACCAAAGAATTGATGGTTTTGAACTGTGGTGTTGGAGAAGACCCTTGAGAGTCCCTTGGACTGCAAGGAGATCCAACCAGTCCATTCTAAAGGAGATCAGCCCTGGGTGTTCTTTGGAAGGAATGATGCTAAAGCTGAAACTCTAGTACTTTGGCCACCTCATGCAAAGAGTTGACTGATTGGAAAAGACTCTGATGCTGGAGGGATTGAGGCCAGAAGGAGAAGGGGACGACTGAGGATGAGATGACTGGTTGGCATCACTGACTTGATGGACGTAAGTTTAAGTAAACTCCAGGAGTTGGTGATGGACAGGGAGGCCTGGCATGTTGCGATTCATGGGTTCACAAAGAGTTGGACATGACTGAACAACTGAACTGAACTGAACTGAAGCAATAATATGAGATAGAACAGTGTTTAACAAGCCTAAAAGATGACTTTGCAATGTACTCTTAATTCTTCTCATACATGTTTGAAGTTTTTATAATATGCAATTCAACTGATAAAGTTTTAGGAAAATTCTCTTTGCCTGATTCAGTCTATTGATATGTATCACTATGTAATCTGTCATCCAGATGTTCAGAACAATACCCCTAAAATTTAAGGAAGAATATAGTTTAAAGGGATTATAGTCTTTCAAAAGAGAGCAAAAAATAATTTAAACAATAAAATTGTCAGAGTTAAATTGCTGTAATAAATGATGCACATGCCATTGGTTTACGTAAAGTGACTATTGGATTTTTACAGTGGCTAAAATTCTCATGAACAGTTTATAATACAGACTTGCATTTAACTATTTAGTTACAATCCTTTTTGGGGGAGGAAGAGTACATCTAGTGTAAACATGAAAATCTGTATAGAAAGTTTGTATTGGTCAAGTGCTCTTGGCTATAAGCAATACAAAATTACATCTAATTCATTTTTAAAAGAATAGAATATTTGAAATATCAATATGATAAATTACAGAATAGAAGAGTGTAGTGCATTTACATTTTGGGAGGTGCCAGATATGGTGCAACTAGTTGGTAGCTCAATAGTCAGGATCTTGGAACACTTTTCCAGACTCATAGTGAAAGATAGTGTAAAGTGGGAAGTAGTAAAATGTTTGTTTTTTCCTGTAACTGACAGAGACAGAGTAAAGGGACAAAGTAGGTGATTAAATAGTTAATCCCACTATGGGATTTTAAGTTGAAAAAATATGAGAGACCATTGTAAGCTAATCATTACTCAAGAAAGCAGGTTTGCTTAACCACAAAGCCAAGCTTGCTTAGCAACAAAACCATGTAGCAGAAGCATGTGACATGCCCCATAACATTAAAACAATGGTGACATAAGACCCACATCCTGCCCAGTGACCTCAGTGATTTAATTACCCATAAGACACACTTTCTGCACACAATAGAAAACAATAATTTGTAGACAGGTAACATTTCAAAGTAAACACCCTCATTGTACTAAGACCTGAAACAGTTTTTCCATAGTGCCATAATAGTCCTGGCTTGACCATGTAGGAACAAGAAAACCCTTCTGTACAATTGCAGGAGGAGCTGATGATATAAGTGTGACATTTACTCAATAATGAGGAAAAAGATAGTCTTTTCTCCCTCTCACTATTTACTTTATTATAAAACAGTAGTAGGTGCTTGCAAACCCATTATAAGATTCCCATCCATTTTCCCCCAAAGTCCCCTCCCATCCAGGCTGCCATATAACACTGAGCAGAGTTCCACTGGCTATATAGTAGGTCCTTGTTGGTTATCCACTGTAAATATAATGGTGTGTACATTCCCGTCCCAAATTCCCTAACTTTCCCTTTTCCACATCTTTCCCCCTGGGAAACGTTAAGTTTGTTCTCTGAGAGTCTCTTTCTGTTTTTAAGTTCATTTGTATCACTTCTTTTAAGATTACACATATAAAGGATATCATACAATTAAAAAAAAAAATTCCTATTCAAGTAAATCCCCTTCCTATCACTTAACTTCCTGGTGGATTTTTTCTGTGCTGAAGCTTAAAGGACCAGAGAACTTTTGAGCCCTCAAAGTCTGACCTAACAGTTTCATAACTACCAATTTTCAAAATAAGGTGTTGTGTAAATAATTATTTAAATGTTACTTTAAAAAGATATTTTTCAGAACATAACATGCATCTTTTAAATTTTTTAATTTTTTTAATTTTATTAAGATCAAATGATATCTATATACTTCTTTAAAACACATGCCCTCCTCTATAAAGGAGAGCTTTTTATTTCATGATAGATAACTGTCATTGTTGTGGAATTCCTATTTGATAATTCAAATCTTAAACTTAGGCCAATGGATTAAACCTATAATTAAGCATGAAAATATATACGTACTTGTGTGTGAGAACGACTCTAATACAGCATAATATTAAAGAGTAACCATAAAAATTCTATTAATGGACAGAAAGGTTAAATGTCTAAAAGATGTTTATCTCAAGCATTCTTGTAATAACCTTATCATCTCCTTAAGACTTCTATTAAAGTGTACCTATTACCTTCTCAAAGAGATGACACCTGGAATAAATGCATTTTTTTTTTTTTTTTACTTTACAATACTGTATTGGTTTTGCCATACATTGACATGAATCTACCACAGGTGTACGTGAGTTCCCAACCCTGAACCCCCCTCCCACTTCCCTCCCCATATCATCTCTCTGGGTCATCCCAGTATACCAGCCCCAAGCATCCTGTATCCTGTATCAAATCTAGACTAATGATTCGTTTCTTACATGATAGTATACATGTTTCAATGCCATTCTCCCAAATCATCCCACCCTCTCCCTCTCCCTCTCCCTCTCCCACAGAGTCCAAAATTCTGTTCTTTACATCTGTGTCTCTTTTGCTGTCTCACATACAGGGTTATTATTACCATCTTTCTAAATTCCATATATATGTGTTAGTATACTGTATTGGTGTTTTCCTTTCTGGCTTACTTCACTCTGTATAATCGGCTCCAGTTTCATCCACCTCATTAGAACTGATTCAAATGTATTCTTTTTAATGGCTAAGAAATACTCCATTGTGTATATGTACCACAGCTTTCTTATCCATTAATCTGCTGATGGACATCTAGGTTGCTTCCATGTCCTGGCTATTATAAACAGTGCTGCAATGAACTTTTTTTTTAACTCATTGGTAATATTACTCTTTTATTAATTCTGGTGTCTATACATAAGAGATTATATACTATGTGATATCAAAGTTGAAGGCTCAGTCTCCCTTCATTTACAAATGTATATTAATATGAGGCCAATTGATTTTGATGTGGCTACACAGACTTTTAATACATAGAGGAAAATGCCCTGCATTAAATTGTTTAGTTTCTGGTCTCCTTTTTATGAGCAAATTTCATGGTTTTTAAATTATTGAAACCTAACAAAAATTATAGACTTTGCTTTCTAGGTACAAGAAACAACTCATATTGTACAGTATTAAATCCAAGTGAGCAAAAACTTAATATTAGGTCAAGGAAAGAACAGGATGTTAGAGCCATTCCAAGTATGCTAGTAGCTTTGGTAAGTGCTTGTCTGAACTTGGAAACATAATGAATATCCAGTACTAAATTTGGACTATACTAAGGGTTGATAACCTGACCCTACATGATCATAAATGAAGAGATATATTTAAATACATAGATTATTATTTTTTTAATTTATGAATTTACAATCTTGGTGAGCATATTCTGCACAAACCATTTTTGTATTTGTTGATTAATATAATTTCTATGAAAATTTAAATATGCTTTCACATTATATTCATAAAACTATTTGGTGGTGGTTTAGTCATTAAGTCATGTCCGACTCTTGCGACCCCATGGACTATAGCCTGCCACACTTCTCTATCCATGGAATTCTCAAGGCAAGAATACTGGAGTAGATTGCCATTTTCTTCTCCAGGAATCAACCCTTCTTCCTGACCCAGAAATCAAAGCTATGTCACCTGAATTGCAAGCAGGTTCTTTATTGACTGAGCTACGAGGGAAGCCCATAAAACCATTTGCTTACTATTTAATTCATGAACTTAAGTTATTAATTTCATGAGAGCAAAGAGACTATTTGGTCATTATTGTACTTTTATATGTAGAAATAACATATGTTCTCAATAAATGTTGAATGAATCTTCAATTCAAGCCCATAGATAGTTTCGAAGTACTGATTTTGCACTAGATGAGTTCACACAATAGGGATACAACAATAATTAGGATGCAAATATTGATTTGCAAGAGTTTAAAGGCAGAAAATACATCTATGCCTTTGCTGATTGGTAACTTAGCAGATATAGGATAGAAACATGAGCTAGAAAATATTTGATTTAATAAAATATATGGGGGCTTCCCTGGTGACTCAAACAGTAAAGAATCTGCCTGCAATGCAGGAGATCTGGGTTTGATCTCTGGGTTGGGAAGATAACACTTGAAGGGGGTATAGCAACCCACTCTAATATTCTTGCCTGAAGAATCTCCATGGACAGAGGAGCCTGGTAGGCTACAGTCCATCAGATTGAAGAGTCAGACATGGCTGAGTGACTAAGCACAAAACTTAGCAAATGTAGTATGGAAACATCATGGGCTAGAAAATATTTGATTTACTATAATATATACCTCTAAGCTATTGACTTGGAGAAATTGTGGAAGTGCACACTGATATGGATGTTGCATAGTTATTAGCTCAATGAGCCAGTGAAATACCATACTGCTGAAGGGATAAATCTTTTTCTAATGATTATTGCTGTGTTTATGCTGCATACTCCTCTATACCAGCAAAATTACCATATATATGGCATCATGCAATTATTTTCATTCTAGAAATAAAGGTCTGAATTGTGGCCCTTATTCCAGTCTCAGTTTAAAATTCTAGGTTGCTATTTGTTTTCTTCTCTTTGCACGTTGAAAACTTTTGTATATGCAAGTTACTTTGTAGCCAACAGCCCTATGATGTATTTATATATTAATAACGCTCATTTTATGTACTTAATGTGGCCTAGATTTAACTTTAGCACTAGTTGAAGTTATTTAATTTATATATACTAACCAGTATTCTTTACCTCTGCTGCTGCTGCTGCTGCTGCTAAGTCACTTCAGTTATGTCCTACTCTATGCGACCCCATAGACGGCAGCCCACTAGGCTCCCCCGTCCCTGGGATTCTCCAGGCAAGAACACTGGAGTGGGTTGCCATTTCCTTCTCCAATGCATGAAAGTGAAGTCGCTCAGTCGTGCCCAACTCTCAGCGACCCCATGGACTGCACAGCCCGCCAGGCTCCTCCGTCTATGGGATTTTCCAGGCAAGAGTACTGGAGTGGGATGCCATTGCCTTCTCCACCTTTACCATTGTTCATTTTTAATCTTTCGCTTCACATTTCAGTTCAGATTTTCTACTTAAACAATAATTTTCCAAATTAGTTTTCAAAAATCACTAAACCTGAAGTATTAAATTTTATGTAAAAATACACATTGTCTAATTCTACCCATTGTCACCCTGCTTATTTAACTTATATGCAGAGTACATCATGAGAAACGCTGGACTGGAAGAAACACAAACTGGAATCAAGATTGTCAGGAGAAATATCAATAACCTCAGATATGAAGATGACACCACCCTTATGGCAGAAAGTGAAGAGGAATTAAAAAGTCTCTTGATGAAAGTGAAAGTGGAGAGTGAAAAAGTTGGCCTAAAGCTCAACATTCAGAAAACGAAGATCATGGCATCCGTCCCCATCACTTCATGGGAAATAGATGGGGAAAAAGTGTTAAATGTTATTTTTTGGGGGGGGCTCCAAAATCACTGCAGATGGAGATTGCAGCCATGAAATTAAAAGACACTTACTCCTTGGAAGAAAAGTTATGACCAACCTAGATAGCATAGTCAAAAGCAGAGACATTAGTTTGCCAACTAAGTTCGGTTTTGTCAAGGCTATGGTTTTTCCTGTGATCATGTATGGATGTGAGAGTTGGACTGTGAAGGAGGCTGAGCACCAAAGAATTGATGCTTTTGAACTGTGGTGTTGGAGAAGACTCTTGAGAGTCCCATGGACTGCAAGGAGATCCAACCAGTTCATTCTGAAGGAGTTCAGCCCTGGGTGTTCTTTGGAAGGAATGATGCTAAAGCTGAAACTGCAGTATTTTGACTATCTCATATAAAGAGCTGACTCATTGGAAAAGACTCTGATGCTGGTAGGGATTAGGGGCAGAAGGAGAAGGGGATGACAGAGGATGAGATGGCTGGATGGCATCACTGACTCGAGGGACGTGAGTCTGAGTGAACTCTGGGAATTGATGATAGACAGGGAGGCCTGGCGTGCTGTGACTCATAGGGTCGCAAAGAGTTGGACACAACTGAGCGACTGAACTGAACTAAAGCCATATTTAACCAACCTTAGTACATACATTATCATCCTCCTCAATAAACTTCATGTTTCAGAATGACTGACTAATCCATCCAAAGAAAATGCAAAGAAAATATCATGAGATTTATTTGCTAGAGACTTCTCCAGGGCAATGCCACTACCCTAACCAAGGAGAAAGCTACTTTCCTGGGATCAGCAATCCAGAATTGCATCTCCAGGGCCTGAACTTTCAACACTTTAAGTTTAGAAGCTATGACTCTTTACCTTTATGTGCACTAGCCAGACCACCACTTTTCCATCCATATATAATACTTTTTTTTTTTTTTTAAGATCCTTTATCAACCAGAAAATTGAATCAACTAAATTTATCTGCAGCTACTTTCAGTCTCTACCCAGATAGGCAGAGCATCTCCTTTTTATTAAAGAGTCATGTATTTAGTGAAAGACTGCTTTAAATAATCTCTAGTCCCGTCAACCAGAGCACTCTACTTCACAAACAAGCTTCCCTGCTCAACCTAACCTTGGCTTTCTGACTTCACCTATCCCCTTAGCAAAACAGCACTTTTAGCAATTGTATTTGCTGACTCCTCATATCCATTTTCGGAAAAGGCCATGGCACTCCAGTACTCTTGCCTGGAAAATCCCATGAACAGAGGAGTCCATGGTGTCGCTAAGAGTCGGACATGACAGAGCGACTTCAGTTTCACTTTTCACTTCCATGCATTGGAGAAGGAAATGGCAACCCACTCCAGTGTTCTTGCCTGGAGAATCCCAGGGATGGGGGAGCCTGGTGGGCTACCGTCTATGGGGTCACACAGAGTCGGACACAACTGAAGTGACTTAGCAGCAGCAGCAGCAGCATATCCATTTTGGACAAGGTTACTGCCTACATGTGACTTGTATTATGTCCCACAGCTTTTGCTATACTATGTGCCTTAGGAGGTCCCTGACACGCTCCCTGCTTCCTATCAGATCTTTGGACAACACCAGTGCTTATTTTTAGCAGACACTTACATTCTTTATACACAGATTATCTACAGGATTTGTTTTCACTTTCCCTTCATGTAACATATAATCAGTTAACAGAAAGACAGACTCAGTACAAACTGAATAATAAGAGCTTTCATTACATTCTTGAACTCATATAACCTGATGAAAACTGAATTTATCAACTGCCAATATAAGATATGCATCTTTGATATTATCTTCATAAAATCTAATTCTACCTTCAGATTATTAACCTGAACAGCTCTAGTCTTTTTTCATCAGGAAAAAACAAAACAAAACAAAAAAAAACACCTAATATACTAATTGAAATATTGGCTACTTTGTTAAGAATAAGTATATATATAATAATGCTCCTAAAATCATTTACAGTCTTTCTGTGGCAATGACAATATTTCCATTTTCTTTTTTTTTCAGAATATACTTTGAGGAAATATTTCAGTCATAAAAAAATAAAAATATAGTAATGTTATATTTGATGCAAAGAGACCAGTTACCCATTTCTATTTTTCTTTTGCTAATGCTTGAGGGCATATAGTCAACATGTGGCTAAATGCTTCTACAAATTAGCTTTCTAAGAACATTTTCAGTTCAGTTCAGTTCATTCACTCAGTCATGTCTAACTCTTTGTGACCTGATGAACTGCACAGGCTTCCCTGTTCATCACCTAACTGCAGCATGCCAGGCTTCCCTGTCCATCACCAACACTCAGAGTTTGCTCAGACTCAGGTCCATTGAGACAGTGATGCCATCCAACCATCATCCTCTGTCATCTCCTTCTCTTCCTGGCTTCAAACTTTCCAAGCATCAGGGTGTTTTCCAATGAGTCAGCGTTTCCCATTAGGTGGCCAAAGTATTGGAGCTTAAGCTTCAGCATCCAATAAATATTCAATACATAAATGAATATTAAGTCATTCCAATGAATATTTAGGACTGACTTCCTTTAGGATGGACTGGTTTGATCTCTTTGCTTCCCAAGGGACTCTCAAGAGTTTTCTCCAATACCACAGTTCAAAAGGATCAGTTCTTCAGCACTCAGCTTTCTTTCTTTCTTTCTTTCTTTATTTATTTATTTATTTTTAACTCTCACATACATATTTGACTACTGGAAAAAACATAACTTTGATGATAAGGACATTTGAAGGGAAAGCAATGTCTCTGCTTTTTAATATGCTGTCTAGGATTGTTATAGCTTTTCTTTCAAGGAGCAGGCATCTTTTAATTTCATAGCTGCAGTTACCATCTGCAGTGATTTTGGAATCCAAGAAAAGAAAGTATGTCACTCTTCCATTGTTTCTCTGTATATTTGTCATGAAGTGATGGGACCAGATACCATGATCTTAGTTTTCTGAATGTTGATTTTTAAGCAAGCTTTTTCACTCACCTCTTTCACTTTTATTGAGGCTTTCAGTTCCTCTTCACTTTCTGCCATAAGGATGGTGTCATCTGTATAGCTGAAATTATTGATATTTCTCCCAGAAATCATGATTCCAGTGTGTGCTTCATCCAGTTGGGCATTTCACATTGTGTACTCTGCATGTAAGTTAAATAAGCAAGGTGACAATATACAAACTTGACATATGCCTTTCCCAGTTTGGAACCAGTCCTTTGTTCCATGCCTGGTTCTAACTATTGCTTCTTGATTTGCATACAGATTTCTCAGGAGGCAGGTCAGGTGGTATGGTTTTCCCACCTCTTGGAGAATTTTCCACTGTTTGTTGTGAGCCACACAGTCAAAGGCTTTGGAGTAGTCTACAAAGAAGTAGTAAATGCTTTTCTGGAACTCTCTTGCATTTGCAATGATTCAACAGATGTTAGCAATTTGATCTTTGGTTCCTATGCCTTTTCTTAATCTAGCTTGAACATCTGGAAGTTTTCAGTTCAAGTACTGTGGAAGACTTGTTTGAAGAATTTTAACATTTTTAGACAGATCTTAAATCTCTGATGTTCTTATTTTGTCTTTAAATGCTTTTTATTTTTGTAAAAAATTTCTTTCTTTATTATCATTTATGGAAACTTGTTAGTTAGAATGGGAAAATCAATTAAATGCATTTGCTTTGGTAAATATAAGGTATTTTATAATTTAAATTTATCCTTCACTATAAAGAGTGAAATGTTCTATGCAAATACTGAGATGATAAAACTTTTATTTCTAAATTTTAAGTCAATGAAACTGCACACCTCTTAAATACTTTTTAAAACAACAAGATCCTTCTTTAAAAGCCATTGAATCAACACGTATTGGCTGATAAATATGAATGTCTCATGCTGGTGTTGTATTTTTCTCCAGAAATACTTGAATTGTGAATCTTCATAATTTTTTTCACACAGCTTAGTTCAAAGACACAGGAAGTATTAGAAAATCCAACAATCAATCAGTAACACTCATCAGGACAGAATGTTTCAGAAAACAGTTCAAATACATGTTATGTCAATCTTGGAAAATTGTTAAACCCTAAGAGAACACTTCATCTAATCACTCAGGATCAAATGGAACATAAACAAGTATGTTACAAATGCATTATCAATTTTAGCTTTACCAATCACATATAAATGGATAATTCTTATATGGAAAAGAAGGAGAAATATGTTTTTATGAAATGGGTTAGTTCATAATTATTGAAAGTATAATTGTTTTTCCTTTCCACAAAAAAGACTGACACTACTCACATTAAGTATAAATAGATTTTGCTCTTGCTCACTAACTGTGTATAAGCAGAATGTGACTTCCTCCAGACACTTGCCCCTTATATTTTAATTTATGTCTAAGAAATAATTCAGGTTGGTGATTAGAAAAATTATTATTTTTCCTACTTCCAGGGAAAGGGGAACTCTCCCTTAAAGAAAGAAACAGAATGTCTGCTTCTTAAGCAACTTTTTAATGGAGAATTGTATAACTGAGTGACTGAACAACAGCAACACCTTCTTATTATTTTTATTGCAATATCTATCTTTGCCTAATATTTAATATATTGTATTTATATACTATATTAATTTATTTGATCCTATTAAATTGCCCTAAAGGTTTAGGACTAGGCAGCTGAGGCACAAATAGGTTGAGAAAAACTGAAATTGTTACTCTGAAATTGTCCAACTCTTTTCAACTCCATAGAGTGTAGCTGCCAGGCTTCTTTGTCTATGGAACACTACAGGCAAGAATACTGGAGTGGGTAGCCATTCCCTTCTCCAAGGGATTTTCCCAATCCAAGGACTGAACCTGGGTCTCTTGCATAGAAGGCAAATTCTTTACAGTCTGAGCCACCATGAAAGCCATCAGATTTAGAGAGTAGAGAATATTAATTTACTTTCTTCTATGAGATGTAATACAAGTCCATGGTCATATAGATGACTGTTCCCAGCATGTAAAAGAGGCAGAATATAATGTTTTCCTTCAATATAAGGTGCTGAGCTTACTTAAGAGAAAATAATTAGTCTTGTATTTTTAGTGATGTATCATACTGTATCAAAATGTTTCTCCATTATACCTAAATATGATCTGGTAAAAAATTCTACTCTAATGTTGTAAAACCTAAAATAATAATAATAATCAAGTCCAAAATAAAAACCAGCATTTACAGTCTTATTTCCCATATATAGTTATTATCATGAGAATATCTATTTCATATGTATGCCCAATATGCTACTGAGATCAGTGGAGAAATAACTCCAGAAAGAAGGAAGGGATGAAGCCAAAGCAAAAACAATACACAGCTGTGCATGTGACTGGTGATAGAAGCAAGATCCAATGCTGTAAAGAGCAATATTGCATATGAACCAGGAATGTCAGGTCCATGAATCAACGCAAATTGGAAGTGGTCAAACAAGAGATGGCAAGGGTGAACATCGACATTCTAGGAATCAGCAAACTAAAATGGACTGGAATGAGTGAATTTAACTCAGATGACCATCATATCTACTACTGCGAGCAGGAATCCCTCAGAAGAAATGGAGTAGTCATCATGGTCAACAAAAGAGTCCGAAATGCAGTACTTGGATGCTATCTCAAAAACGACAGAATGATCTCTGTTCATCTCCAAGGCAAACCATTCAATATCACAGTTATCCTAGTCTATGCCCAAACCAGTAATGCTGAAGAAGCTGAAGTTGAACAGTTTTATGAAGACCTACAAGACCTTTTAGAACTAACACCCAAAAGATGTCCTTTTCATTACAGGGGACTGGAATGCAAAAGTAGGAAGTCAAGAAACACCTGGAGTAGCAGGCAAATTTGGCCTTGGAATGCGCAATGAAGCAGGGCAAAGACTAATAGAGTTTTGCCAAGAAAATGCACTGGTCATAGCAAACACCCTCTTCCAACAACACAAGAGAAGACTCTACACATGGACATCACTAGATGGTCAACACCGAAATCAGATTAATTATATTCTATGCAGCCAAAAATGAAGAAGCTTTATACAGTCAACAAAAACAAGACCAGGAGCTGACTGTGGCTCAGATCATGAACTCCTTATTACCAAATTCAGACTGAAATTGAAGAAAGTAGGGAAAACTGTTAGATCATTCAGGTATGACCTAAATCAAATCCCTTATGATTATACAGTGGAAGTGAGAAATAGATTTAAGGGCCTAGATCTGATAGAGTGTCTGCTGAACAATGGAATGAGGTTCGTGCCATTGTACAGAAGACAGGGATCAAGACCATCCCTATGGAAAAGAAATGCAAAAAGAAAAATGGCTGTCCGGGGAGGCCTTACAAGTAGCTATGAAAAGAAGAGAGGTGAAAAGCAAAGGAGAAAAGGAAAGATATAAGCATCTGAATGCAGAGTTCCAAAGAATAGCAAGAAGAGATAAGAAAGCCTTCTTCAATGATCAATGCAAAGAAATAGAGGACAAGAACAGAATGGGAAAGACTAGAGATCTCTTCAAGAAAATTAGAGATACCAAGGGAACACTTCATGCAAAGATGGGCTCGATAAAGGACAGAAATGATATGGACCTAACAGAAGCAGAAGATATTAAGAAGAGGTGGCAAGAATACACAGAAGAACTGTACAAAAAGATCTTCACGACCCAGATAATCATGATGATGTGATCACGAATCTAGAGCCAGACATTTTGGAATATGAAGTCAAGTGGGCCTTAGAAAGAATCTCTATGAACAAAGCTAGTGCAGGTGACGGCATTCCAATTGAGCTGTTTCAAATCCTGAAGGATGATGCTGTGAAAGTGCTGCACTCAATAAGACAGCAAATTTGGAAAACTCAGCAGTGGCCACAGGACTGGCAAAGGTCAGTCTTCATTCCAATTCCAAAGAAAGGCAATGCCAAAGAATGCTAACTACTGCACAATTGCTCTCATCTCACCTGCTAGTAAAGTAATGCTCAAAATTCTCCAAGCCAGGTTTCAGCAATACGTGAACTGTGAAGTCCCTGATGTTCAAGCTGGTTTTAGAAAAGGCGGAGGAACCAGAGATCAAATGACCAACATCCACTGGATCATCAAAAAAGCAAGAGAGTTCCAGAAAAACATCTATTTCTACTTGATTGACTATGTCAAAGCCTTTGACTGTGTGGATCACAATAAACTGTGGAAAACTCTGAGAGAGATGGGAATACCAGACCACCTAACCTGCCCCTTGAAAAATCTGTATGCAGGTCAGGAAGGAACAGTTAGAACTGGACATGGAACAACAGACTGGTTCCAAATAGGAAAAGAAATACATCAAGGTTGTCACCCTGCTTATTTAACTTATATGCAGAGTACATCATGAGAAACGTTGGACTGGCAGAAACACAAGCTGGAATTAAGATTGCCAGGAGAAATATCAATAACCACAGATATGCAGATGACACCAGAAAGTGAAGCAGAAAGTGAAGAGGAGCTAAAAAGCCTCTTGATGAAAGTGAAAGAGGAGAATGAAAAAGTTGGCTTTAAAGCGCAACATTCAAAAAACAAAGATCATGGCATCCGGTCCCATCACTTCATGGGTAATAGATGGAGAGACAGTGGAAACAGTGTCAGACTTTATTTTTGGGGCTCCAAAATCACTGCAGATGTTGATTGCAACCATGAAATTAGAAGACGCTTACTCTGTGGAAGAAAAGTTATGACCAACCTAGATAGCATATTCAAAAGCAGAGACATTACTTTTTGACTAAGGTCCGTTTAGCCAAGGCTATGGTTTTTCCTGTGGTTATGTATGGATGTGAGAGTTGGACCGTGAAGAAGGCTGAGCACTGAAGCTTGATGCTTTTGAACTGTGGTGCTGGAGAAGACTCTTGAGAGTCCCATGGACTGCAAGGAGATCCAACCAGTCCATTCTGAAGGAGATCAGCCCTCAGATTTCTTTGGAAGTAACGATGCTAAAGCTGAAACTCAAGTACTTTGGCCACCTCATGTGAAGAGTTTACTCATTTGAAAAGATTCTGATGCTGTGAGGGACTGGGGGCAGGAAGAGATGGGGATGACAGAGGATGAGATGACTAGATGGCATCACGGACTTGATGGAGCTGAGTCTGAGTGAACTTTAAGAGATGGTAATGAACAGGGAGGCCTGGCATGCTGCTATTCATGGGGTCGCAGAGTCGGACACAACTGAGTGACTGAACTGAACTGATGTATCACACCAGAAATCTAGAAGTATTTCATTTTTATTTTCTTCTTGCTCACTTCCTATAACAAATCAACACTTGGGCCGTTTCTTCATTCCTGCCTTCCTCTGTGTCTCTTTGGCAAAATTCTTCTTGCTTGTGTTTGTTTGAAAATACAATAACATGTCACTTAGGCTTTTGCACAGCCTCTGCATTGCTTTCACTTGTTCATAGCCTTGAGCTACTTGACACTTTACTAGCAATCTAAATCTCTGATTTTGCTTTGTCATTTTCCAGCTTCCAAATGTTTAGTGATATTTCATTCCTCTTAGCACTTATGGCCTCCATAGTCTGAGCTTTGTTAGTCCTACCAGTGACATCATCTTGTTCTAGTTCGACCTTCTTCTGCACACTAAATTCTCCCTCTCTCTAATTCGTGCATACTAGTCAATTGCAAATTTTTCATCAGTAGTCAGTCTTTCCAGTCTAATTCCTCTAAATTTTGTAATTTTCTTCTTTCCTAAATAATGCTTATCATAATCCTTGTTGTTCAGTTGATAACGTGTCCAACACTTAGAGACCTCATGGTTTGAAGCATACCAGGCTCCTCTATTCTACATTATTTCTCAAATTCATGTTCATTGAGTCCATGATGCTAGCTCACCATATCTTACTCTGCTGGCCCCTTCTCCTTTTGCCTTCAATCTTTCTCAGTATCATGTCTTTTCCAATGAGTCAACTCTTCACATCAGGTGGCCAAAGTATTGGAGTTTAAGTTTCAGCATCAGTCATTCCAGTGAATAGTCCGGGTTGACTGGTTTGATCTCCTTGCAGTCCAAGGGACTCTCTATAGTCTTCTCTAGCACCACAATTGAAAACCATCAATTCTTTGCCACTCAGCCTTCTTTCTTGTCCAACTCTCACATTCATACATGACTAACGGAAAAACTATAGCTTTGACTATACATATGTTTGTCAGCAAAGTGATGTCTCTGCTTTTCAATATGCTGTCTAGGTTTGTCATAGATTTTACTCCAAGGAGCAAGTGTCATTTATTTTCATGACTGAAAATAAATCACTACAGTCCACATCTGTAGTGATTTTAGAGACCAAGAAAATAAAATCTGTCACTGCTATCCTGTTCTATTTGCCATGAAGTGATCGGAATAGATAACATGATCTTTGTTTGCATGTTTGTTTTATTAAAATTGAGCTTCAAGCCCAATTTTTCACTCTCTTTCACCCTCATGAAGAAATTCTTTAGTTCTTGTAACTTTTCTGCTACTAGAGGGTTTTCATCCACATATCTGAGGTTGTTGGTATTTTCCCAGCAATCTTTATTTCAGCTTGAGTCATCCAGACCAGTATTTTACATAATGTAGTCCACATTTAAGTTAAATAAGCAAAATGACAATATATAGCTTTGTTGTACTCCTTTCTTCAATTTTGAATGAGTCAGTTGTTCCATGTCCTATTCTGTTTCTTCTTGACTCTCATACAGGTTTCTCAGGAGGCAGGCATGGTGGTTTGATATTCCCACCTCTTTAATAACTTTTCATACTTTGTTGTGATTCACACAGTTAAAGGTTTTAGCATAGTCAATGAAGCAAAGGTAGATTATTTTTTTTTCTGGAATTCCTTTGCTTTCACTATGATCCAGTGAATGTTGCCAATTTCATCTCTGGTTCCTCTGCCTTTTTAAAATCCATACTATACATCTAGAAGTTATCAGTTCACATACTGCTGAAGCTTAGAAAAATTTTTTGAAGAATTTTGAACACAATCTTGCTAGTATATAAAAGGAGCACCATTATATGTTAGTTTGGACATTATTTGGCATTGCCTTTCTTTAGGTAGGAATGAACATTGAACTTTTCTAATCCTATGGTCAGCACTGAGTTTTCCAAATTTGCTGGAATATTGAGTGCAGCACTTTAACAGTGCCTTTTGTTTTTCTTTTTTTTTAGTAGCTCAGCTGGAATTACATCACTTTGTTTGTAGTGATGTTTCCTAAGGCCCACTTGACTTCACATTCCAGGATGTCTGGCTCTAGATGAGTGACCACACCACTATGATTATCAGAGCCATTAAGATCTTTTTTCAAGAGTTTTTCTGTGTGTCCTTTCCACCTGTTCTTAATTTTTTTCAGCTTCCTTTAGTTCCTTACTATTTCTGACCTTTATTGTACCCATGCTTTCATGAAATGCTCACTTGGTATTTCTAATATTCTTGAAGACATCTCAAGTCTTTTCCATTCTATCGTTTCCCACTATTTTTTCACATTATTCATTTAAGAAAGTCAGCTTTTCTCTCCTTGCTATTCATTGGAACTCAGCAATTTCTTTGCCTTCCTTTCACTTCTCAACTATTTGAAAAGCCTCCTAAGAAAATTACTTTGCCTTCTTCCATTTCTTTTGGTGGGAGGGTTTTAGTCACTGCTCCTGTACAATGGTTGGATGTCACTCGTTCAATGGACACGAACTTGGACAAACTCCAGGAGATGGGCTAAGACAGAGAAGCCTTGCATCCTGTAGTCCTTGCCATTGCAAAGTGTATGACACGACTTGGCTTGGCAACTGAACAACCTGTACAATGTTATGAGACTCTATCTATAGTTCTTCAGGCACTCTGTCTACCAGATCTAATCCCTTGATTCTCTTTGTCACTTTCACTATACAATCATAAATGATTTTATTTTCAGTCATATGTGAATGTCTAGATTTTTTCCCTACTTTCTTCAATTTAAACCTGAATTTTTCAATAAGTATTTCATTATCTGATTCAGTCAATTTCAGGTCTTGTTCTTATTGACTGTATAGAGCTTCTGCATCTTCATCTGCAAAGAATAACTCTTAATCTTATTATATTAGGTTTAAATCAATTAGTTTATGTGTCTAAATATTTGAACAGATTATAAATACCTAGAAAGCAGTAACAACATAGTTTCTGGCAACTATAAGCAAACAATACTATTTGACAAAAATCAAACATTGCTTGCTTAATATAAAACAAGCAATGCAATAAGTTTAGTTCTTCTAAAAATGTATAAGGTTACTATTAAAAGGATCATATTTTCAAGTTTTATAGAATTTTTTAGCAGATGAATTCTGAATTGTTTGAAAAACAATGTAAATTTAGCAAAGAGTTCAGTTCAATTCAGTCAGTCTGTCGTGTCAGACTCTTTGGGAACCATGAATTGCAGCACACCAGGCCTCCTTGTCCATGACCAACTCCTGGAGTTCACTCAAACTCACATCCATCTAGTCCGTGATGCCATTCAACCATCTCATCCTCTGTCGTCCCCTTCTCCTCCTGCCCCCAATCCCTCCCAGCATCAGGCTCTTTCCAATGAGTTAACTCTTTGCATGAGGTGGCCAATGTACTGGAGTTTCAGCTTTAGCATCAATCCTTCCAAAGAACATCCAGGGCTGATCTCCGTCAGAATGGACTAGTTGGGTCTCCTTGCAGTCCAAGGGACTCTCAAGAGTCTTCTCCAACACCACAGCTCAAAAGCATCAATTCTTTGGTGCTCAGCTTTCTTCACAGTCCAACTCTTACATCCATATATGACTAGTGGAAAAACCATAGCCTTGATTAGACGGATCTTTGTTGGCAAAGTAATATCTCTGTATTTTAATATGCTATCTAGGTTGATCATAACTTTCCTTACAAGGAGTAAGTGTCTTTTAATTTCATAGTTGCAATAACCACCTGTAGTGATTTTGGAGCCCAAAAGATAAAGTCTGCCACTGTTTCCACTGTTTCCCCATCTATTTCCCCTGAAGTGATGGGACCGGATGCCATGATCTTCGTTTTCTGAATGTTGAGCTTTAAGCCAACTTTTTCACTCTCCACTTTCACTTTCATCAAGAGGCTTTTCAGTTCCTCTTCACTTTCTGTCATAAGGGTGGTGTCATCTGCATATCTGAGGTGATTGATATTTCTCCTGGTAATCTTGATTCCAGCTTGTACTTCTTCCAGCCCAGTGTTTCTCATGATGTACTCTGCATAGAAGTTAAATAAGCAAGGTGACAATATACATTCTTGATGTACTCCTTTTCCTATTTGGAACCAGTCTGTTGCTCTATGTCCAGTTCTAACTGTTGCTTCCTGACTTGCATACAGACTTCTCAAGAGGCAGGTCAGGTGGTCTGGTAATCCTATCTCTTTCAGAATTTTCCACAGTTTATTGTGATCCACACAGTCAAAGGCTTTGCATAGTCAATCAAGCAGAAATAGATGTTTTTCTGGAACTCTCTTGCTTTTTCAAGGATCCAGTGGATGCAGGTAATTTGATCTCTGGTTCCTCTACCTTTTCTAAAACCAGTTTGAACAACTGGAATTTCACAGTTCACGTATTTCTGAAGCCTATCTTCGAGAATTTGAGCACTGCTCTACTCGCGTGTGAGATGAGTGCAATTTGAGCATTCTTTGGCACTGCCTTTCTTTGGGATTGGAATGAAGACTGACCTTTGCCAGTCTTGTGGTCACTGCTGAGTTTTCCTAATTTTCTGGCATATTGAGTGCAGCACTTTTACAGCATCATCTTTCAGGATTTGAAACAGCTCCACTGGAATACCATCACCTCCAGTAGCTTTGTTTGTAGTGATGCTTTCTAAGGTCCACTTAATTTCACATTCCAAGATATCTGGCTCTAGTTGAGTGATCACACCATTGTGATTATCTTGGTCATGAAGATCTTTTTGTACAGTTTTTCTGTGTATTCTTGCCACCTCTTCTTAATATCTTCTGCTTCTGTTAGGTCCATACCATTTCGATCCTTTATCAAGCCCATCTTTGCATGAAATGTTCCCTTGGTATCTCTAATTTTCTTGAAGAGATCTCTAGTCTTTCCCATTCTGTTCTTGTCCTCTATTTCTTTGCATTGATCACTGAAGAAGGCTTTCTTATCTCTTCTTGCTATTCCTTGGAACTCTGCATTGAGATGCTTATATCTTTCCTTTTCTCCTTTGCTTTTCACTGCTCTTCTTCTCACAGCTATTTGTAAGGCCTCCCCAGACAGCCATTTTTCTTTTTGCATTTCTTTTCCATGGGGTTGGTCTTGATCCCTGTTTCCTGTACAATGTCATGAACCTCAGTCCGTAGTTCATCAGGCACTCTATCACATCTAGTGCCTTAAATCTATTTCTCACTTCCACTGTATAATAATAAGGATTTGATTTAGACCATACCTAAATCTAGTGGTTTTCCCTACTTTCTTCAATTTCAGTCTGAATTTGCAATAAGGAGTTCATGATCTGAGCCACAGTCAGCTCCTGGTCTTGTTTTTGCTGATTGTATAGAGCTTCTTCATCTTTTGCTGCAAAGAATATAATCAATCTGATTTAGGTGTTGACCATCTGGTGATGTCCATGTGTAGAGTGTCCTCTTGTGTTGTTGGAACAGGGTGTTTGTTATGACCAGTGTGTTCTCTTGTTATTAGCCTTTGCCCTGCTTCATTCTGTATTCCAAGGTCAAATTTGCATGTTACCCCAGATGTTTCTTGACTTCCTACTTTAGCATTTCATTTCAGTTTAGTCTCTCAGTTGTATCTGACTCTTTGTGACCCTATGAATAGCACCACGCCAGGCCTCCCTGTTCATCACCATCTCTCAGAGTTCACTCAGACTCACGTCCATCGAGTCCGTGATGCCATCCAGCCATCTCATCTTTGGTCGTCCCCTTCTCCTCCTGCCCCCAGTCCCTCCCAGAATCAGAGTCTTTTCTAATGAGTCAACTCTTCGCATGAGGTGGCCAAAGTATTTCAGTCCCCTATAATGAAAAGGACATCTTTTTTGGATGTTAGTTCTAAAAGGTCAGGGGCAGTGGCCAAGAGGAGCTACCCCATGTCCAAGGTCAAGGGCAGCAGCCAGGTGTAGCTACCCCACGCCTGAGGCCAGGGGCAGCATCCAGGAGGAGGTACCCCACACCCAAGGTCAGGGGCAGTGGCAGTGAGGAGATACTCCTTATCCAAGGTAAGGAGCAGTGGCTGCACTTTGCTGGAGCAGCCGTGAAGAGATACCCCACATCCAAGGTAAGAGAAACCCAAGTAAGATGGTAAGTGCTGTGAGAGGGCATCAGAGAGCAGACACACTGAAACCATAATCACAGAAAACTAGTCAGTAGGATCACACAGACCACAGCCTGATCTAACTCAGTGAAACTAAGTCATGCCCTGTGGGACCACCCAAGATGGGTGGGTCATGGTGGAGAGATCTGACAGATGTGGTCCACCGGGGAAGGGAATGACAAATCACTTCAGTATTCTTGCCTTGAGAACCCCATGAACAGTATGAAAAGGCAAAATAATAAAATACTGAAAGAGGGACTCCCCCGGTCGGTAGGTGCCCAATATGCTACTGGAGATCAATGGAGAAATAACTCCAGAAAGAATGAAGGGATGGAGCCAAAGCAAAAACAATACCCACTTGTGGATGTGACTGGTGATAGAAGCAAGATCCGATGCTGTAAAGAGCAATATTGCATAGGAACCTGGAAGGTCAGGTCCATGAATCAAGGCAAATTGGAAGTGGTCCAACAGGAGATGGCAAGACTGAACGTTGACATTCTAGGAATCAGTGAACCAAAATGGACTGGGATGGGTGAATTTAACTCAGAAGGCCATTATATATACTGCTGGCAGGAATCCCTCAGAAGAAATGGAGTAGCCATCATGGTCAACAAAAGAGTCCAAAATGCAGTACTTGGAAGCAAGCTCAAAAATGACAGAATGAACTCTGTTCATTTCCAAGGCAAACCATCAATATCATAGTAATTCAAGTCTATGCCCCAACCAGTAATGCTTAAGAAGCTGAAGTTGAATGGTTCTGTGAAGACCTAAAAGACCTTTTAGTTCTAAAAGGTCTAGAACTAATACCCAAAACTTAGCTATAGATATAAAAAAAAATTGTATAAGTATGGATTGAGTTTTGGCTTAAATATAAATACATTTATATATATATATATATAATCATATATATATATTATAATATATTGCATATATATGTAATCATAATATATATAGATATATATTATAGATTCATATTTGGTTTATACACAGTTCAAATTTGTTGATTTTGTTTTTTTAATTTTTTCTGCTCTGGTTCTTCATTTCTTCACATGGATTTTCTTTAGTTATAATGAGCAGAGGCTAGTCTTCATTGCAGTGCACAGGTTTTTCATCACAGTGGCTTCTCTTTTTGTGAAGCACAGGCTCTAGGCATGTAGTCTTCAGTAGTTGTGACACACAGGCTCAGTAGTTGCAGCTTGTGAACTCTATGTGTGGGCTCTGTAGTTGTGATGTATAGGCTTAGTTGCCTTGCAGCATGTGGAATTTTTCCAAATTAGGGATTGAACTCATGTTCCCGGCACTTACAGGCAAATTCTTAACCACTGGACCACTGGAGAAGTCCAAGTGTTGCTGCTTTACTTCTATGAAAACAAAAACATAGTAGAAAATAATTAACCTCAAGTCAAGATGAAATTCTTACCTAATATATATTCAGAATTTAAACATATCTATAAAGCCAGAGTTGTTTGGATTTTTTTTTTAAGTCTAAGTTTGGTATATTACCACACATTCACAAGCCAGAGATTCTCCAATTACAATCTAGTTGAACTGTTTAAAACTTGCGAGAGTTTTCACAGAAGGATAAAATTTACTCTAAATTTTAAGATGTAGTCTTTTATAAGGTATTTCCATGAGTGTTTGTCTTTAGTTAAAATCTCAAATACATTCATTCAACAAAATTATTATATTTCCTTGAAGAATGTTATAAATGTTTTCTTTCAAGTTCATTTACTTGAACATTTTTTCTAAGCATTTTTACTAAGGAATTCCTTAATAAGAAAGAATCTAAAACACATTTTTAAAGAAAAATTCAATATGCTTATTGTCACAATTTTGAATGATGGTTAATTTCTGAACTGGTGAAAAAATACTTCTGTTTTATGTGCTCTAACATTTCTTTAACGGAGGATGATATGATTGGAGAACACAGATGTGCCTAAATATTAATAACAATCACTGCATATTCAGAGAGTATTGCATAATTTGGTAGAGCTTAATCGCGATATGAAACACATAGCAATTTGCTTATCTATGAAAATGAAAAAATACCCATTCAGAGAAGCATTTTGTTAGCTTTTTTGTCAGTGTTTTTTGACAGAATCAGTGCCAGATGTGGACACAAAAGAGAGAAGCAGGAATTAAATCAAGGAAATTTTTGATTGTAAACTCATTTGTGCCTAAACCTGTTTGCTTGCTGTGCTTTAATTTTTATTATATATATATTTTTTCTTATCCTCCATATATTCTCAAGCTAGAAATACTCTATTTGTCATAAATACTGCATACTAAAAATGTAATACGCATTTTAAATAATATCTTTCATATGAAATAATGACATAACATAGAATTAGATGAGACAACATGTAATGAACCTTTCTTCATAATATTTATCTACCAACCTGGATAGTTTCCCTTCATTTTGAACTACATATTCTTTTTTTTAATTTTATTTTTACTTTATTCTACGTTACAATACTGTATTGGTTTTGCCATACATTGACATGAATCAGCCACAGGTGTACACGAGCTCCGAATCCTGAAACCTCCTCCTACCTCCCACCCCATATCATCTCTCTGGATCTTTTTGAGAAAAAGTTAGCATTTAATCTTGTCAGTCATTTGTAACATGATCCTTTCTTTTAATTTTGTTTATGATATTTGTTTTGGCTTTGAATGGAAAGAAAATATAGATATACACAAAAATAATTTAAAAATACATCTGTGTCTGATCACAACATACTTATGTAGGTCTTTCTCAGCTATTGAAGTCATGATGTTAGGGAATGATGAATTCAATGAATAATCCTATGTAATTTGAAAAGAAGTAATAGACAAGAATAAGACTTAAAGGGAATATGTAGTTTCTTGTATTAGTTTATAAATTCAAGCTAAATAAAAAACTCACATAATTACAAAATTTTCATACAAACATTTAAATTGACAGATAATATGAAACAATGGTTTTCATACTTGGATGTAAAACAGAATTAATTGGACATCAGTGAAAAATGTAAAGTTTCAGTATACTTCAACAACTGAATTACAATCTTCGAAGCGTGGAACTCCAGAATATATATTAATTGCTTCTTGGCTGATTTTCTCCATTAAGAACAGCGCAGTGAACATACTTTCTTTAATCCGTGAATATGTTGATCCTCATTTGAAAACCTCTAGTATGTTCCAGATATTTTCCTAGTGTTAAACAAATCCATGCTTTATGAATGTTGTTAGATTTCTCCAACAGCCTTATCCCCTCTACAGCATAAATATAAATGTCAAAGTTACAAAGAGTTCATCTATCCAGCTCTTATAAAGAAGTAATAGACATGAGTTTTATATTCTGACTAGCTTTCATATATATTTTTCAAACTGATAGAACTGTGTGTATGTATGTGTGAATATCTTTCAACTTTGTCTTTCTACTCAAATGTATCTAACTTGGAAAAAGAAAACATTGTCGATTGCATTAAACCCCCATTTTATTACTTTATACTTATTCTGTTCTCTAATCACATGAAATGGACATTTATTTGTAGCATAAAAGTGAAATAAAAATGGTATTAATTATTGTATTTTTCTTTAAATCAACTTAATTTTTGGAGTTTTTAAAAGCAAGATGATGTCTGTGTCTCCGTTCCTGCCCTGCAAATAATTTCATTAGTTCCATCTTTCTAGATCCCATATATATATATATATATAAAGAAAGAGAAAAACATATGTCATATATATATATATATGACATATGTTTTTCTCTTTCTGACTTACTTCACTATGTGTAATAGGCTGTAGGGACTCTACAACAACCAAGAGGGGTGGGAATGGGAAGAGAAATGGGAGGAAGGTTCAAGAAGGAGGGGACATATGCATACCTATGGCAAATACAGATTGATGTTTCGCAGAAACCAACACATTAATGTAAAGTAATTATCTTTCTACTAAAAATAAATAAATTTTTAAAAATCAAGAAAGTGCATTGGGCATACAAAACACCTTAACTATTACTCTGCACTTAATATAATACTCTAAATGAAAATCTTAAATTGTATTTGTGTGATTTAAAAATGTAACAAAAGCATGACTTATCCTGTGTGCCAGAGCAGTACCAATAAGTTGCCTCTGGGCTGAAAAAAATTCTATGGTCAGCTAGTACAAGTCACAACAGAAATACCAAGCTTTGTGTACATGAGATGTTCTCATGTCTGAATTATCATGGATCAGATCTTCCTGCAAACAGCACTGCAAGATTGACGAGGCAAAGAAAGATAAACTAAGTATGTAGAATTAAAAGTTGAGCAACACACAAGGATTCTCACTACTAACATAATAAATGACTAGAACCTTATGATAACCTTTCTAAATAAAAAATCAAATTTTGATTTTATTGTTGATCTACTGAGTTGATAAAAATATTATATTGCTAATAAATTTGTCAGTTCAGTCTCTCAGTCCTGTCCAACTCTTTGTGACCCCATGGGCTGCAGCACGCCAGGATTCCCTGACAATCATCAATTCCTGGAACTTACTCAAACTCATGTCCATCAAGTCCGTGATGCCATCCAACCATCTCATCCTTTGTCATCCCCTTCTCTTCCTGCCTTCAATCTTTCCCAGCATCAGGATCTTTTCCAACGAATATATTTGCAATTAAATTTAAAAATAAAAATGCTATTTATTCTTATTTCCTGGGAAATTTCCTCATTTTAGAGCCAGGAAATATTGAAAGAAGTTCTAATCTCTTGTAAGTATAAAGAGAAGTCATTGGCTGAAAAAATTCTTATAGTCTGTAAGAGAGAAAGCAATTTTTACATCACTCCTATCTCATTTTTCTATTTTTTAACAAGTATGTAGGAGAGATTTCCAAAAGAACAGACCAATAGAAGATATATGAATAAATACAGGAAAAGATTCATTTATCATAAAGAATTGGCTCATGTGATCTTGGAGGCTGAGAAATCTCATGATCCTATCTCCAAAAGCTGGTGGCCCAGTAAAGCCAATCCTAAAAGATAGGATTCAAATGCTAATCTCTTCCTCAAATATCTTTACAGACATTCCCAGAAATAGTGTCTTACCTACTGTCTGAGCAACTCTTAGTCAGTCAAGTTGACAATTAAGATCATCATCACAAGACTAGAGACAACATTTTTAAATGTATACTAAATACAACATGTAGGTTTTTCTTTTGAAGTTTCATGAAACAAATAAAAATATATGGGAAACCCAAATGGGTTAGATAATCACAAAAATTACACCTCTAAGCATTTGAAAAAGCAGAGGAGCCAGAAATCAAATTGCTAATTGTTGGATCATTGGCACGCTGAAGAGTTGATGCTTTTGAACTGTGGTGTTGGAGAAGACTCTTGAGAGTCCCTTGGATTGCAATGAGATCCAACCAGTCCATCCTAAAGGAGATCAGTCCTGAATATTCAGTGGAGGGACTGATGCTGAAGCTGAAACTCCACAATTTTGGCCACCTGATGCGAAGAACTGACTCACTGGAAAATACCCTGATTCTGAGAAAGACTGAGGATGGGAGGAGAAAGGGATGACAGACAATGAGATGGTTGGATGACATCACCAAATCAACGGACATGAATCTGAGTAAATTTCAGGAGTTGTTGATGGACAGGGAGGCCTGCAGTCTATGGGGTTTCAAAGAGTTGGCCTGACTGAGAGACTGAACTGAACTGAGGAAGTCCAGAATAAAAACATTTGCTTCATTGATTATGCAAAAGCCTTTGACTGTGTGGCTCACAACAAACTACAGAAAATTCTTAAAGAGGTGAGAATACCACACCACCTTATCTGTCTCCTGAAAAACCAACATCTGGATCAAGAAGCAGCAGTTAGAACTGGACATGAAACAACAGACTGGTTCAAAATTGGGAAAAGAGTATGTCAAGGCTGTATATTGTCACCCTGGATTATTTACCACTGAGCCACCTAGGAAGTACCTTCATATGCAGAACAAGTTACATGAAATGCCAGGCTGGATGGTTCACAAGCTGGACTCAAGATTGCCAGGACATGTGTATACCTATGATCTGATTCTTATAGATATTTGACAGAAAACAACAAAATTCTGTAAAGCAATTATCCTTCAATTAAAAAATAAATTGAGGAAAAAAAGATTGTGGGGAAAATATAAACAACCTCAGATATGTAGATGATAACACTCTAATGGCAAAACGGGAATATAAACTAAAGAGCCTTTTATGAGGATGAAAGAGACAAGTGGAAAAAACTCAACACTTAAAACATTAAAATCATTATATCTAGTCCCATCACTTAATGACAAATAGGTAGGGAAAAAGTGGAAATAGTGACAGAATTTATTTTCTTGGACTCCAAAATCACTGCAGGTGGTGACAGCAGCCATGACATTAAAATATACTTGCTTTTTGGGAAGGAAAGCTATGACAAATTTAGACAGTGATTTAAAAAGTAGAGATGTCACTTTGCTGACAAATGTCCTTATAGTCAAAGCTATAGCTTTTCCAGTAGTCATGTATACATTTGAGATATGGACCATAAACAAGGTTAAGCACTGAAGAATTCATGTTTTTGAATTGTGGTGTTGGAGATGACTCTTCAGATTCCCTTTGATGCAGGGAGACCAAGCCAATCAATCCTAAAGGAAATCAACTCTGAATATTCATTGGAATGACCAGTGCTTAAGCTGAAGCTCCAGTATTTTGTAAACATTAAGAGAAGAGCTAACACACTGGAAAACCCTGACACAGGGAAAGAATAAGATGACTGGATAATATCACTGACTCACTGGACCTGAATCTTAGGAAACTGTGGGAGATAATGAAGGACAGGGAAACCTGGTGTGCTGCAGTCCATGGGATCACAAAGAGTTGAACATGACTTTGCAACTGAAGAACAACAACAAGCATCTGCCTGCTGTGAAAAAAATTGGCATAATTGACTTTATCTAATAATAGATAAATAATATCTAATCTGAATATCTAAGATTAATATATTAGATATTAGATATTATATATCTAATATTAATATATTAGATATTAGATAATTATATTATATATATATCTAATATATATATCTATATCTATATATATAATATATCTATATATCTAATATATATATATTAGATATTATATATCTAATATCTAAATATTAGATATATCTAATATATCTAATAATAAGATAATAATATCTAATAATAATAATAATATTTATTGAGATTTAAGATATAAGCATCTGAATGCAGAGTTCCAAAGAATAGCAAGAGGAGATAAGAAAGCCTTCTTCAGCAATCAATGCAAAGAAATAGAGGACAAGAACAAAATGGGGAAGACTAGAGATTTCTTCAAGATAATTAGAGATACCAAGGGAACATTTCATGCAAAGATGGGCTCGATAAAGGACAGAAATGGTATGGACCTAACAGAAGCAGAAGATATTAAGAAGAGGTGGTAAGAATACACAGAAGAACTGTACAAAAAAGATCTTCATGACCCAGATAAGCACGAGGGTGTGATCACTCATCTAGAGCCAGACATCCTGGAATGTGAAGTCAAGTGGGCCTTAGAAAGCATCACTATGAACAAAGCTAGTGGAGGTGATGGCATTCCAGTCGAGCTATTTCAAGTCCTGAAAGATGATGCTGTGAAAGTGCTGCACTTAATATGCCAGCAAATTTAGACAACTCAGCAGTGGCCACAGGACTGGAAAAGGTCAGTTTTCATTCCAATTCCAAAGAAAGGCAATGCCAAAGAATGCTCAAACTACCGCACAAATTGCTCTCATCTCACATGCTAGTAAAGTAATGATCAAAATTCTCCAAGCCAGATTTCAGCAATACACAAACTGTGAATTTCCTGATGTTTAAGCTGGTTTTTAAAAAGGCAGAGGAACCAGAGATCAAATTGCCAAAATCCGCTGGATCTGGAAAAAGCAAGAGAGTTCCAGAAAAACATCTATATCTGCTTGATTGACTATGCCAAAGTCTTTGACTGTGTGGATCACAATAAACTGTGGAAAATTCTCAAAGAGATGGGAATACCAGATCACCTGATCTGCCTCTTGAGAAATCTGTATGCAGGTCAGGAAGCAACAGTTAGAACTGGACATGAAAAAAACAGACTGGTTCCAAATAGGAAAGGAGTATGTCAAGGCTGTATATTGTCACCCTGCTTATTTATCTTACATGCAGAGTACATCATGAGAAACGCTGGATTGGAAGAAACACAAGCTGGAATCAAGATTGCCAAGACAAGTATCAATAACCTCAGATATGCAGATGACACTACCTTTATGGCAGAAAGTGAAAAGAAACTAAAAAGCCTCTTGATGAAAGTGATAGTGGAGAATGGAAAAAGTTGACCTAAAGCTCAACATTCAGAAAACAAAGATCATGGCATCCTGTCCTATCACTTCATGGGAAATAGATGGGGAAACAGTGTCAGACTTTATTTTTGGGGGCTCAAAAATCACTACAGATGTTGATTGCAGCCGTGAAATTAAAAGACACTTCCTCCTTGGAAGGAAAGCTATGATCAATCTAGATAGTATATTCAAAAGCAGACACATTACTTTGCCAACTAAGGTCCGTCTAGTCAAAGCTATGGTTTTTCCAGTGGTCATGTATGGATGTGAGAGTTGGACTGTGAAGAAGGCCGAGTGCCAAAGAGTTAATGGTTTTGAACTGTGGTGTTGGAGAAGACTCTTGAGAGTCCCTTGGAGTGCAAGGAGATCCAACCAGTCCATTCTGAAGGAGATCAGCCCTGGGATTTTTTTTTTTTTTTTTTTTGAAGGAATGATGATAAAACTGAAACTCCAGTACTTTGGCCACCTCATGAGAAGAGTTGACTCACTGAAAAAGACTCTGTTGCTGTGAGGGACTGGGGGCAGGAAGAGAAGGGGACAACAGAGAATGAGATGGCTGTATAGCATCACTGACCCGATGGACGTGAGTCTGAGTGAACTCTGGGAGTTGGCCATGGAGGGAGGCCTGGCGTGCTGCAATTCATGGGGTCGCAAAGAGTCGGACACAACTTAGCAACTGAACTGAACTGATCTTTGACTGGTGAGAGATATATCTCATTGTGGTTTTGATTTGCATGTCTCTAATAATGAGTGATGTTGAGCAGTTTTTCATGAGCTTATTAGCCATCTGTGTCTTCTTTGGGGGAAAAAAAATGTTTGTTTAGGTCTTTTTCCCACTTTTTGATTGGACTGTTCATTTTTTTCTGTTATTGAGTTGCATGAGCTGCTTGTATATTTTGGAGCCTAATTCGTTGTCAGTCGTTTCTTTTTCTATTATTGTCTCCCATTCTGAAGGGTACCTTTTCACCTTGCTTATGGTTATCTTCATTGTGCAAAAGCTTTATTTTAATTATGTCCTATTTGTTTATTTTGTTTTTATTTCCATTAGTCTGTGAGGTGGGTCATAGAGGATTTTTCTGTGATTTATGTAGGAGAGTGTTATGCCTATGTTTTCCTCTAAGAGTTTTATAAGTTCTGGTCTTACATTTAGGTCTTTAAGCCATTTGAGTTTATTTTTGTGTATGGTGTTAGAAAGTGTTCTAGTTTCATTCTTTTACATGTAGATGACCAGTTTACCCAGCACCACTTGTTGAAGAGATTGTCTTCACTCCATCGTATATTTTTGCTCCTTTGCCAAAGATAAGGTTTTCATAGGTTCATGGACTTATCTCTGGACTTTGTTTTGTTCTGTTGATCTACATTTCTGTCTTTGTGCCAATACTATACTGTCTTGAAAAATGCAACTGTGTAGTATAATCTGAAGTCAGGAAGGTTTATTCCTCCAGTTCAATTCTTCTTTCTCAGTATTACTTCGGCTATTCAAATTCTTTTGTGTTTCCATACAAATTGTGAAGTTAGTTGTTCTAATTCTGTGAAAAATACTATTGATATTTTGATTGAGATTCTGTTGAATATATAGATTGCTTTTAGTATATTTATTTCCACTATATCCATTCTTCTAATCCAATAACATGGTATATTTCTCCATCTATTTGTGTCATCTTTGATTTCTTTGATTAGTGTTTTATAGTCTTTTTGTACAGGTCTTTTATTTCTTTAGGTTAATTTATTTTTACATATTTTATTCTTTCCATTGCAATGGTGAATGGGATTGTTTCTTTAATTTTCTGATTTTTCATTGCTGGTGTATGGGAGTGCAAGTGGTTTCTGTGTATTAATTTCATACCTTGCATCTTTACTATCTTAATTGATTTTTCTCTAGTCATTTTCTGGGGACATTTTTAGGGTACACTGGGAGTTTTACTTTTTTTTTTTTCAATACAAATTATTTTTATTTGCTTTTCTTCTCTGATCGCTGTGGTTAGGACTTTTAAAACTATGATTAATAGTAGTAACAAGAGTGGATGCCCTTTTCTTATTCCTGATTTTAGAGTAAATGCTTTCAATTTTTCACCACTGTACCTGCTTAACTATTAATATTTGTCCAGTTTTGCTAGAAGATGCTTCTTTCTTGATTGTTAAATCCTGAAACTATTTCTTTCCTATCATTGTAACAATTGAACAAACCTCTTCAGCTCCTCAGTCACATGTAACCTCCTATTATAAGTGGATACTGCATATGTGAACCAATCAAATTTCCTCTACAGGGTCAGGAGATAAATATACAACAGTGCTGGCTAATTGCACTGAAGGATTATGGTCTATTATAGCAGTCTTGGGTTTTAAAAAGTTATAAAGAAGATAACCATTTTAATTTTAAGTTCCATGGTATGACTTGTGCTTAAAACTACTACTAACTGGTGGATGCTAAATGTATAATATAAAAAAACTAAATTCCATTGTTTAATTATAGAAATTCTAATACATCTCATCTTCTTCACAAGTAACATTTAAAATAACATGGATAAATGGTCTAAAGTTACAGATTTGGCTAAATTCCTCCCATGAAGCTGCAAATGTTCCTTAAAATTCTAGCCTGTGAGTTGAAATAATTCAAAGTCTTAAAAATGCTTTATCATTGGCCCCTAACTCAAGCATCATGAAATAAAATATAATTGAGTTTATAATAGAACCCAAGGCCATGGACTAGATTGCTATATAAATAAGCCAAAGATTGACTTTGGGTATTGACCTCTAAGTTGCTTATTTCTTTACTGCAAGTTGAGAATTTTTAGTTAAAAATCTGCTAGAGCCAAACTTAATTTTTAAATACATCTAATTATTTTTAAAATAGCCAAAACAAGAAGATTTTAGACATTTAGAGCCTACTTAATTCGCACATCCCAAGAAACCTCACTCAAAAGCTGTTACTTTTGGATAAGATGGAACCTTGTAGTTATAAGACCCCAAAGTACTGCTGTCCTTCAAAGTTCTGACCAAGAGACTCTCCAACATGCTTCTGAGTGACCTCACACACAAGCCTCCTCTCTAATTATTCTCTTCCTCAGCAGTTCCCTTGCCTTGCTCCATTTCTGAGTGGCAAATTCCATGCCACAAGTTTCTGACATCACAAAGTTTGAGATGCAGATTGACTCTAAATATTGAGAATGACACCTGGCTGACAATGAAGAAATGATTACCTCAGTCTCATAACTTCCAAGAACTGAATTCTACCTACAGCTTAAGAGCATCTGAGACTCCAGAGCATCCAGATAAGAGCCTAGACTAGACATCACTTTTAGTGGCCTTGTGAGACCCTGAACAAAGCATCTCTTGGAAAATTCTGGACTTCAGTCCTACAAAATTGTTAAACAATAAATAGATGTTATTTTAAGTTAGTAAATCTGTGGCAAGTTTTTACAGTAGAGATAGAATACCAATAAGTATATTTTCCTAAAACTTCAACTCCCTTCTTGTAAATTCCAACATTGGTTAAATTCAACATATTGACATACTCCTCACTTACAACCAGTAGCTGACCATGGCTAAAGAACATTACATATCTATGGTGATCAATCTCACTACTTTATATTCATGATTGAAAACATTCATTATTATCAAGATTTCCTACTACATTTTCCTGAGAAATTTATTTTCCATATCTCTCAGGTCTCTATTTTATACTTTCCTTCTCAAATACTTAACATTGCTCCCTTCTCTCGTTCTTTGTTGAAGCTGTTGATTCCAATACCATTGAAAAAATAGGAACATAAAAAAATTGTTTTTTAATCTAAATTTGTCATCCTTTCTAACGTTTGGCTCATGTAGTCTTTCTTTCTCCTTCTTACAAATCAGCCTGGCTTTGATGTTAATCTAATCAAATCACATTTGCAGTTATACTTCTATTGTTTATTCCATGACTTTAATCTTGAAACTATCCTCTAAGTTTCTGGCACCATCAGGCATTTTATGTCTTTAAGACATATTTTTCCTAACAGCATTCAAATACTCTATTTCCATCATAAATGAAATCTTCTTTGACTTTGCATTGCTCTTCTGCAAAAAAAAAAAAAAAAAAAAAAAACCATCTTGTTCACCTTGAGAAATATATTTTCTTCAATGTTGTTTATACTCACTGATGTCACTTCTTGCTTCCAGACCTTTAGCTCCAATCCAAAAACTTTCATTTACACAACTCTGGTGAAACTGGTATAAACAAATTTTCTTTGTAAAGTCTGTACATATTTGCTTAGGTATCATCTCTTGCTAATTTCTTGGCAGTATTTAACACAACTGATCATTTTACTGTTCTTAAAACATATCCTTTGCTTGGCTTCCAGAATATTGTATTTTCCTTATTTATTGCCTTTTCTTGGTCATTTATTCTAAGAATGCCTTATTGGTTATTTCTTTCATCTCTAATTTTAGAATATTTAATTACCTAAAAGCTTATTCTGAGGATTTTAAAAATAATTTATTTTAATCTTTATCACATAAAAGTTGACATATAGAGATTCTATGCATGGGTTCAGGAGCCAAACTGCCCTAATTGGGATCTGGGCTTGATCATTTGTTAGTAAAAATAGGCAAGATAGCTGATCTCTCTGGATCTAATTTTTCTTGCCTCTAAATGAAGACAGTAATAACGTCTACTTTTTAGGCTCACTTTTTGAAATACGTTAATAAAATTGTACAGGATGCCCCTTGACACCTATTAAGATCCTGATTCATGTTACTCCTTATTATTCTGAAATATTTTAAAAAATTATTTTACCACCATAACTCTACTAACCATCAATATGCTGCTAACACCAAAACTTATATTTGTAGTAAGAACCTCACCCCTTACTTTCTAATCTCATATTCCTAAATTATTTAGTAAACATTTCAAATTTAAATTACTAAAAAAGATTTATATTTTTACTCCATGAATTCTTTTTTCTCTATTTACCAGTTCACTAAGTGGCATCAGTACTTGTTTCATGTTCAAGCAAAAATATATATTTGCCACTGTAAGAACCCTGAGGATATCTATTTCAGGACCCATGGGTGATGGAAATCTATTTTCATAGTGCACAAAAATAATTTCAACTTCCCTTTGAGTTCTTTTCTCCCACTTCCAGACTGTGATCCCCTTCTGTATGCAACAAATCATCTTATAATTCTCTCTCAATTGCTTATAGACATCATTTACTATATAAAGTGTTGGATGAGCTTAAACACATAAAGGAGGCATAATTCTTAACACCTCTCTCCAAAAGAGAAAATGTGAAGATGAGAAATCAAAGAGAAAGTATTATTTATAACCAATTAGCTGAGCAACCATGAACAGTTAAAATACTTAGAATAGAAAATGGGAAAATTGAGCATATTAATCTTTGGAATCTCTACTTAATTTAGTTTAGGGCAAAGATTTCCACAAAGCACTTGGCTGACATTCACATGTTTCAAAACTAAACCTTTCCCTGATGAAGAAAAGACACTCATTTGGCCCTCAGTACCCACCCCCACCTGCTTTTGAAATGTTCAACTGCTTCCCATATGATTCATTAATTTGGAAGAATCATGATGGTCTGAGTTACCTGAAAATGTGAATGGTCTCCACACCTACTCGTGCTATTAAAAAATGAGTTTAAATTTCTAACTGGAGACCTATAGAATTTTGATGAACTCTTTCCTGATTATTGATTCTTCAAGGATTTAATCTTAGATCTGATTTGCATACAGCAAAGTCAGGAATTCTGTGGAGAGCTTGAGGTTTCTTAGAGGTTGTTCAATTAAATTTTGTTTCCTTTCATTATGGATTGAATCAAAAATTAAGCAAACACTATTGAATACCTACTTTGATAAGGAAAATATTTGTGAAACTAGAATATTTACCCAAATATTCACATATTATACCAAAGTGTCTAATGAATAATCACATACTACTGAGAGTGTTAAGGGAGGTCAGTTTTCATTCACTCCAGCCCCAAAGAAAGGCAATGCCAAAGAATGTTCAAACTAACGCACAATTGCACCCCTCTCACACGCCAGCAAAGTAATGCTGAAAATACTTCAAGGAAGGCTTCAACAGGACCTGAACGGTGAATTTCCAGATGGTCAAGCTGGATTTAGAAAAGACAGAGGAACCAGAGATCAAATGACCAGCATCCATTGGGTCATTATAAAAAAGTAAGAAAGTTTTAGAAAAACATTTACTTATGCTTTATTGACTATGCCAAAGCCTTTCACTGTGTGGATCACAACAAACTGTGATGGAAATACCAGAGCACCTTATCTACCTCCTGAGAAATCTATATGCAGTTCAAGAAGTAACAGTTAGAACTGGACATGGAACAACAGACTTGTTCCAAATTGGGAAAAGTGTGCATCAAGGCTGTATATTGTCACTTTGCTTATTTAGCTTATATGTAGAGTACATCATGCAAAATGCCAGAATGGATGAAACACAAGCTGGGATCAAGATTGCCAGGAGAAATATCAATAACCAAAGATATGCAGATGACACCACCCTTATGGCAGAAAGAAAAGAGGAACTGAAGAGCCTCTCAATGAAAGTGAAAGAGGTGAGTGAAAAAAAAAAAAAGCCTTAAAATTCAACATTCAAAAAAAAAGAAGATCATGGCATCCGGTCCCATACTTTTCTGGCAAATAGATGGAGAAACAATGCAAACAGTGACAGACTTTACTTTCCTGGGCGCCAGAATCACTGCAGATGGTAACTGCAGCTATAACATAAAAAGATGCTTGCTCCTTTGAAGAAAAACTATGACCAACCTAGAAAGCATATTAAAAAGCAGAGTCATTATTTTGCTGACAAAGGTCCATACAGTCAAAGCTATGGTTTTTCCAATAGTCATGTATGGATGTGAGAGTTGGACCATAAAGAAAACTGAGCACCAAAGAATTGATGCTTTTGAACTGTGGTGTTGGAAAAGTCTCGATAGTCCCTTGGACTGCAAGATTAGACCAGTCTACCCTAAAGGAAATCAATCCTGAATATTCATTGGAAGGACTGATGCTAAAGCTGAAGCTCCAACACTTTGGCCACCTGATGCGAAGGTGGCCATTGGAAAACCATGGTGCTGGGAAAGATTGAAGGCAGGAGGAGAAGAGGATGACAGAGGATGAGATAGTTGGATGGCATCACCGACTCAGTGATGTGAGTTTAAGCAGCCTTTGGGAGTTGGTGATAGATAAGGAAGCCTGGTGTGCTGTAGTCCATGGGCTTGCAGAGTTAGACACGACTGAGTGATTGAACTGATATGTTTAATCAGATTGTCTTTCTAACAATATCAGCAGTATTGGGGATTTTATGGCAGGAAATTGCCTAATTTATGTGGGAGTGCTAAATGCTTAAGAGATGTATTTAATTTGACCCTTTGGATAGTATTGAATTCCCAGAGATGCTATTTGTCTTTTTATTTATTTATTCTTTCATTTATTTTATATCATTTTTGGCTGTGCTGGGTTTTCATTGCTGCATGGGCTTTTCTCTAGTTGCAGCAAGCAGGTCCACTTCTCTAGTTGAGGTGTGTGCAGCAGTGGTTTCTCTTATTGTGGAGTATGGGCTCTAAGGTGTTCATACTTCAGCAGTTGCAGTTCATGAGTTCTTGAGCATAGGTTCAACAGTTGTGGCACACTGGCTTAGTTGTTCCACAACCCATGGGATCTTTCTAGATCAGGGATCAAACCCATGTTTCTTTAATTGGCAGGCTTATTCCTTACCACTGAGTCACCAGGGAAGATCCACCCTCTGTCTTTCCAAGTATGACAGATAAAGAACTCGAGAAGACAAAGGAGGGCAAAAGTGAAGAACTGGAGAGAAGAGACCTTTAAATATTCTAAGATTTCACTTATTTTTGCTTTTCTCAAAGAACACAATGTTCATTAGTTCTTCACTAGTCTCAGTCCTTCATTTAGCCCCTAAACTAATAAGTTATTCTGGGAAATGAGACGAGAGCAAAAAAACAAATAAAAATAAAGCACCAAAAAGACAATGCATGATAGAGAAAATTAACAAGAAAACCAAGACTGTGTCTAAAGTATCTAATATATGCCAAAAGACAACATTATTTTATAACTGAATTAGGTGGTATGTCAAGTTATTGTAAGCACATAAGTAGCATAGTGATGACACTTAGGATTAGATCTCATCAAAGCACAGGGCCCAAGATGTTTCACTGGTCTCAAAAAGGGGTTAAATAATACAAATTAATATTTCTGTCTTGTTAGCGTTTCCTAAAATAACTTTTCTCCTGAGAGAAATACATTTCAGTGTAGATTAGAACAAGCCCCACAAATGAGGCCTGAGATGTTGGTAAAGTAGAATTTCAAGTATGAAATAGATACTTCACCTGAAATGAAGTATAAATGATAAAGAAATTCACAACAGCTTTACTTAGACAGTCCTTATAAATGAAAATGGAACTAGAGCTATATTAAAACACTTTAAGATATTGCTGCACTATTTACTTTGATGGTGATACACTATGTAACATAAAAATATACACCAATCCATGATAAGTCAACTTTACCTCTAAATATGAGTTAAGAGATTGGTTGGCATGATGGCTGAGTAGTTCTTGTGTTTTTCTTGCAAAAACATAAAAATCAAAACTGACTGCTGAACAACCATCAAAGACCTATCAAAAAGATATCTTGCACTCACTCAAATAAAAAGAAGTGGCAACAAGATGGTAGGAGGCACAATAATGATAAAATCAAACTCCATTTCCAACAGATAGGCAATTCACAAACTGGTAAATAATTATGGCCACAGAAATTCTTCCATAGAGGTGAAAGTTCTGAGCCTCCCATTAGGCTTTCCAGCCTGGGGATCTGGCAAGAGAAGAGGCCCCCAGAGAATCTGACTTTGAAGCCCAGTGGGCTTTAATTTCAAGAACTGTGAGAACTGAGAAATAGAAACTCTACTCTTGGAGAGCATATGCATGGTCCTATGCATACCAGGACACAGGGAAAAAGCAGTGATTTCATAAGAGCCTGGCCCAGGCATACCTACTAATATTTTAGGGTCTCCTTAAGAGGTAGGGAGTGGCCATGGCTCACTGCATGAAAAAGGCACTGGTAGCAACAGTTTTGTCCAATACAAATTGTGTGAAATCTCTTGGAGACCACTATTTCCTCCACAAGACCTACCTCCATTCAACAGCCTCTAAGCTCCAGTGCTAGGGCACATCAGGCCAAACAACCAACAAGACTGAAACTCATATTCATCCATCAGTAGACAGGCTGCTTAAAGTCTCCCTAAGCATAGCCCTTCCCATCAGGGGGACAAGACAGCTCCACTCACCAGTAGGTAGGGACCAGAAGCTTCCACTAAAAGCCTACATAAGCTTATTAGATAGCCTCACCTGAAAGAAGGAAGAGAGCAGAAGCAAGAAGAACTGCAGTCTTGGAGCCTGTGGAATGGAAACTGCAATGACAGAAATATAGATAAAATAAGACAGTAGAGAAATGTGTATGTGATGAAAGAATAAAATAAAACCCTAGAAGAAGCAAGTGAAGAGGAGATAGGCCATCTACTGGGAAAAGAATTCAGAGAAATGATAGTGAAGATGATCCAAGATCTAAGAAAAATAATGTCTTGCCTGGAGAATCCCATGGACAGAAGAGACTAGCTGACTACAGTCCATGGGGTCACAGAGTGAGACGGTACTTAAAAACCAAACAACAGCAAAGCTAATACAATGAAGAGAAGTGTACAAATTATTATTTTCAGTTCAATTCAGTCACTAAGTCGTGTCTAACTCTTTGCAATCCCATGAATCACAGCACACCAGGCCTCCCTGTAAATCAGTATTTCCCGGAGTTGATTCAGACTCACGTCCATCCAATCCGTGATGCCATCCAGCCATCTTATCCTCGGTCGTCCCCTTCTCCTCCTCCCTCCCAGCATCAGAGTGTTTTCCAATGAGTCAACTCTTCACATGAGGTGGTCAAAGTACTGGAGTTTCAGTTTTAGCTTCATTCCTTCCAAAGAAATTCCAGGGCTGATCTCCTTCAGAATGGACTGGTTGGATCTCCTTGCAGTCCAAGGGACTCTCAAGAGTCTTCTACAACACCACAGTTCAAAAGCATCAATTCTTCAGCGCTCAATCTTCTTCAGAGTCCAACTCTCACATTCATACATGACCACAGGAAAAACCATAGCCTTGACTAGACGGACCTTCGTCGGCAAAGTAATGTCTCTGCTTTCGAATATACTATCTAGGTTGGTCATAATTTTCCTTCCAAGGAGTAAGCATCTTTTAATTTCATGGCTGCAGTCACCATCTGTAGTGATTTTGGAGCCCCAAAAAATAAAGTCTGACAGTGTTTCCACTGTTTCCCCATCTATTTCCCATGAAGTAATGGGACCGGATGCCATGATCTTCATTTTCTGAATGTTGAGCTTTAAGCCAACTTTTCCACTCTCCACTTTCACTTTCGTCAAGAGGCTTTTGAGCTCCTCTTCACTTTCTGCCATAAAGGTGGTGTCATCTCCATATCTGAGGTTATTGATATTTCTCTCGGCAATCTTGATTCCAGCTTGTGTTTCTGCCAGTCCAGCACTTCTCATGATGTACACTGCATAGAAGTTAAATAAGCAGGGTGACAATATACAGCCTTGACGTACTCCTTTTCCTATTTGGAACCAGTCTGTTGTTCCATGTCCAGTTCTAACTGTTGCTTCCTGAACTGCATACAGATTTCTCAAGAGGTAGGTCAGATCGTCTGATATTTCCATCTCTTTGAGAATTTTCCACAGTGTATTGTGATCCACACAGTCAAAGGCTTTGACATAGACAATCAATCAGAAATGGATGTTTTTCTGGAACTCCCTGCTTTTTCCATGATCCAGGGGATGTTGGCAATTTGATCTCTGGTTCCTCTGCCTTTTCTAAAACCAGCTTGAACATCAGAGACTTTGCGGTTCACGTATTGCTGAAGCCTGGCTTGGAGAATTTTGATCATTACTTTACTAGCATGTGAGATGAGTGCAATTGTGTGGTAGTTTGAGCATTCTTTGTCATTGCCTTTTTTGGGATTGGAATCAAAACTGACCTTTTCCAGTCCTGTGGCCACTGCTGAGTTTTCTAAATTTGCTGGCATATTGAATGCAGTACTTATACAGCATCATCTTTTAGGATTTGAATTAGCTCAACTGGAATGCCATCACCTCCACTAGCTTTGTTCATAGTGATGCTTTCTAAGGCCCACTTGACTTCACATTCCAGGATATCTGGCTCTAGATGAGTGATCACACCATCGTGATTATCCAGGTCATAAAGATCTTTTGTATATAGTTCTGTGTATTCTTGCCACTTCTTCTTAACATCTTCTGCTTCTGTTAGGTCCAGACTATTTCTGTCCTTTATCGAGCCCATCTTTGCATGAAATGTTCCCTTGGTATCTCTAATTTTCTTGAAGAGATCTCTAGTCTTTCCCATTCTGTTCTTGTCCTGTATTTTTTTTGCATTGATCGCTGAAGAAGGCTTTCTTATCTCCTCTTGCTATTCTTTGGAACTCTGCATTCAGATGCTTATATCTTAAATCTCAATAAATATTATACCATAATTCAACAAAAATAGCTCTCTCACTCTCTTTCTGTCTCTTTGTCTTTATTCTTCCTTTCCTCCCTCCTTTCTCTCCCCTCACATATCCATCTCATTTTTGACTTTCTGCCAAACTTCAATTAAGGAAAACACGGTTGCAGCTGGGGAAATAATGAATGGAGACACAGATCAAGAAGGTGCTAAAAAGTTTAACAAAGACATAGAAGAACTGAAGAAAAAGATAAAATTCAAAAATACAGTAATGGAAATGAAAAATATACTGGAAGAAATTAATAGCTAAATAATTGAGGCAAAAGAATGAAAAGTGGGCTGAAACATAGAATGGTAGAAATCATTATACAGAACAAAGAAAAATATAAGAATTCAAAAAAAAAATGGGGACAGCTTCAGACACCTGTGGGACAACATTAGAAGCAACAACATTTGCATTATAATCATTATAGGGGTCCTAGAAGGAGAAGACAAAGAAAAGAACTTTAAAAATGAATTTAAAGAGATAATAGCTGAAAACTTCCTAAACATGGGGAACAGGAAACAAGTTCAGGAAATACACGGGGTCCCAGGCAGGGTAAACCCAAAGAGAAGCATGCCAAAACACATAGTAAGCAAGTTAACAAAAATTAAAGACAAAGAAAAAAATAAGGAAAACAATAAGGAAAAAGAAGAAAATAACATAAAAAGAAATCACATACAAAGGAAACAAATAGCATGTAAAAGAATTCCTATAAGCTTTATGCTAATTTTTCAGCAGAAAATCTAGAGGTCAGGAAAAAGTGGCATAATGCATTTGAAGTGATGAAAGGGAAGAATCTACAACCAAGAATACTCTGCACAGCAAGGCTCTGATTCGGATTCAGTGTAGAAATAAAAAGCTTTATGAATAAGAAAAAGGTACGAGAAATCAGTACCACCATATCAGCTTTTCAAAAACACTTATTTATTTTAATTGGAGGCTAATTACTTTACATTATAGCAGTGGTTTTTTTGCATACTTTGACATGAATCAGCCATGGGTGCACATGTGTCCCCCAGCCTGAACCCACCCCAACTCCCTCACCAACCCATCCCTCAGGGTCATCCCAGTGCACTAGCCCTGAACTCCCTGTCTCATGCATCAAACCTGGACTAGTGATCTATTTCACATATGGTAATATACATGTTTCAGTGCTATTCTTTCAAATCATCCCACCCCTTCTCCCACAGAGTCTGTTTAGTTCTTTGGCCCATTTTTTGATTGGGCGGTTTATTTTTCTGGTATTGAGCTACATGAGCTGCTTGTATATTTTTGAGATTAATTATTTGTCAATTGCTTCATTTGCTATTATTTTCTCCCATTCTGAAGGCTGCCTTTTCACCTTGCTTATAGTGTCCTTCATTGTGCAAAGCTTTTAAGTTTAATTAGGTCTCATTTGTTTATTTTTTCTTTTATTTCCATTACTCTGGGAGGTCGGTTATTGAGGATCCTGCTATGATTTATGTCAGTGAGTGACAAACTACGTAGGCAAACTACGCTGAAGGAATTTCCCTAAACAGAAAAGAAAAGGCCATGACTGAAAAGAAAACTATGGATGGAAAAGCTCAGACAAACATAAAGTAAGAGTAGGAGATCATCTACATATAAATGTAGTATATAAACCAGTAATAGTGAAGACAGTACAAATGTAAGATATTAGAAATGCTTTTGAATTTAAAAAAAAAGCAACTTAAAATCTTGTTTTTATATAGATTGCTATGTTTAAAATTTCATGGTAGCTGTAGATCAAAAATCTACAATTGATACACAAATACAAAAGCAAAAGGAATCCAAACACAACACTAAATTTAGTCATCAAATCACAAAAGAGGAAGGGAAGATGAAAGATTTTAAAAAAAAATCCAAAGCAATTTAAAAAATTAGAATAGAATATACATATTGAATTTGCCAGCAGTGAAGGAGACCCAAATTCGATTCCTGGGTTGGAAAAGTCCCCTGGGGATGAGAATGCCAACCCACTCCAGTATTCATGCCTGAAGAATTCCATGGACAGAGGAGTATAGAGAGCAACAGTCCATGGGGTTGCAAAGAGTCTGACAACATTGAGCTACTATCACACATACACACAATGATAATTATCTTAAATGGAAATGATTTTAACGCTCCAACAAAAAGACAAAGACTGGCTGAATGGATTGAATATAAGACCCTATAAATGCTCTCTGCAAGAGATCAACCTGAGATATAAAGATACATACAGAATAAAAGGAAGGAATAGAAAAAGGTATCAGATGCAGAAAGAAACCAAAAGAAATATGGAGTAGCAAATACTCATATCAGGAAAAAAAAAAAAAAAAAGGATTTCAAATAAAGATCATTAAAAGAGACAAAGAAAAACACCACATAACAAATGTGGTGATGATCAAATGATTAAGGGATTGTTAAGAAGAACCAGAGATCAAATTGCCAACATCCTCTGGATCATGGGAAGAGCAAGAGAGTTCCAGAAAAATATCTATTTCTGCTTGATTGACTATGCCAAAGCCTTTGACTGTGTGGATCACAATAAACTGTGGAAAATTCTCAAAGAGATGGGAATACCAGACCACCTGACCTGCCTCCTGAGAAATCTGTATGTAGGTCAGGAAGCAGCAGTTAGAACTGGACATGGAACAACAGACTGGTTCCAAATAGGAAAAGGAGTACGTCAAGGCTGTATATTGTCACCATGCTTATTTACCTTCTATGCAGAGTACATCATGAGAAACGCTGGACTGGCAGAAATACAAGCTGGAATCAAGATTGCCAAGAGAAATATCAATAACCTCAGATATGGAGATGACACCACCCTTATGGCAGAAAGTGAAGAGGAACTAAAAAGCCTCTTGATGAAAGTGAAAGTGGAGAGCAAAATAGTTGGCCTAAAGCTCAACATTCAGAAAACGAAGATTATGGCATCCAGTCCCATCACTTCATGGGAAATAGATGGGGAAACAGTGGAAACACTGTCAGACTTTATTTTGGGGGGCTCCAAAATCACTGCAGATGGTGACTGCAGCCATGAAATTAAAAGATGCTTACTCCTTGAAAAGAAAGTTATGACCAACCTAGGTAGCATATTCAAAAGCAGAGACATTACTTTGCCGACGAAGGTCCGTCTAGTCAAGGCTATGGCTTTTCCTGTGGTGATGTATGGATGTGAGAGTTGGACTGTGAAGAAGGCTGAGCACTGAAGAATTGATGCTTTTGAGCTGTGGTGTTGTAGAAGACTCTTGAGAGTCCCTTGGACTGCAAGGAAATCCAACCAGTCCATTCTGAAGGAGATCAGCCCTGGGATTTCTTTGGAAGGAATGATGCTGAGGCTGAAACTCCAGTACTTTGGCCACCTCATGTGAAGAGTTGACTCATTGGAAAAGTCTCTGATGCTGGGAGGGATTGGGGGCAGGAGGAGAAGGGGACGACCCAGGATTAGATGGCTGGATGGCATCACTGACTCAATGGACGTGAGTCTAAGTGAACTGTGGGAGTTGGTGATGGACAGGGAGGCCTGGTGTGCTGCGATTCATGGGGTTGCAAAGAGTCGGACTGAATTGAACTGAACTGAAGAAAATATAACAATTATAAACATACATGTATTCAACAAGGGAACACATCACTATATAAAACAAATACTAACAGCCATAAAGGAGAAATTACTAGTAACACAATAATAATGGGGAGGCTAACACCCCACTTTCATCAATGGACAGATCATCCAGAAAGAAAATCAAAAGGAAACAAAGACTCTAGATGAAATATTATATCAGATGGATTTAATTGAAAATTATAGAGAATTTCATCCAACAGCAGCAGAATATTCATTCTTATCACATGCACATGGAAAATTCTCCAGAATTTATCAGATTCTGGGTCACAAAGTGAACTTTGGTAAATTTAAGAAAGTTAAAAATATATATATTATCCATCCAGCATTTTTTCTGAGCACAACACTATGAGATTAGAAGTCAACTGCAAGGGCATAAAAACCATGAAAAACCACAAGCACATTGAGTCTAAACAATATGTTCTAAATAACTAAAACTCACAGTCACAGAAAGCTAACCAAAATGATCACATGGATCACAATCTTGTATAACTCAATGAAGCTATCAGCCATGTTATGTGGGGTGGCCCAAAATGTATGGGTCATGGTGAAGAATTCTGACAAAACCTGGTCCACTGGAAAAGAGAATGTCAAACCACTCCAGTATTCTTGACTTGAGAACTTCATAAAAAAATATGAAAAGGCAAAAGTTCTGACACTAGAAGATGAAATTCCAGGGTGGTAGGTGGCCAATATGCTACTGGGGAACAGAGGAGAAAAAGATCCAGAAAGAATGAAGAGGCTGGGTCAAAGCAGACATGAAACTTACGTGTGGACGTGTATGGTTGTGAAAGTAAAGCCCAATGCTGTAAAGAACAATATTTCATAGAAACATGGAACATTAGATCCATGAGTTAAGATAAATGAGACAAGGTCAAGCAGATGGCAAGAGTCAACACTGACATTTTAGGAATCAGTGAACTAAAAAGCATGAGAATGGGCTAATTTAATTCAGATGCCCATTATATATACTACTGCTGGCAAGAGTCCCTTAGAAGAAATGGAGTAGTTCTCATAGTCAACAAAAGTATCCAAAATGTAGTATTTGGGTACAATCTCAAAAATCATACACACAAAATATCTCAGTTCATTTTCAAGGCAAACTATTTAACATGAGAGTAATTCAAATCTATGTCACAATCACCAATGGTGAAAAAGCTGAAATTTAACAATTTTAGAAAGACCTACAAGACCTTCTAAAATGAACAATAAAATAATATGTCCTTTTAATAATAGAGAATTGAGGTGCAGAAGTAGCAAGGCAAGAGGTAAAGGAAGTAAAAGGCAAGTTTGGAGTACAAACTTGGAGTACAAAATGAAGGAGGCAAAGGCTAATAGTGTTTTGCCAAGAGAACACACTGGTCACAGCAAACACCCTCTTCCAACAACATAAGAGACTATTCTACATGTGGACATCAAGAAATGGTCAATACTGAAATCAGATTAATTACATTATTTAGAGCTGAAGATAGAGAAGCTCTATACTGTCAGAAAAATAAGACCTGGAGCTGTATATGGCTCAGATCATGAGATCCTTATTACAAAATTCGCACTTAAATTGAAGAAAATAGGGAAAATCCCCAGACCATTCAGGTAATACTTAAATCAAATTCCTTATGATTACACCATGGAAGTTACAAATAAGTTCAAGGGATAATATCTGGTAGAGAGAGTGCTTGAAGACCTATGGACGAGATTCATAACACTGTACAGAAGGTGGTGATCAAATCCACCCCCAAGAGAAAGAGATGCAAGAAGGCAAAGTACTTGTCTGAAGAGGCCTTACAAGTAGCTGAAAAAAGAAGAGAAACAAAAGGTAAAGAAGAAAAGAAGTAATGTACCAAACTGAATGTAGAGCTCCAGAGAAGAGAAAGGAGAGATAAGATAGCCTTACTGAGTGAACAATGCAAAGAAATAGAAACAATAGAATGGGTTGATGAGATCTCTTCAAGAAATTTGAAGATACAAAGGGAACATCTAATACAAAGTTGGGCACAATGAAGAACAGAAACAACAAGGACCTAACAAAAGCAGAGGAAACTAGAAAGAATGGAAAGAACACACAGAAAACTCATACAAGAAAAGGTCTAAATAACCCAGATAACCACTCACCTAGAGCCAGACATCCTGGAATGTGAACTCAAGTTGGCCTTAGGAAGCACTATTATGAACAAAGCTAGTGAAGGTGACTAGTGAAGGTGATGGAATTCCAGCTAAGCTATTTCAAACACTAAAAGATGCTGCTGCTAAAGTGCTGTAGTGAATATGCCAGCACATTTGGAAAACTTAGTAATGACCATAGGAGTGGAAAAGGTCAGTAGTCGTTCCAATCCCAAAGAAAGGCAACACCAAAGAATGTTCAAAATACCACACAACTGTGTTCATTTCACCTGATAGCAAGGTTATGCTCAAATTCTTCATGTTAGGCTCAACAGTACTTGAACCAAGAACCTCCTGAAGTACAATCAGGATTTAGGCAAGGCAGAGAAACAAGAGATCAAATTGCCAGCATTTGTTGGATCATAGAAAAAGCAAGCAAATTATATATATATATATATATATATATATATATATATATATATACACACACATACGTACATGCATACATACATACATACATACTTCTGCTCCATTATCTAAATTAAGCTTTTGACTATGTGGATGACAACAATTAGAACTGGACAAGGAGCAATGAACTGGTTCAAAATTGGGAATGAAGGATGTCAAGGCTCTATATTGTCAGTTTGCTTATTTAACTCATATGCAGAGTACATCAAGTAAAATGCCAGGCTGGATGAAGCATAAGCTGGAATCAAGATTGCTTGAAGAAATATCAGCAAACTCAGATATGCATGTGAAACCACTATAATGGCAGGAAATGAAGAGGGACAGAGTCTCCTGATAAAGGTAAAAGAGGAGAGGGAAGAAGCTTACCTAAAACTCAACTTTCAAAAAAACAAAGACTATGGCATCCAGTCCCATCACTTCATGACAAATGGGTAGGGAAAAAGTGGAAACAGTGACAGATTCTATTTTCTTGGGCTCCAAATTCACTGAAGATGGTTACTGCAGCCATGAAATTTGAAGATGATTGTCCCTTGGAAGGAAAGCTATAACAAACACAGACAGTGTATTAAAAAGCAGAGGAAACAGTTTGGCAACAAATGTCTACATTGTCAAAGCTCTGATTTTTCTAGTAGTCATGTATGGATATGAGAGTTGGACTATAAAGAAGGCAGAGCACCAAAAATTGATGCCTTCAAACTGTGGTATAAGAGAAGACTTCTGACAGTATTATAGACAGCAAGGAAATAATTAGTCAATTCCAAATGCAATCAACACTGAATCTTTATGAATAGTCATTGGAATGTCTAATGCTAAAGTTGAAGCTCCAATATTTTCATCATCTCATGCAAACAGCCAACTCACTGGAAAAGTCCCTGATGCTGGGAAAGATTGAGGTTAGAAGGAGAAGAGGGCATTGGAGGATGAGACGTCTGGATGGCATCACAAATGCAGTGGACGTGAACTTGGGCAAACTTCAGGAGATGAGAGGATAGAGAGGTCTGGTGTACTGCAGTCCATGGGGTTGCAAATAGTTGGACATGACTGGCCAACTGAGCAACAACCAGATGTTTCCTGTCCTAATTACACTCAAGGAACCCAAAGTATCAATAACTATGGTGGGGCCAATCAGTTTATTTCCTTTTAGACACCAGGAACATTTTCTCGGTGTTCACTATAGTCCCTCATCTGCCCTGCTCCCAGTCCTCTACCATAATGGAGCTATCTGGATGAGCCAAATGTTATTATTTCAGTTGTCCTCTAAGTTACAACTGGAACTCTGTGCTATTTTCTCAGAAGTTTCTCACTCTTTCTGGGTAGAGATATACTGAGCAAAGTCCAGGCTTCTGTTTTCATGAATATAGAATCTGCTCTTTATCTCCCATTAATTGAATAGAACACAAATCCTAGAGTGTGGGATGATGGGAAAAACTGTGGATCGAGCACAAAATGCTGTTCCTATTGTTGTCAGGTTCAAAGACCTTCACCTATTTCCAATTTAAATGAAGTATCCACTAAAGCCTGAGGTTAAACAAGGGTTAAAATCCATCATCCCCTGGCTATGATTTTAAGACAACTGAGGATTCCTAGGCATTACAGGCTATTGCTACATTTGGATTCTGGGTTATGGAGGGCTTTCTGGTCCTTTAAATAAACTTATAACAGAAACTCAACAGGCCAAGACTGATATGCTTTATGGTCACCGGAGACTCAACAGGATTTCAGTTCAGTTCAGTCGTTCAGTCATGTCCTACTCTTTGTGACCCCATGAATCGCAGCATGTCAGGCCTCCCTGTCCGTCACCAACTTCCGCAGTTCACTCAGACTCACGTTTATGGAGTCAGTGACGCCATCCAGCCATCTCATCCTCGGTCGTCCTCTTCTCCTCCAGTCCACAATGCCTCCCAGCAACAGAGTCTTTTCCAATGAATCAACTCTTCACATGAGGTGGCCAAAGTACTGGAGTTTCAGCTTTAGCACCATTCCTTCCATAGAAACCCCAGGGCTAATCTCCTTCAGGATGGATTGGTTGGATCTCCGTGCAGTCCAAGGGACTCTCAAGAGTCTTCTCCAACACCACAGTTCAAAAGCATCAATTCTTCGGCACTCACCCTTCTTCACAGTCCAACTCTCACATTCGTACATGAACACAGGAAAAAACCATAGCTTTGACTAGACGGACCTTTGTCAGCAAAGTAATGTCTCTGATTTTGAATATGCTATCTAGGTTGGTCATAACTTTCCTTTCAAGGAGTAAGCATCTATTAATTTCATGGCTGCAGTCACCATCTGCAGTGATTTTGGAGCCAAAAAAAAAGAAAAGTCTGACACTGTTTCCCCATCTATTTCCCATGAAGTGATGGGACCAGATGCCATGATCTTTGTTTTCTGAATATTGAGCTTTAAGCCAACTTTTTCACTCTCCTCTTTCACTTTCATCAAGAGGCTTTTTAGATCCTCTTCACTTTCTGTCATAAGGGTGGTGTCATCTCCATATCTAGGTTTATTGATATTTCTACTGGAAATCTTGATTCCAGCCTGTGTTTCTTCAATCCAGCATTTCTCATGATGTACTCTGCACAGAAGTTAAATAATCAGGGTGACAATATACAGCCTTGACGTACTCCTTTTCCTATTTGAAACCAGTCTGTTGTTTCAAGTCCAGTTCTAACTGTTGCTTCCTGAACTGCATACAGATTTCTCAAGAGACAGGTCAGGTGGTCTGGTATTCCCATCTCTTTGAGAATTTTCCACAGTTGATTGTGATCCACACAGTCAAAGGCTTTGGCATAGTCAATCAAGCAGAAATAGATGTTTTTCTGGAACTCTTGCTTTTTCCATGATCCAGCAGATGTTGGCAATTTGATCTCATTCCTCTGCCTTTTCTAAAACAAGCTTGAACATCAGAAATTTCATGGTTCACATATTGCTGAAGCCTGGCTAGGAGAATTTTGAGCGTTATTTTACTAGCATGTGAGATGAGAGCAATTGTGTAGTAGTTTGAGAATTCTTTGGCATTGCCTTTCTTTGGTACTGGAATGAAAACTGACCTTTTCCAGTCTTGTGGCCACTGCTGAGTTTTCCAGATTTGCTGGCATATTGAGTGCAGCACTTTCATAGCATCATCTTTCAGGATTTGAATTAGCTCAACTGGAATTCCATCACCTCCACCAACTTTGTTCGTAGTGATACTTTCTAAGGCCCACTTGACTTCACATTCCAGGATATCTGGCTCTAGATGAGTGATTACACCATCGTGGTTATCTGGCTTGTGAAGATCTTTTCCGTACAGTTCTTCTGTGTATTCTTGCCACCTCTTCTTAATATCTTCTGCTTCTGTTAGGTCCAGACCATTTCTGTACTTTATCGAGCCCATCTTTGCATGAAATGGTCCCTTGATATCTCTAATTTTCTTGAAGAGATCTCTAGTCTTTCCTATTCTGTTCTTGTCCTCTATTTCTTTGCACTGATCACTGAAGAAGGCTTTCTTATCTCTTCATGCTATTCTTTGGAACTCTGCATTCAGATGCTTATATCTTTCCTTTGCTCCTTTGCTTTTCATTGCTCTTCTTCTCACAGCTATTTGTAAGGCCTCCCCAGACAGCCATTTTGCTTTTTTGCATTTATTTTCCATTGGAATGGTATTGATCCCTGTCTCCTGTACAATGACACAAACCTCATTCCATAGTTCATCAGGCACTCAGTCTATCAGATCTAGGCCCTTGAATCTATTTCTCACTTCCACTGTATAATCATAAGGGATTTGATTTAGGTCATACCTGAATGGTCTAGTGTTTTTCCCTACTTTCTTCAATTTCAGTCTGAATTTGTCAATGAGGAGTTTATGATCTGAGCCACAGTCAGCTCCTGGTCTTTTTTCGTTGACCGTAGAGAGCTTTTCCATCTTTGGCTGCAAAGAATATAATCAGTCTGATTTCGGTGTTGACCATCTGGTGATGTCCATGTGTATGTAGAGTCTTCTCTTGTGTTGTTAAAAGAGAGTGTTTGCTATGACCAGTGCATTTTCTTGTCAAAACTCTATTAATCTTTGCCCTGCTTCATTCTGCATTCCAAGGTCAAATTTGACTGTTGCTCCAGGTGTTTCTTGACTTCCTACTTTAGCATTCCAATCCCCTATAATGAAAAGGACATCTTTTTTTTGGGTGTTAGTTCTAAAAGGTCTTGTAGGTCTTCATAGAACCATTCAACTTCAGCTTCTTCAGCGTTACTAATTGCAGCATAGACTTGGATTACTATGATATTGAATGGTTTGCCTTGGAAATGAACAGAGGTCATTCTGTCATTTTGAGATTACATCCAAGTACTGCATTTCATACTCTTTTGTTGACCATGATGGCTACTCCATTTCTTCTGAGGGATTCCTGCCTGCAGTAGTAGATATAATGGTCATCTGAGTTAAATTCACCCATTCCAGTCCATTTTAGTTTGCTGATTTCCTAGAATGTCGATGTTCGCCCTTGCCATCTCTTGTTTGACCACTTACAATTTGCCTTGATTCATGGACCTGACATTCCAGGTTCCTATGCAATATTGCTTTTTAAAGCATCAGAACTTGCTTCTATCATCAGTGACATCCACAGCTGGGTATTGTTTTTGCTTTGGCTCCATCCCTTCATTCTTTCTGGAGTTATTTCTCCACTGATCTCCAGAAGCATGTTGGGCACCTACTGACCTGGGGAGTTCCTCTTTTGGTATCCTATCATTTTGCCTTTTCATACTGTTCATGAGGTTCTCAAGGCAAGAATACTGAAGTGGTTTGCCATTCCCTTCTCCAGTGAAGCACATTCTGTCAGACCTCTCCACCATGACCTGCCCGTCTTGGGTTGTCCCACAGGCATGGTTTAGTTTCACTGAGTTAGACAAGGCTGTGGCCCTAGTGTGATTAGACTGAATAGTTTTCTGTGAGTATGGTTTCAGTGTGTCTGCCCTCTGATGCCCTCTTGCCACACCTACCATAGTACTTGGGTTTCTCTTACCTTGGGTGTGGGTCATCTCTTTATGGCTGCTCCAGCAAAGCACAGTCATTGTCCCTTACTTTAGACGAAGGTTATCTCTTCATCGCCACCTTCCTGACCTTCAACGTGGGATAGCTCCTCTAGGCCCTCCTGCACCCACACAGCCACCGCTCCTTGGACATGGGGTAGCTCCTCTTGGCTGCTGCCGCTGGCCTCGGATGTGGGGTAGTTTCTCCTGGCCGCTAAGACTCTTCAAACTTCTCTCTCACAAGTCCCCACTTTAAGCTTGCCCACAGGATTAGAGTTTAATCTGTTTGTTACTGAAAGTAAAGTATGACCTTGGAAGTCATGACACAACCCCGAGGGCCTCACCAGCAACCTATAGCTTATCTAAGTAGATATAGTGGCCTGGAGCAGAACACATTGTTTAAGATTAATTACTGCTACTGCTTTACTAATGCTTGAAGCTCTTAGGTCTACTGATGGTTGAAATCTTTACTGATTTCTCTTGATGTGGATAGAATATTAACTTTTAAAGATCGGAGTGACAGTGGCTCCACCTTTAAAGCTGCTGTGACTTAAGTGGTGTCAAAAGCTCAAGAAATAGAATATCACTTACACTGTTCCTGGAGAACCCAATCTTCAGGAACGGTTAAAAAGTCTGATGACATTATTCAGAGGATGTCTCTATGGCAAACCAATTTTGTGCACAGATATTTCCATAGATCCTGAAGCCTTAGAAGTGGAGAAGACAATGGCAACCCACTCCAGTACTCTTGCCTGGAAAATCCCATGGGTGGAGGAACCTGGTAGCCTACAGTCCATGGGGTAGTGAAGAGTCAGACATGACTGAGCGACTTCCCCTTCACTTTTCACTTTCATACATTGGAAAAGGAAATGGCAACCCACTCCACTGATCTTGCCTGGAGAATCCCAGGGACGAGGGAGCCTGGTGGGCTTCCATCTATGGGGTCAAACAGAGTCGGACAAGGCTGAAGCCACTTAGCAGCAGCAGCAGTAGCAGAAGCCTTAGAATTAACTATCTATGTGACTCAACTTAGAGCCTTTCAACAAACATTATGAGAACTCCATCCATAGTTGATCTAATTTCTGGGTTTCTGGAGTACTCACCTCCATATCAATTGAAGGTTTAACATACTGGATGTCTCCACTTCATGGACAGGACTTTCTTCAACTCTTGAGTACTTTCACCAAAAGCAATCACATGTAATGCCTCTTCTTAATTGGATGACATCCAACAATCCTAAAATGGACAGTGCCTTCACTTCAGTTCAGTTTAGTCGCTCAGTTGTGCCAGTTCTTTGTGACCCCATGGACTGCAAAACACCAGGCCTCCTTATCCATCACCAACTCCAGGAACTTATTCAAACTCAAGTCCATTGAGTCAGTGATGCTATTCAACCATCTCACCCTCTGTCATTCCCTTCTTTTCTTGTCTTCGATCTTTCCCAGCATCAAGGTCTTTTCCAAGGAGTCAGTTCTGTGCATCAGGTGGCCAAAATATTGGAGTTTTCACTTCAGCATTAGTCCTTCCAAATAATATTCAGGACTGATTTCCTTTAAGATGGATTGGTTAGATCTCCTTGCAGTCCAAGGGACTCTCAATTCTTATCCAACACCACAGTTTAAAAGCATCAGTTCTTCAGTGCTCAGCTTTCTTTATGGTCCAACTCTCACATCCATACATAACTACTGAAAAAAACATAGCTTTGACTAGACAGACATTTGTTGGCAAAGCCTTGTCCCTTCTTTTTAATATGCTGTCTAGGTTTGTCATAACTTTGCTTTCAAGGAGCAAATGTCTTTTAATTTAATGGCTGTAGTCATCAACTGCAGTGATTTTGGAGCCCAAGAAAGTAAAGTTTGTCAATATTTCTATAATTTCCCCATCTATGTGTGATGAATTGATGGGACCATATGCCATGATCTTAGCTTTTCAAATGTTGACATTAAGCCAGCTTTTTACTCACCTTTTTCATCTTCATCAAGAGGCTCTTCTATGGACATAATGTGACTTTTAATTTTGATTATGTTTTTATTGTTGCTGCTTGCTCCCTACATCAGTAAGTGTGTAGCTGGATTTGTTTCTGACCATCTGAAAGCTTTTAGGTTACAAGTGATTGCTCATGACACTATGGTTTCAACAGCCTCTTCCAACTATTACTTGGGGCCCTGGATTAGATACCCTCAATATGAAGGTGAGGAGAATATGTTTCCTCAACAATTTAGGGTCTGTGTCCCTGGCCGGCAGAAAGTGGCTACAAAATGGGAGTGATGCCCCTTTCCCTGGCAGCCATATTCTCCTAAAAGAAAAAGGGGGAAATGAGAGAGTTAATTCTTAGGTAAGGTTTGTTAGGTAGGTAGAATAGGGAAACAGAGTCCAAAATGGCGGTGGCTAAAAAACAAGATAGGTCAAAGGAAGGCCTGAGGACCAGAGTGAAGACTTCAGGTAGAACAAACAGCACTCCTGGCTAAGCCCAATTTGCATAGGGCAGGCCCAGTTGGAAGAAAAAGGAGGAGCAAACGCACTCTCTCTCTCTCTCTCTCTCTTCCTCTCCTGCATGTGTGCACTCTTTCTATCTCTCCCTCTCTCTCTTCCTCTCCCACATGCATGTGCTCTTTCTCTCTCTCCCTCTCTCTTCCTCTCCAATGTGCATACACTCTTTCTCTCTCTCTCTCTGTCTCTCCTCTCTTCCTCTCCCACGTGCGTGCACTCTTTCTCTCTCTCTCCGTCTCTCTCGCTTTCTCCCCTGCATGTGTGGGCTCTTTTCTCTTTCTCTCCCTCTCTCTTTCTCTCTCACATGCGTGCACTCTTTCTCTCTTTCTCTTCCTCCCTCTCTCTCTCCCCCCCCCCACGTGCTTCTCCACTCTCTTCTTTTCAAGTCTTTGGGTTGACATGCCCTCACACTTCAAGGATGGATTCTCCCACTATCTTCTAAATAAAAGAGCTGTAACACTGATTTGCCTAAGAGCTATAACACGGTTTGTCCAAGGCCCGAGAGCTGTGACACGCCAAGGGTTTTAATGTCTGTTGCCCCAAATCTTTGTTGTGACAAGACAAAGAACCGAGGAACATACACTCGCGTGACAAGTTGATAAGGAATCTGGGGCCCTCAAAAGGAGAAAGGGATCTCAGTCCCTTAAGGAGGAGAAAAAGACAAACCATTTTTTCATACATTCCTTAGTCTTAGTCATATAAAACAGTTTTCTTTAAGCCCAGAGCTAATGATTGCACAACAAAAAACACACTTTTGTTCAAGGGATGTCTTTCCTTGAGATCTGTATTAATGATTATATAACAATAATGTATCTTACTTGAGGATATATTTCTCTTTAATAGGGACTTTCTGACTAATCCTACTATCTTACAATGTATGTTGTGGGAGTGGATCTGGTAATATCTTTCTATTGTTAGTTCTAATCCTGTCATCTTAAAATGTTTGCTGTAGGATTGGGTCTGGTAAGACATTTCTATTGTTAGTAACCAACTGTAAAAAGTATAATAAGGCCTTGATAAGACTAGTGAGTGGAGCATTCTCTGTCCACTTCTGATATCTATGTCAGAAGCTTTCCCTATCCCTTTTTCACTGTAATAAAATTCTGCTACACAAAAGTTCTGAATATCAAGCTTAATCTCTGGTCCTGAAGCTAAATTCTTCTCTTAGGAGGTCACAAATCTGGCACTGTTCACCATAGGCTAACAACTGATTATGCCCAGGAGCAACAAGAGAAGGGGGTTTTACCATCAGACATTCTTACTCCTGTTTGTGACTCCCCCACTCCCCACTTCTATGTTGCCACTTCCTCTGATCATCATCTTGGAACCTGTTTCCCTATTCCAGCTAACTAACATTTCCCCCTCAAGAGATGCTAAGCAGAGTTCTTTCAGAATAGAGGTATCCAGGTCTCTCTGGCAACTTCCTGCTTAGCTGGGATAGCAAGGGTTGTTGGCCCTACTCCTCTTGCTATCTTTAGGCCTCAGGGTCCTCATGGCAGTGTCCATCTAGGGAATAGCAGTAGATTCCATCTCTAGTTAGCTGTAGTTCTGTGTATCCCCTCAGCAACATTAGAGTATTTTATAATTTGTTGACTGAGGCAGAAATAAAATGGATTAAACAACTGATAATGCACAAAGCAATGATGAGCAGAATTAGTATGGAGACAATATGGGTCAACAAGGCCAATAGCCATTTACAAACCCTTCCTCTCCAAGAAGAGAGCCCATAGAAATGTGGAGGTTCCCCTGCTCTATCTTAGAGATCTTGGTTAATCTGTATGTTCTTTTCAAGAACCAAAAGACTTTCTTTGACTTTACTTGAGGTGTTCACTCCAAAATCAGCAGGTCTCATTTAGGATTGCACAGGTTATTCCTTGTTCTGTAGTCCAAAGTTCTATAGCTCACTTATTTTTTAGTATTACCTGTGTCAAACCATCAATGGATTTTTGTTGTTCCTCTAGTGGTGACAGTGTCACTTTCCATCCTTGTTGCATCATCAATGAAATATTTATTACTGACCTCTTGAGAAGAGAGTTTCCCTAGAGGCTCAGGCGGTAAATAATTTGCCTGCAATGAGGGAGACCTGGGTTTGATCCTAGGTTGGGAATATCCCATGGAGAAAGGAACAGCTATTCTAGACTGGAAAATTCCATGAACAGAGGAGCCCGGCAGGCTACAGTCCATGGTGTCACAAAGAGTTGGACCCAACTGAATGACTTTCACTTACTTCTTGAGAAGAGGGATTCTCATAAACCAAGTGAATCCTATAGTGTGTTCCTATAGTGTGGTTATAATGTGTCCTACCTCTCTAGGGTGGGATTATCATGGACATGTCATCCCAAATCAGATGGTAATGGATAAGAGGGGAAGGAGCACCTGTGCTGATATGTGACTTTTCCCATCACCCATTCTAGGAGTGAACTCAGATTGGAGAGTGCCCCTGAAATTGGTTCAATTTGTTTAGCTAAAGCTAAACAACTTGGAGCAGAAACAAGACTCTCAAAATAGTCGGAACTATTGTGCAGACCTTATACCAATGGTCTGGGTTATGAGGTATAGAGTCTTCCCACATTGAAAATAATGTCTTGTTCCCGCCAAGGAGATTTCCTCGAGGTGTGAGCTGACCTGAGATATTAGGTTAAGTCTTGGTTGGGTGAGACTTAATCCTGTATGTTGAACGGGGACCTGCACCAGAAGATGGTATCCCCATTTGGTATACTCTGTCACTATTGGGGGCTTTTTTTTTTTTTTTTTTTAATGTGTGAAGCATTGTCTTCTTTTGACAAATGGGGTTGAAGAAAATGAGTAAAATAATGTTTCTGGACTGGTGTATGGATTGGTTAGAGTAGAAATATTTTGCTGTGCACCCAGGTCCACAGCTTGATTAGAGTTGTGGGAATCAATTCCCCATATGCCCCCCAGATCCTACCCCAGTCTCAACTTGGATAGACCTATGTAGTTACATGCTGGTATCTGCAAACCAGGTTCCATCATTATTGTTAGGGAATCTATTAATTTTGCTGTAGGTCACAAAATCCTATACGTATGCATGACTTTTTGCATCTCCCCTGACGAGGAGTGTCCAACCACAGGGGTTGACACTCTAGTTTTGGTACAAATTTATTCCTCTGATTCTCATCTTTCCATCTGAGGTGAACCCTCTGAAGGTTCAGGTTCTTGTTTTGGTGTTTCTGAACTTGTAGCCACACAGTCAGGAAGAGATCTCTATCTCCATAGTCTAGTTACAGTGGATAGATAAACCAAACACCCCACGAAGATATCATGAGGCATCTTCATGAGTGGTTTTCCATTTTGCCAGGGGCAACTCACAAAGTATATAGGGACAATACCACACATTGTTTAAACATTTCCAACCTTTAGGATACTATTTCTTTTTAGTAAACAGAACTTAACATTGACCTGTGTCAAATGAGCAAAGGATTCAGGGATAGCCATTAAGGGGTTTTTAAGTAAGTCATCATGCTACATCACATTTTCAATGCCTGGATCAGGGCACACCCAACAGTCAGACCTGTTGAGGAACTTTGTGACCTCAGTGATGGCCAGGCTCAAGGGGTGTATGTAAACCAGTGAGGCAGACCAGAAAAAAAGTACCACATCATGGCATCTAGCATACGGGGCTTTATAAGGATCTGAATGTTAATGTATAACAAAACCAATACAATATTGTAAAGTAATTAGCCTCCAATTAAAATAAATACATTTATTAAAAAAAAAAAAAAACTAAAACAAACAGAAGAAGTTCCCTTGGAATAAGCAAACAACAAAGGTGACTGTAATCAAGTATAGGCAGAGCAGTAGACTTACAAGAAATTCAATTCCCTGGATGTTCATCAGGATGGCACTTAACACTTGTATATAGTTTTTAATAGGTATTGGAGGTCTCCCAAGGGCTTGCAGGTATACTGGACATATTCTTTTTTTTTTTTTCTTCCATGGCTTGACTCAAGAGTGATATATCCAGGAGTCATATCCTGGTACTTGACCACTGTAGGGGTAGAAAGTATTATAGGGTATGAGCCCTTCCATATGGGCTGGAGTTGAGCCTTTGGGGATCCATCTTTCCATACCCTGGTTAGGACTTGGGCCCCTGGGGTCATATAGAGATAATCCCTGGATCCTTTGGGTCCTGGTTGACACCCCATGTGTATATCTTGTTGGAATTGTCCAATGGCCACAGTGTAAGATTGAAGGGCCCAAGTCTCCAGATCTAGAAGTGGTGATTAACATAGACAAAACATTTCTCATATAGCATCTCACAGGGGACTGAAACCTATCCGTTATTTAGGACCAATGCAAGTGTGGAAGAGGGCAACTGGCAAAGCCTCTCAATCAGAGAGAAGTCTCCTGGGTTATCTTTTCATTGATTATTTTAAAAATTGGTTAGCTCTTTATATTTCTGCTGAAGACTGAGTCCTCCTTGCACAGTAAAGGTGATAGATAATACCTAATTCTCTGAAACTCCTTGGGTGACTTTAGAAGTAAATGATGTACCACTATCACTTTGTAGAGCCCTGAGTAAACTAAATCTTGGAATAATTTCATGGAGCAGTGTTGTTGGTTTTTTTTCCTACCTCTTCAGTCTTTTCAGTCTGGGTGAGAAGCCTTCAATCTACCTTATAAAGGTATCTACCATGACCAGTAGGTACTTATATCCTTGAAAGGTCATCATCTAGATGAAGTCTATCTGCCAGTCCTCACCTGGGTATGTTCCCCACCAATGGAGAGGTAGGGCCAATTATGGTTTTTGAGCTCCTTGGGGTTTATTTAGTTGGTAAGTGGTACATGAAGAGATCTCCTGCCTTAGGGTTGTTTGGAGGCCTATTCCCCTGGAAGATCTTTCCAGTAATGTTTGGAGGGCTTTATCCCCGGATGACTGGTGGAGTGTAGGGACTTAATCAAACTCCATTGGAAGTATCCAGGCAGAAAGAACTGTCCTTCCTTTTGGAACCACTCTATATAGTGTTGTCAGAAGCCCTCATTTGTAACCTTGAAGGTCTCATCTTCAGTATATGAAGCAATTCCCCATCAAAATAGTCTGTGGAACTAAGGTGCAAAACTTGTTAGGTCATTATTCTGAGTACTACTCTCTTAGCTGCCTGATCATCAGCTTGGTTCCCCTGTGCCACTTCTGTACTCCCTTTTTGTGTCCTCTACAGTGGGAGACTAAAACCTCAGCAGGCAGATGGACTGCCATCAAGAGCCTAAAGATCTGGCCATGATACTTGATTGGGGACCCTGGGTGGTCAGGTGGCCCCTTTTTTTTCCCAAAGAGCAGGGAGTGCATATAATACCAGAAAGTCTTACTTGGAGTTAGCTGCCACTACTTTGTTCCAATTTCTCAGTTTTAAAGCTCAGATCAAAGTTATAAGTTCAGGCAATTGGGCTGAAGCTCCTGGTGGTAAAGGTTTAGCCTCTATGGTCTCATGATTGGAGCAAAACAGTATACCCTTTTCTCCTTTTCCCATCTAAGGCAAAGCTGTTTTCATCAGTGCATCAAATTTCCTCAGGATTGGACAGAAGGTTTTCCAATAATCCCTCTCAGGGCTTTGTATAATGGTCTAAAGTTTCTAAACAAGAATGAAAGGGTAAAGAATCTTCTGGCAGAGGTAGGAGAGCAGCAGGATTGAGTGTCCCACAGAGGACTATGGTCAATCTCAGGTTTTCACTTAGCATTACTTGTTATCTGAGGACCCTTCAATTTGACATTCATAAGTGGCCTTTTCCACTTAGGATACATTTTACATGGTGACTGGTTAAAAAGTTACCTTGCCTCTGAGTAAAAGCATTTAGGCATTGTCTATTAGGACTCTTATGGCATCTAGGTTTCAAAGGCAGGGAGGCCAGCCACAGGCAACTGAATAGACTCTCTTAGAGAGGTAAAACACCAGGGAGATTCAGGTCCCAGCCTTTGTGTTAACACTCTTAGTTCAATTCAGTTCAGTTTAGTCGCTTGTGTCTGACTCTTTGCGACCCCTTTGCGGACTGCAGCACACCAGGCCTCCCTGTCCATCACACAACTTCCAGAGTTTACTCAAACTCATGTCCATTGAGTCGGTGATTCCATCCCACCATCTCATCCTCTGTCATTCCCTTCTCCTCTCACCTTCAACCTTTCCCAGCATCAAGGTCTTTTCTAATGAGTCAGTTCTTTGCATCAGGTGGTCAAAGTATTGGAGATTAAGCTTCAAAATCAGTTATTCCAATGAATATTCAGGACTGATTTCATTTAGAATTGACTGATATGATCTCCCTGGAGCCCAAGGGACTCTCAAGAGTCTTCTCCAACACGTTCTCCAACACTTTGAAGTGATGTTCAAAAGCATCAATTATTTGACACTCAGCTTTCTTTAAAGTCCTGCTCTCACATTCATACATGACTACTGAAAAAAACATAGCTTTGACTAGACTAGCTGGTGAAGTAATGTCTCTGCTTTTTAATATGCTGCCTAGGTTGGTCTTAGTTTTTCTTCCAAGGAGTAAATGTCTTTTAATTTAATGGCTGTAGTCACCATCTGCAGTAATTTTGGAGCTCCCCCAAATAAAGTCTGTCACTGTTTCCACTGTTTCCCCATGTATTTTCCATGAAGTGATGGGACCAGATGCCATAATCTTACTTTTCTGAAGGTTGAGCTTTGAGCCAACTTTTTCACTCTCCTCTTTCACCTTTATCAAGAGGCTTTTTAGCTGCTCTTCACTTTCTGCCATAAGGGTGGTATCATCTGCATATCTGAGGTTATTCATATTTCTCCCGGCAATCTTGATTCCAGCTTGTGCTTCTTCCAGCTCAGCGTTTCTCATGATGTACTCTGCATAGAAGTTAAATAAGCAGGGTGACAATACACAGCCTTGACGTACTCCTTTTCCTATTTGGAACCAGTCTGTTGTTTCAAGTCCAGTGCTAACTGTTTTTCTTGATCTGCATACAGATTTCTCAAGAGGCAGGTCAGGTGGTCTGGTATTCCCATCTCTTTCAGAATTTTCCAGAGTTTGTTGTGATCCACACAGTCAAAGGCTTTGGCATAAAAGTCAATAAAGCAGAAGTAGATTCTTTTCTGAAACTCTCTCATTTTTTCAATGATATAACGGATGTTGGGAATTTGGTCTATGATTCCTCTGCCTTTCCTATCCATTTTGAACATCTGAAAGTTCATGGTTCATGTCCTTTTGAACCCTGCCTTTGAGAATTTTGAACATTACTTTAGCAGTGTGTGAGGTGAGTGCAATTGTGCAGTAGTTTGAGCATTTTTTGTCATTGCCTTTCTTTGGGATTGGAATGAAAGCTGACCTTTTCCAGTTTTGTGGCCACTGCTGAGCTTTCCAAATTTGCTGGCATATTGAATACAACACTTTCACAGCATCATTTTTTAGGATTTGAACTAGCTCAACTGGAATTTCATCACCTTCACTAGCTTTGTTCTTAGTGATTCTTCCTAATGCCATACAGTCAGCACTCCTAAGGCTGTCTCTTCTCTCTTATGAACATACATTTGGTATGATTTCTCTGGCTCAAACAGCTTTCACTCAGGCACCTGGATTAAGGCTTACTATAGAAAAACTTCAGTCTTCTCCTGAGGATGTCGCTGTGCCAATGGAATTGTATTACCCCCTCCTTTCAGGCTTTCATATAAGGTCTGGGCAATTCGGCCATAATTGAGTATTCAGATTCCGCAAAACCTGTTTAATACTAAGAAGGCCCACAATTGCTTTTGAATCATGGGGACAGGCAACTAGATAATACCTTGTATTCAGTCAGACGACAGTCTCCTGGATAAACTGAACTCCCAGGTAAGTGACCTGTGTCTAGGTTATCTGTGGTTTGGCACAAGAAACATTATATCCATGCTCTGCCAAAAAGTTTAGTATCTAAATCACTAGTCATCGGGCTTCCCCTCCGTCTGTGGAGCACATTAGCAGATTATCTATATATTACGATATTTTCTCATTTAGACCCAGGTTCAGGTCCAGGAGATCCCAGCTAAGAGCCTGTCTCCATAAGTAAGGGCTGTCTAAATCCCTGAGGTGTGTGGATCACAATAAACTGTGGAAAATTCTTCAAGAAATGGGAATACCAGACCACCTAACCTGCCTCTTGAGAAATGTGTATGCAGATCAAGAAGCAACAGTTAGAACTAGACATGGAACAGCAGACTGGTTCAAAATAGGAAAAGGAGTACGTCAAGGCTGTATATTGTCACCATGCTTATTTAATCTATATGCAGAGAACATCATGAGAAATGCTGGACTGGAAGAAACAGAAGCTGGAATCAAGATTGCCGGGAGAAATATCAATAACCTTAGATATGCAGATGACACCACCCTTATGGCAGAAAGTGAAGAGGAACTAAAAAGTCTCTTGATGAAAGTAAAAGTGGAGAGTGAAAAAGTTGGCTCAAAGCTCAACATTCAGAAAACGAAGATCATGGCATTCCAGTCCCATCACTTCATGGGAAATAGATGGGAAAACAGTGGAAACAGTGTCAGACTTTATTTTGGGGACTCCAAAATCACTGCAGATGGTGACTGCAGCCATGAAATTAGAAGACACTTACTCCTTGGGAGAAAAGTTATGACCAACCTAGATAGTATACTCAAAAGCAGAGACATTACTTTGCCGACTAAGGTCCGTCTGGTCAAGGCTATGGTTTTTCCTGTGGTCATGTATGGATGTGAGAATTGGACTGTGAAAAAGGCTGAGCGCTGAAGTATTGATGCTTTTGAACTGTGGTGTTGGAGAAGACTCTTGAGAGTCCCTTGGACTGCAAAGAGATTCAACCAGTCCATTCTGATGGAGATCAGCCTTGGGATTTCTTTGGAAGGAATGATGCTGAAGCTGAAACTCCAGTACTTCGGCCACCTCATGCGAAGAGTTGACTCATTGGAAAAGACTCTGTTGTTAGGAGAGATTGGGGGCAGAAGGAGAAGGGAATGACCAAGGATGAGATGGCTGGATGGCATTGTGGACTCAATGGAGGTGAGTCTGAGTGAACTCCGAGAGATGATGATGAACAGGGAGGCCTTGTGTGCTGTGATTCATGGGGTCGCAAAGAGTCGGACACGACTGAGTGACTGAACTGAACTGAATATCATCCAAGGTAATTATTGGTGATTCTCTTCTGGAGCCTTCAGTCAAAATCAAAAATGTGCTTGAATTCCTTGGCCAGTGGTGTGCCCACCTTCCTCTCACCCCCAAAAAAAAGTTTCCTTAAGGTCCAGAACTCTAAACCATTTAGACTAGGATGTGATTTCACCCAGGATGACATGGAATTGGGAGCCATCATATGGAGGGAGATTATGACCTCATTTATGATCCAGAGGTCTTGAACCTTTCACCAGGTCCTGTCCTTTTCCTTTCCAGGGAGTACTGGGGTGTTACATGGCAAATTGGTGGTGACCTATAGCCTGCAGACAAAGAATCTGTCTATCATAGGTTGCCCTTCCTTAGCCTCTCTTTTGAAGGAATATTGTTTCCAGTTGGTGAAGTGAGTGGGATCCCAGAGAGTTATGACAAATGGTTCAGCTCAGTATGCTTATCCTGGAGTCCCCCATTCTCATAGTTGGGGGTTAGTTCTGTCCTCCCATGGTCTCTGATCCTTTTTGTTGGAGGTGCTGTTGTGGCTCCTCTTCTCTAGTTGGGGATTGTAGATCTTGAGGTGGGAGGGTGGGTTAAAAAGTTCCCCATCATAAGAGTGGTTCCCAGTTTGACAATTATGTCTCTTCCCAATAGAGGAGTGAGATACTCAGGAACCACTGGAAACTGATGGGAAAATATCTGACCATCCTAGCAACAGAGAAGTACCTGAGTGAATTGTTTTGTAACTGTTTTTCCTGTGGCACCCCAAATGGTAAATGTTTCGGGGGAAAGGTCTCCAGACTAGGAGGTCAGGACAGAGTAGGCAGCCATGGTGTTCATCAAAAACTTTTGAACCTACCTGCCACATCCAGTTGCACTCTTGGCTCCAGCCCCATGATGGCATAATGGTTTTCTGGTGTGGGATGTTTCAGTCCTGCTGGACCATCATAGGGGAGGGCTTGGCACTTGACCTCAGGACTTTAGAGCCCCAAGGGCAGAGTGCCACCCAATGCCCCTATTGGTGGCATTTGTGAAAGGCCATTTTAGGTGTGCCACAATTCAGACATTCCTTAGCTCAATGCCCTGCCTATCTACAGATTAGACATTTGTCTCATGCCTTGTCTTTCAAGGACTCAGGGATGGCTACTGGGTGTTCCTGGGCATGCCTTGTCTCCTTCTTTCTTTCTCTTTCTTGGGCCTTGACCTCCTTATCCTGTTCTCTATTATAAATGGTATGGAATGTCATCTGGACTATTTCACCCAGGTAGACCATCAGGTCTTGTAATTTCTGCAGCTTTATTTTTATATCTGAAGCACATTGGGAGAGAAATGTGTCCCAATATCATTTATCCCTCATAAGAGTTTAAGTCAAGCTTGGTGAAATTTTGGAGGGACTCTTAATATTTCTAAAGAGGAAACAGGGTTTTCGTTTGGCTCCTAAGTTACTGCTGAGACTTGAGCGTAGCCGATCACTTTCTGTTGAGCTCCTTATAATCCTGCCTTTCTTTATGCAGACTAGAAAATGGTCTCTCTCCCAAATCTGATCTCATTATAGTTCCAATGGGATCCAACAAGGGTACTTCTATTTCCCCCAGCTGATATGTAGTATATTTGGGGGCCTCTCTTATGATCCTAGCACTCTTGGGATCAAATAAGGTTTGATTAAATATGACCATGACATTTTTCCATTTTATGTCAAAAGTCAAGGTGAAATGTATCTATATATATTTACCCTGGTCATTCTTGTAACTTTCCAAATCCTGTTTTAGTTGCCTTTTCTCTAGGAAGGAGAAGAGTTTATGGATCCAAGTTGGCCCAAATTCCTCTCCAGTTTTAACTAAAGGACATACTGGAACCAATGAAGGGGGAGCTCCAGGGTACAGGGGTAATTCTGGATATATCAATGGAGTACACTAGATGGTTTTTGATCTGTGAGAGGCAAACCTTCTAGGGGGTCTTCTTTTATTGGTAGCCTGCACCTAACATCTAGCAGGTTCACACTCGAGGCATACATTAATTCTGCACTTGAGGCAGAATATCTTCAAGTCTTCTAATTAAAGAGCATTTGAAAATAGGAGATCTCCACCCATTTCCCCCATCTCTTACAGAACAGAGCTAACTGTAGGATGGTATTTTAATTTAAACTCCCTTTTTGAGTGAGTGTTCCCCATCCTCCAGACGATTTTGTGGCCATGCAAAGTTACAAAGACTCTTAAAAATCTTTGCCTCAGAGTCTGAGGGTCGAAAAGACTCCAGTTACTAAGCATACATCTTAAGGCCATCTGGTGATAAATAGATTGGTTGTTTCCCATCTGGAAAGATAGCCGTGAAAGAGAAAAAAATACTAGACCTCTTCTTAGCCCCAGAATTGATTCCACAGTGAGCCTTTCCTGACACAAATCAACATTTGCAGCCTGAGAGTTGGGCATCTCCAGATGCAGATGGTGCAGATCCCAAGGCAACTAGAAAGACTCCTAGGATCCCTGACTAAAGCAGGGCATCCTTGGAGTTGCTACCATGGTCAGTTCAGTCAGTTCAGTTCAGTCACTCAGTCGTGTTCAACTCTTTGTGACCCCATGAATTGCAGCATGCCAGGCCTGCCTGTCCATCACCAACTCCTGGAGTTCATTCAAGCTCACGTCCATCAAGTCGGTGATGCCATCCAGCCATCTCATCTTCTGTCTTTCCCTTCTCCTTCTGCCCCCAATCACTCTCAGCATCAGAGTTTTTTTCCAATGAGTCAACTCTTCGCATGAGGTGGCCAAAGTACTGGAGTTTCAGCTTTAGTATCATTCCTCCCAAAGAAATCCCAGGGCTGATCTCCTTTAGAATGGACTGGTTGGATCTCCTTTCAGTCCAAGGGACTCTCAAGAGTCTTCACCAACACCACAGTTCAAAAGCATCAATGCTTCAGCACTCAGCCTTCTTCACAGTCCAACTCTCACATCCATACATGACCACAGGAAAAACCATAGCCTTGACTAGATGGACCTTTGTTGGAAAGTAATGTCTCTGATTTTCAATATGCTATCTGGGTTGGTCATAACTTTTCTTTCAAGGAGTAAGCTTCTTTTAATTTCATGGTTGCAGTCACCATCTGCAGTGATTTTGGAGCCCAAAAAATAAAGTCTGACACTGTTTCCACTGTTTCCCCATCGATTTCCCATGAAGTGATGGGACCAGATGCCACGATATTCATTTTCTGAATGTTGAACTTTAAGCCAACTTTTTCACTCTCCTCTTTCACTTTCATCAAGAGGCTTTTTAGTTTCTCTTCACTTTCTGCCATAAGGGTGGTGTTATCTACATATCTGAAGTTATTGATATTTCTTCTGGCAATCTTGATTCCAGCTTGTGCTTCTTCTAGTCCAGTGTTTCTCATGATGTACTCTGCATATAAGTTAAATAAGCAGGGTAACAGTATACAGCCTTGACATACTCCTTTTCCTATTTGGAACCAGTCTGTTGTTCCATGTCCAGTTCTAACTGTTGCCTCCTGACCTGCATACAGGTTTCTCAAGAGGCAGGTCAAGTGGTCTGATATTCCCATCTCTTGGAATACAGAATGAAGAACGGCAAAGGCTAATAGAGTTTTGCCAAGAGAATGCACTGGCCTTAGCAAACACCCTCTTCCAACAACCGAAGAGAACACTCTACACATGGACATCAGCAGATGGTCAACACCAAAATCAGACTGATTATATTCTTTGCAGCCAAAGATGGAGAAGCTCTATACAGTCAGCAAAAACAAGACCGGGAGCTGACTGTGGCTCAGATCATGAGCTCCTTATTGCCAAATTCAGACTTACATTGAAGAAAGTAGGGAAAACCACTAGACCATTCAGGGATGATCTAAATGAAGTCCCTATGATTATACAGTGGAAGTGAGAAATAGATTTAAGGGCCTAGATCTGATAGATAGAGTGCCTGATGAACTACCATGGTCAATATCAGGTAAATCTGAATGAGAGGCCTTCCCAACCGTATACACTGACTGAGAGCTGGTTTTCCCCAGGTCAGTGAAGTTTCCCTTTTGGTTGCAAACTGAAAGCTGGTGTCCTGGGTCAGAATGATGTTGGTCTCAAAACAGCCCAAGCTTCTTAAGGCCTCTCTGTCAGAGTACAGTTTTCTCCATCCATTAGTGGTGATGAGTATTTGATTGGGTAAGAATCAAGGCCATCCAGCCATAATTAGAATAAATGCCATTGTGTAGAGTCACCCAAGACAGCATCTATAAACTGGGAGGTCCATCTTGACTATATCATGGGGATCCCAAAACCCGACATAGTAGCAGGACAGGTATTTCCGATAGTGGGATTATGCCATTTATGCTGTTGTTCAATCACCAAGTCATGCACAACTCTTCATTGCCCCATGACTGCAACAGACCAGGCTTCCCTGTCCCTCATCATCTTCCAGAGTTTGTCCAAGTTCGTGTTCATTAAATCCCATTTATGATTCCACTCTAATTGATAACAGAAATAAGGATAGAAAAACAAATTTGTTGACTCACTTAAAGGCCTGAGAATTGCCTCCACCTGGTTAGAGTCCTTGTCTGAAAATGGTGCATGTCCAAGGCCATGGGAGGCTTGTCAGTAGGATTCTTATAGACCAGGGGAAAGGGATTTACTCAAAAGGAATATGGGAAGTGCTCTAGAGGCTCAAAGTAGGGGGGTGACATGTTCGTCTAGGGGGAATTTCCCTATGTGTAAGAGATATACCTGTAAAACTTGGACCTAAATGGTACATAGGCAGAATTCCCAAAATGATGAGGGCTGCTTGGATGAGTAGAATTTCCCCCTCAGAGAAGCTTTCAACAGATGAATTTCTAGGATGGTTTGTGTGCTTGTGGATCATTTGGATTTGCAGCATGGCATACATTGTGCTCTCAAATGTCTTATAAGATATGGGAGGTGGAGGACCAAGGTTTTTGATCTGTTAGGCACAATAGAGACCCTGAAGCCTGGGAGAATTTTCTCAGAAGTTCCTTGGAGTCACCTGTCCAGCTGACCTCCAAAGAAACCACAAAAAGCAACATGCATTTCCATAGGCCTTCTGGAATATACAGGTCTTTAGGAAAGTGCTGTCCAACTTCCCCAAATCACTTGCAACATAGCATAGAGGGAAGAAGGAGCAGAAGGAGCAGGGGACCAAGACATGCTGAGCAGAGAGTCAAACCAGATAGGAAAAATAAACTAAGAACTCCAACTTGTAGTCTTATGCGGAAGATGGTGCCCAAGAGGAAGTGGTCTCAGTTGGTTTTGCTTATACCAATATGTGCCCCACCTGCATGGAAGTTGTCTTGCTGGGGGTAGACATTAAGTGTTTGGTACATTCTGTGCCCCCATTTTCCTATCACAGGAATCTTTCAGCAGCAGGCACCTTCAGTTCAGTTCAGTTAAGTCACTCAGTCATGTCCGACTCTGCGACCCCATAAATTGCAGCATGCCAAGTATCCCTGTCCAACACCAACTCCAGGAATTCATCCAAACCCACATCCACTAAGTCAGTGATGCCATCCAGCCATCTCATCTTATTTTGTCCCCTTTTCCTCCTGCCCCCAATCCCTCCCAGCATTGGAGTCTTTTCCAATAAGTCAGCTTTTCGCATGAGGTGGCCAAAGTACTGGAGTTTCAGCTTTACTATCATTCCTTCCAAAGAACACCCAGGACTGACCTTCTTTAGAATGGACTGGTTGGATCTCCTTGCAGTCCAAGGGACTCTCAAGAGTCTTCTCCAACACCACAGTTCAAAACCATCAATTCTTCGGTGCTCATCTTTCTTTACAGTCCAACTCTCACATCCATACATGACTACTGGAAAAACCATAGCCTTGACTAAATGGACCTTTGTTGGCAAAAGTAATGTCTCTGCTTTTTAGCTGTTAAATGCATGATCCATACCTGTACAATTTCAGTTGACCTAATCTTCAGTCTAAAGGAGAAACAGAAAAAGAAAAGGAGAACCCTCATCCACTTGGGCAGCAGCTACTGGGGCCTTGGGAACACATCAGAGAGTAATCCTGGCTAGAGTTCCTCAGTCACTCCCACTGCCACTCGTGTATTTGCAGAAGCTTCAAGGAGACAAGAGATGAAAAACTGTGGAGGAGGCATTAGAGGCAGAAACCTTCCCAATGTATTACACAGGGTAGATAGATGGGTGGCAGGGTGGAGGTCAGGGGCTGTGGAGAAGAAGAAGGAAAGGAGGTTAAGCTCCTTCAAGTCATAAGGGTGAAGACCCTTACCTTCACTGATGCAAGCTAGGTGATCTGAGTCACTGCACTGAGATGCCAAGTTGGCTCTTCTTTAGTTCTGTCTCATCTTAGCAAAGAATTGAAATGACAGACCAGTTGTTACAGCTCAAGCAGGCAAGATTCATTGAGCAAGGAGCAAACAGTACATTGTCAAGGTGTGAGAGCAGATGAGCCAAGGCAGGGAGACCCTGTCCCATTTTGGCTTCCCTCTTCTATTTCCCTTGTTTCACTCTTGAGAAGTTTCCTGGGACCTGATTGCTTATGCTCTAAGAAATTAAGGGATTGCACTCTCCCAGGGGTCTGATTGGTTTATGCCTTCTGCAAATAAATGATTGTATCAGCATTTGCCTGATTGGTTACAACCAGAACCAATCTGGGAAGGGAGTGTGTTTTCCCTCTAAAGTTTCTCAGTCTGGTCTGTGGCTTCCCCTCTTTTTATTTTTTTTTCACCAGTTCTTCTGACTGCCATCTTGGACCCTGTTTCCCCATTTTAACTGCTTAACGAAAGGGTCATACACATGATTACTTGAGATTTATCCTAATTATGCAAGGATTTGCCAATGTCTACAAATCAATCAATGTGATAGACCATATCAAAAAGTTGAAAAATAAAAACAGTAAGATCATCTCAATATGGGCAGAAAAAGCTGTTGATAAAATTCAGCACTCATATATGATAAAAACTCTCCAGAATGTGGGCATATAAATAACATCTTAACATGATAAAGGCAATAGATGACCTAAATCATACAAAAATGAAAGCATCTTCTCTAAGATCAGAAACAAGACAAAGATGCCCAATCTCTCCCCTTTCATTGAACATAGTTTTCAAAGTCCTAGCTATGGCAATGAGAGAAAAAAAAAGAAATAAAATTATTAATAATACAAGTTCGAAAAGAAGATGACATGATACTATACATAAAATTTCAAAAGATGCCACCAGAAAAATACTAGTGCTCATTAATCAATATGGTAAAGTTTCAGGATACAAAATTAATACACAGAAATCTATTGCATTCTTATACACTAACAACATAAGATCAGAAACAGAAATTGTAGAAACAACCCCATTTGCTATCACATCAAAAGAATAAGATATCCAGGAATAAATCTACCCAAGGAGACAAAAGACTTGTAGTCCCACTACTGGGCATTCAGAGAAAAACAAGATTCAAATGGACACATGCACCACACTGCTTATTGCAACACTGTTTATGATAGCCATAATGTGGAAGCAATATAGTATCCATCAACAGGTGAATGAATGAAGAAGACGTGGTACATATATATAATTGAATATTACTCAGTCTTTATTTTTTAATATAAATTTAATTATTTTAATTGGAGGTTAATTACTTTACAACATTGTATTGGTTTTCCCTACATCAATATGTATCCACCACAGGTATACACGTGTTCCCCATCTTGAACCCCCTCCCTCCCCATACTACCCCTCTGGGTCGTCTCAGTGCACCAGCCCCAAGCATCCAGTATCATATATGACCCAGAAACCCTACTGCTGGGCATACACACTGAGGAAACCAGAATTGAAAGAGACCTGTGTACCCCAATGTACATCGCAGCACTGTTTATAATAGCCAGGACACAGAAGCAACCTAGATGTCCATCAGCAGATGAATGGATGAGAAAGCTGTGGTACATATACACAATTATTACACAGCCATTAAAAAGAATACATTTGAATCAGTTCTAATGAGGTGGATGAAACTGGAACCTATTATACTCAGTCTTTAAAAAGAATGTGTGTGTGTGTGTGTCTGTGTCTGTGTCTGTATGTGAAGTCACTTCAGTCATGTGCAACTTTTGTGACCCTATGGACCATAACCTCCCAAACTCCTCTGTCCATGCGATTCTCTAGGCAAGAATACTGAAGTCAGTTGACATGCCCTCCTCCAGGGGATCTCTTCAACCCAGGGATGGAATTCACCTCTCTTATGTCTCTTGCATTGTAGGTTGATTCTTTACCACTAGCACCACAAAAATGAAATGATAATTGCATCAGCATGTTTAGAACTGGAGATTATCATACTAAGTGAAACAAATCCAATAGAGAAAGACAAATATCACATAATATCACTTATATGTAGGATTTAAAAATAAATAATATAAATAAACTTATTTACAAAATATAAAGAGACTCACAGATTTATGAAAAAACTATGGTTAGCAGGGAGAACGACTAGAGGGAGGGTTAGGTTGAGAGTTTGGGACTGACATGTACACACCACTATGCCGCTGCGGCTAAGTCGCTTCAGTCGTGTCAGACTCTGTGAGATCCCAGAAACGGCAGCTTACCAGGCTCCCCTGTCCCTGGGATTTTCCAGGCAAGAACATTGGAGTGGGTTGCCATTTCCTTCTCCAATGCATGAAAGTGAAAAGTGAAAGTGAAGTCACTGAGTCGTGACCAACTCTCAGTGACCCCATGGACTGCAGCACACCAGGCTCCTCCGTCCATGGGATTTTCCAGGCAAGAGTACTGGAGTAGGTTGCCATTGCCTTCTCCATATACCACTATATTTAAAATAAATATCCAACAAGGACCTACTGTGTAGCACAAAGAATGCTGCTCCCTATTCTGTAATAACTCAAGAAAATAATTTGAAAAAAATGGTAAGTATGTGTGTATTTATAATTGAATCACTTTGCTTTACATCTGAAACTAACACAGCATTGTTAATTAACTATGCTCCAGTAGAAAATAAATTTTTAATGAATAAATAGAGTTGTATGGTTTGTGTAATTTAACATTACATTTTGTAAATATGATGGTGCATTGACTAGTCAAATTTTCTATGTTTATTGCTCAAACACTTTCAGAAATAGAAAATTGTATAGACTTAAGCTCTTCCAACAGTGTTTAATGTCTAAACTATGAATAAGACAATGAATTTATTCAGAACTAACTGATTAGGGTAGGATTTTGGTTAAAATTCCATTCTATAAATATACATACATGTCAAATATTTTACTCATCTCCTATTTGTTAGAAAATTTTCTCTTTTAAAAAATTACACATGATTACCTATAATGCATAATGTCTAAGTTTTTCTTCTTACACAACACATGAAGATGTTGACATTAGAGCTGATCTAAGAGTAAAGCAGGGACAATTACTCAGAGATGAGTGTGTGAGTTTATAATTTAGTAATTCAGTTATCATGTAAATTGCATCATTACATCTCTTTGCAAACTATCAGTTCTATTTAAATATTTTTCTTATATTTGTGATTTTCTGAAATTTTAAGGTTATTCTACTAGAGAAAAAAAATGAATCTGTTTCATTTTCTGCCACATCAAGCCCACCAAAGAACAGATAAGTCACATTTGTACTCTTTCTATTACTTAGCTTTTTTTTCTACACATAAAAAAACAGCTTGCAATAATATATGTCAATTTAATATCATAATGTATAAAATAATTCATAAATGGCATAAAGCAGAATGTAAACTTTCTCAAGATATAGATAAAATTGCAGCAATGTAATTAGAAAGCATATGGGGTAAAAATAAAATATTGCTCTGTGGCAATTGGTTTACCTACTCAAAGTTGAATGATATCAATACATCTGCATACCTATTGTATTTCTGAGTTGAACTTCCTGAATAGGAAGTTCTGATATGAGATGGTTAAAGTTGGCTTTACCAATCTAATCTTGTATTTCTTTCAAGTAGTAATTTATCTTTCAGCTGCTATACTATATTCACAAATAAAAACTGTGCATCTTTATTTTAATATGTATAGAATTAAATGAGGATCTTACTAAAATGTAGAATCTGATTCAGTGGGTCTAGGGTCCAAGATTCTGCATCTATAACAAGTTCATAGGTGATACTGCTGCTCCTACTGATGCTCCTGATGCTCTGGAATCCCAGTTTGTTCCCTAAGGAATTAAAGCATTTTACCAGTGTATTTTGAAGTTATAAAACTACTTTATAGTAGAATTAACTAATTATGAGTGTGAAATATGAATAAACATGAAAACATAAACCTGATATCTTAAAAATTCCTATATTATAGAATTTTGTGAATTAATAAATGTCTGTAGTGTATATACAATGGTGATATGTTTTCACTCAAAATATATATATATATATATATATATATCCTAAGCTTTACTAAATTGAGAAATTATCAGAGAATAGTTATGGCTGAGTACACTACTTTCATGTGACTTCATCACTGTGATGGATGTTGATAAGCCATTTTTAAATGAACAGTCACAGAGGATTAATTTCTTAGAAATAAGAGGACTTTAGATACTGATATATTTGATCAAGAGGAAGTTGAATGGTAGAGAAGTTTAACAATTTAACCTAACTATAAAGCCAGAATTTCAATGTAGATTTCTTGACTAGACTAGTCAGATAATGTTCTTTTCTCTTTCTTTCTTTCTTTCTTTCTTTCTTTCTTTCTTCCTTTCTTCCTTTCTTCCTTTCTTCCTTTCTTTCTTTTAATTTTTGTATGGCTCTACACAAGTCAAAACATGAGAAGCCCAGCCTGGTACTGTCAACTAATTTCCCAAATAGTAATTCTTCCTCTGATCTAGAAATAAACTAACAGAGACAACACATAAACCCATTAAGAAAGCTTCTCTGTATAAAAATATGTAAGGAAAGTCAGTTGAGAATACATGATCAGTAGTGAAAGCACAGTTAAAGTAACATATCCACAAGAGTTGGCTGTGTGTGAATGTCCAGAATACAACTTTTTCCAAGGAAGAAAAGCAAAAACTCAAATTCATGATCAGTGATCAAATTTGAGAGTGGAGGCATTTCTCTTGAGGAAAAGGATTTATCTTTTATGAAAATAATCATCTGGTTTGCTAGAATTTTTGCTAAATAAGCAATATTCTGAATATTTAATTTTTGGGGTACACAAATACTGGAAAGGAGAATCTTAATAGGTAATTAGTAGTGTTGGTCAAGAGCTCACTAATATAATTACTGAACACTCCAGAATAAAGTCTCTTGATCTAAAGAGTTCAGGGTCTGTTATCAGAATATTTTAATCTGTTTTGTGGCAGAAACTGAGGAGGAACTGAAGAGCCTCTTGATGAAGTTGAAAGAGGAGAATAAAAAGCTGATTTAAAATTCAACATTCAAAAGACTAGGATCATGGCATCAGGTTCTAACACTTCATGGCAAATAGATGGAGAAACAATAGAAACAGTGACAGACTTTATTTTCTTGGGCTCCAAAATCACTATAGATGGTGACTTTAGACATGAAATTGGAAGACTTTTGCTCCTTGGATGAAAAGCTTTGACAAACTTAGACAGCTTATTAAAAAGCAGACATTACTTTCCCAACAAAGGTCTGTATGTCAAAACTATGGCTTTTCCAGTAGTCATGTATTGATGTGAGAGTTGGACCATAAAGAATGTAGAGCATCAAGTTGATGCTTTTGAACTGTGGTGCTGAGACTATTGAGAGTCCCTTGGACTACCAGATCAAACCAGTCAATCCTAAAGGAAATCAATCCTGAATATTCATTTGAAGGACTGCTGCTAAAACTGAAGCTCCAATTCTTTGGTCACCTGATGTGAAGAGCCAACTCACTGGAAAAGATCCTGATGCTGGGGAAAATTAAAAGCAGGAGGGGAAGGGGATGACAGAGAATGAGATGGTTGGATGACATCATCAACTCAATGGACATGAGTTTGAGCAAGCTCCAGAAGATGTTGAAACACAGGGAAGTCTGGCTTGCTGCAGTCCATGTGGTCACAAAGAATTGAACATGACTGAGCAACTGAACAACAACAAATCTGTTTTATATTATTTTATCATAGGCTTAATTAATTTTCATATTTTCAACCATCTTTTAAATTGTATAAATGTATGATTGTAATTTAAATTAATTTTCTGAGAAAGAATTAAAAAAATTCTAATCTAGAAATGAAAGGACACTGTGTGAGATATTTGAGGTGAGTACAATGTTATAACTATCAAATCATTACATTTCTATATTGTTAATATTTAAATGTATATTTTATAATATTAAAATATATGTGAAACAGATTGTTGACCTTCATAAATCATGCTCATTGTCATAGTGTAATAATGTATGTGTGCTTGATTGATTTATTTTAGACTTTAGCTTCTCAACTGAATTTTGGAAACAATTTTAACATAAAAATTGGAAGAAAACACTATGAAAAATGAAGGTTAAAATAATAGAATTGACTAGTAATCTCTTGGTCAGATATAGCATGCCTGCACCAGCTGGGGCAGAGCAGATATTTTAGTTATACTGTTCCAATATTGCTTTTGGTGTACCCTGTCCAAGTGCAAGACTTAAAAATTCTACCATCAATACAAGATTGAAAAAAAAAATCACCAGCTAATTTCTAGCCAGTAACATAGAATAAAAAACATAGATCTTGTGCTTGAGATTGGGATAGAAGCACAACTAATGCAGGACTCTGACAGGCTCAAGCATCATAGTGTAGATGTAAATCTAGAGGGTGAGATGATTGCAACCAGGTGATACAGCTCTTAGAAAACAGCACCTGGCCGGGGTGGGGGGGCGGGGGAGTAGATTGGAGATTGGAGGTTATCTGTGAGGCCGTGTTTGTAGATTTATATAATGGTCAACTTTATTACATCAAATTGTTCTCTTCCATGTCTAAAAGTCATCATGGTCAGCTTAAACCTCTCCTTTTACATTGCCAAGTGAGTACAGGGGATATGACCTCACAAACAAAACTGAAAATTTAAGGTCTTCAACTGACATATAAACATATTAAAAATGAAACAATCTGTGTAGACTTAACTAGATTAATTCACCAAATGAAATAAAAATTTATAATCAAGGTGCCAAACACACTGAAAGAGATATGAGCAGATATTGGAAACATAAAATAGGAACAAGAAGTTGTAAGGAAAATCAAGTTGAAGTACTGAGTAAGAAAAATGCAATAAATGAAATAAAACCCTGAAGATTTAAGGAACATATTAGACACAAAAAGGTAAACAGTATTAAAAAAAATATATATATATATATATATATATTAGAAATGTAGAGTTAGAAACATCAAAATCCATCTGAATCTTAGAAAAAAAAAAGGAAAATATTTAAATTCACAGTGCTAGAATGTAACAGAATTAGGGGAATGTAAAATGTTAGACTGAAAATTCTTGTCAAGTACAAGGCAAATTAGATAATAAAAGATACACTTCTTGTAAATAAGAAAGAATTTAAGAACACAAAATACAAATAGTTTAAAAGTCTTACAGAGAAAAAATTTCCCTACAAATATACAAGAAAGAAACTCATATCAGAAAAATAACGTTGAATGAAAATAAATACATATACTAATAACTTCTAATTGTTAACAAAAAAATCTTATTCTAATCAATGTCCACTTAATCTATTATACAATATGATGGGGAAAAGGAGGAGGGAAACCTTTTAAGTAACAGTGGCAATAGCAAAGTACTGATTTCATTTTTTCTTGGTAAAAGTACCCTAACAAAAATATAAGTGAATCTCAGAAACTCTATAAGGTGTATACACACATGAGTGTTACATTGTTATGAATAAAGCAGAAATGTAGACATGCATTATAAGTAATGCAAATATTATCTACTATTGATGAAGCAAAGAATAATTTGTATGCGTATAATTGGTTTGGGAATAAGGTCCTGCTGCTGCTGCTAAGTCGCTTCAGTTGTGTCCGACTCTGTACGACTCCATAGATTGCAGCCCACCAGGCTCCTCCATCCATGGGATTATCCAGGCAAGAACACTGGAGTGGGTTGAAATTTCCTTCTCCAATGCATGAAAGTGAAAAGTGAAAGTGAGGTCGCTCAGTCGTGTCCGACTCTTTGCTACCCCATGGACTGCAGCCTACCAAGCTCCTCCATCCATGGGATTTTCCAGGCAAGAGTACTGGAGTGGGTTGCCATTGCCTTCTCCGAATAAGGTCCTACATACATGATTTTGTTCCCCATCAAATAATGTAGTATCTGAGGAGCCATTGTTGAAAGAAACAGAAATATTCAGAATCAGAGGAACTTTTGAGTAGCAATTCCTATAATCCTGAATTCAGTTAGTTTACAAGAGAATACTAAAGTTGGTCAGAGATCATAGGATGAAAATTCAAAAATAGAGAAAAAAAATTTACTATTAGCTCAGTAAATTAATCCACCAAATGTTTACTGAGTTCTTGTTATTTTTAGTAAAGGAATCTGTGAAGTGTTAATGCATGTAACATTATGCTTCATGCTATGGGGAAAATAGTAAATTGAGATAGTGAAGGAAAGGCATCACACTATAGTGAAAATTTTACTTGATTTAGATTTCAATTAGAGAAAAGGGAAAATAGGGTATTTTGAGAAATGAAAGCATATAAGAATGCAGAGCAAACATATAGAGGCAAAAATTAGCTTTGTGTTAACCTCCTTTATTCACCTCTCTGAGTAAATACATTAGTAGATAATTTAAATGCGTATTTCTTGAATATGAAAAATAAACACAGGCATATAGCTAATATCTATTAGTTCAGCTCAGGTCAGTTGCTCAGCCCTGTCTGACTCTGCAACCACATGGACTGCAGCATGTGAGGCTTCTCTGTCCATTACCAATTCCAGAAGATTCCTCAAACTGGTATCCATCAAGTTGGTGAGGGTCATGGCATCTGGTCCCATAATTTCATGGCAAATAGATGGGTAGACAATGGAAACAGTGACAGATTTTTTTAGGGTAGGGGGTGGAATCAGTTCTGAATGTTCATTGGAAGGACTGATGCTGAAACTCTAATACTTTGGCCACCTGATGTGAAGAACCGACTCATTGGGAAAGACCCTGATGCTGGGAAAGACCAAAGACAGGAAGAGAAGGGGATGGCAGAGGATGAGATGGTTGGATGGCATCATCGATCCCATGGACATGAGTTTGAGCAAGCTCTAGGAGTTAGTGATGGACAGAGAATCCTGGTGAGCTGCAGTCCATGGGGTGGCAAAGAGTCAGAAATGACTAAGCAACTGAACTGAACTGAATAATCCTAAAATGGCTTTTAACTGTTCATATGAAAGAAGACTCACACATCTATCACCTTGGGGGCAGGAGGAGAAGAGGAGGACAGAGGATGAGATGGCTGGATGGCATCACCAAGTCGATGGACAGGAGTTTGGGTGAACTCCGGGAGTTGGTGATGGGCAAGGAGGCCTGGCATACTGCAATTCATGGGGTCGCAAAGAGTGGGACACGACTGAGTGACTGAACTGAACTCACCTGAACTGAAACTTATTGAGGAAGGCATGTCAAAAGATATGCTGAAAGATTGGGTCTCTTGTGCCAAACAGCCAAGTTGCAATTGCAAAGGGAAAGTTCTTGAAAGAAATTAAAAATGCTACTTCAAAGGACATGCAAGTAAAAAGAAAGAAAAACAGTCTTATTGCTGATTTGGAGAAATTAAGACTAGTCCAGATAGAAGATCAAACCTGTTGCAACATTCCGTTAAGCCCAAACCTAATGTAGACCAAGGCCTTAATTCTCTTCAATTCTAGGAAGGCTAAGAGAAGTGAAAAGGCTGCAGAAGAAAAGCTTCAAGCTAGCAGAAATTGGTTCATGAAGCTTAGGGAAAGAACTCATCTCCATAACATAAAAGCACAAGGTGAAGCAGCAAGTACTGACCTAAAAAGTGCAGCAAGTTACCAGAACATCTAGCTAAGATAATTAATAAAGGTGGTTTCACTATACAACATTTCAAGGCAGGCAAAACAACATTTTATTGGAAGAAGATGTCATCTGTCATCTGGTATGTTTATGGCTACAGAAGAGAAGTCAATGCCTGCTTCAAAGTTTCAAAAGACAGACTGCCTCTCTTCTTAGGGGCTAATGTAGTTGATGACTTGAAGTTGAAGCCAGAGATCATTTACCAGTTTTAAAATCCTAGGGCACCTATGAACTTTGCTAAAAATACTCTGCTTGCATTTTATAGGTGAAACAACAAAGCCTGGATGATAACATTTTTGTTTACAACAGGATACACTTAATATTTTAAGCTTATTGCTGAGATTTGCTGCTCAGAAAAAAAAGACTTTGTTCAAAATATTGTTATACTAGTCATTAGCAATGCATCTGGGTACCTAATGGGCATGTACAATGAGATGAATATTGTTTTCATACCTGCTAACAAAACACCCATTCTGCAACCCAAGGATCAAGGAGTAATTTCAACTTTTAAGTCTTATTATTAAAAATACATTCCATAAGGCTATTGCAATCACAAATAGTGATCCTTCTGATGGATCAGGGCAAAGTAAAGTGAAAACTTTCTGGAAAGAATTTGTCATTTTAGATGCCATCATGGATTTTGCAATTTGTGAAAAGATTTCAAAATACCAACATTAACAAAAGTTTGAAAAAGTTGATTCTAACGCTCATGGACAATAGTAATGGATTCAAGGCCTCAGTGGAGGAAGTTGATTATAGGTGTGGTAGAAATGGGCTTCCCAGGTGATGCTAGCGGTAAAGAACCCACCTGCCAATGCAGAAGATGCAAGAGACTTGGGTTTGATCCCTGCATTAGGAAGATACCCTGGAGGACAGCATGGCAACACATTTCAGTATTCTTGCTTGGAGAATCCCATGGACAGAGGAGCCTTTCAGGCTACAGTCTATAAGATCGCAAAGAGTCAGCTATGACTGAAGGGACTTTTCACACAGATGTGTGCTGGATAATTGAAAAAAAAAGAGAGTTCCAGAAAAACATCTATTTGTGCTTTATTGACTATGCTAAAGCCTTTGACTGTGTGGATCACAATAAACTGTGGAAAATTCTCAAAGAGATGGGAATACCAGACCATCTGACCTGCCTCTTGAGAAACCTGTATGCAGGTCAGGAAGCAACAGTTAGAATTGGACATGGAACAACAGACTGGTTCAAAATAGGAAAAGGAGTACGTCAAGGCTGTATATTGTCACCCTGCTTATTTAACTTCTATGCAGAGTACATCATGAGAAATGCTGGACTGGCAGAAACACAAGCTGTAATCAAGATTGCCAGGAGAAATATCAATAAGCTCAGATATGCAGATGACACCACCCCTATGGCAGAAAGTGAAGAGGAACTAAAAGCCTCTTGATGAAAGTGAAAGAGGAGAGTGAAAAAGTTGGCTTAAAGATCAACATTCAGAAAACGAAGTTCATGGCATCCAGTCCCATCACTTCATGGGAAATAGATGGGGAAACAGTAGAAACAGTGTCAGACTTTACTTTTGGGGGCTCCAAAATCACTGCAGATGGTGACTGCAGCCATGAAAGTAGAAGACACTTACTCCTTGGGAGAAAAGTTATGACCAACCTAGATAGCATACTCAAAAGCAGAGACATTACTTTGCCGACTAAGGTCCGTCTAGTCAAGGCTATGGTTTTTCCTGTGGTCATGTATGGATGTGAGAATTGGACTGTGAAGAAGGCTGAGTGCAAAAGAATTGATGCTTTTGAACTGTGGTGTTGGAGAAGACTCTTGAGAGTCCCTTGGATTGCAAGGAGATCCAACCAGTCCATTCTGAAGGAGATCAGCCCTGGGATTTCTTTGGAAGGAATGATGCTGAGGATGAAACTCCAGTACTTTGGCCACCTCATGCGAAGAGTTGACTCATTGGAAAAGACTCTGTTGCTGAGAGAGATTGGGGGCCGGAGGAGAAGGAGATGACTGAGGACAAGATGGCTGGATGGCATCACAGACTCGATGGATGTGAGTCTGAGTGAACTCCAGGAGTTGGTGATAGACAGGGCGGCCTGGCATGCTGCAATTCATGGTGTCGCAAAGAGTCGGACACGACTGAGTGACTGAACTGAACTAAACTGATGTGGTGGAAATACCAAGAGAAAAAGAGGTAGCAGTGGAGCTTGATAATATAGCTGAATTGCTACAATCTCATGATAAAACTTTCAAAGATGTGGAGTTTACTCTCACGGATAAGCAAAGAAAGTAGTTTCTTGAAATAGAATCTACTCCTGGCAAAGATGTTGTGAAGATTGTTGGGATGAAAATAATTTTGAATAAAATGTAAGCATAAGCAATTAAGAAACTGACACAATTTAGAGAGAAATTCTACTGTGGGTAAAGTATATTAAACATTGTCTGCTACAGAGAAATTCTTCTTCAAAGGTAGTATCAATAGAAAAACTTCGCTATTAGTTTAAGAAACTGCCACAGCCAAACTTCAGGAACCACCATTCTGATGAGTCAGCAGCTTTCAACATCAAGGTAAGACACTTCACCAAAAATAGACGACTGTGCCTTGCTGAATGCTTGGATGATGGCTAGTATTTTTAGGAATAAAGTATTTCAAATTAAGGTATGTAAACTTTTTAGACATAATAGACTTAATAGACTACAGTATAGTGGATACATAACTTTTATATATACCAAGAAACCAAAATATTCCTGTGATTCACTTTATTATGATGTTTCTTTTATTGTGATGTTCTGGAACAAAACTTGGAGTATCTCTAAAATATGCCTGTGGGCTTCCAAGTTGGCACTAGTGGTAAAGAACCTACCTCCAATTCAGAAGACATAAGAGAGTTAGGTTCAATTCCTGGATCACTTCTCTAGAGAATCCCATGGACAGAGTCATAGAGTCACAAAGAGTCAGACATGACTGAAGCAACTTCATGCACATATGCATAGCTATATGCACATATATTATTCAACCATCTACATGCATGTAACATGCCACTGAATTAAAAATCTAGTCCAGTTTCATGTTAAACTGTTAAAATATAGGCTCTCAATATTTCTATTTACCACTATAATAAAACATTTGATCACACAATGGCACCTCACTCCAGTACTCTTGCCTGGAAAATCCCATGGACAGAGGAGCATGGTAGACTACAGTCCATGGGGTCGCTAAGAGTCAGACACGACTGAGAGACTTCACTTTCACTTTTCACTTTCATGCATTGGAGAAGGAAATGGCAACCCACTCCAGTGTTCTTGCCTGGAGAATCCCAGGGACGGGGGGAGCCTGGTGGGCTGCCGTCTCTGGGATCGCACAGAGTTGGACACGACTGAAATGACCTAGCAACAGTAGCAGCAGCATTCCCAGACGTGTTCCTTCAAACAATATGATTCATGTCAATAGAATTATTGCCTTATTCATTTATTACTTTGCTCTATGTTTATCATATTCACATTCAAAAATACTTTTCAAGGATGTTATATTTTATTATGGGATTGATCCCAAATAGAAGAAATGATTGGAAACCAGAACAGGATAACAGGAAACATTACAAAGGAGAGTACTCTTGTTCTTATTACATGACTCTGATTCCTAGCAATAATCAAACTTCTACTAGGCCACATAGTAAAAACATAAATAAATTGATATATTAGTTGAATGGGGCTTATAAGCATACCATCTATGCTCTACTTTTAAAACAAATTTAGTCAAAGAAAAGCAATTCACATATGGCAAAACCAATACAATATTGTAAAGTAATTAGCCTCCAATTAAAATAAATGAATTTGTATTAAAAAAGAAAAGCAATTCATTATAAATTTAAATGAACATTATTTTAAAATTATGTTGTTTTTTATTAGTGCAGCTTTTGTTTCTTTGTTTAATATTGCTAACATAGCTAAGTATTTCCTTGAAAATCATCTAATTAAAGTTAATTATATGGTGGTTTATTCTCTAAGTAAATATAGTCCTAAATCACATTTTTCAAGAAGGGCATCCAAAAAACAGGCTTAACAGAAAAAATAATCTTATAAAAGCATCAGTAAATAAAAGCAATGCTTTTAAAATGTGAGTTACTTTCATGATGCTTTTGAGTGTGAATAAAGGGCTTGAATAATGTTTCAATTATATATATATATATATATATATGTATATATATATGTTTTTATTTATATATGTGCTGTGCTAGTTACTCAGTCATGTCTGACACTTTGCAACCCCATGAGCTGTAGCCTGCCAGACTCCTCTGTCCATGGGATTCTCCAGGCAGGAACACAAGAGTTGGTTGCCATTCCTTCCTCCAGGGGATCTTCCTAACCCAGGGATCAAACCCATGTCTCCAGCATTGCAGGCATATTGTTAACCATCTGAGCCACAGACAGTTAAGAATGCATAATATATATATGTGTGTGTACATATATTTACATATATATATAATATATGGCTAAGATGGTTAAGAATGTGTGGAATATATATATATATATATACATACATACATACATATAATCACACACATATATACATATATACACACACATATATATATGTATAAAAGAGCCTTGTCTTTGAAATTTTCCATAGCACAGAGACCTGATAGTGATGTTGAAATAACATAATGCTGTAGGTGTCTGCCTCACTCTAGCTTAGATCACAGAATATTTCTCCAAAATATAAAAGTGGAATTTATAGACCGTGATTAGTTTTTGCTGATTATTTACAGAGACCATATAAACTTAAGAATTTATATGTGGCTATTAATGGTTATATACCCATGTCTAAAAGAGAAAATTCAATTTTCTGGTATTGATAAAGAGATAATACTACTTCCATGTCCTGGCTATTGTAAATAGTGATACAATGAATATCAGGGTGCACGCAGCCTTTTGAATTCTAGTATTCTCCAGTTTTATGCCTAGGATTGGAATTTCTGTCTCATTTGATAGCTCTATTTTTAATTTTTTAAGGAACCATCATACTGTTCTTCATAGGGGCTGAACTTATTTGCAAAGCAGAAATAGAGTTACAGATATAAAGAACAAATTTATAGTAACTACAGGAATAAATAGGGAAGTGGAGTGAATTGAGAGATTGTGATTGACATATTTACACTATTATATATAAAGTAGATAACTAATGAAGACCTTCTGGGTAGCATAAGGAACTCTACCCAATGCTTTCTGGTGATTTAATAGAAAGGAAATCAGATAAAGAATGTATATGTGTATACATAAAACTGATTAACCTTGCTGCACAGCAAAAACTAACAACATTGTAAAGTAATGATACTCCAATAAAAATTAATTGAAAATAATAATTTAAAAAGAAAGTGAATATAATATTAATATTAAATCCCTCTGATTGACCCCACTATTTGTCATATAAACCACTCTGTTTAGTGCTTATTTGCAATCATAATCCTGAAATTTTACCTATTTTAGGTTACTTTAATTTATTGGAAAACAGCTATGTTATTTTATTGAGGGTACGGTTTAAATGCTTAAATACTATGTGTAGTATGCAGTATTTCAATAACATAAAAATGGCTTCTTATAAACTAGCAACTTGACAGATTAAAAATGATTAATTAAAATGAAAATATGATTCAAGCATTTAAAGAAGATTTTTCTGCTGTGATTGTGTCATAATATATGAGTATCTACAATATTATTTTCTGTGTTTTAATTGTTTATAATTAAATTTTTTGAAGATTTCTCATTACATGAAACAAAGATGCTTTCTGCAATTTGACCACTTTTCATAAGGAAGGTAGTCTCACGGGCCTTTAATTTCTGTCTAACTTCATATTTTGCAGTATTTTTATTATTTTTTTCACTTGTTTCATATGTGATCATTTGCGATTTCACTTAAGAGTTTTGTTAAGAGTTCACTTAAGAGTTTCACATTTTGTGGAGGATAGTCCAAGTGCACAATTTGTTTTCTGTTAAATTACCTTTATGGTATCTTAATAGGAACACTAATAAACTACTATATAAATAAAACATGTAATTTAGCATGTATACACTCCTGTGTCGCATCTGGTCTAAAAGACTGTGCTTCATTTTTTAAATTGGGGTATGGTTGCTTTACAATGCTGTGTTACTTTCTACTGTACAACGAAGTGAATCAGCTATATGTGTAAGTATATCCCCTCCCTCTTTTTACTCCCTTCCTTCAACCCCATTTGGCCCATCTAGGTCACCACAGCTCAGAGAACTGAACTGATCTTCTGTCCTAAATACACACACAGATACAAAAATCTGCTTAACTTTTATTAGTTGGAATCTGAAATGTTACATATATTTTCCTTTGAGCTAATTTTTCAATTATTTTCTCAAACACATTTTTCTTTGAGAAGTGAAAAAAGAGGGTAATGCTCTATGCAGAAATAATGTCCACAGTATCTTCTATGGAGAGAAGGTGATTGAGAGACAAGCTTTCTAGGACTTCTGTTGATGGTTTCTAATGAGGTCTCAATATACTTCCTTTTCTTAGGTACCAAAGCGTGTTGATAGTTTATAATATAGTCTCACTTTTTGCTGAAAAAGCTCTTTTTCCTTGCAAATAAACAAAGACATTAAGACATGCAATTTAAAAAAAAAAAAAACTGTTATCCAATAACCTGTGCTATTTTTAACTAGAATGGTGTTTTGACAGTTTATCCATTTTAATTACATTGCAGTGCATTAGTGTTGCACAGCTTTTCCTTTGTTTTTCCATTTGTTTATTTGCTTTTTAATTGGAAAATCATAAGCTACTACTTCATGTAATTTACCTAAAAAAAAAATTCACCAAGGTTTTGTTCCTCGAGAAAACTAGGACTTGGAGGAATTTACAGGTAGTAAATTCTACTAATTGGGAGAGGAGTTATATATGAGGTCCCATTTCTTGGAGGCTAAAAGAACAAGCTCTAGATCCAGGTTACAAGGGTGTGAATTCTGATCTATTCTCACTAGGGTTGTTAGGCCAAACAAACTAATAAGCCACTCTTTTGCTTAGTTTTTTTATCTATAAAATGTGAATAAAAATGAACTTAAGTTATATGGCTTATATATCAGAAGAATGCCTGGAATATACTAACTATTTAACTGCCTAGATCAGTAGATATGATTAAACAAGGTGGTCTTTGTGAAGAGACTGTATGTAACTAGTTATAGAAAAAGGAGAGCTCCATTCTTTTAGGAAAGGAAAGGATTCAAAGTTAATGACATTTGAAAAGAGACATGGAATAATGTCAAAGATTTTTTTATTTTCTCAGATTTCATAAAATAAATATCTATCAGAAAGATTATATGGGGATGTTGAATTATTAATAATTGTGGGGGGGAGTAGAATAAGCACAAAACTGATTATGTATTTTATTTTCTGTTTGTGCTTGTCTGGCCTTATACTTTTACTTGAAATGAGTTACAGAGTTCAGGTAGTAAAAATTTAAATAAACAAGAGTTACTAGAGGATAAATGAACTATGGGGAAAGCAGATAATACTAAAGGTTTTGCTCTTTTAAACCTCATATTCAATCTACTGCAATTCATGTCAGCTACACTTTCAAAATCATCAAAACATACCAGGTATATAAGTTATCCCTGCCTCCACTTCCAATTTCTTCAGCTGGTTTATTACTAGGATTTATAAACTTGTCTCTATAACATTACATGGCTCATTTTTAACTATTTTTCCCCCAGAGTAGTAGAAGAAATTCTATGAAACATAATAATTCCCATGTTACTCCTCTGTTCTAGTCTCTTCAATGGTTTCCTCTCTCCTCTAGAACAAAATGTGATGAAATGGGCTGAAAATTCACCATGGTAACTCAGCTACTAGCTCTCACCTCATTTCCTGCTCTAATCCTCTTTGCTCACTCTGCAGCAATTACATAGGCCTCTGTTTTTCTCAAACTCATGGAGCAAACATATTTGGGATATTTGCAATTCCCTTACAAAGATTCTATCTAGATTCTACTTTTTTTTTTTTTTTGTCTCCCTATTAAGAAAAAAATTCCTGTCTTTTCTAAAATATCAGTTTTTTCTAATTATCCTTGCATCTTCTCTGATTCCTTTACAGTGTTACTGTTTACATCAAATAGTATGTATTTGTATACTGCCAGTTGCTCCTCACAACTTTTTTTTTTAATTTGGCAAATGTACTCATTATCTTTTATTTATTTTTATTTTTTTAGCTGTTAACATAGTTTTAATGTGTCCTCACAATTTTTAAAAATTCCAAGAGTTATGCTTTTGTCTGTTTTGTTTGTTTTTGTTTTAAGAGTCTCTCTGCTTCCTTGGATATCTGGGGAGCAAAATCACAAATAACAAACTTGTGAATAGTTTAAAACTGCAGTCTCACAGAACTGCTCATCCTAACTAGCAATCAAAATGTTTCTACACATTTCAATGTGCGAAACTATTTGGTTATTTTAATTTATATTCTTAAGCTTATGGAAAACTATGGAGTTTGCTGTGTTTAAACTGAAGTACAAATATGCTAGCTAAACATATATGGCCATTTTCTTTTTATTAAATATTTTCTTGGGTTGCATATTATGGTAAATGTCATGCAGTGTCAAAGCCATTTAGAAAATAAAAGATAAGCCGTTTATTCAAGAACATGTACATATGAATGTAAATTATGTGTATTTATTGTATTTATTGTAATATGTATTATCTTTTTATATAGGATGTATTTATGTAGTTTATTATATATACTTCTATATAAGTGAATCATAAATTAGTTTATATATAGAAAGGGAAATTAATCAAATGGAAAATTTTAAAATGGGAATTTATATTTTAGTAAAATATTTAACCATGTAAATATAATTTCTAGCTCTATATTTTCTTTAAAGCTAAAGAATTAGTCTATCAAGATAAGATGTGGATATCAGTGAAACAATAAAAATAGCTGTAATGGTTACTTCTACCACCCTACACTATAAAGTTTTGCTAAAATGATCATCCAACTGAAAAGAAAATTATGATTTCTAATGTATTTCTCTGGAAAAGAAATCTACAATTTATATATTCATCTACACATTTATTATAAATTAAGTTCTGAGGGATATAAAAATCCTTACACAATTGTCATTATTATCATTTCCATAAACATCTACATAGAACTTGGTTTGATTTATTAAAAGAGAAGTTTGCTTCTTTTTATGAACTATGGCATCTGATTTTTATATTTGAAGCAGTATTTTCTGATTTCTGTTGGCGTTAATAATATTGACTCTGTGAAAATCACTGTTCCCTCCCGGTTGGGCACTACCCTTGGGAGGATAGGTCATGGCTATCTAACAGCAGCATCCACAGCTGTTTGTGCTGACACAGATTTGAGTGTTATTTCCTTGACAGAGGTCACAGAGAAGCAGTAGAAGATAATTTTATGAGGCATCTGCTATATTTGTGGTTATCCTCATTCTTCAAGATTGACCTACAAAGTTTAGTGTCTGCAAGAAAATAACATTAAATCAAGACCCAGGGGCTTACAAATGGAAAGCTGTAACAAATGAACTTTCATATGAATGGAATGTTATTTTCAATTGAAAAATCAACATAGTTAAAGCCAATAAAATGTTGGTTTTGAAGGAGGCATAGAGGTCAAAATGAGTATTCAACTTGAAAAACTACCAAATATAAAAATCCAGCTACAGTATACTATATTTAAGTATATAACAATGCTGAGGTTATCTATAGAGTTTAGCTAGAATAACTTCTTTAAAATATTAATTTTTTTAAATAGAGGAACCAAAACATAAACTAATGAAAACATTTAGCTCATTTTAAGTATCATTATCAATGTCTGGTTTAATTAAAATTTATTCACAAAAAATAACTTGCTATAAATTAAATTCTGAAAGAACCAGCTCTTTATTGGACTCTTTGTTTCTGTTCCTAAAGCTTGTCCTCAGGGCCTAATGCACATCAAAAAAATTCCAGAAGATTATTAGCTTGGAACCAAGAACTATGCTCCAGTGTTGCCTTGTTGCTTCTCTGTGTGACACTGAACAAATTATTTAAGCATCTTAAACCTACTTCATCTATAAAATGAATATTGAATACCACAAGATAATTCTGTGAAGATTAAAAAATTAAATTGTTCATAAATTTATTCAAAAAGGGTTTTAGATAATTATTCATGAAAAAAATTCTGTATAGCTTCTTTATAAGCTTAAATTTTTAATCTTATAAAAAATGCTATTTAACACAATTCTAAAGAGGAATTCAAGAAATCTATTTTATCTATGAGCAAATGACATATTTAACTGCCATTTAATTTTTTAATTAATTAGTCTTGTCTTTTTTGGAGAAAATAGATTTTACTTGCCTAATACATGCCAGACTCAAATTCCCAAATGCAGATATGATAATATATAGGAACAGAGTTTGAAAAGTAGAGTTTAGTCTTCTTATAAATTACATCAAATGCAGAGAAAGAACATGTAAAGTAGAAGTGACCTGAAAAATGTATCCTAAATTGGGGAAAACATGAATTGTTCAGTTTTCACAGTAAGGGACTATAAGAGAAAGAAATATACCTAAAGTATATATATTTTATGTGGGAAACTTGAACTTTACACCATATCTGATTAGTAAACTTTGAGGTTTTAAAACATACCAGTCCTCAGGTTTTCAAAAACAATTAGCCAGATTTATGTTGTAATGAGATAAAACATTATTCTTTAAAGTTTAATGTGTGGATTTATGAAGCAATTGTACATTTATGATTCAATAAAATAACCCCAAAGATATATATATATATATATGTATATGTATATATGTATATGTGTGTGTGTATATATATATATATATATAATTACTAGTGATAGGTATTTAACTATACATTCATCAAGTAGCTGTTTTATAAAATATATAAACATATAACATGAAAAAAGTATATCTGAGTTGACAAAAAAATGAACATTAACCTCCATTAAGAAAATTTGCAAATCTTTCAACATTTTAGACTGAGAAATAAAACATTCAGTTCAGTTCAGTCGTGTCTGACTCTTTGTGACCCCATGAATCGCAGCATGCCAGGCCTCCCTATCCATCACCAATTCCTGGAGTCTACTCAAACTCATGTCCATCGAGGTGGTGATGCCATCCAGTCATCTCATCCTCTGTTGTCCCCTTCTCCTCCTGCCCCCAATCCCTCCTGATCTCCTTTAAGATGGACTGGTTGGACCGCTTTGCAGTCCGAGGGACTCTCAAGAGTCTTCTCCAACACCACAGTTCAAAAGCATCAATTCTTCAGCACTCAGCTTTCTTCACAGTCCCCAGTCTCACATTCATACATGACCACTGGTAAAACCATAGCCTTGACTAGACGGACCTTTGTTGGCAAAGTAATGTCTCTGCTTTTCAATATGTTATCTAGGTTGGTCATAACTCTCCTTCCAAGGAGAAAGTGTCTTTTAATTTCATGGCTACGATCACCATCTGCAGTGATTTTGGAGCCCAAAAACGTTGGGCACATTGAAATTTTTTTTTACTTTTACTACTTTGGCCTTTACTACTGTTTTTGCTCATGGCAAATATACTTTTTCTTAACCCAAAAGAGCATCATTTTCCTGAAGATTATAAAATATATTTGAAGAATAAATTGAGATAAGGAAGTTTCCAAGATGGAAGAATAAGAAGATCATGAGCTCATCTCCTCCCATATGCATACAAAGTTATAACTCTTAACAGAGCAACTATCAATGGGAACAAACTGAAGACAAGTAGGTCTTCTGCAACCAAAAATCTAAAGCAACCACAATAAGATGAGTAGGAGGGGCAGAGATGAGGAATAGTCAAGACCTGCAACCTCACATGAATGATCCACAAATAGAAGGATAATCTGAACTTCAGAGGTTCTCCCCAAAGAGCAAAATGTTTGATCCCCACATTGGACATATCAGCCTGGTGCTCCTTCACTGGAAGAAAAATCACTCAGAATGTTTGGTGTTGAAGGGCAGCAAGAAAGCTAGAGAGGGATATGAAATATATACTGTACTCTCAAAGTATGCACACAAACTCTCACAAGCTCCAAAGCCCAAGGTAGAAGTAATAATTTTAAAGGAGCCTACGTCAGTCCCACTTACTAACCTTAGCTTCCAAAAGAAGCAGTAGGTAACTGGTACTCTTGATGAGGACATAGAGGTGATAAACAGCCACTTTGGGGAGCTCATTCTACCACAAGGACACTGATGCTGCCAAGCACATTTTGAAATATAGTACCTCCCTTAGATTATTAGTGGTAGGACCTGGCCCCATACACTGGCCAATCAATCCCAATCCTGGAACATTCCAACCCAAGCAATTATCTGAGTGGGGGAAAATTCTGCTTACCAGTAGGCAGTATACTATGTAGCATCTGAACTCTCAGTCACCCTGGAACTTGAGACCAACCACTATATGGCTGAGAACTCGTCCCCACCTGCCAGTGGGTCAATACTACTAGCACCAGGGCCCCAGAACCAACAGTCAGAGATTCTAGAACACAGATCTTTCCATAAGAGGGTTGGCATTAACCACGTGACCCCTTGGACAGTAGCCCCAGCCACCAGCATATAACAGCCTCTATACTGTGTAAAGCCTGGCAACCAACCCAACTGGGGTCTAGCTACACTTACTGCAGCATGTCCAAAATAGTCAACCTACCACAAAAGAAGGGTCCATACAGCCCACATAGAGGGCATCCCTAGCCCATATAGCTCTGGTAACCAAAGTGGAGTGCACTACTGGGCCTCATGAGGACTCTCTTACCTAAAGCCACCATTCCAAGATGAGGGACTGTAATCAAACTACCAAATAAATAGAAATAAAAACAGAACTAAGAAAAGTGAGAGGACAAAGGGATATGTTTCAAATAAATAAAACAAGAAGACTTGATAAAATCATAGAACTAAGAGAACTGGAGATATCTACCTGATAAAGACTTCAATAAAAATTATAAAGATGCTCAAAAGACTTGTGAGAAGAACAGATGAACATACTGACAAGTCAAGCAAACAGAAAATATAAAGAACCAAACAGAGCTGAAGAATACAGTAACTGAAATAAAAATACACTAGAAAGAGTTAACAGTACATTAAATGACAGGAATAAGTGAGTCAATGAACTAAAAACCATAATCAATCAATATAAATCTAATTAATCAACCTAACCACTCAAGCTGAATGGATTTTTTTTTTTTAATGAGGATAGTTTAAATCATTATTGGGGAATATCACTGTACTAACATTCACATTTATAGGTGTCCCAAAAGGAAAAAGAGAGACAAAGGGGCAGAAAATAAGTTTTAAGCATACTAGATAAAAACATGGGAAAAGAAATAGACATCCAGGTCTGGAAAGCACAGACAATTCCAAACAAGATCAATCCAAAGAGGATCAAACCAAGACTCATTATGATTGAAACAGCAAAAATCAAAGGTACAGTGAGAGTATTAAAAGCAGTAAAGGAAAAGCAACAAGTTGTATATAAGGGAACTCACATAAGGCTATTTGCTGATTTTTTTAGATCAACCATTTATAAAGCTAGTGGAAAGTTTAAATGAAAAAGGAGTAAAATTATATATATCCACAATAGTTACAGGACAAACAAAACAAAAACATGAACTACAATGTTAAAACGTTAATTTGGGGGATGTAGGTAAAATGCAGGATAGCAAATGTTTAACCTTAAGAGATCTTAGTAACATGAAATAATCACCCATATATAGATTGCTACATATAAACTTCATGGTAAGCACAAACCATCATACACACACACAAAAAGGGAAAGGAATTCAAATATCACATTAAATATAGTCATCAAATCACAAAGGAAGAGAGCAAAAGAATCAATGTACAAAAACAACTACAAAAGCAAGCAATAAACTATTAAATAAGTGCAATATATACATACCTATCAACAATTACATTTAATGTCAATGAACTAAATGATCTAAACAAAAGATAGAATTGCTGAATGCATACAATACCAGAAACGATAAGAGAGTCAATTCATATTTAAAGACACACAAAGTAGCTAAAAGTGGTAGGATGGAAAAAGATATTCCACGGAAATGGAAATGAAAAGTCAGACTAGTAAAACATATCACATAAAGTAGACTTAAAAAATAATCCAATAAGATCCAAAAAAAGGCATTACAAAATGATAAAGAAAAATTCAGTAAGAATAAAAACAATTGGAAGTACATATTCACCCAATATCAGTTGAATTGAATGAAGCAAATATTAATAAATATAAAGAGAAAAATTGACAGTAACACAATATTAGTAGGGAACTCTAACCCCCACTTACATAAATGGATAGATTATCCAGAGAGAAAACAGTTGTTGTGACTAAACAACAAAGTCATGTCTGAGTCTTTTGAGACACCATTGACTGTATCCTACCAGGCTCTTCCCACCATAAGATCTCTCAGGCAAGAATACTGAGTGGGTTGCCATCTCCTTCTGCAAGGGATTTTCCTGACCCAGAGATCAAACCCAGGTCTCCTGCATTGGCAGGGAGCTTCTTTAACCCTAAGCCACCAAGGAAGTCCCTATATAACATTTTGCCCTAGAACAATAAAATGCATAGTCAAGTGCATATGGAACATTCTCCATGATAAATTGTATAGTGATCAAAACAACTCTCAATAACTATAGATACTGAGAAGATTAAAATTATATTAACTATCTTTTCCAAGACAAGAGTGTGAGACAAAAAATCAACCACAAGGTGGGGGGGAAGGGGGAACTGCAAAAAACATAAAAGTTTAACAATATGCTACCAAACAACAAATGAGTCACTAAAGATAGCAAAGAAATTAAAATGATACTTGGAGACAAATGAAAGCAAAACCACAATTACCCAAAATCTATAGTAACAAAATAGAAGTTCTAAGAAGGACGCTCATGGTGGTACAGGCCTAACTCAAGAAATAAGAAAAACCTCAAATAAGCATTTTAACTTTACAACTAAAAAGAACTAGATATAAATCAAACAAAACCCAAAGTTAGTAGAATGAAAATAATCATGAAGATTAGAGCATAAATGAATAAAATAAAGACTAACAAAAATAGGAAAGGTCAACGAAACTAAGAGCTATATTATTGAAGAAATAAACAAAATGGATAATATGCATAAACAAATTGCTAGTAAAGAAAAGGAACCAGTAATAACAAAAGTTCCCAATAAATGAAATCAAACACTAAATGGCTCCACAGGTTAATTCTATTAAATATCTATAGAAGAGTAAACACTTCTCCTTCTCAAACTATCCCAAAACATGGCAGAGAAAGAAATAATGTGAACTCATGCTATGAGGCCAGCATTGCCTCCTTACCAAAACCAAAGATATTAGAAAAAATTTTAAAATACAGACCAATGTTACTGATAGAAATAGATGTAAAATACTAGCAAACCAAATTCAACAATAGTGATACTACACCAGATTCAACAAAAAGTGATAATACACCAGAACCAAGTGGGATTTATCCCTGGGATGAAATGATTCTTCAAAATATGCAAATTCATCAAAATGATACATCACATAAACTGAAAAATAAAATCATATGGTTATGTCAATAGATGTATAAAAAGATTTTGACAAAACTCAACACTTTTTCTTTTTTAATTTAATTGGTTTTTATTTTTATTTATTTTTTAATTAATTAATTTATTTATTTTACTTTGCAATACTGTATTGGTTTTGCCCTACATTGACTTGAATCCACCATGAATGTACATGTGTTCCCTATCCTGAACTCCTCTCCCACCTCCCTCCCCATCCCATCCCTCTGGGTCATCCCAGTACACCAGCCCTGAGCACCCTGTATCATGCATCAAACCTGGACTGGTGATTTGTTTCACATATGATATTTTACATATTTCAATGCTACTCTCCCATATCATCTCACCCTCTCCCTCTCCCACAGAATCCAAAAGATTGTTCAATACATCTGTGTCTCTTTTGCTGTCTCGCATACAGGGTTATCATTACCTTCTTTCTAAATTCCTTATATATGCATTGGTATTAGAGAAGGCAATGGCATCAGTATACTGTACTGGTATTTTTCTTTCTGGTTTACTTCACTCTGTATAATAGGCTGCAGTTTCATCCACCTCATTTGAATTGATTCAAATGTATTATTTTTAATGGCTGAGTAATATTCATTGTACAAAAAGAGCTTCACAACCCATATAATCACGATGTTGTGATCACCCACCTAGAGCCAGACATCCTGGGATGTGAAGTCAAGTGGACCTTAGAAAGCATCACTATGAACAAAGCTAGTGGAAGTGATGCAATTCCAGTTGAGCTATTTCAAATCCTGAAAGATGATGCTGTGAAAGTGCTGCACTCAATATGCCAGCAAATTTGGAAAACTCAGCAGTGGCCACAGGACTGGAAAAGGTCACTTTTCATTCCAATCCCAAAGAAAGAAAATGCCAAATAATGCTTAGACTACCTCACAATTGCACTAATCTCACATGCTAGTAAAGTAATGCTCAAAATCCTCCAAGCCAGGCTTCAGCAATACATGAACCATGAATCTCCTGATGTTCAAGCTGGTTTTAGAAAAGGCAGAGGAACCAGAGAGCAAATTGCCAACATCCACTAGATCATGGAAAAAACAAGAGAGTTCCAGAAAACATCTATTTCTGCTTTATTGACTATGCCAAAGCCTTTGACTGTGTGGACCACAATAAACTATTGAAAAATCTCAAAGAGATGGGAATACCAGACCACCTGAAGTGTCTCTTGAGAAACCTATATGCAGGTCAGGAAGCAACAGTTAGACGGGACATGGAAAAACAAACTGGTTCCATATAAGAAAAGGTGTACGTCAAGGTTGTATATTGTCTCCCTGCTTATTTAACTTATATGCAGAGTACATCATGAAAAACTCTGGGCTGGAAGAAGCACAGCTGGAATCAAGATTGCTGAAAGAAATATCAGTAACCTCAGATATGCATATGACACCATCCTTATGGCAGAAAGTGAAGAAGAACTAAAAGACTCTTGATGAAAGTGAAAGAGGAGAGTGAAAAAGTTGGCTTAAAACTCAACATTCAGAAAATGAAGACCATGGCATCTGGTCCCATCACTTCATGAGAAATAGATGGGGAAACAGTGTAAACAGTGTTAGATTTTATTTTGAGGGGCTCCAAAATCACTGAAGAGTGGGACTGCAGCCATGAAATTAAAAGAAGCTTACTCCTTGGAAGGAAAGTTATGATCAACCTAGACAGCATATTGAAAATCATTACTTGGCAACAAAGGTCCGTCTAGTCAAAGCTATGGTTTTTCCAGTGGTCATGTATGGATGTGAGAGTTGGACTGTGAAGAAAGCTGAGCACTGAAGAATTGATACTTTTGAACTGTGGTGTTGGAGAAGACTCTTGAGAGTCCCTTGGACTGCAAGGAGTTCCAACCAGTCCACCCTAAAGAGATCAGTCCTGGAAGGACTGATGCTAAAGCTGAAACTCTGGTATTTTGGCCACCTCATGGGAAGAGTTGACTGATTGGAAAATACCCTGGTTCTGGGAGGGATTGGAGGCAGGAGGAGAAGGGGATGACAGAAGATTAGATGGCTGGATGGCATTACCGACTTGATTGACATGAGTTTGAGTGAACTCCGGTAACTGGTGACGGAAAGGGAGGCCTCGTGTGCTGCAATTCATGGGGTCGCAAAGAATCAGACATGACTGAGTGACTGAACTGAACTGAATATTCCATTGTATATATGTACCACATATATACATTCATCTGCTGATGGACATCTAGGTTACTTCCATGTCCTGGCTATTTATTATAAACAGTGCGATGATCATTGGGGTACACATGTCTCTTTCAATTCTGGTTTCCTCAGTGTGTATGCCTAGTAGTGGGATTGCTGTGTCATAAGTCAGTTCTCTTCCCAGGTTTTTTAAGGAATCTCCACACTGTTCTCCATAGTTGCTGTACTAGTTTGCATTCCCAGCAACAGTGCAAGGGGGTTCCCTTTTCTCCACACTCTCTCCAGCATTTATTGCTTGCAGACTTTTGGATAGCAGCCATTCTGACTGGTGTGAAATGGTTCCTCATTGTGGTTTTGATTTGCATTTCTCTGATAAGGAGTGATGTTGAGGATCATTTCATGTGTTTGTGAGCCATCTGTATGTCTTCTTTGGAGATATGTCTGTTTAGTTCTTTGGCCCACTTTTTGATTGTGTCGTTTATTTTTCTGGAATTGAGCTGCAGGAGTTGCTGGTATGTTTTTGAGATAACTTTTTGTTCATTCCTTTGTTTGCTATTATTTTCTCCCATTCTGAAGACTGTCTTTTCACCTTCCTTATAGTTTCCTTTGTTGTGCAGAAGCTTTTAATTTTAATTAAGTCCGATTTGTTTATTTTTGCTTTTACTTCCAGTATTTTGGGAGGTGGGTCATAGAAGATCTTGCTGGGATTTATGTCGGAGAGTGCTTTGCCTATGTTCTCTTCTAGGAGTTTTATAGTTTTTGGTCTTACATTTAGATAATTAATCCATTTTGTTTGTTTTTGTATAATGATGTTAGAAGGTAATCTAGTTTCATTCTTCTACAAGTGGTCAACCAGTTTTCCCAGCATCATTTGTTAAAGAGATTGTTTTTTCTCTATTGTATATTCTTGCCTCCTTTGTCAAAGATAAGGTGTCCATAGGTGTGTGGATTTATCTCTGGGCTTTCTATTTTGTTCCATTGATGTAAATTTCTGTCTTTGTGCCTGTACCATACTGTCTTGATGACTGTGGCTTTGTAGTAGAGCCTGAAGTCAGGCAGGTTGATTCCTCCAGTTCCATTCTTATTTCTCAAGGTTGCTTTGGCTATTCGAGGTTTTTTGTATTTCCGTGCAAATTGTGAAATTACTTTGTTCTAGTTCTCTGAAAAATACAGTTGGTAGCTTGATACGGATTGCATTGAATCTATAGATTGCTTTGGGTAGTATACTCATTTTCAGCTTATTGATTCTTCTCATCCCGAACATGGTATATTTTTTCATCTACTTGTGTCCTCTTTGATATCTTTCACCAGTGTTTTATAGATTTCTATATATAGGTCTTTTTGTTTCTTTTGGTAGATTTATTCCTAAGCATTTTATTATTTTTGTTGCAATGGTGAATGGAATTGTTTCTTTAATTTCTCTTTCTGTTTTCTCATTGTTAGTGTATAGGAATGCAAGGAATTTCTGAGTATTGATTTTGTATCCTGAAACTTTACTATATTCATTGATTAGCTCTAGTAGTTTTCTGGTTGAGTCTTTAGGGTTTTCTATGTAGAGGATCATGTCATCTGTGAACAGTGACTGTTTTACTTCTTCTTTTCCAATCTGGATTCCTTTTATTTCTTTTTATGCTCTAATTGCTGTGGCCAAAAGTTCCAAAACTATGTTGAATAGTAATGGTTAAAGTGGGCACCCTTGTCTTGTTCCTGACTTTAGGGGAAATGCTTTCAATTTTTCACCATTGAGGATAATGTTTGCTGTGGGTTTGTCACATATAGCTTTTATTATGTTGAGGTATGTTCCTTCTATTCCTGCTTTCTGGAGGATTTTTATCATAAATTGATGTTGAATTTTGTCAAAGGCTTTCTCTACATCTATTGAGATAATCATATGGGTTTTATTTTTCAATTTGTTAATATGGTGTATTACATTGATTGATTTGCAGATATTGAAGAATCCTTGTATCCCTAGGATAAAGCCCACTTGGACATGATGTATGATCTTTTTAATATGTTGTTGGATTCTGTTTACTAGAATTTTGTTAAGGATTTTCACATCTATGTTCATCAGTGATATTGGCCTGTAGATTTTTGTGTGTGTGTGGCTTCGCTGTCAGGTTTTGGTATTAAGGTGATGGTGGCCTCACAGAATGAGTTTGGAAGTTTACCTCCTTCTGCAATTTTCTGAAAGAGTTTCAGTAGAATAGGTGTTAGTTCTTCTTTAAAGTTTTGATAGAATTCAGCTGTGAGGCCGTCTAGTCCCGGGCTTATGTTTCTTGGAAGATATCTGATTACAGTTTCAATTTTCATGCTTGTGATGAATCTGTTAAGATTTTCTATTTTTTCCTGGTTCAATTTTGGAAAGTTGTACTTTTCTGAGAATTTGTCCATTTCTTCCAAGTTGTCTATTTTATTTGCATATAGTCTCTTATGATCCTTTGTATTTCTGTGTTGTCTCTTGTGGTCTCTCCATTTTCATTTCTAATTTTATTGATTTGATTTTTCTTCCTTTGTTTCTTGATGAATCTGGCTAATAGTTTGTCAATTTTATTTATCTTCTCAAAGAACTAACTTTTGGTTTTGTTGATTTTTGCTATGGTTTCTTTTTTTTTTCTTTGAATTTATTTCTGCCCTAATTTTTAAGACTTCTTTCCTTCTACTAACTTTGGGGTTCATAATTTTTTTTTTCCTTTTCAAGTTGCTTTAAGGGTAGAGTCATGTTATTTTTTTTCACTTTTTCTTGTTGCTTGAGGTAAGCCTGCATTGCTATGAACCTTCCCCTTAGTAGAGCTTTCACAGTGCCCCTTAGGTTTGGGTTGTTGTGTTTTCATTTTCATTCATTTCTATGCATATCTTGATGTATTCTGTGATTTGTTAGTTATTCAGCAGCATGCTGTTCAGTCTCCATATTTTGGGATTTTTAATAGTTTTTTCTCCTTAATTGACATCTAATCTTACTGCACTGTGGTCAGATTTCAATGTTTTTGAATTTACCAAGGATTGATTTATGGCCCAAGATGTGATCTATCCTGGAGAAGGTTCCGTGTGCACTTAAGATAAAGGGGAAATTCATTGTTTTGGGGTGAAATGTCCTATAGATATCAAATAGGTCTAACTGGTCTAATGTATCATTTAAAGTTTGTGTTTCCTTGTTAATTTTCCATTTAGTTGATCTATCCATAGGTGTGAGTGGGGTATTAAAGCCTCCCACTATTATTGTGTTATTGTTAATTTCCCTTTTATACCTGTTAGCATTTGTCTTACATATTGTGGTGCTCCTATGTTGGGTGCATATATATTTATGATTGTTATATCTTTTCTTGGATTGATTCTTTTATCATTATGTAGTTTCCTTCTTTGTCTCTTTTCACAATCTTTGTTTTAAAGTCCATTTTATCTGATGTGAGTATTGCTACTCCTGCTTTCTTTTGGTCTCTATTTGCATGGAATATCTTTTTCTACCCCCTCACTTTCAGTTTGCATGTGTCCCTTATTTTGAGGTGGGTCTCTTGTAGACAACATATATAGGGGTCTTGTTTTTGTATCCATTCAGTCAGTCTTTGTCTTTTGGTTGGGGCATTCAACCCATTTACGTTTAAGGTAATTATTGATAAGTATGCTCCCATTGCCATTTACTTTATTATTTTGGGTTTGGGTTTATACGCCCTTTTTGTGGTTCCTGTCTAGAGAATATCCTTTAGCATTTGTTGGAGAGCTGGCTTGGTGGTGCTGAATTCTCTCAGCTTTTGCTTGTCTGTAAAGCTTTTGATTTCCCCCTTCATATGTGAATGAGATCCTTGCTGGGTACAGTAGTCTGGGCTGTAGGTTTTTTCCTTTCATCACGTTAAGTCTGTCTTGCCATTCGCCCCTGGCCTGAAAAGTTTCTACTGAAAGATCAGCTGTAATCCTTATGGGAATCCCCTTGTATGTTATTTGTTGTTTTTCCCTTGCTGCTTTTAATATTTGTTCTTTGTGTTTGGTCTTTGTTAATTTGATTAATATGTATCTTGAGGTGTTTCACCTTGGGTTTATCCTGTTTGGAACTCTCTGGATTTCTTGGACTTGGATGATTTTTTTCCCTCTCCATTTTAGGGAAGTTTTCAACTATTATCTCCTCAAGTATTTTCTCATGGCCTTTCTTTTTCTTTTTTCTCCTGTTACTCCTATGATTTGAATGTTGAGGTGTTTAATATTGCCTCAGAGGTCTCTGAGGTTGTCCTCATTTCTTTTAATTTTTTTTATTTTTTCCTCTCTGTTTAAAAGAAAGGCAATGCCAAAGAATGCTCAGACTACCGCACAATTGCACTCATTTCACATGCTAGTAAGTAGTGCTCAAAATTCTCCAGGCCAGGCTTCAGCAATATGTGAACTGTGAACTTCCAGATGTTTGAGCTGGTTTTTAAAAAGGCAGAGGAATCAGAGATCAAATTGCCAACATCCACTCGATCATCAAAAAAGCAATAGAGTTCCAGAAAAACATCTATTTCTGCTTGATTGACTATGCCAAAGCCTTAAACTGTGTGGATCACAATAAACTGTGGAAAGTTCTGAAAGAGATGGGAATACCAGACCACCTGACCTGCCTCTTGAGAAACCTATATGCAGGTCAGGAAGCAACAGACTGGTTCCAGTTTGGAAAAGGAACAGGTCAAGCCGTATATTGTCACCTTGCTTATTTAACTTAAGTGCAGAGTACATCATGAGAAACGCTGGGCTGGAAGAAGCACAAGCTGGAATCAAGATTGCCAGGAGAAATATCATTAAACTCAGATATGCAGATGAGATCACCCTTATGGCAGAAAGTGAAGAGGAACTAAAAGCCTCTTGATGAAACTGGAAGTGGAGAGCGAAAAAGTTGGCTTAAAGCTCAACATTCAGAAAACGAAAATCATGGCATCTAGTTCCATCACTTCATGGGAAATAGATGGGGAAACAGTGGAAACAGTGTCAGACTTTATTTTTCTGGGCTCCAAAAACATTGCAGATGATGATTGCAGCCATGGAATTAAAAGACGCTTACTCCTTGGAAGGAAAGTTATGACCAACCCAGATAGCATATTGAAAAGCAGAGACATTACTTTGCCAACAAAGGTCGGTCTAGTCAAGGCTATAGTTTTTCCAGTGGTCATGTATGGATATGAGAGTTGTACTGTAAAGAATGCTGAGCACTGAATAATTGATACTTTTGAACTGTGCTGTTGGAGAAAACTCTTGAGGGTCCTTTGGACTGCAAGGAGAATCAACCCGTCCATTCTAAAGGAGCTCAACTTTGGGTGTTCTTTGGAAAGAATGATGCTCAAGCTGAAACTCCAGTACTTTGTCCACTCATGCGAAGAGTTGATTGGAAAAGACTCTGATGGTGGGAGGGATTGAGGGCAGGAGAAAAAGGGGATGACAGAGTAAGAGATGGCTAGATGGCATCATCGACTCAATGTACATGAGTTTGAGTGAACTCTGGGAGTTGGTGATGGACAGGGAGGCCTGGCATACTGTGATTCATGGGATCTCAAAGAGTCGGACATGACTGAGCAACTGAATTGATCTGAACTCAGTATCTAATTTCCTCCCTTATACAAGGGATGCAGTGATGGTCACTTTTTTTTTTTTTTTTTTTAAGGCTCACTTGTTCAGTCACGCTTTGGGGAGGGAGGAACACTGGAAACAAATATCACTGGCATGTTTTCACAGTGATTCAGCCTCACTGGCTTTGGCCCACTCACGCTGTGTGTGCTTTCCCAGTCTACACTGCTCAGACTCTAGGTTGCTCTTCTGGGAACTGTCTGATATGGGCCCTGGTATGCATGCATTTTCCAGATCTAAGCTGCTCAGGTTCAGGTTCTCATGTACTCCAGAAAGGCACAGACTTGGTTGGGCCTGCGTTTTGTGCCAGTCTCAGGTCTGAGCAGCTCAGGTGACCAGGTCCTTGGCACGTGTAGTTGCCCCCATTTGAAGGCTAAGACTTATCTCCTCCCCCCGTCCCAGCTGCTCGGCTTTCTGGGTGTACAGCGGCCATGCTTTCTCTCTTCTGAGAAGCTTATCTCTGGCTACGACCCTCCCAAAAGATGTCAGTGGTCCAGAATCCCAAGAAGTCTTGGTTAGCAACGAAGTCTGCTTGCAGTTTGGTATAGGATGCCTCTCTGGGGCAGCAATTGCCCCTTTCCGTCTCTGGCTGCTCTTGCCTCCTTGTCTCTGACGGGGCGAGGGGAGAGAGGGTGAAATGGGCCAGTCCACAGCTGGCTGGCTCTGCTCAGTCCTTTGTTCTGTGAGCATGCCTGGCGGTGGTTAGGGCTTTTCCAGGGATCTCAGGATAACTGTCCCACAGTCTGGGTTGCTATCTCAAGCTAGTTCCCTCAGATTGCCCTCAGGGCATTCAGGCCAGGTCCTTATCCTAAGCAATGCTGCCCACTCCTCTCTGTCCCTCCCCTTCTTGCTAGTGGGGAATGCGAGTGTCTGGGCTGTCTGGGCTGTTGTTCCACTGGGAGTTGCTGTTGGGCACGTAATCTGTGGGGTTTAATTATTTATTTATATTTCCTCCTGGTTATTTTGTCCTCTGAGATTCCAAGGCTGGCCACAGATCTGCCAGAGAAAGTGTTTCCTGGTGTTTGGAAACTTCTCTCTTTTAAAAAGAGATTCCCTTCCTGGGATGGATCTCCATCCCTATGTCTTTTGTCTCCCTTTTTATCTTTTATATTTTGTCCTACCTCCTTTAGAAGATAATGGGCTCCTTTTCTGGGTGCCTGATGTCCTCTGCCAGAATTCAGAAGTTTTTCTGTGGAATTTGCTCAGTGCTCAAATGTTCTTTTGATGAATTTGTGGGGAGAAAGCGGTCTCCCTGTCCTATTCCTCCACCATCTTAGGACAGCCTCAACACTTTTGATTAAAAAAAAAAAAAAAAACAACTCTCAAAAAACATTTTAAAGAGAACACACATCAACATTAAAAAAAAGTGATATATGATAAGCTAACATCATAGTTAATGATAAAAAGCTGAAAGCATTTCTTCTAAGATCAGGAACAAAACAAGCATGCTCATTCCCACCACTTCTACTCAGTATAACTTTGGGAGTCCTAGACATACCAATCAAACAAGAAAGAAAAATAAAATGACTCTAAATTGCAAAACAAGAAGTTAAAAAGTTGTTGTGTAGAGATGGTGATAAGTATACATAGAAAATCTGAAAGATAGCATGTAAGTTCTAATAGAAGGCATTCAAAAATTTAGTAAAATTTCAGGATGAAAAATTCATATACATAAATCTCTTATGTGTCTGCACAATAGTAACAACCTATCAGAAAGAAAAATTAAGAAAGTGATTTCATTATAAAGAATAAAATATCTAGGAATAAATCTAACTAAAGATTTAAAATACCTGCAGTTTGAAAAATCACACTGAGGAAAGAAATTTAAGATGACACAAAAGATGGAAATACTGTGCTCATTGATTGAACAAACTAATGTCAAAGTATTATTCATATACTAGAAATGTACAGATTCAATACATTCCCTATCAAAATATCACAATGGCATTATTTTTACAGAACTAAAATAATTTTAAAATTTGTATGGAAACACAATAGACTCTGAGTAGTCAAAGTAGTATTGAGAAAAAGAACAAAAATGGAAATATCACACTGCGTGGTTTTAAACTACACTACAAAGCTACTGCAAACAAAACAGTTCTTCCAGCACACACAGACACACACATAAATCAATAGAAAAAAGAAAATCCAGTAGTAAACCCACACAGATGTGGACAATTATTCTACAGCAAAGGAGGCAAGATTATGCAATTGGAAAAAGACACTCTTGTTAAAAATTATTACATAGCTACATTCTGAACTACTTTTCAACACCATATACAGACATAAACTCAAATTTTTGCAATACTAAAGCCAAATAGCTCAAAGGATAACATTTCTAGAGAAAACATAGGCAAGATCTTTGAAGTTTGATTTAAGAGTTTGGGGTTGGATAAGTCTCCTCAGACATGGAAACAAAAGAAAGAATAAACAAATGGGACTGAATAAAACTAAAGTTTTTTTGCACACTGAAAGAAAAAAATTAATAAATAGAAATGTTGCCTACTGGAGGGGAGAAGATATTTTCAAATGATTTACCTGTTACGGAGTTAATGTTCAAATTATATAAAGAACTCATAGGATTAAAAAGGGGGGTAAAAAATGAGCAATGACTAAAAGTCAAAGTCCTTAAAATGGTTAACAAGATCATGAACAATAATTAATCAATTTTCCTGATAAATACAAGAGGATATTAAGACCAAATTAATTAAAAGTAGATGTAGATATTGTGTTATGAAAGGTGAAAATAATGGAAGTTTACAGTATATTACAGTATCAGTGCAGTAAAAATAAAGGAAATGACAACATCTGATGACAGAATTATAAAGTGAGTAAATTAATACACCACCTCTCTGTAAGGATCAAATCTACATTAAAGAGATATGAACATATATAGATAAGAGATCATAATTTCCCGAAGTTCTGTATATTTGTAAGCACATTAATTAAATGCTAAACAAATAGCTTAATTTTAGCCAAGAAATTTCACAGCCTCGTTTATTCTGAAAGGCTCACAGGAAAAGTGAGAGAATTATTATGTGAATAAAAACAAGTATTAAACATCAAAAAATTAATAACTTGAAAGGTTTTCAGTGGGAAAGACATTTTTCCACAGAAGACATACAGGTGGTCAACAGATCAACAGGCACATAGAAAGATATTCAACCTCACCAATCATCAGTTCAGTTCAGTTCAGTCGCTCAGAAATGTCCAGCTCTTTGCAACCCCATGGCTCGCAGCACGCCAGGTCTTCCTGTCCACCACCAGCTCCAGGAGTTGATTCAGACTCACGTCCATCGAGTCCGTGATGTCATCCAGCCATCTCATCCTCAGTCATCCCCTTCTCCCTCTGACCCATTTCCTCGCAGCAACAGAGATTTTCCCGGTGAGTCAACACTTCGCATAAGGTGGCCAATGTACTGGAGTTTCAACTTTAGCATCATTCCTTCCAAAGAAATCCCAGGGCTGATCTCCTTCAGAATGGATTGGTTGGATCTCCTTGCAGTCCAAGGGACTCTCAAGAGTCTTCTCCAACACCACAGTTCAAAAGCATCAATTCTTTGGTGCTCAGCCTTCTTCACAGTCCAACTCTCACATCCATACATGACCACAAGAAAAACCATAGCCTTAACTAGACGGACCTTAGTCGGCAAAGTCATGTCTCTGCTTTTGAATATGCTATCAAGGGTGGTCATAACTTGTCTTCCAAGGAGTAAGCATCTTTTAATTTCATGGCTGCAGTCACCATCTGCAGTGATTTTGGAGCCCCAAAAATAAAGTCTTACAATGTTTCCACTGTTTCTCCATCTCTTTCCCATGAAGTGATGGGACTGGATGCCATGATATTCATTTTCTGAATGTTGAGCTTTAAGCCAACTTTTGCTCTCCTCTTTCACTTTCATCAAGAGGCTTTTTAGTTACTCTTCACTTTCTGCCATAAGGGTGGTGTCACCTGCATATCTGAGGTTATTGATATTTCTCCCGGCAATCTTGATTACAGCTTGTGTTTCTGCCAGTCCAGCATTTCTCATGGAGTACTCTGCATAAAAGTTAAATAAGCAGGGTGACAATATGCAGCCTTGATGTACTCCTTTTCCTATGTGGAACCAGTCTATTGTTCCATGTCTAGTTCTAACTGTTGCTTCCTGACCTGCATACAGATTTCTCAAGAGGCAGGTCAGGTGGTCTGGTATTCCCATCTCTTTCAGAATTTTCCACAGTTTATTGTGATCCACACAGTCCAAGGCTTTGGCATAGTCAATCAAGCAGATATAGATGTTTTTGTGAAACTCCTTCCTTTTTCCATGATCCAGCGGATATTTGCAATTTGATCTCTGGTTCCTCTGCTTTTTCTAAAACCAGCTTGAACATCAGGAAGTTCACAATTCACATATTGTTGAAGCCTGGCTTGGAGATTTTGAGCATTACTTTACTAGCCTGTGAGATGAGTGCAATTGTGTGGTAATTTGAGAATTCTTTTGCATTGCCTTTCTTTGGGATTGGAATGAAAACTGACCTTTTCCAGTCCTGTGGCCACTGCTGAGTTTTCCAAATATGCTGGCATATTGAGTGCAGCACTTTCACAGCATCATTTTTCAGGATTTGAAACAGCTCCACTGGAATTCCATCACCTCCACTACCTTTGTTCATAGTGATGCTTTCTAAGTCCCACTTGACTTCACATTCCAGGATGTCTGGCTCTGGATGAGTGATCACACTATCATGATTATCTGGGTCGTGAAGATCTTTTTGTACAGTTCTTCTGTGTATTCTTGCCATCTCTTCTTAATATCTTCTGCTTCTGTTAGGTCTGTACCATTTCTGTCCTTTATCAAGCCCACTTTTGCATGAAATGTTCCTTTGGTATCTCTAATTTTTTTTTTTTTTTTTTTAAAGATCGCTAGTCTTTCCCATTCTGTTCTTTTCCTCTATTTCTTTGCATTGATCGCTGAAGAAGGCTTTCTTATCTCTTTTTGCTATTCTTTGGAACTCTGCATTCAGATGCTTATATCTTTCCTTTTCTCCTTTGATTTTCACCTCTCTTCTTTTCACAGCTATTTGTAAGGCCTCCCCAGACAGCCATTTTGCTTTCTTTGCATTTCTTTTCCATGGGGATGGTCTTGATCCCTGTCTCCTGCACAATGTCATGAACCTCATTCCATTGTTCATCAGGCACTCTATCTATCAGATCTAGGCCCTTAAATCTATTTCTCACTTCTGATGTATAATCATAAGGGATTTGATTTAGGTCATACCTGAATGGTCTAGCAGTTTTCCCTACTTTCTTCAAAATAAGTCTGAATTTGTAATAATGCAGCAATAAATATTATATAGAGTATAAAAATAAAATATATAGCATTTAATATTATATATATCAGCAGTGGGGAAAAAAAAAAACCCTTTTTAACAACATTATTATGTATCTCTTGACAAGCTATGCTGGAAAACTCATCTGAAAAGGGACAAATTCTCTCCCTCATCTGGACACTCTCTTCAGTTCAGTTTAGTCACTCTGTCGTGTCCAACTCTTTGTGACCCCATGAATCGCAGTATGCCAGGCCTCCCTATCCATCACCAACTCCCGGAGTTCACTCAGATTCATTTCCATTGAGTCAGTGATTCCATCTAGCCATCTCATCCTCTGTCATTCCCTGTCCCTCCTGCCCCCAAACCCTCCCACCATCTGAGTCTTTTCCAATCAGTCAACTCTTCACATGAGTGGACAAAGTACTGGAGTTTCAGCTTGAGCATCATTCCTTCCAAAGAAATCCCATGACTGATCTCCTTCAGAATGAACTGGTTGGATCTCCTTGCAGCCCAAGGGACTCTCAAGAGTCTTCTCCAACACCACAGTTCAAAAGCATCGGTTCTTCAGCGCTCAGTGTTCTTCACAGTCCAACTCTCACATCTATACATGACCACTGGAAAAACCATAGTCTTGACTGACTTTTGTTGGCAAAGTAATGTCTCTGCTTTTGAATATACTATCTAGGTTGGTCATAACTTTTTTTCCAAGGAGTAAGAGTCTTTTAATTTCTTGGCTGCAATCACCATCTGCAGTGATTTTGGAGCCCCAAAAAATAAAATCTGACACTGTTTCTTCTGTTTCCCTATCTATTTCTCATGAAGTGATGGGACCAGATGCCATGATCTTTGTTTTCTGAATGTTGAGCTTTAAGTCAACTTTTTCACTCTCCTCTTTCACTTTCATTAAGAGACTTTTTCGTTGCTCTTCACTTTCTGCCATAAGAGTGGTGTCATCTGCATATCTGAGATTACTGTCATTTCTCCTGGCAATCTTTATCCCAGCTTGTGCTTGTTCTAGCCCACCATTCTCATGATGTAATCTGCATATAAGTAAAATGAGCTGAATGACAATATACAGCCTTGACATACTCTTTTTCCTCTTCAAAGCAGGAGAACTAGTACTTCTGAAAGTTTGAAAAAAATGATGCCCTGAGAAGAAACTTGAAGAGACATGGCAGGGATTCTATGCTTTTAAGATGAGAAGTATCAAAGAAATGGGGGATTGATGACAAGCAGGACGCTCTGGGGTTCCCGGACACAGAGTCCTACTTTTGTCTCTCATTTCTTATAGGCAACATTCCAGCTTCCATGACCCTCTCTCAGTTTCAAAAGGCAGAAGAGCTGCTAATTAAAGAAGGAAGAGAAAATAAAACACCTGAGGCAAGATGAAAGATCCAGTTAAGTTCAGTTGTGTCCAACTCTTTGCAACCCCATGGAATGGAGCATGCCAGGCCCCCTGTACATCACCAACTCCTAGAGTTTACTCATACTCATGTCCATTGAGTTGTTGATGCCATCCAAACATCACATCTTCTGTCGCCTGCTTCTCCTACTGCCTTCTGTCTTTCTGAGTGTCAGGGTCTTCTCTAATGAGCCAGTTCTTCACAACACGTGGTCTAAGTATTGCAGTTTTAGCTTCAGTATCAGTCCTTTCAATAAATATTCAGGACTGATTTCCTTTAGGATGGACTGGTTGTTCTCCTTGCAGTCCAAGGAACTCTCAAGAGTCTTCTCCAACACCACAGTTCAAAAGCATCAATTCTTTGGCGCTCAGCTTTCTTCACAGTCCAATTCTCACATCTATACATGACTACTGGAAAAACCATAGTTTTGACTAGACAGACCTTGTTGGAAAAATAATGTCTCTGATTTTCAATATGCTGTCTAGGTTGATCATAACTTCCCTTTCAAGGAGCAATCATTTAGTTTCATGGCTGTAGTCACCATCTGCAGTGACTGTGGAGACCAAAAATAAAGTCTGTCACTGTTTACAGTTTCCCCATCTATTTGCATGAAGTAATAGAACCAGATGCCATGATCTTAGTTTTCTGAATGTTGAGTTTTAAGCCAACTTTTTTTACTCTCCTCTTTCAGTTTCATCAAGAAGCTCTTTTTAGTTCTTCTTTGTTTTCTGCCATACAGGTGGTGTTATCTACATATCTGAGGTTATTGATAGTTCTCCTGGCAATCTTGATTACAGTTTGTGTTTCATCCAGCCCAGCATTTCTCATGATGTACTCTGCATATAAGGTAAACAAGCAAAAATGACAAGATACAGCCTTGACATACTCCTTTCCCTATTTGGAACCAGTCTGTTGTTCCATGTCCATTTCTAAATGTTGCTTCCTGACCTGCATACAGTTTTCTCAGGAGGCATGTCAGGTGGGCTGGTAGTCCCATTTATTTCAGAATTTTCCAGAGTTTGTTGTGGTCAACACAGGCAAAGGCTTTGGCATTGGCAATAAAGCAGAAGTACATGTTTTTCTAGAACTCTCTCATGTTTTTGATCCAATGGATGTTGGCAATTTGATCTCTGATTCCTCTGCCTTTTCTAAATACAGCTTAAACATCTGGAAGTCCATGGTTCATGTACTTTTGAAGCCTGGCTTGGAGATTTTGAGCATTACTTTACTAGTGTGTGAAATGAGAGCAATTGTGAAGTAATTTGAACATACTTTGGCACTGCCTTTCTTCTGGATTGGAATGAAAACTGGCGTTTCCCTGTCCTGTGGTCACTGCTGAGCTTTCCAAATTTGCTGGCATTTGACATGAGTTTCAGTAAACTCCAGGACTCAGTGATAGACAGGGAGACTTGGAGTGCTGCAGTCCATGGAGTCACAAAGAGTTCGATACGACTGAGAGACTGAACTGAACTGAGTGTAGCACTTTCACAGCATCATCTTTTAGGATTTGAAATAGCTCAACTAGAGTTCCTTCACCTCCACTAGCTTTGTTCATAGTGACGCTTCCTAAGACCCACTTTACTTCACATTTCAGGATGTCTGGCCATATGTGAGTGCTCATAATATTTAACTATCTGGGTCATGAAGATCTTTTTTATATAGTTTTTCTGTGTATTCTTGCCACCTTTTCTTAATATCTTCTGCTTCTGTTAGGTCCATTCCATTTATATCCTTATTGGGGCCAACTTTGCATGAAATATTCCTTGGCAACGCTAATTTTCTTGAAGAGATCTCTAGTCTTTCCCATTCTATTGTTTTCCTCTATTTCTTTGCATTGATCACTGAGGAAAGCTTTCTTCTCTCTCTTTGCTGTTCTTTGGGACTCTGCATTCAAATGGGTATATCTTTCCTTTTCTCCTTTGCCTTTCTCTTTTCTTCCATTCTCACCTATTTTTTTATTTTTTAAAGTTATTTATTTTTTTAATAACAATACTGTATTTGTTTTGCCATACATTGACATGAATCAGCCACAGGTGAACACAATCTCCCAATGCCAAAGCCCTCACCCACCTCCCACCCCACATCCTCTACCTGAATCATCCTGTGCTCCAGCCCCATGCATCCTGCATCCTGCATTGAACACATTCTCACCTATTTTTAAGGCATCCTCAGACAACCATTTTGACTTTATTCATTTCTTTCCTTTTTTATTTCTTTTCTTCTTTAATGCTATTCAAAATTTTACTTTCATTATTATCCATAAAGTTTTCTTTTCTTTGTATTTTTAATATAAATTAATTTATTTTAATTGGAGGCTAATTACTTTACAATATCACATTGATTTTGCTGTACATCAACACAAATCTGCTGTGGATGTACACGTGTTTCCCATCCTGAACCCCCTCCTACCTCCCTCCCCGTACCATCCTTCTGAGTCATCCTAGTGCACCAGCCCCAAGCATCCTGTATCCTGCATTGAACCTGGACTGGTGATTCATTTCTTATATGATATTATACATGTTTCAATGCCATTCTCCCAAATCATCCCACCCTCTACCTCTTCCACAGAGTTTAAAAGACTGTTCTATACATGTGTGTCTCTTTTGCTGTCTCGCATACAGGGTTATCATTACCATGTTTCTAAATTCCATATATATGCGTTAGTATACTGTATTGGTGTTTTCCTTTCTGGCTTACTTCACTCTGTATAATCGGCTCCAGTTTCATCCACCTCATTAGAACTGATTCAAATATATTCTTTTTAATGGCTGAGTAATACTCCATTGTGTATATGTACCACAGCTTTTTTATCCATTCATCTGCTGATAGACATCTAGGTTGCTTCCACATCCTGGCTATTATAAACAGTGCTGCGATGAACATTGGGGTACACACATCTCTTTCAATTCTGGTTTCCTTGGTGTGTATGCCCAATAGTGGGATTGTAAGACAGTATGGTACTGGCACAAAGACAGAAATTTAGATCAATAGAACAAAATAGAAAGCCCAGAGATAAATCCACACACCTCTGAACACCTTATATTTGACAAAGTAGGCAAGAATATACAATGGAGAAAAGACAATCTCTTTAAAGGTTGGTGCTGGGAAAACTGGTCAACCACTTATAAAAGAATGGAACTATTAACACTTTCTAACACCATACACAAAAATAAACTCAAAATGGATTAAAGATCTAAATGTAAGACCATAAACTATAAAACTCTTAAAAGAGAACATAGGCAAAACACTCTCTTAAACAGAAATCACAGGAGGATCCTATATGACACGCCTCACAGAATATTGGAAATAAAAGCAAAAATAATAAAATGGGACTTAATTAAAATTAAAAGCTTCTGCACAACAAAGGGAAGTATAAGCAAGGTGAAAAGGCAGCCTTTGGAATGGGAGAAAATAATAGCAAATGAAGCAACTGACAAACAACTAATCTCAAAAACATACAAGCAACTCCTTCAACTCAATTCCAGAAAAATAAATGACCCAATCAAAAAATGGGCCAAAGAACTAAATAGACATTTCTCCAAAGAAGACATACAGATGGCTAACAAACACATGAAAAGATGCTCAACATCACTCATTATTAGAGAAATACAAATCAAACCCACAATGAGGTACCATTTCATGCCAGTCAGAATGGCTGCTATCCAAGTCTACAAGCAGTAAATCCTCGAAAGAGTGTGGAGAAAAGGGAACCCTCTTACACTGTTGGTGGGAATGCAAACTAGTACAGCCACTATGGAGAACATGTGGATATTCCTTAAAAAACTGGAAATAGAACTTCATTTCTTTTCCTTGATCCCTGTCCCCTGTACAATGTCATGAACCTCCATCCATACTTCTGCAGCCACTCTGTCTATCATATCTAGTCCCTTAAATCTATTTCTCACTTCCACTGTATCATCATAAGGGATTTGATTTAGGTCATACCTGAATAGTCTAGAGGTTTTGCTTACTTTCTTCAATTTAAGTCTGATTTTGGCAATTAGGATTTCATGGTCTGTGCCACAGTCAGCTCCCAGTCTTATTTTTGATGACTGTTTAGAGTTTCTCCATCTTTTACTGCAAATATTATCAGTCATATTTTGGTATTGACTGTATGGTGATGTCCATGTGTAGAATCTTCTCTTGTGTTGCTGCAAGGGAATGTTTGCTATGACTGTTGTGTGCTCTTGGCAAAACTCTATTAGCCTTTGCCTTGCTTCATTCTGTATTCCAAGGCCAAATTTGCCTGTTACTCCAGGTGTTTCTTGACTTCCTACTTTTACATTCCGGTCCCCTATAATGAAACAGAAATCTTTTTTTCAGTGTTAGTTCTGAAAGGTCTTGTAGGTCTTCATAGAACCGTTCAACTTCAGCTTCTTCAGCATTACTGGTTGGGGTATAAACTTGGATTACTGTCATATTGTATGCCTAGCCTTGGAAATGAACAGAGATCATTCTGTCTATTTTGAGATTGCATCCAAGTACTGCATTTTGTGCTCTTTTGTTGACTACCATGGCTACTCCATTTCTTCTAAAGGATTCTTGCCCACAGTAGTAGATATAATGGTCATGTGAATGAAATTCACCCGTTCCAGTCTACTTTATTTCACTGATTCCTAAAATGTCGATGTTCACTCTTGTCATCTCGTTTGACTATTTCCATTTCGTTTTTATTCATGGACCTTAGATTCCAGGTTCCCATGCAACATTGCTCTTATAGCATTGGACTTTACTTCTATCACCAATACCATCCACAACTGGGTGTTGTTTTACTTTACTTCCATCTCTTCATTCTTTCTGGTGTTATTTCTCCACTGATCTCCAGTAGCATATTGAGCACCTACTGACCTCGAGAGTTCATTTTTCAGTGACCTATATTTTTTGCCTTTTCACACTGTTTATGGGATTCTCAAGGCATGAATACTGAAGTGGTTTGCCTTCCTTTGTCCAGGTGTGTACTTGTGTGTGACGTATATAGCAGCAGATCTTCAGATAGACCTTGAATAATATTAAAGATTTCTCATTCTTTTACAGAGCTAGTACATCAAAACTAAGCTTTTATTTATCTTTTCCCATGTATTAGGGTTTTCCAGAGGAACAGATGGCATGAGATTTATATAGATATATACAAGAAGATATTGATTATAGAATTTGACTCACATAGCTATCAAAGTTGACAAGTCTCAATATCTACTCTCTACAAACTAAAGAACAGGAAAGCTAGTGGCATAATTTAATTCAAAACTTTTGAAGGCCTGAGAATCAGAAGAGATGATGTCTGAGGGCAGGAGAAGATGAGCATCCCAAATCAAACAAAGAGAGAATATATGGCCTTCTTCAGCTATTTTATTTACACCCTTAGTGGACTGGATGATACCAATTCACCTACCTAGTGAAGGCAATCTTCTTTACTCAGTCTACAAAATTAAGTTCCTAAGTGTTACAAATTCTCTTCTGGAAACACCCTTACAGGTGTAAATAGAAATAATCTTCTACCATCTATCTGGGCATTTCTTAGGCTAGTCACATTGACACATAAAATTAACCATCACACTATCTGCTCAAATCACTTTAATTGATTCTGATTTAACTTCAAATTTAAGAAGCTATTTTCCATAATTTAATGCTATGATTACATTCATAAAAGAGACTCCTTAAAATACTGCTTTCTTTTGCTATCTCTTACATGTAATTCCTGATACTATCTGGAAATTAAGTCCAAATATCTCAAAATGTGCAAATACCTTAATGTATTGATTTTTATAGATTGAGTTCCCCAGAATTCAAACTCCCAAATAGATTAGAGATTGAAGAATACATTAGATGTTGCTCTTGAGATCAACCCATGGAAAGAAACAGAAAAAGAATGAATTATTCACACACACAAAAAAAGGAGTAACATGATATAGCTTCAGTGCAAGACAGAGCATAACCCTTGAGAAGCTCTGAGGTGAGTATTCTATAGCTGAAAATTCTCCAAGCTAGACTTCAACAGAACGTGAATTGAGAATTTCCAGATGTTCAAGTTGGATTTAGAAAAGGCAGAGGAATCAGAGGTGAAATTGCCAACATCCATTGGATCATAGCGAAAGCAAGAGAGTTCCAGAAAAAAACATCTTCCTCTGCTTTATTTACTATGCCAAAGCTTTTGACTGTGTGGATCACAACAAACTGTGGAAATTATTAAGGGGATGGAAATACCAGACCACTTGACTTGCCTCCTGAGAAATCTGTATGCAAGTCAAGAAGTAACAGTTAGAACTGGATGTGGAACAATGGACTGGTTCCAAATTGAGAAAGGAGTTCATCAAAGCTGTATATTTTCACCCTACTCATCTAACTTATATATAGAGTATGTAATGCAAAATGCTGGGCTAGAAGAAGCATAAGCTGAAATCAAGGTTGCCAGGAGAAAGTCAATAACCTCAGATATGCAGATGACACCACCCTTATGGCAGAAAGTGAAGACGAACTAAAGAGCCTCTTGATGAAAGTGAAAGAGGAGAGTGAAAGAACTGGTTTAAAACTCAATATTTGAAAAATGAAGATCATGGCATCTGGTCACATCACTTCATGGTAAATAGATGGGGAAGTAATAGAAACAGTCAGAGACTTTATTTTTTGGTCTCCAAAATCACTGCAGATAGTGGCGGCAGTCATGAAATTAAAAGACACTTGCTCCTTGGAAGAAAAGCTTTTACAAACCTATCCAGGACATTTAAAAGCAGAGACATCACTTTGCCAACAAAAGTCTGTCTAGTCAAAGCTATGGTTTTTCAGTAGTCATATGTGGATGTGACAGTTGGAATATAAAGAAAGCTGAGCACCAAAGAATTGGTGTTGTTGAACTGTAGCGTTGGAGAAGATTCCTGAGAATCTCTTGGACTGAAAGGAGATCCCACCAGTCCATCCTAAAGGAAATCAGTTCTGAATATTCATTGGAAGGACTGATGCTGAAGCTGAAGCTCCAATATTTTGGCCACCTGTGTGAAAAACTGACTCATTGGAAAAGACCCTGATGCTGGAAAAGATTTAAGGCAGGAGGAGAGGGGGATGACAGAGATTGAGATGGCTGAATGGCATCACCGACTCATGGACATGAGTTTGAGTGGGCTCCAGGAATTGGTGTGGACAGGGTGGCTTTGCATGCTGCCATCCAAGGGGTCACAAAGACAGGACTGAGTGACTAAACTGAGGTGAACATGTCCCTTCCGTTTGTCCAACTACCACATGTAGCTATGATTTATACCCAAGTGTAGGACAGTCTTACCTGGGAATGAGATTTATCATCACAAAATTCTGTAAGAGAGTTGAGAGCAAAGGACTATTTGTCTGCAGCTCTTCAAGTATGTAGAAGGATTAATTCATTCACTTCTGAAAGAAGGAGTAATGGTACACATCATCCTTTACAAATGCCTGTGAACACATAAATCTTTCTCTGGCTTGTGCCAAAGATACCTACTTCTCATTATTTCATATTGTAAAGGACTAGAGTGAAGGCATCAATATTTTCAGATGACTTATATTCTTGATATATGTCGCAAGTCAATATGTACTTTATTCTATAAACTTGTAAATGCATATAGTACTTTTATCATCACTTTCCTCTCTTAATGAATTTACACTATTTACATTTTTTTTCAAAAGTTATAAGATTTTAAGATAGGCCGTGTGGCAGAAGCATGTCAGCTGCAATGGACTGTGTGGCAGAAGGGTGGCCAAGAGGAGCTACCCCTCGCCCAAGGTCAGAGGAGGCTGCCAAGACTGCCAGGCTGTGACGGCACAGGAGCGGCCGAGAGGAGTTACCCACGTGCAAAGTCAGGGGCAGCGGCTGAGAGGAGCTACCCCATACCTGAGGTCAGGGTGGCAGCCAAGAGGAGCAGCCCCACGTCCAAGGAGCGGTGGCTGCACAGGTGCAGGAGGCCAGGAGGAGATACTCCATGTTCAAGGTCAAGAGGGACGGCTGTGAGGAGATACCCCTCATCCAAGATAAGGAGCAGCAGCTGCACTTCGCTGGAGCAGCTGTGAAGAGATACCCCACATCCAAGGTAAGAGAAACCCAAGTAAGGCAGTAGGGGTTGTGAGAGACATCAGAGGGCAGACACACAAACCATAATCACAGAAAACTAGTCAACATGGACCACAGCCTTGTTTAACTCAATGAAACTAAGCCATGCCCTGTGGGGCCACCCAAGACTCAGGTCAAGGTGGAGAGGTCTGACAGAATGCGGCCCATTGGAGAAGGGAATGACAAACCACTTCAGTATTCTTGCCTTGAGAATCCCATGAACAGTATGAAAAGGCAAAATGATAGGATACTGAAAAAGGAACTCCCCAGGTCAGTAGGTGCACAAATTGCTGCAACAGTGTCAGACTTTGTTTTGGAGAGGCTCCAAAATCACTGCAGATGGTGATTGCAGCCATGAAATTAATAAACGCTTACTCCTCGGAAGGAATGTTATGACCTTGATAGCATATTCAAAAGCAGAGACATTAGTTTGCCAACAAAGTCCGTCTAGTCAAGGCTATGGTTTTTCCAGTGGTCATGTATGAATGTGAGAGTTGGACTGTGAAGAAAGCTAAGCACTGAAGAATTGATGCTTTTGAACTGTAGTGTTAGAAAAGACTCTTGACAGTCCCTTGGACTGCAAGGAGATCTCACCTGTCCATTCTAAAGGAAATTAGTCCTGGGTGTTCATTGGAAGGACTGATGCTAAACCTGAAACTGCAGTACTTTGACCACCTCATGGGAAGAGTTGTCTCATTGGAAGAAACTCTGATGCTGGGAGGGATTGGGGGCAGTGGGAGAAGGGCATGATAGAGGATGAGATGGCTGTATGGCATCACTGACTTGATGGACATGAGTTTGAGTGAACTGCAGGAGTGATGATGGATGGGGAGGCCTGGCATGCTGCAGTTTATGGTGTTGCAAAGAGTCGGACATGACTGAGTGACTAAACTGAACTGAACTGAACTGGAGATTTTCATAAAGCTTATTCACAGAAGTATGTCTTATTTACCAAGTGGCCAGTAATATTCTCAAAAAATAATAATAATAATAAAGCCATTGTTGTTTCCATTGTTTTCCTAAAAATGTATTTGGAATTATGTATAATTTTGTAGGAGTATATGCAGATAAATAGAAACACAAATGCAACATTTTTTTGCATTCTTAATTAAATTGAACTACCACATGATTAAAGTTAATAATTTAGTTTCTTTGCAAAGACTTTAGACACCACAATTTGATATGAATGCCTTTAAAAACTGTACAGATAGTCTGAGAGGTAGACTTGTGATCTGTTCTTATTTCTCTATCTATAACTCTATATTATTACACTTTTCTCCTCTGAAGGATTAGATTAAGAAAAGAACATGTGAATAACATCATGAACTGTTAAAGCCCTATTAAAACATCAGCACAATTCAGTCCCAAGTAAACTCAGAGAAACAAACTGGGTTGCCTTCTTTCCCGAGATCAAGTGCAGCCATTTGAATAACCTTTAACTATATTGTATATAAGATCCAAGTACTAATCATTACTAGCATACACATATACATGTATACGATATCATATACATATAGATCATATACTATCATATACATATACATATACATCATATAATCATATACATATATGTATATATGTATATATACGTATGTATGTATATATAAATATTTGCATGATATATGAATCTATTAATCTGAAGATAAACTTTTTAAATATGTTAAAAGTATGTCTTTTCAAGGGATTTATTATACCTTAATTAACAAAATTTATCTTCTTCTTTTTTAGATAAGTTATAAAACTAAATTTAAAATAAGAGTCACTCTAGAGACATAATAAATTAATTTACTGGTTTTTCATTATTAATTATTTCTTCCAACAAAAGAAAATATAACTTATAAGAATGGAATAAATCAGCTAATTGTATTGTTTATTATTTTATGTTGTAATCAAGTATATATATATATATATATAAAACACTTGGATTTTATAACACATAATAAAATTAACATGCCACATGTATGTTTTTGATGAATAATTTTCATCTTTTATCAGTTGCACACTTTAACCTTTTATTTAATAACAGTACTTATGTACTTATGGGATTTCATTTCAATCAGAAGCACATTAACAAATGTAGTATTAATGTATATATCTAATAAAAACCGTGGATTAGGTGTTTATGTCAAAATCCCACCAATTGTACTGTCTGTATTAATCAACTTATTAATAATTTTTGAAATGTTATAAATAGACATGATGCAGTTAGTGTAACTATTCTTACCATATTGTCATTTACTAGATAAGACATTTCTTTCATTTACATGAAAGAAAGGGTGAATAGTTCAAAGAATAAAAATTATTTTTAAGAATTTATAACTTTTTCACCTTAACTTATATATACATTTCTATCACTTTGAATATTTATCACATGAAACAATATTGAATACAAAGAGCAAGTGCAGTAATCAGAAATTCCTATATAAAGTGCCCATCAGGTTCAGTATCTCTACTTAGACCAGAATTCTGTTTCATCCTACTAAGCAGGCCAAAGGCAGATGAAAGATGTATGAGGTACTTACCTAAGAGACAAATCAATATGCAATAAAATATGAATTATAAGTTTTATTATATTAGATTTTAAAACAGGTTTTTAACCTATAATAAATCTGTCTCACATGTGTGTGTACTCAGTTACTTCAGTCCTGTCTGACTCTTTGGAACCCTATGAACTGTAGCCTGCCCAGCTCCTCTGTCCATGGGGATTCTGCAGGCAAGAACACTGGAGTGGGTTGCCATGCTTTCCTTCAGTGGATCTTCCCTACCCAGGGAAAGAACCCATGTCTCTTATGTCTTCTGCATTGGCAGGCAGGTGCTTTACCACTAACACCAACTGGGAAGTCCAAATCTGTCTTCAGTTCACTTCAGTCGCTCAGTCATGTCCGACTCTTTGTGATCTCATGGATGGCAGCATGCTAGGCTTCCCTGTCCGTTATCAATCTCAGAGTTTGGTCAACCTCATGTCCATTGAGTTGGTGATGCCATTCAACCATCTCAACCTCTGTCATCCCCCTCTCCTCCTGCCTTCAATCTTTCCCAGCATCAGAGTCTTTTCCAGTGAATCAGTTCTTCACATCAGGTGGCCAAAATATTGGAGCTTCAGCTTCAGCATCAGTCCTTCCAATGAATATTCAGGATTGATTTCCATAGGAATGAATTCTTTGTAGTCCAAGGGACTCTCAAGACTCTTGAGACCCCAACACCACATTTCAAAAGTATCAGTTCTTTGGCTCTCAGCTTTCTTTATGGTTCAACTTCACATCCATACTTGACTACTGGAAAAACCATATCTGTCTTCAAGAAAGTTAATTGTAAACAATAGGAATATGACTAAATTAACATAATAAAAATGTATTTCATAAAACTTCATGGACCACAAAGAAGTAAAATCAGGCCAAGTGTACTTAGAAAACATGCGAACTTGGGTTGCTTTCAGATTTCTAAAAACATGATAGTTTTTTCTAATATTCTACTATCAAAGCAACTCACCATATCCATTTGTCTCACAACACAAAATCCAGAGAACGTTAATGCTTTTGACTTTTTATCAGTCAGTGAATAGTCTTCTTTGGAGTTAAGGATTTTCTCTTATCCAAGTACCTATTAATAAAGTCCAATAAAGGAGGTGATTTAATTTCCCAGGTGGCACTAGTGGTAAAGAACCCACATGCCAGGACACATAAGAGATGCAGGTTCTATCCTTGGGTTGGGAATATCCTCTGGAGGGGTAACTAGCAAGTCATTCCAGTATTCTTGTCTGGAGAATCCCATGGACAGAGGAACCTGGCACTCTAGAGTCCATAGTATTGCAAAGAGTAGGACACGACTGAAGTGACTTAGCACAACATGCAAAGGAGGTGATTAGGAACCTCCTTCAGTTTCATTAAATGTCTGTACAATCCAATGAGTGAGTGTTTCCTTACAGATTTTCAATTTGGTCTGCATCTCAATAATTCTTATTTATTCAGCTTTTTCAATATATTGACCTAGTATATTTCTCTCTGATAGCTCAGATATTCAGTTGGTATAAGTGTAAGGGAATAATAAAGATTGAAATCATGGAAACTGAAACAAAGATGACAATAAAAACATAGTATATAAGTTGTTTTAAAAGAAAAACAGCCATGTCAATGGATAAAGCTGGTTTGAATTACGTGAATAGCCAATATTAAAGCAGAGTACCATGAAGTTTTTTGAAAAGTGAAGTAACTTGTAATTAGTACCTATTTTGTGACAGGTACTGATAGTACCTGTCGATGAACGATGTAAGATTTGTGATCTCAGAAGAAGATTTAACTTTGAGACCAGGGACCAGGCATGATCACTCAAGAGATTTTGTGTAGCAGAGTTTTATTAAAGTGAAAAAGGGACAGAGAAAGCTTCTGACATAGACAACAGAAGCTGGACGGATAGTGTCCCCCCTCCCCTGCCCCCTTGCCAGTGTTGCCAAGGAAGTAATATACTTTTTAATTGGCTTTACAATAAATCAAAAGAATGTCTCAAGGTTGTAAAGATCTTATGAGACCAACTCCCACAATTTACATTTTAAGAAGATAGGTTTAGTCAGAAGATTTTCAAGAAGGAGAAACTGTCCTCAAGCAGTATACATTGTTGTTATATAATCCTTCATACAGAGTTTAAACTTAGTCATTTGTTTTGTAATCATCAGTTCCTTTAATCATTAGCTTAAAGAAAAAAAAAGTTTTATGTGATTAAGACTAAGGAATGTAGAGAGGAAAAAAAAGATATTTGTCCTTTCCTCCTCCTTGAGAATTCCAGGTGCCTATCTCCTCCTTGAGAGCCCCAGACCCCTTTCTCCTCCCTCAGGGACCCCAGACTTCTTATCAAGCTGCCTAGGAGCTGACTCTTTCAGTACCATTTAAAGTCATTAGCACATTTTTCTCTCTCATTTGATGCTTGTGACTAACATGTTAAGGATTATGTCATTTAAAATTAATATTTCTGAAACAGAGTGATTATTTAACATGTTTAAATCACACAGCTTTTAAATGGTGAAAATACGACTCAAACTTAAATGCCTAAGTTTAAATGTTATATCATTTTCAATGATTCATACAATGAACATTCGAGGAAAGAACATACTTTAAAAAATAATAGACATCTGCAGAAGTATATATGTGAGATTCAGAAATGGCTAGCAATAATTAGAAATTTAGAACCCTGAGAAACATACATAAGATACTTTAAAGGATAGGTAGGAAATCAAGAAACAGTTTCTTTTTTTTTTTATTGAAATTCAACTGAATATATTTAACTGAATTCCCATACAAATTCCTAAAAATAACTTACTTGTTCTCAAGAAATACTTGGGTGATAATTCAATATCAGCACTTCATTGAAAACTATGACTTTTTTTTTTTTTTTGCTGTTCATCTCTTCCTGTGAATATATGTCTGTAATATTTGACATTTTATGTTTGTTTATTCTTTGAGCATAGTTATTTTTTATTAAGCTTTAAAAAATTTTTTCTCATTTTAGCATTCCTGGTTCAGAGAATTGGCATCACACATGTTCACTCAATTCTTGTCTCTTTGTTCTCTTTCACTCCCTCTTTAGGTAAATTACACATTTAGCAGTAAACAGAAGAGAAATTATGATACTGATATAAAAGCTCTTCCTAATGACATGTTTTGCTCGTAATCTCTTTATTCTGTGAATAATAATGACAGCTAATTTAAGCTTAATGCACAGGCAATTTCTTTGAATATCTATGATAGCTTTAAGAAAATCAATGATATCAAGTTTGAGGTAAATATATTTGGAAAAATTTAGGAAATTTTCAGTTCAATGAGTTAACATAAAGGGAAAAAATCTTTGGAAAGAAATTGCAGGACCACATGTAAAAGTTTAGTTAAATATGTGAATATCTCAATATTTATATACAAACATAAATCTAGTGTCTGTATATATTAAATATAATTATATTTATATCCATTTAACATGGATTAAATTTTATGTAAAAATATGATTTTTTTATTTTAAATAATTTCTCTATACTCTTATCATTGGAGTATAATTGATGCTTGCAGTTAAAAGATGCATTTTATATTTGATGGTATTTTACACTGTTGACATTCTGAACAGGTAAATTTTACAATTTTTCTTATTTTTATTTTTCTACCTTCTTGATAATTTATCCTAACAGATTAATTTCTTATTCCATAGGAGTATAAAAATACCATATCTGTTGGTTTTGTCATATTTTTGCCTACTCCACTCTTGGTTTGAATACAAAATGGACTATATTTACAATGAAGACTTTCTAATCAATGGGAAATGTTCTTTTATTTTAAGGGTTTGTTCTTCCTTGGTGACTCAGATAGCAAAGAATTTGCCTGAAATGCAGGAGACCTGGGTCAGGAAGATCATCTGGAGAAGGGCATGGCTACACACTCCAGTATTCTTGCCTGGATAATTACATGGACAGAGAAGCTGGTGGGTCCCAGTCTATGGGGGTCACAAAGAGTCAGACACAACTGAGTGGCTAACACTTAACATTTCAGACAATTGAATGACAGTCACAATTGCTCTAATGTCTTGGGAGTCACTGCATTAATAGAGAAAAATAAGTTGGGAATACAAGATCCTTAATAATAAAAATATGGGAGAAAGTGATTTCATATCTGAAGGTAGTAGAAAACTTAGGTAATGCTTTATTAAGATGAATTATCTTCCATTATACATTACTCCACAGTCTCCATTCCTAGTTCAACCTCTATCATAGCTGTAAAAGTCCCCATATCATTTCTCAGCATGGTGGCTGCCATATGATCCTTCTTCACCAAGTATAAGTTTAGTGACTAATAAGTATCAAGTAGGGCTTCCCTGGTGGCTCAGAGGTAAAGGATCTGCCTACCAAAGCAGGAGACCTAGGTTTGATCTCTGGGTCAGGAAGATCCCCTGGAGAAGGAAATACAACCTATTTCAGTGTCATTGCCTGGGAAATTCCATAGGCAGAAGAGCCTGATGTGCTACAGTCCACAGGGTCACAAAAGAATCAAACAATTTAATGACTAAACAACAACAAAGAGCACATTAATACTGCGTAGATATGACATACATAATCTCATAGAAAATACCAGAAAAATCGCTCAAAGACTACAGTAAAGTGAGAGGGAAAAAAAAAAAAAAAAACGCAATTATTACATAAATCACAAAACAGCAAACATCCCCATTTCTCAGCTATAATAAGTGACTGCTATTTCTGATCCAACTACAGTGTTACTCTTGCTCTCTCAATGGATATACTGTATGGAAATGTTCCATCACAGACCGACTGCTGCATTCTAACAATACCTGATCCAAGGTGGATCCCCACTTTCATACTCTCATTTCAAAATTATCCAGTAAAAGACCAACTTCAACTGCATTTTTTTTCTTTTTCTAATGCTTTCTTTCTGAGATTTGCTAGCATTACTTGTAGTGTGTGTTCTGTCTCAATCTCTGAAATCAATAATGAAACCACTTGATCATCTACAGATATGTTTCTGGTGATTTTTGCCTAGAAGAGTTAGAGTAAGTTTTGTAATGAATAGAGAATTTTTACCTTTATCTTACAAATTGATAACATTAGCTGTAAAGAAGTTAAGAAAGAGAAGTTAAAATTTAGAAAATAATTTTACTTTTTATTAAAAAATTATTTTCACTTTTCATCTTTTCAGTCATAAATGGAGCCCTCTGTCAACCTAGGTGTTAGTTCAGTTCAGTTCAGTCGCTCAGTCGTGTAGGACTCCCTGCGACCCCATGAACCACAGTACGCCAGGCCTCCATGTCCATCACCGACTCCCGGAGTTTACCCAAACTCATGTCCATTGAGTCAGTGATGCCATCTAACCAGTTCATCGTCTTTCTTTCCCTTCTCCTGCCTTCAATCTTTCCGAGCATCAAGGTCTTTCAAATGAGTCATCTCTTTGCATCAGGTGGCCAAAGTATTGGAGTTCCTGCTTCAACATCAGTCCTTCCAATGAACACCTAGGACAGATTTCCTTTAGGACGGACTGATTAGATCTCCTTGCAATTCAAGGGACTCTGAAGAGTCTTTTCCAACACCACAGTTCAAAAGCATCAATTCTTCAGTGTTCAGCTTTCTTTATACTCCAACTCCCACATCTATGCATGACTACTGGAAAAACCATAGCCATGACTAGATGGACCTTTGTTGACAAAGTAATGTCTCTGCTTTTTAATATGCTCTTTAGGTTGGTCATAACTTTCCTTTCAAGGAGTAAGCATCTTTTAGTTTCATGGCTACAGTCACCATCTGCAGTGATTTTGGAGCCCAGAAAAAAAAAAAAATCAGCCACTGTTTCCACCATTTCCCCATCTATTTGCCATGAAGTGATGGGAGTGGATGCCATGATCTTAGTGTTCTGGATGTTGATCTTTAAGCCAACTTTATAACTCTCCTCTTTCACTTTCATCAAGAAGCTCCTTAGCTCTTCTTCACTTTCTGCCATAAGGGTGGTGTCATTTGCATACCTGAGTTTATTGATATTCCTCCCGGCAATCTTGATTCCAGCTTGTGCTTCTTCCAGCCCAGCGTTTTTCATGATGTACTCTGCACTTAAGTTAAATAAGCAGGGTGACAATATACAGCATTGACGTACTACTTTTCCTATTTGGTACAAGCCTGTTGTTCCATGTCCAGTTCTAACTGTTGCTTCTTGACCTGCACAGAGGTTTCTCAAGAGACTGATCAGGTGGTCTAGTATTCCCATCTCTTTCCACAGTTTATTGCGATTCACACAGTCAAAGGCTTGGCATAGTCAATCAAGCAGAAATAGATGTTTCTCTGGAACTCTTTTGCTTTTTTTTCGATCATCCAGTAATTGTTGGCAATTTGATCTCTGGTTCCTCTGCCTTTTCTAAAACTAGCTTGAACATCTGGAAGTTCACGGTTCATGTACTGCTGAAGCCTGGCTTGGGAATTTTGAGCATTACTTTACTAGCATGCGAGATGAGTACCATTGTGTGGTAGTTTGAGCATTCTTTGACATTGCCTTTCTTTGGGACTGCAATGAAAAGTGACCTTTTCCAGTCCTGTGTTCCCTGCTGAGTTTTCCAAATTTGCTGGCATATTAAATGCAACATTTTCACAGCATCATCTTCCAGGATTTAGAATAGCTCAACTGGAATTCCATCACCTCCACTAGCTTTGTTCATAGTGACACTTCCTAAGGTCCACTTGACTTCACATTCCAGGATGTCTGGCTCTAGGTGAGTGACCATACCATCGTGATTATCTGGGTTGTGAAGATTTTTTTTGTATAGTTCTTCTTTGTATTCTTGCCACCTCTTCTTAATATCTTCTGCTTCTGTTAGGTCCATACAGTTTCTGTCCTTTATCAAGCCCATTTGTGCATGAAATATTCCCTTGATATCTCTAATTTTCTTGAAGGGATCTCTAGTTTTCCCATTCTATTGTTTTCCTCAATTTCTTTGCATTGATTGCTGAGGAAGGTTTTCATATTTCTCCATGCTATTCTTTGGAACTCCACATTCAAATGGGTATATCTTTCCTTTTCTCCTTTGGTTTTCATTTCTCTTCTTTTCTCAGCTATTTGTAAGAGCTTCTCAGACAGCCATTTTGCTGTTTTGCATTTATTTTCCTTGGGGATGATCTTGATCCCTGTTTCCTCTACAATGTCACAAACCTCCATGTGCAATTCATTAGGCACTCTATCATATCTAGTCCCTTAAATCTATTTCTCACTTCCACTGTATCATTATAAGGAATTTGATTTAAGTCATACCTGAATGGTCTAGTGGTTTTCCCTACTTTCTTCAATGTAAGTCTGAATTTGGCAATAAGGAGTTTATGATTTGAGCCACAGTCAGCTCCCAGTCTTGTTTTTGCTGACTGTATAGAGCTCCTCCACCTTTGGCTACAAAGAATATAATCAATCTGATTTCAGTGTTCACCATCTGGTGATGCCCATGTGTAGTCTTCTCTTGTTTTGTTGGAAGAGGGTGTTTGCTATGACCAGTGCATTCTCTTGGCAAAGCCCTATTAGCCTTTGCCCTGCTTCATTCTGTACTCCAAGCCCAGATTTGCCTGTTACTCCAGGTATTTCTTTGCTTCCTACTCTTGCATTCCAGTCCCCTATAATGAAAAGGACATCTTTTGGGAGTGTTAGTTCTCAAAGGTCTTGTAGATATTCACAGAACCTTTCAACTTTAGCTTCTTCAGTGTTACTAATGGGGCATAGACTTGGATTACTGTGATATTGAATTGTTTGCCTTGGAAATGAACAGAGATTTTTCTGTCATTTTTGAGATTGCATTCAAGTACTGCATTTCGGACTCTTTTGTTGACCATGATGGCTACTCCATTTCTTCTAAGAGATTCTTGCCTACAGGTGTAGATACAATGGTCATCTGAGTTAAATTCACCCATTCCAGTCCATCTTAGTTAGCTGATTCCTAGAAAGTCGACGTTCATTCTTGCGGTCTCCTGTTTGACCACTTCCAATTTGCCTTGATTCATGGACCTGACATTCCAGGTTCCTATGCAATATTGCTCTTTACAACATCAGACCTTGCTTCTATCTCCAGTCACATCCACAACCGGGTATTGTTTTTGCTTTGTCTCCATCCCTTCATTCTTTCTGGAGTTAATCCTCCACTAATTTCCAGTAGCATATTGGGCACCTACTGACCTGGTGAGTTCCTCTTTCAGTATCCTATCATTTTGCCTTTTCACTGTTCATGGGGTTCTCAAGGCAAGAATACTGAAGTGGTTTGCCATTCCCTTCCCTAGTGGACCACATTCTTTCAGACTTCCCACCATGACCCGTCCATCTTGGGTGGCCCCACACGGCATAGCTTAGTTTCATTGAGTTAGACAAGCTGTGGTCCATGTGATCAAATTTGGCTAATTGTCTGTGATTGTGGTTTCGGGTCTGTCTGCCCTCTCATGCCTCTCTCAGCACCTACCATCTTACTTGGGTTTCTCTTACCTGAACATGGCATATCTCTTCATGGCTGCTCCAGCAAAGCACAGCTGATCATCTTTACCTTGGTCATGGTGTAGCTCCTCTTGGCTGCCGTGCCTATAAATAGCCATTTTAGTTCTGTCAACCTAGGTATATATAGCATTTATTTTTGCCTTATGCTGCACATATTGGAAGACCTCATTCCTTCCTGCTTCCCCATAAGAATGTAAGTATTCTCCGTTCCAGTGTTCTTACTTCAAGTTAGATTATTGTAGCTATTTTGTTGGATGTACAATGTAACTCAAAAGATATTTAGGGGAAATGACTAAAGGATCTTCTCTGTTGGTTATAATGAATATGAAGTACTTGCAGAATCATAATAAAGCACTCATGAAAGAAATTCGTGAAGATCACAGCACAGGGGCAGACCTTCCTCCATATGATGTAAGTATTGATCCTGGTGACAGAAGTGGTAGGTATAAATCATCAAGTCAAGGAACATGTCATCTGGAGATGCTTTATGTTTCTTCTTCTCCAAGACACTACTTTCATAGGTGGGAAAATTATATGTGCACACAAAACTATTTTTTAAATTTCTCAGATAAATTATTTATGGAAGTCTCTTATGGCTTTTCTGGATGCCAATGTTTATTCTTATTACTGGAAATAGTGAAAGACTTTTTTTTTTAATCAGAAATTTTAAATGTTTCACTATAACACTACTAGTATTAATTTCATTGCTATTTTTCAAAATATAAGTGACCCTAAATTACTTATGTTTACTGATAAATTTTATTCTTCATATTTGTTGCACTGAAAAATATTCAATTTTCAAAGGGCTAAGAATAATCTCTAGCTGAGTGATATGTAGTGCTCACTTTCAAATTGAGTGTTTCAGTGGATGATCCTTTCTACTTAGTGAGATAATTTCATCAAGTCAGTGACTGACTAGCATGACTGGTCATACAAATCTCTAATGAAACAAAATTTCTGTAAATTGAATTATTTTTATAACTGTGGAGAAATAGTTATGTTTACTGTATTTGGGAAGTCATCAAAATGGAAGAGATTTAAAAGTCAATGACATAGTTTTGTTTTATGCATCATTTAACTAGTAAAAGGCATTTTAACATCTATTAATTTATTTTTTTATATTTTGTGATCAGAGCTCTAAAATTTGTATGAAGTGTGAACTGAAAGTGTTAGTTGTTGTCGTATCTGATTCTTTGTGACCCCATGGACTGTAGCCCAACAAGCTCCTCTGTCCATAGAATTCTCCAGGAAAGAATACTTGAGTGGGTTACCATTTCCTTCTCCAGGGGATCTTCCTGACCCAGGAATAGCAGCAGGCTCTCCTACACTGCAGGAAGATTCTTTACCATCTGAGCCACCAGGGAATCTCATAAATTTGTATAATTCTTATGAAAAACTCTAGGAAGTTTTCACAACATTGAAAATATAATTACATTTTAACCTAGCAATTTCACTTCTGGGTAAATATCCAAAGAAATAAAATGAAGATCTTGAAGACATATATGTACTCTCAAGCTTATTACAGAATTATTGCAATAGTCAAAATATGGAAACAACTTAATGTTCAGCAATAGAAGAATATATAAGAAAAGTATGATCTCTGTATTTAAGATTTGTGGGTTTTATTATATTTTTATATTCTGTGATCTCTCTCATCTGTAGAATCTATAAAATTAAACTCATAGAAGGAGATAGTAGATTAGTGACTGTCAAAGCTGAAAACCTGGCCAAAGGGTACATACTTTCAGATGTTAAGATAAATAAGTTATGGAGACCTAATGAACTGCACAGTGACTACAGTTAACAATAATGTATTCCATACAAATTTGCTAAAGAGAAGATCTTAAGTGTTCTCATTAAAAAAAAAAAAAGCTAACTATGTGAGCTAAGGATATGTTAATCAACTTGATTGTGGCAATTATCACATTATCAAAATATCACCTTGTATACATTCATTCAGTTCAGTTCAGTAGCTCAGTCCTGTCTGACTCTTTGCGACCCCATGAATTGCAGCACGCCAGGCCTCCCTGTTCATCAAGATCTCTCGGAGTTCACTCAGACTCACGTCCATCCAGTCCGTGATGCCATCCAGCCATCTCATCCTCTGTCGCCCCCTTCCCACACCTCCAATCCCTCCCAGCAACAGAGTCTTTTCCAATGAGTCAACACTTCGCATGAAGGTTGCCAAAGTACTGGAGTTTCAGCTTTAGCATCATTCCTTCCAAAGAAATCCCAGGGCTGATCTCCTTCAGAATGGACTGGTTGGGTCTCCTTGCAGTCCAAGGGACTCTCAAGAGTCTTCTCCAACAGCACAGTTCAAAAGCATCAGTTCTTCGGTGCTCAGCTTTCTTCACAGTCCAACTCTCACATCCATACATGACCACAGGAAAAACCATAGCTTTGACTAGATGGACCTTAGTCAGCAAAGTAATGTCCCTGCTTTTGAATATGCTATCTAGGTTGGTCATAACTTTTCTCCCAAGGAGTAAGCGTCTTTTAATTCCATGGCTGCAATCACCATCTGCAGTGATTTTGGAGCCCTCCAAAATAAAGTCTGACACTGTTTCCACTGTTTCCTCATCTATTTCCCATGAACTGATGGGACCAGATGCTATGATCTTCATTTTCTGAATGTTGAGTTTTGAGCCAACTTTTTCACTCTCCTCTTTCACTTTCATCAAGAGGCTCTTTAGTTCCTCTTCACTTTCTGCCATAAGAGTGGTGTAATCTGCATATCTGAGGTTATAGATATTTCTCCTGGCATTCTTGATTCCAACTTGAAAAGCTAAATGATGGTATTTAAATAAAACAGAAGGATGCAAAAATTATGAAGATGAAATTTTACTAACTGGAGAGTATCATATGTCTAAAATATTGGTAGAGAAGAAGCTCTGCCACAAAGAATGGAAATCAATATGTGGAGAAAAATACCTAGATGCAGACAAAAGATAACAGGAAGTAACTTTATAGAGCTTGTCCTTTAATAAGAGGGAAAACTGGACAAGAAAGAAAGATAAGTAAGCATTGGAGGGGAATGAGATAATGTAAGAAAATAGAGACATTTGATCCTTTCATCACGGGAACACATGACATTTTTATGCTTCAGGTTGTCTCTCTTTTATCTATTTTAAATCAGGTATTACATTTACCCATGTACTATACTTACTATAATTTAGACATTAATTATTTGTTATATGAGAAGAGTGCTATTAAATGAGCAGGTGTAAGTTCCTGAAAAACTATGCAGATTGTTTGAGGCCAGCATGCCTGTTGACTGGTGAGGCTTTTTTTTTTGGTACTGGTACTCAAGTCATAAAAATATTTGAACAGCATTATTATCCTTAGTACATGTTTTTCTTCATATTTCAAAAAAGTTCTCATTATTTTGCATTGTGACTATCAATATTGTCTTTATGATTGTGTCAGTTCAGTTCAGTTCACTCAGTGATGTCTGACTCTTTGCAACCCCATGGACTGCAGCACAGCCAGGCTTCCTTGTCCATCACCAACTCCCAAGTTTCCTCAGACTTAATGTCCATCAAATTGATGATGCCATCCAACCATCTCATCCTATGTCATCCCCTTCTCCTCCTGCCTTCAATCTTTCCCAGCATCAGAGTCTTTTCCAATGAGCCAGTTCTTCCAATCAGATGATCAAATTATTGGAGCTTCAGCTGCAGCATCAGTCCTTCCAATGAATATTCAGGACTGATTTCCTTTTGATGGATTGATTTGATCTCTTTGCAGTCCAAGGGACTCTCAAGAGTCTTATCCAATACCAAAGCTCAAAAGCATCAGTTCTTCAGAACTCAGCTTTCTTTATGGTCCAACTCTCACACTGATACATGACTACTGGAAAAACCATAGCTCTAACTAGACATTTCTCGGCAAAGTAATGTCTCTTCTTTTTAATATGCTGTCTAGATCGGTCATAGCTTTTCTTCCAAGAAGCAAGTGTCTTTTAATTTCATGACTGCAGTCACCATCTGCGGTGATTTTGGAGACCAAAAATAAAGTCTGTCACTGTTTCCATTGTTTCTGCATTGATTTATTATTTATTTATTGTGTTTATATTGTTCATGAGTAATATATTTATTATTATTGTGTATGCACTACAATTTTTATTTATTATTGTATCATCTATAAATAGTCAATTTATTATTATAGTGTGAACAGTTCAATTTACATTAATTTAAAGTAAATACTCACATAAATTATTTTAACCAGGAAAGGTTTAGGCACATAGGTACTTTTTAGAATAATGTGGTTTGTTTTAGCCCCATGAGTGAACATAAGTGATCTACCAAAATAATAAATGAGATCTAGGGTGTGCCCCAGTCTGGCATATTAATGATGACATCATAATTGTTCTAACCAGTCACTGACCTTTATGAGTCATCCATTAGTGAGAAAACAATCTTGATTCAGCAACAGAGATGAAAACTTCAGTACCCATTGCAGACCTTTTCAAAAGGGGTGTCTCATCCTTTGAGTAATTTAAAATAACAGTGAAATCTATATTTTAAACATATGATCAATTCTATAATTTTTCTTAATATTAAATCTTTAAAGATAATATACAAATATATATTGAACTAGATTTCTAAATAAGTCAATTTTTATAATTTCAAATAACATAATTTTGTGTTTGAGCATATATTAATTTATTTCACATCTTTTATTCCAGAGTAAATACCATTCTTTATAATTATGTAAATTAAATTGAATGTTTCCTAGAGATGCACTGCATTTTTACTTGTTTGTAAGAATTATATTGTTATTATAATTATATAATCCAGGGATGGTGGAGCCTGGTGGATTGCCGTCTATGGGGTCGCACAGAATCAGACACAATTGAAGTGACTTAGCAGCAGTAGCAGCAGCAATCCAATATTACATGAACTGGTAAAATATGGATGTGAACACAATTTTTAATTTTTTCTGTGAAAACAATGTGAATATAGTTTTTCTGTGAAAACAACAACTTTCAATATATTACTAACAGAACTAAACACCACTAATATGAAATATGTGAGTTAAATAATGGTCAAATATTGGAGTGAATAGCAATACATTTTTCTCAAAATGTTTCATAAATTTATCATAATTTCTTGCTCCAAGTTGAATATACAAATTCTAACAAATAGGAATTTGCATACTGAACTTGGATGGTCCACAAACAAAAGATCCATCAATATAGGAACCTCAGCTTTAAATCAAATAACTGGAGGACTATTCCCTTATATGATTACTCTTTTATAACACTGTGTCATTTTATAATATCCAGTTTAGCATTTTAGAAAAAGCATTGCTTTCAGTACAACTGATCCTAATCACAAAAAGGGCTTCTGTACCATATATATATATTTTTTTTTTTTTGCAAAATCAAGTAAATTTTTTCAGTGTACACTTTTCTTTTCTTATGGCAATGTATATTTATTTTTCCATTAAGAGATTGATATGTGCTTCTTATGTAAAATTTAAGTGATTCAGCAAAGTACAAAATTATAACATAGGAAAATGTTATTTCCTAAGATAGCAGTTGCAGTTAGGGAAAAAATAGATTGCATAAAATATTAAGAGACTGGCATTGTACAGTTACTGTGCGTGTATCAGTTCAGTTCAGTCACTCAGTCGTGTTTGACTCTTTGCAAATCCATGGACTGCAGCATGCCAGCTTCCCTGTCCATCACCAACTCCTGGAGCTTGCTCAAACTCATGTCAATTGAGTTGGTGATGCCAACCATCTCATCCTCTGTTATCCCCTTTTCCTCTTGCCTTCAATCTTTCCCAGCATCAGGGTCTTTTCCAATGAGTCAGTTCTTTGCATCAAGTGGCCAAAGTATTGGAGTTTCAGATTCAGCATCAGTCCTTCCAATGATGTGTGATACAACAGTGTATAATACATGATAAAATAGTATATATTCATTCTCTGTTGATAATGAAGTTTAAAATCCCACTGTAATTCTTGTTAATACCATCTCCCACTTTAGAAAAACTCCTAAGAATTGTTATGAATTATCATGAATTAGAAGAAAAACATATTCTATATTTTAAGATACTACATTTAATATTAGTTCCAAATTTCAGTCTTCTGAATGTTAATGGACACTTTTTTCCTCCCTTTGTGATTTATTAAATTTTATTTAATTCTTAAATACTTGAATTTTGCTATCCAATTTATTTTTCTCACAATTGTTAATTAGTGCTCTAATCCATGAGTTATTTTGCATTTTAAAGTTAATCTCTGCTATATTTCTAATCAAATAAAATTATGGCTAGGTAAAATATTCTGGAATCACAAGACTCTCAACACTTTATACACATTCATACTTCCCATCTCCTTAGATTTCAATTATGAGTAATCCTGAAGCCAACCTGAGTAGTTTTATCCATATTTTAATTTATTATCCTTCTCCTTGGATACTTGAATATCTTCTCTTGATCCATTTCTTTTATGTACATCAGCTCAGTTAAGTTCAGCTCTGTTGTTCAGTCGTGTCTGACTTTTTGCAACCTCATGGACTGCAGCACACCAGGCCTCCCTGTCCATCACCAACTCCCAGAGTTTACTCAGATTCATGTCCATTGAGTTGGTGATGCTATCCAACCATCTCATGTTCTCTCATCCCCTTCTCATCCCACCATCAATCTTTCCAAGCATCAGGGTCTTTTCCAGTGAGTGAATTCTTTGTATCATGTGGTCAAAATATTGGAGATTCAGCTTCAGCATCAGTTCTTCCAATGAATATTTAGTGCTGATTTCCTTTAGGATGGACTGATTGGATCTCCTTGCAGTCCAAGGAATTCTAAAGAGTCTTCTCCAACACCACAGTTCAAAAGCATCAGTTATTCAATGCTCAGGTTTCTTTATAGTCCAACCTAACAAAAGCAGACGATATTAAGAAGAGGTGGCAAGAATACACGGAAGAACTGTACAAAAAGATCAAGACCCAGATAATCATGATGATGTGATCACTCATCTAGAGCCAGACATCTTGGAATGTGATGTCAAGTGGGCCTTAGAAAGCATCACTACAAACAAAGCTAGTAGAGGTGATGGAATTCCAGTTGAGCTGTTTCAAGTCCTGAAAGATGATGCTGTGAAAGTGCTGCACTCAATATGCCAGCAAATCTGGAAAACTCAGCAGTGGCCACAGGACTGGAAAAGGTCAGTGTTCATTCCAATCCCAAAGAAAGGCAATGCCAAAGAATGCTCAAACTACCGCACAATTGCACTCATCTCACATGCTAGTAAAGTAATGCTCAAAATTCTCCAAGCCAGGCTTCAGCAATATGTGAACCATGAACTTCCTGATGTTCAAGCTGGTTTTAGAAGAGGCAGAGGAACCAGAGATCAAATTGCCAACATCTGCTGGATTATGGAAAAAGCAAGAGAATTCCAGAAAAACATCTATTTCTGCTTGATTGACTATGCCAAAGCCTTTGACTGTGTGGATCAGAATCAACTGTGGAAAATTCTGAAAGAGATGAGGATACCAGACCACCTGACCTGCCTCTTGAGAAATCTGTATGCAGGTCAGGAAGCAACAGTTAGAACTGGACATGGAGCAACAGACTGGTTCCAAATAGGAAAAGGAGTATGTCAAGGCTGTATATGGTCATCCTGCTTATTTAACTTATATGCAGAGTACATCGTGAGAAATGCTGGGCTGGAAGAAACACAAGCTGGAATCAAGATTTTCTGGAGAAATATCAATAACCTCAGATATGCAGGTGACACCACTCATGGCAGAAAGTGAAGAGGAGCTAAAGGGCCTCTTGATGAAGGTAAAAGAAGAGATCGAAAAAGTTGGTTTAAAGCTCAACATTCAGAAAACGAAGATCATGGCATCCGATCCCATCACTTCATGGGAAATAGATGGGAAAACAGTGGAAACAGTGTGAGACTTTAATTTTTCGGCTCCAAAAAATTCATGGTGACTGCAGCCATGAAATTAAAAGACGCTTATGCCTTGGAAGAAAAGTCATGACCAACCTTTTTAGCATATTCAAAAGAAGAGACATTACTTTGCCGACTAAGGTCCGTCTAGTCAAAGCTATGGTTTTTCCTGTGGTCATGTATGGATGTGAGAGTTGGACCGTGAAGAAGGCTGAGCGCCGAAGAATTGATGCTTTTGAACTGTGGTGTTGGAGAAGACTCTTGAGAGTCCCTTGGACTGCAAGAAGGTCCAACCAGTCCATTCTGAAGGAGATCAACCTTGGGTGTTCTTTGGAAGGAATGATGCTAAAGCTGAAACTTCAGTACTTTGGCCACCTCATGCGAAGAGTTGACTCATTGGAAAAGGCTCTGATGCTGGGAAGGATTAGGGGCAGGAGGAGAAGGGGACGACTGAGGATGAGATGGCTGGATGGCATCACGGACACAATGGATGTGAGTCTGAGTGAACTCCGAGAGATAGTGATGAACAGGGAGGCCTGGTGTGCTGCGATTCATGGGGTTGCAAAGAGTTGGACAAGACTGAGCGACTGGACTGAACTGAACTCTCACTTCCGTACATGACTACAGGAAAAACTATAGCTTTGACTAGATGGACCTTTGTTGGCAAAGTTATGTCTCTCCTTTTAATATTTTATGTACATACAAATGAACAATTGTCACTCTGTACATCAGGACTGTATGATTTTTCTAACTGAAACTAAGTTTTTGATCACTTTTCTTTTACTGCACTTTTGAGTATCATTCTCATTTCACTCTACATTCTCTTCTTCCAAAGCTCTATCTTTACTCTGGATTTTTTGTTGTTGTTTTTTTACTGAACCTATTGCCTATTCTAGCTCTATTATTTGAAATTTATAGTGTATTTACCATAGTTATAAAGATATTATTCTGTTGCTTTATTTTTTATCCTTATGTTGCAATTTCCTTTTATTTTTAATTTCAGCTTCCAATAATAGAAAATCTTATCACTTTTAAGTTTCACTATATTTAAAATCAGGTAAAATTGAAGAAAACTTAGGAAGTGAATCACTTTTTGTATTCTTTTGATTTTTCTTTTGATCTTCACCCACCCTTACTTTGGCAGTTTTTTTGTTTTGTTTTGTTTTTTGACAGTGATTTTTAACAAACAATGTGTCTATTAATCTGTTTCATAATACAAAATGCTCTTCAGAATTTCTTTTTGTGAGTTTTTAATTTAATTTTTATACCAATTTTTCCATCTGTTTGCTCACTACTTGTCTTTCTTTTGTTTTATTTCCATTTATTTATTGCCATGTTTCCATTTTAGTTATGTTGCTTACTTTTTTTTTTTTTTTTTGGTATTCAAAGAGTCCAGCTCCTGGTCAAAAAAATTTGTGTGATCTTTTAGATTCAACCATGAGCAAAAACAAAGATTTAGCAAGGCAAGCCTCATCAGAAAGACTGTCTTCCCCACACTAGACTTGATGCAGGGCTTGTGCATCACACTAGAGTTTTGCAGTCAAGAACTCAGTCTCCATGGCTAGTCATGCTCTTACAAATATCTACTTACACATTTATATGCAAGTATTTTTATTCCTTTTTATTTGACACTTTGGACAGAGGTCTTAATTAGGCAATTCTGCAGAGAGTTCTTGTGCTTGTTGTGGGGTGAGAGGATGAGGTAAAAATGTGAAACTTAAAGACACTTTCCTACTCTGACTTAGTATTTAGTACTGTTCCACTCTTTCTTTGAGTATCCTTCAAGGATGACAATCTGCCCTGATCCACTGGGCTCTTGACTGCTGAACTGATTTATTAAAAATTAATACACAGAAATTTTCTTTAAATAGATTCAGAAATCAGAAGGGGAAACACTCACACTCTGTGATGAGTGCAAAGATCAACAAGAAGAAAGACTCCTCTTCTTTCTTGGCAACAATTCAACCAATGGAAACTCAGAGGCTCTTTATCTACTATACTCCCAATTCCTCCTTCCTCTATAGAAAAGTTCTCCTTCCTCAGTCATGCAGGGAATTCTTCATGCCTTGCCATGGTTACACATGCTGAATTTCAATTCTCTGTTAATTCTGAATAAACCCATCTTTGCTTAAGAAATAGCACTTTAGTGGCCTATACACAGACCAAAGAAGACCCCTGAAGGCTCTGAGGTTTGCAAGCATATAGTTGTGGTACTCATTATCTCCTCACTGCTTTTTTCACCAAATTTGGATTTTGAAGGTATATTTTTTCTCCTGGATATGAGCTTATGTCCTCTTTATTTTTAAAGCTCTCCACACTTTATTTGGGACTTATTTTAAATTTTATTTTTTCTGAATAAGACCTTTTTCTAATGAGGAGGATACTTGTTTGGTACTTTAGTCTGATTTTTAGATAAAATTGTTTTGACCAAAGACAGGTAAGACAGTTTCAACCCATTCATCAGGAATAGGAGGCACCTCACCAAAACTGGTTTTCCAGCCATTTTTCCATTCCTTTGAAATGGAGCCATTTCATGGGAACAGTCTGAAATATTTTTTAGTTTTGCCCCTTTGGACTGAGTTATTTTCTTAGGACTGGCTAATTTTAAGCCTGAAGTCTGAATTGCAAGTTATTTGAATTGAGCTCGGTCATGCTAGGAATAAAGAACTCACCTACCATTGCAGGAGACATAAGAGACAACCCACTCTAGTATTCTTGCCTGGAGAACTCTATGGACAGGGAGCCTGGCGGGCTATATTCCATAGGGTTGCAAAGAGTCAGATATGACTGAAGCAAGTTAGGACACACAAGTTGTGAGCTGTTTGAGTTGTTTGGAAATTACTTTTACTCTAGAAGAAAACTTCTGAGAAATGGTATTTCAGTCTAATCTTGGAGAAGCTTCAGCCTGCAACAGCTTGAAGTCAGGCTTTGGTTCATGGTCAGAGACTGTGGTCAAGTCTAGGTGGTGAGGGCTAGCCACTAGACAAGTAGTCAGTGAAAAGGCTCTGGCACTTCACCTTTGCAGAAAATAATTCCCATAAAGAAGGAAAGTAGTGACACAAGTAAAGTGTTTATTCAGTTCAGTTCAGTTGCTCAGTCGTGTTCGACTCTTTGCGACCCCATGAATCACAGCACGCCAGGCTTCCCTGTCAATCGCCAACCCCCAGAGTTCACTCAGACTCACGTCCATCAAGTCAGTGATGCCATCCAGCCATCTCATCCTCTGTCGTCCCTTCTCCCCTATCCCCAATCCCTCCCAGCATTAGAGTCTTTTCCAATGAGTCAACTCTTCGCATGAGGTGGCTGAAGTACTGGAGTTTCAGCTTTAGCATCATTCCTTCCAAAGAAATCCCAGGGTTGATCTCCTTCAGAATGAACTGGTTGAATCTCTTTGTAGTCCAAGGGACTTTCAAGAGTCTTCTCCAACACCACAGTTCAAAAGCATCAATTTTTTGGTACTCAGCTTTCTTCACAGTCCAACTCTCACATCCATACATGACTACTGGGAAAACCATAGCCTTGACTAGACGGACCTTGGTTGGCAAAGTAATGTCTCTGCTTTCAACATGCTATCCAGGTTGCTCATAAATTTTCTTCCAAGGAGTAAGCGTCTTTTAATATCATGGCTGCAGTCACCATCTTCAGTGATTCTCCAGCCCAAACAAATAAAGTCTGACACTGTTTCCACTGTTTCCCCATCTACTTCCCATGAAGTGATGGGACCAGATTCCATGATCTTCGTTTTCTGAATGTTGAGCTTTAAGCCAACTTTTTCAGTCTCCACTTTCACTTTAGGAGGAGGAAAAAAAAGGTATAGCACATATGGATAGATACACAGGTGGAATCAGAGAGAGAGTTACATGCTTGTGGTGGTTTGAATCACTTTTATGAAGCAGTTCTTCCAGATTTTCTTTAGCCAATCATTTTGATTTGTCTGGTTCTGAATTTGTATTCAGCATGTATCAGGATCCTTCTATATGTGTGTGCTCATCTCTTAGTCAAGAAGGAGTCTAATGAAAAGACTTATGGGTAGCTAACAGCACTATGGGATCACACCCTCCTTTTTTACTTCAAAGGAGACTTTCTGCATATCTATAGTTGGGGAGGTCTCCTTATCGTCAAGAATGAGGAGTAGCAGTCTTTTATCTTTTATCTGTGAACATCCCAGCCTCCTCCATTATCCTGCTTTCATGGAGTTTTGGCATTATGAAATTTCTGTCCACAGGGGACAAACTTCTCATCCTGAGGCCCATCTATCTCCTGCCTCAAGTCAACTAAGCCCATCTATTTTGAGGGCATCCCAAAAGGAACTTTGGCCAAATTTATGTTTGAAACCACTGTACTTCCACGTGTGCATGTATGACTAAATGGACTGGCTTGACAAAAGGCAATTTAGAATACCAATGACCATTAAGGGGAATTTTTAAATCCTCCAACTTAATTTTCTGATAATTAGGTGATCATATATAGACTATCATGGATTAAAATAGATTAAAAATTCCCAGAACTGAAGAGAATCAATCGGTATCTTGAGGCTTCCCAACATTTTCAGGGGTTTAAAATTGCCTCTCTGAAAAATAATGTTTTAAAGTTAACTGAGACAAACAATAAAGAAAGCTAAAATGACTCCTGAAGCCTCAGGCTCTTCTTCAACATCTTTGTCTCAGGCTACAAAATTGTCAATATCTTTTCTTCTCTGTCCTCAGCTTCTTATGTTCAGATTCCTAGTAAGATGGAGAAACACACACACAAACAAACTCTCCTCACCTGTGGCCAAGGTTCTGAATGGTTAAGTGTACTCTATTAGGATAATTTCTGCAAGGAGATCCAACCAGTCCATTGTGAAGGAGATCAACCTGGGATTTCTTTGGAAGGAATGATGGTAAATCTGAAACTCCAGTACTTTGGCCACCTCATGCAAAGAGTTGACTCACTGGAAAAGACTCTAATACTGGGAGGAATTGGGGGTAGGAGGAGAAGGGAACGACCGAGGATGAGATGGCTGGATGGTGTCACTGACTCCATAAACGTGAGTCTGAGTGAACTCTGGGAGTTGGTGATGGACAGGGAGGCCTGGCATGCTGCGATTCATGGGATCGCAGAGTCAGACACAACTGAGACTGAACTGAACTGAGCTGAAGATCATTTCAACTACTCAGAGAGGATATCTCAAAGACTAAATGCCTTCAGATTTCAGATCATTCCTGAACTCAACCTGAGGCAAATTTTAATTCTGTAAGAGAGATTAGTCAGTCTTTTTGCTATTCATTTTCTTTGTTGTCTCTATCAATTAAAAACTTATCAAAAGGGAGGAAATATAATTATCTTCATTTATTAAGTTCCTATATAGAGTTATTGAGAATAGTTTTACATTTTACAATTAGGGATTGAGTTGGTGACAGAAAGAATTACAGGCCTTAGTACAGTTTCAAAGCTTCCTGTTTCTATTTTAAGCAAACAGAGATAACCAGGAATTGCCAGTTCTTAATTTCATGCAGTATGGGAAGCTCGGATTAGAAGCTCTATACAGTCAGCAAAAATAAGACAGGGAGCTGACTGTGGCTCACATCATGAATTCCTTATTGCCAAATTCAGATAAATTGAAGAAAGTAGGGAAATTTACGAGTCTCATTCAAGTCTGACCTAAGTCAAATCCCTAAAGATTATATAGTGGAAGTGAGAAATAGATTCAAGGGACTAAAACTGATAGAGTATCTGATGAACTATGGACAGAGTTTTGTGCATTGTACAGAAGACAGGGAGCAAGACCATCCCCAAAAAAGAAATTCAAGAAAGCAAAATGGTTGTCTGAAGAGACCTTACAAATAGCTGAGAAAAGAAGAGAAGCCAAAAGTAAAGAAGAAAAGGAAATATATACCCATTTGAATGCAGAGTTACAAAGAACAGCAAGGAGAGATGAGAAAGCCTTCCTCAGGGATTAGTGTAAAGAAATATTATTTCTCTTCAAGAAAATTAGAGATGTCAAGGGAATATTTCCTGCAAAGATGGGTTTAATAAAGGACAGAAATGGAATGGACCTAACAAAAGCAGAGTATATTAAGAAGAGGTGGTAAGAATCCAAAGGAGAACTGTACAAAAAATATCATCATGACCCAGATAATTATGAAGGTATGATCATTCACCTAGAGCCAGACATCTTGGAATGTGAAATCAAGTGGGCCTTAGAAAGCATTACTACAAGCCAAGCTAGTGGAGGTGATGGAATTCCAATTGAGCTGTTTCAAATCCTGAAAAATGATGCTGTGAAAGTGTTGCACTCAACATGCCAGCAAATTTGGAAAACTCAGCAATGACCATGGGACTGGAAAATGTCAGTTTTCATTCCAATCGCATAGAAAGGAAATGCCAAAGAATGCTCAAGCTACCGCACAATTGCACTCATTTCACACGCTAGTAAATTAATGCTTAAAATTCTCCAAGCCTGGAGACAATGCATGAACTGTGAAATTCCAGATGTTCCAGCTGGTTTTAGAAAAGGCAGAGGGACGAGAGATCAAATTGCCAACATCCACTGGATCATCAAAAAGGAAGAGAGTTCCAGAAAAAAATCTATTTCTGCTTTATTGACTATGCCAAAACTTTTGACTGTGTGGATCACAATAAATTGTGGAAACTTCTGAAAGACATAGGAGTATCAGACCACCCTGACCTGCCTCTTGAGAAACCTGTATGAAGGTCAGGAAGCAGCAGTTAGGACTGGACATGGAACAACAGACTGGTTCCAAATAGGAAAAGGAGTACGTCAAGGCTCTATGTTTTCACCCTGCTTATTTAACTTATACGCAGAGTGTATCATGAGAAATGCTGGGCTGGATGAAGCACAAGCTGGAAATCAAGATTGCCGAGAGAAATATCAATAATCTCAGATATGCAGATGACACCACCCTTATGGCAGAAAGTGAAGAGGAACTAAAAAGCCTCTTGATGAAAGTGAAAGAGGATAGTGAAAAAGCTGGCTTAAAGCTCAACATTCAGAAAACAAATATCATGGCATCTGGTCCCATCACTTCATGGGAAATAGATGGGGAAACAGTGGAAACAATGGCTGACTATTTTAGGGGGCTCCAAAATCACTGCAGATGGTGACTGCAGCCACAAAATTAAAAGACACTTACTCCTTGGAAGGAAAGTTATGAGCAACCTAGACAGCATATTAAAAATCAGAAACATTACTTTGCCAACAAAGGTCTGTCAGTCAAAGCTATATTTTTTCTCCAGTAGTCATGCATGGATGTGAGTGTTGGACTATAAAGAAAGCTGAGCACCAAAGAGTTGATGCTTTTGAATTGTGTTGTTAGAGAAGACTCTTGAGAGTCCCTTGGACTGCAAGGAGACCCAACCAGTCCATCCTAAAGCAAATCAGTCCTGGGTGTTCATTGGAAGGACTGATGTTGAAGCTGAAATTTCAATACTTGGCCACCTGATGCAAAAAGCTGACTCACTTGAAAGGACCCTGAATCTGAGAAAGATTAAAGGTGGGAGGAGAAGGTGACAACAGAGGATCCATCCATGGTGTCACAAAGAGTCAGACATGACTGAGTGACTGAACTGAACTGATGGGAAACTTGTAAGATATAGAAGAGAAAACTACACATAGTTAAAAAGACAGTAAATTTGGGGAGCTAATTCCTAAAAGCGAGGTACCACTTCAATCTTCACTAGCTCCGCAATGGATTCACTTTAGCTTAAAACTGATACTTTTCAGAAATATCATACCAGTAGGTATATTCTTTCCTTTTTCTATCATTATATGTTTAATGTGTCTACAGAATGTTTTCTTCATTTCATTATATTTTGGAGAAAGTTAGTTTGTAATTCAGCTTTATTATATTTTCAACATTTAATCCTCTTAGCTAATGTTTATAACAATACCAAGTGTTACATCTCAGAAAAGTGAATCAAGGTATTCACAGTGTCAGTAGGTTGTTCTGTAAGTGGCAAAATTGGAATTGGAATCCAGACCTGCTTGAAACTGCCAATCTTGAGTGTAGTGACTAAATGCTATAGCAAGCAACTGGAAGCCTGAAACTTAGAATTAAGTAACTGTTTTATTTTGAAATGGCCTGCTAAATGTATTTTTCTTATCATGTTTAAAGATGATATTAAAAAGTACAAGTATGACTTTATTTAAACATTAAAGTTGTATTAGAGAAAACATATAGTGTATTAAACAAAGTAATAGAATGATATCAATTCTAAATTTGTACCCCTACTCTCAACCTGGTTTTAAATCCTGAGTAACTGACTTTTGACAGTGGCCACTGATTTCTTATCTGTGAAATGGAGATTCTTGAGATATATGAGAATCAAATCTTATAATATCTATGAGAATCAGATTCAATATCCCAGCACTCAATAAATATTAAACATACACGATCACTTACCAACACCTTTGCTCAGTCATGTCTGACTCCTTGTAATCCCGTAGATTGTAGCCTACCAGGCTCCTCTGTCCATTGGATTTTCCAGGCAATAGTACTGGAGTGGATTGCCATTTCCTTCTCCAGGGGCTCTTCCCAACCCAGGGTTTGAACCCTGGTCTCCCTCATTGTAGACAGACACTTTACTGTCTGAGCCACCAGGGAAGTCTGATATTTCTTTGAGCCTGTGTTGTGGGAGTGGGAGGGGGGAGGTAAGAATACTGGAGTGGGTTGCCATTCCCTTCTTCAGGAGATCTTCCCGACCCAAGGATTGAACCCTGGTCTTCCATACTGTAGCCAGACACTTTACCGTCTGAGCCACCAGGGAAGTCAGTTTAACTATAGGGAAAGTATAATAGAAAACTGTTGTTATGTCAGTTGTTTATATAAATATTTGAAATACTTTTAGATGTGAATGTGGTCAGTTGTCACTAATAATTAATGTTATGATAAAACTCTGTGTACTTAGTGGTTATACATTCATATGCTTATTTAAGATTTTTATGTTTAATATTAATTGTTTAAAATTAAGGTATATTAACAATGAATCACAGGATGAATAAATCATGTTTAGCTTTGTAATTACTTTGAATTACTATCAAAAGGCCAAGATATCATGTATCAGCTTTTGAAATTCACAGTTTGTGAACCTAAATTATTTGTCTTCTGTGAAATTTACTAGCTGTGAATTGTTTAGTGAACTGTCATTAACCTCCTGCTTAAAAGAAGTAGTCAAGGTTGTGAACATTACTAAACTTCATCTCTGGGACACTGAAAATAGAAATAAAAATAATGAGCAAGGACTTTCTAATAATGTGAAGTGTCCCATATAATCTGCAAGTGCAATATATAGAAAAATAGAGAAACATGTTTACGTTAATGTACTCAAAAACAAAATTGATTAAAAAAAAAGAGTCAAATTTAAAAAGAAAAGAAAAGCTTTGGAAAAACCTCAGCCTTGATTCTATTACTATAATCTCTTTGATTTTTATGTATAAACACACACATACACATACACACACACACACACATATGTATATATTCTTCATGTTCTTGGGCTCACTTCTATTTTTCCTTCTCTTGTGTTTGAGGGTTTACACTCATCAATAAATTGTTGTCAGTAAGTTTTTGGTTCAGGTTCTCTTTTCTGGAGAGCTCAAGGTAAGACACTCGTGTCTCATTCACAATTATATTGTATTTATTTTGGTAGAATTATTTTACATTCATATGGTTTTCCACAAATATAATAGTTCATATCAAGGTTAAAAGTAAGAAAATTGTTAGCAAAATTATTTTCCACAATCTTATTTATACAAAGCATGGAAATCACAGTGTATTATACAGAGAGGATGGGACTTATTACTAACGAATTTTTGTTTCCAAAATGATGAACAGATAAATCAGAATCAATGATAGCTGTATTCACTATGTCTAACTGTATTTCCAAAAGTGAGATCCATAAAATGTGGTTGTATTGTAGCAGTACAGTTCTCAGCATTGTATCAGTATAGTTCTATCAAAGTTTTTCAAAAGATAAGTTTTAAAAAAAATACGTATATCTGTAGAAATACTTTATGTGAAAACAATGTATATTGTGATATTTATAATTTTCCAATGAGTTTTCTCCCTTTTTATGGTTTTCACATTTTTCTGCAAATTATATCTATCTTAACCTTTCTAGTGGGTTTTGATCAACACAGGTTCAAGGCTTTTCCTTTCAAAGGTGAAACAAATAAGCAAAGGAGAAAATAGACAATTTTTTTAACTTGTCCCTCAAACCATATTTCCATTTCCATACATGAAACTCTTTACTTGTTCCAAAACTATAGTTTCTGTATTTAGATAGACTTTTCTTAATGTAAATATCCATTTACGAACATTTCAATTCTGTGCATCTTATGTCTTTAATTAACCTTTATTCATATTGATGTCATCTCCAATATTTCTATTTGATATTTTGTGCTCTGTTTTTATTTTATGCTATTTTATGATCCACAAATTATACTTATGTTAAAGACAACATTTTCTTTCTTTCATAATATCCTTGTACCATATAAAGAATAAAAATTTCATTCTCCCATTATTTTTTAATTTTGCTTCTGTCATATACAAAGTTCTAATTATCATGCTGATTTAAATAAAACAAATATGGCCATTAAAACAATAATAATACATTTTCTTATTGAACTCTTCAATAGCAAATTTAAAAATTATTATAAATTTAAAATTAGACTCACTGTCTGATAAGGAATTCCTCTTATTACATAGCTCCTTCACAAATATCTAGTCTATATTTCCTCCAAATTGTTTTAGGATATATTTGTTAAGAGTTTTAAAATAGTATGCTTCAAATATAATTGTAATTGTGTTCAATTAATAGAGTAATTTGAAGATAATTTCTAAATTTGCAGTAATATCTTCCCATCCAAGAACATATATCATTCCAACTACATTAAGCACTTCTTTTTCAGTAATGTCTTTACAACTTAGATATTTCAATATGTATTTTTTAAATAAAAGTATAGCACATCTTTTATTAGATCCATTCTCAAGCAAATAATAGGCATTTATTTTTTTAAATATATATACAAATATTTATGTTTTATTTTTCAGATTGATACATAAATATCTTATTCACTTTTTAATTGAGCATAATGGTTACCTTATCACATTTCCCTAAAACACATTTTCTTAAAATATTACATGTTGTCTTACACGCATAAAAGCCTTCTGTTACACTTCATTATAATGAAAGCTTTGTTAATTAAAAAAATCATTAATGCAAAATTTGCTATATTGATTTTCATCAGTTATATACAAAGGAACTTTAAATTTTAATCAAAAATCTCCTTATTGAAGATGTAATTTATCGAATTTTGTTGTTTTTACTTTAGATTTTGAAATTCTAGTCTGCTGAATAGGGTTTAATTTTCTATTTCATCGCCATCTATACCACTTAGCATAAATGCACGTTCAATTGGTGAAGTTGCTATAATTAATATTCCCTTGTATATACTGTGGAGTTGCATCATGTACAATTTGTAAGAATATAAAATATAAATGTTCACTAGATAATTTGCATGTGTTTTACTGAGCATGTGTGTGTGTCTGTGTGTGTGCATGTGTGTGTGGGCACACACGCATGAGTGAAAGAAAGAGAGAATATAGAAATAATGAACAGTGTGCCATCAACTTAACCTGTCATTCTACTCACTATACCTCTGCCCTTAAATTAATGTGAAGTGATGTGGGGACTGGAGCATCTCTATTTCTTCAGTTAATCCCAGTGAGTATGTACTGCCTACATATAAGACTAGTTGTACATGTAAGGGAAAATAATAATAGCATAAAATGGACACCAAATTTAATTAACCTGTTTCATTTGGTACTCAGCACAGGAAAACCTGATTTACCAATAATAGAAGGAAAATTAGCTTGCTGGACTTATGGAGAAAGAGTTTTCCAGTTTTTAGTTGTCCATGGTTTAAGATCCTTAGCATTTGGGCTTCATATGTGTCACTACTGATAAAGAATCAGATTACCAGTACAGGACATATGAGACATGGATTCGATTCCTAGGTCAGAAAGATCTCCTAGAGGAGGATGTGGCAACTCATTCCAGTATTCTTGCCTGGAGAAGCCCCATGGATAGAGGAGCCTGGCAAGCTAGAGTCCACAGGGTTGCAAAGACTCAGACAACTGAAGCAACTTGGCATGCATGCATTTAGTATCTGCCCTATAAAGTTTTAAAAGTGAGTAATCATTTAATTCCAAACATGTTCCAAAATCTCAGTGACAAACCAAGAAGAAATAAGACACTAATGAAAACTGAAAGACCATTCATATTATGGATAGATTATATGACTGAACCTGAAAATTGATTTCCAGTATACTATAACATAAAGTTCTCCTAAGATGTGTAAATCTTTATTTAAATCCAGAAAGGGGTAGTTTATAGTTCTTATAGATTAGGGGACAGTTCAATATACTAATTGTGAAGTTTAGTTTGAAATTAACTTAATCCATATGTTGTACATTGAGTTATATTATATATATATATATATATATATATATATGTATATATATTTCAATTGGAGAGAAATTAAAGACATTAAAAAAGTATAAGCTTATCTCTGTATAAATTTGACCATATACTTAGAAGACTATATATAGTTTATTATCCAATATAGGACACAATTGAAGATTAAGTGGTGATATTAACATATTCAGCTAAATTGGAATTATAAATTTCCGATTTTCATCAAATTTAGGAAAATTTCAGTCATTCTCTTCCATATTCGCTAGGCTCTGGTATTTTTACCTCTTCTTCAGTAACAACAATTAAGTACATTTTTAATGAATTGATTATAGCAAAATCTCTGACAGTTTTCGAAAAGAAATTATTTGTTTGTGTTTCACATGAGGTACTCTATGTTGACTTATGTTAAATTCACTTATCCTTTGTAAACACATTCTGCTTCTGGTCCATTTAGTAAATTTTATAGTTCAGATACTATATTTTTGGTTCCCAAATTTATACTTTTTAATAGTTTTTAGTTATATGCAGTCATCTTTCTAATTATTTTATCCAGAAGCATTTGGTGAGGAAACTTTTTTCTCCACTGTATATTCTTGCTTCCTTTGTCAAAGATAAGTTGCCCATAGGGGCATGGGTTTATGTTTTGGTTTTCTGTCTTGTTCTATTGATTTCTATTTCTGTTTTCGTGCCAGTACCATACTGTCTTTATTAAAGTAGCTTTGTAGTATAGTCTGATGCCAAGGAGGTTAATGCCTCCAGCTATGTCTTTCTATTCAAGGCTGCTCTGGCTATTTGGAGTCTTTTGCTTCTTTCTGATTTTTGTTGTTAGTCTATAAGAATTCAAGGTGTTTCTCTTTATCAATTTTTATCCTGTGACTTTACTAAGTTCAGTGCTCATCTCTAGCAATTTTCTGTTGTTAACTTTAGGGTTTTCTATATAGAAATAAGTGAAAGGGAACATGAAAATCACTCAGTCATGTCTGATTCTTTCTGACCTCATAAACTGTAGTGAATGGAATTCACCAGGCCAGTATACTGAAGTTGGTAGCCTTTCTCTTCTCCAGAGGAACTTCCCAACCCTAAGAAAGAACTCAGGTTTCCTGCATGGCAGGCAGATTCTTTACCAGCTGAATCACAATGGAAGCCAAATAGTACTGGAAAGGGTAGCCTATCCCTTCTCCAGCGGATCTTCCCAACTCAGGAATTAACCTGGGGTCTGCTGCATTGCAGGCATTCTTTACCAACTGAGCTATGAGGGAAGCTATGTATAGAAATATGATGTCTGCAAACAGTGAGAGATTTTCTTCTTCCTTTACAATCTGTATTAAGTTTATTTCTTTTTCTTTTCTAATTGCTATGGCTAAGATTTCCAAAACTATGTTGTAGTGGTAACAGTGGACATCCTTACCTTGTTTCTGACCTTAGAGGAAATACTTTCTGGTTTTCACCAGTGTTGAAGTTCATCAAAATTATTCTACACATCTATTTACATTATCAAACGGTTTTTGTCTCAATTTGTTAATATGTTGTATCAGTAATTGGTTTTCATATATTGAAGAATTCTTGCAATCCTGGGATGCACCCTACTCGATCATGCTGTGTGATCCTTTCAATGTTGCATTTTTCTTGCTTGTATTTTGTTGATATCATTTTTCCCCAAAATAACTGCTCTTTATACACACACACACACACACACACACACACACACACACACACACACACACACACACACACATATGTATGTATGTATATCATATCCTTCCTCTGATCTCACTTAATCTTAGAAAGGAGCCTCAGGTTACTGAATCTTAGCACAGGAGAGAACAGTTTGGAGTGTTACTTCATGTCATAGTTTGGTCTGGTAAAATCAGAGCCATATTGCTGGCCCTTAGTAGCCTGTCTAAAACATTTTCCAATTGCATTATGTATTCTTAGGAAATAAATTTCAGTATTTCATACCATTTTTACAAAGTTTTTGCTAAGTGCTTTTGTGTGCTTAATTTTGTTGTCTCTTTTTTATATTTTTTTAAAAACAAGCTGTTATTTATTTTAATTGGAGGCTAATTACTTTGTAATATTGTGGTTGTTTTGCCATACATCAACATCAATCAGCCATAGGTGTCCCCCCATTCTGAACCCTTTCCCACCTCTCTCCCCCTACCCCATGCCTCTGGGTTGTCCCAGAGCACTGGCTTTGTGTGCCCTGCTTCATGCATTGAACTTGCAATGGTTATCTATTTTACATATGGCAATATACATATTTCAATGCTATTCTCTCATATCATATCACCCTCACCTTCTCCCACATAGTCCAAAAATCTGTTCTTTGCAACTGTGTCACTTTTGCTACCTTTCATAAAGGATCATTATTACTGTCTTTCTAAATTCCACATAAATGCATTAATATACTGTTTTGGCATTTATCTTTCAGACTTACTTCTCTCAGTATAATAGGCTCCAGATGTGTCCACCTCATTGGAACTGACTAAAATGTATTCTTTTTTATAGCTGAGTAATATTATATTAAAAGAGGGTGTTTGCTATGACCAGTGTATTCTCTTGGCAAAACTCTATTAGTCTTTGCTCTGCTTCATTCTGCATTCCAAGGCCAACTTTGCCTGTTACTCCAGGTGTTTCTTGACTTCCTACTTTTGCATTCCAGCCCTCTATAATGAAGAGGACATCTTTTTGGGGTGTTAGTTCTAAAAGGTTTTGTAGGTCTTCATGGAACCATTCAACTTCAGCTTCTTCATCGTTACTGGTTGGATTACTGTGATATTAAATGGTTTGCCTTGGAAACGAACAGAGATCATGCTGTAGTTCTTGAGACTGCATCCAAGTACTGCATTTTAGACTCTCTTGTTGACCCTGATGGCTACTCCATTTCTTCTAAGGGATTCCTGCCAGCAGTAGTAGATATAGTGGTCATCTGAGTTAAATTCACCCCTTCCAGTCCATTTTAGTTCACTGATTCCTAGAATGTCGATGTTCACTCTTGCTATCTCATGTTTGACCACTTCCAATTTTCTTTGATTCATGGACCTAACATTCCAGGTTAGTGAAGAGGAATTAAAAAGCCTCTTGATGAAAGTGAAAGAGGAGACTGAAAAAGTTGGTTTAAAGCTCAACATTGAGAAAACGAAGATCATGGCATCCAGTACCATCACTTCATGGGAAATAGATGGGGAAACAGTGGAAACAGTGTCAGACTTTATTTTGGGGGCTCCAAAATCACTGCAGATGGTGACTGCAGCCATAAAATTAAAAGACACTTACCTCTTGGAAGAAAAGTTATGACTAAACTAGATAGCATATTCAAAAGCAGAGACATTACTTTGCAGCCTAAGGTCCATCTAGTCAAGGCTACGGTTTTTCCAGTAGTCAAGTATGAATGTGAGAGTTGGACTATGAAGCAGGCTCAGCGCCAAAGAATTGATGCTTTTGAACTGTGGTGTTGTAGAAGACTCTTGCGAGTCCCTTGGACTGCAAGGAGATCCAACCAGTCCATTCTGAAGGAGATCAACCCTGGGATTTCTTTGGAAAGAATGATGCAAAAGCTGAAATTCCAGTACTTTGCCCTCCTCAGTCGACTCATTGGAAAAGACTTTGATGCTGGGAGGGATTGGCGACAGGAGGAGAAGGGGATGACAGAGGATGAGATGGCTGGATGGCATCACTGACTCAATGGACATGAGTCTGAGTGAACTCCGGGAGTTGGTAATTGACAGGGAGGCCTGGCGTGCTGCGATTCATGGGGCCGCAAAGAGTCGGACATGACTGAGCAGCTGAACTGAACTGAACAGATGGGATTCTCAAGGCAAGAATACCGAAGTGGTTTGCCATTCCCTTCTCTAGTAGACCACGTTCTGTCAGACCTCTCCACCGTGACCCACCCGTCTTGAGTGGCCCCACAGGGCATGGCTTAGTTTCATTGACTTAGACAAGGCTGCGGTCCTAGTGTGATTAGATTGATTATAGTTTTCTGTGATTATGGATTCAGTGTGTCTGCCCTCTGATGCCCTCTTGCAACAGCTAGCATCTTACTTGGGTTTCTCTTACCTTGGATGAAGGGTAAATATACAAGCAACACCTGCAGCTCAATTCCAGAAAAATAAATGACCCAATCAAAAAATGAGCCAAAGAACAAACACATGAAAAGATGCTCAACATCATTCATTATTAGAGAAATGAAAATCAAAACCACGATGAGGTACCATTTCATGCCAGTCAGAATGGCTACTATCCAAAAGTCTACAAGCAATAAATGCTGGAAAGGGTGTGGAGAAAAGGGAATGCTCTTACACTGTTGGTGGGAATGCAAACTAGTACAGTTACTATGGAGAACAGTGTGGAGATTTCCTTGAAAAACTTGAAATAGAACTGCCATATGACCCAGAAATCCCACTGCTGGGCATATACACAGAGGAAACCAAAATTGAAATAGACACGTGTACCCCAGTGTTCATCGCAGCACTGTTTATAATAGCCAGGACATGAAAGCAACCTAGATGTCCATACCCTCCTGACCTTGAGCATGGAGTAGCTCCTCTACGCCCTCCTTTGCCCATGCAGCCACCACTCCTTGAAGGTGGGGTTGCTCCTCTTGTCCACTAACCCTGACCTCGGATGTGGGGTAGCTGCTCTCAGTTGCTGCCCCAATCTTGGACATAGGGTAGCTCTTCCTGGCCACCGCCCCTGACCTCAGACATGGGGTAGAACCGCTTGGCCACCACCCCTCAGGCATGTGGTTCTCCCAACTTCTTCCCCTGACCTCGGACGTGGGATAGCTCCTCTTGTGTGCCTTCGCAGCTACCTGTGCTGCAAACACCCTCTTCCAACAACACAAGAGAAAACTCTACACATCGACATCACCAGATGGTCAACACCAAAATCAGATTGATTATATTCTTTGCAGCCAAAGATGGAGAAGCTCTATACAATCAGCAAAAACAAGACTGGGAGCTGACTGTGGCTCAGATCATGAAGCCTTATTGCCAAATTCACACTTAAATTTAAGAAAGTAGGGAAAATCACTAGACAATTCAGGTATGACCTAAATCAAATCCTTTATGATAATACAGTGGAGTGAGAAATAGATTTAAGGCACTAGATATGATAGAGTGCCTGATGAACTATGGACGGAGGTTCATGACATTGTACAGGAAGCAGGGATCAAGGCCATCTCCATGGAAAATAAATGTAAAAAAGCAAAATGGCTGTCTCAGGAAGCCTTAAAAATAGCTGTGAAAAGAAGAGAAGCATAAAGCAAAGGAGAAAAGGAAAGATATAAGCATCTGAATGCAGAGCTCCAAAGAATAGTAAAGAGAGATTTTAAAAAGCCTTCCTCAGTGATCAATGCAAAGAAATAGAGGTGAAAACAGAATGGGAAGACTAGAGATCTCTCCAAGAAAATTAGAGATACCAAGGGAACATTTCATGCAAAGATGGGCTCGATAAAGGACAGAAATGGTATGGAGCTAACACAAGCAGAAGATATTAAGAAGAGGTGGCAAGAATACATGGAAGAACTGTACAAAAAGATTTTCACGACTGAGATAATCATGATAGTGTGATCACTCATCTAGAGCCAGACGACCTGGAATATGAAGTCAAGTGTGCCTTAGAAAGCATCACTACGGCATTGAAACATGTATACTATCTTGTAAGAATGAAGTGCCAGTCTATGTTCAATACAGGATGCAGGATGCATGGGGCTGGTGCATGGGATGATTCAGGGAGAGGATGTGGGGTGGGAGGTGGGAGGGGGCTTTGGCATTGGGAGATCGTGGACATCTGTGGCTGATTCATGTCAATGTATGGCAAAACAAATACAGTATTGTAATGTAGAATAAAGTATTTTAAAAAATAAACAAGAAAAAAAACGATTTTTATAAACATAAAAAAAAAAAGAAAAGAAAAAAGCTAGTGGAGGTGATGGAATTCCAGTTGAGCTACTTCAAATTCTGAAAGATGATGCTGTGAAAGTGCTGCACTCAATATGCCAGCAAATCTGGAAAACTCAGCAGTGGCCACAGGACTGGAAAAGGTCAGTGTTCATTCCAATCCCAAAGAAAGGCAATACCAAAGAATGCTCAAACTACCATACAATTGCACTCATCTCACATGCTAGTAAAGTAATGCTCAAAGTTTTCCAAGCCAGGCTTCAGCAACACATGAACTGCGAACTTCCAGATGTTCAAACTTGTTTTAGAAAAGGCAGAGGAACCAGAGACCAAATTGCCAACATTCACTGGATCATCAAAAAAGTAAGAGAGTACCAGAAAAATATCTATTTTCTGCTTTATTGACTATGCCAAAGCCTTTGACTGTGTGGATCACAATAAACTGTGGAAACTTCTGAAAGAAATGGGAATACCAGACATCCTGACCTGCCTCTTGAGAAACCTTTATGCAGGTCAGGAAGCTACACTTAGAACTGGACATGGAACAACAGACTGGTTTCAAATAGGAAAAGTACATCAAGGCTGTATATTGTCACCCTGCTTATTTAACTTATGTGCAGAGTACATCATGAGAAACACTGGGCTGGATGAAGTACAAGCTGGAATCAAGATTGCTGGAAGAAATATCAATCACCTCAGATATGCAGATGACACCACCCTTATGGCAGAAAGTGAAGAGGAACTAAAAAGCCTGTTAATAACAGTCAGGACATGTAAACAACCTAGATATCCATCAGCAGATGAATGGATAAGAAAGCTGTGGTGCATATACACAATGGAGTATTACTCAGCCATTAAATAGAATACATTTGAATCAGTTCTAATGAGATGGATGAAACTGGAGCCGATTATACAGAGTGAAGTAAGCCAGAAAGAAAAACACCAGTACAGTATACTGACACATATATATGGAATTGAAAAAGATGATAATGGTAACCTTGTATGCGAGACAGCAAGAGACACAGAAATATAGAATGGACTTTTGGACTCTGAGGGAGAGGGAGAGGGTGGGATGATTTGGGAGAATGGCATTGAAATATGTATACTGTCATGTAAGAAATGAAGCACCAGTCTATGTTCAATGCACGATACAGGATGTGTGGGGCTGGTGCACGGGGATGATCCAGGGAGATAATTTGGGTGGGAGGTGGGAGGGGATTCAGGATTGGGAGCTCGTATACATCTGTGGTGGATTCATGTCAATGTATGGCAAAACCAATCAGTATGGTAAAGTAAAGTAAAATAAAAATAAAAGCCTCTTGATGAAAGTGAAAAAGGAGAGTAAAAAGTTGGCTTAAAGCTCAATATTCAAAAAATGAAGATCATGGCATCTGGTCCTGTCACTTCATGGGAAATAGATGGGGAAACAGTGGAAACAGTGTCAGGCTTTATTGGGGGGCTCCAAAATCACTGGAAATGTTGACTACAGCCATAAAATTAAGAGATGCTTACTCCTTGGAAGAAAAGTTATGATCAACCTAAATAGCATATTCAAAAGCAGAGACATTACTTTGCCAAGAAATTCTGTCTAGTCAATGCTGTTTTTTTCTGTGATCATGAATGGATGTGAGAGTTGGACTGTGAAGAAAGCTGAGCATTGAAGAATTGATACTTTTGAACTATGGTATTGGAGAAGATTTTTGAGAGTTCCTTGGACTGCAAGGAGATCCATACAGTCCATTCTAAAGATCAGCCTTGGGTGTTCTTTGGAAGGAATGATGCTAAAGCTAAAACTCCAGTACTTTGGCCACCTCATGCAAAGAGTTGACTGATTGGAAAAGACTCATGGTGGAAGGGACTGGGGGCAGGAGGAGAAGGGGACAACAGAGGATGAGATGGCTGGATGGCATCACCAACTCGATGGACATGAGTCTGAGTGAACTCCAGGAGTTGGTGACGGACAGGGAAGCCTTTTGTGCTGTGATACATTGGGCTGCATAGAGTCGGACACGAGTGAGCAACTGAACTGAAGCTAACTGAATATTACATTGTGTATATGTACCACAACTTCCTTATCCATTCATCTGCTAATGAACATCTAGGTTGCTTCCGTATCCTAGCTATTGTAAATAGAGCTGCAATGAGCACTGTGTACATGTCTCTTTCAACTCTGGTTTCCTCAGTGAGTATGTCAAGCTGTTGGATTGCATGGTCATATGGCAGTTCCAGTTCCAGGTTTTTAATGAATCTCCACACTGTTCTCCCTAGTGTCTGTAATAGTCTGAACTCCCACTGCATTCCCAGTGTATAAAGGTTTCCTTTTTCCACACCCTCTCCAGCATTTATTGTTTTTAGACATTTTGATGGTATCCATTCTGACCAGTGTGAGATGGTACCTCATTACGGTTTTGATTTGGATTTCTCTGATAATGAGTGTTGTTGAGCATTTTTTCAGGTGTTTATTAGCCATCTGTATTTCTTCTTTGGAGAAATATTTGTTTACTTATTTGGTCTATTTTTTGATTGGGTCTTTTATTATTCTGAAATTGAACTGCATGAGTTGCCCATATATTTTGGAGATTGATTATTTGTCACTTTTTTTCATTCACTATTGTTTACTCCATTCTGAAGGCAGCCCTTTCACCTTGCTTATAGTTTCCTTCATGTGTGCAAAAACTTTTAAGTTTAATTAGGTCCCATTTGTTAAGTTTTGTTTTTATTTCCATTACTCTGAGTTGTGGATCATAGAGGATCTTGCTGTGATTTATGTCAGAAAGTGTTCTCTGTTTTACTCTAAGTTCTATAGTTTCTAGTCTTACATTTAAATCTTTAATCCATTTTGAGTTTATTTTTGTACATGGTGTTAGAATGTGTTCAGATTTCTACATGTGGTTGACTAGTTTTCCCAGAACCAATTGTGAAAGAGATTGTATTTACTCCATTGTGTAGTTTTGACTCCTTTGTCAAAGATAAGCTGTCCATAAGTGCATGGATTTATCTCTGGGCTTTCTATTTTGATCCATTTATCTATATTTCTGTCTTTCTTTCATACCATACTGTCTTGATGATGGTAGCTTTGTAGTATAGTCTGAGGTCAGGCAAGTTGATTCTCCAGTTCCATTCTTTCTCAAGATTTCATTGACTATTGAAGGTTTTTTGTGTTCCCATATAAATTGTGAAATTTGTTCTAGTTCTGTGAAAAATACCTATGTGGGCTTGATAAGGATTGCATTGAATCTATAGATTGGTTAGTATACTCATTTATGTTGATTTTTCTAAACCACAATCTTGTTATATTTCTCCATATTTGTGTCACCTTTGCTTTCTTTCATCAGTGTTTTATAGCTTTCTATATATAGAGGTCTTTTGTTTCTTTAGGTAAATTTATTCCTAAGTATCTTATTCTTTTCATTGCAATGCTGAATGGGATTTTTTAATATAAATTTATCTATTTTAACTGTGGAGGTTAATTACTTTACAATATTGCATTGGTTTTGCCATACATCAACATGAATCCACCACATGTATACATGTGTTCCCCATTCTGAACCCCCTCCCGTTTTTTGAATTTCTCTTTCTTTTTTCTCATTGTTAGTGTATAAGAATGCAAGGGATTTCTGTTTATTAATTTTATATCCTGCAACTTTACTATAGTCATTAATTAGCTCTGGTAATTTTCTGGTGGTGTCTTTAGGGTTTTCTATGTAGAGTATCATGTAATCTGTAACCAGCGAGAGTTTTACTCTTCTTTTCCAATCAGGATTCCTTTTATTTGTTTTTCTCCTCTGATTATCGTAGTTAGGGCTTCCAAAATTATGTTGAATAGTAGCGGTGAGGTGGGCACCCTTGTCTCATTCCTGATTTTAGAGGAAATCCTTGTAGTTTTTTGTTTTTATTTTCCATTTAAGATAATGTTTGCTGTTGGTTATCATATATGGCTTTTATTATGTTGAGATATGTTCCTTCTATGCCTGCTTTTGGAGAACTTTTATCATAAATGAGTGTTAAATTTTGTCAGTCTTTCTCTACATCCTATTGAAATAATCATATGATGTTCACCTTTCAATTTGTTAATATGGTGTATCACATTGATTGGGTTACAAATATTAAAGAATCCTTGAAATCTTAGGATAAAGCCCACTTAGTCAGGATATATGATCTTTTAATATGTTGTTGGAATCTGTTTGCTAGAATTTTGCTGAGGATTTTCACATCTATGTTCACTGATGATATCAGCCTGTAGTATTCTTTTTTTGTAGCATCTTTGTCTGGTTTTGGTATTTGGGTGATGGTGGCCTCATAGAATGAGTTTGAGAGTTTACCTTCCTCTTTAATTTTTTGGAAGAGTTTCAGTAGGATAGGTATTAGCTCTTTTCTAGTTTTTCAGTAAATTTCACCTGTGAAACCATCTGGTCCTTAGCTTTTGTCTGTTGGAAGATTTTTATTACAATTTCAATTTCTGTGCTTGTGGTGGGTTTGTTAGGATTTTCTATGTCTTCCTGGTTTAGTTTAGGAAGGTTATACTTGTCCAAGAACTTGTCCAATCCTTCCAAGTTATCCATTTTATTGGCACAAAATCGCTCATAGTAGTCTCATGAACTCTACATTTCTGTTGTCTGCTGTGACTTTCCCATTTTCATTTTAAATTTTATTGATTTGATTATTCTATTTTTTTTTATTAATGAGTCTGGCTAATGGTTCATCTATTTTATTTATATTCTCAAAAATCAACTTTTAGTCTTCTTGATTTTTCTATAGTCTCCTTTGTTTCTTTTTCAAATGCTTCTGCTCTGATTTTTATGATTTCTTTCCTTCTTCTCACTATGGGGTTCTTCTTTTATTCTTTTTCTAGTTGCTTAAGATATAAAGTTTTGTGGTTTTTTTTTTTTATAACAATACTGTATTTGTTTTGCCATACATTGACATGAATCAGCCACAGGTGAACACAATCTCCCAATGCCAAAGCCCCCTACCACCTCCCACCCCACATCCTCTACCTGAATCATCCTGTGCTCCAGCCCCATGCATCCTGCATCCTTCATTGAACATAGATTGGTGCTTCGTTTCTTACAAGAAAGTATACATGTTTCAGTGCCATTCTCCCAAAACATCCCACCCTATCCCTCTCCCTCAGAGTCCAAAAGTCCGTTCTATACCTCTGAGTCTCTTTTGTTGTCTCACATATAGGGTCATCATTACTATCTTCTAAATTCCATATATATCAGTCAGTATACTGTATTGGTGTTTTTTCTTTCTGGCTTACTTCACTCTGTATAATCGGTTCCAATTTCATCCATCTCATTAGAACTGAGTTAAATTTATTCTTTTTAAGGGCTGAGTAGTACTCCACTGTGTATATGTACCAGGGCTTTCTTATCCATTCATCTGCTGATGGACATCTAGGTTGCTTCCATGTCCGGGCTATTATAAACAGCACTGCAATGAACATTGGGGTACATGTGTCTCTTTCACTTCTGGTTTCCTCAGTGTGTATGCCCAGCAGTGGGATTGCTGGGTCATAAGGCAGTTCTATTTGCAATTTTTAAAGGAATCTCCACACTGTTTCCCATAATGGCTGTAGTAGTTTGCATTCCCACCAGCAGTGTAAGAGGGTTCCCTTTCTCCACATCCTCTCCAGCATTTATTGCTTGTAGACTTTTGGATCGCAGCCATTCTGACTGGTGTGAAATGGTACCCCATTGTGGTCTTGATTTGCATTTCTCTGATAATGAGTGACGTTGAACATCTTTTCATGTGTTTGTTAGTCATCCGTATGTCTTCTTTGGTGAAATGCCTATTTAGTTCTTTGGCCCATTTTTTTATTGGATCGTTTATTTTTCTGGAGTTGAGCTGCATAAGTTGCTTATATATCCTTGAGATTAGTTGTTTGTCAGTTGTTTCATTTGCTATTGTTTTCTCCCATTCAGAAGGCTGTCTTTTCACCTTGCTTATAGTTTCCTTTGTTGTGCAGAAGCTTTTAATTTTAATTAGATCCCATCTGTTTATTTTTGCTTTTATTTCCAGTATACTGGGAGTTGGATCATAGAGGATCCTGCTGTGATTTATGTCGGAGAGTGTTTTGCCTATGTTCTTCTCTAGGAGTTTTATAGCTTCTGGTCTTACATTTAGATCTTTAATCCATTTTGAGTTTATTTTTGTGTACGGTGTTAGAAACAGGTCTAGTTTCATTCTTTTACAAGTGGTTGACCAGTTTTCCCAGCACCACCTATAAAAGAGACTGTCTTTACTCCATTGTATATTCTTGCCTCCTTTGTCGAAGATAAGGTGTCCATAGGTGTGTGGATTTATCTCAGGGATTTCTATTTTGTTCCATTGATCTATATTTCTGTCTTTGTGCCAGTACCATACTGTCTTGATGACTGTGGCTTTGTAGTAGAGCCTGAAGTCAGGCAAGTTGATTCCTCCAGTTCCATTCTTCTTTCTCAAGATTGCTTTGACTATTCGAGGTTTTTTGTATTTCCATACAAATCTTGAGATTATTTGATCTAGTTCAGTGAAAAATACTGCTGGTAGCTTGATGGGAATTGCATTGAATCTGTAGATTGCTTTAGGTAGTATACTCATTTTCACTATATTGACTCTTCCGACCCATGACCATGATACATTTCTCCATCTATTAGTGTCCTCTTTGATTTCTTTCATCAGTGTTTTATAGTTTTCGATATATAGGTCTTTAGTTTCTTTAGGTAGGAATATTTCTAAGTATTTTATTCTTTTCCTTGCAATGGTGAAAGGAATTGTTTCCTTGACTTCTTTTTCTACTTTCTCATTATTAGTGTATAGGAATGCAAGGGATTTCTGAGTGTTGATTTTATATCCTGCAACTTTACTATATTCATTGATTAGCTCTAGTAGTTTTCTGGTCGAGTCCTTAGGATTTTCTATGTAGAGGATCATGTCATCTGCAAACAGTGAGAGTTTTACTTCTTCTTTTCCAATTTGGATTCCTTTTATTTCTTTTTGTACTCTGATTGCTGTGGCCAAAACTTCCAGTACGATGTTGAAGAGTAGTGGAGAAAGTGGACACCCTTGTCTTGTTCCTGACTTTAGGGAAATGGTTTCAATTTTTCACCATTGAGGATAATGTTAGCTGTGGGTTTGTCATATATAGCTTTTATTATGTTGAAGTATGTTCCTTCCAGTCCTGCTTTCTGGAGAGTTTTTATCATAAATGGATGTTGAATTTTGTCAAAGGCTTTTTCTGCATCTATTGAGATAATCATATGATTTTTATTTCTCAGTTTGTTAATGTGATGAATTACATTGATTGACTTGCGGATATTGAAGAATCCTTGCATCCCTGGGATAAAGCCCACTTGGTAATGGTGTATGATCTTTTTAATGTGTTGCTGGATTCTGATTGCTAGGATTTAGTTGAGGATTTTTGCATCTATGTTCATCAGTGATATTGGCCTGTAGTTTTCTTCTTTTGTGGTGTCTTTGTCAGGTTTTGGTATTAGGGTGATGGTGGCCTCATATAATGAGTTTGGAAGTTTACCTCCCTCTGCAATTTTCTGGAATAGTTTCAGTAAGATAGGTGTTAGCTCTTCTCGAAATTTTTGGTAGAATTCAGCTGTGAAGCTGTCTGGACCTGGGCTTTTGTTTGCTGGAAGATTTCTGATTACAGTTTCAATGTCCATGCTTGTGATGGGTCTGTTAAGATTTTCTATTTCTTCCTGGTTCAGTTTTGGAAAGTTGTACTTTTTAAGAATTTGTCCATTTCTTCCAAGTTGTCCATTTTATTGGCATATAATTGCTGATAGTAGTCTCTTATGATTCTTTGTATTTCTGAGTTGTCTGTCGTGATCTCTCCATTTTCATTTCTAATTTTGTTGATTTGATTTTTTTCTCTTTGTTTCTTGATGAGTCTGGCTAATGGTTTGTCAATTTTATTTATCCTTTCAAAGAACCAGCTTTTTGCTTTGTTGATTTTTGCTATGGTCTCTTTTGTTTCTTTTGCATTTATTTCTGCCCTAATTTTTAGGATTTCTTTCCTTCTACTAACTCTGGGGTTCTCTATTTCTTCCTTTTCTAGTTGCTTTAGGTGTAGAGTTAGGTTATTTATTTGACTTTTTCTTGTTTCTTGAGGTATGCCTGTATTGCTATGAACTTTCCTCTTAGGACTGCTTTTATAGTGTCCCAAAGGTTCTGTGTAGTTGTGTTTTCATTTTCATTCATTTCAATGCATATTTTGATTTCTTTTTCATTTCTTCTGTGATTTGTTGATTATTCAGAAGAGTGTTGTTCAGCCTCCAAATATTGGAATTTCTAACAGTTTTTCTTCTATAATTGAGATCTAACCTTAGTGCATTATGGTCAGAGAAGATGCTTGGAATAATTTTGATTTTTTTGAATATATTAAGGTTGGATTTATGACCCAGAATGTGATCTATCCTGGAAAAGGCTCCGTGTGCACTTGAGTAAAAGTGAAATTCATTGTTTTGGGGTGAAATGTCCTCTAGATACCAATTAGGTCTAACTGGTCTATTGTATCATTTAACGTTTGCGTTTCTTTGTTAATTTTCTGTTTAGTTGATCTGTCCATAGGTGTGAGTGGGGTATTAAAGTCTCCCATCATTATTGTGTTATTATTAATTTCCCCTTTCATGCTTGTTAGCATTTGTCTTACATATCGCGGTGCTCCTATGTTGGGTGCATATATATTTATAATTGTTATATCTTCTTCTTGGATTGATCCTTCAGTCATTATGTAGTGGCCTTCTTTGTCCCTTTTCACAGCCTTTGTTTTAAAGTCTATTTTATCAGATATGAGTATTGCTACTCCTGCTTTCTTTTGGTCTTTATTTGCATGGAATATCTTTTTCCAGCCCTTCATTTTTAGTCTGTATGTGTCCGTTGTTTTGAGGTGGGTCTCTTGTAGGCAGCATATATAGGGATCTTGTTTTTGTATCCATTCACCCAGTCTTTGCCTTTTGGTTGGGGCATTCAACCCATTTACATTTAAGGTAATTATTGATAAGTATGTTCCTGTTGCCATTTACTTTATTGTTTTGGGTTCAGGTTTATACGTCCTTTTGTGTTTCTTTTCTAAAGTCTATCCTTTAGTATTTGTTGGAGAGCTGGTTTGGTGGTGCTGAATTCTCTCAGCTTTTGCTTGTCTGTAAAGCTTTTGATTTCTCCTTCATATTTGAATGAGATCCTTGCTGGTACAGTAGTCTTGGCTGAAGGTTATTATCCTTCATCACTTTAAGTATATCTTGCCATTCCCTCCTGGCCTGAAGAGTTTCTATTGAAAGATCTGCAGTTATTCTTATGGGGATCCCCTTATGTGTTATTTGTTGTTTTTCCCTTGCTGCTTTTAATATTTGTTCTTTGTGTTTGGTCTTTGTTAGTTTGATTAAAATATGTCTTGGGGTGTTTCACCTTGGGTTTATCCTGTTTGGCACTCTTTGGGTTTCTTGGACTTGGGTGATTATTTCCTTCCCCATTTTAGGGAAGTTTTCAACTATTATCTCCTCAAGTATTTTCTCATGGTCTTTCTTTTTGTCTTCTTCTGGGACTCCTATAATTCGAATGTTGGAGCGTTTCATATTGTCTTGGAGGTCTCTGAGGTTGTCCTCATTTCTTTTAATTCGTCTTTCTTTTTCCCTCACTGATTCATTTATTTCTACCATTCTATCTTCTATTTCACTAATCCTATCTTCTGCCTCTGATATTCTACTATTTGTAGCCTCCAGAGTGTTTCTGATCTCATTTATTGCATTATTCATTATATGTTGACTCTTTTTATTTCTTCTAGGTCCTTGTTAAACCTTTCTTGCATCTTCTCAATCCTTGACCCCAGGCTATTTATCTGTGATTCCATTTTGAATTCAAGATTTTGGATCATTTTCACTATCAGTATTCGGAATTCTTCCTCAGGTCGATTCCCTATCTCTTCCTCTTTTGTTTGGTTTGGTGTGCATGTCTCCTGTTCCTTTACCTGCTGGGTATTCCTCTGTCTCTTCATCTTGGTTATATTGCTGCGTTTGGGGTGGCTTTTCTATATTCTGGGAATTTGTGGAATTCTCTTTCTTATAGAGCTTCCTCTATGTTTGGGGTTATATCAGTGGCTTGTCAAAGTTTCTTGATTAGGGAGGCTTGTATTGTAGTTCTGGTGGGTGGAGCTGGATTTCCTCTCTCTGGATTGCTGTGAAGTGTGAAGTAATGTGTTATGAGACGTCAATGGTTTGGGAGTATTTTGAGTTGCCTGTGTATTGAAGCTCAGGAGCTTGTTCTTGTGTTGCTGGAGAATTTGCGTGGTATGTCTTGCTCTGGAGCTTGTTGGCCTTTGGGCAGTGCTCAATTTCAGTATAGGTATGAAGGCGTTTGATGAGCTTTTATTGGATAATGTTCCCTGTATTCAGGAATTCTTTGATGATCTCCAGGATTTGGACTTATGCCTCCTGATTCTGGTTTTCAGATTTATTTTTACAATAGCCTCATGATGTCTCCATCTATTCAGCTCTAATGTTAAAACATCTAGGTTAATGATGATAGGTTTCTCCACCTTGAAGGTCGTCCCTAGAGGATCGCTGAGTTACTTGGAGGAGAGAAGAGGGAGGGAGTAGTTAGAGGTGAGTGGAATGGAATGAGGTGGAATCAAAAGAGGAAAAAGCAAGCTAGCCCGTAACCACTTTCTTGTGTGCGCTCTGAAGTCTGGACCACTCAGAGGTGGTCACAGAGTTATACATGGAAGAGGAGAGGGAGGAAGTAGATAGAGGTGGACAGGAGGATAAAAGAGGGAGATGGGAAGGAGGAATACAGATCCGGCCAGTGACCAGTTCCCTTAGAATTCTCCTCCTTCTGGAGCACACAGAGATTCATAGAGTTGGGTAGAGAGGAGGAGGGGGAGGGAGGAGACGAAAGCCACCTAGTGGAGAAAAGAGACAGTGGTCAAGCCAGTAGTCTCACACTCATGTAAAACTGGGTACTGAAGATTAGGTTTTTAAAAGTACAAAATTGTCAACAAATATCAAAATGCCAAGATTAAAAATCTGGAGTAAAGATTGGATGTTCAAAGATAGATTATTGAAGGGAAGAAGAAGAAGGAGAGAGAAATTTTAAAAATAAATAGAGAAAAAAAGTAAAATATAATAAAAGACTCCAGAATTATTAAAAGGCAACTTCCTCCACCAATAGGACTATATACAGCATTTGCTTTAAGGATAGGGTTTTGGTGTTTTTTTTTGAAAAGTAATATTAGGTTATAAAAATAATAAATAGAAATATAGAAGACTTAAAAATTTAAACAAGTTTAGGGAAAAAAAGACGAAAAAGAAAAGAAAAACAAATTTAAAAAGGAAAAAAAATTTTTAAAGAAAGAAAAAAATTCTTAAAAAAAAAAAGAAAAAGAAAATCATGCTTCCACATCATCCCCCCCACCCAAAAAAAAAGTTTTTGATCATAAAAGTAGTAATGGTATATCTGGCACTCTCTCTGTCGTTGTGGACTGTGTGAGGTCGCTACCAAGGCAGCTCCCTCTGTTTGACTTCCTCTGTTTGCTGGTCTCTTCAGTGTCTGATTTCTGTCTTGCCACAGGGACGGTGGTGGTGAGCTCTGCACTGGGCTTGCCCCTTCTCGCTCCGTAGGATAACTGTGTGGAGCCTGCCCTATGCTTCATGCACTTCCCCTGTTTAAGCCGGTCAGGAAGCCCCCTCCGGGTGTTAGGTTTGGTTCCAAGTCCGAGTGGCTAGGGAGTTTGGCGCACACTATTGTTGCGTCTTCTGGGCTTTCCAGGTTGCTCAGTTTACTGGGAGCTCCGCTGGGGCTCTTTCTCAGGCAGATGATGACTGATCAGAGACCCCAGAAGTCTCAGCAAAGAAGCCTGCTTGCAATTTGGTAGGCAATGTCTCTCTTGAGCTGCGACTGCCCTCTTCCAGCGCTTAAGGCTCTGGCTGCCTGTCGCCGGTGGGGGATGGTCTGCAGCCAGCTATTTCCGATCTGTCCTTTGTTCTGTGTGCGGGCCTGAATGTGTCTTATGTTCGAGCATTTCGCGTGTTAGTTATCCCCCAGTCTGGTTTGCTAGTCTGAGATAAATCGTTCTATCCACGCGCGGACCTGATTCTGGCCCCGCTATGCCCCGATTCTCGAGAAAAGCCCTGCAGCCTATGTCTCCCGTGGCCCAATTCTTAGAAAGCACTGTCTCAGGCGCGCTCTTCCCTGCCCAACCCCCACTGCTGTCAGACGCAGCCGTTTGCGCTGCTTATCCATTGGGTGTTATACTGTTGAATTTGTAATCTGTTGGGTTTAATTATTTATTTATTCTTCCTTCCTGTTATGTTGCCCTCTGTGCTTCCAGGGCTCGCCCCATACACAGCTGTGAGAAAGTTCCCGAATTTTAGGGAACCTCTCTTTTAAGAGTCTCTTCCTGGGATGGGATTCCCTTCCCGTGCTGGGGTTCCCTCCCTACCTCCTTTGTCTCTATCTTCATTTTTTAAAATAATTCCTACCTGGTTTTTAAGCCAATGATCTGCTTTGCTGGATGCCTGATGTCCTCTGCCAGCAGTCAGAAGTTATTTTGTGGAATTTACTCAGCGTTGAAATGTTCTTTTGATGAGGTAGAGAGGGAGAAAGTGTTCTCCCCGTCCTATTCCTCCGCCATCTTTTTTCCCCTCCAAAGTTTTGTTGTTTGTTTGATGTGTCTCTCTTTTATTTCTTAAGGTAAGCTTGTATTACTATGAATCTCCCTCTTAGCTCAGCTTTTACTGAATCTCATAGGTTTTGTGTTGTCATGGTTTCATTTTAGTTTGTTTCTATGAATATTTTGATTTACTTTTTGATTTCTTCCATGATCAGAGTATGTTGTTTAGCCTCCATATGTTTGTATTTTTAATAGTTTTAATATTTTAAGCTGTTTTCTTTCCTGTAATTTACATCTAATCTAACTTCATTGTGATCAGAAAAGATGCTTGAAATGGTTTCAATTTTTAAAAAATTTACCAAGGCTAGATTTATGGCCCAGAATGTGATCTATTATGAATAATGTTTCATATGAACTTGAGAAAAGATGAATTCCATTGTTTAGGGTTGAATTGCCATATAGATATCAGTTAGGTCTAACGTCTATTGTACCAATTAGAGCTTGTGTTTCCTTGCTAGTTTTCTGTTTGGTTGCTCTATTCATAGGTATTTGTGAGGCAATAAAATCCCAAACTATTATTGTGTTACTGTTAATTTTCCCTTTCATACTTGTTAACATTTGCTTACTTACTGAGGTGCTACTTTCTTGGATGCATATATATTTATAACTGTTATACCTTCTTCTTGGATAGATCCTTTGATCATTGCATAGTATTCTTCTTTGTCCCTTGTCATGGTCTTTGTTTCAAAGTCTATTTTAGCTGATATGAGTTTTACTTCTCCTGATTTCTTTTGGCCCCCTATTTTCATGAAATATCCTTTTCCAGCCTTCAACTTTCAGTCTGTATGTGTCTTAGGGTTTGAAATGGGTCTCTTGTAGACAGCATATATAAGGTTCTTGTTTTTGTATCCATCCAGCCAGTCTTTGTCTTTTGGTTGGAGCATTTACCAAATTTAAATTTAACATAATTAAATGGCAACCCACTCCAGTATTTTTGCCTAGAGAATCCTATGGACAGAGAAGCCTGGCAGGCTACATTCCACTTCAGTTCAGTTAAATTCAGCTGCTCACTCATGTCCGACTCTTTGCGACCCCATGAATCGCAACATGCCAGGACTCCCTGTTCATCCCCATCTCTCGGAGTTCACACAGACTCACGTCCATCTAGTCAGTGATGCCATCCAGCCATCTCATCCTCGGTCATCCCCTTCTCCTCCTGCCCACATTCCTTCCCAGCATCAGAGTCTTTTCCAGTGAGTCAACTCTTCTCATGAGGTAGCCAAAGTACTGGAGTTTCAGCTTTAGCATCATTCCTTCCAAAGAAATCCTAGGGTTGATTTTCTTCAGAATGGACTGGTTGGATCTCCTTGCAGTCCAAGGGACTCTCAAGAGTCTTCTCCAACACCACAGTTCAAAAGCATCAATTCTTCTGCACTCAGCTTTCTTCATAGTCCAACTCTCATATCCATACATGACCACAGGAAAAACCATACATTCCATGGATTCACAAAAAATCAGACATGACTGAGCAACTAACACTAATACTATGATCCAGTTACCATTTACTTAGTTGTTTTGGGCTCATTTTTATTAACCTCTCTGTTTCCTGTTTAGAAAAGATCCTTTAACGTTTATTGAAGAGCTGGTTTGGTGGTTCTGAATTCTTTCAGCTTTTGCTTGTCTGTAAAACTTTTGATTTCTTCTTCATATCTGAATGAGGTCCTTGCTGGGTAATCTGTCTAGCCCCTGCCAACCCACATCTCCAAAGGATACATTCTAACACTAGCAATTAGGTCTGGTACAGTCTCCTGTGTAGTCACTTCTTTCCCCTGGAACCTTCTGTGTGCAAGATATTTTTGGGGCCCTCCAAGTGTGGAAGAACCTGGAAGAAATGGATACATTCTTAGAAAAGTTCAATCTTTCAATACTGACCCAGGAAGAAATAGGAATTATGAGCAACTCGATTACAAGTACTGAAATTGAAGCTCTGGTCAAAAAATCACCCAAAAACAAAAGACCAGGACCAGATGGCTTCACAGGAGAATTCTATCAAACATTTAGAGAAGAACTGATGCCTATCCTTCTAAAACTCTTTCAAAAAATTTGCAGAGGAAAAAACACTTCAAAACTCATTCCACGAGACCACTATCACCCTGATACCAAATCCATACAAAGACAACACAAGGAAAGGAAAACAACAGGCCAGTATCACTGATGAACATAGATGCAAAAATCCTCAACAATGATAGCAAACTTAATTCAGCATCACTTCAAAAGGTTCATATGCCATGATCAAGTTGGGTTTACTCCAGGGATGCGGGATTCTTCAATATACACAAATCAATCAATGTGATACACCATATTAACAAGTTGCAAGATAAAAGCTATTTGATAATCTCAATAGATGTAGAAAAAGCCTTTGACAATATTAAGCACTGATTTATGATTAAAACTCTTAAAAATGGATATGGATGGAATTTACCTCAACATAAAAGTCACTTATGATAAGCATACAGCAAACATTATTCTCAAAAGTGAAAAGCTGAAAGCTTTCCCCTTAAGATCAGGAACAAGACAAGGGTGTCCACTTTTGCCACTATTATTCAACATAGTTCTGGAAGTCCTAGATACAGCAATCAGAGAAGAAATAGAAATAAAAGGAATACAGGTTAGAAAAGAAGTAAAGCTCTCACTGTTTGCAGATATGTGATACTCTACATAGAAAATCCTAAAGATAGTATCAGAAAATTACTAGAGCTAGTCAGTGAATTTACCAAAGTTTCAGAATACAAAATCAATACATAGATATTGCTTGCATTTCTATTTATTAACAATGAAAAATCTGAAAGAAATTAAGAAATCAATTCTATTCACCATTGCAATAAAAAGAATTAAATAACTAGGAATAAACCTACCTAGGAGATAAAAGAACTGTATACAGAAAACTATAAGACACATAAATCAAAAATGACATAAACAGATAGAGAGATACTCCATGTTCCTGGGTAGGAAGAACCAATATTGTGAAAATGACTATGTACCAAACAGTCTCCAGATTCAGTGCAATTCATATCAAATTACCAATGGCATTTTTCAGTGAACTAGAATAAAAAATTTCACAGTTCATATGGAAACGCAATAGACCCTGATTAGCCAAAGCAGTCTTGAGAAAGAAGAATGGATTACCATATAAAAAGCATATATTCTCAATATAATCATCTCAATAGATGTAAGAAAGGCTTTTGACAAAGTGCAGCACTTATTTATGATAAATACTCTCCAGAAAGTGGGCATAGAAGGGACATACCTCAACATAATAAAGGTCATATATGACAAACCTACAGCTTCCATTGTAATCAATGGTGAAAAGCTGAAAGCTTTCCGCCTAAGATCAGGAACAAGATAAGAATGTCCACTCTCTCCACTTTTATTCAACATTTCTTTGGGATTCCTAGCTACAGCAATCTGAGAAGAAAAAGAAGTAAAAGGAATCTAAATTGGAAAAGAAGAAGTTAAGCTGTCACTGCTTGCAGATGACATGATATTATACCAAAAAAAAAAAAAAAGAAAGAAAAGAAAAAAAGCTAAAGATTCTACCAGAAAACTACTAGAACCCATCGTTGAATTTGGTAAAGTTGCAGGTTACAAAATTAATACACAGAAATCTGTTGTAGTTCTATACATTAAAAATGAAACCTCAGAAAGAGAAATTCAAGAAGCAATTCCATTTACCAATGAATCAAAAGTAATAAAATACCTAGGAATAAACCTTCCTAAGAAGAAAAAAAGACATGTACTCTGAAATCTATAAAATACTGATGAAGGAAATGGAAGAAGACATAAATATATGGAAAGATATACCATGTTCATGGATTAGAAGAATCAATATTGTCAAAATGACTAGGCTATTCAAGATAAGCTACAATTCAGTGCAATCTCTATCAAATTACAAATGGCATTTTTCACAGAACTAGAACAAAAACTGTCAAAATTGGTATGTGTAAGAAAACGCCACGGGAAGAAAAAGCCACCTCTAGGGACCGTTAGTAAAAGGCCTTTATTGGGCGGTTGCTCTCGGGCAGAACTCCCAAGGACAGGCAAGCGAGGGAAGCGAGGGAGTCTGCGAGGCGGGGAAGGGTGCGGGGAAGGTTTCATAGCAAGGGCTGGCGGACAGGCCAAGTTTTTCCCGACAAACGCAGGCTACAGCGGTGATTGGTGTCCAAGGGCTCTGTGTTGGCACCTGATTGGGCCAGGATGCCGGGGGTTGGCCCCGGAAGCCTGGTCCACTTCGGTTCCTGTTTGGTCATTGTCCTGCCTCCAAGGCTTGTCTGCGGCACTTTTCGGGGGCGTGCCTCAGCCAGCCTGGGCATGTCCTAACCTTTCATCCCGGCCTTTTGATATAGGACAAGGGGCGCCGATTTTCTCTGGCTACTTCCTGCTGAACGGGGGTGACGAGGGGGTAGGGAGTGGCCGGGAACAGGGGGCGTCTGCTGTTAAGTTTGTCACGGAGCATTTGTTGGAAGCCCTTGGTACTGCTGTCTTAACACCATCAGCTGGACCGTGTTGAGCCATTGCTTGATGAAGGCCAGGAGCTTATTTAAGATACAGGGCCCGAAAGTCAGAAGCAGCAAGAGGATGATGAGTGGTCTTATTAGAGAGGATAACAGAGTTGTCAGCCATGGGGAGCTCTGGAACCAGGACTCAAACCAGCCCTGCTGGGCCTCTCTCTCTCTTTTCCTGCGTTTTAGCCCCTTTCTCACTTTGGCCATGGATTCCCTTATTACCCCCCGTATGGTCTGCGTAAAAGCAACATTTTTCTTGAGGGCTGCACAGAGGCCCCCTTGTTGCAGAAAAACCAGGTCTAGCCTTTGCCTGTTTTGTAGCACCACCTCTGACAGGGAAGTTAGAGATTTTTTAAGGCCATCATAGACTTTTTTATTTGGGCAATGTCTTTATCAATGGCAGCTCTTAGGGAGGTCAAACCCTGGCTTTGCATGGACAGTGATGTAATCCCGGTGCCCGTTCCTGCTGTTCCCAGGGCGAATAGGGTTGCCAGAGTGATGGCCGTGACAGGTTTTCTTTTTGCCGTGAAGGCTGGGCTCTTTTATCTCAAAAATTGTATAGTACCTCTTCAGAATGGTATAGGATTTTAGGCATCATGGCCACTAAGACATAGAATTTCTTGCTTTGATTGAAGACAGAAAGGTGTAGGCAGGGTGTCAGCCCAATGTGGGAACAAACCCACCAGCCCCCCCTCCTCAGGCACAACCCATGTTGTCTTATTTTTTTGCGGTGAGGTTAACAGTTTGGGCACACAGACCGGTCTTTTCAGGTGGAACATTACCTAGGCAGAGTCCTGTCTCTAAACTCGTGGGTGTGGACCTGGTGGTATTTTGAGTCTGTGGCCAGGGGTGTGTCTGCCCGCCGCCCAAGACCGGGTTGGGGCTTACAGCGTGGGTTTGGGCAGGCACCACAACTTGCTGGACAAAGAACTGCACTCGGGGCCCCCAGCCATTGTAAACCTGGACCCCCATGTCAGCCCAGAGACCCATCTCCCATCCTTTTGCCCTGTCCTGTAAAAAGAGAGTTTAACCAGATCACAATGTGGACATTGCAAGGTAAACTGTCGGTCCCACATCTCTTGAGTGATGGGGTTTATAAAGGCTAGGGTGATCAGATCTAGCCCAGCTACCGACCATTTCCACCATCCGTCATTAGACGTCACGCAGCCCCAGGACTTACAGTAGCGACTGACTGGCCCTCCACAGGTCTTAATATTTTTTTCTCTTATGTCCTGGACAGGCGTAGAGGCCCATCTTTTGGAGATAGGCTCTGGCCCATGGGGTCTCGGTTAGTTGTCTCAGGTGGAAAATATAAGTCAGGCCACCATGTATTTTTTTGGGTGAGTACCTGTGGTCTGGTTGAGTTTTTTATAGGTTTTTCCATTTTTTAATATCTAGGTGACCTGAAAGGGCTGGTGAGAACTGGAGCAGCCACCCTCATCCAGGGCCCAAAGCACTCCCAAGGCCGCCCATACTATTATTTGTAATTTTTGCCATATTGTGGACTCTGGGGCAGAGATTTTGGGTAAGGACCAAATCGGTGATCTCTGCAGGAGTGGGGGCAGTATGAGTGGCTCTGGGGCCCGGTTGAGGTTAAGGCTGTCAAGGTGCCCCAAGGGAATAGCACCCCAGGAGTAGGGAGCAGACGGCTAGGTAAGCAAGGGCCAGCGACGGCCGATGTGTAAATGACCAGTTTTGGGGAGCTATGGCCGCCAATTTAATGGCAAAGAGTATGGCCAGAACTGTGGTTGTCAGCAGTCACCGCAGATGGCACCAGGCCAACATCGGATTGGGACGTGTTAATTTCTGGTGGGAGGCGGTGCCTCAATTATTCTAAGATTGGCGAAAGAGGGGTTCAGGTAATAGTTAATTTGGTTGGCCCAGTAGGGGTGGAGCGGTAAGATCCCCCCTTTTAGGGAGACCCGGGGTGTGGGTTTAAGTTGGGTCAGGTGGTACCAAAGTTAGTGTCTCAGGAGTTTGGCTGCCATAGGAGTGGTGAGGATCACCATATGGGGTCTCGTCCACCAAGGCTGTAGTGGGCGGGGGCTGAGGGCTCTTAGCAGTACCTGATCTCCTTGGGCCAAAGGCCGAGTTGGCCCCTCGCCGTCTGTTGGTTGTGGCAGGACCCGATCAGCGTGTTTTTTAGCAGGGATCGTAGGAGGGAGAAGAGGGGGAGGTACCCCGCGAGTGGGGGAGCCTCTCCCTCCAGGAGGTGGATCAAGAGGTAGGGCCTGCCGTAGAGAGCAGTTTAAAGGGGGTCAAACCTGTTTTCGAGTGTGGAGTGGTGCGAATGCGAGTGAGCACCAGAGGAAGGAGGTCGACCCAAGACAGTCGCAGTTTTGAGGTGAGTTTGGTCAGGTGCATCTTGGTGATGCCGTTTACCCGCTCCTTGAGGGATGTGGAGATGCCAGGCGATGCCCAAGGCCGCAGCCACCTGCTGGGAAATCTTGGTGGGGCAAGACAGCGGCCCTGTGGGAGTTTTTTAGCTGCAGCATACAGAGGCTTGGCCAGGGTGGCGTAATTTGGGACCCAGTGTAGGAAAAGTCCTGTCAGCCCTAAAAGGACAATATCTGCTCTCCATTGGCTGGAGGACAGATGGACCAGAGGAGGCTACACCGATCTGCTGTCAGGGCTTTAGTGGTGGGAGTGATTTGGAGACCTAGATAGACAACAGAGGTCTGGGTTAGTTGAGCCTTGGATTTTGAGGCCCTATAGTCCTGGGAGCCGAGGAAATTAAGGAGTTTCACAGTGTGTTGTAGGGAGGTCTCTTCTGAGGAACTGCAAAGAAGCAAATCGTCCACGTATTGGATGAGAGAGCTAGGGCGAAGAGAGCACCCAGCCAGATCTCGGGACAGGGCTTGTTTAAAGTAATGGGGACTGTCTCTGAACCCCTGAGGGAGTACGGTCCATGTGAGTTGGGTGGTCAGCTGAGTGTCTGGATCAGTCCAGGTGAAGGCAAAGAGGAACTGACAGTCGGGATGAAGTGGGATGGTAAAAAGGTATTTTTGAGATCAATAACAGTAAAATGACAGGTTTGAGGAGGAATGGAGGAGAGAAGGGTGTAAGGGTTAGGGACAAGCGGATGGGCGGGGACCACCGCCGTGTTAATCAGGTGGAGATCCTGCACCAGCTGGTAGTCTCCAGAAGCCTTCCGGACAGGAAGGATGGGCATGTTACAGGGGGAGGTCGTGGGGATTAGGAGACCCTGTCCCATGAGACAGGTCGATGATGGGCTTTAGCCCCCTGAGGCTATGAACAGACAAAGGAAATGAGGTCGAGCCGGAAAAGAGGTGGGATCTCTTAGCTGAACGAGGACTGGAGGGTGGTGCCAAGCCACCACCGGAACTCGGGTATCCCAGACCTCAGGACTAACAGGAGGAGTCAGGGGGTCCGCGAGTAGCATCAGGAAGGCCCCCGACGTGGGGGCCGATCCGGGAGTCAGGTGGAGGGTGGCCTTTAGCTTAGCGAGTATGTCCCTCCCCAAGAGTGGGGTAGGGCAGGAGGGTATAACTAAAAGGAGTGCGTGAACATGGATGAATCTAACTGACAAGACAGAGGTTGTGTCTGGAGAGGACATGAAGGTCGGCCATCAATTCCCATAACCGAAATCTGGGAAGGATGCAGAATGCCCCAAAGGAAGGAAGGACCGAATAGGTAGCCCCCGTATCAACCAGAAAGTTGATAGACTTACCCGCTACCTGGAGCATTACCCTGGGCTCAGCTTGGGTGATCGGGGTCCCCGAGTCTGGGCGGCATCAGTCTTCGTCGAAGCTCAGCAGCTCCAAAGCCGGAGTAGGGCCGGAAGCCTCCTGGGGCGCTCTGGTTCCCGGCCCCTAGGGTCGAGGCCCGAGAGGCCTGGGGGCAATCGCTGGCCCAATGTCCCCGTTGTTTACACAGTGGACATGGCTTGGATGGAGGGCGCGGGTTGGGGCAGGCCTTAGCCCAGTGTCCTTCTTGGCCGCACTTGAAGCAAGCCCCCGGAGGGGGCTTTTGGGACCCCGAACCTGCAGCTGGCCGCAGGGCCGCCACCAAGGCTTGGGTTTGCTGATTAAAGAGGTTTGCCTGCTGGTTGAGGAGGTTAGTCTGAAACTCGGCCTTTTGTTTAAGTCTTGCCTTACGGCTGGCCTCAGCAGTTTCTTCACGGGCGTTGTAGACCTTGAAAGCCATTTTTACCAGATCTTGGATAGGGGTCTGAGGACCGTCCTCAGCCTTGGCCAGTTTTTCTGAATATCAGGGGCAGACTGAGAGATAAAACGACTGGCCAAGGTGGCTGCCTCCGGGGGGACTCAGGGGACAGCCTGGTGTATTGAATGAGGGCCTCAGTAAGCCGACTGAGGAACATAGCTGGATTTTTATCAGGCCCCTGAGTCACCTCATCTAATTTAAGGAAATTTACAACTTTGTGAGAGGACACCTCCATCCCATCAAGAAGGCACTCTATCATATAGCCTACTCGCTGCTGGCCACCACCCCCCTCCTGATAGTTCCAATCAGGGTCAATGTCGGGGACCACCTGAGCCCCTGGGGGTGCTCGGGAGAGGGATTGGCAATGTGCCTCTGATCGGCCTGAGCTTTGGCTGCCGTCCAGATGGCCCGCCTCTCCTCGAGGGGGGGTGGTGGTGGACCCTAAAATGACATAGATGTCCTGCCAGGTCAAAGTATAAGCACAAGTCAAGCCAGTGAACTGTTTAATGTACTGAGTAGGATTGGAAGAAAAGGATCCCAGTTTGGCTTCAATCTGTGCCAGGTCCTGGAGAGAAAAGGGAACATGGACCTGGGCTAGGCCCTCAGCGCCAGCTACTTGTTGAAGAGGGATTAGCGGGGCTTGGGGAAGGGGGGGAAGGCCCCCAGAGGGTTGCTGTGGGAGCGAGTGTGGGAGCTAACCGGAGAGGGGGAGGGCGTGACGGAGGGAAGAGGAGGATACAGGATAGGGTTTAGGGCCAGAGGATCCAGGGCCGGCGGCGGCTGAGTCTCGGGGCGGAACGGAGGTAGGAGGGGCCAGAGTGGAGGGGGAGGGTGAGGGTAGAGAACCAGGGTCGGAGGAGGGAAAGAATAGGGTTAGCTGCCGGCTGGTTGGGGGTCGAGGGCAAGGCTGGGGCCGGGGGTGGAAGAGGAGGGAGCCGTGGGAGAGGTATAGGGAGGAGGGAGCCACCAGGTCTTCTGGAGGAACAGAGAAAGCAGAGGACTCAGAGATGAGAGGAGTTGGCTTGGCCAGGGAAGGTGGAGTCGGGGGATCCATGGTGAGTAGGACTTGGCTTGGAGCCACGTGGTGCACGGGGGGGCGAGGCGCAACGCCCAAAAGCCTGTACATAGGGGACCTCAGACCATTTTCCCGTTCTCCGGCAGTAATTATCTAAATCACGGAGGACGTTAAAGTCTAATGTCCCTGCGGCCGGCCAGTGTGAGCCATTTTTTAGAGAATACTGAGACCAGGCCTGTGAACACAAAAAGTAAGCTGTTTGGGGCGGATATATCCCTTTAATCCCAGGGTCTGCAGATTAGCTAACAGGCACTCCAAAGGAGTGGAATATTGGGGGTCGGGTTTAGAGGCTGTCGATCCCATGGTGACCACGTACAGTGGAGGCGAACCCCGGTATCCAAACGTCTTTGGACACACTGGGGAAGCCGGAGGTCTGCACAGCCGATCGGGACGTCTCCCTCACGAACTGGCTACCTGGGGGCCGAAGCCAGAGGCCGAAGCTGGAGGGAGGCCGAAGCCGGAGGTCTATCAGTCGATCAGGACGTCTCCCTCACGAACTGATGACCGGGAGGGCCCAGTAAGTGCGCACCCGTTACAGGGCCCTAGGAAGTGGTCGCCAGGGAGGGCAGGCTCCAAAGCCAAAGGGACTTACCCCGTATTCTGCCGTCCAGGAGGTTGGTCAGTCGCCTGGGTCCGGGGCTACCGTGGCAGTGGAGCTCGAGGGGACCTCAACGGCAAGAGCCAGAGGCCCTCACCTCAAGCCCCACGTTGGGCGCCAGATGTAAGAAAACGCCACGGGAAGAAAAAAGCCACCTCTAGGGACCGTTAGCAAAAGGCCTTTATTGGGCGGTTACTCTTGGGCAGAACTCCCAAGGACAGGCAAGCGAGGGAAGCGAGGGAGTCTGCGAGGCGGGGAGGGGTGCGGGAAGGTTTTATAGCAAGGGCTGGCGGACAGGCCAAGTTTTTCCCGACAAACGCAGGCTACAGCGGTGATTGGTGTCCAAGGGCTCTGTGTCGGCACCTGATTGGGCCAGGATGCCGGGGTTGGCCCCCGGAAGCCTGGTCCACTTCCCGGTTCCTGTTTGGTCATTGTCCTGCCTCCAAGGCTTGTCTGCGGCACTTTTCGGGGCATGCCTCAGCCAGCCTGGGCATGTCCTAACCTTTCAGTATGGAGATACAAAAGGCCCTGAGTAGCCAAAATAATCTTGAGAATGAAAAATAGAGCTGGAGGAATCAGCTTCCCTGACTTCTGAGCTACTATAAAGCTACAGTCTTCAAAACTGTATTTTATTGGCACAAAAAAATAGAAATATAGGTCAATGGAACAGAGCAGAAAACCCGGAAATAAGTCCATGCACCTATGGTAAATTAATCTATGACGAAGAAAGCAAGATTACAGGATGTTGAAAAGACAGTCTCTTCACTAAGTGGTGCTGGAAAAACTGGACAGCCACATGTATGTAAAAAGAATAAAATTTGATAATCCGTTAACTCCATACACAAAAATAAGCTCAAAATGGATTGAAGATATAACTGTTAGTCTGGACAGTATAAAACTCTTAGAGGAAAACATAGGCAGAGCACTCCTCAATATAAATGACAGCAACATCTTTTCCAATCCATCTTTAAGCATAATGGAAATTTAAAAGCATGGGGAGGGTGGTGGGAGGCGGGGCTCCAGGATTGGGAACTCATGTACACCCGTGGCGGAGTCATGTCAATGTATGATAAAACCAATACAGTATTGTAAAGTAAAAATAAATAAATAATAAAGAGCAAAAAAAAAAACACAAAAATAAACAAATAGGACCTACTTAAACTCAAAAGCGTTTGCACAACCATGGCAATATTAAACAAAATGCAAATCTAAGCCACAGATTGGGAGAAAATATTTGCAAATGATGTGACTGATAAGAGATTGGTCTTCAAAATTTACAAAAAGCTTATGACACTTAATAACATCAAAACAAATAGTTCACTCAAAACATGGGCAGAAAGCCTGAATAGATATTTCTCTAAAGAGGATGTACAGATGGCCAATAAGTACATGAAAAAATGTTCAATGGTGCTAGTAACTAGAGAAGTGCAAATCAAAACTCTAATGAAATATCACCTCTCAATGTTCAGAATGACTATTATCAAAAAAATCCACAAACAACAAATGCTGGAGAGGGTATGGAGAGAAAGGAATCCTGTACTGTTTACAGGAAAGTAAGTGGCACAGCCATTTTGAAGAACAGTATGGAGGTTCCTTAATAAACTAAAAATAGAGCTACCATATGACCCTGAAATGCCACACCTGTACATATATCTAGAGAAAAATATGACTCCAAAAGATACATGCATCCCACTGTTCACTGCAGGAGTAGCCAAGACATGGAAGCCACCTGAATGTCCATCAATAGAGGAAAGGATAAAAAGGACATGGTACATATATTCACTGGAATATTGCTCAGTCACTAATAAGAATGAAATAGTGCCATTCACAGTAACATGAATGGACCTAAAAAGTGTCATACTGAGTGAAGTAAGTCAGAGGAGAAATATCTCATGATAGTCTTTATATCTTGAATCTAAAAAGAAATGATACAAATGAACTTACTTACAAAATAGAAAAAGACTCATAGACTTGGGAAACAAACTCTAGGTCCCCAGGGAAGGGATAGTTAAGGACTTTGGGAAAGTCATGTACACACTGCTATATTTAAAATGGATAACCATCAAAAACTTATTATATATCACTTGGAACACTGCTCAATGTTATGTGTCAGCCTGGATGGGATGGGGATTTGGTGGAGGATGGATACATGTATATGTATGGCTGAGTCCCTTCATTGTTCACCTAAAACTATCACATTATTAATTGGCTAAACATAAATATAATGTCTTTGGTGTTAAAAAAAAAACTCTATTAAAAAGAGAAAATATATCAGAAGAAAATTAAACAATAACAACAAAAATAAAAACAAATGGGGAGCAAACCTTGGAGGTGGGTGTAGTGGCTTAGATGGGAAATGACTTGACTTGGGCTGTGGCATGATTTAGGTGGAGATGGGGTTTAGGCAGGGACAGGGTCCTCATTCAGGTCCCACACGGCAAGAAAAGGCCAAAAAGGTGGGGTTGGAGCCGGGCCCTAGCCTCAGCCCAGCAGAGGGGCCTCTGGAGTGCCACCAGCTTTGGGGTGTGGAGGATCAGGCCAAGGTCCCTAAGAGGCCACCAAGGGACAAGTGGTTGGGGTAATACCAAGGGTTTCTCCACACCTTCACACCCTGTGTGATCCTCCCCCAAATGGCTAGCCTTTTTCTCCCTCCCTCTCATGATCGTAGAACCTATGCAGGCAGAGGGTGCTCTCAGAGATAGCCCCAGAGACAGAGTTCCTGGCCCAGAGGGCAGAAGTGGCCCCCAGAGGACCAAGGAGAGACCCAGAGAGTGGAGGGCTCTCAGAGGAGGGAGAGCAGAGGGGTACCCTGGATGATAGAGAGCTCAGCTAGAGAACAGAGGGGAGTCCAGGATGACCAAGAGGGCACCACAGTATAGAAGACTCCTAGAGAATGGAGAATGGGGCCCTGGAGGGCAGAGGTAGTACCAGAGGGTGAAGGACTTGGCCCAAGACCTCAGGAGGATCCTCAGGTCCAAATGGGCAGGGAGACACCAAGCAGTTCCTCACTGCTCAAATTCTGAGGGATTTTCCCCTGGGCAATCTGGCTTTATTTCCTTCCCCTTTTCTCAAAACTCTGTGGACACAGGGGACCCTGATGTTCAGAGGCAGCACTGGAGGGTAGAAGAAGTCCTGGAGGGTGGAGGACCAAGTCGGTGACCTCAGGACATTCCTTGGGGCCAAGTGTATAGGGAATATTAGGGACTTCCCTTAGTTGATCCTCCAACCCCCAGGATCCTTCTCCTCCCTGTTGATCTCCTATAGGCAAGCATGCTTCTCCTGGTTACCTTCAAATTTTGACTGCCATTGACAACATTTCAGTATCTCAGGCATTGTATAGATTTTTCCCCCTTTTTCTTGGCTATGTGTCCTTTTTCTTGGCACTTCCTCTGTTGAATAATAAATTATATCCTGAATTTTAACTTTCAGAGATTCTAGATTCTGGATTCTTTACGTTTTTTCTTTTTTGAATGAAAATTATTTATTTTGCATTAGACAATTATCTTTACTAGATTTAAATGCGAAACTTTATTTCTTTAGCAGCAGCTTTGATCTTACCGGATACTTCATCTTTAGCTTCACTTCAGTTCAGTTCAGTTCAGTCACTCAGTTGTGTCCGACTCTGCAAACCCCTGAGCCAGAGCACGCCAGGCCTCCCTGTCCATCACCAACTCCTGGAGTTTATCCGAACTCATGTCCGTTGAGTTGATGATGTCATCGAACCATCTCATCCTCTATCGTCCCCTTCTCCTCCTGCCTTCAATCTTTCCCAGCATCAGGGTCTTTTCAAATGAGTCAGCTCTTCACATCAGGTGGCCAAAGTGTCAGAGTTTCAGCTTCAACATCAGTCCTTCCAATAAACACTCAGGAATGATCTCCTTTAGGATGGACTGGTTGCATCCCCTTGCAGTCCAAGGGACTCTCGAGAGTCTTCTCCAACACCACAGTTCAAAAACATCAATTCTTCGGCACTCAGGTTTCTTTATAGTCCAACTTTCACATCCATACATGACCACTGGAAAAATCATAGCCTTGACTAGATGGACCTTTGTTGACAAAATAATGTCTCTGCTCTTTAATATGCTGTCTAGCTTGGTCATAACTTTCCTTCCAAGGAGTAGGTGTCTTTTAATTTCATGGCTGCAATCACCATCTGCAGTGATTTTGGAGCCCCCAAATAAACTCAGACACTTTTTCTATTTGCCATGAAGTGATGAGACCGGATGCCGTGATCTTAGTTTTCTGAAGGTTGAGCTTTAAGCCAACGTTTTTACTCTGCTCTTTCACTTTCAATAAGAGTATCTTTAGTTCTTCTCTTTCTGCCATAAGGGTGGTGTCATGTGCATATCTGAGGTTATTGATATTTCTCCTGGCAATCTTGATTCCAGCTTGTAACCTTCAGCCCAGCGTTCTCATGATGTACTCTGCACATAAGTTAAATAAGCAGAGTGAAAATATACAATCTTGACGTATTCCTTTTCCTCTTTGGAACCAGTCTGTTATTCTATGTCTTTAGCTTAGCCCCTTAGAATCTCTTCCATACATGCAAAGTTCAAGAGTTAGTCAGGAATAGGGATAGACAGAGTTAGATATTCCTTCACTATCTCTTTTCTTTCCTGGATTCTGCCACCTTCTGCAAACTGCAGTGTCCTTTGCTTCAGTTTTCTGGCTACTCTGAATATAAATTCACCAAGAATTTGTGAATTTGAAGAAGCAAATCGGAAAGAAGAAACTGTGCATTTGTAAGATAATGTGGCATGTGTACAGAGAAGTTGGAATAAAACTTAAATATTTCATTTGTGAGCCTCTACACCTCCATTTCTTCAAGGCAAGCAAAATTGAGTGGAATATTCTGTGCTACCTCAAGAAGAGACCTCTGGAATTTTGCCCTTAGAATATTTTATTCCACAAGTAAATTGAGTATTAACTGGGTTTGAACTTCTGTGCTTTCTGATATCAGCATACATTCATCTGCTTGTTTATAACAAAATCCTTTATTTTATATTAATTTTGGGCTGCACCCACATGGCTGCAAGTCCTGCATTTGTCCAGCTTCAAGACAGAAGAAAAGAGTCAGGAATCATCAACATAGACATCAATAGTTGAATGGATGGGGAAGGTTAAATACCTGAAACAAGGTCCTGGAGTGACACTCTACAGTATGGGCAGTACTTGATCACTCTTAGCTCCAGGTGGGAACGAGGGGAGTATGCCAGTTACAGGAGGAGTTACATCAGGTTGAGTAATTATTTACCAGGGAAGTTAGCAGAGGGCATGTACAGGGAGCAAGAGAATAGGCATCTAAAGTGGCCTAATCATAACTAACATAGAAATAAGAGATCAGATGGAGGATTCTCAATTATATTTTTGAGTTTAAAATGCTCTTTCAGTAGAAGCTGACAAAGATAGAATACTAGACCTTAAACTACAACTTCTACACATATGCCAAAATCTTAATACACTATTTAAAGAATAAAAGAGTTACTTAAAAAATATTACACTGAAACTATTCTGTTGTGTGTGACAGTTTTGAAGACAAAATACCTCCTCATAAGAGGCTAACTTATTAGCTGATTCCCTTAATGCATTTTATCTAGATATGTAATTTATGAACTTTGCTGTATTATTTTATATCTACAAATAACAAATGTTCACTTCTTATTAGCATGTCAACAGTCAAAAAAAATACCTATTTTTCATTCTTTATTCTCTAAATATCTATCACCTTATTTGTCCATCTTTTTAAATTAGTATTTTCCATTCATATATATACGCTTTTTTGTATACAAATTATCCTTTAGAAAGAAACATAGGTTACTAATAAAAGTGATTGCCCCTGGCATGCAGAATTCTGGGGATCAAGATGAATTAGAAACTTATATTTGAGTGCTTTATTCTTTTAATATTGTTCTTTGTAAATCTAATGAGTTCGGTTCAGTTGCTCAGTCGTGTCCAACTCTTTGCAACACCATGGACTGCAGCACACCAGGCCTCCCTGTCCATCACCAACTCCCAGAGTCTACCCAAATTCGTGTCCATCGAGTCGGTGATGCCATTCAGCCATCTCATCCTCTGCCATCTGCTTCTCCTCCTGCCCCCAATCCTTCCCAGCATCAGGGTCTTTTCAAATGAGTCAACTCTGCATGAGATGGCCAAAGTACTGGAATTTCAGCTTTGGCATCAGTCCTTCCAATGAACACCCAGGACTGATCTCCTTTAGGGTGGACTGATTGGATCTCCTTGCAGTCCAAGGGACTCCCAAGAGTCTTCTCCAACACCACAGTTCAAAAGCATCAATTCTTCAGCGCTCAGCTTTCTTCACAGTCAAACTCTCACATCCATACATGACCACTGGGAAAACCATAGCCTTGATTGGATGGGCCTTTGTTGGGAAAGTAATGTCTCTGCTTTAAATCTATTACTTTCTTTTAAAATGAGACTTTAAAAGACCACATAGGTAAATTGTGTCTGTTAAATTTATGGCCCATATATAGTCCCTGCAAGTTTTCCATATTATGTTTGTCTTTATGTTTCTATTTTCAGTGGTAGAGTTTTAGCATTTTAAAAAGGTTTTTGTTGCTATATGAATTCAATTAATATCTATATATTCAATTACATCTTTGTGTGACTATTAAATAAAGATCTATTACATACAAGATAACTATATTTCTGCTTTTTATAATATACTCAAGTCATTTTTATATTCCAACTTCATTTATCAAAATTCTATACCAGGTATTTGTTCTGAAGTATTATGGTTCTGTTAAAGTCCACTCAGTATACATCTGGATACTGTCCAAAGATTCTGTTCATGCATTTATCCAACAATTTGTATATTTTAAGTTTATATTATTGCTTCATTAATCCAGCAACCTGGGGAGCTAATGGCGATACTGAAGAAATGAGCAGTCCTAGAATATATACTTTGTATTCCTAGCTCCGGAAGATCTGCTGCACAAGAGATAAGCTACCCACTTGAGTGTTCTTGGGCTTCTCTGGTGGCTCAAATGGTAAAGAATCCGCTTGCAATCCTGGAGACCTGGGTTTAATCCTTGGATTGGGAGGATCCCCTGGAGAAGGGAACAACTACCCACTCCAATAAAATATAAAAAAACTTTGCTCCCCTGGAGAAGGAAATGGCAATCCACTCCAGTATTCTTGCCTGGAGAATTCCATGGACAGAAGAGCCTAGCAAACTAAAGCTCAGCGGATATCAAAGAGCTGGGCACAACAACAAGAACAGAAAAGAATCAGGCATGACTGAGCAACTAGCTCACAGTAACTCAGATTTTAAAGCATAACAAAATATTTAAGAACAGATAAACAAATGAAGAGTAATCTTCATTCATGCTTATGTATATTTTCATAAAATATTTTTATTTAAAATGTATATCAGTATCCATTATAACTGTTAATATCATTTTGAAAATATAATATTTTACATGTGAGAATATAAAATTGCAGTAGTTTAACATGTCATCAGCAAGTATTTTCAAAATATGCTAAATAAAAAGTACTATTCAAGGAGTACTATTCAAGGAACAGGAGACACCAAAGCACATAAAATTTCTTTTATTGCAATGTAATTTAAAATAGAAGCCTAGAAAGAAAAACAAAAATTAATGACAGTGGAAGGTTTGTGTGGCATGACAAAAATACTCTCTCTTCATTCTGCACGCATTAATTTCATTTTATTCTAACCAAAATATTAAATAAAGAAAAGAAAAATAATATGCAATATAGGTGCTATAAGTATCTACATTTTATAAATGCTACACCAAAATTCTAACATATACAGTAACTTCCCAAATTCTGCAGCCATTGAGTGGTTGGACCTTCATTAACCTTGGCTAATGTAAGTCTAGAACCACCACCCTTAACCTTATAACATACTGATATAGTTCCAACAGGGACATTGATAAAAGGTAAATGCATAAAATTATTTAAGCAAGGAAAGTTGTCTGGGACCCTAGCCATGTACTTAGTATTTTATTCTCTTGGAAAGTTAGTTATATGAGAAAGAAAAGTAGTGGAAGTAATAGAAGAATGAATAAAAGTATGTTTATTGAGAACTACCAGTGGTGCTGGAGAAGACTCCTGAGAGTCCCTTGGACAGCAAGGAGATCAAACCAATCAGTCTTCAAGGAAAACAATCCTGAATATTCACTGGAAAAACTGATACTGAAGCTCCAGTATTTTGGTCACCTGATGCGAAGTTGACTTATTGAAAAAGTCCTTGATGCTGGGAAGGATTGAGGGCAGAAAGAGAAGAGAGCAACAGAGGATTAAATGGCTGGATGGCATCACTGATGCAATGGACAAGAACTTGGGCAAACTCTGGGAGATGGTGAGGGACAGAGAGGCCTAGCATGCTGCAGTCCATGGGGTTGCAAAGAGTCAGACATAACTGTACGTCTGAAAAACAACAACAACATGCAATTCAGCACGGCTGAAGCAATGGTTAGTGTGTATGCTGGAATGGTGGCAAGTGAAGTAAGATGTAGAAACAGGAATATAATCATGCAGGAAGTTTGTTATTGGCCAAGACAGCTTTAATTGTTCCCTTTGCTTAACTAAATGTTGGAGTTACTACTGACTATAAGCCCTGTACCTCTCTTTCCTTAGAGAAGTTTAATTTTGAATTTTCTGCCCTCCTTTGTTGTGTAAATCTTCTATGTCTTTCACAAAGACCTGGTAGCCATTCCTTTGAAATGTAATCATCAAAAAAGATAGCACCCTTATCTCAGCTCTGTGGGAGAGTAGAAGATTAACTTGGGTCAACAACAGTTAACACAGGTAGCCTAATCACATTGACTAAACTTCTTCCCTGATGTATTTTCCTTTAGCTCAGTTCTAGCATTTAAAATTCTTCTGTCTTTCCTTTGTTTTCAGTAGAGTTAAGTTCAGTCTATCTCTCCAATTCCAACAGTGTTGATCCAATTATAATATCTTGAGTAAAGTCTTTCTTGCCTATTTCACTCTTGTGCAATTTTGTCTTAACGTTATTACTATAAACAAACTTACAGGAAAAAATATATCTACTCACATCAGTTAAATTTTACTGTGTACAGTTCTTTCTATAAGTATGACTGTGTGTGGGAGGGAGGTCTATACATATACTCCTGGCCTGATAATAAGCGAAGCAGTTTGGATGTATATGTGCAACACATCTTGTTGTTTGAAACAATAGATGTTCCAGAGACAAAAAGAAATAATATTGAGAAGTTTTAACATCAAGATTCTAGGTAGGCTGGCAAGGTCAGGCAATGTCTGCCTGTCACAAAATATTAATAAGGCCAAGAGCTTGTCATTTGATGGATAGACTCATAATGACATGTCTCTGAAGGGATGCCAGAGATCAAAAGATCAGTTTGTGAAGAGGGAAGGGAAGTGGCAGATTGCAAGAATGATTAGCCAGATGTCCACACTTCAAAGTGTCTCTCCAAGAGAGGGTAACAGATAGTTACTGTCTTTCTCTGTAATTTCTTATACACAAATATCTTTCAGATGGGGCAAACTTTGACCTGAACTAATAACAGTAACAACAACAAAAAGGGTGTCTTATATAGTATTAATTTCTATTTTAATAAAGCATGGCTCTGGCTATGCTTTAGAAAAGAATAGTCCTTTAGAGGACAGTTTTGGTTAATACACAGTTTAAAGTATATGTCTCAATTTAAAATATATTGACAGGGCTTTGAAACATAAGAAAGTATATTTATAATTTTCTCAGAAATTCTCTTCTTTCCTTCCAATATAATGCTAATGTTAAAAAATTAAGCATCCAAAAAATTTCAACATTGAAGTCTACTGATATTTTGATTTCTACAGATTCAGCTTTCAAACTAAACTATTTATCCTGAACTCATCATTTAAGGATTAGTTGGGGGAGGGTCCTAAGATGGTGAAGGAATAGGAGGGGGAGACCACTTTCTCCCTCACAAATTCATCAAAAGAACATTTCAACACTGAGTAAATTCCACAAAACAACTTCTGAATGCTGGCAGAGGACATCAGGCACCCAGAAAATCAGATCATTGGCTTATAAAACAGGCAGGAAAAAATATAAAAGATGAAAAAAAGAGACAAAGGAGGTAGGGAGGGAATGCCATCCTGGGAAGGAAGTCCTGTCCTGGGAAGAGACTCATAAGAAGAGAGGTTTCCAAACACCAGGAAACATTCTCGCTGCCAAGTCTGTGGTGAGCCTTGGAAGCACGGAGGGCAACATAACAGGAAAGAAAAATAAATAAATGATTAAAACCAACAGATTATGAGCCCAACAGTAACTCCTCCAGTGGAAAAGCAGCATAGATGCCTGCATCCACCACTAGCAAGTAGGGGCTGGGCAGGGAGGTGCAGGAGGCGCGGGCTGCAGTGCTTTTTTAAGAATCGGGCCGGAAAGCCCCACATGTGGCCAGAGCAAACTAACTTGGGCTAGCAAACCAGATTGTACAATAGCTACCACGGGAAACACTCTAACATAAGACACTGCCAGAACTGCACACAGAACGAAGGACAGAATGGAAATAGCTGGCTGCAGAACATCTACCTCCAGTGACAGGCAGCCAGAGCCTTAAGGGCTGGAAGGGGGCAACTGTAGGGCAAGAGAGACATTACCTACGAAAATACAGGCAGGCTTCTTTGCTAACTAAGACTTCTGGGGGTTCTGGACAGTCATCATCTGCCTGAGAAGGAACGCCAGCAGTACACCCAGAAAACTGAGCAGCAGGGAAAGGCAATAAGTCACAGTGACTGCACTCGCCAAACTCCTGAGCTACTCGGACACAGGAAGGGCACAGAACGCAGGCCCAACCAAATCTGCACCTCTGAGGGATTCCTCAGCACCAAGCCTGAGTGGCTTAGACCAGGTAGGTGCATGAAGCCTAGGGCCAGCCTCAGACAGTTCCCTGGTGGAGCAACGTAGAGCCTGAGCACTGTGCGCCATGAGCAGGGGCAAGCCCAGCATGGATAAGACACTGTAAGCACCCAGCAGTAATAATTGTTTGCGGCATCCCTCCCTCCACACAGCGTGACTGAACAAGTGAGCCTAAAAAAAAAAAAAAAAAAGTGTCCACCACCACCCTCCCTGTGTCACGACAGAAATCAGACACTGAAGAGACCAACAAACAGAAGAAGTTAAACAGAGAGAACCACCTTGGAAGTGACCCCACACTGCCCACAACACCAGAGAAAGGGCCAGATATATCTTTACTATATTTACAATCATTCTTTTTTATTTTTTTGAGTTGATGTTGTTGCATGATTGTTTTCTTTTCTTTTCTTTTTCTTCTTCTTTTTAACTTTCTTAAATTTTTAAGTCCTCTATTTCTCTAATTTTTATTTTTATACCCAATTATTACTTTCCAAAAAAAAAAAAAAAGAAGACCCTATTTTTAAAGCAAATGCTGTATACAGTCTTTTTGTGGTTGATGTTCTTGTTTTTAATAATTCTTGTGGCTTCGTTTTGTTTTTTGTTTGTTTGTTTGTTTGTTTAGTTTTGTTTTGGTTTTTTTCTTCTTCTTTTCTTTAATATTGTATTTTTGAAAATACAGTCTCTACTCCAGATTTTTAATCTTTGGTTTTTGGTATTTGTTGTCAATTTTGTACATTTAAAAACCCAATCTTCAGTATCCAATTTTACCTGAGAGTGAGATTACTGGGTTGACCACTCTCTCCTCCTTTCGACTCTCCTTTTTCTCCACCAGGTGGCCTCTGTCTCTTCCAGCCCCCTTCTCTTCTCTACCCAACTCTATGAATCTCTGTGTGTCCCAGATGGTGGAGAACACACAGGGAACTGGTTACTGGCCAGATCTGTTTCTTTCCTTTTAATTTCCCTCTTTTATCCTCTTGGCCACCTCTGTCTACTTCTTCCTTCTCCTCTTCCCTGTACAAATCTGTGAACACCTCTGAGTGGTCCAGACTGTGGAGTGCACATAAGGAAGTGATTACTGGCTAGCTTTCTCTCTTCTCTTTTGATCCCACCTCATCTCATTCCAGTCACCTCTAACTCCCCGCTCCCTCTTCTCATGTTGTGTAACTCAGTGAACCTCTCTGAGTGTCCCTCAATGTGAAGAAACCTTTCATCTTTAACCTAGATGTTTTATCACCAGCGCTGTATAGATGGAGAAGTCTTGAGGCTATTGTAAAAATAAAACTGAAAATCAGAAGCAGGAGGCTTAAGTCCAAATACTGAGGATATCAGAGAAATCCTGAATCCAAGGAACATTAATCGATAGGAGCTCATCAAATCCCTCCATACCTACACTGAAACCAAGCACCACCCAAGGGCGAACAAGTTCCAGAGCAAGACATACCACACAAATTCTCCAGCAACACAGGAACACACCCCCTCAGCTTCAATATACAAGCAGCTCAAAGTTACCACCAAACCATTGACATCTCATAACCCATTACTGGACATTTCATAGCACTCCAGAGTGAAGAAATCCAGCTCCACCCACCAGAACTCCAACACAAGCCTCCCTAATCAAAAAACCTTGACAAGCCACTGATACAACCCCACCCACAGTGAGGAAACTCCATAATAAAGAGAACTCCACAAATTCCCAGAATATAAAAAGGCCACCCCAAACGCAGCATATAACCAAGATGAAGAGACAGAGGAATATCCAGCCGGTAAAGGAACAGGAGAAATGCCCACCAAACCAAAAAAAAGAGGAACAGAGAGGGAATCTACCTGAGAAAGAATTCCGAATATTGATAGTGAAAATTATCCAAAATCTTCAAATCAAAATGGAATCACAGATAAATAGCCTGGAGTCAAGGACTGAGAAGATGCAAGAAAGGTTTAACAAGGACCTAGAAGAAAAAAACAGTCAATATATAATGAATAATGCAATAAATGAGATCAGAAACACTCTGGAGGCAACAAATAGTAGAATTTCAGAGGCAGAAGATAGGATTAGCGAAATAGAAGATAGAATGGTAGAAATAAATGAATCAGAGAGGAAAAAATAAAAATGAATTGAAAGAAATGAGGACAACCTCAGAGACCTCTAAGACAATATGAAATGATCCAACATTCGAATTATAGGAGTCCCAGAAGAAGAAGACAAAAAGAAAGGCCATAAGAAAATACTTGAGGACATAATAGTTGAAAACTTCCCTAAAATGGGGAAGGAAATAATCAACCAAGTCCAAGAAACCCAGAAAGTCCCAAAACAGGATAAACCCAAGGCAAAACACCTCAAGTAATAAATTAATCAAATTAACAAAGACCAAACACAAAGAACAAATATTAAAAGCAGCAAGGGAAAAACAACAAATAACACATAAGGGGATTCCCATAAGGATAACTGCAGATCTTTCAATAGAAACTCTTCAGGCCAGGAGGGAATGGCAAGACATACTTAAAGTGATGAGAGATAATAACCTACAGCCCAGACTACTGTACCAGCAAGGATCTCATTCAAATATGAAGGAGAAATAAAAAGCTTTACAGACAAGCAAAAGCTGAGAGAATTCAGCACCACCAATCCAGCTCTCCAGCAAATGCTAAAGGATATTCTTTAGACAGGAAACACAAAAGGGCATATAAACCTGAACCCACGACAATAAAGTAAATGTCAATGGGATCATACTTATCAATAATTACCTTAAATGTAAATGGGTTGAATGCCCCAACCAAAAGGCAAAGACTGGCTGAATGGATACAAAAACAAGATCCCTATGTATGCTCCCTACAAGAGACCCACCTCAAAACAAGGGACACATACAGACTGAAAGTGAAGGGCTGGAAAAAGATATTCCATGCAAATAGAGACCAAAAGAAAGCATGAGTAGCAATACTCATATCTGATAAAATAGTCTTTAAAACAAAGATTGTGAGAAGAGACAAAGAAGGCCACTACATAATAATTAAAGGATCAATCCAAGAAGAAGATATAACAATTATAAATATATATGCACCCAACATAGGAGCACCACAATATGTAAAACAAATGCTAACAAATATGAAAAGGAAATTAACAATAACACAATAATAGTGGGAAAATTTAGTACCCCACTCACACCTATGGACAGATCAACTAAACAGAAAGTTAACAAAGAAATGCAACTTTAAATGATACAATAGACCAGTTAGACCTAATTGATATCTATAGGACATTCCACCCAAAAACAATGAATTTCACCTTTTTCTCAAGTGCACACGGAACCTTTTCAGGGTAGATCACATCCTGGGCCATAAATCTAAACTTGATAAATTCAAAAAAATTGAAATTATTCCAAGCATCATTTTTGACCATAATGCATTAAGATTAGATGTCAACTACAGGAGAAAAACTATTAAAAATTCCAACATATGGAGGCTAATCAACACTCTTCTGAATAACCAACAAATCACAGAAGAAATAAAAAAAGAAATCAAAATATGCACAGAAATGAAAGAAAATGAAAACACAACAACCCAAAACCTGTGGGACACTATAAAAGCAGTGCTAAGAGGAAAGTTCATAGCAATACAGGCATACGTCAAGAAACAAGAAAAAGTCAAATAAATAACCTAACTCTACACCTAAAGAAACTAGAAAAGGAAGAAATAGAGAACCCCAAAGTTAGTAGAAGGAAAGAAATCTTAAAAATTAGGGCAGAAATAAATGCAAAAGAAAGAAAAGAAACCATAGCAAAAATCAAAAAAGCAAAAAGCTGGTTCTTTGAAAAATAAATAAAATTGACAAACCATTAGCCAGACTCATCAAGAAACAAAGAGAGAAAAAATCAGATCAATACAATTAGAAATAAAAATGGAGAGATCACAACAGACAACACAGAAATACAAAGGATCATAAGAGACTACTATCAGCAATTATATGCCAAAAAAATGGACAACGTGGAAGAAATGGACAAATTCTTAGAAAAGTACAACTTTCCAAAACTGAACCAGGAAGAAATAGAAATTTTAACAGACTTATCACAAGCATGGAAACTGAAACTGTAATCAGGAATCTGCCAGCAAACAAAAGCTCAGGTCCAGACGGCTTCACAGCTGAATTCTACCAAACGTTTCGAGAAGAGCTAACACCTATCCTACTCAAACTCTTCCAGAAAATTGCAGAGGAAGGTAAACTTCCAAACTCAGTCTATGAGGCCACCATCACCCTAATATCAAAACCTAACAAAGACATACAAAAAGAAAACTACAGGCCAATATCACTGATGAACATAGATGCAAAAATCCTTAACAAAATTCTTGCAGTCAGAATTCAGCAACACATTAAAAAGATCATACACCATGACCAAGTGGGCTTTATCCCAGGGATGCAAGGATGCTTCAATATCCGCAAAGCAATCAATATAATTTACCACATTAACAAATTGAAAAATAAAAGCCATAAGATTATCTCAATAGATGCAGAGAAGGCCTGTGACAAAATTCAACATCCATTTATGATAAAAACTCTCCAGAAAGCAGGAATAGAAGGAACATACCTCAACATAATAAAAGCTATATATGACAAACCCACAGCAAACATTATCCTCAATGGTGAAAAATTGAAAGCATTTCCCCTAAAGTGAGGAACAAGACAAGGGTGCCCATGACATGATCCTCTACACAGTAAATCCTAAAGACTTCACCAGAAAATTACTAGAGCTAATCAATGAAATAGTAAAGTTGCAGGATACAAAATCAACACACATAAATCCCTTGCATTCCTATACAATAATAATGATAAAGTAGAAAAAGAAATTAAGGAAACAATTCCATTCACCATTGCAATGAAAAGAATAAAATAGGAATATATCTACCTGAAGAAACTAAAGACCTATATATAGAAAACTATAAAACACTGGTGAAAGAAATCAAAGAGGACACTAATAAATGGAGAGATATACCATGTTCATGGATCGGAAGAATCAATATAGTGAAAATGAGTATACTACTCAAAGCAATATACAAATTCAATGCAATCCCTTTCAAACTACCAGCAGTATTTTTAACAGAGCTAGAGCAAATAATTTCAAGATTTGTATGGAAATACAAAAAAAACTCAAATAGCAAAAGCAATCTTGAGAAAGAAGAATGGAACTGGAGGAATAAACTTGCCTGACTTCAGGCTCTACTACAAAGCCACAGTCATCAAGACAGTATGGTACTGGCACAAAGACAGAAATATAGATCAATGGAACAAAATAGAAAGCCCAGAGATAAATCCACACAACTATGGACACCTTATCTTTGACAAAGGAGGCAAGAATATACAATGGAGTAAAGACAATCTCCTTAACAAATGGTGCTCAGAAAACTGGTCAACCTCTTCTAAAAGAATGAAACTAGACCCCTTTCTAACACCATACACAAAAATAAACTCAAAATGGATTAAAGATCTAAGCATAAGACCAGAAACTATAAAACTCCTAGAGGAGAACATAGGCAAAATACTCTCCGACATAAATCACAGCAGGACCCTCTATGATCCACCTCCCAGAATACTGGAAATAAAAGCAAAAATAAACAAATGAGATCTAATTAAAATTAAAAGCTTCTGCACAACAGAAGGAAACTATAAGCAAGGTGAAAAGACAGCCTTCTGAATGGGAGAAAACAATAGCAAATGAAACAACTGACAAACAACTAATCTCAAGGATATATAAGCAACATATGCAGCTCAACTCCAGAAAAATAAAAGACCTAATAAAAAAATGGGCCAAAGAACTAAATAGGCATTTCTCCAAAGAAGACATACGGATGGCTAACAAACACATGAAAAGATGCTCAACATCACTCATTATCAGAGAAATGCAAATCAAGACCACAATGAGGTACCATTTCACACCAGTCAGAATGGCTGCGATCCAAAAGTCTACAAGCAGTAAATGCTGGAGAGAGTGTGGAGAAAAGGGAACCCTCTTACACTGTTGGTGGGAATGCAAACTAGTACAGCCACTATGGAGAACAGTGTGGAGATTCCTTTCAAAAGTGGAAATAGAACTGCCTTATGACCCAGCAATCTCACTGCTGGGCATACACACCAAGGAGACCAGAATTGAAAGAGACACATGTACCCCAATTGCAGCACTGTTTATAATAGCCAGGACATGGAAACAACCTAGATGTCCATCAGCAGATGAATGGATAAGAAAGCTGTGGTACATATACACAATGTAGTATTAGCCATTAAAAGAATACATTTGAATCAGTTCTAATGAGATGGATGAAACTGGAGCTGATTATACAGAGTAAAGAAAGCCAGAAAGAAAAACATCAATACAGTAAACTGACACATATATATGGAATTTAAAAAGATGGTAATGATGACCCTGTATGTGAAACAGCAAAGAGGACACAGATGTATAGAACGGACTTTTGGACTCTGAGGGAGAGGGAGAGGGTAGGATGATTTGGGAGAATGGCACTCAAACATGTGTACTATCATGTAAGAAACGAAGCACCAGCCTATGTTTGATACAGGATACAGGATGCTTGGGACTGGTGCATGGGGATGATCCAGAGAGATGATATGGGATGGGAGGTGGAAGGGGGATTCAGGATTGGGAGCTCGTATACACCCGTGGTGGATTCATGTCAATATACGGCAAAACAAATACAGTATTGTAAAGTAAAATAAAGTAAAAATTAAATTTAAAAAAAGGATTAGTCTGAATCACCATTTGCTGTCATCAGAAAATAGGTTGTTTTTTTTTTTAAGGAAATTTATAGATTAACCATTTTTAATGAATTTTCAATGTTTAAAATGTATTTTTATTTTGTGCATATTGTATAAATTATGCTTTACATATTATACTTGAATAACTTTGTCTGATACCATACCTTTTGGTTTAATTTTTTCTCAAAACTTGAACATATCACCACTTGCTCTTAAGTTAGCATTTTTGAGAAGGCTTGAGACCAACTTAAATCTTGTATACCTTTAGAAGTATTTATTTTTCCTCAAAATGCAATAACTTACTAGAATATATCATAATAATTTCCAGTCTGTCTGTTGCAATAGACATTTTATTTAGAAAATGGTTTATATTTTTAAAAAGAAGCAAAGATAATAGTAGAGAGGGCTCCTTTAAATCCTTATCCACCTTTCTCTGCAGGCTGCAGTCATAGGGTCACAGTGTCAGACTCCACTGAGCGACTTCACTTTCACTCTTCACTTTCATGCGTTGGAGAAGGAAATGGCAACCCACTCCAGTGTTCTTGGCTGGAGAGTCCCAGGGAAAGGGAGCCTGATGGGCTGCCATCTGTGGGGTCCAACAGAGTCGGACATGACTGAAGTGACTTACCAGCAGTAGCAGCAGCAGCATTTTATATCACTTATACTTGTCAGAGGCTTCCCTGGTGCCTCAGTGGTAAGGAATCCATCTGCCAAGCAGGAGACACAGGTTTGATCCCTGAATCAGGAAAATTCACTGGAGAAATATATGGCAGTCCACTCCAATATTCTTGCCTGAAAAATCCCATGGACAGAGGAGCTTGGCAGGCTACAACCCATGGGGTCACAAAAGAGTTGAACATGACTCAGCAGCTACAGACCAACCACATACTTGTCACAACTCAGGAACTGACATTGATAAATTACTATTATTTAAATTCTATACTTAGTTTATATCTAATTAGTTTTCTCTAATATTCTTTCAGTGGCTGACTTTATATTTTGGGACCTCCAAAATCACTGCAGATGCTGACTGCAACCATGAAATTAAAAGATGCTTGCTCCTTGAAAGAAAAGTTATGACCAACCTAGACAGCATAATAAAAGCAAAGACATTATTTTGCCAATAAAAGTCCATCTTGTCAAGGCTATGGTTTTTCCAGTAGTCATGTATGGATGTGAAAGTTGGACCGTAAAGAAAACTGAGTGCTGAAGAACTGATGTTTTTGAACTGTGGTGTTGGAGAAGACTCTTGAGAGTCCCTTGGACTGCAAGGGGATGCAACCAGTCCATCCTAAAGGAGATCAGTGCTGAGTGCTCATTGAAAGGACTGATGTTCAACCTGAAACTCTGACATTTCAGCCACCTGATGTGAAGAGCATTTGAAAAGACCCTGATGCTGGGAAAGATTGGAGGCAGGAGAATGGGACAACAGAAGATGAGATGGTTGGATGGCACCAACTCAATGGACATGAGTTTGGGTAAACTCTGGGAGTTGGTGATGGACAGGGAGGCCTGGCATGCTGTGGTCCATGGAGTCGCAAATAGTCGGACATGACTGAGCGACTGAACTGAACTGAACTGAATATTCTTTCTGTGTGCTATAAGTCCATAAAGGATACCACCAACCATTTAATCTTCATCTTTTCTTAGTCCACTCTGGTCTGTGACAGTATCAGATTTTTCTGGTTGTTGACCTTGAGATTTGAGAAGTGTTAGAAAGGTATTTTTACAACGTGTCTTAATTTTGACGTGCCTGCTAGTAAAGTAATGCTCAAAATTCTCCAAGCCAGGCTTCAGCAATATGTGAGCCATGAACTTCCAGATGTTCAACCTGGTTTTAGAAACGGCAGAGGAACCAGAGATCAAATTGCCAACATCCGCTGGATCATGGAAAAAGCAAGAGAGTTCCAGAAAAAACATATATTTCTGCTTGATTGACTATGCCAAAGCCTTTGACTGTGTGGATCACAAGAAACTGTCGAAAATTCTTCAAGAGATGGGAATACCAGACCACCTCACCTGCCTCTTGAGAAATCTGTATGCAGGTCAGGAAGCAATAGTTAGACAGACTGGTTTCAAATAGGAAAAGGAGTATGTCAAGGCTGTATATTGTCATCCTGCTTATTTAACATATATGCAAAGTACATCATGAAAAATGCTGGACTGGAAGAAGTACAAGCTGGACTCAAGATTGCCTGGAGAAATATCAATAACCTCAGATATGCAGATGACACCACCCTTATGGCAGAAAGTGAAGTGAAACTAAAAGCCTCTTGATGAAAGTGAAAGAGGAGAGTGAAAAAAGTTGGCTTAAAGCTCAACATTCAGAAAACAAATGTCATGGCATCTAGTCCCATCACTTCATGGAAAATAGATGGGGAAACAGTGGAAAAGTGTTAGACTTTATTTTGAGGGGCTCCAAAATCACTGCAGGTGGTGATTGCAGCTATGAAATTAAAAGATACTCCTTGGAAGAAAAGTTATGACCAACCTAGATAGCATATTCAAGAGCAGAGACATTACTTTGCTGACTAAGGTCCGTCTAGTCAAGGCTATGGTTTTTTCCAGTAGTCATGTATGGATGTGAGAGTTTGGCTGTGAAGAAGGCTGAGCACCGAAGAACTGATGCTTTTGAACTGCAGTGTTGGAGAAGACTCTTGAGAGTCCCTTGGCCTGCAAGGAGATCCAACCAGTCCATTCTGAAGGAGATCAGCCCTGGGATTTCTTTTGAAGGAATGATGCTAAAGCTGAAACTCCAGTACTTAGAGCACCTCATGAAAACAGTTGATTCATTGGAAAAGACTCTGATGCTCGGAGGGTTTGGGGGCAGGGAGGATAAGGCAATGACAGAGGATGAGATGGCATCATGGACCTGATGGACGTGAGTCTAAGTGAACTCCGGGAGTTGGTGATGGACAGGAGGCCTGGCGTGCTGCGATTCATGGGGTCGCAAAGATCGGACACGACTGAGCGACTGAATTAAATTGAATGTTTCTTTCATATTTAAACTTGGGTTATGGATTTTCAAAGAATGAAGGGTCATTTTAAAAATCTCATATCAAGAGTACATACTATGACCGTGCCTTATTGCTATTGATGTTGACTTTGATCATCAGACTTCAATAGTATCTACAAAATTTCCTAACTACAAAGTTACTTTCTCTTCAATGTTTTAATATTCACTTTATGATGGTAAGTTTTACTAGCTTGACTGGGCTACAGGATGCCAAGAGATTTGGTCTAAATTTTTCTGAATGTTTCTGTAGGGTGTTTTTGAATGACCTCAATATTGAAATTCATATGTAAAGCAGATTTCTCTTGTAATGTGGGTGGCCCTCATCCAATGAACTGAAGACCTGAATAAAACAAAAAGGTTGAATTAGAGGGAAGTTTTCCTGTATGATTGCTTGAGTTGCTACATTGGTCTTTTTCTGTCTTTGTACTCAAATTGAAGCATTTGTCTCTTCTTTGGCCTCAAATCCGATAGCTTTTGAATTAGAACTTACACCATTGGCTCTCCAATTTCTTAGGGTTTCTGACTTGAATTGGAACTATGCCATGGGATCTCTTGGGCTTTCAGCCTATTGACCATAGATTTTGGGACTTAGCAGTTATCAAAATAAGCCAATTTCTCATTAGATATGTATATATACATATAATATATAATAATATATAATTAATAGGTAGGCTTCGACAGTACATAAACCAAGAACTTCCAGATATACAAGCAGGATTTAGAAAAGGCAGAGGAACTAGAGATAAAATTGCCAACATCATTTGGATCACAGTAAAAGCAAAGGAATTAAAAAGAAGAAAAAAAAATCTAATTCTGCTTCATTGATTATACTAAAGCCTTTGACTGTGTGGATTTCAACAACTATAGAAAATTCTTTTAAAGAGATGGGAATACCAGACCACCTTACTTGCCTCCTTAGAAACTTGTGTGCAAGCCAAAAAGCAACAGTCAGAACCAGACACAGAAAAACTCACTGTTTCAAAATTGGGAAAGGAGTACTGCAAGGTGTATTGTCACCCTGCTTACTTAAATTCTATGCAGAGTATATCACTTGAAATGTCAGGCAGGATAACTCAAGAGATGGAATCAAGATGCCTGGGAGAAATATCAATAATCTCAGATATGATACCATTCTAATGGGAGAAAGCAAAGAGTAACTAAAGAGCTTCTTGATGAGGGTGTAAAGGAAATTGAAAAAAATCTGGCTTGAAACTCAATATTAATTTCTATTTTAAAAATAAATAAATTAAAAAAACTAAAGTCATGGTATCTAGGCCCAGCACTTCATAGAAAATAAATCAAGAAAAAATAGAAACAGTGAACCATTCTATTTTCTTGGGCTCCAAAATCACTGTAGATGGTGACTGTAGCCATGAAGTTAAGAGATGCTTGCTCCTTGGAAGAAAAGCTATGACAAACTTAGACAGTGTATTAAAAAGCGAAGACATTTCCTTTTTCTACAAAGGTCTATATAGTTAGAGCAATGGTTTTTTCCATTAGTCATGTATGGATGTGAAAGTCAGATCATAAAGAAGGCTGAGCACCAGAGAATTAATGTTTTTGGATTGTGATACTGGAGAAGACTCTTGAGAATCCCTTGGACAGCAAGGAGATCAAATCAGTCAGTCTTGAAGGAAATCAACCCTGAATATTCATTGAAAGGATTGATACTGAAGCTCTAATAGTTTGGCCACCTCATGTGAAGAGCTGACTCACTGGGAAAGACTCAGATGCTGTGAAAGACTGTGAGCAACAGGAGAAGGATATGCATATAGTATGTATGTGTATATATATATATATACACATACATATATATGTGTATATATATATATATATATGACTTAGCAACTGAACAACAGCAATATATACATATATATATGCATATATACATATATGGGATATATATACACATACATATACATATATATATAGCAACTGAACAACAGCAATATATATGTATACAATACATATATACATATATGGGATATATATATATATGGGATATATATATACATACATATATATATATATATATATATATATATTGCTGTTGTTCAGTTGCTAAGTCATATCTGACTCTGCGACTCTATGAATTACAGCACACCAGGCTTCCCTGTCCTTCCCTGCCATCCAACCATCTCATCCTCTGTGGCCCACTTCTCCTCTATTTATATATATATATATCCATATACATATATATACTAGGTTCTGTTTCTATAGAGTTCCCTGACTAACACACTATTCTTTGGAAGTAAGTCACTAAGAGCAATGAAGTAAGCCTATTTCACTGACCAGAATTATACTTCTATTATATGTGTGCTAACTCTTATATACATAGATACCTATAATTACTTTTTAATTTATCCATTTCTATCTACATGAAACATGAATTCTCACAGATATCTCCTATTCTAATCCAGTATGACCCACCTCCCAGAACCACTTGTGAAGATTGTAGCCTCACATCATTCTCTTGCTTATCTGCAGCCTCCCTCTTAAGCAATGAGAACTCTGCTTTCCATTATCTGATGTTTATTAGTTATTTGTTTAACCTATATATGTGTGTGCAAATACACTTTTTCATGTTAAGTTTTAGAGTTTCCAGGCAAAATATCATTTTTCAAAGTTACTTGGATTAGTACATTTTATTTCCATACCCTCTTTGATGAAGTTTTACCTTAAATACACTCTAGTAGAGTTAGATTAGGGCTTCCCTATTGCTCAGTTGGTAAAGCATTGCCTGCAGTTCAGGAAACCTGGGTTCTGTTCATGAGTTGAGAACCCAGAGAAGGAAATGTAAACCCAGTCCAGTATTCTTACCTGGGAAATCCCATAGACAGAGGAGCCTGGTGGACTATAGTCCATGGGGTCACAAAGAGTCCGACACGACTGAGCAACTGAACCACCAGCATAGTTAGATTATTTTGCCACAGTCTAAATTCTATTCTAGAACAGCCCTCCTTCCCTGCTTGATATTTTGGTAATCTTTAAAAGTTTGAATACCTTGTACATTGTTCTTCCAGTATGATCTGGCCTTGTAGTCTACAATTTCAAGACCACCTTCAGTGAAGAAGTTCATTTTTGTCATATCAGTAAACCTTTTTTAACTCAATTTGTTATATCTCATTGTGATACATCAATAATACATGTGCTCTGCCACCATTAACTTCCATTTCAATGGTATACAATTTTCATATTTCCCATCATTTTATTTCATTTTTTAACATCTTAAAATCTGTTCTCTATTAAGATCTGGTATTTATTCAAGTGTATTCTAAATTTTTAATGTGATATGTGTATCTGTGTTTCAAAATTATTTTACCTTGCAATGATTACCAAGATCACTGGCCTTTTTATTTCCTTTCTCCATGGTTTTGTCACTCAGTTGAGTCACTCAGTCGTGTCTGACTCTTTGTGGTCCCATGGAATGCAGTAAGCCAGGCTTCCTTTTCAGTTACCAACTCCTGGAGCTTGCTGAAACGCATGTCCATTGAGTCAGTGATGCCATACAACCATCTCATCCTCTGTCATTCCCATTTTCTCCTGCCTTCAATCTTTCCCAGCATCAGGGTCTTTTCCAATGAGTCAGTTCTTCACACCAGGTGGCCAAAGTATTGGAGCTCCACCTTCAGCATCGGTCCTTCCAAAAAATATTCAGGACTGATTTCCTTTAAGATTGACTAATCTGAACTCCTTGGAGTGCAAGGGACTCTCAAGAATCTTCTCCAACACCACAGTTCAAAAGCATCAATTCTTTGATGCTCAACTTTCTTTATGGTCCAACTTTCACATCTAAAAGTGACTACTGGAAAAACCATAGCTTTGACTAGATAGACCTTTGTTGACATGGTTTTGTAATCATCTCCAAATCATGCATTTGTTCTATGAATATTTCTCTGAGATAACTTAGGATTACATTTCTCTGAGACTGTGATGAAGAATTGCTCTGAAATCTTGTGTTTTTTTCCTTATTTTTTCATTTTTGTCCTCTTTTATTTTTTTATTTTTCATATTTTTCCCTTTTTATTTGCATTTCCTACCCTTTTGCTTGTTCATTTTTATTTGTAATTCTTTATTTGAACAACTCTATCACATAAACTACTGTGTGGGAGGTCACAATGTAGAGCTTTGTAGAGCCTGGAAATCAAAGATTAGGTTTATCTGTGATAAATAAAACTTTAAAAAACAACTCATATGTATTTTGAGAGAAATCTTCAAATAATAAGTATAGTATGTGTATGTATGTGTGATGTGTTTGTGAAATATTTTATTAAACACAGTATTATTCACGCCAAATACATTTATGCTCATGAATATATATAACAAAGGAATGAGAAGACTGCAAGAGTAAAGACTGAATTCATTTCATTTTAATTATTTAGTATATTTAATTATATTCTTACTTATATACTTAGCTAAATATTCATTTTTAGCTCATTTAAAGTATAATATTTCTGGAAGCACAGAATATTAGAGGAAATACCAACTGATAAAAGTGTTGTAGATAATTTTAAGATTAATTTAATATGAATTATGAATGAACCTCTTCCCATGGTCCTGAAAGCTTGATACTTAATTTTTTTATATTTTATGTTAATCAGTCATCACTATTATGCTTTTGCATTTAATGTCATTTTATATTCAAAGCAGTTTTATATGTCTTACTAATATGCCAAGGCCAGTAAATATTGGAATGGAGAATCAAGTTTTTGAAGATATAGATTGATAAGACAACACTAGACTACTAATCACATTCAAGCTCTAAACCAAATAAAGTAATATGCAATTATTTTCCTGTAAGAAACGAAGCGCCAATCTATGTTCAATGTAGGATGCAAGATGCATGGGGCTGATGCACAGGATGATTCAAGTAGAGGATGTGGGGTGGGAGGTGGGAGGGGGCTTCGGCATTGGGAGATTGTGTTCACCTATGGCTGATTCGTGTCAACATATGGCAAAACGAATACAGTATTGTAATTTAAATAAATAAATAAATTTTTAAAAAAATCACACTGGCTATTGACCTTGGAGGCTCCTCCAGTGTAAAAGTTGATTCCTCATTGCAGTTTATGGTTTGATTATTATGTACAGAACATAAGCCTGAAGCAATCAAATTTTGTCATAAACATATTACTGTTTGTCATAAACATATTACTGTTCACACTTGAAACCCTTCATACATATTCTTTGCTCTTTAAGCAATCCTGTGTTTTCTGTGCTAGTAATTAACCAATAATCTTGAATTTCCGCTAACCTCCTCATATGAAAACACATAAATATGTTTCTTTTCAGGTCCATCATTTGTGATATTGAATACCTATTGGGATTTCAAAGAATAATAGAAACAGCATTAAAAGGCAATCTGACTCCATTTGGCAGAAACCAGCTTATATTTTTAAAAATAAATATATTTTTAAAAGACAATTATATCTGAAAAATACTATATTTCAAACTAATGTGCATTGAATGCCCTTTTCTTTCATGTCAAGTGTTTCCTTTCACTTTATTTTTAAAGCAATGTATTGTGCCTTCTCTCTTCTTTCTCTCCCATTTCCTTCCTCTCTTTCTATATTTCCCTTGATAATTAAAGATTAAAATTTAAATAATAATATAACCAAGGAACACATATACTTTTCTACCACTTTACATTGCTGTATATATGTGTAAAATAACTTTAGCTCTCATATTCTTTAATTTTAAAATGTCATTTTTATACTTTCTCTCTAAGTATTTTGTACTTCACTATCAAAACATAAAACTTGTTATTTTTAAAAAATATATATAAATTTATTTATTAATTTAGTTTAGTTCAGTTCAGTCGCTCAGTCGTGACCGACTCTTTGCAACCGACTCTGCATGCCAAGCCTCCCTGTTCAACACCAACTCCTAGAGTTCACTCAGATTCACATCCATCTGGTCAGTGATGCCATCCAGGCATCTCATCCTCTGTCATCCCCTTTTCCTCCTGCCCCCAGTCTCTCTCAGCATCAGAGTCTTTTCCAATGAGTCAACGCTTCGTATCAGGTGGCCAAAGTACTGGACTTTCAGCTTTAGCATCATTCCTTCCAAAGAAATCCCAGGGCTGATCTCCTTCAGAATGGACTGGTTGGATCTCCTTGCAGTCCAAGGGACTCTCAAGAGTCTTCTCCAACACTGCAGTTCAAAAGCATCAATTCTTCGGTGCTCAGCCTTCTTCACAGCTGAACTCTCACATCCATACATGACCACTGGGAGTGAGCATATTTTAATTTCATGGCTGCAGTCACCATCTACAGTGATTTTGGAGACCAAAAAAAAATAAAGTCTGACACTGTTTCCCCATCTATTTCCCATGAAGTGATGGGACTGGATGCCATGATATTTGTTTTCTCAATGTTGAGCATTAAGCCAACTTTTTCACTCTCCTCTTTCACTTTCATCAAGAGACTTTTTAGTTTCTCTTCACTCTCTGCCATAAGGGTGGTGTCATCTGCATATCTGAGGTTATTTATATTTCTCCCGGCAATCTTGATTCAAGTTTGTGTTTCTTCCAGCCCAGTGTTTCTCACGATGTCCTCTGCATGTAAGTTAAATAAGCAGGGTGACAATATACAGCCTTGACATATTCCTTTTCCTATTTGAAACCAGTCTTTGGTTCCATGTCCAGTTCTGACTGTTGCTTCCTGACTTGCATACAGGTTTCTCAAGAAGCAGGTCAGGTGGTCTGGTATTCCTACCTCTTTCAGAATTTTCCACAGTTTATTGTGATCCACATGTCAAAAGCTTTGGCATAGTCAATAAAGCAAAAATAGATGTTTTTCTGGAGCTCTCTTGCTTTTTCCATGATACAGCAGATGTTGGTCATTTGATCTCTGGTTCCTTTGCCTTTTCTAAAACCAGCTTGAACATCTGGAAGTTCACAATTCATGTATTGCTGAAGCTTGGCTTGGGGAATTTTGAGCATTATTTTACTAGTTTATGAGATGAGTGCAATTGTGTGGTAGTTTGAGCATTCTTTGGCATTATCTTTCTTTGGGATTGGAATGAAGACTGACCTTTTCCAGTCCTGTGGCCCCTGCTGAGATTTCCAAATTTGCTGGCATATTGAGTGCAGCACTTTCACAGCATCATCTTTCAGGATTTGAAATAGCTCTACTGGAATGCCATCACCTCCACTAGCTTTGTTCATTGTGATACTTTTTAAGGCCCACTTGACTTCACATTCCAGGATGTCTGACTCTAGGTGAGTGATCACATCATAGTGATTGTCTTGGTCTTGAAGATCTTTTTGTACAGTTCTTCTGTGTATTCTTGCTACCTCTTCTTAATATCTTCTGCTTCTGTTAGGTCCATATCATTTCTGTCTTTTATCAAGCCCTTCTTTGCATGAAGTGTTCCCTTGATATCTCTAATTTTCCTGAAAAGATCTCGTCTTTCCCACTCTGTTGTTTTCCTCTATTTCTTTGCATTGATCACTGAGAAAGGCTTTCTTATCTCTTCTTGCTATTCTTTGGAACTCTGCATTCAGATGCTTGTATCTTTCCTTTTCTCTTTGCTTTGCACTTCTCTTCTTTTCACAGCTATTTGTAGGTGCTCAACAGGTATTTATTCAATATATAAATTAAAGAAAATTTGCTTTTCAATATAATTTCACATATGTGCTGTATGTGTGCATGCATATTCTAATTTATTTGCTACTTACAATAATTCAAGTATCATTTTTCTCCATTTAGTTAGACTCATTCATGTCTTTATAATGATGACCAACAAAGCTGCTATGTGACATATGAAAGAATTTAATTATTTTACCGTTAGTCAACAAGAGTGACCTTAACTATCAGCTAGGCAATGTTCTAACTACTAGCAATATAACATCAAAGAAGAAAAAAAAAAACTCATTTTTTTGAAAGCTATGTTTTAGTTGTTTAGAGTTAGTAATAGATATTAATGTACAAACAGCCTCTGATAAGTCAAATACACATAAGCAAAATAGGCAATGAGCTAGAAAATGGTTGAAAGAGTAGACTCGTGAAGAAATAAGTATCCGTTCAAAGGCAATAATTGTCAAAATGCTTGATTATGTCTCCTTTTCTAATATATGGTCACTCTAGAAAATTCCTCAATGTTCCTTTGGAGAAGCCTAGGATGAAATTTTGCAGAATACATTTTTACAATGCATCAGGGTTCTTCTTCAATGGTCCCCATTCTTTTTCACATGAGGGATTTTGGGTTTTAAACTGGCTCAACCCTGGGAATTACTTTAGAGGCTCTGTCTTTCTATTTTTGTTGTTTAAGTCACACCTCCAACTAATAGAACCTAAGTCTGAAAAGTTCAAAATATGCTATTTTATGTCTTCTTGAATAGATATTAGACTGAATACATTTATTCAATAGAAAATGTTAAAAATGGTACATATAGGCAAGGAAAATGGGATAAACTGTTTACTCTTTTATATAAAGTGTTTAATAGGTAATATCATTACCTGTTACTATACTTTCTATGTATAATTTCTGAATGTGCAATGATATTTTTGCATTCAGGTGTTACTCTCAAAGAATGACTTGTTTTTTAAGAGTTCATATCTATAGCAGGATATTTATTTCTATCATCACCCAAGCCCTTTGAAAAGTATGTGAGGAGAAAGTAACCTGGCAGAAGACATGAAAAATTATAATAGAAGGTCTATCGTGTGATGTAAAGAGAATTAAATTTTGAATGCAAAGTATATACTGTTATAGTGTACACAGAGTTCAGTCATAGACATGGAAGAATGAGGGATGGCACTTATGACTGCTTTCATCTATTCTGATCTTTTAACTGTCAGTTCATGGCTGATAAGTTGAATAACTGGAGAATGTGTCTGATGGCTTTAAACAGGATGTTTTGTTTTATGTGATTTGGAGCCTGTTTTTCACCTGGAGTTTGAACAGTTTCAAGAAGGAAAATAATAGGCTTCTATTCTTAGTTTCCCAAAATTGTAAAAGTAAATTAATTTTCCTTATAACAAATTGTCAAAGAAATAAAATGCCTCATCTTTACATGGCATAAAGTTTGAAAACTGCATCTGAACTGATGAAAATAATATACTGATGAGCAGTATTTAAACATTTTATGGTGACATATGTGCTTTTATTTTTTTACAAATGTTCTTGCATATGACATACAAATTTTTAAGATAATTACTTATTACTGATGAATAATATGATTATTCTTTGAGAAAATGTATGTATAATTTAATGCTACTTATGGTACCACAGCTGCTGCTACTGCAATACTATATATATTTTTATTGTTCTTTTAGTATTTCTTTGTCATATCCATAGATTAGGACATCTATTTTCTCCACTCTTTCTTTCTTTATTTCTTTTTAACAGTATTGCACTATCATTCCACATTATGAAAAGCTATTGAGTGTGAAGATAAATTACTCAAGCCTTGCTTTTCATTAGAAAGCATAGATTACATAGTTATTTCCTCATTCCAAAAATTCTTATCTAAATGACAGTTATGATTTCACTGTTTTAGAGAATTCTGTTAAATTGTGTTATATATTAGTCTGTACCTATGTTATGCATTCTCCCATATTCAGAATAAAGATAGTGATAAAAGATAAGAGAAATGAAAAATAGGGTGAGAGGAAAAATGAAAAAAATATTAACAATACAAGCTGTCATATCTGAAATATATTTTATTGGAGGTCAAATAATAGGTGGCATTCAGTGAATTAATAGTTTAATTCAATAATTAAAATCAGAGGTTATATTGTCTGATGCTTTTATATATTGAATCTTTCATTTTAATATTTTAGGTGGAATGGGAGCAGGATGGGGGCAATTATTTTAAAAGTATAAATATTTTGAAGGAAAGCAAGAGATGTACATGCTGGGTTTAGAAAAGGCAGAGAAATCAGAGATCAAATTGCCAATGCTGATTGGATCATAGAAAAAGGATAGATATTCCAGAAAAAACATGATTCTGCTTTACAACTATGCTAAATCCTTTGATGTTGTGGATCACAACAAACTGTAGAAAAATTTTAAAGAGATGGGAATATCAGAACACCCTACCTGTCTCCTGAAAAACCTGTACGCAGATCAAGAAGCAACAGTTAAAATCAGACATGGAACAATGGACTGATTCAAAACTGGAAAAGCCATACAACAAGGCTCTATATTGTCACATTATGTACTTAACATATACGGAATACATCATGCCAAATGCCAGGTTGGATGAATCACAAGCTGGGATCAAGACCACTGGGAGAAATATCATCAACCACAGATATGCAGATGATATCACTCTAATGGCAGAAAGTAAAGAGGAATTAGAGAGCCTCTCAATGAAGGTGAAAAATGAGAGTGGAAAAGCTGGCTTAAAACTCAACATTCTAAATACTAAGATCATGCCATCTTGTTTCATCTCTTCATGGCAAATAAAAAAGGAAAATTTGGAAACAGTGACAGACTTTATTTTCTTGGCACCAGAATCACTGAGGATGGTGATTGAAGTCAAAAAAATTTAAAAACACTTGCCCATTGGAAGGAAATTTATGACAAACCTAGACAGCATATTAAAAGCAGAGACATTGCTTTGTTGACAAAGGTCTATATAGTCAAAGTCATGTATGGATGTTCGACCATAAAGAAAGCTGAGCACCAAGAATTGATGATTTTGAGCTGTGGCAAAGACTCTTGAGAGTCTCTTGCGCTGCAAGGAGATCAAACCAGTCAATCCTAAAGGAAATCAGTCCTGAATATTCATTGAAGGACTGATGCTGAAGCTGAAGCTCCAGTACCCTGGCCACTTGACTGGAAGGGCTGACTCACTGGAAAAGACCCTGATGCTGGGAAAGATTAAGGGTAGGAGGAGAAGGGGGTGGCAGAGAATAAGATGATTGGATGGCATCACCTACTCAATGAACATGAGTTTGAGTGAACTCTGAGAGAGATAGTAAAGGACAGGAAAGCCTGGCCTGCTGCAGTCCATAAGGTGGCAAAGAGTTGGACACGACTTAGGTACTAAACTACTACAGAATATATGGATTAATTATATTATTGTCTGTTAGTGACAGTTGTTCAGTCATGTCTATCTCTTTGTGACACTATGGTCTGTAGCCCACCAGACTCCTCTGTCCATGGATTCTTCAGACAAGAATACTGGAGTGAGTAGCCATTCTTTTCTCTAGGGCAATCTCTGGATCCAAGGAATGAACCCAGATCTCCTGCATTACAGGCAGATTCTTTACCATCTGAGCCATCAGGAAAGCCCTATGTTATCATGAATCCTACTAAACCTCTGGAGTACTATATTTTTAGAAAAATGTATCAAATTAATTGCATCATTCATTTTCACTGCATGTATGTTAGTTTTCCCAGTTATTTTTAAAGCTAATACTATTCAACGTGTTTTGGATCCTGTTTTATGTTTCTCATGTGCATTTTCTCATGTCACTACTAGATCATCCTAAACAGCTGAATTCTATGACCACTGTTTTAATAAAAATGAAATTGATTCTATCCTTGATTATTACTGGAAATGGAGCTCAAACTCAGGTCTATGGAATTCTAAACTTTAACTTTTCAAAATGCATGCTAATACTTCATCAGGATTTTAACACATTAAATACAAGTCCTTGTATTTAAAATTATTCAATATTATTTTTCTAAATTGCATATTGCAAAAACTCCAAACTAACATCTCAAAGGAAATAATGAAACAAAACATATTTATTTTCAGTAATTTAGCAAATCATTTCCAGTTTTTTTTTAATTTTTGACTATACTCATTTAATCTTTACAGTGATATAATTATTCAGATATAATTTTACAATTTACATTTACATATTTTTCCAATGTCATGCTTACACAGGAATGCCCTGTGTGAGACTATAGACATATGCTTTAACTTTAATTTTATATTTTCTTAAAATGCTATTACTAATTTCTGATTTATGAATACTACATTATTTCTTACCAAGAAAGTATTTATTAGTTTCATATAATTGATTTCAATCTAATAAAGGATTCTATCTGAATTGTCATTATATTATCTTTTAGGTAAGTATAAAAGCTATGGCAGAAAAAGAATAAATGAGACAATAATTAGCATTTAGTTTTAAAGATATTTTCCTTTTCCTTGAGAATTAGAATTTTCTTAAAATTGTTGAAAAGGACTCTCTCATTTCTTAAACCCAAGCTTTCCTGTGTAAAAGTGAATTGAATTAAAAAAGCTATTAATGAATTCATCAGAAACATGTGATCAGCTAAGAGATTTTTAAACTATGTAACAATAGCTAATACAATATTTGTTAATCACATTTATATATTCATTCTTTGACCTACTTGCTGGGTGCTGTTAAAGCATTTCATGAATCACAATGTTTTCTTTTATTCAAATTCCTGATTCTTTCAGCAAATAGTAAAAAAAAAAACTGTTCTAATGCTGATACTGAAAACAATCCCTATTGAAATTTAACCACTTGGGATTTCAATTTAATAATAGAAAACTTCAATATCTATATTTTCCACTAAAGAAAAATGAAAATGTCTGCTACTGTAATAAGTATGTACAGTGTCACATATTGTCACTAATTGCTTTAAACCCTATAAATTAAATTTTTCAAAGGGGAAGATATTTGGTGAGAAAAAAATAATAAAGCTTTGTATTTCCATGCAAAATGTTTCTGTGTAATATTGATAAGATATTAATATCTGTCTACATTTTAAGCAAAGAATTTGTTGTTAATTAAGTTGATGCTCCATTCATGTAACTATGAAGACTGATCCCGTGGTCTTTTTATATTGACCTATTGTCTAATTAATCATTATTCCCTATTTCATAGCAAATTAAACCATGAAAATGGTTATTAAGTCCTTTCTTGTTGACTAAATTATCTTTGTCTTATGTAAGTCTTTCAGTTCAGTTCAGTTCAGTTGCTCAGTCGTATCTGACTCTTTGCAGCCCCATGAATTGCAGCACGCCAGGCCGCCCTGTCCATCACCAACTCCCGGAGATCACTCAGATTCATGTCCATCAAGTTAGTGATGCCATCCAGCCATCTTATCCTCTGTCGTCCCCTTCTCCTCCTGCCCCCAATCCCTCCCAGAATCAAAGTCTTTTCCAATGAGTCAACTCTTCGCATGAGGTGGCCAAAGTACTGGAGTTTCAGCGTTAGAATCAGTCCTTCCAAAGAAATCCCAGGGCTGATCTCCTTCAGAATGGACTGCTTGGATCTCCTTGCAGGCCAAGGGACTCTCAAGAGTCCCCCAACACCACAGTTCAAAAGCATCAATTCTTCAGTGCTCAGCTTTTTTCACAGTCCAGCTCTCACATCCATACATGACCACTGGAAAAACCATAGCCTGGACTAGACAGACCTAGTTGGCAGAGTAATGTGTCTGCTTTTGAATATGCTATCTAGGTTGGTCATAACTTTTCTTCCAAGAAGTAAGTGTCTTTTAATTTCATAGCTGCAGTCACCATCTATGGTGATTTTGGAACAAAAAAAATTAAAGTTTGACACTTTTTCCACTGTTTCCCCATCTATTTTCCATGTAACCGGCCATATTTACTATCACTGATGATTAATAAATATTTTGTCAGGAAAAACTATGTATGATATATTACATTTATGTGATCCATTTCTGTGTATGTAATCAAGGATAATTCAGATTATAGTTGCACTATCCTAGTGAAATACTGCCTCATTTATTACATTTCTTTGAATGGGTTTATATTAAGATGAACACATTAAGTGGAAATTACTATTACTTGTTATTCTCATATCATTCTGTTTCCTCATGATTTGGTTTGGAGGCCTTGATAAGTTAGAGCACTAAAATGCAGTACACAGTTTCTCTATTAAAAAAATAAATTTGTACTCCATATGATCTCCCATATTTTATATTTATTGCTATAATAATTTCCATGATTCCTATTTGTGTGTATGAGTAGCTGTTAGTATTGCCTGTATTTGTCCTTTGCATTAATGAACTAGTCTTTTATTGCACTTGCAAATTACAAAGAAAATAAAGAGGGTTTTTTTTTCATTTACATATAGCTATTATGTTGAGAAACATTTAGGAAAATATAATGTAACATTAAAGGTAGTAGACGTTAGTTATAAATCCAGTCATTAGTAGGCACAACACTATTTTTGCAGTAATGGCTAGTTAACTTATTTCAACAAAGGTTCTGTTAGAATTTCTTTTAACATTGTTTTGTAAATTAAATTTTTGTCTACATAAGTGTAGGGTCCAGGTGACTCAGTGGTAAAGAGTCTACCTGCCAATGCAGGAGACACTGGAGACATGGGTTCAATCCCTGTCTAGAGAAGATCCCTTTGAGGATGAAATGGCAATCCACTTCAGTATTCTTGCTGGGAAAGCACCATGGACAGAAGGGCCAGAGGGCTACAGTCCATGGGGTTGCAAAGAGTCAGACATGACTAAGCAACTGAACACACTCACACACACACACACAAGGGTGGATTTAATTGAGTAAGTGCTGTTTTGTAAAGAGCATGCAAAAGGCAAAAAATATTTCCTACAATTCTCATTAAGATGGAAGACACTTTTCTTAATGTATCATGTAAAATTATAAAGGTATTTGTGTAACAACTTCTGTGCTTATAATATATCTATATGATTTTCCCCATTTTAGATAGTGATGGAAAAATAGGCTGGCCAAGGAATTGTTGACTACAACCTTGATTTTTATTTTGATAAAGGATATTTTTATTCTATATGTAAAACTGCCTTCCATAGCCCATTTTGAGGTATAAAAGGTACTCCACAAAGTTTTTATCTTTATTGCCCAGAATAACACAATATGCTATTTTGGGGGATATATAGGAAAGACATAGAAAATGTGAAATGCAACCCAAATTGAAAATAGCTAACGTGTGAATGTTCAACATATCCTTAATTCTGTGTAAAATGATTAGCCACAGGATATGACATATAAATGAAAACAAACAACACAAACTTCTTAGTTAATATTCACATTTAATATTGAAGTATAGGCAATTTCTTGGCTCTTGATAACAATAAAATTGTGCCAAAGTTGAATGGTACCAGTTCAGAAAATTTTCTAATATTGCACACACAAAAAAAGGAAGAAAAGACTGAAAGAAAGAAAAGAAGGAAAAAGAAAGAAAGACTATTAAGGCAGATTGCATGTGTGCTCAGTCGCTTCAGTTGTGTTTGCCTCTTTGCCACCACATGGACCATAGCTCACCAGGCTCCTCTGTTCATGCAATTTCCCTGGCAAGAATACTGGAGTGTGTTACCATGACCACCAGGGGATCTTCCTAATGCAGGGATCGAATGTACATCGCCTGTGTCTCCTGCATTGTAGGCAGATTATTTGCTACTGAGCCACTGGGGAACTCCCTAAAGCAGACTAAAACAATTTATATATGACATTGCTTTGCTAAGTCGCTTCAGTCATGTCCGACTCTGTGCAACCCCATAGACAGCAGCCCACCTGGCTCCTCTGTCCACGGGATTCTCCAGGCAAGAATACTGAAGTGGGTTGCCATTGTTTTCCTCCTTGGCATGTGAACATTTATATCACTAATTGTATTAGATTTTACTTTTGTTCAGAATATTCAGAAATCTGCTCTATATGAATAGTCAATAGTGATATGAAAACATTTCCTTCATTTTTGAGAGAAGTTTTGCCCATATAACTCATTCAGGCTAATAAAATATAAAAGTGACATGCCAATTGTGAGCAGAACATTTTACAAATAGTGTAGCCTCACTATCTCTTTCCTTTCTTGCTTCAAGATCAGCTTTGTTCAGTCACTCAGACGTGTTCAACTTGTTGCAACCCCATGGAATGAAACATGCCAAGCTTGCCTGTCCTTCACTATCTCCCAGAGTTTGGTCAAACTCATGGCCATTAAATCAGTGATACTATCCAACCATCTTGTCCTCTGTCATCACCTTCTCCTGCCTTCAATCTTCCCAACATCAGGGTCTTTTCCAATGAGATGGCTCTTTTTGGCCAAAATACTGGAGCTTCAGCATCAGTGCTTCCAATGATTTTTCAGGGTTGATTTCCAGGGTTTGATCTCCTTGCAGTCCAAGGGACTCTCAAGAGTCTTCGCCTACATCAATTCAACATCAGTTTGAAAGCATCAAATCTTTGGTGCTCAGCTTTCTTTATAGTCCAACTCTCAAATCCATACATAACCACAGGAAAAAAACAGCTTTGACTAGACAGCAAAGTAATGTCTGCTTTTCGATATGCTGTCTATGTTTGTCATAGCTTTTCTTTCAAGAAGCAAGCATCTTTTAATTTCATGGCTGCAGTCACCATCTGCAGTGATTTTGGAGTCCAGGAAAATAAAATCTGTCACTGCTTCTATTTGTTTCCCTATCTATTTGCCATGAAGTGATGGGACTGAATGCCATGATCTTAGTTTTTTGAATGTTGACTTTTAAGCCAACTTTTTCACTCTCCTCTTTCACCTTAATCAAGAAGCACTTTAGTTCCTCTTTACTTTCTGCCATTAGGGTGGTGCCATCTGCATATCTGAGGTTATTGATATCTCTGCAGCAATCTTGATTCCAGCTTGTGCTTCATCCACTCCAACATTTCACATGATGTACTCTGCATATAAGTTAAATAAGCAGAGTGACAATATGAAGCCTTGACATACACCTTTCCTAATTTTGAACAGTCTGTTGTTCCATATCTTGTTATAACTGTTGCTTTTTGATCTGCATACAGGTTTCTCAAGAGGCAAGTAAGATAGTCTGGTATTCCCATCTCTTTCAGAATTTTCCACAGGTTTTTGTTATCTACACAGTCAAAGGCTTTAGTGTAGTCAATGAAGCAGAAGTAGATGTTTATCTGCTTCAGGATAAACCATGTCACAGAGAGAGACTATTCTTTAATCTGAGCTCTAATAATGGAATTTAGGATTAGGTGCACATCTAATTCACCTATAACTTTAGCAAGATACACCAATTGTTGTTATAAAGCTCTTAGAATTATTTCATGTTCAGTCTAAATGAGTATATATGTAGATTATTTTGACTGATACATACACTACACTAGAATGGTAATGTAGATCAGAAGTTTCTATGAACTTCATATTGGGTCTTCAAAACGTAACATATTTTAAACTTGTAGTTTCAGCTTTATTGTGTAGAGTTTGGAAATTCTCATGCTACGCTTTAGCAAGAAAAAGATGAACAAACTACAAACACTGAATATTTTTGGCCTCAGCAATGAATTAAAATTTCAGGACAAACCACCACCCCCAAATCTGGAGAGACAAACACATACAGAGAATCATAGCTAAGATATGCTTACCAGGTGAAGTAGCCACTGGAGGTTGAATAAGTGCATATATCTAATTGGTAATTCTGACAAAATTTGGAGGCTGATTTACATTAGTGTGAGAGTGCAAAATTCCTGGGTGTGGGCACAGACATGATGACCCATTACTTTTTTAGGTTTTATTTCCAGGAACTCCTCAATATTCTTAGAGTGAAGGCCAAGGGTAGAAAGGGAAAGTTGACGAGCAAGTGAGAAGAAAAGAACCAATAAATATACATACATACATACATATATATATATATATGAGTAAAAACAAAAACAAAACAAACAAAAAACCAGCATCTTGTCTTACATAAAATGTAGGCCATCTACCAAACTCTATCTAGTTCTTTCCTTTCAGTTTGACTGAAGGTTAGGATTGGGGAGGTGACACTAAGAAACAGTTGTGAAGAGAGCTCATAGATACATACCCAGGAAAAGACTGAGATTTCACCATAATATGAAACGTTTCTGCTTTCTAGAACTTTGGGTGTGTCCTCAGTTATGTCTGAAATTTTGGGGATCCCACGCACAATAGCCCACTAGATTCCTCTGTCCATGGAAATTTCTAGGCAAGAATATGGAAATGGGCTGCCATTTTCTACTCCAGGGGACCTTCCAGGCTTAGGAATAGAATCCAGGCAGCATGTATCTCCAGTATTGGGAGGTGGATTGTTTAGAAATGAACCACCTGAAAAATCATTCAGTTCAGTTCAGTTGGTCAGTCATGTCTGACTTTTTGTGATCCCAAGAACTGTAGCACACCAGGCCTCCCTGTCCATCCCCAACTTCCAGAGTTTACACAAACACATACCCTTTGAGTCAGTGATGCATTCCAACCATCTCACCTTCTGTCATCCCCTTCTCCTCCTGCCTTCAATCTTTCCCAGCATCAGATTTTTCAAATAAGTCAGTTCTTCACATTAGGTTGCCAAAGGATTGGAGTTTTAGCTTCAGCATCAGACCTTCCAATGAATAGTCAAGACTAATTTCCTTTAAGATTTACTGGTTGTATCTCCTTGCTGCCCAAGGGACTCTCAAGAGTCTTCTCCAACATCAAAGTTCAAAAGCATCAATTATTCAGCACTCAGCTTTTTTTTTTATAGTCCAACTCTCACATCCATACATGACTGCTGGAAAAACCATAGCTTTGACTAATAGACCTTTGTTGGCAAAGTAATGTCTCTGCTTTTTATATGATGTCTAGGTTGGTCATAACTTTTCTACCAAGGAGTAAGTGTCTTGATTTCATGGCCGCAGTCACCATCTGCAGTGATTTTGGAGCCCAAAAACATAAAGTCTGTCACTGTTTCCTCTGTTTCCCCATCTATTTGCCATGAAGTGATGGGACCAGATGCCATGATCTTAGTTTTCTGAGTGTTGAGGTTTAAATCAGGTTTTTCACTCTCCTCTTTCACTTTCATCAAGAGGCTCTTTAGTTCTTCACTTACTGCCGTAAGTGTGGTGTCATTTATATATATGCAGTTCTTGATATTTCTTCTGGCAATCTTGATTCCAGCTTGTGCTTCATACAGCTCAGAATTTCTCATGATGTACTCTGCATGTAAGTTAAATTAGCAAGGTGACAATATATAGCCTTGATGCACTTCTTTCCTGATTTGGAGCCAGTCTGTTCTTCCATGTCCATTTCTAACTGTTGCTTCTTGACCTGCATACAGTTTTCTCAAAAAGCAGGTAAGGTGGTCTGGTGTTCCCATCTCTTGAAGAATTTCCACAGTTTGTTGTGATCCACACAGTCAAAAGCTTTGTCATAGTCAATAAAGCAGTAGCAAATGCTTTTCTGGAACTCTTGCTTTTCTATAGTCCAACAGATTTTGGCAATATGATCTATGGTTCCTCTGCCTTTTATAAATCCAGCTTGAACATTTGGAAGTTCACAGTTCACTTACTATTGAAACCTGGCTTGGAGAACTTTGAGCATTACTTTGCTAGCATGTGAGGTGAGTGCAATTGTGTGATAGTTTGAACATTCTTTGGCATTGCTTTCCTTTGGGATTGCAATGAAAACTGACCTTTTCCAGTCCTGTGGCCACTGCTGATTTTTCCACATTTGCAGGCATGTTGAGTGTGGCACTTTCACAGCATAACCTCTTAGGATTTGAAATAGCTCAACTGAAATTCTATCACCTCCACTAGCTTTGTTTGTAGTGATGCTTTATAAGGCCCACTTGACTTCACATTCCAGGATGTCTGGCTCTAGGTGAGTGATCACATCATCATGATGACCCAGGTCATTAAGATCTTTTTGTATAGTTCTTCTGTGTTTTCTTACCATCACTTCTTAATATCTTCTGCTTCTGTTAGGTCCATAACCTTTCTGTCCTTTATTGAGCACGTTTTCATCTTTGAATGAAAAGCTCTCTTGGTATATCTAATTTTCTTGAAGAGATCTCTAGTTTTTCCCATTCTATTGTTTTCCTCTATTTCTTTGCACTGAAGAAGTCTTTCTTATCTCTCCTTGCTATTCTTCAGAACTCTGCATTCAAATAGGTATATCTTTTCTTTCCTCCTTTGCCTTTCCTTTCTCTTCTTTTCAGAGCTATTTTTAAGGCCTCCATAGACAACCATTTGACTTTTTGCATTTCTTTTTCATGGGGATGATCTTGATCACTGCTTCCTGTACAAAGTCATGAACCTCCATCCATATTTCTTCAGGCACTCTGACTATCAAATCTAATCCCTTGAATGTGTTTGTTACTTCCACTGTATAATCGTAATGGATTTGATTTAGGTCATACCTGAATAGCCTAGTGGTTTTTCCCTATTTTTTTCAATTTAAGTCTGAATTTTGCAATAAGGTGATCATGATCTGAGCCACAGTCAGCTTCCAATCTTTTTTTTTTTTCCCTCCTCTCTCTATAGAGCTTCTCCATCTTTGGCTGCAAAGAATATAATCAATCTGATTTCGGTATTGACCATCTGGTGATGTTCATGTGTATAGTATTCTCGTGTTGTTGGAAGAAGATGTTTGCTCTGGCCAGTGTGTTCTCTTGGCAAAACTCTATTAACCTTTGCCATGCTGCATTCTGTACTCCAAGGTCAAAATTTTTTGTAACTCCAGGTATTTCCTAACTTCCTACTTTGGCATTTCAGTCCCCTATAATGAAAAGGACATCTCTTCTGGATGTTAGTTCTAGAAGGTCTTCTAGGTCTTCATAGAACAACTCAACTACAGCTTCTTCAGCATAACTGGTTCAGGGCATAGACTTGGATACTGTGATATTGAACAATTTGCCTTGGAAACTAACAGAGATCATTTTGTCTTTTTGAGATTGCATCCAAGGAGTGCATCCAAGTGCTGTACTCTTGTTGACTATGATGCTACTCCATTTCTTCTAAGGGATTCTTGCCCACAGTAGTAGATGTAATGATCATCTGAGTTAAATTCACCCATTCCAGTCCATTTTAGCTCACTGATTCCTAAAATGTCACTCTTGCCATCTCTTGTTTGACTACTTCCAATTTGCCTTTATTCATTTACCTAATATTCCATGTTTCTATGCAATATTGCTATTTGTAGCATTAGACTTTACTTCCATCACCAGTCGCATTCACAGCTGGGTGTTGTGTTTGCTTTGGCTCCATCTCTTCATTCTTTCTGGAGTTCTTCCTCAGCTCATCTCCATTAACATATTTAGGCACTTACCAGTCTGGGGAGTTCATCTTTCCCTTTGCCTTTCCATACTGTCCATGGAATCTCAAGGCAAGAATACTGAAGTGGTTTGCCATTCCCTTCTCCATTGGACCACGTTTTTTTGTCAGAAATCTCCACCATGACCCATCCATCTTGGGTGGCCATACATGACCCATCCATCTTGGGTGGTCATGGCTCATATTTTCATTGAGTTAGAAAAGTTTGTGGTCTATGTGATCAGATTGGTTAGTTTTCTGTGATTGTGATTTTCAGTCTATCTATCCTCTGATGGAGAAGAATAAGAGGCTTCCAGAAGCTTCTTTATGGGAGAGACTGGCTGAGGGGAAAACTGGATCTTCTTCTGATGGGCACGGGGGGAGGGGGAATCATTACTGCATATCAAAGTCTTCAGTATAAAAGCAATAAAAGATCTGCAATACATAGACTCTATCTAGGAAAGAGTTCTTATGGAAACCCAGTGCAACAGAGGAGTCAAAAATAAGGATGATAATAAATGTGGATCTCTTGGCAAGCACAGCTAAAACAACAAAATTCTGTAAGACAATTATCCTTCAATTAAAAAATATGTTAATTGAAAAATAAATACATTTCGACTCCTACTCAATTAAATGTGAAATTTCACAATAAAGACATTTTTCCCTAGGTTTCTATTACTCATATATTTCTGTGGCTGTGCTTAGTCACCCGATTGTGTCTGACATTTTGCCACAAGATTAACTGTAGCCTGCCAGGCTCCTCTGTCCATGGGGATTCTCCAGGCAAGAATTCTAAAGTGGGTTGCCATGCCCTCCTCCAGGGGATCTTCCCAACCCAGAGATAGAATTCCCTTTGTTCTCATGTCAGGCTGATTCTTTATTATCTGAATCACCAGAGAAGTCCAAGAACACTGGAATGGGTAGCCTATAGCTTCTCCAGGGGATCTTCCTGACCCAAGAATTGTGTCAGGATCTCCAGCATTGTAGGTAGATTCTTTACCAGCTGAGATACCAGCGAAGACTCAAAACATGTCTAGCATTCAATCAAAAGTTATAAGACTTACTGATAGAGAAGTATGAACATAGAAGAGACTATAAGCATCAGAACAAAACCCTGATATGACAGATTTTAGAATATGAGACCAAGAACTTAAAATAGCTATGATCAATATGTTAACATTATTTGAGTAATAAATAAGTCTGCAATGTTTACAAAATAACTACAAAATTGGTAAACCCAAGAAATTGAAATACAAGAAGGACAACTAAGAAAGAACTGAGCAGAAGATATATTCAGAGAATAGTAGTCAAGTTATTTCCAAAATATAATAACAGACAACAATTAATCAAAAAATCAGATATAATAATCCCAAGAAAATTTACACCTAAGCATGTCCTACTCAAACTGAAAAAAATAAAATAAAATATGAAAATTTCAAAAGAAACCAGTGAGAATGAGGCAAACTTAAGTCTCCTTTGCATCCTACCAGGGGAGTGGCAATGAAAACTACAGCAAACTTGTAGTCAGAAATCATGGAAACAGAAAGAGAGTGGAGTGAAATATTAAAGATGTCAAAATTTTAAAATAAAATAAAACCTATATATAAAAACCTCTACATGCAACATAATTACACTTCAAGAAATGAAAGCAAAATAATGGTTTTCTCAGACTAACAAAAATTAATCACCACCACCCCAGTCTGTAAAATAATAAAAGGAATTTTTACGAAGAGAAAAAAATTAACATAGATCATAAATTAGAATCTACTTAATGTAAGAACTTCAAAGAAATAATTTAAAAGCTAAAATGATTCTGTCTCCTTTAGTATTCATTAACCTAAACAGTAATAACATATTTAAAATAATAGTATTAACAACATATTTTGGGATTATACTATATGAACAAATGAAATATATCACAGTATTGATAATGATGAAATAAAAATATTAAGCACTATTACTACCATTTAAATGTTTAGTTATAAATACTTTAGGTCTAAATGTATATTTTTAAACCTAGGGCAACAGCAACAAAATGTTTTAAAGTACAACTGATATGATAATAAGGGAGAGAAAATGGAATTATAAAAGTTTCCATTAAATCCAGAGATAGAAGGAAAATAGAGAAACATAAAAGGTAGGAGAAAAAGATAAACTTGGTAGATAATCATCCAAATATATCAGTAATCATTTAAAATGCAATTGGTTTAAATTTACCAATTAAAGGACTGAAATTGCCAGGGAAGTTTTTAAAAATCAAGACCCAATTATGTGTCTCTATAAGAATCTCACTATATTTAAAGTTTCATATATGTTAAAAGTATATGGAGTTGAGACAGATACATTTGCTCATGCTAATCAAAAGAGATCTGGAGTTACTATAGTAATATCAGACATGAAACAGTGTAGTTCAAGGAAAATCATCAAAAATAAAGAGACATAACATGATGATAAAGGGGTCAATTGTCAAAGGAAAGATATTTTTTAACATGTATGCACCTACCAAAAGAGTATCAAAATAGATAAGACAAAAGTTGATAGAACTGCAAGGACAAGCAAATCCATTATTACAGCTAGAGACTGTCATAACCTTTTTTTTTTTAGATTTTAGTAGACCAAATAGAAAATCAGTAAAGACATAGTTGAACTACAGCGCACTACTGAAAAACTTGATCTAATTGACATTTAAGGAATACTACATCAACAGCATCAGAATACATATTTTTCTTCAGATCATGTGAAATAGTCACCATGACAGACCACATTCTTGATTATAGAATATATTTTAGCTAATGTAAAAGGATAGAAGTCATATAAAGTGTGTTCTTTGATCAAAATGAGATTACACTAGAAATCAATTACAGAAAGAGATCTGGAAAATACTTAAATATTTAGAAATTAAATACCACTCATCTAAGTTGAACATGCATCAAAGATGAAATTTCAGGGAAAAATTAATATATCTTGAAGCAAATGCAAATGAAAATAATTGTATGAAAATTTGTGATACTCAGCAAAAATAAAGCAGTATTTGTAGAAATAATGTATTAATTGAAATGAATTTATTAATAAATAGCTTTTTATTTAATTGGGAATAGCTGCTTTACAGTATTGTGCTAATTTTTGCTGTACTATAAAATGAGTCAGCTATGTGTGTGTGTGTGTGTGTGTGTGTGTGTGTGTGTATCCCTTCTCTCTTTAACTCCCTCTCACTACCCCCACTTCCCATCTGTTTAGGTTACCATCAAGCACTGAGCTGTCTGGGGTGGAAAATAGCAACCCACTCCAATATTCTTGCCTAGAGAATCCCCATGGACAGAGGAACCTGGTAGGCTAGTTAATAGGGTGGAAAAGAGTTGGACATGACTGAAGAGACCAAACACACTCACACACACACACACACACACACACACACACACTAAGCACTGAGCTGAGTTCCCTGTGCTATGCAACAGGTTTTTACTAGCTATCTCTTTTAAACATGGTAGTGCATATATGTCAGTCCTAATCACCCAGTTTATCCTCCCTCCTTCCCCCCTTCACACATCTGTTCTCTACATCTGTGTCTCTGTATCTGTTCTGCAGATAGGTTTATTTGTATCATTTTTCAGATTCTACATACATGTGTCAATATATGATATTTGTTTTTCTCTTTCTAACATATGTCACTCTGCATAACAGGCTCTAGGTTCATGTCTTTACACATGTGCTCTGCATCTATACATATGACCCAGTATTGTCCTTTTTAAAAGCTGAATAACATTCCATTGTATATATGTACCACATTCTTCTTTATCTATTCATTTATCATAGACATTTAGGTTTCTTTCATGTCCCAGCTATTATAAATAGCACTGCAATAAATATTGGAGTGCATGTGTATTTTGTTTTTGGTTTTTATTTTTAAATAATGGTTTTCTCAGGGTATATGTGCAGGAGGGAAATTGATGGGTCATAAGGTAGTTCTATTTTTAGTTTTGTAAGGAAATTCCATTAGTGACTATATCAATTTACATTCCCACCAAGAGTACAATAGGGTTACCTTTCTTCCACATCCTCTCTGGCATTCATTGTTTGCAAATTTTTTGATGCTGATCATTCTGACTAGTGTGAGATAATATGTCATTATCATTTTAATTTGCATTTTCTAATAATTAGGTGGTGTTGAATATCTTTTAATGTGCCTTTTGGCCACTTGTTTGTTTTCCTTGGATAAATGTTTGTTTAGGTCTCCTGCCCATTTTTTGATTGGGTAATCTTTTTTTTTTAATTGAGCTGTATGAGGTGTTGGAATATTTTGGAGTCTAATCTCTCATCAATTGCTTAATTTCCAAATATTTACTCCCATTTCAAAGGTTGTCTTTTCATCTTGTTCATGATTTCCTTTGCCATGAAAAACTTTTAAGTTTAAATAGGCCTCATTATTTACTTTTGTTTTTATTACTTTAAATTATTTTTATAACTCTAGGATGTGGATCAAAAGGACCTTGTTTTAATTTATGTCAAAGAGTGTTGTATCTCTTTTACTCAAAGAGTTTTATAGTGTCTGGCCTTACATTTAGGCCTTTAATCAATTTTGAATTTATTTTTCTGTATGGTTTTAGAAAGTGTTCTAATTTCATTCTTTTGCATTTAGCTGTCCAGTTTCCCCAACACCATATATTCAAGGGACTAACTTTTCTCCATTGAATAGTCTTGCCTTCATTGTCATAGATTAGGTGACCATAGATACATGAGTTTATATTTGGAGTTTCCAGTTCCATTAATCCATATTACTGTTTTTATTCCAGTATCATATTGTTTTGATTACTGTAGCTTTGTAGTATAGTCTGAAGTCAGGGAGCCTGATTCCTCTAGCTCCACTTCCCTTTGTCATGTTTACTTTGAAAATTCGAGAGATTTTATGTTTCCTTACAAACTGTAAATTGTTTTGGAGTTATTCAGTAAAAAATGTCATTGGTAATTCGATAGAGATTGCACTGACTTTATCGATTGCTTTGGGTAGTATAGTCATTTTCACAATATTAATTCTTCCAGTCCAAAATCACATAATATTTATTCATCTGTTTGTGTTTTCTTCGATTCCTTTCATCAGTATATTATAGTGTTCTAAGTACAGTGTTTTGCCTCCTTACTTAGGTTATTCCTGGGTGTTTTATTATTTTCATTGCAATGACAAATGAAATTAGTTTCAGTTTCTCTTTCTGATCTTTCATTGTTAGTGTATGAAATTACAAGAGCTTTCTGTTCAGTCATTTTTTATTCTGAAACTTTAAAATTCATTGATTAACTCTAGTAGTTTTTTGATGATGTTGTTATGGTTTACTATGCATATTATCATATCATCTGCACACAGTGACAGATTTACTTATTTTGCAATTTGGATTCTTTTTAAATCTTTTTCTTCTCTGATTGCCATAATTAGAACTTAAGAAACTATTCAATAAAAGTGGAGAGAGTGGACATCTTTGTATTTTTCCTGATCTTGGAGAAAATGCTTTCAATTTTTACCATTGAGGAATAATATTTGCACTCGGTTTGTCATACATGGTCTTTATTATTTTGAGATAGGTTCTCTGTATGCCTTTCTAGATAGTTTTTACTGTGAATTGGTGCTGAATTCCATCAAAAGTTTTTTCTGAACCTATTGAGATGATCATATGATTTTTATTCTTCAATCTGTTACAATGATGTATCACATTATTGACTTCCATATACTGAAGAATCCTTGCATCTCTGGGGTAAATTCCACTTGATCATAATCCTATTGATGTATTGTTGGAATCTGTTTGCTAGTATTTTGTTGATGATTTTTGTGTCTATGTTCATTAGTGATATTGGCAGTTAGTTTTCTTTTTATGATACTTTTGTCTTCTTTTGGTGTCAGGGTGATGGTGGCCTCAGAAAATGAACCTGGGAGTTTTCCTCCCTCTGTAAGTTTTGTAAGAATTTGAGAAGGATGAATATTAGCTCTTCTCTAAATGCTTGATAGAATTTGCCTATGAAACCATTTGATCCTGGACTTTTGGTCACTGGAATATTTAATCACAGTTTCAATTTCCTTACTTGTCATTGGTCTGTTATATTTTTATTTCTTTTTGGTTCATTCTTGGAAAGCTGTATCTTTATAAGAATTTGTCCATTTATTGCCATACAGTGGTTTGGAGTAGTCTCTTCTGATCCTTTGTATTTCTTTCTGTTACAGACACCTGGTTTGTTGTTTTTTGGTTTTTGGTTTTTTGTGTTTTTTTTTTTTTTTACCTTTTTTCCCTGCTGTTCTGGTTCTGTTTTGCTTTGTTATTGTTGCATCATTCTCATTTTTAATAATACATTTTAACTAATTAACTTTATTTTTATCCATTGCTATTATTCTATTGTTTTTATCTATTACTTTTTTTTTTTTTTTTTGCCATGCAGTTTACAGGTCTTGATTCCCAGGATGGAGGTCAGGTCTGAGCTCCCACTGTGGGAGCACCAAGTCCAAATCAGCAGACTAACAGAGAACCTCAAACTGCAGGGAATATTAATTGGTGTGAGCTGTCCCAGAAGTCCTTATCTTAGCACCAAGATACTACTCCACCCAAATGCCTGCAAACTCCAGTGATGAATGCCTCAGGCCAAACAAAGTGCAAAATGGGAACACAAATCCATGCATCAAGAAAAATGTGAGGATGAAACTAATATTGTACAAGCAAAGGAGCAAGGTAAAAATTACAAGTCCAAATAAATGTAGAAAGAACAGACAAACCATCTAAAAAATAATAATAATCCAGAGCAATGATAGTAAAGATAGTCCATCTTAAATCTGAGAAATAGAATGGAGGCACAAATTGAGAAAATACAAGAAATATTCAACAAGGACATAGAAGTAACAGATTTGACTTCCCTTTGCCAGGAAGATCTCCCTAAGATGGGAATGGCTACACATTCCAGTATATATATATTTTTAATGCCAAAAATATTTTGTATTGGTATAGAGCCAATTAACAATGTTGTAGTTTCAAGTGAACAGCGAAGGGATTCAGCCATACATATATTCATTCTCAACTAAACTATCATCCCATCCAGTATGACACATAACATTGAGCAGAATTTCATGTGCTATGTGCGTGCATGCTATGTTGCTTCAGTTGTGTCTAACTCTGTGTGATCCAATGGACTGTAACCCACAAGGATCCTCTGTCCATGGAGTGGATTCTCCAGGCAAGAACACTGGAGAGAGTTGACATGCCCTCCTTCAGTGGATATTCAGTGACCCAGGGATTGAACCTTCATCTCCTGCATCTCCTGCACTGCAGGTGGATTATTTACCACTGAGCCACCGGGGAAGAACACCATGTGCTATGCAATGTCTTTGTTGATTATCCATTTTAAATATAGCAGTGTGTACATGATTTTCCTAAATTCTCTAACTATCCCTTCCCCCAACTCCTACACTGGCAACCATTAGTTTGTTTTCTAATTCTGTTCTCTAAGTACGTTCATTTGAATCATTTCTTTCAGATTCTACTTACATAAGGAATGCTGTATATTTCTCCTTCTGTGTCTGACTTACTTCACTCAATATGACACTCTCTATGACACATCCATGTTGCTGCAATTGGCATTATTTCATTCTTTTTAGTGGCTGGGTAATATTCCATTGAATATATGTACCACATCCTCTTTAGTCATCCCTCTATTGATGGACATTCAGGTGGCTTCTGTGTCTTGGCTATTATAAATGCTGCCGTAAAGAAAAATGGGTGCATGTATCTCTTGGGGTCATTTTTTTTTTCCTATGAATGTATGCCTAGGAGTGCATTTCAGAGTCATATGGTAATTCTATTTTTAGCTTTTTAAGGAATATCCACACTGTTCTCCATAGTGGCTGTACCACTCACTTTTCTGCCAGCAGTGTAGGAGGATTCCCTTCTTTCTACACCCTTTCCAGCATTTCTTGTTTGTGGATTTTTATGATAACCATTCTGATAGGTGTAGTATTGATTTGCATTTCTCTAACAATAATCAACATTGAACATCTTTTCATGCCCTCTTTAGAGAAATGCCTATTCAGATCTTCTTCCCATGTTTTGAGTGGGTTGTTTGTTTTGATGTTACCATTATATGCTGTGTGCAAATTTTGAGCTGAATCCCCTATCAGGCACTTAGTCACATCATTTACAATATTTTCTCCCAGTCTGTGAGGGTTGCCTTTGCATTTGTTTATTGTTTCTGTGGCTGTGCAAAAACTTTTAAGTAGGCCCCATTTGCTTATTTTTGCTTTTATATCAATTTTTCTGGGAAATGGACTGAAAAGAAAAATGTTGCTGTGATTTTTATTGAAGAGTGTTATGCCTATGTTTTACTCTAAGTGTTTTATAGTGTCTGATCTAACATTTAGGTCTTTATTCCATTCTGAGCTTACTTTTGTGTATGGAGTTAAGGAATGATCCAACTTTTTTTTTTTACAGGTGGCTGTCCAGGTTTCCCAGCACTACTTGATGAAGAGACTGTCTTTCCAACATCATGTAGTCTTGCTTCCTTTGTCATAGATTAATTGGCCATAGGTGCATGAGCTTGTTTCTTGGTTTTCTATTTGGTTCAGTTAATCTACATGTCTATTTTTGCGCCAATATCATACAGTTTTGATGACTGTAGCTTTGTAGTATAGTCTGAAGTCAGGGAGACCTGATTCTTGCAATTCCATTTTTCTTTTTCAAGATTGCTTTGGTTATTCAGGGACTTTGGCATCTCCACACAAATTTTGAGATTTTTCTTTTTGCTCTGGTTCTGTGAAAAATTCCATTGGTAATTTGATAGAGATTCCATTGAATCTGTAGATTTACTTGCATAGTATTGTCATTTTGACAATATTGATTCTTCCAATCCACAAATATGATATATCTTTCCAACTGTTTATGTCTTCCTCTATTCTTGTCATTGGTATCTTATAGTTTTGGAGTACAGATGTGTTTTCCCCTTAGGTTTATTCCTAGATATCTTATTCTTTTTGATGCAATGGTAAATGCAATTGCTTTATTTTTTTTTTTATTTAGCCCCAACTCTTTGAGGCCCATGGACTGTAGCCTCCCAGGCTCCTCTGTCCATGGAATTCTCCAGGCAAGATTACTGGAGTGGGTTGCCATTCCCTTCTCCAGGAAATCTTCCCAACCTAGGGATCAAACCTGGGTCTCCTACACTGCAGGCAGATTCTTTACCATCTGAGCCACCAAGGAAGCTAATGTTAAAAATTTATTCATTGTTTATCTGAAATTCAAATTTATTTCCCTTTCATATTATTTATTTTTTTTTAATTTAAAGATAATTGTTTTACAGAATTCTGTTGTTTTCTGTCAAACATCAACATGAATCAGCCAAACAGCCAATTTTTTTTTCTTCTGACCTTTCATTGTTCATGTACAGAGATGCAACAGATTTCTGTCTATTAATTTTGAAATCTGCATCTTTACCAAATTCACGAATGACTGCTAGTAGTTTTCTGGTAGAATCTTTAGCATCTTCTAGGTATAGTATCATATCATTCACAAATAGCAACTGTTTAACATCTTCTTTTCCAATTTGGATTCACCTTACTTCTTTTTCTTCTCTGTTTGCTCTAGTTAGGACCTCAAAAACTATGTATGTTTAATACAAGTGATGATAGTGGACATCCTTGTCCTGTTTCTGATCTTAAAAAGAATGCTTTCAACTTTTCACCATTGAACATGATGCTAACTGTAGGTTTTTCATATATGGCCTTTATTATGTTGAGGTATATACCCTCTATACTCACATTCTGAAGAATTTTTATCATATGTGAGTGATCAATTTTGTCAAAAGCTTTTTCTGCACCTATTGAGATGATCGCATTGATAGATTTGCAGATGTTGAAAACTCCTTGCATCAATGGGATGAATCTCACTTTATCATGGTGTATGATCTTTTTAATTTATTGTTGGATAAGGAATGTCAGTATTTTGTTGAGGATTTTTGCCTCTATGTTCAGAAATGATATTGATTTCTAATATTCTTGTGTGTGTGTGTGTGTGTGTGGTATCTTCGTCTGGTTTTGGTATCAGGATTATGATGGATTTTCAGATGTTAACTCTTCTCTAAAAGTTTTATAAGATTCACCTGTGAGGCCCTTGGGTCCTGGACTTTTGTTTGTTGGAAAGTTTTTAATCATGGTTTCAATCTCAGTGCTTGTGGTTGGTTTGCTCATATCTTCTGTTTCTTCCTGATACAGTCTAAGAAGAACTGTGTCTTTTTAAGAATTTTTCCATTTTTTTCCAGATAGTCCATTTTATTGGCAAACAGTTGTTCATTGTTATTGTTGTTGTTCAGTTTCTCAGTGGTGTACAACTCTTTGCAAACCCTTAGACTGCAGCACACTAAGCTTCCCTGTCTTTCACCATATCCCAGAGTTTACTTAAACTCATGTCCATTGAGTCAGTGATACCGTTCAACCATCCCATCCTCTATCATCCCCTTCTCCTCCTGTCTTCAATCTTTCCCAGATCAGGGTCTTTTCTAATGAGTCAGTTCATCACATAATGGGAACAAAGTATTGGAACTTCAGCATCAGTTCTTCCAATGAATATTCAGGGTTCATTTCCATTAGGATTGACTGGTTTGATCTCCTTGCAGCCCAGTGGACTCTCAAGAGATATCCCCAGCACCAAAGTTTGAAGACATCAGTTATTCAGCACTGAGCCTTCTTTATTGTCCAGCTCTCACATCTGTACACGACTACTGGAAAAATCATAGCTTTTACTATACTGACCTTTGTCAGCAAATTAATATATCTGCTTTTTAATATGCCGCTTGTCATTGCTTTACTTCTAAAAAGCAAATGTCTTAATTTCACGGCTGAAGTCATTGTCCACAGTGATGTTTGATCCCAAGAAAACAAATTCTGTCACTGTATTCACAGATTCACCATCCATTTTCCATGAAATGAGGGATCAGATGCCATGATCTTACTTTTTGAATGTTGAGTTTTATGTGAGTTTTTTTTTCCCTTTGCTCTTTCACAACTTCATCAAGAGGCTCTTTAGTTTCTCTTCACTTGCTGCCACGAGGGTGGTGTCATCTGCATATCTGAGGTTTGAAGCCTTTGCCCTGCTTCATTATGTGCTTCAAGACCAAAGCTGCCTGTTACTCCAGGTATCTCTTAACTTCCTACTTTTGCATTCCAGTCCCTATGATGAAAAAGACATCTTTCTGGGTGTTAGTTCCAGAAGGTCTTGTAGGTATTCATAGAACTGTTCAGCTTATTCAACTTCAGTTAAATGATTGGGGCGTAGACTTGGAAAACTGATATTGAATGGTTTGCCTTGGAAACAGATCTATATCATTCTGTCATTTTTGAGATTTCAATCAAGTGCTCCATTTTGGACTTTTTTTTTTTTTTTTTTTACTATTAAGGCTACTCTATTTCTTCTAAGGGATTCTTGCCCATGGTAGTAGATATAATGGTCATATAAGTTAAATTCATCCATGGCAGTCTATTTTAGTTCACTGATTTCTAAAATGTCAGTGCTTACTCTTGCCATCTCACTTTGACCATTTCCAACTTAACTTGATACATGGACCTAACATTCCAGATTCCTAGGCAATACCGTTCTTTATAGCATCAGACTTTGCTTCCACCACCTGACACATCCACAGCTGGCTGTCATGTCCACTTTTGCTCAACATTTTCATTCCTTATAGAGCTATGTCTCCACTCTTCTCCAGTAGCATATCCAATACTTACTAACCTGTGGGGATTCATCTTTCAGATTCATATCTATTTGCCTTTTCATACTATTCATGGGGTTCTCAAAGCAAAATGGTGAAGGAGTTTGCCATTCCCTTCTCCAGTACCACTTTTTGTGACCTCTCTATGGCCCAACATGCCATGACTCATAGTTTAATTAAGTTATTCAAAGCCGTGATCCATGTGATCATTTGGTCTGTTTTCTGTTATTGTGGTTTTCATTCTGTCTGCCCTCTGATGGATAAAGATAAGAGGTTTGTGCAAGATTCCTGATGGCAGGGGTCAGCAGTGGAGAAAATTTGGTCTTGCTCTGGTGGGCAAGGCCATGTTCAGTAAATATTTAATCCAATTTTATGCTAATAAGTGGTGCTGTGTTCCCTCCTCATAGGTTGGCCTAAGTCCAAACTATGTTAGGGAGTAATGGCAACCTCCTCCAAAAGGACTTATGCCAGCATATGCCTCCCAGGGCTGTTGTTGCCAGTGCCCCTGATTCCTTGACAAGTCACTGTTGACACAGTCTTCCACTGGAGACCCCCAAAGACTCACAGGCAGGTCTGGCTCAGTCGTTTGTGGAGTCAGTGCTACTTTCTCCTGGGTCTTGGTGCACACGAGGTTTTGTTTGTGCCCTCCAAGAGTCTCTGTTTTCCCAATCCTGTGGAAGGTCTGCAATCAAATCCCACTGACTGTCAAAGTCAGATTCTCTGCGGATTTTCAGTCCCTTTGATGGATCCTTAAGTTGGGAAGTTTAGTGTGAGACCCAGAACTTCTGCAACAGTGTGAGAACTTTTGTCTAATTGTTCTTCAGCTTGTGAATCACCCACCTGGGGGAACTATGGAGACCTACTGGAGGCCTAATGGAGACCTCTTGCAAGAGGGCTTATGCCACATGCCATGCCTCCCAGCACTGCTGCTGTGCTGTCCCTGTAGTAGGCACTGCTGACCCATGTCTCCACGGGAGATTCTCAAACACTCAAAGGCAAAACTGGCTCAGTCTTTTGTGTGAGTCAAGGCTTCTTTCCCTGCATCCTGGTATGCACAAGATTCTGTTTTTGCCCTCAAGGGTTTCTGTTTGGTATGAGATTTGATTTTAAACTCATTGTGCCTCTCCTACTATTTTGTTGTGACTTTGTGATTCCATGGACTGTAGCACACCAGGCTTCCTTGTCTTTCACTGTCTTCTGAAGCTTGCTCAAACTTATGTCCACTGAGTCAGTGATGCCATCCAGCCATCTCACCCTCTGTTGTCCCCTTCTCCTACTGCCTTCAATGTTTCCCAGCATCAAGGTCTTTTCTAGTGAGTCAGCTCTTTGTATCAGGTTAAAGTGAAAGAAACAGATCTAATATGCAGTAATAATTGACTCTTCCTTATTGCACCACCAAACTGACAGGAAGCCACCACACATTTCCAATGGTAAGTGTCCTTGTTGTTATTTTTCAGTTGCTCAGTCATGTCCATCACTTTGTGACCCCATGGACTACAGCTTGCCAGGCTTTATAGTCCTTCATTATCTCCCAGAGTTTGCTCAAATTCATGTACATTGACTCAATGATGCCATCTAACCATTTCATCTAAGATTGCTCCCTTCTCCTCCTGCCTTCATTCTTTCCAGCATCAGGGTCTTTTCCAGTGAGTTAGCTCTTCACATCAGGTGGCCAAAGTATTAGAACTTAGGCTTCAACATGGGCCCTTCCAGTGAATACTCAGGATTGATTTCCTTTAGAATTGATGAGTTAGATCTTCTTGCTGTCTATGGGACTCTCAAGCATCTTCTTCAGCACCATAGTTTGAAAATATCAGTTCTTCAGTACTTAACCTTCTTTATGGTCCAACTCTCACATCCATACTTGATTATTGGGAAAACCATAGCTTTGACTATATAGATATTTGTTGGCAAAGTGATGCCTCTGCTTTCTAATACTCTGTCTAGGTTTGTCATAGCTTTTTCTTCCAAAGGGCAAGTGTCTTTTAATTCCTTCAGTGATTTTTGGAGTCCAAGAAAATCAAGTCTGCCAGTGTTTTCATTCCCCACCCCACCCCCCAAACTATTTGCTGTGAAGTGATGGAATAGATGCCATGATTTCAATTTTTGAATGTTTAGTTTTAAGCCAGCTTTTTCATTCTCCTCTTTCACCTTCATCAAGAGGATCTTTAGTTCCACTTCACTTTCTGCCATAGGGTGGTGTTATCTGCATATCTGAATTTATCAATATTTCTCCCAGCAATCTTGAATCTAGCTAAAGCATCATCCAGCCCAGCTTTTTCCATGATATACTCTGCATAGAAGTTAGATAAACAGGGTGATAATATACAGCTTTTATACACTCTTTTCCTGATTTGGAACTGGTCAATCGTTCCATGTCTGGTTCTAACTGTTGCTTCCCATCTCTTTAGGAATCTTCCACAGTTTGTTGTGAGCCACAGTCAAAAACTTTAGCATTGTCAATAAAGCAGTGAAAATTGCTCAGTCATGTCTGGCTCTTTTTGAGCCCATGGACTGTAGCCTGCCATGCTACTCTGTCCATAGAATTCTCCAGCAAGAATACTGGAGTAGGTAGCCTTTCCCTTCTCCAGTGGATCTTCCCAACCCAGGAATCAAATCCAGGTCTCCCACATTGCAGGCATATTCTTTACCAACTGAGCCACCGTGGAAGGCCACCAGTAAGTTTGGTCTCTCCCTTTTATAAATCTAGCTTGAACATGTGGAAGTTATTGGTTCATGTACAATTGTCCTAGAAATAGGGAGGGGGGAGGGAGGGTGGGGAAAGGCAGGAATCTTTGAGTCCAAATGTTTCCTGTTTCTCATACATTCCATTAAAATAAAATAAACTATGCAGATAAGAAATCCTGATATGCTCTGACCCCAAGATACTTCTGATCTAAGGTAAATATGGACAAAAATCCCTCTTCTCCTAGGGAAAATAGAGCTGGGATAAAAATCAGGAATATAATCACAAACTCCTCCTTCCCAAGTGAATAATCTACCTTATTATTTGTATGCCTTCATAAACAGCTTGACAAGGAAACCCTGGGCAGTAGGACCTCACCTTTCTGTCTCCTCTCCTTCTGAGAGCCTATTCTGGCTTAAATAAACCCTCACTACACTTTCTTAATATTCCTGCTTCATCTCTGAATTATTTCACAATGAAGCAAGAACTTGAAAAGTCACCAAAATCAGTAGCCCACAAATCATATTTGGCTCAAAAATATATTTTATTTCACAGGAAAACTTGTTTTGTTTTTAATCAACTCAATTATAAATATCAAAAGTTTTTGAAATTCACAGAAAAATTAAATTCCCTGCTTCATCTTGACAATTCAGATAATCTGAAAAATTGTTCCCATGATTATATATCACAACAGCCAATTGTAGCTCCTGGAGTCTACTCCATTCAGACATACTTGTTACAGTCCCAGCTTTTTCCTATTCAACCTTTGATATTCATGAATGTATTAGTGGAAGCTTAGAGCACATGCTGACAGAGATGAAAATTTAAAGGATTTACTAGGAATATAGAGGAATTCTGCTTTTTGTGGATTTTAATAAACTTTAGCTTTAGCATAGTTAAAAGGTAAAAGTGCATCATGGAACAAGATATCAAATTGCCCACATTCATTGGATCATAAAAACACCAAGAGAATTCCAGAAAAAAAAACTACTTCTGTTTCATTGACTACACTAAAGCCTTTGACTGTGTGGATCACAGCAAACTGTAGAAAATTCTCCAAGGGATAGGAATACCAGACCACCTTACCTGCCTCCTAAGAAATCGATATGCAGGTCAAGAACTGGAACAATGGACTGGTTCAAAATCGGTAAAGCAGTACATCAAGGCTGTACATTGTCACCTTGCTTATTTAACTTATATGCAGAGTGTGTCATGTGAAATGTCAGATTGGATGAAACACAAGCTGGAATCAAGATTGCTGACAGAAATATCAATAACCTCAGATATCCAGATGTAGAGAAAGTGAAGAGGAACTAAAGAGCCTCTTGATGAAGATGAAAAAGGAGATTGGAAAAGCTTGCTTAAAACTCAACATTTAAAAAACTAAGATCATGACATCCAGTTCTATAACTTCATGGCAAATAGATGGGAAAACAATGAAAACAGTGAGAGGCTTTATTTCTGGGGGCTCCAAAATCACTGCAGATGGTGACTGCAGCCATGAAATTAAAAGACAGTTGTTCTTTGAAAGAAAAGCTATGACAAACCTAAACAACATATTAAAAACCAGAGACATTACTCTGCCAAAAATGTTCCATCTAGTCAAAGCTATCGTTTTCCCAGAAAACGATATGGATGTGAGAGTTGGACCATAAAGAAAGCTGAGTGCTAAAGAATTTATGCTTTGAACTGTGGTGTTAGAAAAGACTCTTGAGAGTCCCTTGGACAGCAAGGAGATCAAACCAGTCAATCCTAAAGGAAATCAGTCATGAATATTCATTGGGACAATTGATGTTGAATCTGAATCTACAATATTTCTGCCACCTGTTGTAAAGAACTGACTCATTAGAAAAGAGCCTGATACTGAGAAAGTTTGAACGCAGGAGGAGAAGGGGATGACTGGAGAAGAGATGGTTTGATGGCATCACTGGTTTGATGAACATAAGTTTAAGCAAGTTCTAGGATTTGGTGATGGACAGCGAAGCCTGGCATGCTACAATGTATGGGGTCTCAAAGAGTTGGACATGACTAAGTAACTGAACTGAACTGAACTGAACTGAGCATCATGGTATTTTGTTAGTCTGTTAAATCTAGAGCCAACATACATGATTGCTGTGTATCCAAACTTCACCAAGCTATAGTGAACACTCAAATTCAGGGAGACAGAAGAATATGAAGAGGTACTATGGGCACCTGGAAGAATTTTCCAAAGTAGAAGAAACTTTAATTCTTCTCTCCACTAAAATATTTCCTCTTGCATCACTTGCCTTAGAAAGTTTTGTAGGGGAGTAAAGTTTGCTACCAAATATATCACTTTGGTATGTGGGCTATTTATATCTTAAAAGTGTCAAACCTCCAAAGACTTGGGAAGAAATTTGACTTTACCTCTAACTACCTAAAAATAATTCAGATAGAAAGCCTGTTGGCAGAATAGGGTTCTCACCAGAGACACATGCAAGGTATATGAACTAGATGTTTTTGGGGAAATTGAACAGGGTGTAAAGATTAGAGTCCACTCTGTCTGTGTCCCATGGTCTCTGAGTAGAACAAGAAACATGTTTACCAAATCTTTGTTTTCCCATCTCCATATGAATTGTCTTCTTCCCCTTTGAACTCCCAAAACCCTATTCCCAAAATCATCTTTTGTCTTCAGCTAAAGATCGTATTTAAGGTAAGAGTTTCAACCATTTTGGCAAGTTATCCCACTTTCCTGGATCTCTTCCATGTGTATATGCTATGAAAATTTAAATAACTTTTTCTCCTGTTAATTTTTCTCATGCCAATTTATTATAATAGCTAGAAGGACTTATGTGTCAAAAGAAAATTGTCTTATTCCCAAGCATTAGCAATATGCTTCCATGCCTTCAACTCTATCTATGCTAAACCATCATCCATTAGGCTTCACTTTTGGGAAGATTAGATTATCTCTGCATCTCCATCTCAGTTTATTATTTCTAAGCAAAGGCCATAGAGATATCCAAGCAATTAAACCTCCAGAAAGTTTAGAGACATGCTTCCAGGAAAGTAAAAATCACAGACAACATTCAAATTCAAAGTTTGTTATCTCCTTCAACAACAATAGTAATGAAATGTCTGATTTTAATTGCTAGCTTATGTGCAAAAATTTAAAACATAATTTGCTTATTATTCTATGGAAATTTAATTTCAGAGAAATTCCGACCCTGTTACAAGGTATCTTATATGTATACAACCATAGGCAGCCTCAAAATTTTCTAAAGCCTATGTTGCTCGTCAACTCCTACCTGGCAGAATTAGATTTGTCTACACTGATGGACAAAGAAGTTTCTATTAATATATGACCAGTAAAGCAAATTGTTGCTTTTTACAACTTCAAAGTAAGTCTTAAGGAATGACATGCTAGTGACAATTATATATACTGTTCCTATATTTTTCAAACTAGGTTATGTTTAGACACAGACATCCTAGGAATATCAGTGACTTCACTAAACAAAGCTCATTTCTCACTCAAATAAAGCCCACAGTAGATCTGAACAAAGATTCCAGTTGATAGCTCAACCTCTCACCTCTGTATGGATATACACAATCACAATCACTGTGGACTGAGAATATACCCTTGGTTAGAAAACGTTATTGTCCTGAACTTGCATACATGATTTGTCAACTGAAAAAAAAGAAAAATCTACAGAGCCCTGTGCGACTGTTTTGAAGAGGTAAGGAGGAGCCAGCATATATAGAAGTTTTGTAAAAGGACAAAGTTGTTAGAATATCAAAAGATTACTATTAGTTAAAGAAAACCAAATATATCAAGTTAATCACATTAGCACTTTTCTATGTATGGGGAGATGCAAGACTGTGGGATCACTGAAATCTTTACTTTGATGTGCACCTTATCTATTTAAGACCAGTATCCTCTTCTTTTCCATCTTCGGTCTTCTTGGGGTGCGTTGCTGTGGATAGCTGCAATGGCTAATAGCTTGATGATGGGCATCCTGTTTGTTTATATTGAGTTCCCTCAGGGGTCACCATCAGGCTGATTACAGTAGCTTAAGTCTTGATGACTGAAACATCCTGTTTACTGAAATGACATATGGCATTCTTAGTCCACAACTTCACATTGCAATTCATTGGCAAAGCAATTCACATCCTCATGTCTACCTTTAAAGAAGACAGTGAAGTGTAATACCATTTTTATGCCAAGAAGGAGAATATGTGCCTTGGTGAAGAGCAATGACTGACACTATTCCCTTTTCTTATTTCTAAATAGATGTTTTCATTGTTGTTTAACTTATTTCTCTCTAAGCCATGAATATTTTGCTTTATAATAGAAATATCGGTTTTGGTGGATTATATAATTGGGGGAAAGACTAAATCAGAATTTATATTCAAATCTAAATAGTTGGATCTAAGTAGCACCTTAAGATCCTAAGATTTAGAACTAACTGTGTGGGGTAAAGGAGGGTTGCTCAAGAGGGAGATGATATCAGTTCAGTTCAGTCACTCAGTCGTGTCCGACTCTTTGTGACCCCATGAACTGTAGCACGTCAGACCTCCCTGTCCATCACCAACTCCAGGAGTTCACTCAAACTCACGTCCATCAAGTTGATGATGCCATCCAGCCATCTCATCCTCTATCGTCCCCTTCTCCTCCTGCCCCCAATTCCTTCCAGCATCAGAGTCTTTTCCAGTGAGTCAACTCTTTGTATGAGGTGGCCAAAACAAAGTATTGGAGTTTCAGCTTTAGCATCATTCCTTCCAAAGAAATCCCAGGGCTGATCTCCTTCAGAATGGACTGGTTGGATTTCCTTACAGTCCAAGGGACTCTCAAGAGTCTTCTCCAACACCACAGTTCAAAAGCATCAGTTCTTTGGTGCTCAGCTTTCTTCACAGTCCAACTCTCACACCCATACTTGACTACTGGAAAAATCATAGCCTTGACTAGATGGACCTTTGTTGGCAAAGTAATGTCTGCTTTTGAATATGCTACCTACATTGGTCATAACTTTCCTTTCCAGGAATAAGCGTTTTTAATTTCATGACTGCAGTCACCATCTGCAGTGATTTTGGAGCCCCAAAAAAATGAAGTGTGATACTGTTTCCCCATCTATTTCCCATGAAGTGATGGGACTGGATGCCATGATCTTCATTTTCTGAATCTTGAGCTTTAAGCCAACTTTTTCACTCTCCTTTTTCACTTTCATCACTTTCTGCCATAAGGGTGGTGTCGTCTGCATATCTGAGGTTATCAATATTTCTCCCCACAATCTTGATTCCAGCTTGTGCTTCTTCCAGTCCAGCATTTCTCATGATGTACTCTGCATAGAAGTTAAATAAACAGGATGACAATATACAACCTTGACATAGTCCTTTTCCTGTTTGGAACCAGTCTGTTGTTCCATGTCCAGTTCTAACTGTTGCTTCCTGGTCTGCATATAGGTTTCTTAAGAGGCAGGTCAGGTGGTCTAGTATTCCCATCTCTCTCAGAATTTTCCACAGTTTATTGTGATCCACACAGTCAAAGGCTTTGGCATAGTCAATAAAGCAGAAATAGATGTTTTTTCTGGAACTCTCTTCCTGTACCTTAAGATCCTAAGATTTAGAACTCAATTTTGTGTGATAAAGGAGGGTTGCTCAAGAGGAAGATAATATATGTATATATAATTATTACTGATTTGCATGCTCCAAAATCACTGCAGATGGTGACTGCAGCCATGAAATTAAAAGGTGCTTACTCCTTGGAAGGAAAGTTATGATCAATGTAGGAAGCATATTCAAAAGCAGAGACATTACTTTGCCGACTAAGGTCCGTCTAGTCAAGGCTTTGGTTTTTTCCTGTGGTCATGTATGAATGTGAGAGCTGGACTGTGAAGAAGGCTGAGTGCTGAAGAATTGATGCTCTTGAACTGTGTTGTTGGAGAAGACTCTTGAGAGCCCCTTGGACTGCATGGAGATCCAACCAATCCATCCTGAAGGAGATTAGCCCTGGGATTTCTATGGAAGGAATGGTGCTAAAGCTAAAACTCCAATACTTTGGGCACCTCGTGTGAAGAGTTGACTCATTGGAAAAGACTTTGATGCAGGGAGGGATTGGGGGCAAGAGGAGAAGGGGGCGACAGAGTATGGGACGCCTGGATGGCATCACCGACCTCATGGACATGAGTTTGGGTAAACTCCAAGAGTTGGTGATGGACAGAGAGGCCTGGTGTGCTGTGATTCATGGGATCACAAAGAGTCAGACACAACTGAGTGACTGAACTGAACTAAACTGAACTGGTGGTAAAAAAAAAAAAACCAGCACAATATTTTTAAGCAATTCCCCCAGAATTAAAAAAAAAAAAAAAAAGTATCCAACTTTGAAAACTTGCAGTAGTAGTGTTTGATTTTATATCTCATGGTAGTATTATTTTAAATGTATAAACTCATAGAATTGCATGCATGTGAAGAGAGGTTATGCATGTGAAGAGAGATATGTATGTGAAGGCTAGGAGAAGGGCTGAAATATAAAAAAGACAAATACTCACTTTTTACTCACTTTTTTTTTTTGTCCAACATCTTTCCTTTTAATCAGGGAAGAAAGAGAAAGCAATTGCAATAAGCCACCTAAACAGATTATAGTTATGTATATATTATAAGATTGTCTTCAACGATCAGAGGACACCATTCTTCTGACAATTTTTATGCAAGTTTTTCAGATTAAATCCAAAAGGAGCTATTAAATTACTTTCTCCTGACTGATGTGTAAGCTTTTTCCAAAGAAAAGAAACCTTCTATTATGCTGAGGCTACTGGTGCCCCTTTAACAGGCATGTAAATAATACTCCAATAGTAGAAAATGTGATGACTACATCAATGGAAGCTGAATTGAGAAGACTGAGAAAGAAAGGGGTAAATAGAGGAAGACAATCCAAAGTCTTAGACTCAGTTATACATTATGGGGGCCCAGGTGTGTGCATATGTGTGTGCTAAGTTACTTTAGTTGTGTCCAACTCTTTGTGACCTTATGGACTGTAGCCCTCCAGGATCTTCTGTCCATGGGATTCTCCAGGCAAAAACATGAAGTAGGATATCATGCCCTCTTCCAGGGGATCTTCCAGACCCAGTGATTGAACCCATGTCCCCTGCACTGTAGGTGGATTCTTTACCACTGAGCAATTAGAGAAACCCAGAATTCAGTCATTATTTGAGGCACAACCCCAAAATATGTCTCAATGGAATATTAATTATTTTTTAACTGAATTTATGTAAGCAATGGCCATTGGGTGTTAGTTCTAGAAGGTCTTGTAGCTCTTCATAGAACCGTTCAACTTCAGCTTCTTCAGCATAACTGGTCAGGGCACAAACTTGGATTACCATGATAGTGAATGGTTTGCCTTGGAAACAAACAGAAATCATGCTGTCGTTTTTGAGATTGCATCCAAGTACTGCATTTCAGAGTCTTTTGTTGACTATGAAGGCTACTCCATTTCTTTTAAGGGATTCTTGCCCACAGTAGTAGATATAATGATCATCTGAGTTAAATTCACCCATTCCAGTCCATCTTAGCTCTCTGACTCCTAAAATGTTGATGTCCATTCCTGCCATCTTCTGTTTGACCACTTCCAATTTGCCTTGATTCGTGGATTCCAAGTTCCTTGTAATATTGCTCTTTACAGCATCGACCTTTGCTTTTATCACTGTGGTGTTGGAGAAGACTCTTGAGAGCTTCTTGGATTTCAAGAAGATTCACCCAGTCCATCCTAAAGGAAATCAGTCCTGAATATTCATTGGAAGAACTGATGCTGAAGCTGAAACTCAAATACTTTGGCCACCTGATGCAAAGAGCTGACTCATTTGAAAGGACCCTAAATCTGGGAAAGACTGAAGGTGAGAGGGGAAGGGGACAATAGAGAATGAGATGGTTGGACGGCATCACTGACTCAATGGACATGACTTTGAGTAAACTCCAGGAATTGGTGATGGACAAGGAGGCCTGGCATGATGCAGTCCATAGGGTCGCAAAGAGTCAGACAGACTGAGCGACTGAACTGAACTGAATGGCCATTGCAATAAGGACACTCTTGACTTTCTTTCCTGTCTCCCTTAAAGGAGGGGTGGGGGGGGTGACTCCTATGTAAAAGGTGCACTCCCTGCATCTGAAGGTAGAAGGAAACTTCATGACAAAAAATAAGAAACTTAGTCCCAAGAAGCTTATATAAACAAATGTTGATATACCATACCAAGCCCAAGCCCTGTTTACATTCTTCTCTAATTGCCCTCCAAATCTAAATTTCTTTGGCCTGTCAATTCTTCACAAATATATCATTTCTTTGTCTAAAAACTATAAAAATTATCTATTTTTGCCAGATCTTAGGTCTCATTTCTGTGGGACCTGAGTGTGTATGAATTAAAATTTATTTCTCTTTCTCCTATTAATCTTTTATGTTAATTTCAATATTAATCTAGCCCCCAAAACTTAAAAAGTATAGAGGAAAAAAATTTCCCCCTGCCCAGCAACCTAAACTATATATACCTCTGAAATAATAAAAAAAAATGTATATAGCATAATCTCAAAATGCTTAAATTTGGGGGTGACACCCTTAATAACCCCACAAGGCCATACTTTGCAATTGGAATTAAGTGATTTACTGACAGAGTGCAGACAACAGTGCTGTTATCATGCATGCTGCTAAATATTTTTAGTGTAGCTTTACATCAAACAACACAGCAGATTAAATAAAATAGAACATTTTAACTCTATTTGAGAGACAATAAACTTACTGAAAGAAAAAAGGTATCCAGCAATGTCACTCTTCCTATTCAAGGAGGGAACAACCACAATAATAGCCACTATAAAATAATTTTATACTTTAGAAAAGTAAACCTAAAAATAAAAAGCATGCACAAACATAACAAATATGAAGGCCATGAAACCAATAACTTTGTATGGAGCCCAAAAGAAATGTAACAGAAGCAAGAGTCAAAAAAGTTTAAAAAAAAAAATGTAAGTTGTATTACTCACTACATTGAAAAAACTAACTTTAAAGTTGACGTTTCAAAATAAAAACCAACTTAAAAATGATTGTTTTAGTTTATAATAGTTTACATACTTATACAAGCATTTAAGTCTGAAAAATAAGATTTCTATTAAAGAATAACTTAAAACTATCCAAATAGTGTGCAGTTTCACAAAATATCTCTATGCAATAGCTGACAGGCTTATGAAAAAGGTTTTACTTACCAACAATGCTAGTTACCATATTTATCATTGAGGTTTAGAAAAATGTATTTACTTACTAGTCATCTTTACAAAACCATACAAACACATATGACTGAGGATATGTGCAAAATGTAATTATTAAACCAAATTTTTTTTTTAAAAAGCACCCAAAAAACTATGGAGGGCCTCTACATATTTTGCCAGTTGGATCTTAATAATGTTGTTGGTTCATACGACTATATCAGATAATTGAGGGTTGTAAGCAGAGTGAAGCTGTTGTCAAACTGGCTAACATCACACCCCATGAAATTTGAGAGTTCTCTAGTTAGAAATTTTTTGTTTTTTTTTTTTTCAAGAAAGCTTTCGTCACAGAAGATGCAACAGCCTATCAGTAAGGGGAAGATTAAGTTCAGTGTGAAAACATACAGAGCATGGCTAAAACATATTTATATCCATAATATAGAGGAAGTTGTATGAAATCTATTTGCCAGACCTCATTTTTTTCTTTTTTTTTTTTGTCCACTGAGCTTCCCTGGTGGCTCAGATGATAAAGAATCTACCTGGGAGTGCAGTCCTGAGATGGTGGAGGAATAGGATGAGGAGACCACTTTCTCCCCCACAAATTCCACAAATTTATCCAAAGATCATTTGAACACTAAGCCAATTCCACAAAACAACTTCTGAAAGCTGGCAGAGGACACCAGGCACCTAGAAAGGCAGCCCATTGTCTTTGAAATGAGGTAGGACAAAATATAAAATATAAAAAGAAAGACAAAGAGTTAGGAATGGAGACCCATTCCTGGGAGGGAGTTGTGAAAGAGGAGTTTTCAAACACCAGGAAACCCTCTCACCTAGCAGGTCTGTGGGGAGTTTTGGAATCTCAGAGGACAACATAACCAGGAGGAAATAAATAAATAAAACCCACAGGTTACATGCCTAACTTCAACTCCCAGTGGAGAAGTAGCCCAGATGCTCACATCCACCACCAGCAAGCGGCGGCTGAACAGGGAGGTGCAGGCTGCATTGCTTAAGGTAAAGACTGGGCCTGAATGTCTTGAGGACAATCTGAGGGAGCTAACATGAGACAGCAACCCAAATTGTGGGATAGCCAGAGGAAAAAAAAAGAAAGAAAGAAAAGAAAGCAAAAACTTTCCTACGAAAAGCTCTAACCTAAGGCATGGCCAGGCCTGCTCACAAAACAAAGGACTGAGAGAATACTACAGGAGAGCTAGCCAGCTGCAGACTGGCCAATCCCCCATCAGAGGCAGAAAGGCAGGTAGGCAACAGCCAGAGCCGGAGGGAGAGGGGCTATATAAGCCCCAGAGATGGCATCCTCCACCAGACTGTGAGCAGGCCCCCAGTTGCTAACCAAGTCTTCCTGGGATCCTGGACGGTTGACATCTGCCAGGAGGGTCATAGCCAGAGAACAGCTCCCCAGAGGAGACACATGGCACATCTAGATGGCACTCCCGCTTCACACTCAGGAAACTAAGCCCCTGGGATCAGGGAGGTGATAAGACACATTGCCCCACCTGGGAAGCGTGCACTCGCCAAGGACCTGGTTGCCCGAGCTGCTCGAATCTGGGATGGCATAAAAGGCAGGACCAACCGAGTCTGTGCCTTTGTGGAGTACCTGAGAACATGAGCGGCTTAGACCTGGGAAGTGCACGCAACCCAGGGTCTGCTTTAGACACTTTTCCTGCAGAGTAACCTGGAACCTGAGCAGTGCAGACCACGAAAGCACAGATGTTGTGAGCGGGGCAAACCTGATGTATCCCAGACACTGCGAGCACTCCTCACACACATCAGTGATAATCGTTTACACTGTCCCTCCCTCCCCACAGCACAACTGAACAAGTGAGCCTAAATAAGTGACCACCTCTGCCCCCTGTGTCAGAGTGGAAATTAGACACTGAAGAGACTTGCACACAGAAGAAGCCAAAATAAACAGAGGGAACCGCTTTGGAAGTGACAGGTACAACAAATTAAAACCCTGTAGTTAGCACCACCTACATTGAAAGGGGCCTATAAACCTTGAGAAGTATAAGCTAGAACAAGGAACTATCTGAAACTGAACTGACTCCCATACTGCCTGTAACACCTCCAGAGAAATTCCTAGATATATTTTACTATTATTACTTTTTAAATTAAATATTTTAAGTCCTTTATTACTCCTTTAATTTTCATTTTTTAACCTACTATTACCTTGCCGAAAAGAGACCCTATTTTAAAATCAAATTTCATTATATTTTTAATAATTTTTGTGATTTTTTTAATATTGTATTTTTGAGAGTTTAACCTCTACTCCTCTACTCTAGATTTTAAATCTTTGCTTTTTGGTATTTGCTATCAATTTTGTACCTTTAAGAATCCAATCTTCAGCACCAATATTTTACTTAGGAGTGTGATTACTAGCTTGATTGCCCTCTCCCCCTGTTGACTCTCCATTTTATCCCCCAGGTCACCTCTATCTCCTCCCTCCCCCTTCTCTTTGCTCCCAACTCTATGAATCTATTTGGGTACTCCAGCCTGTGGAGAACACTTAGGGACTTGATCACTGGCTAGATATGTCTCTCTCCTTTTGATTCCCCTCTGAAGAAGGCTGGGCGATGAAGAACTGATGCTTTTGAACTGTGGTATTAGAGAAGACTCTTGAGAGTGCCTTGGACTGCAAGGAGATCCAACTAATCCATTCTGAAGGAGGTCAACTCTGGGATTTCTTTGGAAGGAATGACGTTAAAGCTGAAACTCCAGTACTTTGGCCACCTCATGAAAAGAGTTGACTCATTGGAAAAGACTCTGATACTGGGAGGGATTGGGGGCAGGAGGAGAAGGGGATGATAGAGGATGAGATGGCTGGATGGCATCACTGACTCGATGGACGTGAGTCTGGGTGAACTCCGGGAGATGGTGATGGACAGGGAGGCCTGGCATGCTGTTTTTCATGGAGTCACAAAGAGTTGGACATGACTGAGTGACTGAACTGACTGGACTTCCCCTCCTGGTCACCTTTATCTCCCTCCTCCCTCTTCTCTTTTCTTCTCTTCTTCATGTAACTCTGCTAACCTCTATGGGTGTCCCTCACTGTGGAGAATCTTTTATCCATTAACCTAGATGTTTTATCATTGGTGTGGTACAGAGGGAGAAGTCTTGAGGCTACTGTAAGAATAAGACTGAAAACCAGAGGCTGGAGGCTTAAATCCAAAATTTGAGAACACCGGAAAACTCCTGACTCCAGAGAACAGTAATTGACAAGCGTTCATCCAAAAGCTTCCACACCTACACTGAAACCAAGCTCCACCCAAGACCCAACAAGTTCCAGAGCAAGACATACCATGCTAATTCTCCAGCAACGCAGGAACATAGCATTAATATGTAGGCTGCCCAAAGTCACATCAAACACATAGACGACTCAAAACTCACTACTGGACACTTCATTGCACTCCAGAGAAAAGAGATCCCGCTCCATCCACCAGAATACCAAAGCAAGCTTCCCTAATCAAGAATTCTTGACAAACCGTTCATCCAACCCCACCCACAGGGAGCAACCTCCACAATAAATAGGAACCACAAATTTCCAGCATACAGAAAGGCCACCCCAAACACAGCAATCTAAACAAGATGAAAAGGCAGAAAAATATTCAGCAGGTAAAGAACATGATAAGTTACCACCAAACCAAACAAAAGAGGAAGAGATAGGAGTCTACCTAAAAAAAGAAGAAGAAAGCCAAAATAATGATAGTAAAAAATGATCCAAAATCTTGAAAACAAAATGGAGTTACAGATAAATAGTCTGGAGACAAAGATTAAGAAGATGAAAGAAATGTTTAACAAGGATTGAGAAGAAAGTTTAAAAAGTCATGATGTGTGGCAAAACCAATACAATAAAGTAATTAAAATAAATTCATTTATTAATTAAAATAAATTTAAATTTTTCAAAAATTTTAAAAAGAAAAAATAATTTTTAAGTCAATAAATAATGAGCGATGCAATAACTGAGATCAAAAGCACTCTGGAAGGAACCAACTGTAAAATAATTGAGGCAGAAGATAGTATAAGTGAGGTGGAAGATAGAATGGTGGAAATAAATGAAGCAGAAAGGAAAAGAGAAAAAATAATTAAAAGAAATGAGAACAACCTCAGAGACCGAGAAAAGGGACAAACAAGGAAACCACATAATGATCAAAGGGTTAATCCAAGAAGAAGATATAACACTTATAAATATATACGCACCCAATATAGGAGCAATGCAATATGTAAGACAAATGGTAACAGGTGTGAAAGGGGAAATCAATGGTAACACAGTAATAGTAGGAGACTTTAATACTCCACTCACACCTATGGATAGATCAACTAAACTGAAAAATTAGCAAGCAAACACAAACTTTAAATGAAACAATGGACCAGTAGGACCTAATTGATGTCAATAGGACATTTCACCCCAAAACAATGAATTTCACCTTTTTCTCAAGTGCACACGGAAACTTCTCCAGGATAGATCACATCCTGGGCCATAAATCTAATCTTGGTAAATTCAAAAAAACTAAAATCACTCCAAGCATCTTTTCTGATCACAACGCAGTAAGATTAAATATCAACTACAAGAAAGAAAAAAAACCTATTAAAAATACAAACATATGGAGGCTAAACAACATGCTTCTGAATCTGACACATCACAGAAGAAATCAAGAAAGAAATCAAAATATGCATAGAAATGAATGAAAATAAAAACATAACAACCCAAAACCTATGGGACTCAATAAAAGCAGTGCTAAGGGGAAGGTTCATAGCAATACAAGCTTACCTCACAAACAAGAGAAAAGACAAATAACCTAACTCTACAACCAAAGCAACTAGAAAAGGAAGAAATGAAGAACCCCAGGGTTAGTAGAAGGAAAGAAAGCATAAAAATTAAGGCAGAAATAAATGAAAAAGAAACAAAGGAGACCATAGCAAAAATTAACAAGGCTAAAAGCTGGATTTTTGAGAAGATAAATAAAATAAGCAAACCATTAGCCAGACTCATCAAGAAAAAAAAAGAAGAATCAAATCAACAAAATTAGAAATGAAAATGGAGAAACCACAACAGACAACACAAAAATACAAAGGATCATAAGAGACTACTATCAGCAACTATATGCCAATAAAAGGGACAACTTAGAGGAAATGGAAAAATTTTTTAGAAAAGTATAACTTTCAAAAACTGATTCAGGAAGAAATAGAAAATCTTAACAGACCCATCACAAGGACAGAAATTGAAACTGTAATATCTTCCAGCAAACAAAAGCTCAGGTCCAGATGTCTTCACAGCTGAATTCTACCAAAAATTTAAAGAGCTAACATCTATACTACTCAAACTCTTCCAGAAAATTGCAAAGGGATGTAACCTTCCAAACTCATTCTATGAGGCCACCATTACCCTAATATCAAAACCAGACAAAGATGCCACAAAAAAGAGAAACTACAGAACAATATCACTGATAAAAATAGATGCAAACATGCTTAACAAAATTCTAGCAAATAGAATCCAACAACATATTAAAAACAGCATACATCATGACCAAGTGGGCTTTATCCCAGGGATGCAAGGATTCTACAATACTTGCAAATCAATCAAGATGATACAATATGATACACCACAATCAATATGATACACCACATTAACAAATTGAATGATAAAAACCATATGATTATCTCAGTAGATACAGAGAAAGCCTTTGACAAAAGTCAACATCCATTTTTGATAAAAAAAAAAAAAAACTCTCCAGAAAGCGGGAATAGAAGGAACATACCTCAACGTAATAAAAAGCCATGTATTATAAACCCACAGCAAACATTATCCTCAGTGGTGAAAAATTGAAAGCATTTCTTTTAAAGTCAAGGGTGCACAAGATGAGGGTGCCCACTCACCACTACTGTTCAACGTAGTTTGGAAGTTTTAGACATAGCAATCAGAGAAGAAAAATAAGTAAAAGGAATCTAGATCAGAAAGGAAGAAAAAGTGTCACTGTTTGCAGATGACATGATCCTCTACATGATCCTCTACCCTAAAGAATACACCAGAAAATTACTAGAATTAATCAATGAATATAGTAAAGTTTCAGGATATAAAATTAACACACAGAAATCCCTTGCATTCCTATACACTAACAATGAGAAAACATAAAGAGAAATTAGGGAAACAATTCAATTCACCATTGAGATGAAAAGAATAAAATGCTTAGGAATAAATCTACCTAAAGAAACAAAAGACCTATATATAGAAAAATATAAAAGACTGCTGAAAGAAATCAAAAATGACACAAACAGATGGAGAAATATACCATGTCCATGGATTGAAAGAATCAATATAGTGAAAATGAGTATACTACCAAAAAGGATCTGTAGATTCAATGCAATCCCTATCAAGCTATCAATGGTTATTTTTCATAGAACCAAAACATAATTTCACAATTTGTATGGAAATACAAAAGAAACCTTGAATAATCAAAGCAATTTTGAGAAAGAAGAATGGAATCGGAAGAATCAACCATCAAGACAATATGGTACTGACACAAAGACAAAAATATAGATCAATGGAACAAAATAAAAAGCCCAGAGATAAATCCATGAATCTATGGACACCTTGCCTTTGACAAAGGAGATAAGAATATATGATGGAGAAAAGACAATCTCTTTAACAAATGGTGCAGAGAAAAGGAAGTCCCTAATACAGCCACTATGGAGAGCAGTGTGGAGATTCCTTTTAAAAATGGAAATAGAACTGCCATACAACCCAGAAATTCCACTGCTGGGCATATACGACAAGCAAACCAGAACTGAAAGCAACATGTGTATCCCAATGTTCATAGCGTGCACTGTTTACAATTGCTAAGACATAGAAGCAACCTAGATGTCCATCAGCAGATGAATGGATAAGAAAGCTGTGGTGCATATACACAATGAAATATTACTCAGTTATTAAAAAGAACACATTTGAATCAGTTCTAATGAGGTGGATGAAAGTGGATCCTAGTATACAAAGTGAAGTAAGTCAGAGCGAAAAATACCAATCCAGTATGTTAACACATATATATGGAATTTGGAAAGATGGTAACAGTGACCCTATATGCAAGACAGCAAAAAAGAAACAGATATAAGGAACAGACTTTTGGAATCTGTGGAATAAAGCGAGGGTGTGATGATTTGAGAGAAGAGCATTGAAACATGTATATTACCATATGTGAAATAGATCACCAGTCCAGGTTTGATGCATGAAACAAGGCACTCAAAGCTGGTGCACTTGGATGACCCTGAGGGATGGGATGGGGAGGGATGTGGAAGGGGAGTTCAGAATGGGGACACATGAACATCCATGGTTGATCCATATCAGTGTATGGCAAAAACCATTACAATATTGTAAAGTAATTAGCCTCTAATTAAAATAAATTAATCTAAAAGAGAGAGAGAGAAATCAAGACTTTCCCATTCAAGATGGTGGACTAGAAGGAAGTGCACTTATCTCCACCTGTGAGAGCACCAAAATCACAACTAGCTGTGAAACAACCATCCAGAGGAAGACACTGGTACTTACCAAAAAAAAAAAAGTAGAAAGACAAAGAAGACACCATAGTGAGACAGTAGTTGGAACACAGTCATGATAAAATAAAATCCCATACCTACTAGGTGGGTGATCCACAAGCAACCCCACATCAGGCTTCCCAGCCTGAGGACCCAACAACAGTACTAGGAATCTCCAGGGAATCTGACCTTGAAGCCCAGCAGGATTTGATTACAAGTCTTCCACAGACTGGGGAAAGCAGTGACTCTAGGCTTGGAGGGCACAAACAAAACCTTGCAAAACCAAGACACAGAAGAAATGAGCAGTGACTTCACAGGAAACGGAACCAAAACTATCTGCTAGTGCTGGAGGGTCTACTATGGATGCATGGGTCAGCAGGGGCTCACTGCTGGGATGGGGGACTGGAAGCAGCTGTCTGAGAAGTTCCCTTTTAGTGTAAACACTCTTGGAGGTCACCATTAAACAGACCATAGAGCTTGTAGACCCTAGGGCCAAAATACTACTAGGAAGGGAGCTCAAATCCACCCATCAGCAAATAATTGGATTAAAGCTTTACTGAGCAAAGCCTAGACCAATACCAGACCACTTTACCTGCCTCCTAAGAAATCTGTATGCAGGGAAAGAAGAAACAGTTAAAACCTGACAGGGAAAATGGACTGGTTCCAAATTGGGAAAGGAGTATGTCAAGGCTTTATATTGTAATCTTTATTTAACTTATATGCAGAGTACATCATGTGAAATGCTGGGCTGGATGAAGCAAAAGCTAGAATCAAGACTGTAGGGGGAAATATTAGTAACCTCAGATAAGGTAACACCACCCTTATCACAGAAAGTGAAGAGGAACTGAATAACCTCTTAATGAAAGTGAAAGAGGACAGTGAAAAATCTGGCTTAAAGCTCAACATTCAGAAAACTAGGATCATGTCATCCAGTCCCATCACTTTATGGCAAATAGATGGGGAAGCAATGAAAACATTTTGGGGAGCTCCAAAATAACTGCAGATGGAGACTGCAGCCATGAAATTAAAACACATTTGCTCTTTGGAAGAAAAGCTGTGACAAACCTAGACAGCACACAGAAAAGCAGAGACGTTCCCTTGCTGACAAAGGTTCATCTAGTCAAATCTATGGTTTTTCCAGTAGTCATGTATGGATGTGAGAGGTGGACCATAAGGAAAGCTGAGCGTCAAAGAATTGATGCTTTCAAACTGTGGTGTTGGAGAAGACTCTTGAGAATCCCTTGGACTGCAAAGAGATCCAACCAGTCCATCCTAAAGGAAATCAGTCTTGAATATTCATTGAAAGGACTGATGCTGAAGCTGAAGTTCCAATCCTTTAGCCATCTGATGCAAAGAACTGACTCATTGGAAAAGACTCTGATGCTGGGAAAGACTGAAGGCAGAAGGAGTAGGGGACAGCAGAGGATGAGATGTTTGGATGAGATCAACAACTCAATGAGTGTGAGTTTGAGCAAGGTCCTGGAATTGGTGATGGGCAGGGAAGCTTGGCATGCTGCAGCCCTGGGGTCACAAAGAGTTGGACACGACTGAGTGACTGAACTGAACTGAGCAAGGACCTGATCACCAGAGCAAAACCCAGTTTTTCCCATCACCATTTCTTTCTACTAGGAAGCTTACACAAGCCTCTTAACCTCTTCCATCAGATGGAAGACCAAAGAAATAAGAACCGCAGTCCCACAGGGACTAAAACAAGAGCACATTACAGAACTTAGTCTGCAAGGAGAAGATAAAAATCAAGAAGAACAACTAAATGGAGTGGAGATAGGCAACCTTTCAGAAAAACTATTCAGAATAATGATAGCTAATATGATTTGGGATCTCACAAAAGTAATGGAGGCAAAGATTGAGAAGACGTAAAAATATTTCCCAAAGACCTACAAGAACTAAAGAACAGAGATGAATAATACACTAGAAGAAATCCATAGCAGAATACCTGAGGCTGATGCCTGGGAAAATGGCCTGGAGGACGAAATGGTGGAAATCACTGCCATAGAACAGAAAAAAAAAAAAAGAATGAAAAGAAATGAAGACAGCCTAAGAGACTTTTGGAGCAACATTAAATGCACTGACATTTGCATTATAGAGGTCCTAGAAGAAGAGGAGAGAAAGCACCTGAGAAAATATTTGAAGAGATAATAGCTGAAAACTTCCATAACATGGGAAAGGTCATAATCAACCAAGACATAATCAACCTGGCACAGAGAGTCCCAGGCAGGATAAACCAAGAAGGAACATACCAAGTTGCATAGTAATCAAATAGACAAGAATTAAAAGCCAAGATAAAATATTAAAGGCAGCAGAGAAAAATGACAAATAACATACAAGGTAACTCACATAAGGCTATCAGCTGATTTCTCAACAGAAACTACAAGCAAGAGGTAAACTGCATGACACATTTAAAGTAGTAAAAGGGAAGAATCTATAACCAAGAATACCCAGCAAGACTCTCCTTCAGATTTGATGGAGAAATCAAAAGGTTTTCAGACAAATTAAGTTAAGAGAATTCAGTACCACCAAACCAGTATTTCAACAAATGTTAAAGGAATTTATCTAGGTAGAAAACAAGAGAAGGAAAAAACCTACCTACAGAAAATAAACACAAAACCATTAAGAAAATGACAATAGGATCACTTATATTGATAATTACCTTAAATGTAAATGGATTAAATGCACCAAATGAAAGACATAGACTGGCTGAACAGATGACAGCATGTGCATGTATGCAGTTCCACTTACCACATCATTTTGCTTGACTCCCCAAATCGTGTATATTTTATATTGTTAGGTTAATCATGTTCCCATTGAGAGTTGCAATTGTAATTAATTCTGATTTTTTACCTGGCTTTGATTGTGAAAACTGATAAATATATCTCACTATTGTGATTAGGTAACTATTACTCACTTAATACCATTGTATCATGATTGGTCAACAGAAAAGTAGAATTCTTTATCATCAAGATTACCATTTAATAGAGGCACATGCAATCACTCTTTAAAGTCCAGATGAATATCAGAATTACCTTAGAATATTTTGAAAAGTACAAATGCCCAGGTTTGTTTTGTTTTGTTTTGTTTTGTTGGCCAGAGCTCTGGATATATTTCTCATGAGCAACCAAGTTTAAGAACAACAGGAATATATAAGGATATTTCATTTTATCTAGTTTCACTTTACCTATTTCAGTGTTTCCATTTTATTTAGTTTGTTTTCTGATTACTCTATCTTTTATTTTATTTTTATTTTCTTTCTCAAGCCTTTATCAAATGTAATAGAGACACTTTTGTATACATATATATAACTAAAATGTATAATATATATTAGAAAATATAAATTTTTGCCTAACTAAAAATTTGACATTTTGTTCCACTTGTTTAACTCAGCATGAATAGAATCAGTTCAGTTTAGTCACTCAGTCATGTCCAACTCTGCGACCCCATGGACCCCAGCACACCAGGCCTTCCTGTCCATTGCCAACTCCCAGAGTTTACCCAAACTCATGTCCATTGAGTCAGTGATGTCATCCAATCATCTCATCCTCTATTGTCTCCTTCTCCTCCTGCCTTCAATCTTTCCCAACATCAGGGTCTTTTCAAATAAGTCAGCTCTTCGCATCAAGTGGCCAAAATATTGGAGTTTCAGCTTTAGCATCAGTCCTTCCAATGAACACCCAAGACATCTTTTTAGTATGGACTGATTGGATCTCCTTGCAGTCCAAGGGAATCCCAAGAGTCTTCTCCAACACCACAGTTCAAAAGCATCAATTCTTCAGCACTCAGCTTTCTTTATGGTCCAACTTTCACATCCATATATGACTACTAGAAAAACAATAGCCTTAACTAGATGGATCGTTGTTAGCAAAATAATGTCTCTGCTTTTTAATATGCTGTCTAGGTCGGTCATAACATTCCTTCGAAGGAGTAATTGTCTTTTAATTTCAAGCTTCAGTCAACATCTGCAGTGATTTTGGAGCCCCCAAAATAAAGTCATCCACTGTTTTCACTGTTTCCCCATCTATTTACCATGAAGTGATGGGACCAGATGCCGTGATCTTTGTTTCCTGAATGTTGAGCTTTAAGCCAACTTTTTCACTCTCCTCTTTCACTTTCATTGAGAGGCTATTCCATTCCCTTCACTTTCTGTCATAAGGGTGGTGTCATCTGCATATCTGAGGTTATTGATATTTCTCCTGGCAATCTTGAGTCCAGCTTTTACTTCATCGTGCCCAGTGTTTCTCATGATGTACACTGCATATAAGCTCAATAAGCAGGCTGACAATATACAGCCTGAACGTACTTCTTTTCTTATTTGGAACCAAACTGTTGTTCCCTGCACAGTTCTAACTGTTCCTTCTTGACCAGCATACAGATTTCTCCAAGAGGCAGGTCAGGTGGTTTGGTATTCCCGTCTCTTTCAGAATTTTCCACACAGCTTTTTGTGATGCACAGTCAAAGACTTTGCCATAGTCAATAAAGCAGAAATAGATTTTTTTCTAGAACTCTCTTGCTTTTTTGTTGATCCAGTGGATGTTGGCAATTTGACTCTGGTTCTTCTGTCTTTTCTAAAACCAGCTTGAACATCTGGAAGTTCATGGTTTATGTATTTCATGCAAAGATAGGCACAATAAAGGACAGAAACCATATGGGCCTAACAGAAGCAGAAGATATTAAGAAAAGGTGGCAAGAATACACAGAAGATCTATACGAAATAATATCTTAATGACCCAGATAAATACAATGATGTGATCACTCACCTGCTGCTGCTGCTGCTGCTAAGTCACTTCAGTCGTGTCTGACTCTGTGCAACCCCATAAAACGGCAGCCTACCAGGCTTCCCTGTCCCTGGGATTCTCCAGAAAAGGACACTGGAGTGGGTTGCCATTTCCTTCTCCAATGCATGAAAGTGAAAAGTGAAAGTGAAGTCACTTAATCATGTTTGACCCTTCGTGACCCCGTGGACTGCACCCTTCCAGGCTCCTCTGCCCATGGGATTTTCTAGGCAAGAGTACTAGAGTGAGGTGCCATTGTCTTCTCCAGATCACTCACTTAGAGCCAGAAATCCTGGAGTCTGAAGTCAAGTGAGCTTTAGAAAGCATCACTATGAATAAAGCTAGAGGAGGTGATGGATTTCCAGCTGAGCTATTTCTAAACCTTAAAGTGCTGAGGTCAACATGCCTGGAAATGTGGAAAACTCAGCAGTGATCACAGGACTGGAAAAAATCAGTTTTCATTGAAATTCCAAATAAAGTCAAACCTAAACAATGTTAACACTATCACACAACTGCCCTCATCTCACATGCTAGCAAAGTAAAGCTCAAAATTCTCCAAGCAAGGCTTCAAGAGTATGGGAACCAAAAACTTCCATATGTTCAAGCTGGATTTAGAAAAGGCAGAGGAACCAGAGATCAAATTATCAACATCCGTTGGATTATAGAAATAACAAGAGAGTTCCAGAAAAAAAAAAAAAAAAACCATTTGCTACTGATTTATTGACTATGCCAAAACCGTTTAATGTGTGGATCCCAACAAACTGTGAAAAATTCTTCAAGACATTGGAATACCATAACTTGTTATCTGCTTCCTGAGAAATATATATGTAGGTCAAGGAGCAACAGTTCCAATAAGACAAGGACCAACAGACTGGTTCCAAATTGAGAAAGGAGTATGTCAAGGCTATATATTGTCACCCTGCTTATTTGACTTATATGCAGAGTACATCGTGAAATATCGGGCTAGATGAAGCATAAACTGAATCAAGATTGCCAGGAGAAATATCAACAAACTCAGATATGCAGAAATATCAACAAACTCTTAGAAAGCGAATAGGAATGGAATAGCCTCTTGATGAAAGTGAAAGAGGAGAGTGAAAAAAATTGGCTTAAAGCTCAACATTCAGAAAACTAAGATCAGGGCATCTGGTCCCATCACTTCACAGAAAATAGATGCAGAAACAATGGAAAGAGTGACAGACTTTCTTTTCTTGGACTCCAAAATAACTGCAGATGGTGACTGCAGCTATGAAATTAAAAGATGCATTCTCTTTGGAAGAAAAGCTTTGAAAAACCTAGACAGCATATTAAAAAGCAGAGACATTACTTTGCCAACAAATATCCATGTAGTCAAATCTGTGATTTCTACAGTAGTCATGTATGGATGTGAGAGTTGGACCATAAAGAAAGCTAAGCACCAAAGAAATGATGCCTTTGAACTGTGGTGTTGGAGAAGACTGTTGAGATTCCCTTGGACTGCAAGGAGATCCAACAAGTCAATCCTAAAGGAAATCAGTCCTGAATATTTATTTGAAGAAACAATGCTGAAGACGAAGCTCCAATCCTTTGGCCACCTGATGTGAAGAACTGACTCATTGAAAGAGACTCTGATGTTAGGAAAGATTTGAAAGCAGGATGAAAAGGGGATCACAGAGGATGAAATGGTTTGATGGCATCAGTGACTTGATAGACATGAGTTTGAGCAAGCTCTTGGAGTTGCTGATGATCAGGCAAGCCTGGCATGGTGCAACGCGTGTGGTCACAAAGATTTGAACACAACATCGTCACTGAACTGAACTGATTCTTAGGAAAAGCATTTTATTTATTTTGAAGACTAATTGCTTAACAGAATTTTGTCATTTTCTATTAAAGCTTAACATGAATCAGCAGCCATAGGTATACATATATCCCCTCTCTTTTGAACCTCCCCACCATGTGTCTCGCCATCCCACCCCTCTAGGTTGATACAGGGCCTCTCTTTGCATTTGCTGAGCCATACAGCAAATTCCCATTGGCAATCTATTTTACATATGATAATGTAAGTTTCCATGTTACTATTCCCATGTATCTCACCCTCTCCTCCCTTCTCCCCATGTCCACAAGTCTTTTCTCTATATCTATTTCTCCATTGCTGCCCTGTAAATAAATTCTTCAGTACCGTTTTTCTAGATTCTGTATATATGTGTTAGAATAAGACATTTATCTTTCTCTTTCTGACTTACTTTACTCTGTATAATAGTCCTGTCTTCATCCACCTCCGTAGAACTGACTCAAGTGTGTTCCTTTTTATGGCTGAGTAATATTTCACTGTGTATATGTACCACAGTTTCTTTATCCATTCATCTGTCGGTGGACATCTAGGTTGCTTCCATTTTCTAGCTATTGTAAATAGTGCTGCAAAGAACATTGAGATACATGTATATTTTTCAATTTTCGTTTCCTCAGAGTGTATGCCTAGGAGTGGGATTCCTGGGTCATAGGGTGGTTTTAGTCCTAGGTTTTAAAGGAATTTCCATGCCATCTTGCATAGTGGCTGTATCAATTTACATTCCCACCAACAATGCAAGAGCAATTTCTTTTCTCCACACCTTCTCCAGCATTTATTGTTTGTAGGCTTTTTGATGATGCTTATTCTAATTGGTGTGAGGTTATATCTCACTATACTTTTGATTTGTGTTTCTCTAATAATGAGCAGTGTTGAGCATTCTTTCATATCTTTGTTAGCCATCTGTATGTTTTCCTTCAAGAAATGTCTGTTTAGGTCTTTTTCCCACTTTTTCATTGGGTTCTTTGTTTTTCTGGTTTTGAGTTGTATCAACTGCTTGTAAATTTTGGAAATTAATCTTTTGTCAGTTGTTTCATTTGCTATTATTTTCTCCTATTCTGAGGGTTGTCATTTCACCTTGCTTACAGTTTCCTTTGCTGTGAGAAAGCTTTCAAGTTTAGTCAGATCCCACTTGTTGACTTTTGTTTTTATTTCCGTTACTCTAGGAGGTGGGTCCTGGAGGATATTGCTTTGACTTATGTCATTGAGTATTCTGCCTATGTTTTCCTCTAGGAATTTTATAGTTTCTGGTCTTACATTTAAGTTTTTAACCCATTTTGAGTTTATCTTTGTGTATGGTGTTAAGAAGTGTTCTAATTTCATTCTTTCGCACAGAGCTGTCCAGTTTTTCCAGCACTATTTTTTGAAGAAGCTGTCTTTGCTTCATTGTGTATTCCTGCCCCATTTGTCAAAAATAAATTACCCATATATGAATGGGGTTATTTCTGGGCTTTCTATCTTGTTCCATTAGTCTATGTTTCTTTTTTGTGTCATTACCATACCATATTGTCTTAATGACTGTAGCTTGATAGTATAATCTGATGTTAGGAAAGTTGATTCCTCCAGCTCCCTTCTTCTTTCTCAAGACTGCTTTGGCTATTCAGGATCTTTTGTGTTTCCATATGAATTGTGAAATGTTTTGTTCTAGTTCTTTGAAAAAGGCCATTGGTAATTTGATATGGATTGCATTGAATCTGTAGACTGTGTTTGGTACAATAGTCATTTTCACAGTATTTATTCTTGCTACCCAGGAACATGGAATATCTCTCCATCTGTTTATGTCATCTTTGATTTATTAGTGTCTTATAGTTTTCTGTATACAGTTCTTTTGTCTCCTTATGTAAGTTTATTCCTAGATATTTAATTATTTTCATTGCAATGGTGAATGGGATTGATTCCTTATTTTCTTTCTGATTTTTTATTTTTAGTATATAGAAATGCAGGTGATTTCTGTATGTTGATTTTGTATCCTGAAAGTTTGCTAAATTCATTGATTAGCTCTAGTAATTTTCTGATACTATATTTAGGGTTTACTATGTAGAGTATCATGTAATCTGCAAACAGTGAGAGATTTACTTCTTCTTTTCCAATCTGAATTCCTTTTCTTTTTCTTCTCTGATTGCTGTATCTAGAACTTCCAGAACTATGTTGAATAATAGAGGTGAAAATGGACACCCTTGTCTTCTTCCTGATCTTAGGGGGAATGCTTCCAAGAACTGACTCAGTGGAAAAAAAACCCTGACGCTGGGAAAGGTTTGAAGGCAGGAGGAGTAGTGGATGACAGGATGAGATGGTTTGATGATATCAGCAACTTGATGGACATGAATTTGAGCAAGCTTCTGGAGTTGGTGATGGACAGGGAAGCCTGGTGTGCGGCAGTCCATGGGATTGCAAAAAGCTGGACATGACTCAGCGACTGAACTGAACTGATCTTCAGGAAGAGCAATTTTAATAAAGTTGAGTGGGATTGTTTAGGTAGAACTGAATAAGGTTCTAGGAAGCTGAATAAGTAATCATATGCTATTTTTGATTTAATATTTCTGCAAAGCAGTCAAAATAATATTGAAGATAATGTATTTTAAAGGGCAAACATAACTTTATTATACTAAAAATAAGAACATTGTTGACTAATATAAAATCCACATTACAAATATTTCTCACCACTCTCACCACCACATTTTTTTCATAGTATCATAATTGGTTACTGCAATCCATCCTCTTTCCTTTCAGTTTAATATCTACATAAGGTTATTCTCTTAAGATATATGAAAATCACATATTCTTGCTCAAAATCATCTAGTTGCTTCCTATATAATTTAGGATAAAACTCATAGCCCACAGTGCCCTTCGCTTACTCATTTTCAGATATCATGTGGACCCAACCATGGTAAGCACAAGTTCATCACAAGGTCTTCACCCTTGTGTCTTCCTCTTTATTCAACATTCTTTCTCCAGCTACTGCATGAAAGTGAAAGTGAAAGTCTCTCAATTGTGTCTGACTCTTTGCAATCCCATGGACTATGCAGTCCATAGAATTCTTCAGGCAAAAATACTGGACTGGGTAGCCTTTCACTTCTCCAAGGGATCTTCCTGACGCAGGGATTGAATCGTCCTGACCCAGGGTCTCCTGCATTGCAGGTGGATTCTTTAACAGCTGAGCTACCAGGGAAGCCCCAAGTCCAAAGTTAGATGATCGTTATCTCAGCTCAAGGATTGGTAGAGAGAGCATTCTTTCTTACTCAGCCTTTGGTTCTATTCAGAATTTCAACAAGTTGTATGAGACCCATTTTTAGTGGAGAGAATGATCTGTTTTACTCAGTATGTGTTCAAATAATAACCTCATCTAGAAATATCCTCACAGACACAACAAGAATAAGATTTAACTAGTTACCTTGGCATATTGTGGCCTAGTTAAGTTGACACATAAAATTAGCCATAGCATATTTTCACACTTAATGTGCAAACTAAAGTTAATATCTCCATGAAAATTTAAATGTCAATTTTTGTTTAACATGGGAAGAGAGGTCATACCTTTTACATTTAAAATTAAACATCATGATATTTCTTAAATTGATTGCTTTTATAATTAAAATTTCTACATTCTGTAAAAATAAACCAATAAAAAGACATAAAAAATTTTTTAAGAATTTTGTCATTTTAGGCTAAAATATATATTATTTTTACATTTCAACAATGGGCATATTTTTCAAATGAAATGTGAAAAACACATTATTGGTAGTATAATTCAATTTTGTTACTATAATATGTAATTAATTACAAAACTAAAATTTAGAAATATTTCATTAATGTATTATTTAATGCAATTAAAATATAAACTGTACATGAACTCTTTTGAAATTATTGAAAATTAATAAGACAAGAGCTAGAGATTATTGGATTGTTGCAATTGGAAGGCTATCTTTATCTTATATAAGTGAGGTCTCAGTAGACTGACATGGATAGTGGAGACAGTAAATGTTAAAAATATTCACTTTGAGTCATGGGGCTGCATAACTTAAGTGAGGAAAATAAAAGAATGAGTCGAAGTGAAAACACTAGCAAAGGAGTCTAACATTCACAGAACTTAAAATATGGCATACAAGTGGAAGCATGTGAGGACAAAGATATGGCAAAGGGATTAATTTTCCAATAAAAATATGCATAGTTTGGAAATAAATATTTCAATATATGCAATTGTGCTCAAATTTGGTTCAAACACCATTCTGTAAGAATGTAACAGTAACAGCAGGAGTTAAAAAAAAAAATCTGAAAGAGTGGGTTAATTTGAAGGTGACTGAATTCAAACAGGATAGATGGATTATTTTTAAATCCCAAACTTGATTCTTATTCTACCAATAATGCCCAAATGACCTACCTAGTCCTTGGGAAACTGAGAAGAAATTGCTTTCAGTTACACAAAAGAAAATAGAAAATTTCTGTACTGAGACTAATGTTTAAACTCTTTAGCCTACCATACACAGAATGCCTATGGCTTGAAGTTTTTGCCATTGTTTTCATAATAATCATGAATAAGCAATTATTTACCTAATATAATGAACTACTGTGTGTGATTTTATTTGTTAGTAATTTACAATATGGGTTCCTAGGTGGTACATTAACAAAGAATCTGCCTGCCAATGCAGAGGATATAAGAGATGCAGGTTCAATCCCTGGGTCAGGAACATTCTCTTGGAGTATGATGTGGCAACCCACTCCAGTATTCTTGTATGAAAAATTGCTTAGACAGAGGAGCCTGTCAGGCTGCAGTCAATGGGGCTGTAAAGAGTTGGACATGACTGAGCACACACACACACATATACACACAACTATGGTACAAGTTTAACATTTCAATTAATTTTTAAAATAATGTGAACTTAGAAAAATATTAGTCGTTAGGAGTAATTTTGTGTGTCTCATTTTCCCTGAAATTGATAATAAACCAGTGACCAAAAAAAAATATGTAAAGCCAACAAGAATATAATTATTTAAGGACTTATGAACTTGTACTATAATTTTTTTTTCAATTATAAGATGTGTTTACACTATGCCCAAGAATAAACCAGTAATTTCAATGGAATTTGGCTCAGAATAGAAACTGCAAATTTTCTAAGAACCTGTAAACAAGGTTTGTTAGTATAAGACAATACAAAAATTGGAAATAAACAACTGGGACAAATGAGGATTAGTGCTGTCTTAATCTTATTTAATATCCCAATTATTGTTAAAAGAGAGTAAACACCATCAGGAAACTCACAGATAGTGGTAAAAGAGAAAGTAAGGAAAATGCTAATAAGAGCAATGAAATAATTTTTTTTATATGAGGAAATAAAACTATGAGAAGTCTCCTCAGATAATATGAAATAAAAGAGCTTTTTATCTTAACATCAATATTATAATAATAAAATAAGGTAGATGAAATACATTTAGAAGAGAGATTGAGGACAATTCAGTGATTGAAAAATTATTTACAAAGAACAGTTTCAATGGGTATGAAAGATTAATGAGGAGGGGAGTAAAGCTGAAATATCGGTAGATCAGATCCTTGGAAAGGGATACAGTTTATTACACATATCAGCTCAATGTAAAGAAGACATCCCTAAGTGTTTGGGTGCATATGTCTGGGGTGTGTGTTGTTTAAAATCAGAAAGGATTATATTGAAATGTACTGTTTTCTATGGTGTAAGTTTTATATGTCTTTGTGACTGTTTAAGACCAGATATATAGTTGAATTATCTGGCCATAAAATTTCAAAGATTCTTATAAAGAATTGCATTTAGATAATTGAATATTAAGTGTAAAAGTATGAATTCAGGATCAAATTTAGGATTTCCTACTCCATCATATATTGACTATATGAATTAATCAAGTTATTTGAAATTTAAAATGCAGCTCTCTTGTATGTAAATGTAACCAATACTCTTAATTTACAACTCACTAATAATTAAGAGTATATGTATAGAAAACATAGTATAGGGTGAAAATTAAATAAGAATATGAAAATTACTTAAGATGTTTCACTGTATTTGTTTACTATTATTTATACAATTTTATGACCTCAATATCACTTGAAATACATATAGAAGGCTTTTTGTTTGTATTTTTCTGGTAAGACTCTCACCAGAATTTGGAAGCATAGTAATAAAAATAGGTAAAGTGAATTGGCTTAAGTCTCATATAGTTAGAAGTACTCAGTTATAGCATTTGCCTTTTGCTGTATCATTAATGATTTTTCAATATGCAGAATATATAAAATATGTAAAGATTATTTTTTATGTATACTTAAACTTTGAGATATTAAATACTTAGGAAATTACTTTTGTCTGAAGTCATTGTTATAAACACACAGCCTTGCTATTTTATTAGACTGGCCAAAAAGTTCACTTGGATTTTTCCATAAACTGTTACAGGAAAACCCCAAGCAAACTTTTTGCTGAGAAATGGAGTATTTTCTGCCATATCAATAAAAAGGATATCAGCCATCAGGGATTCTGGCCCTCCAAATGTGAATTTCCAAGTCTAGAAAGAACAATGTCTGCTATCTGATAGCCATCTAGCTGCATCTGGGAGCTGTCACCACTACCTACCATGAGGGAGGAACTGTATAATGTGAAAAATCAAATCGCAGGATGCTGGCACCAGATAGCTGAGATGCACAGGGAAGGAATAATTTCAATAAGCCCAGATTCTTGCATCTTCCTGTACATAGAAAAGGGCAAGATTCCTTAACTTGAGATATCTGGTTTTCTTTAATTAACAAGAATCTTTTGATATTCAGACTACCTACCTGCCCCTTGTTACGAGCTTCTATATAACCTGACTCCTCCACCCAAGTCCCCCATCCCCCAATTCCTTGTGATAGTTTTCTCAAGATTCTTTAAACTGCTGTCTCCTGGGCTTGAATATTCCCACCAAATAAAACATAACTCTCAACCTCTAGACTGTGACTATTTTTAAGCTGATATGGTCAACCCGATATTTTAGTAAATTCTGCTGTTTCATTATGGTGTATATGATTATACTTCAGAGTAACAAAGGAGAGTAACTACAGGCTGCAAATATTTTTAGAACCAGTGTTCTAGACCTGTATTCTATATAGAGATTTCATAATAAAGTGATGTGGGATTCTTTAAAAAAAAAAAAGAAACATAGATTAATAGACCTCTTTCCTGGAGATTCTAAATATCTACAACTAAAAGCAAAATTTCTGGCTATATTAACCTCCATTGGTCATTCTCATCAGTCAAATATGGGAAGTTGACTAAACCATACCAGTGTTTCAAATTTGGTATTTCTGTTTCAGGAAAAATTCAAATGATTCTTTGTTTCATGATATCAGAACAAAATTTTGTGTAAATGTGAAATATGTCATTCTCATTCAAATATATACAATCAGATGTGAAAATTCTGTATAACAGCAAAGGGGCTGGAAGAATGATATGCTATGCTATGCTAAGTTACTTAAATCGTGTCCGACTCTGTGCGACCCCATAGAGGGCAGCCCACCAGGCTCCCCCGTCCCTGGGATTCTCCAGGCAGGAACACTGGAGTGGGTTGCCATTTCCTTCTCTAATGCATGAAAGTGAAAAGTGAAAGTGAAGTCGCTCAGTCGCATCTGACTCTTAGCAATCTCATGTACTGCAGCGTACCAGGTTCCTCCATCCATAGGATTTTCCAGGCAAGAGTACTGGAGTCGGGTGCCATTGTGATAAGGCAGTTCAAAAAAGGATGAAAAAGAAAGCTTGAGATTAGTTTGCAACATTAGATGTACTGTGCTAAGTTGCTTCAGACGTGTCCGACCTTGTGACCCCAGGGGCTGTTTAAATGCAAATAGTGTATCAGGGTTGCTTGTCTCTTAAAGACAGAGATAACCCTTCCAGTGGTTCCGTTGTGCCCCCATGATACTTAGAGGACTTATTTTGTTCAATGTTCGTCTCAATCCTAAAGTTTGAGTAATTTTCTTTAAAGACCAATAAAGTTACACAAATCATGGGTTTGCTTTTGTTCTTCTTTAATATTTTTAATTAAAAAAAAAAAAACTCAACTAATATACATATAGCCTCCTAAGTTGAGAAGGAGGGTTTTTGTGTTTTTTGTTTTGTTTTGTTTTTCTTTAAGAGGTTTTCCACCAGTTCCAAAATTTGAGTTGAAGATTGATTGTACTGAGTATGAAAGTGAAAGCCATGAGTTGTGTCAGACTCTTTGTGACTCCATGGGCTATACAGTCCATGACATTCTCCAGGCCAGAATACTGGAGTGGGTAGCTGTTACCTTCTTCAGGGGATCTTCCCATCCCAGGTATCGGGTCTCCTGCATTGCAGGCGGATTCTTTACCAACTGAGCTACCAGGGAAGTGATACTGAATATTTAGTCCAAAAAAAAAAAAATCAAATAATACAATCTAGTATATGCTTTCATTGTTTAGTGAAAAGGGCTTGCTTGATTAGAGTCCTCTGGCTGCCAGTTCTTAGGAAAGAAAGGAAACTGACAGTGCATCAAATAAAAACAAAATCTTCTGATTTCAGAAATGAGAAAAATTATCATGAGTAAATATCAAATTAAATAATAAAACAGTTTAGGTAAATTAGCTTTATATGGGGATATAATCAATACTTAAGAGCAATAAATATTTTATCTTTGTGTGTTTTTCAGCTAAGAAATGTTTCTTAGAATCATTTAGCTGAAGTCATTGTTTTATTCATATAATGATGTTCAGATGTAAATTTATTTAGACTTTTTATTTAAATTATTCCAGCTTCAGTTTGTTGATAGTTTTAGAAACATTAACATTCTGTCCCTCTTGGTGATATCATGTATATAGACATGGTAAAATAATAATTGTTCTATGCTTCTGAAAAGATTAGAAAAGTTGGTTATCAACATCCCTTTTATATAACTCATGCATACTATACTTTATATATTTTAGTTATAGAGAAATGCCTAGAATAATAATGATAATAATATGTAAACTAAGACACTAGAAACATTCTCCTACCAACAAATATAAGTATTGTGTTCAAATCTAGATTATTTGAAGCTTACATATTGTACATGCTTATTAATCAAACAATAGCACAGCAAATTATAGAAGATAGTTAAGTGTGAAGCTCTATGTCAAGGTCACAAGAATGGAGCCCTATATCAAGGTCACAGTAGAAAAATCTCTGGAACAGACAAAATCCAACTGTTCCTATGAGCCTCCTGATCTAAATTGGCAAATTCCCCAACTCCATATTAGGTAAGATACTCATCTTATTATCCATCCTATATCACCCTAACCAAGCACTTTAATGCCACCCTCCCAGCAGGAATTTTCTCTCTCTTGAGGCTATAAACATTGGCTACTAGCCCAAGGAAGGCATCAGCTTTTCCTTGAGCTAGTCCACTGTTCTAACAGTATCTCCTGCTCTAATAAGCTCTATTCTCTTCCCCTTCTGTATTGTCAAGAAATACTTTTCCAGTCTGTGCATGGATCTTGATATTAAGGAAAACATGCATGCTAAGTCACTTTAGTTATGTTAGACTCTGTGACCCCATGGACTGTGGCCCACCAGGTTACACTATCCATGGGATTCTCCTGGCAAGAATACTGAAGTGGGTTATCATACCCTCCTCCAGGGAATCTTTCCAACCCAGGGATTGAACCCACATCTGCAGCTACTGCATTACAGGCTGACTCTACCACTGAGCCACCAGGTAAGCCCTTAAGGAAAAGAAACACCAAATATTTCCTATAATTGTCATATATGTATTTGTCTATTCACTCCACTTTTTATTTTTATAACTGTCCCTGTTTCCTGCCACAGAGCTACTAAAATCCTTGTGATTTCCTAAGCTATAAGAGCACTGAACACATCTCCCTCTCTCTCTCTCTCTTTTTTTTTTCTTTTAATATCTTTGATCTTGGTTTCTTACACAGAATCTTTAAACCCCTTGTGATTTCCTAGATAATTGTAGTATTTTTATTCTAATGACATTACTCTTGGTGGGCTTCTATATATATGGAATTGAGAGTGGAATTGCTAGATCATATGGTAGTTCTGTGGTTTGTTTATTTATTTTTTTAAATTTTGCAGGTAATGGGGACTCCAACCTGTTTTCCAGAGTAATTGCACCAATTTGCAATCTCATTAACAGTGCACAAGTGTTCCCTTTCCTCTACCTATTCACCAAAACTTGTTACTTGTTTTTGTTGTTGTTTTCTGTGTTTTACAATAACCATTTTGAGAGATGTGGGATTGTATTTTATTTTACTTTTCATATGTATTTCGCTGATGATTAGTGATACTGAGCATCTTTTCATGTATTTGTTGGCCATCTGTCTGTCTTCTGTGGAAAAATGAAAATGTCTATTCAGGTCCTTTGTCCATTTTTCAATCAAGTTTTATTTTTCTTTTAATGTTGAGTTGTATGTATTCTTTGTATATTTTGGATATTAACCCTTTATCAGGTATATTATTTGTAATGATCATCTACTCAGTAAGCTGCCTTTTCATTTCATTAATAGTTTTCCTTCAAAAGCTTTTCAGTTTGATGTAGTCTATTTGTTAATTTTTACTGTAGTTTCCCTTACTTTAAGAGACAGATCAAAACAATATTGCTAAGACTGATGTCAAAGAGCGTACTGATTATGTTTTCTTTTTTGTGTGTGTGATGGTCAAATCTTTTTTTTAATTTTATTTTTACTTTATTCTACATTACAATACTGTATTGGTTTTGCCATACATTGACATGAATCAGCCACAGGTGTACACGAGCTCCCAATCCTGAAACCCCTTCCCACTTCCCACCCCATACCATCTCTCTGGATCATCCCCATGCTCCAGCCCCAAGCATCCTGTATCCTGCATCGAACATAGACTGGCGCATCGTTTCTTACATGATAGTATGCATATTTCAATGCCATTCTCCCAAATCATCCCACTCTCTCCCTCTCCCTCAGAGGCCAAAAGTCCGTTCTATACCTCTGTATCTCTTTTGTTGTCTCACATACAGAGTCATCATTACTATCTTTCTAAATTCCATATATATGTGTCAATATACTGCATTGGTGTTTTTCTTTCTGACTTACTTCACTCTGTATAATCAGCTCCAGTTTCATCCATCTCATTAGAACTGAGTCAAATTTATTCTTTTTAAGGGTTGAGTAATACTCCATTGTGTATATGTATCACAGCTTTCTTATCCATTCATCTGCTGATGGACATCGAGGTTGTTTCCATGTCCTGGCTATTATAAACAGTGCTGCAATGAACAGTGGGGTACATGTGTCTCTTTCAATTCTGGTTTCCTTAGTGTGTATGCCCAACAGTGGGATTGCTGGATCATAAGGCAGTTCTATTTCCACTTTTTTAAGGAATCTCCACACTGTTTTCCATAGTGGCTGTACTAGTTTGCATTCCCACCAACAGTGTAAGAAGATTCCCTTGTCTCCACATCCTCTCCAGCATTTATTGCTTGTAGACTTTTGGATCGCAGCCATTCTGACTGGTGTGAAATGGTACCTCATTGTGGTCTTGATTTGCATTTCTCTGATAATGAGTGATGTTGAGCATCTTTTCATGTGTTTTTAGCCATCCATATGTCTTCTTTGGAGAAATGCCTATTTAGTTCTTTGGCCCATTTTTTGATTGGGTCGTTTATTTTTCTAGAGTAGAGCTGCATAACCTGCTTGTATATTTTTGAGATTACCTGTTTGTCAGTTGCTTCATTTGCTATTGTTTTCTCCCATTCAGAAGACTATCTTTCACCTTGCTTATAGATTCCTTTGTTGTGCAGAGGCTTTTAATTTTAATTAGATCCCATTTGTTTATTTTTGCTTTTATTTCCAATATACTGGGAAGTGGATCATAGAGGATCCTGCTGTGATTTATGTCGGAAAGTGTTTTGCCTATGTTCTCCTCTAGGAGTTTTATAGTTTCTGGTCTTATGTTTAGATCTTTAATCCATTTTGAGTTTATTTTTGTGTGTGGTGTTAGAAAGTGATCTAGTTTTATTCTTTTACAGTGGTTGACCCGTTTTCCCAGCACCACTTGTTAAAGAGATTGTCTTTACTCCATTATATATTCTTGCCTCCTTTGTCAAACATAAGGTGTCCATAAGTGTCTGGATTTATCTCTGGGCTTTCTATTTTGTTCCATTGATCTATATTTCTGTCTTTGTGCCAGTACCATACTGTCTTAATGACTGTGGCTTTGTAGTAGAGCCTGAAGTCAGGCAAGTTGATTCCTCCAGTTCCATTCTTCTTTCTCAAGATTGCTTTTGCTATTTGAGGTTTTTTGTATTTCCATACAAATCTTGAAGTTATTTGTTCTAGTTCTGTGAAAAATACTGCTGGTAGCTTGATAGGGATTGCATTGAATCTGTAGATTGCTTTGAGTAATATACTCATTTTCACTATATTGACTCTTCCGATCCATGAACATAGTATATTTCTCCATCTATTAGTGCCCTCTTTGATTTCTTTCAACAGTTTTATAGTTTTTGATATATAGGGCTTTAGTTTCTTTAGGTAGGTATATTTCTAAGTATTTTATTCTTTTCATTGCAATTGTGAATGGAATTGTTCCCTTAATTTCTTTTTCTACTTTCTCATTATTAGTGTATAGGAATGCAAGGGATTTCTGAGTGTTGATTTTATATCCTGCAACTTTACTATATTCATTGATTAGCTCTAGTAGTTTTCTGGTGGAGTCTTTAGGGTTTTCTATGTAGAGGATCATGTCATCTGCAAACAGTGAGAGTTTAACTTCTTTTCCAATTTGGATTCCTTTTATTTCTTTTTCTGCTCTGATTGCTGTGTCCAAAACTTCCAGAACTATATTAAATAGTAGTGGTAAAAGTGGGCAGCCTTGTCTTGTTCCTGACTTTAGGGGAAATGGTTTCAATTTTTCACCATTGAGGATAATGTTAGCTGTGGGTTTGTCATATATAGCTTTTATTATGTTGAGTTATGTTCCTTCTATTCCTGCTTTCTGGAGAGTTTTTATCATAAATGGATGTTGAATTTTGTCGAAGGCCTTCTCTGCATCTATTGAGATAATCATATGACTTTTATTTTTCAATTTGTTAATGTGGTGAATTACATTGATTGACTTGTGGATATTGAAGAATCCTTGCATCCCTGGGATAAAGCCCACTTGGTCATGGTGTATGATCTTTTTAATGTGTTGTTGGATTATAATTGCTGGAATTTTGTTAAGGATTTTTGTATCTATGTTCATCAGTGATATTGGCCTGTAGTTTTCTTTTTTTTTTGTGGTGTCTTTGTTAGGTTTTGGTATTAGGGTGATGGTGGCTTCATAGAATGTTCGGAAGTTTACCTTCCTCTGCAATTTTCTGGAGGAGTTTGAGTAGGATAAGTGTTAGCTCTTCTCTAAATTTTTGGTAGAATTCAGCTGTGAAGACATCTGGATTGGACTTTTGTTTGCTGGAATATTTCTGATTACAGTTTCAATTGTCGTGCTTGTGATGGGTCTGTTAAGATTTTCTATTTCTTCCTGGTTCAGTTTTGGAAAGTTGTACTTTTCTAAGAATTTTTCCATTTCTTCCACATTGTCCATTTTATTGACATATAATTGCTGATAGTAGTCTCTTATGATTCTTTGTATTTCTATATTGTCTGTTGTGATCTCTCCATTTTCATTTCTAATTTTATTGATTTGATTTTTTTCTCTTTGTTTGTTGATGAGTCTGGCTACTAGTTTGTCAGTTTTATTTATCCTTTCAAAGAATCAGCTTTTGCATTGTTGATTTTTGCTATGGTCTCTTTTGTTTCTTTTGCATTTATTTTTGCCCTAATTTTTAAGATTTCTTTCCTTCTACTAACTCTGGGGTTCTCTATTTCTTCCTTTTCTAGTTGCTTTAGGTGTAGAGTTAGGTTATTTATTTAATTTGTTTCTTAAGGTATGCCTGTATTGCTATGAACTTTCCTCTTAGCACTGCTTTTATAGTGTCTCACAGGTTTTGAGTAGTTGTGTTTTCATTTTCTTTCATTTCTATGCATATTTCTTTTTGATTTCTTCTGTGATTTGTTGGTTATTCAGAAGGGTGTTGTTCAGCCTCCAAATATTGGAATTTTTAATAGTTTTTCTCCTGTAATTGAGATCTAACCTTGGTGCATTATGGTCAGAAAAGATGCTTGGAATGATTTTGATTTTTTTGAATTTATCAAGGTTAGGTTTATGGCCCAAGATGTGATCTGTCCTGGGAAAGGGTCCGTGTGCACTTGAGAAAAAGGTGAAATTCATTGTTTTTTGGTGAAATGTCCTATAGATTTCAATTAGGTCTAACTGGTCTATTGTATCACTTAAAGTTTGTGTTTCTTTGTTAATTTTCTATTTAGTTGATCTGTCCATAGGTGTGAGTGGGGTATTAAAGTCTCCCACTATTATTGTGTTATTATTAATTTCCCCTTTCATGCTTGTTAACATTTGTCTTACATATTGCAGTGCTCCTATGTTGGGTGCATGTATATTTATAATTGTTATATCTTCTTCTTGGATTGATTCTTTAATCATTATGTAGTGGCCTTCTTTGTCTCTTTTCACAGTCTTTTTTTAAAAGTCTGTTTTATCAGATATGAGTATTGCTACTCCTGCTTTCTTTTGGTCTCTATTTGCATGGAATATCTTTTTTCCAGCCCTTCACTTTCAGTCTGTATGTGTTTGCTGTTTTGAGGCAGGTCTCTTGTAGGCAGCATATATAGGGATCTTGTTTTTGTATCCATTCAGCCAGTCTTTGCCTTTTGGTTGGGGCATTCAACCCATTTACGTTTAAGGTAATTATTGATAAGTATGCTCCCATTGCCATTTACTTTATTGTTTTGGGTTCAGGTTTATACGCCCTTTTTGTGTTTCCTGTCTAAAGTCTATCCTTTAGCATGTGTTGGGAGAGCTGGTTTGGTGGTGCTGAATTCTCTCAGCTTTTGCTTGTCTGTAAGCTTTTGATTTCTCCTTCATATTTGAATGAGATCTTTGCTGGGTACAGTAGTCTGGGCTGTAGGTTATTTTCTTTCATCACTTTAAGTATGTCTTGCCATTCCCTCCTGGCCTGAAGAGTTTCTATTGAAAGATCTGCAGTTATTCTTATGGGGATCCCCTTGTGTGTTATTTGTTGTTTTTCCCTTGCTGCTTTTAATATTTGTTCTTTGTGTTTTGTCTTTGTTAATTTGATTAATATATGTCTTAGGGTGTTTTGCCTTGGGTTTAACTTGTTTGGCACTCTCTGGGTTTCTTGGACTTGGGTGATTATTTCCTTCCCCATTTTAGGGACGTTTTCAACTATTATCTCCTCAAGTATTTTCTCATGGTCTTTCTTTTTGTCTTCTTTTTCTGGGACTCCTATAAGTCGAATGTTGGAGTGTTTCATATTGTCTTGGAGGTCTCTGAGGTTGTCCTTATTTCTTTTAATTCGTTTTTCTTTTTTCCTCTCTGATTCATTTATTTCTACCATTCTATCTTCTATTTCCCTAATCCTATCTTCTGCCTCCGTTATTCTACTATTTGTTGCCTCCAGAGTGTTTCTGATCTCATTTAATGCAATATTTATTATATATTGACTCTTTTTTATTTCTTCTAGGTCCTTGTTAAACCTTTCTTGCAACTTCTCAATCCTTGTCTCCAGGCTATTTATCTATGATTCAATTTTGATTTCAAAATTTTGGATCATTTTTACCATCAATATTTGGAATTCTTTCTCAGGTAGATTCCCTATCTGTTCCTCTTTTGTTTGGTTTGGTGTGCATTTCTCCTGTTCCTTTACCTGCTGGGTATTCCTCTCTCTCTTCTTCTTGGTTATATTGCTGCTTTTGGGGTGGCCTTTCTATATTCTGGGAATTTGTGGAGCTCTCTTTATTATTGAGCTTCCTCACTGTGTGCGGGGTTGTATCAGTGGCTTGTCAAGGCTTCTTGCTTAGGGAGGCTTGTTTTGGAGTTCTGGTGGGTGGAGCTGGATTTCTTCTCTCTGGAGTGCTGTGAAGTGTCTAGTAATGGGTTATGAGACGTCAATGATTTTGGAGTATTTTTTGAGCTGCCTGTATATTGAAGCTCAGGGGTGTGTTCTTGTGTTGCTGGAGAATTTGCATGGTATGTCTTGCTCTGGAACTTATTGGCCCTTGGGTGGTGCTCGGTTTCAGTGTAGGTGTGGAGGCGTTTGATGAGCTCCTATTGAATAACGTTCCCTGTATTCAAGAATTCTCTGATGTTCTCAGGATTTGGACTTAAGCCTCCTGATTTTGACTTTCAGTTTTATTTTTACAGTAGCCTCAGGACTTCTCCATCTATACAGCACTATGTTAAAACATCTAGGTTAAAGATGAAAGGTTTCTCCACATTGAGGATCACCCATAGAGGATCACTGAGTTACATGGAGGAGAGAAGAGGGAGGGGGTAGTTAGAGGTGACTGGAATGAGATGAGGTGGAATCAAAAAAGAGAGAGCAAGCTAGCCAGTAATCACTTCCTTATGTGCGCTCCACAGTCTGGACCTCTCAGAGGTGTTCACAGAGTTATACAGGGAAGAGGAGAAGGAGGAAGTAGACAGAGGTGGCCAGGGGGATAGAAGAGGGAGATGAAAAGGAGGGAGACAAATCTGGCCAGTAACCAGTTCCTGAGTGTTCTCCACCTTCTGGAACACACAGAGATTCACAGAGTTGGATAGAGAAGAGAAGGGTGCTGGAAGAGATGGAGGCCACCTGGTGGAGAAAAAGGAGAGTCCAAAGAAGGAGAGAGTGGTCAAGCCAGTAATCTCGCTCTCAAGTAAAATTGGGCACTGAAGATTAGGTTTTTGAATGTACAAATTTGACAACAAATACCAAAATGCAAAGATTAAAAATCTGGAGTAGAGATTGGATTTTCAAAAATACAATATTAAAGAAAAGAAGAAGGAGAAAGAAAAAAAGCCACCAGAATTATTAAAAGACAACAACCTCCACCACAAAAAGACTATATACAGCATTTTCTTAAAAATAGGGGGTTTTTGAAAAGTAATAATAGGTTATAAAAATAATAATTAGAGATATAGAGGACTTAAAATTTAAGAAAGTTTAAAAAAGAAGACAAAAAAGAAAAGAAGAAAAATAAATTTAAAAAAAAAAAAAAATCACGCATCCACATCAACTCAAAAAAAAAAAAAAGATTGATTATAAAAGTAGTAAAGGTATATCTGGACCTTTCTCTGGTGTTAAAGATTGATTATAAAAGTAGTAAAGGTATATCTGGACCTTTCTCTGGTGTTGTGGGCTGTGTGGGGTCACTACCAAGACAGTTCCCTCTGTTTAACTTTCTCTGTTTGCTGGTCTCTTCTGTGTCTAATTTCCATCTTGACACAGGGAGGGCGGTGATGGACCCTACGCTGGGCTTGCCCCTGCCTGCGGTTCACACTGCTCAGGCTCTATGTTGCTCTGCCAGGTGACCATCTGATGCCTGCCCTAAGCTTCATGAACCTCACCGGTTTAAGCCACTCAGGCTTGGCACTCAGGAAGCCCTCCAAGGCGCAGATTTGGTTGGGCCTGCGTTTTGTGCCCTTCCCAGGTCCGAGTAGCTAGGGAGTTTGGCGAGCACAATTGCTGTGATTTATGGCGTTTCCATGCTGCTCAGTTTTCTGGGAGTACCACTGGGGCTCCTTCTTAGCCGGATGATGACTGTCCAGAACCCCCAGAAGTCTTAGTTAGCAAAGAAACCTGCTTGCAATTTGGTAGGTAATGTCTCTCTTGGGGTGTGATTGCCCCCTTTCCAGCCCTAAGGCTCTGGCTGCCTGTCACCAGATGGTAATGGTCTGCAGCTGGCTATTTCTGATCCATCCTTTGTTCTGTGCGTGGTCCTAGTGGTGTCTTATGTTCAAGCGTTTCACGTGGTAGCTATCCCATAGTCTGGTTTGCTAGCCCAAGTTATTTCGATCTGGCCACACGCGGGGTGTTATGGCCTGATTCTCGCGAAAAGCACTGCAGCGTGGCCCGATTCTTAGAAAGCACTGCCGCTTGCGCCTCTGCTCCTCCCTGCCCAACCCCCACTTACTAGTGTTGGATACAGGCGTCTGCACTGCTTATCCACTGGGGATTTACTGTTGGGCTCATAATCTATTGGTTGTAATTATTTATTTATTTTTCCTTCCTGTTATGTTGCCCTCTGTGCTTTTCCTTCCTGTTATGTTGCCCTCTGTGCTTCCAAGGCTCACCACAGACTCAGCTGCGAGAATGTTTCCTGATGTTTGGAAACCTCTCTTTTAAGAGTCTCTTTCCAGGCAGGATTCCCTTCCCAGGATGGAGCTCCCTCCCTACCTCCTTTGTCTCTTTTTCGCCTTTTATATTTTTTCCTACCTGTTTTTGAAGCCAATGATCTGTTTGCTGGGTGCCTGATGCCCTCTGCCAGCATTCAGAAGTTGTTTTGTGGAATTTACTCAGCATTGAAATGTTCTTTTAATGAAGTAGTGAGGGAGAAAGTGGTCTCCCCATCCTATTTCTCCACCATCTTTTTTCCTGTTTATGTTTTCTGCTAGGACTTTTATAGCTTCAAGTCTTAACATTTAACTCTTTAAATCATCTTGAGTTTATTTTTGTATATGACATGAAAAATAATTCAGTTTCATTCTTTGGTATGTAGCTGTTTTCCAACAGCATTTATTAAAGAGACTATTCTTTTCACACTACATATTCTTGCCAACTTCATTGTAGGTTAATTGGTCACTTAAACATAGATTTATTCCTGGGCTCTCTACTCTGTTCCATCGATTTCTGTGTCTGTTTTTCTGTCAGAACAAATTTTTGATTACTGTAGCTTTGTAGTATTGTGTGAAATTATGCATTGTGATGTCTCCAACTTTGTTCTTTCTCAAAATTGTTCTGGCAATTCAGGATCTTTTATGGCTGCAAACAATTTTCAGTCTCATTTGTTCTAGTTTGTGAAAAAAATGCCATTAATATTTTGATATAATTCAATCAGGATATTTGCATAATGCACCTTAACAATATTTATTCTTCCACCCATGAGCACTATATATTTCCATTTGTTTGTATTGTCTTTAATTTCTTTAATGAATGTCATGGTTTTCTAGGTACAAGTCTTTTACCTACTTGGTTGAATTTATTTCTAGGTAAAAACAATTTTAAATGGAATTTTGTTAACAGGTTTCTATGTATTAATTTTACATCCGTCTTAAATTTATGGAATTCATGTAATAGTTTGAATACTTCTTGATGGTATCTTTAGGATTTTATGCATAGTATCATGTACAAACAGGGACAATTTTATTTCTTCATTTCCATCTTGGACTCCTTTTATTTCTTCTTCTAGTCTGATATTTGTGACTAGGACTTCCATTATTATTATGATTATAAGTGGTGTGAGAAGGCATCTTTGTCCTGTTCCTGATCTCAGAGGAAAGGCTTTCAGCTGGTAATTACTGAGTATGATGCTGGCTGTAATAATGTACACAAATGAAAATGTTAATTTGCTTTTTATGTTGTTTAATTTATATATTTACATATATAAAAATTTTTACTAGCATGACTGTCACATAGAACAGAAAGTAGAGAAAAGATAACAATTTCAGTTCACTTCAGTTCAGTCGCTCAGTCATATCTGACTCCCTGCCACCCCATGAACCACAGCACGCCAGGCCTCCCTGCCCATCACCAACTCCCAGAGTTTAACCAGACTCATGTCCATTGAGTCAGTGATGCTATCTAACCATCTCATCCTCTGTCATCCCCTTCTCCCCCTGCCTTCAATCTTTCCCAACATCAGGGTCTTATGAGTCAGCTCTTTGCATGAGGTGGCCAAAGTACTGGAATTTCAGCTTCAACATCAGTTCTTCCAATAAATGTTCAGGACTGATTTCCTTTAGGATGAATTGGTTGGATCTCCTTGCAGTCCAGGGGACTCTCAAGAGTCTTCTCCAACACCACAGTTCAAAAGTATCAATTCTTCGGTGCTCAGCTTTCTCTATAGTCCAACCCTCACATACATACATGACTTCTGGAAAACCCATAGCCTTGACTAATATGAAACTTTGTTGGCAAAGTAATGTCTCTGTTTTTTAATGTGTTATTTAGGTTGGTCATAACTTTCCTTCCACTGAGTAAGCATCTTTTAATTTCATGGCTGCAGTCACCATCTACAGTGATTTTGGAGACCAAAAAAATAAAGTCTGACACTGTTTCCCCATCTATTTGCCATGAAGTGATGGGACCCGGATGCCATGATCTTAGTTTTCTGAATGCTGAGCTTTAAGCCAACTTTTTCACTCTCCTCTTTCATTTTCATCAAGAGACTTTTTAGTTCCTCTTCACTTTCTGTCATAAGGGTGGTGTCATCTGTATATCTGAGATTATTGATATTTCTCCTGGCAATCTTGATTTCCAGCTTGTGCTTCCTCCAGCCCAGGGTTTCTCACGATGTACTCTGCATATAAGTTAAATAAGCAGGGTAACAATATACAGCCTTGATGTACTCCTTTTCCTATTTGTAACCAGTCTGTTTTTCCATATCCAATTCTAACTGTTGCTTCCTGACCTGCATACAGGTTTTTTCAAGAGGCAGGTCAGGTGGTCTGGTATTATTTCCATCTCTTTCAGAATTTTTCCACAGTTTATTGTGATCCACACAGTCAAAGGCTTTGGCATAGTCAATAAAGCAGAAATAGAAGTTTTTCTGGAACCCTCTTGCTTTTTTGATGATCGGTGGATGGTAAGAGAAACCCAAGTAAGATGGTAGATGCTTAGAGAGGGCATGGCAAGTGGCGGCTGCAGCTAGTGACATTTGGGTGGCGCAGGAGCAGTAAGCAGCAGAAAGAAGATACCCCACGTCCAAGGTAAGCAACAGTGGCTTTGTTTTGCTGGAGCAACAGTAAAGAGATACCCCACATCCAAGATAAGAGAAACTCAAGTAAGATGGTAGGCGCTGAGAGAGGGCATCAGAGGGCAGACAGACTGAAACCACAATCACAGAAAACTAGCCAATCTGATCACATGGACCACAGCCTTGTCTAAATCAATGAAACTAGGCCATGCCAATGTGGGGCCACCCAAGATGGACGGGTCATGGTGGAGAGGTCTAACAGAATGCAGTCCACTGGAGAAGGGAATGGCAAACCACTTCAGTATCCCTGCCTTGAGAACCTCATGAACAGTATGACAAATGTAGAAGGCATATTAAAAAGCAGAGAGATTACTTTGCCAACAGAAGTCCCTATAGTCAAATATATGCTTTTTCCAGTAGTCATGTATGGATGTGAGAGTTGGAACACAAGGAAGACTGAGTGCTCAAGAGTTGATGCTTTTGAACTGAGAAGATGCTAGAGCTCCTTGAACTGCAAGGAGATCAAGCCAGTCAGTTCTAAAGGGAAGCAACCATGAATATACGTTGGAAGGGCTGATGCTGAAGCTGAAGCTCCAACAGTTCGGCCACCTGATGCTAAAGGCAGATTTATTAGAAAAGATCCTGTGATGGGAAATATATAAGGCAAGAGGTGAAGGGGATGACAGAGGATGAGATGGTTGGATGACATCACTAATTCAATGGACATGAGCTTGAGCAAGCTCCAGGAGATGGTGAAGAACAACAAAGTTTGGGCTGCATCAGTTCATAGGGTCACAAAGAATCAAATATGACTGATCAACTGAACAGCAACAGTAAGCTGAAAGGGCCACTTTAGGTGCTCTCAGCTAACTTCCTGCCTACTATCAACCCGAGGGATTTAGGAAAGATGCTTCTTCTTCTTCTTCTTCTTCTGCTGCTGCTGCTGCTGCTGCTGCTTCTTCTTCTTCTTCTTCTTCTTCTTCTTCTTCTTCTTCTTCTTCTTCTTTTGATGGACATAGAGTGTTATTAATTTTCTCAAAGTCAGGGGAAATATGTGTACAATTAAAAATACATATATCTAGCATAGTCGTTCTGTTTATAATCACTGGTAAATAGGTTTTCCTATTGCCAATTAACTTTTCAAAGACACTGTAGAATATAGAAAACAGGTGGAATTTGAACATACATGACCCTAGAGAAAACGGTGGTGTCTAGGTTTAACTGATTTTTCCATAATGTACCTCTCTAGACTTCTTAACCCACAATACATACTATATTACTAAGCAGAAATTAATAGTCATACTGGGTAGAAGTCATAGGGCACTGTTTTTTATTACTATAGTAGCTGGAAATTGAAGAAAAAATTTTAAAAAAAGAAATAAGGAAAAATCCTGAAATCTGAATATATACTCTCTAATCTTTTACCGACTCATAGCAGACTAGTGGATCCTAGAGGAAAGCAATTTCTGAAAGACTAAAAGACTTGAGTTGAGATTTCAGCAGTTTATAGAGAGTAAGGATCTGTGAATTTAGAAAAATTTGGTAATTAGTTGAAATTTTGTTAGGAAAACGGAGATTTTGTTGTTTTCCAGTCTCTAAGTCATGCCTGACTCCTTCTGACCCCATGAACAACAACATGCCAGATCTACCTGTCGTTTGCTATCTCCCAGAGTTTTCTCAAACTTATGTCTATTGAGTCAGTGATGCCATCCAAACATCTCACCCTCTGTTACCCTCTTCTTCTCTTGACCTCAATCTTTCCTACCATCAAAATCTTTTCCAATGAGTTAGCTCTTCCCATCTGGTGCAAAAAGATGAGCAGTTCAGCATTAGTCCTTCCAATGAATATTCAGGGTTGATTTTCTTTAGGATTTACTGGTTTGATCTTTTTGTTGTCCATTGATTCTTCAGTGCTCACCTTCTTTATGGATGAGAAGTTACATCTTAAGGGAAATAAGCACTTTGGATTGAGGTGTAGCTCCTCTCTGCACTGAGAGTGGACCCAAGACAAACTTTACTAAATCTTCACTCAGCCCAGAAAGAAATCAACATTTTCTGTCAGCAATTTACTTGGTATTTTGTTTGAATCCAACATTTCACCAAAGAAGATAAAAATGTAGATCTACACATCGCAATGACCATAGCCACTATAAATAAAAATTAAGAGACATGTAATAAAACAGAAAAAATGTGATCCATAATTCATATAAATACACTTCAGTTTTCTTAATGTTAAAATCAGCAGTCAGTGATTTTTGAAAAGCCAGAATAAGAACATTAGATTTAAACAGCTGAACTGAACCGTATGGCAACAATAGCATAAATTACAGGAGCAGATAAAGGGAATTAAGTCACCAAAAGTTTCTTATGTTATGCCTGAAATATAAATAGTTTCTAAAACAAAACTCCCTTGATAGGCAAAGAAGAATACAAGAATTAACTAGAGATAAAGCAACAACAACAACAAAAATGATTACTAGCAATAAGAAATCAATCCCTAAAACAGGAATCATATGTGTGTAACTTTGAACTCAAGGAATCATATGGAAGACAATAAGCAGAAATCTTAATGAGGTCAACAGAGATCTGTGCTTCTGCATATCTCAGGGGAGACACTAGAATTTTAATACTAAGAGTTTAAAGAAGCTCCACAAATGCTTTAGTGCTTCAATACATCCTGCCCTAACAAAGCAATAAATAATCCTCTACAAATTCAATGTTATTGATTAGTCTTTAAACTGTATGATAGAATAAAAAACAATTTCTTAAAGGTATACTTAAAACTGTAAACATTTGTATTGGAAGATAAGCAAATTAGCTACCTAAACTTTTTAAAAATGATTAAGCATTTTCTGTTATATTAATGCAATTTATTTTTAAATAGTTCATTTTGGGTTTATTGTTTGATATTGTTTAATCACTAAGTTCTGTCCAACTCTTTTGTAACCCCATGGACTATAGCCTGCCCAGCTCCTCTGTCCATGAGATTTCTCAGGCAAGAATACTGGAGTGGGTTGCCATTTCCTTCTCCAGTGAATCTTCCCAAACCTGAGGTCGAAGCTCCATCTCCTTCTTGGCACGTGGATTCTTTACCACCGAGTCACCAATGAAATAAGAGTATATTTATGTATGTAATGATTTATAGGATTATATCTAGCAACATAGAATTTAGTGAATATGAACATCACACATTAAGTAAATATAAATCATAAGTATGCAAATAATTAATATAAATTATATTGGGAGACAATTGCAGAAATGAAAATTCTGCCTAGTGATGTGTCAGTTTGTTATTTTTTGTGTTTCCAAATATTCCACAATTTTAATATGTAAATTTAAAGTGCAATTCAAATAAAATAAGCTTTCAAATATTTCTGCTTTTTCTATTTTGCAATAATATATTTATTTCTTATATCACATTATTTCTGTATGATATTCTTGTTGCTCAATATAATTTTCCCATGAAACGTGTCTAGTTGAGTATATTAGTTTGAATAACTCTGTGCAGTATACATAGCTTAAAATTTATTCTTAAAATCTTCTTTGACATTTTGACTACTGCATAACTGGCTTGATATCATGTGCAAATATTAAAATCATACAGGAAAACTGTAAATGTCTCATAATCAGTCTCTAAGGAAATATCCAGAGACAAATGATATAGTATACCATATAGAAAAAACATTCAAAGAAAGTGTGACAATATAATGTAAAGCACAGCATTTTGAGCTTAGAAGTAAATAGTTGTTTCTGAGTATTTTCTATTTGCAAAATGTTAATTTTGGACAAAGGAAGATGGTTCATACATTTAACACATCACAAGTGGCCATTTTAGTATAATTGCTTACTTTAAAAGTGCTACATTTTTAAAAAATCATCCTATTTTGTAAATGTTCAAAGTTTTGTGCAATTTTTTTTAAAATTCATAATATATTACCTTACAGCCTGAGATTTAACAGACTTCAGTTTCATAGGCAACATGATCCCATTATGCAGATTTTTGATATTACATTTAAATAAACCATTGAAAGAATAAATTTTACAGTGATAATTTTATTAAATTACACTTTCAGATTTCACTATGCATTTACTAAAACCAGTACTGACATTTTCTGCAATTGATTTATTTTTCTTTTCAGTTATCCTGGCTACAAGCAAAAATTATATTGTAATGTTTTTGATTCATCTCCTGGAGTGTTGTTTTCCAGCTAAAGGGGAGAATAAGTCAAGAAACATAGATTTAAAACATCTACACAAATATAGAATGTCCCACATACTTCTATGTTTTTACCTTTTAATATAAATTATACTTTTGACGTGAAAAGAAAAGGGTCCATATAATCAGTATAAAATGAATTCCTGATAGATCATTTAAAGAATCCACTTGCAATTCAGGAGGCTCTGGTTCAATTCCTGGGTCTGGAAGATCTGTTGGAGAAGGGAGAGGCTACCCACTCCAGTATTCTTGGGTTTCACTTGTGGCTCAACTGGTAAAGAATCTGCCTGCAATGCAGGAGACCTGGGTTCTGTCCTTGGATTGGGAAGATCCCCTGGAGAAGAGAAAGGCTACGCACTCCAGTATTCTGGCCTAGAGAATTCCATGGGCTGTATAGTCCATGAGTTCACAAAAAGTCGGACAAGACTGAATGACTTTCACCTTCACTTTCATAAAATGGATTAAACCTAGGATCTAAAGAATTTTAACAGAATGCTCATGTTCAACTATGTGAGCTAAATGTATTGCATATTCTTTCTGTATCCACATCAAATGTATAGACTAGAACATAAAAATATTATCAAAAATTAAAATTGCAATAATGTATTTAGTTTTAAAATATAAGACAGGTAACCTGTATAATTTCAGAGAGGCTAAGGATTGTCTATAAATCTGAGAAAGCAGCAACAACTGCAGAGATTTGGCAAAATAGATTAAATATTAATGTTCTGGACCAACAGCTGGTGAAAGTTAGGAAGTAGAGAAACAATATCAACAAAAAGCAGGAATGTCTATTTGGGGCACAGCCATAAAAGCAGAGGTGCTTCAATGTTTTTCTTTTTTTTTTTTTTTCAGATAAACAATAGCAAAGCAAATATCATTCTCCCCATGAACATAGAGAGCTTGAGAGTTCACGATAAAGACTGATATCATAGTGTGGCTGCCACCATTTACTAGGAATGTGCAAGATTTGCCCAATATGACTTTTAAAAAAGATAATTATTGATATCAATAATATTTGGATTGGATAGTAACATGAAAACAACTGAATAGTAAATTAATAAATGGAAATTGAACTAGAAAATTTTCCAGAATGCAGCATTAAAGTTCAAACATTTTAGATCTGTAAGTTCCAAAATCCATCCAAGACATAGTAGAGAAAAAAAGTGAACGAAACATCAAGACTCAATAGTGGTAAAAGAAAGAAGAATTACTTGAAGGTAGAATAGTCCAATATTTCCCATAGCAAAGACTTAAAAACATCCTTAGGAATAGAAAGATTAAGAATTGCCAACTTGGATTTTTATTTTGAAAGCCTATCTAAACACACAATGGTAAATATTTCAACATTTTGCTTACAGTCAATTTGAAAGAACATCCAAAAATATCATTTTTCTCAGAAAGAAAAATCAAATTGATATCAGCCTTTGAGAAATGGCTTTAATAACAAATGTTTGACTGTGATATCTGTACAGTTTCACTCTGAAATTTTCAAATATACAAGGACTCAGAAATTTTATCAGTCATGTAGCATATTGAATGAATAACTTGAGGCTGTACTGAAGCAAAAGGAGATCTTAAAGGATATGACAAAATGGGGAAAATAATAGAAAATAAAGCCACAAACTTTTGTGTATTAAAATTATGAAAAAAATAAGCTGAAGGCAAATAAAAGTTTAGAAATACCTAACCACAATTAAATAATACATGTTCAAGAAGAAATAGAGATCTATAACATTTTAAATATTAAGTCAATGAAATAAGTAACTCTGATTTTATCAGATGCAACAATTTGATCTATCCTCCCATTGTATTTGCTTGGATACATTTTATCTGAGAATGCTATGCTATCATTTTAGATTGGTATTAAAATCTAATTTTGATTTTCCAACTTTTATAAAATAAAATAATAAAATTACTTATTTAATAGTAATTAAGAAAGAAATGTTTTAAAAATCGACTTCTTCATTGACTATGATAAAGCTTTTGACTGTAGATCACAACAAAGTATGGAAAATTCTTCTTGTTGTTGTTCAGTCTCCCAGTCATGTCCTTGTGACCTGTGGATCACAGCATGACAGATCTCCCTGTTGCTCACCATCTCCTGAATTTTCCCAAGTTCATGTCCATTGCATCGGTGATGCCATCCAGTCATCTCACCCTCTGACACCCTCTTCTCCTTCTTCCTTCAATCCTTCCCAGCATCAAAGACTATTCCATTGCATCAGCCATTCACATCAGGTGACCAAAATCCTGGAGCTTCAGTTTCAGAATCAGTCCTTCTGAGATAGAAACTTACTAAGTGGTCAGTGTAGAGTTAAGGACTTGGGTTCGTCTCCTAAAAATCCATTTCCAATCTCCACCTATTTGCTTATATAAGTGTATCACTCCAGCACTCCAGTAATCTATAACCATACTTGCTGATTCAGTTCCTTGGCATTCAGATGGATGCATCCCTGGCCTGGAGGCCATAAACAATTGAACCAAGGCAGGAAAAAAAAAAAACCAATACAGTATACTAACACATATACATGGAATTTAGAAAGATGGTAATGATAACCCTGTATGTGAGACATCAAAAGAGACACAGATGTATAGAACAGTCTTTTGGACTCTGTGGGAGGGGGAGAGGATAGGATGATTTGGGAGAATGGCATTGAAACATGTATAATATCATATATGAAACAAATCACCAGTCCAGGTTCGATGCATGATACTGGGTACTTGGGGCTGGTGCACTGGGACGACCCACAGGGATGGTATGGGGAGGGAGGAGGGAGGGGGGTTCAGGATTGGGAACTCGTGTACACCCGTGGTGGATTCATGTTGATCTATGGCAAAACCAATACAGTATTGTAAAGTGAAATAAAGTAAAAGAAAAAAAAGAAATAAATAAATTTATATTTAAAAATAAATAAATAAAATTATAGAAATGGAAAAAAAAAAAAAAAAACAATTGAACCCATAACAGGACAGTTTGTAACAACTGATATCCAACACATCAAGGAGAAAAAGACCAAGTGGTTCATTTACTTTAAAAATATACATCTGATTCTTGAACAATGGCTTGAGGTCATGAGTAAAGATCAGGGAACAGAGATTCAAAGTCTCTGTAGAAAAATCCAAGGACTGGAAAATCAAAGAAAACCATAAAACTGACAAGCTGAACATGTTTATTTATAAACTGACTGGTCAGGATTTACATACACTGGGATCCCTGAGCCAACCCACAATGAACAGGTTGATATTGGTAAAATTATAAAGTGTTGTGATTCCTGTGGCTTGTGTGACACGTTTCCCCCCACAGTGTCTATGCTGAAAGCCTTATATTTCTACTCTCTGAAATAAAACACTGCCTATGTGAGTGTCTGCCTGTTCATAGAGTTCATTCTATGGAACTCATATTCCTATTTCACTTCCAATGAGTTCAGGGTTGATTTCCCTTAAGATTTACTGGTTTGATCTTGCCCAAGGGACTCCCAGAAGTCCTCTCTAGCACCGCAATCCAAAAGCATTAATTATTCTGTGGTCTGCCTTCTTTACAACCAGCTTGCACAACCAAACATGACCACTGGGAAGACAATAGCCTTGACTGTACAAACCTTTGTCAGCAAAGTGATGTCTCTGTTTCTTGACACACTCTCTAGGTTTGTCATAGCTTTTCTACCAAGAAGTATGTGTCTTCTTATTTCATGGCTGCAGTCACCATCTGCAGTGGAGCCCATCTGCATTTTGGAGCCCAAATCTGTCACCGCTTTCACTTTTTTCTCTTATATTTGCCATGAAGTAATGGGGCCAGATCTTAGTACTTTTGTTATTTGTTTGTTTTTAATATTTAGTTTTAGGCTGAGTCTTTCACTCTCCTCTTTCACCCTCATCAAGACGTTCTTTAGTTTCTCTTCACTTTCTACCATTACAGTGGTATCCTTTGCATATCTGAGATTACTGATGTTTCTCCCACCTATCTTTATTCCAGCTTGTAACTCATCCAGCCCAGCATTTCTCATGATGTGAACAGCTTATATGTTAAATATAAGAAAACAGACACCCTGTTGTACTACTTTCTCAATCCTAAATCAATCAGTTGTTCCATACAATGTTTTAACTACTGCTTCTTGACCCACACACACAGATTTCTCAGGAGACAGGTAAAATGATCTGGTATTCTCATATCTTTAAGAGCTTCCCAGTTTGTTATAATCCACAGAGTCAAAGGATTTAGCATAGTCGATGAAACAAAGGTAGTTTTGTGGTTTTTTGTTTTTTTGTCTTTGTTTTTGTTTTTCTGGAGTTCCTTTGCTTTCTCTATGATCCAGTGAATGTTGGCAATTTGATCTCTTGTTCTTCTGCCTTTTCTAAACCCAGCTTGGCTGTCTGGAAGTTCTTAGTTTACATAAATCTTAAAGAGATGGTAATACCAGACCACCTTACCTGTCTCCTGAGAAACCTGTATGCAGATCAAGAAGCAACAATTAAAACTGGGCATGGACCAATGTACTGGTTCAAATTTTGAAAAAGAGTATGTCAGGCTGGATAAATCACAAGCTAGAATCAAGATTGCTGGGAGAAATAGCAAAAACACCAGATATGCAAATGATACCACCCTAATGAGAGAAAGTGAAGAGGCACTAAAAAGCCTCTTGATGAAAGTGGAAGAGGAGAGTGAAAAAGCTGGCTTAAAATTCAACATTTAAAAAACTAAGATCATGGTGTCCAGTCCCACCATTTCATGGCAAAGAAATGGGGGAAATGTAAACAGTGACAGACTTTATTTTCTTGGGCTACAAAATTACCATGGACTGTGACTTCAGCCAGATAATTAGAAACCCTTGCTTCTTGGAAGAAAAGCTATGATAAACCTAGAGAGCATAATTAAAAGCAGAGACATCATTTTGCTGACAAATATCCATATAGTCAAAGCTACAGTTTTTCCAATAATCATATACTGACATGACATTTGGACCAGAAAGAAGGCTGAGAGCTGAAGAATTAATACGTTTTAACTGTGGTGCTGGAGAAGACTCGTAAGAGTCTCTTGGACAACGAGATCAAACCAGTCAATCCTAATGGGAATCGGAATCAACCCTGAATATTCCAATGAAATGCTGAAGCGGAAACTCCAATTCTTTGACCACATGATGCAATGAACTTACTCTTGGAAAGACTTTGTTACTGGGAAAGATTGAAGAAGAGAGGGGAGCAGTTGAGGTTGAGATAATTGGATGGCATCACCAACTCAATGTACATGAACTTGAGCAAATTCTGGGAGATACTGAAGGACAGGGAAGCCTGATGTGCTGCAGTTTATGGGGTCACAAAGTGTTGAAGAACTACTTAATGAGTGAACAAAAACAATAAGGCCAAATTGCTCTTTGGGGGATTTGGACATTCCATTCCTGACTTTATTTTAGGATTAGTAAGATTTATTCTATCATTACTGCCTCTTACTAATTGTTCTCCAATTTAAGGACTCCATTTTACCGTGCATTGAATATTTTAAATCGTTATTTAACTCCTAAGTTTCTTCTAATTCCTGAATAATATAGAAAATATTGCTAAGTGTTCCATCAAAGTGTTAGTCACTCAGTCGTGCCCGACTCTTTGTGACCCCATGGACCGCAGCTCACCAGGCTCCTCTGTCCATGAGATTTTCCAGGCAAGGGTACCGGAGTGGGTTGCCATTTCCCTCTTCAAAGTGTTGCATATGTACATTAAATACTAGCTGAGAGACCAACCTGATGTATTTTCAAAAGCTTACACCAGACCAAAAAGAAAAATACATCAAAAGCATACAGAATACTATTTTATATCCACCCAAAAACGCCCACAAGTGCAAAATATATTACTTTCAGCATTTTCATTGTAGACAAAATAAAACATATAAATTAGTGTATTTATAATCTACTTAACAAAATATAGGAAAAAAGGTATAAAATTTCAAAACCAAGAATTAGATTATCTTCAATAATTTGGATTAATTAGGGAGGCCACCGTGCAAATGCTGTCTTCATTAAACACTTCACTAAACTTTTTACTCATTTTTTTCTACTCCATAAATAGGAATTTTATTAATTGGCAATTATGATTGAGTTTCAATTGTCTCTTTGCCAAATTTTCTTGTATTTATAAAACAAAATCAAAACAGAAAATTAAAACAAAACAAACAATGGTGTTCAGACAAATTCTAGCAGCAAGTGTGGGAAATAGAATGAGGAGTCCTAATTCCAGGCCTCTGCATTTGAATTGACCTCTGGGAGGCCACTATTGGATTGCTCTTTCCATGAAGCAGACGAAGAAGCCAACTACTCCATTCATGGTCTTACTGAGTAGTCATTACATTAATACCACATATTTGCAAGTAAAATTTGGAGCAAAGGGAAAATCAAGCTTTTAGGCTGAGAGTGACTTATAGCTCAGCATGAAATTTAAAAAGAAAATGGCGAAGAAATTACAGATTAAAGTAGGAAAATCAAAGAAGTAGTCAACTACATTATCTGTAATGAATGAGTTGAGTTTTTAAAGATACAGATTGTAGTTATTATAAATAGTTATTGGTTTTGCAAAGATGAGTTTAATACTGATTTCAAATTTGTTACTTCATTCAGCATGCATATTTTCCTTTACTGTGTCAGCTACACATTGACACTTGCCACTGACATCTGCTATCTACTCTACAAGGATTAAATCATGTGCTGCTTATCCACTAAGAGAAAGATGTACAATGTGAGAGTTGTATGTTGTTTTATTGGGGTCAAAATGAAGACTTCCGCTAAGGAGAAAGCAACTCAGATAGCTCTGAGAAACTCTTCCAAAGATATAATGGGAGAAGGTCAATATATATGCTTTTGGTGAAGGGGAAGTTCAATGCAATCAAGTACTTATTTTACAACAGTTTTTCTGCTGGTCATGAGGAGCTGATGTTATTATAAGGGATTTATTCCTATTTTAGATATTAGGAGATACAAGAATTGGAATCATGAAACCAGTTCCTGAAAATATCTATTTAAAGACCTGTTCCACCAGTTTCCCTGAAGCACAAAGTGCCTCATTCTCCACACTGAACTCTCTTTAGGGCTAAAGTTAAAAATCTGCAGCAGCATAGGATTCCATCTCTAAAAAGGCAGATATGAAATTTATTTGTGTTGTTCAGTTGCTAGCAAATGCCCTTGGCAAGCACCAATTTCTAGTTGACCAGGCCTCCACTTGGTCATAAACTTGAGCATACTTTGGGAGGCATTTGTCCCACCATTTTGTCCCACATTGCTAGGAAGTCTCATTCCCAGTTATGGAAAAGAATTTGCTGATAGACCACTCAGTGTGCTATAATTGGGTTAGGTCTTAATAGTCAAAGATCTCTGGACACCTGTCTTCTAGTTATGCTCCAGGAAACTATTCCCTTTTATTGCATCGTCCTATATGTAGAATTACTCTATTAAAATCATTGGTCATATACAGAATTATATATTTTATCAACTCCTGTGAGTTTTCTACTCATTACTTACACTGGAGGCTCAGTTACATATTTGGTAATTGCAAGAAACAACAATTTTGTAAAACCAGCAAATACAAATAACATAGTTGGCAGTATTTTTAAAGTCATAAGTGAGAATTAAGTAAAAGACTTCCATTAAATGTATCAAGCATATTCCTAGGTCATTTTTGTTACTCTATTCTGTAACAATCTTTATTAATTCTAGTAAAGTATATTTTAGGACTGTACATAAGACACTCAGCCCAGTCTCCTAGTATTATTGGGATGATTATCCTTAATATAATTTAATTGTTCCCAAGATAATGTGGGAGGGGGGGACCTTAAAACTTAAGTGACTACAGCCTAGTGTTAATCAAATAGATCCATTCCATTATTATGGGAGTTTTCCTTTAAATAAACAAGCTGTTACAGTTTTTGATTGAGACTTAGGTCATCATTCTTGTTGAGTTTAAGTCACTCTAGAAAATTTAAATCTATTGCCAGGGTCAGATCACATATGATTAATTGGCCAGGTAAGAGTTTCCTGTCTAATAATATCATGAGTAGACAGACTGGACTGAACTCATTTTCTTCTAAAATGGATTTCCTAGGGGCTATCCAATCAGAGGCTTGGAGGGGTGAAATCCATCAAGGTAACCCAGAAGCACTAGACAAAGCCAATTGGCCACAGATCCAACAATTGGTTTGCTTTTTAAAACTAGCATAGAATCCTGTCCTTGATAGGAAAGATTTGACTTATGTGTAAATGTCCAAGAAGACAAGAAAACATTATAAATGATCATATGAATCAGCTTCACCATCTTTGCTAAGCTGTCTACTTCTGAGGTCATCTTCTTCTCATTCTAGGGTAGTGCATTTTCCTCTGTTTGAGTGTCATTTTAAAGTGAATTTGACGTCAGAAGACCTTATGGACTAGTCTTGTGTAGGGGCCTTTGGAAGTGGAAATTAATCCAAGAGTCAATTTTCTTTCAATTTCACTGTGCACCAGTTAGTTAATGGTACCCAATTAAAAAGAAAGAAAGAAAGAAATCCTTTTATCCAGGTTTGATACAGTTTAGTTCAGTTCAGTCTCTCAGTCATGTCCGACTCTTTGCAACCCCATGAATCGCACCACGCCAGGACTACCTGTCCATCACCAAATCCCAGAGTTCACTCAGATTCATGTCCATCGAGTCAGTGATGCCATCCAGCCATCTCATCCTCTGTCGTCCCTTTCTCCTCCTGCCCTCAATCCCTCCCAGCATCAAAGTCTTTTCCAGTGAGTCAACTCTTTGCATGAGGTGGCCAAAGTACTGGAGTTTCAGCTTTAGCATCATTCCTTCCAAAGAATACAGTCTCTTAAATTATGTCTTTTACCAGTCTTGGTAAAAAGCATCTGATCTTTGTCCAAAGATAGATTGCTGAGATAAGTTTCAGAAACAAACCTAGAGTTTCCTTTAATAAATCAATTAAATTTTACATTAACATAGCATAATAGCAAAGAACTATCTAAGATATGAATCAGTAGATACAGACCTTCATTAACAAACTAGGATTTAATATTCATTGAAACATATTTTTCTCCCTAAAATTACCCTTGTTTTTACCAAATATAATGAAATTAAAGACTAGTTTGTTTGTGAAATAAGTCTGATTTCAATAAACCTTTCCTGGTGATTTGTATAACAATAATTTAATCATAGACTTTTATGTATTTATAAATTTGTTTTACCAAAACTTTTATAAAGAGTCTCAGACTGAACTTAAAACACACACAGACACAGAAAAAAACCTCTCAGGTCTAGGAAAGTCACACCAAGGGCTTATTACAGACTTTGCCTAACAGACCTAGGTGATTCCTCCCTTCTCAAATTCTCCAAATTTCCCTTGAGATTTCTGTACCTGTTAGTGAGACAGATAGCCTTCCTAACTTATCTGATAATGCTACTGGAAACCTAACTTTCCAATTTCTGGAGGGATCAGATAGAGATAAAAGGTAAATATTTATATAATTTATAAAAATAAAAGTATAAGGTACCAATTACTAAAAGTCATAATTAGTTTAAGGGTAATGTTTTACCTACACCTGAAAACAGAGATTCAAACAAGCAATTTTTCATATAGAAACCATATATTTAGCAGCATATTCACTAGTTCTTTCAGTTCCTTTGTTAACTTTTGTGAGGTCATCAGATTTCTCATTAGAATCTTTAATTTCTTACCCAGTTCAGCATTATGATCTGAAAGTCAGAAACTTGCATTTATCCAAAAGTTCTTTTTATGAATATTCTTGAAGAGGAAGTATTTATGAAAAAGCATCAGAATAAAGCCATAATTGTCTATAATGACCAAAGGCTTAAGGTATATTTAAAATCTGAAACTTTGTTACTGCTGTGACATTTTAAGATAGTAACTAGAATTATGACATTTTGCCAACATATCAGAATTTTAGGAGCTCCATATAATTTCTAGTATATCTATATTAGTAACATTTGCCATACTATATAACCTGAGGAGATTTGTTACTCATCTAACAGTACTTCCCATGCAATTCAACATACCCATCTACTTAGTTTAATATCTCGCTTATGGAAAGTTTCAGGAGCCCTTTAAAGCATCCCAAATTTAGCTAGATGGTCAAAAGAGCTTCATTAGAGTTTGATTTAGTAAGTGTTGTCTATAAATATCAAAAAGTTTTAGGACACTCAGATAGGAGCATAATCACCGTGAAACAATATTCACGTAGCCAAAATAACAATAGAAGATTTCAAAGGCATCAACTGCATATAGACACTTGCCAAGGACATTCACTATCTGAGTCTGTGGATATTAATTTCTGTCCTGCTGCAGCTGTTGACCTTTAGCAAGTCCTGGAGAGAGTTCAGGGTGGAAAATGAGAGAGTTTGCACTCCCAGGAAAACTGGTGCAACCAGTCATTAGATATTAATAGATAGATATCTTCAGGAATTGATTTCATGATCCCAATTCCTGTGTCTCCTTATATCTAAAAAGCAATAAATTCCTTTATGATGATATCAGCTCCTCACAACTAGGAGAAAACCATTTGTAAAAAAAAGTGCTTGACTGCACCAAAATCCCTTTTCATCAGTTTCATATATATTGAGATCCCCCCACTATATCTTTGACCAAATTGTCAGCTGAAATCAGATTAATTATATTCTTTGTAACCAAAATGGAGAAGCTCTATATGGTTAGGATAAACAAGATTGGAAACTTGGCTCAGATCACGAACACCTCTTGCAGAATTCAGACTTAACTGAAGAATGTAGGGAAAACCCCTAGGCAATTCAGGTATGACTTACATCAAATCCCTTATGATTATACAGTGGAAGTGACAAATAGATTCAAAGGATTAGATCTGGTAGACAGAGTGCCTGAAGAACTATGGATGGAGGTTTGTAACATTGTACAGAAGGCTGTGATAAAAACCATTGCCAAGAAAAGAAGAGAATCAAAAGACAAAGGATAAAAGGAAAGATATATCCATCTGAATGCAGAGTTCAAGATAACATCAAGGAGAGATAAGAAAGCTTTTTACATGAACAATACAAAGAAATAGAGAAAAAAAAAAAAAAAAACAGAATAAGAAAGACTAAAGATCTTTTCTAGAAAACTCGAGATACCAAGGGAACATTTCATGCAAAGGCTGGCACAAAATAGGACAGAAACGGTATGGATGTAACAGAGCAGGAGATATTAAGAGGTGGCAAGAATACACAGAAAAACTCTACAAAAAAGATCTTAGGGACTGGGCAGCCATGATGGTGTGATCTCTCACACAGAGGCCAGACATACTGGAGTGTGAAGTCAAGTGGCCCTTAGGAAGCATTACTATAAAGTTAGTGGACATGATGGGATTCCAGCTGAGCTATTTCAAATCTGAAAAGTTGATAGTGTGAAAGTGCTGCATTCAACATGTTAGCAAATTTGGAAAACTCTGCAGTGGCCACAGGACTGGAAAAGGTCAGTTTTCATTCCACTCCCAAAGAAGGACAATGCCAAAAAAATGTTAAAACTACTGCACAATTGCACTCACTTTACATGCTAGCAAAGTTATGCTCAAAATCTTTCAAGCTAGGCTTCAATGGTATGTGAACCAAGAAATTCTAGATATACAAGATGAATTTAGAAAATGTAGAGGACTCCAGCCTTCCAAGTTCCCCCGTACACATGATTTTCCAGACAAGAGTAGTGGAGTGGGTCACCATTTCCTTCTCCAGGGGATTTTCCCAACCCAGGAATTGAACACAGGTCTCCTGCATTGTAACCAGATGCTTTATAATGTGAGCCACCAGGGAAGCTAATGTAGAGGAACCAGAGATCAAGTTCCCAACATCCTTTGGATCATAAGAAAAGCAAAGAATTCCAAAAAAGAACTACTTCTGCTTCACTGACTACACTAAGGCCTTTGTGCAGATCAGAAAAAATTCTGGAAAATTCTTAAGTAGATGGAAATGCCAGACCACCTTACCTGCCTCCTGGGAAACCTGTTTGCATGTCAAGAAGCAATAGTAAGAACCAGGCTTGGAATAATGGACTGGTTCCAAATTGGGAAAGGAGTATGCCAAGGCTGTATATTGTCACCCTGCTTATTTAACTTATATGCAGATTGCACCATGCAAAATGCTGAGCTGGATGAAGCACAAGCTGAAATCTTGATGAAGGTTGAAAAGGACAGTGAAAAAGCTGGCTTATAACTCAGCATTCAGAAAAACAAAGATCATGTCATCCAGTCTCATCAATTTATGCAAATAAATGAGAAAAAATGGAAACAGTGACAATCTTTATTTTATTTGTCTAAAAAATCATTCTGGACAGTGACTGCAGGCATGAAACTGAAAGATGCTTGCTCCTTTGAAGAAAGTAATGACAAATGTCATTTGGGGCTTCCCTGGTGGCTCAGAGGATAAAGCGTCTCCCTGCAATGCAGAAGACCCAAGTTCGATCCCTGGGTTGGGAAGATCCCCTGGAGAAGGAAATGGCAACCCACTCCAGTATTCTTGCCTGGAGAATCCCATGGACAGAGAAGCTTGAGCGGGTTACAGTCCATGGGGTCGCAAAGAGTCGGACACGACTGAGTGACTTCACTTCAACCTTCAATGACAAATGTAGACAGTATATTAAAAAGCAGAGACATTACTTTGCTGACAAAGGTCCATACAGTTAAAGCCATGGTTTTTCCATTAGTCATGTATGGATGTGAGAGTTGGAAAATAAAAAACGATGAGGGCCATAGAATTGTTGCTTTCAAACTGTCATGCAGGAGAAAGCTCTTAAGAGTCCTTTGGACTGCAAGGAGCTCAAACCAGTCAATCGTAAAGGAAATCAGTACTGAATATTCATTGGAAGGACAGACACTGAATCTAAAGGTCCAACATTCGGCCACCTGATGTGAAGGTCTGACTCATTGGAAAAGGCCCTGAAGCTGGGAAAGATTGAATACCAGAGGAGCAGGGGATGACTGAGAATGAGATGTTTGGATGGCATCACCGACTCAGTGGACATGAATTTGAACAAACTCTGGAAGATGGTGAAGGACAGGGAAGGCTTCAGTGCTTGATTCTATGGGGTCACAAAGAGTCATTCATGACTGAGAGACTGAACAACAACAGCCACCACGTCTTTGGAGCAGTTTCTCAGAGTTATCTGAGGTGCTATCTCCTGGGCTACAGTCCTCATTTTGTCCTAAATGAAATTTAATTTATAATTCTCACATTGTGTATCTGTTTTACCCAACAAAGACAAATGCAGAACAGATCATTTAAGAGCTAAAGAAACTTAAAAATATGTTATCAAAGGCAATTAAATGTCTTCAGAAAAATTGCTACTTTTTAACGGAGTGAAAAGATCAATTTAATTTTTGTACCAGCCTTCTTTTAAAGTTTATTTGCTGAATTTAATTTATTTCAAACTTATCACTTATTTCAGTACAATTTTAACTTTTGCATTGTTGAATATCTGGAGAGATTCTACAATAAAATTATTTCTAAAAGGTCACCTAAAGTTCTTATCTCATTTGTATTTTCCTTCCTTAAATTCTCTTTTGTCTGGAAAAAAAACTAATTTCACTTGCATTTCTTTATCTAAAATTTCCTTTACATTGGATTGGGCCACCACCCACTTGTGAGTGCATTACAGCCTGCAGATGTGTTACAAAGAGCATATACTAAGGCTCAAGTGGAAGTTATTTATTTCTAATCAACTTATATGATGTCCTTGGGTTATATCATTCTTGAAAAGATAGTGCCCTGCCCTTTTTCCTCCTATTTCATTTCCCCTTTCAGAGATTTTACTTACATATTCCTATGGGAAGCAGAAGGGTGAAAGTCCATCTTCTTTAACTGCTTCAAGGCTGAGGGAAGCATCAATGCTCCCTATCCAAGGAGTAAATATTTCTGAATACCTGATCTCTGAATACCTGTTCCAGGGGTGGAGAGCTCTTTGTATTAATCCTTATGGGCTGGAATCCTTGCATAGCCAACATTTTGACATGGGATTTTAACTCCTTCTATAGCCTTCCTATGAATCTTCTTGTTAATGAAGATCCTTTTAAAACAACATCATATGGATAAAGTATCTATATGAAAAAATACTTGAAAGACATGGTTTAACATCTGATTAATTGATAAGGAAACAGTTACAGTAACAAGAATTATAATTGCATTTTGCATACCAAATGATTCTAGTGAAATATTTCTCTTTAAGATAACTTAAAAAGCAGAGGCATTAGTTGCTCAGTCATGTCTGACTCTTCACAACCCCATGGACTGTAACCCTTTAGGCTCCTCTGTCTATAGAATTTTCTAGGTAAGAATAATCTTTCCAGTCCAGGGATCAAACCTAGGTCTCCTGCAATGCAGGCAGATTCTTAACTACCTAAGCCACCAAGGAATCCTCCAAGAAATCCTGAGGGCCCACTAAAGTATCCCAAAGTTAGTTAGAAAACAAAAGGATTTTAACTCACTTCAGTTTGGTCCCTAATTTGTGTCCAACTTTTATGACCCCATGGACTGCAGCAGTCCAGGCCTCCCTGTCCATCACCAACTACTGGAATTTACTTAAATCCATGTCCACTGAGTCAGTGATGTCATCCAAGTGTCTCATCCTCTGTCATCCCCTTCTGCTCCCACATTCAATCTTTCCCAGCATCAGGGTCTTTTCAAATAAGACAGTTCTTAGCATCAGGCAGCCAAAGTATTGGAGTTTCAGTTTCAACATTAATCCTTCCAATGAATATCTAGGACTGATTTCCTTCAGGATGGACTGGTTGGATGTCCGTGAAGTCCAAGGGATTCTCCAGCACCACAGTTCAAAAGCATCAATTCTTCCACACTCAGCTTTCATAACAGTCCAACTCTCACATCCATACATGACTATAGGAAAAACCGTAGCCTTGACTAGATGGACTTTTTTTTTTTTTTTTTTTGGCAAAGTAATGTCTCTGCTCTTTAAAATACCGTCTAAGTTAGTCATAGCTGTTCTTCAGGAGTAAGCATCTTTTAATTTCATGGCTGCAATCACCATCTGCAGTGATTTTGGAGCCCAAAAATAAAGTCTGACACTGTCTCCCCATCAATTTGCCAATAAAGTGATGAAACCAGATACCATGATCATAGTTTTCTGTATAGTTAAAGTTGAGTTTTAAGCCAACTTTTTCACTCTCCTCTTTCACTTTCATCAAGAGGCTTTATTTATTCTTGGCTTTCTGTCATAAAAGTGGTGTCATCTGCATATTTGAGGTTATTAATATTTCTCTCAGCAATCTTGATTCCAGCTTGTGCTTCTTCCAGCCCAGTATTTCTCATGATGTACTCTGCATATAATTTAAATAACAACAGTGACACTATACACCTTGATGTACTCCTCATTCTATTTGTAACCAGTCTGTTGTTTCATGTCCATTTCTAACTGTTGCTTCCTGACCTGCATACAGGTTTCTCAAGAGGCAGGTTACGTGGTCTGGTATTCCCATCTCTGCCAGAATTTTCCAGTGTATTGTGATCCACACAGTCAAAGGCTTTGGCATAGTCAATAAAGCAGAAATAGATGTTTCTCTGGAACTCTCTTGCTTATTCCATGACCCAGCAGATGTTGGCAATTTGATCTCTGGTTCCTCTGCCTTTTCTAAAACCAGCTTGAACATCAGGGATTTCACGGTACACGTATTGCTGAAGCCTGGCTTGGAGAATTTTGTGCATTACTTTACTAGCGTGTGAGATGAGTGCAATTGTGCAGTAGTTTGTGCATTCTTTGGCATTACCTTTCTTTGGGATTGGAATGAAAACTGACTTTTCCAGTCCTGTGGCCACGCTGTTTTCCAAATTTGCTGGCAAGTTGACTGCAGCACTTTAATAGCATCATCTTTCAGGATTTGAAGTAGCTTAACTGGAATTCCATCTCCTCCACTAGCTTTGTCCGTAATGATGCTTTCTATGGCGCACTTGACTTCACATTCCAGGATGTCTGGCTCTAGGTGAGTGATCACACCATCGTGATTATCTGGGTCGTGAATCTTTTTGTACAGTTCTTCTGTGTATTCTTGCCACCTCTTCTTAATATCTTCTGCTTCTGTTAGGTCCATACCATTCCTGTCCTTTATCGAGCCCATCTTTGCATGAAATGTTCTCTTGGTATCTTTAATTTTCTTGAAGAGATCTCTAGTCTTTCCCATTCGGTTCTTTTCTTCTGTTTCCTTGCATTGATAGCTGAAGAAGGCTTTCTTATCTCTCCTTGCTATTCTTTGGAACTCTGCATTCAAATGCTTATAGCTTTCCTTTTCTCCTTTGCTTTTCACAACTCTTCTTTTCACAGCTATTTGTAAGGCCTCCCGAGACAGCCATTTTGCTTTTTTGGCATTTCTTTTCCATGGGGATGGTCTTGATCCCTGCCTCCTGTACAATGTCACAGACCTCATTTCATAGTTCATCAGTTTAGTTCAGTTCAGTCACTCAGTCATGTCCGACCCTTTGCGACCCCATGAACTGCAGCACACCAGGCCTCCCTGTTCATCACCATCTCTCAGAGTTCACTCAGACTCACGTCCATCGAGTCCGTGATGCCATCCAGCCATCTCGTCCTCTGTCATCCCCTTCTCCTCCTGCCCCCAATCCCTCCGAGCATCAGAGTCTTTTCCAAGGAGTCAACTCTTCACATGAGGTGGCCAAAGTACTGGAGTTTCAGCTTTAGCATCATTCCTTCCAAAGGAATCCCAGGGTTGATCTCCTTCAGAGTGGACTGGTTGGATCTTCTTGCAGTCCAAGGGACTCTCAAGAGTCTTCTCCAACACCACAGTTCAGAAGCATCAATTCTTCGGTGCTCAGCCTTCTTCACAGTCCAACTGTCACATCCATACATGACCACAGAAAAAACCATAGCCTTGACTAGATGGACCTTAGTCAGCAAAGTAATGTGTCTACTTTTGAATATACTATCTAAGTTGGTCATAACTTTTCTTCCAGGGAGTAAGCGTCTTCTAAATTCATGGCTGCAGTCACCCTCTGCAGTGATCTTGGAGCCCAAGAAAATAAAGTCTGACACTGTTTCCACTGTTTCCCCATCTATTTCCCATGAAGTGATGGGACCAGATGCCATGATCTTAGTTTTCTGAATGTTGAGCTTTAAGCCAACTTTTTCACTGTCCTCTTTCACTTTCATCAAGAGGCCTTTTAGCTCTTCTTCACTTTCTGCCATAAGGGTGGTGTCATCTGCATATCTGAGGTTATTGATATTTCTCCCGGCAACCTTGATTCCAGCTTGTGTTTCTGCAAGTCCAGTGTTTCTCATGATGTACTCTGCATGTAAGTTAAATAAGCAGAGTGAAAATATACAGCCTTGATGCACTACTTTTCCTATTTGGAACCAGTCTGTTGTTCCATGTCCAGTTCTAACTGTTGCTTCCTGACCTGCATACAGATTTCTCAAGAGGCAGATTAGGTGGTCTGGTATCCCCATCTCTTTCAGAAGTTTCTACAGTTTATTGTGATCCACACAGTCAAAGTCTTTGGCATAGTCAATAAAACAGAAATAGATGTTTTTCTGGAACTCTTTTGCTGTTTCCATGATCCAGCAGATGTTGGCAATTTGATCTCTGGTTCCTCTGCTTTTTCTAAAACCAGCTTGAACATCAGGGAGTTCATGGTACACGTATTGCTGAAGCTTGGCTTGGAGAATTTTATGCATTACTTTACTAGCATGTGAGATGAGTGCAATTGTGCAGTAGTTTGAGCATTCTTTTGCATTGCCTTTCTTTGGGATTGGAATGGAAACTGACCTTTTCCAGTTCTGTGACCACTGCTGAGTTTTCCAAGTTTGCTGGCATGTTGACTGCAGCACTTTCACAGCATCATCTTTCAGGATTTGAAATAGCTCCACTGGAATTCCATCACTTCCACTAGTTGTGTTCGTAGTGATGCTTTCTAAGGCCCACTTGACTTCACATTCCAAGATGTCTGGCTCTAGATGAGTGATCACATCATCATGATTACCTGGGTCGTGAAGATCTTTTTTGTACAGTTCTTCTGTGTATTCTTGCCACCTCTTCTTATTATCTTCTGCTTCTGTTAGGTCCATACCATTTCTGTCCTTTATCAAGCCCATCTTTGCATGAAATTGTTCCCTTAGTATACCTAATTTTCTCTATCAGATCTAGGCCCTTAAATCTATTTCTCACTTCCACTGTATAATCATAAGGGATTTTATTTCGGTCTTACCTGAATGATCAAGTGGTTTGCCCTACTTTCTTCAATTTATGTCTGAAATTGTCAATAAGGAGTTCATGATCTGAGCCACAGTCAGCTCCTGGTCTTGTTTTTGTTGACTGTGTAGAGTTTCTTCATCTTTGGCTGCAAAAATATGATCTGTCTGATTTCAATGTTGATCATGTGGTGATGTCCATGTGTAGAATCTTCTTTTGTGTTGTTGGAAGAGGGTGTTTGCTATGACCAGTGCATTTTCTTGGCAAAACTCTATTAGTCTTTGCCCTGCTTCATTCTGTATTCCAAGGCCAACTTTCCTGTTACTCCAGGTGTTTCTTGACTTCTTACTTTTGCATTCCATTCCCCTATAATGAAAAGGACATATTTTTGGGGTGTTCTAAAAGGTCTTGTAGGTCTTCATAAAACCGTTCAACTTCAGCTTCTTCAGTGTTACTGGTTGGGGCATAGACTAGGATTACTGTGATATTGAATGGTTTGCCTTGGAAACGAACAGAGATCATTCTGTCATTTTTGAGATTGCATCCAAGTACTGCATTTAGGATTCTTTTGTTGACAGTGATGGCTACACCATTTCTTCTGAGGGATTCCTGCCTGCAGTAGTAGATATAATGGTCATCTGAGTTAAATTCACCCATTCCAGTCCATTTTAGTTCGCTGATTCCTAGAATGTCGATGTTCACTCTTGTCATCTCCTTTTTGACCTCTTCCAGCTTGCCTTGATTCATGGACCTGACATTCCAGGTTCCTATGCAATATTGCTCTTTACAGCATCGGACCTTACTTCTATCACTAGTCACATCCACAACCAGGTATTGTTTTTGCTTTGGCTCCATCCCTTTATTCTTTATGGAGTTATTTCTCCACTGTTCTCTAGGAGCATATTGGGCACCTACTGACCTGGGGAGTTCCTCTTTCAGTATCCTATCATTTTGCCTTTTCATACTGTTCATGGGGTTCTCAAGGCAAGAATACTGAAGTGGCTTGCTGTTCCCTTCTTCAGTGGACCATGCTCTGTGAACCCTCTCCACCATGACCAGCCTGTCTTGTGTGGCCCCATGGGTGTGGCTTAGTTTCATTGAGTTAAACAAAGCTGTGGTCCTACTGTGATTAGATTGATCTGGCTCTAGGTAAGTGATAATACTATTATTATTATCTGGGTCATGAAGACCTTTTTGTATAATTATTCTGTGTATTCTTGCCACCTCTGCTTAATATTTTCTGCTTCTGTTAGGTCCATACAATTTCTGTCCTTTATTGATTCCATCTTTACATGAAATATTCTCTTTGTATCACTCATTATTTTTTGAAGAGATCTCTAGTTTTTCATATTCAATTGTTTTCCTTTATTCCTTTGCACTGATTGAGGAGGCTTTCTTTAAAAAAATTATTTTAATTGGAGGCTAATTACTTTACAAAACTGTATTGGTGTTGTCATACATTGACATAAATCTGCCACTGGTGTACATGTATTCCCCATCCTGAACTCCCCTCACACCTCCCCTCCCCCATACCATCCCTCTGGGTGATCCCAGTGCACGAGCCCCAAGCATCCTGTATCATGCATCGAACCTGGACTGGCCTTTCATTTCACATATGGTGATATATAGGTTTCAATGCCATTCTAACAAATCATCCCACCCTCTCCTTCTCCCAGAGTCCAAAATACTGTTCTATACATCTGTGCTTCTTTTGCTGTTTCACATACAGGGTTATCGTTACCATCTTTCTAAATTCCATATATATGCATTAGTGTACTGTATTGGTGTTTTTCTTTCTGGCTTACTTCACTCTGTATAATAGGCTCCAATATAATTCACCTTATTAGAACTGATTCTAATGTATTTTTTTATGGCTGAGTAATATTTCATTGTCTATATGTACCACAGCTTTCTTATCCATTCGCCTGCTGATGGACATCTAGGTTGCTTCCATGTCCTGGCTATTATAAACAGTGCTGCGATGAACATCGGGGTACATGTGTCTCTTTCAATTCTGGTTTCCTCAGTGTGTATGCCCAGCAGTCAGATTGCTGGTTCGTATGGCATATCTATTTCTACTTTTTTAAGGAATCTCCACATGTTCTCCATAGTGGCTGTACTATTTTGCATTCCCACCAACAGTGTAAGAGGGTTGCCTTTTCTTCACACCCTTTCCAGCACTTATTGCTTGCAGACTTTTAGATAGCAGCCATTCTGACTGGTGTGAAATGGTACCTCACTGTGGTTTTGATTTGCATTTCTCTGATAATGAGTTATGTTGAGCATCTTTTCATGTATTTGTTAGCCATCTGTATGTCTTCTCTGGAGAAATGTCTGTTTAGTTCTTTGGCCTATTTTTTCATTGGGTCATTTATTTTTCTGGAATTGAGTTGCAGGAGTTGCTTGATAATTTTCGAGATTAGTTCTTTATCTGTTGCTTCATTTGCTATCATTTTCTCCCATTCTGAAGGTTGTCTTTTCACCTAGCTTAAAGTTTCCTTAGTTGTTCTGAAACTTTTAATTTTAATTAGGTCCCATTTGTTTATTTTTTTTTTTATTTATAATATTCTGGGAGTGGGTCATAGAAGATCCTGCTGCAATTTATGTTGGAGTGTGTTTTGCCTGTACCCAGCAGGTAAAGGAACAGGATAAATGTCCACCAAACCAAACAAAAGAGGAAGAGATAGGGAATCCACCTGATAAAGAATCTTGAATAATGATAGTGAAAATGATCCAAGACCTTGAAATCAAATTGGAGTTACAGATAAATAGCCTGGGGACAAAGATTGGAAGATGCAAGAAAGGTTTAACAAGGACTTAGAAGAAATAAAGAAAGAGTCAATATATAATGAATAATGTAATAAATGAGATCAGAACACTCTGGAGGGAACCAACAAAGGAATAATGGAGGCAGAAGATAGGATAAAGGAGGCAGATGATAGAATGGTAGAAATAAATGAAACAAAAAGGGAAAAAGAAAAACAAATTAAAGGAAATGAGGACAATGTTAAACCCCCCAATATTCGAAACATAGAAGTCCCAGAAGAAGAAGACAAAAAGAAAGACCATAACAAAATACTTGAGGAGATAATAGTTGAAAACCTCCCTAAAATGGGGAAGGAAATAATCACCCAAGTCCAAGAAACCCAGAGAGTCCCAAACAGGATAAACCCAAGGGGAAACACCTCAAGAATCATATTAATCAAATTAACAAAGATCAAAGACAAAGAACAAATACTAAAAACAGCAAGAGAAAAACAACAAATAATACACAAGAGGATTCCCATAAGGAAAACAGCTGATCTTTCAGTAGAAACTCTTCAGGCCAGGAGGGAATGGCAGGAGTTACTTAAATTGATGAAAGAAAATAGCCTACAGCCCAGATTACTCTACCCAGCAAGGATCTCATTCAAATATGAAGAAGAAATCAAAAGCTTTACAGACAAACAAAAGCTGAGAGAATTCAGCACCACCAAACCAGTTCTCCAACAAATGCTAAGGGATTCTCTCTAGATAGGAAACACAGAAAAGGTGTATAAACTTGAACCCAAAATAACAAAAGAATGGCAACGGGATCATACTTATCAACAATTACCTTAAATTGTAAATGGGTTGAATGCCCCAACCAAAAGACAAAGACTGGCTGAATGGATACAAAAACAAGACCCCTATATATCTTGTCTACAAGAGCCCCATCTCAAAACAAGGGACACATACAGACTGAATGTGAAGGGTTGGAAAAAGGTATTCCACACAAATAGAGACCCAAAAAAGTAGGAACAGCAATACTCATATCAAATAAAATAGAATTTAAAACAAAGGCTTTGAAAAGAGACTAAGAAGGAAACTACATAATGATCAAAGAATCAATCCAAGAAAAAGATATAACAATATAAATATATATGCATCCAACATATGAGCACCGCAATATGTAAGACAAATGCTAACAAATATGAAAGGGGAAATTAACAACAATAAAATAATAGTGGGAGACTTTAATACCCCACTCACACCTATGGATAGATCAACTAAACAGAAAATTAACAAAGAAACAGAAACTTTAAATGAGACAATAGACAAGGTAGACATAATTGATATCTATAGGACATTTCACCCCCAAACAATGAATTTCACCTTTTTCTCAAATGCACATGGAACCTGCTCCAGGATAGATCACATCCAGGGCCATAAATCTAGCCTTGGTAAATTCAAAAACGTTGAAATCATTCCAAGCATCTTTTTCTGACCACAGTGCATTAAGATTAGATCTCAATTACAGGAGAAAAACTATTAAAAATTCCAACATATGAAGGCTGAACAATACGCTTCTGAATAACCAACAAATCACAGAAGAAATCAAAAAAGACATTAAAATATGCATAGAAAGGGATGAAAATGAAGACACAAAGACCCAATACCTGTGGGACACTGTAAAAGCAGTGCTAAGGGGAAAGTTCATAGCAATACAGGCATACTTCAAGAAACAAGAAAAAAAAGTCATAGATAACCTAACTCTACACCTAAAGCAACTAGAAAAGGAAGAAATGAGGAACCCCAGGGTTAGTACAAGGAAAGAAATCTTTTAAATTAGGGTAGAAATAAGAAATAAATGCAAAAGAAACAAAAGAGACCATATCAAATATCAACAAAGCCAAAAGCTGGTTCTTTGACAGGACAACTGAAATTGAAAAATTATTAGTCAGACTCATCAAGAAATAAAGGGAGAAGAATCAAAACAATAAAATTAGAAATTAAAATGAAGAGATCACAAAAGACAACACAGAAATACAAAGGAACATAAGAGACTACTATCAGCAATCATATGCCAATAAAATGGATAACTTGGAAGAAATGGACAAATTCTCAGAAAAGTACAACTTTCAAAAACTGAACCAGGAAGAAATAGAAAATTTTAACAGACCTATCACAAGCAGGGAAATTGAAACTGTAGTCAGAAATCTTCCAGCAAACAAAAGCCCAGGTCCAGATGGCTTCACAGCTGAATTCTACCAAACATTTCAAGAAGAGCTAACACCTATCCTACTCAAACTCTTCCAGAAAATTGCAGAGGAAGGTAAACTTCCAAACTCATTCTATGAGGCCACCATCACCCTAATACCAAAATCTGACAAAGATGCCACAAATAAAAGAAAACTGCAGGCCAATATCACTGATGAACATGGATGCAAAAATTCTTAACAAAATTCTAACAATCAGAATCCAACAACATATTAAAAAGATCATACATCATGACCAAGTGGGCTTTATCCAAGGGATGCAAGGATTCGTCAATATCCACAAATCAATCAATGTAATACACCACAATAACAAATTGAAAAATAAAAGCCATATGATTATCTCAATAGATGCATAGGAAGATTTGATAAAACTCAACATTCATTTATGGCAAAAAAAAAAAAACCCAGAAAGCAGGAATAGAGGGAATATACCTCAACATAAGAAAAGCTATATATGACAAACCCACAGCAAACATCCTCAATGGTGGAAAATTGAAAGCATTTTCCCTAAAGTCAGGAACAAGTCAAGGGTGCCCACTCTCACCACTGCTATTCAACATAGTTTTGGAAGTTTTGGCCACAGCAATCAGAGCAGAAAAAGAAATAAGAAGAATCCAGATTGGAAAAGAAGTAAAACTCACTGTTTGCAGATGACATGATCTTCTACATCAATTCAGTTCACTTCAGTCACTCAGTCTGTCCAACTCTTTGCGACCCCATGCATTGCAGCTCCCCAGGCCTCCCTATCTATCACCAACTACCGGAGTTCACTCAAACTCACGTCCCTCGAGTCAGTGATGCCATCCAGCCATCTCATCCTCTGTTGTCCCCTTTTCCTCCTGCCCCCAATCCCTCCCAACATCAGTCTTTTCCAATGAGTCAACTCTTTGCATGAGGTGGCCAAAGTACTGGAATTTCAGCGTTAGCATCATTCCTTCCAAAGAAATCCCAGGGCTGATCTCCTTCAGAATGGACTGGTTGGATCTCCTTGCAGCCCAAGGGACTCTCAAGAGTCTTCTCCAACACCACAGTTCAAAAGCATCAATTCTTCAGCGCTCAGCTTTCTTCACAGTCCAACTCTCACATCCATACATGACCACAGGAAAAACCATAGCCTTGACTAGATGGACCTTTGTTGGCAAAGTAATGTCTCTGCTTTTCAATATGCTATCTAGGTTGGTCACAATTTTTCTTCCAAAGAGTAAGTGTCTTTTAATTTCATGTCTGCAATGATTTTGGAGCCCCCAAAAATAAATAAATAAATAAACTCAGCCACTGTTTCCACGGTTTTCTTATCCTCTACATAGAAAACCCTAAAGACTCCACCAGAAAATTACTTGAGCTAATCAATATATATTGTGAAGTTGCAGGATATAAAATCAACACACAGAAATCTCTTGCATTCCTATACACTAATAATGACAAAACAGAATGAGAAATTAAGGAAACAATTCCCACCACTGCAATGAAAAGAATAAAATACTTAGGAATATATCTACCTAAAGAAACAAAAGACCTATATATAGAAAAACTCTAAAACACTGGTGAAATAAATCAAAGTGAACACTAATAGATGGAGAAATGTAGTGTTCATGGATCAGGAGAAATAATATAGTTAAAATGAGTATACTACCCAAAGCAATCTATAGATTCAATGCAATCCTTATCAAGCTACCAACGGTATTTTTCACAGAGCTAGAATAAATAATTTCACAATTTGTATGGAAATACAAAAAGCCTTGAATAGCCTAAGCAATCTTGAGAAAGAAGAATAGAAATGGAGGAGCCAACCTGCCTGACTTCAGACTCTACTACAAAGCCACAGTCATCAAGACAGTATAGTACTGGCACAAAGACAGAAACATAGGTCAATGGAACAAAATAGAAAGCCCAGAGGTAAATCCACGCACCTATGGACACCTTATCTTTGACAAGGAGGCAAAAATATACAATGTAAAAAAGAGGAAGGCTTTCTTATCTCTCCTTGCTATTCTTTGAATTCTGCATTCAAATGAGTATATCATTCTTTTTCTCCTTTGCCTTTCACTTCTTTTCTATTCAGATCTATTTGCAAGGCCTCCTCAGACAGCCATTTTGCATTTCTTTTTCTTGGGGATGGTCTTGATCCCTGTCTCCTGTACAATGTCACGAACCTCCATCCATAGTCATCAAGCACTCTAACAGATCTTGTCCCTTAAATCTATTTCTCACTTCCACTGTATAATCATTAGGGATTTGATTTAGGTCATACCTGAATGGTCTAGTGGTTTTCCCTACTTTCTTCAAATCATGTCTGATTTTGCCAGTAAGGAATTCATGTGCTGGGAACCAGCATGAGGAGTCCCGCCCATGGCAAAGATCATGAGGTTAAGGGGCCTGACAGGCAAAGGCAAGTCAGGCCTTAACGGAGCCTCGCTGGATCTGCTTGTGCATCTGCCCCAAAACCAGAGTCTTCCTGCCTTACTGAATTGTGCTTTTCACCTATTCTTCTGCCATTATATGGGGGGGGCTATCCCCCCACCACCTCTCTCTGAAAAGGAGTTAACTTAGGACTCCAGTTAATAAATCTCCTGGGCATGACAAGGGTGTTTCAGTCCAAAAACCTCTCTGCTGGAAGACTAGCTTGTGTGACAGGATTATCCACACACTTGCTATTACATGATTGTTTACTACTTCTCAACCATAAACAGCACAGAGAGTTTGGAGTTTTTTGAAAGTCTTAGTTAGCATAGGGTTTTTATAAAGATAAAAATCATGTTGGTGAAGGGTTTCACTGCTAAGTTAATGATTGTTGCCAGGCCTCCATATCCTTAGGCACCTGGGAGCATGTTAATCAATGTAATTGGAATGTAGAAAAACAAATATAGTAGTTTTAATGTTTTGAGTTAATGAATTTTCTCTTTTGTTATAGATCACTGTACTCCTCTTTCTTTGTTATAAATAATTGTGTCCTTGCTATGTAAAAATGTAACTTTCACTATCTTAAGACTAAATAGATCTTAAGGGTAAACAAGTTTTCTGATCAATTAACCTTTATCAATAGAGAGAAAGGTGGGGCCATAAAATGTTAATCAGTCTCCAGACCAGAAGATATTGTAAAACAAATGTAAGACCCTTGTAAGAACAAAGATATGCTGAGAACACGTTTATCTCTATGTACAACTAAAAGTATAAAAGTGGACCTGGAAAATAAAGAAATGGACCAGTTCCTGGAAAGACTGGTTTCCCCTGTGTCGTCTTTTTCATTTTCTGGCTGAATTCCCATCTGGATCATGGAGGCTGGCCATATCTACTTACTTGCCCTGGCTTCTAAGACCCACGCAAGAGGGAGCCCAAGACGGGGCATCCTCTGCTATTCAAGTGGGCGCTGGTGCCCTACAAGGTGGTGCAAACTCCTTGTCTTGGAGTTTTATTGGTTTTCTGCATAAACCAAGTTATTCAGATTCTTTTCTCTGCTTATTTTCCTACTACAGTATTTCTTTCTAATCTCCCTCTATATCTTTAATTAAGCAATTAATTCCTCAGATGCTGATGCCATCCCCACTTCAAATTCCCTGGATCCACCGTGGCTGGACCCCAGCATTCATGATCAGACCACAGTCAGCTCCCGGTTTCTTGTTTCTTTGCTATCTGTATGTTCTCCATCTTTGGCTGCAAATAATAAAATCAACCTGATTTCAGTATTGACCATCTGGTGATGTCCGTGTGTTGAGTCTTCTCTTAGGTTGTTGGAAGAGGGTGTTTGCTATGACCAGTGAATTCTCTTGTCAAAACTCTATTAGCCTTTGCCCTGCTTCGATCTGGTTGGGGTATAGACTTGGATAACTGTGATATTGAATGGTTTGCCTTGGAAAAGAACAGAGATCATTCTGTCGTTTTTGAGATTGCATCCAAGTACTGCATTTCGGACTCTTTTGTTGACCATGATGGCTACTCCATTTCTTCTGAGGGATTCCTGCTGGCAGTAGTAGATATAATGGTTATCTGAGTTAAATTCAACCATTCCAGTCCATTTTAGATCGCTGATTCCTAGAATGTCAACGTTCACCCTTGCCATCTCTTGTTTTACCACTTCCAATTTGCCTTGATTCATGGACCTGACCTTCCAGGTTCCTATGCAATATTGCTCTTTACAGCATCGGATCTTGCTTCTATCACCAGTCACATACACAACTGGGTATTGTTTTTGCTTTGGCTCCATCCCTTCATTCTTTCTGAAGTTATTTCTCCACTGATCTCCAGTAGCATACTGGGCACCTACTGACCTGGGGAGTTCCTTTTGGTATCCTATCATTTTGCCTTTTCATGCTGTTCATGGGGTTCTCAAGGCAAGAATACTGAAGTGGCTTGCCATTCCCTTCTCCAGTGGACCACGTTCTGTCAGAAGATCATGGCATCTGGTCCTATGACTTCATGGGAAATAGATGGGGAAACAGTGGAAACAGTGTCAGACTTTATTTTGGGGGCTCCAAAATCACTGCAGATGGTGACTGCAGCCATGAAATTGAAAGACGCTTACTCCTTGGAAGACAAGTTATGACCAACCTAGATAGCATATTCAAAAGCAGAGGCATTACTTTGCCAACTAAGGTCCGTCTAGTCAAGGCTATGGTTTTTCCTGTGGTCATGTATGGATGCGAGAGTTGGACTGTGAAGAAGGCTGAGCACCGAAGAATTGATGCTTTTGAACTGTGGTGTTGGAGAAGACTCTTGAGAGTCCCTTGGACTGCAAGGAGATCCAACCAGTCCATTCTGAAGGAGGTCAACCCTGGGATTTCTTTGGAAGGAATGATGCTAAAGCTGAAACTTCAGTACTTTGGCCACCTCATGCGAAGAGTTGACTCCTTGGAAAAGACTCTGATGCTGGGAGGGATTGGGGGCAGGAGGAGAAGGGGACGACTGAGGATGAGATGGCTGGATGGCATCACGGACTCGATGGACATGAGTCTGAGTGAACTCTGAGAGACGGTGATGAACAGGGAGGCCTGGTGTGCTGCAATTCATGGGGTCGCAAAGAGTCGGACACGACTGAGCAACTGAACTGAACTGCTTCAATGTGTACTCCAAGACCAAATTTGCCTACTACTACAGGTGTTTCTTGACTTCCTACTATTGCATTCCAGTCTCCTATAATGAAAAGGGCATCTTTTTGGGTGTTAGTTCTAGAAGATCTTGTAGGTCTTCATAAAACCATTCAACTTCACCTTCTTCAGCATTACTGATTGGGGCATAGACTTGGATTACTATGGTATTGAATAGTTTGCTTTGTAAACGAACAAAGATCATTCTGTCATCTTTGAGAATGTATCCAAGTACTGCATTTCAGACTCTTTTGTTGACCATGATGGCTACTCCATTTCTTCTAAGGGATTTTTGCCCACGGTAGTAGATATAATGGTCATCTGAGTTAGATTCATCCATTCCTGTCCATTTTAGTTCTCTGATTGCTGAAATGTCAATATTCACTCTTGCCATCTCCTGTTTGCCCACTTCCAATTTACCTTAATTCATGGACCTCACATTCCAGACTCTTATGCAATGTTGCTCTTTACAGCATCAGTCTTTGCTTCTATCACCACTCCTATCCAAAACTCAGTGTTGTTTTGCTTTGGCTCCATCTCTGCATTCTTTCTGGAGTTATTTGTCTACTCACCTTCAGTAGCATCTTGGGCATCTACTGACCTGGGGAGTTCATCTTTCAGTGTCATATCTTTTGCCTTTTCATACTGTTCATGGGGATCTCAAGGCAAGAATGCTGAAGTGGTTTGCCATTTCCTTCTCCAGTAGACCATATTTTGTCAGAACTCTCCACCATGACCCATCCATCTTGGGTGGCCTTACACAGCATGGTTCATAGTTTCCATTGAGTTAGACAAGGCTGTGGTCTATGTGATCAGATTTGATAGTTTTTTTGTGATTGTTGTTTTCAGTCTGTTTGCCCTCTGATGGAGAAGGGTAAGAGGCTAAATGGAAGCTTTCTTATGGGATAGACTGACTGAGGGGGAAATTGAGTCTTGTTTGATGGGGCAGGGCCAGGCTCAGTAAATCTTTAATCCAATTTTCTGTTGATCTGGAGCTCTGTTACCTCCCTGTTATTTACCTGGGGCCAAAGAATTGATGCTTTTGAACTGTGGTGTTGGAGAAGACTCTTGAGAGTCCCTTGGACTGCAAGGAGATCCAACCAGTCCATTCTGAAGGAGATCATCCCTGGGATTTCTTTGGAAGGAATGATGCTAAAGCTGAAACTCCAGTACTTTGGCCACCTCATGCAAAGAGTTGACTCACTGGAAAAGACTTTGATGCTGGGAGGGATTGGGGGCAGGAGGAGAAGGGGACGACAGAGGATGAGATGGCTGGATGGCATCATGGACGTGAGTTTGAGTGAACTCCAGGAGTTGGTGATGGACAGGGAGGCCGGGCATGCTGCGATTCATGGGATCACAAAGAGTCAGACACGACTGAGCGACTGAACCGAACTGACACTATGGTGGAGGTAATAAAGATAATGGTAACCTCCTTCAAAAGACCCCAAGCACAAAATGTTTGGGATCCCATATTTCAAAGTATCCCCAAATTAGGTGGAAATCAAAAGGATTTTCATTAAAATTTTATATTTGGGAAGCTTGTCAAAAAGTTTTAAAACTCTTGATTAAATAAGATCAGTCACTGTAAGACAATACTTGTTCCTTAACCAAAGTAATCAAAAGCAAATAGAAATCGCTTAATGACAAAGAAACTAGTATAATTCATTATCAAAATTGACACTCCAGGAAAACTTTTCCCAGTACAGAAAGAAAAAGCAAAATGTAAGTCTTAGGTTATTCACAGCAAGATTCCTTTACCCAACTAAATTCAGTCTAGTGTTAAGAAATCCTCATCATGTATAACTCTTTTCAGCATATACATTTTTTTTCCTCACACCTTTTTTTACTGAAAGCACATATCTTAGTTTCCTTAAACTTTTTCCACATTGAGTTACTTTTCTTGCTAACAAATTTGTGACAGATAGAATAAGATCTTATTTGACTTCCAGTAAACCTAGGTATAACAGGAATATCATACCTAAGATTGATAACTCTAGACAGATCTATATTAACCAAACCAGAAATCTTAAACTAACTTTTAATATCAGATAACAATTCAGCACTGACTATTTCCTGGGTTTGGGTCCTAAAATTTTATCTTGGCCAATTTTCTATGTATTTAGATTTAATTTGTAAGCACTTACTTTCATGTTAATTAAAATAGTTCATTTACAATATAACTTCAACATAGAGACTAAATCAGAAACCTCAAGTTTTTTCCATTTGAGTTCAAAAGGCTTCTACCCCACTCACTCTGCCCCCCACTTTTTTTTTTTTTTCCCCTGAAGCTCTGATCACAAGGGAGAGAAATACCAATTGTTTCTCATGGGAGCATACTTGAAGATCTCCCAGTCTTTTTTTTTTTTTTCAGATTTATTTTTTTATTAAATTTATTTATTTTTTAATTACAATACTGTATTTGTTTTGCCATACATTGACACGAATCAGCCATAGGTGAACACAATCTCCCAATGCCGAAGCCCCTTCCTGGCCGGTTGGATGGCTACAATGGAACAATATGTAAGGATTCCCTGGTGTTGTCACATATAAGCCTTGTCCTATTATTTACCAAAGATGTCTCAACAAGTCAATGTAAGTACCAATACACATATATTAACAAACATTAACAATATGTATTAATTTGATACTGAATATTTCCCAATTCATGTGAACCTGAAATCCATTTAACTTAATTTCTGTTGCACTTAGAATTGTTTTTTAAGTCCCGACTTTTCTATAAGCCAGTTAAATACAGCTCATTTACAAATTAACCTCAGCAACAATATCCAAAGACAAATACACATACTGAGACATGCATATATCCAAATACACAACAATATATCTCATAGCTTTGTTTTCCAAACTTGGTCATGAATCATATATCACAATATAAAACTTACTAGTTTATAAATAACAGTTGGAATAAGAAAAATTTTTAAAGGATTCTTTTCTTGTCCCCCTCCCCCGCCTCCACCTCAGTTTCAGTGATTAGAGATGGTCTAGATAAATGGCCAGATGGCCAGAGAGTCACAGTCTCAAGGTAGAGAAAGCATCTTCTCCTAGTAGGACAATTTAAAAAAAAAAAGAAAAATTAACCAATTTTCTATGGCATTTAAAGAATATTGTGGCCACAGAGTAAAAATCATCTTTATTTTTCCTGTGGACTTTTTATATTGAGATCTCCTTTAACTTAGGAGACTTTAGTATGACTTCCCCAGTTAAGTAGGTAATTGAAAGAATAAGTTTTGTACCTACATAACCCTGGCTGGACTGTTAGAGCCTGATTTCTGAAACCACTTGTTTCCATGTTTGAGAGGTTCTATTTCTCATTTCAGTTGAATTTGTTGTGAATAAAATGCAGTCTTTACTCTTATCTTGAGAAATTTTATTAAGGCAGATGAATTGAGGAAAAGCATTAGATCAGTCTCTTATCTAACTACTCAGCACAGACCACTCAGTCCCTTACAACTGAGCAACTTTAGTATCATTCAATAGAGCTTCACCCCCCCAGTACCTTTCCACCAAGTGGGTATTCTCTTGAGACGGGTTCCATCGAAGCAGTTCCGCTTTATCGCCGCAAGCTCCCAGCTTATAAAGGCAAGCAGGGGGTGGTTTAGGAGGGACTTTCCATAGTTGCACCAATCACGTTAATGGTCAAATCATCATTGAACTCAAAACTAACCACTTAAAACAACTCTGTACACAGATCTGGCCTCAATACCAATTAGGCAACCAAAACTGCTGATCTGAGTTCGGGACTTTGGACTTCAATATTTTATCAGATCTCACTAACTTCCTCAAATAGAATGGCAAATGGTCAGAGGTCCCATATGCCCAAGCCTTTTGGACTGTTTGGAGCAGGCCCTTCCTATACAAGAACTGCTCCACCCACGAGGTCCTTCTATGCACCTTGCCTCCCAAACAAAAGGGCTCTTCTTCAACTAACTGCCGGTCATGACCTTCCGCACCTCCAGAGTTCAACCCAGCAGAGCCCCCTTGCGGTCCACCAACCTTCTCCTTCCCTCTCATCCCGACTTACCTACTGACCCCAAAACCTCTCCTGACTCCCCCTCAACACCACTACCCCACCCATCTCCCTAACTCCCCCTTGCCTCTTCCCTCACCTCCTGCCACATGTTCACGTACCCAACACATTTCCCCTGAGAAAGGTGGCAAGATCAAAAGGCCTCATCCAAGTCCATGTGGTATTTTCATTGTCAGACATGAGCCAGATAGAAAAAAGTTAGGATCATTTTCTGAAGATCCTACTAGATACAGAAAGGAATTCCTGAGACTCTCCCAGGCCTATAACCTCACATGGAATGACATATATTTTATCCTAAATGCCACTCTCTCCCCAGATGAAAAAGACCATATCTGGCAAGTGGCAAGAGCCCATGCCAATCACTTCTATATAACCAAGACTGGGATAGCCCAGTTGCTGATGAGGTGGTGCCTCAGTTAGATCCCCACTGGACTTACCAGCTTGGTGACCCAGGTATCAGGAGACTTAATCATATGATTACCTGCTTTCTAGAAGGAATGCAGAAAAATACTCATATCCATGTCAATTATGACAAAGTCAGAGAAATCACCCAAGAAGCAGATGAAAATCCAGCCTCATTTTTGGCATGCTTCACTGAGGTAGTCCAAAAGTATACTAACTTAAATATCACCACCCCTTCCGGATTACTCTACCTTCATGTTCAGTTCATCAGTCAGTCCTCCCCTGATATTAAATGCAAGCTTCAACAACTAGACCAGTGTCCTGAGATCCCCCAAAGAGATCTTCTAAAAGTAGCCTTCAAAATGTTCAATAATAGAGAGGAAGAGGCTAAGAGAGAAAAAAGACCATGAGAGAAAAGCTAAATATGCCCTTTGGAGGCATCAACTAAGGGAAGAGATCAGCCCAGCCCAAGTCATCCCAGACTGGGACTTAAGACCCCTCCCAGACCCTGCTTCTGATGCAACCAGTCAGGACAATGGGCAAAGGCATGCCTGAACCCACGGCCCCCTACAAAATCATGCCCAGTCTGTGGTCAGTGGGGATACTCTAAAATGGACTGTCCCCAGGGACACCCTAGCACCCCTGGGGAGGTCCCTACCTCCCAGACCTGGAAAGTAGAATGTCCACAGGGACTCCCTGGAGCCCCTGGGGAGATCCTCACTTCTCCGCAGAACCCCAGCCCAACCCTAGGAGAGTTAGTCCAATGACAAGGCCTAGGTTCCAACCTCCCAGCCCATGTCTTGGACACGAGCTTGGAACTTAGAGTAGACAAGGTAGTAGCCAGAAAGGCTGCAGCTATGTAGGAGAGAGTCTGTTGTGGAGGACATGGGTAATAAGCTGGCATGGTAAAGGAGAAAGCAGAGGGAGAATTAGAGCTGAGGGTCAAGGAGAAAGGCATGTTGGACCTGTACCCTGGAAGGGGGAAAGGAGAGGAAAGCCTGATGTGACAGTAAGTCTCGGAAGGTGTGTGGAGAACAGACTGTTAAAGGGGCATGTCTAGAGAGTTTATTTGTTTCAAGTACGAGGGCTGTGATAGCAGCCATGGCCTGTATACAGGGAGACCAGCCCTTGGTCACCATGTCAAGCTGTTTTGACAGATAGGCTATGGGAGCCCAGGTTTCTCTGTCCCCCTGACATAGAAGTCCTAAGGCCTGTCCTTGGTTGGAATGGGCAAAGAGAAAGAATGGTCTGGTGGGATCTGGCAGGTGGAGAGATGGCACTCGGAGGAGGCTCTGGGTGAGCTGGCAAATAGGATTGGCCAGCAAAGAGGGATTAAGGAGGGGCTCATCCAGATATCCTTTAGTTGCCTCATAGAGCGGCTTTGCAGGGAGGGAGAAGTTAGAGATCCAGATACAGAAAAAGTTTAGGAGGCTAAGGATAGACAAGATTTCCCTTTTTGTTTTTGGAAGTTAATTAAGGCCTGGATTCTATCAAGGGAAATAATTCTCTGTTGGTGGGATATGGAGAGCACCAGGTAGGTGATGTTTGTCTGGGCACTTTGGGCCTTGGATTGGGATATCTGAGAACCCCAGGATCCCAGGGTCCCAGGGAGTTTTGGCAGTAGGTTGGAGGCAGAGTTTTTGGGTTGGGCTACAAAGGAGGAGGTCATCTACATATTGGAGGAGATGATTTGGGTCTAGGTTGAATGTCTGTAGGCCCTTTTGTAAAGCCTGTCCAAAAAAGTGGGGACTGTCTCTAAACCCCAGGGGGAGAATTGTCCATGTTAGTTGTTGGGAAACATGAGTCTTGGAGTCTTTCCAGGTGAAAGCAAAAAGGGGTTGGGAGAGGGGGCGGAGGGGAATGGTGAAAAAGGTGTCTTTGAGATCTAATACCATGAGGTGAGTTGCAGTTGGAGGTATGGCAGACAGAAGGGTATAAGGGTTAGGGACCACTGGGGATGTCAGCGTGATGGCCTCATTGATTTTTCTCAGATCCTGGATTTCCAAGAGTTTAGTCCCTTCCTTACTACCAGAATAGGGCTGTTGTGTGGTAGGAATTAAGATAGAGGCCTGAAGAAGATGGTCTATGATAAGCTTAAGTCCCTTGTGGGCCTCTGGGGTGAAAGAGTACTGTTGTTGGGTGATTATAGTCAAGGGGTCCTTTAGGGTAATGTGGACTGGGGGATGATGTTTGGCTATGGATGGATGATCAGTGTCCCAGACTTAGGGGTCTAAGCTGGGTAGATCCAAGGAAGGTCAGGAATGAGGGAGAGGGACGGTCCAGGTATCATCTGCATGCAGAATATAGAGACTGTATCGAGGAGGGTATGGTAATAAAGACTCCAAATTTGGATAACAAATCTCCCCCTAGGAGTGCCATCAGGCACTGAGGCATTATGAAGAATGAGTGTATGAGGGTCGATTTTCCAAATTGACAGAGTAATGGAGATCTTAGCCAAAACCCCTTTCAACATTTAACAGATCAGCCCATCCTAGACCCAGATACCCCACATCAGTTCATTGATGGCAGCTCTCAAAATCCCCACCCTTTGTGGCAGAATATGCCATCATCCAGGGGGACTTTTGCCACAATCATGGGACCCAGACAATTGAAGCTTCACCTCTGCCACCTCACACCACCCCACAACAGGCAGAATTGATAGCCCTCACCAGAGTTTTGACTCTGGCTAATAATCTAAGGGTTAACATCCACACAGACTTCAAATATGCCTATAACATACTTCACTCAAACATCCTAATATGGAGAGAGAGAGAGGTTTCCTAACCCAAAAAGGATCCCCCATTATTAATTCAGACCTGATCCACAAACGTCTAGAGGCAGCACTCTTATCAAACAAAGCCGCCATCCTCCACTGTAGGGGACATCAAAAGGGAAGTCTCATATCAGCCTACAACAATACTGCAGACCAGAAGGCAAAGGAGATAGCCCTGACCCATCCCTCTCTCCAGTCCCCTGTCATCTTAGTCCTGACTCCATCTGACTCTCCCACCACCAGAGAAATCCTCTTATCTACACTCACTCTTTCATCCCTCATCCAAGACACTCCAAAAGTTCCTCTGTAACCACTTCCCCATATCTTCTGCTGACCAACAATATTTATATAACCTTACCTGTTCCTGTCAAACATGTCAACGTACTAATCCCAATTCCAACCTTAAACCTACCTGCTTTCCAACCCATCAAATGTGAGGCAGCCTCCCAGCACAGGATTTGTAGATAGATTTTACTCATATGCCCCTGGTTCTGAGAGTCAGATACCTCCTGGTCCTTGTGGACAGTTTTTCGGGATGAGTAGAAGCATTTCCCACTACAAACAAAAGAGCCCACACTGTGGCCCAAATCCTCCTCACAGAAATTATCCTCAGGTTTGGTCTGCCTTCATCCCTACAGTCTGATAAGGGCCCGAAATTTACGTCCAAGGTCACCCAACTACTTGTCCAGTTCTTACAGATACCCTAGAAATTTCACATTCTGTATCATTCCCATTCCCAGAAAGGTAAAAAGGATGAATAGAATAATCAAAGAAACTCTTACCAAATTAACTCTTAAGGTACATCTGGATTGGACTAAACTTTTGCCAATTGTTCTCCCGCAAAGTGCAGGCTTTGCCCAGGAAGCCCCTGGGGCTGAGCCCCTTTAAGGTAATGTATAGAAAGCCCATGCTCCCTCCTTCACTCCTCCCTGAACCTTCTCCCATACCAAGCTTCCTACACTCCCCTCTGCTGGGCGAACTCCACAATGCCCCCTGGAAATATGTCAAACACAACTTGTGGTTGCCTGTCCCTGACCCCCAAGCCCCCTTACACCCTGTACAAATTGGGGACATGGTCTACCTGTCTAATAATCCGCAGGGTGACTTAACCCCAAAATCGCAGGGACGATTCAAAATTATCCTCCTTACCCCGACTGCACCTAAACTTGAGAAAGTCACCTCCTGGGTACGCCTCTCTCACCTAAAATGGGTCACCTCCGATCCGGCGCTGCCTTCCTTAACTGACCCCTATCAGGTCTCCCTCACAGGGCCTACCTCCTTAAAAATCACCTGGTGACAACCTCTGTTGACCATTCAAAAAGACACTAAATGACCTGGACTGTCTTCAACCTACAACTGTTCCTGACCCAACTACTTCAAGACCTCTGGACCAGCACCCCAACAGGAACCTCCTTCGAAGACCTGACCACACTGATGTCTCAACTTTGGGCTCAGGGAACCTTCTACAACCTTACTCCAGATGAAATTGATTTCTTTACTCTCATCTGTACATCATTCTATATCCTAATGAACACTGCTCCTCCTCAGATTCAAGCAACCACCAACCTGGGGCCTTTCAGCCCTCGGCCCTAACTGGCCTCTACCCATCTCTCTATAACTGCACTCTTAATCTTAGTCCTTGCTAGAGGGCTAGTAACGGTCTCCCCTCAGGACTGGCCACCTATCCTTCATCTTTCTGTTGGTATCGCCTACATTGTTAGCTGTGTTCTACTCCTAGGGTGCTATTTCCTCTGCACTACTTAATTGACAGAACCATGACTCCCCTGTTCCTTATCCTTGCTGCACTCCCCAGCCTTCTGGCTAGTCCCTGCCCCTGCTCAGACATTTATTCCTATGTTCATTCCTCGTGTTATAATATGGTTCCAAGACCATGCACCATGAACCTTGGTTAAGGGGGAAAGTCTATTAAAATACAAAAGAGAGGAAGTTTTGTGAGTACCTGCCATAAGCTAAATGGAAAAAATATATGTGTTTCTATCCTATTACCCACTACGGGTACTCAGACGGGGGTGAGGTACTAGATCAAAATCAGAAGGGAAAAAAAAAAGAACAAGTTATAAAGAACATAAATTTCCTAGTTACAGGCGACCCCTGAGCCTTATAAATGCCTAGACCTCCTTTCCAAATTACAGCCTTTCCTAAAAACACCCTCTGACAACCAACACCTTACACGCCTTCTCAACTCTTCTTTCCAACTCTTCCAGAACACACAACACACATCCCAGTGTTGAATATGCATGTCAATGTCTCCCTCACCACATAGAGCAATTCCCTTAACCTCAACCTGGCTGTCACAGGGCAACTATACCTCTCCTTCCCAATAAAAAACTACATAACTCATAGGGCCAGTCTCTGACAATGTCCTTCTCTCAGCCTCTTCAAACCTAACTTGTATCAACTACTGTAGTCCCAACTACACTGGCCTTACAAACTCTGCTCCCTCCTTCTGTTCCACTTGGGTTCTCTGGAACAGCATGTTATTGCACCAAATCGGGAATCTTCATTGTCTGTGGGACCTATGCATATTCATGTCTCCCCTGACCCTCCTGGACCTTGCATCTTGGTCTTTCTGACCCCAGGTCTAGTATTCCTCAAAGAAGAAGAGGTAGAACAAATAGTCTATTCCCAAAGGGAACTTCCCACAGAAAAAGACGAGCTGTCATAGCCCTCCTCCTGATTAGGACTGGCATAGCAGCAGCCCTAGGCACCAGGATTGCGGACATCTTGACCTCAGCCCATTTTTACTACAAGCTGTCCCAAGAACTTAATGAGGATATGGAACAAGTAGTAGAGTTCTTCGTTTCAGTCCAAAGACAAATTAACTCATTAGCTTCTGTGGCTCTACAAAATAAGTGAGCCCTGGATCATCTCACCACAGAAAAGGGAGGGACCTGCCTTTTCTAGGAGAGGACTGCTGCTATTTTGTCAATGAAAAGGGCATAGTACAGGGAAGAGTCAAAAAACAGAGAGAAAATTGAATGCCACAAAAAAGAGTTACAAAACTTTTATACTCCCCAAAACCTGTTCCAACAGACCCTCCCTTGGTTATTACCTTTCTTGGGACCATTGGTACTTATCATTTTATTCCTCTTATTTGGACCCTGTCTCTTCAATCTCTTTCAAAGGTTTCTCCAAAAATGGATTCAGGCCATCTCTTGAAACCAAGTCAAAACTGTTCTTTTGCTTGAAACCCTGATGGTGAAAATAGAAAATCAACACTACAGGCCTTAGACTTCCTTCCTCCCAGGCCACAAACCCCTGACCCTCACTTATCAGCACAAAGAAACTCTGAACGTTAACGGCACCCATCCCTCTTTCTCCTTTTGTATATATTCCTTAGGGTCTAGAATGAAGGAAAGTTGCATGGCTCAAGGTAGCCTGGAGTTAAAACTCCCCTCCAGGTCCTCCCCACTATTCTATGCAAAACAAAGAACTCTCTCACCCAAAGAAAAAATGGACATTAGGTTGATTACGCCCAGCTCCCAGCTGGTCCTGCCTCTGGCCAATCTCCAAAATTCCGTGTCTCAGCCATTAAAGAGATAACTACTCTGAACAGCCTTGGAGAGGAACAGTCCCCTTAAGACAGTAACTTTCCACATACATGCTTATATATACTTACTCTTTTCTTAAGTTAACGCAGCAGCTCACTAATCTGACTGCTGCCCCTTCTTGCCTCATTAAAGGTGATCTGTCCCTGTAAAGTGCCAGTTCTTTTTCTGAACCTCGCCTTCCTTAACTCCCTTACCTTACAAGACCCATTTAGAGACTCCTTGGAATTGATATCTTAGGTAGGGTGCTCTGCTGTGCACAAGCATGCATAGGAAATTCTGTGGTCTTCTCAAGAGCTTGTATGGACTCTATGGCTTCTTTGAACCCTATGAATAGCTAAATTTATGATCAGAGAAGAGTAGATATTCTAAAAGTGTCCTGTGTTTTTAGAATCCTGATTGCAGCAGAATTTGGGTTTGAGCTGTGCTACAAGCTGTTTCCAGAAGATGGAGCTCTAAGACTTCACTCTTCAAATTATGCACGGTTGGTATAACAGGTTATCCCAGATGTATAGATTGTGAGAGATGTGGACTGGGCTGTAAAAGACCTATAATAGTGTTTTTAGTTTTATCATACTGTTAATATCATAAAACACTCTAAAATTTCAAACTTTATGTGGGCTTTTAATATGGTACAACACAAAACAGTCTTATGTTCGTGTGTTAACTGAAATATTAATTTGTTATAATTATTATAAAGTTTAGAAGGAATGAGATAAAATGCAGGAAATAAATTTGTAAGGTAAATTTTACTCTAAAAAGGGTAGTATTAAATAAGGAAGAAAAGGGAAGAAAAAAGGAAGAAAACCTTCACAACACAATTTAAGAAAAAGTTAAAATCCATAATAATATAAAAGTATCTGCTAAATCCAGTTTTTCCAGTAGTCATGTACAGGTGTGAGAGTTGACCTAAAGAAGGCTGAGCATTGAAGAGCTGGTGCTTTCAAAATGTGATGCTGGAGAAATCTCTTGAGAGTCCTTTGGACAACAAGGAGATCAAACCAATCAATCCTAAAGGAAATCAACCCTGAATATTCAATGGAAGGACTGATGCAGTCCATGGGCTCACAAAGAGTCGGACATGACTGAGCGACTGAACTGAACTGAACCATAGAGCTTAATGTAGGTTGTATTTACCAGTATTTATCATGAGGACTTCCCTGGTGGTCTAGTTATTAAGATGCCACACTTCCACTGCAGGGGGTGTGAGTTCAGTCCCTGGTCAGGGAATAAACATGCCTCATTTTATGACCAAAAAGTTAAAGCAAACAAAATTATCATGTTAGAAGCTCCAATACTTTGGCCACCTGGACTCTGATGCTGGGAAATATTGAGGGTAGGAGGAGAAGGGGACGACAGAGGATGAGATGGTTGGATGGCATCATCAATTCAACAGAAATGAGTTTGAGCAAATTCCAGGAGTCAGTGAAGGACAGGGAAGCCTGGAGTGCTGTGGTTCATGGGGTCACAAAGAGTCAGACATGACTGAGCAACTTAACGTCAACGATCTGTAAAGTTAGCATTCAACTCCAGCGTTTTTTCTATTTTATATGGTGGCACCATATAAATAATACAGAAACACAAATGATATTAACAGCCTAAACTCTGTTGGTCTTGGATTTCTTAGCATGGTATTTGTACATCCAGGATTAATATTGAATTTTGTTTTAAATATGTGATTCATGACAGTCACTAAGTTCATTTTAACTTTATACCCCATATCAATTGATACAACATAGTGGTTCCATATGTTTATTTTGTCCATTTAACAGTTTGGTCTTCCCTGTCATGAAAGCATAACATTTAGCTTTCTTTGTATGACAATACATATTGTCCAATTGACCTCCTTTTATTTTTCAATGTATCTCCAGTCTCCTACTTTCCCACTCTCTACTGACCATGGATGAGCATGCGTTCTTCGTTCTATTCCAGAGCATGGTAAGATACTAGTAACTTTCCAGATTGCTGTCCACTTCTCCAATTCTTACTCTGTTAGTCAGAATTCAGTTTCAGATAACAGAAAGCATTTTCCCTAGTTTAGGTGAAACAAAATTTAGTACCTTTTTTTTTTTCATTTCCAAATTTATTGAAGCTTCTGCATAAGCAGATGTTAGTTGAGGTGGAGAGGTTCTGGGAATCATTTTGAGCAATAATGAGTTGACCCTGAAAGAGATCTGCCACTTCTGACTCACATTCTCACTCTAGAATTAAATTCTCAAAACCATAATATAGAGAACAAGTAGTCACCGCTATGATTTTTGCCTCCAAGTGATGTACTACCAGATAAATCTAAAATGTTAAAATAGGTGGCCTGTGTACAACCTCCTCTAGTCCTTATCCAGGTTCAAATTTAAGTCTTGTCTGCTTGAATCTGAACATCTCTTGAGTGAAGGATAATTATTTTTATATTGGCAACATCTGCACTTCATAAAGTCACACTAGAAAGAGATTAGGATATATATTGAGTCTGTCTACTGTATCTTGTACAATGAACTTTCAAAATTCAAATTATCTACTCCTAATTCTAAACTTTCTAAACTACAAAATTAGGTGGCTGGACAAGAAAATATCACATATTAATTTCACTTGAAATATTCTAGGAATATAAGTAGTAGAAAAAGCATAGTAAGAAGTGATCATAGATAAAATGGGATGAGTCAAGCACAGTATGTACCAAAGAAAGTATTAAAAACTATAAATATTGAAATTTTTGTAATTATTGACTACAATTTTAACTTAGAAGCTATAAAATATGAATTTTAAAAAGGACAAAAACATGGCTTTAAACAAGAGAAGTCAGTAACACTTTTGATAGAAAATGTGAAAATTTTGTTTATTTTGTAGTTACAATTGCTAATCTGAACAAGTCCTGCTAAGAATCCCCTGAATAATCAATTTAAATAAACAGACATATATAAGATACACTCTTCTTCTAAAAAACAAGATGCAAGCTGGGGTAAAATAAGGTGATGTTGTCTAAAACTAACTGATCTAATATCTGCTGTGTAACATATAAACAACTTAACCCAATGCTCATAAATACAATTTATGCCTTCTGGCTCTAAATCTAAGTAACAAAAAATATAAGGAAAATTCACATTGTCTTATCTAAAACAAATGATCATGATTGCAATTTGTTTACAAAGGGAAATTCTATTTCCCTGCCCTGCAATTAGTAGACAAACACAGATAGTACTGGAGAAGTATTACTAATTAATTGTTAACAACCTGCTGGGAAAATAACCAAGACAGACACTAAATTGCACAACTAGTTATCATGTGTGTTGGAGCAGAAAATATTTAAGGATTTTAATCAAAATCCCTTGCAAAAGTATTTATTTAGCTTGATTACCTAAATAAGGATCTTCCCTGATGACTCAGATGGTAAAGCGTCTGCCTGCAATGTGGGAGACCCAGTTTCAATCCTTGGGTCGGGAAGACCCCCTGGAGAAAGATATGGCAACCCACTCCAGTATTCGTGCCTGGAAAATTCCGTGGACAGAGGAGCCTGGTAGGCTACAGTCCATGGGGTCGCAAAGAGTCGGACACCACTGAGCAACTTCACTTTCACCTAAATAAATGCGTCATTAAGTAACAGAAATAATCTGAAAATAAGCATAGCCAAGCTTAATTTATTATATATAAAGTTATTTTTATTTTCTTAAGTAATTTTCATAATTTTTCATATCTTTATGATATAATTTGGCATTTTTAAGTTATAACTGTAAATTTATTTGCAATTTCACTCTTTACTTCTTCAGCTTTATAAACATGTCTAATAACTAGGAATCACAGATCACTCTATATTAATGGATATTTATGGAATTTAAGAGTAAATAGAAATAAAATGAATCTGTGAGGTCCTTTCAAAATAGCCTTGATTAAAAACGTAAGACAAAAAACATGACAATGGAAACACCAGAATTTTTCCTAAGAAATCTTTATAGCCTCTCTTTACATGTTTAAATTATTATGCATTAAATTAGGCAAAGATTATACTTTTCTTCTCATTTTCTCTGTGCTGTGCTCTGCTTAGTTGCATCTGACTCTTTGTGACCCAACTGACTGTAGCCCTCCAGCTTCTCTGTTCATGGGGATTCTGCAGGCAAGAATACTGGAGTGGGTTGCCATGCTATCCTCCAGGGGATCGTCCCAATCCAGGGACTGAACCCAGGTCTCCTGCATTGCAGGCAGATTCTTTACCATCTAAACTACCAGGGAAGCCCAAAAATACTGGAGTGGTTAGCCTATCCCTTCTCCAGGGGAACTTCCTGACCCAGGAATTCAACTGGAGTCTCTGCATTGCAGGCAGATTCTTTACCAGCTGAGCTACCTGGGAGCCCCCCCTCCCCCATTTTCTCTACCTATTTCTAAATAATTCAGTACTTATTTTCCATTTTCATTTTCACATTAGAATTTCATTCCTTAATATTTTCCACATTGATTAGCTTTCTCAAATTAAATATTTGGAAAGAATCTAACAAGTTCATACTATGTTTTGCTATTGAGACGTGCTGACAGTTTATCTCCTCGTTCAACCCATAATTATTGACATCTTTATACTGCATGTACTGATCCAAAAGCTGGGATTAGAACATTGATTCTACAGATTGAGTCAAGTCTTCTGAAACTTCTAATTTATGAAAAAATATGCTTGATGCAATGGCAGACAATGATGAGTGTTTTTAAGATAAAGTAAAATATATTAATGATAAAGAAAATGAGTGTAGTTACTTTTTAAAATAAGATAAATAGGAAAAACAAAGAGTAGAATAATAGCAAAATAAATTGAAAACTTGTTCAAGAAACACAACATACAAAGTCCTACAAACAATTATAAGCACTTGATAGTTCAAGTATTATAGGTAGCTATTGATGGGTTTTAAGTAAGGGATTCAGTTCAGTTCAGTTGCTCAGTCATGTCCAGTTCTTTGTGATCCCATGAACCGCAGCACCCCAGGCCTCCCTGTCCATCACCAACTTCCGGAGTTCACCCAAATCCATGTCCATCGAGTCAGTGATGCCATCCAGCCATCTTATCCTCTATCATCTTCTTCTCTTCCTGCCCCCAATCCCTCCCAGCATCAGAGTCTTTTCCAGTGAGTCAACTCTTCATACAAGGTGGCCAAAGTACTGGAGCTTGAGCTTTGTCATCAGTCCTTCCGATGAACACCCAAGACTGATCTCCTTTAGAATGGACTAGTTGGATCTCCTTGCAGTCCAACAGACTCTCAAGAGTCTTCTCCAACACCACAGTTTAAAAGCATCAATTCTTCGGCGCTCAGCCTTCTTCAAAGTCCAACTTTCACATCCATACATGACTACTGGAAAAACCATAGCCTTGACTAGACGGACCTTTGTTGGCAAAGTAATGTCTCTGCTTTTGAATATGCTATCTAAGTCGGTCATAACTTTCCTTCCAGGGAGTAAGCATCTTTTAATTTCATGACTGCAATCACCATCTGCCAGTGATTAGATCATTAGAATTTCTTTTTAAAAGGATCACTTTGATGATTGACTCTGGAGGCGAAAGGAAAAGCAAAGAATCATCTTGCGGGGGGAGGGGGGTGGTGGTTCAGAGGCATTTCTGACACACCAGCATAATAGAAGTTGGTATATTAAAAAGTGATAAGTTAAAAATAATTTGCAATGAACTTGAAGATAAACATTTGAGCAGAAGAAAATAAAGAGTATAAAAGTAGTCTTTTAGCTTCTCAGCACATAAGCATTGCTAAATCAAGAGGTTATTAATCAGATTAGCTAGGCTTCATAGCTCTTACAAATATCTAAATGGTTGATTATGGCTGGCTGCTTCTAGATTATTTTTTCTATTTTTTTCCTGACATTTATAAAACCAGTGTTATATTTATGTAAACTTTTCTTTTGTTTTTATTATATTATATGTACTTTTCAATTTCCACATGTGTAAGTTATTTTTGACATTTAAAATGTTTTTAAAACAGTTTTTTCAGGAATTAAGACACATTCAAATTTTTAGAAATAAAGATATATTTCAACTTCTGACTATTAAGTTTAGACAATTGAGACTAAGCAGTTTTATACTATTTGTTTAAAGTATAAAAACATAAAATTATTCTATACTGCTATACACTCAAGCAATATAAGGAGGAAAACTATATAAGAAAAAGATACCTATCAAATATTAGAGTAATGGTTACTTCTGAGAATAACTTCAACTAATCTATGCCTAAAATATCAATATTTAAATTACATATTAAGAATATATAAAAAACAATCTGAGATATCCAAAATTATAATAGTTGTTTAAATTAATATAGGAAAATATTTCCATGTCAAGTGCAAGAAGTTTAGTGCTAGTAACAAATATTAAGTAAATTGTAAATTATGATAAATGAAATTTATGTTCCATGTGTAGGCTCTGTATATAAAATGATGAAGCAACCAAAGTATTTCTTATCATTTTAAATCTCATGGACTCATTTAGGGAGAGATTCATCTGAGAGATAAACACAGTTACAACTATTAACTTTGTCAACTGTAAAATCTATATATAAGTGTAACTAATAAGGAAGCCTAATTTACATTAGGAAATATTCAAGTCAGATGTCTTTGATAAAGCTCATTTATTAAGAGTTGGAGAATTAGTTAAGAAAAAAAATGATGTGAGAATTTATCAGGGACTAGCTGCATTCCAGAAAAACAGAAAAGTGAATATATGTTCTAAAAATAAGGAGGTAGGGACATTTGATGATCATGAAGCAGATGATTTAGAACAGGCCTAATGGAAATACTTAGTTGAGCATGAGTTTTGGGAGATGTAGATTCACAGGTGCAAAGTAGTTTGGTGTAAATTGATAAACAGAAATAATTTAAAATATGATGATATAAATGATGGGCCAACATCATCAAGGAAACGAGGTGTGAAAGTATAAATACCTGTGAACTAAGAAGATATTCAATTGTTCCTAATGCTTTGTCCCTCAGACTTCAAATGAAAGTACTTCAGAATACAAAGAAGTTTCCTCTGGCAGAGCAGTTACTGGAGGATAGCTGCATGCTTCCTCTGTAGTTGAATCTACAAATTTCATAAAAAATATTTGTGTGTGGGTATTTCATCATTGGCAGAAGTTTGGATTTTCTAACTTGTGGATCCAAAGCAATCAATTGGAAAGCAACTAGCTGTAATATGAGAATTTCATGAGGGAACAAGATACACTGTCAACAAATAAAAATCAATACATATTCACACTGGCCAAAACCTAATAAATGTAATGAAAATGGTTTCATTCACAATACAAAAATGTTTTGAAAATGTTTGTAATAATACATTTTAATACAAAGAATAAAGCAAGTTAATTAAAAGAGCATATAATAATTTCTAAAGAATTAAGAGACTATATTTGCAACCCCATGGACTGTAGCCCACCAGTTTCCTCTGTCCATGAAATTCTCCAGGAAAGAATACTGGAGTGGATAGCCATTCTCTTCTCCAGAGGATCTTCCCCAAATCAGGGATCAAACCTGGGTCTCCTGTATTGCAGGCAGATTCTTTACCATCTGAGTCATCAGGGAAGCCCATATATAAATACATATATACAAATAAATATACATATATGCAGTATTACTGAATGGGGGATTCTTAATATATTTTTAAACATTATAATACAATGTATTAGATTTTAATATATTTAATTTAATGAAATTTTAGTTTACATCCCAGCAGAATTTTTTTATGGAATTTAAGAGAAAATATATTCAAATCACTAGTTAAGCTTTTGAAAAAGAAGAATAATTAAAACTGAATTATTTTATACTTGTATAAAATTCATTACCAAATTACCATTAATAAAGCAGATTTTTAAAATTACTGATGGAAGAAAAATGCAGGGAAAACAAATCTAGAAGAGATAATCAAAAGAGAGACATGTGTTTAGACTGCTGTATCAGTTAGGAACTGCCTTGGTCTGCAACAGAAGTCCAAGGAAGGAAAGGTATCTGCTGGAATCTGCCTGGTAATGTTACCAGAGAAGAGGCTGGAGAGTCCTCCTCTCATAGACCTTGGTTCTTGGGAGCCATTGCAAGAAAGCTCACTGAAGATAAGGAAAGACAGAACAGAGAGAGAACCTCAAGAGAAAGATGGGCCAGACCAAGGGAGGCCATAGCACCAGAGGTCTGAGGTGCAGAGTTTTTAAGGGAAGGTTATTTCCATAATCCAGAGGGTCACTGATTGACAGTCTTGACAGAGAGTTGCAGGTTATATAACAAGAGGCTCCACTGTGTATGTCTTCCCCATAATTGTCTATTATAATTAACTGTTTGTATTCATGGAATAAGGCTTCCCTTGTGGCTCAGACAGTAAAGCGTCTGCCTGCAGTGCAGGAGACCCGGGTTCAATCCCTGGTTTGGGAAGATCCTCTAGAGAAGGAAATGGCACCCCACTCCAGTACTCTTGCCTGGAAAATCCCATGGACGGAGGAGCCTGGTAGGCTGCAGTCCATGGGGTTGCTAAGAGTTGTGAAAGAGAGTCATTTCCTAGGCAAGTTGATAAGAAGTCTAGGGGTCCCCAAGGAGAGAGGAGTCTGGAATTCTCAAGGAGGAAGAAAGTGAAGAAGGAAGTAAAATGTTTTAAAATGTTTCCCAGGGAGTTGAATACTAGGTCAGCTTTACTGGGACGGAAAGCCCCAAATTTTAAAGGGAACAATGGATACCAGGTGTGTCACTGCAATGTTTGCCCTGCAACCTAAGAAACAGGATCTAGCTCTAGGAAACAGGGACTCGACGCTAACTGCAAATTGTCACCAATAGTTACATAAACCTTACCTGCCTGCCCATCAATCATGCTCTGCCGAGTAGCCTAGTCCCCCTCCTCCCCTGCACAATAGGATAAAAGGCTCCCAAAGCGGGTGTTCGGGGCTCCTCACCTTCGATTGGCTTGGTGGGGGCCCGGATCCGGGAAATTGCCAATAAACTGCTTTTCTCTGAACTCCGACTGGTGGTCTCTATTGGCAGCTAGTCTCTAACAAGTTGGACACTAAATATTTATGAATATTCAATGACCCCAATGGCTCATTGTTTACCTAAGTATACATGAAGTGTATACAAGTGCCAGAAAAGGGAAAGTTCTAATAGTTGGCCAGTGGGCTTTTTTTTTTTCCAGTTCCCTGACTATTTTACAGTATTAATGGGAGGCATATTTAGGGCAGGGCTGGTAAATAACTTGGTGGGATTAGGTGACAATTGGATGTTTAGCCATTGGGGCTGCCTCTTGTTTCTGGTGGCTAAGTTCTGCTTAACAGAGGGGACAGAAGCTGTAACTGACAAATTTGGAGGGCTCAGTGGGGAGTAGCTTGAGAGCCCAATATTTAGGAGTTCCTACACAGCATGAATTTTACCACCAGGAGTCCCATCAAGGTCTCAGGGTGAAGATAAAGAAATTATAATAATAACATGCCCCTATAATTACAGTGCAGGAAGGGGAAAGTAAATATTTTGAAATGTGCCCAGGAGATTATGCTCTTCTTAACTATGGACTACTCTTGAAAGAAACTATCTTCTTTTAGTTTAACAAACTGAGAATGTTTTAAAAGCTAACTGATCTGGGAAAAGGGATATATCCAGCTACAACTCTTTCAAATGTCCTATCTCTCCTGATTTGGAGGAAAACCGAGAAGCATTTGTGAAAGATTATAGCTCAGAAGCTAAGGCTAACTAAAATATCTTTGACTAACCACACAATTTTAAAACACCTGTTCTCCCCGTCATACTGACACCACATCAAGCAGACTCCTAAATAATTGTGGTTTACAGCTTAAAGAACAGTAAGACTATCATATTTAAGAAGCCTCTGCTACTGCTGCTAAGTCACTTCAGTCGTGTCTGACTTTGTGTGGCCCCATAGACAGCAACCCACCAGGCTTCCCCATCCCTGCAATTCTCCAGGCAGGAACACTGGAGTGGGTTGCCATTTCCTTCTCCAATGCATGAAAGTGAAAAGTGAAAGTGAAGTAGCTCAGTCGTATCCTACTCTTGGCAACCTCATGGACTGCAGCCTACCAGGCTCCTACGTCCATGGGATTTTCCAGGCAAGAGTACTGGAGTGGGGTGCCATTGCCTTCTCCAAGAAGCCTCTAGAAAACCCCAAAACAAAAAGGGATACAAAGACAAGGACACTAAAGGAATTTCAACCATTGACATATACACCTACATTGGGAACCTGGAATATTAGGTCCATGAATCAAGGTGAATTGGATGGCAAGAGTGAACATCAATATTTTAGGAATCAGTGAACTAAAATGGACAGGAATAGGTGAATTTAATTCAGATGACCATTATATCTACTACTGTGGATAGAATCCCTTAGAAGAAATGGAGTATTTCTCATAATCAACAAAAGAGTGCAAAATGCAGTACTTGAGTGTGATCTCAAAAATGACAGAATGACCTCAGTTCCTTTCCAAGGCAAACCATTCAACATCACAGTAATCCAATTCTATGTCTCAGCCACTAGTGCTGAAGAAGCTGAAGGTAAACAGTCCTATGAAGACCTGAAATACTTTCTAAAACTAGCACCAATAAAACAATGTCTGTTTCATCATAGGGAATTGGAAAGCAAAATAGGAAGTCAAGAGATAGTTGGAGTAATGGGCAAGTTTAGCCTTGGAGTACAAAATGAAGCAGTACAAAGCTTAACAAAGTTTGTCAAGAGAACACATTGGTCGTAGTATACACGCTTTTCCAACAACACAAAAGATGTCTGTACACATTGACATCACCAAATGGTCAATATCAAAATCAGATTAATTATATTATTTGCAACAGAAGATGGAGGAGCCTTATACAGTCAGTAAAAACTGACTTGGCTCATATCATGAGCTTCTTATTGCAAAGTTTAGGCTTAAATTGAAGAAAGTAGGGAAAACCACTAAGTCATTCCGGTATGACCTAAATCTCATCCCTTATGATTATACAGTGGAGGTGGCAAATAGATTCAAGTGATTAAATCTCATTACAGAGTACCTGAGGAAATATGGTCAGAGGTTCATAACAGTGTACAGGAGGTGGTGACCAACACTATCCCAAAAGGGAAAAAAAAATGCAAGAAAGCAAATGGTTGTCTGAGAAAATTTTACAAATAGTTGAGAAAAGAAGAGAAGCAAAAGGCAAAGGGAAAAAGGAAAGATATACCTATCTGAATGCAGAGTTCCAGAGAATAACAAGGAGAGATAATAAAGCCTTCCTTGTTGATCAAGGCAGAGAAATAGAGGAAAACAATAGAATGGGAAAAACTATAAATTTCTTCAAGAAAATTGAAGATACCAAGGGAACATTTCATGCAGAGATGGGCACAATAAAGGACATAAATGGTATGGACCTAACAGAAGCAGAAGAAATTAAGAAGAGGTGAAAAGAATACACAGAAGAACTATGCAAAAAAAAGATCTTAATGACCTAGAGCCAGACACCCTGGAGTGCGAAGTTAAGTGGGCCCTAGAAAGCATTACTACTAACAAATTAGTGGAGGTGATGGAATTCCAGCTGAGCTATTTCAAATCCTCAAAGATGCTGCTGCTAAAGTGCTGCAGTCAATATGTCAGCAAGTTTGGAAAACTCAGCAGAGGTCACAGGACTGGAAAAAGTCAACTTTCATTCCAATGCCAAAGAAAAGCAGTGCCAAAGAATGTTCAAACTAGTGTACAATTGCCCTCATTTCACACAATGTAATAAATATAGACTAACTCCTAGTCAACATCATACAAAGGCATTGTTAGCCTCAGTTCTTTTTACTTATTAGATTATAATTGGCTTTCAACCAAAATATTAGAAGGTATTTTAGAGGTAGCTATGTATATTTTTCAAATAGAAAAAAATAGGGGAATAGAAACCAGTTTATTATCAGGGTTTTTTTTTTTATTTTTAAAATATAAATGTGAGTATGTAAAACATGAAAATCTAATCAAAGTCTGCTGTATGTTTCATTTCTTCTGTCTGTCTTACTTAGTGAGAGTAAGAGGAGACATTAGAAAAAGTGCTGTTTGAAGCCAGGGAATCATCATTTTAGACTCACAAAGATATTGTCGACAGAACTGAATTTCCATGAAATAAATGGTGATAATACCAGTCAGTATGTCTTGACATCTTGATGTATTTGTTCATGCTTAATGGCAATTTTGTACTCTAAAATTCTAGAAGATAGAAGTCACATCTTTAATGTGCTCTAGTCCATGCGTTGCATAGATGGATATTCCCTTCTCTGTTGAGAGATGAACATGGAAGTTGTCATCTTGGAAATGTTATAAACTGGAAATAATACTTTACTACTCTGTAATGTCTCAAGAACAACTGAAAATGTTCTTTGTGAAAAAATCAACTGCAGGCTAAGTCTCAACATAAAAATTTCATTCTAAATGATATATATTTAAAAAGTGTGACTGACAAGAAACAGTGGCCTCTAATGAAAGATGTCTCACAAATCTCACTTATGCTCCCTACTACAAGGAATGAAACACACACTACATTTAAGGTCACATTTCTGAGTAATTTATTGTAATATATTGTTGACATTGATTTATTGATATTGCTTTCTAAGTTGTACAACATAGTAGAAGCTTTCTTCTTTTGTTTCCTTTCCTAAGCAGATCAAAGTAAACTAGTGAATTATGGATTGTGAGTTGCCTTGATTTTTGATAAAATATCAACATAGTAACTTTTCAATATCATATTTAAATCACAGTGTTTAGTTGTTTTAAACAGATGCATTGCAATAAGTTATTCCATCATTTTACATATGAACATGGTGATATTTAGAAAAATAAAGGTTGAAATTTAAAATTGCATGATTTGAATTACATAAAATAATTATTTTTATTTTTAACATAGGAAATTTAGATGTAATATGCTTATAATGATTTAATTATTTTACATCAACATGGTATCTCTACAAACAAGTCAATTTAATGCTGACTCTTTTTTCCAATGGATTTTTATAGTTTTAGGGAAAAACAGATTTTTACTTGTTTTCTATCAGTCATTTTATAATACATTGAGATAAAAAAATAATATTATTTTTGTGCCTAAAAATTCTGCAAAGAAATATTATACCCATATATTAACATGTAAATAAATTTGACATTGAAAGTGAAAGTGAAGTCGCTCAGTTATGTCCGACTCTTTGCGACTCCATGGACTGTAGCCTATCAGGCTCCTCCGTTCATGGGATTTTCCAGGCAAGAGTGCTGGAGTGGATTGCCATTTCCTTCTCCAGGGGATCTTCCCAACCCAGGAATCGAACCCTGGTCTCCCGCATTGCAGGCAGACGCTTTACCATTTGAGCCACCAGGGTTGCCCAAATTTGACATTAGGTAAGATTAAATACCTTTAAAATTACTAGTAAGAGGAAAACATATATTTTGTGTATTTTTCAGAATCTCTTAGTACCAGAATGTATGTGCGTGCTAAGTCACTTCAATCACATCCAACTTTCTGCAACCTTATGGACCATAGTCCACCAGGCTCCCTCTGTCCTTGGGATTTTTCAGGCAAGAATACTGGAGTGGGTTGCCATGCCTTCCTCCAGGGATCTTCCCAAACCAAGTATCAAACCGGCATCTCTTACACTTCTTGTATTGGCAGGTGGGATCTTTACTACTGAGCTGCCTGGGAAGCCCAACATAGTATATGTACTTAAAGAAAACTGTAAAATAGCACATCACCTAATAGCTTCCATGACGGTTCAGACAGTAAAAAATCTGCCTGCAATGCGAAAAACTGCAGTTTGATCCCTGAATCAGGAAGATCCCCTGGAGAAGGGAATGACTCTCTACTCCAGTATTCTTGCCTGGAGAATTCCATGGACAGAGGAGCCTGAAGGGCTACAATCCATGGGGTTGCAAAGAGTTGGACATGACTGAGCAACTAACACTTTCACTTTCTTTCACAAAAATTTAATAACTAAGATTGTAGTTTAATAAATGGATCTATACTAGGTGAAAACATGCTGCTATTCATGTCCAACATACCTTAATTTATTTTGGTAAGTTGGCTCCCTACTGTAACAATCTACTTCATCCGAATTTTCATCCATTTTTCTCCATCAGTATCTATTTCCTATGTTAACTTTCTGCATCCTGGTTACCTAATGGCTTCCTCTACCCAGTCTGCATTTATGGTTTAGACTTAGGCTTTATCAATTTCTAACTTCTCTTCCCCACATTGAAAACATATTCTGTTTCATGCCCTGTTTTGTTAAGGTCTTGTATTCTACTGGCGAGAAATCACTAACTCGATTACCCGTTTTCACATGTTAATGCAGGTTAGTGTTGCAGTTCATAGATTTTTATTTCTCTAGTGCCTAGTGCAGCGGATATTCCATATGCATATTTATCTAAGTATGCAATGTTAATAAGAAGTATTTTATAACTTTCTATATATTTTCTTTAAATTTTGAAAGTATTTGTCCTTGGCCAAATTCTTTGCTACCTGTTAAACAATAAAAATGTCAGTTTACAAAGATTTGTTCCATGAAGTTCAAAGTCTTATTCTATCCATGCTTCCTTCTGCATGTAGTCTTCATATCATTATTATTTTCATCAGAAAACATGAATATGGATTGATTTGCCCTGAATATATATATATATATAATATGTCACTGACTCAATGGGCATGAGTTTGTGCAAGCTCTGGGAAAGGGTGAAGGACTGGGAAGCCTGGTGTGCTGCAGTCCATGGGGTTGCAAAGAGTCAGACATGACTGAGCGACAACAATATGTCACTACATAAATGAAGTTACTTAGTTTTATACAGAGGTTATTTCACAGAACTCATGTATAAATATATCTACGAATAAGACATCTGTTGTAAATATCCCTTGCAATAAATTTCCCTAGATCATGTGAGATAATTTGAAAGTGTCTAATGCTTTGCAGTTGACTAGATTGACTCTGAAAATCCATCACCAAGAAATTACTTGGATATTGCACAGTTATTCACAGTTGTTCTTATGTCATTAAGTCAACTAAGATTACTGGACCACAAAATGAACATTCCAGTTATTTGGGCAGACTCATCTGAATGGAAATGATTATGCATTGATCAAATCAGATTCTCTAGGGCATCATTATTATGAGAACTGAAATGCTTGAACTCATCATACTTTTTGTTGATTCATTAATTCTCTATCTAGCTTCTCCCTAATACAGAATTCACTGACTGAAAATAACTTTAAGAAGCAACATTTGCCCATTTTACTGTATTTTACTCTGAAAATGTGAAGAGTTAAATTTTCAAGTTGAAAAGATTGAAAAAATGATGGTATTATATATAACAATATTTTAAAGTATTCAAACAAAAAACATATTTATAATATAACTAGTTTCCATATGGATCAACATTTTAAAATGTCCTTTGCTACACATTCCAATAAATAACAACAAAAAAATTACATTGAATGTGTGTGTTCCCAGTGCAATGTTTATTGTTAGCAGTTATAAATTAGAGGTGTTTAAGCCACTTGGAACTGGCTATTTTTCCAGGTAGCATTTTTGGAAAAATAAAAGATGGACATTAAATACCTTTAAAATAACAGTAGCTTTTATCTCTCACTTTGTCTCTTTTGTTCTCTGGAGCCTAGACTATAGTCTCAGTAAATTGTTGCTCCATGAATGATGAAAAGGAAAATGTTATAGCAGACACTTCATTCCATGGAAAGACGCAATTAAGGAGACAAACATTTAGATAAGTTATATGTTTTATTATTTTATAAGAATCTATATCAGAAAGGCAGTAAGTAAAAATCCATCTTTTAACTTCCAACTCAAATATTTTATTTCTGCTTAAATCAACTTAACTCCTTTACATATTAACCCTTCAGTTCAGGTCAGTCCCTCAGTCATGTCCGACTCTTTGCGACCCCATGAATCGCAGCACGCCAGGCCTCCCTGTCCATCACCAACTTCTGGAGTTCACTCAGACTCACATCCAACGAGTCAGTGATGCCATCCAGCCATCTCATCCTTGGTCGTCCCCTTCTCCTCCTGCTCCTAATCCCTCCCAGCATCAGAGTCTTTTCCAATGAGGCAACTCTTCGCATGAGGTGACCAAAGTACTGGAGTTTCAGCTTCAGCATCATTCCTTCCAAAGAAATCCCAGGGCTGATCTCCTTCAGAATGGACTGGTTGGATCTTCTTGCAGTCCAAGGGACTCTCAAGAGTCTTCTCCAACCCTTACAAGTTATTTGTATAACACTTCAGATACTTCAGAATAGTGTACTCATACAGTATTTATCTTTTTGTAACTGGCTTACCTCACTTAGCATAATGTTTTATGCAGAATGTAACAGAATTCCCTTCCTTTTTAAGGTTGAATTATATTCCAAGTATGTATATACCATATTTGGTTTATTCAGTGATCCTTTGATGGATATTCGGGCTGCTTCTACCTCTTGGTTATTGTGGATACTATTGCTGTGAACACTTGTATGTATAGCTATCATTTCAAGGTCTTACTTTGAATCCCTTTGGATATATACCCAGAAGTGGGATTGCTATTTTTACTCTTTTGAGAAACTTCCATACTGTTTTCCAAAGCAGGTGCATGATTTTACAATCACATCCTACAGTCCACAAGAGTTCTCCTTTGTCTACATCCTTGAAAAAAATTTCTTTTCTGTTTTTATTCCTTTCTTTATTCCTTCTTTCTTTCCCTCCCTCTTTTCTTTCTTGTTGAGAATTAATTCATGGCTATGGGATGATATCCTATTTTGATTTTAGTTTACACTTCTCTGATGATTATTGATGTTGAGCATCTTGTTATGTTTGCTTAAGTCTTTTGTCTATTTTTAAACTGGGTTATTTCATTTTTGTTGTTGAGTTGTAGGAGTTCTTTATATATTTTAGATCCCAACCTCTTATCAAATGTATGATTTGTAACTATTTCTTTCTATGCTGCAGATTACCTTTTCACTCTGTTGATTGTATCTTTTGATGCACAAAAGTTTTCAAATTTTATTTACTCCTATGTGTCTATTTTTTGCTTTTGATGCCTGTGGCTTTTAGGTGTCATACCCAATAAGGTATTGTCAAATCCAATTTTTGAAGTCGCTATCCTGTTTTTTTACAGATGTTTTATGGTTTTAAGTCTTACTTTTGAGTTTTTCATCCATTTGAGGTAATTTTTGTATGTGGGATAAGGACAGAATTTATTTGTTGGATGATAATACCTAGTTATCTCAACACTATTTGTTGAAGACACTGTCATTTTAGCATTTGAGTGATTTTGGCATCTTATAGTTTTTTTTTTTTAAGTTTAAAATAAAAGCACCCTACTAATGTAGATTGAGTGGAGATGCAGAAGTAGGTACTATTAATAGAATAGTAAAAAAAAAAGAGTAGAAAGTGACATGATTTTTTTTCAAATTTCACAATGTATGACATTTGCACTCTGCTGCAACAGAACATATAAAAATGTATTATTATGTAAAATATATTAAAAGATAAAGTAGATGATATTAAAATTTACAGTAAATGTACAGTGATTTTTATTGGAGGCTTCTTCTCAAATGTAAATATATATATATATATATATATATATATATTCAATGAAATTAGTCATTTGAAATCAGAAATAAATATTGAACCAAAAAGCTTAAACAATTTTAAGAGGTTCTGAATTGGCAATAGTTCAGTTATAAAATGAGCCTGGATTCTTTCACACACACATGCATTTTTAATTGGAGACATGGTAAACTATAATTTTAGTAACTGAAATTTGTTAGAAATTTATGAAAAACATATAAAATGGTATTCTACAAAAAAATTAAAGCTCTTAAATTGTCACCAGCTGTTCACAGAATGCATGATTTTCTAATAATATCAAAGTTCAATTAATTTAAAATTTGAAAATTTTCAGTTTTTTGGCTTTAGATGTTATGTGATATAATTAATTATATAATTTTTATTAATTATATACTATACAATTAATTGGGCTTCCCTGTTGGCTCAGTGGCAAAGAATCTGCCTGCAATGCAGGAGTTTTAGGAGATGCAGTTTTAGATGATCCAGATCTTCCTGGATCAGGAAGATTCCCCTGAGGAAGGCATAGCAACCTACTCCAGTATTCTTGCCTAGAGAATGCCACAGATAGAGGAGACTGGCAGGCTACAGTCCATAGGGTCACAAAGAGTCTGACACGACTGAAGGCACTTACATACACATGCACACACATACAATATAATTAATTACACACCATAACTATTATAGTATATAATTTATACAATTAACAATTTGTGGGGGTTTTAACAAAGAAGGTCCAAAAGCATGAGAAAGTGTGTTTTGTGGCTTAAAAATGAAACAAATCACCATGAGCAGGACACAGGCAGAATTTGGACTTCAGGTATAAACACTTCTAGTCACTCAAACATCTCCAGCTGGGCAGTCATCTGTATTAATTATCCTCTCCCATTCAAAGGTGAAATTTGCCAAAATGAGGTAGAAGCAAAAGAAACAACAGGCTTATATGCTCGTGAAGGTAAAATTGAAGTCATAGAGAACGCATCCAGCAAATGAAGAACCACAAACACTGGCAATGGAGATACCCAGGAAACTGAAATGCAGATGGGAAATCTTTTAAGTGGGAGAAAATACTATGACTCCTTCAAACTCAGGGAAAATCAAAGTGAGGCTAATTAGTGCTCACTAATCAGTAATGGAAAGCTAGTCAATCTAATCACACTAGGAGCACAGCCTTGTCTAACTCAATGAAACCAAGCCATGCCTTCAGGGCAACCCAAGATAGGCAGGTAATGGTGGAGAGGGCTGACAGAATGTGGTCCACTGCAGGAGGGAATGGCAAGCCACTTCAGTATTCTTGCCTTGAGAACTCCATGAAGAGTATGAAAAGGCAAAATGATAGGATACCAATAGAGGAACTCACTAGGTCATTAGGTACCCAATATGCTACTGGAGATCAGTGGAGAAATAACTCCAGAAAGAATGAAGGGATGGAGCCAAAGCAAAAAAAAAAAAAAACCAGTTGTGGATGTGACTGGTGATAGAAGCAAGATCCGATGCTGTAAAGAGCAATATTGTATAGGAACCTGGAATGTCAGGTCCATGAATCAAGGCAAATTGGAAGCGGTCAAACAAGAGAAGGCAAGGGTGAACGTCGACAATTTAGGAATCAGAGAACTAAAATGGACTGGAATGGGTGAATTTAAATCAGATGACCATTATATCTACTACTGCAGGCCGGAATCCCTCAGAAGAAATACAGTAGCCATTATGGTCAACAAAAGAGTCCGAAGTGCAGTACTTGGATACAATCTCAAAAATGACAGAATGATCTCTGTTCGTCTCCAAGGCAAACCATTAAATATCACAGTTATCCAAGTCTATGCCCTAACCAGTAATGCTGAAGAAGCTGAAGTTGAATGGTTTTATGAAGACCTACAAGACCTTTTAGAACTAACACCCAAAAAAGATGTCCTTTTCATTATAGGGGACTGGAATGCTAAAGTAGGAAGTCAAGAAACACCTGGGGTAACAGGCAAATTTGGCCTTGGAATATGGAATGAAGCAGGGCAAAGACTAATAGAGTTTTTCCAAGAAAATGCACTGGTCATGGCAAACACCCTCTTCCAACACAAAAGAGAAGACTCTACACATGGACATCACCAGATGGTCAACACCGAAATCAGATTGATTATATTCTATGCAGCCAAAGATGGAGAGGCTCTATACAGTCAACAAAAATAAGACCAGGAGCTGACTGTGGCTCAGATCATGAACTGCTTATTACCAAATTCAGACTTAAATTGAAGAAAGTAGGGAAAACTGCTAGACCATTCAGGTATGACCTAAATCAAATCCCTTATGATTATACAGTGGAAGTGAGAAATAGATTTAAGGACCTAGATCTGATATATAGAGTGCCTGATGAACTATGGAATGAGGTGCATGACATTGTACAGGAGACAGGGATCAAGACCATCCCCATGGAAAAGAAATGCAAAAAAGCAAATTGGCTGTCTGGGGAGGCCTTATAAATAGCTGTGAAAAGAAGAGAGGCAAAAGCCAAGGAGAAAAGGAAAAATATGAGCATCTGAATGCTCATAGAAGAAGAAGAGCATGAAGAGATAAGAAAGCCTTCCTTAGTGATCAAGGCAAAGAAATAGAGGGAAAGAACAGAATGGGAAAGACTAGAGATCTCTTCAAGAATATTCGAAATACCAAGGGAACATTTCATGCAAAGATGGGCTCGATAAAGGACAGGAATGGTATGGACCTAACAGAAGGAGAAGATATTAAGAGGAGGTGGCAAGAATACACAGAAGAACTGTACAAAAAAGATCTTCACGACCCAGATAATCATGATGATGTGATCACTAATCTAGAGCCAGACATCTTGGAATGTGAAGTCAAGTGGGCCTTAGAAAGCATCACTACGAACAGAGCTAGTGGAGGTGATGGAATTCCAGTGGAGCTGTTTCAAATCCTGAAAGATGATGCTGTGAAAGTGCTGCACTCAATATGCCAGCAGATTTGGAAAACTCGGCAGTGGCCACAGAACTGGAAAAGGTCAGTTTTCATTCAAATCCCAAAGAAAGGCAATGCCAAAGAATGCTCAAACTACTGCACAATTGCACTCATCTCACATGCTAGTAAAGTAATGCTCAAAATTCTCCAAGCCAGGCTTCAGCAATACATGAACCGTGAACTCCCTGATGTTCAAGCTGGTTTTAGAAAAGGCAGAGGAACCAGAGATCAAATTGCCAACATCTGCTGGCTCCTTGAAAAAGCAAGAGAGTTCCAGAAAAACATCTGTTTCTGCTTTATTGACTATGCCAAAGCCTTTGACTGTGTGGATCACAATAAACTGCAGAAACTTCTGAAAGAGATGGGAATACCAGGCCTGTCTCTTGAGAAATCTGTATGCAGGTCAGGAAGCAACACAGGATGATTCAGGTAGAGGATGTGGGGTGGGAGGTGGGAGGGGGCTTCGGCATTGGGAGATTGTGTTCACCTGTGGCTGTTTCATATCAATGTATGGCAAAACAAATACAGTATTGTAATTAAAAAAATAAATAAATTTTAAAAAAGAACTGGACATGGAACAACAGACTGGTTCCAAGTAGGAAAAGGAGTACATCAAGGCTGTATATTGTTACCCTGCTTATTTAAGTTATATACAGAGTAAATCATGAGAAACCTGGACTGCCAGAAACACAAGCTGGAATCCAGATTGCTGGGAGAAATATCAATAACCTCAGATATGCAGATAACACCACTCTTATGGCAGAAAGTGAAGAGGAGCTAAAACCCCTCTTGATGAAAGTGAAAGAGGAGAGCGAAAAAGTTGGCTTAAAGCTCAACATTCAGAAAATGAAGATCATGGCATCTGGCCCCATCACTCCATGGGAAATAGATGGGGAAACAGTGGAAACAGTGTCAGACTTTATTTTTGGGGGCTCCAAAATCACTGCAGATGTTGACTGCAGCTATGAAATTAAAAGACGCTTACTCCTTGGAAGAAAATTTATGACCAACCTAGATAGCATGTTCGAAAACAGAGAGATTACTTTGCCGACTAAGGTCCATCTAGTCAAGGCTATGGTTTTTCCTCTGGTCATGTATGGATGTGAGAGTTGGACTGTGAAGAAGGCTGAGTGCTGAAGAACGGATGCTTTTGAACTGTGGTGTTGGAGAAGACTCTTGAGAGTCCGTTGGACTGCAAGGAGATCCAACCAGTCCATTCTGGAGGAGATTAACCCTGGGATTTCTTTGGAAGGAATGATGCTGAAGCTGAAATTCCAGTACTTTGGCCACCTCATGCAAAGAGTTGACTCATTGGAAAAGACTCTGATGCTGGGAGGGATTGGGGGCAGGAGGAGAAGGGGACGACCGAGGATGAGATGGGTGGATGGCATCACTAACTCGATGGGCGTGAGTCTAAGTGAACTCTGAGAGATGGTAATGAACAGGGAGTCCTGGCATGCTGCGATTCATGGGGTTGCGGAGAGTCGGACATGGCTGAGCGACTGAACTGAACTGAACTGAATCAGTAATGGGCCATCATTAGAATTACCTGAGAAAGGATCATTTTTAACAGATGCATCTGAAAACAGAACTTAGAACAAATGAATGTGCAGGATACTAAAAGTGCATTGAAAAAACCTCTAGTTAATGAAATCTGTGATTTTGATAGAAAAGATGGCTCTCATTTAAGCAAAAATATTCCAAATCACAAAAGTTCCAATCATTTAGAAAATGGTGAGATATCTCCAATGGAACCACAAAGCACTTTAGATGTCACTCAGCAAGATACTCCCAAAGGTGATCAACTAGAAAAAAATTTCTAATGGACCTATATTAATTTTAGTGGTTCACCATCTGTGAGCCACAAATGTGTCTATACAGCAATTCAGTAGTACTGATTTGCCTACTGAACCTCTCTACCTTCACATTTGAATTCAGATGTGCCCCAGCAACACCCAAGCATAGATGTCTGACTGCATTCTACAACCTCTGTTATACAGGGAACCAAAGTATAACTGTTATTCACTCAGGATCAAGTGTCCCATTTACCTACTCTGTCATCTGACATTCAGCCTACAAATGGCACAGCAGAATGCAAAGGTGTAAAGAGGCCAGTAGAGGATAATGATAGGGAAACCATGAAAGGATTTCCAAATAAAGTGGGAGTTACAGCTGTTGCAATCAGTAACCCCAACAATGTTGGCTGCAGTGCACCAATGGTTTTCATGCCAGCAGGAGCAGATCTGAGCACTGTAGCTAATGTAGCACACCAGTTCTTCAAGTGCAGAGCCGGCCTAATGTTCTCAGGCTTCTCCATTCAGTGTTTCTAGTCAACACAGAGATCCAGTGAGAAAACCTGGGCACAACTTCATGTGCCTCTGGCAGTCTCGTAAAAAGTGGTCTCAGACTCCTTCATGGGTTTTCTACCATGCCGCATCTGAACATGAAGGAAAAGATGTATATCCAGGGCAGGGTCTTTGGGAAGGTTGTGAGCCTTCCCACCACAGCAGTTTTCTTTCATTACTCACTTACAGGACAAACACTGTTCAAAGAATGCCCTGCTTGCAGGATAGAACAAAATGATCCAAGACAAGTAGGAAATCAGAAATCTTCTACCAAGAAGCCAGCTGTAGGGGGCACAAGCTCAACTTCTAGAGCACAAAAGGCCATTGTGAATCATTCCAGTGATGCCCTTGTGCTACTTAGGAAAGGATCAAGAAACCTTGTCTTTCAAGATTTTACAGATGAAAAAGAGGGACCAATAACTAAACACATCTGACTAATAGCTGCTTTAATATTAAAATAAAATATTGGTAAATATTCAGAATGTGGTCACAGATTGTTCAAAGCATGAAAACAACTTATCAGTGCTAGCCATTAGTAGCATGGAATATCCCTCCACCCTTGCCAAATGCCTTTATGAACTTAATTTTACAGTTCAATGTAAATAACAAGAAAAAGACTCAAAAATGCTGCAGTGAAAAATAACTCCTCTTCTACAGTGGGACTCAAAGGGGAAGTCGCTCAGTCATGTCCGACTCTTTGAGACCCCATGGCCTGTAGCCCACCAGGCTCCTCCATCCATGGGATTCTCCAGGCAAGAGTCCAATGGGACTCAAAGTCAAATATATTTCACACACTGTTACTGAAGAAAGCACCAAGACTTAATGAAACAGAGATCATCGAATGAATTGTTTTATCTTCTCCCATGATGCTCAGGGGAAACATCACATTCTGATCTCTGAGAAAATCTCTTTTTTCTCTGTTAAAAAAAAATCAAGCAGAAAAAGAAAAGAAAAGAAAACTACTGTGGAGTTGTCAACCAGATTTTCTGTAGGATGTCTCTCAGAGCTGATAGAGCCAGATGGAAACTGATATGATCAGAATTCAGTACCATTCATGTTGGGGTATACATGGAATATTTTAAAACCAACATGAGCAGATGAAATAGAAACATCAAATATTTTTACCTATATCCCCAAAGGAGCACAGTTTTATAATTACAAAACTGTTTAAGCTGGTTTGAAAAATTAAAAAGCTTCAGGACACCTATGCCCCCTCATATCAGAAGGGGCCATCAATATCTGATTATGGATGTTGTGTTTTATTTAGAAATCAGTAGCTTGATTTTCTTACTTAAACTAATATATTTTCACTTAACTATTATCATAAAAATTTATCAGTCTTAATAGATCTTGTAAATATTTGTGTTTAGAACAAACACCTTTCATGTAACTGCAGCCACTGAAAATATATTCTGTGGTGTCCTAGAAGCATTATTGGTAGGTTCTAAAGGGCTTCCCTGGTGGCTTACAGGTTAAAGCATCAGCCTGGATTGTGGGAGACCAGGGTTTGATCCCTGGGTCGGGAAGATCCCCTGGGGAAGGAAAATGGCAACCCATTCCAGTACTGTTGCCTGGAGAATCCCATGGAGGGAGGAGCCTGGTAGGCTACAGTCCATGGGTTCGCAAAGAGTCAGACACGACTGAGCGACTTCTTCACTTCACTTCACTTCACTTCACTTCACTTCAAAGTGTTTCTAGATTCTCCTGTCAACTTTAAGTAATTGTTATATATTCTGTGCAGTGGATGAGTGTTTTGAAATTTGTGTAAATACTTCTGCAAAGGTACTGAAGCTATAAAGTCAAAACAGTTTGTGGAACTGTGTGGTTTTTTCCTTTTTTTTTTTTATTATACAACTTGTAGAACTCATTTTGCTAGCTGAGAGAGTATAGAATAATATATATCATGTCATTTTTGTTGAAGAAAAGCTATTTGAAAGTATTTTTGGTTTTCCTTAACATGTATCCACTGTAAACATAACTACATTATTAACAAACCTTGTTGAGACTGTCATAGATTTATGCAAATTAACATCCATTAAGATAGTCTAGACTTTTCATTCTTAATGTGTACATGCTCACACTCACACACACACAACCAGACATTGTAAATCAATTATTAATGCCAAATTAGACAAATTACTACATCCAGGAACATAAATGCCTATTTATTCCACTGGGAAAATATATCTTAAATCTGTCCATTTATCTGAGAATTAATGGCCTCAATCTTAATTCTAAACACAATCCTTTCTTGACTAATGCTTCTTTGCTCAGTTATGTCCGACTCTGCAACCCCATGGATTGTAGCTCATCAGGTTTCTCTGTCCATTGGATTTTCCTAACAAGAATCCTGGAATGGGTGGCCATTTCCTCTTCCAAGGGATCTTCCTGAACCATGAATTGAACCCATGTCTCCTGCATTGCAGGCACATTCTTTACCACTTGAGCCATCTGGGAATTCGTAATGCTTTATTTCCCTGGTTAGAATTCTTTTGATTCAAGTGAAGATTTGTCCCCAATCTAGCTCTCTTTCAAGCCAGCAGCTGGAATGAACTTAAAAGAACAAACAATAAGGCAAATAAGCATCTTCAGCAAATTCATTTTATATACTGATAAGGAAAGAAAAAGAAAAGCATGCCCCAGAGGCCCAGGATAAATATAATGCTGTATACCAAAAAGTCTCATCTCAGCATACTGTATTTCATAACTTGTTCTACATATGTATATATATATGTATACAATTTTACACAAATGTTCTTCAATTTCTTGACATAGCTACTTGAAAATGTGCTGATCCAATCCCCTGGATCTTATTAAAATGCTTATTAAATAACAAGAAAAAATATTTTAATATTTTAAGGATATTTCTAACAACAATGCTTGCCAAAAATAATACAATAATTTATGATACTATGGGAAACTTCATTCACTGAAGTAGTAAAATCAAGTATGTTTTCCAGGATGCTAGGTATTTACTTTATCTATGAATAGAATTGCAAAATTGTTATTAGAATCATATTATTGCTTAATAAATATTTTCACATGTTTTAAGTGTCAAAACATTTAGTTTCCAAAAGGGGCTAAAAATACATGAATAATTCTTAGAATCCAAATTCATATAAAGTGAAAATTTGAGACTGAATGTGGAGAAAGTTATTAGTGATTTCTTATGCTATGTCATATGATGAAAATCACCACAGATTTATCTTCCCAAATTGCATGTTATAGATACGAATTGAATATTATCAATTTTATGTTAGATATCATTTTAAAGAGATTCCACTTCAATTTCTTCTTCTCTGAAAAGTCTTAAATAAGCTTAGATAGTTTTAGCATAGATGGTTTTTCTAATATTTGCCAGTATGTTTGAGACAAATCAGTAATTCAAACTTTATGTTCAGAATGCAAATTAAAAGGTACAGAGAAAATAATGAGTGCTCCATAAATATTTTCTGAGTAATAAACTGATCATGTATGATAATTTCAAGTTATTCCAAATAATACAATGCCAAAAATAAAGCAGTTGCCTGGTTCATATTTGCAAATTTATCATAGTACTTGATAATAGCTGAGCACTTAAAAATATAGCATAGTTAACTAGTTACTATCAATAAATTTTTAGGACAAAATAACAAGACACTGTAACACTTACAGATATCCTAGATATATTAAGTAATATTCTTTTCCTCTTAATACTTATGTGTCTTCATCCATGCATCATAATTATAATGAGTAGCAGAAACAGATCTAAGTGTTGAGAAACAGAAGTTAATAAGTGTAATAATAATAATAGTAAAACAAGATATTAAAAACAAAATTTAAAATAAAGCCCTATATATGGTTAAATTTTAAAGGTGTATAAAACATGAAAAACACACATAAGTTTTACTCACTAGGAAATGTTTTAGATACTCTTGGTAGTATTTTTGCATTAGGAGGAAATTTGACAAAGAATAACTTTAATATCCCCAATTACACCATAATAATAAATTTTATGTATATAATTAATCATGAATTATATTAAAGTATAAATATAATTTATTCTATTATAGCTCTTGTTGCAGTAGCTAATGGGGGAATATAATTCAACATAAGAAAAATTAATCAGGAACCCTAGCATGATGTTTGTAAAATTGCAAATTGGTGCAGCTACTGTGGAAAACAGTGTGGAGGTTCCTCAAATAACTAAAAATAGAGTTATCATATGATTCAGAAATTCCAATGCTGGGTTTATCTGAAAAATATGAAAATATTAATTCTAAAAGATACATGCACCACAATGTTCAAAGCAGCATTATTCACAGTAGCCAAAATATAGAAACAACACATGCCCAAGAGATGAACAGATAAGATGGAATGGAATAGTACTCAGCCATAAAAAGAATGGACTTTTGCCATTTCCAACAATGTGGATGGACTTAATGAAATAAATGAAATAAATCATTAATGAAATAAATAATGAAATAAATCAGATAAAGACAAATATTCTTGTATCACTTAAATGTGGAATCTAATGAAAAAAAAGTGACTACATATTTATAACAAGTTAAAGACAGACTTACAGAATATGGAGAACAAACTAGTGGTTACGAGTGGTGAGAGAGAAGAGGAGAGTTATAAGGTAAGATATGGAATTATACACAAATTACTATGTATAAAATAAATAAGCAACAAGGATATATTGTACATCACAGGGAAACAGAAATATTATTTTGTAATAACTTTGTGAGCATGCTCAGCCATGTCTGATTCTTTGTGACAGCCAAGAACTGAACCCCACCAGACAACTCTGTCCATGGAATTTTCCAGGCAAGAATATCGGGGTGGGTTGCCATTTACTACTCCAGGGGATCTTCCTGACCTAGGGATTAAACTTGCATCGGCAAGGGGATTCTTTACCACTGAGTCACCTAGAAAGCCTTGTAATAACTTTAGAGTATAATGCATAAAAATATTGAATCACCATGCTTCAATTTTGGAAATCAATTACATTTTAATAAAAATAAATAATAAGGAAATAAAATAATTGACCATGGGTTTTGTAAAATTCATAATAAAGTTTCATGAAACACTTAAAAGAGAAATAACTTGCTTTAAATTATAATAGAGAAAATCTATACTGTTTGACCTGATAATATCTTACTTTTATCTAAGATTTTCTATTAACACTTTAATAGCAAGATATCTCATAAAGTATTTCCCATCTTTGGAAGATACATTTAATAATAAACATAAATTACAATTCAAATAAATACTAATATTTGCTTGCAAACTCATGATAAAAGGCATATTGTATAACATACCTCACTGCTATACTAGTTTAGTGACAAATTATTTTACCATTTTTCTCTACAATTCTTTTCTATCTGCTTTTAAAAGGTCATTTCTGTACAATATTGGAAAATACTAAGTGTTAATTTTATGGGCAAGATGCTATCTTCAATGAATAGCTTATACTAATATTTAAAATTGTTCATTTTCCTAAAATTATATTTTACATTGTATTCAAAATACTTTAAACTGTGGGTAATAAAGAAAACATTCCATGAAATGATTTGTATAAAAATGTATACATAGTACTACAGATTATATTAAGCATAGGGAAGTTCTTTTTGGTAAAATTTCATGCTACATTCCTCTTGACAGTTTATAGAATCGACTCTGCCAGATGATAGATGTGATCTGATTTGTCTCAGTGATGATAAATTTTATCTCATAGTTCACTGCATAAAATTTTCATAAAAATTCATGTGATCATTTAGGTCCTGATCCTGTTTCATGGAGCTTAGCAGTAGTTATTGAAATCCATTCAAAGTTCAAAGCAAGATATATATTTAAAATATATATATCTCCACAGAGTGGAGAAGTAAAATCTGAGTTTTTCAAAATGATTAATTTTGAAAAAGGAGCTGTAATAGAAAACATGTAAGTTCCACTTTTTTAATTGGAGTATAATTTACAATATTGTTTTAGCTTCAACTGTACAGCAAAATGAATAACATACATAATTCACTGTTTATTAAATTATTTTTCTATATATGTCATTAAAGAGTATTTACAAAAGTTCAGTATGCTATGCAGTAGATCCTTATAGCTCTCTATTTCATATGTAGTAGTGTGTATATGTCAGGCCCAGCTTCCCAAGTTATCCCTCTCTCTTACACACCCACACTGTCCACCATGATAATCAAAAATTTGTTTCCTACATCTGTGATTCTATTTCTGTTTTTGCAAATAAGTTCATTTGTACTACTTTTTAGGTTCCATATATGATCAATATCATGGCATTTGTCTTTCTATGTCTCACTAACTATACTTAGTATGACAACCTTTTTTAAATTTATTTATTTTTATTGAAGGATAATTGCTTTACAGAATTTTGTTGTTTTCTGTCAAACCTCAATATGAATCAGCCACAGGTATACATATATTCCCTCCCTCTTGAAACTCTCTTTCATCTCCCTCCCCATCACACCCCTCTAGATTGATACAGAGCCCCTGTATGAGTTTCCTGGGTCATACAGCAAATTCTGATTGGTTATCTATTTTACTTATGGTAATGTAACAGTCCATGTTACTCTTTCAATACTTCTCACCCTCTCCTTCCATTTCCCATGTCTATAAGTCTATTTTCTGTGTATGTTTCTCCATTGCTGCCCTGTAAATAAATTCTTCATACCATTTTTCTAGATCCTGTATATATGCATTAAAATACAATATTTTTCTTTCTCTTTCTGACTTACTTCACTTTGTATAATAGGTTCTGAGTTCATCCACCTCATTAGAACTTACTCAAATATATTCCTTTTTATGGCTGAGTAATATTCCATTGTGTATATATGCCACAACTTCTTTATCCATTCATCTGTCAATGGACATCTAGGTTGCTTTCATGTTCTAGCTATTGGAAATAGCGCTGCAATGAAAAAACAGGATACATTTATCTTTTTCAACTTTGGTTTCCTCAGGGTATATGCCTGGAAGTGGGATCTCTGGGTCATTTAGCCCTAGTTTTTTAAGGCATCTCCATACTTCATTCATGGTGGCTGTTTACGTTCCCACCAATGGTACAAAAGTGTTACCTTTAAACCACACCCTCTGCAGGATTTATTGTTTGTAGACTAATGATGGCCATTCTGACCAGTGTGAGAAGATATTGCATTGTAGTTTTGATTTGTGTTTCTCTAATAATGAGTGATGTCATTGAGCATCTTTTCATGAGTTTGTTAGTCATCTGTATGTTTCCCTTGGAGAAATGTCTGTTTAGGTCTTTTCCCCACTTTTTCATTGGGCTCTTTGTTTTTCTGATATTGAGTTGTATCAGTTGCTTGTATATTTTGGAAATTAATCCTTTGTCAGTTGTTTCATTTACTATTATTTTCTGACATTCTGAGGGTTGTCTTTTCACCTTGCTTATAGTTTTCCTTTGCTGTGCAAAAGCTTTTAAGTTTGATCAGGTCCTACTTGTTTAATTTTGTTTTTATTTCCATTATTCTAAGAGATGGGTCTTAAAGGATCTTGTATTGATTTATGTAATCGAGTGTTCTGCCTATGTTTTCCTCTGAGGATTTTGCAGTTTCTGGTCTTATACTTTGGTCTTTAATCCATTTTGAGTTTATCTTTATGTATGGTGTTAGGAAGTGTTCTAACTTCATTCTTTTATGTGTAGTTGTCCAATTTTCCCAGCACCATTTATTGAAGAGGCTTTCTTTGCCCCATTGTATATTCTTGCTTCCTTTGTCAAAAATACAATGCATAGGTTCATTTCTGGGCTTTCTATCTTCTTCCATTGATCTACGTTTCTGTTTTTGTGCCAGTACCATACTATCTTGATGACTGTAGCTTTGTAGCATAACCTGATGTCAGAAAGTTTGATTCCTCCAGCTACATTCTTCTTTTTCAAGACTACTTTGGCTATTCAGGATCATCAGTCTTCCATATGAATTGTGAAATGTTTTGTTCTGTAAAAACGTCATTGGTAATTTCAGAGGGATCAAATTGACTCTGTAGATTCTGTTTGGTAGTATAGTCATTTTCAGAATATGGATTCTTCCTATCCAGGAACATAGAGTATCTCTCCATCTGTTTATGTTATCTTTGTTTTCTTTCATTAGTGTCCTCTAATTTTTTTGTGTACATTTTTTTTCCCTCCTTAGGTACATTTATTCCTAGATAATTAATTGTTTTTATTGCAATGGTGAATGGGATGGATTCCTTAATTTTTCCTTCTGATTTTGCATTGTTAGTATACAGAAATCCAAGTGATTTCTGTGTATTGATTTTGTATCCTGAAACTTTACTAAATTCATTGATTAGCCCTAGTAATTTTCTGATACTATCTTTAGGGTTTTCTATGCACAGTATCATGTCATCAGCGAACAGTGAGAGATTAACTTATTTTGTGATCTGAATTCCTTTTATTTCTTTTTCTTCTCTGATTGCTGTAGCTAGGACTTCCAGAACTATGTTGAATAATAGTGACAAGGGTGAACAGCATTGTCTTCTTTCTGATAATAGGGGGAATGCTTTCAGTTTTTCACCATTGAGAATAATGTTTGCTGTGGGTTTATCATATATGGCCTTTACTATGTTAAGGTAGTTTCCTTCTATGTCCTTTTTTGAAGAGTTTTAATCATAAGTGGTTTCTAAATTTTGTCAAATGATTTTCAGCATCTATTGAGATTATTTTTAATCTTTCAATTTGTTAATATGGTGTATCACATTGATTAACTGCATATATTGAAGAATCCTTGCATCCCTGTAATAAACTCAACTTGATCATGGTATATAAGCTTTTTGATGTGTTTAGAATTTTTGCTAAAATTTTGTTGAGGATTTTTGCATCTATGTTCATCAGTGATATTGGACTGTAGTTTTCTTGTTTTGTGTCTGTTGTCTCTGTCTGGTTTTGACACAAGAGAGATGGTGGCCTTGTAGAATGACTTTGGAAGTGTTCCCTCCTCTGCAATTTTTTGAAAGAGTTTTAGAATGATAGGCATTAACTCTTCTCTAAATGTTTGATAGAATTATCCTGTGAAGCCACCCAGTCCTAGGCTTTGTTTTTTGGGAGATATTTGATCACAGCTTCAATTTCAGTGCTTGTAATAGAACTGTTCATAATTTTTATTTCTTTATGGTTCAGTCTTGGAAAATTGAACTTTTCTAAGAATCTGTGCATTTCTTCCAGGTTATCCATTGTATTGCCCTATAGTTGTATATAACAGTCTCTTATAATCTTTTGTATTTCTGCATTGTCTGTTGTAACCTCTCCTTTTTCATTTCTGATTTTCTTGATTTGATATTTCTGTTTTGTTTTGTTTTGTTTTTCTTGGTTAGTCTGGGTAAAGAACTGTCAATTTTGTTTATCTTCTCCAAGAGCCAATTTTCAGTTTTGTTAATCTTTACTATTGCTTCCTTCATTTTTTTCTCCCATTTATTTCTACTCAAATCTTTATGAATTCTTTTCTTCTACTAATTTTGATTCTTCTTTTTCAGTTGTTTAAGGTGTAAAGTTGTTTGTCTATTCAATGTTTTTCTTATTTCTTGAGGTAGGATTGTACTGCTCTAAACCTCCGAAGAACTGATGCTTTTGAGCTGTGGTGTTGGAGAAGATTCTTGAGAGTCCCTTGGATTGCAAGGAAATCCAACCAGTCCATTCTGAAGGAGATCATCCCTGGGATTTCTTTGGAGGGAATGATGCTGAAGCTGAAACTTCAGCACTTTGGCCACCTCATGTGAAGAGCTGACTCATTGGAAAAGACTCTGATGCTGGGAAGGACTGGGGGCAGGAGGAGAAGGGAATGACTGAGGATGAGATGGCTGGATGGCATCACTGACTTGATGGACGTGAGTCTGAGTGAACTCCGGAAGTTGGTGATGAACAGGGAGGCCTGGCGTGCTGCGATTCATGGGGTCGCAAAGTGTTGGACACAACTGAGCGACTGAACTGAACTGAAACCTCCCTCTTAGAACTGCTTTTGCTGCATCCCATAGGTTTTGAGTTGTCATGTTTTCATTGTCATTTGTCTAGAATTTTGCTCATTTCCCTCTTGATTTCTTCAGTAACCTGTTTGGTATTTAGAAACGTGTTATTTAATCTCCATGTGCTTCTGTTTCTTACAGTTTTCTTCTTGTAATTGATAGCTAGTCTCATAGCATTATGTGCAGACTACATCATGAAAAATCCTGGGCTGGATGAAGCACAAGCTGGAATCAAGATCACTGGGAGAAATATCAATAACCTCAGTTATGCAGATAACACCAACCTTATGACAGAAAGTGAAGAAGAATTAAAGAGCCTCTTGATGACAGTGAAAGAAGAGAGTGAAAATATTGGCTTAAAATTCAACATACAGAAAACTAAGATCATGGCATCTGGTCCGATCACTTCATGGCAAATATATGGGGAAACAGAGGAAACAGTGACAGACTTTATATTTTTGGGCTCCAAAATCACTGCACGTGATGACTGTAGCCATGAAATTAAAAATGATTCCTCCTTGGAAGAAAGGTTTTGACCAACCTAGACAGGATATTCAAAAGTAGACACATTACCTTGCCAAAAAAGATCTGTCTAGTCAAAGTTATGGCTTTCATAACCGTAACCATAACCAGTTATGCTAGTCATATATGGATGCAAGAGTTGGACTATAAAGAAAGCTAAGGGCCAAAGAACTGATGCTTTTGAAGACTCTTGGGAGTCCCTTGGACAGCAAGGAGATCCAACCAGTCCATCCTAAAGGAAATCAGTTCTTAATATTCATTGGAAGAACTGATGCTGAAGCTGAAACTCCCAATACTTTGGCCACCTGACTCATTTGAAAAGACCCTGATGCTGGGAAAGATTGAAGGTGGGAGGAGAAGGGCATAACAGAGGATGGGATGGTTGGATGGCATCACCAAGTCAACGGACATGAGTTTGGATAAACTCTGGGAGTTGGTGATGGATAGGGAGGCCTGGCATGCTGCAGTCCACGGGGTCACAAAGAGTTGGACATGACAGAGTGACTGAACTGAAATAAACTCTACTCATAGTGTTGTCATCAGAAAAGATGCTCACTATAATCTAAATTTTCTTAAATTTACTGAGGTTTGATTTGTGACCCAAGATGTGGTCTATCCTGGGGAATGTTCCTTGTGTACTTGAAAAAAGGTGTATTCTTCTGCATTTGGATGGGATGTCCTGAAGATATCAGTGAGCTCCATCTCATCTAATGTATCATTTAAGACTTATGTTTCCTTATTAATTTTCTGTTTTGATGATCTGCTCATTGTTGTGAGTGGGCTGTTAAAGTCTCCTACTATTATTGTATTGCAGTCAGTTTCTCTTTTTATGTCTGTTAGTGTTTGTGTCATGTATTGAGAAGCTCCTATGTTGAGTCCATAGATATTTAAAATTGTTATATCTTCCTCTTGGATCGATCTCTTGATCATTATGTAGTGTCCTTCCTTATCTCTCATAATCTTTTATTTTAAGGTCTATTTTGTCTGATATGAGGATTACTACTCCAGCTTTCTTTTGCTTCCCATTTGCATGGAATGCATTTTTCCATCTTCTCACTTTCAGTCTATATGTGACTTTAAGTCTGAAGTGGGTTTCTTGTAGACAGCATATATATGGGTCTTTTTATATCCATTCAGTCAGTCTGTGTCTCTTGGTTGGAGCATTTAATCCACTTACATGGAAAGTAATTATTGATACATATGTTCCTTTTGCCATTTTCTTAATTGTTTGGTGTTGATTTTGTAGATCTTTTTTCCTTGTTTATATTTCTTGACTATATAAGTCCCTTTAACATTTGTTGTTATGCTGGTTTGGTGATACTGAATTCTCTTAACTTCCACTTGTCTGAAAAACTTTTTATTTCTCCTTCAATTTTGAATGAGATCCTTGCTGGGTATAGCAATCTTGGTTGTAGATTTTTCCCTTTCAGTACTTTAAATATATCCTGCCATTCCTTTCTGGCCTGCAGAGTTTCTAATGAAAGATCAGCTGTTAAGCGTATGGGATTTCCCTTGTATGTTACTTGTTGCTTTTCCCTTGCTGATTTTAATATTCTTTGTTTTAAATCTTTGTTAGTCTGATAATATGTATCTTGGAGTGTTTCTGCTTTGTTTATCCTGTATGGGACTCTTTGTGCCTCTTGGAATTGACTGAATATTTTCTTTTCCTTATTGGGGAACTTTTCAACTATAATCTCTTCAAAAATTTTCTCATACCCTTTCTTTTTCTCTTCTTCTGGGACCCCTATAATTTGAATATTGGTATGTTTGATATTGTCCCAGAGGTCTCTGAGACTATCCTCAGTTCTTTTCATTCTTTTTACTTTATTCTGCTATTCAAAAGTTATTTCCACCATTTTTTTCTTCCAGCTCACTGGTTCATTCTGCTCCTTCATATATTCTGCTATTGATTCCTTCTAGAATATTTTTAATTTCAATAATTGGGTTGTTTGTCTCTGTAAGTTTATTCTTTAATTCTTCTAGGTCTTTGATAATTGATTCTTGCATTTTCTTCATTTTGTTTTCAAGGTTTTTGATCATCTTTCCTATCATTATTCTGAATTATTTCTCATGTAGTTTGCCTATTTCCTCTTCATTTATTTGGACTCCTGTGTTTCTAGCTTGTTTCTTCATTTGTGTACTATTTCTCTTCCTTTTCACTATTATTATTATTTTTAGCTTCAAAGGTTGAATTCTTTCCTCCTTTTAGTTTCTGCCCTCCTAAGGTTGGTCCAGTGGTTTGTGTAAGCTTTGTATAGCGTGAGATTTGTGCATAGATTTTGTTTGTTTTTCCTCTGATGGTCAAGGCTGAGTGAGGTGGTAATTCTGTCAGTTGACAGCTGGGTTTGTATTTTCACTTTGTTTGTTGTTGAGATGAGGCATCCTGCAGAGGGTGCTACTGGTGGTTGGGTGATGCTGGGTCTTGTATTCAAGTGGTTTCCTTTGTGTGAGTTCTCACTAATCTATACTCCCTAGAGTTAGTTCCTTGGTAGTCTAGGGTTTGGAGTCAGTATTCCCACCTTCAATGGAGAAGGCAATGGCACCCCCACTCCAGTACTCTTGCCTGGAAAATCCCATGGATGGAGGAGCCTGATGGGCTGCAGTCAGTGGGATCGCGAAGAGTCAGACACGACTGAGCAACTTCACTTTCACTTTTCACTTTCATGCATTGGAGAAGGAAATGGCAACCCACTCCAGTATTCTTGCCTGGAGAATCCAAGGGAAAAGGGAGCGTGGTGAGCTGCCATCTATGGGGTTGCACAGAGTCAAACACGACTGAAGCGATTTAGCAGCAGCATTCCCACTCCAAAGGCTCAAGTCTTGAAATCTGGTCAGGAATGAAGACTCCACAAGTGGTTTGTTATGGCACTAATTGAGATTAAAACAAATACACAAAAATGAGAAACCAAAGAGGAAACTCAGACAAATAGCAGTTACAAAATCAGGCAAATAATAATCAAAATAGAATATACACATATACATATACATGCATAAGCAAAGTCAAAACAATCCAACTAAAATAAAATACAGTAGATTGGCCTGGCAAACAAAGGAAATCAAAAATTATATTTATCAGTTAAGAGTGAAAATAACTAAAACACAAACTGGAAAACAAAACTAAAGCAAGATGCCAAGTGGTGAATAACATAATGAAAACAAAATGAGCAAACATTTTGAGAGGAAAGGAAAGAAAGAAAAGAAAGAAAGAATAGATATGCAAAGTTAAATAGAGGTAGTTGAAGATTTATATACATTAAAATTAACTGCAAGGCAAAAAGAACAGTAGGAAATGCAAACAAAGGAATAAATATAGAAAAATCATAATAGATTTTTAAAAATTAAAATTATAAAAGAGAGAGAGAGTACAAAAAAAAAAAAGGAAAACTCCACAGAAATGAAAAAGCCCATCATAGAGGCAGAGGTTTATAACAAGAAAAAAAGTGTGACTGAATATACAGATATACATATACACCCATAAACAAAATCAAAATAGTCCAATGAAAATAAAGTAGAATAGATTCACCCAGAGAACAAAGGAAGCCAAAAATTATACCTACCAGTTAAGAACAAATCTAGCTAAAGTACAAACGGGAAAACAATACTAAAGCAAGGTGCCATTTTGGATATAAAGAAATGAAAATACAACTAACAAATATCTTGAGAGGAAAGAAAAGAAAGTAAAGAAAGAATATATATGCAAAGTTAAATAGAGATAGATAAAGAAGATTTATATACATTAAAGAATAACTGCAGGGGAAAAGCACAGTATGGAAAGCAAACAAAGGGGAAATATAGTAAAAATAATAGTAGGTTAAAAATTAAAATTAAAAAGAGAGAGGTATAAAAGGAAAACTCCAGAGAGCTCCAAAAGCCCAGTGAAGAGGCAGAGGTTTATAACAACAATAAAAAATGTGACTGAGGGAAACAAAAACAAAAGCGCAAAAGTTTAATTAGAATAAAATCAACAACTAATACAGAGGGTGAGGGGAAGGAAAAAGAAAAAAAAAATCCAAAAGTAATCTATAGGCAAAACATAAGAATAATAAATGTTTTTTATGAGTCACTGCTGTCAGAATCCTTTCCCTTGCTGGGAGTCACAGTCCACCTCACCTCCCTAGGATGCCTTCCAACAATGTGCTGATCTCTGGACCTGCCTTGGGGGCAGCTCAGATTCTAATCTGGTCCTACTTTTTTTTTTTTTTTAACTTTATTTTACTTTACACTACCATTTTGGTTTTGCCATACATTGACATGAATCTGCCACAGGTGTATACGAGCTCCCAATCCTGAATCCCCCTCCCACCTCCCACCCCATATCATCTCTCTGGATTATCCCCGTGCACCAGCCCCAAGCATCCTGTATCCTGCATCGAACATAGACTAGAGCTTCATTTCTTACATGATAGTATACATGTTTCAATGCCATTCTCCCAAATCACCCCACCCTCTCCCTCTCCCTCAGAGTCTAAAAGTCCGTTCTATACATCTGTGTCTCTTTCACTGTCTTGCATACAAGGTCATCATTACCATCTTTCTAAATTCCATATATATGTGTCAGTATACTGTATTGGTGTTTTTCTTTCTGGCTTACTTCACTCTGTATAATCGGCTCCAGTTTCATCCATCTCATTAGAACTGATTCAAATGTATTCTTTTTAATGGCTGAGTAATACTCCATTGCATATATGTACCACAGCTTTCTTATCCATTCATCTGTTGATGGACATCTAGGTTGTTTCCATGTCCTGGCTATTATAAACAGGGTTGCAATGAACACTGCAGTGCATGTGTCTCTTTCAATTCTGGTTTCCTCGGTGTGTATCCCCAGCAGTTGGATTGATGGGTCATAAGGCAGTTCTATTTCCAGTTTTCTAAGGAATCTCCACACCATTCTCCACAGTGGCTGTACTAGTTTGCATTCCCACCAACAGTGTAAGAGGGTTCCCTTTTCTCCACACTCTCTCCATCATTTATTGCTTGTAGACTTTTGGATTGCAGCCATTCTGACTGGTGTGAAATGGTACCTTATTGTGGTCTTGATTTGCATTTCGCTGATAATGAGTGATGTTGAGTGTCTTTTCATGTGTTTGTTAGCCAGCCATCCGTATGTCTTCTTTAGAGAGATGTCTGTTTAGTTCTTTGGCCCATTTTTTGATTGGGTCTTTTATTTTTCTGGAGTTGAGCTGCATAAGATTCCTGTATATTTTTGAGATTAGTTGTTTGTCAGTTGCTTCATTTGCTATTGTTTTCTCCCATTCAGAAGGCTGTCTTTTCACCTTGCTTATAGTTTCCTTTGTTGTGCAGAAGCTTTTAATTTTAATTAGATCCCATTTGTTTATTTTTGCTTTTATTTCCAGTATTCTGGGAGGTGGATCATAGAGGATCCTGCTGTGATTTATGTCAGAGAGTGTTTTGCCTATGTTCTCCTCTAGGAGTTTTATAGTTTCTGGTCTTGCAGTGGTCCTACTCTTGTGTTCTTGCCTCCAATGTCCAAAGCTGTCAGAAGCCTGGCAGGCCACAGTCTACAGGATTGCAAAGAGCTGGAGATGACCAAAGTAACCCTGCACACATAGATGCAGGATGGTTCCCCCCTCCTTCCCCCCCACCCCCTGCTGTGTCAGCTCTGCCCCAGTGAGAGTTGAGTGTGAAGTTGGTGCAGCTGATGGCTTGTGGGGACCCTGGTGGTGCTGAGTGTGCAGGGACATGGGCTGCCTCTGCTGTGGGAGTTATGGCCCTATCAGAGTCTTTTTCTGAGCCTCTGTGACTGATGATCAGAAGGCTTCTTTGGGCATTCTTTCCCCACATCTCTGCCCATTCAGGCACATAGAGGGGCCCTTCTGGCTGGGGTCCTACTCTGTAGATAAGCACATCAGGCACTTAAAGGGGCATTCTGAGTGGGGTCCTACTCTGTAGCTTGGTGCATCAGTCACTGAAAGGAGCACCCTGTCCGATTCTCATTCCATTTAGGCTACCACAGATCAGATGTTTCACTCTCAGCCTTAAATGTGTCTCCTTTGATTCAGACAGTTGCGCTAATGTGGGAATGTGACCCCTGCTTCAGTTCCCCCACCCGCTGAGGGCAGGTCCAGTCCTCCTAACACTCCTTTTCTGCTCCTAACTCCTTCATCCTACTAAGTTTTGCGTGGTTCTATATATATTTCCTCCTGATCAGGTACTTCTCTCTGCTCTCAGCTGGTGTTCTGCATGCACTTCTGTGTCTGAAGGTGTATTCCTGATATATCCATGGAGAGAGATGTATTCTATGTCCACTTACTCTTCCCCCATCTTGCTCTCTTAGTATGACAATCTTTATGTCCATCCATGATTTTCATGTTTAAGTATATATCCACTGTATGTATGTACCACATCTTGTTTATTCTTCCGTTTATGGACATTTAGTTTGCTTCCAAAAAGCATTCAGAAAACTAAGGTCATGGCATCTGGTCCCATAACTTCATGGCAAATAGATGGAGAAACAATGGAAACAGCGAGAGATTTTATTTTGGAGGGGGCTCCAAAATCACTGAGGATGGTGACTGCAGCCATGAAATTAAAAGACACTTGCTCCTTGTAAGGAAAACTATGACAAACCTAGACAGCATATTAAAAAGCAGACACATCACTTTGCTGGCAAATTTCCATCTAGTCAAAGCTGTGGTTTTTTCCAGTAGTCATGTATGGATGTGAGAGTTGGACTATAAAGAAAGCTGAGTGCCAAAGAATTGATGCTTTTGAACTGTGATGTTTGAGAAGACTCTTGAGAGTCCTTTGGATTGCAAGGAGATCCAACCAGTCCATCTTAAAGAAAATCAGTCCTGAATATTCATTGGAAGGATTGATCAGTTCTGAATTATTAAAGCTGAAACTCCAATACTTTGGCCACCTGATGTGAAAAACTTTTCATTGGAAACGACCCTGATGCTGGGAAAAATTGAAGGCAGGAGAAGAAGGGGATGACAGTGGATGCAATATTTGAATGACATCACTGACTCAATGGACATGAGTTTGAGTAAACTCTGGGAGTTGGCAATGGCAAGGTGTGCTGCAGTCCATGGTGTCACAAAGAGTCCGACATGACTGAGTGGCTGAGCTGAACTGAACTGAACTGACGTTTGGTTCTATGCCCTGGCTATTGTACTGCAATGAACGTTGAGGTGAATGTATATTTTTGGAATTATGGTTTTCTTTGGATATATGCCCAGGAGAGAGATTGCAGGATCATAGGGTAGTTCTATTTTTAGTTTTCTAAGGAAATTCCAGATAACCATGATGGTGTGATCATTTATCTAGAGCCAGACATCCCAGAGTAGGAAGTCAATCAAGTTGACCTTAAGAAGCATTACTGCAAACAGAGCTAGTGGAGCTACTTCCAGCTGAGTTATTTAAAATCCAAAAAATGATGCTGGTAAAGTGCTGCAATCAACGTGTCAGTAAATTGGAAAACTCAGCAGTAACCACAGGACTACAAAATGTTAGTTCCTTTCCAATCTCAAAGAACAGCAATGCCAAAGAATGTTCAAATTATCATACAGTTGGAAGTTGTGATCATTTTGCATTCTAGCAAGATAATGCTCAAAATCCTTCAAGATAGGCTTCAACAGTATATGAACCCAGAACGTCCAGATGTATAAATTGAATTTAGAAAATCCAGTGGAACCGGAGTTCAGATTGCCATCCTTTGTTGGCTCATAGAGAAAGCAAGGGAATGCCACAAGAACATCTACTTTTTCTTCATTAACTATTCAAAAGACTATGTGGATCACAAAAACTGTGGGAAATTCTTAAAGAGATGGGAATACCAGACCACCTTATCTGTCTCCTGAGAAACCTGTATGCATGTCAAGAAGCAACAGTTAGAACTCATCATGGAAGAACAGACTGATTTCAAAACTGGGAGAGGAGTATGTCAAGGCTGTGTATTGTCACCCTGTTTATTTAACCTTTATGCAGAGTACATCATGAGAGATACCAAGCTAAATGAATTGCATGCTGGCATCAAGATTGCTGAGAAAAGTATCAACAACCTCATATAATATCATCCCGAAGGCAGAAAGTGAGGAGGAACTAAACAGCCTCTTGAAGAAGGTGAAAGAGGAGAGTGAAAAAGTTGGCTTGAAACTCAATATTCTAAAAACTAAGATCATGGCATCTGGCCCCATCACCTCATGACAAATAGATGGGGGAAAAGTGGACACAGTGACATATTTCATTTTCTTGGACTCCAAATCACTGTGGTTGGTGACTGCAGCCATGAAATTAAATGATGCTTTTCCCTTGGACAAAAAGCTATGACAAACTTAAACAACATATTAAAAAGTAAAGCATATGAAAAATCTTTGCTGATAAAGGTCCATATAGTCAAAGCTATGGTTTTTCTAGTAGTCATGTATGATCATAAGAGTTGAGCCATAAAGAAGGCTGAGTGCAGAGGAATTGATGCTTTCGAACTGTGGTGGTGGGGAAGATTCTTGAGAGTCCCTTGAACTTCAAGGAAATCAAAACTAGTCAATCCTAAAAGAAGCCAATCTGAATATTCTTTGGAAGGAGTGATACTGAAGCTGAAGCTCCAATGTTTTGGCCACCTGGTGAGAATAGCTGACTCATCTGGATAAGACCCTGATGCTGGGAAAGATTGAGGGCAGGAAAAGCAGAGGTCAACAGAGCATGGATGGTTGGATGGCATCATTGACACAATGGACATGAATTTGAGCATACTCTGGGAGATAGAGAAAGGAAATTCTGGCGTGCTGTAGTCCATGGGCTTGCAAATAGTCATACAGTACTTAGTGACTAAACAACAAAAACAACAACATTAAAGAATTTCCATAATATGCTCCTTAGTGCCTGTACCAATTTAAATTCCCACCAGCAGTGCAAGAGGGTTTTCTTTTTTCCTCATCTTCTCCATCATTTATTGTTTGTATATTTTTTTGATGATGGCCATTCTAACTAGTGTGAGATGACAACTCAGTGATTTTTTATTCTCTAATTAGTGTTGAGCATCTTTTAATGCATCTTCTGGCCATCTGTTTGTCTCCTCTGGATAAATGTCTATTTAGATCTTCCACTCATTTTCTTGATTTTTTTTCTTTTGAGTTGCTTGACAGTTTCTATGTTTTGCAGATTAATCTCATCAGTTGCTTATTTAACAATATTTTCTCCCATTCTGAGTGTTAACTTTTTATTTTGTTTATGGTTTCATTGCTAACTAAAAGCTTTTAAGTTTAATTAGATCCTATTTTCTTATTTTTGTTTTAATTTTATTGCTAAAGGAAGAGGATCAAGAAAGATCCTGGTGCAATTGATGTCAGAGAAAGTTCTGTCTGTTTTTCTCTAAGAATTTTATAGGATTTGACCTTCAATTAATTCATTTTTAATTTATTTTTATGGATGGTGTTAGAGAGTATTCTAATTTATACTTCAACATGTAGTTATCTACTTTCCCAGCACTTCTTATTGAGAAGACTGACTTTTATCTTTTGTATAGTCTTGCCTATATTGTCATAGAGTAGGTGACCATAACTGTGGTGGTTAATCCCTAAGATTTCTATCCTGGTTCATTGATCTATATTTCTGTTTCTCTGCCAGCATCATACTGCTTTGATAATTGTAGCTTTGTAGCATAGTCTTGAGTTAGGGAGTCTGATTCCTCCACCTTTCTTTTTCTTTCTCAAGTTTGCTTTGGTTACTCAAGGTCTTTTGTGTTTCCATATAGATGGTTTAAAAAATGCTCTAATTCTGTGGAAAGTGACACTGGAAATTTGATAGGAATTAGATTGAGTAATCTGTAGATTACTTTGTGTAATATTGTCATTTTGACCATATTGTTTCTTCCAAACCAAGAACATGGTACATATCTCCATCTGTTTTTATCAGTTTTGATTTCTTTATTATCTTACAATTTTCTTTGTGCACGTCTTTTACCCCCTGTGGTTAGTTTGTTCCTAGATACTTTTTGGTTTCTGATGTGATAGTAAAAGGGATAGTTTCCTTGATTTATCTTTCTGATTTTTCATTGTTATGAAAAACATTTTCATGTGCAGGAATGCAAGAGATTTCTCTGCATTGATTTTGCATCCTGCCACTTTATCAAATTAATTGATGAACTCTGGTAGCTTTCTGGTAGCTTCTTTAGAATTTTCTAAGTGTGATTACATGTCACGTACATACAATGACAGTTTTACTTCTTTTCCAATTGGAATTTCTTTTATTCCTTTTTCCTTCCTGATTGCCTTGGCTAGGACTTTCAAACTATCTTTCAAAAAGTGCCAAAAGTAGACATACTTGTCTTGTTTCTGGTCTTAGAAGAAATGCTTTCACTTTTCATTATTAAGAATGATATTAGCTGCAGGTTTATAATAGATGTCCCTTATTCTGCTGAGGTAGGTTCTTATATGCCCATATTCTAGGGAGTTTATTTCTTTTTTTTTTAATCAGAAATGAATGTTGAATTTTCTTGAAAACATTTTCTTATAATTTACTGAGATGATCATATGGCTCTTTTATACTTCAATTTTTTTAACGTGGTATATCACATTGATTGATTAGCATATATTGAAGAACCTCAAATCCCTGGGATAAATCCCACTTGATCATGATGTATGATCCTTTAATATGCTGTTGTGTTATGTTTACTAGTATTCTGTTGAGCACTTTTGTGTCTATGTTCATCAGTGATATTGGCCTATACTTGATGATGCTGTGAAAGTGCTGTACTCAATATGTCAGCAAATTTGGGAAACTCAGCAGTGGCCACAGGACTGGAAAAGGTCAGTTTTCTTTCCAATCGCAAAGAAAGGCAATACCAAAGAATGTTCAAACTACTGCAAAATTGCATTCAACACACATGCTAGTAAAGTAATGCTCAAAATTCTCCAAGTCAGGCTTCAGCAATAGGTGAACAATGAACTTCCGGATGTTCAATCAGGTTTTAGAAAAGGCAGAAGAAGCAGAGATCGAATTTCCAGCATCTTCTGGATCATTGAAAAAGCAAGAGAGTTCCAGAAAAACATCTATTCTGTTTTATTGACTATGCCAAAGCCTTTGACTGTGTGGATCACAATAAACTGTGGAAAATTCTGAAAGAGAAGGGAATGCCAGAGCACCTGACCTGCCTCTTGAGAAACTTATATGCAGCTCAAGAAGCAACAGTCAGAACTGGACATGGAACAATAGACTGGTTCCAAATAGGAAAAGGAGTACATCAAGGCTGTATATTGTCACCCTGCTTATTTAACCTATCTGAAGAGTACATCATGAGAAACGCTGGGCTGGAGGAAGCACAAGCTGTAATCAAGATTGCCAGGAGAAATACCAATAATCTCAGATGTGCCGATGACATCACCTTTATGGCAGAAAGTGAAGAAGAACAAAAGAGGCCTCTGGATAAAAGTGAAAGAGCAGAGTAAAAGATTTGGCTTAAAGCTCAACATTCAGAAAACTAAAATCATGGCATCTAGTCCCTTCACTTCATGGGAAATAGATAGCGAAACTGGAAACAGTGGCTGACTTTATTTTGGGGGCACTCCAAAATTACTGCAGATGGTGATTGCAGCCATGAAATTAAAAGATGCTTATTCCTTGGAAGGAAAGTTATGACCAACCTAGATAGTATATTAAAAGACAGAGACATTACTTTGTCAACAAAGATCCATCTATTCAAGGCTATGGTTTTTCCAGTAGTCGTGTATGGATGTGAGAGTTGGACTATAAGAAAAAGCTGAGCACCAACAAACTGATGCTTTTGAACTGTGGTGTTGGAGAAGACTCTTGAGAGTCCATGGACTGCAAGGAGATCCAACCACTCCATCCTAAAAGAGATCAGTCCTGTGTGTTCATTGGAGGGACTGATGTTGAAGCTGAAACTCCAATACTTTGGCCACCTGATGCGAAGCACTGACTGATTTGAAAGATGCTGGGAAAGGTTGAGGGCAGGAGGAGAAGGGGACGACAGAGGATGAGATGGTTGGATGGCATCACTGACTCAATCGACATGAGTTTGGGTAAACTCTAGGAGTTGGTGATGGACAGGTAGGCCTGGCGTGCTGTGGTTCATGGCATTGCAAAGAGTCAGACACAACTGAGTGACTGAACTCCACTGAACTGGACTTTCTCTTTTTGTGATATCTTTGTCTGTTTTTGGTATCAGAGAGCTGGTGACTTCATAGAATGATTACAGGAGTGTTCTTTTTTATGCAATATTTTGAAAGAATTTTAGAAGGATAGGTTATTTATTTCCTAAATATTTGATAGAATTTGCCTGTGAAGCATCTGGTCCTGGATTTTTTGTATTAGCAGTTAGCTATTTCAATTTCAGTATGCAAGATTCTTCTATTTATCTTTTCTTTTTTTCTTCCTGTTTCAGCTTCTTCTAGATTGTCCAATATATTGTCTTATAGCTTCTTGTAGCACTCTTTTATGATCCTTTGAATTTATGACATCAGTAGTTACTTTTTTTCATTTCTGATTTTACTGATTTGAGTCATATTCTTTTTTTCTTGATTAATCTGTCTAAATTTTATCAATTTAGTTTATCTTCTCAAAAAACCAACTTTTACTCATTTCTCTTTGCTACTGTTTTCTTTGTCTCTATTGCATTTATTATTGGAGGAGGAAATTGCAACTCACTCTGTATTCCTGCTGGGATAAACCCATGGATAAAAGAGTATAGTGCGGTACAGTTCAAGGGGTCACAAAGAGGTGGACATTACTGAGTGCTTATGCACACACACACAGCACAGGCACACACATTGCATTTATTACTGCTCTAGTCTTTATGATTTCTTTATTTTGCTATGTTTCAGTTTTGTTTCTTCTCTTGTTGCTTTAGATACAGATTTAGATTGCTTATTTGAATTTTTCTTTGGTGAAATTGTATTGATGTAAACTTCCTTCTTAGATCTGCTTGTGCTATGCTCCATAGGCATTGGATAATCACGTTTCTGTTGATGTTTAAGTATTTGTCTTTCCTCTGTTTTGTTCAGTGATCCATTGGTTGCTGAATAATCTATTGTTTAGCCTTTGGTGTTTGTTTCAGTTTTGTTTTGTTTCCCTGCAATTGATTTCTAATCTCATAGCATTGTGGTCAGAAAAGATGCCTGGTATGATTTCACTTTGTTAAATTCACTGATGGTTGGTTTGTGGCCTAAGATGTGATCTATCCCAGAGAATATTCAATGTGCACTTGAGAAGAAAGTATACTCCGCCGTTTTCAGATACAAAGTTTTATAAACAAAAATTAAACCTATCTGTTCTAATGTGTCATTTAAAACCTGTGTTTCTTCATTAATTTTCTGCCTTGAAGATCTGTTCAATGGTATAAGTGGGTTTTTTAAGTCCCCCACTATTATTGTGTTGCTGTCAATTTCACCTTTTATGGCTGTTAGCATCTGCCTTATATTGAATTGTTCCTATCTGGGTATATATCTGATTACAATGTCATGTCTTCCTTTTGGATTGAGCCCTTGATCATTATGTAGTGTCCTTCCTTGTCCATTATAATAGACTTTCTCCTAAAGTCTGTTTTGTCTGATATTAGCCTTGCTATTCTAGCTTTCTTTTGATTTCCATTCACATGGAATATCTTTCTTTCCCTCCCTTCATTTTCAGTTTGTACTGTTGCTAGATCTCAAGAGAATCTCTTTTACACACCATCCTTAGCTGTTATTTTTGTATCTATTCAGTCAGTCTGTGTCTTTTGGTTGAAGCTATTAATCCATTTACTTTAATGGTAGTTTATATATATATATATATATATGTATTGCCATTTTTTTTAATTATTTTGAGTTGATTGCTGTAGGTCTTTTTTCTTCCCTTCCTCTTTTTGTGGCTTGATGAGCACATCTTGTGTTGCATTTGAGTTGTTTTTATTTGTGTGTGTGTGTGTATCTATTGTAGTTTTTTGGTTTGCACTTCCCATGAGGTTCTGATATAGCCATACATATATGTATATGTGTGTGTATATATATATATATGTGTGTGTGTCGATATAAGGTTGGTTTAAATTTATATTCTTTTAATTTCAGAGGCAATTACCATTTTGTACATTTGTACTCTTCTCTTCTCATGGTTTATGGCTTTTATATAAATATGCATGGAAAATTTTCTGGTTTTGCTGTATGCTTGTCTTTACCAGTGAGCTTTCCTATTTGTGATTGTCTTGTTTCTAGTTGTGGCCTCTTTTTCCCCCTCTTTTTCTCCTTTCTTTCTTTTTCTTCTTTTGTTTTTCTCACCTGGAGAAGTTCCTTTATTATTTGTTGTAAAGCTGACTTGGTGGTGATTAATTCTTTCTCTTAGCTTTTACTTGTCTGTAAAGTTGTAAACTTCTGATTTCTCTGTCAAATTTGAATGAGAGCATTGTGGGTAGCATATTCTTGCTTGTGGATCTTTCATTTTCATCAATTTAAATATATCATACCACTCCCATCTAGACTGCAGCAGTTATGCTGAATACTTACTGATAAGTTTATGGAGATTTCCTTTTATGTTATTTGTTGCTTCTAATATCTTTGTATTTAATTTTTGTTAGCTTGATTAATGTGTTTCTTCTTGTGTTTATCCTGTACTTCCTGATCTTTGGTACTATTTCCTTTCCCAAGTTAGGAAAGTTTCCAAATATAATCTCTTCAAATATTTCTTCAGACCTTTTATCTATTTCTTCTTATTCCGAAACTCCAGAAGATGAATTTTGGTTTGTTTAATGCTGTTCCAAGGATATTTTATATTGTGCTCATTTCTCTTCATTTTTTAAATTTTCTATATTTTAATTGGAGTATACATATTTTACAATATTGTTATAGTTTTTGCCATACATGAAAATGAATTAGCCATAGGCATATCTGTGTCCCCTGCCTGCATCCTGAACCCCCTCCCACCTCCTTCCCCACTCCATCTCTCCAGGCTGTCACAGAGCACCAGCTTTGGGTGCTCTGCATCATACATCAAACTCTCAGTGGCTATCTATTGTACACATGCTAATGACAGTGTTTCAACACTAATCTTTAAAATCATCCAACCCTCTACTTCTCTCATTAAGTCTAAAAGTCTGTTCTTTACTTCTGCAACTCCTTTGCTGCCCTGCATCATCAGTACCATAATTCTAATTTCCACATATATATATATCACATATATTCCACATATATTGCATATTAACACACACATGTGTTAATATGCGATATCTGTCTTCCTCTTTCTAACTTCACTTTCTACAAGAGGTTCTAGGTTCAATCACCTCATTAAAACTCAATCAAATATGCTCCTTATTATAGCGGAGTAATATTACATTATTTATATGTACTACAACTTCCTTATCCATTTATCTACTGATGGACATCTAGGTTGCTTCTATGTCTTAGCTATTGTAAATAGTGTTGCAATGAACATGGGGATACATGTGTCATTTTCAATTCTGGTTTCCTCAATGTACATATCCAGTAGTGGAATTACTAGGTCAAATGGTAATTTTATTCCTAGTTTTTTAAGGAATCTCCATACTGTTCATAGTGATTGTATCAGTTTGTATCCTCTTTTCTCCATACCCTTTCCAGCATTTATTCTTTGAAGACATTTTGATGATGGCCATTCTGATCAGTGTGAGATGATACCTCACTGTGGTTTTTATTTTCATTTCTCTAATAATTACCAGTGTTGAGCATCTTTTCATGTGTTTATTAACCATTGGTGTTTAGGGCTTTCCTGGTGGCTCAGAGAGCAAAGAATCTGCCTGCAATGCAAGAGACATAAGTTCAGTTCCTGGGTTGGGAAGATCCATGGAAGAAGAGAATGGCAAACAACTTCAACATACTTGCCTGGATAATTCCATAGACAGAGGAGTCTGGCAGGCTACAGTCCATGGGGTTGTAAAGTCTTGGACACGACTGAATGGCTAACACTTTTGCTATGTCTTCTTTGGAGAAATTTCTCTTTAGGTCTTCTGCCCACTTTTTAGTTGAGGTTTTATTTTGTTGTTGTTTGTTTGTTTGTTTTTCTGGTATTGAGCTGCATGAGCTGCTTATATATTTTGGAGATTAATTGTTTCCAGTTGTTTCCATTGAGAGGGCTGACTTTGGCTAAGACAGTAAAAACTCACCTGTGAAGCAAGAAATCTGTGTTCGATCCCTGGGTCTAGAAGATCTGTTGGAGAAGGAAATGACAACCCACTCCAATATTCTTGCCTGTAGAATTCCATGGACAGAGGAGCATGATGGGCTATAGTCTATTGGGCAGCAAAAAGTCAGACACAATTGAATGACTAACAATTTCACTTTCACTGTTTCTAATTCTGAAGGTTTTTTTCATTTTACTTATAGTTTTCTTCATTGTAAAAAAGCTTTTAAGTTTAGCTAGGTCCAATTTGTTTATTTTTTTTTAATTTCCATTACTCTACGAAGTGTCATAAAGAATCATGCTGTGTTCTATGTCAGAGAATGTTGTGTGTACATTTTCCTTTCAGAATTTTATAGTTTTTGGCCTTATGTTAAGGTCTTTAATTCAATTTGAATTTATTTTTGTGTATGGTGTTAGAACCTGGCATGCAGCAGTCCATGGGGTCGTAAAGAGTTGGACATGACTGACTGAACTGAACTAATGGTGTTAGAAAGTGTTCTAATTTCATTCTTTTACTAGAAGTTGACCAGTTTTACCAGCACCACATGTTCAATAGACTGTCCTTTCTCCAGTGTATATTTTTGCCTCCTTTTTTTATATACAAGATATCCATAGGTGTGTAGATTTATCTCTGGGCTTTATATTTTGCTCAATTAATCTGCATATTTGTTTCTGTGGCAGTACCACACTGTCTTGATCATTGTAGCTTTGTAGTATAGTCTGAAGTCAAGAAGGTTGATTCCTCCAGTATCATTCTTCTTTCTTAAGATTGCTTTGACTATTCAGGGTCTTTTGTGTTCCCATACAAATTGTGAAGTTTTTTGTTTTTTTTTTTTTTGTTGTTGTTGTTGTTTTTTTAATCTAGTTCTGTGGAAAATACCATTGGTAATTCGATAGCGATTGCATTGAATCTATAGATTTCTTTGGGTAGTATAGTCATTTTCACTATATTGATTCTTCCAGTCCAAGAACATTCTCCATCTGTGTCACCCTTGATTTCTTTCATCAGTTTTTCATAGTTTTCTGTATACAGGTCTTTTTGTTTCTTTAGGCAAATTTATTCATAAATGCTTTAGTTCCAACTAGTCCAATGTATCATTTAAAACGTGTTTCCTTATTACATTTCTATATGGATGATCTGCCTGTTGCTGTGAATGGGGTATTAAAATTCTCCACTATATTGTGTTACTGTCTATTTCCCCTTTAACATTTGTTAGCATTTGCTTTATGTATTGAGGTACTGCTATGTTCAGTTCATATATGTTAATAATTGTTATATCTTCTTCTTGGACTGATGCCCTGATCATTATGTAGTGTCCTTCTTTGTCTTTTATAATGATCTTTGTTTTAAAATCTATTTTATCTGATATGACTATCATTATTCTTGTTTTCTTTTGGTCTCTGTTTGCATGAATATCTTTTTCTAGCACCTCACTTTCATTCTTTATGTCTCCCTATGTTTGAGGTGAGTCTCTTGTAAACAGTCTATATAGGGGTGTTGGTTTTGTATCCATTTGGCCCATTTATGTTTTTTGATTGGAGCGTTTAACCCACTTACATTTAAGATGAAAGTGAAAGTGTTAGTCAGTCAGTTGTGTACAACTCTTTGCAACCCCATAGATTGTATCTGGCCAGGCTTCTCTGTCCATGAAATTATCCAGACAAGAATACTGAAATGGGTTGCATTCCCTTCTCCAGTGAATCTTCCTGACCAAGATATTGAACCCAGGTCTCTTGAACTGCAAGGGGCTTCTTTACTGTCTGAGCCACCATATGATTCCATTATCATTTAACTTGTTCTGAGTTTGTTTTTATGTACCTTTTTTGTGAGTTTCTTGTCTAAAGAGTTTCCTTTAGCATTTGTTGAAGGGCTGATTTGGTGGTACTGAATTCTTTTAATTTTGCTTGCCTATAAAGCTTTTGATTTCTCCTTTAAATCTTAATAATATCTTTCCTGGGTAGAGTAATCTTTATTGTAGATGTTTTCCCCTTTCATCACTTTAAATATGTACTACCATTCCCTTTTGGCCTGCAGAGTTTCTGTTGCAAGATCAGCTGTTAGCCTTATATGAATCCCCTTGAATGTTATTTATAGCTTTTCCCTTGCTGCTTTTATTTATTTATTTATTTATTTATGTTTATTGGGGGCTTTCCAGGTGGCTCAGATAGTAAAGAACCTGCCTGCAATACAGGAGACCCAGGTTCAATCCCCTGCGTTGGGAAGATCCCCTGGAGTGAGTTTACTATGTTAGCTTTCCTGTTTACCCTTTCTAGGTCTCTTAATTATTTCTTAGTATTTGAATTGCCATCTGGTTTCATTTTCTTACTCCAAAATAGCTTTTTTTCTGGCCAATCTCTTTTGTGTGTTATTGTCAAATTTATTACTTTTTGGTGTGATATAGGCTCCATGTTGTAATTTTATTATATTGTTTTATGTAATTGTTTTGCATATCTGTCAAGAGAATAAACAAAATGAAACATGCAATTATACTATCTTTTGAAACTGTCTATATAATAACCTTTAATGGTACCCTTTGTTTTATAATGTGGATTCTAGTCACATCTGCTATTACTTGTTTCTTAGTGTGAAGAATTTTCTTTAGTTTTTTCTGGTAAGAAAGATCTATTTGCAAAGCCATAAAGAAAAACACCAATACAGTATACTGACACATATATATGGAATTTAGAAAGATAGTAATGATGACCCTCTATGTGAGACAACAAAAGAGACTCAGAGGTATAGAACGGACTTTTGGACTCTGAGGGAGAGGGAGAGGGTGGGATGATTTGGGAGAATGGCATTGAAAGATGTATACTATCTTGTAAGAATGAAGCACCAGTCTATGTTCAATACAGGATACAGGATGCATGGGGCTGGTGCACAGGATGATTCAGGGAGATGATATGGGGTGGGAGGTGGGAGGGGGCTTTGGCATTGGGAGATCGTGGACACCTGTGGCTGATTCATGTCAATGTATGGCAAAACAAATACAGTATTGTAATGTAGAATAAAGTATTTAAAAATAGATATTCTCAGCTTTTTTTTGCCTGGAAATGTCTTTATTTTGATTTTATTTTATTTATTTATTTTATTTTTAAAAAGTTTAAAAGATCTCTATTTTCTTTTTTTTTTAAGATAACTTTGCTGGATATAGTACTCTTAGTCGATAGTTTTTTTATTTTCCATACTTTGTGCCATCCCACTACATTCTGATCTTCATCATTTCCCGATGAGAAGTTAGTTGTTAATGTTATTGGAGTTTTTATACATGGTGAGTTATTTTTCTCATGCTGCTTATAACATTCTCATTGTCTTTCAACACTTTTATTATGATATGCCTTGATTCAAGTCTCTGTATTTATTCTATTTGAGTTTATTGAAGTTCTTAGATGTGTAAATTAATGTTTTAAATCAAATTTGGAAAGATTTTATTTATTTTTTATTTTTATTTTTTAATTTTTATTTTTACTTTATTTTACTTTACAATACTGTATTGGTTTTGCCATACATTGACATGAATCTGCCATGGGTGTACATGAGTTCCCAATCCTGAACCCCCTCCCACTTCCCACCCATATCATCTCTCTGGATCATCCCCGTGCACCAGCCCCAAGCATCCTGTATCCTGTATCAAACATAAACTGGCGATTCATTTCTTACATGATAGTATGCATGTTTCAATTTGTTCTTTGTGTCTAATTTTTGTTAGTTTGATTAATATGTGTCTCGGAGTGTTTCTTCTTGGGTTTATCCTGTGTAGGATTCTTGGACTTAGGTGGCTATTTTCTTCCCTATTTGGGGGAATTTTTCTACTATTATCTCCTCAAGTATTTTCTCATGTCATCTCCTTTTGTGTTCTTATTCTGGAATGCACAAGATTCAAATGTTCATACACTTGATATAGTCCCAGAGGTCTCTGAGGCTGTCCTCATTTCTTTTTATTCTTTTTTCATTATTCCACTCTTCTTCATTTATTTCCACCATTTGATCTTCCAGCTCACTTATCCCTTCTTCTATGTTAGTTACTCTACTGTTGGTTCCCTGCAGAGTGTTTTTAATCTCATTTACTGTATTGTTTACTTTTTTCTACTTAATCTTACTTATTTTTTAATTTATTTATTTTAATTGGAGGTTAATTGCTTTACAATATTGTATTGGTTTTGCCATACATCAACATGAATGCGTGATTGACTATTCTTTATTTCTTCTATGTCTTTGTTAAACATTTCTGGCATTTTCTCAATCCATGTCTCTGGTCTATTTATTGAAATCACCATTTTATTTTCAAGATCTTGAGTCATCTTTATTATCATTATTCTTAATTCTTTTTCATACAGACTTCCTATCTATTACTCTTTTTGGGGGAGGGGGTGTCTGGTGGGTTTTTACCATGCTCCTTCACCTGCTGAATATTCCTCTGTCTTTTGTTTTGTGTAGTTTGCTGTCTTTTGGTCTCCTTTCTGAATAGTTCTCTTAATTGTGAAATCTGCTCCCTGTGGATGAGGTTGGATCAGTGCCTTGTGAAAGTTTCCTGATTGTGGAAACTTGTACTGTGTTCTTGTGGATGGAACTAAATATCATCTTTTGGAGGAAAATGCCATGTTCAGTAATGAGTTGTGGCTTGTCTAAGGGTTTGATATGGCTTTGGACAGCCTGTCTGTTAATGTTAAGCATTGTGTTTCTGTTTTTCTGTAGGATTGGCACTGGGTGTCCTACACTGAAGCATGCTAGCTCTTGGGTGGAGGTTAGTCTCAGTGTAGGTATGGAGGGTTTTGGATAGTTTCTCATCTATTAATGTTTCCAGGGTTCTGATGGTCCAAAGTCCTGGAATTGAATCTCCTGCCCCTGAGTTTCAGTCCCAACCTCTTACACTAGCATCCAGATTTCTCAGGCTGCATAGCACAGAAAACAATCAATTTAGTTCAGTTCAGTCGCTCAGTCATGTCCAACTCCTCGACCCCATGAATTGCAGCATGCCATGCCTCCCTGTCCATCACCATCTCCCGGAGTTCACTCAGACTCACGTTCATCAAGTCCATGATGCCATCCAGCCATCTCATCCTCTGTCGTCCCCTTCTCCTCCTGCCCCCAATCCCTCCCAGCATCAGAGTTTTTCCAATGAGTCAACTCTTCACATGAGGTGGCCAGAGTACTGGAGTTTCAGCTTTAGCATCATTCCTTCCAAAGAAATCCCAGGGCTGATCTCCTTCAGAATGGACTGGTTGGATCTCCTTGCAGTCCAAGGGACTCTCAAGAGTCTTCTCCAACACCACAGTTCAAAACCATCAATTCTTCGGCACTCAGCCTTCTTCACAGTCCAACTCTCATATTTGTACATGACCACAGGAAAAACCATAGCCTTGACTAGACAGACCTTAGTCGGCAAAATAATGTCTCTGCTTTTGAATATACAATCTAAGTTGGTCATAACTTTTCTTCCAAGGACTAAGTGTCTTTTAATTTCATGGCTGCAGTCACCATCTACAGTGATTGAAACAACTCTCCACAAGCAGGAATACCCAAAGAGATTCACAGAGTTATACAGAGAAGAGAAGAGGGAGAAAGGAGAAAGAGGTGACAAGGAGGAGAAAGGGAGAGAAAAAATAAAAGAGAGTAATCAAGCCAGCAATCAAATCCTAAGTGAAAATATATACTAAAATTATATACTCAAAGATGCAAATTTAATAACAAAAGATCAAAAAACAAAAATTTAAAACATGGAATAAAAATTAGGCTCTCAAAAGTACAGTATAAGAAAAAACTCAAACATAAAAATAAAGTAAATATGTGGTTTATTTTAAAAATAAGTTTTTTAAAAGTTAATAGTAGGCTACTAAAATAAAAATTAAAAGAATAATAAATAATTATATTAGTACAATAGGAAAGAAAAGGGAAGAAAAGAAAAAGAGAAAAATAAAAATAAAAAATGTTATCGGAGGCACAACATTAAATTCCTGACAAAGGTCCGAAAAGTCAAAGTTGTGGTTTTTCCAGTAGTGATGTATGGATGTAAGAGTTGGACCATAAAGCAGGCTGAGTACCAAAGACTTGATGCTTTTGAACTCTGGTGTTGAAGAAGCCTTGAGAGTCCCTTGGACTACAAGGAGATCAAACCAGTCAATCCTAAAGGAAATCAGTCCTGAATATTCATTGGAAGGACTGATGCTGAAGCTGAAGTTCCAATACTTTGACCACTTGATGTGAATAACTGACTCGTTGGAAAAGACCCTAATGTTGGGAAAGATTGAAGGCAGGAGAAGTGAATCACAGAGGATGAGATGGATGGAATCACCGACTCAACAGACATGAGTTTGAGCAAGCTCTAGGAGATGGTGAAGGACAGGGAAGCCTGGCATGTTGCAGTCCATGGGATCACAGAGAGTCAGACATGACTGTGCAACTGAACAACAACCAAGAGGCAGAAAGTATATATGCCATAGTAGTGAGAGGAATGTTCATGTGTTTCCTCCTTTTTCCTGTTCCAGTCGAGTTTCCTACTTAGGTCCTCCAGTATATCCAAGAAGTCTCTGGACCTGTTGTGGGCAGTGTGGAGGCAGTTCAGTTTCAGATATTCCCTTGTTCCCTTGTTCTGGCTTGCACATGCTCCCCAAATCAACAGTTGCCTAAAGTGCACAGTCTCGGTTTAACTGCATGGTTTATTCTTTTCACCTGCTACTTCCAGTAATGGTCTTTTGTTTCTCTGGTGATCCCATGGTTTTCCCTGTCCTGTCTGTGCTATGTCATATTAGCCCCCTCAGAGTATGTTCACAGCATTCAACCCCAGTCTTTTGAGGACTGACCCTTGCAGCCAGCTTCGTCTGAAGTTCCTAGGTCCCACTGACCCCATCTATAGGAGTTTCCTATTGTGTGGAAATATTTCCTTCTTCATGACTCCCTTCCCAGGGCAGACCTCATCCCGAAATCCTTTGTCTCACTTTTCATCTTTATATTTTGTCTCACTTTTCATCTTTATTCTTTGTCTTACCTCATTCTAAGAAGATTGGCTTGCATTTCTGGACATCTGGGATCCTCCACCAGCATTTAGAAATTGTTCTGTGGGAACTGTTCTGCATGCAGATGATCTTTTGATGTATTTGTAAGGGAGAAAGTGGTCTCCTTGTCCTATTCCTCTGTCCTCTTGAGTCATCTCTCCCAGATGGTAACTGTTTTCATTTTTTAAATTATGTTTTGCAGCAATTATTTCCATCATTCTATCTTCCAGACCACTTTTTCGTTCTTCTGCCTTAGTTATTCTGCTATTGAGTTTTTCTAGTCTTTTAATTTCAGTTATTGTGCTGCTCATCTCTGTTTGTTTGCTTAAGTCTTCTGTCTCTTTGTTAAACATTTCTTGTATCTTCTCAGTCTGCGCATTTATTCTTTTCTGAGATTTTGGATCACTTTTTCTATTATTATTCTGTATTCTTTTTCAAGAAGATTGTCTATTTTCTCTTTATCTAATTGTTCTTATGGGTTTATATCTTTCTTCTTTGTCAGCTAATTTCTCTGTCATCTCATATTTGTCTAACTTACTCTGTTTGTTGTCTCCTTTTGGTAGGCTGCAGGACTGTAATTCCTCTTGCTTCTGGTGTCTGCCTACTGATGGATAAGGTTGTTATCCAGGTTGCAGATTTCCTGATGTGAGGGACTGGTGCCTGCCCTATGTTGCATGGAGTTGGATCTTGTTCACCCGGTGGCTTGGGTCATTTCAAGCATTATGCTTTGGGGTGATTATGAATTTACTACAGCTTTAGGTAGCCCATCTGATGATGTATGGGTATATGTTCCTGTTTTACTGGTGGTTTGAGATATTTCACCAGTGGAATGTATAGTCTGTAGGTTGGGCCAGGTCTATGTGTCAAAATGGGACCTCTGGAAGAGCTCATGCCAATTAATACTCCCCAGGCCCTCTTCTACCAATGTCCTTGTCCCTATGGTGAGCTTGAGCCAACTCCTGTCTCCCCTAAAAACCTTCCATGACTCCTTGGTTGATCTAGCCCATGTTCCTATGTAGCTACTGTTTAGTGTTGGGTCCCAGTGCTCATGAGACCTTGTGTGTGTGTCCTCCAAGAGTGGAGTCTCTGATTCTACCCAGGCCTGTGGAACTGTATTCAAGCCCTGCTTTCCTTGTAGGGTAGATGCTCTGGGACCTCTTCCTTTCAATGCCACATCTTCCCAGTGTCATGGAGGGCTATTTTTATGTGAGAATATTCCTATGCAATCTTCATGGGTAGCGTTACTATTACTTATTTATTTAACTATTTATTTCTGATGTGAGAGCACTTTTATATAGATGACATCCATCTCTTTCTTAAGTTTGTGCTAGCTGTTACACCTTGATAAAGGATTTGCTGTGGTGGTAACCAGAGCCTGCCCTGGATACTGAGAGTTGCTTCCCCTTTGATCTGTGGTTATTAGTTCCCTATCAGTTTTCTCCCTGACTGTTAAGAGTAGAGCCCCCCAAATTTGTTTCATAGCTGTGTTTCTGATCTGCAGAACAAGGTATGTGGAATTGCAGCCTTCCCAGTGAGAGACACATCACTGAGTATTGCTCCTTTGAAGCTGTTCATCTGTGAGCATGTTCTGTTTTGTCATCTTTCACACATTGTGCAAGCTTACAAGCTATTCTGTTGTTGGCACTGCTTTCAGCCCCACTTTAACCATGTCAGCAATCAGCCCTTGTATCTCTCATCCATGGTTTTCACTGGGCCACCCACATAGACCTACTGAAGTCAGGTCCAAGGGTTGCAGTAATCATATATTGGGATCCTCTGTGGGCTGTAAGGGGACAGTTCAGACTCTCATCTTGCCCAACCCTTCATGCATATGCTCATAAATTCCACAGCTGCTAAAGCTAGAACTGTCTCAGACAAACTGGTGCATACAACTTGCCCAGGCAGGAGGGGTTGAGGTGGGAACAGACTGAGGTATATGAATCCACTATGGCAACAGTCCTTCCTTGTGCTTACAGAAAGGCTGGGAGAAAGGCTGTAGAGGCAGCGCCTCCCTTTGCATATCACTCAAAAGTGGCACTTCAATTCTAAACATTCTGGGTTTTTTTCAGGAGCATTTCCACTTGTGGAGTTCCTCTTTCCTGTCCCCCTTAGGCTAAATCCATGCAGCCAGCAGCAATATTCTGCCCCTAAAACTATTTTTTAAAGTGAGATACTACTGGGTTATAGTGCAGATAACTAATATTAAAGAAATTTAAAAGATACAATTTATTGTGATATGTGAAAAACTGTTTTTAAAATAAAAGTGCAAAGCTTGTCTTTTTCATCAGTTGAGAGATATACTGGTAGAGAAATTCTAATAAAAGAACACAATAAATTCTTAAAAAAACAAAAATATTTTAAATTTAAATTTAAGCATCAACTATAATCAGCTATATGAGAAACACTAAACACATGAAAGATCAAAATCAAAATCAAAATATAATTAATTATGATGTTTGGCAGAAACCAGCAAAATTCTGTAAAGCAGTTACTCTTCAATTAAAAAATAAATCCAAAATAAAAAGATAACAACTAATTAGAAGATGGTGCTAGTGGTAAATGATTTGAAGGCCAATGCAGAAGATGTAAGGATCTGAATTTGATCCCTGGGTTGGGAAGATCCCCTGGAGAAAGAAATGGCAACCCACTCCAGTATTCTCACCTGGAAAAATTCATGGATGGAGAAGCCTGGTATGCTACAATCCATGGGGTTGCAAAGAGTTGGACAAGGCTGAGCAGCTATGCACACACACACAATTAGAAGACAACTGAGTAAGAGAAAAGGAAGGGAATATATCATGCCAATCCAAGTAGTAGTAGATACCAATCTAGATATTTTAAATAAATTACCCTTTTGGGAAAAAAACAAAAGTGATGTGAAATCTGGCAACAGGCTATTCCTGCATGCTAGGGAAAACAATAAAAAATCTCTTCCTTTCTAAAACCTTATATTTTCTGCAGCTTTATTATTTCTGTGATAACTTTTTCCTAGCCCTATCTTTACTCATTTTTTTAATCTTTCCTTTTGTTTACAGTTGTTTTTAGAATCTTTGCCTGAATATTGTGACTCAGACAGTAAAGCGTCTGCCTACAATGCAGGAGATCTGGGTTTGATCCCTGGGTCTGGAAGATCCTTTGGAGAAGGAAATGGCAACCCACTCCAGTACTCTTGCCTGAAAATCCCATGGACAGAGGAGCCCAGTAGGCTAAAATTCATATTCTATAGATTTTATCATTGGAGAAATCACAATTCATATTTCCAAGAAATGTTTCTTCTCCTTCTCCTTATTATTTTCTGTTTGTTTCTGTGGAATTTTTTTAATCTATTTGCATAAGATATTTTATTCTTCCTTTTCTATTTATTTATTTAGAATGCTGTTGTTCACTTGCTAAGTCATGTCTGATTCTGAGACGCTGAGGACTGCAGCACACCAGGCTTCCCTATCCTTCACTATCACCCTGAGTTTCCTCAAACTCATGTCCACTGAATCAGTGACACCATCCAACCATTTCATCCTCTGTCACCCCCTTCTTCTGCTGCTCTCAATCTTTCAGAGCATCAGGGACTTTTCCATTGAGTTAGCTTTTCCCATCAGGGGATCAAAGGATTGAAGTTTCAGCTTCAGCTTCAGCATCAGTCCTTCCAGTGAATATTCAGGACTGATTTCCTTTAGGACTGATTGGCTTGAATTCCTTGCAGTCCAAGGGATTCTCAAGAGTCTTCTCCAACACCATGGTTCAAAAGCATCAATTCATCGGCACTCAGCTTTCTTCACAGTCCACTTTCACATTTATACATGACCTCTGGAAAAACCATAGCCTTACTAGACGGACCTTTGTTGGCAAAGTAATGTCTCTGCTTTTGAATATGCTATCTAGGTTGGTCATAACTTTCCTTCCAAGTAGTAAGCATCTTTTAATTTCATGGCCAAAGAATTTAAAAAAAAAAAAAAAACTCACCAGCTCTAGACCCTGGTGGTTTTTCATACCAACAGCACAGGAAAAAAGATTTTTATACTGCCTTGAAGAATATTACATATTCAGCAGAGTGTAAAGACCATTATTTTGATTTCAACATTTAGAATCCACCAATAGATAGCATAAATAAATGCTGGAATAAAATTACATTACAAAATGTAAAATTAAATCAATAAATAACAAATTTGGAGATGTGGAATTGAGGAAAGTCATGTAAATAGAAAATCAGGGGGATCATTGATATTCTAGTTTCATGCAACTAATAGATAATCTCGTGTTGATATAACTTCAAATTCAGTTCACTTCAGTCACTCAGTTGTGTCCAATTCTTTGCAACCCCATGGACTGCAGCACACCAGGCCTCCATATCCATCACCAACTTCCAGAGTTTACTCAAACTCATGTCCATTGAGTTGATGATGCCATCCAATCATCTCATTCTCTGTCATCCCCTTCTCCTCCCATCTTCAATATTTCCCAGCATCAGGGTCTTTTCAAATGAGTCAGTTCTTCACATCAGGTGGCCAAGTTATTGGAGTTTCAGCTTCAGCATCAGTCCCTCCAGTGAACACCTAGATATGACCAATCTAGATATATTAAAAAGCAGAGATATTACTTTGCCAACAAAGGTCCATCTTGTCAAAGCTATAGTTTTCCCAGTAGTCATGTATGGATGTGAGAATTGTACTATAAAGAAAGCTGAGCTCCAAAGAATTGATGCTTTTGAACTGTGGTTTTGGAGAAGACATTTGAGAGTCCCTTGGACAACAAGGACATACAACCAGTCCATCCTAAAGAAAATCAGTCCTAGGTGTTCATTGCAGGGACTGATGTTGAAGCTGAAACTCCAATATTTTGGCCATCTGATGCGGAGAAGTGACTCATTTGAAAAACCTCTGATGCTGGGAAAGATTGAGTACAGGAGGAGAAGGGGACGACAGAGGATGAGATGGTTGGATGCCATCACTGACTCAATGAACATGGGTTTGGGTGGACTCCAAGAGTTCGTGATGGACAGGGAGGCCTGGAGTGCTGTGGTTCATGGGGTTGCAAAGAGTCAGACACGACTGAGCAATTGAACTGAACTGACTGAACTGAAAAAATAAAGTCTGTCACTGTTTCCACTGTTTCTCCATCGATTGCCATGAAGTGATGGGACGAGATGCCATGATCTTCGTTTTCTGAATGTTGAGTTTTAAGCCAACTTTTTCACTCTCCTCTTTCACTTTCATCAAGAGGCTCTTTAGTTCTTCACTTTCTGCCATAAAGGTGGTGTCATCTGTGTATCTGAGGTTATTGATATTTTTCCTGGCAATCTTGATTCCAGCTTATGCTTCATCCAGCTTGGCATTTAGCATGATGTATCCTGCATATAAGTTAAATAAGTAGGGTGACAACATACAGCCCTGATGTACCCCTTTTCCAGTTCAGAACTGGTCCTTTGTTCCACGTCCGATTCTAACAGTTGCTTTTTGACCTGCATACAGATTTCTCAGAAGGCAAGTAAGGTGGCCTGGTATTCCCATTTCTTGAAGAATTTTACAAAGTTTGTTTTAATCCACACAGTCAAAGGATTTGGCATAGTCAATAAAATTGGAAATGGCATCAACTATTGAATACTAATTTTTCTGAGGGAAATAAACATGATTTAACTGCTGCTGCTACTCCTGCTAAGTCGCTTCAGTCATGTCCAACTCTGTGTGACTCCATGGACAGCAGACCACCAGGCTCCTCCATCCATGGGATTTTCCAGGCAAGAGAAATGGAGTGGGGTGCCATTGCCTTCTAAACTTGATAAATAATACATTGAAGCATAAATATCTAACTTAAAGTTATAATAAGTATTAGCTGTTCAAAAGACAGCCAGTTAAAAGTCTTATTTTCCCTAAGTGTGTGATATGCTATAGCATTATTATTGCCAGAGAATTATAGTAAGAAATTTAAAGGAAAATAACACATATCAACATATTCTTTATGTTATAATTGTAAACTTAAACTATGTATCTCTTTACTTATACAAAATTTCTTAAGTTTTGAGAGTTTATTTCCTTGGTGTTTTGAGATGAGTTGTTAATAATTTTTCCTTATATATACTATGGGCATACTTCATTTCTGGCTAACTTGATGAACAAAGGAAATGAGTTGGATTCTATAATTTTCACTCTTATGTAATAAGAGCTTGGTACATCAATTTGCAGTTTACCAATCATATTACTGTTAATCTTATGTTTTTCATGCATGCTGAATTTGTGCCCATTTTACTCAGTCACCATGGGTTTCTCCTCTACGTTGATTTATGCTTGCTCTTCTGCCAGGAAGAGACACTTCTGCCCTCCTCTGAGGCATTTTATCACAAAGCAATCCTGATATTCCCTTTCTGGTGACATTTTCTTCCATGCAGTTAGCATGGAAGTGTTTTCAATTTGGAGTCCAGGAATGAAAGGAATCAAACAGAAAAGGAGCTCTATTCCCCATTGGACTAAAATGTGGAAAAGAAAAAGTGGATAAGATAAATTATGAAGCTAATATGATATGATTATTCTTTAGAGTCATAGTCATGTCCATAGATTAAGTCAAAGGGAGAAAAGAAAGTTTTAGGAGAACAGGGTTTAATGACTACACTTCAGATTACCCTAGGGATTCAGAGAGATCATTTCTAAGAAGCAGAAGCATCTAGGTTAACCACAAGAAATTAAAATTTGAGGGGGTCTGCTATGGAAAGGCTAAGTAAAGCACTGGTAAGTGATTGAAATAAAATAAGGTGCAGACTAGTTATGGAATATTTCAATTGCCATATTGAAAACATATAGTTGATCTGAAATTTAACATTTAAAATCTCTGAGGACTTAAGTATAAGTGACAGAAAAGAGAATGAAGGCAGAGAGCATATAAGTAACAAAACATAAAAATAAAATCTAAAGTGATTTTGATCACTGAGTTTGCTACAGCCATTATATGTATATATTTTCCTCTCTTTCTAAGCATTTATTTGGCACAACTTTCAGCATATTTGTTGAAATTTTTAAGTCCCTGACTGAACATTTTTTAGGTTTATACAACCAAAATGATGTACGATGATGTAGTTTTGACAGAACATAGTAAAGGATGTTTACAATTTCAAATAAAGAAATATGAAACATACAGAAGTGAAACCATATTCTATTAATGTATGTAACTCTTATTTTACATTCAGCTCTAAAGGATAACTTATTTACTATTAAAATAATTGGAAGCATGACTGTCAAATTTGAGGAAATGATAGGTCATATTTACTCATACAGATCACAAATGGATAGTTTAAAAGTTATATTAAGGTTGTGTTAATCTCAAGTGTTTATATTCCCTGTATTTTTTCTACTAGGTTAGAGTTTAAAACCTCTAACAAAAAAATGAAATTCTATTTGAAATACATATCTAGTTAAACAATTTTAAGGGAAATTTTGCACCATTGCTTTTCAACAACAGCCACACACACACACACACACACAAAATATCTTTCTTTTGAATCCTCAAGTTTGTCACAAACATTGAAAGAAACATTCCACTATGAATCACCTTAATGCATCTATGACAAAGGAAGCTCCAGGAGCAGCCTGTTTATACTTCTACATTAAAAATGGAACATCACTGAGTATCTGAAAAGATCAACTGAAACTTCTCTAACATACAGTTTAGCAGATGTACTTTCTTGTATTGGATAATTATGTTGTTTGAAAAATCAGAAGGAACGAATATTTTTTCTTAGAAAGTCAAAGGCTACGGTAGAATGGCAATTTACATTTAATTCATTTACAAGTAATTGGCAAATAATATACACACACACCCCACCACCACCACCAAATTAGCCTAATGTCTACCAAGAAGGAAATTTATTCATATCAGTTTTGTTTTTCTTTTTTTTTTCTAAGAATTATAATAAAACCAATCCAAAAGCCTTGGAGTCAGTAGCATGGTGGAAAAAATGTGAAAAACTGACTCCTAAAAAAAAATGATATTGGGAGGCGATCCTAAAATGGGTGAGGAATAGGATGGGGAAACCACTTTTTCCCCCACAAATTCATCAAAAGAACATCTAAACACTGAGTAAATGCCACAAAACAACTTCTGAATGCCAGCAGAGGACATCAGGCACCCAGAAAAGCAGCTCATTGTCTTCGAAAACAGGTAGGAAAAAATATAAAAGACAAAAAAGAGACAAAATAGGTAGGGATGGAGCTCCAGCCCAAGAAGGGAATCTTAAAAAGAGAGAAGTTTCCAAACACCAGGAAACACTCTCACTGCCAAGTCTGTGGTGAGCCTTGGAAGCACAGAGGGCAACATAACAGGGAGGAAAAATAAATAAATAATCAAACCCCACAGATTATGAGTCCAACAGTAACTCCCCGAGTGGAAAAGCAGTGCAGACGCCTGCATCTGCCACCAGCAAGCAGGGACTGGGCAGGGAGGCACGGGCTGCATTGCTTAGAGTAAGGATCCGCCCAAATTCCCCAAGTGTAATCAAAGTTAACTAACTTGGGCTAGAAAACCAGACTGTGGGATAGCTACCACACGAAAAGCTCTAACATAAAACACCACCAGGACCATGCATAGAACAAAGGATGGAACAGAATTAGCCAGCTGCAGACCATCTCGCTCTGGTGACAGGCAGCCAGAGCCAGAAGGGCCAGAAGGGGGCCATCAAAGCTCGAGAGAGACATTATCTACCAAACTGCAAGCAGGCTTCTTTGTTAACTAAGATTTCTTGGGGTTCTGGACAGTCATCATCTGCCTGAGAAGGTATGCCAGTTGTACCCTAGAAAATTGAGCAGCAGGGACAGGAGAGGCGATAAGTCGCAGTGACCACACTTACCAAATATCTGAGCTACTCGGACCTGGGAAGGGCACAAAACGCAGGCCCAACCAAGTCTGCACCTCTGAGGACTACCTGAGTGCCTGAACCTGAGTGGCTTAACCTGGGAGTTGCGTGCAGCCCAGTTCCAGCCTTGGACAGTGCCTGGCAGAGCAACCCAGAGCCTGAGCTGTGTGTGCCATGAGCAGGGGCAGGCCCAGAGTGGCTGAGACACTGTGAGCACAAGCCAGTATTATTTGTTGGCAGCATCCCTCCCTCCCCACACCGCGACTGAACAAGTGAGCCTAAAAAAGTGTCCACCACTGCCCTCATTGTGTCAGGGTGGAAATCAGACACTGAAGACACCAGAAAACAGAAGAAGCTAAAATGGAGGGAACCGCCTTGGAAGTGACAGGTGCCATAGATTAAAACCCTGTCATTAGTACTGACTACAAGGAAGGGGCCTATAGATCTTGAGAAATATAAGCCGGACAAAAGAACTATCCAAAAATGAACTGACCCCACACTGCCCACAACAACAACAGAGAAAGTCCTAGATAAATCTTTACTATTTTTATCATCATTCTTTTTTTTCTTCTTTTTTAAACTTTTCTAAAATTTTAAGTCCTCTATTACTCCTTTAATTTTCATTTTTATAACCTACTATTACTTTTCAAAAAAGACTCTATTTTTAAAGCAAACTTCATATATATATATTTTTTTTTAATAATTTTTGTCTTTGTTTCTTCTTGTTGTTTTCTTAATATTGTATTTTTGAAAATCCAATCTCTACACTAGATTTTTACTCTTTGCTTTTTGGTATTTGTTATCAATTTTGTACCTTCAAAAACTCAATCTTCAGTACCCATTTTTACTTGGGAGTGAGATTACTGGCTTCACTGCTCTCTCCTCCTTTGGACTCTCCTTTTTCTTCACCTGGTCAGCTCTGTTTCCTCCCTACCCCTTCTCTTCTCTACCTAACTCTGTGAATCTCTGTGTGTTCTAGATGGTGGAGAACACCTAGGGAACTGATTACTAGCTGGATAAAAGGATCCCCCTTTTATCCTCCCGGCAACCTCTGTCTCCTTCCTCCCTCTTCTCTTCTATGTATAACTCCATGAACATCTCTGAGTGGTCCAGACTGTGGAGTGTACATAAGGAAGTGATTACTGGCTAACTTGCTTTCTCCTCTTTTGATTCCACCTCATCTCATTCAGGTCACCTCTAACTCCCTCCTCCCTCTTCTCTTCTCCATGCAACTCTGTGAACCTCTCTGGGTGTCCTTCACTGTGGACAAACTTTTCAACTTTAACCTAGATGTCTTATCACTGGTACTGTATAGGAGAAGTCTTGAGACTACTGTAAAAATAAGACTGAAAACCAGAAACAGAAGGCTTAAGTCCAAATCCAGAGAACATCAGAGAACTCCTGACTCCAGGGAGCATTAATCAATAGGAGCTCATCAAACGCCTCCATACCTACACTGAAACCAAGCACCACTCAAGGGCCAACAAGTTCTAGAGCAAGACATACCATGCAAATTCTCCAGCAACATAGGAACACAGACCTGATCTTCAGTATGCAGGCTACCCAAAGTTACCCCAAAACCACTGACATCTCATAACTCCTTACTGGACACTTCATTGCACTCCAGAGAGAAAAAAATCCAGCTCATTGTTCTGGAAAAAATCCAGAACATTGACACAAGCTTCCCTAACCAAGAAACCTTGGCAAGCCACTGATACAACCTCACCAAAAGTGAGGAAATTCCACAATAAAGAGAACTCCACAAACTGCTAGAATACAGAAAGGCCACCCCAAACACAGCAATATAAACAAGATGAAGAGACCGAGGAATACCCAACGGGCTAAAAAAAAAAAAAAAAAAAAAAACAGGATAAATGCCCACCAAACCAAACAAAAGAGGAACAGATAGGGAATCTACCTGAGAAAGAATTCCAAATAATGATAGTGAAAATCATCCAAAATCTTGAAATAAAAATGGAAAAACAGATAAATAGTCTGGAGACAAGGATTGAGAAGATGCAAGAAAGGTTTAACAAAGACCTAGAAGAAATAATAAAGAATCAAAATATAATGAATAATGCAATAAATGAGATCAGAAACACTCTGGAAGAAACAAATAGTAGGATAATGGAGACAGAAGATAGGATGAGTGAAGTAGAAGATAGGATGGTAGAGATAAATGAATCAGAGAGGAAAAAGAAAAACAAATTAAAAGAAATGAGGACAATCTCAGAGACCTCCACGACAATATTAAATGGTCCAATACTTGAATCATAGGAGTCCCAGAAGAAGAAGACAAAAGAAAGACCATGAGAAAACGCTTGAAGAGATAACAGTTGAAAACTTCCCTAAAATGGGGAAGGAAATAATCACCCAAGTCCAAGAAATCCAGAGAATCCCAAACAGGATAAACCCAAGGCAAAACACCCTGAGACACACATTAATCAAATTGACAAAGATCAAACACAAAAAAACAAATATTAAAAGCAGCAAGGGAAAAACAACAAATAACACACAAGGAGATTCCCATAAGGATAATAGCTGATCATTCAATAGAAACTCTTCAGGCCAGGAGGGAATGGCAAGACATACTTAAAGTGGTGAAAGAAAATAACCTACAGCCCAGATTACTGTACCTAGCAAGAATCTCATTCAAATATGAAGAAGAAATTAAAAGCTTTACAGACAAGCAAAAGCTGAGAGAATTCAGCACCACCAAACCAGCAATCCAACAAATACTAAAGGATATTCTCTACGCAGGAAACACCAAAAGGGTGTATAAACCCGAACCCAAAACAATAAAGTAAATGGCAATGGGATCATACTTATCAATAATTTCCTTAAACGTAAATGGGTTGAATGCCCCCACCAAAAGGCAAAGACTGGCTGAATGGATACAAAAATAAGACCCTTATATATCTTGTCTACAAGAGATCCATCTCAAAACAAGGGACATATACAGACTGAAAATGAAGAGCTGGAAAAAGATATTCCATGCAAATAGAGATCAAAAGAAAGCAGGAGTACCAATACTCATATCAGATAAAATAGACTTTAAAACAACGGCTGTGAAAAAAGACAAAGAAGGACACTACATAATGATCAAAGGATCAATCCAAGAAGAAGATATAACTATTATAAATATATATGCACCAAACATAGGTGAACCGCAATATGTAAGACAAATGCTAATAAGTATGAAAGGGGAAATTAATGATAACACAATAATAGTGGGAGACTTTAATACCCCACTCACACCTATGGATAAATCAGCTAAACAGAAAATTAACAAAAACAGAAGCTTTAAATGATATAATAGACCTGTTAGACCTAACTGATATCTATAGGACATTTCACTCAAAAACAATGAATTTCATCTTTTTCTCAAGGGTATGTGGAACCTTCTCCAGGATAGATCACATCCTGGGCCATAAATCTAGCCTTGGTAAATTCAAAAAAATTGAAATCATTCCAAGCATCTTTTCTGACCATAATGCATTAAGATTAGATCTCAATTACAGAAGAAAAACTATTAAAAATTCGAACATATGGAGGCTGAACCACAAGCTTCTGAATAAAAACAAATCACAGAAGAAAACAAAAAAGACATCAAAATATGCATAGAAACAAATGAAAATCAAAACACAACAACTCAAAACCTGTAGGACACTGTAAAATCAGTGCTAAGGGAAAAGTTCATAGCAATACAGGCATATCTCAAGAAACAAGAAAAAAGTCAAATAAATAACCAAACTCTACACCTAAAGAAACAAGAAAAGGAAGAAATGGAGAAACCCAGGGTTAGTAAAAGGAAAGAAATCTTAAAATTAGGGCAGAAATAAATGCAAAAGAAACAAAAGAGACCATAGCAAAAATCAACAAAGCCAAAAGCTGGTTCTTTGAAAGGATAAATAAAATTGACAAACCATTAGCCAGACTCATCAAGAAACAAAGGGAGAAAAATCAAATCAATGCAATTAGAACTGAAAATGGAGAGATCACAACAGACAACACAGAAATACAAAGGATCATAAGAGACTACTATCAGCAACTATATGCCAATAAAATGGACAACGTGGAAGAAATGGACAAATTCTTAGAAAAGTACAACTTTCCAAAACTGAAACAGGAAGAAACAGAAAATCTTAACAGACCCATCACAAGCATAGAAATTGAAACTGTAATCAGAAATCTTCCAGCAAATAAAAGCGCAGTCTGGACAGCTTCACAGCTGAATTCTACCAAAAATTTAGAGAAGAGCTAACACCTATCCTACTCAAACTCTTTCAGAAAATTGCAGAGGAAGGTAAACTCCCAAACTCATTCTATGAGGCCACCATCACCCTAATACCAGAACCTGACAAGGGTGCCACAAAAAAAAAAAAAAAAAAAGAAAACTACAGGCCAATATCACTGATGAACATAGATGCAAACATCCTTAACAAAATTCTAGCAATCAGAATCCAACAACACATTAAAAAGATCATACACCATGACCAAGTGGGCTTTATCCCAGGGATGCAAGGATTATTCAGTATCCGCAAATCAATCAATGTAATTCACCACATTAACAAGTTGAAAAATAAAAGCCATAAAATTATATCAATAGATGCAGAGAAAACCTTTGACAAAATTCAACATCGATTTATGATAAAAATTCTCCAGAAAGCAGGCATAGAAGGAACATACCTCAACATAATAAAAGCTATATATGACAAAGCCACAGCAAACATTATCCTCAATGGTGAAAAATTGAAAGCATTTCCCCTAAAGTCAGGAACAAGACAAGGCTGCCCACTCTCACCACTACTGTTCAACATTGTTCTGGAAGTTTTGGCCACAGCAATCAGAGCAGAAAAAGAAATAAAAGGAATCCAAATTGGAAAAGAAGAAGTAAAACTCTCACTGTTTGCAGATGACATGATCCTCTACATAGAAAACCCTAAAGACTCCACCAGAAAAGTACTAGAGCTAATCAATAAATATAGTAAAGTTGCAGGATATAAAGTCAACAGTCAGAAATCTCTTGCATTTCTATACAGTAATAATGAGAAAACAGAAAAAGAAATTAAGGAAACAATTCCATTCACCATTGCAATGAAAAGAATAAAATACATAGGAATATATCTACCTAAAGAAACTAAAGGCCTACATATAGAAAACTATAAAACACTGGTGAAAGAAATCAAAGAGGACACTAATAGATGGAGAAATATACCATGTTCATGGATTGGAAGAATCAATATGATGAAAATGAGTATACTACCCAAAGCAATCTATAGATTCAATGCAATACCTATCAAGCTACCAGCGGTATTTTTTTCAGAGCTAGAACAAATAATTTCACAGTTGGTATGGAAATACAAATAACCTCGAATAGCCAAAGCAAACTTGAGAAAGAAGAATGGAACTGGAAGAATCAACCTGCCTGACTTTAGGCTCTACTACAAAGCCACAGTCATCAAGACAGCATGGTACTGGCAAAAGAAGAAATATAGATCAATGGAACAAAATAGAAAGCCCAGAGATAAATCCACACAACTACGGACACTTTATCTTTGACAAAGGAGGCAAGAATATACAATGGATTAAAGACAATCTCTTTAACAAGTGATGCTGAGAAAGCTGGTCAACCACTTGTAAAAGAATGAAACTAGATCACTTTCTAACACCATACACAAAAATAAACTCAAAATGGATTAAAGATCTAAACATAAGACCAGAAACTATAAAACTCCTAGAGGAGAACATAGGCAAAACACTTTCCGACATAAATCACAGCAGGATCCTCTATGATCAACCTCCCAGAACACTGGAAATAAGAGCAAAAATAGACCAATGGGATCTAATTAAAATTAAAAGCTTCTGCACAACAAAGGAAACTATAAGCAAGGTGAAAGGACAACCTTCTGAAAGGGAAAAAATAATAGCAAATGAAGCAACTGACAAACATCTAATCTCAAAAATATACAAGCAAAACCTACAGCTCAATTCCAGAAAAATAAACGACCCAGTCAAAAAATGGGCCAAAGAACTAAATAGGCATTTCTCCAAAGAAGACATGCAGATGGCTGGCTAACAAACACATGAGAAGATGCTCAACATCACTCATTACCAGAGAAATGCAAATCAAGACCACATTGAGGTACCATTTCACACCAGTCAGAATGGCTGCAATCCAAAGGTCTATAAGCAATAAATGCTGGAGAGGATGTGGAGAAAAGGGAACCCTCTTACACTGCTGGTGGGAATGCAAACTCTTACAGCCATTATGGAAAACAGTGTGGAGATTCCTTAAAAATTGCAAATAGAACTGCCTTATGACCCAGCAATCCCACTGCTGGGGATACACACCAAGGAAACCAGAATTGAAAGAGACACATGTACCCCAATGTTCATTGCAGCGCTGTTTATAATAGCCAGGACATGGAAGCAACCTAGAGTCCATCAGCAGATGAATGGATAAGAAAGCTGTGGTACCTATACACAATGGAGTACTACTCAGCCCTTAAAAAGAATAAATTCGACTCAGTTCTAATGAGATGGATGAAATTGGAGCCGATTATACAGAGTGAAGTAAGCCAGAAAGAAAAACACCAATACAGTATACTGACACCTATATATGGAATTTAGAAGGATAGTAATAATGACCCTCTATGTGAGACAACAAAAAGAGACTCAGAGGTATAGAACAGACTTTTGGACTCTGAGGGAGAGGGAGAGGGTGGGATGATTTGGGAGAACGGCATTGAAACATGTATACTATCTTGTAAGAATGAAGCGCCAGTCTATGTTCAATACAGGATGCAGGATGCATGGGCCTGGTGCACAGGATGATTCAGGTAGAGGATGTGGGGTGGGAGGTGGGAGGGGCTTCGGCATTGGGAGATCGTGGACACTTGTGGCTGATTCATGTCAATGTATGGCAAAACAAATACAGTATTGTAATGTAAAAATAAAAATAAAAAATGGGCCAAAGAACTAAATAGGCATTTCTCCAAAGAAGACATACAGATGGCTAGCATACACATGAAAAGATGCTCAACATCACTCTATCAGAGAAATGCAAATCAAAACCACAGTGAGGTACCATTTCACACCAGTCAGAATGGCTGCGATCCAAAAGTCTACAAGCAATAAATGCTGGAGAGAGTGTGGAGAAAAGGGAACCCTCTTACACTGTTGGTGGGAATGCAAGATAGTACAGCCACTATGGAGATAAGTGTGGAGATTCCTTTAAAAACTGCAAATAGAACTGCCTTATGACCCAGCAATCCGACTGCTAGGCATACACCCCAAGGAAACCAGAATTGAAAGAGACACATGTACCCCAATATTCATTGCAGCACTGTTTATAATAGCCAGGACATGGAAGCAACCTAGATGTCCATCAGCAGATGAATGGATAAGAAAGTAGTGGTACATATACACAATGGAGTATTACTCAGCCATTAAAAAGAATACATTTGAATCAGTCCTAATGAGGTGGATGAAACTGGGGCCAATTATACAGAGTGAAGTAAGCCAGAAAGAAAAACACCAATACAGTATACTAACACATATATGTGGAATTTAGAAAGATAGTAACTATAACCCTATATGCGAGACAGCAAAAGAGACACAGGTGTATAGAACAGTCTTTTGGACTCTGTGGGAGAGGAAGAGGGTGGGATTATTTGGGAGAATGGCATTGAAACATGTATAATATCATATAAGAAACAAATCACCAGTCTAGGTTCAATGCAGGGTGCAGCATGCCTGGGGCTGGTGCACTCGGATGACCCAGAGGGATGGTATGCGGGGGAGGTGGGAGGGGGTTCCAGATTGGGAACACATGTACACCCGTGGTGGATTCATGTTAATGTGTGGCAAAATCAATACAATATTGTAAAGTAAAAAAAAAAATGCAAAAAAATAAACAGTTTTACTGAGATACAGGTAAAAATGATATTAATACTGTTGGGAGAGAGCAAACTAGTCAAGATGGCATGTTCAGGTGCTCTCACTCCACGTTTTGTAAAAATGACTATGCGACATCGGAGATTATTTAAGGTACTGTGCATATGTATCATGAGGTGCTCACTTGGAACTGGGCTACTTTTGATATATAAGCTCCAACGGAAAAAGTGATGGCATTACTGCCATGTCACGGCTGTCCATTGGGTCAGCCACTAGAGGTGAGAATGCTTGGCTTAGTTGTTAAGTCGTGTCTGACTCTTATGACCCCATGGACAGACCATTTCCCTTCTCCGGGTGATCTTCCACACCCAGGAAATGAACCTGGGTTTCCTACATTACAGGCAGATTCTTTACTGCATGAGCTGCAAGTGAAGAGGGGAGAGAATATATTGTGGCCACTGCTGTGGCTGCTGCATCGGCCAGGAGAGAAGTTGTTTTGTTACGTTATGCTATGATTGCTGCTACCACTGCTGCATCAGCCAGGAAAGAGTAAATATGTCTTCAATTCCTACAGCTCCTCGAGTCTTCTAGCCTCTTAGTTTGTGCCATGCCTACCCTGGATTCAGTGGACAGTGTGAACAGCAAGACAATTGGAGTTTAAACAGGATGATAAGTGATACAATCATTATATCTATTTTTGATATAAATGATATACAGAAAACAGTTTCTATATGATAATAAAATATGCAATAGTTTATATTATGCTTTTGCTATTGTTTCTAAGTTTTGCCTAGAAAATTTTAATTTTTACCAAATGCTTCCATCTTAACCAAATTATGGTTGAAATTTATGAGTGACTGTATTCCCAACATGAATGTTGGTTAGTATTTTTTAACATTAAAGAGTGAGAAAAAGTGAAACAATGATGACATGTGTTTGTCTCCACTTGTTTTTGATGACTGGTTTCCTTCATCTCTCAGATGGTAAAGAATGTGCATGCAATATGGGACACCTGGGTTTGATCCCTGGATTAGGAAGATCCCCTGGAGGAGTCCATGGCAGCCCATTCCAGTATTCTTGCCTGGAGAATCCTCATGGACAGATGAGCCTGGAGGGCTACACTCCCTGGAGTCACAAAGAATTGGACATAACTGAGTGACTTTTTAATGTCAGTCACTTCTTTTGAATTGGTTAATAGTTTTCAAAAATTAGAAGAATAGCGTCTCATTCTCTTGTGCTTTTCCCATTCTAAGAGGTACAAATATGACACATTTCAAGTTAAATTTCTCTATTAAAATATAACTATAACTTTCTTAAATCTAGACAAGACATAAAACTAAAAATAATATCTTTATTGATAGATTTTGTCTATTTCTGTTATGTAAAGACTCTTATTCTGGACAATGGAGGCTACCAATTAGTTATGTTTATGTCATTAAGCATGCAGAATGAAGGAAATGTGCCATAGAACTCTATTACATAATATTTATAACCTTCAGATGTATGAATGTAAATAACCTTAAAAGCACAAGAACTAGAAAAATTAAATAATTAGAAATTGATTCATTAAGTATTTATCTCTGTTTTTATATCATTTACTTAATTTTAAACTATGTAATTTACTTCTCAATGATGTATCAAATTTTAAGCCACATAATTCCTTAACAATGACTATGTTTACTACTGACTCATGGAATTCCTACAAATGTAATGATTGACCCTGTTGGGGTGGTCAGAGCCAGTACCAGGACAACAGTGGTTGGCAATGTAATTATTTATTTATTTATGGTGGAGAATTCAGGTACTCCTACTGGGTAAAGAATGAAAGGCAAATGATGACTGAGAACTGTACATATATTGTTCTTTCTCAACTGTCCCTGACTGCCAGAAAATTTACTACTGGCACTCTATATTCAAGGGTGAGTCAACATCAAGTAATTGCAGTTTTGGACTGTGAATTTTAAATAATTATAATATCTTTATTAATCAAACTAGAAGCCATTACAATCAGCACATTTTTGCCAACAAGAAATATGCTTGTTTGTTCCCATTGCATAAAAATCCATCCTTCAGGATTTGATGAAAACTTGGAAAGTCTCCTGCTGGTTGTGGAAGCATTTTTCCTGCAAAAAGTTGTTGAAATGCTTGAATAGATGGTAGTCAGTTGGTGATAAGTCAGGTTAATATAGTGGATGAGGCAAAATTTCAAAGCCCAATTCATTCAACTTTTGTTGATTGTGCAATGTAAAGTTGGGTGTTGTCATGGAGAACTGTGTCCATTCTGTTGGCCAATGTCACCTTCAGACTTTGCAGTTTTCATTGCATCTCACCAATTTGCTGAGCATACTTCTTAGATGTAAAGGTTTCACTGAGATTCAGAAAGCTCTAGTAGATCAGAGAGTCAGTAACCAGCAGCAGTGACCATGACATTTTTTTGGTGCAAGTTTGGATTTGGGAAGTGCTTTAGAGCTTCTCAGTCCAACCACTGAGCTGTTCATTGCTCTTGTTGTATAAAATCCACTTTTGTTTGCATATCACAATCCATTGGAGAAATGGTTTGTTGTTGTTGCATAGAGTAAGAGAAGGTGACACTTCAATACTACAATCTTTTTTGTTGTTGTTTGTGGTCAGCTCATGAGGCACCCACTTACTGAGCTTTTTCACCTTTCCAATATGTTTCAAGTGCTAAATGACCATATGATGCTGAATTCTTTGGCAACTTCTTGTGTAGTTTTAAGAGGATCAGCTTCAATGATACTATAATTGGTCATTGTCAACTTCTGATGTCTGGCCACTGCACTTCTCATCTTTAAGGCTCTCATCTCCTTTGCAAAACTTCTTAAACCACGCCTGCACTGTATGTTCATTGGTAGTTCCTAGACCAAATATGTTGTTGACGTTGCAAGCTGTCTGCACTGCTTTACCACCCATTTTGAACTCAAATAAGAAAATAGCTCAAATTTTCTCTTTGTCTAACAATATTTCTTAGTCTAAAATAAATATAAAATAAACAGTAAGTGATAGTCATTAGCAAAAACATAAAGTAAAAAATGTATATTAAAATGCTATATAGCATAACCATATTTATTTAAAATGTATTTCAATATCAAATAGCAAATTTCAACAATGCAAACTGTGACTACACTTGCACCAGCATAAACATATTGAGATACAATTATACTGTTGTTGTTGTTGTTGTTGTTGTTGTTGTTGTTGTTTTAAGATTCTTTGGCTTGTTAATCTCCATATTTAAGGGTTTGTGACTATTATTTAACTAGAAATTTGTAGATAGTAATGTTACATAAAATAATGAAGTATATTACAATCAATGGCTCTTCTATTCAATGGGGAAAATAGCTTATACAATGTTCTTTGTTTTTATTTGCACTTTTCACACATTTCTTTCCAGTTTCTTCCAGTGCCTCTGAGCTTTAGCTCAGGTATATACACAGTGGTTACCAATTAAGGTGGGCCCATTTAATCTGGAAAAGAAAAATTTTGCTTGGTTTATTTTTTTTTTTTTTCTTTTTTTCTTTGGTTCTGCTTTCTTGGCACTAAAGGAAGTTTCACCAACTGTATTCACCAACCTGCAGCTACTTTTTGTAAAGGTAAATGTGCTGCTATGTGAATTCACTACTACCAATTTATATCTTATTAAGAATGTGCATGAGATGGCCCTCTACTTATTTTTGGTATATATTTCAGAAGCTTTCATTTTCTCTCCTTCTCTCTTTCTCTCGATTTTATCTTAAATGACTAAGTGGGGAAATTTAGATCTACTTTTTCCACTGCCTAATGGAAGCCTCAAAGTTTTTAATTATACATATTTGCATATCTTATTAGTTGATGTTATTATCTTTTATTGGAATATATATCTATATATTTTAAAACACTGAGTTAGTTTCTGCTTTACAATGGAGAGAATAAGTCTATCTGCATCCTTATATTCCCTCTCTATTGGACCCCCTCTACTCCTCCCCCATCCCACCCATCTAAGTCATCAGAGAGCATAGAGCTTAGATTCTTGCACTTTATAGAAACGTCCCAATAGCTATATATTTCACACATGATAGTGTATATCAGTCCCAATTCCCTATTTTGTCCCACCCACCCCTCTGTTCACATGCTCATCCTCTATAACTATTTCTATTCTTGCTTTCAGTTCAGTTCAGTCACTTAGTCATGTCAGACTCCTTGCAACTGCATGAACTGCAGCATGCCATGCCTCCCTGTCCATCACCAACTCCCAGAGTCTACCCAAACCCATGTCCATTGAGTCAGTGATGCCATCCACCCATCTCGTCCTCTATCGTACCCTTCTCCTCCTGCCCTCAAACTTTCCCAGCATCAAGGTCTTTTCAAGTGAGTCAGTTCTTCACATCAGGTGGCCAAAGTATTGGAGTTTCAGCTTCAACATCAGTCCTTCCAATGAACACCCAGGACTGATGTCCTTTAGGATGAACTGGTTGGATACCCTTGCAGTCCAAGGGACTCTCAAGTGTCTTATCCAACACCACAGTTCAAAAGCATCAATTCTTCAGCGCTCAGCTTTATTTATAGTCCAACTCTCACATCCATACGTGACCACTGGAAAAACCATAGCCTTGACTAGATGACCTTGGTTGACAAGGTTATGTCTCTGCTTTTAATATGCTGTCTAGGTTGGTCATAACTTTCCTCCCAAGGAGTAAGCGTCTTCTAATTTCATGGCTGCAATCACCCTCTGCAGTGATTTTGGAGCCCCTCCCCCACCAAAAAAAATGTCACCCACTGTTTCCTCTATTTCCCCATCTATTTGCCATGAAGTGTTAGGACCGGATGCCATGATCTTAGTTCTCTGAATGTTGAGCTTTAAGCCAACTTTTTCACTCTCCTCTTTCACTTTCAAGAGGCTGTTTAGCTCTTCGCTTTCTGCCATAAGGGTGGTGTTGTCTTCATGTCTGAGGTTAATCAATAACCTGATATTTCTCCTAGCAATCTTGATTCCAGCTTGTGTTTCCTCCAGCCCAGCATTTCTCATGATGTACTCTGCATAGAAGTTAAATAAGCAGGGTGATAATATACAGTCTTGATGTACTCCTTTTCATATTTGTAACCAGTCTATTGTTCCATGTCCAGGTCTAACTGTTGCTTCCTGACCTGCATACAGGTTTCTTAAGAGGCAGGTCAGGTGGTCTGGTGTGCCCACCTCTTTCAGAGTTTTCCACAGTTTACTGTGATCCACACAGTCAAAGGTTTTGGCATAGTCAATAAAGCAGAAATAGACGTTTGTCTGGAACTCTCTTGTTTTTCAATGATCCAGCAGATGTTGGAAATTTGATCTCTGGTTCCTGTCTTTTCTAAAATTCTTGCTTTAGAAACAGGTTTATCTATACAATTTTTCTAAATTCCCCATTATGCATTAATAGTCAATATTTGTTTTGCTCTTTCTGACTTACTTCACTCTATATGACAGACTCTAGGTACATCCTCATTTCTACCAGTGACCCTATTTTATTCCTTTTAGTGGCTAATATTCCATTGTATATATGTACCATATCTTTTACCAGGGAAACATAGCCCAGTCAGTAAAAAATCTGCCTGCAATGCAGGAGACCTAGGTTCGATTCCTGGGTTGGGAAGATCCCCTGGATAAGGAAATGGCGATCCACTCCAGTATTCTTGCCTGGAAAATCCCATGGATAGAGGATCCTGGTGGGCTACAGTCCATGGGGTCACAAAGAGTCGGACATGACTTAGCAACTAAACCACTACCTCCACCATATCTTTGTTATCTGTTCAACTGTCATTGGACATTTAGGTTATTTCTTTGTTCTGGCTATTGTACATAATGCAACTAACATTGAGGATACAGGTCTTTTTAAAAAATATTATTTTCTCAAGATATATGCCCTATAGTGGGATTGCTGGGTTATATGGTAATTTGTTTAGTTTTCTAAGGAATCTCCATGATGTTCTCCACAGTAGCTATATCAATTTACATTCCTTTCAAAAGTTCAAGAGGGTCACCCTTTCACCACCACCCTCATCAGCATTTATTATTCACAGATTTTTTTTGATGATGACTATTCTGAGCAGTGTCAGATGACACCTCATTATTTTTTTGATTTGCCCCCTAATATTTTGTGATGTTGAGCATCTTGCATGCATTTTTTTGGCTATCTGATTATTTTCTTTGGAAAGATGGTTATTTAGTTCTCCCATCCATTTATTGATTGAGTTGTTTGCTTTTTGAGAGTCCCATGAGTTGTTTGTATATTTTGGAGATTAATTCCTTGTCCATTGCTCTACTTGCAAATATTTTCTCCCACTCTATGGGTTTTCCTTTTTTTATTTTTTATGATTTCCTTTGCTGTAAAAGACCTCTTAAATTTATTTTAGTTAACATTTTTTATTGTTTTTATTTTCATTATTCAGAAATACATCAAAATATCATGCTGCGATTTATGTCAGAGAGTGTTTTACCTATGTTTGCCTCTAAGAGTTTTATAGTGTTTGGTCTCCCATTTAAACCTTTATTCCATTTTGAGTTTATTTTTGTGTGTCATGTTGGATAGTGCTCTAATTTCATTCTTTTACATGTAGTTGTCCAGATTTCTCAGCACTGCTTATTGAATAGTCTTTCTTTTCTCCATTGTACATTCTTGTTCATTTGCATGGCTTGAGTGGCCATAGGCATGTGGATTTATCTCTAGGATTCCCATCCTGTACCATTGTTCTATATTTATATTTTTGAGCCATTGCCTTACTGTCTTGATTACTGTAGCTTTATAGTAGAGTTTGAAGTTGTGGTACCTGATTCCTCCAACTCTATTTGTCTTTCTCAAGATTGCACTGACAATTCAGGGTTTTTTGTGTTTTCACATAAATTTATAAACATTTTTGTTCTGATTCTATGATGAATGACATTGGTAATTTGATAAGAATTGCCTTGAATCTATAGATTGCTTTGGATAGTATATTCTTTTCTAAAATATTGATTCTTCCAATCCAAGAACAAGGTATATCCATATTTTTGTGTAATCTTTAATTTCTTCCATCAGTGTCTTGTGGTTTCTGAGTGCAGGTCTTTTGCTTCCTTACATAAGTTGATTCCTAAGTATTTTATTATTTTTGTTTTGATGGCAAATGGGACCTTTAGTTTTGTCTTTCTGCTATCCCATTGTTAGTGAATATAAATGTAAGAGATTCTGTCCACTAATTTTGGATTCTGCAACTTCAATAAATTATTGACTAGGTCCAGTAGTCCATGTCATCCTCAATGACAAACAATAGGGTTTTTTTCTAATTTGTATACCTTTTCTTTTTTTTTTTCATTTCTGAGTACTATGGTTAAGACTTCCAAAACTATGTTGAATAAGAGTGGCAAGGGTGCACATCATTGTCTTGTTCCTGATCTTAGGAGAAATGCTCTGGTTTTCACCATTGAAAATGATGTTTGCTGTGGGTTTGTTGTAAACATCTTTCACTATGTTGAGCTAGGTTCTCTCTATGCTTGCTTTCTGGACAATTGTTTACTTTTTTAAAAACCATGAATAGTCATTTAATCTTGTTAAGAGCTTTTTCTGTATCTATTGAGATAATCATATGGTTTTTATTCTTTATTAATATGGTATATCCCATTGATTGATTAGCTTACATTGAAGAAGCCTTGCATTCCTTGATTAAATCTATCTTTATCATTGTGTATATGATCCTTTTAATATGTTATTGGAGTGTATGTGCTAGTTGGTGTTTTTTTGTTTTGTTTTTGAGGATTTTTGCATCTATGTTTGTCAGTGATATGGGTCTGTAATTTTCTTTCTTTTTTTTTAAATATATTAGTTTTGATATCAGAGTGATGGTGGCCTTGTAGAAGTAACTTGGAAGTGTTACTCCCTCTGTAATGTTTTGGAAGAATTTGAGAATGATAAGTATTAGCTCTTCTCTAATATTTGACAAGATGTTTGATAAGGCTTCCCTAACAGTCCAGTGGTTGGAATCCACCTGCAAATGCAAGGACATGAGTTTGATCTGGTCCAGAAAGATTCCACAGGCCATGGGGGTAACTAAGCCAATACCACAATTTCTGAGCTTCTTTTCTAGAGCCCATGAACTACAACTATGAGCCTGTGAACCACAGTTACTGAAGCCTGTGTGCAGTAGAGCCTATGTTCTGAAAAAGAGAAGCCACCACAGTAAGAAACCTGCATAGCATAACTAGAGAGTAGCCCCCATTCACTGCAACTAGAGAAAGTAATGGCTTACAGTGTTCAGTGGCAAGTTTGTGATCTCCAAAGAGGCAGATTTAACTCTGGGACCAAAGACAGTCTCAGTCATGCAGATCTTTGATCCATACAAAGATCTTTGCGTGCAGCAAAGATTTTTATTTAAAGTCAAAGGACAAAGAAAGTTTCTGACATAGACATCAGAAAGGGGTATAAAGTGTACCTGCCTCATTAGTTTAAGCAGAGCGTTATATACTTTTCAACTGGATACTGAGAACAGATAAAAAGAATATCTCAAGGCTGTACAAGGCTGTAAAAAGTTTTACCAGACCCTTTCCCAAGGCGTACATCCTGAGATAATTTCATTGCAAAATTATCCAGAAGGAATATGTTCCAGGGCAATGTTTTTCTTGGCGAGTTATTGTTGCTGAGAAACAGGTTCCAAGGCAAGATTTGTTACAATTATAATCATTAACATAGAGCCTAAGAAAAGCATACTCATGAGTAAAACATATCTCTGCTGTATAATCATTAGCTCTCGAACTAAAGGAAGGCCAGTTCTTGGGCAAGATACATTATTGCACAAAGCTTAAGGAAACTATGAGTGAGAATGTTCATCCCCTCCTTAAAGGGCCTTGGACTGCCTATCAACCTGCCTAAGCTTTAACTGTCTCATCTACATGCAGCAATGGAGACCCAGGGCAGCCAAAAATAAGTAAACAAGTAAACTGATAAATGTTTAAGAAACAGACTGTAGGTGATCTATCAAAAAAATTTTTTAATAAATGTTTGATAGAATTTGTCTGTGAATCCATCAGGTCCTGGACTTTTGTTTGTTGGAAGATTTTAAATTACAGTTTCAGTTTCACTAATTGTGATTAGTCAGTTTGTATTTTCTAAGTCTTCCTTATTATACTATGGAATGTTGTACCATTCCAAGAATTTGTCCATGGTTTTCCAGTTGTCTAATTTATTAGCATATAATTGCTTGCAGTAGTCTTATAAACTTACATATTTCTATGCATTTTTCTACATAGAAATTGTACATATTTCAGTTGAAATTTCTCCTTTTTATTTATAGTTTTATTAATTTCAGACCCCTTTTTATTTATTGAGGAGTCTAAATAAAGATTTATCAATTTTATCTTCTCAAATAACCAAGTTTTAATTTTTATTGCTCATTATTGTTTTCTTCATTTCTATTTCTGTTTTTTTCTGCTCTGACTTTTATGATTTATTTACTTCTGCTGAATTAGGGTTTTCCTTTTTCTTGTTTCAATAGATGCTTTAGGTGTATTGCTCAATTGTTTATTTGAGATATTCCTGTTTCCTGAGGTGAGATGAAATTGCTATGAAATTCCCCGATAGAACTGATTTTGCTTCATCTCATAGGTTTTGAGTCATTTTGTTTTCATTGTCGTTTGTTTCTATGTATTTTAAAATTTTGTCTCATTTCTTTGCTGATCTAGTTGTTTACAGAACACTGTTTAGCCTCCATGTGTTTGTATTTTTTACAGCCTTTTTTCCTGCTGTTATTGATTTCTAAACTCATAGTGTTGTGATAAGAAAATACACTTGATTATATTTTAATTTTCTGAAATTTTCCATGGTTAGATATATGTCCCAACAGGTGATATATCCTGGAGAATGTTCCATATGCTCTTGAGTAGATAGTGTATTCTTTTGCTTTCAGGGAGAGTGTCCTCTAAATATCAATTAAATCTATCTGGTTTAAAATGCCATTTAAAGCTTGTATTCCCTTATTTATTTTATGCCTGTATGATCTGTCCCTTGGTATAAGTTCCTATTATTGCATTATTGTCAATTTTCCATTTTATATTTGTTATCATTTGTCTTATGTATTGAGGTACTCCTATGTTGGGTATATGTGAAGGAAAGTTACAAGGCTCAAAATAGCCTAGAGTTAAAACTCCCCTCTGGGTCCTCCCCACTATTCTATGCAAAGCAAAAACTCCCTCACCCAAAGGGGGGTGGGGGGAAGAATGGACAATAAGGTTGCTTACACCCAGCTCCCAGCCAGTCCCAGCCTCTGGCCGAACTGCAGAATTCCTTGCCTCAGCCATTTAAAAGATAACTAACCCAAACAACCTTGGAGAACAGGCCCCCTTAAGACAGTAGACTTCCAAATATAAGCCTATATATACTTACTCTTTTCTTGGGTTAGTGCAGCAGCTCACTAATCTGACTGTTGCCCCTTCTTGCCTTATTATAGGTGATCTGTTACTGTAAAGTGCCAGTCTCGTTCTCTTTCCAAACTTCGCCTTCTCTAATTCCCTTATCCTACATTTTCTGGTGCCAAAACCCAGGAGGCTGATGTTCCTTTTCTTCCTCCACGGCCAGCTCTTGGGAGCATGGAAGCCCGCTGAGCTCACTTTCCCACCTGGGCTTTCAAGACCTCCTCAAGAGGATGCCCTGTGCCTTCGAGAGTGGTCCTATGTAAGGGCTCTATTGATTTTCCATGTACCCCGAGGAATATTGGTCTGTCTCTCTCTCTCTTTTCTCTGTACTTTCTTTTCCACAAGACTGACCAAATCCAGGACAGAGGCCTTTTGTCATTCAACCTCCCTCCATCCACCACGAATTCTGGTCTGATCCAGTAGCCCAGGTAAGCTCAGATGGTGCTCTAGGATGCGATAGACTATTGTCCTTTCTGGGTTCTGGGGGAAGCCACTGGCCAAAAAGCCCTTTGGGGGAGGTATCTGAGGGATGCTCCTCCCTCCTTCAGAGTCTCTCTCTCTTTGCCTGGTCAAAAGATTAAGTGATGATCTTTTCTGTCAACCGGACAGTCACTATGTCATAGCCATGTGATATAGGGTCAAGCCAATCCATCCCACAGGACTCTCCCTTGGCCTGTTTGAGGACTCTCCCTCAACCTCTACTCTTGACCGATCTCAAGGTTTATAAACTCGAGTCACTTTGCATTCAAATTTGGCCTCAATAAAAACTGGATAACCAAAATTGCTGGCCTGAGTTTGGGACTTTCAATTTCAATATTTTATCAGATCTCACAAACTTCCTCAAATGGAATGGCAAATGGTCAGAGGTCCCCTATATGCAAGCCTTCTGGGACCTTAGAAGCTGTCCTTCTTTCTGCAAGGACTGTTCTGCCTCCTCTGCTCTCTCTCCTTCTTTATTACAAAAGAATCCAAATCTAAAGCCCCTATAAGGCCCTCTAAACCCCCAGCCCCCGATTTTGACCTGGCAGATAAGTTTCTTCCCTACAGCCCTTGAGAGAAAGCTTCTGGAGATAAGACCCCATCCTCTAGCCCTTCCTCCTCCAAAACAGGAAGTGATGACTCCAAAACCCCAAAAGAGAAATTTCCACACACCTACCCCTCCTTCCATTAGCCAGGACCTGAAGCAAACACATTTTTCCTCTCAAAGAGTTAGCGAGACCAGAAGGCACTACATCGGCCCACTCAACGAGAAATTGAGCCTTTCTCGATTTCTGATATCAGCCACATTGAAGAAAATTGAGATCTTTTTCAGAAAATCCTACTAGATATAGAAAAGAATTCTTCTGCCTTACACAAAATGTTAAATGTTACATTTAACCTGAAATGATATTTATTACATCCTAAATGTCAATTTAACCCCTGATGAAAAAGAACGGATATGGTAGGCAGCCCCCAGACTCATGCTGATCAGCTCTATAACCAATATAGGACTAATCTGGTGGCTAAGGATACAGTCCCTTTAACTGAGCCACAGTGGACATATCAAGCATGTGATGCTGGCATCTGGTACCTGCATCATATGACCACCTGTTTATTAGAAGGAATGCTAAAGATTTTCATCTTTTTCAACAAAAGATGAAAACCCTGCCCTTTTTCTTTCATGGCTTACTGAGGCAATCCAAAAATACACTAATCTAGATATTTCCACCCCCTCCGGACTTCTGTACCTACATATATAGTTCATAAGCCAGTCAGCCCCCGATATTAATTAAAAACTATGCCAGTTAAAGAAAGGCCCCAAAACCCCTCAGCAAGATCTCCTAGAATTTGCCTTTAAAGTTTTCAACAATAGGGAGGAAGAAGCAAAAAAAGAAAAAAGAAAGAAAGGCCAAATATGCTTTATTCACTGCAGCTATCCAAGAAAAACAATTCAAACCCTTTGGCCCATCAACTTCGGCCCATCTATTTGGGACCTAACCCTCCAGGCCTCTGCTTCAGATGTAACCAAATTGAACAGTGGGCTCAGTTCTGCCCCCCACCCCAGACACCCACCAAACTCTGTCCCACCTGCAAACAATGGGGCCACTGGAAAATGGATTGTCCTCAGACACTACCCACCAAATCTTAGGGTCTAGCCCAGGCCCAACAACAATGGGCAGGGAACCAGAATCAGGGGGCCCAGGCACCCCAGACCATGATTCCTCGGATGAGGTGAGAGATGATCCAATTGTGCCTGAGTTATTCCAGTGACAGAGCCCAAGCTCCAGACCTCAAGTTCGCCCCATACAGATGGACTCAGAACTTCGAGTAATTGACATGGTGGCCAGCACAGTCTTATTCCTAATAGACACTGGAGCAGCCTTTTCACTTTTAACCTCCTTTAAGTGCCCTTTCCAACCTTCAGAAGTGGCCATCAAAGGGTCCTCAGGCATCCCTTTTTATCCCAAAATAACCCTTCCTCTCCTTTGTTCCTTTGGTGAAAGTAAAAGTGAAGTCATGTCCAACTCTTTGTGACCCCATGGATGGAGGAGTCTTGCATAGGATTTTCCAGGCAAGAGTATTGTAGTGAGCTGTAATTTCCTTCTCCAGGGGATCATCCCAAAGGCAACACTAACACATTCTTTTATAGTAGTTCCTCAATGCCCAATGACATTGATGGGATGAGATCTTCTGGTTAAACTACAAACTTTTATAAACCTCCCATTCTTAGATCCTATATTAATCTTTTGCATCCAAATGGCACCTGAACCCTTAGCCAGCCCTCACTCCCAAAACCTGCCTCCTGACTTTTCCCCAGTAGATCCTCAGGTCTGGGACACCAAAGCCCCATCGGTAGCCTGACACCATTCCCCCATACAAGTTTTTCTTAAAAACCTCTCTCAGGTAATAACCCAAACTCAGTATATCCTGATCACAGAATCCCAACAAGGACTTAAACCAATAATCTCCCAATCACTCAAACCCAGCCTTTTGCGGCCTATCTGTTCTCTGCATAATACTCCTATTAGTTCAGTTCAGTTTAGTTCAGTCGCTCAGTCGTGTCCGACTCTTTGAAACCCACGAGTCACAGCACGCCAGGCCTCCTTGTCCATCACCAACCCCCCAGAGTTCACTCAGACTCACATCCATCGAGTCAGTGATGTTATCCAGCCATCTCATCCTCTGTCGTCCCCTTCTCCTCCTGCTCGCGTTCCTCCCAGCATGAGTCTTTTCCAATGAGTAAGCTCTTCACATGAGGTGACCAAAGTATTGGAGTTTCAGCTTTAGCATCAGTCCTTCCAAAGAACACCCAGGACTGATCTCCTTTAGAATGGACTGGTTGGATCTCCCTGCAGTCCAAGGGCCTCTCAAAAGTCCTCTCCAACACCACAGTTCAAAAGCATCAATTCTTCGGTGCTCAGCTTTCTTTATACTCCAATTCTCACATCTGTACATGACCACTGGAAAAACCATAGCCTTGACTAGACGGACCTTTGTTGGCAAAGTAATGTCTCTGCTTTTGAATATGCTGTCTAGGTTGGTAATAACTTTCATTCCAAGGAGTAAGCACCTTTTAATTTCATGGCTGCAATCACCATCTGCAGTGATTTTGGAGCCCCCCAAACTAAAGTCTGACACTGTTTCCACTGTTTCCCCATCTATTTCCCATGAAGTGATGGGACCAGATGCCATGATCTTTGTTTTCTGAATGTTGAGCTTTAAGACAACTTTTTCACTCTCTTCTTTCACTTTCATCAAGAGGCTTTTTAGTTCCTCTTCAATTTCTGCCATAAGGGTTGTGTCATTTGCATATCTGATATTTCTCCCAGCAATCTTGATTCCAGCTTGTGCTTCTTCCAGCCCAGTGTTTCTCATGATGTATTCTGCATTAAGTTAAATAAGCAGGGTGACAATAGACAGCCTTGATGTACTCCTTTTCCTATTTGGAACCAGTCTGTTGTTCCATGTCCAGTTCTAACTGTTGCTTCCTGACCTGCATACAGGTTTCTCAAGAGGCAGGTCAGGTGGTCTGGTATTCCCATCTCTTTCAGAATTTTCCACAGTTTGTGGTGATCCACATAGTCAAAGGCTTTGGAATAGTCATTAAAGCAGAAATAGATAGTTTTCTAGAACTCTCTTGCTTTTTCAGTGATCCAGCGGATGTTGGCAATTTGATCTCAGGTTCCTCTGCCTGTTCTAAAATCAGCTTGAACATCTGGAAGTTTATGGTTCACATATTGCTAAAGGCTGGCCTTTCTCTGTTAGGTCTATTAAAATCTTCTTCCAAATATGGGACCCATATTTTGTCCTCCATGCAAAACCTCTCTACCAAGCCACTCGAGGAAATTCAGATGAACCCCTATTGGCCCCCACCTCTCTCCTCACCCCAGTACAAACTCTTATCAAATGTTTACTACAGGCCCCTTCTCTTTACTTACCTGATTACACCAAGTCTTTTTTCCTTTTTGTACATTCTTGACAAGGACATATAGGGATTCTGTGCCAAAAGGGGGGGGACATATAGGAACCTCTAGCTACATTATGTAACCAAACTCATCTCATCAGGATGGCCACCTTGTCTCCAGGCCTTAGTTGCAACTACCCTCTTAATACCTGAAGCCCAAAAACTAACCCCAAATGCTCGTCTAAATGTATACTCACCTCATTCCTTCAAATATTTACTCTCTTATTTGGCTTTCCTTTGTCTGCCCCCTGCTTGACTACAGATCCTCCTTGCACACCTCCTCGACCCATCCCTTTCTTTTATGTCTTGTAAACCTCTTAATCCTGCCAGCTTACTCCCTACACCAGATCTAGAAGCAGAGCACTTATCCCATGACTGTGTTCAGACCTTAGATGTGACACAATCCCTTCAAACATATAAGGAGCCTGGTGGGCTACAGTCCATGGAGTCACAAAGAGTCAGACACGACTGAGCGACTTCACTTCACTTCACTTCACGCTATAGTCCAGGGACAGCCTGACAAAGTTACCACCCCACCCCACCCCTTGCCTCATCAAGTCAACCACACTCCTAGCTCACACATCTTCACAATAGGCTGAACTGATAGCTCTTACACAAGCTTTGACCCTAGCCAAAGACCAAAAACTAAACATTTACACTGACTCCAAATATGTCTGTAACATATTACATTCTAACAGTATAATCTGGAGGGAGAGGTGATTCCTGACTCTGAAGAACACACCTATTCTTAATGTTTCTTTTATTTCTGAACTCCTCCATGTGGCTCAGCTCCCAAAACAAGCTTCTGTAATACATTGCTGGAGACAACATCTACATGGTCCTATCTTCTTTTATAATATAGCAGATCATGAGGCAAGGTGGCAAACCGCCTCTGTCAGTCTTGTCTTTACTACAGCCCAAATTGATGAGCCTAACATCTGCACATTACTTTCATATTTACATTCCCTTTTCCACCCCTCTGCAAAAGTCCTTAAGACTTTCCTTCAGAATTTTATTGAACTGACTAAAGACAATGTGACTTATTTAAGTAATATGACCCAAATTTGTACCATTTGTCAGCAGACAAATCCTAACATTCGCTTCCCTCCTTTCCCACCCACCAAATTCGCAGACATCTTCCTACACAAGGCTGGCAGGTAGAGTTCACCCACATGACACCTGTAAAAGGGGTTAAATTTCTCCTAGTCTTTGTAGATACATTTTCTGGATGGATTGAAGCTTTCCAGTCTACTAACAAATGAGTCCCAACTGTGACTCGCCTTATTCTTACTGAAATCCTCCCCAGATTTGGAATGCCCTCCTCCCTCCAGTCTGACAACAGACCCAAGTTCACATCCCAAATCACCCAAAATATTGCACGATCACTTCAAGTTCCTTGGAGGTTTCACATTCCTTATCATCCCTGGTCTTCTTGTAAGGTTGAAAGAGCCAACTGAGTCCTAAAAGAAACTCTGACCAAATTAATGATCAAACTTCATCATGACTGGACTAAACTCCTCCCTTTAGCCCTCTTAAAGGTCTGGGCCTTACCTAAAAAACCCTTAAATATCAATCCATTAGAGGCCATGTATGGGAGATCCATAGCACCTTTAGGTCTTCCCCTCCCAGAACAGTCCCAAACTGTCATCCCACCTTTTCCTTTATTTGCCCAGATATGAAATGCCCTTTGGCAACATATGGATGACTTACTCCCTCAACCACACCTCAGTCTTCCATACCCATCCCTTCAAATAGGAGACAAATTTTGTATGACAACTCAGTCCTACTCAGATCTAACCCCAAAATGACAAGGTCCCTACACAGTAATTCTGCTGACCCCTACCACTGCAAAATTAAAAGAAATCACCCCTTGGGTACACATCACTCAGCTAGGAAAGGTTATGCAGCCCAATGATGAAAATACTTGCCAGAGTAACACTTATCAAGTTTCTCACACCGGCCCTACAACTCTAAAGTTTTCACGGCTTTCACCAGCCCCAGCTGGCAACAGATAAGCCTGTTGGCTTCACAGCTGCAATTATTCCTGAAGCAACTGCTGGCAGTCATGGTTGACAGATTGGAACTGGATGCCTTGGGTTTTACCCCTTCTTGGACCATTCATTTTTATCATCCTCCTACTCACCTTTGGGTCTTGTTTGTTTAATCTTTTCCACAGATTCCTCCAAGACCGAATCTGAGCCATTTCCCAAGACCAAGTCAAGACTATTCTTTTGCTTGAGACCCTGATGGCTAGAACAGAAAATCCACATTACGGGCCTTAGACTTCCTTCCTCCCATACCACAAACCCCTGACCTTCATTTACCAGCACAAAGAAGCCCTGAATATTAATGATGCTCACCTCTCTCTCTCTCTTTTATATAATTGTCATATCTCTCAAGGTTGATCTCTAGACCATTATGTCATGTCTTTCCTTATCTCTTTTAATAGTCTTTATTTTAAAGTCTATTTTATCTGATATGAGTGTTGCTACTTCAGCTTTTTTTTCTTTTAATTTCCATTTGCTTAGATTATCATTTTCCATTCCCTCACTTTTAGTCTGTATATGTCCCTAAGTCTGATGTGGGTCTGTTGTAGGCAACATATACACAGCTCTTGTTTCTATATCCATTCAGCCAGTCTGTGCTTTTTGGCTGGGATATTTAATTCATTTACATTTAAGGTAATTATTGATATCTACATTCCTATTGCCATTTTCTCAATTGTTTCTAGTTGTCTTTGTGGATCTTTTCTCTTCTTTGTGTTTCCTGTCTAGAGAAGTTCTTTTTGCATTTGTTATCATATTGGTTTGTTGGTGCTGAATTCTCTTCGCTTGTGCTTGTTTGTAATGCTTTTGATGTCTTTGTGAAATCTGAATGATATCCTTGTAATGTACATAACAACCGACAAACTTGATTGTAGGTTTTTCCACTCATCACTTTAAATATATCCTGCCACTCTTTTCTGCTCTGCAGTTTCTGCTGATACCATTATGGGGATTCCCTTGTATGTTATTTTCTGTTTTGTTTGTTGTTGTTGTTTTTGTTTTTAACATTTTTTTCTTTGGAAACAAAAATTTTTTTAGATTAATATTTGTTTTGGTATGTTCCTCCTATGATTAACCCTGTATGGACTCTATGTTCTTCCTGGACTTTAATGGTTATTCCCTTTCCCATGTTAGGAAAGTTTTCAACTATAATCTCCTTGAATATTTTCTCAGATCCTTTAATTTTCTTCTTTTTTTCTAGGACACCTATAATTCAAATGTTAGTATGTTTGGTGTTGCCCCAGTGTTTCTTAAGACTATGTTCAATTCTTTTCTTTCTTTTTTTATTTATTCTGCTACTTGACTATTATTTCCATGATTCTATCTTCCAACTCAGTCCTTCCTTGGTTATTCTGCTATTGAGTCCTTCTATTGTATTTTTCTGGCAACCCACTCCAGTGTTCTTGCCTGGAGAATCCCAGGGACACGGGAGTTTAGTAGGCTGCCATCTATGGGGCCACACAGAGTTGGACACAACTGAAGTGACTTAGCAGCAGCAGCATTGTATTTTTCATTTTGGTTATTGTGTTTTTCATCTCTTGGTCCTTTAGTTCTTCTAGATCTTTGTTGTGGGCTTCCCTGGTGGCTCAGAGGTTAAAGCGTCTGCCTGCAACGTGGGAGACCTGGGTTTGATCCCTGAGTCGGGAAGATCCCCTGGAGAAGGAAATGGCAACCCACTCCAGTATTTTAAATATTTCTTGTGTTTTCCAAATTTGTGTCTACATTTTATTTCCAAGATTTTGTATAATATTTAGTATCATTACTCTAAATACATTTTCAGGTGGGTTGCCTATTTCCTCTTGGTTTATTTAGTCTTGTAGACATTTACCTTGCTCCTTCTGTAACATATTTTTTTATCTTCTCATTTTTTTTTTTTTTTTTGATGGGCTAAACTGTGTTCCTGTCATACTGGTTGTTGGGCCTGAGTTTTCCAGCACTGGATTCTGCAGTTAATTGGATAGAACTAGATCTTGGTGTTGAGATGTGGTCTCCTGAGAGACTTCACTCTGATTAATAGTCCCTTGTGTCTGAGCTTGTTAGTCCAGTGGTTCAAACTCTGCTCCCACCAGAGGAGTTCAGGCCTAACCTCCAGTCTGTGAATCAATACCCTGCAATCAGTGTGTGACAGAAAATTTATTGAGTATCATCAAACTATATCTTAGGAGCTTTGTGATGATCTTCTTTAGTATTTTAATATACCGAACTAATATCTATTCACTTGATGTTAAATTATACCTGTGCCTAAAACTGAACATACAAGTCACAGTGTAATGTCAGTTTAGTATTTATCTTTATTTTGGTAATGTTTGTTTACTTTTTAATTTTTTTGCTATAATGTATTTTATTTTACTTTATTTATTTATTTATTTATTTATTTTTACTTTTCAATATGGTAGTGGTTTTGCCATACATCAACATAAATCTGCCACAGGTGTACAAGTGTTCCGCATCCTGAACCCCTCTCCCACCTCCCTCCCCGTACCATCCCTCTGGGTCATCTCAGTGTACCAGCCCCAAGCATCATGTATCCTGCATCATGTTTTCATTTAAATTTTGTGTTCTGTAGTTTTACCCCAACAGTCATCAGTTCAGTTCAATCGCTCAGTCATGTCCAACTCTTTGAGACCCCATGAATCACAGCACACCAGTCCTCCCTGTCCATCACCAACTCCTGGAGTTCATTCAGACTCACTTCCATCGAGTCAGTGATGCCATCCAGCCATCTCATCCTCTGTCATCCCCTTTTCCTCCTGCCCTCAATCCCTCCCAGCATCAGAGTCTTTTCCAATGAGTCAACTTTTCACACGAGGTGACCAAAGTACTGGAGTTTCAGCTTACCATCATTCCTTCCAAAGAACACCCAAGACTGATCTCCTTTAAAATGGACTGGTTGGATCTCCTTGCATAGCTGGATTCAAATATTTTCACATCTTCTTTGTAAATCTGGCTATTTATGTCTTTCATAGATTATAGAAACTATCTGAGTGTTGATTTCTCTCTATTCACTGTATTTTCTATCCCATTAGAAAGGCAAATATCAAAATATTTCACTCTATCCCTGATGAATCTTATTTTTACCTTTCACACATTTCATTTATATCTTTCTTAAATATTTTAACTAAATCTATTTCTCCATTTTAAATTCTGTAAACATACGTATTTAATCAATTAAATCACTCCATTGAGGTCTAGCTAAAAGCACTATTATTTTTACTAATAAAGTTACATTTGATTCTCTCCCTGGTTACTTTGATAGTCTATTGTTCATTTGTCTTATTGTCAATGAATTCTACTCATATTTTTACTTATTATATTATGTATTTTCACATTTGTGTTGCCTACTCCTTCTATTTTTCTATAGCCTATTTTATTTGCATTTCTCCTTCATGTGTACAGAGTCATATTTTTGGAGTTTTTATCTGTGGGAAATGTTTGAGATTTCTTGTCCTCTCCCACCATACCTCACATACCTTATTCCCCCTACTATTAATATCTTAAAACATCATGGTCTACTTGGCATAATTAATGAACCAATCCTGACACACTATCAACTAAGGCCTATAATTTATCCATATTTTATTAGTATTTACCTGATTGTTTTTCTGTTTAGAATCCCATCTTATGTAACACATTATGTTATATACTGTTTCCCTTACCTTCCTATTTCTTTTGACAGCTTTTCAGAATTGCCTTGTTTTTGATGACTTTGAGAGCTTTGATCATTTCTGACACAATATTTTGGTGAATGACCAACAATTTGAATGTATGTGATATTTTATTGTGATTATAAAAGTGTTATGAGTTTTCAGGTGAATGACTACAAAGGCAAAGTGCTGTTTTCATCATATTCTGTTAAGCTCACATATCTCCTATATAGCCGTTCAGTATCAAATAATTATTGCAGAGATAGTTTTGTAATGTTTCCCTATTGTAAAGTTATTATTATTTTTTTCCTTCCTCTTTTTATTCTGTGCTCCTAGTCACTATTCAGAGTGGGAAGTTAAGCTTCCCTCTCATTAAGTGTGGAATATCTAAATAGGTTAATTGCTTGAAATTCTTCTGAAGAGAAGACTTGTACCTTTTCCCTATTTATTTATTTATTTATTCAATTATTTGTATCTGTAGAAATTCATGGAAATTACTTTGTTTTGCATTATATTGCAATGCTACATTATTTAATTTGTTGCTCAGTTTATTTCAGCTTTATCTATTTGTAGTTTTTCATCTGGCCCCTTGACATAGCTCTGTTTTGCGGGTAGGGAGCGAGGCGGTATATATTGTGTTTGGAACACTTCTTTACTTTCTGGTGCTCATTAAAAATTCATCTTGTGTATTTTCTGTACCAATCTTAGAACCAGCTACTACTGTTTTTTTTTTATGGAGAATGTTATTAGAATATTATTAGAAAAAAATAGGAGTGTTTACTACTACAGTGTGAACAGCAAAGTAAAAATATATGTGTATATATTAACATACTTTTGACACACAACTGCAAATATTTATGCCTCCAACTGTGTCTATATTACACTCTGTGAGTCCATCCTAATGTCTCCACCTCTAATCCATCATCACACAGATAATTTTAGCCTGTTTTCCTTCATATCTCCTTCCCTTGATTACATAACTATCTATAAACCGTCACTCTGGAAAACTTCATTCCATCCACCATTGTTTAACTTAACTTTCATTTCCAATATACAAATATAGTATCAGAATTATTAACCATTATTTTTAAACAACACAACTTTATCAACCAAAAAATAGTGCTTATGGAAAGTTATTTGCCGTTAGTCTTACAGACTCCATTTATTTCCAAAGTTATTTAAGCCAGCACTTATTTTCCCTAATCCTTTTGGTTAAATTTATAATATTGTTGGTTTTTTGCATATTTTGTATTATATTGTATAATATAATACATATTATATTATATTATATGATCCTCTAACTTCTTTTTTTTCCTTATTTATATATTTATTTTTAAAATTACAGTACTGTATTTGTTTTGCCATACATTGACACAAATCAGCCATAGGTGAACACAATCTCCCAATGCTGAAGCCCTCTCCCACCTCCCACCCCACATCCTCTACTTGAATCATCCTGTGCATCAGCCCCATGCATCCTGCATCCTACATTGAACATAGATTGGCGCTTCATTTCTTACAGGAAAATATACGTGTTTCATTGCCATTCTCCCAAACCATCCCACCCTTTCCCTCTCCCTCAGAGTCCAAAAGTCCACTCTATACCTCTGTGTCTCTTGTTGTCTCACATATAGGGTCATCATTACTGTCTTCTAGATTCCATATATATGTGTCAGTATACTGTATTGGTGGTTTTCTTTCTGGCTTACTTCACTCTGTATAATCGGTTCCAATTTCATCCATCTCATTAGAACTGAGTCAAATTTATTCTTTTTAAGGGCTGAGTAAAAGATTGTTTTAATTGAATGCATCAATTTACTTTTTTGATGTAATGATATATGTTCATGTACACATTATTAGGGGCTTCCCCACTGGCTCAGTGGTAAAGAATCCTATACAGGAGTCATAGGAGATGCAAATTTAACCCCTGGATTAGCAAGATCCCTTGGAGGAGAGCATGGGAACCCACTCCAGTACTCTTGCCTGTTGGGCTATAGCCCATAGGGTGGCAAAGAGTCAGACATGACTCAAATGACTTAGCATGTATGCATTCATTATTAGAGTATACTGCACAAGAGTTTTGTCTCTAAGAACTCATGGATTTTTATTTATTCATGATTTATAATCAATTAATTGTTTCCTTTGATCAAAAATCTTGGTTCATATTTTACAGGAAATAGCATTTTGTTACCAAACACTCTCTAGATGATGTTTTGTTTTGTTTTCATAACTTTAATTCCAAAATCATTGACTGCTATCATGTTAACCATTCAGCATATAGCTGTCCAGTATTAAATACTTACCAGACTGCTTCCCAGGTGGCACTAGTAAAGAACCTGCCTACCAATGCAGGAGATATAAGAGACATGGGTTTGATATCTGGGCCAAGAAGATTCCCTGGAGGAAGGCATGACATTCCACTCCAGTACTGTTGCCTGAAGAATCCCATGGGCAGAGGAACCTGGAAGTTTACACACTGTAGTGTTTCACAGAGTTGGACATGACTAAAGGTAAGGACATAACACTCAGGTAAGCAGGCACCAGACTGTAGCTGCAATGAAACTGATAATCACTTACTTAAAACAAGGAAATTATTTTCCTGTAGATTATTAACAGGGAGCCAATATAATCACTTGAGTTCTTTTAAAATAGAAGAGAAAGACAAAGGGAGAAGTCAGAGAGAGAGGTGAAATTTGGAATATGTCTGAACAGTGTAATGTAAGAATAATGCAACAAGTCATGGTTGACTTTGTAGATGGAGGAAGCAGAGCAGAAGCAAAGGAATTTAATGGCCTAAATGCTAGAAATGGCCTTCAGGTGACAGGCATTAAAAAAAAAAAAAGTGGGAATCTTTGTCCTACAATTTAAAGGAATTGAATTCAGCCAACAATATAAATAATTAGGAAATGAATTCTCTCCTAAATCCTCTAGAAAAGAGAACAGATAAACCTACTTCTTGGCAAGGCTCACTGAATTTCTGACCAAACAGAACTGTAAAATAATGTATTTAGTAGTTTAAGCCACTAAAGTTAAAGAAATTGTTAGAGCAGCAATATAAAACTACTTCAGTTATGGAGAATTTTAACTCCAATGTTATTTAAATTTTTGAAGTAACATGTATTTCCTATAAACAATATCAAATATTCTCAATGTATTTATTTACTATTTGTTTTTTCATTTCACATATTGTCTTTACTTTTTCTTATTGGTGAAGTAGATATTTTAACATTTCTTTCATGAAGTCTGTTGGTGTAAGCTATCAGATAAAAGGTTGCAACTTCTCAGTTGTACTACACTTCTGCTATTTTTCCTCCAGCAATTTGAAGCTAACGTTTTGTTGCATACTTTTGCCTGATTTCTTTTAGGTAATCTATAATTTTTCTTTAGAAGTTTTGACAATCCCTTTTTTCTTTTTCCTTTGGTGTCTTGCAATTTCACTAGATATGTTTATGTGTAAACTTAATTTTATGTTCCTTGCATTTCACTTAGTGTGTACTTTCAATTAAAAATGCATGATTATAATAAAGGGGAAAACAGCTTCTGTTTATTTAAATATAAGATGTTTATCATTTCCTGCATTTCTCTCTTCTTTATTTTCTTATTTTTTAATATAATATAAATATAAATTATTTATTTTAATTGGAGATTAATTACTTTAAAATATTGTATTGGTTTTGCCATACATCAACATGAATCTTCCACATGTATACACGTGTTCCTCATCCTGAACCCCCTCCATCCCTCTGGGTCATCCCAGTGCACAAGCCCCAAGCATCCAGTATCATGCATTGAACCTGGACTGGCTATTCATTTCATATATGATATTATACATGTTTCAATGCCATTCTCCCAAATCATCCCACCCTTGCCCTCTCCCCACAGAGTACAAAAGGCTGTTCTATACATCTATGTCTCTTTTGTTGTCTCACATACAGGGTCATCTTTACCATCTTTCTAAATTCCATATATATGTGTTAGTATACTGTATTGGTGTTTTTCTTTCTGGCTTACTTCACTCTGTATATTAGGCTCCAGTTTCATCCACCTCATTAGAACTGATTCAAATGTATTCTTTTAATGGCTGAGTAATACTCCATTGTGTATATGTATCACAGCTTTCTTATCCATTCATCTGCTGATGGGCATCTAGGTTTCTTCCATGTCCTGGCTATTATAAACAGTGCTGCAATGAACATTGACACATAAGTATATGTTTATATGGATTTTATAGTAAATTCAGATTGTTGTGTTTACTAAATTCCTTCTGAAGTCTTGCACAACTCTTTGTGACCCCATGGACTGCAGCACACCAGGCCTCTCTTCCTCCACTCTCTCCAAGAGTTTGCTCAAATTTGGTGAGGCCTATAACCACTTCATCCTATGCTGCCACCTTCTCCTTTTGCTCTCCACCTTTCCTAGCATCAGAATCTTTTCCAATGGTTCAGCTCTTCACATCAAGTGTTTAAAGTATTAGAGCTTCAGTTTCACAATCGGTCCTTCCAATGAATATTGAAGGTTGATGGAGGTATTATATAATGAAAGATAAAACTGACAAGCTACTGCTAGAGCTCAAGTAATTTATCAGTCACCCTTAATACATGCACATATGGTGAACAGTCCCAAGTATCAGGCTAAGGGAAATGCAACAAAATTATCAGTCATGGGAAATCTGGCAGTCTCTGGAGAAGACTTCTCTCTTCCCTGCCCCCAGGTCAACTCAGAGTGTGTGCACAGTTATAGTGAGTGGAGTTCCTGCTTACCATATTTCTCCTCTTAGTCCCAGTGTTCCTCAAACCAGTCAATGGGGTTGATCTTCCCCATGTTAGGACCCAAGGACAAAGGTGATTCATCTGTGGCTCCACTCCTCCCTTTCCCATGGTGGAGGTCCACACTTTTTCTTTCCATCCCTACTCAGGGGCACAGGTCCTGATCACTTTTTTTCCCTTCATACTGGATTATGTATGTATCTTTCTTACTGCCTTAGTTCTTTAACAGTCTTTCTGCCAATATTATATACATAATATTACATAATACAGAAGGTGGTAAGGATATAAGCAATTTTAAATCCTCATATATTGCTGGTAGAAATGTAAAACAGTACAACAGTTTGGAAAACAGGCTGGTTGTTCCTCAAATGGTTAAATAAAGAGTTACCATAAGAGGCAACTACTCTACACCAAGGCACATGCTCAGAGGAAATGAAAACATGTTCATGAAAAAAGCTGTACATTAATGTCACAGTAGGCTTATTCATAATAGTCAAGTGTAAAAACAACTCAAATTTCCATCAACTGATGAATAAATGAAATACTATTTTTATAAAATAATGGACAATGAAAACGAATACTACAACATGAATGAATGTTGAGAACATGCTAAGTGAAAGAAGTAATTCCATTAAATTATTAAATGTTCAGAATAGGCAGATCTATAGATACAAAAATTGTAGAGTAAGTGCTATTGTCTTTGTTTAGGAGATTATTCAAATATTCTATGAACAGAGGTTCATAACATTGTACAGGAGGCAGTGATCAAGACAATCCTCAAGAAAACTAAATGCAAAATGGTGGTCTGAGGATGCCTTACATAAAGCTAAAAAAAGAAGAGAAGTGAAAGGTAAAGGAAAGATAGATCTATCTGAATGCAGAATTCTAAAGAATAACAAGGAGAGAAAAGAAAGGCTTCTTAAATGAACAATGCAAAGAAATAGAGGAAAACAATAGAATGGGAAAGACTAGAGATCTCTTCAAGAAAATTAGAAATACTAATGGAACATTTCATGCAAATGTGGGCACAATAAATGATAAAATGGTATAGATCTAACAGAAGCAGACAATATTAAGAAGAGGTAGCAAGGATACACAAAGGAACTATACAAAAGAGATCTTAAAGACCCAGATAATCACAATGGTGTAATTACTAACCTAGAGCAAGACATCTTGGAGTGTGAAGTTAAACTGGCCTCAGGAAGCGCCACTACCTACAAAGCTAGTGGATGTAATAGAATTCCAGCTTAGCTATTTCAAATCCTAAAAGATGATGCTGTTAAGCTGCTGCACTCAATATGCCAGAAAATTTGGAAAGTCTCAGCAGAGGCCACAAGACTGGAAACAGTCGGTTTTCATTCAATCCCGAAGTTTCCCAGTTTTCATTCATCCAACCCCAAAGAAGGGTAATGCCAAAGAATGTACAACCTACCACAAAATGGCACTCATTTCACATGCTAGCAAAGGAATGCTCAAAATTCTCCAATATAGGCTTCTTCAATACATAAACCAAGAACTTCCAGATGTTCAACTTGGGTTTAGAAAAGACAGAGAAATTAAAGATCAAATTGCCAACAACCATTGGAAAGACTGATGCTGAAATAGAAGCTACAATACTTTGGCCAACTGATGTGAACAGCCAGCTCATCAGAAAAGACTCTGATGTTGGGAAAGATTGAAGGCAGGAGAAGAAGGGGACAACAGAGGTTGAAATGGTTGAATGAATTCAGCAACTCAATGGACGTGAGTTTGAGCAAGTTCCAGGAGATGGTGAAGAACAGGGAAGACTGGTTTCCTGCAGTCCATGGGTTTGCAAAGAGTTGGACGTGACTGAGTTATTGAACAACAACCTAACAGAAGGAAAAGGGAAGGTGAGGTTTACAAAAGAAAACAAAAGTATAGACTGTGAGCCAGAGAATTTTTGTTTAATGAGCATTACACATATTTTTGGTTTTGTAGGAAACCTTGTCATATGAGCTATAAAATTATTCTGTTCGCAAACTCTCTAAATATGGCTGCTAATGCCCTTCTATTGGTATCTTCATATTAGATAAACCAAGATATTGCTCTGGTTATCATTACTTGTTTTAATTCTAGTTATAATATTCAGCAGCTATAACTCTAAATTTCTTTATTCTCATCCCCAAATCATTAACATAGATATTCAAATTTTGTTATTTTCATAAATATTGAAAGAAACAGCTAAAATTCACATTGATGGCATTTTTGGAATAAGAATTAATCATCAGATATTTTAGTTTTTAAGATATAATTTCCACTAACCTAATGTTTGTTCTGATCTTTTATTCTATCCTCAACTGCCTCCTCTTCACTGACCATCATCTGCCTTATTTATCTAGATTAAGTTATATAAAATAATGGCCAAAATATACTAACAAACTGAATATCTAATACATCTTTCAACCATACATGATACATTTTATAAATCTTTCTTAGAAAAAGGTAGCGTATCTAGGACTGTATTTTTGCTTACACAATTAACCCTGAAATACAGGGTTGATTTCACATAACATTTCTGGAAATAATTGTATTGTTCTCCATCTATACAGAAATATGAAAGACAATATGTATCTTTTCTGAAATTTGGAGTCTTTACTGCAGGGTAACACTTTTGAAGGCATAAGCAACACTATATTCATAAAACCAGCATTGCTATTGTTGTTCAGTCACTAACTTGTGTCTGACTCTTATTCACCATTAATTCTTTTTGAGACTTTTTAATTGGCCACTGAGGCTTCACACTTCTGCATATTTGAAGCAATTTCTAGTTGAGTTTTTCTTTAAAAAAATGCTTGTGCATCAAACATTTTATTAATGTCAAACACTGAGATTAGCATTTTGATATACAATATTGAATAAGACTCACTTGACTGCTCATAATAGTCTCATGGACAATGCAAACTGAGTATGTGAGATGGGGGATGGTGGAGATGATAATGAAACAAATAATTTCAATAAATAAAATGTCACTACTGGCATTATAAGTAGGCAGGTGTGCATACACACAGAGACACTCTTACGTAACTAAGAATAACCACAGAAATCTTTCTGACTTAGTATCATAGATAGAATGTTTTCATGACATAAAAATATAAATATTTTCTGATTTGTAGAATTGTTTTCATTGATAGTACCTTAGCTTTGGACGTAATTATAATGCCATTCAACGTAATTTGAACACATTTAGTTTAACAGTGTTACCTGAGTGAAATTTTCCTTTTAGTTTTAGCATTTAAAAATTCTGGAAAAAAAATACTGTCAATATCTGAATTAATAATAGTAATTGAAACATCATTTACCCTATAGTGCATAAGAACTATAGGAAGCAAAGAAACCATGTCTTTATATTTATATCCTGAAGTTGTCAAAAATAGCTATTTATGTGTGTTTTCATTTTCAAATAAAATCAATAATTAGAAAATGCAATTTACTAAAATACAAGACTATATTAATAAATCTAAGTCTTGTATTTGTTAAAAGGACTTAAAATGAATGAAACCAGAGGGCTTGTTTGCAATAAAGGTGTCAATTCCACCAGTTATCAAGTGTCAAAGTAAATTTCTTTTATATTCTCTGAGACACATATATTAAAAGTATTAGCATATATTTAAATCTGCACACCCTGGAAATAACAGAATTACAAAGAGCTAGCATCTTTACTATGGATAGACTTGAAGAATAATGTTTTTGAAAATATCTCATGGAGACTAGAAAATTCTCAAGCGAATGATGTCAAATGTTAAAAGTATTATCTTTTGATATGTTCAAAGAGCACATTTGCATATTATAATCAATCAAAAGCTTATTTATAAGTAAGCTATTACATGTATCAGCAAAAAATTTCTGTTAGTCTTCTTTTTGCTACCAAATATAATACTAACATTAACAACAATAGAAAATTTTCTGAAAGTAATATTCCCTTTTTAGGCTTCTTTCAAGTTTATTTTTAGGGGTTTCCCTGGTGGCTCAGATGATAAAGCGTCTGCCTGCAATGCAGGAGACCCAGGTTCGATTCCTGGGTCGGGAAGATCCCCTGGAGAAGGAAATGGCAATCCACCCCAGCACTCTTGCCTGGAAAATCCCAGGGATGGAGGAGCTTGATAGACTACAGTCCATGGGGTCGCAAAGAGTCGGACACGACTGAGCAACTTCACTTTCACTTCACTAAGATAAAACAGAAGGTAGGATTACTTGATATTTACATATATTTAATTGTAGTTTAAATTCCCTGTTAAGATTTTAAAATTTTGGAAAGGTTAGTGCTAAAAGATTAGTGTTTTGTTTGTTTTTTTTTAATAGGAAAATATAAGTATAATTTGCTTAAGAAAAAGTGGTTTGTGAAATACTCTATGTGGAAATAGTGTTCTAAAGACAAACTGCAAATTAAAGAAAAAAATATATTTACTTTGGATTGGAGGATAATTGCTTTATAATGTTGTGTTGTTTTCTGCCATGCTACTGCTGTTAAGTCGCTCCAGTCGTGTCTGACTCTGTGCCACCCCATAGACGGCAGCCCACCAATCTCTGCCGTCCTTGGGATTCTCCAGGCAAGAACACTGGAGTGGGTTACCATTTCCTTCTCCAATGCATGAAAGTGAAAAGTGAAAGTGCAGTCACTCAGTCGTGTCTGACTCTTAGTGACCCCATGGACTCCAGCCTACCAGGCTCCTCCCTCCGTGGGATTTTCCAGGCAAGAATACTGGAGTGGGTTGCCATTGCCTTCTCATTATGAATCAGCCATAAGTATACATATGTTCCTTTCCCCTTGAACCGCCCTCTCACCTCACATGCCATCAACTACTCTAGGTTGTCATAGAGCACCAGGTTGAGGTCTCTGTGTTATATAACAATTTCCCATCAGCTATCTGTTTTACATACAATAATGATAACTATTCAAGAAAATTGGAGTTATGAAAAGAATATTTCAGGCAAAGGTGGGCATAATAAAGGATAGAAACAACAAGGACATAACAGAAGCAGAAAAGATTAAGAAGAGGTGGCAAGAATACACAGAAAAACTGTACAGAAAGGTTTTAATGACTTGGATAACCAGGAGGGTGGGGTCACTCACCTAGAGCCAAGCATTCTGGAGTGTGAAGTTAAGTGAGCCTTCAGTTCCCTAGTGGCTCAGACAGTAAAACGTCTGTCTACAATGCGGGAGACCTGGGTTCGATCCCTGGATTGGGAAGATCTGCTGGAGAAGGAAATGGCAATCCACTCCAATACAATTGCCTGGAAAATCCCATGAACAAAGGAGCCTGATAAGTTACAGTCCATGGGGTCGCAAAGAGTCAGACATGACTGAGCGACTTCACTTTCACTTTCAGTTCCGTTCAGTTCAGTTGCTCAGTCGTGTCCGACTCTGCGACCCCATGAATTGCAGCACACCAGGCCTCCCTGTCTATCACCAACTCCCCGGAGTTCACTCAGACTCACGTCCATCAAGTCCGTGATGCCATCCAGCCATCTCATCCTCGGTCGTCCCCTTCTCCTTCTGCCCCCAATACTTCCCAGCATCAGAGTCTTTTCCAATGAGTCAGCTCTCTGCACGAGGTGGCCAAAGGACTGGAGTTTCAGTTTTAGCATCATTCCTTCCAAAGAACACCCAGGGCTGATATCCTTTAGAAGGGACTCTCAAGAGTCTTCTCCAACACCGCCGTTCAAAAGCATCAATTCTTCAGTGCTAAGCTTTCTTCACAGTCCAACTGTCATATCCATACATGACTACTGGAAAAACCATAGCCTTGGCTAGATGGACCTTTGTTGGCAAAGTAATGTCTCTGCTTTTGAATATGCTATCTAGGTTGGTCATAACTTTCATTCCAAAGAGTAAGCGTCTTTTAATTTCATGGCTGCAATCACCATCTGCAGTGATTTTGAAGCCACCCAAAATAAAGTCTGACACTGTTTCCACTGTTTCCCCATCTATTTCCCATGAAGTAATGGGACCAGATGCCGTGATCTTAGTTTTCTGAATGTTGAGCTTTAAGCCAACTTTTTCACTCTCCTCTTTCACTTTCATCAAGAGGCTTTTTAGTTGCTCTTCACTTTCTGCCATAAGTGTGGTGTCATCTGCATATCTGAGGTGATTGATATTTCTTCCGGCAATCTTGATTCCAGCCTGTGCTTCTTCTAGCCCAGCGTTTCTCATGATGTACTCTGCATAGAAGTTAAATAAGCAGGGTGACAATATACAGCCTTGACATACTCCTTTTCCTATTTGGAACCAGTCTGTTGTTCCATGTCCAGTTCTAACTGTTGCTTCCTTACTTGCATATAGGTTTCTCAAGAGGCAGGTTAGGTGGTCTGGTATTCCCATCTCTTTCAGAATTTTCCACAGTTTCTGGTGAGCTACACAGTCAAAGGCTTTGGCATAGTCAATAAAGCAGAAACAGATGTTTTTCTAGAACTCTCTTGCTTCTTCCATGATCCAGCGGATGTTGGCAATTTGATCTCTGGTTCCTCTGCCTTTCCTAAAACCAGCTTGAACATTAGGGAGTTCACAGTTCATGTATTGCTGAAGCCTGGCTTAGAGAATTTTCAGCATGCTTCCTAAGTGATCCTTAGGAAGCATTACTGTGAACAAAGCTAGTGGAGGTGATGGGATTTCAGCTGAGCTATTTCATCTCCTAAAAGATGATCCTCTTTAAGTGCTATACTGGATATGCCAGCAAATTTGGCCACAGTGCTGGAGAAGATCATTTTTCATTCCAGTCTCAAAGAAAGGCAATGCCAAAGAATGCTAAAATTACCATCAGTTCAGTTCAGTTCAGTTGCTCACTACCATACAATTTCATTAATTTCACGTGCTAGGAAGGTAATGCTCAATATACTTCAAGATAGGCTTCAACAGATCTTGAAACAAGAACTTCCAGGTGTACAAGCTAGAAAGGCAGAGGAACCAGATATCAAATTGCCAACATAAACTATATAATAGAAAAACCAAAGGGATTTTTTTAAAAATCTACTTTTATTTCAGTGGGTCTGCAAGTGCCTTTGACAGTGCGGATCAAAAGAAACTGGAAAATTCTTAAAGATATGGGAATATCAGATCACCTTACCCATCTTCTGAGAAACCTATATGCAGGACAAGATGCAACTGAGAGAACCGGACATGGAACAATGGACTAGTTCAAAATTGAGAAAGGAGTACTTCAAAACTGTATATTGTCACCCTGTGTATTTAATTTATATGCAGAGTATGTCATGCAAAATGCTGGATAACTTACAGGCTGGAATCAAGATTGTCAGGAGAAATACCAACTTCAGATATGCAGGTGATATCATTGTGGGGAGAGAGCAAAGTAGCCAAGAAGGCATGTTCAGGCTATCTTGCCCATGTTTTGTAAATAATGACTGTGCAACAGCTGAGATCATTTATAGCAGTACGCATATGCATCATGAGGCAGTCACTTTGTTATAGGTTTTGTGTTGATAAACCTATATGAGCTCTGCCTAAAAAGCAGTGGCATTTTACTACTGCATCAAGGGTGCGTCTGTTGGGTCAGCCAGGAGAGTAGAGATTACAGTCTGTCTGTTGTTATGACTGCTGCATCAGCCAGGAGAGAATAAAAGGGTCTGCAGTTTCTATGGCTGCTCGAGTCTCCTTCAAACCTCTTAGCTCACACCTTGCCTATCCTGGGCTCAGCAAATGGTGCTAACAGTGATAAGTGAAGTTCCTCAGTCATGTCTGACTCTGCGATCCCATGGACTATAGCCTACCGGGTTCCTCCATCCATGGAATTTTCCAAGCAAGAGTAGTAGAATGGGTTGCCATTTCCTTCTCCAGGGGATCTTCCCAACCCAAGGATTGAACTCATGTCTTCCATATTGCAGGCAGGCACTTTACCACCTGAGCCACCAGGGAAGCAGATACAATGAGACAATTAGTGTCATGAGCAAGATGAACAACAATACAACCACTTTAATAACAGAAATCAAAGAGGAACTAAAGAGCCTCTTGATGAATGTGAAAGAGGAGGTGAAAAAGCTGGCATAAAACTCAACATTCAAAAAACTAATATCACAGCATCCAGTTCCATCACTTTATGACAAACAGATAGTTTTTCCTATCACTGGAAACAGTGATAGATTTTATTTTCTTGGGCTCCAAAATCACTGTGGACAGTGACAGGGGAAAAAAACTATGACAAACCTAGATAATGCATTTAAAAAGCAAAGACATTACTTTGCTGACCAAGGTCCACATAGTCAAAGCCACGGTTTTTCCAGTAGCCCTGTATGAATGTGAGAGTTTGACCATAAAGAAAGCTGAGCATTGAAGAACTGATGTTTTCATACTGTGATGCTAGAGAAGACTCTTGAGTCATTTGGACACAAGGAATTGAAACCAGTCAATCCTAAAGAACTAATCCCCGAATATTCATTGGAAGGACTGATGCTGAAGCTGAAGCTCAAATATTCTGGCCGCCTTATGCAAAGATCCAACTCATTGGAAATGTCAGTGTTACTGGGAAAGATTGAGCAAGAGGAGAAGGGGGTGACTGAGGATAGATGATTGGATGATATCACTAACTCAATCAACATGGATATGAGCAAACCCTGGGAGATTGTGAAAGACAAGGAATCCAGCTGTGTTGCAGTTCATAGCATCTGAAAGTGTCAGACAGCACTTAGTGACTAAACAACAATATGTATATTTCAAATGCTGCTCTCTCAATTCATCTCACCCTCACCTGACCCCACTGTGTCCTTAAGTCTGTTCTCTATCTATGTCTGAGTCCTTATTTCTGTCCTTCAAATAAGTTCATCAGTACCATTTTTCTAGATTCTGTATATATGTTTGTGTATATATATATATATATATACACATACACACATATAGTTGTTGTTGTTTAGCTGCTAAGTCATGTCCAACTCTGCAACCCATGGATTGTAGCCCACCAGGATCCTTGCTCCATGGGATTTTACAGGCAACAATAATGGATTGGATTGTCATTTCCTTCTCCATATACATGTGTTAATATACAATTATTTGTTTTTTTTCTTACTTCATTCTGTAAAACAGGCTCTAGGTTCATCCACCACTCTAGATCTGACTCAGATTCACTATTTATGGCCAGTAACATTCCATTGTATATATGTACCACTACCTTTTTATCCATTCATCTATCGAAGGACATCTAGGTTGCTTCAATGTTCTGGCTATTGTAAAGAGTGCTGCAATGAACACTGGGGTGCATATGTATTTTTCAATTATGATTTTGTCAGGGTATGTGCTCAGTAGTGGGATTGTTGGTCATGTAGTTTTATTTCTAGCTTTTAAAGAAATCTCCATCCTACTCTCCATAGTGGTTTTATCAGTTTGCATTCCCATCCATGATGCAAGGGGGTTCTCTTTTCTCCACATCCTCTCCAGCTTTTATTGTTTCTAATTTTTTTGATAATGTCTATTCTAACCAGTGTGAGGTGATACCTCATTGAGGCTTTGATTTTCAATCCTCTAATAATAAGTGATATTGAGCATTTTTTCTTGGGTTTATTCATCATCTGTGTGTCTTCTTTGAAGAAATGTCTGTTTAGGTCTTCTGCCCACTCTGTGATTTGGTTGTTTGTTTTTCTGGTGTTGAGTTGCATAAGCTGCTTATATATTTAGGAGATTAATCCTTTGTCAGTTGCTTCATTTGAAATTATTTTTTCCCATTCTGAAGGCTGTCTTTTCATTGTGTTTATGGTTTCTTTCACTGTGCAAAAGTTTAATTAGGTCCCATTTGTTTATTTTTGTTTTTATTTCCATTATTCAAGCAGGTGAGTCTTAGTGGATCTTGCTGTGATTTATGTCAAAGAGTATTCTGTTTATATTTTGCTCTAAGCATTTTATAGTTTCTGATCTTATGCTTAGGTCCTTAATCCATTTTTAGTTTATCTTTCTATATGGTGTTAGGAAGTGTTCTAATTTTATTTTTTACATGTAACAGTCCAGTTTCCCCAGCACCTCTCATTGAAGAGACTTTTCTTCATTGTATGTTTTTGTCTCCTTTGTCAAAGATAAGGTTCCCATAGGTCTGTGGGTTTATCTCTAGGCTTTCTATTCTGTTCCATTGGGCTATATTTCTGTTTTTGTGCCAGTACCATACAGTCTTGATGACTGTAACCTGTAGTATAGTCTGAAATCAGAAACGTTGATTCTTCCAGCTCCATTCTTCTCTCTCAAAATTGATTTGGCTATTTGTTTGGGGGTCTTTTATGTTTTTATACAAATTGCCAAATTTTTGTTCTAATTCTGTTAAAAAAAAAAGTGCGATCAGTAATTTGATAGTGGTGACACTGAATCTGTACGTTGCTTTGGGTAGTATAGTCATTTTTATAATATTAATTCTTATGATTCAAGAACATGGTATATCTCTCCATCTGTATGTGTTGTCTTTGATTTCTTTCATCAGTGTCTTAAACAGTTTTCTGTATATAGCTCCTCTGTCTCCTTAGGTAGGTTTATTCCTAGGTAATTTACTCTTTTTGTTGCAATGGGATGGATTCCTTAATTTCTTTCTGATCCTGGAACTTTACTAAACTCACTGTTTAGCCCTAGTAATTTTCTGATAGTATCTTTAGGATTTTCTATGTATATTTTGATGTCATTTGCAAATAGTGAGAGGAAAAAATGTGCACTTTAATATGATTGTATAACACTTTTCCCTTTGTTAATTTTTAACATTCCACAATCCTGTAACATATATTGTGAGGGTTGTTTTAAAATAAAGAGCTAATTTATTGTCACCTTTTCACTCTAAGTGTCTAACTATTTAAGGATACACACCAAGAAAATTATTTAAAAATGAAATAAAACAGAAACTATTTAACTTTTAAAATAATTTTCCAAGTTAGTCTGTTTATATTTTCCAGATGAGTGAATGAATAAAAATTAACAATCATTAGTCTTTCTTGAAAAATTGGGTAACAGGTCCTGAAACCAATCCTCTGCAATGATGACTGTATTTGTAATCTAGTAATAGGAATTTCAGTGTGAGTGTCAAGAATATGGACTCTGGATTTAGTCTAATAGAATTTTACCTTTAACATGTTTTAGCATTTTAAGATTTCTGTGTGTCATTTTTATCTTCTGCAAAATCAGGATTAAAGAATAGTAACTACTTAATTATTGTGAGGACTAAATGACTGTGCATGTGTAAAATGCTTACCAAGATGCTTGATGCTTAATATTTTTTAAATAAATAACATTAAAAATAATCAATTATAAGGAAAGAAAGCATAAAAAGAATTAAAAATCTTAAATTTTAAAACAATTATAATTTTATTAATCATACATTTACATTAAACATCTGATAATATGTCAGTTTTTCACATTTTCCTCAGTACTAAATAATGTTAGCATAAACATTTTAGCAATCATTAATAGCTTTACTAAAGCATATATATATTTAAAATATTTTACAGGGAGTAGGCTTACCAATAAAAGATTTTCAGTGCAGCTGCTACTAGGAGAAATTGCAAAACTATAATTACTTTGAATTTGATATCTCAAATATTCGCATGTTCAAGTTTTAATAATTCTCAAGAGAAAATAAGTTTATTAAAGAACATTTTATAAAATAGTTTAGAAAGTAAATTAATGCACATATTTTGTAAAGCAAAAATGCAACTGTGGTTTTTGTTTTATTCTTCTTTTCTAGTTTAATGCATCTTTTTATACAATATTTAAACATTATTATATCCCCTAAACAAAGGCTAATACTGTAGTGAGCTTTAGTAGAGTTTCTATGTTCTTAAACTAAATGATCTTTCCAGATAAGATTTGATAATCAAAATAAATTGATAATTATAAATATTTTTATAAATCTTTATACATTGATCTCACAATCAAGACAGACATAGTATTTCAAATCATGTAGAAAGTGATTAATAGCCTAGGTCTCAGTTCAGTTCAGTCGCTCAGTCATGTCTGACTCTGTGACCCCATGAATCACAGCATGCCAGGCCTCCCTGTCCATCACCAACTCCTGGAGTTCACTCAGACTCACGTTCATTGAGTCAGTGATGCCATCCAGCCATCTCATCCTCTGTCATCCCCTTCTCCTCCTGCCCACAATCCCTCTCAGCATCAAAGCCTTTTCCAGTGAGTCAACTCTTCACATGAGGTGGCCAAAGTACTGGAATTTCAGCTTTATCATCATTCCTTCCAAAGAAATCCCAGGGTTGATCTCCTTCAGAATGGACTGATTGGATCTCCTGGCAGTCCAAGGGACTCTCAAGGGTCTTCTCCAACACCACAGTTCAAAAGCATCAATTCTTCAGCACTCAGCCTTCTTCACAGTTCAACTCTCACATCCATACATGTCCACAGGAAAAACCATAGCCTTGACTAGATGGACCTTAGTCAGCAAAGTAATGTCTCTGCTTTTGAATATGCTATCTAGGTTGGTCATAACTTTGGGCTCGATAAAGGACAAAAATGGTATGGACCTAACAAAAGCAGAGGATATTAAGAAGAGACGGCAAGAATACACAGAAGAACTGTACAAAAAGTATCTTCACAACCTGGATAATCACGATGGTGTGAGAGAGTCATTTCCTAGGGGTCCCCAAAAAGAGAAGGGTCTGGAATTCTCAAGGAGGAAGAAAGGACAATTTTTTTCCTTCTCTACATTCCTTAGGATTATATATCAATAATGTACTCTGCCTGAGGATAGTCTCTGGATTAAACCTTCTGGATAACTCTGTAAATTATGGGAGTAGACCTGCTCTTTACAAGGATTATATAACAATAATGTATTCTGCCTGAGGACAGTCTCTGGATTAAACCTTCCGGCTAATTCTGTTATCTTAAAATGTAAATTACAGGAGTAGGTCTGGTGAGGTCTTTACAACCTCCAGACATTCTTTGGATTCATTGGAGAGTATATAACTTCATTGCCAATACTAACAAGCGGGTACTCTTTCTGCCCTTTCTGATGCTTATGTCAGAAGCTCTCTCTATCTCCTTTATACTTTAATAAATCCTTATTACACAAAAGCTCTGAGTGATCAAGACTTGTCTCTGGCCCTGGATTGAATTCTTCTCCTCTGGGGGCCAAGAATCCCAGCGTCATGATTCAACAACAATCTTTCATCTTGGGGGCTTGTCCTGGATCCTTCTGGACAAGGTAAGGATGCTTGGAGCTCTAGTTGTTTGTTCTCTTAGTGAACACGTTTTCTGCTGTGCTTTACTAACTCTACGGTGTGCTTGTGTGAATGAATGACATGCCCTGCATGAAGCAAGGAGCCTTGCTCTGCGGTTCCGCAGTGATCTCATATGACTTATGGCAGAAACCCGTCGGGGGGTTTATACTGACCTGCCAATGCCAAGAGGCACCCAATGTCTCCTTTGGGAACCAACCAGAAATGGGCAAAACGTGTGGACCGAACTCTCCTTTCTCGGTCAAACTTTTCAGTCTCTGACCATTTCATAACTCCTTGGGAATTAGAAGGACTAACCTAATCTATCGGATCTTAGACTTTCAAGGGACTTGTGATCTATACTGTTACTCTGTACAGTGGCTTACGTCTGAAACTTGGATTGGTAGTTAAGAAAGCGCCTAGCCTCGCTAGGAATCAGAAGTTCAGAAACTAGATGGAGCTCTAGCTCCAAGAACATCTCTGCGGTTAAAGGTTACTCAGATTGGGACTGTAATGGGTTCTTTTCTTTGGTAACGCTGGCTCTTAGTGGGCCAGAAGAGGCTCTCATACTGGTGTGGTGCTTGAAAAGAACATCTCAGCTTTGTGTCTGTATCCGTCTTATTGTGGTCAAGAATATACTCAGGGTCGTGCACAGGCACTCAGGTGACAAATGTTTCCCCCAGCAGTTTTAGTTTGGGAGGCATTCTGGGAGGTTACTCTGATTGCACCCTAGGTGGCATCAGAGGCAAGCAAGGTTAAAGGGGAAGAGCTGGACATCAGGTAGAGATCCTATCAGGTCTACCCCTGGTACATCCCAACTCCATCACAGTGGTAGAACCGGGAGGGTTGAGACAGTGCCTGCGTTGGTAAGGGACAGACTAAGTCCGACCAGGAAGGAAAAGCTTTTGGTGTAAAGTCTGTCTAAACCCCCATCCAGGGCAGGGAGGGACGCCTCCAGTAGAAAAATGGCCTTAGTCGCTTTTTTTTTCTCTCTTACAGATGGGAGCTAACAATTCCAGCCTCACTATTTTGAACTGTATCCTGAAAAACTAGGATAGATTTGATCCCCAGGGCTTAAAGAAGACATACCTGGTCTTCCTATGTGGTACTGCATGGCCATGGTATCCATTGGAGGATGGTGAATGGTGGGCCGTTGGAGGGTCTCTTAGGTATAATACTGTTTTACAATTAGACCGGTTCTGTAAGGAACAAGGGAAGTGGGTAGAAGTAGCATATGCATTGCCCTTTTCTCTCTGCAAAATATGCCAGACGTATGTCCTAAGGGTATAGATTTGGGCGTGAAACCTTCAACTCCCTTCTGTCCTCCCACTTTGCCCCCGTACCCGGGGCTCCAAGCTGAGCAAACTGAAAACCAGAGAATCCCCCATTAGAAGGGTTGCCTTTGTCTCAGTGGAAATCCAGACTGAGAGTCAAACCGCGCACGTGAAGGTCCAAACAACTCCTGTCTCAGTACGACCTCAGACTACTCTGGTTTCAGTAGAAACTCAGACCATCGAAGTAAGAGATGAGATGGAGGACAGGAGACAAAGAGAAAAAGAAAAATATGTTTCTCCAGTCTATCCCTGGGATCATATGTGCAGAGCAGCCAGAGAGACTGAGGAACAGCCACACAAGCTGTTGCCTCTTCATGAAAGACCCACTGGAAGAAATATCAGTCTATGAGAGTTTCAAATACTGAAAGATGATACTGTGAAAGTGCTGCACTCAATATGCCAGCAAATTTGGAAAACTCAGCAGTGGCCATAGGACTGGAAAAGGTCAGTTTTCATTCCAATCCCACAGAAAGGCAATGCCAAAGAATGCTCCAACTACCGCACAGTTGCACTCATCTCACATGCTAGTAAAGTAATGCTCAAAATTCTCCAAGCCAGGCTTCAGCAAAACGTGAACCGTGAACTCCCTGATGTTCAAGCTGGTTTTAGAAAAGGCAGAGGAACCAGAGATCAAATTGCCCACATCCGCTGGATCATGGAAAAAGCAAGAGAGTTCCAGAAAAACATCTGTCTCTGCTTTATTGACTATGCTAAAGCCTTTGACTGTGTGGATCACAAGAAACTGTGGAAAATTCTTCAAGAGATGGGAATACTAGACCACCTGACTTGCCTCTTGAAAAATCTGTATGCAGGTCAGGAAGCAGCAGTTAGAAGTGGACATGGAAAGACAGACTGGTTCCAAATAGGAAAAGGAGTATGTCAAGGCTGTATACTGTCACCCTGCTTATTTAACTTCTATGCAGAGTACATCATGAGAAATGCTGTACTGGAAGAAACACAAGCTGGAATCAAGATTGCCGAGAGAAATATCAATCACCTCAGATATGCAGATGATACCACCCTTATGGCAGAAAGTGAAGAGGAGCTAAAAAACCTCTCGATGAAAGTGAAAGAGGAGAGTGAAAAAGTTGGCTTAAAGCTCAACATTCAGAAAACAAAGACCATGACATCCGGTGCCATCACTTCATGGGAAATAGATGGGGAAACAGTGGAAACAGTGTCAGATTTTTGGGGAGGGGCTCCAAACTCACTTCCGATGGTGACTGCAGCCATGAAATTAGGAAGACTCTTAGTCCTTGGAAGAAAAGTTATGACCAACCTAGATAGTATATTCAAAAGCAGAGACATTACTTTGCTGACTAAGGTCCATCTAGTCAAGGCTATGGTTTTTCCTGTGGACATGTATGGATGTGAGAGTTGGACTGTGAAGAATGCTGAGCACCAAAGAATTGATGCTTTTGAACTGTGGTGTTGGAGAAGACTCTTGAGAGTCCCTTGGACTGCAAGGAGATCCAACCAGTCCATTCTGGAAGGAGATCAACCCTGAGATTTCTTTGGAAGGAATTATGCTAAAGATAAACTCCAGTATTTTGGCCACCTCATGCAAAGGATTGACTCATTGGATAAGACTCTGATGCTGGGAAGGATTGTGGGCAGGAGGAGAAGGGGGACGACCGAGGATGAGATGGCTGGATGGCATCACGGACTCGATGGACATAAGTCTGAGTGAACTCCAGGAGTTGGTGATGGACAGGGAGGCCTGGCATGCTGCGATTCATGGAGTCACAAAGAATTGGACATGATTGAGTGACTGAACTGAACTGAACTGATGAGAGTTAATAAGCCTTTTCCTTATCAAGAAATACAAAGAATCAAGGAGGATATGGGAGACTATTTAGAGGACCCAGAAAAATATATTAGAGCTTTTAAAGGTGTTACTCTGCTTTATGACCTTACTTGGAAGGATGTGATGTATATCTTGAGACAAATGCTGACTCCTGACTCAAAGACTCGAGTTTTGGGAAAAGCAGTTGCTTATGGAGATGAATGGCTTGGTAATGAATCAGTAGGGAAGAGGAAGGATGAGATAACGGCCCTCCCCAATGGGGAATCAGGCAGTCCCAACTATAGAACCAGACTGGGACTACAACACAGCTAAAGGAAGTTGGGATCAGAGTCATTTTGTCATATGTATTCTTGGAGGACCCACGCAGGCACATTCTAAGCCTTTAAACTATAGAAAATTGGCAGACATAGAACAGGAGGAGAAGGAAGCTCCTGGTCAGTTCCTAGATAGACTAAGAGAAGCCCTTCACAGATTCACTGAGATTGATCCTGAAAGTGAAGGAGGAAATGTGATCTTAAAAGATAGATTTCTCACTCAGCCGGCTCCAGATATCCACAGTAAGGTACAAAAACGGGCGTATGGACCAAATCAGTCTTTAGATACTGTTACAACTGGCTCAGACAGTCTATTATGGTAGGGAATATGAGGAAAAGAAAGAAAGGCAAAAAAAAAAAGACCAAAGAAAAGGTGGAAGCCTTCACAATGGCTATGAAAAAACGTTCTTAAACAGCTGGAGAAAAATGCCCAGAGGGACCCAGGTGAAAAGGGATGGGCTTGCTATTACTGTGGAAAAGAGGGGCATCTCAACTTTAAACTATGCAGCTCAGGAAAATCTAATGGGTACCCCATTAGACAATCCTGACATGGAAATATTTAGAGATGGCAGTTCTTTTGTTTGGGATGGAAAGCGTAAAGCAGGTTATGCCATGGTGACTGCTGAACAGGTTTTGGAAGCAAAATCTCTCCTCCATCTGGATTGCAACGAAGTGAGAAGTATCCTGGAGAGGACTGGGAAATTTATTTTACTCATATGCCGAAAGCTAATGGATATTCTTGCTTACAAGTTTGGGTAGATACTTTTACTGGATGGATTGAGGCTTTTCTCTGTAGTAGTGAACAGGCTAAGGAGGTTATAAAGATTCTCTTTATCAGTGGAAGGCTTCTCGTGGTGGACATCTCCACTTCAAGGAAAGGACTTTCTCCAAGTCTGTGAATACCTTTGACAACAATCACATGCGATGCCTCTTCTTCATCTGATGACATCTACCAACCCTAAAATGGACTGGTGAAATACTTTGCACTTTAACTATGGACATAATGTGACTTTTAATTTTGACTATGTTGCCTTACATCTCTAACTGTGTAACTGGATTTGTTTCTAGACGCATGAAAGCGTTTAAGTTACAAACGGTTGCTCAAACTCCTGCTACTGCTGGAACTTCCTCCAACTACTATTTGGGGGCTCCTGCATCAGATATCCTCAGTATGAGGATTAGGAGAATATGTTGCCTCGCCAGTTTAGGGACAATGCCCCTTCTCAGCTCGGAAGCAGTTATGGAACGAGAATGATGCCCCTTTCCCTAGGCAACATAATTCTCCTTAAAAAAGGGGGAATGAGTCATTTTCTAGGCAGGTTGATAAGAAGTCTAGGGGTCCCCAAGGAAAGAAGTGTCTGGAATTCTCAAAGAGGAAGAAAGGACAAACTTTTTTTCCTTCTCTGCATTCCTTAGGATTATATAACAATAATGTACTCTGCCTGAGGACATTATCACTCATCTAGAGCCAAACATCCTGGAATGTGAAGTCAAGTGGGCCTTAGAAAGCATCACTATGAACAAAGCCTAGGACTAGTGTATTTAATTTTCTTTACCTCATCCATAATTATCCATCTTTTGAATTTTGAAGCCTTTCTGGCTAGAGAAAAACTCTAATCACAAAATTAGTTACTGCTGGAAAATAAGGATTTGACTACACACTTTGGTGTTCAAATTAAAGATCAAATTATGTATTCTTGTTATTTGAAATGGAAACTATTCACAAATATCAGTCAGAAATGGAAGATCAAGTTATTTATTGGTACAATGACTATAATATCTTAATCTCTCCCTATAGGAAACTATGTTTATATATCTATCTATGATTCATATTTCTTTTTCAATCTATAAAACCATTCTCACATCTACAGAAATATTAATACATGCCCAAACATTTATATAATTCTAAATTAACTCTTTTTTTAATACTTTATTCTACATTACAATACTGTATTTGTTTTGCCATACATTGACATGAATCAGCCACAGGTGTCCACGATCTCCCAATGCCGAAGCCCCCTCCCACCTCCCACCCCATATCATCTCCCTGAATCATCCCATGCACCAGCCCCATGCATCCTGCATCCTGTATTGAACATAGACTGATGCTTCATTCTTACAACATAGTATACATGTTTTAATGCCATTAGCCCAAATCATCCCCCCTCTTCCTCTCCCTCAGAGTCCAAAAGTCCGTTCTATACCTCTGAGTCTCTTTTGTCGTCTCACATAGAGGGTCTTCATTACTATCCTTCTAAATTCCATATATATGTGTCAGTATACTGTATTGGTGTTTTTCTTTCTGGCTTACTTCACTCTGTATAATCGGCTCCAATTTCATCCATCTCATTAGAACTGAGTCAAATTTATTCTTTTTAAGGGCTGAGTAGTACTCCACTGTGTAAATTAATTCTTGAAGCGTTCTAAATAATAGACATTATTATGCACATTGAGAGCCAGACTGGCACACTAAGTGTGGATGAGAGGAGCTACCCCACGTCCAAGGTCAAGGGCAGCAGCCTAGAGTATCAGGTTGCAATGGTGCAGTAATGGCCAAGAGGAGCAACCCTGTGTCTGAGGTAGGGGCAGCAACCGAGAGGAGCTACCCTGCGTCCGAGGTCAGTGGCAACCAGGAAGAGCTACCCCACATCCGAGGTCAGTGGCAGCTGGGAGGAGGTACCCCACGTCCGAGGTCAGGGTCAGTGGCCGGGAGGAGACAACCCATGTCCGAGGCCGGGAGGAGACAACCCATGTCCGAGGCCAGTGGCGACGGGGAGGAGACACCCCGTGTCCAAGGTCAGGGGCACCTGGGGGAGACAGCCAGTGTTCGAGGTCAGGGGCGGCTGGAAGAAGCCATCTCACGCTTGAGGCCAGGAGCGGTGACCCTGAGGGAGCCACCAGGAGCCCAAGGCCAGGGGCGACAGCAGAGAGGAGCCACCCACGCCCGAGGCCAGGGCCAGTGGCAAGGAGGAGCAACCACAGGAGCTCAGGCACAGGAAGGCCTAGAGGAACTATCCAACATTGAAGGTCAGGAAAGGGGGCGGTAAGGAGAGATCCCTCATCCAAGGTAAGGAGCAGCAGCTGAGCTTTGATGGAGCAGCCGTGAAGAGATACACCACACCCAAGGTAAGAGAAACCCAAGTAAGATGATAAGTGTTGCAAGAGAGCATCAGAGGGCAGACACACTGAAACCACACTCACAGAAAACTAGTCAATCTAATCACACTAGGACCACAGCCTTGTCTAACTCAATGAAACCAAGCCATGCCTGCAGGGCAACCCAAGATGGGCGGGTCATGGTGGAGAGGGCTGACAGAGCATGGTCCACTAGAAAACGGAACAGCAAGCCACTTCAGTATTCTTGCCTTGAGAACCCCATAAACAGTGTGAAAAGGCAAATGATAGGATACCAAAAGAGGAACTCACCAGGTCATTAGGTACCCAATATACTACTGGAGATCAGTGGAGAAAATAACTCCAGAAAAAATGAAGGGATGGAGCCAAAGCAAAAACAATATCCAGTTGTGGATGTGACTGGTGATAGAAGCAAGATCCGATGCTGTAAAGAGCAATATTGCATAGGAACCTGGAATGTCAGGTCCATGAATCAAGGCAAATTGGAAGTGGTCAAACAAGAGAAGGCAAGGGTGAACGTCGACATTCTAGGAATCAGCGACCTGAAATGGACTGGAATGGGTGAATTTAACTCAGATGAACATTATATGTCCTACTGCGGGCAAGAATCCCTCAGAAGAAACGGAGTAGCCATCATGGTCAACAAAAGAGTTCGAAATGCAGTACTTGGATGCAATCTCAAAAACAACAGAATGATCTCTGTTCATTTCCAAGGCAAACCATTCAATATCACAGTTATCCAAGTCTATGCCCCAACCGGTAATGCTGAAGAAGCTGAAGTTGAATGGTTCTATGAAGATCTACAAGACCTTTTAGAACTAAAACCCAAAAATGATGTCCTTTTCATTATAGGGAACTGGAATGCTAAAGTAGGAAGTCAAGAAACACCTGGAGTAACAGGCAAATGTGGCCTTGGAATGCAGAATGAAGCAGGGCAAAGACTAATAGAGTTTTGCCAAGAAAATGCACTGGTCATAGCAAACACCCTCAACCAACAACACAAGAGAAGACTCTACACATTGACATCACCAGATGGTCAACACCAAAATCAGATTGATTATATTCTATGCAGCCAAAGAAGGAGAAGCTCTATACTGTGAACAACGAGAACAAAAAAAAGACCAGGAGCTTACTGTGACTCAGATCATGAACTCCTTATTACCAAATTCAGACTCAAATTGAAGAAAGTAGGGAAAACTGCTAGACCATTCAGGTATGACCTAAATCAAATCCCTTATGATTACACAGTGGAAGTGAGAAATGGATTTAAGGGCTTAGATCTGATAGATAGATTGCCTAATGAACTATGGAAAGAGGTTCAGGACATTGTACAGGAGACAGGGATCAAGACCATCCCCATGGAAAAGAAATGCAAAACAGCAAAATGGCTGTTTGGGGAGGCCTTACAAATAGCTGTGAAAAGAAGAGAGGTGGAAATGCAAAGGAGAAAAGGAAAAATATAAGCATCTGAATGCAGAGTTCCAAAGAAGAGCAAGAAGAGATAAGAAAGCCTTCCTTAGTGATCCATGCAAACAAATAGAGGAAAAGAACAGAATGGGAAACACTAGAGATCTCTTCAAGAATATTCGAAATACCAAGGGAACATTTCATGGAAAGATGGGCTCGATAAAGGACAGGAATGGTCTGGACCGAACAGAAGCAGAAGATATTAAGAGGAGGTGGCAAGAATACACAGAAGAACTGTACAAAACAGATCTTCATGACCCAGATAACCATGATGATGTGATCACTAATCTAGAGCCAGACATCTTGGAATGTGAAGTCAGGTGGGCCTTAGAAAGCATCACTATGAACAAAGCTAGTGGAGGTGATGGAATTCCAGTGGAGCTGTTTCAAATCCTGAAAGATGATGCTGTGAAAGTGCTACACTCAATATGCCAGCAAATTTGGAAAACTCAGCAATGGCCACAGAACTGGAAAAGGTCAGTTTTCATTCCAATCCCAAAGAAAGGCAGTGCCAAAGAATGCTCCAACTACCGCACAATTGCATTCACCTCACATGCTAGTAAAGTAATGCTCAAAATTCTCCAAGCCAGGCTTCAGCAATATGTGAACTATGAACTCCTGATGTTCAAACTGGTTTTAGAAAAGACAGAGGAACCAGAGATCAAATTGCCCACATCCGCTGGATCATGGAAAAAGCAAAAGAGTTCCAGAAAAACATCTGTTTCTGCTTTATTGACTATGCTAAAGCCTTTGACTGTGTGGATCACAATAAACTGTGGAAAATTCTGAAAGAGATGGGAATACCAGACCACCTAACCTGCCTCTTGAGAAACCTGTATGCAAGTAAGGAAGCAACAGTTAGAACTGGACATGGAACAACAGACTGGTTCCAAATAGGAAAAGGAGTATGTCAAGGCTGTCTATTGTCACCCTGCTTATTTAACCTCTATGCAGAGTTCATCATGAGAAATGCTGGACTGGAAGAAACACAAGCTGGAATCAAGATTGCTGGGAGACATATCAATCACCTCAGATATGCAGATGACACCACCCTTATGGCAGAAAGTGAAGAGGAGCTAAAAGCCTCTCGATGAAAGTAAAAGAGGAGAGTGAAAAAGTTGGCTCAAAGCTCAACATACAGAAAACGAAGATCATGGCATCTGGTCCCATTACTTCATGGGAAATAGATGGGGAAACAGTGGAAACAGTGTCAGACTTTATTTTGGGGGGCTCCAAAATCACTGCAGATGGTGATTGCAGCCATGAAATTAGAAGACGCTTACTCCTTGGAAGGAAAGTTATGACCAACCTAGATAGTATATTCAAAAGCAGAGACATTACTTTGCCGACTAAGGTTCATCTAGTCAAGGCTCTGGTTTTTCCTGTGTTCATGTATGGATGTTAGAGTTGGACTGTGAAGAAGGCTGGGTGCTGAAGAATTGATGGTTTTGAACTGTGGTGTTAGAGAAGACTCTTGAGAGTCCCTTGGACTGTAAGGAGATCCAACCAGTCCATTCTGAAGGAGATCATCCCTGGGATTTCTTTGGAAGGAATGATGCTAAAGCTGAAACTCCAGTACTTTGTCCACCTCATGCGAAGTGTTGACTCATTGGGAAAGACTCTGATGCTGGGAGGGATTGTGGGCAGGAGGAGAAGGGGACAACAGAGGATGAGATGGCTGGATGGCATCACGGACTCGATGGACATAAGTCTGAGTGAACTCCAGGAGTTGGTGATGGACAGGGAGGCCTGGCATGCTGCGATTCATGGGGTCACAAAGAACCGGACACGACTGAGCGACTGAACTGAACTGAACTGAGAGGGACTTTGTCTGCACAATTTGTCCATACGTATCCCTCATTCTTCAATATCTTAGTCTAGACAGAGGATAAGATGGTTACATGGCATCACCTACTTAATGGACATATTTTTGAAAAAAACTCCAGAATATAAGGAAGAACAAGGAAGCCTGGCATGCTAAAGCCCAAGGGTTGCAGAGTTGTACATGACTTAGTGACTGAACTAAGGGCTTCCCTGGTAGTTCAGAGGTTGGAAGCGTCTGCCCGCAATGTGGGAGACCCGGGTTAGATCCTTGGGTTGGGAAGATCTCCTGGAGAAGGAAATGGCAACCCACTCCAGTATTTTTGCCTGGAGAATCCTATGGACAGAGGAGCCTGCTGGTCTACAGTCCATGGGGTCGAAAAGAGTCGGACATGACTGAACGACTTCACTTCATTAGTGACTTAACAGCAACAAGCCCAGACATAGTCTCTTGGTTCTTCCCTGGTGGCTCAGATGGTAAAGAATCTGACTGCAATGCAGGAAACCCGGGTTTGGACTTCTCTGGTGCCTCAGATGGTAAAGAACCTGAATGCAAATGCAGGAAACCTGGGTTTGATCCCTGGATTGGAAAGGTCCCCTGCAGAAGGAAATGGCAACCCACTCTAGTATTCTTGCCTGGAAAATCCCATGGACAGAGTAGGCTGACTGGCTATACTTCATGGGGTCACAAACAGTCGGACACACAAAAATTCAAATAGAGAGATGAAAAAGCTTTCCAACTTTGCTATATTTTTTAAAGAACAAATTAGCCAAAATAATAACTGGCCCCAAGATCAGAGTGGCAGTCCCTAGAAAGTTACATAATACAGGGATGAGTAAAAGAACAGGAGACAATAAAGCAACAGTTGTACCAAATTCAAATGTGGACATTTAAAAACTTACTACATTATGAGACCTCTCATTCTTCAAAAGCTTCTTGTAAATGTTTCCAGATGAACTACAAAATTATTTTGGCAAGTTATATACTCACAAAAACTTATTGTATATAATTGAAGTTCACATTCTTTTTATGTACAAATTCATATCCCTTTATGTTGATTTTTATTTTCCATTAAATGCTATAATTGAAATGGCTATTTAAGACATCTTTATTTTTCTCTTTGTAATCCTGTAATATTCTTTACAGAGATACAACACATTTTAAGTTCCTTTTTTCTTATTGTTACTAACAAAACTGTATTCCCTCTTATTATATGTTAATATAATTCTTTTGTTTTAAAAAGTTTTGTTTATTATTATAAATGACTGTGGTTTTAGAAGTATCATTTCTTAATATTCAATCAAATCATTGGAAGGGCCAATGTGGGAACTTCTACCAGGTTGAAAGAAGCCTGGGTGATAGATTAGAAAGGTGAGGACTACTAGTCTCTGTACAAAATTACTTTGTTTTGATTCAGGACAAAATCCATGTTGAGAAATTCCAGGATGGCAAACTGAATCACCACAGTAGATCACACATGGAAATAATCCAATATCTGGCATTTGATATGATTAGAAACTCTGATATAGATTTTAGATAATAGTAAAAATGATATACAATGTTATTAGACATGCATGCAAGCGTGCTAAGTCGATTCAATCATGTCTGACTCCTAGAGGCCCTATGGACAGTAACTTGCCAGGTTCCTCTCTCCGTGGCATTCTCTAGGCAAGAATGTTAGAGCAGGTCAATATGTCCACTTCCAGAGTATCTTCCTGACTGAGGTATCAAACCCACATCTCTTATGTTTCCTGCATTTGCAGACAGGTTCTTTAACACTAGTGCCACCTGGGAAGCCCAATATTAGACATGTACTATGTTAAAAGTCTTCTGACACATACCTACTGACTTAATTCTCATAATATCCCCCGTGAATTTACTGACTTTCAAAGTGAGAAAACTATAGTGTGGAAAGGGCTATAGCCAAGATCACATTGTTACTAACAATTTGCCTTTGACCTTAGAATATGTGCCTTTTAGTTACTTAAGAGAAGTGACCCATTTCCAAGGAAAATGTATGTAACTATAGATACCTAATTTTATAAACTGGTAAACAAGTGTTTGATGTTGAAGCTGAAACTCCAATGCTTTGGCCACCTGATATGAAGAGCTGACTCATTTGAAAAGACCCTGATGCTGGGAAAGATTGAAGGCAGGAGGAGAAGGGGACTACAGAGGATGAGATGGTTGAATGGCATCACCGACTCAATGGACATGGGTTTGGGTGGACTTCGGGAGGTGGTGACAGACAGGGAGGCCTGGCGTGCTGTGGTTCATGGAGTCGCAGATTCAGCCACAACTGAGTGACTGAACTGAAAACTGAAACAGTAAGTGATAGCAGGGAAATTGAGTAAGATCCAATAGTTTCCTGTAGAGTATTCAATACTTGTTGTTGATCTCAGCTGTGTCCAACTCTTTGTGGCCCCATTGTAGCCCACCAGGTCTCCTGCCTCTCCTGCATTGGCAGGTGGATTTTTTTTTTTTTAACCAATAGAGCCACCTAAATTATAAGGTTTATTTTTTTAATCTTGACAGCTGGTGAGGTTTTGGTTTCTGATTCTCTCTGTTAAATTCAAGTTTTTGTCAGTATTTTCTGCTGGAAACCACTGATCTTTCAATGCTGGTTGGGGGGGATGGCACCTATCTATCTATTATCTATCTATCCTGAGTTTCCCTAGAACACCATAAACTTTCATTATTACTCGACTTTTTAACTTTCTGGAATATCCTATCAATAATTTTTATTTCTTGAAAACCTCTGATATGAAAACCCTGAGATCTAATAACATTGCTTCACTAAAACTTTCCCTTACTTTGTCAAAGAAAAGTAAGTTGATTATATGTGATCCTGTAATAGTTAAATCATATCTTTTGCTTACTGTCTTTTTGCTTACTTATCCTTCAACTTCTATTTGTATTTCTCTGGCAGTTCCTTCTTTTCTAAATTACTTATTAATTTTGTAAAGTACAAGTTTCTGTACCTTGAGGTCAAAATGAGTTAATGGAATCAGAGGTGGTTTTATTTCATTTTGTACTTGGCCAGAGGCTCCCCTGGTGGCTCGGATGTTAAAAAGTCTGCCTGAAATTAGGGATAACAATCCCTGGGTTGGAAAGATCCCCTGGAGAAAGGAATGGCTACCCACTCAAGAATTATCACCTGGAAAATTCCATGGACAAAGAAACCTGGTGGGTTGCATACATGGGGTTGAAAAGAGTTGGACATGACTGAGTGACTAGCAGATCCTGAACAACTCTCTTCTGTTTGGTAATTTGCGGGAGGCACTCCTCAGAAAGAGCAGAGGCAGTGGAACTTCCCTCAGCAAAGCCGAGGGGTCCTGAGGAGAGGTGAGCCTGCTGTCCACCAACCCAGCCCTTCAGCGAGCGAGAGACAATCAGACGTGACAGGGGTTCCATTGAAGCAGTTCCGCTTTATTGTTGCAAACTCCCAGCTTATGTAGACAAGCAGGGAGATTTTAGGAGGGACTTTCCATAGTTGCACCAATCACATTAAATGTCAAATCATCATGTGCCTTCAAACAACACAGACCACACCCCCTGTCTCTTCCGCCAGGTGCCATCTTAGGCTTTTGACTGCAAAGCTAGCCCCTTTGTTTTTAAGGTTTCCCATTTAGGGCCCCTGTTTTATTTTATTTAAGCCCTCAAGACATTTGCATTGATGTTCTGTAGAGCAAGGCGTAAAGCTGTAGGTGGCCAACCTCCAAGCCTCACCAGCCCCTCTTGCGGCTGTGCCTGTCTTAGGTTGCCCTCCTCTGAGGGTCTTACCCGTCACTGGCTATCCAGCCACCTCTTGGGGGCTAGGCGGAATCTCTCTAGATGATGGGCATCTAGAACTCTTATTTTTATTTATCTGTCTCGGTTAATCTCTTGAAGGGCTAAATTAATCCAGGGGTTTTGTGGGTGCCCAACGTGGGGCTCCCCTTCCATGACCTGGGCAAGCATAACTTTTTGCTTTAAGCACTTATTGTGGGCTGTAAAATTTTTTTTTACCTTTAACACTACAACAAGCAGAACAACAAAAACAAGCAAATAGAAGGCATTTTTAAACCAGATAAATGGACTTTGTATCCAGTCCCGTAGATCCATTGCTCCCTTTTTCACCTGTTAAGAGTCTCATTTAGCACTGGAAAAGCTGTCAGACAAAAGCTGGAGTATCTCACATCGCAGTCTATGAGCACCAGAACACAACATCTCGATCGCTCTGGCATGGAGATCAAGCTGTTATTGGAGTCCCGTTATGATGGATCTCAGGTGTTTGAGCTGGTTTGAAATCCTTGAGCCGAGGCAGTGGATATGTTGTTTATAACCTCGATGGTCTGAGCTTGTTGAACTCCCAGCACGGATGCTGACACTGTTGTACCCTCATTGTTGATGGCCTTGTGTGTCGTTAAAACCAGGCTTCAAAGATTTTAAAAACTGTTGCACAACCGTGGCAATGACGAAGGCCAGCAAGGAGAGGATAGGTAATCCGATGATCACCAGGAGCAGTGTCCACCAGGGTCACCACATCGATGATCTGTAAAGGAAGAAAAGATCGCCTCAAGAACTTTTGTTCTTGGGCTCAATATGTGAATGTCTCTTTAATGTGTGTCAGGTTTTGAGATTTGACCTCTCTCTTGTGGTATAAATTTAAGATTCCTTGCTGGCACCCGTATAGGGCTGGGGTCCCCAATGGGGAATATGCATCTGAATCCTCTCCCCATTGTAAGGAGTGGATCAGGCCCCTTCCACAGACCAGTGATGGGGTCTTTCCATCTCACTTGTATTTCAGGTTTTATTTCTTGATTAGACCAATGTTTTTGAAAACATGGTATCAGTTCATTTTTTGAAAATTTTAACATGTTTAGAGTAAAGAGTGCTATTCCAAGTTGCTGGTGAGGGCTTATTCCCCCTTTTTGTTTTTGTAATTGAGCCTTTAAATTTTGATGATGGTGCTCAATTATGGCTTGTCCCTGGGGGTTATGTGGGATTCCGGTGTTATGACGAATGTGCCATTGTTGGAAGAATTTTTGTAAGGTCTGGCTGATGAAACAAGGGCCATTATCTGTTTTTATTTGATGGGGAAGGCCCGAGATTGCAAAACATTGTAAAAATGGCTTTGAGTATGTTTTGCTTTTTCTCCTGTGTGGGCAGTAGCCCAGTAGGCATGAGAGTAAGTGTCAATAGACACAAAGACATACTTAAGTTTTCCAAAAGGGGAATAATGGGTTACATCAATTTGCCACAGCACATTGGGTTTTAGCCCTCGAGGGTTTACTCCTGGGGGCTGTAAAGGCAGTACTTGTAAATAAGGAAGACAGGATTTACAAGTATGTATAATTTTATTTAATTCTCTAATAGGGATCTGTGGGAACCTTTTATGTAGCCCTCTACAATTTATATGAGTAAGATCATGAAGATCATAGGCATCTTGTAAGTTATAAGCTTGGATTGTAAGGGAGGCCGCTCTATCAGCCAGGGAATTTCCCACTGAAAGCAATCCAGGTAAATTTTGATGACCCCTAAGATGGTGTACATAAATGGGATAGTGGGAGGTCTCTGACCGGTAGGTCTTCCCCCGCCTTGAGGGCACTCCTTCTTAAAGTGTCCCTCTTGTGGTTGATGAGCCAGGCCCTGGAGAATAGTTTCTGCCCACGGGGAGTTTGGGCCATCCTCTGCCACTGCCTTTTAAGCTCTTTTAAATCATTGGCCTCCCAGGAGTAGCAGGCTGCCGGCCTATTCCCCCCACCCAGGTTAACATTTACAGGAAAGGCTTGAGTCAGCCCAGTAAAGGGCAGCGGGGATCCCCAAGGGTCCCCGGGATAGGTTCTCCCTTTCCAAGGTGACCTCATTGTCTCTCCCACCCAAGGTGCTCCCAAAACTTCCTCAAATGGGGGAGGCAGGGAGGGGCACAGATCTCTCCCCTGGACTCCCAGTCCAGAGGCATCAGAGGAGTCTCTACTCTCTTCCGCCCCTTTATCATCCCCAAAAGGCTCTCATGGCCCACTACTCACTCTAGCATCTTTATTCCCTACAGTCTCTTTTGCTATATCTTGGTCCGACATAACTCGTTCCTCATCAAACTTTTCCCCTTTTTTTTTCTGATTTTGAATTGGGGGCACCCATATCAGTGACATGCTCCTCACTCCATGAAAAGCAGAGCTTGAGGGCTGAAATGATCAGACAGAACCCTAAGGGGGCTTCTCACCGTATCGAGCCTCTCTCTGCCTAGCAAGGGTTTGTACTCGATCTCAAGTGTCCCAAGAGAACAGATTAGCTGAAGCAACCCAGGGGGCCAACCGTACAATGGTCCCCCAGACCTTGATGGCCTGAGCGTCAGAAATCTCAAGTCCCCTGCTTATGAGCATATATCTCAGCACCTTGAGTGCAGGCTCATCAGACTTGCTAGTGTTATTTCCCATGTTGTCAAGAGAGGATAGAAAGAAAAGTCACTAAGGACAGCCACCAAAAATCCTACCAGGAGTGGTGGCGGCCAGAAAGTTGGGCTTATGGTATGCTTTTGGAACTGTTTATGTGCCTGTGTCATTGCACGGAAGTTTTCTTGCTGGGGGCGGGCACCCTAGAGGTTTCTAGCCCCGTTCCGTGACCCCCTTATCCTGTCACAGGAGTCTTCAAGTGGCAGGCGCCCTAATGCCCTTTAAGTGCCTGGACCCGTGCCCACAGGGAAGATTCTAGGCCATGTCCTCAGTTAAGAAAGATTAAAGGGGAGTTTCAACCGGTCGGGCTCTAGTTACTGAGGCTTACCTGTTGTGAGGCCTTCAAAGTCCACCAGAGTGGCCCTAGCCAGGACTATCAATTGCCTCCACAACCATTCACCTGTTCACTGAAACTCCAGAAAAAAAGAATTAAGGACAGATCAGAAAAGAAGAGGAGAAGGAAAATAAGTCAAGAGAGTTTTTGCCACTTCCCTCATAAAGGAGGGGGGCCCACCTTGAAGTCCGGATTACCTCGGGTGATACTCCTCTAAAGGGAGCTCCGTGCTGTGACCAGCCTAGGGTCCTTCGTCGTTCCTTCTTTCAGAGCCGCACGGTGACACCACCTCCGTCCGTCCGCTTCATGCCCCACGTTGGGCGCCAGTTTCTGCGGGGGCGCTCCGCAGAAAGAGTAGAAGCAGTGGAACTTCCCTCAGCAAAGCCGAGGGGTCTCGAGGAGAGGTGAGCCTGCTGTCCGCCAACCCAGCCCCCTGGCAAGTGAGAGATAATCAAACGCAACAGGGGTTCCATCGAAGCAGTTCCACTTTATTGTTGCAAACTCCCAGCTTATATAGACAAGCAGGGGGATTTTAGGAAGGACTTTCCATAGTTGCACCAATCACGTTAAAGGTCAAATCGTCATGTGCCTTCATTATAACAGGAGTCTATGGAGATCACATACTGTCTACATGCATGGAAATCAAGAAAGCCAATCAAAAAACTTTGACAAACAACACAGACCACGCCCCCATCTCTTCCACCAGGCACCATCTTAGGTTTTTGACCGCAAAGCTAGCCCCTTTGTTTTTAAGGTTTCCCATTTAGGGCCCCACAATAATTCTCAATTAATTATCTTCTGAATGTGTAAAGAATAAATTTTCAATCAATATCAATGACTTTCAAATATTTTTTCTATTGCATATATAATAGGCTTGTTCATTTCACATATTTAGCAGTTTCAGACATTTGGAGAAATAGAAAGAGGGACTAATTAGCATACAGACAGCAGTAATATTATGCTTATCTTATATATGAAGACTTAGTTTCTAAGCTACTACCTAAATCAACATTACAAAATCAGTCTTTCACTGATTTATATAGACCTTGATTTCAGTAAACTAGAAAATGGTTCTCAAAAGCAGCCAGCCATTTAACAGACCTAGAAGTGCAGAAAAAAACACCAAGAGATTTGCCAAAAAAACAGATGCTGTGCTTGGAAGAAAAGTTTCCAACTTGGCGTCAGGAGCTTACAGTACCATCCAAATGATTCCTCCACACTTTGGAAGACAATATTTTCAAACAACCTAAGCACACAAAAGCCCAGTTGAATAGCACTAAAGCTAAAATGTAATTAGTCTTTGAGGAATAGATTAAGGGGTAAAAAAAATGTACTTTAATAACTTTACTGTATTTTTAAGTTTAGTTTTGAAAAATAGCAAATAACTTTTTAACAGCAAATAATATGTGCTTTATTTATTTATTTTGCATTTTGATAGCCAACTTTTTTTTTTACTTTAAAATATTGTATTGGTTTTGCCATACATCAACATGAATCCACCACAGGTATACATGTGTTCCCCATCCTGAACCCCCCTCCCTCCTCCCAAAATTATGGTAGAGAAGTGATTCCCTAATCAGTTAACACAATTGGTTCAGAGGAACTGAGTGTGTCTTAATACCAATCTTTAAAGTATATAAAATTACTTTTAAACCCATTATTCTTGTAGGGTATGACAAAAACAAAATCAGAGGGGTAGCTTTTCTAGGAAATTGCTTCAGATAAGACTGTCTGTTTTATATTTCTCATTGCTTTTATTATTTTTTAAAAGATCTTTAAACCAAAAACTTGATAAAATCAGTGAAACTCAGTTTACTGTATTTTAAAGTAAGAAACTGGAAAATATAAGAGAAATGCAAAGCACAAAGGAAAATATGGGCCTGAGCAGAAATATTAAGTGAGGTTTTTATTTATTTTGAATACACAGTCAGGACCAGGGAACAGTTAATATTTAAGACTAAGTTATTTTTCTTGAACTGTTACTAGTAATATTACTAGTAATATTGACACTTAATTTCTCATTTGTTCACTGTTGAGATCTTTTGATAAATATTTTCATATTACATCTGATTTTAGAATTCCTAATTTTAAAAAATATTAATTTGGTTTTCCTAAAAATATTTACTAAATTAAGATATTCTAGTAAAACTTTAGATGAAAATTCTTTGTATTTCTTTTATAAATGCATATCAACATATTTTTGACTTGAATTTAATAAAATATGATAAAGTGAATTGAGTCAATGTTTGAAATTTGTTGCAAATTTTGTAATATACCCTCTGTATCTCCAAAAGTTATATATATATGTATATGATTTTCTAATAATAGGAAAAGTACATCCTTTCAGAATATAGTTGCCTGGCATTTGATTACAAATTAATTAATTTCCTACTACTGAAAGAATGTGGTGTATAGCTATTTATGTTTGGAGTCTTGTGAAAATGAGCATCTAAAGACTATTGAATTAACGTGTTAATCTTAGTGTGCCTTATTTTTCTTTCTACATGATACTTATAGATGATTTTCATTTAGTGAACTTTCACTAATTGAGGTTGAGAGAGTCAATTCCTAGGTAGAGTGATAAGAAGTTCAGGGTTCCTGAGGAGGAGAAAGGGGTCCAGAGCCTTTAAGAAGGAGAAAAGGGTCTGGGGCTCTCAAGGAGAAAAGGACAAACATTCTTTTCTACACTGCCTTGTCTTAGTCAATATAACACTGTATCTTACTTGAGGACATGTTTCTCCTTAACAGGAACCTTCTGACTAATTCTGTCATCTTAAAATGTATATTATAGGAGTGAGTCTGGTATGTTCTTTCTGTTGTTCATTCTAATTTTGTTAATTTAAGGTGTATGTTGTGGGAGTGGGTCTGAAAAAAGTATATAAGACCTTGATAAGACTAGTTAGGGGGCATTCTCCATCCCCCTTCTGATGTCTGTGTCAGAAGCTTTCTCTGTCCCTTTTCTTACTTTAATAAAACTCTGCTACACAAAAGCTCTTGAGTCATCAAGCCCCTGGTCCCAAAGCTAAATCTTCTTTGGAAATCATGAATCTGACATCGTTCACTGTAAGGTATCAGGTTCAAGTTCCTATGGATATAGAATACCAAGGGAACAAAGATGACACGTTCCCAGGATCAAGAATTTTTAACTAGTTTATCAATAGCTGAATTACTCAGCAGGCCATTAGAGTCTGATACTCATATATGAGCACATTCAGCAGTGAAGTCATCAGACCAAACAGTCCCAGCCAAGCATCAAAATAGAAAGCGGCCAAGAGCTTTGCACAGACACAGATGTTAATGCTAAAAGTTGTAGCCCAGACATTACTATCTGTGTTATTTATCAGTCAAACATCTTCTTGTGGATCAGCTAATGGCCCTGTGGTGGGACATAAAGAAGAAGGAAGTATGGGCAAAGAATATGAGTTACATTAATTGTTTTTGGTAAGTGTACTGCCAGATTTTAATAATTTTATTTTCCATTTTATTAAGTTATGAAGAACAGATTGAAAAAATTTCCAGCTCTTTGAGACCCCATTGACTGTAAGCCCCCAGGCTCCTTTGTCCATAGAGTTCTCTAGTTAAGAGCACTGGATTAGGTAGCAGGTCCCTTCTCCAGGGGCTCTTCCCAACCCAGGGATGAAACCCATGTCTCCTACATGATAAGTAGATAATTTTACCATCTGAGCCATAAGGGAATCCATTGGAGAAGGTAATCCCATGGATCTCCTGGAGAAAGGCATGGCTACCCATTCCAATATTCTCACTTCTCTGATGGCTCAGAAGACCTAAAGAATATGTCTGCAGGAGTGCAGGAGACCCAGGTTCAATCTCTGGGTGGGAAGATCCCCTAGAGAAACGAATGGCTACCCTCTCCAATATTCTTACTTGGGAGCTCAATGGACAGAGAAACCTTCTGGGCTACAGTCCATGGGGTTGCAAAGAGTCAGACATGACTGAGTGACTAACATAATAAGAAATAGAAGTGTTTCATAATTAAAGACTTCCATATTAAAGGCAAAACTCTGATTTAAAGAGAACATATAAACAAAGTATGCATTTCTTACATCTTTAAAATGTAGTCTGAGATATTTTCATTGCAACCAGCTTCCTAACATCAAGAAAATTTTTAATAAGACCACCATGTTTAAGAACTTTAAGTATTTTCTACCAAATAAATAAATAAATATAATTTTTCCCTTTTTGGATAAATTTTACAGTATAAATGATTAATATATTTATAAAACAATTAACATAGTAGTACAAGCAGCAGACATATATTTTTGACTAATATAATAACCTCCTTTTTGTACTCAATTATTTTAAATCCCAATATGTCATATAATGTCACTTTTCTTGGATTTAATGTTCCCTATAAGGGACTAGATCTGATAGATAGAGTGCCTGATGAACTATGGAATGAAGTTCATGACATTGTACAGAAGACAGGGATCAAGACAATCCCCATGGAAAAGAAATGCAGAAAAGCAAAATGGCTGTCTGGGGAGGCCTTACAAATAGCTGTGAAAAGAACAGTGGTGAAAAGCAAAAGAGAAAAGGAAAGATATAAGCATCTGAATGCAGAGTTCCAAAGAACAGAAAGAAGAGATAAGAAAGCCTTCTTTAGCGATCAGTGCAAAGAAATAGAGGAAAAGAACAGAATGGGAAAAACTAGAGATCTCTTCAAGAAAATTAGAGATACAAAGGGAACATTTCATGCAAAGATGGGCACGATAAAGGACAGAAATGGTATGGACCTAACAGAAGGAAAAGATATTAAGAAGAGGTGTCAAGAATACACAGAAGAACTGTACAAAACAGATCTTCATGACCCAGATAATCATGATGATGTGATCACTAACCTAGAGCCAGACATCTCGGAATGTGAAGTCAAGTGGGCCTTAGAAAGCATCACTATGAACAAAGCTAGTGGAGCTGATGGAATTCCAGTGGAGCTGTTTCAAATCCTGAACGATGATGCTGTGAAAGTGCTGCACTCAATATGCCACCATATTTGGAAAACTCAGCAGTGGCCACAGGACTGGAAATTGTCGGTTTTCATTCCAATCCCATAAAAAGGCAATACCAAAGAATGCTCCAACTACCGCACAATTACACTCACCTCACATGCTAGTAAAGTAATGCTCAAAATTCTCCAAGCCAGGCTTCAGCAATACATGAACCGTGAACTCCCCGATGTTCAAACTGGTTTTAGAAAAGGCAGAGGAACCAGAGATCAAATTGCCAACATCTGCTGGATCATAGAAAAAGCAAGAGAGTTCCAGAAAAACATCTACTTCTGCTTTATTGACTATGCCAAAGGCTTTGACTGTGTGGATCACAATAAACTGTGGAAAATCCTTCAAGAGATGGGAATATCAGACCACCTGATCTGCCTCTTGAAAAATCTATATGCAGGTCAGGAAGCAACAGTTAGAATTGGACATGGAAAAACAGACTGGTTCCAAATAGGAAAAGGAGTATGTCAAGGCTGTATATTGTCACCCTTCTTATTTAACTTCTATGCAGAGTACATCATGAGAAACGCTGTACTGGAAGAAACACAAGCTGGAATCAAGATTGCTGGGAGAAATATCAATAACCTCAAATATGCAGATGACACCACCCTTATGGGAGAAAATGAAGAGGAGCTAAAAAGCCTCTCGATGAAAGTGAAAGAGGAGAGTGAAAAAGTTGGCTTAAAGCTCAGCATTCAGAAAACGAAGATCATGGCATCCAGTCCCACCACTTCATGGCAAATAGATGGGGGAACAGTGGAAACAGTGTCAGACTTTATTTTGGGGGCTCCAAAATCACTGCAGATGGTGACTGCAGCCATGAAATTAGAAGACGCTTACTCCTTGGAAGAAAAGTTATGACCAACCTAGATAGTATATTCAAAAGTAGAGACATTACTTTGCTGACTAAGGTCCGTCTAGTCAAGGCTATGGTTTTTCCTGTGTTCATGTATGGATGTGAGAGTTGGACTGTGAAGAAGGCTGAGTGCTGAAGAATTGATGCTTTTGAACTGTGGTGTTGGAGAAGACTCTTGAGCGTACCTTGGACTGCAAGGAGATCCAACCAGTCCATTCTGAAGGAGCTCAACCCTGGGATTTCTTTGGAAAGAATGATGCTAAAGCTGAAATTCCAGTACTTTGTCCACCTCATGCGAAGTGTTGACTCATTGGGAAAGACTCTGATGCTGGGAGGGATTGTGGGCAGGAGGAGAAGGTGATGACCGAGGATGAGATGGCTGGATGGCATCTCGGACTCGACGGATGTGAGTCTGAGTGAACTCCAGGAGATCATGATGAACAGGGAGGCCTGGTGTGCTGCGATTCATGGGATTGCAGAGTGGTTCACAACTTAGTGACTGAACTGAACTGATCATTGGCAAAGTCATGACGACAAATCTCTCTTCAAGCAGATACCAGAGGGGGGAAAAAGAATAAATTTCATTAGTGATTATGTATTATGTTAAAAATTACTTGGGAGCAACTAATTGTAATTATTGCAACTTACAACTGTAGGGACATAAAATAGACAAGTATGCTAACAGGAATCTAAAGAAAAGTGTTTTCTTTCCTCTCCTAGCAATGATTATCTGCAAGGAAGTATATTAATTTGATTCATGTATAAGGTGGCATTTTTTTCAGCACTTAATAATGTTGAGTATTAATAATGTTTGTCTACATTGTTCCCATGTGCTTATCATTCAGTTGTGTGTGACTCTTTGCTGCCCTGTAGGCTGTAGGCTGCCAGTCTCCTCCTTCCATGGTGATTCTCCAGGCAATAATATTAGAGTGGGTTCCCATGCTCTCCTGCAGGTGGTTTCCCAACTGAGAAATCAAACCCAGGTCTCCCACATTGCAGGAGGATTCTTTACCTTCTGAGCTACCAGGGAAGTCCACATTGTTTCCATTCATTTCTATAAAAGAAAAACAATAAGATAGCTGGATTAAATGTGAGAGAGGGGAATTTTGGAGTAAAATAATAAATTTTTATTCAGAATTTAACTATGTGGTACACACTATCTTTAAGCACATTATATATGTAACTTACTGAATCCTTCCAACAGCTCAGAGTGTCAAGAGTATTATATTCTTTTCCTTTTAAGGAAAAGTAGACCTGGAAGTGTTAGGTAAAGTGGTAAAGGTAACCCAGCTTCTCAGTGGCAGAACTTGAAAACAAAGCTATGGAGAATGACTCCAAATTATAAACTCCATCACAGTTATAGTCAGTTGTGAGTAGGTAAATGTTTAACAAAATTTTCAAGGAGCAAATTGAAGTACTATGGCTTCTAGAATTTACTAATTATTGTGTAAATTCTTCCACCATAGTGGATTTTAAGCTGCTATCAATATCATATGATTTGGGGAAGAGGTGCACAATTAGCTCTGGAGAGTCAGTGCATGTGGGTTTTATAACATCCATGCGACATGGTTATTTAGTCCTTTTTGAAGTGCATCAACTGGATAGAACATACACCTACCATGAATTCTATTTTTAAAATGGCTATAGCTGTATAATTACATCAGTCCACCATCACTGAATTTCATAATTTCTAAGTTTAATAATGAAATCTATTCTTTAAAAAATTTTGAAATCAAATAGTTTCTAAAATATTTTTCATGCAAGTCTTTTTCACTTTCTTTAGCAATCCACTTTGGAACTGACTAAGCTGTCTGTAACATTCCTCTTATAGTTATTTTAGGTTAATTTACTAAACCTAAAATAGGAAAAGGAGTACGTCAAGGTTGTATACTGTCATCCTGCTTATTTAACTGATATGTAGAGTACATCATGAGAAATGCTGGGCTAAAAGAAGCACAAGCTGGAATCAAAACTGCCAGGAGAAATATCAATAATCTCAGAATGCAGATGACACCATCCTTATGGCAGAAAGTGAAGAGGAACTAAAACGCCTCTTGATGAAAGTGAAAGAGAAGAGTGAAAAAGTTGGCTTAAAGCTCAACATTCAGAAAACGAAGATCATGGCATCCAGTCCCATTACTTCATGGCAAATAGATGGGGAAACAGTGGAAACAGTGACAGACTTTATTTTGGGGGCTCCAAAATCACTGCAGATGGTGATTGCAGCCGTGAAATTAAAAGACACTTACTCTTTGGAAGAGAGGTTATGACCAACCTAGACAGCATATTAAAGAGCAGAGACATTACTTTCTCAACAAAGGTCCATCTAGTCAAGGCTATGGTTTTTTCAGTAGTCATGTATGGATGTGAGAGTTGGACTGTGAAGAAGGCTAAGCACCAAAGAATTGATGCTTTTGAACCATGATGTTGGAGAAGACTCTTGAGAGTCCTTTGGACTGCAAGGAGATCCAACCAGTCCATCCTAAAGGAGATCAGTCATGGGTGTTCATTGGAAGGACTGATGTTGAAGCTGAAACTCCAACACTTTGGCTACCTCATGTGAAGAGTTGACTCATTGGAAAAGATTCTGATGCTGGGAGGGATTGGGGGCAGGAGGAGAAGTGGACGACAGAGGATAAGATGGCTGGATGGCATCACCAACTCGATGGACGTGAGTTTGGGTAGACTCCAGGAGTTGGTGATGGACAGGGAGGCCTGGTGTGCTGCAGTTCATGGGGTCACAAAGAGTTGGACAGGACTGAGCGACTGAACTGAACTGAACTGAAGCCTAAAATGCCCTCAGGGTATATGCCCATAGTGAGAATGCTGGGTCATGTGGCAGTTTTGTTTCTAGCTTTTAAGGAATCCATACTGTTCTCCACAATGACAGTATCAAGTTACATTCCTACCAACAGTTGCAAGAGGGTTCTTTTTTCTCCTTACCTTCTCCAGCCTTCATTGTTTATAGAGTTTTTTATGATGGCCATTCTGGCCAATGTGAGATGATACCTCACTGTAGTTTTGATTTGAATTTCTCTAATAATGAGCAATGCTGAATATATTTTCATGTGTTTATTGGCCATCTGTAGGTTTATTTTGGAGAAAAATCTGTTTAGGTCTTCTTCCCATGTTTTGATTATGAGTTGCTTGTGTATTTTGGAGATTAATCCTTTATCAGTAGTTTCACCTGTAATTATTTTCTCCCATTCTGATGGGCTGTTGTTTAATCTTATTTATTGTTTCCCTTGTGCAAAAGCTTTTAAGTTTAATTAAGTCCCACTTGTTTACTTTTGCTCTTATTTCCATTATGCTAGGAAATGGGTCAAAGAGGATCTTGCACATATACCCTAGTGTTCATTGCAGCATTATTTACAACAGTCAAGACATGGAAGCAATAGAGATGTCCACTGATAAATGACTGGATAAAGAAGTTTATATATATATCAGAATATAGCTTAGCCAAAAAAATGAATGAAAACTAAATATTATATATTAACACATATGTTTATGGAATCTAGGCAATGGTACTAATAAAACTATTTGCAGGGCAGAAATAGAGATGCAGACATAAAATCAGACTTATAGATACAACAGTGAGAAAGAGAAGGTGGGACAAATTGAGACAGTAGCATTGAAACACATACATTGCAATGCAGAAAGTAGCTAATGGGAAATTGCTGTATAACACAAGGAGCTCAAGCAGGTACTCTGTGACAGTGTAGAGCATTGAGACGTGGTGTGGGGAGGGAGAGAATTTCAAAGAGGGGAGGAGAAATGTATACTTTCGGCTGATTCATATTGTTATATGGCAGAAATGAACACAACATTGTAAAACAATTATCTTCCAATAAAAAAAGATTTTTAAAAATCCTCAACCTATAATGATTATGTTGCCACTGTCTCAGAGAATGAGATGGTGGGATGGCATCACTGACTCAATGAACATGAGTTTGGGCAAGCTCTGAGAGATGGTGAAGGACAGGGAGGCCTGGGGTGGTGAAGTCCATGGAGTGAGACACAACTGAGTGACTTAACAACAATAATAAGTGATGTTTATATTCATATTACAAAGCAAAAATTTGTAGGGAATGCCTGAGTGTAATAAATATCACAGCGTATTGACTATTATGTATATTAGTATCAATTATTAATTATACTAGTATGTGGGCTTCCCAGGTGGTTCAGTAGATAAAGAATCCACCTGCAATGCAGGAGATGCAGGCAGACATGAGTTTAACTTTTGGGTTGGGACAATCCCTGGAGGAGAGCATGGTGACCCACTCCAGTATTCTTGCCCGGGGAATACCTGAGCATTTGAATTTTTGTATGTATTATGGAGTTACTCACTGAAAGGTTTTCATCAGTTATACCAGTCTGATTCTAGAGACATGATTCCTAGATTCTGACCCAGGTTCTACCTTTTATTAGCTGTAAAATTTGAACCCTGCTTTCCACTATAAAATGTGATGATAATTGGAAAAACACTCATGTTTTATCTTTGAGCTTTAAATGTATATTTTAAAAAGTTTATATTATCTAGCACATGATAGAGGCTTCCTTGCTAGCTAGCTGGTAAAGAATCCACCTGCAATGCAGAAGACCCTGCTTTGATTCCTTGGTCTTGAAGGTCCCCTGGAGAATTCTTGCACTTCTCCAGTGGCTCAGATAGTAAAGTATTTGCCTGCAAAGTGGGAGACCTGGGTTCAATCCCTGGGTTGGGACGATCCCCTGGAGGAGGGCAACCCACTCCAGTATTCTTGCCTGGAGAATCCCCATGGACAGAAGGGCCTGATGGGCTGTAGCCCATGGGGTCACAAAGAGACAAAACTGAGCAACTAAGCACAGCCCACAACACATGATAAGTGTTATTATGCTATATGACTTATTTCTTACTATGCTTTCTAAAAGCAGTCCTGAAAATCAATGCTCTAATATGTGTATAATCCTGTATATAATAAATTATCATTAAGCAAATAATTACTACTACCAATAACAATGAGGGGGCTTCCCTGGTAGCTTGGATGGTAGTGTCTGCCTACGAATGCAGGAGACCCAGGTTCGACCCTGGGTCTGGAAGATCCCCTGGAAAAGGAAATGACAACTCACTCCAGTATTCATGCTTGGAAAATCCCATGGACTGAGGAGCCTGGTCCGAGGAGCCTGGTGGGCTACAGTCCACGGGTTCGCAAAGAGTCCAACACGACTGAGCGACTTTTCTTCACTTCACTTCACCAAGAACAGTTATAAAAGCTTGACAAAGTACAAAAATATGTTTGGAGAAATTTAAAAGCTGCTCAGGAAATTCCATAGTCAAGATGAGCCTAAGGGCAAAAGATGACTGTACGTAATAATTTAGGGTGTTAATAATAGGTGAAAATGATCTGTAACTGTAAAACTTAAAAAGGAAACATAGATGAAATGCTCACTGACATTGTTCTTGGCAATGATCTTCTCTTTTTTATATAACAACAAAAGCACAAGCAAGAAAGGCAAGTGAAAATAGTGGGATTGCATCAAGCTAACAATCTTTTGTACATCAAAAGAAGCAATAAAAACATTTAAAGATAACCTAGAAAGTGGGAGAAAACATTTGCAAGCCATTTATCTTATAAGATTAATATCCAAAACATACAAAGAACTCATACAACTAAATAACAAAAAAGAACATCCAATTAAAACAGAGTAATTTAATACACATTTTTCTAAAATGACATCCAAATGGCAAACAAGTACATAGAAAAATACTCAGAATCACTAATTGATAAGGAAATACATTCAAAGCCATGAGATATCACCTCATATTTATAAGAGTGAGTATTATTATAAAGACAAGAGATAACAAGTGTTGGGAAAGAGAGTAGATAGCTGATGGTAGTTATTGTTAAGAGAGAAGATAATAAATGTTCTGACCATAAAAGAAATTCTAATTATCTGATGTGAAGAATGTGTTATCTAAACTAATCATAGTGCAATATATGAATGTATCATATCAACCTGCTATACATTTTACACTTACATAAGGTCAATTATATCTCAATAAACTGGAAAAACAATAGGAGAAATTTGAACATTAGGGATATGGGAAATCTGTACTATTTTATCAATTTTTTGTAAAATTTAAGCAATTATAAATTTGAAAATTCATTAAAAAGTAAGCAGGGAGAATTTAAAAACAAATTTTTTGAAAATAAAAAGTAAGTTGTTGAGGCAACTGTTGTTCAAAAAAGAAAAACAACAACTACAGAGAGGAGTGAACTGAGGGACATGAGCAAACAACATTCTTCTGTGAGTTTTGTGTGTGTATTTTTTTTCCTTAGTACATTTGTTGATTGTGTGTAAGGGGCAAAAATATGAAGAATTAAGTGAAGTGTCAGAGACCAATCCTTGCAGAGAAACAAGGTAAACTTTTGGGAGCTGCACAAAGCTAAAATGATAAGAAGATGACAGATAAATAGATAGTGAGATGACAGATAGAGGGATAGAGAGAGAGACAGAGATAGATAGATAATATGAATATCAAAGTCTTGGTGAGAAACGAGTGAGAAAAGGGGCCAGAATAAAACAGCAGTGCCTATTTTCCTCTCTATACATCTCCCATCTTCTTTTCACCACAGAAGGCAGAAAATCTAAGCTCAAAGGTTCTGCTTGGTTTTCACATGCTGAGAAGACCAGATAAAAGTTCTGACCAGGCTCTCATTTACAAATTTAAACAAGAGCTGAACCCTAAGATAAATGGCAAACTGATATCAGAATTGTCAAAATACTAATTAGTGCAGACTCTAATCTTTTTGAATTAGTGTTTTTCTCTGGATATATGCCCATGAATAAGACTGCTGGATCATATAGTAGCTCTGATGAACTATGGAATGAGGTTCATGACATTGTACAGGAGACAGGAATCAAGACCATCCCCATGGAAAAGAAATGCAAAAAAGCAAAATGGCTGTCTGGAGTGGTCTTACAAATAGCTGTGAAAAGAAGAGAGGCGAAAAGCAAAGGAGAAAAGGAAAGATACAAGCATCTGAATGCAGAGTTCCAAAGAATAGCAAGAAGAGATAAGAAAGCCTTCTTTAGCGATCAATGCAAAGAAATAGAGGAAAAGAACAGAATGGGAAAGACTAGAGATCTCTTCAAGAAAATTAGAGATACCAAGGGAACATTTCATGCAAAGATGGGCTCAATAAAGGACAGAAATGGTATGGACCTAACAGAAGTAGAAGATATTAAGAAGAGGTGGCAAGAATACACAGAAGAACTGTACAAAACAGATCTTCACGACCCGGATAACCATGATGGTGTGATCACTCATCTAGAGCCAGACATCCTGGAATGTGAAGTCAAGTGGACCTTAGAAAGCATCACTATGAACAAAGCTAGTGGAGGTGATGGAATTCCAGTGGGGCTGTTTCAAGTCCTGAACGATGATGCTGTGAAAGTGCTGCACTCAATATGCCAGCAAATTTGGAAAACTCAGCAGTGGCCACAGAACTGGAAAAGGTCAGTTTTCATTCCAATCCCAAAGAAAGGCAATGCCAAAGAATGCTCCAACTACTGCACAGTTGCATTCACCTCACATGCTAGTAAAGTAATGCTCAAAATTCTCCAAGCCAGGCTTCAGCAATACATGAACCGTGAACTCCCTGATGTTCAGGCTGGTTTTAGAAAAGACAGAGGAACCAGAAATCAAATTGCCAACATCTGCTGGATCATGGAAAAAGCAAGAGAGTTCCAGAAAAACATCTGTTTCTGCTTTATTGACTATGCCAAAGCCATTGACTATGTATAAATTATGGAAAATTCTGAAAGAGATGGGAATACCATACCACCTAACCTGCCTCTTGAGAAATCTGTATGCAGGTCAGGAAGCAGCAGTTAGAACTGGACATGGAACAAAACAATAGACTAGTTCCAAACAGGAAAAGGAGTATGTCAAGGCTGCATATTGTCACCCTGCTTATTTAACTATATGCAGAGTACATCATGAGAAACTCTGGACTGGAAGAAACACAAACTGGATTCAAGATTGCCGGAGAAATATCAATAACCTCAGATATGCAGATGACACCACGCTTATGGCAGAAAGTGAAGAGGAACTAAAAAGCCTCTTGATGAAAGTGAAAGAGGAGAGTGAAAAAGTTGGCTTAAAGCTCAACAATCAGGAAATGAAGATCATGGCATCCGGTCCCGTCATTTCATGGGAAATAGATGGGGAAACAGTGGAAACAGTGTCAGACTTCGTTTTCTGGGGCTCCAAAATCACTTCCGATGGTGACTGCAGCCATCTAGATAGCATATTCAAAAGCAGATACATTACTTTGTCAACTAAGGTCTGTCTAGTCAAGGCTATGTTTTTCCCTGTGGTCATGTATGGATGTGAGAGTTGGACTGTGAAAAATGCTGAGCGCCAAAGAATTTATGCTTTATAACTGTGGTGTTGGAGAAGACTCTTGAGAGTCCGTTGGACTTCAAGGAGATCCAACCAGTCCATTCTGAAGGAGATCAACCCTGGGGTTTCTTTGGAAGGACTGATGCTGAAGCTGAAACTCCAGTACTTTGTCCACCTCATGCAAAGAGTTGAGTCATTGGAAAAGACTCTGATGCTGGGAGGGACTGGGGGCAGGAGGAGAAGGTGATGACCGAGGATGAGATGTCTGGATGGCATCACGGACTCGATGGACATGAGTCTTGAGTGAACTCCGGGAGATGATGATGAACAGGGAGGCCTGACATGCTGAAGTTCATGGGGTGGCAAATAGTCGGACACGACTGAGAAACTGAACTGAACTGAACTGCAGACTCGGATTGAATCAAGGTGATTATCTGCCCTTCAACTACATAGGTGGAAAAAAAAAAAAAAGTATCATTTATGGAGGATTAGGAAATCAAAGTTTTCTAGAATTTTGAGTTTTACATAGTTAAAAAAAATTACTAGGACTATGAAGTGATAACAACTAAATGCTTGAAAATCAAGCACTTAGCTAGCATCAGGATGAATTTAAAAATAAAGGTGATCAATAAAATAAGAATAAAAGATAAAGCTAATAAATTCAAAAGCTGAAGATTTCTATAAGAGAATAATCTTTTATTTTATTTTCCTTTACAATACTGTATTGTTTTTGCCATACATCAACATGAATCTGTCATGGATGTACACGTGTTCCCAATCCTGAACCCCCTTCCCACCTTTCTCCCCATACCATCTCTCTGGGTCATCCCAGTGCACCAGCCCCAAGCATCCTGTATCCTGCATCAAACCCAGAATGGCGATTAGTTTCTTATATGATATTATACATGAAGCATGAAATGGGTATTCTAAGACTAAAATATACAAAAGCTGAATGTGATAACCCAATTTTGGGTTTAAGGGCAGCTTATACATTGAAAAAAAAGAGAAATAGTTAATCTAAATACATTTTTATAGAAAGTATGTAGACCAAAGGAAATAAAAGAAAATTTAAAATAGAGAAAAGAGTATAAGGGGTATGTATATGTAATTCGATTCCTTAAAGGAGAAGTGAGAAATTATGCAGAAGTAGTCTTTCAGACGATGATTGATGAGAATTTTCCAAGATGAAAGATATCAACATGTAGACTTAAGGAGCCTTGCAATTCCACATAACACAAGTAATAAAATTTTTTAAAAAAAAAGGAAGGAAGGAAGTGAGGGAGAGAAGGAGGGAAGAAAGAAATGCTGCACTTCGGCTTACTATAGTAAAACTGCTAAAAGCAAAATGTCTAAAAGCAATGAGAAAGAAAGCATACATTATCTTCAAATGAATAATAATAAGAACTTGAAACCAACATTTCAAATGATCCAGGAAATCTAGAAGATGATACAATGACTTATTTAAAGAACTGCTTAAAGATATGAAATGAAAACTTATACCATAGAATTCTCTACCCAATAAAAAGTTACAAAACTAAAGTTAATATTAAAAATACTTTCAAAATAAAGTAAAACTGATATATTTATCAAATATACTAATAATAATTAAAATATACTTTTTTTTTTCAGGCAAAAGGAAAGAGAACCCTTTCCTTTGTGATTCCAGATGGAGTCACAGAAACACAAGAAGCTAGATGAGCAATGGAAATGGGAACGGAGACTCTATAGTCTTGTTTTTTTACATTCCACTTTTACTGCATTTACTTGACTAATTGTCTATCTGGCCCACAGAATTATAGTTTCTACCTACATAGGAGCTGTCCATGTTCTGCTTCTGCCACCAGTAATGTACGCAAATATTTCTTGTAGTTTTATATATTAATGTTCTTTATCACACTTTCCCTGATTTAGCTCCATGGTATGGCAAACATAATTAAAAAGCTAAACAAATACTTGTGCTTTCCTCTATTTGTTAGATTTTCTTGGAATGAGATTGAGATCATATGACTAGCATTGGTTAATCATCCAAGAGCCTAATGATACATTCCAACTTCTCGTCAGAGGCCATTAATACTTTATTTGCCCCTGCTATGTCTCTTTCATGACTGAAAACTTGAATGGCATTGGTTCCAGATGATATAGATTCAAGATAGATGAGGAATATACAATTCATCTAAGAACTGGCTTGATGGATAAATACATTTTTAGTATGCTAAACCACTATAATTTTGAGTTTGTTAATAATAACAGCATTCTCTAACTTAAATGGATAGGTATGTATGTATGACTCTGTTTATCTCTGGTTCTATTTCTCTCTGAAAATTAACTTCAAAGGTACAAATAGTGGTACATGGAACACCTTCTGAATATAAGACAAAGTTTTCCTCGAACCAGCAGTATTGTTCCCATATTCTGTAAATTTGAACTAAAAATAGCTATTTACAAACTGAAGAATTATTAGCAATCATCCCAGGATTATGATACATAGGTCTGTTCTTAAGGTTTATTGTATGTTAGCACATTTTTAAATTTCAATCCTTTTTGTTATGATAAACTGAAAAAAATTCTATTACACATGTTGAAAGTCCATATTGCAATAGGACAAATGCTATTTATCTATAAGGTGATGACATTTAATACTATCATTAATTATACAAATAATTAATTATGCAATTTATATTTTTAAAAGTGCAAATAGATGCTGTATTTAAACTCCACTTGGTACTTTAAGAGATATGGCTATAAAGTAATGACATTGATTTTACATATTGCTATGGAAGCACAGTTATTAATTATGCTTATTAATTGCCTATCAGTTATATAGTCACACATAAATAAATGTATGTCAATTTTGTTGTTAATAATTAATAGAACAGTTTTTGGACACTGTGGGAGAGGGAAAGGGTGGGATGATTTGGGAGAATGGCATTGAAACATGTATAATACCATATATGAAATGAGTTGCCAGCCCAGGTTCAATGCATGATGCTGGTTGCTTGGGGATGGTGCACTGGGATGATCCAGAAGGATGGTACAGGGAAGGAGGAGGGAGGGGGTTCAGGATGAGGACACGTGTATACATGTGGCGAATACATGTTGATGTGTGGCAAAACCAATAAAATAATGTAAAATAATTAACCTCCAATTAAATAAATTTATTAAAAATAAAAATTATTTGTGAAATTCATTAATTTATTAATAATAAAATTTATTAATCAATAAAATATAAAACTTTATGCACTGCAGGACATAATTACAACTTATTGAAGAGATAGAAATTTTAAGAAGTATAAAAATAATTAACTATATAGAGTACTATAATTGTTGAATCCTGCAACAACAAATAGTCCCAGAGCTGTCTATTATTTAATAAAAGAACAGTGAGTAAGTGGTGATAAAATAGTATCACTGTAAAGTGTCATACATCATACAGCATGCATGTCATATAGCATAGCAAGGTCATCATTGCTAAATAGTTTAAAGAACATTGTCATGATTGCTATACAGTTTAAAGAACATTGATTTGGGATTCTTTACTTTCCCAGTGATATGCTAATTATTTTGTGGATGCTAAACATAAAAGGAAAAACTATAGTCTCCATCATTTAGCAAAAGTCGAGTACAAGATAAGATACAGAAAAATACTATAGCTTTTATTTTATTTCAAAATAATGCAGATATTTTAAAAAATAAAATCCATGCTGTGTATAAGTAAGGGCTTCTCTCCCCTTATATTCTATCCAGGGTCCAGAAATAAGCAGTGTTGATAGTGCAGCACCCTTTTCAGATATTTAGCAATGGGTTTGAAGTAAACATGAACAAAGGTAATAATTGGAAGAGACTACACTGAATACTGTACATTATCCTCCCACTTGAAATATATCATGATCATTATTTTTATTTTTTGGAATATATAAAACTTTGTGTTTTATAAATATTTCAGATTACTCCCTAGTCTAGGATGATTATGATAAAAATTTCTCAGCTGACAGATATTTAAAACCTATATTTTATCCCTATTACAGACATTCCCTGAGAGCTCAGTTGGTAAAGAATCTGCCTGCGATGCAGGAGACCCTGGTTCTATTCCTGGGTCAGGAAGATCTGCTGGAGAAGGGATAGGCTACCCACACTGGTATTCTTGGGCTTCCCTTATGGCTCATCTGGTAAAGAATCTGCCTGCAATGTGGGAGACCTGGGCTTGATCACTTTGTTGGGAAGATCTCCTGGAGAAGGGGATGGCTACCCACTCTAGTATTCTGGCCTGGAGAAATCCATGGACTGTACAGTCCACAGGACCACAATGAGTCGGGCAAGACCAAGAAACTTTCACTTCACAAATATTGCAGTTTGTATATGGTTATATTTATTTCCTTGCCTTCCTGTGTATTTCAGAAGGGTATTCATAAGATCAAATGATGCACATCATAAGATTTTGTTACATACTGACAAAAGTCCTTCCAAATATTTTGACTATATATGGGTCTTTTCCAAGATCTTACAGGACTCCTTTGACCTATCCAAGGACCCATTTCTGGTATAACCTAGTCCCACAGTATATTACTTGCCTGTGTTATCCTTAATGGCTCTCTATCTTATAGGGAAGTCTTCATCAGTTTATTTAAAGAAAAACATTTTGCCTATAAAACTTTATAATAAACTTATCAGAAACCATAAAAACCTTCTCAATGGTATACCAGTTCAAGAGTTATGTATTATCTTGTCAAATTGAAAATTCCCTTTTGGAAATTCCTAACTTAAACATAGCTCTGGGAAATGGCATGTAGGGACACCTAAGACAGACAGGTCATGGTGGAGAGTGCTGACAAAGTGTTTGCCATTTTGTCAGAAGCGAGAACGGAATGGCAAACCACTTCAGTGTTCTTGCCTTGAGAACCCCATCAATGGTATAAAAAGGCAAAAAAATTATAATACTGGAAGACGAGCCCTCCACTCCTTAGATGTCTAATATGCTACTGGGGCAGAGGGAAGAAATAGCTCCAGAAAGAATGAAGAGACTGGGCCAAAGTGGAAATGACATCCAGCTGTGGATGTGTATGATGGTAAAAATAAAGTGCTGTAAAGATCACTATTGCATATGATCCTGAAATGTCAGGTCCATGAATCAAGGAAAACTGGAAAAGGTCAAGCAGCAGATGGCAAGAGTAAACATCCATATCTTAGAAATCAGTGAACTAAAATGGATGAGAATGGGCTAATTTATTTCAGATGACCATTATATCTACTGCTGTGGGTAAGAATCTTTCGAAAAGTTGTAGTATACCTCATAACCAACAAAAAAGTCCAAAATACAGTACTTGGGTGCAATCTCAAAAGAATGAACACAGTTCCTTTCCAAGGCAAACCCATTCAACATAGCAGTAATCCAAGTCTATGCCCCAATCACTAACGCTGAAGTTGAAATTGAACTGTTCTATGAAGACTTCTAAGACTTTCTAGAACTAACACCAAAAAAGATGTCCTTTTTATCATAGGGGATAGAAATACGAAAGTAGGAAGTTAGATACTTGCAGTAACAGGCAAGTTTGACCTTGGAATACAAACAAGAGAATACATGGTCGTAGCAAACACACACTTCCAACAACACAAGAGATGGTTCTACACATGGACATCACTAGATGGTCAACACTGAAATCAGACTGACTATATCCTTGGCAGCCAAAGATGGAAAAGCTCTATACAGTTAGCAGAAACAAGATATGGAAGTGACTGTGGCTCAGATCATGAACTCTTCATTGTAAAATTCAGACTTAAACTGAAGAAAGTAGGGAAAACCACTAGGCCTCTCAGACATGACCTAAATAAAATCCTTTATGATTATACAGTGAAAGTGACCAATTACAGGGGTTAGATCTAATAAGCAGAGTGCCTGAAGAACTATGAACAGAGGTTCTTAATTTTGTGCAGGATGTGGTGACCAAAACCATCCTAAAGGAAAAGAAATGCAAGAAGATTAAATGGTTGTCTAAGGAGATCTTATAAGTAGCTGAGAAAAGAGAAGTGAAAGAGAAAGAAAAACTATACCCAAATTAATGCAGAGTTCCAGACAATAGCAAGGTGATATAAGAAGGCTTTTTCACCTGAACACTAGAAAGAAATAAAAGGAAACAATAGAATGTGAAAGACTAGAGTTCTCTTTGAGAACATTGGAGATTGCAAGGGCACATTTCATGCAAGTTCAGTTCAGTTCAGTCGCTCAGTCGTGTCCAACTCTTTGCGACCCCATGAATCCCAGCACGCCAGGCCTCCCTGTCCATCACCAACTCCCAGAGTTCACTCAGACTCACATGCATCGAGTCTGTGATGCCATACAGCCATCTCATCGTCCGCCATCCCCTTCTCCTCCTGCCCCCAATCCCTCCCAGCATCAGAGTCTTTTTCAGTGAGCTAACTCTTTGCATGAGGTGGCCAAAATACTGGAGCTTCAGCTTTAGCATCATTCCTTCCAAAGAACACCCAGGACTAATCTCCTTTAGAATGGACTGGTTGGATCTCCTTGGGCACAATAAAGGACAGAAATGACAAGGACCTAACAAAAGAAGAAAATACTAAGAAAAGCTGGCAAGAATACACAGAAAAATAAAGTGAACCTTAGGAAGAATTACAATAATCAAAGCTAGTGAAGCTGATGGAATTCCAGCTGAGCTATTTCAAATTCTAAAAGATAATGCTGTTAAAGGGCTACACTCAATATGCCAGCTAATTTGGAAAACTCATCAAGGGCCACGGGACTGGAAAAAGTCAGTTTTTATTACAATACAAAAGAAAGGCAATGCAAAAGAGTGTTAAAACTATAGCACAATTGTGCTTACTTCACATGCTAGAAAGGTAATGCTCAAAATCCTTCAATATAAGCTCTGCAGTGCAAGAACCAAGAACTTCCAGATATACAAGCTGGATTTAGAAAAGGTAGAGGAACTAGAAGCCAAATTGCCAGCAATCATTGGATCATACAGAAAGCAGGGTAATTCCAAATAGCACATCTACTTCGGTTTCATTGACTACATTAAAGCCTTTGATTGTATGGACCACAAAAATAGCCTCTTAATGAGGATGAAAGAAGAGAGTGAAAAAGCTGGTCTAAAATTAAACATTCAAAAAGCTAACATCCTGACATCCAGTTCCATCCCTGCATGGAAAATACTGCTGCTAAGTCGCTTCAGTCTTATCTGACTCTGTGTGACCTCGTAGAGGGCAGCCCACCAGGCTCCGCCGTCCCTGGGATTCTCCAGGCAAGAACACTGAAGTGTGTTGCCATTTCCTTCTCAAATGCATGAAAGTGAAAATTCAAAGTGAAGTCACTGAGTCATGTCCAACTCTCAGCGACCCCATGGACTGCAGCCTACCAAGCTCCTCCATCCATGGGATTTTCCAGGCAAGAGTACTGGAGTTGGGTGCCATTGCATGGAACATAGACGGCGGGGGGGATGGAAACAGTGGCATGTTTTATTTACTTGGGCTCCAAAAATCAATGAGGACAGTGACTGCAGCCATGAAATTAAAAGACACTTGCTCTTTGGAAGAAAAGCTATGACAAAACTAGACAGCAAATTAAAAAGTAGAGACATCACTTTGCCAACAATAGTCCATATACTCAAAGCTGTTTTTTTTTAGTCATCATGTTTGAATGTGAGAATTGGAACATAAAGAAAGCTGAGCACCCAAGAACTGATGCTTTTGAACTATGGTGTTGGAGAAGACTCTTGAGAGTCCCTGGGACTGCAAGGAGATCAAACCAGTCAATCGTAAAGGAAATCAGTCCTGAATATTCATTGGAAGGACTGATTCTGAAGCTGAAACTCCAATACTTTGGCCACCTGACACAAAGAACTGGCTCATTTGAAAAGACCCTGATGCTAGGAAAGATTGAAGGCGGGAGGATAAGGGGACAACAGAGGATGAGATGGCTGGATAGCATCACTGACTCAATGGACATGATTTTGAGTATGTTGGACACGACTGAGTGACTGGACTGAACTGAACTCTGCATGTACGTTTAACAAGCAGGGTGACAATATACAGCCTTGAAGTAATCCTTTCCCAATTTGGAACCAGTCTGTTATTCCACATCCAGTTCTAACTGTTGCTTCTTGACCTGAAAACAGATTTCTCAGAAGGCAGGTAAAGTTGTCTGGTACTCTCATCTCTTAAAGAATTTTCCACAGTTTGTTGTGATCCACACAGTCAAAGGCTTTGGCATAGGCAATAAAAAGAAATAGATGTTTTTCTGGAACTTTCCTGCTTTTTCAATGATCCAGCAGATGTTGGCAATTTGATCTCTGGTTCCTCTGCCTTTTCTAAATCCAACTTGAACATCTGGAAGTTCACGGGTCACATATTGTTGAAGCCTGGCTTGAAAATTTTGAGCATTACTTTCCTAGCATGTGAGATGAGTACAACTGAGTGGCAATTTAAACATTCTTGGACATTGCCCTTCTTTGAGATTGGAGGAAAACTGACATTTTCCAGTCCTGTGGCCACTGCTGAGTTTTCCAAATCTGCTGGCATATTGAGAGCAGCACTTTCACAGCATCATCTTTTAGTATTTGAAATAGCTCAGTTGGAATTTCATCACCTACACTAGTTTTGTTCATAATGATGACTTCTAGAGCTCACTTGACTTCACATTCCAGGATGTCTGGCTCTAGGTGACTTATCATGCCATCATCATTATCTGGGTCATGAAGATCTTTTTGAATAGTTCCTCTGTGTATTCTTGCCACCTCTTCTTAATATCTTCTGTTTCCGTTGGGTTCATACTATTTCTGTCCTTTATTGTGTCCATCTTTATATGAAAAGTTCCCTTGGTGTCTTCAATTTTCTTGAAGAGATCTCTAGTCATTCCGATTCCTTTGTTTTCCTTTATTTCTTTGCATTGCTTACTGAGGAAGATTTTCTTTTCTCTCCTTGCTATTCTTTGGAACTCTGTGTTCAAATGGGTATATCTTTCCTTTTCTCATTTGCCTTTAGCTTCTCCTCTTTTCTCAGGTATTTGTAAGGCCTCCTCAGACAATTTTTGCACTTTTGCATTTCTTTTTCTTAGGGATGGTCTTGAACACTGCCTACTGTACAATGTCATGAACCTCCATCCATAATTTTTCAAGCGTTCTGTGTATATATCAGGTCTAAATTTTGAATCTATTTGTCACTTCCACTATAACATCATAAAGAAATTGATTTAGGTATCAGTTCAGTTCAGTTCAGTTCAGTTGCTCAGTTGTGTCCGACAGTTTGCGACCCCATGAATTGCAACACACCAGGCCTCCCTGTCCATCACTATTTCCCGGTGTTCATCGATCCATGATGCCATCCAGCCATCTCATCCTCTGTCATCCCCTTCTCCTTCTGCCGCCAGTCCCTCCCAGCATCAGAGTCTTTACCAATGAGTCAACACTTCACATGAGGTGGATAAAGTGCTGGCATTTCACCTTTAGCATCATTCCTTCCAAAGAAATCCCACGACTGATCTCCTTCAGAATGGAGACTGGATCTCTTTGCAGTCCAAGGGACTCTCAAGAATCTTCTCCAACACCACAGTTCAAAAGCATCAATTCTTTGGCGCTCAGCCTTCTTCACAGTCCAGCTCTCACATCCATACATGACCACAGGTAAAACCATAGCCTTGACTAGACTGACCTTAGTCAGCAAAGTCATGTCTCTGCTTTAAAATATGCTCTATAGGTTGGTCATAATTTTTCTTCCAAGGAGTAAGAGTCTTTTAATTTCATGGCTGCAATAACCATCTGCAGGATTTTGGAGCCCCAAAAAACAAGTCTGACACTGTTTCCCGTGTTTTCCAATCTATTTGCCATGAAGTGATGGGACTGGATGCCATGATCTTTGTTTTCTGAATGTTGAGCTTTAAGCCTACTTTTTCAATTTCCTCTTTTACATTCATCAAGAGGATTTTACTTCCTCTTCACTTTCTGCCATAAGGGTGGTGTCATCTGCATATCTGAGGTTAGTGATATTTCTCCCAGCAATCTTGAGTCCAGCTTGGTTCTTCCAGTCCAGCATTTCTCATGATGTACTCTGCATAAAAGTTAAATAAGCAGAGTGACAATATACAGCCTTGACGTACTTCTTTTCCTATTTGGAGCCAGCCTGTTGTTCCGTGTCGTTCTAACTGTTGCTTCTTGACCTGCATACAGATTTCTCAAGAGGCAGGTTAGGTGGTCTGGTATTCCCATCTCTGTCAGAATTTTCTACAGTTTCTTGTGATCCACACAGTCAAAGGCTTTGCATAGTCAATAAAGCAGAAACAGATGTTTTTCTGGAACTCTCTTACTTTTTCCATGATCCAGCAGATGTTGGCAATTCGATCTCTGGATCCTCTGCCTTTTCTAAAACCAGCTTGAACATCAGGGAGTTCATGGTTCACATATTGCTGAAGCCTGGCTTGGAGAATTTTGAGCATTACTTTACTAGCATGTGACGTGAGTGCAATTGTGCGGTAGTTGGAGCATTCTTTGGCATTGCCTTTCTTTGGGATTGGAATGAAAACCGACATTTTCCAGTTCTGTGACCACTGCTGAGTTTTCCAAATTTGCTGGCATATTGAGTGGAGCACTTTCACAGCATCATCGTTCAGGATTTGAAACAGCTCCACTGGAATTCCATCACCTCCACTAGCTTTGTTCGTAGTGATGCTTTCTAAGGTCCACTTGACTTCACATTCCAAGATGTCTGGCTCTAGATTAGTGATCACATCATGATTATCTGGGTCATGAAGATCTTTTTGTACAGTTCTTCTGTGTATTCTTGCCACCTCTTTTTAATATCTTCTCCTTCTGTTAGGTCCTGACCATTCCTGTCCTTTATCTAGCCCATCTTTGCATGAAATGTTCCCTTGGTATCTCTAATTTTCTTGAAGATATCTCTAGTTTTTCCCATTCTGTTCTTGTCCTCTATTTCTTTGCATTGATCACTGAAGAAGGCTTTCTTATCTCTTCTTGCTGTTCTTTGGAACTCTGCATTCAGATGCTTATATCTTTCCTTTTCTCCTTTGCTTTTCGCCTCTCTTCTTTTCACAGCTATTTGTTTGGCCACCCCAGACAGCCATTTTGCTTTTTGCATTTCTTTTTCATGAAGATGGTCTTGATCCCTGTCTCCTGTATAATGTCACAAACCTCATTCCATAGTTCATCAGGCACTCTATCTATCAGATCTAGGCCCTTACATCTATTTCTCACATCCACTGTATAATCATAAGGGGTTTGATTTAGCTCATACCTGAATGGTCTATCGCTTCTCCCTATTTTCTTCTATTTAAGTCTGAATTTGGTAATAAGGAGTTCATGCTCTGAGCCACAGTCAACTCCTGGTCTTGTTTTCGTTGACTGTATAAAGCTTCTCTATCTTTGGCTGCAAAGAATATAATCAATCTGATTTTGGTGTTGACCATCTGGTGATGTCCATGTGTAGAGTCTTCTCTTGTATTGTTGGAAGAGAGTGTTTGCTATGACCAGTGCATTTTCTTGGCAAAACTCTATTAGTCTTTGCTCTACTTCATTCCACATTATAAGGTCAAATTTGCCTGTTACTCCAGGTGTTTCTTGACTTCCTACTTTAGCATTCCAGTCCTGTATAATGAAAAGGCCATCCTTTTTGGATGTTAGTTCTAAAAGGTATTGTAGGTCTTCATAAAACTGTTCAACTTCAGCTTCTTCATTGTTACTGGTTGGGGCATAGACTTGGATAACTGTGATATTGAATGGTTTGCCTTGGAGACGAACAAAGATCATTCTGTCATTTTTGAGATTGCATCCAAGTACTGCATTTCGAACTCTTTTGTTGACCATGATGGCTATTCCATTTCTTCTGAGGGATTCCCACCCGCAGTAGTAGATATAATGGTCATGTGAGTTAAATTCACCCATTCCAGTCCATTTTAGTTTGCTGATTCCTAGAATGTCGACATTCACCCTTGCCATCTCTTGTTTGACCACTTCCAATTTGCCTTGATTCATGGACCTGACATTCCAGGTTCCTATACAATATTGCTCTTTACAGCACCGGATCTTGCTTCTATCACCAGTCACAGCCACAACTGGATATTGTTTTTGCTTTGGCTCCATCTCTTCATTCTTTCTGGAGTTATTTCTCCACTGATCTCCAGTAGCGTATTGGACATCTAATGACTTGGGGAGCTCCTCTCTTGGTATCTTATCATTTTGCCTTTTTATACTATTCATGGGGTTTTCAAGGCAAGAATACTGAAGTGGCTTGCCATTCCCTTCTCCAGTGGACCTCTCCACCATGACCCGCCCCTCTTGGTTGCCCTGCAGGCATGGCTTGGTTTCACTGAGTTAGACAAGGCTGTGGTCGTTGTGTGATTAGATTGACTAGTTTTCTGTGAGTATGGTTTCAGTGTGTCTGCCCTTTGACGCCCTCTTGCAACACCTACCCTCTTACTTGGGTTTCTCTTACCTTGGGCGTGGGGTATCTCTTCACGGCTGCTCCAGCAAAGTTCAGCCGCTGCTCCTTACCTTGGACGAGGGGTATCTCCTTATTGCTGCCATTCCTGACCTTCAGCGTGGGTTAGCTCCTCTAGGCCCTCCTGCGCCTGCGCAGACACCACTCCTCCGTTTGCTCCTCTCAGCCACTGCCCTGGCCTTGGGCGTGGGTGGCTCCTCCCAGCTGCCTCCCGTGGCCTCAGGCTCGAGGTGGCTCCTCAGGGTCACTGTCCCTTACCTTGGATGCGGGTAGCTCTTCCCGGCTGCCACTCATCTCGGATGCAGGTAGCTCTTCTCGGCCGCTGTCCTGACCTCAGACACAGGGTAGCTCCTCTCTGCCATTTCTGCACCGTTGCAGCCTGGAACTCTAGGCCGCTGCCCCTGACCAAAATGTTTTTCTTAATTTTTATTATTTCTCCAGATCATCTTCTAAGTCCAAACCAGCTGGCATTTGGATTTTAAGGTAGCCTGTATTTTAAGATAGCAGTCAAATAAATACCCTGAGTGCGGCCCCAGCCCTCCTGGGCAGGCCTCGGAGCACTGGCCCGGGATGTGCGAGCCCACGGCCCTCCATGTGTCTGTCATTCCGTCCTCGTATGCACTCATCTATCCAGCCATCGGTGCCCAGCCCTCTGCAGCACGGTAATAGGCGTGATTAAAAGAAGGACTGGCTACACCAAGATCGAGAATTCTGGTTTCAAACATCTAAATAAATGATTAAAAATCTGGAAATATATTTGGGGAATAAAGACAAATAATATACTATAAAGTGTGCAAAATATAGAGACCCTGATGGTGGGAAAGACTGAAGGCAAGAGGAGAAGGTAGCAACAGAAGATGAGATAGATGACTCAATGGACATAAATTTTCTGTAAATGCTCATTTCATTAGCACACATTAAATGCTTTTATACATAGTTCCAGAGGTGGGTTAAGAGTGGCTTGTGAAGCAACTGGCAGCAGATAGTGACACCAAGACTATTCAGGGAAAGCAAGGGAGAGAGACTGTGTAACAGTTGCTGTTATAGATTCACTGTATGGAAAAATATTTTCCAGAATTATGAATTAACAGCCTAGATTTCTCTTCTCAAATTTGTAAACTATATAATGAAGGACTACAATGTATTTTCCATAGTTTTCATTTCCTTAAAATTGTCGCTTTCTAAAGTTATTTTGTTCTCACATTTCTTGGAGAACCCAACTACTGATCAGTAGAGTTTCACCCAAGAAATAGTAATATTTGAACATTTCTGAATTTTTCCATATTGCTTTGTTTCTCGTTATATTTATACTCAATTTTGAAGGATTGCTGGTGCTTGTATCACTGCAAACAATCAGTACCCAGTAATTGTGTAATACAATGATACTTATTGTACAACAAAGCTTGAGTTTTTATCAACTGTAAACCCCTGGAGCTAAGTGTCTCCCTCCTAATTTATTAATCTATACTATGGCCTTTTCTCTTCACACTCAGCAGATTCATAAGGTTATTTGCCTTCAGCAACTTTACTTGCTTACAGTATGAAATGATGAAAATTGATAAAAGGAGAGATTATATTTTTAAAAAATAAGAAAGAACAGGAAAGCTAAGCTAAAAGAAACAGCTGCTCTAATTTATTTCTCTGTGAGGATCTCAGGGCTCCTTAAGTGTTTTCCTGTTTTGGCTCTTCAAATCCAGCCTAAGCTAAAATGAAGACGTATGGTAGATGTTGTTACAAATACACACAGTTCCTAAAGACCCCAGTAGAGTAAAGGACAAAAGGAAGCAAAACTAAAAGAAGATAAAACTGAAGAGCTGAGTCTGATCCCTGGGCTGGGAAGATCCCCTGGAGGAGGAAATGGCAACCCAATCCAGTATTCTTGCCTGGTGAATTCCATAGACAGAGGAGCCTGGCAGGCTACAGTCCAAGGGGTTGCAAAGAGTCGGACATGACTGAGCGACTTTCACTCACTTACTCAGTGTTTACTGAAGGGCAGGGAAGCCTGGTGTGCTGCTGTGTATGAGGTCACAAAATGTTTGACACGACTGAGTGGCTGAACAACAACAAAGACAAGTTAGAAACTCAACAAAGATGGTGAGTAAGCCACTGAATATATGATTCTGAAATTCAGTAGGAAATTTATTTAAACCCATTGCTTTCTTGTATTTCACAGGCAGTGGCATTAGATACAGAATATAGCAAACATAGCCCAAGAGATAACAATTATTTATAGAGATCAGGAGGAGACATTTTTTTAAAAGGGGAGGGGATTCATTTTGGAGGATGAGAAAAGCACCATGTTTTTTAAAAAAGTATTAAACAAAAACTACAATGAAAAATGGCATCATGAAAAATGATTTAGCACAACAAAGGAAAACAACAATAATAAAAATTTTCACTCTTGGTTACATCTTAGAACATATTCTAAACATTTAATTGCTTAAACTGGCAACAGAATGTAGATATGACTTCTAAAGCTGTTCAAAATCAGACTCCAACAACAGTGGAGTTACAAGAGTATGATCCAAACATTTCCTTTTTCATATTTAAACATTAAGAAGCAAGAACACAATGGCTAAAAGCAAGATATGGCTGTAAATTAGATAGTGTCAAGGAAAAAGTTTGATATTTGAAAGTATATCAAGGATAACTGAAGTATGATGATACATGGAATGTAAAATAGTAGGTATTTACATAACTTAAAGTACATTGCCTATCCCAAGAAGATATGAACTGACTGATTTTCCAAATAACAAAGGTACTTTAAAAATTCTCAAAAAAATTTTTGTAGGACAATTGAGAGAAAAATGAATGTATAAAATAGACTAACTCATTCTACCTGAAGAATGAAATGACAGTCCATTCCAGTATTCTTGCTGGGCCTTACAGGCTTCAGTCCGTGGGGTGACTAAAAGGTTGGACACCACCTCACAGCTAAACAGCAACAACAGCAAACTCATTTTAAAGTATTCCTCAAGAATTTTAAAATAAGTAGTCTCCATCAAAGTTCTGGGTTGCAAGATTCACACTTAATCTGTAAGTTTTAAATAATAATAATAATGAAATACATAATTATTTTAATTCTAACTATCTTCTGGCTATTGACAACCTGGAAAACATGGTGGAAAAAATAATTCTGAAAAGTTTTATAAACAGCTGTTATTGAAAGAGCTGCTTCTGGAACAGCTTAATCAGCCGTCACTCAAAAACCAAAATTTTCTGAATCATTTCCAATTGTCTTAGACGCAAACAGTTGAGCTCCTCCCAGGCTGAGCCAGAGCAAGGGCAGGGGTAATCATCCCCATGTGTTTCTGCAGTTCAAGACAATGCTCTCTTAAAAATATCATCCTACTTAAATGGAATAAGGGGTAGTAGAGAAAGGGATTTAAGATTTGATTGATGGATAGTCAAGAAATTCCAAGTGTCTTCCTCAATCATTCAGATAGAAGAGAGAAGCATATACATAATATAACATCAATCATGGAGGGCTAAAGTTATAATTTAGCAACAATAATAGCAAAAAATAAAACAAAGTCATTTCTCATGTATAATTTTTCCAGTCATTTTATTGTAAGGATCTAGGCTTTTGGAGTGCTTATCATGTGGAATAGTACCAATTACTATGGAAGACCTTATGTTTAATATAAAAGACTGACAATAGTAAGAGTATAAATTACATTTTATTTTGAAAATGATTAACACAAAAATATTTTGAATCTTTTTCCCCTTAAACCAATGCCTTGGAAGAGTAAATTCAGAATGTTAAATTTCAATATTACAAAAGAAATAAAGATTGTAGTGATAATTTTTATCTTTCTATTTTGTTATTTTATAAAGACAGAGTTTTAAGTTAAAGATTGTGAAATTCAGTTAAACACTAGAAAATCTCTAGCGAGTTAAAAATTTAATAGCCATATTTCTTATGGTGTCATCCATAAATCACCTGTCTCAATAAACTTTTACCATTTTAACTTGCATATTAATGAGCCCTGAAGATGGTGACTGCACTATTGAAATTAAAAGATACTTGCTCCTTGGAAGGAAAGCTGTGACAAACCCAGACAGTATATTAAAAAAACAAAGACATTATTTTGCCAACAAAGTTCCATATAGTTAAAGCTATGTTTATTTCAGTAGCCATGTATGAATGTGAGAGTTTGACCATAAAGAATTCTGAGCATTGAAGAATTGATGCCTTGGAATTGTGATGCTGGAGAAGGCTTGAGAGTCTCTTGGACTGAAAAGAGATCAAAGCAGTCAATATTAAAGGAAATAAGCCCTGAATATTCATTGGAAGGACTCATGCTGAAGCTGAAACTGTAATATTTTGGCCACCTGATGCAAAGAACTGACTCATTGGAAAAGACTGATACTGAGAATATTGAAGGCAAAAGGAGAACGAAGCAGCAGAAGACTAGATGTTTAAATAGCATCATTGACTCAATGCACATGAATCTGAGCAAACTCTAGGAGACAGTGAAGGACATGGAAATTGACATGCTGCAATCTATGAGGTAACAAAGGGTAGGACAAGACCTACCAACTGAACAACAACATTCATGAGCCCAACTCTAGAACTAGTTAATCATATTTCTCTAGGAATCTGCATTTTTGACAAGATGTCTAGACAATTTTTAAACTGACTGAAATCAGTTTAAGAAATTCCCTTTAGGTGATTCATTTAATTTAAACATTTGTAGGATGAGTTATAGAGTATTTATACCCACCATAAGGAAATGACATCTATCACCAATGCTATCATTTTTTATGGAATTTAGAAAGATGGTAATGATAACCCTGTATGCAAGACAGCAAAAGAGACACAGATGTAAAGAACAGACTTTTGGACTCTGTGGGAGAGGGGGGAGGGTGGGATGATTTGGGAGAATAGCATTGAAACATGTATACTATTATGTAAGAAACAAATTGCAAGTCTAGGTTCAATACAGGATACAAGATGCTTGGGGCTGGTGCACTGGGATGACCCAGAGAGAAGATATGTGGAAGGAGATGGGAGGAGGGTTCAGGGTTGGGAACTCATGTACACCTGTGGTGGATTCATGTCAATGTATGGGAAAACCAATACAGTATTGTAAAGTAAAAAATAAATAAGTAAATAAAAACACTTTCATATAGTAAAAAAGGAACATAAAAAAGGCTGTTTTTTTTTCAGAGTAATTTTATGTTCACAACAAAATTGAGAGGAGAATACAGAGATTTCCCATATTTTCCCTGCCTTCAAACATGCATAGATCTATCCACCATTATCAATATTCCTCAACAAACTGGTACATTTGTTGCAAGTGATGAACCTACACTAATATATCATAATCACTCTAAGACCATAGCTTACTCTAGGGTTCATTCTTTTTCTGGGTGTTGTACATTTTTTTAAGTTTTGACATTTATATGATAGCATCTATTCATCATTACGGTACCATACAGAGTATGTTCCTGCCCAAAATATCCTCTGTCCTTTGCTTATACATTCCTGCCCCTGAACATAACCCTTTGCAACTGATTTTACTGTGTCTATAGTTTTGCCTTTACCAGAGAATAACAGATTTGAACTCATTTCATATTAATCCTCTTCAGATTAGCTTCTTTCATTTAGTGTTATAAGGTTGTCTTCTTCATACCTTTTCATAATTTGATAACTCATTCATTTTCAATATTAAAGAATTATGTTGCTTAAATTTATCTGAAGCTCTTTATCTAATCATCTACTGAAGGATACCCTGGTTGCTTCTGTTCCATCAAGTTTTGATGAACAGTAAAGATATCTTTGGAAGTAAAAACATGATGCTGGGAGTTGTCTGGGCCTTCGATCTCTGCCTTCCAGTAAAAAAAAAAAAAAAGACACAGTATAATGGTTAGAAGTCTTGATAATTGGTCAAACTTGGCTCTCATATTTATTAAATAATTATCTTGGAACATTTGTTTAAGCTATTTGAGCCTTCACTGCTTGATTTGAAAAATGCAGAAAATATCATAGTATCTCCTATGGTTCTTTGAGAATTAAATAAGATTATTTCTGTATTGCTAACAAGACCAGGAGCTGACTGTGGCTCAGATCATGAACTTCTTATTGCCAAATTCAGACTGAAATTGAAGAAAGTCGGGAAAACCACTAGACCATTCAGGTATGACCTAAATCAAATCCCTTATGATTATACAGTGGAACTGAGAAGTAGATTTAAGGGACTAGACCTGATAGAGTGCCTGATGAATTATGGATGGAAGTTCATGACATTGTACAGGAGACAGGGATCAAGAGCATCCCCAAGAAAAAGAAATGCAAGAAGGCAAAATGGCTGTCTGAGGAGGCCTAACAAATAGCTGTGAAAAGAAGAAAAGTGAAAAGCAAAGGAGAAAAGGAAAGATATAAGCACCTGAATGCAGAGTTCCAAAGAATAGCAAGGAGAGATAAGAAAGCCTTCTCAGTGATCAATGCAAAAAATAGAGGACAAGAACAGAATGGGAAAGACTAGAGATCTCTTCAAGAAAATTAGAGATACCAAGGGAATATTTCATGCAAAGAAGGGCTCGATAAAGGACAGAAATGATAGGGACTTAAAAGAAGCAGAAGTTATTAAGAGATGGCAAGAATACACAGAAGAACTGTACAAAAAAGATCTTCACAACTCAGATAATCATGATGGTGTGAGCACTCACCTAGAGCCAGACATCCTGGAATGTGAATTCAAGTGGGCCTTAGGAAGCATAACTTTGAACAAAGCTAGTGGAGGTGATGGAATGCCAGTTGAGCTATTTTAAATCCTAAAAGTGATGTTATAAAAGTGCTGCACTCAATATGTCAGAAAATTTGGAAAACTCAGCAGCGGCCACAGGACTGGAAAAGGTCAGTTTTCATTCCAATGCCAAAGAATGCTCAAACTACCACTCAGTTGCACTCATCTCACACACTAAGAAAGTAATGCTCAAAATTTTCAAGCCAAGCTTCAACAGTACATGAACTCAACTTCCAGATGTTCAAGTTGGGTTTAGAAAAGGCAGAGGAACCAGAGATCAAATTACTGACATCCTTTGGATCATCAGAAAAGCAAGAGAGTTCCAGAAAAACATTTATTCTGTTTTATTGACTATGCCAAAGACTTTGACTGTGTGGATCACAATAAACTGTGGAAAATTCTGACAGAGATGGGAATACCAGACCTGCCTCTTGAGAAACCTCCATGCATGTAAGGAAGCAACAGTTAGAACTGGACATGGAACAACAGACTGGTTCCAAATAGGAAAAGGAGTATCTCAAGGCTATATATTGTCACCCTGCTTATTTAACTTCTATGCAGAGTACATCATGAGAAACACTGGACTAGAAGAAGCACCAGCTGAAATCAAGATTGCTTGGAGAAATATCATTAATCTCAAATATGCAGATGACACCACCCTTATGGAAGAAAGTGAAGAACCAAAGAGCCTCTTGAAAGTTAAAGAGAAGAGTGAAAAAATTGGCTTAAAGTTCAACATTTAGAAAACTAAGTTCATGGCATCTTGTCCTATCACTTCATAGGAAATAGGTGGGAAAACAGTTGAAACAGTGTCAGACTTTATTTTGGGGGCTCCAAAATCACTGCAGATGATGATTGCATCGATTGAATTAAAGACCCTGACACCTTGGAAGGAAAATTATGACCAATTTAGACAGTATATTAAAAAGCAGAGACATTATTTTGTCAACAAAGATCCATCCAGTGAAAGCTACAGTTTTTCCAGTAGTCAAGTATGGATGTGAGTGTTGGACTGTAAAGAAAGCTAAGCTCTGAAGAACTGATGCTTTTGAACGGTGGTACTGGAGAAGACTCTTGAGAGTCCCTTTTACTGTAAAGAGATCAAGCCAGTCCATCCTATAGGAGATCAGACTTTGGCGTTCATTGGAAGGACTGATGTTGCAGCTGAGACTCCAATACTTTGGCCACCTGATGTGAAGAGCTGACTCAAATGAAAAGACCCTGATGCTGGGAAAGATTGAAGGCAGGAGGCAAAGGGGATGAGATGGTTGGATGGCATCACCGACTCAATGTACATGAGTTTGGGCGAAATCCAGGAGTTGGTGATGGACAGGGAGGCCTGACATGTTGCAGTTCATGGGGTCACAAAGAGTCAGACAAAACTGAGCGACTGAACTGAATGATTTTTTAGAAGGTGTGCCATAAGATTATGCCTTTGTTACTATCATTTATTATAGAATTATCATTAATATTTTCATCAACTGTGATTCCATAATTAAATATAACCTCTGCATTTATAGCAAGCGTTTTCCTGTTTACACTAACTTGAGTGCCATTAAATGAACATCTGTGATCATTTAAGCCAGAATGGAGGGCTGCTGTCTATGGGGTCACACAGAGTCAGACATGACTGAGGTGACTTAGCAGCAACAGCAGCAGCAAGCCTGTTAGACCCTCTGTGTTGGAATTAGTCTGTTGTTTCTACTCCCTCTGCTATTATTGTATCATTTTATCTTTTTAATATGCATTCCCAGTAGATCAAGCTTTTAGATTGTAACTGCTTTATTTCCACAAAAACTGCGGATAATCTCTTACACAGATATGTAGCATATTTCCTAATATACACAATTTCAAAATAATTACCATTAAGTCAGCATTTGGATGATTGTCATGATGAGAACTGGTAAAATTATTAAAAGAAACTAAATACATGTTGAATGAGAAGATAAAAATCTCATGACTATCTAAGAGTGGCAAATTTTTCTTCTTATATTTCTTAATTTAAAAGAAATAATATTAGGTTCCATTTGTTTATTTTTGCTTTTATTTCCAATATTCCGGGAGATGGGTCATAGAGGATCGTGCTGTGATTTATGTTGGAGAGTGTTTGCCTATGTTCTCTTCTAGGAGTTTTATAGTTTGGTCTTACATTTGGATCTTTAATCCATTTTGAGTTTATTTTTGTGTATGGCGTTAGAAAGTGTTCTAGTTTCATTCTTTTACAAGTTGTTGACCAGTTTTCCCAGCACCACTTGTTAAAGAGATTGTCTTTAATCCACTGTATATTCTTGCCTCTTTTTCAAAGATAAGATGTCCATAGGTGCATTGATTTATCTCTGGGCTTTCTATTTTGTTCCATTGATCTATACTTCTGTCTTTGTGCCTGTACCATCCTGTCTTGATGACTATAGATTTGCAGTAGAGCCTGAAGTCAGGCAGGTTGATTCCTCCAGTTCCATTCTTCTTTCTCAAGATTGCTTTGGCTATTTGAGGTTTTTTTATATTTCCATACAAATTATGAAATTATTTGTTCTAGCTCTGTGAAAAATATCATTGGTAGGTTAAGCTTCTGCACAACAAAGGAAACTATAAGCAACGTGAAAAGACAGCCTTCAGAATGGGAGAAAATAATAGTAAGTGACAAACAACTGACAAACAACTAATCTCAAATATATATATATATATATATACAAGCAACTCCTACAGCTCAATTACAGAAAAATAAATGACCCAATCAAAAATTGGGCCCAAGAACTAAATAGACATTTCTCCAAAGACATACAGATGGCTAACAAACACATGAAAAGATGCTCAACATCACTCATTATCAAAGAAGTGCAAATTAAACCACAATGAGGTACCATTTCACCCCAGTCAGAATGGCTGTGATCCAAAAGTCTACAAGCAATAAATGCTGGGGAGGGTGTGGAGAAAAAGGAACCCTCTTACACTGTTGGTGGGAATGCGAACTTGTACAGCTAGTATGGAGAACAGTGTGGAGATTCCTTAAAAATTGGAAATAGAACTGCCTTATGACCCTGCAATACCACTACGGGACATACACACTGAGGAAAATTGGTATTAAAAGAGATACGTGTACCCCAATGTTCATCACAGCACTATTTATAATAGCCAGGACATGGAAGCAACCTAGATGTTGAACAGCAGATGAGTGGATAAGAAAGCTGTGGTACATATACACAATGGAGTATTACTCAGCCATTAACAATAATACATTTGAATCATTTCTAATGAGGTGGATGAAACTGGAGCTGATTATACAGAGTGAAGTAAGCCAGAAAGAAAAACACCAGTGTAGTATACTAATGCCATTGCCTTCTCCAATACTAATGCATATATATGGAATTTAGAAAGAAGGTAATGATAGCCCTGTACGTGAGACAGCAAAAGAGATACAGATGTATAGAACAGCCTTTGGACTCTGTGGGAGAGAGAGAGGGTGGGATGATTTGAGAGAATGGCATTGAAACATGTATAATATCATATGTGAAATGCCAGTCTGGATTCAATGCATGACACTGGATGCTTGGGGGCTTGTGTACTGGGACGACCCAGAGGGATGGTATGGAGAGGGAGGAGGGAGGGGGTTTAGGAAGGGGAACACGTGTATACCTGTGGCAGATTCATGTTGATGTATGGTAAAACCAATACAATATTGTAAAATAATTAACCTCCAATTAAAATAAATAAATTTATATTTTAAATGAACCTAAAAAATAATAAGTAAATAAAAGCAACAATATACCCAACTTTTAGACATTTTTCTAACTAACCTTTTAGTAGATGATAAACTGAAAATTATGTCATTAATATGATTTCAGATGAAAGTTTACAAGTTATTTTTGTAAGGAAATATATTTTACTTAATCATAAAAATGTTTTATAACACACAGTTATTGACTTATCTAAACAAGTATAAAGCTTTCATATTCAATTGTCAGGCATGTTAAACAAAATTTTCTACTAATCCTACTATATTAAAAAATTTTAATATAATTTTCCATTTGATGTATCCATTTTAAAGGATACTAACCTCCAATTAGGCTAATTGGAGGAATGCGGAGTGAAGCAGGGCAAAGACTAATAGAGTTTTGCCAAGAAAATGCACTGGTCATAGCAAACACCCTCTTCCAACAAACCAAGAGAAGACTCTACGCATGGACATCACCAGATGGTCAACACCAAAATCAGACTGATGATATTCTTTGCAGCCAAAGATGGAGAAGCTCTATACAATCAATGAAAACAAGATCAAACAAGACCAGGAGCTGACTGTGGCTCAGATCATGAACTTCTTATTACCAAATTCAGACATAAATTGAAGAAAGTAGGGGAAACCGCTAGACCATTCAGGTATGAGCTAAATCAAACCCCTTATGATTATACAGTGGATGTGAAAAAAATAGATTTAAGGGCCTAGATCTCATAAATAGAGTACCTGATGAACTATGGAATGAGGTTCGTGACATTGTACAGGAGACAGGGATCAGGACCATCTCCATGGAAAAGAAATGGAAAAAAGCAAAATGGCTGTCTGGGGAGGCCTTACAAATAGCTGTGAAAAGAAGAGAGGTGAAAAGAAAAGGAGAAAAGGAAAGATATAAGCATCTGAATGCAGAGTTCCAAAGAATAGCAAGAAGAGATAAGACAGCCTTCTTTGGCAATCAATGAAAAGAAATAGGAGAAAAGAACAGAATGGGAAAGACTAGAGATCTCTTCAAGAGAATTAGAGATACCAAGGGAACATTTCATGGAAAGATGGGCTCAATAAAGGACAGGAATGGTCAGGACCTAACAGAAGGAGAAGATATTAAGAAGAGGTGGCAAGAACACATGGAAGAACTGTATAAAAAGATCTTCATGACCCAGATAATCATGATGTGATCACTCATCTAGAGCCAGACATCTTGGAATGTGAAGTCAAGTGGGCCTTAGAAAGCATCACTACGAACAAAGCTAGTGGAGGTGATGGAATTCCAGTGGAGCTGTTTCAAATCCTGAAAGATGATGCTGTGAAAGTGCTCCACTCAATATGCCACCATATTTGGAAAACTCAGCAGTGGCCACAGGACTGGAAAAGGTTAGTTTTCATTCCAATCCCAAAGAAAGGCAATGCCAAAGAATGCTCCAACTACTGCACAATTGCACTCATCTCACATGCTAGTAAAGTAATGCTCAAAATTCTCCAGGCCAGGCTTCAGCAATACATGAACCATGAACTCCCTGAAGTTCAAGCTAGTTTTAGAAAAGGCAGAGGAACCAGAGATTGAATTGCCAACATCTGCTGGATCATGGAGAAAGCAAGAGAGTTCCAGAAAAACATCTGTTTCTGCTTTATTGACTATGCCAAAGCCTTTGACTGTGTGGATCACAATAAACTGTGGAAAATTCTGAAAGAGATGGGAATACCAGACCACCTAACCTGCCTTTTGAGAAATTTGTATACAGGTCAGGAAGCAACAGTTAGAACTGGACATGGAACAACAGACTGGTTCCAAATATGAAAAGGAGTATGTCAAGGCTGTATACTGTCACCCTGCTTATTTACCTTATATGCAGAGTACATCATGAGAAATGCTGGACTAGAAGACACTCAAGCTGGAATCAAGATTGCCGGGAGAAATGTCAATAACCTCAGAGATGCCGATGACACCACCCTTATGGCAGAATGTGAAAAAGAACTAAAACACCTCTTGATGAAAGTGAAAGAGTTGGTTTAAAGCTCAACATTCAGAAAACAAAGATCATGGCATCCGGTCCCATCACTTCATGGGAAATAGATGGAGAAACAGTGGAAACAGTGTCAGATTTTATTTGGGGGGCTCCAAAATCACTGCAGATCGTGACTGCAGCCATGAAATTAAAAGACTTAATCCTTGGAAGAAAAGTTCTGACCAACCTAGATAGTATGTTCAAAAGCAGAGACATTACTTTGCCAACGAAGGTCCGTTTAGTCAAGGCTATGATTTTTCCTGTGGTCATGTATAGATGTGAGAGTTGGACTGTGAAGAAGGCTGAGCGCCGAAGAATTCATGCTTTTGAACTGTGGTGTTGGAGAAAACTCTTGAGAGTCCCTTGGACTGCAAAGAGATCCAACCAGTCCATTCTAAAGGAGATCAGCCCTGGGATTTATTTGGAAGGAATGATGCTAAAGCTGAAACTGTAGTACTTTGGCCACCTCGTGCTAAGAGTTGACTCATTGGAAAAGATTCTGATGCTTAGAGGGATTGAGGGCAGGAGGAGAAGGTGATGACCGAGGATGAGATGGCTGGATGGCATCACGGACTCGATGGATGTGAGTCTGAGTGAACTCCGGGAGTTGGTGATGGACAGGGAGGCCTGGCGTGCTGCGATTCATGGGGTCACAAAGAGTCACACATTACTGAGCAACTGAACTGATGTTTATATATCTTCAATAAAATTATTACTCAGCCATTAAAAAGAATGAAATTCCACCAGGTGCAACAAAATGGAGAGTCCTGAAAGGTCACTGAAGTGAATCCAAGCAGGTGCTCTTTCCCATGCTCTCTGTCCTGAGAACTGCGTGTAGCTCTGCTCATTCCTGTTTTCCAGATACTGATAAGGAACAGAGAGTCCTTGAGTAATGGCACACAAAGGAAGAAAACAACATATTGGATACGTTAAAGTTGAATATCCCCTGACAGTATATTTATTGCTTCTGAGACACATATGAATAAAAGCTATTTTCTTACTCTTTACATTTAAAAATATCGCCCTATTTTTACTACTTCTTGAATAATTATTAGCAATATAAACTTTTTTCATTTCATACTTAGAAACTACATATAATATTGTAATTTAGTAGATACTCCTGGAGATTCTAAAGGAATAGTGGCATTTCTTACTAAAATGCTTCCCCCTGAAAATACTGTTATTCATTCACTTAGTTGCATCTGTCTCTTTGTGATGTCATGAACTGCAACACACTAGGCTTCCTGGTTCTTCACTGTCTCCCAGAGTTTGCTCAAACTCATGTCCACTGAATCAGTGATGCTATCCAAGCCTCTCATCCTGTGTCATCAGCTTCTTTTCCTACCTTCAATCTATACCAGCATCAGGGTCTTTTCCAGTGATTTGGCTCTTCCCATTAACTGGCCAAAATACTGGAACTTCAACTTCAACATCAGTTCTTCCAATGAATATTCAGGGTTGATATACTTGAGGATTGACTGGTTTGATCTTCTTGCTGTCCAAGGCACTCTCAAGAGTCTTTTTCAGCACCAGAGTCTGAAAGCATCAGTTCTTTGGTGCTCAGCATTCTTTATGGTTCAACCATCACATCTGTACATAACCACTAGAAAAAAACATAGCTTTGACTATATGGACCTTGGTCTGCAAAGTGATGTCTCTGTTTTTAAAACATCATCTGGGTTTGTCATGGGGCTTCCCTGGTGGCTCAGACAGTAAAGAGTCTGGACACAATGCAGGAGACCAGGGTTCAATTCCTCAGTTGGAAAGATCTCCTGGAGAACCTGGCAACCCACTCCAGTATTCTTACCTGGAGAATCTCATGGACAGAAGGAGTCTGGCAGGTTATGGTCTACAGGGTCACAAAAAGTCATAGCTTTTCTTCCAAGTAGCAAGCATTTTTAATTTCATGGCTGCAGTCATATTCTCAGTGATTTTGGAGCTGAAGAAAATAAAGCCTGTCACTATTCTATTTTTCCCCATCCATTTAACATAAAGTGATGAGACCAGATGCCATGATCTTCATTTTTTGAATGTTGACTTTTCAGCCAGCTTTTTTACTCTCCTCTTTCACATTCATCAACAGACTCTTCAGTTCCTTTTTGCTTTCTGCCATTATGGATGTGTCATCTACATATCTGAGGCTATTGATACTTCTCCTGGCAATCTTGATTCCAGTTTGACCTTTATCAAGCCCAGAATTACACATGATGTACTCTGCATAGAAGTTAAATAAACAAGGTGACAATATACAGCTTTGATTTACTTCTTCCTCAATTTGAAACCAGTCCATTGTTCCATGTCTGGTTCTAACTGTTGCATCTTGACCTGCATACAGATTTCTCCAGGAGGCAGGTAAGGTGGTTTGGTATTCTCATCTCTGTAAGAATTTTCCACAGTTTGTTGTGATCCACACAGTCAAAGGGTTTAGAGAAGTCAATGAAGCAGAAGTAGATGTTTTTCTGGAATCCCTTTGCTTTTTCTATGATCCAACTGATGTTGACAATTTGATTTCTGGTTCCTCTGCCTTTTCTCAATACAGCTTGTACATCTGGAAATTCTCATTTCATGTACTGTTGAAGCCTAGCTTGAAGGAATTTGAGCATTACCTTGCTAGCATGGTAATGAGTACAACTGTGCAGTAGTTTGAGATTTTTGGCATTCTCCTTCTTTGGGACTGGGATGAAAACAGACCTTTTGCAGTGCTGTGGCCACTGCTGAGTTTTCCAAACTTGTTGACATATTGACTACAATACTTAAATGGCATCATCTTTTAGCATTTGAAATATTGCAGCTGGGATTACATCACCTCCACTAGCTTTGTTTGAAGTAATAATTCCTAAGGTCCACTCGACTTCATACTACAGGATGTTATTTCTAGGTGAATGATGCCAACATCATCGTTATCTGAGTCATTGAAATGTTTTTTGTATAGTTCTTCTGTGTATTCTTTCCATCTCTTTTTAATAAATTCCGCTTTTGTTAGGTCTGTACCATTTATGTCCTTTATTATGCCCATTTCACATGAAATGTTCCCTTGGTGTCTCTAATTTTCCTGAAGAAATCGCTTATCTTTCACATTCTATTGCTTTCCTCTATTTCTGAGTATATATCATTTATGAAGGCTTTCATATCTCTCTTTGCTTTTCTTTGGAACTCTGCATGCAGATGGGTATATCTATCCTTTTCTACATTATCTTTCAATTCTTTTTTTTTTCAAAAATTTAAGGCCTTCTCAGACAACCAATTTGCCTTTTTGCATTTCTTTTTATTAAAGACTGTTTTGATCATGCTCTCCTGTACAATGTTATGCATCACCATCCATACTTCTCTGGCACTCTATAGCTCTAATCGTTTGAATCTATTTGACATTTCCACTGTATAATCATAATGGATTCAATTTAGGTCATACCTGAATGGCCTAGTGGTTTTTGCTACTTCAATTTAAGTCTGAATTTTGCAATAAGGAGTTCATGATCCAATTCACAGTGAGCTGCTCATTTTGTTTTTGCTGTGTTCGTTTTCTCCATCTTCAGCAACAAAGAAGAAAATCAGTCTGATTTTTATATTAACCATCTGGTGATGTCCATGTGTAGAGTAATCTTCTGTGTTGTTGGAAGAGAGTGTTTTCCATGACCAGTGCAGTCTCTTGACAAAACTCTGCTAGACTTGGCCTTGCTTCATTTTATACTTCTAGGCTAAGCTTGTCTGTTACTCCAGGTATCTCTTGACTTCCTACTTTTGCATTCCAATCCCTAGGATTAAAAGGGCATCTTTGTTGTTACTTTTAGAAGATCTTATAGGTCTTTATAGAACCAGTCAACTTCAGCTTCTTTGACATTAATGGTTAGGGCTTAGATCTTGGATTACTGTGATACTGAATGGTCTGCCTTGGAAATGAACTGAAATAATTTTTCCAATTTTTTTTGTCTCTTTTTTAAACTTTATTTTACTTTAAAATACTGTATTGGTTTTGCCATACATTGACATGAATCCACCACGGGTATATACGAGCCCCAAATCCTGTACCCCCCTTCTGACCTCCCACCCAATATCATCTCTCTGGATCATCCCCGTGCACCAGTCTCAAGCATCCTGTATCCTGTATCAAACATAGACTGGCACTTCATTTCTTACATGATAGTATACATGTTTCAATGCCATTCTCCCAAATCATCCCACCCTCGCCCTCTCCCTCAGAGTCCAAAAGACTGTTCTGTACATCTGTGTTTTTTTACTGTCTCAAACACAGGGCTATCATTACCATCTTTCTAAATTCCATATATATGCATTAGTATACTGTATTGGTGTTTTTCTTTCTGGCTTTCTTCACTCTGTATAATCGGCTCCAGTTTCATCCACCTCATTAGAACTGGATTCAAATGTATTCTTTTTAATGGCTGAGTAATACTCCATTGTGTATATGTACCACTGTTTTCTTATCCATTCATCTGCTGATGGACATCTAGGTTGCTTCCATGTCCTGGCTATTATAAACAGTGCTGCGATGAACATTGGGGTACATGTGTCTCTTTCAATTCTGATTTCCTCAGTGTGTATGCCGAGCAGTGGGATGGCTGGGTCATAAGGCAGTTCTATTTCCACTTTTAAGGAATCCCCACACTGTTCTCCATAGTGGCTATACTAGTTTGCATTCCCACCAACAGTATAAGAGGGTTCTCTTTCCTCCACACCCTCTCCAGCATTTATTGCTTGTAGAATTTTGGATCACAGCTATTCTGACTGGTGTGAAATGGTACTTCATTGTGGTCTTTATTTGCCTTTCTCTGATAATGAGTGATGTTGAGCATCTCTTCATGTGTTTGTTAGCCATCTGCATGTCTTCTTTGGAGAAATGTCTATTTAATTCTTTGGCCCAAATTTTGATTGAGTCGTTTATTTTTCTGGAGTAGAGCTGCATAAGTTGCTTGTATATTTTTGAGATTAGATGTTTGTCAGTTGCTTCATTTGCTATTGTTTTCTCTCATTCGGAAGGCTGTCTTTTCACCTTGCTTATAGATTCCTTTGTTGTGAAGAAGCTTTTAATTTTAATTAAATCCCATTTGTTTATTTTTGCTTTTATTTCCAGTATTCTGGAAGGTGGATCATAGAGGATCCTGCTGTGATTTATATCAGAGAGTGTTTGGCCTATGTTCTCCTCTAAGAGTTTTACAGTTTCTCGTCTTACGTCTAGATCTTTAATCCATTTTGAGTTTATTTTTGTGAATGGTGTTAGAAAGTGATCTAGTTTCATTCTTTAACATGTGGTTGACCAGTATTCCCAGCACCACTTGTTAATGAGATTTTTTCTACATTGTATATTCTTGCCTCCTTTGTCGAAGATAAGGTGTCCATAGGTGTGTGGGTTTATCTCTGGGCTTTTTATTTTGTTCCATTGATCTATATTTCTGTCTTTGTGCTGGTACCATACTGTCTTAATAACTGTGGCTTTGTAATAGAGCCTGAAATCAGGCAAGTTGATTCCTCCAGTTCCATTCTTCTTTCTCTGGATTGCTTTGGCTTTTCGAGGCTTTTTGTATTTCCATACAAATCTTTAAATTATTCTAGTTCTGAGAAAAATACCACTGGTAGCTTGATAGGGATTGTATTGAATCTGTAGATTGCTTTGGGTAGTATACTCATTTTCACTATATTGATTCTTCCAGTCCGTGAACATGGTATATTTCTCCATCTATTAGTGTTCTTTTTATTTCTTTCACCAGTGTTTTATAGTTTTCTATATATAGGTCTTTAGTTTCTTTAGGTAGATATATTTCTAAGTATTTTATTCTTTTCATTGCAATGGTGAATGGAATTGTTTCCATAATTTCTTTTTCTACTTTCTCATTATTAGGGTCTAGGAATGCAAGGGATTTCTGTGTGTTGGTTTTATATCCTGCAACTTTACTATATTCATTGATTATCTCCCGGTAATTTTTGGTGGAGTCTTTAGGGTTTTCTATGTAGAGGATCATGTCATCTGCAAACAGTGAGAGTTTTACTTCTTCTTTTCCAATTTGGATTTCTTTTTCTGCCTTCGTTGCTGTGGCCAAAACTTCCAGAACTATGTTGAATAGTAGCAGTGAGAGTGGGCAGCCTTGTCTTGTTCCTGACTTTAGGGGAAATGCTTTCAATTTTTCACCATTGAGGATAATGTTTGCTGTGGGTTTGTCATATATAGCTTTTATTATGTTGAGGTATGTTCCTTCTATGCCTGCTTTCTGGAGAGTTTTTATCATAAATGGATGTTGAATTTTGTCAAAGGCTTTCTCTGCATCTATTGAGATAATCATATGGCTTTTATTTTTTAATTTGTTAATGTGGTGGATTACGTTGATTGATTTGCAGATATTGAAGAATCCTTGCATCCCTGGGATAGAGTCTACTTGGTCATGATGTATGATCTTTTTAATGTGTTGTTGGATTCTGATTGCTAGAATTTTGTTAAGGATTTTGCATCTATGTTCATCAGTGATATTGGCCTGTAGTTTTCTTTTCTTGTGGTATCTTTGTCAGGTTTTGGTATTAGGGTGATGGTGGCCTCATAGAATGAGTTTGGAAGTTTACTTTCCTCTGCAAATTTCTGGAAGAGGTTGAGTAGTATAGTGTTAGCTCTTCTTGAAATATTTGATAGAATTTAGCTGTGAAGTCTTCCGTACCTGGGCTTTTGTTTGCTGGCAGATTTCTGATTACAGTTTCAATTTCCGTGCTTGTGATGGGTTTGCTAAGATTTTCTATTTCTTCCTGGTTCAGTTTTTTTTTGTTGTTTTTTTTTTTTTGTAATTTTCTAAGAATTTGTCCGTTTCTTCCACGTTCTCCATTTTATTGGCATATAATTGTTGATAGTAGTCTTTTATGATCCTTTGTATTTCTGTGTTGTCTGTTGTGATCTCTCCATTTTTATTTCTACTTTTATTGATTTGATTTTTCTCCCTTTGTTTCTTGATGAGTCTGGTTAATGGTTTGTCAATTTTATTTGTCCTTTCAAAGAACCAGCTTTAGGCTTTGTTGACTTTTGCTATGGTCTCTTTTGTTTCTTTTGCATTTATTTCTGCCCTAATTTTTAAGATTTCTTTCCTTCTACTAACTCTGGGGTTTTCGATTTCTTCCTTTTCTAGTTTTTTAGATGTGGAGTTAGGTTATTTATTTGACTTTTTTCTTGTGTCTTAAGTTATGCCTGTACTGCTATAAACTTTCTTCTTAGCACTGCTTTTATAGTGCCCCACAGGTTTTGGGTGTTTGTGTTTTCATTTTTATTCATTTCTATGCATATTTTGATTTCATTTTTGATTTCTTCTGTGATTTTTGGTTATTCAGAAGCGTGTTGTTCAGCCTCCTTATGATGGAATTTTTAATAGTTTTTCTTCTGTAATTGAGATCTAATCTTATCGCATTTTGGTCAGAAAAGATGCTTGGAATGATTTCAATTTTTTTGAATTTATCAAGGCTAGATTTATGGCCCAGGATGTGATCTATCCTGAGAAGGTTCCATGTGCCCTTGAGAAAAAGGTGAAATTCATTGTTTTGAAGTAAAATGTCCTGTAGATATCAATTAGGTCTAACTGGTCGATTGTATCATTTAAAGTTTGTGTTTCTTTGTTGATTTTCTGTTTAGTTGATCTATCCATAGGTGTGAGTGGGGTATTAAAGTCTCCCACTATTATTGTGTTATTGTTAATTTCTCTTTTCATACTTGTTAACATTTGTCTTACATATTGCAGTGCTCCTATGTTGGGTGCATACATACATACATATATATATATATATTTATATATTTATAATTGTTATATCTTCTTCTTGGATTGATCCTTTAATCATTATGTAGTGGCCTTCTTTGTCTCTTTTCACAGCCTTTGTTCTAAAGTCTTTTATCTGATATGAGAATTGCTACTACTGCTTTCTTTTGGTCTTATTTGCGTGGAATATCTTTTTCCAGCCCTTCACTTTCAGTCTGTATGTGTCCCTTGTTTTGAGGTGGGTCTCTTGTAGGCAACATATATAGGGGTCTTATTTTTGTATCCATTCAGCCAGTCTTTGTCTTTTGGTTGGGGCATTCAACCCATTTGTGTTTAAGGTAATTATTGATAACTATGATCCCATTGCCATTTACTTTATTGTTTTGGGTTTGGGTTTATACACCCTTTCTGTGTTTCCTGTCTAAAAATATCCTTTAGTATTTGTTGGAGAGCTGGTTTGGTGGTGCTGAATTCTCTCAGCTTTAGCTTGTCTGTAAATCTTTTGATTTCTCCTTCATATTTGAATGAGATCCCTGCTGGGTACAGTAATCTGGGCTGTAGGTTATTTTCTTTCATCACTTTAAGTATGTCCTGCCATTTCCTCCTGGCCTGAGAGTTTCTATTGAAAGATCAGCTGTTATCTTTATGGGAATCCCTTTGTGTGTTATTTGTTGTTTTTCCCTTGCTGCTTTCAATATTTGTTCTTTGTGTTTGATCTTTGTTAATTTGATTAATGTGTGTCTTGGGGTGTTTTGCCTTGGGTTTATCCTGTTTGGCACTCTCTAGGTTTCTTGGACTTGGGTGATTATTTCCTTCCCCATTTTAGGGAAGTTTTCAACTATAATCTCCTCAAGTATTTTCTCATGGTCTTTCTTTTGTCTTCCTCTTCTGGGACTCCTATAATTCGAATGTTGGAGCATTTCATATTGTCCTGGAGGTCTCTGAGATTGTCCTCATTTCTTTTAATTGGCTTTTCTTTTTCCTCTCTGATTCATTTATTTCTACCATTCCATCTTCTCTTTCACTAATCCTATCTTCTTCTTCTGTTATTCTACTATTTGTTGCCTCCAGGGTGTTTCTTATCTCATTTATTGCATTATTCATTATATATTGACTCTTTTTTATTTCTTCTAGGTCCTTGTTTAACCTTTCTTGCATCTTCTCAATCCTTGTCTCCAGGATATTTATCTGTGATTCAATTTTGATTTCAAGATTTTGGATTATTTTCACTATCAATATTCGCAATTGTTTATCAGGTAGATTCCCTATCTTTTCCCTTTTTGTTTGGTTTGGTGGGCATTTATCCTGTTCCTTTACCTGCTGGGTATTCCTCTGTCTCTATATCTTTGTTATATTGCTGCGTTTGGGGTAGCCTTTCAGTATTCTAGCAGTTTGTGGAGTTCTCTTTATTATGGAGTTTCCTCACTGTGGGTAGGGTTGTATCAGTGGCTTGTCAAAGTTTCTTGGTTAGGGAAGCTTGTTTTGGAGTTCTGGTGGGTGGAACTGGATTTCTTCTCTCTGGGGTGCAATGAAGTGTCCAGTAATGAGTTATGAGATGTCAGTGGGTTTTGAGTAACTTTGAGCTGCCTGTATATTGAAGCTCACGGGTGTGTTCCTGTGATGCTGGAGAATTTGCATGGTATGTCTTGCTCTGGATCTTGTTGGCCCTTGGGTTGTGCTTGGTTTCAGTGTAGGTATGGAGGCATTTGATAAGCTCGTATCAATTAATGTTCCCTGGGTTCAGGATTTCTCTGATGTTCTCAGGATTTGGACTTAAGCCTCCTGCTTCTGGTTTTCAGTTTTATTTTTACAATAGCCTCAAGACCTCCATCTATACAGCACTGATGATAAAACATCTAGGTTAAAGATGAAAGATTTCTCCACATTGAGGGACACCCAGAGAGGTTCACTGAGTTACATGGAGAAGAGAAGAGGGAGGGAGTAGTTAGAGGTTCATCCTAAAGGAGATCAGTCCCGGGTGTTTATTGGAAGGACTGATGTTGAAGCTGAAACTCCAATACTTTGGCCACTGATTCGAAGAGTTGACTCATTGGAAAAGACCCTGATGCTGGGAGGGATTGGTACAGTAGGAGAAAGGAACAACAGAGGATGAGATGGTTGGATAGCATCATCAACTCGATGGACGTGAGTTTGGGTAAACTCCGGCAGTTGGTGATGGACAGGGGAGGCCTGGCGTACTGCAATTCATGGGATCGCAAAGAGTCGGACATGATTGAGTGAATGAAGTGAACTGAACTGAACTGGAATGAGATGAGGTGGGATCAAAGAGGAGAGAGCAAGCTAGCCCGTAATCACTTCCTTATGTGTGTTCCACAGTCTGGACTGCTCAGAGATGTTCATGGAATTATACAGGAAAGAGGTGAGGGAAGAAGTAGACAGAGGTGGCCAGGAGGGTAAAAGAGGGAAATGAAAAGGAGAGAGACAGATCCAGCCAGTAACCAGTTCCTAAGTGTTCTCCACCATCTGGAACACACAGAGATTCACAGAGTTGGTAGAGAAGAGAAAGGGGCAGGGAAGAGACAGAGGCCACCTGGTGCAGAAAAAGGAGAGTCCAAAGAAGGAGAGAGTGGTCAAGCCAGTAATCTCACTCTCAGGTAAAATTGGGTACTGAAGATTGGGGTTTTTTTAATGTACAATATTGACAACAAATACCATAAAGCAAAGAATAAAAATCTGGAGTAGAGGTTGGATTTTCAAAAATACAATATTAAAGAAAAGAAGAAGAAAAAAAATTAAAAGCCACAAGAATTATTAAAAACAACAACAACCTCAAAAAGACTATATACGGTGTTTGCTTTAAAAATAGGGTCTTTTTTTTTTTTTTGAAAAGTAACAGTAGGTTATAAAAATAAAAAGTAGAGAAATAGATGACTTAAAATTTTAAGAAAGTTAAAAAAAGAAGAAGAAAGAGAAAAGAAGAGAAAACAATCACACAACAACATCAACAAACACACACACAAAAGAATGACCATAAAAATAGTAAAGCCATACCTGGCCCTTTCTCTGGTGTTGTGGGCAATGTGGGGTCACTTCCAAGGTGGTTTCCTCTGTTTAACTTCTTCTGTTTACTGGTCTCTTCAGTGTCTGATTTCCGTCTTAACACAGGGAGGATGGTGGTGGACACTTTTTTTTTTTTTTTTTTTTGGCTCACTGGTTCAGTCGCGTTGTGAGGAGGGAGGGATGCTGCAAACAAATAACAATGGCGTGTGCTCACAGGGTCTCATCCATGCTGGGCCTGCCCCTGCTCATGGCGCACACTGCTCAGGCTCTGTTGCTCTGCTGGGAACAGTCTGAGGCCAGCCCTAGGCTTCATTCACATCCTCGGTCTAAGCCGCTCTGTCTCAGTGCTCAGATAGCCCTTAGGGGCACAGATTCGGTTGGGCCTTCATTTTGAGCTCTTCCCAGATCCGCGTAGCTCAGGTGTTTGGCAAACACCATCACTGTGACTTAGCGCCTTTCCCTGCTGCTCGGTTTTCTGAGTGTACCACTGGCGTCCCTTCTCAGGTGGATGATGACTGTCCAGAACCCCCAGAAGTCTTAGTTAGCAAGAAACCTGCTTGCATTTTGGTAGGTAATGTCTCTCTTGGGCTGCAATTGCCCCCTTCTGGCCCTTACTGCTTGGCTGCCTGTCACTGAAGGGGGATGTTCTGCAGCCAGCTATTTCTGTTCCATCCTTTGTTCTGTGTGTGGTCCTGGCCATGTCTTATGTTTGAGCTTTTTGTGTGGTAGCTATCCCACAGTCTGGTTTGCTAGCCCAAGTTAGTTTGCTCTGGTTACATGCAGGGCATTCCAGCCCAATTCTTTAAAAGCACTGAAGCCTGCACCTCCCACAGCTTGATTCTTAAAAGCTCTGCAGCCTGTGACTCCCGTGCCTCCCTGCCCAGCCCCCACTTGCTAGTGGCTGATGCAGGCATCTGCGCTGTTTTTCTGCTGGGGGAGTTACTGTTGGGCTTGTAATCTGTTGGTTTTAGTTATTTATTTTTCCCTCCTGTTATGTTGCCCTCTGTGCTTCCAAGGCTCGCCACAGACTCAGCAGCGAGAATGTTTCCTGGTGTTTGGAAATCTCTCCTAAGAGTCCCTTCCCAGGACTCCCTTCCTGGGACAGAGCTCCCTCCCTACCTCCTTTGTCTCTTTTTTTGTCTTTATTTTTTCCTACCTGTTTTGAAGCCAATGATCTGCTTTTCTGGGTGCCTGACGTCCTCTTCCAGCATTCAGAAGTTGTTTTGTGGAATTTACTAAGCATTGAAATATTCTTTTGATGAATTTCTGAGGGAGAAAGTGGTCTCCCCATTCTTTGGAAGGAATGATGCTAAAGCTGAAACTCCAGTACTTTGGCCACCTCATGCAAAGAGTTGACTCACTGGAAAATACTCTGATGCTGGGAGGGATTGGGGGCAGGAGGAGAAGGGGACGACCGAGGATGAGATGGCTGGATGGCATCACAGACTCAATAGACGTGAGTTTGAGTGAACTCCGAGAGACAGTAATGAACAAGGAGGCCTGGCGTGCTGTGATTCATGGGGTCATAAAGAGTCGGACATGACTGAGAGACTGAACTGAACTGAACTGAACCATCCTATTCCTCCACCATTTAGGACCACCTCCCTGATTCTTCCATTTTTGAGATTTCACCCAAGTACTGCATTTTGGACTCTCTTTGTTGACTATGAGGCTAGTCCACTTCTTCTAAGGGATTCTTGCCCATGGTTGTAAATGTGATAGTCTTCTAAAATAATTTCACCCATTCCCATCCATTTTAGTTCACTGAATGCTAAAATGTCAATGTTCAGGCTTTCCCTCTCCTGTCTGACCACTTTCAATTTGGCTTCATTTATCAACCACACCTTCCAGGCCCCTATGCAATATTGTTCTTTAAAGCATTGGACTTCACTTTCATCATCTGACACAACAACAACTGGGCATCGTTTCGACTTTACCTCAGCCTCTTCATTCCTTCTGTAGCTATTTCTCCACTTTTCTCCAGTAGCATATTGGACACTTACCCACCTGGGGTGGGGGCTGGTTCCATCATTCAGTGTGATATCTTTTGGCCTTTTCATACTGTTAATGGAATTCTCAAGGCAAGAATGCTGAAGTGGTTTGCCATTCCCTTCTCCAATGGACTGCATTTTATCAGAACTCTCTGCTATGACCTGTCCATCTTGAGTGGCCCTACAAGGCATCACTCACAGTTTCATTAAGTTACACAAAGCTGGCTCAAAGATAGCTGTGTAGAAGGATGCATGCTCATCTTCTCCTGCAAGAACACCAACATCACAAGTGGCTGCTGAAGAGCTATTGAGAGGAGAATGTTGGAACCCACCAAAAAAGACACCCCACATGTAAGAGCAAATGAGAAGACACAGAAAAACTGGCATGAGGGTTGCACTTGGGTTTAAAATTAAGCCTCATACCTGCCAGAGATGCTTGGAGTGCACAAACAGAACTTTTTGTGCACCAGAGCCCAGGGAAAGGAAAAATGGCCATCACAAGAAACTGAGCCAGTTCTGCCTTTGAGTGTTTGGGAGTCTCCAGCAGAGGACTGGGTCAACAGAGGCCCCACCGCAGGGTCAGGAATACTGAGAGCAGCAATCCTGGGAGGCATATCTGGCTAGTATAAGTCCTTTTGGAGGAGGTTGCCATTACCCTACCATAGTTCATCCTCAGGCCAAATTACAGGGAGAAAACACAACCCCATCCATCAGCAGAAAATTGGATTAAAGATTTATTGAGCATGGCCTTGCTCACCAGAGCAAAATCCAGTTTTCCCCATAGCCAATTCCTCCCATCAGGAAGCTTGCAGAAGCCTCTTTCCCTTATACATCAGAGGGAAGACAGAATGAAAACCACCATCACAGAAAACTAACCAAAATGATCACATGGATCACAGCTTTGTGTAACTCTTAAAGTATATGGTCCAGAAATCATTTCACCAGAACACTGACAGTGAAATTGATAATGAAATTTCATTTGGAGCTAATATCCTCTGTCATAATTTTCTTTTGAGTATGTTATGTGCCAAAAATAAGTAAAATTAAGAAAAAATTCTTTTATGAATTATAATATACTGACTAGTAGAGGTTGGTGTTTGTGAATTTACTTAAGTATGCACAATGCCCTGTGATATATATTAAAGCTAAAAAAATCACACAAAAAAATAAAACGAACTATATTTGAAGCATCAATTTCTTACCTAAAAGCTGAAATCTTTACCAATTTCTCAACATCCATGCTTATTAGAGAAAAAGCTTACAAGTATAGTGCTATGATTTTTATTTGGTTTCCTTTACACAATAATCAGACCTGCAAGTAACAGCGCAGGCTTCAGTCCACATTTGAGGAAAGATTTTGATATAGTCATGTCAAATATAGGGTTGTAATTTATATCTTTCATCTAGAAAATAAATTGCTATTTCAAAAATTGTTTTCTTTACCCTAATACTTCTACTGCTTCTCTTTTGCTTTAAATTAGAGTTACCTATATGTATGGATGCCATCACAAGTGCAATAAGTTATAACACATAAAATTAATGGTATAATCAGATTTACAAAATCTTATAAAGCACATAGGTGGCTTTATAATATCCTTAATGTAACTAATTGATTAATTTATTCTCTGCTTGTCATTTATTTATTCTATTTTTGAACTATTATGGGATGCTTTCTCTGTCTTTTGAATCTTATATATGCATAACAAGCTTGTTTTATTACTAGTTGACCTTTAAAGCACAATTATGTCTCTTTTCCTGCTTGGAAAAATTGTTGGCTAATATGATAACAGATTTTTTTCAATCTCAACCTTGTTGAGTTTCAATGGGGTATACAGAAACTATCAAAATATGAGAGTAAGAAAGATAGCATTCAGCAGTTTGTAGAATAAGTGATGAGAAATATGTTCATTGATGAGTTAAAATATTTGAAAATACCTTTGGTTTAAAATTGTCAGCCTTTTCCTTTTTGCTGAATTCAATGAGTCTCTAAATAATGTAAGGTTACGACTAGAAATAAATTATGTCAATCATGAAAAAATTATTCTATATTTCAACTGTGACTTTCAAGTAAAGTTGAATACAAATGCTAAAAAAAGAAAGAAAAGGAAAATTATGCATATGTATATATTACATGTATCTAAAAAAATAATATCTAAGATACTGGAAAATGCAATTTTACTTCACTTACTGATTGCAAGTAGGAAAATAGGAATATGAAAAACCTGTGGTGTTGAAATAGGGCCCTAAGATGGCAGAGGAATAGGACGGGGAGACCACTTTCTCCCCCACAAATTCATCAAAAGAACATTTCAACGCTGAGTAAATTCCACAAAACAACTTCTGAATGCCGGCAGAGGACATCAGGCACCCAGAAAAGCAGCTCATTGTCTTCAAAAGAGGTAGGAAAAATATCAAAGACAAAAAGAAAAAGAGACAAAAGAGGTAGGGAGGGAGCTCTGTCCCGGGAAGGGAGTCTTAAAAGAGAGAAGTTGCCAAACACCAGGAAACACTCTCACCACCGAGTCTGTGGCGAACCTTGGAAGCACAGAGGGCAACAAAACAGGGAGGAAAAATAAATAATAATTAAAACTCAAGGATTACAAGCCCAAAGGTAACTCCCCCAGCAGAGAAGCAGCACAGATGCCTGCATCCGCCACTAGCAAGCAGGGGGTGGGCAGGGAGGCATGGGCTGCATTGCTTTTAAGAACTGGGCCCGAATGCCCTGAGGGTAACCAAAGTGAACTAACTTGAGCTAGCAAACCAGACTGTGGGATAGCTACCACACAAAAAGCTCTAACATAAGACACCATCAGGACCACACACAGAACAAATCATGGAACAGAATTAGCCAGCTTCAGACCTTTCCCCTTTGGTGACAGGCAGTCAGAGCCAGAAGGGCAATAGCAGCCCCAGAGAGACATTAACTACCAAACTGCAAACAGGCTTCTAACTAAGACTTCTTGGGGTTCTGGACAGTCATCATCCACCTGAGAAGATGTGCCAGTTGTACACCAAGAAAACTGAGCAGCAGGGACAGGAGAGGCGATAAGTCGCAGCAACTGCACTGGCCAAACACCTGAGCTACTCGAACCTGGGAAGGGCACAGAATGCAGGCCCAACTGAGTCTGCACCTCTGAGGACTACCTGAGTGCCTGAACCTGAGCGACTTAGACCTGGGAGGTGCATGCAGCCCAGGGCTGACCTTGGACCATTCCTTGCGGAGCAACCTAGAGCCTGAGCTGTGTGCACTGTGAGCGGGGGCAGGCCCAGTGTGGCTAAGACACTGCGAGCACAAGCCAGTGTTATTTGTTTGCAGCATCCCTCCCTCCCCACAGTGCGACTGAACAAGTGAGCCTAAAAAAAACTGTCCACCACCACCTCCCTTGTGTCAGGGTGGAAATCAGACACTGAAGAGACTAGCAACCAGAAGAAGCTAAAACAGAGGGAACTGCCTTGGAAGTGACAGGTGCAATAGATTAAAACCCTGTCATTAGTACCGACTACATAGGAAGGGGCCTATAGATCTTGAGAAATATAAGCCAGACCAAGGAAATATCGGAAAATGAACTGATCCCACACTGCCCACAACAACACCAGAGAAAGTCCTAGATATATCTTTACTATTTTTACGATCATTCTTTTGTCTATTTATTTTCTCTTCTTTTCTTTTTCTTCTCTTTTTAACACTTATTAAGTCCTCTATTTCTCCTTTAATTTTCATTTTTATAACCTGCTATTATTTTTCAAAAAAGACCCTATTTTTAAAGCAAACTTCATATATTTTATATATATTTTTAAATAATTCTTGTGATTTTGTTTTTCTTCTTATTATTCTTTTCTTTAATATTGTATTTTTGAAAATCCAACCTCTACTCTAGATTTTTAATCTTTGCTTTTTGGTATTTGCTATCAATTTTGTACCTTCAAAAACCCAATCTGCAGTACCCATTTTTACCTGAGAACGAGATTACTGGCTTGACTGCTTTCTCCTCTGGACTCTCCTTTTTCTCCACCAGGTTGCCTCTGTCTCCTTCCTCCCACTCCTCTTCTCTACCTAACTCTGTGAATCTCTGTGTGTTCCAGATGGTGGAGAACACTTAGGGAACTGGTTACTGGCTGGATCTGTCTCTCCCCTTTTCATTCCACTCTTTTATCCTCCTGGCCACCTCTGTCTCCTTCCTCCCTCTCCACTTCTCTGTATAACTCCGTGAACAATGCTGAGCAGTCCAGACTGTGGAGTACACATAAGGAAGTGATTACTGGACAGCTTGCTCTCTCCTCTTTTGATTCCACCTCATCTCATCCAGGTCACCTCTAACTACCCCCTCCCTCTTCTCTTCTCCATGTAACTCTGTGAACCTCTCTGGGTGTCCCTCACTGTGGAGAAACCTTTCATCTTTAACCTAGAAGTTTTATCAATGGTGTGGTATAGAAGGAGAACTCTTGAGACTACAGTAAAAACAAAAGGAAAACCAGAAGCAGGAGGCTTAAGTCCAAATACTGAGAACATCAGAGATCTACAGACTCCAGGGAACATTAGTCACTAGGAGCTCATCAAACGCTTCCATACCTACACTGAAACCAAGCACCACCCAAGGGCCAACAAGTTCCAGAGCAGGACATACCATGCAAATTCTCCAGCAACACAGGAACACACCCATGAGCTTCAATATACAGGCAGTTCAAAGTTACTCCAAAACCACTGACATCTCATAACTCATTACTGGACACTTCATTGCACCCCAGAGAAAAGAAATCCAGCTCCACCTACCAGAACACTGACACAGGCTTCCCTAACCAAGAAACCTTGACAAGCCACTGATACAACCCTACCCACAGTGAGGAAACTCCATAATAAAGAGAACTCCACAAACTGCTAGAATACAGAAAAGCCACCCCAAACACATCAATATAAACAGATGAAGAGACAGAGGAATACTCAGCAGGTAAAGAAACAGGATAAATGCCCACCAAACCAAACAAAAGAGAAAGAGATAGGGAATCTACCTGATAAAAAATTCTGAATAATAATAGTGACAATGATCCAAAATCTTGAAATCAAAATGGAAACACAGATAAATAGCCTGGAGACAAGGATTGAGAAGATGCAAGAAAGGTTTAACAAGGACCTAGGTGCTTCCCTGGTGGCTCAGAGGTTAAAGCGTCTGCCTGCAATGCGGGAGACCTGGGTTCTATCCCTGGGCTGGGAAGATCTCCTGAAGAAGGAAATGGTAACCCACTCCACTATTCTTGCCTGGAGAATCCCATGGAGGGAGGAGCCTGGTGGGCCCCAGTCCATGGGGTCACAAAGAGTCAGACACGAATGAGTGACTTCACTTCACTTCAGAAGAAATAAAAAGAGTCAATATATAATGAAAAATGCAATAAAAAAGATTAGAAACACTCTGGAGGCAACAAGTAGTAGAATAATGGAGGCAGAAGATAGGATTAGCTAAATAAAAGATAGAATGGTATAAATAAATGAATCAGAGAGGAAAAAAGAAAAGCGAATTAAAAGAAATGAGGAAAATCTCAGAGACCTCCAGGACAATATGAAATGCTCCAACATTCAAATTATAGGAGTCCCAGAAGAAGAAGACAAAAAGAAAGACCATGAGAAAGTACTTGAGGAGATTATAGTTGAAAATTTCCTAAAATGGGGAAGGAAATAGTCACCCAAGTCCAAGAAATTCAGAGAATCCCAAACAGGATAAACCCAAAGCAAAACACCCCAAGACACACATTAATCAAATTAACAAAGATCAAACACAAAGAACGAATATTGAAAGCAGCAAGGGAAAAACAACAAATAACACACAAGGGAATTCCCATAAAGATAACAGCTGATCTTTCAATAGAAACTCTCAGGCCAGAAGGAAATGGCAGGACATACTTAAAGTGATAAAAGAAAATAACCTACAGCCCAGATTACTGTACCCAGCAAGGATCTCATTCAAATATGAAGGAGAAATCAAAAGATTTACAGACAAGCTAAAGCTGAGAGAATTCAGCACCATCAAACCAGCTCTCCAACAAATGCTAAAGGATATTTTTTAGACAGGAAACACAAGAGAGGGTGTATAAACCCAAACCCAAAACAATAAAGTAAATGGCAATGGAATCAAACTTATCAATAATTACCTTAAACACAAATGGGTTGAATGCCCCAACCAAAAGACAAAGACTGGCTGAATGGATACAAAAATAAGACCCCTATATATGCTGCCTACTAGAGACCCACCTCAAAACAAGGGACACATACAGACTGAAAATGAAGGGCTGGAAAAAGATATTCCATGCAAACAGAAACCAAAAGAAAGTAGGAGTAGCAATTCTCATACCAGATAAAATAGACTTTAAAACAAAGGCTGTGAAAAGGGACAAAGAAGGCCACTACATAATAATCAAAGGATCAATCCAAGAAGAAGATATAACAATTATAAATAAATATGCTCCCAACATAGGAGCACCACAATATGTAAGACAAATGCTAACAAGTATGAAAGGGGAAATTAACAATAACACAATAATAGTGGGAGACTTTAATACCCCACTCACACCTGTGGATAGATCAACTAAACAGAAAATCAACAAAGAAACACAAACTTTAAATGATACAATCGACCAGTTAGACCTAATTGATATCTATAGGACATTTCACCCCAAACAATGAATTTCACCTTTTTCTCAAGGGCACATGGAACCTTCTCAGGATAGATCACATCCTGGGCCATAAATCTAGCCTTGGTAAATTCAAAAAAATTGAAATCATTCCAAGCATCTTTTCTGACCATAATGCATTAAGATTAGATCTCAATTACAGAAGAAAAACTATTAAAAATTCCAACATATGGAGGCTGAAAAACACGCTCTGAATAACAAACAAATCACAGAAGAAATAGAAAAAGTCATCAAAATATGCATGGAAATGAATGAAAATGGAAACACAACAACCCAAAACCTGTGGGACACTGTAAAACAGTGCTAAGGGGAAAGTTCATAGCAATACAGGCATACCTCTAGAATCAAGAAAAAGTCAAATAAATAAATAAACTCTGGCACCCCATTCCAGGAATATCCCATGGACAGAGGAGCTTGGTAGGCTGCAGTCCATGGGGTCACTAGGAGTCAAACACGACTGAGCAACGTGGCTTTCACTTTTCACTTTCATGCATTGGATAAGGAAATGGCAACCCACTCCAGTGTTCTTGCCTAGAGAATCCCAGGGATGGGGGACCCTAGTGGGCTGCCGTCTCTGGGGTCACCGAGTCGGACACGACTGAAACGACTTAACAACAGCAGCAGCAACACCTAAAGCAACTAGAAAAGGAAGAAATAGAGAACCCCAGGGTTCGTAGAAGGAAAGAACTCTTAAAAATTAGGGCAGAAATAAATGCAAAAGAAACAAAAGAGACCATAGCAAAAGTCAAAGGCAAAAGCTGGTTCTTTGAAAGGATAAATAAAATTGACAAACCATTAGCCAGACTCATCAAGAAACAAAGGGAGAAAAATCAAATCAATAAAATTAGAAGTGAAAATGAAGAGATCACAACAGACAACACAGAAATACCAACGATCATAACAGACTACTATCAACAATTATATGCCAATAAAATGGACAATGTGGAGGAAATGGACAAATTCTTAGAAAAGTACAACTTTCCAAAACTGAACCAGGAAGAAATAGAAAATCTTAACAGGCCCATCACAAGCACGGAAATTGAAATTGTAATCAGAAACCTTCTAGCAAACAAAAGCCCAGGTCCAGACGGCTTCACAGCTGAATTCTACCAAAAATTTAGAGAAGATTTAACATCTATACTACTCAAACTCTTCCAGAAATTTGCAGAGGAAAGTAAACTTCCAAACTCATTCTATGAGGCCACCATCACCCTAATACCAAAACCTGACAAAGATACCACAAGAAAAGAAAACTACAGGCCAATATCACTGATGAACATAGATGCAAACACCCTCAACAAAATTCTAGCAATCAGAATCCAACAACACATTAAAAAGATCATACTCCATGACCAAGTGGGCTTTATCCCAGGGATGCTGGATTCTTCAATATCAGCAAATCAATCAATGTAATTCACCACATTAACAAATTAAAAAATAAAAGCCATATGATTATCTCAATAGATGCAGAGAAAGCCTTTAACAAAATTCAACATCCATTCATGATTAAAAACTCTCCAGAAAGCAGGCATAGAAGGAACATACCTCAACATAATAAAAGCTATATATGACAAACCCACAGCAAACATTATCCTCAATGGTGAAAAATTGAAAGCATTTCCCCTAAAGTCAGGAACAAGACAAGGCTGCCCACTCTCACTGCTTCTATTCAACATTGTTCTGGAAATTTTGGCCACAGCAATCAGAGCAGAAAAAGAAATAAAAGGAATCCAAATTGGAAAATAAGAAGTAAAACTCACTGTTTGCAGATGACATGATCCTCTACATAGAAAACCCTAAAGACTCCACCAAAAAATTACCGGAGCTAATCAATGAATATAGTAAAGTTGCAGGATATAAAACCAACACACAGAAAGCCCTTGCATTCCTAGACCCTAATAATGAGAAAGTAGAAAAAGAAATTAAGGAAGCAATTCCATTCACCATTGCAATGAAAACAATAAAATACTTAGGAATATATCTACCTAAAGAAACTAAAGACCTATATATAGAAAACCATAAAACACTGGTGAAAGAAATCAAAGAGGACACTAATAGATGGATCAGAAGAATCAATATACTTAAAATAAGCATACTACACAAAGCAACCTGCAGATTCAATGCAATCCCTATCAAACTATCAGCGATATTTTTCACAGAGCTAGAACAAATAATTTCACAATTTGTATGGAAATACCAAAAAAAAACTCAAATAACCAAAGCAATCTTGAGAAAGAAGAATGGAACTGGAGGAATCAACTTGCCTGACTTCAGGCTCTACTGCAAGGCCACAGTCATCAAGACAGTATGGTACTGGCACAAAGACAGAAATATAGATCAATGGAACAAAATAAAAGCCCAGAGACAAACCCACACACCTATGGACACCTTATCTTCAACAAAGGAGGCAAGAATATACGATGTAGAAAAGACAATCTCTTTAACAAGTTGTGCTGGGATAACTGGCCAACCACTTGTAAAAGAATCAAACTAGAACATTCTAACACCATTCACAAAAATAAACTCAAAATGGATTAAAGATCAAACTTAAGACCAGAAACTATAAAACTCCTAGTAGAGAACATAGGCAAAACACTCTCCGACATAAATCACAGCAGGGTCCTCTATGAACCACCTCCCAGAATACTGGAAATAAAAGCAAAGATAAACAAATGGGATCTAATTAAAATTAAAAGCTTCTGCACAACAAAGGAAACTATAAGCAAGGTGAAAAGACAGCCTTCAGAATAGGAGAAAATAATAGCAAATGAAGCAACTGACAAATATCTAATCTCAAAAATATTCAAGCAACTCCTACAGCTCAATTCCAAAAAAAATAAATGACCCAATCAAAAAAATGGGCCAAAGAACTAAATAGGCATTTCTCCAACGAAGACATGCAGATGGCTAACAAACACATGAAAAGATGCTCAACATCATTCATTATCAGAGAAATGCAAATCAAGACCACAATGAGGTACCATTTCACACCAGTCAGAATGGCTGCGATCCAAAAGTCTACAAGCAATAAATGCTGGAGAGAGTGTAGAGGAAAGGGAACCCTCTTACTCTGTTGGTGGGAATGCAAACTAATACAGCCACTATGGAGAACAGTGTGGAGATTCCTTAAAAAACTGGAAATAGAACTGCCATATGACCCAGCAATCCCACTGCTGGGCATACACACCAAGGAAACCAGAATTGAAAGAGACACATTTACCCCAATGTTCATTGCAGCACTATTTATAATAGCCAGGACATGGAAGCAACCTAGATGTCCATCAGCAGATGAATGGATAAGAAAGCAGTGGTGCATATACACAATGGAGTATTACTCAGCCATTAAAAAAAAATACATTTGAAACAGTTCTAATGAGGTGGATGAAACTGGAGCCAATTATACAGAGTGAAGAAAGCCAGAAAGAAAAACACCAATACAGTATACTAATGCATATATATGGAATTTAGAAAGATAGTAATGATGACCCTGTATGTGAGACAGCAAAAGAGACACAGATGTATAGAACAGTCTTTTGGACTCTGAGGGAGAGGGCGAGGGTGGGATGATTTGGGAGAATGGCATTGAAACATGTATAATATCATATTAGAAATGAATCACCAGTCTAGATTCGATGCAAGATACAGGAAGCTTGGGGCTGGTGTACTGGGATGACCCAGAGAGATGGTATGGGGTGGGAGGTGGGAGGGGATTCAGGATTGGGAACTCATGTAGACCTGTGGTGGATTCATGTTGATGTATGGCAAAACAAATACAATATTGTAAAGTAATATTAAAAACTTTAAAAAAAAAAAAAGAAAGTAAGTAAAACCTGTGGTGTTAATAAGGTCTACAGCAACATCTGATAATTAATGTAATTGCTTTAGGCATGATAATAATGGGTTTATACACAAGGGTATTCAAATTATTTTATATATATGTATACAGAATATATTTAGATTGGGTTTGCTAACTGTTATTGATTACAAAGTAAGGGGAGGAAATCTGAAACGTTAGCCAGAATTAAGAAACACTGAAACTAGACTTTACTGGTGACATAAAGCAAGTGATCAGATAACGATGAAAAGCTAGTGTTTCTATAATCCTATAGAGTGATACTAAGTTTTTTATACTTCCAGGTTTTTTATCCTAAATGTAGCTTATTTGTAAGTATAGACTACTCCTATCTATGCTTGCCCTAAAAGGAAAATATAATGTCAGGTTGTCTTTGTTGTTGCTATTGGTCCTTGTATTTTTCTACATGACAGCTGTAAAATTGGCTCCTAATTAATACTACCAGAACACTTACGGGTAATTTTTTCCTCATTATTCTGACCTGCAACTCTGTGAATTCCCAGCCTGTCAACCGAGGTCTTGAACGCACAGAAATTGTATCCTGTTGATTTAATTACATTTTTCCTTCAAGAATTTGAATGATAATTTATATGGATCACTTATTTTTTAATATATAAATTTAAAATTCTACTAAGAGAGCAATAGAGAAAGGGAGAGGTAAACAAAACAGCAATGAACTTCAGAAGGAAACAAAAATTTGGATTTAGGCCTTCTCTTTTTCTATTCTTACGTTATATTCATTGAGATTGGTTCCTACTCTGTCATATCAATTTTTTTTTTAATTTTAAGAAAAGGTAATTTGTGGCTCATTCTGCTTATAGAGTTTGCAGATATCTGAACCCACAGCCTTTCCAGAATCAGCTGTATTGCTGGTCTTCACTGAAGTGCTCCAAACTGCTTTTCAAGTTCTTGCCATGCTACAGAGGAGAAAAAATCTTACACTGGTTTTCCCTCCCCCAGGAACAAAGTGGTAGATTGCACTTAACCCTGCTGACCAATAGTGTATGGATTACCTTGAAAACTGAGAGAAGAACAAATAAAGAAACTGTGTTGTTGTTTGGGTGCACAGTAGCAAGAAAATGATATTAGATCCCAGTTTCAGTCTATGCCAGTCATTTTCTTCCCTAATCTTTGCTTGCTGTTTCAGAGCCACAGCTGCAAGTGTCAAGGCAAAACTACTTGTTCAAACTGGCTAAGTTACTTAAATTGGTTAAGTTTCTACCTGAAGCAATGTATTCAGATTATTCTAACTTTTAGTAATAAGATGATGTGGTATTTCTAACTTTCCCATTTCCAAAGGGAATGTTAATTCTTTTCTTATTCCTCTATCTTTCTCTCTTTTTTTTCTTTCCTTTCCCTTCCTGTATTCTTATTTCTTTAAAAAGTATATACAAGGAATCAGAATCTGCTAGGCAAAAGCGTATATGATCATTTGCAACTATAAATTTGAATGTTATTAATTCAATGTCTTCCTTAATTTATAGCATTCAAACTATTTGTTTCACTTTTTATCTTCTCCTTCACTTGTCTGTATAACTAAATATGACATATCTGAAAGAGATTTGGAAAATGTAGATACTGACTGCATAGCCACTTTCTAGAGACAGCTATAAAGTTGTTAAAGAACAAAGACCCAAATTTTTGGCGGTCAGTTTTTATTTCCACCTCAAGAAAGAACGATGGTGCATTATATACATATATTCCTGTGATTCATGGGGTCGCAAAGAGTCAGACACGACTGAGCGACTGAACTGAACTGAACGGAAGGTTCAATTGAAGTACACTGCAAGTAAAATGTTTAAGCTGTACATCTCATTGTTCTTCAATTAAATCGAATTTTCTTAGATTTAGTTTGGTTCTGTCACTCAGTCGTGTCTGACTCTCTAACTCCATGGGCTGCAGCACCCCCAGGCTTCTAGGTCCATCACCAACTCCTGGAGCTTGCTGAAGCTCATGTCCATCCAGTCGGTAATGCCATCCAACCATCTCATCCTCTGTCATCCCTTTCTCCTCTTGCCTTCAATCTTGCCCAGCATCAGGGTCCTTTCCAATAAGTCACTCCTTCCCATCGGGTGGCCAAAGTATTGGAGCTTCAGGTTCAGTGTCAGTCCTTCCAATAAATATTCAGAACTGATTTCCTTTAGGATTAACTGGTTGCAGCCCATGGGACTTTTAAGAGACTTCTTCAACACCACAGTTCAAAAGCATCAATTCTTCAGTGTTCAGGTTTCCTTATGGTCAAACTTTCACATCCAAACATGACTACTGGAAAAAACATAGTTTTGACATCTTTGGATCTTTGTTTGCAAAGTAATGTCTGCTTTTTAATTTGCTGTCTAGGTTGGTCATAGCTTTTCTTCCGTGGAGCAAGTGTCTTTTGATATTATGGAAGCAGTAACCATCTGCGGTGATTTTGGAGCCCAAGAAAATAAAGTCCCTCACTGTATCCATCATTTCCCCATCTATTTGGCATGGAGTGATAGGACCAGATGCCATGATCTTAGTGTTATGAATGTTGAGTTTTAAGCCACTTTTTCACCCTCCTCTTTCACTTTCATCAAGAGGCTCTCCAGTTCCTCTTCACTTTCTGCCATAAAGGTGGAGTCATCTGTGTATCTGAGATTATTGATATTTCTCCTGGCAATCTTGATTCCAGCTTGAGCTTCACGTAGCTCCATATTTCACATGATGTACTCTGCATGTCAGTTAAATAAGCAGGTGACAATATACAGCCTTGATATACTCCTTTCCCAATTTGGAACCAGTTCCATGTTCAGTTCTAACTGTTGCTTCTTACATATAGGTTCCTCAAGAGGCAGGTCAGGTTGTCTGGTATTCCCAGCTCTTTAAGAATTTTCCACAATTTGTTTTAGATCCACATAGTCAAAGGCTTTGGCATAGTTGATAAAGCAGAAGTAGATGTTTTTCTGGAACTGTCTTGCTTTTTGATGGTCCAGTGAGTGTTAGCAATTTGATCTCTGGTTCCTCTGCCTTTTTAAATCCAGCTTGTACAGCTGGAAGTTGACAGTTCATGTACTGTTGAAGTCTGTCTTGGAGAATTTTAAGCATTTCTTTGCTAGCATGTGAGATGAGTACAATTGTGCTGTAATTTGAACATTCTTTGGCATTGCCTTTCTTTGGGATTGGAATGAAAACTGACCTTTTCCAGACTGTGGCCATTGCTGAGTTTTCCAAATGGTGGTAAGTTGAGTGCAGCACATTAACACCATCATCTTTTAGGATTGCTCAGCTGGAATTCCATCATCTCCACTAGCTTGTTCATAATGATGTTTCCTAAGACTCACTCAACTTCAGACTCCAGGATGTCTGGCTCCAGGTGAGTGATCATACCATGGTGGTTGTCTGGGGTTTTTAAATCCTTTTATGTGGTTCTTCTATATGTTCTTGCCACCTGTTCTTAATCTTTTCTGCTTCTATTCGGTCCTTACCAATTTTGTGCTTTATTTTTACCATCTTTGCATGAAATGTTCCCTTGGTAGCTCTAATCTAGTCTTTCCCATTCTATTGTTTTCCTCTGTTTCTTGGCATTGATCACTTAGGAAGGTTTTCTTATCTCTCCTTGCTATTCTTTGGAACTTTGCATTAAGTACATCTTTGTCAGAGTGTTAATAGTTCATTGGCCTCTTACTAATTTAATAATATGCATTGAATATAAATAGGAAAAGGAGTACGACAAGTCTGTGTACTGTCACCCTGCTTATTTAATTTATAAGCAGAGTACATCATGCGAAATGCTGGGCTGGAAGATGCACAAGCTGGAATCAAGACTACCAGAAGAAATATCAATAACTTCAGATATGCAGATGACACCACCCTTATGGCAGAAAGTGAAGAGGAGCTAAAAAGCCTCTTGATGAAAGTGAAAGAGGAGAGAGGAAAAGTTAGCTTAAAGCTCAACATTCAGAAAACGAACATTATGGCATCTGGTCCCATCAATTCATAGGAAATAGATGGGGAAGCAGTGGAAACAGTGTCAGACTTTATTTTTTGGGCTCCAAAATCACTGCAGATGGTGACTGCAGCCATGAAATTAGAAGACGCTTACTCCTTGGAAGGAAAGTTATGACCAACCTAGATAGTATATTCAAAAGCAGAGACATTACTTTGCCAACTAAGGTCCATCTAGTCAAGGCTATGGTTTTTCCAGTGGTCATGTATGGATGTGAGAGTTGGATGTGAAGAAGGCTGAGCACTGAAGAATTGATGCTTTTGATCTGTGGTGTTGGAGAAGACTCTTGAGAGTCCCTTGGACTGCAAGGAGATCCAACCAGTCCATTCTAAAGCAGATCAACCCTGGGATTTCTTTGGAAGGAATGATGCTAAAGCTGAAACTCCAGTACTTTGGCCACCTCATGCTAAGAGTTGACTCATTGGAAAAGACTCTGATGCTGGGAAGGATAGTGGGCAGGAGGAGAAGGGGACGACAGAGGATGAGATGGCTGGATGACATCACCAACTCGATGGACATGAGTCTGAGTGAATTCCGAGAGATGGTAATGAACAGGGAGGCCCGGTGTGCTGTGATTCATGGGGTCACAAAGAGTCGGACATGACTGAGCGACTGAACTGAACTGAAGCAATATGTTTATAATTAATTCAGTAAGTAAGTAAGCGTTAGTCGCTCAGTCGTGTCCAGCTCTCTGTGACCCCATGGACTGAGGCTCACCAGGCTCTTCTGTCTATGGGATTATCCAGGCAAGAATACTGGAGTGGGTTGCCATTTCCTTCTCCAGATCTTCCCAACCCAGGCATAGAACCCAGGTCTTCAGCCTTGCAGGCAGACTCTTTACCATCTGAGCCACAAGGGAAGAACCATGGTGGGAAGATTAATTCAGAAAATACATTGTTTCATCACCAATTATATATGGATGGTAAATATGCATATTAAAGATATCATTAGAATTTAGAGAAATGCAAATTAAAATCACAATGGTACATTGCTACCAATATAGAATGGCTGATAATCCTGACAATGCCAAATGTTAACAAGAAGATAGTACAATAGAGAATCTCATACCTTGTTTGTTGTTATTGTTTATCAATCAGGAAGGTGTATTCCACACTTTGTAACCTCGTGAACTATAGCATGCCAGACTCCGTTGTCCTCCACTATCTCCCAAAGTTTGCTCAAATTCATGTCAGTTGAATCACTAATTCTATCTAACCATCTCATCTTCTGACATCCCCTTCTTCTTTTGCTGTCAATCTTTCCAACATCTCAGTCTTTTTCAATGAATTGGCTCTTCACAACAGGTGGCCAAAGTATTGGAGCTTCAGCTTCAGAAACAGAACTTCCAGTGAATATTCATGGTTGATTACTTTGAGAATTGACTGGCTTGATCTCCTTTCAGTCCAAGGGACTCTAAAAAATCTTCTCCAGCACCACAATGTGAAAGCATCAATTCTTTAGCATCCAACTTTCTTTATGGACCAACTTTCACATCCATACATGACTAATGGAAAAACTGTAGCTTTGACTATACTGACCATAGTCAGCAGTAATGTCTCTGCTTTTTAATACAGTCTAGTTTTGCCATATCTTTCTTTCCAAGGAGTAAGTCTTTTAATTTCATGACTACAATCACAATCTGCAGTGATTTTGGAGCCCAGGAAAATAAAATCTGTCACTGCTTTCACTTTTTCTCCTTCTATTTGCCATGAAGTGATGGGACTGGTTGCCATGATTTTAGAGTTTTTTTTAATGATTAATTTCAAGCCAAATTTTTTTCAATTTCCTCTTTCACCTTCATCGAGAGACTCTTCAATTTCTACCATTAGAATGCTGTCATCTGCTTATCTGAGGTTGCTGATATTTCTCCTGGCATTCTTGATTTCAGCTTGTGGTTCCCATGATGTACTCTGCATAGAAGTTAAATAGGCAGGATGACAATATACAACTTTGTCATACTCCTTTCCCAATTTTAAACCACTCATATTTTCCATGTCTGGTTTTAACTGTTGGTCCTTGACCTGTATACAGGTTTCTCAGAAGACAGGTAAGGTGCTCTGGTACTCCCATCTCTTTAAGAATTTTCCACAGCTTGTTGTGATCCATATAGTCAAATGCTTTAGCCTAGTCAATGAAGCAGAAGTACATTTTTTCTAGTACTCTCTTGTTTTCTGCATGATCCAACAAATATTGGGAATTTGATCTCTGATTTCTCTGCCTCTTTGAAAACCAAGTTGTATATCTGGAGGTTCTCGGTTCACATACTGCTGAAGTCCAGCTTGAACAATTTTGAGGATAATCTTACTAGTGTGTAAAAGAAATGTAATTGTATGGTAGTTTGAACATTTTATGGCATTGCTCATCTTTGAGATTGGAATGAAATATGTCTTTTTCCAGTTTTGTGTCCACTACTGAGTTTTCCAAATTTGCTGACATATGGAGTGCAGTACTTTCATGGCATCACCTTTTAGGATTTTAAATATCTTAGTTGGAATTTCATCACTTCCACTAGCTTTGTTCATAGTATTTCTGACTAATGCCCACTTTACTGCATGCTCCAAGATGTCTGGCTCTCGGTGAGTGACCATACCATCATGGTTATCCCAATCATTAAGACCTATTTGTATAGATCTGCTGTGTATTCTTGCTACCTCTTTGTAAGCACTTCTGCTTCTGTTAGGCCTTTACCATTTATATACTTTATCTTGCCTATCCTTTAATGTAATTACGCCTTAATAGCCCCAAATTTTGAGGAGATCTCTAGTCTTTCCAATTCTATTGTTTCCTTCTATTTCTTTTCATTGTTCATTAAGAAGACCTTTTTATCTCTCCCTGCTATTTTCTGGAACTTTGCATTCAAATGGTGGGGATAAGCTTGCAAAGAGAGGGTGGCAGAGGGACCAGGTGGCGGAGGGACCAGCATCTTTGCCTTTCTCTCTTGTGTTTTTGTTATCTTCTTTCCTCAGCTATTTATAAAGCCTCCTCAAACAACCATTGGAGAGGGCAATGGCACCCTACACCAATACTCTTGCCTGGAAAATCCCATGGTTGGAGAAGCCTGGTAGGCTGCAGTCCATGGGGTCGCTAAGAGTTGGACACAACTGAGCGACTTCACTTTCACTTTTCACTTTCATGCACTGGAGAAGGAAATGGCAACCCACTCCAATATTCTTGCCTAGAGAATTCCAGGGATGGGGGAGCCTGGTGGGCTGCCGAGAGGGGGTTGCACAGAGTCGGACATGACTGAAGTGACTTAGCAGCAGCAGCAGCAGCAGCAGACAACCATGTTGCCTAATTGTATTTATTTTTCTTTGTAAGGCTTTTGATCATTACCTCCTATACAATGTTAGGAATCTCTGTCCATAGTTCTTCAGTCACTCTGTATACCAGATCTAATCCTTGAAATCTATTTGTTATCTCCACTGTAGATCATACCTGGATGGCTTAGTGGTTTTCTCTACTTTCTTAAAGAATGATTTTGAATCACTCTAAAATGAATTTTAATAAGGATCTTGTGATCTGATCTACAGTCAGCTCCAGGTCTTTTTTTTTTTTTTTTTAACTGACTGTATAGAGCTTCTCCACCTTCAGATGCAAAGATCATAATAAACCTGATTTTTGTATTGACCATCTTGTGGTGCCTATGTGTAAAGTTATCTATTTTATTGTTGGAAAAAAAGTATTTGGTAAGACTAGTGTATTCTCTTGAGAAAATTCTGCTAGTAATTGCCCTGCTTCATTTTTTACTCCAATGCCAAAATACCCTGTTACTCTGGGTATCTCTTGACTTCCTACTTTTGCATTCCAATCCCCTATGATTAAAAGGACATCTTTCCCCCCACCCCCTTTGGTGTTAGTTCTAGAAGTTCTTGGAAGTTTTCATAGAACCAATTACCTTCAATTTCTTCAGCACTAGTGACTGGGTTACTAACTTGGATTACTGTGATGCTGAATGGTTTTTCTTGGAACAAAATGAGATCATTCCGGCATTTTTGAGAGTGCATCAAAATACTATATTTCAGACTCTTGCTGACTCTCAGGGCTACTCCATTTCTTGTAAGGGATTCTTATCCACAGAAGTAGATATAATGATTGTCTAAATAAAATTTGTTTAAACTTTTTGTTTTTTATTAGACAAAATATTTCTATTAGATAAATTTTATTTATTAGACAAACAAAATATGTCAAAATCTTTTTAAATTAGACAATAAAAATTATCTAAATAAAAATTGTCTAAATCAAAATTCTCCAAGCTAGGTGTCAACAGTCTGTGAACTGTGAACTTCTAGATGTTCAAGCTAAATTTAGAAAAGGCAGAGGAGTCAGAGATGAAATTGCCAACATTCATTCGATCATAGAAAAGGCAAGAGAGTTCCAGAAAAAAACATCTAATTCTGCTTTATTAATTATGCCAAAGCCTTTGAGTGTGTGGATCAAAACAAATTGTGGAAAATTCTTAAAGAGATTGGAATACCAGACCACCTTGCCTGCCTCCTGAGAAATCTGTATGCAGGTCAAGAAGCAACAGTTAGAACTGATCATAGAACAATGCACTGGTTCCAAATTGGGAAAGAGGTACGTCAAGGCTGTATCTTGTCACCCCTCCTATTTAATTTATATGCAAAATACCTCAAGCAAAATGCCAGACTGGATGAAGCACAGGCTGGAATCAAGATTGCCAGGAGAAATATCAATAACCTCAGATATGCAGATGACACCACCCTTATGGCAGAAAGTGAGGAGGAACTAAAGAGCCTCTTGATAAAAGTGAAAGAAGAGAGTGGAAAAGCTGGCTTAAAACTCAACATTCAAAAAACTCAGATCATGGCATCTGGAAATCACTGCATGGCAAACAGATGGTGAAACAATGGAAGTAGTGACAGACTTTATTTTCTTGGGCACCAAAATCACTGCAGATGGAGACTATAGCCATAAAATTAAGACACTTTTAATTTTAGAAGAAAAGCTATGACCAACTTAGACAGCATATGACAAAAGTTCCTCTAGTTAGTCAAACCTGTGGTTTTTCCAGGAGTCGTGTATGATAGTGAGATTTGGACTATAAAGAAAGCTGAATACTGAAGAATTGATGCTTATGAACTGTGGTGTTGGAGAAGACTCTTGAGAGTCCCTTGGACTGCAAGGAATTCAAACCAATCAGTCCTAAAGGAAATCAGTCCTGAATATTCATTGGATGGACTGATGCTAAAGCTGAAGCTCCAATATTTTGGCCACCTGATGTGAATAACTGACTCATTGGAAAAGACCCTGATGCTGGGAAAGACTGAAGGCAGGAGGAGAAGGGGGGTGACAGAGGATGAGATGGTTGGATGGCATCACCAACTCAATGGACATTAGTTTGAGCAAGCTTTGGGAGTTGGTGATGGACAGGGAAGCCTGGCATGCTGCAGTCCATGGGATCACAAATAGTCAGACAGGACTGAGTGACTGAACTGAACTGAAATAAAATTTTCCCATTCCTATCCATTTTAGTTCACTGATTCCTTAGATGTCAGTGTTTAACTTTTCCATCTCCTTCTTGAACATGTCCAATTTACCTTGGTTCATACGCAATTTAGAAAGACAAAATGATAAAATATGTTTAACTCAGTTACTAGGTTTTTGAATTTAGTACACAAATAAATATGAGGATTATGTTTTTAGCTACTTTAAGTTTTAAAGTAAACTCAGGTTTTATTAAATAATGAATTACAAGTGAGCTGTACAGGGTAAATACATTAACTAGGGAAGAGAGATATTTTACAACACAGAATGCGGTTTGTGCTATGATACATTTCAATGCTCTAGTTCAGAGTACAGGTAAAAGAATTGTAAGAGAAATATTACATAATATTGAGGTAAGTTTAAGGTTAGTGTTCAATATTATGAGAACATTTATAAGCTAGTAAGATGAGGAGAAACCAGTGATTAAAACTGAGAAGGAATAACCACTAAGGTAGGAAAAAAATAGGAGTATGTATTCTCCCTGAAGTGACAAGAAGAATTATTTAAAGAAGAAAGTAATAATCAATTTTGAGAAATGCTTCCTAGAGAATTTTTAAATTAAGAGAATGAAGTATTGAATAGAACCCCTCCATTACAAAAAAATTTATTTTTCCCACAATGCTAATGACCAGATAGAAAACACAAAGTTTTCATCAATGACTTCATTTGTTCAGTTTTTAAAACAGGATTGCCAAATCTAACACTGCCTGGGAATTCTAAATAACTCTCTGCATCCTAATCAACTTCCTCTCCTGTTTCCCAAGAGGACAGTGTCTTTCTTCTCTAGCTTGTCACTCTCAGATAATTAACTCAAATTTCTCACCAAGACCATATAAATAATCAAAAGCAAATATCTCATATCCCCACTACTGTATTCCAGTGAATTTCATCTTCAGTGTAGAGGGACAACTATTAGTAAAACACTCCTGGTCACTGGCTATGTGCTCATACTCTCTGTCCAAAGTAACAGTGGTGAGTTTACGAGAGAAAGGAAATGTTTGCCATACCCTTTACTTTTCTCTCCCCTTTCCCTTAAGAGATGATATTCCTGAAAAAAAAAAAAGAAAAAGAAAATCTGTGTCCTTCATTGCATTTGGTTTAAGCTTTTCAGAACTGCTGCAGTAAGCTGTGCTCTCTGTCTAATTCGGAGATTCAATATTTTGAATCCACTTGCCTACAAGCTTATCATGTTTTATATTTATCAGATAATGCAGATGTTCATGTATTTTCCTCTTTCATGTTCTAAATTAATTCCAAAGTTGTACAAAAGCCAGGTTAATTTATCATATTCCTTTGAGTCATTAAGTACACAAAAACAGAATACAGCAAACAGGAAGAGGAAGTTTGAGAAGCGCATTCGTATATGGAGAATTCTTCCAATGACACAAATATCTAGAATGCACAGTAAAGACAGGGATGTGGAGACAGAGGTAGAGACAAGGAGTGTTGTATTAATAAATTTGATTATGCCCAAGTTATCATAGTATTTTTAAACATAGATTTGGTAGTATAGTTATCTCTAGAGTTGTATACTCATATCAGTGAATACTGACAACCCAAAATGAATATAGAATTAACACACACACAAATAATATGTGTACATTGTACTGTGTTACAATATTATGTACAGTATGTGCATAATACATAATATTATACAGTATGACAAAATGGTAAAAGATAAGATTTGATAAACCATACAAGATATAGTTTTGCCTATTTATAATTTCTCCATGCAAACAACATTCTGCTGCTGCTGCTGCTAAGTCGCTTCAGTCTTGTCCGACTCCGTGCGACCCCATAGACGGCAGCCCACCAGGCTCTGCGGTCCCTGGGATTCTCCAGGCAAGATCACTGGAGTGGGTTGCCATTTCCCTCTCCAATGCATGAAAGTGAAAAGGGAAAGGGAAGTCGCTCAGTTGTGTCCGACTCTTAGCGACCCCATGGACTATGGCCTACCAGACTCCTCCATCCATGGGATTTTCCAGGTGAGAGTACTGGAGTGGGATGCCATTGCCTTCTCCAAACAACATTCTTAAATTATGTGCATTTTGAAGCTTTTTATGTACACTTGTCTACTATACAAGATTATTTTTTCTAGACATAGAATGTCGTTTCTTAAATTATGTGTATTTTGAAGCTTCTTATGTCTAGAAAAAATAATCTTGTATAGTAGACAAGTGTAACTTTACAATTAAAATACAATTTTAGCAATTTTTATATTCTAATTGACATATATAATAAACTGCATAATTTAAATATTTAAAGTTTATGTGTGTATATTTTGACATATATTTTGGAACTTGCACAAAATTATGAAACCTTTAACACAATCAAAATAATGAGTATATCCATCACCTTTGAAATTTCCTTGTGTCCTTATTAATACCTCCTGCCCCTTACTGCCTTTTCCTCATCTATAGGAAACGAATGACCTGTTTCATGTTACTACAGGTTAGTTGTGCAATTTCATGAATTTTGTGTGAATGGAATTGTCAAGTAGGTAATCTTTATCTGGAGATTCCCAAGTGGTACAATGGTAAAGAATTTTTCTGCCAATATAGAAGATGAAGAGATCCAGGTTTCATCCCTGGGTTTGAAAGATCACTTGGAATAAGAAATGGCAACTCACTTTAGTATTATTGCCTGGAAAATTCCATGGACAGAGGAGACTGGTAGGCTATAGTCCATGGGGTTGCAAAAGGCAGATATGACTGATTACACATGAGGAGAAGGAGGAGGAATCTTCATCTATCTATTTTTCTTTTAACTTAGCATAATTACCTTGAGACCCATAAAGAAACATAAAACTATTTTTAGAGCTTTATTGAGATTTATATCATATTTCATAGATTCCCCTGTATAAATCATACAAGTGGAATTTTTATTTGCACAGATTATACAATTATCACAAAAATCTATACTAGAATATTTTCAATACTCTGAAAAGAAACACTATACATATTAGAAACCATTCCTCATGTGCACTGCTTCTACTTTATTCTACCCTGATTCCAGTCAACCACTAATTTACTTTCTGTCTAAGCGTTTACCTGCTTAAGAAATTCCACATAGATGTGATCATAAAATATCTCATCTTCTTTGACTGGTTTCTTTCAGTAGTTTAACATTACAGTATATATCACCATTTCCCTTTTATTTTTAACAAATAATATTACCTTATATTAACATACAACATCTTATTCATCCATTAATCAGCTGATGGACATTTAGATTATTGCTACTTTCTAGCTATTATGAAAAGTGCTATGGAATTCCTATACAAATTTTCCAGTAGACTTATAATTTAATTTATCTTGATTATATGCCTAAGAGTGGAAATTTTGGGTCTTATACTAACTCTATGTTTAACTATTTTTTAGAAACTGCTACTGTTTTTCAAAAGGATTGCACCATTTTACAATCCTATTAGCAATGTATGAGGATTCCAATTTCTGTAAGGAACAGCAGCTGTGCTTTGCTGGAGCAGCCGTGAAGAGATATCCCACGCCCAAGGTAAGAGAAACCCAAGTAAGATGGTAGGTGTTGCAAGAGGGCGTCAGAGGGCCGACACACTGAAACCATACTCACAGAAAACTAGTCAATCTGATCAAACTACGACCACAGCCTTGTCAAGGAAACCAAGCCATGCCTGAGGGGCAACCCAAGACGGGTGAGTCATAGTGGAGAGGGCTGACAGAAGTGGTCAACTGGAGAAGGGAATGGCAAGACACTTCAGTATTCTTGCCTTGAGAACCCCATGAACAGTATAAAAAGGCAAAATGATAGGATACCAAAAGAGGAACTCCCCAGGTCAGTAGGTACCCAATATACTAGTGGAGATCAGTGGAGAAATAACTCCAGAAAGAATGAAGGGATGGACCCAAAGAAAAATCAATACCCAGTTGTTCATGTGACTGGTGATAGAAGCAACATCCGATGCTGTAAAGAGCAATATTGCATAGGAACCTCGAATGTCAGGTCCATGAATCAAGGCAAATTGGAGGTGGTCAAACAAGAGATGGCAAAGGTGAACGTCAACATTCTAGGAATCAGCAAACTAAAATGGACTGGAATGGGTGAATTTAACTCAGATGACCATTATATCTACTACCGTGGGCAGGAATCCCTCAGAAGAAATGGAGTAGCCATCATGGTCAACAAAAGAGTCCTAACTGCAGTACTTGGATGCAGTCTCAAAAACAACAGAATGATCTCTGTTCGTTTCCAAGGCAAACCATTCAATATCACAGTTATCCAAGTCTATACCCCAACCAGTAACACTGAAGAAGCTGAAGTTGAATGGTTCTATGATAAACTACAAGACTTTTTGAACTAACACCCAAAAAGATGTCCTTTTCATTATAGGGGACTGGAATGCTAAAGTAGGAAGTCAAGAAACACCTGGAGTAACAGGCAAATTTGGCCTTGGAATGCAGAACGAAACAGGGCAAAGACTAACAGAGTTTTGCCAAGAAAATGCACTGGTCATAGCAAACACCCTCTTCCAACAACTAAGAGAAGACTCTACACATGGACATCACCAAATGGTCAACAGTGAGATCAGATTGATTATATTCTGTGCAGCCAAAGATGGAGAAGCTCTATACAGTCAACAAAAACAAGACCAGGAGCTGACTGTGGCTCATATCATGAACTCCTTATTACCAAATTCAGACTTAAATTGAAGAAAGTAGGGAAAAGAGCTAGACCATTCAGGTATGAGCTAAATAAATTCCCTTATGATTATACAGTGGAAGTGAAAAATAGATTTAAGGGCCTAGATCTGATAGACAGAGTGCCTGAAGAACTATGGAATGAGGTTCGTGACATTATACAGGAGACAAAGATCAAGACCATCCCTGTGGAAAAGAAATGCAAAAAGCAAAGTGGCTGTCTGAGGAGGCCTTACAAATAGCTGTGAAAAGAAGAGAGGCGAAAAGCAAAGGAGAAAAGGAAAGATATAAGCATCTGAATGCAGAGTTCCAAAGAATAGCAAGAAGAGATAAGACAGCCTTCTTCAGTGATCAATGCAAAGAAATAGAGGAAAGAACAGAATGGGAAAGACTAGAGAACTCTTCAAGAAAATTAGAGATACCAAGGGAACATTTCATGCAAAGGTGGGCTTGATAAAGAACAAAAATGGTCTGGACCTAACAGAAGCAGAAGATATTAAGAAGAGGTGGCAAGAATACAAGGAAGAACTGTACAAAAAAGATCTTCACGACCCAGATAATCATGATGATGTGATCACTCATCCAGAGCCAGACATCTTGGAATGTGAAGTCAAATGGGCCTTAGAAAGCATTACTATGAACAAAGCTAGGGGAGGAAATGGAATTCCAGTTGAGCTATTTCAAATTCTAAAAGATGATGCTGTGAAAGTGCTGCACTCAATATGCCCGCAGATTTGGAAAACTCAGCAGTGGCCACAGGACTGGAAAAAGTCAGTTTCCATTCCAATTCCAAAGAAAAGCAATGCCAAAGAATGCTCAAACTACCGCACAATTGCACTCATCTCACATGCTAGTAAAGTAATGCTCAAAATTCCCCAAGCCAGGCTTCAGCAATATGTGAACCATGAACTCCCTGATGTTCAAGCTGGTTTTAGGAAAGGCAGAGGAACCAGAGATCAAATTGCCAACATCTGCCAGATCATGGAGAAAGCAAGAGAGTTCCAGAAAAACATCTATTTCTGCCTGATTGACTATGCCAAAGTCTTTGACTCTGTGGATCACAATACTGTGGAAAATTTTCAAGAGATGGGAATACCAGACCACGTAACCTGCCTCTTGAGAAATTTGTATGCAGATCAGGAAGCAACAGTTAGAACTGGACATGGAACAACAGACTGGTTGCAAATAGGAAAAGGAGTACGTCAAGGCTGTGTACTGTCACCCTGCTTATTTAACTTATATGCAGAATACATCATGAAAAACGCTGGACTGGAAGAAACACAAGCTGGAATCAAGATTGCTGAGAGAAATATCAATCACCTCAGATATGCAGATGACACCACCCTTATGGCAGAAAGTGAAGAGGAGCTAAAAGCCTCTTGATGAAAGTGAAAGAGGAGAGTGAAAAAGCTGGCTTAAAGCTCAACATTCAGAAAACGAAGATCATGGCATCCAGTCCCATCACTTCGTGGGAAATAGACAGAGAAAAACAGTGGAAACATTGTCAGACTTTATTTGGGGGGCTCTAAAATTACTGTGGATGGTGACTGCAGCCATGAAATTAAAAGACATTTACTCCTTGGAAGAAAAGTTATGACCAACCTAGATAGTATATACAAAAGCAGAGACATTACTTTGCCGACTAAGGTCCGTCTAGTCAAGGCTATGGTTTTCCAGTAGTCATGTATGGATGTGAGAGTTGGACTGTGAAGAAGGCTGAGCGCCAAAGAATTGATGTTTTTGATCTGTGGTGTTGGAGAAGACTCTTGAGAGTCCCTTGGACTGCAGGGAGATCCAACCTATCCATTCTGAAGGAGATCAACCCTGGGGTATCTTTGGAAGGAATGATGCTAAAGCTGAAACTCCAGTACTCTGGCCACCTCATGGGAAGTGTTGACTCATTGGAAAAACTCTGATGCTGGGAGGGATTGTGGGCAGGAGGAGAAGAGGATGACCGAGGATGAGATGACTGGATGGCATCATGGACTTGATGGACGTGAGTCCGAGTGAACTCCGAGAGATGGTGATGAACAGAGAGGCCTGGCATGCTGCAATTCATGGGGTCGCAAAGAGTCGGACATGACTGAATGACTGAACTGAACTGAACTAGGGGTTATACAACAACAATGTACCCTGCTTGAGGACATTTTCTCCTTCCTGAAGCCTTCTGGATAATCCTGTTATTTTAAAATATAAATTATGGGAATGTGTCTAGTAAGATCTTTAAAACCTCCAGACATTCTCTTGTTTCATTGTAATGACTAATTAAAAGATATATAACCCATTGCTAACACTAACAACGGAGAAGGCAATGGTACCCCCACTACAGTACTCTTGCCTGGAAAATCCCATGGATGGAGGAGCCTGGTAGGCTGCAGTCCATGGGGTCGCTAAGAGTCAGACACGACTGAGCGACTTCACTTTCACTGTTCACTTTTATTCATTGGAGAAGGAAATGGCAACCCACTCCAGTGTTCTTGCCTGGAGAATCCCAGGGCCGGGGGAGACTGGTGTCTATGGGGCCGCACAGAGTCAGACACAACTGAAGCGACTTAGCAGCAGCAGCAGCAACGCTAATAAAGGGGCTCTCTTTCTGCCCTTCTGATATCTATGTCAGAAGCTTTCTCTATCACCCTTTATGCTTTAATAAAACATTATTACACAAAAGCTCTGAGTTATCAAGCCTCGTCTCTGGCCCTGGATTGAATTCTTCTCTTCCAAAGGTGAAGAATCCAGGCATCTTGCATGGTTCAGCAACAATATTTCACTTTGAACAATATTTATCATTTCCTTTTTAATTTTAGACACTCCAATGGGTGTGAAGTGATGTGCCATTCTGGTTTTAACTTGTGGTCGCCTAATGATTAATGAGGTTTTTATTGGCTATTGGTAGAAAATCTATTCTCCATTTTTAAGTGAGTTGTATGATGTTTTTCAGTAACGTCTTTTGGATAACATCTTGTGAATTTATATCAATAAGGGTTCAGTAAGAGAAGGTGAAAGAGGAGAGTGAAAAAGTTGGCTTAAAGCTCAACATTCAGAAAACTAAGATCATGGCATCCACTCCCATCACTTCATGGCAAATAGATGGGGAAACAGTGGAAACAGTCGCTGACTTTATTTTTCTGGGCTCCAAAATCACTGCAGATGGTGATTGCAGCCATGAAATTAAAATACACTTACTCCTTGGAAGGAAAATTATGATGAACCTAGACAGCATATTAAAAAGCAGAGACATTACTTTGCCAACAAAAGTCTATGTAGTCAAGGCTATGGTTTTTCCAGTGGTCATGTATGGGTGTGAGAGTTGGACTGTGAAGAAGGCTGAGCACTGAGGAATTGGTGCTTTTGAACTGTGGTGTTGGAGAAGACTCTTGAGAGTCCCTTGGACTGCAAGGAGATCCAACCAGTCCATTCTGAAGGAGATCAACCCTGGGATTTCTTTGGAAGGAATGATGCTAAAGCTGAAACTCCAGTACTTTGGCCACCTCCTGGGAAGTGTTAACTCATTGGAAAAGACTCTCATGCTGGCAGGGACTGGGGGCAGGAGGAGACGGGGACGACCAAGGGTGAGATGGCTGGACACATCATGGATTCAATGGACGTGAGTCTGGGTGAACTCCGGGAGATGGTGATGGACAGGAAGGCCTGGCGTGCTGTGATTCATGGGGTCGTGGACGGTCGGACTCATCTGAGCGACTGAACTGACTGAACTGATGGACTTGGCTGTCAGGAAATATGTGTGACCTACAACAGCTTCAGGTGACCATATATCAATCTTTCAAGTGTACAAACACTGTCGCTGATGTTTCGCTCTTGTTCTCTAAATCTAATACAAAATATTTCTCTGGCACCCTCTATTCAGAAACATACCTGCACTGGGGTCCAGCTCCCTCAGGATCCAGGGAAACCTGAAGGAGAAATGGCATTAGCAATTGCAATTGATTTAGAGATAGAGACAGATAAGAATGTTGTAGATAAGAAAATAGAGGAGAGAAGAAAAGAGGCTGATGTTCCTTGGTTTATAGAGAAAATCAATAAAGTCTCAAGACAAGAGACTTGCATCGTTTACGTGAGACCGCAGGTGCTCTCCCGGTCTCCCGAGGGAGTGAAGGCACAGGGCTCCTTCCTGTTCAGGTCTTAGAAACCCAGGCAAATAAGTAGACATGGTGGATCTCTGTACTCCAAATGGGAAGTAGCCTGAAAGAGAGAGTAAGAGGAGGAAAATGATTGACACGAAGAGATCAAGCTGCTTTGATGAGCAAGATCCGTAGCTTTATTTTTAAACGGTACTTATATACTCTTTTGTACATAGAGGGAAATGAAAGATGCAAGGTCATACAGAGTCAGCCCAACATTCCAGCAGTTTTGCCCTTATCGAAACCCTGATTTTTCTGCATACCTTTCCCACAAATGATGTTGTGTACAGTATCTTCTGGCCTTGGAGGCCTGTGAACATTTATGACCCTCTTTTGATAAAGGCTGCTCAGCCAAAAACTTATTTTCCCTCAAAGTGTTTTTCCTTTATATTTCTAATCTATATCAGCCTCAGAAAGTGCCAAACAGAGTTACGTTTTCACGGAGCAAAGGTGCAGTGAGTTACAAGAAAGAACCAATTAGCTCAAAAGTCTGATATGGTTAAATTCAAGGCTACACTTGTTTTTTTCTTGCATTCTCACTATGTTAACTAATGCATTCCCAGGTGCACAGTGGATAAGAGATATGGGAACTTAGCAACAAGCATTGGCCCAATAATGAAATCCTACACCAGCACTAGCACTACTCTAATAACTTTTAACTCTTTCAAAGGCTCTATGTTTTAGGCTTTGCATGCTTCTCACAGTTGGGAGGCTGTAAATAATTGTATGCATAGCTGTAAGTGTCTGGATATATCTTCCAAGCAAGCTAAAATGCTAACAGAGGGGATTTGATTTGAAATATTTCTCTCATGTCCAGGAAACTTATTAGCTATAGCCCTAAGTTGATTTTCTGCAGAGAAAGGTGGTCAGGGTTAGCCCCAGTTAATATCAGAGGAGTTGGTGAAAGTCATGAAACAGTAAAACAGACAGATTCTGGTTTTGGGGTAGATGCTCAAGAAAGCCTAGGGAGCCCCTTGAGCTCTGAAGCCTTGCTTAACAGTTCTCTTCCACATGACCCTGTCATGGGTGGGATCTCCCGTGGTGGCTCCCGGCATACCTGTAAGAGTGTTCTTAGAAATTATGTCTAGCCCATTTGACACAATAAAAAGCCAATGATAATACTGAAAGTTATCTTTATAGGCAAACACTTAAAGGCAAATATCAATACACTGTTACGGACATTTAGTTGCATCAAACCCAAATTGAAGACATTCAGAACAGGTTGACTTAACTGCCATTTAAACAGCCTGGAGAGTCACTCAGCATATTATTTAACTTTGAGCAAGACAAAAGTAAATAACATTTCCAAGCTGTTCTGAACCCTCTACTGTAACCTGCCTATTCTATGTAAATAGTTCTGAAATTGAATCCTTATTTATTTTGAATGTCTAAAAGAAACTATATGACTGACATATACATTCAAATACTCTCCTCCGGCTTCTGGCATATTTAAAGTTTCCTTTGTTTATCAATGCATCTTGTTGAATCTATTATTCACAATAAGAACTTTCCTAAAACCAAGAAAATAAATTGTGGTGAGAAGTTAGAATAAATATTAATTTGAAATTTGCAAAACAAAGAAAACTACCAGTGCTTGTTCTTGATATTCTACATATCAGCATGTACTCTTCTGATAGTATAAAATTATCTCCTTTCTTCCTAAAATCAGCAAACTTGTTGGTCATAAAGTTGAATTAAATATCAATGTGCTTGTAGTCATTATTCTATTTTTTCCAGGACTGCAAAATTTTGAATTGATTTAGAAAGGATATGTTAAAAAAAATCACATATGAGTAAACTCTATCCTTAACTTTAATTTAAAATTTAAAAGATAGTCCATATTTCTTAATCTCATTATGTGAACCTCTCCTTATCTATAAGTCTCTATTCACCTATTGATAACAGAGCATGCCAAAGCTAAATTTAAATCATTTTCCATTCAAATCTATGTTTTTAAAAATTATATGTAAATGATGTTTGTATACAAATTAAAATATTCAACATCATTCAAAAACAAAGCTCTCAATATACACTGCATTTAGTTTCTTTGATAGTGACAACATTGCACTATATAGAGCTCATTTAAACTTGTTCATGGAAAACAAAATATTATTTGTTTATAATACTGAAATTTATATTAAACATGAATAGAATAGGTGAAGGCTGAAAGACCCAAAACCATTTCAGAGTGAACCAGTGAAGTTCGCTTACCAGGCTCTTTCATCCATGGAATTTCCTAGGCAAGAGTACTGGAGTGTGTTGCCATTTTCTTCTCCAGGGGATCGTCCCGACTCAGGGATGGAACCCAGGCCTCCCTCATTGCAGGCAGACGCTTTACCGTCTGAGCTACCGGGGAAGCCTATTAAACATTAAACATGCATATGTGTTTTTTAAACCTTAAACAATTTCATTCACAGTTTTCTGCTTTAGTGTTAGTATTTGTATTATGAGTCATTTGTTAGTTATACTATATTTTACAAGTGTTTATGGTAGATGTAGGAATGGATGGAGATTTGGTCCATTACAATTTATTTCTATAACCTATCTTTAATTCAAAGATCATTGATTTAGTTGATTTTAGCACCTTTCTTTTATTTTTTCAGAATGTGTGCTAACAAAGTCTCATTGAATTTATGAGGTTTTATGGACTAAATAATGACACCAAACTGTGTGAGTTAAAAATATAAAAGAGGACCTAAATCATAACCTCAAATTTTCAGTTTTGTATAAGTTTGCTTATATAAGTGGTAGCATGCTGCTAAGTCGCTTCAGTCATGTCCGACTTTGTGCGACCCCATAGACGGCAGCCCACCAGGCTCTGCCGTCCCTGGAATTCTCCAGGCAAAAACACTGGAGTGGGTTGCCATTTCCTTCTCCAATGCATGAAAGTGAAAAGTGAAAGTGAAGTCACTGAGTGGTGTCCAACTCTCAGTGACCCCATGGACTGCAGCCCACCAGGCTCCTCCATCCATAGGATTTTCCAGGCAAGAGTACTGGAGTGGGGTGCCATTGCCTTCTCTTAAGTGATAGCATAAAATTATCTAATTAATACAATAATTATTTCATATCATTTAAAACTTTTCATAAATGTTATAATTTTGTCCTTTTTTAATATTTATTTACTAAAACATAATTACCAGCAAATAAGTACAGGGCACAAATTGAATTCATGAATACTGTAGGAAAAACTGTGATGTATTCATAATCAATTACTAATTTTACCAATACTATTAAAAATAATAAATATTTTAGCTTTACATGATATTTTCAAGACAGAAAATACTTTAGTATCCTTGAAAGAGAAAAATGTGAGCTTATATTTAATTATATATGAGCAGAACTAACTTTTGTCAAGGTCACTCAGAGAAAAAAGAAATGTTTTTCTGTAAGTTCAGAAACTATTAAAAATATATATCTGATGGGATAGGTATTGCACTTTATAACTTTACTAAGATCAAACTGAAATATTTCTCCCATTTTGATAAAACATAATTTTCTCCCCATAGGAAAGTTACAGGATAAATCTGTTCAGTGTGCCAGGAAGTGATTCATGACCCAGCTTCTATTAACAGAAATGGGGTGTCTTGCAGCTATATCTCCATAAGTTGCACTGCAAACTATCTCTGTAAATAAAGATTCAACCCAAGGGTTAGGTTTTACTGCAAGTTATAAACTTCAAGAAACTGGGTATAGAATGGAAATGCTGACAACCTTAAAGATAACTGCTTGACTGAAGCAACTATAGTATTCCAACTTCTTTATTTCAGCAAGTGTGAGTGTTTATGTTGCCAATGGATAAAAGAATCGATGTGGAAATTACTTATGCTTGGTGAATTGCATGGTAATAAAAGAAAGTCCTGTTAAAAAGAGCTTCGGGTAAAATGGAATATGAACAAAAATTTCCCCACAAAATCATTTTTACAAGTTTTATGTTTTACAGTTCAGTGTTCCACAAATCCTATATCTTGTGTTATTTATCAGCATTGCACTTCATTTGCAAACACTTCACTGATGAAATAATGCATATAAAACAATGAGAGTCTGCTTTGAATTTTCAGGAAGCAAATATAATGGCAGGAAAAAACACATGTTTCAGAAATTATCATAAAGGCAGGTTTTCTGTTTCATAGTAATTCAAGTTGTTTTTTTATTTTTTTCTTAAAATGTTAGCTTTTTAAACATAAATTTATTTATTTTAATGGGAAGTTAATTACTTTACAATATTGTATTGGTTTTGCTATACATCAACATGAATCCGCCACAGGTATACACGTGTTCCCCATCCTGAACCCCCCCTCCCGCCTCTCTCCTCGTACCATCCCTCTGGGTCATCCCAGTGCACCAGCCCCAAGCATCCAGTATCATGCATCGAACCTGGACTGGCGATTCATTTCATATATATTAAACATGTTTCAATGCCATTCTCCCAAATCATCCCACCCTCGCCCTCTCCCACAGAGTCCAAAAGACTGTTGTATACATCTGTGTCTCTTTTCCTGTCTCACGTACAAGATTATCATTACCATCTTTCTAAATTTTATATATATGCGTTAGTATACTGTATTGGTGTTTTTCTTTCTGGCTTACTTCACTCTGTATAATAGGCTCCAGTCTCATCCACCTCATTAGAACTGATTCAAATGTATTCTTTTTAATGGCTGAGTAATACTCCATTGTGTATGTGTACCACTGCTTTCTTATCCATTCATCTGCTGATGGACATCTAGGTTGCTTCCATGTCCTGGCTATTATAAACAGTGCTGCGATGAACATTGGGGTAAATGTGTCTCTTTCAATTCTGATTTCCTTGGTGTGTATGCCCAGCAGTGGGATTGCTGGGAGTCATTCAAGTTTTAAAAAATGTTTTTGTGTGTGTGTGTTTTTTTTTAATTAGAGGCTAATTACTTTACTAAAATTGTTTTAACAATAATAGGTACCTATGCAAGTATTCACAATAATATGCTAAATATCAGTTGATAATTTTCAGAAAAGAAGAGCTATATATTTCAAAAAGAGCTATATATTTCAAGAAATAGCCCCTATGTTGTTGTCATATGGGGTTCAGTCAGCCAGTCATGTTCCACTCTGTGACCCCTTAGATGCATGCCAGGCCTCCCCATCCCTCACCATCTCCCAAAGTTTGCCCAAGTTTATTTCCATTGCATCAGTGATGCTATCCAGCCATCTCATTCTCTGACACCCACTTCTTCCCTTTATCTTTCCCAGCATCAGGAATTTTCCAATAACTCAGCTGTTCTCATCAGATGACCACAATACTTGAGCTTAGGCTTCAGCATCAGTCCTTCGAAGGAGTATTTAGGGTTGATTTTCCTAAAGATTGACTGGTTTGATCTCCATGCTGTCCAAGGGACTTTCAGGAGTCTTCTCCAGCACTATAGTTCAAAGGCATAAATTCTTTGGCATTCTGCCTTCTTTACAATACAGCTCTCACAACTATTCGTGACCACTGGGAAGACTGTAGCCTTGACTCTACGGACCTTTGCCAGTTGAGTATTGTCTCTGCTTTTCAACACACTGTCTTTATTTGTCATAGCTTTCCTGCCAAGAAGCAATCATCTGCTGATTTAATGGCTGCAGTCACCATCCGCAGTGATTTTAGACCCAAGAAGAGGAAAATCTTCTACCAATTCCACCTTTTCCCTTCTATTTTCCATGAAATAATGGGAACAGATCCCATAATATTTGTTTTTGTTTTTGTTTTAATATTTAGTCTTAGGCCAGCTCTTTTATTCTCTTCCTTCACCCTCATCAAGAGGGTGTTTTGTTCCTTTTTCTTTTGCATTAGAGTTGTATCATCAGGATACCTGAGGTTGTTGATGTTTTTCTTGCCTATCTTGATTCCAGCTTGTAAGTCATCCAGCCTGGCATTTCTCATGATGTGCTCAGCATATAGATTAAACAGACAGGGTGAAAGCAGACAGTCCTATCATACTGTTTTCTCAATCATGAATCAATCAGTTGTTCAATACAGGGTTTTAACTGTTGCTTCTTGACCTGCATACAGGTTTCTCAGGAGACAGGTAAGATAATCTGGTATTGCTATCTCTTTAAGAGCTTTCCACAGCTTGTTATGATCCACACAGTCAAAAAGGTTTTGGTGTAATTGATGAAACAGAGATAGTTGTTTTTCTGGAATTCCCTAACTTTCTCTTTGATCCATCAGATGTTGGCAATTTGATCTCTTGCTCCTTCTCCTTTTCTAAACCCAGCTTGGACATCTGGAAGTTCCTGGATTACATAATGATGAAATCAATCATGCAAGATTTTAAGCATGACCTTACTAGCGTGGGAGATGAGTGCAATTATCTGATGGTCAGTGCATTCTTTAGTACTACTCTTCTTGGGAATTGGAATGAGGATTTACCTATTTCAGTCCTATGGCCACTGCTGGGTCTTCCAGGTTTACTGATATATTAAATGCAAAACCTTGATGGCATCATCCTTTATGGTTTCTAATTGTTCTACTTTAATTCCTTTGCATCCACTAGCTTAATTAACAGCAGTGCTTCCTAAGGTTCACTTGACTTCACTCTCCAGAATGCCTGGCTCTGGATGGTTGATCACACCATCACAGTAATCCAGTACCTTAATATCTTTTTTGTACAGTTCTTCCATGTGTTCTTTCCATCTCTTCTTGATCTCTTCAGCATCTAGGTCTCTACTCTTGCTGTCTGTTATGGTGGCCATCTGTGGGTAAAATGTTCCTTGTTATCTACAATTTTCCTGAAGAGATCTCTAGTCTTTCCCCTTCCATTGTTTTCTTGTAGTTTTATGCATGGTTCATTGAAAAAGGTCTTCTTGTCTCCATGTTGTTTATCAGAACTTTGTGTTTAGTTGAATATATCTTTCCCTTTCTCCCTTTTTGCTTCTCTTCTTTCTTTAGCTATTTGTAAGGCCTCCTCAGATAGCTACTTTGTATTCTTGCTTTTCTTTTTGGGGGATGATTTTGTTTGCTGCCTCCTGTACAATGGACCTCTGTCTGTAGTTCTTTGTGCACAGTATTTACTAGATTTAATCCCTTGAATGTATTTGTTACCTCCACTGCATGTTCATCAGTTCAGTTCAGTTCAGTTTCAGTCGCTCAGCCGTGTCCGACTCTTTGCGACCCCATGAATTGCAGCACTCCAGGCCTCCCTGTCCATCACCAATTGCCGGAGTCCACTCAAACTCATGTCCATCTAGTCGGTGATGCCATCCAGCCATCTCATCCTTTGTCATCCCCTTCTCCTCCTGCCCCTAGTCCCTCCCAGCATCAGGATCTTTTCCATTGAGTCAACTCTTCGCATGAGGTGGCCAAAGTATTGGAGTTTCAGCCTCAGCATCAGTCCTTCCAGTGAGCATTCAGGACTGATTTCCTTTAGGATTGAAATGCCTTGCAGTCCAAGGGACTCTCAAGAGTCTTCTCCAACACCACAGTTCAAAAGCATCAATTGTTGGGCACTCAGTTTTCTTTATAGTCCAACTCTCACATCCATACATGACTAATGGAAAAACCGTTGCTTTGACTAAATGGACCTTTGTTGGTAAAGTAATGTTTCTGCATTTTAATATGCTGTCTAGGTTGGCCACATCTTTTCTTCCAAGGAGTAAGTATCTTTTAATTTCGTGGCTGCAGTCACCAACTGCAGTGATTTTGGAGTCCCCAAAAATAAAATTTGTCACTGTTTCCCCATCTATTTGCCTTCACGAAGTGATGGGACCTGATGCCAGGATCTTAGATTTTAAACGTTGAGTTTTAAGCCAGCTTTTCACTCTTCTCTTTAACTTTCATCAAGAGGCTCTTTAGTTCTTCTTCACTTTATGCCATAAGGGTGGTGTCATCTGCATATCTGAGGTTATTGATATTCATATTCATCAGATATTTGATTTAAGTAATACCTGACTGGCCTAGTGGCTTTCCCTGCTTTCTTTAGTTTAAGCCTGAATTTTGCTATGAGAAGCTGTTGATCTGAGCCACAGTCAGCTGTCAGCTCCAAGTCTTGTGTGTGTGTGTGTGTGTGTGTGATTGTATGCAACTTCTTCATCTTAGATATATGATATAAATACAAAGGATGTAATCAATTTGATTTTGGTATGACCATTCAGTGATGTCCATATGTAAAGTCATCACTTGTGTTTTTGAAAAAGAATATTTGCTATGATCAGTGCATTTTCTTTTCTTGGCAGAACTGTTAGGCTTTTCCTGCTTCATTCTGTTCTCCAAGGCCAAACTTGCCTGTTACTCCAGGTATCTCTTGACTTCTTATTTTTGCATTCTAATCCCCAGTGATGAATAGAATTTTTTTTTAATATTAGTTCTAGGAGGTTTTCTAAGATCTTATATCTCATATAAGACATTTTTAAAAGTTGCAACATATAGTCTTATATTTTAGTTTTATTTCTCCAAGAATTATACTGCTTTAAGTAAAAATATTGGGCTTCCCTTGTGGCTCAGCTCATAAAGAATCTACTGCAATGAGAGAGATCTTGGTTCAATCCCTGGGTTTTGAAGATCCCCTGGAGAAAGGAAAGGCTACCCACTCCAGTATGCTGGCTTGGAGAATTCCATGGACTGTGCAGTCCATGGGGTCACAAAGAGTCAGACATGACTGAGCAACATTCACTTCACTTCAAATAAAAATATAAAACTTCTTAATAGCGTAAGGCTTTTCAAAGTTGTGTTTAAAATGCTGAAAATAAATTATTTTCTTTATTTTCATGATTATAACTGAAATAATTTTGTGTAATCTGTATATTACAGTTGTAGTATTGTAACAATATTGTGATACAGTAATTGATCTCAAGGATTTATTCTAATCAAAGGGAAGTGAAAATATACAAAAGAGTGCAATATGTTCTTTTCTAAGGATGTACTTAAGATGATAAAGCACACAGCAAAAAACTAATAGCAATATTGAGTTGTCAGGATCAAAAGAAGATAGAAGGAATATTTCTTTTGAATCTTGAATGATAATAGCTAATACTCAAGCAGAAAGAAAGGACATTTTGTGGGGGAAAGGAGATGAAGAGATAAATGACAGAAAACAAGTATTCCACAAAGTATATATATATAATGAAACATAAAGAAACATGACCATTAGTAATATATCCATGTAGTTGTACCCATGTAGGTAGGTATATGTGTAGGATGCTCCAACTTGGAAAAATAGAACTCCATTCTCTCCTGAAGGCTTTCAAAATGCCTTAAATTTTGTGAATTTTCCCATATGAAATAAGAATAACACAAAACAAAACAAAGCAGAAAGAAAAGTACAATCTATATTTTTAATGAAAAAAGACCATTTAAGCAAGCACTGAGTAAAAGAGTCTAAACTCACTCAAGGGTAGACATAGAATCTCAAGACACAGTTTCAAAGAAAACACACAGAAAATGGAATGAATATCTTTAAATGAAATAAAATGTTATATCTCCTGAAAGTTATACTGTCGTGAGTATTTGAAAAATTATGACCAAATGGTCAAATTTGTAAATAAAATAGATTTGAATTCTGTGTTGAAATTCAGTAATTTTTCAGTGTATTTTCCTTTGCCAACTAATGGCTATACAATAGGAATTTTGCATTAATTAAAAAGGGGAGCATATGTAGAGTTCTTGGCTCATATAACCTTCTGCTTTTATTTAATGTAAACACCCACAGTGTTATCTCCTTTTCCTTTATTATTTATAGGTACACTGAAAGTGAAAGTGAAGTCGCTCAGTCGTGTCTGACTCTTTGCGACCCTGTGGACTGTAGCCTACCAGGCTTCTCTGTCCATGGGATTCTCTAGGCAAGAATACTGGAGTGGGTTACCATTTCCTTCTCCAGGGGATCTTCCCGACCCAAGGATCGAACCTGGGTCTCCCACATTGGAGGCAGATTCTTAAATCTCTGAGCCAGATAGTAGAAAAGTTACCCTTATAAAGTGCCTGTCTTAGATGTTACATTAAGTTGTGAGAGATGGAAGCTCAGTAGCAGTCATGCAGAGCATTAACTAAATAGGAGAGTCATCTCAAGAAGATGGCAATAATAGAATTCTTCACTGCAGGATCTAAAGACCTACTGCCATTCACTAGTGATTGTGGAAAGTGCCTGTTGATTCTGTGTCTATAACAATACTACTAGATATTAAATAATCTTTGCTAATATTCTAAGATCTTTGATCTTCACATAAGGAAGTCAGGCTCTCTCGTTCTCTTTCCCCTTCTGCCTTTCTCTCTCTTTCACAAATGAAATAAGGAACATTGAATGAGAAAACTAAAATTTATGACAAGAAGTATTTCAGGTGGAAGATAGGATATTCTCAACTTTTTGAAAAATTGGAATGCTTAGACAATATATATATATATATATATATATATATATATATATATATATATAGTCCATGACTTAATAACTGTTGTTGTTCAGTAGCTAAATCATGTCCAACTCTGTGAACCCATGAACTGAGGCATGTCAGACTTCCCTGTCCTTCACTGTTTCCCAGAATTTGCTCAAACTCATGTCCACTGAGTCAGTGATGCCATCCAATAATCTCATCTTATGACACCCACTTCTCTTGCCCTCAATCCTATCCAGCATCAAGGTTTTTTCCAATGAGTTGGCTCTTTGCATCAGGTGGGTAAAGTATGGCAGGTTCATCTTCAGCATCAATGAATATTCAGGGTTGATTTCCTTTAAGATTGACTGGTTTGATTTCCTTGCTGTCCAATGGACTCTTAAGAGTCTTCTCCAGCACCATATGCCAATTCTTTGGCACTCAGCCTTCTTTATGGGCCAACTCTTACATCTGTACATAACTACTGGAAAAACTCTAAGTTTGACTAGATGAATCTTTGTCAGCAAAGTGATGTCTCTGTTTTTAATATGTTGTCTAGGTTTGTCATAGCTTTTCTTCCAAGAAGCACATATCTTCTAATTTCATGACTGCAGTCACCATCCTCAGTGACTTTGAAGCCCAGGAAAATAATATCTTTCACTGTTTCCATATTTTCCCCATGTGTTTGCCCTGAAGTGATGGGACTGGATGCCATGATCTTAATGTTCTCAATGTTGAATTTTAAGCCAGCTTTTGCACTCTCCTCTTTCACCCTCATCAAGAGACTCTTTAGTTCATCTTTGTTTTATGCCATTAAAGTGGTATCATCTGCATAACTGATGTTGTTGATATTTCTCCTGGTAATCTTGATTTCAGCTTATGAGTGATCCAGCCTAGCATTTTGCATAATGTACACTGCATATAAGTTAAATAAGCAGGTGACAATATACAGCCTTAACATACTCCTTTCCCAATTTGAAACCAGTCTGTTGTTTCATGTCTGATTCTAATTGTTAATTTTTGACCCACAAACTGTTTCTCAGGAGCAAGTAAGGTGACCTGGTATTCCCATCTCTTTAAGAATTTTCCCTAGTTTGTTGTGATCCACACAGTCAAAGGCTTTAGCATCATCAGAAAATGAAAAACAGACAACACTTCCTTTTGTGTAGTTTGAACCAATGATACTCTCACATTTCTGCTCTCCTTTTCCTTCTTTCTTTTCTTCTTCCCTCCTTCCATCTGTCTGTCTGCCTCTTCTCTCATATTTTCTCTCCTCTCTTTCTGCTTCTTATTCTCTCTCCTTTTTCATTTTATTCTTCCTCTTCATTGGAGTGTTTTCTTGGAAATTAATGTATATATGTCTTCTCTCTTCTAACTTTTCTGCCACTATATTTTCTAGACCATTTTTTGTGTTGTTTTTGGTACCATGCCTTGGACATTGCTCTACTACTTTCATAGGCCAACAGGGTTTCCTGTTGATCGAATTATAACCAATCATTTTAACTGGGTTATTATAATCAGTAGTTCAGCTAAAGCCTAAATGCATGTCTCAAAGTTTTAATTTAATGTTTGATATTATAACTTCTTTGTGAAAAGAGAAGAATTCTACTCAGGGGAGAAATACAAAGATCTTGGTAGCATTTTATGCTAAGATATTTAAGGAAGTTTCATTCGTTTATATGCTTGCTATTTGCTTTTATATTTAATATTTTGTCACTTCAAAGCATAGAAAAATTAGCCAGAAACATGCTAAAATCCAAACTCAGATATAAAGAAGTAATAATAAACCTAAAGTAACTATCATATACTGATAGTGTGTGTAGCAACTATCACATACTTGCTACATACATACAACTATCACATACTTGCTACACACTAAGCTATATAGTAAGCACATTCCTTATAACTTTATTAGCATTATGTAATTAATCTTCAAGACCATTCTTTTTACATGGAATGTCACTATCACTGTTTTATAAATAGAGAACTTTTGGAGAAACTAATTTTTCCAAGGTTAAATAATTATGCATTTGTTCTAAAACCCATTCTCTTAATAGTACAGCATACTTTTCTTTTTTTTTTAGTATTAATTGAGTGAATCCTAAGGGCAGATTTTTAGCCAAAGTAGAGTGCTTATTAATTGGCTTTCTCTTTGTGAAAGATACTGCAATTTGCTTTTGACATTAAGTTGCACATTCTTAAGCTGTAGAAAATTATGGTTTCTGAAGGCTCATGGTGGACTTCCACCTTGGGAATTGTTCTTGATGAGTGTTGTTTTTTACCTAAACTTATGCCCTCTTGTCAGGAACAGCCTGTATCTAAAAACCATTTTATATGGGTGATCAAAGTTTCATCACCTTTGCTCCAATTCAGGACAACTCTGAAAGGTAATTACAAGTCCAGATATCCCTGCAGAATAGGCTGAGGGCTTTTGCAACCAGATTTCTTTTTACTTCTCCCTCTGCTCACTTTGCTTTACTCGCTTTCTGCAAAGTGTGATTCCTACGTCTACCACCAAGTAAGCTTGTGAAAATGTGAAAATGTTAGTTTCTCAGTGATGCCCAATTCTACAACCTCATCCTCCTCTGTGGAATTCTCCAGACAAGAATACTGGAGTGAGTTGCCATTGCCTTCTCCAGGGGATCTTCCTGACCTAGGGGTTGAAACTAGGTCACTTGCATTGCAGGCAGATTCTTTACCATCTGAGCCACCATGGAAGCCCAAGTAAACTTCTTACATAAAAGTATCCAGCTCCAAATCTCTTTTCATGGAAACAAACCTGAGACACTTGGTCCTGAATGATTTCAGAATGCAAATTTAAATGGGAGATTCAGAGGTCTGTATGATTTGCCAGACTTCTGACTTAGAATACTTAATCACCATTAGTAGGTGGTATTATGAAAGCCCTCAGAATTGTACAACAGAGAAACTGTTAAAAATATCCTTGTGTTGAACTTGAATGGGATTCATGTGAATAGAACTGACTGATGTAATATTTTATGCATTTGATTGGTAGGGGGTAAGTAATAACTCTAAGGATACAAAACAATATGATATTGTTGGATGCTCTCCATGTATAATGAAAAGTCAGTTAGAGGTTAACAATGTTAAGTGAGAAATATCTATAACCTTAGATATGCAGATGACACCACCCTTATGGCAGAAAGAGAAGAACTAAAGAGCCTCTTGATGAAAACAAAAGAGGAGAGTGAAAAAGTTGGCTTAAATCTCAACATTCAGAAAACGAAGATCATGGCATCCACTCCCATCACTTCATGGCACATAGATGGGGAAACAGTGGAAACAGTAGCTGACTTTATTTTTCTGGGCTCCAAAATCACTGCAGATGGTGATTGCAGCCATGAAATTAAAAGTTGCTTACTCTTTGGAAGGAAAGTTATGACCAACCTAGACAACATATTGAAAAGCAGAGATATTAATTTGTCAACAAAGATCCATCTAATCAAGGCTATGGTTTTTCCAGCGGTCATGTATGGATGTGAGAGTTGGACTATAAAGAAAACTGAGAGTTGAAGAAATGGTGCTTTTGAACTGTGGTGTTGGAGAAGACTCTTGAGAGTCCCGTGGACTGCAAGGAGATCCAACCAGTCCATCCTAAAGGAGATCAGTCCTGGGTGTTCATTGATGGGTCTGATACTGAAGCTGAAACTTTAATACTTTGGCCACCTGATGCAAAGAGCTGACTCATTTGAAAAGATCCTGATGCTGGGAAAGATTGAGGGCAGGAGTAGAAGAGGACGACAGAGAATGAGATGGTTGGATGGCATCACTGACTCAATGAGCATGGGTTTGGGTGAACTCTGGGAGTTGATGATGGACAGGGAGACCTGGTATGCTGCTGTTCATGGGGTTGCAAAGAGTAGGACATGACTGAGTGACTGAACTGAACTGAACTAAATGTGAAGTGCGAAAATCAATGGAATTCCTTGACAGCTTATAAAGCTAATTTTATTTCCTGTATCCAAGGGCCTAAAAACATTAAATCAAACTTAGACCTTAAATATGAGAGCAGTAGTGCTCCAGTGATGTTTGAATTCTCATCCCAATCAAGTATTTTCACAACAAGATCAGAGTCCTGAATAGAAATGGATGAGACCTTGAAAACTGGAATTACTTCATTTGAGATAATCAAATTTCAGATTTCTCTGAACCTTCTTAAAGTGCTAAAGTTGCTCACTCTTTTCTGTTAAAGACCAGAACCATCCTAGGCCCTTGCTTCAACATGATGAAGAATCATCTGCCCTATAAAGAAACATGAACTTCCTTTAGATTTATTCCCATTTTTTTCTTGTCCAAAGAGTAAATAACAATCTCAGTCTGGTTGGAGAAGTGCTTCTGCTAAGGAAGAAGGAAACCAAATGCCAAAAAAAAAAAAAAAGCTACAGAATAAATCAATGTGTATCAACTGAAGCCAAGAGAGCATGTATGGGAATGCAATAAGAAGGTGGAGGGTGAAGGGAACCAAAATATAAAGTTGGATACTGGGGAGTGTATCAATATGGGACACTCTCCCAGAGATGTATATCATCATCCTGGGAAAGACAGAAAGTGAAGAGGAACTAAAGCACCTCTTGATGAGGGTGAATGAAGAAAATTAAAAACCTGGCTTAAAATTCAAAATTGAAAAAAAAAAATTAAGATCATAGCATCTGGTCCCATCACTTCATGGCAAATAGAAGGGGAAAAAGTGGAAGCAATGACACCTTTTATTTTGGGGGCTCCAAACTCACTATTGATGGTGACTACAGCTATGAAGATGCTTGTTTCTTAGAAGGAAAACTATAACAAACTGAGACAGCCTATTAAAAAAGTAAGAACATCATTTTTCTCAAAAAGGTCCATATAGCCAAAGTTATGGTTTTTCCAGTAGTCATGTATGGATATGAGAGTTGGATAAAGAAGGCTGAGAACTGAAGAATTGATGCTTTCACATTGTGGTGCTGGAGAAGACTGTTGAGAGTCCCTTGGAATACAACAAGACCAAATCAGTCAATCTTAAATGATATCAATACTGAATAATCATTGGAAGGATTGATGCTGAACCTGAAGCTCCAATACCAATACTTTGGCCACCTGATGTGAAGAGTCAACTCATTGGAAAAGACCATGGTGCTGGGAACCATAATGCTGGGAAAGATTGAAAGCAAGAGGAGAAGGGGATGACAGAAGATGAGATGGTTGGATAGCATCAGTGACTCAATTGAAATGAATTTGAGCAAGTTCCAGGAGACAGTGGAGGACAGAGAAGCCTGTTATGTTGCACTCCATGGGGTCTCAAAGAGTTGGACCGGACTTAGGGACTCAACAAGACCTACATTTCAAATCAACCACAAGTGAATATATGCATACTTATGTCATGTTACTTTCTGCCAGAAATCACTTCTCTCAAGAATTACTACTGCTGTTTGACTGGTGAGTTGTTTACCTCTACAACCCCTTTCTAAATGTCTGTTGTTGTAGGTATTTACCATGTTGATTGGGCTTCCCTTATGGCTCAGCGGGTAAAGAATTCGCCTGCAATGCAGGAGACCTGGGTTCAATCTCTGGGTTAGGAAGATCCCCGGGATAAGGGAAAGGGTGCCCACCCAGTATTCTGGCCTGGAAAATTCTATGGACTGTATAGTCGATGGGGTCACAAAGAGTTAGACATGACTGAGCAACTTTCACTTACACTACGTTTTATTACCTTAATCTGAGTTTCCACCCAAAATAACACCTATAATAAGCTTTTCTGTAAATAGTCTATTTGTTGGAGAAGGAAATGGCAACCCACTCCAGTGTTCTTGCCTGGAGAATCCCAGGGATGGAGGACCCTAGTGGGTTGCCACAGAGTCAGATACAACTGAAGACTTGGCAGCAGCAGCAGCAGCAGTCTATTTGTGAATGTTATTTCAGACAGCAAGAGTGAAGCAGGGTAGAGGCATGGAAAAAGGGATCTATCTATCAGCTTCTCACTCCTATTGGCCAAGAGTCAACCCAAGCTTATTCTGTGCCTTAAGTCTCCTTCACATTTAAATTCTGCATATATGAGTGACAGGTATGTTTGCGTACCTGAGATGACAGGAAGACAAGCAACATATCCCTGAAAAACAGTTTGCACAAACATCAAACTTCTATTTAAGCCTGTGTTGGAAAAAAGACACTGCAGCTCTAGTTATAATAAGATAAGACCTTCTGGATATGATGTTTACAGAAGAGAAGCAATGCAGTGCTTATTAAAATACCTATTAACCCATTATACTTTTTATGTTTTGTTCTACAAATTAATATGTTTCTGTGAAGTTTAGGTTGACTTTGAATGCTGTTGTGTTCAGTTCAGTTCGGTCTCTCAGTCGTGTTCAACTCTTTGCAACTCCATGGACTGCAGTACATCAGGCTTCCCTGTCCATCACGAACTCCCAAAACTTGCTCAAACTAACGTCCATTGAGTCGGTGATGCCATCCAACCATCTCATTCTCTGTTGTCCCCTTCTCCTCTCACCTCAGTCTTTCCCAGCATCAGGATCTTTTTAAATGAGGCAGTTCTTCACATCAGGTGGCCAAAATACTAGAGTTTCAGCTTCAGCATCCATCCTTTCAATGAATATTCAGGAATGATTTTCTTTAGGATGGACTGGTTGGATCTACTTGCAGGCCAAGGGACTCTCAAGAAATTTCTCCAACACCATAGTTCAAAAGCATCAATCCTTTGGTGCACAGCTTTCTTTATCATCCAACTCTCACATCCATACATGACTACTGGAAAAACTATAGCTTTGACTAGACGGATCTTTGTCAGCAAAGTAATGTCTCTGCTTTTGATATGCTATCTATGTTGGTCATAGCTTTTCTTCCAAGGAGCAAGCATCTTTTAATTGCACAGCTGCAATCACCAAATGCACTGATTTTGGAACCCCCCAAAATCAAATCTGTCACTGTTTCCATGGTTTCCCCATCTATTTGCTATAAAGTGATGGGACCAGATGCCATGATCGTTACTTGAATGCTGAGTGTTAAGCCAACTTTTTAACTCTCCTCTTTCACTTTCATCAAGAGGTTCATTAATTTTTCTTTGCTTTCTGCTGTAAGGGTGGTGTTGTCTACATATCTGAGGTTATTGAAATTCTCCCAGCAATCTTGATTCCAGCTTGTGCTTCGTCCATCCCAGCATTTGGCAAGATGTGCTCTGTATGTAAGTTAAAAAACAAGGTGAGAATACACAGCCTTGACATACTCCTTTTCCAATTTGGAACCTGTCTGTTATTCCATGTCTAGTTCTAACTATTGCTTCTTGATCTGCATACAGATTCTTCAGGAGGCAGGTAAGGTGGTCTGATATTCTCATCTCCTAAGAATTTTCCACAGTTTGTTGTGGTCCACACAGTCAAAGGCTATGGCATAGTCAATAAAGCAGTGATTTCAGAGCTCCAAAATATAAAGTCTCTCACTGTTTTCATTGTTTTCCCATTTATTTGCCATGAAGTCATGGGACCAGCTGCCATAATCTTAGTTTCCTGAATGTTGAGTTTTAAGCCAACTTTTTTACTCTTCTCTTTCATTTTCATCAAGAGGCTCTTTAGTTCTTCATCGCTTTCTGCCATAAGGGTGGCATCATCTGCATATCTGAGGTTATTGATATTTCTCCCAGTAATCTTGATCCCAGATGCTGTGTACTCTTACCTAAAAGAATATAGCAGAAAATTTTTTTTCTCAATGATATTTTAAAAGAAAACTGAAATAAAATTATTTTATTCTAAATTCTCCACCATAACTGTTTCAAAAATTATTTTTCTTACTGTTATATGAAATATGATTTAATTACAAAAAATTGTTCAATTTGAGAAGAGAACAAGATGGTGGGGGGTGGGTAGGTGGATGTGGAATACATCTTTCTCCATGGATACATCAAGAATACATCTTCAGACACAGAAGTGAATGCATAAACCAGCTGAGAGTGGACAGGAGGACCTGACCAGTGGAAAAGAATACACAGAACCATGCAAAACTTGGTAGGACAAAGGAACTATGGGGAAAAACAGGCATATTAGTAGGACTGGACCTGCCCTCCGTAGGTGGGGGGAACTGAAGCAGGGATCCAATCCCCAAAGTGGGTCAATTGTCTGAGTCAGAAGAGAAACGTTTAAGGCCGAGAGTGAAACAGCTGATGTGTGGCAGCCTAAATGGAGTGAGAGTCGGACCGTCCTTGCCATAGCCATACATTTGTCAGGCAGGGATGTGGGTCTCCTGGAAGGGGCAATGGCTGGGAGCTGGAGTTTAGGGATTGTGAAACAATCCCAGTTCAGGGTTGCTATTGACTGCAGAGAGACAGATTGAGGAGGTGTGAGGGAGGAGATAGTGGTGAGAAATGCCTGTGGAGGGAAGCCAGGCAGCCATGGAAGCAAGGCGATATTGCTGAATTATGCATAGTGGGTAGAGCCATCACCATAGCCTCTCTCTCCCCACACACCAGCATCGCCAGCATAGGCAGCTGAATGATAGAGAGGCTGGCCTATAAAACCCTTTACGCACTGAACTACAGAGTAGGACCCCACCCAGGATTCCCCTTTAGGTGCCTGATGTGCAGATCTACAGAGTAGGACCCCAGTCAGGGGGACTCCTCTATGTGCCTGATGCTCTGAATAACAGAGAAGGACCCCAGGCAAGGGATCCCTCTAAGTGCCTGAATGGGCTGAGCTTTGGAGAAAGACTGGCCAAAAAGGCCTTCTGATTGCCAGCTACAGGAAGCTGGAAAAAAGACCTGATAGGGCCATAACTTCTGCAGTGGGGGCAACTTGTATCCCCGAACACTTGGCGCCACCAGGATCCCTGCAGGCCAAGCAGCTGCACCAACTCTCACTGGAGCAGAGCTTCCACAGGCCAAAAAAAAAAAAAAAAGGCATTGTGTTTATGAGCACAGGATCACTTTGGTCCTGTTCAACTCTTTGCGACCCTGTAGACTGTGACCTTCAGGCTTCTCTGTCAGAGAGGGGCTTCTCTAGGCAAGAATACTGGAGCATATTGGCCAATACCAGTTGCCATACCCTTCTAGAGCACTGTATTTCCTGCTGCCTTACCTGCCAGCCCCCTGAGTACCTGGTGCTGCCAGAACCCCTGCAACCAAGCAGCTGCACCACTTCTACATCTGACCCTCACAAGAGCAAACCCAAACCCTCCAGGGCAGCCTCAGGAGCTAAACCCCAGCAGGTGACACATATTTAGAGATAGAAATAAAACCAAAATTAAAACCTAGGGGTAGTGTGGCTAAGGAATAAGACCCAAAACCTCCCACCAGCTGTACAAGCTGCAGATTAAATCCATACAATCAACTAAGCAGACTTTGTGTCTATGGAATATATAAAAGGCCATTGAGAGCTCCCTCAAAAGAAAACGCACTAGCTCTGATAGCTGTGGACATTGGAAGCAAGAACACAGAGGAGTAGGACCAGGTTAGCAGCCTCCACAGCAGGTCCAGAGATCAGTACAGTGTAGGAGGGCATCCTAAGGAGGTAAGGTGGACTGTGATTCCCAGCACAGGAAAGGATTCTAACATCAGAGACTCAAGAAAAACATTTATTATTCATATTTTTTGACTTGTTCTATAGATTCTTTTGGATTGTTTTTTCTTCCTTTTTCCTCCCACTGCCCCACCTCCCCCATCCCATTGTGGTTGTCGATTTTATTGGCACTAAGAAATCCAATAAATTTTTGAGCTGCTTTCCCCCACCCCAGTCACATTTTTTATTGTTGTCATAAACCTCTGCCTCTACCTTGGGCTTTTGCAGTTCTGTGGAGTTTTCCTTTTTTCTTTCTTCTTCCATTTTTTTCTCTTTCCTCTTTTTATAATTTTAATTGTTTAAACCTATTACATTTTTTCTACATTTATTCCTTTCATTTGCCTTTCCTTCTGTTCTTTTCCCCTTGCAGTTAATTGTTAATGTATATAATTCTTCTTCATCTATCTCTGTTTAACTTTGCATATAGATTCCTTCTTTCTTTTCTTTTTTTCCTTTCCTCTCAACATATTTGTTAGCTTTGTTTTCATTGCTTTATCCCCCACTTGGCACCTCGCTTTAGTTTTGTTTTCCAGTTTATACTTAAGTTAGTTTTGTTCTTAACTGGTAAATATAACTTTTATTTCATTTGTTTGTCAGATCAATCTACTGTACTTTATTTTTGCTGGACTGTCTTCATTTTGCTCATGGGTGTATATTATGTATTCCATTATTTTCATTATTATTTTCATGATTTTTAACTGCCATTTGTCTGGGGTTCATCACTAGTTGCTCATTTTTGGATACTTGTTTTAATCTCATTTTAATTCCATAACAAACAAATTGTGAAATTTTTGTTCTGACCAGAGATCAAGCACTGAGTTTTGGGAGTGGGAGCACTGACTCCAAGAACCTAGGCTGCCGGAGAATTAGCCCTAGGGAGTATCAAGTAGTGAAAACTCACACAAAGGAAACTACTTGAATACAAGACAAAGCACCACCCAACCAGCAGTAGCACCCTGTGCAGGATGCCTCATTTAAACAACAAACAAAACTAGAAAACCAGTCATCAGCAGACAAGAGCACCACCTCACTCAGCTTTGCCCATCAGAGGAAAAACAAACAAACAAAAACTCAGCACAAATATCACCCTATATGAAGCTTACACAAACCACTGAATCAACCTTAGGGGGAAGAAGCAAAAGGAAGAAAGAATTCAACCTTCTTCAAGGAAAGAATTCAACTTTTCTTGAAGCCTGGGAAAAGGAGACTTCAAACACAATTACTTTAAGTAAATACATAAATAAAATGAAAAGGCAGAGAAATACTACACAAGTAAAGGAAAAACTAGAAACACAAAAGTCCAAATAAATGAAGAGGAAATAGGAAAATTATTCTGAAAAAGAATTTAGAATAATGATAATAAAGATGATCAAAACCTTGAAAACAAAATGGAGAAAAGGCAAGAATCAATTGACAAAGACCTAGAATTGAAGAATAAGCATACAGAGACAAATATCACAATTACTGAAATTAAAAATACTCTAGAAAGAATATTAAAAGCAGCAAAGGTAAAGCAACAAGTAGCATACAAGGGAAACTCCATATGCTTAACAGCTGATCTTTCAGCAGAAACTCTGTAGGCAAGCAAGCATGTCATTCAAAATTGATGGAGAAATAAAAAGCTTTTCAGACAAGCAAAAGTTAAGAGAACTCAATACCACCAAACCAGTTTTACAACAAATGTTAAATGGACATATATAGTCAAGAAATACAACAGAAAAAAAAATCTACAAAATCAACCATAAACAATTACAAAAATGGCAATAGGATCATATATACCAATTATTACTTGAAATGTAATTGGATTAAATCCTCCAACCAAAAGACACAGACTGGCTGAATAGATTTAAAAAAAAAAAAAAAACCATATAAATGCTGTCTACAAGAAACCCACTTCAGACCTCAAGACATACTTTGACTGAAAGTGAGAGGATGGGAAAATATACCCCATGCAGATGAAAAGCAAAAGAAAGCTAGAGTAGCAATCCCCATATCAGACAAAGTAGCCCTTAAAAATAAAGATTACAAGTGATAAGGAAAGACAGAATAATCAAGGGATCAATCCAAGAGGAAGACATAACAATTGTAAATATCTATGCACCCAACATAGGAGTTCCTCAATACATAAGACAAACACTAACAGACATAAAAGGAGAAACTGACAGTAACACAATGATAGTAGGAGATTGTAACACTCCAACCACCAATGGACAGATCATCAAAACAGAAAATTAATAAGGAAATACATATCTTAAACGATACATTAGATGAAAAGGATCTCATTGATATCTTCAGGAAAGTCCATCCAAATGCCGAAGAACAAACCTTCTTCTCAAGTGGACATGGAACATTCTCCAGGATAGAGCACATCTTGGGTCACAAATCAAACCTCAGGAAATTTAAGAAAATTGAAATTATATCAAGCATCTTCTCTGACCACAATGCTATGAGACTAGATATCAGTTACAAGAAAAAAGCTGTAAGAAACACAAAAACATGGAGATTAAACAACATGTTTTAAAATAACAAACAGGTAACTGAAGTAACCAAAAGCAAAATCAAAAAAGTTCTAGAAACAAAGGACAATGAAAACACAAGAGTTCAAAACCTACCACACACAGCAAAAGCAGTTCTAAGAGGGAAGTTTATAGAAAAACAATCCTCCCTCAAGAAACAATAAAAAACATTGAATTTACACCTAAATTTACACCTAAAGCAACTGGAAAAAGAAGAAGATTTTAAAAAGCAAAAATTAGTAGAAGAAAAGAAATCATAAAAATCTGAGCTGAAATAAATGGAAAAGAAATGAAAGAAACAATAGTATAGATTAATAAAACTGAATGCTGGTTCTCTGAGAAAATAAACACAATTGACAAACCCTTAGCCAGACTCATCAAGAAAAACAGAAAGAAGGATCAAATCAACATAATTAGAAATGAAACAGGGGAGGTTACAACAGACAATGCAGAAATGCAAAGGATTATAAGAGACTATTATGAACAACTGTGGCAATGGAATAGCTAACCTGGAAGAAATGGACAGATACTTAAAAAGTTCAGTCTTCTAAGACTGAACCAGTAAGAAATATAGAGTATGAACAACCCAATTACAAGCATTGAAATTGAAGCTGTGATCAAAAATCTCCCAAAAACAAAAGCCCAAGAACAGATGGCTTCACGGGAGAATTCTAGCAAACATTTAGGGAAGACCTAATGGCTATCCTTCTAAAACTCTTTCAAAAAATTGCAGAAGGAACACTTCCAAACTCATTCTATGAGGACACCATCATCCTGACAACAAAACCAGACAAAGACCACACACACACACACACACACACACACACACACACACACACACACACAAACTGCAGGCCAATTTTACTGATGAACATAGATGCAAAAATTCTCAACAAAATTTTAGCAAACAATTCAGCAACACATCAAAAAGCTCAGACACCATGATCAAGTTGAGTTTGTTCCAGGTGTGCAAGGATTCTTTAATATACAAAAATCAATCAATGTGATACATCATATTAGCAAATTGAAAGATAAAAACCATATGATCATCTCAATAGATACAGAGAAAGCCTTTGACAAAATCCAGGACATATTTCTTATTAAAACTTTTCAAAAAATGGACATAGATGGAACCTACCTCAACATAGTAAAGGCCATACATGATAAGCATACAGCAAATGTTATTCTTAATGGTGAAAAACTGAAAACATTCCCCCTAAGATCAGAAACAAGACAAGAGTGTCCACATTCACCACTATTATTCAACATAGTTCTGGAATTCCTAGCTACAGCAATCAGAGAAGAAAAAGAAACAGGAATATAGATTGGAAAAACAGAAATAAAGCTCCCACCATTTGCAGATGACATGATACTGTACATAGAAAACCCTAAAGATAATATCAGAAAATTATTAGAGCTAATCAGTGAATTTAGCAAAGTTGCAGGATACAAAATCAATATACATAAATCACTTGTATTTCTATACACTAACAATGAAAAATCAAAAAGAGCAATTAAGGACTCAAATTCACCATTGCAACAAAAAGAATTAAACATCTAGGAATAAACTTACTTAAGGAGACAATAGAACTGTGTACTGAAAATTATAAGACACTAATGAAAGAAATCAAAGATGGTATAAACAAGTGGAGAGATACTCCGTGTTCCTGGGTAGGAAGAACAAATATTGTGAAAATCACTTTACTACAAAATGCAATCTACAGATTTAATGCAATCCCTATCAAATTACCAATGGCATTTTTCACAGAACTAGAACAAAAAATTCATAATTCATATGGAAACACAAAAAGACCCCGAATAGCCAAAGCAGTCTTAAGAAAAACGAATGGAACTGCAGGAATCGAGCTTCCTGACTTCAGGTTATACTACATAGCTACATTCATCAAAACTGTATGGTACTGGCACAAAAACAGAAACGTAGACCAATGGAACAAAATAGAAAACCCAGAAATAAACTTATGCACCTATGGGTACCTTATTTTTGACAAAGGGTGAAAGAATATACGATGGGGCAAAGACAGCCTCTTCAATAAATGGTGCTGGGAAAACTGGACAGCTACATATAAAATAATGCAATTAGAACAGTTCCTAACACCATACACAAAGATAAACTGAAAATGGATTAAAGACATAAATGTAAGACCAGAAACTATAAAGCTCTTGGAGAAAAACATAGGCAGAACACTCGATGACATAAATCATAGCAAGATCCTCTATGGCCCACCTCCTCCTGCTGCTGCTGCTGCTAAGTCCCTTCAGTCGTATCCAACTCTGTGCGACCCCATAGACGGCAGCCCACCAGGCTCCACCGCCCCTGGGATTCTCCAGGTAAGGACACTGGAGTGGGTTGCCATTTCCTTCTTCAATGCATGAAAGTGAAAATGAAAGTGAAGTCACTCAGGTCATGGCCCACCTCACAGAGTAATGGAAATAAAAACGAAAGTAAACAAGTGGAACCTGATTAAACTTAAAAGATTTTGCAAACAAAGGAAACTATAAGCAAGATGAAAAGAAAACCCTCAGAATGGGGAGAAAGTAATAGCAAGTGAAACAACTGACAAAGGATTAGTTTCCAAAATATACAAGCAGCTCATACAACTCAATACCAGAAAAACAAACAACTCAATCAAAAAGTGGGAAAAAGACCTAAACAGACATTTTTCCAAAGAAGACATACAGATGGCTAACAAACGCATGAAAGAATGTTCAACATCACTCATTATTAGAGAAATACAAATAAAAACTACAATGAGATATCACCTCACACCAATCAAAATGGCCCTCATCAAAAAGTCTACAAGCTATAAAGGCTAGAAAGGGTGTGGAGAAAAGGGAACACTCTTGCACTTTTTGGTGGGAATGTAAATTAATACAGCCACTATGGAAGACGGTATGGAGACTCCCTTTAAAACTAGGAGTAAAAGCAGCATATGACCCAGAATTCCCACTCCAAGGCATAAACCTTGAGGAAATCAAAATTGAAAGAGACACATATGCTCCATTGTTCATTGCAGCACTATTTATAATAGCTAGAACATGGACTCAACCTAGATGTCTATTGACAGGTAAATAGATAAAGAGTTGTGGTATATATACACAATGGAATATTATCAGCCATAAAAGGAATCGATTTGAGTCAGTTTTAATGAAGCGGATGAACCCTAGAACCTACTATGCAGAGTGAAGTCAGTCAGGAAGAGAAAAATAAATACCATATTCTAACACATACATACAGAATCTAGAGAAAAGATACTGAAGAATTTACTTACAGGGCGGACATGAGTAGAGGGGAAGAGATGATGAGATGTATGCAAAGAGTAACATGGAAACTTACATTACCATTTGTAAAATAGATAGCCAACAGGAATTTTCTTTATGGCTCAGAAAACTCAAACAAGAGCTCTGTATCAACCTAGAGAAGTGGGATAGGGAGGGAGATGGGAGAGAGCTTCAAGAGGGGATATATGTATATCTATGGCTGACTCATGTTAAGATTTGAAGAAAACAGCAAATTCTCTAAAGCAATTATCCTTCAATTAAAAATTAATTTAAAAACTGTTCAATTTAACTTATAAAGCTAAGCAACAGCTTCTGAAAGATTTAAAATGCTAAATTCTAAAGAAAATGGCAAATATTTTTGAAGGATAAGGTGTAGAATAATTGGGTCATATTTAAAATAGTTTAAGCTTGAAGAAATACAAATTTTTAATGAACATGCATCAATATTACATGTTTCAAAAAATTTAGAAATCTATTATTTCTGTTAGTTCTCATAGGCAGTAAATATTAATAATATATGTACTGTGCTGGCTTAGTCACTCAGTCATACTTGACTCTTTGTGACCCCATGACTCCTTTGTCCATGGGGATTCTCCAGAGAAGAATATTGGAATTGTTTTCATGCCGTCCTGCAGGGGATCTTCCTAACCCAGAGATTAAACCAGGGTCTCCCACATTGCAGTCAGATTTGTTGCCACCAGAGCCACTAGTTCAGTTCAGTTCAGTCACTCAGTTGTGTCTGACTCTTTGCGATCCCACGAATCGCAGCACGCCAGGCCTCCCTGTCCATCACCATCTCCCGGAGTTCACTCCAAAATCACTGCAGATGGTGACTGCAGCCATGAAATTAAAAGACGCTTACTCCTTGGAAGAAAAGTTATGACCAACCTAGATAGTATATTCAAAAGCAGAGACATTACTTTGCTGACTAAGGTCCATCTAGTCAAGGCTATGGTTTTTCCAGTAGTCATGTATGGATGTGAGAGTTGGACTGTGAAGAAGGCTGAGCACCAAAGAACTGATGCTTTAGAACTGTGGTGTTGGAGAAGACTCTTGAGAGTCCCTTGGACTGCAATGAGATCCAACCAGTCCATTCTGAAGGAGCCACTAGGAAAGCCCAATAATATATGTAGGCTTTCTTGATTTTCTGGAAATTAAATTATATTTTCTTAAGGTACATTGAATGCATTTGAAATTTCTGAGTCATCTCAAGAAATTTATCAGGAAGAAATAGAAAATCTTAACAGACACATCACAAGCACAGAAATTTAAACTGTAATGAGAAATCTTCCAGCAAACAAAAGCCCAGGTCCAGACGGCTTCACAGCTGAATTCTACCAAAAATTTAAAGAGCTAACACCTGTCCTTGGAGAAGGAAATGGCGACCCACTCCAGTGTTCTTGCCTGGGGAATCCCAGGGATGGGGGGAGCCTGGCGGGTTGCCATCTATGGGGTTTCACAGAGTTGGACATGACTGAAGCGACTTAGCAGCAGCAACACCTATCCTACTCAAATGCTTCCAGAAAATTGCAGAGGAAAGTAAACTTCCAAACTCATTCTATGAGGCCACCATCACCCTAATACCAAAATCTGACAAAGATGCCACAAGACAAGAAAACTATAGGCCAATATCACTGATGAACTTAGATGCAAACATCCTTAACAAAATTCTAGCAATCAGAATCCAACAGACATTAAAAAGATCATACATCATGACCAAGTGGGCTTTATCCCAGGGATGCTGGATTCTTCAATATCAACAAATCAATCAAAGTAATACACCACATTAACACACTGAAAAATAAAAGCCATATGATTATCTCAATAGATGCAGAGAAAGCCTTTGACAAAATTCAACATCCATTTATGATAAAAAAACTCTCCAGAAAGCAGGCATAGAAGGAACATACCTCAACATAATAAAAGCTATATGTGACAAACCCACAGCAAACATTATCCTCAATGGTGAAAAATTGAAAGCATTTCCCCTAAAGTCAGGAACAAGACAAGGCTGCCCACTCTTATCACTACTATTCAACATAGTTTTGGAAGTTTTAGCCACAGCAATCAGAGCAGAAAAGGGAATAAAAGGAATCCAAAATGGAAAAGAAGTAAAAATCTCACTGTCTGCAGATGACATGATCCTCTACATAGAAAACCCTAAAGACTCCACCAGAAAATTACTAGAGCTAATCAATGAATATAGTAAAGTTGCAGGATATAAAATCAACACACAGAAATCCCTTGCATTCCTATACACTAACAATGAGAAAATAGAAAGAGAAATTAAGGAAACAATTTCATTCACCATTGCAACAAAAAGAATAAAATACTTTGGAGTAAATCTACCTAAACTAAAGACCTATATAGATATGAATACAAACTCATTAAAATCATGTTCAGGGATTGGAAGAATCAATATAGTGAAAATGAATATACTACCCAAAGCAATCTACAGATTCAGTGCAATCCCTATCAAGCTCCCAACAGTATATTTCACAGAGCTAGAACAAATAATTTCATAATTTGTGTAGAAATACAAAAAACCATTCTCAAATAGCCAAAACAATCTTGTGAAAGAAGAATGGAACTGGAGGAATCAACCTGCCTGACTTCAGGCTCTACTACAAACCACAATCATCAAGACAGTATGGTACTGGCACAAAGATAGAAATATAAATCAGTGGAACAAAATAGAAAGCCCAGAGATAAATCCACGCATCTATGGACATCTTACCTTTCACAAAAGAGGCAAGAATATACAATAGATTAAAGACAATCTCTTTGACAAGTGGTGCTGGGATAACTGGTCAACCACTTGTAAAAGAATGAAACTAGAACACTTTCTAACACCATACACAAAAATAAACTCAAAATGGTTTAAAGATCTAAACATAAGACCAGAAACTATAAAACTCCTAGGAGCAAACATAGGCAAAACTTTTGACATATATCACAGCAAGATCCTCTATGACTCACCTCCCAAAGTAATGGAAATAAAAGCAAAAATAAACAGTCAGTCAGTTCAGTGGCTCAGTCATGTCCAACTCTTTGTGACCCCATGAATCGCAGCATGCCAGGCCTCCTTGTCCATCACCAACTCCCGGCGTTCACTCAGACTCACGTCCATTGAGTCAGTGATGCCATCCAACCATCTCATCCTCTGTTGCCCCCTTCTCCTCCTGCCTCCAATCCCTCCTAGCATCAGAGTCTCTTCCAATGAGTCAGCTCTTCCCATGAGGTGGCCAATGTACTGGAGTTTCAGCTTTAGCATCATTCCTTCCAAAGAAATCCCAGGGCTAATCTCCTTCAGAATGGACTGGTTGGATCTCCTTGCAGTCCAAAGGACGCTCAAGAATCTTCTCCAACACCAGAGTTCAAAAGCATCAATTATTCAGCGCTCAGCCTTCTTCACAGTCCAGCTCTCACATCCATACATGACTACTGGAAAAACCATAGCCTTGACTAGATGGACCTTTGTTGGCAAAGTAATATCTCTGCTTTTCAATATGTTATCTAGATTGATCATAACTTTTCTTCCAAGGAGTAAGCATCTTTTAATTTCATGGCTGCAGTCACCATCTGCAGTGATTTTGGAGCCTGAAAAATCAGTCTGACACTGTTTCCACTGTTTCACCATCTATTTGCCATGAAGTGATGGGACCAGATGCCATGATCTTCGTTTTCTGAATGTTGAGCTTTAAGCCAACTTTTTCACTCTCCACTTTCACTTTCATCAAGAGGCTTTTTAGTTCCTCTTCACTCTCTGCCAGAAGGGTGGTGTCATCTGCATATCTGAGGTTATTGATATTTCTCCTGACAATCTTAATTCCAGCTCATGCTTCTTCCAGCCCAGCATTTCTCATGTTTACCATGCGAGAGCTTCCAAAACTATACTGAGTAAGAGTGATGAGTGGGCACTCTTGTCTTCTTCCTGAACTTAGAAGTAATGCTTTCAGTTTTTCATCATTGGTAATAATGTTTGCTGTGGATTTGTTATGACCTTTATTATGTTGAGGGAGATTCCTTCTATGCCCACTTTCAAGAAAGTTTTTATCACATGGGTGGTACATTTTGTCAAAAGATTTTTCTGCATCTATTGAGATTATCATGTGGTTTGTTTTTATTTGATAATATGATTGTTTGATTTGGGTAAATTGAAGAATCCTTGAATCCTTGAGATAAACCCCACTTGATCATAGTGTGTGATTCTTTTAATGTGTTGTTGTATTCTGTTTACATATGTTTTGTTGAGTTTTCTGTGTCTATATGCATAAGTGATATTGACCTCTAATTTTATTTATTGTGATATCTCTCTCTTATTTTGGTATCAGGGTGATGGTAGCCTCATAGAATGAGCTTGAGAGTGTTCCTCCCTCTGCTGTATTTTTGGAATTTTCACTAAGGGTAGACATTAACTCTTCTTTAAATGTTCTATAGAATTCACCTATGAAGCCATCTGGCCCTGGATTTTTGTTTGTTGTATTTTTAATCAGAGTTTCAATTTCAGTACTTGTGGGTCAGTTTATATTGTCTATTTCTTCCTGGTTTAGTCTTGGAAAGTTGTATTATAACTTTCTAAGAATTTTCTATTTTTTCTAGGTTGTGCATTTTATTGGCATATAGTTGTATGTGGTACATTATTATTATCTTTTGTATATCTGTGCTGTCAATTATAATTTCCCTTTATTTCACTTCCAATTTTACTGATTTGAATCATTTCCCTTTCTTCCCTGATGACACTGGCTAAAGATATATCAAGTTTTTAAAATCTTTCCAAAGAACTAGCTTTTAGTTTCATTGATCTTTGCTACTGTCTCTACATTTCTAAATCATTTATTTCTGCTATTATCTTTCTCATCTCTTCAAACTATGTGTTTGAGATTTTCTTGAGGTAAAGTTGTATTACTATGAAGTTGCCTTTGAGGAGGGAAGATTTTGCTGCATTCCATAGGTTTCAGTTATCTTGAATTCATCACTATTTGTTTCTAGACTTTTTTTTAATTTCCTGTTTAATTCCTTAAGTTACGTCTTGGTTATTTTGTAAGATACTCTTTAGCCTCAGTGTCTTTGTGATTTTTACAGTATTTTTCTTTTTATCCCTGAAGTTGATTCCTAATCTTACAGCTTTATTATCAGAAAAAGGTGCTTGATACGATTTCAGTTTTCTTAAGCCTATTCAGACTTAATTTGTGAATGAAGATATGATCTCATTGGCAGAATATTACCTGCACACTTGAGAAGAAAGTGTATTTTATTGCTTTCAAATGGAATGTCCTGTAAATATCAATTAAAGTCTATCTTGTTTAATGTGTCATTTAAGGATTGGGTTTCCTTATTAATTTTCTCTTTGGAAGGTCTGTTTATCAGTGTAACAATAAACAACAATAAAGAGGTGTACTCCTGCCTTTAGTGGGGGTATTAAAAGCCCCCACTACTGTGTTACAGTCAGTTTCTATTTTATGGCTGTCAGCATTTGCCATATATACTGAGATGCTCTTATGTTGGGTACATCAGTTCAGTTCAGTCGTTTGGTCATGTCTGACTCTTTGTGACCCCATAGAACGCAGCAAGCCAGGCTTTGCTGTCCATCACCAACATCCAGAGCTTGCCCAAACTCATGTGCCTTCAATCTTTCCAAGCATCAAGATCTTTTCCAGTTACTCAGTTCCTTGCATCAGGAGGCCAAAGTATGGGAGTTTCAGCCTCAGCATCAGTCCTTCCAGTGAATACACAGGACTGATTTACTTTAGGATTGACTGGTTTAATCACCTTGCAGTCCAAGGGGCTCTCAAGAGTCTTCTCCAGCACCACAGTTCAGAAGCATCAATTCTTTGGCACTCATCTTTCTTTATAGTCAAACACACACATACAAACATGACTGCTGGAAAAACCACAGCTACGCTCTTGGACCTTTATGAAAGTAATGTCTCTGCTTTTCATATACTATCTAGGTTGTTCATAGCTTTTCTTCCAAGGAACAAGAGTCTTTTAATTTCATGGCTACAGTCTCCATCTGCAGTAATATTGGAGTCCAAAAACATCTGTCACTGTTTCCATTGTTTCCCCTTCTATTTGCCATGAAGTGATGGAACTGGATACCATGATCTTCGTTTTTGAATGTTAATTTTTAAGCCAGCTTTTTCACTCTCCTCTTTCATTTTTGTCAAGAGACACTTAAGTTCTTCTTCACTTTCTGCCGTAAGGATGGTGTCATCTGCATATCTGAGGTGAGTGATATTTCTCCCATATACCTTGATTCCAGCTTGTGATTCATCCAGTCCAGTATTTCCAATGATGTACTCTGCATATAAGTTGAATAAGCAGGGTGACAATGTACAGCCTTGATGTGCACCTTTTCCAATTTGGAGCCAGTCTGTTGTTCCACGTCCAGTTCTAACTGTTGCTTCTTGATCTGCATACAGATTTCTAAGGAGGGAGGTCAAGTCTCTGGTATTTCCATCACTTTTATGATTTTCCATAGTCTGTTGTAATCCAGTCACAGTCAAAGGCTTTGGTATAGTCAATAAAGTAGAAATAGATATTTTTCTGTATCACTCTTGCTTTTTTGATGATTCAGTGGGTGTTGGCAATTTGATCTCTGGTTCCCCTGCCTTTTCTAAATCCAACTTGAACATTTGCAAGTTCATGGTTCACGTACTGTTGATGCTTGGAGAATTTTGAGCATTACTTTGCTAGCTTGTGAGATGAGTGAAATTGTATGGTAGTCTGAGCATTTTTTGGCATTGCCTTTCTTTGGGATTGGAATGAAAACTGACCTTTCCACTTCCTGTGGCCACTGTTAAGTTTTCCAAATTTGCTGGCATATTGAGTGCAGCATTCTCACAGCATCATCTTTTAGGATTTGAAATAGCTCAACTGGAATTCTACCATCTACACTAGCTTTGTTTGTAGTGCTGCTTCCTAAGGCCCACTTGACTTTGCATTCCAGAATGTCTGGCTCTAGGTGAGTGATAACACCATCGTGGTAATCTGAGTCTTGACAACCTTTTTTGTATAGTTCTGTGTGCTCTTGCTACTTCTTATCTTCTTCTTCTGTTAGGTCCATGCCATTTCTGTCCTTTATTGAGCTCACTTTTGCATGAAATGTCCCCTTGGTATCACTAGTTTTCTTGAAGAGATCTCTAGTCTTTCCCATTCTATTGTTCTCCTCTATTTCTTTGCATGGATCACTGAGGAAGTCTTTCATATCTCTCCTTGCTATTCTTTGGAACTCTGCCTTCAGATGGGTATATCTTTCCTTTTCCTCTTTACCTTTAGCTTCTCTTTTCTCAGCTGTTTGTAAGGTCTCCTCAGACAACCAGTTTTCCTTTTTACATTTCTTTTCTTGAGGATTATTTTGATCACTTCTTCCAGTACAATGTCCTGAACTTCCATTGTTCTTTGTGCACTCTATCAGATCTAATCCCTTGAATCTACTTGTCACTTTCACTGTATAATCATAAAGGATTTGATTTAGGTCATACCTGAATGGTCTAGTGGTTTTCCCTACTTTCTTCAATTTAAGTTTGAATTTTGAAATAAGAAGCTCATGATCTGAGCCACAGTCAGCTCCCAGTCTTGTTTTTCCTGACTGTGTAGAGCTTCTCCATATTCTGCAGAGAATATAATTAATCTGATTTCAGTATTGACTATCTAGTGACGTCCATGTGTGAAATCTTCTCTTGTGTTGTTGGAAGAGGGTGCGTTCTCTTGGCAAAACTCTGTTAACTTTTGCCCTGATTCATTTTGTACTCCAAGGCCAAATTTTCCTTGGGGTTGGATGTATATATAATTACAAGTTTTATATCTTCTTGAATAGTCCCTAGATGATTATTCAGTGTCCTTCCTTATTTCTTTCAGCAGTCTTATTTTAAAGTCTATTTTGTCTGATGTAAGTATTGCTACTCCAGCTTTCTTTTCATTTCCATGTGTATGGCATTCTTTTTCCATTTCCTTGCTTTCAGTCTGCATGTGCCACTAGGTCGGAAATGAGTCTCTTGTAGATAGCATATATGTTCATCTTTTTGTATCGATTCGGTTAGTCTGTGTCTTTTGTTGGAGGTTTCCTTTTTTCCAGTTTGTGTGTCTGTGTGTGTGTTTACTTTACAATATTGTATTGTTTTTGCCATACATTGACATAAATCTGCCATGGGTGTACATGTGTTCCTCATCCTGAGCCCACCTCCCACCTCCCTCCCCATCCCATCCCTCTGGGTCATCCCAGTGCACCAGCCCCGAACATCCTGTATCATCCATCAAACCTGGACTGGCAATTCATTTCACATGTGACAGTTTACATGATCCAATGCCATTCTCCCATATCATCCTGCCCTCACCCTCTCCACAGAGTTCAAAAGACTGTTCCATACATCTGTGTCTCTTTTGCTGCCTCACATACAGGGGTATCATTACCATCTTTCTAAATTCCATATACATGCTGTATACTGTATTGGTGTTTTTCTTTCTGGCTTACTTCACTCTATATAATAGGCTCCAGTCTCATCCACCTCATTAGAACTGATTCAAATGTATTCTTTTTAATGGCTGACTGAGTAATACTCCATTGTGTATATGTGCCACAGCTTTCTTATCCATTCGTCTGCTGATGGACATCTAGGTTGCTTTCATGTCTTGGTTATCATAAACAGTGCTGTGATGAACATTGGGGTACACGTGTCTCTTTCAATTCTGATTTCCTCGGTGTGTACATTGGAATTTATAATCCATTTGTATTTAGGGTAATTATCACTGTGTATATTCCCATTGTCATTTTCTTAATTGTTTTAAGGTGTGTGTGTGTGTGTGTGTGTGTGTGTGTGTGTGTGTGTGTGTGTGTTTTGTGTGGTTTTTTGGTAGGTATTTTTTTCCCTTCCTCTTCTGTTCTTTCTTCTGTTTTTTATCTAGAGAATTTTCTTTAGCTTTGTTGTAAAGTTGATTTGGTTGTGCTGAATTCTTTTATCTTTTGATTCTCCATGTAATCTGAGTGAGATCTTTGCTGAGTATGGGTAGGGTATTGCAGGGTTGTTGGGTTTTTTTTTCCCCTTTAAATATAACTTTCTACTCCCTTCTTACCTGCAGAGTATCTTTTGAGAAAAAAGCTGATAACTTCATGGGGATTCCCTTGTATGTTACTTGTTATTTTCCCTTGTTTTCAATATTTTTCTTTATATTTAATTTTTGTTAATTTGATTAATTTGCCCATTATTTGTGTCTTGGATTTATGCTCTATGGGACTGTCTGTGCTTCTTGCACTTGGGTGGCTATTTTATTTCCTCCATTAGAGAAGTTTATTTACTGTAATCTCTTCAAATATTTTCTCAGATTCTTTCTCTTTTTTTTTCTTCTTCAGAGACCCCTATAATACCAATGCTGGTGAGTTTGATGTTGCCCCAGAAATCTGAGACTGTCCTCATCTTTTTATTCATTTACTTTTTCTTTATTCTATTCTGTGGGAGATTCCCACTATTTTATCTTTCACTGATCTTTCAGATCAGTACACTTATCTGATCTTTTGTCTCAGTTATTCTGCCATTAATTCCTTCTAAAGTGTTTTTCATTTCAGTTATTGCATTTTTTCATCTGTTTGCTTATTATTTAGTTACGTTAGGTATTTGTTAATATTTTCTTTATCTTCTTGATCTGTGGCTCCATTCCTTTTTCAAGATCTTGGATCTCTTTATTATCATCACTCTGAATTTTTTCAGATAGATTGTCTAGCTTCTCTTCATTTGGTTGTCCCTGCAGGATTTTTCTCTTGCTCCTTCATATGTCCTGCTTCGTGTGTAATATATTTCTTTGTCATCTTATTTTATCAGACTTACTGTGTTTATGGTCTCCTTTCTTCAGGCTAAGGATTGTAGTTCCTTTTGCTTCTGGTGTCTGCTCCAGGTGGGTGAGGATGGTGCAGAGGCTTGTGCTAAAAACTTCCCCCTTTGTTCTGTGGTTGTCACTGCCCTGTCAGGAGCAGGGTCTGCTCCCTTGTTGTTGGGATACAGGACACCAGATCTATTTATTTTTTATTTATTTATTTGGCTGTGTTGGGTCTTAGTTGTGTTATGTGGGATCTTGTGTTATGAGAGATCTTTCATTGCAACACACAGACTCTCTAGCTGTGGCACATGGGCTCCAGGGTGTGTGGGCTCAGTAGTTTCACCAAGTGGACTTAGTTTCTCTGTGGCATATGGTATCTTATGTCCCCAACCAGGAATCAAACCCACATTATTAATCACTGGACAACCAAGAACATCCCCAGATCAGTTTCTTGGTTGTAATTGCTGAAGTACAGCTCAAGGTGGGTGAAGTTGGAACACTCACACTGGGAGAAAAACCACTGAGTATTCTTCCTCTGGAATTGCTTTCACTTGTGAATGTGCTCTGTTGTGTCCCCCTTTGCCTGTTGTGCAGACTCACAAAGTATACTCTGGTTGACACTACTTTTGGTCCCACCTTAACTCTGGGTATGTTTGCAAATAGGCTGGTGTCTCTCTGGCATTTTTCACCAGGACACTGGTTTAAATCACTGTTGTCAGGGCATAGGACTGCAGTAGTTGTGCACTTGGACCCACTGTGGGATCTATGGAGTCAACTCAGACCCTGGCCTGGCCCAACACAATGTGTATGTGCCCACAAAGCCTACAGCTATTAAAACCACAATGGTCCCAACTGTAGGAGAACTTACTGTCCTTTCAGATGTTTCACAGGTGATGAATTTAGAGTCATCAGCAGAGGTGTAACTTGACAGTTTGCACAGTCACATGGAAAGATTTCAGCTCTTCTTCCTATTTACACAGCCCCTGGTTTTCAGTTGTGGTTTCAGCCCCACTTCTGGATCATTTTCTACTGGGATAGCTTCTTTGTGCCCCCTGTGAAAGAGTGGGCAAGTCCTGGTCCCACTGACAGATCTTCTAGTCAAAGTAGCTATCTGCATGCTCCTAGAACAAACGGACAGGTTCTTGCACCCACTGAAGGATTTCCTAGTCACAGAATCTATTGGTGCCCTCCCAGAACAGTGTGGGTAAGTCTGGGGGCCCACTCACAGAATCCCTAGCGGCAAGAGTTGTTTTCATTCTTCTCAGTAAGTAAGAGTGGGTTCTATAGCCTGCTTGTTGAATTCCTAGTGGTAGAAGCTATCCCCACCCTTCCTGGTCAGCATGGGAGAGTCCTGGGGCCCACTAGCAGAAGTCTTAGTGGTAGGAGCTGTCTGCACTCTTCCAGGCCTGCAAAGGGAGGAGGGAGCTGACTTCTGCCTGTGGGTCTAGAAGAGGAAGCCAGTGCCCTCCCCTGGAGCCCAGAATGGCTGTAGCAATTTATGCCAGCCCCTGGAGCTCCCATTGGTGCTGCCTTCTTGCCTGGGAACATTCATGGGGAAAGAAGTTCTTATGGTGGTCCCACCCTTTTCCTCATGGGTCTCCCAGTAATGGTAGCTTGCCTCTCTGGCAGGCCCAAGCTTCTTCATAATACACCCTTAATTGTCATAGCTGACCTTTTCAGGTTGTTTCCATACTTAACTCTGGGCCTTTCCCTGGGCCTGAGCTCTGGAGTCTGAGCTTCAGCACCCAATCCCCATCTCCACTGACAGAGGAGTATCTCAGGTTGGGGGTCACAGTGTGGTGGTGTCAACCTTCTATGCAGGTTATTCTTAACAGTTTGCTGCTTTCTCCTCTTAGGCCTTGAAGCTCTTCCTCTATCCAGGTTGATCTCCCCACTGGTGAGGAGCCTTCCCAAGGTGCGGGAATATTTCTTCCTTCGTGGTTCCCTCCCAGCAGAAAAGGCCCCATTCTAATTATTTTTTCTTTTCTCCTCCCTGATTATATGGAGGTTTCTTGTCTTTTGAAAGTCTAATGTCTTCTGTCAGCACGCAGTATGTGTTCTGTATGAATCATTTCACTTGTGGATGCATTTCAATAGTATTTGCAATGTTTCTGTGGAAGGAGGTGAACTCTGCTTCCTACTCCTCTGCTATCTTGATCTCTTTCTCAGGTACTTTTGTTTGTTTTTTCCCCTTCACCCACTCAGTCACTGTTTAAATAAAAACTCATTTAATTGTTCACTCTTTCATTTGAAAAGGGGGATAGGATTAATTTGACAGACAAGACTTGCAACCTCTTGAAGCTTTCTCATGCTCTTATCTCTTTCTTTGATTACAGTTGCTTATTTTTGCTTTGATATTTGCTTCTACTCTATTATTTCAGTAATATTTGGACTTCCCAGTGAATGTCTTGAATTTTTATTTATACCTCTATTCCTGGCACAGTTTGCCATTCTAGTTTTGTTAACTCCTTTGATTTCAGCTGAGCAAAAACCAAACCAAAACAACACACATGAAAAAAATTTTCATCATCATGTAGCTGCAACTACAGAGATTTGACTACTATGTATTGTCCTCCCTCAACCAGGGGCTTTCTGGAATCAAATATTGAACACTGAGCATAAAACATACAATAAAGTTTTTATTCATTCTACCTACAAGTAAACTTCAAAAACCAAAATTTATTGATCATATCATTATGTTATTTTCTAGATTGAAATGTTGATTGCTTTAATGAAATCTTGTCATCAATGTAATAATAAAAATAACTATCTTGCTTTTTAATTTGTAGGAAAAAATATATGTTTCTCTAAAATTATTTTTCAGCATTAGAAAAAAAGTTTACTTTTGTGTCCCCAGCTTCATTGAGAAATTATTGACAAATAAAAAGTATATGTATGTAAGATATACAACATGCTGTTTTGACATACATGTACATTATGAAATAAGAAAATGAGCACACCCATCACCTTCCATAGCTACATTTGTATGTTTGCATGTCTATCGTGAAAAAAACTTGAGACCTACTCTTTTACCAAATTTCAAACATATAGCATATTATTATTAACTATAGTCATCATATTGTACATTAGTCTCTAGAACTTATTCACCTTATAACTGAAAGTTTGTACCCTTTGACATCTTCCATTACCCATACCTTCAGCACTCAACAAGTACCAATCTACTCTCTGTTAGTATGAGTTTGACTTTTAAAATCCCCACATACAAGTGACATTATGCAATTTTTATCTATCTCTGTCTGGCTTATTTCATTTAGCATAGTGTCCTCCAGGCTCACTCATGTTGTCACAAATAACAACATTTTTTTTTCTCATTTAAGGCTAAATAATACAAATTATCTAAGCTGTCAAAGAAGGGACAATATGTGGGGAAAGGTACAGCTAGACTTCACTGAGCCACCTTCTCTTGTACCTACTATTTATTTTAATTCCGGGCTCTCCAATCAGTTAACATGATAATATGGGGTTCTCAGGGATCCTTATTCTCTCTCTAATGCACTAATCTGCTTGACCCTGTCGTCCTCCACCTGCAAAGGATGAAATCAGATTAGGTTTATCAAAAATTGTATTAGGCCTTAAGTGATAATAAGAGGGCAAAAATGAGAGAGGATAATATCCATATGGGTCCCAACCCAATTCATGTGGCCGATGAATGTGAAGTGCTTGAACTTGTCTGCCCCTAGGAAAAATATGTAAGCCTCATCTTCCTAGTTTTAGGCCCTTGTCTTAAAATTCTTCCCCTGGATAAATTATAAACTTCTTTGGGAAAGTATGCACTACTCAAAAGCAAGCATGCTTAAATATGATATGAATTAATATTTCCACTATAGAAATACCTATTTTATACTACAGATTTAAAGATCAGATATTTTACAACAGTGTAGAAGTACTAAAACAATAACCTAAATGTAAATGAGTGTATGATGCTCTCTGTATTGGGGTTTCCCAGGTGGTGCAGTGGTAAAGAACCCACCTGCCAGTGTAAGAGACACAAGAGATGTGGTTCAATCCCTGGGGTCAGGAAGATCCTCTGGAGTAGGAAATGGCAATCCACTCAGGTATTCTTTTTCCGAAAAGAATTGGTTTTTCTGGAAAAGAATTTTCTGGAAAATTCTATGGACAGAGGAATTTGGTGGGCTAAAGTCCATGGAATCACAAAGAGTCAGACTAAGTACACACATGTACTTGATGTGGAACAATGAACTGTGTGATAGAGTAGTGCAAAAATCATTTTACAATATTGTCATGAGTTCAGGATTACAGCCTTCTATGTGACCATATTAAATGCAAGATGTGTATAATTCTTCCCTTAATTTTATTTCCACAGAGTTAAAAAATAGATGCAAGGTATAATCTTTGTAGGAATTTGTATGAAGAATGAAACTATGAAATTATATATAAAACCAATGGTTTTGTGAGACAAAAATAGTTAAATAGAACAATTACTCCTGGTTGATTTATGGATCAATGAAAGGAAAGTGGATAACCATATTAAAATTAGTAAAAAATAAACGAAACAAACTATGTTACAAGTTACATTGGACACTCAGATAATTTTATTCATTTGATCTTTACCAAATTATTGATGGAAAAACTAGTGCCCTCCCCTTGCATGCCATCAATTAGTTGATTATTTACTATTGCATGCTGTCATTTATTCATTTATCTGATAAATATTTAAGGTGTATATTTTCTTGTACTTAAAATACCATATTAGATAAATAGCATTGTATTACAAACAGGATTAATGAAGATAAATAAGCCCATACAGCATAAAAGTGGCAAATTTAGGACTCAAACACCATGTCCTTTAAACTACTTTTCTATATATTTTTGATATATAGTTCCTCTTTTCCTCTATATTGAATACATTTCGCTCTAGATGTAAAATCCCATGTATACATTTGCACATACACCTGAAAAGCATTAATTTAAAAGAAGTAACAATGTTTGTAAACATTACCACAAACATTAAAAGCATTTTAAAATGATTATTATTAGACTATAGCAGAAATGTTACAATAGTTAAATATAAATATAAAAAGATCAAATTTTTTCTCCTTGTTAGGCATGAATCTATATATAAAATGAAATTCACTTTGAATCTCTTTGTCTACATGTTAAATATGTTAGGATAAATAAAACAAATAAAGCAAATATACCATGGTCATAGTTGAAGTTTTATTCTCCTACCATTATAGAACAAGAGTGTTTCTTATCTACAAACAACTTCTCTTCATGACTGATGTCACTACGATTTAGCCCTTCGAAGTCAGTATTTATTGATTTTGCCTTTACTTTGATTGGATCTTACCTACCTCAGTGTTTCAGCAAATTGAAGCCTTCTGCAGTTCAAGGAAAAAGGCTGAGAGCAAAGCCTTGAGAAAATATACACTGACCTCAATTTGCTTCAGACTGTACTGGTAAAATCATTGTCACTGTGTTGCAGCTGTGACCTTAACTGGATTTGTGCAAATTCAATCCACAATATTCTAGACAGCTGATTGAAGATTGGCCTAAAATGTAAGAGCTAAAATATTTTTTAAATTAAAAATATAAATATTTGAGGCCATTTTATTTAAATGCTACATATTCTTTGTATGTATTAACTTCTATACATACATTAAATCAGTTCAACAGTGAATATGAATAATTATTGTGGCAATGTTCTTGTGAAGTTTACAAAACAGAATGCAGTACAATCTTTCCCTTATAGAGTTTGCAAAATAATAAGGGATGTACCAAAGTTAATTAAATTTTATAGTATGCTTTGACAAATTATGGTGAACATTATGTGAAATATGGGAATAGATTAAAACATGGCCATATAAATTATGGTACAAAAGAGCTCTTTTGTGAGTAAAATGGGTGTCACTGATAATTATGATGGAAAAATGATAATAAAAATATGCAGGGAATCTGGAATAACTGACATACTAATCTGGCAGAGATAGAAGACTCTACAAGAGACGTCTGAAAATAAATTTGAATTGGAAGCTACTCAAAGAGAGAGAGTAGGCAAAAAGAAAGAAAATTTATGCATATAGTGCCCCACATAAGCAGAACACGGAGAAGGAAGAGGACTTGAGAATAGTGGTAGATATGACTTTGGAGAAATTGAAGATAGATTGTGAAGTTGATTTTCTGTTATGTAATTTGATATTTATGTTGTGCAAAGATTCACACTTAAAGCATAGCTAAGTTGCCAAAATCTGCTGCATATTAGAACCACTAGGTAAATGTCTAAAACATTAACAGCCTCAGTTGCATACAATACTAATTAAGTCAAAATGTTTAGAGGTAGAATTTAGATATTAGTGGCTTCTATGGATCAAATCATTCTAATTTGCATCTTCATTTGCAAGCCTCTGGCTAAATCCGCAAATAAACTCATTTCACGGCATTTGGCAACTCTGAATAAAATCTTCAAAATAAAGTCTTACCACATGAGCCTTTTTAAAATTTCTCCAATATGCCAAACAATAATATGAACACTTTTTTGTGACCTGTTTATTCTGACTACAATGTTCTTTAAGCAAATATTTTGCAGGAGGCTCTATTTAACTTTATTCAGATCTCTGTTCAATGTCACCTCTCCAGACAGACATCCTCTGACCACTTGATCTCAAATAGTAATCCTCACCCCTTTTAATCTAATAACACAAATCAATGTGTCTTCTCATTACTTATACCTACCTGATACCTTACCATTTTCTGTTTAACTAGTGATATTTACTTTCTGCCACACACATTATCTGAATATAAAATCATTGACAGAAGAGATATCACAGGCAGACTTTCAGATCTCTAACACTGAAACAGTGATACATAATAAGTACTCAGTAAATGATTGCTAAATGAATGAATTATCATGAAAATAATGAAAAGTAAAGTAACCATATTTTATCTCTGAGTATAGTTAAACTGTTTCCACTTCAAGAAGACAGAGGCGTTTCAAGATGGCAAAGGAGGAGGTGGAGGTAGAATGCATCTGTATCAACAACATCAAGAAAACATTTACATATGCAACAATTCTCACAGAACATTGCTGAAAACTAGGGGATACCTTGATTGTCAGAAGGACCATACAGATCCAAGCATAAGTTGGTAGGACAAAAGATGGGAAAAGGAGGATGAGAGCAAACAGGACTGGACATTCACCCCAGGGTGGAGGAGCTGAAGTGAGGGAGAGATTCTTGCATACATGGATGTTGGTTTGGACAGAAAGGAAGCATTTGGGGCTGTTGGAAGAAGGATCAAGCAGCTGTGATAGTCTGGAGAGAGTGAGAATACCACAGAAAATCTATGGCATGGCCCTACAAACTCAGGGCCAAGATACCTGTCCAATAATGTGCCTGGGGACTGAGCCACAGGGGAAGCCCAAGAATACTGGAGTGGATAGCCTATCCCTTCTCCAGTGGATCTTCCCAACCCAGGAATTGAACCAGAGTCTCCTGCATTGCAGGCAGATTTTTACCAACTGAACTAATCTCTTCAAATATTTTCCCAGGTCCTTTCTCTTTTTCTTCTTCTTCTTGGGAGACATGTAATTCAAATGCTGATGTTTTTAATATTATCCTAGAGTTCTCTGAGAGTGTCCTCAATATTTTCATTCTTATGTATTCATTCAGAGACAACAGAGAAATCAAGCTTTACATATAAGGAAACGTTAGGAGAATTCAGTACCACCAAACCAGTTCTACAAAAAATACTAAAGAAATTTGTCTAGGCAGAAAACACAATAGAAGAAAAAGACTTAAACACACACACAGAAAGATTGCAAAAATGCTAATAGAAACATATAGGTATCAATAATTACTTTAATGTAAATGGATTAAATGCTTCAACAAAAATACATAAATGGACTGAATGGACATGAAAACAAGACCCATATATATGTTATCTATAAGAGACCCACTTCAGACCTAGGGACACATAAAGCTGAAAATGAGGAAATGAAAAAATATTTCATGCAAATGGAAATCAAAAGAAAGCTGGAGTAGTAATATTCATATCTGATAAAATAGACTTTTAAATAAAGGATATTAAAAGAGACAAGGAAGGACACTACACAATGAACAAGGAATCAATTGAAGAAGACATAACAGTAATAGATATTTATGCATCGAATATAGTAACACCTCAATACAAGAGGCAAATGCTAATAATCATACAAAAGGAAAGCAACAGAAAGACAATAATAGGACTTTAACACCTAAGTTAAAAATGTACAAATTATCTAGACAAAAAAAGTGTTAATAAGGAAATGTAGGTCTTAAATGACACATTGGAGCTGATGGACTTCATTGATATTTATAAGACATTCAGTCCAAAAGCAGCAGAATACGTGTCTTTAACTGCAAACAAAATATTCTCCAGGATAGCTCACATCTTGGGTCATGCGACAAGCCTTCATAAATTTAAGACAATTGAAACTGTATCAAGCATCTTTTTACTACAACATTATGAGGGTAGAAATCAATTAAGGAAAAAACTAAATGCATATTCTTGGAAAAGATAAAATTGACCAAACATTATCCAGATTCATCAAGATAAAAGATAGAAGACTGAAATTGATAATATTAGAAATTAAAAAAATAATAATTTCTTACATGATAGTATACATGTTTAAATGCCATTCTCCCAAATCATCCCACCCTCTTCCTCTCCCTCTCCCTCAGAGGCCAAAAGTCCGTTCTACACCTCTGTGTCTCTTTTGTTGTCTCACATACAGGGTCATCATTACTATCTTTCTAAATTCCATATATACGTGTCAGTATACTGCATTGGTGTTTTTCTTTTTGGCTTACTTCACTCTGTATAATCGGCTCCAGTTTCATCCATCTCATTAGAAATCATTCAAATTTATTTGAAGCGCCAGTCTATGTTCAATACAGGATACAGTATGCTTGGGGCTGGTACACGGGATGATCCAGAGAGATGATATGGGGTGGGAGGTAGGAGGGGGCTTCGGCATTGGGAGATCGTGTACACCTGTGGCTGATTCATGTCAATGTATGGCAAAATCAATACAGTATTGTAAAGTAGGATAAAGTAAAAATAAAAACAAACAAAAATAATAATAATAATTTACAGCAGACACTGTAGAAATACCAAGAATCTTAAGACACTGCTATATACAATTAAATGCCAATAAAGTGCAAAACCTGGAAGAAATGGAAAAATTTTTAGAAAAGTCTAGCCTTCCAAGACTGAATGGGAAGCAATAAAAAATAATGAACAGACTACTCACTAGCATTGAAATCAAAACTGTGATTAAAAAATAATCCAAAAATTAAAGCCCTGGGCCAGACAGCTTCACAAGTAAATTCTATCAGATTTAGAAAGGAGCTAACACTTATTCTTCTCAAGCTCTTCCAAAAATTGCAGAGGAAGGAAAACTCCCAAACTCATTCTATGAGACCACCATGATATTGATATCAAAATAAGACAAATATATTATTAAAAAAAAAAAGAAAGAAAATTGCAAGCCAATGTCACTGATGAACATAGTTGCAGACATCCTTAACAAAATGAAATCAAACAAAATCTAAAAACACATTAAAAGAATCATACACCATGATGAAGCTGGGTTTATCCAAGAGATGCTGGGATTCTATAATATATGCAAATTAATCAATGTGATACACCATATTAACAAATTGAAAGATAAAAGCAAATGATCATCTCAATAGGTACAGAAAAAGATTTTGACAAAATTCACTACCCATTTATGATAAAAATAAAAAATCTCCAGGAAGTGGGCATAGAGTAAACCTACTTCAATATAATAAAGGTCACATGCAAAAAAATCCATGGAAACCATTTTCAATGGTGAAAAACTGAAATCATTTACTCTAAGATCATGAAAATGACAAGGTTCCAGACCAAAAGAAAGCAAGAGTAGCAATATTCATATCAGATAAAATTGACTTTGAAATAAAGATCACAGAAAGAGACAAAGAAGAACACTACCTAATGATCAAAGGATAAATCCAAGAAGAAAATATATCAATTATAAATATATATGCACCCAACATAGGAGCACCTCAACACATGAGTCAAATGTTAACAAGTATGAAAGGGGAAATTAGCAGTAACACAATAATAGTGGGAGACTTTAATACCCTACTTATACCTATGGATATATCAATCAAACAGAAAATTAGCAAGGAAAAACAAACTTTAAATGGACCAGTTAGTCCTAATTAATATCTATTGGACATTTCACCCCCAAACAATGAATTTCACCTTTCCCTCAAGTGTACATGGAACATTCTCCAGGATAGATTACATCCTGGGCCATAAATCTAACCTTGTTAAATTCAAAATGATTGAAATCATTTCAAGCATCTTTTCTGATCACAATGAAGTAAGATTAGATGTCAGATACAGGAAAAAAGACTATTAGAAAAACAAACATATGAATGCTAAACAACACGTTTCTGAATAACCAACAAATAATGAAGGAAATCAGAAAGGAAAAAAATATTCATAGAAACAAATTAAAATGAAAACATGACAGCCCAAACCTGTGAGATTAAGCAAAAGCAGTGCTAAGGGGAAGGTTCATAGCACCACAAGCTTACCTCAAGAAGAAAGAGAAACATCAAATAAATACCCTAACTTTATACCTAAAGCAGCTAGAAAAAGAAATGAAGAAACCCAGGGTTAGCAGAAGGAAAGAAATCATGAAAATTAGAGCAAAGATAATTGAAAAAGAAGCAAAGGAGACTATAGCAAAAATCAACAAAAACTAAAAAGCTGGTTCTTTGAGGAGATAGACAAAAAGATAACCCTCAAGAAAAAAAAGGGGGGGAGAAGAATCAAATCAATAAAATTAGAAATGAAAATGGAGAAATCACAACAGACAACACAGAAATACAAAGGATCATAAGAGACTACTATCAGCAACTATATGCCATAAAATGGGCAATTTTGAAGAAGTGGATGAATTTTTAGTGAAGTGTAACCTTCCAAAACTGAACCAGGAAGAAACAGAAAATCTTATCAGGCCCATTACAAGTTTGGAAATCAAAACTATAATAAAAAATCTTCCAACAAACAAGAGCTCAGGACCAGATGACTTCACAGGTGAATTCTACCAAAAATTTAGAGAAGAGTAAACACCTATCCTACTCAAACTCTTCCAGAAAATTGTAAAGAAAGGTAAACTCCCAAACTCATTCTATGAGTCCACCATCATCCTAATACCAAAACCAAGCAAAGATGACACAAAAAAGGAAAACTACAAGCCAGTATCACTGATGAACATAGATGTAAAAATCCTCAACAAAATTCTAGCAAATAGGATCCAACAGCATATTTAAAAGATGATACATCATGAGCAAGTGGGCTTTATCCTAGGGATGCAAAGATCATCAATATCCACAAATCAATCAATGTGATAGACCACATTAACTATTTGAAAGATAACAGCCATATGATTATCTCAGTAGATGCAGAGAAAGACTTTGACAAAATTCAACACCAGTTTATGATAAGAAGTCTCCAGAAAGCAAGAATAGAGGGAATATACCTCAATATAATAAAAGCTATATATTATAAAACCATAGTGAATATTATCCTTAATGTGAAATATTGAAATCATTTCCCCTAAAGTCAGGAAAAAGACAAGGGCATCCACTCTTAGCACTACTAATCAAGATAGTTTTGGAAGTTTTAGCCACAGCCATCAGAGAAGAAAAAGAAATAAAAGAAGCCTAGATTGGAAAAAAAAAAGAAGAAGAAGAAGTAAAACACTCACTGTTTGCAGACGGCATTATCCTCTACATAGAAAACCCTAAAGACACCATCAGATAATTACTAGAACTAATCAAAGAATATAGAAAAGTTGCAGGATATACAATTAATACTGAAAAAATCACCTGCATTCCTATACATTAACAATGAGAAAACAGAAAGAGAAATTAAGGAAACAATCCTATTCACCATTATGACAAAAAGAATAAAATACTTAGGAATAAATCTATCTAAATAACCAAAATACCTATATTATAGAAAACTGTAAAACACTGATGAAAGACATCAAAGGTGACACAAATAGATGGAGAAATATACTATGTTCATGGATTAGAAGAATCAATATAGTGAAAATGAGTATACAAAACAAAGCAATTTACAGATACATTGCAATCCCTATCAAGCCACCAACAACATTTTTAACAGAACTAGAAAAAATAATTTCACAGTTTGTATAGAAATACAAAAAACCTTGAATACCCAAAGCAATCTTGAGAAAAAGAATGGAACTGGAGGAATCAACCTGCCTGACTTCAGACTACATTACAAAATGCTAGAGTCATCAAGACAGTATCGTAGTGACACTAAGACAGAAATAAGATGAATGAAACAAAATAGAAAGCCCAGAGATAAATCCATGCACCTATGGACACCTTATGTTTGACCAAGGAGGCAAAAATATACAGTGGAGAAAGAACAATCTCTTTAGCAAGTGGTGCTGGGAAAACTGGTCAAACACCTGTAAAAGAGTAAAACTAGAACACTTTCTAACACCATACACAAAAATAAACTCAAAATGGATTAAAGATCTAAATGTAAGACCAGAAATTGTAACACTCCTAGAGGAAAACATAGGCAAAACACTTTTTCACATATATCACAGCAAGATCCTCTATGACTCACCTCCCAAAGTAATGGAAATAAAAGCAAAAATAAACAGTCAGTCAGTTCAGTGGCTCAGTCATGTCCAACTCTTTGTGACCCCATGAATAGCAGCACGCCAGGCCTCCTTGTCCATCACCAACTCCCGGAGTTCACTCAGACTCACGTCCATTGAGTCAGTGATGCCATCCAATCATCTCATCCTCTGTTGTCCCCTTCTCCTCCTGCCTCCAATCCCTCCTAGCATCAGAGTCTCTTCCAATGAGTCAGCTCTTCCCATGAGGTGGCCAAAGTACTGGAGTTTCAGCTTTAGCATCATTCCTTCCAAAGAAATCCCAGGGCTAATCTCCTTCAGAATGGACTGGTTGGATCTCCTTGCAATCCAAAGGACGCTCAAGAATCTTCTCCAACACCAGAGTTCAAAAGCATCAATTATTCAGCGCTCAGCCTTCTTCACAGTCCAACTCTCACATCCATACATGACTACTGGAAAAACCATAGCCTTGACTAGACAAAACTTAGTTGGCAAAGTAATGTCTCTGCTTTTGAATATGTTATCTAGGTTGGTGATAACTTTTCTTCCAAGGAGTAGTTCAGTTCAGTTCAGTCGCTCAGTCATGTCCGACTCTTTGCAACCCCATGAATCACAGCACGCCAGGCCTCCCTGTTCATTACCATCTCTCGGAGTTCACTCAAACTCAATTCCATCGAGTCCGTGATGCCATCCAGCCATCTCATCCTTGGTCATCCCCTTCTCCTCCTGCCTCCAATTCCTCCTAGCATCAGAGTCTTTTCCAATGAGTCAAACTCTTCCCATGAGGTGGCCAAAGTACGGGAGTTTCAGCTTCAGCATCATTCCTTCCTAAGAAATCCCAGGGTTGATGGCTGCAATCACTATCTACAGTGATTTTGGAGCCCCCCAAAATAAAGTCTGACACTGTTTCCACTGTTTCCCCATTTATTTCCCATGAAGTGATGGGACCGGATGACATGATCTTCGTTTTCTGAATGTTGAGCTTTAAGCCAACTTTTCACTCTCCTCTTTCACTTTCATCAAGAGGCTTTTTAGTTCCTCTTCACTTTCTGCCATAAGGGTGGTATCATCTGCATATCTGAGGTGATTGATATTTCTCCCAGCAATTGATTCCAGCTTGTGTTTCTTCCAGTCCAGCGTTTCTCATGATGTACTCTGCATAGAAGTTAAATAAGCAGGGTGACAATCTACAGCCTTGATGTACTCCTTTTCCTATTTGGAACCAGTCTGTTGTGCCATGTCCAGTTCTAACTGTTGCTTCCTGACCTGCATACAGATTTCTCAAGAGGCAGGTCAGGTGGTCTGGTAGTCCCATCTCTCTCATAACTTTCCACAGTTTATTGTGATCCACAGAGTCAAAGGCTTTGGCATAGTCAATAAAGCAGAAATAGATGTTTTTCTGGAAACATCCAGCTAAAGACTAATGGCAGGAGGGGCACTCTTTCTGCGCCCTTCTGATGTCTATATTAGAAACTTTCTCTCTCTCTTTTACACTTTAATAAAACTTTATTACATAGAAACTCTGAGCAATCAAGCATCGTCACTGGCCTCAAATTGAATTCTTGTCCTCCAGAGGCTAAGAATCCCAGCGTCTTTCATGGTTCAGCAACAACCTTTCATTACCTTAAGTGAAATAGATGACTAGTCCAAGTTTGATGCATGAAACAGGGCACTCAAACCCGGTGCATTGGTACAAACCAGAGATATGGGATGGGGAGGGAGGTGAGAGGGGTGTTTGGGATGGGTTCAGGCATGTACAGCCATAGCTGATTCATGTTAATGTGTGGCAAAAACCACCACAATATTATATAGTAATTAGCCTCCAATTAAAATGAATAAATTAATTTAAATAAACTAAATTAAAAATAAAAAATAATATTACTCAACCATAAAAAATAACACATTGAGTCAGTTCTAATGAGATGGATGAACCTAGGTCCTGTTATACAGAAGGAAATAAGTCATAAAGATAAAAATAATATTACATATTAACATACATATATGGTATCTAGAAAGATAGTTCTGATAAGCCTGTTTTCAGGGTAGCAGTAGAGAGCAGATGTAGAGAACAGACTTGTGGGTACAGGCCGTGAAGCAGAGGGTGGGAAAAATTGAGACAGTAGCATGGAAACACACAAAATATCATATATCAAATAGATATCCAGTGGAAATTTGCTGTATGGGAGCTCAAATCAGGTGCTTTGTGACAATCTAGGAGGGTGGGATGGAGTGGGAGGTGGGAGGGGGTTTCAAGAGAGAAGGGACATATGTATGCCTATGGCTGACTCATGTTGATGTATGGCAGAAGCCATCACAATATTGTAAAGTAGTTATCATCCAATTAAACTTTTTAAAAATTAAAAAAAGAAATGTTTTAGTACATATATACAGTGTAATATTTTTAGGAAAAGCACACTGATTGAAACTGCCCACCCTGGCCAGACACCATAGTAACCACTTGCATGAGCTGTTTTATGACAGGAGGTCCTGCTAAGGAACACAGAACTAATAAGCCACCACCACCCAGAAGAGTTCGGGAAAGGTCAAAAGGAGACACCACATGTCCGACCACATCCCAGCATCCTTCTCTCTGGCATCCATCTTAGCTGAACAAAGCATGCACCACCAGAAAGGACTCTGATTCAAAATGATTGGCCAAAGACAACCCAGAAACTGATCCCATCACCATAAACCCCAAGACTGCAAGCCGCATGGCAGAGCTGTTCTCCTGGGTTCCCTTACACTACTGTTCTCCACCTGGGTGCCCTTTCCCAATAAAATCTCTTGCTTTGCCAGCACATGTGTCTCCTCGGACAATTCATTTCTGAGTGTTAGACAAGAGTCCAGTTTTGCCCTTCCTGCAATAATATTACTTAATTTTAAAAAGGAATGAAACTGCATCACTTGTAGTGATGTGGATGAATCTAGAATTTATCATACAGAGTGAAATAAGTCAGAAAGAGAAAATAGCAAGTATCCTTCATTAATGCATATATATGGAATCTAAGAAAATGGCCAATTTGCAATGTAAGAATAGAGACATAGATGTATAAAACCTACTTGTGGACACAACAGGGCAAGGAGAGAGTGGGATGAATTGAGAAAGTAGCACTGACATATCTACACTACCATGTGTAAAATAGACAGCTAGTAGGACGGTGCTATATAACACAGGGAGTTCAGCTTGGTGTTATGTAATGAACCAGGGAACTGGAACTGAAGGCTCAGAGGGAGGCTCAAGATGGAAGGAATATATGTATACTTATAGCTGACTCATGTTGTTGTACATCAGAAACTACTACAACATTGTAAAAATCAATTATCCTCAAATTAAAAACAAAATTTTTTTGAAAAATAATTTTTAAAGCTACATTTTAGTGTGTCAAAAGCTTCTTTCACAAATGACCAACTGTGAAGGGGAGCCTTCACTGGCCTCATAAAGGAAGTGCTTTCTCAAATAAAATCAAATGAAAAAGAATTAAAAATTTAAAAAGAGATAGACTCTTTATTAATATTAATACTGTGTTTTATCATTTGTTTTAAATTTGAAATCGATATGAGCAAATAAGCTGTGTTTTCCTTTCAAATGATTATGCTAAGTTCAATGGAGTTTAAAACTTACAGATATCATATAAAGCCCTTTGCAAATTTTGCTGGATTTGTGGTGTATTGCTATATTTACCAAAATTAACTGAACTATAAGCTGCAATATCCACAGTATTGACTTCTCCCTTACATAATTATGTTGTTCTGCACCAATGTGTCAAACTTGCCACAATTTTAAACAACATTAAACTTTTATTTATCTAACAGCTCAAGATGTTAGGGCTTCAATAGAACTTCTGTAGAAATAACATCTAATATAAACTATAATCAGAGGCAGATAGTGTTCATCATTTAATATTTTTCTTCCCTTATTAATTTAGATTCTCTGAAAAAGGTAACAAACTCAAACCAGTTTAAGGGTTTCCCAGAGCTTTGCCCGATTTTAGCTCTATAGGTCACAGGTAGACCTAAGGAATAAGAAGAGACATTAATTTGTGTTATTGGGTTTCTTAGTTCCACTTACCCAATACATCATGTATGACTTTCAACAAAAACTTAAAGGATATACTAAAAGGCAAAACAACATAGTCTGAAAATACAAAGCAAGCATCAAAACCAGAAGCACATATGCAAATATTTTAGAATTATTAGGCAGTAAATTTAAAATAATTATGTTAAGAAGGGTAAGACTTCAGTAGGAATGGTAACTCATGAAGATGGGTACAGATGGGTAATGCAAGTAGAGATAACTCTATGAAATAATCAAAAGGAAGTGCTAGAATAAAATTCAAAAGAATGAAGAATGCCTTTAATAGCTTTGTCACCTTATACATGGCTGAGTAAAGAATGAGTGAAATTTGCTATATATCAATAGAAACATATAAAACTGAAATACAGAGAGACAAAAGAATAGAAAATATTGTTAGAGTGTTAGTGTTAATAGAAAGAAGTGTTAGGCAGTTACAAACGGCATAACATACACACAATTGGAACAACAAAAAGAGAAATAAAGGAGCAAAAGAAATATTTGCAGTTATAATTACTGGTAATGTTTTAAGATTAATGACAGACACTAAAACAAAGTTCCAGGAAGCTCAGCGAAATCTAAACAAGTTAAATACTAAAAATTCTAAATATATACATACCATATTCAAACTGCACAAAATCGAAAATAAAGAGAAAATATTTTAGTAGGCATAAGGGGGAAAATATAAACTTATCTAAAAGAAAACTTTAAAATTATGTCAGAATTCTCTTCAGAAACCATGCAGGCAGGAAGAGTGTTGAATGAAATATTTAAAGTGGGCCAGTCTATGTTCGATACAGGAAACAGGATGCTTGGGGCTGGTGCACGGGGATGATCCAGAGAGATGATATGGGGTGGGAAGTGGGAGGGGTTTCAGGATTGGGAGCTCGTGTATACCTGTGGCTGATTCATGTCAATGTATGGCAAAACCAATACAGTACTGTAAAGCAGAATAAAGTAAAAATAAAATTAAAAAAAAAGAAAAGAAAAAATAAGGACAACAATTTAGATTTCTCCATCCAGAAAATCGTTTCAAAAGTGAAAGAGAATTAGACTTTCTGAGACAAACACAAGTTGGGCTAATTTTTTTTTTTTTAACCATAAGACCTACCTGTGAAAAATATTAAAAGACATCCATCAGATTGAAGGCGGAAGGAGAAGGGGATGACAGAACATGAGATGGTTGGATGGCATCAACGACTCAATGGACATGAGTTTGAGTAAACTCCGGCAGCTGGTGATGGACAGGGAGGCCTGGTGTGCTGCAGTCCATGGGGTTCCAAAGTCAGACATGACTGAGTAGTCGACTGAACTGACTGACTGATCAGTGAGAAAGAAAGGATTCAGATTAGAAACTTCTATCCATATAAAGTAAGGAAGCATTAGAGAAAAAATGAATGGACATGAAATAAAATATTTTATTTTTATTATTTTAAATTCATATAATATATAAATTATTTTGAAATAGCAGTGATGTGTTTAGTAAGTATGACATGAATAAGTGAAATGAATGACAGCAATGCTATAAAGTATGGGAAGGAAGAATAAAACAATACCCTATTTTGAGTTCAGCATGCTTCATTTCACTGTACTTCACTTTATGGTACTTCACGGATCGGATATAACAGTTTTTGTTTTTACAAACTGAAGGTTTGTGGTAACCACGCATTGACAAAAGTCCCAACAGACTTCTTACTTTGTGTCTCTGCTTCATATTTTGATAATTAACACAAAATTTCAAGCTTTTCATTGCTATTATATTTTTTATGATGATCTATGATATATCATCCTAAATGTTGCTATTGTAATTGTTTGAGACTGTGACAAACCAATCCCATAGAATATGGTAAACCTATTTAATAAATATTTTATGTTCCAACTTCTCTACTGACCAGCTGTTTAACTTTTTCTCTCCCTTTTCTTGGGATTCCCTATTTTAGAGACACATCAATGTTGAAATTATGCCAATCAATAACCCTACAGTAGCTTCTAAACTTTCAAGTGAAAAAGAGAGTCTCATCTCTCTCACTATATATCAAAAGCTAGAAATGATTAAGCTTAATGAGGAATGTATGTCTAAAACTTAAATAGACCTAAATCTGCACCTTTTGTACCAAGTTGTTAGCCAAGTTGTGAATGCAAAGGAGAAGTTTCTGAAAGAAATTAGAACTGCTCCTCTGGTGAATATACATATGATAAAAAGGTAAAATAATCTTACTGCTAAAATGAAGAAAATTTTAGTGGTCTTAACAGAAGATCAAATCAGCCACCACATTTCCTTAATCCAGAGAAAAGCCCTAACTCTTCAGTTCTGTGAAGGCTGAGAGAGGTGAGGAAGCTGCTGAAGAAAAGTGTAAACTGCAGAGGTCACTTCCTGAGGTCTAATGAAGAATCCATCTCCATAAAATAAATTTGCAAGGTGAAGCAGCCAGCATTGATGTCAACACTCCAAGATATCCAGAAGATTTAGCTAAGATAAATACTAAAGGTGGATGCATTTTCAATGCAGATGAAACAGCCTTTTATTGAAAGAAGATGGCATCAAGAACTTTCACAGATAGAGAGAAGTCAATGCTGGCATCAAAACCTCAAAGGACAGACTGACTCTCTTGTTATGGGCTAATGTAGTTAGTGATTTGAGGTTGAAGTCAGTGCTCACTTACCATTCTGAAAATTCTAGAACCCTCAAGAATCATGCTAAATCTACTAGGCTTGTTCTTTATTAATGGAACAACAAAGCCTGGATGACAACACTTGGTTTACTAAATATCTTAACCCCACTGCTGAGACCTATAAAAAGATTCCTTTTAAAATATTAGTGCTCATTGATAATGCAGCAGGTTATGCAACAGTCCTAATGACAATGTATAAGATTAGTGTTTTTTTCATGACTACTAACACAACATCCATTTTGCAGCCCAGGGACCAATGAGTAAATTCAACCTATAAGTCTTATTATTAAATATGTATATGTATATGTATATATATATACACACACACACACACACACACACACACACACACACACACACACACACACACACATTTTAGGAAACTATAACTGCTGTTGCTCGACATCCAAGGAGCAGTGGCTGTGCAGGCGCAGAAGGGCCGAAGGAGCTACTCCACGTTCAAGGTCAAGAGGGGCCGCCATGAAGAGATACCCTTCTTCCAAGGTAAGGAGGAGCAGCTGCGCTTTGTTGGAGCAGCCATGAAGAGATACCTCACGTCCAAGGTAAGAAAAACCCGAGAAAGACAACAGGTGTTGCAAGAGGGCATCAGAAGGCAGACACACTGAAACCATAATCACAGAAAACTAGCCAATCTGATCACAAGGACCACAGCCTTGTCTAACTCAATGAAACTAAGCTATGCCATGTGGGGCCACCCAGGATGGGCAGGTCATAGCGGAAAGGTCTGACAAAATGTGGTCCATGGAGAAGGGAATGGCAAACCATTTCAGGATACTTGCATTGAGAACTGCATGAACAGTATGAAAAGGCAAAATGATAGGATATTAAAAGAGGAACTCCCTGGGTTGGTAGGTGCCCAGTATGCTACTGGATAACAGTCGAGAAGTAACTCCAGAAAGAATGAGGGGATGGAGCCAAAGCAAAAACAATACACAGTTGTGGATGTGACTGGTGATAGAAGCAAGGTCCAATGCTATAAAGAGCAACATTGCATAGGAACCTGGAATATCAGGTCCATGAATCAAGGCAAATTGGAAGTGGTCAAACAAGAGATGGCAAAGGTGAACGTCGGCATTCTAGGAATCAGCGAACTAAAATGGACTGGAATGGGTGAATTTAACTCACATGACCATTATATCTACTACTGTGGGCAGGAATCCCTTAGAAGAAATGGAGTAGTCATCATGATCAACAAAAGAGTCCAAAATGCAGTACTTGGATGCAGTTTCAAAAACGACAGAATGATCTCTGTTCATTTCCAAGGCAAACCATTCAATACCACGGCAATCCAAGCCTATGCCCCAAACAGTAACACTGAAGGAGCTGAAGTTAAATGGTTCTATGAAGACCTACAAGATCTTTTAGAACTAACACCCAAAAAAGATGCCCTTTTCATTATAGGGTATAGGAATGCAAAAGTAAGAAGTGAACAAACACCTGGAGTAACAGGCAAATTTGGCCTTAGAATGCTGAATGAAGCAGAGCAAAAGCTAATACACCTTTGCCAAGAAAATGCACTGGTCATAGCAAACACCCTCTTCCAACAACACAAGAGAAGACTCTACACATGGACATCACCAGATGGTCGACACCAAAATCAGATTGATTGTATTCTTTGTAGCCAGAGATGGAGAAGCTCTATACAGTTAACAAAAACAAGACCAGGAGCTGACTGTGGCTCAAATCATAAACTCCTTATTGACAAATTCAGACTTACACTGAAGAAAGTAGGGAAAACCACTAGACCATTCAGGTATGATCTAAATTAAATCCCTTATGATTATACAGTGGAAGTAAGAAACAGATTTAAGGGACTAGATCAGATGAACAGAGTGCCTGATGAACTATGGATGGGGGCTCATGACATTGTACAGGAGACAGGGATCAAGACCATTCCCATGGGAAAGAAAGGCAAAAAAGCAAAATGGCTGACTGAGGAGGCCTTACAAATCACTGTGAAAAGAAAATAAGCAAAAAGCAAAGGAGAAAAGGAAAATCAGTTCAGTTCAGACTCAGTCATGTCTGACTCTTTGCAACCCCATGAATCGCAGCACACCAGGCCTCCCTGTCCATCACCAACTCCTGGAGTTCACTCAGACTCACGTCCACTGAGTCAGTGATGCCATCCAGCCATCTCATCCTCTGTCATCCCCTTCTCCTCCTGCTCCCAATCCCTCCCAGCATTAGAGTCTTTTCCAATGAATCAACTCTTCCCGTGAGGTGGCTAAAGTACTGGAGTTTCAGCTTTAGCATCATTTCTGATTCAAGCATCTGAATGCAGAGTTCTAAAGAATAGCAAGGAGAGATAAGAAAGCCTTCCTCAGTGGTCAATGCAAAGAAATAGAGGGAAACAACAGATTGGGAAAGACTAGAGATCTCTTCAAGAAAATTAGAGATACCAAGGGAACATTTCACACAAATGGGCTTGATAAAGGACAGAAATGGTATGGACATAACAGAAGCGGAAGATATTAAGAGGAGGTGGCAAGAATACCCAGGAGAACTGTACAAAAAAGAGCCTCATGACCCAGATAATCACGATGGTGTGATCACTCACCTAGAGCCAGACATCCTGGAATGTGAAGTCAAGTGGGCAATAGAAAGCATCACTACGAACAAAGCTAGTGGAGGTGATGGAATTCCAGTTGAGCTATTTCAAATCCTAAAAGACGATGCTGTGAGAATGCTTAATTCAATATGCCAGCAAATTTGGAAAATTCAGCAGTGGCCACAGGACTGGAAAATGTCAGTTTTCATTCCAATCCCAAAGAAAGGCAATGCCAAATAATGTTCAAACTACCGCACAATTGCACTCATCTCACTTGCTAGTAAGATAATGCTCAAAATTCTCCAAGCCAGGCTTCAGCAATATGTGAACTGTGCAATTCCAGATGTCCAAGCTGGATTTAGAAGAGTCAGAGAAATCAGAGATCAAATTGTCAACATCTGCTGGATCTAGAAAACGCAAGAGAGTTCCAGAAAAACATCTATCTCTGCTTTATTGACTATGCCAAAGCCTTTGACTGTGTGGGTCACAAGAAACTGTGGAAAATTATGAAAGAGGGAATACCAGACCACCTGACCGGCCCCTTGAGAAACCTATATGCAGATCAGGAAGCAACATTTAGAACTGGACGTGGCAGAACAAACTGATTCCAAATAGGTAAAGGAGTACATCGAGGTTGTATACTGTCACTCTGCTTATTTAACTTATACGCAGAGTACATCATGAGAAACGCTGGGCTGGAAGAAGCACAAGCTGGAATCAAGATTTCCAGGAGAAATATCAATAACCTCAGATATGCAGATGACACCATCCTTAAGGCAGAAAGTGAAGAGGAACTAAAAAGCCTCTTGATAAAAGTGAAAGAGGAGAGTGGAAAAGTTGTCTTAAAGCTCAACATTCAGAAAACTAAGATCATGGCATCTGGTTCCACCACTACATGGGATTTAGATGGGGAAACAGTGGAAACAGTGTCAGACTTTATTTTGGGGGCTCCAAAATCACTGCAGATGGTGATTGCAGCCATGAAATTAAAAGATGCTTACTCCTTGGAAGGAAAGTTATGACCAACCTATACAGCATATTCAAAAGCAGAGATATTACTTTGTCAACAAAAGTCCGTCTAGTCAAGGCTATGGTATTTCCAGTAGTCATGTATAGATGTGAGAGTTAGACTATAAAGAAAGCTGAGCACTAAAGAATTAGTACTTTTGAACTGTGGTGTTGTAGAAAGCTCTTGAGAGTCTCTTGGATTTGCAAGGAGATCCAACCAGTCCTTCCTAAAGGATATCAGACCTGGATGTTCATTGGGAGGACTGATGCTGAAGCTGAAACTCCAATTCTTTGGCCACCTCATGCGAAAAGTTGACTCACTGGAAAAGACCCTGATGCTGGGAGGGACTGGGGGCAGGAAAAGAAGGGGACGACAGAGGATGAGATGGATGGACGGTATCACCAACTGATGGACATCAGTTTGAACGAACTCCAGGAGTTGATGATGGACAGGGAGGCCTGGCGTGCTGCGATTCATGGGGTCACAAAGAGTTGGACACGACTGAGCAACTGAACTGAAGTGATAACTGTTGTAAATAGTGATTCTTCTGATAAACCAAGGCAAAGACAATTGGAAACCTTTTGGAAAGGATGCACCACTCCAGAGCCATTAAGAACATTGATGATTCAATGGAAGATGTCAAAATAACAAAGGTTGGGAAAAAATTGGCTCCAAACTTCATGGATGAGTTTGAGGGCTTACAAAGACTTTTGTGCATAATGTGCATAATGTAACCACAGATGTAATGGAAATACTAAGAGTAATAGAATTAATAGTGGAACCTGAAAATGTAACTGAATTTAAGCAATTATAACATAAAACATTCAGAGATGGTGAGGAGTGTTTTATGATGAGCAAACTGTTTCCTTAAGTGGAATCTATTCATGGTGGAAATGAAGGGAAATTGTTGGAGTCACAATTAATGATTTATAATATTACAATACAGGATTTAGAATATAGATAAAGCAGTAGCAGGGTTTTAAAGAATTGATTTCAATTTTGAAAAATAAAATAAATCTTACTGAAGATAAAATGCTATCAAACAACATTATATGCTACAGAAAAATTGCCTAAAAGGAAGAGTAAATCTGTTTATCAAAGTCCATTGCTGTCTTATTTTAAGACATTATCAAAATCAACGCAACATTCAGTGACAACCATCCTGAGAGGCAACAGCCAACAACATCAAGGCAAGACACAAGGCAAGACTCCATTAACAAAAAGCTTATGACTCATAGAGGGGCCAGATGTGGTGGTTTAGTTGTTACATCCTGTCTGACTTCTTGCAAACCTATGGATCATCACCTGCCAGGCTCCTCTCTCCATGGGATTCTCCAGGCAAGAATACTGAAGTGGGTTACCATTTCTGTCTCCAAGGGATCTTCCCAACCCAGGGATCGAATTCAGGCCTCCTGAATTACAGATGACCTCCTGCATTGCAGGCAGATTCTTTACCGTTTGTTTGAGCCACCAGGGAAGCCGAACTGAGGAATCAAATAATCCGTGTGACAAACTGTATTGCAATATTTGCCTTATTGCGGTGATCTAGAACTGAACCCATAATATCTCCAAGTTGAACCTATACATACACTACTATAAAGTGGTATAGTGTTACTTGAAAGATAATTTGGATTAATTTTAAATGTATATTGCAGCTTATTGGATGATCACTAAAGATTTAAAAATTAAGGTAGCATACCATTCTAAAGGAGATCAGCCCTGGGTGTTCTTTGGAAGGAATGATGCTAAAGCTGAAACTCCAGTACTTTGGCCACCTCATGCGAAATGTTGACTCATTGGAAAAGACTCTGATGTTGGGAGGGATTGGGGACAGGAGGAGAAGGGGACAACTGAGGATGAGATGGCTGGATGGCATCACGGACTCGATGGACGTGAGTCTGAGTGAACTCCAGGAGTTGGTGATGGACAGGGAGGCCTGGTGTGCTGCGATTCATGGGGTTGCAAAGAGTCGGACACAACTGAGCCACTGAACTGAACTGAACTGATGTGTTAATAGGAATTGAAACAGAATCACAGGAAATGCTCAATTAGAACCAAAGAAAGAAGAAAAAGAGAAGAGAAAGTGAAACAAAGAAAAGCAATAAATAGAAAACAATTACAATGTAGATATTAATCCAAGTATTTACATTCACTTTAAATATAAATTATCTAAATAAATATCAAATAAAAGAGTGAAAATGGGTACTGAAGTAAATCAACTTTAAATATAAAAACTCATAAGTTAAGAGTAAAGGAATGGAGAAAGATAAATACTTATTAGTTAAAAGAGAGGTATAATATATAATTTTCAACAAAAATTTGGGGCAAGAAAACCTAGTGACATAAAGAGAGACACTGCAAAATAATAAAGGAGTCAACTTTTCCAAGAACATACCAGTCCTCAACCTTTAAGTCAAATGAAAAAATACCTGAGGAACTACAAACAGAACTATGGAAAAATAGACAAATCTCATATTATACTAATAGTTGGAGGCTTCAGCACCCCTCTTTTAGTAACTGACAGATCTAGCAGGCAGAAAATCATTAAGGATATAAAGTTGAACTGAACAGCACCATCAATCAACTGGATGTAATTGACATTTATAAAATACTTATTCCACAACAAAGCCTGAATATATGTTATCCTCAAGCTCATGTAAAAATTTCACCAATATAGACAAGATTCTTGGTCATAAGACACATGTCAGATCAAATTTAGAAAAATAAACATAATACAAAATATGCTTTAAGAAATTAGAAAATTATAGGAATGTAGCATAAAAATCCCCAAATAATTAACAATGAAATTGGTGTTCATTTGTGATGTCACGGATTGCAGCATGTCAGGCTCCTTTGTCATTCACTGTCTCTTGCACTTTGCTTTAATTCATCTCCATTGTTTTTGTTTTGGTTTGGTATTTTGTTTGGTTTTTGTTTTGGTTTGATTTTTGGTGGGTTAGAAGGACCTGCTCTCATCTTCTCCTGTGCAAACACCAAATTCACAACTAGCTGCTGACAATGAACAGGAGGATGTTCAGTTCAGTTCAGTTCAGTTCAGTCGCTCAGTCCTGTCTGACTCTTTGTGACCCCATGAACTGCAGCACACCAGGCCTCCCTGTCCATCACCAACTCCTGGAGTTCACTCAAATTCACATCCAATGAGTTGGTGATGCCATCCAGCCATCTCATCCTCTGTCGTCCCTTTTTCCTCCTGCCCCTAATCCCTCCCAGCATCAGAGTCTTTTCCAATGAGTCAACTCTTCGCATGAGGTAGCCAAAGCACTGGAGTTTTGGCTTTAACAGGATGTTGGAACCCATCAAAATAAGACAAGGACAAAGGACAAGCCACAATATTACAGGAAGAGGGTGCAATCACATTTAAGGCACATTTAAAAGCAATCCTCAAACCTCATACTATCGGAAGGCACAAACAAAAATTGGTGTTCACCAGGAACCAGGGAAAGGATAAGTGATCCCCACAAGAGACTGAACCAGACCTGCCTGAGTGTTTGAGGGTTTCCTGCAGAGTTATGGGTCAGCAGTGGCCGCTACAGGGACAGGGCCACTGGCAGCAACAGTCTTGGGAGCCATGTCATGTGGTAAGAATCATCTTGGAGGATGTTGCTATTAGTCAAACCATAGAGCTGCCAGGTGGGTGATTCACAAACTGGAGAACAAACTGAAGACTTGTTTTTCTGAACATCACTTGCTTCTAGCCTTATTTAATGTGCGTTTTATAAATTGCATGCCAAATTAATACTTTGTAAGTATTATACACAGAAAGAGAAGGAAAATATTTTTAAACATTTGCATTATGCAATATTAATTACTTTAGAAAACAAAATTTGAAAATGTAGTGACATTTTGTTCTGAGACATATAGATGTATTTTTCCCATATATATTCCATAATATTATTCTAGAATTTAGCTTCCTTTTCTTCACTCCCTCTCTGCTTTGAAATTTTTGCATATTCAAAGAAATGTGAGCGGAACTTTAAAATGCAGTCCATTTGTAGAACCCCATATTTCACACAAAGAATCCTTAAGAAAGTGATCTGACCATGCTTACTGTCTGCCAAGACATTCCAACATTTATTGTTTAAAAATGTAACTCATAGTTGCATATGATCCTTCCATTATAAGAAGAAGTAATCGAGATTTAATTTATATAAAGTAACATACAAAATCAAAGTTACATAAACTAACATACTGATATTTTTGTTAAATATGTGGGCCATTACATACCCTTCAGTTCAGTTCATTTCTGTTCAGTCTCTCAGTCGTGTCCCACTCTTTGCGACCCAATGGACTGCAGCAACCCAGGTCCCCCTGTCCATCACCAACTTGCAGAGTTTACTCAAATTCATGTCCATTGAGTCAGTGATGCCTTCCAACCATCTCATCCTCTGTTGTCCCCTTCTCCTCCTTCCTTCAATCTTTCCTAACATCTGGATCTTTTCTAATGAGTCAGTCCTTCTCATCAGTTGGCCAAAGTATTGGAGTTTCAGATTCAGCATCATTCCTTCCAATGAAGGAATGATCTCCTTTAGGATGGGCTGGTTGGATCTCCTTGTAGTCCAAGAGACTCTCAAGAGTCTTCTCCAACACCACAATTCAAAAGCATCAATTCTTTAGGGCTCAGCTTTCTTTATGGTCCAAATCTCACATCCATTCATGATTACTGGAAAAACCATAGCCTTGACAAGTTGTTGGCAAATACTGTCTCTGTTTTTTAATGTGCTGTCTAGGTTCGTCATAACTTCTCTTCCAAGGAGTAAGCATCTTTTAATTTCATGGCTGTAGTCATGATCTTCAGGGGTTTTGGAGCCCTCAAAAATAAAGTCTGTCACTGTTTCCACTGTTTCCCCATCTATTTGCCAGGAAGTGATGGGACCAGATGCCATGACCTTAGTTTTCTGAATGTTGAGCTTTAAGCCAACTTTTTCACTCTTCTCTTTCACTTTCATCAAGAGGCTCTTTAGTTCTTCGTTTTCTGCCATAAGGGTGGTGTCATCTGTATATCTGAGGTTATTGATATTTTTCACGGCAATCTTGATTCCAGCTTGTATTTCTTCCAGTCCAGCATTTTTCATGATGTACTCTGCATATAAGTTAAATAAGCAGGGTGACAATATACAGCCTTGATGTACTCCTTTCCTATTTGGAACCAGTCTGTTTTTCCATGTCCAGTTCTAACTGTTGCTTCCTGACCTGCATACAGGTTTCTCAAGAGGCAGGTCAGGTGGGCTGGTATTCCTGTCTCTTGAAGAATTTTCCACAGTTTATTGTGATCCTCACAGTCAAAGGCTTTGTCATAGTCAATAAAGAAGAAATAGATGGTTGTTTTTTTTTTCTGGAACTCTGTTGTTTTTTCAATAATTCAGTGGATGTTGGCAATTTGATCTCGTTCCTCTGCCTTTTCTAAAACCAGCTTCAACATCTGGAAGTTCACAGTTCACATGTTGTTGAAGCCTGGCTTGGAGAATTTTGAGCATTACTATACTAGCTTGTGAAATGAGTGCCATTGTGAGGTAGTTTGAGCATGCTTTGGCATTGCCTTTCTTTGGGATTGGAATGAAAACTGACCTTACAGGATAGCCTTAAATGATTACATACAATGTTATTCTATGTTGTTAATACATAATGGATTTTTATGTTTGTATATGTAATGATATTTCTTATACAAACTTTGAAAGGTTTTCTGAGGAGTATGTAACAGATACTCAATAAAAGTAGCTTTGATGATGATAACATATGTACATATATACACTTACAGACATTTAAGTGTCAACATATAATCTAAATATTCAGTGACTTTTAGTAAAATAAGGAAAGGCATAAATTTAATAGCATACATATCTTTATATCCTGATTAAGAAGTCATAAATGTATGTTGAAACAGAAGACAATGTACTTTTGTAATAATCCAAAGTTAGTACAGCCACATTTGCATGCTGTGCAGAATACAATGAAAGACAGAGCTATTAAATCTATATCATAAAGATGCTTCTATTTTCTCTTTTTAGACGAGTACTATAATATATTCTGCCACCTGAATTTTCAAAAATTCTCTCTATAACAATAATAATAATAATGACACTACAGTTTTGCAAAGTATCTGCCTTCTAAGATGCTCTGCATTTATGTATACATTGCCTCATTCATTCTAACAAAGTTATTGTGAAGGAAGTGAGGTTAGGCATTATCTTCCTCCTTGTTGTACATATAAAGCAAAATGAAGATAACTAACTTACAGGGTTATTTACAAAACTGAAATTAGAATCTAGGCCCACTGACTATCAATATTTTTGCTTTTTTAAATATAAAAAAATACTTTCCTTTAATAAAGATTTTCTCATCATGTTTAATGGGAATCAACTAAAATATCTTGGAAACAGTCTAGTAGGGAATTTTTACTATTTAGTTTTCAAGTCATATTTTTTTCTTCAAAATCTGTATATATTATTGTGATATTTTCAAAGGTGGATCCTGATATAGATTTGACCCATCTGTAAATCCTAGAGAGGACAGTCTATAGGATTCAGCTTCAAATTCAGTGGCAACTTCTCTTAGTTCTCTAGTTACACTCTTGTCCAACTCCTGCTGCATCTTGGTCAAGAGCAAAACACATCTTTACTTGGCATTCTTACCAAGAGGTATTTTGTTTAAAAAAAAATTCACCCTATTCTAAGTTGTTCATTAATAGGTTGATCTATCTTTCAATTAAAGACACAGGATAAGGATGCTCAGTTAAAATTAGGAATAAAATAAAATTTCAAATGCGTATTTATTTTGTATGAAAATGTATGCTATGTAATATCTGGTAGATACCCATAGCATATATATATATATATATATATATATATATATATATATATATATGTGCTAAAATTCTTATATTTTCTTCTAGATATCCTATCAAATAACCAGAACCAAAATGTGAAAAGAAATACATGACTGAATGAGAAACAAGAAACAGATACGTTGGGATGTATCTTAATTTAAAATGTCTTGTAAGACTACTAAAAAAAAAGTAAAAAATAATCCACAGAATGGGAGAAAATATTTACAAACTGTATATATGATAAATTATCAATAGCATACATAGAACTCTTACAGTTTAATTATATAAGGACATAATGCAATTAAATAGGGTTAAGTTAGTTAAAACATAAGCTGTACAGATTTATTCTTTAAAGAAAATATATAACTGGATAATTACCATGCAAAAGATGTTTAAGACCTTAATTATTAAGGTAATTAGGTAAAAATCACATAGAGGAGAAGACAATATAGAAGAGGAATGATAAAACTAGAGGACATCTCTCTCCAAAAGATGTATCAGGAATACATCTTCAGATGCAGGGGATCTTTCAGAGAACAGCTGAATACTGACAGGACACCTTGACAACTGGAAGGGAATATACAGATACACGCAAAACTTGTAGTATATTCCAGTTGAGATAGCGGAGTAGAAGGATGTGCACTTATCTCCTCCTGCTAGAGTACCAAAAATACAACTAGCTGTTGAACAGCTATCAATAAGAGGACATTGGAACCTACCAAAAAAATATACTGCAACTCCAAAGAAAAAGAAGAACCATAGGGAGAAGGTTGGAAGGCCAAAAACATGATATAATCAAATCCAGTATCTGCCGGGTGGGTGACTCACAAGCTGGAGAAAATAATACCAATGAAGTTCTTCCACTACTGTGAATGTTCTGAACCCCACGTCAGGTTTCCCAACCTGGGAATCCAACTAAAGAACCGGGAATCCCCAGGAATCTGACCTTGAAGGCCAGCAGGATTTGATTACAAAAAAATACCACAGGATTGAGGGAAACAGAGACTCCAGTATTGAAGGGTACAAACAAAACTTTGCATGCACCAAAACTCAGAGGAAAGAAGCAGGGACTCCACATAAGACTGAACCAAAACTACCTCCTAGTGTTGCAGGGTCTCCTGTGGAGGTATGAGTAAGCAGGGGCTCACCACAGGGATGGGGGAAGGTCTCATTTGGCATAAACCCTCTTGGAGGCCCCCATAAACCTGACCATAAAGCTTTTAGACCTGAGGGTTGGGTCACCTCAGGCCAAAACACTATTGGGGTTGGGGGTGCAACCACACCCATCAGCAGATAATTGGATTAAAATTTTGCTGACAGATGAATAGATAAGAAAGCTGTGGTACATATACACAATGGAGTATTACTCAGCCCTTAAAAAGAATAAATTTGACTCAGTTCTAATGAGATGGATGAAACTGGAGCAGATTATACAGAGTGAAGTAACCCAGAAAGAAAAACACCAATACAGTATACTGACACATATATATGGAATTTAGAAAGATAGTAATGATGACCCTCTATGTGAGACAACAAAAGAGACACAGAGGTATAGAACGGACTTTTGGACTCTGAGGGAGAGGGAGAGGGTGGGATGATTTGGGAGAATGGCATTGAAACATGTATACTATCATGTAAGAAACGAAGCACCAGTCTATGTTCAATACAGGATACAGGATGCTTGGATGCTTGGGGCTGGTGCAAGGGATGATCCAGGGAGATGATATGGGGTGGGAGATGGGAGAGGGCTTCGGCATTGGGAGATCGTGTACACCTGTGGCTGATTCATGTCAATGTATGGCAAAACAAATACAGTATTGTAATGTAGAATAAAGTATTAAAAAAAAAAAAAAAAAATTTTGCTGAGCCAAACTGGCTGAGTTTTCCAAATTTGCTGGCATATTGAGTGAAGCACTTTCACAGCATCATCTTTTAGGATTTCAAATAGCTCAGCTGGAATTCCGTTACCTCCACTAGCTTTATTCATAGTGATGCTTCCTAAGGCCCACGTGACTTTGCATTTCAGGATGTCTTGCTCTAGGTGAAGGACCACACCATTGTCATGGGTCGTGAAGATTTTTTTTTTATATTATTCTTCTATGTATTCTTGCAATCTTTTAATGTCTTCTGCTTCTGTTAGGTCCATACCATTTCTGTCTTTTATTGTGCCCATGTTTGCATGAAATATTCCCTTGGTATCACTAATCTTCTTGAACAGATCTCCAGTCTTTCCCAATCTATTGCTTTCCTCTATGTCTTTGCACTGATCACTAAGGAAGGCTTTCATATCCCTCCTTGCTATTCTTTGGAACTCTGCATTCAAATGGATATTTCTTTCCTTGTCTCCATTGCCTTTCACTTCTCTTCTTTCCTCAGCTATTTGCAAGGTCTTCTCAGACAACCATTTTGCCTTTTTGCATTTCTTTTTCTTGGGGATGGTTTTGATCAGTGCCTCCTGTTCAATGTCATGAACCTCCATCCATAGTTCCTCAGACAGTCTTTCAGATCTAGTCCTTTGAATCTGTTTGTCATTTTCACTGTATAATCATAAGGGATTTTATTTAGGTCATACCTGAATGGTCTAGTGGTTTTCTCGACTTCCTTCAATTTAAGAAGTCTGAATTTGGAAATAAGGAGTCCATGATCTGAGCCACAGCCAGCTCCTGGTCTTGTTTTTGCTGACTGCACAGAACTTTTCCTTCTTTGGCATTCTTTGGCTGCAAAGAATATAAACAATCTGATTTTGGTATTGACCATCTGGTGATGTCCATGTGTAGAGTCTTCTATTGTGTTGTTGAAAGAGGGTGTTTGCTCTGACCAGTGCCTTCTCTTGGCAAAACTGTTAGCATTTCCCTTGCTTCATTTTGTCTGTCAAGGCCAAATTTGCCTATTTTCCCAGGTGTCTCTTGACTTTCTACTTTTGCATTCCAGTCCCCTATAAAAAAGACATCTTTTTAGGTGTTAGCTCTAGAAGGTTCTGTGGGTCTTCAAAGAACCATTCAACTTCAGCTGTTCGACATTATTGGTTGGAGTGTAGACTTGGATTGATGTGATATTGAATGGTTTTCCTGGGAAACGAACAGAAATCATTCTGTCATTTTTGAGATTGCACCCAAATAATGCATTTTGGGCTCTTTTTTTTGACTACGAGGGCTACTCCATTTCTTCTAAGTGGTTCTTGCACATAATAGTAAATATAATGGTCATCTGAGCTAAATGCTCAAAATCTTCCAAGCCAGGCCTCAACAATATGTGAATTGTGAACCTCCAGATGTTCAATCTGGATATAGAGGCAGAGGACCCAGAGATCAAATTGCCAACATATGTTGGATCGTTGAAAAAGCAAGAGAGTTCCAGAAAAATATCTACTTCTAGTTAATTGACTACCCAAAGATTTTAACTCTGTGGATCACAACAAACTGTGGAAAATTCTTCAAGATATGGGAATACCATACCACATTACCTGACTCCTGATAAATCTGTATGCAGGTCAAGAAGGAAGGGTTAGAACTGGACATGGAATAACAGGCTTGTTCCAAAGACGGAAAGGAGTACATCAAGGTTGTATATTGTCACCATGCTTATTTAGCTTATATGCAGAGTATATCATGTGGAATGATGGGATGAATGAAAAATAAATTGAAATCAAGACTGTCAGGAGAAATATCAATAACCTCAGATATGCAGATGACACTACCCTTATGACAAAAAGTGAAGATGAACTAAAGAGTCTCTTGATGAAAGTGAACGAGGAAAGTGAAAATGCTGGCTTAAAACTGAACAGTCAGAAAACTAGGATCATGGCATCTGGTCCCATCACTTCATAGGAAATAGATGGGGAAACAATGGAAATAGTGACAGATTTTATTTGGGGTGGGGGCGCACCAAAATCACTGCAGATGGTGACTGCAACCATGAAATTTAAAAACGCTTGCTCTTTGTAAGAAAAACTATGACCAATCTAGACAGCATATTGAAAAGCAGACACATTACTTTGCTGGAAAATGTCCATCTAGTCAAAGCTATGGTTTTTCCAGTAGTCATGTATGGATGTAAGAGTTGGACTACAAAGAAAGCTGAGTGCCAAAGAATTGATGCTTTTGAACTGTGGTGTTGAAGAAGACTCTTGAGAGTCCCTTGGACTGCAAGGAGCTCCAACCAGTCCATCCTAAATGAAATCAGTCCTGAATATTCATTGGAAGAACTGATGCTAACATTGAAACTTCAATACTTTGGTCATGTGATGCGGAGAACTGACTCATTGGGAAAGATCCTGATGCTTGGAAAGATTGAAGGCAGAAGGAGAAGGGAATGACAGAGAATGAGATGGTTGGATGGCATCACTGACTCAATGGACATGATTTTGAGCAAGCATTGGGAGTTGGTGATGGACAGGGAGACCTGGTGTGCTGCAGTCTATGGAGTTTCAAAGAGCTGGACATGATTTAGCAACTGAACTGAACTGAGCAAGACCCTGCCCACCAGAGCAAAACTCAGTCCCTACCATCAGGAAGCTTACACAAGCCTTGTAGCCTCCTCCATCTGAGTGAGTGCAAACAGAAGCAAGAAGAACCATAATTCCACTGTGACTAAAATGAAAACCCCAATACACAAAGTTAATCATGATTAAAAAGCATAAAGGTTCCAGATGAAGGGACAAGATAAAACTCCAGGAAAACAACTAAATGCAGTGGAAATAGACAACCTTCCAGGAAAAAAAGTCAGAATAATGATAATGAAGATGATTCAAGATATCAGGAAAATAATGCAAGCAAAGATTGAGAAGATGCAAGGAATATTTACCAAAGACCTAGAAGAACAAAAGAACAAACAACAAAGGTGAATAATATACTAAAAGGAATCAATAGCAGAATAACTAAGGAGAATAATGGATAAATCACCTTGAGAATGGTTGAAATCACTGCCACAGAATAGAATATAGAAAAAAAGAATGAAAAGAAATGAAGACAGTCTAAGAGATATCTGGGGCAGCATTAAACACACCAACATTCACATCATAAGGGACACCAGGAATACAGTCAAGAGTCTGAGATATTCTCATAGACAGTCCAAAACCCAGCCCCCTATCTCAGTATTTGAGGGCCTGCTAGGCAGGTGGAGGTGGGCTTGGACTTACATCCAGGTAAAAGATGCTGAAACCTAAGACCTGAGGGAAAACTTTATTATTGTTGTTATATTTTTATTTGCTTTATTTTTGGTGCTGGATTTCTTTTCCTTTTTTTCTGTCACTGTGGTTTCTGTTTTTTGTTTGTTTATTTGTTTTTGTTGTTGTTATTATTATTATCATTCCTATCTAAGCATTTGAGAACTTTTTTGTTTTGCTTTCTTTAGATCACATTTATGTCCTTTATATATTTCTACTTCTGCCATGGCTGTCTGCAATCCTGTTTTCTGCTTTTGTTTTTGGTTTTCTTTCTCTTTTCTCGTTGTTATTCAGTCGCTAAGTTGTTTCTGATTCCACAACACCATGGATGGCAGCACACCTGGCCTCCCTGTCCCTCATAATCTCCTAGAATTTGCCCAAGCTCATGTCCACTGAATCAATGATGCTATCCAACTATCTTATCCTCCACTTCCATTTTCTCTTGTTGCCTTCAATCTTTCCCAGCATCAAGGTCTTTTCCAATGAGTCAGTTGTCTCTTATTTTAGTTATTCTTTAATATATATAGATCTGTTTTATATAGTTCTTCTTAACCTTTGTTTTGTGCTTTTTCTTTTTTTCCACCACTGTTTTTGCTTGTTTTTGTTTGTTTATTTTCTTTTGCCTTGCTTTATTTTTCAGTTACCATTCTGCTTTGATCTTATTTTCTGTTTCGTGTTTTAATTAGTTTCACTTTTAATTGATTGATATCATTTTTGGTTTTCTTTACTTGCTGGGTCATTCTCTTGTACTTTGTTTCATATTGTCAGTTTTGGTTTTGTTTGTGTGTGTGTATGCGTGAGTGCAATGTTCCTTTGTTTTTGCTTCTACTTATCTGATTTTGCTTTTACCATTTGTCTAAGGTTCTTTCTTTCTTTCTTCCCTCCTTTCTTTCTTTCTTTTCTTTTTAGAGGTTTTTTTGTCTTTCTATTTGTTCATTAGATTTTTGTTTTTCTGTTTTTGTTTTGACTGCCATAACAAGCAGCTTGTGGGTATTTGTTCTTCAAACAAAGTTAGAGTCTGAGCCTCTGGGGTGGAAGCACTGAGTAGGACACTAGACTGCCAAAGAACACATACATTCAGAGAGTATCAATCAGTGAGAACTCACAAGAAGACCTCCACCTCTACCCAAAACCCAGCACCACTAACTTGCCACCTGCACCCAGAAGAGAATGTCTCACTCAAACTGTAAGACAAGAACTTGAATCCAATCATCAGTAGACAGGCTTCCCACAGACACCCCAAAGCAGATCACCTCATTGAGCACTGCCCATCAGAGGGGAAAAAACAAACAAAAACTCACCTTTTCCCACCAGAAGACAGGCACAGGTCCCTTCCAAGATGAAGCCTACACAAGTCACTGGACCAACCTCATGTGAACCAACCTCATGTACCAAGAGCAGAGATCAAAAGCAAGAGGCACTATGATCCTCTAGACTGGCAAAATAAAACCTCAAACACAGTAAGTTAGACAGGATGAAAAAACAGAGAAATATTGTGCAAATGAAGGTTCAAGGTAAAAATTCACAAGAATAAATAAATGAAAAAAAAAGGCAAACCATCTGAAGAAGAATTCAGAGTAATGACAAAAAGATGGTACAAAAATCTCAAAATTAGAATGGAAAAAAATGCAAGAATCATTTAACAAATTTAACAAAAAACTAGAAGAAATAAAGAAAGTATAAGCAGTAATGAACAACACTTAGTGAAACAAAAATACTCTAGAAGCAATCAGTAGCAGAATAACTGAGCCAGAAAAAATGGATAAATGAGTAAGAAGATAAAATGGCGAAAATAACTGAAGAGAAGAATAAACAAAAAACAAGCAAGTAAACAACAAAAAAGAAAAAAAGAACTGAGGACAAGCTGAGAGATCTTTGGAACAATATTAAACAACATTTGAATTAAAGGGTCCCAGAAGAAGAAGAGCAAAAGAAAGTGTCTATGAAAATTTTTGAAAAGATTATAGTTGAAAAATACCCTAACATGGGAAAGGAAATGTTAGGTAGTTAGAATAGGGGAAAGGAGTCCAAAATGGCAGTGGTTAAAAGATAAGGAAGGGGAAAGCCCATGAAAATAGAACAAAGGAAGGTCAAAGAAAGTTCTGAGGAATGGAGTGAGGACTTCAGGTAGAACAGCACTCCTGGGTGAGCCCAATTTGCATAGGGCAGGCCCAGGGGGAAGAAAACATATAAAAGGAGGAGCCAAGTGCACTCTCACTCTCTCTCTCCCAAATGCATATGCTCTTTCTCTCTCTCTCCCCCCCCACCCCCACCCCCACACAGGTGCTGGTGCTGGTGCACTCCTCCACTCTCAGCTCTTCTTCAAAGATGGATTCTCCTGCTATCTTCTAAATAAAATAGAGGTGTAACACTGATTTGTCTGAGCTATGACACGGTTTGTTCAAGACCTGAGAGCTATGATGTGCCAAGGGCTTTAATGTCTGTCCCTCCAAATCATTGTTGTGATGAGACACGTATTGAGAAGCATACACTCGCCTGACAGAAATAATCATGTCTAAGAAGTGCAAAGAATCCCGTACAGCTAAACCAAAGGAGAAAGATGCTGAGGGAAATATTAATCAAACTAACAAAAAGTAAACACAAAGAAAAAACTTTAAAAGCAGCAAGGGATAAACAAGTAACATACAAGGAAAACCTCATAAAAGTCAATGAATCTTCCAGCAAAAACACTGAAGGCCAGAAAGGAATGGCAGGATATATTTAAGTACTGAAACGGACAAAACTACAACCTAGATTACGCAGCATGGATCTCATTCACATTTGATGAAGAAAGCAAAAGCTTTACAGACAAGCAAAAGTTATGAGAATTTAACACCACAAAACCAACTTTACAACAAATTTTTAAGAAACTTTTCTAGAGAAAAACACAAGAGAAAGACAAAGTCTTCAAAAAAAAAACCCCAAGATAATTAAGAAAATGCCAGTAGGAGCATATATATTAATAATTACCTGAAATGTAGACAGATTGAATGCTCCAATAAAAAAGACATCAAAAGAAGACCCATGTAGTTGACGTTACAAGACACCTACTTTAGACCTAGAGACAGAGACAGACTGAAAGTGAGAGGATGGAAAATGATACTCCATGCAAATAGAAATCAAAAGAAAGCTGAGGTAGCCATTTTTATATCAGATAAAAGAGAACTTAAAGAATATTATAAGAGATAAGGAAGGATGTTATATAATGACTCAGGGTTCAATCCAAGAAGATGTAGCAAACGTAAATATTTATGCACCTAATATAGGAGCACTTCAATACATAAAGCAAACACTGAAAAATATAAAAGGGGAAATCAACAGTAACACAATAATATTAGTGGATTTTAACACCTGAATTGCACCGATGGACAGATTGTCCAGGCAGAAAATTAATAAAAACAGAAGCCTTAAATGACACATAAAGCAAGAAATACCTAGTTGATATCTTCAGAACAATCCATTGAATTTTAGAGAAATAAACTTTCTTCTAGAATGCACATGGAACATTCTCCAGGGTAGATTACATCTTGGTCACAAATCAGGCCCTATAAATTTAAGAAAATTGAAATCATATTGAGAGAGTCAATTCCTAAGCAGGTATGATAAGAAGTCCAGGGGTCCCCAAGGAGAGAGGTCTGGAATTCCCAAGGAGGAGAAAAGGACAAATATGTTTTTGCTTTTGTTTTTGTTTTTTTCCTACACTCCTTAGTCTTAGTCACACAAAACATTTTTATCTTTAAGCCTGAAACTGATGATTACACAACAAACAATTGAGTTTAAACTCTGTACTAAGGATTATATTGCATAGGAACCTGGAATGTTAGGTCCATGAATCAAGGCAAGTTGGAAGTGGTCAAACAGGAGAAGGCAAGTGTGAATGTTGACATTCTAGGAATCAGAGAACTAAAATGGACTGGACTGCAATGGGTGAATTTAACTCAGATGACCATTATATATACCATTTCAGACAGGAATCCCTTAGAAGAAATGGAGTAGCCATCATGGTCAACAAAAGAGTCCAAAATGCAATACTTGGATGCAACCTCAAAAATGACAGAATGATCTCTGTTCGTTTGAAAGGCAAACCATTCAATATCACAGTAATCCAAGTCTATGTCCCACTAGTAACACTGAAGAAGCTAAAGTTGAAAGGTTCTGTGAAGATCTACAAGACTTTTTAGAACTAACACCCCCAAAAGATGTCCTTTTCATTATAGGGGACTGGAATGCAAGAGTAGGAAGCCAAGAAATACCTGGAGTAACAGGCAAATTTGGGCTTGGAGTACAGAACGAAGCAGGGCAAAGGCTAATAGCATTTTTCCAAGAGAACGCACTGGTCATAGCAAATACCCTCTTCCAAAAGCACAAGAGAAGACTCTACACATGGACATCACCAGATGGTCAACACTGAAATCAGATTGATTATATTCTTTGCAGCCAAAGATGGAGAAGCTCTATACTGTCAGCAAAAACAAGACTGGCAGCTGACTGTGGCACAGATCTGAACTCCTTATTGTCAAAATCACACTTAAACTGAGGAAAGTAGGGAAAACCACTAGACCATTCAAAGTGAAGTCTCTCAGTCCTGTCCGATTCTTTGTAACCCATGCACTGTAGCCCACCAAGCTCCTCCGTCCATGGGATTCTCCAGACAAGAATACTGGAGTGGGTTGCCATTTCCTTCTCCAGGGGATCTTCCTGACCCAGGTTTTGAACCTAGGTCTCACATTGCAGGCAGACGCTTTAACCTCTGTGCCACCAGGGAAGCCCTTAAATACAAGAATACAGTCTCTCAGAAAACCTCCTATAGAGACATAGAACTTTAGATCCAAGTACTAACATCAAAGATTTCGAGGGAGGAAAGGAAGCCAGGTTGAAAGAATAAGGGGGAGGAGGCGGGAGAGGGGAGTGAAAGGGGTGGCCTTACAGATGTCTCCTGCCACCTACAGATACCCATGTGTTATGAGACTTTTCCCTGGGCCTCCAGAGAAGGGAGGGCTGTAACTCGGCCCTACCAGAAATCGGACCAGACCAGAACCAGAATTCGAGTTCTCTACCAAGAGGAGGTGATCAGTCTCCAATCCTCAGCTCAGGCTGAGGGCCCTTCAACCAGATTCCTGCATCCAGGACCAGGGGACCAGGGGAAGGACAAAAAGGGTTAAGGAGATGGAAGAGAGAGGGAAGGGGAGAGAAGTCAATAAAGTCTCTTGTTCCTTACTGGTTGGGGCACCCTGGCCACTTGTCCACGTCAGGAGGAGACAAGGGACAAAAGGGTCCCAGTTGCGGCCGCTGGGTCTGGTCCATTGGCAGGCAAGCTGGTCCCTGAGTACCCTGAGTGGTCAGGATGTCAGTCTCAGCGAAGAAGAATCCCACCAGAGTCGCCATTTGTTGCGGGAAGGTGGACTCTTTCCAGGGCCCGAAATTGCGCTTTTGTCTAACACTGGGAAATGAATTGTCTGAGGAGATACATGTGCTAACAAAGCAAGAGATTTTCTTGGGAAAGGGCACCTGGGTGGAAAGCAGCAGTATGACCTAAATCAAATCCCTTATGATTATACAGTGGAAGTGAAAAATAGATTTAAGGGACTAGATCTGATAGAGAGAGTGCCTGATGAATTATGAACTGAGGTTCTTGACATTGTACAGGAGACAGGGATCAAGACCATTCCCATGGAAAAGAAATACAATAAAGCAAAATGGCGGTCTGGGGAGGCCTTACAAATAGCTGTGAAAAGAAGAGAAGTGAAAGCAAAGGATAAAAGGAAAGATATAAGCATCTGAATGCAGTGTTCCAAAGAACGGACGAAGACATAAGAAAGCCTTCCTCAGTGATCAATGCAAAGAAATAGAGGGAAACAACAATGGGAAAGACTAGAGATCTCTTCAAAAAAATTGGAGATATCCCCGGAATATTTCATGCAAAGATGGGCTCGATAAAGGACAGAAATGATATGGACCTAACAGACACAGAAGATATTAAGAAGAGGTGACAAGAATACACAGAAGAGCTGTACAAAAAAGATCTACATGACCAAGATAATCACAATGGTGTGATCACTCACTTAGAACCAGACATCCTGGAATGTTAAGTCAAGTGGGCCTTAAAAGTATCACTACGAATAAAGCTAGTGGAGGTAATGTAGTTCCAGTTGTGCTATTTCAAACCCTGAAAGATGATGCTATGAGAATGCTTAATTCAATATGCCAGCAAATTTGGAAAACTCAGCAATGGCCACAGGACTGGAAAAGTTCAGTTTTCATTCCAATCCCAACGAAAGGCAATGCCAAAGAATGCTCAAACTACTGCACAATTGCACTCATCTCACATGCCGGTAAAGTAAAGCTCAAAATTCTCCAAGCCAGGCTTCAGCAACACAAAACCTTGAAATTCCAGATGTTCAAGCTGGTTTTAGAAAAGGCAGAGGAAGCAGAGATCAAATTGCCAGCATCCTCTGGATCATGTCATGGGAAAGAAAGGCAGTTCCAGAAAAACATCTATTTCTGCTTGATTGACTATGCCAAAGTCTTTGACTGTGTGGATCACAATAAACGGTGGAAAATTCTGAAAGAGATGGGAATACCAGACCACCTGACCTGCCTCTTGAGAAGCCTATATGCAGGGCAGGAAGTGACAGTTAGAACTGGACATGGAACAGCAGACTGGTTCCAAATAGGAAAAGGAGTATGTCAAGGCTGTCTATTGTCACCCTGCTTATTTAACTCATATGCAGAGTACATCATGAGAAACTCTGGGCTGGATGAAGTACAAGCTGGAATCAAGATTGCCAGGAGAAATATCAATAACCTCAGATATGCAGATGACACCACCTTTATGGTGGAAAGTAAAGAAGGAACTAAAAAGCCTCTTGATGAAAGTGAAAGAAGAGACTGGAAAAGTTGGCTTAAAGCTCAACATTCAGAAAACGAAGATCATGGCATCTGGTCCCACCACTTCATGGGAAATAGATGGGGAAACAGTGGAAACAGTGTCAGACTTTATTAATTGGGGCTCCAAAATCACTGCAGATGATGACTGCAGCCATGAAGTTAAAAGACGCTTACTCTTTGGAAGAAAAGTTATGACCAACCTAGATAGCATATTCAAAAGCAGAGATATTACTTTGCCAACAAAGGTTCATCTAGTCAAGGCTATAGTTTTTTCAGTGGTCTTGTATGGATGTGAGAGTTGCACTGTGAAGAAAGCTGAATGCCAAAGAATTGATGCTTTTGAACTGTTGGAGAAGACTCTTGAGAGTCCCTTGGACTGCAAGGAGATCCAACCAGTCCATCCTAAAGGAAATCAGTCCTGGGTGTGCATTGGAAGCACTGATGCTGAGGCTGAAATTCCAATAATTTGGCCACCTCATATGAAGAGTGGACTCATTTGAAAAGACCCTGATACTGGGAGGGATTGGGGCTAAAAGGAGAAGGGAACCACAGAGGATGAGATGGCTGGATGGCATCACTGACTCGATGGACATGAGTTTGAGTGAACTCCGGAAGTTGGTAATGGACAGGGATGCCTGGCGCGCTGTGATTCATGCGGTCACAAAGAGTCAAACACAACTGAGCGTCTGAACTGAACTGAATAGCTAATTAAAACGTATATAATTCCCTTGCTAACACTAGTGAGGGGGGAGCTCTATGTCCCCCTTCTGATATCTGTGTCAGAAACTTTCTCTATCTCTTTTATACTTTAATAAAACTTTATTACACAAAATCTCTGAGTGATGAAGCCTCATCTCTGGCCCCAATTTAATTCTCCTCCTCCAGAGGACAAGAATCCTGACATTTTTTGTGGTTCAGCAACAACATTTCAATATCAAGTATTTTTTCTCACCACAACACTAGAAGACTAGATATGAATTACAAGGGACAAAAAAACTAAAACAAAAAAAAAAAGACATAGAATTAAACAATAAATTTCTAAATAAGCAAATAAGCAACAGGTTAGTGAAGAAATCAAAGAGGAAACAAACAAAAGTATGGATACAATTGACTGAAAACACAACTTAAAAGCTATGGGATGCAGCAAAATAAATTCTAAGAGGGATGTTTATAGCAATACAACCCTACATCTAGAAACATGAAAAACAGTGAATAAACAACCTAACCCTACATCTAAAATGACTGGGGAAAAAAGAAAATGACCAACAACAACAAAAACTTCCAAATTTAGTACAAGGAAAGGAATCATAAAAATAAGAGGTAAAGAAAACAATAACAAAGATCAATAAAAATAAAAGTCTATTTTAGAAGAGAGACAAAATTGACACAGCATCAGCCAGTCTCATCAAGAAAAATGGAAGAGATTCCCTTCTCTGAATTCCCCTAGCGGTTCCTTCAGCTGAATTTAAGCCTTCAAATCAAGTCACTTTCTGTGTTCCTCTGTGCATGCTGAGAATCCTGCCAAAGCCTTCTATGAGCTTTGATTTTGGATACAAGCCAAATTGGATTGCACTTTGCCCTAACTCAGCAATCCTCTAGGGATGACCCTCAAGGTGGAGAAACCTATCATCATTAACCTAGATGTTTTAACATTAGTGCTGAATAGATGGAGAAATCATGAGGCTATTGTAAAAATAAATCTGAAAACCAGAATCAGGAGGCATAACTCCAAATCCTGAGATCATCAAAGAATTCCTGAATACAGGGAACATTATCCAATAAGAGCTCATCAAACGCCTTCCTACCTATACTGGAATTGAGCACCGCCCAAGGGCCAACAAGCTACAGAGCAAGACATACCACTCAAATTCTCCAGCAACACAAGAACAAGCCCCTGAGCTTCAATACACAGGCAACTCAAAATACTCCAAAACCATTGACGTCTCATAACCCATTACTTCACACTTCACAGCACTCCAGTGACAGGAAATCCAGCTCCTCCCACCAGAACTCCAACACAAGCCTCCCTAATTAAGAAACTTTGACAAGCCACTGATATAACCCCACACACAGAGAGGAAGCTCTATAAGAAAGAGAATTCCACAAATTCCCAGAATATAGAAAAGCCACCCCAAATGCAGAAATATAAACAAGATGAAGAGACAGAGGAATACCCAGCAGGTAAAGGAACAGGAGACATGCTCACCAAACCAAACAAAAGAGGAAGAGATAGGGAATCTACCTGAGAAAGAATTCCGAATACTGATAGTGAAAATGATCCAAAATCTTGAAATCAAATGGAATCACAGATAAATAGCCTGGGGTCAAGGATTGAGAAGATGCAAGAAAGGTTTAACAAGGACCTGGAAGAAATAAAAAAGAGTCAACATATAATGAATAATGCAATAAATGAGATCAGAAACACTCTGGAGGCTACAAATACTAGAATATCAGAGGCAGAAGATAGGATTAGTGAATAGAAGATAGAATGGTAGAAATAAATTAATCAGCAGGGGGAAAAGAAAGATGAATTAAAAGAAATGAGGACAACCTCAGAGACCTCCAAGACAATATGAAAAGCTCCAACATTCGAATTATAGGAGTCCCAGAAAAAGAAGACAAAAAGAAAGACCATGAGAAAGTACTTGAGGAGATGATAGTTGAAAACTTCCCTAAAATGGGGAAGGAAATAATCACCCAAGTCCAAGAAACCCAGAGAGTGCCAAACAGGATAAACCCAAGGCGAAACACCCCAAGACATATTTTAATCAAACTAACAAAGACCAAACACAAAGAACAAATATTAAAAGCAGCAAGGGAAAAACAACAAATAACATACAAGGGGATCCCCATAAGAATAACTGCAGATCTTTCAATAGAAACTCTTCAGGCTAGGAGGGAATGGCAAGATATACTTAAAGTGATGAAAGATAATAACCTTCAGCCAAGACTACTGTACCCAGCAAGGATCTCATTCAAATATGAAGGAGAAATCAAAAGCTTTACAGACAAGCAAAAGCTGAGAGAATTCAGCACCACCAAACCAGCTCTCCAACAAATACAAAAGGATAGACTTTAGACAGGAAACACAAAAGGACATATAAACCTGAACCAAAAACAGTAAAGTAAATGGCAACAGGAGCATACTTATCAATAATTACCTTAAATGTAAATGGGTTGAATGCCCCAACCAAAAGGCAAAGACTGGCTGAATGGATACAAAAACAAGATCCCTATATATGCTGCTTACAAGAGACCCACCTCAAAACAACGGACACATACAGACTGAAAGTGAAGGGCTGGAAGAAGATACTCCATACAAATAAAGACCAAAAGAAAGCAGGAGTAGCAATACTCATATCCGATAAAATAGACTTTAAAACAAAGGCTGTGAAAAGGGACAAAGAAGGCCACTACATAATGATTACAGGATCAATCCAAGAAGAAGATATAACAATTATAAATATATATGGACCCAACATAGGAGCACCGCAATATGTAAGACAAATGCTAACAAGCATGAAAGGGGAAATTAATAATAACACAATAATAGTGGGAGACTTTAATACCCCACTCACACCTATGGACAGATCAACTAAACAGAAAATTAACAAAGAAACACAAACGTTAAACAATACAATAGACCAGTTAGACCTAATTGATATCTATAGGACATTTCACCCCAAAAAAATCCTTTACTCAAGTGCACACGGAACCTTTTCCAGGATAGATCACATTCTGGGTCATAAATCTAACCTTGATGAATTCAAAAAAATAGAAATTATTCCAAGCATCTTCTCGGACCATAATGCACTAAGGTTAGATCTCAATTATAGGAGAAAAACTATTAAAAATTCCAACATTTGGAGGCTGAACAACACCCTTCTGAATAATCAACAAATCACAGAAGAAATCAAAAAGAAATCAAAATATGCATCGAAACGAATGGAAATGAAAACACAACTACACAGAACTTCTGGGACACTATAAAAGCAGTCCTAAGAGGAAAGTTCATAGCAATACAGGCATACCTCAAGAAACAAGAAAAAAGTCAAATAAATAACCTAACTCTACACCTAAAGCAACTAGAAAAGGAAGAACTAGAGAACCCCAGAGTTAGTAGAAGGAAAGAAATCCTAAAAATTAGGGCAGAAATAAATGCAAAAGAAACAAAAGAGACCATAGCAAAAATCAACAAAGCAAAAAGCTGGTTCTTTGAAAGGATAAATAAAATTGACAAACCATTAGCCAGACTCATCAAGAAACAAAGAGAAAAAAATCAAATTAACAAAATTAGAAATGAAAATGGAGAGATCACGACAGACAACTCAGAAATACAAAGATAATAAGAGACTACTATCAGCAATTATATGCCAATAAATTGGACAACTTGGAAGAAACGGACAAATTCTTAGAAAAGTACAACTTTCCAAAAACTGAACCAGGAAGAAATAGAAAATCTTAACAGACCCATCACAAGCATGGAAATTGAAACTGTAATCAGAAATCTTCCAGCAAACAAAAGCCCAGGTCCAGACGGCTTCACAGCTGAATTCTACCAAAAATTTCGAGAAAAGCTAACACCTATCTTACTGAAGCTATTCCAGAAAATTGCAGAGTAAGGTAAACTTCAAAACTCATTCTATGAGGCCACCATCACCCTAATACCAAAACCTGACAAAGACACCACAAAAAAAAGAAAACTACAGGCCAATATCACTGATGAACATAGATGCAAACATCCTTAACAAAATCCTAGCAATCAGAATCCAGCAACACATTAAAAAGATCATACACCATGACCAAGTGGGCTTTATCCCAGGGATGCAAGGATTCTTCAATATCCGCCAGTCAATCAATGTAATTAATCACATTAACAAACTGAAAAATAAAAATCATATGATTATCTCAATAGATGCAGAAAAAGCCTTAAACAAAATTCAATATCCATTTATGATAAAAACTCTCCAGAAAGCAGGAATAGAAGGAACATGCCTCAACATAATAAAAGCTATATATGACAAACCCACAGCTAACATTATCCTCAATTGTGAAAAATGAAACCATTTCCCCTAAAGTCAGGAACGAGACAAGGGTGTCCACTTTCACCACTACTCTTCAACATCGTACTGGAAGTTTTGGCCACAGCAATCAGAGCAGAAAAAGAAATACAAGGAATCCAAATTGGAAAAGAAGAAGTAAAACTCTCACTGTTTGCAGACGACATGATCCTCTACATAGAAAATCCTAAAGACTCGACCAGAAAACTGCTAGAGCTAATCAATGAATATAGTAAAGTTGCAGGATATATTACCAACACTCAGAAATCCCTTGCATTCCTATACACTAATAATGAGAAAGTAGAAAAAGAAGTTAAGGAAACAATTCCATTCACCATTGCAATGAAAAGAATAAAATACTTAGGAATATTCCTACCTAAAGAAACTAATGACCTATATATCGAAAACTATAAAACACTGATGAATGAAATCAAAGAGGACACTATGAGATGGAGAAATATACCATGCTCATGGGTTGGAAGAGTCAATATAGTGAAAATGAGTATACTACCCAAAGCAATCTACAGATTCAATGCAATTCCCATCAAGCTACCAGCAGTATTTTTCACAGAACTAGATCAAATAATCTCAAGATTTGTATGGAAATACAAAAAACCTCGAATAGCCAAAGCAATCTTGAGAAAGAAGAATGGAACTGGAGGAATCAACTCGCCTGACTTCAGGCTCTACTACAAAGCCATAGTCATTAAGACTATGGTACTGGCACAAAGACAGAAATATGGATCAGTGGAACAAAATAGAAAGCCCTGAGATAAACCCACACACCTATGGACACCTTATTTTCGGCAAAGGAGGCAAGAATATACAATGGTGTAAAGACAGTCTCTTTAACAGGTGCTGCTGGGAAAACTAGTCAACCACTTGTAAAAGGATGAAACTAGACCTCTGTCTAACACCATACACAAAAATAAACTCAAAATGGATTAAAGATCTAAATGTAAGACCAGAAACTATAAAACTCCTAGAGGAAAACATAGGCAAAACACTCTCTGACTTAAATCACAGCAGGATCCTCTATGATCCATCTCCCAGTATACTGGAAATAAAAGCAAAAATAAACAAATGGGATCTAATTAAAATTAAAAGCTTCTGCACAACAAAGGAAACTATAAGCAAGGTGAAAAGACAGCCTTCTGAATGGGAGAAAACAATAGCAAATGAAACAACTGACAAACAACTAATCTCAAAGATATACAAGCAACTTATGCAGCTCAACTCCAGAAAAATAAACGATCCAATAAAAAAAATGGGCCAAAGAACTAAATAGGCATTTCTCCAAAGAAGACATACAGATGGCTAACAAACACATGAAAAGATGCTCAACATCACTCATTATCAGAGAAATGCAAATCAAGACCACAGTGAGGTACCATTTCACACCAGTCAGAATGGCTGCGATCCAAAAGTCTACAAGCAATAAATGCTGGAGAGGATGTGGAGAAAAGGGAACCCTCTTACACTGCTGGTGGGAATGCAAACTAGTACAGCCATTATGGAAAACAGTGTGGAGATTCCTTAAAAAATTGCAAATAGAACTGCCTTATGACCCAGCAACCCCACTGCTGGGCATACACACCGAGGAAACCAGAATTGAAAGAAACACATGTACCCCAATGTTCATTTGCAGCACTGTTTATAATAGCCAGGACATGGAAGCAACCTAGATGTCCATCAGCTGATGAATGGATAAGAAAGCAGTGGTACATATGCACAATGGAGTACTACTCAGCCCTTAAAAAGAATAAATTTGACCCAGTTCTAATGAGATGGATGAAATTGGAACCGATTATACAGAGTGAAGTAAGCCAGAAAGAAAAACACCAATACAGTATACTGACAGTATATATGAAATTGAGAAGATAGTAATGATGACCCTATATATGAGACAACAAAAGAGACACAGAGGTATAGAACGGTCTTTTGGACTCTGAGGGAGAGGGAAAGGGTAGAATGGTTTGGGAGAATGGCATGAAACATGTATACTATCTTGTAAGAAACAAAGCGCCAGTCTATGTTCAATGCAGGATGCAGGATGCATGGGGCTGGTGCACAGGATGATTCAGGTAGATGTGGAGTGGGAGGTGGGAGGGGCTTTGGCATTGGGAGACTGTGTTCACCTGTGGCTGATTCATGTCAATGTATGGCAAAACAAATACAGTATGGTAATTTAAAAATAAATAAATATATAAAAATTTTTTAAAAAATGGAAGAAAACTCAAACCAACAAAATTAGAAATGAAAAGGAGTGATTACAGCAAACAACACAGAAATACAAAGGATTAGAAGAGCCTATTTAAACGAACTATATGTCAATAAAATGGACAACCTGGAAGAAATAGATTGATTCTTGGAAAAGTTCAATCTTTCATGACTGAACCTGGAAGAAATACAAATTAAGAACCAGAACAAACACAAGCCCTGAAATAAAAACCTAATCAGAAATATTTCACAAAATATAAGCCCAGGGCCGGATGGCTTCACAGGTGAATTCTATCAAAGGATGATATAAAGTTAAATTATTTTCCTTCTCAAACTCTTCCCCTCAAAAGGAAGAGGCAGGAATACTTCCAAACACATTCTAGGAAGCCATCATCACTGTGATACCAAAACCAGACAAAGAGTGCACAAGAAGGAAAATTGCAGGCCAGTATCACTAATGAACATAGACGCAAATATCCTCAACAAAATTACCCTAAACTAAATCCAACACCACACTGAAAGGATCATACACCATGATCAAGTTGTGTTTATCCCAGGCAGGCAAGGATTCTTCAGTGTATGCAAATCAATTGATGTGATACATCATGCTAACAAGTTTAAAAAGGTAAAATCATATGATAATCTCAATAGATGCAGAAAAAAAAGTTATGAAAATTCAGCACCCATTTCTGACAAAAGCTCTTCAGAAAATGGAAATAGAAGGAAACTACCTCAACATAATAGAGGCCAATCACAAATGGACAGAACACATTATTCTCAAGGGTGAAAAACTGAAAGTATTTCCTTTAAGACTAAGAACAAGACAAGATTGACCCTCTGGCCACTATTGTTCAACATAGTTTGAATGTCCTAGTCATAACAATCAGAGAAGAAAAATTAATAAAAGGAATACAAATGGAAAAGAAGTAAAACTCTCACTATTTATAGACAATATGATATATACATAGAAAACCAAAAGATACTATCAAACAAATTACTAGGCTGATCCATAAATTTAGTAAAGTCCCAGGACAGAAAATCAGCACACAGATATCCCTTGCATTCCTCTACACTTGCAAGAAAAATCAGAAACATGAATTAAGGAATCAATCCTATTAACCATTGCAATAAAAATAATAAAATACCAAGGAATAAACCTACCTAAAGGAGACAAAAGACCTGCCTACAGGAAACTATGACACTGAAGAAAGAAACAAAAGAAAACAGAAATAGATGGAGAAATCCACCATGGTCTTGAATTGGAAGAATCAAATACTGTAAAAATGACTATAATACCCAAAGCAATCTAACAGATTTACTGTAATTCCTATCAAGTTATCAATGGAATTTTTCACAGAACTAGAATTTTTTTTTTTAATCTCAGTCTGGAAAACACAAAAGAGCCAAAATTGTCATAGCAATCTTGAGAAAGAAAAATAGAATTGAAGAAATCAGCCTTCCTCACTTCAGACTACACTACAAAGCTACAGTCATTGAGACAGTATGGTACTGGCATGAAGACAGAGTATACCAATGCAACAAGATAGAAAGCCCAGAGATACACCCATGCACCTAAGGGAACTTTATTTTTAACAAAGGAAGCAAGAATATACAATCAAGAAAAAAACAGCTTCTTCAGTAAGTGGTGCTAGGGAAACTGGGCTGCTATGTGTAAAAGAATGAAAATAGAACACTTCCTAACACCATACACAAAAATAAGCTCAAAATGGATTAAAGACCTAAATGTGCGACCAGAAGGTATTATTCTTTTAAAAGAAAACATAGAATACACTTTGACACAAATAATAGCAAGATCGTCTATAGCCCTCCTCCTTGATTAATGGTAACAAAAACCAAAAGAAACAAATGGGACCTAATCAAAATTAAAAGCTTGTGCACAGCAAAAGAAACCATAAACCAGATGAAAAGGCAACCCTCAAGATTGGAGAAAAACAACTGACAAAGGATTAATCTCCAAAATATACAAGTGGTACATGCATCTCAGCACCAGAAAAGCAAACAACCGAAACAATAAATATGCAGGCCTATACAGACTTCTTCAAAGAAAACATACAGATATCTAACACATGAAAAAATGCTCAACATCACTTATTATTAGAGAAATGCAAATCAAGACTACAATGAACAATCATTTTACACTGTTCAGTACTCCCACCATCAAACATTCTATAAAGAATAAATGCTGGAGAGGATGTGGAGAAAAAGAAATCCTCTTGCATTGCTGTTGGGAATGCAAACTTATACAGCAACTATGGAGAACAGTGTGGAGATTACTTTTAAAAACTAGTAATAAAACTAATATCAGTTCAGTTCAATTCAGTCACTCAGTCATGTCTGACTCTTTGTGACCCCATGAATCACAGCATGCCAGGCCTCCCTGTCAATCACCAACTCCTCGAGTTCACTTAGACTTATGGCCATCGAGTCAGTGATGCCATCCAACCATCTCATCCTCTGTTGTCCCCTTCATCTCCTGCCCCTAATCTCTCCCAGCATCAGAGTCTTTTCTAATGAGTCAACTCTTCGCATGAGGTGGCCAAAGTACTGGAGTTTCAGCTTCAGCATCAGTCCTTCCAAAGAACACCCAGGGCTGATCTTCAGAATGGACTGGCTGGATCTCCTTGCAGTCCATGGGACTCTCAAGAGTCGTCTCCAACACCGCAGTTCAAAAGCATCAATTCTTCAGTGCTCAGCTTTCTTCACAGTCCAAATTTCACATCCATACATAACCACTGGAAAAACCATAGCCTTGACCAGACAGACCTTTGTTGGCAAAGTAATATCTCTGCTTTTGAATATGCTATCTAGGTTGGTCATAACTTTTCTTCCAAGGAGTAAGTGTCTTTTAATTTCATGGCTGCAGTCACCATCTGCAGTGATTTTGGAGCCCCAAATAATAAAGTCTGACACTGTTTCCACTGTTTCTCCATCTGTTTCCCATGAGGTGATGGGATATGACCCAGCAATTCCACTACAGGGTTTATACTCTGAGAAAACCATAACTGAAAAAGACACATATGCACCAGTGTTCACTGCAGCACTGTTTACAATAGCAAGGACATGGAAGCCACCTAGACGTCCATCAACAGATGAATGGATGAAGAAGCTGTGGAAAAGGGATTAGAATTTTGAATTATTTCAAATGAAGTGAATAAAGCTAGAGCCTGTTACGTGAGTTGAAGTAAGCCAAAAGAGGAAGACAAATATTATATATTAGTGCATGTGTATGAAATCTAGAAAAGTGGTACTGATGAACCCACTTGCAGAGCAGCAATAGATACACAGACTTAGAAAACAGACTTGTGGACACAGCAGCAGCAGGAGATGGTATGACGAATTGAGACAATAGCACTAAACATATGTAAAACGATAACCAGTCGGAATTTGCTTGTGCTCTGTGATAATCTAAAGGGGAGTGATGAGGTGGGGGAAGAAAGAAAGTTTCAAAATGAAGGGGACATATCATATGTATGCTTGTAGATGATTCATGTTGTTTCACGGTAAAAAACCAACACTGTAAAGCAATTATCTTCTCTTTAAAATTTTTAAAAATGCAAGTTAAAGAAACAAAACAAAACACATGGAGTACCACTTAACACTACAACAATGAGTGTAACTTTGAAATGCAGACAATAAGAATTTTTGCAAAGTTTGCACAAATTGGAGCACTCATTGTTTCTTGGATTATAAGGTGGTATAGCACTGTTAAAATAATTTGACAATTCTTCAAATGGTAATCATAGAGGCATCATATGAACCATAAATTACATTCATATTTATAATCCAAAAAAATGAAAATATATGCCCACAAAAATAGTTTTACTTATATAGCCAAAGAAACATTGTTTAAAATATCCAAAAGTTGGATGGATGGATGGAATGATGGATGGATGGATGGATAAACAAAATGTGGTATATCCATACAACATATCATTTGGCAATAAAAAGAATTACGTTGATGCATGCCACAACATGTATTAATCTGGAAACCATGATTAGCAAAATAAGTCAGTCTCAAATGACTCTATGGTATGAAAATCCATTTATGTGGAATATCTAAAGCAGAGAAATATACACAGGCAAAAGCAGAAAGGAGATGAGCAGTAGTGTAGGACTAAAGCATGGGGAGGTGAGGGCAGGGAAATAATTTTCAAGGGGCATTTTTTTTTTGAGTGATCAAACTGTACTAAACTTAGACTGTGGTTTCACAGCTCTGGATGTATTAAAACCATTTGAATAATAAATTAGGAATGATTCAGTTTCATGGAATGATAACTGAATAAAAATATAAAAATTAAAAATAAAATTATTTTTAATCAAAGAATGTCTGATACATCTCTTCTCTAATTTTGCTGTGAAAAATTTAGCACTAGTAAATATTGGTCCTCAGGTGGTGCTAGTGGTAAAGGACCTGCTGGCCAGTGCAGGAGACTTAAGGGATGTGGGTTTGACCCCTGGGTCAGGAAGATCCTCTTGAGGAGGGCATAGCAACCCACTCTAATATTCTTGCCAGAAGAATCCCATGTACAGAGAAGCCTGGCAAGGCTACAATCCATGGGGTCACAAACACTGAGACACAGTTGAAACAACTTAGCATGCATGCATATCATGAATAATCATTTAGATGGAAATGTAGGAACATTTGTATTGAAAACACAAGTTTTCTGGAATTTTGAAAAAATATTTTTGATTCTTGATTGAATGAACATGTAGATGTATAACCCATAGATAAAGAAGGCTGACTATATCTTGAATTATTTAATAAGTTGATATGTTGAAGTCCTGAATCTGGTACCTGAGAATTTGCCCTTCTTCAGAAATATTGGCCCACTGCAGACACCTAGTTAAGATGAGGTAACTCTAGATTAGTGTGAGCCCTAAAATATAACTTGTGCACATGTACTTTGTGTATACTAAGCACATATATATGACTGTATGTAGATAGTATTTTTCTCTATATCTGCGTATTTATGTGTACATGTGTAATGTCTATCTAAATGTTTCTTATTTCAGTGTATATATTTATTTCAATACATTGGCGATAGGTAACTACTACAGTGAAAGTTGCTCAGTCATGTCTGACTATTTGTGACCCCACAGACTATACAGCCCATGGAATTCTGCAGGACAGAATACCGGAATGGGTAGCCTTTCCCTTCTCCAGGGGATCTTCCCAACCCAGGCATCAAACCCAGGTCTCTCACATTGCAGGTGGATTCTTTACCAGCTGAGCCACCAGGGAAGCCCAAGGATACTAGAGTGGAAAGCCTATCCCTTCTCCAGGGATCTTCCTGACCCATAAATCAAACTGAGGTCTCCTGCATTGCAGACAGATCCTTTACTAACTGAGTTACCAGGGAAGACTTACAGTAGCTTAATACTATTTTTAACAAATGACTGTACAATTTTTAATATTACATCCTCCTATTATATCTTTTCTAAATATATTTCTCAGAAAGAGAGGCAAGAGAAACTAGGCAGAAAAAGAGATGCAAATGTCTAGACATCCTGTTAAAACCAATCAAAAACATACTGTGAACCAAAGTTAAATTATACACTAGGTCAGCTTCAAAAATGATTCTCAAACTATGTAAGAATAACTGAAACCAGTTACAGAATAAACACAGTGGTAATATAACAGGGTGCTGACAGAGCAGATGCCTTCTAGCCAAATCATTTTTTTCATTCCTGGACAATTTTGAAATAGAGAATTAAACATTGTATACCTCAGGGTTACTGAGTCAGAATGTATTTCTGTAGATGAGCTTGCTGATGTGATACAGAAACACAGTGATAAGTTTCAGAGAGTCCCAGTGCTTGAAGGCATGAGTCTTTCACAACAAGCAGGCTGGTTCAAAGCTACTCGCTTAGTTTACTCTAGACAGTAACATATAGAAAACACCATGTAGCTGCAGAACAAGAGTTGATGGGAAAATAAGTCAAGCATTATATTGTGGTATCTTATGACACAACTGAGAAATACATTCCTTTGCACAGGGGTGCTGTGGACAAATTCATAAGTATGCAAAATAGTTAAGTCTTTGGAAAGTATAATACTTTGCAGTATTAGATTTAGAAAAAGGAAAGACGATAGCTTTCTTATATGTAAGAGCTTCATGACTGAAAAGACTTTTGATAAATAGTATATGTATAATCGCAAAGGGCACATCCGAAGATGTAATATGAATCAGTATTTAGCCAGTATACTTCCAACATTGGTTAATATAAATTCATCCAAGTCAAACAAGTTAAGAGTTTGTACTTTCTTCAATTAAATTTTAAATGCAAGGAATTTCCTACCTATTCACATGTGGTTATTTATATGGAAGATATTTTATGCTGAATTTTTAAGCCGAGGCTAACTTCCCTCAACTTCAAGTACACAAAGAATATCCTTGCACTAGCCTATAATAAAAGTTTTCCCAGAGAAGAGAGACAATTCCAAATTTACTTCAAGGCAAATATATATCAGATGATTATTTATTCTACTACTTCAAATTTGATTAAATATTCCAAAGTGAAAGGCAAATGGTTTTAAATCATTTGTTTTTAGAATCACATAACACCCCATCCATGCACAGATAAGAAAGATTTACCAGTATTTGTGTACACAATTCTCTTTTCCTATGAACATTCTTAAGCTATAGAACAATAAAACAAATTTATGTGTAAGTGCTTTATCTCTTCAAATATTATACATGTCAGGGTGGGCCTGATATTTGCAGCAGGTATAGCGCTTCTAGCCTAATAGATACTCAAGAAGTTCTGGCTGAAATATTCAAGTTAACTACACAGAAATGTTTATGATAGAGGTGGTCCCAAGATGGCAGAGAAATAGGATGGGGAGAGACTTTCTTCCCCACAAATACACCAAAATATCATCTGCATGTGGAGCAATTTCCACAAAACAATTTCTGAACACTGTCAGAGGTCCCGAGATACCTAGAAAGACAAACCAATCTCTTTTAAATGAATCCTGATGCTACTGTAAGATGGGACAGAAACGCAAAGGCGGGGGCCTCAGCTCCAGAACTTTGTAACATCATAGAATTCCTGACTCCAGGGAACATTAATAGACAAGAGCACACCCAAAATCCTCCATACCTGCACTGAGACCAAGCTCTACCCAAGAGCCAGCAAGCTCCAGTACAAGAAACTCCACACTAATCCTCCAGCTAAGCGGGAACACAATCTAGAATATTAAAAGACAGGTAGCCCAAAGCCATACAAAATCCATAGATACCTCAAAACTCACTACTGAACATTGCACTTCCCTACAGAGAGATGAGATCCAGTTCCATGCTCCAGAATACAGACACAAGTTCCTCCAACCAGGAAATATTCAGAAGCAACTGGTCCAAACCCACGTTCAGGGTGTAGACGCCACAATTAAGAGGAACTATGACCCTCTAGTCTGCAGAGACGAGACCCCAAATACAGCAAACTAAACAAAGTGAAAAGGCAGAGAACTATCCAACAGTGGAAGGAACACAATTTAAAAAAGAGAGAGAGAGAGAGAGAGAGGAGGAGACAGGGAGTCTCCCTGAAAAAGAACTCAGACTAATGATAGTAAAAATGATCCTAAACCTTGAAAACAAAATGGAGTTACAATAAATAGACTAGAAACACAGATTGAGAAGATGCAGGAAATGCTTAACAAGAACCTAGAAGAAATAAAGAATAGTCAGTAAGTACTGAACAAAGCAATAACTGATATTAAAAACAAACTGGGATGGCGGAGGAATAGGATGGGGAGAACACTTTCTCCTTCACTACTTCATCAAAAGAACATTTCAACGCTGAGTAAATTCCACAAAACAACTTCTGACTGCTGGCAGGACATCAGGCATCCAGCAAAGCAGATCACTGGCTTCAAAACCAGGTAGGAATTAATATATACGACGAAGATAGAGACAAAGGAGGTAGGGAGGGAGCCCCATCCTGGGAAGGGAATCCCGTCCCGGGAAGGGAATCCTGTCCCAGGAAGAGACTCTTAAAAAGAGAGATTTCCTAAAATTGGGGAGCATTCTCACAGCTGTGTATGGGGCGAGCCCTGGAAGTACAGAGGGCAACATAACAGGAAGGAAGAATAAATAAATAAATAATCAAAACCAACAGATTACGAATTCAGCAGTATAACCCCCAGCGGATAAGCAGCGCAAACACCTGCGTCCGACAGCAGTGGGGGTTGGGCAGGGAGGATCATGCCAGCGACAGTGCTTTCTAAGAATTGAGCCATGGGAGACGTAGGCTTCAGGGCTTTTCTTGAGAATCGGGGCATAACGGGGCCAGAATCGGGTCCGCACGTGGCTAGAAAGAACTATCTTGGTCTAGCAAACCAGACTGTGGGATAGCTAACACGCAAAACGCTCGAACATAAGACACCAACAGGCCCACACACAGAATAAAGGACAGATCAGCAATAGCCAGCTGCAGACCATCCCCTCCTCCGGTGACAGGCAGCCAGAGCCTTAAGTGCTGAAAGGGGGCAATCGCAACTCAAGAGTGACATTACCTACCAAATTGCAAGCAGGTTTCTTTGCTATTGAGACTGCTGGGGGCTCTGAGTAGTCATCATCTGCCTGAGAAAGAGCCCCGGCGGAGCTCCCAGAAAATTGAGCGACCCGGAAGCCCAGAAGTTGCAATAGCGCCCAGCAAACTCCCTAGCCACTCGGACCTGAGAAGGGAACAAAGTCCCTGTTCAACCAAATCCAAGTCTCAGAGGGCTTCCTGACCGCCAATCCTGAGCGCCAAACCCGAGCGGCATAGACCGGGGAAGTGCATGAAGCATAGGGCAGGCCCCACAAGGTTATCCCAAGGAGCAAGAAGGGGCAAGCCCAGTGCAGAGTCCACCACCACCCTCCCTGTGTCAAGATGGAAATCAGACACGGAAGGGATCAGAAAACAGAGGAAGTCAAACAGAGGGAACTGCCTTGGTAGCGACACCACACAGTCCACAATGACAGAGAAAGTGCCAGATATACCGTTACTACTTTTATGATCAATTTTTTTTTTTTTTTGGGGGGGTGGGGATGATGTGGAAGCGTGATTTTTTTAAAAAGAATTTTTTTCTTAAAAAATTTTTTTCTTTTTAAATTTGTTTTCTCTTCTTTTCTTTACATTTTTCTAAACTTCCTTGAAGTTTCTATTTATTATTTTTATAACCTGTTATTACTTTTCAAAAATTAAAAAATAAAACACCCTATCTTTAAAGCAAATGCCGTATATAGTCCTACTGGTGGAGGAAGTTGTCTTTTAATAATTCTGGAGTCTTTTATTTTTATTTTATTTTATTTTTTCTCAATTTTTCCTAAATTTTTCTCTCCTTCTTCTTCTTGTCTTTAATATTTTATCTTTGAAAATCCAATCTCTACTCCAGATTTTTAATCTCAGCATTTTGGTATCTGTTGCCAATTTTGTACTTTTAAAAACCTAATCTTCAGTACCCAATTTTACATGAGTGCAAGATTACTGGTTTGACCACTCTCTCCTCCTTTGGAATCTCTCTTTCTCCACCAGGTGGCTTTTGCCTCCTCCCTCGCCCTCCTCTGCTCTACCCAACTCTATGAATCTTTGTGTGCTCCAGAAGGTGGAGAATTCTCAGGGAACTGGTCACTGGCCGGATCTGTATCCCTCCTTTGCATCTCCCTCTTTTATCCTCCTGTCCACTCTATCTACTTCCTCCCTCTCCTCTTCCATGTATAACTCTGTGACCACCTCTGAGAGGTCCAGACTTTGGAGTGCACACAACAAAGTGGTTACAGGCTAGCTTGCTTTTTCCACTTTTGATTCCACCTCATCCCATTCCACTCACCTCTAACTACTCCCTCCCTCTTCTCTCTTCCAAGTAACTCAGCGATCCTCTAGGGACAACCCTTAAAGTGGAGAAACCTATCTTCATTAACCCAGATGTTTTAACATTAGTGCTGAATAGATGGAGAAATCATGAGGCTATTGTAAAAATAAATCTGAAAACCAGAATCAGGAGGCATAAGTCCAAATCCTGAGATCATCAGAGAATTCCTGAATACAGGGAACATTATCCAATAAGAGCTCATCAAACGCCTTCATACCTACACTGAAACTGAGCACCGCCCAAGGGCCAACAAGTTCCAGAACAAGACATACCACGCAAATTCGCCAGGAACACAAGAACAAGCCCCTGAGCTTCAATACATAGGCAGCTCAAAATACTCCAAAACCATTGACGTCCCATAACCCATTACTTGACACTTCAAACACTCCAGAGAGAGGAAATCCAACTCCACCCACCATAATTTCAACACAAGCCTCTCTAATCAAGAAACTTTGACAAGCCACTGATATAACCCCACACACAGAGAGGAAGCTCTATAAGAAAGAGAATTCCACAAATTCCCAAAATATAGAAAGGCCACGCCAAACACAGCAATATAACCAGGATGAAGAGACAGAAAAATATCCAGCAGGTAAAGGAACAGGAGACATACCCACCAAACCAAACAAAAGAGGAAGAGATAGGGAATCTACATGAGAAAGAATTCCGAATACTGATAGTGAAAATGATCCAAAATCTTGAAATCAAAATGGAATCACAGATAAATAGCCTGGGGTCAAGGATTGAGAAGATGCAAGAACGGTTTAACAAGGATCTAGAAGAAATAAAAAGAGTCAACATATAATGAATAATGCAATAAATGAGATCAGAAACACTCTGGAGGCTACAAATAGTAGAATATCAGAGACAGAAGATAGGATTAGAAAAATAGAAGATAAAATGGTAGAAATAAATGAATCAGGGAGGAAAAAAGAAAAACGAATTAAAAGAAATGAGGACAACCTCAGAGACCTCCAAGACAATATGAAACGCTCCAACATTCGAATTATAGGAGTCCCAGAAGAAGAAGACAAAAAGAAAGACCATGAGAAAATACTTGAGGAGATAATAGTTGAAAACTTCCCTAAAATGGGGAAGGAAATAATCACCCAAGTCCAAGAAACCCAGAGAGTGCCAAACAGGATAAACCCAAGGCGAAACACCCCAAGACATATACTAATCAAACTAACAAAGACCAAACACAAAGAACAAATATTAAAAGCAGCAAGGGAAAAACAACAAATAACACACAAGGGGATCCCCATAAGAATAGCTGCAGATCTTTCAATAGAAACTCTTCAGGCTAGGAGGGAATGGCAAGACATACTTAAAGTGATGAAAGATAATAACCTTCAGCCAAGACTACTGTACCCAGCAAGGATCTCATTCAAATATGAAGGAGAAATCAAAAGCTTTACAGACAAGCAAAAGCTGAGAGAATTCAGCACCACCAAACCAGCTCTCCAACAAATACTAAAGGATAGACTTTAGACAGGAAACACAAAATGGACATATAAACCTGAACCAAAAACAGTAAAGTAAATGGCAACAGGAGCATACTTATCAATAATTACCTTAAATGTAAATGGGTTGAATGCCCCAACCAAAAGGCAAAGACTGGCTGAATGGATACAAAAACAAGATCCCTATATATGCTGCTTACAAGAGACCCACCTCAAAACAACGGACACATACAGACTGAAAGTGAAGGGCTGGAAGAAGATACTCCATACAAATAAAGACCAAAAGAAAGCAGGAGTAGCAATACTCATATCCGATAAAATAGACTTTAAAACAAAGGCTGTGAAAAGGGACAAAGGAGGCCACTACATAATGATTACAGGATCAATCCAAGAAGAAGATATAACAATTATAAATATATATGCACCCAACATAGGAGCACCGCAATATGTAAGACAAATGCTAACAAGCATGAAAGGGGAAATTAATAATAACACAATAACAGTGGGAGACTTTAATACCCCACTCACACCTATGGACAGATCAACTAAACAGAAAATTAACAAAGAAACGCAAACATTAAACAATACAATAGACCAGTTAGACCTAATTGATATCTACAGGACATTTCACCCCAAAAAAATGAATTTCACCTTTTACTCAAGTGCACACGGAACCTTTTCCAGGATAGATCACATCCTGGGTCATAAATCTTACCTTGATAAATTCAAAAAAATCGAAATTATTCCAAGCATCTTCTCTGACCATAATGCACTAAGGTTAGATCTCAATTACAGGAGAAAAGCTATTAAAAACTCCAACATTTGGAGGCTGAACAACACCCTTCTGAATAATCAACAAATCACAGAAGAAATCAAAGAAGAAATCAAATTATGCATCAAAACGAATGAAAATGAAAACACAACTACACAGAACCTATGGGACACTATAAAAGCAGTCCTAAGAGGAAAGTTCATAGCAATACAGCCATACCTCAAGAAACAAGAAAAAGCCAATTAAATAACCTAACTCTACACCTAAAGCAACTAGAAAAGGAAGAACTAGAGAACCCCAGAGTTAGTAGAAGGAAAGCAATCCTAAAAATTAGGGCAGAAATAAATGCAAAAGAAACAAAGGAGACCATAGCAAAATCAACAAAGCAAAAAGCTGGTTCTTTGAAAGGATAAATAAAATTGACAAACCATTAGCCAGACACATCAAGAAACAAAGAGAAAAAATCAAATCAATAAAATTAGAAATGAAAATAGAGAGATCATGACAGACAACTCAGAAATACAAAGAATCATAACAAACTACTATCAGCAATTATATGCCAATAAATTGGACAAATCGGAAGAAATGGACAAATTCTTGAAAAGTACAACTTTCCAAAACTGAACCAGGAAGAAATAGAAAATCTTAACAGACCCATCACAAGCATGGAAATTGAAACTGTAATCAGAAATCTTCCAGCAAACAAAAGCCCAGGTCCAGACGGCTTCACAGCTGAATTCTACCAAAAATTTCGAGAAAAGCTAACACCTATCTTACTGAAGCTATTCCAGAAAATTGCAGAGTAAGGTAAACTTCAAAACTCATTCTATGAGGCCACCATCACCCTAATACCAAAACCTGACAAAGACACCACAAAAAAGAAAACTACAGGCCAATATCACTGATGAACATAGATGCAAAATCCTTAACAAAATCCTAGCAATCAGAATCCAGCAACACATTAAAAAGATCATACACCATGACCAAGTGGGCTTTATCCCAGGGATGCAAGGATTCTTCAATATCCGCCAGTCAATCAATGTAATTAATCACATTAACAAATTGAAAAATAAAGATCATATGATTATCTCAATAGATGCAGAAAAAGCCTTTGACAAAATTCAATATCCATTTATGATAAAAACTCTCCAGAAAACACGAATAGAAGGAATGTACCTCAACATAATAAAAACTATATATGACAAACCCACAGCTAACATTATCCTCAATTGTGAAAAATGAAACCATTTCCCCTAAAGTCAGGAACAAGACAAGGGTGTCCACTTTCACCACTACTCTTCAACATCGTACTGGAAGTTTTGGCCACAGCAATCAGAGCAGAAAAAGAAATACAAGGAATCCAAATTGGAAAAGAAGAAGTAAAACTCTCACTGTTTGCAGACGACATGATCCTCTACATAGAAAATCCTAAAGACTCGACCAGAAAACTACTAGCGCGAATCAACGAATATAGTAAAGTTGCAGGATATAAAATTAACACTCAGAAATCCCTTGCATTTCTATACACTAATACTGAGAAAGTAGAAAAAGAAGTCAAGGAAACAATCCCATTCACCATTGCAAGGAAAAGAATAAAATACTTAGGGATATATCTACCTAAAGAAACTAAAGACCTATATATCAAAAACTATAAAACACTAATGAAAGTAATCAAAGAGGACACTAATAGGTGGAGAAATATACCATGCTCATGAGTTGGAAGAGTCAATATAGTGAAAATGAGTATACTACCCAAAGCAATATACAGATTCAATGCAATTCCCATCAAGCTACCAGCAGTATTTTTCACAGAACTAGATCAAATAATCTCAAGATTTGTATGGAAATACAAAAAACCTCGAATAGCCAAAGCAATCTTGAGAAAGAAGAATGGAACTGGAGGAATCAACTCGCCTGACTTCAGGCTCTACTACAAAGCCACAGTCATTAAGACTATGGTACTGGCACAAAGACAGAAATATAGATCAGTGGAACAAAATAGAAAGCCCTGAGATAAACCCACATGCCTATGGACACCTTATCTTCGACAAAGGAGGCAAGAATATACAATGGAGTAAAGACAGTCTCTTTAATAAGTGGTGCTGGGAAAACTGGTCAACCACTTGTAAAAGGATGAAACTAGACCTCTGTCTAACACCATACACAAAAATAAACTCAAAATGGATTAAAGATCTAAATGTAAGACCAGAAACTATAAAACTCCTAGAGGAAAACATAGGCAAAACACTCTCCGACATAAATCACAGCAGGATCCTCTATGATCCAACTCCCAGTACACTGGAAATAAAAGCAAAAATAAACAAATGGGATCTAATTAAAATTAAAAGCTTCTGCACAACAAAGGAAACTATATGCAAGGTGAAAAGACAGCCTTCTGAATGGGAGAAAACAATAGCAAATGAAACAACTAACAAACAACTAATCTCAAAGATATACAAGCAACTTATGCAGCTCAATGCCAGAAAAATAAACGAACGAATCAAAAAATGGGCCAAAGAACTAAATAGGCATTTCTCCAAAGAAGACATACAGATGGCTAACAAACACATGAAAAGATGCTCAACATCACTTATCAGAGAAATGCAAATCAAGACCACAGTGAGGTACCATTTCACACCAGTCAGAATGGCTGCGATCCAAAAGTCTACAAGCAATAAATGCTGGAGAGGATGTGGAGAAAAGGGAACCCTCTTACACTGCTGGTGGGAATGCAAACTAGTACAGCCACTATGGAAAACAGTGTGGAGATTCCTTAAAAAATTGCAAATAGAACTGCCTTATGACCCAGCAATCCCACTGCTGGGCATACACACTGAGGAAACCAGAATTGAAAGAAACACATGTACCCCAATGTTTGTTGCAGCATTGTTTATAATAGCCAGGACATGGAAACAACCTAGATGTCCATCATCTGATGAATGGATAAGGAAGCTGTGGTACATATACATAATGGAGTACTACTCAGCCCTTAAAAAGAATAAATTTGACTCAGTTCTAATGAGATGGATGAAACTGGAGCCGATTATACAGAGTGAAGTAAGCCAGAAAGAAGAACACCAATACAATATACTGACACATATATATGAAATTTAGAAAGATAGTAATGATGACCCTGTATGTGAGACAACAAAAGAGACACAGAGGTATACAATGGATTTTTGGACTCTGAGGGAGAGGGGGAGGGGTGGAATGATTTGGGAAAATGGCATTGAAATATGTATACTATCATATAAGAAAAAAAATAAATCAATTAATTTAAAAAATAAGAAAACAAAAAGAAGCTAAAAAATGAGATAATAGATTTGGTTTTTATAGATATTCACAACTACATAACAAATATAAATATAGGTTTATTATATGTATATGTGAAGGGCAACCCAAGATGGACGGGCCATGGTGGAGACTTCTGGGGAAAAAAAATGCGGTCAAATGAAAAAGGGAATGGCAAACTACATTATTCTTGCCTTGAGAATCCCATGAAGAGTATGAAAAGACAAAAGGATATGACACTGAAAGATGAATTCCCCAGGTTGGTAGGTGTCCAATATGCTACTGGAGAAAAGCAGAAAATAGCTTCAGAAGGAATGAAGAGGCTCAGCTAAAGTGGAAATAATGCCCAGTTGTAGATGTGTCTGGTGGTGAAAGTAAAATCCTATGCTATAAAAACGATACTGCATAGGAACCTGGAATATTATGTCCATGAATCAAGGTAAACTGGAAGTGGTCAAACCCGAGATGAAAAGAGTGAACATTGAAATTTTGGGAATCCGTGAACTAAAATAAACTGGAACGGGTGAATTTAATTCAGATGACCATTATTATCTACTATTGTGGGCAAGAATCCCTTACAGGAAATGGAGTAGCCCTCATAGTCAACAAAAGAGCCTGAAATGCATTACTTGGGTGCAAACTCAAAAATAACAGAATGATCTCTGTTTGTTTCCAAGGCAAACCTTTCACTACCACAATAATCCAATTCTATGCCCCAACAACTATTTCCAAAGAAATTGAAGCTGAACGGTTCTATGAAGATGTACAAGACCTTCTAGAACTAACACCAAAAAAAGATGTCCTTTAAATCATAGGGGACTGGATGCAAAAATAGGAAGTCAAGAGATACCTGGAGTAACAGGCAACTTTGTCTTTGGAGTACATAATAAAGCAGGGGAAAGGCTAAGAGCTTTCCCAAGAGAACACACTAGTCATAGAAAACACTTTCTTCCAACATTTAGTCAAAGTTATCATTTTTCCAGTAATCATGTATGGATGTGAGAGTTGGACCATAAAGAAGGTTGAAAGCCAAAAATATGATGCTTTTGAGCTATTGTTTTGAAGATTCTTAAGAGTCCATTGGACTTCAAGGAGATCAAACCGGTTGATCCTAAAGGAAATCAATCCTGAATATTCTTTGGAAGGACTGATGCTGAAGCTGAAGCTCCACCACTTTGGCCACCTAATGTGTAGGGCCAACTCAATAGTAAAGACCGTGATAATGGGAAAGACTGAAAACAAGAGGAAAAGGGGAAGACAGAGGAGAAGATGGTAGGATGACATCACTGACTCAATGGACATGAGTTTGAGCAAGCTCTGGGAGATGCTGATGGGCAGGGAAGCCTGCCATGCTGCAGTCCATATGTATACATTCACATATTATGTATATACAAATACATATCCTCCTATTCCAAATCAAATTTCATAACAAAAACATGGAGTAAGAAGCAGAAAAGAAGTATACCTGAAGAATTTGTATAAGAAGAGAGAAATTATTTAGAACAAATAATAGACATGAAGGTCATGTCTTCATATGGGCATTCAATGATTAATGGCCTACTTCGAAGAGTTTCCTGCAAATCAAGAAAAAGTGTTATAAAGAAATCACAGGAGTATAACGAATTACAATCAGAATGTAAAGAAATTTTAGTCCAGTTGATGAAATAATTCAATGAAAACAGAAGCTGAAAATAAAAAGTTAGAAATTCCCATGGTACTTGCCTAAAGTTTATCAATGTCTTTGAAGATATATTTTAGGAAATGGGAAAGGGAAAGTAATAGATTTATGTAAAATCCCTGTTGTACATGATGAAATCTCCTAAAATATTTGAGAAGTTCATAACAATGAAGAATTTTTTTTTGCAATTGTAACTTACACAGAAATGTTGTCCTTTGTCATGTTCACCTTCCTCAGGCTCTAAAATGAGGATATTTATTTTTTGCATTATGTACTTATGATTATTTTCTATATGTTATGATTTCAAATATCAACTGTAAAATTAGTATTATTTTATGAAAATATGGAAATATCTCACTTTGTCACATTCTAAAATAAATATTTTAAAATAATTGAGAAAAATTCAAAATGCTTATAAAAATTATTAAAATTAGCATGCACTTGAAGTCAAATTTATTTAGAAACTGTATCATCATCCCCTAGATCTCTAGGTCCTAAAGCTTTTACTTTAATAAATTCATACCCACAGTGGAAGTTTGTATGTCTAAATGGAACTGTATATGTATCTGTACCTGCAATGTTGGAGTGTTTCAGGGGAGTTTGATATATAAACATTTTATGACATGATAATTTATAATATCCAATTATCAATTTTAATCCATGTGTATTATATATGGTAACATCAATCAAGCACTGACAAGAAAATGAAAAATACTTCACAGCAGGAAAAGGTCACAGACTGCCGGGGTCCAGCCCAGGTGGGTCCAGGGAATTCGAAGCGGAGATGGCACTGGCGAGGAAAGATTTGTTTATTTATTTATATTGAAATATAAGATTAGATTAGGAAGAAATAGTGTAGTGGGAAAATTAAGTGGAGAAAGAAGGCTGAATAACTTGGCTTGGGGGAAGGCCAATAAAATCTCTGGACAAGAGATTTGCACCATCTACGTGGGGCCACCGGCACCTGCTTGAATCTCTAAGGGTGTCCCACCTTGGGCTCCCTTTCATGCGGGGCTTGAAAGTTGGGACAAGTAAGTAGACTTGGCGAGCCACCAACCCCCCACCGTCCAGATGGGAATTCAGCCTGAAATTGGAGTGAAGAGGAGAGGAAAGAGAGAGAGACACAGGGGAAACCAGTTCAGCAACTAGCTTCGGCCTCTATTGTTCAGAAGGTCTTTTATACCTTTTTGATTGTACATAGAGATCAATGGGTAATACAAAATTATGCAGCTTTAGCAGCCCAGACTCTTCAAAACCAGGCTTTTCTCTCTGCATATCTAATTGTATACACAAGTCTTAGGTAATTTACATCTTCTTCCAGACAAAAGGGCTATTTAACATTTTACAGCCTTTTTTCTGATAAGGGTTTGTCAACCAGAAGACTTATTTGTGTTGATCTTCCCAAGGTCTGGTGTCACTCTCAGAAAAGTACTAAATGAAGTTGCATTCCTACACAGCAAAGATACAGCAACTTATAACAAGTAAACGGAGTACAGTGATTTATAGCAAAAGAGAAGCAATTAACTCAAAAGTCTAGTGTTGCTACCATCAAAACTACTATATATCTTTTTCTATGTCCTGCTTACATTGAGTAACATCCTCCCAGGTGCCTAAAAGAAAGAATATGGAGGTCTGGCAGCAATCCTTGAGTCAACAGTGAAAACCCGTCACCAATATGATTTTTAACCCTTTAGAAAAGGCTCTGTATCTTTAAGATGCTTTCAGGCTTTGTGCCTCTCACGGTTGGGGGTCTGTAAGCAATTCACAAGCTGTAAGAAGTCTGAGAAACCTGTTAGGCAAGCTAAAAAGCTATTAGAGGGGTTTAACTGAAACATCCCTTTCAAATGCAGAAGACTAAAGCCCTGAGTTGACTTTTTCCCAGAGAATATCAGAAGAGTGGAAAAGCAGAGTGCAGAGGACGGCAGATTCTTATTTTGGCGGGGAGTGGGGGGGTGGGGGGTGGGGGATGGATGCTCAGGAAACCCCTGAAGTTTGATCATGCCCTGCGTATGCCATACTTCCTTCCATGTGACCCTGTCACGGGTGGGGTTCCTCACACTGGCTCCCAGCAACAGACAAACTATTTTCTTATTCATAATTACAGCAACAAAATTCCTTGTAATTAAGAGGACAATGGTTCATTCCTGGTGGCTCAGATTATAAAGCATCTGCTTAACAACTCAGGAGACCTGGGTTTGATTACTGGGTTGGGAAGATCCCCTTGAGAATGGAATGGCAACCCACTCCAGTATTCTTACCTGCAAAGTTCCATGGACAGAGGAACCTAGTGGGCTACTGTTCATGGGGTCACAAAGAGTTGGAATTGGCTGAGTGACTAACACAACAGGAGGACATTTTTTGTTTTATTTTACTTTGTTAATTTATTTGCTTTTCTTTTTTTAATTAATCTATTTTAATTGGAGGATAATTACTTTACAGGATTGTGGTGGCTTTGCTTTACAATATTGTGTTGGTTTCTGCCATAATCAACATTAATCAGCCATAGATATACATATGTCTCCTCTCTCTTGAAACTCCCACCCAAACCTACTCCTCTAGGTTGTCACAGAGCACTGGTTTTAACTTCATGAAGCATACAGCAAATGCCCACTGGCTATTTGTTTTACATATGGTAGTGTATATGTTTCCATGCTACTCTCAATTTATACCACTCTCTCCTTCTCACCACCTCCTCCCACCATGTTCAAAAGTCATTCTCTTTGTCTGTGTTTCCATTTCTGCCCTACCAATAGATTCATCAGTAATATCTTCCCAGATTGCATATATATGCGTTAATATATGATATTTCTTTTTCTATTTTTTATGGTTGAGTAATATTCCACTGTATATATGTACCACAACTTCTTTATCCATTCATCTGTCAATGGGCATCTAGGTTACTTCCATATAAATAGTGCTGCAATGAACATTGGGATACATGTGTCATTTTCAATTTGGGTGTTCTCAGGGAAAATATACAGTAACAGGTTTGTTGGGTCATATGATAGTCTTATTCCTAATTGTTTAAGAATCTTCATACTGTCTTATACAGTGGCTGTATCAATTTACACTCCCATTAACAGTAAAAGAGGCTTCCCTTTTCTCCACACACTTTCCAGATATTTTGCACAGCAAAGGAAACTATAAGGAAGGTGAAAAAAAAAAAATCCTCAGAATGAGAGAAAATAATAGCAAATGAAACAAATTACAAAGGATTAATTTCCAAAATATACAAACTGTTCATGAAACTCAATACCAGAAAAACAAACCACCCAATCAAAAAACAGGCAGGAGACCTAAACAGACATTTCTCTAAATAAGACATTTGTTGTTTTTCAGTTGCTAGATTGTGTTCGATTCTTTTCAACCTGATGAAAAACACACTAGGATTCCCTGTCCTTCATATCTCCCAGAGTTTGCTCAAATTCACGTTCATTGAGTCAGTGATGCCGTCCAACCTAACATCCTCGATTTCTCCCTTCTCCTCCTGCCCTCAATCTTTCCCAGCATCAGAGTCTTTTCCAATGAGTTGGCTCATCATATCAGGTGGCCAAAATATTGGAGTTTCATCTTCAGCATTCGTCCTTCCAAGGAATGTTTAGAGTTGACTTACTTTAGGATTGACTGGTTTGATCTTGCTGCTGTCTAAGGGACTCTCAAAAGTTTTATCCAGCACCATAATTTGAAAGCACCAGTTCTTCAGTTCTCACTCTCCTTTAAGGTCTAACTCTAACATCCATACATGACTACTGGAAAAACCATAGCTTTGGCTATACAGACCTTTGTTGGCAAAGTGATGTCTCTGGCTTTCAATATGATGTCTAGGTTTGTCATAGCTTTCCTTCCATGGAGGAAGAATATTTTAAATTCATGGCTATAGTGACCAACACTGATCTTGGAGCCCAAGAAAATAAAATCTGTTACTATTCCACAAGAAAATGTGCATAACATCATTCATTATTAGAGAAATGCAATCAAAACTATAGTGGTATATCACCTTACAAGGATCCAAATGACCATAATCAAGGAGGACAATATTTTCTAAAGTGTTTTTTTTTAATCCAGGGTAAAGAACTTGCCTAAAACATAAAACATATGTGTGTGTGTATACACATGTATATGTTTATGAACAGAATAAAAGTAAAAAATGATAAAATTTTAAAAGCTAGAAAACAAAGGGTAAAAATGCCCTCCTCCACCAAAATCATAATATTTCATTAGCTGGAAAACCAAATTAAAAGGAAGGTAAGTCAGAATAGAAAGAATACCTGGATGAATGTTTCAAATTGCATTCTCTTTGTCTAATCTACTCATCTTCTAGAGAATTTTAACAAAATTTTAGTAAGTTTATTTAGCACTAGACTCCATTTATCTTCACATTTGTCTAATGTGTATTGCACAAAGCAAACTCAGCATAACAAAGCATGCAATATAATGGAGACAATGAAACCAAAGAATAACACCAGCCTTGTGTCCCATTCTATTCATTCAGTTCAGTTCAGTTGCTCAGTCATGTCTGACTCTCTGCAACCCAATGGACTGTCCCAAGCCAGCTTCTCTGTCCATCACCAAAACCTAGAGTTTGCTCAAAGCCATATACATCAAGTCAGTGATGAGATTCAGCCATCTCATCCTCTGTCATTCCCTTCTCCTCCTGCCTTCAATTTTTCTCAGCATCAGGATCTTTTCCAGTGAGTCAGCACTTCCCATCAGGTGGGAAAAGTATAGGATCTTCAGCTTCAGCATCAATCCTTCCAATGAATATCAGGATTGATTTCCTTCAGTGTTAACTGATTTGATCTCCTTGTAGCCCAAGGAACTCACAAGAGACTTCTCCAACACAACAGCTCAAAAGTATAAATTCTTTGGCACATAGTTTTCATTATGTTTCAATTCTCACATCCATACTTGACTACTGGAAAAACTACAGCTTTGACTAGATGTACCTTTGTTAGCAAAGAATATCTCTGCTTTTTAATATACTGTCTAGGTTTGTCATAGATTTTCTTTTAAGGAGAAAGCATCTTTTTATTTCATGACTGTAGTCACCATCTGCAGTGATTTTAGAGCCCAAGAAAATAGTGTCACTGTTTCTATTCTTTCCCCATCTATTTGCCATGAAGTGATGTGACTGGGTACCATGATCTTAGTTTTTTGAGTGTGGGGCTTTAAGCCAACTTTTTCACTCTCCTTTTTAATCCTCTTTTTCACTCTTCACTTTAATCAAGAGGTCTTTAGTTCATCTTCACTTTCTGTCATAATGGTGATGTTATCTGCATATTTGAGGTTATTGATATTTCCCCCAGCAATCTTGATTCCAGCTTGAGCTTCATCCAGTCCAGAACTTTGCATGAGGAACTCTGCATATGAGTTAAACAAGCAAAGTGACAATAAACAAACATACTTGACCTACCCCTTTCCCAATTTTGAACCAGTTCATTGATCAATGTCTGGTTCTGTTTATTCTTGACCTGCCTACTTATTTCTCAGGAGGCAGGTAAGGTCTTAACAGCTTTTTAAATTTTTCACAGTTTTTGTGATCCACATAGTCAAAGTCTTTAGAGTAGTCAATAAAGCAGAGGTAGATGATTTTCTTGTATTCTCTTGCTTTTTGATGATCCAAAATGGTGTAGGCAATTTGATTTCTGGTTCCTCTGTCTTTTTCAAATTCAACTTGAACATCTGGAAGTTCTCATTTCACGTACTGTTGAAGACTAGCTTAGAGGGTTTTGAGCATTACTTTGCTAGTGTGTTAGATTAGTGCAATTGTGCAGTAGTTTGAAATTTCTTTGCATTGCCTTTCTTTGGGATTGGAATGAAAACTGACTTTTTCCAGTCCTGTGGCCACTGCTGAATTTTCCATATTTGCTGGCATATTGAGGCTTCCCTGGTGGCTCAGATAGTAAAGCGTCTGCCTACAATGCAGGAGACCTGGGTTCGATCCCTGGGTTGGGAAGATTCTCTGGAGAAGGAAATGGCAACCCACTCCAGTACTCTTGCCTGGAATATCCCATGGATGGAGGAGCCTGGTAGGCTACTGTCTATGGGGTCACAAAGAGCTGGCATATTGAGTGTAGCACTCTCATAACATCATTTTTATGATTTGAAATTACACAACTTGAATTCCATCACCTCCACTAATTTTGCTCATATTGATGCTTCCTGAAGAGAAGAACTAAAGTGCCTCTTGGTGAAAGTGAAAGAGGAGAGAGAAAAAAGTTGGCTTAAAACTCAACATTCAGAAAACTAAGATCATGGCATCTGGTCCCATCACTTCATGGGAAATAGATGGGGAAACAGCAGGTTCTGAGTCCTGGAAAATGAACAACCAATGAGGTTGACAGACTATTTGGGGGAGGGAGGCTCAAAATCACTGCAGATTGTAACTGCAGACATGAAATTAAAAGATGTTTGCTCCTTGAAAGAAAAGTTATGATCAACCTAGACAGCATATTAAAATGCAGAGACATTACTTTGCCAACAAAGGTCCATCTAGTCAAAGCTATGGTTTTTCCAGTAGTCATGTATAGATGTGAGAGTTGGACTATAAAGAAAGCTGAGCACTGAAGAATTGATGCTTTTGAATTGTGGTACTGGAGAAGACTCTTGAGAGTCCCTTGGACAGCAAAGAGATCCAACCAGTCCATCCTAAAGGAGATCATTGGAAGGACTAATGCTAAAGCTGAAACTCCAATATTTTGGCCACCTAATGTGAAGAACTGACTCACTGGAAAAGACACCGATGCCGGGAAAGATGGAAGGTGGGAGGAGAAGAGGACAAGAGAGGATGAGATGGTTGGATGGCATCACTGACTCAATGGACATGAGTTTGAGTAAACTCCTGGAGTTGGTAATGGACAGGGAATCCTGGCATGCTACAGTCCACTGGATCTCAAAGAGGCAGACACGACTGTGCAACTGAACTGAACTGATGCTTCATAAGGACACTTGACTTCGCATTTCAGGATGTCTGGCTAGAAGTGATTGATCACTCCATCATGGTCGTATGTGTCATGAAGATCTTTTTTGTATAGTTCCTCTGTATATATTTGCCACCACTTCTTAATATTTTCTGCTTCTGTTAAGTCCATACTGTTCCTGTCCTTTATTTTGTCCATCTTTGTATGAAATATTCCCTTGGTATCTCTAATTTTCTTGAAGAGATTGCTGGTCTTTCTCATTATATTGTTTTCCTCTATTTCTTTACATTGATTGCTTAGGAAGGCTTTCTTATCTTTCTTCACCATTCTTTGGAATTCTGCATTCAGATGGATATATATTTCCTTTTCTCCTTTGCCTTTTGTTTCTCTTATTTTCTCAGCTTTTGTAAGGCCTCCTCAGACAACCATTTTTCCTTTTGCATTTCTTTTTCTTGTGGATGGTTTTGATCACAGCTGCCTGTTCAATGTTATGAACCTCTGTCCATAATTCCTCAGGTACTCTTCTTTCAGATCTAATCCCTTGAATCTATTTGTCACTTCCACTGTATAATTGTAAAAGATTTGATTTAGGTCATACCTGAATGGCCTAGTGGTTTTTTTTTCCTACTTTCTTCAATTTAAATCTGAATTTTGCAATAGAAAGTTAATGATCTGAGCCACAGTTCACTTCTGGTCTTGTTTTTGCTGACTGTATAGAGTTTCTCCATCTTTGGCCACAAAGAATCTAGGTTATCTCAGTGTAAGGCTTTCAGAAATTTTAAATTGTACATGTGATTTATTTAACTTTTGAGCTTTATTTACCATATTTGTAAAACAATTATATCAAATCATTTGTTAATAAATTAAGGATATAAGGATGTGAAATACATATAGACTTCCAGCACAGACTCTTTTTCCTCTAATGACTTAAAAGTAAAATTCAGTTGTCATGATTGTCATTGTCATTCATGTGTGTGTGTGCGTGTGTGTGTGTGTATTTGCTCAATTGTGTCAGACTCTTTGAGACCCAGTGGACTGTAGTTTGTCAGTCTCCTCTGTTCTTGGAATTCTCCAGGCAAGACTAATGGAGTGGGTTGTCTTTCTCTTCTCTATGTCATTCTTTCCTACTTTACTGTTGTCATTCTTCAAGTAAGTAACAACATATTTATATGTTATGAAAGGCCTTTTGGTTGATATATGTCTAATTTAATAAGTGATTCAAGGACTCAAATTAAGAAAATACATTATCTCAGTAGCACTTCATTCATCTTTTTAAAAGCAGGTTCTGAGTCCTGGAAAATGAACAGCCAATGAGGAGAGAGAATTTCATACTCTTTGAATCATGAGGATAAAGAAGCCAGAATTCAGTTTCAATTATGCTGCTTTCTCTAACAATTTCAAATTGACATCTGATGGCAAGAAATGAATAAGGCAGAAAAATAATATTATCCTCCCCAGTTACTAATAAAAGAGGTTGGATATATCAAGGGGAAAATGTAGATGTTTAAATAAATGGCATCTTTAAAACTTAACTGTATTTATCTTCTTATCATTTTGTACTTTTACATGT